>CP136062.1:57823967-62931594 GCA_032622095.1 Siphonodentalium dalli
TTTTTTGCGAAACTTTTAAATTTTCTGTGCTTTATGATTAACTTGATTCAGCATTTGATTCTCGCAAAATTAAATGTATTTTGAGCCCTGCTGCAGGTAATGAAACCAGGCAACAGACAGTTATGAAGATAATACAAGTGCAGGATTCATATTCATCGGTGGGAAATGTTCAGATAATAAGTTCAACACATGGCCTATCATTTGTTGGACTTGTTGAACTTATTACCTGAACATTCCTAAGATAACTAACTTATTATCTGAACATTTCCTAAGGTAACTACTCATCGATGAGTATTTAGTAAAGAAACGGTTAATGTCCTACCTTTGATATGAGTATATATGTTGTTTTATCGTAGTCGTCATGAAGCCGGGTTACATACATCTTCAACATGTTTACCTGTCGTGAGCTTATATATAAAGGAATAATGCGATGGCTACCTTTGATATGAGTATATGTGTAGTTTTATCGTAGTCGTCATGAGCCGGTTACATATATCTTCAACATGTTTACCTGTCGTCTGCTTATATATGAATGGTTAATGGCTACCTTTGATATGAGTATATCTGTTGTTTATCGCCATTCATCATGAGCCGGTTACATATATCTCTCAACATGTTTACCTGTCGTCTGCTTGATATATTATAAAGGATTAATGGCTACCTTTGATATGAGTATATCTGTTGTTTTATCGTAGTCGTCATGAAGCCGGTTACATATATCAATCATCATGTTTACCTGTCGTCTGCTTATATACAAATGGTTAATGGCTACCTTTGATATGAGTATATGTGGTAGTTTTATCGTAGTCGTCATGATGAGCCGGTTACATATATCTTCAACATGTTTACCTGTCGTCTGCTTATATATAAACGGTTAATGGCTACCTTTGATATGAGTATATCTGTAGTTTTATCGTAGTCATCATGGAGACGATCACACATCTCTCCAACATGTTTCCAGTTCTGTTCATCTGAAATAGAATGAAGATATTTGTCAGTGAACCATTTACCCTTTCATGACGGAAGCTGAGCTGGTGCAGCATTAATAATCATGTGCCAGTACATTCTTTTAAATATGAGTCTCCCATAGGGAGCCTCGCATATATAAGACTAGCCGATGAGCCCGACGTTGTCCGGGTTATACAAAAACCAAATTTCAAGTCGATAGCTCCACCCGTTCCGAGATCTGGTAACCAAATTTCAAGTCGATAGCTCCACCCGTTTCCGAGATCTGGTCTGCGCATGCGCGACGAGCTTGCGTCGCACGGGCTCGGCGACCGGCAAGATACATTCACATAGCAAATTTCAAGTCGATAGCTCCACCCGTTTCCGAGTTTCCCGTATATCTCTCTGTAGATGCTAATAACGTTGAATGGTAAACAAACGCTCTTTATAGCGATGCGTCAAAAACAAACGCTCATTAAATTATCACTTGATTAACCACCGCAGTGCCGTTTTTTGTGACTGAGAGTGGAGAACGGGTGGTCTGAGCTTCTCCAAAACGCGACGCCAACGGTGTCCGTGGGATTTTACCCTTAGATATGAAGTTTGGTCTCGATCGGTCAACCCGTTTTCGATTCTATAAATGACATACAGACAGACAGACAGAGGTCTTCAAAATATATATGAGATAATGCACTGGCTTACAAGATCAAGGTAAATATTGTTAGGCCAATATATTCTGTTATATATGCGAGGCTCCCAATGGGAGGCTCGCATATATAAGAAAATGCATTGGCACAGGTTCTTCGCAAAATTTCAGGAAGCTCCAGTCATAGAAGGGTTAATTACACACATTCTAATCTCTTTACACTCATATTACCTGTTCATCAGTCTGTCGTCTGCTAAACACTTCTTGAGTATCACTCCAAATGTGCAGTGGACAATATTCCAAGATATACATTTATAACTGCACAATTGGAAGAATCAATTCAGTAAGAGAAGGGTTAAATGGAAGTGTCAATGACATTGTAGCTCAACTCAAAGATAGGATGTCATACATTACAAAAATCAATTAACGCCTGTATCACCCCTTATTAACAACTTACTAATGTGATTTTGTGTGATTCTCCACAGCATTCTAGCAAGCCAGATATACAGGAAAACAGCTCAAACCCAAGGCTATGTTGACCCTGGTAGAATGCAGAAACATTTAACTTTCTATTATTTCAATTTGTTAAAACTATATGCATTCTAACAAATAAACTATCTATCTATTCAATTTGAGGAGCAATTATCACCATGGAACTGGCAAGCTGTCAACATAGGCACATCTTCTGATCAGACATTTCTGCCCCAAGATTCGTAGTCAACATGGTAATTCAACTTACTTCTGTCCCACATAACGACTCCAGGCTCACGAGAATCAGCAGAGGAAACTAGGTTGGTTGTCATGGTAACAGCAAGCTCTTTCTGCAGTTCTGGTCCACCAACAGGTGTAATGAAAAATGGTAGACCCACGAGAGATAATCTGCAAAACATTATAGACCGGGTTAAGGGGCAAAAACTCTTTAGTGAAAAAAGGCTGATGGGACAGTAATGCCCCAAATAATCGACTCCTTAACCACAGCAGAATTATAGGTAATTTGCAGGATTTAGTCGGAAATATGGCTTGTTGCCATTCATCGGAAAGCTGTCATTACGTACTGTATATGAGTCCTAACAGTGGACATGTCATCGTGTTTACAAGTTCCTGACTTATAACACGAAAACACATGTGAGAAACATCAGAAAAGAGGGAGTTTCTACATATTCCCATATATGAACTGCTATGTATGGGTTCTTGGTGATATCATCGTCATGTGATCATCTTGTTAGTCACATGTGTGTCTCTGTGACCTGAGTTTCATATTCCAGTGCTATTTTTCTCTAATCTTGTTGCAAGAAAAAAAATTCACCAAGTTTGGAGTATATAAGCAGCTCTGGGGTTCCCGTTTGTATGTGGAATGCTGTATACCTTTTGTATTAAAATACAGAATACAGTAAGCAATTATTTCATGTGTCTTTTGGGAACAGGCAAAATTGTTGTCCCGAGGTATCAGGAATGACTATCGAACTGTTGCCCTCAGCCTTCGGCCTTGGGCACCAGTTCGATAGTCATTCCTGATACCGAGGGACAACAATTTTGCCTGTTCCCAAAAGACACATGAAATAATTGCTTTGTTACCAAATACATTTACTTGTATATAATCAGGTCATTGCTAATTAATCACACTCTTTAATAGTGTTATTTCGAATTATGAGAACTAACTGGAATATACCGCCATGTATCAGTTCGTTCGGGCCAGTCAACAGTTCACTCGGAGCCAGTCAACAGTTCACTCGGGTCGGGCAACAGTTCACTCGTGACGTCACGAAAGCTGACCGTGATTGCAAACCAGGCAACAGTTCGTTGTGGTGTTATGAACGCGAATTTGGGGTTAACCAGTTAATACTAAATCACAATGATTTACGAAGTAAAACTCTGCTATTGGGTAACAAAAGTATATGTCTGTACAGTTATTATTTCATACACTATGAAGGGCTGCTATATAGCTGGCTCATGCTATTATCAACACAAACAGCTCAGTAAAGTTAAGGCCCTGCGAATATTCCAGGTGATCGAGATTCAATGTCACTATCGACGGTGTTAATTGGTGTTGACACTGAATCAGATCTCCAATTCAATTAATTTTGAATATCCAATTTATCCTGATCATTGTTGTGATTTTATGCATAGTACTGTGTTAAATTACAGAGGCTGTTTCACTTATATGTAACTAGTGTTGCAATGACTATTAGTTTTCAGAATTGACTAATCGACTGTTATAGTCGATGGTTGTCGACTAATCGTTCATATATGCGGCCTATATTACATCCAGGTAAACAGGTGATAAATGCGAAATTACGATGACTACTTTACATCCACTCTGAAAACAGTTATAAATTGTTAGAGTTCAGTGTTTTAAGGGGAACATTCATGCTCTAATTTGTCCTGATGTAGATATACACATGCCCTTACTATTAAATACTACCCAGAATTGCTGATGAGCTCGATGTTTCTGCAAATTGCACGCACGCCATGACAGTAACTGTGCAAAATTGCATGAAGTAAATTTAATCTCGCCGAACTCGACCGTGAGCCATCAATACCTATTTTGACATTATGTTCCACTGATCCCGCACCCCCACCCCAGATATAACATGATATATTTTACTCCAACATTTTATTCCGAGCCATTGATACATATTTCGACAGAGCATGTGCTTCGGATGAAGTCGACTAAGGCGCAAAACTGCGCCAAAAGGTGTGCACTTGCACTGATGTTAACAAGGACACAGATGTAGATACTGGCAGATATTTGAGCTTCTGTCAGGGTGACAGGGATGCAGTCACATTTACTGCCATTAATAACCTGGACATTTTCAATAAAAAGTAGCATCGACGCCAACATCAAAGACAAAGGAAGCCGCCACAGACTGCGAGAAAATGTTACACACAGAATTCTTTGAAGATGACTGCCAAATGTCGGTGCGACATCAAAGGCAAAGGAAGCCACAAAAAAACTGTAAACATTTCAGTCTGAAATGACCTTTCAGTTGGAAATTTCCAGCGAGGGGGGGGGGGGGGGGGGGTTCAAGCTTGATCTGAGAGATATCTCAATGTGCCATTCTGTTCGTAACATGGCCATTTCGATAAGAAATGATCATTATTGTTAACACACATTCAAGCAATGAACACTCATAATGAGTCAGCGACTGCATAACTCTGATGCATCTACTACCGGGTATGTGACACTAATTACTGCTAACACGTCCCTACAACTTTATTGTAAATTTAGAGTGCAAGCAGCTATTTCAAGAGATTGTAGGAGATTTTAACCTTAAGACTTTTTTTTATTAATTTACCTTCCGTGAAGCAGACGCGACGTCATACTGCCAGTCTGTCTGGTATCCGCAATGTATGACTTGTAGTCGGCTGTTGCAGAACTGCCATATTCCTGAGACATATCATCCTCGGTCAGTAGTCCAATCAGAAACGAGCCACTCGAAGCTAAAATAAATTTATCCAATCAGAAACCGAGCAACTCGAAGCTAAAATAAAGTTATCTAATCAGAAATGAGCCACTCAAAGCTAAAACAAATATTGTTGAAATTGGTTAATATTTCATCGAGTTATCGCGCTAATGGTGATAACATTGCTAAAAATAGACAAACTAAGACCCATAACTCTGCGAAAAAAATTGGGACAAACCTGGTTTTCGAACTCATCCGAGATATCGTTGCAGGAGACTCATATACCAAATATTGTTGAAATCGGTTAATATTTAATCGAGTTATCGCGCTAACGGTGATAACATTGCTAAAAATAGATAAACTAAGACCCATAACTACGCGAAAAAAATTCGAACAAACCTGATTTTCGAACTCGTCCGAGATATTGTTGCAGGAGACTCATATACCAAATATTGTTGACATCGGTTAATATTTCATAATATTTCATCGAGTTATCGCGCTAACGGTGATAACATTGCTAAAAATAGACAAACTAAGACCCATAACTCCGGAAAAAAAATTCAGACAAACCTGGTTTTTTAACTTGTCCGAGATTTTGTTGCAAGAGTCTCATATACCGAATATTGTTGAAATTGGTTAATATTTGCGTGAGTTATCGCGCTAACGGTAAAAAACAAAAAAAAAGTCATCAAAGATGGATAACTCTTGTCAAAAAGTTCGGACGTGACCCCTTTTCTACAGGCAGTAAATAGTCACATACCAAAATTGTTTTGAATCCGTTCACAAATGTCAAAGTTATAAGGCATTCGTTAGGTCCGCCCACCCGCAAACCGTCCCTCGTCAAACCATAAGTCGAGTTTTTGAAAAACTCGACTAATAAATGGCTCCCTGATTACCGCATTGAATGCTTTGATTACGGAATTGATGTTAGCATCAGCTGGAAGATGTGTTTGTCGTCCCGATATCTCCTGCTCATCGTGGTACTTTTCCCTGCTTCCGTTAGGAAATTGGAAGCATTTTCCTCAAAGAGGGGACCAGTAACATCCTTCATTGCGCTCACTGTCTCCTTCAGTTTTGCGAATTTGAGTGAAATAGAATTCTAAGCTGGAGTTCTTTTTGTAGAAATTTTTAGAATTTGTTTATTTCCATATAATTAGGAGGTCACTCAGCATTAACAGGAATAGAATAACATTCGGTTGCAGTAGCTGAATCCTAACACCCATGACATCAGGGTAGACTGTCTCGTTTATCATAGTAACCAACAAATTTAATAACGGGATGAAGCGAGTGATCAGGCGTTTTGTGGCATCGCCGGCGTTTAGTGGCATCGCCATGAGACAGCCAGCGTGTAGCTGCAGTTTCACTGGCTTCCTTCACATTCTTGTGAATTGTCAAACATGATTTTACGAACATTCAAATTCTTAAATGGACCATTGACTCAAATTATTAATGCATCCACTGACATCAATATATCATATTGTTTGATCAAGTGCACGAATACTAGTTCCAACCTATGGTCTCGACAGTTTGCATATTGCATAGATGGCGTGCGGTGATAGATGACAAAGTCATGATTGCAGTCTACTTATCTCCCCAGTCATTGCGTTTGTCCCGTCTAATCCACTAAACATGAGTAACAATATTCAAATATGATTAGAATCCAGAAAACATTTTATTTCCTTACATAAAGACTCTGCCCCTTTGCTGTCGATTTCTTTTAAGGGTGCAAGTCAAATGAATTCTTCACAAATTTTACGATTATTTGGGTCGCCGAAACTTATGTAAATAGATAACTCAGGGCGACTGGCAATATCAGTTGTTTCGTCGGCCAGCAAACTAAATTCCCCAGATGAGATGATAAGTTCAAGCTGTTTGCTTTCAATGCAGTCGCTCAAGACTTGCAGGTAATCATCAACATAATTTTTTGAAAGGTACAGTAATGCTCTAATTAATCGACTGCTTAACCACAGCAGAATTATGGGTAACTTTTCAGGATTTAGTCGGAAATATGGCTTGTTGCCATTCATCGGAAAGCTCTCCCCGAGAGAAAAGTTACCCATAATTCTGCTGTGGTTAAGCAGTCGATTAATTAGAGCATTACTGTAAGTGGCCCTAATGCTTGATTCTGCAGAGAGATGTCAATTTCGCCCAATTCAGCAATAAATTCTATTACGTCTTTAAAATTTTCCCTCACTGCCCATTTCTTTTTGGCGAGAAAATATGAGGTTTTAATGAATATCCTAATAACAATTTCTCTGTCGCACAGATTCTTCCGGGCCTAATGCAGCATCTACAAGTTGCCTGGATACGGTTCCTCTTTGAAGTATACTTTGCACATGTGTCTTACTTTTGTACTGCTTGCTCATGGATTCTAAATACCCTCATTGGGTGCTCTTTAGGGTCGACACCATCACCCCTCCAAGGACAACAGCTGACGTCATTATATTCAGTGCATATTTTGCATGTCCATGACCTTTTCGCGACCGAAAACAGAAAGGGGTATTGTATTTCCCATTTCGCTTGTCTGTTGTCTTTTCTCCCATCATCTTGATCCATGCATGAATTTTCTGTATCGGGTGTGTCGTCGTTGGCATTAAGCCTTTGTCGTTTGTTAAACAGGCACATCACTGGGTTCATTGTCACCATCGGCACTAACACTAGACGAAGTTGTGGCACCACTGGAGGTTGATGAGTTTGTTGTACTACTAGAACTACAATCTAGAGAAACGATCGGCGGGGCTTTGGGGTGACTGGCAGTCCTAAAATAATCCTTAATGCATTGTGCCTGGCCTTCTAATTTTTTGGCATCATCTGTTCGCTTAGAAGTAAAGGTAGCTGACTTTTTATTGTAGCTACCACCAGTTGTTCCCGGGTGACCTATTTCAAATATATGACTTTCAAAACTTTTAAAAGGGAGACTATCGACTAAATTGATAATAAATAACTACGGAAGGCCAATACGGCAATAGTAAATATTGTCTGAAAATCCTTTTATATTTTGTGTGTACACTTGTTATAATCCGGGGATGTCCTCATAGCTGCCGCATATATAGGGGTAAATAATTCCCCCCAAATCCCAGCTCAGGAGAATGGTATACCAACTATTCTGTTTGCAAATCCACGTGTCTGCCTACGAGTCCATCATCGGCATCACGTTACCCCATATATTATGACTGCCATCAATTACGCCCATTGGGGAAAAACCCACTTTAAAATGTTTCCGTAACACTACATTGAATGTCCTCTTAGTAGTCAACACAAATACCCTTTCATTTAGATCTGAGCACTTCTGGTCAAGTTATAACCTGAACAGACATCTGATAGACAAAAACCAACATTTCCAGATAAACAAACATGAATAACTCTAGAACGAAAAACCCCCAAAAAATTATTGAACACTCCATTAAATGTCCTCATGGTAGTGAACATCCACAACACATATCATTGAGATCCGAGCACTACTGTTCAAGTTATGACCTGAACAGACATCGGACGGATGGGTGCCTGATGGACGGATGGACGCACTCAGATCACGGTGGAACCAAAATTGAACTTGACCTGTATTTTCATATGAGTAATCCATATACAAAAATGATATTTTTAAAAATATAATATATATTTCCTTAAAGAAAGCCTGAACACTGAACTATATGGATAGATGTCCTGCGTTTGTAAACCATAGCAGAAAAGGGGTTAACTTTTTGGTTGCCTACGGTCATTCACGGTCTGTACTTTTCAGTGGCTTGCCTCGGTATCAGTCACGCATGCGCAGTCCCAATATAATTCACTGTACAGATTGAATTAGCCAGTTTATTTTCAACTCAATCAGAAGATTGGCGAGTCGCGGGGTTGGGAATGGCACCGCCATGGGAGGGCCCTATGATAGTTCAGTGTTCAGGCTTTCTTTAAGGAAATATATATTATATTTTTAAAAATATCATATTTCCGCCAAAGGAAGCCCTCACACTGAACTATATGGATTAGAATGCAAGCCCAGGAGGAGGCACGAGCAATAAAGTTAATAGCCAAATTTTGAGTAAAGGTACTCTTCTAAAACAGATTGTACCATATATGAACACTTTAATGAATCTGTTAGGATTATTTACGTGAAATAACTCATATAGTTAGAGTGCTATATTTCTCAAATGTGTACCGCCCCCCTTGTTTTGAAACAAACATCCCATGAGGTGCCATCCAATGCATAGTTGCGAGCGAACCGAGCAAGTATAACGTTAGAAGAAACTCTTCGTTCTTCTCTGTGTCGTCGTCTTCAGCTGTCTGTTCTAAGGTCCCACCCATCAAGGTCCCATGATGCAGGATCATGAAGGAAGGAGACTAACTCACTCTCCGCCTTAGCGACAGAACGACCTGCACAGACGGAGGCCCACTCCGCCGATGGCGAGACAACCAAAGTTAACTAACTGCTATTCGCCAAAGAAAAAGCCAGAGAACCTGATGCCAAATTTGTGGCACAGGGATGGAGTTGAGAACCCATTAGGCCAAACAGGTTGTACAACGATAATGGAGTCAAGCCATCTGAACAGAGGGAGCCCCCACCCACGCATCTTGCAAGGTGGTCATGCCCCCTGTCGTTCTTAGAACAGCTTCCTTGTTTTTCTTCTACTGATCACATGTCTCTGAGGTACCTATGCATCACAAGATATCCGACAGAAACCCTGTGATACAAATCTTACGAGTATATAATTTATAAATATATAAAAATGATATAAAAAATATATATCAAGGTGATCTATAAGTCACAATGAGATCATTGCAGAAGGCCCTTTGGCTCTTTGACAACTGAAATCAGTTCAAATGATGTACAATGTAATCAGATGATAACCACGGGTAAATTGTCACCATACGGAATATTCAGTTCTGAGCCTCTGCCCAGAACATCATGTCACTTTCCCCCCCAAACATGCAGCAGAACGACCTAGGTGTGTGATATGTTAGTGTGAGGCATGCAGCAAACTAGGGGAAGACCCCCTCCAAAATGGCTCGCTGAAGGAAACAAATGAAAATTTTTATCCTCCTAGTAAAGGACACACATCCCTTTATAATGTTGTTACTTATTGAATTTTAAGAGCCATGATGGAGAGGAGCTCCCCCGACCTAAGTGGTCCTGTTGAAGGCATGTTTAAGGAAAATAGGACAAATCCAGCATAGACCGAAGCGAGCAGAGTTGTCAGCATGGTCTCAGGCCCTTATGATTGGGTGGCTGGTGCCATGTGGTTGGGATCCCCTCATATGGGTTGGTCCCTGCCTGCAAGGAAAGGTTTGATGGCTAGTCAATGAGCTTCCTCGAAAGCTGAGCTGGACAGCGCAAACGTCTTTGCCTGTTTTATTGTCGAATGTTGATAGGACAAATCCAGCATATACCGAAGCGCGCTGAGTTGGCAGCATGGTTTCAGGCCCTTATGATCGGGTGCCATGGGGTTGGAATCCACTCGGACTGGGTGGTCCCCTGCCTGCAAGGAAAGGTCTATAACGCTAGTCAATGAGCTTCCTAGAAAGCTGAGATGGACAGTGCAAACGTCTTTGCCCGCGTTATTGTCTATTGTCTATAGGCGTGCAGTGCCCTGTTAATTTTATTACCCTGTGCCAGATAATCAAATTGATATTGGTAATAGGAGTATGAAGAGCCATGAGATGTACTCTGTCGGCCAGGCCATTGGCAGGGTCGTTGTGGCACGTGACAAGAGAAATGCTTTCCATGGAAATGTGGTTCATTCATGTGTGAAGTCTATTGACCAGTGTGTCAGTCGCGGGTCGTGTACCTTACCTATGAAATGTATATCACAGGTAAGATAGATCGAGTTCTCGATGCATTTTGAAGACGGTGGTATGATTGCGCAGGGCGTGCCAGGAGGGCTTGAGAGTTCATAGTTCAGTAGGAAGAAGCCTATAGATGAGATAATCCGTGGATAGGAAATCACGATCCGCAGCTTCTGCCTTACCAATGCCAGACTGTGACGACCGAAAAGACCCACAGTCTGACGTATTGTGCGCAGACGGGTCGTCATCGAAAGCCTCAGACGCCTTGGGGTGTAAGGATAGCATGTCGCTCTCTGCCCTAGCGTCGGAACGACCTGCAATAATGGACGACAAAACACTAGAGGGAGGCCCATTCCGGCGATGGCTCAATCGAGGTGTAAATACCTCCCATGGAATTTTAAGCTACGGCCAACTGTTTGAGCAAAAGGCTGATAAACTGAGTTCCAATTTTGGAGTCCAGTGTCGAAATGAAGTATCCCATAGCCAAAACTGGTTTCTTCTGATAACCGGAAGGAGGTGGAGCCATCGGACCGGGGTGAGCCCCCCCCCCCCCAAATGCAGGTGGTCCCGACCAAGCTGAATGTCCTGTCCAAGCAGAACGATGGGTAGAGGCCATTGCAGCAGAAACCCCAAGACGGCTGAGAGGCAGGCAAGGCCGTGTCTTTATATAGATCGTGACCAAGGGGACCGGGCTTGCTACCTCATGGGTAGGGCCACTGCCCTATGCCGAAGTCGCCATAGGCCGCCCAGCCGGTGTCGTTACGTTCGCACGCGATTTTGGCAACTTCAGCACACAGAACCGCTTGCGCCGGTGTGGGACCGAATGTCCTGGGGGTCCCAAGTACCCCTGCATCGCCACCGGTCGCCTCCCCACTAATTGATTTAATGCCGAGGCATAATCGGGGGAGCGTGAACTGTTCCTGCCCGAGAAGAGATCCGACCGAGAAATACTACCTGGGGAGGATCCAGAGATGGTGCAAATAAAGGCTCTATATCTTATCCGATTTTCATGTTTAGTTGTTGAATTATAGAAAAATTCGTTGAAATAATGGAGAACCAACTTGAATAATTACTATCCCCAGGGTCTCCAGAGTTTGAGCGCCCAAACCTGTAACAGGTAGAAAAACATCCCTGGATCCTTCTCAGAAATTTACAAGCCCACCGGTTCAGACCGGCTTGCTGAACCGGCTGGTGTATAATCGCAGCTACCGCTATACTCAAAGTAATTGACCACCAATAACGTGGTGTCACCCCCGTTAATATGGCGGTACTATACCGCGGAATCCTCCAATACCGCTTGTTAACGCGAACAAGTATTGTGAGTAAATACCTCCCCTCAAAGAGTTCCATGAAAATCACTGCGGTATTCAACAAAATTAGTGCGGTGCCCGCGGTATCATTATCGCCCAATACCGTAACTCCACCGCCATGACCATCTCGATACCGCTACCATTTATTACCGGTATCAAGCGGTCATGACCGGGGTATCACCTCGTTTTTCTGGTCAATCACTTTGAGAATAGCGGTATTGTTCATTAGACCTATATACAAGGTACTAGTAGCTATTAATCGACATACATCTATGACATGGCTGAGATTTTATTCGTAGCACTACGGTACTACTGTCATATGAAGTTATTGTTATGCATGTGACATTGATAAACCAAGATCTAATCAACTGTCAGTATTCTTGACCTTGTGTAGATTGTAATCAACTTCAAGGTCAAACGTGATTAACACATCTGGATCATTTGTATTGAAACATAAAACAACATAGTATTATGTGAAAGCACGTTGTTCATAACATGACGAGAGATAGCGTCAGTAGCGATGGAATTATTGCTAAATAAATTTCCACGCATTAAAACGTCAAAATAATTCCCGCGAAATTAGGATACTTCCGACGGTACTACTGTCATATGAAGTTATTGTTATGCATATGACATTGATAAACCAAGATCTAATCAACTGTCAGTATTCTTGTGTAGATTGTAATCAACTTCAAGGTCAAACGTGATTAACACATCTAGATCATTTGTATTGAAACATAAAACAACATAGTATTATGTGAAAGCACTTCGTTCATAACATGACGAGAGATAGCGTCAGTAGCGATGGAATTATTGCTAAATAAATTTCCACGCATTAAAACGTCAAAATAATTCCCACGAAATTAGGATACTTCCGGCGGTGAATCACGTGGCATTTTTGATATCTGACAAATTCTATCATACCTTATAGGTGCTATAATAATTCCATAGATGTATTTCTCACAATAATCTGTGCGCCTCGTAAGGCCTTGAAATGGCGGCTAATTATGGCGAAATGCTGATTTTCATATTCGATAAATTGTTTTTAAGTTCGCCGCCTGTTCGAAAAACACGAACCATTATATGTTTGAAACGAAACGGTCCGTGAATTCGAAACGATAATTATAAAAACGAACGCGTAGGCGACCAGTAATTATTGTATCGATAAATTGAATTTGTCGCTATTGTTAAACGACAAATTCGGAAAAATACTCCCTTAGATCCGTCTGGTTGGTAGCAGAAAAATAAACTGGCTAATTCAATCTGTACAGTGAATTATATTGGGACTGCGCATGCGTGACTGATACCGAGGCAAGCCACTGAAAAGTACAGACCGTGAATGACCGTAGGCGACCAAAAAGTTAACCCCTTTTCTGCTATGGTTTACAAACGCAGGACATCTATCCATATAGTTCAGTGTGAGGGCTTCCTTTGGCGGAAATATTACACTGAAATTATTGAAAACAACTGATTTCTAACAATTATAATTATATGGGCATCTCTATATATTTTTATTCTAATGGTGTTGTTTAGACTTATCAGAGTGAATGGCATTGTAAAAGTCAGGGGTGGGGTAAAGGGAGGCATACCAATAAAGAACTTTGGTACTGATAAATAACTAAAAACTATTCATTTAATTCTTATGTGTCCTTATTAACCAGTATATAGAACACCATATAAACAAACTTGGTTATCTTTTAACCTGGACAAATTAGGTTATCATTCTAGCACTAGCAATTTTAATGTATCTAAATTTTACCTGCAGCAGATATGTTGATAGGTTTCGTGCCATCCATAAAAGTCATCTGTACTTCAGAGAGATTAGTGAAACTAATCATCTGGTGTTCATCACCTGAGAAAAGAACAAGGCCATTTTAAAAATAATTTGTAAAAATAATAATTCAATCTCAACCAAGATACCAGTTTACAGTGCAAAATGGGCCACTTCTTCTCCATATTCGAGCTAACTTTGCAGTCAAACAAAGTAGAAGTTGTCTGAAAAAGTTAAGTCAGAGTTTGGGGTTGTGGGGGGGGGGGGGAGATACCCAGGAATGGGAATCTCCCCCCCCCCCTCAACAGCAGCTGTATGCTTATTTTGTTTTATATAGTCATCACTCACGAAACAGTGAGAAATTAACTGAGAAAAAGTAGTTTGAGTCAGGGTTTGGTATGGGGTGGGGAAGGTAGCAAGGCCTGGATATCTCCCCCCCCCCCCAAACCAAGCAGCCAACATGATAAAAAATGATTATATGATTTTATTACTTATTTGTGTGTGATTTTATGTTAACCATTCAAATTTTATTTACAAGTT
Source organism: Siphonodentalium dalli (assembly GCA_032622095.1). Classification (NCBI taxonomy): domain Eukaryota; kingdom Metazoa; phylum Mollusca; class Scaphopoda; order Gadilida; family Siphonodentaliidae; genus Siphonodentalium; species Siphonodentalium dalli. Next base: position 57,838,362 of record CP136062.1, read on the forward strand.
TACATCTTACCTGTTTTATTATGGTCAATGTATGTCAAAGACAAAATAGCCCCATTCCGCACAGCGCAGCGATCAATCCGCTCAATATTATGGTGAATCGACGACATTGCTACTGTTTGTTGCAGCGAATGCTGTTCTGATTAAAATCATACTCAGATGCTTCAGGTACTGAGTCTGACGACATTGGGTTGGGGTTCCATTACTACAAGTGGGAATTACGCAATTGCCAGCCAATCACAATATCATCAGTAAAGTGATGTAACCAATCAGGCAAAAGTCGCATGGAATACACAAGACTAGGGCAAATCCTTCAGCCAGCATGATTCCAGTAAACCCCGCCCATTAACTAAAATAGCATAAGAACTTTTTCTGCCGTATGGCTAATTTCACACAGTGTTAAGAAATTAAGAGTTTACGACATCCAATTAGACACTAACTGAAAGGCGTATATAAAGAGTCCAGAATTGACTAATATTACTAGCTAACATGTCCAATAGAATTGAATATTTTCAAGAATTTCTGAGTAATCTGAGGTAGATTCACATTTGGGTTTGGCTTAATAGGCGTTGAAATAGAATAAGAGGCCATGTTTTTCTTTTGCAAAAACGAAAGTCGTTTGTGGGAACGAAACCAAAAGTACATTATGTCGTTCAAAGCTATTTTAAAGAAAATGTGGGCAGTGACGTCATACTGCAGGTGTTGAATGCGGAAGTTATTTATAGCGACGGTAATGCGACAAATAGCGGGTTTCGTCAGACTCAGTACCTGAAGCGTCTGAGTATGATTTTAATCAAAACTGCCGTCAATATCACAAATAGACAAACTTATTTGTTGGACTAAACTGTATGGCATACATACAGCAGATCTGCAGCGTAGTTCTGTGAGAATAAAGATGTGAATGACAGGCACTATAGACTATGAAGCTTACAAAGATATGTCTCTACAATAACATCTCATAACATGATTATTAACATGAAGAACACTATTTCCTATCTGATATTAATATGCAACGAAAACAGAAACATTCTCTACTGTTTTGTGAAAGTCCATATGTATTTGAGAATCCATGAATGGGCCTACTAGTAGGTACAATAAATTTTCTTCCTATATAACAAAAACAATAGAAATGCGGTGTCAACTTTGATAGGGCATGTGGAAAGTAAATTTGGTTTAGAAATTGAAGCCGTGGTTACTTGATACGCATATTCGGTCGAGTACCTGTGTTTAGTAGTACACGTATGTGTACAGTAATGCCCTAAATAATCAACTCCTTAACCACAGCAGAAGTATGAGTAATTTTTCAGGATTTAGTTGGAAATATGGCTTGTTGCCATTCATTGGAAAGCTCTCTATTGCCTCATTTTGAGGAGACAGAAATCATGTCCACACAGCAAAGGATCACTGGGGAGGTTGAGGGGCAGCAGTCTGACACGGGGATTAAACATCCAGTGAGTGTCACCAATCACCCGATGAGTGATGACTGGTGAATCATACATGTTCAAGTGACTCAAGTCACTTGAACATGCATTATTCATCATCTTAAAAAAAAAAAAAAAATTAACTTGAATTTTTTTAGTAAATAGATCGATGGATGTAATGAAGCAAGTTGTGCATTGTCCATTGGGTTTGAGCATTTCGCCAGGAAGAATTCCGACAAATGTGCACGAGATTGTTAGCCGAACAAATTTTTAGCCTTTTCCCACAAATTGCCAAGGAAAAATCAATTGTCAGCAATTCAATACAATTTTTCCCTTAAAAAAGGCCTGCTGCGATGAAATTGAGCGATTTGAGTCTGTTTCATCTTAGATGTATTGTAAGTGGAGCAAGGTAGTATGTTCCATTGAATTGTACTAAAGACTAGTGAGGGATGAATTAAGGATGTGCGAGCCAACTGTGTAATAATTACAGTAATTCCCAAAGTAATTGACCACTTAACCACACCAGAATTATGGGTAATTCTTCAGGATTTAGTCTCAAATATGACTTGTTGCCATTCATCTGAAAGCTTTTCAAAGAGAGCTTTCCGATGAATGGCAACAAGCCATATTTCCGACTAAATCCTGAAAAATTACCCATAATTCTGCTGTGGTTAAGTGGTCAATTACTTTGGGAATTACAGTATTCCATCAGTTCATGAAAAATTTAGATTCTTGATGTTAGATTAGACTATGTTTATTATAGTATCATTATTATCAACAAATCGTCACACTAAATACTAGTTGGAAAATAAAAATAGAAATTTCAAACCACAGTAATATCCTAAATAATCGACTCCTTAACCACAGCAGAATTATGGGTAATTTTTCAGGATTTAGTCGGAAATATGGCTTGTTGCCATTCATCAGAATGCTCTCTTTGAAGAGCTTTCAGATGAATGGAAACAAGTCATATTTGAGACTAAATCCTGAAGAATTACCCATAATTATGCTGTGGTTAAGGAGTCGATTATTTAGGGCATTACTGTACCTATGGTCTAAAAATTCCATTTAATGTTGTATCAGGCATGAAATTTGAACTGTTAAATATGTTGGTCAATTAAAGTTCAGGGTAGGGGGTGGATCCCCTGCTCGCTCTACGAACTACATTTTGACTTACGTTTCACACACAACGGTGACTGCTTCTTCTCACTGAACTTGTGGAATTTATTAACAGCAAAGAGAGAAGTCTCTAGACAACGCCCTGGTTCCAAGTTTATGAAACTTTTCTCTCGCATACCAGAAACGTTGGCACTGGATTCATTTTCTTTGTTGGCCATGTCACTTATTGTCATATTGATGTATTTGCCATCAGTGTATATATGTCCGCCGATCACTTGAACATTGGTTGTATCTGATATTCCGATCACTGATCTCGGAAATAAGGTATCTCCAGGTAACGCACTGACTGACATCTCTGAAGAAAAGATTTTTTGTTTTATTTCTAATTTACATTCTTAAATATTATTACAGATGTATCCATGGTTACTTCTAGTTAGAACAGGAGCCAGGCTGTCACTCGGTTCATACCCCCATGTGGGATACCACCTAGACTATAGCTCAAGTTATCATCCAGACAATCCAGAAACTGCGATTTCGATATCGGAAAAAGAGGCATAATTCATAAATCATGCAAGTTCTCAAAATATGAACTATATTATACCAAATTCCATGGAATTCTGAGTAATATTGTCAATGTTATGATCTGAAATTTTTCTCGAGAGTATAAAAAAAACAAACTGTTAAAGATTAAATTACATTAATTTGGGACTATAAATATTGGGAACTTTACAATTTCTGGATATTACCTAATATAGAACAAGGAAGTAATATACTATTAACAGGGAAAGAAAAAATTTGTGCGGAGTACTTACCATAAAATGTAACATCAGGCTTTCCTCCGGACCACTGCAGACCAATATCTTGCCCATTCTGTTTTATGACTACATCTGAGTTCGGAACTGGAGAACCACCCATCACATTGACCCTTAGATTGCTAATGTCCGGGGGACCAAGACCAATGGTTACGTTACACCATGCTCTGCTAATAAGTCCGGGAGAATTTTCAGCCTCGACAGTGATGTAGTAAGTAACGCCATCGCTGAGACGATTTGGTACAGCCCCTCTCCATTTAGTTATCAACCCAACACTAGTCCTATTCAGTACATCATCGAGACCGGGAGAAGTACCGGCCTTAACATAGAATCTCTCAATCAAACTGACGTCTTCTTCGGCATCCCAATAAGCTCCTACTTCCTCGTCATGACCCTGGAAATGTGTCGGTTCGTCCATCGAATGAACAGGGTCAAGACATCTGATGTAATTAATCGTAGCAGGAGAATTGTCGATAACGACAGCGCCCGACTGACTAATAACTGTCGTTCCAGAAAAACTCACAACCTTCGTATTGAGGTAATAAGATGGGGCTGTAAACGTTGTATTGTCTTTTTTAGTTGATATACTTAGATTTAGCCCTGTTATTTGCAATTTGGTCATTTGTGGGACTTCTACAGCAGTATTATTGCAGGAAGACGAACAGGGCTTCACACAACCATCAGTACATGGAAGACAATATGTTTTGAACAAAGAAAATTCAGATACATTGTCAGTTTCTTCAGTGCTATTGGATACTCCCAACCACACCTCGGCTATCCCGTTCCTAGCCGTAAAAACATCGCCGTACTTACAAGGATCGTTTTCACTCAATGGAATAATTAAATCATTCAAAGTCGCCTTTGATTTAAATGTACCGAATGGATCGTCAAATGACGGAATGTATCCTTTCTCATTCCATGTGTTGCAGATGAGATAACCTGTACTGTGTAAACGTAAGCCTGTAAGAATCGCCACTCTATTGTCACCCATTCGTAGGTCTAAAGTCCATGAGGTCTTGCTTGATTCTATTTCTGCCGACAAAGCAAAAGTGATTTTCACAGGGCTATTTGTGGGGTCTCTGCTAAGTTTAATCCACTTATGTTTCTCACGCTGACCGTCCTTACTCCACAGTAAGGCATACCATTCTTCACTGTGCTTCCAGCCTCGAAACGTCAAGCCAAACCCAGTTGCTGATTGGTCAACTGTGTCTGACATAATACTTTTAGATGCAGTATTATTAACATCCACTGGCATAGAATCAGTTCCGACCTCTGGTAATCCGTCGATATAGCTATATTTATGAGAGGTAAAAGCAACTGTTGTGGTAATATGCTCTCCTGCGGCTGGTATTAGTGTCGTTCCATAAGAGCCTTCTTCCAGATTAAGAATTGACGATCGTATACCACCCTTTACAACATCAACTTTTCTGTCATCTAATCTAATCCCCAGGTCCAGCCCAGAGCTAGTGTGTGTGATTTCTCCATTATTGAAGTCTTCGAGAAGCTGATAACTATTTGTCGACAATAAATTTTGCCCTCCATCACATTGAGCACCATTTGGTGCGACAATTAGCTGCACAATCCCATCTAGACGATTTGGATTTGGTTGAAACTTTGCTGTCTGCTTCCAGTTATACCCGATCTTCACGGAGCCTTTAGCGACAGTACTGGTGTCAGAACGTACTACAATCCCTGCTGAATCGCTCGTTGTTCCTGCACCGTTGATGGCTTCTACAGTCAAGATATATTCCTTACTGTCGTCCAGATCCAGATCGTAAAATGTTACCTCTTTGTCTGTCCCTAAATCTATGCTGTCAATTACTGGACCATCACCTGGTTGGATGGAAAAATATTAGAGTGAAGACAAGTTGGAATGAATATATTTGGCAGGCAATTCATTTACATGTATATTATAAAGTTATTATACAATGTTGTGTACATTATGTGTTTTTCTTGTATTCGTCCAGGTTGTGGTGAAAAGTCCAATATGACTTTTCACCACAACCTGGACACGTACAAGATAAACTCATACTGTACACAACATTGTATAATGACATTGTTATTATCCATCTGTATGTTTATCAAAATTTTGGGAATAAAACTGTTGTGGTTATTTTTGGTATTTGTCGGCACTTAATTATCTATAAAAGCCTGTAGTTGATCATCAGAAAGCATGATTTGGAAAAGTAAACTAGGAAATGAAAAAAAAACTCAATGCGGAAGTGAAACCGATTCATTTCGCAATAGTTAATTCGTGATGTCACAGAGTCCCGATAAAAAGCGATATTGCATACTTGGGAGTCCAATATGACATTCGGGAGTACAATATGACTTTTTCCCGGACTATCATGAGGCGGCTTTTGCCCAATCGGAAATGGTGTTAGTTAAGGGATGGATAATAATCTATTTTACGGTCTGAAGGGCATGCACAAAATTTCAGTTCATTCATCAGAACTAATTTTTAATCTGGAACCCCGGCCTGGCCGTCAATACCACAAGGCCACCGAAGCGACCCCCAATAAAGCTCAAATGACCGCTGTATTCTGATGTCGCTACAGTAATGCCCTAAGTAATCGACTCCTTAACCACAGCAGAATTATGGGTAACTTTTCAGGATTTAGTCGGAAATATGGCTTGTTGCCATTCATCGGAAAGCTCTCGGCGAGTCGATTAATTAGAGCATTACTGTACTTAGTAATAAGGTTAATCTACCTCTTAATGCTGAACAACTTGAATGCTCTGACAAAGTGACTGTCGTCTGCTTAATTCCAGATGTATCATCAGCGACGTTATCCACGGCTACTCTGATAGTGTCAGCACGAAGTACGAATACCATATTTATATAGCTTCTGCCATCACCTGCTATCCTAAATTCCCCGATTGTGGGCGGAGTCGTGTCGACAGTTATACCAGCACCTGACGATGCGATACACATTCCACTGTCGTCATGTGCGACCACTGTAACAAAGTATGTCTGGCCATGGACCAGTTGTAACTCTTCTACCTCTGCATATGTTTCAAGTCCATGACCTGTCAGGTTATAAACGTCCAATAAGTGTCCAATCTTATTCAGTAGAAACTCACACTCGTATGTAGAATTTAAACTGATGTCGTATTGCGTGCTGATTCCAACAGAGTATTTCCGCATCCCGATGTCTGAGAGGAATCCAGACCAAGAGACGATTATCTTATCAGTTTGAGATTGAAACTGTTCATGCTCGATGATTCCTTGTTGCATTGCGAGGTTATAACCGACACGAACTCCATCGGAACAGTCTTCCTGATAGCTACCAGCTTCGCTGTACGCTCGCACTGTTATGTAGTAAGTTATCAGCTTTGCCGTTAGATTCAGATGAGTGAATGTGTAAGCTTTATTCATGCCGACATCCATAAAGTAATGAATATTTGTTCTTGTCTTAGCCAGTCTTCTATCTGTTCCAATCGCCACTGAGTATTTCAAAATCTTTTGCGTTGGATCGTTAGTGTCTAATTCACCAAAATCATCCCAATTTGCACTCAGTTTGTCAGTCGCGTGTTGATAATCATCATCATCAGATAAACCATCCCGAACTTCAGAAGGTGAAGGTCGTTGGATCTGAACAGTTATTCCGTCGCTCCTAGTTATTTTAGTCCGGCCACATGCATCCTTAATACGGATTATGTTAATATAAGTATGTCCATTCTCCAATCGGATCTCATCATTATAGAAATGGCCAGAGGTAGAGATTCGTACATATGATTGTATGATATCGCCCGCGATATTTTCGACAGCCCATTCCACATCTGTGATTACAGATGGATCTGTGTACTTATAGCGACCTTCCAAACCAATGAGATTAGTGATATAATCTGAGTCTTCGTAATCCGGACCATCGGTAACATAGAGCTCAGGAAACTGGCTCACAACAAATCCTTTGGATGAAGCCATCGAGATTAGCGCAACGTCTGTCGTTGCTTTTACAGTCGTATACAGAACTGTGCTCAGTGGAAGTCTCAAGCGACCAAGGAAGACTGTGTCCTGCACATCAAAACTGCGGAATGAAATGACATCTGTCGATCCTTCAGCTGTGCCAACACCAACTTCATAGCTAGAGAAAAGAAAACAATAGATAGGAGGGTATTATGCTATTATAGTGTCAAGAAGATGTTGTACCACAACTGCTGGAATATGACCCCACTGTGCTAAATTAACCCTTTCAGTGCCAAGTCCGATTTTTGTATCAACCCATATTTCCTTGATCATTTTTCAAATTTATTGATTATAATAATGTATCACATTATTATAATCAATAAATTTGAAAAATGATCAAGGAAATATGGGTTGATACAAAAAACGGACTTGGAACTGAAAGGGTTAAAACAAGGGCATGATAGAATCCAGATTGTAAATGAAACCGGACAATATTAACAACAAGTGTAACGCCAAGCATACGTGGCATATGCCCCCCGACGCTCAGTTTAGAGAGTGGGCAATGGATGGAAAATCTTTTTTATTTTCTAAATTGAAGAAGTGGGTATCCTTTCCCCTTAACCCTTTACCCAACAGAACGGCCCTGTGCCAATGCATTCTCTTATATATGCGAGTCGACCATAGGTCGCCTCGCATATATAAGAGAATGCATTGGCTTAACACATTAAAAATTATAAAATTGTTAAAGAATGTAAGAAAAAATGTTAATTTTTTTTTTTTTTTTAGGCCAATGCATTCTCTTATATATGCGAGGCGACCTATGGTCAACTCGCATATATAAGAGAATGCATTGGCACAGGGCATAACTGTAACTATCACAATGTGGTCAAGGAGCCGGTTCCAATGATATCCATATTTGTATGGTTCTATTGAGACAGACTGAAGATATTTTAGGCTGTTGAAGCTTTATTTGGCCGGTTTTGGCCGGTGTGTTGGGTAAAGGGTTAAACTGGGCTATCAATACACCAAGGCACAACCAAATCCAATGATATATGCTCAAGGTACAAGCTGAAATGTTCATACAGAGACAAAATTAAGAAATTCCCATTACTCTGGCAAAAAATAATGGACGAAACCCATAATATATGGATATCTATTCCCACAACCTGTGCTACCACCATGCCAAAGGACAACGAAATCCAATAATAAAGACATCCACAGCATAATGTTTGTTATGAACGCATTCTACACTAAGCCCAGCAACGGGCCATAATGTGGACAAAACCTGCACTATATGGAGATCCTTTCCACAATGCTGGTCTACCGGCATACCAAAAGACATCCAAATTGGACTATCGATACTTAAGCTGTGTTGTGAAATGATTGTTATGGACAGCTCATTGATATGTTTTACACTAAGTCCAGCAATGGGCCATAACTTGGGGGAAAAAAGGTGCTGACAAAAGCTGCACTATATGCAGATCCTTTCCACAATGGTGGTCTACCGGCATACCAAAAGACATCCAAATTGTACTATCGATACTTGAGCTGTGTTCTAAAATGTATTTTATGGGTGGACAGATGGATGGATGGAGAGACGGATGAATGAAGGTCTCCATTATATATCCCCAAATCTTCCTTAGGAGGATCGGGGGCATAATTAAGACAATTCTACATGCCTTTTAATGTCTGACAAATGACAAACATTCATAACAAATTTATTTGTGATCCAAAAACAATTTTTATTAATGACAGGATCAGCCCTCATAATTGGCTACGGCAATCAGCAATGCCGAAGCCATTTGCTGAAGCAAACTGGGCCACGATAAAGGGTTGCCGTAGCAGATTGCCGAAGCCAAACAATCTGAATTAAAAGGGCTGCAGGATTCATAAACTTTGATATGATCAAAATACCAGGACTTGTCCAGGACTTTTCAAAGATTCCACAAGCATTTCAATGACCTCACTCAACATACTAGTAGATTAAACCAATAATGTTACTAGACTCACAGATTTTCATTTTTGTTTACATCAAAGACTTTCATTGAATTCATCATGCAGATGGTTGAAATTTGCAACTTGACTTGCACAATAGTGTATGAATTGCGAGCATTTTTTTTATTGACACTCCAGTTATTAAAAAACCACTGTTCATACATTTTTAAAGTATTCTGTTATATATTTTGGAACTTCTGTCTGTGTGTGTATTCTGTAAGTATGTATAATAATAATAATAATAATATTTATATAGCGCCTAAAGGGCTCTAAGCGCTATGCATGTGTCTTGTAGGCTCCTAAAATGCTTGACCGATCTGACTCATATTTGGTACGTATGCCTACTTTCATCCCGGGAACAATATGGGCTGGTCCAATTTCACGTGCGACCGTGTCCTTGACTTCGCTCATATAGGCATGTTTCTGGAGTCGAACAATAGTTTTTTTTTCTCTTAATACATTTCAACGATGTTCGCTCAGTATTGTTCAACGTTGTCATTTTGAGTTAGTAGATAAATCTCTCCTTGTCGAAGAAATCCCTAAATAGCCTGGATGAAGTTGGGCACATCAGCTAGTAGTAAATAACTTGCATGTATGGAAGTTAAACCCTCAATGCTGTTATTCAAGCATTTTTCAAGGACATGACTCAAAAACCTTGTTTTTTCAAGTGTTTCCAGGCCTTGAAAAAATCAAATTCAAGAACTTTCAAGCATCCTTACAGTAATGCCCTAATTAATCGACTCCATAACCACAGCAGAATTATGGGTAACTTTTCAGGATTTAGTCGGAAATATGGCTTGTTGCCATTCATCGGAAAGCTCTCCTGACTAAATCCTGAAAAGTTACCCATAATTCTGCTGTGGTTATGGAGTTGATTAATTAGGGCATTACTGTATGAATTAACCCAGTTGTGCTGATCTACAGATAATTCTATTTATTATTATTAGTCGGGGAGCCAATAAGGTCCACGTGCACCCCCCCGATGATTACAAATAACCTTATTTTTATTGTTCCCTATGGTATCCAGATAAAGAATCCGGATTTCACCGAAAAATAAAGGTGGCCCTACTAGGTGCTAGAGCCATTTGAATCCAAGATGGCCGCCATTTCCTCTAATTCCTACCAGCTGTATTTAATCGTTGTAATAGATCGGTTGTTAGCAAAAGACACAGACAAAATGTATGCCATTTTGTTGGCATGATGTCCTTCTTCAAAATGACGGCAAATAATTTCGAAAAAATTCAAAATGGTCGCCGAAAAATGACGTCATATGCACGAAAATAGGAAATTTAATTAATATTTCACCATATCTTCCATTTTTTTTCACATTAATCATTAGTAAATGGCAATGTTTTTTGAGACAGTCATCAAGCGTGATATAATAGCGTCATTTTAAGACATTTGCCATTGACGAGGGGTTGCGTAATAGATACAGAAAGAGGATTTGAAAAGAGGGGGTGAAATTTTCGATTTTTTTTGCAAGACGATTTTAATAGTCATTTTAACGACAAACCACACAGACTGTTAATAGAATGTCAACAACTATGTGCTTTATTTTATTGGACGGATGTTTTACTTCAATGGGAATGAAATTGGTGTAGAAAATTTCCAAAATGGCCGCCGAAAATATGAAAAATGGTAAATATTGCCCCAGGGTGTCCTGCAATGGCTTACAAGTTGTGGTTGATATATAAAATGGGCTAATCTGTATTATATACATTGAATACTAACATGTCTGGTGCACCATGGATCATTGTTTCTATTGTCACCACTGACATCACCAGAAATATTGGATTTTTCTCTCACAAACTTGACATAAATATCGGCAAAAATTCACTTTTCAGGGTTGGACAATTGTTTTAAGTAAAAATGCAACTATCATTGGTATCAAATGTATTTATTGTTTTGGTCTATCTTAAATGTGTCACACTACGGTGTTTATAGACCAAATTGCTCAAGATGGCTTCCAAAATGGCAACCAAATTTGTAAAAAGTTAATTTTTTACATATATCCGAACATTATTCTCTGCGTTGTCCGACAAGGCATTAAATTGTGACTCACTTGGTTATTATACGTGTTAGTTAATTAACTGACAACTACGTTCTATTATGTTTGTCCCAGTTCCGTATGGAGCATGACAAATTCATTTTAAAGTTGCAGTATGGAATTTTGCGGAGAACCTCTTTTGTGATTCTTGCCATATTATTGAAAGGAAATGGGCAGGACTTTGAAACGGAACTGAGATGAACCATAATATGTGGCTATTCTGGTCCATTATGATAAAACATATCAACTGGATACAGGGTGGATGCCAAGATGGTAGGCAGGGAGTTACTATATGATCATAGATGAGGTGAATATGTATACAGAGAGTTATTGTATGGTCAATGGTGAGATGAGTACATGTATGTATAGAATGAGTGACTGTATGATCATAAATGTAATGGATAGCTCTACATGGAGTTACTAAATGGTCATGTGTCGGGTGTATGAGTATACCCGGTGTTCCTGCTTGGTGACTCGTGGCGGTATGGTCATGTGTAGGTTATACGGGTATACATATGTGTTGCTATATGGTCATGGGTGAGGGGTATGTGTATATAGCGAGCGGCTATATGGCAATGGATGATGTGCAATATGCATACATGAAGTGAATATACTGACATGGCTGGGGAGTATTAGTATATCTTGAGTGGCTATTCTGCTATGGTGTGACAAATATGGATACAGGGAGTGGCATGGCCAAGGGTGAGGTGAATATATATACAATGATGAACATGATCATGTATGAATGTTTTGAATAGGTTCACACGGGGTGACTATATGGCCATAGGTCAGATGAAGGACTATACCAGGTGCTATGGGTGAGGGTATGTGTATGAAGCGAGTGGCTATATGACCATTGGTGAGGTGGATATGTATACCCGGGGTGACTCTATGGTCATTGTTGTGGTGTTGATGTATATATTGAATGTCTATTTGGCCATGTGTGTGTGGATAATAGGTATACATGGGATGACCGTATGGCCAATGGTGAGGTGAATGGGTATACAACTTATTTGGTCTTATATTGGTTGTACTCCTTGTATACCTATTTACATCATTCATGACCATACAGTAACTCCCTGTATACCTAATCACATCACCTATGATCACACAGTAACTCCCTGGCTGCCATCTTGGCATCCATCTTTTATCCAGTTGATCACTTTTTATCATAATGGGCCAAAATAGCCACATATTATGGTTCATCTCAGTTCCGTCTCAAAGTCCTGCCCATTTCCTTTCAATAATATGGCCATAATCACAAAAGAGGTTCTCCGCAAAATTCCATACTGCAACTTTAAAATGAATTTGTCATGCCCCATACGGAACTGGGACAAACATAATAGAACGTAGTTGTCAGTTAATCAACTAACACGTATAATAACCAAGTGAGTCACAGTTTTCTACCTTGTCGGATAACGCAGATAATAATGTTTGGGATATATGTAAAAAATTAACTTTTTACAAATTTGGTTGCCATTTTGGAAGCCATCTTGAGCAATTTGGTCTATAAACACCGTAGTGTGACACATTTAAGATAGACAAAAACAATAAATACATTTGATACCAATGATAGTTGCATTTTACTTAAAACGATTGTCCAACCTTGAAAAGTGAATTTTTGCTGATATTTATGTCAAGTTTGTGAGAGAAAAATCCAATATTTCTGGTGATGTCAGTGGTGACAATAGTAACAATGATTCATGGTGCATCAGACATGTTAGTATTCAATGTATATGATACAGATTAGCCAATTTTATATATTAACCACAACTTGTAAGCCATTGCAGGATACCCTGGGGTAATATTTACCATTTTTCATATTTTCGGCGGCCATTTTGGAAATTTTCTACACCAATTTCATTCCCATTGAAGTAAAACATCCGTCCAATAAAATAAAGCACATAGTTGTTGACATTCTATAAATAGCCTGTGTGGTTTGTGGATAAAATGAATATCAAAATCATCTTGCAAAAAAATCGAAAATTTCACCCCTCTTTTTCAAATCCTCTTTCTGTATCTATTACGATACCCTCGTCAATGGCAAATGTCTTAAAATGACGCTATTATATCACGCTTGATGACTGTCTCAAAAACATTGCCATTTACTAATGATTAATGTGAAAAAAAATGGAAGATATGGTGAAATATTAATTAAATTTCCTATTTTCATGCATATGACGTCATTTTTCGGTGGCCATTTTGAATTGTTTTCGAAATTATTTGCCGTCATTTTGAAGAAGGACATCATACCAACAGAATGGCATACATTTTGTCTGTGTATTTTGCTAACAACCGATCTATTACAACGATTAAATACAGCTGGTCGGAATTAGAGGAAATGGCGGCCATCTTGGATTCAAATGGCTCTAGCACCTAGTAGGGCCACCTTTATTTTTCGGTGAAATCCGGATTCTTTATCTGGATACCATAGGGAACAATAAAAATAAGGTTATTTGTAATCATCGGGGGGGGGGGGGGGGGGGGGGGGGGGGGGGGTGCATGTGGACCTTATTGGCTCCCCGACTATATGTTAAAATTATTTTTGTTGCAGATTTTTATTATTCAAATATTTATTTGAGTCCCATATTTAGCAAAGACAATAATTATGGACAATATACGGCATCAGAAATTTTTTAATAAAAAATTATATAGATACAGAATTGCTCATGAAGACATGCATGGAAATTTCATCTGCAAACTTCGATCTAACCTCATCCTCTGAAAGAGCAACTGTCATCAAGCTGTATTATATGGGGTTCTGCTTTCTACGTAATACACTTGAATTTGTATATATGACCAATGACTTGCGAAGTGGTTGTTTATTCTCATCAAAATATAAATTTATCATGTTTTTCCTCGCCATTGTTCACAATATCGCTTCAAATTTTTTTGTCAATTTCCTAAGTTCGCACTACAGTTTTTTCTAAACAAAATGTTCAGTTTGTTTTCGGTAAAAAAAAGTATTGTTTTGATCTGACGGCATTGTTTAACAACAACAACGATGTCTGGTTTCTATTGCATTCGAAATAAGTCGAAATGGTAACAATAACTCATGAAGAAGAAGATTTAAGATTTGCACAGTTAGAAGCAGGACAATTTGTTGAAACAAATTTGACCATGCAGCAAAAAAAAAATATAGAGCCAATAAAATTCACACTGGAAATTCTAAAATGTTTCTACGATTAAAAGGACATATCTTAAATATGGGATCTGGGACAGCATGGAGAAAGTTCGATAAAATATAACAAATAATACATGGCTTGTCATTGACTATTCCAAAATAGTGGAGAAATAGTCCGCTTGCCTCCGGCTCAGGTATTATTCCTCCCCTCGGACCACTAATTTGGCATAGTCAACTCCAAGCCAATATTTATATAACATGCTTAGTTTTTTTGGAGAAGAGTTATCCCTTTATGAACAAACTATTTTGTTTATCTGGCACAGCAAGAGCCACAACTCTGGTTAACGTGCACTGACAAAACCCACGATATGTGGACATCATTCACTCATGCGGTCTAGCACCATATACAGTAATGCCATAAATAGCGACTCCTTAACCACAGCATAATTATGGGTAATTTTTCAGGATTTAGTTGGAAATATGGCTTGTTGCCATGAAAGCTCTCAGTGAGAGCTTTCCGATGAATGGCAACAAGCCATATTTCCGACTAAATCCTGAAAAATTACCCATAATTCTGTGGTTAAGGAGTCGATTATTTAGGGCATTATTGTAACAAAAGACATTATAATCCTTCAAGCAGTTTAGGACAGTTTGTAAAGTCCAACAAACTCGGTTTTAAAATGTCAGATTCAATAGGTCACAATACTAAAGGAAACTTTAAGGAATTTACTATCATTTCACCAGTATAAAGTATCAAACAGACTTCACATGAACATGTTAATCAATTGTTATTGTAAAATATGTAATTACTGGAACTAAGTCGGTCAGACTCATTCCATGAAATATATGATGATGATGAATACACTGACTTTAGTATGAAACATGAGTGGTAAATACAGTAATGCCCTAATTAATTGACTCCTTAACCACAGCATAATTATGGGTAATTTTTCAGGATTTAGTCAGAAATATGGCTTGTTGCCATTCATCGGAAAGCTCTCAGTGAGAGCTTTCCGATGAATGGCAACAAACCATATTTCCGACTAAATTTTATTTAGTATTTAAGGAGTCGATTACTTAGGGTATTACTGTAGAGCCGCACTGTTGTTTTGGGTTACGACTGCATGAGAGCCGAAGGCTGAAAGGGTATCCTTTCTCAACTGCTCGAGTGCGTTAATCTCACAAAAACCAACATGAGTGCGGCTCTATATTTATCACACAAGTGATAGTATTCTCAGTTTTTCTATTGACAATTATTGTTTTTGCAATGATTTTGTATCACAAACTTCATAAATTCACATTACTTCTCATTTAGAACGTAATTACGTCATGCGTCTCCAGTTGCGAGGAATGAGGATACTTAACAAAGCCAGAGAAAAAATCTACCCGCGCTGAAGATTTTGGCGGAAAACCACACTTTTCGTAAATGAGGGCAAATGCACTCCTGGACAAATTGAGGAGGGAATTCTTTTCTTTTCACTCCTGTATTTTTTAGAATGCATGGCTAAATTGTGAATATAGCAAGGCTGACAAGTTGTACGATATCCAAATGATAGGTATTTTTCTGGAGTTCACCCTCAATTTCTTGCCCGAATTGGGAGAGTATGGGTGATAAAGACTCACATTGTTACGGGCGATTCCGGGTCAATGAATCCAGTAATATTGACCTCCAGGTATGTATCTGGAATCTGACATGTCACCTGAATAAGAGGGCTGTCACCGACATCGATACGGGTCACCACTCTGACATCACCCGCACCAGGAGGCGACTTATCCACAGTAACTGCAAGGGTGGTGGAGACTACACGGCCGAGGATGTTCGTTAATTTTAAGCTGATGTAGATCTGATTCAGTTGAGTTTTGTTTGACAGAATTTCTCTGAAGTCATTTTCCCAGTGTGGCTTCCCAACTGGAAGATTAAGAGTCATCATTAGTCATTAGGCAAGGGTTATTTAGTTCTTGAAAGATTATGATTTCTGGGGACCACATTAACCATTCTTACTTTGTGCTGTGGCACATTGTCCATACGGATAAAGCATTTTTTTTTGAGAATTGTATCAAATCGAGATTTTATATCCAAGTCAAATCGAAAAAGCGAAACGGAAAAATAATGCCGAATTGCAAGACCCTAAACTGAATTAGTCAATTAAAAATTTATACCTGGGTTCTCAGGAAATTTCATACGGAAAATTGAATGAGGGAGGGAGAGATTTTATTTATAGTTTTTCCAAAAATTCTAGGAATACATATAAAAATAATATGAAATAAAATCCAATAATTGTTCACACAATGCATAGAACGTCATCTTCCAATAACTTTTAATTAACCATTACATCTTCAAAAGAATCCAATCTAAATTTATAATTGTATAGATGGAAGATTGAGATTGAATTTTCGGATGAATTTTGTAATAAAAATGTTTTATAAGGCTCTAGATCTCTTCAGGTTATGAGGGCAGTACATGAAAACACGGAATTTAGCCTTAAAATTTGCATATTTAAAAACAAAATTGCACTGTGTTAACCTAAGGTGACTTGTATTTTGCTGAGAGCCAGCAGTTAAGTTACAGTAATGCTCTAAGTAATCGACTGCTTAACCACAGCAGAATTATGGGTAACTTTTCAGGATTTAGTCGGAAATATAGCTTATTGCCATTCATTGGAAAGCTCTCGGTGAGAGCTTTCCGATGTCATATTACTGAGAGCTTTCTGATGAATGGCAACAAGCCATATTTCCGAATAAATCCTGAAAAATTACCCATAATTCTGCTGTGGTTAAGGAGTCGATTAATTACTGCATTACTGTACTGTTGATATTACTTGTGCAGTCATCAAAGTGACATGCCACAGGGATTTATTGAGAGAATATTTCATTATCGTCCCACTATTTCAAAGCATTATGTACTATTAAAGATTGTTTATCTTATCCTAGGAAGTTTTATTTTGATTCCGCGGTATAAATTAAATCTAAATCGAAGACACCTGTCCGGAAATGGTTTCATCAATTAATATTGATCTTAACTTAATTTTTTTCTGGTAATCGAATACATACAACCTTTCGGGACAGTTTTACAAGCTATTTTTAGAACAGAAACTTCAGGCCATCTCGCGGAAAGGTTTTGTGCATACCAACAGGGAGAACTCTATCTTATTAGTACCCTCAATCATTGCAAGGCAAATTGCATTTCAACTAACAGTGTTCACTGTGATTTACACTTTGCTTGATCAGAATTAAACCACTTCATTATTTTATTCACAAAAACGTTATTTGTTGTCTTGAAATCAAGTTTTATAAAGATTATGTTGTTAATTGTGGCCTGAAAGAGATACACTATCCTTAAATTATTATTTTTTGTTTATATGTTTATTGAGATATTATAATATAAATAAGATAATTTTATATAAACAAAACATTTTCTTTTACACCCAAGAGAAATTAAAAGTATCATTCAGGACTTGTTGTGAGTATTATATGGTAGGATAGTTATACTTCTATTCTAATATGGAATCCTAATTTCTATTGATGTATTAAAATGAAACTAACATGTTTATCTTAGGATTTTTCTATTTCCCCTTAATAGTTTCTCACATACATGTAACAAATAGAAGGGGCTAGAAAGATATTTAGGGAGGTCACTGAAAATTAAGTCCTGGATGATACTCAAAGGATGACATTCGCACAAATCAAAATACACGTTTCACAAGACATGGTTAATATTCAAGGGAAGGCAACAGGAAATGATAACATATCATATTAATACCTTTTAAATTGGTAATTGCTGTTAAATCGCAGGTGATTTCTGTCGAACCAGCACATATTTCCAACATCTGAATTTGACTCTCGTACTCTACAATAGACCCGACATCACACCTGACAATGGTTCGTAATTCAGACACGGCTGGGGTACAGGTCACATCTGTCAGTGAAGGCAGTGTTGAGTCAGATGACACAGACATACTGGTCGCCAGTTCAATATTCCCGGCTTTGTCCTGTGCCAGAGTATTAACAAAAACTGTTGTTCCATGGTCCATACTGAAGCTGATTGTTTCAGAATCAAGCAGTTTCCCATGATTGCTGACGTCATCAACTGATTCTTGGTTCGGACTGATGAAATACTTTGTGAAGTCCAATCCACCTGAATAAGTAATAAACCAATATATAGTAATGCCCTAAGTAATTGACTCCTTAACCACAGCAGAATTATGGGTAACTTTTCAGGATTTAGTTGGAAATATGACATGTTGCCATTCATCGGAAAGCTCTCAGTGAGAGCTTTCCGATGCATGGCAACAAGCCATATTTCCGACTAAATCTTGAAAAGTTACCCATAATTCTTCTGTGGTTAAGTAGTCAATTACTTAGGGCATTATTGTAGGTAGTGCCATGCAAAGTCAATTTCCCATTTCTCAGCCCTGTGCGCTTGGTCCTGAAACCATGTGCAAATGTTTTATTCACGTTATATATAAAAACAAAATTATCATCGGTACAAATTAATTACAGTACGTTTTTATGCAAACTTGCTCTGAACTGAGATCACAAACACACCCGTTTCCAGATTCAAATTACCGATTCATACACGACCATCATGATGAATTGCAATGTCAATGACACTGTAGCTCAACTTAGAAAGGGATAATTTAATGTGTTACAGTCAACGGAGCAATTAGGAATGCGGAAAGTTGAAATGTCTAAGTAATACTAGATTATCAACATGAAGAGATATATATAAAGTAAAATCCAAGATGGCCACATAAGTACAGGAGGCCATGTTTTCCAATGAATTTCAATTAATTTTAATTGCGCCCATCTAGTGGTCACCCAAAAGACCCTTATGAAGTTTGGTGATGATATAATGAGGGATGTGGTGATTGTGGTCTGTAGGATGTGCCAAAGGATATAGTCATGCAATGAGTAAAATCCAAGATGGCTGTCGGTAGCCATGATTTTCATAAACAAATTTCAAATTTGATAGCTCCCATCTAGAGGTGATCCTAAACATGTCTGTAAAAGTTTCAAAACAAATCTCCAATAGATGTGGACTGCAGGAGGTGCCGATAGATTAAAATTTGAAATCCAAGGTGGCTGCTGGTGGTCATGGTTTTGAACAAATTTTGGAAAAATACTTATGGCTCCCATCTAGAGGTCACCCCAAAGATCCATAATGAAGTTTGGTGACAATCGGATGAGGGATGTGGTCTGTAGGGTGTGCCAAAGGATTTAGTCATGCAATGAGTAAAATCCAAGATGGCTGTCGGCGGCCATGTTTTTCATAAAAAATTTATTAGTGATTAGGGAGGTGCCCGAGACCTTTTCATTGGTTGGCCTAAGAAACAACAAATGCCAATTATTGCTGTTATTGCCGCCATTTGGGCTAACACATTATTAACCTCCATAAATATTCATAACCAAGTTTACCATACATAGCAAGTAGTTTAATATGTTAAAACTGATTGTCTGACATATTTAGTTCAACAGTTACCTGACTTATAGAGTGAAAAGTAACTAATATAATCCTTTGGTGGGTAGAACAACATTTATGTCGTTTATGGTAAATATAGGATAATATTATGTTACCATTTACATAACTCAAAAAAATCATCTCCTAAAAGGAAACTTTTAATGGATCTAATGTGGATGGATATTATGATAATTGATTCGTGCTTTTAATAATGTTGTATGTATCATTTATTTGTAACAATAGGCCATTGTTACAATATTACTCATTTCATTTGCAAAAATATATTCACACGGATATGATGTCATATATGACGTACCTACACACCAAAGGGTTAACTGTCTGCAACATAGAGTACTGACAAGTAAGAAAGGCTTATCTGAAAGACATATTTGCCAATATGGTTGCATTTTATTATAATACCGATTGTCTCCCAGACGCCTGATACTCTGAATTTTGGAAAAAAGCGAAAATCCATTCATCACTAACCTGAATCATCTCTGATCACGGACAATTCTATATTTTCCGTTCTCGATGTATAGACCCCGCCATCATTCTCAACATAGTCACCGCTCACATTTGAGTAGCTGAAGGACAAGGTCGGAGGGGTGATATCAGCAGTGAAACCATTTGATGATGACACAATGTAGTCCTCATGGCAATCGTGTCCAGTTCTGGCTCGAACCGATGAGAAGTAGAGTTTCCCTTCAACCAGATGCAAGTTTACTTGTGCGTGGCCAACTCCTGAGTTGTCAACTACCAATCCGTAGCTTGTATAAGGCATGACGTCAGTCGCAAACTTTTCATGGCCGATTCCCCAGTCGTAACCCTCAATATTGCAGGCTTTGCTTTCAAAACTTTCGAAAGTAATGGCAACGGAGGTGATGTCATTACTTGTGTCAATATCTTCTCGAATACGTCCGTCTGACACAGTTCCTACAATTCAATCACATCAATTAATCCTTTCTTTACTAAATGGATGTTTGATGAACTTATTTTCTCAATATTTCCTAAGGGAACTACTCAACAAGTAAAGAAAAGGTTAATCAGATTATTAGGCCAAAGTCACAACCGGGAAAGCACGGCAAACTTGAAATTCTGTTGTCCATAATTCTTGTCCCAATAAGGGTACTTTTTAGATTTCGCATATGATTTGAATGATTTTGTGCCATGTACCACATTATCGGAAGTATTTAAAACCACATGGGGATTTGCGCTCCAAAATACACCATATAATATTTAATTTAGAATTGATCCCGGTATTGAAATATGTTGATAAATTACCTGAACTACCTTTCTATGAGCATTATATGTCCCAGAAAGAAGCATTGAAGTCACGTTTCGGTGAGCATGAAACATTTCTCATTTCTTATCAGATAGGGTAACCATATTAGAGTACAGTAATGCTCTAAAAAATCGACTCCTTAACCACATCAGAATTATGGGTAATTGTTCAGGATTTAGTCGGAAATATGGCTTGTTGCCATTCATCGGAAAGCTCTCAGTGAGAGCTTTCGGATGAATGGCAACAGCGTTTGCACTGTCGGTAGCCAAATTAGCCAATGGCTAATGACGATAGTAGATGTGAGGAAGCTACTGAACAGACGAACGAACCTGACGAAGCACTACTGAATACGAAGAGACCGAATGACATTAGTTTACTGACGCCTAATAAGACTTCTGATGTTCAGACATTGGGCTCTCCGTTGAGAGCCTAATCGTCAAAACGTATAAGCTGTATACTGGTTATGTAATTGATTAAGTCGTCTGTAAGATACAATACATAAATGCTTTGTTCGTTATAGAAGAGCAGTTCTTAACTCAATGGTTACGTAATGGGTGTCATAAAGTGCATCCCGTCTATTAACCGGGCTTCACATCATAAAAGATATGAATACAATAGATATTCATCAGTTAACACCTTACTACAGTATAATAAGCCATAGTTAACGGCCCACATGCCATGGTGTCAATGGCATAGAGTTATTACAATTAGTTTAGCGGATTATAATTATATAGAATGTTAGTTTCATGTTTGCGAATGCGAATGCCTGTGTGATATGTGATGATATGTTAGTATAATATTGTTTTTAAAGTTGTTTTTTGTGTTGTTTTAATTATGTTTTCATTCTGAGTATAACAAATAAAGTTTAAAACAAATATTTTAGTCATTAATTGTGAACCGAACAGAAAACGATGATTTAATTTGGCTAAAGTTTTTTTCATTTGGCTAATAAAATTTTGATTTGGCAAAAGTTTTTTTCGGTCCAGCGCGAACACTGAATGGCAACAAGCCATATTTCCGACTAAATCCTGAAAAAATTACCTATAATTCTGCTGTGGTTAAGGAGTCGATTATTTAGGGCATTACTGTATCTCTTTAAGTCAATATGAAAATAACTCTGCCAAAACAAGTCTCACTGCATGGCCTCACAATTTCTGCTACATCACTAACCTGGAACATTTGCTTCGAGGATTCTGATTGGTCCTCTAACTGTGACAGCTGATGTCTGGCCCGCCCCATTCATCGCTTTCACCGACACCCAGTACTCAATTCCAGTTGACAAATTGAGGTTTTGTAGGTGGAGAACGTCCCTTGGTTGAAAATCTCTGAATGGCGCAATATCATCAAGCCCTGATTGGCTGCCAACACCAATCAAAATTTCAGTAATTCCACTCTCGGCATCGTGGCAATCGACACCCACAGGCATGGAATTTGGATCCACATGTTCAATAATACCATCTTCCACCATCTCATCTTCTTCAGTTTCCCCAATGAAAACCTGCAATACATAATGTTATGGCTGATTACTCCAATGAAAACCTGCAATACATAATGTTATGGCAGATTACTCCAATGAAAACCTGCAATACATAATGTTATGGCTGATTACTCCAATGAAACCTGTAACACGTCACGTCATGGCTAGTTTCATCAACAAAAACCTGCAATACATCATGATATCATCTGTTTCACCAATGAAAACCGGCAATACTGTTATGCGTCATGTTAATTTTAACCAGTTTGACCAATGAAAACCTGCAATACATTCATGTCATGACATGAAGGTCAGAGATTTTGTAATCTGAGCTATAACTTTGCTTGGAAATAGACAATATGTTGTAATGGACCTTTACACAGCTTTCAATCAAATAATTATTAGCAGATAGTTTCTCCAAATCAATGACTGAGCAGATTGCTTGCTGCATTTATATTCTTTGTAAACCCTAAAATTGTATCTGCGCATATTTTTAGTGTTAAATTACCCATTTCCAAAAAAAAATTGTGGTAATATGATAATGTATTGAAATTTTGATTTGTGCAATGATGTGATTATATAACAATATTTTTCATTTTGCGTGACACTCGTCATAATTTTCACAATTAAAAATGAAAAGAAAATATGTTCTTGGGTGTATTGTAAGCATATATGTGGAAGGCATATTATACCCATGATAGGTGAGGGAAAACATCACTAAATGTGTTCATACCTATGTATGAGCATGTACTGCCTCGATTGTGCGTGACAAAAGCAGCTTCTACCATATTGGCAATGTCAATCTGTTTTTGCCATAGATTGCACTTCACTTTCAATGGATTGTTATCACAACATGCAACCCCAGCTCTCAAACCGATGATCTGTCAACAATGCAACCCCAGCTCTCAAACCGATGATCTGTCAACCATGCGACCCCAACTCTCAAACCGATGATCCGTCAACCATGCGACCCCAACTCTCAAACCGATAATCTGTCAACCATGCAACCCCAACTCTCAAACCGATAATCTGTCAAACCAGTGACTCCAGTCATTGTTATGTTTTCATTGAATACGGGAAATTATAAATTTTGTTGGTTCCAACAATTAATTTTAATGTCAAGGGCACCAGACAGGAAGTTGTGCGGTTTCGATAAAAATGCGATCTTAATCCAGACCTGGACACATAAAAAAGGCAGGTGCTTGAAGTTCGCGTTCTTTCGTAACAAGTTATTAGCGAAGGATAGAGAGCAATTACATAACTTTTCAAGGAAGGAAACATAATTCCATAACCTTTTCAAACCAAACCAAACTCAGAGGGAACCATTTTCTCCAGGACGTTTTCATACTACCCCCAAAAATGTGCTATTTTCCAGAGCTGGAATCGTAATTTTTCAATTACATGACTTTTCCAGGATACCAGACTGACGTACAAACCCTGTAACAATCGAGTGAATCTAACCTTTATTATGGTTGGAGGAGTCGTGTCGATTGTAATGCTCGACGCCTCCTCAGTTGTAGAGAGCAGAGCGTTGTTGATGGCAGTCACAGTGAGTATATATCGGGATCCACTCGACAGCGTAATGTCAGTGATATCGACGTGCTGCAGGCCCGCACTGTTAATTTCTCTATAAGCTGATCCATCTGGCCAATATTTAACTTTCCGTCCGCCCATCACTTTCATTACCTGTAATAAGGGTTGTATCACAATATAAGTCCGAGATATGCATCTGGGCCATAATTTCAAAAACAATTAATAAAATCCCAATTTCAAGACTACTAGCTATTTAGTGAATAAAATAGAGATAAAACTTAAGACTTGGTATTATCTCATATATATTTTGAAGACCTCTGTCTGTCTGTCATTTATACAAATCTACGATTCTCGACCGATCGAGACGAAACTTGGTACGTGTGTGGTGTGTAGTTTGACCAGGCGGTGGACGTTGTCGTATTGGCGAGCCCGTGCGACGCCCGCTTCGCGGATGCGCATGCGCAGACGAGATCTCGGAAACGGGTGGAGCTATCGACTTGAAATTTGCTATGTGAATGTATCTTGCCCCGGATACGAATTTTATCGGGTCGCCGAGCCTGTGCGACGCCAGCTTCGCGCATGCGCAGACGAGATCTCGGAAACGGGTGGAGCTATCGACTTGAAATTTGCTATGTGAATGTATCTTGCCCCGGATACGAATTTTATCGGGTCGCCGAGCCCGTGCGACGCCAGCTTCGCGCATGCGCAGACGAGATCTTGGAAACGGGTGGAGCTATCGACTTGAAATTTGGTATGTAAATGTATCTTGCCCCTGATACAAATTTTATCGGGTCGCCGAGCCCGTGCGACGCCAGCTTCGCGCATGCGCAGACCAGATCTCAGAAACGGGTAGAGCTATCGACTTTAAATTTGGTTTTTGAATAGCCCGGACAACGTCGCCCGGCCCGTGCGGCGCCCGCTTCGCGCATGCGCAGACGAGATCTCGGAAATAGGTGGAGCTATCGACTTGAAATTTGGTATGTGAATGTATCTTGCCCCGGATACAAATTTTATCGGGTCGCCGAGCCCGTGCCACGCCAGCTTCGCGCATGCGCAGACGAGATCTCGGAAACGGGTAGAGCTATCGACTTGAAATTTGCTATGTGAATGTATCTTGCCCCGGATACAAATTTTATCGGGTCGCCGAGCCCGTGCGATGCCAGCTTCGCGCATGCGCAGACGAGATCTCAGAAACGGGTGGAGCTATCGACTTGAAATTTGGTATGTGAATGTATCTTGCCCCGGATACAAATTTTATCGGGTCGCCGAGCCCGTGCGACGCCAGCTTCGCGCATGCGCAGACGAGATCTCGGAAACGGGTAGAGCTATCGACTTGAAATTTGCTATGTGAATGTATCTTGCCCCGGATACAAATTTTATCGGGTCGCCGAGCCCGTACAATGCCAGCTTCGCGCATGCGCAGACGAGATCTCAGAAACGGGTGGAGCTATCGACTTGAAATTTGGTATGTGAATGTATCTTGCCCCGGATACGAATTTTATCGGGTCGCCGAGCCCGTGCGACGCCAGCTTCGCGCATGCGCCTACCAGATCTCGGAAACGGGTAGAGCTATCGACTTGAAATTTGGTTTTTGAATAGCCCGGACAACGTCGGGCTCATCGGCTAGTCTCATATATATTTTGAAGACCTATGTTTGTCTGTTTGTTTGTATGTTTGTTTGTCTGTCATTTATACAAATCTACGATTCTCGACCGATCGGGACGAAACTTGGTACGTGTGTGTAGTTTGACCAGGCGGTCGACGTTGTCATATTGGCGAGCCCGTGCGGCTCCCGCTTCGAGCATGCGCAGACGAGATCTCGGAAACGGGTGGAGCTATCGACTTGAAATTTGGCATGTGAATGTATCTTGCCCCGGATAGGAAATTTATCGGGTCGCCGAGCCCGTGCGACGCCAGCTTCGCGCATGCGCAGACGAGATCTCGGAAACGGGTGGAGCTATCGACTTGAAATTTGCTATGTGAATGTATCTTGCCCCGGATACAAATTTTATCGGGTTGCCGAGCCCGTGCGACGCCAGCTTCGCACATGCGCAGACGAGATCTCGGAAACGGGTGGAGCTATCGACTTGAAATTTGCTATGTGAATGTATCTTGCCCCGGATACAAATTTTATCGGGTCGCCGAGCCCGTGCGACGCCAGCTTCGCGCATGCGCAGACCAGATCTCAGAAACGGGTGAAGCTATCGACTTGAAATTTGGTTTTTGTATAGCCCGGACAACGTCGGGCTCATCGGCTAGTTTATATATAAAGGCATAATAAAGTGGTTTATTATGATCGTAAGATCATGGTAAATCTATATTTAAAATACAATTAAGGCTACTAACAAGAAAGAGTTGTCCTTGGTATACTTTTGGTATGCTAAAAACGTTTTCACATGGATTTATATTATAAAAATAGCTCCTAAAACTGTCCCGCAGAAGAGACAAGAAATTCTAATTGGGCCTAACCCATGACTTAAGATATCTGTGCACACATCAAGCCTGAGTTTAGTGTGCCTGTCATTTGCAGAATGAGGTCCCCAGAGGGTGAATTTAGTGATGCTATCCCGCATCACGGGCTAGCATCACCAAATTCACCCTCTGGGCACCTCATCTGCTTAGGCCTCATCTTCTCTAGAAGGTCTTTATTATCTAATTTCTATGGAAACTTAGTTTCTATTTTTTTTAGTTTAGTTTCTCTTTTTCCCCAAATTGGCAGATGACACATTGCATAATTGAGGTTCCAAATGGGTGTACTGTACATCACAATATTCACAATTTGGGAACTTCAATCTGAGTCTATGTTTCCCATAGCAGATGATGCCATGCAGAATGAGGTCCCCAGAGGGCGAATTTGGTGACGCTAGCCCACAATGCGGGATAGCATCACTAAATTCACCCTCTGGGGACCTCATTATGCAAATAACATGCACACTAAACTCAGGCTTGGCACACATACACCAATATAAACATTTCCAAATAAACTAAGGAGAATAACTTTTAACCCTTTCATGATGGTAGCTGCATTCAAGATCCTGTGCCAATGCATTCTCTTATACATGCGAATCTCCCATAGGGAGCCTTGCATATCTAAGAGAATGCACTGTCCTGCAATGTCACGGTAAATATGGTTAGGCCAATGTATTCTCTTATATATGCAAGGCTACGTATGAGAGACTCATATACAATGTATATACAGTAATGCTCAAAGTAATCGACCTCTTAACCACAGCAGAATTATGGGTAACTTTTCCATAATTCTGCTGTGGTTAAGAGGTCGATTACTTTGAGCATTACTGTAAGAGAATGCATTGGCATGTTTTTTTTGTGTGCAAAATTCCAGGAAGCTCCAGTCAAGATCCATATAAAGTTTGGTGATGATCGGAGGAGAGATTTAGTCTGTAGGGTTTGCCAAAGAATTTAGTCATGCAAAGACGGCTGGCAGCCATGTATTTTTAACAAATTAGTGCAAAAATTAAATTGTCAATGACACTGTAGCTCAACTTGGAAAGGGAATAATTTCATGTGTTCAGTCAATGGAGCAACTAGGAATGCGGAAAGTTTAAATGACTAAGTAATACTAAGTAATACTAGATTATCAATATGAAGAGATATATTTAAATTCCAAGATGGCTTCCAGCAGCCATGTTTTATGGCCGAATGACTCCAAAATGACTCGTTTCCATCAACATATCACTATTAACATCCATGACAAGTTTCATGATGATCAGACGAAAAGTTCGGCCTGTAGCCCAAGCTAATGGATTGAATTTTGAAATACAAGATGGCCACTGGCGGCCATATTTTTTTGCAGAATGCCCCCAAAATGACTTGTTTCCCATCTACATGCTAATGTCAACAGCCATGAAAAATTTCATGATGATCTGACCAAAGGTACGACCTATAGCCCATGCCAAAGGATTTATAGTCCAGTGCATTTATGGTTTTACCCAGAACTAATTGCAACAGAATTTTTGCTGAAATTGGTACATATACCCTCCGTAAACACAATACTAAAAATCGGCAAAAATCGGAAAAAGGGAAATTAGTAAATTTCGTGGAAAATAAATTGGGAAAATTTGGTCAAATCATCAATATATGGATTTTCATGAATGTATATAAAAAATTCAAATTTACAAGTCCTACAAATATCATGCCTATTTTGTCGACCACATTTTCCTGAATCCAGAACTGGAAACCATTCCCAGATTCCTTAAGTATTTTTCGAGTTGTGTGCTTTCAAAAACGCGAGTTTACCTGATTTTGGAGCCTTAATTTCGCAGAATGAGCCAAATGCCGTATTATATGGTTAATTATTTTAAAAACTAGTGCCAAATTAATGACTTTTTCACTGTTTTAGCAATTTCCTCACTAGATTAAACACAAAATATGATTAATATGTGCATCTATGAATAAGGAGAATAAAATATTCTCAAACAAAATGTGTGTTCCATTGTATGGACTTAGCCAAATTTGCCTTGCCACAGAACTTGTGTGATGAAATGCCATATTTGAGGTCATGTAACTCTATAAATTAATATCCATATGCTCTGCTTTTCTCATAACATTTTGAGAATACTAGATTGAAGAAATTGTGAAGTAATTTTCAAATACATTGGTGAATAAAATAAAATTATGGTCCTATGAACTCTTAGTCTAGCCTCTTTTCCGAAAATGCTATTGTGGGGCGTTTTTGTCAATTTTAAAAGGATTTTAGGCATATTAAGAATAATTAACGAAAGTTTATTGTGTAAAATTATGTGATCTGTCCTCTTAAATCATTTTTTTGTTGAGAAAATAGCATTTCAATGGTTATACCAATGAATGTCACTGGATTTCACTCATCATTATGGAAACTTACTCCAAATTTGAACGGCAGAACAATGGGGTAGGGGAAAGCATATCAACAAAAACTTCAAAATTATGCATCTTGAAGCATAAAACTTTATATTAACAGCTTCTGCTTACATTGTTCTTTCATGCATAATTTCATATTTCCTTTGTTTATGTTTATTGACAGAGCTATAATATTTGTTGTCATAATTTGGCAGTGAAATGTCAAATTGGCATTTTGAGATTGTTTTTATACAACATAACCATAAAGTTCTAAATCAACGTCCGATAACGTATTAAGCAGTTTTATAATGCAACAGGAATGTACACAAACTGGAAGAAAACAACATTGTGTCTGAAATGGCTGTAATTTGGTGATAAGATTGCATTTTGTGATTTTTCCTACCCCTATACCAACGTTAAAATTTGGAGTCAGTTTCCTGAAAAATGAAAGAAATCTAGTGACATACTATATGGCATAACCAATGTAAGGCTAATTTTTTATCACTTAAGTGTTGTGGGAGGAAAGTTCAAATAATTTTACACATTAAAACACCCATTGTTTTTTGTTTTTATGGCCCAAATCCTTTTAGAATGGACAAAAATGCCTCAAACTGGCATCTTTGGAAACAAGCTAAGACTAAGTATTCAAAGGGCCATAAGTTGATTTTCTTAAATAATGTCCTGTTAATACCTTTACAATTTGTTCAATCCAACATACTTAAAAGGTTATAAGAAACGCATGGCATATGGGTATTAAATTATTGAGTTACATGACCTCAAATATTGCATTTCATCACACACGTTCAGTGTCAGAGGCAAAATGGAACACACATTTTGTTTGAGAATATAATCTTCTTCTTAATTATAGATGCACATATTAATCATATTTTGTGTTTAATCTAGTGAGGAAATTACTAAAACAGTGAAAAATCCCTTCAGTTTGCTCTAGTTTTTTTTTATAATTAATCATTAATAAGGCATTTTGGCTCATTCTTCGAAAGTGAGGCCCCGAAAATGGGCCGAAATCAGGTAAACTTGCATTTTTGAAGGCACACAACTCGAAAAATACGTAATTAATCTGGGACTGGTTTTCAGTACTGGGTTCAGGAAACTGAGGACGACACAATACACATCCTTTTTGTAGGATTTGTGAATTTTATTGTTTTTATAAACATCCATGAAAATCCATAAATTGATGATTTGACCAAATTTCCCCAAATTTATTTCACGAAATTCACCAATTTCCCTTTTTCCGATTTTTGCCGATTTTTAGTATGTTGTTTATGGAGGGTTTATGTACTTACTCCAGCAAAAAAAAATTCTGTTGCAATTAGTTCCGGGTTTGGCATTTTTTCTCATAAATGCACTGGACTATTAGTCATGCAAAGAGTAAATCCAAGATTGCTGCAAGCGGCCATGTTTTATGGTCGAATGACCCCAAAATGACTCATTCCCATCTGCATGTCAATGTCAACAGCTATCTGTATCTGTAGCCCATGCTAATGGATTGAATTTTTAAATCCAATGTTTTTTTTCCGAATGACCACAAAATGACTCGTTCCCATCTACATGTCAACAGCTATGACAAATTTCATAATGATTCGATCAAAGGTATGACCTGTAGCCCATGCTAATGGAAATTTTGTTGACAGACGCACACACACACAAATGCACACACACACACAGACGACGGACACCAAGCCATTGTAATAGCTCAAACTTTACAAAGTAAAGTTGAGCTAAAAATTGATGGCTCCTATCTAGAGGTCACACCAAAATTTGGTGATGATCGAATGAGAGATGTGGCCTGTAGGGTGTGCCAAAGGAAATTGTTGATGGATGGACGGACGCCCCCAGACACACAACAGTCGCCAATCTATGGCAATACCTCAAACTTGACTATATCAAGTTGAATGAAAAATTTAGAACATGATTTCACTGAACTCTATCTCACAGGACAGCATAGCAGGGGAGTGAACTCTCTCACAGGACAGCATAGCAGGGGACTGAACTCTATCTCACAGGACAGCATAGCAGGGGAGTGAACTCTCTCACAGGACAGCATAGCAGGGGACTGAACTCTATCTCACAGGCCAGCATAGCAGGGGATTGAACTCTATCTCACAGGACAGCATAGCAGGGGAGTGAACTCTCTCACAGGACAGCATAGCAGGGGACTGAACTCTATCTCACAGGCCAGCATAGCAGGGGATTGAACTCTATCTAACAGGACAGCATAGACGGGGAGTGAACTCTCTCACAGGACAGCATAGCAGGGGACTGAACTCTATCTCACAGGCCAGCATAGCAGGGGATTGAACTCTATCTCACAGGACGGCATAGCAGGGGAGTGAACTCTCTCACAGGACAGCATAACAGGGGACTGAACTCTATCTCACAGGCCAGCATAGCAGGGGATTGAACTCTATCTCACAGGACAGCATAGCAGGGGAGTGAACTCTCTCACAGGACAGCATAGCAGGGGACTGAACTCTATCTCACAGGCCAGCATAGCAGGGGATTGAACTCTATCTAACAGGACATCATAGACGGGGAGTGAACTCTCTCACAGGACAGCATAGCAGGGGACTGAACTCTACCTCACAGGCCAGCATAGCAGGGGATTGAACTCTATCTCACAGGACAGCATAGACGGGGAGTGAACTCTCTCACAGGACAGCATAGCAGGGGACTGAACTCTATCTCACAGGACAGCATAGTAGGGGACTGAACACTTCCTTGCAGTGTGTGTTGATCCTTACTTTGAATCTGTAGTCTCTGATGCCAGAATCTCCATCCATGAATTCCCACTCGTAAGTGAGCGATGACGTGTCGGACTGATAGGGGGAAGTTGACTTCATGTTCTGCATACTGACGAATGAAGGCGGTGTGTGGTCGACCAAGAATTCATCCGATGCTTCGCTTACTGTTAGCCCAGCCCCATTGAATGCTGTAACTTCAGTCTGAACAACATCTAGATGTTGAAGATGCAGCGTGTGATCTGTGAATTCTGTAGATGGCCCATTGTTCCACTTTTTAATCACGTCGTTATTAATTGTTAATTGAATGTCATAACTATCTATCCCGCTTTCTGGGTCGGTGAATCCGTCCCAAACAGATGACACTGTGGCGGTCTCTGAAGAGAAGTCAATATCGGAACCGACATCTACACCATCCGAAACATTACCAGGTAGTGGGTTGGTGATGTCAACAAGAACTGAAAGAGTAAAATATATGTTTCTTTATTCTGAGGTGGTGAGAGCTTTCCGATGAATGGCAACAAGCCATATTTCCAAATAAATCCTGAAAAGTTACCCATAATTCTGCTGTGGTTAAGGGGTCGATTATTTAGGGCATTACTGTACATAATGGATTTTCCTCAACAGTTATAAAAGTATACATTGGAACGGTGTATTATTCATTTGGAGGGGTGTTCATGTAATAAAAGCAGACAGAAAAACAGATAATACAAGATCAGAATGATTCATCATAATCATTGGTGGGAAATGTTCTGATAATAAGTTCAAGAAACAATGGTCGTTTATTGAACTTATTATCTGAACATTACCTAATGGAACTACTCATCAGAAAGGGTTAATTGTTAGCAAATACCTCCATCAGACGATGTGTTGCTTGACTTCATGTTGAGAGCTGCATTCATCACCACAACCGTCGAGAAGTATGAGGTATTGTGGGTGAGGTTAGCTGGTGAGCACATCACAAGGACGTCATGACTGTAGTTGGCAAACGTTACGATGTTATCCTGTCCAGGTTTGGTTCCAACTCCCCAGGTGAACCTGTACATGAGAGATGATTTATTAACATACATCAACAAATACAAATCAATCTAAAACAAAATTTAAAGCAACATGGCGATTTGTGCCCCAAAATACAGTAATGACCTAAATAATCGACTCCTTAATCACAGCAGAATTATGGGTAATTTTTTCAGGATTTAGTCGGAAATATTTCCGACTAAATCCTGAAAAAATTACCCATAGTGGAAGTGGTAGCTCAGTGGTTAGAGTCTCGGACTTGTAATGGTGTTAATGCACCGGCGTGAGTTCGCACCCAGCCGGTGGTCTATCGTCTCCGAAGTAAACGGTGTGTGTAATATATATAGCCACACACTGTTTCAAATCTCGCGCCAGGTTGTGACCCTTGGGCAAGGTCACTTGTACTGTGTTTGCTTCGTCATACCTAGGCAAGAAATAGGGACCTGGTTGTTGGGTAAGTGTATATTTGAAGCCAAGAGCAATATTGTGAAGTGCCACTATGGCAGCATGCAGAAGACTTGGCATTACTCAACAGCTGGGGTAATAATGTGAAGCGCTTAGGGCCCTCGCGGGGATAGGCGCTATATAAGCTACATCATCATTATTATTATTGTTATTTAGGGCATTACTGTATACCTCATAACATTCACTTTTGAAATTTTTGAATAAATAACGCCCATCCCCATATCATTGGATGGCAGACTCTATCGCAAAAAATGCAAGATGCAAATATAGCCAGATTATTGCATTCACTGAAGGGCGATAACTTGGCAATCTTCTGGTCGCAAAATGGACACAATAGCTGATATAAAGATATACAGATTTGACGATAAGGACCACAATCTCGGTCAAGAAAAGTAAAACACTCTGGCTAAAGGGAAAGTAACTTCATGCTAGATTTCTATCTCGGAACTGACGGAGACAATTAAGTGTTTGGATAACAACTGCTTGCCTAAAATAACATCAATGTCTTATTTGCATGAAAATAAATCTTAATTTGAAAACTTATTTTATTTTATTTATACCAATCCATGTAAATTATAGTTAAGAGAGATCAAGTCACCAATTTTGAATGGGGATTTCCATTTAAATATCCTGAGTTAAAGTTATAACAAACAGAAATCAGGCAGCTAAAGCAGGAAAAGTCACGACATTTATCTGGTGGTGTGTGTTCAGGTCAATTATTAACTCTTGCTATAAATATGTTTTTTAGAATTGTTTTCTGGAGCACTTGACGTACTTTTGAAAAATCTGAACAAATACATGTAGATCGATAGACAAGTCAAACATGCCAACAAAGCATCAAATATGTATTAAATAGTACAATGGGGATTGTTTTCAATATTATATCTGTGACACACAGATCAAATTTCAGTTGCCAATTTAGCTTCGGGGATATACATGAAAATCCCCATTCAATATTCACTTGACACCCTTCTTAAATAGCTAGGTCAGGGAAAACAAGAAGAGGTTTCTAAACCTGAATTGAAGATTAAATCATTGATCGAGGTTCCAAGGGGTAATAAAACCAAATACTAGGACCCCCCCCCCCCATATATACGAGACTTAAAGGATTACACCGGTTTAGCTTTTTTCAGTCATTATTGATGCCCGCTAATCCACCGATCAAGATTATTGTGATAGCCGCATGTAACTGAAGTTATGTCGATTTATATGATTGAATATTCCATTATGGATTAAGCAGTCTGAATCGTTATTCTTCCTTCATGTGATGTCATATGAGGGACTACTAGTGACGCGCAGTGTCAAACCTGAATTGCTGTCGCAATTGGCTTTTATCTACTGATTGTTTATACAGAAATGGCTGGACCATATCGGAGCTGAAATTTTTACATATGGGTAATTTGACCCGGGGAATCTTATTAGATATGGTCCTGTTGACATCACATGTCTTAAAAGGGCATTAATAATTAACTAAATTAAATAATGAAATATATACCCAAAAAAATTGAAATACGGGGAAAAATTGACCTGTAGAGTGTAATGAGATAGATGTCGTTGACCTCAGATGACTTAAATGGGCAAACATGAGCAATAAAGAGCGTTCCTTATGTAGGAAAATTGGTTCAGATAAATCACCTGACAAGCTGCAGGTGAATGGCAACATGCTCAGTGGATTAGCAGGCAACGATAATGACTTTGAAATTCTACACCGGTGTAATCCTTTTGCAATATACGCCCTCTCTTGGGTCGGCGGAAACTGGTAAAAAAGGGGCATAACTCTGGTAAAAATTGGCGGACGGAACTCAAATTTGAACTTACTTGACCTGTGTTTTGGTGGGAGAAAGTAATATACCAAATTATCATTGAATCTGATAAGCTCTAGTAAAGTTATCATCCGGACAACAAATTTCAGGGATTTTCTAAGTCAAATTACGTCAAATAAGGGGCATAACTCCGGTGAAAATTGGCGGACGGAACCCAAATTTGAACTTGAGCTGTCTTTTCTCCTAATAAACCCACATACCAAATTTGATTGAAATCGGTTCACTCTAACTAAAGTTATCATCCGGACAACAAATTTCAGGGATTTTCTAAATCAAATTACGTCAAAAAAGGGGCCATAACTGTCGCAAAAATTATCGGACTTGAGCTGTATTTCGATATATGTAATCCACAAAAAAACGGGTTTTGCGTATAAACATTCCAAAATCGAGTTATCATCCGGAAACAAAAAAACATAAGAAAAACTTAATTTTCTGAGTCGAAAAAGGGGCATAACTCTGCCAAAAATGGTCGGACAGAACCCAAGTTCGAACTTGACCTGTGTTTTGGTGGGAGAAAGTAATATACCAAATTTGGATTCATTCCGATAAACTATACTAAAGTTATCATCCGGACACAATATTTTCCAAAAAAGTAAAATATATATCTCCTAGAAGTATCTTGCCCACTGAACTATATGGTATATCCCCAAAATATTAACAAGGAAGGGTTAACAAACCCGTACGAAAATTCTATGGTACATTTTATCCTGTTTCGTGAACTGTAACCTCTGATGACGTCATCTCCAAATGTCCCTATATAAGCTCTGTAGCCAGACCGCTTTTTCACTTTTTCCCCAGTAAAACATTCCTCGTGAGCGGGGTGGGTGCGAAGCCCTGGGAGGGAGCTCAGAATTCAGTGGGCAAGATACTTCTAGGAGATATATATTTAACTTTTTTGGAAAATATTGTATCTCCGTCAAAGTCATCTTGCCCACTGAACTATATGGTATACTATAGAATTTTCTGGCAGGAGGAGGCCATGAGGAAAAATAAACACCTCTATGCACCTCAATCAAAGAACTGGATTGACCTGATAACCTACAAGATATACAATATCACCATAAGCCAATGAATGTAATTACACCAGAAGACTAATACATGTTGGGCAGCTACCAGAGGTCCCAAACTAAACAAATAGTGGTGAATTGGATTGAATATCCTGCAAATAAGTAGATACCGGTAGTTCCCGAAAGACATTGAGACTGAGATGACCTCCCTTTCAGAGCTTAGAGCTATCAACATATCAGCTGAGTACTTTGCTGGAAAAAGGATGTGTAACCCCCCCCCCCCCCCCCCCCGGAGGGAAGAAATATCTATTTCCTGATGAAATAGAAAATCGAGGGGGATTTGCAATAATGTATTTCAGTCCCTCCCATGAGGAAAACACAGCGAGAGCATTTATTTGCTCCTGTAATGCAGAAGACGGGTGTAATATGGCACCCATACTATACTATAATTGTAAGTTGGGGTCTTGCTCAACCAAACAGTCATTGTAGAATAGACCTATGTCTAGTGACACTTTAATATGCCATACATATTGAACTGAGATGGTAAAGGATCTACATAAACCTTAAAATAGTTCAATATTGAACCAGCAATTACAGTCTCCATTAGTATTTTGCAAAGAGGGACGGGTGCGAATTTCAGCACATGTGAATGGAAAATTACGAGTCAGTACGGGAGCGAGAGCAATCACTCCCGTCTCCTGGGAAGGACTGATATATGTATAGGCTACCCCATGTGTAGACAAATACAATAAGGAAAAAACCAGCCTTATAAGGGACATGAAGAAACAACCAGATGCAAATGCCGCAAAGGATAAAGGAGACCCCTATAAACGGGCCCAGACACCCAGTAATCCGAGATATGCCATTGTCGATAAGGATTGAGATATCATGGACCGAGAATCTATACTAGAGACCAGGAAGAGACACTCGCCGAAATAGTCGATTGCACCCCCCTGTAAGATATCCAGAAGAATTTAAATGTATATAATACTGACATAATCTGACCTATAGGGAACCATACATGCAATTGTAGGGAACCTAGATTCGCTTTGATGACCAGAGCACACGACAATGCTGTTTATAGAAAACACGAGAAGAAACATTTATGAGCCAAGATGACCCACTAATGTAGATCCCAATAGGGCCATGCAGTATAAGCGTGTACTAAAAAAGGAAACGTTGCATTGACCCTATAACCAGGAAGTAAAGGAATAAGCTATTACCCCATTGGCAGGTGACCGATCAAGGAAGTCCCCGCCTGCCCGCGTGAGCCCAACATTCAGCGAATTACAGGCTTACAGAGTCCGGATGACCGCCGTGAATACCAAAAGATACACCAGCGCGTGGACACTAGCTTGTGCATACAACCAATTACGGAACATCTGTAATAAACCAGTGAATACGTGAACAAGAGAATCCTAATGAATCAGCGATCATTATGGACCATAAGCCGTCAATCAACAATTGAAAGGTCTAAATGAAGCTCCACAAGACAACCGTCGCTGTCAATGTGTCTCATGCAGGTCATGGAGAAAATAATGGGAAGAGAAGAACGCAGATAGACCATTTCGAAAGAAAGGCTACTTCTAATCAACTGTCCGCTAAAGTAGTCAACAAGTGGTTGCAAGCCTTGAGATTCAATGAGAACCCCGAAACTATGTTCGTAATGATGCTCGCGAACTTTTCAAAGTTCAGTGCTGTATGACCAACCTGATTCCGCATTTTATGCTCACAAAAGGAAATGCGTTTGGAGCCTGGCATTTATATGTTGCACGATTTTGAGAAGGCTTCCATTTCCCAACCTGGCGATATTCAATATGTTGAATTACCGGCTAGCTCCAAAGTTAAACCAACTGAGAAATCACAGGAAACATGCACCGTGATTGTGTACCCCTTCTGAATCGTGAAGATAGGAAATCAGTTGCTTTCTGAAGATGAGCCTATGTCTAGGATGGATTCAGATAGTGACCCATTGTATCAGTACCGCTCTTCGTGATATGACTGACCCATCATCCCAAGATTATTCCTGAAGACTATCGACACAGGCGACACTCTATTCCAGCCATGACCACGACCTCTCAGGCGCCGGAGGGCATATGGAAAGAAGCAACCACATATAAAGCAGGAAGTCTTTTGAATACCTAGTCCGTTCCCATGTCGCCAGGTTTGCAGTCCGATGGTCTAACCACTCGGCTACAGAGACACTTGTCTGCAACAGAGAACCCTGAACAACTAACTGAGCTCCCTCGTGAGCGCAGTTCTCTTCGTCTTCATTTCTCGTTTGTATGGGTGACCCCAAAGGAATGTCCAAAGCCTTTTCACCTCGGGGATAGAGCTACAGCTCGTCCCGATCCCGATCTCCATCCGTCCGAACTGGCGATGGGTTGTTAGGTGGGGCAGGATCCTAAGCATGCCTCCTACTCGAATGGCATCGTGGAAAAAAAAAAAAATTAAAAAAATTATTGTGCATTGGGATTCAAACCCGAAGGTACTGGCTGCTGGTAACTTTCAAAAGGCGGCCAGTAACTGGAATTCCAGGACCACGGACATGCAGTTGGCCAACAAGGAGGAAGGATGCTTGGAAATTTTCGGCCCCAGCCCAAGCCCAGCAGGGACCGAAGGCATATAGGATTATAATAGGGACAGGGTGTTCTCACCCCCAGCGGTGCTGACCCCGAGATGGTGACTTGTAGCGATGTACGGCGTGGTTCGAATGTTAGGTGAGAAGCACACGGCCGTACCTGGGCACGCCAACCCGCCAACGGCCGACCCGAGGGAGCAGATTGACGTCCCGTACGATAGTCCACGGATACCCACAACTTTTCTTCTTTTTCCTTTTCTTGTTTGTGTGGTTCTTCTTGGAGGGGCAGCTTGGCTGCGGTGCCCTCACGTTCCGTGTTTGAGGTAACTATCGCCCCGAGTT
This sequence comes from Siphonodentalium dalli, assembly GCA_032622095.1. Lineage (NCBI taxonomy): Eukaryota > Metazoa > Mollusca > Scaphopoda > Gadilida > Siphonodentaliidae > Siphonodentalium > Siphonodentalium dalli. Next base: position 57,877,364 of record CP136062.1, read on the forward strand.
GCTAAGCCAAGGAGGGGAGCACTATTCTCTAGTGGCCAGTTCTCCGAGGCAGCGGTACCCTCGAAACGAGGAGTTCAGCAGCTCTAGGGGAGCTACAGGGAAAGATCTTCTGGGTCTGGTTCTTCTTACATCGTATCTGTAGATAGAACAGTGCAGGAACCATCTGGTTGTAAACGCACTGGTGCAGGTGCTACCATGGCCGAGTAACGTTATAACCCTGTGTGATTCCCGTAGCTTTCTTTAACGCGCCCACTCGGAGGCGTGTACACGGGTCAGCTATCAATGTCAGTGCCCGATCGGGCATCGTACTGCACCCCGACAACCTACCTGGACAAGTGTTGTAATGGGTGGGAAGTCGGCATTTTGCATTCAGATCTTTATTCAGAGATCTTGCATGAGACCTGTCATTCTGACAAGCTTGGAATCTGACCAAGTTCTGACAATTGCTAACCATAAAAAACGACACTGATGAGCACTTTGGCTGTGACAACGGACTGCAGTAAGCTAATCGATTGTATTGCACGAAATCAATATTGTAACACCATTTTGTTAAGTTGAAACAACAATGAAAAAATAATTGACAAGTGTCAATTTACACTCTTAGTATAACTAAACCTTGTAGCGACGAAGCCGCCAGAAGCCGAAAGTAAGTCACCTAATTTCGTGATACCTGTATCGCACAGGCCAGAGCACGTGGCGCCTCGCTTGGACCCCGGAATACATTTCACATGTATGCAATAGATTCTTGCCATACAGATGAGCGTCTTTAATCATATCCAAATGTGCATATATCATTCTGTCGTTCGTCGACGAATATATTTATTATTATGCCATTTTGAATTTATTAAAATTTGGAAAACAAATAACTATAAAACGGAACGAGTTTCCACACCAATCCGGGATATATTGCATATCCTGACCATCCGTTTCACAAGATTTTATTACTGCTTCCGTCAGTTGTACACCTGACTACGACTGCGTTCTCTTATAAATAAAATTGTAGCTACAGTTTTACCAAGCCGTCAGACGGTCGAAAGTAAGTCACCGAATTTCGTGATACTGTTACTATGCAACCGCCCACGTGGCTAATTTGCTTCGACCATAGAAAATATCTCATGCGTGCAATCTATTCTTGCTATAAAGATTCTGAGCGTCCTTAGTCATATCCAAATGTGCATCTATTATTCGTCTGTCTTTCCGTGACAAATAATATAAAGAAAATAAAAGATGCCTTCGACAAGTTTCATTTCATGTGGACTTGTCTGTTTAAAAACATGGATTGGACGACAAAATTACGTATAGCAACGCGTTAGTAAAGTTTGCACACAACAAATAATAATCAACGGAGATAATGTTTTTTGTATAACACAAAAAACATATATATATTATCAAGACTTATCTTCGTGTCCTCCGTTAACAAGGGAAAAAGTGAAAAAGCGGTCTGGCTACAGCGCTTATATAGGGACATTTGGAGATGACGTCATCAGAGGTTACAGTTCACGAAACAGGATAAAATGTACCATATAATTTTCGTACGGGTTTGTTAACCCTTCCTTGTTAATATTTTGGGGATATACCATATAGTTCAGTGGGCAAGATGACTTTGACGGAGATAACAAATTTCAAGGATTTTCTAAGTAAAAAAACGTCAAATAAGGGGCATAACTCCGGTGAAAATTGGCGGGCGGAACCCAAATTCGAACTTGAACTTACTTTTCGGCTAATAAACCCACATACCAAATTTTATTAAATTTGGTTCACTCTAACTAAAGTTATCATCCGGACAACAGGTTAATGGACGGACAACCGGACGGACGGACCAATACTATACTACTGCCTTTTTTTCAAAAGGGCATATAAAAACATTTCAAAATTAATAATAAATATAAATATAATGTATCTGCCTCTCTCTGAGATATGAAATATTAGTTTGATCTATACTTCAAGATGCATTGAAGTCATAAAAAAAATACAATTTCAACCACAATGGTCGGACCTGAGCACTAATTTTATGCCATTTGTTTTCATTGAAGTTCTGGAATCAGAAATAAAATAATGTGCGACTGTCCGGAAAACGTATATTATGTTGTTATAGAGCAATGCTCTAATTAATCGACCTCTTAACCACAGCAGAATTAAGGGTAACTTTTCAGGATTTAGTCGGAAATATGGCTTGTTGCCATTCATCGCCGAGAGCTTTCCGATGAATGGCAACAAGCCATATTTCCGACTAAATCCTGAAAAGTTACCCATAATTCTGCTGTGGTTAAGAGGTCGATTAATTAGAGCATTACTGTAACTCGAAACTATTTTAACTTCACGCACCACTGTCTTCATTTTAATCATCAAAATTATGTTTACCACAAAAGTTACAGAGAAACAGCTACAGTAATGCCCTAAGTAATCGACTCCTTAACCACAGCAGAATTATGGGTAACTTTTCAGGATTTACTCGGAACTATGGCTTGTTGCCATTCATCGGAAAGCTCTCTTACTAAATTATGTGCACATAATTTTGGGGTTTGAATGAGCCATGTCTGTTTAATTAAAGGTACTGAGTCCGATTAAACACCCCTAATTTACTATTTCTTTGGCTTGGGGGGGGGGGGGGGGGGTAACAAATATTTGAATCGAGTCGAGGAACCTACTCATTAACGCTCAGAGTGATCAGATATTGATTTTTGAAGTTTGTTATTTCTATTGTTTAAATTGTGGCCCAGAAACACACCGTCAAATGGATGGTCTCTGTCAAAATTACGGACGAAGATGGATAACTCTAAAAAAAATGTGGTAATACGGCTAAATATCGTGAATACTCAAGTGATAATATGGCCATATTTCATTTAAATAAAATGCATGTTTTGGGAAATTTTATACCATAGTTGACAGTGGTTAGCATTATTTTGTTGCAATTAATCGATTGTGATAACTGAAGTGTATTTTGAAGAAATGTTGTTGTTGTTGTATCTTGATGATATGGGGACCCTCTGATCGGATTGAGTACCTTTAAGATACTAGTAGTGTTAAAAATATATGAAGTTTTAAAAAATCAGAGGAAAACATTATAGGATATTTACCCTTTCAGTCCCGATTCTTTATCGTGAAAGCCGGACCACTGCGCACATATTTCCTTGTCATTTGATTGGTACATGGCATCAACGGCATGTCGAGTTCCATCGTGAATCACTCCCAGCACAGGTGGTGTTTTATCTATCATGATCGGCTGCTTCCCATGACTAGTTGTCATCAATTCAACTGAAGACAAAACAAAGACTCCTTAACTACAGCAGAATTATGGGTAACTTTTCAGGATTTAGTCGGAAATATGGCTTGTTGCCATTCATCGGAAAGCTTTCCGATGAATGGCAACAAGCCATATTTCTGACTATATCCTGAAAAGTTACCCATAATTCTGCTGTGGTTAAGGAGTCGATCACCAAATTCCAAATTGTTTAAAATTTCTTGTTTTCATTCTCAGTCTCATTTCATATCAAGTCTGAGTTTAGTGTGCCTGTCATTTGCAGAATGAGGTCCCCAGACAGAGTCAGTGCTGGACCAAAATTTATTTTTGCCAAATGAAAATATTTTTTGCCAAATTCTATTGGAATTTGCCAAATGTTATCCCTGATAGTATCATTTTCTGCAACCTTCATTGAGTTTTATGTTACAACACTCACGGTTTGAACATTTGATATCGTTAGGAAAGTAGTTAGTTAATAATTATACCCGCAACTCACACAACAATAAACCAATCACCGAACAATAAAACGGTAGAAGAGTTGCTTCATCGATCAGAAGGGAACATCACAAGAGGATTAGCTATATGTAAACACCACCACCACACTAAATATTGGTAATCCCTTCACCATCGATAATAATGTTACCAGATTAACTGCATCTTAAAATTAATGGTATTAATTGACAATAATTTTCAACTTTCTTGAGGAATTAAAAATTGACTTGCCCAAACTTTTGCCAAATGAAAATATTTTTTGCCAAATATGAATTATTTTGCGTGAACCCTGTTTCCAGAGGTGAATTTAGTGACACTATCCCGCACAGTGGGCTAGCATCACTAAATTCACCCTCTGGGGACCTCATTCTGCTTAGGCCTCATCTTCTCTGGAAAGTTTCTTTATTATCAAATTTCTACAGAAACTTCTTCACATAGATTCTATATCTTTTTTAGTTTAGTTTCTCTATATCCCCAAATTGGCAGACGACACAATGCATAATCGAGGTTCCCAATGGGTGTACATCACAATATTCACCATTTGGGAACTTCAATCTGAGTCTATGTCTCCCATAGCAGATGAGGCCCTGCAGAATGAGGTTCCAAGAGGGTGAATTTGGTAATGCTAGCATGCTGTGGGGGATAGCGTCACTAAATTCACCCTCTGGGGACCTCATTCTGTAAATGACAGGCACACTAAACTCTGGCTTGCTTCACACAATGGTATGTACAGACTAATTAGTCATATTTTGCAGAGAATGTTTTTACAAAATGTTTTGCATCAGCATTTAGAATTTTAATAACAGAATCTAGATCCGGATAATATTAGATACATTCTTAGGTACATTTCTAGAAAAACACTTGGTTTGCCTGCTCAAGTTTGAATACTTTATAGATGTAACAACACAAAATGGGTAATTCATTTTATTCCCTGACCCTTTGTTTATTTTCTGCACTGTACCTACAGTTCGTTGTATTAAAAGGTTTAAACTATAATGGAACATTTGAAGATTACAACAATCTATAATTACCGTACAAGAATGTATCTAATATTATCCAGATCTAGATTCTGTTATTAAATTTCTAAATGCTGAAGCAAAACATTATAAAAACATTCTCGGCAAAATATGGAAGATATCGGCATGAATTAAACATGTTTCCCGTAGATTTGTTTTTATACTTTCATTCCATCATTTTGTATATTCTATAAAAGGTCGCATGGCCACACATCCCCCGAACAAGGTGTCTTTATTTTGCCAGTGGCTTTTTTAGAAAACGGAAAATTTGATTGAAAAAAAAACTGTGCTTAAATTCCAACTATTTTGCTAACACACCTAGTTTTAATAAGTTGAAAAGGGGCTTAAAATGACAGACACACTATTTCAAGGCTTGTGTGGGAGTAGCCCTCTTGGGTGAATCAATGGGCTGTCTTTGTAAAATTGAACACCAGTCCCATCCACTGTTATATTCATCTGGAGGGTTGTTCAGGAAATAAAAGCAAACATACAGCAGACAATATCAAGTCTAAGGGATAACTACTCATCAATAACTATTTAGTATAGAGAGGGTTATAACCATCAAATTTGTGAAAGTGGAGCGAAGTTCAAAGTTATATTGGTCATACATTATGACAATACAAGTATCATACAGTAATGCTCTAAATAATCAACTCCTTAACCACAGCAGAATTATGGGTAATTTTTCAGGATTTAGTCGGAAATATGGCTTGTTGCCATTCATCGGAAAGCTCTCACTGAGAGCTTTCCAATGAATGGCAACAAGCCATATTTCCGACTAAATCCTGAAAAATTTGATTGAAAAAAAAACTGTGCTTAATTTCCAACTATTTGAAAACTAGTTGAAAAGGGGCTTAAACCTATCAGAAATTATCAGACCGAACCCAAATTCGAACTTGATCGGGAATTTATCATATGAAGGCCATATACCAAGCTTCGTTAAATTCTGTCAAATAATAATAAGTTATTATCCAGACAGCAAACATTTCTGCCTGATGAACGAATAGACAAAGCTAATTTCAATAACTGTTAATTAAATGTAAAATAACATTTTCATACAATTTGTATGGAAGTTAAATTTACCATTGCAATAATTCAAGCACTTTTCAAGGATCCCACTAGTACTAAAAAAATGGTGCAGCATTAAAGACCCTGTGCCAGTGCATTCTCTTATATATGCGAGTCTCCCATAGAGAGCCTCACATATATGAGAGAATGCACTGGCTTACCAGATAAAGGTAAATATTGTTAGGCCAATGCATTCTCTTATATATGTGAGGCGTCCTTAAGGGCCGCTGAATCCGAATGTTGGAAATTGAATGCGCCTGTGTGTTTTCGCGCAAGTTTTGCCTTAGACGCCAAATCCGGAGACTCGTATATATAAGAGGATGCATTGGCACAGGGGTTTCGCAAAAAATCTGGAAGCTCCAGTCATGAAAGAGTTAAGTCATAATATACCATTGTTAACAGCCCTCAGTCTGATCCAGGCAGGAATCCCAGGTGCCAGACCGAGGTCCTCGACAGCGAGGTAGGTGTGGTCTCGTTCTGTATGACCATGTCGGCTATAAGATCGAAGCTCCACATCGTACTTAGTCTTGCCGAGTCCGAAATCTGCTCGAGCAATTTTCGACCCTTCATCATACATCTTGTAGTAAACAGCTATCAGGTCAAAGTCCTCATCATAGAAGATATCAGTAACGCCCTCTATGATTGGTGCGGTCGTGTCGATAACTAGCGGCTGCGTCTTGCACACAGTGGTTACCATGGCGCCTCCAAACACAACGTTATTAATCGCTTGCGCAGTTAAATAGTATGAGCCGTCGGGTAAATGGAGACCTTTAGTGAAGCCATAATGAGTCCAGAATTTTTTATGTGAAAGGTGGGCGTGTGGGTTCTCATAAGGTGATATATCTATTCCACACACAGTCCGTCCTGCTGACCAGGTGTAGGCCCATATTCCGCTTTCAGGATCAGTGAATCCATACCAATTAGCTGCAAAGGTAAACACATGTTTTTATGCTCCATCATAGAGAAAGGGCCATGTGTGGGAGCAAGCCTTGAAATAGTGTGTCTGTCATTTGCAGAATGAGGTCCCCAGAGGGTTAATTTAGTTATGCTACCCCCCGCATAGCGGGCTAGCATCACCAAATTCACCCTCTGGCAAATGACAGACACACTATTTCAAGGCTTGTGTGGAAGTAGCCCTCTTGGGTGAATCAATGGGCTGTCTTTGTAAAATTGAACACCAGTCCCATCCACTGTTATATTCATCTGGAGGGTTGTTCGGGAAATAAAAGCAAACATACAGCAGACAATATCAAGTCTAAGGGATAACTACTCATCAATAACTATTTCGTATAGAGAGGGTTATACATGTAACCATCAAATTTGTGAAAGTGGAGCGAAGTTCAAAGTTATATTGGTCATACATTATGACAATACAAGTATCATACAGTAATGCTCTAAATAATCAACTCCTTAACCACAGCAGAATTATGGGTAATTTTTCAGGATTTAGTCGGAAATATGGCTTGTTGCCATTCATCGGAAAGCTCTCACTGAGAGCTTTCCAATGAATGGCAACAAGTCATATTTCCGACTAAATCCTGTAAAATTACCCATAATTCTGCTGTGGTTAAAGAGTCGATTATTTAGAGCATTACTGTACAAGAATCCTCACCTGAGATGTAGTGGTTCGAGAGCGTATAGAGCAGATCAACTCTTGGCATATGTCCATTAAACACAGTCTCTGACTCTGGACCATCAATGATGATTCTATAAATAAAACATGAAACATATTTGGCCACACCGTTTAATTTCTGAAAGGATCACAAGATTTTTCTACACATTTTGGTAAAGAGTCCCCTTTCTCTTGGAAAAATTTACACGATAGCAGCCTGTAATTGGGAATATATAGAGAATACAGAAACAATAATATCAGTATACAGTAATGCCATAAATAATGACTCCTTAACCACAGCAGAATTATCGGTAACTCTCCGATGAATGGGAACAATCCATATTTCCGACTAAATCCTGAAAAGTTACCCATAATTCTGCTGTGGTTAAGGAGTCAATTATTTAGGGCATTATACTGTATATGCTGCTCGGGATAGAATACATATAACAATCGACAGCATATCTGAAATATCAAACATACTATCAATGAAGACAGGATTAACATATGGTTTTAACCCTTTACCCAACAGAAGGGCCATGTGCCAATGCATTCTCTTATATATGCGAGTCGACCATAGGTCGCCTCGCATATATAAGAGAATGCATTGGCTTAACACATTAAAAATTATAAAATTGTTAAAGAATGTAAGAAAAAATGGTAAAAAGTGTTAAAAATATTTTATTTTTAGGCCAATGCATTCTCTTATATATGCGAGGCGACCTATGGTCGACTCGCATATATAAGAGAATGCATTGGCACAGGGCATAACTGTAACCATCACAATGTGGTCAATTAGCCGGTTCCAATGATATCCATATTTGTATGGTTTTATTGAGACAGACCGAAGATATTTTAGGCTGTTGCAGCTTTATTTGGCCGGTTTTGGCCGTTTTGTTGGGTAAAGGGTTAACATATGGTTTTAAAAATGTAATTCTTGAGTAAGTCCAAAAAATTTATTGTTTGTTTCAAATAAGTGTGGGCGGCAGGTTTTATTTTTATGTTATTATTTTAAGACGGGCATACAATCTAAAGCCTGTAGTGTATGTTGGTAAATTTGTGTTATCTTTAACCATTGTATTTTAGCCTAAGAAACTTCCTTTGATTATTTTATCCATCGAACATTGCGTAAGCTTCTACATAAAGCACAACCATTGCCTCAACATTCTATTTTTTTAAATGTGCTTGCATCTGAGGGGGGATTAATACAATAATTAAAACAGAAATAGAAATATCTGATGTTTGTCCCTTTTTAGAAATAGTCTCAATTAGTGACACTGAATAACTGTATCGTGATAAGTATTACATCATGAGAGTTGTATAATGGCCTGAAATGTATTGCCACAAAGTAGTTCTTGCATAACTTGTCTGCATGGTAACTGAGATGCAGTGTATTACCCCCTACTATTTGTACTTGAAAATGCTTATTTTTTGGACGTGCAGATCCCAATAATTCCCTGGGAATATAAAATTATGTTTAATTCAGCCCTGGGAATTAAGGAAAATTTGTCTTGGCAATATTTTTTCCTAGGTGAAAGAAATTGGCCTAGGCAAAAACAGATTTTATCTAGACAATTTTGCAACAATATTGCCATCTCAAATCAATATGATTCAATAATAACCTGAAATGCTTAGTTATTTTGGGAAACATTATTTCCAGGCCACTACTCAACATATATGTACAATTCCACAAATCATCTCCAAAACGAGTGTCCTTATACTGACGTAGCTAGTTAATGGCCCAGTGCCATGGAAACAATTGTAGGACAATATATGTAAAGAGTGATTTAAGGAAGTCATTTTGGCTAAAGAGGTTCTATTTCTGATAGACATAAATCAATTTTAGTAATTAACCCAATGAACTTATTTTACCTAGGCAATATAATTGCCTCGGCAAACTGATTTTGCCTCTGCTTTTACCTAGGCATTGCCTATTGCCTAGGCTAATATCCAGGGCTTGTTTAATTAGCCCCAGTAATGAACACTTACCTGTGATTGTCCAGGGAAGTCATGTGAATACACCTCTGCTCTATAGAAGCAGCGCATTGGTCGTGCTGAACTGTATCCGACTTGGCATTCTTGATTACCCCTGGAAGTGGTGGCGTAAAGTCGACCGTCGTTCCTCTGCAGGTTAGGTAACTTTGATAACCCATAACGTTTGTTATGTTAGTGTTCAGATAGTATGTAACGCTGTGATTCAAAGCAATATCTGTATATTCTATGTAAGCTGTTTTACCGGCAGATAGTCGTTCATAATGGTTATATGTCCCTTTACGTCTGAGGAAAGCGGTCGGACCTTCTGCAAATTCTTGTAAATCACATGTATCTGAGTGTGTTTCAAAGTCGAAGGAAACACAATTCTGTCCAAAGTTTAGACAAACTAAGGCACATTGCTCCGCATCGTTTGCTGTTGTTGTTTTTATCGGACGAGTTGTAAGTTTACCTTCTTTAGCAACAGAAAAGTGTCTCAAATTCCCTGAAATATCATTACGGATGTCACCATTCTGTATCGTTAATAACGCCCATGGCCGAACTTCGGTTCCAAATTTTCCTGGAGAGAATCCGACAGCCTGAGCATGGTATGTGATAAGCTCCGAATCGTCAAACACAAACAGAGTTCCTGATAAGATACTTGAATGGCTGGTGAACTCGTAGGAAGCATCCACTCGCCCATCGGGGAGAGTCGTATCGTATGTTGGTAAGTAGCAAGTAGTGATTGCTTCAGTCCCCTGGCTATTCACAACTTTCACAGAGAAGTACAGTGGCACACCTGTATGTGAAATGATACAAATGCAATAATACACATTATCCCCTTCTATACTAAATGGATTATCCCATTCAGTTATAAAAGTCTACATTGGAATGGTTCATTATGATTTGGAGGGATGTTAAAGTAATAAACGCAGACGACATAAATAAAAGTGGAGAAGGAGGCAGGAGCCCTATTTATTGAGGGAAATGTTTAGATAATAATTCAACCAACAACCTACTATGGTTGTTAGTTGAAGTTATTATCTGAACGTTTCCTATGGGATAACTACTCAACAGTGATGTTATAGTATAGAAAGGGTTAACTTATTATCTGAACATTTCCTATGGGATAACCACTCATCAATGATGCTTTAGTATAGAAAGGGTTAACTTATAATGATACAAATGTGAGTGCCATCATACATGCAAAGTTAATAACCCAAGTACATACATGCAAAGTTAATAAAAGGTCGCAGACTCCATGTCCCCCATTGCCTTTTGGGATGTTGGCATTTTTAAGAACATAGAAGTCAAATTCTGGCTGAAAAGTGACTCGAGTTAGACGACATTTAAATTTGAACTATACAGTAATGCCCTAAGTAATCGACCTCTTAACCAAAGCAGAATTATGGCTAACTTTTCAGGATTTAGTCGGAAATATGGCTTGTTGCCATTCATCGGCGAGCTCTCAGCTAGAGCTTTCCGATGAATGGCAACAAGCCATATTTCCGACTAAATCCTGAAAAGTTACCCATAATTCTGCTTTGGTTAAGAGGTCGATTACTTAAGGCATTACTGTATATCTGTGTTATCTGATCTGTAAACCATTTACCAAATATCATTTTGTTAAACATTGTTCAACTAATTATCTGGACAACCCAACTATTAATTATTTCTGGACCGAAAAAGGGACATAACTCATGTCAAAACTCATCGGCCCGTGATCAAAATCAATCTTGGCCTGTGTCTTCTCAATTGTGAACCACATATTGAGAAATTATGTTGAATATTACTCAAGTTATCATCCAGACTACCCAAAAACTGATTTCTAAGTAAAAAAAACAAAGGGAAATGGGGACAGTGGCCAAATAAAACTTGACCTAAATAACGTGATGGTTATTCATCATACTAAGTTTTGTTTCGATCGCATAATATGAACAAGAGTTAACATCCGGACAAGGAATCGGAAAGACACACTGACACCTCGATTACAAAAGTGCTCAGAAAATTTTGGGGCCCAATTATCTGTTTCTCTGACAATTTTTTTCACAATGGGCAGGCCGACAGATTTTTATATTTATTCTTTAGCTAAAAGGAGGTTTTAATTCCCACTTTTACGACCAAAATTTCCCAGCAGGCAGGTTTTTATATGTTTACTCCCGAATTATTAAAGTGATGTGAAACACTCCGGTAGGGTGATCAAATAGAAACAGAGAAAAATATTGTTTAAAGTATAGTTATTTTTACAAGTATTATATCCAAATTGACAACAAACTGTCATTCTTATATATTAATTAAATGCAGCAACTGTCGATGGCAAAATGGGTTTATCGGCGATAGATGCGTCCCGAATCAAGTGGTAAATATTAACAATTGAGAGTAGTTCAGATGATGATTTCTATGGAGTGGTATGCTCAATTTGCTTCAGATTTTAGGCGATGTTAGTAGAATGTTACATTACTCCAGTTGGCATAGCGTCTGAACACTAACTCATCAATTTCACGCACCCGAACAAGTACATAATATGTCTTTAAAACACATTGTTAGTTGTAAAATATAATTTTTCCTTATTAAAAGTGTCTAAAGAATTAATGTATGTTTAATGTAATAGTCTGTTGTAAACATTTCCTATGGGATAACCACTCATCAATGATGCTTTAGTATAGAAAGGGTTAACTTATAATAATACAAATGTGAGTGCCATCATACATGCAAAGTTAATAACCCAAGTACATACATGCAAAGTTAATAACCTAAGTACATACATTTTATACAAAAAATAACCGAAAACTATCAGATATAACAAAGGGGAATATCAAACACAAGTTGAAATGTGTTTATCTAGATTTATGGTCAGTAATTCATTTTATTATATGATCCTACCCTTATTCCATTCAATAAACCCATTCTATAAATTGTGATATTAAACGTTCGTTTAATAACAGGAAATAGTGCCAGGTGACCTTTCACGTCCGGCTTGTCGTCTGTTTACATTCCATACCCTACGTCACAAAATAATATGGCTTCCAATAGTTTTCCAATAAACTATAATGAATGGAGAGTTTGAAAAGTTATTGTCATTAAATATACGCCATTAAATTAAATACATCAAAGAGTCTTTATTCATCTGGAACTATTTCTTTACGCGGCAAACAACTTTTGTTGTACAGTAATGACCTAAATAATCGACTCCTTAGCCAAAGCAGAATTATGGGTAATTTTTCAGGAAATATGGCCTGTTGCCATAAATCGGAAAATAAATAATAAATATAAACATCTGCCTCTAGCTCTCATCACTTTGAAAAAAATCCCCGAGAAACGAAATATTAATAAAATCTGTACTTAAGACGCATTGAAGTCATAAAAAAAATACAATTTCAACCACAATGGTCGGACCTGAGCACTACTATTTTAACTTCACGCACCACTTTCTCTTCATTTTAATCATCAAAATTATGATTACCACAAAAGTTACATAGAGAAACAGCTACAGTAATGCCCTAAGTAATCGACTCCTTAACCACAAGGAGAGCTTTCCAATAAATGGCAACAAGCCATATTTCTGACTAAATCCTGAAAAATTACCCATAATTCTGCTATGGTTAAGGAGTCGATTAATTAGGGCATTACTGTAGTTATCATGCTCACACTGTGTCACATGTAAACAAATGTTGACAGTCATCCTCAAACCAGGTCAAATTTTATTATACAATTTTACTCAAAAGAAAATATGATAAATCCTTTTCCATGTAACATCACTACACACCATTTGTAAGCTTTGCAGGCACCAGTGCAGCAACACCCATTTCTGTCCATCCAGCCACGTCCATACCACCTGTATGTTTCCCGACGGCATAGTAATACTTTAAATCACTTGATTCATCATCTGCGAACAGCTCCATGAGGAAGGCGGGGTCAGTATGGTCGCGCCCAATGACCTGCTGCAGTTTACATCCTTGAGGAACGTTGCTGCGACGTCTCCGAGATACAGCTGTTGACGTGAGCGAGGGTCCAGACTTATCTTCTCCCTTCATTGGAATGTCGAATATGTTATGCTCGATTGCCGGCATACTGTACTCCCATATGTTGCCTTCATAGACAGTGACCGTTTTGAAGATGAGAAAAATTTCAGCAAATGCCTGCAGGGCCAGTCTCAAAGGAACCAGTCGTAGATCCATACGAACTCTAGATAAGAAGAATAAATTGAAGATGACTGTAGTACTACTGTAAAGGAACCAGTCGTAGATCCATACAAACTCTAGATAAGAAGACTAAATTGAAGTAGACTGTAATACTACTGCAAAGGAACCAGTCGTAGATCCATACGAACTCTAGATAAGAAGAGTAAATTGAAGTAGACTGTAATACTACTGTAAAGGAACCAGTCGTAGATCCATACAAACTCTAGATAAGAAGACTAAATTGAAGTAGACTGTAATATACTACTGTAAAGGAACCAGTCGTAGATCCATACGAACTCTATATAAGAAGACTAAATTGAAGTAGACTGTAATATACTACTGTAAAGGAACCAGTCGTAGATCCATACGAACTCTAGATAAGAAGAATAAATGGAAGTAAACAGATTCTGCATGTTTACTTGTGTGCTATTTTCGTCCGGCGAAGACGAACGAAGTAATTTTCTAAACTTTCTGTGTCGACGTTATCTACATGGATATTACATAATTATATATTATCAGCATGGCTTTATACGCGAAATAAACATCACAAGTGCCCTGAGGTATATGACGATCCGGCCGATGATCCAACTGATGTTTTCCGTTAATATTGGAATAAAAAATGTAATACTACTCAGGGATGTTTATCTCTCTCTCAAAACAAGTACAGCAATGCCCGATGAATATGACCCTTTAACCACAGCAGAATTATGGAAAATTTTCAGGATTTAGTTGGAAATATGGCTTGCTGCCATTCATCGGAAAGCTCTCGGTGAGAGCTTTCCGATGAATGGCAACAAGCCATATTTCAGACTAAATCATGGTAAATTTCCCATAATACTGCTGTGGTTAAAGGGTCGATTATTTAGGACATTACTGGAGTTTTATCTTAAGAAAAGTTCAGATAATACGTTTCACAAACGATCATATTATGCCGTTTGTTGAACTTATTATCTAAACATTTCCCATCAATACATGTAAATAGGAATCCTTTTGCACTTTTTTTATCTGTCATCTGCTTATATTTTCTGAACACCCCTCCAGATGAATAATAGACAACTCCAAAAAATACTATTGTAACTGATGGAATAATCCATTTCGTATAAGGTCAACTATTTTTGTTCTTGGGAGAAGTGACTCTCAGATTAGCAGTAAGCATATTTCAAAATAGCATATACCATTGTAATCAGTAAAGGACTTTAAATATTATATATAAAGTGTTTTACTGATTACAATGGTATATTTACACAAACGTCCTCTAAGTTATCACTGAGATATAGCACAGCCTCAAGGATGATACTTTGCAAACCGATACATCTATTTTTACATATCATCGGAACTATATTTATTCACCTATCATCTTATTTTGACCATCAAAAGTTTGCAGTAATGGCAAATAATCTTTCGGTATTGACAAGAACAATATGAACTGAACCAGACAGACAATTTTAATCCTAAAACATAAGAACTAAGAACACGTCAGAAATCCTTACCAATATCCTTATGGCAGTGGTATCTCAGCGGATCAATTGGCGATAACTCTACCTGGAGTTTGGTATTTATGATCAGTATAATAGCAACCACCATGGGTGCTTATACCTAAGGCAGGTGAATGACGTCATATAATTTTTTCTATATCCATCAGTGATTTTTCAAGATCGCGGGTATAGATTTTCGAGAAATTGTCACGTGACTTCTGGTTAGCAACCATCTGGAAATTTTAAAAAACGCGGAATTGAAAATGAAGCATCACGATAAAAATTAAAGTATCTACTTCACAACTTACGAAGAATTCACTTGTGATTTAAGTCTATTAATTTCATTTAGACCAATTTCGTTGTTGGTTAAATTAATGAAAACTAAAAAGGAAGAAGTCATGACGATAATCCAGACAAGAATTTTTCTTGTCAATTTGGCATGTCGTCTCCGTCGTGATCACTGCATGATGTTACATACATTATTTTTAGCCTTGTGTCGCCGAAAAAAGGCAAATTTGAGGCAAATATCACGTGTGGTTGCTCCACTACGTGTCACGTACGATTCATATTAGTTTTATAAATGAGCTCTTGTAGTGCATAATACTTATTGGTTCACAGAAAGGTGATGATAAAGAGTAAATTGAACTTCAGCCGTTATGGCTTCTCCCTGATAACAGTCAACTTCTCACTAATAATCTGATAGGGAGAAGTGACTTTTCCCATTTTGAATTCTCTAGGCTGGTCCCTGGTCTCCCATAGCATAGCAGATGATGCCATGCAGAATGAGACCCCCCAGAGGGTGAATTTAGTGATGCTAACATGTTGTGAGGTATAACATCACTAAATTCACCCTCTGGGGACCTCATTCTGCAAGTGTCCAGCACCATATTTTGCCTGTCATTTGCAGAATGAGGTCCCCAGAGGGTGAATTTAGTGATGCTATCCCGCACAGTGGGCTAGCAGCACCAAATTCACCATCTGGAGACCTCATTCTGCTTAGGCCTCATCTTCTGGGAAGTATCTACAGTATCAAATTAATATTGTTTTTAGTTTTCCCTTCAGGGAAGTTTCTATATCCCCTAATTTGCAGCAGATAAAATGCATAATCGAGGTGCCCAATGCCCAACATCACCAACTGGGGAACTTCAATCTGATCCTAGGTCTACCATAGCAGTTGAGGTTCCCAGAGGGTGAAGTTAGTGATGCTAGCATGTTGTGCGGTGTAACATCACTAAATTCACTCTCTGGAGACTTCATTCTGCAAATGTCCAGCACCATATTTTGAGGCCTGCTCAATTCAAAAGCTTTAGGCTGGTTCCTTGTCAAGCCTTGAAATAGTGTGCCTGTCATTTGCAGAATGAGGTCCCCAGAGGGTGAATTTAGTGATGCTACCCCGCATAGCATGCTAGCATCACCAAATTCACCCTCTGGGAACCTCATTCTGCTGAGGTGTAAGCAGAATGAGGTCCCCAGAGGGTGAATTTGGTGATGCTACCCCGCTATGTGGAGTAGCATCACTAAATTCACCCTCTGGGGGACCTCATTCTGCAAATGACAGACACACTATTTCAAGGCTTGTTTAGGCTGGTTCCCGATCTGAAACTTACGCAACTTGTACAGGAAATTTGCTAAGTCCAATTCTGCCTGTGATTGGGAACTGTATCTCCATGATGTAACCGATAAGTTTAGCACCTGCCCTCGCAAAACCAATGTCAATCGCGAGTGCTCCCCAAACTTTAGCCCCGGCCCATGGAGTAACACCAGTCTGAAATATAAATAGACAAGTCTGCAAATACAGTGGTGCCATAAGTAACGACCCCTTTAACTAGAGTAATGCTCGAATTAATCGACTTCTTAACCACAGCAGAATTATGGGTAATTTTTCAGGATTTAGTCGGAAATATGGCTTGTTGCCATTCATCGGAAAGCTCTCAGTGAGAGCTTTCCAATGAATGGCAACAAGCCATATTTCTTGTAATGCCCTAAGTAATCGACCCCTTTAACCACATCAGAAATGAGGTCCCCAGAGAGTGAATTTAGTGACGTTATCTCGCATCATGAGCTAGCATCACCAAATTCACCCTTTGGGAACCACATTCTGCTGAGGCCTCAATTTCTATGGGAGAGATCAGATTGAAGTTCCCTAGTTGAAGTTGGTGATGTTCACCGATTATAGTCACCTAGATTATGCATTTTATCTTCTGCCATATTAGGGGACACACATTATATCAGAAGTTGGTGACTATGCTGATCTCATATGCAACAAGAGCATCGCTAGGGCGTGGCAAAATACGCCCTTTAACCATTTCGAATTGTACTATCACAAAATAAGATAATACTTTGAGCTTACATTTGAAGAAAATCTGATATACCCCTAATTTCAATGCCAAAATGTGGTCAAATTCTAAGTCGAAAAAATGGCCATAACTCATGTAAAAATAATTAGACAGAACCTATATTCAAACTTGGTCTGTAGTTTTAGCTGGGAAATACACATACCAGCTTTGGTTCAGCTCAAATAATCAAAACTGGAGTTATCGGTCGGAAACCAAAATGTTATGAAATGTGGTCAAATTCTAAGTCGAAAAAATGGCCATAACTCATGTAGAAATAATTAGACGGAACCCATATTCGAACTTGGCCTGTATCTTTAGCTGGGAAATACACATACCAACTTTGGTTCAGATCAAATAATCCAAACTGGAGTTATCGGTCGGAAACCAAAAATGTTAAATGACGGTCAAATTCTAAGTCGAAAAAGGGCCGTAACTCATGTAAAAATATTTGGACGGAACCTATATTCGAACTTGGCCTGTATCTTTAGCTGGGAAATACACATACCAACTTTGGTTCAGATCAAATAATCCAAACTGGAGTTATCGATCGGAAACCAAAAATGTTAACGGACGGACGGACAGACAGACGGACAGACGGACGGACGGACAGACTGACAGACAGACGGACGGACAGACTGATAACATAATACGACCTTTTTTCAAAAAGGGCGTATAACAAAACCAGATGGTATTATTTGAATAATATAATTACAACACAGAATATGACACCAAAAAAATCAACAGATTCATGGTAGAGATAACCGAAAATGAGCTTTTCTTTCCATAGTCAGGAGGATGGCACATTTATTTGTTTGGAACATCATTCCTGTTTTTGGAACACATGACTGAATGAAATTATCAGGCAGTTTAAATATGATTTTTTATTGTGTAATTGCCACTGTGGGATTATATAATCCAGTATTACCCCACAAACCCTAAAACAATCTATTATATATACCCAATTCTGTACATATTGAAGCGTATTATATGAATCCCAAATCCATGCATGTTACTATACCATTATGATTATATATAGCGTGTTGGTGATCGGAATATAAGAAAAATATAAGTGCTCATAAAGCAAACTATTAATCCAGCCTCACTGCATCGGGAACAGTGTCCAAATGATGACCAGAACTAACTAGAGGTGTGACTGTCCCAATGGGACTAAGGATACCCACCCCCCCCCCCCCCCCCCCGTGTTTTTAAAATACTAAGATGTTTCACATGTCAGTAAACATTTAGTTAAAATAATAAAATAACAGTTCCCATTGTAGGTGCACAACCCTAACCCTAATCTTAAACATTTTGACTGAAAAATTTAGGAATAAAAGCTTGGACAAAATTTCTAAGTTCTAAGTCGAAAAAAGGGAATAACTCCACAAAATAAAGTCGGACAGACATCATAATCGCAGGTGCACAGGTTCCCATGGTACTAAATATCCGAAACCTCTGTACTCCGAATACCGGACGGCTTTATTAGTCCATAAGTGAACAAATACACTAATGTTTACCTCCAAAATCCAAACGCTGAATGTGACGGAAGAGACTGAACTCAATAAGTTAAAAGGTAATGATGTGAACGTTTCCGTTTTTGAGTTGACCTGTGTGTGACCCCGATCAGCATTAGTTACAAACGGACATAGTGTTCTTGGTAAATTAATCAAATTTAATTACAAATTTAAAAAAATATTTACGAATGCCTGATAATAAAATGATACGGCCGTATTTATATTTAATCTCATTCTAATTCCGAAAGGGATATCAGGCGAATGCGCGTGCACAGAGGTAATGTACTTTCGTACTATTGAATAAGCGTACCAATTTAATTAGCGGTCTTTTGTCTCAGTGAAGCTTTGAAACGGATTAAAACAACAGGTGTCTAATATGCGGCTAGCCTAAACCAGAATTTGTTATTGCACTGCACCACCTTCAAATACACATAGATACATGTTTGCTTATTTTGCAAATTGATTGAACAATGGTGACTTCACAGATAATTAGAGCAGCGACACGTTGTTTTTACATCAGTTATTGCGCTGGAAGGTACTCTTTGTTTGTACAACAATTGTCCAAACTAAATACTAATTAGCTAAAGTTACAGGATGGTGGTTTATTGTCACCATCACAGTTTTAATCAACTTATCACAATTAATGAGCCGTCGCGAAAACGACAGATCTGAGTTGAAATCTACCATCAACAACATTTTCAAAAACCGCGAATCTCCGTAAAATGTATCATTTCCTTGTTTACAGGTTTATATGTACAAACCGCGAATCACCGTCAAATGTATCATTTCCGTGTTTACAGGTTTATATGTACATATATTTTTGTCTTATTAAAACATCTTTATCTATTGAAATTTCTTTTTTGTTGTATTTTGTAGTTTATTGAGTAAAGTTTAATTAATCAGTACGGAGGTGTTCGTATCTCGATAACTCTTATCGACAGAGGCAATATATTCCGATGGTTTTGCGATTTTCTGTAAACCGAACAGAAGGGCCGGTCCGAAGGGTGTTCGGTTTAGAGAGATTTTACTGTACTAACTCCATAATCCCACACCACCAGGTCAATACTAATCAGCATGTGGTGGAAATTGGCCCATGCACGCACCTTATTAATATATTGTTAAATAAACACTGCTAAAGACAAACAAAGATTCCTCACAACTTTTACAGCATTTGAATGGAAGCACACCTAGTGATAATCAAATGACGATTTGTGGCTGATGGCTTTTCCACTTAACCATGGTAACTGGTGTTATACATGTAAGCTGGTTGGTGGACCCAAATTTCATTTTGACTTCAGCAGGAATTTTGACTTATCGACCTTTAACTTAACAATGTTATTTTAATTTTTGCAAAAAAACTCAGCAGGGACCAGTGAGGCAATGACTTCGACTTAAGTGGGGTTTTTGAGTTACCGATGTTTGACTTAACAAACTTTGACTGCAAATGTAAAAAAAATACATAAAAGTCTGTAAAAGCATCACCTCTAAGAAGAACACGGAGAAAGAGATAAACTTTGTTCTTATATTCATTATTGATAGTTCTCCAATAACAAAATTTCATGTGTTAATTTAAATCATTGCTATGTAAACAAAACTGACTGAATTAGTGATTTGTCAACAAACATCATTGATTTTGTTTTCATTATTTTCCTGCAGCTCCTCATTTTAATATTCATCACGACCTGACCTCGATTATAATACTGAGCGGTGATTGGCTGTTTCTACTATGGCAGGTGTGGAAAGGTCAGGTTGTAATGAATATTAAAATGAGGAGCTGCGCGAATCGTAAAAATATAATGAAAAAAAATTAGAATTATCAACAGATTTCGCCTCTATAAAAGTTGTTTACTGACGATGTGTTGATTTGTATGAGTAAATAAATTATTAGCCGACACGAAATCACTGAGCGCTAGATGTTTAGTTGATCGTTTGACTGATTTTTAATTACAGTAAGCCGTACGGGGGTGGATTTAGAGGAACATATCGCCCATTGTTCTCTGAGTAGGATCAATCCGAAAATTTACGCTGTCCGGAGACAATATTCAGCGGTAATTTTTTTTATCAAATGCTACAGCTGAATGCTATGTATATAACTGGTTCTGAGGGGAGTTTGTGGTATTGATTGAAAGATGAATCCTTCGCCAATACACCCGTGGCTATATCATTAGCATTACTAGGGTAAATGGGCTAAGTTTTCCGATTCCCGAGCGATGGTAAAACGGGGAATATCTACAGTTCCCCTTGTCTCTATAATACTACCATTAACGTCAAGCAGGCCGCGTATATAGAGGCGGCGTATATGGGCAGCGCAAAAGGGGGCAGGCAGGCCCCTGCGTCCTGTAGTAAGTTAAAATATTTTAATCTGAATATGAGTTTCAGAATATTTTTCAATGCTTTGACCTTTTTCAATATTTACTTTAAATTTAAAAACTTTGGATTTTTTTGGTATAAAATAACTCTGTGCCTTTCAATAATGGTCCCTGATAATCACGACCGTCTTTTATATTGCATTTTTTTTTTGCTATTATAATTATTGAAAATATTCATACTAATTCATAGAATCATTATTTCATATCCAGGAAACTATCTAAAAATTTTTATATAAAGAGATAACCCATCTTTAAGAAATGGTTATGTAACATTTGAAATGGTACATTGAGATGTCCCACAACTCAGAACAAACTTCAAAATTGTATCAGATTTTCACCTGTATCAGATTGTCACCTAAGTTATAGGGTTCAAACTTACGACTGCCTCAACAGGCCAAAAAACTGTCAGCATAAAAGATGAAAACCAATTTTTAATATACACTGTTCTAATCACTTTCAATTGAACAAATTTGAAGTAAATTTTGAAGGTTATTATATTGCTTTGGTAAATTGTAAAATTTCAGACTCAAAATTGGGAAAATTGCATACTTTTGTCATTGAAATAGAAAACATGGTTTCAATAAATCGTGAGAAAACCTACCGTCAGTTGGAGACTGAGTAAACAAAATCCAAGCTGCAATCGTATACCTAGTCGAGCGCCAGCACCAAAACCTAGAAAGAGGATGAGGTTGTTTTATAATATTATTATAATTGTACACGTAGTCGAGCAGCAGCACCAATATCTAGAAAGAGGATGCAGTCATGTTATAATATTTACATAAGGCCATTAATTATAAATACCTGTGTTCTCAGGCAATTATAGGAATTTGAATGAGGAAGGGAGATTTTTCTTTTTAATTTTTCAAAGAATTCTAGAAATTAATGTATGGGTAATTTTATGGCAAAAAAAACAATGTGTAGAACAGGGCTTAAAATTCGTAAGAGAAACAGAATTGATTCTCGCAAATGATTCTCGGAAAGTGATCGAACATGATAATGAAATTTGATTTTCACATACATACATGTATCTCTGCTTTGTTATTTTAAGACATCATATCATGGCTTAATTACCCTTACCGAACAGAATGGCTTATTAAGCCATCCCTAAGCCCTCGCTTAGCCATCAGAGACCAATGATGGCTAAGATAAACCATCACTATAGTTATATTAGCACTCATGAAGAATAAGAAGGGGTGTGATGGCTTAGATAGCCATCCAATAAGGAATAATTTCTGGTGATGGCCAAGGTGATGGTTAGTGGATGGCTAACAACATGGAATTATATTCACTAGCCATCATTACTGGTGGTTAAGAATTTATTCGATAACCATCAGACTGGAGAATTTAAACATTCGAATGTTATTAGCCTTCATAATAGTCATATTAATGGTTAGGAAACCTGCTCTCCTGAGACAGTGTCATAGACCTGACATTATATGGCTGCCATATGTTGGTCCAACCAGATCGAGGCTGCATAGATGCATCCTGGGATATTGTAGTTTCAGCTACATTTGAATTGTAACTGCTAGTCTATATTCACTGCTCAAGTTTGTTGTTCCAGTATTTTTTACACTTATGTTCTTAGCAGTCTTATAAACTTGTGATTTCTTTAGTTGAGATTCATTGGACTAGTACTGTAATGGCTTCAAGATATGTTGAGCCTGCTAATTTTGAAAGTTGTGAAATAACTATCAGAAATCCGCATGTTTATCAATCATTCTGCCTGAGATTCTGAGAAAATATCCTGCTGTCACTAAGATATATACAAATTAATCTTGAAATTGGTAAGTACAATCCTCAGCACTATATTTTGTAATTTATTGGGCATGATATGACACATTAAACATCTTGAAAAAAACATATTCATTTTTAACCATTCCGATGGGAGCTTCTTGAAATTTTTTGAAAATCCTGTACCAATGCAATTCTCTAGCTAGCCAGCACATTCTCTTATATATGCGAGGCTTGATTCCTACAGATGGGAAACTCGCAAATATAAGAGAATTTAGCTGGAACCAGGTTCTTTAATGCTGCACCAGCATATATACATGTATTTCTCATATTGGAAGGGTTAAAAGCTCTATCTTGACCAGACTATTTTCTTTTGAATTTTGACAAAAAGCTGCAGAAATCTTTGGCTGGCCCAGCCTAATGTGAAGATGTTGCATGATTCCAGATACCATGCAGTACGTGTGTCCATGCAGTGATACAATTGTAAATCGTTTCCACTGTATTTATGATGAAAACTTGGCAAAAGATAACAAAAATAATGGACATTGTTAAATATGTAGTTAAAAATTATTTTTATGATAACATATTATTTTAAAGATAATTCATTCTCAAATAGATGATACCAAAGAGTTATCCCTCCTGAAGCAAGTTATACAACATAGCAATCCTAAGCCATCACTAAATGTCCAGGGCTAATAATCCGATGGCTTACTAGCCATCGGCTTACTAGCCATCGGCCTACTAGCCATCGGCTTACTAGCCATCGGCCTACTAGCCATCGGCCTACTAGCCATCAGCTTACAAGCCATCAGTAGTGTACTAGCCATCCGTGGCTTACTAGCCATCGGCCTACTAGCCATCGGCCTACTAGCCATCCATCCATCGAGGGCTAAGCGATGGCTTAGCTCATTTAAATATTTCAGCCTATAGGAGGGCTAAGCGATGGCTAATAAGCCATCATCTAGCCATCACCTAGCCTCGATGGCTAAATTTTGCATTAGCCATCCATATCATCTGAAAACTACTAGCCATCAGTAAGCCATCATTCCTTCTCTTCCGAGTGCTAAAGAATGACTAACAGATGGCTAATGATTTCGGTAAGGGTAGGCAAGGGTGTTTTTTTTTTCAATTGGCCAAAGTTAAATCTTAATAAAATATTGCAATTCTGCACTCCTGTCACATTCACTTCAACTTATTTGACTGAAGATACAGGGAGAGGGTCAAAAGTAAGATATTATGGTTGAGAAATTGACTAAGTGCGTTGAATTTTCAAAACTTTCCCAGGGGATGCCTCAGCTTCAAACGGTCTCTAACATGGAACAAGTGATACACCATACCCCCTGTTGCTTGGCTTACACCCAGCTTATTATTTCCACTTCTCATTTTACATACACTCCAACGTAAATGCGCCCTTTCCGTACATAGATGTTCATGTTACGCTATTATTTAACCCTTTCAGTGCCAATTGCGATTTTTTTCAAATTTATTGATTATAATAATGTGATACATTGATGGAAAGAGCTCTAAGAGGTCTTTCCATCAATGTATCACATTATATATTGATACAAAAATCGGACTTGGCACTGAAAGAGTTAAGACAATATACGATATCCAAAATCATGCTGGATGCCATCTTGAATTACAGATTTTCTTTAATTTTTTATATGTTGCAGTGTTCCCCACGACACCAAAATTGCTTCAGTATCAATTACATCTGGGTTCAGCCCCGAAATTGACTAAATCAAATTGACATGGTTGGATATCGCCAATTTAACAAATTGCTATAAAAAATGAATTTGCACCAATAAAATCCCGATTTGCTACAAAAAATGGCATCTACCTTTTTGGCTTTTGGCAACTGATACCTGTCGGGCATATAATAAAGCTTGCAATCTATCGGTTAGGAAACAAAACATACATTGATATCCAGTCGCAATATAGTTATTATAAATTGGGTCCTAATTGAAAGCGTATAATATATTCGTGGCTCAGGTCACATCAATTTATTAAATCTCTAGGTGAATGGGTTCAAATTCCTACTTGATAATAACACTGAGTTTGGCTATTGACTATAATTGACCAAATTAGTCTGACAAAGGGCCTCCTGAAGGCCAAACTGTATTTTTAAAGTAAGTGTTAGTCGGGGAGCCAATAAGGTCCACCTGCACCCCCCCGATGATTACAAATAACCTTATTTTATTGTTCACTATGGTATCCAGATAAAGAATCCGGATTTCACCGAAAAATAAAGGTGGCCCTACTAGGTGCTAGAGCCATTTGAATCCAAGATGGCCACCATTTCCTCTAATTCCGACCAGCTGTATTTAATCGTTGTAATAGATCGGTTGTTAGCAAAAGACACAGACAAAATGTATGCCATTTTGTTGGTATGATGTCCTTCTTCAAAATGACGGCAAATAATTTAGAAAAATGACGTCATATGCACGAAAATAGGAAATTTAATTAATATTTCACCATATCTTCCATTTTTCTTCACATTAATCATTAGTAAATGGCAATGTTTTTGAGACAGTCGTCAAGCGTGATATTATAGCGTCATTTTAAGACATTTGGCATTGACGAGGGTTCCGTAATAGATACAGAAAGAGGATTTGAAAAAGAGGGGTGAAATTTTCGATTTTTTTTTTGCAAGACGATTTTGATAGTCATTTTATCGACAAACCACACATGCTGTTAATAGAATGTCAACAACTATGTGCTTTATTTTATTGGACGGATGTTTTACTTCAATGGGAATGAAATCGGTGTAGAAAATTTCCAAAATGTGAAAAATGTAAATATTGCCCCAGGGTGTCCTGCAATGGCTTACAAGTTGTGGTTGATATATAAAATTGGCTAATCTGTATTATATACATTGAATACTAACATGTCTGATGCACCATGGATCATTGTTACTATTGTCACCACTGACATCACCAGAAATATTGGATTTTTCTCTCACAAACTTGACATAAATATCGGCAAGAATTCACTTTTCAGGGTTGGACAATTGTTTTAAGTAAAATGCAACTGTCATTGGTATCAAAGGTATTTATTGTTTTGGTCTATCTTAAATGTGTCACACTACGGTGTTTATAGACCAAATTGCTCAAGATGGCTTCCAAAATGGCAACCAAATTTGTAAAAAGTTAATTTTTTACATATATCCCGAACATTATTATCTGCGTTATCCGACAAGGTAGCAAACTGTGACTCACTTGGTTATTATACGTGTTAGTTAATTAACTGACAACTACGTTCTATTCTGTTTGTCCCAGTTCCATATGGGGCATGACAAATTCATTTTAAAGTTGTAGTATGGAATTTTGCGGAGAACCTCTTTTGTGATTCTGGCCATATTATTGAAAGGAAATGGGCAGAACTTTGAGACGGAACTGAGATGAACCATAATATGTGGCTATTCTGGCCCATTATGATAAAAGTGATCAACTGGATAAACGATGGATGCCAAGATGGCAGCCAGGGAGTTACTGTATGAACATAGGTGAATAGGTATACAGGGAGTTACTGTGTGGTCATGAATGATGTGAATAGGTATACAAAGAGTGACTATATGGTTATGAGTGGGGTGTCCATGATGAGATGCATAGGAATATAAGGAGTGGCTGCATGGGCATGTGTGAGGTGAATCGGTATACATGTAGTGACTGTACGGTGTATTGTTGGGTGTGGCCGATGTGACCGTATGGGCATTGCTGTGGTGTATAGATATAACGAGAGTAGCTACATGGTCATCCGTGTGTTGTTTATGTATATATGGAGTGACTGTAAGGTCGTGGTGGGATGTATATATGTACCGTGTGTGGCTGTATTGTGACATGTGGGTGTATATGTATATTTGTGCTGTCTGTAAGATCATGGATGGAGTGCGTAGATAAATAGGGAGTGATTTTATGGTTATGGGTAATGTGCACATGGTATGCCTGTACGGTCAAGATTAAAGTTATATATATGCATACCTGGAATAAGCTGTATGGTCATTGACGAGCGTGTGGCTATATAGGGAGTGCCCTTTTGGTAACGGGTGGGTCGTATATTTATATATGTGGTGGATGTATTATCATCGGTGGTGTATAGGGTGTAGATGAATGATCATGGATGGCGTGTATGAGTATACAGTGAGTTGCTGAATTGTCATGTGTGAGGTGTATATGCAAGTATGAAACTCATGAGTGGTCGTGTGTGCGGGTATTGGTATATTTGGAAGGGCTCACCATTGGTGAGGTGTATATGTATATCTGGATTGACTCTATGGTCATGGGTATGGCGAATAGATATACATGTAGTGGCTGTATGGTCCATGGTGAGGTGAATAGGTATACAATGAGTGACTGTATGATCGTGAATGTGGTGAATATGTAAACATAGAGTGACTATATGGTCAGGTGTAGGAGTATACCTGGTTTTCATGCATGGTGACTCATGGCTGTATCGTCATTTGTGGCATGTACCGGTATAACCAAATATGGCTGTATGGTTAGGTGTACGTGTATAGAGTGGGTGATTATATTGTCATGTGTGTGGTGTTTATGTACATATGAGGTCATGGGTGGGTTGTACATGTGTAATTTGGGTGGCTATCGCTTTCCACAATAACTCAAGGATATGTTAATCAATAGAGAGGTCTTGTCAAAGAGTTCTCCACCTTGATAGTGTTTGTGTACATGGGGGAACTTTAAACGTGAAAAGCGATAGCCACCCATTACCACACAGTCATTCCATATATACATAAACACCACAGACATAACAATATAGTGACCAACTGTATAAACGTACACCTGACCCATGACCATGGATGGCCATACAGCCATGAGTCACAATGCAGGCACACCGGGTATAATCCTAAACATGACCCATAACCATAGAGTCACTCCTTGTATACCCATTCACCTCACCATTGGCCATACGGTCATCCCATGTATACCTATTCTCCACACACACATGGTCAAATAGACATTCAATATATACATCAACACCACAACAATGACCATAGAGTCACCCCGCGTATACATATCCACCTCACCAATGGTCATATAGCCACTCGCTTCATACACATACCCTCACCCATGGCACATGGTATACTCCTTCATCTGACCTATGGCCATAGTCATCCCGTGTGTACCTATTCAAAACATTCATACATGACCATGGTCAATCATTGTATATATATTCACCTCACCCTTGGCCATGTCACTCCCTGTATCCCTATTGTCACACCATAGCAGAATAGCCACTCAAGATATACTAATACTTCCCAGCCATGTCAGTATATTCACTCCATGTATGCATATGCACATCATCCATGGCCATATAGCCGCTCGCTATATACACATACCCCTCGCCCATGACCTTATAGCAACAAATGTGTATACCTGTATAACCTACACATGACCATACCGCCACGAGTCACCAAGCAGGAACACCGGGTATATTCATACACCTGACACATGACCATTTAGTCACTCCCTGTATAGCTATTCATTACATTTATGATCATACAGTCACTCATTGTATACATACATGTACTCATCTCACCATTGACCATACAGTAACTCCCTGTATACTTATTCACCTCACCTATGATCATATAGTAACTCCCTGGCGACCATCTTGGCATCCACCCTGTATCCAGTTGATATGTTTTATCATAATGGACCAGAATAGCCACATATTATGGTTCATCTCAGTTCCGTTTCAAAGTTCTGCCCATTTCCTTTCAATAATATGGCAAGAATCACAAAAGAGGTTCTCCGCAAAATTCCATACTACAACTTTAAAATGAATTTGTCATGCCCCATACAGAACTGGGACAAACATAATAGAACGTAGTTGTCAGTTAATTAACTAACACGTATAATAACCAAGTGAGTCACAGTTTGCTACCTTGTCGGATAACGCAGAGAATAATGTTCGGGATATATGTAAAAAATTAACTTTTTACAAATTTGGTTACCATTTTGGAAGCCATCTTGAGCAATTTGGTCTATAAACACCGTAGTGTGACACATTTAAGATAGACCAAAACAATAAATACCTTTGATACCAATGACAGTTGCATTTTACTTAAAACAATTGTCCAACCCTGAAAAGTGAATTCTTGCCGATATTTATGTCAAGTTTGTGAGAGAAAAATCCAATATTTCTGGTGATGTCAGTAGTGACAATAGAAACAATGACCCATGGTGCATCAGACATGTTAGTATGCAATGTATATAATACATATTAGCCAATTTTATATATCAACCACAACTTGTAAGCCATTGCAGGACACCCTGGGGAAATATTTACCATTTTTCATATTTTCGGCGGCCATTTTGGAAATTTTCCACACAAATTTCATTCCCATTGAAGTAAAACATCCGTCCAATAAAATAAAGCACATAGTTGTTGACATTCTATTAACAGCCTGTGTGGTTTGTCGTTAAAATGACTATCAAATTCATCTTGCAAAAAAAATCGAAAATTTCACCCCTCTTTTTCAAATCCTCTTTCTGTATCTATTACGGAACCCTAGTCAATGGCAAATGTCTTAAAATGACGCTATAATATCACGCTTGATGACTGTCTCAAAAACATTGCCATTTACTAATGATTAATGTGAAGAAAAATGGAAGATATGGTGAAATATTAATTAAATTTCCTATTTTCGTGCATATGACGTCATTTTTCGGCGGCCATTTTGATTTTTTTTCTAAATTATTTGCCGTCATTTTGAAGAAGGACATCATACCAACAAAATGGCATACATTTTGTCTGTGTCTTTTGCTAACAACCGATCTATTACAACGATTAAATACAGCTGGTCGGAATTAGAGGAAATGGCGGCCATCTTGGATTCAAATGGCTCTAGCACCTAGTAGGGCCACCTTTATTTTTCGGTGAAATCCGGATTCTTTATCTACCGATGTAGAGCCGATTATTCAAGATGGCGTCCAAGATGGCCGCCGGTTTGAAGGTGGTACACCTAATGGTTTTGCTTCTCGATTTGATATGGTAATCATAACGAATTCTCCCACTTTATCTAAGAATGGTGTTTATGGAATAACAACCGCGACTTTCAGTTGAAAAATGGCCACAATTATTGAAGATGGATGCCAAAATGGCGGCCAAAACATAATAAATTTTGCTTTTTCCTTACTTTTTTATTAAATACTTTACAATTTTCGAGATATCATAAGAGAAGATATGAATAATGTGTTCATTATTCGATGGAATAACTTCTGCGGAAGAGTTATGTACATTAAAGGCGAAGTAGTTTTGTTCATACTGGTAGAAATGTGAGGTAGAATATGTGCTATATAAAATGAATGAAATTATTCTCAGACTGGGTTTCATTCTGTAAATGCTTAATAACCAACCATGAATGACACTGATATCATCAATTCTATTTGCGACACTACTATATTGTTGGATCAATTCAATACAAATTTGTATGCCGAGGTGTTTACAAATAGAAAATCAATTGAGTAGTGGATTTACCACGAACTTAGGAAACACTAAATGACATACCCCATACTCATCAAACCCAAATCGGTTCTCAAAAAACAAGAACATATGGAAGGTATTCTGCAACATATCTTCATCATCGGGCCTCGTATTCAAATTACCAATACTTAAATTAAGTGTTTTTATGTCCAATTATACACAAAATGATTGAAGCTTATACTCGAAGGTATATTTGAGTTCGGAATAAGAAATAATATTATTTCCTTGTAATATATAGTTTCCTCAATTATTCCAGCAACAGAACATGTAACAACCATGCAAATAGCCCAGATTCAATAATATATACATTAGTGCAATGCATTGCATCTATATATCCATATGTATAATTTTGTGTGTTATATTGTTGCTGGGATATACTCCGGGGGGGGGGGGGGGGGGGGGGGGGGGGGGCATGTGGTGGGAAGATAGGATCAGTAAATTTAAAAATGCCCTTCCTATTATTAAATTGAATTATTTCCACCTATAAGTGCATTCTCTAGAATATTAATAACGTTTTATCCTGCGATAAAATCCCATAACACTAACTAAATTACGTGAATATGTAAGTTCATTATGGCCCTTGGGCGCTAATGGGATATGCTCATCGTTAGCACGAGATGGCCCGACACGTCACGTGACCAAACTGTCGATTACTTTTTCGGAATTTTTTATTCTAATAAAGCTTTTTAACGAAGAAATACCCGATTACCATGTGTTACATAGAACACATACCTAACTAAATGGTATCCTAAGGTAAACACAGGTATATATTATTTCAATTTAAGCATTATTACGCGAGTTATTTGGTCTCAGATGCCGGTGATATTTTGCCTAATTTCGATGTATTTTGGTCACCTGATTTTTGTTTTGATCACGTGATAATTGTTTGCACACAACCCAGACGATCCATGCGTATTTGTGTAAATTAAAAAAATATCTTTTTATATATTTTGATTAAATTGTGTTAATTCAGAGATGTTGTGAAATATTTGAACTTGTCGGGGTACGACACTTACATAATGATAGTGTGTGGAAATAATAGTAATAACATGATTTTTCGGGCATTATGGTTTCTTAACGGCCCTCCGGGAATGATTACAGCCCTCGTGCCTATTAGCGGCCCTCGACTTCGTCCCGGGCCGCTTATAGGCCCTCTGGCTGTTAATCATTCCTATCGGGCCGTTAAGAAACCAGAATGCCCTCAAAAATCATGTTATTGTTATATTGAACAATTCACTACTCACAACCACATCTGCACAACTCCGTACATGGAAGTTTGCTTTTTGAACATTTGCACCTGGAATAAACCGATTTGCAAACACACCTAATCAACTCTGTGCACACTCTAGCCACTTCTGTGATTGTCATCCATACAGGAACAAAAGAATCGTCACTAAATTTCCACCTGAAGGAGTCACCCTTGGGGAATCTGTTTCACCACAACGATTCTATCACCCTTCCGGTTCCGTCTCAATCAAATTAAGTTCCGATTCTTTCGCGATTTGTTAAAAAATATTCAAAGTTTTGATAGGCTGTTATACACTGAATGTCAATACAGAAAGTATTCTTCAATAACAATCAACAGATTAGGTTTTTGTACGTGCTTATTGGTGATAGTAATGCAAAATCAAAAGACGTACATTTGTGTGTATTTCCCACGAGTATTAATTAGCAGTTCGATGTTAAAATATTCAGCCTTATCATATTTAAATTGGGCTGGAACTTGTCAGGTTCTATGATCTAACATTAGTTTATTATAGTGTCCTGTGTTCGATCATACAATGATACATGTTCGAGCCCAACTCAAGTGTCAAGGCCGATAAACTTATCATCAAATTGCTGCTTAATTTGAAATCACACAAACGTATTATGCCTCTAAGTGTGCACAAACATAGCCGATTTCGCATTATAGTCACCAATAAGCACGAGCAAAGACCTAATCTACGGATATTTGTTTAGAAAATAGTTCTGTTTTGACATTTAGTGTATATTAAAATGGCGGTCAAAACTTTGAAAGAGTCGGGACTTAGTTCGATAGAAACAGAACCGCAAAGGCGATAGAATCGATTCTTGTGAAACAGTTTTCCCCAGTGAGTCAGGTGCTGGAAACTTTGCATCTACTATGGGGCTTACAGTCCATATACCAGCCTGATATATACTAGTAGCATGATTTCCGTTGGTGGTGCACGGCGGTGCACGGCCTTTGCTGAACATTTCATGTCTATCTTATTAACTGAGGCCAGGTTCGCAGATTTGTCATAAACAATCAAGACGAAATGCTAAATCTACTCAAATAGTGGTGATGGAACATCAAGTACCACCAAAGGATTCCTCGTATTTGACATCAAGCATTCTGTGAGCTCTGGGTAAGCTTTCCAGGCATACCAAAATGTTTGATTACTCTTACCAAAGAAAAAGGAAGTAGAGTCGCATCCTGATATCGCATGGAAATGATGGAATATTGGAAGCACAGTTGAATTTTCTGAGCCCATTGAATTGTACATATCAACTATGTTGCAGATAACATGGAATTTAGACTTGCCGAAAGACACAGTTTCAAATCTTTGCACTGGAGTAGCATAGCATGCAGACGTCACAACAGAATCACGATAATATCCTTGTCAACAGTACGAACAATAATCGATGAATGAGTTTTTAGCATATGAGATATTTGTCCGACTAATCTACTGTCAGCTTCTTCATATGCACATCCAAAGATAATATGTTCCACATTAGGACCGTGGTATCATCCTCCGTTACGAAGATGGTTCTCCCTGTTAGGGTTTCCAATTTAAAGAGACATTCATTGACCAATGCAAACAATTATTGCTTGTTGGTGGTATTTCTTAGAAAGTCATTCCAATTCGGTGGAATTTTGTAATAAGCCACCAGTTTACATCGAATCCCACAACCACGTTTATCTCGCGTTCCTGTTTTGATACTGTCCTCTATTTACCTGTCCAAAACCAAGTCAATTATTCTACAATCTGCTAGTTGCATCATAACATATGGAATAAACGTTGTGCTGATAAACATTGAGAAGTGTGCCCGACTTCGGGTGGCAGTAAGTGTATCAGAGCACCCCCGTCGAACACCTTACACTCGACCTTTGGCTTTAGCTCTGCAGTTTCTACCAGTATGTGGTTTGAATCGGATGGGACTTTCATGTAGCTTAGGAAGTCATATTTATTACCACCCCTCCTTTCCCACACTTTCGATATAGATGGAGGAACAGCTGTTTTTCGTGTGAGAAGAACATATATTTCATATGCTACAAACCGATTATATATCGATTATTGTTCGCACTGTTGATACATATATGCATGCTATGTTTCAATGCAAATATTTGAAACTGTTTGTCTTTTGACAAGTCTAAATCACATGATACCTACAACATAGTTGATATGTGCAATTCAATGGGCTCAAAAAATTCAACTGTACTTGTATTCAACTGTACCAATATTCCATCCGATATCAGGATAAGACTCAACTTCCTTTTTCTTTGGTAAGGGTAAGCGCAATTTTGGGATGCTTGGAAAGCGCCCAGACATCATAGAATGCTTGATGCCAATTGCGAGGAATCATTGTGTGGTACTTGATGTCTCATCACCACTATGTGAGTGTATTTAGCGTTTCGTCGTGATTGTTTATGACAAATCTGTGAACCTGACCTCAGTTAATGAAGCTAGGCATGAAATGTTCAGCACTTGAACATTTACCAACAACGAGGAACATGCTCTTGCAACATGAAAGTCGTGATATATATCAGGCTGGTATATGGACTGTAAGCCCCACAGTAGATGGAAAGTTTCCAGCACCTGACTTCTTTGGATGGAAATTGATTGACGGTTCTTTTGTTCCTGTATGGATGACAACCCAGAAGCAGCTACTAGAGAGTGCACAGACTTGATTAAATGTGTTTGCAAATCGGTTTGTTCCAGGTGCAAATGTTCAAAAAGAAAACGTCGATGTATGAAGTTGTCCAGATGTGGTTGCGAGAAGTGAATTGTTCAATTCAGTTTATTTTAAACAAAGTGCATTTTAAAATTTACTGATCCATCTTCCAACCACAGAATCCCCCTGGAGTATATCCCAGCAACAATAGTATACACAAGATTACACATATACATGCAATACATTGCAATAATGTACATATTATTGAATCTGGGCTATATTCAAGGGTGCCTTTGATTCCCGCTTACGTTCGCATGATTGTTTCATGTTCTGTTGCTGGAATAATTCAGGACCATATATGTTACAAGGAAATAATATGATTTCTTATTCCGACCTCAAATATACTTTCGAGTATACGCTTCAATCCTTTTGTGTATAATTGGACATAGCAACTGAAATTAAGTACTGGCAATTTTAATACGAGTCCCGATGATGAAGATATGTTGCAGAATACCTTCCACGTGTTCCTGTTTTGAGAACCAAATTGAAGTTGACGATTATGGGTTTTGTCATTTGGTGTTTCCGAATTTCGTGGTAAATCCACTACTAAATTGCTTTTTTATTTGCAAAGATCTCGATATTCAAATGTGTAATCAATTGATCGAACTATATATTAGTGTCGCAAATAGAATTGAAGACATCAGAGCCATTCATTGTTGGTTTCTAAGCATTTACAGAATGAAACCCTGTCTTAGAATAATTTTTTTCAAAACTATTAGGTGTACCACGGTCAAAACGGCGGCCATCTTGGACGCCATCATGAATGTTCGTCTCTAAGTCGGTCAAAAAGTTGGTTCTTGAGAAAATTCCTAGACTAGAGATGCTGTCCTACAAGATATTTAAAAATGGCGCTTTTATCCGACTTGTATTGATCAAAACGCTAACTACCTTCACTATATAAAATGGCTCAAAACTAATGCAATTTTTCAACAGTGTTGGGAACTGGGAACTGGGAAGCGCGAACCCTGCTAATGCAGTGAGTGGATGTTATATGAGCGAAAATTATTTTTTAAAGAAAGTTATGTTCAAGCAGTTTGTTAAAGCCAACATCAGAGAAAAGCAACATTGTATACTCACAGAACGACATTGGAACCGGTCCAACGGCGAAGTAGTAGCATGTCTGGGGGATGATGATGATGTCTATTGGTTTTACCGGGATCTCGAAGTCGACACACACATCTGCTCGTTTCGGGAACTCCTCACCGATTACAGAAATGAGACTCTTGGCTTCATCTAGTAACTGGAAAAACAGAAATAAACATAAGAAACTTATCGTGGGAATAACGATACCCCTACACTGCAATTGGGCTATATTAAGAGGAAATTCCAAGATGGCTGCTGGCAGCCATGTTTTTCAATGGTAAAATTTGATGGCTCCCATCTAGAGGTCACCTCGAAGAACCGTATGAAGTTTGGTGATAATCAGACGAGTGATGTGGTCTGTAGATTGTGCCAAAGTATTTTGTCATGCAAAGAGTAAAATCCAAGACAGCTGCGGCGGTCATGTTTTCATCGAAAATTGTTCAAATTCAATAACTCCCATCTAGAGGTGATCCTAAACAAGCCTGTAAATTTTCAAAAACAATTCTCCAACAAGTGCGATGCCAAGCATGGCATATGTCCCCATATCTCAGTTTAGAGAATGGGCAATGGATGGAAATATATTTGTTTTATTTTCTAAATCCAAGAAGTAGGTATCCTTTCTCCTTAAACTGGGCTATCCATACACCAAAGCACAACAAAATCTGATGATTGATGCCCAGGTACAAGTTGAAATGTTTATACATAAATTCAGAAATTTCCAAGCCAAACAAGTGCTGTAACTCTGGTAAAAATTAACGGATGAAACCTGTGGTAGGTCGGTATCATTTCCCCCTGAGCTATGCATCAACATTCAAAAGCACATCTGAATAAAATGTTACAAGCTGAAATGTTCTTTCGGACACAATATTCACAAATTTCCAAGTCAAACAACGGTTGTAGCTCTGGTAAAAAGCCAAAGGACAACAACATCCAATATTAAAGACATCCACAGCATAATGTTTGTTATGGACGAGTTTAACACTAAGTCCAGTAAAGGGCCATAACTCTGTAAAAAAAGTGTGAACAAAACCTGCACTATGTGGAGATGCTTGCCACAATGCTGGACCAAAGGACATCCAAATTGGACTATTGTTACTTGAGCTGTGTTGTGAAATGTTTGTTACAGACGGACGGAAGGACAGACGAAGTTTCCACTAGCTATATACCCCCGAATACTCCTTATGAGGTTGGGGGCATAATAAATGCGGGCTGCAGGGTGTGCCGATGGATTCGAAATTGAAATCCAAGATGGTTGCTGGCAGCCATGTTTTTTAACAAATGTCAAAATAAATTGATGGCTCCCATCTAGAGATCACCACGAAGATCCATATGAAGTTTGGTGATGATCGGGGTGACCTGTAGGGTGTGTTAACCGAAATTGTTGATGAACAGACAGACGACAAGACACATGGATGGACGGCAGATGCCAACTTATGGCAATAGCTCAAACATGTCTGTCGTGTTGAGCTAAAAAAAGATATTTTAAATTTTGAAGTCTTGGAATCGTGTTTTACAAAAATTAGTTTGCTGTAATTCTGGCCCGGAAGAGATACCGTAATGCTCTAAATAATTTAAATTTGTCTGGTTTCATGGCAATTGAGCACTATAAACATTGACTTTACTTACAGTAATGCCCTAAATAATCAACTCCTTAACCACAGCAGAATTATGGGTAACTTTTGACGATTTAGTCAGAAATATGGCTTGTTGCCATTCATCGGAAAGCTCTCATTGAGAGCTTTTGCGATGAATGGCAACAAGCCATATTTCCGACTAAATCCTGAAAAGTTACCCATAATTCTGCTGTGGTTAAGGAGTCGATTATTTAGAGCATTACTGTATGATGAGACTGACTTACCATTTGAACGACTTTGTTACTAATATCATCAACGAGTTCCATGACTTTAGGGGTGATAACTCCGAGTCTCACAAGTTTCATAATGAGGACAGCTAAGCTCTGATTATCCTCAACGGCTACCAAACCTGTCAAAGTAAAATTAACAAGCTTCATAATGAGGGCGGCTAAACTCTGATTATCCTCAACGGCTACCATACCTGTCAAAGTAAAATTAATAAAAGGTCGGTAGACCTCATGTCCGCCTCTAAGTGTCGGCTTGATACGACCGTTGTTTGCGCATAAAAACCTGTCTTTAGTGCTAGTAAACCTACATACCAAATTTAATTTCATTCAGTACACAGTTATCATCCGGAAACCTCAAATTGGCAAAAATTCTAAGTAAAAAAGGGACATAACTCTGGTGAAAATTGGCGGGCAGAACCCGAATTCGAACTTGACCTGTGTTTTGCTGGGAGAAAGACACATACCATCTTTGGTTCAGATCAAATAATCCAAACTGGAGTTATCGGTCGGAAACCAAAAATGTTAACAGATGGTCAAATTCTAAGTCGAAAAAGGGCCATAACTCATGTAAAAATTGGTGGACGGAACTCATATTCGAACTTGGCCTGTATCTTTAGCTGGGAAATACACATACCAACTTTGGTTCAGATCAAATAATCCAAACTGGAGTTATCGGTCGGAAACCAGAAATGTTAACAGACAGTAAAATTAACAAGCTTCATAGTGAGGACTGCTAAGCTCTGATTATCCTCAACGGCTACCATACCTGTCAATGTAAAATTAACAAGCTTCATAGTGAGGACTGCTAAGCTCTGATTATCCTCAACGGCTACCATACCTGTCAATGTAAAATTAACAAGCTTCATAGTGAGGGCTGCTAAGCTCTGATTATCCTCAACGGCTACCATACCTGTCAATGTAAAATTAACAAGCTTCATAGTGAGGACTGCTAAGCTCTGATTATCCTCAACGGCTACCATACCTGTCAATGTAAAATTAACAAGCTTCATAGTGAGGGCTGCTAAGCTCTGATTATCCTCAACGGCTACCATACCTGTCAATGTAAAATTAACAAGCTTCATAGTGAGGACTGCTAAGCTCTGATTATCCTCAACGGCTACCATACCTGTCAATGTAAAATTAACAAGCTTCATAGTGAGGGCTGCTAAGCTCGGATTATCCTCAATGGCTACCATGCCTTTCAAAGTAAAATTAACGTAGTGTTCGAAATATTCGGAAATTTCTATTTGTCACAGGAGATATGTAGAACAATTTTTTTACCCGTCACTTCACAATTAACACAGTTCTTGAAATATTCTGAAGCCCTCAAAGCCGAAGAAATCGAAAAATTAGGGGCTTTAAATCAGACAGGGTATCGTTAAAGAGACTGTTAGCTTTCAACTTCAACTTTTTAACCAGTGAGAGCACATAATATGAATCATGTACGTGACACGTATTGGAGCAACCACACATGCTGTGCCTCAAATTTGCCTTTTATCGAAAACATAGCGCTGAGAATAATTTATGTAACATCACGCAGTGATCACGATGGAGATGACATGCCAACTTGACAAGACGTGTCGTGGATTGTGCAATCTTGTCTGGATTCTGGCCCACAAATCAAAAATGACGTCAGAAAACGTGTCATGACATCTTATTTTTCGTTTTCATTAAGCTAACCAAAGAAATTGGTCTAATTGAAATTAATAGACCTAAATCAACTGTGAATTCTTCGTAAGTTGTGAATTAGTTACTTTCACTTTCATCACGATGCTTCATTCCCAATTCCGCAATTTTTTCAATCTCCACACTGTTGCTAACCGGAAGTCACCTTTTATAATTTCCCCAAAATCCATACCCTTGATCTTAAAAATCACTGATGGATATAAAAGATAATATATGACGTCATTCAC
Organism: Siphonodentalium dalli; assembly: GCA_032622095.1. Lineage (NCBI taxonomy): Eukaryota > Metazoa > Mollusca > Scaphopoda > Gadilida > Siphonodentaliidae > Siphonodentalium > Siphonodentalium dalli. Next base: position 57,916,681 of record CP136062.1, read on the forward strand.
CTGCCTTAGGTATAAGCACACTTGGTGGTTGCTATTATCAGTGTCAATATACATGAATGCCCTAATTAATCGACTCCATGACCACAGCAGAATTATAGGTAATTTTTCAGGATTTAGTCGGAAATATGGCTTGTTGCCATTCATCGGAAAGCTCTCCCCGAGATGGCAACAAGCCATATTTCTGACTAAATCCTGAAAAATTACCCATAATTCTGCTGTGGTTTATTAGGGCATTACTGTGTTCTCAATCTCAGAGTTCAACACCGTTAGTTACTTTTTGTGCTGTTTTCTTTGGTTTTTCTTCCTTTTAGTTTGTTTGTTGATTAATTAATAGCTTGTTTATATTATAATTTTCTCATTGAGTTTGTTCCCCTATTTGTCTTTTGCCGTTTGGACAATATTTATTAAATTGATCACAGAATTTCATAAATTGACAAAAAATATTTTGTGACCAACACTGACTCCGGTGTCAATAAACAAGTTTGGTCACAAAGTGGTGATTTACAAATATGATTATATAATTTATGATAGATTAAAAAGCATACGCACAAGGTTTTATATTTTATTTTTTATTACGGGGCAGATGCCAACAGAGGATTACATCTCTGCATTGACTCCAAGTGTAATTTTGATTGCCCGCGGCCATTATTTCTCAAACAAATGTCTGTAAAGTGTATAGATTCATGTGATTTATTTCATCAAGAGCCACCCAATCAAGTATTATTGACACATTTATTACTGAGATTGTTGTCGCAATTCATCATGTTATATTTACACACTAAGTGTTATTATCACTAAATCCAGCATTCTGATTGGTCGGCGCCCACGTGGCTAGTTGCAGTTATTTCTCGGTGAATGCGCAACAGCGTATAACTGCAAGCTCATAACAACATCGATACGTCATTTGGGTTTGGAAAGACGAACGCATAATGTTTTGGGCGCATTTGGATTCGCGCAGGATTGATTTAATAAATCATCGGGTTTAAATTGTTCCTGTTAACTTTTGCCAAGGGTGCTATGGGTTATTTTGGGCTGGTTTTGTCACGATATACTTTTCGATTTAAATACATTTACAAAAGTGGCTTTTTCGCTAAATGTATATAAATATAAGGATTAACTGTCATGTGGACTGTTTTTATGGAGATGTAACCGTGAGGTAAGTGGTCATAACTTGTATGTAAAACCCTTTACACAAGTTATGACCACTTACCTCACGGTTACATCTCCATAAAAAAAGTCCACATGACAGTTAATCCTTATTTAACATGTTTCAACATACATCATACATACATACAGTAATGCCCTAAATAATTGACTGCTTAACCACAGCAGAATTATAGGTAATTTTTCAGAATTTAGTCGGAAATATGGCTTGTTGCCATTCACCGGAAATAACTTTTCAAGAATAGAGGTTGATTTTTATGTGCTTTAATATCAAGGACTCACATGAATTCAAGCACTTTTAAAGGCGTGTGTAGAAATTTGAAGGGACTCATTCCATATCATCAAGTTACAGCAACAACACAACAACAACATTTCTTCAAAATATGCTTTAGTTATCAGAATCAATTAATTACAAAAAATATTGTTAAACACTGTCAACTATGGTAACAAATTTCCCAAAATGTGTTATTTATCAAAATGTTGTTCGTCGAAATTTTGCCATACTATCACTTAGTTATCACAAAATTTCGCAGCATTACCACTTGTTTTATCTTTCATCTTTATCCGCAACTTTGTCCGAGACCGTTGGTTTGACAACTTTTTTCAAGGCTATAAAAAATTACACATCTCAAGAAATAAAAAAAAAAAAAAAAAATATCTTAGGCCAAAAAAAAAAAGGGTTTTGATTCTCGGGCATAGCCGCGTCTGGAAAAAAGGCCCGCGTTGAAGCATTTTATTACGATTTTCAAATTGACCGGTGCTGTCAAATGATAACACGAAAATGGGAAACTAGAAAAGAGAAATTTGTTATGTTTCAAACATCGAATATGATAGACATACAATGGTGTATGTGTTGGTATTCAACAACAGACACTAGGCAACGATAACTACCAGGTATATTGTCACCACAAGCTGCCCAAACCCCAAGTTTATTAAGTCAAATGTGTTTCCGTGCTGTAAACAATTATGTGATTTCCAATTACGGGAACGCAAACCGGAAAGAAATATGGTGCGTATTGGCGATGTGTATACTGGTTTAATTTAATAGTATTTGAAGTTTTTATGGCTAGCATGTATAGTTACTATAGTATAGATGGGTAAATATTAAAGTATATAATAGATATAAAATGTATAATCCCGATTTAAACTTTGATTGTTTTAGTTCCGTTTCCGTCTTTATTGTATTCCGTGTTTTATATATGCAGAGAACGAGAATCGAATAGACCTCAAACAAATCTGTCCATACGTATTCTCTTTAATTAAGTTTAAATTTACCGATGTTACTGAATATATTTGGCGACAAAATTATCTGAGAGCACCATTTTATAGTGTGCAAATATATTTTTAATCGTTGTATTTTGGCTTGTTGGAAATAAAGCATGATCCATAACCGAAAAATCGTAATTTTATTCCCAATGATTCAGTGATTTTAGAAATTAGAGACATTTGGTAGTCGGTGTCAAGGCCGTTAATTGTGCATAGATCATAGATGTACTAAACTGTGAATACTACCGAAAGGGTGTGTCTTTGAGTGCAGAAAATCAAGAAACAGGTAACTGAGGTGTGGCAGATGCAAACTAAAATTAAATGCAACAAACAGTCTATGACATTTAAATAAAAAATATTAAGTGTTTTCCATGTTACTGACATTGAAAAAAATCTCCCTATTTTTCACTAAATCTCCCCATTTCTGAGGACAAATCTCCCTATTTCCAATTATGAAAGTAAACAGGTCTGATATAAATATATATATACTATAAAAAGGTACATACATATACCAACAATATATATATGATGTACGGGTAGTATAATGTGATAATTGGTCATTCTTTATAGTGGAATACATTAGTTTATATCAAAACAATGTTCTCCTTAGATTTTCTTAACCTGGGAAGGTATAATAACCCATGCTAACTATGGGCATTATCCCCATAACAAAAATAAAAAATAAAAATAAAACCCTCGCTCCCTCATCAATTCTCAAAAAAAATTGCCCGAGAATCAAAACCCTTTTTTTTTTGGCCTTACCACTGAGCTTTGATGAGTGGGTTCCTCAACTCGAATCAAATATTTGTTATCCCCGAAGCCAAAGAAATAGTTATTTCGAGGTGTTTAACCCTTTCAGTGCCAGGGGCCTATCTCATCGGCCCTAATTTACAGGCTGTAAAATCGTCCCTAAAAAATAAATAAAAAAAAACAAAAACATTTTATAATTTTTTTTTTGGTATGCTTAAGCATGCTATAGCAAATTTAAAAACAAACTGGATAAAACCTTAGGGGCATGTTATAACTCAAAACTATCACCAAGTATTCATAGTAATAATTTTGATGCCCATGAAAAACGTAAGATTCCCTGGCACTAAACCTACAAAATAAGTCTGTTAAAGAATATAAGAATAAATTATTAAAGTTGTAAAAAAAAAATAAAAATAATTGTTAGGCCAATGCATTCTCTTATATATGCGAGGCGACCTATGGTCGACTCGGATATATAAGAGAATGCATTGGCACAGGGTATATGGGTTGATAGAAAAATCGGACCTGGCACTGAAAGGGTTAATCGGATAATGCATCTTTATGCACTTTGTATAAAAAGAGCACAAACCCTGCCCAGGCATGAGCCTCACCTTGAGATTGATCTCCGCACTGAATTTTACCAATGTTGATTTTAAGTTCCTTCAATATGTCAATTTCTGGTAAGAAAGTTGCATACTTCTTAGAAGAAAATTCTGCAGCAATTGATACTGTAATCACTCCATCATCGTTAACAGCTTTGACTAAGAAAGCCAGTGACATTCCAGCAACTTTCTGTGAAAATCCTCCCTTTGGAAACTCAAATATAGTTCCTGTGAAAGAAAGAAGACAATATCATACCCTTGGTGAAATTCTATGACGTTGTTCATAGGCTTGCCGCGATTTTGGGAATAATCGAACAATCGTCAGTGGTGCCGATTAATCGATTTTCATTTTGAAAATCGACTTTTTTAGTTAAAATAACAATGCATATTATACAACAACACAAGAACGCTGGCATACAGCGTATTTGCAAAGAACCTATCTCAACTTAAGAGGCAATATTTTGCACCGTATTTACAGCACTAATCTAACCCAGAAACCCACCCACTCAAACATTTGTGACAATGTAACTCAGTTGCGGCGTCTTTTGAGGTCAGGCCGACAGAGTAATCTAGTTCCGTCTTGGTTTCACGTCACGGCGGTTTTTCTTTTAATGTGCCGACGCATGTGTATACTCCGCGGCATGCGTGATAGCAGATGTTCAGCGGTCACGTGCTATTCCGCTTTTGAGAGATTCCCGACTTTGAATTAAGGCACGATCCCGAACTTCAAATTCAATTAATGCACGATCCCAAATTCGCGAAGAGTCTCACGAAGCACGTGGCCCGACGAGAGTTGGGAGTATTTTTCCGATTTTTTTCGTTCAATTTGTTTAATCAAAATGATTTCTGAATCTGCTTAGTGCTTACATAAAGTTCATAAACTACGAGTAATTATTTTGTTTTTATTGTTTAATAGAGGCATTTGAATTTATATGGGAGCAAATTCTCAGAACTAATGCCCTTCATTTCCGACGTGTGGGAGTTATACTTACCATCTTACACTTACCAGACGCACCTCTTAATAGTCTCTTTTTTGGCATCTATTTACTACAAATCAAATCTCTATTTGAGATTTAATTTCATGGGTAGAAAAATCGATTAATCGTCGATTATAGCCACCGATTAATCGATTTTGAAAATCCAAAATCGCGGCAAGCCTAGTTGTTCATCATCAATGTTTTGGTTAGTAAGCCTGTGTGACTTCTGGTAAATCGTTATCCAACCATCATACATGCATGGGCGAGCCATTGCTGACAAGCCTTGAAATAGGGTGTCTGTCATTTGCAGAATGAGGTCCCCAGAGGGTGAATTTAGTGACGCTACACCGCAAAGCGGGCTAGCATCACTAAATTACCCTCTGGGGACCTCATTCTGCTTACAACTCAGCAGAATGATGCATCACTAAATTCACCCTCTGGGGACCTCATTCTGCAAATGACAAGCACACTATTTCAAGGCTTGATCATGTGTACGTAGCTGTTTTTAGGTAGAATTTTAATTCTCCTAGGACTCTTGTAAACTCACATATCTTTTAGTATCCATATTGTGTTATCTCTTTGTTTTAAACTGTATTTCTATTGTAAAGCGCATTGAAACTGATTTACTGTCTAATGCGTTTTTAAATGTAAATATAATAATAATAATAATAATAATAATCATCTTTATATTATGGGAATGAGTCAGATTGACTCTCAATCCCCATTACTGAATTATGTATTTTTACATTTGCATGTCACAATAAGTTTTTACACATGTCGTAACAATTAAATGTTCGTTATGAACTTTCTGACGATTTTCCAAATGGAAATGCCATGTAGGATAGTCTTTTTGGTGGTTTTTTAGGTCCATTCTTAGTAAATAGAGTTGTTCCATTTGTAATCTTGTGTAGTCTCTATGTAGCTTTGATTTTAAAACGATTTTGTTGTTGTTAGACGATACATAACCCATGTTCTTTTGTTCTATTTGTGGTTCTTAATGGATAAGACACTATGCTTGTGTTGTCTTCCCAAGAGACCAATGAACCAAGATTTGAACATTCAACAACAGACAATTAGGTGCGAGTTGTGTAGATGCTCGAATTATTATCTCAGTTGATTGCTTAATAATACAACTGTCTTAACCACAACATGAAATTATTGCAACTTACATTCTTCTGGTGGAAATAGGGGGGCTGGAAATATATCTAACTAATTTCTAATGCGGACGAAACAATTCAACAAGAAATTTAGATAAATGGAGAATAATCCAGTGTTCCAACAATGTTACTTTAATAATACTAAAATGTTCAGACTTTGGATCATGAATCAGCTATACATACTAAATGTTATCTTTCCATTACCAGTTCAGTACTGTCCTTAAGTTACATCATCGAGTTCTAATAGAAATAAAGCCCCCCCCCTCATCCCCTCAAAAGTTAAACTTTAGCAAAACATACCTTATTTCTTTATTGTGCCACCTAGTTCTAAGAAATACTCGGAAAATAAACTTTCCAACGATACATCATCAAGTTGGCTCAGGTAATATCCTGGGTTAAAGTTTCCATTTTGGATATATAACTTGGCAAATATATTGAGAGTCAGGAATAATGAATTGCATATAATCGTGAATCATACAATCATGAATAATCTAAATTGCATAGATCATCGCACTCGTGCCTTCAGAATTAAGAAGGGTGACGTTAGTCTTGATTGGGAGTTATTAACTCATGAGATAATCTATCCAATACTTAGAGATTATATTTTGTGCGAGATGATTACTGACCATAGGCTTGAATCTTTCTGACAAAAATTTGTTTTCACCATCTACTAACAAGAGCTACGCTGGGTGAAAAATAAGCCTGTTGTGCTTTTATGAACTGTACACAAACAAACAATGGCAGTGACACTAAATTGTAGCATTGGAAATGTTATTATGGGCAGACGATGACATACCAATTTTGGTTCCGATAAATGACCTAAACTAAAGTTATAATCCGGAAACTTCAAATATTGAAAATTCTAGTGCGAAAATGGCCATAAGTCAGTAAAAAATATTCGGATCAAACCCATAATCGAACTTGTCCTGTAATTTGATCTGGAATACTCACATACCAAATTTGGTTCCAATAAAATAAACCAAACTAATGTTATCATTGAAAATTCTAAGTCGAAAAGAGCCATAAGGCAGTAAAAAATATTCTGACCAAACCCATAATCGAACTTGGCCTGTATTTTGGTCTGAAAAGCTCATAAACCAAATTTGGTTCCAATAACCCAAACTAAAGTTATCATCTAGAAACCAAAACTGCTAACAGACGGACGGACAGACGGACGCACCGCGAGATGGCTAGACCAATCACATAATATGGCCGTTTTTTCAAACGGGCGTATAAAGTCTGGTTATTGGTCAGTTTGGTAACAACAGGGTGAAGTTGTTGAGAACTTTTATTGTGAAATGGGGCCTGTACTCAGTTACTGGTGCTAACAAGGATCAACCTTGTTAGTTCTATCCATTTCTCAATCATACCATTTGCCATGAGATCCATCTTTTTGCCGCCAATCGTTAGAATGAGCTGATCGACGCATGGATCAAACATTATCTCGAAATCCATCTGGATGGAGGCTATTCCCAGTGGTAAGTTGGCACGACAAATGATACTGTTGCAAGCTGGATTACTTCTGCAGTAATGCCCGAAACCCATGGCAACCAAACCAGTCAAACGTATTGCACTGCATGCTGAAAAACAAAACACATAACAACCAAACCAGTCAAACCCACTGCACTGTATGCTGAAAAACAAACCACATAGCAATCAAACCAGTCAAACATACTGCATGCTGGAACAAAAAACCCATGGCAACCAAACCAGTCAAATATATATTGCACTGCTTGTTGAAAAACAAAACACTTGGCAACCAAACCAGTCAAACATATTGCACTGCATAATGAAAAACAAAACACATAGCAACCAAACCAGTCAAACACACTGCACTGCAAGACAAAGGTGTGGTCAAATTCAGATAATTCACTGATTGTTATGTAAAAGATTGTTTTATCATGTCTACGTGAAGCATGTATATGAGCATAATATATATTATTGTACATTATGACAGATTAAGGCCAAAAAAAAAAGTGTTTTGATTCTCGGGCATAGCCGCGTCTGAAAAAAAGGTCCGCGTTGAACCATTTTATTATTATTTTCAATTTGACCAAGCTAGCTGTCAAATGATAACACGAAAATAGGGGAAACTAGAAAACAGAAATTAGTTATGTTTCAAACATCGAATATGATAGACATACAATGGTGTATGTGTTGGTATTAAAGAACTGACATTAGGCAACGATAACTACCAGGTATATTGTCACCACAAGCTGCCCAAACCCCAAGTTTATTAAGTCAAATGTGCTCAAATATTTCGGTATTTTATCAATTCGAAAAGGTAAACGGTAAATGGTAAACAATTCTGAGATTTACTGTTTCGGGAACGCAAAGCGGAAAGAAATATGGTGCGTATTGGCGATGTGTATGCTGTTTAATATTTGAAGTTTTTATGGCTGGCATGTATTGAGGTACATAATACTTATTCAGATTACGGCAGAATAAATTATTCTAGACTTTCTGTAATGAAGATCACTATATATATTTGATTGTATTCAATTTCCAAATTTTTATTTGAGTAATTGAACAGGATATTTAGCTCTGTTTGTTGTTATTAAACATGCTTGTTACAAAACAATATTAGAAACGCAAATATTCTCTTCCCATTAAATGTGACAACAGCTGGTGATAAAAGTTACGTTAGTAGACTGGTCCATCTACAACGTTGAGAACGATCTTATTATGGTCATTCTTTATAGTGGAATACATTAGTTTATATCAAAACAATGTTCTCCTTACATTTTCTTATAACCTGGGAAGGTATAATAACCCATGCTAACTATGGGCATTATCCCCATAACAAAAATAATAAATAAAAACAAGAGGTGGCATCAGAGACGCTGTGTCTCGTTTTCGGTGGCTTACCGCCGGTGGCGTATACCGCCAATTGGTGTGCATCAGTATCGGTAGACTAATTAATAGGTAAAATCGAAAAATGACTAATTAAGGGCCATAACTCTATGAAATTTTATCGGGCCAGGCTGGTTTTCGAACTCGTCCGAAATATTCTTGGCAAGTACGTCTATTCCAAATTTTAAACAAATCGGAGGACGTTTGTTGAAGTTATCGCGCTAACGAGCTAAAAATGACTAATTAAGGGCCATAACTCTATCAAATTTTATTGGGCCAGGCTGGTTTTCGAACTCGCGCTAACGAGCTCAAAATTCGTACAAAATGACTACTTAAGGACCAAGTCCACAACTCTATCAAATTTTATCGGACCGGGCCGGTTTTCTAACTCGTCTGAGGTATTCTTGGGAGACACCTATATATCAAAATTTCAATCAAATAGGATGATGTTTGTTAAATTATCGCGCTAACGAGCTGAAAATTTGTGAAAAAATGACTAATTAAGGGCCATAACTCTATCAAATTTTATCGGACCAGGCCGGTTTTCGAACGCGTCCGAGATATTCTTGGGAGACACTTATATACCAAATTTCAATCAAATCGGATAACGTTTGTTGAAGTTATCGCGCTAACGAGCTGAAAATTTGTGAAAAAATGACTAATTAAGGGCCATAACTCTATCAAATTTTATCGGACCAGGCCGGTTTTCGAACTCGTCCGAGATATTCTTGGGAGACACCTATATCCTAAATTTCAATCGAATCAGATAACGTTTGTTCAAGTTGTTGCGGTAACGAGCCTAAAATCAGTGAAAAATGGCAAAGGGCCATAACTCTGTAATAAATGTGCGGACGAACCCAATTTTTTGTCTGCAGCTTACGTGCATGGATATGTACTCACACACCAAAAAAAATAAACGTCAATAAACGGTTGAGTTATAAGCAAAATAGGCCGCCGCCGTCTCTCATCAAACTATAAGTCGAGTTTTGGAAAAAAAACTCAACTAATAAAAACCCTCGCTCCCTCATTGATTCTCAAAAAAAAAATCCTGAGAATCAAAAAACTTTTTTTATTTGACCTAAACAACCAAATTTTAATGCTATGACTCATATGATGAAGCTGTACAACAACTTTGCAAATAAAACTAACGATTGTTCGCCTATGAAACCACCATACCCATCTATTTAACCCTTTCATGATGGGACTGCACTGGTGCAGCATTAAAGATCCTGTGCCAGTGCATTCTCTTATTTATGTACACAATGAAAGGGTTAAAACATGTCTTTTTATACTAGATTCCTACTTTATATAAATGGAACAAAAGGACATGAAAATTATCTTCACAACATACAAAGAGAAATCCCCTATATTTTGTTCACAAACCAAGAAGGATCTGTGAATTGTAGGGTCAGAAATTGAGAAAAACCTGAATATTTCCTGTTGGGAATGGGGCCCATTTTCAGACCAAGATATATACTCACTTTGAAATCCGTTGTCTGCTCAAAATAATATGCCATTCCCATGTATAATTTTGTAACTGAATGGGAGAATCCATTAGTAAAGAAATATTTAAAATGTTAACGAAATATATACTCACTTTGAAATCCTAACATTGATGTTACTAAGTTCAACTTATCAGAAACAAAACCATCTCCGGACGATTCAGACCAGTCAGTGCTTATACGTAATTTTTGAACTGACTGAAGTATTGGGTATGTTTCCTTAACAATAGCAAGGGCTTCCTTGTATAATTCAATAAGCCTGTCAAGCTTGGCTTTCAACTCCGGATCATCTGATAGCATTTCTCGAATTTTCGCCAAGGTGAGTTTGCCGACATCCATTACAGTTAAGCTCTCTAGGATTGCACTGGAAATATTTAAAAATCATTCAATTAAAATAAATCATGTTGTGTATATTTGAATTGAAAATATCATCATAAACTTTACAATTATACAATAACATGATTTTTTTAAGGGCATTATCGGACATCTATTAGTGATTATCAGCCCGGCAGTCCCTTAGAGCCCCGAGGCAATAGCTAATGACTGCCGGGCTAATAATGGAGTGAAACGCCTGAGAAAAATCATGTTATTATTATTATCCAAGTACCATATTATTGTTTGTTGATTTGATGTTTGTAATAGCCAGCAAAAGTATTTTAAATAGGACTATCGGAAACCATTTTATGCTTTTTACAATTAAATACATCATATAATTCTTGTGAAAATGTCCAACCAGGCCTAGTTTGTGAACTCAAACTCATAAACCAAAACTCTTTTAGCGATGGAGAGATGGATGCCATGATGGACGGAACCCATTCCTATATCTCCGGGATAATAAACACTCATTGACGAGTTATCCCCTTAGAAATGTTCAGATAATATGATCAACAAAGGTCGTTTGTTGAAATTGTTATCTGAACATTTCCCACCAATAAATATAAATCCTTCTATACTTGTATTATCTTTTCTTTCATCTGACTGTTGTCTGCTAATTTATCCTGAATGCCCCTCCAAATGGACAATATGCAGTAATGCCCTAATTAATCGACTCCTTTAACCACAGCAGAATTATGGGTAACTTTTCAGGATTTTGTCGTAAATATGGCTTGTTGCCATTCATCGGAAAGCTCTCGGGGAGAGTAGTGTTGTTGTTGTTTGAGTGCCAATCAGAGAGCTTTCCGATAAATGGCAACAAGCCATATTTCCGACTAAATCTTGAAAAGTTACCCATAATTCTGCTGTGGTTAAAGGAGTCGATTAATTAGGGCATTACTGTACTCAGGATTTCTGCTATAGCGGCAGGGGATCCCTTTTTGGACCCCATTCCCCCAGCCAATTGTTCCCCTTCTGTCATGCCACATGACAGAAGGGGAACAATTGGTAGACTCGCATATATAAGAGAATGCATTGGCACAGGGCATAACTGTAACCATCACAATGTGGTCAATGAACCGGTTCCAATGATATCCATATTTGTATGGTGTTATTGAGACAGACCGAAGATATTTTAGGCTGTTGAAGCTTTATTTGGGCGTTTTTGTCCGTTTTGTTGGGTAAAGGGTTAAAATATATCACAAACAACATGTTCATATCAATATGATATGACCTCAAGCCAGTAAATAGTTTGTCTATCATTTGCAGAATGACATCCCCAGAGGATGAATTCAGTGACACTATCCCGTACAGTGAGATACCATCACCAAATTCACACTCTGGGAACTTCATTTTACTTGGGAACCAACTGCTATGGGAGACCTATGATCAGATTGAAGTTCCCTAGCCAGTTGAAGTTACTGATGTTCACCCATTAGTCACGTCGATTATGCATTTTATCTTCTGCAAATTAGGGGATATAGAAACTGAACAGAACGGGAAAAAGTAACTAAAAACAATGTTACTTGAGACTTGAGCAGAATAAGGTCCCAAGATGGTGAATTTGGTGATGTTAGCCCACTATGCAAGGCAGCATCACTAAATTCACCCTCTGGGGACCTCTTTCTGCAAATGATAAACACACTATTTCAAGTCTTGTATACCTTAAGTCATTTTTCATGTTTGAATATCTTTCATTTGACATATCATTTTATAAAGTTATTATACAATGTTGTGTACAGTATGTGTTTTTCTTGTAGGAGTTCAGGTTGTGGTGAAAAGTCATATTTTTCTTGTGTCGAGTCCAATATGACTTTTCACCACAACCTGGACGTCAGTACAAGAAAAACTCATCCTGTACACAATATTGCATTAGACATTTTTATTATCCATTTGTATGTTTATCCAAATTTTAGAAATAAAACTTTTGTGGTTATTTTTGGTATTTGTCGGCACTTAATTCTCTTGATCATCAGAAAGCATGATTTGGAACAGTAAATACGGCCCGGATTATCACATGGCAGATTTTTCCAAATCAGAAATAGTGTTATTTAAGGGATGGATAATAATTTCTGTTATTTATACAACCTTCCCAATTTCAAGAATTCTCCAACATTCACTTTGTCAACCGCATCACCAAATGCTTTCTTGAAAGAGTCTTTGATTGGTGGAGCATTTTCAAAAACAGGAATCCCAGGTGGAGAATACGGTGGCTCATCTTCTGGTGTCAAATTCTCGAAGTCACCCATCATACCCTCATCACGTTCTATATCCTCTTCTGTTTTTTCTGGGTCTTCGGTTTCATCTGTTTCGGTCGCTTGACCGATATACTCAAATATATAGTCCTTACATTCTTGAATCCACTGAGGAACAGGAACAATCCGCTCTAAGTATTGTGTAGGATCTATAAATAGAACAGAATTGAATTAATAAAAGGCTTGGCCACACATCTCTCAAGGTGGTTTTTGTGGATGGTGACTTTCTAGAAGTGAAAAATTAAATTATGGTATCAATCATTAAAATTTGCTTCCAACTGTCTATATTGTTAACACATAATCAGTAAATTCAAAGTCTATGAAATTTGGTCAAATATTATTCAAGTTATCATCCGGACAACAAAATAATCATCTAATTCTAAGCAGAAAAGGGCCATAACTCCAGTAAAAAATTTGAACTTGATCTGCTTGTTCAAGTGAGCAATCCATAAACCAATTTGAAAACAATTGGACCGCACCCATATTTGAACTTGACCGGTGCCCCTAACCAATAAGCTCACATACCAAATATTATTTAATTTCCTTAATTATTACTGAAGATATAATCAGGGAAGCATTTGGGACAGACGGACAGACATATGCACAATTTTTTTTTTGGAAACAATAACATGGATACAGTTCTAGATGCAGTGATACAGTAATGCTCTAAGTAATTGACTTCTTAACCACAGTCCATTCTCTTATTTATGTGCACAATGAACCGGTTAAAACATGTCTTTATATACTAGCTATATTCCTACTTCATATAAAAGGAACAAAAAGACATGAAATTTATCTTTACAACATACAAAAGGAAATCCTATATTTTGTTCACAAACCAAGAAGGATCTGTGAATTGTAGGGTCAGAAATTGAGAAAAACCTGAATATTTCCTATTGGGAATGGGCCCCATTTCCAGACCAAGATACAGTAATGCCCTAATTAATCGACTCCTTTAACCACAGCAGAATTATGGGTAACTTTTCAGGATTTAGTCGGAAATATCGCTTGTTGCCATTCATCGGAAAGCTCTCCCCGAGAGCTTTCCGATGAATGGCAACAAGCCATATTTCCGACTAAATCCTGAAAAGTTACCCATAATTTTGCTGTGGTTAAGAAGACGATTACTTAGAGCATTACTGTAGTCTAAGGGGTTAAATGTTTATAGCTTGTACTATTTTTTGTGAGGTGTATGAGATGGTTATTGTATTGAGTGAGTGCAGTGTGAATGAGTGAACTGAATCTCTGTGGTGAACAGGCACTTATATGATCATACGCTAGCGTAATTAACGAACCAAAGAAAAACAATTCACATAAGGGTAGCTGTGATTCCCTGGTATTCACTACAAATAAGATTCACATGAGCCTATATTTCCTGGGTTGATTGTCAATAATTACACACCATACAGAACAGTTCATCTAAAGAATGGACCCCAATCGTAATTTCGAGTATAAATACCATATGGAGAAGTGTGTCCATTTCATAGCTGTTCATTTCATCATAAGGTGACACCGTGTCGATTTCAATGAAAATCGACGAACAACGTCATCATGTATCATGTATATAACTTTCCACATTGACCGAGTTCGTCTGAACTGCAGAATGTATCTTTCTTTGTTCATAGTTATGTTTCCTTTCGATTCCAGGAAATAGTATGATATTTATGGATTATCACATGCATGTATGTACTATGCAGTCTTATGATAACAATTAATTCCATATTAAATATATGTTATTTCGTTTCTCTTAGTACCTACAGTACCAAGTGAAGTACACTAAAGCACAGTAGAACGGTAAATTCGTGATGGTCATTCTTATTGTATTTCACATCAGGAATTTCTATCAATTTTCACTCACCCCGATGGGTGTAGACTGTATTTACTATATAGTGTCGTTATTTATTGTGTCTTATTTTCTCAATAAAAGGTAAACTACTGCTACGAATGAACTTATATTGTAATTCAATACTCATAATTCTCATTTGCAATACCAGTAATCGAAAGACACGTACAGTAACCAGATGTTCCGATTACGACATTAAGCCCACCGATCTACTGTGCAACAAACATGCTCGCAAAATTCAAAACTGCAGTGTCTTATTAGTTAATAATTGGTGAAGTCACAAAATCAGATATAGTCTAAATACGACCCAAAGCGTCCGGCTTTGGTTCGTTGTTATTACTGTGGTAGAGATAAGTGAACTGTTCAGCAGGATGTTCCTATGATGGATATCTTCTGTATGTAACCCTTTCATGACGGGAGCTGAGCTGGTGCAGCATTAAAGACACTGTGCCAGTGCATACTCTTATATATGCGAGTCTCCCATAGGAGGCCTCGCATATATGAGAATGCACTTGCTTACAAGGTAAATATTGTTAGGCCAATGCATCTCTTACATATGCGTGACTCCCTATGGGCAACTCGCATATATAAGAGAATGCATTGGCACAGGGTTTTTTGCAAAATATCAGGAAGCTCCAAACATGAAAGGGTTAATATTTAATGAGAAAAGCTGATTTTTGCCTCCATCCATTTGCCCAGTCATTTGCCAATAGCCTGGTGTGACAGGTATGGCAAATGATTTATATGACCGTTTTGTACCACAGAGAGACTTATTCAAGTCATAGCATTTAGAAGACGGGTCCCGATGATTCTGCAGGTAACAAACAATCAAGAGTGTTCATTGTTAGTCTATTACAGACAAGCCTGGATATAATGTGTCTGACATTTTCAGAATGAGGTCCCCAAAGAAGTGGACGTACTAGCATCACCAAATTTACCATATGTGAACCTCATTCTGCTTAGGCCTAAACAGCTATGGGAGACCAAGGATCAGATTGAAGTTTCCCAGTTGATGTTAATGATGTTCACCATTAGGTACCTAGATTATGCAATTTATATTCTGCAAATTTGGGGATATAGAAACTGAACAGATGGGAATAAGTAAAAAAAAACAATGTTAATTTGAAACTATAGATACTTCCCAGAAGATGAGGCCTAAACAAATTGAGGTCCCCAGTGGGTGAATTTGGTGATGCCTGCCCGCTCTGGGGACCTCATTCTGCAAATGTCAGACACACTATATCCAAGCTTGATCACATAAATGGTAAAGTAATGCCCTAAATAATCTTGTTGCTTTCCGATGAATGGCAACAAGCCATATTTCCGACTAAATCCTGAAAAATTACCCATAATTATGCTGTGGTTAAGGAGTCGATTATTTAGGGCATTACTGTAATTACATGTTATCGCTGCAGTGAATTGATCTGGGCGAAGTATCACATCGAGTTGAAGAGGTCAGATCGCTGGATCAAACGAGCCACTGCAGGCATTGAGTTAGATCCAGCGATCTGACCTCTTCAACGAGATGTGATGCAAAGCCCAGATCAATTCACTGCAGCGATAACCGGTTTATTATATGACATGCTTTTTATTTAAAAAGCACAATTAATTATGAAATGAAACCACATGTAGGCCACAAGTAACAAGAATAAAGAAGGAACTATATTTGTATAATAAATCGTCCATCTTTTTACGGACATGCATAGAATGCAAGATAGAGAAGGGTGGTATGACATCGGATCAAACTGTAGCTGATCCGATGGTCGGGAAATACAAAAAGCGGCTATCTCAATCAGAAACAGCTGGAATATTGCTATATGACTTTGGTAACTGTTTTCAGACCATATGAATCCTGTAGATCAACCTTTCATCTTATATCTGATTCCTCCTTCCAATTTACATGGACATAATTTGGAGGGTCGAAAGAGTGATGTCCATTCAATCGAATAATCTATACATGAAACACAATGCAAAATGTTAGTACATCATGTAGACAGAGAAACACTGCTGCTCTTACCTATATACTCAAACTCTGCATCCTGTGTTGGTTCCAATTCAGGATTCTTGCGCCGGAGTGCCACCTGGATGTAATTAGGGTTACATTCAGACCTCAGTGCTTCACCGATTTTAAAGCCGGCATCGAAGAACAGGCCTCCGGTGGTAACATTATTCAGCGGTTGTATGTTGTGGATAACAACCTCATACTGGATGAAATCTGGGTCTGTCGGTTGGATGATCACCTCTGATTTATTTCTCCTCATGACAATACCATTCAATGGAGAAATTATCTGAAAAGATTAACCCTTCATGATGGGATGGTACAGCATAAAAGATCCTGTGCCAATGCATTCTCTTATATATGCGAGTCTCCCATAGGGAGGCCTGCATATATAAGGAATGCACTGGCTTAAAAAGTGAAGGTAAATATTGTTAGGCCAATGTATTCTCTTATATATGTGAGGCTCCCTATTGGAAACATATATGTAAGAGAATGCATTGGTTACAAAGTGAAGGTAAATATTGTTAGGCCAATGCATTCTCTTTAATATATATGTGAGGCTCCCTATGGGAAGCACATATGTAAGAGAATACATTGGATTACAAAGTGAAGGTAAGTATTGTTAGGCCAATATGTTATCTTATATATGTGAGGCTCCATATGGGAGACTCCCATATATAAGAGAATGCATTGGCTTACACATTCAAGGCAAATATTGTTAGGCCAATGCATTCTGTTATATATGCGAGGCTCCCCATGGGAGACTTAAATATATAAGAGAATGCATTGACTTATAAAGTCAAGGTAAAGGATAGGATAGGATAATTTATTTCCAATATACACATATACATACATAACATAGAAAGAACTAGATAAACAATAACAAATTTATGTGGTATATTGAGAGGGGACGGCTTAGTCCAATATAGACTGTCTTCCTGCCACCCCCTTATAAATATTGTTAGGCCAATGTATTCTATTATATATAGGAGGCTCCCTATGGGAGACTCGCATATATAAGAGAATGCATTGGCACAGGGTTTTCGCAAAATGTCAGGAAGCTCCAGTCACTTACATGGAGGTTTGCGCTCCAAAGTAAATTTTTCCCAGTATCGAAATAGGTGGAAATACCTGAACTACCTTCTACGAGAAATAACTGTCCCAGAAAGCAGGTTGTTAAATTCACGCAATTAGAGCCGGTAAACTGTGTGCCCAAATTGTAGAATTGTGTGCAAAATACGAGCATCTGATGGTGTGATTTTTGTTTACATTGGACAGCGATGACATCACACTGTGTAAATGATTTTTGCCTCGACCATGAAATCGGAACTATAAAATAAAAGCATTAGCACATATGATAAAATTATCCAGCCCTCTTATTTCAGACTGCTTGGCTTCGGCAATCCACTATGGCAACTCTTTGCTGTGGCCCAGTTAGCTTCAGCAAATGGCCTTGGCATTGCTATTTGCCATATCCAATAATGAGGGCTCAAATATCCCTGTCTGATTTTTAATAAGACTTGTAATTTAAGTCTTTTTTCCCCCAATTGATGGATTCTAGGATTGGTGGTGTGTAAGGCCTAAAAAAAAAAAACCTTTGTTTCCAGTAACGGAGGGCAAAAAAATAAGGTGGGGGGGGGTAAACCTTTTTTTTTTGTTAATTATTATTTTTTTTTTAATTTCCATAATATACAAAGTATTCATACCCCTAAATGTGTTTTCTATACAGGTATACTATGTATACAGTTTATCTGGATATATTATTGTAAATGAACTCTTAAGGCACTGTATTTTATAATCTTTTATTTCAAATTTTATTAGTTTTTGCCACAGTGGCTTGGCAATAACAGGATCGAGTCATGCAGACCGCTCTTAAATTTGTACACATCTCACATATTGGAATGATTCTTGAATCTTTGTCTTAAGTAAGCTTTCACCACACCACCACCTTCTCCACATTGGACACAAGTGTCTGTTTTTCGCCGATATCTGAACCCTTGGGTATTTTGGGAAAGGGTCCGGGGCCCATGCAATTGGGAAAAATAAATTGTGAAATTTTCGATTTGACATAATGACACTATCAGATGAATTTAAAAAATAAGATGTTTAAATCTTAATGAACTGATGAATAAAACAACAGTATATATACCAGTTGACACTATTAAAGTCAGTGTGTACCTCTATAAATCTGATACATGGTGTGTGTAATATATTCCAGCTCATACTTAGTCAGTAAATCTATATACCTCTGATATAGACTTTATTCTAGTAGGGTAATAGAAAATATTATATACAAGTTATAGTCAGGACTAATAAATTATTGCTTCTTGATATAATATATATAGAGAGTTAAGTAGCTATGCCATAATAACACAATGTGTTAAACTTAAAGCATAGTATTCAAACTGGTAAAAAAAATCCCTATCTTCCCACATCATCAATGTTTGCATCTCATACTGGGGTTACATGTTTTAGAGCCTACCGGTAGAAAAACTGCAAATTTATCAGAATTTATTGAGAATTTCTATGAAACAATCACTTGTCATATATGTTCAAAGTCATTTAATTTATACCGGTATTAACCAACATCCCACACATATCAATTGTGTTAATAAACATATCCCATGCCCATGCATGGCCCATAAATATAATTGACTTTATTTATTTTCGGTTAAAGTTACCTATTTTCGAGGCATCCCGTTTTTGAATGTCAGTTGGCCCACTAACCCCAGTTTGGTGTGTTTTGTGAGCGCGATTTTGCAAGTTAACTGGGCTAACGACTCATTGAATTAAAGTCAGCAACTTAAACTAATAGAAACTGGAAGAATATAAAGTCAAGTTGGGAGAATGAGATTGTTAATTTTCAGACTGAAAGGTGTGAAAAATTTATTTTGCAAATAAAAAGTTTACGGCGGGCGGTCCGGCGAGCAGGGGGGCGGGTTACCGGAAACAAAGGTATTTTTTTTTAGGCCTAAAGATGTAAAGATGACAGAATACGTGTAACCTACAGTAATGCTCTAAGTAATCGACTTCTTAACGGGCACAGCAGAATTATGGGTAACTTTTCAGGATTTAGTCGGAAATATGGCTTGTTGCCATTCATCGGAAAGCTCTCGGGGAGCGCTTTCCGCTGAATGGCAACAAGCCATATTTCCGACTAAATCCTGAAAAGTTACCCATAATTCTGCTGTGGTTAAGAAGTTGATTACTTAGAGCATTACTGTAATTAAGTTATCCTTCTATTTGCATTGTGAATCTCTGATTTCTCACATGCCTTGATCACACGGAGGAACCGATCCCGGGAAAACAAGGATGGCCAACGCGGCAACAAGTAAAATTTGTGTTTTCCGTGGCGGTGAAATTGAGTTTTCGCCGCCAAAGTCCGTTTGTTAGGACAATGGAACTGTACGTATCACCTATCATTGATTTATCCCAGTGAACTGGTTATTGTGAAGGGTGCGGGCAGTGGTTAAATGTATGAGCAAACGATACACGCTGCTGTAGGGGTGCCACCAACTGGATACCCTTGGCCAAAATACCGGCATTGTTGACAAAACATCCATCATTTTTTCAAAAATATACACTTATCGGTGGGTGTGATTGAGCCGATTCGAAGCCAAACATCTCCCAAGCATTTCCACAAAATTTCAGTGTAAATGTCCCACAAATAAGCATTTTATTGAGCATAACGTGAAGGTGGTGCAGCGATTATTTGACAACGCGGGTGACGAGGAAGTGCCAACGCGGAACACAAGATACGAATGTATTCAAATATGATGTTCGAAAATAGGTCTGTGCAGCTATGTGGTACATATATCACTATTGTTGTTGATATATATGCCGTAAGATGCAAATCAAGTATCATAGGATTATTCAGCTATGGAAATGTAGTAGTTATATAGTTATGTGGTATATACAACACGTGTACGCTTTGTCAATAACCCATATATATGCGACCAAGTTAAATATGTTAACTACTTTTATATTTACAGAACGAGATAGAATAGTGCCGATATGTCCGATATGGATGGAGTCGCTCCACTTCAAGACATAGACGAGATAGATGTCGAGGGAATATTCCTTGATCAAACCAATATTTACAGAATGAGATCGAATAGTGCCGATATGTCCGATATGGATGGAGTCGCTCCACTTCAAGACATAGACGGGATAGATGTCGATGGAATATTCCTTGATCAAACCATTCCGTTTGAGGATGAAGTTGTTATGACATCAACACCAAAGTCGTCAAAAAAGTCAACCTCTGAGTCTGAGCCTGAGATTGAGAGTGCGTTAACATGCGGATATGTGAGAAATCATTCAAATCGGCGATTCGATTAAATCGACACACGAAAAAGCATTCGGGGAAAATGATGGCATGCGAGCATATCCACATCGGACATATCGGCACTATTCGATCTCGTTCTGTGAATATAAAAGTAGTTAACATATTTAACTTGGTCGCATATATAGGGGTTATTGACAAAGCGTACACGTGTTGTATATATACCACATAGCTATATAACTAGTACATTTCCATAGCTGAATAATCCTATGATACTTGATTTGCATCTTACGGCATATATATCAACAACAATAGTGATATATGTACCACATAGCTGCACAGACCTATTTTCGAACATCACATTTAAATACATTCGTATCTTGTATTCCGCGTTGGCACTTCCTCGTCACCCGCGTTGTCAAATAATCGCTGCACCACCTTCACGTTATGCTCAATAAAATGCTTATTTGTGGGACATTTGCACTGAAATTTTGTGGAAATGCTTGGGAGATGTTTGGCTTCGAATCGGCTCAATCACACCTACTGATAAGTGTATATTTTTGAAAAAATGATGGATGTTTTGTCAACAATGCCGGTATTTTGGCAAAGGGTATCCAGTTGGTGGCACCCCTACAGCAGCGTGTATCGTTTGCTCATACATTTAACCACTGCCAGCACCCTTCACAATAACCAGTTCACTGGGATAAATCAATGATAGGTGATACGTACAGTTCCATTGTCCTAACAAACGGACTTTGGCGGCGAAAACTCAATTTCACCGCCACGGAAAACACAAATTTTACTTGTTGCCGCGTTGGCCATCCTTGTTTTCCCGGGATATCCTTGTTTTCCCGGGATCGGTTCCTCCGTGTGTTGATGTATGATATGATTGACCTAATTTATACACGAAATTGATATAGGACCCACTCTGTCGATGAACCCTTGTGCATGTCTGGAGTGTAATATATCATAATCACACCACGATATAAGGTCTAATTAGTTAATCTTATTTGATGAGAATATGCATCTGTGAGACTGTGAAGTTATTTTATGGGATTAAAAAAGACACAGATATATATCCTAGCTTATGCGTGTTTTAGCTGTGGTTCGTTAATTACGCTAGTGTATGGTCATATTATAGTTATAGCCATGATAAATGACAGTCCCCATTGTGTGCCCACTGATAACGAGTGTTCACAGGTACATATTTGTGCACACGCATTTTGCGCACATTGTCAGTGGTAGTTTCTCGGCAGGAGTGTTTTTAAATTAAACCATTTAGATTGAATCATGTGTCCATTGCTTTGTATTTTTTTATTATGTTGTGGAGAATATACATATACTCAAGATTATGTATTTGTCAATGCGCTTTAAATACATAATTTAATTGGGTATTAATCTAAGCAATCCCCGTGCCCACAACATTTGGCTTAATTGGCATGATGTTGGGACATATAACTCATTCTTCTACAATGCGTGAAGAGAAAATCTAAAATCTTTCCCATCAAAAAGTTATTGAATTGTCAAAATTTTTCACTCATTGTATTAATATAAAATATTTTTCATATGGTCTAGTGATGAATGAGGGGGAAAAAAATCGTTGTAATTCAGGTGCATAATATTAACAGCTCAAAAACATAAACAAGTCAAATAACTATTTTATTGGAAATAAACTGAAGTTTGTAAATAAATATTTGTAGAATAAAACTATATTAGAAGACTATACACAAATCACAATTGCGTAGTACACTGATTTAGTTGACTTGACAAATAGCACCGCGGCGATGCAGTTTTCGTTTTATTACGATTTTATTATGAAAAGTCAATTAAATCTGGCACAAAACCCACGAAAACATAAACATTAATAATGAAACATCTATTTTATAGATTACATTCAAAATGAAAGCAATTTGTTGTGTTATAATGCAATATTTTTGTTGTAAACTATGACGGAAAAAAACACAAAATTCTGGGCTCCCTGGGCGCTACGTGGCAGGGCTCTCTAGAGCTTACTGGATGCTATGCGGGATGGGGGCTCTGGGGCTCTCTGAACGCTACAGTGTTAACCTATACTAAATGGATTCTCCCAGTCAATTAAAAAGTTTACATTGGAATGATCTATTATTGATTTGCAGGGATGTACAGGTAATATAAGGAGACAACAGATAAATGAAAATACAGAAGGAGCTTATTCTCTGAACATTTCCTTGCGATAACTACTCATCAATGATGCTTTAGTGTAGAAAGGGTTAAACTTATTCTCTGAACATTTCCTTGCGATAACTACTCATCAATGATGCTTTAGTGTAGAAAGGGTTAAACTTATTCTCTGAACATTTCCTTGCGATAACTACTCATCAATGATGCTTTAGTGTAGAAAGGGTTAAACTTATTCTCTGAACATTTCCTTGCGATAACTACTCATCAATAATGCTTTAGTGTAGAAAGGGTTAAACATATTCTCTGAACATTTCCTTGCGATAACTACTCATCAATGATGCTTTAGTGTAGAAAGGGTTAAACATATTCTCTGAACATTTCCTTGCGATAACTACTCATCAATGATGCTTTAGTGTAGAAAGGGTTAAACATATTCTCTGAACATTTCCTTGCGATAACTACTCATCAATGATGCTTTAGTGTAGAAAGGGTTAAACTTATTCTCTGAACATTTCCTTGCGATAACTACTCATCAATGATGCTTTAGTGTAGAAAGGGTTAAACATATTCTCTGAACATTTCCTTGCGATAACTACTCATCAATGATGCTTTAGTGTAGAAAAGGTTAAACTTATTCTCTGAACAATTCCTTGCGATAACTACTCATCAATGATGCTTTAGTGTAGAAAGGGTTAAACTTATTCTCTGAACATTTCCTTGCGATAACTACTCATCAATGATGCTTAGTGTAGAAAGGGTTAAACTTATTCTCTGAACATTTCCTTGCGATAACTACTCATCAATGATGCTTTAGTGTAGAAAGGGTTAAACTTATTCTCTGAACATTTCCTTGCGATAACTACTCATCAATGATGCTTTAGTGTAGAAAGGGTTAAACTTATTCTCTGAACATTTCCTTGCGATAACTACTCATCAATGATGCTTTAGTGTAGAAAGGGTTAAACTTATTCTCTGAACATTTCCTTGCGATAACTACTCATCAATGATGCTTTAGTGTAGAAAGGGTTAAACTTATTCTCTGAACATTTCCTTGCGATAACTATTCATCAATGATGCTTTAGTGTAGAAAGGGTTAAACTTATTCTCTGAACATTTCCTTGCGATAACTACTCATCAATGATGCTTTAGTGTAGAAAGGGTTAAACTTATTCTCTGAACATTTCCTTGCGATAACTACTCATCAATGATGCTTTAGTGTAGAACGGGTTAAACTTATTCTCTGAACATTTCCTTGCGATAACTACTCATCAATGATGCTTTAGTGTAGAAAGGGTTAAACTTATTCTCTGAACATTTCCTCGGCATAACTACTCATCAATGATGCTTTAGTGTGGAAAGGGTTAAACTTATTCTCTGAACATTTCCTTGGGATAACTACTCATCAATGATGCTTTAGTGTTGAAAGGGTTAACCAGTTCAAGATCCATGCAGGGCCAACATTTACTTTTGCCAAATAAAAATATTTTTTACCAAATGATATTGAGTCAAATTTAAGGGGATATAGAAAATTGATTTGTATATGGTGACAAAGGCTATTTCAAAACTTCTGTTGTTCTTACGATTATTTGAATCTTTGTTTCATATGATTCAAATGTTAAGTCCAAATTGAGCTGTATAGAAGCACTCACTCTAAATTCAACTCACCTTACCGCCGCGTCCTGTCATGACTTGCACTCCCTTAGTCTTGAACATTCCATTGGAGTCGGATGGAAACTCTCCACAGCCACACGGCTCCTTACAGTATCGCCGATGAGATGGGAATTTTATGTGGAACTTGGGTCCAAATAATTTGACCATTATTGCTTTCATCTTCTCAATGCTACAAACAATGGAAGAAATATTACTAATTAGACACGCTGATTAGAACAAAGAAAATAACAAGGTTGTGCATCAAAGATGCCTCTCGATCGTCAATTTTTTTTTTTTTTGCCAAAAGAGTGAATTTTCAGACCCGAGAATAACAAAAACATTTAAAAACTAAGGAACCATAACTCAGAACTAAGGGCCATAACCCAGCAAATACAAAATAGACAATTTAAACAAGATTTTTTACTCAATCAAGATGTTGTGAAAGATCCATATACCCAATATGAAAGGGACGGGTAGGTTATAATTTAGAAATAACATTTATCAAATTATGATAATTTCCTCAAGAATATACTAATAGTATAGCATAATACAAATGCGATATTTTTCATAAAACACGCTTTGTGTCACAGAAAATGCAGGTTTCAGTTTCTTGCAAATAGCGCAGAGAATTGTTGTAAGAAGAGTATATCGCGTCATTTCCTTATTTAGATTTGCACGCATTATACGTCCGTTGTAAAACCCTAATTTGGTGAGTCTACAACTTACAACTCACAATACTATCATATTAAATTCCTCATTTGGTATGTATTACCATGCATATATAGGTTAAGAGAAAATACTAACTGGATTGAAAAATATTCATCTCTTTGCAGGAAAATTATATTATGTACACGTTTTCTGTCTGATCATTTCCCAATCATGAAGTAGCGTGGATTAGCTGGATTTAATATTTCTATAGACAATTTCTTTGAGCATTTTCGACAATTAAATGTGAATCCGCATATTGAGGATGATATATCATTACATAACACCATGGAGAATGAAATCAATGATAATGAAGTCATTTGTAATTTAAATTGCCCATAACGCACGAAGAGATTATCACAGAAATTGAGAAACTAAACAATGGTAAGGCAGCAGGTATCGACATGATTACACATGAGTATATCAAGTCTACTGAGGATATCATGATGCCCATATATTGCAAGATTTTTAATACAATTGAAGTCAATTCCCTGATATATGGACTACCAGTATGACAATGCCCATATATAAGGGTAATTATAAGGGATCTAGAAAAGATCCCGAAAACTACAGGGGAATAAGTTTTGTTAGTTGTTTGGGAAAATTGTTTACTGACATTCTGAATATGAAGCTAACCGACATTGCTGAACACGAGGGGCTCATAACTGATTGTCAGTCCGTCTTTAGATGAGGACATTCAACTGTTGATAATATATTTATAATGCACGCACTAATTGAACTATATTTAACAGAGGTAAGAAATTATATTGCACCTTTGTTGATCTGAGGAAAGCCTTCGATACTGTATGGCAAAATGGACTATGGGTAAACTAATTTGAAATGGGATCACCGGTAAAATTTAAAAAATAATAAATAGCATGTATAGTAGTGTTATATCAAATAACAAGAGTAGCAAATATTTTATGTGTGATGCAGGGCTGAGACAAGGAGTAAACTTGTCCCCTCTTTTATTTTCACTCTTTATAAATGATATGGAGTCTTTATTATCAGACTGCGCGATAAGCGGTCTGAGTTACGTAGACATTTTATTTAAAAAACAGTTTGGCACATACATGAAGCTGCTTGTTATATTATATGCGGATGACACTGTCATTTTTACTGATGACAAAGAAAGCATGCATAGAGCTCTTAATACTTTCTTTGATTACACAGAAGCGTTAATGAAGGTTAATATGTTACCAAAACTAAAATGATAATATTTTGCACACAAAAAAACGAGACATTGGCCACGTTTTATACTGGGTGATGAGCCAGTGGAGGTGCATTGAATAAAATGGCCCGCATTGAACATATTTATTCCCAACACAGAATTAGAATTTTAGAATTACCAAAACGAAAAATAGGTGACATGGCAAGGTGACATGACAGTGTCGAAGTATAATCATATAAATGACTAAAAGCTTTAAGTATGATGGTTTATTAATGGTGTGGTGTTAGCCAACCACGGTTGAAATATGGACTTTCACTATGTCAAAAATATTCAATTTGAACAGGAAGTGTTAGAACGCATTTTGGGTTTTAGAATAGAATAGAATAGAATAGAATAGAGTTTATTTACCAATAAAGGCCCTCAGTGGGTAAGTTACAAAGTGTTATAAGTATAACAAACATATAGTATAGGGTGCAACAGCTAGATATAATCAGATACAAACATATAAAGTGACCATGACTGCATAACTAGTGAGAACTGTTATGCCCTTGCTTTGAAGTAAGATAATGGTTGTTAGCAAGTAATGTGAATAAAACGAAAAATATTTTTTTTTTTTTTTTTTTTTTAAACCAAAAGATTTAAATATGTAGTATTTGAGAATGGAGTTAGCTTTTGTGTTTGTATAAAAAGCTAATCTAGTAGCTATATAGGCCTTGGCTAGGCGTGACGTTGTCCGAGTAGTCGGCAGTCATGGTACAGCATGGGTTAAGTGATAAATAAGTAAGTGACTAGATTCTTGAAACATACTAAATAATGAGAATAAAAGAGATAAGTAATACAGTGTGACAATAAGAAAGGTTACGGTAATTCCATATTTAAAGTTATGGGTATTTAATGTACAGCCCTGGATTATTGGGATAAAGCAGTTTGTCTAAGTATAAAGCTTTCCTTAATGAAATTGCTAATAATCTTAAGTGAGTGAATGTTTTCAGTTGACATGAGCCAATGAAATTTTTGCTGGTTACTCAGGTTTGAGAAATGTGTACACTGATAACCTATTTCTTTATATAGTTGTTTTCTTGAATTCTGATATCTTGTGCATTCTGTCAAAAAATGATATTCATTTTCAATTTTATTCTCATTGCATATATTTTACATAATCGTAAGGACCGGGGTGGTTTTTTGTTTTTTGGTTTATGTCTGTCCATCTCTATCCTCAGGTTATGAGCACTAATTCTGAGTTGACACATAGCTTTTCTTGACTCATAGTTATCTAGATTTAAATATTCTTCTTTTTTAAATGTGTTTTTGTAAGTGAAATATGAGTCCAGTTTGCCCTCCCCATTTGTAAGATATGAGTCGCGAATAGAGTGACATTTTATACATTTGTCATTTTACATTTTACATTGGTATCACATAATCAGTAATTCTCAGAACTTGCTCGAGTGGGAGATTTAGAATGGCTTGTTCTCTCATTTTTAGGTTTTGTAATATTGAGGTCATGGTAGAATACTATGTGTTGATGCCATTTTTATGACCTAACTGTGTTGCCCGAAAAGCCTCTTGTAATAGGGGGTTGGCATCATGGTGAAGATGATGTAGATATGTAATGAGATATCTGACTATTTGAAAATACATTGGGAACCTTCCTAGCTCAGATTGAACTCCTATATTGGGGCTTTTTTCGTTTACTCCCAGAATGAATCTACAGAATCTTATATGCGATCGGTCAGCAATGTTGTCCTCATATATTGTACTAAAAGGGTTCGCATTTGTACTAGCTCTTTGAACTGCCTTGTAGTTAGGGTTGTAACCTCCCCAGACTTCTACTCCATAGAGTAGAATTGGTTTGACGGTGTGATCGAATAGGTGTAACAAGGTTTCAGGAGAGGATCTAGAATTTGACATTATTTTACTTAATTTAAAAGATGCCTTAAGGGACCTGTTATAAATATCCTGCCTACCGTGTGTGAACAGACCGCTTGATTGAAATATTAGACCTAGATATTTATATTTTTGGACACACTCAATTATACAATTGTTGTAAATGAAGTTTTGTTGGAGAAAATGGCCACCTTTGTTAAAAATAATAATTTTTGTCTTAGTTGTGTTAAGAGTAATTAAGGCACCAATCATTGCAATATTGTTCAAGTAATTGAAGCTCTGTTGTAAGCCAGTTGCAGTATGTGACATAAGAATCAGATCATCTGCATACATTAGGCATTCAATTTCATTTTCAACTAGTTTTACCTTGTCTTTTGATGATGAGAGATATGAAGGTAGGTCATTAACATATAGGTTGAACAGCAAGGGGCTTAATGTGTCCCGTTGTTTCACACCGATATTTGATGCGAAAGAGTTACTAATACATCCATTTACTTTTAAAGATAATTCGATCACCCTTTGAATACATGTTTTTTATTATGTCGTAGAACTTCCCACTGATATTAGATTTTAAGAGTTTTATGAGAAAGCCCTGATGACTAACGGTATCAAAAGCTTTTCTTAAATCCACAAAACAGCAGAATAATTTCCCCCCTTTGTCACCCGTGTATTTATCTATGAGACTTTTCAGAATGAACATGTGATCTGCTGTTCTGTAAATTTTTCTGAAACCGGCCTGACTGTCTGATAACATGTCATGTTGATCGAGGTATTTGGTTAACCGTGTGTTCAAAATCTTGTTAAATGCTTTCCCCAGACATGAATTTATAGTTATTCCTCTATAATTATTAGGATCTTTGGGGTCACCTTGTTTAAATATTGGTATGATATACCCTTGGGTCCATTCTTTTGGATAAATTCCATTTGAGTATATTAGATTAAACAGTTTGTGATATTGTTTGAGAAGATATGGTAGACTGACACCTATGATCTCATTTGATATGGAGTCTAACCCAACAGCCTTGTTGCTCTTGAGAGATTTGAGACTATTTTCAGTCTCCTCCATGGAGATACGAAAGTCGAGTTCTGAAAAAGTTTTTTCTCTTTCAAGATTTTCCAGGCATTCCGATAATTGTTTATTTCTGTCAGAGACAGATGGGTTCATTTGATTGAGGTTCTTAAAATAGGATGCCAAACTGTCCAGTTCAATATTGTTTTCCAATCTGGGTTCCTGACTGCCTTCTTCATATTGAAGAGTTTTGAGTAATTTCCAGTATTCATTAGGATTATTCTCTCTAAGATTATCGAGCTTCTGTAGGAGAAGCAATTTATATTTCTTTTTTTTTACTCGGAGTATTTTTTTATACTGTCGGTAGGATTTGAAATAACTATCACGTTTTGCCTTATTGAAGGGATTTGTTGACATGTCGTTGGCCTTATATTGTAATGTCTTGCGCCTATCTCTCAGTTCACCATCAAACCAATTATTTGTGCGTTTCCGATTGTGGTATTTGGAATTTTTGAACTTTAGTGATATGTTGGCTGCCTGAATTAAAATATTTTCTAGATCTACTGTTGCTTCGCCAATCTGCTCTGCGGAATAAGTTGATTGTTGAAATTTGTATATTTGTTTTTGGATATTCGGACAATGGAGTGCATGCTGGAATGCAGATTTGGAAGTGTTTGACCAGCTAAATTTGCCAGGGGCTGGTTTCTGATGTTCGGTTGAATGTGATTTTGATTTGATTTTTCTGAATGTTGTAGATATAATATATTTAAGACTGCCATGACAGTCAGACATTGTAGGTTGGAATGGAGAGACCTGAAAATTTAAAATTTGGTCCATTAGCTCCCTTGAGACTATCATATAATCCACAACACTCACACCGTTCGGCTTAAAGCAAGTGGGACTACCAATGGAGTCTCCAAATATTCTACCATTTAATAATATTAAGCCTTGTGAAACACACATGTCTATCAGTTGTTTACCCTGTTTGTCACTGATTGGGTCAGAATTAGTTCTTATATTAATTTGACTTGAATTGTCTGTAAGATCAATCATTTGGTGATCATCGTCATTTTCAACAATGTCAACTCTGTTACCAGTTCGAGAGTTCAAGTCTCCACAAATCATAATGTGACCTTTCTTTGAATAAGTTTTCGTTATGTCCTCCTCTATTGAACTTAATGCATCATAATCGAGCCTACTCTCATAATGTGAATTTGCCGGGATGATGCAAGCTATGCAAATATATAAATCTTTTGTTAAATTGAAGAAATGTTTATCAAGTTGGAGCCATTGGTAGTCTACACTGGTGTTCTTCAAAAGGTGTACTCCTTTGGCTATGCTGGTACTTATTAAAATACCCAGGCCACCAAAGTGTCTACCGTTTGAAGAAATATTCCGACATACTGGGAAATACTTGAAACCGTTTACATTAATACTTTCTTCGGGACCCACATGTGTTTCAGTTAGAAGAATGATATTGCAATCATGAATATGTTGAAGGAAATATGGATCATTGTACTGTTTATATGATCCTGATGTTAAACCTCCAACATTCCATGATAGGATTTTCAGCTGATTAGTCAGCTTGTTGGAACAATTGTCACCTGCACTAGTAGTCCTGGTTGTATGGCCAGGTTGAGTAGGAACGTTGATGTCTCCTATTGTTTTGTGTGAAACCATTGTTTCTACTAGAGTAGCTTTGGTCGTTTTCATTTATGTAGTTCCGTGGATTGCGGTTGTTGTTGTAGTTTGTCCATCCTTTGATTTGATGTTCATGCTGATAAGTATTGGTTGTGATGCCTAACTGTTCTTTTGATTTTAATTGAAATATTAGTGGCGAGAACTATAGCGCCATGACCAGATAGATGGTACAAGTCATCTTGATTTAAAAGTTGTTGTCTAGGTTGATCCCAGTCCCACATGTTTCGATGGTCACATAGTGTAATTTCCTTTACATTTAGGAAGTCACGTTTCAGTTTTGCATTTACCACGTTGACATTGGCAAGATGTTTTTCGGAATCGCTTCTGGGAGTCGCTAAGGAAATTATTAATTTAGTTTTTGGCATTTTATTTTTTACTGTTGATGCCAATGCTCTCACTTTTGGTGCGCAACTTTCAGGATTCGATTTCAGGTCATTTGTGAGAGAATGTAAGACCAGAATATCTGGATAACTATTTTGGTCTTTGTCTTTGATTAGTTCGTTAAGTTCTTTTGCAGTCTCATCCAGTGTGTAAGCTTCTATTTTATGTAGGTCAAATCTCTGTGACATTTTCTTAGGGTCTATTTTCCGAATGTTAGATGTGCCGATTAAGACAACTTTCGGCTTATGGGTGACAACTTTTCTGTTAGGCGATGATTTATTCTCTGTTACTAGTTTGCTCTGACTATGGGAGGATAACGGTACATTTTTCCACGGTGAGGTACTTTTATTGTCCGCCTGTGTATGTAGTTTTAGCTGGATTATCTCATCTTCTTTGCACTTGAGTGTTGTCTTTAGTGACCGTATTCCTTCTTCCAATGTCTTTATCTCCTTATATTGAGTATCGTTTTTAGACATCAGCAGTTGTATGTCACTGCGAATATTGTTAACCCCTGTGACGTGGGATGATTCCATCTGTTTTATGGAGTCTTTTTGCTGTTTTATAACGGTTCGCAGTGTTTCAGATTCTAATTCTGTCTCATAACGTAGCTCTTGTAATTCGTGCTCCATATCTCTTTCGGCGTTGTTCCCTGAAGTAGATGTGAGGAGAGTCTGCATCTTGTCTAATTTGTGTAATATGAAATTTATGTTGGTACGGTGATCCTGTTGTGTGTTTTTTTCTGTTTTTAATGATAAACACTCATTCCGGAATTTTTCGAATGCTGCTGTAATGTTTTGTTCTAGGGTTGTGAACATACTGGATTGGATCTCTGTTAATTTCCTCTAGAGATGGGCGGTTTTGATTTTTTACGTTCGGTTTCGGTTTTTCTGGGAGAAAAAACCTCGGTTTCGGTTCGGTTTTCGGTTTTTTTACTAGATAGTGAAATTAGACTGAAATACATACAATTTGAGTATATACTTTCAAAGTAACCGTAATTAGAGTCAATAATGTCCCAATAACGTTGAATATTTGAGGAAGGAAATGCGATCACAGGTAAACAACGGGACAAAATGCCGACGCAAACTGAATCCAACGCGATAAGATGATACAATTCGGTATTTAAAAAAATAAACACCCCCATCTTCACTATTTATCCCTTTCTGACATGTTTAAAACATATATATCATATTATATGCATTAGTATCTGAGAATTCAACCGCAGCAGCAA
Organism: Siphonodentalium dalli; assembly: GCA_032622095.1. Classification (NCBI taxonomy): domain Eukaryota; kingdom Metazoa; phylum Mollusca; class Scaphopoda; order Gadilida; family Siphonodentaliidae; genus Siphonodentalium; species Siphonodentalium dalli. The sequence continues at coordinate 57,949,595 of CP136062.1, forward strand.
AATCACAACCAGTGGGCGTCCTTGACCTGACTGTAACAATTCTTGACACATGCATGATTGACCCACATTCAATGACTGCGGTGTGATCGCTTTGATGTTGCGACATAGCTTACAAGCTGCAAACTTCTACCAGATTACGTCACATCGGAATGTCCAGACGATCAAAGTGTTCATACCATTTACTTGGTTTAGTTTTCGAGTTAGCAGATGCTTCCATTTTTTTGGTTGGCGATTATCGCCTTATTTGGACTTGTGTTCGGCATTCATATAGTTTAATAGCCAGACTCTGGCTTAAGCGACGTTTTTATGACATATTAAGCAGCGACATTTCTTGGAGTCGTCTCCAGTTAGACGCATAAAATACCTCCAAACAGGGCTTTTTGTTGAACCATGTTCGTTATTTTGTTCGGCCATGTTTGAAAAAAGAACAAAAACAGTCGCCTATGATATTATAACAACACATATCTGAGACGAAATGGACACATTCCGATATAATATTGATCAGAGAGGCCGATAATTTTATAACAATATCAACTAATAAGTACCTGGGGAGGTATAATAAGTCGATTTAAGTGAAAAATAAATATAAAAAAAAAACCGTAATGTCGGTTTGAGCAGAATCGCGTCGGTCGGTTTTCGGTTTATTGTTAAAAACCGAAACCGAGTTGTATTCTCGGTTAACCGCCCATCACTAATTTCCTCTCTATGTTATTCTTCATTTCTTCTAAGTCAGAGTGATGTAGGACTTGTGCTGAATCAGATTGTATGTTATTTTGTTGAGAAGTTTGATGTTTTGCTTTTGAAAATTTAGTCTTTCTCTTGATGGTGTATAGTCCTGTTTTTCTAACAATAAGGGGTTTCTTCGGTTTCGGGGTAGCTCCAGGACTCATAGTTTGTTTACTGTATGTTTCGGTTGAAATTTCTTAATTACTGTCGTACGTCTGAGGTCGGTGTATTGTAACTGGGATGATCTGGTATTTCTTCAAAGCCGTCAGACGAGTCGCTGTCATAAATGAAATTATGTTTGTGATCCGATTCATTTTCCACATAGTCTTCTGCAATGTTCAGTTCTTCAAACTCACTGCAGGACACAACAGCAGTTTTTGTGTGTATTTCCATATTTCCTTTCCCTGACAGTTGGGAATTTTTTGGCTTCGGCGTATGTGGTGCAGCCTTTGTAAATGGCATATTTTACATTCAATACAAGGGGTCCACATACTGTCCAGTCAGTGAAAATACCGCTCACGCCATCCTTTCCATGAATTACCGAGTAAAACGCCTTCTTTGTATTTTTGCGAGTGTTCATTGTTTGTTGTTGTTAATTGTTTATATCACGAAAATAGGAGATGTGTTTAATTGTACGTCGATTAGTTTTTGATCTCGACTATCTTGGATGGATAGATCTACAGCACCGCAATCATGGACACTTACAGTATGTTGCCCATTCTTCTTTTTAAATATAGTTTAGTGTAATTTATAGATATAACATTTTTGAAAAGATCGAAACAATTTTGGCGCCGTTCTTGGGTGTGTTCGATTTGCTAGGTTTTCCAAGAAATATAAATACGATAATACAAAAATAATCAGGAACAATAGACGGAAAGATACGTGACGTCAATAATGCGTTTTTAAAATTCTGTGTTCCCAAGTATCACATTATCTGCACCGTGATTGTTGCAAAATATGTTAACTTAATTAAATCTATCATCCGAGCAGAAATAAATCATTTTGTATGCTATGATCATGAGACTGAAAATTCAATATGTCCGTATCTGAAGTAGAAATTATTCCATGAATTGAAAACAACCGGATTCTGTTGAATACATGTGTATCAAGCAAACGGCTGTGAAATAAACTTCATAAAGCTTCATATTGTCAATCGGGATTCTAATTTTAGGAGTTGGGCAAGTAGTTCACGGATGATGACGTGTTATAAATGAGGACATGCATGAATGATTTTTATCACTCTCCTGTAAGTTATGTTGTCTTTGTCAAGAGAGATGTGTGTTGAAGTTAGGCAAACTTACTAGTTTTTAAGTGTCACATATGACGTCTTCACTCCTTTGATGACACCCATAATGTCTCGGTATGTGTCGAAGAAGGGTTTTCCGAGTTTAAGCAGTTGGTTGAGAGGATCAGAGTACCTTTTCAATAAGGCTTCTAAATCACCATGGAGTTGTCTCTGAAAAAAATGTACATTTTTTGTACACGTACTGTTATCTGCAAAAAACGGACACTTTAGCTCTTACAAATACCCCAAAATATATGACACGAAAGTAGTCAATTCCTAGGATAATCAGCTTACTAGCTGAGTAAGACTAGCTAGGGCCCTTCGAATTGAGTGTTTTCATTTCGAATCGGATTTCAAATCGAATCAGGCGAGCGATTAGAAATTGAATCGAATCTCAAATCGAATCATTGTTACTGAGCCAAATCAGTTAAAATACATAGAACTTCGAAGAAACACCTAAAATTGACTGGCGAAAACCTCCTGCATGGTGATCGTCGATGTAGTTCAATATTCGCAGATTATGCGATTATCTGTGCCTAAGTAATCGTTGAGAACAGATAAGAGAACCAATGTCAACATAAATACAGACAAACCTACCGCGTGATGCCCATTTCAATTCATTGAATAGCGCAGTATTTTTCGCTACACTTGCGATGATTGTGTTGTCTGCCGCTTGAACTGACAGACTTACCAGACAATGTTTACAAAATACTCAGGACTTAGATTCTGACTCGCATTTACGCAATCGAAATGGTTGTTTGCTGCAAGTTAGCGGCAAATGTGCGGCATGTTTGCAGCAAATGGTTTGTTCGCAGAAAGTCAATTGCACATATTCGCAGATCTTTGCCGCAAACTTTTTGTTTGCTGCAACTTTGCTGTAAATTTAGTTTGTTTGCTGCAACTTTGCAGAAAATTTAAATTCAAGGCAAACCATTTGCGATAAGTTCACAGTAAATTTTAGATTAGTTTCAAGTTTGCGGTAAGTGTGCTGGAATCTTGGTTTGGAATATTTGTTCGCTGCATGTGCTTTTCAAACTTGGAATTTCATTTTGTTTTTCACTAAATAATTATTTAAAGTTTGGATTTAATAATTTGAAACATTAAATTAATTAAGGCATCAATCCTTGGCCGAGTGTTTTTATTTAGCAATCCACAAATATTTCATGTATATTTTTTTGCAGTAAATTTAGATTGGATGCAAAAGTTTGCGATAAGTTCACAGTGAATTTTATATTAGTTTCAAGTTCGCAGTTAGTGCATTGGAATCTTTGTTCGCCACATGTGCGTTTTAAACTTGGAATATTTCAATTTTTTTTTCACCATATATTTGTTTAAAATTTGGGTTTGATAATTTGCATCATTGATTTCAACATAATCCGCAGCAAAATAAAGCAATGCTGTGTGAAACACCGTGGTAACATATGATTATTGTGATATCTATATTCAGCTTGATTAAATTTGCCATGGGGACATTTTTCCTAATTTCGGGGGCTGATTATTTTTTTTAAATTCCGATCTAACAAGCGATGGATTATGCAATTTATGGACAACAAAATTCCAAATAATGTTTTTAAAAGGTTCAATACCCCATGTGGCTTTAACAGTTCTATTATCGGATAGCTTTATTGTCGCGATCCTGGGTTTGTTATCATGAAAACAAAACAAATATATCATGGCGGATGTGCCCTTTGAAATCGAAAGTTATAAAATTAAAAAGTGAAACAGGAACTGGAATATGGAATTGAGTCATACAAAATGTGCACCGTTTTAGATATATCAGTTATTAATATAATTAATGCCAATATAAATCATTGATTGTATATTCTTTGTGTAGAAATAATCCAGATAAAGCAAAATACCCATAAAACAACCTCAATGATCCGTTTCTTTCTGCAAGCTGCCTTTTCAAACAGGCGAAATTTGAGCGGTAAATTTTTTAAATTAAAAACCGCCGCTGCCATGATTCAGTGGATCTGTTGAAGTTGATGCAACATTGAGGAATATAATTAATTAATTATATGGAATATGATTATTATGACAGTGTATGCACATCGTGAAACTAATAAATTGGAATACCGTAATCATTCTTGATCATTATTATGTGAACTTGAAGGAAATAGTACTGTTTACAATAGGTCAACATGATCGCTTTCGCAGATTCATGAGATTGATGCTTCCAGAACGATACGCACTACATGTACATTCATGACTGAACTATGTTTACAATTACATCCGAAATTCAACTCAAACTTCGAAGTGAAATGGTGTGTTGACACGGAAACCGGCGAGCTCGCCAATTTTGAATGGGATGAACAGTGTAGACTGGATAGGAAAATTCAATGACCATGAAATTCGGATTCAGTTGATCAACCATGAAATTCCAGTGATGTTCCATATAATATATACATTCAAGTATATTAGGCTGTTAGGATCTAGGCCAGCCCAAGCCGACACTGCCATGAGTCGTTTTCCTACTGAAGTTCTAATGGCGATGCCACTGTGCACAGTGCAGGTAACAGTACTGACACTGTCTGCAGTGCAGGTGGCTGCCCTAGAATAAGTTGAACTTGAATTGATTTTCCCCAGGGATCATGCATAGAAGCCATGGAAGTTGATGAAGATTAAGGTCATAAACTTCAAGGAACATTCTTTTAAAATTGTTCATCTTACAAATCCTGTGTCAAGTTCAAGTTAATTATGATGGGGTCATTGTCACGAGGCATTGATCACAATCGTGGCCAGATTTTTAAATTGATCACAAATGTACCCAGCTTTTCTATGGTGATCACATTTATAGCCAGCTTTTCATATTCATGCGAGCATCGGTGAACACGATTAGGTTATAAATAATATACGGTAATTTTTCTGAATTGGTGGATGAAAAACAACTTTACTTTTAAATTGATATTTAATAGTTCTGTCTAATAACCTGAGAGGTTTCCGATCAATGTCGTTAGAATGCTCGAATTATATGCCATTAATGTAATTTTTAAGTTGATAAACAAAGTCAGTTTTGGAGCATGATGTCGACATTTTAGTCACAAACGCGATGACGTCATATTTCGCACCCTATAAAGCATGCGATTAGAAAAGCTGGCTACGAATGTGATCGCTGGTGAAAAGCTGGCTACATTTGTGATCGATTTAAAAAGCTGGCTATAAACCGTTACGAATGTGACAGGAGCCTTGTGACAATGACCCCATCGGCCTTAGTACCGGTACTTACTAGTAGTCATATAATGAAACGACTTTGCATATGTACGTACTAGCTATACTACTGCTAGTACATGGACAAACGATGGTACAATATGTCAAATTCAATTATATGTGACAGCCTTCGCAGATTGCTGATCAGGGTTCGCGCTGCCACTTGCCAAATTTGCCAATGGCAAAAGTAATTCACATTTGGCAAAAAATATTTTCATTTGGCAAAAGTTTTGGCAAGTCACTTATTAACTCCTCAATAAAGATGAAAAATATCGGTAATCAATACCATTCATTTTAGGAGACTACAGTAGAATTATATTAGTGGTGTGTTACATGGTTTCGGAAAAGTTAACACTTCCATTAAGATGCAGTTAATTAGTCTGATATTGATTGGGTGCAGGGATTACCCGTATTTAGTGTGGTGGTGGTGTTTATATAGCTAATACCGGAAATTTTTCATAAAAAAACATCTCTTATCTAAACTGAAGGACCGAGAGGAAGATCCCTTTCTGTACTACTGAATTGAAACTGTGACAAAAATTTTGCCAATCAATTACTCATCTCTGCAATGTATATATATCTGCACGCAGTTGCCTTTGAGGATTGCCGGCTCGATGAGGGACAAAGGGTGGTAGTCATGGTATGCTTTTAATAATCACACTATATATAGGCACATGTTGATTGAGTATTTATTACTGCTCTATTCATTTATTTTTCACCTGTTTTGTCCCACACCGAGCTGACATCCTTAAAGTTATCGCAGAGCAGGAGGGATGTCTGTGGATTCTGAGATGGTCTACGTGGTCGTTTTCAGCGACAAGTTGGCACTCGCCATTCCATCATTTACAAAGTCACCTAACCGACACAGAACCCACAGGCACCCCTTGCAGCAGCATTAATATTAATATAATATTATATCGGTCAGTATTCATAGACCCGGTGAGTGGGACGATTGACAGACTTGTTATGTAAAATGGATCTGCCAGGCGTCTCATCCACCAGGTCGGTGAAAAGAACATTTCTTTTAAAATAAACATATTCACAATCATAAGATTACTTGTAAATGTAGCACTTATGATGATAAATTATATTATCCATATTGACGATGGCATTATCAATGTATAATATTAACATATTAACATTGATGTCATTACCATTATTTTTTAGTATTTTAAAATGGAGAATTTTTTAGTAACTATATTGTCTGCCTCGTGGCCGGTAGCATATCAGGGGACCACAATGGAATTAAGCCTTCGAGTGCTTTTTGTACCATCCCCGATATCTAGCCGTACATGTACTCTAAATTTCAGCCATCATACTATTGGTATTCACTTTGACTTCTTTACAGCCTCATATTTGCTTCAAAATTTGTGATTTCTTATATAGCCTAACAACTGAAATTATGTTAAAAACTCCTTTTTATTTGCTTGTAAATCATTATATTTGTAACCTGTTAAAACAATATACATGTATGTCTTTATATAAAAAATAAATAAATAAATCAATCAATCCTCTTATGATGCTCCCTTCTGATGAAGCAACCCTTCTACCATTTTATTGTTCGGTGACTTGTTTATTGTTGTATGATAAACCACAATAGAGATGCGAGTATAATTATTAACGAACTGCTTTCATATCGACATCAAACGTCGATCAAACCGCGAGTGTCTAAACATAACATGCAATCAATGTTGCAGAAAATTATATTATCGGGGATAACATTTGGCAAATTCTAAGATAATTTGGCAAAAAATATTTCCATTTGGCAAATAATTTGGCAAAAGTAAATTTCGGTCCAGCGCGGACCCTGTTGCTGATCCACATGCTGCTTCAGAAAGTTCAGAATCCAAGTTCCAGTAGATGTTTGTCTAGGTACATGTTCATGTTTTACACATATGAAGTTCCCCAACAGAACATCAAAAAGTTCCCATATGTCAAATGATGGAATACGATCTCTATATATGTACGGGCATAGCCAAAGTAGAGTTTCATGACATGATCTATGTCCCGGTACAGCCAGGTGTGTGTGCACATTATTTACGTAGAACAATATTGCAATTGAATTAAATTTAGATCCAATATAATTATTATTTAAATTGTGCCTCGTTATTTCTTTTATCTGTTATCCAGTTATCCTGGGCATAAATTTACAGGCCATATGTTGACCCGCACACATTCTTCCTAGTGTGACATTAAAATGCTAACCATATACCCAAAAAAATTTGTGGTTCATGTTTCCCTACTAGTATACCAGCCCAGCCTATTCTAAACACACCAACCCCAGATTTTCATGGTGTCAAGAATTTTGTTGAAAAATAATTTTAATTTCTCATACATTTGTATATTCAGAATGGACTGTTTGGTATCTGTCAAAGCATATTGTGTTTATTACCGCTTTATATACAAAGAAAATCATGCATTAAGAGACGAAAAATCATAAGAATGTCAAAATTATATAAAAAAAATTATATTTCAAGCTTGCCTATACCATACTGGCCCCAATTTTTCTGACATGCAACTTGACCCAAACCTTTATTTTTCTTTGGTCTTAGATTCTTGTTTTGTACATTTGTTTGAAATTCACCTTAATTAGTTCAAGAGTTGGTTGCAGTGAGTATGCAGGAAGCTGCGTAATTTGTTGCACGCTTTCCGCAAACAATTATCTGCTGCGAAAAAGTTTATCATGCAAATTAGTTTGCGGCAAATGTTCTGCAAATTTGCTGCACAGTTTGCCGCGACCTAATTTGCATGGTAAAAGATTGCTGCAATCTTTTACCATGCAAATTAGGTCGCGGTAACCTTTGCAGCAAATTTGCGGAAAGTTTGCCGCAAACCTCATTTGCATGATAAAAGTTCGCAGCTGGTAGGTTTGCTGCAAATTTGCAGAAGGGTTTGCCGCACATTTGCAGCAAATGTTTGCGGCAAACATGTTTTTTCGATAAGGGTAAACAAAGATCTATAATTTGGCATACATGTGTGTTATGGAATTCCCATGATTCCTGGAACGACACTAGCACACGACCTTGTATGGCTTTAGTTCAGATTGTTTGGCTTCGGCAACCCATTGCAGTGGCCTGGTTTGCTTCAGCAAATGGCTTCGGCATTGCTGATTGCCGGAGCCATATTATGAGGGCTGCAAGGCTAATAATATACAGTAATGCCCTAAGTAATCGACTCCGTAACTTTTCAGGATTTAGTCAGAAATATGGCTTGTTGCCATTCATCGGAAAGCTCTCAGGGATGACTATAAGGAGTCGATTACTTAGGGCATTACTGTACAAAAAGATTCTAGATTCTCAATGACTCCCGACCTTGTTTTTTATCCCTTCAAGCTCAATTTAATTTATTTTGATAGTTTTTGCTTAACCTTCAAAGTACATTGCAATGACGGTTATGACCATTAATCAGTCTACTTTGATCAAATTGGGCAATTTTAATCACCTTGTAACTATTTTATATGGTAGGATACTGCATCAATTTCTAGAATTGTCCATGACCATTTATGTTAGTAAGAATAAAATATTAACAAAATAAAATTTGTCCACCTGCCACACTTTCCCAAAAAAATTGTATGAGAATCTTGTGATTTATATTGGACTAAAATAAATACTGGGTTATTTTAATAACTGTCCTTATGCTTGGACATGGTAGAGCATCCTCCTTTTATATTCCTCTGCATGTAATTGTCTATGTGTTTTCTCCCAGTGGTTTTTATATTCCTCTGCATGTAATTGTCTATGTGTTTTCTCCCTGTGGTTGTTATATTTCTCTGCATGTAATTGTCTATGTGTTTTCTCCCTGTGGTTGTTATATTCCTCTGCATGTAATTGTCTATGTGTTTTCTCCCTGTGGTTGTTATATTTCTCTGCATGTAATTGTCTATGTGTTTTCTCCCTGTGGTTGTTATATTTCTCTGCATGTAATTGTCTATGTGTTTTCTCCCTGTGGTTGTTATATTCCTCTGCATGTAATTGTCTATGTGTTTTCTCCCTGTGGTTGTTATATTTCTCTGCATGTAATTGTCTATGTGTTTTCTCCCTGTGGTTGTTATATTCCTCTGCTTGTAATTGTCTATGTGTTTTCTCCCTGTGGTTGTTATATTTCTCTGCATGTAATTGTCTATGTGTTTTCTCCCTGTGGTTGTTATATTCCTCTGCATGTAATTGTCTATGTGTTTTCTCCCTGTGGTTGTTATATTTCTCTGCATGTAATTGTCTATGTGTTTTCTCCCTGTGGTTGTTATATTTCTCTGCATGTAATTGTCTATGTGTTTTCTCCCTGTGGTTGTTATATTCCTCTGCATGTAATTGTCTATGTGTTTTCTCCCTGTGGTTGTTATATTTCTCTGCATGTAATTGTCTATGTGTTTTCTCCCTGTGGTTGTTATATTCCTCTGCATGTAATTGTCTATGTGTTTTCTCCCTGTGGTTGTTATATTTCTCTGCATGTAATTGTCTATGTGTTTTCTCCCTGTGGTTGTTATATTCCTCTGCATGTAATTGTCTATGTGTTTTCTCCCTGTGGTTGTTATATTTCTCTGCATGTAATTGTCTATGTGTTTTCTCCCTGTGGTTGTTATATTTCTCTGCATGTAATTGTCTATGTGTTTTCTCCCTGTGGTTGTTATATTCCTCTGCATGTAATTGTCTATGTGTTTTCTCCCTGTGGTTGTTATATTCCTCTGCATGTAATTGTCTATGTGTTTTCTCCCTGTGGTTGTTATATTCCTCTGCATGTAATTGTCTATGTGTTTTCTCCCTGTGGTTTTTATATTTCTCTGCATGTAATTGTCTATGTGTTTTCTCCCGGTGGTGTTTATATTCCTCTGCATGATGTAATTGTCTATGTGTTTTCTCCCAGTGGTGTTTGCCTCATGCATATTACTCATTCACATATCAGCTCGATCGTACTTTTCATCATACCTACAACATACACTATACATTTGCTATACATATAGCCAATCAGAACACACATAACTCAATCCTTCCTTTTCATGTTATGCCATTTTATACAAGCTTTTATTAGTTAATTTGACCACCACCCTCCCCCCTCTCATATTGCTGGTATATAGCTAATTTATTTCAGACTTTCCAGAACGTTCAATATCCATGTTGACCTCACCGTCTCGTCTACATTACATTACTTCTATTATTCATGGCTGTTTTTTATTTACCAAATAAACAGCTCTTATCGCAATACATTTGTTTCGAATGAACTCCATTGTCCTCTGGTGGCAATGCTCTGCTGTGGCCTAGGCATAAAAATATTAATTCAGAACACTCTTCAGTTTTCTTCGCAACAATCCCATGAAGGATCTTTATCATAGGTATTAAATCTATTTTATTTTTAGGCTGAATTAGTTATGTTGTTGGTGGAGCAGAGCAATGCTGTTAACTTAAGAGAACATACAGTAATGCCCTAAATAATCAACTCTTTAGCCACAGCAGAATTGTGGGTAACTTTTCAGGATTTAGTCGGAAATATGACTTGTTGAGAGCTTTCCGATGAATGGCAACAAACCAAACTAAATCCTAAAAAGTTACCCACAATTCTGCTGTGGTTGAGGAGTCAATTATTTAGGGCATTACTGCACTAATATTGTTCTCAAATTAATATTTTCATGGTCTTTGGTAGATTTGATTCAAGACAAGACCATTATCTGACGGGAGCATTTAACCCTTTCTACACAGAATGGATTCTTCCATCAGTTATAAAAAATATACATTGGAATGGTCTATTATTCACCTGGAGGGATGTTCGTAAAAAATATACGTAGACAACAGACAAATATATATTAATACAAGCGCAGAATGATTCAGATTCATTGGCAAGGCTTGAAATAGTGTTCCTGTCATTTGCAGAATGAGGTCCCCAGAAGGTGAATTAAGTGATGCTACCCCGCATAGCGGGCTAGCATCACCGAATTCACCCTCTTTGAACCTCATTCTGCTGAGGTGTAAGCAGAATGAGGTCCCCAGAGGGTGAATTTGGTGATGCTAGCCCGCTATGCAGGGTAGCATCACTAAATTCACCCTCTGGGGACCTCATTCTGCAAATGACAGGCACACTATTTCAAGGCTTGTTCATTGGTTGAGTTTTTATAAAGAAAGGGTCAAAGACATATTATGGACTTGTTTCGGTGAGTGATATTTAAAAGTTAGCACACAGGAACTAATGTAGCATTCTACAAACATTGCCAAAAATTTCAAAGAAATCGACCAGACCACTCCATAGTAAACATCGTTCTGAACTAAGCTCAATTGTAAATATTTACATCTAGATTCGGGACGTAAATATCAGTGAAAAACTAACACAATTTATTTCATCATCTTGCTTTTAATTAATATATAAGAATGACGTGTGTGTTGTCAATTTGGAATAATAATCGTAACGAGAGGCCGATCACGATCGGCAGATGTTTAACCCATACCTTGGCGACAGCGATGAGCTATTTTCATATATCCTTACCCCATCCTTTTCATGAGTGCAAAACTTTAAACAATTCACACCTTACTATTAATTCACAAGTGAAATCACACTTATTGGGCACCTTGCTCACATTAACACAATGTTAACAGACGTGGCTTTGATTTCAACCTGAACCTATTAGTGACTCCAACACAGATACATGTATGTCTTATAGAGTTATAAGTCTATTATCATTGCTATTTTTTTGTTCATAATATCTTGTGTCAGCTGCATATTAAAAATTCATAGCAACCTATTAATATTTCACCACTAAAAAACAATCAATACCTGATCAACTATAGAAGTGAGGGATGTATAGACCTGGATATAAAATATGATTGCTAATGATTGGATATAAATGTTAATTTTCTTGTAAGTTGATCATTAGAAAAATATGTTTGTGAACAGTTTAAATATAATTAAAGTTAAGGTTTATAATATTATCACAACCATTCGATCGATACCAAAATCTATACAGGTGAAGAATGTGTCATGATTATCACAGATGTGATTATTTATAGAGTAATCATGCAAAAAATATTTAGCTATCACATTGTGTCAACAGGATTGGTGAAGGATGTTAATATATTTAAGCAAATAAACCAAATGACCCTCACTATGCAGGTTAGAGGTGTGTTATCATAAACTGTGCCAGAACTATAAACATAATCAATGGAAATATTTGAGTTATCAAATTGGATAGTAAGGGGTTAATCTTACCCAAACTAATGAACTGATAAACACAGAGTAGTCAACAAAATGCATGTCATTGGATTTAGAAACCCATACAATAAGTCAGTCTCAAGAATCCCAGCACTGTTAATATTATCCTGTAGCCCAAATGCAATTGAGGGAATTTCAAAATAAGACATATCCTCTAATGATGAATTTCAATTGGTCATTTCTTGAAACACTGACTGAACCTGGCTCAAAGTTAAAGTGATAATTTAATATATGTCTATCAGATAATATGAGTCAATCGAATGGGTTAATTTTAATCCCAAATTCATGCAAATTAAAAGTGGATCACCATCAACATGTACATAGAATAGGAGAATGATCAAATAAAAAACATCAGAAGACCATATGATGTGTGCAGAGGGTTAATCATTTTCAATGACATCATATGATGGAACTAAGGAATGCTGTATTAATTATTTTCTAAGTTATAACAACAGTGTCTCTGTAAACAATAATGCCATGAACTGCATGGTTTCAACAGAGAACAGAACTGGAATAAAGAGTCTAACATCAATCAAAGTTTGACAGATGTTTATATTAAGTCTGCAGTCACCAGTGGAACTATCAGGTCACTGTGTCCAAAGCAATAAATTATCTCCTTCCAATAACACAGGTGTGTCTTGTTCTATTCAAATTTAATAGTGCATGGAAAAGATGTATGAATTATAAAGGGCCATAACTCTGTTAATATATACCGGATCAAACCCATATTCGCACTTGATCTGTATTTAGGGGTCAGAAATTCATATACCAAAATTGGTGTCGATCAGATGAAAAATGTTTGAGTCATCCTGGCTTGGATGAATTCTATTTAAAAACACGAGTGGAAAGGGTTAACTAAACAATACCAAAATCCATACAGATGAAGAACGTGCTAAGAAAGACCTAGGTAAGAAATATGAGGCAGATCAGAAGAAAATTGTTTGACTTTGATGCATCAGATAGCATTTGTGAGCAGGGTTAATTATTTTCTAAACCGATCAACCAATCAATGTCAATGACATTTTTTTTATTATTATTATAAAAGTTAAAAGTAAATTTTTTTTTAAGAAATCGATTTTTTTTTCTCCAATTTTTTTTTCGAAAAAGGGTCATAACTAAATAAATCGGATCAAACCCATATTCGAACTCGATCTGTATTTTGGGCTGTGAAACTCACATACCAAATTTGGTTCCAATCAGATAAAAAATGTTTGAGTTATGGCAGAATGCGTGAATTCTAAGTTGAAAAAGGGCCATAACTCTGTAACAAAATCTCGGATCAAACCCAAATTCGAACTCGATCTGTATTTTGGGCTGAGAAACCCATATACAAAATTTGGTTTCGATCGGATAAAAAATGTTTGAGTTATCACATTACTCGTAAAGTGTCTACGGACAGACAGACGGACAGACAGACAGACGGACAGACGGACCAACGACGAGTGGTCAATCCGGGCAACGACACTATGTTTACCATACTATGGTATGGGTAAACATAAAAATAGCTACTTTGAGCTAGAGTATTCTCAATTTCTAGTTGGTCACCCTACCGGTGTGTTTCACATCACTAACAAACTATCAGAAAATATATCAACAACAGCTGTACAAAATATTTCAAAACTGTCTGAATTATTACGACTTTTCCAATCGTATTGCAACAACTAACACAGCCAACGCTAAGCTTTATTTTAATCATTTAGATTTGATAAAGACACTGAGAATAACAATTTGAATAACATATGGTACAGTAATGCCCTAAATAATCGACTTCTTAACCACAGCAGAATTATAGAATTATGGGTAACTTTTCAGGACTAGTCGGAAATATGGCTTGTTGCCATTCATCGGAAAGCTCTCACTGAGAAAAGTGCCATTTGGCTCTTTAATTGGCACTCATTCAACAGCAAAGGAAAGGAAAGGAAAGGAGCAAATCTTTTTCCATTGTAAATATGTAGATATCTGTACAAATGTCAGTCGAGGGCAAAGTGGCTTGACCCCCGACAACATCATCCCTGTTTTTTGTATCAATTTAAAATAACAACTAACCACTTGTATGGCACCATCACTGAATCCAGCAGAGACGTCGTCACTTACAGCATCTATGAAATCTTCCAGTTCTTTTGGCAAGGACACAACGGCATCTTGGATATCAGCTACAATGTCTCTAATTTCATCCCCAATGTTAAGCAAGTGCATCACTTTACCTGTAAGTATGAACCAAATAGGGTCCTGTGAACATTTGGTATTAAAAATATTTGATTCAACCTGTGTATTCGATTCAACATTCAGTGGCGAAACTTGATGTATCAAATATCTTTGCGATGATATTTTATGTCGGAAAATTACACACAAATGAGTGTGATCGGGCAGAAAGCAGTGTTCTGTAAAAAGCACACATCCGTGACATTGATGTAGAGACGTAAAGTCCCCTCAGTATGAGAGTAGTTCGATCGTCTTGAATGTCCCTTTCAACATGCTGACCAACCTTCTTTGAAAGTAGTGACTTTGGGTGCTTACAGATCATATTGACGAAATACATCTGAAAACGACTGAGGAAACAAAATGCATTAGCCATTATCAAGATCGACGAAAATAATGTGCAAAACTCAACATTCAGTATATTTAGTCTTTTTTAGTTTGATGATCAGACTGGAAGAGTTTGATGACTTTAAATTATGAATTGCTAATTTAAGCTACAAAGAGGTCACATCTCAGCATTCAAACAAAGAACATACACATGGATTCATGGAACTTCGATAGGTAAGCATGTGCGGTCCATTTCCAATTCCGAGTTGGAATGCCTATGTTTGTAAATATAAACAGATTATGTAGTGACGTTCATTCTCTGTGTTAACAATTACTAATGTAATTCCATACTGAATCAGATATATGTCATATATGTCACATCTCTTTAAAAAATTGGGACTGTAATGGTTATCATATATTGACCTCCGACCTGAAATTAGGTAACTAAATATAATTATTGGTGCCTAAACATGATGAATATTGTTGTCAGGGTGTATAAACCCTACTTAGCGCCCTTTGATTAATTGTTGTATCTAATTTCCCCCTACATAGAACATGGCTTTATTTTCGGAGAGCTATAATCAGCCCTCAAAATTAGGAAAAATTTCCCACTGCAAATTTAATGCTGAGACAGGGGAGGGGGGGGGGGCAAATTTTTTTTACGAGACGTGAGGTAGGGGGGGGGGGGTGGGTGGGTACCCGAGGCCGGAAACAGTTTTTGACTACTTTTTTTTTCATTGACATATTTTCAACATTTGTTTATATGTTGTGGCTTCTTGCAATATGAGAAGCATTAATACATTCAATATTGTTATAATTACCCCCATAAGTTGATATAAAATGGAAAAATAGTGAATATTGTGGGGGTGGGTCCCAAAATTTTCATTGATTTTTTTGGCGTGCAAATTTTTTTTTTGTGTCTGTTTCAGCTTGCTTGCCAGTTTTTATAATGAAAATTATCTAGTTCACGGTGTAGTTCAATAAAACAAGAGCTACGCTGGGAGTGCAATATACGCCCTCTCTTGGGTCGGCGGAAACTGGTATAAAAGGGGCATAACTCTGGTAAAAATTGGCGGACGGAACTCAAATTTGAACTTGACCTGTGTTTTGGTGGGAGAAAGTAATATACCAAATCATCATTGAATCCAATAAGCTCTAGTAAAGTTATCATCCGGACAACAAATTTCAGGGATTTTCTAAGTCAAATTACGTCAAATAAGGGGCATAACTCCGGTGAAAATTGGCGGACAGAACCCAAATTCGAACTTGAGCTGTCTTTTCTCCTAATAAACCCACATACCAAATTTGATTGAAATCGGTTCACTCTAACTAAAGTTATCATCCGGACAACAAATTTCAGGGATTTTCTAAGTCAAATTACGTCAAAAAAGGGGCCATAACTCTCGCAAAAATTATCGGATTAAAACGAAATTCGGACTTGAGCTGTATTTCGATATATGTAATCCACAAAAAAACGGGTTTTGCGTATAAACTTTCCAAAATCGAGTTATCATCCGGAAACCAAAAAACATAAGAAAAACTGAATTTTCTGAGTCGAAAAAGGGGCATAACTCTGCCAAAAATGTTCGGACAGAACCCAAGTTCGAACTTTACCTGTGTTTTGGTGGGAGAAAGTAATATACCAAATTTGGATTCATTCCGATAAACTATACTAAAGTTATCATCCGGACAACAAATTTCAAGGATTTTCTAAGTCAAAAAATGTCAAATAAGGGGCATAACTCCGGTGAAAATTGGCGGGCAGAACCTAAATTCGAACTTGAACTTTCTTTTCGGCTAATAAACCCACATACCAAATTTTATTAAATTTGGTTCACTCTAACTAAAGTTATCATCCGGACAACAGGTTAACGGACGGACGCCCGGACGGACGCCCGCCCGGACGGACGGACGGACGGACAGACCAATACTATAATACGGCCTTTTTTTCAAAAATACTTCAGATAGCTCTAGGGTAGGGTGAACTTAATGCAGTCTGACAATATCAGCTATAACAACTCATGACAGAATATTAATTACAATAATTCTTATACTCTTTATTCATACAGTTAGTTGATGCATGAGTGTAATGTATGAAATAAGTATTTGTATCAGTGTTTGTACACTAAAATTGATTGCATATCAGCATATGTGATACAATTATGGCCATGTGACCCTCAACGCAGGGCAACTCATTTTATTTTTAATCATTCGAACACTATGGCCCCAGAGCATTAGTAGCACCCTGGCGCGGGGCTCCCACTCGTTCAAATAACCGCCGGTATTCTCAATGTATCAGAATAATGTATAGTTAATAATATATAGTAGACACAGGTAGACATATAATAGTAAATCAAGAGTACAGCCGGTATACTGTAAACAGAAGACCAAATTGGAGTTATCTTCCCTACACCAACACAATGATGTTACTCTTACTGTGACTTCATCTCAACGGTCACATGTCACTAAAGTGCACATACGTGTATATGGATTTGGCACTAAATTGACCATCCGCTTTCAAACTCAAAGGGTTAAACATTATTTTACGCCTAGTCCTAAGTCGTAATGCGAGGTCGGGTCGGTGGTCATGCAGGCATACATAAAAGCTAATTCATATGCACATTTTCCTTTTTGGTATTACTATATAGTATAGTCGGAGAAGGGTTGGACCTAGAAGAAATTGGTAGAGAAGCGATATTTATGTCATTGAACTAGAGGTGCCACGATTATTGATTTTGATAATCGATAATCAATAATCGACTATAATCGATTAATCGTACCTAATAACTTCAGTGGAAGATTTCCGTAATATGGCCTATTGGCTGGGGGCTGGTTAAATGCACTGTCGCTGATTGTTTGTGGCATCGACTGATGTAATATTTTACATTAATAAAGTGCATCACAAACCACTGTTAATGACCAATGAACACAATGTATTGAATACCACCACAGTTCTCGGCGATGTTATGATTATAATATGTGTGAGTTCATTTGAACGAACGTTGCGATTGATTTCAGTTACGAATAGCCAAACATACAAACAATATAAAAGTAGGAATGCACAACGGATGGCCTAAACAAAGGAAAGTTAGAAACTATAAGTTTCATCAAATATCCAGTGCGTGGTTAACAATCACAAACGTGTGCCCCCACCCGCAAATTACAGGACTTAGAACAAGTTAAGTATGATACACGATAACCTGTATTAGTATCATCTAAGGTGACAGTCGGCACATTTCAAAGTCATAGTGCCACCTGTCAAGTTTAAATTTATATACAACGACGTCGCCATAAGTTCAAAGCTGCAGTGCCACCGATTTGTAGAATTTTCAATGGGCCGAAGAGTAACCATATCGCATCATCAAATGAACTGCCGAGTGTTTGCAACATAAGTTAGTAGTACTCATGTTGTAGGAATCTCTTTGATTAAATTGATATTAAATTGAATTGGTTGTTAACCCTTCGGTTGTAGATTAAACTGTGTAAAAGAAACACCGTATTCAATAATACCCGGCATTTTCCAACGTCTGAAATAAATAACGCAGATTAATCGACTATGGAAATGGTAATCGATTATCGGCTTTATCAACGGTTCATCGACTATACGATTAATCGTGGCACCCCTACATTGAACGCGGGGACATCTCCAGAACAACATATCCAAAATCCGCTAAAATCCGCTTTGAGCAATTTTTTCCACATCACTTTGAAATATGGTACCCTTTGTGTTGATTTTCAAATTAGCTATAAATTGTAAAACAGTGGGTACCAAGATGACATTGACAGATAACTATGATTGTTACTTGAATTACATTCAGTCTATATTACCCGTTATATATTAGTCAATATTGGCGAGAATTTCGGCCCTATTTTTATTTTTTTTATGAAATTATCATTCACTTCCGCAAAAAAAGTGTTTCTTTTCCAAAAATATCTCTGAGTAATTTGCATATTTTTTTGAAATTGGATAATCGAATGTGTCGCAAATGGTTTTAAAATGTGCATATCCTGAATTCAACAGTATGAAATTTGTATAATTCAATTAATAATAGAGCACAAATATCTGAAAAATATTAACCCTACCCCAAAAAAATGAAATTTCAGGTAAAAAAATGGAAAATATAGAACCACTTAAAATATATCACTAACTACTTATTGATTAACTAGGAGGTATGCGTAATACTTTTAAGTCATTATAGTGACAAGTTTATACAAAAGCATTGGTTATGTTGTGAATATGACAGAGAAACACCGATATTATATGGCAAAACATCAAATCGACCATTGAAGCTGATATAACTACTCATAGAATAAAATCTTATGTATTTTGCTATTAACTGGTTCGCTGCTAAATATCCTACATAAACGTAATAAAATGCGTATATATATTTCAACAAACAGAAAATTATTGAATTTTATGCTCGGAGTTGATAATTTGCACTCTTTTCTCAAATTTGACCCCCATATATATACATTTGTGATTATGTTACCTGGATGTCTCACTAGGCTATGGTTATGAGCTTGGATGTCTCAATAGGCTATGTTATGAGTCTGGATGTCTCATTAGGCTATGGCTATGCCTATGGGCCTGGATGTCTCATTAGCCATTAGGCTATGGTTACGAGCCTTGATGTCTCATTAAGACTATGGTTATGGGTCTGGATGTCTCATTAGGCAATGATTATGAGAGTGGATGTCTCATTAGGCAATGGTTATGGGCCTGGATGTCTCATTAGGCTATGGTTATGAGCCTGGTTGTCTGTTTGTCAAAGTAGGTTATCAATATGAGCCTGGATGTCTGATTAGGTTATGGTTATGAGCTTGGTTGTCCGCCGCCCTTAGGGCAAAACATTTGTAATTTTTATCAAACTTTTCGCGATATAAGTACCTTTTCTGACAATTTTATTGGTCGGCATCCATTCAAACTTCACAATGTCCCAATTTAATTATATATGTAACAATATTTCTTAAATATTACCTGACAAATGCTATTTAAATGATTAAACTAAACAAAAGTTGACTAAACAAGACAGTGTCATTGCCAAAGCCCATATCTGGGCTTCCAGCACTCTTACATAGGGTCCAAATATGGGCTTTCAGCACTGAACCAGTTAAGAACAGCAGTTCATACACACACATGTGTTACAACGTGACCTTCATAATCCAAGATGTGTGTCATAATAGGGGCCACAATTTAGAGAAAGTAATGTTTGTCATATTGGTGTTCCACTTTCAGCTCTCAGTCTCGCCTTCATTAATGAGAATTTCCTCTGAATTTTTACAGCCATCAACACGACAGTCACCGCAGGCAACAATACACTTCAGTCCACTTTTTCTACATGAACATGAGTTATTCCCACAAGGATTCCTACTCGCTAGCTTGCATTTGCAACAGACAAATTTCAGCAAGAATCGGGTGCAGCTTCTAGGTGTGTCATGACTGGAAATAATTATGTCCCTTGATTTTTCCACCCCCATACTGTAGGGTCCATATGTGTGCCCCCCCAGAAATTTCCATATCATAACCTGCATGTGCACTCTTAGACTATGGAAATATGCTGCCTGTTCAGTCCGTGGTAATTTCTGCGGATCCAATAATCCTCATGCCGAGGAAATCATCTCCATGAATTTCCCATACCTCAAACCATTCATTGTGTCATTCTTTTTGCCAGCATAAATCATCTTGAACAATTTCACACCAACATCGCCAACAAGTTTTTCGTCAGCAGTATGGTTGCTTATGACACTCGCTATTTGTTGTATTTCGGGCGACTCTATTTTCTTCAGCATGCGTGTTTTACCCTGCCCGTATGTCGCTGATGTTGTGTCGCATTCAGTCCAGGTATGAATAAAGAGAATGTTTGTCGTTTTTATTTTACCGGCTTTCTGCACAATATCTTGGATTTTCCAGATAGCCACACTACCCTTGACTGTCTTCCGTGCATTTGAAAGGAAGTAGATATCTGCCATGTCTTCATTCCAATGGTAGTACACGAGCAAGACTAACAAATCAGTGTCATCGGCCGCCACAATGACCTATTTTCCGTCTGCTGCGAATTCTAGGGCGCACGATACAATCAATGTGTCTGCATCCCCAGTGCTATTGTGTACAATGTGTCCATCAGATTCGAGCAATCCCCCCAGCATCTTGATGAACAGACTTTTGTTGTTCCCATTGGATAAAAATGTCTCCTGATTAGGTAGTCCAAGTCTTCTCGTACTAAAACCGGCTAAGATATTGGGATGGAGGTGCCGGTCTTTAGTTCCGAGTTCCAGGCCCATGCATTCTTATGACACGACTTAAGCGTTAGTGACCCGCTCAAATAAAACCACAATTATATGAAATAAAATATCACAATTGCGACAATAAATGGATATTTTCCGCAGAAGACATGCTATTTTATCTGAAACCCACATCAGTTGTGAATTTAAAACGGTAATTTAATGCGAAAAGAGACATTTACCTCAATGTTTACAATTTTTTAAAAGTATGCGAACTCGGTTGACCTCGCGAACTGTGTTCGGCATTTTCCGTTGAAAATATTCCGTAGATTTTGGACAACAACGCAAATTACGATGAATTCTCCATTGTAATCGTAATTATGTGTGTCAATAAATAAAATAATAAATAGATTAATTAAACATTGGAGATATAAATGTAATACACTAAATAAATGAACCTTAAGTTTGAAAAGTCCCACTAAAACGGAAGAACTATATTTCAAAACTGTGTGATTCGGTTCTCCGATTATTTTATCAACACAGATGTCAAAATGCACATCACACGCATGGCAAGTCAGACACAAGAGTTCTAATTTGCTCCAATTTTGACAAGATGCTTGCGAAAATTGTCAACAAAACTACCGTTCTGATCCTCCATTATGTCATTAAGTTTTTAGTGCGGGAATTGTTCTGAAAGCACATAGAAAACTGGACTTTCGGGCGATCGGTTTTCGCCATTTTTGTTCGGAAAACCCGCGCTATATATAGAAATGGAAAGTAGAATTCCCAGAACGAACAGCGGATTATGCCGAACTTATTCGGACCACTTCGGCTTTCGGTTAAAACGTAAACAAACAAGAGAAACAAATCGATGTTTGTGGCAATCAACCGGAATATTCTATGTGTAATTTAACATTAAAGTTAGATTATTATACACCATTATGACCATAAGATGTAAGCCTTTCCGATGTATATAGCATCATGTATTGATTTGCTAGGTAAATCGAGTAAAATACACCACAAATTCCCGCCACAGATCGTGGGCGTAAGTCGTGTCATAGGATTGGTATACAAGCGGTCTTGGACTAAAGACCGGCACCTCCATCCCAATATCTTAGCCGGTTTTAGTACGAGAAGACTTGGACTACTGATTAGGATGTGCTTCCATCGTCTCTGATAATTTTATATCTGCGCATGTCTTTCCGACTCTTCTCATGTGTTCGTGGTCCTTGGTAGATGGGCCATGTTCATATCCATCGAATACAATGCAGGCACTACCATATTGTGAACTCACATAGTAACTGTACTGTTTGACAATCTCGATGTACGTAGACTTTTTGGCCCACTTGACACGGTGCAACAGAGCACCGCCATCAACAACATACATGTACATCCCATCCTTTGGCCGGTTGACATGTTCAACAGAGTCAGTTAGAGCTTTTGCTAACTGCGTTTTATTAGGTTTCCGCATTAAGTTATCTTTAAACAAAGACGTTGGAATAGCTGTCAACTCAAATTCGAAATATCTTGCTGTATCCTCCTCTCGCTGAGCGATAGCGATCAAGCATGAAAACAGAATTGTCGGGTTTATTTGGACTGTTTTGTTGTCTATTTTAACTCCTGGTTGGAGATAGTCTAGAGCTCGGACCTTATCGCTCGTTTTAACGGAAGCTCCTGCAACACAAACATTATCCAGCTTTAGTTGAATTTTCATTCCAACTACTTCTGTTTGGTCACAGTTCACCCCATCAGCTTCACCAGCGGTCAAACCAGACGACAAGGAACGCAGTCTTGGTTCTTCTGTATCGAAAGGCTCATGATCAGAGAACCACTGCTCCAGCTTCAGTAAGTCTTCATAGTCACGTTGGCTTCTCGACTTGCTTAGTTCAATGTGCTGTTCGCTGGTTTTGTGTTTAGCACAAGTTAAGTTTGTCATTGTTTCATGAACTTCGGCACATTTATGCATATTATGCACCCATTGTAGGTGAACCGACTTGGTCATACCTCTTCTGCGTGTCAGTCCTCCTTTACTTTTTATCGATCTCATTAGGACCTGTTCGATTATCAAATCTGTTGACAATCCCGCCCAAAACCTGCTGCTTCTACGAACAACATGGAATCCTTGGTTAGGTATATGAGAAAGTTAATTCTCCAGGAAAAACACCAGTAAAAAACTAATCCTTTGCTATGTGGTCAACGCGTTTCGATTATAGTAAATCCTCGTTCAGGACCAAATGTGGTTTGTGAAAAAGTACGGATTACCTCGACTTTATATAGTCCGTGTGGGGAGAAGCTGCGTTACGATTGGCTGTTGCCATATATGGTTATGGTGTGTGGAATGGTTCTCACATGGTTCTCATTTGGTTTTCATAATGGTTCTCATGTGTGGGGTAAATGGTTCTCATATGTGGGATGGTTCTCATGCGGTTCTCATAAATGGTTCATTTTCTTCTGTTCTTGAGTCGTCTTGTCCAAATGATGCATTTGACAAATTTCAGAATATTATAGCTACAGCTTATGAGACTGCCTACCCACTAGGGCTGGACGATATTAACGAAAATAAAAACCGCGATTTTTGGAAATTAAAACCGTGGTTAACGATATAATCGCGTTTTTTTTTAAACAGATACAAGAAACTGAAAACAACTTCTCACTGTTCGCTAGAATCACATCATTGTCATTAGTTTTGACAAGTTGGCATCGGGAATAACATACCCGGTATAATTATGCAACCACTCAACCAGTGACAACCTCATGCTCGATCGATATTGGCGGAATGAAAAGTAAATTCACTGGTTAAATTCCGCTATTCGGACAATTTCGTTCCGGTGACTTGACAAATTCTGGTATATACCGGTAATTAATAAAACCATTATCTCGTATATGCCAAAACTAAAAGTGTTCTATACTATAGTATCCTTTTCTAACTCGATATGTTCAACTATGTTGAGTAAATATATATGCTATTCCCGATGACACTTGCGTCGCTTGACAACTGGAAATGTGGTTTACCGTCAAGACAAATTTGACAATGATGTTCAGTCTTTTCGCGAAGTCCAAATACACGTAGTACAAAACTTTTGGAATTCAGCCAAGCAAGGACATCATGTATTGTTGGGCGGGTTTGAAGCTCTAATTCTATACAATTGGTTTTAACCAATCGCAGTGAGTGGTTTCTTCTAGACGAGAAGAGGGCGGTATCTTCGCCCATTTATTATTTTGATTGACGGGCATGTGCATCGTTGTACTGAAGGAAGAGGCGTGGCATGACTGACATTCATATCGATCTATCACCTGATCAGTCGTCGATTCATTTGGTGAATTCTCTTGTAATAAATATTTCGCAGGAAAGACGGAGAGCGAAAGAGGGACGTATTCTGGGTTTTCATATTCCCCCAATTTCGTTAGTCGTTCTAAACGTTGTTTACTATGATGATTGAATATTGAAAAAATAGGACACGGGATTTAGTTGGAATTTAAAACTTAAATAACTCGATTTAGGCTTGAGTTAAACTATTTATTTGTATATATGCTTATGATTGGATGGCACCCACTGATTGCCGACGATATTACGATTATTTTAGATTAGACGATATTACTGACGATATTGAAATTTTAACCGGGTATTGTCGATTAATCGGGAAACCGCCCAGCACTACTACCCACTAAAACTTATTAAGGTGCAACAAAAAAGAAACAAAAGCGAAATCCATGGATGACAAATGGCCTAATTACATCAGCTTTAAATAAAAACAAACTATTGCGAAAAAAAAATTAAACATCCAACAACAGGAAACCAAGAAAAATATAAAAAATACTGTCAAATATTCAACTCCACTATGCGAGTTAGTAAACGATTGTATTATGAAACCATTCTGGAAGCGAATAAAAAAGATATGAAGAAAACTTGGCAAATTATGAACAATGCAATTATCCGAAAACATAATAATTCTGATATACCATGTACAATAACTAGGAATAGCATAGATTATAATGATCCAGAACAAATAGCAAATGCCTTCAATACATACTTCTCTGAAGCAGCTCAAGACACACTCAAAAAAATAAATGAGGTACCCATAACAAAATCCTACACAGAATATTTAAAGGAACCAAAAAAGGATAGTTTTTTCCTGTACCCGTCTAGTCCTAATGAAATTCTTCATATTACTGGCAGCTTCAAAAATAAAAAAAGTGTTGATAACTTTGGTCTTACTACAGAGCTCTTGAAAGAGACATGTCAGTACATGTCTCATCCAATATCGCATATTGTAAATCTTTCCTATGAAAGCGGTAAATTTCCTGATGCTATGAAAATTGCCTGTGTAGTCCCAATTCATAAAACCGGAGATAAAAATGATGTCTGCAACTACCGACCAATAAGCATCCTTCCTGTATTTTCAAAAATATTAGAAAAGGCTACCTATAGAAGACTGATTGATTTTTTAGAGAAGAAAAATTTATTAAACCCTATGCAATTTGGCTTCAGAAAACATCACTCTACGATCCACCCTCTCCTGAAACTTCTAAATCACATAGGCGAAATGAATGATAAAAAAACTAAAGATTCAACATTGGCATTATTTTTAGATTTTTCGAAAGCGTTTGATACTATAGATCATAATATCTTATTGAAAAAAATGGAATACTGTGGGATCCGTGGAGTAGTCAACAATTTTTTCAGAAGCTATCTAACCAATAGAAAGCAATATGTAGATCATTCCGGAAAAAAATCTGATTATAGAGCCGTTTCCACTGGAGTGCCTCAAGGCTCCATACTCGGGCCGATATTATTTTTAATATATGTAAATGACATGCCAAACTCCACAAAATTTAACATGCTGTCTTTTGCAGATGACACAATTGCATATGCGTCCAGTCCTGACATTGCGAAACTCTTCCATGACGCAAATATTGAATTGCACAACATATTTCTATGGTGTGCTGCCAATAAACTTGTTCTAAATGCATCTGAATCTAAATACATGGTGTTTAATGCCAATCCTGACCGAAGCTACCTTATTCGTAATAAACTTAAATTGGATGAGCAATGTATTCAACCTGTAAGCGCATTAGTGGGCGATCCATCCTTTAAATTTCTCGGTATACACTTAGATGAAAACCATCTCCATAAAAAAATATCCAAAACTATACATTAATTGCCTAAATAGGGCAAAACGTTTTCTTCCAAGAAATGCATTAAATCGCATATATGACTCTCTCATACATAGTAAACTATCATATGGCATTGAAATTTGGGGTGTTTCAACAGGTATTGAGAAACTTTTTAAACTACAAAAAAGAGCCTTTAGACTGATAAATAATGCAAAATATAATTCTCATACAGAACCCTTATTTAAACAAAGTAAAATATTGAAAATTAGTAATCTCCATTCATTGAAATCATCCCTTACTGCATATGATTGGAAAAACGGACTCTTACCACATTCATTGAATAATCTTTTGGAAAATACACCACAGACTGGTAGGGCTTCCCGCCAAATAAACAACCTTGCACATAAGACACCCAGGATAAAATATACTGAGCGATTGCCACTTCACCAAATCCCAAATGCCTGGAACTCATTACCTCTCACAATGAAAACCTCCATCCCAAGATTTACATTTAAACGACTTATAGTAGATAGTTATATTGAAAACTATAAAAGTAAAGTTATTTGCGAAAATCAGTATTGCCCTGACTGTACGAACCAATAAGTAACAAGGTATTACCTACGGTATAAACCCTTCTTACATGCATATCGATTTGTCACATTCACATTCTATGTATATTTTATATACATTACCATTATACTACTCCAAAGTACTACATTATTTTAATGTATTGTCGAGAAATGAAGTATTTAGTATTCAATACAAGTATACAAGTAGATGCTAATATGTGTGTGTCGATGAGAACTGTTGAACAGAGATAAAACATGTCGTTAATTTTCTTTTGCCTGGGCGATGCTGGGAAGACGGCCATTAGGTCACACCACCGCCCGGATTCTGTATGTGCATTGAATTTTCTAATATTATTTTTATAAATCCTATTGTATATGTACATGCTTTATCCAATAAACTATCTATCTATCTAAACACTCCATCACCAGGTACATAACTGACGACGATTCCAGTGATATTTAGCATTTTACTTCAGACTTACACCTACACTTACATTCTACAACTGCTCACTCATGTACATAACTATAAATTTCAAAATTAACCCTTTCGAAAACTCGCGGCCTATGCTTACGTTCCTAATTTCTAAATTTGTAACACCTAACTATGTACCACGCTCCCATCTTTTACTGAAACTACCGGTATGGGACAATCATGAAACTAAAGAATATTTAATACTCTACGTATAACTAGTTCATTTATCATAGTGCGTGATTCTACGATACTGGTACGCATACTCTGTCATATGTATACCTATATTTTCCAAATTTCAAAACACCAGGCATACCTCTATTATGCTCCTGTTTTTAATTTTACTGACTATGGAATTGTCCAAGTGGCGCTTCGGAATGTGTACCTAGATAATGATCACCTTTGTCCATGTTACCGAAGACAGGTTTACCCTTGTATTCTGTGGTGTTCCCAGCCCCCCCCGGATCTCTATATTTTACAACTTTGTAATTGAAAGGTAACAGGCTAGATCTGAGTTTTTTGTCGACGACATCTCAACATTGTCACTAGCACTGCACAACCCTCTCTTAGAATCTGTAAAATCATGTCTGCATTTTCTATGTACCAAAACATTTCCAATAGGACTTTCACTAATGCGACTATTTAAGTAACGCACGAGGTCCAGCCGACGACGTTTCTCGCCGAAACTAATGAGGGTTAATATGCCTTTCTCCGAAACAGCAACTGACTGCTCTTCATCAAACCCAATACTACATATGACACATATGTCAGCCGAAAAATGACTAGTGTCACCTGATGCCAATTCCTCGGACATAGCTATACTAATATACACTTATTAATATGACACTCAAATAAACTATGATTAAACTCAAATGATATAAAATGTGATTCTAAGGCCAAAAAAAAGAGTTTTGGTTCTCAGGCCCCGCCGCATTGAATAAAAAGCGCCGCATTAGGCCTTTTTATTGCAATGCCTGATGTTATGACAAAAAAACTGACGAAAAAATAAATTTGAAAAAAAAAACAAACAAAAATTATTTTATCAACATGTCCATAGTAGATATGTGTTGAATATTAGTGTGCATTGAGCTCTAACATGTAATGTGTTAAAAAGTGACTTGCAGGCTTACAACATGAAGTAGATGACTACAATTAAGATAAAAGGTCGCAGACTAGGGCTTCACGGTATATCGATATATTATCGAACGTCGATATATTTTTAAATTATCGTATCGTATCGACCCAAAACTAAATTATCGTCATCAACGATATATTTCCAAAGTTTAATAAATTTGAATTAAATAAAACAAAAAGTTTCATGTAGGCGCATTCTAACCGACAGTGTGATAACGTGCAAATAGCCGCGACTGTCACCCGCATTGGTGGCTGGCTAGACAAAGAGTCCGCTTTATTGCTGAAGGCGTTACAAATAACTAACGTGAAAAGAAGGCTACTCATTCAGTAATTGAGTTCGTTGATTAAACACTGTGGTGGTGATATATAATATTTTCCGCGTTACGGAGTATAGAGGAAAATTACTGTCTTCACGGCACTGGAAGAGTTAATGGGAAGGTATGTTTTGACGCGTGTGTATTGTTGTGTCTGGTCAGTTGAGTATCGGTATGCCCGATCGGTACTCAGTCGCTGGTGCGAAGCATGATTGCTATTGAGTGACCAGGTATGCGCAGAAGGCGTGAATAGAAAATGGTCAATCTAGTGTCAGTTGTCTGCACGGTCGGGCACGGTTTTCAATACCTGTTGGTTTAAAGTGTCAAGAAAATAGTTTAAAACGTTTTTATACAAACTGATTTGGAGTCTATCTTGTTAGTTCATCGGATGACGGCTAAGAAAACGAATCCGACGTTTTTATCCCTGAGACCGGTATATGGAGCATTTTTCGGATACAGGTTTCCAGACCAACACATAAAAAAGATATAATGATAAAGTGAGGGGTCTGGTTTTTCCTGTAAGGCTTCCCAGTCTGAGAAGGGTGACTGATTCCGTTTGAGCCAAGATAGAATGTGCGCTATAATAAATATCATATTTTTCAATCCGCATAGTTTCGATCCATTTTCATCGTTTCATATATATTGAGATAGTCTGCATGAATATATAAGCGCACATATATTCATCAGAGCGAGTTTATTATTTCATAATAAACGTTATCTAGGTCCGACCGCCTAGCGTAGCACTTAAAGCATTATGTTCTTAGTTGTTGTTTTGTTTACCCATTAGCGCGGGAATGGTGTGAAGACAAGCAGTGTTTTCACAGGTTGTATTGTGTGTGGATAATCTGGCGTGAAGCCATTTAAGTTATAAGTTCGATGTTGGCGTGTCCCTAAAGCAGAGTCATTGTTTAAAGTCGTGGGGTCTCAATCCCGATCAGCTGTCGTGCATCACAACATACAATGGGTCAAACATTATCAAAGTTGTTGACATACTCGGATGGCAACACTTTTCCTGCTTCGGGCACAATTTTAATCTGGCTGTTAACAACGCTATGAAAGACGACAAACGTGTTAGTAGATTGCTTAGTATTTTGCCGTGGGATAGGGTCTGCTTTCTCGACCAGCTGGATACGTCGACGCAACTTAAGAGCTATTCAGCGCGAAATGGACATTAAAAAACAGTCTCTTGTTGCTGACTGTCCGACGAGATGGGGAGCTAAATATGACATGGTCAAAAGAATAGTGGATCAGGTTTCGTAAAGCACTAAGTTCAAACAAAAAGACATCACATCTTATTCCATTACGTAAACTTATCGTTTAGTTCTTACTTTGAATTACAACCGGAAGTAACATGTAAATGTTATGTATACAACGAAAATACACAAACTGCTAACGCTTGTTCGCGGATTTTCATGAAAGCATACAATTTAAAATTACATTAGTTTGGAATTCCAAAACTTTAGATTATCGATATATACCCATATCGCGATAATAATTTGGATATCGTATCGATAATATTTTTGATCATATCGTGAAGCCCTATCGCAGACCACATGTCCCCCGACTGGAGTGGTAAACTTCATGATTGGATTTGTTAGAAGGATACTATTTGCAACAATGTTATACAATATATAGATGTTGCAAACCACCGCAAAATTTCTTGTACAAAACAACCCGATGAACAAACGCATGCAAACGCGAAAAAAATGATATTTTTGTATTAGCTATATAGATGTTGCAAATCACCAACATGTTAGGAACAATATCCCAGAGTTTCAAATCTCTACATTTAAAACTGTAGGAGGAGTTGATTACACCATGAAGGTACCCAATCTCATCCAAAAGGCAAAAATGTTCCAAATTTTCTAAGTCGAAAACCCCCCAAAAATATGGAAAATATAATATTTTTTATTAGCTATATAGATGTTGCAAATCACCAACATGTTAGGAACAATATCCCAGAGTTTCAAATCTCTACATTTAAAACTGTAGGAGGAGTTGATTACACCATGAAGGTACCCAATCTCATCCAAAAGGCAAAAATGTTCCAAATTTTCTAAGTCGAAAACCCCCCCAAAAATATGGAAAAAATGATATTTTTGATTAGCTATATAGATGTTGCAAATCACCAACATGTTAGGAACAATATCCCAGAGTTTCAAATCTCTACATTTAAAACTGTAGGAGGAGTTGATTACACCATGAAGGTACCCAATCTCATCCAAAAGGCAAAAATGTTCCAAATTTTCTAAGTCGAAAACCCCCCCAAAAATATGGAAAAAATGATATTTTTGATTAGCTATATAGATGTTGCAAATCACCAACATGTTAGGAACAATATCCCAGAGTTTCAAATCTCTACATTTAAAACTGTAGTAGGAGTTGATTACACCATGAAGGTACCCAATCTCATCCAAAAGGCAAAAATGTTTCAAATTTTCTAAGTCGAAAACCCCCCCAAAAATATGGAAAAAATTATATTTTTGATTAGCTATATAGATGTTGCAAATCACCAACATGTTAGTAACAATATCCCAGAGTTTCAAATCTCTACGTTTAAAACTGTAGGAGGAGTTGATTACACCATGAAGGTACCCAATCTCGGACGCACGGACGCACGGACGGACGGACTCACATTTTGCCCCTTATGTGTCTACAAACTTAAGTGGCTAGAAAAAATGGTGTGACCTATGTGACTACTTGTTTTTACGTGGCTTCAAAAGGGGTTCTCACGAAATGCTACTTGCGAGGCTGCAAATCAAGTGTCAATGTATTCTGTGACTTACGGTTGGTGCATGTGAAGTAGTCAGCAGATTGTATTTTTTCAACCCTTCATTCACAATTTAGAGAGTTCATTAAGAAATAAAGCGTGATTAAGAAAAATATTGTATATTTGTAAATAAGGTTGCTAATATGGCTAGCCACTTAATCCGTCCGTCCGTGTCCATAGAACACTGGTTGGACATCCATATTGATGGACAAATTGTTTCAATTTATTAAAGGACAATTTTTTCAAGTGACTTTCTCAGGCCACATAGATCACATTTCAGCTGTCAAATGAGGTTGCTTATGTGACTAGCCACATAAGCAATCATTTGAGTCCAAATGGTATTTGAATGGCTTCGAAGACACATAAGTGGCATTTTGTGGGAACGGATGGACGCACGGACGCACGGACGGACGCACGCACGGACGGACGAGGGTCATTTCTATAGTCCTCCGACGGAAACGTCGGGGGACAAAAATGATTAGCTGATCCTCATGCTCTTCTTACAATTAGTCATTTTGAACAACTTACACTAATTGTAACTTTATACAATTGAAAAGCACAGGACTAAATTCAGGATCACATATTAGAATGGGGAGGTATCAGTTTTTAGACAACAATAACAGTAGTTAATGTCAGGGGCATTATATATTGTTAGGTAATCCCAGTCATACACTGGTAGTACAATGTCATTTTTATATAAGACTAAATGAGTTTATATGCATAACAGTTCCCTCTACATTTCTGGTTATTTACTAGACAGAGGTAGGTATCTTTGTCCATGCTTACTATGCGCAGAAATAAATAAAAATAAAAATAAAACCCTCCCTCCCTCATTGATTTGAAGAAAAAAATTGCCCGAGAACCAAAACACTTTTTTTTTTTTGGCCTAATAAAACAATGAATTACAACACTCTCACTAAGATAGCCTCATCAGTGAGAATCATAATAAGATCGTCTCCAGCGTGCGTTGTCACCATTAGGTTTCAGCAGGAGACGAAGTTTGACAAAACAATTTAATATAGAGATATTAATACACGTGTTTCGATATGATAATAGCACTGCGAAGTAGCTATGCGATGTGAGCGAGAGTTTGACTTGCATGCAAGTGACAAAATGTGTCAATGCTTTGTGGGTGGCGGATGCCTGGCACATTAATAAAGAGTGTGACGGATGCCTGACACATTAATAAAGAGTTTTGGATACTCAGTACACAATGCTGCAGTGTTTGGTGTGGCATTTACCATATCACGCATGCAGTTCATAGTTGGCGCTCTTTATTAACTCCATGTGTAATAGCCATTCATTGTGATTGCATGGGAGAATCAAAACAAAATAGCTTAAATGTGGCCCCCTTGCACAGTTCTCAGGTTCATTATTTCCCAGTCGGATTTATGTGGATTTTGGAATATTCAGGAGATATCTACCACATACCTGCCCCAAACTCGGTTCTGAAAATATGTTTTCAAGTTCAGCAGCTGAGTTAACAATTTCTCTCCTTTTATTGGGTCAATGCACATATACGTAGGGGTTTTCTCTGGTATATTCACAAACTAACCACTAATTTTCTATGAACATGTTACCAAAATGATTTAAAAGTATAACAAATACCTCATAGTTAATCAATAAATAGTTCTAAGTATTTTATTTTTTCCATTTGTTTTAACCTGAAATTTCATGTTTTGTGGGTAAGGTTAACATTTTTCAGATATTTGTACTCTATGTTTAATTAAATTGTCCATGTTTCATATTGTCGTATGATTGTGCACATTTTAAGACCATATGCGATACATTTGCTTAACAACTCTTCAAATAATATACAAATTACTCGGACATATTTTTGAAAACGCGACATATTTTTGCGAACGTGAATGATATCTTCGTAAAAAAATAATAAAATATTGGGGGAAACTGGCCAATTTTGACTTATTTACAAAGTTCAATATATACTGGATGTAATAAATATCAGAGTTACAATAATATAGCAATGTTATCTTGGTACCCAATGTTTGCCAATGAATCGCTCATTAGAAAATCAGCACACATATTTGAAAGGGGACCCCTATTTTAAAGTGATGCAGAAAAAATTGCTCAAAGCGGATTTTAGCGGATTTTGGATATATTATTTGGGCGATGTTCCCGCGTCCAATGACATAAAAATCGCTTCTCTACCAATTTCTTCTAGGTTCACCATTTTTTTCGCCTTCTCCGACTATACTAATAGGCTCTAGGCCTACTAGTTGATGCTGGTTGATGTCTGAAAAATAGATAAATTTAATTTTGTGTAATTTTTTATTCTATTATAGGCCCCAACACTGGGCCTAGTTATTTTTTGTTGTCATTCCAGGGGATTCAACATATTTTTCATCTACTCACACAGATGAATAGGCTGGGTTATAAATTTACCATTATAATCACATCATATTCTACCTTTGTTGATTGCTTAGAGTTCAATTTAGTTGAGATTATCGCTGATTACTGTTGACTATCGCATAATTATCAGCCAAGAAAATATTTGTCTTGTACATGTTTGTAAACAGGAAGTAACATTTAATTTGGTCTTTCAAAGAAGGGACCAATATAGAGCGGTCGGTTGTTTTTACAGAGGGGAGCAACACAAAGCTTTGGGGTTTTGGGGTGGGTGTCTAAAATTTTATGAAAAAAAAATGCAAGAAAGGGTGGGTGGGTGTAAAAAAATGGCAATGTAAAAAAAAAAAAACCCACATCTCGCAACTTTTTTATGCCCCCCCCCCCCCCCCTGGCTGAGGCATGATATACAGTAATGCCCTAAGTAATCGACTCCTTAACCACAGCAGAATTATGGGTAAATTTTAAGGATTTAGTCGGAAATATGGCTTGTTGCCATTCATCGGAAAGCTCTCACTAAGAGGTTTCCGATGAATGGCAACAAGCCATATTTCCGACTAAATACTGAAAAGTTACCCATAATTCTGCTGTGGTTAAGGGTCGCTTACTTTGGGCATTACTGTAATCGACATGTTGCCACGGAATTTCTGAGGCCAATTTTGAGGACTGTATAATGCAAAAATTACAACAATTTATTCAACACAAACTACAAAATTTATAAACTTCTGATTTCTATATGAGTAATGGATATGATGAGTTATTTACCAGACCCCAAACATGGGGTTTTCTCGCTAATCGCTACCGGCCACTGAACTGATATATTTGATACGATTTGCGAGTACTGTCAGTATTCTGTTTGGGACGTATTTGAATAACACAGGACTCTAGAACCAAAGATCATTTGAGCGATTTTTCGATCATATGATTGAAAAAGCCCAGATGAGTTGGAAGAAATATCTCCAAGGTAAACAAGGGCATCGCTGGGCGTGACTAAATACGTTTGTCAGTTTACATGTAAATTGTTATTAACCCTTTCAGTACCAAGTCCGATTTTTGTATCAACCCATATTTCCTTGATCGTTTTTCAAATTTATTGATTATAATAAGGTGATACATTGATGGATAGAGCTCTTATGGGTTGATACACAAATCGAACTTGGCACTGAAAGGGTTAATGCTGTACCATGATTTCCAGCTGCAACCTGAATAAAATTCAAATTTAGAATGTTGTGTATTTTTCTGCTTTAGAACTCTGCTGCCAGGACCGTTGCTGTTGAAGGCTTTGCTAAGCTTCTTCTATCACGGAGAGTTATCTCCGTTAAAATATTGACGCATCTCATTCTGACTTGGTATAACCCTCTCACTAAAGACGACAATGTATCACATTATTATAATCAATAAATTTGAAAAATGATCAAGGAAATACGGGTTGATACAAAAATCGAACTTGGCACTGAAAGGGTTAAGTCAGGTGAATTAACCCTTCACCCAACAGAACGGCCCTGTGCCAATGCATTCTCTTATATATGCGAGTCGACCATAGGTCGCCTCGCATATATAAGAGAATGCATTGGATTAACACATATTAAAAATGATAAAATTGTCAAAGTATGTAGAAAAATATTATAAAAATTGTTAAAAAATGTAAGAATTGTTTTTTTTAGGCCAATGCATTCTCTTATATATGCGAGGCGACCTATGGTCGACTCGCATATATAAGAGAATGCATTGGCACAGGGTATAACTGTAACCATGACAGTGTGGTCAATGAACCGGTTCCAATGAGATCCATATTTGTATGGTGTTATTGAGACAGACCGAAGATATTTTAGGCTGTTGAAGCTTTATTTGGGCGTTTTTGGCCGTTTTGTTGGGTAAAGGGTTAAGTTAAAAAAAAGGACCATAACTCTGTACAAATAATTGGTCGAAACCCATAGTAATTGTCCTGTATTTTTAGCTAGAAACAGACATACCAACTTTGGTTCTAATCAAATAATTCAAACTGTAGTTATCGGTCAGAAACCAAAACTATTAAGGGATAAAAGAACAGACGGATGCCTCGATAGACGGATGGACAGACTGATTACATAATCGACCTTTTTTTCAAACGAGCGTATAAAAACGAATCTCTTCAAGATGTGTTAATACTGAGCCATATCGCACTTCTTTTTGACTAACCTTTCTGCATCTGCATAGATTTAACCAGTTTGTTTTTACTTTCGATACACATTACTATGGCCATCTTTATTCTGCAAAAAAAAAAACAATTTTAAAACACAGACAGTCCATGTGTCATTTACTATTTTCCTTTTAAAGCTGAGATACTATTGTTTGATTTTAATTTTGCTGCCAAGAAAAGTCCAGAGAACTTAAAGTGATGTGAAACACTGCGGAATGGTGATCAAATAAAAATGGAGAATAATCTTGTTCAAAGTTGTTATTTTGACAAATATTATGGCAACACACATCGTTATTCTTATATATTAATTAATTGCAGTGATTCTCGAAGGTGAAATCGTTTTCGTTAGTTTATCGCAAATAGTTGCGTCTCGAATCGAGAAGTAAATGTTTACAATTGAGGGTATACAGTAATGCTCTAAGTAATTGACTCTTTAACCACAGCAGAATTATGGGTAAATTTTCAGGATTTAGTCGGAAATATGGCTTGTTGTCATTCATCGGAAAGCTCTCCCCGAGAGCTTTCCGATGAATGGCAACAAGCCATATTTCCGACTAAATCCTGAAAAGTTACCCATAATTCTGCTGTGGTTAAAGAGTCGATTACTTAGAGCATTACTGTTGTTCAGACGATGATTTCTATGGAGTGGTAAGGTAGATTTGCTTGAAATTTTCGGCGATGTTACTAAAATGCTACATTCATCCAGTTGACATAGCGCCTGCATGCCAACTTATCAGTTTCACATACCAGAATAAGTCCATAGTATGTCTTTAACAGTGTATCTCACAGTTGTTATCTGGAATCAAAATTAATTAACCCTTTCTTTACCAATGACTATTGATGAGTAGATCCCTTAGGAAATGTTCAGATAACAAGTTGAACATTCAACAATCAACCATTTCCCACCAATGAATATGAATAATTCTGCGCTTGCATTATCTTTTCACATGTCAGTTTTTATTACCTGAACACCCCTCCAAATGAATAATAGATGTTCCAATGTATACTTTTATGGGAGAATCCATTCAGTATAGAAACGGGTTAAGTCAGGATTTGTTGACACTCATAATACTTGGCCAAGCCTGTCGTTTGCAGAATGAGGTCCCCAGTAGGTCAATTTAATGACGCTATCCTGCATAGCAAACTAGCATCACTAAATTCACCCTCTGGGAACCTCATACTGCTTAGGCCTCATCTTCTCTGGAAAGTTTCTTTATTATCAAATTTCTACAGAAAAATCTTTAGTGTGCCTGTAATTTGCAGAATGAGGTCCCCAGAGAGTGAATTTAGTGATTATAGCCTGATATATATATGCTCATCTGGAAAGTTCCTTTATTATCAAATTTCTATAGAAAATTCTTCACATAGATTCTATATCTTTTATAGTTTAGATTCTCTATATTCCCAAATTTGCAGACGACACATTGCATAATCGAGGTTCCCAATGGGTGTACATCACAATATTCACCATTTGGAAACTTCAATTTGAGTCTATGTTTCCCATAGCAGATGAGGCCATGCAGAATGAGGTCCCCAGAGGGTGAATTTTGTGAAGCTAGCCTGCTATGTGGGACAGCATCACTAAATTCACCCTCTGGGGACTTCGTTCTGCAAATGACAGGCACACTAAACTCATGCATGCATACTGAACAAATATTAACTAACTTTTGAATTCCTTTTGTAACTCCAGATATAGACTGTTTTGGACTTTTGAATATGTTTTTCACAGCATCAAAGATAAGACGAATTCCTTCCGTAATCTCCCTGGCAACTCGTGGCAGTGTGATTTTAATCGGCTCTGATATATCCTACAAAAAAATTAAATATAACTTTAGGGTGCCTGTCTCTTCCTACACCAAATACAGCATTTAAAATAAAAGTCTGTGTAAAAGACTTAATAGCAGGTTATATATAACCATTTTTATGTTTGAGAAGATCTGGCGATCGGTTTCATGATTGCCTGCAGTCAGTTTTGGTGGATACTGTACGTAATGTAATTTATACTTTCGGTTACGTGAGCGGCCTTCCTTATCAGTCGCCATTTAGCAAAACCAGTAAGAACTCTCTCTGGACGTGGGAAGGTTATTCAAAAGTTATGTAGTTTTAAATATTATATTATTAATTCATACACATCTCGGCATCGGTAATTGTTTCTTGACCCTCACTCCCGCCCAGTATGGTTATTTTGTTAAGTTTTGTTATTCTCATGTGTTATGATGTTTTTATTACATTTGTTACTCTTGTTTGACTTGTATGGGGGCCCTTTTTTGGTCCCCACCTTCACAATTTTATTATTTCGGCTGATTAATGAAGATAATTAAACAGCCATTGAACGAGAAATTGTCTCATGTCTTGTGAACTAGCAAATCCCTCCTCGGGCTCAATATTATGTAATCACAGAATATTTATTTAGCCATCTTCTCAGGGCATAAATCTGTTTATTATTAAAGGTACTCAATCCTGATTAACGTTCCTAAATTACTATTTCTTTGGCTTTGGCTTCTTTTAACTCTGTGTGGCTTTCGCAAAGAGATCTCGTGCAATCTACCTTGCAGCTCTTTTAACTCTGTGTGGCTTTTCCAAAGAGATCTCGTGCAATCTACCTTGCAGCTCTTTTAACTCTGTGTGGATTTACTAAAGAGATCCCATACATGCTTGTACTCTCTGGAGTCTTCCCAGATGGATTTAATATAAACTGTAACCTTGTGGGTCTTTTACTCTGTGTGGCATTTCCAAAGTATTAAATCTCATGCAAACTGCCATGTGGGCCTTTTACACATTCTAATTTCAATGGTTTATTTTGTTGATTAAAAAGAATACCAAAATATACATTGAACAGAGTATTGCATAATTGGATAGATTTAAACCCATATAGTGCTCTAATTTCAGTATTCCAAATTGTTCAATATGCAGACAATATGCCCTCTTGAGGGATGTAATGTTCAAACATTACTGCTGAAAACTAACTAATTTATGGTGCAGCATTTGATTGACAAATTATGGACAGCTATCACCATACCAAAAAAAACCACATCTAGTGTGGTCGTCAGAGGGTTCGACCCGGAAGAAATTGGTATAGAAGCGGTTTTGGTGTCATTCGACGCGGGAGAATCTCGTGAATAACATATCCAAAATCCGCTAAAATCCGCTTTGGGCAAAATTCAGGATCCAAGATGGCGTCCAACAAGGCTGCCGTTAGTCAAAAGATACTCTGACTGAGATTAATTCGATAACAGTGAGAACAAATGTTGTCATATGTTGTCATATGTATACATTTGTATACATTTTTGCAAAGGTAAAATGTTGAGCCACCTGTTTATGGCAAAAATGGAACCCATCGTCCCAGATGGCCGCCAAAATGGCGGCCTAAACTCAAACATTTGAAGTTTTTGCCTAATATCTTAAAGATCAATTCCTGTTGTTTGATAATGGTTCAGACTGGCGACATTGATTAGTCATATTCATGTTAATTCATCATTGGAGCAATGAAAGATACCATAAATGGGGTCCCAGACTCATCTACACCCTCAAAAATTCGATTTTACAGAACGCGGTATAACATTCCACAAAACTCTCCATTGTGATTACAGTCATATATCAACAAGAAATGGACAGAACTGTACAATGTAAGTTGGGAATACCAATATCTATAAATACTCCAATTCAATGAAACCCAAATTGGCGCTTTGTCTCAAAATGGCTGCCAAAATGGCGGTCAAAATATGGAAAATGGCGGATATTGATCACAGTGTCATTCAATCCATTATAAGTAGTGGTTGATGAATAAAATTGACTAAATAAATACGAATGAATACCTCTTTATGATGCCATTATGCTAGCTCTATGTAAAAACTTAAAAATCAGTACCAAAAATGGCTGCCAAAATGGCCACCCGATGTGAAAAATACTATTTTCTATCACTTCTGTTTATCACTTGTTGCTCTCTGAACTGGGAAACAATGGGTATATTCTTTCAATGATCGTGTCAACTGATCATTACAGCAATGACATTCTAATAGATTAGATCATAGTTTACGCCGATCCTTCACTAATAAGTTATAACGAATGCGGTATGAAATTTAACCAAAATCGACTTTGGGGTTCTGGTCACATTTGATATTTAGGGATGAGCAGATCTTGTCTACAAAATAATTGATCGTTTCTTTTATTTGTGAACATTCCATCTCAAATAGACCAAAAGAAACAATACATTTTATCTAATATGGCTTCCAAAACGAAAATGGTAGACTCTGCCCAGCTTATCACATAATGGAAGTTGTGAGTGGTGGATGCAGTTGATAGTTGGCTCATATACATGTATGTGGCTCATATACATCAAAATTATTTATTTTCAATCTTTTGGTGGCTTCCCGCGGGTTGACAAAATCTCGACTCATCAGTGCTATAATGTCGTATATCCATTATGGCGGGAAATGAGTATTTGATACCATTCGAATCGTGAGAAAAAATCCAATCCGATGGGCCAAACTGTCCTTGCATTGGATGAGAGATATTCGCACAAAGCAGTGAAGCAAATGTCGTATATCCAGCGATCTTCACAATTATTCGTACTATGAGGTCGTATGTCCAACAGCAGCCAATCGGACGCTTCAGGTTGTCCACGTGACTTCTGTTTTGTGTTTGTGAATTCTAAAATGTGTGCTATATGGCAGTATCTCCATGTTAGTCGCGTGATCATTTGGTGGTTTAAATTTTGTGATTGTTCCACACATTTCTGTATGATGATGCACATGGGTGAATTTTCATAGTGTAGAATAGGCACTTTTTAGTTCATAGACACATGCGATTGCCACCATATTTAGCTTAATCTGCATTTATTAGCACAACTTCATTATAGCACGGAAACGAATCGTCGCTGGCATACGCAAAATGTCATATCTCCAAACAAGCTATTGCTTTTTAAAAGAAAACGAGGGAATAAACAGAAAACAATATGTGGTTCAATGAACAGCTAATGTCAGTTTCCATTGGGATAAATACAACAATACGTCATGCTTTGTCAACATTAGGAGAAATGTTGTCTAAAAACTTCAACCTTCATTTTCTCGGAAAGTTGAAAATGTGGGTTACATTATAGCACTGATGCGACGAAATATTAACTATTCGGGCTCGGCCATCATTTTCAAGTTTCAAGCTGGAACTAAATGTAGCCCATGGATTCCCCATTTCGACATGTAAGAAAAGTAGTTTTACTCTGATCTCTTCCCAGATATCAACTCTCCGGTAAATGGTGATCTCTTATGTTCTAGAAAATACGTGTGCCAAATACATATATGTATGAAGAAACTATTCCCATACATTGTTTACACATCGACTCCGTAAGTATGTGGAGGTTTTCTTGGACAAGCGGGATTTTCAAACCTCGAAACCGTCCGTACAAACAATAAAAGTTAATAGGAAATGACGTTGGATGTAGGTCTAGAGTACGTCGTCCGCATGAAATAGTTTCGTGTCATTAATTTGCACATAGTTCGTGCTCTGATGAGCATGGATGAACGCCTTATGTGGCAGTTTGATTGTCTAACATCCGGAAAATAACATGTTCATTGTTCACATTTCTTAGACAAACATGTTGTTAATCACCATCTTCATGTGGCATTTCTATCCAATGACAACCTTGAAATGCCAGTTAATCAAGCTAAATGGTTGATACCTTTACGCCTACGGGTCAGATCCAGCCGTGACGCACATTGTGTCTACATATCTTTGATGAAATTCACTAAATGTGTAGAAGATATAGGTGCGTCTATATATGTACTAGAATGTTTCTATCCACATGTATATACCCACAATCGCATGACACGGAATTGTCACATAAAGTGTGAAGGGTATACAATGTAAGTGCGAATTTTCATTTTTCCTCTTGATATTGAAGAAAATAATGTTACTTTGAAACTCTCCAGCTCCGATAACCAACTTGCCCACCAATTAAGTAAACCCCAGATTATTCGCTTTTCCCTCCTGTCCTTTTCACTTTCGCCAGCACTGGAAAACCTATTATAGCCTGATGCTTCCGTACTAGACCACCGATGCCCATATAATTGATGTTCCGAATAGTCGTTATTAAGTAGAAATGTTGACACTGTGTTTTCAAATAATCCAGATTCGTAGCAATTTAATTTATTTTTAATTAATTTCCAGATAGTCCCTCGTAATAAGTGGACATCGTGTTGGTTCCTGCAGTAGATACTGCTTAGTTGGAACATTTCGGGCTGAACTGATTGTGGTAGTAGATTATTGGCAACATGTTTAATAGGTCTGTCATCGTTAGCTCACAACCGAAGTGTTGTTTCGGCTTTCTTCTGAGCAGAACTTAAATTTCGACAATTTTCGGTGGCCATTTTGGTAGCCATCTTAGCATTTTGAATCGTGATTGGCTACTCATACCCATAAAAAACATTGATTTCAATCAATGATGTGTATTTGTGCCGAATTGGCGTTTTGTCGAATGGGTTTTCGTGAATAACTACATATTTGCCATTTTCATTATTATTGGCGACCATGTTGGACGCCATCTTGAATTCTGTATTTTCCCAAAGGCGGATTTTAGCGGATTTTGGATATGTTATACACGAGATTCTCCCGCGTCGATTGACAACAAAACCGTTTCTTTACCAATTCCTTCTGGGTCTAACCCTCTGACGACCATTCTAAATATCTGCCATTTTCCATATTTTGACCGCCATTTTGGCAGCCATTTTAAGACAAAGCGCCAATTTGGGTTTCATTGAATTGGAGCAATTATAGATAATGGTATGCCCAACTTACATTGTACAGTTCTGTCCATTTCTTGTTGATATACGACTGGAATCCCAATGGCGATATTTGTGGAATTTTATACCGCGTTCTGTAAAATCAAATTTTTGAGGGTGTATAGGAGTCTGGGACCCCATTTATGGTATCTTTCATTGCTCCAATGATGAATTAACATGAATATGACTAATCAATGTCGCCAGTCTGAACCATTATCAAACAACAGGAATTGATCTTTAAGATATTAGGCAAAAATTTCAAATTTTCGAGTTTAGGCCACCATTTTAGCAGCCATCTGGGGCGAGGGGTTCCATTTTTTCTATAGATATGTGGCATAATACTTTACCTTCGCAAAACTGTATACATTTGTATTAATATGGCAACATTTGTTCTCATTATGTCGAATTAATATCAGTCAGAATCTCTTTTGACTAATGGCGGCCATGTTGGACGCCATCTTGGATCCTGGATTTTGCCCAAAGCGGATTTTAGCGGATTTTGGATATGTTGTAGCAGAGATTCTCCCGGGTTGAATGACACCGAGATCGCTTCTATACCAATTTCTTCTGGGTTGACCCCTTTTTTTGCGTACCACGACCACACTAATACCAAATACCATTCCAAAAACACACACAACATAAATACACAATTATCAATTTGAGAGAGGTACGTTGTGGCATATTTCTTATAGTCCTTCAACCAATAGCCGAAAAATGGACATGTCGGTACCAAACTGGCGGGCAAATTCTAACTGCACTTTTTAAGTAGTTTAATATCTCAGCTATCCAGCTCGCCTTTAAAGTAACATACCATTCACGAAAATGGATTTTATTCTAGCCAGTGGGGATTTCATTGTATCTGCGGAAAAAGCCGACACTAATATCGTATCTTAAGTGTCCAAGTTATGATAAATATTGCCAGATTTAATACGGAATCATTTTATTGTCGGAATATAAGCACTTCAGCATGGGTGACACATCGTAATTCGGCTTATACAAATGCATTTTTTCAGCTATAAAACGCAGGTGAATCATATACAAACACGTTTCACTGTCAAATGGTTTGACAAAGTATACTATATATGCTTTTCGATATTCTGATTGGATCAGAATGAGAAAGTAACAGCATTTATCGCAGTCATTGGCTCAAAGTTGACACAAGCGCTTTACATTCTTTTTGGAATATAGAGTTATCGGTATTGGCAATATATATAGCTGAAAAATACTGCTATCATTTTAAACTGGGGAGCAAATTCTTAACTCTCAATGCAATTTTGTGTAAATCAACAGTCCTGCTATCCGGGAATGTAGAATATCAATGTCAAATCGTAGTTTATTATCTAAAATCGGCATTAGTTAAGCAAATATGGGTATGAAGACAAAATTTCTTATATCATAATTGGGAGAGTATTGCTTTACCATTTCGCGAATGTTGTGGGAGAGTATTGCTTTACCATTTCGCGAATGTTCTCAGAACGTATGGCAAATTTCGGAAGAATGTACTAATCGCCCTTGTGAAAACACATGGATATACTTTGACCGATCGTTGCATTGATTAGATCATATATTATGTCGCACTCAAACACTTTGCTTCTGTGTGAATCGATCTGTATTACCATCACGATGTCTTACCCTCGACTATATAAACGGCCCAAAGTTCCTACTATATGTTATGGTGGCCATAGACTAGAACACTTGTGGATTGATTGCACCAGGTTGACTAGAATAAAAAGCACAAGTCTACTTGTTTCCATCCCA
Organism: Siphonodentalium dalli; assembly: GCA_032622095.1. Lineage (NCBI taxonomy): Eukaryota > Metazoa > Mollusca > Scaphopoda > Gadilida > Siphonodentaliidae > Siphonodentalium > Siphonodentalium dalli. The sequence goes on from CP136062.1 coordinate 57,994,197, forward strand.
AATTAACTAAGTTTATGCCAGTCTTTGTAGAAATACATGTACACCCGGAGTCTCAGATTCATAAGGATAATTTATATGTGGGCATGTAGTTTATTCCAGACTGAGTATCTGCATGAATCCAAATTCAAATGAGTGATCTGCATGTGAGATTGCACGATTCATAATTATGTGTAGGCCTATATCATGATGGGCCGGGCCACTCATAAATATCCTATTTAGCAATTTCAGCTATATCAGGGTATCTGCCCATTTCTGGTGAATGAATTCAAGGAGTTTCAAGGAGGTTCCAGTAGTCAATTCAAGGATTTTCAAGGACTGCCCCGACAATTTTCAAGGAGTTTCCAGGAACCAACTGTTGAACATTTAATACATGTGATACCACGTTTTCCACCATAATTTTAGCATTTTTAGCTTTTTAGGCCTTTATGGGTAATTGCATTACCATAATTTAAATTAATGGGAACATTTAACTAATACATGTAGTGTGATGACAGTAGACACCAGTTGAATATCACTGCCCCTATCGGCCTATGCTATTCCATAAATGGTGCTTCAAACTTTTTGCATGTGACACCAGGGCACTTTCGCCCATGTTTGCGACGTCAAATATTTTCTTGCATAACTGACATCTAGCGTTATATGTGTTGTTCTCAACCGCCTCCATCCATTTTAATTTGGCGCCCCATTGCGTCTGGTATTTGCATTTACCACCGGGCATGTTATTTAAAATACTCGTAAACAGGAAATGAAGGTCATCGGAAGCGGATGTGATTTTTTTGTTTCGGTTTCGTTTTTGTTAATTTGTACGTTTTTATGTAAAACACGGGTTTCTAATGTCGAATGTCTATATAATATACAAATTACCTCAATCCGATACAATAAAAATACACTAATTACGCTACCTGGGTTTGAAAAGCTCGGAACTATTTTTTATCGTGTTCAATTTTATGATACTTCATAGGGGGGTCACATAATTGAAATAGACTCGCGAGTATTGGTGTTTTGCGGGAAATGGAGTTACATCCCATGCTTCATTGGGGGGGTCACACAATTACAATTTACTCGAGATAATTGCCGACAGCGGAAATTCAAAATGGGGTTACTTCCCATATACCAACAACGCGTTCGGAACTAAACTATCTATATTTATTGACTCCCGATGAATCGATATACCTGGGTTTAAGGGCTACATAGAATTCCAGGGTTTTCAAGGAGTGGGCATTCAATTCAAGGGTTTCAAGGGCCCTGGAAAATTGATTTTCCAAATCAAGGAGTTTCAAGGAATTCAAGGAGCCGCGGATACCCTGTATATGTATATATTGTGGGCCATTCATACACGCATATCGTTCTATACTGTATGATGATCTACCCAACATCAGTACTGGAGACTGGGACACACTAATGTATATCCCTATATAACACCGATAAATATCCTTATATTTCGGCGCCGTGCCGATCGCGATATACATATATAGCTAATATAGTCTTGTTGGACGACTATCGGCCTTGATGGCGAATATCACAAATCAGTGCTTGTCAGTTAATGAAGATATTTCGATTAGAATACATGTAGTATATATATATATAGTTCTATACTGCACACTCTTACATGCAGTACTGTCTCTGTTTTGGTGCCGGTGTTTGTAATCGAAATGTCACAAAAGCTCCATATATTAGCTTATATATAGGGCCTATATATATTCCTGTGGGTTGAGATCTGCAAACAGTATTAGCAATGTCTCAACTGATTGTCTGCAGAATAGCCGAAATAACGTTCATTATGTTTCAGCTATACATATAGTCCTATCTGAACTGCCATCGTTTCTTTGATCAGAGTGTAAGTGCGGACACAAATAGCGCAAAAGCACATGCCCCTGCGCACAAGCACTGATAATCACCTACTACGTTGAACGCGAAGACGTTCGACGGGCTTCCGTAGTTTTGACGTCTCCACATCGCGTGCTCTTATTGTAACGTCAAATGAATCCTCTATCCTTTATGTCCTAAAAATTGTAAGAAAAATTTATAATAAAAATGATAAAAAATTGTTAGGCCAATGTATTCTCTTATATATGCGAGTCGACCATAGGTGCTATATAAGAGAATGCATTGGCACAGGGTAAAAAATCAGTAATATGTCTTTAATGCTTACATTGTAGAATGATGTGACATCAGCCTGGATGTCATCAACCATGGCCTGGATTCTTTGTATGATGCGTTTAAGTCGTCCAATAAACGGCAAGCCACGAAGTTGTGAGGCGTCGGTCTGATTGTCAAGGAAATCTTCGATTATTTTCTTCAGCATCACAGGGAACTGTTTGATAATATCCATGAAATCATTGACAAAGCCAACAAAACCTTTATTTTTTAACAACTTGACCAAATTTTGTATCCTGTCGACTGATGTTTTCACTGGTGTTACAACAGCGGCAACAATTTTGTCAAAAATATTTGCCAAGTCCTTCACTGAATTAACTCCAAAATCCTGAAAAATAAATTTAAAGAATTTTAATGGATCTTTACATCAAAATAGTAAGCAAATCAGCAGTCAGAAATGGGCATAATTATGCCAAAAACAAGAGGTTGCACCACGGGTGCTGGGATACCCCCATGATGACAAAATGAATATAGAGAGGTCGGAAACCAGAACGTAAAATGAACACAACATCAATGAACCCTCTTGTGAAAGCCCTCCTGATGCCAAACCTGCATAGCAAATTTCAACGAAATCCAATAACACATGGTTGAGATATATATGAGAGGACTGATGGAAATCCAACATTTTCAAATAAACACAGAGGGATAACTCTTGAATGGAAAATGTGAACAACGTCAAAGAACCCGCTTTTGAAAGCCCTCCTGATGCCAAACCTGCTTATCCAATCTGATAACCCATTATTATTATTATTATTATTATAGATACATTTAGAACGCATTATACAATAAATTAGTTTCAATGCGCTTAATAATTACAATACAAACATGGCACACATCTTAAAATAACAAGTGCACCGCTAGGCGGAGGTAACGCCCCCGACTGTACAATCAGAGAAACTTTCTGGTTAAGCGCTATAAAAATGCCACATGTTGTTCTATATTAGCTTCAAATTTGGTCTGGTGCCACAAAAATAGAAGGAAAACTGAATTTTCTAAAAAAAAAACTGAATTTTTTAAGTCGAAAAAGGGTCATAACTCTCACAAAAATTATCCGATTGAACCGAAATTTTACCTTGACCTGTATTGCGATATTGGTAATACACAAAAATACGGGTTTTGCAAATAAACAATCCAAAATCAAGTTATCATCTGGAAACCAAAAAAAGTAGCAGAAAACTGAATTTTCTAAGTAAAAAAAGGGGCGTAACTCTGGAAAAAATGGGCCGACGAAACCACGGCTATGGGGAAATCTTGTCCCCCCCCAGCTGGTCTATTGGCATACCAAAGATCAACTGAATTGAATTAGCGAAACCAAAGTTATGAGTTGAAACGTTCGCATGCCACAGAAAACTGAATTTTCTAAGTCCAAAAAGGGGCGTAACTCTGGAAAAAATTGGCGGACGAAACCGCAGTTATGGGGAAATCTTGTCCCCCCGGCTGGTCTATTAGCATACCAAAGATCAACTGAATTGAGCTAGCGAAACCAAAGTTATGAGTTGAAACGTTCGTACGGACGGAAGGACGGAAGGACGGAAGGACGGAAGGACGGACGGAAGGACGGACGGACGGAGGGCTCCACTATATACCCCCAAATCTCCATCGGAGATCGGGGGCATAATAATGCAGGAATGGATAAAATTATATACAAACAACCTAACTAGATAATACCAACTTAACCTAATAATCAACCGCAGTAAGGCAATAATAACAGCTAGACCATTTAAAATACTCGAAGATATATGATTGAATCACAGCTAAAATTATATGGTGAAAGTAAAAGTTAATATATGGGTTAAACGGTCTAGACTCGCACACACATGACAGACTCTGGTAAACAGCTATCGAAGAACACCTTTTTTTTGCAGATTGAAGCATATCTCGAACAAGTGAGTCTTAAGATTTGACTTGAATTTGGGGAAAGTAGCACAATTCCGGATGTCCATTGGAAGTCTATTCCAGTTGTTGATGGAAGTCTCTTGGAAGCACCTAATTCTGTAATTGATGTTAGGCTTCCTGGTCGCTTTGGGGATATCTTTCCCACTGGTACATGATCGTGTCACACCCCCGCAGACCAGAGCTGTTAAGTTTCACGGATTGTCCGTGAGACTCCCGGATTGCCACGGTAATTCTACAAATACGGATAACCCACAATTTCTCCCCGATTCAGCAAAACCCCGCATTCAAAATCCCAAAGAAAGATGTTAAAGTTTTTTGTTCTTAAAATTCGTGCATTTGCGGGAGATTCTCCGAATGACAGGGATTTCCTTATTTCCGGTACCATAAATATTGACACACATTGACATTCACAGAATGTACCGTCGGTAACTTTGTTAATGTTCCCTCTGATTGAAGACTGATATTAATCAATTTTCACACTCTGGTAAAGCCACACTCATAAAGGGTGTTGTTATAGTATACAATCTGTATAATCACAAGTGTGCAGCTCTATTGGAAGGCCCCATCAGCATTGACACATATTTCTTAGTAACGGATTAGTGGTATGCATTAAAACTGTAAGACGGGTCATTTTTACTTTCGGTTTCACACATACATGTCCGGTTGTATCCTGTGTAACTCGGGTTCGTTTTTACTTATTTTAAACAAAGTTTCTGCTTCTTAAAATTTGTTAATAAATGGTGGAATGTGTGCATTTCTTTTGGCAGTTAAACCGTAAGACAAGTCCATTTTGTAGTTTATTCCGATTTTGTACTGTCGGTTTCACGCATATCCGGCTGTATCCGGTGGAATTCTGAGAATTTTTCGTCTGCTTCTTTCTCTTCAATAAATGGTGGTATCTTCCACTCACAGCAGCTCTATTACTATTACCAACAGGACATTCATTACCATTTTATTTAGGTTATATATTTATAAAATAAACAAAATTAGAAACTCATAAAAACTATGTAATCTTCATCATAAAAATGATTTTTGGAACATGAACATATTTGAGCGGTATGCAAAAATCTCCTGGATTGACATTTTCAAAACTTAACAGGTCTGGCGCAGACGCAAGGATGAATGCAAAACCCCACAGATGGATGGACATATGTAATCCAGTATACCCCCCATCTTTTGAATGGGGGTATAATGATCGGACTGGGCAATCTACATACCAGATTTGATGGCAATTGGATAACTCTAAATAAGGCTAATATAAACAAGTGCAATGCCAAGAGTGACATATGCCCCAAATGCTCAGTTTAGTGAGTGGGCAATACGAAATATTTGTTTGGATGGAAAATTTATATTTTTTAAATCCAAGAATTGGTATCCTTTCTCTTTAAACTGGGCTATCAATACACCAAAGCACAACAAAATCTTATGATCCATGCCAAGTTACAAGCTGATATTTTCATACAGGAACAAAATTAAGAAATTCCCCAAACCAAACAACGGCTGCAACTCTGGTAATAATGAATGGACAAAACCCGAAGTATGCTGAGCTATCACCATACCAAACCACAACAGTATCTGATGTATCATGCCCGAATTACCAGGGCCGAATTACAAGGGCCGTAACTCTCAGTGGTAGAAATGAATGGACAAAACCTTTAGTAAGTCACTACCTTTCCCCCAACCTGTGCTATCACCTAGTGATGAACAGATTTACTGGACCGGCAATCAGCTTCGGCCGATATTTGAGTTATCTGTTTACAATTGGATTTGGCAAAAATATCCTGCCATTCCGATTATTTCCAGCAAAGCAAGAAAACGGTAGATCAACGTCCAAATGAACTGTTGTTTTAGGTGTTGTGCAGTAAGTAATGGTATGGTCAGTCTTTGACATTTAAATATTACTGCATGGTGGTTAACCCTTTGAGTGCCAGGTCGATTTTTGTATCAACCCATATACCCTGTGCCAATGCATTCTCTCATATATGTGAATCGACCATAGGTTGACAATTTTTTACAATTTTAATAATTTATTCTTATATTCTTTAACAGACTTATTTTGTAGGTTTAGGGGCGATGAGATAGGCCCCTGGCACTCAAAGGGTTAATACAGTGGACAAACACTTAATTAAAGCGTAATCATATGCATTGGGTAACTTTGAAAATAGACTGCCGACTTCGCCGTATGCACAATTAGGAATAAATTGGGGACCACATGGTCGAATACCCCGACACAGATTATAGCCTGCTTCTGTGGCATTTTGAATTGTGTAAATAACAAACTTTCAATTCAGTATTAAAGTAGATGACTGTCTCTCTAAAAGAAGCAAGCAGGCTGACTGACATAGCCCCTTTCAACTTAGTTTCAAGTTATTTTTAAAGGCTGTCAGCTGTCCTTTGATGTAACTAAAATAGATTCCGGTCCGATAGCGTGTCAAAGTACAATGTGGTCACCGTGAATGCTCAGAGATATGTCCTTGAAGCTTGACACAATTATAATGCAATTTAGTCTACATCATAATTTTGTATGTCCCGCCTGCTGGCCTCTGAGCCTCATGAAAAATCTTAAATTTATCGGTGGATAAATGTCTTCATTGTTTGATCATAAATGTTCACCATATTATCAGCTAATAATAATAATGAAATATTAATTTATCAATTGCTTACATTCAGTAAATTTGACTATACTGTGCAGTTAAATCACCAATAAGTTTAATAAATGTACTACGTGGATAACTAGTTAGTGTTATAGTCAGTCTCGCATCACTTTTTGTACTATAAATATAACAATCGTCATCAGCATTGACCGATTAGTAAATTTTAACAACTGTGGTGGTTTCCCTATATCGATTTATCACTAAATTTAGTGAACACATTTTCTGTTGCAGTTGACATCGCCAATGACGTTGTCAACATAATCGGTTTGTTTTGTCCAAGGATAAGACAAATATTTTTATTGAACGTTTTGAAATCTTCTGTATTTTGCTGTAATTTGCAATTATATAACAGTAGCATATACCTTCATGATGCTCAGGTCGTATCCTATATAGCCCTGTATATCATACCTTCATGATGCTCAGGTCGCAGGGTTTCCGCGAGGGGAAATTAATGAGTCCTTATTGGGGAAACACATAATGCGACGGGACGACCATGGTTCGTCCCGTCGGGCGAAAATTTAGTTATTTGACACTGAAAAGTAGCAATTTCCTTGCACCTAAGAGTCTAACAAAGCAACTAAAGCTACGTATATATTACGCAAGTCAATCATTTCCATGGGTGCATTAATTCTGTTGATGGTATCCAGATAATCAATCAATTAATTACGCGCATAAGACTGCTTTCTGATTGAAGATTATATATAAATGAACAAGCTACGAGTTAGTGTTTACAAATTTATACAATAAAATTCCGACAGGTACATGTATAATGAATCTAATCACTACAAAGCATCTATGCATTGACCAATAATAGATAGCAAGGATAATTGAATAAAGTATTTCCTAGAATTTCAAGCAGCTTCTGTGAAAATGAAACTGACATGATATACGCTGTCAATCGTAAAACTATTTGTGCGCTGTGACGTCATACTGCAGGGTTTGTCTGCAGGAGATATTTATAGCGGCAAAATACGAATAGTAGCGACACAGGTATTTGGCAAAACCAAAATTAATAAAAAGAGATTTTTATTAAATTTAAAAAAATAATTGTGCCTAATACCTGTGGGTAGCGACATCTTTCACTCGGAACGCGTAGCTTGTTCACTAGTCTCTATTAGTCCATAAACTGACGACCGCAATTGCTTATTATGCGCATAGTCATACAAATCCCAAAATGATTTATTTCACAATAATACGGAACCTGTCCCGAAATCAATCTTTATAGTGGGAATTCATAGTGACAAGTTAACAACACCATTCATTTGAACCATATTACATACATGGGGGATAAAGACAAACACATACCCCCTCCCCAATATGGCGATAAAGTCAAAGGACGGTAAATAATATAGTTGCGTTGTCCCAAGCACAATCAACGACGCACGTGTTCACATTTCCCGCCAAAATTATATTTTATAACACGTTGGCTAAAACTCTGTTCTATACCTCATGGACTCTGCAGAGGGACCCATTTATTATGTACCGTATGATAGCACGGGATCTTGGAGAGGAGTAGTTTCACCCATGAAAATCCCGTGCATAAAAATGTCCTGACTAAGAAATTCGACGTTCTTTGATCAAATTATGTAATCGTAGGATGTCACGGGATTTTCGAGCATGAGTAGTTTCATCCCGTGCACAAAAATATGTTACCGCGACATGCATTATGCTGTATCTAACGTCGCTATTTGACCCGCTTTGTCACAAGTATTCTGTATAACCCCCGAACTCCCGTTGTAACCGTATTTGTTTACGACATTGCAACTGACATTTGGTATATGTATGAACCAAACAGATAATCTGCGAGGGGAATGAGCCTGTCCTACGGACGCTGAGCCGTACTAACGGAAACCCTGGGTCGTATCCTATATGGCCCTGTATAACATAACTTCAAGATGCTCAGGTCGTATCCTATATGGCCCTGTATAACATACCTTCATGATGTTGAGGTCGTATCCTATATAGCCCTGTATAACATACCTTCAAGATGCTCAGGTCGTATACTATATGGCCCTGTATAACATACCTTCATGATGTTGAGGTCGTATCCTATATAGCCCTGTATAACATACCTTCATGATGCTCAGGTCGTATACTATATGGCCCTGTATAACATACAGCACTGCTCAAATTAAGCGACCTGTTTTAACGAGGTGTACATGCGTTAATACCGCGGTGCAATACCGCGACATACCGCCGATTTGCGGTTGCACTACCACGCGCGTACCGCGGTACCACCGCACAACCAGCGGTAACGAATGTTGGTAGCGCGGTGGCACGCGGTAATGCACCGCACAAGCGCGGTGACATTACCGCTACGCGGTAGCATTTTTGTAACGAGGTTAATGACGGGATTCGATGGCTGACCGTCAATCTTCCAAAATAGGACGGCCGTTCTCACGATCTCCGTCCATGTTTGTGTACCGTGAAGTGTATTATTAAAATATTGAAATAGATGAAAGCCGAGTATCGGGAAATATGCCCATTATAACGGGCTTCCAGATTAAGTAAAGGTAAGTATAAGTTACTTTGAGAAAGTCATTTTTCAATTAATGTGAATATTAAAATATTACAATAACATTTCTAGTCTCGTTTTATTGCCTAAAATTCCCATAAATGACACTATTTGTAATCAGTGTTGGTTATCGGGAAGGGAACAAATGATTTCGGCCATTTTAGACAGCTCGATAAATCCCGTATCTACAGTTTATATCAATGTTCAGATGTACGTGAGCCCTAAATTGAATGATAACGACCACTATTTAAATAGTCCCCAGAATAAATATCGTTATTAACTTTATTGACATTCATTAAACACCATTTGTTCGTATAACGGGAATTATTGTCTTAGTAATAAAAGACACAACGTGGAACTCCCGTATATCCAGGAAAAAAAAACACATTCTGGCAAAAGCACGTGTCACTGATTACGTCATACTGCATCTTGCAGACTTTGTTAATATAGGTCACGGGGCACTTAAATTAAGATGTCGTCAATCTCGTCATGTCTTTTTATAACTGGCCTCAATGGGTGAAATAAATATTTGTGTTTTGTTGATGTGGTATTATATAATAAAACTACACACTTGACGCACGCGCGAATGGCTGTTTTGTGATTTGGACACTTGTATTTCCATTACTTCAATGCGTCCGTGTGGCTTACATAATGCTCGCAGAAGGTAGTTCAGATATTTATCGATCTATTTTGGTGTGCGAATAATATTATGTGCGAACCGCCACGTGGCTTTAAACAGACAAGTCTCATTCAATCTTTAAAATGTTGTGCACGTAATATCTATTTATAAATATTTGTCGCACAAAAGTGAGACAAACGCTCTTTATTGCTACCGTATCTGGAATAAACTAACAAGGACTAAAACACACCGAATTCGATCACTTGAAATAATAATGTTACAATGTTAACCTCTGTATATAACCAAAGAAACATATTTTATCTTTCCAACACCATGCATGTTTTTTTCCGAATAACGATTAGATAGGAATACCGGTATGTGATATAATTTATACTGCGACCCACCGAGAACTACAAGTGCACGCCCTCGCCAAAAGTTGCAATTTCACATCAAACGATGCCGCCCGACACGCACTCGTGAGCACAATGAATGTTCACGTAACAAAATCAAAGACTGATTTGACAACGTTGTGTCTTTCAATGTTTGGTGTTTTGCGTGTCTTTTGTCGCGCACATTGGTGATGATAACAACTTTACTTTGCTGAATGACATGTGCCACGCTTTCTTAGTTATACATTTTATTCACACTGACAAGAAATCTTCAGGCGCAAATGTTTGTAAATTGCTTTACTATTTCACGAATGCGTAAATCATACGTCTTGGCGATAATATGCTATTTACGCGCCGATTATGTTTGGCATATGAACACAACTATAGATTTGAACGAATATGAATATTTCTGCAACGATCGCCGCCCTGGCCTAGCTCCAAGACTAAACACGGACTCAGTGTTACTAATGCACCGTCCCCGCTGGTTTCGACCAAATTCAGATAAATGGAGGATTTACTTTTCCCATTTCTATAAGAAATTTAGATTTCGGAAACACAAACAAAAAACAAAAAATTCCGCATGAGTGGAAACCGATATAGGAATCGGGTGCGTAAATCATTTGACGATATGTAAGATAGATGCTAACAACAAAACTATTACTCCACGGTGTTTTGCGTAATCCAGTCGCCGTAAGCAATTATAGCTGAGTTCAAAAACCGCCGACGTGATTAAACGTGATGTACGTGTACATTTGTAATATGTTACATGTAAACCAGACATGTTCATATGTAATCCGATTGCATTATTATTCATTTATATTCATTACGTATACATAATTACGTGCAGCTTACAGGTATTCATTCAATACAACAGTTATTCATAATCATTTACCTACCGTGTGACGCCTTGTTTCAGTCGTGTTCTCTCCACGGTGGAGGGCCGTTAGCGGTAATTTGAACGCGGTTACGAAAAAAATACCGCGGTGTACGGCGGTAACGAACGCCAATAACGCGGTGACCTGCGGTAACCAACGGTAAAAATACCGTACCAGTACCGCGGGTCAACCGCCCTCCGTCGCGGTACAGAATGATAACCGCGGTATTTTGGTGGTAACACCGCGGTAAGTACCGGCCCATAACCTCGTTAAACAGGTCGCTTACTGAGAGCATAGCTGTACCTTCATGATGCTCAGGTCGTATCCTATATGGCCCTGTATAACATACCTTCATGATGTTGAGGTCGTATACTATATGGCCCTGTATAACATACCTTCATGATGCTCAGGTCGTATACTATATGGCCCTGTATAACATACCTTCATGATGCTCAGGTCGTATCCTATATGGCCCTGTATAACATACCTTCATGATGTTGAGGTCGTATCCTATATAGCCCTGTATAACATACCTTCATGATGCTCAGGTCGTATCCTATATGGCCCTGTATAACATACCTTCATGATGCTCAGGTCGTATACTATATGGCCCTGTATAACATACCTTCATGATGCTCAGGTCGTATACTATATGGCCCTGTATAACATACCTTCATGATGCTCAGGTCGTATCCTATATAGCCCTGTATAACATACCTTCATGATGTTGAGGTCGTATCCTATATAGCCCTGTATAACATACCTTCATGATGTTGAGGTCGTATCCTATATGGCCCTGTATAACATACCTTCATGATGCTCAGGTCGTATACTATATGGCCCTGTATAACATACCTTCATGATGCTCAGGTCGTATACTATATAGCCCTGTATAACATACCTTCATGATGCTCAGGTCGTATCCTATATGGCCCTGTATAACATACCTTCATGATGCTCAGGTCGTATACTATATAGCCCTGTATAACATACCTTCATGATGCTCAGGTCGTATACTATATGGCCCTGTATAACATACCTTCATGATGCTCAGGTCGTATACTATATAGCCCTGTATAACATACCTTCATGATGTTGAGGTCGTATCCTATATAGCCCTGTATAGATAACTTGAACTATCGGATTCGTGCACAAACGACAAGTCCAATCTCGCCAGGAAGACGTTTGTCTTGTATGTGAGAGAAAACCTCAATTTCAAATACACATGCGCAGATGCGCTATTCGATTTTACACTAACAGTCACTGTTATCTGTTCCTCGCGCAATCGTCGATGAATTTGAATTTCGGATTAATGATATTATCACTCATTATCAGAACATTGCATTAGCAATTATACAATTTGTATATTGATAAAATGTATGTGAGAGGCAGTCATATTGCAGTGTTTGTCTTAGTCGTCCAGTCACCCACGGCCCACCCTGATATTAGACTATTAGTGGACTTAAATAAATTATATACTAAGTTCATTTTTAGTTATTAACAAAAGACACAACTCATCAGATATTTGATGATTCAAATGAAAATATAAATTGTCATAATAACTAAAGTTGATCGCCATTCATCTTCTGATGCATGCAAACTAAAACTATGGCTATACGCTATATATAGTGAAGGTTATTCCCTAATTTCCCAGTTTTCCCCACTAGCAGATGTAAATAGGCTGAGCTGATCTAAAATACGGACTGCTTACAAATGTAGAACCGCTGGGTGCTCAGGTCGTATCCTATATGGCCCTGTATAACATACCTTCATGATGTTGAGGTCGTATCCTATATAGCCCTGTATAACATACCTTCATGATGCTCAGGTCGTATACTATATGGCCCTGTATAACATACCTTCATGATGTTGAGGTCGTATCCTATATAGCCCTGTATAACATACCTTCATGATGCTCAGGTCGTATCCTATATAGCCCTGTATAACATACCTTCATGATGCTCAGGTCGTATACTATATGGCCCTGTATAACATACCTTCATGATGCTCAGGTCGTATACTATATAGCCCTGTATAACATACCTTCATGATGTTGAGGTCGTATCCTATATGGCCCTGTATAACATACCTTCATGATGCTCAGGTCGTATCCTATATGGCCCTGTATAACATACCTTCATGATGCTCAGGTCGTATCCTATATGGCCCTGTATAACATACCTTCATGATGTTGAGGTCGTATACTATATGGCCCTGTATAACATACCTTCATGATGCTCAGGTCGTATACTATATAGCCCTGTATAACATACCTTCATGATGCTCAGGTCGTATACTATATAGCCCTGTATAACATACCTTCATGATGCTCAGGTCGTATACTATATAGCCCTGTATAACATACCTTCATGATGCTCAGGTCGTATCCTATATAGCCCTGTATAACATACCTTCATGATGCTCAGGTCGTATACTATATGGCCCTGTATAACATACCTTCATGATGCTCAGGTCGTATACTATATGGCCCTGTATAACATACCTTCATGATGCTCAGGTCGTATCCTATATGGCCCTGTATAACATACCTTCATGATGCTCAGGTCGTATCCTATATGGCCCTGTATAACATACCTTCATGATGTTGAGGTCGTATCCTATATGGCCCTGTATAACATACCTTCATGATGCTCAGGTCGTATACTATATGGCCCTGTATAACATACCTTCATGATGTTGAGGTCGTATCCTATATGGCCCTGTATAACATACCTTCATGATGTTGAGGTCGTATCCTATATGGCCCTGTATAACATACCTTCATGATGTTGAGGTCGTATCCTATATGGCCCTGTATAACATACCTTCATGATGCTCAGGTCGTATCCTATATGGCCCTGTATAACATACCTTCATGATGCTCAGGTCGTATACTATATGGCCCTGTATAACATACCTTCATGATGCTCAGGTCGTATACTATATAGCCCTGTATAACATACCTTCATGATGCTCAGGTCGTATCCTATATAGCCCTGTATAACATACCTTCATGATGTTGAGGTCGTATCCTATATGGCCCTGTATAACATACCTTCATGATGCTCAGGTCGTATACTATATGGCCCTGTATAACATACCTTCATGATGTTGAGGTCGTATCCTATATAGCCCTGTATAACATACCTTCATGATGTTGAGGTCGTATACTATATGGCCCTGTATAACATACCTTCATGATGTTGAGGTCGTATCCTATATAGCCCTGTATAACATACCTTCATGATGTTGAGGTCGTATCCTATATAGCCCTGTATAACATACCTTCATGATGTTGAGGTCGTATCCTATATAGCCCTGTATAACATACCTTCATGATGTTGAGGTCGTATCCTATATAGCCCTGTATAACATACCTTCATGATGTTGAGGTCGTATCCTATATGGCCCTGTATAACATACCTTCATGATGTTGAGGTCGTATCCTATATAGCCCTGTATAACATACCTTCATGATGCTCAGGTCGTATACTATATGGCCCTGTATAACATACCTTCATGATGCTCAGGTCGTATCCTATATGGCCCTGTATAACATACCTTCATGATGCTCAGGTCGTATCCTATATGGCCCTGTATAACATACCTTCATGATGCTCAGGTCGTATACTATATGGCCCTGTATAACATACCTTCATGATGTTGAGGTCGTATACTATATGGCCCTGTATAACATACCTTCATGATGCTCAGGTCGTATACTATATGGCCCTGTATAACATACCTTCATGATGCTCAGGTCGTATCCTATATAGCCCTGTATAACATACCTTCATGATGCTCAGGTCGTATACTATATGGCCCTGTATAACATACCTTCATGATGCTCAGGTCGTATCCTATATTGCCCTGTATAACATACCTTCATGATGCTCAGGTCGTATACTATATGGCCCTGTATAACATACCTTCATGATGTTGAGGTCGTATCCTATATAGCCCTGTATAACATACCTTCATGATGTTGAGGTCGTATCCTATATAGCCCTGTATAACATACCTTCATGATGTTGAGGTCGTATCCTATATAGCCCTGTATAACATACCTTCATGATGTTGAGGTCGTATCCTATATAGCCCTGTATAACATACCTTCATGATGTTGAGGTAGTATCCTATATGGCCCTGTATAACATACCTTCATGATGTTGAGGTCGTATCCTATATAGCCCTGTATAACATACCTTCATGATGCTCAGGTCGTATCCTATATGGCCCTGTATAACATACCTTCATGATGCTCAGGTCGTATACTATATGGCCCTGTATAACATACCTTCATGATGTTGAGGTCGTATCCTATATAGCCCTGTATAACATACCTTCATGATGTTGAGGTCGTATCCTATATGGCCCTGTATAACATACCTTCATGATGTTGAGGTCGTATCCTATATAGCCCTGTATAACATACCTTCATGATGTTGAGGTCGTATCCTATATAGCCCTGTATAACATACCTTCATGATGCTCAGGTCGTATACTATATGGCCCTGTATAACATACCTTCATGATGTTGAGGTCGTATCCTATATAGCCCTGTATAACATACCTTCATGATGTTGAGGTCGTATCCTATATAGCCCTGTATAACATACCTTCATGATGTTGAGGTCGTATCCTATATAGCCCTGTATAACATACCTTCATGATGTTGAGGTCGTATCCTATATAGCCCTGTATAACATACCTTCATGATGCTCAGGTCGTATCCTATATAGCCCTGTATAACATACCTTCATGATGCTCAGGTCGTATCCTATATGGCCCTGTATAACATACCTTCATGATGTTGAGGTCGTATCCTATATAGCCCTGTATAACATACCTTCATGATGTTGAGGTCGTATACTATATGGCCCTGTATAACATACCTTCATGATGCTCAGGTCGTATCCTATATAGCCCTGTATAACATACCTTCATGATGCTCAGGTCGTATACTATATGGCCCTGTATAACATACCTTCATGATGTTGAGGTCGTATACTATATAGCCCTGTATAACATACCTTCATGATGCTCAGGTCGTATCCTATATTGCCCTGTATAACATACCTTCATGATGCTCAGGTCGTATACTATATGGCCCTGTATAACATACCTTCATGATGTTGAGGTCGTATCCTATATAGCCCTGTATAACATACCTTCATGATGTTGAGGTCGTATCCTATATAGCCCTGTATAACATACCTTCATGATGTTGAGGTCGTATCATATATAGCCCTGTATAACATACCTTCATGATGTTGAGGTCGTATCCTATATAGCCCTGTATAACATACCTTCATGATGTTGAGGTCGTATCCTATATGGCCCTGTATAACATACCTTCATGATGTTGAGGTCGTATCCTATATAGCCCTGTATAACATACCTTCATGATGTTGAGGTCGTATCCTATATAGCCCTGTATAACATACCTTCATGATGTTGAGGTCGTATCCTATATAGCCCTGTATAACATACCTTCATGATGTTGAGGTCGTATCCTATATAGCCCTGTATAACATACCTTCATGATGCTCAGGTCGTATCCTATATAGCCCTGTATAACATACCTTCATGATGCTCAGGTCGTATCCTATATGGCCCTGTATAACATACCTTCATGATGCTCAGGTCGTATCCTATATAGCCCTGTATAACATACCTTCATGATGCTCAGGTCGTATCCTATATAGCCCTGTATAACATACCTTCATGATGTTGAGGTCGTATCCTATATAGCCCTGTATAACATACCTTCATGATGTTGAGGTCGTATCCTATATAGCCCTGTATAACATACCTTCATGATGTTGAGGTCGTATACTATATGGCCCTGTATAACATACCTTCATGATGCTCAGGTCGTATCCTATATAGCCCCGTATAACATACCTTCATGATGCTCAGGTCGTATCCTATATAGCCCTGTATAACATACCTTCATGATGTTGAGGTCGTATACTATATGGCCCTGTATAACATACCTTCATGATGCTCAGGTCGTATCCTATATAGCCCTGTATAACATACCTTCATGATGCTCAGGTCGTATCCTATATAGCCCTGTATAACATACCTTCATGATGTTGAGGTCGTATCCTATATAGCCCTGTATAACATACCTTCATGATGTTGAGGTCGTATCCTATATGGCCCTGTATAACATACCTTCATGATGTTGAGGTCGTATCCTATATAGCCCTGTATAACATACCTTCATGATGCTCAGGTCGTATCCTATATGGCCCTGTATAACATACCTTCATGATGCTCAGGTCGTATCCTATATGGCCCTGTATAACATACCTTCATGATGTTGAGGTCGTATCCTATATAGCCCTGTATAACATACCTTCATGATGCTCAGGTCGTATCCTATATGGCCCTGTATAACATACCTTCATGATGCTCAGGTCGTATACTATATGGCCCTGTATAACATACCTTCATGATGCTCAGGTCGTATACTATATGGCCCTGTATAACATACCTTCATGATGCTCAGGTCGTATACTATATGGCCCTGTATAACATACCTTCATGATGTTGAGGTCGTATACTATATGGCCCTGTATAACATACCTTCATGATGCTCAGGTCGTATACTATATGGCCCTGTATAACATACCTTCATGATGCTCAGGTCGTATACTATATGGCCCTGTATAACATACCTTCATGATGCTCAGGTCGTATCCTATATGGCCCTGTATAACATACCTTCATGATGCTCAGGTCGTATCCTATATGGCCCTGTATAACATACCTTCATGATGCTCAGGTCGTATCCTATATGGCCCTGTATAACATACCTTCATGATGCTCAGGTCGTATCCTATATGGCCCTGTATAACATACCTTCATGATGCTCAGGTCGTATACTATATGGCCCTGTATAACATACCTTCATGATGTTGAGGTCGTATCCTATATAGCCCTGTATAACATACCTTCATGATGTTGAGGTCGTATCCTATATGGCCCTGTATAACATACCTTCATGATGCTCAGGTCGTATCCTATATAGCCCTGTATAACATACCTTCATGATGTTGAGGTCGTATCCTATATAGCCCTGTATAACATACCTTCATGATGCTCAGGTCGTATACTATATAGCCCTGTATAACATACCTTCATGATGTTGAGGTCGTATACTATATAGCCCTGTATAACATACCTTCATGATGTTGAGGTCGTATCCTATATAGCCCTGTATAACATACCTTCATGATGTTGAGGTCGTATACTATATGGCCCTGTATAACATACCTTCATGATGCTCAGGTCGTATACTATATGGCCCTGTATAACATACCTTCATGATGCTCAGGTCGTATCCTATATAGCCCTGTATAACATACCTTCATGATGCTCAGGTCGTATACTATATGGCCCTGTATAACATACCTTCATGATGCTCAGGTCGTATACTATATGGCCCTGTATAACATACCTTCATGATGCTCAGGTCGTATACTATATGGCCCTGTATAACATACCTTCATGATGCTCAGGTCGTATACTATATGGCCCTGTATAACATACCTTCATGATGCTCAGGTCGTATACTATATGGCCCTGTATAACATACCTTCATGATGCTCAGGTCGTATACTATATGGCCCTGTATAACATACCTTCATGATGCTCAGGTCGTATCCTATATAGCCCTGTATAACATACCTTCATGATGTTGAGGTCGTATACTATATAGCCCTGTATAACATACCTTCATGATGTTGAGGTCGTATCCTATATGGCCCTGTATAACATACCTTCATGATGCTCAGGTCGTATACTATATGGCCCTGTATAACATACCTTCATGATGCTCAGGTCGTATCCTATATAGCCCTGTATAACATACCTTCATGATGTTGAGGTCGTATACTATATAGCCCTGTATAACATACCTTCATGATGTTGAGGTCGTATCCTATATGGCCCTGTATAACATACCTTCATGATGCTCAGGTCGTATACTATATGGCCCTGTATAACATACCTTCATGATGCTCAGGTCGTATACTATATAGCCCTGTATAACATACCTTCATGATGCTCAGGTCGTATACTATATGGCCCTGTATAACATACCTTCATGATGCTCAGGTCGTATACTATATGGCCCTGTATAACATACCTTCATGATGTTGAGGTCGTATCCTATATAGCCCTGTATAACATACCTTCATGATGCTCAGGTCGTATCCTATATGGCCCTGTATAAC
Organism: Siphonodentalium dalli; assembly: GCA_032622095.1. Lineage (NCBI taxonomy): Eukaryota > Metazoa > Mollusca > Scaphopoda > Gadilida > Siphonodentaliidae > Siphonodentalium > Siphonodentalium dalli. The sequence goes on from CP136062.1 coordinate 58,013,551, forward strand.
ATACCTTCATGATGCTCAGGTCGTATCCTATATGGCCCTGTATAACATACCTTCATGATGCTCAGGTCGTATACTATATGGCCCTGTATAACATACCTTCATGATGTTGAGGTCGTATCCTATATAGCCCTGTATAACATACCTTCATGATGTTGAGGTCGTATCCTATATGGCCCTGTATAACATACCTTCATGATGCTCAGGTCGTATCCTATATAGCCCTGTATAACATACCTTCATGATGTTGAGGTCGTATCCTATATAGCCCTGTATAACATACCTTCATGATGCTCAGGTCGTATACTATATAGCCCTGTATAACATACCTTCATGATGTTGAGGTCGTATACTATATAGCCCTGTATAACATACCTTCATGATGTTGAGGTCGTATCCTATATAGCCCTGTATAACATACCTTCATGATGTTGAGGTCGTATACTATATGGCCCTGTATAACATACCTTCATGATGCTCAGGTCGTATACTATATGGCCCTGTATAACATACCTTCATGATGCTCAGGTCGTATCCTATATAGCCCTGTATAACATACCTTCATGATGCTCAGGTCGTATACTATATGGCCCTGTATAACATACCTTCATGATGCTCAGGTCGTATACTATATGGCCCTGTATAACATACCTTCATGATGCTCAGGTCGTATACTATATGGCCCTGTATAACATACCTTCATGATGCTCAGGTCGTATACTATATGGCCCTGTATAACATACCTTCATGATGCTCAGGTCGTATACTATATGGCCCTGTATAACATACCTTCATGATGCTCAGGTCGTATACTATATGGCCCTGTATAACATACCTTCATGATGCTCAGGTCGTATCCTATATAGCCCTGTATAACATACCTTCATGATGTTGAGGTCGTATACTATATAGCCCTGTATAACATACCTTCATGATGTTGAGGTCGTATCCTATATGGCCCTGTATAACATACCTTCATGATGCTCAGGTCGTATACTATATGGCCCTGTATAACATACCTTCATGATGCTCAGGTCGTATCCTATATAGCCCTGTATAACATACCTTCATGATGTTGAGGTCGTATACTATATAGCCCTGTATAACATACCTTCATGATGTTGAGGTCGTATCCTATATGGCCCTGTATAACATACCTTCATGATGCTCAGGTCGTATACTATATGGCCCTGTATAACATACCTTCATGATGCTCAGGTCGTATACTATATAGCCCTGTATAACATACCTTCATGATGCTCAGGTCGTATACTATATGGCCCTGTATAACATACCTTCATGATGCTCAGGTCGTATACTATATGGCCCTGTATAACATACCTTCATGATGTTGAGGTCGTATCCTATATAGCCCTGTATAACATACCTTCATGATGCTCAGGTCGTATACTATATGGCCCTGTATAACATACCTTCATGATGCTCAGGTCGTATACTATATGGCCCTGTATAACATACCTTCATGATGCTCAGGTCGTATACTATATGGCCCTGTATAACATACCTTCATGATGCTCAGGTCGTATACTATATGGCCCTGTATAACATACCTTCATGATGCTCAGGTCGTATCCTATATGGCCCTGTATAACATACCTTCATGATGCTCAGGTCGTATACTATATGGCCCTGTATAACATACCTTCATGATGCTCAGGTCGTATACTATATGGCCCTGTATAACATACCTTCATGATGTTGAGGTCGTATCCTATATAGCCCTGTATAACATACCTTCATGATGCTCAGGTCGTATACTATATAGCCCTGTATAACATACCTTCATGATGCTCAGGTCGTATCCTATATGGCCCTGTATAACATACCTTCATGATGCTCAGGTCGTATACTATATGGCCCTGTATAACATACCTTCATGATGTTGAGGTCGTATCCTATATAGCCCTGTATAACATACCTTCATGATGCTCAGGTTGTATACTATATAGCCCTGTATAACATACCTTCATGATGCTCAGGTCGTATACTATATGGCCCTGTATAACATACCTTCATGATGCTCAGGTTGTATACTATATAGCCCTGTATAACATACCTTCATGATGCTCAGGTCGTATACTATATGGCCCTGTATAACATACCTTCATGATGCTCAGGTCGTATACTATATGGCCCTGTATAACATACCTTCATGATGCTCAGGTCGTATACTATATGGCCCTGTATAACATACCTTCATGATGCTCAGGTCGTATCCTATATGGCCCTGTATAACATACCTTCATGATGCTCAGGTCGTATACTATATGGCCCTGTATAACATACCTTCATGATGCTCAGGTCGTATACTATATAGCCCTGTATAACATACCTTCATGATGCTCAGGTCGTATACTATATAGCCCTGTATAACATACCTTCATGATGCTCAGGTTGTATCCTATATGGCCCTGTAATAACATACCTTCATGATGCTCAGGTTGTATACTATATAGCCCTGTATAACATACCTTCATGATGCTCAGGTTGTATACTATATAGCCCTGTATAACATACCTTCATGATGTTGAGGTCGTATCCTATATAGCCCTGTATAACATACCTTCATGATGTTGAGGTCGTATCCTATATAGCCCTGTATAACATACCTTCATGATGTTGAGGTCGTATACTATATGGCCCTGTATAACATACCTTCATGATGTTGAGGTCGTATACTATATGGCCCTGTATAACATACCTTCATGATGTTGAGGTCGTATACTATATGGCCCCTGTATAACATACCTTCATGATGCTCAGGTCGTATCCTATATAGCCCTGTATAACATACCTTCATGATGTTGAGGTCGTATACTATATAGCCCTGTATAACATACCTTCATGATGTTGAGGTCGTATCCTATATGGCCCTGTATAACATACCTTCATGATGCTCAGGTCGTATACTATATGGCCCTGTATAACATACCTTCATGATGCTCAGGTCGTATCCTATATAGCCCTGTATAACATACCTTCATGATGTTGAGGTCGTATACTATATAGCCCTGTATAACATACCTTCATGATGTTGAGGTCGTATCCTATATGGCCCTGTATAACATACCTTCATGATGCTCAGGTCGTATACTATATGGCCCTGTATAACATACCTTCATGATGCTCAGGTCGTATACTATATAGCCCTGTATAACATACCTTCATGATGCTCAGGTCGTATACTATATGGCCCTGTATAAACATACCTTCATGATGCTCAGGTCGTATACTATATGGCCCTGTATAACATACCTTCATGATGTTGAGGTCGTATCCTATATAGCCCTGTATAACATACCTTCATGATGCTCAGGTCGTATACTATATGGCCCTGTATAACATACCTTCATGATGCTCAGGTCGTATACTATATGGCCCTGTATAACATACCTTCATGATGCTCAGGTCGTATACTATATGGCCCTGTATAACATACCTTCATGATGCTCAGGTCGTATACTATATGGCCCTGTATAACATACCTTCATGATGTTGAGGTCGTATCCTATATAGCCCTGTATAACATACCTTCATGATGCTCAGGTCGTATACTATATAGCCCTGTATAACATACCTTCATGATGCTCAGGTCGTATCCTATTATGGCCCTGTATAACATACCTTCATGATGCTCAGGTCGTATACTATATGGCCCTGTATAACATACCTTCATGATGTTGAGGTCGTATCCTATATAGCCCTGTATAACATACCTTCATGATGCTCAGGTTGTATACTATATAGCCCTGTATAACATACCTTCATGATGCTCAGGTCGTATACTATATGGCCCTGTATAACATACCTTCATGATGCTCAGGTTGTATACTATATAGCCCTGTATAACATACCTTCATGATGCTCAGGTCGTATACTATATGGCCCTGTATAACATACCTTCATGATGCTCAGGTCGTATACTATATGGCCCTGTATAAACATACCTTCATGATGCTCAGGTCGTATACTATATGGCCTGTATAACATACCTTCATGATGCTCAGGTCGTATCCTATATGGCCCTGTATAACATACCCTTCATGATGCTCAGGTCGTATACTATATGGCCCTGTATAACATACCTTCATGATGCTCAGGTCGTATACTATATAGCCCTGTATAACATACCTTCATGATGCTCAGGTCGTATACTATTATAGCCCTGTATAACATACCTTCATGATGCTCAGGTTGTATCCTATATGGCCCTGTATAACATACCTTCATGATGCTCAGGTTGTATACTATATAGCCCTGTATAACATACCTTCATGATGCTCAGGTTGTATACTATATAGCCCTGTATAACATACCTTCATGATGTTGAGGTCGTATCCTATATAGCCCTGTATAACATACCTTCATGATGTTGAGGTCGTATCCTATATAGCCCTGTATAACATACCTTCATGATGTTGAGGTCGTATACTATATGGCCCTGTATAACATACCTTCATGATGTTGAGGTCGTATACTATATGGCCCTGTATAACATACCTTCATGATGTTGAGGTCGTATACTATATGGCCCTGTATAACATACCTTCATGATGCTCAGGTCGTATCCTATATAGCCCTGTATAACATACCTTCATGATGCTCAGGTCGTATCCTATATGGCCCTGTATAACATACCTTCATGATGCTCAGGTCGTATCCCTATATAGCCCTGTATAACATACCTTCATGATGTTGAGGTCGTATCCTATATGGCCCTGTATAACATACCTTCATGATGCTCAGGTCGTATCCTATATAGCCCCTGTATAACATACCTTCATGGATGCTCAGGTTGTATCCTATATAGCCCCTGTATAACATACCTTCATGATGCTCAGGTCGTATCCTATATAGCCCTGTATAACATACCTTCATGATGCTCAGGTCGTATCCTATATAGCCCTGTATAACATACCTTCATGATGCTCAGGTCGTATCCTATATAGCCCTGTATAACATACCTTCATGATGTTGAGGTCGTATCCTATATGGCCCTGTATAACATACCTTCATGATGCTCAGGTCGTATCCTATATGGCCCTGTATAACATACCTTCATGATGTTGAGGTCGTATCCTATATAGCCCTGTATAACATACCTTCATGATGCTCAGGTCGTATCCTATATAGCCCTTGTATAACATACCTTCATGATGCTCAGGTCGTATACTATATGGCCCTGTATAACATACCTTCATGATGCTCAGGTCGTATACTATATGGCCCTGTATAACATACCTTCATGATGCTCAGGTCGTATACTATATGGCCCTGTATAACATACCTTCATGATGCTCAGGTCGTATCCTATATAGCCCTGTATAACATACCTTCATGATGCTCAGGTCGTATACTATATGGCCCTGTATAACATACCTTCATGATGCTCAGGTCGTATACTATATGGCCCTGTATAACATACCTTCATGATGCTCAGGTCGTATCCTATATGGCCCTGTATAACATACCTTCATGATGTTGAGGTCGTATCCTATATTGGCCCTGTATAACATACCTTCATGATGTTGAGGTCGTATCCTATATAGCCCTGTATAACATACCTTCATGATGTTGAGGTCGTATCCTATATAGCCCTGTATAACATACCTTCATGATGCTCAGGTCGTATCCTATATGGCCCTGTATAACATACCTTCATGATGCTCAGGTCGTATCCTATATGGCCCTGTATAACATACCTTCATGATGTTGAGGTCGTATCCTATATGGCCCTGTATAACATACCTTCATGATGTTGAGGTCGTATCCTATATGGCCCTGTATAACATACCTTCATGATGCTCAGGTCGTATCCTATATGGCCCTGTATAACATACCTTCATGATGTTGAGGTCGTATCCTATATAGCCCTGTATAACATACCTTCATGATGCTCAGGTCGTATCCTATATAGCCCTGTATAACATACCTTCATGATGCTCAGGTCGTATACTATATGGCCCTGTATAACATACCTTCATGATGCTCAGGTCGTATACTATATGGCCCTGTATAACATACCTTCATGATGCTCAGGTCGTATACTATATGGCCCTGTATAACATACCTTCATGATGCTCAGGTCGTATACTATATGGCCCTGTATAACATACCTTCATGATGCTCAGGTCGTATACTATATGGCCCTGTATAACATACCTTCATGATGCTCAGGTCGTATCCTATATGGCCCTGTATAACATACCTTCATGATGCTCAGGTCGTATACTATATAGCCCTGTATAACATACCTTCATGATGCTCAGGTCGTATACTATATAGCCCTGTATAACATACCTTCATGATGCTCAGGTCGTATACTATATAGCCCTGTATAACATACCTTCATGATGCTCAGGTTGTATCCTATATGGCCCTGTATAACATACCTTCATGATGCTCAGGTTGTATACTATATAGCCCTGTATAACATACCTTCATGATGCTCAGGTTGTATACTATATAGCCCTGTATAACATACCTTCATGATGTTGAGGTCGTATCCTATATAGCCCTGTATAACATACCTTCATGATGTTGAGGTCGTATCCTATATAGCCCTGTATAACATACCTTCATGATGTTGAGGTCGTATACTATATGGCCCTGTATAACATACCTTCATGATGTTGAGGTCGTATACTATATGGCCCTGTATAACATACCTTCATGATGTTGAGGTCGTATACTATATGGCCCTGTATAACATACTTTCATGATGCTCAGGTCGTATCCTATATAGCCCTGTATAACATACCTTCATGATGCTCAGGTCGTATCCTATATGGCCCTGTATAACATACCTTCATGATGCTCAGGTCGTATCCTATATAGCCCTGTATAACATACCTTCATGATGTTGAGGTCGTATCCTATATGGCCCTGTATAACATACCTTCATGATGCTCAGGTCGTATCCTATATAGCCCTGTATAACATACCTTCATGATGCTCAGGTCGTATCCTATATGGCCCAGTATAACATACCTTCATGATGCTCAGGTCGTATCCTATATAGCCCTGTATAACATACCTTCATGATGCTCAGGTCGTATCCTATATAGCCCTGTATAACATACCTTCATGATGCTCAGGTCGTATCCTATATAGCCCTGTATAACATACCTTCATGATGCTCAGGTCGTATACTATATGGCCCTGTATAACATACCTTCATGATGCTCAGGTCGTATCCTATATAGCCCTGTATAACATACCTTCATGATGCTCAGGTCGTATCCTATATAGCCCTGTATAACATACCTTCATGATGCTCAGGTCGTATCCTATATAGCCCTGTATAACATACCTTCATGATGCTCAGGTCGTATCCTATATAGCCCTGTATAACATACCTTCATGATGTTGAGGTCGTATCCTATATGGCCCTGTATAACATACCTTCATGATGCTCAGGTCGTATCCTATATGGCCCTGTATAACATACCTTCATGATGTTGAGGTCGTATCCTATATAGCCCTGTATAACATACCTTCATGATGCTCAGGTCGTATCCTATATAGCCCTGTATAACATACCTTCATGATGCTCAGGTCGTATCCTATATAGCCCTGTATAACATACCTTCATGATGCTCAGGTCGTATCCTATATAGCCCTGTATAACATACCTTCATGATGCTCAGGTCGTATCCTATATAGCCCTGTATAACATACCTTCATGATGCTCAGGTCGTATCCTATATAGCCCTGTATAACATACCTTCATGATGCTCAGGTCGTATCCTATATGGCCCTGTATAACATACCTTCATGATGTTGAGGTCGTATCCTATATAGCCCTGTATAACATACCTTCATGATGTTGAGGTCGTATACTATATGGCCCTGTATAACATACCTTCATGATGCTCAGGTCGTATCCTATATAGCCCTGTATAACATACCTTCATGATGCTCAGGTCGTATCCTATATAGCCCTGTATAACATACCTTCATGATGCTCAGGTCGTATCCTATATAGCCCTGTATAACATACCTTCATGATGCTCAGGTCGTATCCTATATAGCCCTGTATAACATACCTTCATGATGCTCAGGTCGTATACTATATGGCCCTGTATAACATACCTTCATGATGCTCAGGTCGTATCCTATATGGCCCTGTATAACATACCTTCATGATGTTGAGGTCGTATACTATATGGCCCTGTATAACATACCTTCATGATGTTGAGGTCGTATACTATATGGCCCTGTATAACATACCTTCATGATGCTCAGGTCGTATACTATATGGCCCTGTATAACATACCTTCATGATGTTGAGGTCGTATCCTATATAGCCCTGTATAACATACCTTCATGATGTTAAGGTCGTATCCTATATGGCCCTGTATAACATACCTTCATGATGCTCAGGTCGTATCCTATATAGCCCTGTATAACATACCTTCATGATGCTCAGGTCGTATACTATATGGCCCTGTATAACATACCTTCATGATGTTGAGGTCGTATCCTATATAGCCCTGTATAACATACCTTCATGATGTTGAGGTCGTATCCTATATGGCCCTGTATAACATACCTTCATGATGCTCAGGTCGTATACTATATGGCCCTGTATAACATACCTTCATGATGCTCAGGTCGTATCCTATATGGCCCTGTATAACATACCTTCATGATGCTCAGGTCGTATCCTATATAGCCCTGTATAACATACCTTCATGATGTTGAGGTCGTATACTATATGGCCCTGTATAACATACCTTCATGATGCTCAGGTCGTATCCTATATGGCCCTGTATAACATACCTTCATGATGCTCAGGTCGTATCCTATATGGCCCTGTATAACATACCTTCATGATGCTCAGGTCGTATACTATATGGCCCTGTATAACATACCTTCATGATGCTCAGGTCGTATACTATATGGCCCTGTATAACATACCTTCATGATGCTCAGGTCGTATACTATATGGCCCTGTATAACATACCTTCATGATGTTGAGGTCGTATCCTATATAGCCCTGTATAACATACCTTCATGATGCTCAGGTCGTATCCTATATGGCCCTGTATAACATACCTTCATGATGCTCAGGTCGTATACTATATGGCCCTGTATAACATACCTTCATGATGTTGAGGTCGTATCCTATATGGCCCTGTATAACATACCTTCATGATGTTGAGGTCGTATACTATATGGCCCTGTATAACATACCTTCATGATGCTCAGGTCGTATCCTATATGGCCCTGTATAACATACCTTCATGATGTTGAGGTCGTATACTATATGGCCCTGTATAACATACCTTCATGATGCTCAGGTCGTATACTATATGGCCCTGTATAACATACCTTCATGATGCTCAGGTCGTATACTATATGGCCCTGTATAACATACCTTCATGATGTTGAGGTCGTATCCTATATAGCCCTGTATAACATACCTTCATGATGCTCAGGTCGTATCCTATATGGCCCTGTATAACATACCTTCATGATGCTCAGGTCGTATACTATATGGCCCTGTATAACATACCTTCATGATGTTGAGGTCGTATCCTATATGGCCCTGTATAACATACCTTCATGATGTTGAGGTCGTATACTATATGGCCCTGTATAACATACCTTCATGATGCTCAGGTCGTATCCTATATGGCCCTGTATAACATACCTTCATGATGTTGAGGTCGTATACTATATAGCCCTGTATAACATACCTTCATGATGCTCAGGTCGTATCCTATATGGCCCTGTATAACATACCTTCATGATGTTGAGGTCGTATCCTATATAGCCCTGTATAACATACCTTCTTGATGCTCAGGTCGTATCCTATATAGCCCTGTATAACATACCTTCATGATGCTCAGGTCGTATCCTATATAGCCCTGTATAACATACCTTCATGATGCTCAGGTCGTATCCTATATAGCCCTGTATAACATACCTTCATGATGCTCAGGTCGTATCCTATATAGCCCTGTATAACATACCTTCATGATGCTCAGGTCGTATCCTATATAGCCCTGTATAACATACCTTCATGATGCTCAGGTCGTATCCTATATGGCCCTGTATAACATACCTTCATGATGTTGAGGTCGTATCCTATATAGCCCTGTATAACATACCTTCATGATGTTGAGGTCGTATACTATATGGCCCTGTATAACATACCTTCATGATGCTCAGGTCGTATCCTATATAGCCCTGTATAACATACCTTCATGATGCTCAGGTCGTATCCTATATAGCCCTGTATAACATACCTTCATGATGCTCAGGTCGTATCCTATATAGCCCTGTATAACATACCTTCATGATGCTCAGGTCGTATCCTATATAGCCCTGTATAACATACCTTCATGATGCTCAGGTCGTATACTATATGGCCCTGTATAACATACCTTCATGATGCTCAGGTCGTATCCTATATGGCCCTGTATAACATACCTTCATGATGTTGAGGTCGTATACTATATGGCCCTGTATAACATACCTTCATGATGTTGAGGTCGTATACTATATGGCCCTGTATAACATACCTTCATGATGCTCAGGTCGTATACTATATGGCCCTGTATAACATACCTTCATGATGTTGAGGTCGTATCCTATATAGCCCTGTATAACATACCTTCATGATGTTAAGGTCGTATCCTATATGGCCCTGTATAACATACCTTCATGATGCTCAGGTCGTATCCTATATAGCCCTGTATAACATACCTTCATGATGCTCAGGTCGTATACTATATGGCCCTGTATAACATACCTTCATGATGTTGAGGTCGTATCCTATATAGCCCTGTATAACATACCTTCATGATGTTGAGGTCGTATCCTATATGGCCCTGTATAACATACCTTCATGATGCTCAGGTCGTATACTATATGGCCCTGTATAACATACCTTCATGATGCTCAGGTCGTATCCTATATGGCCCTGTATAACATACCTTCATGATGCTCAGGTCGTATCCTATATAGCCCTGTATAACATACCTTCATGATGTTGAGGTCGTATACTATATGGCCCTGTATAACATACCTTCATGATGCTCAGGTCGTATCCTATATGGCCCTGTATAACATACCTTCATGATGCTCAGGTCGTATCCTATATGGCCCTGTATAACATACCTTCATGATGCTCAGGTCGTATACTATATGGCCCTGTATAACATACCTTCATGATGCTCAGGTCGTATACTATATGGCCCTGTATAACATACCTTCATGATGCTCAGGTCGTATACTATATGGCCCTGTATAACATACCTTCATGATGTTGAGGTCGTATCCTATATAGCCCTGTATAACATACCTTCATGATGCTCAGGTCGTATCCTATATGGCCCTGTATAACATACCTTCATGATGCTCAGGTCGTATACTATATGGCCCTGTATAACATACCTTCATGATGTTGAGGTCGTATCCTATATGGCCCTGTATAACATACCTTCATGATGTTGAGGTCGTATACTATATGGCCCTGTATAACATACCTTCATGATGCTCAGGTCGTATCCTATATGGCCCTGTATAACATACCTTCATGATGTTGAGGTCGTATACTATATGGCCCTGTATAACATACCTTCATGATGCTCAGGTCGTATACTATATGGCCCTGTATAACATACCTTCATGATGCTCAGGTCGTATACTATATGGCCCTGTATAACATACCTTCATGATGTTGAGGTCGTATCCTATATAGCCCTGTATAACATACCTTCATGATGCTCAGGTCGTATCCTATATGGCCCTGTATAACATACCTTCATGATGCTCAGGTCGTATACTATATGGCCCTGTATAACATACCTTCATGATGTTGAGGTCGTATCCTATATGGCCCTGTATAACATACCTTCATGATGTTGAGGTCGTATACTATATGGCCCTGTATAACATACCTTCATGATGCTCAGGTCGTATCCTATATGGCCCTGTATAACATACCTTCATGATGTTGAGGTCGTATACTATATAGCCCTGTATAACATACCTTCATGATGCTCAGGTCGTATCCTATATGGCCCTGTATAACATACCTTCATGATGTTGAGGTCGTATACTATATGGCCCTGTATAACATACCTTCATGATGTTGAGGTCGTATACTATATGGCCCTGTATAACATACCTTCATGATGCTCAGGTCGTATACTATATGGCCCTGTATAACATACCTTCATGATGCTCAGGTCGTATCCTATATGGCCCTGTATAACATACCTTCATGATGTTGAGGTCGTATACTATATGGCCCTGTATAACATACCTTCATGATGTTGAGGTCGTATACTATATGGCCCTGTATAACATACCTTCATGATGCTCAGGTCGTATACTATATAGCCCTGTATAACATACCTTCATGATGCTCAGGTCGTATCCTATATGGCCCTGTATAACATACCTTCATGATGTTGAGGTCGTATACTATATGGCCCTGTATAACATACCTTCATGATGCTCAGGTCGTATACTATATGGCCCTGTATAACATACCTTCATGATGTTGAGGTCGTATACTATATGGCCCTGTATAACATACCTTCATGATGCTCAGGTCGTATACTATATGGCCCTGTATAACATACCTTCATGATGTTGAGGTCGTATACTATATGGCCCTGTATAACATACCTTCATGATGCTCAGGTCGTATACTATATGGCCCTGTATAACATACCTTCATGATGCTCAGGTCGTATCCTATATAGCCCTGTATAACATACCTTCATGATGCTCAGGTCGTATCCTATATAGCCCTGTATAACATACCTTCATGATGCTCAGGTCGTATCCTATATGGCCCTGTATAACATACCTTCATGATGCTCAGGTCGTATACTATATGGCCCTGTATAACATACCTTCATGATGCTCAGGTCGTATCCTATATGGCCCTGTATAACATACCTTCATGATGCTCAGGTCGTATACTATATGGCCCTGTATAACATACCTTCATGATGCTCAGGTCGTATACTATATGGCCCTGTATAACATACCTTCATGATGCTCAGGTCGTATACTATATGGCCCTGTATAACATACCTTCATGATGCTCAGGTCGTATACTATATGGCCCTGTATAACATACCTTCATGATGCTCAGGTCGTATCCTATATGGCCCTGTATAACATACCTTCATGATGTTGAGGTCGTATCCTATATAGCCCTGTATAACATACCTTCATGATGCTCAGGTCGTATCCTATATAGCCCTGTATAACATACCTTCATGATGCTCAGGTCGTATACTATATGGCCCTGTATAACATACCTTCATGATGTTGAGGTCGTATACTATATGGCCCTGTATAACATACCTTCATGATGCTCAGGTCGTATCCTATATAGCCCTGTATAACATACCTTCATGATGCTCAGGTCGTATCCTATATAGCCCTGTATAACATACCTTCATGATGCTCAGGTCGTATCCTATATGGCCCTGTATAACATACCTTCATGATGCTCAGGTCGTATACTATATGGCCCTGTATAACATACCTTCATGATGCTCAGGTCGTATCCTATATGGCCCTGTATAACATACCTTCATGATGCTCAGGTCGTATACTATATGGCCCTGTATAACATACCTTCATGATGCTCAGGTCGTATACTATATGGCCCTGTATAACATACCTTCATGATGCTCAGGTCGTATACTATATGGCCCTGTATAACATACCTTCATGATGCTCAGGTCGTATACTATATGGCCCTGTATAACATACCTTCATGATGCTCAGGTCGTATCCTATATGGCCCTGTATAACATACCTTCATGATGTTGAGGTCGTATCCTATATAGCCCTGTATAACATACCTTCATGATGCTCAGGTCGTATCCTATATAGCCCTGTATAACATACCTTCATGATGCTCAGGTCGTATACTATATGGCCCTGTATAACATACCTTCATGATGTTGAGGTCGTATACTATATGGCCCTGTATAACATACCTTCATGATGCTCAGGTCGTATCCTATATAGCCCTGTATAACATACCTTCATGATGCTCAGGTCGTATCCTATATGGCCCTGTATAACATACCTTCATGATGCTCAGGTCGTATACTATATGGCCCTGTATAACATACCTTCATGATGCTCAGGTCGTATACTATATGGCCCTGTATAACATACCTTCATGATGCTCAGGTCGTATACTATATGGCCCTGTATAACATACCTTCATGATGCTCAGGTCGTATACTATATAGCCCTGTATAACATACCTTCATGATGCTCAGGTCGTATCCTATATAGCCCTGTATAACATACCTTCATGATGCTCAGGTCGTATCCTATATGGCCCTGTATAACATACCTTCATGATGCTCAGGTCGTATCCTATATGGCCCTGTATAACATACCTTCATGATGCTCAGGTCGTATACTATATGGCCCTGTATAACATACCTTCATGATGCTCAGGTCGTATCCTATATGGCCCTGTATAACATACCTTCATGATGCTCAGGTCGTATCCTATATGGCCCTGTATAACATACCTTCATGATGCTCAGGTCGTATCCTATATGGCCCTGTATAACATACCTTCATGATGTTGAGGTCGTATACTATATGGCCCTGTATAACATACCTTCATGATGCTCAGGTCGTATACTATATGGCCCTGTATAACATACCTTCATGATGTTGAGGTCGTATACTATATGGCCCTGTATAACATACCTTCATGATGCTCAGGTCGTATACTATATGGCCCTGTATAACATACCTTCATGATGTTGAGGTCGTATACTATATGGCCCTGTATAACATACCTTCATGATGCTCAGGTCGTATACTATATGGCCCTGTATAACATACCTTCATGATGCTCAGGTCGTATACTATATGGCCCTGTATAACATACCTTCATGATGCTCAGGTCGTATCCTATATGGCCCTGTATAACATACCTTCATGATGCTCAGGTCGTATCCTATATGGCCCTGTATAACATACCTTCATGATGCTCAGGTCGTATCCTATATGGCCCTGTATAACATACCTTCATGATGCTCAGGTCGTATCCTATATGGCCCTGTATAACATACCTTCATGATGCTCAGGTCGTATCCTATATAGCCCTGTATAACATACCTTCATGATGTTGAGGTCGTATACTATATTGCCCTGTATAACATACCTTCATGATGCTCAGGTCGTATCCTATATAGCCCTGTATAACATACCTTCATGATGCTCAGGTCGTATACTATATGGCCCTGTATAACATACCTTCATGATGCTCAGGTCGTATCCTATATGGCCCTGTATAACATACCTTCATGATGCTCAGGTCGTATACTATATGGCCCTGTATAACATACCTTCATGATGCTCAGGTCGTATACTATATGGCCCTGTATAACATACCTTCATGATGCTCAGGTCGTATCCTATATGGCCCTGTATAACATACCTTCATGATGTTGAGGTCGTATCCTATATGGCCCTGTATAACATACCTTCATGATGCTCAGGTCGTATCCTATATGGCCCTGTATAACATACCTTCATGATGCTCAGGTCGTATACTATATGGCCCTGTATAACATACCTTCATGATGCTCAGGTCGTATACTATATAGCCCTGTATAACATACCTTCATGATGCTCAGGTCGTATACTATATAGCCCTGTATAACATACCTTCATGATGCTCAGGTCGTATCCTATATAGCCCTGTATAACATACCTTCATGATGCTCAGGTCGTATACTATATGGCCCTGTATAACATACCTTCATGATGCTCAGGTCGTATCCTATATAGCCCTGTATAACATACCTTCATGATGTTGAGGTCGTATCCTATATGGCCCTGTATAACATACCTTCATGATGCTCAGGTCGTATACTATATGGCCCTGTATAACATACCTTCATGATGTTGAGGTCGTATACTATATGGCCCTGTATAACATACCTTCATGATGCTCAGGTCGTATCCTATATAGCCCTGTATAACATACCTTCATGATGCTCAGGTCGTATCCTATATGGCCCTGTATAACATACCTTCATGATGCTCAGGTCGTATACTATATGGCCCTGTATAACATACCTACATGATGTTGAGGTCGTATACTATATGGCCCTGTATAACATACCTTCATGATGCTCAGGTCGTATACTATATGGCCCTGTATAACATACCTACATGATGTTGAGGTCGTATCCTATATGGCCCTGTATAACATACCTTCATGATGCTCAGGTCGTATCCTATATGGCCCTGTATAACATACCTTCATGATGCTCAGGTCGTATCCTATATGGCCCTGTATAACATACCTTCATGATGCTCAGGTCGTATACTATATGGCCCTGTATAACATACCTTCATGATGTTGAGGTCGTATACTATATGGCCCTGTATAACATACCTTCATGATGCTCAGGTCGTATCCTATATAGCCCTGTATAACATACCTTCATGATGCTCAGGTCGTATCCTATATGGCCCTGTATAACATACCTTCATGATGCTCAGGTCGTATACTATATGGCCCTGTATAACATACCTACATGATGTTGAGGTCGTATACTATATGGCCCTGTATAACATACCTTCATGATGCTCAGGTCGTATCCTATATGGCCCTGTATAACATACCTTCATGATGCTCAGGTCGTATCCTATATGGCCCTGTATAACATACCTTCATGATGCTCAGGTCGTATACTATATAGCCCTGTATAACATACCTTCATGATGCTCAGGTCGTATCCTATATGGCCCTGTATAACATACCTTCATGATGCTCAGGTCGTATACTATATGGCCCTGTATAACATACCTTCATGATGCTCAGGTCGTATACTATATGGCCCTGTATAACATACCTTCATGATGTTGAGGTCGTATACTATATGGCCCTGTATAACATACCTTCATGATGCTCAGGTCGTATACTATATGGCCCTGTATAACATACCTTCATGATGTTGAGGTCGTATCCTATATGGCCCTGTATAACATACCTTCATGATGCTCAGGTCGTATACTATATGGCCCTGTATAACATACCTTCATGATGTTGAGGTCGTATACTATATGGCCCTGTATAACATACCTTCATGATGCTCAGGTCGTATACTATATGGCCCTGTATAACATACCTTCATGATGCTCACGTCGTATACTATATGGCCCTGTATAACATACCTTCATGATGCTGAGGTCGTATACTATATGGCCCTGTATAACATACCTTCATGATGCTCAGGTCGTATACTATATGGCCCTGTATAACATACCTTCATGATGCTCAGGTCGTATACTATATGGCCCTGTATAACATACCTTCATGATGCTCAGGTCGTATACTATATGGCCCTGTATAACATACCTTCATGATGCTCAGGTCGTATACTATATGGCCCTGTATAACATACCTTCATGATGTTGAGGTCGTATCCTATATAGCCCTGTATAACATACCTTCATGATGCTCAGGTCGTATCCTATATGGCCCTGTATAACATACCTTCATGATGCTCAGGTCGTATACTATATGGCCCTGTATAACATACCTTCATGATGCTCAGGTCGTATCCTATATGGCCCTGTATAACATACCTTCATGATGCTCAGGTCGTATACTATATGGCCCTGTATAACATACCTTCATGATGCTCAGGTCGTATCCTATATGGCCCTGTATAACATACCTTCATGATGTTGAGGTCGTATCCTATATAGCCCTGTATAACATACCTTCATGATGCTCAGGTCGTATACTATATAGCCCTGTATAACATACCTTCATGATGTTGAGGTCGTATCCTATATAGCCCTGTATAACATACCTTCATGATGTTGAGGTCGTATCCTATATGGCCCTGTATAACATACCTTCATGATGTTGAGGTCGTATCCTATATGGCCCTGTATAACATACCTTCATGATGCTCAGGTCGTATACTATATGGCCCTGTATAACATACCTTCATGATGTTGAGGTCGTATCCTATATGGCCCTGTATAACATACCTTCATGATGCTCAGGTCGTATCCTATATGGCCCTGTATAACATACCTTCATGATGCTCAGGTCGTATACTATATGGCCCTGTATAACATACCTTCATGATGTTGAGGTCGTATCCAATATGGCCCTGTATAACATACCTTCATGATGCTCAGGTCGTATACTATATGGCCCTGTATAACATACCTTCATGATGTTGAGGTCGTATACTATATGGCCCTGTATAACATACCTTCATGATGCTCAGGTCGTATACTATATGGCCCTGTATAACATACCTTCATGATGCTCAGGTCGTATCCTATATGGCCCTGTATAACATACCTTCATGATGCTCAGGTCGTATACTATATGGCCCTGTATAACATACCTTCATGATGCTCAGGTCGTATCCTATATGGCCCTGTATAACATACCTTCATGATGCTCAGGTCGTATACTATATGGCCCTGTATAACATACCTTCATGATGCTCAGGTCGTATCCTATATGGCCCTGTATAACATACCTTCATGATGCTCAGGTCGTATACTATATGGCCCTGTATAACATACCTTCATGATGCTCAGGTCGTATACTATATGGCCCTGTATAACATACCTTCATGATGCTCAGGTCGTATACTATATGGCCCTGTATAACATACCTTCATGATGCTCAGGTCGTATACTATATGGCCCTGTATAACATACCTTCATGATGTTGAGGTCGTATCCTATATGGCCCTGTATAACATACCTTCATGATGTTGAGGTCGTATACTATATGGCCCTGTATAACATACCTTCATGATGCTCAGGTCGTATCCTATATGGCCCTGTATAACATACCTTCATGATGCTCAGGTCGTATACTATATGGCCCTGTATAACATACCTTCATGATGCTCAGGTCGTATCCTATATGGCCCTGTATAACATACCTTCATGATGTTGAGGTCGTATACTATATGGCCCTGTATAACATACCTTCATGATGCTCAGGTCGTATACTATATGGCCCTGTATAACATACCTTCATGATGCTCAGGTCGTATACTATATGGCCCTGTATAACATACCTTCATGATGCTCAGGTCGTATCCTATATGGCCCTGTATAACATACCTTCATGATGTTGAGGTCGTATACTATATGGCCCTGTATAACATACCTTCATGATGCTCAGGTCGTATACTATATGGCCCTGTATAACATACCTTCATGATGTTGAGGTCGTATCCTATATGGCCCTGTATAACATACCTTCATGATGTTGAGGTCGTATCCTATATAGCCCTGTATAACATACCTTCATGATGCTCAGGTCGTATCCTATATGGCCCTGTATAACATACCTTCATGATGTTGAGGTCGTATACTATATGGCCCTGTATAACATACCTTCATGATGCTCAGGTCGTATACTATATGGCCCTGTATAACATACCTTCATGATGCTCAGGTCGTATACTATATGGCCCTGTATAACATACCTTCATGATGTTGAGGTCGTATACTATATGGCCCTGTATAACATACCTTCATGATGCTCAGGTCGTATACTATATGGCCCTGTATAACATACCTTCATGATGCTCAGGTCGTATACTATATGGCCCTGTATAACATACCTTCATGATGCTCAGGTCGTATACTATATGGCCCTGTATAACATACCTTCATGATGCTCAGGTCGTATACTATATGGCCCTGTATAACATACCTTCATGATGCTCAGGTCGTATACTATATGGCCCTGTATAACATACCTTCATGATGCTCAGGTCGTATACTATATGGCCCTGTATAACATACCTTCATGATGTTGAGGTCGTATACTATATGGCCCTGTATAACATACCTTCATGATGCTCAGGTCGTATCCTATATAGCCCTGTATAACATACCTTCATGATGCTCAGGTCGTATACTATATGGCCCTGTATAACATACCTTCATGATGTTGAGGTCGTATACTATATGGCCCTGTATAACATACCTTCATGATGCTCAGGTCGTATCCTATATAGCCCTGTATAACATACCTTCATGATGCTCAGGTCGTATCCTATATAGCCCTGTATAACATACCTTCATGATGCTCAGGTCGTATACTATATGGCCCTGTATAACATACCTTCATGATGTTGAGGTCGTATACTATATGGCCCTGTATAACATACCTTCATGATGCTCAGGTCGTATCCTATATAGCCCTGTATAACATACCTTCATGATGCTCAGGTCGTATCCTATATAGCCCTGTATAACATACCTTCATGATGCTCAGGTCGTATCCTATATGGCCCTGTATAACATACCTTCATGATGTTGAGGTCGTATACTATATGGCCCTGTATAACATACCTTCATGATGCTCAGGTCGTATCCTATATGGCCCTGTATAACATACCTTCATGATGCTCAGGTCGTATACTATATGGCCCTGTATAACATACCTTCATGATGCTCAGGTCGTATCCTATATGGCCCTGTATAACATACCTTCATGATGTTGAGGTCGTATACTATATGGCCCTGTATAACATACCTTCATGATGTTGAGGTCGTATACTATATGGCCCTGTATAACATACCTTCATGATGCTCAGGTCGTATACTATATGGCCCTGTATAACATACCTTCATGATGCTCAGGTCGTATACTATATGGCCCTGTATAACATACCTTCATGATGTTGAGGTCGTATACTATATAGCCCTGTATAACATACCTTCATGATGTTGAGGTCGTATACTATATGGCCCTGTATAACATACCTTCATGATGCTCAGGTCGTATACTATATGGCCCTGTATAACATACCTTCATGATGCTCAGGTCGTATCCTATATGGCCCTGTATAACATACCTTCATGATGTTGAGGTCGTATCCTATATAGCCCTGTATAACATACCTTCATGATGCTCAGGTCGTATCCTATATGGCCCTGTATAACATACCTTCATGATGCTCAGGTCGTATACTATATGGCCCTGTATAACATACCTTCATGATGCTCAGGTCGTATACTATATGGCCCTGTATAACATACCTTCATGATGCTCAGGTCGTATACTATATGGCCCTGTATAACATACCTTCATGATGCTCAGGTCGTATCCTATATGGCCCTGTATAACATACCTTCATGATGCTCAGGTCGTATACTATATGGCCCTGTATAACATACCTTCATGATGCTCAGGTCGTATACTATATGGCCCTGTATAACATACCTTCATGATGCTCAGGTCGTATCCTATATGGCCCTGTATAACATACCTTCATGATGCTCAGGTCGTATCCTATATGGCCCTGTATAACATACCTTCATGATGCTCAGGTCGTATACTATATGGCCCTGTATAACATACCTTCATGATGCTCAGGTCGTATACTATATGGCCCTGTATAACATACCTTCATGATGTTGAGGTCGTATCCTATATGGCCCTGTATAACATACCTTCATGATGCTCAGGTCGTATACTATATGGCCCTGTATAACATACCTTCATGATGTTGAGGTCGTATACTATATGGCCCTGTATAACATACCTTCATGATGTTGAGGTCGTATACTATATGGCCCTGTATAACATACCTTCATGATGTTGAGGTCGTATACTATATAGCCCTGTATAACATACCTTCATGATGTTGAGGTCGTATACTATATAGCCCTGTATAACATACCTTCATGATGCTCAGGTCGTATCCTATATGGCCCTGTATAACATACCTTCATGATGCTCAGGTCGTATCCTATATGGCCCTGTATAACATACCTTCATGATGCTCAGGTCGTATACTATATGGCCCTGTATAACATACCTTCATGATGCTCAGGTCGTATCCTATATAGCCCTGTATAACATACCTTCATGATGCTCAGGTCGTATACTATATAGCCCTGTATAACATACCTTCATGATGCTCAGGTCGTATCCTATATGGCCCTGTATAACATACCTTCATGATGCTCAGGTCGTATACTATATGGCCCTGTATAACATACCTTCATGATGTTGAGGTCGTATCCTATATGGCCCTGTATAACATACCTTCATGATGTTGAGGTCGTATCCTATATAGCCCTGTATAACATACCTTCATGATGTTGAGGTCGTATCCTATATAGCCCTGTATAACATACCTTCATGATGTTGAGGTCGTATCCTATATAGCCCTGTATAACATACCTTCATGATGCTCAGGTCGTATACTATATGGCCCTGTATAACATACCTTCATGATGCTCAGGTCGTATCCTATATGGCCCTGTATAACATACCTTCATGATGTTGAGGTCGTATCCTATATGGCCCTGTATAACATACCTTCATGATGTTGAGGTCGTATCCTATATAGCCCTGTATAACATACCTTCATGATGCTCAGGTCGTATACTATATGGCCCTGTATAACATACCTTCATGATGCTCAGGTCGTATCCTATATGGCCCTGTATAACATACCTTCATGATGCTCAGGTCGTATCCTATATGGCCCTGTATAACATACCTTCATGATGCTCAGGTCGTATACTATATGGCCCTGTATAACATACCTTCATGATGATCAGGTCGTATACTATATGGCCCTGTATAACATACCTTCATGATGCTCAGGTCGTATCCTATATGGCCCTGTATAACATACCTTCATGATGCTCAGGTCGTATCCTATATGGCCCTGTATAACATACCTTCATGATGTTGAGGTCGTATCCTATATGGCCCTGTATAACATACCTTCATGATGTTGAGGTCGTATCCTATATAGCCCTGTATAACATACCTTCATGATGCTCAGGTCGTATACTATATGGCCCTGTATAACATACCTTCATGATGCTCAGGTCGTATACTATATGGCCCTGTATAACATACCTTCATGATGCTCAGGTCGTATCCTATATGGCCCTGTATAACATACCTTCATGATGCTCAGGTCGTATCCTATATAGCCCTGTATAACATACCTTCATGATGCTCAGGTCGTATCCTATATGGCCCTGTATAACATACCTTCATGATGTTGAGGTCGTATACTATATGGCCCTGTATAACATACCTTCATGATGCTCAGGTCGTATCCTATATAGCCCTGTATAACATACCTTCATGATGCTCAGGTCGTATCCTATATAGCCCTGTATAACATACCTTCATGATGTTGAGGTCGTATACTATATGGCCCTGTATAACATACCTTCATGATGCTCAGGTTGTATACTATATAGCCCTGTATAACATACCTTCATGATGCTCAGGTCGTATCCTATATGGCCCTGTATAACATACCTTCATGATGCTCAGGTCGTATACTATATGGCCCTGTATAACATACCTTCATGATGCTCAGGTCGTATCCTATATAGCCCTGTATAACATACCTTCATGATGCTCAGGTCGTATACTATATGGCCCTGTATAACATACCTTCATGATGCTCAGGTCGTATACTATATGGCCCTGTATAACATACCTTCATGATGCTCAGGTCGTATCCTATATGGCCCTGTATAACATACCTTCATGATGCTCAGGTCGTATACTATATGGCCCTGTATAACATACCTTCATGATGCTCAGGTCGTATCCTATATAGCCCTGTATAACATACCTTCATGATGCTCAGGTCGTATACTATATGGCCCTGTATAACATACCTTCATGATGCTCAGGTCGTATACTATATGGCCCTGTATAACATACCTTCATGATGCTCAGGTCGTATACTATATGGCCCTGTATAACATACCTTCATGATGTTGAGGTCGTATCCTATATGGCCCTGTATAACATACCTTCATGATGCTCAGGTCGTATACTATATGGCCCTGTATAACATACCTTCATGATGCTCAGGTCGTATACTATATGGCCCTGTATAACATACCTTCATGATGCTCAGGTCGTATACTATATGGCCCTGTATAACATACCTTCATGATGCTCAGGTCGTATCCTATATAGCCCTGTATAACATACCTTCATGATGCTCAGGTCGTATACTATATGGCCCTGTATAACATACCTTCATGATGCTCAGGTCGTATACTATATAGCCCTGTATAACATACCTTCATGATGTTGAGGTCGTATACTATATGGCCCTGTATAACATACCTTCAGGATGCTCAGGTCGTATACTATATGGCCCTGTATAACATACCTTCATGATGTTGAGGTCGTATCCTATATGGCCCTGTATAACATACCTTCATGATGCTCAGGTCGTATACTATATGGCCCTGTATAACATACCTTCATGATGCTCAGGTCGTATACTATATGGCCCTGTATAACATACCTTCATGATGTTGAGGTCGTATCCTATATGGCCCTGTATAACATACCTTCATGATGTTGAGGTCGTATCCTATATAGCCCTGTATAACATACCTTCATGATGCTCAGGTCGTATCCTATATGGCCCTGTATAACATACCTTCATGATGCTCAGGTCGTATCCTATATAGCCCTGTATAACATACCTTCATGATGCTCAGGTCGTATCCTATATGGCCCTGTATAACATACCTTCATGATGCTCAGGTCGTATCCTATATAGCCCTGTATAACATACCTTCATGATGCTCAGGTCGTATCCTATATGGCCCTGTATAACATACCTTCATGATGCTCAGGTCGTATCCTATATAGCCCTGTATAACATACCTTCATGATGTTGAGGTCGTATCCTATATGGCCCTGTATAACATACCTTCATGATGCTCAGGTCGTATACTATATAGCCCTGTATAACATACCTTCATGATGCTCAGGTCGTATCCTATATGGCCCTGTATAACATACCTTCATGATGCTCAGGTCGTATACTATATGGCCCTGTATAACATACCTTCATGATGCTCAGGTCGTATCCTATATAGCCCTGTATAACATACCTTCATGATGCTCAGGTCGTATCCTATATGGCCCTGTATAACATACCTTCATGATGTTGAGGTCGTATCCTATATGGCCCTGTATAACATACCTTCATGATGTTGAGGTCGTATCCTATATGGCCCTGTATAACATACCTTCATGATGCTCAGGTCGTATACTATATGGCCCTGTATAACATACCTTCATGATGCTCAGGTCGTATACTATATGGCCCTGTATAACATACCTTCATGATGTTGAGGTCGTATCCTATATGGCCCTGTATAACATACCTTCATGATGTTGAGGTCGTATCCTATATGGCCCTGTATAACATACCTTCATGATGCTCAGGTCGTATCCTATATAGCCCTGTATAACATACCTTCATGATGCTCAGGTCGTATACTATATGGCCCTGTATAACATACCTTCATGATGCTCAGGTCGTATACTATATGGCCCTGTATAACATACCTTCATGATGCTCAGGTCGTATACTATATGGCCCTGTATAACATACCTTCATGATGTTGAGGTCGTATCCTATATGGCCCTGTATAACATACCTTCATGATGCTCAGGTCGTATCCTATATAGCCCTGTATAACATACCTTCATGATGCTCAGGTCGTATCCTATATGGCCCTGTATAACATACCTTCATGATGTTGAGGTCGTATCCTATATGGCCCTGTATAACATACCTTCATGATGCTCAGGTCGTATACTATATGGCCCTGTATAACATACCTTCATGATGCTCAGGTCGTATACTATATGGCCCTGTATAACATACCTTCATGATGCTCAGGTCGTATACTATATGGCCCTGTATAACATACCTTCATGATGCTCAGGTCGTATACTATATGGCCCTGTATAACATACCTTCATGATGCTCAGGTCGTATACTATATGGCCCTGTATAACATACCTTCATGATGTTGAGGTCGTATCCTATATGGCCCTGTATAACATACCTTCATGATGTTGAGGTCGTATACTATATGGCCCTGTATAACATACCTTCATGATGCTCAGGTCGTATACTATATAGCCCTGTATAACATACCTTCATGATGTTGAGGTCGTATCCTATATAGCCCTGTATAACATACCTTCATGATGCTCAGGTCGTATCCTATATAGCCCTGTATAACATACCTTCATGATGTTGAGGTCGTATCCTATATAGCCCTGTATAACATACCTTCATGATGCTCAGGTCGTATCCTATATGGCCCTGTATAACATACCTTCATGATGCTCAGGTCGTATCCTATATGGCCTTGTATAACATACCTTCATGATGCTCAGGTCGTATCCTATATGGCCCTGTATAACATACCTTCATGATGCTCAGGTCGTATCCTATATGGCCTTGTATAACATACCTTCATGATGCTCAGGTCGTATCCTATATGGCCCTGTATAACATACCTTCATGATGCTCAGGTCGTATCCTATATAGCCCTGTATAACATACCTTCATGATGCTCAGGTCGTATCCTATATGGCCCTGTATAACATACCTTCATGATGTTGAGGTCGTATACTATATGGCCCTGTATAACATACCTTCATGATGTTGAGGTCGTATACTATATGGCCCTGTATAACATACCTTCATGATGCTCAGGTCGTATCCTATATGGCCCTGTATAACATACCTTCATAATGTTGAGGTCGTATCCTATATAGCCCTGTATAACATACCTTCATGATGTTGAGGTCGTATACTATATGGCCCTGTATAACATACCTTCATGATGTTGAGGTCGTATACTATATGGCCCTGTATAACATACCTTCATGATGTTGAGGTCGTATCCTATATAGCCCTGCATAACATACCTTCATGATGTTGAGGTCGTATACTATATGGCCCTGTATAACATACCTTCATGATGTTGAGGTCGTATACTATATGGCCCTGTATAACATACCTTCATGATGTTGAGGTCGTATCCTATATGGCCCTGTATAACATACCTTCATGATGTTGAGGTCGTATCCTATATAGCCCTGTATAACATACCTTCATGATGCTCAGGTCGTATCCTATATGGCCCTGTATAACATACCTTCATGATGCTCAGGTCGTATCCTATATAGCCCTGTATAACATACCTTCATGATGTTGAGGTCGTATCCTATATAGCCCTGTATAACATACCTTCATGATGTTGAGGTCGTATACTATATAGCCCTGTATAACATACCTTCATGATGCTCAGGTCGTATCCTATATGGCCCTGTATAACATACCTTCATGATGCTCAGGTCGTATCCTATATGGCCCTGTATAACATACCTTCATGATGCTCAGGTCGTATCCTATATGGCCCTGTATAACATACCTTCATGATGCTCAGGTCGTATCCTATATGGCCCTGTATAACATACCTTCATGATGCTCAGGTCGTATCCTATATAGCCCTGTATAACATACCTTCATGATGCTCAGGTCGTATCCTATATGGCCCTGTATAACATACCTTCATGATGCTCAGGTCGTATACTATATGGCCCTGTATAACATACCTTCATGATGCTCAGGTCGTATCCTATATGGCCCTGTATAACATACCTTCATGATGCTCAGGTCGTATCCTATATGGCCCTGTATAACATACCTTCATGATGCTCAGGTCGTATACTATATGGCCCTGTATAACATACCTTCATGATGCTCAGGTCGTATCCTATATGGCCCTGTATAACATACCTTCATGATGCTCAGGTCGTATACTATATAGCCCTGTATAACATACCTTCATGATGTTGAGGTCGTATCCTATATAGCCCTGTATAAAATACCTTCATGATGCTCAGGTCGTATACTATATGGCCCTGTATAACATACCTTCATGATGCTCAGGTCGTATACTATATGGCCCTGTATAACATACCTTCATGATGTTGAGGTCGTATCCTATATGGCCCTGTATAACATACCTTCATGATGCTCAGGTCGTATCCTATATAGCCCTGTATAACATACCTTCATGATGTTGAGGTCGTATCCTATATAGCCCTGTATAACATACCCTGTATAACATACCTTCATGATGTTGAGGTTGTATCCTATATAGCCCTGTATAACATACCTTCATGATGTTGAGGTCGTATCCTATATGGCCCTGTATAACATACCTTCATGATGTTGAGGTCGTATCCTATATGGCCCTGTATAACATACCTTCATGATGCTCAGGTCGTATCCTATATAGCCCTGTATAACATACCTTCATGATGCTCAGGTCGTATCCTATATGGCCCTGTATAACATACCTTCATGATGCTCAGGTCGTATCCTATATGGCCCTGTATAACATACCTTCATGATGTTGAGGTCGTATCCTATATGGCCCTGTATAACATACCTTCATGATGCTCAGGTCGTATCCTATATGGCCCTGTATAACATACCTTCATGATGTTGAGGTCGTATCCTATATGGCCCTGTATAACATACCTTCATGATGCTCAGGTCGTATCCTATATGGCCCTGTATAACATACCTTCATGATGTTGAGGTCGTATCCTATATGGCCCTGTATAACATACCTTCATGATGTTGAGGTCGTATCCTATATAGCCCTGTATAACATACCTTCATGATGTTGAGGTCGTATCCTATATAGCCCTGTATAACATACCTTCATGATGCTCAGGTCGTATACTATATGGCCCTGTATAACATACCTTCATGATGTTGAGGTCGTATCCTATATAGCCCTGTATAACATACCTTCATGATGTTGAGGTCGTATCCTATATAGCCCTGTATAACATACCTTCATGATGCTCAGGTCGTATCCTATATGGCCCTGTATAACATACCTTCATGATGTTGAGGTCGTATCCTATATGGCCCTGTATAACATACCTTCATGATGTTGAGGTCGTATCCTATATGGCCCTGTATAACATACCTTCATGATGCTCAGGTCGTATCCTATATGGCCCTGTATAACATACCTTCATGATGTTGAGGTCGTATCCTATATGGCCCTGTATAACATACCTTCATGATGCTCAGGTCGTATCCTATATGGCCCTGTATAACATACCTTCATGATGCTCAGGTCGTATCCTATATGGCCCTGTATAACATACCTTCATGATGTTGAGGTCGTATCCTATATGGCCCTGTATAACATACCTTCATGATGCTCAGGTCGTATACTATATGGCCCTGTATAACATACCTTCATGATGCTCAGGTCGTATACTATATAGCCCTGTATAACATACCTTCATGATGTTGAGGTCGTATCCTATATGGCCCTGTATAACATACCTTCATGATGCTCAGGTCGTATCCTATATGGCCCTGTATAACATACCTTCATGATGCTCAGGTCGTATACTATATGGCCCTGTATAACATACCTTCATGATGCTCAGGTCGTATACTATATGGCCCTGTATAACATACCTTCATGATGTTGAGGTCGTATACTATATAGCCCTGTATAACATACCTTCATGATGCTCAGGTCGTATCCTATATGGCCCTGTATAACATACCTTCATGATGCTCAGGTCGTATCCTATATGGCCCTGTATAACATACCTTCATGATGCTCAGGTCGTATCCTATATGGCCCTGTATAACATACCTTCATGATGCTCAGGTCGTATCCTATATAGCCCTGTATAACATACCTTCATGATGCTCAGGTCGTATCCTATATAGCCCTGTATAACATACCTTCATGATGTTGAGGTCGTATCCTATATAGCCCTGTATAACATACCCTGTATAACATACCTTCATGATGTTGAGGTCGTATCCTATATAGCCCTGTATAACATACCTTCATGATGTTGAGGTCGTATCCTATATGGCCCTGTATAACATACCTTCATGATGTTGAGGTCGTATCCTATATGGCCCTGTATAACATACCTTCATGATGCTCAGGTCGTATCCTATATGGCCCTGTATAACATACCTTCATGATGTTGAGGTCGTATCCTATA
This sequence comes from Siphonodentalium dalli, assembly GCA_032622095.1. Lineage (NCBI taxonomy): Eukaryota > Metazoa > Mollusca > Scaphopoda > Gadilida > Siphonodentaliidae > Siphonodentalium > Siphonodentalium dalli. The sequence goes on from CP136062.1 coordinate 58,043,477, forward strand.
TGGCCCTGTATAACATACCTTCATGATGCTCAGGTCGTATACTATATGGCCCTGTATAACATACCTTCATGATGCTCAGGTCGTATACTATATGGCCCTGTATAACATACCTTCATGATGCTCAGGTCGTATCCTATATGGCCCTGTATAACATACCTTCATGATGTTGAGGTCGTATCCTATATGGCCCTGTATAACATACCTTCATGATGCTCAGGTCGTATCCTATATGGCCCTGTATAACATACCTTCATGATGCTCAGGTCGTATACTATATAGCCCTGTATAACATACCTTCATGATGCTCAGGTCGTATCCTATATGGCCCTGTATAACATACCTTCATGATGCTCAGGTCGTATACTATATGGCCCTGTATAACATACCTTCATGATGTTGAGGTCGTATCCTATATAGCCCTGTATAACATACCTTCATGATGCTCAGGTCGTATCCTATATGGCCCTGTATAACATACCTTCATGATGTTGAGGTCGTATCCTATATAGCCCTGTATAACATACCTTCATGATGTTGAGGTCGTATCCTATATAGCCTTGGTAGCAGAAGAATGCTTTGAATATATCCTTCTTATAGTTAATGATGCCCGCATTGACTGTTACAAAAGCATCATCATAGCAATCCACTTTAAACTGTCCGCTTAGTGGCTCTGTGGAAAAAAATTCACATTTAAATACAAACGGCTAGTTTTGAGCTTCCACTAATACATACATAATAACAGGGTTTCCACCAAACTCCATGCAAGGTTTACCTCCCTTGATGACTCGATAAGACCGCTGCTATCGGCAACATTTTACCCACATTTGGTGGACTTCCACAATATTAAGATATATACTAAGCGAACAGGGCAACATGCTGCATGCCCTTGTTAAGCACACAAAATATCGAAAACAAATTGTGTAAATTTTGAGCCTTAAGTTTGAAAAAACCCACTAAAACCGAAGAACTATAGTTCGAAACGGTGTGATTTGGTTCTCCGATTATTTTATCAAAACAAAAGTCAAAAAGCACGTGTACGACATTATCACATCTCGCACGGCAAGTCAAACATAAAAGTTCTAATTTGCTGCAATCTTGACAAGTAGCTTGCGAAAATCGTCAACAAAACTGCGCTCTGATATTCCATTATATCATTATGTTTTAGTGCGGGAATTGTTCTCAAAGCACATAGAAAATTTGACCTCGGAGCAGTCGGGTTTCGCCATTTTTGCTGGAAAACCCCATGCTAAATATAGAGCTTCACGGTTTTTCGGTATTTAGTCATATCGCGATATAATTTTTTATATCGTGTAGTCGGTTTCGAAAAAAAATGGATAGTCGGTATATCGTGGGTGACGATATTCCAATTATGTAGTCGTTTTTTTATTTAAAATTGCCAAAAACGTATGAAACTTAGTGAAATGTCTTCCTATAAGCAAGGAGACAAAGAGGCAGATCAAGGAGACAAAGAGACACATGTTTTGGATCAAGCGCTACCGGCGTTTTTTTTATTAATGCAAATGGTTGTATCAGTAATTGAATAGTGTCAACACCTTCGTTCATGCGCCTCATCAGAGTGTGTTGTCGGAAGTAATAAAACAATTTCATTCCGTGTACATGCATCAAAGCCATAACCCAATGTCCTCACAGCGCATTCATTCGCGATCACAGCTCATTGAAGTTTTTACGAGCGCTAACGTTTGTACACATGGTGTCGACACATTGCACCATTGTTGGTTTACTTACACCCTGGCCAGTGTGAGAAACAAAATATGCCATATACATATAATTTGTATAGTCTTCTGAATTCAAATGTTTTCATGATGCCTCGACTTTAGTTTCCAAATTTACTAAACATTCTCTTCGTTTGCCAGAAAAACATTATTCCCTTATCCCTTTCATGACGGGAGCTGCGCTGGTGCAGCATTAAAGACCCTGTGACAGTGCAATCTCTTATATATGAGAGTCTCCCACAGGGAGACTCGCATAAATAAGAGAATATGCTGGCTTACATGGTCAAGGTAAATATTGTTAGGCCAATGCATTCTCTTACATTTGCGAGGCTCCCTGTGGGAGACTCACATATATAAGAGACTGCATACCTATACAGTATAAAAGCATGACATAATTGACATTTAATTTTAATTAAAAAGGAAGAGAGGAGAAACCAAAGGACCTAAGTTCATGCTCAACTTGCTAAGAGGCTATCTCAACTATTATATTACTGTTTGGAATCCGACCTTAGGTTACCACTACATTCTTCATTGACTATTATCAGGAAATATTAAATATTAACAAATCACATCTTCAAGTTTATGCTGAATTATGCTGAGCAAACTAATTTCCACGACGACACGAAAACCTGCTCTGTGATAGGGTCCCAAATTTAGGTTTCCAGGTCCCTTTTAGGTTCCCTTTCATGACGGGAGCTGTGCTGGTGCAGCAGCAATAAAGACCCTGTGACAGTGCAATCTCTAATATATGAGAGTCTCCCATAGGGAGCCTCGCATAAATAAGAGAGTGCTTTTACTTTTATGTTCCCGGGTCCCTTTCCCTTTTGCCAAATTTCCCTCCCGACACATATACTATACCCCTACCCAATGTCCTCATCCAAAAATTAATGCATAAATCACTCAGGCTTAAGGATACACACATTGACAATACAAATATACATGCAAGCTCTGTATTCTAAAAGATATCAAAGCGGAAATCACAAAAAGCCACATGTTTGATTCTGCCACGAAAACAATGTCAAATAAAACATGTTCCTATATCCGATTTGTATTGATTACATAGACCAGATGTTAGCCTAGTGCTGGGCGGTATTTCGGTATACCGATTATAATCGGTAAGATTGTCAATACCGTTACAGTCATTTTTTTCCATAATCGGAAAACCTTGAGGATGGTATTATCGTGGTTACAGGTCATACTGGACCGTTACTGGGTACATTGTGGTTTACCTTTATCGGAATACAAAGAAACTACTTCTCTTCACCATAGTTATCTTTCATTTGAAAGAAACTGTTCATTCTTCACTTACAGTAATACCCAAAGTAATCGACTCCTTAACCAGAGCAGAATTATGGGTAACTTTTCAGGATTTAGTCGGAAATATGGCTTGTTGCCATTCATCGGAAAGCTCTCCCCGAGAGCTTTCCAGTGAATGGCAACAAGCCATATTTCCGACTAAATCCTGAAAAGTTACCCATAATTCAGCTCTGGTTAAGGAGTCGATTACTTAGGGCATTACTGTAAGTCACTTCTTTCCTGATGATATTTGCCAAAAAATGCATTCCTTTGCTACCGGGGACATAATCCAGCCCAATATTATATTGCAAGTTATGATTGTATCATTCTGCGCTATTTTTAAACCACTGAATGCTTGGGACAGCTCATTATTTAGCGGGGTGTTATCGAGTGGGAATGATTGATCACGTTCATAAACGTAGATTTATATGTATGATTTATAATAATTCAATCGAGAAGTGAATAACAGTCTACAAGTTAAATACTTTGAAAGTAATACACCTTATTTCCCGGCATTTAATAAAAACATTATGGCCAAAAAAAAAAGTGTTTTGGTTCTCAGGCAATTTTTTTTTCAAATCAATGAGGGAGGGAGGGTTTTATTTTTATTTTTTATTTTTTTCTGCGCATAGTAAGCATGGACAAAGATACCTTACTCTGTCTAGTAATAACCAGAAAGGTAGAGGGAACTGTTATGCATATAAACTCATTTAGTCTTATATACAAATGACATTGTACTACCAGTGTATGACTGGGATTACCTAACAATATATAATGCCCCTGACATTAACTACTGTTATTGTTGTCTAAAAACTGATACCTCCCCATTCTAATATGTGATCCTGAATTGAGTCCTGTGCCTTTCAATTGTATAAAGTTACAATTAGTGTAAGTTGTTCACAATGACTAATTGTAAGAAGAGCATGAGGATCAGCTAATCATTTTCTTAATTGTAGTCATCTACTTCATGTTGTAAGGCTGCAAGTCACTTTTTAACACATTACATGTTAGAGCTCAATGCACACTAATATTCAACACATATCTGCTATGGACATGTTGATAAAATAAAAAAAATAAAAAAAAATAAAAAAAATAAAAATTCAAATTTATTTTTTCGTAAGTTTTTTTGTCATAACATCAGGCATTGCAATAAAAAGGCCTAATGCAGCCCTTTTTATTCAATGCGGCGGGGCCTGAGAACCAAAACTTCTTTTTTTTTTGGCCTATACATATTCACACCGGGCGAAACATTCCAATATCAACTTAACAGGACGTGCTCTGTGCGAGTCAGCAGGGGTTATTTCAAAGCTCTTGGATGTATCCGCTGAATGATGCTTGCATAACTCATATTTATTACCTGTATTTGAGATCAGCATACCTTGTAATGAATCCATGCATGATGCATGCAAACAAATGATACATTGCCACTGTTTTAGGGCGCTGCGATTCGGGCATTATTAATTCGATCCGATTTGGATACATAATCGCGATTCGATTCGATTCAGCAAACGTAGACCATTAGATCGGACATTGGGCGAAAAATCAAGGTAAATATTGTCAACGAGGTCCGCATAACTAATCTGATTCGTATGTGAATGTCCCGACGTCTGTTCTTGGCGAAATAGACGCAATTTGTAATCAAATAGGCTATTTGAATAATTTAGATAACTTGAACTATCGGATTCGTGCACAAACGACAAGTCCAATCTCGCCAGGAAGACGTTTGTCTTGTATGTGAGAGAAAACCTCAATTTCAAATACACATGCGCAGATGCGCTATTCGATTTTACACTAACAGTCACTGTTATCTGTTCCTCGCGCAATCGTCGATGAATTTGAATTTCGGATTAATGATATTATCACTCATTATCAGAACATTGCATTAGCAATTATACAATTTGTATATTGATAAAATGTATGTGAGAGGCAGTCATATTGCAGTGTTTGTCTTAGTCGTCCAGTCACCCACGGCCCACCCTGATATTAGACTATTAGTGGACTTAAATAAATTATATACTAAGTTCATTTTTAGTTATTAACAAAAGACACAACTCATCAGATATTTGATGATTCAAATGAAAATATAAATTGTCATAATAACTAAAGTTGATCGCCATTCATCTTCTGATGCATGCAAACTAAAACTATGGCTATACGCTATATATAGTGAAGGTTATTCCCTAATTTCCCAGTTTTCCCCACTAGCAGATGTAAATAGGCTGAGCTGATCTAAAATACGGACTGCTTACAAATGTAGAACCGCTGGGTAATTTATGGACTAAATTACGGTCTATATATTCCCATGTGCGCTACATATTGTTAAGCTAAGCTTTTGAATGGACAAGCCTGTGCGTGCGTGTATAGAAAGAAGAAGATGGAATGGAGCATACACATGTCAATATTTCCGCAATGTCGCGTATTTACTAGTACACCGCAAATGAAAAACGGATCCATTTATAATTAATTTTCAGCTTCCGCCCATTTTAGCGGATTCCGCGTTGCGTTATCACTATTCTGAGATCATGTTCCCGGCGACGTGGACCGAATTGCAGTATGATGGTCCATGCATTTTGAAAGGGCAACATTGGAGTTTATTCAATTGTATCACGGGATTTTTTGAGAATTTTATGTGCTAAATGCTTTGGATTAACAGTAAAACGATCGATCTGGGCCGGCTACTAGAAATGCGCAGTGTACCGGTACTTAAGATTCTTTGAGATAATCGAATCGAAAAACTGGTACTCAAAATCGAAAACGATTCAATTCAGAGGGATGAATCGAAAATCGAATTTCGATTTGATGCATCGCAGGCCCCTACACTGTTTGTTAATCCATTATTTTATAAAACGGAGAGTTGGGTGTGTGTGTTTCCTTATTCATTGTAAGCTATTCGATTTCCTAAAAAAAAACAGTTGACTTGTGTACCAAACGATCACTACTCAACGGGGGTTTTAAGAGAATATTTGAAATAATCGGTAATACTGTATACTGTGGTATGGTTTTAAGAATACCACGGTATTTTTATGCTTAAATACCGCCCAGCACTTTGTTAGCCAGTGAAGATTTATCAGGAATATTTCAAAGGTCGCTGGGCCAAGCATCCGCTGAATAAGGTGGCTTATTTAGAAATTAATAATCAGCAAGTCGACAAGGGCCATAACTCTGGTAAAAATAGACAGAAGATACTCATATTCGAAACATGACCTAAATTTTCATGTGGGTAATCCACAAGCAAAATTTAAAAACAATCAAATAGTCTAAAACTATAAAGTTATCAACCGGAAACCAAAATAGTCTACAAATTCAAAATCAACTAGGACCATAACTCTGGTAAAATTGATTGACCTCGCCCATTAGGCCACACAAAAAACATATTGTGTTTCTCAAGTATTTTTTCAAAAAAATCCAGCAGCCAGGCAGATTTTTATTTTTATTTTTTTGGGCTGAATTTTAGCGGCAGGCAGGTTTTTTATGCCGGATTTTTATGTATAAAAATGATGGGCAGACATGCTTTTGTGATTAAAGATTGACTTAAGACAAGGTTTGGCTGTTCGTAACATGGTGTGTAATGTATATTTACCTTATTTTTCATGATCATGATCTGTTTTCATGTTGTTGGAAAATATATATGCAAATGTGTCTACCCTATGGATGCTGTATTAAAATCAGTCTTAGTAAACTCAGCGTACATTTGCTCCCAGACTCGCGCACGGTACGTCTAATCGAAACGGCAGTCAAGGTCATTTGCTCGAGGTAGAAAAACAACAGAGCGAGAGACGTCATTATCATGGTAAGCGACTCCCAATATAGACTAATGTATGCACGTCAATCATTTTGGTGCCAAGAAACGAAATTAGGTTTCGAAAGTCGTAAATACTTCCGCAGAATGAGAATCATGGCGTAAATTTAGATAGCTGTGTCCATAAGAATTAGCGTACATATATAGTATAATGCGATTTATAGAAATACATCATTCATTGTTCGTAGTATTTGCAGTAGAACACACTTTAATAGATTATTCTCAAATATTTTCCGCTTTTCTTGTGAAAACAGTTTAAAGCGGAAGAGATTCCTGTTTGGACTACTCATGCGCGAAGTAATTATGTTATCGATTATCAACGCCCATAAGCTAAAATTAGATGTTCCACGTGTTTATTTGTATACAAAAGCTGGCGCTTTTTAAAGACGCCAGCCAATCAGGTAGCAGGATTTCCCAGGGCTTCCCCGGTATGTGCAAACGGAAATGAGGGGTTCTTTCGTTCGACGTACGCAATTGTACTTCGAAATTTATTTACGACTGTATTAAAATAAGAATATCTCTCGTTTATAGCATTACAATATAATGCAGAAATAACAGATGTTTAACAATAACACGAATATTTTGGTTTAAAACAAATCCAGTCTACATGTACCTGAAGGTCATATACTCAGCACCCTGGTACTGAGTCTACAGACACTGGATTTTTGTATCATTTTGTCCTTGCTGTTGTTGTTTTGAAATTGGGTAAAAGTACTAAACAGTTTTATTGTTTGAGTCCATGAGAAGAGAAAATGCGGATTTTCCACCGTTTTCAACAGACACTGGTGTGGCATCTTCCAATGTTAATGTTATGCGGAAATAGCGGCCGAATATATCTGCTACCTGGACAATATTTAGATTCTGGGAAACGAACTGAAACTAGTGAAAGTCCTGTGAATCCTGCGACTTTCCAACAGAAATCCCACTAATACACGCATCACAATTAGCAATAGTTTCACGGTGGTTCTCTATGAACCCCATTGCCACGTCGGAAATGTTGTCAGACGAATTAACTTCCGTAATTGTCCAGGGACAAACAATTTTAAGTCCCATTCTGACACACATACTTATCAGCGCCATGCTGGTTATTTGTTTACCGCGTGTTCGCTGGCGCGTTACGGGTGAACTCGATTGGCAATTCGGAGCCGCAAGGAACTCTTTCATTTTAGAATTACTGCCCTTGCATTGCTGACGGAGACTACTTGAGCTTATTTCATTGTATTGTTTGCGAGTATCGACATCGCCAAGAGTTTGTGCGCGGCATGTTTTTAAATTTTTATTTGTTGTAACCTATAAAAAGTAGCCAGCAGGGGGTATTTTGTGGACGCGGCGATACTTGAGAAACATATAAATTTTTTTGTGTGGCCTTAGTGTTGAAACGATTAGTGGTTTTGAGGAATCGACTAGTCGCCAGAGGGAATCGACTACTAGTCGACTAGTCGGACCCCTTCCGAAACTTACCGTTTTGTGCTCATATACGTATATAATTTGCCGTTTGTTTTGAGTACCAGTAACCAACTTTGCATTTTCGAACGCAAAGCAAGACGTGATTTAACACTATTTGCCGTGATTATTTGGCTTAATATCACTGAAGGTTAATAGGTTATTAATTTGTCCTAGGTATATGATGTTTTATGACAATCAAATTACCATCCAGTTGATGTATGTATCTAAACGGTGGTGACAAACACCTGATCGATCGCGGAAACGCTACGGATTACGGAGTGGAAGCGAGTGTAACAATCAGAAACCGGTGCATTATTCTATATGTTTTGTGTAAAAATGTTCCTTTAAAATTGATATGGTATGGTCTACCGGACCGTACCGGTTCTTACATACAATCGAACATCATTGTTTTCGAACTTGCCCAGTGTGCTTGTCACCGATTGACTTCACAAATGAGCGTACATGAAGAAATGCAAGATATTTTGAGAAACGAACTTCATCTCCGACAGAGTCAAACAAAAGTTACAAAATAAATGTTATAACAGCTGTAGTGCGTACAAGCCTTTTATGCTTGCAGATGTCATGTACATATATCGGACACGGAATGTGGTAACGTTCCCTGTATATATAGAGTCCGCATATAGGTCACGATATGACATAGCTTGATCACGGACAGTCATTTTCCCGCCAAAACGCACGTGTTTCACTGTTTGATTTGATCGCGTACATAATTGTCTCTCGTGCATGGTACATTGTAAATATAATATACAATATATACAATTTTACTCGCGAGTCCCCGAATACACAATCGATCGTGTCAGTTTCAGAAATAAAACTGCGCAGATCGGCGATGTTAATAGTACATTTCAATGCGATGTCGTAAGTTCTATATTTAGCCTGATTCCAGGAATTTGCGTCATCCAGATTACGTTTCTGGGAACAGCTTTGTCACCGCCCAATTCTGCGAAGGATTTAAGTTTGAGGTGCTAAAATACATTGTAATTTTTCACAAACAGCCCATAAACGACGTGGGATTTCCGAAGTGACTCGCCAGTTTAGTTCGAAATACGCGACGCTATTCGATGCATAGCATGGCCGACCGCGGGTTGGCTTTTAAATATATTTATATCAATAATACAATATATCTAGAACGTGCGATCGTATACGCTCACCCATGCGTCAGTTGATGCATGTGGTAGTTGTAAAAAATATCACACAATTTTACAAATAAACTTTAAAGGTATACTGACATAGTGCTTCAATAAACTATAATATATTGGACTTGTTATTAAACTTAAAACTTAATAATGTCACCTCGCAACTAACTTGATTGAAGTTGAGTCCTGCACACCTGCAAACACGTTGACCAGTTATCACTCAGATCAATTCCGTCACGCCGAAATAGACACGGTTGCGATAGGCGCTGATTCTTTGAAGTTGATTATCAAAGCCGGCCGTCTCAACTTCAAAGAATAAGCTGCCGCGGCGCCGACAAATACATTGAGTTGAGGTCATTGGGTTTCGTGCTCGTGCATGACCACCAAGTACTGAAAGCAGTTATCGCATCAAAGGGACAACAAAGAAGGCTTTAACAAGCTAATTGTGATTGTGTATTTCGATAGCCTGGTTGTTTAAATTGTCCAGTAATTCGGTAACGGCAGCAACGTCACTGCTTTCGCGATGGCATAATGGTGGTGGGTGTGTTCCGACTAGTCGACTAGCCGATTTCGGAATCGACTAATTTAATAATCGCGTCGATTTCGATTAGTCGTTTCAACACTATCGCCCATATTTGAACTTGACCCATGTCCCTAACTAATAGGTCACATACCAAATATTGTATAATTTCATTAATTGTTACTGAAGATATCATCCAGAAACCATCTGGGATGGCAATCGGTGATTTCTATAGTCATCAGAACAGCCCTGTGCCAATGCATTCTCTTATATATGCGAGTTGACCATAGGTCGCCTCGCATATATAAGAGAATGCATTGGCCTAAAAAAATTCTTTTTTACCATTTTTTCTTACATTCTTTAACAATTTTATAATTTGTTCTTACATTTTTTAACAATTTTATAATTTTTTCTTACATTTTTTAACAATTTTTATAATATTTTTCTACATTCTTTGACAATTTTATCATTTTTAATATGTGTTAAGCCAATGCATTCTCTTATATATGCGAGGCCACATATGGTCGACTCGCATATATAAGAGAATGCATTGGCACAGGGCCGTTCTGTTGGGTAAAGGACAACCATAGGTTTAACTGTCCAAAAAAAGTGAAAAAAATATGGCTCTTTCGATACTCAAATTATGTTCTCGTAATTTGGTAGCAACTTGAAATCGAAATGGCAATCATGTATCTACTTATGGAAAGAACTTGTAAGCTGACCCCCACAACTTGAAATTGCAGGAGATGCAAGCCTTGAAATAGTGTCTGTCATTTGCAGAATGAGGTCCCCAGAGGGTGAATTTTGTGATGGGCTAGCATCACCAAAATCACCCTCTGGGGACCTCATTCTGCTTACACCTCAGCAGAATGAGATTCCCAGAGGGTGAATTTGGTGATGCTAGCCCGCTATGCGGGGTAGCATCACTAAATTCACCCTCTGGGGACCTCATTCTGCAAATGACAGACACACTATTTCAAGGCTTGAGGAGATGATAGTGGCACATACTCAGCATCAGCTCAATCCGGTTACGAATGATGAGTCCAAAACTAGCTCCGAGTTGTGATGAACCAAGTGATTTCTCCCATTCTACGCCAGGTGTCTGGACGAAGAACTGGACTCCGCCTTTCTCATCATATGAGAATGATATGAGGTCGGCTCCTCTCCTAGTTCTGGCTAGTATTGGATATGTGTAAGCCTTCCTGAAAATAAACAATAATAAAGATGCACCCAATGGATATAGTGTGTCTGACATCTGCATAATGAGGTCCCCAGAGCGTGAATTTAGTGACACTATCCCACACAGCGGGCTAGCATCACCAAATTCACCCTCTGGGAACCTCATTCTGCTTAGGCCTCAATTGTCATAGCGATTCCCCAGTTGAAGTTGGTGATGTTCACCCAGGCATTATAATCACCTTGATTATGCATTTTTTTCTTCTGCAAATTGGGAGATATAGAAACTGAACAGAAGGGAAAAAGTCACCGAAAACAATGTTAATTTTAGACTATAGATACTTCCCAGAAGATGAGCCCTAAACAGAATGAGGTCCCCAGAGGGTCAATTTAGTGCTGCTTGCCTGCTTTGCGGGGTAGGATAACTAAATTAACCCTGTATCAGTACTTCATTCTGCAAATGACACAGACACTATCTCAAAGCTGGAATTTTTAAGCTATTTATCTCAAATAATTTTTTATGATTTTGGGGAAACAGCAATAGTTATCTTATTGATTTTACAATAAGGAACAGCAAAATTGACACAAAAAGACATAAATAGGACCCTATTTCAAAGAGCTGTAGAAAGATTTCCCCAAAGCGGATTTTAGTGGATTTTGGATATGTTCTTCCCCAGATTCTGTCCGATGAAATGACACCAAAAGCAATCTAGAACAATCTGTTCTAGGTTCACCTCAAAATCAAGTCTCAACGACCAGACTTGAGCATTTATTTGTTTATGCGAATAACCCATTATCACTTACTCAAAAACTAAATCCTTTTGTTTATTAGTAATGTTCTTGCGAACTGGATGATTCATGTAGTGTCGTCCTGCGATATGCTTCACTGTATCACTGTCCTCATTCAGAACTAAATTCAACAAGGCTGTAGCACTCTACAACAGACAAGAATATCAAATAAAATATTTACTTTTATTTATTACTGTACGTACACTTATTCTCAAAATAAGTGTCCCTCTCGACCGTGTTGGAACTGCCGTGAGACTGCATTGAAAAATGACCATCAACGCAGATCTAGTGTTAATGCAACGCAGTCGTAACGTTACTCCTATGCAGTTGTAATTTTCAATGCTGTCAAAGTAACCATCAATGCAGTATAACACTGTCAGTGTAGCCATCAAAGCAACAAAACGCTGTTGAGATAACCGTCAATGCAACATACAATGTACATGTAACAAGGTGAAAGTGGTCATAAACAAAACAGAACGGTGCCTTTGATTCCACCAGTGATATGACAGGACGTCTTTATGACGGCCTGACAAGCATGTTTTGTCCGCTGAGCGATATGATGGCCAGATATATTGTCATATAACGATGATTTTTTTATCTGTCTTGTTGGCTTATAAAATACATTAGTTTATTAACCTCTTTGCTGCTATGACATCCATAACTATTACAGACGTAAAAGTGCACGCCGTGTGCTATATGGTCTGTAGATACTACGGACCTGCTTTAGCACACTAGAAGTATAGGCCATTATTCATAACTGGAATTCAGAATAACTGTATCTTGAAGTTTCAAACAATGTATCATATTCCACGATTGTGAACGATAATAGCATTTCAACTGAGACATTTTATGGTTCTTGTGATATTCCCGTTATATTTTCCCCACTAGAAAATAGCAATAACGTCAATAGCCCAGTACACAACGTCATAACGTCATTTAGCAGTGAAGAGGTTAAGAAACTAGCCATAGGTTCGTTTTATTTGGTATCATCTTTTTTTTTAGTTTAAAACAAGTATTTTATATACGCAGGTAAGTATTTTTAAATCGCAAATTTTAAATGGAACTCTGCTGGCAATAAAAAACAAAGTCATGTATCCTGTGCTGTCACATCGGCACATGCACTCCTGTCAGTCATCGAGGATTGGTTTGGGAGATTGTATTCTCTGTTCGATCTGGTTGGTTGTGAGCAGAGCTTACTGATATTTTTATAAGGAGGTCAACATGTACTTTGACACCAAAAACCAAGAAATGAGTATAACTTATTCCCATTCTCTGTGTAAAGTATAGTCAACATAAAAAGCATTTCTTCTATATTCCACAATATGCCAAGATGATGACTCAATAAAGATTACACCTTTAATGTACAGTAATGCCCTAAATAATCGACTCCTTAACCACAGCAGAATTTTGGGTAATTTTTCAGGATTTAGTCGGAAATATGACTTATTGCCATTCATCACAGAGCTTTCCGATGAATGGCAAAAAGCCATATTTCCGACTAAATCCTGAAAAATTACCCATAATTCTGCTGTGGTTAAGGAGTCGATTATTTAAGGCATTACTGTACCTTGTCAATTGTCTCAGAATAATTAGAATAATTGTGCATTTTATTTGAATTGATGGGAGTTAGAAGTGAAAATGCAAGACGAAACATTTGGTTCTGTGTGGAAATAAACAAGTCGGTACTTTAAACTGAAGTTACTATTAATAACTTCATTCTCCTGACTAATGAGCCGATAAAATTGAACTCTTATCTATAACTTTCAATGAAATAATACACTTTTGACCCGGCATTCATCGTATGTACACATGCAACTATTTTGCATCTTGTTGATTGGGGTTATTTTTGGGCGCATCTGTATTTCTCAACCCACAGCTGCACGTGAATGACATCAGCATTATTCAGGAATTTAGCACGTGGACTGCGTAGTAATCAAAAAAAAATTTGCTACATCATAACCGCATGTTGTTTGAGTGAATATGATAACTTATTGTCACGTTCTCTGCGAGATTAGCTTTCAAGTTTCATGCTCAATCAAAGCAAAGGACCATGCTGTTGCGGCTTTGTTTAAACTATTTAAAAGCTGTACATGTGTAATAGACTTGAACATTACTTACATGTAGGTTCATAAATTCTTTGCAGGCAAAAAATACCTTACAGCACAGAAACACTCTTTATTTTCATTCTGAAGAACATTCTGGTCGCGATTTTTTAAGATTAATAAATTTCAATGACCGTATAGTCAATATCAAGGGAGGCCCACAGGGGTGGATGTAGTCAGTGGAATTTAAAACAAAATATTATTGTATATTGACACTGTCTTACATGGCACAATTATAGAAACCTTCAGTTCATGGTATGATAGTAGGCAACGGCACGCATAGTAGTGTGGTCGTTGAAGCAGAATTTGGGGATCAACCCGGAATAAATTGGATACAAGCTGATTTTGGTGTCATTCGACGCGGAAAAGCCTCAGGAACAACATATCCAAAATCCGCAAAAATCCGCTGTGGGGAAACTTTGTTATCCAAGATGGCGTCCAACATGGTTGTCTATACTACATCAGTTCTCGAATAAAGTCATTATACGATATATTGTGGCATCGGAATTACGCCGTTATACCAGTTTGTGTTAAATTATAGTACGGGAGCGAATAGAGTGACACGCACAGAAAATCATACAATCGTGGCCATGAAATGGCTGTCAAAATGGCCAGAACTGTAAGCAATACAACAAATAAAGCAACATATTGGATAACCACATAGGAGTGAAAAAATATGTATTGATAATATACAAGTCGGTTGTTGAATATCTTTAAAGGTACACACATCATTAAACAGATCCAGCTGAAGGATTTATCGGCCACTGCACCGCAAATCAAAACCCAATGATTTGCGTCTTTAAAGTTTGGGTGTTCTGCTTATCCAACATCCAATTGTCGGGCCAAAAATAATAATATCGGACATGCAACACACGAACTAATGTTTTGCCTCACAGTTCATGGTAGTTTCATTCGGCATGAAGATTAATTATTGAATGTAACGCCGAAATTTAAGTGCACACTCTAGCGGTCTAAATGTTAATTATATTTCCGGAATTGTCAACACTCCCGGTGATATTAAACAATACATATTTGTAGCAATGCTTATTATACTGTAAAGAAACACTCATATCTTCAATAGATTAGCACCGCGTCTCACCAGATCAAAGAGACGGTACAACACACATTGTATGTAAGACTAGTTTTCATACTGCTAACAAACCGTGTTCTTAGTAGACAATTTTGTTCAACTTACTTCAATCACAAATTTACAACTGGAATATGCAGCTACGCAATGCACACTATTAGTTTTCAGTGTATTTTTGTTTTAAAATATCTTACAATTACCACCCATATAATCATGCTAAATATCGAGTGATCACCGTTTAAGAGGTTATTTCAACGTTGAACATTCACGCAATAGTATTAATTGTGGTTCTGTGTGCAGCAGCTATGTGTGACATTGGGGAGAAGGAGTAAACGTGGTGAAGCGGTTGAAGAAAACGTAGTAAGTTTCGCGTAGATGTGGCCTTGGTGAATTAAACCAAATATAATTTCCAGGTATAAACACAGTCTTTGTCACAGAGTATGTAGGCAATTTTGGTCAAGTTTAGAATTTATTGACGATAGTCTATGGTACTCCTTCGTATTTTAATAAATTTAGTTCATGGTATACCACCATGCATTCTTGAGATAAAAGCGAAATATTCGTGTTTTATCACTTGATCTGAGGCAACTATGACTACTATTTTGAGACACGGACAATAGAATATACGCATTTTACCCAGTACTATATGAATACCTTTCATACCGTTTTATATCAGTTAATTTTTAAAGGTTTCATGCTGTAGATATCAAAATAAATGATGATCGGTCACATTCGTGAGACTGCTCGGAGTACACATTTTTCTGCTTCTAGAAAAAGGTCTCATAGTCAATACATCTCTACTAAATCCCATTTAGCTGTTTAATTACACATATATTACACGATTCAAGATAAGCAGTACAGAAAAAACTGCGTTATGTTTCCGTTTCTGGGCGTACAAAAGTCACGATTTAACCGTTTCATAAGACCCTGGTTTCGCTTGCTCTCTCGTGAGATACATCAGAGATAATTCGTACATCACTAATCAAAAGTTTCTCTTATACTCTGCAATCAATCTTCCTCGCATAATTCGAGAGTTTGTTCACTCGTATAGGACTAGCTCTTCAATTTTGCACAACATGTAAATTTCATTCGATTTTGTCCATTTTGGCGGCCATTTTGGGAAATACATTCTACATTATATGGCTTACGACAAAGCATTGTTTGTATATATTTCAATTTATTACGCATTTGGAATTAATTGGAGCACCTACCGCAGAAATTCAGTATTTTGCGATAACAACAGACATTATGGACGCCATCTTGGATCCTGAATTTTCCCATGAGCGGATTTTTGATATGTTGTTCCTGGTGTTTTCCCCGCGTCGAATAACACAAAAATCAGCTTGTATCCAATTTATTCCGGGTTCAACTCTCCAACGACCACACTATAGTGCATATTAACCAAGTAAAGATAAATAACGGGAATTTTAATCAATTGGATTACATATAGTTTATACTGTTACTAAGCATATTAAATGTGTTCCTTGTTCCGTTTGCAATACCATGTACATGTTCACTCTCATGGGACGTTCTCGTACTAAAACTAGCATCTCGCTATCCCAATATCTTAATAGCAGGTTTTAGTATGAGCACACCTGGATTAGGGTTAATACTTTCATGACTGGATCCTCACATATAAAAGAGAACCCACTGGCACAGGATCTTTAATGCTTCACCAACGCAGTTCCCGTTGAATTTAATTGTAAATTAATGAGATATCATTTGCTGAATGAGTATTTGGCATTAGACACAATGCAATATCTGTCACAAACTCTTTGATAATTGGAAAGTTGATGATGAATAGTTGCTTGATTTCCATCTAATCATTGTTAGGATGTTCAGCTGCAGTAATGCCCTAAATAATCAACTTCTTAACCACATCAGAATTATGGGTAAATTCCGATGATGGAAACAAGCCATATTTCTGATTAAATCCTGAAAAAATTACCCATAATTCTGCTGTGGTTAAGGAGTCAATTATTTTGGGCATTACTGTAGTTTGTATGGTGAACTTATTATATTAGCCTCCCTACAAATGAATAAATCAATGGGTTGTGTAAAGACCAAATATCTGCTTGTATCACCTGAACATTCGAATTGATCTGGAGAGAAAGGAAAATATACCATTCAGGCTTATATACATTCAGAGCTGGATCAGAGAACAAATTCAAGAATAATTTTGGGACGGCAAACCTGGCACGCAACAAACATCGTTGATATGATGTCAAGCCTTGAAATAGTATGTCTGACATTTGCAAAATAAATCCCCAGAGGGTGAATTTAGTGACGCTATCCCGAAAGGTGGGCTAGCATCACTGAATTCACCCTCTGGTGACCTCATTCTGCTAAGGCCTCAATTTGGGGTGAATTTGGTGATGCTAGCCCACTGCAGATGGCACCATCACTAAATTCACCCTCTGGGGACCTCATTCTGCAAATGTCAGACACACTATTTTATTTCCAAGCTTGGATGACGTCTACCGTTAACTGTTGTTGGGAACAATTCCTCATAATGTCTATAAACCTGAGTTTAGTGTGTCTGTTGCAGAATGAGGTCCCCTGAGGGTGATTTAGTGATGCTAACCCACTATGCTTATCTTCTCTGGAAAGTTCCTTTATTATCAGATTTCTATAGAAACTTCTTCACATAGATTCTATTTCTTTTTTAGTTTAGTTTCTCTATATCCCCAAATTGGCAGACGGCACATGGCATAATTGAGGTTCAAAATGAGTGTACATCACAATATTCACCATTTGGGAACTTCGATCTGAGTCTATGTCTCCTATAGCAGATGAGGCCATGCAGAATGAGGTCCCCAGAGGGTGAATTTTGTGATGCTAAATAAATAAATCACTAAATTCACCTTCTGGGGACCTCATTCTGTAAATGGCATACACACTAAACTCAGACTTGAACGTATATGGCATACTGCAGCACAATGTTATTTAACTCACCTCACCACAGGACAGATGCCGCATACCATAAGCCGCTGCTCGCCGCCATCCCTCGTGACCTTTATTGGGTTCCATGTAACTCTGTAGGATTGGAACCGAGCTAGAATGACCAGCATTTCCAATACTATTGATGAGAACCAACTTTGTGACAATATGCTGTTTTGTTGTTTTGTCCCGATCCAAGGCAGATCTCTTCTTACGGAGATTTAGACGATTAGTTTCTTCTGTATAATATAAAACAGGCAAAAGATTCTAGTTGACCAATTCTGCACCCTCACATAATTAACCCACTCATGACGGGAGCTGCGCTGGTGCAGCAATTGAAACCCTGTGCCAGTGCATTCTCTTATAAATTCACGAGTCTCAGATAGAGAGCCTCGTATATATAAGAGAATACACTGGCTTACTAGGCAATCCTCAACATTGGCCTGAAACAAAAACATAAAGAACACACACTATCATAACTGAAAACTTGTGAGTTGGAAAATGGAAATGCGTATGGATGGGAACAACAAAAACTTAAATAGTTCTAGTCGGCAACGTTATTTCAAAGCAGGAATTTTTTAGAAGTTCTGACAGGCAACTTTAACATTGAAGAAATAATGAAGGAAATATATTTCTTAGTTAATAACTTTTCCTTAATCATTTATTTCAAAGTAGGTGAAGGTTCCAGTTTGAGGTTGCATGATTTAGGTGACTGTCAGAAATAATCAGTTAAGAAATCCTATGTTTTCTCTTTGTGGATGTATTATTTTCCTTATTTGATCTCTTAGTTTTTGGGTCGGTTGTCCTAATAATCATATATTTTGGTTTCCAATATTATATCCGGAAGCTTGGTATACAAGGTTGTTAACCCTTCCATCACTGGAGCTTCATGAAATTTTGCGAAAACCCTGTGCCAATGCATTCTCTTATATATGCGAGTCGCCCTAACAATATTTACCTTCACCTTGTAAGCCAGTGCATTCTCTTATATATGCAAGGCTCGAATATATAAGAGAATGCACTGGCACAGGATCTTAAAGACATATTATGTACTTATTCGGGTGCGTGAAACTGATAAGTTAGTATTCATGCACTGTGACAACTGGAGTCTGGAGGAATGTAACATTCTACTAACATCGCCAAAAATTTGAAGCAAATCGTCCATACCACTCCATTGAAAACATTGTCAGAACTATGCTCAATTGTAAATATTTACTACTCGATTCGGGACGCATCTATTGACGGCAAACTAACGGAAACGATTTTGCCATGGAGAGTCACTGCATTTAATTATTATATAAGAATGACGGTGTGTGTTGTCAATTTGGATATACTATTTGTAAAAAATACCACTTTGAACAAGATAATTCTTCATTACTATTTGATCACCATCACTTTAATGCTGCACCAGCGCAGCTCCCGTCATGAAAGGGTTAAGCAATCCTATGTTTTTTTTCTTTGTGGTTGTCTAATTTTCCTTATTTGATCACTTCGTTTGTGGTTCAGTTGTCCTAATACTCATATACAGTAATGCCCTAAATAATCGACTCCTTAACCACAGCAGAATTATGGGTAACTTTTTAGGATTTAGACGGAAATATGGCTTGTTGCCATACACAGGAAAGCTCTCAGTGAGAGCTTTCCAATGAATGGCAACAAGCCATATTGCCGACTAAATCCAGAAAAGTTACACATAATTCTGCTGTGGTTAAGGAGTCGCTTATTTAGGGCATTTCTGTATGGGTTTCCAATTTTGCATCCGGAAGCTTTGTAGACAAGGTTGTTAGAATATTACCTTCATTGAATGGCTGGAGATAGTGCTCAAGCTTCTTCCGGAGTCTCGCTGCTTCTTCAGATTTAGATGTTTCGTGAAGATTCTTAGCGATAGAACCCAGTGCAAGGCACGCTCTTTTCTGTGTTTTAGAGTCCATCAGAGACTTCACTGTTAATATAAAACAAGAAGTTGTACCCTGAATGCTGGCATACCCCCGGGAGAGTAAAAATAGGGAGAAGTCACTTCTCCTTCCCAAAATTTTAGAGAGAAGTGGAGTGGAATGAGAGAGAAGTCACAAAGCAGTGACATCCAATTAATACCTCTATATTAGAATTAACTGATAAAACCATGCATTCTTCATTAATTAGCTTTAGTGTGAAGCCATTTATAATCTTTTCACACTCATTTATGCCAATATAATCCTTTCAATTGTCCTCATCTTTTCAAATCCCTTTAGTTTTCACTGTGACACTTTTCAACAGTAGGGAGAAGTCACTTCTCCTTGAGACTGAGGCAGGCAGAAGTGAGAGCTCAGGGAGACTATTTCTCCCACGTCTCCCTTTAGGCTGGTTCCTGGCATACCCCCCACTGTATCAAACTGAAACAATCCAGAATACGCCCCCCCCCCCCCCCCCCCACCAAGTCTGAATTTAGTGTGTCTAACATTTGCAGAATGCGATCCCCAGAGAGTGAATTTAGTGATGCTATCCCACATGGGGCTAGCATCAACAAATCTACCCTCTGAGGACATCATTCTGCTTAGGCCTCATCTTCTGGGAAGTATCTATAGTCTGAATTTAACATTGTTTTGAGTTACTTTTTCCCTTCTGTTGATTTTCTATATCCCCTAATTTGCAGAAGATAAAATAATCAAGGTGACTAATCGGTGAACATCATCAACTGGGGAACTTCAATCTGATCGTAGGTCTCCCATAGCAGTATGATGAGGCCTAAGCAGAATGAGGTCCCCAGATGGTGAATTTGGTGATGCTAGCCCACTTCAAAAAGTGGAGGTATAATAGCCAAAAAAGGATAACTCTAAAAGCAGTCATGATGGCGAACCTCCATGCCCAATTTAATTCAGATTATGAGATAACAATGGGTGAGATTGGTGTTAATATTCATGTTATATTATAATTACATTGTAGAATATTATTTCGCATTTAATTCTCAGAATCATGGATGATGCAAAACATAAACTTAATTAATCATGGCCAAATTGGCTTTATGTGAACTATACCCACCTTGAATGTCATGAGAATGAAGAAAACACTGTTCCTCAACAGCAAGAATCACTGCCTGGAAATACATACAAATACGGGGAATTTGAGCAATGGCAACTGAGATGTTCGATTCCCCTGAATATTGATAAATGCAGGGCCCTGTGAATATTTAAGATTTGTTTAGATGTCGAAATCGTTGGTGTGATTCAGTATCGACACTGAATCAGATCTCCTATTTTAATATTTTTCAATATCCAATTTATCCCGATCATTGTCACAATGTTGCAATTTTTACAGATGGTGATGATTAACAAGGCGTGAATGCAGGCTTTCCGCCAGGTGTTTTGGGGAACGGGTCCTGTATCCGCCGAGGGGAAAATGCAGTCAATGTTTTCAATGGCGTGGAAACACTAGTGGACCTACTTTTGTTGTATCGGCCAATAGAAGAATCAGAGAGTAGATTTGCTGATCATTTTGCATCCATTTTCTACCCAAGTTACTTTGCTATCAACTGCAATAACTTTAAAACCTAGAAAATTTATTAGATAAAAATTAATTGCCAGGTTATAGATCACCGGTGGTGAAGGCCTTGCATTGCTCCCAGTATACGGAAACACGCCCGTTGAAGTTAAACGACTCACTATTCAAGACTCGGCAGATAGTTCGGATGCATAACGTGCCGGAATATAACACTCAGCAGATAGACGATTAGCAGGTTGGAAGCAATGAAGGAATAGAATAAAGGCGCAATGTTTTAGTTCTAAATATCAAGCTAAATTATAATAAACATAGATAAGATGCTTTGAAAAAAATGGAGTGATATATATATTTTACGACATGAAGATAGAATCAGTGGGTATGATTAAATTATCGGCGGTCATTTTTCGTAACCAGCGGACTCCAAAGCATGTTTTCTAGCGATGTCGGGTTTGATCACTTCTTCAGTTCATCTAACTGTGTCTGCAGGTTGGAGCTAGTGTGCAACGTGCAGAGATGGGTGTGCTCATTCAGAATCCGGAGCATTTCAGTAAAAACTAAATAAAGTGTACTCTATATTATAAATGGAACTAGCTCCGGCCTACAGACATACTGACATCCAACTTTTAGTGTTAGATCGGTCCGAGTGTGTATTCTCGCTAGAAATCAAATAAAGTTGTCAACTATTTAAATTTCTTAGTACTGTCCCAACAAAATTGAGAAGTAAACATCTTTATACCTTTATACATATGGAATATGATAGAAGGGGAAAGATTGGCTGGGGGAATGGGTCAATGGGATCCCTGCCCTACTAGCGGAACGCCTGGTGAATGGTGATGCATCTGCAATATAAGTCACGTCACACATATTGCATTAAAATTACACAAGGTTGGTTCACTTTTATATGTGATGTCAAAGCGCGCGCAACAGACGAGCTGCAATAAAGGCCTAAAAAATATTTTATGATCAATTATTTAACAAGAGATGGACTGTCGTTGGTGCATACCCCCTTGTGGCAGATCACCTAGTGTGGGTATATCTATAACCTATGACTTATATACTCAGATGGACCCGAAAATCAGCATTTTCATATAAACAAAGATGCATACCTATAGAACAAAAAACCTAAACAAAATGATTGAAAACACCATTGAATGTCCATATTGAATGAACATCCATACCAAATTTCATTGAGATCCAACCAATACTTTTCAAGTTATGGCCTGAACAGACATCGGACAGACCAAAAAGCCAAAATTTCCAGATAAATAAAGATGAATAATTCTAAAACAGAAAACCCGAACAAAACGATTGAACCCTCTATTGAATTTCCTCATAGTAGTGAACATCCATACCAAATTTCATTGAGATCCGAGCACAACGTTACTGTTGAAGTTATGACATGAACAGACCAACAGACGGACAAAAAAGCCAACATTTCCAGATAAACAAAGATGAATAACTCTAGAATGGAAAATCCGAACAAAACGATGAAATGTCCTCATAGTAGTGAACATTCGTACCAAATTTCATTGAGATCCGAGCACTACTGTTTAAGTTATGACATGAACAGACATCGGACGGATGCGCGTACGGACAGGTGCAAAACAGAATACCCCCCCCCTTATTTTTTAAAAAGGGGTATATTTACCAGTTAATTATATTATCGGGGTGGAGAGAGATTTCTGTATATGTGTTCGTCTATGTGCCTTATTTTCTCATACTGCACAATAGTGGATTTACATGTAAATATATTGCAATATAGCTATAGTGTCACATCGTGGTCACAGCACAAATATATTAATCTGCAGATTATAGGGTAATAATATCAACTGCATGATTAACTGCTTCATAGAGTATCATTACAGCACTAAAACTTAACTCTTTCATGACTGAATTTTTTTTCAAAAACCCTGTGCCAATGCATTCTCTTATATATGCGAGCCACCCATATGGCACCTCACATATATAAAAGAGAATGCATTGGCCTAACAATATAATTACCTTGACCTTGTAACCAGTGCATTCTCTTATATAAGGACGGCTCCCTGCGGGAGACTCGCATATACAAGAGAATGCACTGGCACAGGATCTTAAATTCTGCACCAGCACAGCTCCCATCATGAAAGGGTTAATTGCTATGTATATAAATTAGGCCAAAAGGAAGAATACCTGGGTTTAGGGTAACATGAGGGGAAAAAACAGGGGCGGGCGGGTGGTACTTCTTTTTGTTTTATTTTTCACGGGGAATTGTTTTATAAGTATTCGTGCCTTCTAATCCTCTGCCAGTGTCACTCGTATATAGCTTGGGCAAGTCATTGTCACACTAATCAATGTCATGGTAGCTTTAATCAGTTTAATGGTGTTGCAGAAATTCAATGACATGTATACAGCATTATATTAAATGATATTATATATAGAATAAGTGTCTAGTGTTGGAAATTAAACGGTTTATGTTCACGCTGAAGCTCGGATATTACAGGCCAAATCCTACGAGTGGACATATTACTTTTCAATTTCACACACAAGACACGTATGATATTTTGTTTATCCACCGACTCGAATACCAAGAAATTTTGCGAAAAATTCAACTCAGAAGGTGAATTTAACAAGAGTTCCTCCATTGGAAATGACACATACATGCGGCAATGCCAACGTGACGTACATAACATAATCAATATGTAAAGCGGTGGTGGCATTAACACCTGTAAAACAAAGTAAGCACCAAGAACAATATATGTGCATTGATTAATACCCTATGACTGTTGCATTCGGATCATTGCGACACAGAAGATGTTGATTCATCGGGTCGGGCTTTCTGTAGAACTAATGAATATTTAATGAGAAATAGTTCTATTAGGAAAAAATAAGTTCTACCAGGCACATACCACTCCTACTGCATGGGTACATACAGACTCATGTTACGTCAGGCTCATAATTTTCAGGGTGGATGCGGTGAGACCGTGAGAGGTGGATAAACTATAATAACGGAATTTTGAGCTTTGGGTCGATTTCAAAAGTGTCAGAATTATTTTTAATCCGACTAAAGCAACATTTTATTACTATGTCCTTTTCTGTCAGTTCAGAATCCGTGTGGTACCGGTTCACGCATGACAACATGTCTGTACTATAGTTGACAGGCGCCATGATGTTTCTATTCTGATTCATATGAACGCATTTGTGAAGTTTAATAGCTAAAACTCAGGATCTATCCGCACACAGAAGTGTTTCCGCCATATTCAATCGCCATGTGCAATCGGCAAAATATCCGGTTACTTTCGATTTACTAGTTAATACATATTCCGGCACAAGTATCGCGTGTTTTCTGGTTTCCGCTTTCGAGAAATCGGCGAGGTTTGCCGAACAATGACGAGGGAATATGAATATACTACAACAACAATGGCGGCACTTCCGTTTTTCGTGAATTGACGATATTTGCAAGGAAATGGTTTACTTGTTTAAGCTAATTCCGTAGTCGCAAATTCCTAATTACAAAAAAATAAAATGAAGTCGAAGGAAATTTTTGAAAAATGACAAAAATGGAATTTGGAGGCAGGTTTTGAGTAGGGGCGGGCGGGTTACCCTAAACACAGGTATTCTTCGTTTTGGCCTTATACAACCAGAAATTTGCACATGCTTATGCTATTTTCTTTCAAAAATACATTTAGCACTGAAATTTCCATGCAGCCAATATTATAATAAAACAAGGGGTACGCATCTAAGATGCTATGTCGAGTTTATTGGCAGTCGAAAAAAACTTCTGCGAATAACTTGGCAATAAGGCCCACACAAGACCCAAAAATTCGGACAAACCTGGTTTTCGAACTCGTCCGAGATATTATTGCAAGAGACTTATATACCAAATACGGTTTGAATCAGTTAATATTTAATTGAGTTATCGCGCTAGCGGTGAAAAAAATGATAAAAATAGACAAACTAAGGTCCATAACTCCGGGGGAAAAATTCGGACAAACCTGATTTTCGAACTCATCCGAGATATTGTTGCAAGAGACTCATATATCAAAATATGGTTTGAATCAGTTAATATTTGATTGAGTTATCGCGCTAACAGGTGATAAAATTTCAAAAAAGTCATCAAAGATGGATAACTCTTGTCAAAAATTCGGACGTGACCCATTTTCTACAGACAGTAAATAGTCATTGGGAGCAACTCACATACCAAAATGTTTTTGAATCCGTTCACAAATGTTATAAGGCATTCTTTAGGTCCGCCCGCCCGCCGGCCCGCCAACCGTCCCTCGTCAAACCATAAGTCGAGTTTTTTAAAAACTCGACTAAAAATCACGAACCACATTGAGGACCAACACTATGCACGGCAGCTAGCTGGTTCGACATCTCAACTTCCTGATTGTATATATATATCAGATTTTGAGTATGTGGTGCCAATCCGTAGGGCCCTAGATAGCTGATGCCCTGTTTGCTGAAATTAAATTATTCAAGGACTCCATGGTAAAGGAATCACAATATAATGGTCACTTTTCAGATTCCACTTCAATTTTGAATTGGCTGGAACATGCCTCCCCATTTTGAAGACAGTGCAGTAATACTAATACCAATAAGATTGACGTTCACAAACCTCATGTCTAACGAAGAGAGTAACAAAAAGAGGAAACTCTTGGTTAATAAATTGGTTTTCAGATATCCATAAACTAGAGTAATGGCCTAAGTAATCGACTCCTTAACCACAGCAGTATTATGGGTAACTTTTCAGGATTTAGTCGGAAATATGGCTTGTTGCCATTCTCCCTGAGAGCTTTCCGATGAATGGCAACAAGCCATATTTCTGACTAAATCCTGAAAAGTTACCAATAATTCTGCTGTGGTTAAGGAGTCAATTACTTAGGGCATTACTGTAGAATGTTTGGTCGTTGATTGTTCCGACTCCGAGATCAATGTTTAGATTATCTCCAGACGATCGGACTATCCATTCGGCAGACATCCTCAGTTGGATTTGTAATGATGACCATGTGTATAACAGTATGTGTATGAGATTTGTAATGGTGAGCATGTGTATAGCAGTACCTGTTTGGGATTTGTGATGATGACCATGTGTGTAGCAGTACCTGCATTACATGTATGTAATTTTTAATGATGAGCATGTGTATAGCAGTATGTGTATTGGATTTTAATGATGACCATGTGTATAGCAGTATGTGTATGAGATTTGTAATGGTGAGCATGTGTATAGCAGTATGTGTATGGGATGTTAATGATGACCATGTGTATAGCAGTACCTGTTTGGGATTTGTGATGATGACCATGTGTGTAGCAGTACCTGCATTACATGTATGTAATTTTTAATGATGACCATGTGTATAGCAGTATCTGTATTGGATTTTAATGATGACCATGTGTATAGCAGTATCTGTATTGGATTTTAATGATGACCATGTGTATAGCAGTATGTGTATTGGATTTTTAATGGTTACCATTTGTATAACATTATCTGTATGTGATTTTTAATGATGACCATGTGTATAGGAGTGCCTGTATGAGTGTATGTGATTTTTAATGGTGACAAGCCTTGAAATAGGGTGTCTGTCATTTGCAGAATGAGGTTCCCAGAGGGTGAATTTAGTGATGCTACCCCGCATAGTGGGCTAGCATCACCAAATTCACCCTCTGGGAACCTCATTCTGCTGAGTTGTAAGATGGTATAACAGTACCTGTATGGGATTTGTAACGGTGACCATTTGTATAAGCACTCTTCTTAAGTCCTCCTCTGATGCACCATGATTCTTTAGAATGAACCTGACAACCAGACTCTGGGCTTTGGGTGATTGAAGAGATGCTAGCAAGTCAATGAATAACCATCGCTCCTTGATGCAGACATCGTATTCACATGTCCTGTTGATTCGCTCGTTAACCAGCTCCGTCAGATTGGCATTACTCATATTTGACATAAGCAGCCTGATGTTATGGGCGCATTGAGTACGATCACCCGAGACTGCAAAAAATAAAATTTAAATATGTACAAATGAAGTGAAGGTGATAATTTTATAAGAATAATTAAGGCCAAATGAATAAAATTACTATCTTCTCAGGCCTAAAAAAAATAATACCTTCATTTCCGGTAACCCTCCCTCCCGTTCGCCAGATGCCCCATTGTTGCCATTCATCGGTCGGAAAGCGCTCAGTGAGAACTTTCCGATGAATGGCAACAACTTCCCAACAAGCCATATTTCTGACTATATCCTGAAAAATTACCCATAATTATGCTGAGGTTAAGGAGTCGATTATTTAGGGCATTATTGTTTCATTCATTCAATAGGTTTTACAGATCTGTTCAAATTTATTATTATTGGCCATGCATATTCATCAAGTATAATACATAAACATGTTATGTATTGTTTACCTCTGTATGCTCCATGGCACATACATTGTTTTTCGGTGTGATTTCTCTAACCACTTGATGTTTTATATTGGGCTTACATTCGCTCTATTCCTCTATACACTTGATGTTTTATATTGGGCTTACATTCGCTCTGTGATTCCTCTATATACACTTGATGCTTTATAATGGGCTTATATACATTAACTGTGATTCATCTATATACACTTGATGTTTTATATTGGGCTTACATTTGCTCTGATTCCTCTGTATACTTGATGCTTTATATTGGGCCTACATTCGCTCTGTGATTCCTTTATATACACAAGTTTTATGTTTTATATTGGGCTTACCTTCGCTTTGTGATTCCTCTATATACAATTGATGTTTTTTATATAGGGCTTACATTCACTTTGTGATTTCTCTATACACTTGATGTTTTATATTGGGCTTAATATTCGCTCTGTGATTCCTCAATACATCTGATGTTTTATATTGGGCTTACATTCGCTCTGTGATTCCTCAATACATCTGATGTTTTATATTGGGCTTACATTCGCTCTGTGATTCCTCTATATACACTTGATGTTTTATATTGGGCTTACATTCGCTCTGTGATTCCTCTATATACACTTGATGTTTTATATTGGGCTTACATTCGCTCTGTGAGTCCTCTATACACTTGATGTTGTCAGACATGGATGGATTCTCTGGCTTCTCTTCATGCTTGTTATGGTCCTATGAAATATACATCGATGGTTGTCATGATATATACACATGTATGGTGAGGTGTCATAATATATACACATGTATGGTTGAGTTTCAGGATATATACACATCAATGGTAAAGTGTCATGATATACACATGTATGAGGGCCACTTCCCCCTCCCCCCTTGAGTCCGGAATCTAGTTTTAAAATGACGCTGGAATCTGGAATCCAGCTTCAAATTGACCCTGGAATCCGGAATCCAGTTTAAGAAACAAATACCGGTTTCACGTCCAGTTTACATGATATTATAGATTAGTTTTGTGATACCCATAATATATGAGCAGGTCCCACATATAAAGGCACCCCCGTCTTGAACCCCGGTAGTGGAAACTTCACCAATGAGGTCCAGAGCAGTCTACCTTGCGGCAGTTTACAAAATGTTAGGATAAGAGTAACAAAGGTATAAAATATGCGTCTAGACTTCCTTGGATTAACCGATCTTTATCACATTCCCGTGTAACAACTAATAAATTAAACGCTCTTTATATGGGCGTGATATATTGACCCAGAATTAATACCCCGATGCGATAAGTTACTGATAACACATGTAAAACCCTCGGGTGGACTCCAATCTCGAACCCAACCTGCACCGGATCAGTAATCCCAGTAAAACCAGTTTGGACTTACCAATGCCCTCACATGGGGACGCAAATGGAAGGAAATCCCAACAAAAAAGGGGGACCCTATTCTATAGCGGAAATTGGCCGGCGGTCATCGTCACATCGAACACGTGGTCTCGGCCTGAACTCTGTGTTAGAAAACCCAAATACAAAATTAAGTTTAGAAAGTTGATACGTATCTTAAGCCACCACACATAAACCAATACCGAATGATGGATGGACAGACAGTCGGACAGATCAATAACATAATGCGCACGCTCCACTAGAAAATTGGGGATTAATCGATGATTACATATTGATTTTGATATATAAATATATGCATGTAGCACGGGAGTTGGAGCTCCCGATAATATGTATATATCCACTGGTAGTCAAACAATACACATCCATGTATTTGCATGCGTGTATATGGCCGCTTGGGTCCCAGATAATAATATTAACAATCATGTTTAACACATCGCATGTAAACCGCCAAACAAACGCCATTTGAATTAATGTGTTTGATGATATAGCTAAGTGTCGGAGAGTAAACAGTTTTACATTTTGCATGGTTGAAATCCACACACTATCCTGGCAAGGTTATATTGTTTTAACTAGCCATCGGAGGTACCGTTGTTTATATGTTGATGGTAGCCCAATATAACATACATATTTTTGAATTGTGGGTTAAGTTTATGCCCACAGCGCATTTTCACGGAAATATAATTGGCAGTCCATCATCCAAATTGTCTTTCGGGCAATTTTTGAGATATGTTGCCGCAAATAATGACCGGAAAGATAAAGAGCACCGTATACAAACGAATATATACAGACTAAGTCCTATAAGAGTGTGCATCAGATTGGATCCCATATAAAATTCATGATATTATGATCTATTATGACCAAATGAGGAACCAAATCGCAATATTTCACCCGAAATGGAATCCGTTTATATAAATACATGAATCCGGAATCCAGCTTAATTTGTGTCTTGAATCCGTCGTACGGGTCCAAAATGGGTCGAATCCGGCATACGAAAAGGGGGGAAGGGGCCCAAATGTATGATCAGGCACGAGGATCACCTGAAATTTAAAATTAAATCAACCACAAACCAAATTTTCAATTTAATAATTTAAGCTTGTGCTTGATTTAATGTTAAATTTGAATACCATATAAAGCAAGAAAGTCTAAAAATGGGTTTTACATCCTGGAAATAAATCACATCTCCATATTGTTAAGTCAGGGAGATGTGACATCTCATCGTTAAAATCCATTATGAAACAGCATAGAACAATAATCTATATTAATTAAATGTGATAAAAAAGAAGTTGTCTTTTTTGACAGTATAGTATTTTTTCACATTGCTTAATTAATGCCACGTGCTCTTGGGTGCCAAATAACAGAATATGGTGGAATAATAGTGCAGGCGGGGGAAGTTTTATAAAACTAAATTACAGTACAGGGTTGAACTTTTTAGAACTACAGTAATGCTCTAATTAATCGACTTCTTTACCACAGCAGAATTATGGGTAACTTTTCAGGATTTAGTCGGAAATATGGCAACAAGCCATATTTCCAACTAAATCCTGAAAAGTTACCCATAATTCTGCTGTGGTAAGAAGTCGATTAATTAGAGCATTACTGTATTTAAAATATCCATTTTCTCATATAATCTAATATTCTGTCGCTAATCTTAATTTTATAACAATAAAAAATATTTCGAAGTAGGCCAAAGAATTTGACGAAGTCACGTGATCGGCACGATCACATGATTGTCACATGTGACCAGAAGTATAGTCACATGATCGATCACATGCTAACCCATTGTCAATGCATATAGATACACAACGATGGCAGATCATGAATTGATTGCAGCTTTCGAAGTTTGCCAAGTTATGAAGTGAACACTGCAAATGCAACAATTTCGCAGAAATACGTCGCAGTTCTCACATGTGTTGTTATTATTAAGCAAAGCCTGTATTTTACGTAAGGCCTAACTTTTCTCGTAAAAGAAATCGCATATGAAGACTTTGGAATATTATTAAGTATATTTTACCATGATGTATTAATAAATTATTGTATATTATTTCGGTTTTACGTGCAGTTATCTATATGTACATAAACATGTGCTCGTGTTTCTAATCTTTTCGTTAACTGAATAGTCCGAGTTATTTTATATATATTATATTCATATTGCATATATGTGATGACTTGCAAAGTTATATATAAAAGTGTTATAGTCATTGATCATCTCGAAAACATTCCAGTTTCCAGATGACTTTAGTCATGTGGCAATAATGAGCATTTAGTTTTAATTTATTGTAAAGCGGTATAACACAAATAATTTGGTTTATTGTTGTGGGATACAATAAATTATATCACACCATTAGCAATACGATATGATAAGTTTATTTTCATAGTTATGAATCATGTATATATGAAGGCAATATATATACATATACACAAATATTGCGCATCCAAAACAATCTTGCTGACTCTGTGGGCAATAAAGAGCAACACAGATACTAGTCCAAGTCTTCTTGTACTAAAACCAGCTAAGATATTGGGATGGCGATGCTGGCGTTTAGTCCAAGACCGCCCTATATGCTCGCTTATGACACGGCTTAAGCGTTAGTGACCCGCTCAAATAAAACCACAATTATATGAAATAAAATATCACAATTGCGACAATAAACGGATATTTTCCGCAGAAGACATGCTATTTTATCTGAAACCCACATCAGTTGTGAATTTAAAACGGTAATTTAATGCGAAAAGAGACATTTACCTCAATGTTTACAATTTTTTTAAAGTATGCGAACTCGGTTGACCTCGCGAACTGTGTTCGGCATTTTCCGTTGAAAATATTCCGTAGATTTTGGACAACAACGCAAATTACGATGAATTCTCAATTGTAATCGTAATTATGTGTGTCAATAAATAAAATAATAAATAGATTAATTAAACATTGGAGATATAAATGTAATACACTAAATAAATGAACCTTAAATTTGAAAAGTCCCACTAAAACGGAAGAACTATATTTCGAAACTGTGTGATTCGGTTCTCCGATTATTTTATCAACACAGATGTCAAAATGCACACCACACGCATGGCAAGTCAGACACAAGAGATCTAATTTGCTCCAATTTTGACAAGTTGCTTGCGATAATTGTCAACAAAACTACCGTTGTGATCCTCCATTATGTCATTAAGTTTTTAGTGCGGGAATTGTTCTGAAAGCACATAGAAAACTAGACTTTCGGGCAATCGGTTTTCGCCATTTTTGTTTGGAAAACCCGCGCTATATATAGAAACGGAAAGTAGAATTCCCAGAACAAACAGCGGATTATGCCGAACTTATTCGGACCACTTCGGCTTTCGGTTAAAACGTAAACAAACAGAGAAACAAATCGATGTTTGTGGCAATCAACCGGAATATTCTATGTGTAATTTAACATTAAAGTTAGATTATTATACACCATTATGACCATTAGATGTAAGCCTTTTCGATGTATATAGCATCATGTATTGATTTGCTACGTAAATCGAGTAAAATACACCACAAATTCCCGCCACAGATCGTGGGCGTAACTCATGTGGTAGGATTGGTATGCAAGCGGGCTTGGACTAAACGCCAGCATCGCCATCCCAATATCTTAGCTGGTTTTAGTACAAGAAGACTTGGACTACACAGATACATGTAAGTTTGTTTATTTTTGTGCTTTATAAGGATGTCAGATGATGCATTTCATAACTTATATTCCGCATATATAAATAGGTAAATATTCATAGTGGCCTATAAAGTTAGCACTCTAGCGGCACAGTCTATTCAAAATCCCTGTCATAAAATTTTCAAGGTGACAAATTATTTTTTTAACAGGTTCAATTGAAAACTAATAATTTATTCACAACTGTAATGTGTACATTATTATACTTAAACCTTAGCCCTGCCCAAATTACACCACATACAAGACTTAATTTCAATTGTTGACATGCTGCTATATAGTTATGCTATTACACACGCATGCGCTGCAGATTCTGGGCATTTAACATCGCCACATGCGATTACATAATATTGATGACGTCATATAGGTAGACACAATTAACTCCGCCTCTCATTCCGTGTTTTAAGTTTGTCAACTCATATATGACGTCATATGAGATTTAGGCGATGGAGATTGCCAGACAAGCAGTGGAGGTATTATTTATTTTTTCGGCTTATTTATTATGGGATGTTATGGGACTTGGGTCATTGTGTTCATAATATGGGGTGCTTTTGGATAGTGTTTTGTTGTATTAGCAGGATAGCAATCCTTTAACCCTGTACTGTTAAAAGTATAGTAGGTAATGGACTAATTGTACAAAAAAATTTCTCCGATAGCAGTGGATTTTCCTTTGTCAAAATTTAATATATATACAGGCTAAATAACGATCATACAGGTGGAAATATTATCCGGAAGGCAATAAATGTACATGTATGCTTATTTGGCACTCAAGAGTATTAACCATTCCATGACTGGAACTTCGTGAAATTTTGCAAAAAACCCTGTGTCAATGCATTCTCTTATATATGCGAGTCTCCCATAGGGAGCCTC
Organism: Siphonodentalium dalli; assembly: GCA_032622095.1. Taxonomy (NCBI): domain Eukaryota; kingdom Metazoa; phylum Mollusca; class Scaphopoda; order Gadilida; family Siphonodentaliidae; genus Siphonodentalium; species Siphonodentalium dalli. The sequence goes on from CP136062.1 coordinate 58,077,315, forward strand.
ACATATATAAGAGAATACATTGGCCTAACAATATTTACATTGTAAGCCAGTGTATTCTCTTAATATATGCGAGGCTCCCAATGGGAGACTCGCATAAATAAGAGAATGCACTGTCACCGGACCTTTAATGCTGCACCAGCACAGCTCCCGTCATGAAAGGGTTAAATCACCGAAGGCTGATGTTGGGGTACAGACTTGACTCCAGCCTTCATAACAATTCACTTCTCCCCTAACATTATTGAGAAGTGACTTGTCTAATTGAAACTTATGGTCCTGATAACATACAAATTGAAAAACAAAACTTTACCTCTAGTGATACAATTGTAGTTTTCCTCATCCCATGTCTTTGGCTCCAGTTGGTGGCAGAAGATGCCGATGACCTGCAGTACAAGAGAGACAGGTAAATTGTTCACCACTAACAAGTGCACTGCTTATATACCAGTTGTTTGCTCATATTAGTAGTAATTGACATATTAAAGGTACTCAATCCGATTTGATGGTTCCCATATAATCAGATTCCAACAACAACAACATTTTTAGAAATGCCACTTCAGTTTAATATCAGAATTGATTAATTGCCCAAAAATAATGCTAACCACTGTCAACTATAGTATAAAATTGCCCGAACTGTGTTATTTATCAACATGTTGTTCGACGAAATTTGGCCCTATTATCAACACAAAAGACTCTTGATTTTAGAGTTATCCATCTTCATCTGCAATTTGGTCCAAGACCATCGGCTCGTCAACATTTTACTGGCCACTAATAATTCTGGATAGTGAAAAATAATAATTTCAAAAATTGATATCTAATAACTCTGAGCTTTGATAGGTGGGTTCCTCGACTTGAAGCAAATATTTTTTTACCCCCGAATCCAGCCGAATCCAAATAAATATTAATTGAGGGGCGCTTAATCTGATTATGGCATCTTTAACAACAAGAGCATTTGTAGGATGTGACAAAATACGACTGTAGTAATTCCAACAAAATACCAACACTCTGGTCAAATTCAAAATTTACCTGTATTTTGGGCTAGTGGTTAGTGGTCGAGTTAGTGGAAACAGTGCTCTTTTATTTTAGGCCTTGTTATATTTGTACTCAGAAAATTGTAGTATAGGCAGGCCGCCAGGAAAAACTCCAGGATACAAGGTTGAAATGTTTGGTTTTTTAATTTTGGGACCCACCACCCCGCGGGAACGCAAGTTTTTTCCTTTCCAATCTCGGACACCCACCCCCCCCCCCCCCCCCCCCCAACACAAGTTTTTTCCAAGGGCAATTGGGGACCTTCCCCCAAAGTTTGATGAAAAATGGATAAAATAGCAGGATAAGGCAGACAGGGGGTGTGACATGTCTTAAATAATCATCCAGGATGACATACCAATCAAGTAAGCTTAATGATCAGAACCAGAAAAAAATACTCTATTAATTATATCATCTTCTATCTGCAGTCTGCTTCATTTGCAGACCACACTGATAAAATACATGTATTCTCTGCAAATGGCAGAAACACAAGGGCTTGTAACACGCTCACAGCTCTTCCACACCCACCCAAACCACACTTTCCATATACAATATGTACTTATACAGCATATTTATTTACCACCCCCCCCCCCCACACACAGACCGTATGCACCATAGCTACTAGTATATATGTTCCTGTTTTGTCATTGTAGTATACATGAGACACATGTATACTATCATGATGTATAGAGCAGGAACATATAGAGGGACGGTGCATAAGGGCAGTGCGGGTTTAATTGGAGGGGGAGTGCAACTCTGTGCGGCAGAAACAGTAAATCCAGAAATAAAATGTTATCACCTCAATGATGAATACTTGTTTTGTAATAATTAGCATGTTATGTTCAATTACTCAGCTTTTCATTATATTGGTAGGTAAGTAATCCAAGGTCCCAGTCCTTCCCATGAGGAAAACACAACGAGAGCACTTATTTCAGAAGACGGTTGTAATTGCACCCGTAATATATATATTTCAGAGATAATTGAATGTCACAAACAACAATGAGAACTGACAGAAAATCATTTAGTTTTTCAGTTCAATTTATTCCTGGAAAGAAGCGGGACCCACCCCATGATATTGTGTTATAAAAGAAAAATTATTGGGTAGGTATTGAAATAAAAGGTCAGCCGACCACAGTGTCCCCCGAAAACGTGGCAAATCGATGCCGCTTTGTTAAAGAAATTAAAAAAAATGTTGAAAAGTTCTAAGACGAAAGGGTTAATAATTCCGTAAATAAAAAAAAATTCCGTCATCTATATACATGTTGCACATCTCCAATATGTGGGTAACAATACTCTGAAGTTTCAAATATCTACGATCAAAACTGTAGGAGGAGTTGATTACACCATGAAGGTACCCTCATACAGATAATTATAAAAAATGTTGAAATTTTCTAAGTCGAAAAGTGTTAATAACTCCGTCAAAAAATAATTTTTCCATCATCTATACACACGTTGCACATCTTCAATATATGGGCAACAATATTCTGAAGTTTCAAATCTCTGGGATGAAATCTGTAGGAGGAGATGATTACACCATGAAGGTACTCAAAAGTGTGACGGACGGACGGTACTACCTACGAAAAGGTAGTCGTGGGGCTAAAATTTTGTGAGTCTGTAAAAAATGACTTGTGTGGCTTTTTTTTTGTTCTTGCAAACAGATAGTTGTGTGTGTTTTTGTAAACTGTCCCTTCTGTGTGGCTTTTTAAAATAGTTTTTTTTCTCGCAAATAGATAGTTGAATGAATGAATTACAGTGCATTTTGTGTGGTTTTAAAATGAATTTGTGAGCCTTTTATCCAAATCTGGCTGTGTCTTGACTCTTTAGGCTATAGTACTCAAGACACACAATTTTTTTTTTATTGTCCAAGTTATGTGGCTAGCTACACAAGTCAAAAAAGTCACACAAGGGCTTCCTCTCCACAAATAAAGCCACACAAAACCCTACTAAAAACGCTTTGACTGAAATGGTGGAGGTGGGTTGTCCATTTTTTGGACAATTTGATGGACAAAAAATTTTGCGTGCCTTAATTCTGGCAGGCGATTCTGATTCAGATCATTACAAAACCCTTTTTTGAATTCTAAATTTGTTTTTATTGTCCAAGTTATGTGGCTAGCCACAAAGTCAAAAAAGACACACAAGGGCTTCCTCTCCACAGATAAAGCCACACAAAACCCTCTCGTGAGAGCGGACGGACAGACGAACGGTACGACGAATAAATTTTTCGGGGGACAATTAGTAGCCCTGTTCTCTTGATTAATGTGTTGGTTCAGATTATAAGCCTGTGCATTTAAAATCAATTCTGTAGTCATAATTTATCTTTAAACATGGATTTGGGTAAAAAATTATAATACATGGCATTGGAAAAATCTGTTATCAGGCGCACAGACCCACCCATGGAGTTTGAAACATTTTTCACCATAAGCGATGAGTGACTCTTCGCCATCCATATCGCCATTTTGTTTCTAAGCATCGTGGGAGTTGCAGAACACTGGTCTTTCCAACTTCCAATTGATCAAGTAGAAAACAAAATGGCGATTCGGATGGCGAGGAGTCACTCGTCGCTAATGGTGAAAAATGTTTCAAAATCTGTTAATTTGGCGTCTGGAATGATTTTATCACTGCAGAGTTGTAGATGGGGGCGATTCCATTCATTACGCTCGGCTACAATGGGCAATGAATGGAATGACTGGGTGTAAATACGCCGAGCTATGCGTATTTTGAGTGTATTGTAATGTGACATCATTTTCCCCCATGAAGATTGGTTGTCAACTGAGAAAGCACATGGAAAATATTTAATTTTTATTTATGTAACCATTTCGAATGCCGGCTGATACGGACCCTGGTTCTTACGGACCCTGGCTCATATGGACCCTGGCTCATGAGGACCTCCGGCTGATACGGACCCTGGCTTATACGGACCCCCGGCTTATATGGACCTTGGCTCATACGGACCTCAATTAAAATACACAATTTTATTTTTTATGTTTTATGTTTATTTAAATAAATTTAAATTATGACAACATACATAGAGAGATAAAAAAAATATGATGATAACAAAAATGGAACAAAGTTACATCAGACGAACATTATTTAAACTGGGGCGTACAGCTTGGCGGCTTCTTTTAGTAGTTTGCTGGCACTTATCCTCATCGACGAGTAGTCTCTCCACAATGTCATTAACTTTCCGGTCGTCTCCCTCGTTTTCCTCTCCTGTCATCTACGCATCTTCCATTCGGAAACCATCCTGACGTTGGTTGGTGTATCATGCATAGAGTGTATTGGCCAATCTGAGTGCATCTGACGGTTCGGCTGGTTTTTGAGCGATGGTTGCATAGGATAATTACGCCACACAGTGGTGTACACTAGTGTAGAGTTTCATATTGTGTGGTCGATCGATAATCCACTGGGCGATTGTATTATGGTTATTTCGTACTTGAGTATAAATCGTACCGATAGTTACGATAGTACGACAAAGATTAGCACATGTGTTTACGCACCGGTGTAATTGTGGGGACATGTTTCTATTATGAAGGTTCGCTATCCCGAAGGTCCGCTATTCCGAAGGTTTTTGTTATTTTTAGGTTAATTCTATATTCTAAAGTATTGAGACTAATCTGAGAGGGTTCATTTTCACTAAGATTCTTTTTATGGAGTGTGCGCTCACATCCGAACTGATCCTGCGAGCATACCGATACAGATACAGGAGGAAATAACTTAACTTAGAACATTAAATGTGATTTTGTTTTTGTTTTCGCGGGTTTTCTTGAGATTTAATGTCATTACGTGGGTCCATACCGTTGAATTCTTGGCATATAATACGAATGTTGTGGTATATATGGACCCTCCCGCATTGGGACATGACACAGGTACATTTGACTTAAGTGATGTTCTGTGTGGGCTCCAATTTGGAGTTCAATATTTTAAGGACCAAATTTAGAATTTTATGGGCATATAATATGAATATTGGGGGGCATGTCTCTATTCCGAAGGTTCACTATCCCGAAGGTCCACTATTCCGAAATTTCTCTGAATGTTCGCTATTCCGAAGGTTCACCAATCCGAAGGTTCGTTATTCCGAAGGTTCTGTGTTCCGAAGGTTTTTGATATTTTAAGGTTAATTCTATATTCTAATTATTGAGAGGGTTAATAATTCATTATCACGAAGATTCTTTTTATGAAGGAAATAACTTAAAACATTAAATGTGATTTTGTTTTGTTTTCGCGGGTTTTCTTGAGTTTAATGTCATTACGTATGACCTTATTTCTCATTACATATTCACGACAAGCAGCCCACACAATTGCTATGTTTCCATGCGATTCAATGTGATTACGTGTGACCTAATATCTCAATAATCTGAGGCAAAAGTACGTCTGCTAAAGGTGAATTATAACAGTTGGGCTATAACGCTCAATGAATACTGGAGGCTATAACAAACTGCGCAGCAGAATATCGCTGAATGGACGAGTATGAGATGAGCCTAACTGCAATTGTGACTTTGTTTAAAGGTCCACTTAATTTTCGAGTCATTCATTTTTTTTATAGTATATACAGTTTTAATAACAATTTATGCCATAAAATTTGACTAAAATACTATAATTCATCACCATTTGAAATGCAGAATACTTCTATCTCCTAGTTTGAAACACCTTTAAAATACCGCATCGTATATCTAGCAATTAGCAACCAACATGTCCTCTTCGGCTTTCCATAGATTTCAACGTAATTTGCTACTTATGGATATTTGTGTCCGGGAAGTGTTTGGGACGGGTCAAATCGTGACCCCGACCTGACCTTGACCTTTAAAACTGTCAATGCAGTGTCAATTTGGGTAAAACGGACAAATTTCGCGAAATTTTATACCTAGGGATACTTTTGTCCGGGGAGAGTTTTGAACGGGTCAAATCATGACCTCGGCGTGACCTTGACCTTCAATGTGGTCAATCAAAGGTCAAATCGGATAAAACGGATGGATTTCGACGAAATTTGATACCTATGGGTACTTTTGTCGGGGGAGTGTTTTGGACGGGTTAAATCATGACTCCGACCTTACCTTGACCTTCAAAATTGTTTATTAAAGGTCAAGTGGGGTAAAACGGACGGATTTCGATGAAATTTGATACCTAGGGGTACTTTTCTCCGGGTGGGGGTGTTCTGGACCCTGACCTTGACTTTCGAAATAGTCAATTGAAGTTCAAGTTCAAGTGTTTTTACTAACATGTTTTCGTAACAAATCAAACTGATTCATCCTGATTACCATTCACTGACCATTTATCACTGCATGTCTGTTTATACAACGACATAAAGGGATCACACACGCGTGTTTATACAACGGCGAAGAGATTAATTAACACGATTCAATAAATGCTTTTTCAAGTCAGAACATCACATAAATTCTCAATTAATACAGATATATGTGTGAAAAGACAATCATAATTATATATTAAATTCATAAATATAAGTTTGAAAATCACCGAAAAAATCGGTTAAATTCATAAATATAAGTTTGAAAATCACCAAAAAAATCACATAAATTCTCAATTAATACAGATACATGTGTGAAAAGACAATCATAATAATATATTAAATTCATAAATATAAGTTTGCAAATTGCATAATTGAGGTCCGTATGAGCCGGGGTCTGTATAAGCCAGGGTCCGTATCAGCCGGTGGTCCGTAAAAGCCAGGGTCCGTAAGAGCCAGGGTCAGTAAGAGCCAGGGTCCGTATAAGCCGCATACCACCATTTCCATTTAGATTAATAAATTAATTTTTAATAATTTATCATAAATATGTTATATATAATTCAGATATATATAATTTAATTGAAATTATGACAGAAAAAATTATTTATCAAAATTTTTAGATACTTACTCTAGTGATACGAATAACCGTACCCGTACGATTGTTAATTTTGGAGAAAAAATCCACCCCCTACGATTCTTATTCAAGCCCCTACGATTATTTAATTTTGATCACCCATACTCCATGAATGATCGCATTATTCGTAGTTTTTAATCAAATGGCATGCATGAAACGGAATACGTTCAAAGAATTCGCGCAACCGTCTGGCATCGCAATATAATCAATGATTTGATCCATGGGAAGTAACTCCATCCTCGCACGTGTCGCTATTTTGCAATTCGTGCGACCCTATTGCAATAGACAGACCCCCCTCTGCTGGTATTGTTTATTGTTCAGTGAGGCGAACAAAGGTGACAACGCGTTATGTCTGTGTTTTTTTTTACAATTGACGCGTTATTAACTAAGAAGTTAATCAACGTCTGGGGCTCACGTTTGAAAGTTATCAGGATCCCCTGAGTGTTAGATTTTTCGAGCCTTGTGCTGGAACTGAAAATTTGTATAAAAGTGTTGACGCAGTGTTCTCCGTTCAAATCAATGACATTGAAAAGGTTCTGCAAGAACCAGACGTTGTCCGTGCTGGGTCGAGGAGTGTTTATTATAAGTTTTTGTTTGATAATTAAATCAGTGTTCTTCAATGATCTCCTTTTTCATTGACATTTCCACCCCCTACTATTATTCCGACCCCTACTATTATTAAAATTTGACAAATTTTCCACCCCCTACTATTAGTATTATTCCGACCCCTACTATTATTCGGATCACTAGAGTACTAGAAGTGTCAAGGTTGTTCTAAAATTAGGTATATTTGCTTGTTCAATAAAAGTCAAAACTCTTGTTAGTTTCATTGTGAATATCAGATATTTTTGTTCATTTACTTAAGTCTTCGTCTGTTTGACACGCCCAATGTGAGTTCTGTCAAATTTCCTCCATCAAAAAATTATGTTTTGTTTGCAGTTGTAACTGTGCTACAGTCATTCAGGCAGTAAAGGGTCACTTTTTATGTTTGTGCTGCACCTGTCTGTATGCAAGTACAATGGATAAAAATGTATATGTCATTTTGTTCATAAATCCTAGCTCTATCATACATCTTATGTGATGTTCACAAATATTGCTCTTTCTTTTTAAAATAACCGATCAAAGATAGCACGAAATCCAGGCAATAAGGGGTCAATTCAGGCAGTAAAGGGTCACCTTTCATTTGAACTGTATGTATCACAATTGATGGCTGTTTGTGTGTTATTAAACCACAAATAACATGTGCAAGATGTATTTATTCCAATTAAAAGTTTTTTATCTAACACAAACTTGTTTACTATAAACTGATTAAACTCCATTTCAGCATCATCGGAATGTAAACAAAACAATGTTCAAAACAATTACCAAGGCACAGCTAGACGATACACGTGTACGTCATCATCGGGGAAATTAATTCTATGTTTTTGATGATGATAATTAGCGCTTTTAGAATCACGATCAATAACTAATTTGTAGAAAAATTAGTAATTGAGAAATATGTTTTTATTATTTTTTTATAGTGGAGATACAAACTCAAATTACATTTGTTCCCAACATAATATGGCCCTCTGTACAGTTAATAGCATTCACTCACAAATCATATGTAGTAGTGTTACAGTGTGTGATTGAATGTTTTGTGTTCATAATACAAACATATACTAGTATATAATCAGAGCAGAGGTGGCAGCAGTTGGGGTGGATGGTTGGCAGTCAGGATAGGACAGCTCCATTCTTTCTATGGGATAAACAGGGGTAAAGGCAACAAACTGATATAAAACACTGGAAAGTGGAAATTTACCTGAACAGAAGGTGGCGGACAAGATCATTTGATCATTTCGATCACCTTCGGCGCTTACATCCCAAATCCCAAGTGGATCAGTTATAATTCATTGTGGATTGTACTGTCTTGAGTCACCTCGAATGGCAAATTTGTTGTTATTGCCTATAACTTATTTAATTACATATATAGGCAATCTCACACGACTTCCCCGTCAAGAACATTTTGGGCTGAAGTTTGTTAGATAGTGCCGTCCACCTCCCCCAAGCCCACCCACCCTACAAGTGATTTTTCGTATAGTGTTTTTGAAACGTGTCTCTTTGTGGTGTCATTCTTTTGGTATGCCCGTTATTTAGTAAAGGTGATTTTTTACTAAATAACGGGTATGTTAGAGTTACATTTCTTTGAAAAACTCAAAACATTGGGCGACAAATTTTCTCGACGGGGAAGTCGTATGATATTGCCCATATATATCTTTAACTCACATTTTTTACTCACATTTAATTGTCAATGATTTTATCAAAGCTCAATATTTATTTTCGGACAGTACATACATGTAATTATATGTTTTGTAGTTTCTAAATTAATTAATTAATGACACAAACACACACACAAAACTGACAACATATTCATTTGGCCTACCCGGTACATGTTTATATGACCATGAATACCAAATGTGGTGTACTTATTTCATTGCAATGCATGTGCAGCGCTTACCAGTGCCAAATCTGATTGACATATGCATGTATCCAATTAATATCATTGGTTTGTGAGCTACATGTAGTCCACTTATCGCTTTATTTGTGGATCATGATTCAATTTAGATTACATTTGTATTCAACATATACATCAAGAAAGAAGCAACGACAAAACTGGGACTTGCAATTACTTTCCTTTTGCTCCGATCCAGAAAAACAAAGGTAAATGTTACAAGCAAGGGCGTCGCGAACGACAGTGAGTGTTGGGTGTGTGTCGCCTCTGACATGATACCCATTTTCACCAAGCACCCAACCCACCCTCAGTTGTGTGTTAATTTTAAATTTGTGCAGCCCCCTCCCAATATAATTGACCTGCCACTGGCTGCCAGCTACATGTAGCACTGCATGAAGTGCCTGCTAGATTCATCCCTGTCAGGTTATTATCACAGCAGTTACATGGCACACTATCCGTTTGTACACAGAATGCAATGTACTGATAGACCAATTTATAATGGAACAATTGAAAAACGCGAAATTATCATTTGGTGTTTATATAATTTTTTAATTTTGTGGTTTTCTCGGCGAGGATTATATGGCTTGGGCACTTCATTTGGTGGATGCACCTTAGCATATTCATATGGGCACTGGTCATCCCTTGGGCGAGACCCAACTTCCTGATTCCAGGTAATCACACCCTCCTTGCACCCCTCCCCAAGGACGTAGTGACAGGTATGGTGTTGGGGTGACTCTCCCCTACCCAACATTGATAAAAATGTTCAAGCTAGAAAATCATGCCTGACCCAGTCTAACACAACTTTATAGTTAGAGCATATTACACCACAATTACCCGCATTGGTTGAAATTGTTCTCAATTATTTGTATATATGCCCAACCAGTTATTAAACAGTGGGGAATAAGTTGTTTTTAGACCAACAGCAGCATATTTTTCAATTTTTTTGTAAAAATTTTGGTCTGAAAATGTCCATTATTTCTGATTATTTTGGGAAATTTTCCAACCTTAGGTGGGGGGGGGGTTAGACATTTCCAACAGTTGGAAAGTTTGAGACACTAGATGAAATTTTCAAACCATGGGCAGGGCTTTGGGAGATTTGTCTGGTTCAATGGTGGTGGGGGGGGGGGGGGGGGGGGTAATTGGAACTTCCAAGGTGGACGTCACCAACGGAGACCCTCTGGCCACGTCCTAGATCAAGCCATGAACCTCTACTAATGTTAACGCCCGTAGAGGTCATATTCCATCAGTTCAAAACGGGCATTAGCATTAGTAGAGGTTCATGGCCTTATCTAGCCACGTCCCTGTCCCTCCCACACCCCTAGCGGTGGGTTAATAATTTGGCTTGGAAACCCCCCCCCCCCCCCCCCCCCAACAGGTCCCTCAAGAATTCCAACTGCTAGAATTTTTCAACCTGGCACCCTGTATAGTTAGAAATGTTCCAACTGATAGCCATTCCAATCTAATTATTTCACCGACCACTGGAAAATATTTGACTGTTGGTCTAAAAAAAACATTCACTCTTCATTCAATTCTGGTTGGAAAATTAAACTATGAGAACAATTTCAACCTATATTATGTCTTAAATTGCCAATGAAGGCATGAAATGTTACTATGTTTTATTATTTCCAATGTATGCTAATCATTAGAATTCAATTGACATGTTTTTATCCATTCCGTGATAGCACGTGCGATCGACTGTCAACAAAAGCATGTGACCCGCTATTGACAACGGAAGTAGGTCGAAACAAATTAAATGTTTACACAATAAGACAAATTTAACTTTTGTGGGGGTCTGGGAGTTGAAAAATAAATAATTCGTTAATATTTTACAGTGCTTAGTTTGGGTGTACTTTAATCTGTTTTTTATTGGCAGCAGCCGATCTGCAACTTGACATATTTTGTTGACCTACTTTCCTCCGATGCGTTTCAACTGTCCGTCAGAAAAATTTAATTAAATCGGAAATTACCGTCAGAACTCGCCACAAATTGCACATGATCTCCAACACATATTCATTCTCAAGAATCAAAAGGATTTTGGGAGATCAAGTGCATCTGTGACTTTTGCCACGACGATAAACAGCAACTGACCCATTACTGCCTGTGACCCGTTACTACCTGAACGATAGTTGGTGAACCCAACTATTCAAACAGAGCTAGACGCTCTCGAATAGTTGGGCCGCCGTAGCTTTATTCACGACCTCCAAGTGCTTTTCCATTATTATGAATTTTTTTCCCACTTATAACATGAAAATACAAACATTGTATATAAATTATGTTGAAGACTAATCTGTTCTGAGTGAGTATCAACAAGCTACCCGACGAAAAAAATAAAAATGTGACATTTGTAGTTGTTTTAAAAATACATGGTAGACTGCTTGCCGAAAACCTATTTCGGGAAAAAAATAGACACTACCCCGCCTCATTTCAATCACCAAATTCACATATAACTAGATGGTTTTATCTGCTACCATTATGTTGTAAGGTCAAGTGATAGTGGCAGATTACGAAGTCATTGTGTACAATACCTGACTCTTGAAATATAATCCGAACTTTGAGATAAATCCGAGACCGTTAATTTGTCAACATTTAAAACTTGATCTGTAGTAAATTGACGGAACGGAAAAGGCGGAACGAACTTTCAACTACATAACCGGAAAGGAGATCAGATAATTACGGGAACGATCGACCGAGTGAAAGCAACAGCAACAAATCATTTTTGAATTTTAAGTTTTAATAAACAATGGAGTTTGATTTCAAAGAAACAATGACCAAGGGCGTGACGATATGTGCGGGGACACAATATAAAGTGTAAGCCAAGGCCGTGGCCGGCTCCAAATAAAATGTGTAACGGGGTGTTATATGTTTGGACCGTTGTTTCTCAATGGATATTAATGAAATTTTGTATATATGTCCGGGCTGAGGCATGGAATACACTAACGTTTGAACTGTTTTTAAATTCACAAATTTGTCAATTTTCTTCAACTTTTTCATTCTGGAACACACATTAATATTCAAATAGTGGTCTCGGTATCAAACGCCCAAGTTCCGACCACGTCGCCATCGCTATGCTTACATAAGATTTACGTGCCAATAACGTTGACAAAGCATTAGCGACAATATGGAGTCGAAACCGAGTAGAGATGGGCAGTTTTGATTTTTTATGTTCGGTTTCGGTTTTTCTGGGAGAAAAAACATCGGTTTCGGTTCGTTTTTTTTTTTACTAGATAGTGAAATTATACTGAAATAAATATACTTTCAAAGTAACCGCAATTAGAGTCAATAATGTCCCAATAACGTTCAATTTTTTAGGAAGGAAATGCGATCACAGGTAAACAACGGGACAAAATGCCGACGCAAACTGAATCCAACACGATAAGATGATACAATTCGGTATTTAAAAAAATAAACACCCCCATCTTCACTGTTTATCCCTTTCTGACATGTTTAAAACATATTTATCATATTATATGCATTGATTAGTGTCTGAGAATTCAACCACAAACAGCAGCAAATTCACAAACAGTGGGCGTCCTTGACCCGACTGTGTAACAATTATTGACACGTGTATGATTGACCCACATTCAATGACTGCGGTGTGATCGCTTTGATGTGTGTGATGTTGCGACATATTTTACAAGCTGCACAATGGCTGCAAACTTCTACCAGATTACGTCACATCGGAATGTCCAGACGACCAAAGTGTTCATACCATTTACTTAAGTTTTCGAGTTAGCAGACGCTTCCATTTTTTTGGTTGGCGATTATCGCCTTATTTGGACTTGTGTACGTTCGGCATTCATATAGTTAGCCGGACTCTGGTTTAAGCGACGTTTTTATGACATATTAAGCAGCGACATTTTTTTGCAGTCGTCTCCAGTTAGACGCGTAAAATAACTCCAAACAGGGCTTTTTGTTGAACCATGTTCGTTATTTTGTTCGGCCATATGTTTTGAAAAAGAACAAAAACAGTCGCCTATACGATATTATAACAACACATATCTGAGACGAAATGGACACATTCCGATATAATATTGATCAGTGAGGCCGATAATTTGATAACAATATCAACTAATAAGTACCTGGGGAGGTATAATAAGTTGATTTAAGTGAAAAATAAACATTAAAAAAAAACGTAATATCGGTTTGAGCAGAATCGCGTGGGTCGGTTTTCGGTTTATTGTTAAAAATCGAAACTGAGTTGTTTTCTCGGTTAACCGCCCATCACTATCTGAATATTATAGTCTTAGAGTCGTCAATTAGTTAAAGCCGATTACCTACGCCGATAAGTGACCGTGTGGCTACCTTATATTACAATTTGACGACAGTTGGTAAGTTAAGGTGTCAATTTGGAAAATTCTCACTCAATTAGGATGGAAAGAGGTTGGAATAATAATTTGGACACTTAATAAGACACTTTAGCCACGCCCTTGAAAAAAATTGATTTGATGATATATTATGATGATATCATGGCGATGATGATTTTAATAATAATATGTTGATGTCGGATGATGACGATGGTGATTATGAAATGGTTACATGCATATATACATATATAATCATTAAGTTTATTTCTCATGTTTATAAATATTTGAATCGAAAATAAACTCGAAACAAACAAGAACATGTTATAGCCGGAATCCAATTATGTTCGTTCCATTTCCAATTCCTAATTCACTGTTTTGACGGATTTTTGCAAATACAAAATGGCTGAAAGTTCGAGGCGGTAGAAATATGCTCTCGCTTTATGCGAAGAATGACACGACTAACATCTTAAACATGCATTGACAACACACTAGAAATGTACTAGAAGCTCTGATCTACAAGTATGTGGGAGTTTTGGTTGTTAAATAATATTTTTTAGTGTGTGTTATCGCTTGTGAAAAGTCGAGTAAATGTCCATACCAATGATTGGTGACGGAGTACTGCTTTCAGTGATATACAGTCCTGACTTTTATAGAGCTATGCTCTGATAATAAAAGTCAGGTTTACGGACTACCTGAACGACTGTATTACTCTGGTCACCTAAAAATCATTCCATTCACTTTGCCGAAGGGTAATTTAGGCCTACCTATTGTAGCCCAGCGTAATGAATGGAAATGCTCCCTCTCCCTCCTCCCCCCCCTGAATCAGTGAATCATGCATTCAATCATTACATTGTCATTATCATGGTCCAATGGCAATGTCAATGAATGAGCCATTGTGACGATTGTCGACTTTAGCCAATTTTGGGCGCATTGGTGAATCATTGATGATGGTGTTGATGTCGACTGCATCAATCTATTGCAAGTCAGCACTGTACGTAGTCCATCAGATTTTAAGAAACAAGTCTGAGCATTGCTCTCAAAAGAATTAGCCGCCATTATTTCTTTAACACGTGTGTATCACGTGCATATCTTTGGGTCTGTTCCTTCGGACCTGGCAGAGCAACACGGAACAAAACGATTGAACGCGAAGCTTTCCCAGCGTCGCTACGATCTCATTAAATTGCGAGTCATATGTTTGAGCTAAATATACGTTCGATAAATGTTACATATAAAGTGTGGCGGCCGCTCACTATTTACTGATAAGACAGGTGAAGATTCACACCACTAGCAGTGCCTTACTAGTAGTGGACTAGCAGTGTCTATTTAAGGTAACTTGTTTGTGGATTTCTATTCACCATTAAATTTTTATGTAGAAATTGCATTTCCATCTAAAAATAGGACAAGATACTTACAAGTTAAAAAAAATTAAAACTTTTATCCCAGATTGAATCTTTGATGCATTTTTATTAAAATGTTATAAAAAATGTTTGTGTTCGCTAAAAAAAACATCTTAATTCACATATGCTAACTCAGGAAACCGAATTTCAAGCATTGGTATGTCCCATTAGATACGATTATAATGGACATTTATGGTATTGCAAAATTCAATGCAAAGATACATGAATGTGGATCAGACAAGATTAATTATAAGTGCCTTTTTGGGCGCCCTGGAGGTAATATGGACACCCTACATGTATGTCAATGGAAACTCATATTACCTCACATATAACTGTTGATAACGAATTCTGAAAGACTGACAGAAAAATAATCGTGAAACATAAATTTAGGATATATTTAATTATAATTTCAACACAGCACCATATAATTGTGCCCGCCCTGACGTCGTATAGCCGCCCTATATATATTATCAACTTACTCGCAGTCATCATAGGCAGTGCCAGTGTGTGTTTATGTTGTATATTTACACACTAAGTGTTATTATCACTAAATCCAGCATTCTGATTGGTCGGCGCCAACGTGGCTGGTTGCAGTTATTTCTCGGTGAATGCGCAACAGCGTATAACTGCAAGCTCATAACAACATCGATACGTCATTTGGGTTTGGAAAGACGAACGCGTAATGTTTTGGGCGCATTTGGATTCGCGCAGGATTGACTTAATAAATCATCGGCCGGGTTTCAATTGTTCCTGTTAACTTTTGCCAAGGGTGCTATGGGATATTTTGGGCTTGTTTTGTCACGATACACTGTCGATTTAAATACATTTAGAAAGTGGCTTTTTCGCTAAATGTATATAAATATAAGGATTAACTGTCACGTGGACTGTTTTTATGGAGATGTAACCGTGAGGTAAGTGGTCACCTCACGGTTACATCTCCATAAAAACAGTCCACATGACAGTTAATCCTTATATAACTGGTCGTCTTCACTTAATGGCGCAGTGTTATGGGTACACATTCTTTCGTTGAACATTCCCACTCGCGGGATATATCAAATAGGTCTCCGTGTTGATGTGTTTATATTTTGTTGAATATGTCTTAAAATGCATCAAAATACGTAATTTGTCACCAGGATGTTTGAGTGTTAAAACAAGAGCAAAATGAAAAAAATTAATTATTTTATTCACATACAGTGTATATTAAAGGTACTCAATCCGTCAAGAGGGTCCCCATCTCAACAGATTCCAACAACAACAATCCGATCAGAGGGTCCTATATTACTATTTCTTTGGCTTTGGGGGTAAACAATATTTGATTCGAGTCGAAGAACCCATCAAACAAAGCTCAGAGTTATTAGATATTGATTTTTGAAATTTTTTATTAACTCGAGATGAGTACTAATAACTGCCGTAATATGCTCTGGATCCGATGTGTACTCCAAATCTATTCAAACAGACAAGGATGGATAACTCTAAAATCAAGTGGTAATTTTAACGCAATTTTGACTGCGTTCTGGGCCAGATAGTATTCCCGATAATGAAAAATAATAGATTTCTAAAATCGATATCTAACAAATCTGAGCTTTGATGGGTGACTTCCTCGACTCGAATCAAATATTTTTGACCCCCGAAGCCATTGAAATAGTAATTGAGAGGAGTTTTATCGGATTGAGTACCTTTAAATGGAGTCAGTCCCTTTTCGCAACTGGTAAACAATTTGACGACGCAAGTGTCCATATTACCCCACAACCGGGGTAATATATGGATACCTGACCCCCCCCCCCCCCAAATGCCAAATGATGTTTCATGAAAAATTGTCAAGCTATAGATTTGGAAATACGTTAAATGTTAATGGCAACATTTTACAATTAAATTCCCCACCCATAATGGTTGTTGTGTGCGATTGGCGCCATTTGCTTTGGGGTCCATATTAACTAACTCGCTTTACCATGCATGTCTGGATTATACGGTAGAGGCAGAGCCGTGTCTGTGATCGCTGGATATGCATGGACTCAAGTTATATCGGTGCAATCGCAATTTTACTTCTCGAATTATCGAGGTAGGCCCATTGATGTCGGTGCTTATAAAGTACTTATTTTTTTCTCCGGGAACTATAGGGATAATTCTTGACTCCTCGACATTATTTGACATCTTAGCATTCGGCAAACCTCATCATTCTCCGGTACCGTATTCTCGACAAACTTCGCGTTATGTTTAGTTGGACCAAGGACAGACAGGCCCAAGCCTGAGTTTAGTCCTCATCTTCGCTGGAAAGTTTCTTTATTATAAAATTTCTATAGAAACTTCTTCACATAGATTCTATTTCTTTTTAGTTTAGTTTCTCTATATCCCCAAATTGGCAGGCGACACTGGACGACACATTGCATAATCGAGGTTCCCAGTGGGTGTATGTAACAATATTCAACATTTGGGAACTGCAATCTGAGTCTATATATGTCTCCCATAGCAGATGAGGCTATGCATATTGAGGTCCCCAGAGAGTGAATTTGGTGATATTCTAGCCCATGCACTATGCGGGATAGCGTCACTAAATTCACCCTCTGGTTCATTCTGTAAATTACAGGTACACTAAAGTCAGGCTTGGACAGGTCATTTGAATTTGCCTTAGGTGACCAACGAGAAATTATCCAACACGCTATTTGAGTCCAAAATGGTTACGATAAGTATAGGAACATGTACGATTGTTGGTCTAAGACAATAAATTCCCCCAAAATTGCTGGTGGCAAAATCGAACTATACGATAGCAATTTCAACTTAATGATGGTGTGAAATTTACAAGTAGGGCCTATGACATTTCCTATATTGTTGAAACTTTTGTCCAAGGTTATAGGGGGTAATTGAGACCCCCACCCCGACCACCCGGTCGACTAGTCCCCACACGCACGTCCCTTGCTCCAGCGCCCATGGTTGCAGATCAACATACCTTCTTTTGTTGACCATCTTGATATCAACTGTTGAATGTCCACCACTGACTTTGAATTCTGTAAGTAAAACACACGCGGAGTATATGTCAATGTGTATCTGATATACATGTACGTGGTATCCGGTTGAACTGTGCAGCACATGACGTGGACTTGTAGGATATATATAGGAACCTTCGTCGTTAAAGGGACTCAAGGCCTTCGAAAATGGATCATGCGCACATAAATGTTATAAGAGTAAATAAACTATCTGCATGTAAAAATAGATCTATTTCGTATGTAGTTTAAGTATTTGTAACGAGGTAAAATTCATATTTCAGAACTTGACGGTAAACATTGGAAAAAGGTCGAAACATTAAAACATATTATGAAAATCATATTTAGTCTAAAATATTATAAAGTTATTATACAATGTTGTGTACAGTATGTGTTTTTCTTGTACGAGTCCAGGTTGTGGTGAAAAGTCATATTGGACGAGGCACGCAGTGTCGACTCCAATATGTCTTTTCACCACAACCTGGACGAGTACACGAAAAACTCATACTGTACACAACATTGTATAATGACATTTTTATTATCCATCTGTATGTGTATCCAAATTTTGGGAATAAAACTTTGGTGGTTATTTTTGGTATTTGTCGGCACTTAATTCTCTATAAAAGCCTATATTGATCATCAGAAAGCATGATTTGGAATGAAAAAAAAACTCAATGCGGAAGTGAAACGTTTGCTAAATCCACCAGTGTTGCGCGCGCATCACAATTTCACCGATTCATTTCGCAATAGTTAATTCGTGACGTCACGGAGTCCCAATAAAAAAGTGATATTGCACACCTGGGAGTCCAATATGACATTTGGGAGTAATATGACTTTTTCCCGGACTATCACGTGGCAGCTTTTGCCCAATTGGAAATGGTGTTAGTTAAGGGTGGATAATAATATGAGATACTACGCGATTAGCGATGTTTGTTGACAAAATAACAGTAACAGTTTTGTTTACGTACCAGTTCAACACGCAACAATACGTTATTGGAGAGCTAAATATCATTAATTAATATAAGAATGAAGTTTGCTAATTGCTCCAATGATCAGTTAATATACAAAACACAAAATAAAGTTGCATTACTCAACCAGTTCCAAACAGCATGAATTGATCTAGAAGATATTTGTGAAAAAATGTCATATTTTCAACTTCCGGCGGCCATTTTGGTGGCCATCTTGGATGGTGAGTTTAAATTTTGGCCCAAAAAAGTGTCATTATGTCTTAGCTTCACGAAAATATATACATTTGTATACATTTTACTAGATTTTCCGCTATAATTTTCAAAAAACTGGCTCACTTATAGTTCTAGAAAATGGATCGGGTTGGGGGGGGGGGGGGGTAACAAGTCTCGTTCTTATCAGAAAACGACATGAATATATATTTCTTAAGTTGATCGTATCGATTTAGGGATGTATTGGTTGTAATAGTGCAACGTTCCAGGGGTGTACGCACATACACACACGTTGGACGAATGCAATCATGTAAATAAAAGTGATTTTTTACGTTTTGGGGGGTGACCCGATGACCCCCTTCTTATCTTAAAACCCTAGGAAAAGTTTCTTCTTAAGTTGTGTTTTTATATAATTAGTATATATCAAAGTACTTTGAGACCAAAAATTATGGATGTACGCGAAAGTGTAAACAAAAGTGAAAAATCACGTTTTGGGGTTCAGCATGGGACCCCCTTTCTTATCTGAAAACCCCAGGAAAATCCCTTTCTTAAGTTGTGTTTTCTTTATCAGTACACTTAGGAGTATCATCAACCCTCATCGATGTACGCGGAAGTGTAAATAGAAGTGATTTTTTGCACTTTTTGGGGTTCAGCGCCCCTTAAACCCCAGGAATGCGCAACTTAAGAAATCGGTTTTTCAGAATGTTCCATTATTGGTACCAACTTTAGGGGGTCAAACCTTTTGTACGCAAAAGTGTAAATGGAACATATGCGGGCTCCCCAACTATGTGAGAGAGAGCGAGAGAGAGAGAGAGAGAGAGAGAGGGGGGGGCGAGAGAGCGAGAGGGAGGTAGAGAGCGAGAGAGCGAGAGGGAGAGAGAGCGAGAGGGAGAGAGGGAGAGAGAGAAAAGGCGAGAAGGAGAGAGAGAGAGAGCGAGAGAGAGCGAGAGAGAGAGAGAGAGCGAGAGAGAGAGAGAGAGAGATAGAGAGATAGAGAGAGAGAGAGATAGAGAGAGAGAGAGAGAGGGAGAGAGAGAGAGAGAGAGAGAGAGAGAGAGAGAGAGAGAGAGAGAGAGAGAGAGAGAGAGTATAAACTTCCATACGTTATATGGAGTCCCGGCGATAATATTCGTAATGAAACTATAATTTCTTATATAATTCGACATATATGTAACAGCTCTCAAAAGCGAAACTAACCTCCTTTTTCTTTAGGTTCAACTGGCATCTCACCATAAACATTAATTCTGTAAGAACAAAATAGTGTTTGTAAATTTGTGCATATCTATGCAATGCCATATATACTGGTGTATATATACGCACTTTTGGAGGAGATAAGTATATAAAATCTTACCTATATATGGAAGATATATATATCTGAACCAAATCGTCGATATATAGAGCTCCAAAGTGCAGCTGTTTATAATGAATGTTAATATTCTGTTACATGTCAACTTTTGTATTTAGCAGAACAGTCTCATCATCATCATCGAATCAATCGACTAAATTCCGTATGTGTTGTGTGATTTTACAGGTTTAGCTGCAATTTTAGTAAGGCCAATTGCAAGAGGAATCCAGAAACGCTAGTGCATCATACATGACAATCGCAACTTCACGGATTATCGTTATTGCGAAATATGCTACGGAAATCACGGATGTTTGCCGATTGCATACATGGGTTTGGTAAATAAAGTACTCTATCTGTAGCTTTCTGGGCACCTTTCTTTTATCAAAACCAGGAACGTGGCTACAGGGTTTCTGTTGCTGGGTGTCCACCTTGAAATTTCCACCCCCCCCCCCCCAATTGAGCCAGGCCAAACTCTCATATTCGCGAAACACTATTTGCACCCCTTTGGGTTGGACCTCAATTTGTACCTAAAACGTTCCAACTGTTGAACATATTCAACCTGACAGCCCCCTGACACCCCCGTGACAGCCCCGTGACAGCCCCCTAATATTGGAAAATTTCCAACTGATAGCCATTTCAGACCAAAATTTTGACCAAAAGTAGAAACAATATGATTTTGTTGGTCTAAACAAATCACATTCCCCACCAAGTACAGTAATGCCCTAATTAATCGACTCCATAACCACAGCGGAATTATGGGTAATTTTTCAGGTTTTAGTCGGAAATATGGCTTGTTACCATTCATATGAAAGCTCTCGGGGAGAGCTTTCAGATGAATGGCAACAAGCCATATTTCCGACTAAATCCTGAAAAATTACCCATAATTCCGCTGTGGTTATGGAGTCGATGAATTAGGGCATTACTGTACTTGGTGGGAAATGAAACAATGAGAACAATATCAACCTAAATAATTGTGTGGTGTAAAATCTAACTAATGTTATGTGAGGCATGCAACCTATATAATTGTGTGGTGTAAAATCAAATGTTGAATATTTGGACCAAAGTTGCATACCATGTTAACAACGGTGTCTGCCAAAATATAATGAAATGGGTACATAATCAATTAACAGCCAGTGAGAATATTTCTCATTGTACAAATATATAATATAAGAATGCATGTTCAGAAGCTAAAAAATGTAATATTAGTTCCCTTTTATAACAACACTTATCTTGGAAAGAATAGGATGAAACCAATACATGTAACACCATTTCTAAAGGTATTTTAAGAAAAATGACGTTTGAATTTCTGCGCAAATATGATTGGATCAAACTGTAAACTATAAATATTCCATGTCCGATTTGACACAATAAAACCGAAAATAATTAGATCGGACCCACCAGCCTATCAATTATCAATAGGATGTTCTGATGGCCAGATGATCGATTATTATAAAGAGTGTCAATGCAGCGTGTGCGATACTGAAAATGATATTGATTGCATATATTTGTTTCCATTTTCTTGCGCCTGCATGCATGGTCATCGTTGGCTTAGGAAATTCTGGATTATTTGGTGTCGAATAGGAACGTGCACCTTTAACTATAGAGTATTTCTGTGCTACCATTAGTTGGATTTGGATCCCTATATAATATTTCTGTACTACCATTGCATTTCTGAAAATATATAGGATTTGATCAAACTGTACTCGTTAACCTTTCCATGACTGGAGCTTCCTGGAATTTTGTGAAAACCCTGTGCCAATGCATTCTCTTATATATGCGAGTCTCATGTATAAGAGAATGCACTGTCACACGATTTTTAATGCTGCACCATGCAGCACAGCTCCCGCCATGAAAGCGTTATGTGATGTCTCTCTCGTGTTTTTCAATGAATTGCAGGGACCAGGCGAATACTATAAAATTTCTTCACGTGTTTTTACAAGTCGGTAAAGTTCTGAGTACTACAGTCGGAGATATTACTCGTCGCACGTGCTTTCTGGTGATGGCTTATTCATATTAGTAATTTCTTTATCTTCGCACAATATCAGCATAAGCGGTCTAGTATTTTAAACCACTGACTTCCATTTTACCGTCTCGTAATTGATACGTATACAAGCTTTTAGTACATGGCCCAGGTATGATAGTACCGTTACAAACCTCACGGGTTCGTTGCTTTCCTGGAATGTAACATTGTCGCTTGCACTGACGTGGACGACGGTGCCATGATGATCAAATCTCGTCGACTGTAAAACGATTAATAAATAAATTAATGACAATGACATGATGGCCAAATCTCGTCGACTATAAAAAGATTTATAAAAATTACAATTACACGTATATGTGAATTTGTACACATTAACCCTTTACCCAACAAACCGGCCAAAACCGGCCATATAAAGCTTCAACAGCCTAAAATATCTTCGGTCTGTCTCAATAGAACCATACACATATGGATATCATTGGAACCGGCTCCTGGACCACATTGTGATAGTTACAGTTATGCCCTGTGCCAATGCATTCTCTTATATATGCGAGTCGACCATAGGTCGCCTCACATATATAAGAGAATGCATTGGCCTAAAAAAAATATTTTTTTAACACTTTTTACCATTTTTCTTACATTCTTTAACAATTTTCAAATTTTTAATGTGTTAAGCCAATGCATTCTCTTATATATGCGAGGCGACCTATGGTCGACTCGCATATATAAGAGAATGCATTGGCACAGGGCATAACTGTTGGGTAAAGGGTTAAAGGAATTGGTTCAAACTCCAGCCATCCATCTGACATGCAACCTATTATCAAGAATAAAAGCCTAAACTGTTCGAAGCCCGAAATCAAGTTTCCATTGTATCTATTTTGTGTCAAAATACCATTGGAATTAGGACGCTCCAAAAAATATATATCAGCATTATAAATACATTTACATCCGATTTTAATGTGGCATGGATTATTTATTGCCTAAGTATCAGTGAAGTATCCCAAATTATGTTTTCAGTTGCTTGGTATTCTTTTTGAATTGTGTATATCTTGGTGGGCATACTTATATACATGTATGACACAGATGATGTTCACTTCTATGTTACGACTCATATGACTATGTATTGATGACACTATACATAAATAATCTGATGCCCATTCGTTGTGGGCATTTGCATTCAAGTGTACCCGTCTGTATCTCTGGTGAGCGCTATCTGAACTGAAGTGACTTCTATGGATAGTCACACCCTCGCTATGATGGCTGATGTCATACATGAATGTCCGTGTTCCTGAAAATAGAACACATCGATATACACGAACACATTCTAATTCATACGCATTTACATGATGGTGATAATGATGGTGATGGTGATGATGATGAAGATGATGGTGATGATGATGGTGATGATGATGATGATAGTGATCATGATGATGGTGATAATGGCGATGGTGCTGATGACGATGATGATAATTATTTTGATGAGGTTGATGATGATGACGATGTTGATGATGGATGATGATGATGATGATGACGGTGATGATTATGATGATGATGACGATGACGATGATGGTGATAACGATGATTATATATGATGATGATGATGATGATGACGATGATGATGATAATTATTATGATGAGGTTGACGATGATGACGATGATGATGATGATGACGATAATGAGGATGATGATGACGATGATGATAACGATAACGATGATGATGATGAGGATGATGACGATGATGATGATGATGATGACGATGATGATGATAATTATTATGATGAGGTTGATGATGATGACGATGATGATGGTGAATGATGATGATGATGACGATAATGAGGATGATGATGACGATGATGATAACGATAACGATGATGATGATGATGATGATGATGATGATGACGATGATGATGATGATGATGATGATGACGATGATGATAAGTATTATGATGAGGTTGATGATGATGACGATGATTATGATG
Organism: Siphonodentalium dalli; assembly: GCA_032622095.1. NCBI lineage: Eukaryota > Metazoa > Mollusca > Scaphopoda > Gadilida > Siphonodentaliidae > Siphonodentalium > Siphonodentalium dalli. The sequence goes on from CP136062.1 coordinate 58,101,858, forward strand.
GATGATGACGATGACGATAATGGCGATGATGATGATGGCGATGATGATAACGATATCGATGATGATGATGATGACGACGAACCATACGCCATGTTGATCCGTATACAGTAGATCATTGTATATTACGTACATACTGATGTGTGTTCCTTCTTCTTCTACCATCTTTTGTATATAATCTCTATTCTCAATAACCTGGTATTAGTCGGATTACTTATGTCATTTTGCATTTTTGGTTTGTTAAAAGCGATCTGAAAACGGATTCTGTATGCATAGCAGGTGTGTTTTCAGGATTGACTTGTTTCCATTCTTGAATTTTGGCGGGTCGGCTTAAATCGGGGTCAACATAATTTAGAGAGCGTTTCGTATTTACAGAAAACGATAGATAGTGCCATCTGGCGTATGGTGATCGTTGCGATTTGAAACTTCTCCAAATTACTAGATATGACCGTTACATGTATTTTTGAAAATTTTGATGTGATCGGTTAGTTCTTGTTGGCTACAGTTGTGATCAAAATTTAACACTGAGCCCTATGGAGATTCTAGTACTTGGGATAAATGGCGCCATTTTGAGTATGATATGCGCGTACTGTTATTCCTAAAAATACTAACGATGAAACACAGACGTAGTTTTAAAAACAATGGATGTGATCAGATGATTCTTGCTGGCTACAGTTGCGATCAAAATTTAACACTTAACCCTATGGAGAATTTCGTATTATGCTGAAACGTTGATTGTAATATCACTTATTGGCAATCGTGCACAACTATATATGTAGACTAACACTCTTGTTTGACCCACTGTAACTATCCGTGATTTAATAGACGCAATATATGATATAGTTATGCCTCAAGATACAGTAATTGGCAAAAGTAAGTGTCGAATGGTTTTGTAATTTCGATATAATATGCAGCCTGTTGAATCAAACGAAAATATTATCAAGACTGTTCACGATGTGATTACACATTATGTTATTGTTGTATTTGATACTTGTCTGTCTTGTTGTCCACTGACTAGTTTTTAAAGCCACTTCGTTGATCATAACGGGATGTAGTGTCACAAATACACAGGTAGATGGTAGTTGTTCGTTGTCATTAACGCAATCGTTGTCATCGGAGTCTATCCCACATGAACTGAGAGAATCTGTGTTTTCGCAGGATTTGTGCTACTGATAAATGGACATTTCGGTGCAGCTGAGATCTTTACTATAGCGGTATAGGGTTTGCTTTCACACTTCCCATGCCAGTTACATTTGGCCAACTTCAGTACAGCGACTGAAACCCAACATTCACCATCAATATTCTGACCACAATTAATCTCCACGCTTTGTGTATAGCTGTGAAAATCAGGTAAATTCGAATTTCCGCTAAAGTAGAGCTTAAAGGTACTCAATCCGATAAAACTCCTCTCAATTACTATTGCAATGGCTTCGGGGGTCAAAAATATTTGATTCGAGTCGAGGAAGTCACCCATCAAAGCTCAGATTTGTTAGATATCGATTTTAGAAATATATTATTTTTCATTATCGAGAATACTTTCCGGCCCAGAACTCAGTCAAAATTGCGTTATTATTACCACTTGATTTTAGAGTTATCCATCCTTGTCTGTTTGAATATTGTTTTGGTGTACACATCTCGCGCAGGTTACGAACGGCAATTATTAGTACTCATCTCGAGAAACTAACAAATTTCAAAAATCAATATCTAATAACTCTGAGCTTTGTTTGGTGGGTTCCTCGACTCGAATCAAATATATTTTACCCCCAAAGCCAAATAAATAGTAATATAGGACCCTCTGATCGGATTGTTGTTGTTGGAATCTGTTGAGATGGGGACCCTCTGTTCGGATTGAGTACCTTTAATGAGTAAAATAGTTATCAACCATAGTTGCATTTTCCTGCAAATTCCGAGTAGGTGCTTAGTAACCGTTACTAAGGAGCTATCGGGACCGGTGGCAAAGTCTCCCGACATTCTAATGATCAGTGGCATATGCAGAACATGGCTGCATAGTTTTAGACAACTTTGAACAAACCCAGCACCATGTAATTAGACACTGACTAAATTAAGGCAATACCAATGAATGATTAGTACACCATTGTGGTATTTGATTACCAACCGTTGCTAACCTTAAATAAGACATCTGGTTCACTTTGACGGCCAGGTATATCTCAAATTTCACATTTGGGTATTAACGGCATCGGAAACGCAAACGTTGAATTACGACTCTATAAGCTATAATTGCAATTTCCAGTGAATTCCCGGTAGTTGCCTGGACTAAGTTTCTCGATCTTATAATGATCAGTGGCCCATGTGGCACAAACTTGTACAGTTTCATATCTATGTCACCATTTGAACATAACCATACCATCCGACTATAGACAGTATCTAATTTACGGGAAATTACCACGGCCCAGAGTGTTGATCGGTTCAAAACCAAGTATACTATTGGTGGAGAATGATGCATTAAGCCTAAGTCGAAGGTTTTTTCACAACATATGGAGTCATGATACATTATGAAGGATGATGGAAGGGTCCCCTCAACTATATATGTTCTTCGACACATCATTGTCCCCGCACTGTGTCACTTGCATCTTACTGTGTTGTACTATATATTGCACATACATATCTTCTTATAAATAAATTATCTCTTAGGAAGTGTCGAGAGATCTCTTGCCTATTTATACTGCCAATTTATTTTTTATTCTTGTGGCAAAGGATTTTAGGGAGTGATTTGTTATGTTGACTAAGATGTTAATTTAGTATGTGAAACGTGTATCCCGGGGGGGGGGTGTATCGAGTGGACGGAGAAAGTGTTTTCTTTATCATCAGATGAACATAATTTAAACTCCCAATTTGGATAAACCCGACCAGGAATTATAGAACAACCAGCTATATATGCCCAGCAATATTTAGCAATACATATGGACATGATAATATTGTTTAACATTTTTAAACAATACCACCCTATCCACATGTATGGCTAAACATATCATTGGCATATATGAGTTGTTGTAGTTGTTACATTGATGCTGGTCGGGTTTCTCCAAATTTAATACTAAAACAGAATGATCCATAAGCTACGGTGGCTGGTTTAGGATATGGGAATTTTTTTTTTATTTCGTTGGCCACGAAATACTAATTCGTGACCACGAAATACCCCTGAGACAAACTAAATATTCACCGCTATCACCATCCCCGATCCAAAATAGCCGCACCAGATGGGTTCAAATATGGCACCCATACAATTTCTCGACCCCTTAACCGTTTGATGTGGTATAATTGGTGCTGTATGGTGGCCCCCAAGATATACTGAATGTCGTGGGTGCCCTATGTGACCCCCCAGGACGGCGGCAACTTTGGATCGGGTTGGTGAAAGGGGTGATTACTTAATTTGTTTTACGGGCCACCCAACAACACCCTTTATCTCAAATCGCCGTGGCTCATGCCATGATGGCGGACAACTACAACCAGATCATCTATATCCGCTTCCATTGCAACAATGGGACTGACGATCATATATCACAATTAGTTATTTCGTGGCCACAAATTAAAAAATATTCCCATGTCCTAATTACCAGCCACCGCAATAGGCATCATGACCGAACAATTTACAGTGACTGACACTTACATAAATATGACTTGCATATATGTTAGCACACAACTCCGTATTATGCGACACTTCGTCCTGGCAATAAACATTAATTGACACTTACATAAATATGACTTGCAGATTTGTTAGCACACAACTCCGTATTATGCGATACTTCGTCCTGGCAATAAACATTAATTTTGTCAATTAATGAAAAAACACAATCAATTCTACAACGATATCCTGAAACTTTAGTCTTCATAAACATTACATATGTAGAATAGTGGACATTGTCACTGAAGCACGTGATTGTGATGTATATTATTTATGTGAACCACATTTTTATCAACTACTGTATCTCGTGGCTTGACTATATTGCAAGTTAATTTTGTAAAATCACATGTAGTTACGATAGATTACATGTAAGAGCCATGCATATATGATAGCCATTAAGTTCCACCACTGTGAACATTTGAGTAAATTGTCAAACTCTCTATAGGGTTCAACGTTAGTTTTGTTCGCAACTGTAGTACTGTGCCCCCGGAAACTTATCTGACGACATCATTCTCAAAAATACATTTCAGAGTCACACTTGACATATGTGCATAATATCAACTCGTACAATTCATGAAAAGGCTCATCGTGTTCGTTAATGTCTGTATAATCAGGAAACGCTCTTTAAATTTTTTTAATCGTCCAAACAATTTGTTTCCACTAAAATGTCAGACTGGGAACAAGTAGACTCTGAAAGTAGACGGCATATTTGATAATTTTGTTAATTTCAACTTGCACAGTCCACCAGAAGGTTAGTTATGAAGATTAATATTTGTATAATAAGCAAACGCTCTTTAAATTCTTAAAACAGTCCAAAAACGTTTGTTTCCAATAAAATTTTAACTGGACACAGGTAAACTCTGAAAGTAGACACGCTATTGATAAACAAACCGTTCGCATGTCGTCTTTGACAATCCGAAATAGCGCGATCGTTGTTTTCGACCAAAGGAATCTGACTTGTGAAATCAGCGAGGGTGGGGGTATGGTTATCTTTTCTGCGATATCTTTACCAAAAATCGATGTATCGAAGTTTTGTTCGTGGTATATGATCAAGATATCCCTGTATTTTGTTCATGTTCGTCTATATGTGATGTAGCTGATTTTAAGAATATACAATACCTTAATATTTGGGAAAGAAAATTGAAAATGCAGTCATAAATACAATTCATTTGATGATTTTATGATAAAATTCCACATTAAGATATGTAATTAAGTAATTTGTGGCAAGATCTCTCCATGTGTTTCGTTTTCCAAGAACAAAGAAAGCCACTTACCGAACTTGCTATGCGTAATAGCATGTTTTTATTACCAGGTGGACCGGAACAAAATAGAGGGGCACACAAACAAAAGCCTCACACAAACCTGTTTCCACTAACATATCAAGCTGGAAACAGGTAGATTCTGAAAATAGATACAGTGGTGGTATAGAAACTGTTCTCATATCGCTTTTAACATTCCGAAAACACGCGACCATTTTTTTCGACATAAGGTATCCGACTATATGTTCCATGGATTAGGAGAATTATACCCGTCGATAGCTCGAAATATTTGGTGTCACACACCAACATTCTTACAAAAATTCCAATAGGGAGATTATTTAGAGAGATGTTAGAGAATAATAGAGATAACGATATATACCGAGTATTTCGGCATAAACCTCCCTGTGCAATATGGCTTTGTTCGGACGAAATAAAAACATCAATGAGTCGATAATGGTTTCAGTAACGTATCCTGGGAATGTAACCATCATTAGTTTTGCAGTTAGAGCTATAGGGGTAATCTGCCGCGATGTTCAATTTAGCCTGGCGACAACGTGGCTCGTATTTAACGCAGAATAATATCGTGCACAATCCCATACCCTCATATGGGTGGGCCAATCCCCATTTGTGTTTGATGTTCACGTTTGTTCAACCGATATATGACATGCATATAATTATGTCAGTATTTTCAGTATATAATCGTTCTCGACTATACAAGTACATTCCGCTTCCAGCAAATCAAATTAACTTTGACAGCTTTTATTCTGGTGGCAATTTAAAGGCACACAAACCACCAGAATGTCTTTTTTTGGAAATGTGACTGCACGGGTAAGCATCGAGAAATCTAAATTCTAAGCATTTATGTCGAAGGCAGTTTTCTATTGTTCGTGGTACCTTCACATGTGTGGGTTGATCCGTATCTATTGATGTACAAAACAGCCACCTGGCTTGAACAAATACATTTCTGTTGTGAAATAGATGCATGCTATATATAAGCTTCATATCAATACCAAGTTTACTAATATGGACTTTGCTTTTTCGCTGTATATTATAAGAACGTAATTCTACAGCTGTTCTGCATCCTTGATTTCGATAATGTTAGGGTATAGGTCACGAGTGCAGTGGGTGGTTTAATGTTGGGGCGATCGAATATCGAGCAATTTCGTTAGACCAAAACAATAAATGTCCCCACTAACTGTTGTATATTTCTTTGAATGATGAGTCACACAAAAATATGCGCAGTGAATATTCTTTCATGTCCATTCTCATTGTGTTACTTTGGATATTCCTGTGGCGTTTCGTGATGCAGTTGTCATACACATGGAGTTGTGATACATTAACACTTTCTATACTAAATACTCATTGACGAGTAATGTTCAGATTATTGGGACCCAAACCTCAAACTCAAAGTTGTATTTTTGTTCACCCCAATCAGCCTTTCTGCGACATATAATGCTCGTAGAAATGTATAGTTCAAGTATTTATCCATTTATATGTAAATCGATACGGTACCGGGAACAAATACAAATGAATATTATTAGGTGTATTTTGCAGCGTTCGTGTGGCTTTAAGTTGTATATATGAACATCATGATATGGTATATATAATGTAAATATGCATTGGGAATAATAGTGCAGTAAAACAAAAACCTGTATGATCCGTTTCTTTCAGATCGATTCCACCACTGGCGTTTGCAAGTAACTGAAATAAAGAGAAAAAGAAGTATGAACATCGTTCATAAACATCATATTATCCACTAGCCGATATGGAATAAACATCTACACTTGAAATTGCTTTCGCTTCTCCCATAGCGTTACCATAGACCTGTAGGCCCCCTGATGCAATGTGTTCCTATAATATGAACTACATTGAGTCATTGTGGTTCATATGTTTATGAACGCATTGGCTCCGGAAAATCACCGGTGATTGTCGGACAAAAATTATCTGTATATGTAGACTGTTTGAGTATTCAACACGTTTCGATTTGGTAGTGTGCCAGCAGGAAATTTGTATTGGTCTATGTTAGTGTCAGGAATGTATATATGCTTGGCTTTTCCAGAAGACACACCTCACCACTTAATTTTCGAGTCGACGAATATTTTTTGTATAGTGACTTGATATACTTTTTTAATAACAATCTATGCCATAAAATATGATTAAAATACTATAATTCATCACTATTTGAAACATCTGTGTCTCAGAAGATGCCCACAGAGAAATAGAAGACTTAATTCCCCCTTTTGGTACCCATAATGCAACATAATTCAAACAATTTCAATGTAAGGGGAAGAATTGTATCTTAATATATAGAGTTATTCCCCCTGCATTGAAAATAATACTGATTTTTACTTCAATCTTGACGACAAAAATGTTGGTAACTCAACAAAAACAACATATCCACAGTTTATTACACCGGATAAGTTTATAATACAATGTTTTGGAGATTCCTCTTTCAAATGGTATATAATATGGCATATATTTTATATAATGTAATCTGTGGGTTCATGGTATATAATATGGCATATATTTTATATAATGTATCTGGGGGTTCATGGTATATAATATGGCATATATTTTATATAATGTAATCTGGGGGTTCATGGTATATAATATGGCATATATTTTATATAATGTAATCTGGGGGTTCGAAAATTAAGTGGGCCTTTAAGCTATAATAACTACCTTACTCGGACATGGCTCATTCGAACTTCCAAATTTGGTCAACGTAATTTGGAAGGATGTACAATCGTCTAATTTGTTGGACTACACTCAAAGGCGCGCGTGATAGCGTTGACGAGTTGTTTGGATAATCATTCACTCACCTGGGAGATACTGTATAATTATATTAACCCTTTGAACCCTGACGTCCTGAACGTTAAATTGCCCCAACCCGAGGCGCCTGGCGTTATATATAGTGTTCCGACGACATAACTCATAATGCTCTTAACTGGGACGTATATACATATATATACGCTCAACTATACGGCAATCAACTATGCTAACTGAACTAGTTTGCGGTGAAATATGTCACAAGGTATTTCAACGAGACAGTCTATTCCACGTTCAATATACATGTAGAATATATTGTGGCTTCCTTTGGTCACGCTATATATTTATAAAAAAAATTCTTATTCTTTGCCTGTACGATAAAAGGCATTTCTCAAAATGCACCTGTGTGCATGCGCGAAGAAACAGACACACTGTTTCCAATTTGACTGCTAAAGTCAGAGGTATGAACATGAATGTGACTCATTCGTGCAAAGTAGAAGCACAATTCTATTTAATTTGGGCTTTGATCGCAATTTTTTTTACGAAATACTTCCCCTTTTCCGACGATAAAAAGCATTTTTTTTCTCAAAATAGGCCTCTGCGCATGCGCGAAGAAACAGACCCTCTGTCATCAGTTTGTCTATCAAAGTCACGTGGTTAAACATATGACGCGTGTGGCAAAGTAGTAGTACAACTCTAGTAGATATTTGCGTTTATTGAGCTGTAATTTCGTGTCAAATATCGTCTGATTTTCGGACCGGTATTCCGGTCTCCCGGGATATAGGAATATAAGGATTGGACGGTATTCTGATCTCTCGGGTTCAAAGGGTTAAGCCACGTCCTGCGGACAACTTTCTGTTGCGCGCACAGTTGTTGGAAACTTGTCAAAAAACCCGAAAAGAGATGTCACCACCCCTACTTATTAATATAATTGACAATTATATTAATAAGTAGGGGTGGTGACATCTCTTTTCGGGTTTTTTGACAAGTTTCCAACAACTGTGGTTGCGCGGCTGTGTAATTATCCGCCTTTGTGCTGATTTACCCAAATTACATACCCCGATAATGATTATCGCCCAATACATATCTCCATTCTACGAAACCATATTTTAAATGTTACTTTTGAGAAACAAAGAAAATCTGTGTTTTACAGCTGTTTTTGACTTGGTGTCCTTAACACCGAAAGTAAAAATGATGTTGTCTGGTGTAACAGAATGTTTTTTGCATCTGCGGACCAAAGTAGACCTTCCTTAATTGGCCCCAAGGAAATTTCTTTGAATGCGTCGCCCTCGGTGCCACAATCAATGTTGTGTGAACAGGTGATGTCCAATGTCGAATAGAAAAAAACAGAACAAATTAAACAATGATTGTTACAATGTGGATATTGAGCGTGAGTAGCTTACATTAGTGTCTCATTCCGAGGAATGATTAAATGAATCGATTCAGAAGATCGACCTTATCAGTCAGAAAAAGTTTACTCAGTCAAGTTCTCTGACTCGACACAGGAAAATTTGTAAACATGCGATAGCTCACACGAGTGTGATATATGTGGAAAAGTATTCACAAGCTATGGACATCTGAGTGTACTGACATCTGAATCCACTGACTGCAGTCACTCAGCGCAAGTCTCGATATTGCAGATATCTGAATCCACATACATGTACATATATAGTACACTTAAGTTATAGTTTAATCGGATCTGATGTGTTAACTGTGATCGTACTAGTAGTACCTAGTAGGCATATTCACAGACATGCTCTGGAAATATGACTGCACATATAAAGATAACCCACAGTGATGATCGACCTTTCCAATGCGATATATGCGAACAATCGTTCACTCATTCAAACTTGCTGACGGAACACAAGATTATTCACACAAGAGACCATCCACATGAGTGTGATATATGTGGAAAAATATTCGCACAATCTAGATATCTGACTAGACATAAGAGAATCCACACAGGTGATCGACCATTTCAATGTGATATATGTGAGAAATCATTCTCTCATTCAACTACTCTGGCGGAACACATGATAATTCATACAGGTGGCCATCCACATGAGTGTGAAATATGTGGAAAAATATTCACGCGGTCTAGATATCTGATTAGACATAAGAGAATTCACACAGATGATCGTCCGTATCAGTGTGATATATGTGCGAAATGGTTCACTCAGTTAAGTACTCTGACGCAACATAGGAAAATCCATATATACTCACTCAAGTGTGATATATGCGGGAAAGTATTCGCCCTCTCTGGAAATCTCACTGTACATAAGAGAATCCACACGGGTGACCGGCCATATCAGTGCGATATATGCCCGAAATCCTTCACTGACTCGGGCAAACTGGCGAGACACAAGATAATTCATACAGGAGATCGTTCACACAAGTGTGATATATGTGGAAAGTTATTCGACCGCTCTGCGTATCTGATTGCGCATGAGAGAATCCACACTGGTGAACGACCTTTTCAGCGCAATATATGTCAGAAATCGTTCACCGACTCAAATTATCTGACACAACATAAGAGGATCCACTCTGGTGATCGACCGTATCAGTGCGATATATGCCAGAAAAAGTTTACTCAGTCAAGTTCTCTGAGTCGACACAGGAAAATTCATAAACATGCAATAGCTCACACGAGTGTGACATATGTGGAAAAGTATTCACAAGCTATGGACATCTGAATGTACATATAGTCCAGATGCTAGTGCGTGAGCAGTTTGAAATGGTTTTAGTCCAGGTGTGAATCAGTTTATATAAATTTAAGATATATATATAAACCGATTCACACCAACAGAATTGAGCCACTTTCAATATGATGATTACGTATCAATTTATACCATTCAATCAAAGATTGATTGAATGTTGTGTGGTGTTACATATTCCTATGCCGCACAAGTCAAATGTTTGTTGACCATGGGAGCTACTTGCATCATGATTATTTATCAGCATCGATGAACATTTTGTCTCTGAATATAAAATATTGTTTGTGACAATAAACTGTTGCGGATGTTAATGTTATTTTCATCTGGGTTCCCATAATGGATTTATCATTCAGAACCCAGGTGGTAATGTCCCGATAGTGTTCGAACTTTCCGACTCCAAAGAGAAACTATTCCACATTACAGGAAGTTTATGTCTTGAAATATCACCATCATTCATGAAAAAAGACTAAAACAAATCTGTATATATTACCTGGAATTTCTGCGTAGATGTATGTGAACAGTTTGTAGAATATTCCCAATGTTATTATTAAAAAGTGTTTATTGTGGATTATACATTCCAAACAAATGTGGATTTCATTCAGTTAACTTCCAGTCACTCCCGACAAACCAACAATTATAGAGTCAAAAATTCTGTTCATCCAACCCAACCCTGCCCCCAATGACCACTACTATGATATGTGTGAAATATATTGTTTTTATATGTCATATTTGAATATTTTGATGTCATATATTATATATATTTTGTCTGTAATATCTACATATCGATTAACAGAAATAAATTGAATTGAATATGATCTGTGTTTTAACCGGAGTGTCAGGTGCAATCATTATCATAGCGTACTGTTAATTCCACACCTTCCGCTCCTCTCTCATGTTCAGTTTACTTTACTCTCCAATTAATGCCAATTTATTGGTGAATATTTTGGCCCGGCGAAATACAGATTTATACAAGAAATATTGTTTGTGGATTGGAGTGATTTGATTGACGGATTGATATGAACCGGTCAATAAAATAAGACAATACATGTGACATTATTTAATATAAGGCATCTCACAGCCTTGATTTTAATATAATTTAATGAATATTAGTAATTGCCTGACTACCGAGGATCCACTGGGTCGAACCATGGTCGGCCCAGTTGGAAAAAAAATTGAAATATGAACCTGAAAACTGCAAAATCCTCGCATATGATTTTAACTGGCTATCGGGGAGTCACCAGGAACCCTCGGCCACATTAGGAGGGAAAAAAATGAAATATGAACATGAAAACTGCAAACATCTAGAGGCAATTTCAGGCGTCAATTTAAAAATAATATATTATCAGTTTTCAACTGGCTATGGGAGAGGGCCTGGGACCCATCGGCCGCAATGATAAAATATTTGAAAATCTAAATATGAAAACTCCAAAAAATCCTAGTATCTAGAGGTCCAACACGGGGCAAATTCAGGCGTCGATATTTTTTTAATTGATAAGGACATTTTGACTGGCCATCGATCGGGGAGGAATCAGGAGCCCTCAGCCCAGTGGGAGAACATTTTGAAATCTGAACTTGAAAACTGCTAAATCCTGTCATCCTGAGATGTAACTCCAGGCAAATTCAGGCCTCGATTTTTATAAAAATGTTTAGCAGTTTTTGACTGACATCAGGCCGAGGAGGGATCAGGACCCCTTATAAGCAGTGAGAGGAAATTTTTAAATCTGAACCCGAAAACTCCACAATCCTAAAATCTAGACTGGCACCAAACTTTCCAAGTGTTGGAAATTTCCGATCGGACACCCCCCCTATAGTTGTAAATTTTTCAACTGATGCCAATTTTAGTCCAATATTTTGACAAAAGTAGGAAAATATATCACTGTTGATATAAAAACAACAAATTCCCCGTAATTGTTCGTTGGAAAATCAAACTACGAGAACACTTTCAACCTATTTTTGTGTGAAATTTCCAACTACTGCTGTGTCAGGTATGACATTTCCAACTATTGAACATTTTGACAAAAGTTGCCCCCCTCAAAAAACCCTTATCGCCACGCCCCTGATCCATGGAACCGGACCACGATGTAACAAAAGCGCGCATCATTTGGATCTTCAAACCCCGCCAAGTCTTTAATATAGTGCAGACTGTGTGAAGAATTTTAATCGGAATAATGAGCCGTTTTTTAATTCCCCTTGCACATTTCGCCAACAATAGGCTTATTTTGTTATATATATGTTATATTATTACCAACAAACGAGAAAGTATAATACTGTCCGAATGCAAGCGTGCGCCAATTTCGAGAAAGAAAAAAGCGCATTGTAAAGTTTACAAATAGCCAACAATCATTGTTGGCTGCCAACAATCATTGTTGGCTGAGCACACTCTTCACTATTTATAACAGCGCTTGTACTATAGACTTGGCACACAACACGATTGTTCAAATGCGGTATATTCTCGGCTGCACGAAAACAAAATACAACATATCACTCCGACAGATAGTAACTGGTCCGTATATATAGCTTTCATTCGACAAGATATAATTGATCTACGATCATTTATGTAGAGAACAATTCAATATATACAAGTATATAGGGTGCAAACTGTACAGTTGGGACACGAGTTCTTTACACCAGCTGGCTATGTCGATCTAGCAAAAACTCAAATGACCGTCTATGATTCGGTCTCCAAAAAAGCAGTAATTACAGTAATGCCCTAAGTAATCGACTCTTTAACTACAGCAGAATTATGGTTAACTTTTCAGGATTTAGTCGGAAATATGGCTTGTTGCCATTCATCGGAAAGCTCTCGGGGATAGCTTTCCGATGAATGGCAACAAGCCATATTTCCGACTACATGTAAATCCTGAAAAGTTACCCATAATTCTGCTGTATAGTTAAAGAGTCGATTACTTAGGGCATTACTGTACATGTATATATAATACGGAGCGTTCTCAGTTATGGTCTTTGGTATTCGTTTTCATCTAGATCATGCCATGAATCTCTACTCTGTCTAACGCCCGTAGAGATCATATTCCACCAGTTCAAAACCTGGAAACTTTTTGAAGTTTTGACCGGGAACCTTAAAAAGTCAAAAAAATAACACGGGGAATATATTTCTTAGTGGTCATCTGTTCCTTAATAGTGTACTTCGCTAAATGTGAAGGACCCAACTCGAAATTGCATGTTTTTCTGTGACTTTTGAGAGCCGATATCGTAATAAACTTTCAACTAATTACCCAGGATAAATTCCATTATTGTAAGAAACGCAAAGCAAAATCGCTCACAAAGTCACTTAAATCGTGAAATTTCGAGTTGGGACCTTCACCTACAGTGAAGTACATTATTAGGATACAGATAATAACTAAGAAATATATTCCCTGTGTTATTTTTTTCGATTTTATATGGTTCCCTGTCAAAATTTCAAAAAGTTCCCAGGTTTTGTACTGGTGGAATATGATCTCTACGGGCGTTAGCATTAGTATAGTGATTCGTGGCATGATCTAGTTTTCATCGTAAACTGATCTAGTTTTCATCGTAAACTGATCTAGTTTTCATCGTAAACTGATGGATTATTTTGTGTATTTTCGCGACGCGTATGTCATACAAGTGGCGGTAATAGCACATATATTTTCATTTTTCATGTGCCTGGTAAGCTGGATATTAAGGGTCAGACGCACGTATTTGCAAAATTTCCTGGTATTTCAAAATGGATTATCTTTGTGAAATTTGGTACAGGCGATTATTGTGACACAATATTTAAAGGCCCACCTAATTTTCGAACCCCCAGATTACATTATATAAAATATATGCCATGTTATATACCATTTGAAAGAGGAAGCTCCAAAACATTGTATTATCAACTTATCCGGTGTAATGAACTGTGGACATGTTGTTTTTGTTGAGTTGCCAACGCGTTTTGTCATCAAGAATGAAGTAAATCAGTATTATTTTCAATGCAGGGGGAATAACTCTATATATTAAAGATAGAGTTCTTCCCCTTCCATTGAAAAAGTTTGAATTATGTTGCATTCTGGGTGACAGAGGGGGGAAGTCTTCTATTTATCTGTGGGCATCTTCTGAGACACAGATGTTTCAAATCGTGGTGAATTATAGCATTTTAATCATATTTTATGACATAGATTGTTATTAAAACCGTATATCAAGTCACTATAAAAAAATAATTGGCGACTCGAAAATTAAGTGGGCCTTTAAGAACCACCGAAAAACTGAAACTTACTATCACTTTGGCAGGGTTGAAAGTATGAAGACAAATAGTAGAAAGTTGGTTATTTATCAACCCGTATAATTATCTTATCACACCTTCAACATTATACGTAGTCATAATCTAGAAGTTAAAATTAGCCATGTCCGTTTAAATGATTTTATACAAATTTTATAGCCGCGGAAAGAGTCTTGTTCAATGCATAGAAGTCAGAACAAGTATGTACAGATTTTCTTCAGAAAACGCTCTTTGTTCACGCAGTGTTAGTCTATTCCTGATATGGTAAAAATAAAGAGCATTATTTTTAAATCTGTCTGAACAATTGAAAACATCGGCAGATTGCATGCTATGACTCTGACAAGTTTTTTTTCTCGGTACATGCAACCATGCACCCTGGGTACACAAAGCCCACTCTCTTCAGCACAGAACAATTAAGATCGTGTCTTTGTTAGTTTAGTCCTGATATGACACAAACAAAGAGCGTTTTTCTTAAAGCTGTTTGAACAATTGAAAACAGCGGCAAATTTGCTACAACTTACCAAGCTTTTTCACTACAAAGAGTCGATATATTGATATTCGTACATGTAGATATGTAATGAACAATTGAAAACAACGAGATAATTGCTATATGGCCAATTATGAGCCCATATATATAGCTCGACATTTCGTGTATTTTCTGTCAAAAATTCGTGATTTATGACATTGAAGGTCAAAATGGGCCATGTCCGTTTAATTTCGGTCGAAAATGTAGAGGAGTTTTAATGAATTTTATCTTAATTACTGCAGATATAATTTGTCCTGTGCCTTAAATTTTAAGTTGTTCCCGCCATAAAAGGTTAACATGATAAACTGTTTTACACCATGAAGCAATATATATTGATCCCTATAACTATTCCATATCCTATACTTTTGGAATGAGATAATTACCATATCCAACTAAAACATGTAGGTGTTCTGTTTATTATATGCTCAGCTCAGTTGGCCCATGGCTCAATCCGAAAGAAGAGTAAAAAGTGCAAATTTGTATACCCAAGCACAGCCATGGTAATGAGCTTCTGCAATCTGCATATGAAAATAGTTCCATTTTTCAGACAGATTGGTTCAGGGATAAAGGGGCTAACATCATAGTATGTTCAACAACAAAATTTAGTTGACCATATATTACAATTTTTTAAAACCCGAACACTCGGTGGCGAAGCGATGTTAACTCATCTAGTACCGAATCACTTTTAATTTCAACGCGGATAGACACGAGTGATATATCGACATCTCACTAGACGGATAACGGTTATTATCTAATGCAAAAATACTACTATTTGATAACTCAGAATAATAAAGTATGTGTTTCATTATATTTTGTCATACAAATATAATATTCGCACTGATAGTCGTCAATCATACACAAACATATGGCCATACAATAGACCACGTTTGAGCGCAAGTCCACATTATAGCCTGTAACAACATCTCGACAGATAATCTCTCAATGCATATTACAAATTCCAAAACCTATATATCATATATATATCACAGTGTAAATATGTTTATACATCGTCAATCTAACACCCTGTAAATACGTTTATACCATCAATCGTGTTGCCTTGATGTGTGTTCCATTGTATTGTACCGGGAGAGGGGCTTGGTACATGTCCGCTCCAAAAAAACGAAAAAAAAGAAAAAGAAAAAAAAAACATAAAAAAAAAAAATTATAGTAATAAAGACACACTTTTTTCTTATTCCCTTTAAAGATACATAATCTGAATTAACACTCCTAAATTACTATATCTTTGGCGTCGGTGGTATATAACAATATTTGATTCGAGTCGAGGAACCCACCCATCAAAGCTAATAGCTATGAGACATTGATTTTTTAAATCTGTTATTTTTCAACACCTGGAATATTTGGTGGCCTAGCAAACATATTCTCGAATCTCGATCCTAAATTGCGTTGAACCAAATGGTGATATATAATAAGTTTTGGGAATATTTTTTACTTTAATTAACAGTGGTTTGCATTATTTGTTTGGCAATTAATCAACTCTGATAACTAAAGCGTATTTTGAAGAAATGTTGTTGGAATCTGATGATACGGGGACCATCGAATCGGATTATGTACCTTTAAACTGTTATGCAAATAAAATATATTTCAAGTCAAGGGTAAACAACGTGATTTGAACAAGGAAGTATCGCTCGTTTATTGCGTGTCATTAATTCTCTTAGCATGGGGCTTCTATTCAAGTAACGACACAAAAAGATACGCGCGCACACACAGGAGGGTCTATCAAAATAAGGTATACCATTGTGCTGTCAATAGCTGAATAACTAAGAATTTATATTTATATTTTCATATGATTGAGCTTCAATTGCAACAAATATATACCTTGTCAATATGTGTAATTTACATTACAACCATTTGAGTGCATACATAAGATATGACCACGCATTTGACATTTTCTTGATAATTAAATTATGACCCGTTGAAATACGCAGCCACAGCAAGTCACCCTCAACATTACAATTTCTTAGTATTTAGTCTCTTATATTCGGAACCAGTTTACTGCGTAATAAAAATCGTATACCGTGTATATTCAGTACATTCGTGCCTTTATGCCATCGCCTGGATTGCATTGCCAATTGTCGAGGGGAAAGGGGATTTCCCCTCTCGGGTAATGTATTTGCACAGTTAATCCGTTGGCATAATTCCACATGTATTGTGATGTGAATTCACATACCCACCCGATCGTGTATAAAACACTGCGCCACTTAGATCTTGAGTGTGCGCGTTAAACATTTCTTTACTTATAATGTATTCTCCCACCCAGTTCTAAAAGTATCCATTGTATAATGTTATAGCAACCACCAAGGGTGCTTATAGAGGGTATCACCCCCTCCCCCTGAATCCTGAATACCAGTTAATTTTGGGGGTGAATCATGAATACCAGTTAATTTGGGGGGGGGGGGTGAATCCTGAATACATGTTAAGAAATAATATGCGATAAATGACATACAAATTGACTGTTTTAATATCAGACAGATACCAGCAGAAGTTACATAGACACATTATGATCCATTTACCTGACATGATATTGGAGTAGAGTATTTGTGATACTATAATTTGACGAGATACAATGACAGGTTAATCTATTAAGGGCAGGTTATCGTTAACAGTGTGTGATTATTTTTATGTTTCTATAGATTGACAATATAAAAACTTCCTTCTTAACCCTTTATATACTGGAACATCATTTATGAGTAGTTATCCCATAGGAAATGTTCATATAATAAGTTCAACAAACGACCAAAGGGTTGTTTGTTGAACTTATTATCTGAACATTTCCCTCAATACATTTGACTCAATCTTGGACAGAATTCTGTTTCCTTGCCCCCAGGAAAAAAATGGACAGCATTTAGTTTCTAGGCGCTTGCCAGGATATCTTGCCCACCCGTTCCCAAACAAAATCACACACCCCTTCCCCCAGGGGGGGGGGGGTGAATTTTTTTTTTCCGGCACGTATCACGGGGTGGGTGGGTGGTCAAAGCCACCAACAAGCAATTTTTCCGCAACTAAAAAAAAAAATTCCTGCTTGTTTTTTAGTGTTTTGGCAATGAGTTGGGCTTCAAAACCACTTTGAATGAGAGAAATAATGTAATTCTAACTGTAAACTGACTGCAGGCAGTTATCGTGTTGTATTTTGTTGCAAATTTTGAAATCCAAGATGGCCGCTGGCAGCCATGTTTTTTTGGCCGAATGACCTCAAAATGACTCATTCCTATTTACATGTCCATGTTAACATCCATGATAAATAGTATGCACACAAATTTATATACAGCTGTTTACAGTGAATTTCCCCCCGCAAATCTCTGTTTTAGTGTTAAAAGGGGGGTGGGTATCAAAAAATGGTCGGAAAAAACTGCCGAAAACGGAAAATAATTTGGCGGTTGGGGTGGGTGGGTACAAAAAATGATCGAAAGGGAAAAAATGCCATACGTGCCTGAAATTTTTTTCCGACCCCCCCCCCCCCTGCTTCCCCCAGAAAAATTGGACATAATTCTGTATCCTAGGCTCCAGAAAAAAAAATGGACAGCATTTTGTTTCTAGGCGCTTTCCAGGATTTCTTGCCCACCCGTTCCCAAACAAAATATCGCGTTATGGGCGTTATGAGGCCGTTATGATACGATTAATGATATATACTTTATGATGGCATGGTGGTCGAATATGCCCAAGAAGCTATTCTACCCACTCATTCAAACAGATAACTAGCACAAAATATTAATTTGCGCCATCAAAACCTGAGTCCAAGATGTTTTGCTTGAACCCGAATACCAGTTAATTCGGGGGTATGAATCCCGCGTACGGCTTCAAAACACCCTGAATCCCGCATACCGAAAGGGTGGGGGTGATACCATCCTTATACCTTATAAGGCAGGTGAATGACGTCATATAAGTTTTTCTATATCCAACAGTGATTTTTCAAGATAGCAGGTATAGATTTTTTGAGAAATTGTCACGTGACTTCCGGTTAGCAACCGTGTGGAGATTACAAAAAACGTGGAATTGAAAATGAAGCATCGCGATAAAAATGAAAGTAACTACTTCACAACTTACGAAGAATTCACATGTGATTTAAGTCTATTAATTTCATTTAGACCAATTTCGTTGGTCAGCTTAATGAAAACGAAATATGAAGAAGTCATGACGATAATCTAGACAAGATTTTCCAATCCACGACACGTCTTGTCAATTTGGCATGTCGTCTCCGTCGTGACCGCTGCACTGATGTTACATAAATTATTCTTAGCGTTATGTCGCCGAAAAAAGGCAAATTTGAGGCACATCATGCATGTGTGGTTGCTCCACTACGTGTCACGTATGATTCATATTATTATTTAGTTGGAGGGATGGTCAGATAATACAGACAGACGAAAATATAAGAGCTGAAGGATTCATATATTAAACGGACACGCACATGGCTCGTTCGAACCCACAATTATTTATGCATAATTTGGTAAGAGTTATACAACAAATTCATTGATACAGCAGCTGGATACAGCGCTGAAATACGTAAATTTGAGATCGTTTCGTTTCGTTTCATTTCGTTTAATTGTTCCGGTTCAATTTAAAAAAAAGCGGTAGTTGTAAAAATTGCAACTGTAGATCATGGGAAGAAATCTAGAGTTCTCGTGAAAGAATTGCGTGAAGTTTTAAAATAGGTTCATGTTAAATAAGATAACGAAGTTCGCAATATACCTTATTCGGGACCCGAACATTTTGTACAGTTGTATTTTTATGACCACAATGCGTCGTTCTGGGACATATTATACTGGCCATAGAAAGGTATAGTTCAGGTATTATCGACCTATTTCGATATATACCGGGAAAGTTTAAAGCGAATATTATTAGGTGTACTTGGAGCACAAACCGCTACGCGGCTTTAATTGGTGGGAAATGTTAAGTTAATAAGGTCATCAAACGACCTATATGTCCGTTTGTTCAACTTATTATCTGAAAATTTCCAAAGGAAACTGCTCATCAATGAGTATTTAGTAAAGTAAGGGTTAATAAGGGAACTAATCATCAATGAGTATTTAATAAAGTAAGGGCTAGTAAGGGAGTATGATATATACGGGCGTAGCCAGAGTAGAGATTCATGACATGATCTAATTATGACATACCTTTGATCGTGACGTCACCGAGCTGGCGAGAACCTTCTTCAGGAAGAGAAGCTCGCTCTCCTCCACCGGGTCAACGTGAACCTCAGTGATTGCTCCGTCGTCGTCATGGAGATAGAAGAAACTGAAATGGGAATACTCTGGAGTTACAAATAAACGTACAATGACTCTGGAGTTACAAATAAACGTACATTGACGCTGGTGTTACAAATAAACGTACATGGACGTTTATCAATTTCATCGAAAATTTCCAACTTGGAAGTTGCTCATTTCCACCGGAAACTGTATCAATACCCATATCAAAACGACCATGGTAGTACCGGGGTACTTTATCATGGGAGTCTCAGTGTACTTGACCCTGGTAGCCTACCGTTTACTTTATAATGGTAGTACCAGGATACGCATTTGGAAGCCTTAAAATTTGAATCAACAGATTGGAGTGACACATGTGATTAATGTGTTAACCCTTTACCCAACAACAAGCATAACTGTAACTATCACAATGTGGTCAATGAGCCGGTTTCAATGATATCCATTTTTGTATGGTTCTATTGAGACAGACCCAAGATAATTTAGGCTGTTGCAGCTTCATTTGGGCTATTTTTTATGGGCGTTTTGTTGGGTAAAGGGTTAAGCTCTTCTTGACTTATTCGACTTAGTTATAGCAATATTCTTATCCCATTATGTTAGTTTTGAAAACGGCATCGGGTACAATTATTGTTTTGCCCTGATAAAATAACAAAATATCTTCTTCTCACAAAGAGAGAGAAAACACATTAGCTGCACAATGTGCTATTGTGAAATAGAGTTATTGCTCGTGTTAGTACCACGATAAAGTACCCTGATACTACCATTGGAAAGTACACTGGTACTAACATGGTACTATCGTGGTAGTAACATGATGCTTTTTATATGGGTTGGTTCTAGTCAAATATGGATTTTGCGAATAACTGAGTTCTACATTCCCTAGTATTAATGTTATGTGGCAGCTAATAGCACATACTGTGATTTTGAATGAGGTGAGGTAATACCATGCTGTACCACATGGTCGTACTATGGTAGTTTTTTTTAAAGGGATGTCTCCAAATTTCCTGAAAATAGTGAGAATTGCGAATTGTGCGAAAAACAGCGCTGGGATTTATGACCGAATGGTGCCGAACAAACGAACACGAGTCCATTGACAATTCTGCTGATAACGAGGTTGTATTGAATTGTTTCGGTCACATTGTGACAAACATGTTTTCGTACCAATGCTGCACGTATACCATAACATAAATTGTCGTTAACATTACATGTACAACCCTTTCATGACTGGAGCTTCCTGATTTTTTGCGAAAACCCTGTGCCAATGCATTCTCTTATATATGCGAGTCGACCATAGGTCGCCTCGCACATATAAGAGAATGCATTGGCCTAATAATCTTTTATTATCTTTTTTATAATTGTTAAAGAATGTAAGAAAAAATGATTAAAATTGATAAAGACTGTCAGAAAATTTATCAAAAATTGTTAAAGAATGTAAGAACAAAAATGATAACATTTGCAGTGCCGATCGTCGGTGTGATAATTTCCACGCATGTTTTAGGCCAATGCATTCTCTTATATATGCGAGGCGACCTATGGTCAACTCGCATAGATAAGAGAATGCATTGGCACAGGGTTTTCCCATGATTGGTCCGATCTAGTTATGTTCTGGTATATAAAATGTACATACACAATAATGCCCAAAATAATCGACTCGTTAACCACAGCAGAATTATGGGTAATTTTTCAGGATTTAGTTGGAAATATGGCTTGTTGCCATTTATTGGAAAGCTCCCGGTGAGAGCTTTCCGATGAATGGCAACAAGCCATATTTCCGACTAAATCCTGAAAAAATTACCCATAATTCTGCTATGGTTAAAGAGTCGATAAACTTAGGGCATTACTGTATTTAATCAAACCACCACAGTAATGCTGTACTCGTTGCAATCATGTAACTATATTTTTAACATTCCTATATTGATACATATTTATATACCATAATGTTGTGTTTATAATCATATATCTTGACTGTAAACACTTGAAATAATGTACATATACTCTCCTATGAAGGAGGTAAATTTTCAATTAAAAGACAGAGCAGATCGAGCACCTTTTATGGTGTGCAGAACATTATATATTATACATGTATGGTGGTCTAGAATAAGATATCTTCCATCATGCCATGCATCATAAAGGCGACGAGTTAGTTTTATCGGGCTAATATATGACATATAATAATATATATTTGTGTCTATATATTTACTTACGGCTTTCCCAGGTTCATGGTGTCCGCCATATTCGCCACTGAAACAAGGATAAGGTCCACATGTAAGTTAACCCTTTCAGTGCCAAGTCCGATTTTTGTATCAACCCATATTTCCTTGATCATTTTTCAAATTTATTGATTATAATAATGTGATACATTGATGGAAAGAGCTCTTGATACAAAAATCGGACTTGGCACTGAAAGGGTTAATAATACTCAATTAAATTCGCATAATATTTTCATTGATGTGTTGGATGATTCCATTCTCTTGACAGCATCCTTTCTCAAGCCTGCAAATAGCGTGTCTGTCATTTGCATAATGAGGTCCCCAGAGGGTGAATTTAGCCACAGCGGGCTAGCATCACCAAATTCACCATCTGGAGACCTCATTCTGCTTAGGCCTCATCTTCTGGGAAGTATCTATAGTATAAAATTAACATCGTTTTTAGTTACGTTTTCCCATCTAGGAAGTTTCTATATCCCCTAATTTCCAGAAGGTAAAATCCATAGTCGAGGTGCCCAATGGGTGATCATCACCAACTTCAACTGGGGAACTTCAAGCTGATCCTAGATGTACCATAGCAGTTGAGGGCCTAAGCAGAATGAGGTCCCCAGATGGTGAATTTAGTGATGCTAGCCCGCTATGCGGGATAGCGTCACTAAATTCACCCTCTGTGGACCTCATTCTGCAAATGACAGACACGCTATTTGCAGGCTTGTCCTATCTTCTCAAGTCATCAACACTTATGAGTTTACATATGCTTAAATGAAGATGATATCTCCTCTCAGCTACTAGACATCATACTGTAGCTCACACGCAAATGATCAATGATGTACCACACGTCAGCCTCTATTGTATGATCATGTGCATGATTCCATCTTCCTGTCAGTCGCATGGGACATACCCATTACATGTTTTTTTTCTCTCTCTCTCTCTCTCTCTCTCTCTCGGGGGGCCTCGGTGGCTCAATCGGTTAGGGGTACAACTCCAAGCCGTTTCGCCTTCCAGCGCTGGCGATAAGGGTTCAAACCCACATGTTTCCATCGTGGACTTTGTAACTCGAAATCATTATCTGGGAAAGTTGCCAGTTACTTGCCGATGGCCGGTGGTTTGCCGCACATGGTCTCAATATCCATTTGATTATCGTTTCGCTCATACGGTTGTGAGATATATTCCATATGTTATTGATATCTTCAACAATTAGATTTATTTACGTATATATACGCGATGCCATTGGTTAGACCAGCGTTGCAGTTCGGTGCATTCTATATATGGCGGAGGTATGTGTATAACCAAACATATGTGACGATAACACAACACTGATAGGGCAGGGCATCACTTTCGATGTTCACATAACTGGGTATAATACCATTGTGTAAAAGTCTGTGATACTTACAGTATCCTCCAGAGTAGTGCTGTACGTAGCTGTCCAGACCCAGTTGACACACATGGCGAAGTCCAGACGTGTCATTCACCAACCTTCTCAGATGAAACTACAAAAGAAACATGTTCAGGCATCGACTTTGAATACGATTCGTGTGTTTTTAGCATTTACATATATACCGCAGATCTATTTTAAAATTCACATTTAGATGTGAAACCAATGTGCTCGGGTGAAGAATGTCCATGTATATCGTTGGCGCGAATAAGCTGACCATCGGCAGAAAACAAGAGGGTGTCACCACGGTACCCCCATGAATCCTGAATACCAGTTAACAGAGAGGAGTGAAGCCTGAGTTTACCAGTTGAGAAAACATGGAATACAAACTTAGCAAATTTTACAGTAATATCATAGTTTCCACACATTTGCTGAAGCAGTATCCAAACTTCAATATATCAAGCGGTATTGGACTGAATTACATCAAACTATGTCATTAATTTGGACTGGAAAATAAAAAAAACAATTGTGTAACATTGTGTAATATTGTGCTATCAAATCTGCGCACCATGCAGGCTTTAAATTGTGCATATGCATATGTACTAGATATACCAGAGGGTTATGACTCCCGGTTACCACCTGGTAATGTCATGAATCATGCGTGCAACAAGAGGAGGTGATACCATCGGGCAAGGCTCGGCTGAAGTTTGAATAAGATATAAACCCGTACAACTTGCTGTCTGCGACGTCATAATATGTCGGGGAAGTGGAAATCTGTTCATACGTAACCAAAATCGGTAAGTGGGTGTCTCCGATGTAACCTAGCTGGCAGGGTAAGCGACCCCAGTAGCTGGCATGTTAGAATGACACAAACTTAGTCAGATTAGAATGCCGATCGGTCGCCTAACGACTTTAAGCAAGTCAACTTATAGGTTAGAGATATAACGGCTATAACTAATTAGTTATGTTAATTTATTCACAAAATGTAATTCGAGAAGCCGAAAATAAATTTGTCAATATCTGCAAGGAAAATGGCATGAATCCGCGTACAATAAGAGGGGGTGCCCACATCATGCAAGATTTGACTGAAGTTTGAATTCAGATATAAACCTGCACAACTTGCTGTCTATGACGTCATAATCTGTAGGGGTGGGATTTTGTTCATGTTCTTCGGGCGAATAAAAACACGTTTATGAATTGCGTCCAAATATGATAAATATCGAAAGTATTAATTTGAAACAAGTTGTTTTTCTGTTTAATCGCGTTTCCCTTCCTGTGTTGACTTTTTGAAACCGTATCCTTTGCATTTAGATATAAGAACTGTTTGGCTGCCTTTAATGTATATCGAGAGTATCGTCCCATGTATTACCAGTAGAAATACACATAACATTTTCAACAAGGTTGGACCTAAAATGTTAAGCGACCGAGAAAATACCAAACTTACGTTTATGATTGTTGTTATCTTGTTAAGTCCTGCGACCGACGTCTCGGCTGTGTACACATAGTGGTGATCATATCCAGGTTCCAAATTGTTACAAAGAACGTTCACGACCAACACCGAAAAGATCAGAAAGAGAATCGCTCGCTTTTGTGGAGACATCGCTCTGATATTCAGTGTTGACTCATATCCAGCGATGCTGTATGAGAACCACAAAGGGTACGAAATACAAAGTGTGATAATTCAAAGTGTGATAATTCAAAGTGTGATAATTCAAAGTGTGATAATTCAAAGTGTAATTCAAAAATAAAGAAAAAATGGCAACTACATGCCGAATGTTTTTTGGAGTCGCAAATTGTTATTTGATTGATTTAATATTGTTTTATTCAGATCTTGATAGTATATATATAGTTTACAATTGCATGCACATGTATATACTGATTATGGTAAACAATAATCTGATATGATTGTGAACACACCATCTTGGCAAATGTAAAGACCATATATATGTATATACGTACACAGATGAGTCTCAAATAATAGCTAGGAATGCTTGCTTTTGGGTTAAATTGTGGGCCGTTTCTGGGGACTGAAATAGGTCGATAAATATTGATAACTATACGTTATATATTTTATACGGACGAGGTTAATAAATTGCGTATAGAACTGCGACGAATTTGAGATCAATTTTATCACATAATCACATTTGAGCAAGGAAAAATTATCTCGAAACGACTGATTTCCTTATCACAACCAAGGACACCATGTGGTACACGTACGTGTAATCATCGAACAATAAAGTCCATATCTAGGTTGTGCATGTAATACAACTGGTGTATACGTTTATAATTACCGACCCATAAAGTCTATATCTAGATATCGCATATAATATACATGGTGTGCGTGTTATTATCGTCCTATAATAGTGTCACTCATCACACATTACGTGTACACAAATGCTCAATAACCGGTTAAATCTATACTTATTGAATGCTTGCTGTGCATTTAAGTTTATAGGCCTACTACTATTTTCTTATTTCAAGGGAGTCGTGTGCCCTATATATATATATATGATAAAAACACAATTATTGTAATTTATGAGCGTTTTTTTTATTGGTAATCTATACTTTGTTATTAAAATTTGGTGTTTCATAGAATTCGACTGAATGCATTTTATGTAGTGTATATCTTCCATGCATTGTTGATTGGGATTCAGCATATGTCTATAACTTTAATTTGCAACACGAATATACGTGAAATGATTTATATGATTTTTTTTGGGAATCAATCAATTTACAAAGGTTCATTGAATAGGAACCTCTTTTAATTTGGGAGAGAGTGGATGGTTTGACTGTTCCATCTTCAAGATAGGCTACATTTCCTACTGCAATGCCATGCTTTAACCCTTTCAGTGCCAAGTCCGATTTTTGTATCAACCCATATTTCCTTGATCATTTTTCAAATTTATTGATTATAATAATGTGATACATTGATGGAAAGAGCTCTAAGAGCTGTTTCCATCAATGAATCACATTATTATAATCAATAAATTTGAAAAATGATCAAGGCAATATGGGTTGATGCAAAAATCGGACTTGGCACTGCAAGGGTTAAGTGGTGAACGAGCGAATGTGCTCACAACCATATCCAAAGAGTACCAGAATCTATTCCATCAAGATTTCAACAATCTTCCTGATGACACAAAACTAGAGGTCATCCTGGATTGCTCTAAGATCAGCATTAGTGACGCAACAACACCCATCAAGTTTGACACTCTACAATTCCAAACAACAAGATTATGTCATGTCCTACACAGCAGAAGATTCAGACTACTCCAGTACGACAAAGGTTAAATTGCTGGTCCAACCTCTCATGCGTGCTAGATTTTAAATCTGAAATATTTAAGATTTACATACCGTACTTGTAAATGCGGGAATGTATATACCACAGTTAGGACTGGGATCACTCGGAAGAGGTTGACCACACATGGTTGGACAAAAGAAGTAAAGTAAAGTAAGTTTGATCGCCTAGTTTACAAGAACTCGCATACACTATTACATTATCGAGGTTAACCCTTTGAGTGCCAGGGGCCGATCTCATCGGCCCTAAACCTACAAAATAAGTCTGTTAAAGAATATAAGAATAAATTATTAAATTATTAAATTGTAAAAAATAAAAAATAAAATAAAAAAAGTTTGTTAGGCCAATGCATTCTCTTATATATGCGAGGCGACCTATGGTCGACTCGCATATATAAGAGAATGCATTGGCACAGGGTATATGGGTCGATACAAAAATCGGACCTGGCACTCAAAGGGTTAAAGGTACACAATCCGATTCGATGGTCCCCATATCATCAAATTCCAACAATAATAACAACAACAAAGCATTTCTTGAAATTCTACTTCAGTTATCATAATCGATAAATTGACAAATGAGAATGCTAACCACTGTCAACTATAGTATAAAATGGCCCCAAAAAGTGTTATATATCAACATATTGTTCAACGCAATTTGGTATCGATAGTATGTCGGTCGGAATTCGTCGAATATTTGCCAGGCCGCCAAATATTCGAGGTGGTGAAAAATAACAGATTTCAAAACTCGAAATCTGATAACACTGGGCTTTGATATGTGGGATCCTCGACTCAAATCTAATATTTTATTTACTCCCGAAGCCGTAGAAATAGTAATTTAGGGGCGTTAAATCTGATTGTGCATCTTTAAGATTATACTCGACAACTTCTGCGCGGTTCAAAAGACAGTATATTTGTAATTGTATAGTATAGGGCCATCAGAAGGCCGCGATAAGAGTATACTTGACATTTTTATCTGAAACGTAGAAACATTGATAGATAAAGTAACGCTCAACTCACCGTTTCGCGAAAACACGTCCGATCGATATTATCTCGAATCGGTTTCTGATTGAATAAAGTTTGACAATCTATTGTATTGAATTATAACTTTTAACCAACAAGGAAGTTTTGGCGAATGTATCTTATGGCAACTCCAATCGCTCACTTACACGCATATTTGCACATCGCTATTATCGATAAGGACGAAGTGTTTGACAATCAGATAGCCGTTCTCGATCGAACACAAATTTAGAATCGATCTCAATAATATTATGTGATCCTGTTCCGACCAGGATGTTTTATCCACGGTTAACGCAGGAGCTCCTTGTTGTGTGCTTTACATGTATTCTGTATGGTGGTAGGGTATCTGGGGGTGGTAATGGGGATTCACATCTGGAGTTCTCTCACTCCTTCGATGAGGGGTCTGAGGAATCCGGTGAACGTCTGCGCATGTTCAGCGAAGGACTCTTGTCGAATGTGGTGGACCTCGACACCGATGGATCAATAAAGGTTAGTACGATATACATTTAGTTGTCCCCCGGAAGAAAAAAATCGGGGGTTAGGCCAAAGAAAATTAAATGTCTTGTTTGGGTTACCAACTGGAAACAAAAATAGGGTCGGTATAGGTAAGCTTGAAGTTTTATTTTTTTTATTATTTTTTTATTTTGACATATTCTTATAACTTTTCACGTGCGTATATTACTCTGCAAAATTGACAAAACAACTTTTGATTATTTTGTATGAAATTTAATATTATACAATACTTTTACTAAGAAATCAACCTATTCTGAGATGTTAAAATGTGTTTTTTGGGCTTTATGAACTTTTTTGAGAAAAATTCAATAGATTTTCTTGAAAACCATGAAAAAAAGGGTAGGGCGGTTAAAATAGGGTCGGTAGGGAAACTCAAACCACAAATGTTCCTTTCTTTGGCCTTATATAAAGTATCGGTTCGTCCGAAATGACTGTTTCCGGACGATATATAGCTTTAATGTATTTTAATGGTATGTTATTGTTATATTTCTCACTTTTTGATATTTCGCAGAAATGCATAACACGTAAATAAGACGACGCATAGAGCTGTACATTTTCGTAGCCCGCGGCTAACATCAGTTATGGTTATCTTTGTATCGAGGCCCAGGCCGTGTATGGTTGTGGAACATTAATATAGATTACACAACGGTCGTCCGCGAAACATATAGTGCCGACTAATGCACTATGTTACGCCATATATTGTACAAGAAAACCATAGTCAGAAATGGTAACGCCACCAAGATCATATTATTAGCCATAAATATAAATTAAATATAATTATAATATAAACTAGCTTTCAAAT
Source organism: Siphonodentalium dalli (assembly GCA_032622095.1). Lineage (NCBI taxonomy): Eukaryota > Metazoa > Mollusca > Scaphopoda > Gadilida > Siphonodentaliidae > Siphonodentalium > Siphonodentalium dalli. Next base: position 58,131,427 of record CP136062.1, read on the forward strand.
TCCATGTGGGAAATTTGGATACTTCCATATACCACGTTTTCCCGTTTCTCGTGTTATACATTTACATTCTTCAAGCAGTCTCTGGTGGGCCCGACTTCGTCGTGGCTGTTCCAATCTGCTTTCCGGCGTAAGGCGCGATTTGACCTTGAATTGACTATTTTTAAAGTCAAGGTCAGGTCGGGGTCATGATTTGATCCGTCCAAAACACTCCCCGGAGAAAAGTACACCTATGTATCAAATTTCGTCGAAATCCGTACGTTTTACCAGATTTGTCCTTGAATTGACCATTTTGAAGGTCAAGGCCAGGTCGGGGTCATGATTTAGGTATCACATTTCGTCGAAATCCATCCTTGATTACCACACGATCGCATGCTTTCCAAAGTGTGTTGTAATTATCAATATCAGCACATGTGCTAATCTGTGTCGGACTATGTTATTGATGATACCGCATTCGGGGTAACACTACAGCTTTTAAAGCCACCCATTCGCAGCTTTGACATCGACCTAATCCCGCATGCATAACACCAGTGGATATTATATTTTCAAGCACAGTATACACCGGTGGCGTTAATTACAGTACACCAATTATTCCCCACAGGGCACAGGCGACAGTGTTAATATCCGGGCTATGCTCGATTCCTTGTGAATGCTGGAGCTCTATAACCTAGTCAATTGTGAAGAATGACTCTTCCGACCTAATATACGACCAACAGAAAAAATAAACAAAATAATATGTCCGTGTGCCGTTTCTTAAATTTGCCACTTTGATACTACCATAATTCCGCACAAAATCGGCATCATAAAATTTTCAAACAGACCCCATTAAATGCCAGTTTGTGCGTGCGATTAATTATTTCATAACTTGGTCACTAAACGCTTTATAATAATAAATCTCAGAATAAATCGGTCAGAACTGTATATATACCGTAACCAAACCCTGTTTTTTTCCAACTCCAATATGTAAACAAAACCCGCGATCTTGAGAGATAAATAGCTCCCGTCTACAATGAATCAGAATGTTTGTTACCAGGATGAAGGCATCATACGAGAATAGAAACAAGACGCACGTGGTTTTATCGATAAAGCAATTGATAATTATACTGATATCTGTTTGGTTTTAGGACACAATGTTTTTTGCTTATTCACAGGTTAATATACTATAAGTAATTGGCCATACATATATGTATAATAATCAAGACGTTTGACATAAACAAGGTATATAATTTATTAAATATTGCCGTTATCAATTATCTTTGTACGAACCGGTTACGGAAATTTTAGTTCAGGGGTCAAGTGAGATAACATTCGCTTCAAACAAACTCACTTCTGCCTCAATAAATAGTTTGTCAAAACTGAAATGCAATTTGTAAACAAATACGATTAACATGCGTTTTAACGAGGTGAGCTTTAATTAAATGAAAGAAGCAATGCTACATAAACTATTTGTCATGGACTCAGCCAGTGTGTCATATATCTGTGTCAACTAAGGTCTCTTTGCGTGGTAAAAAAGAACAGTGAAAGTGAAAATTCTATCAAATTCGGAGAATCATATTGAAAGTGAAAGTACAATTCTGGGAATTCCGTAGATTCAGAGAATGTATACTATGTACGATTCCGGGAATTCTATCAGATTTCGCGACTCTGCTCGTTTACGTGATCATAGGTTATATAGGGCCTATATGACCACGAAAACGAGTCGAGTCACGACACATGCATCGGTACAAACACATTGTGTATATGACCAGAAAATAAAAAGATCGCGATTACTCCAACAGAACAGGCATGCGCACTACAATTACAATTACCCATAATTCACTTCACTATACCCCAGGGGCTCCCAATGGGTTATAAATTATTTTCAGGCTATCAGTTACTATTTCCTTTTTACTAAACTAAATAAATAAACTAAAGTAAAATAAAGTAAACTAAAATCAAATATAGGACTTACATATTATTTTTTGGCATATCGGGGTAAGACTACAACTTTTAAAGCGACCCATTAGGAGTACCACTACAGCTTTTGCATCAACCTATTCCCCCATTGGACCAGTGGTTATATTATTTTCAAGCACAGAATACACCGGTGGCGTTAATAAAACGTTTGACATGGGATTCGCAAGCAGAGGAGAAGAGAGATGAAACCCAAGTTATTGCTAAATGTATTACGAGACTACTTCAACTATTATATTACTGTGCGGAATCCGACTTTATGTTATTGCTACATTCTTCATTGACTATTATCAACGAAAATATTAAATATTATAAACACATCACATCTTCAAGTTTATCCTGAATTACATAGTAAGCTAATTTCCACACGAAACGAAAACGTGAACTCTCATAATTGCAAGCACAGTGAAATATAATATTAATGGAGCATGAAGGTATAACGTAGTACATGTATATAAAATATACATGTATATATATGGATGAAAATCGGGACCGTTTTTCAAGCTTGATTTGGTTTGAGGGACATCTCAATGGCCATTTCGATAAGAAATGAGAATTTGTTCCGTGCCCCCATAACTCTGACACACACACACCCACACACACATAAATATATATACAGGTATAGCAACTTTTCATCTTTGTCACATAAGGATGGAAATAAGTCGACAAGTACATTAAATACTTACATATATACGGCCTATATATATTAATATTTATATATACGGCCTATTTATTACACTATACTTACATATATACGGCCTATATATTACAATATACTTACATATATAGGCCTATATATTACTATATTCTTACATATTATACGGCCTCTTTATTGTAATATACTTACATATATACGGCATATTTATATTACTATATACTTATACATATACGGTTTATATAGTACACTAACCATACATATATACGGCCTAATATATTACAATGCAATTACAAATATACGGCCTATATATTGCAATATATTTACACATATACGGCCTATACATATTACTATATTGTTTCACTTTCTATACCCAATCGATAGTTATTCTTAACATGGCATTAAATCTAACGATGAAAGTTCTTATATATATGTCCTTTTTCCAAGAAGATAATCCCCGTCACTTCCCAATGATTTTTCAAGGCACATGTACATGTAATAAGCTTGAATGCAAATTCATGTATATCATGTATTCATCTGTCTATACTTTCATACCATTAGTTAACACAATATAAGCAGGTTTAATACTTTCTTAAGTAAACTCTCATTGACGAGTATAGCTCCCTCAGTAAGCAATTATTTCATGTGTCTTTTCGATAGTCATTCCTGATACCGAGGGACAACAATTTTGCCTGTTCCCAAAAAACACATGAAATAATTGCTTTGTTACCCAATACATTTACTTGTATATAAGCAGGTCATTGCTAAATATTTACATACCCCTAATATCTCTTCCGATTTCCCCATAGCGTTACGGTAGACACGCCCCCTTATTCAATGCGTTCATAAACCTATGAACGTAACGTGACGTCACTTCCAATGTCGTTCATAGGTTTATGAACACATTGGTCCCGGAAATCACCGGGGATTGTCGGACATTACCGACTGCTTGAGTATCTAGTCAGCCAATACGCCAAGGATTTGATAGCAAACAATATGTAATCGAGGTTCGAAATATCACGATTGGATGGCTAGTGGCATCTAATCGCGAGCACGGGTGGCACGAGATGTTCGACTGACTATCATAATGTTGGTTATCATATAATCCCATATCCCATAATATGTCAAATATAGCGAATTATCGAAATATAAAATACAACGAAAAAGCGAAATATGAAAATACAGCGAAATATAGAAATAGGAAATTATTTTTATAAACGAAATAACGGAGATATTTGAAAAAGTGTTTTTGACGAAATAACGGACATATTTGGAGAAGTGTTTTAAAGAGCGTAAGTATATAAATATAAATAATAAACGGCGTATTCAACGTGGTCATGGGTTTTGACCGCGATAAAAAATCAGCAAACTCCGCATGAACCCCTTCGAGGTTCATGCAGTTTGCTGAATTTTTCTCGCGGTCAAAATCCCATGACCACATTGAAACCGCCGTTCATTTCTTATTTAATCACACTCTTTAATAGTGACAGTGACAATGCGGAAATCCGGTATAATTAAAAAACGAAACCGGAAATTTCCGGAATAGCCGAAACGTCACGGAAATTGCAAACCATGTAACAGTTCGTTCGGGCCAGTCAACAGTTCGCTCGGAGCCAGTCAACAGTTCGCTCGGGTCGGACAACAGTTCACCCATGACGTCACGAAAGCTGACCGTGATTGCAAACCGGGCAACAGTTCATTCAGGGCGGGCAACAGTTCGTTGTGGCGTTACGAACGCGAACTTGGGGTTAACCAGTTAATTATAAATCCAAATGATTTACGAAGTAAAACTCTACTATTGGGTAACAATACTGTTTAGATAATAAGATCAACAAACGGTTGAACAATTCCCACCAATTAATCATTCTCAATTGGTAGTATATGTTTGTCTGTCTGTCTGTCGTCTGCTTTTAATACCTGAACATCTCTCCAAATGAATAAGAGACCATTCCAATGGAAACTCTTTTCTCAGCTGAATGGGAGAATCCATTCAGTATAGGAAGGGATAATGTTTGGTTTGAACAGTATGAGTCGCTTTAAAGCGATTGGTAATCTTTGGGCTTCAATTTCGACACAATCATCTCTCACTTTGTTCACGTTCTGGCGACGAAGATATAGATCGACGAAATACATCCATATATACTTTACATAATCTAAAATATTGACCGAAGTCATATATATGTATATTTACATACTAAGTGTAATTATCACTAAATCCAGCATTCCTATTGGTCGGCGCCCACGTGACTAATTGCAATTATTTTTCGGTGAACGCGCAACAGGTCATAACTGCAGCCCCATAATTACATCGACGCGTCGTCGGTTTCGGAAAGAAGAACGCGTAATGTTTTGGGCGCATTTGGATCATCATATTTCAATATAAAGAGCCTCGTTGTCCCTGTTAACTTTGCCAAGGGCGCTATGGGATATTTTGGGCTGTTTTGTCACGATACACTTTTCGATTTAAATACATTTACAAAAGTGGCTTTTTCGCTAAATGTATATAAATATAAGGATTGACTGTCATGTGGACTGTTTTTATGGAGATGTAACCACGAGGTGAGTGGTCATAACTTGTATGTAAAACCTTTCGGGTTTTACACAAGTTATGACCACTCACCTCGCGGTTACATCTCCATAAAAACAGTCCACATGACAGTTAATCCTTATATATATTCTCAATTCTCCAATAATGATAACACTACCATTGCCATCAAGCCGCGCCGGAGTCCACTCAGATATATGTTCAACATTCGCATATAATTACGTTATTTAAAGGTCAATTCATAACATCACTCAAATGTTTGAAACAAAAATTTGGAGCTGACCCGGTCAACAAGACTTCGGCTAGAAATGACACCAAACGCCCTTTAATCATATAATAATATATAGTTACAGCCTGGGCGCATGAGTGTTTTTTTTATAGGATGGGAATTTTTGGGAGGATTAAAACTCGAACTGCGACCGGAGGCCGAGTCCGGTAAAAGGTGTAGTTAGGGATTTAAATTTCGTTTATTGTCGTTAATATTATGTCAATAATGTTGATTTTTGGTTGGTGATAAGCTATGCCAATTACAAAGAAAATAAATGAAAAAGATAATTTGTAAGTCTTATATTTCAACTTTTATAGACATTTTTCGTTCTGCAGCCCACTGGGGTTGTGGTCGAAGACGACCGAGTCGACCGCTTGTTCGTTAATTAGGTACTGGTTGTTATTTTTAATTTAACGGAATTCTGAGTTGGTCATTCGCAAAACCAATATATTTTATATTCTATAATTACAACCATGGGTATATAATATATGATCTTGAGCGCGTTACCATTTCTGACATTGGTTTTCTTGTTACGCGCGCGCCGCGTGTATACTGTTGTCCAAATTCTAGATAGCGATGGTTCGGTGGGCGTTTTATTTATAGATAATGGTTTTTTCCGGTTTAAAAGTCGAACTGCGCGACCACGAGGCCGAGTCCGGTAAAAGATGTAGTTGGGAATTTCAATTTCGTTTATTGTCCTTTACATAATTATGTCAATAATGTTGATTTTTATTGATAGTTTTCGTTCTGCAGCCCACTGATGGTTGTGGTCGGAGACGACGAGTGTGCCACCGGTTCGTTAATTAGGTGATGGTTGTTATTGTTATTTTAACGGAATTCTGAGTTGGTCATTCGCAAAATTAATATATTTTATATTATATAATTACAATCATGGATATATAATATATTATATTGAGTGCGTTACCATTTCTGACATTGGTTTTCTTGTTTGACTTGTTCGAGACACATAGAGTGCGTGTGTATTTCGCGCATTTATATCGAGCTATTTTGATCTCCGGGTCCTGACAACCAGAAGCGATAAATTAGTAGGTTTGATTTGAACGCAGTACATTTTATGACCGTCGTATCCAGTTTAAACCTGCTTTAGTGGTCGTCATTTTGTTTATAGCGATTAATTCGTCCCGTGGTATCTTTTTATTTACAACTGCGCGTATGCCTACTTCAGACGTTATCATTTTTAAATCGTACAGTCGACTTGTTTGGAATTGACGTTTTTTGTTTGTTTTTTTTTTGTTTTAAATGTTTTTTATTGGGATCAAAACATGAACATCATAAAAAAAATTACTTCGCAAAAATAAAAGACCGACAATTAGGTTTTACTTAGAGATGTATAAATCAGTATTATGAGTTAGATTAAGATTTTGAGAACAACTGGTTATCATATCTCCATGAAGATAGAGATGTTGTAAAGTTTTAAATAATTTTCCAGGTGCTCCTCTTCGGGGTGCTATATACTGGCTAACTCTTCTCAGTTTAGATGAAATGATGCTATATATCACCTGATACATCAGCTATTTGTGCCCGACACAGAGCGAGATCTTAAGTTGTTTATGTTAGGCTACGAGTCCGAGTCAGTTCTAAAAACATGAAAGAAATCCTTTGTATCGGGCAGATTTGTATTGTCAGATGCCATGCAGTATTGGAGGAACCTGAAAAGTCATGTGCTACTGACTGTTTTCTTTTATCTCAGAATAAACTATATTTGACTGCACACTGTGACCACTGTTTTTGAACAGGCCTTCTAAACATTCCATCTCTCGTGACCAATTTTATCTTTTTTTGTGAAAAATATCTTGAATGGGACAGACTAAATTGTGTTATAATACATGAGCCATTCTAACATGCCACCCTCTGGTATAGTGTTATTATTGTAACTATATTATAACTCTGGCGGTTCAATGTCCATTATTTTGCAAGAATGTGTGTATCTCTTAATTTGAATGCTTTCTTCTATGTATCTGTTTTGCTAGATCACTATATGAATGCCCTAATTCCCGTCCGAGATAAATATGACAGCTGAGAAGATATAATTGCCCTGACTCAAACGGCACCAAAATGTGGCGTCTCCAAAAGATTTTATTCCTCGCATCAGTGGAGAAGAACGTGTATGCATAATTTTGGTGGAAATGGTAGTGCTAAACATATTTAGATAAGATTTGATGTCCCTCTCTTCCACATTCATGACTCGAACGTCACCACTTTTGACATATTTAATGGGGAGACGCATAAATCCAGCCAAAAATGGCAAGATATTTTCAACAAAGAATTTCTCTGGATCGATCTGGCAAAAAATCTTGAGTTTCTCATATAATCATCTCCATTGTATATACACTGTGATAGGACAATCATAATTATATGTTAAATTGGAATTCATAAATAGAATTTAGTACTGGAAAGTAAAAATTCAAGCATGAGTGAAATATAAATAAATTTGCATATTTTAGTTGAGGTATGAGCCGGGGTCCATGCAAACCAGGGTCCGCATCAGCCGATGGTGCGTATAAGCCAGGGTCAGTATGAACCAGGGTCAGTATGAAACAGGGTCAGTATGAACTAGGGTCCGTAAGAGCCAGGGTCCATATCAGTCGCATACCGACAAACAGGCATAACACAACATTCTCAAATATAGAACAATATTTATGGGTAGTTGCCTTTCTAAATGAAAGTAATCATTAAATTTCACGAATGAAGAATAACTAAGTCTCCTTTCATAATCTTGAGATATGATATTATGGATATATGAAATGCATTTTTGAAAGAAAAAAAACATTTTACTGAAGTTCTTGGTACCTGATAACAGTGGCATTTTAAATATGTTTCATGCCATAAACGTAAAGTAAATGAAGTCATAATATCCAATGGCCGACGTTTCTTATATATAATTGTGTCACAATAATAGCTTGCACCAGATTTCAAAAAGAGTATCCGGGGCAGCTTTTGAGAAAATTATTTTGTAATACCAATATTTTTGAAACGTCTATTAGACTCCTGCTATCATATATATGATTATGTATGTTCGGTGGTAGCGACAACTAAACACATCTTATTTACTGTCCCATGTCTCACCCAAACGACACCAATTTTGCATCTCTTTAAATCACACGATTGGATTCCTCGTATCGTATAAATTGTATCAATTTTATCAATTGGGTGGAAATCGGCGCTAAAATAGTTTTTTTTATCACTTTTGCTGCCCCCCCCCCTTCGTGCACATTTGATTCGAACGGCGTCATATCATGCTTGCAGATGATTATGTATAAGTTTGATGGTGGAAATCGGCGTCAAAAATATTTCATAATTTGTTCTGCCCCTCCACATTTTCTGCCCCTGACACCAAATACGTCACTTTAGAAAATTATAACCCGCACTATTATCTTCCTCGTAAAACTTACCCCTGTTAGACCCGTTCTAGATCCCCCCCCGTGAATTTCTATGGAACACAGACAGACATTCGCAAATATAGATATTGATGCGGACATATAGCAATATATAGGGAATTTCGATGGAGTGGGTGTTTTGAAGTTCTTGGCGGAGTGTAACTTGTACGACTCTATACGTCCAAATTCGAACGGCGCACCCATCCGGTGGCAGTCATATGTCAAACTTTTATTTGGTAACTGCAAGGACTCCAATTTGTTCGACATTCATGAGTAAAATCCAACGTTAAAATCCTTCAAGTCGCATTTTCTGACTAAAATTGTTATTTGAAAATCACTAAACTGTTATTAAAGGTGGATTATCTCTTTGTAAACATGTTTTTTATAGTTACCGAGGTATAAAATATTAGATCGGAATCGAAGACTCCTGTCCAGAAATGCTTCTATGGATTAATATTAATTTTATTTCGAATATTTTCTAGTCTAAAAAGGTGTAGTTGTTTAGCTAACGAACAATAGTGGTTACTGTTAACAGAGACCAGAAATTTTATTGTACAATTTTGGCACAAATAAACGTTAATTATACTCATTATCGCTTATAACTATGGAACAAAACAATACAAACAATCAATCTGGGACATTTGACTTTCGGTGCGTAGCCATAGGAACAGCCCAGTGCTCAATATCGCAATAGGTATCATCCGAATGGTCTGTTCTAAAAATAGACACATAAACGGTCCCAATTAAATATTCTAAATAAAATCAATATTAATTGATAGAAGCTTTTCTGGACAGGGGTCTTCAGTTCATATTTATTATTTTATACCCACGCAACTATTTAAATATTTTCATTTAAAGAGATAATCCATCTCTAAATTAGACGCAAAAAGAAGGTAATTATTTGCCTACCAACGAACACATCCAATTGTTTGTGTTATAGAAAGTATTGTGCAGAAACGGGAAGCTCTTAGTTGCGTTCACCGATCTCAAGAAGAAATCTAGCTGGGGCGTGGGCCAGCTGATTGTGGGAAAGGCACGTGAGGGATGTATGAACGGGACGGGACAGATGGTCGGGCGGGTAGTCTCCCTCAGGCACAAGACCGATACGGCAATAGAAGCTCAACTGGAGAGAATAAGGTGAGTCTATATGCATATGTACGGGGACGTATCCAGAGACATTGTTTCGCGCTGCGCGTGTATACCTAATGTAGAGATTCTTGTTTCGCCTGGGTGCATGGGTGTTTTATTTATAGAATGGGAATATTTGGGAGGATAAAAGTCGAACTGCGAACCGGAGGCCGAGTCCGGTAAAAGGTGTAGTTGGGAATTTCAATTTCGTTTATTGTCGTTAACATTATGTCAATACTATTGATTTTTGGTTTGTGATAAGCTATGCCAATTACAAATAAAAGAAATGAAAAAGATAATTTGTAAGTCTTATATTTCAACTTTTATAGACATTTTTCGTTTTGCAGCCCACTGGGGGGTTGTGGTCGGAGACGGCCGAGTCGGCCGCCGGTTCGTTAATTAGGTACTGGTTGTTATTGTTATTTTAACGGAATTCTGAGTTGGTCATTCGCAAAACCAATATATTTTATATGCTATAATTACACTCATGGGTATATAATATATGATACCATTTCTGACATTGGTTTTCTTGCATACGGTGTAGTGTACATTAGATCGTGCCATGGAGCTCTTCTCTGGCTAACGCGCGTAGAGATCATATTCCACCAGTACAAAACCTGGGAACTTTTTGTTTTGACAGGGAACCTTATAAAGTCGAAAAATTCACGCGGGGAATATATATCTTTGTTAATACCTGTTAATTAATAATGTAATTCGCTGTAGGTGAAGGTCTCAACTCGAAATTTCACGATTTAAATGACTTTGTGAGCGATTTTGCTTCGCGTCGCTTACAGTTATGGAATTTCTCCTAGGTAATTAATTCGATGTTTATTGCGATATCGGCTCACAATAGTCATGGAAAAGCATGCAATTTCGAGTTGGGAACCTTCACCTACATCGAAGTAAATTATTAAGGAACAGATAATAACTAATAAATGTATTCCCCGCGTTCTTTTTTCGACTTTATAAGGTGTCCTGTCAAAACATCAAAACGTTCCCGGGTTTTGTACTGGTGGAACATGATCTCTACGGGCGTTAGCCAGAGTACAGATTCATGACGTGATCTAAGTGTATACATGTGTGTCATACAAGCCTAGCTCCGGGTCGCATTGACGCTGATTTGTTTTCAATGATTCCCTTATATAGATAACACCACCGCGATTCTGGTCATACTGAAATAGTCCAAAATTTGAACGGTAAATTTTAATCCCCATCGACAGTGGGGTTTTATTGAGATCTGATAGCAACTATCGATTTCCATTTTTTCTCCCAGGTCAAAATACGTCAGAGTTATGACAAAAATAGATCGACCTACATTTTCTCCATCAGAACTCTACATCAAAGAGTCTATAGACTCCTTCGGGACCTACATAGACTCCTTCATTTGGGTATTTTTACTTATAATTGGGAAGTTTTATCATTTTTGGTTCGTGCGAAGACCTCTTTTTATCGTGCGGGAAAAGAGAGACATTCAAAACGCGATTTCGTAATTCGACGCAATAAGCTGAATAGCCTAACCTTCAGCCGAGTTCCGGGTCAAATACGACGAATGACGTAACACAAAACAAAACGCATTTGTTGACACAAACACCGTTTGAAGAGTTTATTATTACATAAAATGATCGTTATTGATTAATTATTGATTAATTATTTATATTTATTGTTGCATATTGGCTGCTATCAATATTTATACAAATGGTAATAATTATTTCTTATAATTGCTCCTTTGGTCAACTATGACTATCGGAAAATGAAAATGAAAATATGCCGCTGAAAAAAATGTAATCGGTATTAAAGTCTCATCCTTTCGGCAACATGGAATTGGTTTTAATTACTTAAATGATTAATATAGTAATTTGCCTTTTATCTGTGATGAATTGAGCAATGGTAATTGTCTTTTGTTGCTAACATTAAATTAAATTAAATAAATTAAGTAAAATACAGTGAAATTATTTTTTAAATTATTGTTTATTACATTTTTGCGCACGTTGGCATCTCTCTGAGTGCATTCTAGTTTCTATAGCGATGAGCCCAATTCTGGTGGCGTGTACGTTTTTTTTGGTGAAATTGACACGTGACTTTCGGTTAGTAACTGTCTTGAGATTGTTAAATTGCGGAATAGGCAGTGGACCAACGGGACGAAAATATAATTGTCAACTTCACGACTTCCTAAGCAATTTCGTTAGTTAGATTAATGAAAACCAGAGAAGACTTCATGCCGCGGTTCATGACGTCATTTACCCATGTTGGCTTTGTGGCCAGAATCGAGACTAGATTGCACAATCCATGACAAAACTTGTCATGTCGTCTCGATAAAAAGCAAATTGGAGGCACAGCATTTGTGGTTGCTCCACTACGTGCCAAGTACGATTCACATTCACATTCTGAGTGGTGATTGCGGACTGCAGGCCTCAATATTTTTGGCCAAATTAAAAAAATTTCTTAGTTCTTTCGGGGGAGAAAAATCTGCCTATTGGTCAATTACCGATATCGTGAAGTTGCTCTTGCAATATTTCCTTTCGCGATTTCTACTGCGATAATAATGTTCGAGACCAGATGTATTTCAGGATCCCATTAACTTGAAATAGCGGGCTATATATAGGATAATTTCTATACCGGGACCTGTTATTTTAGTAAGGCTATCATTGCACCTAACACTATATGATTGTCTCTTGTATAACTCATGCATGTTCGTTCTGTACTATTGTGCAATAACGTTCATACTGTGATCTTTGAAAATGTCATTTGCTCATTTAATTAGTACTCATTTAAGCGAAACGGTATCAAACGGTCATTATCTACAGGGTGGATTGGTATTCAAATACAATATATATATATTATTATGTGTTCCTTTCATAGATAAACATGCAGATATCAACATATTATACAAGTATAATAGCGTGGGCCTAATACACACGCGGTGTATGGCAATGGGAGAATACGAATTTGTCTAGACAGGACGTGTATACACTACTTTGACGTTATATCACGGTTTTACTTTGAACTGCTATCATAAATCACTTGATTGAACTAAAGAGGCAGGGGCGTTGCACAAACGCGAGAGCGCATTGCTCTGGAGAGTTTTACAAAATAGTATCTGCCTCGAATGAATTATTTCACGTCAGCAGTTCAATCAAGTGATTATTCTGTTTATTATATTAAACTATACACATTTACAAGGAATCCGAATCATATCCCCATTGCACTCATGACGTTTACATAAGGATTAACTGTCATGTGGACTGTTTTTATGGAGATGTAACGGTGAGGTAAGTGGACATAACTTGTGTAAAACCCGAAGGGTTTTACATACAAGTTATGTCCACTTACCTCACCGTTACATCTCCATAAAAACAGTCCACATGACAGTTAATCCTTATATTTATATACATTTAGCGAAAAAGCCACTTTTGTAAATATATTTAAATCGAAAAGTGTATCGTGACAAGATCAGCCCAAAATACCCAATAGCACCCTTGGCAAAAGTTAATAGGAACAATTTCTCTTCATGTTGAAACCCGATGATGTATTAAGTCAATCCTGCGCGAGTCAAAATGCTCCCAAAGCATTACGCATTCGTCATTCCAAACCTAATGACGTATCGATGGTGTTATTAGCTTGGAGTTATGAGGCGTTACGCATTCACCGAGAAATAACTGCAACTAGCCACGTGGGCGCCGACCAATCATAATGCTGGATTTAGTGATGACAACACTTAGTGTGTAAATATATTTCGATATCGCGTATATATGAGTACATAACGCGCAAGATAAAATGACATAACTCACTAGTGAAATGATCGTTTTTAATCACTCAGGAATCATGGTAACTCACACATAGGAATGTAATAATCAGCTTTAAACAGACGAATTAAGTTAACGCCTCAGTGTGGATTGATTTTCGGATATAGAATATCTAAGGAATTTTTAATACCATACACATGTATTTTTGTTAACAATATAGAACCCATATATTTGGAGAAAACCCGAATTATTATGGGGAACTGAATTTTTTTATATATGTTTATTTGCTATCAATAACAACTCCACGCGACATTTCTTTAATACAGCCCGATAGATGTCATTGAAAAGGCGAATTTCCACTTCCAACTCAAGACATCTCCGGGCAAACCTGGGAAAAACCTGCACCGCAGAATGCGACGATACATCTCCAACACATTTTCAACCATTCTGGGTAGCATTAACTGGGACACGAAACTAAATGCTTCCATACCGTTCAACTACGATGAGAATGAAAACGGAGCGAGCACACAATACTACATAAAGAAGAACCGGGATAAAGACTATTTAGAATACGATGTGGTTGGTAGCGGAGAGTCCGATCCGTTAGACGATGATGATGAAATGTTTTTGCGGTGTAAATCGTGTTATGGCTACCAGCATATCAGTTATACCATGTGAGTAAGATATATATGGCTGGCTACCAGCAAATCAGTTATATGAAGTGAGTTAGCTATATATAGCTGGCTATCAGCATATCAGTTATATCATGTGAGTACGTTGTAGATGGTTGGCTACCATCATATCAGTTATACCATGTGAGTAAGCTATATATGGCTGGCTACCAGCATATCAGTTATACCATGTGAGTAAGATATATATGGCTGGCTACCAGCATATCAGTTATACCATGTGAGTTAGCTATAGATGGCTTGCTACCAGCATATCAGTTATACCATGTGAGTTAGCTGTCGATGGCTGGCTACCAGCATATCAGTTATACCATGAATGTGAGTAAGCTAGATGGCTGGCTACCAGCATATCAGTTATACCATGTGAGTACGTTGCAGATGGCTGGCTACCAGCATATCAGTTATACCATGAATGTGAGTAAGCTATATATGGCTGGCTACTAGCATGTCAGTTATACCATGTGAGCAAGCTATACATGGCTAGCCACTATCACATCAGATGAAACTTATGCTGATTAGTGTAGCTATGTATACGTCAGTACACCACCGTATTCATTATTATAGTTAGTATATACCATATATATGGCAAGCCATGTGGGCAGAAAAATAAAAAAAACAGTGCCCCCGATTGTTTCCCGTAGAAGCCCACGAACATTAGAAACACTAGAACATGCTATTATCTATACATGTGGGCCTGGTTATCAAAATATTTCACAACGGCCTCATATCCTGTTTAGAATTAAGTTCAGGAGTCCATATTCCGCGAACAGTAATTGACCAGCACGATAATTTGAACTGGAAAACTAACTGGGAGTCTGGGACTGTGTTACGTGCTCTCATTTGTCTGAATGTTGCAAGTTTTATCGAAAATTTATTCTGTAACTGTGAAAACGATTGCAACAGTAGAAACATGTTATTTCTTACTGAAATAGAGAAATCAGAAAAATTGTTATTCAGCTGTTCAATGGACAGGTACATATGTTGCAACAATCTGGGATATTGGCGAGAACCTCTTTTTTATATAGATAGTTTCTCGTATTTATGATATACCAGTGGAACATGAGGAAACTGAGAAATCAATTCACCCCTTTCTAACGTGCAGCAATTTTTATTTAAATAAACGTACATGTATACGAGTCGATGGAAACGCATTGAACATATTCCTATCTTCGATCACAGTTGTTGGAAATTATTATCAAAATCCGCCAATATATTCACGTATTCAATAATACTACAGTCTTATTACTAACTACAAGGGATGGGTATGTCCACGCATTTAACGACACATCTTGATAATAAACACCTGTCCCTTTATAATTTGTTTCCTTTTTCTTAGTATTCTCGTTGTGAAGAAAACCGGAAGAGAAGCTAAAGTAACGAAATTCCTATCAGAGGTAAGTGGTTGACTGGTCCCCCGGACAGATTTGGACATCGTTATTAGGGGGAGGGAATGTTACAGAGCGATAATTATCGTCGTAGTGTTTCACATATGAGCCAGGGACGAATCTAAGGTATGTGAAAGCAGAGAAGAAACCCTATTTGGTAAAGTTCAAATTATGCTGGTCAGATGTTGATACGGGTACGCATGATCCAAAACTTTGATTATGGTTTCCATGGTCTCCAATGTTATTGATTAAATACTTTGTAAATACTGTAGATGTTTTGCATGTCACTGTAGTATTCTATCTTAAATGGTAGCCTAACTCGACAAACTATAAACCAATCGTATACAATGTCTTAATTAATTTACATAGACAATAATAAATACTGGCATTAAATTTTTCAAAAACATAGTCTTTTATTGTTATTATATACTATACTATTTTATACCATTATATAGTATATCATGTTTTATGCCACGTGTGATTACTGACAATTTTGAATAGGGAAACAACTAACAATAATGGGAATTAATCGTTTCATGACGGGAGCTGCGCTGGTACAGCATTACATATCCTATGCCAGTGCATGATTTTAAATATTCGAGGCACCCATAGAGAGCCTGGCATATATATAATAGAATGCACTGGCCTACATGTCAGCTAAATATTGTGAGACTCGCATATATAAGAGAATGCATTGGTGCAGGATTTTCGCAAAATTTCAGGAAGCTCCAGTCATTCATGTCATTAAGGGTTAACACGAAAATATGATATAGTCTGAAACAAAGAATATAGTACAATATACAGAATCATTTATTTTCGTGCACCGTAGTTTAGTTGGTAACTATAGAGTGCATTGTGTATTAGGCTAACATAAGCTGTCCAGTTATAAAGCTTGTCAAGTTGTCCTATATATCCGATAAGCGCGAATTTGGGTTCCACGTACATGGAAAATAACATTTTTCGTGTATCTAGGCATGTTTGTCAGTTGCATTCAATATGTCGGTAGTTTCTACGTGCAGTGGGTCGATTTCCCGGCGAAATTAACACTGCGTGGTTTTTCCTCCACCCATATATCTGACAACGTGGTGATATGGCACAGCGGCTAAAACGAAGTTAAAGGCCCACTTAATTTTCGAACCCCCAGATTACATTATATAAACTATATGCCATATTATATACCATTTGAAAGAGGAAGCTCCAAAACATTGTATTATCAACTTATCCGGTGTAATGAACTGTGGACATGTTGTTTTTGTTGAGTTGCCAACGCGTTTTGTCATCAAGAATGAAGTAAAATTCAGTATTATTTCAATGCAGGGGGAATAACTCTATATATTAAAGATAGAGTTCTTCCCCTTCCATTGAAAAAGTTTGAATTATGTTGCATTCTGGGTGACAGAAGGGGGGAGTCTTCTATTTATCTGTGGGCATCTTCTGAGACACAGATGTTTCAAATAGTGGTGAATTATAGCATTTTAATAATATTTTATGACATAGATTGTTATTAAAACCGTATATCAAGTCACTATAAAAAAAATAATTGGCGACTCGAAAATTACGTGGGCCTTTAAATCCCAAGTAAGCTAAACACTCAACCATGCATCTTCAGTTATCATCAGATGCAGAATTATATTTCTTTGTGTTTTCTCAGATTACAGGGTATGGGAAACTGGTGCAAGATTTCGACTTGACAATTCCGTCAGAGTCGACAGTCAAGCAGACGAAGAGACTGGTTTCGGCGACTCCCACCGAAGTGATCAGAATCCCTCTAATTATGATCCCAAATCTACAGCCCATTGTTCTGGTCGTGACGTATGAGGAGACAACCGACGTCGATATTACGATGGCAAGCAAAGAGGGCGCTGATTTGTCTGTTGGCTTCGAGGCGAATGGGGAGTTTGTTATCAGTAAGTTTGACGACGATAACGTTAGTTGGAGATGAATTGTGGCTACCACAAAGTGTGTTGACAATCTTACCACTTAAAGATGGTCTATCTCTTCAGGACCACAATTACAACAACAACATCTTTTTTTATAAATCCCGATTTCAAGAATACAAATAAATATTTTGTGAATAAAATACAGATAAAACTGGATGGGTTATATTATTTGTCTGTAAAGGCGTAATAAAGTTGTTTATTTTGATTACAATTCGCGATAAATCTCTTAAATGATCTGCAATTGCCCTATATTGAGGGTGCTAACAAGATAGAGTGCTCTCTCTCTTGCTGACATCATTGTAATGGTTTGCTTTCAATACATTCTTGAAATCTTGCTACTCTATTGGCACTCTATTCGCTCGGATTTCTGTTCTAAAATATCCCCTAAAACTGTCCCATGAATGTCATAAGAAATTCTAAATAAAATCGATATTAATTGATAGAAGCTTTTCAATACACGTGTCCTAGATTCATATAGTTAGTTATTTTATACCATGGAATCTATGCACGATTTGCTGGGAAGAGATAGACAATCGAATAAGCATGGTATCTAGGCCTGTTGAGATAGTTCAACCATCTGATAACTGAAAACTCGCTGAGGTATTGCTATCCTTGATTCCAAATTATTCATTTGAAGGAATTTTCATATAATACACAAACAGGAGACAGTGTCCATGCAGCCTGTTTGTTGACCTTATATACGGAAGTCCCTACACACGATTCCTCTGTGGCTTGTTCCTAATGATTTCTTCTTATAGTACAATCTGCACATCTCTGTTCAGAAGAATACATTATATTTTAGATTTAAAATGAAAAAATCCATTCACAAATATAGTTGTTAATGCAGATTGAAATGTTACAAACTAGCATGTAACAACCAAACAAACGATAACGCTTCAAACCATCTATGATATGCTTTAATATTTACATACTAAGTGTGATTATCACTAAATCTAGTATTTCGATTGGTCGGCGCCCACGTGACTATTTGCAGTGATTTCTCGGTGAACGCGCAACAGCTCATAACTGCAAGCCCACAATTTCATCGATGCGTTATCGATACCGGAAAGAAACACGCGTGTTGTTTTGGGCGCTTTTGGATTAGCGCAGGATTGACTTAAATTAAATCATCAGGTTTCAATATAAAGAAATTGTTCCTTATAACGTTTTCCAAGGGTGCTATGGGATATTATGGGCTGGTTTTGTCACGATACACTTTTCGATTTAAATACATTTACAAAAGTGGCTTTTTCGCTAAATGTATATAAATATAAGGATTAACTGTCATGTGGACTGTTTTTATGGAGACGTAACCGTGAGGTAAGTGGTCATAACTTGTATGTAAAACCCTTCGGGTTTTACACAAGTTATGACCACTTACCTCACGGTTACATCTCCATAAAAACAGTCCACATGACAGTTAATCCTTATTAAACTCCATCATGAATTAACATGAAATTAGAGATGAATGAATAGGAAACATGTATACACTATTTACAACATATAGTCATCGTCATCTTCAATGTGTCCTCATCACCATCATCATCATCATCGTCATTATCATCATCATTATCATCATCATCATCGTCATTATCATCATCATTATCATCATCATCATCATCATCATCATCGTCATCATCGTCAACTTTGTCAACACAAAATCGTCATTTGTATTATGCTAATCGTCACCATTATCATCATCATCATTATCATCATCATCATCATCATCATCATCAACATCATCATCATCGTCTTCGATGTCATCACCACCGTCACCATTAGAAGTCTTATAACATCTTCGTCAGGACCCGCCATCAAAACGTGTTTACGTCACCGTCATCGGCATTATCGTCATTATCATCGCAATCATCATCTATATCATGCCGTAATCATCGTCATCACCATCATCATCATCGTCATCATCGTTATCACCACTATCCTGCAGTCATCATCACCATCATAATCATCAGCAGCATCGTCATCGTCATCTTTATCATCACCACGAATGGAGTAGTATATCGATCTAGATATGCAAATAGCGTTTGGACGATAGGGATATCAGAACGAAACCAACAGTCATTGTCAGGTATAGTCGACCCTCGGCAGAATATACTCATAGGACGAAAATGACTTACTTACTCCTTCGAGGTTATCGGATTCCAGCTATACAAAATAATCTGGATCAATGACGAAAACTAATTTATTACGCCCTGTACTATGGGTGTTTACTGCTACGCTTATCTGGCCGTGCCAATGGGGCGATGGTGATACCTGGCAGGACAACACATTTCGGGTTTCACGCGATGCGAGTTAATTTAGGAAATTGTAGTAAGGTTGATCTGGCCATGTCAATGGAGCTATAGCGATGGCGATATCTCGCAGGACAACCCATTTCGGGTTTTCGCGGATGTATCTTCGCGGATGTCTCATTGTTGCTGTATGTAACTTTTATCAGTGACCGCGTTAGTTGCTTTGGTGTTTATGTATGAACAATTGCTGGGCCATTCTTGAAGACTATATTGCGGGAGCACAATGCATGATATAACAGCTAACTTTGCTGATGACGTATATATGTCTCAGTTGGAGTGTAGAATAAAGGTCGTATTGCGAAGTATCGGGCGTGTATTTAATCCGATTAGTAGATTTTGGTCCGCATTTAGAGGCTTTCTGGTGTGGTGAACGAGAAACCTGTTGTGATAAGCCGTAGTTTTTGTAATAATTTAAAGGATTTGTTGTTTTAACGGAATTCATGAATCCAATATATTTTATCTTGTAATTTATATATTTGCCTAATAATATGATCTTGAGGGCGTTACCATTTCTGACTATGGTTTTCTTGTTAATGTGTGCGTCAGTACCTTATCAGTAAATATACCGACTGTAGTAATGCTCTAAGTAATCGACTTCTTAACCACAGCAGAATTATGGGTAACTTTTCAGGATTTAGTCGGAAATATGGCTTGTTGCCATTCATCGGAAAGCTCTCCGGGCAACAAGCCATATTTCCGACTAAATCCTGAAAAGTTACCCATAATTCTGCTGTGGTTAAGAAGTCGATTACTTAGAGCATTACTGTATATAGAGTGCATGTAAATACCTCATTCTGTTAGGCTGTTTTTGGTCTATAAAGGGTCGAAGTTGAAGTATGAGTACACGGCTGCAAATATTTATGGATTGCCACTTAGCAAGACCATGTTTGTTAAAACTGTTGAAAGATATCGCAACAGACACAATAATTACTAGCTATAATGTCTTATGTCTGTGAATAATTATATAGAATCGATTAACAATTCGTGGGTGGTTTACACTGTCATAACATTATATGGAGTGTCTAGACACGCTTTGGGTTTCACAACGTCGACAAAGTTAAACGATCAGCCCTAAACGATGGTTACCCAACAAATAAAGACGAAACAATCATGTTGAAACGTTTCGGCTACATGTTCGTCTTCAGCAAAAACGATTGTTGAATGTATACTTAAAGGTACTCAATCCGATGAGACGCTCATAAATTACTATTTCTTTGGTTTCGGGGGTAAAACATATTTGATTCGAGTCGAGGAACCCACCATCAAAGCTCAGATTGATCAGATAATCGATTTTTGAAGTTTGTTATTTCTCGAGATGAATAATAATATGTGGCCCAGAACACGTGGTCAAACTGATGGTCTCTGACAAAATTTCGGATGAAGATGGATAACTCTAAAATCAAACGGCAATACGGTCAAATTTCGTGATACTTTAGTGATAATACGGCCATATTTTGTTGAACAAAATGTTGATTAATAACAAGTTTTGGGAAATTTGATACCATAGTTGACAATTTACTGTGGTTACCATTATTTTGTTGCAATAAATCGATTCTGATAACTAAAGCGTATTTTGAAGAAATGTTACCGCTTGGTCGCAATTATAGATATAGATTGTTTATATTGTGATAATGTATCTAATAACTCATTAATTATTGGTATTCGGGATACCCTTAATTGCCTCGGAATGAGCATTGTTTGGACCAACCAACCAACAAGTTCTGAGCATGAAAAGCTTTAACCGCACAATTTCTGACAAACTACGCGACATATACATTTACATACAAGAATGGTGGACCACAATATCGAAATCAAGCAAGTACGCATTTTACCGGATTATAAAGGCAAACTTTGAAACAGAGAATTATCTAACCCTAGATGATAACAAAGCAGTTAACTATATTATGGCCTTCCGGACAAGAAATCACAAACTCCCTATAGGACATGGTACTTGGACAAATACGGATTACTCAGACCGAATTTGCACACTATGTAATCTTTGATATCGGCGACGAATATCTCATGGTACTGAAATGTAGGGAACTTAATGAACTTAGAGTAAAATACCTGAAACCCTACTACTACCAAAGAGCTAACACTTACAAACTAGCCGCTATTTTCAACTCCCGAAATCAAAAGACAGTTAAAAATCTATCAGTGTTTATTAAGAAGGTCCTATAAATATTCAGGTCCGCATGAGGCTTATTACCACCCCGCCTGACATACTGAAACAACCGAATACCGACAACCTTTCTATCTTTTATTATTATGCCATATATAATATATACATGTATACCTGTACTGAAATATATTGTATATTATATCCATACATCTCTGTAATGTCTCAACAAAGACAATACAAATGACACAATTACGTATCATCAATACATGTACATGTATACATACACAACAAATCATTAAGCAGAGTATGCATGGGGTGATGTGCTATAGTACTATACATGTACATCGATGTCGCGTTTAATAGATGTATACTTATTTACTCACCATAATAAGATACATTATTGACTGATATATGTATGGTATATGGTGTGTATCAACGAATTTATATTTACTCATATACATGTGTGTACTCGTGCATCTACAAATGTGAACACGCACCCATGTGCGTAAGCCTATGAAGTTTCTGAACAATTCCAAAATATTTTTAATAAATATCTAAAGGTGTTTAGTTTTGCGTTCGCTATGTTGATTGAATAATTGGTTCAACTTGGTGTTTGGTCTATTTAAATAGTATGGTACACATGTAGATCACCAAGACGTGACACGGGTGTCATGATCTGAACACACAAGAACAAGCCAGGAACTGGTCAATTATTGGTGATTTATGTTTGGGTATTCGATCGTCAGGAACATTAATTCGCAACATATTCGCCGTGTTCGGTTCTGGTGGTCAACTGTTCGCGAACACATAACACACCCATATATACTGTTGCTACGATGCCTGGAATTCGCTTGTGAATTTATACCATTTGATACTCTCGTGTCTAGGCGCCGAACCCATGATTCATCACTCACCTGAAGTATCTGGATTTCACCCTTTACTGAATTCAGAACAGAAAATGATCTGACATTTTCGAAAGGTTGTCCTTGTTACGCTACCAGTTAAATGACCATATGTTTATACTAGATAGTAAACATTCTGCAAACCGTACCAACGAAGAAGTTTGCTTCCGAAAAAAAACCACAAAGGTGCTTGGACAATTCAGTTTCAATTTATTGGTATATACTTGTCGTCGTTTTGACATATAGAGTGGAACATATACAGTGTTAAATTTCAAAATATTTATGAATTGTGCATGCGTGCAGTGAATAAATATTCGACAATATAATATGGGATATGTGGTCAGTAATCAGTAGGTTTGGGTCAGTTTTGGTAGCACCCTTATCGACACAAGAATGCCCATGTTTGTGTAACATAATTAACCTTAGGCCTATGTATTGTATGCCCTGGTACCCTTACCTATAATGGGCAATTTCATGCACGTACACAATCAGCTTAGCCCTAACATTAAACACATAATCGAATGCCATGTTTCTATAAGAAGATTTCTCATTGATAACCCCCTCAAACACATATTCGAATGCCATGTTTTTATAAGAAGGTTTCTCATTGATAAACCCTTCAACGCTCATCCTTGTTATGAATACTCATTTTTCACCTTTGAACACCATCTTAACTATACATGAAACGTTATATTACAGGGGTGGCAGGAAGACGACATGATTGTGTTGGCCATGCCACCCCTGCACATGTACATGTGTATACATATATTACTGTACCACTATATTGTACACATGTGCAAATTAACATTCAACAATAAGATGGTCGGTGGGACAAGTATGTTCCGTAATGACATGGTTTTCCACTGTCTTGTGATTATTACCGTTGATGCGTAATGACATGGTTTGCCACTGTCTTGTGATTATTGCCATTGAGACGTAATGACATGGTTTGCCACTGTCTTGTGATTATTGCCCTTGGGACGTAATGACATGGTTTGCCACTGTCTTGTGATTATTGCCTTGAAACGTAATGCCATGGTTTGTCACTGTCTTGTGATTATTGCCCTTGAGACGTAATGACATGGTTTGCCACTGTCTTGTGACTATTGCCTTGAGACGTAATGACATGGTTTGCCACTGTCTTGTGATTATTGCCTTGGGACGTAATGGCATGGTTTGTCACTGTCTTGTGATTATTGCCCTTGAGACGTAATGGCATGGTTTGTCACTGTCTTGTGATTATTGCCTTGAGACGTAATGACATGGTTTGCCACTGTCTTGTGACTATTGCCTTGAGACGTAATGACATGGTTTGCCACTGTCTTGTGATTATTGCCTTGAGACGTAATGACATGGTTTGTCACTGTCTTGTGATTATTGCCTTGGGACGTAATGACATGGTTTGTCACTGTCTTGTGATTATTGCCCTTGAGACGTAATGGCATGGTTTGTCACTGTCTTGTGATTATTGCCTTGAGACGTAATGACATGGTTTGCCACTGTCTTGTGACTATTGCCTTGAGACGTAATGACATGGTTTGCCACTGTCTTGTGATTATTGCCTTGAGACGTAATGACATGGTTTGTCACTGTCTTGTGATTATTGCCTTGGGACGTAATGACATGGTTTGTCACTGTCTTGTGATTATTGCCCTTGAGACGTAATGGCATGGTTTGTCACTGTCTTGTGATTATTGCCCTTGAGACGTAATGACATGGTTTGCCACTGTCTTGTGACTATTGCCTTGAGACGTAATGACATGGTTTGCCACTGTCTTGTGATTATTGCCTTGGGACGTAATGGCATGGTTTGTCACTGTCTTGTGATTATTGCCCTTGAGACGTAATGGCATGGTTTGTCACTGTCTTGTGATTATTGCCTTGAGACGTAATGACATGGTTTGCCACTGTCTTGTGATTATTGCCCTTGAGACGTAATGACATGGTTTGTCACTGTCTTGTGATTATTGCCCTTGAGACGTAATGGCATGGTTTGTCACTGTCTTGTGATTATTGCCCTTGAGACGTAATGACATGGTTTGTCACTGTCTTGTGATTATTGCCTTGAGACGTAATGGCATGGTTTGTCACTGTCTTGTGATTATTGCCCTTGAGACGTAATGACATGGTTTGTCACTGTCTTGTGATTATTGCCCTTGAGACGTAATGACATGGTTTGCCACTGTCTTGTGATTATTGCCTTGAGACGTAATGACATGGTTTGCCACTGTCTTGTGATTATTGCCTTGAGACGTAATGACATGGTTTGCCACTGTCTTGTGATTATTGCCTTGGGACGTAATGGCATGGTTTGCCACTGTCTTGTGATTATTGCCTTGAGACGTAATGACATGGTTTGCCACTGTCTTGTGACTATTGCATTGAGACGTAATGACATGGTTTGCCACTGTCTTGTGAGTATTGCCTTGGGACGTAATGGCATGGTTTGTCACTGTCTTGTGATTATTGCCATTGAGACGTAATGACATGGTTTGCCACTGTCTTGTAATTATTGCCTTGGGACGTAATGACATGGTTTGTCACTCTCTTGTGATTATTGCCTTGGGACGTAATGACATGGTTTGTCACTCTCTTGTGATTATTGCCTTTGAGACGTAATGACATGGTTTGTCACTGTCTTGTGATTATTGCCCTTGAGACGTAATGACATGGTTTGCCACTGTCTTGTGATTATTGCCTTGAGACGTAATGACATGGTTTGCCACTGTATTGTGATTATTGCCTTGAGACGTAATGACATGGTTTGCCACTGTCTTGTGATTATTGCCTTGAGACGTAATGACATGGTTTGCCACTGTCTTGTGATTATTGCCTTGGGACATAATGACATGGTTTGTCACTGTCTTGTGATTATTGCCTTTGAGACGTAATGACATGGTTTGTCACTGTCTTGTGATTATTGCCCTTGAGACGTAATGACATGGTTTGCCACTGTCTTGTGATTATTGCCTTGGGACGTAATGACATGGTTTGTCACTGTCTTGTGATTATTGCCCTTGAGACGTAATGACATGGTTTGTCACTGTCTTGTGATTATTGCCTTTGAGACGTAATGACATGGTTTGCCACTGTCTTGTGATTATTGCCCTTGGGACGTAATGACATGGTTTGCCACTGTCTTGTGATTATTGCCCTTGGGACGTAATGACATGGTTTGTCACTGTCTTGTGATTATTGCCCTTGAGACGTAATGACATGGTTTGCCACTGTCTTGTGATTATTGCCCTTGGGACGTAATGACATGGTTTGCCACTGTCTCGTGATTATTGCCCTTGAGACGTAATGACATGGTTTGCCACTGTCTTGTGATTATTGCCTTTGAGACGTAACGACATGGTTTGCCACTGTCTTGTGATTATTGCCCTTGAGACGTAATGACATGGTTTGCCACTGTCTTGTGATTATTGCCCTTGGGACGTAATGACATGGTTTGCCACTGTCTTGTGATTATTGCCCTTGGGACGTAATGACATGGTTTGTCACTGTCTTGTGATTATTGCCCTTGAGACGTAATGACATGGTTTGTCACTGTCTTGTGATTATTGCCCTTGAGACGTAATGACATGGTTTGTCACTGTCTTGTCACATATTTATTTATTCCACAGACAAGCAAAGTGGGATCAACACACCCAGCGGCCTGAGTCATACATGGAATGCTGACGTCACGCGCAACGAAATTATGGTCAGAAATAACACAAATGTGACCTTATCCATCTACCAAACTGTGAGTATTAAAAGGCTTAAGCCCGCAACACGCGATGCAACACTGTTGCGCAACAATGTTGTTGCAGCGGGTGCATGCGGACGCATGTTATGTGTTGCCTGCAACAAAATCATTTTGTTGCGCAACAGTGTTGTGAGTAACGGTACACGACGCAACAGGCAACACAAAGTTACATTTAACACGATAAGGAGTGGCTAAAATTAACAGCTCCCTACATGAGACTCGCATGTATGAGAGAATGCTGTGGCACAGGGTTTTCGTAACATTTCAGGAAGCTCCAGTAATGAAAGGGTTAAAATTGTGGTTCAGGATTTAGATGCGATCTACACTGATTAAGCGCTCTCATCAACTTCCGACTTGCTATGCCTCGACGAGTAATGCTCCTTTCGTTGATAATATCCTATAGCTCTTTCTTTGTTGTGTTTGTGTAGACGATTGAAGAACGAAATTATCTATCCATGAAACCTATACGTTACCGTCTCTGAGAAAATGACAATTAAATATTTCCTGTTTGCTTGAACAATTTTTCAATTTCCACACATTTTACTTTAACTAGTTGCCTAGCTATGCATCAGATATTTCTCACATTAATTCCATGCTAGATAGAATAAGACCCACGAGACTCGATGATGGACTGACATGTTCGGTTTTCTGTAAAGGGACACGAGGCACTTGCAGTGGGTATATTTAAAAAAAGCATAAAAGTTTGTAAAACTATCGTCACTAAGAAGCTTGATTAGCCCTCGTCCGTGTGTACGCTTTATAGATGCTGGCGATTTATTATCGATTTGCATCAATAGCTTTTCACTGTTTGAGTCTTGTTTCGAATGTGCCTAAAAGTAATGTTTCGCATCATGGTCTGGTCTAATTTAACTGGCTCTGTTCCTGCCTATCATTAAAGATTGACACATTGAGAGCCTGGTTAATTATCAGACAGTGTGGAATTTCAGCTGGTCACGGTGTTTTAAGCACACTTGTGAAGTTCGCTTGATGTACAAGGTCATTACAATGAAATACATCAACATGCCATGTTACGCCATGTAGTTGCATGGTTCTCTGTGATAAATTTTTAATAAATTGTTTTCTTTGGCCTTTCTGCCATCGCCAGATGTTTGGCCTTTATCTGTTGCTGTTTTCCAATTGAACATGTCAATGAAATTATGCTTTTATAGTGAAAATGTGATTATATACTTTTGTATTGTGAAAATGTGATTATATACTCAACACTTCAGTTTCCTTCAGAGGTTTTAGTCGATGTATGTAGCTCCTTACTATGCGTGGAATATAAAGTTTGTATAGTGAAAATGTGATTACATATGCGCTTATATTTCACGCATTGTAAGTCATTGTATACATCGACTAAAACCTCTGAAGGAAACTGAGGTGTTGAGTATATATCACATTTTCACTATACAAATATAATCACGTTTTCACTATATATATCGTGGCGTCCTTTTCATGTCCATGATTGAAGTAACTGATACATATAGGATGCTATTCTGGACTGAACCGCTGACAATTTCGTTATATTCTGTTCCAGGTTACCTTCAAACCACAGATTCGATGGTCTTTTTATGATATATATTTTGATGTTCTTCCGCAGCATACGGTGCAGTGAGTATAACAATAATATAGCTATTACTGTCACCAGATTAATAGCATTTAAAGCGACATATATTATTATTAAAACTTCAAATCCTAGTAATTTGTCACGTTTTATTGGATCGAAAAAGTCATTGAAATATTTAGAAAATACATTTGCCTTGAAAAGTCATGAGAGACTTAAAATGGTAGATATTATCGAATTAAAATGAAAACTTGCTTAGGTTATCCTGGTGTTATATACTTGTGCATCACGTATATTTGACAAACAAAGTACAATAATATCATATTCTATATGACGGTTGTATATTCAAAAATCGTAAGCTAAGGGAACGACTTTCATTGTGATATGCTGGTGTAAAAACCATCATTCACAAACAAGTCGAAACACTTCTATTGGAGTAATTATCCATCTCTTCAGCATACCGTTTCTCGTAATTCTCAAATCATATTTTTTTCTTGCCCCCCCCAATGCGAGTCCACTTTCACACAAACAACCACACTCAACAGCAACACGTTCACTATGCCTGGAAGATGGTGCCGCGTATTGGATCGTTTGACTGAAACGTACATGTATCCGGGACAACGTCCTCCGGACGAAGCCAATATCATAATTCCCGAGACCATCTCTTATATAATTGTTAGCAGTTGAATTACCGATGAGAGGAGCTCTGATAAGTTCCGTAAGTTGGAATCCGACCCTCTGTGCCCATACACCTCTCTGTATTTATATACTATGTGTAATAATAATGTTTAGAGCACAATCCCATTGTTACAATCGTTCCCTGATTTTTGGAAAAGCACAACAATTCCCAAGGCTGGCGAAGGAATAGTTCAGTGATTATCCCATAAAGATTGTTAGGTAAACGCAACTCATAACAGACACATCGCACGGGTGCTTTAAAGTGGGACCAGCCCGTGGTGTTTCGGACATATCTATTCACATTCAACGGCGATCATGCAGTGCATGATAATCACGTTGTTGCACGTGGCTAACCGGCTATTTGTCCAATCGCGGCCAGCGCACGGATTGTGCGTCGTGGTCAAAACACGCTCAATTGCACATTTCCAGTTGATTGCATCATGTGGGATCAATTGTGCTCTAAGTCGGTCAGAGCACGCGAATAGTTCTTTACCAGAATAAATCTCGTCTTCGACTCGATTGATTCTGGTAAAGAACAATTCGTGTGCTCTAACCCTTACTTAATATGTGTAATAATGTGTAATAATATGTAACAACTAATGTCACAATACATAATTATGTTCAACACTACACTTTCATTGACCCTATTCTTTTTTTTCCAGGCTGAAGCCAACGTGGGTTTTTAAGGCCAAAGGGAATGAGTCTGCCTACAGTACACACTCTGACCTAGTGTTAAACAACACTTTCACGACGGACGCCACCCAATTGACTTTAGACGCTTTTGATACCGTTAATTTGTAAGTGTAGGAAATAACATGCCATTTTCCCGTCGTGAAATTTTGGACTGAAGTTTTTTTTCTTTCAATTTTAACAACTTAGAATGTTACCATAATTATCCTATGTATCCAACCACCGTGCAAGATTTATTTTCAATATTGTTCCAGAAAATTGTCTTTCTGTGATGAAAATCTATTGATATGCCCGTTATGTTTTAACAAGAGAGCATTTTTTGAGTTATCTCTCTTCGAACGCAGCGACGATGGGAATTTTTTAAAGTGACATGATATTACCTAAACCCCATTGTATTCACTTGGCACACTGTTCTTCATATTTTAATAAATGAATACTGGGCAGTTGAATTCCCATAAACATAATGTCTTATGATGTTTGTTGAATTTATCATATGAACGGCCCACCAGAATTATTATTGATCCAGTATTTGGCAATTAGCTCGGATTTAACTTTTAATAATCAACATTGGAAGCACTGAATTCTGTCAAAATCTTTATTCTGTCAGATGTAACTGGTTTCCAAGTTCGACTCCCAACGTAAGATTTTCCGATTTACGTAAATCACATTCGTGAACTGGCCGAAGAGAGCCGTATATCTTGAAACATATTCCAACTTCTGAATTTTGCCTGGGATGGAGATGTAAGCTCGTGATATCACTTGATAGCACAATCGAAACATTAACACCATGTTACTCAACATTGATATCAAGATTGACGTAAAGGATTGCTGGACCATGCCACCACGAATAACATAAGCCATCACGCTTGATGTCGAATCCGATCCATGACGTTGTAAACTAATATGTATTGTTGTATTAGGCCACAACAATACTTTAGCCAGGTTTACGAACATGAGGGTTGAATAAAGTAGAAGCATGTAGGAGGGGAAAAATAAAAATTAAATTATGCTTCACCACCACAATTGACACATAGCAGAATTGTCCATGAATTTCACAAGATTTTTGAATTGGATAAGTTTTACTCAAATTATAAAAATATATTGAGGTACTCTTCCAACAAACAAAAAAACAGTATAAATAATGGGAAAAAAAGGTGAAAGCAAAGAACAGACTATGCCATCATATATTTTCTTCACCACTGTGACCACATGCTTCATATTTTAATCAGCATGAACATTACCAAACCATATAAAAAAGTATTTGTTTTTAACAATATTGAGGAAAAAGGGGTTCCCCAAACCAGGCTATTAAATTACTGTTGCCTTATTCATGGAAAAGATACTGTTTAAACCAACCTGCCACCACGGCCCAGTCATTTACAGAAACTGATTTGTTTCAGTAACTTCACACTAAACGAAAACTTAGAAGAGAAGCGCCCACCGATTTCATGGGATTTGTATGATCACTGCCAGGCGAACTGCTTCTCGGACCCCGTCTACCAGGAGCCGGACCAATCCGATGAGACATGTGGCGCCCCCACCGAGAGAATAAGACGAGGAACTCCTGCCTTTGAACGGTTAGTTTAATTTAAACACATTTTATTTCAATATAATTATATACATTCAAAATAGACAATATGCACAGTAAGAAAGATAAAATTGGAAAGGGATTTGGCACTAACCCAATGGCTTATTGCGGCCATCTCCCAGCGACTGAAATATCTATAGTATTGTGATGGTTGACAACAATAAATTGACAGTGAATGTATACATTTGGACTGTGGTGCGTTGTAGCATGAAACACCCCATCCCAAGGTTCACGTCTATCGCGGGGCATGTTCTTCGAAAATGTGAACGTTTAATTTCGCAGTACTGGTCACTGTCACCCGTGCTTATATACGATAACGTTACGGAGGGCCGGGTAAATGTTTTAATAAGATGATATGGACAGCAAAAATAATGGCAAATTAATTGTTCATGGTTATATATATACGAGAGAGAGAGAGAGAGATATATATAGAGAGAGATAGATAGAGAGAGAGCGAGAGATAGAGAGAGAGATAGATAGAGAGAGATAGATAGAGAGAGAGAGCGAGAGATAGAGAGAGAGATGGGGGAGAGATCGGGAGCGCACCAGAGACCGAGAGAGAGAGAGAGAGAGGCAGAGAGAGAGGGATCGATCGCACCAGCGAGCGAGAGAGAGGGAGCGAGCGAGAGAGAGAGAGAGAGAGAGAGAGAGAGAGAGAGAGAGAGAGAGAGAGAGAGAGATCGGGAGCGCACCAGAGAGCGAGAGAAAGGTAAAGAGGGAGAGGGAGGGAGTACGAAGGGGATAGAGAGAGCGTGAATACCAAATAGAGATAATAAATTGGAGAAAGTCACAGAAGGCGCAGGTAACGCGTGAAGCAAACACGTAGGTTATTGCTCATCAAACGAAAGAGGTATGTTGACCATGATGCGAAATCACTCATTGAGAAAACAATTATATACTGTCATGGACCCAGTGGAAAAATTATTACAAAGTTACCCAGTTTGGAGAAAATTGTGAAAAAGTTACCCTATTCACAAAAGATCGTGTAGAAACCACGATATCATTCATACGTGACTGCCACAGTATTAAACATGTCTGGAACGGAAGGGAGATTAGACTTGGGTAAATGTGTCATAATATCCTCACTTGGATAACATTATAACAGTTTCGGGAGCCCGTGTAAGTTTATTACGCGCGCTCCGCGTGCATACTATAATGCAGAGATTCCTGTTTCGCCTGGGCCGAGTCCGGTAAAAGGTGTAGTTGGGAATTCAATTGCGTTTATTGTTGTTAACATTATGTCAATAATGTTGATTTTTGGTTTGTGATAAGCTATATGCCAATTACAAATAAAAGAAATGAAAAAGATAACGTTTAAGTCTTATATTTCAACTTGTACAGACATTTTTCGTTCTGCAGCTCACTGGGGGTTATGGTTGGAGACGGCCGAGTCGACAGCCGCGGTTCGTTAATTAGGTGCTGGTTGTTATTGTTATTTTAACGGAATTTTGGTTTTCTTGTACTATGAATGGTGTAGATTCCCTTCGACGCTTATCCACGTTCGTTATGGTGATCAACATTTACTTTAACACACTGTGATAATAATGATAATGTTGTTGATGTTGTTGTTGCAACCGTGATCAACTGAAGATGGTCGGTGATTGTGATGACGATAATGACGATGATGATGTTGATGATTATAATAATAAATTAATGATGATGATGATGATTGTGATGATGAGGAGGATGAACATTTCGATTACGTGATTATGCTCACGATAGACGGCAATGGTAAGGAATAAGACTATGGCGATGATAGCGATGACGATCACGTTTAAATGCGACGACGATTATGACAATGGCGATGATAATTAAAATAATGATGATGCTGTTGATTATAATTATGACGGAGATGAGACGATGGTGATGCAACCATGATATCGATGATTATAGCAAAGGCGACGACGATGATGAAAAATAATGACGAAGAAGCGATCACGATGAGCGAGACGATGCCAAAGCCCATGGTAATGATAATGATGATGACGACGATAAGATGATGATTAGGATGATGTTATTGATGAGGATGATGATGATGATGATGAACGCGGCGATGATGATGATGATACGGATGATAACCATACGCCACGTTGATCGGGACTCGGGGAGATTGTTGTATATAATTATGTACATACTTAGGTGTGTTCCGTCGCATTTTAAGATTTGTTTGTATATCATCTCTATTCTCTATATCCTGTCATGTTATATGGATTAAGAGAAACAAGGAATTACATTTACATTACCAAAACAAAAAACTAAACAAAAAACAACATTTAATCACACATTATCAGTTGGATGTGCTATATACATCCGAATGTTTTTTTTTGCAAATATATATATTACCATGGTTATGGGAACATGTGTAACTTGATATTGTTACAATACAAAAAACGGCTAGAGTAGCCAACCCAACATTAGCTTCAACCACATACATCAGCTGGATGTATTACCTACAAAACTTCAGCAAAAAACGTGTATCCAGATATAAATTATTAACATAGCATCTGATTATAGATATATATGTATGTTGTGTCGCTACAATTTTGAGGGGGATGTCAAGTGACCAATTTTGAATGGGGATTTCCATGCAAATCTGCGAAGCAAAAGTTACAGAGTTGCACATACTTCTGAGTGTGACGTGATGTGGTATTGGAAACAACAGGTATTTATCTGGCGGGTCCGCTTGGAACTTGTTCCATTTGTGTATTTATTTTTGAATGTTATATTGATTTTTCAAATGTAGGTCAAGTGATATAATTCCAAAAAAAATATTCTCAAAAATATATTTATTGCTAAATTTTATAATTTACCAGATAAATACCTGTTGTGTCCAATCCCACATCAAGTCACACCCAGAATTGTATGCAACTCTGTAACTTTTGCTCCGGAGATTTGAAAACCCCCTTTCAAAATTGTTCACTTGACCTCCCCTTAAGTTACCGCAAAAATCCTACATATACGGTGATGCAATGATATCCACTTGCATTATAGGCTTGTATATTTGAGTACGACGTCGATTCTTTTCGGATCTGAAGAGATAAATGGTGCTGCGTGGTGTGGTGATCAAAACAACACGTGTGTGGATTGTCATAGCAACGCCGATGACGTCAACGACATATGCGCTGATAGGATTACCAACGCGGAGACAGCCATGGCAGCATCAAGACTGGCATCATTTGTTCAATATGAGTTTCCGAACAGTGAGTCAAACTGAATAACGGTGTAACAGTGGCTACTGCATAGCTTTTTAAAAGTTTTGATCTTTCGGACGTTAGGTACAGATAGCTCCACCCTGTCATTATCATGGTGGGGAATCACGTGGTTTCTAGGTTGGTGAGTTCCACTCATTCAAAATTTGCAAACCCACAAAAACATAATATACGAGGAACTGACACAAAACTTAGCAGTTTGATTGTTACTGGCATATGCTAGTTTATTTTTGAAACAAGTTGATACCTTATTTGTTCGGAAATACTTAGTGGTTTTCTATAACATTCTGACCAAAGTTTCCAGTCGGAGGTGCATGGTATACACCAGTCCACACATCTTGGAGAATCCCTTCGACTGAAAACTTTAGTCAGAATGTTAGAGCAAACAAATATGAATTAGGAATAAATGAGGTATCAGCTTCTTTGAAAACTAGTATAGCATCTGCTCGTAGCGATTAAAATAATATGTAATATGTCACATCTTAGTTTATTACCTTTTTTCCTCGCGTCTGGTCGCGTTATATTTACATACTAAGTGTGATTATCACTAAATCCAGCATTCAGATTGGTCGGCGCCCACGTGACTTGTTGTAGTTATTTCTCGGTGAACGCGCAGCAGCTCATAACTGCAACCCCATAATTACATCGACACGTCATCGATACCGGAAAGAAAAACGCGTAATGTTTTGGGCGCATTTGGACTCGCGCAGGATTGACTTAAATTAAATCGTCAGGTTTCAATATAAAGAAATTGTTCCTGTTAACTTTTGCCAAGTGTGCTATGGGATATTTTGGGCTGGTTTTGTCGTCTCGATACACTTTTCGATTTAAATACATTTACAAAAGTGGCTTTTTCGCTAAATGTATATAACTATAAGGATTAACTGTCATGTTGACTGTTTTTATGGAGATGTTACCGTGAGGTAAGTGGTCATAACTTGTATGTAAAACCCGGTTTTACACAAGTTATGACCACTTACCTCACGGTTACATCTCCATAAAAACAGTCCACATGACATTTAATCCTTATTTAAATAGCCTCGGCCATTTTGAATGCGTGATACTCGTCAACTCGAAACCACGTAATTCCCCACTGTGATTATGGACGTATGATTTGGAGATCGGTAGTGTGTCCATTTTGATAACTTTCCATTTCAACTTTTCATTTCATTTCAATTGCAAATTCGATTTACTGGAAATGATTCGTTTGTATCAAATTACGTGAACTTACAATACAAAATTCCAGATGATGGTCTGCCAATACTAGCTATAGTGGAGCTGTTAACACTGACTAGAAAATTTTGCAACATTTAAATACCGTTGGTGAAAGAAGGGGGTAATACAGACACCTGAAATAATGGGGTAATACATACACCCACTATTTCTACGACCCAGCCTACTTGCACTGGCGTTTATATCACACGATATTTTAACACCCGATACGAACCTGCATTATACAGTGTTATGTACAGTATGTGTTTTTCTTGTACTCGTCCAGGTTGTGGATTTAAGTCATATTGGACTCGACACTGCGTGTCTCGTCCAATATAACTTTTCACCACAACCTGGACTCGTACAAGAAATACTTTATATACACAACATATTATAATGACTTTATAGTAAAGGAAAATGGTTGAGCAACATTAGCCTTCAGTACAGCTAGCTAATATTAGCCTTCAGTACAGCTAGCTAATATTAGCCTTCAGTACAGCTAGCTAATATTAGCCTTCAGTACAGCCAGCTAACATTAGCCTTCAGTACAGCTAGCTAATATTAGTCTTCAGTACAGCCAGCTAATATTAGCCTTTAGTACTAGATCCCGAAGCCACGACAAATAGTTTTCATGGCTGGCTCAACCGCTTTTCGTGGCTGGTTAGCTAGCTAACCCGGCTCAGTCACGACGTTCGTGGCTGACGAAATATGGCGGCTCAGCCGGCTGAGATTTTATCATTCA
This sequence comes from Siphonodentalium dalli, assembly GCA_032622095.1. Classification (NCBI taxonomy): domain Eukaryota; kingdom Metazoa; phylum Mollusca; class Scaphopoda; order Gadilida; family Siphonodentaliidae; genus Siphonodentalium; species Siphonodentalium dalli. The sequence goes on from CP136062.1 coordinate 58,167,892, forward strand.
GCGTATTTTCGTTTCCGAAATGTTCCTAATCCCCTGTTACCGGTTATAATTATAGACGCCGTTTTTTTTAGCGTTTGTGGTGAACCCGTAGAATTCCAGACCACACGTAATGTTTTGATGTTGGGCTTTTCCATTATGGCGAAATTTCACGAAGGACTGGCATGGATATACTATGTAGTTTCCCATCTAATCGGTATAAGTAGTTACATTGGGACTTCTGTCGACTTCAGACTGCTATCATCACTGCCATCTTGCGATATATGCATGCATCATTGAATGATGAACCCGATAGTAATGATATATAATATTTCAAACTATTTTCTATTCTTATGTGTATATATTGACAAATGCCAGTGATGTCTGAGACTGGGTGTGGTCGATATAAACAATTTATATTTAACCCTTTCAATACCGAATGGATGCGCCCATTCAGTTATATGAAAGCATGCATTGGGATAGTCTATTCCACATTAAGGGGCCATGTGTTCTGATAATATAACAACCATGCCGTGTACATGCGAGTATGCCAATATTAGGCAATGCGGTTTAGTTCTTTGCGATTCACAATACAGTTGTGCTTGACATATAATCCCATGCACACGGCTCAGCCATTTTACAATTCCGGCGGCGGAGATTTTTAAATGTGGCTGGCGTTAGATATAATATGGCTGGCGGCGGCTTGTGGCCAATATGGCTGGCGGCGGCGGCGTGCGATGGCGGCTTCGGGCTCTATTTAGTACAGCTAGCTAATATTAGCCTTCAGTACAGCCAGCTAATATTAGCCTTCATTACAGCCCGCATTCAGTACAGCCAGCTAATATTAGCCTTCAGTATACAGCTAGCTAATATTAGCCTTCAGTACAGCCAGCTAATATTAGCCTTCAGTACAGCTAGCTAATATTAGCCTTCAGTAGAGCCAGCTAATATTAGCCTTCAGTACAGCTAGCTAATATTAGCCTTCAGAACAGCCAGCTAATATTAGCCGTCAGTACAGCTTTGGCGTGACAAAATTCTTGCTTCACTGTAACAAAACAAGTGATAGTATAGGAAGGGTGATAACTCTACTTACAACGTACTTTGACGAAATAACGGCGATTTGTCTGAAAGCAACACCACAAGCAATGAACTTTGGTCGACAATAAGTCAAATTATCCTAAATTAGCGTCCAATCGGACCGTGGATCTTTAATTACATATAATCACACATGCTCCGCATTTACACAAAAGAACGCCCGTAAGAATCAGTACAAATCGCAGTATCTTTGACCGAATTATACACTTCATAAAAAACAATGAACCACGTACGTCGCTTCAAACCAAACACGCACTCACAACGTGTTGATAAATTGCGCGCAATTTTAACTCCAGTTATCGGGTTTTCAGTTGTTTTGACGCCGGTAAAAAAAATCCATCAAGTAGATATTTGAGAACGAGGCCATTGAAATCCTAATTTAATTTGGGCTCATTTGCGTTGCAATATGAATTAACTCTTTTAATATAGCAAACAATCAAATCATACAGGTATTCCACTGATTCCAGGAAATGTCCTGTTTTATTTGTAGTGATGGCAGTGAGTATACTGGTATATGATTATCAAAACCCAATGACCCCACATGGATCTTCCAGTCATTCCTTAACCCTTTACCCAACAGAACGGCCATGTGCCAATGCATTATCTTATATATGCGAGTCGACCATAGGTCGCCTCGCATATATAAGAGAATGCATTGGCTTAACACATTAAAAATTATAAGATTGTTAAAGAATGTAAGAAAAAATGGTAAAAAGTGTTAAAAAAAGATTTTTTTTAAGCCAATGCATTCTCTTATATATGCGAGGCGACCTATGGTCGACTCGCATATATAAGAGAATGCATTGGCACAGGGCATAACTGTAACTATCACAATGTGGTCAAGGAGCCGGTTCCAATCATATCCATATTTGTATGGTTCTATTGAGACAGACCGAAGATATTTTAGGCTGTTGAAGCTTTATTTGGCCGGTTTTGGCCGGTTTGTTGGGTAAAGGGTTAAATAACTATGTTTTAGGAAAGCTGCTAATTTTGGAAGCATACGATGAACCGACTTCCACCTTCCCCGACGGACAGCACGGCAACTCTTCGCTGCATTATGAAGGAGCCGCCCTCCAGGTTACAACATACAGCGCAAACGACACGGGAGCAGTCGACGCTCTGGAATATTTACCTCGATTAGCCGCACTGGCTTCGTGTGCTGGGTTTACTTTCGTCAACAATGCCAGCTCATATCTTAACCTTTGCCTGGGCGAATCACAAAGCAGGAATAAACGAGGTGCGACGAGTGAGTCCCACAGGGATCTTTTCAGAGAGTCAATGGACGCAATACGTAAGTTTAAAGTCTCTAACACAACATTATCCATAGCACTAAATAACTTCGGAGGAAGTGCATTGTGCTGTTCTAATATAATGATAGATCTGTTATATTCTAACCAGATTTCAGACTGATACGCTTCCCACACTCGATGATCGGGCTTCTTTTAACCCTTTTAGATTATTTTTGGGGTATGCTTCAGCATGCTATAGTGAATTTAAAAACAAATTGGATAAAACCTTAGGGGCATATTATAACGCAAAACTATCACCAAGTATTCATAGTGATAATTTTGATGCCCATGAAAAACGTAAGATTCCCTGGCACTAAACCTACAAAATAAGTCTGTTAAAGAATATAAGAAAAAATTATTAAAATTGTAAATAATTGTAAAAAATAATTACAAATGATGAAAAATTGTTAGGCCAATGCATTCTCTTATATATGCGAGGCGACCTATGGTCGACTCGCACATATAAGAGAATGCATTGGCACAGGGTATATGAAGATGATGGTGTATTAGCAAAGTCAACATCTAAGTTGCAACATGCTATACAACTTATATACATATATACAAACAATACATAACATACATGTACACCAATAAACGAGTTCATCATATTATATGATATTAATAATAAATACAAATAATGCTAATACATTTAGGAATATGTTTTCTTAAATGGTATAACTCATATAATATTTACATTATATATAATATAATGTAATACTCGCTTCATGGTAACTTTGTAAACGCCAATTTTAAGAAAATGCTTACTCTTTTCAATATACTTATATTAAGCAGTGACAGCAATCTGTAGAATTTATTTCTGTTAGGATTTTCCCAGTAATACTTCGGGATATAGGTTTCTCGCAGATCGTTAAGTTCTGTACATAAAATAACAAAATGGTATTCATCACAAACATTTTCGCCACATAACGGGCATTTCGTGTCTTTTCATGTACTTTTATTCCATCTGCATTGCTCTACCGGTAGTCTGTGATTGGCTGTTCTAAATTTCAGTAATTTAAGTAGCCAGATGAGAGGGCATATTATAAGTTACACGGCTTGTTGATGGGGGATACGGTGTGGTATGCCCCGGTAGATGCTCGTATCCCCCGAGGCGATAGCCGAGGGGGATACGAGAGTCGACCGGGGCATACCACACCGTATCCCCCATCAACAAGCCGTGTAATGTATTTATCCCCGGTCAAAATTAACAAGATATTCCCACAGACATAAAGCGCGGAAACGAGCAACGAACAGTAACTCTATTTGATTAGACTGCTCATACGATGAATATATTTATATAGCTGTTTCCACAATTTGTCCATAAATACTTGCTGGCCTCGCTTACTTTTGGAATCTATATGTTAGAAGATATAAAAGAGAGCAATACACTTCAAAAATAGTAATGGTAAATGAGTCAGACAACGTAAATAAATGAAGCAAGAGTAGCAAGATAACATCACACCAGGAATCAACGTGGCTTTGAAAGATGTACATTAGACCTTCAAACTTTTGCAGGTCATAAACATTCTACTAGGGGCATACGAGATTGTTATGAACTTGTAAAATCTGTCTTCTCTATATAGCGACGACAGTTTTTGCCGGGTAATATCAGTTTTACACGGGTCATACGAGATTGTTATGACCTTTGTAAAATATGTCTTCTCTATATAGCGACGACAATTTTTGAGGGGTAATATAAGTTTTACACGGGGCATACGAGATTGTTATGACCCGTGTAAAATCTGTCTTCTCTATATAGCGACGACAATTTTTGCGGGGTAATATCACTTTTACACGGGGCATACGAGATTGTTATGACCCGTTAAAAATCTGTCTTCTCTATATAGCGACGACAATTTTTGCGGGGTAATATCAGTTTTACACGGGGCATACTAGATTGTTATGACCCGTGTAAAATCTGTCTTCTCTATATAGCGACGACAATTTTTGCGGGGTAATATAAGTTTTACACGGGCATACGAGATTGTTATGACCCGTGTAAAATCTGTCTTCTCTATATAGCGACGACAATTTTTGCGGGGTAATATCAGTTTTACACGGGGCATACGAGATTGTTATGACCCGTTTAAAATCTGTCTTCTCTATATATAGCGACGACAATTTTTGCGGGGTAATATCAGTTTTACACGGGGCATACGAGAATGTTATGACCCGTGTAAAATCTGTCTTCTCTATATAGCGACGACAATTTTTGCGGGGTAATATAAGTTTTTCACGGGGCATACGAGATTGTTATGACCCGTGTAAAATCTGTCTTCTCTATATAGCGACGACAATTTTTGCGGGGTAATATCAGTTTTACACGGGGCATACGAGATTGTTATGACCCGTGTAAAATCTGTCTTCTCTATATAGCGACGACAATTTTTGCGGGGTAATATAAGTTTTTCACGGGGCATACGAGATTGTTATGACCCGTGTAAAATCTGTCTTCTCTATATAGCGACGACAATTTTTGCGGGGTAATATCAGTTTTACACGGGGCATACGAGATTGTTATGACCCGTGTAAAATCTGTCTTCTCTATATAGCGACGACAATTTTTGCGGGGTAATATAAGTTTTTCACGGGGCATACGAGATTGTTATGACCCGTTTAAAATCTGTCTTCTCTATATATAGCGACGACAATTTTTGCGGGGTAATATCAGTTTTACACGGGGCATACGAGATTGTTATGACCCGTGTAAAATCTGTCTTCTCTATATAGCGACGACAATTTTTGCGGGGTAATATCAGTTTTTCACGGGGCATACGAGATTGTTATGACCCGTGTAAAATCTGTCTTCTCTATATAGCGACGACAATTTTTGCGGGGTAATATAAGTTTTTCACGGGGCATACGAGATTGTTATGACCTTGTAAAATCTGTCTTCTCTATATAGCGACGACAATTTTTGCGGGGTAGTATAAGTTTTTCACGGGGCATACGAGATTGTTATGACCCGTGTAAAATATGTCTTCTCTAACACGGGGCATACGAGATTGTTATGACCCGTTTCAAATCTGTCTTCTCTATATATAGCGACGACAATTTTTGCGGGGTAATATCAGTTTTACACGGGGCATACGAGAATGTTATGACCCGTGTAAAATATGTCTTCTCTATATAGCGACGACAATTTTTGCGGGGTAATATAAGTTTTTCACGGGGCATACGAGATTGTTATGACCCGTGTAAAATCTGTCTTCTCTATATAGCGACGACAATTTTTGCGGGGTAATATCAGTTTTACACGGGGCATACGAGATTGTTATGACCCGTGTAAAATCTGTCTTCTCTATATAGCGACGACAATTTTTGCGGGGTAATATAAGTTTTTCACGGGGCATACGAGATTGTTATGACCCGTGTAAAATCTGTCTTCTCTATATAGCGACGACAATTTTTGTGGGGTAATATCAGTTTTACACGGGGCATACGAGATTGTTATGACCCGTGTAAAATCTGGCTTCTCTATATATAGCGACGACAATTTTTGCGGGGTAATATCAGTTTTACACGGGGCATACGAGATTGTTATGACCCGTGTAAAATCTGTCTTCTCTATATAGCGACGACAATTTTTGCGGGGGTAATATAAGTTTTTCACGGGGCATACGAGATTGTTATGACCCGTGTAAAATCTGTCTTCTCTATATAGCGACGACAATTTTTGCGGGGTAATATCAGTTTTACACGGGGCACACGAGATTGTTATGACCCGTGTAAAATCTGTCTTCTCTATATAGCGACGACAATTTTTGCGGGGTAATATAAGTTTTTCACGGGGCATACGAGATTGTTATGACCCGTGTAAAATCTGTCTTCTCTATATAGCGACGACAATTTTTGCGGGGTAATATCAGTTTTACACGGGGCATACGAGATTGTTATGACCCGTGTAAAATCTGTCTTCTCTATATAGCGACGACAATTTTTGCGGGGTAATATAAGTTTTACACGGGGCATACGAGATTGTTATGACCTTGTAAAATATGTCTTCTCTATATAGCGACGACAATTTTTGCGAGGTAATATCAGTTTTACACGGGGCATTCGAGATTGTTATGACCTTGTAAAATATGTCTTCTCTATATAGCGACGACAATTTTTGAGAGGTAATATAAGTTTTACACGGGGCATACGAGATTGTTATGACCCGTGTAAAATCTGTCTTCTCTATGTAGCGACGACAATTTTTGCGGGGTAATATCAGTTTTACACGGGGCATACGAAATTGTTATGACCTGTGTAAAATCTGTCTTCTCTATGTAGCGACGACAATTTTTGCGGGGTAATATCAGTTTTACACGGGGCATACGAAATTGTTATGACCCGTGTAAAATCTGTCTTCTTGATATAGCGACGACAAGTTTTGCGGGGTAATATCAATTTTACATGGGGCATACGAGATTGTTATGACCTTGTAAAATCTGTCTTCTCTATATAGCGACACGACAATTTTTGCGGGGTAATATCAGTTTTACACGGGGCATACGAGATTGTTATGACCTTGTAAAATCTGTCTTCTCTATATAGCGACGACAATTTTTGCGGGGGTAATATCACTTTTACACGGGGCATACGAGATTGTTATGACCCGTGTAAAATCTGTCTTCTCTATATAGCGACGACAATTTTTGCGGGGTAATATCACTTTTACACGGGGCATACGAGATTGTTATGACCCATGTAAAATCTGTCTTCTCTATATAGCGACGACAATTTTTGCGGGGTAATACGAAATAAGTGTTTCCTGTTTAGTTAACATATATCGAACAAGAACACCGGGATACGGCGTGGTATGGCCCTAGAAGAACAATGGTGCCTAAGAAGGCTTACAATTCTACAGAGGGGATAAATACATGTACTAAGTATCGGCTCAATCTGACAGAATCCTTTATGTTTCGATAAAATATGGCACGGCTTGAAATAGACATATTTAGATTGCCGAAGAGGCAACATGCGTGTTGTTCTATTAATTTCGCTTTCATGCGTTTCATGTCTGTCTTGCTATGGGTTGATACAAAAATCGGACTTGGCACTGAAAGGGTTAAGGATGTCACCGTATCCGAGGTGGTTGGGTCGTGGATAAGATCATCGGAGTTTGCGCTATGACAAGGTTGGCGCTTGTTCAAACCCCGACCTGGACGAAAATCGGGACCGATTTTCAAGCTTGTTCTGAGTTGTGGGATATCTCTACGTGTCATCATGTTCGATGCATGACCGTTTCGATAAGAAATGAGAATTTGTTCACGCTCACTGAAGCAAGCACATATGAAGCAATACATACTCATACTGAGTCATTGGCTCCATAAATCAGATATATACAGAGGATTTACTACTCGTCCCCAGTTTATAGCGGAATTTACAAAACGATTCCAGTAAATTAGGTCTGAAACCTCGCCGAGAGCTTTCCGATGAATGGCAACAAGCCATATTTTCGACTAAATCCAGAAAAATTACCCATAATTATGCCGTGGTTAAGTGGTCAATTACGTTAGGCATTACTGTATATTAGTGTATGAGTTTCAGTCCATATACGTATCGATGATAAAATTCCTTTGGTGCATTGGTAAATCCATATGAACATACAAGGGACTTCTCAGATGCAGGAACAAAATGTCCATTATCCAGAATTTTATGAACGATAAGCTAAGATGCAACAATAAAACACAAATGCACCTTGAAATCTTTTGAAATATGTGAATTGGGATTCTTTAATCGAAGGTTTGGTGAAATTAACACCGCTATTTTACTGACAAGTAACATGTTTATTACCAAATTGAATCTCCCAACTGAATATGAAATTGTACGTTGGAATAGTTTATTAGTTTATTTGTCTGGGTGTGTTTTGATAATACCAGTGCAGACGACATACGATTCCTACATTAGGATGGAATCGCTCGCCGTTGACAATGAGACAACGGTCATGTCTGATAGTTGGCGAAGGCAATTTTCATTAGGGGACACATTATGAATCAGGGAAGCTTTCAATCGATCGTGATAAATTTCAATTCTGCATAACTGCTTATACCCATCAGTCGGAGTTGTGGACCAAGCGAAAGAACCAGTCACTCAAATTGACCCCCTCGGTCCGCTCGGGGGTCAAATAGCTTAACTCCGACTGATTGGTGTAACCATTACATATTATATCGATAGAGAAAGAAAGAGAGAGAGAGAGGGGAGAGAGAGAGGGGAGAGAGAATGATATATAGAGAGGGTAGGTGAGAGAGGAGAGGAGGAGGAGAGAGAGGGAAATAGAGAGAGAGAGAGAGAGAGGGAGAGTGATGGGAGAGATAAGGAGAGAGAGAGCGGAAGAGAGGGACAGATATATATATATATATATATATATATATATATATATATATATATATATATATAGAGAGAGAGAGAGAGAGAGAGAGAGAGAGAGAGGGAGGGAAATTAATAGGGGAGAGGGGGTGAGAGAAAGAGAGAGAGAGAGAGTACATATGCTTGTAATTACTCTTCAATGTTCACAGTACTTGTAAATAATGCTGTAATAATTTATACATATTCTCTCACAAGAAGGAGGCAATAAAGAATATCTTCATCAATGTGTTTGTTAATTGCCCTCCCAACTGACCATCCTCCCTTTCCAAGCTTTCATAAATCTAACTATTGTACTTACATTTCCTTGGTTATCCTTTACCGTTTCTACTGCGTGAATTATCTCATTCAGTTATGAAAGTATACATTGGAATGGTATATTATTCATTTGGAGGGGTGTTAATGTAATAAAAGCAGACGTAAGTAAAAAAACCCAGATAATAACAAGAGCAATATGACTCATATTCATTGGTGAGAAATGTGTAGATAATAAGTCCATGGTCGTTTGTTGAACTTATTATCTGAAAATTCCCAAAGGTAACTACTCGTCAATGAGTCGGTCTATTCAGTAAAGAAAGGATTAATTTCCACTCCGGGGGGGGGGATTTTTTCCGGGCATGTATGCCGGTGGGTGGGTGGTCGATGGGACCAACAAACAATTTTTTCCGCAACTCAAAATTGTTTTTCCTGCAAGTCTTTTTGACTGTTTTTGCAATGAGTTTGGCTTAAAACACCTTAGAATGTCAATATTAACATGAATGACAAATTTCGTGATGATCAGACAAACAGCCCATTGGATTGAATTTTGAAATCCAAGACTGCCCCTGGCAGTCATGTTTTTTTGGCCGAATGACCCCAAAATGACTCGTTCCTATTTAAATGTCAATGTTAACATCCATGACAAATATTATGCACAGAAATTCATATACAGCTGTTTACAGTGACACACCCCCCCCGCAAATATATGTTTTAGTGTTAAAAGGGGGTGGGTGTCCAAAAAGGGTCGGAAAAAAAACTGCCGAAAACGGAAACAAATTTGGACGCGGGGTGGGTGGGGCCCAACAAGGGTCGAAAGAAAAAAATCAGCATACGTGCCTGAAATGTTTTTCCGACCCCCCCCCCTGGTTGTATGCGATTTAATGATTTAATCTCGTCGTCTATTATCTAAAGTTACAAACAAAGTTAGTAAGAAGTCCTACCTGGTTCGTCATAAAGCCGTTCGAAGACATTTGAGCAATCTGGGAGAGGATTTATAAAAAAAAGTCACAACAGGCTTGCTGTCTCGTTAAAGCTGGATTATCTCTTCATGTAACACTTTTGAAATACAGTAATGCTCGAATTAATCGACCTCTTAACCACAGCAGAATTATGGGTTTAGTCGGAAATATGGCTTGTTGCCATTCATCGGCTTTCCGATGAATGGCAACAAGCCATATTTCCGACTAAATCCTGAAAAGTTACCCATAATTCTGCTGTGGTTAAGATGTCGATTAATTAGAGCATTACTGTAGCTCCGTGGGTATACAATAATAAATACGAATTGAAGACCCATGTCCGGAAACGCTTCTATCAATTAATATTGATCTCATTCCGAATACTGAATTATAAAATGACATGATTAAGTGGGACACTTTATTGTTCCATTTTAGAATAGACCATTCAAGCGATAGCATATAGAGATGGAGATCATTAGGGTGTTCCCATAGCTATGCTCGGAACGTCAAATGTCGCAGATTGATTGTTTGTATTGTTTAATTACATGGTTATAAGCGATAATGAGTCTAATTAACGTTCATTTATGACAAAATTACACAATAAAATGTCTGGTCTCTTTTAACAGTAACCACTATTGTTCGTTAGCTGAACGATCACATGTTTTTAGACCAGAAAATATTCGAAATATTATTCGATGGCATCACTTCCGGACACGGGTCTTCCATTCACATCTAATATTTTATTTTCCGGTAACTTTATCACACATGTTTACAAAGAGATAGACCATCTTTAAAAATGGATTATCTCTTTAAATAACAAATTTGAAATAGTTGCGTGGGTATAAAATAATAAATATGAACTGATGACCCCTGTCCGGAAAGGCTTCTATCAATTAATATTGATTTTATTTCGAATATTTTATTGGGACCGTTTATTTGTCTATTTTTAGAACAGACCATTCAGGTGATACCATATAGCGATATAGAACATTAGGCTGTTCCTATGGCTATGTACCGAACGTCAACTGTCCCAGATTGATTGGTTGTATTGTTTTATTCCAAAGTTATAAGCGATAATGAGTATAATTAACGTTTATTTGTGAGAAAATTGCACAATAAAATTTCTGGTATCTGTTAACAATAGTGTTCGTTAGCTAAACAACCACACCTTTTTAGACAAGAAAATTTTCGAAATAAAATTAATATTAATCGATAGAAGCATTTCCGGACAGGAGTCTTCGATCCAGATCTAATATTTTATATTCCGGTAACTTTATCACACATATTTACAAAGAGATAGACCATCTTCAAACCATTTTATTTGTTTGCTTGGGATAAATATTGTTTACACCGATGAGTTTTATTCATAAAGGGATAATGAACAATCACTCAATCAAGTTGAATCTTCAATCTTTCAGCCGAGGGAATAAAGGATCCGGATGTCCCACCCAAATTTGATATGCTCCAGAATGCCGGGGTAGGTACCGTATACCCGATAGGAAAGTCCGTAAGAGACACGTGTGGGGAACCAACTGAACCCTTTGATTTGCTTAAAGCCAGCAGGTCCACAGAAAAAAGGTGAGTTTGTGACAATCGAAATAATTTTTATGACATGCTTGGTGTAGGAACAAGCCTTGAAATAGTTTGCCTGTCATTTGCAGAATGAGGTCCACAGAGGGTGAATTTAGTGATGCTGCCCCGCATAGCGGGCTAGCATCACCAAATTCACCCTCTGGGAACCTCATTCTGCTTACGCATCATCAGAATGAGGTCCCCAGAAGGTGAATTTAGTGATGCTACCCCGCAATTTAGCATCACTAAATTCACCCTCTGGGGACCTCATTCTGCAAATGACAGACAATCTATTTCAAGGCTTGTGTAGGAACACCCCAGCACAGGAATCGTGTTGTGGGAGCGCGGATTGTAAACCCCAAACTTCAGTTTGACCACATTGTTTGAAGTTGCTAGGATAGTGTTTTGTTTTACAATTGAATAATAAATTAATCAATAGCTTAAGTTTTGAACACAACAAATAACGTATATGCTCTGGGTTTAAAATATCGGTACATAAAGATGCTTAGAATAGACTAGAATAGAATATTTTTGTTTGTCAAACAAGACGCGCTGATGGGCAGTGTAATTACAATATAATAACGTAATAAAAATGTGGTTGATTTTGTCGATTTATGTGATAAATAATGAAAAATGAGAATAAAATAAAATAAAATAGAAATAAAAGTAAGTTATGAAATTGTTATCTGGCTGTTACACTGCATCTTTCACATCTCATGTTACACACTAGTCGGTACTGTTGTATGAGAAAATGGATTAATTTACAATTACGAGTGGTATATTATTTGCTGGACTCCGAATTGACATTTACTAAATTGTCGCTTGTGGATTGAAGCATATTTTAGAGTTTGAATTGATCACCGTCGCGAGGACTGACTATGTCCAACATATCCTCGTGCAGATAGGGTCATTTTGTACCTAGATATTCACATAGGTATTCCTGAACTTATTTGATTCTGAAATAAACCCTTAGTGAACTTATGCCTGTTATTCCATTGAATGGCGCGGGTCGCAGTGAAAACACTTACTACGGTAAATAAGTTTGTATAGAACCTATTGCTAAAATAGTTCCACATTGGACTTATTACATTTTGAAATCTCTTCATATTAATATCCATACCCATATCATACATTAATATCCATACCCATATCATACACATATATCATATATAGGTATCACACTGATTGGAATATTGACATTCACCAGTTTACAGTTCGAATACTTAAGTTATTTATATATATATGTTCAGCCCATCTTGCTCACCTTATTTGCGATATGTAATATGCTTGTCACTTTTCATGCAGATTCGTCCAATACCCAAAAGACGATTTGTTGTTTTTGGCCGAGGGGCGGAGTTCTGAAACTTGTGGATCGAGAACAAGACCATGCAAGACTTCTTGTGGTTATGACGATGGTGACTCCATTTGGAAGTGGTGCATGAACAGGGTGATGACCGAGAGAGCCGCTATTCGTCTCCATCGATTCGGACAATACCTATATCTGGCTGCGACACAGAAAGGTAATTAAAGGTTCTCAATCCGATCAGACGAGGAACAAACCCAACAAAGCTCAGTGTGATCAGATATCGATTTGTGAAGTTTGTTATTTCTCGAGATGTGTAATAGCATGTGGCCCAGAAAACACATGGTAGAATCTATAACTCGTAATTCGTCCCCAGTTTATAGCGGAATTTACAAAACTCGTCCAGTAAATTATGTCTGGACTCGTTTTTTGTAAATTCCGCTAAAAACTTGGGACTCGTTGTATTTTAGTGATATATTATTCAGTTAGAGGGATGTTGAGGTGGCAGACAGATTATCCAAAGGGAACTACTCGTCAATGAGAATTTAGTAAATAAAGGGTTAACGTTAACGTTATTCTATATTTTCTTAATCGTTACGCAGGTTTCCCCGCAATATGTTAACCCTTTACCCAACAAAACGGCCAAAAACGCCCAAATAAAGCTTCAACAGCCTAAAATATCTTCCGTCTGTCTCAATAACACCATACAAATATGGATATCATTGGAACCGGTTCATTGACCACATTGTGATGGTTACACTTATGCCCTGTGCCAATGCATTCTCTTATATATGCGAGTCGACCATAGGTCGCCTCGCATATATAAGAGAATGCATTGGCCTAAAAAAAAAAAAATTCTTACATTTTTTAACAAGTTTTATAATATTTTCCTACATTCTTTGACAATTTTATCATTTTTAATATGAGTTAAGCCAATGCATTCTCTTATATATGCGAGGCGACCTATGGTCGACTCGCATATATAAGAGAATGCATTGGCACAGGGCCGTTCTGTTGGGTAAAGGGTTAATTGGTATTAACAATATACTGATCCCAGGGGGCAGTGGGTGATACCCCATGAGGCAGACACACAGGACTATGAGTGAGATCACTAACTCGCGGTGAATCCGCCATTTGGTCTCAGGATGTCAAAGTTAAGAAGTAGCATCTATTTTAGCATATGGCTCCAGTCTGGGAATTCCCAAAATAAAATGGCAACAGTTCGTTACCGAATCACAGGCGCGGAAAATTTCATAAAACTAATTAAACAATCACACTGGATACATACAATACGTAGTTTTCACGCATTGGATGGATTGAGTGTATCACGTATATGTTTATGAGTTATTTGTTTTATCACAAGTACTCGCTATTTAACAGTAACTTATGGGAAGTTCGTTGAAAAAGAGGGCGTCTGAATGTCTGCATCGTCACCAGATCCTAACTCTGTAGATGACATGGCCGCAAAACAATTCTTAAATACGTAGTTGCACTCAGAATATTAAGCCATAAAATGCTGATAAAAAATGCTCGCTCTCAGCTGTCGAATGCTACTTCTTAACTTTGACCTTTACCGGTGGGTTGGGTAAAATGCTAGGAATCGGACCATATGGAACCATCGGCCATCTTGAAAATCGCGAACCAGTGATAAGGCTTATTGGCTCTCTTTCCATCTATAACAATAGTGTCACAGTAGACACACATGCAACCGACTACTTCCTGACTGACTTCCTAATTCCGTTATGTTACTCTTTCAGCGGCTGCGTGTTCCCTATCCACTGTGAGTACTGATTATTTAAAAAAAAATCCAAACAGTTGGTCCGAGATCGGCCAAATAATCGATATTGATATCGATATGCGTGTACGTCTTAACTTTAACTATGGACAGTTGCGATCGCGGATAACGTCGGAGATTCAGTCTATTATATTGTTATCATTATATATACATACTAGCCGATGATCCCGACGTTGTCCGGGCTATTAAAAAACAAAATTTCAAGTCGATAGCTCCACCCGTTTCCGAGATCTGGTCTGCGCATGCGCGAATCTGGCGACTCACGGGCTCGGCGACCCGATAAAATTCGTATCCGGGGCAAGATACAATTCACATACCAAATTTCAAGTCGATAGCTCCACCCGTTTCCGAGATCTGGTCTGCGCATGCGCGAAGCTGGCGTCGCACGGGCTCGGCGACCCGATAAAATTCGTATCCGGGGCAAGATACATTCACATACCAAATTTCAAGTCGATAGCTCCACCCGTTTCCGAGATCTGGTCTGCGCATGCGCGAAGCTGGCGTCGCACGGGCTCGGCGACCCGATAAAATTCGTATCCGGGGCAAGATACATTCACATAGCAAATTTCAAGTCGATAGCTCCACCCGTTTCCGAGATCTCGTCTGCGCATGCGTGAAGCGGGCGCCACACGGGCCGCCAATACGACAACGTCCACTGCCTGGTCAAACTACATACGGTACCAAGTTTCGTCCCGATCGGTCGAGAATCGTATATTTGTATAAATGACAGACATACATACAGACAGACAGACAGACAGACAAACAGAGGTCTTCAAAATATATATGAGATTTAATACGCATTCCACAATAAATTTGTTCCAATGCGTGTACATCGAGTGGTTAAAACATCAAAATATTTAAAAGACATATATGAGCAACAAAGATAAAACAAAGAGATACCTGATAACAGACAGGGTCAAATTCTCATAAGATAACAATATGACATGAGGTCAAATTAACATGACGAATAAGATATCGTTCTGAAGAAACTCGGATAAAAAGAGTATTGTTGTACATGTAGTTATAAATTGAAACATATTTAAAAAAGTTGAGTCTTCAAAGTCACCGATGTCATTCAACATGCGCAAGTCATCTAGTAGATAGTCCAATGTCAACACTTGTTTTTAAAACATTTTTTGTATCCATAATTTACATTGGTGAGGTTAATTTGCTTCATATTATGCCCTCGAACATAAGAACGGGCACGTTCGGTGGTGATATTGGATACGGCTTCGAATATTTTGAAACCGTCCACGCAAACGAGAGGCGCCATAACTTAAACAAAAATGACACAAGACCCTCTCTGACGAATAGACTCTGGTTCCCAGTAAGGTCTTGGGGAAAGCATGATAGAAATGTGATACGTGCAGTACAGCGATATACCGCGATGATGATGTACCACTATATCGATATATCGAAGATGTACATGCATATCGATATGAATATCGATTCTTTGATCTCGACATCAAAAGTATAATGAAATTCTACTACTATTTATTAATATTTCATGCACAACCATTTTAGAGTATTCAAGTAGCATTAAATATAAATTGTTCATTATCACTAATCTCTGGGAAACTAGTTTAATGAAGTTAAACTTGACTACCATATAATGTAACTTCACAGCCACACAGTCGTACATGTATTTCACCAATTTCGTAACAGCTATATATCTACATACATTTGCTATTGCTTCCGCTTTTCTCATAGTTTTACCGCAGACACACCCCTGAGTTAATGTGTTCACTTAAGAGATACACGGTGGAATCAACGTTGTTCACCTCGAGAAAATTAAGTAAACTGCACAAACATCGAAGTATTTCATTTGGGTTATGCTGATTTTATCGCGATCACCCATAACAACGTTGAACCAGCCGTTTATTACCTATATTTGCATCGATATTTACTGTTCTTTATCGTTCCCACTATTTATTCAACTTCAAGGCAGTTGTAGAGTGTCTAATCTCTCAATTCCTCCAATCTGAACACAAATTACTTTTTTCTTATTGTTGTAATAATTTTAATTCAAATTATATATGGATTCCTTACTCGTATTTAAATTCACGCACGCAGTACTATTTTGCGTTCAATTTTAGGATCCCACACTTTGAATTCGCGCACCACGCTGCGCGAATTCAAAGTTGACAATATACTTCTGTATATACGTCTTGTATCTGCATAGTGTCATTTTCCGTTGTTAGTCCTATATTAGGGTGTGTAGATTAACACAATACAACCAAGGCAGCCATATACACCAAGCAGATATAAACTGTTCACTAGTTTGCGGTGAAGATGGGAGTAAATAAGGCTCCATTTAATGACATGTAAATAATTATGGACATCATCGACATCGACAAGCCTGCAAATAGTGTGTCTGTTATTTGCAGAATGAGGTCCACATAGGGTGAATTTAGTCACGCTATCCCGCTAAGCGGGCGAACGTCACCAAATTCTCCCCATGAGAACCTCATTCTGCTTAGGTCTCAACTGGCATGGGAGACCTATACGATCAGATTGAAGTTCCCCAGTTGAAGTCACCTCGATTTTGTAATTTATCTTATGCAAGTTAGAGGATATAGAACTTCCGAGAAGGGAAAAGGTAATTAAAACAATGTACATTTTTTAGACAATATAGTTAGTTCTCAGATGATGCCTAAGAAGCATGAGGTCCACAGGGGGAATTTGGAATGCTGGTGTGCAGTGGGGGTATTGTAACTATATTCACACTCTGTAGATCTCATTCTGCAAATGATAGACACACTATTTGCAGCCTTGGAAAAAGCTGCAGACAGAAAGATAAGCAGTGGAATGCAAATACATGCATTGTAAATAATTGATTCAGACTATTTGCATGCGCACAGCTTCACTCTTGAAATGGTGGTTTGGAGACATGCACTCCCGCTAAAATAAAAATGAATGCTTCTTACAAGGATTGCCGTATCTAGAATTGTAGCATGTTTTATCGATTTATGTATGCACACCATTGTTTATTATTATACCATATCACTCTTTACACATGGTCCATGTGTGCTCAGTTAACTCCGAAGTCATACTATTGCTCGCTCAGTTTTAAATTACCGCATCAATGGATAAATGGCACTGTGCTAATTTAAATACGAATGCAGTAGGTTATGTAAAACTATATGCGACTTTACAGCCAAACCCTATGAAACAATAACAGTCCACCTACATTCATAGTATATACAATTTATATTTTAACTGAAAATATAGAATAAATTATAATAACATCTATTCTGATTTAGGTTACTGTTGCTGCTGGGATCAGAGATGCGGGTAAGTCCAAACTTTAAACATATATATATCAAGGTATCATTAATATTTATAAATGTGCTCGCAATGGCACGCTGGTAATCCTTTAAATCTACAAGTTGGAATGTAAATAGGCCTCCGGGGCGTCAGTAAACCGCACCTCGGGCTATAACAATTGTAACTTTCCATACCAGTGTAGGCTAATTAGTTAAACGCAGTCAATTTAGAAGTTATATCAAACAATGGAAGATGTACAGTAATGCCCTAAATAATCGATTCCTTAACCACAGATTTCCGATGAATGGCAACAAGCCATATATCCAACTAAATCATGAAAAGTTACCCATAATTCTGCTGTGGTTAAGGAGTCGATTATTTTAGGCATTACTGTACGTATCTTATATGTTGGACATTGCCTATCTATACTGTCGACTAGAGATAACTTAGATATAATTTCTCGACACAATTATATCCGAGTGCATTCCGAATTTTGGGGTAAATTTGATTATCATTCCGCAAAATTTTCACTAATCAAGAAATTGTTTGAAAACCTGAAGCTGTTTGTATGGGACAATAATCCGTTGACGTGTCCTGATATTAAGCAATTAAAACCAATATCCAGTAACTCGAATAAACACATTTTTCCAAACATCGTATAACGACAAAGTAGAATGCAATATAATGGGCAACTGTAAACAGTGGTACGAGTACAAATCGCGAACACCCTGGAGTGTCACTTGAAATTGTCAGCATTTTCCAACCGATATACACAACTTTTGATGTGAATGTAGATTTAGCTGCCTACAGTATAATATCAATGAAACGTTGAC
The DNA here is from genome assembly GCA_032622095.1 of Siphonodentalium dalli. Taxonomy (NCBI): domain Eukaryota; kingdom Metazoa; phylum Mollusca; class Scaphopoda; order Gadilida; family Siphonodentaliidae; genus Siphonodentalium; species Siphonodentalium dalli. The sequence continues at coordinate 58,186,590 of CP136062.1, forward strand.
AATACTATCTAAATTCATCACCACTTGCTCAATATTTCATTAGCAGAAACACACATTTTAAACACGGAACCAATGTATTTCGTCACTTTATGGTGCTTTTTACGTCCAACTGTTAACATTTGGTGGCATCTGGTTTCATCATGCACCTCCCGGATCCGGAGTTGTACCGAAAAAATATAACAAAATTGTCCTCAAAGGAAACTCGCATGTAGTATCCACTCGTGCTTGCAACAAGGTTTACCACACAACATTTGCCTGCAGGGCAGTGGTTAGGATGACAAGCATTTTAAATATTTGTATGAATATCTTACATTCAGTATTGATGGCGAAAAAGTTAAATATTTACTATGTAGTGATACTCGTGTCCCCCACATGTAGTATTATGTCCTACAATCTCCACATCGTGCTAGAGAGAATTCATATATCTGCACCTATACACATGACCCCATTATTTTGTGTTCAGTATTCTTATTCAGTTTTACTCCTCCGCGTGCTTTTCCATTTTAGACGAAAATAATCATATTGTTCTGCCATCTGTGAAATCAGTAAGATGTACATGTATATTTAAAAATACACCCAATAGCCATTTTTGACTAGCATGTGTTTACGATTCAGTTAAAGTCAGCGGAATATCTGGTCGACCAAATGGTGACATGAATGGGTTACAAGAAGAAGGCAGGTTAGTCAAAACAGAAAGAAATTATAAAAAAGCAAGTAAAAGAAACAATAATAACAATATAAACAATGAAAACAAACAGAATATTATACAAACGAACTATAATTGTTGCTACATGAATAAAAAACTTCGCACTATGAATAAATTTGGAGAAGGAAATGATCCTCTAATTATTGTTTGTTGAATTATACGGTTCAATTGCAACACTGTATATAATATTAACCGTTGTAATCTGATGCATGACATACAGTAATGCTCTAATTAATTGACTCCATAACCACAGCAGAATTATGGGTAACATATCAGGATTTAGTCGGAAATATGGCTTGTTGGCATTCATCGGAAAGCTCTAGGCGACCAACAACCAAATTATTTAGTTTACCATACATGTAAATGTAACAGGAAAGCTACCGCTATATACTAGTTATATAATCCGTATTAGATATGATACGTGTATCTAAACATAATTCTTTCAGGGCGTTCATAATCGATGTGGTTCAAAATCAATATATGGAGGTTGCTGATGTGTTTCGTTTCGCCGTGCTAGCTGGCTTTGATTTCATCTCCTACTCGGATGCAAAAACAATCAACACGTGTGTCCGAGAGCAGGGAAGCTTGTCTGGCGGACTTCAGTTCTTCCCATCCGGGAAATTCCTGTATAGTGCACGGCCACCAAGTGGTCGCCATGAAGACTTCATATATCCACAAGAACTTGGAAAACCAGACACAATGCTTCTGGATGGCAATGACGACAATATGCGGGTATCCAAATCTTTTAGGTAAGTTGAAAGTCATTGCAGTGCTTAACCTCAAATTAGCATTGCTAATTACGTGCTTTCACAGGTCGTCGAATTACAAAATGCTTACTGGATGATAATTTCTGCCTTTGTAGATTCGGGTATAGATAAATAGAGATATGAAATGAGTGTTTCTCTCATATGATATTTATGAAACGAGTCTAAGAATTTTCGTGACGAGTTTCATAAATATCATATGAGAGAAACACGAATTACATATTCTATTTATCATATGACACCTATAAATTGATTATGATGTCCAAAACACACAAATCACTAAATAGCTATATGACATCGGCAGCAAAAGGTTAATGTGACGTCACTTCATTGCACCGGAAGCCCAATTACACCTGGTGATCTAGCAGAAGTAATATGCACGCGAAGATATAGTGCGCTTTTCTGTTCTCAGTTTGTGACATTATATCGTATGTTTATTAGATAAATACGAATTACATAATTATTCTATTTATCGTATAGCAATGTCCAAAACTATATATTTCAAGATTATAATTGCGAGAATTTCGGCATCGCGTTGATTGACGCGCACGAATTTGACCTGCATTTAGTTAGACATGCGGCTCGGCCCAGGCTGCCATTCAGCCAATCAGAACACACTTTTTGTCAACAAACCAATCAAATTATCGGAAGGTGATATGAACTAGTAGTTCATATGAAATTGATTTATGACATACTTTCCAACGTAATTAATGATTGAGTCATATGATAAATATACATATGCTTGCTTGCTTGCTTGTTGTGGATTTCACTCCTTTAAGTGAGGAGCACCCCATTATATTGGGTATATAAAATAATGGAAGTAAACATAAGTCAAATAAAACCAGGTAAAACTGCAATAATGATAAAATAGTTGGTAGAATTGTGGTACTAGTGAGTTAAAAGATTTATGTGTGTGTAAGTTACACTTAAGAACTTTTATGTTGAGCTTTCATATGTACATGTATATTTTTGTTTTGTTTTTAAGATTGGTATAGTTAAAATTGTCGTATTGACAAGAATATTTACAGGTAGTTGTTTTGCCTGTACAGCTCGGCTAGTTTGTCATTGTATGATCGTTTCATGGTGACGAGTCATAATTATGTGGCATCTTTAACATTGCAATCATTGTTATATGCTGATGTTACTCTTCATGACAGGGTAAACTCTGAACAGGGAATCTCCCCACATACATCATATACCCAATCAATCATAAGATAGCATTATCACACACATATTTATATGAAAGTTCACATACACATGTACGGGTACACCCCCTGGATGATATTCATATTTAGATTGATAAATACTCTCTGCTGTGTATTCCCCATATTTGATATATATTTGATATGTATGTATTTATGTTATTTTGTAATTGTAAATGAGAACAATGATTCTCATAAATTTTTACACTAGACGATGAGTTTACAACAATAAATTGAGATGGATGGATATGATTTTACTGAAGATGGATTATCTCTTTAAATAATAAATTTCAGTTACGGTCATGGGTATGAGCTTTTATATATCTATTGTAATTTTCATAATTTGTAATGTTACATAATTCCTAGTTCATCTACTTGGTAACGCTAAATAGTAAGTTACCAAGCTAATTAGCTCTCTCAGCTGATTTTCACACGAAGCAGTGTCACGAAGTGTACACGAAGCATTACCTCATGTTGATTGTGTCTTTATTTCGGGCACATTGAAACATCACGTATCATTTTCAGTATTGGACTTGAACAACGGGGTTTGGCAAATTACATTGGATTCGATGAGTGCGGTTGTAACTCGTAACACCATTCTTTGATGGAAACACATTACTTCCACAATTTGCGTGGGCTAAATTATAACCATGCCATTGCTTCTCTATACGATGGCATAAGTTTTCCTCGGCATATTGAGCACTTACCTTCAATAATTCGGACGTCCCGTGATACCATATCACATAAGCTGATTTGCATATTGATTTGCCAGAGGTAGATTATGCGAATTAATTTAAAGTTCGAAGATCTTAACATGTGCAAAGTGATGTTCATGTCACATTTAAGTTCCTCGTGAATGTTGAAATATTTCGCATGAACAATTCGGAAATTCCAGTTGATGAATGACTTGATATTTTAGGTATATAGGTTAAATACATGGAGTCCATAGGACGAAATCAACAGCACCATCACAAGGGATTACCCCCTCTTCCTTGAATATAACTAATTTATCACAAGTTTTACTGTGATGAATTTTGGAATTGACGAATATTGAGACGTATTTCTAAAATATCAAAAGTTTAGTGACAGTTGATTAAATGCCGAATGATGTTTTAACTGACAAAATAAGTCTGATATGAAGCTATACTCATGGACAGCATTTGAAAAGTAATAGGTAACACAAAAGGAAGCAAGGATAGTTATAACTGGGTTCTTCATGATCTCGTGATTCAAATATGGTCCTAAATACATGTATCAGTAGAAGTATTGTAAACATAAAATACACATTTCATATTAAAGAACAAAAAAATCAGCTTGATGCCTATGCAACTAGAAAGTCCAGTATATAACATTAAATACCACAAGCACACTATATCGTTATTGTGCATGGTCATCAAACAATATACAATGTCGCTCGCAAACTAACTTTATTTCCGCAAACCAGATGCCATTTGTGAAAGCATTTATTACACAACCAGAATGACTCGTATTTACGAATTAACCCTTTACCCAACAAACCGGCCAAAACCGGCCAAATAAAGCTTCAACAGCCTAAAATATCTTGGGTCTGTCTCAATAAAACCATACAAATATGGATACCATTGGAACCGGCTCATTGACCACATTGTGATGGTTATAGTTATGCCCTGTGCCAATGCATTCTCTTATATATGCGAGTCGACCATAGGTCGCCTCGCATATATAAGAGAATGCATTGGCCTAAAAAATATCTTTTTTTAACACTTTTTACCATTTTTTCTTACATTCTTTAACAATTTTATGATTTTTAATGTGTTAAGCCAATGCATTCTCTTATATATGCGAGGCGACCTATGGTCGACTCGCATATATAAGAGAATGCATTGGCACAGGGCCCTTCTGTTGGGTAAAGGGTTAAGCAACATAAAGAGATCGTAGCTTTAGTCATAGAGTGAATGATGTACAGCCATAACGCTTGGTCATACATGTATATAATACAATCGAATCCGATGTCATGTTATTATATCAACGTCATAACCCTTTATCCAACAGAAGGCCCCTGTGCCAATGCATTCTCTTATATATGCGCGTCGACCATAGGTCGCCTCGCATATATAAGAGAATGCATTGGCTTAACACATTAAAAATTATAAAATTGTTAAAGAATGTAAGAAGAAATGGTAAAAAAAGATTTTTTTAGGCCAATGCATTCTCTTATATATGCGAGGCGACCTATGGTCGACTCGCATATATAAGAGAATGCATTGGCACAGGGCATAACTGTAACTATCACAATGTGGTCAATGAGCCGGTTCCAATGATATCCATATTTGTATGGTTCTATTGAGACAGACCGGAGATATTTTAGGCTGTTGAAGCTTTATTTGGCCGGTTTTGGCCGGTTTGTTGGGTAAAGGGTTAAACTTCACTCAGGCTTAATTGTTTCAACACTTTCGTGGTGTAGTTGAAATGTGTCGCATTTGGACCAGTGCAAGATTTGGGTGCTTTGGCGTTTTACATATTTATCATTACCTTTTTGCTATAGATTGTCAAACTTCAAATATCCTGGAGAGAGATTTCTCAGACTCGATACAAACCTTGTGACCTGCTTAGAAGACACTAAAGTAATAACTGATTTCACCATTATCAGAGGTTCTGCATACAGACACAGGTAGAATGTAATGTAATTACAAGTCGATTACAGGGCATATTTGAACACCATAGCAAATAGCTATGTAATAAATCTTGAAGATTATAAGATCCCTTCATTATTAAATCACCAGCGACAGCAGGGGTGATATTCATCGGCCATGTTTATGCTATAAACAGCGACACAATACCACAGTTGGTGAGCTTCTGCTGGTACAAACCGCTTGGACTATATATAAACTCGGTTTCTGATTAGGACCCCAATGTTCTAATGTAAGAAACAATACAGATAAAGTGATGCCAACATTTTAATGTCTAAGTGTGTCAAGTTATAAGCATACACTATATATTGAAGCATTGTATTGGTCTGTCCAACTGGGTGTGATTGGTGACATTGTTGAACGAGAATTCATGAAAAAATCCCCCAACAGTAAAATTACTGGTAAATAATCTCCGCAATCTTTGATGATGTTCGACGGAAACGGGTTTTGACATGCCACATATGGCTGTACTACAGATTCTCATCTTTTGTCAAAGATGCGGAGAGCGCATATTCACATACATTTCATTCGATAGCTTTGTGCTCGCCTCGAATCACTTTATATAAGATCTCGATTATGTTATATGCGTTGTGTTCTCTCTACATAATTATGCCACTGAAAGTGTTTTGGATTCAACATATTTAAAAACTATAAAATAAATCTTGATTGTTTTCTTGTTCACAGGACTCCAAATCGTGTGAATTTCAACAAACGACATGAGCAAGAAAAATATAGATTCCAGGCAGGACAAGCAGTCGAGCTGGCAGGTAGATTCCCGAAAACGTAGCACGCCCCTATGTAGTTTATTCGTCATTACTCCACAGGGAGCCTAACAATAAGGCTGAATTGGTTTCGTTACATGTTTAGGGTACCCGGGATGTCAACATATCCTCGTGCAGGTTCATATATGATTGCATATTCACACAGGTTCATAGTTATGGAACTTATTTGATTCTGAAATAAGTGGATATAGGACTTATACCCGCTATTTCATTGAATGACGCGGGTTGCAGTGAAAACACATTATAAAAAGGGTTCATCTGGTACGTCGTGTCAATGAAAGAAGTAGATTAAATAGTGCCTATGCCACTCTGCTGGTCATGTCCCATTCAGGCTCATATAGAGCTGAATTCAGATTCAAATAATCCCTATACGGGGTATTGCCTGTGTGTTATATAAGTTATATCTGAACTTATTTACGAGAGAACAAGCTGAGGGTGTACAAGCCGTTGCATTTGGGTACCCAGGACGTTGAAGACGTTGATTTTGGGTTAACTTGGATCTCCGAAATAATGTTTATTGTACTATGATATAAAAAACACGCCCAATGTATACGCGACCTCTACCTAAAGACAAACTAGAGGTGTGACTGTCCCAATGGGACTAAGGATACCCCCGTGTTTTTAAAATACTAAGATGTTTCACATGTCAGTAAACATTTAGTTAAAATATTAAAATAACAGTTCCCATTGCAGGTGCACAAACCTAACCGTAATCTTAAACCTATTGACCGAAAAATGTAGGAATAAAAGCGCAGACAAAATTATGCATTTTGCAAAAATGTTCTAAGTCGAAAAAGGGGAATAACTCCACAAAAAAGTCGGACAGACATCATAATCGCAGGTGCACAGGTTCGCATCACGGTACTAAATATCACTGCCAAGATTGACCTAAAAATGTAGAAATAAAAGCTCGGACAAAATTAGGCATGTTGCAAAAGAATGTCTAAGTCGAAAAAGGGGGATAACTCCACCAATAAAATGCCGGACAGACATCATAATCGCAGGTTATAGGACTTAAACCCGCTATATTTCATTGAATGACGCGGGTTGCAGTGAAAACACATTATAAAGAGGGTTCATCTGGTACGTCGGTTTCCATGGTACTCCGGACAAATTTGTGTCCACGGACGGACGACGGACGGAAGACGGACGACGGACGGACAAGCTGACTCCAGTATACCCTCCTAACTTCGTTGCGGGGGTATAACAAGATAGCTGCTAATTCAGAATATTCTACATTTTCAATTTCGCAGACGGCTTTAATATTGAATCATCTGAGTTGAGTTTATTTTAGTTTAGACTAGAAACGCCAAATCATTATCGAATCGAATCATATGGCGTATCTAAGACTGCCATGATGACGTCTATTGTATGAGTTTTGGTAGAGAATGGGTACCCTAATCAACGTTTTAGAGATCCGGGGTTCTAAAATCAACAATTCGAGATGCGGTGTATCATAAGCATACATGCCAAACTGACCATTTAAGCGAACGATTGTATTGAGCTGTGATAATGGCAAATATTCTCCCACCAGTGAGGGTAACGTTGCAGATGTATCCATACATACACTTCAAACAATATACACATTGATATTTAATATAATTTCTTACTTCATTCCGATGAATGAAAGTTAAAAACCATAGGCGACATAATAATTATACCCTTATATATAATACTAGAAAGGTTACCCGGCGTTGCCCAGGTTAAAGTGATGTAAACCCTCTGTGGATATTTGGTGGGAATAGAGAATACTCCTGCTCTCAAAGTGGTACACGTATTCTCATAAATTGTATATCCAAATGCCATCACAAAACATGATTCTTACACATGGAATATAAGTAATAGTGGCTCACCTTGTCAGGTCGGAGTGATTATCATTTTGTTTATCGCGTTTAATCCGCCCCACCAATAAAGAAGTATTTATTTATTTACAACTGCGTATACTTCAGACGTTATATCATGAAACGTGAACATCATAAACACATTAGTTCGAAAAAATAAAAGACGACAATTGTGTTTTACATAGAGATGTATCGATCAATCTTTATGAAGATACAGATGTTTTAAAGATATGTCCATGTGCTCCTCTGTTCTGGTGCTATATACATGCATGCATAGCAGCTACATGTGACCGACACAGCGATATTTTGAGTTGTTTATGTTAGGCGATGAGTCTGTTTTGAAAAAAATAAAAAAAATCCTCTGTATCTGGCAGATATACCCTCGTAAGATGTCATTATTGGAAGATCCTGAAAAGTCATGTGCTACGGACTGCGTTTTCCTTGATATCAGAAGTAACCATATTTGACTGCACACTGTGACCACTATTTTTGAACAGGCCTGCTCTACATTTCCATATCTCTTGGCAATTGTAACTTTTTTGTGGAAACTCTATTGAATGGGACATACTCGATCGTGTTATAGTACATATATGAGCCATTATAATATGCAATCCTCTGACGATTGAAGGTCCCTCAGTTTGAATGAATATATGTACATGTATACAAATTCGTATCAAATTTAGGGCCACCATTGCATATCTCTCACACAAAAGGCACCAATTTGCTGCATTTAAACCACACGATTAGATTATTTGTATCACGGAGAAGAATATGTATCACTCACATGGAAATCGGCGCTAAACATATTGTTTATCAATGTTTGTGTCCCTCTCACACCCCTGACTCGAATGTCCCTACCTTTAACATCTTTAAGCCACATAATTAGACTCCTGATATCATGGAGATTAGTATTTGTAAGTTTGGTACTAATCCGCGACTAAACAATTTTTTTATCAAATGTAGTGCCCACCCCGTCTCCCACAAAAGCAGCACCAATATGACGTCTTTAAAATTACACGATTATATTCCTCGTATCATGGATAAGAATGTGTATCAATTTGGTGGAAATTGGCGCTAAAAAATATTGTGTATCAATTTTGGTGCCCCTCTCCCTTTCAGTGCACCCCTGACTCGAATGACGCTACTTTTAACAGTTTTAAGCCACGCAATTAGACACCTCATACCATGGGGATGAATTTGTATAAGTTTCGTGGCTATTGGCGACTAAACCAATTCTTGTCAGATTTTGTACCCACCCTCCGCCCCTCAAATCTCTCATCCCAACGACACCAATTTGGCGTCTTTAAATCACACAATAAGATTCCTTGTATCATGGAGAAGATCTCAGAAGAATGTGTATCAATCTGGTGGAATTCGGCGCTAAAATTATTTTGATCAATGTTGGTGCCCCTCTCCCCTTCCGGGCATTCCTGACGCGAACGGCGCGACTTTTGACATACTTAAACTACACCATTATAATCCTCATATTATGGGGATCATTATATATAAGTTTGGTGGTAATCGGCGACAATTTGTTCTGCCCCTCCCCTTTTCTGCCCCTGAAAACAACGGCGTCACTTTATAAATTTCTAACCCTCGCCATTATCTTTCTCGTAAAAAGTTACCCATATTAGACCCCTTTTGTGCCATCTATATGGTCCCCTGTGGATTTCTATAGAACACAGACAGACAGACAGACAGAAAGACAGACAGACAGTCGCAGATATAGATATAGATGTATCTAGTGGCGTTGCTTAAACTGTTTATGTCCGTGAGGGGATTTTAGCATCTATTGGTCGAGGCTCTGTCAAGTCCAATAGATGCCAAATCCCCCGAGCGGACATAAACAGTTTAAAAGACATTAGCTACATATTTTATTTATCCATCGCACAAAACTTGCCCTTTGTGAATTAAATATGTCATTCTCCTTAGTTTTACATTCGTTACTTCAATGACGCCCTTATTACATATATTAGGTCAAGCGAACTAATTATAATTCATGACGTGCTAAAACAAGAGCGCAGCAGAGAGCGAAATAGTTCGTTTTGGGATTCTTTATAAATAATTATTCTAAGCTGGATTTGTATGGTTTATAGATATTTAGAGCCAAACACATATCCGTGTACAAATTTTTATATCAATTGCGGTGAATTATGACGGTAAACGTCCCAAAAAAATCACAATGACGTCATTTAGGTCGTTGACGTCCCTAGTAACTTGCGCAAAATGCATATGCAATTACGTCATGAAAGTAGTACTAACCTAATAAAGCTACGTTGCCCTAATAAAGCTACATTGCCGTAATAAACGTAACGTTTATTAGGCAGGCTTTAAGGAGGTAATAGATGTAGTGAGCGGTGGATAAATATGTATGCCATTTTTTACTAAATTACATACATACTATGCCGCCCTTCTGAAATGTCTACACTAAATGAAATAAAATAGATAACAAAATTAATATCAAACACGATCGTGTCTTTTGTGTAGCAATTATCGTCCCAAACGCTTTATTGTATTAACTAGAATCTTATTAAAAAGTAAAATAGGTTAAATACTAACTGGTCTGGAGCAATGAAGAAATCTTTGACTGCAGGCATATGGAAAATAAAAATAGAAATTGAGCAAGGAGTTCAATCTAAATAAAAATGAAATAAAAAAAAATATATATTTTTTTTATTACACTCCTATATGCGATTTTCGTTGAAAACCGTGTTAATTAATAATGGTAATACGGTTAGTGAATTATATCATTTCCCGTCAAGTCATTGGCGTTACGTCACTTACTGATCTGGACTGAATTTTCGATGGTTGATCTTTGTCCACACCTGGACATTCATGCACGAATTCAGCGTGTTTGAATCATATTTGGCGAAACAAATTGATGCAGAAGTGTAATAAATAGAGTAATCAATTAGTTCCGAGAATTACGTTCAATAATTCACTCGAGGCGAGAGACTAACGCGCACTCGTTTCTTACCGACGTCTCCCGACTCTCGTGAATTATTTAACGTAATTATCGGAACTAATTGATTACTCTCTATTAATTAAATTGTTTTGTAAATATTTAAACGATTAAAACGTAGGCGAGGCTCAGAAAGGGCTACCGCTGTAAAGCTGACAAAGGACCGCCACTGAATAAAGGTTCTGTATAAGATCAAATCACACACATGGGCCGCAGCTAGTAGTAAATGAATTCAAAAAGCTAGTCTAAATTGTAAGTTTTTTTTAACTAACAAACACTCAAAAGTTGCATATTTATTTTGTTTGATTCAGTTATTCTTGTATTACACCGAACTTTACGAATTGTTATATATCACGAACCAATCAATATAATTTTTCATTGCTAATTCAGGTAACGATCTGACAGGTTTGGTGAAGGCGATTTTTCGTGGGTGTTTACCTGAACTCAGAATGGACATGCTTGGCGTTGGGATCGGTGCCCATTCGGACAGACTGTACCTGGATATCCGCAAATTGGAACATGGCGAGTTTATAACGAGCTGGAATGTCAATAACCCGTCACTTCACCAATTCATAAAAGAACTTGCTACGATGCTGAAAAACGGTAATTGAACAACATAATTATTCTCTTGCAAATGGTTTCATATTAAACCAAATATTCACATATGTGCATAATGGACTCATTTGATTCTAAAAAGCTGAAGGGGTCACTCTCACCAAAAAGAGTGCTGACGGGTAAACATGTTTTGAAAATGTACTGAAGGGTACACAGGTTTTTAAATATCGTTCTAAATAACGTTTAGTTTTCGTGCCTGTCATGATTTCTAATAGAGGAGAAATGTTTGTCGTCCAACTAAAATTAAAAAAATGAACTGAACACACACTGGTGGTGTGTGCCATACTTTTAGGAACACAGTCGAAGTACAGTAATGCCCTAATTAATCGACTCTCTAACCACAGCATAATTATGGGTAACCTTTCAGGATTTAGTCGGAAATATGGCTTGTTGCCATTCATCGGAAAGCTCTCATCGAGCATTAACAAGCCATATTTCCGACTAAAACTGAAAAGTTACCCATAATTCTGCTCTGGTTAGAGAATCGATTAATTAGGGCAATACTGTAACTGCGTCACAAACCCTGTGTACCCTTCAGCACTTTTTCAAAATCGGTGAACCCTCCAGCACTCATTTTGGTGAGAGTGACCCCTTCAGCCACAATTAACGTATACCCGCTATATACCGTTGAATGACGCGGGTCACAGTGAAAACAGATAACCACGGTAAATAAGTTTGCATAGAACATATTGCTAAAATAGTTCCATATTAGACTTATTTTGCTTTTAAATACGTTCATATGTAATCTATTTCGACCGCCAGATAGGTTCATACTGATATCATGATACAGGAGAACAGACTGAATTGAATACGTCCTGTCACTATCTCGCGGCCATATTGGATCGACCATGTCCGGTTTCATCGATTCATCCAGTCCCGGTTCCGTGGTTTTCGTGCTACAGGTCTTAAGTTTTTGGAGTAGCATTTCCATACATGGAGCTTTTGAATTATTCATGACTCGCTTATGATCTGGCACAGGATATGTAGTGCTGCAGCAGTCCAGCTCCCTCTCATGAAAAGGTCAAATTAATTTCCCTCTATAAAAGGGCTCTTACACATGGATAATCTTTGGCAAAACCTATTAAGCTTCCCGCGTTTTCTGGTGAGGAATGTTAGGTAATTACACAGTGTCGCTTCGCCCTCCGGGTGTATACTAATGTAGAGAATATTGTATCCTATATATGGGCGCTGGGGGTTTTATTTATAGAAATAGTTTTTTTTGGGACGCATTAAAAGTTGTAGTGGGACCCCGAACCGGTAAAAGGTGTAGTTGTTATGTCAGTAATGTTGTTACGACCTATTGGTGTTTACTGCTTCGCTGATCTGGCCGATGGGGATATCTGACAGGACGACACGTTTCAGGTTTCACGCGATACGAGTTATTTTAGGAAATGTGTAGTAAGACTTATCTGGCCGTGTCGAATTGAGCTTTCGTGATCGGATGTCTGGCAGGACAACACATTTCATATGTTTTCGCGGATGTGTATTAAAGGATGTCTCATTGCTGCATGTAACTTTTATAACCGCGTTAATTGCTTTCGATGTGTATATGTGTGAACAATGGCTGTGCCACTCTTGAAGATTTTATGGATGGAACACAATGCGTAATATAACAGCTAACTTTGTTGATGAATTATGATACATATCTCAGTTTGAATGTAGAATAAATGTTTTGCGGAGTATCGGGTGTGTGTTTAATCGGATTAGTAGTTTTTTTTATCCGCATTTAGAGGCTTCCGTGGTGAATGGGAAACCTGCAGTAATAAGCCGTAAGTTTGTGTAATAATTTGAAGGATTAGTTGTTTTAAAGGAATTCTGAGGTGGTGCATTCATGAAACCAATACATTTTATATTATAATTTATACATATGCCTAATAATATGATCTTGAGGGCGTTACCATTTCTGATTATGGTTTTCTTGTTTCCATTTCATACAGGTGGGATTGTTATTGATCCTGTTAATGAGAGAAGAGCATGTAGGACTCCTGTGTTCGGAGAAGACAAGTTTTATTTGACGTTCCCGCTCAACAATGCAGGGTGAGTGCTTGAGTTTATTACATACTATCACAAGCCTGTGCTCTGTACATATAAAATGACAAACAATAAAAATTTATTTCCAAGCTCTCAAATGTATTAAAGGCACGTGAGGCCTTAGTTGTTGAAAATATTCATATTTGTTCTAATCACCGTAAACAGAAAAACATTAAAACGCATACAGTTTCGTTCATATATACCATGACCATCGCGTAAACAGCATGTTATCATAAAGACCTACTATATTTTACCTAAGCAAGAGCCTGATTGTGTTACAGAAGGCAGCACAATGCTACTGGCTAATCACACACAAATGGCATAAACGCTCTTTATTAGTTCCATATCAGGAATTCACCAACAAAGAACGCTCTGTATGTTTACCATCATAATATAAACAAACACCAGAAAAGTAACTTTTTAAGCTTTTGTTTACATAACAATGGTAAAACATTTGACAATAACATACTGTTTTTGCGATATTTCTTATTTGTATACGGACAAAGTCTGTCTACATTTTGATGTTCTTTCTGTTTGTGGCGGTTATTGACGGGTGGAAATATTTTCACAGGAAACCCACCGCCAAGGCCAACCGTACCTTTAAGATGTGGATATTGCGATTTTGACTGGATTTAATTAAAAACCGCACGTCGGGCCATTAGGTTTGGATTCCTGGAGATATATAGCACATACTGTAAGCTAGCCTAATTATGAGAGATTCCTCAAAAATATATTAATGGTATAGTATCATGATAGAACGAATACGATATTGTCCACAAAACACAGTTATGCGAGCCGAGTATTTGTTTATATACAACAAATAAAGGGTGTGCTATGACACTGAACACAGTTCCGATGTTTTGGGGGGGGGGGGGTGATTCACGGCGACCCATTCAACACCGAAATGTTGAGTGACGAGGATTAGCGAGCGCTATAACGGTATATTGTAAACAACATTGTACAGTTTTAACCAAAGTTCAATGAGTGGGATCTCCCCAGTGTTGAGTGTTTTGTTATCACACACTCTTTATGTGCTGTACTGTAACTCACATGGCTTTTGTTTACTAACACTGCGTACGATCTTAACAATAACAAGCTATATATGCGATAATATATTGGTATAAGAACACAATCTGTCTATATTTTAATATTCCTTCTGATTATGGTGGTTTTAACGGATGTGACTATTTTTAACAGCAATACCCATCGCGAATGCCATCCGTATCTTTAAATTATAAGATATACCATTTATAATGTAAGCAATCGTTTCAAATTCCAAGTTTACATTGGATACCACCACTTATACGAACTAGCTGTATTTAAAACACACAGTCACAACTAACAAGACTTTAGATATAGACGAAACGTCGGTTGTGTTTCACTCCACGGATGCCCTCATATAACTAATATTGACGTTGTTCTCTTAAATACACGGTTATACACCTATTGTTCAATTTAATTGTAAATTGTATTTCTACATCTTTATTTTAAACTAAGGTATTGCCCGTCAAAAATGATGAATCTATAAACACTCTGTATATTACTTTTGGTGCGCGCTCTTATTTTTTGTCGTTTTCGTCGGTTAGGCCCCATACATGTATTAGCCATATTTATGCAATTAATAACAACATTAACTTTCCAGGATTGTTTCTACACCCGCCCCTTTGTTATGCAACCAGTACTGTCAATTTGTTGAGAAAACCTGTTAAAGATGTTTCCCGTTAATGACTATAACCACCCCTTGATAAGATGCATACTCCGAATTAATGTTCGCAAATCACTATTTCATTGGCTTCGATTCGGAGGTAAAAAATATTTGATTCGAGTCGAGGAACCCACCCACCAAAGCTCAGAGTGACCAGATATCGATTTTTGAAACATATTATTCTTCACCACGGAAACCAAAGTGGCCCACTAAATGTCGATGAGAAGACGGTCTCGGACCAAATTGCGGATGAAGATGGGTAACTCTAAAATCAAGTGGCTTTTTTGTGTCAGATATTTGACTAACCGGCAAAATTTCTTTGAACAAAATGTTGACAAATAACAGGTTTTGGGCAATTTTATACTAGAGCTGACTGTGGTTAGCAATATTTTTGGGCAATTAATCGATTCTGATAACTAAATAATCGGTCTGATAGATCTCAAAATATTGACAGAGCATGTGAAATGCTAAGAAGGACATTCTCCAGTGCATGACAATCACCAAATTCCTGACTCCTTCATCTGCTCTTGAAATTTTGAAATCTGTAGTAATCCCCAAGGCAATATATGGATGTGAAATGTGGTATGGCCTGACAAATACACAAGTTCTGCAACTTGAGAGAGTCTATCGTATGTGTATACAACATATTCAATGTCTGTCTACTAGAACAAGTACAGAACTTTCACTGTCATTACTTGGTTTAACACCACTGCATGTCGAAGTAGACCGGAAAAAACTTTTATTCTTGGGAACACTAATAAATATTCCAAACACTCATCGCGATACTCTAAGAGTGTTTATGTTCAATGTTCAGGGCCACCTCCTCTATAAACGGTCCCTGTCTGGCTTTGCGAAGGAAATATTCACACACCTGCACGCTTATGATATCATTGATTACCTCACAAATGTTCTTGATTCTGGGTTCTTTCCATCACAGAAACAATCGAAAGAAATTGTGAAAGAGAAGATCAACAACTTCGCATATCAAGCACCATGATGTGATTTGACAAATGAATCACTGAATTTCTTCAGGATGGTTAAATCCTGTCCGATGTCGATCTGGAAAGGCTGGCTACTATGCAGGGAACGCCCAAAGTACAAAGCTAAAGCTCTCTATATGGCAAACATCATCTCCAGAACGACATATGACAACAACGCATTATGCAAGCACTGTGGGTGCCAATACTCTGACCTCATGTCACACATGTAACTCCATTGCTTCTCTCCGCACATACAGGAACTCAGAAATGAATTCTGGTATAAAATCATAAACATATTCGGAATTCCTACATTTTCATTCCTGGATTTACTCTCGCCGGTAGGATTCCTCACTTATGCATGTGGATGTGGAACTCATGTGTGATGAGAAACGCTTATTTATTCATTGTCTCATATTTGTGTGTGTCCTTTGCTCCTTCTGACCAATGCAAAGGGTCAACCAACCTCATATAAGTGAAAATGATTTAGTTTGAATGTCACTGTTGTATTCATAAACATGTATATACTTGTACACATATCTCTCATTCAAGGAGGCAATAGAAACATCTCTCTCTCTCTTACTGAATTTTAACTAATATATTTATTGACGCTGGGGGATCGTTGCGGCTGAGATAATACGTATGGAGAAGCGTGTCAATTCTATAGTGTTCATTTAATTCATGAGATGCCGATGATCAACGTCATGATGTAACTTTCCCCATTGGCCGAATTTGCCTGCACCTGTTTGAATGTATATATCTTCTGCGCTGCTCATAATTATGTGTTTCCTTTCGAATCAAGAAAATAGTTGGATTTTATGGATTATCAGATGCATGTATGTATTATGTAGTCTTATGATAGAAATTAATTATATATATTAAATACCGCGCACTATCAATGCTGTACATTAATTGGAATATACCATTTTGAGGTACACGTAGATCGTGTTGTGGTGGTCACGACGGGGCATCTTTCACCGGTGCGGAAATGTGGCTTATTCGAGTCTGTGATTATATGTCAAAAGTAGACATGTCGGTCGAGTTATTTTATTTTATGTTAAATACCCTTTTTATAACATTATTAGATTAACATCCATACTACTGGAACATTCCAATGTATACGTTCATAACTGAGTGGGGTAATCTATTCAGTATAGAAAGGGTTAAGCGACTAATATTTCCGTTCATTTTTCCATAGATTCTGTTCTGAAGACCCAAACGATGTGTTTTGTGATGCGACCAAAACTAGACGAGATGAAGTTGCGAAAGATCTACAAGAAACGCTGACAAAAGCAGCTGGGTCAGATAAACTCCCGCGCCCTGTCATTCTACCGCTTGTGCAGAAATGCATTGTCAACACATGTGGGGGTTGTCCGAACTCAGGTAGGTACATGGACGTATGGCAGAATGTGTCAGTCATCCGAACGTTCGTCAAAATATGTATCATTCAGTTTAGCCAAATTAGCGAAAATGATAACTTTAGATGAAATAATGGTACTTTTTTTAACATAATCAGTTTGTCGTACCAGCATTATAACCATTCAGCAGAACCATCGACATCATAGAAAATTAACAGATCCACATAATCAGGGTGCAACTGGGTGCAATTTATCTGACACTTATTTTTTTTTAACAAATATTTAGTGTACATAATAAAGAAGATTTAGTCGTATATTTTCATACTTCAGTGGTGTTAAATAAACTCAATCCGATCAGACGCTCCTAAATTACTATTTCTTTGGCGTCGGGGGTGAACAATATTTGATTCGAGTCGTGGAACCCACCCATCAAAGCTCAGAGTGATCAGATATCGATTTTTTAAGTTTGTTATTTCTCGAGATGTGTAATAATATGTGGCCCAGAAAATCGTGGTAAAACGAAGGGTCTCGAACAGAATTGTGGATGAAGATGGATAACTATAAAATCAGGCGGTAATACGGTTAAATTTCATGATAATATAGTGATAATACGTTCATATTTTGTTGAGCAAAATGTTGATAAATAACAAGTTTTGGGAAATTTGATACCATAGTTCACAGTGGTTAGCATTATTTTGTTGCAATAAATTGATTCTGATAACTAATAACTAATAACTAATAACTAATTTTGAAGAAATGTTGTTGTTGTTGTATCTCGATGGTATGGGGACCGGCTGATCGGATTGAGTACCTTTAACAATTGAAAAGTTGAAAAGTCGGAGATAACAGGTGAAAATTCGATAATCTTTTTGGGGATTAAGAAATGTGTTTCCCTATTTACATTTTCAGCTTTGTATCAATTCTAACACTTTGATTGCATATATCAAACATGATGTCCGGACTAGCGATAATTCTTTTTCTATATTAAATCACAACCACAAACTCTAGGTTTAAGATAATATATCGAAAGGCTTTAATGGATATTTCAGAATCTAAATATCTTGACGAATGTTAAACAAACGTGCCGGCCACATACATGTAGAACACAGGAACTTGTCGAACAGTCGAACCTTTTCTGACACTAACTTTTCAACAAATACTTAATGTACATAATCACGACGTTGTACGTCCAAGAGTCATATATGATCATACCTTAATTAAGTAGTAAACAATCTTAAATGGAAATGGCCATTAGCTGGAAAATATCATCTCATGCATGTGATTATTTTCCCGACAGCTGAAAAGTCGGAGATATCAGATGGAAACTTCCAGGCCACGGGCGTCACGAAGTTGGGCATTTTGGCATTCGAGGGAGCTACTTTGTTACAAATTCAAAGTTTGACCCCCCAGCACAGATTCTCTATTGTAACGTCACTGGGTGGGTGGTAGGCGTAATTTGTATGACTTTAATTCGACTTGCTGGGATATATAATGCTCGTAGAAAGGTAGTTCAAGTATATATCGACCTATTTCCATATCGGGAATAATTCAAAAGCGAGTACATTCTATTATTAGATGTATTTTGGAGCGCAAACCACCAAGAGGCTTTAATATGTGCGTTGTGTGTTCTGTCAATATTCTTTTCCGAATTGCTTACATATATTAATAGGTGACATCTGGAAATCGAAGGTCGCGGCCTGTATTGAGTTGGTTACCACCATTGGAGAGAAGTTTGCAGACGTATTTGGCGACTTGCATGACAAGGCAGCATTCTTCAATACAGAATCACACAACTCGTCCGTGCACTCACATGCGTGCCACGATAACAATATGTGTATAGAAAGCGTCCAACTCTACTCTCTGCTACGTGAGTTACCATATGTACTTTGAGCATGTTGTTGGATGTTGGTGATGATGAGGATAAATATGACAGCGACGACAATGATGACGATTGACGACGACGATAACAACGTCGACGAAGCTGATAATGGATAACGATGACGACGGATGATGACGAAGATGTATAAAGACGGTGACAAAAATATTGATAATGGTGACGATACGGATGATGACGATGAAGATGAAGATGACGATTGTATTGATGCTGATGATGATGATGATGCTGATGAAGATGGTGTTGCTGATGATGATGGTATTGATGGTGACGATGATAATGATGATGATGATGATGGCGACGACGTTGATGATGGTGATGATGATGATGATGATGATGATGACGATGATAATGATGCTGATGAATAATGATGATGATATGATGATGATGTTGATGATGATGAGGATGGCGATGAAGATGGTGTTGATGATGATGGTGTTGATGGTGACGATGATAATGATAATGACGATGGTGATGATGATGATGATGATGATGGTGATACTGATGCTGATGAATAATGATGATGATATGATGATAATGGTGATGATGATATCGATGATGACGATGTCGACGACGATGATGACGATGACGATGGTGATGAAGATGGTGTTGATGATGATAGTATTGATGGTGACGATGTTGATGATGATGATGATGGTGAGGATGATGACGGTGACGATGTAATTGACCCCATTGTATATATGTATATATCCATGTTCTGCATTAATTTGCAGCATTGACAATTAAAGCATTAATTAAGCGATATCTAAACTAATTATTATTAGGGTGTTTACATGCAGTTGGTGTGTGGAAAGAGAGATATGTGATAAGAGCATTTGTGTATTATTCTTTAATTAGCTCAATAGAACATTTTGTTGAGAAATAAGCAATCTCTCTCACAGTTCCTAGATATGCACCGCTGAATAGAGCTTTTGTCCAACAAAAAAATCATTCACGATACAAAATGATTAAAGGTTGATTATCTCTTCACTCTTCATTTAACAATTTTGAAATAGTTTCGTGGGTATAAATTAATAAATATGAATTGAAGATCCATATTCGGAAACGCTTCAGTCAATTAATATTGATTTTATTTCGAATATTTTATTTGAATATGAGATGATTAAGTGTGACACTTTATTGTTCTATATTAGAACAGACCATTCAGGCGATACCATATAGCGATATAGATTATTAAGTTGTTTCTTTTGCTATGGTCAGAACATCAAATGTCCCAGATTTATTGTTTGTATTGTTTTATTACAAAGTTATAATCGAGAATGAGTATATTTGTTTATTTGTGAAAAAATTACACAATAAAATTTCTGGTCTCTGTTGGTCTCTTAACAGTAACCACTATAGTTCGTTAGCTGAACAACAACACTTTTTTAGACCAGAAAATATTCGAAATATAATGAATATTAATCTATAGAAGCATTTCCGGACAGGGGTCTTCGTTTCATATATAATAGTTTATACCGCGGTAACTATATAACACATGTTTACAAAGAGACAGACCATCTTTAATTAGTTCAATAGAACATTTTGTTGAGGAATAAACCACCTGTCTCACATTTCGTAGAATAGAGCTTTTACCCAACAAATATATCATTCACAATACAAAATGATCAAAAACAATTCTAAAAAAAAAAATACCATGTGGCCCAAACATGTTGGTCAATTCCATAATAATTTGGTCCCCTGGGCTTTAATAAATAATGTGTGTTGCTATTGGCATTGGAAATCACATGACTCATGCGACCACTATGACTGTACGCTTTTAAATATGCTAAAACGGAAGTTCAATATCCATATCTACATGTACAGCAATACGATAGTAATACACATTACGAATAACACGTTCGTGCGGGCGAAACTATCTACCTTACTCGTATTGAAATTCGCGCGGCACTTGTACCATTTTTCGCCCAGTTTTGAATTTGCGCACCTAGCTGCGCGAATTAATAACATACAGATATTTTTCATAAAAATCTTTGATCTTATGACAGTTTTAGTACTTAATCGTTCCCGAAGATACATGTGTATATTAAACACCATCATGAGGTATATACATCGTTTAAACATAGCTGCATCATTAATTTGATGCTCTAAATTATTATTCTGATGTTGAAATAGTATCGACATCATTGAAATGAACTCGAAAGAACTAAGACCACAGCTGCGCATTGGCAGTTATAACTTCAGAAAAAATCCAAACTGGGATGCAGGTTGTGTTGATATACGTGTAACTTACCCAGACTTTTTGGCCACGGTGTCACTCCAGTGTGCTTTCGACACCTTCAGTCTGAAGCATGTGTATTTCATGCATGAGAGTATTTCAACGTCGACAATTTTACCATGATTTGCCGGTATAGACATGCCACACGAAAATGAGTAATGGTGTTGTTGTTGGTTGCCCGTATGTAGTATATAGGCCTGAAAGCAGGCATACAAATCTATTCGGCCCAACCTTACGTAACGTATGTATCTCATTAACATAGCACTATTGTTTCCCCGTGGTTTGGTATACACGCAGGAGTCGTACCATTTTTCGACCAGATGGATGCGCGAAAAATAGTATTGCACGAATTTAAATACAAGTAAGGGATATTAATTTAAGTCTAACACTTCAACGGAAATATATCTTAACGCTACGCGCGTTGTTCTGATCTTTTTAGTTTTTAGTTTATAGTTCAGGTATTCCCAAATCAATAAATGTTTTATTAAACAATTTGACACGAAACACACAATGCATATAGCCAATGCCCGATCATTTACTAGAAATTAATAGAAAATTAATAGAAAATTATGTAGATTCATAAAACATGTATGCAAAGATCTCCGAATCATATTCGCATATAGCTAACTTATGTTAGCTAATGTTTATGTCATAAACAACAACATGATGTTGTTGTAACTGAACGTAAAGACAACCGAATACATCTTTAAAGTGATGTGAAACACTTCGCCGAGATTTTCTGAACAGTATACCAAAGACTCATGCGAAAATTAGTTATTTTCATAAATTTTATATCGAAATAGGCAGAACACAGCATCACTGTTATACACGAATTACATGCAGTGACCAAATTGTTGGCGGAATAATTGCCGTACAAACCAATAATTCGTCCCGAATAAAGTAGTAAATATTTATAGTTGTGCGTAGTTAAAGACATATTATTGACTTGTTCGGGTGCATTAAACTTATAAGTTAGTACTCAGGCGCTGTACCAACCTAGGGAATGTAACATTCTACTTTACTTTACATTCTATTTTACACAGATCAACGATGTGTGTTGTTTCACCAACTCACTACCATTGGTGTACTAACTATTAATCTCGAGAAACTACTCCTTGGAGATACTAACCTGAATAGTACACAAAACCGAACATATTTAGGGCTGTTCAATTATACATAACCTCAACATCGCGGTTCAAATTTTATTAAACACATTGATGTGCAAACCTACGCTGCAAATGTAACATGTTGTATTATCACTACATATATAGAAGGCGAAGACTCGTCTGAGCCACCGACCCACAGGACGAACCACCCCCATAAAGAGAAATATCCACCGTTATTATCACACTCGCGATTATATCATTATATTAAGTGAAAAGATGTTGTACATATGAATTATAATGTTTGTGTGTGATTATATTTTATGCTCATTGTGTGTAATACAATTATGTGGGGAGAGAGACCATTTGTAAGTTGTAAAACTTGTGTCTCAATCCCGTTGCGATATTATTATGCAATAAATATGTTTGAACTAACATTCTACTAACATCGCCGAAAATCTCAACGAAATCGACCACACCACTCCATAGAAAACATCGCCTGAACAACGCGTAATTGTAAATATTTACATCTCGATTCGGGACGCAACAAACGGCGATAAACGAACGAAAATGGTTTTCCGCCAAGGAGAAGCCCTTCAACTGAACTATATGGATTATTATCCTCGGCCTTGTGTTATCAGGAGGGTTAAAATTTATTGTCCGTTTATTGCCTACTCCGGTCAATCAGCGATCGGATTAGCCCACGCATGAATGCGTCTCGTGCAAATCCCGCGCTCTAACAATTCATCTATAGCCAGTTTTATTTCTCTCCTTGGACCTATCAGACGTGGTTTTAACTAAAGGAAGTATTTCTCTATTGCGAGTTTATCAACTCAATATTTATTGTTGATAACAAACTTGCAATTTATCCGTTGCTTACCCGGTCGTTTAATATTTTTAAGTACGCGCAGAAACTCTTCGTTTCATAGTATGCGCAACGCAATTTATAAAAATTCCGTGTTTTTTATCGACACATTTTATCTCGAAAATTTTGGGATTGGAATCGACAAAATCACGTTGAGAACTTCGCCATTGATGGCCATTTTGACAATGACTACAGACGCACGTCGTTTACTTGTAGCAAACCTATATTGCATTATTGTGCAACATATACGGTGGCATGAATCGTCCGATTTCGGAGTCCACGTGGTACGGTATGTGAAGTCTCCTAATTTCGTGCTAACTCTATTTCATGAAGCCGACTTCTCGCTACGTTCATTTCATGTACACTACCTCATCGTATATGCAACAGCTCTGTTAGTGTGCAGAAAGTTGGCCAGGACAGAAATGTCTCCTTGGACGATAATTTACATGTATTCATAAACAAGATAGAACTTGTAATCCAATGAAATTTCTTTTGCCTCAACTAATTGTAAGTTGAAGTTGAGCGACATTTGGATAATGATTATCACAGAACATCATTGTACATATACAACATGTCGTTATAATTAATTGTGCTTACCGATTAATATTTGCAAATCTTAGCTAGCCCGAATGTATTACTATTAACATGAGGGGTCGTATTTGGATACTTGGAACGTCGCGAACGTTACATCGACTTCAAGATATTTATTTGAAATTGTGACCCTGTTCTTGTGATTCCATTTTCTTTCCCTCATTGTATCATCGGAACAATCGTTAGAAACAATGAGATTATGTTTGTTATAACATATAGTATTATATGGCCTGTGTTCAAATAATGCTGTGTCTCTTGAATAGTCTCGTTCTTTACATGCCTGTCCAGTATTACTGACAGTGTCCGGTTGCTACGAATCGTGCAACTGGTTTGATTGGGGACTAGGATTATCTGACACAAGATTGGGCACCAAGGATTTCATTTCAAGTTGAACTGTTCCCATTGTCGAATGGCGATCTCCATCAATTCATACCGGTACTCTGTCGCTATTTCGGCGACATTTGTGTCTGTTTCTTTGCAATCACTCACTGTATTTTGCTGAATTGGGCTTCCCTGTTCCATGACTACACAGATATGCACGTGTAGTAGCCTGAACCTTCCGCTATAGTTTGCTGAAATATCCAAGGATACTTCCGTCCGTGGTCAGAACTCTTTGGAGATATTTTGGATGAGAGCCTTTGGCTGGCCTACTTGTGGCTGGCCTACTTGTGGCAAGTCACCATACCCGTGTGACCTAGCATGGTCACAGTGTTGAAATGATTCATTGGCTAGCCAGTGTCTCAATAAATTTTCCGTCAATCAATGTTTATACTTTTGATGATTTTGTGGTTTCACATTTCCATGTGTTCACTGTAACAAATAGACAACATCTGAACTGTTATCCTCAGACATTAGTGTTTTCGATACATTCAAATTATGAATTAACATGATACAAAATGGTGAGCTTAAAAACATGTATGGCGAGCCATAATTGTTCCATACTAGTACAAGGGTGTCAGTGCCTCAAAGGCTCAATGACATACGAACTGACTATATCAATATGGCGTGCGTCAATTTTCACTGATACCGGCATACTTCTGCGCTTTCAATCCGTGAATAGTCAAGGTGAACTACTATGCATTTATATTGTCATGTGCCCCAATGCACTGCCAATAGCCTTACCAACAGAGTCCATCACTTGGCTCTCTACCTTCTATTTCCACATATAGAAAAGATCAAATGTCAAATAGCCCTCACTCACGTATTAAGCACAGTTACAGGCAATGCATTTATATTGCGCAGGGCTGCTGCCACTATAATTTCCATCAGAGACCAACACATGGCTCTTTTCCTTCTATTGCCTCATATTCAATTGATTATCGGGCAAATAACAGAAAGGACAGCATTTGTATTGTCACACATATAAAGTGCAGTTACATGAACAGCGTTTATATTTATATTGCGCACGACCACTGCAGGCCTGCGTATTGAAGCACACGACGGTTCGGTTCACATGACGGTTGCGAAATCTAGGTTGCGCCAAGGTTGTGTGAGGTTCTCGCGATACTGATTATAACTGTTTGTGTAACTTATGGGTACCTAAGGACAACCAGACAGCTGACACATATTAGTATGTTATGGCTTGCGCATATTTTGCATTCCGCATGCAGACCTGCCAGTGCCAATTTCAGAAGAGTCCAAAACATATCTCTTCTCCTTCTATTACTAAATATCCATATGATTATCTGGTGAATAGAATACCTAAATGACTAACACAAATGACAGCTTTTGTATCATCACACATATACAGCGCCGTTCCGCAAGAAGCCTCTATATCGTGTATGACCACTGCCCAGTGCCAGTGACTGGCGGGGTGCTATACTATCGTTGATTCGGAAAACCAATCTTCATGGGCGCACGCCTCAGCACCTGAGCCTTAGGGTGTGGAAGACTCGTCATGTGCCGCTGACAGCGCACCAGCCAACCAGCCTTCAGTTCTTCCCAGATGAAAATGCAGCTCAAGCTCTCATTTTCTCTCACAATCCAGCAGACGGATGTAATTGCATCCGTAATATAATCGTTCGTTGTGTTTCTCTCAACTTAAATGTCTTTGTGTGATAGACCTCGATACATGCATGTTTAGTTGCACTTTCACATTCCCATACTTTAACTGCGATGGGACCGGTTTTTAAATATACCTCCAATAGTTTAATATTGAATCAACGGTAACTGTAACCATGCACATTTTGTCAAGAGGTATAGAGGGCAAAGTTTAATGCTCGTGAATTAGAGAATTACAAGTGCATACGGGTGCGAGTACAATTGCTCCTGTCATCTGGGAAGGACTGAGACTTCTGACTCTTCCCCACGGTCCATGGCCCACTCCATTACGAGAGTGGGTCTTGTCCCCCTGGAATCATTCTCCCTCGGGATATGTCCAGGCCTGCTCTACCTTCGGAGGACTTTCCGTACGCCTATAAAACATTCTCCTCACCGTAAGCAAGGGCACCGCGAAAACTGTTCTTGCACAGGAGAAATCGGTTCTCATCGTCCTCTTCGCCGAGAAGTGACAGTATCTTACCTGCAGTTTAATTTCTAGCAGGTAAGACCACGTGGCCACATAATGAACGGAATTTACCTTATATATTAACATTATTTTGCATGAACTAACAAAATGTTTTGTGTATTACGCTTGCTAATAACTAACAGAATGTCTTGTCTTGCTTATAGTCGACGAGATTCGACTTTGATGGCCACACACCGTGCGGGTTGCTCAAGAAATAAACGCGGCAATATGCGGTATTGTCATTGTTGAATTAGGGCCCGTTGATCCATAGTTTAACAATTTGAGCAAACGTACAAGTCTTACCTCGGGCAGGACCAGTTCGGCCCCCCTGGTCCTGCATCAGCAGACTTTGGGTGGCAGCGTGCAGTTCTCGGAGATTCGGGCAACCAATCCTCCAGAACACCCGCACACTCGCCTTTGGAGGCTGTTCTGGGTGGGGAAGTCTCGATGTCCGGTGCCGCTCAATGCGCTCCAGCCAAAAGGCCTTCTGACGCTTCCCCACGGCGCTGTGGCCCACCCCATTACGAGGGTCGGTCTTGTCCCCCTGGAAACGTCACCCCACGTGATGCATCCAGGCCTGCTCCTCTGCCGTCATGGGATCCTAGTGGTATGTCATCGACGTTTATTCCAGCTTGTCTGGACCACCTGCATTCGGGAGATTCGGTGGGGGGGGGGGTTTCTCTGGTCAAATGGATCCTTCCCTATAGTACCTTATCTCAACCTGATGCAGGGTGTTCTGTTCTGTTCTGTTCTGTGGTCGATACTGACATGCTTCCTATACTTCTCATGGCGTCTGATGGCTTTGACGACGATGGGCAAGAATCACGGGATTCTGTCGTTCCTAAGGAACTCGCTTTGCGTATGGAAACGACATGGGTCGATCTCTTGTACAAAACTTCATCACATGATATGTGTCAACTGACTTACACAAACTTGCACAACTGTACCAGTCTTTACCTCGGGATGAACCAGTTCGAGCCCCATGGTCCTGCACCAGCAGTCCGTGGCAGGACAATTGCACCCGAGCCTTTGGCGGCTGTCTGTGTGGGGACGACTCGATGTCGCATACTGTCAATAGCGCTTTCTATTTTGGAAGATATCTACAGAAATCACTCTCATCACATGAAAACGAGAAGAAGATGCAGTGAAGTCAGCAGCAGAAGAAGAAGTCTCTACTTGCTCGGTTTCTAGCTGGCGCGTATGGTGTGGCACTGCCTGGGACGTTTCTTCCTAAAACCAGGGGGGGGGGGCAGTTACAATCTTGAGCAATACTGGAATCTGAATTTATGAGCTCTTTCACATAACATATCAAGGCTGATTCATGACTAAAACACATTTATATGACATCTGTTTTGGAAGAGTACATTCCCGTCAAACTGGAATATTAAATTTATTGCTCGTTGCCTCCTCCTGGGCTTGCATTCTAATCCATATAGTTCAGTTGAAGGGCTTCTCCTTGGCGGAAAAATATAATTTTTAAAATTAAAATTAGTTTTTCCTCAAGGGAAGCCCGAAACTGAACTATCATAGATCCCTCCCATGGCGGTGCCATTCCCAACCCCGCGACTCGCAAATCTTATTATTAAAAGTCGGAAATAAAACTGGCTAGATGAATTGTTAGAGCGCGGGATTTGCACGGGACGCATTCATGCGTGGGCTAATCCGATCGCTGATTGACCGGAGTAGGCAATAAACGGACAATAAATTTTAACCCTCCTGATAACACAAGGCCGAGGATAATAATCCATATAGTTCAGTTTCGGGCTTCCCTTGAGGAAAAACTAATTTTAATTTTAAAATTATATTTCGCCACCGTGGGTCATTGAATTTAATTGAAATATAAGAATAACGGTGTATAAATTTGGATTTATATTCGTAAAAATAACTACTTTGGGCAAAAATTTTCTACAATTCTCTTTGACCACCGTACCTGAGTGTTTCACATAACTTTAAAATTTTTCGTGTTGTCTGAAATATCAGCGTGGTTGGAATTGTCGATAATCTTAGTTCATTGCAACTTATTCCAGGGGAAATAGTATTCGGGTACTAACCTATCGGTTTTATTCACTGAAGTAATCCATAATACATATTTATACTATATATGCACCTCATTTCCGTGTCTAGAACCAGTGATTACTGCCAAATACAAGCCGGACGGTAATGGAAGCGTCGAAGAGCTGTTATTCAGCGGAGAAGACAATCCCAGCCCGCTGCTGGACATGGTTGAACAACAGATGGCGTACAGTGCCAGCGGTGTGGTCCAAGTCTACATCGAAGAAATTACGGATGTATCCATGCTGAAAAACGTTCTGAAAGTATGTAAGATAACCAACCTGACATAATGGACAGCACATGTCTAGTATATGCTGCAGGAATTAAAAATAAGTTGCCGGGTTGAAAAAAAAGAGAAGTTTAGTCTTCTGATATTTTTCAGCGAACAATAAGTACATTACATGTTATTATTATCACCGATTTTTTGAAAATGCCCCTACCCCCACCAAATTATAAAGGTGTTCAATTTGGCTTTTAATAACCAGTCATAAAATTAGATATATGAGTACGAGTTATATTTATGAATAATCTTTGGTGACCAGGGACCTGTACTATAGATTTCCTAACATGTGCAATAATGTCGCGGATAACGGATATTCTGAATACCGGTAATTGAATAGTGTTTATTTCTCATAATTATGGCGAACGTTTTTGATTGCACGCGGGTAAACGTATTTGACCCGTTTTCAGAGGCATAGTCTATTTTGTTCCACCATCGACCATGGTGATAAAAAAATATTTCCACCCACGCAATGCCTGTTCCCATTGGCGATATTCTTACCACACCTTAAATGTCATCAATAATGTAGACCAACACAGCCACTGGTCACCTTCCATTTGATGCGAAAGTACATATTCAATAGAGAGGTTTCGAAGCCTGTCTTACTATTGAGGGGTGGACATTTAGCAAATACGCATGTGATCGACCCCTGTATCAAATATGCTCTGTCTGATTTGACACACAATTAGTCAATATTTATAAAGTTATCAGGGCGAAAGGAAAACGAAATATACTTAAGACTATTATAATTCATATGACACAAACATCACGAAATTACTCAAACGATTCGATCGATCATTTTAACACGGTGGGGAATCACATGGTTTCGATGTAGGTGAGTACCAAGCCTTCAAAATTTGCAAACGCACAAAAACTGACATACAACTTAGCAGTTTGACTGTTACGAGCATATGCTAGTTTATTTTTGAAACAAGTTGATACCTTATTTGTTCGGAAATACTTAGTGGTTTTCTATAACATTCTGACCAAAGTTGCCAGTCGGAGGTGCGTGGAATACACCAGTCCATACATCTAGGAGAATCCTTCGACTGACAACTTTGGTCAGAATGTTAGAGCAAACAGATATGAATTTGGACATAAATGAGGTATCAGCTTGTTTGAAAAATAGTATAGCATCTGCTCGTAGCTGTCAAAATAATATGTAATATGTCATATCTTAGTTTATTACCTTTTTTCCTCACATCTGGTCGCGTTTTAGATCGCCTCGGCCATTTTGAATGCGTGATATACTCATCAACTCGAAACCATGCACGTTCCCCCCGCCGTGTTAAAGCTGAAAGCGAGTAGAAAAGATCATTATGGAGAACACTCTTTATTATTTACCACGTGTGGGCGACCTAAGCATTGACGCTATTTATAAGAGACGGTCATTTTAATTTTCGTTTAACTGAACACAAAATGAAAAAACTACCGTCTTTGACAGTCGATATATCATACCATATTTACCACATATTTATTGGCTCTTGTGCCAGACCTAATTATTCACTGATACAAATACAAAACACGTACAGTAATGTCGTAAATATTCGACCCCTAAACCACAGCAGAATTACGGGAGATTTTCAGGATTTAGTCGGAAATATGGCTTGTTGCTATTCATCGGAAAGCTCTCGGTTTCCGATGAATGGCAACAATCCATATTTCCGACTAAATCCTGAATTTTTTTCCATAATTCTGCTGTGGTTAAAGGGTCATATACTTCGGGCATTACTGTACATCATCTGGTTTTATGGTATCAAATTGGACAGGACATCTTTAATTGGCTGTCGAATGCACACGATTTAGATCCATGTACAATGTAACTACAATAACTGAATGAATATAAGAACAGAGTTTGCTATTTCTTCACCGGACATGACTCGTTGGAACTCCAAAATTAGGTATACACAATTTGCTAAGAGGTATCTCAAACCATATACAGTAATGCCCAAAGTAATTGACCACTTAACCACAGCAGAATTATGGGTAATTTTCAGGATTTAGTCGGAAATATGGCTTGTTGCCATTCATCGGAAAGCTCTCGCCGAGCATTACGGTAGATGTTGGGGTATCTAATCACTCCCTGCTAGAAATACAAAATTATACTAAACTGACCCTGAGAGCTTTCCGATGAATGGCAACAAGCCATATTTCCGACTAAATCCTGAAAATTACCCATAATTCTGCTGTGATTAAGTGGTCAATTACTTTGGGCATTACTGTATACGCCGAAGATTTCCAAACAAATTCGTCGATATAGCGCTGAAGATAGTTGATTTGTTTCTTATACGTCGGTTCGATTTTTTTAAATCAGCGGCGCGCAAAAATGTACATACAGACCATGGACAGAACATATCAACTGTCTTTGAAACGTGTATGTTAATAATCGAACGTGAACCTATATGAATATTATAGGTCGATTCTGAACTTATTTGCGCGAGGATATATATATGTTGCGATATACAGTACCAGTCAGAAGAAGTGGTATATTGAGGCGCGCGTTTATTGCGATATTGAGCGCGCTTAATTTAAACAAAAGGCGCGATTATAGCGCAATACCTTAAATATGTCGCGCTTATTATTGCGATATTGAACGCAGAATATTGCGATATTACGCGCACATTGTCGCAATATTGAGCGCGACAACATTGCCTACGGACCCGATAGTGTTATATTTAAATAAGATAATTACTGTGCATATAGTGTACATATAGTGTACATATAGCGTTTACAACTATAATTATATACAAATCTAAAACATTGTCTCTATTTATGCCAAAAAATATAGAAGAAGCAATAATTTGCTTTTCCACTTGGAATATTATTGCTTTATTGTCACAATTTTGAACGCAAGATGTCGCAAGATTAAGCGCGCGATATCGCAAAATATTTACATACTAAGTGTTGTCATCACTAAATCCAGCATTCTGATTGGCCGGCGCCCACGTGGCTAGTTGCAGTTATTTCTCGGTGAATGCGCAACGCCTCATAACACCAAGCTCATAACACCATCGATACGTCATTTGGGTTTGGAAAGACGAACGCGTAATGTTTTGGGCGCATTTGGACTCGCGCAGGATTGACTTAATACATCATCGGGTTTCAATATGAAGAGAAATTGTTCCTATTAACTTTTGCCAAGGGTGCTATTGGGTATTTTGGGCTGTTTTTGTCACTATACACTTTTCGATTTAAATACATTTACAAAAGTGGCTTTTTCGCTAAATGTATATAAATATAAGGATTAACTGTCATGTTGACTATTTTTATGAAGATGTAACCGTGAGGTAAGTGGTCATAACTTGTATGTAAAACCCTTCGGGTTTTACACAAGTTATGTCCACTTACCTCACGGTTACATCTCCATAAAAATAGTCCACATGACAGTTAATCCTTATATTAACCGCGAAATATTGCGATATTAAGCGCCAAATATTGCAATAATATCGCAAGCGGCGCGCTTATAAGCGTTTCCACTTGCAATAATATTGCGATATTGGGCGCGAAGATAGCGCGCTAAATATACCACTTCTTTTGACTGGTAATGTAATATTCACCGAGAATACGCCGTTCGTGTTATACATTGAATGTTGAGAACCTGTTATCGTTCCAGATAATATTTTTATATAACACACGAGTCACACGGGTGGATGTACATGTAAACCACGACCTTGACCTCAACGGCGTACTGACGTCCATACAACAGAAGCTGGAGGTGTGGGCTGGCTCAGCGTGTCCGTCCAGAAGCCGATTCGCCACCACGCCATTCACAGCGCATGCGATTTCCGCCGAGCGCAAGAAACGAAGCTTGGAACGGAGCGAACCGCGGAATCGAGTGAAGCGGAGCATTCATGAATGGGAACTGGATTGGATCATGAAATCGTAGCGAGTGAAACTGAGCTAATACACTACACTGAAAATCTCGTTTTATAAAACAATCACTCAACCGAGGTGTACATATACCACCCGCAACTTTGACTAAAGTGTTGAGTAAACTATTTATACTCAACGATTAACAGCTTTACTCAACACTGAAAGTGAAATCGCTTAACGATGGATTTTGCGCAGCCGTTGACTGAAACAAATGTAGCTTTCTTAGTTAAGAAAGGAGTTAGCTGGAATATTGCTTGGAGTATTGAAACATAACTGGATGATATATCCAGAATCACCGACCGAATCATAATAGGAAATATCGGGAAATTTATGAATTCCCGATATATTATCCGATATTAATGGCCGGTCTGGAAAATATTAAATTATTCTGAGATGTTCTTTTATTCAAATGGTTCATACGTCTCGATTAAACTGTCTGTGGAGTTCATGAAATTAGAACCTCGTCTACGAAATGTTTACTCCTTAATGGGTTGACGAACTTATGAAGTTCTGACATACATATTTGCCATCTCCTCTCATCTCAATGTTGCATTTATAGATCCCAAAATAATATGTAAACGTAGATTAAAAATCTCGAAATGACTAAAATTATAGATACACCATGTTTTCAATTGAGTTATTGTTCATAGAACGTTTAGTCAACGTGTTGATTAAATCCGAAACAGATATCGTGATTTGTCATTGTTGAGTACTCTTACTCGACCGCTGAATACAAACCGCTCAACAACGTGCTGAGTAGATTTTTTATTCAACTCAATTTTCAGTGTATTGAGAACTGGACTAGATTATGAAAAGATATACCGAAAAAATGAAAGTGTAGGACTATACCCTTAACGATGTTGTATATCTTCCCGGCAACAATAACAACAACAACAACAACAACAACAACAACAACAACGTGGTGTTTATAAATAAAGATTGTGTATATTATTTTCTATAAAGGCTTACTAAATAGAGGAAACGAAACATGTGTGTGAACTCGATAACGTTATTGCACGAACAAAACTCTAATTAAAATCAATATTAGTTGATAGAAGCGTTTCCGGACATGTGTCTGCTATTCATGTCTATGTTATACCCACAGTAGCCTAGAAATATATAGAACTTGTTAGGTATAGATAAACTATATTTAAAGACAGTTTGATCCAATCAGTTGTGTCAAAATGGAATCGCTGTTGTTTTGTTTTGTACATAAACGTATATATAGAGGCAAACACATATTTATATATACATTTATTTCCACCAATATTGAACATTCTATATACATTGTATAATTATACATATTGATACCGTAATTGCCTATTGTATTGTGTGTGTATACCAGCTATTTTGCAATCTTCATCTTTACACCCTACTGTGGGTACACTATTAGAAAAACTACCGTCGCTTTAACTGTCTGAGACCGCGCAACATCGCTGCCAACATTTGACCGTTAAACATACGGTCAGGCCGTAGCATGTTCCACGGTATAAAACCGTTTAAGTAACTGGCAGACCGTAACCAGTAACTGTCAGACCGTTGTATTTTTTACGGTTCAGCACCGTTTAATTAATATCAAGACCGTAACTAATAAAGGTCAGACCAATGGTATTTTTCATGGGTCAAAACCAATTTTTTGCTCTTAATTTGCTAATTTACTATAGAATTAGCCAGGTTCCCATGGTGACAATATGATTTCCCGGTAGGCATTACGATTCATATGTTTTTGAATGGTCGAAACTAGTATTATTCGTAACTGAAAAATACATCAGTCATATGTTACGATCATAGTTTTGATGAAATGTAAATCCTCAATGCATAAAGTGTTAGACAATACTTATGAAACTTTGCAGTTTGCAGAGGATCAAGCTTGTTATCTGCCTCGTATAATTTAATCCGGAAAAGGCTGAGCACGCGTAATGTGTTCGCCTTTCACTAACTACAATATAAATATGGCTGTAAATAAAAAGACGATACTAGTAATAGCTGATAAGCCAACCCAATAAAACCCATCACTATTCAGTTATGAGTAATACTAATTTCAACTAATCTAAAACATGAATCGGCATGCCCCTTTAAGCCATAAAAAGAACAAAGCTTCACAGTTAAAGGTGGATTATCTCTTTGTAAACATGTATTATATAGTTACCGGGGTATAAAATATTAGATCTGGATCGAAGACTCCTGTCCGGAAATGCTTCTATCGATTAATATTCATTTTATTTCGAATATTTTCTGGTCTAAAAAGGTGTGGTTGTTTGGCTAACGAACAATAGTGGTTACTGTTGACAGAGACGAGAAATTTTATTCTGTAATTTTGTCACAAATAAACGTTAATTATACTCATTATCGCTTATAACTATGGAATAAAACAATAAACCAATAAATCTGGAACATTTGACGCTCGGTACGTAGCCATGGGAACAGCCTAATGCTCGATATCGCTATATGGTATCACCCGAATGGTCTGTTCTAAAAATAGACAAATAAACGGGCCCAATAAAATATTCGAAATAAAATAAATATTAATTGATAGAAGCCTTTCCGGACAGGGGTGTTCAGCTCATATTTATTGTTTTATACCCACGCAACTATTTCAAATTTGTTATTTAAAGAGATAATCCATCTTTAAAACTCAAATTTATGTACATGTAAAAGTAAAATATCTTATGGATACTTTTTGATATCATGTAAGGCGTTAAATTGTCCCACATAACACAGAATGAATGCCGCATTAATAATACATATTAAATATCAGTAGAGTAAGATTCAGTCATACTGTATGGAGTCATTGCCGTATATAATATGGTCGCCGATAAATATACTATTGAATTTTGACGGCATGACTATTTAATTTAGACAATTTTCATGGGCACATAAAATAACGGTATGGGACCGTCAAACTGATGAAACGGTATGGGACCGTCGATTATGACGGCCCGAAACCGTCGAACCGACAGCAATTTCTAACAGTGTATACAGCTTCCTACTGTGGGTATAAATTTCTACTGTGGATGTAAAGGTTCAAACGGAATTCCATGTGTTAACCGTTTATACCCATAGTAGGACTGTAGAACTACATCGTAGTTAACAAAACAGTTCCTATGTCACATTTATTTAAAATTGGAAGTTGTCATGAGATAAATTAGATATGAGGAAAATTGCCTGCATTTCAATCAAATGTAGCAGTGTAGCTTGCTAGTTTTATATGAACTAGGAAACATGAATGGTAATTCCAAGGGACTGGTCGCTCAGAAACAGGCTGACGTCACATGTCACGTAAATGTATGCATCACTACGCGTGACGCACATAACGTATAGCGCCGTGTTTGTGTCTCTCGGTGTGGATACAAAATCATTCAAAGTAAACAGCGGAGTAGTTGAATTGGATGAAGAAATAAAAAATAATCATGATGGCATAACTAAAATACACGCATAGTAGCCGATAGTACAAAATTTCACCACTCGTGGTATTGTGGTTTTAACCACTCGCCAAAAGGCTCGTGGTTAAAACCATGCACAATTCCACTCGTGGTGAAAAATTTGTATTCTCGGCTACTATGGGTGTATTCTATATTTATTCCACACCCATCGACGCGAAGCACATGTATTCAACGGAATACGAGCCATTGAATACATATTAGTGTATACCTCTAGTGGAATACAAGCCGGAACTATTCTTGTTGACGTTGTCGCCAAGAAATATGACGTACATTACGTCAACGGTCCTATTCCGGTGATGCCCCGGTGACAGTAATGTGTTTAATTTATATGACACAACGGTGTAGAATAAATACAGAACACAACTTGCATCATAATCTCGAATCTTTTATCGAACTCGTTGCGGACGGCGCATAGTTACATTTCGCTCTCGCGAAATATATCCTTGCGCCATCCGCAACTCATTCGATAAAAGATTCTCGATTAAGATGCGCGTTGTGTTCTGTCCATATATACATACATACAAACATTCATAAATCCACCACACAAACATTGTCACGTCCAATTATAAATATCGTATGCGTACTTATTTACACGTACAACCATACATGCACTCATATGTAGTAGGAATTTAATGCTTGTGTACACGCCAACAACAAATATCAATGTCCACTCGGATGATAGAAAATAGTCTGCATAAATTGTAATTTTCTATTTCGATTTTTCCACGTTCATTTATTTGAAATTGTAAAGTGTTGTGGTGTCCATTAAATATGAAACAAATATAGCTTGTTATTGTTATTTTAAATGGGGAAATGTGAATGTGAATATTGGTCAGGCCAAAATAAAATATACCTGTGTTTCTGGTGACATGCAAGAAAAAAATAGGGGCGGGTGGGCGGCTTTGCATTTTATTTTCATTTTTCATTTTCTTTTCAACTTTGCTCAAAATAAATATGAATACCCCCCTCCTAGACTTCTTCTCCGTGTTTGTAATGTACTATAAAATAATAAAACTAAGTTCATAATATTAGAATATACATGTAGTGTAATTTATTGTTTTATTGAACAAAACATGACAAAATTAATTTGATTCAGTTGTGACCTAACTGAAGTGTGGTATAATTTTCGGTTTAACAGTGCATGGGATGTCTCCATTTTTTTCGGAAATGAATCAGTGTACAAGGAAAATAAAATTGGATACGTACCAATTTTGCAAAATCATTAAAATGAAAACGGTCGAGGGCGCCGGAATAGGGACGGGCGGGTCACCAGAAACACAGATTTTTTTTTTATTTTGGCCTCAGCTCAATGATGGCCCGGAAAGAGGCGGATCGCCGAATGACAGAAGTATATGTAGTGCTACTGTATATTCATGCCTTAATATATTGGGGTCACTCGGTAGGTACAACATTTTATATGTTGGGTCACTCGGTAGGGGAAACATTTTATATGTTGGGTCACTCGGTAGGGGAAACATTTTAAAAGTAAAAAGTAAAAGTTGAACAAACACCAGGAGATCAGCTGAATTCTTTTGTGTTTAGATTTTTTCGTAGCTTCACGTTTTGTTTCACCGATTAGAACACAATTTGCACAATCTGCACGATGCTTATCATCGAAACTGACTTATTTATTAAACTTACTCCTCTCCAAAGATATCCTTCTGTATATTTATTCGGTGTCTTGACAAGTAATTTTCCTTCACCGCAATTGTAGCTCGCAAATGCTGCGTGCAATCGTACAGTATAATCGTCTTTAATTTTCTCGATCTGTAGATCTAGCAAATAGAGTTTGTTCTTCATATCAGGTATGATATCATCAGTAATTATAGTATTCGACTCATGGTGAATGGAATAATATTTCTCATCAGGATCGATTTAACTTTCATAAGGGACATGACAAACTGCGGGATGGGATGGGATAGGATAGGATAGGATATTTTATTTCAATATACACATATTAATACATAATACATTTGACAAATATTGTGTTGTATATTTGAGGGGTTAGCATAGTCAGGCTAGACTGTCTTACTGCCACCCCCTTGAATATGTACAGATATAATAGGCGGATTTATTGTACAACGCAAGGCTATATAATTATGTATCACATAATGGTTGCATTTAAATGGATTATATGCATGGGATGGGATGCGGGACAGAATGGCAAACGGACATACTTTGTAATTGTGTGGGACGGCCGATATCTTGCATGAAGAATATAACACGCGGAGGGCCCATTTTGGTGTCTAACGAAAGCTAGATGTTCGCCCCAATCAACTGCATTTATTAACCCCGCTACTCAACGGACATAGATCGAATGTGTCATCGCTCAACCAACAACTGACCCACCCTCAAATTGTCGAAATCAAGGTTGCGAGACAGCTGCCACTGTGGTATTTGTGTTGAGTTTATATACACCGATACCACAATGGTTTATCCAATGAGGCTAAATCCAATACAGATGAATAATAGACCATTCTGTGGACAATGTATATATTTTCTAACTAAATGGTCGAGTGTTACGCCAGCTTTTGAAGTGACTGACCACTTTTGAAGTAGGTCTCCACTTTTGAAGTAAAAATCGCCAGCTTTTGAAGTACCTCACCACTTTTGTAATAAAATCGCCAGATTTTGTAGTAAAGTGAGGTCTCCGCTTTTGTAATACAAATCGCCAGCTTTTGTAGTAAAAAAAAACATGTCTCCACTTTTGTAATAACAAAATTACAGCTTTTGAAGTAAACACTCAATCAATTTTTACGGGCACTGACGATTTTCGTGACAAAGCAACCGATAATCCACAGCGGCTATCGTCCATACGGGTGTGACTTATCGCCGAAAGAATTTAGTGAGTCCGGTTCCATGGCAAAAGAAGCCACACCGCTAATCGACCATAATGGTGTGTCGAGTAGTTTTCAGTCACACCAACACACAGGAGAATCCACACATTCGATCGCCCATACGAGTGTGACGTGTACCAGGAGGTATCTAATGAGTCCGGTTCACTGCCAAAGCATAAGAGAACACACATAGGTGATCAATCATACGAGTATGTAAGAGTGTTTCCAGTCAGTCCGGCAATCTGACAATTCACACTGGTGAACGCCCTTACGAGTGTGATGTGTACCAGGAGGCATCTAGTGAGTCCGATTCCATGCCTAAGCATAATAGAACACACATAGATGATCAATCATGTGAGTATGTAAGATTGTTCCCAGTCAGTGCATTAACCTGGTGAATGCCCTTATGTGTGCGACCTCTGTCAGAAGAAGTTCGGTGTGATCGTGCATGAGTCTGACAAGACATAAGAGAATCCACGCTGGTGGCCATATGTGTGTCCGAAGACGTTATGTCAGTCCATTCACATGACAACATATATATTTTCTCGAAATTGGGTGATGTAGCAGATTTATCAATTCCAACGGAAAATAGTTGGTCTATTTGGTATCGTCTTTGGAGAAAATGTCCTATGTCAAACTTTCAAGTCGCAATGTTCGTGGTGACAAAAGGTTCATGAAAATTTGAAAAAAAGAAGAAAAAAAAGGTTCAGTCTCCTTTCAAAATTTATTCAACGAAATAAACGAATACAAATAATTCTATATAGTCGATTATCAGACAGAGTAATCAAAAATTAAACGCATAACAAAATATTTAATTAGGAACGAATTGAACGCGATTGTGGTTGATCAAGTAAAATAATTAGTTAACTTTATCCCCAAACCTCCCCTTGGATCTTATCGTTCTTGAATAGCTATGTATAATATGCTATCTTGAAGGCAAAATATGATGGTATAACAAATTTATGTTGCACCTATCAATTTGGGTCATATTAGGTAGTGTATTATAGCCAGGGAAGGTTGTGGTGTCTCGTAGACTGATAACTTAACATAAAATACAATTTTGACAAATATCAAACATAGCATAGATTGAATTGAATTCTACAACCTGTATTTTAGTGTGATATTATATAGTGGCGACACTCTGCGCCGACGTGTTTCGGGTCACCGTCAACACATAAGACAGCCCGAGAACATACAAATTAAACTGAGTGAACTCATGGATGTTTGTGACAAAGGAACGTTTATAATATTTCCATTCCATAAAATGGAAACACCAAACATGTTTCAAAGACTCATTATGGAAAGGGTATTCCAAATTAAATATCAACCCAAAATGAATGCGATCTAATGACGTCTTCCTGTCAGTACCGGAAATGAACTCTACCTTGATATGGAAATGAAGTAATACGACAAAAAAACCTATGCGTATCTTCGTAATCTGAAGGGCTCAACAATGAGCGAAAGGCCTAATTACAATTAGAAGATAAAGATATATCGTATATGTCAGAATTTTTGTTTTCTATCTTTGTATTATGTTAAATTATCAGTCCATGAGACACCACAACCTTCCCTGTCTATAGTACACCACTTCAGTTCGTTCCTAATTGTGGTGTGCGTTCCATTTTTGATTGATCTGCCTGACAATTGAAAATGCAATCATTTGTATTCGTTTATTTCATTCAATAAATTTTGAAAGGACACTGAACATGCTGGCACCGCGAACATTGCGACTTCATGATAGCATAATTATTATACATATATATTCATATATAATAGCTATTCAAGAACTATAAGATTCAAGGTGAGGTTGGGGATCAAGTTAACTGATCATTTTACTTTCATCAACCACAATCGCGTTCAATTCGTTCCTAATTGTGGTATGCGTTTCATTGTTGATTCCTCTGCTTGATAATCAACAATAAAATTATTTGTATTCGTATATTTCGTTGAATAAATTTTGAAAGGAGGCTGAACCTTTTGGCACCATTGCGACTTGAAAGTTTTACATAGGACTTTTCCTTTAAAGACGAGGCAAACTGATACATCTTTCGCGTTACCCAATTTCGAGAAAATATTATGTCATGTTACTGGTCTTAAGACACACATCGGGTCACCAGCGTGGATTCCTATATCTTGTCAGACTCACGGTCACACCGAACTTCTTCTGACAAACGTCGCACCTGTAAGTGCGTTAACCAGTGTGGATTGTCCGGTTGCCGGACTGCATGACTGGGAACAACCTTACACACTCGCATGATTGATCACCTATGTATGTTCTCTTATTCTTAGGCAGGGGACCGGACTCACTAAATGCCTCCTGGTACACATCACACTCGTATGGGCGATCGGTTGTGTATTCTCTTGAGTGCTGGTATGACTGAAAGCTATTGGACACACGTCACACTCGTATGGTCGACTACGGGTGTGGATTCTTTTGTTAGGGAACCGGACTCTCTAAATTCTTTCGGCCGTAAAAATTTACTTCAAAAGCTGTAATTTTGTTATTTACAACAGTGGAGACATGGTTTTTTTTACTACAAAAGCTGGCGATTTTTATTACAAAAGTGGTGAGGTGCTTCAAAAGCTGGCGATTTTCACTTCAAAAGTGGACACCTACTTCAAAGGTGGTCAGTTACTTCAATAGCTGTGTAACAGTCGAGTCCATTCAGTAAAGAAGTGTTGCACAAGAAAGGCAAACATTGTCAAGAAATGTTTATTTTTGTGATCAGTATCCAACATGAGAGATTTCAGTAACTTATGCAGGCCTATATATTAAAACATCGCAAACCTAAAACTATTTCCTAGCTTCAATTTAAAATTATACATCTTCAATTTGACAAAGATAACACAACGTACACCAGTTCCCAGGTAATATTTAACTGGTATGTATCGTTCATTGTCACACTCTGCCTATAATCGACGTTCAATGTGAGTCACTGTTATGGAAAACCAAATTTATACACCTACGATCTGGAACAAAGATCATTCGAATAAACAAACTAAAACGATGCGTCATGAATTGTTCATGAATTAATCCGAAGATAGGGCAGTGGAAAACTATTTAAATGCATCCTGGTTTACTTCGGGGTACGGAACTTCATACTCGCCACTAAATATTGCTAACAGACCGTGAGTGTAGACTACCTTTCGATGAAGATCAATAACATAAATTATGAATATACCGCGTATATACTCTGTCCGAAAAAATAGGAGAAATAATCGACAACCAAACTAATGTACTCTTTAACATTTGGATCCTATATTGTTCGCATTGTAATCCTGGTACGTGAATATGCCTCCGTTATGCCATATCGACATGAACACAAAAAAAAGGCAATTCAATATACATGTTTATCGGTGTCTGATTTCAATTATTCTATAATTCATGATGGATATATTGGACAACATGGAGAAAGATCAGTTAAATGCCTCGTTTACTGTTAATAAATCAGATGATAAAAACGGGAGATCGTTTAATCAGCTAAATGAACTGACTACAGCTTCCGAATCACAGGCGAAAGATGCCAGACCATACCAATGTGATATATGCAAGAAATCATTCAGGCGACCATCTGAAATAACCAACCACATGCTAATACACAGCGGAGATCGGCCATATGTATGCGACATATGCCAGAAAGCATTCAACACTCCAGGTAACCTCGGGGTACACAGACGGACTCACTCAGGTGATCGGCGACATCGTTGCGGCATATGTGGACACACAGCTACACAGATGTGTGACTTGGTAATACATCAGCGAATTCATACGGGTGAACGACCATATGAGTGTGAGATATGTGAAAAATCATTCCGCACATCGAGTAATTTAACGGTACATAAGCGAAGTCATACCGGAGAAAGACGATACCAGTGCGATATGTGCGAGAAAGGTTTTATGTATTACGGTGGTTTGGTAATACACAAAAGAATACACACGGGAGAGCGGCCGTATCAATGTGAGTTATGTGATAAATCGTTTGCTCAACCCGGGAGCCTGAAGATACACAAGAGGATCCACACTGGCGAACGACCG
The DNA here is from genome assembly GCA_032622095.1 of Siphonodentalium dalli. NCBI lineage: Eukaryota > Metazoa > Mollusca > Scaphopoda > Gadilida > Siphonodentaliidae > Siphonodentalium > Siphonodentalium dalli. The sequence continues at coordinate 58,229,921 of CP136062.1, forward strand.
TATGCGTGTGAGATATGTCAGAAGACCTTTACTACTCCGAGTAACCTGAATGCGCACAAAAAAAGTCACGCTGGAAATAAATAACATTTATAGTCCAGTGAATTTATGGTTTTACCTCAAACTAATTGCAACACAAAGTTTCTCAGTGGGAATTAGTACTTTAACCCACCACAAACAATATACTAAAAATAAAAAAGAATCAAGAAAGGCGAAATTGATGAATTTTGTGAAATAAATTTGTCAAAATTTGGTACAATACTCATTTTATACCTTTAAGGATGTTTATAAAAAACTTCATTTCACATGTCCTTCCATTTATATAACCATTTTGTAGAGTGCACAACCCTGATTACAGAACAGACAACCTTTCCTAGATACATTGAGTATTGTTCGAGTTATGTGCCTCCAAAATTGGGAGTTTGTCTAATTTCGGAGCGTCAATTTCTCAAAATTAGTTAAAATCCGTTTTTTATTGTCTTGTATTTTAAAAACTAAAGAAAAATGAAGATATTTCTTGTTGTTTTAGTCATTTCCTCTCTAAGTTGTGCACAAAATATGATTTCTGTATGCATCTATGATTGAGAGGAAAAAATATTCTTAAACAAAATGTGTGTTCCACCATTGTACGGACAGCCAAATTTGCCTGTGGTCCAGAACCAGCGTGATGAAAAAGCATATTTGATGTCATACAACTCAATAAATATATACCCATATTCCCTGTCGTCTTTCTCATAATCACTTAAGTATACATAGTTCAACACATTGTAAAGGGATTTACAAATCATGGAGTAGAAAATCAAATAATGGCCCTATGAATTCTTAGAATTGACTCTTCTAAAAATGCCATTTTGGGGCGTTTTTTTTTCATTTTAAAAGGTTTTTGTGCATAGATAGTAAAAACTTTGTGCGTTCAATGTGTAGAATCATTTGAACTTTCCTCTTATATCACTTTAGTGTTGAAATAAAAGACTTATATTGGATTTGTCAATGAATTTCACTGAATTTCACTCATTTTTCTCGAAACTGACACCAAATTTGAATATCTTAAAAATGGGGTAGGGGAAACCATATTGACAAAACTAGAAAATATGGACCTTGATGCATAAAACTTTATCATCACCCACCAGCTCCTACAAACCTTATCACTTCATACAGAGTATACTGCTTCCTGTTTTGATGTTCATATTAAGAGCTACGATCGTTTTTGTTGCAATTTTTTATTCAATGGCGAAATGGCAAATCATTATTTCGGGCTGGTTCTATATAACATGCTCATAAAGTTTTAAATAAACCTCCACTAATTATTAAAGTACTAAACTTTTTATCATGCAAGAATAATCTACACAAACTGGAATAAAACAACCCTTTGTCTCCAATGACTAGAATATGGTGACAAGATCATAGCCTTTTGTAATTTCACCTACCCCATTATCAATATTCAAAATTGGAGTCAGTTTCTTGAAAAATATGTGAAATCCAGTGACTGTTAATTCGTATAACCAATGTAATCCTATTTTTTCCAACATTAACTGTTTTGGGAGGAACGTTGAAATGATTTTACTCATTAAACACTTATTGTATTCATTGTTGTTTTACTATTTGTGAAAACAACTAACTTTAAAATGGACAAAAACACCACAAAACAGTCCAAAATGGTATTTTTGGAAAAGAGTCAAAACATAGGATTCATAGGGCCATAAGTTGATTTTGGCACATATGTGTATTTAACCTAGTATACTTAAAGATGGATTATCTCTTTAAATAACAAATTTTAAATAGTTGCGTGGTTATAAAATAATATATATTAACTGAACACCCCTGTCCGGAAAAGCTTCTATCAATTAATATTCATTTTATTTCGAATATTAAACGGGACCGTTTATGTGTCTATTTTTAGAACAGACCATTCGGATGATACCATATTGCGATATAGAGCACTGGGCTGTTCCTGTGGCTACGCACCGAACGTCAAATGTCCCAGATTGATTGTTTGTATTGTTTTGTTCCACATATATAAGCGATAATGAGTATAATTAACGTTTATTTGTGACAAAACTGTACAATAAAATTTCTGGTCTCTGTTAACAGTAACCACTATTGTTCGTTTGCTGAACAAACACCTTTTTAGACCAGAAAATAAATATAATTAATATTAATCGATAGAAGCATTTCCGGACAGGAGTCTTCGATTCAAATCTAATATTTTATAGCCCGGTAACTATATAATACATGTTTACAAAGAGATAATCCATCTTTAAGAGGTTGTGAGAAATACAGGGCATATGGGTATCAATTTATTGAGTTGTATGACCTCAGATATGGTATTTCATCACACCAGTTCTGTGTCACAAGCCAAATGTGGCTAAGTCCATACAATGGAACACACATTTTGTTTAAGAATATTTTTGTCTTCTCGATCATATATGCATAAAGTAATCATATTTGATATATTATCGATTTTTTTAACGAGACATTATAACGATTACCAAAGTTCATAATTTTTACTTGACTGTTTGGTATTGCTACGCCTTGTCAATTTATATTTTGTTTAGTATATATTATGTTTGGTATATACTGTTGATAATTTACAAAAAATATAACATAAGTTTCTCCACAACTGTTCTGTTTTTGGTATTTATAGGTCTAGTTAAATATCACACGTGGTTTCTTAAATATTTTCTGTGGGACGGGCAAACGACCATATCAATGTTAGATATGTGAAAAGTTATTCCGTACATGGAGTAATTTAACGGTGCACAAGCGAAGTCATATGACCTTGTAAGCCGGGGCATTCTCTTATATATGCGGGGCTCCCAGATGGAGACTTGCATGTGTGAGGGAGTGCACTGGCACAGGATATTTAATGCTGCACCAGAGCAGCTCCCGTCATGAGAGGGTTAATAGTAATGAATTATGAGTTTGTTCCCTCACCCTTTAATGCATGCCGTACTTGTTATTCCCTATACGACTAGTATGAAACTGACTATAACTAACTATTGACAAAATACAGAGATAGTTGACTTATTCCTGGAAGGGAGGGCCTTTTGTGTGGTTTTTCATTGTACATGTAGGTCCCTGGTACCGCAATTCCCATTAATCAAAGCAGCTAACATTCTGAAAACATTATCTTCGTTTGAGTGGACTCAACTTTACAAATCCACTGTATACATGTAAACACCATATCGACTACAGCCTGAATAAAACAAGACTCCAGATAATTTGTATATATACATGTACATGTTATGTTATATTATCTTTATCTTGGCTCCTGAGACTTGTGTGGGGGTACCCTTTCCTGGGCGGTTGCTTAAAAGTATAACCCTGTGACCCACCTCACCCGTCATAAATATCATTTCAGATATGTCAACTATTCTACACCACATAAATTTTCAAAGGCGCACAGCTCACATTGGTTCAAATAATCCAACCGCTCAATGCACTCGTACCAGTACTAGTAAACACTAAATAAATGCTATTACACCTCCCTAAATTGAAAACTGGAGCACAGGATTCGCCTCAAATTATGAACTATTAGTAATCTCTATTACCATATGTATTATGAACCAGACTGATATAGGCCTACATTTAATGTATAAATGTGTCACAAATCATTATTAATTGGCTTTACACTCCAGTGGCACTGTAGTATGTATAGCCTACTGAACCTACCACTATGAATTTGATACTCAAATGATAATAGTCTTGTTTCTGCCTTGCAAAATGTTAAAATTATATCAATTACCATATTAATTTCATGTATATATTGGGAAGGGGAGGTCAAACTGTCATTCTTAATTGCAACAATTTTGGAAGAATCCTGATTTTTTATTTATTTATTTTTTTTTATTTCTTCAACTATGAATTTGACATTTAAATGCTAACAACCCTGTTTTTGTCTTCCAAAATGATAAAATTATATCAATTATCACATTAACCTCATGTATGTCTTACGAAGGGGAGGTCAAACAGTTGTTCCATATTGCAATGATTTTGGAAAATCACTGAATTTCCCACACAAAAAAAAAATATATATATATATATTCCGGTAATAAAAAATAAAAATTAATAATAATAACAATAATAAACAATAATAAATTAATATTTGTTAACTATAACTATATATAGATATGGAACTTAAAAATGCTTAGCCTTAAACTAAAGTTTAAATAAACAAAAACAAGAACAATAAACAAGACATTAGTCATCACTCAATAAAATAAAAACGTTATGTGTAATATAAAAGAGAACTGTTTGACCACCCCTCCCCAATGCCATTCCAATTCATAATGACATGGTACTAGTAATCCTGGTTTGTCAAAAAATTTAAATTGGAACCCCAGGCTCAGCCCTGGATCATGCCATGAATCTATGCTCTGGCTGATGCCCAGAGTAGAGATGCATGGCATGATCTAGCTCAGTCCCGAACATGATAAAATGAAAATATTCAAGAATGTCAACTTACTTTATTAAATTCTGCCCCCCCGGAACTCTACGTCCCTGTCGGGTATTTCGGATTGATCTCACCTTTAAAAACAAAACAAAATACACGTGTGGAATCACAGAAATTGGAACCACTGACCTTTATGCAATTTTTTTAGATTTTTTTTGAGTTATAGACATTAAGTTTTACTTAATGTAGCGACAACAGTGTTCCGGCCATTTCCGGTTTCTCAATCTGTGAATGAGGAAAACGTGTCTTTTTGCAGAGCTCAAAAGTGATATAAATTCAATAAATTATTGGATAGACTACTTACTTTTCTGTTTAAAATAGGTAAATATACAATCGGAGTGTGCACCAGACAATTGTAATCGAGTTTCAGGTGAAATATTGTCAACTGTAAGTGAAATAAATTCCGTTTGACTTTTGTTGTGTGGCCACCATTTTGATATCGATAAATGACCCCATTGAACTTTGATTTGATTTTGTAACAAGTTATACGTTAACATTTTAGAATACAAATAAATGACAATGCACAATAAATATTAGCATTAATGTTGGACAAGGTTGTATTCCATGTTATTATTTTTTTGAAGGTAATAATCGTCTGAAAAAGTAGCCTATTTTCGTGCATAAAAAGTTAAAGGAATCATTTGTAACTTCCAGTAACTCACGTGCCATGTTATTGGTAATCCAATTGGCTATGGAATGCATATATATATATTTTTTTGGCTAGCATTTTCATTGTGTTTTGACTTAGTAAATACCACTACCCTACAAGAATCAATGTTATTTACATTGTGTGGCAATGGTATGGAGCCATTGGAGGGAATAGTATGAAAAGTTCTGCCAGCATGACTATGAATTAAGTTCTCTAGCCACAGTAGTATTCTTCAATGTGCATTAACTGCCTAAATTATCAATTTGATTGATTATAATGATCTACACGTGTTGGTGACAACAGAAGTCTGGTCAGACCTGTCACTGAACAAACTTGTATTTTTTTTAGCGATTTAAAGAGAATAAAAAAAAGTATTAAATAAAGCTTTGAACAAGCAACACACCGGGATGTGAACCAGACAATTGTAATTAAGTTTGAGGTGCAATTTTGTCAAAGATAATATATTGAAACAAATTTAGTTTAATTTAATAGTGTTGTGGTGGCTGTCATTTTGACGAATGACCATACCAAATAATGATTTGATTATGTATATAACCATTTAGACATTAAATAATTAAAATGTTGAGGGAATAATAAGTAACAGTGCACAACGAACATTGATATTAATCATAGACATGGCCAAATTCCAAGTTTAAAATTTTTTGTATGTAATAATCATCTGAATAGATAGCCTATTTTCGTGCATAAAAAAAAAAAAACAAATATTCAATAACTTTCATGCCATGCAATCCAATTCGCTATGGAGTACATAACTTTATTTTTGTAGGCATTGTAATCGTGTTATGACTTAGTTAATGCCGATGTCCTTCAAAAATCAATGCTGTTGACATTCTGCTCATATCCCTCCCAAAGACATTAACATTTGCCTAACACAAGAGAACAACAAGAATTTGAAGAAAATAATTGATTGTTGTGTTGATATTATGAAATCAATTCATTAATAATATATTGTGAACAACATTTTAGGCTAGACAACTTCCTGTTTACATTGTTTGAGCATGTTCATGTAAATTTGTGGGTCAAACAAAACCCAAGATTGAGGTACTACATGTATTCCATGATTTAGGTACAACATACACATCAACTTTATTTAGGTTAACTGTACCATGTGTGAGTAGTTACCAGCACCCCCCCCCCCCCCCCACACCACTTGCTACATGTTGCACATATACCGATATCAACATCAAATTAAATGTTGATTGATCGGCAGGAGTAGTACCTTTTTTATCAAAACAAATAACACATCTAACTCAAATGTTAGTCAATTTTCATTTATGAAAAGAAAGTATGTGGTATTTTCTTAAAACTATTCTAGCAAATACTCAGTGATGAGTAGTGACCCATAAGGGAATGCTCAAATATTATTCAAGTTCAACAAATCTAATGATAGGTTGTAATTGTTGAACTTATTATCTGAACATTTCACTAAAATGTACTTTTATTTGCGTTACACTTGCATCTGTCGTCTGCTTATTTTTTCCTGAAAGCCCACCAAATGATTATAGACCATTCCAATGCACTTTTATAACTGAGTGTGAACTTCCATTTAGTACATCATGTAAAAATGGTTATGCGATAATAACTGGAGTATATCATGTCCTTCTATAATACCGGTACTGTATAACTCAACTTCTCAAGATCACCTTATATGTATTCATCCGACGCCAATTTTATTTATTGTAGTCTTGATGCTTGGGCACATGAAGTTGCATTACAGGATAGTTTTGTATTCTGTAATAAAAATTAACCCTTGGTCTTGCCCAAGATCTGTTACTTGTATAACTGTTGATTGTCTTCGTTGTTGTCTCATGTCAATCAACCTCCGGGTTAAATTTAACCAAATGTGCTGATGATTTCTCAGGCATATACAAGTTTTCAACCAATCATTCTACATTTATTAGTGTTATTGCTAGAAACCAAATATATAACATACAATCTTCACATATCCTAACTGAAAATAGACAATTGATGTTACAAGCTTTTTGTCCCTTAATACACCACCACGACCAACAGACTAATGTAGGAGAGATATTACTACACTGAATTATGAGTGGAAAGCACATTAGCAGTGTCTACAGACATTATTTGGCAACTTCTGGGTGACATAATGAGTTGACAGAATTGTTTTTCCAAAGTCCGAATTAAAACAAATTGGCAAAAAAAATATATTCATAGGATTTTTTTTTTTTTTAGCTTTCTATATGATGGTAGATGTCTCTGGCTTTGAAAAACATTGAAAATTTGATCGCCACTTGATTTTTTTCAAAAACTTGTGTCATCGCTATTAACTTAATGTCTATAACTCAAAATTGCATAAAGGTCAGTGATTCCAATTTCTGTGTGTGGAATTACCAGATAAAATCATTATGATATACCATTTGTGTACCTGCAAATGCCATCCAATCCTGTCCAATCCGTCATTTCGCCGCAATAACTTTCTCACATTTCTCTTTACGAAAATACAGTTAATGAATGAATCGCTCCCAGCACAAGAATAGAAATGTTAGCAACACGATCACATTTACACTGTCCTAGAAAACGTCCCCATATAATCATTGGGGGAGAATTTCGGCTGATGCGACAAGCCGGGTCTTCGCGACCTACACTAATCTTAACTAAACCATACTGCCCGCAGTTCACGATCCTGTGACTTTTCACGCGCTATTAGATTCGAATCAAAACAATTCAATCTGTTAAACGTAGTATGGTAGACCGTGATGACAATAATTTTCTATCGAACGTTGTCAATCTATATGAAAGGGGGAAATCTACGCTGAATAAGATATCTCTCCTGACTATTTTTTTCCTTTCTAATTGATCATTTCAAATCTGACCAAATAAAGACAAGATGGTATAAAGTCGAAACCACTATATGGATGACCGGACCGACACAAGATCTCTACCCTTTTGATGGTATATTTGTGTAAATACATTATCCCGAAAGCTACCTCGCACATCACGACACTAAATATCAATCTAAGTTTCTTCAATGACGATATTTGTGAGGATATACTACGTCCGCGGTGGTTGTGCGTGTCCGTTTCAGCTGTTTTCTCCCCTGACCTTAATAGCAAACGGACAAATTTATTCTACTTTTATAATATTGTCAAAATTAATCCAAACAAAATCCCGTTGTAGGCCGAAAACAAATCGCGATGAAATTATCATGCCGAATACCATCATCCATCATCATTATGTATATATTTGCTTCATATTCTATGCCTTCATTATGTTTTCTTTATTTCATACTTCCTACATGTCTGCACAAATTCTAACCATTGATTCCAATTGCCAAACCTTTTCTAAACATTTTCAGATCAAGCACCATACCCCTTGGACCAGTTGTGGGTTGCCAAAATATATTCATATCAGTATTATAATGTTTGCAGAGTCGAAGTCCAGTTCCTGCCCTATCCTGGTTTCGAACCACCGTCTGAAAAATGACGTGTGTTCTGAATCAGTATAGGGCAGCTATTGGTATCTTCGATTCAGCAAAAAGAAAGTCACATATCAAAACTGCAAAAAAAACGGCAGTCTGAATTTTGGAGCTTTCAGTCTATTGAGTCCTAGATATATATTTATGTTTACTCTTTTAATATTAATGTTATCAGGAGATATTGAAATTCACCCTGGGCCTCCGCTATCGACAGTCAACAACACAATTTCCATTTTCCATTATAACGTGCGCAGTATCCGTAATAAATTAGGAAAAATTGCAGACTTAATAAACGAGTATGATGTGTTATGTTTTACGGAAACCCACCTTGACCCGTCATACCCATCAAACCAGCTAGAAATCCCTGGATATAGTTCTCCCATCCGCAAAGACCGTGACTCTAATGGAGGGGGCATTTGCGTAATGTTTGCTGATCATCTCATTTTCAATCGGAAAACTGAACTAGAATTCGACTCATCGTGTCTATGGTTTGAAATCCACTCTAGAAAAACCCGCATAATACTCGGGGTATCATATAGATCTGAAGATTTCTGTGCCACAAATTATTGGGAACTACTTGAATCCAAAATTTCTGACGCACTTGATAATTCAGAAAATGTAGTCATCACTGGCGATTTTAATTCCAATTTTTTGGACAGCTCCTCGAAGATCAAACAAATAACAGATGGTTTCAGTATGAAAAATGTCATTACGGTTCCTACCAGAGTAACCAGCACATCAAGTACTCTCCTCGATCCCATTATCACCTCCAAGATTATGCAAGTTCTAGACGCTGATACTTTAGACCTTGGGGTTTCAGACCATCTAGGTGTTTACGCTACAATATCTTTCGATAATACCCGGACACCATCATTCGAAAGAAAGGTGTGGAATTATAGAAAGGCTAACTTTTCACATGCAAATAGCTTACTCGAATCAGTAGACTGGGATGATCTCATAAATCACACAACAGATGTAAAGCAGTCGAAAATTTCCATACGGAATTCTTATCTATAATGGAGAAAACATTCCCACAATCAACTGTAACAGTGAGAACATCAGACAAAATTTGGTTTAATTCAGACATTCGACGCGAGATAAAAAAGCGTGACAGAGTGAGAAAAAAAGCTCTGAAAACTAACAAACCGATACTATGGAGAGAGTTCAAAAATTACCGAAATAAAATTAACAACATGAAAAAAACACGCGAAAATCAAATTCGACAAAAATTTGGAAGAGCGAATAAGAGAATCCTCCAACCCGAGAGACTTCTGGAGAATAATAAACTACCTCCTGAATAAGAAAAGATCTAAGACTATCCCTCCACTATATAGCTCCACAGGCAGCATAACAGCAAACGGCCACTCATATGCAACTAGTGATGCTGAAAAAGCAGTAATACTAAACAAGAGCTTCATTGCAAATTCAACCATTAATGACTCCAAACATAGCATCACAATCTTTCCGAAGCGTTGTAAAAAAATAATGCCAAATTTGGTTATTACAGAAACCGACGTAGAATCGGCTATCAATTCATTCAAGCTAAACAAAGCCCATGGACATGACGGGATAAGTGTTAGAATGCTCCGCGATACAGCAAAATCTATTGCACGCCCACTGGTTCTTATTTTTAGAAAATCAATTAACACATCGAAATTCCCTGCAGCATGGAAGTTTGCAAACGTCATTCCTATTTTCAAGAAAGATGATCCTGCTGATTCGAAAATCTATCGCCCAATTTCCCTTTTACCGTGCCTCGCCAAAATTTTCGAGAAAGTGGTTCTTAAACAGATGAGCGAATTCTTTATTGAAAACAAACTCCTGTACTTCCATCAATCGGGTTTTCTCCAAGGTCATAACACAACATATCAGTTAGTAGATTTATATCATAACCTGTGTCAATCCCTTGATAAAGGTTTATTTACTTGTTCTATATTTTGCGATATCTCTAAAGCATTCGAAAGAGTTTGGCACAGGGGACTGATTCATAAGTTGAGTGCTTATGGTTTAGAAGGAAACACATTATATTGGCTCGAAGACTACTTAAACAATAGAAAACAAAGAGTATTAGTCAATGATGCTCATTCCGAATATGAGGTCATCCCTTCCGGTGTGCCACAGGGCTCAATCCTTGGACCCTTCCTGTTCCTTGTTTATATCAATGACTTAGCCGACAATATAGAATCTGATACTAGAATGTATGCCGATGACACTTGCATTACGAACAGCCATTATGACATCAAATTATTAGAAACCGCTATGAATAGTGATATTGAAAAAATATCGACATGGTCCCGAAAATGGTTGGTCAGCTTTAACCCGACAAAAACGGTTGGAATTTTCTACTCATTAATGACCCCGAAAACAAAACACCCAGAACTTAAGTTCGCCGATGAAACAATATCGTTTGTTGACACGCATAAACACCTTGGTCTGGAACTACAGTCAAACCTCAATTGGAATGCCCTTATCGACGGCCTGGTAAATCGGATTGCATCTCGACTAGCTCAACTAAGGCGCCTGAAGTACCAACTTGACAGAAAAATAATTGAAATTATCTATAAAACGTATATACTACCCCTATTTGATTACTCAGACGTAGTGTGGGACAGCGCACCGCAATATCTCCTGGATAAGCTCGATCGACTACACGTTGAAGCTGGGCGGATTGTCAGTGGCATCACTCGCTCTGCATCTAATAACGCAGTTCTGCAGGAAGTGGGGTGGCCTTCTCTCGATAGAAGGCGACAGATACACAAACTGCAACTAGTCTATAAAATAGTAAACGAACAAGCCCCATCCTATCTAGCATCTACACTTCCCCCTAGGGCAAACGAGGTGTCGGGTTACAACTTGAGGCGACCCGGCAAATGTTATTCATATTTCTGTAATACAGAACATTACAAAAAGTCTTTTTTCCCGTCGGCAACCACTGAGTGGAATAAACTTCCCAAAATAATCACTGACGTTGGCCAATTCTCTATATTTAAAACTAATTTGCAACTATTGGACCCCTCACCTGCCCCTCCTTTGTACTTCTACACAGTACAACGAAAAAACAGTATCCTACACTGTCGCATCCGAAATAGATGTAGTGAACTCCGCTCTGATATGTTTAATAATTATATCTCCGACAGCCCTGTGTGCTTCTGTGGAAATCCATCCGAAGACGCCTTTCATTATTTCTTTAGTTGCCCCTTGTATAAGTCTGAGCGAGCCGTCCTCGCTGATAAATTGACTCGCGAGAGCCTTCAAATTCTCGACATTAACGAAGTTCTGTTCGGAATACCATATATCTCGTCCAAAAGTAATAAGAAACTGTTCGATATAATTCAGCAATATATTGTAGCAACTAAGCGTTTCGATAACTGAATTTAAAACAAAATATATCCTCAAGGAAAGACTTCAAATTGCCTTAGTATATACACCGGTAAATATATGAACTAGGCAGTTTAGTAATCTACTGGCTTCCCACTTATGGACCTACTCCCCCACTCAATCACCAGTTCTCTGTAATTTTGATCTACCGTATGTACTGTCTTCCAGGGTAGCCGACCAACACTTGATTAACATATGTATATATATATATGTATATGTATGAGGGTGTGTATGTGCGTGTATATCTATATGTATGTGTATGCATGTATATGCGTGTATGTGTATATGTATATATGTATATATGTATGTATATATAGATGTATGTATGTGTATATGTATGTGTGTATGTATATGTATATATATATTTATTTATATATGAAGAAAATACCCCTTTGACAAAACCCTGCACCAACATCAGTTAAGACGAACCAAAAATCACATAAACCCCACCAAATGTTATAGCTATCAAATCATCCATAACCCATATATAGCAATATGCTCTGGAAGGCACTACACCAATCACCATAAAATCACAAAATCTTGCATGTAAATATGTTCAGCTGTCATCTTGTAAACATTTTGTATCTAAATCGATTGTATTGGGAGAGGGGCTTCATAAGTTGAAAAAACTTGTGCCCCGATCCCTTTTGTATTATATGCAAATAAAATACGTTTCAAGTCAAAGTCATACTGAAGAAAGGCGATATCGGTGTGATGCGTATACGAGAAAGGTTTTATGTTTTACGGTGGTTTGGTAATACACAAAAGAATACACACGGGCGAGCGGCCGTATAAGTGTGAGTTATGTGATAAATCATTTGCTAAGCTCGGGAGACTGAAGATACTTAGAAGGATCCATACTGGCGAGCGACCGTATGCGTGTGAGATATGCCAGAAGACCTTTACTACCCGAGTAACCTGAATGCGCACAAAAAGTCACGCTGGAAATAAATAATATGGGAATTTATGATGAACGTATATTTATCTATAACATTGACGCGAGATAACGACAATATGAACGTGAGATGCCTCCTGAAAGTGACAATCCTGTTATATGTAGAACTTCCAATCAATTCATATATATTATCGATTATTTTCAACGAGACCTATGCTTACAAAATATTTGGTATTTATAGTCCAGTTAAATATCACGTGTGGCTTCTAACATTTTTCTGTGGGACGAGCGAACGACCATATCAAAGTTAGATATATAAGTGAAGTCATACCGAAGATATATGAATGTGGTACGTACGAGAACGGTTTATATATATATTATGTTGGTTTGGTAATGCACAAAATAAACACACGGAAGAGCGGCCTTATCATTGTGAGTTATGTGGTATATTGTTTGTTCAGCCCAGGAGTCTGACGATACATAAGAGGATCCACACTGGCGAGCGACCATATGCGTGTGAGATATGTCAGAAGTCCTTTACTACTCCGAGTAACCTGAATGCACAGAAAAAAGTCACGCTGGAAATATATAATATCATTGAGAATTGGTGATATAGCTGGATATAGTTACATTTATTTGAGTGGTAAAATATAAATGGACGCGATATAACCACCATGTGAACGCGAGATGCCTCCCCAAACGTGACCATCCTGCTGTATATGAAACTTCCAATTAATTCATATATATTTTTCGATGATTTTGAACGAGACCAATGATTACCAAATGTCATGACTTTTACTTGACAGTTAACTATTGCTAAGCCTTGTCAAAGTATCTATGTATATAAAAATTAGTCTGTCCGTCTGTCTGTTCGGATTTTTCACACATACCCTGAATGCATAGAAAAAAGTCACGCTGGAAATACATAATAGCATTGAGAATATGTGATATACATACATTTATTTGAGTGGTAAAATATAAAATGGACGCGATATACCACCTATTAACGTAAGATGCCTCCCGAAAGTGACCACCCTGCTATATATGGAACTGTCTTCCAATAAATTTCCGTTTTTTTTAACCAGACATTATTATGATTACCAAAGGTCATAATTTTACTTCACTGTTTGGTATTGCTAAGCCTTGTCAATTTATATTAGATATTGTCGATAATTTACATAGACAAAAATATGGCATAAGTTTCTCCATAACTGTTCTGTTTTTGGTATTTATTTGTCTAGTTAAATATCACACGTGGTTTCTTAACATTTTTCTGTGGGACGGGCAAACAACCATATCAATGTTAGATATGTGAAAAAGTTATTCCGTACATGGAGTAATTTAACGGTGCACACGAGAAGTCATACCGAAGAAAGACGATATTGGTGTGATGCTCACGAGAAAGGGTGTATGTGTTATAGTAGTTTGGAATACACAAATTGATACACACGGTAGGAGAGCGACCGTAACAGTGAGTGTGAGTTATGTGATAAATCTTTTGCTCGGCCCGGGATATGCCAGTGGACCTTTACTACTAGGAATAACCCGAATGCGCACACAAACAAGTTACGCTGGAAATAGATAATATCCTTGATAATTTGGAAATACATACGTACATGTATGTGTTTGAGTGGTAAAATATAGAATGGATGCGAGATAACCAGAATATGAACGTGAGATGCCTCCAGAAAGTGACCATCTTCCTATATGGAACAGTCTTCCAATAAATTCATATATTATATCGATTTGTTTAACGAGACATTATTATGATTACCAAAGGTCATAATTTTTACCTGACTGTTTGGTATTGCTAAGCCATGTACATTTATTTTAGATATTGTCGATAAATTAAATAGAGACAAAAAACATACAATAAGTTTGTCCATAACTGTTCTATTTTTGGTATTTATAGGTGCAGTTTAATATCGTTTCTTAAAAGATTTCAGTGGGACGGGCGAACGACCATATCAATGTTAGATATATAAGCGAAGTCATACCGGAGAAAGACGATATCAGTGTGATTTGTGCGAGAAAGGTTTTATGTATTACGGTGGTTTGGTAATACACAAAAGAATACACACCGGAGAGCGGCCGTATCAGTGTGAGTTATGTGATAAATCGTTTGCTCAGCCCGGGAAACTGATGATGCATAAGAGGATATACACCGGTGAACGACCGTATGCGTGTGGGGTATGTCAGAAGGCCTTTCCTACTCCGAGTAACATGAATGCGCACACAAAAAAGTCACGCTGGAAATAAATAACATCATTGAGAATTTATTATATACATGTACATGTACGTACATTTATTTCACTGGTAAAATATAAAATGGACGCGATATAACCAAACTGAATCCCACCCATCAAGTGGCGGCCACCAACCCCCTACTCGCACGGACTGAATGAGCCCTTTTGGCTCCTGTTTGTAGGAACTTGTTAGAAAGCTCCAAAAGAGAGCTAAGCCAATACCATTCAGTTCTTATCTTAAATAAAGAACATATTTACACAAAAATGATTTAATCCAAGAAAGCAGAGTAAAGCGCCATCGAGCACATGGTGCATTATTCTGCACAAAATTTGAAGTAACAGTACGTTAACCCTTTATCCAACAAACCGGCCAAAACCGGCCAAATAAAGCTTCAACAGCCTAAAATATCTTCGGTCTGTCTCAATAGAACCATACAAATATGGATATCATTGGAACCAGCTCCTTGACCACATTGTGATGGTTACAGTTACGCCCTGTGCCAATGTATTCTCTTATATATGCGAGTCATAGGTCGCCTCGCATATATAAGAGAATGCATTGGCCTAAAAAAAATCTTTTTTTTAACACTTTTTACCATTTTTTCTTACATTCTTTAACAATTTTATAATTTTTAATGTGTTAAGCCAATGCATTCTTTTATATATGCGAGGCGACCTATGGTCGACTCGCATATATAAGAGAATGCATTGGCACAGGGCCCTTCTGTTGGGTAAAGGGTTTTAATGTATACAATTTTAAGTAGGATAATTAACTTCGATACAGTATTATCTTTGAAGGAGTTTCCAGAAACGAACTCCTTTCGTACCAGACGATGTTTGTTGCTTGGGTGAAAAATCGCAGTAAATGTGTACCAGGTATCTGACTAATATCGACAAGACCCGGTTGTAAATGACCTAAGAAAAGTGTAGTTTGTTGTTCTATCGGAAGATTGTAAACAAACTGATATGCTGAAACTGGCAAGCGGTCGATGAATAAACACCAGAATTTATTACGGCAGAATATTAAGAAATGTTGAACCATGTCAGTATATGTCATCTGGCATGCAGTACATTTGGTTTCACATGCAGATGTCGGAGCACACAGTAACTGCAATGCAATCTCTTTGGGATAATGTTTACAAACACGCCACATGAATGCGATATCTGGACTGCTATGCATCAAATCGTTCAAAAGAAGGGTCACTGTGAATTCGAACCAACCAATCATCTTTCCAAAACAAAGATCCTTGTTTAAAGGTACTCAACCCGATAAAACTCCTCTCAATTACTATTTCAATGGCTTCGGGGGTCAAAAATATTTGATTCGAGTCGAGGAAGTCACCCATCAAAGCTCAGATTTGTTAGATATCGATTTTAGAAATCTATTATTTTTCATTATCGGGAATACTATCTGGCCCAGAACTCAGTCAAAATTGCGTTAAAATTACCACTTGATTTTAGAGTTATCCATCCTTGTCTGTTTGAATAGATTTGGAGAACACATCCAGAGCAGATTACGGCAGTTAGTAGTACTGATCTCGAGTTTATAACAAATTTCAAAAATCAATATCTAATAACTCTGAGCTTTGTTTGATGGGTTCCTCGACTCGAATCAAATATTTTTACCCCCAAAGCCAAAGAAATAGTAATATAGGACCCTCCGATCGGATTGTTGTTGTTGGAATCTGTTGAGATGGGGACCCTCTTTGCGGGTTGAGTACCTTTAACAAGAAGCTTCCAACAACATTCATTAGGGAAGTTGGCAGTTACCGTGTACTCGGACAAGTACCGAGTCAAACCAAAGTGTTGAAGGATATCTCGCAAGTCCATGAAAAATATATTTCTGTCTGACAGCATTGTTATAATCATGAACACTTTGTAATAGTCTGATAAGGAATACCTTTTTAACTACCTTCTCGGAAGTGAGTGCATACAGAACAGATTATTGATAATTCACGACGATGGATATAATGCATTAAAGGAGGAGAATCCAGTAAGCCCAATGCCATATCCGATCGTGTTCTCATGTGGAGACCTTGAATGTGCTAAAGGCATAGGCGATGAGCACGTTCGAGGCGGTCACATTCTGTGTGTGTTAGCGCACATAGTATTTCGCTTCCATATAAGCCTTTGGGAAGTATAACTGATTTATACATTTTAAGGGAGCTCATTGGTGTTATTCCACCGACACAAATACCAATATTGGATAGTGCAAAATATGTTTTCCTCATTTTGGAGCAGATATCTTCAACAAAATATGCTTTAAAGTTATGTTTTCTGAGAGGGATACCTGAGTGAGTAACGCATTCAGCTTCATCGTGTTCCAAGAAACTAGTTTGTTGTGCGCTTCAGTGCCGCGGTTTTTGATTCATTGAATACTGTGACATGTGTTTCAGACGGGTTATATTTATACCGCATGCAAATGAGAGCATGATAAACACAAATCAAGAAAATATTTTTATGCGACTTTGTTGTTGTCACATTTGTCGACATAGATATTCTTTCAAGATATCATTAATGAAAATATAATATTCTGACGTAATTTTATATATCTACCATAATCAAAGCAAGTCAACATGTTAACTTAAAGGTACTCAATCCGATCCCCATATCATCAATTTACGGCACAACAACATTTCTTCAAAATACGCTTTAGTTATCAGAATCGATTAATTACACCAAAATAATGCTAACCGCTGTTATAAAATTTCCCAAAACGTGTTATTTATCAACATGTTATTCAACGAAATATGGCGTATTATCAATTGAGTATATCACGAAATTTTGTCATATTACCACTTTATTTTATAGTTATCCATCTTCATCCGCAATTTTGTCTGAGGTCGTCGGTTTGACAACTTTTTTCTGGGTCACAAATAAGTACACATTTCGAGAAATAACGAATTTCAAAAATAGTTTTTACCTCCGAAGCCAAAGAAATAGAAATTTGGGAGCGCTAATTCGGATTATGCATCGTTAACTACAAATTGGCATCATGGAATATGAGGACTATACAGTCGCCGATGTGGGACTATGCATATTATCACTATTCACTCTGACCGAAGCTTCACTTTTCGGTTATCTAGAAATAAAGATACTCAATCCGATCCAATGGTCCCCATATCATTAGATTCCAACAACAACTTGTTTTGGAAATGCCGCTTCAGTTATCAGAATCGATTAATTGCCCAAAAATAATACACACTGTGCACAGTCAACTATATAGTATACAGTTGCCCAAAACCTGTTATTTATCAACAGTGGGTTCAACTTAAAGCCACTTGATTTTAGAGTTATCCATCTTCATCCGTAATTTAGTCCGATACTGTCGGCTCGTCGACTTTTTACCAGGCTACTATGAAGTCTCGATGGTGAAAAATAATATATTTCAAAAATCGATATCTAATAATTCTGAGTTGTGGTGGGTGGGTTCCTCGACTAGAATCAAACTTTTGTTTTACCCCGAAGCCAAATAAATAGTAATTGAGGGGCGTTTAATCGGACTATGCATCTTTAATACCCACATGTTTAACGTAGATTGAATAACCTATTCGTAGAAACATAAAATGGGAAAGAATACGAGAATTATCAGGAGTGCATGGGTACAAGAAAATGCCGATTTTCCACGAACGGCTTGCCGCGAGTGGAATATCTTTACTGGTTGTACTCACGAATGAGATAATTATAATTATAGTTAGTCAAAAGCCGAATATCTTTCCTTTTTATTATGTGCTTTTTCATTAGTTCAATTTACCACTTTTCTCGCAGACGCTTGTTTTGCTAAATTAAATGAAAAAATCAGCCGATTGCTGACAGACTACATTCAATGAAAGAAACTGCGATTCCCCATAATATGATAATACCATTACCCCTCTCCATTAATGATCACCATAAGTGTTTTAATATGAGAGTTTTATATCATTAAAAACACAGATAATAATGTTCAAATATCAGTCTCACTTTTAATAACATTAATGCCATTTAATAAAGTCCGGTATTATTAAAAACTGAATGTAGTGTGTATGACTGTTTGATTTGGGGGATACGGCGCTGTGGTTGTTGGGGCTGTTCTCACTAAATGTGCCCACAACGACCACAGTAGTGTATCCCCCAATCACACACACACACACACACACACCCTCACCCTCACACACACACCCTGACACA
Source organism: Siphonodentalium dalli (assembly GCA_032622095.1). Taxonomy (NCBI): domain Eukaryota; kingdom Metazoa; phylum Mollusca; class Scaphopoda; order Gadilida; family Siphonodentaliidae; genus Siphonodentalium; species Siphonodentalium dalli. Next base: position 58,249,163 of record CP136062.1, read on the forward strand.
CACACACACACACACACCCTCACACACACACACACACGCACACACACACGCACACACACACCCCCCCACACACACACACCCTCACACACACACACACACACACACACACACACACGCGCACACACACACACACACCCACTCCATTCATTTCTTATATTTAATATCATTTTGTTAATTTATTCCCATATAAAAGCTGCATGAGTGTATAGTTTTTGTTTTTTATAAAATCTGCCGATAATTTGAGGCTAGCCCACGCAACACAATAAGTCAGCCCAATATAAGATTTCCAAGCACTTAGCAACAATGACGTGATCGATATAAACAACTGGCTTCAGATGTAATCCGACTGAACTTTGAAAAGCACGCCCAATTAATCTGCTGACCGCTTTTAGTGATTATGTTAGACTAGCAGGGTTACCCGGCGTTGCCCAGGTTAATGCGATGTGAAACCATCTGTATGCTGTGGATATTTGTTGGGAATAGAGAACACTCTTGTTCAAAGTGTTATACGTTTTCTCATAAATTGTATATTCAAATAGCATCACAAAACATGGTTATTACAGTCATGGAATATAAGTATACAGTGGCCCACCTTGTCAATTGTCATTCTGTTTATCGCGATTAATCCGTTCCACCAATAATGAAGTATTTATTTATTTACAACTGCGTATACGTCAGACGTTATAATATGATACATGGACATCAAAAAGACATTAGTTCGCATAAATAAAAGATGACAATTGGGTTTTACATATTGAGATGCATCAATCAATGAAGATACAGATGTTTTAAACAAATTTCCAGGTGCTCCTCTGTTCATGGTGCTATATATTGGCTAAATATTCTCAGTTTCAACGAAATGTTGCTGCGCGGGCATATCAGCTACATTTGCCAGACACAGAGCGAGATTTTGAGTTGTTTATGTCAGTCGATGAGTCTGTTCTAAACCCCTTGTCAGATGTCAGTATTGGGAGGATCCTGAAAAGTCATGTGCTACTAACTGCATTTTATTGTATATCAGAAGAAACTATATATGACTGCACACTGTGACCACTATTTTTGAACAGGCCTTCCATATATCCTGACAAATTGTAACTTTTGTTGTGGAAACTGTATTGAATGGAACAGACTCAATTTTGTTATAATATATATGCAATCCTCTGACGGTTCGAGGTCTCTCAGTTTATACGTTTAATGCTTCTTCTATGTATCTCTTTTTGCTAACTCATTGTGTGAATGTCCTGATTGCCATCCCCATATAAATATGACAATTAAGAAGACATAATTGTTCAAGTGACTTATAAGTGGGTTACCATTTGTCGGGATTGTGAAATGTGAACGCCCAAATCTCCTTAAAATGATATGGAGATGGCCTGGGTGACTATATATAACTTATATGTGGATATCGGCGAATAGCAATCTTATCTATGATAGTGCATATCCGCTCGCCATCCGTGACGCAAACGACACCAAATGTGATTTAATTCATGGTATATCATTAGATAAAAACATGTATGAATTTGTTGGAAATTAGTGCCAAATATATTTGTATCAGCTTTTGCCTCTTCGATTGTACCGCGTGAAGTTATATATGTAACACACAGACAGACAGAAAGACAGACAGACAGCACAATTTGATTTATTGTATCATTTGAGAAGAACGTGTCTGAATTTGATGGTAATTGGTACTAAAACTATTTTGTATCAGTTTTTGGTGACCCTCCCGTCCCTATTTCGGACTCAAGCTGCACACACTAAGTAAGTCTCATTAGAGATTAGAGATGCATATATATGAAATTGGTGAAAATTGGCGAGTATACAAATTCGTATCAAATTGAAGTTCCCCATATCTCTCACCCATAGAGCACCAATTTGTTGTGTCTAAACCACACGATAAGATTCCTCGTATAACGGAGAATAATATGTATCAATCTGGTGGAAATCGGCCATAAACATATAAATATAAAGTCCCTCTCATCTCTATACACCACTGACTCGAATGGCCCCACTTGTGACATCCTTAAACCACACAATTATACTGCTGATATCATGTTGATGATTGTTTATGAGTTTGGTGATAATCGGCGACTAAACAATTTTTTTTTAAATCAAATTTTGTGTCAATCCCTCCCTCCCCATCTCTCACCCAAACAGCACCACTATGGCGTCTTTAAATCACACAATCAGATTCCTCGTATCATGGATAAGAACATGTATCAATTTGGTGGAAATTGGCGCCAAAAAAATTGTGCATCAATTTTGGTGCCCCTGTCCCTTTCAATACACCCCTGACTCGAATGAGGCCACACTTGACAGATATAAGCCACACCATTAGACTCCTCATACCATGGGGATGCTTTTTAGCTCACATGAGACGAAGTCTCCGGTGGAGCTATATTCATCACTCCTCGTCCGTCGTCCGTCCGTCCATCCGTCCATGCGTCCGTCCGTCCGTCAACAATTCTTTGAACATCTTCTCCTCTGAAACCGGAAGACCGAATTGGTTCATATTTGGTGTGGATGTTCCCTAGGTAACTCTCATTCAGATTTGTTCAAATGAGGTCACTGGGTCAAATATTTGCGAAGCCAGGGCCATAACTCTATTCCTCCATAGTAATTCTTACAACGAATTCTTGTTCAGAACCATTGGGCCGATTTAGCTAATATTTGGTATGGAGGGTCCTTGGGTGACTGGTGTTCAGATTTGTTCAAATGAGATCACCCGGTCAATTAGTTGAGAAACCAGGGCCATAACTCATAGTAATTCTTACAATGACTTCTTCTAAAAACATATTTGGCCGATTTAGCTTATATTTGGTAAAGAGAGACCTTGGATGAATGGGGTTCAGATTTGTTCAAATGGGGTCACTGGGTCAAATAGGGGCAGAGCCAGGGACATAACTCTAAAAAAAAAACCATTTTTGCATTTTGACCTTTGATATTTTTAGACATATCACAGCTACCCAACCCCACACCACCTCCTGTCCATGCCACACCACACTGTATCATACCATGTTATCTCTTCCTTGTTCACCCCATCAAAAACCTTGTTTTGATCACAGCTGTATGAGTATCAAAAAGCTGTGTGTGCAGTCGTTAAAACCTAATTATCTATGTCAACACCTCTCAGACACTGGTAGCTGATGGCTTGGTGAATGGAATATAATTCTCAGAATGCACTTGCTCTCAAGGTCATGGGAATTTTGTTAAGCTAATGTAGTCAAATAAATGTTGTATGTCATATACTCACAGGGATGTCCCCACAGTGTTGGGGGGGGGGGTGACTGACAGATGTGTTCAATGAAATGTAAATTTGAAGCTCTTATGAGAAGAAGCTATAGTCATCACTTCTCATCTCTTACCTGTTCGTCTGTCTGTCCGTCCATCCATCTGCCAACAATTCTTTGAACATCTTCTCTAGGTCATGAGACTGAATGGGTTCATATTTGGTGTGGATGTTCCCTAGGTGACTCACATTCAGATTTGTTCAAATGAGGTCACTCTGTCAAATGGTTGTGAAGCCAGGGCCATAACTCTTGCCCTCCATTGTAATTCTTAAAAACGACTTCTCGTGTACCATCAGGTTGAATTGGTTCATATTTGGTATGAAGGGTCCTTTTGTGACTGTAGTTCAGATTTGTTCAAATGGGGTCATCCTGGTCAAATAGGGGCCAAGCAAAGGACAGTTTTCCTCTTAATATGCTTCCTTTACACGGACCGTCAGGTTTATTTTACTGATATTTAGTATGAAGGGTTCTTTGGTGTCTGGGATTCAAATTTATGCAGATGGAGTCACCAGGTTAAATAGGGCGGGACCAGGGACATAACTGTATGTCTCTATAGTAATACTTATAATGTCTTCTCAAGAGAGGTTGGACCATATAGTATGGAGGATCCTTTAGTGACTGAGATTCAGATCTGTTAACATGAGGTCAACCCGTTAAGAAATGACGGGACTATCGGGACTTAAGACTTTTGTGTCTAAAAAATCATTAAAATACAAAATTGATTAAAACGTCTACCTTGGAACTACCTGACTGATTAATCTGACATACATATAGTGTTTTTGGGTCCATGGATAATTGGGCTTTAATCATGTCTAAATTGTTTTATATAAAGCGCTTGTGAGATTGAAAATTTCCAACAATTGAGAAAGTTTGAGATGTCGGTTGTGAAATTTCAACCTAAGACTTGGGAGTCTGGGCCCCGGCGAGAGGGGACTTCTTGAGCTGGTGGAGGGGGTGATCACTAGTGTACAGTTGGTAGTTTCAAGTTAGATTTGGTAATTTCAAGGTAGATTTTGTAGATTTGGTAATTTGATATTCACTGATCTACATTCATGAAGCCTCTCTAGCCACATATCCTGTTTAGATCTACTTCTTTTAAAGTGATTATGAAAAGTTCTGACTGTTGTGGTCTCCAAAGTCCCAGTCTTATCAGTCTTTGCAGTCTGGTGAGCGACCGCACAGTCTTTGACTGTCTTGTGTATAAGTGTGGTGGCAATCGGCGTCTAAACCAATTATTATCAAATTTAGTGCCCACCCCCTCCCAATCTCTCATCCAAACGACAACAATTTGGTGTTGTTAAATCGCACAATTAGATTCCTTGTATCATGAAGAAGAATATATATCAATTTGGTGGAAATCGGCGCTAAAATTAGTTTTATCAATTTTGGTGCCCCTCTCCCCTTTCGTGCAAATCTGACTCGAACGACGCCACTTTTGACATATTTAAACCACACCGTTGGATTCTTCATATCATGGGGATGATTATATGTAAGTTTCGTGGCAATCGGCGACAGGAAAAACAAATCTGCCCCTCCCCTTCCGGGCACCCCTGACGCGAACGGCGCGACTTTTGCCATATTTAAAACACACCATTAGATTCCTCATATTATGGGGATGATTATATATAAGTTTCGTGGCAATCGCCGACAATTTTTTTTCTGCCCCTCCCCCTTTTCTGCCCCTGACAACAACGGCGTCATTTTAGAAAATTTTAACCCCGACCATTATCTTTCTCGTAAAAAGTTACTTCTAGTAGACCCCTTTGGCATCATCTAGATGGTCCCCTGTGAATTTCTATAGAACACAGACAGACAGACAGACAGACATTCGCAAATATAGATATAGATTATATCAACAATTTGTGAAGTCGTATTCGTGTTGCGGCCTGTGATTTATTGGGTATGAAACGGGTGACCCAATTGGCAGTTGACCAAACACCGAACATGATTTAGTGTAATACAGACGGGCTATATAAATAAAGGGGAGAGGAGCCTCACTAAGTTTGGTAACTTGTGCTCCGATCACTTGTGCACCCACAACATTATTTATAAATTCTTTGTTATGTAAAATATTCCATGTAAGCCCTATATGTGGTTCACAATACATATGTTCAAACACCAGTCCGAATTCTAGCAACCGAGAATTGTGATGAGATGATCTTGAATGAATGAATGATGCTTTAATCTCAGCCATATTTACATGGAACATGAGCGATGGTTAACTATTTACACTATTTACACATATAGAACATTATATATAATGATCACAATAAACTAGATGTTGTAAACATACAAGATACATTTGACAAATTGAAACAAACAAACACGCATCATTAGCATACACTAAACATATACAAAACACGCACAATAAAGCTACAAACAAACAAACAATATTTGCATTTATTACGAACCTTATTCATCATTCATGATTGTGTCCTTTCCACTAAAATTTTTTCAACCCGAGTTTTATAAAGATTGTTTAATATGTCAGGGTTGGTCGAATTAAGAAGTTCGAATAAAAGTTCTCTCGAAGGTTCGTCATAACATGCCTTCGGAATGTATTTGTTTCGTAATTGTTCAAGTTGCGGACACATAATAATAAAATGGAATTCATCGCATAGCAAGGCGTTACAAAGTGCGCATGAACTATCTTTGTTGCTGCTTTTATGATTGCGATTCCGTTTTTTCCATCTACCGGTCTCAATACCTAATCTATGATTGGACGTTCTCATTTTCTGAACGTAAACCATCATGCCAAATGGCATGTTCATGTAGTGCCAGCTAATTGAAGGCTGTACTTTCATGTTTTTATAAAACTCCCCTCTATCCGAAGAATCAACATCGTTTCGCCACTGAGTTCTAAACTCTTTAATTAGTGTATCATTAAATCTTCTAAAGGAGTTGCATGGCAAAGGAGTTTGGTTGTCCCAGTTATCTTTGAGATTTGCGGACTCGAGAACTCCTGAAATATGATCAATATGACATACGCGTTTAGTTTTGTGCAATTCAAGCAATAATTTATAAAGTACTGATGTTATACCTGTATCTTTCTTTATAATACGGCACCAATATGAGATCATTCTCTTCTTGATCTCAATAGAGAGAGGCCATCGGCCTAACTCTCTATAAACCATATAACTCGGCGTGCTACTTTTCATATTCGTCAATGTTTTACAAAATCCTAAATGTACCGTTTCAATATCGCGACAATTTTCGAACCCCCAAATCCCACAACCGTACAATAAAATCGATTGGACTAGATAGTCAAACAGTTTCAAAGATAAATCGACAGATAAATGAAGATTACGCACTTTCGAAAGTAGCGCGTACATTTCTTTAGTAGCTTTTATCCGAGTTTTCTTGACTGCACGACAAAATCTGCCGTTAAAGAACAAGTCAATACCAAGGTATGTAAATTCGTCAACAATTTCAAGCTCGTTACCGTTCAAGATGAACTTTGGGGGCGTGTGAATACGTTTATTTCCGAAAACCATAACCTTTGTCTTTTGTACGTTGACGGTAAGTTCCCATGATTCGCAATAGTCTGCGAATGCATCAAGAAGTCGCTGCATATCAGTAGGGTTATCCGCCAATAAAGCGGTGTCATCAGTACAAGATGCACCAAAGTTTCAGATAACAACCAATCTGTTTGAAGGCTTGATCATTCAAGTAATTGAGTCCATCCACAGCGCAATTTTCTAAAAAGTCTTCAAGATCATTCAAATACATTGAAAAGAGTAAAGGTGGCAGGTGATCACCCTGTTTAACACCTATATTAGATATAAAATACTCAGATCTTACGTCACCTTTCAATACACAAGATTTAGTTGAGTCATACATGTTACGAATAACTTTGAAAATCCTACCGTTTATACCATTTCGTAAAAGTTTTACCCATAGGCCCTCTCTCCAAACAGTATCAAACGCTTTTTTGAAATCTATCCATGAGCAGAAAAGTTTTCTCCCATTCCGCAAATATATTTCTGTTAAACTGTATAAAATAAAGATGTTGTCTAATGTAGATCTACCTTTCCGAAAACCGGATTGATTATCTTTAAGTATGTGGTTTTCTTCTACGTTTTCTTCTTCCATCCTCGCTGATCACGCGGACGTAGTGCATGGTCCTTGGGCGCAGGAAATGGCCAGAATAAAATCTGGAACTAATACCGTAACAATAATAAAGCTGCTTAAGCTTTTGCATAAAGAAGCAACGATATTGAATTATGCCGCCATCGGTTATTAAGAGGGGGTCCGAATGTGTTGCCTCCGAATCTATAGGCGCACGCGCAGGTAATTATATGTAAAATATGTACGGGACAGATATATGTACATGTATATACTTTGTTATTATTTAATAAGTAACTGAAGCTGTGTGAAGATCTTCCTCCACGCTTACATCGCCAACAGAAAACAATGTATCCACGGGGGAATCACGTGGTTTCGCGTTGATGAGTATCACGCATTCAAAATGGCCGAGGCGATCGCAAACGCGACAGAAAAGGTACATGTAATAAGTTATGATAATTCTATATTACATAGTATGGCTATACTATTTTTCAAACAAGCTGATACCTCAGTTGTGTCCAAACTCACAGTAGTTTGCCCTAGCATTCGCAACAAACGTGTCAGTCGAAGAATTCTCCTAGATGTATGGACTGGTATATTCGACGTACCTCCGACTGGCAACTTTGGACATAATGTTATAGAAAACTACTGAGTATTTTCTAACAACAAATAAGGTATCAACTTGTTTTCATTATAAACTAGCATAATTTATACTAGTAATAGACAAAATGCTGTTTCGTGTCAGTTCCTCATATATTATGTTTTCGCCTCTGCAATGTAGTTGAATGCATGGTATTCACCAAAATCGAAACCACGTGATTCTCCACCGTGGTATGGGGAAGAATAGTACCCTAGCTGTAAAAGCTCCACAACACATGAAGGAGAAGACACCATATAAGGCAAGGACCGTCTCCACGTCGAGACAATTATTTCCAAGAGCGAAGATAAGCATATATTATACCGATGGGCGTTGATTCCGATTCGTCCCGCGGATAATGCATGTTCATTTAGAAAGAGGCTGGCCGAAGTTAACCTCCAAGAGGTTGACTCTCAGACATGCCAAATAGTGAAATCTTATGACATAAATGTAGGTAGAGCTTGATTGTGGAATATGAAAAATGTAAGTTACGATGGAGATTAATGAAATAAATGAGATTTGAGTTTAAATGTGCATAATCCGATTCGATGGTCCCCGTGTCATCATATTCTAACAACAACAACAACAACAACAACAGTATTCTTTAAAAGACGCTTTAGTTATCAGAATCGATTAAATACCAAGCAATAATGCTAAAAGCTGTCACCTCTAGTATAAAATTTTCCACAACCTGTTATATATCAACATTTTGTTCAACGGAATTTGGTATCGAGAATATGTCGGTTGGCTCGTGGAGTATTTGCTGGGCCGCCAAATATTCCAGGTGGTAAAAAATTAGATTTCAAAAATCGATATCTGATAACTTCGAGCTTTCATGGGTGGGTTCCTCGACTCAAATGTTTTCTAATCTCTGAAGCCGAATGAAAAGTAATTTAAGAGCGTTAATGAGGAATATGTATATTTAAGTTGCCTGACAGAAGGAACACAACACATGTCAGCTGATATATATTGCGCTCTGGTGTGGTGGATCGATTAACTGAGAGGAGTCAAAAGTCGTTGGCTAAATCGATCAACTGTTTACCAACTCCGCACGAGGAGGACACTGGGACGACATTGGGGCTGCTTATTATGAGTGCTGTGTTCTGGCTACAAACTTGGTCATTCAGAATGGTAGATATGGACGAAACACTACACATTCATGCATGGTATAGACAAAATAGTCCATATATATACACATATACTCGCTTGCTCATTTATTGCTTCGAATTAAAGGTACCCAATCCGATTAAACATCCCTAAATTACTATTTCTTTGGCTTCTGGTGTAAAAAATATTTGATTCGAGTCAAGGAACCTACCCATCAAAGCTTGTTTGTGGCCCAGAAATACGTCGTAAAATGGACGGTCTCGGTCAAAATTGCGGATGAAGATGGATAGCTTTAAAAACAAGTGATAATAGGCCATATGTCGTTAAACAAAATGCTGATAATTAACACGTTTTGGGGGAAATTTGATACCATAGTTGACAATGGTTAGCATTATTTGGTTGCAATTAATCGATTCTTATAACTAAAAGGTATTTTAAAGAAATTTTGTTGTTGTTGTATCTTGATGATATGGGGACCCTCTGATCTGATTGAGTACCTTTAAATTTAGCATCGATTCATAGCAAACATGTCCATGTACACACATGACCGTTGTACATCTTGATGACGGCTATATCGAGGAATTCTTATTCTATTATTACGATCCTAGATATTATTGTAACACGAATTAGTCATGAGAACAGATCACGCAAACAAACATAACACAAGAACGATTCATACCCATATATACAAGCAATGCTCAATGTTCTGGGCATTCAAAAACTGGTTACTATACAAATTCACAATTAACCCTTTCATGGCGGGAGCTTGGTGCAGCATTAAAGACCCATTGCCAGTGTAACTTCTTATACATGCGAGGCTCGCATATATAAGAAAACGAATTGACTTATACAACAAGGTAAATATTGTTAGGACGAATTGTTATTTGGGCGACTCGTATTTATATAAGATAATGCATTGGCAAAGGTTTTCCCAAAAATTCAGAAAGCACCAGTCATGAAAGTGTTAAACTACATTCAATGTTATAAGTTGAAAACATAAATAGCAATCTAATCGAAGTAACTTCGGTCTTACTTTTACAAGATCAGAAACTTAGTCATTGTCTTTACCAGGACCAGGAATCTACGCCACCAATCATGTATCTACAGCTCAAGCGGGTTTGATTTTAAATTTGTTTAACCCTTTCAGTGCCAGGTCCAATTTTTTGTATCAACCCATATACCCTGTGCCAATGCATTTTCTTATATATGCGAGTCGACCATAGGTCGCCTCGCATATATAAGAGAATGCATTGTCCTAACAATTTTTCATCATTTGTTATTATTTGTTACAAGTTTTTACAATTTTAATAATTGTTTCTTATATTCTTTAACAGACTTATTTTGTATGTTTAGTGTCAGGGAATCTTACGTTTTCACGGGCATCAAAATTATTACTATGAATACTTGGTGATAGTTTTGAGTTATAACATGCCCCTAAGGTTTTATCCAGTTTGTTTTTAAATTTGCTATAGCATGCTTAAAGCATACCCAAAAAACATTCAACCCAAAAAAATCTAAATTAGGGCCGATGAGATCGGCCCCTGGCACTGAAAGGGTTAAAGCATATAATTGTATATCACATGAAATCCCTATTATTTCATTAAGAAAGCAATAACATATTTCCTTATATCATATATATAGTTATATGTCACTAGTGGTGAATAAGCGAATAATTCCGGCCAATTTGACAGCGCGCCAATAAAATTACTGTACATTGATTAGGCAGATTATACTATTTTGAAAAGCCGCGCATGACACCAAAACCGGACAATACAAAATGACTGATTTGTTCACCAAAGTTAATTTTTTGTCCAACTTTGTTGCACTAACGTCCGCGCGTTCGGTTTGATTGAATTATCGAAACTAAATGTAGCTTTAATCCTTTCAGTGCCAAGTCCGATGTTTGTATCAACCCATATTTCCTTGATCATTTTTCAAATTTACTGATTATAATAATGTGATACATTGATGGAATGAGCTCTTAGTTGTATACGTATACGTTTACATCGAGGTAGGTCGCTACTTTCTTACATCAGAGGATACGTTCTTACACCAGAGGATACAACAAGCACTTTGCGTGATTGGTTATATACCAACTATAAAATACGATATGTATATGCATATGCATGGTACATTTGAAGAGACACGGAAGTGACTGGAATTGGAATTCATTAGAATTTTTAAATTCTTCCGACTTGATCATCACTCTACATGCACATGTCTGATATGGCTATAATCCAATTCAAGGCAATCAGGGTTTACTAATGTAAGTCTGCGCTTTATTTTCTATGTCAAGAAATATACCTAAATCGAGAGCGTTTCACCACACGGATAAAGACAATAAAGAGCGTTGTGTGATATTTTTTCGAAATAACCAACATTGTATAAGGCAATATAAGGCGATATAACAATGTATAAGGCAATCAGGCTCCTCTTATCAGTTGCAGTATATCTTATTATCTCTGTTACTAGTAGTGTTAGCACAACAAAAAGAGTTATCAATAAAGAGTGTTTTGTCATATATAAAATTGATATTTATTAACCAACAACCTTCAGTGCGGTGTAACATAGTGCATGATTTTGGTCTCTTTCTTGTATCTGAATAATTGCCTTTGATGCGATGCGATGTGTGATTTAAAATGAGATATTGGCATAGTGTGCCATCGCCTTTGTACTATCTTATCCTGGGAAATAAAATATGCTGCCAAAATTAAATAAATCCTTCATAGTCATGTCAAGTCTGTATAATAAACTATAATTATGTACTTTCTGTGTCCAATTACTCAACATATATCATGAAACAGGTATGCAGTGACTGCGCGGCTAGTAACTGTGTTCCACTGGTCCTATTCGTCTATTCTGCTATGACGTTAGTAGGTCTTGTGAAATTGTTATGCTGTTGGTAGGACAAACTGACGTCGTTACGAACAAGTACTGTTTTGTTCTTTTAAGTGTCATTTTCGCGGTGTTTGGCTAAGCCGAGGGATTTTATTAATAACAGTGTATGTTGAAAGTTGTGGTATCAGTTAAACGCATTGGGGAGGGTCAGCCTATTCACCACACTTATTACTAACACCTCAGTATCATGACCTGGGTGATTACTTTTAACAAAAGAAATACCACTTTAGGTCCAAATTTGAGGGCTTGCATCCGTCCGTCTGTCACACTTTTGAGTTTATTTATGGTGTAATCAACTCCTAGGGTTTTGATCATACAGTTTCAAAACTTTGGGGCTTTCTTACTCACATATTGCAGATGTGCAACATCTATAAAGGGTACAGAAAAACTCATTTTTATTAGAGTTAAGGACAGGGCTCGTGCTGGCGGGTGCGAAATTAGCAAATTGCTAAAATAAATTGAATTTGGCTAAAAATAATCACGTTTGGCTAAAATAATTGGCTAAAGTAAATACGATTTTATAGTTAGATTGCTTATTAAGGCTTTATTTGATTTCTTCGCGGCATTAATTATACGTATTGTCGAATGTAGATCAATGGATGATGTCCGCATATATGTACACTACAAATCGGAAAAAATATTCATTTGTATTCATATGTGCATGTATATTTATGTTTCATTAATACAGTTGATATAATTTAACACCAAGATGTTTTTTTTTTAATTAATTTTTTCACGGGGGAAAATTAGCTAAAATAAAATCTGACTTGGCTAAAAAAAAATCTCATTTGGCTAAAGTATTTTTGTGGCCAGCGCTAGCCCTGGTTATGGGCCTTTTCGACTTAGAATTTTTGGTCAAATGTGGATTCTCATAAAAAAAAATTGAGTTTTCCTCATAAGTACATTTTACATGAGTGAATCGGAAAACCCGCTTATTTATGGCTAGGTAACTTGCACGTGCAAGTCAACTTAAAATCTCAGTCCGTTTTGATGATTATTTTAAAGTTACGTGACTTACGTCCTTTTTTCGACTTAGAATTTCTCAAATATTTGCCATTTTTGTGGTTTCCGGGTGATAACTTTATTCCATTTATATTTGGTCTATTGGTCATTCGCACAGACACCACAAATCCTAACTTCACATATATACAAACAAACATAGACCTGCCGAATAAAGCCAATCTTGGAGTTTGCCAACTTTTCGGCGGACACCGTTGTCTGACAACCTTTTCTTTCAACTAACCGCAGTTTTGTGTTGCCAATATTTTCTCCAAGAACTAGTCTTATTCGGGAGCATAATCCCCTTATTTCTTATCAGAGATATTCCATGAAAATAGCATTTGGTTTAGCAACATAATTTGATCTGTGATAACTTCATGTTAAAAATTGTGGATATACCGGTATAAAGATTAATTCTTCGAAATCTGGCTTCATGCCTCCAACTAAGGATAACATGTCCACAAGTGTATGTAATAAAAACAACCACATACATCTGTAAAAGAGCAGAGAAGTATTGCAATCATTGGTCTTGACACAAGATACAACATCTGTAACCTTGTATCGTAACCTTGCAGCTGAAACAAAGTTGATGTGCATCCATTTTCTGCTCCTTCACACATGCATCTGGTTCTATATATGTATCCATTTATATTATTCTGTATCTCTTTTCTTTTTCAGATGCCAAAGAAGAGTAGAATTAGCGCTGACAAGAAAAGGAACATGAATAGAGAGAAAATGGCAAAGAAACGCGAGGCACTAAAACAAGAGACCAGAACCAACCATGAACAAACAAAAAGTGAGCAGACTAAACCTGAACCTCAGAACAAACTGATACCTGATACCTTGATACCTGATACCTTGATACCTGATACCTTGACACCTGATACCTTGATACCTGATACTTTGATACCTTGATACCTGATACCTTGATACCTGATACTTTGATACCTGATACTTTGATACCTGATACCTTGAACAAACCTGATACAATGAACAAACATGCTACAATGAACAAACATGATACAATGAACAAACCTGATACAATGAACAAACATGATACAATGAACAAATCTGAAACCTTGAACAATCCTGAAACTTTGAACAAAGCTGAATCTATGAACAAACCTGAAACTATTAACACACATGAGCCTCTGAACAAACATGAACCTGATACAATGAACAAACATGATACAATGAACAAACATGATACAATGAACAAACCTGACACTATTAACACACATTAGCCTCTGAACAAACATGAACCTGATACAATGAACAAACATGCTACAATGAACAAACATGATACAAAGAACAAACATGATACAATGAACAAACATGATACAATGAACAAACCTGATACAATGAACAAACATGATACAATGAACAAACCTGAAACCTTGAACAATCCTGAAACCTTGAACAATCCTGAAACTTTGAACAAAGCTGAATCTATGAACAAACCTGAAACTATTAACACACATGAGCCTCTGAACAAACATGAACCTGATACAATGAACAAACATGATACAATGAACAAACATGATACAATGAACAAATATGATACAACGAACAAACCTGATACAATGAACAAACATGATACAATGAACAAACCTGAAACCTTGAACAATCCTGAAACTTTGAACAAAGCTGAATCTATGAACAAACCTGAAATAATTAACACGCATGAGCCTCTGAACAAACATGAACATATGAACAAACATGAACCTTTGAACAAAACAAAAATCTACAAGTTGATAAGTTGCCACAAGTTGATAAGTTACCACAATTTGACAAGTTGCCACAAGTTGATAAGTTGCCACAAGTTGATAAGTTGCCACAGGTTGATAAGTTGCCACAAGTTGATAATATACAAACACAAGTTGAACATAAGATACAAACACAAGTTGAACCAAAGTTGCCACAAGTTGATAAGTTGCCACAAGTTGATAAGATACAAACACAAGTTGAACCTAAGATACAAACTCAAGTTGAACCTATGAACCAAACTGAACCTAAGAATCAAATGGTCAAACTACCATACTACAAAACTATAGAATCGGCAAATTGCAAAACTACCAAACCTCAGAACCAAACTAAACCTACGAACCAGTATGAACATGAGCATGAAACTGACTCTAAGAATGGCAGTGAACATAAACAAAACGGCCATGCAACCAAGCTAAAAAGCCATGATAACTTCAAAACCAGACTAAATCAAGCCCATCCTGCTTCTTTTAATGTCGCAAATATACCAGAAGGTCTTCTCAAGTCATGTAGCATTGTTTTGTATAATATTGCACCAACAAATCAGCCATGTGATAAGCCAATTGACACAACTAATTTAAGCTTGAAAAACCATTCTGCTAAACCTGCTTTGCCAAAGAGTAAATCAGCTAAAACATGTTCTCATTCTGCACAAGCATGTGAAACCAATGTCACAATCAACAACACAAAAACATGTGCCAATCAATATGATGTTTCTGTAATGAACATGTCTTCAGTCCAAGGTAGTTATAGCCAGGGTAACATTGCATTATTTGGGACAATTGCTGGCAATCAATGTGCTGATGTCTGTTTATTAGCTGCCGCTTACTCCCACATTAAAAGTATTTTTTTGTGGAATGATTCAGAAATGGACAAATTGATAAATGGGGGTTCAAAGATGTACTCCTTTCTCATTAATGAACGACAAAAAGTTACCACATGAGGAGAAAATAACATTAATGAATTTAAAAATCCTTGATGTTCAAGAGCTTCCAAAAATATATACAGTGTTTGGTACAGAATTCTTATTTGATATCCAAATCCCTGTTCAAACTTCTGTATTTGCAGCAGATGATGATGAGATTAGTTGGGGTTTTATTCCAATTACAGATGCATTACATTCAATTTTTGAAGTGTCTGATTATTGTTTTGCAACATTTCTTGAATACACAGTAATAATTGGCAAAACCGGTGCTGGAAACAAGTACTTCATGTTTGATTCACATGCACGTGATGATAGAGGCCTAGTAGATGGAGATGGGACTAGTGTTTTGTTGAAGTTCAATAACCTTAATGAAGTTGCTGAGCATTTTGGTGAACTACTTCTGTCAATGAATAAGGTTCGGAGACAGCAGTTTGACCTCACTGGTCTAAATGTTAAAACTAACAACGACCCCGAGAATAATGTAGTGATAACAGGCCAAACTGATGCTAATGCTGTCATATTTAATCCATTGCATGGAAAATGCCAAGCTGACAAGTGTCATGAAATAGGACTCACTATGAATGAAGAAATCAAATATGGAAGTTGCCAATTGATTAATGATCATTTCTTGACAAGGCAAATTGACGGTGATGGCAATTGCTTCTTTAGGGCTATCTCTTACGCTTTAACTGGTTCTGAGAACTTTCACCTTGACCTGAGAGGTAAAGTCATCAGCCACATGCAGAATAGAAGTTTGGAGTTTCAAAAATGGTTACGACCTGGGTTTTCAAACATTATGCAATATGTAGAGGATACTAAGATGAAGGTTGAAGGTACATGGGCAACTGAGATGGAAATACTTGCAATGGCAGACCTTCTCAACACTGATATCATGATATACACAACTTCATGGTTGAAATATCCCCCAATGAGTTTTGACAATTCAAGAATTTCTTGTCCTGAAATGATATATTTACAGAATATAAATGGCAATCATTACGATGTTGTATTGGATGTCGGACAAGAATCTATGACCAGCTGCCATGATCAGTCCAAAATAAAAAACATCCAACAGTTGAGAGAAAACGTAAAAGAAAAAACAGAACTAGATGGTCTAAATAAAATAAGCGAACTGAATACATATCTTCATACAATAAAACTCAAACAGAAGCCTTGAAACAGAAAAGGAAAGCCAAGTATCACACTGACGTAGAATTTAGATCAACCATGAAGACAAACTCTGTTACCAAGTATGCCACCACACCTGAATTCAAAAAGAATGTGAAAAAATATTCAAAATCCAAGTATGCCACCACACCTGAATTCAAAAAGAATGTGAAAAATATTCAAAATACAAGTATGCCACCACACCTGAATTCAAAAAGAATGTGAACAAATATTCAAAATCCAAGTATGCCACCACACCTGAAATCAAAAAGAATGTGAACAAATATTCAAAATCCAAGTATGCCACCACACCTGAATTCAAAAAGAATGTGAACAAATATTCAAAATCCAAGTATGCCACCACACCTGAATTCAAAAAGAATGTGAACAAATATTCAAAATCCAAGTATGCCACCACACCTGAATTAAAAAAGAATGTGAAAAAATATTCAAAATCCAAGTATGCAAACAATCCTCAATTCAGGAATAATCTCATTGAAAGCCTGAAAATCCAGTATAAATTAAATGACAGTTACAGACAGAATGTTATCATTAGTGGAAAAAATCGGTAAGCTAGAAATACTGTCTACAGAAAAAAGATACTTCTTGCCCAACAAAGACTATTCAGGCGTAATGAAAAATTCAGACAGGAGCGGATTCAATCCAGCAAGAACAGATATAGGCAATTAAAGGAAAAGAAATTGCATGATCAGTCATTCATAGACAATGTTATAAAAGCCTTCCGAGAGGAAACAGCACATGGGCCTGAGTATGTATGTGCAAGCTGCAACCGCGTGACAAGGTGTAATTTAGATAACTATAGTCTAAAAGGTTCTGATGTTGATGCCATTGCTAAGAAGTACATCACAAAGAAGTATTTGCATGAATGCTCAGATGAATGGCCTGATAATTGTCAGTTTCTTGAGAGACCATGCAGCAAACTCTGGATTTGCTATACTTGTCATCGCACAATTCAGCAAGGAAAGATTCCCTCTGGTTCCTTCGGTAATGACATGGAACTTGATCCAATACCTGAAGAGATCGCAAATATAAACCGACTAGAACGCCACCTCCTAGCACCACTTCTTCCCTTCAAAAAGATTGTTAAATTACCGAGAGGTTCACAAGAAGGAATTAGAGGTTCAGTTGTTTGTGTTCCATTGAGAGTGTTTTCAGAGTTTGTGAATTGCCCCTCAAGGAATGTTCGAGAAATGTTGTGTGGATACCTCTTGGTGAAAATCCTGTCCGTATAAGTCTCCCTCTGGATAAGATAAACGAGGACTCTGAGCGAGTTTGGATGATAAACATCATTTAAAGATATGTAGCAAGACCTCTGCAGATTGAGTTTGAGTCGATGTGTTTGGCTAGATTTAGTTCACAGTATAGAATTCTCTCTAAAAGTCAACTTCCCAAGAATGCTGAGAATTGTGCCGAGGATCAGATAACAGAAACTGTGTTTAGGCTACAGAATGAACTTGGATATGTTCAAAAGAGAACAAGGTCAAGTCCTGCTGTCATAAGGTATCCTAGATTTGTATTAGAAAAAGGAACCTGAGAAGTTCTACCACAGCATCCTACAACTGTACCTACCCCATTGTGCAAAAGAGCAACTGAAGCCAAGTCCATTTCAATTGTACAAGGACTTTTTTGAGTCTGGAATTGTTAGATCAGGGAATGACATTTGCACTGTGAAATCTGTATTGGAGGATAACCGAAAACATTAGGAGGTAAATGCTCGTGCAATTGAGGATGCCCAATATTCTATGCAGAAAGTCAATCCTGAAGATGCATGGGCTAATTTATGTCCTGAGTCAGAAGTAGAGAGATTAGATGAATCAAATGTACCAGTATCGACAGTCAGGCAGGATGAAAATATTGATTGCGAAAATGAGTTTGGCAATGTTTCATCTAAATCTGGAAACGAAAAACATTATGATGTTTATGATAAAAGTGAAGTTCTGCCACTGATGAGAACAATGAATAAGAAACAAAGCAAAATATTCCACAAAGTACGTACTTGGTGCCTAGATAAGATTCAAGGACAAAATCCATACCAATTTTTCCTACATATAACAGGTGGAGCAGGCACTGGGAAATCCCATCTGATAAAATATCTGTATTATGAAACCAACCGACTGTTATCCCAAATCAGCAGTAACCCCGATGACACAGTTGTTTTGTTAACCGCATCTACTGGTAGTGCAAGTTTCAACATTCGAGGAACCACATTGCACACAGCATTCTCAATTCCATTATTTCTCACCGACACCTATGTCCATCTGAAAGAAAACAATCTGAATACACTGAGGTGTAAACTAGGCTCTCTTCTATTGATAATAGATGAAATTTCTATGATAAAGTATAGTTTACTGCACTATGTTAGTGAACGATTGAACCAGATAAAGAGGACTTGTGGAAATGACAAAATCTGCTTTGGAGGAATCTCGGTTATAGCTGTAGGTGACTTCTATCAGATCCCACCTGTTCTTGCCTCAGAGGAAGACAAACTATTTTCAAGAGTGTCTGGACGCAAACTGTGGGACAAACGATTCTCCATTTCCATACTGGAGGAAATCATGAGACAGAAAGATGATGCTGAATTTGCACACATGCTAAATAGGTGTAGGACCAAACTCAGAGCTGAAAGTCTGTTGCAACAGGATGTTAAAATGTTGTCTGGCTGTATAAATAGAAATATCGGAGAGGCATTGCTTATATGTAGCACTAAAGCCGAGGTCAGTGATCACAACACAAAGATGTTGCAGGAAAAGTGCACTAATGTTTTCACCATTGATGCTCAGGATTACAAGAAAAATAAGGCAACTGGAGTTAGTGTGAGACTAAACAGACCGTGTAGCTCAAAGCAGTTGAAGACATATTTGCTTCAGTCCATTGACCTAGCTAAAGGTTGCAGAGTCATGTTGGTGAAGAATCTAGACATTGATGATGGTTTGGTGAATGGTGTTATTGGAACTGTAGTAGACATGAACATTTTTGGAAATGTTGACATAGATATGAAAAGAGTGTATATCCGGTTTGACAATGAAAGAGTTGGGAGGAAAAGACTTTCTGGCCTAGAAGGTGAAATGCGAACAATTGAAATTGCACCAGACGAACATCACATTGGAAGTAACCAAGTAACTGTCCGAAAACAGTTCCCATTGACTTTGTCGTATGCATGTACGAACCATAAGGCTCAAGGAATTACGCTGGAAAAGGCTGTTATCTCATTGAAAAATATATTCGCACCTGGTATGGCCTATGTTGCATTGAGTCGGGTGACATCCCTTGAAGGACTTTCAATAATAAACTGTGCATCTCATGAGTTCACTGATAAGATCTATTGTGATAAGAACATCTCAAAAGCGCTCGACAGAATGCCAAATTTCATTGAAGCTGAGAAAACCCCATCTGGCCAGTGTTTAAGAATCATTTTGCACAATGTTGAAGGTTTATCATGTCATTTGGAAGATCTCAAAGCAGACCAAAGAAATCTTTCTGCTGATTGTATAGCTCTGGTTGAGACATGGCTTACCCCCAGTGATATTGGAAGTTTGAGATATGATTTAGATCATTACGAGTTTTATCACCATGCAAGGTCTGAATGTTTTGATGAGTCCGGGAATTTTGTCAAGAAAATGAAAAACCAAGCTCATGGTGGTGTTGGTGTTTATGTGCGCGATGAATCAGATTTCCGTGGAACTCAGATTGGTATCATCAATCTCGAACACATTTGCATATACAATCACAATTTAGATTTGCTTGTCATTGTAATATACAGGCCTCAACAACATCCGGTAAAAGTGTTCACACCAAAACTACATGAAATATTTTCAGTAATTGAGCAGTACACAAATGTGCTACTGATGGGTGACTTTAATCAAAATGCCTTAGGAAATTCTTCTCTGAGTACCCTTATTGAAAGCAAAGGTTTTCAACAAATTGTCAGTTTCCCTACAACAGAAACTGGTACTCTGTTAGATCATGTTTACTTTAAAGGAGATCTCTCTGTATCTTGCAGCAGATTGTCTGAATATTATAGTTATCATGAAGGAATTGCCATTGATGTAAATACCACTTAAAAATGAAGCTATCTTCATTTCATTATACCTTAAAATTATAGGTATATTTTAGTTATGTTATACTAGCTGGCAGTAGCTGCATGCGGCACCCAGTGTTGTTCGGGTGATATGCATACTTTTTAGTGGCGGTCCTTCAAGTCATCTGGACAAACAGAACCAATTGCATGACTATATCAAGTTACACTATCTTTTATGCTGATAAAAAACGCTCTTTATTGCTAATTATTACTGTATCTTTAGTCATTAAGTGCATCCTTAAGTTAACCGCACATATTCCGTGACATTCCCCACGTCATTTTACTTTTATGCAAAAAATAACAATTTATTTTAAAACATTGAAGATTTAATAACTAGTTGGAATGCTAGTAAAACTACATGTATGTCGATTCTAGAAAATTGATTCAATCTAGAAATTTTACTCACTTTCTCGAGTCCAAATACATGTACATGTACTATTAATTTTTTGAGTTTCATTTGTAAACTTGACAGATAATATTCTTGATAAGGAATACCTAGATTGTGTTTGCTACGGCCTCACAAGATTAATAGATCTCCTACATGTACATGGTCAGAGGAGTAATTAATCGAAGGTGATAGGTATTATTTGTTTTCAATCTAAGGAAAATGGTTACGTCTGAAGACGATAGATTCAGCTTTCCAGTGGTAACATGCTTGTGTGAATCGATTAAATATAAGTGAACTAGACCGTTCTATGTTCCGAATCTCGGGGTGGTTGGGTTCACAATAAAATAACAAGTCCGTTTAAAGATGCAAGTAATATTCTTTATATACATCGATGTGATAATCAAAGATTTGTAAACTTGTTAACTTTTTGTAGCCCTGTAAAAGAAATTGAACAACATGCATTAGAATTATATTTTGGCATTGAAATAATGCAAACTAATTCCAAATTGTTCACAAACTAAAATGGCACAAAAAGAACTTTACATCAAATCAAAATATGCACAGGCTTTACAAAAATGTAGCCATTTATAATGACATGAAAACATTATATAAAAATGGGGTTTTATTATAATATTTCACTAAATTAGAGACTTTGATAAAGTCTATCACAGAATACAATCTACTGGTTTCAGAGTTATAAATAAATTATAAGAGATATAAAATTGTTGGGTAGCAACAATAGTAAAAGCATATATAACTATAAAATTGATAATTACCTGTCAGTCCGACAAAGCCACGTCTTACCACTATTGAATAAATTGAAGACCGCTAAACAGGAGCATCCGCCATGGACGGTGACAAATTGAGAAAGAGAACAGATTAGTTCATGGCGGGAAAAAATGAAGCATGAGCAATAATGAACTCACCCAATATTCACGATGTGATTGGTTGGCTAAATAAGGAAATATGACAATACAAACTGCGCATGTGCGTGTTAGTATAAAATAAGAATACAATAGAAATATTGGAATAAGTTAACCCTGTTTTGTCGGTTAATATTAAAACTGTTTAGAAGATAAGATTACCGTAAATTACCACACTATTACATCCTCCCCCCTGATGAAAAAAAATGACATTCTTGTCATTGCTGACCCAACAGTAACTGCTGTAGCTATTGGCTATATCACAAAGAGTCTCTCGCAGAACATGCAGTTTAGCTCGGATTGCCATGCTCACTGCGGGTGGAATAACAAAAGAAACCCATGTAACATATCCAATAGCTCAGACTAAATATCTGTTAAATCACTCAGACAATATATATCACATGAAGATACAATACAAGTTATACAATCTTCAGACAAATGTATATATAACAAAAACTAATCAACATTTCAAATGAACTATTTTTTTGTTACTCAGATTTTTTTTTTTTTTTTTTTCGTTCTTACACAATCAATATATGGCATGATTACAATATTAAAACAATATGTACACAAAATATCCCACTAGACCTCATCAGATTACAATTTACGCACCTTTGCAATCGCATTATACATACTGGTACATCAGGATGGTCGATGGCAACCCTGGGTCTCCAGACATATATAAGTTACATCGGTACGCCTTCTGTTTAGGTGATGTTGGATTCTGCAATGATATCTCAAAGTGAAATTAGAAACGTGACAACATAATTCATTTTGTTTGTAGAATGGATGAACAGATCTGCTTGAAATTATCAATTGGAATATCTTTAAGAACTTCATTGTCCATTAACCATTTGAACACTTCAAACCTTGTTGCAACATTTCCAGGATTTGTATTTATTGATTGTTTGTTAACCTGATACTCTGACAAATAACTTGGGGGTTTACGCTCTCTCAGTGACCTCCTTACCTGAGGTACTGGAAGCACTATCTCTTCAGTTTCAGAAGAAGATAAATCTACCGTTACATGTGCAACCTCAGTTGTCTCAGTAACATTACCACGTTCCGGAACGCTTTCAAGTTCAACTTGGTTGGTTGAATCAACAGGAGTATCTACCCCTTGGTGACTATTTGAATCACCCTGTGGGTTGAACTCTTCACTTACCCCATTATTATGTTCCACATCCATATGCGAAAAAACATACATGTCCAAGTCCTCATCAGGTTCTTTGTCAGCGATTGTCGAACCAATGTCAGGAACTTCATTGCTCTGTAAGGCTGAACCATCATCAAGAGTATCCTCTGTGCTAGGTATCTCTACGTCTTCAAGAGGTAGACTGCTTACTGGCAACAAATGGTTCCTGTGCAGCGTCCGAACTTTCCCATCATCGCTTGCAACAACAAACACTGGTATATCATCATTAGGCTGTTCAATCACTGTGTATACTTCTTTGTTAAAACGATCTGCAATTTTGTGGCATCCATCGAATGCTAGTGTTTTGACCAAAACACGATCTCCTGGATTGACAAGAGCACCACGGGCCTTCCTGTTGAAGTTTTGTTGCTGATGCTGTTGTGCCTTCCCTGTAGCCTTCGATGCAGTGGCATATGCTGCCGAAAGTTTCTTACGTAAATCTGAAACATACTCCTCTACAGAAGAATCACAATTAACATCAGTATTCAAACCGAACATAACATCCACAGGAAGCCTCGGATGGCGACCGAACATCAAGAAGAAAGGAGAATATCCTGTAGTATCGTGTCGCGTACAGTTGTAGGCATGCACTAAAGGTGCAACATACCGTTTCCAATCCTGTTTTTGTTCAGGATTCAGAGTGCCAAGCATCCCCAGCAGAGTGCGATTAAATCTCTCAGTTATTCCATTCCCCATAGGATGATAAGGAGTCGTTCTCGACTTTTCGATTCCACACAGACGACATAACTCCCTGATTAAGTTAGACTCAAAACAAGGGCCCTGATCTGAGTGTAATCTGGAGGGAAAGGAATAATGAGAAATGAAATTGTTAAATAACACATCTGCTGTTGTCTTGGCAGTCTGATTTTTGCACGGAAATGCCTGAGCGTATTTGGTAAAATGATCCGTAACTACAAGAATGCTTTGGTATCCTCCCTTACATGTTTCAAGACTCAGAAAATCTATGCATAACAATTCCATTGGCTGAGAAGTTGTAATTGAAACAAGTGGGGCTTTTACATGCATTGACGACTTGCGTCTTACACATCTGTCACAATTTTGAATGTATCTTTCCACCATTGAATCAGTTCCAGGCCAATAGAACCTATCTTTAATCAGACTTACTGTTCTGTCTCTTCCGGGATGGCCAACATGATCATGAAGATGTTTTAAAACCATTTCCACTTGAGATGAAGGAAGAACAAGTTGGTGTTTGAGTTGACCATCAATGGTTGTTTCACGAAAGAGTGCACCTCGTTGTAGCCTCAATGAATTGAAATTCCTATAAAAGGCATAATTCTCTTTGGATGGCTCAAACGTACCTTTGTTTGGACGAGTACCACTTCTCACTGCTGTCATCCATGGTCCAATCAATGCGTCCTTGTTCTGCAGTCTTCGCCAGTCAATAGGTGTCATATCATCTAACTCCATACCTTGATCCAATTCATCAATCACATTCTCTGAGAAGCACAAAGACTGGACATAAGGCTGCAGACATTGCATGGATTTGCACACAGTCTTCACAGATTCACTTGAAATCTTGTGGTTGTCCTCCATATCCTGCTTGGATGGAAGGCGTGACATACCATCTGCATCTGCATTGGATTTGCCGGGTCGGTAAAAGATCTCGAAGTCATATGCAGAGAGAGCTGCGAGCCATCGATGAGCAGTTGCATCCAGTTTTGCTGTAGAAAGAACATAGGTAAGTGGATTATTGTCAGTAAACACCACAAATTTGTTGCCATACAAGTAATCCATGAATTTGTCTGTAACTGCCCACTTAAGACTAAGAAATTCCAGTTTATGTGCAGGGTAGTTCTTTTCTGCTGCATTTAAACTTCGACTGGCATAAGCAATGACTCTATTGTGACCTTCAGATTCTTGGTACAGTACAGCACCAAGTCCATGAGATGAAGATGGTATGTCACGCCTTCCATCCAAGCAGGATATGGAGGACAACCACAAGATTTCAAGTGAATCTGTGAAGACTGTGTGCAAATCCATGCAATGTCTGCAGCCTTATGTCCAGTCTTTGTGCTTCTCAGAGAATGTGATTGATGAATTGGGCGCCAGTGAACTAGACCGTTCTATGTTCCGAATCTCGGGGTGGTTGGGTTCACAATAAAATAACAAGTCCGTTTAAAGATGCAAGTAATATTCTTTATATACATCGATGTGATAATCAAAGATTTGTAAACTTGTTAACTTTTTGTAGCCCTGTAAAAGAAATTGAACAACATGCATTAGAATTATATTTTGGCATTGAAATAATGCAAACTAATTCCAAATTGTTCACAAACTAAAATGGCACAAAAAGAACTTTACATCAAATCAAAATATGCACAGGCTTTACAAAAATGTAGCCATTTATAATGACATGAAAACATTATATAAAAATGGGGTTTTATTATAATATTTCACTAAATTAGAGACTTTGATAAAGTCTATCACAGAATACAATCTACTGGTTTCAGAGTTATAAATAAATTATAAGAGATATAAAATTGTTGGGTAGCAACAATAGTAAAAGCATATATAACTATAAAATTGATAATTACCTGTCAGTCCGACAAAGCCACGTCTTACCACTATTGAATAAATTGAAGACCGCTAAACAGGAGCATCCGCCATGGACGGTGACAAATTGAGAAAGAGAACAGATTAGTTCATGGCGGGAAAAAATGAAGCATGAGCAATAATGAACTCACCCAATATTCACGATGTGATTG
Source organism: Siphonodentalium dalli (assembly GCA_032622095.1). Lineage (NCBI taxonomy): Eukaryota > Metazoa > Mollusca > Scaphopoda > Gadilida > Siphonodentaliidae > Siphonodentalium > Siphonodentalium dalli. The sequence goes on from CP136062.1 coordinate 58,275,346, forward strand.
GTTGGCTAAATAAGGAAATATGACAATACAAACTGCGCATGTGCGTGTTAGTATAAAATAAGAATACAATAGAAATATTGGAATAAGTTAACCCTGTTTTGTCGGTTAATATTAAAACTGTTTAGAAGATAAGATTACCGTAAATTACCACACTATTACATAAGTTTGAAAGAAAGCATATCTCATGATAATGTTAACATTTGTGCTGCCAATCGCTGTAATGAAATGCCTTGGAAATTCATGGGAAAATATTGGAAACAAACTGACATCTCTTTATGAAATTAATTTGATTCAATCCATTACATTTCATTCTGAAAGAATGACTGGTTATTCATATTATCAGAAAGCTAAGACATTCCTTATCACAGTAATAGTTTTCAACAAAGAAACGACAGTCCTAATTAGTTAACGAGTGCCAGTGCCAAAATATGTCACCATAGACTATAAATGCATTACTCCTTTGACCATTACGACATCTGTCCATCTTGGTCGGTCATGTCATTGAAGCCTCAGACTACATATTAAAATGTTAATCTCAATAATTATAAGTATTAGCTTACATAATTTCTGTTGAACATTCTATTTATATGACCTATTTGTATTTCAGTCTGATGTACCGCTTTGAACAGAACAGGTGTAAAGTTGTACTGTTGCAATGAAGAGGATGGAGTGCATTGATGAATACCAACCTCCTTCAACATGGGAAGTTTCAATGTTCACATGAAAACAACTGAAAAAAGAGGATGATCACTGGAAAGAATGACCTTTGGAAATGGGATTGCATGTATGATATATATAATTTATTATATTATGATCAGCATTGTTATGCCCCGATCCTCCGCATGAGGATTCGGGGGTATATGATGGAGACTTCAGTCCATCCGTCCATCTGTCTGTCCATCTTTCCGTCCGTCTGTAACAAACTTTTCACAACACAACTCAAGTATCGATAATCATATTTGGATGGCAGATCAGCAGTGTTTACTGTGATAACAACCCGTTTATGTCTGTCATTTGCAGAATGACGTCCCCAGAGGGTGAATTTAGTGACGCTATCCCGCATAGAGGTCTGTCATCACCAAATTCACCCTCTGGGGACCTTATTCTGTTTAGGCCTTAGCAGAATGAGGTCCCCAGAGGGTAAATTTGGTGATGCTAGCATGCTCTGCGGGATAGCATCACTAAATTCACTGCAGACTCAGACCATTCAATTTCAACATATCTATTAGAAATATATGGAGCTTAAAATTGACCAAAGACTCATCAATGGATCTTCAGACACCGCAATTGGTCTCTTGGAGATAAATATTTCTGTACGGCTGGCTAACTGCAATATGAAAATTACACCAAAAACAGTGGACAGTGCATGGAACAATTTAGTGACTGTTGGAACACTGCATTGATTTGAACATTTTTGAAAAGCACCCCTCCTCCATTCGGTTCATGCCCAGTCACCCATAAAAACACTCGCAGAACCATGCTTCGCACATATTGTGTCCCCTGTACTAATACTCATTTATGGGAATTTTCATCGAAATCCATCCAATATATCGGGAAATATTACCCAATATATTAGGGGGGACTTTGTTTTTTTGAGGTATTTACATTCTTACCAGACTTACCAATGCATTGCAATAGTCAATAGAGTTATTCCTCTTGAACTGATGATGCACAAATATTTTTAAAATTGAATGAATGTGATTAATCCTAGATTAATCCTGTATTGATCATACAGTTTCGAAACTTTGGGGCATTGTTACTGACATATTGGAGATGTGTAACATTTATATAGGGTTAAGAAAAACTCATTTTTATTAGAGTTATGGGCTTTTTTCAACTTAGAAGTTTTTTGTCAAATGTGGATTCTCATAAAAATTAAGTTTTTGAGTACCTTCTGACATGGTGTAATCAACTCCTACTACAATTTTGATCCTAAAGATTTGAAACTTCAGAATATAGTTGTCCATATATTGAAGATGTGCAACATGTATATAGATAACGGAAACATTATTTTTTGACAGAGTTATTAACTCTTTTCAACTTAGATAATTTCAACATTTTTTATAATTCTCAGTATGAGGGTACCTTCGTGGTGTAATAAACTCCTTCTACAGTTTTCATCCTAGAGACTTGAAACTTCAGATTAGTGTTGCTCATACATTCAAGATGTGCAACATGTATATAGATGACAGAAAAAGAAAATTTCAACATTATTTTATAATTCTCAGTATGAGGGTACCTTCGTGTTGTAATCAACTCCTCCTACAATTTTGATCCTAGAGATTTTAAACTTCACAATATTGTTGTCCATATATTGAGGATGTGCAACATGTATATAGATGATAGAAAAATTATTTTTGACAAGAGTTATTAACCCTTTTCGACTTAGAAGAAAATTTCAACATTTTTTATAATTTTCAGTATGAGGGTATCTTCATGGGAGTCCACTGCGAACCGTTTGAGGTTCGATTAGATTTGAAACAGCTGTGATGATTCAGTCCAGTTCGAAACCTTAGGTAGAATTTGTTTATATCGAACCTTTTCGTTAGTTCCGCAAAATGAGCAAATCTAGCATAGTAGGAATGATTTATTGTAAATATACAGTATATTAAAGCCACATGGCGGTGTGCGCTCCAAAATACGCAAAATAGTATTCACTTTTGAAATTTTCCTGGTTCGAAAATAGGTAGATAGGTGATTATGCTACTCTTATTATTAATTTCAGTCTGATGTATCGCTTTGAACAGAACAGAACGGTGTAAAGTTGTACTGGTGCAATGAAGAGGATGGAGTGCTTTGATGAATACCAATCTTCTTCAACACAGAAAGTTTTTTAATGTTCACATGAAAACAACTGAAAAAGGAGGATGATCACTGCAAATTCAACAATTATCAGTGACCTGATGTTTCTAACAACATTAATTCCCTTTGGAAATGGGAATGGATGTATGATATATATAATTTATTATATTATGATCTGCATTGTTATGCCCTTGACACTCCGCAGGAGGATTCGGGGGATATATAATGGAGACTTCCATCCGTCCATCTTTCTGTCCGTCTGTAACAAACTTTTCACAACACAGCTCAAGTATCGATAGTCCTAGTTGGATAGCAGATCAGCAGTGTTTACTGTCATAACAACCTGTTTCTGAATCAAGCCTTGAAATAATGTGCCTGTCATTTGCAGAATGAGGTCCCCAGAGGGTGAATTTAGTGACGCTATCCCGCATAGTAGGCTAGCATCACCAAATTCACCCTCTGGGGACCTCATTCTGCAAATGACCGACACACTATAACCAGGCTTGTATGTGTTGCTACTATTTGATACATGTATTCTTGAAATATTATATTTATTTATATTAGTAATTCCATTGTTGAATCATTGATTTACCTTACATAAATGATACAACTTCAAAGCCTGTGTATTCTCTTCTCTGGTTTGAGTTGCTGTTAGCATTCACATGATTTATGACGGTGTGATTACAAGTTCAAACTACATGCAAACATGCTGGATATAAATGGATGAAGTTCTTCATTAAAATTATATATATTGATGTCAGTGTATATTTTCAGACATGTTAGGGGTGAGCAATAACACTCAAATTGATGCTTGTCATGCGGCACAGCATGCAGCAAACACGAGCTAGGTATTATCTGTCAAATTTACAAATGAAACTCAAAAAATGAATAGTACATGTATTTTGACTCTAGAAAGTGAATCAAATTTCTAGATTGAACTGGATTGAATCAAATTTCTAGAATCGACATGCATGTAGTTTTACTAGCATTCCAACTAGATATTAATCTTCAATGTTTTAAAATAAGTAAATTGTAATTTTTATTTTTTTGCGTTACACTGTCCTAGATCGTACAGCTATGTCCAGGGTTTGCGCTGCCATTTGCCAATGTCAAAAATAAATCTCATTTGGCAAACACTATTTTCATTGAGCAAATAACACTGCCAATACATTCTCTTATATATGCCAGTCTCCCATATGGCACCTCACATATAATGCATTGCCCTAACAATATTTACTTGTCCTTATAAGCCAATGCATTCTCTAATATATGTGAGTATCCCTACAGGAGATTAGCATATATCAGAGAATGCACTGACAAATGAGCTTTAATGCAGTACGGGCGCATCTCCTGTTATGAAAGCTTTATTAATGTCAAAAGTCCTTCAATTGATTGTCAAAATGTAGGGCCCAATTGACAATATTGCCCTGATAGCATTTGGCAATTTCTAAATTCATTTGGCAAAAAAAAAATTCATTTGGCAAATGTAATATTGGTTTCAGTGCGGACCCTGGTTATCTCCAAGTGAGTTTGAACCCTCAGGTACCAGATTTCCCATACCTGCGTTACGGAAGGTGACCTGGGGTAGTAGCATTCATTCAGTTTACTGGTCAAGTTTTTCCATTGCTTGACAGGGGTCAGTGGATTTACCACACAGACATTCTCTGTGAATCTTCATGTGGGCTTTACTCCATTAAAACTGACAGTTGTGATATGGCCTCGTGGCTAAAACAACATTAAACTCTAAATCAAGCAATCATTTCACAAACTAGTGAATGAATTGAGCTCAAATTTGGTACATCTGTTCATGGCAAGTGTTGAAACAACTATATTCATGCAGGCTTTTGTAATGTTGAAAAGTATCATGACTAGAAATAATTGTGGGACAAAAAACCCATTACATATGGGTATCCTACCCAAATAGCAGCTTATCAGCATATCATTCTTCAAATCTGGCTAGAGATTCGCAGATCCAAACCCGTTATAACTATTTAACCTCATTTTTTAAATCCCATGGCATCTTTGTTTCGTAGAGGACTAAAAACACTTTAAAACAGATGTACAAAAAAAAACCGTATTGGAAATATTTCAACCTGGTTACTTTATTAAAAGGTGAACATTTCCTAAATTGTTTCATTTTGGGTTTTACATTGCTTTCGACAACTATGGTTTATTCCCAAATTGAAATTACTCCAACAGTCTCGGTAGCTAGATGGCTAAGCCACCAACCAACGGTGAGTTAACTAACAAACTTGTGCACACAAACCCTGCACAAACATCTTAAAAGATGCACAATCTCCTTAAACACTGCAAATTAATATTTCTTTGGCTTCAGGGGTAAACAATATGTTATTCGAGTCGAGGATTCCACCCACCCATTAAAGCTCAGATTTATTAGATAAAATTAAAAAAAAATCTAGTTATCACCCCATCGATTCATTGGCGTCTGACAATAAATACCTTGATCATCATTCAAACACAGTACTGGAATGCGCGCACACCGTTGTGATAGGTCACGCAAGGTCATTTCTCAATTCACGATGCGAGTCTATGCCAGTACTGTGTATGAAAGAAGATCAAGGTGAAATTTAACAGATTATAAAAATAAATATCTGGAACTCTTGAGCTTTAATGGGGTGGGTTCATCAGCTTGAATCAAATATTTTTATATTAATAATTAACTCATTTTAACCCTTTGATTACTAGATGCTCCACGGAAGAACAGTTCTTCCCATTCAACCATTTGTACGAATATTCATAGTTGATCAGCCAACCTTAGGCTGTCGGTTCAACTTGTTGGAGTATTCCTATTAGTCTGATCAATAAAAGGTTTGCCCTAGAATAAATTGGTTTATATACCATTTTCAAGAGTAATATGTCCTCTAAAACATCAAAATTGGCTAAAATCCGCTTTGAGCATTTCTAGTGAGACAATCTTGTCATATGTATACAAATGTATACACATGTATATATTTTTATGAAGCCAAGACGCAGTACCACCTTTCTAGTGCAAAATTGGAACGCCTCGTCCAAAATGGCAACAGATAATGCAAAATATGACATTTTTTCATGGATATCTTCTACATCAGTTTCCGCTGTTTGGAATTGGTTAAGAATTGTGACTATTTTGTATTTCTTATGTTAACAGATCATTGGGACAAAGATACATGCAGTTATTGGGATCCTATCCTTCAAACATATTTGATTTTAAAAAACACGGTATCAAATTTAACAAATCGCAATTGGGGATACTAGTCATATTTCAACAAGAACAGACCTGATGTGTTATGAAAGTGAGGCATCCCATTACCCATGAATATTCAAAATCATTAGGCTGGCCCGATTGTCCTCAAAGTTTCCATTACATAGAACTCCACGCGCAGTGCGAAGTCGCATTGTCGTTTGCCATTGTCTTTGTGTGTCCATGACTTTCATGCAAGAATGTCAAAATGCTGTCATAAATGTTGGGTAAACATTGAAGTATCGAAATTGCAGTGCAATTTCAATTTCATTCTAGTTATTATACTTCAATGTGTTAACATTGAAGTATATTGTAATTCTTATTTTTATTATACTTCAATGTGTTAACATTGAAGTATATTGTAATTCTTATTTTTATTTTTATTTATTATTATTATAAAACACCTTATATCTCAGAAACCGCCAGGTCGATTGATTTGATATTTCCTACTCGTATACATCCACGAAAAGTTAGTTTTATGCACTTACCGCTATTTTTGTCCGACCTTAACCTTGACCTTGACTGTCGCCAGTAATTTTGTTGCATAAAATAGTTCGTCCTAATTTGACCAAACTCACAGGGTGGTATCGCATGGCAAAGACGATTAAGATGCAATATAAACTAGGTCAATCGGTAAAAACAAATGGCGGAGTAATGGCGGTTTGATTATAGCCACATTTAAACTAGATTGAACTTTTATTGAGCTTGGATCTCTTATGGGTCAAAAATTGATTGACCGATTAGAATGATTTTTGGTACATATATATCGTTCGTTCTTAGCTATTAACCCGACTGGGTGTGAATTTAGTATAACTTTGACCTTTGCACTAAACGCTCTTCATGTCTATTACTGTTGTGTACGTATCTCCTCCGGAACGGCTTGAGATATCGAGTTCGGATTTGCATTTTTAGTTTCCTCTCACCATGTGCTACAAACTTTGTAAAAAATGATATGGATAGCTCTTCTGGTTCGAAAGTTCGGTATTGGTCGAAGAATCGGTTAACGCTCTTTGAAAAAACAGTTTTCTTCTGAATTTGACAAAATTCATAGGGCGGCATCGCTGGTTCGAACTAAATACAACGTCTTAAAAATTAGCACAATCGACCAAAAACTGACGTCACAGCACCCGAAACAAATTTTGACTTTTGGGTATCCTGCAAGGTGGGGGCCTTTCCCTGATTTCTTTGAAAAAGGCGAATAGATCCAAAACGACTCTACCGATTGCCTTGATTTTTTGGCTATTGACTGGACTGGGTGCGGAGTTCGACCTTGACCTTGGAACAAAACGCTCTTCATGTTGATTACTGTTGTGTACGTATCTCCTTCGGAATCGGACCGGATAGAGATAGAAAGACGGGACAACTTCGAGTGTGTAGGGTAACTAATGCTTTGAAGCCCAACTCATTGCCAAAACACTAAAAAACAAGCAGGAATTTATTTTTTTAGTTGCGGAAAAAATTGCTTGTTGGTGGCTTTGACCACCCACCCACCCCGGCATACGTGCCGGAAGAAATTTTTTCACCCCCCCCTGGTTTTTGTGCTATATCTCAGGAACGGCTCATCGGATATCAATCAGACAAATACTAGAAGGTGTGTGATTGTTGCCACACATTATGACGTTTGCCCAGTCCAAAATAAAGCTCGCCATGATTATTGAGTCGTTCACCTCCGATTAAATTTTGTTTTGCTCCGACTCTCGTGAAAAAATGGCATTCGGCTTCAGTATAGCAAGCTGAACCAGATGCTGCATGCAGACATTTTCGAAATCCGTTCATAAATGGCGAAGTTATGCGTCATTGGAAATGTGGAAATTGAGGGATGCGAGTTCTAAATGATGTTAATCTAACTCCTCAGGAAAGGCTCGACCGATCAGCACGGGACAACTGCCAAAATGTAGGGCGGGTCATGGGCTTTTAGACCTGCATATTACACATTCAGATCTACTCCCGATTCCGGTAGTGGCCAAATTTCAAACAAAACTTTTGCGTGCTCCGATTTTTAACCGGTTTTTAGGGTCTTCTTGGTACGCATGCTGTAAGCATTGGTGTTTTGTTTAGACTAATCAAGTGGGGCTGGGAACGACCGTATAGGTAGGGATCGGTGAATCCAACAGTAGCACCAGGGCAGTCGAAGACTATTCAAAATGTTCATATAAAGAGTGTTCATTGTAAACGTTATTCCGAAACAGTTTGGCTGGTCAAATTACCATCAACCTGTCCATTGCATAGAACTCCACGCGCAGTGCGAAGTCGCATTGCCGTTTCCCATTGTCCTTGTGTGTCCATGACTTTCATGCAAGAATGTCAAAATAGTTACGCTTTTGGGAGAAGGACACAAAAGTTGAACTATGATACTTACAAATTTTCTTTATATTGTCTTTTATTCAGAATTGGCGTAGCTTATCACAATCCAAATGTCAAGTTGTCAGCTTTGTTGGAATTATATTAACGACAATAAACGAGCCGAACAGGCAGCCGACTCGGCGGTTCCCAACCGTACAACTTTTAGTGGGCTGCAGAACGAAAAATGTTGATAAAGTTGAAATATAATACCTAATAATTTTAATATTAGTGCCCTTTATGTCTAATGTGTGTAGATTGTCACAAACCAAAAAACAACTTTGTTGAAATTTTATTAAAGACAATAAACGAAATAGAAATTCCCAACTACACATTGAACCGGGCTCGGCCTCGGACTCGGACTACAACTTTTAGTGTGTCCCTATTTTGGGTTGTTATTTTTTTTTAACCAAAACCATATACTTCCGGTTTTGCCAATGCGGTCAAATCGAATTTTTTCTCTCGAAAACAAATCCATCTTAATCCATATTTAACGTTAACTTTTATGTAACAAATTACTTATATATATGTGATTGGGACACAAGTGTTGTATTGAAAGCGTCTCAAGAGTTGTTCTATTCATTATTTGAAGAAACGAATTCGCTAACATTGTTGCCTGTTCTGCATTGAAAATTGGAGAGGTGATCTATAATTATTCAGTCGTCTAGTTGCTGTCAAAACGGCAGAAATTTAATAATACAGCGTAACATTTCATATATAGATATTCATTCTTGTTAGTGAACGTTCAGACGACTATGATTCAATTAGGTATCAGTGGGGGGGGGGGCAGATACAATCGTTGATAATGATAGTTTGTTCACAGTAATCACACGACTGCGATGTCATCGCATGTAACAATATCACTTACGATTGAATCGTGGTCGTCTGAACCAGACATATCCCCATCCCTACTTACTATATTATTGACAAGTAGTTGAAGTAGGGAAAGCCGGTCGACAAAATGAGCCCACCCACTTCCCCTCATAACCATGTCACCGCTCGTTTCGTGTTCAATTGTAGATCCATTTGATCTTTGTGTCATGGCTTACGCCATCAAAGATCCATGGCGTGCGTCAAACAACATAGCCGTAAGGCGGCTATAATTCCTATAAAAGTAACAATTAGGACCAACGCATATGTATTTATCAACTAAATACAAATACAAGTGTGAAACCATCCACTCACCTACGTGTCATTTATCCTTAAAATCCGACAGATAACAGAACGTAAACACTGACATGTCGTGTGTTCGTCGACCATTGCATGTGACCCGTAGTTTCATGAATCCCCCTGTGAGTTCCCCGTGCGCACGGCAAGGTAATCACATGCGTTCACATTGAGTGTACAATTCAGGTTGCCCTGATACAATTCAAGTTGAGGGGAACTACAATCTGCGCATGCGTGTAGTTTTTACAAATTACCAACTCCCATTTGTTACACATGCGTACTGTTAACATCCTGGTACAGTAATGCGAGTTGCAGAATCATGTTTGCCATGCACGAGACGCACGTAGTCATGTGATATGTTAGCTCCTCTTGCTTTGGCCATTTAACCACGTTTTGGCAACATGTTTTCCGACTGGATTTTTGGATTAAATTATTACGGAATTATACACACTTCTGGTAGGTGTCAGAGCTAATATATATTGCAATATTGTTAACATTAATGACTATGTTAGTTGATTCGTAAAATTAAGTGTATTTAAAAAAATTTGATAGCCGTCTAAGCTGATGCGCCGCCGCGGTCAGACGTGGATGGCCATAGCCATATTACCACGTCTGGTCAGACTAGTTCAATTGCAACAATAAAAACATTAATTTCAGAAAGTATCACTTCCTAGTAATAAAACAGATATTTCTTTTCATGTTTACGGTAAGTTCAGTAGAAAATATCACTTCAGAATTACTTTTATCGTATCAAACTTCTCAAAACAACCGTGGGTTGCCGTTTCCACGAGTCTCCATCCGAGTGTCAAGGACAGTTTCGGGAAAATCTAAAGCGCGGATGGAATATAACGAATCGAAACTTATCGCGCGGTCCACACACTGCGCGCGAAATTAAAAAATTTAAATTTGACTGTAACAGTCAGTTTGAATATAATATATTCTTTATAAAATGACATGCATATACAAATAAGGTGATTGAGAGTCAGAATTTTGTTCAAGAACTGTTTTAATCGCCCTCAGCTACATGTAGGCCTACATATAGGGCCATTCTCACCAAAAACAGTGCATTCGTGTCGCCGGCGATTTGCCGGAATATTAGGAATGGTGTACCACTCTCAGGCGTTGGTCCCAGGTTCCTCACGAGAGATGAATTCTTGATGATAATTTACAATATTTAATTTGGATGCGAAAGATTCAACAATTTACAAGCAGTCACAGGAGATACAAGGATATATACTTATCAACAAGTTCCGAACAAGAGTCAGAGCGAGAGTGTCCGAGAGCTTGGCTCTCGGAGTATATATCCGCTGAAAATGACAACGCCCCTAGCCCATCAATTGTCGTGACTTGCTGGGAACATGTGTCGCTTACATCAAACCAGATGGACAATTAATAATCTGCTTTGACAAAGCATTTAACTCCAAAAGTCAGCGACCCATAATTATAGGTCATCCACTCAGAGCTATAATTCCCAGCAATTCAGGACACCGGACTTATCAGCTAAAGACATTGAACTTTCAGCTAAAATTAACCCTACTTACCTAACTCGTAGTGGTCGAAAGTATTACACAACTCTCATCACCTTTTTCAAGATTTTTGTCCTAAGACAAAAAACTTGATAATTCCGTGAGTGGAGATCCAAACTATCCCATTTGGAATATACATGTAACACAATAAAACATAAGTTTTAACACATGAATGTCATAATCCGAATCGTCGATAGCAGGAATTGTTCCGAACAGGAGAATGGCACCATCCTGGAATATTAGCTTCTCATTCCGTGTTGGGAGTTAATAGTGGCCTCCCTATTAACTCCTTTCGTCCTGGCTCCATTCCGAATATCCAGCGATTCCAGATCCAAACGATAGAGGCGTCGATCTCATCGTCATAGCTATGTTCAAATAATCGCCTTGTGTCGGTACGAAAATTGGAATGAATTTCAATTTGACCTTGAATTCGGGCGACATTTGACAAAGGATCAATATGGTTTAATATCCAGAATTTGACTTCCTGTGGAGGGTTATATTTGCCTTGTTTCGATACGAAAGATGAATAATTTTTCAACTTGATCTTGAATTTGGGCGTAAATGGGTTAAGGGTCAATATATTGATGTCTAGTGTAGGACTTCATATGGCCGCTGTGTTTGGGCTAAGAAATTAAAATTAATTAGTATAATGATTTTGGAATCAGAGTGTAACATCACGTTGTGCGCGTTATTGCGCGTTTTTTATCGAAATGCCCCTGAGAGCCGACTAAACATTTTTAGTTGGGTTTAAAGGCTGTATACAAGTATGTACAAATGTTCCATAGCATATCATTTTACTAAACTTTTGGCATCGGCGCGTAAAAATCCCGCCGTCGTGTAAACATCACTATTTCATTGTCATGAAAATGCCGATACGTGTAACTCCACGTGTTTTAACGAAATGCCCTTTTGAGCTGACTAAACATTTTAGTCGAGCTTAAGGCAGCATACAATTTTACCAATTGATGGTACCGGTGCGTTGAAACACACTTCGTGTAAAGATCACGATTCCATCGCCTTGAAAAATTCTGATACGTGTAATTCCACGTGTTTAACGAAATGCCCTTTTGAGCTGACTAACATTTTAATCGAGCTTAAAGGCTGTATACAAGTATGTACAAATGTTCCATAGCATATCATTTTACTAAACTTTAGCATCGGCGCGTAAAAATCCCGCCGTCGTGTAAACATCACTATTTCATTGTCATGAAAATGCCGATACGTGTAACTCCACGTGTTTTAACGAAATGGCCTTTTGAGCTGACTAAACATTTTAGTCGAGCTTAAGGCAGCATACAATTTTACCAATTGATGGTACCGGTGCGTTGAAACACACTTCGTGTAAAGATCACGATTCCATCGCCTTGAAAAATTCCGATAAAACATAACTTAATAACTGTCTGTAACATACAACCATATACCTCGGGAGTAAATTTATATTCTATTTACATGCTATCTAAATGATGAATTTACTTGTCTGGTTTGGGGACCAGCTGGAGTCCTGAGTAGATCGACTGTATGATTGGCTTGTCCTCCATGAGAGGGGCCGATGATACCTGACCTGGGGGCGTTTGCTCCGGAAGTACCAAAGGAAATCCGCTTCCGTCCACTTGTGGGCGAACGGATGTGACCATGGCAACCATGGCTTCTGCGTCGGTACCTTGAAACGACCGGCTATCAGTTGGTTCACGTCTTTTACATAAGATAAATTTGGATTTTTTGTTACGGCAATATCTGTACAGAAAATACAATACAATGACGAGCCCAACTGATATACCAATGATAATCAAGATTTTCTCTATAGTCCAGCTTGAGGAGGGGGTTTCGATGGGGGTTAAGGAATTCAGTTCTCTTACAAAATGCTCTAGGGGGAGTTTTTGTAAAGGCGTAAGTTTGTTGGGCAATTTCATTTCCTCGAATTTCGGAAATGCGTCTAACACTGGTTTCCAGAATATTTCACTTATTCGTGTAGCATTCAATTTCAATAGATGTTGACCAGTCAGCTTAAATTTCGATTGATCCCGATCAAAAGGCAGTAATTGGATACGACCGTGGGACGCTGTACAACTTCTATTTAATTGAACTATGGCGAGCGGGGGTGTTATGCGTTTGTATGAGATCGGTTCGTCCTGAGTGCAGACAATCGCCAATTTTAGTGGAAATTGGGTGGCTATAACCCAAACACCTGTACTTAATGATTGGGCCGTGGGTAGCGATGCATGGAGTTGAACCGTGGTCACACAACTTTTATTTATCCCATGCGAATCTTCTAAGAATAATGAAACTACACATCTATTCAGATCTAATACTGGATAAACAGCTGAGGCGAATTTACAAATGGGTAGATCAGATGACATACATGTAACCATTTCTTGTTCATTGGGTATCATAAATTCTGTTCGCTTCGCATTTATGGCTAGTCCATTCTCTTCTATATGATATGTCGCGGTGACCTGAAGTCCGGGTCTTGCCGACGGAAACGGGACTGGAATATTTATAATGCGGTAGAGTTCAAGACAATGTTCGGTATTCATTAGTGGAATGTCTTTTAAAACCATCCTGTCTTTCTTAGATCTTTTGAATTTGGAGATGTCACGCTATAATTGCCTTCGTTTCCCCCTTGGCTTTCTATGTCGTTGGACAAGAAAGCAGAGTGGATGGACTTTTGTTTGTTATCAGGTTTCCTTGGATCTTTTGAAATGTTAGATGGGGTTTCAGATTGCTTGTGGTCACTGAATGGCCTGTTATTGTCCTGTCTAGCAGGTGGCGCGGTTGAATAGGCTATGCCCTGAGGCAAGGTGTCAAGATTTTGCATCTGAACAGGTGCGTTGCGGTGTCTTTGTGTATACATAGTGGGAATGGCCTGACGTTTATTTCTATTCAGCAAGGGCTTGTATTCAATAAATTGACCAGTCAGATATTCGGTATCTCTACGAAGGGTGTCAATCTCACTCATCATAGCGGCAAACAGAGCGAGACCCCTGCTGTTGTCCAGTTTCCCAGAAATCCCTGCACTTCGAGATGTTTTTAAAATCGTTCGGTCGCGAGTTAGTGTCTCTAATATGCTTTGTTCGTGCTGCAAGGAGGAATTTATTCTCAATGACAGTGTGTTAAAAAAAATGTCGAATTCGTCTGTGCAAATAATAATTGCCACTGTCCAAGTGGAATCACTCGGGGCAGTGGTTCGTATTTTCTGGAATATTACATTGTCGTGTACAATGGTTCCAATTGTGAACTTATTCAAGGAAATTATCAGGACTACAATTATCCTGATAAAATTCATGTTGTTTTTCGTTATGTAAGGTAAGTGTTGTCTCTTGATATTTTGCTTAATTTGTCCTACTCGGCTTCACCTCCCCCCGGGTAACACGCCTAATCTCTGACCATATCGGCCGGACACAATTATATATATTTTATATGAAAGTGTCTTAGTGCCTTACGTCTCAGATCAGTAACAGAAAATTCGTGTTAAAATAGGCCCCTAATTAATTAATACATAATTATGCAACACTTCTAATCAGCTTTTGAATGCTTGCAGCATTAGATTTTTATTCTTATCTGTAACTTCGTTTACAGCTGGTGGCTCTGTTGTCAGTCTTTCCTTCAATCTTGCTAGTGGTATCTCATCAGATTCGTCACCACTGCTATCTGCCTGATTCACCCTCTGTTGCTGTATACGTTGTCTCAGCTGGAACAGAGATAAATCTTCTTCTAGATTACTATTTTCACTGTTGTCCTCATCATTCTTACTAACGGTTCCCTTTTTCATCCTGTTAATTAAATCAGGATATGGAGGGCGTTTGTGCTTATCGATGGGACTCAAATCATCATTAAATTCATAATCAGATGTTTCTGATTCTGACTCTATTGGAGGTACCACATAGTTTGTGCGTCTGAGGATTTTATTTTGTTCATTCTGAATGTTAGGTTCCCAAGATATGTCGCCTTTTCGCAGTAGTTCAGCATGGGCCTTCGTGACAGATCCATTCAACTGATTTTTTATTCTAAATGATACTGGTGATAATTGTTCTATGATTCTGAAATATGGGAGCCATTTACTCTGTAACTTCTGGTCTCTTTTTTGTCGTCTGTAGTATACTGGGTCCCCTACTTCAAATGAAATATTTTTTGTGTTTTTGTTGGCATATTTGGCTTGCGTTTTCTTAGCTTTTTTCATGTTTCTGTGAACTAAGAGGAAGGCTTTGTGTTGTTCTATGAGAGCAATTTTATGCATCTCATCCCCCATGTATTTCATATGAGGTTTGAGTATCGTATCCAAGGGAAGTACGACATCTCTGATGTATAATAAGTAAAATGGTGAAAACCCAGTGGATTCGCCAGCGTTAAACCTTATTGCCGCTAATGTTTGGTTTAAATGTAAGTCCCATGTTTTTGCATTGTCCGCAATTCGTTTTGATAGTATGTCGTGCATTGTCCTGTGAATTCTTTCAACTTTTGAGTTAGACTGGGGGTGATAAAATGTACTTTTGACATGGTGAATGTTCAATTCTTCTAAAGTTTCCCGAACTTTATAATTTATGTTTTCTGTACCATTATCGGTGATTATTTCTAAAACTGAACCAAAACGAGGGAATATTTCTTCAATCAGTAGGTGTGCTATTATGTCAGCAGTTTTATTTGGCACAGGGAAAGCCTCTGGCCAAGAGCTAAAAAGATATACAAATTTGACAATATATTTATTTCCGGCCAATGTTTCTGGATAAGGTCCAGAAAGATCAAGTCCAATCTTTGCAAATGGGTATGGTGGAATGCCCGTGTCTTGTAGTGGTGGGCGAATTTTGGTAAGGTTTCGAGTTTGACATATGACACAGTGGTTGATGTATTCATGGAGTTTCTTGTAGAGGTTTTGCCAAAAATATTTCTTTTTAATGGCTCCAAATGTTTTGTCAAGGCCCATATGGCCATTTTCATCATGATATTGGCGAATTACATTGCTTTGTAATGATTCCGGAACAACCAAGCGTTATGTTGGCTCGGCATCTGCGTTTGAAAGGTAATACAACTTGTCTTCAATGACCATATAGTTATTAGTAATGCTAGGAGGTGAGTTGTTGGATTCCAACATGGTCAAGATTTCTTGAATACATGGGTCTTCTTTTTGTTTAGTTGCCAAATCAAGATCATGGTTAGACAGATCTTGTAATGATGGTGGGTCTTCTGATGTTGCATTGCATGTGGCATATTTACTAAGTGGCATTTTATTGGAATTAATCGCACCAACTTCTAGTGCATTGTCATTAATATCAATATCTATTTGTTCTGATGTTTCACTATTTGGAGCATGGGCTGGTGGTCGCGATAACATATCAGCACAAGTGTTAGTGGCACCGGGTATGTATTCTATTTTACAATTATACCCTGTTATGCCTAATGCCCACAATTGTATTTTCTTGTTTTGCATTGGGGAAGCTAATAGATATTTCAATGGTGCATGATCAGTTTTAATGACAAACTCGGCATTGTGTAGATAATGATCTAATTTCTGTAAAGCATAATGTATAGCATAACATTCTTTTTCAATTGTGGCTCATCGCGTTTGAGTGTCACTGAGTTTGTGAGAGAGAAAATAGATGGGTTTTTCTATGGGTTCCTTAGACTCGTCTTCCGTGACTGTTTGTGTGAGACAGGCACCAATACATGTGTCTGAGGCATCTGTATACAATGTGTAAGGTAAGTTCGTATCTGGATATATCAGAAGGGGTACTTCTGTCAGATATTTCTTTAGAGTGTCAAAGCTTGCTTGACATTCTGGGGTCCATAGGAATCGGGAATATTTCTTTGTGAGAGCAATTAGGGGTCCCGCAATTTCTGAAAACGTCGGTACAAAGCGCCTATAATAGCTACACATCCCCATGAAGGATCTTACTTCTCTTACACTCTTTGGACTGGGTAGGGTCCTGATAGCTTGTACTTTCTCTAGATCGGGCTTAACGCCTTCGGAATTTATAATAAAGCCTAGATACTTTGTTTCTTGACGAACGAATTGACACTTTTTCAACTTTAACTTGAGGTTATGTTGTCGGAGTCTACTGAGTACTATTTCAATGTGTTTCAAATGATTTTGGGCCGTATCTGAGAATATGAGGACGTCGTCTAAATAGGCCAGAGTAAAGCCTTGTATGCCCTCTAAAACCTTGCCCATTAACTGGCTAAACACGGCAGGCGCCGCCGTCAGGCCAAATGCCATGACGTTGAATTCAAACAAACCAGCGTGGCAACAGAAAGCACTTTTTTCTTTGTCAGCCTCATTGAGACGAATCTGCCAATATCCACTCTTAAGATCCTAGGCGCTAAAATAACGACCTTGACCTAGTTGAGAAAGTAGGTCATCGATGAGGGGAAGGGGGTATGCTATCGGTTTAGTGATAGAATTTAATTTTCGGAAATCTACACAGAACCGTTTTTCGTCTGTGCCCTTCTTGTCCACGATAACAATAGGAAAGGCCCACGCATATGAACAAGGCCTTATAATCTTGGCCTGTAACATTTCCGAAATGGCGTCGTCGACAACCTTGCGTTTGTTCAGTGGGGTGCGATAGGGTTGGCATCTGATGGGAGGATGATTTCCGGTATCAATAGTCATTAATGCGGTGTCTGTTTGTGTCAGCTCTGTGTCTTTGTTTGCAAATAAGTCAGAGTTGGCCTTTAATATATCTAACAATGCAACCCGGAATTCCGTGGGTACATCCACTGAATCAAAATCTATTTTGGGCGTGGACAAGGGATTATTAAAATTTTCCACTTTCTCCCCTATGGTTTGTACAGAATTTATTTCCTCTATTGATAGGGCATTTGTTTGACCAACAACTGCACCTCGATTCAGCTTGTAGCTTTTATTGGTTTGATTGAAAATTACAATAGGAATTTGTTTAACATTGTCCACTGAATGAATTGATGGGGCTAAGTTCAATCCCGGGTGATCTGTAATAAAACTGCTTTCACAAGGGGATATTTTAATGGTGTTAGCACTGGAGTGATTCAGGTCTATTTTTGTATGAGCAAAGCAAACATTTACAGACTGTGGTTTTATTTCCACAGTTTTATTTAATTTTATGAGTGATGAAATGTGAACATCATCTTGCAGGGGTACATACTTCCCACCTATTCTTAAACAACCTAAATCGAAATACAACCTCACTCCATTGTCCGAGAGGAAATCTCTGCCTAGGATAAAGTTCCTATTCATATTTTTAACCACATAGAATGGGTGGTTTAGTTTTTGTTCTCCAAGTTGGAAATTTAAATTTGCCATGCCTTCTACTTCTAAGGACCCTCCATTCACGGATTGTAAATTCACCGATTTCTTCGACAATGTAGGCCTAGAGGGTAATGTTTCAATAATCTTTTTGTGTACCAGGGAAACTTCAGCCCCCGAATCCACCAAGGATCGAAACTTCTGTGAACCTATTTTCAACAAACATGAATTTGGAGATCCTAACAAGTTTATTTCAAATTTTGGTATGACCTCCCCCATAACCGAGGGAGGTTTTACTAGTTTTTTGTCAGGAAATTATTGGGGTTGACCTTACAATTTCGTTTAATATGGCCTGCATGTCCACAACGGTAGCAATGGCGTGTTTCTGGGCGTCTATCGGAGGTAATTTTATTAATTTGAGGCCCACGAGGCCTTGTGGGAATAGCATCATTTTCCCTCCTTGGACCGGGACGTCCCCCTTGAGCTTGAGAGTACAAATTCGCTAAAGGCCAAGGAATATGTGTATTTTCGCGTGGGTGAAAGTCCCGGGAGGGCCGGATATAATTCACATCCATGGGTTCTTCCCCATTCGACATAACCTGGGGCCTTTCAGGCCTCTCAGGTCTCTCCTGTCTATTGTTTCTTAGGTTAAACCTTTTTTGTAAATTTTCCTCTTTCATAGTTATTTCTGCTGCTTTAGCTAATGTTATGGGATTGTCCCTCATGATTTTCATTTTTAGGCGATCGTTTGACAGGCCATCCGTATAAAAGCCCACTAGTTGTCTTTCAATCGTTGTGAAATCTCCCCCTAAATCAAGATATGCTTCCTCGGACAGAGAAAGCAGCCGTTCTGCAAATACATGGGCGTTCTCCCCTCTCTGTTGTTGAGCTTTTCTCAACATGGAAAACGCGAATTGGGGGTCAGAGACTTCCGCAAACCTTGTGGCCAACTCTCTCTTTACGTTTGGCCACGTGGCATCTACGTGGTTATCTAGATAACGATGCATGAAATCTGATACTGGGTCCGAACTCGTTTGGAATGTGATCATGATTTTTTTTGTATCATATGCCGATGTCAATCGCGCAACTTTTTCAATATTTTTAACCCACTCCCTAAATTCTCGAGGATTGGCGCCATTGAAAGGACGTATTGTTCCCGTGACTGCTTGCACACCCAGGGCCGTCATTTGGTTTCCAATTGTTTGGGTCTGGGTACCAATGGCAGAAGTAAATGATTCCAGTTTATTGGCTAAATGAGTTGAAAACCCAGCAAGTTCGTTGACCAAATTTTCTGCCATATTTTGTGTTTGTTTGTAATATAAAAGACAAAACTCCTAATTTCTGCGTGAACCAACTTTTAACGATAGCAGTGTTTCACTAACCTTTTTATCAATCTGTCCAAGAATTCAAATGTCGCGTCAAGCTCACAGCACCACGTCGACCTGTACCACTCTCAGGCGTTGGTCCCAGGTTCCTCACGAGAGATGAATTCTTGATGATAATTTACAATATTTAATTTGGATGCGAAAGATTCAACAATTTACAAGCAGTCACGGGAGATACAATGATATATACTTATCAACAAGTTCCGAACAAGAATCAGAGCGAGAGTGTCCGAGAGCTTGGCTCTCGGAGTATATATCCGCTGAAAATGACAACGCCCCTAGCCCATCAATTGTCGTGACTTGCTGGGAACATGTGTCGCTTACATCAAACCAGATGGACAATTAATAATCTGCTTTGACAAAGCATTTAACTCCAAAAGTCAACGACCCATAATTATAGGTCATCCACTCAGAGCTATAATTCCCAGCAATTCAGGACACCGGACTTATCAGCTAAAGACATTGAACTTTCAGCTAAAATTAACCCTACTTACCTAACTCGTAGTGGTCGAAAGTATTACAATGGTGCGATACAGTATTCCTCGCATAACGTCACGACGACTATTGAAGATTTCGTTGCCTTGGTGGGGCGAATTAACTTGGTGGGGCGAATTAATATATTATGGTCGAGAGTATGCCAAAATGTAACATCCGTTACCGTCGCCGAACTGGATTTATTTAGAAAATAGCCCCCTGCATTCACAATATTGCAATTGTCGAAGTAAGAGCTTACCATATCACCAAAAACAGGTTCGTATTAAGACGTAAACATGATATCTATTATATATTTTGAAAGATCTGTGTGTGTGTAAGTTTGTAAGTTTGTAAGTTTGTGTGTTTGAAATCGATGGACTCGAAAACGACTATGCCAATTTCAATGAAATTTGGTATTTTAGGGTATTTTCGGCCGGAGACGAACATAGGCATATTTATTTGTCCGTGCGAGGTCAACTTTTCACGTGCGGAGGTCAAATCTATTTTTACGCCGTTTTGCGCTAATATATTTCAGTTCGGTGCTCACAAATCGATTCGATATAGCGCGAATAATAAATTGCCAGTCATATAATTTGCACGGTTAGAATCTGTGTGGCTTCATCTTTCCAACGATATATAATATGTATGTATCCGTTTTAGTTATCTGCCTCAATTATTAGGTACAAGTGGTACAATGCTTTTATCGGGATAAAATCAATGCGTAATTTCTATGACGTCGTCAGAGGTCATAAAGTTAGATTACGTTAACTCTCACCCTGCCGATGCATTTGACTGTGTCGCGTTAACTCATCACCGGCCGAGGTATCCGCAAATGACATTGGGCTATATATCTCGGAAACGGGTGTAGCTATCGACTTGAAATTTGGTATGTGAATGTATCTTGCCCCGGATACGAATTTTATCGGGTCGCCGAGCACGCGCGACACCAGCTTCGCGCATGCACAGACCAGATCTAGGAAACGGGTGGAGCAATCGACTTGAAATTTGGTTTTTGAATAGCCCGGACGAAGTCGGGTCACCTTCTAGTAACATATATAACATTACTATTTTTAAAGTTCTGGAGTCTCAAATGTGTGTCGCCAAATTGGTGTAATATCTGTTACCACGAATTTAAAATAGTTTTTGTCAACAAAAAAGTGCACAAAATCAATGCTACATTGATCAAGATTCATGCTACACTACATGTTCTACCTATGTTACCTGAAATATCGTAAGAATTGTGACCCCTGCCTCACACCAATGTTCGATCCCGTCCCTGACCAGTACGTGGTTCTTTTTAAGCTTGTAACATCCGTTACCATAGGTTTTGAGAAATGTAAACATACTGTATATCATATTACTCACTCGCTGATCGGATTTAGCTACGAAAATGGAGAAAAGACTTGGATATATCTGTATATTGGGTGCCGGTGGAATTAACACGTTATAATGGAAGAATTTTGAAATGTAACACCCGTTACCGTAACAACCGTTACCATATATTATAAGTAATAATAAGTGATAATAAAAAGTTGTTGACGTTCATGGGGCTTTCCTGGGACAATTTCAGAATGAAAATACAAGTGTATACATGTACGAAGACGAGATATTTGATAGAGGAATTAAATATGGAATTATTCCGTATACTGTATCACTCGTCAGAAACAAATTCGAATAGAATTTCAATCGATAATACACATGCAAACACAGGCGGTACCCATGAGCCAATTATCGGTGGCTAGAGATGGGCGGTACTCGGTATTTACCGTGCGGTATCGGTATCAGCGTAATACCGATTTACCGTACCGAATCAAAACTAAAAATACCGTATTTTCGGTAATGAAATTATTCATGTTTTGCCAACATATGTGCGTCACCTTGTCACTGCGGCCGTGACATGCATGCATTGTATGACCGGTCAACCGTAAGCAACGAGAATCGGATAATTATGATAACTCGGTGTAACAAGTCGGTACTACATGTATTAGTCTATAATTGTTACATCAAGGACACAGCTGCCCGACGGCAATTTTGATCTTTACGACATATTAATGACAATGTAACTACTCATAGCTGGAGCGTTGTGTCAATTTCGGCATGCAAACATCATCACTTTCGTAACAAAAATTAGTATATTTTTATGAATAGTAGAATACTGCAAATGTACATTCAATTCTTTCCGTTAGTATGTCTGCCAAAATGTAAATGACTCCCTTTATAATTTCACAAATTGTTTTGTCAAAAGGCAAACGTGAAACAAACGCTAATTATTCCTACCATGTAGGGAACGGTCTTACAGAGAACGCTCTTTTCTGTTCGGTTACGTAAAACTTACGTTCATACGCCGTGTACATTGCTTTGTTTGCTGTTGTTTATCATTCATTTTATTCTTCGGATCGAACGTTCATTGATCACGGTTCATGTTATGTGCTTGTTCAAAACACTTATCTGCCCATGTGAAGCAAGGCTTATGAGAATGATATGGATATTTTCGGAGTGATGTGCATGGAGTGTTCAGGTACCATTTATTTTAGAATTATTACCTGTATTATACCCCTGCAACCAGTTGTGGGTGGGGTGGGGATGGTATACTGGAATCAGCATGTCCGTCCGTTCATCAATATATATATATAATTGTTCCCGATAGATTTGGGAGGAATATCGTATATCAGCATGTTTGTCCGTGCGTCCGTTCGATATGGTTTCTGATTGATAACTCTAGTATTAGTTAACTGATTCGTATGTTACATGTCCGTGGTATTTGGAGTTGGAGAATAGTAGATCTTCAAGTATACAAATATTCGCTTTTATCTCATTCAGGTGAATATAATGATTTCATAGAGACATGAGAAATTAATGGACTGTCCCGTTATGCAGAAGAATAACGCAGGACGCTCTCTAAACCAGTCGCGTTCATTCCCTCTGTACGTAATTTCTGTCACTATGTGACTCTTTTCAATGCATATGCCGTCTGAAAAAAATTGTCTATACGTATTTCATGTAATTGTGTTCGTGCTTTGGCCCATTAACGTCGACAACAGAAACGTGAGCAATTACTTGATTGATATGTAATCGTTGTTACAGTATTTCACTGTTCACAAAACAATTTAATTCATATAACTAAATGTATAACAACACGTAATGGGCTACGCTCCTGTCTGACTAAGTCACTTCGATCCTATAGTCTTATTTTAATAGTATTTCATTGAATACAAAACAGTTCTTACGTTAATACATATCACCCATGTAACTAATCCACGACAATATATTCGAGGCGTTTACGAATGCTAACAACGAGATGATGTACAAGATTTTGGGCATTCCTTTCTTAATGTAAACGTATTTTGTTGCATAATAACGCAACGAGATTGAGACACAAGTTTGGAACTTACAAAGGGTATCTCTCCCCATATAATTGTATTGCACACAATGAACATAAAATACAATTACACAAACACATGATAATTCAGATGTATAACATCGTTTCACTTATAACAATATATTATATAATCTAGAGTGTGACAATAACGGTGGATATTTCACTTTATGTGGGGGGGGGGGGGGGGGGTCGTCTCGATGGATTTGGGAGGAATATAGTGAATAGTGATCAGCATGTCCGTCCGTGCGTCCGTGCGTCCGTTCGATATGGTTTCTGATTGATAACTTTAGTATTAGTTAATTGACTCGTATGTGACATATCTGTGATATTTCTACAATGCGAGAGTTGGAGTATAGTACTTCTTCAATTATACAAATATTCGCCTTTATCTCATTCCGGTGAATATAATGATTTCATGGAGACGTGAGAAATTAATGGACTGTCCCATTATGATGAAGAATAACGCAGGACGCTCTCTAAACCAGTCGCGTTCATTCCCCCTGTACGTAATATATGTCATGATGTGACTCTTTTCAATGCATATGCCGTCGGAAAATATGTGTCTATACGTATTTCATGCAATTGTGTTCGTGCATCGGCCCATTAACGTCAATAACAGAAACATGAGCAATTACTTGATTACTATGTAATCGTTGTTACAGTATTTCACTGTTCACAAAACAATTTAATTCATATAACTAAATGTATAACAACACGTAATGGGCATTATAATTTGTGTCAGTGATTGCCAGGCGTCAGAGATTTCTACGTGCAGTCGGATTGTTCTAACGGAAAATCAGTTCACTGCACGCAGGAACAACCGTCACTGACATTACATTCCCAAATCCGTGCATTTTTTTTTCACAATGGAACCAGCTGCAGCATATATCCGAAGTGCTTCGTATGCCATTATGCTACACACCTGTCCGACTAAGTCACTTCGATCCTTCTGTCTTATTTTAATAATATTGCATTGAATACAAAACATTTCTTACGTTCATACATATCACACATGTAACTAATCCATAACAATATATTCGAGGCGTTTATCAATGCTAACAGCGAGATAGTGTACAAGATTTTGGGCAAACCCTTCTTAGTGCAAAACGTATTTTATTGCATAATAACGCAACGGGATTGAGACATAAGTTTTGCAACTTACAAAGGGTCTCTCTCCCCATATAATTGTATTGCACAAAATGAACATAAAATACAATTACACACAAACATGATAATTCAGATGTATAACATCGTTTCACTCATAACAATATATGATATAATCTTGAGTGTGGCCGTTATGGTGGATATTTCACTTTATGGGGGGGGGGGGTCGTCTCGATATATTTGGGAGGAATATAGTAATCAGCATGCCCGTCCGTACGTCCCGATTGATTTACAAAAGTGTAAACACTGGGTTCGCACAGAACGTGACTCAAACATATTCCTTTCTTATCTGCTCAAGGAGTAATAATGTATATCAGTTTTTGTCGGGCGTCAAATATGTATCGTGCAGTTGAATCATTCCACCCACAAATCACCCCACTGCATATAGAAACCACCGTCATCGTACAGTGACTGACAAACTTTACAAGACGTTTATCCGTAAATCACAAATCGGCTCTTGTCTGGATTTTAATGGGCCATATTCGTATTTGTTGGACGACATATGTGACCCAGCTCGCCATAACAATAACAAGCTGAGCAACATGATGTCCATGCTGCGATGTTAAGAGTACATGTAGTATTTTGTATATATTTATTGGACATATAATGGGATATACAGTGGACATGTATATACTCTCCAAGACACCTATAAATTCAAGGGTTGGAACAATCCTGCCATATTCTGAGTAAAAGGACACACTATACACCAGGATGAATAAACCGATTTTGTTTCAGCCCTATTTTTTTTAATCGCATATTCCGAATGGGAGGAGTGATTCGGACCCATATATACATCTTAAAAGTTTTTTTCTCTGAAGTCTTTCCGCTATACGGGGAACGGAAAAATTGCCCCTATTCTTCCCACCAAATCCAAACGGGCTAATTAAAGAGCAAGGTAATGCCGTAGCAGGTACATTGGGATATTCTATGCACGCCCCGAAAGCTTGACAGCCATACTTTAAATGTAACCTACCCAACGGGGGATGCGAGTCGGGTGGGTTAAGACTTTAAGAAAATTCCACCGAAAATCGCAAAGGGGCAAAATTCAAATATCAAGATAAAAACATTTTGACGAGTACATCTGATGGGTAGTGTTCACGCGCAACTAATAGTCCATGAGCCAGTCTCCCCAAAAATGGAAAGTGGTACCAATTTAGTGGGCAAATTCTACCAATAGTTTTCTGAAAGCTCATAGTCTGAAGTTTATGTCAGTGCTGGGGCACACCGGGGCAGTGTAGCTTAGTGTGGAAAATGTGTGTTTCCATGGCAACGGAGTGTGTTTTTGGCCTATATAAAACATATGCCTATAATGGTCTATACCAAGAAAGTTTAATGCAGTAACTCTATCTTGGCATTGATATGGGGTGCTATCCTTTGTGGGCTTTCATTTGACACTGGAGATTTCACCACTATATGTCAAGGTCATATATAAAGGTCAAGGTCATTGAACAAAATAATAGTTTTTTTCATATCGGGTCATACATTTTGTACCCACTGAGTTTATATATCAGTTTTGAATACGTTATCTATACTAGGAAATAATCTAGAGCATATAGGCTACAAGGAGAACTGTGTTATGGTTGCAACTGACAAGCCAGTCATGAGATAACGACCTCTAAATTTTGTGGCCATTTTCCAAAATAGGTCAAAATCAGTTATTTCCCAAGATATCGTGCTTTTGTGCATATGATAGAGTTATTTACTTATCTGGTGTCCGTTAAGGGTTGTATTGTGAATTTATTGACTAAAGTACGAAACTTATACAAATATATACCTAGTTATAGGGCAAACTTTTTGGGGGGCATGCTCAGGTGGGGGTGGTTTCAAATGTCATTATAAACCCAGGTTTCCATGACAACAACACCATATATTTGAAGAAAAATTAAAAAAATGCCGCTTTTGAGAATCAACGAACCTTGTTTTTTTTGTATGGCACATTTTAGTCTCATTTTAATCTGCATTTTAAGTACTACCTTGTTGTGGTAATTGTGACAGTACATGAGCGACGATGCATTACCATCAAGACCAAAATAACTGCAATTTTGTGACTTTAGTAACTAAATCATGAAACTTCACATATGTGTTGCGTAGTTATAATGGACACTTTTGGGGGATGCCCAGTGAGAGGTCTGACAAACTGTCGATATCAAATCTGGTTTCCATGGCATCAAATATTATTATTGAAAATCCAACTGCTGGAAACCTGAGCCTAATTTTGTTTGAAGAAATGATGTGAACTCATATTGCCATTAAGGATCCATCAATGGACTGAGCTATATGCCTTATAGGGTCAATGACAATTGCTGCAGTCAATGTCATTGGACAAAGGTAATATTTGGTGTATTTTTTATAATTTGGCTCATAATCCACTACCTCTAGTAGGTTAGTCATAAAAGCAATCCCATCATCATGCATAACTTTGTGGTAATACATAACTCATGATACATTACCCTTGAGATACAATCAGAACAAAATAAACACGATTTGTGATATTAACTAAAGCACGATACTGCACTTATCTGTTTCTTGGTTATAGTGGAAACTTTTTAGAGGGGGCCGTTCCTAGCTGAGGGGTCATATATCCAGATAAAATATAGTTCCCATGTCAATAACATTAACTATTTGCGGAACTGTTGAAAAAGCAAAAGCTTACACTGGACAATATGACGAGCCTTGTATTTTAGTCTGGCCGATAAAAGGTTTGACCTAGAACAAATTTGGACTAAGTTGGTTTGTATATCATTTTGAAGAGGAATATATCCTCCGTAACATATCCAAAATCCGTTAAAATCCGCTTTGAGCATTTTTTGTAATTCAAGATGGCGTCCAAGATGGCTGCCATTTTCATATAAGTCAGCTTGATGCAATTATAGTGATAACATCTTGTCATATGTATACACATGTATACATTTTTGTGAAGCTAAGACAGAACGCCAACTTTATGTGCCAAAATTGGAACTCACCGTCCAAGATGGCCGCTAAAATGGCGACCGGAAGTGGAATTTTTACGTTTTTTTTAATAATATCTTTAAGATAAGTTTCCGTGGTTTGGAACTGGTTGAGAATTTTACCTTTATTTTGTATTTAGCATGTTAACTGACCATTGGGGCAATGAAATATGCTGTTCGTGGGGTACACACCCCTTCTGATCACTCAAAAATTCGATTTTACAAAACGCGGTATAACATTTCACAAAAGATCCCCAAGATTCTAATCATATTTCATCAAGAAGTGGGAAAAACTGTGCAATGTAACTGATCCATTCTATATCTTATTGATATTCGAACTCAATGGTACCAAAATTGTCACTTTGGCTCAAAATGACTGCCAAAATGGCCGCCAAAATATGGAAAATAGTAATTATTATCCCAGCGTGCCACGCAACCGCTTACAAGTTATGGTGATGCACACAGTTGACTATTATGTTTAATTAGCTTGAGTACTAACAATTCTGATGCACCTTTGGTATTTTGTTACTATTTTAACCACTGAAATTACAAGAATTATTCGAAATTTTCTGTCACAATCCTGATATCAAAATCGGCAAAAAAAAAAAGGCTGTTCAGGTTTGAGCCATTTTTTGAAAGTAATATGGAACCATGTTTGGTATCAAAGATGTTTATTGTTTTGATATGTGTTACATGTGTCACACTGAGTTGTTTTAGACAACATTACTCAAGATGGCTTCCAAAATGGCAACCAAGTTTGGTAAACATTATTATATACATATACATATGTGTGTATATACGTGGTGTATATGTATACATAATCAATTGTGACTCACGTGCTACTTAATTAACTAAATGTTCTATTCTGATTGTCCCGGTACCCTACGAGTCATGACAAATTTATTTTGATGAATGCAATACGGATTTTGTCTAAAACTTCCTTGTTTTTGAACGGAAATTGGCAGAACGTTGAAACCAAACTGAGATGGATCATATTATGTGGCTATTCTGGTCCATTAGCATCAACATTGATCAACTTAATACAGTGTGTATGTCTGTTGACTGTCTGGTTATAGGCGATGTGAGTAGGTATACATGGAATTATTGTATTCATGAATGGTGTGAATAGTTATACAATGTGTGACTATATGGCCATGGATGGGATGTCCATAGTGAGATGTATAGGTATATAAGGAGTAGCTGTATGCTGATGTGTGAGGTGAACATGTTTACAGCGAGTGGCTGTCTGGTCATTGAAGTGGTGTATGGTCATAACGAGAGCAACTACACTGTCCTGTATGTATACATGGAGTGACTGTGTGGTCAGTGGTGGGCTGTACATATGTACATTGGGTGGATGTATTGTCATGTGCGGGTGTTGGATGTATGGTAATGGATGGGTGTATGTATAAATAAGCTGTGGTTGTGTGGTTATGGGCAATGTGTATATGTGTACATGGAATGACTGCACGGTCATTGTTGAAGTGTATATGCATAACTGGAGTACAATTTGATGGCCATTGGCAGCTTGTGTATATAGAGAGCAACCTCATGGTGATGGATGGGATGTATATGTTAATATGTACTATTGTATTGTCATCGGTGGTGTGTACAATAATACAGTAACTAGCTGAATGCTCGTGGAGAGGGTGTATATGTATACAGCGAGTGGCTGAATTGTCACGATTGAGCTGTATATGCAAGTCTGAAGTGTACGAATGGCCGTGTGTGTGGGGTATTGGTATATCTAAAAGGGTTGTATGACCATTGGTGAGGTATATATACACACCTGGAGTGACGCTGTGGTCATGGGTGAGGTGTATATGTATATCACGAGTGACTACATGGCCATGGCACGGCCAATATGTACATAGGTATATGGGGATTGACAGTATGACAAAAGTAATGGTGGGGTGAATTGATATACAAGGGGTGACTGTGATCACGACTGTTGTTTATGCGTATACAGCGAGAAGCTGAAATGTCATGGGTCAGGTGTATATGCAAGTCTGGAGTGTATGAATGGCCGTATGCGCGGTACGAGACATTGATATATCTAGAAGGGCTGTAATGCCACTTTTGTGAGGTTATATGTATATACCTAGAGTGACTCTATGGTTTTGGGTTGGGTGTATATGTATATCTTGAGTGGCTATATGGTCATGTGTGTCGCAAATATGTATATATACAGGGAGTGAGACTGTATGACCACTGGTGAGGCAAATAGATATACAAGAAGTAATATATGACAATGGATGTAGCGAACAGGTATGGAGTGACTGTATAGTCATCGGTTAGGTGTACATGTATATATTTAGTGGCTGTATAGCTATGCATGTGGCAAATACATATACATGGAGTGACTGTATGACCTATGGTTAAGTGAATAGGTATACAAGAGGTTACTTTGTGTTCATGTATGTAGTGAATATGTATACAGGTCACGTGAGGTGTAGGAGTATACCTGGTGTGTCTGCAATGTTATTCACGGCTATATGGCCATGCGTTGGTGTGGGTAAACCCAAGTGTGGCTGTATGGTAATGGGTGAGGTGTATGTCTATACAGCGAGTGGCACATGGCCATTTACGTGGTATTCATGTATGTATATATGGAGTGACTGCATGCTCATGTGTGATTTGTACTGGTGCACCTTTGTGTGACTCACTTTCCACAATAACTCAAGGATATGTTAATCGATAGAGGTAATATCAGAGTGTTCTCCACATTAATTGCATTTTATATGCAATGTGAAGAAAACGGTTTTCCTGACAATAGTTTATAAGTTTTTGATGCTAATGGGCCAGAGTAGCCACATAATATGATACCTGTCAGTTCAGGTTCAACGTTCCGTCCGTTTTCGTAAAAAACATGGACATAATCCCAAAAGAGGTGTTCGGCAAAATTCATACTGCATCCCTTAAAATTAATTTGTCGTGCCCCATAAAGTTTTGGGACAACCATAATATAAGATTAAGGAGCATTTTTAATAACCAAGTGAGTCACAATTTGCTACAATTTCGGAACAGCCGAGAATAATGTTCGGAATATAAACATTTTACTAAATTTGGTTGCCATTTTGCATGTAATCTTGAGTAATATTGTCTAAAACACCACACTATGCCATATTTGAGGCATATCAAAATAAAAAGAACCTTTGATACAAAAGATAGTGATTTTTTAGCAGAGTTTGATGCTGTTTGTGATAGAAAAATCCCATAATTCTGGTAATTTCAGAATGTTAAATAGTAAAAATTAATAAAGGTGCATAAGAAATGTTGGTATTCAATGTATATAATACGGAATAGTCATTTGTGTACATCACCATAAATTGTAAGCGGTTGCATGGCACGTTGGGATAATAATTACCATTTTTCCATATTTTGGCGGCCATTTTGACAGCCATTTTGAGCCAAAGTGACAATTTTGGTACCATTGAGTTCGAATATCAATAAGATACAGAATGGATCACTTACATTGCACAGTTC
Organism: Siphonodentalium dalli; assembly: GCA_032622095.1. Taxonomy (NCBI): domain Eukaryota; kingdom Metazoa; phylum Mollusca; class Scaphopoda; order Gadilida; family Siphonodentaliidae; genus Siphonodentalium; species Siphonodentalium dalli. The sequence goes on from CP136062.1 coordinate 58,306,474, forward strand.
GTCCCACTTCTTGGTGAAATGTGACCAGAATCCCAAAGGGGTTTTTCCCACTTCTTGATGAAATATGATTAGAATCTTGGGGATCTTTTGTGAAATGTTATACCGCGTTTTGTAAACTCGAATTTTTGAGTGATCGGAAGGGTGTGGACCCCCACGAACAGCATATATCATTGCTCCAATGGTCAGTTAACATGCTATATACAAGATAAAGTTACAATTCTCAACCAGTTCAAAACCTCAGAAACTTATCTTAAAAGTATTAGTAAAAACGTATAAATTCCAATTCCGGTAGCCATTTTGGCGGCCATCTTAGACGGGAGGTTTCAATTTTGGCACATAAAGATGGCGTTATGTCATAGCTTCACAAAAATGTATACAAGTGTATACATATGACATGATGATCTCACTATAATTGCATCGAGCTGACTTATAGGAAAATGGCAGCCATCTTGGACGCCATCTTGAATTACAAAAATTGCTCAAAGCGGATTTTAGCGGATTTTGGATATGTTATAGAGGAGAGCTTCCTCTTCAAAATGATATAAAAAGCAACTTAGTCCAAATTTTTTCTAGGTTGACCATAAAAATTGAGTTTATCGACCAGACTATTTATACAGATACAAAGTCACGATCAAACCCGACTTAAGGGTTTTTCACACCTGAGCTATCTTAGAAAGTAGAAAGTCCACACGGACATATATATATAGAAAACTTGTTAATTGTTAACCCTTTGCACCTGATACGCTAAATATTAGCGTAACTCCTATTTTACGTCAACCCGTTACGCTAATATATTAGCGTACAGACTATTAGCGTAGAGACAAGTGTTTTAGTCATCTTTGTGTTCATGTCCCAAAAACCACTCTCAGAGGATGATGTGTTCAAATTAGCTATCGCAACACCACGTACTGCATAAAAATAATCTGTCTCTCTCTCACACACACACCAACACACCCTCAGACACACCCTCGCACCCTCCATCACACATGTCATAAACAGAGAATATATAGCAATATTGTAGTATCACTGTTTATGTTAGAAAATGCATTCATATGCATGTTCATCAGAAAATATATTATGTTCATCAGAAAATATATTATGTTCATCAGAAAATATATTATGTTCATCAGTCCTATTAATGCCGATTCCAGTTATAAATTCACACTGCAAGATAATGATACAAATTATTGTGTTATTAGAGAAAATGTAGCCATACTACTATGTAGATTAAATGCTTCCGATCTGGGTGTGCATGCGTCGGTATGAGGCTGATACAGACCCTGCGCGCATGCATACGGACCCTGCCATTTATACGGACCACCGAATGTTACGGACCCTGGCTTATACGGACCTCGGCTTATACGGACCCCATACTGATATGGACCCCAATTAAAACATGCAATTTTATTTATATTTTACTTTATTTAAATATATTAACATAACATTTTAGGCCTGTGATTGAAGCGGTACAATATAATGACACAGCTGGTTTTATCTAGTATCTGTATATGTTCGAATATCTATATGACTAATAGGTAATAATGTGGTTTATAGAACTACAGTAGCAAAGGTTCTCTATTTTGATGGCGCGGATGGGGTTCGGGGCTCTTTACAAAAAAATAATAAAAGAAATATGTTGACGTTGGTTACCACAAAACATGTATATACACGTCGTGACAGTGAATACAAGTGTATCAGACATGGTTGGTCTCATTCGGGGTCCACTTATCAATACCTGCTATTGACGTAGCAGAACACGTGCTGTGCCCATTTAGTTAATTGCATCGAATTCAACAAAAGAAGACACTAGCGAATTTGCGATAGCCGTTCGACGGGAACGGGTTCGGGTAAATCGATGAATATCGTCATTGTTACTTGGGTACTTTCAGTGCAGCTCACAAAGCAATAGCGAGTTGGAACGGCCCGGGTAGATGTGTCCCATTGACCGGTAACCTTTCACTACGATTTTCTCACTCAAAGGTTCATGAATTACATGGCATTCCAGTCAGCTATGCGTTAACCTATTCATTGCAAGAGTTCATGGGCAAACATCATGCATTGACAAAGTTGTCATTTTAAACCAGGTTTTATGTTCAAATTCTCGAGGCGGCTTCTAGCACTTTTTTCACTAACAACGTTGTTCACTACATTAATGACAAGTTGTGGTTGATAGCACAGGTCACCAAAACAAAAATTGACCCCACCTCAATAGTACTTTATCCTATAGGATTAAGTACTATTGAGGTGGGGTCAATTTTTGTTTTGGGGACCTGTGGTTTTATAGAGTGAGTAGATGGTGCTATAGACGCAGTCTCGACCCATTGCAGGGACGTGTCTATAGATTGTATCCGCGTTGGGAGGGGCGTCCACCTTCTATATAACTACACCCTATTTTCACCCCTCCCCATCCCGCTGGGCTTTGATTTTCCCAACTGGTCCCTCACATCCGCCTGTATGGTAGCATATTCTAAATGAATCAGTAGTCTTTGTCACTAGCCGGGGGTGGGTATAATCCATTAGGCCGACCAGTACAAGAACGTGTGTAGATCTGAGCCTGAACAATCCTAATATGCTAATATCTAGTGGTCTAACGCCATGCAAATTCACCCCGATTTGTGTTTTCTTAAATTAATTATCGGTTTCTGACTGGCCAATGGGGAGGGACCGGGACTAACCGGATCGACCATGGTTCGTCCCGGTGTGAGAAATATTTGAAATCTGAACATGAAATTTTCTAAATCCTAGCATCCAGACTGGCATCAAACTTTCCATTTGTTGGACCTTTTGAGACCTGACACCCCCCAAAAGTTGGAACATTTTCAACAGTTTCTGATAGCCATTTCAGTCCAAATGTTTTACCAAAAACAGGAAAATATGCAAATGTTGGTCCAAAACCTACAAATTCTCCACTAATAAATTGATGGAATATTAAACTACGGGAACAATTTCAACCTGTTGTTGGTGTGAAATTTCCAACAAATGTTGTGTCAGGTATATCAAATGTCCAACTGTTGAACATTTGACCAACGTTGGGGGGGGGGGCTGAGACACGTGTTGTCACGTCCCTGTCTCACCATTTGTACAAGGGCATCAATATATTGGGGATTTATCGATGTATTGCACATTTGAATATACGATCGTTTAGTTACTTTATCGTATGTGGGTGGGGACTGATTTCTCATTTTAATATATATTTACCATCTGAATGGACATGGCACATTTGAACCTCAATACTGGTGTATATTGTAGTGGGGATAATATAGGTCGCCGAAGACACGAAATACCTATACATACTCTACAAAATCTAAGCATAATCAGAGCGAGTTTCAGCTGTTTTCTGTGTTTCGCACAGATGTGAAGTAAACGCTCTGTATTCAATCCGTAGAATAAACAGACTACATTTTAACACATTTTATCGTTACCAAGTTTAACTTTTCAACCTACATCCGGGTTTGGATCCCGAAAAATCCCTATTCTTGCAGCTGATTCTTGGGATAAATTAATTCCCTTGCCCCGACCCTTCGATCTGTTAAAAAATTCCAAACCATTGTTCACTTAATATGAATAAATATTCCCCAATTAAAATCAAGGACAAATTCGGTCTTATATCTGGCCACACACATAACCATAGATTCACTCCACGTATGCATATGTACCCCATCAATGGCCGTAAAGTCCTTCTTTTTATACTAATACCCCGCATACTCGGCAATTCATACACACCAGGCTTGAAAATACACCTCACCCATGACAATCACATAGCAAATGTATTACCTTACAGTCACCCCTTGTATACATATTCACACCACATTTTGCCAAAGGTCACCCCTGTATACATATTCGCCACTCCCATGGCCATATAGCCTCTCAATATATACATATACATCACACCCATAACCATAGAGTCACTCCAAGTATATATATATAGTCGCCACGCCCATGGTCATATAGCCACTCAAGATATACATATACACCACACCCATAACCATAGTCATTCCAATTATATAGATATACACCCCACCAATGGCCATACAGCCCTTCTATATACACCTCACCCATGACAATCACACCAAATATATTGCCATACAGTCACTCCTTGTATAGTCATTCCAAGTATATATATATACAACTCACCAATGGCCATACAGCCCTTCTATATAGACCAATACCCCGCAAACTCGGCCATTCATACACACCAGGCTTGAATATACACCTCACCCGTGACAATCATATACCAAATGTTTTACCATAAAGTCACTCCGTGTATACTTATTCATTCCACCATTTGGCCATACGGTCACTCCCTGTATATATGTACCTATTCACCATACCCATGGTGACACAGCCCTTCAATATATACTTATACCATGTACACATGGCCATTAATGTACTCCAGACTTGCATATACACCTCATTCTGGAAATACGGTCACACATTGTATACATATTCCCTCCACCATTGGCCATATGATCACCCCCTGTATACACATTTGTCATACGCATAGCCATATAGCCACTCACGATATACATATACACCCCGCACTTGACAATAGATTCACTCCAGGTATTGTTTAATGCTCATATAGGACACACTTGGTTGAAATTTATTTCCACATAATTTACGGGTGGTTGAGATTAATTATCTGAAAGAGATGGATTCCCCAACCAGTTAAATAAGAGTACACTCGAACTGTCATTAATTTATTTCGAGGGATGTTTAGGAAATACAAGTGCAGTTGGATAAATATTCATTGGTGAAAATTGTTCATGAAATAAGTTCAACTGGTATTATATAATCGTACATTGAAATGGTCTATAATTCATTTGGAGGGTTGTTTAGGAAATACAAGTGCAGTTGGATAAATATTCATTGGTGAAAATTGTTCATGAAATAAGTTCAACTGGTATTATATAATCGCACATTGTAATGGTCTATAATTCTTTGGATGGTTGTTCAGGTAATACAAGTGCAGAAGGATACATATTCATTGATGAAAACTGTTCAGAAAATAAGTTCAGGACTATGCGGCCCATCATCGTTTATTGAACTAATTATCTGAAAGAGGTGGCTCCCCCCACCAGTTATATAAGCGTACATTGGAATGGTCTTTAATTTATACGGAGGGTTCAGGAAATACAAATGCAGTTGGATACATATTTATTGGGGAAAATTGTCCATGAAATAAGTTCAACTGGTATTCTACAATCGTACATTGGAATGATCTATAATTCATTTGGAGGTTGTTCGGGAAATAGAAGTGTAGAAGGATACATATTCATTGGTGAAAATTGTTCAGAAAATAAGTTCATCTGGTTTTATATAATCGTACATTGGAATGGTCTATAATTAATCTGGAGGGTTGTTTAGAAAATACAAGTGCTGAAGGATACATATTATTTGGTGAAATTTTTTCAGAAAATAAGTTCAACAAACGGCCTATGCGGCCCATGATCGTTTATTGAACTAATTATCTGAAAGAGGTGGATTCCGCCACCAGTTAAATAAGCGTACATTGGAATGGTCTATAATTCATTTGAACCGTTGTTAACCCTTTACCCAACAGAACGGCCCTGTGCCAATGCATTCTCTTATATATGCGAGTCGACCATAGGTCGCGTCGCATATATAAGAGAATGCATTGGCTTAACACATATTAAAAATGATAAAATTGTCAAAGAATGTAGAAAAATATTATAAAAATTGTTAAAAAAATGTAAGAAACAATTATAAAATTGTTAAAGAATGTAAGAAAAAATGGTAAAAAGTGTTAAAAAAAGATTTTTTTTACGCCAATGCATTCTCTGATATATGCGAGGCGACCTATGGTCGACTCGCATATATAAGATAATGCATTGGCACAGGGCATAACTGTAACCATCACAATGTGGTCAATGAACAGGTTCAAATGATATCCATATTTGTATGGTGTTATTGAGACGAGACAGACCGAATATATTTTAGGCTGTTGAAGCTTTATTTGGGCGTTTTTGACCGCTTTGTTGGGTAAAGGGTTAAGGAAATACAATTGCAAAAGGGTTCCTGTTCATTGGTGAAAACTGTTCAGAAAATAAATTCAACAACGGCCTATATGTCTGAAAAAGATGGATTTCCCCACCAGTTATATAAGCGTTCATTGGAATGGTCTTTAATTCATTTGGAGGGTTGTTCATGAAATTCAAATGCAGAAGGATTCCTGATCGTTGGTGAATGAAAATTGTTCAGAAAATATATTTATTTGTTGGACTATGCTATTGTTAGAAAGAACCAGGCTGATATAATTTTGTTTTATATTATTCTGACTTACTATTATTTGGGGGGGGGGGGGTCCCAAAAAGTTGGCCTGGTAAAAAAAAACGCACAATGGTTGTGGGTGGGTGGTGAGGTAGCGGGAATGATTGTTTTCGACCCTGTGTCCGCAAATGTTTTCACGACCACCCTCCCTCCGGCATAGAGGGATTATTAAATCAATCAGATCAGGCGCTCCTAAATTACTATTTCTTTGGCTTCGGGGAAAAAAATATTTGATTCGAGTCTAGGAACACACCCATCAAAGATCAGAGTGATCAGATATCGATTTTTTAAGTTTGTGAATTCTCGAGATGCGTAATAATATGTGGCCCAGAAACACGTGGTCAAGCGGAGGGGAGGGTCTCGGACAAAATTGCGGATGAAGATGGATAACTCTAAAATTCAAGTGGTAATACGGTCAAATTTCGTAGTACTTCAGTGATAATACGGCCATATTTTGTTGAACAAAATGTTGATAAATAACAAGTTTTGGGAAATTTGATACCATAGTTGACAGTGGTTAGCATTATTTTATTGCAACAAATCGATTCTGATAACTAAAGCGTATTTTGAAGAAATGTTGTTGTTGTTGTATCTTGATGGTATGGGGACCGTCTGATCGGATTGAGTACCTTGAAAGTTTCCAGACAACCAAACGGGGCATGGTCCCACATTGTATTGAGAAATATTGACATACTTATTTGATAAACGTAATTTGCGGGCCCGATTTTCAATTTTATGGTATTATGATTATGGAAGAAGCTTTACATTTGCCAAAGAATAACGTCAATCAACTGCATGTCATGTTCCAGACAAAGACAAACAAACGTTGATGGTCTCGGTATATTGAGTATAAATTATAGAGAGTCATGGGTCTGACAAACATGTAATTGGTCTTTTATGTAACTCTCAGCATGCGGCTACAATTGTATGCACAAAACGACAACGCTGGCTGCATGTTTTATTTGTGGATAAACTATACCACATAATAATATGATTATATGCCAATCACAGTTAATGTATCACTGTCTAGTAACTGATGCCATTGCATACATAGCAACAATTGACAAACAGTATTAACCCTTTATCCAACAGAACGGCCCTGTGCCAATGCATTATTTTATATATGCGAGTCGACCATAGGTCGCCTCGCATATATAACAGAATGCATTGGCTTAACACATAATAAAAATGATAAAATTGTCAAAGAATGTAGAAAAATATTATAAAAATTGTTAAAAAATTTAAGAAAAAATTATAAAATTGTTAAAGAATGTAAGAAAAAATGGTAAAAAGGATTTATTTTTAGGCCAATGCATTCTCTTATATATGCGAGGCGACCTATGGTCGACTCGCATATATAAGAGAATGCATTGGCATAGGGCATAACTGTAACCATCACAATGTGGTCAATGAACCGGTTCCAATGATATCCATATTTGTATGGTGTTATTGAGACAGACCGAAGATATTTTAGGCTGTTGAAGCTTTATTTGGGCGTTTTTGGCCGTTTTGTTGGGTAAAGGGTTAATAATCGCCCATGTCGAAACATAACAAGACTTAGATCGTGTCACGAATATCTACTCCAAATACGCCCGTAGATATCATATGCAGGTAATATATTTCTTAGTTAATCAAGTATTTTACTCTACATTTAGGTGAAGGTCCCAACTAAAAATTGCACGATTTAAGTCACTTTGTGAGCGATTTTGGTTTGCGTCGCATACAATCATGGAATTTCTTCGCGGTAAATAATTCAAAGTTTATTGCGATATCGACCCACAAAAGTGACAACAAAGCATGCAATATCGACCTCGAACCACCTCCTATTGTGAAGTAGAATATTGATGAACAATTATTTACAAAGATATATATTCCCTGCCTTGTTCGTTCAATGTTGTAAAGTTCCCAGGTTTTCTACTGGTGGAATATGATCTCTACTCAGTCTACTGGTGTAAATGTAGCTAGGCAAGAGATTCATGGCATAATTTAAAGATACGGGCGGCGTTGGCGGTAGGTATGCTGTTAAAATATCCACCTCCGTCAAAAACCGCCATAAACAGAAAGAATAGTAAAATATAGACAGACTTTGTTCTATACCAATCACAAATATGGCATAAACAGTATGTTATTGTCAAATGTTTTCCTTTGTTATGTAAACAAAAGCAAAAAAACGTTACAGAACCTGGCTTTTGTTTAGATCCGGATATGGTAAACATTAAGAGCGTTATTTGTTACTGTTTTCCTGATATATACATAATAAAGAGCGTTTATATAATTTGTGTGTGATTAACCAATATAATTGAGCTGTGTTATGTAAACAGAAGCAAAACTTCTGTAACACGAGCAGGCTCTTGTTTACGTACACCATCGTACTTCTTGACGACAATATACTATTTACGCGCTGATTATGTTTGGCATATGAACAAAACTATATTTATTTTAATATTCCTTCTGTTGATGGCGATTTTAACAAATATGAATATTTCGGCAACGAACGCCGCCCATGCCTTTAAACAAGAATATACACGATATATATGGAGACCGAGTTAAAGGCCCGGGGTACTGTACACTATAAATTTAGATGGGACCATCTACTGTTATACTCAACAGAATATATGCAACAAATGAATTAATTTGAGAATTAGTGAAAAATACACCCACGTGCTCTATAGACGATGCAGACAACGTGGTAATTTTAAATAATATAATGAAAATGAGTTTATGACTCATACACTCGAGTTATAAACCCATTTTTTCATGCGCTTTGGCCGAATTGAAAAACAAAAATGTGGGATCATTAATTGAGAAAAGCCAAAACAGACAGCACGCGCACAAAAATAACTGATAAATAATAAAATGTCGAGTTGGACAAAAATGGCACTATGCCAATTGGAGGAATGCAACATTCTACTAACACGGCCGAAAATCTGAAGCAAATCGAATGAGTGTTATAATACCCTGTTTTGTGTGATCGATAATTCTACGACTGAAAATGATTCGTTAAGTGAGTCTGTCACAAAGGGCCCCAGATCAGACCAGAAAATATTGAAGAATTCATATGTGTAACCAGATGGTCCCGGGCATTTGCAGTTTTTCGATTGTTTTAATGCATGTGTCAATTCTTGTAAAGTTAGCGGACCCTCAATGCTCGATGCTTGAGATGGCGTTAGTTTGGGGGTTTCAGAATTTTTTAACATTCGATTTAGATCTTGATCCTCAGTTTTGTTTATGTGAATAGAGAGTTTGGTAGAAATTTCGAGCTTCCGACATGATGCTGTCTTGTGTTGTCAAATTATTACCATTCTTATCCGTCAAACTGGTCAGGGTTTTAGAAATATAATTACGTTTCTCTAAATTCAGAAAATATTTTGTGGGTTTTTCTCCTTCCTCGACCCATTTCGCTCGGGATCTAATCATAGCACCACGATTGCTCTCTCTTCGTATGTTTTCTAATTCAGATTCAGTTTTTTCCATGTCTTCCATGTCTTCCACGAGCTTCTGTTTACATTTAAGACTTACTGATGGGTTGTCCATGTTAATTGATATGATGTTTTTCATTTCAGAGAGGAGTTGTTCTCTTTTAAGACGTTCTCGCTTACGGTTCGCACAGAACTTTATAGTTTCTCCCCTAATGTCTAACAAGATGGCATCTAAACGAAGTCTCTTGTTGATATTACATGAAGCTTTATGTTCACCGTCATCTTCTACACATGAGTAGCCATAGCGAACTTTATTTTCTTCTATGAGTCTTTTAACTAAGTCGCAATATTCCTTGCTATGTAAAATAGAGTTATTGAACTTCCAAAACCCATGACCAGTTTTCATGTTGCTAACGGTTACTTGACAGGAGATAATTGAGTGATCAGTTTTATAACCCGGTATTATCGCGGGTCCCGTGTTTGATAAATTGAGGAGTTCCGAAGAAACTAAGAAATAATCCAGCCGAGCCATTTTTATTGGGGACTTTCTTCTCCATATGAATCGTGTTTCACTGGCATTGTTGATTCTCCAAATGTCGATTAGTTCGAGGCTGTCGATAAGATTTTTGACTTGAATTTTTGCACGTGGGTTATTTTCTTGTTTATAGTTATAAGTATCAAGATTCTGATTTTGAACGAGATTCCAATCGCCGCACATTATAATATGGGTATTCCCGATATTGTCGAGAAGTTTTTTCAAGTTAGAGTAGAAGTCAGGGTTATCCTCGTTTGGGCCATACAGATTGACTAGACTTAATCTAAGATTTTCGATAGTGATATCCAGTACGATGAAATTTCCACTTGGATCACGCTGGACCTGATGCAGTTTGAAGTCAAAATTATTTTGGAATAAGATAGCTACTCCTCTCGATTGAGAAGTAAAGGGAACCATGATAGTTTTGTAGTCCCATTCAGCTTCTATGCATCTTTCCATTGATTTTGTGAAGTGCGTGTCTTGGAGACAGTATATTGAACCATCTAAAGAACGCAAATGGCGGAACACATCACGACGTTTTTCTGATTGGTTCAGTCCACGGCAGTTCAGAGATAATAGCTTAATTGTAGTCATGATATGAATTGGCGGACGACCACGCCAACGGAAATAATACATTGTATACAGCTAAAAATTCATAATGAGATGCCTTGTATCCAAAAAGAAACACATTGAAGTCGCCACCATACACACAACATAAGAGACATACAGAGAGAACATGGAGAAAACAAATAAACAAAACGAAAATAAATAATACATTCATTCCAGTTGACGATTGTGTCATAAGACAGCATCAACCACCCAACAGTGGTTTTAATACTCAAAACGCTGCCGCATGGGTCACACTGCCTGCCATTCCGTAAAACAATTTTAAATGAGCTGTTGCATAGCTGAATTGGGACATAACCTGTTACTATTTTGGAGCTTTGAACAATGTTATTGTTGTTGGAAATATTATACGACAATACACCTTTAATTTAAATGCACTTGGTGATTTTTTAATCTTAGATTATACTAATCTCTGTCAAATTAAAGTATGGTTCCAAGGGGCAAAACTATGACGACAAACTTGCGAGGTACCTTAAATATAATCATCGGATTGTCACTTAAAGATAGAGCTAATTCGTAGAATGTATACAATGTTGGAATCGGTTTTATTTGTCACTAATTACTCCCGATCGTTCGTGGTAATTATCCTGTAAATTGTATAAATAAAGAGCGTTTCTTTGGTTTGTTTTTCTTAGATGAAGGCTTGGCTCGGTAATTGATTTTCTATAATTTATATGAATTTTTGTTTCGAGTAAAAGAGGTTAGCATAAGGAAACTTCGAATATTTGTCGACCCATATTTTACCTGATAGCAAATATATAATTATAAGTTCAAATAAAGCACGTCCATTTAACGTGATAATAAGTTTAGTCGTGGCGTTTGCTAACATGAATGGCTGACTTTGTGACCAATGCTTTCAGCTAAAAATGTTTTCAATCATTTTGGAATCTGCATCAGCAGACAGAAACACGAGTGGATGTCAAGTTTTTTTTTGTTGCTTTCCGCGTTATTAATCGTTGTAGGTATCAACATATATAATATTGCATGCAGACAGTAGTGGCAATCTATTACAATATGCCGTTCAGATCAGCCTCCTTGAAAAGCCGACAAAGATCCTTTTTCGGTGTACATCTGTTAAGATCATTGTCGTCTCCTCGAAGAGACTGATTTCCGATCTATATGATCTGGCAATTCAAATTTATTTGTAAGCTTACACTGTGAGATATACATAGCTGTATATAATCTGACACTTCTAATATATGTGCAATCATGATAAATATAATCTGAAAATTCAAAATTCTACGTAAACTCATACTGTGTGTTACACATTATAGCTATAGCTATATAGAATCTGACAATTCAAATTTATTTGTAAACTTACGCGAAACTCTTCATTTGTATTTAATAAGATTTGTTGAAGGTTTTTACAAAACCGGAAATGGTGGGCCATGGAATGGGACATGCGTTGGTTAATGTGTGTGTGTGTGTGTGTTGGGGGGGGGGGGGGGTACCAGCATTTATATATTCAGCCAGAAGCTTATTAATTAATTGAATGTTTTACAGCGGGCTCCCCTTCCAATTATTTAGCAATGTGGGGTGTGTTACTGTATATACGACCCTGCTATATGGTTTTTTCCCCTGTGTGGACCGATCGATATTTCATATACATTCCGATCTTGATTATTATAATATGTGGGGGTGTGATGTTATGTTATGCAATTAAAAATATAACTAAATATTAAGATGCAAATGAAGCGTCCTCGCATACAGCCAAGACACTCGGCTATTTGGTGATTGGAGTGTTCTGTGAAATTAATTATTCTAGCAGTTCTTGGTACAGAAATGGACAACAAAAAAGAAACTTATATTTTAAACATCTCGAATGTTTTAAATCCATTGTTTTATCGTCTCTTAATAATTGCTCAGATTCTTTAACCCTTTACCCAACAAGCCGGCCAAAACCGGCCAAATAAAGCTTCAACAGCCTAAAATATCTTCGGTCTGTCTCAATAGAACCATACAAATATGGATATAATTGGAACCGGCTCATTGACCACATTGTGATGGTTACAGTTATGCCCTGTGCCAATGCATTCTCTTATATATGCGAGTCGACCATAGGTCGCCTCGCATATGTAAGAGAATGCATTGGCCTAAACAAAATCTTTTTTTAACACTTTTTACCATTTTTTCTTACATTCTTTAACAATTTTATAATTTTTAATGTGTTAAGCCAATGCATTCTCTTATATATGCGAGGCGACCTATGATCGACTCGCATATATAAGAGAATGCATTGGCACAGGGCCGTTCTGTTGGGTAAAGGGTTAATGAAGGTCATGATATTTGAATCCAGAGAACTTCTTTGTTGAACATATGTTGCGTCATTTTGTGGCTGGGTTTACACGTTATTTTATAGCAGTGAAGTATATTTTCGGCATGTCGTAAATCCATATTACTCGGATTGGAGATGTCGAAAATCAATAGTAATCGGTTTAAGGGCAAAATTAGCCTAGTTCGATAACATGTTATTCTGGACAAAAATGTCATATCTAATTAATAAAGGAATGTATTCCCTGTTCCAACTCACATAAAATATTATACTAAACAAACTAAAATAATGCGACAATGGCGAGACCACGGAATTTATATTCTACCCGGGTAACATACAATACGAAACACAAGGGTGTTATTAATCCAGTTGGTTGATGGTTAACTCGTGGAATTGAATCACAGGCGTGGTTAATAATCCATAATTCACCCATTATATTGCATTCGTGTTGATGTTATGTTGATAACCGTGCACCATACCAACGCACACGTATGTTGCAATTGAGCCAACTCACGTATCACAGCCGCTGTCGTATGATAATGTCGCCGCCCATAATGGATAAATATCGAGCGTATTCATACCCTTTACCATTTTCCATCCTGTGTAGTAATCTGAGCAGTGGCGCGAATTTGCTTATCCTGGAAGGTATATTGACTTGAGGTGAGTGTGACATTATTGGTTAGCTGTGGGATGGGATGCTGATAGATGGGAGATAGCATGCGCCGTTCTACCTGTTTTTATTATATTGATTATTATGTTACATGCATCTTATGATATGTGTACTCCTGAGAGTCCAGACTATTAGCTTTTAGACATTTCGTCGTATAGTACACAACTGTTGTATAAAGGGTTATGTATGGTTTCAACTGAATCATTGCTCATCGCTCGGTGCATACATGTTCACTCTGTATTTCATATATAGCAATTATGATTAAGTTAAATAAAGCAATTCAACCAAAGGCACGTATTAGTGTTAATTTGAGAAAGCAGTTATTAGACATTCTGAGTGACATATAGTTTGGATCACTTTAGCCGGTCTGGTCTCGCAAAATGCACATACCAATTGTTTGTATTTAAATTTAAAGAACTACATGTATGTGGAAATTCAAAATCGATGAACTCACTTCTATGTCTTTGTAACACGGTCTGGTATACAAAATAGAACGTTTCAGATGGTTCTACCACGATCGGTATTTGAAAATCGTGTATGAAAAGCAAGACCGAACCTGATTTCCATGTTGTCCTAAGTAACCTTTCTGGTGAAAAAGATTTTGGTATCGTTGAAACCAGAATTCCATAACACTTCTAATTGTGGAAGTTCTTATTTGCACTTCCCTTTGCGATAACAGGTATTCTTTCATCTCCGTTGTAGGTAAAATTAAATTTATTTAAGTTCCAGGTTGTCACATCTCATTTAAGCATAATAGCCTTATTTTTACTGTAGGCTTCACACGAACAATATGTTTCCATACTGTCCGTTTAAAAGAAAATAACGCATACTTCTAGTTTGTATTAACTTACATTTTATCATGCATATTGGTATTTAGAACAAGCTGGGATTAACTCAACACTGAACTAGCGTCATAGGACATTGTGGAATTGAAGAACAAAATATAATTGTCACAATGGAACAACTATTGAATAATTATGGGACAACATGGAATTGAATTGGGTTGTTATTACTAACTTACTAATAAAAGGGACGCTAGGCATACGCATGGTAAATTTATGTAGATAAAGTAGGATCTTATGACCGCGAACAGGCATTTGTAGTATTGTGTGTACAAGGCCCGTGGTTTTTTCAAAACCACGCGTGGCCAACATTTTAACACGGAAAAAACACAGAAAAATCGCGCGTGGTCTTAGCGTGGTCAACTTCAGAAAAATGGCCAGCGTGTTCAAAAACGGTTTGAACACGGCGTGTACATGCCGTGGTCACCCGAGTTCACGCCGTGGTCATCCGTGTTGATGTCGTGTTCTTAGCGTGATCAATTACGGCAAAATGGCCAGCGTGTTCAAAAACGGTCTGGACACGGCGTGTACATGCCGTGGTCATCTGAGTGCACGCCGTGGTCATCCGTGTTGAAGTCGTGTTCATGCCGTGTTAATAGCGTGGTCAGCCGTGTTTACGGCGTGGTCTGCACCCCAATGCAGAGCGGCACCTACTCTTTTCAGGGACAGTGCGGGAGGTGTGAATAATCCGCGACATCAAAGAGTTGCCGCAGTATTACTTGCGGTAGGATTTTTTTCGGGAATATTTGGCCCGGATTGACTTCGTCAGTGAATAAAGAATTGTCAGATAAAATCTTTTATAATAAAAAACAATTTCATAAATTGAATTATATATATATATATATATATGCATATTTGTTTATCTGTGTCTATGGCCTTTATATCCGTGTCATGTTTTGTTGTCGCATTTTATTTTAGTTGGCATTAATATTTTCTTGTGTTTGTTCTTATTACATGTACGCAAATGGTTTCGGTAGTTTGTGCGGCGATATCGTGTTCTAACAAATGGCAGAAAATTTGGATATAACATTACAAAAATTCATAAGTTAAAGACATAGTATGCACTCTGAGTGTACTCCGTGGTCATCCGTGTTGAAGTCGTGTTCATGCCGTGGTCATCCATGTTAATAGCGTGGTCAGCAGTGTTTACCCTGTGGTCTGCATCCCATTGCAGAGAGGCACCTACTCTTTTCAGGGACAGAGCGGGAGGTGTGAATACTCCGCGACATCAAAGAGTTGCCGCAGGATTACTTGCGGTAGGCTTTTTTAGGGTATATTTGGCCCGGATTGATTTCGTCAATGAATAAAGAATTGTCAGATAAAATCTTTTATAATAAAAAACAATTTCATATATTGAAGTATATATGCATATTTGTTTATCTGTGTCTATGGCCTTTATATCCGTGTCATGTTTTGTTGTCGCATTTTATTTTAGTTGGCATTACTATTTTCTTGTGTTTGTTCATATTACATGTACGCAAATGGTTTCGGTAGTTTGTGCGGCGATATCGTGTTCTAACAAATGGCTGAAAAATTGGATATAACATTACAAAAATTCATAAGTTAAAGACATATAATGCACTTGTTCGGCGCGTGAAATTGTTTAGTTAGTATGCAGGCGCTATGCCAACTCGGGGAATGTAGAATTCTACTAACATTGCCAAAAATCTCAAACAAATCGTCGTACCACATCATAAAAAACATCGTCTGAACTACGCTCAATTGTAAAAATGTACTTCCCGATTCGGGAGGCAACTATCGGCGGTAAATTAACACAAACGATTTCGCCATCGGGGGGTCACTGTATTTAATGAATATATATGAATTACGGTGTGTTTTGTCAATTTGGATATAATATTTGTAAAAATAACTACTTTCAGCAAGATTATTCTCCATTTCTATTTGATCAGCCTACCAGAGTGTTTCACATCACTTTAAAATTTCGAATTTAATGTTCAAAACGTAACTAAAGTTTTAAATTTTAATTTAATGTTCAATATTCTCATTATAATATTTGGACTCCATACATGTATATCAAATAGTAAACGGTTACATGTACACAGAACAATTGACCCGAGAATTGGGCAAATACAAACCGCAAACATGTTACTTTATTAATTTTAGATATTGAGCATCTCAGATGAGTTTCTATTTTATATGGAATTTATCAACCAAGTTTACTAAATTCGATTTGAACCGATTTTTACCGAGGCTCAAATAAAATTTTGTGGACGAGGTTGATAAATTACGTATAAAATAGATCGAGTGCGAGATACCTTTTATCACATGATCATCGAAAATATTCATCGAAAACAACAATAATAAACTGCAGCGATCGCACGTCATTTAAAGAATGGTGTGATGTCATCACACGCACTGATATTACACGTGCGTCTTATCGATAATTACTAAACTGTTTTTATGGGCTAATTATGTGATAAATTGTGATATTAGCTGTACGTGGCATATCCATATTCATAGTAATAACAAATTAATTGTTGTTGATGACTGTAAAAAATGTTATTCAAATAAACATCAAATGTTTTATTCAGTTTGTTGTCATTATGACATCCCACTCTACATAACAGTTCCAATGCACCCATGTTGGCGAGATATTTCAGTAATATATATTTCACACGGATTCATTAAAAAAATTACGTTAAGGTACAAATGTCTGGTAATTTTCTTTTATAAACGCCGATTACGCGCGCACTGACCAGCTTGTGTAAATGTGTCTCTCATAACCCACATCTACTTCTCACCTACCCTAAATCGAGCGGGAGTACGTGTTTCGCATAGAATATAATGTTTCAATAATATTGCAAGTAAAATGAGTCTGATTCATTTGATGCGTACAATAACATCAATTCGATCACATAATCAATATTAAAGGCACGGTTGGCCTTAGTTGTCGAAAATATTCATATTTGTTCCAAACACCGTAAACAGACAAACATTAAAACGCATACAGTTACGTTCATATATACCATGACCACCGCGTAAACAGCATGCTATCATAAAGACTTACTATATTTTACATAAGCAAGAGCCTGATTGTGTTACATAAGACAGCACATTGTCACTGGCTAATCACACATAAATGATATAAACGCTCTTTATTAGTTCCATATCAGGAATTCAGCAACAAAGAACGCTCTTTATGTTTACCATCATAATATAAACAAACACCAGAAAAGTAACTTTTTATGTTTTTGTTTACATAACAATGGTCAAACAAATGACAATAACATACTGTTTATGCGATATTTCTTATTTGTATACGGACAAAGTCTGTCTACATTATGATGTTCTTTCTGTTTGTGGCGGTTTTTGATGGGTGGAAATATTTTCACAGGATACCCACCGCCAAGGCCAACCGTACCTTTAAATAATTCCGTCATTTGATATTATGGAATTATTCGGAAATTGACATCACAGATAATATTCGTGTCGTCGAGGATTGATATATTGGAAACAGACAGTTAAAACCCGAGTGTTTATAAGGAACTTCCTGATAATATTTTGCGTGTGGTACAGTAAAACAAAAACTGCTTGTAAATAAAACGAGAAAAATAAAACAATGAACTACCGGTAAAACATAAACAATAATTTGTTGGTATTCCGCATGTCCCACATCAACACCCAGGTAAACTAAACAAAGTTCATGTGTAAATATTTTCGATCTGATAACGGACTCGGATATCCACAGAAAGCTTTTGAAATTGACAAAATATTCGCATGTTTCTGTCAAAATAATCGGAGAAAAATCAGCATTTCATAAATAAACATATATCGCAAATGTTCAATTGGTGCTTACCTGATCTTCCAAACAACATAGATTCCATTTACCATTTCTGGAAAGTTTTTCACAATTTGTCGTTTAGTCCAGTTATCACTCATTTCGACATACCAATCACAAAGCATTCTGAGCTTCCATCACATTCAATATTCCTGTTATTTTTTCTCAAAACCCACATCACTATTTATACTGTCGTCTGTGTATATTATTGTAATATATTCAATCTCTCCTTAGAAAGAGGCAATACAGACATACTACAGGCGGGGAACATTCCCATTCTTGGTACGACCGAATCTGACATCGAATGAGTTAATTTAATTCAAATGTCCATATCTCATATAAAAAAAATCGGCGGTTTCTTGAGCACTGACTTCACCCATCGCCGCTTTTTAAAAGGCATAGCAGGAAATGGCACCCTTTTGATAATCTCTAAACAATGGCTTGATTAGCCCATTGTCTCATTTTTGTCCATCCGTTATTAATTTCCGGGTGCCTGCGGAACATGCAGTTACAGTGATTACTGAACAGGTCTTTACAGGCATTACATGATTTGTACACAACATAGACTCCACGTCCTACGCACATACATGCATGATGCATTGGACCTCGGAGAGACAATTTCACACGGAGTTTACGGATATGGGACATCGGTTAAGGAGTACAGTTTCTAATCGCGGGATAAGGAAGATTGCATCCCGGGCATCTGCCCCTCAAAGATTGCCCAAGATTTTTTTTAGTTCAGATTAGATACTTTATTCGCACAAAACATTTACATTACAACATGCAGTGAGAACAAGTAGAGAATTTGTTTTGTACAGGGGCAGTATGGCCAGGATTGGTCGTCTTCCTACTGCCCTTTTTAAAATTACCGTTATAGTTGTATTGATGGACATAACTTTCAAAACAATACATTTTAATTTTAGTTTCTTTTTTGAATTTACCAGGACTATTTCAGTTGCATTGGTAAAAAATCATTTTCAAAAAATTAAATTTAAATTTAAAAAACAAAATTTTTCAATACCACACTAAAATCACCCAAAAACTAACGGTATCTACACTATTTGTCTAATTGTACTTAATTTAGCTGACCTCTCTGCCTTCAATGGTGTCTGCATGGGGTTATATCATAATGCTATAAAGAAGCAATGTGTTTTAAAAATGTTTCATAATCAGCTGACCAACTTATCACTGACCACCGTGTTTTAAAAGTTGAAACTTGAATTGACCCATACGTTAATTAATTTCAATAAAGTATATACAAATAAATATTATCGTAAAACTTATGGGAGGGCACTTGACACGAGGTCGAATATACACGCACGCCGGTTATGGTCATCAATAACAGTAAATACCATAATCCCACCCACATCATGCAGGTTAACAAAACTGACAATAAATAAGTTTCCGTGGACATAATTGCCATGCTTGTAACGACCGATTCTCATTTTGAATATTTTAATCGTTTAATATATATAAAACATAATCACATATTTCTGTAAACAAAATATTGCAATAAAATCAAATTTAAAATAGGGACCTTTTGAGCTGAAGCCCTCTGCGCTGGTTAAGGATATCGATTATAAATGTAACGAATTATATCAGGTCAGAATATATTATTCTTTTAACACATATTAAATATTCATAAGTTCGTGTAAATATATTGGAGTAAAATAAGTTGAAAGTTTCTGATCCGACACAACGTTCGAATGTTTGTTTAAAACTAAACGGACATTGATACCAGACAAATTCTAAATTGAAACTAAATTAACATTTATCAAAGGTCCCGTCAAGATATTTTCGATCTATCAACAGGAAGATGTAAAGCTATAAGATTCAATAAATATATATAGTGATTATAGTCATATGTACCTGTCAAAATATTTTAGTTATTTAGTATTAAGTTAGCACCCTTCTTGAAATAATGCACGTGTATCGGTACCATTCCGACTCCCATATATAAGTTATTTTTATGAATAATCGCGGTGTGGTGGTGTCTTTAATTTTCACAATCGACGGGTTGAATTGCAATGAAATTTCCGTGAAATAAAATGGTGCTGCTCATTTGCCAATTTGAGCAGCAATTTCAAGAATATAATTTGGACTATGGAGGTGATAATTAATTACGTAACGCACACACCACGAGCTCCTCCTCCAATATAAATATATATTTCATTGTACGCGCGGGTGGTTTCGATGCCACATACCCAATGCACAGGCACAGGCGGGGAACATTCCCCTTCTTGGTACGACCGAATCTGACATCGAATGATTTAATTTAATTCAAATGTCCATATCTCATATAAAAAAAATCGGCGGTTTCTTGAGCACTGACTTCAACCATCGCCGCTTTTTAAATTGCATAGCAGGAAATGGCACCCTTTTGATAATCTCTAAACAATGGCTTGATTAGCCCATTGTCTCATTTTTGTCCGTCCGTTATTAATTTCCGGGTGCCTGCGGAATATATAATTACAGTGATAACTGAACAGGGCTACATGCATTGCATGATTTGTACACAACATAGACTCCACGTCCTACGCCCATACATGCATGATGCATTGCACATCGGAGAGACAATTTCACACGGAGTTTGCGGATATGGGACATCGGTTACAGAGTACAGTTTCTAATCGCGGGATACGGACGATTGCACGACAGTGATAACAAGTGGAGAATTTGTTTTGTACAGGGGCAGTATGGCCAGGATTGGTCGTCTTCCTACTGATCTTGTTTTAGTTACCGTTATAGTTGTATTGATATATATAACTTTCAAAAAAATTAATTTTAATTTTAGTTTCTTTATTGAATTTACAAGGACTATTTCATTTGCATTGGTGAAAAATCATTTTCAAAATTTTTAATTTAAATTAAAAAAACTAAATTTTGCAATACCACACTAAGCCCCAACACGAACCTTATCTACACTATTTGTCTAAGTGTACTTAATTTAGCTGACCTCTTTGTTTTCGATGGTGTCCGCATGGTGTTATATCATAATGCTAGGAAGAAGCCAATGCGTTTTCAAAACACTGGTGTTTCATAATCAGCTGACCAACTAATAACTGGCCACTGTGTTTTAAAAGTTGAAACTTGAATTGACCCATACGTTAATTAATTTCAATAAAGTATATAAAAATAAATATTATCGTAAAACTTATGGGAGGGCACTTGACATGAGGTCGAATATACACACACGCAGGTTATGGTCATCAATAGCAGTAAATACCCTAACCCCACCACATCATGTTGGTTAACAAAACTGACAATAAATAAGTTTCCGTGGACATAATTGCCATGCTTGTAACGACCGATTATCAGTTTGAATATTATATTCGTTTAATATATATAAAACATAATCACATATTTCTGTAAACAAAATATTGCAATAAAATCAAATTTAAAATAGGGACATTTTGAGCAGAAGCCCTCTGCGCTGGTTGCGGATATCGATTATACATGTATGAAAGAATTAGCAAAACCAAGCCATCCATCCATCGAAATAGTTTCCATGTAACGAATTATATCAGGTCAGAATATATTATTCTTTTAACACATATTAAATATTCATATATTCGTGTAAATATATTGGAGTAAAATAAGTTGAAAGGTTCTGATCCGACACAACGTTCGAATGTTCGTTTAAAACTAAACGGACATTGATACCAGACAAATTCTAAATCGAAACTAAATTGAACATTTATCAAGATATTTATCAAGATATTTTCGATCTAACAACAGGAAGATGTAAATCTATAAGATTCAATAAATATATATAGTCATATGTTATTGTCAAAATATTCGAGTTATTTAGTATTAAGTTAGCACCCTTCTTGAAATAATGCACGTGTATCGGTACCATTCCTACTCCCATATATAAGTTATTTTTATGAGTAATCGCGGTATATTGGTATCTTTACTTTCTCTGGGCCAATTTTTACAATCGACGGGTTGAATTTCGATGAAATTTCCGTTAAATAAAATGATGCTGCTCATTTGCCAATTTGAGCAGCAATTTCGAGAATATATTTTGGACTAGGGAGGTGATAATTAATTACGTAACGCACACCGCGAGTTCCGCCACCGCGGCGTGCCAAGCTCCGGCCGCCAGCGATGGCTCCGTGTTCAGCCATGTTCCTCCGTGTTCATGTCGCGGTCACCTGTATTATGGCCGCGGTCACCCGTGTTATGGCCGTGGTCACCCGTGGTCATAGCGTGGATGTTCCGTATTCAAACGTGATCAAGGTTTGTTTAAAACTAAACGGACATTGATACCAGAAACATTCTAAATTGAAACTAAATTGAACATTTATCAAAGGTCCCATAAAGTTATTTTCGATCAGGACGATGTAAATCTATAAAATTCAATAAATATTTATAGTCATATGTTCCTGTCAAAATATTCGAGTTATTTAGTATTGAGTTAGCACTCTGCTTGAAATAATGCAAGTGTATCGGTACAATTCCGCCTCCCATATATAAGTTATTTTTATGAGTAATCACGGTATATTGCAGATTGGTATCTTTACTTTTTCTGGGCCAATTTTCACAATCGACGGGTTGAATTTCGATGAAATTTCCGATAAATAAAATGGTGCTGCTCATTTGCCACTTTGAGCAGCAATTTCGAGAATATATTTTGAACTAGGGAGGTGATAATTAATTACGTAACGGACACCGCGAGCTCCGCCACAGCGGCGTGTCAAGCTCCGGCCGCCAGCGATGTTTCCGTGTTCAGCCATGTTCCTCCGTGTTCATGTCGCGGTCACCTGTGTTATGGCCGTGTTCACCCGTGGTCATAGCGTGGATGTTCCGTGTTCAAACGTGATCATTTGGCCGTGGTCACCCGTTGATCGTACCGTGGTCATAGCGTGGATGTTCCGTGTGCAAACGTGATCAGAGCGTGTTCAAACGTGATCAGAGCGTGTTAAAAATCTGAACACGATTGAACACGTTTAACCAGACCGTGTTCTTGGCGAGTTCAGATTTTGAACACGGAAAAACCACGGAAGAATCGCGCGTGGTCTTCCGTGGACATGTAAAAAACCACGGGCCTTATACTGTACATGTTATATAACATAAAATAGGTACTAATACTACTTTGGACTTCTGAAGTGAATGAGTACAAGTGAAGGTATTTATTACAGGGGTCCCGGGGGTGTGGAATGAAATATGTCAACGATAAATCTCTGTAATGTATTAATCCACCTTGACCCTCGCTTAAAATATACGCATGCAATCTCTGAAAAGTATCATACTGTATTATTCAGTGATGTAAAAATAACTACAGAATAAAAAAGTTATGTGAAAGATGCTGAACTCTAGCGCACCTGTGTGCTACACCGCAATTTAAGTTACAACCAGGAGGCAGTAATATATTCATATAGCAGTAGATTTCATAGACATCATCCCGTAAAATCCATCCATCCAGGAAAAATCATCCAGTTAAACAGATTTAGACCACACTATGATGATATACTTCCCAGCTGACCAGTGTTGGAATCAGTGTTTTAGGGAATTGAATGATGGTTCTTCTGCTTCCAATTCGGTGTTTGATTCTGGATAACAGGGATGTTGCGACAGTGTGGGTTTGGGGTGTCTCACCCCAACTTTGGTAAACAATTTCAACAGTTGGAAATATCATACCTGACACAACATTAGTTGGAAATTTTACACCAACGATTGGTTGAAATTGTTCTTGTAGTTTGATTTTCCAACAATTTATTAGGGGGGGATTTATTCCTGACCAACATTTGCATACTCTTCGTCAAATGTTTTGACTGAAATGGCCATCATTTGGAAATTTTCCAACCTATGGGGGGGATTGTCAGGTTGAAAATTTCCAACAGTTGGAAAGCTTGTGTCCAGTCTGTCCAGGGTGCAGTTGGAATTCACAAGGTGGAGACCATCTAGCCACGTCCCTGCTGGATAATTTAGCATGTGGCTGAGTATCAGAATTGTGTGCATAAAATGTCCACCAATTACATTTTCAATTCCCAGTGACTAAGAAAAGATGGTCAAAATGACTGAATCTAATGGCCCAATTAGTCATTTTGACTTAACGTTTCTTAATCGTTGTGACTAACATCACTTTCGTGATTGTGACTAATTTTATACCTTAGTCATTTTGACTAAACTAAGTTAGTCATCAAGTGGACAGACGTTTGACTAAGCTAAGTTATATTGACTAGATGTTTTCTTCAGTGTACAACTGGGACTTAGATAGCTTGTAAACCAGTGTTTTTTTTGGTAATGTAATGGTTTATAACTGAGACACACTACGTGTAACATGCTAAGTAGATACATGACATGATTTAACTATATACACGTTATATACACCATCACCCCCATCAGCATATCACCAATCACTAATATCCTCGGCTCTCCTCGTCACCACTATCCTCATCTGAACAGTCGCCATTCGGAGGAGTGATGTAGACTGTGGCTTCTCAAAAGTCGACTTGTTCTGTCATTCCAAGCACATCGTGGACCGTATATCTCCTGGAGTGAAAACATAACGCAGAACTTTATATCAAATTGAAGAGCGTTTATAGAATCTATTCCTGATATTGTATGAATAAAGAGCGTTCATTTCACTTTTGTGGAAAGTTAAAACAAATTCCATGGCATATACAGTATACATATATATATGTGCATAGAGCGACACCTTTGTGCTAATTGGTTAGTTGATATTGCACAAGTACTAGCGCATAAGTATAGAACGAGTAGCGTAGCCTCAAGTTATATATATATATCCTTCCGCGATGGCACAATTAAGTGCCGTATCAATAAACCATTAACACACGTGTCGTTATATTGTTATTACACACCACCCGACCTAGAATCCGTAAAAACAGACTTACAATGTTTATTCGGGCACACATATGGCTTGTTTTGGCATGTGTTTTGATGCTTTATTTAGTAGTTCCGGTTTCATGGTTGATGCGAACGTTATTTATGCAATGCGACGTTGACGGGATCCGTATGGAACGTATGTTCTATGCGAATTTGCAAATATGGAACATCAATAACACTGCAATTATAGCAGCAAGCATGTAATAAATACACAAAACGACACAAGTGTGTTAATGGGTTTGTTGATATGGCTCGAGAGCTAGCGCGGAAGGATAGAATGAGGGCGTAGCCTCGAGTTATATCCTCCCGCGATGGCGAAAGTGTCGTATCGACAAACACATTAACACATGGGTCGTTTTATGTTTATTACACGCACCCGTCCTAAAACCGTGACACAACAGCCAATGTTTATTCAGGCACAACAAGTCATATAGGTCTCGCTGTGTCGTGTATTATGACGTTTTGATTTTATTTGTAAATATGGAACAACAGGAACACTGTAATTTATGGGATTTAGTGTGTATTAAAGATATGTATGTCAAACATTGTTCGACATATACTGACCACCATACCACACATATGCCTAGTGTCCTTTATAAAGGATCGGGAATGGAAATCTTCAGGGCCCCAGCCATGCCTAGCGTCCTTTATAAAGTACGCTGAATCAAGGCGATATTTTCTCTAGAGATATCCACAATTTGCCATACATTTATCACATATTCATTTAAAAACATTATTGCGATCATATTGAAATAAGTGATACCATGGGGTTAAATATATTTATTATGTGAACTTACCTCCCTTTTTAGTTCATTTTCCATGATAGAAACAGCAACAAACATAACTCGGCTTCCAGACAAAAACAATGCTGAAATTGATATTTGAATTTAGTATCATGCGGATGTTCTATATTTATACATTTTGGAACGATCCATAGTGAAATTTCCCACTGCCTATCCTCCATCAATGCATGAATGATAGCCGTCCGTTACAAAGGACGATAGGCATATATGAGAAAACTCATATATGACTAGCGTCCTTTATAAATGTTTGCATTTATTATACTA
The DNA here is from genome assembly GCA_032622095.1 of Siphonodentalium dalli. Taxonomy (NCBI): domain Eukaryota; kingdom Metazoa; phylum Mollusca; class Scaphopoda; order Gadilida; family Siphonodentaliidae; genus Siphonodentalium; species Siphonodentalium dalli. Next base: position 58,332,848 of record CP136062.1, read on the forward strand.
TATTGGTAAACTATTGGTAAATAATCTACATAATCTGCATTACAAGTCTGTATCATATAACTATATAATTATATAATACATGATAGCGGACCAATAATACAAATTAATTCGGTGGCAAGGGCGTGGCGAAGGTGCATGGAATAGTGGGGGTGCACACATTATTAATTCAGATTGCACCACTTGTTATGCATGGCTTCCCAATGTACACCCCTCTCAGGTCCACATTTTTCATAAGTAGGAAATGATATGGATCATCCACCCATCGCTTCCCCAATTTGACAACCTTTAATCCACTTGTTTCGATTTAGATCATGCCATGAATCAGGTATCTACACTATGGTTAACGCCCGTAGAGATCATATTCCACCATTTACAAAACTTGTGATCTTGTTGATGTTCTGACAGGGAAATTTATAACATTGAACAAACAGCGGGGAATATATTTCTTTGTCAATACTTGTTTCCTCAATAATCTACTTCACATTATGGGGTAGTCCCAGCTCGAGTTTGCATGTATTTTGTGACTGTTGTGAGCCGATAGATATCGTAATATATATTGAAATAATTACCCGTCAGAAATTACTTAATTGTCACACGGTCACTTAAATCGTGCAATTTCGAGTCATTCACCTACAGTGAAGTACATTAATAAGGAACAGGTAACAACTAAGACATAATTATATTACCTATACAAGATACACATTCCTATTTACGCAAGTTCATTATAACAACATCCATTGTATATAGGAATTGAAATTCTCGATTTTGTTATCATACATTTATGTTAGTAATATTTATGTTAGCTGTGACATAATTGTATTGCATATATTCACATCTTGACTCCATGTTGCTGTGCATCACGAGTAAGACATGGCTTCTATAAAAATATATATTTGGTCACTAGGCCTTTCGATGTGTTTCAGATATATCATCAGGTGACATCTTGAATTAATTAATTGTGACGTAACTTCAGGAGTTACTAAGTCACATCACGATCGAAGTATCCATTGCGTATAGGAATTGAAATTCTCGATTTTGTTATCATACATTTATGTTAGTAATGTTTATGTTAGCTGTGACATAATTATATTGACATATTGACTACATGTTGCTGTGACATAATTGTATTGACATCTTGACTACATGTTGCTGTGACATAATTATATTGACATCTTGACTACATGTTGGTGTGCATCATGACTGCGGGTATCCGTGGTCATGTAACCATATATACATAGGATGTAAGCACTTATTTCGCTCTATACAAGTATCGAGATGACATCACTGCCACTCACTACCGACTCCGCATTCCAACATTCCCACTTATATACAACACTCATAACATAGTCTAGTCGTTGAAGCATTGAACATGTAGAACATGTTGGTAATAAGTTGTTGGTGTCATTTTGTCTGGGGGATAAACATATCTAAAATCCGCTATCTAAACAAGTTTCTAAAGCTCTTTGAAAATGGTAATATTTTTGGCTTTTATTTAAAATTTTCCGTTCCAGCGGAATATACACTGCAATACACTACTCAATTTTGAAGAGAAATCAATATCCGGAATCGAAGACTGCATTGCACTGAATACAAATTTAGGATATGAACCACCAGTACTAATTTTAGCAGAAATAAGGTCATCATTTTCCATAATATGGACAAAATGGCGACAGAAAGATGCCGAAAGTAGTAAAATTTGGCAAATTTCGCTAAAGTTCACCAAATTGTTTCCATTTAGACTAACTTTATAAGCTGAGTGTCCCAAGCCACACTACGATTGTATCAAACAAACAGGAGTGTCTAAAATATTCAACTAGTGTCTCAAACCACCAACTGAAGTCCCCCACCACCCAATGAGTGGCCCAAATTAGTGTACAAAACCACCCACCGAATATTTCAAACCATCCAGCAGAGTATAAAAAATTGGACCGTATGCACATCTCGATGCGCCCTACTGCCCACAGGCATCAAAACTTGTGCCCGCGCTTTCCCTGCGGAGTTACCGCCATACATAGGCAAACCTCTATTTGGTTGTACTCTGTTGTCCTCCTGTATCATTCCCGATAACTGCATTTTGTTTTCACAGTCGTGTTGACCGTTGTCAATTTAGTCCGAGAAAGAAAATTTGACAAAGGTCGGACATATATTTTGACACTGGGGTGGGGGCAAATTTTCCCAAAAAAACAGGTTTGATTGACATTTATCTATTTAAGTATATGGATTCCCTGAACGAAAACAAACCCACATCAGAAAGGATTTTTTAAATCCGAGAAGAGATGCGAGAGTTACGGGCCCTCAAATTTTGCAATTTGGGCCCATGTGCTTTCTCACACATCTCCTCCGAAGATGTCAAAGTTTGGATGTCATCTGATAAGCTAATGCGTGCAGGCTGATGAGAGCACGCGGTGTGCCAAATTTTGCCAATGTCGGTTCAGTGTTCTGGGTCAGGGGAGGGGTGGTCCTTGGTATCATTGTTTTATTCTTCTTTGAAGAAACTAAAAGAATTTCGAAAATCCATTGAAAACTGACAGAGTTACGGGCCTTCAAACTATTCAATTGTGGGCCCATGTGCTTTCTCACACATCTCCTCCGAAGATGTCGAACTTTGAATGTCAACTGATACGTCAAAGCGTGCAGGCTGATGGGAGCACGCGGTGTGCCAAATTTTGCCAGTGTCGGTTCAGTGTTGTGGGTCAGGAGAGGGGTGGTCCGTGGTACCAAAATTTATTTCGTCTCCGAATCATATGAAACTTGCAATATAACATCTACCATACACATGGTGGGGAATCCCAAAGGTTTCGAGTTGATGAGTACCACGCATTCACAATGGCGGAGGCGACGGAAAACACAACGAGAAACGAACAAAAGGGTAATATACTCGGATATGACATATTACGTAGTATTTTGGCAGCTATGAGCATTTGCTACACTATTTTTCAAACAAGCTGATACCCCATTTGTGTACAAACTCACATTAATTTTGTTTGCTCTAACATTCTGACCAAAAGTCGTCAGTCGGAGGATTTTACACGATGTGTTTACTGATGTATTCCACGAACTTGTTCTATTATCATGATTTTTCTCTACTTGGACCCAAAATATTTTTAATAATGTTATGTTTACTAAAATAAAGCACATGCAGTAGGCAATATATTGAACCCTGCTTTAAAAAAATAATTTTCTTGTGAATCGTAGCTTTTTCATTATTGATGAGTGTACACGCACCACAATTAAGTGGTGAGTTACCACGAACTTGTTCAGAATCGATTGAACAAATACAAGAAACCAAATGAGTCAACCGGCTTACAGCGAAATTTACAAAAGGAGTTCAGCTAATTAGGTCCGAACTGTCCATGTAGGCAAGGTGCAGGCCTCATTTACTGGAATTTCGCTATAAATGAGTCGACTTGAAGATTATATATTGCTCTATGGGCCAAGCAAACCGCAAAACTATGGTACTGTTCAAGAAACTTTGGATTGACATTTATCTATTTAAGTATATGGATTCCCTGAACGAAACAAACCCAACGGCCACCGTCTAGCCACGCCCTGCATCCATACACACGAATCAGCTGGGATCAATATATTACCCATCAAAGTGTTAAATGTTCATTGATATCACCATACCGCTAGACATACATATAAACATTACATATATGTAATATTGTTAATCTGAATTATCCCTAAACCTCACCCAACAAAGAGACTTTCCGGCGAATTTATAGATCCTCATTTTGTTTACCGAACTAAAGATGGTGGTATCTCTCACCTGAATCCACTGTAGCAAAAAAAACTAACTGTTCCTAATAAACCCATGGAACGGAACTGGAACCGAAACTGTCATATGTTTAGAAAATCTGAACAATTCAAAACATTCATATGGATAGATAATACACTTTCGATCTTATAACTCGTCTGGATTGGCTCACAACCACACCAATACTTGTGTTCATCTAATCTATTATTTATACTGATACCTGCGTTATGGGGTAGCAGGAAGACAGCCCGATATGGCTAGGCTACCCCCCCCCCCCGACAATATACTGCTTTACCTTATTATGTATTTCTGCCATCGAAGAACTTTTAAAATTTTGAATCGACTTACATCTTCTTTAAAGCATTAAGATTAGGACATACAATAAAATCATCCATTACCCTGCAGGGAGTCCCACACATATATATAGAAGCATATAGAAGAGTGTCGTCTGCTCATGTTTGTCTGGGGCTCTGTATTGGTTAAATTATAAATTGTTAAAGAATACAAGAACAAATTATTAAAATTGTAAAAAATTGTTAGGCCAATGCATTCTCTTACCTATGGTCGACTCGCATATATAAGAGAATGCATTGGCACAGGGTAAAAAAATCCCGAACCGAGGTAAACATTTGAAACATTTGATTAAAACTGTTTAGAGGATATAAGAATAAATTAATAAAATTGTAAAAAAAATAAATAAAAAAAATGTTAGGCCAATGCATTCTCTTATATATACGAGGCGACCTATGGTCGACTCTCATATATAAGAGAATGCATTGGCACAGGGTAAAAAAATCCTTGTATATTGTAAATCAAGTACCCTATCCTATCACATGTTTGATTACGACTTGTCTACATTTTACCTCTAATTTCAGTGCAAAAGATGAAGATCGCCATTATTTTACTTCTTTGCTGCATTGCTGTTTTCCAGCTATGTATGTATCATAACTCGTATGGATTGTCTCACAACCACACCAATATTTGTTTATGATATGCCCTAAATACTAAATACTAGGTTCTAGATACGTTTATATGTATATGAGTATAGTCTGTACGTGTGCGTGGATATGAAATACAAGCCATCGATTCAATAATTATTTATAGTGATACTTGTTTTAGGGGGTAGCAGGAAGACAGCTCGATAGGGCTAGGCTAACCCCCAACAATATACAACATTACCATATATGTGTTACTGCCATTGTATTATTCATGTGTATATTGTAAACATATTATCCTATCCCATCCTATCACTAAATTATTTGGCACACGCTATGGGCCACATCCTTCGTCCGATCGTCACCAAACTTCATATGCATTATTGGTGTGGCCTCCAGATGGGAGCTCTTTCCGAATTATGCTACACAAATTGGCCACCAGTGGTCATCTTGGATCCATCGGCACAACTGCAGCTCACAATTATTTGTGAAATCTTTTATTTTTATTTTACAGGCATGTTTAATAGCTATTTGAATTTGAACTATTTTCGATGGAAAACATGGCAGCCGCCAGGCATCTTAGGTTTTGCACTTTCTATGACGAAATCCTTTGGCAGACCATACAGGCCACATGCCTGATCCGATCTTCACCAATACACATGGTCATCGGGGTGACCTCTCGGTGCCACTTTCAATGAAAAACATGGCTGTCAGTATCCTTCTTGGATTTTAATATTTGCATGACTAAATCATTTGGCAAACACTACAGGCTACATCCCTGATCTGATCGGCACCAAACTTCATATGGATCATTTGGATCTTTCGGGTGGCCTCTGGACGGGGGCTATCAAAATTGTCTTACTTCGTTGCAAAACATGGACGGCGGTAGTCATCTTGGAGTTTACTCTTTGCATTATTAAATCCATCGGCTTGCACTACAGCCAACATTTTTCATCCGATTGATCGTTGATTCCAAAACTTCATATGGATCTCTGGGTTGACATCTAGTATTACTTATAATGCTGTTGTCTTCGTATCTCCTGATTCCCGTATGTATATTTATAACTTATTAATCATGATCATCATGATCATCATGTTCGTATGCACACTGTTGCCATTAGTATAATACCAATACACGTTGTCACTGAGTCGCGGCCATATTGGATCCATCCAGCACCGTTCCGGTTTTTATTGCTTCAGGTCAAAGACTCACAGTTTTGGAGTAGCATTCCATATATGGAGCTTTTGAACATTCATGAATTCCTTCTATGGAAGGCTACTCCATAACTTTGAGCGGATGCACTAAAACGTAACGGGACAGGGTGGGTTTAATATGGCCGCGACTCTGTGACAAGGTATATTGAAAGCAGAGTCCCCCAATCGCCTTACATCGAACGCCGGAGTGAAACTCTGGAAATGCGGTCAAGTAAATAATCGCACGGAAGTACTGTTGACATCGTGAGTGTGGGTCATTGACCTGGGATAGGCACGACAATGTATGCAACTATTATCCATCCCTTAACTAACACCTTTTCTGATTGGGCAAAAGCCGCCACGTGGTAATCCGGGGAAAAGTCATATTGGACTCCCGAATGTCATATTGAACTCGCAAGTGTGCAATATGACTTTTTTTTATCGGGACTCTGTGACGTCACGAATTAACACTATTGCGAAATGAATCGGTGAAATTGTGATGCGCGTGCAACACTGGTGGATTTAGCAGACGTTTCTCTTCCGCGTTGAGTTTTTTTTTCATTTCCGTGTGTACTGTTCCATCACCAGAACCTGGATTCGTTCAAGAAAAACACATTATGTACAAAACATTTTATAATAACTTTATATTATTTCCCATTACACAGCAATATATTTCAGCGAATAAGCGTTTCGATCCCTAAATGATTATATTTGTTTTACTTTCGAATCAACTTAACAATTGTTCTGGAATTACAATTTGTCACGTCGTGACAGTCACCTCACATATGGACAAACCTCACATTCAAACATTTCGTTCTGATTAATTATCTGTATTGCCTTCCATAGCACAACAGTAACCAAAATCGAAAACAAGTGTATCATTTCTGTTTACATCCAAAATACAAATATTATAATAGCTAATTATATTAGCACTCGCGCCAATCGTACCAAACATCGATTATGAAGTGACATTCTTTAAATACAAATGTCCTCAGCCAAGAGCCAAGCTAGATCTAGCCCGATAATCTCTGGAAGGCGCTACACATTACGTACCTCAAAACTTATCACCATGTAAATACATTTGTATCGCCATCTTGATTTCATGTGTGTTGTAATATTGTTTTAACGACATGAGATGTAAACTTGTTGTATTTCGACATAAAACGGTGCTAATAATGTTGTCTTAATTGTATGATTGATTGTTGCCAGTCAATTGCATTCTTATTTACAGGAATATTTCGATAGCATTGCTACCTGTGGAAATACATACTTGTTACTTCTCATGTAGTTAGCTGTGCTACTTATGTATTTTATTCGTATCTTTGCATTCGGCTTCTGGCACATTGTAGCTTTCTATACCGAACTGCCTGCAAAAGAATATCTGGCAAATTTGCGAGTGTATGGACGTACCCTTAACCCTTTACCCAACAGAAGGGCCCTGTGCCAATGCATTCTCTTATAGATGCGAGTCGACCATAGGTCGCCTCGCATATATAAGAGAATGCATTGGCTTAACACATTAAAAATTATAAAATTGTTAAAGAATGTAAGAAAAAATGGTAAAAAGTGTTAAAAAAAAGATTTATTTAGGCCAATGCATTCTCTTATATATGCGAGGCGACCTATGGTCGACTCGCATATATAAGAGAATGCATTGGCACAGGGCATAACTGTAACTATCACAATGTGGTCAAGGAGCCGGTTCCAATGATATCCATATTTGTATGGTTCTATTGAGACAGACCGAAGATATTATAGGCTGTTGAAGCTTTATTTGGCCGGTTTTGGCCGGTTTGTTGGGTAAAGGGTTAATGCTCATGGTCCGATATAATTATTATCGGGTAGATAGAGTACACAGATGATGTATGATTTTAAGGTGTAAAATCGGATGGGAGGGTCTTTAATGTATATTCGCCTTTCTTTTTCAGGTAGCGGAGCATCAACAACAGGTAGCGCAGCATCAACAACAACTCCAACAGGAACCACTGCCAGTGGCAATCAGGTTAGTATTATAAGAGGGCCCGGAACCTACGTAACTACAAACAGTATTAAAACAAGCCCAGCCCTTATGAACACCTATCTCCATGGTGAATACCGTGGTAATTTCTCTGGTGATTTAAACAGGTGAAATTATGTAATTGTACCATGATGTTACTCTGATAAAATGTGTCTGGTGTGGTGAATTGTCACCATATTTTACGCACGCATGTAGACTCACCCATGTATTGACTCTCATGATATGTGCCCATCCATGTATTTTACCATGATATTTTACCGGGATGCAATAAGAATGCGGTGGTTCTACTAGAGTAATTACAAAATGTACATGTATACCAGCGTAATTTACCTCGATATTACTGGATATTAGGGTAATTTTCCATGGTAGTACCGGGGTCCGGTTTTAGGAGCCTTAGAATTTGAGACAACAGACTGTATGTCATATGAATGACACATGTGATTACACAAGATGTTAAAATCTTCTTAACTTAGCTGACTTATTTATAAGAATATTCTTGCCCCATTCTGAAACCTTTGAGTCTGACACCTGGTACAACTGTTTTCCACTGATTGCCGACCAAAATGAGTTTATTCCCACAAAATAATCACTTGATATTCCCATTCATATGATTCCTAGTGCATATAACACTAGCAAGCTACGGGAAACATGCATCTCATTAATCTCATATTTAATTGATATCTTAACAACTTCCAATTTTAAGTGAATGAAAGATAAGAACTAGCATGTAGTTCTACTATGGATATAAACGTTTTACCCATGGAATGACGTTTGAACATTTATACCGATAGTACATATACATGCCAACATTAGGCTGTTGAGCTGAAATTTACAAAATAGGTGTTATACACACTAACTTTTAGACAATTAAGGTATAAAATAGCAGCATACTTACATAGATTACAACCAGCAGCATACTTAAATAGAGTACAACCAGCAGCATACTTAAATAGACTATAACCAGCAGCATACTTAAATAGATTACAACCAGCATCATACTTAAATAGATTACAACCAGCAGCATACTTAAATAGATTATAACCAGCAGCATACTTAAATAGATTACAACCAGCAACACACTTAAATAGATTACAACCAGCAGCATACTTAAAATGGTATATCTCTTCCCTGAACTTTCCATAGAGATAGAATATTAATTTTGAAGCAGAGATAACATTCTATATGAGCTTCTGATACTAAGAAATAATTATTTTCTTTGAGCGGGACAGTAAATGTGACTAATTTTAGAACACAATTTTTAATATAAATATATCTTTTAAAACACTGTCAATACAATATGTACAACATCAGATGTGTTTTTCTGGAAAAAATAATAAACGTGAATGCATTGAAAAGTAGTTGCATACACATTTTATTGTTGTTTTGCTGTTTTGTTGTTGGCTTGTGTGAATAGATATATCATCTTTAACTGCTCTCCTCGTTTCAGGTGGTTACATGCGTGATGTTAGTGGTCACCACAGCCTTGGCAGCCATCTTCACGAAGCTTTAAGATATGACTCACTTCAGTATATTTATATTTATCTGATATTTAAATAATCGCTTCAAGATCTTACCCTGTGACAGCTATTAACATTCGTTATTCTCGATCGCCAGCGACCAAGAATGACGTCATCGACTGGAAACGACATGTTGCTACGCGACATGGTTATCAATATCTAGCTCAACTTCGGCTGCAATCTCATCGAATCGGTCATTTCCGCTTTCGCATGGAAATATACACCTATAAGCACGAGTTTATTGTGTCTGTCATTTGCAGAATGAGGTCCCCAGAGGGTTAATTTAGTGATGCTATTCCACACAGCTGGCTAGCATCACGAAATTTACCCCCCCCTGGGGACCTCATTCTGCATGGCCTCATCTGCTATGGGAGACATAGTCTCAGATTGAAATTTCCAAATTGTGAATATTGTGATGTACACCCACTGTGAACCTTGATTATGCAATATGTCCTCTGCCAATTTGGGGATATAGTGAAACTAAACTAAAAAAGAAATAAAATCTATGTGAAGATGTTTCTAAAGAAATTTAATGATAAAGAAACTTTTCAGAGAAAATGAGGCCTTAGCAGAACGAGGCCCCCATAGTGTGGATTTAGTGATTGAGCCCACGAATAGACACCACGTCTGCGGGGTGGTTTCAATCACGTGATTAATCGTGTGGATACTACCTGTTGCACTTGAACTATTATTGCTATTTATTACTATAGTTATCACTATTTATCGCTATTTATTGAACAATTTATCTATTGCAAACCAATGTTGTCTCTAAGATAATTGTCTAGCTTACAGATATATTCACTTCTACTACATTATACCGATTAAAGTGCGGTCTGCTATTAAATTAATATTATAATATCACCGAATTATTGCGCGAAAATGCAACTCGTATCATATAACACAATTGAATTCACTGCTAAAGCGGTGCATCGGTTATCTCCATGAAATGTGTAAAACACATGCCAAAATATTATGAGATATAATACTATACGCTATAGATAGACAAAATAGTCCCACGCAAATGTGGCGATTATTTGTAATGTATGGACAGGTTTGAACACAATTCTGGTATTGTGTAATGAGTATGCGTTGTAGCTGTCGAAATCATTATTAAATTTACAAGAATCTGCGCGAATTAAAAACTGACAAAAAATATTTTCGTAATATTTCGGTGATATTTTGGTATATCTTGAAGCTGATGAAATGTTCGGTTCTTAGTCATTTCTGGGGATAGTATACACGTGTACTGTTGCCTTACGCGAATATGGTGTATCTTTATGGGATAAGTCATTTCCATGCATCGAAATGAAACTAGCTGAGTCGTTGTGATTGCCGCGACTGAAGTTACTCGCCAACCCAGTCATTAATAAGAATGTCTTATATCCGAACTCAGTAAAAGATAAATAGTAATCTTAGAACATGATCGACATGACGATGCCAATTCTCAAGTCGTCCGAGGTTTTTCTTAGATTCGTCACTCGAAGAAATAACAACGTAGAAGATTATGATCCCGTACCACCATATCCGCGTACGTACCACCCTATCCGCGTACCATCCTATCCGCATGAAATTTTCAGATATAGACACTTAATGACGGTCATTATATACCATCTATCGCTACTTAATTGTGCACCTATACGCTCACCGAGCCCCCCCCACAACGTTATACACAACTTAATGGACATATTACGGACACAGTATCGAAGAGTAATAACCCAACAATGCCAAAATAGAACGACGAAATTTACAACACCACAAATGATCAACTTTGGCCACATGTAAGTCAAAATCACTTATTGTGTGGTGGGTACGGTGAGGCTTGGGTTCATTCTTTATATTCAGATCTTCGGAGAAAAAACGCTCTTAAAAAAACGCTCTTTCTGTTTTTTTCCGTTTTTCAGTTCTGAATATCTCAGTTATTTCGTCAATATAATCATCATCGTTTTGTGCCCGTGGTCAGTTTAGAATTAAGATTTATATAGCGTATTAGTGGGCGCGATGTGCGTATACGGTACACAATTAAATTGATATAGATGGTCAACAATGACCGTCATTAAATGTCTATACTTATCTATTGACAATGCTATTATGATCGAGTGCGTAATGCTACACGTCGTTGCTGATACTGATACAAAGCATTTCGTGTGACTTCATGGTATAATTTCTCTGCCGTTTTGTTGAAAATATACATTTACGAGTTTATTGATATGTCAGTCATGCTGTGGACAACACGGGCAGTTGGAGTAGTGCGACAATGTTCACTCCCATGGTTAACAGGTCAGGGTACATTCTGAATTCAACTAGTGTAGTTATATTTAACTATTATAGTATAATTTGACCATGCTAAATTCACAATTTTTCTGTTTTGAAGGAAATTTTGTGATCACGCATCCCAATGGACAGTCAAATTACAGCCTTAGTAATAGTAGAGCAAATGAATATTCGACATATTCAATTTGTTGTGTGCCTTTTTGCGCCAACCTATGTCCTTTAACAATACCCCAAGTATGCATTTCTTAATGAATTGGACATGACATTCAATCGTTCCTTCATTACAATATTTAGACGAATTTAATGTTAATTAACTCGACGATCGTGTGCCATCATGAATAATTCATCGCATGGGGAGAAACTTGAAACTTGAAACCGAATTCGTGAAGCATTGATTTTGAATATTTGTTTTTGAAATATGATTTTGGATCATCCCTCTTGTTTTATCGAATTCACAAAACGATAAACCCATAACCAACTATTATAGTTTAATTCAGGATGAGCTTTACCTGGTTAAGTGGTCCCACCAATTTGCTATGATGTTGGTGTGTATTAGATTATTCTGATATATTATGCACTCTAGTAAACGACATGCACGGTTTACCTCCCTTGATGACTCGGTTTTTGACCGCTGCTACCGGCGACATTTTAACCACATTTTAACCACATTTCCGCGATATTCAGATATATACTAAGGGAGCAGAGAAACATGTTGGCACAATATCGAACACAATTTTTATAATTTCGAACCGTAAGTTTGGAAAGTACTTGTTCTTAAAAGCATCATTTTGCCCCATCAACATCATAACAAATCAGCAGGTTCCACCAACACCACAGCAAAATAGCGGGATCACTTAATCAGTGGTGGTTCATGTCACACCAAGACTCGACTGACCAGTTAGTTGTCGTTGATGTTAATGACCTACTCCAATGCATGTGAAACCATTGACGCACCGCGGATTGACAGGTCGAATCATCAGTTCATTCACACGTCTCGAGATAGCCAGGTCAGAAATACTTCAGATTGGTTGCATCCATGATGTCACACCGGAACTATAGCTGACCGCTGTTCTGATGTTCCCATGTGCAAGTAATTCAGACTATCTGCGAACATTTAGACACATGTCATCACAGGCAGCATGAAACCATAAAGCTATAAATTGCACAACTGGAAAAATGTCCATAAAATTGGTCAATACTATTGGCTCCTATTGAGCATAAATTGCAGTGCGGTATTTAAGGAAGTGACTAGTGTGTTTATTCCAAAACGAATTGTGCGAATTTATTCCATCATACCTGCAGTGAAAAGCCCTGTAACAAACAACGTAAATCAACATGTAGAAGTTCACCACCTGCTCACTTAGACAGGGTCTTCTCTGTACACAACACCTTGGGATATCGGTTGGGTTGATGCTGTAACACATTGGGATATCGGTTGAGATGATGCTGTGACCGATTGGAATATCGGTTGAATCTGTTTTGGACCGAGTCCCGTCCCGTTACTCTTCTATAACGTACTTGTAACATTTGTATGTATTCGGACTACGTCATATTGACGCTTTGTATATATGAATATAGAAGATAACCGTTCCCGAGCTTGATGATATCAAACATGCGTATATCAGAGGTCCGTTGAATGTCAAAGCAACAAGCTTTATATGTAAACAAAGCCTTGTTTTCCACAGCATTTAGATTTGTCACGCGATCAGAACATGTATGTAAACAATATGTTAAACGATTGTACCATCTCTTTACCCTTTTCTATCACTATGAACGTCATATCATTTTGAATACAGATTAATCGCGGATATGTCTGATGATTAATCACAATTAGGCAGAAACGTGAATGCCTGAGTTCCACGAGTCCAGGTGTAAATATAGTACATCTTTTCAATGAAATATGTTATAGAAGAGTAATGGGCCCAACACAGCATCAACCCAACCGATACACCGAGTAGACTTATCCTTCTGCTTAATATGTGCCTCATGCACGCATGTTATTGTCTGTTGACACGGTAAACGCAACAAGGGAACAACCGTTCAGTAGGGATGTTTCATGAGGTTTCTGAACAACTGTTCAGTAAATATAAGTAATGGGTGATGATTTTGTTGCGTTCCATAAAGTATGCAAGTTGGTCTGACATTTTTATGTGTAGAAAGTACACAGAATGCCAGACCAACTTGAATCCGTACTCTGCCGAACGCAAGTAAATCAACATCCATTTCTTAAGTAGTGCGATGGCTGTGTATGATACAACAAACTAATTGACTGTATCTTTAATTGATAAGCGATGGCTGTATGATACAACAAACTAATTGGCTGTATGTATGATACAAAAAACTAATTAACTGTATCTTTATTTGAAGCTTTTGGTAATTGTTTTGACGGTTGGGACATACTGGCTACAGTTAAAGGTACGGTTGGCCTTGGCGGTGGGTATGCTGTGAAAATATTTCCATCCGTCAAAAACCGCCACAAACAGAAAGAACATCAAAATGTAGACAGACTTTGTCCGTATACAAATAAGAAATATCGCATAAACAGTATGTTATTGTCATATGTTTGACCATTGTTATGTAAACAAAAGCATACAAAGTTACTTTTCTGGTGTTTGTTTATATTATGATGGTAAACATAAAGAGCGCTCTTTGTTGGTGAATTCCTGATATGGAACTAATAAAGAGCGTTTATGCCATTTTTGTGTGATTAGCCAGTAGCATTGTGCTGTCTTCTGTAACACAATCAGGCTCTTGCTTATGTAAAATATAGTAGGTCTTTATGATAACATGCTGTTTACGCGATGGTCATGGTATATATGAACGAAACTGTATGCGTTTTAATGTGTTTCTGTTTACGGTGATTGGAACAAATATGAATATTTTCGACAACTAAGGCCGCACGTGCCTTTAAAACGTGCGCACACTTTGATGATAATATGCACATAATTTGATGAAGTAGTACCCTAAACAGGATCGTTAACTGTATCAGTGTATTTTGATAAACGCCCCTAGTGTCTATTGTACGTTCTGGAATGCTAGATACAACCACGACATAGCGTCGTAATGACGAAGTATGTGACCTAACGCTGCTCGACGTGTTAATCATAGTTTGCATTGGGTTTCAGATTGTTTAATATATTCACTCCTCTGTTTTCCAAACAACCCGACACTTGGTTTTATTTATAGATCAATGGCTGATATAAACATTCCATCCTTGTTTTGTGTTATTGACGTGTGCATAACCTGTTGTCCTTTTAAATAAACTTTATTTGCTTTCGTCGTGTAAATGCGTATCATTTCACCCAAACCTTGGGTGTTTATTTCACACCTGTTTCTGGGATAACCTGTGTGTCGACTGAGAACCTGTGTGTCAATTGAGGAGAACACACGGAGGATTTGTGAAAATGTTAGCCCAAACGACATTTCGAATTAACGACGGCTTTGTTGTTTATTTCGAGGAATAATACCGAATCATATGAATTCAGCCCAAATATATTGACAGGTGTCAAGGGTCTAACTCTATACTGAGCAATAAAAAACTAATATAATAAATACCGAGTATATTTAATTTAACGCCAATGGGTCGTTTATGTGCGTTTAAGAGTGTATTTATGCCTAAAGCAAAGTGAAATAACGATCTTAAAATGAATTGGCCGGTATATTTTATTAGTTATCAGGGTTACCAGGGTCGTAGTTGCATAAATTACAATATATCTTATTTTTATGCTAAGATAATTGCGTGGTTATCTGTTGTAGCTTGATCGGTATCGATCGGTATTGAGGTTAACACAAATCCCATATATGGAAATTCCAAATATGGAAAGTGACTTGCGCATGCGCAAAACAGATACAATGGTCTTCATAAAAACGAAGCAATGAACGATTGATAACAACAAATACCGACCCAGTTAAATAACGATATTAGATGGCGGTGTATTGCGTCTTTAAGAGTGTGTTGATGTCTAAATCATGTGATTAACTAATTAAAAATTATTTCGACTACATATTTCGATAATTATCAGGTCCGCAGTTCGATCATGAAACAAAATTTCTGACTTGTATGTTAAGACTTTAATTGCTTGGTAATTATTGAGATTGCAGTTTCCTTATATGGCAACTCCTTATTTGGAATTTTCTTGCGCATGCGCAGAAATGATAGAAATCCATGAAGACGTCGCCATTTTTATAACAGTCCAGACAGAGAAACTTGTATTGACTTGTTTCATTTATTTAATTTATGATGGCGATGTCATTTGACAAATAATAGTCAATTTTGTGTTGATAACACGATGGTAAGATCAGTTCTGCAAATATCCACCGCACATGCGAAGTTTATTTGTATAATCGGAGATTTCAATAATCCTTTGTTGTGACACTTGTGTTACTCTAGCAGTTGGCGTGTTGCCATTTTCTGCGATTGCTAAATTTAGTCAAATTACTGGACCCTCTGAATTTTCTTTCGCAATTTAGATTTACAAATCAAAATAATTCAAATTCCAAATAAATCTTTTTCTTTTAACGAATTTTTCTCCATTCACTATTTGTTATACTGATAATAATATTTTATTCTTTTGCCTTCCATTTTACTGTGTATCTGATTCAGAATCAGTCAATCGCCATCATCATGGTCAGAGCTGTGAGGGCAAATTTACAGCAGGGCTGCCAACAGTTTTCACCTTTTAATGGTGTTCAGTGTACAGCAATTGCTTTGGTAGCATTGCTATTTTTTTCATCTGGCCGGATCAACGATCAAAACCAAAATGATCAACTTGTGAACATTGATGCATATGATTTGGATGGACTGTAGTGTTAGAACAGGGAACGATTCTGTATTCACAGTTAGTTCAAACTGTACATAGGGACATTCTAAATTCAAACACTGGATATCTTGGACATTATCATTTGCCCGAAAATTTAGAGCCGTTTAACAATATTTTCCACATCCGATATGTTCGCGACCAATTTCATGGTGTTGTAAATGCGGATATAGACAGCGTTTTTGGGCAACAATCGTTTCTTGAATCATTGATTTCAGCATTAAGTCTTAGTGAATTTCACATTATAACATTTGGAGACATCACTGTTAGCTTTTATATTGACAGACCAAGAAATATATTTACAATTTTTGACTCTCATCAACGAGATTTGTTAGGACGAACGTCATCTGGAGGTACAGCAGTTTTGTTGAATTTTGAGTCCTTTGATGAACTTATTCTGCACGTGTTTGATAATTATGCAGGATTTTTTTTTGAGATCACTCCTATTATAACACAGACAGTGACAGCTATTGGAAGAATTGAAAGTGGGCCATTTATGATTGATTCAGCAGTGAGCACCACAGCCGATAACGGATTGACAGGTCGAATCATCAGTTCATTCACACGTCTCGAGATAGCCAGGTCAGAAATACTTCAGATTGGTTGCATCCATGATGTCACACCGGAACTATAGCTGACCGCTGTTCTGATGTTCCCATGTGCAAGTAATTCAGACTATCTGCGAACATTTAGACACATGTCATCACAGGCAGCATGAAACCATAAAGCTATAAATTGCACAACTGGAAAAATGTCCATAAAATTGGTCAATACTATTGGCTCCTATTGAGCATAAATTGCAGTGCGGTATTTAAGGAAGTGACTAGTGTGTTTATTCCAAAACGAATTGTGCGAATTTATTCCATCATACCTGCAGTGAAAAGCCCTGTAACAAACAACGTAAATCAACATGTAGAAGTTCACCACCTGCTCACTTAGACAGGGTCTTCTCTGTACACAACACCTTGGGATATCGGTTGGGTTGATGCTGTAACACCTTGGGATATCGGTTGGGTTGATGCTGTAACACATTGGGATATCTGTTGAGATGATGCTGTGACCGATTGGGATATCGGTTGAATCTGTTTTGGACCGAGTCCCGTCCCGTTACTCTTCTATAACGTACTTGTAACATTTGTATGTATTCGGACTACGTCATATTGACGCTTTGTATATATGAATATAGAAGATAACCGTTCCCGAGCTTGATGATATCAAACATGCGTATATCAGAGGTCCGTTGAATGTCAAAGCAACAAGCTTTATATGTAAACAAAGCCTTGTTTTCCACAGCATTTAGATTTGTCACGCGATCAGAACATGTATGTAAACAATATGTTAAACGATTGTACCATCTCTTTACCCTTTTCTATCACTATGAACGTCATATCATTTTGAATACAGATTAATCGCGGATATGTCTGATGATTAATCACAATTAGGCAGAAACGTGAATGCCTGAGTTCCACGAGTCCAGGTGTAAATATAGTACATCTTTTCAATGAAATATGTTATAGAAGAGTAATGGGCCCAACACAGCATCAACCCAACCGATACACCGAGTAGACTTATCCTTCTGCTTAATATGTGCCTCATGCACGCATGTTATTGTCTGTTGACACGGTAAACGCAACAAGGGAACAACCGTTCAGTAGGGATGTTTCATGAGGTTTCTGAACATTTTTATGTGTGGAAAGTACACAAAATGTACACAAAAGGTACGGTTGGCCTTGGCGGTGGGTATGCTGTGAAAATATTTCCATCCGTCAAAAACCGCCACAAACAGAAAGAACATAAAAATGTAGACAGACTTTGTCCGTATACAAATAAGAAATATCGCATAAACAGTATGTTATTGTCATATGTTTGACCATTGTTATGTAAACAAAAGCATACAAAGTTACTTTTCTGGTGTTTGTTTATATTATGATGGTAAACATAAAGAGCGCTCTTTGTTGGTGAATTCCTGATATGGAACTAATAAAGAGCGTTTATGCAATTTTTGTGTGATTAGCCAGTAGCATTGTGCTGTCTTCTGTAACACAATCAGGCTCTTGCTTATGTAAAATATAGTAGGTCTTTATGATAACATGCTGTTTACGCGATGGTCATGTTATATATGAACGAAACTGTATGCGTTTTAATGTGTTTCTGTTTACGGTGATTGGAACAAATATGAATATTTTCGACAACTAAGGCCGCACGTGCCTTTAAAACGTGCGCACACTTTGATGATAATATGCACATAATTTGATGAAGTAGTACCCTAAACAGGATCGTTAACTGTATCAGTGTATTTTGATAAACGCCCCTAGTGTCTATTGTACGTTCTGGAATGCTAGATACAACCACGACATAGCGTCGCAATGACGAAGTATGTGACCTAACGCTGCTCGACGTGTTAATCATAGTTTGCATTGGGTTTCAGATTGTTTAACCCTTTACCCAACAGAAGGGCCCTGTGCCAATGCATTCTCTTATATATGCGAGTCGACCATAGGTCGCCTCGCATATATAAGAGAATGCATTGGCTTAACACATTAAAAATTATAAAATTGTTAAAGATTGTAAGAAAAAATGGTAAAAAGTGTTAAAAAAAAGATTTTGTTAGGCCAATGCATTCTCTTATATATGCGAGGCGACCTATGGTCGACTCGCATATATAAGAGAATGCATTGGCACAGGGCATAACTGTAACTATCACAATGTGGTCAATGAGCCGGTTCCAATGATATCCATATTTGTATGGTTTTATTGAGACAGACCCAATATAATTTAGGCTGTTGAAGCTTTATTTGGCCGGTTTTGGCCGGTTTGTTGGGTAAAGGGTTAATATATTCACTCCTCTGTTTTCCAAACAACCCGACACTTGGTTTTATTTATAGATAAATGGCTAATATAAACATTCCATCCTTGTTTTGTGTTATTGACGTGTGCATAACCTGTTGTCCTTTTAAATAAACTTTATTTGCTTTCGTCGTGTAAATGCGTATCATTTCACCCAAACCTTGGGTGTTTATTTCACACCTGTTTCTGGGATAACCTGTGTGTCGACTGAGAACCTGTGTGTCAATTGAGGAGAACACACGGAGGATTTGTGAAAATGTTAGCCCAAACGACATTTCGAAGTAACGACGGCTTTGTTGTTTATTTCGAGGAATAATACCGAATCATATGAATTCAGCCCAAATATATTGACAGGTGTCAAGGGTCTAACTCTATACTGAGCAATAAAAAACTAATATAATAAATACCGAGTATATTTAATTTAACGCCAATGGGTCGTTTATGTGCGTTTAAGAGTGTATTTATGCCTAAAGCAAAGTGAAATAACGATCTTAAAATGAATTGGCCGGTATATTTTATTAGTTATCAGGGTTACCAGGGTCGTAGTTGCATAAATTACAATATATCTTATTTTTATGCTAAGATAATTGCGTGGTTATCTGTTGTAGCTTGATCGGTATCGATCGGTATTGAGGTTAACACAAATCCCATATATGGAAATTCCAAATATGGAAAGTGACTTGCGCATGCGCAAAACAGATACAATGGTCTTCATAAAAACGAAGCAATGAACGATTGATAACAACAAACACCGACCCAGTTAAATAACGACATTAGATGGCGGTGTATTGCGTCTTTAAGAGTGTGTTGATGTCTAAATCATGTGATTAACTAATTAAAAATTATTTCGACTACATATTTCGATAATTATCAGGTCCGCAGTTCGATCATGAAACAAAATTTCTGACTTGTATGTTAAGACTTTAATTGCTTGGTAATTATTGAGATTGCAGTTTCCTTATATGGCAACTCCTTATTTGGAATTTTCTTGCGCATGCGCAGAAATGATAGAAATCCATGAAGACGTCGCCATTTTTATAACAGTCCAGACAGAGAAACTTGTATTGACTTGTTTCATTTATTTAATTTATGATGGCGATGTCATTTGATAAATAATAGTCAATTTTGTGTTGATAACACGATGGTAAGATCAGTTCTGCAAATATCCACCGCACATGCGAAGTTTATTTGTATAATCGGAGATTTCAATAATCCTTTGTTGTGACACTTGTGTTACTCTAGCAGTTGGCGTGTTACCATTTTCTGCGATTGCTAAATTTAGTCAAATTACTGGACCCTCTGAATTTTCTTTCGCAATTTAGATTTACAAATCAAAATAATTCAAATTCCAAATAAATCTTTTTCTTTTAACGAATTTTTCTCCATTCACTATTTGTTATACTGATAATAATATTTTATTCTTTTGCCTTCCATTTTACTGTGTATCTGATTCAGAATCAGTCAATCGCCATCATCATGGTCAGAGCTGTGAGGGCAAATTTACAGCAGGGCTGCCAACAGTTTTCACCTTTTAATGGTGTTCAGTGTACAGCAATTGCTTTGGTAGCATTGCTATTTTTTTCATCTGGCCGGATCAACGATCAAAACCAAAATGATCAACTTGTGAACATTGATGCATATGATTTGGATGGACTGTAGTGTTAGAACAGGGAACGATTCTGTATTCACAGTTAGTTCAAACTGTACATAGGGACATTCTAAATTCAAACACTGGATATCTTGGACATTATCATTTGCCCGAAAATTTAGAGCCGTTTAACAATATTTTCCACATCCGATATGTTCGCGACCAATTTCATGGTGTTGTAAATGCGGATATAGACAGCGTTTTTGGGCAACAATCGTTTCTTGAATCATTGATTTCAGCATTAAGTCTTAGTGAATTTCACATTATAACATTTGGAGACATCACTGTTAGCTTTTATATTGACAGACCAAGAAATATATTTACAATTTTTGACTCTCATCAACGAGATTTGTTAGGACGAACGTCATCTGGAGGTACAGCAGTTTTGTTGAATTTTGAGTCCTTTGATGAACTTATTCTGCACGTGTTTGATAATTATGCAGGAATTTTTTTTGAGATCACTCCTATTATAACACAGACAGTGACAGCTATTGGAAGAATTGAAAGTGGGCCATTTATGATTGATTCAGCAGTGAGCACCACAGCCGATAACGATTTAAAAACAAAGTAAAATGTCGCTATAAATGTAACTGTTGAAGCATGTCAAGAAAGTGTAATTGAGCAATGTCAGGTGAAGAGTGCGAATCAGAGTTGTGGTATGCAAGTGCAGACAAATCAATCTGTGTGTGTTGAAAGCAAATTTCGGAATAGTGTTATGAATAATACTAGTTATGTACATGTATGGGCTACCGGTAGCTGTAGTGATCAAGTGATATGCTTCAAGCTCATTAAAGAAGTGCTCCAAACGTTTAAGTAAGAAAAACGATGCTTTACAACTAGTCCATGAGCCAGGACCGAGAATGGTACCATTTTGGTGGGCAAATTCTATCAACATTTTTCTCAAAGCTTATAATCTGAAATTCATCTGAGTGCTGGGGCGCACTGTGGCAGTGTAGCTTAGTGTGCACAATTTGTGTTTCCATGACAACGAAGGGTGTTTTTTGCCAGTATACAAAATATACTTATAATGGTCTACTACTAGAAAGTTTAACGCAGTAACTCTATCCTTACACTAATATAGTGTGACACCCTTGGTGGGCCTTCTTTTGACGCGGGGATTTCACATCTAGAGGTCAAGGTCATACACAAACGTCAAGGTCATTTACCAAAATATTAGCTTTTTTCATATCGGGTCATACATTTTCTACCCACTGATTTTATATATCAGTTTTAAATACGTTATCTTTGCTCCTAAATAATCTGTAGCGTATATGCTACATGGAGAAATTCGTTATTGTCGAAAAAGACATGTCATTCATGAGATATATGTCTTTAAACTTGGTGACCATTTTCCAAAATGGGTGAAAATCGTTTATTTCCCAATATATCATGCTTCTGTGTAGTCCAGGCGCTTGGTGCATGGAAATGTAAGAATTGCACAAATATTGATAAAAGCATGAAACATCCACATATGTTCCTTGGACCTTACTGATCATTTTCAGAATAGACCGCATCGAGATTTGGCCCTGCTTAGCAACGGTTGATAGGCAACTACCCGAAAGTATAAACATGCTCATATAAGAATGTATTACAGTATTTCATTCAACTTTAGTTGTTCTGAATTGAATATTTCAGGTATATTTGTGACATAGGATGAATTACAAAGACTTGTGACCTTGTTTTCTATAATAATGTCAATGACAACCGTTTCTCTGCAGCTATACAGACATTAACTATTTATAACTCCGCCATGGGTGCCCCGAGTCCCCACACCAAATTTGGTTTAAATCGGTCCTGATAAAGAAAGCTATGGTATCTAATTTAAAAACAATGTTTCTACATTACATACGACATGCTATTAACAGTGGACTAGAAAATCTTTGCTGCTTTGCACAGCTGAATATATCGCTTTACAGGTGGTCTGAGGTCATTATAAATGTTATAGGTTTAATATAGATGCCAAGGTTCAGCATAAACAAAGCCAGTGATTAGTTGACAGCTCTGCTATATAATTGATATTAATATATCAGCAGTGAGGGGTCTTATCCTGATGGCTATTGTTAGTATAATTTGATACATTATCATTGTAAACTTAAATTGGCTCTATTAACCCAAGTTTTCCATGTCCGGGTCACCTTTCACATTTAATCCAAAGCTGCGCTGGTGCAGCATTACCTATCCTGTGCCAGTGAATTCTCTTATATTTGCGAGTGACCCATACAATCCAATAAGTTGTGTTAAGTACATCTGTCTATAGTAGTACATAACACTATACTCTATAATTCAACATCAACACTCTAATTTATGATTCCAATCATAGTAATTTACTATCGCCAAGGGATGGGTTAAACATCTGCCAATCGTGATCGGCCTCTCGTTTTCTGTTGCTGATACATGTATGTCGCCACTGGTGGGTGTATATGTATACAGGAAGTAGATGTCATGGCTGGGGAGTGACCATATGGCCAATGGTGGAGGGAATATGTATACAAGGTGTGACCGTATGGTCACAAATGTAGCGTATGAGTATACAGTATGAGGTGAAAATGCAAGTCTGGAGTGAATGCATGGCCCTGTGTACAGAGTATAAGTATATATTGAAGGGCTGTGTCGCCATGGATACATGTATACATGGAGTGGCCGTATTGCCAAATGGTGGAATGAATATGTATACAGGGAGTGACTGTATGGTAAAACATTTGCTATATGATTGTCACGGGTGAGGTGTATATTCAAGCCTGGAGTGTATGAATCGCCGAGTTTGCGGGGTATTGGTATATATATATAAGGGCTGTATGGTCATTGGTGGGGTGTATATCTATATAGTTGGAATGACTATGGTTATGGGTGTGGTGTATATGTATATATTGAGTGGCTATATGGCCATGTGTGTGGCAACTATATATATATATTTTGGAAGATATGTGTGTGTGTGTGTGTGTCTGTCTGTCTGTAATCGATGGACTCGAAAACGACCGAGCCGATTTCGATGAAACTTCGTATGTGGGGGTATTTTCGGCCGGGGAGTGACATAGGCCTATTAAGTTGTCCGTGCGACGTGACCTTGACCTTGAAATCGGGTCATTTCAAGGTCAAACGCCCGAATATCACGGGATTTCAATGAAACTTGGTATGTGGGGGTACTTTCGTATGGGGAGTCTCATAAGCATATTCATTTGCCCGTGCGACGTGACATTGACCTTGAACTCGGGTCAATTCAAGGTCAAATCGCCAATTTTGATGGGATTTCGACGAAATTTTATATGTAGGGTTACTTTTGTCCGGTCAAATCGTTACCCCAACTGACCTTGACCTTCAAAATGGTCCATTCAAGTTCAAAGCCCGGACGAAGTCGGGTCACCATCTAGTATATATATATATATATATATATATATATATATATAATCTAGGTATCCGCTGGGCCGATTTCCCGGTATCCGCTGGGCGGATTTCCACCATTGTTGGGGTGTTGGTGTTTGACCCCACCTGACCTTGAGTTTCAAAATGGTCAATTCAAGGTCAAAGCCCGGACGAAGTCGGGTCACCTTCTAGTCTATTATATATTTTGGAAGATCTGTCTGTGTGTGTGTGTGTGTGTGTCTGTAATCGATGGACTCGAAAACGGCCGAGCCGATTTCCATGAAACTTGGTATGTGGGGGTATTTTCGGCCGGGGAGTAACATAGGCCTATTAATTTGCCCGTGCGACGTGACCTTGACCTTGAAATCGGGTAATTTCAAGGTCAAACGCCCGAATATCACGGGATTTCGATGAAACTTGGTATGTTGGGGTTAACTACGACCGGGTAGTGGCATAAACCTATTAATTTGCCCATGCGACGTGACCTTGACCTTGAAATTGTGTCATTTCAAGGTCAAACGCCCGAATATCACGGGATTTCGATTAAACTTGGTATGTGTGGGTACTTTCGGCCGGGGGGTCTCATAAGCCTATTCATTTGCCCGTGCGACGTGATCTTGACCTTGAAATCGGGTCAATTCAAGGTCAAATCGCGAATTTTTATGGGATTTCGACGAAATTTGATACGTGGGGTTACTTTTGTCCACTGAGTGTTTTGGGCGGGTCGAGTCGTGACCAGGACCTGACCTCGACCTTCAAAATGATTAATTCGAGGTCAAATCGGGTAAAACCGGATGGATTTCGACGGGTACTTTTGTCGGGTACTTTTGTCCGGGCAGTGTTTTGGACGGGTCAAATCGTGACCCCACCTGACCTTGGCCTTCAAAATGGACAATTCAAGGTCAAAGCCCGGACGAAGTCGGGTCACCTTCTAGTCTCATATATATTTTTTGAAGACCTCTGTTTGTCTGTTTGTCTGTTTGTCTGTTTGTCTGTATGTTTGAAATTGAAATTTGGTTTTTGAATAGCCCGGACATCGTCAGCTAGTCTCATATATATATTGAAGACCTCTGTTTGTCTGTCTGTCTGTATGTCTGTCTGTCTGTCTGTATGTCATTGATTCAAATCTACGATTCTCGACCGATCGGGACGAAACTTGGTACGTGTGTGTAGTTTGACCAGGCGGTGGACGTTGTCGTTTTGGCGATCCCGTGCGGCGCCCGCTTCGCGCATGCGCAGACGAGATCTCTGAAACGGGTGGAGATATCGACTTGAAATTTGCTATGTGAATGTATCTTGCCCCGGATACGAATTTTATCGGGTCGCCGAGCCCGTGCGACGCCAGCTTCGCGCATGCGCAGACGAGATCTGGGAAAAGGGTGGAGCTATCGACTTGAAATTTGGTATGTGAATGTATCTTGCCCCGGATACGAATTTTATCGGGTCGCCGAGACCGTGCGACGCAAGCTTCGCGCATGCGCAGACCAGATCTCGGAAACGGGTAGAGCTATCGACTTGAAATTTGTTTTTTGAATAGCCCGGACAACGTCGGGCTGGTTTTGAATAGCCCGGACAACGTCAGGCTCATCGGCTAGTCTATTATATATTTTTGGAAGATATGTTTGTGTGTGTGTGTGTTTGTGTGTGTAATCGATGAACTCGAAAACGGCCGACCCGATTTCGATGAAACTTGGTATGTGGGGGTATTTTCGGCCGGGGGGTGACATATGCCTATTGATTTTCAGATCCGAGGTCAACTTTTCACGTGCCGAGGTCAAATATGTTTTTATGCTGTGTTACGGTACTTTTATTTGAGTTCGGTGCTTAAAAATCGATTCGATCCATCAGGATAAAAACAATGCGTAACTTCTATGACGTCGTTAGAGGTAATAACGTTAGATCACGTTAACGCTTAACCGGCCGATGCATTTGACTGTTCAAGACGTCTTGGCGATATCTCGGGCACCGATGGTAATTTATCTTTACGTTGAAACTTAATAATTAATGAGCGTGTGTATATGAGGCGCGTTTATATACTTGAGTGCAAATCAAATCGGGTTAAACTGGCGGATTTTTACGGACGAAATTTGATGCATAGGGTATCTCGGTATCCGCTGGGCCGATTTCCCGGTATCCGCTGGGCCGATTTCCACCATTTTTGGGGTGTTGGTGTTTGACCCCACCTGACCTTGACCTTCAAAATGGTCAATTCAAGATCAAAGCGCGGACGAAGTCGGGTCACCTTCTAGTATATATATATATCTATTATATATTTTGGAAGATCTGTGTGTGTGTCTGTCTGTAATCGATGGACTCGAAAACGGCCGAGCCGATTTCGATGAAACTTGGTATGTGGGGGTATTTTCGGCCGCGGAGTGACATGGGCCTATTAATTTGCCCGTGCGACGTGACCTTGACCTTGAAATCGGGTAATTTCAAGGTCAAACGCCCGAATATCACGGGATTTCGATTAAACTTGGTATGTGGGGATACATTCGGCCGGAGAGTGGCACATGGCTATTAATTGGCCCGTGCGATGTAACCTTGACCTTGAAATCGGGTCAATTCAAGGTCAAATCGCGAATTTTGATGGGATTTCGACGAAATTTGATACGTGGGGTTACTTTTGTCCACTGAGTGTTTTGGACGGGTCAAATCGTGACCCCGACCTGACCTCGACCTTCAAAATGATTAATTCGAGGTCAAATCGGGTAAAACCGGATGGATTTCGACGGGTACTTTTGTCGGGTACTTTTGTCCGGGCAGTGTTTTGGACGGGTCAAATCGTGACCCCACCTGACCTTGGCCTTCAAAATGGACAATTCAAGGTCAAAGCCCGGACGAAGTCGGGTCACCTTCTAGTCTCATATATATTTTTTGAAGACCTCTGTTTGTCTGTTTGTCTGTTTGTCTGTTTGTCTGTATGTTTGAAATTGAAATTTGGTTTTTGAATAGCCCGGACATCGTCAGCTAGTCTCATATATATATTGAAGACCTCTGTTTGTCTGTCTGTCTGTATGTCTGTCTGTCTGTCTGTATGTCATTGATTCAAATCTACGATTCTCGACCGATCGGGACGAAACTTGGTACGTGTGTGTAGTTTGACCAGGCGGTGGACGTTGTCGTTTTGGCGATCCCGTGCGGCGCCCGCTTCGCGCATGCGCAGACGAGATCTCTGAAACGGGTGGAGATATCGACTTGAAATTTGCTATGTGAATGTATCTTGCCCCGGATACGAATTTTATCGGGTCGCCGAGCCCGTGCGACGCCAGCTTCGCGCATGCGCAGACGAGATCTGGGAAAAGGGTGGAGCTATCGACTTGAAATTTGGTATGTGAATGTATCTTGCCCCGGATACGAATTTTATCGGGTCGCCGAGACCGTGCGACGCAAGCTTCGCGCATGCGCAGACCAGATCTCGGAAACGGGTAGAGCTATCGACTTGAAATTTGTTTTTTGAATAGCCCGGACAACGTCGGGCTGGTTTTGAATAGCCCGGACAACGTCAGGCTCATCGGCTAGTCTATTATATATTTTTGGAAGATATGTTTGTGTGTGTGCGTGTGTTTGTGTGTGTAATCGATGAACTCGAAAACGGCCGACCCGATTTCGATGAAACTTGGTATGTGGGGGTATTTTCGGCCGGGGGTGACATATGCCTATTGATTTTCAGATCCGAGGTCAACTTTTCACGTGCCGAGGTCAAATATGTTTTTATGCTGTGTTACGGTACTTTTATTTGAGTTCGGTGCTTAAAAATCGATTCGATCCATCAGGATAAAAACAATGCGTAACTTCTATGACGTCGTTAGAGGTAATAACGTTAGATCACGTTAACGCTTAACCGGCCGATGCATTTGACTGTTCAAGACGTCTTGGCGATATCTCGGGCACCGATGGTAATTTATCTTTACGTTGAAACTTAATAATTAATGAGCGTGTGTATATGAGGCGCGTTTATATACTTGAGTGCAAATCAAATCGGGTTAAACTGGCGGATTTTTACGGACGAAATTTGATGCATAGGGTATCTCGGTATCCGCTGGGCCGATTTCCCGGTATCCGCTGGGCCGATTTCCACCATTTTTGGGGTGTTGGTGTTTGACCCCACCTGACCTTGACCTTCAAAATGGTCAATTCAAGATCAAAGCGCGGACGAAGTCGGGTCACCTTCTAGTATATATATATATCTATTATATATTTTGGAAGATCTGTGTGTGTGTCTGTCTGTAATCGATGGACTCGAAAACGGCCGAGCCGATTTCGATGAAACTTGGTATGTGGGGGTATTTTCGGCCGCGGAGTGACATGGGCCTATTAATTTGCCCGTGCGACGTGACCTTGACCTTGAAATCGGGTAATTTCAAGGTCAAACGCCCGAATATCACGGGATTTCGATTAAACTTGGTATGTGGGGATACATTCGGCCGGAGAGTGGCACATGGCTATTAATTGGCCCGTGCGATGTAACCTTGACCTTGAAATCGGGTCAATTCAAGGTCAAATCGCGAATTTTGATGGGATTTCGACGAAATTTGATACGTGGGGTTACTTTTGTCCACTGAGTGTTTTGGACGGGTCAAATCGTGACCCCGACCTGACATTGACCTTCAAAATGATCAATTCAAGGTCAAATCGGGTAAAACCGGATGGATTTCGACGGGCACGTTTGTCGGGTACTTTTGTCCGGGCAGTGTTTTGGACTGGTCAAATCGTGACCCCACTTGACCTTGACCTTCAAAATGGACAATTCAAGGTCAAAGCCCGGACGAAGTCGGGTCACCTTCTAGTATATATATATATATACTAGCAGGTGGACCCGACTTCTTCCGGGCTGTTTCCCCTCTGCTTTTCGGCGAATTGCGCGATTTGACCTTGAATTGTCCATTTTGAAGGTCACGACTTGACCCGTCCAAAACACTGCACGGACAAAAGTTCCCGACAAAAGTACCCGTCGAAATCCATCCGGTTTTACCCGATTTGACCTCGAATTGATCATTTTGAAGGTCAAGGTCAGGTCGGGGTCACGATTTGACCCGTCCAAAACACTCCCTGGAAAAAATTACCACTAAGTTTCAAATTTCATCAAAATCCGTCTGGCAGTTTTCCAACACCAACACCAAAACCCAAAAAATGGTGGAAATCGGCCCAGCGGATACCGGGAAATCGGCCCAGCGGAAACCGAGATACCCTATGTATCAAATTTCGTCCGTAAAAATCCGCCAGTTTTACCCGATTTGATTTCCACTCAAGTATATAAACGCGCCTCATATACACACGCTCATTAATTATCAAGCTTCAACGTAAAGCTAAATTAGCATTGTGTGGTAAATTTTAACTAATTATAACTAATTATTTTCTCGCCGTCAAAGCTGAACAATGTCGATGTTGTTGGCATTGACGGCTTGGTGGCCACCGGTAGATTCGTACACGGAAGCCATTTCAGCTAAATGGATTCTTGGATGAGATTCCAGACCATAAATATGATAATAATCTTGCGAACTTTTACCCGCGGGGTAACTGTAAACGACTTGAGCCTATGCTTGGGGTGAATATACAAAACAAATAATTCTATCGACAATAGACCTAAGAATATCAGCTGTAACAAAATTTTATATCAGAAATTGTAAATGATATAATTTGGGATAGATACACGATTCTTAATAGCCTGCAAATTGATAATATATATTGTAAATGTTATAAGTACCCCCACATACCAAGTTTCATCGAAATCGGGTCGGCCGTTTTCGAGTTCATCGCGATCACACACACACACACACACACGCACCCACGCCCTCACACACACAGACACACACAGATCTTCCAAAATATATAATAGATATATATATTTGGAGTGACTCTATGGCTATGGGTGTGATGTATGTATTGAGAGGCTATATGGCCATGTGTGTGGCGAATATGTATACAGGGGCGACATTTGGCAAAAGGTGGTGTGAATATGTATACAAGGAGTGACTGTATGGTAATAAATTTGCTATGTGATTGTCATGGGTGAGGTGTATTTTCAAGCCCGGTGTGTATGATTTGCCCAGTGTGCGGGGTATTGGTATAAAAAGAAGGTCTTTATGGCCATTTATGGGGTGTATATGCATAAATGGAGTGAATCTATGGTTATGTGTGTGATCCTAATCTATGGTTATGTGTGTAAGACCGAATTTGTCCCCTATTTTTGTTGGGGAATATTTAGTCATATTAAGTAAACAATGGTTTGGAATTTTTTAACAGATCGAAGGGTCGGGGCAAGCTAATCATTTATCTCAAGGGATTTTTCGGGATCTAAATCCGGAGGTAGGTTGAAAAGTTAAACTTGGTAACGATAAAATGTGTTAAAATGTAGTCTGTTTATTATACGGATTGAATAAAGAGCGTTTACTTCACATCTGTGCGAAACACAGAAAACAGCTGAAACTCGCTCTGATTATGCTTAGATTTTGTTGAGTATGTATAGGTATTCGTGTCTTCAGCGACCTATATTATCCCCAGTACAATATACACCAGTAATGAGGTTCAAAT
The DNA here is from genome assembly GCA_032622095.1 of Siphonodentalium dalli. Classification (NCBI taxonomy): domain Eukaryota; kingdom Metazoa; phylum Mollusca; class Scaphopoda; order Gadilida; family Siphonodentaliidae; genus Siphonodentalium; species Siphonodentalium dalli. The sequence goes on from CP136062.1 coordinate 58,363,745, forward strand.
GTGTCATGTCCATTCAGATGGTAAATATATATTAAAATGAGAAATCAGTCCCCACATACATACGATAATATAACTAAACGGTCGTATTAAAATGTGCAATACATCGATAAATCCACGATATATTGATGCCCTTGTACAAAGGGTTGAGACAGGGACGTGGCAACAGGGGTGTCTCACCCCCCCCAAACTTTGGTCAAATGTTCAACAGTTGGAAATTTGATATACTTGACACAACATTTGTTGGAAATTTCACACCAACAATAGGTTGAAATTGTTCCCGTAGTTTAACTTTTGGGGGGTGTCAGGTATCAAAATGTCCAACAAATGGAAAGTTTGATGCCAGTCTGGATGCTAGGATTTAGAAAATTTCATGTTCAGATTTCAAATATTTCTCACACCGGGACGAACCATGTTCGATCCGGTGTGTCCAGTCCCTCCCCATTGGACAGTCAGAAACCGATAATTAATTTAAGAAAAAAACAAGTCGGGGTGAATTTGCATGGCGTTAGACCACTATAGATATTAGCATATTAGGATTGTTCAGGTTCAGATCTACACATTTTCTTGTACTGGTCGGTCTAATGGATTATACCCACCCCCGGCTAATGACAAAATGATTCATTTAGAATATGCTACCATTCAGGCGGATGTGGGGGACCAGTTGGGAAAATCAAAGTCCAACATGATGGGGAGGGGTGAAAATGGGGTGTAGTTAGAAGGTGGACGTCCCTCGTAACGCGGATACAATCAAGAAACGTTCCTGCAATGGGTCGAGACTGTGTTATAACACCATCTACTCACTCTGTCAACCACAACCTCTCATTAATGTAGTGAACAACGTTGTTAGTGAAAAAAGTGCTAGAAGCCGCCTCGAGAATTTGAAAATAGAACCTGGTTTAAAATGACAACTTTATCAATGCATGATGTGTGCCCATGCAATCTTGCAATAGATAGGTTAACGCATAGCTGACTGGAATTACATGTAATTCATGAACCTTTGAGTGAGAAATCGTAGTGAAAGGTTACCTGTCAATGGGACACATCTACCCGTTCTAAATCGCTATTGCTTTATGAGCTGCATTGAAAGTACCCAAGTAACCATGGTGATGTTCATCGATTTACCCGTACCCGTTCCCGTGTATTTTGTTGAATTCAATGCAACTACATGGGCACAATAGCAGGTATTGATAAGTGGACCATGAATGAGACCAATTATCGATCCATATATAGTGCAAATGTAAAACATATTATGTCTTATAATTGCCTGATACACTTGAATTCTTTCACTGTGTCACGATGTGTATTTACATGTGTTGTGGCAACCGACGTCAAATACTTCTTTTATAATTTTTTGTAAAGAGCCCCGAACCCCATCCGCGCCATCAAGATAGAGACACCTTTGCTAGTTCTATAAACCACACCGTTACATTTCTGGTAAATAGTATCTCTATTGGTCATATAGCTATAGATGGCCTCATTATTTTCTAAAAAATAGTGGACATGTAGAGAGACACATATTCGAACATATACATATACAAGATAAAAACCAGCTGTGTCATTATATTGTATCCTTCAATCACAGGCCTAAAATGTTATGTTAATATAAATATAAATAAAGAGCGTTTGCTTCACTTCTATGCGAAACAAAAACAAAAACAGCTGAATGTCGCTCTGACGAGGGTAAGGTTGTGTAAAGTATAAGGTGTGTATATCGGTATTTCGTGTCATTGTCGACCTATATATCTCCACCACTACAATATAGAACAGTCTTGATGTTCAAATGAGCCATGTCCGTTCAAATGGTAAATAGCTAATCTATATTAAAATGAGAAATCAGTTACCACCCACATACGATAAAATAACTAAACGCTTGTATTCAAAAGTGTAATACATTCACGATATGTTTATGCTCATGCACAAATGGTCGATACAGAGACGTGACGAGAGGGGGTGGGGTGTTTCACTTCAACTGTTGTAAAATTTTTCAACAGTTGGAATATTCATATATACCTAGCACGTCAGTTGGAAATTTCACACCTAAACAAGGTTGAAATTATTCTGGCAGTTTGATTTTCCCAAAAAATTATTAGTTGGAAATTTTTATTGTTTCAGACCAACATTTGAATATTTTCCTCCTTTTGGTAAACAAATTCGGGCTGTAATGGCCAACAGTTGGAAATTTTCCAACAAATGAAAAGCTTGGGGATAGTCTATAGATGCTAGGATTATCAATTTTCATATTCAGATTTCAAAACGTTCTCACACCGGACCGAACCATGGTCGACCCGCTGTATCGTGGTCTCTCCCCATGCAGTGGCCCGTCAAAACTAATAATTAATTTAAGAAAAACAAATCAGGGCGTGATTTGCCTGGCATTAGAGCACTATATGTTATGATTGTGCAATTTCCATGTTCAGATCTACAAATGCTCTTATATTAGTCGGCACAATGGAACACTCCCACAACAGGACTTCTGGTAACAATACTACTGATCCATTTAGAACAGACTACAGTTCAGGCACGTGGAGGAACAGTTGGGGAAAATCAAACCCAACAGGGGTGCACAATTGGAATTACGCAAGGCTCAATGGGGTGTATAGTTGGGAATTTGAAGCTGGACACCCGCTCTCAACGCGGAGACCCTCTATAATCAAGTCCATGGGCCGAGACTGCGTATAGCACCGTTAACTCACTCTCATGCATAATCCGAATAAACGCTCGCAAATTACTATTTCCTCGGCTTTGGGGCGTAACAAATATTTGATTCGAATAGAGGAACCCACACATCAAAGCTAAGAGTGATCAGATATCGATTTTTGAAATTTATTTTTCACCACCGATAATTTTTAGAGGCCCAGTAAACAGTCGATGAGAAGACGGTCTAGGAGCAAATTGCGGATGAAGATGTATAACTCTAAAATCAAGTGGTTTTTTTCATTTAACAAAATGTTGATAAATAACAGGTTTTGGGCAAATGTATACTATAGTTGACTGTGGTTAGCATTATTTGTGTTGGAATCTGATGACATGGGGACCACTGAATTTAAGGTTCGAGTAATTTTAATCATGACATGTCTTTACTGGAGTGAAGATAGTTGTTAGTGAACAAATTGGCGTTCCGTAGTTATCTAAGTGCGAGAAGCCGCCTCGATACTTTGAACATAAAACATGGCTTAAATGACAGATTTATCAATGAGATTTGCCCATGAAATCTTGCAATGATTAGATTAATGCATAGCTGACTTCTATTTCATAGAATTAATGTACTTTTGAGTGAGAAAACTATAGTGAAAGATTACCGGTCAATGGGATACATCTACCCGTTCCAAATCCCTACCGCTGTATGCGCTGCATTGAAAGTACGCAAGTGAGCGTGACGAATTTCACCGATTCACCGGTACCCGTCGGACGGATATCGCAAACTCGTTAGTGTCATTGACATGGGAACTATATTGTATCTGGATATATGACCCCTCAGCTAGGCACGGTCCCTCTAAAAAGTTTCCACTATAACCAAGAAACAGATAAGTGCAGTATCGTGCTTTAGTTGATGTCACAAATCGTGTTTATTTTGTTGTGATTGTATATCAAGGGTAATATATCATGAATCATGTATTACCACAAAGTTATGCATGTTGATGATGGGGATTGCTTTCGTGACTAACCCACTAGAGGTAGTGGAATAATATGATCGCACGTGACACGTAGTGGAGTAATCACACAAATGCATCAAACTGTCACAACAATTTCAATCTATACACGTAGTTTCCAACTGTTGCTGTGTCACGGCATGGGATTTCAAAATGTTGAATATTTTCACCAAAGTTGGAGGGGCGGATTCCGCGGAACACTACAGTACAACCACCCTGCCACAACATCTCTCGTTAAAGCAACTCATACACCTCCATGCCAAACTAAACCTAGCAATTTCACACGTTTATCTATGACAAATATAAATGACTACATGAGCGCATTATCCCAAAATATCACTGGGCAAATCTTTCGCACGAACAGTTTCATGGGCTCTTGTCAATAGAAAACATCCCTCGTTTGAATCCAGTCTGTATTTTTTCTAGAAAATGGTCTTTAGAGACGTCTCTTATTGCATTTAAGTGTGTACATTGTGGAAGGCAGCTGAATTAGCTCATGCAGGTCAAAAAATCAAACTGATAGTCAAAAGGATATTTGAAAACATGATGAAGAATACAATCTTATATATACACACTAGGTCAAAAGAAGAACAAACAAAAAAGGAACAATGAAAACCAAACAAACAAACAACACGTTTGTAAGGAGGGATCCAGGATCCCATATTTATTGTGTGCATATTGTATATAAGTAACCATGATGATGTTCATCGATTTACCCGTACCCGTTCCCGTGTATTTTGTTGAATTCAATGCAACTACATGGGCACAATAGCAGGTATTGATAAGTGGACCATGAATGAGACCAATTATCGATCCATATATAGTGCAAATGTAAAACATATTATGTCTTATATCGGTATTTCGTGTCATTGTCGACCTATATATCTCCACCACTACAATATAGAACAGTCTTGATGTTCAAATGAGCCATGTCCGTTCAAATGGTAAATAGCTAATCTATATTAAAATGAGAAATCAGTTACCACCCACATACGATAAAATAACTAAACGCTTGTATTCAAAAGTGTAATACATTCACGATATGTTTATGCTCATGCACAAATGGTCGATACAGAGACGTGACGAGAGGGGGTGGGGTGTTTCACTTCAACTGTTGTAAAAATTTTCAACAGTTGGAATATTCATATATACCTAGCACGTCAGTTGGAAATTTCACACCAAAACAAGGTTGAAATTATTCTGGCAGTTTGATTTTCCCAAAAAATTATTAGTTGGAAATTTTTATTGTTTCAGACCAACATTTGAATATTTTCCTCCTTTTGGTAAACAAATTCGGGCTGTAATGGCCAACAGTTGGAAATTTTCCAACAAATGAAAAGCTTGGGGATAGTCTATAGATGCTAGGATTATCAATTTTCATATTCAGATTTCAAAACGTTCTCACACCAGACCGAACCATGGTCGACCCGCTGTATCGTGGTCTCTCCCCATGCAGTGGCCCGTCAAAACTAATAATTAATTTAAGAAAAACAAATCAGGGCGTGATTTGCCTGGCATTAGAGCACTATATGTTATGATTGTGCAATTTCCATGTTCAGATCTACAAATGCTCTTATATTAGTCGGCACAATGGAACACTCCCACAACAGGACTTCTGGTAACAATACTACTGATCCATTTAGAACAGACTACAGTTCAGGCACGTGGAGGAACAGTTGGGGAAAATCAAACCCAACAGGGGTGCACAATTGGAATTACGCAAGGCTCAATGGGGTGTATAGTTGGGAATTTGAAGCTGGACACCCGCTCTCAACGCGGAGACCCTCTATAATCAAGTCCATGGGCCGAGACTGCGTATAGCACCGTTAACTCACTCTCATGCATAATCCGAATAAACGCTCGCAAATTACTATTTCCTCGGCTTTGGGGCGTAACAAATATTTGATTCGAATAGAGGAACCCACACATCAAAGCTAAGAGTGATCAGATATCGATTTTTGAAATTTATTTTTCACCACCGATAATTTTTAGAGGCCCAGTAAACAGTCGATGAGAAGACGGTCTAGGAGCAAATTGCGGATGAAGATGTATAACTCTAAAATCAAGTGTTTTTTTTCATTTAACAAAATGTTGATAAATAACAGGTTTTGGGCAAATGTATACTATAGTTGACTGTGGTTAGCATTATTTGTGTTGGAATCTGATGACATGGGGACCACTGAATTTAAGGTTCGAGTAATTTTAATCATGACATGTCTTTACTGGAGTGAAGATAGTTGTTAGTGAACAAATTGGCGTTCCGTAGTTATCTAAGTGCGAGAAGCCGCCTCGATACTTTGAACATAAAACATGGCTTAAATGACAGATTTATCAATGAGATTTGCCCATGAAATCTTGCAATGATTAGATTAATGCATAGCTGACTTCTATTTCATAGAATTAATGTACTTTTGAGTGAGAAAACTATAGTGAAAGATTACCGGTCAATGGGATACATCTACCCGTTCCAAATCCCTACCGCTGTATGCGCTGCATTGAAAGTACGCAAGTGAGCGTGACGAATTTCACCGATTCACCGGTACCCGTCGGACGGATATCGCAAACTCGTTAGTGTCATTGACATGGGAACTATATTGTATCTGGATATATGACCCCTCAGCTAGGCACGGTCCCTCTAAAAAGTTTCCACTATAACCAAGAAACAGATAAGTGCAGTATCGTGCTTTAGTTGATGTCACAAATCGTGTTTATTTTGTTGTGATTGTATATCAAGGGTAATATATCATGAATCATGTATTACCACAAAGTTATGCATGTTGATGATGGGGATTGCTTTCGTGACTAACCCACTAGAGGTAGTGGAATAATATGATCGCACGTGACACGTAGTGGAGTAATCACACAAATGCATCAAACTGTCACAACAATTTCAATCTATACACGTAGTTTCCAACTGTTGCTGTGTCACGGCATGGGATTTCAAAATGTTGAATATTTTCACCAAAGTTGGAGGGGCGGATTCCGCGGAACACTACAGTACAACCACCCTGCCACAACATCTCTCGTTAAAGCAACTCATACACCTCCATGCCAAACTAAACCTAGCAATTTCACACGTTTATCTATGACAAATATAAATGACTACATGAGCGCATTATCCCAAAATATCACTGGGCAAATCTTTCGCACGAACAGTTTCATGGGCTCTTGTCAATAGAAAACATCCCTCGTTTGAATCCAGTCTGTATTTTTTCTAGAAAATGGTCTTTAGAGACGTCTCTTATTGCATTTAAGTGTGTACATTGTGGAAGGCAGCTGAATTAGCTCATGCAGGTCAAAAAATCAAACTGATAGTCAAAAGGATATTTGAAAACATGATGAAGAATACAATCTTATATATACACACTAGGTCAAAAGAAGAACAAACAAAAAAGGAACAATGAAAACCAAACAAACAAACAACACGTTTGTAAGGAGGGATCCAGGATCCCATATTTATTGTGTGCATATTGTATATAAGTAACCATGATGATGTTCATCGATTTACCCGTACCCGTTCCCGTGTATTTTGTTGAATTCAATGCAACTACATGGGCACAATAGCAGGTATTGATAAGTGGACCATGAATGAGACCAATTATCGATCCATATATAGTGCAAATGTAAAACATATTATGTCTTATATCGGTATTTCGTGTCATTGTCGACCTATATATCTCCACCACTACAATATAGAACAGTCTTGATGTTCAAATGAGCCATGTCCGTTCAAATGGTAAATAGCTAATCTATATTAAAATGAGAAATCAGTTACCACCCACATACGATAAAATAACTAAACGCTTGTATTCAAAAGTGTAATACATTCACGATATGTTTATGCTCATGCACAAATGGTCGATACAGAGACGTGACGAGAGGGGGTGGGGTGTTTCACTTCAACTGTTGTAAAAATTTTCAACAGTTGGAATATTCATATATACCTAGCACGTCAGTTGGAAATTTCACACCAAAACAAGGTTGAAATTATTCTGGCAGTTTGATTTTCCCAAAAAATTATTAGTTGGAAATTTTTATTGTTTCAGACCAACATTTGAATATTTTCCTCCTTTTGGTAAACAAATTCGGGCTGTAATGGCCAACAGTTGGAAATTTTCCAACAAATGAAAAGCTTGGGGATAGTCTATAGATGCTAGGATTATCAATTTTCATATTCAGATTTCAAAACGTTCTCACACCGGACCGAACCATGGTCGACCCGCTGTATCGTGGTCTCTCCCCATGCAGTGGCCCGTCAAAACTAATAATTAATTTAAGAAAAACAAATCAGGGCGTGATTTGCCTGGCATTAGAGCACTATATGTTATGATTGTGCAATTTCCATGTTCAGATCTACAAATGCTCTTATATTAGTCGGCACAATGGAACACTCCCACAACAGGACTTCTGGTAACAATACTACTGATCCATTTAGAACAGACTACAGTTCAGGCACGTGGAGGAACAGTTGGGGAAAATCAAACCCAACAGGGGTGCACAATTGGAATTACGCAAGGCTCAATGGGGTGTATAGTTGGGAATTTGAAGCTGGACACCCGCTCTCAACGCGGAGACCCTCTATAATCAAGTCCATGGGCCGAGACTGCGTATAGCACCGTTAACTCACTCTCATGCATAATCCGAATAAACGCTCGCAAATTACTATTTCCTCGGCTTTGGGGCGTAACAAATATTTGATTCGAATAGAGGAACCCACACATCAAAGCTAAGAGTGATCAGATATCGATTTTTGAAATTTATTTTTCACCACCGATAATTTTTAGAGGCCCAGTAAACAGTCGATGAGAAGACGGTCTAGGAGCAAATTGCGGATGAAGATGTATAACTCTAAAATCAAGTGTTTTTTTTCATTTAACAAAATGTTGATAAATAACAGGTTTTGGGCAAATGTATACTATAGTTGACTGTGGTTAGCATTATTTGTGTTGGAATCTGATGACATGGGGACCACTGAATTTAAGGTTCGAGTAATTTTAATCATGACATGTCTTTACTGGAGTGAAGATAGTTGTTAGTGAACAAATTGGCGTTCCGTAGTTATCTAAGTGCGAGAAGCCGCCTCGATACTTTGAACATAAAACATGGCTTAAATGACAGATTTATCAATGAGATTTGCCCATGAAATCTTGCAATGATTAGATTAATGCATAGCTGACTTCTATTTCATAGAATTAATGTACTTTTGAGTGAGAAAACTATAGTGAAAGATTACCGGTCAATGGGATACATCTACCCGTTCCAAATCCCTACCGCTGTATGCGCTGCATTGAAAGTACGCAAGTGAGCGTGACGAATTTCACCGATTCACCGGTACCCGTCGGACGGATATCGCAAACTCGTTAGTGTCATTGACATGGGAACTATATTGTATCTGGATATATGACCCCTCAGCTAGGCACGGTCCCTCTAAAAAGTTTCCACTATAACCAAGAAACAGATAAGTGCAGTATCGTGCTTTAGTTGATGTCACAAATCGTGTTTATTTTGTTGTGATTGTATATCAAGGGTAATATATCATGAATCATGTATTACCACAAAGTTATGCATGTTGATGATGGGGATTGCTTTCATGACTAACCCACTAGAGGTAGTGGAATAATATGATCGCACGTGACACGTAGTGGAGCAACCACACAAATGCATCAAACTGTCACAACAATTTCAATCTATACACGTAGTTTCCAACTGTTGCTGTGTCACGGCATGGGATTTCAAAATGTTGAATATTTTCACCAAAGTTGGAGGGGCGGATTCCGCGGAACACTACAGTACAACCACCCTGCAACAACATCTCTCGTTAAAGCAACTCATACACCTCCATGCCAAACTAAACCTAGCAATTTCACACGTTTATCTATGACAAATATAAATGACTACATGAGCGCATTATCCCAAAATATCACTGGGCAAATCTTTCGCACGAACAGTTTCATGGGCTCTTGTCAATAGAAAACATCCCTCGTTTGAATCCAGTCTGTATTTTTTCTAGAAAATGGTCTTTAGAGACGTCTCTTATTGCATTTAAGTGTGTACATTGTGGAAGGCAGCTGAATTAGCTCATGCAGGTCAAAAAATCAAACTGATAGTCAAAAGGATATTTGAAAACATGATGAAGAATACAATCTTATATATACACACTAGGTCAAAAGAAGAACAAACAAAAAAGGAACAATGAAAACCAAACAAACAAACAACACGTTTGTAAGGAGGGATCCAGGATCCCATATTTATTGTGTGCATATTGTATATAAAAAGTTGTATATGTGTTATGCGTGTTACTCATTAATTTGTGTCGTTGTAATAAAGCTTTGATTTGCGTACTGGTGACTAGAAGACTTATCAAAGTCAAATATACATTATATACGCTGTTTCCTAACTTCTAACAACAGCGATTATACGCTGATAGAGCCTCTATTTATGTCCCGTGTTAGTACTGTCAATAAAGCGTGTATTATAAGTTACAGGGCGAGTTGTTGCCGGATACGGTGTCATATGTCACCGTAGCCGGCAACAACGAGCCCTGTAACGATTTTATCATGTCACCCACATATAATGTTTTCCGTGTGAGATTTGAATTACTTATACGAAGTTCATTACCTGCTAGTAAGTAAATTTGTTGTCTATGGCTATTGACTTATGTAACGTCACAGTGACGCGTCATGGGCGTTGAACGTCAACGCATTGAGTCAATGGCTAATCACCAGAAGCAGGACAACAAACTTGAGTTTGATAGTTAATTTATGAGTGTTTAGAATTTCTCAAATATATCACATGCAGGTTTTGGTATATGGTGCAATGTGTTTAAATTAACAGTACTTGATTTCCGACATATATCCCTTTTCTTGGCGACAAAATACACCGAAAATATACCCGAGGCGGCAGAGTTCCATGAAAAACAAAATGGCGGACATCGATCCCATATGGGAACCTAGCCCGTCCCATATGGATTCCATATGGGACGGGCTACAAAGATGACGACCCCATGTCTCCTGATATGCTTCTACCAACGGAGCGTCCTCATTGGTCGATCCAACCAGGTGACATAATAATATAAGTTACAGGGCGAGTTGTTGCCGGATACGGTGTCATATGAGGCGAAGTGAGATTAATATCGGGCGAGGCGCTAGCCGAGCCCGATATTAATCTCGCTGAGCCTCATATGTCACCGTAGCCGGCAACAACGAGCCCTGTAACGATTTTATCATGTCACCCACATATAATGTTTTCCGTGTGAGATTTGAATTACTTATACGAAGTTCATTACCTGCTAGTAAGTAAATTTGTTGTCTATGGCTATTAACTTATGTAACGTCACAGTGACGCGTCATGGGCATTGAACGTCAACGCATTGAGTCAATGGCTAAGTAGCAGGACAACAAACTTGAGTTTGATAGTTAATTTATGAGTGTTGAGAATTTCTCAAATATATCACATGCAGGTTTTGGTATATGGTGCTATGTGTTTAAATTAACAGAACTTGATTTCCGACATATATCCCTTTTCTTGACGCCAAAATACACCGAAAATATACCCGAGGCGGCAGAGTTCCATGAAAAACAATATGGCGGACATCGACCCCATATGGGAACCTAGCCCGTCCCATATGGATTCCATATGGGACGGGCTACAAAGATGACGACCCCATGTCTCCTGATATGCTTCTACCAACGGAGCGTCCTCATTGGTCGATCCAACCAGGTGACATGATAAGTGTATATATAAGGCCATGGTTTAAGAGCAGTATATCGCTCTTTAGCTATATGGGCCTGACACGCTATACCGTTCTTTAGTACCAAACGCTAAAGAGTGGTATACCACTCTTCATCTGTATGGGTCTGATACGCTTAAGAACGGTAGGCTATACCGCTATTTAGCGGTTGGTACCAAGGAACGGTATGGGCCTACCGCTCTTCAGCGCTGGCACTAAAGAACGGTATACTGCTATTCAGTGACAAACGTCAAAGAACGGGACACAGGAGTGGTGTACATCGGTATATACAAATATTTAGCTATACATGGTCCTGGCGCGATAAAGAACGGTCTTACATTATCATCCGTACTGCTCGATCTCCAGTGTCCGACTATAAAGAGCCGTATACCGCTCCTTAGCCCTCGTCGCTAAAGAGCGGCATACCGTTCTTGAGCCCTCAGTGCTAAAGCCACTTCGTATATATAAATGCGTCTATAGTCTAGTGATGTGAAATCAGTGTTTCCGGTTGAGACCAAATGTGTCTGGATTCTGGCCCACAAAGCCAAATGACGTAAATGACGTCATGGACCATGTCATGACGCCTTCGCTGGTTTTCGTTCAGCTAACCAACGAAATTGGTCAAAATGAAACTAATCTATAGGCCTAAATCACATATGAATTGTTCAGAAAAACTGAAGATGTTAATTTCATAACCATCCCGTTGGTCCACTTCCGATTCTGTGATTTCACCATTTCTTTTGGGATATTATTGTTCCCAGGATGCTATGCGAAAGCGGAGCGGAAGTCACGTGATTTTAAACCCATTTTTGTGCGCCGTTTTTCATCGCGTCGAAATTCTGTTTCGTGGTGTTGTAAAATTTAATGACGTCATTCACGCCTAAACTTGAAAAGCAACAACGCGCCTTTCCAATGACATTGACTCTAGCAATTGACCTTGACCATATAGGGCATATAACCCAGTCCATTGATGGATCCTTAATGGTAATATGAGTTCACATCATTTATTCATACACAATTAGGCTCAGGTTTCCAGCAGTTGGATTTTCAATAATAATATTTGATGCCGTTGCCATGGAAATCAGATTTTATCTCGACAGTTTGTCAAACATCTCACTGGGCATCCCCCAAAAGGTGTCCATTATAACTACGGAACACACATGTGAAGTTTCGTGATTTAGTTACTAAAGTTAAAAAAATGCAGTTATTTTGGTCTTGATGGTAATGCATCGTCGCTTATGTACTGTCACAATTACCACAACAAGGTAGTACTTAAAGGTACGGTTGGCCTTGGCGGTGGGTATCCTGTGAAAATATTTCCACCCGTCAAAAACCGCCACAAACAGAAAGAACAACAAAATGTAGACATACTTTGTCCGTATACAAATAAGAAATATCGCATAAACAGTATGTTATTGTCATATTTTTGACCATTGTTATGTAAACAAAAGCATAAAAAGTTACTTTTCTGGTGTTTGTTTATATTATGATGGTAAACATAAAGAGCGTTCTTTGTGGGTGAATTCCTGATATGGAACGAATAAAGAGCGTTTATGCCATTTGTGTGTGATTAGCCAGCAGCATTGTGTTGTCTTCTGTAACACAATCAGGCTCTTGCTTATGTAAAATATAATAAATCTTTATGATAACATGCTGTTTACGCGATGGTCATGGTATATATTAACGAAACTGTATGTTTTTCTGTTTACGGTGATTGGAACAAATATGAATATTTTCGACAACTAAGGCCTCACGTGCCTTTAACATGTTGATTAAAATGTGACTAAAATGTGCCATACAAAAAAAAACAAGGTTCGTTGATTCGCAAAAGCGGCATATTAGGTATTTTTCTTCAAATATATGGTGTCGTTGTCACGGAAACTTGGGTTTATAATGACAGTTAACACCACCCCCAACCTGGGCACGCCCTCCAAAACTTTCCCCCTATAACTAAGTATATATTTGTATAAGTTTCGGGCTTTAGTAAATAAATTTACAATTCAACCCCTAACGGACCCCAGATAAGTAAATAACTCTATAATATACACAAAAGCACGATATCTTGGGAAATAACTGATTTCGACCTATTTTGAAAATGGCCACAAAGTTTAGAGGTCGTTATCTCATGACTGGCTTGTCAGTTGCAACCATAACACAGTTCTCCGTGTAGCCTATATGCTCTAGATTATTTCCGAGTAAAGATAACGTATTCAAAACTGATATATAAACTTATTGGGTAGAAATTGTATGACCCGATATGAAAAAAGCTAATATTTTGGTCAATGACCTTGACCTTTGTATTTGACCTTGACATATATTGGTGAAATCTCCAGTGTCAAATTAAAGCCCACCAAGGATAGCACCCCATATCAATGCCAAGATAGAGTTACTGCATTAAACTTTCTTGGTATAGACCATTATAGGCATATGTTTTATACCGGAAAAAAACACACTCCGTTGCCATGGAAACAAACATTTTCCACACTAAGCTACACTGCCCCAGTGTGCCCCAGCACTGACATAAACTTCAGACTATGAGATTTCAGAAAACTTTTGGTAGAATTTGCCAACCAAATTGGTACCACTTTCCATTTAATGTTAATGTAGTCTTAAATGCTTCGGTGGACAATGATAGAAATTTTCTGTCAACAAATTTGTATGGTGTTATGTATGACACAAATGTGCGATATACATGTAATCCAAATATTCCATATACTGTCGCATCATGTGAAGTGTATGACGATCATGTGGTTGCTGCCAGAAATCGAGCAGACTTACTCCGGATTAATAAAGATCATTGTTATGGTACATGTAGTAAAATCAATCAAAGGAAAAAAACAAAGGTGAATCCAGTACAGTTTGATATTGAATGTAGTAATCATATAGTGCCTGTCAAGTGCGTTCCAATTGATCACACTTCCATATCATTGTGTATTGACCTAGACAATTTAAATGAATTTCATTCACCTGTTTCATTTATTTACTCTGTATCGGACAGTTTCACACCTCCAGTGTCTTTTGTTTATGAAGTTGACACATGGGTAGATCTATTAAATTTAGATTATGTGTCTGATGTTAATCACAATGTTGAATATGAGTGTGCAATACGAGAGCGTGCTGATTTTGAATGTGGTATGTGTTGTAAATTCTTGTTCTCTAATCAAGTGTCAAAGGTTTCACGGCACATTTGCGATGATGTTTTGGATAATTTGGAAATTGCTAGGGATTCAGCTTTGTGTCGTAAATGCCACAGGTCTTGCGGACATGTAATTCCAGTCTTACATAAGAAATTAAATTCTCTTTATGTTGAAATTATTCCATCGGAGTTGAAAGATTTATCTTTTCTTGTTTAGATATTATGTACAAATCAAATAAACGGAATGTCATCCTTTAATAACGTGTCGCATGTATCAGGTGAAGGTCAGTCTTCAGTTACCTTCACCTTTAGCATTCCACGGTGTACTCGCTCCCCGACTCTAGAAACGCAATCTGATTCCTATAGAGAAACAGGATACCAACATGAGAGTATCAATAATCAGATAATAGCAGCCGAAAGACTGTCAATTACCTTAAGGTATTTGGCTACTTCTCGTAGATCGGTGTTAATTATCTTCGTCAATGATGTCATGTCACGCTTGTTAATAATTCATTTGTTCGGAAATACTTATTGGGGGTCGAAACGTATAAAATTGAACTACCACCACTTCCAAAAACAACACCGATAAACAATAACGCTATTTTCTGTTCCATGCAATGGAAATGGCTATTTATTGTCCTGATATCAGTGATATAAATGAATGCCTATTAGTATTATCCTGAAATAAATTTATGCCACTTTGGCGAACATGGGAACCACGGTACAATTTATGCCATTTAGGCACACTTCAGAGTGAAATATGGGCTTATATTTTGGCGAGAATCCAAATCTAGATTCTCGTAAATATTCTCGCAAATTACCCTGGATTCTCGTGAAAAAGTATATATCAGCAAAAAGCAAAATCAGATGAAATATATGCCCTGGAAATATAGCAAATCGTTTAATGCTTTAGAATTTTTGTTTTCGGAGATTTATATATATGCTTAAACACATATTATGGACTTGTTATGGACTTTTTAGGGTGCGAGAAATTGATAAGTTAGTGCTCGGGCACTTTGCCAACCTGGGGAATGCTATCATTCTACTAACATCACTGAAAATTTCCAAAGAAATCTACAACACGACTTCATAGAGAACATCGTCTGAACTACTCCAAATTGTAAATATTTACACCTCGATTCGGGGCGCAACTATCGGCTATAATTAAACAAAAATGATTTCGCCATCGAGAGTCATTGCATTTAACTAATATATAAGAATGAAGTTGTGTATCATCCATTTGGATTAATATTCGTAACAAATAACTACTTTGAGAAAGATTATTTTTAATTTCTATTTGATCACTCTGCCCGGTGTCTGCCGGAGTGTTTCACGTCACTTTAATCAAGGAAGACTGTTCAGAAAAACTGCATTTCAAGACCACCAAACATCTTTCCTTTTTAGGGCCACCACATCTTTCCAAAGATGTACTTCTTCCATTTTGCTATCAAAGACCGAAAAATGTCGTTAAACTAGAGATCCAAATACCCCCTAAGGGCCCCTGTATCTTGAGATATTAAAGACCGAAAATGTCGTTAAACTATAAAGACCGAAAAATGTCGTTAAACTAGAGATCCAACTACCCCCTATATCTTGAGATATTATAAAGACCGAAAAATGTCATTAAACTACAAAGACCGAAAAATGTCGTTAAACTAGAGATCCAAACATCCCCACCCCCTATTTTTTGAGACAATAAAGAACGAAATACATGTACAGTATGTCGTTACACCATTAATACATAATTTGTGTTTATGAAGGTCTGGCACCCATTAGCAGTTTGTGTTCAGTACATTTTAATATTCATTGGAACGTAAACAATTATTCTCTGACATAAATCATGTTAATATCGCCTTTCGTTACTGGTTTCCTCGACTCAAATATTTCTTACTGCTCAATACTTATAATTAAAAAAAATGTGTGTTTTGTGTCACTTCTTAATAGCATTCTGTATTCTGCTATTGAAAAGAAAAAAAGTTGCAGTATACCTTAAAGGTACGGAAGGCCTTGGTGGGTATCCTGTGAACATATTTCCACCTGTCAAAAACCGCTACAAACGAAAATAATATTCAAATATAGACAGACTTTGTTAATATACAAATGAGAAATATCTCATAAACAGTATGTTATTGTCGTAAATTTGACGATTGTTATGTAAACAAAGCATAACAAGTTACTTTCCTGGTGTTTCTTTATATTATGATGGTAAACATAAAGAGCGTTCCTTGTTGCTCAATTCATTATTTGGAAATAATAAAGAGCGTTTATACCATTTGTGTGTGATTAGCCAGTAGCATTGTGCTGCCTTCTATAACACAATCAGACTCTTGTTTAGATAACATGTAGTAGGTCTTTATGTAAGCATGATGCTTAAGCGATAGTGATCGTATATTTGAACCAAAATGTATGCGTTTTAATATTTTTCTGTTTACGGTGTTTGGAACAAATATGAATATTTTCGACAACTAAGCCCTCTCGTCCCTTTAATATAATTAATATAACATCCCTCATCCAATAATCTCCAAATTGCATATCTAATTTCAATCATAGTTACACAATACACCACCCCTCATCATTTGCCAATTGTACACCCTTTTTTTGCTGCTGCTCCTGCAACTGCTCAATTTCTTTAAAAATTATTGAAAAAATGGCCCTCCCGCCCGCCGACATTTACCTCTGATTTTTGTTTTCGATCATCGGTCCACACCAAAATTGAGCACACGTCCCTATATAATATACCTATTTAAACCGACTATACACGGTGGTGTAATAGATCAACCGTTAATATAACCGTTTAGGTAGCATATTTCCACGTATAGGTTATCACGACAAATCCCTGCTGATCTGTTATTAATGAACCAAACATGTCAACACACTCTGGCCCGCCAATGCTACAGTGTATAAACGTAACGGGACAAATATGCACATTATATTGGCAGCTAACGAGAACATTCATCAACAGAAATCTGCTCACCCCTTTCAGCCGATACGATAGAAACTAAACGATTTGTTACTTTTAATTACCCGTACGTAATTACACTACTTGCTTGTTAATAAAGTACGACCCCATTACCACTAAAGGTGAAACATGGGATTTAGAACATTAATATTCACTCTTACATAGTTCCACATCCAAGGTTCGTCTTGTGTAATCGTATGTCAGTTGTAACGTTGTGAAACTGCAACCGAACTGAATCATTCTATGCTAAATAGTTCATGGGTGACCTGATGCATGCATCTTAGTTTTCTTGTATATACTTAACAACGGGGTACCCCTAGTAAAATATAACGCCTTGAAATTAATGTGTTGAGGTTAAGTTATAATAAGTATTATTTCATATGGCAAACGTGTCCTGTGTTCTCCATTATGCCAAGTTGCAACTGTCCAACAGTTGGACTGTTTGATGTACACTTGGATAATTCCAACCCTAGGGCGGGGTGGTATTTTTTCAAACATTAACAGGTAAGGCACATTTTGAATTCAACTATTATAGTTGAATTTGATATGGCTAAATTCACATTTTTCCTGTTTTGGAAGGAACTTTGGGATCGCGCAATCCCAGCGCACAGTCAAATTGCAGTATTAGTGATATAGCAGCAAATGAATAGTCTACATATACATTGTGTAACCTTTTCGCCAGCTGATTTCCTTTAATAATGCCACAAGTATACGTGTCTAAATGAACATGTGACTCAAACGATCCTTCATTGCACTATTTAGACGAATTTAACATAACTTAACTTGACGGTCACGTGTCATCATGATTAAATCATCGCAGGGACCGAGACATGTTATTTCGTAACAAAAACAGACATGATACCGAATTATTGAAGCACTCATTTTTGAATACTTTTTGTGAAATAAGATTTTGGAATATCCATCTTTTATCGAATTCACAAAACGGCAATACCCTTATTAATACTATGATAGTTTATTATAAATATAGTAGATGAATTCAGGATGTGCTTGACCTGATTGTAGTTTGGTCTGGTTCAAGAAGGGAGTTCAGTTGAAAAATTGAAGACGGAGACCCCCAACGGATACCCTCTAGCCACGTCCCTGTGTCAATCTATACGATCGTACATGGCGTATTCGAACCGCAGCGTTCTATCGACAGCGAATAATCTCACAATTAAGATAAATACACATGTTGGTGAGGACTTTTATACGTGAGGCTCGCTCATATGTAATTATTACGGGAGAAGTCTGATATAGTGTGTCTCATAATTGATGCCTAAGAGGAATGATGTTCCCAGTGGATGAGTTTGGTTATGCTAGCCCGATCTGTGGGATATCGTTACTAAATTCACTATCTGTGGGACCTCATTCTGCTAAAATGTCAGACACACTATATCCAGCTGTGTTATTATATGTTTGTGTTGTCAATTGAGACATTTCGCAAAATGGACTACTGCTGATAAGAATTATTAAAAGAAGTCAAGCATGGACATACGAGCTTTGCGTGTAACCATCGAATCGACCGCTGACTATGACAAGTAGACAACATAATTGAGTATAAAATAATCATGGCAAACATGACAGAATCTCAAGCTCCTAAATAATGCAAACCGTTAATAAGAACTTCAGAAAGTACTTCGTCACACAACGCGGTAGTTCATTGGAACAAACTCCCGGAACACGCTGTCGATGCCACTTCACTGAGGTCCCCAGAGGGTGAATTTGGCAACGCTATCCCACATAGCGGGCAAGTGCAGGACGTTTCGGCACCTGGTCATTCCGGCACCTGGTTTTCATGACGTTTCGTCACCTTAGTTTACGGCACTTGGTTGTTTACGCCCAAACGCTAAGCTTGGACGTTTCGGCACGGTGTATTCTTTTTTACAATACTTCTTGTGCATCAAATCTCTAGATACGCTCACGGGTTTACTAAAACCACAAACTGAACACAGTCATGTTGATTGACATTCATGAATAGAATCGATTAATTTTCCGACACCTTTTGTTCACTTTCTGAGTTACACTGTACATCTTTGCGTTCTTGTGAAAAAATATAAACATATTTTCATAATGGCATGGTTGCATGCTTGTGATCGACACACTGCATTTAGTTGCTCGGATTCATAATGTGCATTTTATCGACAAATATTCAACTTGAATTAAAATAATTTGTAAAGATACTTGATAATTTGTATATGATACCTGATCGGAGTTAGGTTATACATAATAATTGCCGCATAACTTATAGGTAGTCACTTGTTGCGAAACATTGCTAGTAAATCGATAGGCACCATTAGATAGTGGATCTATTGACGTCACTTCCATTGTGCTCATTTTAAAAAGCGTATACAGTTCTACAACGATGTGGACACCTTTCGATGCTGCGAAGGTGCTTGCTCTCTCTCTTTGACGTATTGGTCAATCTTGTCGCCCGCACGGTATCATGGCGTCTCGTCGCCTGATGTTAGGTTTTCTCTACAACTTTCCTGTGTTTTTCTCTATTCTTTTGGAATGCCAATGTCAATCAAACACTTATCTAATTGACCAAATTGAAACTGGTCGAGAGACATTCAATATTTAACACGAAATTCGATAACTTGAGGAAAAACAAGAACTAACCTAAACTGTATTAAGAAATATTACAAACAACATGTTCGTAATATTTCATAATAAAGTTTATTAAGAAATGGACTCCGACGTTGGAATTGTCTACTGTTCATTTGGTGAGATGTGAACATAATTATGACGACAAACACAGAAATACCATATAGATTCCCATCAATTTATTTAGACATTCTGGCTGGAACAAAATCAGTGATGTTTCCATAGTTCCTGTTACACAATGTGAATGTATTATTTGAGTGAAATAAAGTATCAAGTATCAAAGTGGCTCTCCGGTGCATGGTATACAGAGTTCCAAACACCCAAATAACGAAAATACTCAATTTCTATATCATCTATGCTGTATAATGGGTTGTGTTGCTTTGTCGTGAGGCATACATTAAGTGACAAACATTTTATAACGGTGACGACATTGTGAGACCGACTGTTATTAATACGATAATTTATACAAATTTATATATTTGTTAATGTAATCATGATTTATAAGACTACAGTCTGACTACCTTTTTGCATCAATGTTTTAACAGTTCAGACATATGACAAACACGCGCTCTGTATTGTCTCAATTACATGTACCAGGAATCGTTTAGACGTAACAAGTAACGTTCTTTGTTGTTTCGTGCACAACGAGAAGCTGGGTTTTCGGTCTCTTTGTGGGCACTTTGAATGGGACCGGATGGGACCTCATTGTGTATGACTCGTGATATGTTCACGGTTCACCGCCATCGTTATCATATGTTCCACTTCATATGTTTTATAACATTTAATTGAAGTAAAGAATAAAAATAAAAATGACTTCTTGTCATCACTGATAGTTTCGTTGGTCCGACAATTAACAGGTGCCGAAACCTCTGAAATGCCGAATAATCGGGTGCCGAAACGTCCCGGTGCTGAACCGCAAACCCAAGTGCCGAAACGTCCAGGTGCGAAACGTCCAGCATTCTAGCGGGCTAGCATCACCAAATTCACTCGCATGGGTCCTCATTCCGCATGGCCTCAACTGCTATGGGAGTCATAGACTCAGATTGAAGTTCCCGAATGGTGAATATTGTAATGTACACCAATTGGGAACCTCGATTATGTAATGTGTCGTCTGCCAAATTTGGGGATATGGAGAAACTGAACTAAAAAAGAAATAGATTTCATGTGAAGAAATTCTATAGCAATTTGAGAGCAAAGCAACTTTCCAGAGAAAATCAGGCCTAAGAGGCATTTGGTCCACATGAATGTAGTGATGCTAGCCCTCAATGCGGGATAGCGTCACTAAATTCGCCCTATGTGGACCCCAGTCTGCAAATGACAGGCTCACTAAACTCAGACTTGGACTCAAGGGTGGGGTACAGGAATTTTAAAATAGTTCGGTTTATAATTTGGAGGCATACTTGGTGAGGCACATTGGTGTTCGTTTTGAATAATTTCTAAACAATGAGCAGTGTCATGTTGCCTTGTATCGTGTTGCCTGGTGTCATGTTGCCTGGTGTCATGTTGCCTGGTGTCATGTTGCCTGGTGTTTTGAAAATAAAGTGATTTGATGCCATCTCAATGAAACAGAACATAGTTCCAGAACATCTGCTACATACAAAAAAGGGGGGAATTGAGAAAAAAAACCAAAAAAACCAAATATACATACCCATACTATATTATAGTTTGGGTATGTATACCAGCATCGTACTGTGATACACGGTACTGCTGTAACATTCTTGTGTGTTTCATATTGTTGGTTGCCCGCTTTTACACTAGGTTCACTTTGAGTTCTTGGTCGCTGTGACCATTCGGAATATGCATCAGAGAGTCTGGATCTGTTGATCCGCCGTGAGGAAGCGGTCTGTATCGTCGTGAGTCGAGCTCACGGTATTTGTTTAGGGCGGGTCCCCAATCGGGTGCCGGACTGCACGCATCCTTCAGGCCACACATTAACCCTTTACCCAACAGAAGGGCCCTGTGCCAATGCATTCTCTTATATATGCGAGTCGACCATAGGTCGCCTCGCATATATAAGAGAATGCATTGGCTTAACACATTAAAAATTATAAAATTGTTAAAGAATGTAAGAAAAAATGGTAAAAAGTGTTAAAAAAAGATTTTTTTTAGGCCAATGCATTCTCTTATATATGCGAGGCGACCTATGGTCGACTCGCATATATAAGAGAATGCATTGGCACAGGGCTAACTGTAACTATCACAATGTGGTCAAGGAGCCGGTTCCAATGCTATCCATATGTGTATGGTTTTATTGAGACAGACCGAAGATATTTTAGGCTGTTGAAGCTTTATTTGGCCGGTGCTGGCCGGTTTGTTGGGTAAAGGGTTAATCCCTGTGGATGAGAGAAATTGTGGATATACATGTATTCGCATAATCAGAGCAATGAATGCACAACAGTTCACGCCGAAAAGCGACGGTTCTTCGTTTAGAGGATTCGTCACCGATATATTGTAACTGATGATGATATCTTTGAAATTTTGAATTTAGCACATTACACCTCTCATTTATACTATATATGCATACACCGTATCTTTCTGTCCTACAACATACATGTACATATATACTATTTAAATTCCAAATTAAACCCTTTGGCTATAAACTTCATTCGGCCCCTTGCATACACTCCAAATTACTTTCGAAATTGATAATAGCCCAACATCATGTTTCGGTCTGTATACTCCCATTTGTTAACTGTGATGATGGTGTTTTTGCTGTGATTATAACTATAATACGATTTAGACCTATTGCAAAACAATCCATTATAGTTATCACATGGCATACACAGCCTTCATGTGAGAAGCATTTCTAAATTCTATTCTCCACCGCCAAGCCACCAATTAACTTCTGTATAATTAGTTGACTAACCAGTAGGGCTCTTATAGCCTAATCAACGTTATGTAGCCAGGAAATATCATCCCCCGTATGCATACTAGTGGTTTAGAACCAACCGGAATGTCTAGCGACATTCCTAGCAACCCTTGAATAATTTCACAACAAGTTGTCCGCATAAAAGTTAGACAAACGCTTTTTGTTCACACCATACCAGGACA
Source organism: Siphonodentalium dalli (assembly GCA_032622095.1). Classification (NCBI taxonomy): domain Eukaryota; kingdom Metazoa; phylum Mollusca; class Scaphopoda; order Gadilida; family Siphonodentaliidae; genus Siphonodentalium; species Siphonodentalium dalli. Next base: position 58,386,874 of record CP136062.1, read on the forward strand.
CGACTAACAATTAACGTTTTTTGTAGTTTCGTGCTGAACACAAATCCTCTTGTTCTAAAATATATGACCTTGAATGAGATCGTCCGCAGCATAATTGACGAAGACACACAACAGTACTTCATGTGTCTGTGACCTTTTTGACGAAGACACACAACAGTACTTCGTGTGTCTGTGACCTTTGTCGATAGCCGGGGGGACAGAGAAGGCATGTGCCGTGCCATCTCCCATACCCTCTATTATTCAGTTGCCATATCAATCAGTTTAACCGTTATTTCGTTAAAAAACTTCTCAAATATCTCTGGATTGTTTTTACCAATGTCCGGGGGGGGGGGGGGGGGGTCAGGGATTTAGGGGAATCTGTTGTGGTGGGTTGTCCACCTTGGAATTTACAAAAGCACCCCCTGAAAACGAAACAAAACATTCCCCACTAATAAGTTGTTGATCAAACTACGAGAACCATTTGTGTAAAATTTCCAAGTAATGTCGTGTCAGGTATGAAATTTCAAGTATTGAACATTTTGACCAAAGTTGTGGAGGCATGCATCCCCCATGTCGCCACATCACTGGGGTGTCAGACACTCCACCCTGTCACCGAGTCCATGCGTATATATAACTCATTTCGGCAATGTTAGTTCGTTTTCTCACGCCGCAGCATAAGTTGCACGGATGGCTCACTGATTGTACGTTCAGCTCAATAGCAGAACATTTTGCAACTAAAATATTGGACCGAAATGGCAATAACTTGGAAAATATATGAGTATAAATAAATTTAGTTGGAAATTTTGAGGTAGAAGATGGACACTTCCAGTTTTTATGTTCATGTCTCGGACCTGGAGTGTGGGGTTATGAAGTCGGCACATTATTGTTGGAGATAGCATTTAATTGTCATATCAAATGAAGATAAGTGCGGTTGGTGACCGGAAATATTGAGATGTCCACGGTTGACAAATCACAACCCGTATATCGACGCCTATCAGATGGAATCCCCGCGGCTAACTCGAATCGGAACCGGGAAATGGAATCAGAATCAGAATTAGAAAGAGAATGAATATAGAATGGTGATATATTCGTATTTAGATCATCACAGAAGATTGTATTACTGCTACAGATAGCTTGGTTCCGCATATTTTATGTTAATTAGTTTTGGCCATCATTTAACCCTTTACCCAACAAACCGGCCAAAACCGGCCAAATAAAGCTGCAACAGCCTAAATTATCTTGGGTCTGTCTCAATAAAACCATACAAATATGGATATCATTGGAACCGGCTCATTGACCACATTGTGATGGTTACAGTTATGCCCTGTGCCAATGCATTATCTTATATATGCGAGTCGACCATAGGTCGCCTCGCATATATAAGAGAATGCATTGGCCTAAAAAAAAATCTTTTTTTAACACTTTTTACCATTTTTTCTTACATTCTTTAACAATTTTATAATTTTTAATGTGTTAAGCCAATGCATTCTCTTATATATGCGAGGCGACCTATGGTCGACTCGCATATATAAGAGAATGCATTGGCACAGGGCCCTTCTGTTGGGTAAAGGGTTAACAGTTGTGCTCTATACAGAGAGGTTGGATAAATAGGTTGCTGTATATGCATTCATATTTTCCTTATATTTCGATCAACAACACGCTATATATAATCATAATGGCATAGTAACATACATGAATTTGGGATTCATATAATATGCTTACATATGTATATATAATGCTGAATTGGGTATATACCATAGATTGGTATAAAGTATGTGGGGTAATATTGGATTATCCATTATATATTCACCCGAACAGAGTTTACTCTGCCTAAGAGGATTAACGGTGGTGGATTATCTCACCCACTATGATTAATTGCCATTGTTCAACACAAGCGCTCAGTGATGTTTTGTAAGTAACTTACCATCCAACCGCAGCGGGTTGGTAAGTTACTTACCAACATGGGAGGACAATGGCAGTAGTGTGTTACGTCTAACTATGTTGGCTACATATTGGCGTATTTTAGACGTCTTTTACCTTAGGGTACTCCTGTATCATTGTTGAAGTTTTCGACTCTGATGATTGGATGTAACATTATTCAAGTGGGTATTTGGTGAATAGTAAACTACCAAGTTGAATTACATGTAGTGAAATAATCGCACACGGTGTCTAATAATGGTTTACCAGGAAAATAAGGTCAACAGTTACAATTACTTCCTGACCTTGTTATATCATATTTCTTCGGCTACTGAAAACATTATTGCGAGAGAATATACATTATATTTGCTCAGTGCAATGCGATGAGTGCATTCTCTCTGTTTCAACATAAACTTGTCATCGCCAAGATCAAAGAGCTCCTTTTTTAACAACGAAATCAGGAAGCACTCCAAATTATTGATATCGGCCATTATTGTTTGCGCTGATTCTTAACCCTCTCACGACAGGAGTTTCCTGAAATATGCGAACACCCTGTTCCAATGCATTATACTATATATGCGAGTCTCCCATAGGGAGCTTCTCGTGTATAAGAGAATACATCGGCCTAACAACATTTACATCGACCTTGCTAGCCAGTTCATTTTCGTATATATGCGAGACGCCCTTTGAGAGACTCGCATGTATAAGAGGATGCACTGGCACATGATCTTTAATACTGCATTAGCGCAGCTCCCGCCATGAAAGGGTTAAAGTTATATGGCGGTTTGGACACCATATTATACCTAGTAATGTTCATTCTTGTTGAATTCTGCATCGGTTCCGGTGATCAACAATATAGATAATTAGACCTCCACATACGTAAGATATTCCATTCGAACTTTATGTGCATGGAAATACTTATTTAAGTCATAGTATTGTAAACATTGGGCTTGATCTGGAATAATTAACACAGAATATGTAGTTAGTATCGTCGCTTAAACTGTCTGTGTCTGTGAGGGGGATTTGAGCATCTATTTGGCGAGGCTCTCCCCCGAGCAGACAAACAGTTTAAGCGACAACATTAGGTACATATTTTATTTATCCATCGCACAAAACGTGCTTTTTGTGCAAGTAAATCTGTCATTTTCCTCAGTTTTACATTCGTTACTTCGATGACACCATTACATTTATTAGGTCAAGCTAACTAATTAGCACTCATAACGTGCAAAAACGGAGTGCAGCTTAGAGCGAAATAGTTCGTTGTTTTTTTATAGTTAGCTGGCCTTGTAATAATGGTTTATAGATGTTTTACGAATTTTGTATCAATTTCGGTGAATTATGGACGATATAAACGTCCCAAAATCACAATGACGTAATTTAGGTCAGTTGACGTCCTTGTTACCTGCGAAATTTGCATATCCAATTACGTCATGAAAGTTGTACTAACATAATAAAGCTACGTTGACATAATAAATATACATTGACGTAATAAACGTAACGTTTATTAATTAGGCAGGCTGTATGTAGGACATAGAGCTATTAAGCGGTGGATAAGGAGCGTTTATTGTTTATATATTCCTGATATTGTACGAACAAAGAGTGAATGTCTGACTGTTGTGTAAACAATGAAAACCGTTCGAATTTTTTTATGACGGTGGTAATAGACTGGTCGAAAATAAGGGATACACCGCTAATTTAAACCATAGAGGCATTTTTTAAAGGACAAGTTGACAGGCACACTTGTTAACCTATTTTGAGTTTCCTGAATACATTCAACCTGTCAACCTGTGTGATCAATACCTCACGCACACAATTATTGCCGCCAAATATGAGACCCTTTTTTCACAGTTCAATTAGAATTACAGAGTAATTAATCATATTTTCTTGAAGAAGAAGAAAATAATGACATGCACTATATCGACCATATTTTCATTTATGGAACTTATCTGACTGTCATAACTGCATGTGCGCACAAAATGAGAATGTGGCTGGTAACATTTGTCCTATATTTTTAAAACCTGACATCAGTATATGTGACCCGCCATATAAAATCCAGTCGTAAGTCGGGATTTTTTTTACCCTGTGCCAATGCATTATCTTATATATGCGAGTCGACCATAGGTCGCCTCGCATATATAAGAGAATGCATTGGCCTAACAATTTGTTTTCATCTTTTTAAAATAAATGTTTCTTACAATTTTTAGGACATAAAATAAAAAAAATCCATTACCCTGCAGGGAGCCCCACACATATATAGAAGCATATATAGAAGAGTGTCGTCTGCGCATGTTTGTCTGGGGCTCTGTATGGGTGAAATTATAAAATTGTTAAAGAATACATGAACAAATTATTAAAATTGTAAAATATTGTTAGGCCAATGCATTCTCTTATATATGCGAGGCGACCTATGGTCGACTCGCATATATAAGAGAATGCATTGGCACAGGGTAAAAAAACCTGTCATCAGTATTATAAAGTTATTATACAATGTTGTGTACAGTATCTGTTTTTCGAGTCCAATATGACTTTTCACCACAACCTGGACGAGTATAAGAAAAACTCATACTGTACACAACATTGTATAATGACATTTTTATTATCCATCTGTATGTTTATCCAAATTTTGGGAATAAAACTTTATGGTTATTTTTGGTATTTGTCGGCACTTAATTCTCGATAAAAGCCTGTATTGTGATCATCAGAAAGCATGATTTGGAAAAGTAAACACGGAAGTGATAAAAAAATTCAACACAGAAGTGAAACGTCTGCTAAAATCCACCAGTGTTGCGCGCGCATCACACTTTCACCGATTCATTTCGCAATAGAGTTAATTCGTGACGTCACGGAGTCCAATAAAAAGTGATATTGTACAGTTGGGAGCCCAATATGACTTTCGGGAGTCCAATATGACTTTTTCCAGGACTATCACGTGGCGGCTTTTGCCCAATCGGAAATGGTGTTGGTTAAGGGATGGATAATACATATTATCATGTGCCACATATCATCTATTTGTACTGTCAATTTGTTTATGACATTCTACTTCCAATTTTAAAAGTTGGCAAACGTCATAGTCCGTCAATGCCATGGCACGGCACTGTTGGTAAGAATAAACTGTTTTACAACTATTGCAAATGACCATGTGCTCTGCGTTTTCCTTGACTGCTTGGGGATGTGACAAATGTTTATTGACATTGGCTAGGGACCGGGATCTACTAAAAGACGGGACGGGACGCTTTTCCGGGACGGGACAGAACGATTTGTCTAAAAGACGGGACGGGACGGAACGAATATTTAAAAGTCATTTTATTCGGAAATGAAAGAGTTTAGAGGCACAAACATGGTCTCAACTTGTTTATTGGTATCTACTCTATACGAATGTGATGTTTTCCCGATAAAATTGAGCGTATGCTGAACGGTGGGCGTTCTAATAACGAAGCGTCGAAATTAGGGAAATTTATCACTTCTGGGACGATAATCTAAACACTAAAAGTCATATCTCGTTTACATTTTCATGTTTGGGTGACGGATTATTACAGAAAATGTTTGTCTAATATATACTAAATAGTAAAATAGAAGTTTGCACTTGTTTTCTGCCGATAAATGTAGTGTTTTTATCGACGGGACGATGACATCCGCATTCTTGAAAAATCTGCATTCCGCCGAACGAAAATCTTCGAAAATCTTAACAGAAAAACTAGCATTATGTTCACATTTTCATGTTTGGGTGACGGATTATTGAAGAAAATGTTAGTCTAATATATACTAAATAGTAAAATAGAAGGTTGCACTTGTTTTCTGCTGATAAAAGTAGTGTTTGTATCGACGGGACGATGACACCTCCATTCTTGAAAAAATCTCCATTCCGCCGAACGAAAATCGTCGAAAATCTTAAAAGAAAAACTCGCATTTCGTTCACATTTTCATGTTTGGGTGACGGATTATTGCAGAAAATGTTTGTCTAATATATAATAAATAGTAAAATAGAAGTTTGCACTTGTTTTCTGCTGATAAAAGTAGTGTTTTTATCGACGGGACGATGACATCCGCATTCTTGAAAAATCTGCATTCCGCCGAACGAAAATCTTCGAAAATCTTAACAGAAAAACAAGCATTATGTTCACATTTTCATGTTTGGGTGACGGATTATTGCATAAAATGTTAGTCTAATAGATACTAAATAGTAAAATAGAAGTTTGAACTTGTTTTCTGATGGTAAAAGTAGTGTTTTTATCGACGGGACGATATTGACACCTCCATTCTTGAAAAATCTCCATTCCGCCGAACGAAAATCTTCGAAAATCTTAACAGAAAAACTAGCATTAGGTTCACATTTTCATGTTTGGGTGACGGATTATTGCAGAAAATGTTAGTCTAATATATACTGAATAGTAAAATAGAAGTTTGAACTTGTTTTCTGATGGAGATTTTTCAAGAATGGAGGTGTCATCGTCCCGTCGATAAAAACACTACTTTTACCATCAGAAAACAAGTTCAAACTTCTATTTTACTATTTAGTATCTATTAGACTAACATTTTATGCAATAATCCGTCACCCAAACATGAAAATGTGAACATAATGCTTGTTTTTCTGTTAAGATTTTCGAAGATTTTCGTTCGGCGGAATGGAGATTTTTCAAGAATGCGGATGTCATCGTCCCGTCGATAAAAACACTACTTTTATCAGCAGAATACAAGTGCAAACTTCTATATTACTATTTAGTATATATTAGACAAACATTTTCTGCAAAAATCCGTCACTCAAACATGAAAATGTGAACATAATGCTAGTTTTTCTGTTAAGATTTTCGAAGATTTTCGTTCGGCGGAATGGAGATTTTTCAAGAATGCGGATGTCATCGTCCCGTCGATAAAAACACTACTTTTATCAGCAGAATACAAGTGCAAACTTCTATATTACTATTTAGTATATATTAGACAAACATTTTCTGCAAAAATCCGTCACTCAAACATGAAAATGTGAACATAATGCTAGTTTTTCTGTTAAGATTTTCGACGATTTTCGTTCGGCGGAATGGAGATTTTTCAAGAATGGAGGTGTCATCGTCCCGTCGATAAAAACACTACTTTTACCATCAGAAAACAAGTTCAAACTTCTATTTTACTATTTAGTATATATTAGACTAACATTTTCTGCAATAATCCGTCACCCAAACATGAAAATGTGAACATAATGCTAGTTTTTCTGTTAAGATTTTCGAAGATTTTCGTTCGGCGGAATGCAGATTTTTCAAGAATGCGGATGTCATCGTCCCGTCGATAAAAACACTACTTTTATCAGCAGAAAACAAGTGCAAACTTCTATTTTACTATTTAGTATATATTGTACAAACATTTTCTGCAATAATCCGTCACCCAAACATGAAAATGTAAACGAAATATGACTTTTAGTGTTTAGATTATCGTCCCAGAAGTGATAAATTTCCCTAATTTCGACGCTTCGTTATTCGAACGGCCACCGTTCAGCATACGCTCAATTTTATCGGGAAAACATCACATTCGTATAGAGTAGATACCAATACACAAGTTGAGACCATGTTTGTGCCTCTAATCTCTTTCATTTCCGAATACAATGACTTTTAAATATTCGTTCCGTCCCGTCCCGCCTTTTAGACAAATCGTTCCGTCCCGTCCCGGAAAATCGTCCCGTCCCGTCTTTTAGTAGATCCCAGGAATAGGTCATGGTTTTGTCAATGTCAGTGTTGTTAACACTGAGTTTGTGTTTTCCGTGTATTGGTTTATTCTCCCATGTTTGTTCTCTTATTTTCAATAGCGCTTCTTTTGCTTTCTGTGTGTATCCCTTCACATTCGCAGTTGACTGTTTAAAGGTACGGTTGGCCTTGGCGGTGGGTATCATGTGAAAATATTTCCACCCGTCAAAAACCGCCACAAACAGAAAGAACAACAAAATGTAGACAGACTTTGTCCGTATACAAATAAGAAATATCGCATAAACAGTATGTTATTGTCATATTTTTGACCATTGTTTTGTAAACAAAAGCATAAAAAGTAACTTTTCTGGTGTTTGTTTATATTATGATGGTAAACATAAAGAGCGTTCTTTGTTGGTGAATTCCTGATATGGAACGAATAAAGAGCGTTTATGCCATTTGTGTGTGATTAGCCAGCAGCATTGTGCTGTCTTCTGTAACACAATCAGGCTCTTGCTTAGGCTAAATATAGTAAATCTTTATGATAACATGCTGTTTATGCGATGGTCATGGCATATATGAACGAAACTGTATGCGTTTTAATGTTTTTCTGTTTACGGTGATTGGATCAAATATGAATATTTTCGACAACTAAGGCCTCACGTGCCTTTAACTTTCTTGTGGTGTTACTTATATATGTCTAGCCCACACCTTTCAGTTTGACATTTTCTGCACCGAATACAGCTTCTAGTTTGATTCACCGATACATGTACTGTCTTGTTGATTGTGTTGAATCAATACAATAAGATCCAGACTATTGTGTGGTTTCGCTCTCTGGGTTCGTGCCATTCAACACAATTGAAAGCACAATATTGATTTGGACATGTCTGTTAAAGTTCGTTTAGAAATAAGTGTGTAAATTGATTTCTTTCTATGAATGTCAGTTTTAAAACTCAAATCGATTACGTGACCTGCTTGAAATATACACTAAACATTGCCGGAGGGAAATATATGTAGTGTCTTACTGATGTTATTTTAAGACTAATCGACCGGTGGATCTTCGCCAAGACAACGACATTATGACGTGTTATGGAAATGTTGACAATATAATTGGGAGATTTCGCAAAAAAAAACAAAAAAACAAACAAAAAACACACGGACGATGTGAACAGAAAGTTATATGAAGATTCTCGTTCCCTTGACTTGGTATATCGTTCCCACGACTTGGTATATCGTTTCCACGACTTGATGTCCCTTTACCACGACTTGGTAGATCGTTCCCACGACTTGGTATATCGTTTCCCTTTACCACGACTCGGTATATCGTTTCCACGAATTGGTATATCGTTTCCACGACATGATGTCCCTTTACCACAACTTGGTATTACGTTCCCACGACTTGGTATATCGTTCCCACGACTTGGTATATCGTTTCCCTTTACCACGACTCGGTATATCGTTTCCACGACTTGGTATATCGTTTCCACGACTTGATGTCCCTTTACCACGACTTGGTATATCGTTTCCACCACTTGGTATATCGTTTCCACGACTTGATGTCCCTTTACCACGACTTGGTATATCGTTTCCACGACTTGATGTCCCTTTACCACGACTTGGTATATCGTTTCCACGACTTGATGTCCCTTTACCACGACTTGGTATATCGTTTCCACCACTTGGTATATCGTTTCCACGACTTGATGTCCCTTTACCACGACTTGGTATATCGTTTCCACGACTTGGTATATCGTTTCCCTTTACCACGACTTGGTATATCGTTTCCACGACTTGATGTCCCTTTATCACGACTTGGTATATCGTTTCCCTTTACCACGACTTGGTATATCGTTTCCACGACTTGATGTCCCTTTACCACGACTTGGTATATCGTTTCCCTTTACCACGACTTGGTATATCGTTTCCACGACTTGATGTCTCTTTACCACGACTTGGTATATCGTTTCCCTTTACCACGACTTGGTATATCGTTTCCACGACTTGATGTCCCTTTACCACGACTTGGTATATCGTTTCACGCAATGACTTGGCGTCTTCTTCCCATTGGTATCTCGTTCGCACGACTTGGTATCGGATTCCCGCGACTTGGCGTCTCGTTCGACCGATTTGGTATATCGTTCCCACGACTTGATATATCGTTCCCACGACTTGGTATATCGTTTCCAGGACTTGGTATCTCTTTACCACGACTTGGTATATCGTTCCCACGACTTGGTGTCTCGTTCGAACGAATTGGCATATCGGTCCCACGACTTGGAATATCGTTCTCATGACTTGGTATTTTATTCCCACGACTTGGTATTTCGTGGAAGCGAGCTTATAAATAAAAAAATCGGATGTCACCTCCGGGACTCCATATAGTATGACGTTGTTTGGCCCGCTAATTAAAGGCACGGATGGTCTTCGCGATTGGTGTTGCTGTTAAAATAGTCACATCCGCCATAAACAGAGCGAATATTAAAATATAGACATACTTTTATTCTTATACCGATCATAAATTTCGCGTAAATAGTATGTTGTTGTCAAGTTCGTACCTTGTGTTATGTAAACCAAAGCCAAATCACGTTGTCGGAAAGTACGTAAAGAGTATGCGATGAGCAAAACACTCAACACCGCGGAGACCCCATTAAATACACTTTGGTTAAAACCGACACCAAGTTGTTTAAAACATACCGGTACAGCGATCGCTAATCCTTGCCACTCAATATTTGGTGTTGAATATGTGTCGTCATTTTGAATGAATCATGGCCGTCTGACAACGAAAGCTTTCTAAGAAAATTAGTGTCGGACGGGCGGGAATAAATCATTGCCATATATCCTTACTTCTTTTGTTGTAATTGTTAATTGTGTATGTCACTTTAATTGTGAGACATGTTCTTGTTCATCCATGGACATGTGTAAGAAGGAACGCGTTTCGGGATCACAATAATTCTGATATTATGAGCGCTTTGACATCTAGTTTTGGTGTCATTAACCCTTTACCCAACAGAAGGGCCCTGTGCCAATGCATTCTCTTATATATGCGAGTCGACCATGGCTTAACACATTAAAAATTATAAAATTGTTAAAGAATGTAAGAAAAAATGGTAAAAAGTGTTAAAAAAAGATTTTTGTTTAGGCCAATGCATTCTCTTATATATGCGAGGCGACCTATGGTCGACTCGCATATATAAGAGAATGCATTGGCACATGGCATAACTGTAACTATCACAATGTGGTCAAGGAGCCGGTTCCAATGATACCCATATTTGTATGGTTCTATTGAGAAAGACCGAAGATATGTTAGGCTGTTGAAGCTTTATTTGGCCGGTTTTGGCCGGTTTGTTGGGTAAAGGGTTAAACATTTTAATCGTACGTTGTTGCATTTGACGTTTGTTTTGTTTCTGTTTTTTTATTTGGGATAAAAACATAAACATCATACACACATTAGTTTACAAAAATAAAAGACGACAATTGGGTTTTACATAGAGCTGTATATAAATATAGTGGGTTAGACTAAGATTTTGAGGATACCTGGCTATCATATCTCCATGAATATACATCTGTTTTATATAAATGCCCAAGTGCTCCTATGTTGATGATGCTACACTGGCTAAACGTTGTATACGTGTTGCTATATTCATCAGCTACATATGCCCGACGCATGCAGCGCGAGTTTCTAAGTTGTGTATGCTAAGACTTGTATCAGTTTGCCATAGTTACTGGAGACTAATATAGTTAACACATCATTAGCTGAAATCTATTCACAGTGGAGTTTGTAACGATTTGTTTTGAAGTAGCATACGTGTCCCGATCAACACAATTGAAAGCACAATATTGATTTTGGCTGTGTCTGTTAAATATAGCTTAGTAATAGGTGTGTACATTGATTTATTTCCGGGAATGTCAACTTGTTAACCGCAAACGCATCACGTGACCGGTGTGGAATCCACACCAACCATTGCTGGGGGGAATACATGTAGTGTCTTGTTGATTGTATTTGAAGAATAATTGACCGATGGATCTTCACCAACACAACAACATATGACTGTGTATCCACCTAGATCATCATGTGATCGACCATACATGGGATGTGATGACATGGTTGAATTAAGGGCGGTTTGATGGATCACTTCTGTCTTCGAGCTAGATTATACTTATGCTATTTAATGGCATGTTTCTAACGTGGAGGAGTAGATATACTCTTCAATTCACACCAAGTTCTCAGCTGTCATGTTCGGATATTAGAACCCATAGCCATAACATATGGTTTATTTTATGTATACTAGTATAATATAGTTATTTTCAGTACCTTTATATACCAGTAGTGTGGATAACAATGCATATATATATGTGTATATGTATATTGATTCAACGTATTCAGTGGTTTTGTTCATTAGTCTATCAAATTTGCGGGGAAAACATGGCCACCAGCATTACACCCTGCCAAATTTCAAATTTGAATCAATTGGCGCACCCTGCAACCAGAATTTATTGGAGAACTGTTTCTAATGTGGATATTTTGGGTCACCACTAGATGGGAGCCATATTTCTTTCTCAAAATTTCCTTGTGAAAACATCACTGCCAGCGGTGATCTTGAGTTTTACTATTTTTATGGCTAAATAATTTGGTTGATCCTACAGACGACATACATTGTCCGATCGTCACCAGATTCCACAATGATCTTCTGGATAACCAGGATGAGAGTGATCTATTGTTTTCCGAATTTCTTTAAAAACATGACCACAGACAGCAATTTTGTATCTTGCTCTTTGTATGACTGAATTCTTTTCTTTAGCACCTCTACAGACCACATCCCTCATCTGATAGTCACCAAACTTCATATTGATATTCGGGGTGACCACTAGATGGGAGCTATAAAATGATTTGAATTTCTTTGGAAAACATGGTCGCCAGCAGCATCTTCTATTTTGCTTGTTATATACATGTACATCTCTTCGTGCGGATAGCCAGTATTACTTGGGTAGTTCAACTTTCCACATTCCTGTCATCATTTGAAATATAAAAATTTACCTGATACATGTAGTCCAATGAACATTAACAAGCGTCCATAAATTAAATTTACCTATGATCTTATTATTCCTCACAATCACATGCACCCTTCAAAATTTTGTTTCGTCGTATCTAATTTTTAATGACCCCTATGGTAATATTGATATAGATACATTTGTCAAACATTTCTTTGTACAATATACAGGTATAAAGTTTGTAACTAAATCTAGAAATATATAATACTAGCAGGTTAGCCCGCCACTGGCGGCATTCGTCCCATGGGTTTGGTCGATCCATTAATTTTAGTTTTTCAATGTAACCCCGTACAGGACCGGGCTACTCAAAAACCAAATTTCAAGTCGATAGCTCCACCCGTTTCCGAGATCTGGTATGCGCATGCGCGTATCTGGCGTCGCACGGGCTCGGCGACCCGATAAAATTCGTATCCGGGGCAAGATACATTCACATACCAAATTTCAAGTCGATAGCTCCACCCGTTTCCGATATCTCGTCTGCGCATGCGCTGCACTGGCGTCGCACGGGCACGCCAATACGACAGCGACGACCACCTGGTCAAACTACACTCACGTACCAAGTTTCGTCCCGATCGGTCGAGGTGTTGGTATCTGATGCAAAAGACGAAATTGTGAGTGTTGGTCAATAGTCCCCGCCGTGAACCTCATCGTCGCAAAGAGCGGACAGTCAATTAACCCCGTTGTGAACCTCAATCACCAACGCGACGTAAACATGTGTTGCGTTCTAAAAATATGAAAGCACTTTCTCTCTGCATAATTCTGCAGATGCTAATAACGTTGCTCCCCGTAGGTAGCAATATCGTTGTTGTTGATATTTACGGCTTGGGGGCTATTTTCTTATTTAGCAAGTTTGAGCTCAATCGGTTAGAGTCTATAAAGGACACACTCATATATATGACACTTCCCGTAGGTAGCAAGTTTGAGCTCAATCGGCATTCCCTGGAATTTCCCGTAGATTGGCAGATTCCTGTAGCTTTATAACGGTATATCTGGGGAGAAATCTGATGCTATATTCGTGATTATCTGGAATGATTTCGGTATATACCTATACTGTAAAAACAGAGCGCGCCATCCGTGCTCGCAGGGAATAAATTTCGAGCGATAACGTTTGCGTTCCCGTATAACTCTGCAGATGCGAATAACGTTGAATGGGAAAAAGACGCTCTTTATAGAGATGCGTCAAAAACAAACGCTCATTAAATAATCACTTGATTAACCCCCGCCGTGCCTATGCGGTGATTTAAGATTGGAGAACGGGTGCTCTGAGCTTCTCTAAACCGCGACCACGTTCGTGTCGGTGTGATTTGACACTTACATAGGAAGTTTGAGCTCAATCTTTACACGCGTTTTGGATTCTATGAAGTACCCCCCCCCCCCCACACACACACACACATATATACGAAGTCTCAAAATATATAGTATAGACTAGCAGGTTAGCCCGCCACTGGCGGCGTTCGTCAGAAACATGACAATTTTTAATTTTTTTAATTAATTTTTTTAGTTAATTTTTATAATTAATTTTTTAATTAAATTTTTTGTTTTTCAATGAGTTAATATTCATTTTTTGTTTATAACATGAGTTAATTGTGCATTATTCCCGATTTTGACCTTGAATTGATGATGTTCAAGGTCAAGTTCAGGTCGGGGTCACAATTTAACCCGTCCATGACACTCCCCGTATGTAGCAAGTTTGAGCTCAATCGGTTCGAGTCTATAAAGTACACACACATATATATAATTTGTGGGTACCCGTTTCAAGGTGAAGAAGACATAAGAATCACACAACACGCAGTACCCGTCTCTAAAAGAGGTATGATTTAAGGTACATCGGGCGGAAAAACTGACCCGATGAAAATTTCCCCGTTCCTAGGAACGACAGACATAAGAATCACACAACACGCATTTTTTTTTCACACAACACGCAGTAACCGTGCCTAAAAGATGTATGATTGAAAATTTTCCCCGTTCCTAGGAACGACAGACATAAGAAACACACAACACGCATGTTTTCTTTTCCGATGAGTTAATTCTGCCTTTTTAATCAAGATAAATGCATTTCGCGTTTTGCGTCCGCAGTTTCGTAGGCACATGCGAGCGTTTAGCAACGCCGATGACAATAAAGAGCGCTAGTCGGTTAACAACTCCAAATATGGTCAATATAAAGATCGTGCCTGCCTTAACCCCCCGATGTGCCGTTTGCGGTGATTTTGATGATTGGGAGTGGAGAATGAGTGCTCAGAGCTTGTCCAAAATGCGACGTTGACCATTCCCGTCGGTTTATCTGGACAAACTATTTTTCAATTGGTCCAGATACATGCCTATATCAGCACATTCGATGACATGGTCGCACGTGAAATTGGACCCGTCCATATTGCTCCCGGGATCGAAGTAGTCATACATACAAATTTTAGTCGGATCGGTCAAGGTCCAGAAACATGCCTATGAGCGAGGTCAGGTTGACACGTTAAATACCAAATCCGAGTCGGATCGGTCGAGCAGTGTGCGAGTCTATAAAACACATACATACGTGCATTCATACACACATACATACAGACAGATATTCCAAAATGTATAATCGATAGCTACAAGAATTCTATGATAAATAGTTCACGGGCGATCTGATGCATGCATCTTAGTTTTCTTGTATTGCTATGATGGCCAATTAGACGCAGTTTAACATAATTACTGTTATGTATCAGCTACATGTGCCCGACACAGAGCGAGAGGTTAATCTGTTTATGTTAGGCTATGAGACTGCTCTAAAAAAGAATGTAAGAAATTCTCTGTATGGGGCAGATGTACCATTGCCATATATCAGTATTGGAGAATCATGAAAAGTCATGTGATACTGACTGTGTCTTTCTGTATCTCAGACAAAACTATACTTGACTGCACACTGTGACCAGTATTTGTTAAAGACACGGGCGGCGTTCGTTGCAGAAATACTTATATTTGTTCAACTCGCAATCAACAGAAGGAACACACACAATTTTACAGTTCCGCTCATATGCCAAACATAATCAGCGCGTAAATAGTATATTGTCATCGAGACGTAAACAAGAGCCTGCTCTTGTTACAGAACTTTTGCTTCTGTGTTCATAACGCAGCGCAATTATATTGGTTAATCACACAAAAATGATATAAACGCTCTTTAGTATTTCCATATCAGGAAAACATTAACAAATAATGCTCATTATGTTTACCCTATCCGGATCTAAACAAAAGCCAGGTTCTGTAACTTGTTTTGCTTTTGTTAACATAACAAAGGAAAAACATTTTTATGATATTTATGATCCGTCTCCGATTCCTGTTCCATCAATGTACAAGAAATTAGAGAACATTACCGCTTCATCCGATCGTGACTTGCCGACGAAAAATGCAGTTTTATGGTTTTATGGTTTGACAGATAAGTGCTGAAATACGTCGAAGAAGACGATAACAGACAGCAATTACATCTTCCTCCATTTACTGTAACATCTCATGTACGGAAATATGCAACGGTTTGGTCTGATACACTTATATTTTGTTGGAATCGGACGGTTGTACACAATGTCATCTATTTTCGCACGTTTCATTCCTTGTGTGATCTTATAAGGCTGCGCCAAAAATTGTTAATTAGCCTAATTAAGGCAGTTATTGATCAACTTACAAGCTCCTGTGGTCAAATCGAAAAACAGCAAACTGGAAAACCTTGAAAAGTTTGAAAATATAAAGTTGGAAGAATCGTATTACTGTCGCGTAGGACTCCTCGATCTGTGACCTCTTGAGACATGCGAAACATTAAGGAACGCGAAACATTAAAGGGGTACTGTACGCCAAATGTTGTTGTTGGCTTCTATAGTCTCCGAGTCGGAGAATAAGGTAACAATTTTTCCATTATTTGAAAGTCTGTTGAGTACGAAGTCATGTTACGGATGACAAATTTACAGGAATGCAAAAATACAAATTGTCGTTGTCGAGTAATTTTTGTAAAGTTTTCAACCAAACGAATCAAATAAAAGTTATATTATATGCATACTAGTCCCATATAATCATTTAAGTTATTGTACCGTCGCTAGTCAGTGAGTGGCTTGAGTGTTCTCCCCGTATCATCATAATATGTTAAGCGATCGTGTGTGCGATCGGTTTAAAAATCCAGTATCCCTCAATTACTGTTTTTGATTACGGTAATTCGTAATTTAATTGACGCCATTTTATGGCTCCAGTCATAAATTCAATTTATATCAAATTATTATCTTTTAAATTATTAAATTTTAAGATAGCCTATTAACCTGAGCGTTTACAGAATACATCTTCGACTCAAATTACTTATGTTTCTATATATTATCGATATTAGATCGTTGTTGTCACCGGAAATTTAATGAAAATGGCGTACAGTACCCCTTTAAGGAACGCGACACATTAAGGAACGCGAAACATTAAGGAACGCGAAACATTAAGGCGAAACATTAAGGAACGCGAAACATTAAGGAACGCGAAACATTAAGGAACGCGAAACATTAAGGAACGCGAAACATTAAGGAACTGCGACATATTAAGGAACGCGAAACATTAAGGAACGCGAAACATTAAGGAACGCGAAACATTAAGGAACGCGAAACACGGTTTCTCGTCCGTCGGTTCTCGCACGCGTTTCGCCTTTAGAGGCCGAAATGTCAAAGTTTTACATCCCCAGCGGCCAGTACGCGAACAATATAATGAATATTTTAACATATCCCAGATCGGTTAACCCTTTACCCAACAAAACGGCCCTGTGCCAATTCATTCTCTTATATATGCGAGTCGACCATAGGTCGCCTCGAATATATAAGAGAATGCATTGGCTTAACACATATTAAAAATAATAAAATTGTCAAAGAATGTAGAAAAATATTATAAAAATTGTTAAAAAATGTAATTTATTTTTATAAAATTGTTAAAGAATGTAAGAACAAAATGGTAAAAAGTTAATTGTTTTTAGGCCAATGCATTCTCTTATATATGCGAGGCGACCTATGGTCGACTCGCATATATAAGAGAATGCATTGGCATATGGCATAACTGTAACTATCACAATGTGGTCAATGAGCCGGTTCCAATGATATCCATATTTGTATGGTTCTATTGAGACAGACACAAGATAATTTAGGCTGTTGCAGCTTCATTTGGGCTATTTTTCTGGGCGTTTTGTTGGGTAAAGGGTTAAAACACTAATATCATTGTTGAAAACTACCACGTGCTGGTGTTCGTTACCATTTGATTGGTCTAAAAAAATAACTAAATTTGTTTATAACCATAGGAGATATGGCACAGTAGCATGTTATATTTACGTCTCCGAAACAGTCTGGGACTATACAACACACAAGGCGCCTATTTGTAGAAAGAAAAAACGAGCCGGGGTTCGAATACCACCCAATCCCAAAAGATTTGCACTGTCTCAAAAATTAAATTTGCTTATAATAACACGTTATATGAATTGACACCCGGGTCTACGGGGGGAAATTGACTAAACTTCGACAGGATAATGGTCAACATCTAACTAAAAACGGTTGACTAAATAAAATTAACCAAATGTTATTTAGAATGCCAAGGTGTGCTTTATTAATCGCTATACTATACTATTGAGGGCATGTCAACGGTAGCATTTAACCACAACATTAATTGTGTACTTCCCTGAATGCATATCGGCCCCAAACCGGTTCTCGGTAATTATATGTCCGTTGGTATAGAGGAGTATTCGATCTTTGCTATCAGATTTCAAAACATACCATATTTCAAAGTAAAGCAATTACTTCTTTATTCTACCAAGTAGAAAAGGTATTCATTTATAATGTTAGCGAGAGAAATGTAACTTAGTGCAATTATTTTAATTTATCGGCGACCCCACTATATATAACATTATTAGTTTCTTGTATTGCGCACTGCGTTGGTCGTGCCACACGATTCAACGCCAAACATGTACATGTGGTATTTGAAAGCCACAAGGCGGTTTGCGGTCCAAAATACACATAATATTATTCGCTTTTGATAAATACCTGAACTACCTTTCTACGAGCATTATGTAACCCAAAAACGACGCATTGAAGTAATGAGAAATAAAACTGTTAATACGGTGTTTGGGTCCCAAACACAAAACAGCTATTTGCACGACATGGAACAGAAAAGAGCGTTCCTTGGTAGCCTATTCCTGATATGGTAGAAATAAAGAGCTGAAAAATGGCTGTGACTTTGGCAAGAGCTTTTCAGAGTATATGAACCTGTCAATCAATAGTTCGTCTATTGTATCGATATATCGTATCCGTCGCTCCAAATAACATATCCGTTGAAGAAGAAATGAACATTTATCTCATCCAACAATGACAACGGGTATATGCGGAACGACCGTATACCATGTAATTTGGAGTACTACACCACATAATATACGTTATTGAAATGCACGTGTCCATTAGATTTTCGATTCCACACATTTCCCAACCATAAAGCGTTGGCTTAATGAGTCATTAAAAAGGTTTCAGTGTCATAACGGTACATGCACATGCATATAGGGACACTTTTCGGACGTTACAACGCAGTACATACATAGCCTGTGTCGCTTTCATGATGTTGTGTTAAATCAGCCGCCTAACAATAGCAATTAACAGCTAATTAGCGACTCGGTGGCCGGCTCGGCTGATTCCAACTACAACTTTTAGTGTGCTGGAGAACGAAAATTGTCGATAAAAGTTGAAATATATGACTTACAAATTATCTTTTTAGTTTTTTTATTTGTAATTGGTATAACTTACAACAAACCAAAATTCATCACTATTGGAATTATATTAACGACAATAAACGAAATTGAAAATCCCAACTAAACATTTTACTGGACTCGGACTCGGGCTCGGACTACAACTATTAGTGTGTCCCGATTGGTTGGTTAATAGGGGGGACACACTATAAAGTGTATGCCGAGGCCGAGGACGGCTCCAAAAAAAAGGTGTAAACGGGGTGTTATATGGCGTTTGGTCCGTTGTTTCTCAATGGATATTAATGAATTTTTGTGCATATGTCCGTGCTTGGAATTTGAATTGTTTTTAAATTCACAAATTTGTTGATTTTATTCAACTTTTTCGTTCTGAAACACACTATAAAGTGTAAACGGCCGGCTCTAATTAAAGGTTAAGCGGCTTATGGTGTAAACATTATTTATTTAGTATCCCAGATTTATACAACAATTTACAAAATGATGTTAATATATATATATATGTAAGTATGATAAGTCTGAGAGAGAAGAGGATTTGACATCAAGCGCCAGGCGCTTATATGGAGCCATCTCCTCAGAAAAGAACAGTATTGCGTAATGAAAAGATAGTATTAGAGATCGAGAGGTGGGAGACAAAGGATATGTAGTGGAAAATAGAGACATGGATGAAGTAAAGGTCGAATTTAGAGGATGAAAAGTGAAACAAGACATTTTAACAAATAAAAAATTTGAAATGATCACTGCTCTGTATATTTCAGTATAATATCTAAATTTGAAATTGACGTTTGATTCATTTTACTATTACTATAGATTAGCCAAACGAATTGCCAGTCGAGAGGAGTCACTTGATCGTTATGCCTATATAAACACAGCTATTTTGCTCAGGTGACACGATGCAATGGTTCGATTCATTTAATTGGCGCTTATGTGCTTAGCGGTATAGGTAATCGGATTAACTAACTGACGACTCTAGACTATTAGTCTTGGGTGTTTTGTATCATTTGAGGTTTTTGGGGAAATAATAATTTAGAAAGTGAAATACATAATAAAATAAATTTAATCACAATGCATAAAATTTGAATAATATAAAGACATTAAATTCATAGAATATAATATATCGTTGCCGCCTAACTGTATGACGACGATGTCAGGATTCCATCTGCCTAGTTGTTTTAGTTTGGTTGTGGTGACGGCGAGCGTTGTAAAAATAATATCTTTGTTCGTAATGAATCCAAAATGATTGTAACGCACTTGTGACAAAAGTGGATGCCAGTTTGTTTCTGCTCACATTTCATGCCATATCTACAAATAAACGGCTTGCAACAAACAGAGCTCTGACGCCCTATTACGATGGACCAAATGATTCCTGGCAATATTTATCACGATTCGATCCTGCCAAGAAGCCTTCTGCACAAATCCACCATACCGGCACTGGACACTGGGTGCTTTGTGTGATGGACAATAACAATCATGTAGGCCTACACCAGTCCTTTTAGATAGTCTATTCGCAGACAAGTTGTCTGCATCTTTGGAAATACGACTTGGACAATTTTATTTCAATACAATTCATGTCCCCCAAGTGCAACAGCAAACCAATTCCGTTGATTGTGGCTTATTTGTCATAACGTTCTTAGTAGAATTTTGCATCACCGGTAAAATAGGGATGAAATATTTTGATCAAAAGAAACTTAGGGGCCATCTTGTAGAATGTTTGGAGAAAAATGAATTTACAATGTTTCCAACGGTGAACTTGAGACCACTGAAATTAAAGAAAAAACAAAGTCTTGTCTACGACCTTGAGCTTGACTGTAATGAATGTAGTTTGCCATATATTTTTGATGATATGATTGAGTGTAGCAAGGAGAGATGTGATACATGGGCCCACTATAAATCACCAAAGCCGTCGGTAGTGAAAAATAAGACTAATTTTTCTGAGTTAAATGTTTTAACCCTAAATGTGTGTGGATTACGCCGACGGTTACAGTGCCCGGAATTCATTACTATGTGCAATAATTTCGACATATTATGTTTTTCTGAGACAAAAACAGATGATTGCGATGAGATAGTTATCCCGGGGTTCACCGTATCATTAAAAAACCGCAACAAATTTAGATTACGGAAATCAGGCGGAATAGCTATCGCTTTTAAAACATCATTAGCCAATAGTTCTGAGATAATACAAACACAAAGTCGATATATTCACTGGTTTCAAATTTCAAAAGACTCGCTAGGGTTAAATTAAGATCTGGTAGTAGGGTCGATATACATTCCACCGGAAAGTTCGAAATTTGTAAGCAAGGAAGTCTTTAATGATATTGAATGTGAATACCTTAGTATGGCAATTGCTTATCCTAACATTATACTAACAGGAGATCTAAATTCAAGAACTGCTGAACTTGATGATTTTTATTCTCTAGGAGACCCCGCTGGCGACGGGGATGTTGACGAAATAAGACCAAATATTGGAATATTAGAAGATATGGGGTTATTGCTATCAAGAAAAAGTGAAGATAATATTGTTAACACATTTGGTAGAAGATTGTTAGAGGTGTGTCGAAATAACGAGCTTTTTATCTTAAATGGACGCACCGGTGCCGATAAAAATATCGGTCAATTGACATGTAAAGATGCCTCAGTCGTAGACTATACCATTTCATCATTGAATTGCCTAAAATTTATAAAAAACTTTAATATTCTAGAATTTTCACTCTTATTTTCAGATGCACGTACACAAGGCACTATCCCTGTCCCTTAACTTCAAATCTAAAATGATTCCAAAACGAATGGTCGAATGAAGTGATGCTTGTGGTGGACCAAAAACACTAGTGAATAAATGGGATAAAAACTTGACCTCACATTTTATAAACAATCTTGACGAAACGTGCATAAACGAAGTAAGCGAAATGTTTGATAAAATACCTAATGCCCCAAATAAAGATGACATTACACTCGTTACTACCAAGATATCTGATATTTTAATTAAATCCGCAACGAAAACATTTGGTAACAAAACAATACGTCCACGAAGCAATGAAGATTCAAGATCGAAGCGAATTGATAAACCATGGTTTAATGATATCTGTCGAGAATACCGCAAACGATTTCGTGTGGCTAAAGGTAAACATGAGCGAACACCAAATAACGAAACAAAACAAGCCCTACGAAGTTCAGAACGCGAATACAAAACGGCCCTTAATAAAGCGAGCAATGATTATGAAATCAAAATCCGGAGCGAAATGGACTTATGTATTAAAAATGACCCCCGAAAGTTCTGGCAAGACATTAGAGGTAACAAATAGAAAAAAAGGTACGACACATGTATATCAATAGACACATTAACTGAACATTTTAAAACTATGAATTGTTCAATCCCAAACTGCCCACCCATCAATATAGCAACTGAGAATGAACAACCGGATGGTGTCAACGAATTAAACCAGTTAAATTCTCAAATATCTGAAACTGAAATATATCGTTGCATTCACAAATTAAAGACATGTAAAGCCTCATCAGATGACGGAATAATAAATGAATATTTAAAAGCATCAGCGAGTAAACTAATGCCACTATATGTTTCACTATTTAATGCTGTCTTTGACAGCGGCATTATCCCTGATTCGTGGAAAACAGGCTCGATTGTGCCAATATACAAAAATAAAGGGTCCACTGGTGACCCAAATAATTACAGGGGAATAACTATCCTCAGTTGTATGGGCAAGTTATTCACGTCAATTTTAAATACGAGATTAAATCAATACTCTGATAAATGTAACATAATTCACGAAAACCAAAGTGGATTTCGACAAAACCACTCTACAGTCGACAACGTCTTCATACTACAGTCTCTAATAGAATTAACACAATTTAAAAAAAAGAAATTATATTGCGCTTTTATAGATTTCGAAAAGGCATTCGAGAGAGGCGATGTGGCACAAACTTATTTTGAATAACATTAATGGTAAAATGCATAGAATTATTCTTGACATATACACCAGTATCAAGTCAAAAGTTGTCCACAACGGTCAATCGTCAGAGTATTTCCCTTCATATACGGGCCTAAAACAAGGAGACAATGTATCACCATTTTTATTTTGTTTATACCTTAACGACCTGCAAGATTTTCTAGGGAGTACTGACATCAAAGGTGTAGAATCAATATCTCAAGAGTGTGAAGATAGACTCGATCGATACTTGAAACTTTTCGCGCTACTATATGCTGATGACACGGTGCTATTCTCAGAATCTGAAGCAGATTTGCAATTACAAATTAATTATTTTGAAGATTACTGTACAACCTGGATGCTTAGGGTTAATATACCAAAATCTAAAATTATTTGTTTCTCAAAACGGAAATTGAAGCATGTATCGTTCAGATATAACAACAAAGAACTTGAAGTCGTAAACACATTTAACTATTTGGGAGTAATATTAAATCGAACAGGATCTTTCGCCGAAATGAAAAAGCAAGTATCGACCAAAGCCACCAAAGCGATGTACGAAGTAATAAAAATTGGGCGAACAAACAAACTTTCAATTTCGACACAGCTAAAATTATTCGATTCATTAGTTGTACCGATTCTTGTATACGGCTGTGAGGTATGGGATACGGGTGATAACTCTATGATTGAACGAGTACATCTTAAATTCTGCAAACTGATTCTACATCAGAAACCCTCAACGCCCAGTTATATGGTGTATGGGGAATTGGGAAGTCAACCCTTACATGTGAAAATAAAATTTCGAATAGTGAAATTCTGGATGATATTATTAGCAGGTAAATGTAACCGATTGAGTAGTCAATTATACGATTTAATGTATTCACTTTCAGATGAAAAAATACATGAATTTTCATGGCTTAAATCGCTCCGAGCAATTTTAGATAATACTGGTTTATCATATGTATGGTTATACCAAAGAAACGGTTTAGACGATAAACACGTAGAATCCACATTAAAGCGAAAGCTGAGCGACCAATTTAGACAAGAATGGTACGCCTCGATGGAATCATCGTCAAAGGGTCGTGCCTATAAACTTATAAAAGATAAATTTACAATGGAAAATTATCTAGGCTCATTGAACCACAAAGATATTTATACATTAGCAAGGTTTAGAACCGCGAATCATTTCCTGCCAGTGGAAATTGGTCGTTGGAACAACACATCGTACGTTAATCGGAAATGCACTTTTTGTACGAAGAAAGTCACTGGGAATGAATACCATGTTATTTTTGAATGCGAGTTTTTTGCCCGTGAAAGACATCTTTATTTACCAAAATCATATGTCAGAAATCACAATGAAAAGAAATTCAAAATTCTGTTAGCTAATAGTAAGACACATATTACGAGAAAGTTATGTAAGTTTATCCGACTTATTAATGAAACTGCAAACTGCTCTCCTGGATAACTTAATCATTGCACTCCACGTCACTTTCTTTTCTATTTCAAAACTATTGTTGTGTACTGACCGTTATACTTATGATTATATATATTCTAATACCATTACATGTATATATCACTTATGTATGTACAATGGTGAATGAATAAAGACTTACTTACGCAAACAAGCAAACATACTATAGATGCGTAAATAGTTCCTGCATTAACGTGTCAACAATATATTATGTTTGTAGCAAATGTTTGTAATTGTTGCATTTGTATTAATCTGCGCATTAATATTCAGATAGTTGTCTCGGTATCGTCTCCATGTTGTCGCCATTGCTTTGTCAACGTTATTGGCACGTATCTTATATACGGATGGCGATGGTGACGTGTTCGGAACTCGGGGGTTTGATACCGAGACCACGATTTGAATATTAATGTGTATTTCATAAACTTCATTGAGTTTGATATCTTTGTCATGTATTGAGTTTGATATCTTTTGTTAACATAATCATGTTTGTATGTCTCATGTTTGTTATTATATTTTATGTGTTTATTATATATGCATTATGATTAAATAAAGTTATCATTTAAAATAAATGTATTTAAATTATTATTTCGCCAAAACCTCAAATGCCCCAAAACATAATAGTCTAGAGTCGCCAATTAGTTAATCCGATTACCTATAACGCTAAGCACATAAGCCGCTTACACTTTTAATTAGAGCCTATTCCTGGGATCTACTAAAAGACGGGACGGGACGATTTTCCGGGACGGGACGGAACGATTTGTCTAAAAGACGGGACGGGACGGAACGAATATTTAAAAGTCATTTTATTCGGAAATGAAAGAGTATAGAGGCACAAACATGGTCTCAACTTGTTTATTGGTATCTACTCTATACGAATGTGATGTTTTCCCGATAAAATTGAGCGTATGCTGAACGGTGGGCGTTCGAATAACGAAGCGTCGAAATTAGGGAAATTTATCACTTCTGGGACGATAATCTAAACACTAAAAGTCATATTTCGTTTATATTTTCATGTTTGGGTGACGGATTATTGCAGAAAATGTTTGTCTAATATATACTAAATAGTAAAATAGAAGTTTGCACTTGTTTTCTGCTGATAAAAGTAGTGTTTTTATCGACGGGACGATGACATCCGCATTCTTGAAAAATCTGCATTCCGCCGAACGAAAATTTTAACAGAAAAACTAGCATTATGTTCACATTTTCATGTTTGGGTGACGGATTATTGCAGAAAATGTTAGTCTAATATATACTAAATAGTAAAATATAAGTTTGAACTTGTTTTCTGATGGTAAAAGTAGTGTTTTTATCGACGGGACGATGACACCTCCATTCTTGAAAAATCTCCATTCCGCCGAACGAAAATCTTCGAAAATCTTAACAGAAAAACTAGCATTATGTTCACATTTTCAT
This sequence comes from Siphonodentalium dalli, assembly GCA_032622095.1. Lineage (NCBI taxonomy): Eukaryota > Metazoa > Mollusca > Scaphopoda > Gadilida > Siphonodentaliidae > Siphonodentalium > Siphonodentalium dalli. Next base: position 58,413,031 of record CP136062.1, read on the forward strand.
GTTTGGGTGACGGATTATTGCAGAAAATGTTAGTCTAATATATACTAAATAGTAAAATATAAGTTTGAACTTGTTTTCTGATGGTAAAAGTAGTGTTTTTATCGACGGGACGATGACATCCGCATTCTTGAAAAATCTGCATTCCGCCGAACGAAAATCTTCGAAAATCTTAACAGAAAAACTAGCATTATGTTCACATTTTCATGTTTGGGTGACGGATTTTTGCAGAAAATGTTAGTCTAATATATACTAAATAGTAAAATAGAAGTTTGAACTTGTTTTCTGATGGTAAAAGTAGTGTTTTTATCGACGGGTGATGACACCTCCATTCTTGAAAAATCTCCATTCCGCCGAACGAAAATCGTCGAAAATCTTAACAGAAAAACTAGCATTATGTTCACATTTTCATGTTTGGGTGACGGATTATTGCAGAAAATGTTAGTCTAATATATACTAAATAGTAAAATAGAAGTTTGAACTTGTTTTCTGCTGGTAAAAGTAGTGTTTTTATCCACGGGACGATGACACATCCATTCTTGAAAAATCTCCATTCCGCCGAACGAAAATGTAGGGCGGCCACATGATGTTTTCTTCCTGTATTTAGTCCGGGGGCTAATAGGGGTACCCTTGCACCCCCCCTGGGACTTAACTTCACCCCACTCATTTTGTTCCTTATTATGTCCTTCAACTTTTAAGCAATGTTAACAAGAAAAAAAAGTGGCCGTGTAGACTCCAGACAAGGTGGCGTCCATCATGGCCGCCGTTTTTCAGACGGATCCGGGCCCACTCGCCCCAGGGCCCACTCGCCCCAGGCATTTTTTGGGGCGAGCTGGCCCAGCTTTCAGGGGCGAGTTGGCCCGGGTATTACATTTGTATTACAGTTGTAAATAAGTTAATATATATTGATATATTAATTTTTTAAGTTCACATTATGATATATTTCAGAGTTATGTCATCAATTTCGACATTTAGATTACTTTAGGCACGTTTGTTAGCAAAGATAATAGCCGGTATATCACACTAGTTGGTTTGAACGACGAACCAGCGAATTCATAAATAACAAAAATGAACTGTTTTCATACTATTGATATTAAAGTTTCTCTTATTCTCTGAGTTCATCTCACTATCTCTGGAGTTTGGGAAACCCTTAGCCGTTATTGTCCCCATTCTTATCCTATCAAAACAATAGAAGCAGGTTGTTTACACAGTAACCAGTCGACTAATCACACCTCACACTTCAGAGGGTGAGATGGCTTCAGAACGTGTGATAGATAATCACTTTCATATGCCAGACCTTGATCAGTTTTATGCAAATTAACGCGGGAAAATCTTGTAAAATGTATACAAAGGATTTAGAGATATCTTCAAATGATTTGGGGCATTTAAAGATATCTCTAATTGAATTAGAGATTAAGGTTAATCTCAAATCCAATTATGGATATGTACCGATTTAGAGATATCTTCAAATGATTTGGAGATATCTCCAAATAATTAGAGATATCTCCAAATAATTAGAGATATCTCCAAATATTTAGAGATATCTCCAAATATTTAGAGATATCTACAAATATTAGAGATATCTCCAAATCATTTAGAGATATCTTCAAATATTTAGATATCTCCAAATATTTGAGTATATGTTAATTTGGCTGCATGCCCATACACCTAAACATCAAAATGTGAACGAAATATAGCTTTTAGTGTTCAGATTTGCCGACTATAGTGATATATCGATCGACATCATTCAGTGTTTTAGCATATTCTACTGATTCAGTTTACTGATCAGTGAAATAGTAGTTACCGATTTTTCAAGAATGCGGATGTCATCGTCCCGTCGATAAAAACACTACTTTTATCAGCAGAAAACAAGTGCAAACTTCTATTTAACTATTTAGTATATATTAGACTAACATTTTCTACAAAAATCCGTCACCCAAACATGAAAATGTGAACGAAATGCTAGTTTTTCTGTTAAGATTTTCGGAGATTTTCGTTCGGCGGAATGCAGATTTTTCAAGAATGGAGGTGTTAACGTCACGTCGATAAAAACACTACTTTTACCAGCAGAAAACAAGTGCAAACTTCTATTTAACTATTTAGTATATATTAGACTAACATTTTCTGCAATAATCCGTCACCCAAGCATGAAAATGTGAACAAAATGCTAGTTTTTCTGTTAAGATTTTCGACGATTTGGGTATAAACATTATTTATTTAGTATCCCAGATTTATACAACAATTTACAAAATGATGTTAATATATATATATATATATGTAAGTATGATAAGTCTGAGAGAGAAGAGGATTTGACATCAAGCGCCAGGCGCTTATATGGAGCCATCTCCTCAGAAAAGAACAGTATTGCGTAATGAAAAGATAGTATTAGAGATCGAGAGGTAGGAGACAAAGGATATGTAGTGGAAAATAGAGACATGGATGAAGTAAAGGTCGAATTTAGAGGATGAAAAGTGAAACAAGACATTTTGACAAATATTAAATTTGAAATTTGAAATGATCACTGCTCTGTATATTTCAGTATAATATCTAAATTTGAAATTGACGTTTGATTCATTTTACTATTACTATAGATTAGCCAAACGAATTGCCAGTCGAGAGGAGTCACTTGATCGTTATGCCTATATAAACACAGCTATTTTGCTCAGGTTACACGATGCAATGGTTCGATTCATTTAATTGGCAGATCGAGAGGATAACTTTGAAATGTTAGTTAGCGTTTGATAATAAGTTATTTGGTGTAAACAATATTTATTTAAACAAAAATCAAACAAAAATCAAAAGGGGATTGGACAACAAGTATTATAATAAGTTATTTGAACCTATTTGTAGAAAGTATAAATGACTGAGTTGCTTCGAATATGGTACGATTAAGGGTTATCGAGTACGAAGTGGATCCTTCCAATAGAATGTCTGTTCTCCAGAGACTGCGATTTAAAACAGAGAAGGTTTCGTTTCTTATGCGCAAGTATTTGGGACAGTACAGTAAGAAATGATCAGCGGGTTCAACTAGTCCACATGTGCACTTATTCGTCTGGAGTAGGTGATTCTGGTAGAGATCATCGTTAAGATTGCTACATTTAAGACGTAGTTGTGTGTGGATTATATGGGCTTTACGGTTTTTGGAGTAGCTATAATGTCGCACATTCGCCTGCTTCTGGCGTAAATCAGAGTTCAGTTTATACTTAAACATTTCCAAATAACTGAGTTTTTCGTTTCATCGGGGAGTGCATTCCATTCCCGTGTAGTTGCCGGTAAGAACGAGTTAATATATGATGACGTTTCAGAAAATGGGGGTCTCAAGTCTATTCTTCTGAATTCATATCTGTCTGCTCCTGTGTGCTGACGGTTAACTGTGTTGGAGAGTAGGGGTGGTGCTTGGCGGTAGAACATTTTGTAAAATTGGTGAAGTTTTGCTTTTCTTCTTCTTTCGAATAATTTTTCCCAACCTAAATCAGATAGTATATTAAGGACATTTATGCTTCTAGTCCCACCAGTTATTATTCTGGCTACTTCGTATTGTACTTTCTCTATCAGTTCACTCTCTGTTTCTGAGCAGTTGTCCCATACGGGCGAGGCATATTCTAGGAGTGGTCTTATATATGCAAAGAAGATTTTTTGGAGTGTTATCCTATCAAGTGAATATTTGAACCTTCTTAATAGGTTAACCCTTTTCCATGCCCTGTCGGTAATATCGTTGATGTGTGCATTCCACGATCCGCAATCGTTAAAGGAGAGGCCTAAATGTTTGTGGTAAGGCACATTATTTATAGAAGCATCTGACATATAAAGGGGTGGGTGGTCAACTGGATTGCTTTTACGAGATATAAGGAGGGTTTCCGTTTTTGAAGGATTAAATGTAACAAGCCATTTTTCTGACCAATTTGTCAAGCTCGCGATATCGTTATTTATCATGTTAGCCGCCAAAACTGGGTCTTCGACTGTCAGGAATATTGACGTATCGTCGGCAAATAGGCGTATATGACAGTTGACAATTTCCGTAATGTCATTTATATATACTAAAAATAGTAGAGGGCCAAGAGACGATTTTCGTTCGGCGGAATGGAGATTTTTCAAGAATGTATGTGTCATCGTCCCGTGGATAAAAACACTACTTTTACCAGCAGAAAACAAGTTCAAACTTCTATTTTACTATTTAGTACATATTAGACTAACATTTTCTGCAATAATCCCTCACCCAAACATGAAAATGTTAACCTTAATGTCAGTTTCTCTGTTAAGATTTTCGAAGATTTTCGTTCGGCGGAATGAAGATTTTTCAAGAATGGAGGTGTCATCGTCCCGTCGATAAAAACACTACTTTTACCAGCAGAAAACAAGTGCAAACTTCTATTTTACTATTTAGTATATATTAGACTACCATTTCCTGCAAAAATCCGTCACCCAAACATGAAAATGTGAACGAAATGCGAGTTTTTCTTTTAAGATTTTCGACGATTTTCGTTCGGCGGAATGGAGATTTTTCAAGTATGGAGGTGTCATCGTCCCGTGGATAAAAACACTACTTTTACCAGCAGAAAACAAGTTCAAACTTCTATTTTGCTATTTAGTATATATTAGACTAACATTTTCTGCGGATGTCATCGTCCCGTCGATAAAAAGTTTAACACTACTTTTATCAGCAGAAAACAAGTGCAAACTTCTATTTTACTATTTAGTATATATTAGACAAACATTTTCTGCAAAAATCCGTCACTCAAACATGAAAATGTGAACGTAATGCTAGTTTTTCTGTTAAGATTTTCGACGATTTTCGTTCGGCGGAATGGAGATTTTTCAAGAATGGAGATGTCATCGTCCCGTCGATAAAAACACTACTTTTACCATCAGAAAACAAGTTCAAACTTCTATTTTACTATTTAGTATATATTAGACAAACATTTTCTGCAATAATCCGTCACTCAAACATGAAAATGTGAACATAATGCTAGTTTTTCTGTTAAGATTTCGACGATTTTCGTTCGGCGGAATGGAGATTTTTCAAGAATGGAGGTGTCATCGTCCCGTCGATAAAAACACTACTTTTACCATCAGAAAACAAGTTCAAACTTCTATTTTACTATTTAGTATATATTAGACTAACATTTTCTGCAAAAATCCGTCACCCAAACATGAAAATGTGAACATAATGCTAGTTTTTCTGTTAAGATTTTCGAAGATTTTCGTTCGGCGGAATGCGGATTTTTCAAGAATGCGGATGTCATCGTCCCGTCGATAAAAACACTACTTGTACCATCAGAAAACAAGTTCAAACTTCTATTTTACTATTTAGTATATATTAGACTAACATTTTCTGCAATAATTCGTCACCCAAACATGAAAATGTGAACATAATGCTAGTTTTTTCTGTTAAGATTTTCGAAGATTTTCGTTCGGCGGAATGCAGATTTTTCAAGAATGCGGATGTCATCGTCCCGTCGATAAAAAGTTTAACACTACTTTTATCAGCAGAAAACAAGTGCAAACTTCTATTTTACTATTTAGTATATATTAGACAAACATTTTCTGCAAAAATCCGTCACTCAAACATGAAAATGTGAACGTAATGCTAGTTTTTCTGTTACGATTTTCGTTCGGCGGAATGGAGATTTTTCAAGAATGGAGGTATCATCGTCCCGTCGATAAAAACACTACTTTTACCATCAGAAAACAAGTTCAAACTTCTATTTTACTATTTAGTATATATTAGACTAACATTTTCTGCAATAATCCGTCACCCAAACATGAAAATGTGAACATAATGCTAGTTTTTCTGTTAAGATTTTCGTTCGGCGGAATGCAGATTTTTCAAGAATGCGGATGTCATCGTCCCGTCGATAAAAACACTACTTTTATCAGTAGAAAACAAGTGCAAACTTCTATTTTACTGTTTAGTATATATTAGACAAACATTTTCTGCAATAATCCGTCACTCAAACATGAAAATGTGAACATAATGCTAGTTTTTCTGTTAAGATTTTCGACGATTTTCGTTCGGCGGAATGGAGATTTTTCAAGAATGGTGGTGTCATCGTCCCGTCGATAAAAACACTACTTTTACCATCAGAAAACAAGTTCAAACTTCTATTTTACTATTTAGTATATTTTAGACTAACATTTTCTGTAAAAATCCGTCATCCAAACATGAAAATGTGAACATAATGCTAGTTTTTCTGTTAAGATTTTCGAAGATTTTCGTTCGGCGGAATGCAGATTTTTCAAGAATGCGGATGTCATCGTCCCGTCGATAAAAATACTACTTTTACCATCAGAAAACAAGTTCAAACTTCTATTTTACTATTTAGTATATATTAGACTAACATTTTCTGCAATAATCCGTCACCCAAACATGAAAATGTAAACGAAATATGACTTTTAGGGTTTAGATTATCGTCCCAGAAGTGATAAATTTCCCTAATTTCGACGCTTCGTTATTCGAACGCCCACCGTTCAGCATACGCTCAATTTTATCGGGAAAACATCACATTCGTATAGAGTAGATACCAATAAACAAGTTGAGACCATGTTTGTGCCTCTATACTCTTTCATTTCCGAATAAAATGACTTTTAAATATTCGTTCCGTCCCGTCCCGTCTTTTAGACAAATCGTTTCGTCCCGTCCCGGAAAATCGTCCCGTCCCGTCTTTTAGTAGATCCCCATTGGCTACGCTTCGTGAAATATATATCTTACCTCCCGTCCTCTGACTGTAAACCGAATCGTTTGGATAATTGCACCCAAGGCAATGCATACAATTGGTGCTGCTACCATCATCCACCCGATAGCCTGTGCCCATTCTTCGAACACATAGTCACGGTAGTACGCATTCGAGTTGTTTGTGATGCTCAGGATGAGTATGGACTGAAATGTTAAAGTGTTCATAGTGTAGCTGATTGTTTATTTAACTCATCGCCACAATTAAGTGGCGAATACAGAGTACTAATTAACATAAACATATATTTACAAAAGGGGGCCACTGTTGTCTGGCTTGCCATTTTCATATGGCAGAAGTGCATAGTTGCATATCATAATCATCATCATCATCATCATCATCATCATCAACACCATTATCATCGTCATCATCGTCACATCACCATCGTCATCATCGTCGTCATCGTCATCGCCATCATCGTCGTCATCATCGTCGTCATCGTTGTCATCGTCATCGACACCACCATCGTCATCATCATCATCATCATCGTAATAATCATCATAATCATCGTCATCATCATCGTTAGCATGATCATCAAAATCATCATCATCATTGTCATTATCATCATCGCCATCATGAACATCATCGTAATGATCATCGTCACCATCATCATTATCATCATCGTGATCATCGCCATCTGACATAATCGCCATACTAATCATCTTCGCCATCATAGTCATTTTCGTCATCATCATCAACATCATCATCGTCGGCATCTTTTTTATCATCAGCCCACACGGGATATGACACGTTGTTATGTCTGAGCTCTTCAAATATTACTCAGAACAACAAGCAATATTCACTCAAAGACGAATGGACACATTTTCATGTTGATTATATCCACACCCTGCCTCCCGGTAGCTATATACGATTTGACACCCGATCCGTCCAGGATCCACCTTATATTTACACACTAAGCGTTGTCATCACTAAATCCAGCATTCTGATTGGTCGGCGCCCATGTGGCTAGTTGCAGTTATTTCTCGGTGAATGCGCAACGCCTCATAACACCAAGCTCATAACACCATCGATACGTCATTGGGTTTGGAAAGACGAACGCGTAATGTTTTGGGCGCATTTGGACTCGCGAATGATTGACGTAATACATCATCGGGTTTCAATATGAAGAGAAATTGTTCCTGTTAACTTTTGCCAAGGGTGCTATTGGGTATTTTGGGCTGATCTTGTCACGATACACTTTTCGATTTAAATACATTTACAAAAGTGGCTTTTTCGCTAAATGTATATAAATATAAGGATTAACTGTCATGTGGACTATTTTTATGGAGATGTAACCGTGAGGTAAGTGGTCATAACTTGTATGTATAACCCTTCGGGTTTTAAACAAGCTATGTCCACTTACCTCACGGTTACATCTCCATAAAAACAGTCCACATGACAGTTAATCCTTATATAACAATACGAATAGTCCCCGGACCGACCTTCTCGATAACATACGTAGGATGTTCACCTGGAATGGCTATGAGGTATGATCCATCTATATATTCTTAAAGGGGTAATGTACCCTAAATCCGGACATTTATGAGACCATCTCGTTTTATACTCAACAGAATATATGCAACAAATGAAAGAATTTGAGCAATGGATTAGTGCAAAATACACTCATGTACTCTATGAACGACATAACAACATGGTAATAATAATGAAATTGAATTAATGACTCCAGTCATAAATATATGTTCATTCTAATTACATTCGCTTTGGTGAGGTCTGATTTTTGGTCAACGTTAGGTAAAAACAAAATTAACATCGGACGTTTGATGTGAACTCAGTGAATGGTGCGAACAAACCAAGGTACAGACATATGAGTACGCCAACCATTGCTGTCTAAAATAAAACAAAAATGATTCGTGGGGCTTATAGCAAGTCTACAGGATAATGGCGTAGCATATATGTTAAATAAACTACCCCCTCCCATGTTGGCAAACATTGCACACTAGCACAATAGCGACTACAAACGGATGGGACAATCGAGGCAAGCATGAAACGTGCAAATTGGATTCTGAAGGTTGTTAGTGTTTAATTCAAGGTTTTAGGACATATGATATGTTTCTCGGAACCCAAAGTCAGAACAGACAGTTCGTAATTTTGTAACGAAAGCAACACTTACATACCATATAATATTTCAATAATTTATGTAATGCTCATCTTTGAAATTTCCAACGGGAAATGGGTTGTGATTTCATGTCGGCAGCTGCGCTGGTGCATCATTAAAGTTCCTATGTCAGCGATTATATATGAGATTCTACCACAGGGGCCTCGCATATATACGAGAATGTGCTGGCTACCAAGGTCAAGGTAAATAGTGTTAGGCAAATGTATACTCGCTTATAAATGCCAGGCACCCTATGGGAGATTCGCATATATAAGATAATGCGTTGATACAGGGTTTTCGCAAAATTTCAGGAAGCTCCAGTCATGGAAGGGTTACCTTGTATACGCCCGCTCCGATGTGACAACACAGTAGCCAAACAAAATGACTCCGTTTGAGACAGAACGAGTACAAAGTACCATAAGTGAACACGCTCTGTGCTATCTACAAAATTATCTGGGACGTTCATTGGAATGGTTGGTTTCCTACAAATGTTTATAAATGTGCTAAGGATCACGGGCCCCTAATATTCACCATAAGATTGCGTAACATGTCGGGCCACTTTGAATAATACCCCATCTGTTCAGCTGTGTATGCAATAATGAATGAAGATATTGGCGAGACACATATCAATCAAAACACAATGATCTGGAAACCCAATTGTTATGTGATCAATTGGGTTGTTTCAACTTACTCTATTTCGTGGTAAATCATATACTGCAATGTGCATCCGTGTGATTAATAGACAATTCCAATGTATACTATTATAAAAGATGGAGGGGGTGTAATTCAGATAGTAAAGGTTAAGTACTCACAGCAACAACGACAGGTGTGACGAAGGTCCATGTCACATACCAATACATGTTTGGTTTGAAACCGATCATCATTTTGAAATCCTCTGCTAAATTTCGGACGCCTAAATTGGATATACAATGAAACAATCATAGTCAATGTTAAAGCATACTTTCACCCACAAAAGTCCTCGCAAATGGACATTAATTTGTGTATAATGCAATGTATAACGTAGTTTAATTTGTTGGTTTAAACGTATTGATTTACCAAACTAATATGGTGACTTGCTAGCCACTTAGACTGACCTCCTCTCCCGGGAGGGTAGTTAGTTGTATATTTAACCTCATAAAATCACATCAGAAGTCGCATGGAATTATAGCAAGTTCAACTTTCCTAAGGCGATTAGCAATAATTGTCTTTCATCACAAAACCGCCTCCAATCCTACATACAAAAGACGATACCGCTATATCATTGATGTCAGACGAACAGTGGTGACGAAAATAAATTCTAGAGGACAGAAACAAACCGTATATCCAGGAAACACTGACGATTTCGAAGAATCCGACTGTCATCATGCCATAACTGGCGCAGTACCAATCCATCAACGTTAGAATATGAATTCCTGCCTGAAATATTCATACCACATTCAATCTCATAATGGAGCCGTACCAATCAATTAACGTTAGCATATGGATTCCTGCCTGCAAATATTCATACCACATTCAATCTCAGAATGGAGCTGTACCAATCCATCAACGCTAGAATATGGATTGCTGCCTGCAAATAGTACCAATCCATCAATGTTTGAATATGGATTCCTGCCTGCAAATAGTACCAATCCCTTAACGTTAGAATATGGATTCCTGTCTGAAATATTGCTATCACAATCAATCTCAGTACGGATCAGTACCAATCCATCAACGTTAGAATATGGATTCCTGCCTGAAATATTCTTATCACAATCAATCTCAAAATGGGGCAATACCAATCCACCAACGTTAGAATATGGATTCCTGCCTGCAAATAGTACCAATCCCTTAACGTTAGAATATGGATTCCTGTCTGAAATATTGCTATCACAATCAATCTCAGTACGGATCAGTACCAATCCATCAACGTTAGAATATGGATTCCTGCCTGAAATATTCTTATCACAATCAATCTCAAAATGGGGCAATACCAATCCACCAACATTAGAAAATGGATTCCTGCCAGGAAATAGTCCCACCACATTCAATCTCAGAATGGAGCCGTACAAATCCATCAACGTTAGCATATGGATTCCTGTCTGCAAATATTCATACCACATTCAATCTAAGATTGGAGCAGTATCAATCCATCAACGTTAGAATATGGATTCCTGCCTGCAAATAGTACCAATCCCTTAACGTTAGAATATGGATTCCTGCCTGCAAATAGTACCAATCCATCAACGTTAGAATATATGGATTCCTGCCTGAAATATTCATACCACATTCAATCTCAGAATGGAGCTGTACCAATTCATCAACGTTAGCATATGGATTCCTGTCTGCAAATATTCATACCACATTCAATCTAAGATTGGAGCAGTACCAATCCATAAACGTTAGAGTATGAATTCCTGCCTGAAATATTCCTACCACATTGAATCTCAGAATGGCGCAGTACCAATCCATCAACGTTAGAATATGGATTCCACATTCAATGTCACAGTGGAGTTAGTGTGAACCTCCAATTAAACAATCAAACGGACATATAAGAACGTATTTTAGATATACATGTATACTCTGTAAAAACGTACCTGAACCATAACAATTTCTCAGTTCGGTTCATGTTTGCGCAAAAGTGTGAGACAAATGCTCTAAACCATGTCGGTTGTTACCATACCTATAAGCATATACCAACAAGGTACGCTCTTTATTGTTACCATACATATAAGAATATACCAACAAGGAACGCTCTTATTGTTACCATGATAAGAAGAAAATACTATATAGGAACGCTCTTCATTGTTACCATACCAGGACGGATAGACTAATACGGAGCGTCCTTCGTGTTTACATGTCATGAATAATAGACTACAAAGAATGTTATGTATTGCTACTATTCCAATACGAATATTCTACCAGTATACTAATACGGAAGCTCTGTGTTGTTACCACACCAAGAAGAATAGAATAACAAGGAACTATATTTATTGTTACCATTCCAAGAATAATAGAATAACACGGAACACTCTTTATTTATCACACCAGGAGAACATACTAACAAGGAACTCTCTTTATTGTTACCATTCCAAGAAGAATAGAATAACAAGAAACGCCCTTTATTGTTACCATACCAATAAGATTTATTTTTGCTACTGAAACATTTAGAATTTTAAATGTCACGTATGTGCTTACAGGATTTAATTTGTTGGAAGAACTGTTAGAATGCTAGCAGGGGGTGGGGGAGTCTCTTGACTACTTGATTGGAGTAGGCGGCAAAGAAGTCAGTTAACGCATTACACGCAGAACCCATAGACAAACCAGCCCATTTTAAACATTTTAATTATAAATGATCAAATAAGGATAAATAACACAATCACTAATATGCTATCTATAGTATTATTACAGGAGATAATTTTTGGCTACCCGTTGAAAGCTTCCAAAACCCCCAGAAACTTTAAATTCAAGCAAATACTAATATAATTTTCTCTTTTAATACTGGAAGTGGAAAATTAAATCATACTGATTTTTTATGGTGTTTTTAAAAATTAAATAGACATTGTTATTACTCAATAAATAATAAATGTAACTGTTAGGTATTGTTAAGCTATGATATCTTATTTTAACTTGTATAAAATTGATATGACAATGTGTACGTGTATAATTTATATAGGCATTTATTTTACAGTCGGTCAAAATATCTTCGAAGCTTGGTTTTGTACAATGTTATTACGTCCGACTGTTAAATACAATTTATCTTATCTTATTCAAGGAGGTATAACTCTATATTTAACGGTATAACATCATCATGCCTATGGTAAACATGTAATCCGAGGGATAATTGTAGGTAATATGAAGCAGTAGTAAATGTTTTCAACGCTGTATAATTTCAATAAAAATGGAGCGTTTTTCAAAGTATTTATATTATTTCTCCGCGTTATAAATTAGGTCATATAGCAAGTCATATCGTTATCGGTATACATTGAGCGTAGACTCCGTATTATTAATTTTCTTATCGGCGTCACCCCAAGACTATTCGCTTCTTTTATTGCCGGGTGGCTGTTTTAACCAAGCAATTAGGCATCAAAGACATATATGTACATTTGAGCATTTAGTCGTACCTCGACATGACTACAATTGTATGTTTTTTTTTGAGTGAAATAAGTGCTCAATTTTTATACACAAAAACTTGTATGGTTGGTGCTGAATCGTATGGGCCAGATCAACGCCGTGCAACACAACATATACGCACTTAATTGACATATAATGTTAACTAGGTACAACATGTGATTATTTCTGTTAAAGAGCGTTCACCCGAAAAGTAAGGTCATGAGTTGGCTTATTTGTGTCATTGTCGGCACATGATATGCATAGAATCGCCTCAATATGAGTCGATAATGTGACTAAAGTGTTCTCATTATCGACTAAAAATGATGCGATTCTTAGCAGATAATCTACCTAAAACAAGTTATATTATAAGCAGATAATGTGCTGGTTTTTGGGAGAACAGGCTGTGCAACAATGTAAGAGTGAACACTCGTGACGTGATGCCGAAAAACAATTGATTGATTGATTGATTGATTGATTTGGGGTTTAATGTCGCTTTCAACAACTAAGGTCATATCCGGACATTGTCAGATTTAGTGGTGGAGGAAATCCGCACACATACGGCTAATCTAACAGTGATTTCAATGGTTGATACACTCGTCGACCATGCGTGGCAAACCACCGACCACCGGCGACTAACGGCAACTCCAGCTTATAACGATTTCGAGTTACCAAATCCATGATTATTTGTTTATTAACCTCCAGTAATGAAGAGCATACACAACTTATAATTATTGTGGTACAGGCACTGTGTCGCCTGCACACACAAACTAGACAAATATATATATATACAAAATAGATTACATACATGTTACTGTGCAATGGAGATGTAGAAATAGAGTCAAAGAGAACAGAAGGAGAAATAGAGAATGTGAGAGGCAGACACTAAATGGATGAAGGTGTTGTTAGGCATAACACAAAGAGTTTCTGTCAACTGTGAGAATATTTTCAAGTCATCACTATTTGCTTGGATTACCATATGTCACACGCATATTGTCATCTGGTCGTGGCTATGGTGTAACTGTGAGTATTGTCTCGTGTGTGTGGGCGAGTCAGTCAGACGACGTTATGAATGGTTGTTGTGCCTAACTAGAAGATTTCCTTTATACAGGAATGTGGCTGCAAATATTATAATGTCGGGCCAGTTATCCGCGACAGGTCCAGGTGGGTCGAAATTAATTCCACCTAGTAGGAAATTCTTGGAGACAATCGTATGGCATATATAGAGTCCAAGAACACAAAACATTCTATACCAAAACGATCCAAAAGAATTGTCCAAAATTGGTATCGAAGAAGATGCATTGGGTAAGCGTTGCATGAATTAGTTATGTGTTCCATCTCATTGTCAAATGAAAGTCCACATAAGCTGCAACTGGAATTGTTTTTGAACAGTGTTCTGTTCAACAGCAGTGCTAAGTGTTTCAGTTCTTTTGATTTGTCAGGTCGAGTGGACAATAACTTCCAGATACTCCAGTTGGCGAGTGGGTTGCTATGAATGGTACGCAACTTTCTAGTATGGTTTTCATTATTAACATAATTGTTCCAAAGTTCAGCGTAACAAGACTTAACCGCAGAAGTGATTACACGCTTCCATGAAGCTTTTGATGGGAATGTTCCATGCTTGAGAAAATCAGAGAGATATGAGTTTAGCTGATACAGCTCGAGTATGTCCGTCACATCCTTCACAAATCCTGTTATTCGGGTGCTGAACAGTTGGTGTTGGTATAACGTGTACAGGAATATTTTCAGTGGAGCCTGGTGCGCAGCAGGTAAATTCACAAGGTCTCCTAGGAATGCAAGTTTGCGTATGTGTATCTGTCTCTTGATAGGTAAGTGACCCAGAAGACTGAGTGACATATTTGTGCTAGCTCTGCTGGGGAGAGACTGTATGTGTTTGACACATGTCCGAAATGATTTTTCAAGTGTATACTCTGCCTCCCTGTTCGGCGAGTAGAGAAGTTCTGAACCGTATAAAGCTCTCGGAAGGACTATACTATATAGGAGCTTTGACATTGTTAGCGGGGTACACATTTGAAGAGATTTCTTTCCTGCTGTTGAGAAGTAGGTTTTCCTCATAGAATTGGATATCTCATTGGCGCGATTGGACGAGTGATTGAATTTATGTTGAGTAATACCCAGATGACGACATTCTGTTGATTCTGACAGCACCTGATTACCTAGGTACCATGTGCGGTTAACACGACCGTGATGGCGTTTTGTCTCGTTGAAAACCATAACAGTGCTTTTAGATATTGAAAAGCAGAATCTCCATCTAACACTGTAGTTATAACATGCTTCTAGTAGTTTATCAAGACCTAGCTTGTGCATGGATATGACACAAATATCATCAGCCGTTGTTGGGGATGTGCAATTCACGTTGCCAATGCGCATACCATAACTAGAAGATTCCAGTTCCTTAAGCAAATCGTTTATAAACACCAGGTAGAAAAACGGAGATGTTACGGCTCCTTGTCGATTTCCTTGGCATATTTGGAATGATTCCGACAGCATTCCGTTAAACAAAACTTGACTGAAGCAATTATCTAGCATGTTTTTAATGACGCGCAGAATTTTGCCTTCAAATCCCATGTGGCATAGTTTGACCAAAAGACCTTCGTGCCAAACTCTGTCGAACGCATTTTGAGAGTCCAGGAAACATATGTATGCCTTGGAATCCTGGTCCTGGGCATACTTAATAGCTTCTTGGACTACAAACGAGGTCATGTTACATCCTATTTTCTTCTGGAAACCAAACTGAAGATCGTGTGGAAATGTATTGTTGGGTAAGAAGTCCATGAATCTTGTTAATAGAATAGCCTCAAATAGTTTATATACAGGAGAGAGTAGCGTTATGGCACGGTAACTATCAGGGCATTGTTTCTGCTTCGGTTCGCCCTTATAGAGGGGAATAACTATACCAGCTTTCATATCAGTTGGTATCCATTCAGATGAGAGTATGCCATTATATAGTGAACAAAGCGCACACAACAAAGATTCGGGTGCAAACTTGAGATGTTCGTTGACGATGCTATCTACACCACCAGCCTTGTTTCGTTTCAGAAGCCGTACGTGTGCGACAACTTCATCCACAGTGGTCGCGTTGCACAGACGATCGGAATTGTAACCACCGTATGTTCCTGACAAAAGTTTATCTAGTTTATCCAGCACACACTGTTCTACGTCAGGTTCTTTGTGTGCACTGGCGGAATATAGTGATTGAAAATACGTGCTCCATCCTAATGATAGCGATTTCGCGTCAGTACACATTCCGTCACCGAAGTCTATACCTGGGGATATAGTTCGTGAACACGACCTAGACCTAGTCATACGCCAGAATGTCGTGGAGTCAGTGTTAGCTGCTCTTTCGACGTCGAGAAGGAATTTTCTGTCATATTCCCGGGCAGCGTTCCGTAAGCTTCTGCGGAACTCGCGTTTAATTTGCTTATAATGTAGGTAGGATTTGGAACTGACAGAATGCACTTTTCCTTCAGAAATCCAGTGAGAGCGAGCTCTCTTCACCTCATCGCGCAGTGCATCCAGGTTAGCGTTCCAATATGGTTTTAAGAATTTGCGGAACTCACGCTTCCCTACTGCTGCTTCAGATGCTTGGTGTAGATACGATACAATAATGCAATATAAGTTCTGGATTTCATCTTTGTTCATGAGAGGTCTTTTGGGTATACATTGACAGCACTCCTCGATGAAGGACTGGTATTTTGGGATATCGATATCAGTCCATTTATATTTTATACGACGAAACTCGGGTAGCCCATTGTCAATGTGAGTGTTCAGGCTGATTACGCATGTCACAGGCAAATGGTTGGATACATTTTGTGCGTTGTCATTAAGTATGGAACAGCGTAACACCACAATTTGCTCACTGCATTCAGAGATTATAATATGGTCAATTAGAGTCGGGCTTGCAATGGAGGCGAATGGACTGAACGTGAACGGTGATCCAGTACATAAGTTCGATGATGTCGTGGTCCACATGTTTGACCGCACGTCTTTACATAAATTTTGCCCGATTAATACTATTTCTAAAACCCGCGCATGATACCAACACCAGACGATGCAAAATGATTGTTTTGATCATTAAAGTTAAATCCTTGTCCAAATTCGCTGCACTAACACAAATAGACATAACAACAAAGAGGCAAATTGGAGGACTACAATTTCCATTGTCAGCCCAGAGCAAGCAATAATGTACGTCGTATATGGCTTTGAAGCGTCTCAGCCAATTCTCTAAATTTAATAATGTATGCATTTTGCAGCTTCTTTTAATGATTCTGTTTTGTTAAAACGTTTAGGTGTGATATACAAGATATTGAACTCATTATGTTGGGAAATAATATTTCATGAATTTGATAAATTTGATTCACAACTCGTCTGCGACTCGTTGTGAATCAAATTTATCAAACTCGTTTCATAAAATCTTATATCCCAACATAGTTCGTTAGAGATCCTCTATATCTCACTAGTGCTTCCCATATCATATATTGAATGATATACAGATTTCCTGTATCATTGTTTCATTACACTTTCATGTTAATCATTGGGTAGATGGGTCCTACCGATTTAATGGAAAGCTGATTAATTGAATATAACATGATAATTTTTGTTATAAAAAAAAAAATAAAAAAATAATTTGTGATAACATTTTATTTCTGGATTACTGTTTCTGTCACAGGGTCTTACAATGCCCCCCTCTAATCCTGCACTCCCCTAATGCGCCATTCGTTATATATGCGCCTGCTTTACATCATGGTAGTATATAATACTTGTAGGAACGGCAGCGCAGGTTGGGGTGTGGTGGAGCAACCAGTGCGTTACAAGCCCCTGTGTTTCTACCAGTTGCAAAGAATACATTTATTTTGTACTTTGTGGTCTTCAATTTCTTGTTATTGGTTAATGGAACAGACTGCAGATGGAAAATTATATGATTAAAATTAAAACATGGACTGGGCGACTATTTACCATTTTGATCATCTAGCCGGGGCTATAGTCACCAAGTGAGCGCTGCTCTAAACACTTCTTTGGTGCATATAATATAAACTTGTACTGGTGCGGGTAACCTATGGGTATGTATGCTGAACCTTGACAAATTAATCAGTGGTTTGTGATTTTTCGGGTGCTTTTCATTGAGCTTACATTATTGGCATTTCATCTGGATGGTTATTTAACAATGTTTCACACCCATTGTCTGCCTTATCCTGCTATTTTCACAGTTTTTCATCAAATGTTGGGGTGGGTCCTCAATTGCCATTAGAAAAAAAAACTTGTGTTGGAAAGTTGTTTGTCCGAGATAGGACAGGAAAGAACTTGCGTTCCCGGGAGTGGTGGGTGCCAAACAGTTTTAATTAAAACATTTCAACCTTGTATCCTGTAAACAATCACAGACTAGCACCCAGTCGGTTACAGTCAGTAAAGAAGTATGACTGGTGCGCTCTGGTAGAGATTGAAGCAGTCGTTGAATAATTCAGACTGTGCTATTATATACTTGGCATATCATCTTGCCATTTTCTCGGCATGTCTTTCCCCTCATTAATGTAATACACTTTTTGTACCTACAGCCTTCATACACAGGTCGGTGTAATCGCGGTGTAATACTCTTTGCACACCAATAGTATACACCGTGATGTTGATTGGAATTCACCCGGAGGTAATGCCTGCAATTCACAATAGGCGCGGTGGTTGTCATATGCTGCGGGTATAATTATCGGATGGGGGGAGATCCATTCTGATTAGCTGCAAATCACTCATACGTCATACTATATGAATTCTGGAGAGCAACAGGTGATTGGCAGAGGAAGTCTCTCAAAAAGCCTGGTATAAATTCATAACGAGATCAATTCTTGGAGACAGCAGTCTGACAGCAGTTCTAAGATTTATCCGTCTCACAGAATATCGGAAAGGCCGCGCCAAATACATCTAAATCCGGCAAATCTTGAATATACAAGAAGGTATGTACATATGTATGTTAAATCACCTAATACGCACACGATTGGTTAGCGAAAGATACTTAAAGCCACATGGCGGTTTGCGCTCCAAATTACACATAATATTATTCGCTTTTGAATTTTTCTCAGTATCGAAATATGTCGATAAATATCTGAACAACCTTTCTACGAGCATTAGGTAACCCAAAAAGACGCATTGAAGTAATGGAAAATACAACTGTGAATACGGTGGTTGGGTCCCAAGCACAAAACCGTCATTTGCGCGACATGGAACAGAAAAGAGCATTCCGTGGTAGTCTATTCCTGATATGGTAGCAACAAAGAGCGTTTGTCTGACTTCTGGCGAAAAGTTGAAAAATGGCTGTGAATTTGACAAGTGTTTTTCAGAGCGTATGAAGCCGATATATCAATATTTCGTTTATTTATCGACCTACCGTCCGTCGTTCCAATTTACGTAGAAAAATATTTGGAGGTCCGAACGAGCCATGTCCGTTTAAATGGGGTTCCCGCTCTTTAAAAGCACTTCAAACATCTGCGTCAATTCGTCAATAATCAAAGTCTCAATCGTAACATCGCGTGCCACGTGTTACTGCGATTTAATATTAATCGCTATCTAATCGTGAACCCCGATTAAGTATCTTTCGCTATCCAATCGTGACCATATATATAAAGGGGGTCTCCATTGGGGGTATCCACTTTTAAATTCCAATTGCACCACCCATGAACCATATTAGACCCAAATGTATCAAATTTCCATTTTTTGAACTAGTTTCTAATTAGAACTAGTACCTCAAGCTTTCTAGCTTTGAAACCCCCTATACATAAGGTTGAGAATTTCCCAACTGATGGTAATTTTAACATTTTACAGAAAGTAGGATGATTTCCGACTGCCTAAAAAAAAACTAATTTTCACGTCTACCAAAACAACAAATTCCCCACTGACTAATTCTGTTTGGAAGATCAAAGTGCAAGAACAATTAAATAGGTTGCACATGTCTAACAGTTGGAAAACTCGAGAAGGGGAGGCACCCTTGGGTGCAAAAATAAATTTGGCTGAAAGACCCCTCCCCCCAAAATTATTTCTTTTTTTGCTCAAGTTTGAGCTATTGCCATGGGTTGGCGTCCGTCAACAATTTCCGTGAGCACACCCTACAGGTCACATCTCTCATCCGATCGTCACCAAACTTCACATGGATCTTCGGGGTGAACTCTAGATGGCAGCCAGCAGCCATTTTTTATTTCAAATTTGAATCCATCGGCACACCTTGTAGCCGCATTTATTGGATAATTCTTTTGAAAAGTTACAGGCATGTTTACGATCACCTCTACAATGTAAATGGGAGCTATTGAATTTTAACGATCTTTCATAAAAAAAAACGTGGCCGCCGGCAGCCATCTTGGATTTCACTCTTTTCCACATCCCTCTTCCGATCGTTACCAAACTAAATATAAAACTTTTGGGTGAATACGACTCTACGAGATGGGAGCCGAATTTCCTTGAAAATATGGCCGCCATTGGCTATCTTGGATTTTACTTTATATATTCATATCTTCGTGTTGACATCTCGTATTACTTAGACATTTTATATGTTGTTGTTGGGATATCTTCAAACTAGTGGGAAAAGACACATAATACAAAGTTACCTATTATCTTCATCTTCGTTTTCATCACCACCGTCATCATTAGAAGGCTTATCGTCCGCATCATCATCAATGTCGCCGCTATCATCGTCATCACCCTCAACCATATGTATGTGTCATCGTGCTTCTCACAGAATTACATTTGATCCATTTTTATTTTGTTCGTTGGGATGCTCATAAATGGATCAAATGCAATCACGGGGGACGCACGTTGACCGATCTTCTTCCCGGACTAAAATTCCAATTTTCATAATTTTCTCACATATTCGATTATTTTTTTTATTATTTTTTTTTACATTTGTATTACCTAAATATAACGACTTTCCCTCCACGAAACGCATCAAAATTTATGATATTTTATTGTGGGGTCATATTTAGCAGTCAACACTTCAATGCTGGCAGGCAGGGACACGTATATTTGATGGGGACATTTTTGAGGTTCATGTCTGGATGTAGGGGTCTTGTGTGCCTTTTAGACATGCCTGATGACAAACAATCACATGAATCCATAATAAACTTTGCAGTCCCGAGTCGCCAAAATCCTGACCCGAAAGACGCCAATTTTGGAGTAGTTATATTACACCATTGCATGGGTTCCTTATATCAAGTATATGCCTATATATAAAATATGCGGAGGAAATGTGAGATAAAAAAAGTTTTAATTTTGTGTGGTTTATCTCCTACACAATTCCTGACACCGATGGAGACGGTGCCACTTTGACAGCTTTGAATGACGTATCGTATTTCCATTCTAAGGTAACTACATGTACGTGTACCGGTACCAACACACACATATAGTGGATCTGATTACTTGTGGACTTTCTCGTTCCCAAAATGCGGGATTCAACTTCAGTAGGTCAATCACAACTCACTATTAGTGGCACCAAGATAAATACGTCCAAATCGAAACGATTAACGTCGCACGATATTTGGGCAAAAATACAAAATCCGATTATGAATTGGTCATATCCCAAAAAAATACATGGATATTGTTCTTCAAGCATGACCATAAGTACCCATGTCATATCCAGTGAAGGTAAATATTTTAGAGAAAGAAAAAAAACGAGTCCTTCGTTACCATTTTCGCGTTCAGTTACTTTCAAATAAAAATATCAACGCGTCCTCGTTACGACCAACGTTGCTGAATACGCGAATAAAAGTCCATTTTACTTGCGATCCTGAAATTTATACGGTGTGTTATACATGTGAACGGTACAAACATTATCAGGCACGATAACATATATTAGAGAGAGAGTGGTTCGTGTTCGACTTTTCATTAGTTATTTGAACACATTTCTTCCATAAATCAAAACCTAACAGTTAAGTGTCACAAATGATGCTATAATGTTTGATCGAACACGACAAAGCAAGTTATAATTGGAGAACCGTCTATTGTTAAAGACATACAGTATTGCGTATTTATAGAATGGGAATTTTTGGGACGGATTAAAAGTCGAACTGCGACCCGGAGGCCGAGTCCGGTAAAAGATGTAATTGGGAATTCTGGTGAGATGCATGAGAAACTTTCAGTGATAAGCCGTATATAGTTGAAGGATTAGTTGTTTTAACGGAATTATGAGTTGGTTATTCGTGAAACCAATATAGTTACATATATTCTATTATTACAATCATGGGTATATAATATATGATCTTGAGCGCGTTACCATTTCTGACATTGGTTTTCTTGTGCGTTATAATAAACGACTTGCATGTACCTGCATGAACTCATCGCTCGTCGGGAGCCTGAGGAAGTATTCGGGGCCGCCGTTACGCATCGCTCGTCGGAACCTTGAGGGAGTATTCGGGGCCACCGTTACGCATCGTTCGTCGGAAGCTTGGGAGTATTCGGGGCCACCGTTACGCATCGTTCGTCGGAAGCTTGGGGAGTATTCGTGGCCGCCGTTACGCATCGCTCGTCGGAAGCTTGGGGAGTATTCGGGGCCGCCGTTACGCATCCGAGAAGCTTGAGGGAGTATTCGGGGTCGCCGTTACGCATCCGAGAAGCTTGAGGGAGTATTCGGGGCCGCCGTTACGCATCCGAGAAGCTTGAGGGAGTATTCGGGCCCGCCGTTACGCATCAGAGTTGAGGGAGTATTCGGGCCCGCCGTTACGCATCGCTCGTCGGAAGCTTGGGGGATTATTCGGGCCCGCCGTTACGCATCGCTCGTCGGGAGCTTGAGGGAGTATTCGGGCCCGCCGTTACGCATCGCTCATCGGAAGCTTGGGGGAGTATTCGGGCCCGGCGTTACGCATCGCTCGTCGGGAGCTTGAGGGAGTATTCGGGCCCGCCGTAACGCATCCGAGTTGAGGGAGTATTCGGGGCCGCCGTTACGCATCGCTCGTCGGAAGCTTGAGTGAGTATTCGGGCCCGCCGTTACGCATCGCTCGTCGGGAGCTTGAGGGAGTATTCGGGCCCGCCGCTACGCATCGCTCATCGGAAGCTTGAGGGAGTATTCGGGCCCGCCGTTACGCATCCGAGTTGAGGGAGTATTCGGGCCCGCCGTTACGCATCGCTCGTCGGAAGCTTCATGAAGTATTCGGCGCCGCCGTTACGCATCCGAGTCCACTTTACACGGATGAACAGCGTGATGTACCCCACAGAACGATTATAGGACAACCGCGGGTCAGTTAAAGGGAAATCACTCTATAGCTATGCGATTGGATATGAGAACTTCATTTATTCATGTGGTGAAAGCTACGGATTGCATAATATTATTTTAATGTGTTTGACCGTTTTCCGAGGATTTATATTTTTATCTTAATTGACCATGCTGATAAAATGTCTAGAAAAGAGAAAAATAGAACCCAAGCCCGATAGAGCTTTAGGTACAAATGGGAAAGTCTTGCCTATAAATAAATCAATATGGACAGGTTTAAATAAAAATATGTTTACGCCATTGTCCGTTTGACGTGACCCCCTGCATGAAATATGCATACAACTACAGTGAATACTATCACAACGATTTGAGATAAGCCCCCAAACATAACTTGCCATTTCATCTCCGTGGAAGACAGCGCATCGACGAAGGGTTGAGAAATGAGTCTGAAATACACCCAGGGATACCCCAAAAGGTCCATTTACACGTGGATCACGGCGGTGAAAATCAATAATTCAATCTCGTGTACTTGTAACTCAATACTATTTTCCCTAGGCTTTGTTATCTCTCTAAAATCAACGTTCCTAAGTCGGTAAATTATCAGACAACCAAGCAAGTTCTAGGTTTTCCCTAGGTATATCATTTCAGTACTAACAAATAACAAAAGGATGGAGTTTTCGAGCACTCCATTCGCCCCTAAAAGCAAGCAGTTCGCTCTAGAAATCGATCCATGTTAATGATGTCTCACCGAGAAGTAAAACATTAGTAATTTAGCGTCGATGTATGCTGTAACCAAAGAGAAATCGACAAGTGTTAAATTCCAATAAACAAGCAGTAATTTCCCAGGATACATCTTTTCGAGTACTATAGAGCACAAATCCCGCTTTACAAACTTAGGAAATTACTTAGGAACGCTGAAATTACAAACTTTGGGAGTGATAGCACGGACCCCAGGTGAAATTAATAGTCTAGGCGCAGAACCGAAATTGATGTTGCAAAAACGCTTAATGGAACCCACTTAAGAATCGCAATTTCAAACAATCAATTTGAAAGAAAAATCATTATCCCTTATAACCAATATATGCTACACTACTATAACAACAACTCTTTACCCTCACAATATGAGAGATATGTTCAAATCATGAAAACAAGTGTTTAAAAAAACAACAATCATTTTTCCATGTTGTTCCATAGACAGTTTGACAGGAAATATTGTCGAAAAACACACTGCATTATCTAGACTATGTACCCAACTAGGGTATTATATGCGCTCGGTCTACCATCTGAAATCATGACTGTCTGCGAGAAAATAAATACAATATTTTCATTGCATATTTTACTTTCTTTTGCAGCCATTTACAGCACTTTTAGTTTTGGGTTGTTTGTATTATGATTGATTTGGGAAAACGGGAAATAGAAGGAAAATCCTGAGATTGGTTGAACTTAAAGAGCGACTGTTAATTCATAAGGTCTCGCACAAACCGTTGTAAGGCGTTCTAAACACCGGACATATCATGTTTTGGTCTGACCCTCGGTATATCTGGCTGTCCGCCTGTACTATCCGTTCATATTTTCCGGATGATAACTTTAGTTCTATTAAATTTTAATTGGAATGAAATATGGTGTAGGTTCAGTATATCATAAAATACAGGTGTTCTTTTCCTTAATATGATCAATCCCGTTCAGGCTGCTTGACCACAACAAAACTTGGTATACACACTGTATATGTGGCTGAATTTGCACAAAAGTACTAGCGGTCTATATTTTCACAGCAAGTTTTATATATAATATATAATATATATAAATTGAGGACACCTGGCCGGAAAAACCGTTATCAATTAATTTCAATCTTATGACATTACTGGGCCAATTTGATTGGCTAATTTTAGAAACGATATCGGAAAGTACCAAGGCTATATCGGTAGAGAGAACTCTATCTTGTTACCACCAATCAAATCAAATTGCACTTCAGTTAAGAGATTTACAACGTATTACGATCGCAATAAACCAGTTGTGGACTTACAGACATATAGAGAAAAATAATATACCACATCTTCAGTTATATACATAGTCTATGTACTTGATTCGTAACATAGGTATTTCTAGTCCCACAATCGTGATTTATAAATATTAAATTGTTGTTGCCATTGTGGCATGTATAGTGGACGTGATAGACAATCTTTAAAGTCTTTCAACATACCAATACCTCCGACCGTTCAACCAGTGAGACAATTTGGGCCGGTTTTGGCGTAGGCACTATTTACTAAACGGATTACAGTATATTCTGATGTCCCTATAAGTAATATCTTTATTATGTGGCTCCAACGTTGGCTTCTCCTGCACCTGAAGATATCTCGGGCAAACCATCGCTGAGATATATTCAGGTGCAGGAGAAGCCAAATTTGGAGCCACACAATATCTGATAATCTGTCCCCTCAGATTGCAGAGAGATCAGGAAGGCAATGATCAAAGCTAAGCTGTTAACAGGATCTTACACCCTACACGCCAACCGTCATAAGTTCAATCAATTTGATGTCAGTCGGAACCATCTAGAAGCCCTCAAACATGTCCTTTCTGAGAAATGTAAAGAAGAACTGGCCGATCGTATACCAGCAGTAACGGACTGATGCTCCACTTCTTGCTGGACTGCTATCATAAATGACTAGCTTCGTTGATAGGTCAGAATAATACAATACCAAACAATGTGGAGAAGATAAGCAGAACCATGTTGTTCGAACTTCATTTGGCCAGAACAGCAATTCTTAATTCTCAGTAATTTCACAAACTAACTATACAGTCATGGTCTATGTGTCAAATTAAATTACTCCTAATCCAACAATTTGGTTAGGCTGACTAACAACTGTAATTGTGATATTCATACTACATGTACTTCTTATACTATGTTATACACCAACGATTGGTGCTTCAATAGAAGATAGCAACATACCTGTTCCCACAGGGTTCTCCGAAGACAACGGAGGAATTTACCACAATCAACCAGCTGGCGGTATTGAGTATTTAGTGATTTTACACAACACTCATAATGGCCGTCCATTTGTCCAATTTACCACACTCTTGGTAGTAGGCGACAAGTGTGACGAAAGACTAAACAAACACAATTGCAATTCATACAGTGGCGATTCATTGTTACAATATGCACTTAAACATGAGGCATTAAGCGACGTGGAATCTGCTTGGGTGATCGAATGGTAATAAAGAATCAAGTAGTTATTTTCATAAATTGTATTTCTATATCTTTCTTTTTTGTCGACGATGATTCTTCCGAATTAGGAAGTATATAGTTTAATTTCTGCGCAATTCCGACCTTGTGTTTTCTCAAATGCTACCAACGGTGTGAGTAGAATTTTCGGTAATATTAGTTGAATGCTTATTTGTTCGGTGGGCAAAGTGCCCGAGCACTCACCTGCCAGTGTTATGCACTGAAATGTGTACAAAACATTAATAATTAGAATTGGAAACAGGAGTTCTTATAAGGTATATATTGGAAATATATGCTTTTGTTTAATACGTCTTATACATGTTATGTCTGTCGTGTCGGCAATATCGTGTATTTGTTACATACATCCACAGTTGCATATCACTAACCACACGTGCGGCATAGACATGAGAAAAGTGTTCACTGAAGCAAGCATATTTGAAACAATGAACACTCGTTCTGAGTCTGTGCATGCCTCTATAAATCTGATATATATATATGGACCCATCATGCCATTCATGAAAATCGTGTGTAACACACACACGAGACACAGGCACAACCGAATCGTTGTGTTATTTCCGAGCAGAGCCTGAAGTGAACATGTGATTTAATTTTGGCAACAAACGTCACATGTTGCGTGCCTGCTAACACTCAATATCAATATATGAGTCGTGGTTTATGTCCTAGAGTACTATACCAGCGATATGTCGCAACACTTCCGTTAAATTGAGAGTGCTCTAATTGTCTCGATCGTCTTTGGCAAGGTGGATTAAATTGTCAGTAGATTCTGATCGTGTCAACTTATTCCAGCAGCTGACAACACCGGCAGTTCTTATCAAAATATTTCAACATGATCTGACACAGATTAGCGACGTGGAAGACACGCTCCTTTAAATATTTCGTACAGGGTCATGATAAAGCCGTCATGTCGATAGTTGACCATCTCTCATTATCCTATGCTATGGGTGTTTTCTGATACGCTAATCTGGCTGTGCCAATGGGGCGATGTGGATATCTCTCAGGACAATACATTTCGGGTTTTCGCGGATGTATATTCGCGGATGTCTCATTGTAGCAGTTTGTCACTTTTATGACCGCGTTAATTGCTTTCGATGTTTAGGTATGAACAATGGCTGGGCAACTCTTGAAGATTTGATTGCGGGAATAAAATGCATAACATAACAGCTAACGTAGCTGATGACGTATGTCTCAGTTGGAATGTAGAATAAAGGTTGTAGTGCGAAGTATCGTGCGTGTATTTAATCCGATTAGTAGATTTTCGGTCCGCATTTAGAGGCTTTCTAGTGGTGAATGAGAAACCTGCAGTAATAAGCCATAGTTTTTGTAATAATTTGAAGGATTAGTTGTTTTAATGGAATTCTGATCGTGCATTCATGAAACCAATATATTTTATATTATAATTTATATATATGCCAAATAATATGATCTTGAGGGCGTTACCATTTATTACTATGGTTTGCTAGTATGTGACGAGGGATTCTATGGCGTGGGTATTGTACACTAGTAACTTTCACTTTATCTGATAACTTTTTAGAAAATTCCAACCCAAACGATATGTGCAAATAATATGCTAAGATTGACACCACCCCGGCGGATTCCCTCTATATCCACTGCCTACCACATCGAAATATAGACAACAGTTTAATTTCGCCAAAACAAGGCAAGTACGAACACCTCACTCAAAGATGTGACAGTTGGCACTAATGTCACAAGTGACCAGAGAAAGTAAAAATTATGAATGTACAATACCCACGCCATAGAATACCTCGTCACACATATTAGTACCTGGGTGTTTTAGGCATTCCCGAATAGTATTTGGACGGTTCTGCTAACACGCGTACATTCAGAGTATTGGAAAAACGATACCACTCATGTAAACATGTATGACGTGATAACATTAAAGGGGTACTGTACGCCAATTTCAATAAATTCCCGGTAACAATTGCGATCTAATATCAATATTATATTTTAAAATAACGTATTTGAGTCGACGATGTCTACTGAAAACGTTCCGGTTAACAGGCTATCATAAAAGTAAAATTGAATTATTTAATATAAATGAATTTATGGCTGGAGTCATAAAATGGCGAATTATGCCATTACGAGTTACCGTTCTTGAAATCTCACATGTTGGGTGTCTTTTATCGACGGCCGTTTACGACGAACATTATTGAGTTGCGAACAAAACATGTTACATGCAAAAGGAACTCCCGCTATAACCAATTTGGAAAAAAGAGAAGAAACAAGATTCATAAAGCGTCAAGTATTTTTATATGGGGTGAGATTGTTCGATGTAAGAGATTACAGGCATCAATTGAACTTCCGGTTCATCCTGCAACCTGCGTCTTCTCCGGTGAAGGTCAAAAACATGGCGCGTAGTTTGAAATCGTAATATTTTTATATCCAAGATCAATATTTTCGTCGCTAAATTAGGTTTATACGAAACTCATATAACACGAACACAATCTAACTTGAAAGTTATGTCAATGGGAGTAAACAAAAAAAATGCCTATCTCTGTGTACAGTACCCCTTTAACTTTTATCTTCCCCAGCTTACTCTGTATTAGCTGATGTTCTAATATATATGGAGAGAAGAAATTCGGATTGGAAAGCCAGGTGCAAAATAGACATACGAACTGTGCATAATACTTCAGGCTATACCATCATTATCAGAGTCCTAAGAGTGCTCTAGGTTCCAATAAGTAGGTCAAGATTGAACGGGTAATCGCCAGTTGAGCTAATCTAGATTAATTACGTGAAAGTCATAATGAATTAATTGTCGTGGTAAAGTCATCGCGCTTCAAGCTTCGCTCCACGTTGCTAAGGGTGCATTTACACTGATATAGAACTGTATACAGATCTGTATGAAGTCACGTGTCGCGCATTACTGTGATCACAACATAATTACTAATAGTGAACGCGCGCTGATCAGCACTCTGGTAATTGACAATTCATTACGAGTCGTGTCAATTTAGGCCAGACATAAAAATGGATCAACTATCAGCAGACAACAGCGATTTGGTATGTGCCGCATGTATTTAAAGTGTATCCTTATACCACTTGATAATGGTTCGAAGAAAGAATGCAAATCGCATATGAATACACAACAAACAACCGTGTGTACAAATAGAGAGGCTAGAGAGCACCCATACAGCTTTAGATGGCGATTCCACCAATATTTAGGATTTCAGGTGATCATCTATATATATATAGGTCTCCTGTTTGACACCATCTGGGCGGTGGCCATTTTGGATCTGTATGAAATGGGTATCCACCCTACAACACCCTTTATTTGACCAAATGTAGTAGAAATTCCAACTGATGACAATTCCAATGGCAATGTTGACCAAATGTAGGACAATATTTTTTCTTAAATTAACTAGCAGTTTTTGACTGGCCACGGGGAGGGACCAGGACACAATCTTTCCAAGTGTTGGAAATTTCCAACCTGACACCCGCCCCCATAAGGTTGGAAAACGTCCAGCTGATGGCCATTCCAGCCCAAAATTTTGATAAAAAGTAGGAAATTATGCAAATATTGGTCCGAAAACAATACCCCCCAATATAATGTTTGAAAATCAAACTCCAAGATAATTTTAAACCTATTGTTGGTTTGGAAATTTCAACTAATGTTGTGTCAGGTATGAAATTTCCAACTGTTGAAAATTTTGACCAAAGTTGCCACGTCCCTGTCCGTGTTCAATATTCGAAATACACGGGTTGAAATGACAACGAACGCTAAAACACATTCGCCAAGCCCGAGTAACAATTAATCAAAACAGATTTGCCTGTCACAATGATTCGGCGTTGACCGTGACGTATAGCGGACACGATTTTTGCTCACACGAACTAATACCGTATTCATTCTGTGTGCATTTCTATATCAACCCGTTTACACTAGTCTGCGTGTAGATCTGTGTACAGTTCTATAGCAATGTAAATGCACCCTAAGCTAGCGGAATGAACACATGACAGTGTACATTAAATATTTCGTACAAAGTAACGCTAAAGCGGTCATGTCGATATTTAATCACTTTACAAGCGAAAGATATTCTCATAAAGAAGAATAAACGTACAATGGTTGGTCTTAACTGCATAAGTATCAACGAAAATTTTGAAAACTTACAGAATCTTTTATGTGACATGAAAACCAATGACAACAATCTTGACATAATAGCGCCAACCGAAACGTTTAAAATACATTAATCATCAGACTTAAAAATCTCCGGTTATCATCCCATGGCATTTAAATCAAGGTCTGATATTGATGATGGTAGGGGTGGGGTTGGTATTTACATAAGAAACACTATTACGTGTAGAAACAGGCCAGATCTATCAATAGTTATCCCACATGTTATTGAAACTGTGTTCATTGACCAAAAGCTGACCTTGACAAGTTCGCTTCTAAATTCGACGACATCTTAGATACAATCAACACTAATAAGTCGAACATAATGGGTGATTTCAATATCGATCTACTGAATTGCGCGCAACAAAACAAACGATTTTTTAAACAATGTATTCACAAGAGGATTCGTGTCCGTCATGACAAAACCGACAAGAATGACTGACCACTTAGCGACCCTTATTTTCACAAATAATCTTCGCAACGAAAACTGCTTTGGCATAGTTACATGTGAGTTATCCGATCACTTTGGGGTATTTATCACTGACACTGAAGGTTATAACCGATTAAAAACGCACATGTAACCAAGCGAACTCCCCGCCGAAACCTTTCCCAAGAAATATTAATAGATTCAACGATACTCTTAAATCGTGTAATTTCCATTCTGTTTGTAATTGTAATAATGCAGATCAACCATACGAAAACATTCTGGATATCTATTTAACAACACACAACGTAGCTTTTCCGCCAATAACCCTTACAATACCTAAAAAAAATCGTTAAAGGCGAACCATGGATTACCACGGATTAATAAGAACTTCACTTAAGAAACAAGAACTATATCCCCGTAAATTAAGCTCGCCATCCTCCATCCATATGAATTCATACCTCAAATATAGACAACTATATAACACCATTATCCGGAAAAGTAAACGCATGTATTACTGTGCATTATGTTCTCCCCACTATGCGCACATTATCTGCTTATAAAGAAACTGTTTTAGGTAGATAATCTGCTTAGAATTGCCTCATTTTGAGTCGGTAATATGCTGAAAATGAGAGCATTTTAGTCACATTTTCCACTCATAATGAGGCGGTTTATAAGCAGATTATGTGCGGACTATAACAAAAATAAGCAAACTCACGACTTTTAACGCTCTCTAACATGTGTTTTCATTGTGGCCCGAGCCATAAAAAAAGAACGGGTGTGATCCATTATCTGCTTATTTTAGAGTTAAGTAATCACATTATGTACACATTTCACTTTATAGGTCGATTATGTGCGTATCTGCAAAACTGATGAAAGAAATCATATTTTCCGTGGCACTAGCATAAAGCATATATTCAACTTGTCATTCGAGCAAGGTTTTATTTCCAACAAAATCGGACATCAGACGGACTTCGCCTTAACCATTCAACTTTTGATCTACTGAATCAAATTGTGAAAAATAACGACAAGCCCACAAAAGATTCCACCATTGCCCTATGTCGATCTGTCCAAAGCTTTTGACACAATCAGCCACGACATCTTACTTAAAACACGGAACATTATGGAATTAGAGGCATGGCAAACAAATGGTTTCGAAGCTATCTCAATGAGAGACGACAATACGTAAAATTCAATGGAAGCAAGTCAAATCTCCTTAAAACTTTATGTGTTCCTCATGGATTCTTACACGGGCCCATAATTATTCGCCTCTACGTGAGCGATATGTCAAATGCAACTACGGTGGAACTGTTATCATATGCCGAGGTATATGCTCTTGCATCCACAAAACAATGATAACAAATGGAATACAATTGAAATATATCTTAATGGAACCGATCTTGAAAACCTGACCTTTACATATACATTTCCATTGTATGCTCAAAAATGGCACATGCAATTTATTGCATTAATAAGTTAAACATTTCCTCCCGAGCAAGGTTCTCAAAACATATTTCGCCCTAAGGCGAAGCCACTTAGTTTATGTCATCCAAATATGGGCACATGTATCGGCAGTGAAGAAACTATTTTATTACAAAAATGATCCATCATAATTATATGTAACAAAATATAGAAGTAGTCACACCGATCCGCTTTTCAAACAAGCATTTTTAAAATAGATGACTTACATCAATTACATGCATCCATTTCCATGCACGATTTATATCACAATCAGTTACCAGTGTCTCTTTCTGGTATGTATAACAAGAGAGCAGAACGAAATAGACGACAACTTAACCCCATATTACAAAACAAAATTCAGGACCATGTCTTTTTCTAAAGTTCTCCCTCACATTCATTCCTCTTTATATGAAATCCCATAGAAAGTAAACATACCTCTAATCAATAAAGACATCTCTTCCGAAAACGTATTCAAACGGATATCATTAATACCAATTCAGCGAACGTCCAATGCAAAAATGGATGGTGCCCCGATTGTATAAACGATACATAATTTTCTGCTAACAAATGTAAAAACAAAAATCCACACCTCTTGTATTTATGTTTCCATGCATTCACTAAAATATACATGTTAATTAAAACATTCCAAAAACCTCACTTGAATGATTCCTACTCGGTTCCATTCACTCATATATATCCATAGTATTCATTCATTATATCGACAAAGTATGCCTATACATACACATGAACCACCGTAAGTACCATCGCCCTAACAAAGCCAATAAAAACCCAGTCTACACATGATGTAAGTAACCCAAAACAATCCAATTAATTTGGCCATCTACATCATATAATATGTCACCATAGTCAGGGGTGATAGGAAGATGCCAGTCATGACGATATCAACCCTAACAATATACATATATAATATATTACTACTATATTTATTTGTAACTGTTCTTTCCATGTGTGTATATTGTAAATACAATTATCCTATCCTGTCCTTGAACAAAATTCTCAAACTCAAGTTACCTATCGATATTTCACTGAAACTAATTTTATGATTCTACGAATTATGAAAGAGGTCTGGGGTGCTATTCACCGGCTGGGTTTATAATATAGTCCAGGTAGTTTTACGAGGCGACGCTCAATGCGAAGCTATCGGTGGACATATCGATGGGAAGACATCGCCGCGCCATATAGGATTATCCAATCAAGGTGATTGGCGTCAATCATAGATTGACCACCGGTCACATAAACATGCTGCGTGTAGCAGTACACGTTTGTACACATTTCAACAATGAGCAACCGAGGAAAAGGACGTGGGGCAAAATATACCACCGACGACATGAGGGGGTCTACAAAAAAAATCCGTATATAGGGACGGGGTGGGTGGGTGGTCCAGAGGCCGAAACAATCGTGCTTGTAATTATTTTTCCAAAATGGGTTTTTTTCAAACAATTTACAAGTACTGACCATGTCATGTTGTTTGTAAGCATGCTAGTATCATGTTTGTTGGCATATGGCTATATGGACATCTATAGTGACTATTTAGCCTCAGATTTAGCAACATTCTGGATTTCACAGGATCCCGTCCCACTTCTCAGTGGAAAACCGTAATTTAGTAAAAAAATTAATGTATTACCCTGTTGTATTACCCGAATAAAAGTAATAACATAAAAAAAACTGTATCATAAATACTACATGGTGAATACTCAATGATGACTAGATATCATTGACCCGATTGTTGCATAACATGAAATTGAAAAGGGTATCTCATAAATTTCTAATGTCTGAATACTGTCTTGTTCTGGCATGCATGCAATCAATTTCATTCCTTCTGGTTATTTCTCATCTTTTTAATGATTTTTGACAATAGTTGGACAACAGAAAATAAAGAAAGTATATAGAATATATACATCAATACAGGTTTTTTTTTCTCATACAGCCCGATGACTTCATCATCGCGATTTTCATAATAATCACCATATTCATCATAGTCATCATTTCCACCATCGCCGTCGTGTGGAACGCCTCAGCTGCCTTATATGGTGTTTCGCCATTATGTGAGGTCGTCTCATCATGATGTAAAGTCGTTTCGCCATTATGTGAGGTCGTCTCGTCGTGATATAAAGTCGTTTCGCCATTATGTGATGTCGTTTTGTCTTTATATGAAGTCTCCTCTCCAATATATAAAGTGGTTACACCATTATGTTAGGTCGTGTCTTGTGAGGTGGTTTGCATATTATATTAGGTCGTATCGTCATTATATAAAGTCGTTTTACCATTATATGAAGTCGTTTCATCATTATATAAAGTCGTTTCGTCATTATACAAAGTCGTTTCGCCATTATGTGAGGTCGTTTTGTCATGATATAAAGTCTTTTCGCCATTATCTGAGGTCGTCTCGTCATGATATAAAGTCGCCACTTGTGAGGTCGTTTTGTCTTTATATGAAGTCTACTCTCCAATACATAAATGGTTACACCATTATGTTAGGTCGTGTCTTATGATGTGGTTTCGTCATTATGTGAGATCGTCTCGTCATGATATAAAGTGGTTTCACCATTATGTGAGGTCGTCACATCATGATATAAAGTGGCTACACCATTATATGAGGTCGTCTGATCATAATATAAAGTGGTTTCACCATTATGTGAAGTCGTCTCCTCATGACATAAGGTGGTTACACCATTATGTGAGGTCGTCTCATCATGACATAAAGTGGTGTCACCATTATGTGAGGTCGTCTCATCATAATATAAAGTCGTTTCGCCATTATGTTAGGTCGTCTCGTCATTATATAACAAGATAATACAACTATGAGTATATACAGCTGATTCAGTCCGTGTGGGTAGGGGGTTTGTGGCCGCCACTAAATGAGTGGGTTTCAGTTTTGTTCGTATTTGCGAGTCATGTGGATATATGTGTGTATGTGAGAGTTTGTACATGCGTGCGTGTGTGTATGTGTATGTGCTGACAGTGTATGGTTTTCCGTAGTCTTGTACATAATGTTCATTAATCTGTGAGCGAATTGGTGTGACTGTGCTCGAATGTGGTTTTGTGTTTGTATGGCGCGAATGTATACATGTGCGGTGATGAATAACTGCTTGAGTATATATTTCTATATCTTTGTTCTCCAACATTTTTTTTTTGGGTTATGGTATGTTCATGTTTTGCTTATGTTTCTTTAATTTGTTTCAATGTATTCTTGTAATAATCTTCTACCAAGGAGGAATTAAAGATATATATTATGTTAGGTCGTCTCGTCATTATATAAAGTCGTTTCGCCATTATGTTAGGTCGTCTCGTCATTATATAAAGTGGTTACACCATTATGTTAGGTCGTCTCGTCATTATATAAAGTCGTTTCGCCATTATGTTAGGTCGTTTCGTCATTATATACAGTGGTTACACCATTATATTAGGTCGTTTCGGCATGATATAAAGTCGTTTCGCCATTATAAAAAGCGGTTACACCATTATGTTAGGTAGTCTCGTCATTATATAAAGTCGTTTCGCCATTATGTTAGGTCGTTTCGTCATTATATAAAGTCGTTTCACCAGTATGTGAGGTCGTCTCGTCATTATATAAAGTCGTTTCGCCATTATATAAAGTGGTTACACCATTACGTTAGGTCGTCTCGTCATGATATAAAGTCGTTTCGCCATTATATGATGTGGTAACTTCAAAATTATACGATATTTCATTATGATATGTTGATGTAAAATATCGGAATCTGAAGCGGATTAAAGATAAAAACTTGTAATCGTGCACAGTTTCTATTTCTGATTTGATTGAGTCGGGAATGGCATAACCTCAGACAAATCA
The DNA here is from genome assembly GCA_032622095.1 of Siphonodentalium dalli. Taxonomy (NCBI): domain Eukaryota; kingdom Metazoa; phylum Mollusca; class Scaphopoda; order Gadilida; family Siphonodentaliidae; genus Siphonodentalium; species Siphonodentalium dalli. Next base: position 58,449,240 of record CP136062.1, read on the forward strand.
TCGGCACTGCGAACGATAATACAGAAAATACCCTCGAATGACTGTTTGGTGACAAAATAATTATACTACAAGTCCCTTTTTTCACATAGCAGAAACGCTATAATGTTTTGTGCAGTCGTTCGTCTGTTGGCGTGCCATTTCCGAGTTATCATTTTCAATTACCCTGAACATTTCCGACAGCTCGAACTCACCACGCGACGAAAATGTCACGTCCGTCGGATTCAGAAATAATTTCCGAACTACAATAGTAATTTAACTAAATATCGGGCAAACTATGGTTAGGTTCCTAGACTAAGCAGGGATTTTTCTGGCCGATGACAGTGACCGAATATAGGCCCCATTCCCTATCAGAAATAGGCTAGTTCAAAATGAACCTAATACTGCATATGAGGTTCAATTGCCCCCATTCATTTCAATGGTGACGCACCAAGAGGTGCTAGGGGAGCGTTTGGGGTATGAATTTGATGCACTTTAGATTTTGTTCTGTTCTGTTATCTTTGAAATGTCTATAATAAATTATTTCCCTGCTTTCCTGCCAAAAATTAAACATTTTATTAAGAAATTATGTCTTAAAATGCCATATTTTTCAGGGGTAAAAATTGCACAAAAACGCTCATTATTTGCTAATGAATAAAAAAATGTAGTATTCAGACATAAAATAATGAGTCATATTGTACAATCAGGCATTAAAGAAAGACATATTATGGACTTATTCGAGTGTGTTAAACTAATAAGTTAGTACTCATGCGCTATGTCAACTGTGGGAAAGTAGCATTCTACTAATATCGACAAAAATCTCAAAGAAATCGACCATGCCACTCCATAGATATCACCGTCTGAACTATGCTTAATGTAAATATTTACATCTCGATTCGGGACGCAACAATCGGGGATAAACTAACGCAAATGATTTTGCCATCATGAGTCATTGCATTTAATTAATATATAAGAATGATGGTGTGTGTGCAGTAAATTTTGGTTAATATTCGTAAAATTGAAAGTTTCAATGACACTGTAGCTCAACTGGGAAAGGGAATAATTTCATGTGTTATACAGTCAATGGAGCGATTAGGAATGCGGAAAGTTGAAAGATCTAAGTAATACTATATTATCAACATGAAGAGATATATAAAAAGTAAAATTCAAGATGGTTGGTGACGGCTATGTTTTCCAATGAAATTCAAAAAACATTTGATACTTCAATCTAGCAGATCAATATCATGATTAATATGAAGTTTGGCGATGATCGGATGAGGGAAGTGGACTGTAGTGTGTGCAAAAGGATTTGTTATGAAAAGAATAAAATCCAAGATGGCTGCCAGCGGACATGTTTTATGGCCGAATGATCCCAAAATGACTCGTTCCCATCTACATATCAATGTTAACATCCATGACAAATTTCACGATGATCCAACCAAAGGTACGACCTGTAGCCCGTGCCAAAGGATTTAGTCATGCAAAGAGTAAAATCCAAGATGGCTGATGGCGGCCATGTTTTATGGCCGAATGACCCCAAAATGATTTGTTCCCATCCACATGTCAACGTCAACAGCTATGACAAATTTCATAATGATCTGACCGAAGGTACGGCATGTAGCCCGTGCTAAAGGAAATTGTTGACACCTCACACACGCACACACGCATACGTAACTTCCACGACAAATGTCATGATGATCAGACGAATCACTCCGGCCTGTAGTCGTGCTGATGGATTGAATTTTTAAATCCAAGATGGCCACTGACCGAAGGTACGACATGTAGTCCGTGCTAAAGGAAATTGTTGACACCTCACACACGCATACACGTACACCCTCACACACACACACCCTCACATACAAACACACACTCCCTCAAACACACACACACCCTCTCCCTCACACACACACACACCCTCACACACACACACACACACACACGGACGACGGATAGCAAGCCATGGCAATAGCTAAACCTTTACAAAGTAAAGTTGAGCTAATAACAACTTTGAGCAAGATTATTCTCCATTTCTATTTGATCACCCAACCGGAGTGTTTCACAGCACTAAGAATTATTAAAAAAAACAAAGGTTTTGATTCATTTTAGTGTCCTAAACGCTCCCATCGCACCTCTGAATCCGTCACAGTTGAAAGGAATGGGGAGGTCCTTTCGTCGTGATATAAAGTCGTTTCACCATTATATAAAGTCGTTACACCATTATGTTAGGTCGTCTCGCGATGATATAAAGTCGTTTCGCCATTATGTGATGTGGTAACTTCATTATACGACATTTCTTTATGATATTGTTGATGTAAAATATCGGAATCTGAAGCGGATTAAAGATAAAAACTTGTAATCGTGCACAGTTTCTATTTCGGATTTGATTGAGTCGGGAATGGCATAACCTCAAACAAATCAGCCGACACTGCGAACTGACACCAAGAAAGATAATACAGAAAATGGCGCGCCATTTCCGAGTTATCATTTTGAATTACCCTGAACATTTCCGGGGACACAATATAAAGTGTAAGTCGAGGCCGAGGCCGGCTCCAAATAAAAGGTGTAAGCGGGGTGTTATGTGGCGTTAGGTCCGTTGTTTCTCAATGGATATGAATGAAATGTGGTATATATGTCCGAGGTGAGATATGGAACACACTAACGCTTGAATTGTTTTGTGTGTGTGCGTATGTGTGTGTGTGCGTGTGTGAGGTGTCAACAATATTTCCTTTAGCACGGGCTACATGTCGTACCTTCAGTTGGATCATTATAAAATTTGTCAGAGCTGTTGACGTTGACATGTGGATGGGAACGAGTCATTTTGGGGTCATTCGGAAAAAAATATGGCCGCCAACGGCCATATTGGATTCCAAAATTAAATCCGTTAGCACGGGCTACAGGTCGTACTGTTCGTCTGATCATCATGAAATTTGTCATGGATGTTAATATTGACATGCAGATGGGAACGAGTCATTTTGGGGTCGTTCGGCCAAAAAACATGGCCACCAGCAGCCATCTTGGATTTTACTCTTTGCATGACTATATCATTTGGCACGGGCTACAGTTCGTACCTTATGTCGGATCATTATAATATTTGTCATGGCTGATGACATTGACATGTAGATGGGAACGAGTCATTTTGGGGTCATATGGCCACCAGCAGCCATCTTGGATTTTACTCTTTGTATGACTAAATCCTTTGGCACGGGCTACAGGTCGGTACGGATGTGAGGTAATGGACACATAGATATGTACAAGTCTTTAATAGGTCGTGAATAATATACAAGCAGTGTATACAAATGTGAGAATCGATGACCCTAGTATTAGAATAGTCGAGCCTCTGCATATTAGAGGCTCGAAAGTGGAATAGGACAAGCATGATATCTTGGGCTATTAGGTGAATACATAATGAGGTGTTTGGTAATACACATCGGGATTGGTCCCGCTGTTATTGTCATTTCCTATGACCATATTTGGGAGCCGTCTTCATTGTGTGTAGGTCTTGGCTGGGAGTAAGATGTGTGAGGTTTCCTTAAGGAACCGAACACGGATATTCGAGTTTGGTGTTCTAGCTCTGGTTTAATATGTTAGCCTTGTCAAGATCATCAGTCGCGTACACGGTTCCATTTACATTTATGGTATTTATATGGGCATTAGAACAGTATAGGGGTGGAACGTTCGTTGTTTTCTTTTTACACAGTAGGTAATCATTAGTTGCCAGAAATCGCGGGGAGAGGATGATTCTTTCATGCGGTCTTCCAATTTTTCATAAATTTCGATTTTGCGAACTTTTTAATGTTATTTACTTTATTTCGACATTGCTTATATGTTTGCCATATGTTGTGATTATTATTGTTTTGGCTTTGGTTAGTAGCCTTTCGCGTTTGCGAATTTCGCTTCGGATTTCTGAGTTAAACCAAATTTTATCCTTGGGCCGAACCGTAACAGAGGATTGGGGAATGGTATAGCTCATTATTGACATAACTTTAATTTGGAAAAGTATGGTAGCTGAATCGATGTCGAGGCACTTACTGAGATCATCCCAGTTTGTGTTACCGAGTATTTCGTTGGCTCTTTCGAAATTTGCTCTGGAGTAGTTACATACAACTCTCTGAAACGAAGTCACTTGTGAATAATCACAAGTTAATGACACATATACACCTAAGTGATCAGAGACTCCCAGATTTATTACCTCGGCTTCTAGTACACGAAGGGAATTGCCGATAATAATGTACTCGATGATTGTGCTACTCTAGTAGGGGAAGTTATAACGTTTTTGTTGCTATATCGGTCTATGATTTCCATCAACTTCGAGGAATTGTCTAGGAGGTTGGAATTGTAGTCACCCGTGATAATAATATTTTCGGTTATGTCAAGTGCGTCTGATATCGATGATTCTAAGTACACCCAATAGTTTGGATCACAGTACTGGTCTGACCTATATGACATTCCCAGTAGGATATGACTTTTCTTAGAGAATATTTCAAACCATAATATTGATTAGTCAAATTCTAATTCATATCTATGACTATATATGATATGGGTCGCGAACATTACACATATTCCTCCACAGCGAGAGTCGCGATCCTTTCGAACAGGATCTTGGTATCCAGGAATTTTTATTTTTCTGAAGAGATAGATGGGTCCAAGTGAGTTTCGCTAAAACACAGAACATTGAAATCATTGATCATATCAACAATTTTTTCTAGTTTGTTTCGAATACTTCTGTTGTACTGTTGTACTGGAAAATTGAAATTGTGTGATTGATTGCATCATGGCAGGGCCGGAGTTAATCTCAATGTCACCTGATAGTATCAAGATGAGAAAGGTTGTAATGAATAAGAATTAAACAAATTTTGTCCGGAAACTATATTTCAGAGTTGCGCCTTTTGCCACAAGGGTCTTGGGTGTCTTCTTCAAGTCAAAATGACTGAAGAACTGAAAAACTTACGCGAATTATTTATTCCAAAATATTACTGGGATAATCCGAACCGCAATAAATTCCATGAACTACTTTCTTTTGAAAACATGAGCGTTCTGAAAAGACTGAGCATATTTATTAAATTGGCATTGAAAATGATTTCTTAATATCCTATTAGATATACAGATGAAATGTATAAATATGTATGTATGTGTGTATGTGTATATGTATGTGTATGCATATGTGTATACAATATATATATATATATAATGCAACACATCCATAAATTGGAAATTGCATAATTATGCAAGGTAATTGTTAATGAATCGTATGTATACGTGCTGTGTATAGTCATTATATTATGGTGAATTTGTTACGGAAATATGATATGATAATTGTTAACGTATAAATTGTTTGTATAAATTGTTTGTTTGTATATATGTTTGGCTATGTTCCGACTTAAATGTTGGCTTTTCAAATAAACAATCAAACCATTTTTTCTAGTTTGCTTCGAATACTTCTGATGTTGTACTTGAAAATTGAAATTGTGTGATTGATTTCATCATGGCAGGGCCGGGGTTAATCTCAATGTCACCTGATAGTATCAAGATGAGAAAGGTTGTAATGAATAATAATTTAAAACATTTTGTCCGGAAGCTATATTTCAGAGTTGCGCCTTTTGCCACAAGGGTCTTGGGTGTCTTCTTCTTCAAGTCAAAAAGTCCAATTGCTGCTCTATACTGTTGTATCGGACAGGTCATTATATTTAAATCGGTGGTTCGAAATGAGTAATGAGCAGCAAATGGGCTTCGTGAATGGAGTAGAGGACATTGTGTTTGTCAATTTCAACGTTGGCACCTGGCACTTAGACTTCGCACAGTTGTGTGACATATAGTATATCGGAGCTGTAAATGTGAATAGGTTATGGAACCTCTGATATATACAAAACATGGAAACAACATGAAAGCTTATAACTACACAAACATATATGTAAATGGAAATAACAAGTGTGTGGTGATAGTTATGGTGCAAGATGGTGCGATTGTGGTGAGGTTCCATCATATGTCGACTGGCGTGTGCTTTAGTTTGGGACGGGATGATAGACAGGATGCACGGCCCGGACGTTAAGTTTCTGAGTGATAATGAATTTTAATCGGATTATATAGTCACTATACAGAATGTAGCCTTAAGATGTCGTGGTTTAATTAGGCTCGCTCAAATATGGACCTATCAAGGTTTATACCGGGATATGTGGTCGTAATGACACCATTTAGTCATGATGTCGTGAAATATCGTGAAGGCAAATATCAGTTTATCTTTATTGCGCATATTACATGTAATTTTTCTATTTTGCATAGTTTGCACTTTGCATGTATAACATATATTAACAGGTACTGTTGGTTTTATTATTTGTAACATGTGTTTGTCCTGTTTTAATCAGTCGTTTGTTTGAAATGGTACAGGCTTTTAAAAACAACGGCCAGAGTTTTCTCGTGATGTTGAATTTGAGGGCAATGTAATTAGGCCAGGCTAATTTTCTCTGTGTTGCTTCAATGGCTTTGCCAGACAAGGTGTGAGTGACATGTGCGCTCTTATCGTAATTAGATACAATTTCAGTAGCATATTTATAAATTCACTGATAATAACATAATATTGCTCATCTGTGTCATTTGTGGAGCTTTGGTATCTAGAAACAAATATGATATTAATATAACAAGGCATCTGGGAAATTTATAAATTTATAAATCATGTGCTGTTCTGGGTCAGTGGGAGCCACCCTTCTTCTTTTTTTTCCAGTACCGGTATCTCATTATTGTCATTGGTATGTATTATTATTATTATTATTTTTATTTTTTTTATGAAAGTTACAATTATCACAGATTCTCAGGAAAAAATTTGGAGTTTAGAACTATGATTATGAGTGTAATTTATTTGTCTTACAATTAACAAGAAGGGTGGGCCTTGGCTCAGACACCAATTTAGACTTAGATTAATTAATTAATTATCATTTGTGGTAAAAAGTACAAACTAAAAGGAGCGTTCAACTAGTGTATTTTATATCATAGTGTGCGGTGCATATTTATGGGGCTGGGGAAGTGGAGTTGTCAACTTGCATGGTACTTGCATGTGGAGGTATATATAATAATACATCGGCCAAAGATAAATTTTGGGTTTGGGTTACAAGCCAAAATAAAATAGGGTCGGTAGGTAGGCTTGAAATCTTATGTTTTTGTTTTTTGAATTTGTTTTTTGTATTTTGTCATGTTCTTATTACTTTTCATGTGCGCATTTTACTCTGTAAGATTGACATAAAACTACTATTGTTAATTTTTTAATAAATTTTAATATTACACAATACTTTTACTAAGAAATCAACCTATTCTGAGATGCTGAAATGTGTAAAAAATTCTATAGATTTTCTTGAAAACCATGAAAAAAACTTTAGGGTAGGGGATTTTAAATTAGGGTCGATAGGGAAACCCAAACCACACATTTTTTTCTTTGGCCTTAGGTATATTATGTCATTTGTTATTTTTGCACTTAAATTATATACCAGTAGATAGGTGAGTAAGTAAACAGGCATGTATGTATTTATACTTGGTAAATGTATTTGGACCACATCAGCCATACTATACGGTACCAGTAAACTGAGTAGAAAAATCACTTGGGTGTAAACAATAAATCATAGCTATTCCATCACCACCACCCTGTGGTAATGAAACAACTATGATTCACTTTTACACTGGTGGTTGGGAATTTGTTATGGTAGTTCAGGTGCTTTAAACTTCATCCAAGTGTCAGAGGGTTGAGCGGTATCCTATGATACTAATTTCGGTTTTCGGGTAATTACTCCAATGTTTTTTTAAATCTTGTCCCATGAGCAATAACCTTAATTGCACCGAAATCTGTCGTGGTGTTTACCCCCAGCCACCTTAATAAGGTCTTAAACACATGTAGTAGTTCTATTATGGTGGCAGAACAATACAGTTTTCCTGTTTGGAGAATGTATCCAGTAACAAACAAATAAGCATGATATCTAATTTTTTTTATTTATTTCTTTTATTTCTGTTTTTATTTTTTTTTTATTTATTTATTTATTTATTATTTTTAAAGGTGCATAACAGTTTTTTTGTATGGATGATTGTTAAACAGTTTTGATGTAGAAACTTGGGTAATGGCTCAACATTGCAAAATCTTCCAGAAAATGAAAGTGGAAAAAGTTGTTGTGTAGATTATTTGAATTTGATTATAATATGGTTCAAAGAGGTTCCAAGAGGTGTGTTTGGATTGCATCATGAGACCGGTCATCTCCATAAGCATAGTGCTTGGAGACCAGTCAGGGGTAGGCTCTCCCCTATGACTTTCCTCTTCCCGAAAGGGTTGGTGGAAGGGGTAATAATAGACAGAGCCCTATATGATGCAGCCATAACCAGGATCCAGTCTGCATGTGTTGTTAATATACCAGTTTCTTATTAGTTAATCTTTGAAACTAGGCAAAGCTGATATTTGTACTTTCAAAATTAAGTTGTGCGATCTGTCATTCAAGTAGACACAGATTTGATTTGACTGGGTACACACTACATTCATGTTGTCAAATTTACTACCCTAACCGGGTTGAGGATTATTGTCCCTGCTGCTTCTTACACGTACAATACAAATATAAATAAATAATTTGACTGTATCAGATCATTTGTAACATATACAATTCAAAATAAGGAAGCATATAATAATATATTGATAGTAGGGCCACCATGCAATTGACTCAAACAATGGACTTAAGACACAAATAGCAGTTCTAGTATGGCGGCAGAACAATACACAAATAAATTTCTGTTTGGAGAATGTATCCAGTAAAACCAAATAAGAATGTACTTGATGGTATTTAATTTTTTATTTATATATTTCATTTCTTTTATTTGTTAATTATTGTTATTTATTTTTATCCCCCCCCCCCAAATAGGTGCATACCAATTTAAACACATGAATGTTTTTATGTATAGATGATAGTTCAACTGTTTTGAGGTAGAAATTGGGCAATGGTTCAACAAAGCTTATTCCTATATTTAGTGTTTTGCCTGCAGTTGCAAAATCTTCCCGAAAATGAAAGTTGAAGAAGTTGCTGTGTAGATTATTTGTATTAATTATCACATGGTTCAAAGAGGTGTTTTTGGATGCATCATGAGACTAGTCCTTTTAATGAGCATAGTGCTTGGATACCAGTCAGGGGTAGGCTCTCCTCTATGACTTTCCTCTTCCCGAAAGGTTGGTGGAATGGGTAATAAGAGGAGGCATAGCCCTATATGGTGCAGGCCTGCCCAAGATCTAGTACTGGATGTGTTTCTGATTAACTTGGAAACTAGGCAATACTGATATTTGTACTTTAAAAAAATTAAGTTGTGCGATTCGGCATTTAAGTAGACACACTTTTGATTTGACTGGATACACCATTCATGTTGTCAAATTAACTACCTTAACCTGCTTCATACAGGTACAATACAACTATAAATACATAATTTGACAGTATCAGATAATTTGTAACATATAATATTCAAAACAAGGAAGCATATAATAATATATTGATAGTAGAACCACCATGCAGTTGACTCCGGAGCAAATCTTGGTATAACGTTTTGGGGGGTAATAATTCACTGGTTGATCAGGTAACAATCAGTAATTATAATGTAGTTTATAATTTGATTTTGGAGATAGTATTCATATTTTAATTTTTTGTCTTAATGACCAGTAAATTATAATGTGGAAATCAGTTGATGGGTAAATGTCTCAATGATGTCAGATGCCCATGTGGTTATCTTAATTACTTTCAAATAGTTCTGGTCTTCAGTCATGCATGGGAATGGAGGGGGATGCACATGATCACAATAAAATATAATATGGTTTTTGCCAGACATTTAGATATTACAATCTCGTTGTAATTTAAGCTTGAAATTCTTCAAGCACAGCTAGAATAGTCTACAGATCATTCGCAACATGTTCAATGTACTTGAAAGTATTATGTATCTCTTCATGACCAGCCTTTCAGCAACTAACTCTACTAAAATATTTGATGAAATATTTATTTATTTATTCATTATTATTTTTTTTTCTTTGAGAATTTAGATGTTTAGCTCAGGCACCAAAATTACACGGTGGGGAGGGGGACATAACAAAGGCTCAGTTTAAAAGCATATATGAATGTTGAGTGTTGTAAAGTTGGAATAATTGTACCATTTGATAACCTAGTTCGTGAAAAATAATTCTTTTGCGCCCAGAACGTCTATTTGATTAGCTATCAATCAAAGTAATTATTTAGTATTTTAGACACAGAAGAGATACACAATCCTAATGATATTCACTTGGTTTTGGCCTATTACTTAAGTCAATTGGTATGTATTAAATGAGGAAATATTAGTGCATTCAACATGCGTTACTATCATTTTAGTACAGATACTGATAATGAGTGTTAATTTAACTGTTTTCAGGATGCAAGTGGGGGGGGGGGGGCGGAGTGACAACCAACCACATAGAGTACATAGAGTATCTCACGGTATTGTGTGTCGAGTCGTCGGCTGTCACGTAGTTGTATTTTTCGAGCAAATCGACACAGTGTTGTATCTCAGGTTGTTTTGTGGTGTTTTATAGTTAATATAATGGATAACTTTGTCAATTTATAATCGCTGAAATTTTTCTATACGGTGATACTTGTACTCGAGACCAAGTTATATTTTATTTTAGGAGTAAGAGTTGTTTTCCCTGAAAAATCTATTTTTGGACACTTTATAAGCGGACAACAAGCAAAACCATATGCTACATATAAAAACCTTTTATGCGATGTACAGTACGCAAAATTTGTGCGATAAGCAAAACAGTCAACACGTGGCGATTTTGTTTGGAGAGTGACTCACGGTGATCCACTCAACACCGATCGATTGAGTAACGAGATTGATCCAGCGCTGAAAATGGTGTAGTCAACGTGATGGCAGCAGTTTTATCCGAACCTCACTACACTGTAAAACCATGTTTTAAATATCTGAACGTGTGCAACCTTATTGGCGTTAAGATTTATCATGCTGAGCGTTATAATAAATAACACCAGTGTTACATTGCAACCAAATAATTGGCCCATTTTAACACCAGCGTTAACTAAATTGTTTGCTTTCGCTACTTAACGCCATATCGTGTTAAACAATGTTACCAGCATATAAAATTGGCAACCATAATGTGTCATCAAAATACATGCCACCATGTAAGACATGTCATTTTTCAATTGTTTAGTTATGTAAAAGACATAAATGTGTACATTTAACGCACTCAATACACCTTTTCGTGTTTTGAAAACACGGACGACACTTTTTGAACACTGGCGTTAATTTACGTGTTCAAATCATATAACGCAGGCGTTATGTTTTACTGGACGAAATTTAAGATTTCCTAATGGGAAACTTGCAGGAAATTCCATAGTGAAAATATATATGAGATTTATAATGCTGGAAATATATATACGACCACACATGCCTGAGCTTAGTGTGCCTGCTATTTTGCAGAATGAGGTCCTCAACTGGTGAATATAGTGACGCTATCCAGCATAGCTGGCTAGCATCACAAAAATTTACCCTCTGGGGACCTCATTCTGCTTAAGCCTCATCTTCTCTGAAAAGTTTCTTTATTATCAAATTTCTATAGAAACTACTTCACAAAGATTCTATTTCTAAATCCCCAAATTGGCAGACGACACATTGCATAATAGAGGTTCCCAATGGGTGTACATTACAATATTCACCATTTGGGAACATCAATCTGAGTCTATATTCTCCCATATATAGCAGATGATGCCTAAGTAGTTGAGGTCACCAGAGGGTGACTTTGGTGATGCTAGCCCGCTATGCGGGATAGTGTCACTAAACTCACCATCTGGGGACCTCATTCTGCAAATGACAGGCACACTAATCTCAGACTTGCGACGACATCGCATTGCATAGGTCTACCATTAGTACAAATTGTCATTTTCACGGTCATTAACAGTTTTAACAAATCAAGACAAGATAATTATCCATGTCGTAACATATTCTAAGTAGATGTCGGTGTTTGGTGGCGATTCTCAGTGGTACGCGGGGATTCTATAAGGCTGGTCAGTCTACATGATGTCTCTTGATTCATAATAATCCGCTTCACGCAAGTTTTGAGTGTTTTGCTTATCGCACACTCGTTACGTAGTCCACATGTGTAGAAACAATTGTTGGATTGGGTGGGTGTGCAACAAAAATGAAAAATAAATCTCTTTAGGCCCACGGCTATTATTATTAGGTATTTATGTAGGTTTTCGTTGTGTCGTATTTGGTATCGAATATTTATCAAATAGAAGAAAAAAACCAAAAACCGACGTTAGACTAGAATAAATTAGATTTGTATGTTGTTGTTGTAACTGGGAGTCTGGAACCCTGAATACATCTGTAATCGTCTTGGTTCAATCAGTCGGTCTCGTCTTGATGTCAATATTCTGGACAAGAGGCGACGTAATATCTCCACCCTGTACTCGCCTGAGTGTTAAGAGTTGGTAATCCGTAGATTATCTCACAGTTGTCGTGTGTCGATCCGTCGGTGTTGTAGTTGTATGATGCGCAAAAAGCGTGCTCTTTGCACGCGATTGCACATTCTATTCGACTGCGGGCGGATAGAACGCGGTAAATTTTCTGTGTTGCTTTTGTGTTGTCCAACCCGTGAAACTTGCCTGGAAAGTGAGATATCACTGCGATTAGACAAATGAATGGGTCAAATTCATATTGTAATATTTACATAGCCCGACGGTGATACGCTAAACCCTGTTAAGTGATTGGTGAACTGCCAGTTGAGTACCGCATTTTATATCAAAGTAAAACGCACCATAACATGATCCCCCGCCGTCACGTTTTGTTGACTTTGATGACTAAAACGAATGATAGAATAACCGGACGTGTTGATTAAAGATGCATAATCCGATTAAACGCCCCTTTGGCATCGGTTGTGAACAATATTTGATTCGAGTCGAGGAACCCACCCATCAAAGCTCAGAGTTATTATATTTCGATTTTTGAAATCTGTTATATTTCGCCATCGGGAATATTTGACGGCCTGGCAAAAATCAGCAGACTTCTTTCAGAAATAGTAGACATGCGCTCACGCCGTTACGAGAGGTCACGCAAGGTCGCGGCTCCATGTGTGATCAGTGGCGACCAATTAATTTCTAATAGAAGTCGATAAAAATAATCGCCATCAAAAATAATACGGTATGTTCTGATAGTTGAAGATCGTATACATTAATTGTACTTATTTGTGGATATGTAGTAATATTTTATCCATGCAAATAGCCATGATATATGACACCATGTTAGTTACACGTGGAAATACCGTATGTGTTTACATTCGTGACAACATTTGTTGATGAATTCAAATTTAAATTAGGAATCACCATATATGGAAGTTGTAAACCACACTCATTCATCTCCAAACTGCCAAGAAAATACGTTATTGTAGTACTTTTACGACAAATATGATATCGTGATTGGTATTATGAGTATTTTTTTGGTAATAAACTAATTTGGATAACTTAATCGGCTTTTGATGAAATTATCTGGATGATACGGGGACCATCGAATCGGATTGTGTACATTGAAGCGTTCAGTCGTAGACTAAGCTATCAATAATTCACAGGTCGAATATTGGGCTAACATACAGTGCTGCATGATATAATCTTTTGATTGTCAATCAAATGGAACATGGAAACTGCAGACATATTTCAAAAGGAAAACAATCGGCTGATTTCATAGAAATTAATATGGAAAAATCTATATAAATATAAGAAATTATGTAGTTTAAGTGTTTTTTAGTGGTATGTCACTGTGGCCGCTGGGACATTTAGTTTGAAATGTTACACACAACGATATTTACCAAAAATCCATGTAAAATGTTGCAAGTGATATTTCTGTCGTTGTAATCCATACCAAGTGTCACATAGTGATACGAACGGGTTAATGAGGGAATGTGCAGCTTTCCGTATCTGAGTACAACTAATGTTATCTCGTCATTTTCATCAAATAGAGTTATTGTTCGTTGTTTAGTGGTACAATGAATATCTTTGTGTAAATATATTTTTATTTCCAAATCCAAACAAATCACATAATATACAAATGACACATAAATGCAAAATAGACGTGTTAATATACGGAAATAGTAATCTAAAATAAATACATAACATGTAACACCAAGTGCACGTGAGTTTTATTAACATTGTTAACAGTTTCAAACATGAAATTATACAATCTCTACCAGAGCGCACCAGTCATACTTCCTTTCTGACTCTTTCACCGGCTAGGTACTAGTCTGTGGTTTTCTATATTTAGCGTGCGTTTTTCAAAACAAAATGACGAAACCGCGATCGCCCAAAATCAAATTTCCTATGTTCTTTGAAAGCAATTCCCATACTAAAAACTTATTGAAAGTACGAAGAATATGGGGGTAGGTTTGTTGACGATTTTCGCACGCTCCTTAGCAAAATGGCAGCAAATTAGAACTCTTGTGTTTGACGGGCCATGAATGTTGTCGTCCATGAGCGTTTGGACTTTTGAGTTGATAAAATAATCGGAGAACCAAATCACACCTTTTCGCAATAAAGTTCTTTGGTTCTTGAGGGACTTTCCAAACTTAAGGTACGAAATTAGACAAATTTTCTTCCATATTTTGTGTGTTTAGTAAGGCCAACTAATCGCTCTAATTCTAATCGCTTGGCATATATATTTTTTATCGCGGAAGTACAATGGAGACGGTAAATTCCGTCAAATCGTAAATTAGAGATAATTGAAACTAAGACTAACCTGAATTAAATATGTTGAGATCACTGTATATTTCCAACTCGCACATGGTCATTATACCTCCCAAACCTATGGCTTGAAGTCGTACATATCTCCCATCAACTGGAGTTGTGCAGTTGAAATAAATATATTGGCCCAACAACGTTGTTATTCCAGGGAAGTAGAAGCATTCAGACGTGAAGCCAGAAAAATCAGTAGGGTTCACCATAGCTACTGAAGTGTGGATCTTGAAGTTGCTCAGTCCCTCGGCTGTCAATATGATGAGACATGTATATTAAAGCCACTTGCGGTTTGAGCTCCAAAATACACCTAATAATATTCGCTTTTTAATTGTTCCCAATATCGAAATATGTCGATAAATACTTAAACTACCTTTCTATGAGCATTAAATGTCACAGCAAGACACATTGAAGTCATACATTATACAACAAGGTGTTTGTTTCCCACTGTTGAGCCTTGTGTTTGAAGAAATGATATGAACCCACGGTGCCATTAATGGTACATCAAACGAACTGGGCCAGCATAGGACATATATGGTCAAGGTCAATTGGTAAGATAAAGGTCGTTGAAAAAGTGTAATCTTTGGTATATTGTTTTGCAAGTTGTCTCAAATGCCGCTAGTCATATACGCAATCCCCATCACAATTCAAACACATTTAGGACACCAGCACCACGTTCACTATGATATATGATATATAGTACTTGACACAAGACTATCACTGTCAATAATGTCACAACATTTAGTTTATATAGTTACATTTTAAGTACTACATTTTGTTGTGATGATACATTACATTTAAGAGACCATAAAACCTAAATAAACATGATTTTTGTGACTTGATTAACTAAAGCACGATACGTTGCTTAGTTATAGTGGAAACATTTTGGAAGGGTGTGCCCAGAATAGGAGTCATAAATATGATTTTCATGGCAACGGCATCAATTTATTTTAGAAAAGTTGAAACCCAATGAACCTTGTATATATACAAATACAAAAGTCACGATGCAACCCCGACTGGATTACCTCTCATATAACACGTTTTTTTGTTATTGTTTCCTGGTTATAACATAATAGATATGAATCGAAGACACCTGGCCGGTAACACTATAAATTAATATTGATTTTATTTTGAATTTTCTGGTAAAAAAAAGTCCGATAAATTTGTGACATTTTACGGCTAGCATAGTGTAGCAAGAGAGCTAAATATATCTATATCTGGGATTGCCCGAACGTCTTATCGCTTTGTACTCTAAAAATAATAACGAACATATGTCCCGATTGTTTATCGTACTATATGAGATAATATTGATATAAAATCAATATTAATTTATAGAAACATTTCCGGAGAGGTGTCCGACTCTCATATATTATTTTATAGCCAGGAAACTATATAAAACGTGCTTAGGAAGTTAGTCCATGTTAAGGGACCATAACACTCAAATAAACACGATTTTGTGACTTTAGTGACTAACGCTTGAAATTTCACATGTAGTTTATTTAGTTATAGAATAATATTTTGGGATGTGGTGTCCGGAATGGGAGTAGTATCTTAAGGTCAAACATAGGTCAAAGATCAAATACCCAGACAATGCCAGAATGGTCATATAACTGATGTTTTGTGGTAGCTACCCATATTAAGTAACGGTTACACACTACGGTCTAGGTTGTTCACCAAGAGAATACCCTGGATCGAGTTATCTGCCCCCCCCCCCGAGTGTAGCGAGGGGGTTAAGATTCGAGATTCAGGTTGTTCCTGTTGGTGGACAACATATACTAAACTGTGTAACCTAATTACAGGAATAGTTTAAATTCGGACATTGTTTCGCACATTTTCGCTTCGTCTGATAATTCATTCCAAAGTTTAATAGCATGTGGTATGGATGATTTTTGTAAAGAGGTAGAAAAGCAAAAGGGAGGTCTTAAGTTATCGTGCCTGAATGGGTATCCACTTGAAGTTGTTGAATCCTTTGTGACATGTTATATAGATAAGGTGGGGTTGATTTTCTCGTCATTTTATAGATTTGAGCAAGTTTTGATTTTTCTTGTCTTATCGATAGTTTCTGCCATCCAATTTCTTCCAAGAATTCGTTGGAATGCCAGCGATTTTGATGTATTTGCTACTATTAAAACGTGGTAACTGGTATCCTTGCTCGATAATGTACAGGTAAATGTTAAACTTTGTTTTCCCCAGTGGTTGGCCCTTATCAGATATGTATAGGCCGTAGAATAAGTTTAGATGACGTGTAGTATATATTTATCATTTTCACTATAGCCAGGTAATGTCAACGAAAAATTATGTTTACTTGATAAAACGCTTGGTAATTTCAACTAAATTGTCAGTTTTACACCATCGAAGACATGTACGTATAAGCTGATATCTTGACAACTTGCCCTGTGAATTTCAGCTCAAAACTCGTTGGAAGAGCTGACACAATGTAGCAGAAGTTTGTCGGTGTGTAAACACAAACGTCATCGCAGAGGTTTTGGGATGGTCATCAAGGATTCCATAAGTATACATATATTGCAGCTAATATACAGCGGGGTGCACTAGCAGTGGTCCGTTCACGCCCCGTGAACCAACCAAACACAGACCAAATCAACAAGAAAATATTCTCGACATTAAAGGGAAAACATATATTATCCACCTCCTACCCCTCTTTGTTTCATAATTAATTAGTCTCTGCTATACAGATAAAGTCGCTAAGTAGGTCTTCACTTCTCTATAAGGAGTCTGTGAATTTTTCGATGTTTTTTGACAAAAACTGCGATAAAATACATTTAAATTTAAATAAGGCCCTGATCTGATTCGTATAATGGTCGCCATGCTCCTATCTGATATTACATGAGTTCTCCCTATATATACCTCATACATCTCAACATGTATTTCACACTTACGATTATATGAGAATTATTTTAGGTAGAACCGCGTATTGATTGGAGTACTTATTTTGCATGGCATTCATGGATACTCAAACTCATGATATAGCATTATTTATTTAAGTATATATATATATATCTACTGACAGTGTGACCATCGGTCATCCTATTGCTTAAAAATGTACAACCTTCGTCATTAGCGTGACCGAAATTGGTCAAGCTGAGTAAAAGCCATTGGAAAAGTGTGAATGGTATGTGTTATGCTGTTTGTAGAGGAACGGTTCATTAAGTAGACCCTCTGTCGTGCAATGACATTACTGTGGCCTCGTTTCAATAAACCGATGAGATTACACCATGTAATCCTATCGGGGAAATATCTACCCCACTTAGCGAGACCAGTGAAAAATCTTTAATAACTCTAAAAAGTGATATATTACTTAACAAAATGACATGCGTGTATTGATTTCAGTTACACACATATCCCTGTGCTTATTTGGTAATTGCATAAATAGTGCTCATTATCAAGGCTATATCTGTTTTTGGGGTATATTTTTAAGCAATAGGATGACCGATGGTCACACTATGTCGGTAGATATACCTATATACCAGGTTGCTCCATGTTGGATTTAATGAGATGTAAAAAATAGCATGACCAGGTAAAATATGTATGTCTTGTAAACAGAAAAAAAATAGAATGGCATGCCCGTTGATATGTGGTTTAAGAGCATAACATATATTTGAACACTATGTCCAGAACACATATTAATAATACAGAGTTATGATGTGTATCACGGTAAGTGGTATATATTATGCTGAGCTAACAGGTCGCCCTGTCTGTATAAATAATACATATATATATTAGTTTACCACCAAATCCGTTTGACGTTAATGTTTTAGTTGGACCGTATGCCATTGGAACGTGCATACATGGATGCCCATGCAGTGCAATATTCGTCTAATATGTTAGATTTCGTGAGTTGTTAGTGTTGGCTAACGATGAACCAATTATTGTGTAAAAGTTGTCAATATTAGCCAGTTTCTTTGAAAAAGACGTAAAGGCTACATCCTTCTCGAAATTTGAATTGCCAATGTGTTTTGCAAATTTCAAGGTTTAATGTTCTAGTCTATTCCAGACAAAGCCATTATCCAGTTAGACTTGGATAGCTTCGATAAGCATTATGGTCTGTCTTATAGAAAGTAAATTTCAATAGAATGTTGTTTGATAAACCAAAGGCTAATTTTGGCCACTCTCCAATTCTGATCTCGTACGATAATCCAGCGACAACAAAAGGGCACCAGTCTCAAAACAATGACATACAACATCACAAAACAACAGGTTTGTCTTGGATTGTAAACGTCCTTTGTGTTTGCCATGTTGACTAATTCATTCAACGTTTTGTAATTAAACATTAAAAGTCCTCTTCCTGTTGGATCGATTAAAAGCGATACTTGCCAGTTGATATAGGTGATTATGAAGTTGTGGCGGTGAGGCTGAAGTTGCATCTACTCCTATTGTTTAGGCTAAAGACACATACAGACATTTTCACGAATTAAAGTCTGCAAGTAACAGTACGACATGTTAAGACTACAACTGGATCAATGACAGGTGCAAATAAATTTGTGTACCCCTCCCTTCCTTTTCATGGGAATTTGATGGAAATCGGCGACAAATTTTTTTATATCTGGTGCATGTCAGTGCATGCACATAATGTGCACAGATATACTAGATAAACATGTATCACTTAACCAGGCATATGAATAAACCCACTTGCATGACATGCAAAGATATATAAAACTGTGTAGTATATATTATGTGCTACATTAATTTTACATATGCATATAAAATGTATACTTACACAGTTTCTATGCATATATGCAAAATTATGTTGTTGGTTTTTATATCTGAAAATATGATGTAGAGAAGTATATATGATTTCATGTGGCAGAACAAGCCAATCTCATATAATCCTTGTCGGTTGGTTAGTAGGAGTTGGGGTTTTATTATTCAGCAACCATCATCATGAATGGACATAATTAATCTTAAGACACTCAGTTTTAGTGGTGGAGGAAAGACCGCACACTGCTAAATAACAAACTCATAATTATAGAATCCACGCTACTCGTCCAGCAAAGACAAGATCCCGGATCGACAGCAGTGACCGACTCATGGTGGATTAACAAGCGATGTGTTTTATTAACTTAGCTACCGGGGCTCCAGGTCGGTAGTCGGGTAGCAGGCTTAATAACGACCCCGCTCGGTGCGCTTGCGCGCCCGTGCTCGGGTCGTGTATAGGTAACAGGTGGGCGCGCGTACTTGTGACGTCACACATAAATTACAGTATACAGTGAAGGAGAAATTTTTATTCACACAACATTTTCGTCGAAAAATCACGTGACTTCCGGCAGTACAGTTCATATAATTGCTCAGAAATACGGAACGGATCGTCGAAGCATCGGCCAATTTTTGAAGGATCAAGAACAAATCGACACTAAATTCAGCTATTCTCATCTATTTTTGGTGACACGAATAGCCTTCGAAATTGATTACTACTTTTTAACTAAGTAACGCTTTCAAATAGATCGATGTTAAATCGATCGATTCAGTACTGTTTAGCCTTGGGCGTCTGTGTGTACTGCAAGGGGTACCCCAACAGGGTCAATAACCATAGGCGGCTATCATGAGTAATGTTAAAACTTAAAAGTGCCAAAAGTTAGTTCCCCGATTCTGCCTATTTAAAATAGTTTTCCTTACTTGGACCCTCACAACATTATGTTATTTGTGTCCCCCCCCTCACTGTGACCTCATCTGATGGGGTACCGCGAGTCGCGACCGCGTGACCACGCATTTCGCAAATTTCAATTGTATTTTGTTTACAAAGGAAAGACAAATTCAGCCTGAGCTGTGAGTACAATCTTTTAATATATTTTTACATTACTGATATGTATGTACGACTGAATATATATTCGCATTGTTTTTTAATTCAACAAGTTGATAAACTTGAAGTTTATCACGACAGGAGGATTTTTTCTGAATGTTTCAAACGAAACAGTTCGACCATTTTCCACGCAGAGTTGAAGGCAACCACTTCAATAATATATTGAAATACTTATGATTAATGTGAACATGCTATACATGTCTGAATGATGATGCGAAGCTATTCCGTGTGCGTGTTATCGAGTTCCAAATTTCATGCCGAGAGCTCGGTTCCTTTCCTAATTTCATGCAGATGTAAACAAACTCGAGCTACTTAAGTAGGCTACTTCGTCTGGAAATTCTTTGTTCAAACTGATGAACATTATAATAACTATCTGCCAGAAAGCACCCCTCAAAATTACCTATGTGAAAAGGTGATGACGTAGAAAAAAGTACCTATCATTACATACTGTTGTTGTTGTACATGCCACACTATAGGCTATAGAACCAAAGTTCACTCTGTTGATGGGGTCGTTGTCGTAATGTTTTATACATAAATGCACAACAGTCTCAAGTCGGCGCGAGATTGAAATGTTGCCGTAACCAATTGCCATCTTCTTCAATTCGAAACTATTTTTCTTCAGAAGTTCTGATAAAGGGATAAATTTATTTTAGCACAAGGATAAAATTGATGATTGGTCAAAATTGATCTTGGTATTAAACAGGGGGCCGAAATAACTATGGGTGCCACGATTAATCGTATAATCGATTAACCGTTGATAAAGCCGATAATCGATTACCATTTCCGTCGTCGATTAATCTGCGTTATTTGTTTCGGAAGTCAGAAAGTGCTGGGTATTATTTAATACGGTGTTTGTTTTACACAGTTTAATCTACAACCGAGGGTTAACAACCTTTGATCGTGCATCAAAGAGATTCAGACAGCATGAGTGCTACAAATATATGTTGCAAACAGTGGGCAGATCATTTGATGATACAACATGGTTACTCTTTGGGTCCTTGTATATTCTACAAATTGGCGGCACAGCGGCTTTGAACTTGTGGCAACGTCATTGTATATTTTTACAAGAAAGGTGACAATATGTCTTTGAAATGAGCCGAGTGTCACTAAATGCACCCGCCCTTGTAGACGACCGATTATCGATTATCAAAATCAATAATCCTGGCACCTCTAGAAATAACTGCATAGTTGTTTGATAGATGAACAGAAGAACACGAATATGATCAACACCTGTGCATTTATGTAGAAAACACTATGAAAATGACCCCTGTCACATAATATTACGCGAGACTGGTGTGCATTTTTGTATATAGGAATTCACACGGTGTGCATCTAGATGCATACAATGTTACGACAACGACCCCATTTCTCCATTAGCGTCGCTCTCACCTAAAAATGTGCTTAACCCTTTGAACCCGAGATACTGGAATACCGGTCCAATCCTTATATTCCTCTATCCCGGGAGACCGTAATACCGGTCCGGAAATCAGACGATATTTGAAACGAAATTACAGCTCAATAAACGCACATATGACGTTACCTCACAAAATTAACATGCTGGTCATCCTAGAATACCAACTGCGGCCAGTAAACCCCGGTGCGAGCGTCGATAAACAGCACATCCGGTAATAACATTTAAGAGTTTTCCACACCATGGCTAGTCTAATTAGTTAAAGGTAGTCAATTTAGAAGTTATACCCGGTACCAACCAATGGAAGATGTATAAAATAGGCAATGCCTATTTATGTTGTGGCAGGAATTCGGAGAAAATTCAGATATCAGTTCTCGAGAAAAACAAAATCTTAGTCGAGTGCATTTGGAATTTCGGGGTAAATTTAAGTTTCATTCAGTAAAACTTTCACAGCAGACACTTCTCGAGAATTTGAAGAAAAAAACATGGGTCAGTCTATATGGGACACTCTACCAGTGACGTGTTTTGATGATAAAAAACCCAAATCCATATCCAGTAACTTGATTAAAGAAATCTTTCCAAACCTACCACACATCGATAAAGTAAATCGTTAATGTGTAGGCAGGGAAATTTCCAGGGCTCTTTTGATACCTGTTACATGTATGGGCGCCTAAACTTGGGAAGCCCAAATGACCCCAAATTCCCAGTGGACAGTTTTGAGTCAACCTGAATTTTCAAGGCAATTCAACATTATGCGCTGTAAATAAAAAATCTGCAGTTGCAATACAGCCTTCATTTGCATGTTGAATTTTTAAATCAGAAATATGTCATATTTATAATATATGCGTCTGTATTTGTGTTGGTTCGGTGTAGAAGCCGTATTTTAAAGTTATATTGGGATACCGGTACATATCCTCTGCTGGAAACAGGTGTTCCCAAATTATCTCTGCATTCTTCACTGGGTAAACAAACTCAATGAAAGCAAATTTGCAATTTAGACCAACACTTTGTCTGGATGGCAGCCTTCTTAATTCAGATTGTTTGGACTAACTGGGCTGTCACGCAGGTTCAATTAGTCATTTACTTCGGACATTACGGACAATATAGTATCATCGGGGATGTGGCAACATGGGGGGTGGAGATTGTTATACCTTATTATACCGTACTACAATTAACGTGAAGCAGGCGCGTATATAGAAGTGTCGTATATTGGCAGTGCAAAAGGGGTCGGGTAGCGGAGCGCGTTACAGGCCCCTGTGTTTTTAGTAATGTGTTTACTATTGTAATTGTGACATTTCTGTTAGAAATTTTGCTTTTAATTGCTTTAAATCCTGGATACATCTCGGTTTCGAAGTGGTAACCTCAACACGGTGTTGGTGGTTAACGCAGTATTTATCAGGGTGACACCACTTTGCAGGCGATCAATTACTTTAAGGATAGCTGTGAGTGCTCTCGCTGTGTTTTCCTCATGGTAAGGACTGGCCGTTCAGCACATTTTCAAACTTTTTTCTCGGGTGTACGCACACACGAGCACAGCAAGCGTTGAGTAAATTCCCCCGCTATCTAATGGTAGATGTAGATAATAAATCCCCCATGTGCCTCACATAGATACGCTTTATAGATACCCGGTACATCATTAGGCCAAAAAAAGATACTATGTTTCCGTACATCGACCGACCCTAAAAATAACCCGCAGACACGGGTTCGCGCTGCCACTTGGCAAATTTGCCAGTGGCAAAAATAATTCACATTTGGCAAAAAATATTTTCATTTGGCAAAAGTGTTGGCAAGTCACATTTTAATTGGTCAATCAATACTATTAATGTCAGGAATCTCTGACATCGTAATTATATTAGTGGTGTTTTATAAGGTTTAGTGAAAGTTAACACCTCTATTTAGATGCAGTTAATCCCATAGCATTAGTACTAATGGTTGGAGGGAGTACTAATCCTCCTGTCAAGTGCCCTACTGATGGATAAACCATTCTACCATTGTATTGTTCGGTGATTGGCTTATTGTTGTATGATAAACCACAATAGATATGCGAGTTTAACTGCTTTTCTATCGATATCAAAAGTCATTCAAACCGCGAGTGTCGAAAGTTGGATGACCCTGGGGCTACCCCCCCCCCCCCAAACCACGCTCTCTAAAAAAAGTGTCGAAACATAAGACTTTAGGTTGCAGAAAATGATACTATCAGGGATAACATTTGGCAACTGCTCAAATAATTTGGCAAAAAAAAATTTCATTTGGCAAAATTAAATTTCGGTCCAGCGCAGACCCTAAACTTTTTATTGACATTTTGAGAAAAAGTCAAAATGTTCAACAACAACAAAACAACCTTCTTTTTTTTTTTTTTTTTTTTTTTTTAACTTTTTTACGACTAATGCTCATAATTATTGAAGATCATTAGTGTTCAAAACACATGGTTTCTAACATATCCCTGTGAAAAGTGACCATGGAGTGACTGTTGTCTCAAAAGCCCCAGGTGTGTGATGGGTTGTGGATTGATGGGCATCCATTTTACAATTTTAATTTCCTGAGAGTAGACTCATGCCTGCTTTATGCTTTTTTGGGGAGTTTATGGAACATAAGAACACTATCAACAGACATGGTGGGTGTGTATCTGTATATATACATGTATACAGGTTATCACCACATATGTTTATAGGCGTATAGCTACTCTTTCCAAAAACCAGGCATACTAGGTTGGGTGTACTGGCTTACTAGCCTCCAGACAATATGATGTAATCGTCACAATATAATACGGTATAATGGTGGTAATATATTATGGGTAAAATTGTTATAAAAAGTTAGTGACATCAATTTCGTACCAAGTTTATAGCCCACTTTATGAAATGTGGTATGCTAATAATACAAAACATACTTAAGCATGAACTAAGTATGATCTTTTATCAATCTCAATGTATATTTCCACTGTCTTGGTCAAGTAATACTTTCCCCTCCACCCGAGTTGGAATTTTTTTGTCATTTCGGTTGAGGTAGTTCAATATTTCTGAAGCTGGATAAAAAATATCAAAATAAAATTTAAAAAAGATTTCCCAACCTACCCTAATTTTTTCGCTCCGTTATCGGAAACATACAATCTTTTTTTTTGGCCTTACTCATCACCTTGTAGGGGGTGTATCTATTCCCATGTACATCTTTACTCATCACTCTATAAATAAAATTTGTTGAGAGTGACCCCTTTAACTCTTCAGCCAATATATAATTTCATGCAAGGCTCAAAATAAGTGGCCGGTCACGGTCATTGACCGACTGAAAATAGCTTATGTCCAGTGCACTTCTGTATCTGTCGGACATTTTGTCCAATGCAATTTATTAAACAATCTGTATCTGCCCAAGGAGCCACCACTGGCCAAATAGGACATTAAATACATGTAGTTCTTTTTTTAATTATGATCAATTCAGAGTCAATATAATTACGTCGTTTGTGTATGTGTATATTTATTAATCAACGTAAAGTTTTGGAACTTTTGAAAACAAAAATAACATAGGTTTTTCCTAGGTGGCGATTGGACGCTCACTAAAATGTGACATTAACGAATACTAAGTCGATTGGAAATTTAAATACTGTCTCATACTGTGCATCTGAAAATTTGACAGGCACCATTTTGAAATGACCAGCACCATCCATTTGGTGCCTGTCATTTTGACAGTGAGTAAAAAGATAATTTATTTTGAGCCTTGATTTCATGCAATTTTTAAGTTATGCCGTAGAAGAGAAACATCAATTTTGAACAGGAAATTTTTTTGGCTGTGCACTAGATTGCGCAATCCCAGAGTTTCTACCAATGACAGGGAAATCGTGTATTTGGCACTGTCAAATTCAACTATAATAGATAGGCCTAAATATACCTACAATAAATATGTAGAAACATCACAATGTTTCGCGCATGTTCTCTTCAAACCCGCCTTACCAGGTGACAGTTATTTGGGTGGACATGGTGATTTGAGTATGACATTCAACATGTACGCATGTGCGTACTCTCAGGTGCCTAATAATAGTGCCAGCACATTTATTAAGTTTGGAGAAAATTCCCAAATGATCACTATTATTTGGCATTGAGACATAGAGTGAAATTGCCATCACTATTATTAATTTCAGCCTAAATCCCCACCCATCACTATTATTAGGCCATCACGATTATTAGGCACCTGAGAGTAGTCTGTCAGATAGCTTGTAAAAACCAGATGTTTGGGTCCAGCAAATATTTGATAAACAATTTGATTTATATATCACTGATGTAATTGGGTATTCATTGAAATGTCAAGCAAAAATAATAAAATGAAAACAAATACTAATAACAACTGTACCCTGTTCCATCCAACCAACACCCAAACTACACAACACACCCCACCCCGGCTCCTAGCTCAAGTTTTAGCCAAATTGTTTTCTTCTTTTTTTTTCTGATAAAAATACATGGCAGCTAACAGGCAACATGATCATCTCTCGTCCGATCGTCACCAAACATAATATGGATTCTCGGAGTGACATCTAAATGAGAGATTACCACCCCCCACACCCACTACATGTAACATCTCTCATCTGATTGTCACCAAACTTCATATGGATCTTCGGGGTGACATCTTGATGGGAGCTATCCATTTTTTCCGAAATTATGTTAAAAAAACATGACAACCAGCGGCCATACTGGATTTCAAATTTGAATCAATCGACACACCCTGAAGCTCACAATTATTAGTGAAATGTTTTGAAAAATTACGGGTACATGTATTTTTGGGATCACCTCTAGATGGGAACTATTGAATTTGAACGATGAAGAACATGGCTACTGGCAGGCATCTTGTATTTTACTCTTTGCATCACTAAATTCTTTGGCACACCCTACAGGCCACAACCCTCATTCGATTGTCATCAAACTTAATATGGATCCTCGAGGTGACCTCTAGATGCGATATTACCATTTTTGTTTTCATAGTTGGCATACAAACATCCCCGTGGTTGTGGGGTTCCACGCAGAGGTACCATTAAAATCAAAGTGATTGACTTGAAAAACGGGGAGATACCCCTGTAAAGACCATTGTATTGCTGGTAGTATACGGTATCCACAGCGGTATCAAGATGGTCACTGCGGTGGAGTTACGGTACCGTTTGGTCAGGGATGTGGCCAGAGGGTCTCCATTGGGGGTGTCCACTTCGTGAAATTTCAACACTGCACCCATCCCCCTTGAATCCGACCGAAAACACAAGTGTTGCATTATTCCATTTGCACCTTGGACCCCCTTGCACCTCAATGCTCAGGCTTAATAGCCTAGACATATTCATTAACCATGGTTCTATATACCCGGTATCAGAACATTCAGATATTCAGATAACCAGAAAATTCCATAAATACACAGAACGACACGATGTGTAAATGGGTTTGTCGATATGGCACGAGTGCTGTCGCGGAAGGATAAACAAGAGTGGATGGGTCCACATCAGAAGATTATTTGCAGGGAGATCACTCTAGACCTTTTGATTGGAATGAGTTGTGCAAGTATACAGCTTTTATTGGAATGAGTTGTGCAGGTATATAATTATGACGACCCACTAATAGACTGTGGTATCATAACTATTAGCGAAGACCGAAAAATAAATCAAAGCACATTTCCAGTTATACCTCTAAGGTGACGGTCGGGATAATTCTCAAAACAAAAATTATTGAAATTGAAATAAAAAAAGTGGGAGATTATCATGTGGTTGCATGTGTATGACTTTATGATTCAACAACAGTAGACTGAGAATTGTTTAGTAGTACTTGTAAAGTAGTATAGTGGTAACTTCGTCTTTTCAACGGCTCGAACGTCAGTTTACAGTTGGTTCAAAATTATCTGATTCTAATTACCAGATTGCCGCTGAATACCGTGATCATGTTTTACACATAGTGAATTCCACGAGTCCATTACATGTACATTCAGCTTAGTTTAACTTGAATGTGAATAGCGCTAGTTTTGTGAAAGTAACATAACTCTTGTCTTGATTTTGACCAACGTAAAGAGATACGGTACTAGTAGTGTGAAATTATTCACATTAATACTATGTGTTACTGTTAGCTCAAATTGAATTATAATTGCAATTGCAGATACTCAGTTCACTGTCGTACCCCGAAATGCGGTCAGACTAATAGTACCACTTTATATTTAGTGAAGTGATTCTTCTGACTTACAAGTCAATTAACAACATTGACTTTTCGCAACTAAAATTGTCATAAATTAGTTTGGAATTATTCAGGATATCATGCAGTATCGGATATGGGTTGGTTTAAATTTTATATTTAGGCATCTAATACCTGGTGTGTGTAAGTTCTACAATCGCGTTAAGTGTTATTGGCATTTATATGGCAATGTGGGCCAGGGGATGCGGGGCAGCAACACCCCCCATCTGAACGATTTGCAAGCATAAAATTTGGGTATTTTTTGGGAGAATTGGTGGAACTTTCAGGCAAATCGCATGGTGCTTCGGGTGAATTACTACATCTATACCTATACTTCACATTATTTGTAATGTATTATGTACCGTATATTCAATAATAATAATGGGCCCAACTTCTTCGGTTACCAAATTTATTTGTTACAGAGTGGCTATTTTATCTCAAGCATGGAATGGCTTGCTACTATATTATCTTATACCGGGCCACCATTCGTCACTGCATGTTGAAATTTCAATAATTTTTCAAAGTCTAAATTAAATCGCGATATGTATATTAGATCATATCTTCCGCAAAATAGCGTTACCTATCATATCGTAGCCGAAGTGTGCCTGTAATGTTCAGTTCATGGAATGAGTCATGGGTAGAACCTGGTTGAAATACTACTGTGTGGCGAGTCACACTCGTCTTCGAGCTATTGGGGCCATGTACATGTATGCATGGTGCTATGAACGGTTTGTATTGTGAATGGGTAAACTTATCTGCTCGTAAACCCTCATTGTAGACAATTTTATACCAGGTTCTATTCAGTTTTCAGAAATAGCTCGCAATGGAAATTTGCATGGTACATATTTGGTTAAGATTTTTTGGTTAAAGGTGGTAGCAGGAAATTTGGTTTATATAACCATCAGTGGCAGTGCTCTTGTTTCGGTCATCAGTCTCTCGGGACCAATTTATGTTTTACTTTTACCAACATCAGAGTTAATAAATGGATGATATATAGGGTCCTGACTCATATTGTTATTCTGATGAATCTTCCAAAATGAGGACTTAGTCCACACTGGACTTAAATAACTAATAGTTGTATTAAAAGATATTTCTAAGTCATGTGAATAAACCCCATGGTATGTAGACAAACAGTATGTGAAGAGTATGCGGTAAGCAAAACACTCATCACCGCGGATACCCTATCCATTAAGTGAACTTTGGTTAGAAATTCCACCAAATTGTTTATAACATAACAGTGTAGCGCTAACTAATTTTAACCCTCACCTTTCAAGATTTCGGTGTTGAA
This sequence comes from Siphonodentalium dalli, assembly GCA_032622095.1. Taxonomy (NCBI): domain Eukaryota; kingdom Metazoa; phylum Mollusca; class Scaphopoda; order Gadilida; family Siphonodentaliidae; genus Siphonodentalium; species Siphonodentalium dalli. Next base: position 58,478,671 of record CP136062.1, read on the forward strand.
TGCTTCACTGTGAATCACTCTCCTGATACATTTCCACGGTGTTGAGTGTTGTTTTTATCGCTCACTCTTTACATGCTGTATAATGTATATAAACAAACGTTCGACTGACACAATGTGTGTTTCGATGATAATATGGTATTGATACTATCATAGTATACCATTACCATATTCTTTACAACATGTTATAATTTCTTAATTTTTATTCCTAGATTATAACCTATAACGAAGGCCAACCATGCCTTTAACCAGCAAGGTCCAAATGACATGGTTTCAGTAACAGGGCATGGCAGACTTATAATTTTTATATACCGGTATATGACCATGAACTATAATCATCTATACAGTACCATTGCTACCAGATTTAAACCGGCACATTAATTAATGCAACTTGAGAATATACATGTATATACTTCAAAGTTTCAACCTGTGTGGGGTACAATTATTATTCACCTAGGCCTATAATCTAATTGTATATTCTAAGTGTATATCTACACACATATCAAGGACTTGGAATGAGTAAGTTTTCGAATAACGTAGTACATTATTATCATATTAATAAATTAACAGTCACTATGCCAGACTTGGATATTTATTTTTAGGTGTTGTGAGAGTAACAGATCATGAGTTGATAGAATGCAAATATTTCACTGATGGCTTGATGCACTGATGAACAGCGTGATGACAGATATTTTCTACCCATTGATAGTCACATTAATGGTTGAGACAGTTGCATGCTCTTTTTCCATGCACACAATGATCTTGACTTTAGTCACATCAAGACAAGTTTATTTATTTCAGTTATACATTTCTTGAGGCTTCTTTCTGAAGGGTTTCGTGAAGGATTTTTTTCACATCAACCGCCCCATATGTAACATGCCATAGAGCTTAATGTCATCTCTACTAAGGCCCATATGAGGTTCCAGTAATATAAATATAGTATTTTTGCAGTTATGAATTCTTATGGTTTAAACTGTTACAAATGTCATATAAGGGCACAAAAGGTCTTTAGTAAAACATTTGCATCAGGGTGTAAAAAACGCGTTTTTGCCTCTTGAGAAACCCACCCACACCGGCATACTTTCCTGCATATATTTTACTACCCCCCCCACCGGTCCCTGTACCTCCTCGTGTTGATAATTTGGTATTACATTGACATTTCCTAATCACTACTCCGTTGGACTGCAACACTTTTAATTACTTTTTTAAAGTTGAATTAATATTTGTTTTCGCTCCTTCAAAATGTAGTCAAGTTTGAATAGAATGTTATGTATTGTGTAAGTTGATTATCATATATTGCTTTATTATTTCATGTGATTATCTTTGTTTCTTTTATTCGTTTCCGTAACTCTTTCAGTCAGATGCTCGTAGCCCGTTTATATATAACCATGGGTATATGTCAGATATAACCGTACAAAAAAACCGCCGTTCTTTTCACCGTGTATTTATCCATGGTGTGCGTGCCTGTGGTTGTCCGTAACATGGTGCCCGGTGTTATTGCTTTGAAAGGTAATCATGTTCGACTGGTGTTGTCAGATTGGTAATATGAGATTAGCGGTTTCTATGTCTTGTCTGGTCACATTTACTGTTTGAACTTTGTCTGAAATAGACGCACTTTTTATACTAAAATTCGCGCAACAGGAGCGCAGGGAAATCGCACGTCGAGTTGGTTTAAGGGTTTTTAGAAAAAGTATTTATATGATATAGACAGAGACGTGGCGACAGGGGTGGGGGTTGTGGTGTCTCACCCCACAACTTTGGTCAAAATGTTCAACAGTGGGAAATTTCATACCTGCCAAAACATTAGTTGGAAATTTCACACCAACATTAAGTTGAAAATGTTCTTGTAGTTTGATTTTCAAACAATTTATTTGCATATTTTCCTATTTTTGGTAAATATTTTGGACTGAAATGGTCATCAGTCGGAAATTTCCAACCTTAGGAGGGTGACAGGTTGGAAATTTCCAACACTTGGACAGTTTGTGTCCTGGTCCCTCCCCCGTGGCCAGTCAAAAAACTGCTAGTTAATTTAAGAAAACAATATTGTCATGCATTTGGTAAATATTGTCATTGGAATTGTCATCAGTTGAAATTTTCCAACCTAAGTGGGGGTGTCAGGTTTGAAATGTCCAACTCTAGGAAGGTTTGAGGCCAGTCTAGATGCTAGGATTTTGAGATTTTCTTGTTCAGATTAAAAAAAAAAAATTGCCGACTATCGTTGTCATTGTCCATTCCCCCGTGGCCAATACAAAACTGCAAAACAATATTTTACTTCATTTGGTCAAACTTGTGGACTGAAATAGTCATCAGTTGGAGAGTTTTCCAACCTGAGGGGTAGTATGAGGTTTGAAATTTCCAACACCAGGAAAGGTTCAATTGAGGCCAGTCTAGATGCATGCTAGGATTTAATATTTTCTTTTATTTTTAAAAAAAATTTCTCACACCGGGCCGAAGAACCATGGTCAACCCGGTGTGTCCCCGCCTCTTGTCCGTATAGCCGTGGGAATATATCTGGAGTTAGACCATTAGATGTTATGATTTATGCAATTGTTCAGGTTAAACTATCTGAATTTTCAAACCTGGAATATAGGTTTAAAAAAAATATATATAGGATATTAGGCGTGAGCACTGATGTAAGGGGGGTGGTGCAAATGGAATTTGTGTTTGGGGTGATTCTGATTCAAGGGGGTGCAGTTGGAATTTCCCATGGTGGACACCCCCTAACGGAAACCATATAGCACGTCCCTGGATATAGAGAGGCAAACAGAACGATACCATATATATACAATATGCGGTTGCATCTAATTTGGATTTATTGGGATGTCTTTAGTGCACTTTTGTGGTTACGAGAGCTCATTTCCCCATGATTTCTGTCAATATGTGGTCTTCTTCTTTAAAAGTTTTATATGATTTCAAACAGGGGTGGAACCAGGATATTCCCGACAGGTGGGCGGGCGTTAGCTGCCGGGTTGACAATTACATAACTCACCGACGGGGGACGGCTATGACTCCCCGATAAGCTTTGGATGTAGCCCCTGACCCCCCCCCCGGTGCCACCCAACATAACTTAGTATCGATTATTTAGAATGGGGTGTCAAGTAGGGACTTGTCGGCAGGGGTGGTTATGCAGGGGTCTTACCCCCCAATTGTAGTCATACCTAATACCCCGAGCAAAATTAATTGGAAAATTCACACCAAAATTAGGTTGAAATTGTTCTCGTAGTTTGATTTTCCAACACTTTCTTAGTGACGAATTCGTTGTTTTTAGACCAACATTTTCATATTTCCCTTTCATTTGCAAAATTGTGGACTCAAATGGCCATCAGTTGGCAATTTTGAAACCTATGAGTGAGTGTCAGGTTAATAATTTCCCAGAATTGGAAAACTTGAGGCCGGTCTATGCTATAGGATTGTCAAATGTTCATGTTAATATTTCAAAAATGTTCTCACATCGGGCCTAACCATCGGCCGACCCGTGTGTTCTGTGTCCTTGCCAGTAGTTACTCGCTAATTAATTTAAGAAAAAATAGATCGGGGTGTAAATTTGTGTGGTGTTATACCACTAGTTGTTAAGATGTTTTAATTTCATACTGGGCCGAACCATCTTTTTCATCCCACCCCCCACCTCGCACGACAAGTGGCCACAATATTACTGGTTCATTTGGAATAGTCTACCATCTGGTAGTCTGTGAGGGAACATTTGGGAAAAATCAAAGGGGGGGGGTGCAAATTGATTTACGCAAACTTATGAGTTTGGTGTGGTTCAATGGGGTGAGGTGCAGTTGGAAATTCCAAGGTGGAGACCACCCCAACGAAAACCCTCTAACCAAGTCTCGAGTGCCAAATATCCCACACTCAACCAGGGGTGCCTCTCGCAACTTTAGTTTCTGCCCTCGGCATAGGCTTATTTGTTTCTTATCCGATAATACACTTCACCGGCGGCAATGGGTTAACCATACTCTGAAATAAAACGGTTCCGTGACGATCACACGATAAAGTCGTGCTGCAAGTAAGACGATAATTGTGTTGTAGAAATGATACGGAAGACCGATTGTCAAAAAATTCAACATCAAAATACACAGGGCAAGACTTATCGATCCAAACTGTGGAGTGTGTTTTCGTTGTGTATTTTTCGCATATACCCATGGTTATATATAAACGGGCTACGAGCATCTGACTGCTGATGTAATGAGGAAAGAAATATATTTATATATATAAACCTCAGTGGAAAGCCACATTTGTGGGTGCACCTGTTTCTTATACGGTATACTGAACATTTGTGCAATTTTCTGCAAGAGCATAGTTTGATTCTGGTTGAATTTGGATGAGTGCATGAGAATGACCACATTAACGACATTTAGTCCGTTATCTTCCATTCTTCAACCCATATAGTGGGGTCGTTCTATATGCCTTGCATATTATCATATTATTATTAATATCTATATTTTATTATACGACACACTCACCGATTAGTTAGCATAATAACGAATCGAGGAAATTTCTGCTCAAACACATTGTGTATCTATAAATGACAAAACTGTTAAATAGCTGCTGTGCTATTATCTCTCTGTAAGATCTTCTGGTATAATGCATAGTAAAACAATAAGTACATGCAATGGGTAGCATATGAAGAAAATAAGTTATTCAATATGACTAACTTATGATAGTCAAAAGTTTGTCCTCAGGACAGACAGCCATATATAGTCAATAGTTAGCTGTTCTGTGTAGCTTACGGTTTTTTGCCTTGAGTGATTGCGGAGGATTATTTTTATGAGGCGCTAACGGAGTTAAAATAATCCTTGCATCTACATGTGGAGAAAACCTGTACCTGTACGCTACCCAGAACAGTTAACTGTTGTTTATTATATTTTCGATACCAGTTTCTTATGGCCCAGACCATAATGACGCATTGTTAAACCTAAATACGTTCTTAAATATACAACATCACCAGCCATTTATTTTATAATAATGCACAATGATACCGAATGACGCAAAAAGTATAATGCCATGATGTATTGCTGAGAGTAGGATAACATCTTGAGTGCGGGGATACGATTTATATTTTGATGGAAATGTTTATGAAAATAAAATAAAATATATTATCCAGAGTCAGACCGAGTTGAAAACAGGACAGGCTTTCAATCACATATTCCAATACTGGTCTGTTGAAACAATAGTTTGTGGTATTCATGTATGTCTGTTTAACTGGATCACTTTTTTCGAAATGTCCGTGGTGTCCCTGAAATAAGAACCTTTTATCCAAATAATGCATAGACTTTGCTGAGGGAGCGCAGTTCTAATATATGCCATAATAGCATCACATCACATTCTTTCAATTATAGATCTAAAGGAATTGCGATGCAATGAAAAATTGAACATCTAGCAATGAATATTAGGCATCATTTAGGGAGTGTTGTAATTAGAGTTATTCTTCATGTAAATTAGTCACTATCACTAAGACCAGAGTTAGTCACAATGATCTGCTGAAAGGTGTGGGTTAGTCAAAGTGACTCCAAATGCTTGTTACAAACCTTAAGTAAGTCACATTGACCCGATTTTTTTCTCTCAGTGTATATAGATAATTATATGGTTGAATAGATGTATGGACCAGCGGGCCTCGGGATGCAGCCCAGAACGTTTTGCAAGTTTACTATTTCTGGCACTTTTCGGACAAAGTGGGCAAATATTGCAAACTGTAGTATTATTCATATACCAAATTTCGACCATTTTGAATGTATATTGCTATATGTATGTGCATATGCAACAAACATAGATCAATATTCTGCAAACAACACTAACTGTGTTACACGTTTGTAAATATCATTCGGACAAAAAATGGTTGAGCCCCCTAAACATAGGCTCTTCGGGGAAATACTAAAATACCAATATAGACTATACCAGTGACACTAGTATAGTCTATATTGGTGTTCTACTATTTTCGCCAGGAACCAGTGCATAAGCATTTAAGTGCAGTGACATATTTTAAATCCACATTGTTCTAGGTAGTAATATACCCAACAAAATGAACAGCAAAACCAATGTGTACAGTGTGACGTAACGTCGCATAATTCGTGTTCAGTTTGCTCCAAGTGCATTGATATACATTTTTTTAACAGATGGAACAAACTGGTACTGGCTTTTTGACTACAAAGGACAAAGATGGAACCGTTTTATCCATTACGTAAACAGATAGAACAAGTTGTAACAAACACATGGACTAAATATGACATAATGGAACTGAAATCATCCTACTTTCTTTGCACATAATCAATACACCGTTATCCGGAGTAAATGCATCGGACACGGCTTGAAATTTCGGTCCCAGTTACTTTAGAACGGACGTTTCGTACCAACATGGCACGTCGGACAAGTTGTAACTCACGTCGCGATTTTTTCTTTATTTCCAGAAAGCTTTCGATTTTTTACCACATGAACCCTTGTTACAAACACTGGAATCTTATGGGAGGAATCATCACATTTTAAATGAGTTCAAAATGTCACGAGTGGAGTACTCCAGGGAGCCTTTTAGGACCAACACTCTTCGTTGTATTTATAAATTATCTTCCATAATATACACATCATGTGCGAATTAAATAGAACATTTAAGCAACTATATACGTCAAATTTCATGGAAGTTTTCGTGAGCATGGTGTGACCTGCAATGGAGTAATGTAACACCACATGGGACATACACTTACCATATCAATCTTCAGCTCTTCAACATGTACAAAGAAGAGACTTAGGAATGATGAGTGATTGAAATGAGACGTATACATAAATTCACTGTCACTTTAATGTTGACAGTACACAACTGTATGTAGCAAAGCCACATGACGTCCATCCATGTAAATTACAATTACATGGGTACATATAGTATGAAACTATTTCATCCTAGAATCAGTGATTATAGTTTAGAACAGTGATTGATGATTTTAACTGATAATTTATTGTGAGGTATAATATATAAGTAAATTTTAAAAAGTTGGAACTAAAAGTCGATCTGGCAGAGTACAACCTATTTGCAACAAATGGCTCCATCAATAGATAAATAATCAGAAATTGACTTATAAATGAGCAGCCACATCACATGACAATCCGGGAAAAAGTCGTACTGTACTCCCGAAAGTCGTACTGTACTCCCGAAACCGGTTTTTTTTTTTTTTGCGCATGCTCGGAATCGGAAGTCGCGTATTTGACAGCTCTGATAAATATCTTACAAATCTCTTTTAAACCAATGGAAAGATCGCCGTTGGAATAAAATCTGATAGAATAACGGATATAGTTTAAACCATCAACATCGATCAGACAGAGTAAAGAGTTATTTTGGACGCAAAATGACCGTTTGGAATTTTCAAATTTTCAAATTTTTTTTTCACCGGAAGTAACCAGTCTCCAATGTAAACAATCGCCTTGGATTTGACGGACATCACCAGTCACCGGTAAGATCGTTCCTTTCCATTAACCTGTCTCATGTCAGCATAGATGAACATCATGTGGAGTAACATTTCCTACCAAGCAAAACCCACTGACTCTAGCAGTGATAAAAATCACCATCAATCCAGCAAATTCATGACCGCGAAGTTGAGATAGGAATTGTTCTGCCTCCTTCGCACGTGAATTATCACTACGATGGGATTACCTACGGCATCATCTATTCTCTCCCTGACTTACCTGTGTTTCCTGATAATCGTCCTATCTTGTGACTGCGAACCGAACCCCGGGCCAGTGAAGTATCCATGTAAAGCATGCAGCAAACCTGTGCGATTGAACCAGGACGCCCTCCAGTGCGACCAATGCGACCAGTGGTTGCATCGGAAATGCATGAACATGAACAAAGAAATGTATAAAATACATGGAGAAAGTGACGACACCTGGATATGCTACGCTTGTGGGATGCCAAACTTCTCAACGAGCCTGTTTGAATCTTTCACAACAGATTCGACGTCTTTTCTCGTGAATGGATCAACATCAAACATATCTGATATCTCAGACACCACGAGCAATGAAAGTTACCTCAACATCTCCAATCCAGGGTCTCCACAAATGACATCCTCGCCTAAAATCGCTAGACAGAAGAAAAACACAGATTCTGGCAAGCAGATGCGAGTGTTAACCATCAACTTCCGAAGCTTGAAATCAAAACGCGAGAGCTTCTGGACGGCATTAGAGGTGTGTTCCGACATCGTGGTGGGATGTGAAACCTGGTTAAAGCCATCCGTCCTCGACTCGGAACTAGTACCATCTGGATACAAGGTCTGCACCAGGCGGGATCGCCCAGACGGATATGGCGGGGTGATAATAATCAGTAAGACCAGTCTATCATCTCAGGAACTCTATAAATCTCAAAATGTGGATTTTGTCGCAGCATCATTCGACACGAAACATCAACAGAAACCGCTAGTTGTTGGAGCTGTGTACAGACCAACGGATAACAACACAGAGTACAGTACAGCCCTATACTCAGAGATAGAAACACTTTGTCGAAAGTACAGCCCCAACCCAACCTGGATAACGGGAGATTTCAACCTTCCAGACATTTGTTGGGAAACACATGAAGTCAAGGGCACTGCATACTGCAACGCAACCAATAAAGACCTACTGTCAACAATCGGCACTTGCGGCCTTAAACAAATCATCAACTTTCCCACAAGGAAAAAAGCTATTCTTGATTTGTTTCTCACAAACAGACCATCACTAGTGACCAGAGCGAAGGACCTACCAGGACTAAGCGACCATTCCATTGTCTGTGTTGAGTCCAGTATTGTCTGTAACACGAAGAAGCCAATAAAGAGGAAAATACATTTATGGACCAAAGCTGATACGACCAACCTCGCACAAGATGCGAAGGTTTTCTCTGACAAATTTTGCGAAAAACACGAGAAGACAGACAACGTCAATGACTTATGGCACGAAATGAAACAAGCTTTACTCGGAATCATGGAAGAACATGTTCCATCAAAATACACAAGCACAAGATTTAACCAACCGTGGATAGATAGAGACATCATCAGAATGACCAGGAGGAAAAAACGAGCTTACAAAAAAGCTAAAAAGACAGACAACAAAAAAGACTGGCAACGTTTCAACCAACTGAAAAAAGACACCCAAAAATCGTGCAAAAAGAGATATAACAAATATGTGAATGAGATGGTATCGGACTCAGCAAACCCACGGAAGCTATGGTCATTTATCAAGAGCAAGAAGAATGACAACACCGGCGTGGCGCCATTAAAGAAAGACGGGATAACATACACCGATCCCAAATTAAGGGCTGAAATATTAAACACACAGTTTTCATCGGTCTTCACAGTAGAAGATACATCCAACATCCCAGATCTTGAAACACCAGCAACACCAGAAGCTTCCAACAATGATCTGACAATCGGAGTGGAAGGCGTCCTGAAGCTACTGCGGAACAGCAACCCACACAAAGCTACCGGACCTGACGGCATACCAGCACAGTTCTTAAAAACCACATCATTTTCAATAGCACCAGCAGTAACACTGTTATTCCAGGCATCAGTTCATCAAGGCAAAATCCCTGACGATTGGAGATCAGCACTCATAACACCGCTGTTCAAGAAAGGGGACAGGACACAACCAGCAAACTATCGTCCCGTACCGCTCACTTCAATTATGTGTAAACATCTTGAACATATCATCCATAGCCATATAATCTCCTATCTTGACTCCAACAAACTGCTAACTGATTCCCAACATGTCTTCCGCAAGAAGAGGTCATGTGTGACACAACTTATCACAGCAGTGGACGACTTGGCTAAAGGCCTAGCCAATGGCGAACAGATCGACTATGTGTTCCTGGACTTTGCCAAGGCGTTCGACAAAGTCCCTCACCAACGCCTACTTCTCAAGCTCAGACACCTTGGTATCAACGAAGGGCTCATCATCTGGATCGAAGATTTTCTGCGAAACCGATCACAACAAGTTGTCCTCGAAGGATGCACATCACCATCTGCACCAGTAATATCCGGCGTTCCACAAGGTGCAGTCATGGGACCTCTACTGTTCTTGGTCTTCATTAACGATCTACCAAACAGTGTAACATCAAACGCAAAGCTCTTTGCGGTCGACTGTCTGTTGTACAGAAAAATTGAATCAGCAGCAGACCAGGCACAGCTACAAGAAGATCTTGAAACACTAGAAACCTGGGAACATAAATGGCAAATGGAATTCCACCCCACAAAGTGCCAAGTTCTACAGGTCACTACAAAAAGAAAGCCACTTCAATCAATCTACACCATCCATAACCACAAGCTTGAAACAGTTGAATCGGCAAAATATCTCGGAGTGACCATCAGCAACAACTTAAAATGGAATACGCACATCAGCCAAACGGTAAAGAAAGCAAACAACACCTGTGCTTTTCTACGGCGTAACATCGGCAACTGCAAATCAGAAGTGAAAAACAAATGCTACAAGGCCATGGTACGACCATTGACTGATTATGCAGCAAGCGTGTGGAACCCACATACAAAAGCAAACATCGACGATCTGGAGAAAGTTCAAAACAGGGCAGCTAGGTGGGTGGCAAATGACTACAACTGGAAGAGTGACATCCACGCCATAAAGAAGAAGCTGAGATGGGAATCACTGGAAAGTCGCAGATACATAGCAGACATGGTGATGTTCCATCGAGTAGTGTATGGCTCCGTTGATATTCCAGCAGACGATTACATCAGAAAGACAACAGCCAACACGAGAGGCCACCAGCAAAAGTATCATCTAACGTTTGCGGGGGTAGATGCCTACAAATTTTCATACTTCCCTCGGACAATAAAGTTTTGGAATGCTGTGGAAGTGGAGCAACGCACCACCAGAGACGAGAAGCTCTTCAAGACCATGCTCTCATTCTGCTCCACTCCAAAAATGAAACATCCGAAAGCCTAGAGACCAACAACATGTAAATAACTACTTCACTGTAAATATGTGCACTTCCGACTCCGAGTACGGTGCGAGAATACGCAAAATTGCGGTAAATGCACCTTATCAGAAGAAGAAGAAGAAGAAAGTCATATTGGACTCAATCGAGTCCAATGTGACTTTTTTGTCGGGACGCAATACTCTGGTAGATTTAGCAGACGTTCACTTGCGCGTTGAGTTTTATTTTTCACTTCCGTGTTTACTTTTCCAAATCATGCTTTCTGATGATCAAATACAAATAACAAAAATAACCACAAAAGTTTTATTCCCAAAATTTTAAAAAGTTGGAACTAAAAGTCGATCTGGCAGAGTACAACCTATTTGCAACTGTTAGCTGCTAAATGCAATTTTCGAAACCTCCCTAGTAAACTCGTAGTTAACCATTTCGATACTAAAGTATCATTGATAAGTAGTTATCCCATAGGATATGTTCAGATAATAAGCACGTTCGTTGAACTTATTATCTAAACATTTACCTCTCTAAATATAGGTCTATTTTATCTATTATTTTATCTGCTGTTATCACCTTAACATCATTCCAAATCAATAATATACCATTCCGGTGTACACTTTTGAACTGACTGCGAGAATCTGTTCAGTATAGAAAGGATTAATTCATCAGTCTGTCACTCCAATGCTCACGAGCGTTCGATTTTTCAAATATGCTCTCACGAGAATCGAATGCTGACGTTAGCAACTCTTGTGCAGCAGTAAAGATTCCATACCAGTGCATTCTCTAATATGCGAGTTTCCATCCCATAGGGAGCCTCGATTGTATAAGAGAATGCACTGGCTTACACTGACAATGTAAATATTGTTAGACCAATGTATTCTGCATAAGAAAATGCATTGGCACAAGGTTTTCACAAACTTTCAGGAAGCTCCAGTCATGGACAGGTTAAGAGACAAACTTCATAATTTTATTATTATAATTTTATGGAAGCAATGACATGCCTTATTCATGATTGGGTCAGGTTGACATGTGTCTGACTGATATGGCATATATTATGGAATACTATTACGGCCACTTCTTATTGGCGCAGAACGCGACAAAACATGCGCAAATAGTCGCGCACCGAAAGCACCACAAGCGACAAAATGTGCGACAATAGTCGCGCACCGAAAGCACCACAAGCGCCGAAAACGTCAGAAGCGCCAAATGTGCGACATTCTGGCGTTTTTGTCGGCGCTCGACAAAACATGAGATAATATCGCATGTTTTGGGAAAGCGCCAGAAATGCCAAATTGTGCTACTAATGGTGCATGTTTTGTCGCTTTCGGTGTGCCATTAGGAATTGGCCCTAATAGTATTCCATAATATATGCTGTACCACATAGCTACAAATGTTAAATGCTAACTGCAATTTTGCGAAACATCCCTAGTAGAATCGCAACTTGTGTCTAACCTCTGTAATTTTGCGACACCTCTCTAACGGTATACTCACCACAGCAGTCTCCGCGGTTTATAACCAATCCACCATAGATGCGATAAACGCCTTCAAGGTCAACGACAAGCCAGGGGTCAACTTCGACTTTTGTGGCCGTGCAGCCATTTGCAGCGAAAGTTGTGTCCTTGTTGCCATCAGTAGCATGCTCTGCTACTGCCGTATGACTATCGCCCCACGTCGAAGGCTGCCAAGCCGGCTTGAACAGCGCGATGTTGCAACTGCTTGCTGGAAATGCATATAAAGGGAACCAAGGGCCAATATCGTATTCTCTATTTGAAATGATGAAGTATTTGTATTATATTTGTAGTCAATAATTATAGGAGCAAAACTAATGTATTTGAAAACTGGAGGGTATTTTCAATTACTTTTGATTCTTCTGGATAATATTTTTTTATAAAGTTGAGATGAAAAATATATTATAATATAATTTATTGGATCAAATTGTATAGGTTGCAATGTTGATGGAAAAGAAAACCGTAAACAAATGGCTCCATCAATAGATAAATAATCAGAAATTGACTTATAAATGAGCAGCCACATCACATGACAATCCGGGAAAAAGTCGTACTGTACTCCCGAAAGTCGTACTGTACTCCCGAAAGTCGTACTGTACTCCCGAAAGTCATATTGGACTCAATCGAGTCCAATGTGACTTTTTTGTCGGGACGCAATACTCTGGTAGATTTAGCAGACGTTCACTTGCGCGTTGAGTTTTATTTTTCACTTCCGTGTTTACTTTTCCAAATCATGCTTTCTGATGATCAAATACAAATAACAAAAATAACCACAAAAGTTTTATTCCCAAAATTTGGATAAACATACTGATGGATAATAAAATGTCAGTATACAATGTTGTCGACAGTGTGTGTTTTTCTTGTACTCGTCCATGTTGTGGTGAAAAGTCATATTGGACGAGTACATATACTGTACACAACATTGTATGATAACTGTATATTAATCTGACTGGAAATTATGACGTAGTAATAATATTAATAACGACCCCGTTCGGCGCGATTGCGCGCCCGAGCTCGGGTCGTGTATAGGTAAAGCGGGTGGGCGTAATTGTGACGTCACAATAAATTACAGTATACCGTGAAGGAGAAATTTTTAGCCACAACATTTTCGCGAACAAATCACGTGACTTCCGGTAGTACAGTTCATATGGTTTCTCAGAAGTACGGAACGGTAACGGATCGATTGCCGAAGCATCGGCCAATTTTTGAAGGAGCAAAAACAAATCGACACTAAATTCAGCCATTCTCTGCTATTCTCATCTATTTTTGGTGACACGAATAGCCTTCGAAATCGTTTTTACTATACCGATAAAGAAAACAGCCTCCAAATAGATCAATGAGTCACAAATCGATCGATTCAGTATATAGCACTGGTCTGACTGGGCCTACTGTGTGTACCGTACTGCAAGGGGTACCCCAACAGGGTTAACAATCATAGGCGGCTTTCGTGAGTAAGGTTAAACCTTAAAAGTGCCAACATATAAGATGTTGGGTCAACAAGGATAAGATAAGAGTTTGAGTAAGTTGGTATTCGGCCTATTTAAAATAGTTTACTTTACTTGTTGGACCCTCGGCAACATTATGTTACCCCCCCCCCCTCAATGGGACCGCACCGACCATGTGGATACCGTGACCACATGCATGAGCATTCATTTTGAACATCAGAATTGTATTTTATTTTAGAATAGAAAGACAAATTCAGCCTGACATAGAATGTGAGTACAATCTTTTTATTTATTTTAACACAACCGACATGTATGTATACTACTGAAGCCACAGTATGTTTTCATTGTTTTTTTAATTCAACAAGTTGATCACGACAGGAGTATTTTCAAATCAAATTTGACATCACAATTTCGCGTAAAGTTGAAGGCAACCAACTTCAATATGATGTTGAAATACTGATTCTAAACAGGCTATATATGTCTGAAGATAAGAAGTTGTTTTGTGTGTGTGTTTTATCCAGTTATCGCCGTTCAAATTCATGCCGAGATCTCGGTTCCTCTCCTAATGTCGTACAGAGGAAAACAAACTCGATGATCATGTTTTGAAAATGTACTAAATGTACAGAAGGTTACACAGGGTTTGCTATGGGAGCTGATGTAGTTACGCCAACTGTGTTCCAGAATGTCTGACGCCAATCAGCAGTTTGTTTTCACTTAATTTTAATCTTGTTTAATCTTAATTCGTGACAAGACACGAAAACTAAACGTCATTTCGAATTAAGATTTCAAAATCTGAGGCTGTGTATGCCTACTCTTCCCAAGAGACCGCACCCGTATGTACTCGCAATTTTTAATTTATGGGTGTGAAAATTTGCATTCGGCCCTCTTGCTTTTAAACGCGGATCATGCACAATGCGATATATGTCATACGATAAAGATAGCGGGCACCGGTTACAGCGAAATCGTAGCATGTGCGTTGGGAAATTGCACAACCCTTTTGTCGTACGGCCGGCCACGCAAAGTATAAAATAATATAGATTATCTTCAATCGATGCAAACTGGAATCCAGTAGCCAATCAGATTCAACTATTGATATGATCATGAGGCAATAACATGTTTTATTTCACATCAATAGCATGGTGTCCAGCGTCCTTCAAGTTCAAGTTCAAGTAGCTACGGCTGAATACAAAAACAAAACAAAGTGGACGTCAAATTAGCAATATGGTGTGTCTATATCTGATTGGGTGCGGAATTAAATCAAGTATACTTTACTGTAGAAAAACTTGTAATATTAGTAGTTATTGGAAATTCTTATTACATTTTCTCCGATAAATGCACAAATGTAGACCTTTAGTAATGTACCACTGAATTCATGAGAAATTAAACAACCAGATCGTACAATCCGATCGCACCATGTGATCATGTCTGATGGTAGTAATAGAAACATTAATCAGACCATGTGCGCACACCGATTTTAATGGTGTGTCTAACATCATGCGACATATATCGCACTGTGTGAAGCACGCTTTAAGGTGACTGTAAATGTTGTTTCAATGTTGGAACTATTTGATAGTTTGCTTAGATCCTGTCCCGTCTCCATCCAATTAATATGGGCATGTGAGTAAAGTTTAACTGGACATACAGTACCGGTAAGTCTTTCACACAATGACATTTTGTTCGAGAACAACCCCAACTTCTGATGATAATTTGCACCCACATCTTCTGAATTGCACGAGCAAATACTGCTATCCTCAAATAAATTGACTTGAAAAATGGTGATACCCCAGTACTATAGTAATGACCGCGGTATTACAGTGGTTGTATCCACAGCGGTAACAAGACAGTCACTGTGGCGGAGTTATAGTATCGTGCAGTTATGATACTGCAGTCTATTTAATAGCGGCACGTCACACCAGAAGTTGAAAACAAATATGTCCACGAGGATCTCGTTCAAGTTACACAGATAAAAGGAGAATCACTGCACTTGGATGATGTTCATGCCTGCATGTGTAATGCCAATCAATGCGGCCTGACACTACAAGATGGTGAAGTTAATAATTTGACAGCTGAAACCATGTCGGCAACTTCCAGCTGAAACAATGTCGGCAACTTCATGCAAAGTCATGTAAAGTTCACGGCATGCTACATTGAGGGGTACTCAGCTGGAAGATTACAATGATGAGTTGAAGACCAATCATGTCGCATTCACAAAAAGTGCACATGCATTTTTAGCAATGTATTTACTGTTGTAATTGTGACATTTCGGTTCGAAAGTTTGCTTTTAATCAGGGGGTGGGGGTCGCGCAAAAAATATTCCGACACAAGGCCGGGGTGTGGGGGGTTCGCAGTTCCTGAAAACACGTTTTTCCGGTGTTTGCTGGTGCTTGCAATGTTTTTCCTTTTGCCCTTTTTTGACCTAATTACAAGCTGTTTAGCCTATATAATGATTGTTTTGATGTGTTATGATCTAAATAACAACTGTGGTCAGATTGGCCTCAGAATTGTTTTATTATTAGGTCCCTTCTAATACTAAGTAAACCTTCGTGAAATGTTTAACCGCGCTGGCCCACCTGGGTTGGATAACCACTTGGTATGTAAATATATTATAATGAACTCTAAACACAAATAAACCACATATAATTCAGTAAGTAAAATAAAATATCATATTACCACTATCTGTGGTATCAAACTGAAATTCAACTCTCCAAGTCTGATATGAAACTGAAATAATGTGTAAAATAAATGTAGAACATGCCTGTTCTCTAATCTATAAACATGTTTCTGCCACAAAGTTACTAATACTATAAAAGACAAAATTGCTATTCTACAGTGTTACATATCCAATTATTAATGAACAGACATTCACATGGATCTCAATCAGTCTCAATAGCATTTTCTCAGTAAAACATGACTGTCTTTCACTTGTGAAATAATGAGATGTTTCTGACCGAAAATGAGCTTTTCTGACAGCATACTCAGATATGACAATAATAAAGACAAGTAATGTAAGCACACCCGGACAGAACGCCATGAACAATGATAACGTTATTATATTGTTCATGGGCCATCATGGCGTCTTGTCGGGGTGTGTTTACATTATTATAATTGTTATATCTGAGTATGCTGTCAGAAAAGCTCATTTTCGGTCATAAACTGCCAGTTTGGCTGGGTTTGGGATCATTTAATTTTGAAATCTGAACAAGAAAATTGCAAAATCCTAGCATCTAGACTAGCCTGAAGCCTTCCTAGAGTTGGAATTTTAAAACCTGACACCCCCTCTGATATTGGAAATTTTCCAACTGATGACCATTCCAATGACCATGTTTTTACCAAATATGGGACATTATTGTTTTCTTAAATTAACTAGCAGTTTTTGACTGGCAACGGTGGAGGGACCAGGGCACAAGGTTTCCAAGTGTTGGAAATTTCCAACCTGACACACCCTTAAGGTTGGAAAATGTCCAACTTATGGTGATTTCAGTCCAAA
The DNA here is from genome assembly GCA_032622095.1 of Siphonodentalium dalli. Classification (NCBI taxonomy): domain Eukaryota; kingdom Metazoa; phylum Mollusca; class Scaphopoda; order Gadilida; family Siphonodentaliidae; genus Siphonodentalium; species Siphonodentalium dalli. Next base: position 58,496,002 of record CP136062.1, read on the forward strand.
CTTTTACCAAAAGTAGGACAATATGCAAATATTACTCCAAAAACAATAAATTCCCCTAATAAATTGTTTGAAAATCAAACTACAAGAACATTTTCAACCTATTGTTGGTATGAAATTTCCAACTGATATTGTGGTAGGTATGAAATTTCCAACTGTTGAAAACTTTGACCAAAATTTGGGGGTGAGACACCCCATCAAACCCTCCATCCCTGCGTTTGGTCATGATACCACGGTCTATTAAAATAGTCACATCCGTTAAAAACGCCATAAACAGAAATAATATTATATTCTAGACAAATTCGGTTCTTATACAAATCATAAATATCGCGCAAATTGCAGCATGTTATTGTCATGTTAGTATGCTGTGTTATGTAAACAAACGCCAGTATCTCTGTCCACAATTTAGTCTCTATTCAGACTTTGGCGAGAGTGCCACAATCAAGCTTGAAGACCACGAAAATAATTTGATAAAAACTTGACTGTTTATTGACAGCATCACAATCATAGCTAATAAGCAGGACTACCAAACCAGGCTGATTGAGGAGAACATCATTGAACAATGACTAAACTGTGTGTCGTTTCTCAAATTTAGCTTGTTATATTATTGCTCATCCGAGTCCGTCTTCGAGATAAAAGGAGTTAACTTTGATTGATGGTAGATTTAATGCGATCGTGTCCAATTGGACGTAAGTGAATAGCTTCCAGAGTGGGGTGGTAATAAATAGAACAACTTCCGATATGCGCGATGGCACAGATAGTTAACGCCATGTTATGTAAACAAACAGTACGTAAAGAGTATGACATAAGCAAAACACTCAACACCGATGATACCCCCACTAATGGAACTTTTGGCACCAAGCTGTTTACAACATAACGACATACATTTAGCTATCGCTAATTTTAACCTTTCAAGATTTTGGTGTTGAATGGGTCACCATGAATCACTCTCCTAAACAATCGCCATGGTGTTGAGTGTTTTGCTTATCGCTCATTATTTACGTGCTGTGTATAAAAAAAAACATTGACTCACACAAAGTGTGTTTTGTGGATAATAACGAATTCATATGATCATTATTCTATATTACTTTTAGTATATTCTTGGGGAATTTTTCATAAATTGGTAATTGTTATTTTCTAAATTATAACCTACTAGCTGATGTGCCCGACTTCGTCCGGGCTATTTAGGGATTTCTTTGTGATCGCCTCCGTCTGGGCAGATTACAAACTATTGTTCGATCAGTCCAGAATCATGCCCAATATGTGCGAGTTCAAGGAAAGGTCGGACTTGACATCGGAGCCGCCCATATTGTCCCCGGGATCAAAGTAGGGCTACAGCCTACATGCCAAATTTGAGTCGGATCATTCGAGGTCCAGAAACATGCCTATATGAGCGAGATCAAGGACACGGTATCACATGCAATTTGACCTGCCCAAATTGTTCCCGAGATCAAAGTAGGCCTACGTACATACCGGGTATGTACCAAATTTTATTCGGATGGTAAAGGAAGTGTTCGAGTCTTTTAAACACACACAGACATACAGACAGACGTTCCAAAATGTATAATAGATAACGAAGGCCATCCATGCCTTTAAGGGTGGATACACACATGCATGTAATGTCTGTATGTAAAATACATGTATTTTACATGGTCACACCAATCATTGATAGCATTAATCGCCTGCGCGCGATCGTTCCATTTCAACAGGCGAGACCGGTGAGTAGTTATAAGCCAAAATCAAACTAACTGTTATCAAGAGATTTCAGGCCAGTCATAAACATGTCTTTTTTCATGGGTGCCGAAATGAATAAATCCTGTCTGATACATGTTGCTGTTTTTCACGAGTTTTAGTTCATTTCGAAAAGTGGATTTGAGTCTGTCGATTTTATACTTGATTTGTTTCTCGTCATTTCTTGGAAACAGGGTCATCCAAAATAAAAATAAATGTGTAGACCTTTGAAGCTATTTTAGGACGATTGTGATACATGAGTGTTTAATGCCCCACACACTGACTCGCAATTTGACCTCGTCAAGCAGAACCCGAACGGCTTTCTGGCTCCACATTTTGGAAGTGCTATATTAATACACATGGCAATCAACTAACTCATACATGGTGAATTCCATGTTATAAAGTGATTTAGCCTAATCGGACAACGCCGAATCGAGTCAGGATAAGGATATTTGTTCCTCGACTATGCATGGCCAAAGTTCAAATTTTAACAATCCGATATGGTGCTCTCATGCCTTGAATACAGGCATTGGAACATTAAGACAGACAATACCAGTTTGTTGAGATTGCTCGGATAATTTGAGGGCGAGCTCATGTGATAACTTTCAATTGGGATTTCTTTGCATATATCCATTACAGCGCCGAAAACATTAATGCAGGTACAACGTTGAAAGAAAAAAGAGTCCCCCCCCCCATTTTAACCCAGAATTTATAGAGCAGTATATGTTTCTCAGGCCAAAGGATGAACAAGTTCCTAACTGTCACCATTTTAGCCTGTACAGGCTTGAATTATCACATTTTGGACTATAATCCATGATGGGGGAGGGGGCTGGTTCTCGAAAGTTTCGAATAACTAAGGGATTTAGTTGAATGTATCGGCCGGGATTATGTGGGCAAGAATGTACAACATAATGGTTTACTTAAATATTCCATAGTTGTAAATTGTGTGTATATAACACAAGAGAGGAAAGGTGACGTAGTTGTGGACTCGTAGCTGGACAACCCTTTTCCCGAATGAAGCCACACATGCAGCAACACCACCCTGTATACCTTCAAATTTAAAGCTGTAATAATATGTTCAAAATTATAAGAATAGCATCAATTGCTGCATATGAGATTAATCACTCGTAGCAAACAGGCACGGCAGATATGACTGTCAACTACAATATTTACAAATCAGTAGTGGCTTCGTGGCTTCATGGGGTAGGCCTCATGTTGCTGTATGCCCCCCCCCCCCTCCGGTCGATGAAATATGTAATGGTCAGTCCGGTAGCTTCCGGTATAATATAGCCCCTGCATTGTGGAAATCCTGGGACCATCACTGCATGGTATATAACCAAGAGAAGACTGACAATGATTTAAACAGAACGTCCAACATTTGGGTTATCGCGCGAACAATTATTTTAAGCGGCCTGACGACTTCGTCCAGTCAACGACACTCTACACGTTCAGAGCGTTACTCACTGTGGTCAAACATAGCCGCAATGATTGGGTTATCAGCAGACACATATTACATGGTCTGTATGATCCACGTAAAACGCCAAATACACGATATTTACAGAGATTACATGCATGTGTGTATCCACCCTAAGTTACATGTAAGTTTAAGATATAACGAGAATCAATGCATTTTATTTTCATGCCTTCGAACCGGGACCGCATGCATCGTGGTGCAACAAAAGGTATACGCAGTGTTGAAGCGGTAACCTCACCTCGGTGTTGAAGGTTACTGCGGTATAATACCGCAGTATGACCGGTCTCACACATGTTAGAGGTGGTCAATTACTTTAAGTATAGCTGTATTAACCCTTTACCCAACAGAAGGGCCCTGTGCCAATGCATTCTCTTATATATGCGAGTCGACCATAGGTCGCCTCGCATATATAAGAGAATGCATTGGCTTAACACATTAAAAATTATAAAATTGTTAAAGAATGTAAGAAAAAATGGTAAAAAGTGTTAAAAAAAGATTTTTTTTTAGGCCAATGCATTCTCTTATATATGCGAGGCGACCTATGGTCGACTCGCATATATAAGAGAATGCATTGGCACAGGGCATAACTGTAACTATCACAATGTGGTCAATGAGCCGGTTCCAATGATATCCATATTTGTATGGTTTTATTGAGACAGACCCAAGATAATTTAGGCTGTTGAAGCTTTATTTGGCCGGTTTTGGCCGGTTTGTTGGGTAAAGGGTTAAAACTTCCTAAGTCGATTTGACTAGTAATACATATGTATATGCTCGACTACATGCTTGTCGCGTTCACGTTTCTAGAAAATTTAAGAGTCACATGTACCTATATTATTGTACTTAATTGCAATTTAGTTCGCTTTCCAATTCGGTCAGTTCATTTTTTATATGGCAATTATATCTGCACTATGCAGCATTGCGTGGCGCATAATTTTTTTATTTATATTTATCCAAAAAGCATGACATTTCAGTTGTTTTCCATGTATTGTCCATGTTTGGGTGTGCGCAGACCTGTCGCTGATATAAAATCAGTGATATGACCTAATTTCCAAAGACGCTCGATGGCAGGAATATTTTAAGCATACTAACTTTTACTTAACATACAGTCAATACATATCATGCGAATTAGTTAATAGATACATGTAATTAGTTAACCCTTTCATAATATGAGCTGCTCTGATGTAGCGTTAAAGATCACGTGCCTGTGCATTCCCTTATTCATATGCAAGTCTCCCCCAACAGGCCTTAATATTCCCCATAACTCACAGCGTTTACCGATGTCCCCAAATTATAGAAATATCCCCAAATTAGAAGGCACATTTGACAAAAGGTCATCGCAAAATCACCCTTTTTATGACCTGTTTGTGTGTGTATATTGCTTCATTTGACCACAACAAATCAACTTTCTAACTTTCTTCAGGTTCACATATACATGTAGTTAGATTAAATTAAATTTTAATTGGAAAGACCCATGAGCAGTGTGTTGGTGGACTGCGGTGAACTTTCAAGCACCATACATGTACATCTATAAAATGACTTTGTTGGTGTCAAATGATCCGATATTCCCAAGTGGTCAATAAATTGTGACCTACAAAATTTGCAAATATAAGGGTAACATAACTTTAATGAAAAACAGCAAGCGTTATGTGGCTGTGACCTACAACTGCCAGTAACACAATCTACCACCAATGTCGGCCAATAACAAATGTGAAGGATCTATATCTTTGAGAGGAATGTTTCAGGCATGATTCTGTCTGTTTACATTATGAGCATGGTGTATTTTCTGGAAACATTTTTGCCAAACGCTTTACACTACAATAATATATATAAAGCTATTCCGATTGTTTATGGCAAACATAGTTTGCTGAACAATAAAAGTAAGATACATTTGAAAACATACATTCACTCATTAAGTGTTCATTGCAGTAAAGTTGTTTGTGAGCTCGAGCTGGTATCTTTTTAACATAGTTAATGCCACTTTCATAGCGGGAAATGACTTGTAATACTGCCATTTTTTTTAATGTGTTTTATTTTTTCGATAATTTAATGGCATGAACATAAAAACATATATTTTTATTGTATTAAAGTTAATTTGAACCCATGAAAAAAACCGAATGTGATTTTATGATTTTAATGACGATTTGCCTGTATTAAACTGTGTGTGTGGGGGGAGATTAATGACATTAAATGAAATGGAAAAGCTGGGTGATAACTTTAATGATTAATGTTTTTAATTGATGTCATTAATCGGAGCTGAACATGAGGGGTTAAGCGTTTTTTAATGTTATTAAAAAAACTTCGGGTGTGTGGGAGAGATTAATGACATTAAATGAAACAGAAAAGCTGGCTGATAACTTTAATGATTTTATTTTAAAAATTGATGTCATTAATCAGAGCCGGATACGGGGTTTAAGCATTTTGTAATGATATTAAAAAAAACCTTGGTATTATTAATGAATGAACAGTATTAAAAGTCATTTTTTCAAGTATTATTAAGGACATTTTAATAACGCCATTAAAATCAACTAAACGCAAATTAATATCCCATTTTACTCCATTTTGATGAATTAATGAGGTTTTAACATGTTAATAAGTACATTTTAATGATAAATGCAGCCAGTTGTGATAGTTGAACATACTTCTGAGTGTGACTTGAATCCCCTGATGTGGTTTTGGAAGCAACAGGTATTTATTTGGCGGGTCCACTTAACTTGTTCCATTATAATGTTGGTGTATTTTATTTTTGAATTTTATAGTGATTTTTCAAAAAATTCTCAAAAATATATTTATTACAAAATGTTATAATTTACCAAGCGGAACCGACAGATAAATACCTGTTGTTTTAATTACCATACCAAATCACTCAGAAGTATATGCAACTCTGTAACTTCTGCTCAAGAGATTTGCATGGAAATCCCCTTTCAAAATTGTTCACTTGACCTCCCCCTTAATCGATTCTGATAAATGAAGCATATTTAAAAAAAATTGTTGCTGGAATATGATATGGGGACCATCGAATCTGATTGAGTACCTTTAAATACAATTGGAACTTACATATCGTCGCCCACTATTTTGAGTTTTTTTTTATAAACCTGGCAAGGTTGGTAGATAAGACGGCGGTTTGGCGGTACATTGACTACATTCTAACAAATTTTAGCCAAAGATTTACTAACATCCCCGACGGGGATGTCGTGTGAGATTGACAAATCTGTTTTACAACGAGAAACTACAACGCGAAACTTGTATATATAAACCGTATGTGTTTACATTCGTGACAACATTTGTTGATGAATTCAAATTTGAATTAGGAACCACCATATATGGAAGTTGTAAACCACACTCATTCATCTCCAAACTGCCAAGAAAAAACGTTATTGTAGTACGTTTACGACAAATATGATATCGTGATTGGTATTGTGAGTATTTTTTTGGTAATAAACTAATTTGGATAACTTAAGGGTGCATTTACACTGATATAGAACTGTATACAGATATGTATGAAGTCACGTGTCGCGCATTACTGTGATCACAATATGATTACTAATAGTGAACGCGCGCTGATCAGTACTCTGATAATTGACAATTCATTACGAGTCGTGTCAATTTAGGCCAGACATAAAAAATGGATCAACTATCAGCAGACAACAGCGATTTGGTATGTGCCGCATGTATTTACAGTGTATCCTTATACCACTTGATAATGGTTCGAAGAAAGAATGAAAATCGCATAGGAATACATAACAAACAACCGTGTGCACAAATAGAGAGGTTAGAGAGCACCCATATAGCTTTAGATGGCGATTTAGGATTTCAGGTGATCATCTATATATCTATAGGTCTCCTGTTTGACACCATCTGGGTGGTGGCCATTTTGGATCTGTATGGAATGGGTGTCCACCCTACAGCACCCTTAAATTTATTTGACCAAATGTAGTAACAATTCCAACTAATGACAATTCCAATGGCAATGTTGACCAAATGTAGGACAATATTTTTTTCTTAAATTAACTAGCAGTTTTTGACTGGCCACGGGGAGGGACCAGGACAAGTGTTGGAAATTTCCAGCTGATGGCCATTCCAGCCCAAAATTTTGAAAGGAAATTATGCAAATATTGGTCCGAAAACAATACCCCCCCCCCCCCCAATATAATGTTTGAAAATCAAACTACAAGATCATTTTCAACCTATTGTTGGCTTGGAAATTACAACTAATGTTGTGTCAGGTATGAAATTTCCAACTGTTGAAAATTTTGACCAAAGTTGCCACGTCCCTGTCCGTGTTCAATATTCGAAATACACGGGTTGAAATAAAAACGAACGCTAAAACACATTCGCCAAGCCCGAGTAACAATTAATCAAAACAGATTTGCCTGTCACAATGCTTCGGCGTTGACCGTGACGTATAGCGGACACGATTTATGCTCACGCGAACTAATACCGTTTTCTTTCTGTGTGCATTTCTTTCCCAACCCGTTTACAATAGTCTGCGTGTAGATATGTGTACAGTTCTATAGCAATGTAAATGCACCCTAATCGGCTTTTGATGAAATTATCTGGATGATACGGGGACCATTGAATCGGTTTGTGTACCTTTAAGTGTGCTGTCGTAGACTAAGCTATCAATTATTCACAGGTCGAATATTGGGCTAACATACAGTGCTGCGTGATATAATCTTTTGATTGTCAAACAAATGGAACGTGGAAACTGCAGACAGATTTCAAAAGAAGAAAAAAACGGCTGATTTCATAGAAATTAATATGGAAAAATCTATAAGAAATAATGTAGTTTTAGTGTTTTTTTAGTGGTATGTCGCTGTGGCCGCTGGGACATTTAGTTTGAAATGTCACACACAAAGCTATTTACCGTTGTAATCCATACCAAGTATCACATAGTGACCTGAGTACAGATACGAACGGGTTAATGAGGGAATGTGCAGCTTTCCGTATCTGAGTACAACTAATGCTGTCTCGTCATTTTCATCAAATAGAGTTATTGTTGGTTGTTTATTGGTACAGTGAATATCTTTGTGTAAATATATTTTTACTAGCAGGGTGACCCGACTTCGTCCGGGCTGTTTATATCTGCTTTTATCCGGGCTTACCGTCGAAAGACGCGATTTGACAAAAGTACCCCTAGGTATCAAATTTCGTCGAAATCCCGTCGAAAGACGCGATTTGACCTTGAATTGACCATTTTGAAGGTCAAGGTCAGGTCGGGGTCACGATTTGACCCTTCCAAAACACTCCCTGGAAAAAAGTAGCCCTAGGTATCAAATTTCGTCGAAATCACGACGAAAGGCGCGATTTGACCTTGAATTGACAATTTTGAAGGTCAATGTCGGGTCGGGGTCACGATTTGACCCGTCCAAAACACTCCCCGGACAAAAGTAGTTCTAGGTTTAAAATTTTGTCGAAATCCGTCCGGCAGTTTTCCCGGCCATTGCTAACAAACAGACAAACAAACAAATAGACAGAAGTCTCAAAATATATAGGAGATTTCCAAATCCAAACAAATCACATAATATACAAATGACATATAATTGCAAAATAGACGTGTTAATAATATATGGAGATAGTAATCTAAAATAAATACATAACATGTAACACCAAGTGCACGTGAGTGTTATTAACATTGTTAACAGTTTCAAACATGAAAATATACAATCTCTACCAGAGCGCACCAGTCATACTTCCTTTCTGACTCTGTCACCGGCTGGGTACTAGTCTGTGGTTTTCTATATTTAGCGTGCGTTTCTCAAAACAAAATGACGAAACCGCGATCGCCCAAAATCAAATTTCCTATGTTCTTTGAAAGCAATTCCCATACTAAAAACTTAATGAAAGTACGAAGAAATATGGGGGTAGTTTTGTTGACGATTTTCACACGCTCCTTATCAAAATGGCAGCAAATTAGAACTCTTGTGTTTGACTGGCCATGAATGTTGTCATCCATGAGGGTTTGGACTTTTGAGTTGATAAAATAATCGGAGAACTAACTCACACCGTTTCGCAATAAAGTTCTTTGGTTCCTGAGGGACTTTCCAAACTTAAGGTACGAAATTAGACAAATTTTGTTCCATATGCGAGTCACCAATAAATTGTTATTGTACAAATAGCTACCAAATCTGTCCACAAAAGAATGCCCAACAATCAACACGCGAAACGGCATCTCGAATCATAAATGGTCTGAGAATAAAAAACAGGCTTACGTACGTTAAAATCAACCAAAGTATAAGCGTAAAATATTTTCCTTTGTTCAAATCAATTATTGTTATGATTCATCTGATTATCTCCCCTCCCGATGAACCGGAAGTACCAAAGGTAAACAAACCGCACGTGGTTTGCGCATACCAGGATCCGAGGAATAAAACCAACTAACCGATGCTTAATTGGTAATATATCGCGGAAGTACAATGGAGACGGTAAATTCCGTCAAATCGTAAATTGGAGATAATTGAAACTAAGACTAACCTGAATGACAATTGTTGAGATCACTGTATATTTCCAACTCGCACATGGTCATTATATCTCCCAAACCTATGGCTTGAAGTCGTACATATCTCCCATCAACTGGAGTTGTGCAGTTGAAATAAATATATTGGCCCAACAACGTTGTTATTCCAGGAAAGTAGAAGCATTCAGACGTGAAGCCAGAAAAGTCAGTAGGGTTCACCATAGCTACTGAAGTGTGGATCTTGAAGTTGCTCAGTCCCTCGGCTGTCAATATGATGAGACATGTATATTAAAGCCACTTGCGGTTTGAGCTCCAAAATACACCTAATAATATTCGCTTTTTAATTGTTCCCAATATCGAAATATGTCGATAAATACTTAAACTACCTTTCTATGAGCATTAAATGTCACAGCAAGACACATTGAAGTCATACATAATACAACAAGGTGTTTGTTTCCCACTGTTGAGCCTTGTGTTTGAAGAAATGATATGAACCCACGGTGCCATTAATGGTACATCAAACGAACTGGGCCAGCATAGGACATATATGGTCAAGGTCAATTGGTAAGATCAAGGTCGTTGAAAAAGTGTAATCTTTGGTATATTGTTTTGCAAGTTGTCTCAAATGCCGCTAGTCATATACGCAATCCCCATCACAATTCAAACACATTTAGGACACCAGCACCACGTTCACTATGATATATGATATATAGTACTTGACACAAGACTATCACTGTCAATAATGTCACAACATTTAGTTTATATAGTTACATTTTAAGTACTACATTTTGTTGTGATGATACATTACATTTAAGAGACCATCAAACCTAAATAAACATGATTTTTGTGACTTGATTAACTAAAGCACGATACGTTGCTTAGTTATAGTGGAAACATTTTGGAAGGGTGTGCCCAGAATAGGAGTCATAAATATGATTTTCATGGCAACGCATCAATTTATTTTAGAAAAGTTGAAACCCAATGAACCTTGTATATATACAAATACAAAAGTCACGATGCAACCCCGACTGGATTACCTCTCATATAACACGTTTTTTTGTTATTGTTTCCTGGTTATAACATAATAGATATGAAGTCATACAAAATACAACAAGGTGTTTGTTTCCCAAACAGAAAATAGCCAGTTGCACGGCATGGAACAGAAAAGAGCGTTCAGAGTTAGTCTATTCCTGATATGGTCGAAATAAAGAGCGTTAGTTTAAGTGCTGTGCGAAAAATGAAAACATCTGGAAAATGGCTGTGGTCATGGAACGAATTCTTCAGAGCATATGATTATATGAAGACAGTATATCAACATTTTGTGTATTATCAACATATACATAACAACCTTCCCAATTACGTAGACAAAATATGGAAGCTCGAATGAGTCATGCCCGTTTAAAGATACCCTCTCCGATTTTGCATCAAAATGGTTAAAACGTTCAGCTTACTGGGCAAAAAAGCAAAGAAAAGAAAAATATATCCAATTTCCATCAATCGCGAAAACACAATGAATCAATCAGTTAACGTTGAAAAGGAGTACAGGAAATCATTACTGATAACGCTCTTTTTATATATCAACATATCCTCGAGCAAATATGTTCATATGTGAAACAACAAAATTTCAACAACAAACATGATAAATTATTAATTCTGATTACAATTATGTATAGTTATTGTTTCATATATATTGTTTCATATATCTATTTATTGTTATTTGTGTTGTGACATCGGCCCCGCGTGGGTGTAATTGTCAATAAAATTATCTTATCTTATTGGACCTAAATGTTCACATAGATGCATATTGGACTCATTTGAGTCTGAAATAATCCCATAGTAACTTATACCCGTTTAATCCGTATTATTGCGCGGGCCACAGTGAAAACACATAATAAAAAGCGTACATATGGTAAGCGGATTTAGGTCCATACTAGCCGGGTTACCCGGCGTTGCCCCGGTTAAAATGGTGTGATACCCTCAGCGTTGGACATTTACACAGTTACACGTATTCTCATAAATTGTATATCCAAATGGATTCACAAAACGTCATTCTTAAACATGGATTATATGTATATGTAAGTTGTCAGAGTGGTATTGTTTATCGGAGTCATTTTGTTTATCACGATTAATTCGTCCCACCAATAAAGAAGTATTTATTTACAAATGTGGTACTTCAGATGTTAGCATTTAAAACAATTGTACAGATGGAAGTGGTTGCAAGTGATGTTTGTTTTTTTTAATAAATATTTTTATTGGGATTGAAACATGAACATCACAAACACATTAGTTCGTAAAAAATAAAAGACGACAACTGTGTTTTACATATAGATGTATGAATACATCTAGTGGGTTAGACTAAGATTTTGAGGACACCTTGTTATCATATCGCCACGAAGATACATAATACACCATTTGATTCCTCATATCATGGATATGATAATGTATAAGTTTGGTGGAAGTCAGCGACAAATATTTGTGCTACCCCTCCAATTTTCTGCCCCTGACAACACAGCGTCACTTTAGAACATTTTAACTCGCACGATTATCTCCCTCGTAAAACGTTACCCTGTTAGTCACCCGTGAGTATCCGTAGAACACAGACAGACAGACAGTTGTAAATGTAGATATAGATATGGCGTAATTTAGATTCAATTAATGCCGAAATGGGTTTACTTGCGTTTTCTAAATAAGTTCAATATGTAAAGGTCATATGTAAAGACCACGAAATCAGACTTAAATAGATACGATTTTTTAAATTTAGTAACTAAAGAATGACATTTTACATATGTGTTGCTTAGTTATAGTGGTCACATTTTGAAGGGATTGCCCGTGTGAGGGGTCATGTGTCAGATTAAATATGGTTCCAATGGCAATGGCATCAAGTATTTGGAGAACAGTTGAAAGTGCCCACTGTTCAGCCTTGTGTTTGAAGAAATGATATGAACCCACGGTGCCATTAATGGTCCATCAAACGAACTGCGCCAGCATAGGACATATATGGTCAAGGTCAATTGGTAAGGTCAAGGTCATTGGAAAAGTATAATCTTTGGTATATTGTTTTGCAAGTTGTCTCATATTCCGCTAGTCGTATAAGCAATCTCCATCACAATTCAAACACATTTACCAAACAATCACCACGTTAACTATGATATATAATATAATAGTACTTGACACAAGACTATCACTGTCAATAATGTCACAAAAATTAGTTTATATATAATCACATTTTAAGTACTACATTTTATAGTCATGATACATTACAATTAAGAGACCATCAAACCTAAATAAACATGATTTTTGTGACTATTATTTTGGAAGGGTGTGCCCAGAAGAAGAGTCATATGTCAGGATAAAATATGATTTTCATGGCAACGGCATCAATTTTTTGAGAAAAGTTGAAAAACCCACTGTTGGAAACCCAATGTACCTTGTATATATACAAATACAAAAGTCGCGATGCAAACCCGACTCAGTTATCTCTCAAACAACAAGTTTTTTTGTTATAGTTTCCTGGTTATAAAATAATAGATATGAATCGAAGACACCTGGCTGGAACACTTCTATCAATTAATATTGATTTTATTTAGAATTTTCTGGTAAAAAAATGTACGATAAATTTGTGACATTTTACGGCTCGCATAGTGTAGCAAGAGAGCTAAATATATCTCTATCTGTTATTGTCCGAACGTCTTATCGCTGTATACTCTTAAAATAGTAACGAACATATGTCCCGATTGTTTATCGTACTATATAATATAATATCGATATAAAATCAATATTAATTGATAGAAGCATTTCCGGAAACTATATCAAACGTGCTTAGAAAGAGTTAGTCCATTTTAAGACCCAAATAAACACGATTTTGTGACGTTAGTGACTAACGCTTGAAATTTCACATGTAGTTTGCTTAGTTATAGAATAATATTTTGGGATGTGGTGACCGGAAGGGGATTCGTATCATAAGGTCAAACATAGGTCAAAGGTCAAATACCCAGAACAACGCCATAACGTTCATATAACTGATGTTTTGTGGTAGCTACGCATATTAAGTAACGGTTACATACTTCAGTCTAGGTTGTTCACCAAGGGAACACCATGGGTCGAGTTATCTGACTCCCGAGCGTAGCGAGGGGTTTAAGATTCAAGATCCAGGTTGTTCCTGTTGGTGGACAACATTCTAAACTGTGTAACCTAATTACATGAAATTGTTTCGCACATTTTCGCTTTTTGTCTGATAATTCATTCCAAAGTTTAATACCATGTGGTATGAATGATTTTTGTAAAGAGGTAGAAAAGCAAAAGGGAGGTCTTAAGTTATCGTGCCTGAATGGGTATCCACTTGAAGTTGTTGAATCCCTTGGGATATAGTTATATAGATAAGGTGGGGTTGATTTTCTCATCATTTTATAGATTTGAGCAAGTTTTTATTTTTCTTGCCTTATCGATAGTTTCTGCCATCCAATTTCTTCCAAGAATTCGCTGGAATGCCAGCGATGTTGATGCATTTGCTTGCTATTAAAACGTGGTAACTGGTATCCTTGCTTGATAATGGACAGGTAAATGTTAAACTTTGTTTTTCCCCAGTGGTGGGCCCTTATCAGATATGTATAGGCCGTAGAATAAGTTTAGATGACGTGGAGTATATAGATATCCTTTTCACTATAGTCAGGTAATGTCAACGAAAAATTCTGTTTACTTGATAAAACGCTCGGTAATTTCAACTAAATTGTCAGTTTTACACCGTCGAAGACATGTACGTATAGGCGGATATCTTGACAACAAGCACAGTGAATTTCATCTCAAAACTCGTTGGAAGAGCCGACACAATGTAGCAGAAGTTTGGCGGTGTGTAAACACAAACGTCATCGCAGAGGTGTTGGTATGGTCATCAAGGATTCCATAATTATAGAGATATTGCAGCTAATATACAGCGGGGTGCACTAACTGTGGTCCGTTCGCGCCCCGTGAACCAACCAACACAGACCAAATCAACAAGACAATATTCTCGATCTAGCGATCACTACATACTTACCAGGACCATCTACCCTTCATAAAGCATAACCCGAAGTATTGGAAATCGACAAAAACCCTGCACTAGTCGATGTGTATGGAACAACAAAATATCAGATACCTATGGCAGAAATGCATATCCGATAAACTGCGGGATAAATTAAAATGGACGACTTGGGATAATTTGTTAAATGAAGATTTTTATGAAGTCTGGGAAGATATCGATAAAACGATATTGATGGAGACATTAAAGGGAAAACATATATTATCCACCTCCTACCCCTGTTTGTTTCATAATTTATTAGTCTCTACTATACAGATAAAGTCGCTAAGTAGGTATTCGCTTCTCTATAAGGAGTATGTGAATTTTTCGATGTTTTTTCACAAAAACTGCGATAAATTACATTTAAATTTGTTCGATGGATAAACAGAACATCCGCATAGTGTAGCTGAATAGAGAATTTATTTTTGCTCATATGTGGGCATCTATTTGGCTCACCCACATTCCTGACATGGATGACACCATATACGTATCTTTAAACAACACCATTAGATTAGCTATATCACATAATTCGTTCGGTATCAAAATTTTACCTTAGCAACAATAACTAATTGTCCCATAACTGGGTGCTTTCTCTATTTGATTTCTGATAAATTTATAGAGAATTTTATGATTAATATATATACGTCTTTTGTATATCCTATTAAATCGATCATTGGTAGGGTGGCACAGTATGCAAACATGGAGTCGACTCCATTTCTTATGGCAAGAAAATACTGAATTGATACATAACTCCTGACACAGGTAACGCTCATGAAATGATTTTTTTCGCTTTGACAATCAATGACATTATGCAATACACGGTCATGGGAATCCCACGCCAATGGACATGTTTATGAACATTACAGCTACTTGAGAAAAGGGCCTGATCTTATTCGTATAATGATCACCATGTTCCTATATGATATTACATGAGTTCTCCCTATAGATACCTCATATATCTCAAACATGTATTTCACACTTACAATTGTCTGGGAAGAATTATTTTAGGTAGAACCACATATTGATTGGAGTAATAATTTTGCATGGCATTCATGGATACTCAAACTCATGATATAGCATTATTTATTTAAGTATATATATATATATATATTTATTATGTCAGAGCTATGGAGGCACGGACTCAGTATGAGTGTTCATTGCTTCATATTTGCGTGAACAAATTCTCATTTCTTATCGAAATGGCCATGTGTCGATCGGAATGGTACATCGAGATGTTCCTCGAACCATATCAAGCTTGAAAACCGGTCCCGATTTTCACCCATGCCGGGGTTCGAACCCGTGCCAACCTCGTCTAGCCCAGACTGTGATGATCTTATCCACGACCTAACCACCTCGGCTATATATATCTACTGACAGTTTGACCATCGTTCATCCTATTGCTTAAAAATGTACAACTTTCGTCATTAGCGCGACCGAAATTGGTCAAGCTAAGTAAAAGCCATTGGAAAAGTGTGAAGGGTATGTGTTATGCTGTTTGTAGAGGAACGGGTCACTAAGTAGACCCTCTGTCGTGCAATGACATTACTGTGGCCTCGTTTCAATTAATACCATGTAATCCTACGGGGAAATATCTACCCCACTTAGCGAGACCAGTGGAAAAATCTTTAATAACTCTAAAAAAGTGATATATTACTTAACAAAATGACATGTGTGTATTGATTTCAGTTACACACATATCCCTGCGCTTATTTGGTAATTGCATAATTAGTGCTCATTGTCTAGGCTATATCTGTTTTTTTGGTATATTTTTAAGCAATAGGATGACCGATGGTCACACTATGTCGGTAGATATACCTATATATGAGGTTGCTCCAAGTTGGATTTAATGAGATGTACAAAATAGCGTGACCAGGTAAAATACGTATGTCTTGTAAACAGAACAAAATAGAATGGCATGCCCGTTGATATGTGGTTTAAGCCCATAACATATATTTGAACACTATGTCCAGAACACATATTAATAATACAGAGTTATGATGTAGTCGACGTAAGTGGTGTATGTTATGCTGAGCTAACAGGTCGGCCTATGTCTGTATAAATAATCATATAATATATATATATATATATATATATATATATATAACATAGTCGTACAAAACGACGTACTTTATCGCACAGGGTTATAGATGCGTAAACTTAAACCAAAATTTGGGTACAAACATAATCATGTTTGATCACGAGATCTTTCACTCGTATATATCACTACATCATACCGCATGACATTTCAGATAAGTAAGCTATACACTGATATTGCGAAGTACTTAGACGAAAATAAAACATAATTATAAAGTACAAGTATTTTGGCAGTATTGCTATTTAGTTAGCGAATGGGGATAATTTGAAGAGCAGAATCATAGGAACTATATCTTTGGCCGGGGGATGCGCGCAGTTATACTGCGTTAAACATTCTTTCCAATAATTTCTTTGCCGAAGACAGTCGCTTGTGTTGACAACCCTCCCTCCCTCCCTGTTTTTTGTTTTGGGACATACGCATTCGATAGATGTCTCCCCCTTTGGCCTACATCTGTATAGGCGGTTATTGTGCCTCAAAAATTGTCACCCACATGTTTGTATTGGTTACTACTACATTTATTGTATCGGCTTCCTGTAAATAATTATGATTTTCTAAACAGGTAGCTATAAAACGCATTCCAGTGGTTGTCTTTCACTCTAACCCTGTGGGATAAATATATATATTAGTTTACCACCAAATCCGTTTGACGTGTTAATGTTTTAGTTGGACCCTATGCTGTTGGAACGTGCATACATGGATGCCCCTGCAGTGCAATATTCGTCAAATATGTTAGATTTCGTGAGATGTTAGAGCTGGTTAACGATGAACCAATTAGTTTTAAAAGTGGTCAATATTAGCCAGTTTCTTTGAAAAGATGTAAAGGCTTTATCCTTCTCGAAATTTGAATTACCAATGTGTTTTGCAAATATCAAGGTTTAATGTTCTAGTCTATTCGAGACAAAGCCATTATCCAGGTAGACTTGGATAGCTTCGATAAGCATTATGGTCTGTCTTATAGAAAGTTAATTTCAATAGAACGTTGTTTGATAAACCAAAGGCTAATTTTGGCCACTCTCCAGTTCTGATCTCGTACGATAATCCAGCGACAACAAAAGGGCACCAGTCTCAAAAGAGTGATATACAACATCACAGAACGACAGGTATGTCTTGGATTGTAAACGTCCTTTGTGTTTGCCATATTGATTAATTTATTCAACGTTTTGTAATTAAACATTAAAAGTCCTCTTCCTGTTGGATCGATTAAAAGCGATAATTGCCAGTTGATATAGGTGATTATGAAGTTGTGGCGGTGAGGCTGAAGTGGCATCTACTCCTACTGTTAAGACTAAAGACACATACAGACATTTTCACGAATTAAAGTCTGCAAGTAACAGTACGACATGTTCAGACTACAACTGGATAAATGACATGTACAAGTCAATTGGTGTACCTTCCCTTCCTTTTCATGGAAATTTGATCGAAATCGGCGACAAAATATGTTATATCTGGTGCATGTCAGTGCATGCACATAATGTGCACAGATATACTAGATAAACATGTATCACTTAACCAGCCATATGAATAAACCCACTTGCATGACATGTAAACATATATATAAAACTGTGCAGTATATATTATGTGCTACATTAATTTTACATATGCATATAACATGTATACTTACACGGTTTCTATGCATATATGCAAAATTATGTTGTTGGTTTTTATATCTGAACATATGATGTAGAGAAGTATATATGATTTCATGTGGCAGAACAAGCCAATCTCATATAATCTTTGTCGGTTGGTCAGTAGGAGTTGGGGTTTTATTATTCAGCAACCATCATCAATAATGATGGACATAATTAGTCTTAAGACACTGTCAGTTTTAGTGGGTGACGAAAGACCGCACAATGCATGCATAAACTACCGATTCCGGCCAGTAACTAACAAACTCATAATTATAGAATCCACACTACTCGTCCAGCAAGGACACGATCCCGGACCGACAGCAGTGACCGACTCATGGTAGATTAACAAGCGATGTGTTTTATTGACTTATCTACCGGGGCTCCAGGTCGGTAGTCAGATAGCAGGCTTAATATTATTAATATCTATATTTTGTTATACGACACACTCACCTATTAGCTAGTATAAAACCGAATGTAGGAAATATCTGCGCTAACACATTGTGTATCTATAAATGACAAAACTGTTAAATAGCTGCTGTGCAATTATCTCTCTGTAAGATCTTCTGGTATAATGCATACTAAAACAATAAGTACATGCAATGGGTAGCATATGAAGAAAATAAGTTATTTAATATGACTAACTAATGATAGTCAAAAGTTTGTCCTCAGGATGACTAAGACAGATAACCATATATATAGTCAATAGTTAGCTGTTCTGTGTAGCTTGCGTTTTTTTGCCTTGAGTGATTGCCGAGGATTATTTTTACGAGACACTAACCGAGTGATAATAATCCTTGCATTTACATGTGGAGAAAACCCGTACGCTACCCAGAACAGTTAACTGTTGTTTATTATATTTTCGATACCAGTTTCTTATGGCCCAGACCACAATGACGCATGGTTAGATAAATACGTTCTTAAATATACAACATCACCAGCCATTTATTTTATAATAATGCACAATGATACCGAATGACGCAAAAATTATAATGCCATGATGTATTGCTGAGAGTAGGATAACATCTTGAGTGCGGGGATACGATTTCTATTTTGATGGAAATGTTTATGAAAATAAAATAAGATATATTATCCACAGTCAGTCACAGTTTTTCTCAGTGTATATAGATAATTCTATGGTTGAATAGCTGTATGGACCAGCGGGCCTCGGGCTGCAGCCCAGAACGTTTTTGCAAGTTTAAGATTTCTGGCACTTTTCGGACAAAGTGGGCAAATATTGGGGCAAACTGTAGTATTATTAATATACCAAATTTAGACCATTTTAAATGTATATTGCTATATTTATGTGCATATGCAACAAACATAGATCAATATTCTGCAAACAACACTAACTGTGTTACACGTTTGTAAATATCATTCGGACAAAAAATGGTTGAGCCCCCTAAACATAGGCTCCTCGGGGAAATACTAAAATACCAATATAGACTATACCAGTGACACTAGTATAGTCTATATTGGTGTTCTACTATTTTCACCAGGAACCAGTGCATAAGCATTTAGGTGCTGTGACATATTTTAAATCCACATTGTTCTAGGTAGTATATACCCAACAAAATGAACTGCAAAACCTATGTGTACGGTGTGACATAACATTGCATAATTCGTGTTCAGTTTGCTCCAAGTGCATTGATATACATTATTTTAACAGATGGAACAAACTGGTACTGGCTTTTTGACAACAAAGTACAAAGGACAAAGATGGAACCGTTTTATCCATTACGTAAACAGATAGAACAAGTTGTAACTAACACATGGAATAAATATGACATAATGGAACTGAAATCATCCTACTTTCTTTGCACATAATCAATACACCGTTATCCGGAGTAAGTGCATCGGATACGGCTTGAAATTTCGGTCCCAAAGACTTTAGAACGGACGTTTCGTACCAACATGGAACGTCGGACAAGTTGTAACTCACGTCGCGATTTTTTCTTTATTTCCAGAAAGATTTAGATTTCTTACCACATGAACCCTTGTTACAAACACTGGAATCTTGTGGGAGGAATCATCACATTTTTAAGTGGGTTTAAAATGTCACGAGTGGAGTACTCGAGGGGGCGTTTAGGACCAACACTCTTCGTTGTATTTATAATTTTTCTTCGATTGTATACACATCACGTGCGAATTAAATAGAACATTTAAGCAACGATATACGTCAAATTTCATGGAACTTTTCGTGACCATGGTGTGACCTGCATTGGAGTAATGTAACACCACGTGGGACATACACTTACCATATCAAGCTACAGCTCTTCAACATGTACACAGAAGCGACGTAGGGAATGATGAGTGATTGAAATGAGACGTATACATAAATGTACTGCCACTTTAATGTTGACAGTACACAACTGTCTGTAGCAAAGCCACATGACGTCCATACATGTAAATTACAATTGCATGGGTACATACAGTATGGAACTACTTCATCCTAGAATGAGTGATTATAGTTCAGAATAGTGATTGATGATTTTATTGTGATGTATAATATATAAATAAATTTTTAAAAGTTGGAACTAAAAGTCGATCTAGCAGAGTACTGCCTGTTTGAAACTGTTAGCTGCTAAATGCAATTTTCTAAACCAGCCTAGTAAACTCGTAGTTAACCATCTAGATACTGAAGCATCACTGATAAGTAGTTATCCCATAGGATATGTTCAGATAATAAGCACGTTTGTTGAACTTATTATCTGAACATTTACCTCTCTAATTATAGGTATATTATTTATCTATTATTTTATCTGCTGTTATCACCTTAATATCCCTCCAAATCAATAATATACCATTCCGGTGTACACTTTTAAACTGACTGCGAGAATCTGTTCAGTATAGAAAGGATTAATTCATCAGGCATGAAAAACTTATTTAGTCACGGGAAGGGCATACTACTATTTCCATGCAATCTGGATTTGACGAAGTCTGTCACTCGAAAGCTCACGAGCGTTCGTTTTTCAAATGTGCTCTCATAAGAATCGAATGCTGACGTCAGCAACTCTGGTGCAGCAGTAAATAATCCATACCAGTGCATTCTCTAATATGCGAGTTTCCATCCCACATGGAGCCTCGCTTGTATAAGAGAATGCACTGGTGTTTCCATCCCATAGGGAGCCTCGCTTGTATAAGAGAATGCATTGGCTTACACTGACAAGCTAAATATTGTTAAATATTATTCTGCATAAGAAAATGCATTGGCACAAGGTTTTCACAAACTTTCAGGAAGCTCCAGTCATGGGAAGGTTAAGAGGCAAACTTCATAACTTTATTAATATAATTTTATGGAAGCAATGACATGCCTTATTCGTGATTGGGTCAGGTTGACATGTGTCTGACTGATATGGCATATATTATGGAATACTATTAGGGCCACTTCTGGCGCGCGCTGAAAGCGACAAAACATGCGCCAATAGTCGCGCACCGAAAGCACCACAAGCGACAAAATAGTCGCGCACCGAAAACGTCAGAAGAGCGAAATGTGCGACATTATGGCGCACATTCTGACGCTTTTGTCGGCGCTCGCCAAAACATGAGATAATATCGCATGTTTTGGGAAAGCGCCAGAAATGCCAAAATGTGCGACTAATGGTGCATGTTTGTCGCTTTCGGTGCGCCATTAGGAAGTGGCCCTAATAGTATTCCATAATATATGCAGTACCACATAGCTACAAATGTTAAATGCTAACTGCAATTTTGCAAAACATCCCTAGTATAATCGCAACTTGTGATTTTGCGACACCTGTCTAACGTTATACTCACCACAGCAGTCTCCGCGGTTTATAACCAATCCACCATAGATGCGATAAACGCCTTCCAGGTCAACGACAAGCCAGGGGTCAAGTTCGACTTTTGTGGCCGTGCAGCCATACGGATAACGAGCGAAAGTTGTGTGCTTGTTGCCATCAGTAGCATGCTCTGCTACTCCGTCAGGTTTATCGTCCCACGTCGAAGACTGCCAAGCCGGCTTGAACTGCGCGATGTTGCAACTGCTTGCTGGAAATGCATATACAGGGAATCAAGGGCCAATATTCGTATTCTGTATTTGAAATGATGAAGTATTTGTATTATATTTGTAATCAATAATTGTAGGAGCAAAACTAATGTATTTGTAATCAAATAATTTGAATATTGGAGGGTATTTTCAATTACTTTTGATAACGTCTTCTGGATTATATTGTTTTAAAGTTGAGATGAAAGATATATTATAATATAATTTATTTGAAGAGACACATGATCAAATTGTATAGGTTGCAATGTTGATTAATCCATCAATAGATAAATAATCAGAAGTTGACTTATAAATGAGCAGCCACATCTCGTGTGAAAACAATGGATATTTATAACTATATAATTAGCATTACATCTTGCCATCTCTAACACATCGGAATTATTTCAGTCGAGATACCTGACACCCCAATAAATAACTCTGGTACCACATGTTTTGATAACAGTCAGCACATACAGGTGTGAATTAGCATTTAGTCATTCAGAGACTAGCTGGATTCAGACGCCGAAAGGCAGTGATTTAACAATGACACTTATTATTATCCATCCCTTAACTAACACTATTTCTGATTGGGCAAACGCCATCACATGACAATCCGGGAAAAAGTCGTCCTGTACTCCCGAAAGTCATTTTGGAATCGAGTCCAATGTGACTTTTTTGTCGGGGCTCCGTGACGTCATGAGGTAACTCCGTTGGCAAACGAATCGGTGAAATTGTGATGCGTGCGCAATACTCTGGTAGATTTAGCAGACGTTTCACTTCCGCGTTGAGTTTCATTTTTCTCTTCCGTGGTTACTGTTCCAAATCATGCTTTCTGATGATCAAATACAAATAACAAAAATAACCACAAAAGTTTTATTCCCAAAATTTGGATAAACATACTGATGGATAATAAAAATGTCAATATGCAATGTTGTCGACAGTGTGTGTTTTTATTGTACTCGTCCATGTTGTGGTGAAAAGTAATATTGGACTCGACACTGCATGTCCAATATGACTGTTCACAACAACCTGGACGAGTACATATACCGTACACAACATTGTATAATAACTTTATAATAATCTGACTGGAAATTATGACGTAGTAATAATATTGTTGTATGATGAGGTATGATTTCTTCACATTGGCTATTTCTCAGTATTGAACTAAATTTACCAGTCAATACAGCATGTACACCTACTTGTATTGTTTGTTTATCATAATCTACATGTATGACTTGAAACCAACTAGTTTTAATATATTTGAAAGATTTTATATATGCCATCAACGTCGTTTTTCGGTTGATCTATGAGCGTATAGACCGATCAGTAGACGAATAACATACTGTATAATTCCGCGAAGCGGATTATACTAAGTATGTTATTCGTCTACTGATCGGTCTATACGCTCATAGATCAACCGAAAAACGACGTTGATGGCTTATAATTACAACTTTAACACTTTATTTTCAACTGTCTAATATTAATCCATCTCAGAAAATTAATTGCCAAAACATGATTTTCCGTTGGACGATCTCGGAATTTGGTTGATGGGCCGAAAATAAATTGGCCGAAATTGTCAACGAGCAACTTCGCCAAGCAAAATTTCAGAAAATAAATATTTACACTTCAACTTCAATTTTCAGCAATGAACTATCCATGATAAAAAGAATTACTTGTTTTGCTACGAATTACGTTTAAAATGACTCATTAACAACCCTATAATTATCAACACACACAGAGTCGAATCCGCGATCTCCGGTAAAATTATTAACTCCAGACCAGTCCAGACTCCAGCCCGATATAATTTGTAAACAAATGCCCTGATCATATATAATGTACTCGTGGCAAAATTAATGTCATCAGCATTGTTATGAAGCTGAAAAGTGTTAAAAGGGTTGTAATCGGGTAACACATTTTATTTATTTCCAATAAAATTTGCCATTTTGATCAGCCTGATTCATGATAAGTTGTGTTCACAGCAGTAACTAAACACGTTGTCATAGACGCTTTTTCGAAAATTGGACAAATGAAAAACGCGGCACAAACTTTTAGTGTTCAGTCGAGGGTTACAAAAACATGAATACAGCTGAAATGAACAGACATAAGTATAGTATAGTGTCCGTAAGAAGCAGAAAAAAGCAATATAGACATCAACTACTAGTTCAAATGTTTCTAGCATTGAGTTTTCGAGTTGTTTTTTCACTGAAATTCTAATGGAATTCTCGTTCCGCGCTTTCGCGTCATCCAGGGACGTCGTGTGGGGCGACGGTTATAGACTCGCCCATTTTACTTAAAGTGTCACTACGCGATGTGACTCGTCTACTGCAAAGTCTATGCACTGATAGACGCAGGTCACGCGGTAACCTCTCGACCAATCAAATGCCCGCATTTCGACGAAAACGAAAGTAGTTGTAATTATATGTAGTTAATCAGCTGTCAACTAGATCCAGATGAATCATAAAGAACAGCTTAGGCGTAACTAGCTATGGTCCGATGGGTTCGGACGAACACAACATGAGAAGGACAATGCTATATTGTCAGACCTTGCATTGTCCACACTATGCACGTTATCGTAACATACTGACATTAGTTTTGGCCATATTCGAACAGGTAGAGAAGATATCTTCTCGATTGACAGAAGAGACAAAACAATTATATAAAGTTCGCAACATTTGGATTTAAATTTACTCCGAGGACGCTTATGCTTAGTAAGGAATTAGTGTAGCGGCCAAACGCCAAAAGTGGCCGGGTACCCCTATCCACTCTTGAACACGTTGAAACCAAATTGTCTTTTGAAAAAATACATATTGTTCATGAAAATGATAGTGAAAAATAACGGTTATTGTCAAATCGACGATGAACGATACCCACCAGTGATTTGTTCTAGTAATTAACGATTTTAGTAATGCGAGCCGTGTGGCTAAGTCATAACGTATTTGCCAGCACGGTTGGTGTTAAAATTACTGCATCATAAATATGTGTACTTGATAGGAAAAAGTATTGGTTAATTATGATTTTCCTGTCATTTGTAACCGAAACATTTATTTTTTGCTGAAAAATCGCTCTTTTTCACAGAAATATTTGTTTTCAAACATTATCATTCAAACGGATATTGCGATAATGTCGAAATATTTAATCCATTTGGTGTAGTAGTTATCTTTTGTAGAAAGAAGTGAACATAAATTTTGAACTATTTTCGAGAAATTTAGCTATCCCTCCCCAATCACGTTTTTTATCGAAAAATTACATATTTTTGATAACAATTGTACAACATTTTCTAATTGATCTTAACTGGACCAAATATGAATTGTGTACTGAAAGGTTGGTGGACTAGAGATACCGTTTAGTTGATTGCAGATATGTTCAGCCATCCATACCCCCAGTTACAACAACAACATACTTTATTGATGATAGGTAATTCTGCATGCATTAACATCGATTTTGTAGTACCAAAATATTTTTTATAAACAACACGTGACAAACTATATAATGCATGTGGTTTATCAGTTACTAGCAGGGTTACCCGGTGTTGCACAGGTTAAAGTGGTGTGAAACCCTCAGCATGCTGTGGATATTTGTTGGGAATAGAGAATACTCATGCTCAAAGTGTTACATGTATTCTCATAAATTGCATATTCAAATAGCATCACAAAACATGATTCTTACACAGTCATGGAATATAAGTAGTGGATCACTTTGTGGATTGTCATTTTGTTTATCGCGATTAATCCGTTCCACCAATAAAGAAGTATTTATTTATTTACAATTGCGTATACTTCAGAAGTTATAACATGAAACATGAACATCATAAACGCATTAGTTTGCAAAAATCAAAGACGACAATTGGGTTTTACATATATAGATGTATCAATCAATCTAGTGGGTTAGACTAAGATTTTGAGGACACCTGGCTATCATATCTCCATGAAGATACAGATATTTTAAAGAAATGTCCAGGTGCTCCTATGTTCATGGTGCTATATATTGGCTAACTATTCTCAGTTGAAAAGAAATGTTGTTGCGCACGTATATCAGCTACATGTGCCCGACACAGAGCGAGATTTTGAGTTGATTATATTAGTCGATGAGTCTGTTCTAAAAAAAATCCGCTGTATCGGGCAGATATACCCTTGTCAGATGTTAGTATAGGAGGATCCTGAAATGTCATGTGCTACTGACTGCGTTTTCTTTTATACTAGAAGAAAATATATGTCACTGCACATTATGACCACTATTTTTGAACAGGCCTTCGATACATTTCCATATCTCTTGACAAATTGTAACTTTTTTGTGGAAAATGTATTGAATGCAACAGACTCAATTGTGTCATAATATATATATGAGCCATTCTAATATGCAATCGGTTCGAAGTCACTCAGTCTGCAAGAATATTTGTATCTCTTAAATAGAATGATAACTATACTTTAATGCTTCTTCTATATATCTGTTATGCTAGCTCATTGTGTGAATGCCCTGATTCCCATATAAATATGACAGTTGAGAAGATATAATTGTTCAAGTGACTTAATTTGGGTCACCATTTGTCGAGATTGTGAGATTTGAACGCCAAAAACTCATTAAAACGATACGGAGATGGCTTGGTGACTATATATAACTTATATGTGGATATAGGCGAATAGCAATCTTATCAATGATAGTGCATATCCGCTCGCCATCCATGACCCAAATGACACCAAATGTTATTTAATTCATCGTATCATTAGAGAAGAACGTGTATGAATTTGGTGGAAATTAGTGCTAAATATACTTGTATCAGCTTTGCCATCCTCATGCATGACTTTAACAGCGCCACTTTTGACATATTAAATCACGTCCATTAGACTCATGGATGCATGATATACTGCAGATGATTATATATGGGTTTGGTGGTAAAATCAGCAACTAAACAAATTGTTATCATAGTTATAACCCCAATTTGACAGCAATTTGGCGTCTTTAAATCACACCATTATATTCCTCGTATCATGGAGTAGAATAATATATCAATTTGGTGGAAATCTGCGCCAAAAATAGTTTCTTAAATCAATTGTTGATGCTCCCCAGCAACGCTGACTCGAACAGCGCCATATCGCAGAGGTGATTATGTATGAGTTTGGTGGAAATCGGCGACAAAACTATTTCACCATATTTTTTTTATTTTGCCGCCCTTACCCTTTTTCTCCCCTGACACCAACAGCGTCACTTATAACATTTTAACCCGCACAATTAACTTCCTCGTAAAAAGTTACCCCTCTTAAACCGCCTTGGTGCCATCTCGATTGTACCCCGTGAAGTTATATATAGAACACATACTGACAGAAAGACAGACAGCACGATTTGATTCCTCATATCATTTGAGAAGAACGTGTATGAATTTGATGGTAATTGGTACTAACAACTATTTTGTATTAGTTTTGGTGACTTAAGCGCGCCACGTTTGTCACCATTAAACCACACACTTAAGACACATTATGGAGATGCATATATATATAATTGGTGAACATTGGCGAACATACAAATTCGTATCAAATTTAAGGTCCCCATATCGCTAACCAAACGGCACCAATTAGGTGTATCTAAACCACACGATTAGATTCCTTGTATCATGGAGAAGAATATCATGTATCAATCTGGTGGAAATCGGCGCTAAACATATTGTTATCATTTGTTGTGTCCTTCTCACCTCTATGCACTACTGACTCGAATGGCCCCAATTGTGACATGCTTAGACCACACAATTACATTCCTGATATCATGGAGATGATTATTTATAAGTTTGGTGCTAATCGGCGACTAAACAAATTTTTATCAAATTTGGTGCACACCCCTCCCCTCCCCATCTCTCACCCAAACAGCACCAATATGGCGTCTTTAAATCACACGATTAGATACCTCGTATCATGGATGAGAACATGTATCAATTTTTTGAAAATTTGCGCTAAATATATTGTGTATCAATTTTGGTGTCCCTCTCCCTTTCAGTGCACCCCTGTCTCGAATGAGGCCACTTTTGACAAATTTAAGCCACACCGTTAGACACCTCATACCATGGGGATGATTTTGTGTAAGTGTGGTGTGACAATCTGCGACTAAACCCATTCTTATCAAATTTAGGGGCTTGTTACATGAGCCGGGACAACTCGGTTAGCCGGGACAACCCGGTCTGCCGGGACAACTTCATCATGCTGTTATATGAGCCGGGACAACCCGGTTAGCCGGGACAACTCGGTTGACGTTCACGCAACTAGCTACCCATCTAGCTGCCAATCACGCGTCACGACGTCGGTCCATAATGTCGGCACGCTCATAACTGAGTGGCTTGGGTTGTCACCAAACGTCACTCACACGACGCGAGCATTTTATTGGCTAAGTGCCACCGCAGACGCTACGATTAAAATCGTAAGGGTCTATTCTCATAGCACACGCGCGTGCGATTAATCGCAGCGTTTTTTAAGGTCGAGCGGCTCTATATGTGCGTTCGATTGCATCCTTCCTCCCACAGCTAAGAGTTCCCCCAATAGGGGTGGGGGTCTGACGAACACATTCATACACAGGGCTAGGGTAGGTTGGAGGATGATAAAGTACTTTTGGTTGGGGGTGACCACATATATATATATATATGCTGACACATTAACTTTAAAGTTCCTCAGTTAGATTTACTCAAGTATAAGTTCAGTATAACGAGCCATGCCATCAAAATGACATAAGTTTTGAGGATACAATTTCTATCTAGCTATTAGAATAGAGGGTTCGATTCCATGTAGTTGTGCATAAATATGCATATTTTATTCCAGCTTGAAACGTATATAACACTATATTAGTACGATCACAACCCAGGAGTTTTATGTACATGTATATAATTGTTATTATCACTCAAGGTTATCAAAAGTGTACGATTCAAGTGGTTGAATTAGATCTTTCAAAATTTTACTTTATAGTTAGCTAGGTCTTACAAAAATCGTCTTTCTGAATAATGCCCATTTAAAACAGTTGTACTCAAACATATATGATATCCAGTAAAAAGTATGGGGAAAGAGGGGATGAGACCCCAATTTGTTGGAGGAAAAACAAATAGATTTGCATGTAGGGAGGATGGTAGATCCATGGTTGGGAGGGATTTTTATGTTCAACCCTGTGTATGAACGTTTTTTTTCTTCAGACCCCCCCCTCCCCCATCGTCGAGTGCTAATTTGTATAGCCGCTGGCAACAGTGACAATGCGGCAATAGCATTGACGAACCACCATTCAAATAGAATAAGTGATGGGACTCAGAATTCGACCTTAAGAGTCACACACGCATCGTTTCAGGTCTCATTCTGTCGCCAGGACGCTGTTCGCATGATCGGTTGATTTCAATTTGATCGTCATCGGCGGCTTATCATCAGTGGTCGCACATGATGAACGGCACATTACTATCAATCTATATATTCACAATCTTGGGTACAGTTTTGCGCGAGACTGACAGGTAATATAATGCGATTGAATTCTATAAAAATCAACACTGATGCTAGCTATACGTTGGAAACTTCTTTCCAAGCCATTTCTTTTCCGTACTTCATTTATTATTTTATCGCCCATCAGTTATGAGAATGACTGTACCCGGATAGTATATGTGACCGAGTGAACCATGCCATTATCTGTAACGGCTATCTCGATGACGAGGTTGACTGCATAAGATGATTGGTCACGAATAGGACGTGGTTGTTTGAGGAAGGTAATTGATCACGAATCGCTCTGCGTTATGTTAACACGCACCTTAAAAAACGCTGCGATTAATCGCACGCGCGTGTGCAATGAGAATAGACCCTTGGTGGGGAAAATCGTAGGTGGAGAAATCGTAGCTTGCCCGCAGACGCTACGGTGCTGCGATGTTTGCAGCTACGATTTTATCAACATGATCGATCACATATGATAGCAAAATGTTATACCCCATTCTCCGCATTATGCAACTAAATACATATGGCATGTATCTCAGTGTTCTAAACTAACAAGTTGATGTTGAAAGTTCAAGTGAAAATGAATATTTTTTTAATTTTGACATTTTTGTATCTGTCAACTCAACAGGCTCAGCTGCCCCAATTGAATTTCAACAATTGCGGCAGCCCCCTACTCCTTGCCTGATATGTGGTATATGCCTGCACTCCCTGCCGTGCCACATCTCCACCAATGTGGCCTCGTTTTTGTAAGTGCAAGCAGTTTGTAAACTTTGCGCCATTTTTGAATGTTTTCTTTTCGTGGTATTTACAACATGACAAGGGCGACAGTGGTCATGTGACAGCTACGATCGCGCGCGTTGCCAAGGTCACGCCACGATTTTCCTGGTAAAATCAAACAGTGCTTGATTGCTACGATTTGGCAACGATATTGTCGTGGGCATGCGCATTGGATGCTTCCTCCTGCGATTTTCCCCACTTACGATTTTAATTGCAGCGTGTGCGGTGGCAATAACGTCATGTCAAGTTACAACGAATGGTGTTACGTTCCAGACTTTCATCCCGGCTAGCCGGGATGACTCGCTGTTACATGAGCCGAGCTGTCCCGGCTAACCGAGTTGTCCCGGTTATGCGGGGTGGGACAACTCGGTTTGCCGAGTTGACCCGGCTCATGTAACAGCATACCATTATTTTAGTGAGAAAGCACAGAAGACCGAGGCACCCGGCAGACCGGGTTGTCCCGGTTAACCGAGTTGTCACGGCTCATGTAACAAGTTTATTGTGCCCACCTCCCCCCGCAATCTCTCATCCAAACGACACAAATGTGGCGTCTTTAAATCGCACAATTATATTCCTTGTATCATGCCGAAGAATATATATCAATTTGGTGGAAATTGGCGCTAAAATAGGTTTTATCAATTGTTGTGCCCCTCCCCCTTCCGTGCATCCCTGACTCGAACGACGCCACTTTTTACATATCTAATCCACACCATTAGATTCTTCATATCATAAGGATGATTATGTGTAAGTTTCGTGGCAATCGGCGACAAAAAAAAATTCTGCCCCTTCACCTTTTCTGCCCCTGACAACAACGACGTCACTTTAGGAAATTCTAACCCGGACCATTATCTTTCTCGTAAAAAGTTACCCCTAGTAGACCCCTTTGGTATCATCTAGATGGTCCCCTGTGAATTTTTATAGAACACAGACAGACAGACAGACATTCGCAAATATAGATATAGATCTGGACATCACATGAATGGAGAATTTTACAGAAGTTTGCGAGTTATTGGAGTTTAGCTACCGCTCCCCCGAACACGTTTTGGTCGAAAAAATGCATATTTAGATAACGACAGCACACACCTTTTAAAATTATTTTAATGGGATAAAATTATGATTAATGTGATGAAACCCGGAATCCGATCCGTAGACACCGCGAGAATGGTTGAAAATTTTCACCAGGCTTCCAAACCACCCGTTTACAACAACAACAACAACAACTCATTTTTATTTATAACATGCATGTAATTTTATATTAATATATAGCGACTCTGTAGAACTGATTCAACTGAAGTATTTGTTATACACGACACATAATATAGACTAACATATACAGAGCAACATCATTGTTGTTGCATTAGTGACAAAACACTGTCTACATCGACCAAAATATAGAAAAAATGGATATTGTGTTTTATATTTCATAAACTACGGTCTAACCATGGTCGCAATCGTTAGCTCCAATACGTTCTAAGTTTTCAGGTCCCCCTATTCTATTAGAAGTATTGGACACACCACGAACTGAAAGAATAACATCAATATTAACCGAAGGTGTGGACACAGGATAGTTATGTAAGGATATTCACAATGTTTATGGATCGGTTCGTTATCGAGATAGTGTGGCACTTTACAAAACGCGGACACATGGAAAATAGGAAAGGCGATTTTGTTTTCATTTTTCGAAAACATTCTACCCGATTCTAAATCTTGAACACAATGCGAACTAAATCTATAAGTTCTCTATATTAACCGATAGAGTGAACGGAAGGAAGTTCAATCAGGGAATACATAGTCTATATGGGTGGCTTGTTTCCTGAAAGCCTGCGTCGCTTACACAAAGCTGCTTGCTAATAAATACGAAAGTCGAATTTACTATGTTTTGAGGACCCCTACCCAATTTAATTGTTAAACTTGAACACATCACGAACTGAAAGGATTGCTCTCAATATTGACTGAGGATCTGGGCAAAGCTAGGGTAGTATCGTCCTCACGACATACACGATGTTTATGGATGGGTTGGTTTCCGAAAGCATTGGCACTTTACAGAAAGCGGATGGCAAATGACATTTATAATCCATCAGGCACTATAGATATATAAGGCTGCATTGGTTGTTTTCTGACAGCCTAGGACACTTTACAAAAAGCTGCTGGCAAATAACAAAAATGCAATTTTAACTGTTTTTGTGACCACATGCGCTATTTTAAGTAATGAAAACACCACGAACTGAGGGGATATGCTCTCGGTTTTGACTGAGGGAGTGGACAGAGGGCAGTTCTATCAGGAAGAAAACATTTTATATGGATGGGTTGGGTTCTGAATCATGTAAGTCTGGGACACTTTACAATAATCGGCTGACAAATACGAAAGGAGAATGGTCACTGTTTTTGAGACCCCTTACCCTATTTTAATTCATAAACGTACCACGAACTAACAATTATATGCTATACGTTTTAACATAGGGTGTGGAGAAAAGGGTATTCGATAAGGATATATACAATTACTATGGATGGTCTCGTTCCGGAAAGCCTGCGTCATCTTACAAACAGCGAACGGCAAATCAAAAAGACCATTTTTCGATTGTTTGGAGACCATGCCCCTATCCTATTTTAAGTCTTGAACACTCAAGGAACTGAATATATGACAACATTCTTTCATTTACACGTCATATTATTTTGCTTTTGATTTAGATATACTGATGTATAAAACTGAGAGAACCGCCACCTTGGTGAGACTTTAGTGGGGATTCATTTTAATTATAAAATTTATTTTCTATATCACTTATTATTTAGAGGGACGCTAACAATCACTTTGGCAACAAAAGTGATTGTGTTTGATATGTGTAAGACTATATGTATTATGTATTAATGTATACATTGTGTGCCATATGTTGTTTACAAATATTTCAGTCCTACAAAGTCGACATCGAAGCATGTTTATTTATAGCTGTTATCAATACAATGTGTTATTGGGGTTGTGGTTGTAACTGGGGGTCTGGAAGAGACATCTTTAATCACTTAAAAATGCCACGGGGCCCAATATTCAGCAAATGAGTCATGTTGGGTCGCATTATGATCAATGGGGAAATTTGGTAAAGTTGTTGTCAAAAATATGTAATTTTTTATTTACCAAAACATGTTTGGGGAGGGGTAGCTAAAATATTTGTAAACTTCTTTCTACATGTGCTTGCCAGATAAATGCTACGACATATGTATTAACTATGTCGCCTATATTGCAAAATCCATTTTAATGATAATGTTTGAAAAAAAGTAGCCAACTTAATTTCTGGAAAAAGCCACTGGTGTGTATCTTTCATCATCGATTTGACCATACCCACCACCGATTCCGTTATTTTTCACCATAATATTCGCGAACAATATATATTACTTCTTATTTTAAATCTTAATGTTGTGACCCGATTATACCATCGTTTCTCGAACCGAAGAACCGGTAGGCCTCCAGCACCTTTCGTAATCTAAATATTGGCGTCAATCCACTTTGACAATACTTTGCATATTATATCCATATGTCGTACACAAACAATACCCGTGCAGTGGTTTGAGTATAATCCCAAATGGTAGTGTGACGGTGTAATTTAGCCCTAGTTTATATACAACTAATACAAGTTAATACTGACAACTAGCAGCTAACATATTCATCCATATCACCGGTATTTACGACATCCCGTTTACCCTCTCAACTTTGCTGTATTCGATCCGTCCCTGTCTTATCACTGTCACTTCAGCCCAATGCTAAACGCTCTAGTACTGCTACGTCAATTAGTACAGGTAAGCGCGCAGCTGATTGGATGACACATGGTCGCGCGTAAAGTTGTCAAAGGTTAAACAGTTTCGCGGGGTTTTAGATTAGTTGGTCAGAAAGTTATTGTCTTAAAGTCTTAGTTTATTTTGTCGTCAAGATGTCGTCAAGTTGTTTAGACTATCGTTGTATACAGATCCTGACATAGTGGCCTATGTCTCATTGAACTGGTATGTTCACAGTTTCTATATTTTATCGTTATAATCATGTTTTTATAAATACTTTTGTCTTCAAGTAGTTCAGCATAGAGTTTGTCCATTTTGACATAAAGTATATTTCCTATTTTAATTATATTTTAATGTGATTACTTTTGTGAGGTTATCTCCCGATAACCTGAGATGCCAGTTTGTAGATATCTCAATTAAATAGATATAGATTGGATATCTGGCATATCTTGTATTTTCAGGAACTCCTCAAGTTCCTTTAACATATATTTGTGTATGCACATATGCGTGCTTATCATGCAAATGGTAATATCTTTGCATTTGGTTGCAGGGCCTATGATATAATATTCTATATCTACGTTGATGTATTATCAGACTATGCCAGTCTGGATGATGTTCGATTGTACGTGTTGATGGAGATGATGATCATATTCTTGTGAAAGATAAATGAATAAATGATATATGAAGACATACAAAGGTAATATGAACTTTCTATAGACCCTGTCCACCAGATTGAGAATTCTTGAGAACAGAGCCCATACTGCCAAAGGCTAACTTTATATATTAATGTCAAAGGCTCAAGGACATTTAATAATATAAATGGACCCATAGTAACCCTATGACAGTAGCTTATGTCAGGGAAAAGAAAGTTAATTATTCATAATGTTCGGCATCAAGAAATCTGAACGGTTTGTTGTGTGATGTGTCAGTCATATCGGATATCGACCCACCACTGCGCTCCCCGCAACAATTATGCCTTTGCTATCAGCTGACGAACGATCCTTACACTGGAAATGTTGTTGAATAAAATCTCTACTCAACACGTTGAGTGATAATTTGTTGAGCGGTTTGTATTCAATGGTTGAGTGACGAGTACTCAACAATGACAACCCAGGATATCTGATAGCGGATTTAATCAACACGTTGATTAAAAATTCTAGGAACAATAACTCTATTTGAGCAGTGTGTATATATAATTGTAGTCATTTCGAGATGTTTAATCTACGTGTCAACAAAACTTTTGGATCATTGCAACATTGAGATGGGAGGATATGGCCGATAGAGTCATGTCGGAACTTCATAAGTACATCGCCTCATTAAAGAGTAAACATTTTGAGGCCAGGGTTCTAATTTCGTGGACACCACAAACAATTCAGACATATGAACTATATGAATCTACTATATATTTTGGGACTTCTGTCTGTTTGTTTGTTAGCAATGGCCGGGAAAACTGCCGGACGGATTTCCACAAAATTTGATACCTAGGGGTACTTTTGTCCGCGATGTGACATTGACCTTCCAAAGGGTCAATTCAAGGACAAATCGCGCCTTTCGCCGGGATTTCGACGCAATTTGAAATATAGGGGTACTTTTGTCCGGGGAGTGTTTTGGACGGGTCAAATCGTGACCCCGACCTGAGCTTGACCTTCAAAATGGTCAATTCAAGGTAAAATCGCGCCTTTCGACGGGATTTCGTCGAAATTTGATACCTATGGGTACTTTTGTCCGGGGAGTGGTTTGGATGGTCAAATTGTGACCTCGATCTGACCTTGACCTTCAAAATGGTCAATTCAAGGTCAAATAGCGCCTTTCGACGGGATTTCGACGAAATTTGATATCTAGGGGTACTTTTGTCCGGGGGGTGTTTTGGACGGGTCAAGTCGTGACCCCGACCTGACCTTGACCTTAAAATGGTCAATTCAAGGTCAAATCACACCTTTCGACGGATTTTGATGTTAGATCCACGGAGGTCTTCAAGCCCGGATGAAAGCAGAGGGGAAACAGCTGGACGAAGTCGGGTCACCCTGCTAGTCAAATGTATTACAGAACTATTTAATATTTTCCAACAGACGATTTTCGGATACTCTATCGGGAATGTCATAAATTTCCCGATTTTTCCAAATCTGATTCGGTCGCTGATCCTGGATATATGACCCAGTTAAATTTCGGGAATTCTAACAACACATATTCCCAGCCAACTCATTTTCTTAACTTAGAAATCTATATTTTTATGTCAACTGTTGAGCAAAATCAATCGGTTGTTGAGCGATTTCGCTTTCAGGGTTGAGTAAAAAATTTACTCAACGTTACCAGGGGCCATAACTGCGCAGCTGTTGAGTACTTGTTGAGTATGATTACAATTTTACTTAACGCGATTTAGAGTGTAGAGCAAAACTGGCTACGATTATGCTCAAAATAGAGGAGATACTTTAAATTAAACTGTCTTCTGAAAGTCGTTACTAAATTGCAGAAGCATAAGTTAGTTCTGTTATGTGATGTTGTATAAATGATGACACCAGAACGCTACAAGAAAACTAAGATGCATGCATCAGGTCGGCCGTGAACTATCTACCATAGAATTGTTGTAGCTATCGATTATACATTTTGAAACACCTGTCTGTATGTATGTATGTGTGTATGCGTGAATGCATGTGTGTATGTGTTATAGACTCTAACACTGCTCGAATTTGGTATTTAACGTGTCAACTTGACCTCGCTCATAGGCATGTTTCTGGACCTTGACCGATCCGACTAAAAATTTGTGTGTAGGACTACTTCGATCCCGGGAGCAATATGGACGGGTCCAATTTCACGTGGGACCATGTTCTCGAACGTGCTGACTTAGGCATGTTTCTGGACCAATTGAACAATAGTTTGGCCAGACGCTGTATATACTGGGTACTGTCCAGATGGAGGCGATCACAAAAAAAATCCCTAACTAGCCCGAACGAAGTCGAGTACATCAGCTAGTTTAATATATATTTTGGACATTTGTCTGTCTGTTTGTCTGTTAGCTATGGCCGGGAAAACTGCCGGACAGATTTGACGGAATTTGATACCTAGGGGAAATTATTTCCAGGGAGTATTTTGGACGGGTCAAATCTTGATCCCGACCTGACTTTGACATTCAAAAAGATCAATTGATGATACCGACCCCAGTTGGCCTCAAATCAGGAACGATAACTCTATTCTCTGCAGTACTACCGTTGGAGTTTGACCTATATTCTCCGCCCACGCGTCGGTCTACTTGTACCGGTTGGACATGTCCGGACATGACCCGCTGGTTATATCCAGACTTTTCCATATGAATGGTATAGTATCTACATGTATATCACGTGATGATCTCGGTGGGGTAGCTTCAGTCTTTAATTTTAAAGGGACACTAGGCTCTCACTGGGGATGATTATTAAAGTGACACTCACTATGGATGAATGTTAAAGTAACGCATGGCGCACACTGTGGGATAATGTTAAAGTGACACTCGCATTGAAAAGTTCAAAAAGTTCAAAAAGTTCAAAAAGTTCAAAAAGTTCAAAAATTTCAAAAATTTCAAAAATTTCAAAAAGTTCAAAAAGTTCAAAAATTTCAAAAACTTACAAAATTTCAAAAATTTCGAAAAACTTCAAAAACTTCAAAAAATTTCAAAAACTTCAAAAACTTCACAAATTTCACAAATTTCACAAATTTCACAAATTTCACAAATTTCAAAAAACTTTAAAAATTAAACAAAATTCAGGATTTAGTCATAAATGTGACCCGCTATATCAAATCCAGTCGAAAGTCGGGATTTTTTTTATCCTGTGCCAATGCATTCTCTTATATATGCGAGTCGACCAGCCACCGCCGCCGGCGGCGGCGGCGGCAACTACATAATCCTATGGCATGCAAAGAAATTGGCGCCGGCGCTGCCGCCGGCGGTTCAGGATTTAGTCAAAAATATGGCTTGTTTCCATTCATCGGAAAGCTATGGGGGTACGGTGGTGAGCGCCACTGAAAAAAGCAAGTGAGCGAGGGAAAAAAGAGAAAAATAACATGACAAGTAGTACATAGTACAATTTATTATATTAACTATTCACAGTCACTTTCGTCCGAATTGTCATCACTTTCGTCAGATGTGTCATTTGTTTCGTCCATGAACTTTTCTAGCAATGGTCTGTACTTTAATATTGACATTTTCACTGCATCACGATCTTCAAAACCATTCTTCATATATTTCTCCACTTTATCCATGACACTGTTGTGCAGCGTACCATTGCGCAGCCACATATTCTTTATTATTGTCCAAGCATAAACATTCATAAATAGCCTCATGCCTTCAGTTTTAAGATCTGTACTTTTAAGGTCCTTGTCAGCTTGTACTTTTGCCTCTTTTTCTGTCGAGCCATTTTCCATATACGTTTCCACGTTATCACTCCATGCTTCTTGTGCTTTATCTCTACTCTCATCACACAAACTTTTGAAGTATTCATCTTCATTCGATTTAATTTTCTTATTCTGACTATCATCCGTGTCCTCAGTTAATTTTCGTTTTAACTTATTTTCTTGACACCAGTTTTTTACGTGTCTCTGGACATCATGCTGATCTTCGAACAAAAGCCCACAGTCATTGCAAGGGTACGACATGTCTTCTCGAATGCCTATGTTTTTATGGTTTTCTTTATTAATTTCATTGATCTCACCAGGTGTCCTTATGTCCTTAGTATAGCCATTATGTTGACCCTGGGGCACACTATAATTATATGTCATGCACTCCCGTTGACCAGGGAGATCTCTGTCATCATATTTCATCTCATTCCGTTGATCCGGGCTATTGTTGTCATCACATTTCACCACATTCTGTTCATCTGGGTGCTCGCTGTCCTTATGGAGATTATATTTCATGCCATTCCATTCACCCATATGTTGGTTCGTGTCCTCTTTTAGCACATTCTGTCGCAGCCGTAATGTGTCCGGGGTTGCGGCTTTTAAATCCACCAGTAGGTAACCGTACGGTTCACTCGTCGCTTCCGAAAACTCTCGCATCATACGTTGAGGGCATTCAGGATACATCTGTCTTGATAATGTTGAAATTAAACCCTTGTCAATTGGATTATTGAACAATACCAAATATTGACAATTTCGTCGTTGCGTCGGATCCTTGTTGTAGTAGAAATTCTGGTTCAAACTTATCAAAGATAAGTTCAAATGGTGACTTCCTTCGGAATGTAAATCATTAACTCTCTGGTCTTTTGATGAAGTTTGCATCAAGTCATCGAGTACAACTAGATTTTTATACTGGGGGTTGATAAGAGAATCCAAGTTTGCTGGTATTCCCCGTATAAAGTTGACCTGAGGGGTGACGGTATACTTTATGTCATCATATAGGGGCTGCCAATATTTATAAAACCATATTATTCTGTCAGGTGCGGGTGATATTTTTGAGGCAGACTTTTGTAGCAAGGTTTTCACGAAGTACGTCTTCCCACTAGATGTTGGTCCACTT
This sequence comes from Siphonodentalium dalli, assembly GCA_032622095.1. Lineage (NCBI taxonomy): Eukaryota > Metazoa > Mollusca > Scaphopoda > Gadilida > Siphonodentaliidae > Siphonodentalium > Siphonodentalium dalli. The sequence goes on from CP136062.1 coordinate 58,535,891, forward strand.
ACACATGCCGTGAATGGATGCTTGAAAATAAAATCTTCTTGGACATTGGCCATTGAATCATCAAAGCAGGATGTTATGTCGCTTTGTTGCTGTTTCCCCTGCTGGTGTTGTAGTATCTGGTGTTGCTGTAATGGCGGTTGTTGTGGCTGATGATGCTGCTGCCTGTTGCTGCTGCTGCTGTTTGTTGCTGCTGCTTGGTGGTGCTGCTGTGGGTGTCGGTTAACAAACTCAGTGTGCTTAGATTGTACATGTCTTATCAAATCATGGTTCCGCACATACTCACTAGAGCAAATTGAACACTGGTGCTTCATTTATACTTGACTAAAATATCTCGGGGGTATATGGCTTTCCTTTATACAAATGTTCCTTATAACCTCAAATCTGTCCTGTATTAACGGCGGCGGCGTTTGCCGACGGCGTTTTTTCCACCGGCCTTTCAATAGCCTTCGAAAATTTAGGTAAATTACTCATTTTAGTTCAGTGAATATGTCGTTTGGAGTTTTCTTTTTAACTTTTCCAATGTTTGTCTTCTTCGCTCTTCCTCCTTTTATCTCTTTAACTTTTATCTTCTTAGATCCGGGTTTCCTTATAAGTTTTTCAGGTTTCACTTCAGTCTTGGGTAGGTACTTCGAGTCATCGTAGGGTACATATTTTTTAAGATCAAAGTCATAATAGTGCGGAGTCCCCATTCCGGCTAAAGTTCAAAGTGTACTCTGAAGTAGTAATTTTTATATACGCCAAAATACCATCCAAGACGTATACCCTTATAAACTACGGGTCAGTCCTAGTAACGCGCACGTCAACGCCGCCGGCGGCGCCGCCGGCGGCGGCGGCGGCGGCGGCGTATGCGGCGGCGGCGGCGGCGGCGGCGGCGGCGCCGGCGGCGGCGGCGGCGGCGCCGGCGGCGGCGCCGGCGGCGGCGTCTGTTGTTGTTGTAGTTGTTGTTGTTCACATGTTCAAACTTCCTGCATTATATACAAGGACGACAGGGACGTGGCGACAGGGGGCTGGGATGTCTGCCCCCACCCTCAACTTTGATAGCAATAAGTTGAAAATGTCATGCCCGACACATTAGTTGGAATTTTACACCACATGTAGGTTGAACTTGTTTCATTGTCTGATTTTCCAACATGTTATTAGTGTGAAATTTGTAGTTTTTAGACCAATAATAGTCTGAAATGATGTCCATCCGTCTGTTGGAAATTTAGATTAGACATTTCAAACTGTTCGAACGTTTATAAGGGTATACGTCTTGGATGGTATTTTGGCGTATATAAAAATTACTACTTCAGAGTACACTTTGAACTTTAGCCGGAATGGGGACTCCGCACTATTATGACTTTGATCTTAAAAAATATGTACCCTACGATGACTCGAAGTACCTACCCAAGACTGAAGTGAAACCTGAAAAACTTATAAGGAAACCCGGATCTAAGAAGATAAAAGTTAAAGAGATAAAAGGAGGAAGAGCGAAGAAGACAAACATTGGAAAAGTTAAAAAGAAAACTCCAAACGACATATTCACTGAACTAAAATGAGTAATTTACCTAAATTTTCGAAGGCTATTGAAAGGCCGGTGGAAAAAAACGCCGTCGGCAAACGCCGCCGCCGTTAATACAGGACAGATTTGAGGTTATAAGGAACATTTGTATAAAGGAAAGCCATATACCCCCGAGATATTTTAGTCAAGTATAAATGAAGCACCAGTGTTCAATTTGCTCTAGTGAGTATGTGCGGAACCATGATTTGATAAGACATGTACAATCTAAGCACACTAAGTTTGTTAACCGACACCCACAGCAGCACCACCAAGCAGCAGCAACAAACAGCAGCAGCAGCAACAGGCAGCAGCATCATCAGCCACAACAACCGCCATTACAGCAACACCAGATACTACAACACCAGCAGGGGAAACAGCAACAAAGCGACATAACATCCTGCTTTGATGATTCAATGGCCAATGTCCAAGAAGATTTTATTTTCAAGCATCCATTCACGGCATGTGTAAGTGGACCAACATCTAGTGGGAAGACGTACTTCGTGAAAACCTTGCTACAAAAGTCTGCCTCAAAAATATCACCCGCACCTGACAGAATAATATGGTTTTATAAATATTGGCAGCCCCTATATGATGACATAAAGTATACCGTCACCCCTCAGGTCAACTTTATACGGGGAATACCAGCAAACTTGGATTCTCTTATCAACCCCCAGTATAAAAATCTAGTTGTACTCGATGACTTGATGCAAACTTCATCAAAAGACCAGAGAGTTAATGATTTACATTCCGAAGGAAGTCACCATTTGAACTTATCTTTGATAAGTTTGAACCAGAATTTCTACTACAACAAGGATCCGACGCAACGACGAAATTGTCAATATTTGGTATTGTTCAATAATCCAATTGACAAGGGTTTAATTTCAACATTATCAAGACAGATGTATCCTGAATGCCCTCAACGTATGATGCGAGAGTTTTCGGAAGCGACGAGTGAACCGTACGGTTACCTACTGGTGGATTTAAAAGCCGCAACCCCGGACACATTACGGCTGCGACAGAATGTGCTAAAAGAGGACACGAACCAACATATGGGTGAATGGAATGGCATGAAATATAATCTCCATAAGGACAGCGAGCACCCAGATGAACAGAATGTGGTGAAATGTGATGACAACAATAGCCCGGATCAACGGAATGAGATGAAATATGATGACAGAGATCTCCCTGGTCAACGGGAGTGCATGACATATAATTATAGTGTGCCCCAGGGTCAACATAATGGCTATACTAAGGACATAAGGACACCTGGTGAGATCAATGAAATTAATAAAGAAAACCATAAAAACATAGGCATTCGAGAAGACATGTCGTACCCTTGCAATGACTGTGGGCTTTTGTTCGAAGATCAGCATGATGTCCAGAGACACGTAAAAAACTGGTGTCAAGAAAATAAGTTAAAACGAAAATTAACTGAGGACACGGATGATAGTCAGAATAAGAAAATTAAATCGAATGAAGATGAATACTTCAAAAGTTTGTGTGATGAGAGTAGAGATAAAGCACAAGAAGCATGGAGTGATAACGTGGAAACGTATATGGAAAATGGCTCGACAGAAAAAGAGGCAAAAGTACAAGCTGACAAGGACCTTAAAAGTACAGATCTTAAAACTGAAGGCATGAGGCTATTTATGAATGTTTATGCTTGGACAATAATAAAGAATATGTGGCTGCGCAATGGTACGCTGCACAACAGTGTCATGGATAAAGTGGAGAAATATATGAAGAATGGTTTTGAAGATCGTGATGCAGTGAAAATGTCAATATTAAAGTACAGACCATTGCTAGAAAAGTTCATGGACGAAACAAATGACACATCTGACGAAAGTGATGACAATTCGGACGAAAGTGACTGTGAATAGTTAATATAATAAATTGTACTATGTACTACTTGTCATGTTATTTTTCTCTTTTTTCCCTCGCTCACTTGCTTTTTTCAGTGGCGCTCACCACCGTACCCCCATAGCTTTCCGATGAATGGAAACAAGCCATATTTTTGACTAAATCCTGAACCGCCGGCGGCAGCGCCGGCGCCAATTTCTTTGCATGCCATAGGATTATGTAGTTGCCGCCGCCGCCGCCGGCGGCGGTGGCTGGTCGACTCGCATATATAAGAGAATGCATTGGCACAGGATAAAAAAAATCCCGACTTTCGACTGGATTTGATATAGCGGGTCACATTTATGACTAAATCCTGAATTTTGTTTAATTTTTAAAGTTTTTTGAAATTTGTGAAATTTGTGAAATTTGTGAAATTTGTGAAATTTGTGAAGTTTTTGAAGTTTTTGAAATTTTTTGAAGTTTTTGAAGTTTTTCGAAATTTTTGAAATTTTGTAAGTTTTTGAAATTTTTGAACTTTTTGAACTTTTTGAAATTTTTGAAGTTTTTGAAATTTTTGAACTTTTTGAACTTTTTGAACTTTTTGAACTTTTTGAACTTTTTGAACTTTTTGAAGTTTTCAATGCGAGTGTCACTTTAACATTATCCCACAGTGTGCGCCATGCGTTACTTTAACATTCATCCATAGTGAGTGTCACTTTAATAATCATCCCCAGTGAGAGCCTAGTGTCCCTTTAAAATTAAAGACTGAAGCTACCCCACCGAGATCATCACGTGATATACATGTAGATACTATACCATTCATATGGAAAAGTCTGGATATAACCAGCGGGTCATGTCCGGACATGTCCAACCGGTACAAGTAGACCGACGCGTGGGCGGAGAATATAGGTCAAACTCCAACGGTAGTACTGCAGAGAATAGAGTTATCGTTCCTGATTTGAGGCCAACTGGGGTCGGTATCATCAATCAATTCAAGGTCAAATCTGGTAAAACGGAAGTATTTCAACGAAATTTGATACCTACTGTTACTTTTGTCCCAGGAGTGTTTCGGGTGGGTCAAATCATGACCCTGACCTGATCTTGACATTCAAAATTGTCAATTCAAGGTCAAATCGGGTATAAAGCCGAGGGGAACATCCCGGACGAAGTGGGGTCCACGAGCTACTATTATATATTTCTAGATTTAGTTACAAACTAAATACCTGTATATTGTACAAAGAAATGTTTGACAAATATATCTGTATCAATATTACCATACGGGTCATTAAAATAGATACGACGAAACAAATTTTGAAGGGTGCATGTATCAGGTAAATTTTTATATTTCAAATGATGACAGGAATGCAGAAAGTTGAAGTACCTACGTAATACTGCCTATCCGCATGAAGAGATATACATGTATATAAAAACCAGATGAGGGATATGTCTGTACAGTTGCTAAACAATTCAGTCATGCAAAAGAGGATCAAAGAGTAAGATACCAAATTGCTGCCTGTGGTAATGTTTTTTAACGAAATTCGGGAAAATTAGATTACTCTCACCCTGGTTATCCAGAAGATAATTGTGGAATCTGATGACGATCGGACAAGGGGTGTCGTCTGTAGGATCAACCAAATTATTTAGCCATAAAAATAGTAAAATTGAAGATCACCGCTGGCAGTGATGTCTTCCCAAGGACAGTTTGAGAACAAAATATGGCTCACATCTAGCGGTGACCCAAAATATCCACACAAGAAAAAGTTCTCCAATAAAAGCTGGCTGCAAGGTGCGCCAATTGATTCAAATTCGAAATTTAGCAGGGTGTACTGCTTGTGGCCATGTTTTCCCCGCAAATTTGATAGACTGATGGACAAAACCACTGAATCCGTTGAATCAATATACATGTATACATGGATTAATTTATATGCATTGTTATACACAGTACTGGTATATAAAGGTACTGAAAATAACTATATTACTAGTATACACAAAATAAACCATATATCATGGCTATGGGTTCTAATATCCGAACATGACAGCTGAGAACTTGGTGTGAATTAAAGAGTGGTGGTTTCTCAAGCATATCTAACCCTCCACGTTAGAACATGCCATTAAATGTCATAAGTATAATCTAGCTTGAGGACAGAAGTGATCCATAAAACCCCCCTTAATTCAACCAGGTCCTCGCGCGATGTATGATCGATCACATGATGATCTAGGGGGATTAGAATTGATGTATAAAAACAGCACTGCATGTAAATATAAAATAAAATAGTGCTACATCTTATTACAGATTATTGCCATATATAATCAGTGATTATACAGACAGTCTGACAAAATAAAGTTTCAGTGACACTCTATCCGAAGAGGGGAATAATTTCATCTGTTACAGTCAATGGAGCAATTATGAATCTGGAAGGGTGAAATTTCTAAGTAATACTAGATATCGACATGACGCGATAAAATATAACGTAAATGCAATATGGCCGCTGGCGACCATTTTTTCCTATGAAATTAAAAAAATATTTGATAGCTCTCATCTGATAGATCAATATCAAGATAAATATGAAGTTTGGTGATGATCGGATGAGTGAAGTGGACTGTGGTCTGTGCTAAACGGTTTAGTAATGCTTAAAAAGATTCTTACCTTAATATTTTTATGTTCACTTTATAAACTTCACTGAGTCATCTTTGTCATGTATTGAGTTTGATATCTTTTGTTAACAGTTTATAAATCATGTATGTCTCATGTTTGTTATTTTAATTTATGTGTTTATTATCATTAAATAAAGTTGCATTCCTTAAAAAGATTCTTACCTCAATGTTTTTATGTTCACTTTATAAACTCCACTGAGTCATCTTTGTCATGTATTGAATTTGATATCTTTTGTTAACAGTTTATAAATTATGTATGTCTCGTGTTCGTTATTATATTATATACACTTTATAGTGTGTTTTCAGAACGAAAAAAAATTGAATAAAATCAACAAATTTGTAAATTTAAAAACAATTCAAACGTTGTTGTATTCCATGTCCCAGCCCGGACATATACACCAAATTTCAATAATATTCATTGAGAAACAACGGACCAAACGCTATATAACACCCGTATACATATTTTATTCCGTATCGGACTCGGGTACATGTTATAGTAGGTACCGAATTGACACACGTCGACTGGGCGAGTTGGCCCTGGGGCGATTAGGCCGATTCCGGCACATTCTATAATTTACCGTATGTATCCGTTTACGCGTAGTTTACTTTAGAAAGTTCCGCAATTAATACCGTAAATAGAGCGACCTTATTTGACAGAGAATGCCTCTGTTATTGATTATCAAGTTGCTATACATTAAAAACGACAAATTCACATGCTCGTTCAAGCGCAGTAGTCTATTTTCCCCATGTTAAAGGACATCCACAAATACTAAATAACGCTAACCTACTGCCGAATGTTTGACACGACAACTGTTAACATATTTGGGCTGAATTCATCTGACGCGGTATTATTCCTCAAAATAAACAACAAAACCATCGTTACTTGGAAATGTAGTTTGGGCTAACATTTACATAAATCCTCCAGATCATTTATCCGACACACACGTCAGATGAAAAAGTCACATGAAGTAACCGGCCAAATTGGCCGAAATGACATAATCGTTGTGAATATTTACAATCGACATTAAACACATAACAGAGCCTGTTATCTGTTTTGGTCATATCTGGTCCATATACGTATGTTAGTTTGATTTCAAGGTAGCTTATATTTGGAATATATAGCACATGACAAAAACAATACGATTGTTTTCATATTTCATCTCAAAAGTAATCAGATATAATACAAAAGTATTTGTATTTTAATTAAATACTTTAGTCATGTAATCGCCACATGTGAAACAGTTATGAACATCTTTGTGAACACTTTGTGATGCGGCATGATGGATAAACTGTGTAATTAGGATACCGATGCTAATACTTATAATTACATCAATGAAAATATCAACATGAAAACGCATTTTAAATATCGTTAAATATTGGGAACGTTATAGTGACACTCAATGTTCACTTCCTCCCTAATGTATTTAGCATATTTACATACATTAGCATTTTAGAAACAAATAGAAAATGCTATAGTAAACGAAGTGGGTATAATTATATAATAAGTTAAGGTCGATGTCGCAAATATTTTCACTTTGCATACTTTCACATGTCCTTGTAATCAGATAAGGCCAAGTGGACGAAAGCACCAAACGCGAAGACAGAACGCGCTCTAAAATGTATCTATTTACGTCACAGTGTTGCTCTGCTGTTGAAACTCATCGCGCAAACTTGGCTTTTAAAGTCGATGTCGCATAAATGGAAAATTAGTAGTTTTTCGCATTTTCGTGTTCCAAAGATAAAAGAGAAAAGAATGAGATGTGCTGTTTGAACGCAAACGTCATGTGACGTCGTCAAACAGAATGGCAGCCAGGAGAATCAGTATCTGAAAAATAGCGTCACGCCCAGAATGGCTGATGACGTCACACCGAGAAGTGCCATTTCAAATCATGACTATATATACTATCCTCGGCATTATTCAGAGTATATGTAATTAATGCATGTTGTCGATTAGGATGAATGTTACTATAAGGTAGTTCTTGGTAAAATATGTTATGTCATTATGTCAGTACCGTATGTTTCAATTCCCGCATTCTGGCAGTGGTAATATTTCTGTCACGGGCATTGAAAGGCTTCGTCGTTATCATATCAAGATATGCATGCGCTACCATCACGCATTTTGTAATTGAATTCTTTTGATTTTGGTCACTGGTCGTTTCTATGAGTACATGGTATACAAATAAAGCACACATGCATGGGCTTGTGTTGGGTCACCAGCAGTGGTTAATTACACGGCAGGATACAACTGGTCCGTCCTGCGTGCAGCTCGGTCGTTTGTGTACACTTACCATAGGCCAACGTGTGGGCCTACATAATAAGGCTTATTCTCACTTATCCGGCAGGGATGTGTGAATGCATCCGAGCCGGCAGGTTATAGTCTGTTTTTACAATGCGTGACTCGTGATCCCATCGCCACAAGCAGTGTTTGTTTAAGCAAAGTGTAGCCCAAACTTACCGACAATGACTGTATATCACGATATGAACTCTTGTCACTGAAAACAACTCAAGTGAGTGATTTCCAGAGATAATCATGTTCTCACGCTAACATATAAATTACAGAGGCTCACAAAGACAGATCACCTCCGGTGTCCCCCGTCAGAATCGCGGAACAGGAGCAGGAATTACCACCCCATGCTCCTACCGAAGATGAAAAATATCTACAAAAGCTTCAAAATATGCAGAAGAAAGCAGAAGCAGTGATGGCAGAAGCTGAAAATGGAACGAAATACAAGAACAACAGGAAAAAGAATACCAACTACGACAATTAAGACAGAAAATAATTATAAAAAATGTATAAAAATGATCATTTTTTTCATGATTCCAATAAAGGCAATAAAATGAGGGGTACCCTTTCGACCATCCCGGGGTACGCTCAAGTACATATTAATTTCATTCCTAATGATCGCGGTGGTAAATATCTCGTCTTTAACCACTATAAGTTCTGCGATAAGTCTCGAAGAAACGACAGTGTGCATTGGCGATGCTGTTCAAAGACCTGCAGCGCTACTGTAAATACCAAGAACGACATCGTCACATCCTACAAAATCCAGCATAACCACGACTCAAACCAGGCCCAAGTTGCTGCTGAAACCATCATCGCAGAGCTCAAAACCTTAGTTCGTCATACATCCAGACCAGTCACTACTATCTACCAGGAAGAAATATCTAGTATGTATATCTTTGAAAAAACAATTCTTATCAAAATATCATAAATGAGAACGCTCTTTGTTAACTGTACGATATGTCAAATATTTCAACAAGTATAAAAAATAAGTTATATTCAAAACAAAAACAATTCTTATCTATCATATCATAATTGATAACGCTCTTTATTATATACCGATCTGTAAAATGATATTATTTTCCTTTTGCAGATTTTCGACGTTCTATTCCGTTAAAGCATCACTGTACAGATCCCGAGCAAAACTCCACCCAAAACTACCACGACCACAGCAGAGAAAATAGAGGAGCATCAACAACAGTCTTCGTCACTACAAGAGAGTTTATAGAGAAGGGCAGTTGGGAATGTTAGAATATTTAGATTCAGTCGGATATTTATCTTGCTATTGAAGACCTGATGTAATGATTATTATGTTATTGTAATTGTCGTATAAATGTATTCTGTTATATTATAATAAATCGCTAAGTGCAACTGTTGTTCAAATGAAATACCGGTAAATCAGCCCAAATGAAAAACTGTAAAAACAGTTAAAAAACCTAAGTAACCGCCGATACAGACTATAAGCGGTAACTCTTTCATGTTGAGGATTATCACACCTACCTCCGAAACAATACCTGCCGGATAAGTGAGAACATCTCCATAATAATCCTTGTCCTTATATTAGAACGGACGAGTACATAGTATATATTAATGTTCGTCTCGTACAGAACATTGATATATATAAATGAAGCACGTGACGACCGCGCCAGCTAGCTAAACCAATCATATTATCTAAATTCTGAGAAAACCTAGCGATATACGAGACTACGAGAGTAGAATCTACACAGTCTATCTTGGAAAACATAACCTCCAGGGAGACATGCCAGTTAACTAGAAGGGCTCATATTTCAAGTCCAAGTTAATGAGTTGAAATTCCATCCGAAATACAAGAACGAATTAAATTTCTATGTTAGTACAATATACTCCAGGTGAAGGCAACTGGTTCATATTGCCCTTTCCTGTTCGAAAAATGCTCATTTAGCTCAACACTGCCAACAATGTTCCCTGACAAACGTGATTAATTTGGAGGTAGATTGTTAGAAAAGGTTCCGAAACTGAAACTCTGGCAGAATTCTACGTTGCTGAAATCTAACCCACCATATTGGGTCTACCCTGCTAAGAAGAAGAGTGGTGCATATGTATAGTATATACGACACATCCATTTCCCTTGTTGGCGTGACTTCATACGCCTGTTTGAGACGGGGACATGTCTCTATTCCGAAGGTTCACTATTCCGAAAGTTCTCTATTAAGAAGGTTCGCTATTCCGAAGGTTCACTATTCCGAAGGTTCGCTATTCCGAAGGTTTTGTTATTTAAAGGTTAATTCTATATTCTAAAGTATTGAGAGGGTTCCTTATCACGAAGACTCTTTTTATGAAGGAAATAACTTAAAACATTAAAACAATAAATGTGATGTTTTGGTTTTCGCGGGTTTCCTTGATATTGAATGTCATTACATATGACGTTATTTCTCAATACGTATTCACGTCCCGCAGCCCACACAATTGCTGTGTTTCCATACGATTTAATGCCACCATGTATTATGTTATATCTCAATAATCTTAGAGGTATGAATACGCCAGATAAAGGCGGATTATAACAGTGGGGCTATGACGCGTAATGAATACTGGAGCGCCATAACATACTGCGTAGCTGAATAGACGGGTATGTGTTGAACCTAACTGCAATTGTGACTTTGCATTGACTTTAAAGGCCCACTTAATTTTCGTGTCACCGATTATTTTTTATAGTGCCTTGATGTACGGTTTAATAAAAATCTATGCCATAAAATATGATTAAAGTACTATTATTTATCACCATGTGAAACATCTGTGTCTCAGAAGATGCCCATAGAGAAATAGAAAAACAGATGAAATCATAAAAAGATCCCCCCGCAATGGCTCCCAGAATGCAACAGAATTCAAACTAAAATGTATTTTCAATGAAATAATTCAATCTTTAAAATATAGAGTAGTTCCCCCTCCATTGAAAATAATATACTTTGCGCAACAAAACGAAATGAAACTTAAGTACAAAACACATCGGTAACTCAGCAAAAACAACATGTTCATAGTTTATTACACCGGATAAGTTGATAATACAATGTTAGAGAGCTTCCTATTTCAAATGGTATTAGTAGTGTACATCAGGGAAAAGTTAAATAAATGTATCAAATATGCATCACGATAGGTTACTTTATGTTATTTTAATCTCTGGCATTTCCCCACACGACAAAGGTACAAAACAAGACAAGTTAACTACCATTTAATAATTTATAACCGTTTGTCACTAATTTTTACGGCCATTCGCTAGGCGGTTCTAAAAACATTGTAAAGTACAAATCGATAATTCAGTTATTTCGTCTACATGGCAAAACGTCGTATAAATTCACAACGTAAATTATCCACGAAAACAAAATCATGATTTTCTCTTAAATTATTGCAAAAAGTAATTATGTGCATAATATTACAATAATAAACGAGAGTCTGGCTTGAGCACATAGTCACCCAGCTTTCTCAACAAATTCCGCCACACGAGTTATTAAGTTTTTTGTCTCTCCTGGAAAATTTGATTTGGGCGGGAAAGTCGGTTTTACGAGGTCTTTGAATATAACCGACTATTTGTGACGTAGTCTAATTGTCTATGCAGTAATCAGTTCTGCTTCCCTGTGTGACGTCATGACGTTGGAACTTAAAAGCCAAGTTGGCGCGTTGAGTTTCAACAGCAAAGCAACACTGTGACGTAAATAGACACATTTTAGAGAGCGTTCGGTCTTCGCGTTTGGTGCTTTCGTCCACTTGGCCTTATCTGATTACAAGGACATGTGAACGTGTGCAAAGTGAAAATATTTGCGACGTCGACTTTAAGTTCCAATGTCATGACGTCACACCGAGAAGCAGAACTCATTACTGCATGGATAATTAGACTACGTCACAAATCGTCGGTTATATTCAAGGACCTCGTAAAACCGACTTTCCTGCCCAAATCAAATTTTCCAGGCGAGACAAAAACTGAATAACTCGTGTGGAGGAACTTGTTGGGATAGCTGGATGACTATGTGCACAAGTCACCTCTCGTTCATGGTTGTAATATGCACATAATTTCTTTTTGGCAATAATTTAAGAGAAAATCATGTTTTGTTTATGTGGATAATTTTCGTTGTGAATGTATACAACGTTTTGCCAGGTATACGAAATAACATAATTATCGATTTGTACTTTACGAGGTTTTTTTAGAACAGCCTAGTGGCCGTCAAAATTAGTGACAAACGGTTATAAATTATTAAATGGTAGTTAAATTTTTCTTGTTGTGCACCTTTGTCGTGTGGAGAAATGTCAGAGATTAAAACAACATAAAGTAACTTATCGTGATGCATATTTTATACATTTCGATACCGTTTCCCTGATGTATACTACACGTGTGCCCTACTTTCAATGGTTTATAGCCATCATGATATATCACCATGGATCATTAATTAATAAACTTTTGAAATCGTTTTGTAGTATAGTATACGTATAGCTGTGTGTGTGCAACACATTTGTTGGCTGATAGCTGCGTTGCGCTAATATCTGGTATACAACGATATTTAAGTACATGTACCATAATTTGGGCTAATTTGAGACAGTTTTGTGGTATTTCAAAGCTAACTTGTTGTACACGACAAGGACCATAGCCGCATATCACTTTAATCTTATCAGACATCATCAAAACAATTGATCCCTTGTAAACAGCTCCACACTATTATGGATGTCGAAGATAGTGCATCAAAGAGGTGTCTCAAGTCACGCCAACAATGGGAACGGGTGTGTCGTACTACACATATGCAACACCCTTCTCGGTTGGTCCAATATGGGCCTAGTACCAGGGTAGACCCAATATGGTGGGTTACATTTCAGCAACGTAACGTTCTGCTAGCGTTTCAGTTTCGGAACCTCTTATAACTATCCACCTCCACATTAAACACGTTTGGCTGGGAACATTGGTGGCAATGTTGAGCTATAATGAGCTTGTTTTCGAACAGGAAAGGGCAATATGAATCAGCTGCCTTCATCTTGAATATATTGTACTAACATTGAAATTTATTTCGTTCTTGCACTTCGGATGGAATTTCAACTCATTGACTTGGACTCTACACTCACTTTGTCTGATGATCACCGTGAACAACGTGGCATTCCGAAGTGGTGTCTATACCAGGAAATTTTCAATAAATTGGAAATGATGAGACTTTGTAGTTAACTGTCATGTCTCCCTGGAAGTTATGGTTTCCAAGATAGACTGGGTAGATTCTACTCTCGTATATCGCTAGGTTTTCTCAGAATTTAGATCGTATAATTGGTTTAGCTAGCTGACGTGGTCATCGCGTGCTGCATTTGTTATGCAGGGGTCTTACCCCCCCCCCCCCAAAAAACTGCAGTCAAACCTAATTAATTGGAAAATTCACACCAAAATTAGGTTGAAATTTTTCTCGTAGTTTAATTTTCCAACAATTTCTTAGTGACGAATTTGTAGTTCTTAGACCAACATTTGCATATTTCCCTTTCATTTGCAAAATTCTGGACTGAAATGGCCATCAGTTGGCAATTTTCAAACCTAAAGGTGAGTGTCAGGTTTAAAAAATTCCCCGAATTGGAAATCTTGATGACAGTCTAGATGCTAGGATTGTCTATGTTACTTGCTAATTATTTTAAGAAAAAATAAATCGGGGTGTAACTTTGTCTGGCGTTATACCACTAAATGTTAGGATTTTTAATCTCATACTGGGCCGAACCATCCTTTTCACCACCAGCCCCCCCCCCCCCCTGCATGGCCAGTGGCCACAATACTACTAGTCCGTTTAGAATACGCTACCATCTAGTAGTCTGTGAGGGAACATTTGAGAAAAATCAAAGCACGAGGGGGGTGTGCAAATTTAATTACGCAAACGTGTGAGTTTGGTGTGGTTCAATGGGGTGGGGTGCAGTTGGAAATTCGAAGGTGGAGACCACCCCAACGAAAACCCTCTAGCCAAGTCCCGAGTACCAAATATTCCAGACTCAACCACGGGTGCCCCTCGCGACTTATAGTTTCTGATTTCGGCATATGCCTATTTGTTTTCTATCCGAGAATACACTGCACCGGCGACAATATATTGACCATACTCTGAATGAAAACGCTTTCGTGGCGATCACACGGTAACGTCGTGCTGCAAGTGATGCCGAAGATGATACTGATGACGATGGGTATATTGGTGCTGACGACGATGCTGATGATGATGATGGTTATGATTTTGCTGATGATGAGGGTGTTAACAGAGGTTTTGACAACGATGATGTACATGTAGATGGCAATGATAATAACAATGACGACGATAATGATGACATTAAAGACATTGATAAGGATGATGATGACGACGATGATGGTTATAATGATAATGACGATGATGACGATGATTATGACGATGACAACGATGATGACGATGATGATGATGATGGTTATGATGATGGTGGTGACGATGACGACGATGATGACAACGATAATGATTATGAAGATGGTGGTGATGATGGTGGGGGTGGTGTTGTTGATGGTGATACTGCTAGTGGTGATGGTGGTGATGATGATAATGGTGATAGTGATGATGATGATGATGATGATGTTGATGATAGTGATGATGCTGAAGATGATGATGATGATGGTAATGCTGATGGTGATGATGATGATAATGATGGAGATGTTGATGACGATACTGATGATAGTGATAATGATGAAGATGATGATGACGATGTTGATGTTGGTGATGATGATGATGATGGAGATGATGGTGATGATGGTGTTGTTATTGATGATGATGATGATGATGATGATGATGGCGAAGAAGAAGACGTTGATGATGATGATGATGATGATGATGATGATGGTGATGATATATCTAATGATAGTGATGACAACGTCGCCTACGATGATTATTATGATGATGATAGCGATGACGATGAAAATGATGATGAAGACTGTAATCACAGTGAAGAGGATGACGATGATGATGATGATAATGATAAAAACGTTAAGGTTCTCGCAATAAATGTGTACGGACTCAGTACGAGGCTGAACTATCCAGAATTCCGTAACCTTATAGCGAAGTATGACGTAATCTGTTTTTCTGAAACTAATACATATAATGGAGTAGCACCGGACATACCAGGTTTTAAAGTGTTCCTTACCAAAGGGAGAACGACTGAGACCGCACGGATATCCGGGGGGATCATAATGGTTGTAAGCAAGCGCATTGAAAATTCTTGTCATATCATTAAGAATGAATCAGACTGCGTGGTCTGGCTACGTATCACAAACAACACACATAGCATACTGGTAGGCGGGGTGTATGTTCCGACGACAGGTTCGCGTTATGCAAATGACAACTGGGGGATCGAGATTGGAAATGAAATAGGCGCGCTGAAACGCGAGGGGGAGGGTGTTTGATTATGGGATATTTTAACTCTAGAACAGCAGAAAAAAAAACGATTTTGTTGAGCAGTACGATAATTCTGAGCGCATTCATATCTTGGATTGCACAACATTTTCCGTCGGTGATATCTCTGACAATTCGTTCGACTTCGAGCTTAGCAGGCATTCAAAAGACCGGACTACTAATGCAAATGGAAATTCGCTACTTAGTTTATGCAAGCACGTCGATTGTCACTTGCGTATCATAAATGGACGATATGGCCACGACAAAGGTGTGGGCAACTTTACGTGTCGGAATCCTAGTGTGGTTGACTATATGATCGCCTCAAAAGATATATTATGTATGGTTGTAGATTTTGATGTTCTTGAATTTTCACCGCTCTATTCATATGTCCATAATCCGTTACATTTAATAATGAAATTTTCTAGTCAGAATGAGTTCGGTAATACTGATGCCCATAGAGATGGAAACTGCAGACTTCCGCCGAAGATTATGCCTTGGGATGAAAGTAAAGGTGTAGAGTTCCTTTACACTTTCAATAATATATTCGCCGAGAGGGGGGCAATTTACGACTTACTTGGCACACAAACATGTGATGTATCGCACGTAGAGCAAGCTTGTGGTGAAATCAGACACTTATTTATTGATTCCGCTGAAACGGTGTTTGGTCGCTATCGGAAGAATAATCGTGTTCAGACAAAAACAATTAACAAGCAATGGTTTGATGATAATTGCGGAAATCAACAGAAGTGTTTTAGAAAAGCACCAGTAAAGTATACCCGGAACAAATTTGGTAGAAATAAATGTGTGTTTAACGAGGTGGGTAAGGCATATAAAAAAATAATAAACCAAAATATTTATAAAAATATTTGAAGATTGCATTCGCGATTTACGGTCAACACGACGGCTAAAGACTTTTGGAGAATACTGCGTCAGCATTCCACTGGAAATTATAGGGACGATAGCGGATCACAGATACCAATAGAAGAGTTTCTAGAACATTTCAAATATATTAACGAAACTACAGATGCTATGACTGATAGCATAGATACATTATTGGATGAAATGTATGACGAATGTACCGATGAGGACTAAATGACCCAATCGGAGAAACCGAAATTCTTAAAGTTACTGAATCACTTAAAAATGGCAAGGCAGCCGGGCCCGATGAAATCACTAACGAATATATCAAGCAAACACAGTATAATTATAATGGTGCCAGTTTGGAAAATATCCAGACTCTATTAGTTGATTGAGATTTATTTGTTGATAAATAAGAGATTATTTTGTTCCTTTATCGATTTAAGAAAAGCGTTTGATACGGTTTGGAGAAAAGGGTTGATGTATAAACTTTTGAAAAGTAATATTGGAGGGAAAACGTTCAAAATTATCAGAAGTATGTATGATGGCATTAAATCGTGTGTTAAAAATGGGGACTCCACATCAGATGTATTTTCATGCAACATAGGTGTGAGGCTGGGAGTTGGCCTATCCCCCTTCATATTCTCAATATTTTTAAACGATCTGGAAGATTTTCTATCGGACTGTGGTATACAAGGCCTTGCTGATATTGGTGATTCGTTTTTTGACCAGTTCGGCGAATACCTTAAACTGTTTATCATCCTTTATGCGGATGACACCATTCTGATGGCCGAGAGCCCAGGTGGTTTGCAAAGGGCATTAAATTCATTCGCGGATTACACTGAATCATGGAGATTAACAGTTAATGTCGTCAAGAAAACAAAAATAATGATCTTTTGTAACAAAAAGTCAAAAACTGAGTACAAATTCACAATGAATGGGACCAGTGTTGAAAAAGTTGATATTTCTGTTATCTGGGAGTACAATTTTTCCGAAATGGTCGATTCTGTAAGGCGGTGCAAAGAATCGGTCATGTTGGAACGAATGCAATGTATGCACTCCTCCATAGAATCGGGAAACTCAACATACCGTGTGATCTGGCGCTTAGACTGTTTGATACAATGGTTGGACCAATCTTGATGTACGGCAGTGAAGTCTGGGGTTCGAAAATACCGACAGCTTAGAAATAGTCCATCGAAAATTTATCAAGTATTTATTACGAATGAAAACATCTGCTGCACCAAATGTCATGGTCTACGGAGAAACTGGAAGATACCCAATTTCAGTAAATATAAAGGCAAGAATGCTTACATTCTGGTCAAAATTAGTTGAGGGTCGTTGTTCCAAATTAGCGCATAAACTTTATATTGTTATAAAAGGCATTGATGGCAGTGTATATCTCCGGGGGAAGTCGATACGCTGGATCAGCTGCATAAAATATAGCTTAGCATCTATCGATTGGGAGCAAATTTGGACGTCACAAAAACCACTTAGTCATTTGGAAATATGAATCTATCGCAAAATACGTAATAAATTATTGAGACTCAATGGCGCAACGATATCGAAAGCTCTTCGCGAGGGACATTTTATGGTAGTTTTAAACATGATTTAAGTTTGGAAAGATACCTCGTGATTATTCCCCAAGACATGGCATTTTCTATTATAAAGCTAAGAACAGCTAACCATAGACTCCCAATGAGACCTCTTGCTGGGAGAAGAACAAAAAGAAAGAAAAGACAACAAATAAAGAATCCCAAATATGTCGACTATGTTTTTAAAATGTTGTGGGACGAATATCATTTCACTTAAACGTGCGAGGCACTGACCGACATCCGCTGTAAACACTTACCAAAACTATATCACGTGCAACCGAGTAATGGCAAATTGATAGACTTGCTCCAAGTGAAGACAGAAGCACCTTGAAACATCTTGCTATATTCACGAAATTAGGATTGACTAAACTAAACGACAAGCCTAGCTGATGACAAAGACAGCGACTATGACGGAGATGATGATGATGATGACGATGTTGGCGACTACGACGATAATTGTGACAATGACATGAAACCGCGATAACGATGATGGCAACGGTACGACGATAGCGACGAGACTATGACAACTATGACGATGATGAGGATGATTATATATATATCTTTATTATCCTCCATATATGGAGATTCATATATAAATGTTTATATTATGAGAACAATTAACACAATTTGGTACATAACACAGTGTATAATAAATTTAAGATTACAAACATCTACAACAGATGTCTCAATATGTATGATGAACCAACTACACATGCATATATACACACACTCATGCACTACATAAAGTATATATTCCATTCTACAGCCATATCGTACTTACAGACAGAGAAATGGCATACTCCGAGACGACCAAGCCGAAGTTGGACCCATATCAGGGATCTCTCTCTCTGGAAGACCCACAAACGCCAATGCCTTTGTGCAGTCTTACCGACTCGGAGCCGACCATTTCCCCAGCACCACTCATGTATATATATATATATACAGCCATATCGCACTTACAGACATACAGACGACAGTCAGACAAGCAGACATACGAGACAAACAAACAAACGGCAGATATACATACAGACAAATGTACTTACTGGTAAAACAATACACAGATACATATGATATGAACAATTACAAACACGCTTATAACTGCATGTTATGATAGAGTTTACATGAAGGTTTGTGAGATCTAGTCAGGACTTGGCGTCAGTCGATCAACATATACTCTCCAGAGAAATGCGGCTTTGTTCACGAAAAAGTCTATTAGTTCATTTTCTAATTCGGGATCACAGTATATGTTTTCATGTAGACATGTTAGTAGAACGCGCGTTTTGGATTCTACATCCAGTTTGTCATACTGCATATAAATGTCTACATGAAACAAGTTTAGTAGCTCGAATTCAAAGGTATTTCGATCGTCGCAAATGGAAGAACATTCGATTAAGGCATGTTTTACAAGATCTTTATGTTTGTTGTTACATAATACGCAGGTTTCTTCATTTGTTTCCAGGATACAAATAAGGCGTGCAATAAGTAGATATGATTTTTTATGGGCTGGGTATATGCGACAATTTTCCCATAGCCGGGACATGCATAACGTTGGATGGACGGCAGAGAACCTGGCAAGTCGATTATCCTCATTTACGCTCATGTCCCAATATTCTCTATTAACTTTTGACCATGATTCGTTTATGGCACATTTCCATGTGGATTTCTTAGGGAATATTGAATTTTCGATGTAGTTCTCAAGAGCTTCGGTCATGTCATATTTGTTAAGAGTGTCAATGATGTCAGACATGTAACTTGATGATGAACATGTAGTGCCAACGAAGTACTGGTATAAGCGCGTGAGAAATACTTGTTTCACTTTTAGAAGATTTTAAGTTGCACAAAGAACCGAAGAATGACATTTTACGTTTTTCGATAAGTGACACCAAAGACGAGGTTCCGACTAATCCTTGCGCAATAACCGTTTTTGTACGACGGTGAAGGCCCTGGTAATATTTTAAACAAAATCTGTGTGTTCGTTCCAGGCGATCAACGTGTTTTTGGTTCAAATTCCAGATAAGTTCAGACCCGTACAGCCCTTTAGGTATGACCACCGACGAATATATCAACGAGCAACTTGTTGGGGTCATACCACCCGGGTACAGGCCGGCGTTGTTGAGCATCATAAACGTGCTACGAGTCTTATCGCATATATGCTCAGTGAATATTCCATTAAAGTCATACTTATCAATATAAATGCCCAAATGAGTTATGTTAGTGGTTTCTTTGACATCTGATGTACCAAGGTTCCAAAGTCGATCCTGACGCGAAAATTCGGATTTGGTTTCATTAAATACCACTACAGCGCATTTATTTGGGTTATATCGATACCGCCATTTGTTACTGTAATCGTAACAAATATCACATAGTGCTGATAAACCAGATTTGCTGAGAGACAGCAGAACCATATCGTCTGCATGTGTCGGGGACGTACAATTTACACCGAGCATGTTTAAGCCAAACGGCGAGTTTGCAAGGATATGTATCAATTCGTCAACGTAGATCATATAGTACAAAGGGGAGAGGATTCCTCCCTGCCTGGCTCCCTGTCGTACATCAAACCACCTGGAAAAAACGTTGTTATGACGAATAGAACAGGTTACATTGATCAGAAGCTCGCGCATCAATCGAAATAAGTTTCCTCTGAATCCACATGTGTGTAATTTGTATAACAATCCGTTAACCCAGACGGTATCGAACGCTTTCCAGACGTCTAAAAATAGGCTATACAGCTTTTGTTTACTATCGGATACATATGCGATACATATTCTTTCATTACATATGACGTCATTGTTGCGCTTATGCCCTTTTGGAAACCGTGCTGAAGCGGATGTACATTAATTAATTTTGGGGCGTATAATTCTATTCTAGCTTGTAAAATCTTTTCGAGTAACTTGTATAAAGTGGGCATCAGCGTTATAGCTCTGTAACTATCAAAGTCAGTTCTGGATTTTGAACCGCCTTTGTATAGTGTTATGATTACACCACGTTTAATCTGTGAAGGGATAATTTGTGTTTGAATCATGACTGTCATAAGATTAGATACCGTTTGAGTTAACTTCTGGCTTCCATATATCAGGTGTTCATTCGATATGGCATCCCAACCGGTTGCTTTTCCAACACTCAGGCTACGATAAGCAGAAAGTAATTCAAGTGGAGTTACACAAAAGAGTATGTCATTACAATTATCATCATGCTGATCGCTCGTGGTTTTTCGCGTAACAAATTCATTGACATAGTTGAAGTGCTGTGTGTCAAACTCGGGTCTATATAGCGGCGAATATAATTTTTCAAAGTAAGATGCCCATCCTTCTGAAATTTCGTGATCATGGCGAAGAGTCTGTCCCTCATATGAAAAATATGCATTCTTATCGATGTGATTTTTCTGACGTTTCGTATGTAAAATGCGGAATAAATAGTTCTGATCAATTTGAGCACGTTTATCGATTTCATCGTTTTGTTCGGCCAGGTATTTACTAGAGGCTTTTCTATGTTCTCTACGGAAGTCACATTTCGCATGTTTATAATTTATATAACTTTCCAAGTGGGTATCTGCGCGAGGCCTGCCTTCATTCACCCAAGATTGCCGAAGAGTCCGCATATTTGCATGCATAATTTTCAAATTTTCGTTCCAGAAGGGTTTCAGGTATTTTTTGAATTTCTTTTTTGGCAGGGTTGTTTTAGATGCATTTGATATTGCACTTACTATTGAATCGTATAATATACATGGATCGGTTTCATGTTGATCTAATTGGTCAAATGAGTTCAATTCTGAATCAAGAATTCGGTTGTAATGTTCAAGAATTTCAGGGTGATATTTGGCCTTTTTCCAATCTACAATGCTGTGTCCGTCAATAATGATAACGATGATGACGATGACAATGGCGACGAGGGTGATGATGATGATGATAACGATGACGATGGCGACGACGAGGATGATGATGATGATGATGATGACAAAGTTAATGACTAAATACATGTTGATGTTGAAACACTCACGACGATGACGGCGCTAATGATGATGATGATGATGATGATAGTGATGATAATGATGACGACGATGTCGACGACGACGATGATGGCAATGAGGATGATGATGATTACAACGAATACGATGATGGTGACGACGACGATGACGACGACGACGACGACGACGACGACGACGATGATGATGATGATGATGATGATGATGATGATGACGAAGAACACGACGAATGACACTTACGGACCTCCATCGCCAAACGCAACGGTCATACTGACATTGTGTACAAAGCTCTGTATGTACGTTTTTCACTCTGTATTGCATACAAATTATGATTGAGTGAAATAAAGCAATTGCATTCAATTCAATTCAGTAAGACGACAATTGTGTTGTAGAAATGATACGGAAGACCGATTGTCAAAAACGCAACATCAAAATAAACAGGGCAAGGCTTATCGATCCAAACTGTGGAGTGTGTTTTCATTGTGTATTTCTCGCATAATTATACCCATGGTTATATATAAACGGGCTACGAGCATCTGACCGCTAGGTAAAATATTTGCATGAGGTTGAAAAAAACACGTTTTTACCCCTCGGGTCACCCACCTACCCCGACATACCTACCTGCAAATTTTGTATTACCCCCCCCCCCCCCCCCCCCCCCCGATTTTATTTTTTTTTAAACAATTTTATTTGTAGTATAATACAAAATGGATTGGGGCACAAGTTACAAAACTTAATGAGCCCCTCTCCGGTATACATTGATACAAACAATTTGTTTAACAAAATGGCACAATAAGTAACTTATTTACAGCTGCACGTGGTGAATGGTGATTGAGAAAGATGATGATGGCAGATTGTAACAAATCATTGAGGAAGGATGAGAGTGAGTCAGTGAGAGTGATTGGTGGGGGGGGGGGGGGGGGGGGGGGGGGGGGTGCCAACGCCGAGTTTGCATTTTATGCTGAGGCGAAAGGAAAACATGTGATAATTGATAAACTAATTTCTTATCTTGAAATTTAACTAGAAACGTTTAGTCTCCGCGATAAAATGCTGGACTATTTTGAACAATTTCACATTTTGTTTGTTATGAGCATTCGGGAGGCCAGCAAGTAGATTGTTCATGTGCGTTAATTTAATTCCTTCTCTGTGTAGCATATGAAACATCTCAGTTCGTTCTGACTGGTAGTGGGGACACATAAAGAAGTAGTGATAGGCATCTTCACATTGGTTGCCGCACGTACAACGTGGGCTTCTTGCAATATAATTCTGAAATTTGTCAGACTGAAGATCACTACAATAGTTTCTCAGTCTGGCGTGCAATACATTATATTTCCTTTGACCTGTATAGAAACATATTGGAGGTCTAGCGGTGGGATCAATTATTCTAAGATGATCTTTAAAATCGAAAATCGTCGGAGCTTCTGTTATTGCGGAAGGCATGTCGTTCCACGCTTTTATTGTTGAGGGAAAAAATGACTTTTTGTAGTGCTCGGTATTGCTGAAGTATGTGTAAAAAATTTCGGGGTTTCTGAATTCATACTCGGATATATCGGCTATCCCCCGATGCATCTATACAAAATGTCAGGAACATTTGCCATACTATTTTTCCAGTTGTATGAACGTAGTATAATATAGTAAAACTTACCTTGAACAACTTCCACAAACGACATACATAGAAGGGCTATATAATATCCACATGCCATTTTTTATATACACGTTAAATGCACCAGGAATACAAGTACGATGCGAGGTCTCGTGATAGAAAGAAGCGATCTCAACGTTACAAATGATGTTTCCACGACGATAAATATGCCATATGCCACGCGCAGTGTCGATCCGTGGAACTAAGCAACTATAAATTTTATAGGGCGACAAAAAGCAAGCAACGATCAACAAAGTTTTAATATTGATTCCAGTATCCTCATCAGTATACTCCAGTGAGTCCAGTAACGAGCTATGTGGGAATATAGGAATCAGCTTGTCAACGCTGAAAAGACATATGTCCAAACATATCGTGCATCGATAAAGTAAAACGTAATGCGGGCAGGAGTAAACTGCGATGCTGGCAAAATCGTGCCCGCTTCGGGGTTTAGGGTCTATTCATATTGCACACGCACTGGCGATTAATCGCCGCGTTTTTTAAGGTCGAGCGGCTCTACATGCGTTCGATTGCATTACCCCCCCCCCAGTGCAGTTTTTTGGTATCCCCAATAGGGTTGGGGGTCTGACGAAAACAATCATACACAGAGCTCGGGTGTGTGGGAGATAAACTACTTTTGGTAGGGGGTGACGACACATAAATTATGTTGACACATCGACTTAAATTTCCTCGGTAGATTGAACTGAGGCATCAAGTCTACTCAGGTATGTTGAGTACCATGATTAATATGCCATCACAATGACACCATATGGGTGTTCAATTCCATGCAGATGGGAATAAATTGATTCCAACATGAAACGCATAAAACACAATATAGTACGATCACAACGCAGGCAACCGGGGTTTCATGTACATAATAGTTACTATCACTCAAAATCACCAAAAGTGAACGATTCATGTGGTTCGATCAGATCTTTCAAACTTTTGCTTTTAGTTGTCTGAGCCTGACACAAATCGTCTTCTATATCGAGCACTTTCAAAACAGATATAATTAACACACTTAAAACTTATGGGGAAAGAGGGGATGGGACCCAAAATGTGTTGGTGGAATACAAATAGTTTTGCATGTAGGGAGGATGGTGGACCCATGGTTGGGAGGGATTTTTTTTAACCCTGTGT
Source organism: Siphonodentalium dalli (assembly GCA_032622095.1). NCBI lineage: Eukaryota > Metazoa > Mollusca > Scaphopoda > Gadilida > Siphonodentaliidae > Siphonodentalium > Siphonodentalium dalli. The sequence continues at coordinate 58,560,799 of CP136062.1, forward strand.
GCGAACTGACGCGACCGGCAGTGAATTGTCAATTTCCAGACTAACGGTGTATTCGCATTGAACACGCACTGGCGATTAATCGCCGCGTTTTTAAGGTCGAGCGGCTCTACATGCGTTCGATTGCATTCCTTCCCCCAGTGCAGTTGTTTGGTATCCACAATAGGGTTGGGGATCTGACGAAAAAAATCATACATAGATCTGGGATGTGTGGGTGATCAAGTACTTTTGGTAGTTGGCTGAGCCTGACACAAATCGTCTTTCTATATCGAGCTCTTTCAACATACTTAAAACTTATGCATGGGGAAAGAGGGGATGGGACCAAAAATGTGTTAGAGGAAAATAGATTTGCATGTAGGGAGGATGGTGGACCCATGGTTGGGAGGGATTTGTTTTTCAACCCTGTGTGCGAACGATTTATTTATTTTTTTATTTTTATTTTATTTTTATATCCCCTCTCATCGATTGCTCGTTGATTTAGCCGGTGGCAACATAGACAGTGTGGCACTAGAATTGATGAACCACCACGAGTCAAATTACAAATGATGGGACTCAGAATTCGACCTTAAGAGTCACACACGCGTCGTTTAAGGTCGCATTCTGTCGCTAGGACGCTGTTCACACGAGCGATTGATTTCAATTTGATCGTCATCGGCGGCTTATCATCAGTGATCGCACATGCTAAACGGCACACGACTATCAATCGTGGCCAAATATTTGACATATTATGTGAATGTTCTATCAGTATTAGTTCATTCAGTTGCAAATTGCCGGCCAGTCGGAAATTAATTGTGTGAAAAATTCCTGGCTCAATTGTCTATCAGTTGTAAATATTCCGACCATATGGATTGCAGGATCTAATTATTTCCAAAAGTTGGACAATTTGGGTACCGGTTATGTAGCAAAATGTCAACATATATATAAAGGGTTTGGTGAATAGGATTTATAACACGCCAATCAGCCCTCGACCAATGGACGTTATCTAATGAGGTCAGGTGACCGACCTTTATTTGCTGTAAAGATCTTTAAGTCGTCGCCTGTTCTATCAAACGGTATGTCGTGATTACAACAAGCCTATGCATTGTATTCGCGGCGCACACATTGATTGACCAATTATGCAATCCCGATCATTGAAACAAATTATTTGTCCGCCGAGGTGAGCATTACTAATATGCGCTGTGATACCATGTTTTGTCACAACAAGCAAATGCAGGGACGTAGCGACATAGAAGACATTTGCGATACGGCATGCCAAAGATATAAATGTTAATAATTAAATAATTAATTAAAGTTAGACCGAAATCAACAGAACAGCATCGACGCGATTCAAGAAATTCCTCCAAGTCATTTAGGTATATTGAAAAAAGAATCGATGAGAGACCGTCGCCTTGTTTTAAGCCAATAATACTATCGAAACTATCAGAGAGGTTACTGTTTGCCGAAACAATCATTTTCATGTCTAAATACATACTCTTAATAACATTTAAAATGTTTCCGGTGATATTATAGTGCTTTAGTTTGGTCCATAGACCATCTCGCCAAACAGAGTCAAAAGCCTTTGGGAAATCGATAAATTCACAGTGTAGTTTCTTTTTTCCCATTTTGACCAGTTGTATAAGTGCGTACATGGAGAATATATGGTCTATAGTTCCATAACCCTTTCGGAAACCAGCTTGTGCTTCTGTTGGATACTATTACCCGAGAGGAACTCATTAATCTTAATGGAAGATATGGTGAAATATTAATTAAATTTCCTATTTTCGTGCATATGACGTCATTTTTCGGCGGCCATTTTGAATTTATTTCGAAATTATTTGCCGTCATTTTGAAAAAGGACATCATACCAACAAAATGGCATACATTTTGTCTGTGTCTTTTGCTAACAACCGATCTATTACAACGATTAAATACAGCTGGTCGGAATTAGAGGAAATGGCGGCCATCTTGGATTCAAATGGCTCTAGCACCTAGTAGGGCCACCTTTATTTTTCGGTGAAATCCGGATTCTTTATCTGGATACCATAGGGAACAATAAAAAGAAGGTTATTTGTAATCATCGGGGGGGGGGGTGCAGGTGGACCTTATTGGCTCCCCGACTATCTCCGGTGTTAGACATTTCAATCCAGGGAAGAAGTCGAGGGTCAACTTTCGAGACAAAAACAAGGAGGGGAAGATCGAAGTAGCTTTGATAGAGGATTCGACCAAACGAAACTCGACGTTGTACAAACGAAAGAGCACTTTATTCAAGGAAGTAAGTATACTGTTATATGCATGGGGGAAAACGCAAACCGTTAATGACGCACAAACACACACGGGGTTAATGTGAAACAAACTCGCCACATTTTTAAAAGAACAAATAACATGCATGTACCGATATTGTTCAGGCTTATGAAATCAATAAATTAACTGGGGCCGAAACGTATGCCAGGGTTATGTCGAGTACAGGCCGAGAATGGCTAAATGGATCAGAATACTACATGGCCAAGTTCGATGATGTAAGTAGAATTCATTTATAATCGTACCACGGTGTGACTAAACACCGCCCGGACCAGCCCGGACCAGCCCGGACCGCCCCTGTGGAGTATAGGGGTGATTTTAGTAGCAATATATGTGCATGGGTGTCATGGAAAGCCACTCATGCACGGGCAGGGGTCGCGACCACACAGAAGTGTCGATATTAACCCTCAAAATGCCGGCATCGGCGAATATGTTCGCCGCGAATGAAGCTAACAGCCCGGACCGCCCCTGTTGCGTCTAGGGGTGGTTTTAGTGTCCATATCTGTGCGCGGGTGTCGTCGAAACGCACATACGCACGGAGGGTGGTCACGACCAAACAGAAGTACCGATATTAATCCCTAAACTTGCCAGATTCATCCAGAATTACAAACTTTTGCCCCCAATAAGAAAACTCGCAGCCGGACCCCCGTAATGCCCTCGTACTTCTAATAACTCCTTACATATATGTTGCGGAACTACCCTCGACTACACTCACGAAAAACAAGGGCGAATCGCCAACGAAAGGCGGGAAATTAACCCCCAAAATGCCGCCGTCGCCGAATACCCTCCATACACTCCAATAAGATCAATAAGATCAATATCAAACAGTTCCTTCCTGACACTATTGACATAAATAAAATACAAAATGAACAGGAAAATTTCACACAATTTGTCATCGATTGTACCTATTCTGAAAACCAACTAATAAAATATCATAAAGATTGAAGAGATAAATAGAAACTATATATATTCCATCCACACAATTTGTGTCAGCACACTGAAAGCCGCTCAGAATATTCAGTAAAATCTATTAATATCAATGTTAATGGACAATCCCACTTTTAATCTACATTACCAAAATTAATTATAACTTACACCACCGAGCTGTAAACATAGAGCTCTTAAGTACCGTATTTTAGATTTTATATTTATTTTTAACCTGCCATGTGTGGGATGCTTCTATATAAATAAAGGAGGGATCTCCTACACTGAACTGTATGGTGGTAAAGTCAGAATTTACCCTGCATGGGGTGCTCACACCTGTATGCATTGTTTTTCCGTTGTGTTTTAAAACACCCTATAAGATTCAATGTATAATGCATCAAATTACTATATATTTTACATTTGTTTTCGTGGTTGTTCAAGTTCTCGGTACCGCTATACAGTACCTGGTATCTCCAAATATTACTTTAGTCGGCCCCATATATAACAGAAACATTGTTTAAAATCATTCTTTATTTATTTGATGATATGAAATATGAAACTAATAACACTAATGACAAAATAACATAACAGATAACTGTCACCCACTTTCGTTCAATTTCATACCCAGCTTCTTTCTTTTTTTTCAGTTGGGTACCCGGCTTTAAGCAATCTCACACATAACCTATTTGTGAATACGTTTTATATATATTATATATATTTGTCACGATGCATGAGAATACTAGCGGAGCAGAATTGTAGGCATCTGACATAACTCCTAAAGACTGCTTTCGTAAAGCTGGGTACCCAAATTCGGACTTCACAATCAGCCTACATAAACATTCTCATATATATTGCGGATTTGAACTGAACTGAAGTGATTTTTATTGGTAATCCAAAGTATGCGTATGCGTATCGGTAAACATATTCTGCGATGGCGGCATTTTGGGGGTTAATTGCCAGGCATTCGTGGGCGACCCGCCCTTGTATCTTCGTGAGTGTAGTCAAGGGTAGTTCCGCAACACATATGTAAGGAGTTATTAGAAGTACGAAGACATTAAGGGGTCCGGGCTGTGAGTTTGTTTATTGGGGGCATAATTTTGTAATTCTGGCTGAATCTGGGAAGTTTAGGGGTTAATAAACGGCACTTCCGTTTGACCTTGACCACTCTCCGTGGGTATTTGGGTTTCATTAACACCCTCGCACAGATATGGATACTAAAATCACACCTGGACGCAGCAGGGGCGGTCCGGGCTGTTAGCTTCATTTCACGGCGAACATTTTTCGCCGATGCCGGCATTTTGAGGGTTAATAGCGACCCTGATTGGGTTTCAATGACACCCCTGCACTTATATTGCCCTTAAAATCACTCATATAGTCCACATGGGGGTCCGGGCTGGTCCGGGCGGTGTTTAGTCACACCCATCGTACCATAATTCGATGAGGAATGACAATTTGTTCACACATATAACAATAATGAGACAACTGATGTCATTAAGACATATACTGAGTCAGTGGCTCATATATTTTTAACATGAGCACTTATTATCAACACGAGCAAGGTGTTACAATAAATATTGTTTCCTTTTCTATGAAACTAGACACACAAGAATGCAAGCCGTATAGATCCAGGCAGGGGCAACACAACTTCAGCGACTAGCGGTATTCCACTTCCAGATTATACTGCAGAAAGGTACGAGGCAAGTGCCTCGACCACTGTTGATGCAAATTTAATTCTGTCGCCAGGACCGCTGCTCCGTGCGGTTAGTTTTTAATTGTATTTTGAGTGAGATTATTACTTCAAATATAATTTTTAGTGCATTTCATCTTCGCTGGTAATTAGTAAATGGAAATCAATTCTTATCCCTTGATTTCATTATCAATTTGCAAACTCTCTGTTTCATTTGACATCATCGTGTTTATTGTCGGGTATACAATAAGCAGACACATTCAATGCCACGACCTCGTCCGTGACCAAAACATTTGTGGCGTCTGCGATGTAGTATGGACTACCGAGGACACTGTGTGGGCACATGCTGTCTGTGCCGGTATCGGCGGAGATCCAGATGTCATACAGAATGATGTAACTTAAATGTGAGAGTCACATCGATTAAGTCCAAATCCACCTGTTCAAGGAGGTAAGTCCAGTACCGTTAACTCATGGCGCTTGAGAATTGTGCCACAATTGCCTCGGAATTTGGAATCAAAGTAGTGCTAAACTGTTTTATCTGTATAAATTATTGTGCAGAATGATTTCATGGAAAAGTCTTCAAAGATTACGCCTCTCGGTTTTTTTACCCACTGTTTGCTTACTAAATGGGATATCCTTTATATAAGGATTAACTGTCATGTGGACTGTTTTTATGGATATGTAACCGTGAGGTAAGTGGACATAACTTGACATACAAGTTATGACCACTTACCTCACGGTTACACAAGTTATGTCCACTTACCTCACGGTTACATATCCATAAAAACAGTCCACATGACAGTTAATCCTTATATTTATATACATTTAGCGAAAAAACCACTTTTGTAAATGTATTTAAATCGAAAAGTGTATCGTGACAAAAACAGCCCAAAATACCCAATAGCACCCATGACAAAAGTTAATAGGAACAATTTCTCTTCATATTGAAACCCGATGATGTATTAAGTCAATCCTGCGCGAGTCCAAATGCGCCCAAAACATTACGCGTTCGTCTTTCCAAACCCAATGACGTATCGATGGTGTTATGAGCTTGGTGTTATGAGCCGTTGCGCATTCACCGAGAAATAACTGCAACTAGCCACGTGGGCGCCGACCAATCAGAATGTTGGATTTAGTGATGACAACACTTAGTATGTAAATATAATAATGTTAATGCTATATGTTTCAACATGCATTGGATTCTATCAACAGCTGCCACTGGAAACGGACCCATTCCAGTATGCACAGGATGACGGGACGCGGGCGGTTTCGCGGTAGTGGACGTGGTGCTGTCAGCAAAGCTAGTAATAAGCCGAAAAGTGGTCGTGGTCGTCATGGCAGTGGTCGTGGTTCCGTGGATGAGATGAATGTTGATTAAATTTGAATTTGTGGAATTTCTCTCCATTATTTTCCCAAAAAAGTTTCGAGAAGATGGAAGGATTGTGACCATTCTAGCTGAAAGGGTCATCAAGTTTTTGAGGAAGTAATGATTTCTCGCCAGGTGATATGATTTTGGTATATTTTTCTCACCTGTCTCTGGCATTAATCTTGATCGAATAGAAGAAATTGTGTCGTTTATCTCCTCGAGGAACTCAATCAGTATACACATCTTACTCCTTTTGAGTCCCTTCTTCCATCTCTTCTAGAAATTAGCCCCTTCGATTACATTTCCAGACACATTCAATGACGTGAATCCTGTCACTATGAGTCTCCCTAACTCCGCGTTGGTCTTCTCCAATGTTTTACTCTGCTCATCTTTTTCGAGAGTAATGTTTAGCAGGGATAGGTCTTGTGGTCTGGAGAATGGGGCAGTGGTTGTGTAATGATGGTAATATATCTCCATGTTCTGCGCTGCCATCTGATGAAAACTCCTAGCATCAGTTGTCATGAATGAGCCAGAGAGAGTTGTTAAATTCTTGACTTCACTTGGACTAAGATGGGACGATTTTCGGAGTACTTACATCCAGCGGTAGATCTCCAGATCAAGTTCAGTGGATCTGATGTAGCACCTGTTGGTTTAAACATATTAACTGAGAATGGTATTGAATAATGAAGTCAAACCGTCTATATAAATTTCGTCTTAAAATACACATAGATCGAGGAAAATAAAACCAATACGACATGACATCTAGGGTGGAACATCGACTACTATACATGTTTTATAAACTGCCCATCGCACGCTATGAAAAATCCCCTATCTGACCACGTCACATGGATCGAATGCATATAATCACTACGGGCGTACACTTGTTGTGTGCATGTGATGTGTCATACGATAAAATTGACGAAAAGAGGATCGATCGAAAATTCAGTCAATGGCTGCATTGATATTGACTCTCAATGGTACCCTCTATTTACCCCATCGATGGTTTGATACGATTAAATAATGATTAATTGGAAGAATAGTGGAATGAGCTATCTTAATTTTGATTCGGCAATAGAATAAGATCTGGAACAGTATACAATAACTGTAATAACCATTCATGTTTAGATTACCGCATTCACCTGTTAGAGTTAATCTGGGAGATCGACGGAAGAGATTCTTGGGGTTGCAGTAATTGCGCCTCGATGACTTCGCGATCCAGTGTACTTTCTTCCTCGTCGTCGTTGGCAGTCATCACTTCTATGTCGTCGTCCGACGGGTCGACAGTTATTTCATTGATGTGCCTGAGCTGTGACACTACCTTAAATATCGTGAGCACGGAAATGTTTATCCGAAGGTAACACTTCCCTGTCAACTGTTCAACTATTAGGTGGTATTTTTAGGGTTTTGTTGATCGCATCTCAACTGGCTACTCAGCTTGATATAAATGTATAAATATTTTATCTTAAAGCGTTAGAAGTATTACTATCAAATTATTTAGGTCGCCATCATTTTCACAAACATTCCCTATTGAAGACAACATCATTGCTCAGAACTTCCATTGAAACACTATAAATTTTAGGCCTACTCGAATGTGCATTCTCACCTGCTCAAGAGAGTCAACGCTCCTTGCGGCTCTCGTCCATCTGGTAGCCCCGGTGGGGAGACACATTTTGATCCTCCTGTTACGTGCCTCAAGGATGAAATCCCAACCCTCCGCTTGGCTCGGGCGACCAGACACGTTCATGGCAAGATGTCGAACGATGTAACTCTTTACCTCAGCTGGACATTGCTCCATCATAAGTCGGTCTCTCAAGAACAGCTCCTGATAGTTCGGCACATTGGTCACATAGAAGGGTGGAGAGAACCGAAGTTTCGACGCCTCTATCAGGGCCCAGTTCTGTCTTCTGACAGCAGCCCGGAAAAGGTGGATTGAAAAGCCATATGTTGTTACTGCCCGAAACATGAACAGGTAATTGTCGTTCTTCACCCCAGACAGTCACGAAAAATAGGAATCGGTTGTCAGTGGCAGTTCTTTCGTAATGGCGTCTCTGCAAAATGGAAGTATGAGCTCGTCAAGTGTGCCCCGGAAGAAGATCTGAAAGATCTACCACGACTCATGGTGATTTTGTCGCTGCTTGGGAAGTGATCAGTGCCTTGACGGAACGAAAACCTAAGAGGTGAGCCAGGTCCTTCAGGCAAACATCCAACATCAGTTTGAAATTTGTCCTCAACATGTGTATTTCTATGTGGCCTAAACCTGCAACATGGAGAAGATTTCCGAAAGTTCGACATTGGTTCAACTCTGGCAGTCCGACTTCTATAGAGTAGTCAGTCGACATGTGTGTTTTAAATTCTTCTCACCTGTGATGTTGGCGTTGCACTGATCGCATGTAAACCGGTCTTCTACCATCCGCGTACCGTATACATACGGGACACCATCCCCACAGACGATGGTCCACTCTCTGTCGCTCGCTCAGAGTTCTCTTGTACATCTCCAGGAGAACAGATGCGATTATTTGGTAATAATTTGAGTTTACCAAAATCGGATCTACAATTGTGTGTGTCGCGGTTTCTGTCTGACAACCTGCTGAAATGAATGAATATGGATCATTGGGCGTTTGTTCTGTGGGAGAGTTGTCATTATCTATGTGGTCAGATATTATATTACTCGTCGTCCTCTGTTCACTAGAGATTTTCGTAATTCTGTCTTGGGTATAGATGTTCAATTCCTTGCGAACAGAATCGACTGCAGGTGATGTCGCAGATGGGAGTTTTGGAATTATTTCGAATTTTTTGGGATTGATGGATATTTTTTTTAAGTTGGGTGTCCTTTTGTTGTATGAAATGGACGATGGTGGTTGATGCACTGAGTTCAGGTTTCGCATCAGCAACATCTCTCCAGCGTTTGGATAATACCTGGTTATTATCAAAGAATGTTACAATGTCAACAGATGGAGGACACAGAAGTGGTTTTGTAGTAAAACTGCCGTACCATTTTGTTAGAGATTTATAACTCCCAGAAGGTCCCAATGACGAGTTCAGATTGGCGACTGTCTTGCTTCCAGTCACAAAATAGGTCATGGGATTGCAGGCGAATACGAGATGTCCAATGTAGTTTAAGTTCCTTGTGTGTAGTAAGTATTCAATGGTGAGAAGGAGGCTGCTGAATTATTTCGGTGGTATACATGTATGTTCGACGATGTTGGCAGCTGCTGTCAGAAAACTCACAACGACTGGATGTATAGAGTCGAGAAGGCTTGACGAGGGGGATCAACGGTGGTCAGTTTAAGTCTTGGGATGTCTCCAGGGTCGAGTTGAACAGATCGCACTGAACATATTGCCCCAACGCTTCGGCTATCTGTTGAAGTTCCTGGAATATAATTTGCTCATGTATTCATGTGTTTGGTTTGTGGATATGTTGTTGTTTCAGCCGCTAGTCCACTAATCGACATTGTCAGTTTTGACGGCGAGGATAGACAAACCCACAAATGTATAATTTTACCAAGAAATAACGCTGTGCTACTGTGTGCTACACATGTAAACTATCGACCCCAAATAAGCAATTGACAATTTCAATCATATACAGTCAGGTTTCCTTCTCTGTGCATGAATTGCAAATCCGCGTTTATTGGGATTTGAACCATGCAGCTTCACAATTGCTGTGTTGTGCTTTGCACCTCACGGATTGGACTGATGGGGGGTCGGTTTAACCATGTTGCTCTGGCATGTAACTTCCATTATCAATATCATTGTTTGCCAACAAAAATCTCGTTTCATGCTAATCTATAGCCGACAAGTTATGGCTCCGCAATTAGGCCTACTTACAGTTACCCATAAATCAGTGTGTAATACTGTGTATATATACATTTGGTTTCAGTCATGTTAAAATTGTGTGTCGCATGACTCTGCAATTCATGTCCGATCTTTGATATTTTAGGAAAACCAGACACCGGTTGGTCCCATGCTTTTTGGCATGTAATGTATGTTTCACGTCCGGACTATCCATAGATATGATATGTGGAATGGTTTCATTATCGTGCTTCCTACAGATTTTCGTAACGTCAATTATACTATATTATCATCCATGCATCCAGGTTTTCAAATATTTATTGAATTATACCTACTATACCTCTTTCCCATATTTATGAGCCAAAATATCTCCGTAATCGTATTCATGATTTTGCGAAAGGTCTCTACTGTCACTTCACGTTTTTCGGTTTCATGTTAGGGATGTCCATCCGTAACTTGACATACCGTTATTATTATTGGACCAAGTGTATTAGCTTTTGTAGAATAAACTATATTCACAACTAAATAATTAAATTATATTCTGCGCGCTGTACAGCTGATGATTTTAAATACTAGTACAAATCTACCTCCGAACTATTAAGAACCGTAACTATCGGATATATAAATGTTACGGAAATAGTTTTGTCAGTTTTAATTCCCACATCAGCGTGCGCGAGAATTCAATGTGCGCGAAATTAAAACTGAGGGAAAAATAACACTGCACGAATTTAAATACGAGTAAGGTACCGACATTTAGTTCCATAATGCGTTAATTGAATAAACTTGTGATTTAAGTACACTATACCTCATAATTTTGTGAAGACATTTTCTGTCACAATTGACGCTGTCAACGCAATCGGTTTGTATTGTCGAAGAACAAGACAACACATTTTATTTGAACGTTGTGAAATCATTTGTATTTTGCTGTAGTTCGCAACAATAAACCAATGGTGTGCTCTGAATAGATGGAACGACACAAGTGTGTGAACTGGTTAACGTTATTGCACGAGTTGGTTGTGAAGCGATGGTAAAGAGAACCGGAGAATCTGCACGATAAACGAGTGAAATAACATGTTCACAAAATGAATTGTTGTATGCTTATTGCACACTCTGAAGATCATTGTATCTTGTAATATGCTAAAATTTAGGTCGCTATTTATTGATTTAATTATACAAACATGTGGTTTTTGTAGACTATATCTCACAATTTAGTCAATGTATGTTCTATGACGTCGCCATAATCAGTTTGTATTGTTCAAAGACAAGGCTACTTTTTTATTCTACGTTTTAAGATCTCCTGTATTTTGAACAAATGGGTGCACGACAAGCCTCATATTGCATGTATCCTTGTCCAAAATATATCTTATGTAGACCAACAGTCCAACACGTATACCAAAACAGAGTGATAAGTGCCGAGCCATTAGCTCTACTCATATTGAGCTGACAATTCTCATATTTTCCATCTTGATTAGTAGACACCGATGCCGCACATTATCGAATGTCTTGTTGGTACCACAGAAAGGATGTCTAATTTCTCTACCAGAAATCAAGAGAAGACATTATATGAGGATACATTATGTAAAGAGCATTCGATGAACAAAACACTCAGTACCATGGGGACCCCAACATAGCGCATTGTGGATCACCGCGATTCGCGATGAGTTTTTCGCGGTGAATTTGAGTGAAGCGGATTAAGATAAATCACAATAAATCCCGGACATGACCAGGGTTCACGAAGAATCATCGTGAATCATCATAGAACCGCACAACACCGAACTGTCGGCTTTTGTCTAAAGAAAAAAAACAACACAGTGAATATATTGGTTGTAAAATCCAATTAACAGAACATTGTCAACCTATTTTTCGGCCGGAAATTTCCAACTGATATTGCATCCGGCATGGCAATCCAATGTTGAACATTTTAACCACAGTTAGACAAAACAACATCCATCGTACTTCAGTCGGCTTTGAGAAATTCTTTTTGCCCTAAAGTTATCATCTGGAAACCAACATAATCGACAAATTATAATTGAACAAGGGTCATAACTCCCGTATAAATGTGAAGACTGAACTTGATCTGTATTTTGATGTGTGTAATCCATATACCAAATTTGACAACAATCAGATATTTGTAACTAAAGTGGTCATCAGGAAACCAAAATAATCGGCAAATTCCAAGTCGACAAGAGTCATAACTCCGGTACCTGGGAAGGACAATCACTGACGGGCGCACTGGTAACAGGTCGATACATGGATGGATACCGTTGATTTATAAAAAACAATTTCTGTCTAATGTTTTCTCAGTAGAACCACTTATTGGTTGCACTATATTAAAAAATAATATATCCCGAAAGTGCAGTGCGGTAATAATTACATTATATTGCTACATGTAGTATACTAATCTTGACGTATAATATGACGCTAATGGCACAATAGGTGGGTTGTGACTGCATTTATCCCAATAGTAGTTGAAAACTCAGCAATAGAAAAGTGGTATACAGTTAGTTCCATGAACTGGCGAATTGGGGCATTCTGGTTAGCCTAGTGGGACCACACAAAGAACTAAACAAAATACCATGGTCTCCTTATCTTCTGTCACGGCAGTTGATGCAAGGTAAAAATATCCACTTGGTGCAAAGTAAAACAAACTGGCCAATAGGTGCATTCTGATTAGGCTAGTGGCATCAAACAAAGGGCGTAACAAAAGATCTCTATGGTCTCTTTATCTTCTGTCACGACAGTTGATGAAAGGTAATAAAAGTGTAAGATTATGAATATAATTATGAACAATTTTGTCGTGTCGTCAAACTACAACTCACATGTCGTGTACCGGTACATCGTTGATTCGTCATACAATGGCGATGTATATATTCGTTTGTAAGAAAATCGGCGAAAATAATGCGTTATCAAATTTGGTGCTCCCTCCTCTGATCCCCATTCCTGACTCGAATGGTGCCACTTCATGCTACTCATCAGACGCCCATTCCTGACATGGACGGCGCCAATTAAGTATTTCTATACAACACAACTAGATTCGCTATATCATAAAGATGACTATATAAACGTTTGGTTGAAATCGGCAACAATTTTTATATCAATTTTGACGCCCCTCTCACAACCATATCCCTGACTGTCAAACATAAGATTAAACATATCGTGTAAATAACAATATTTATAATATGCTTTCCTATCAAATTTAATTGATTTTTGTTCGCGCAAAATGCTATATTTCTCTAGTCGAGCGCCCAACTGTGTGTCAACGTTATATCCTTATATTACACGATGGCTTCCTTCTATTACACACTAGCTCGCTTATATTAAACGGTAGCTCCAATTGGGGGAATCACTTGTAATGCCGTTAAATTTTGAATTTGATATTCATGCGCGTGAAGCAATACAGACTAATTTTTTTTGCACTTTTACGGGTGATATTAGAGTATTTCCCCCTTAACTGCATGACAGACGCCTGTTTACATTAGCAACGTAATTCGTCAAGTAAACTATGAAAGACGGATTTGAAATAGACGTAGAAGGGGATGTGTTTTTGGGACTCTTGACTGAAAAAATTAGCTAAATATAATGATAAAGACACAAGTGTGTGTTCAGAATAGTGAATCTATATATTTGACCAGCAGGTGTCTGCAGCTTCAACTTACATTTCAAGCTCTTCACTACTGAATTCAGCCTCAGCTTCATTGCCAATGCGATTACCATCAACTTTCACTGGAACTTAGTGTTACAAACAAAGATAAGCGACAAACAAAGACATGAACCGGTGAACACCCATGAGACATCAAACGAATAAAACCAAGGGCATATTCTGCCGACAACCCAGAGAGAGACCCTGTTAATTTTACCGTCTTGTCAGCGAGAAGCTACCAGAAGAGGACAAAAATCCGGACAGCCCATTCTTCCTCCTCGTCAATTACCAGGGCTCAGGCCTCACAATGGATAAGCGACTCACCAACTACAGTGTTCGAAAACTGCTGGTCCAGTCACTTAACAATGGAAATGTACCACCGCATCATATATTACAAGTGTCAAGACACAAGAACGTAAACAGTTTTTGAATTGCTCAAAATGAATGCTGTCCAAACAAAACATATATCTTTAACTATATCAAACACAGACAGTACTCACAGCTGCACAGCATGTAGTCGAGCTTGCACCAGTATTGGCAGGAAGAAAAACTGCACCTGCGGCTGTACCAAGTTCTGACACTATTTTGACATAACTACCGACAAACTGTTTCCAAATCGACAGTTAGTGTTTCAAATAATCACCTTATTGGTACAAGTGGAGTTGTTGTGAGTTCATCGAGTGCGATGTAAAGTTTGCAATCCATTTTTTCAAACACAATTTTCAGTGGATCGGTGGACATGCACTTTAACAGCTGCTCAACGAAGCCTCACACCATAGAAGACACCAGTCTAGTCCTATCGTGAAATACCGCGAATCAGGAGAATAGTTGACAGTGACACCGATTGAAATTCAAGAATACATGTGTTGTATTTGCACATTCCAAACTGGGAAGCGGAATTAATATCAGTAATTAGGATTTTGGTATTTCCAAATGGAACGAACTCAGTATTGTGTTGTTAATTGTTCTTTAGGCTCTTTGATAAAAAAAAATCAAATCATTCATTGAAGATAAACAATTATATTGCTTTGTTCTTGGTAATTATTCACAGATTTATGAACATTTCGAATGGTTTCTCTTATTTCTGGCGGGGTCACCGGGACTATTTTTTGTGCGCACACTTCTTTTACGGAAGTTCTTTGCGAACTGGTCACAGAACAAGGCATTCGAATTTGTTGTGGTGATTAATCGTAACTAATTTATTGAGCATATTATAAATAGAATACATGCGGTTCTTGAGTGAATACCAGAATTACCTCATTCGTGGCTACCATGGAAAATAACAATTCCCGCTCGCGGCCAAGGCCGCTCGTGGGAATAGTTATATTACACTGTAGCCACTCATGAGGTAATTCCGGTATTCACTGGATAACTGCATGTATCCTCTATGTACATTTGGTGACAAAATTATTTCCATCGAATTTGGTGTCTCTCCACTTTTCAATTCCTTACTCCGACATCGTGATTTTAAAAATGTCTATCTTTCCTCGTAAAAATGTTACCCCGTTATACCCCTTCGGATCACTATTGATTGTCCCGATATGTATGTCTATGTTATATCGGAGTCAGACATTCACAAATATATATATATATAGACTTAAATTCTGGTGAATGTATAAGAACCGACGCAATATCCTATTTCTTTGTGCAATGAATTTTCATTTGATTGAATAGCTTGTCGCAAGAGGACCCCTTGTATATAGAAATATGGAGCGGTTGTCGTTTGAGACTCTTGCGTGTACAATTTTTGAATCGTGTGCTAAAGCAAGATTTCATATTAGACAAGTAGGATTTATGATGTATACCAGAGTTAGTTCCCTTAACTGGAAGTTGGCGGACAGCATTTTCATACTCAGTCGACTGAGTCATTCTGTTAATCCATATAGATTTAGGACATTGCGATGAATAATAGATACAATTGGCACAATACCCATTAAAGCTCCAACTGCCACCGTGGCAGTTCTACTTGGAAGGTGTTGCATCTGTCTGAGCATAGCCGTCTGATGTGACTCAACCATTCTGATTGCAGTGATATAAAGTTGCACTTCTTCAAGCCCATATGTAAATATGGGTACTACATATGAATTTCAGAGGACACATTTAATGAATTGTGTTATGCCTGTCTTGCCGTGAATTCCCGCATCCATAAGGGAGTAGCATGTTCATCTGGAGAGTTGTATCTTTTTCTCAATGTCAGGCGTATTATTCAACTTGCGCATGATGCCGATGTGTTCTGTTGCGACAGGTTTCTCAATTGACCCTCCATAAATAGCAGCATGCTCATTTCGCTTTGAGTTATATACAAGGAGGTTGCTTTTGAGAGGGTTAATTTTATACCTCTCATTTCGAGAATAGAGTTCCACTTGATCAACCATCAGCTGCATACTTTTCGGTATAGGCTCCAAACAGGGCGATGACATCAGCACAAGTGACATGGGGGATACCGATGGATCCAATAACAGCTGCTCTATGTGACTCTTCTATTTTTAGAAGGAGAGGATTGTTGGGCCGCTTGTAGAGGTCAGTTGACAGGATTACTCATTGACGCACTCCTTGTGCAATTTTTAACTGGCGGGAGAGGCCAACAAGCCATTTTACTCATGAATGCCATCCAATGTATAGATGATTCACCAGAATCGACTCGTTACCATTGATTCCGCCAATGAAGAGTTTTTGGAGCAGAATAGAGTGGTCGACGACATCGAAAGCTTTTTGAGCATACAGGGTTACGAAGATGAGAGGTTTATTTACTATTTTAGCCTCATGCATTGGTGCATTCGGAGACAATCAAAGCAGCGTGGATAGAAGATATTCCGCGTGTGAAGCCCGTTTGGAGTTTAGACTGAGTCTTAACAAGAACTCTCTTATGACGAATATTTAGGCCGTGCTCAAGACGTTTTAGAATGGTGCATGTGACAGTTATCCCATGATAGTTGGCAGGGTTATGTGGGTTTCCTTTCTTGAACACATATGGCCGGATTCCCTCTTTCATCTTTCCAAGCATCTCCCCTGCATTGGGATACCATTTAGTAGCTCTGTGACATAGTCTAGAATATCCGATTTGGCCAGCTTGAAATGCTCTGCAGTAATACCCATGATGTATGCAGCTTTAATGTTGCTTAGCTTGGTGAGAGCGGCCATGATTTCCTCTTTCGTAATTTCTGGCACGGGCTTCATTTGGCGAAGGCACGCTGATTCGATGTACAGAGGGTAAGATTCGATGGTTGTTTTATGTTCATCATGGAACACTGGGTCATTTAATGGGGTGGCTAGTTTTTTTTCAAAGTGATCACACCATCCATTAAGTATGTTCTCAGAAGTAATAAGCACACGGCCATTGCTGACGAGTTCTCCAATGGTGTTAGAACTTTTCACACGTAGCAAGCTTACAAGTTTGGAGAATGTTTTAGAGTCTGGTCTACAGTGCATGATTGTTTTCCAGGTGAGCAGACTGGCGCCGCACCATTTCCAGTCGTTGTAGCTTACGGAGATGCTGTTTCGATTTTTTTGCCTGCGATGTTCGTCAGTGTTTTTCATTCTGTCCGCTTTTTTCCAAAACCACCAGGTGTGTTTATTGCTCTGGATAGCTGCTTTGGTGTTGTCATCTCATGGTATTGTTTTTCTTCTTATTGTGCTGACATCTTTCTGGCCAGGTATACTCCTCTTTGCAGCTGTGGTTAGGACCTCAGTGACATGTTTAATGACTTCACCAATGTCCACAGGGCAGCGGATTGGCCCCACTCTGAAGTTATTCAGGTTGTTCGGACTTGTATCGAGAACCTTGCTGTTACTAATTTCGGAGATAGAGTTATTTCGCTTGTATCGAGAAAAAATAGCTGGGAAAGGAACTACTAATTTATTAGCTTCGATTTGTTTGTTAACCCTTTACCCAACAGAACGGCCATGTGCCAATGCATTCTCTTATATATGCGAGTCGACCATAGGTCGCCTCGCATATATAAGAGAATGCATTGGCTTAACACATATTAAAGAAAAAATGGTAAAAAGTGTTAAAAAAAAGTGTTTTTTAGGCCAATGCATTCTCTTATATATGCGAGGCGACCTATGGTCGACTCGCATATATAAGAGAATGCATTGGCACAGGGCATAACTGTAACTATCACAATGTGCTCAATGAGCCGGTTCCAATGATACCCATATTTCCATGGTTTTATTGAGACAGACCGAAGATAATTTAGGCTGTTAGGGCGTTTCTGGGCGTTCTGTTGGGTAAAGGGTTAAAAGCGAAAAACGCTATGCTTCACGTAATTTTCTTGTTTTGCCCCACCAAGGCTTGAGATAGTTTTCAATTAGAGATCCAACTTTTTTTTAATATTGTCGTTGTGGTGTGCCAATCTCTACCAGATTGCACCAGTCATACCTCCTTTCTGACTCTGTCACCGGCTGGGTACTAGTCTGTGGTTTTCTATATTTAGCGTGGGTTTTTCCAGACAAAATGGCGAAACCTCGATCGACCAAAGTCAAATTTCCTATGTGGTTTGGGAACAACTCCCGCTCTAAAAACTAATTGACAGAATGGAGAATTGGAGCGGCAGTTGTGTTGACGATTTCTCACGCCCCTTGGCAAAATGGCAGCAATTAGAACTCTTGTCTTTGACTTGCCATGAATGTTGTCGTCCATGTGCGTTAATAATTTTGTGTTGATAAAATAATTGGAGAACCAAATCACACCGTTTCGCAATATATTTCTTTGGTTCTAGAGGGACTTTCCAAACTTAAAGTAGAAATTACACAATTCTGTACATTGTGTTCGATATTATGTGTGCTTAATAAGGCGTATAAAGTGGGTAAAATGTCGCCGGCAGCAGCGGTATTACCGAATCATCAAGGGCGGTAAGCCCTGCATGGAGTTTGGTGATGTGCCTTGCTTAGGAGTCGTTGGTTCATCCTTGTCATATATATATCATAAATTATGTGTATGGGTCTATATGATGTGCTATCCTTTTTCTTATTTCTGATTGATGTCAAAGCTAGTTTAGCAATTCTTCTGATGAAATTGACGATAACAGATCTCTGACTCATTTTCTGCTATCTTGGAAGCCGATGAGCTACAGATATGTCTTTCATTGTTAAATCTTCTCCAAGGTCGTTGGCAAGAAAAGAGTATGCTTTAGCAATGCATTGTTATACTTGCTTTATTCTCTGATCCAATTAAATACTATGAATGGATATTGAGAAAACGAAATTATATACAAAAGATGGACAGAATGACGAAAAGTATTTATATACAATATATACAGTGACCTCCCAAACGTCTTCATAGTCACCTCCATCATCTTCATCATCGTCGTCGTCATCGTCATAGTCGTCATCGTCATTATCATTAAAACATCAACATCATCATCATCGACATAATCATAATTAGCATTACATCACCATCGTCATCATCATAAGCTTCATCATCATACTCAACATCATCATCATCATCGTCGTCGTCGTCCTTCTTGTTAAAGCTTAACATGTGGTCATCATCATCATCGCTTCATCATCACCATCACCACCATTCACAACAACAACAACAACTAAAACAACATTTGTTCATTTGTTTCCTCGCGCTCCTATGATAGGCCGCTGGTTGTGACACTGCCCTTTCTTGACTGTTGTTCCATATCATTAATTTTGTAATTCTGCGAGTTTACAGTTTCAGTCAGAATTTCATTATCCTTTTGTAGTTTTTCATACTTCGCACTCATTTCTTGCTTCTCATTTTTCCATTTCTCTTCTGTTTTCTTCATGTCCAGACGAAAGCTTTCAAATTCTTCCATCTGGCAGTCCAATGCAATAAAGTTGACCTCCCAGTTCTGATTTAATTCTGTTACTATTGTTTTCTGCACATCTTCCTTTATTTTAGATATGTCATCTTTCGTGATCATTTACTTCTTTATCATATTGAATACGACATTCATGCAGTCAATCATTGTTATTCTATAGTTTGTCGTTTCGGACCAGGCTCATAATCTTCCATACTTTCAGATTTTCGAACCGTTTTTTCTTAGTTAATGCTTCTCTGCTTTTTTCTTGGATTCTGGTGCATTTCCTTTTGCTGGCTTTTTAGCGAATGAGCAATGCGACCACTGTCGTGCGAACACACTGTCCTCACCCAGCTGATTGTCCTGATTTCGCCTGGCTGTTGACAAATTTACCTTTGTTTAATCGAACCCGACCAACAATGCAATCAGATTGGCGTGATGACAGATTCTTGGATATCAAGTTTTTTTTTAAACGGTCCAGGTTGTGTCGTTCAGATGGTTCGAAAAAAGTCGAATTTATGATAGTTGACAATTCGTAGACAAAAGTAGAAGTTCTGATTATTATATCAAATTATAAATTTCACCCATTGAATCCTTATCTATTTCACAACATCTCAGCGAGTCTTGTATATTGTTCTTTCAGTTAAAGTAGGTTTTTAAACATAATTTGTCGCTTCGATAATTGTTACATCTTTCGCCAAAGCACACCAAAGTGTAGAGGAACAAATGCCAATGTATTACCTTTAAAGTAAAATATATTCTGTTGCTCCACACATCATGTGAATGACCTGTGTTGTCACGATGTTATGTGTATTATACATTTGAAATAAACAAGATTTGACTTACATCAATATTCGATCTTTTATAACTGGAGTTATTCCCCGTACTTTCAGTCTTCTAAGTGGCGAATATGTGAGTTAATTCCCTGGTTGCCGAACATTAAAAGGAAACCTAACAAAAGTATTGCTCGTTCGTTCTTATAACGTAGACAATTACAGATACATTTTATTGCTTATTGAATCATATATTTACATGTGAGGGTGTACAACATTCGTTCATATGTGTTATCTCATATATATTTTGAAGACCTCTGTCTGTTTGTTTGTCTGTCTGTATGTTTGTCATTGATAAAAATCTACGATTCTCGACCGATCGGGACGAAACTTGGTACGTGTGTGTAGTTTGACCAGGCGGTGGACGTTGTCGTATTGGCGAGCCCGTGCGGCGCCCGTTCAGCGCATGCGCAGACGAGATCTCGGAAACGGGTGGAGCTATCGACTTGAAATTTGCTATGTGAATGTATCTTGCCCCGGATACGAATTTTATCGGGTCGCCGAGCTCGTGCGACGCCAGCTTCGCGCATGCGCAGACGAAATCTCGGAAACGGGTGGAGCTATCGACTTGAAATTTGCTATGTGAATGTATCTTGCCCCGGATACGAATGTTATCGGGTCGCCGAGCCCGTGCGACGCCAGCTTCGCGCATGCGCAGACCAGATCTCGGAAACGGGTAGAGCTATGGACTTGAAATTTGATTTTTGAATATCCCGGACAACGTCGGGCTCATCGGCTAGTCTCATATATATTTTGAAGACCTCTGTCTGTATGTTTGTCTGTCTGTATGTTTGTCATTAATACAAATCTACGATTCTCGACCGATCGGGACGAAACTTGGTGGGTGTGTGTAGTTTGACCAGGCGGTGGACGTTGTCGTATTGGCGAGCCCGTGCGGTGCCCGCTTCGCGCATGCGCAGACGAGATCTCGGAAACGGGTGGAGCTATAGACTTGAAATTTGGTATGTGAATGTATCTTGCCCCGGATACGAATTTTATCGGGTCGCCCGTGCGACGCCAGCTTCGCGCATGCGCAGACGAGATCTCGGAAACGGGTGGAGCTATCGACTTGAAATTTGGTATGTGAATGTATCTTGCCCCGGATACGAATTTTATCGGGTCGCCGGGCCCGTGCGACGTCAGCTTCGCGCATGCGCAGACGAGATCTCGGAAACGGGTGGAGCTATCGACTTGAAATTTGGCATGCGCAGACGAGATCTCGGAAACGGGTGATGTATCTTGCCCCGGATACGAATTTTATCGGGCCACCGAGCCCGTGCGACGCCAGTTTCGCGCATGCGCAGACGAGATCTCGGAAACGGGTGGAGCTATCGACTTGAAATTTGGTTTTTGAAACGGGTGGAGCTATCGACTTGAAATTTGGGTTTTGAATGGCCCGGACAACGTCGGGCTCATCGGCTAGTCTATTATATATTTTGGAAGATCTGTGTATCTGTGTGTCTGTCTGTCTGTCTGTCTGTCTGTCTGTAATCGATGGACTCGAAAACGACCGAGCCGATTTCGATTAAACTTTGTATTTGGGGGTATTTTCGACCGGGGAGTGACATGGGCCTATTCATTTGCCCGTGCGAGGTGACATTGACCTTGAAATCGGGTAATTTCAATGTCAAACGCCCGAATATCACGGGATTTCGATGAAACTTGGAATGTGGGGATACTTTCGTGTGGGGAGTCTCATACGCCTATTCATTTGCCCGTGCGAGGTCAAAGGTCAAATCGCGAATTTTGATGGGATTTCGACGAAATTTGATACATAGGGTTACTTTTGTCCACTGTGTGTTTTGGACGGGTCGAGTCGTGTCCCCGACCTAACCTTGACCTTCAAAATGATCAATTCAAGGTCAAATCGGGTAAAACAGGATGGATTTCGACGGGTACTTTTGTCGGGTACTTTTGTCCGGGCAGTGTTTTGGACGGGTCAAATCGTTACCCCCAATTGACCTTGACCTTCAAAATGGTCAATTCAAGGTCAAAGCCCGGACGAAGTCGGGTCACCTTCTAGTTATATATATATATATATATATATATATATATATATATTTATATATATATATATATATATATATATAACCGTTTATATAGTACTTGAGCGTAGAGTTGTATATATGATCCAAAAGAATGGAGACATGACTTATAAAACGATCATTTAATACATTTGTAAGTCTAGAGGCCTTTCGTGCTTAGTATCATTGCACTCTTCAGTAGACTGTTATTGTCGTACGTAATAGACGCACGGGAGATAACTCTCCCATGCACTTCCGGCTATTACGTCATTAGTCAGCATTTAGTTTTGCTTTGAACAGGATTTTGAAGAAATCTTCCCGAATCTTGCGATGTATTTTGCTCTTGTACATCTTGCAGAACGGGAAGACATGTAAACTCTTTCTTCCACAATCGTCCAGATGGGCACTCAATGGAATCTTCCTGTATTCTGGCTGCTTAGTATGCTGTCGGTGGATTCGCATACGCTCAACCACACTATTGCCAGTTTCCCCAATATAGCTTTCTCCGCATCCATCACACACTATACAGTATATCATATTTACTGTCTTGCACGTCATATCGGCATTGGTGTATATCTTCATACCGTTTTTAAGGGTAATAGTATTTCCTTCTATGATGTGCTGGCACGCTTTACATCTGGGATCGTCACATTTGTTGACTTTATATTCCTTAGATCTGTTTGTCGTGAATTTAGCACCAGTGAGCATGCGTTTTATGTTCCTTGGTTGACGTTTGCTGGGTAAAATGTCCGCTTTGGTCACCAAAGATCGCATTTTATTACTGGTATGAAGAATTGGTAGTAATTCTTGGGCTTTTGCAGATATATTAAAGTGGTGTGGATTGTGTGTTGTCACAAAAGGAATAATGTTAGTTTCTGAGGACTTCTGTTTGGCAGTCCGTAATTCATTTTCTGGAATGAGTTGGGCTCTCTGAATCCCATTTGTAATCAAACCTTTTTGATAGTGTTGTTTCGATAAGAATGACTCTAATTCCTTTAGTCTCAAAAGTCTCTTTTCTGCATTCTACAGTGAAAGAAAGAATTGATTTATGTCACTGAGCCCGTGCCACATAACTTTAAATATATATATAATATATTATGTTGCGCATATATATATATATATATACACACACATTATATATATATATATATATATATATATATATATATATAGCTATATATATATATATATATATATTTATATATATATATATATATATATATAACCGTTTATATAGTACTTGAGCGTAGAGTTGTATATATGATCCAAAAGAATGGAGACATGACTTATAAAACGATCATTTAATACATTTGTAAGTCTAGAGGCCTTTCGTGCTTAGTATCATTGCACTCTTCAGTAGACTGTTATTGTCGTACGTAATAGACGCACGGGAGATAACTCTCCCATGCACTTCCGGCTATTACGTCATTAGTCAGCATTTAGTTTTGCTTTGAACAGGATTTTGAAGAAATCTTCCCGAATCTTGCGATGTATTTTGCTCTTGTACATCTTGCAGAACGGGAAGACATGTAAACTCTTTCTTCCACAATCGTCCAGATGGGCACTCAATGGAATCTTCCTGTATTCTGGCTGCTTAGTATGCTGTCGGTGGATTCGCATACGCTCAACCACACTATTGCCAGTTTCCCCAATATAGCTTTCTCCGCATCCATCACACACTATACAGTATATCATATTTACTGTCTTGCACGTCATATCGGCATTGGTGTATATCTTCATACCGTTTTTAAGGGTAATAGTATTTCCTTCTATGATGTGCTGGCACGCTTTACATCTGGGATCGTCACATTTGTTGACTTTATATTCCTTAGATCTGTTTGTCGTGAATTTAGCACCAGTGAGCATGCGTTTTATGTTCCTTGGTTGACGTTTGCTGGGTAAAATGTCCGCTTTGGTCACCAAAGATCGCATTTTATTACTGGTATGAAGAATTGGTAGTAATTCTTGGGCTTTTGCAGATATATTAAAGTGGTGTGGATTGTGTGTTGTCACAAAAGGAATAATGTTAGTTTCTGAGGACTTCTGTTTGGCAGTCCGTAATTCATTTTCTGGAATGAGTTGGGCTCTCTGAATCCCATTTGTAATCAAACCTTTTTGATAGTGTTGTTTCGATAAGAATGACTCTAATTCCTTTAGTCTCAAAAGTCTCTTTTCTGCATTCTACAGTGAAAGAAAGAATTGATTTATTTCACTGAGCCCGTGCCACATAACTTTAAATATATATATAATATATTATGTTGCGCATATATATATATATATATACACACACATTATATATATATATATATATATATATATATATATATATATATATATATATATATATATATATATATATATATATTTTGGAAGATCTGTTTGTTTGTTTGTTTGTGTGTGTGTAATCGATGAACTCGAAAACGGCCGACCCGATTTCGATAAAACTTGGTATGTGGGGGTATTTTCGGGTCAGGAGTAACATAGGCCTATTGATTTTCAGATCCGAGGTCAACTTTTCACGTGCCGAGGTCAAATCTGTTTTACGCTGTGTTACGGGACTTTCATTTGAGTTCGGTGCTTACAAATCGATTCGAAACAGCGCAAATAATAAAATGCCAGTCATAATAATGACACTGTGAGAATCTTTCGTGTTTCCTCTTTCCAACGATATATAATGCGTATGTATCCGTTTTAGTTATCTGCCTAAATTATCAAGAAGAAGTGGTACTATCTTCCGTCAGGATAAAAACAATGCGTAACTTCTATGACGTCGTTAGAGGTCATAACGTTAGACCACGTTAACGCTTAACCGGCCGATGCATTTGACTGTTTCAGACGTCTTGGCGATATCTTGGGCACCGATGGTAATTTATCTTTACGTTGAAACTTGATAATTAATGAGCGTGTGTGTATGAGGCGCGTTTATATACTTGAGTGGAAATCAAATCGGGTTAAACTGGCGGATTTTTACGGACGAAATTTGATGCATAGGGTATCTCGGTATCCGCTGGGCCAATTTCCCGGTATCCGCTGGGCCGATTTCCACCATATTTGGGGTGTTGGTGTTTGACCCCACCTGACCTTCAAAATGGTCAATTCAAGGTCAAATCCGGTAAAACCGGATGGATTTCGAAGGGTACTTTTGTCGGGTACTTTTGTTCGGGCACTGTGTTTTGGACGGGTCAAATCGTGACCCCACTTGACCTTGGGCTTCAAAATAGACAATTCAAGGTCAAACCCGGACGAAGTCGGGTCACCTTCTAGTATATATATATATATATATATATATATATATATATATATATTGTAACACATTCTCCATAAAATATTCTAACAATGCGTATATATACGTGTCTGCTCTCGTTCATAAACTTGATTTATGGTCGCGTTGTAACATCCAATGCTAACAGTATTATATATTTAAACAATATGCATGCTCTTGAATGTTTTAAACATTTACATAGTTTTTCCTGGATTCGAAATATCACACTGTCTCACAGTCTCTACCAAAATCGCTTCTTGGCTCACCTGAAACCAATCATTGCATGGCGATGCGGGAGAGCTAATATGGAGGGTTCGCAACTTACGGATAAAGTAACGACCAGTCTGTTTAAAAAGCCTACGAAAATTTTACAATATTAACGTCTCTGGATATCTCATTCATAATCAGTTACTGAATTGATGGGATTCCCACCATTTCATTGGAGACAGGCGAAGAACGCGCGTGATTTCATTGGGTTATGGCATAGCAGATCAGAGATCAGTGGCGTGTTGTCATGGTTCCCACGAATTGTTAAACTCAACTATTGTTGGAAAACTGAATACAGGCGATATATCCATAACTAAGTTTACTCATCGCAATATAGGTGACATCATCATTGAGTTTTTATTAGCCAACTAGCAGGGTTACCCGGCGTTGCCCAGGTTAAAGTGATGTGAAACCATCTGTGGATATTTGGTGGGAATAGAGAATACTCTTGCACTCAAAGTGTTACACGTATTCTCATAAATTGTATATCCAAATGTCATCACAAAACATGATTCTTACACATGGAATATAAGTAGTGGCTCACCTTGTCAGGTCGGAGCGATTATCATTTTGTTTATCGCATTTAATCCGTCCCACCAATAAAGAAGTATTTATTTATTTACAACTGCGCATACTTCAGACGTTATAGCATGAAACATGAACACCATAAACACATTACTTCGAAAAAAATAAAAGACGACAATTGTGTTTTACATAGAGATGTATCAATCAATCAATCTAGTTTATCATATCTTCACGAAGATACAGATGTTTTAAAGATATGTCCAGGTGCTCCTCTGTTCTGGTGCTATGTACTGGCTAATCATTTTCAGTTTAAAAGAAATGATGTTATGCTTGTGTAGCAGTTACATGTGCCTAACACAGCAAGAGGTTCAGTTGTTTATGTTAGGCGATGAGTCTGCTCTAAAAAAATAAAGAAATCCTCTGTATCGGACAGATATACCCTTGTCAGATGTCACTATTGGAGGATCCTGAAAAGTCATGAGCTACGGACTGCGTTTTCCTTTATCTCAGAAGTAACCATATTTGACTGCACACTGTGACCACTATTTTTGAACAGGCCTGCTCTACATTTCCATATCTCTTGGCAATTGTAACATTTTTTGTGGAAACTATATTGAATGGGACAGACTCAATCGTGTTATAATATATACATGAGCCATTCTAATATACAATCCTCTGACGATTCAAGGTCCCTCTTCTATGTATCTGTGTTGCTAGATCATTATATGAATGCCCTGATTTTCATCCCCATATAAATATGACAGTTGAGAAGATATAATTGTTTAAGTGACTTAATTCGGACACCATTTGTCGAGATTGTGAAATTGGAATGCCAAAAACTCCTTAGAACGACATGAAGATGGCCTGGGATATGATTATATATAACTTTGTTGAATATCGGCGAATTGAACAATCTTATAAATGCTAGTGAATCTCCTCTCGCCATCCATGACTCAAACGACCCCAAATGTGATTTAATTCATCATATCATTAGAGAAGAACGTACATGAATTTGGTGGAATCAGTGCTAAATATATTTGTATCAACTTTGGTGCAACTCCCCTCATGCATGACTTGAACAACGCCACTTTTGTCATATTTAAACCACGTCTATTAGACTCATGCGTGCATTATATAATAGAGATGATTATATATATAAGCTTGGTGGTAATCGGCAACTAAACAAATTCTTATCATAGTTATTACCCCCCATCTCTCACCCAAACGGCACCAATTTCGGGTCTTTAAATCACACGTTTATATTCCTGGTATCACAGAGAAGAATAATATATCAATTTGGTCGAAATCTGCGCTAAAAATAGCCCCTCCCTTGACACAAACAACGTCACTTTAGAAAATTCAAATCCTCGCCATTATCTTTCTCGTAAAAAGTTACCCCTATTAGACCCCTTTTGTGTCATCTATATCTAGGTGGTCCCCTGTGAATTTCTATAGAACACAGACAGACAGACAGTCGCAAATATAGATATAGATAGAAGATAGATAGAAGATTTGCTGGCAATCGGCGACAAATTTTGTTCTGCCCTCCCCCTTTTCTGCCCCCGACAACAACAGCGTCACTTTAGAAAATTCTAACCCTAGCCATTATCTTTCTCGTAAAAAGTTACCCCTATTAGACCCCTTTTGTGTTATTTAGGTGGTCCCTGTGAATGTATATAGAACACAGACAGACAGACAGATATTCGCAAATATTGATATAGATTACGGTATTCGTGACTGATTATTCTTTCGCATCTTGTTGTATTTATAACTAGTTCTAAATACTACGATTCTCACAAACATTTACTACGCCAGGAATGCACTCCATATTTGGAAATGGTTTATTACGTCATGTTGAGAATGCCGCGTCGTTTAGAGGAGCGGTCTTGACCAGAATTTGTTTTTTTTAATTTTTTCTTTTACACACGGAAAAATTATATATCATATGAAAGTAGAAGATGTAGGCTTCATGTTCCGCCCTGCTGTAAAATGTGAAAGTGGTGCCGTTGCCATGGAAACAGAATGTAAACAATGTAGACACAGTTTGATATTAAACCATTTCCGCAAATGGTAGAAACTAATTTAAGCCCATTCTAGGACAGGAACAGACGTTGAAGATCATTTATTGATGATTTGTCCACTATAAATATGTTCCAACGATTCCAGTATTAAATAGGATGCACATATAGGTCATACAGGTCTTTATTGCCATTTTGGGGTGAAAAATGGTGATTTTTGCAAAAAATGCGATAATTTTGGAATTGGAACATTTATTGAATACTACATTGGTTACAGTAATAATTTATGCATTAGTATGATGGCATCATACGTGTACTTAAAATTAATTTGGATAAAACTGCCGAAAAGGCCCAATACCAAGAGAAATACCTGTTACCATGGAAACGATATTTAAAAATACAAAAAATGCCGTTATTGGAAAGAAATGAAGACCTATAACCCTTGCGACACAATATAACTTTTTGAAATTTGTTTTTTATGACATGCAATTTTAATCCGGACTTCTGTGTTGGGTTATTGATGCGGTTTATTCAGCTGTTGTCATGGAAACGGACCAAATGTCGCCAAATATTGATGTTTTTTCCCATAGAGCTGACATTTAAAGCATGTAATTTTATGAAGCAAAGCGTATTATGACAACCCGTTATAGATGTCTCAAAACCTTTTTCAAAGATTACTATTTCCCAATTATCCCAGTAGTAGCTAGGGTGCACATTTAGGATATGAAGGTTTTATTGCCAATTTGGGGTAAAAACTGTAAATTTTTGCAAAAAATGCGATAATTTTGGAATTGAAACATTTATTTGATACTACATTGGTTACAGTAATAATTTATACATATTATGATGGCATCTTACGTGTGCTTCAATCTAGTTTTGATAAAACTGCAGAAAAAGCCCAATACCCTGAGAAATACCTATCACCATGGAAACGATATTAAAAAATACACAAAATTTCGTTATTGGAAAGAAATGAAGTTCTATAACCATTGCGACACAAATTAACTTTTTGAGTAATGAATAATGACTTTTTCCCCTATAAACTGGACATTTAAATTGTGAATTTTATAAAGCAAAACATATTGTAACAACCTGTTATAGGTATCTCAAAATCTTCAACTCATATATATAACACAATAGGGATAAGAGCACCCCTAAGACGACTTTCCTGCAGGTTTGCCAGACAAATTTACCATTATGTGAACGCACCCTGACATGGTACTCATCAGACTCAGAGTCCACGTGTTTTGATCATTTTATTCCCAATTTCTCAGCTGTTTCTGTGGATCTAGACGAAAATTGTCTAAATAGTGATGTGTTTTGCACAATTCTTTTTATTATTGGAAATTGTGTGAAAAATTACGGGTATGTTTAAAAACCAACACCACGTATCTGGAAAATGCCATGATAGGATTTTAAAAGATTCGCTGTCTGGGAATTATGAAACTGATTTGAAAGCAAATAGTTGATGATTATAAGCTACATCCCTAAATAGTAATTACCTGTACTTACTCAGAATAACGGCATAACAAGTTCCTGGAATATATCACATCCGAACCCCTTTGGGTCAAATGTAGACCTGCATGATTAAAATGGGTCATGTAGTGTGATAATAGTGATGATTGCTATGCAAATGCGGTGATATGGTACGCCATAGCTGCATTATGTCAAGCTCAGGCAATATATCGGGTTAATATATCAATATATGTGGTTAGTTAGTCAATAGACGCAGCCTCTTTGCAATTATATTTGGCTACTTTGTCAATATTGGAGGTTAGTTAGTCAATATATGCAGCTAATTTGTCAATATATGTGGTTAGTTAAGTCAATATATGCAGCTACTTTGCAAATATATGCAGCTACGTTTCCAATATATGTGGTTAGTTGGTCAATACATTGTCCATTAATTTGGTTAGTTAGTCAATATATGTAGCAAATTAGTCACTATATTCGGTTAGTTAGTCATTATATGCAGTTTCTTTGTCAATAAATGTGGTAAGTTAGTCAATATATACATCTATTTTGCCAAAATGTGCAATTGCATTGACAATATATCCAGCTACTTTATCAATATATATATATATGATTAGTTAGTCATTGTTTGCAGCTGCTTAGTCAATATATGTGGTTAGTTAGTCATTATATGCAACTACGTAGTCAATACATGCGGTTAGTTAGTCATTATATGCAGCTACTTAGTCAATATATATGGTCAGTTAGTCATTATATGCAACTACTTAGTCAATATGTGTGGTCAGTTAGTTATTATATGCAGCTACTTAGTCAATATATGCGGTTAGTTAGTCATTACATGTAACTACTTAGTCAATATATGCGGTCAGTTAGTCATTATATGTAACCACTTAGTCAATATATGCGGTTAGTTAGTCATTATATGCAGCTACTTAGTCAATATATATGGTCAGTTAGTCATTATATGCAGCTAATTAGTCAATATATGCGATCAGTTAGTCATTATAATTATATGCAGCTACTTAGTCAATATATGCGGTTAGTTAGTCATTATATGCATCTACATTTCAATATATGCGGTAATTAGTCATTATATGCAGCTACTTAGTCAATATATGCGGTCAGTTAGTCATTATATGCAGCTACTTAGTCAATATATGCGGTTAGTTAGTCATTACATGTAACTACTTAGTCAATATATGCGATCAGTTAGTCATTATATGCAGCTACTTAGTCAATATATGCGGTTAGTTAGTCATTACATGTAACTACTTAGTCAATATATGCGGTCAGTTAGTCATTATATGTAACCACTTAGTCAATATATGCGGTTAGTTAGTCATTATATGCAGCTACTTAGTCAATATATGCGGTTAGTTAGTCATTACATGTAACTACTTAGTCAATATATGCGATCAGTTAGTCATTATATGCAGCTACTTAGTCAATATATGCGGTTAGTTAGTCATTACATGTAACTACTTAGTCAATATATGCAGTCAGTTAGTCATTATATGTAACCACTTAGTCAATATATGCGGTTAGTTAGTCATTATATGCATCTACATTATCAATATATGCGGTAATTAGTCATTATATGCAGCTACTTAGTCAATATATGCGGTCAGTTAGTCATTATATGCAGCTACTTAGTCAATATATGCGATCAGTTAGTCATTATATGCAGCTACTTAGTCAATATATGCGGTTAGTTAGTCATTACATGTAACCACTTAGTCAATATATGCGGTCAGTTAGTCATTATATGTAACCACTTAGTCAATATATGCGGTTAGTTAGTCATTATATGCAGCTACTTAGTCAATATATATGGTCAGTTAGTCATTATATGCAGCTAATTAGTCAATATATGCGATCAGTTAGTCATTATATGCAGCTACTTAGTTAATATATGCGGTTAGTTAGTCATTATATGCATCTACATTGTCAATATATGCGGTAATTAGTCATTATATGCAGCTACTTAGTCAATATATGCGGTCAGTTAGTCATTATATGCAGCTACTTAGTCAATATATGCGATCAGTTAGTCATTATATGCAGCTACTTAGTCAATATATGCGATCAGTTAGTCATTATATGCAGTTACTTAGTCAATGTAAGCAGTTAGTTAGTCATTATATGCAGCTACTTAGTCAATATATGCGGTTAGTTAGTCATTATATGCAGTTCCTTTGTCAATATATGTGTTAGTCAGTCATTATATGCAGCTACTTAGTCAATATATGTGATCAGTTAGTCATTATATTTTGCTACTTAGTCAATATATGCGGTTGGATAGTCATTATATGCAGCTACTTTGTCAATATATGTGGTCAGTTTGTCATTATATGCAGCTACTTAGACAAAGTAGATGCATATATTGACTAACTAACCGCATTTGTTGACTAAGTATCTACACCACGTAATGACTAACTAACCACACCTATTGACTAAGTAGCTGCATATAATGACCAACTAACCATATATATTGATAAATTAGATGCATATATTGTCAATGCAATTGCACATTTTGACAAAGTAGATGTATATATTGACTAACTGACCACATTTATTGACAAAGAAACTGCATATAATGACTAACTAGCCACATATATTGACTAATTATCTACACATAATGACTAACTAACCACATTTATTGACTAAGTAGCTGCATATAATGACTAACTAACTGCATGTATTGACTAAGTAGCTGCATATAATGACTAACTAACTGCATATATTGTCTAAGTAGCTGCATATAATGACTAACTAACTGCATATATTGACTAAGTAGCTGCATATAATGAATAACTGACACATATATTGACTAAGTAACTGCATATAATGACTAACTAACTGCATATATTGTCTAAGTAGCTGCATATAATGACTAACTAACTGCATATATTGTCTAAGTAGCTGCATATAATGACTAACTGACCACATATATTGACTAAGTAGCTGCATATAATGAATAACTGACACATATATTGACTAAGTAACTGCATATAATGACTAACTAACCACATATATTGACTATTAAACTAACCGCATATATTGACTAATTTGCTATATATATTGACTAACTAACCAAATTAATGGCCAAAGTATTGACCAACTAACCACATATATTGGAAACATAGCTGCATATATTTGCATAGTAGCTGCATAATTATATTGACTTAACTAACCACATATATTGACAAATTATCTGCATATATTGACTAACTAACCTCCAATATTGACAAAAGTAGCCAAATATAATTGCAAAGAGGCTGCGTCTATTGACTAACTAACCACATATATTGATATGTTAACCGGATATATTGCCTATTGGTATATTGGGAATAAAATGATCAAAACACGTGGACTCTGAGTCTGATGATTACCATGTCAGGGTGCATTCACATAATGGTAAATTTGTCTGGCAAACCTGCAGGAAAGTCGTCTTAGGGGTGCTCTTATCCCCTATTGTATTATATATATGAGTTGAAGATTTTGAGATACCTATAACAGGTTGTTACAATATGTTTTGCTTTATAAAATTCACAATTTAAATGTCCGGTTTATAGGGGAAAACATCATTATTCATTATTCAAAAAGTTAATTTGTGTCGCAATGGTTATAGAACTTCATTTCTTTTCAATAATGAAATTTTGTGTATTTTTTAATATCGTTTCCATGGTGATAGGTATTTCTCAGGGTATTGGGCTTTTTCTGCAGTTTTATCAAAACTAGATTGAAGCACACGTAAGATGCCATCATAATATGTATAAATTATTACTGTAACCAATGTAGTATCAAATAAATGTTTCAATTCCAAAATTATCGCATTTTTTGCAAAAATTAACAGTTTTTACCCCAAAATGGCAATAAAACCTTCATATCCTATATGTGCATCCTAGCTACTATTGGGATAATTGGGAAATAGTAATCTTTGAAAAAGGTTTTGAGACATCTATAACGGGTTGTCATAATACGCTTTGCTTCATAAAATTACATGCTTTAAATGTCAGCTCTATGGGGAAAAAAACATCATTATTTGGCGACATTTGGTCCGTTTCCATGACAACAGCTGAATAAACCGCATCAATAACCCAACACAGAAGTCCGGATTAAAAGTGCATGTCATAAAAAACAAATTTCAAAAAGTTATATTGTGTCGCAAGGGTTATAGGTCTTCATTTCTTTCCAATAACGGCATTTTTTGTATTTTTAAATATCGTTTCCATGGTAACAGGTATTTCTCTTGGTATTGGGCCTTTTCGGCAGTTTTATCCAAATTAATTTTAAGTACACGTATGATGCCATCATACTAATGCATAAATTATTACTGTAACCAATGTAGTATTCAATAAATGTTCCAATTCCAAAATTATCGCATTTTTTGCAAAAATCACCATTTTTCACCCCAAAATGGCAATAAAGACCTGTATGATCTATATGTGCATCCTATTTAATACTGGAATCGTTGGAACATATTTATAGTGGACAAATCATCAATAAATGATCTTCAACGTCTGTTCCTGTCCTAGAATGGGCTTAAATTAGTTTCTACCATTTGCGGAAATGGTTTAATATCAAACTGTGTCTTCCTTGTTTACATTCTGTTTCCATGGCAACGGCACCACTTTCACATTTTACAGCAGGGCGGAACATGAAGCCTACATCTTCTACTTTCATATAATGTATAATTTTTCCGTGTGTAAAGAAAAAAATTAAACTCGAAAAATAAGCCCCGTTGGGGCCAAGACCGCTCATCTAGTTGTAGAAATGAAATTTAGTGGACACATCTATAGACGTTCATCCGTTAGGATTATCGCCGTCTTTTTTACATATATATATATATATATATATATATAGAGAGAGATAGAGTGAGAGAGATATATATATATATATATATAGAGAGAGAGATAGAGTGAGATATATATATATATATTGATAGAGAGGGGAAAAAAGATATATATATATATATATAGATAGAGAGGTAGAGAGAGAGAGAGGGGGAGAGATAGAGAGAGAGGGGGAGAGAGATAGAGAGAGAGAGAGAGAGAGGGGGTAAGTGAGATACAGGTCACACACGTATCCCGTTTTGTACAGTTGTTTTATATGAATAAATGCTTTGACAGCTGCACTCTGTAACGACCATATCCTAGTCGTAAAATTCACGCAGAGCCAAAAAATCAATTCACAAGAAATAACGACGACGATTATTTAAAGGTACTCAATCAAGT
The DNA here is from genome assembly GCA_032622095.1 of Siphonodentalium dalli. Taxonomy (NCBI): domain Eukaryota; kingdom Metazoa; phylum Mollusca; class Scaphopoda; order Gadilida; family Siphonodentaliidae; genus Siphonodentalium; species Siphonodentalium dalli. The sequence goes on from CP136062.1 coordinate 58,595,889, forward strand.
CTTGAAATAGTGTGCCTGTCATTTGCAGAATGGGGTCCCCAGAGTGTGAATTTAGTGATGCTACCCCGCATAGCGGGCTAGCATCACAAAATTCACCCTCTGGGGACCTCATTCTGCTTACATCTCAGCAGAATGAGGTTCACAGAGGGTGAAGTTGGTGATGCTAGCCCGCTATACGGGGTAGCATCACTAAATTAACCCTCTGGGAACCTCATTCTACAAATGACAGACACACTATTTCAAGGCTTGTACTCAATCCGTTCAGAGGCTCCTAAATTACTATTTCTTTGGCTTCTGTGATAACAAATATTTGAGTCGAGTCGAGGAATCCACACATTAAAGCTCAGAGTGATCAGATATCGATTTTTGAAGTTTGTTAATTTCTCGAAATGTGGCCCAGAAACAAGTGGTCAAACGGACAAATTGCGGATGAAGATGGATAGCTCTAAAATCAGTTGGTTATTATTACCACTTGATTTTCGTGTTATCCATCTTCATCCGCAATGTGTCCGTTTGGCCACGTGTTTCTGGGCCACATCTCGAGAAACTAACAAACTTCAAAAAATCGATATCTAATCACTCTGAGCTTTACTGGGTGGGTTCCTCGACTCGAATCATATACTTTTTACCATCGAAGCTAAAGAAATAGTAATTTAGGAGCGTCTGATCGGATTGAGTACTTTTAAGATCATTGAATATTCGCCCTGTGTGACATAACTATATACACGTGCGCCATTATATTCCCACAACCTGACTCAAGCTTAATAGGACGTATAGCACTGATGGTATATTATACCCGTGATATATACGCACAGGAGTACGCAAACTCGAATAGCAGTGCTCGGTTCCTTACATAAACCTTATACATCTTAATCACAGCCCAGACCTTCACACAATGAAGTCGGCCCCCAAATATGGTCAAATGAAATGACAATAACGGCAGAGCCAATGCAGATGTGTATTATACCAAATATCTCATATACTATTCACACCAAATAACATATAAGTAACAACAACACCGTGATACATTATGCCTCTCTTTTATTCATTTCAGCTTGAGGTTCTTATACATGTGAATGAATACTTTATTTCCAATGCATTCTAAATGGGACATGAGACAATCACAACAATGTCCGAGCATCACCTATCATTCGGGTCATTCAGTGCGCGACTTAGTTGTATACATCGATTGTGTAACGCCTTATACTTCATACATTAAAGAATGGCATCCATATCTGTGTGTCATTATTCCATCACACTTGGACGATCCACATTATTATGCACAACGCGTTCATCAAACTTCCATTGACCAATTGAGGACAGTTGTCCGAATCTTGATAAGTGAAGGCTGTGTGGTACACCACAATCACCCCTGGTCAAGTGGTCCTGCTAATGTGCTCTGATGCGGTTGGGTCATGCTGAATTGCTATGATGCTGTTAGGGCAAACTGACTCTGTTAACAAAAAGTACCGTTATATTTTTTTAATTTGTCTTTTTCGCAGTGTTCCAATAATCTGATCATATACAAGAAAAGCCATTATGCGTATCAAGCATTCAAAAATATATTTATTGCCAAACATTTTTTTAATACCGGTTGTATTAGTTGTTGAAAATCGACTATATTCAAGATGATTATTCGCGTCGTTTTACAAGCACCAGCGCAGGCATTATTATATATTTTTAAAATAAATATGTTCTTGAATGTTTCATACACACACTCGTTTTTTCTCTCAAATCGCTCGGGTTAGTAAAACACCGCGAAAATGACAACTTTAGAAAAAATAACGGTACTCTTTCGTAACGGCATCATTTTGCCCTACCCGCATCATAGCAATTCAGCAGGACCACCAGCATCATATCATATTAGCAGGACCACTTGACCAGGGGTGACAATGAACTGAGTCTCATTAAATGAAGCTTTTGATTCAAACCGACGGAATTGAAACCCTACCATTTGTGACGTATACGGTTAGGTCATCACGGCTAGAGTTAGAGCGTGCCCATACTTTGATGAGACAGTACATACAAGTTGATGAATTAAAACACTAAATCTAATCCTAACTCTGTCCGTGTGTTTTGCGAAGCGCCTATGAAAAGTGACCGAACAAATAACACACACGAACACTAGGGGACTGTGTTAAATAGGAAATAACTCTTAACAAATAAAACATCGAAAGCCACATCAAATGTTAAATGTATTAAAGTTTCCAGACCAATTTTTACAAAATCAATTTTAATTTTTACTCAGATTCTAGTGCATACTAAAATAACATAAAGTATTGCAAGAAAGGCAGCATTTTGTTTGAGATTGAAGTTTTTGTGCATTAATTTCATACAATTTTGATGTTTTAGATAGACATCACAAATTATTTTCTTACTTGTTCAATAACAAAATGATAATATTTGGTATCTATAATACATGACATACTAGTATGCTTCAGATTTCATGTCATATCTTGTTTTGAACATTTTGTTTCAATAGAATAAAGCAGAAAATTTGTTAAAGTAATGTTTATGTTGTTGTTGTAACTGGAGGTCTGGAACCCTCAATGCATCTTTAATAAAATTACGCATACAAATAAAATCGTGCTACATACGCACATAGATGTGCAATACATTCGGCGTAAATCACTTTCAATGCATAATCACATATTTTGACTGCAATATCATTATTTCTGGGGTGATACAATGTAATGGTGACGCACACCCGGCGATGCCGATAATTCTATTTAAACATTGTACTCTCGTCCAATCTCTCTTTCTGTCTCTCTCGCTCTCTCTCTCTCTCTCTTAAATCACCAGCAGTGTAAACAGGAAAACCATAATCAGAAATGGTAACGCCCTCAAGATCATATTATTAGCCATAAATATAATTTATAATATAAAATATATTGGTTACATGAATGCACCGCCTCATAATTATGTTAAAACAACTAATCCTTCAAACATTATTACAAAAACACTACGGATTATTACTGCAGGTTTCTCATTCACCACACCAGAATGGTTCTAAATGCGGATAAAAAATCGGAGGCATTGTGTTACCGCCACAAAATCTTCAAGAATGCATGGCACAGCCATTCTTTATCCTAAACATCGAAAGCAATTAAAGTTGTCATAACAGTTACATACTTCAACTATAAGACATCCAGCGAATACACACCCCACGAAAACCCAAAATGTGTTGTCCTGTGAGGTATCCCATTGCTATAGCTCAATTTGACACGGCCAGATTAGCCCTCCTACAATATCCTAAACAATAAAGCTTCTCAAATCATCTGCATAGTCAATAAAACTTCCACGAACTTGGACATCGACACTTTCTAATCGCTATACATAACAAGGTCAGACCTATCGTCGAATACTGTAACTCTGCATGAAGCCCACATCACAAATATCAAAGCATTGTGTTAGAGAAATACAAAGAAAAGCAACGAAACTAGTTCGTCAAATCAAAACTCTATGCTACCGAGACCGAATGATAAGACTCAATCTGATGTCTTTAAAATATCGAAGATTTAGAGGAGATCTAATCGAGGTATGTACACTGTTGAATGGTCATTACAATACCAATGTCTGTGACATATTAGAAAGACATTCATCAGGAAGAACAAGAGGACATAATAAAAAGCTACAGATGCCCATTGTTAACAAGGCCATAGGAAAATATTTCTTCACGCAGAGGGTGGTAAATAACTGGAACTCTCTGCCAGACTTCGCTGTTGAGGCTCCAACACTCGATCAATTCAAAATATACATACATGTAGACTCAGTCTTCTATTGTATAATATACGAGATCGACGACAAGTAATATGTTCAAGTGACTCACAAGTAAATATCGAATGACGATATATATATTTGTAAACAAACATTGCAAATAATGTTATTGGGACGAAAAGTCGCAAGACTTGTTCCGAATTATGACGATGGTGGTGATGATGATGATGATGATATGATTGATAGAACAAACGACTATTATGATGATAGTGTCGTTATTTGTTTAAAATACTTATCAATTGACAAATACGCACCCGTTCCCTCATTAAAATCAACATATTTCGTCCATTTTAGGGGACCTCCGCGAATTCGGGGACCTCCGCAAATAGGGACCTACTGGAGGTATTGAAAATAAATGTTCATCATGACTGAATCAAAATGACAAAATAAACAGTTTATCGTTTGGCAAAACAATATGTGACCCGCCATATCAAATCCAGTTGTAAGTCGGGATTTTGTTTACCCTGTGCCAATGCATTCTCTTATATATGCGAGTCGACCATAGGTCGAGAATGCATTGGCCTAACAATTTTTTACAATTTTAATAACATTTTCTTGTATTCTTTAACAATTTTATAATTTCACCCATACAGAGCCCCAGACAAACATGAGCAGACGACACTCTTCTATACCCTGCAGGGTAATGGATGTTTTTTATTTTATGTCCTGGAAATTGTAAGAAACATTTATTTAAAAAAAAATGATAAAAAATTATTAGGCCAATGCATTCTCTTATATATGCGAGGCGACCTATGGTCGACTCGCATATATAAGAGAATGCATTGGCACAGGGTAAAAAAATCCCGACTTACGACTGGATTTGATATGGCGGGTCACATATGGTTTCAGTGTAAAACACTCACAAAAAGGTCGTTGAAATGCAGACTCCATGTATTTGAACTTTTTTTTTCAAAATCCACAAACCCCGCGTATAACAAGACCCAATGTTCCATGCACGATCCATCATGCGGTACACATCTGATGTTCACATCGAGTACACACGTATACACCATAATTTAGACCAGACTCGTATGTGAAGAATGTAAGGAAAGACGAAGAGGTCGCGAAAGCTGTTGTAAGCCCATTCGATTTGTACATACTACTATATAAAGATCAGTATTATAATCCAGTGTGGTCGACGCTGAACATTGGGGGGGGGGGGTAAATAATCTTCCGCCGAAAGTCGACAAAGGCCTTTGTTGGGAAAGTTTCTCGTTATCAGATCGAAAATTTGTGATATGTCTATATAATATGGCATCATTATTTAATCACGTTTTTTGTTATTGATATTCAAATAACTCTTAAATTATGGGTATTAAGTTATTTGAGTTTCCGTACAAGTAATTACAAAAAATATATATTCTTTCGTTATAGTTTTCCGATTGTTATTCGAACATTTCGAAGACGCCCAATATAATACGTTTTTTCTTATCTGTGTCGTTATGTGTTATGTGTCGTCTATTAGCTCTTAAATAACTTGTATACCATAAATGTTACAGAACTTTAAGCCAAGAAGAATAGACAACTTGGGCAAATGAACGACGACAGATAATTATTACGAATAATGTCACTAGAATTTGTGTTCTTTCTAATCGTTGTCGCGTTTTCCATTTCCGTTGTTACGATGACGGTTTTGGAGTTTCAACAAAACTCACAAATACATCATATCGTATAATTCGCGATCGCTTCTCAGCTCCTCAATGTGGGAAATGACTCTGATATTATGTCCTTAAAATGTGACAGCTTTGTGACCCTAATTTTATATATTAGTGGTAAACATATGTCATTCGTCGTCGTGAAACACGAGAATATTGCGAAACACAAAGCGCTAAGCTATGACATGTTAACAGCATGATTAAGTTTAAAATAATCACGGCACGCAGAACCACAATCCCCTTGCTGCGAGTGGCAAGCACTATTGTCTCACAAACGGACTCGTAGTCGTCTATTCTGCGAAAAGGTTTTTGGACCGTGCGAAAAAATTACGACTACAAATAGCTATTCGTGAAAGCTTTCCGATGAATGGCAACAAGCCATATTTCCGACTAAATCCTGAAAAATTACCCATAATTATGCTGTGATTAAGGAGTCGATTATTTAAGGCATTACTGTATATGTCTAGTAACAATATCTTCTAATAACCAAAATGAGCGACAAAAGCTATATGCAGGCAGTGGGAGAATGGGTTTTGTGTGCGCGGATTTATCTGATCTTGATTGAAGCAAATTAAGTGTGTCGGCGCAGCGCGGGCAACTTGTCGTCACCACAGCCATTGTTTGCAGACGTTTTGTTAGTCATCGGCCGACATCTATAAACCCGTAATTTTGGTGCCATAAAATCATGACTTTTCCCCACTATCCGTTAGACGTATGCTTGCTAAACATGGCTATTTCCACTTCGGCGAAATTAAGAAAATATGTTCCATTCACAAATGAATCCATTATTTAGCCTGCACCACGAGTCATTCATGCGGAACTCACGGTCCCGTTGCAGCACAACACAATCTTCAGATTCACCGCCATATTGGCCGCTTGGTTCCCCGGTAATCCACACGGTAAATGGCATCGGTTTACCGGATGTTGTGATATAACGTCCGTTGACATGGTTACCGTTGATCCAATAACCATACCTACTTTTCCCGGTACTCTGAATTTCTGATTGAATGAAATCTACTAACGCATACCATTGGTCTTGGGTTTGAATAACGAAAAGTTGCCCCCCTTCGTTTTCACAGAATTGCTTGGCTCCACCAAAGGTGAGGCCTGTTGTGTAGATCTTTATTTTCTTCAACCCAATCACGTCAAAAGTCGGTAGAGTCGCACCTCTGTAACCCGGCGCAAATCTCCCCGTGGGAATACAGACATCATTCTCCCCACAGACAGGGGATGTAATGTTTCCGGATGTTGTTGATTTTGTGGCCGGTTCTCCGTCGGGACTCGAATGGTCGGTTATGAGCAAACATCGCTTGTTTTTAAACTGAAATTTGGCGCATGCGCTTTGATACACACACAGTTTCTGACATCGAAGATGGTTCTCTGTTGTGTTGACGATCGACGCTTTGTATGCAAAAGTGTCCAAGAATAGCAGGAAAGGTATGAAGGCCGTTGCCGCATCAATGTAAATCCACTTTCGACGTAGATATCTGCGTCCGATGTATTGCATTGTATACTTCTTTTAGACTCGTCTAAATATACAGATTAAACAGGTACGACGATGCTTTCCTCGTATTTCCGCGCATGAATAATTGGCCACCCGTACCACTGAGTACAGTTTAAGAAGCAACTCGAAAAATCACAGACACACCTACAATCGTACAGGACGAATTTCACATCTCCTCTTCCTCTGATATTTTCACGACCAGGTGCGACACTATGTCCGGCACACTTCGGATCGGAGCCGACGCCAATGGTTGTCCGTGCATGTGTAACAATATGCGTACTCTAAAGATCCCTAAACCATGGCGAACAAGTCACGGACCACGGGCAAAAGTCCTGGACAAATTTGGTGGATTTACTCGATCCCGCCTTATAATGATAAGAAAATGACGACAAGCCGCGAGTACCGACGACGAACAACTATATGTCCCTGAGTATGTTTGGTCTCGCCACCGCCGTTATTCCCGGTTGATAGATTACCACAACGTGTGTACACGCTGGTGCAGTATATCGATTTATTAGTCACTGCTGATTTGCCCCAAGCGACTTGAGTTTCTTTGAATTATTTCCCAAAAGCATTATATATATACAATGCCCCACATAAATGATAAAATGAACACAAGAGGATGACTCCATCAGCGCTGTCAAATGAAATGGTCTTCTCGAGCCGTCACGTTGGCGCTGTGAAATGCACTCAATAAAATAAGGAGAAAAGGTCCCAATCAATAGCGCGTGTTCAGCAGGTACGTGTTCATTACTTTGATATGTATACGTAATGCATTACCATTACTTGACATTTTTGCATTGTCCTTACCATTACTTTAAAAAGTAATGCTTTTAATTTCCATTACATCTAGTTGGGTCGGATTGGATACACTTTGACAATCTGAATAGTTATGTGAACTTTATTAAACCCATTTGGTGTTTAGCGCTCCACAATACACCTAATAATATTGGTTTTTGAATATTTCCAGGTATTTGAAAAAGATCGATAAATATTTTAATAGTTACCTTTCTACGATTAGCATATGTCCCGCAAGAGTAATTGTTATTGGGAGAGGGGCTTCATGGGTTGAAAAAAACTTGTGCCCCGATCCCTTTTGTATATATATGCAAATAAAACACGTCTTAAAGACATATTATGGACTTGTTCGGGTGAATGGAACTGATCAGTTAATATTCAGGCACTATGCCAACTGGAGGAATGTACCATTCTACTAACATCGCCGAAAATCTCAGGCAAATCGACCATACCACTCCATAGAAACCATCGTTGGAAATTGTAAATATTTACTGCTCGATTCGGGACGCATCTATCGGTGATAAATTAACGAAAACGATTTCGCCATCAAGAGTCTCTGCATTTAATTAATATATAAGAATGGCGGTGTGTGTTGTCAATTTGAATATAATATTCGTGAAAATAACTACTTTGAACAAGATAATTCTCCATCTCTATATGATCTCCATACCGGAGTGTTTCACTTCACTTTAAGTCAAAGAGTAATAACAAAACATTGTCGTACAAAACGACGTATTTTATCGCACCGGGTTATAGATGCGTAACCTTAAACAAAAAATTTGGTACAAACATAATCATGTTTGATCACGAGATCTTTCACTCGTATCTATCACTACACCATACCGCATGATAGTTCAGATAAGTAAGCTATACACTGATATTGCGGAGTACTTAAGACGAAAATAAAACATAATTATAAAGTACAAGTATTTTTGGCAGTATTGCTATTTAGTTAGCGAACGGGGATAATTTGAAGAGCAGAATAATGGGAACTATATCTTTGGCCGGGGGGATGCGCGCAGTTATACTGCGTTAAACATTCTTTCCAATAATGTATTTGCTGAGGACAGTCGCTTGTGTTGACAACCCTCCCTCCCTCCCTGTTTTTGTTTTGTTTTGGGACATATATACGCGTTCGATTGGCGTCTCCCCCTTTTGGCTTACATCTGTATAGGCGGTTATTGTGCCTCAAAAAATTGGCACCCACTTGTTTGTATTGGTTACTACTACATTTATTGTATCGGCTTCCTGTAAATAATTATGATTTTCTGAACAGGTAGCTATAAACGCATCCCAGTTGTTGTCTTTCACTGTAACCCTGTGGGATAAATACACGATGTTAGGGAAATTGGGACACACACAAACAACACAGCTTCTGTAAGACCAGTGTGCAATATCCCACTAGATTACCGTAATACCAGTGTGCAGTTATCCCACGAGATTAGCGTAAGACCAGTGTGCATTATCCCACGAGATTAGCGTATGACCAGTGTGCAATATCCCACGAGATTAGCGTAAGACCGTTAGTATCCAATGCGTTATATATAACTTGTATTAAAGCAGGAATTCATGATGGTCGGGAAATTCTTTTGGACCTATTTTATTTTTCTGAATATTTTTGGCAAATTTTCAGAAACTTCGCCCAAATTTAAAAACCAAAATATGGGATCATCGAAACACAAATCTAAAACAAACATATAAAGAAACACGCACTAACATAACTGAACAATTGCGAGTTGGACATTAGAAAATCGCACGGAAGGGAGACGCAAAAACTTAAATGGGTCCAGTCGGCAACGTACATCAAAGCGGTAAAGTGTTTTCACGTGATAAAGAAATGCAGTAATGCCCTAAATAATCGACTCCTGAACCACAGCATAATTATGGGTAATTTTTCAGGAATTAGTCGGAAATATGTTTTGTTGGCATTCATCGGAAAGCTCTGACATATATATTTTTTGGCCACAAAGTATGACCAAATTCAAGTTTCTATGGCCAAAAGAACATTTTCTTTCGCCATTTTCCATAAATGCAAGGGTAATTGACACTGCAGCTCAACTAAAATAATGTAAAATCAACTATTTCCATGTGTTACATTCCATAGACTAGGAATGCGGAATACTACATGGCTCCCATCTAGAGGTCACCCCGAAGATTGGTGACGAACTGACGATCGGATGAGGGATGTGGCCTGTAGCGTGCGCCAAATGTTTTAGTGAAGCAACGAGTAAATTCCAATATGGTTGCCGGAGGAAAATCGAAAACAATTCGTAAATTCCCATCTAGAGGTAACCCCGATGATCCATATGAAGTTTGGTGATGGTCGGATGAGGGATGTGGCCTGTAGAGTGTGCACAAGTATTTAGTGATACAAAGATTAAAATTCAAGATGGCTGCCGGCGGCCATGTTTTTCATCAAAAATCGGAAAGAATTGGTATGCTCACCACTAGAGGCCACCCTGATGATCCATGAAGTTTTGTGACGATCGGGTGAGGGATGTGACCTGTAGGGTGTGCTAAATCATTTAGTTCATACAAACAGTAAAACCCAAGATGGCTGCTGGCAGCCATGTTTTTAACAGAATTCGGAAAAGATGGTAAGCTCCCATCTAGATGTGACCCCGATGATCTATATGAAGATTGGTGACAATCGGATGATAGATGTGACCTGTAGGGTGTGCAAAATGATTTAGTCATACAAATAGTAAAATCAAAGATGGCCGCTGTCGGCCATATTTTCAACGAAATTCGAAAAAGATGGTAAGCTCCCATCGAGAAATCAGCCCGATGATCCATATGAAGTTTGGTGAAGATCGAGTGAGGGATGTGGCCTTTAGAGTGTGCCAAATAATTTAGTGATGCAAAGAGAAAAACCCAAGATGGCCTGATATGATGCCATATTTTCCAAAGAAATTCGGGAAAATGGTAATAAAATACAAAATAGAGTAATATGTAGAGTAATATGAGAACTTTTTCTCTTAATGTGGTACAGTTTGGCAGATAACTATTGAGAAAAGTTATTAATATAAATACTAGACCATAGGTTGTTTGTTAAACTTACTATATGAATGTGTGCACCAATCAAAATGACTCATTTTGCCCTTGTATTATCTTTTTGGCTGTCTGCCGTCAGCTCTAATTTCCAAAGGGCACCCCGATGATCAATATGAAGTTTGGTGATTGATGTGTCCTGTAGGGTGTGATAATTCATTCAAAACTAAAATCCAAGATGGCCGCAGGCGGCCATGTTTTTCTACGATTTCGGTAAAAATGGTAAGCTCCCATCTAGAAGTCACCCCGAAGATCCCTATGAAGTTCGGTGACAATCGGATGAGGGATATGGCATGTATGGTGAGCCAAAATAAATTGTTGACGGACGACTAACCAATATGCGGGCCAGCATCACTTATTTCACCCTCTGGGGACCTCATCCTGCTTAGGTCTCATCTTCTCTGGAAAGTTTCTTTATTATCAAATATATTATAGAGAAACTTCTTCACATAGATTCTATTTCTTATTTAGTTTAGTTTCTCTGTATCCAAAAACTGGCAGACGACACATTCCATAACCATTTTTCTTTCATTTGAGTAAGCTTACACTATAACGTCGAGATGCATGGCATATTTGTATTATTCACACGCGTGTATTCACAACATATACTCAAGCAATATATACAAAACAATTTTGAGTGTGTGTTCCATAATTCGTGAACCGTTTAGCAATGGTCGGCTGGTGACATGATTGAGCCCATATAAAAATGTACCTGGGTAAATCCACCCAGGTTTTTTGGGCCGAAACCCAGGTAAAAATCTATCTACCAAGACATCCACCAACCATCAAGACCCCGCGAAACCTGGGTTTTACCATGATTTACCCACCTGAAACTGGATAAAAACCCTGGTATGGGTAAACCTGGGTGTAATTACCCAGGTGACCACACCCAGGTGTACCCTACCTGGGTGTTTCCCACCCAGGTCTACCCTGGTGTTTCCTACCTGGGTGTTTCCCCACCCAGGTGTACCATGGTGTTATTTACCCAGGTGTACCCTGGTGTTTCCTACCTGGGTGTTTCCCATCCAGGTTACCTTGGTGTTATTCACCCAGGTGTACCCTGGTGTTTCCTACCTGGGTGTATCCCACCCAGGTGTACCTTGGTGTTATTCACCCAGGTGTACCCTGGTGTTTCCTACCTGGGTGTTTCCCACCCAGGTGTACCTTGGTGTTATTCACCCAGGTGTACCCTGGTGTTTCCTACCTGGGTGTTCCCCACCCAGGTGTACCTTGATGTTTCCAACCCAGGTATACCTTGGTGTTTTTTTTACGCCGGTGTACCTTGGTGTTTTCTTACCCAGGTGGATTTCCCATTGAGATGCACCTGGGTTAGAAAACCCCAAGGTACACCCAGGTAAGGAAACACCAAGGTACACCTGGGCAGGAAAACACCAAGGTACACCTGGGTAAGAAAACACCAAGGTACACCTGGGTAAGAAAACACCAAGGTACACCTGGGTAAGAAAACACCAAGGTACACATGGGTAGGAAACACCAAGGAACACCTGGGTGAATAACACCAAGGTACACCTGGGTGGGGATACCAAAGTGAAATGATGAGGATGACAATGAAGTAGATTTTGATGGGATGCAGGGGTATTGTTATCAATGGAGTTGTTTTAGTATAATAGAACATTAAGGAAACTGATTGTGCAGCAATACAAGTTTATTCAAGGACAACAAACTAACTAAAGATAAAATACATGTATAGAAACACATGTAATATATAAATATATAAACTCATTAAACTGCATGGGTTAAAACTTACTGACAACAAGAGTTGGGTTAAAATTTTGATTAAAAAACACTTGCAAAGTCCCTCTTCATACATGTATATGGTATGTTAGGCAAGTTACATGTACATGTAGTTGCAATGTATACTAGTACCGGTACATGACATACCGGTGGACACAAAAATCATTATTTTAGTTCCAATGTCATTTACCAGAATACATGTACATGTTGTACCTTGCAACTACATCTACAGTGAGGTAGTTTTGTCTCATTTAAACTTTCTAAATGGGTTTCTCCCTTTGAATGACATAAACTAATGTGAGTATACACATGAGCTGTGGTGTGAAATACACACCAAAAAATTATTTCTTAGTCTGAGGACATGTTTCCCGTCATTATCTTACTGCTTACAAATATAGATTTGTAATAATGTGCTGTAATGCTCCAGAAATAGTCATATTTTGTCCTGGTTCATAAGAACATATTATTTCTTAGTGTTAGAAGGACATGTTGTCTGATATTATTTGACTCATAAACCCCCAAATGTACATGTAAACAGAACATTCGGGAAAGAGACACACCATCTTTATCCTGTTTTATATCAGTACTAAGTAGCAATATTGATCAGATAGCAAAATATGCTATAAATAGATTTCAGATGGTAGAGATTAAACAATCACATTAATTGCACCAACTCGAAACAGTTAACATACCCTGTAGAATACAGACTATGATCAAGGAGGGTGTCACACACACCCCACCCCGCTTTGGTATGTGATATTCAAGCCATTTTCAGGTGGTATGCTATATACATGTACATACCCAATGTTATCTGGTACTAGGATTTCACACGGCAATATAACCGGCATTCACGATTCAGCAAAAAGGCTAGTATGCAGATATAATAGCCGAAAATTATACAAATTTTGAGTATTTTCCAGCTTAAACAGACCCAAGTGATATATTTTTATCTAATTCAGTCTAATGGCTCTTGATATGTTGATGTTTTGGATACTATTTCAGCAAATGTGAGAAAAGGTGGCTTCTTTGGGGCATCAGCTTGTCTGAAAAATATATCAAGGTCCCCTAAATCCGATACTACATTTCAGAACAATCCAACCAGTGTCCCATGAAATGGTGGATAATAAACTATCATACCAAATTTGATTCAGATTTGATCACACAAACTAAAATTATGATGCGGAAACCAGAAATTAACACGATTCTAAGACGAAAAAGGGCCATAACTCTCGCAAAAATGAGCGGAGCACACCTATATTCGAACTTTACCTGTATTTTGGTCTGATAAACTTACATACCACATTTGGTTCAGATATGATCACACAAACTGAAGTTATCATCCGGAAACCTACAATTTTCAAAGTTTAAATGTCTATTAGGCGACACCAATTTTTAAGTCTGGTTTACGAACATGTGGGCTGATGTGGGGAGAAAAAAAGTAGATGCAGGAGGGGAAAAAAATAAAAATAAAAAAATTGTCCCCCCCCCCCCCAATTTATATCAAGTAAATCTTGAAATTTTACATAAATTTTACAAAAATTGTGAAAAAAAACTTTTCGAATGAAATTCTGAACCAAACAAGACATTTCTTGTCATGAAATACATGAAAATATGGTTCTGCAAATGATCATAAGCAGAACCGGATGCGACAGCACATGAAAATCAGTACGCGTGTAAAAAAATTTGGGACAAACAAGTAAAAAAAAAATTCATGAAATGGAAAAAAAGTTGTAGGAGGTGTTCGTAAACCGGACTTAAAAATTGGTGTCGCCTTATGTGTATATAACTCATATAGCTAACTATTAAAGGTGCTCAATCAGATTCGATGGTCCCCATATAATTAGATTCCAACAACAACATTTTTTTTAGAAATGCTGCTTCAGTAATATCAGAATCGATTAATTGCCCAAAAATAATGCTAACCACTGTCAACTACATGTATAGTATAAAATCGCCTGATACGTTATATTTATCAACATGCTGTTCGACGAAGTTTGACCTTATTATCAACACAAAGCCTCTTCATTTTAGAGTTATCCATCTTCATCCGCAATTTGGTCTGAGACCGTCGGCTCGTCAAATTTTTCTGGGCCACTATTAAGTATCGATGGTGATAAATATTAAAATTTCTAAAATTGATATCTAATAACTCTGAGCTTTGATACATGTAGGTGGGTCCCTCGACTTGATTAAAATATTTTTACCCCCCCCCCCGATTCCATATACATGTATATGTAAATAGCAAATGAGGGGCACTTAATCGGATTATGCATCTTTAAACTGTATTTGAATTTAAAGATGCATAATCTGATTAAGGGCCCCCTGAATTAATGCTCGCACATTACTCTTTATTTGGACTTGGGGGGTAAAAGATATTTGGTTCGAGTCGAGGAACCCACCACCTATCAAAGCTCAGAGTTATTAGATATCAATTTTTGAAATATACTATTTTTCACGATCAAGAATTAATAGTGGCCCACGGTCTCGGACCAAATTTCAGATGAAGATGGATAACTCTAAAATCAAGAGGCTTTCTGTTGATAATAAGGCCAAATTTTGTAGAACAACATGTTGATAAATAACATATGTCAGGCAATTGTATACTTTAGTTGACAGTGGTTAGCATTATTTTAGGGCAATTAATCAATTCTGATAACGTAACTGAAGCAGCCTTTCTAAATACAAATGTATGATGTTGGAATCTGATTATATGGGTATCATCGAACCGGATTGAGTACCTTTAAAATGAACTGTATCCAGTATAAACATGTTAAACCTGATAATTAATTAGAGCATGCAGTCCCTGTTGACATGCGGTATCCGCTGGTAATCTTACCACAGTGTGTTAACTGTGATAACCAAGTTAATTGTTTTTACCACAAAAATTCTGAATTCTATCTAGACATTTTGAAACAATAAAAAAAAATTCTGGTGTGATTACAATGTCAACTTTAAAACAAAATTCATATAAACATCGCATGAAAAATACAGCCTAACTGCAAATGTGAGGTGGACCACATTCTGCGGCGGTATAACTGACTGCGGTTGATCGCATGAACACGCCTGAATACTGCAGTAATACCCGAGTAATATAAGGCGAGTTGATTAATTAAAGCATAGCTGTAATTTTACATGTATGTTCTATAGACTTTGTTGGGAAAGAGAATATAGCTGTGCGACAATGTTAATCCTGATGAGCTAAGTTAGAAATTTTTCAATCGAAACCTCATAAAAAAAAATATAAATTCAGTTCTCAATTTTCGAACACTTCTAGGAAATTGTTCAAAAATATTGTTAAAAGATGCCCATTCGATTTGACACTGTAAATATACCCTGTTCAAGTGTTCCTGCTAATGTGCTATGATGCGGTTGGGTCCTGCTTAATTGCTATGAATTGCACTACCCGCATCATAGCAATTCAGCAGGACCACCAGCATCATAGCATATTAGCAGGACCACTTGGCCAGTGGTAAAATAGTTTGTTTTCCATACGGATATGTGTTTTCAAATAATCATGTAATGATATCTAACATACATGTATATGATCCCATTTATAGGTTTTATTCATCATGGCCAGATAAACTTTGTATACAGACAGTTTTACCAAACTTAGAATTTTTATAAGGTGCTTTCATTGTAGCTGTAATTACTAGTATTAAAAGAGTGCTCAATAAAGTTTGTTTTATCATTTATGCTCATTTGGAATTTGGATGCTATTTAATTCTGTTTATCTATATAATTGGCTGCACTGCTAAATTTTGACTCATTTCAGTCATTTGATGTCAGTACATGTAGTTGTCCATCGAAATGGCGAACACAACCAAAGACAAATTAGAAGAGGAAAGACAACAAATACATTTGATGTGCACTAAAACAGATACAGTAGTGCCCTAAGAAATCGACCCCTTAACCACAGCAGAATTATGTGTAACTTTCAGGATTTAGTCGGATATATGGCTTGTTGCCATTCATCGGAAAGCTCTCCCCGAGTTTAATACCCGTAATTCTGCTGTGGTTAAGGAGTCGATTAATTAGAGCATTACTGTAGTTACAAATGTATGTCTAGCCTCCTGTTGTGTCACTAATAAGATCTTTAATTCACATACGGTACACATGTACATGTACATGTACTATATACCCGTTCAAGCGTTTACAAGTGTCAGTCATCGAGAAACTGACCAAAAGTTTTGGTAGTATATAATATAGGCTAGCACTGCACTTGGGCTACATGTACATGTACTGTAAGTGATTATAATGTACTATTGTTATATTCTGCTGTGAAAGTGTTGCTGAATGAAATTTAAGTTTACCCCGATATTCTAAGTCCGCTCGACTAAGATGGGTTTTTTCTCGAAAACTGATATCTGAATATACATGACTTTTTGTACGTCTTCCACTGGTTGGTATTCCCTCTAAAATGACTAATTTTAACTGATTAGATTAGCCCTGGTATGGAAAACTCTAACTGTTATAGCCCGATGAGCGGTTTACTGCCAACAGCGGTGATGATATGATGACCAGCGTTGTGCATGGCATATGTTGATCCAGGTAAGAATGCTACCATACATTCCAAACATTCATTAAATATCTTATTAATAGTAACCCAAACTACACAAGAGACTAGTATAACTAAGATTGGGCTCGATTAATGATGTGACACTTTCAGTACTTCATTTACTAGTAGCCTGGTACTGGTGGGCCTGGAAACAGATACTTGTTTGGCGTGTTTGAGGCCTGTGGCACAAGGGCAGCAGAATCAATTAAAATTTCTCTTATTGTAGTGTAGTACATGTACATGAATAGTACCGGTAGTACAGCACACAAAGAGGTATATAGTACCGGCACATGTACGTGTATTCTCTCTGTTTTCACACATGTTTTTTTTCAATTTAACAACATGAGTCTTTTATGACACATACATGTACTAAAGTGAAAGTAGGCCTACATGTATATAATGTGCACCCAGTATACCGGTACATGCACTGATATATTACATTGCAATACAGTCCGAGTACAATGATATAGCAAAATTATGCATAGTAGAATAACAACCTTTTGTACAAACAGTCCTGACAATGATATACCGGGATATCATGGTGATAGTTCATACATTTGGAATTACCGAATACCTGAGTTTGTGGATAGACCGCTTCATGCGATGTTTATGTGAATTTTATTTTTAAGTCGGCATTGCATACGGTAGTCCTATAAACCACACCAGAGAATAGCAATTGTCGGTCAGTGACCAACTTCTTATGTTTATGCAATCGATACAATCCGGTTCTGCTTTTGATGTCCAGTTCGATATTTGTGGTGTGTTCTTGTGCAAAAATATAATTCTAACTAATGCGCCAAAAATCAGGTTTATAAATTTATCCATTCTTGAGCAAGAGCAACTCGTAAAACTTGTATGGTATAACATTCCAAACTGAGTATTTCTGCTATCAAACCATATGATAATAATGTTGAACCGGACATCAAAATCTGAACCGCATTTATGGATTGCAGCACGTGATGTTGAATAAACAGTTATAGAGGATATACAGTAATGCTCTAATTAATCGACTCCTTAACTACAGCAGAATTATGGGTAACTTTTCAGGATTTAGTCGGAAATATGGGTTGATGCCATTCATCGGAAAGCTCTCGGTGAGAGCTTTCCGATGAATGGCAACAAGCCATATTTCGGACTAAATCCTGAAAAGTTACCCATAATTCTGCTGTAGTTAAGGAGTCGATTAATTAGCTCTAGAATTACTGTAACATGGTTTATAATATACAAATGTATACTGTATGGGAAACATCAGAGGTTTACAAAGTAATAAAAACAGTTGATTTGTTCTTTATTCTTGTGGTTATATACACGTACATACATGTATTCTAAAAATAAATGTCCTTTACAACGTGGATTAATGAAATGCGGTTGTTGCATTTAAAATGCATTGAGGGTGCATTGTGTCACGCCACTTTGTAAATGCCTTAATGACAGCATTTAAATTAAATGCACTGCATTGGGAATAATCGCAGTCACATTGAAATTACCGATCATTGCGCCGAAAAAGTATACTAGTATGAACACCCAAATAACGATACGATAGTGTATTTTGCAATTTTAGTTATAATTTTGTTTAATTTAAATTCACATCTGAATAATTCTGTGTTATTTTCCCACTCCTGGTGTACATGTATATGTTCGGAATCGGACATTCATGATGTAGTTTTCCATTCAAAATGGAATAAACATAAATAAACACTGTTGACATTAATTGTTTTATAATCAGAATCTGAGAATCATGATTCTCATTTTGATTCTAGTAAAAAGTCTTGATTCCCTGTAGAAAGTGAAACACTAACATTTTGATTATTGCCAAAAATCTGATGGATTTTAAGGCCTGCATCAAGACATTTGTTTGTGAATAAATCAAGGTAAATGTGTTAAAATATGAACGCATTTACAAATGCGTTGCTCCAAAATCGCAAAGTAGATTCGAACATGTGGTCGCTTTTCTAAGAAATTTGTGAGTGGTCTGTACATGTACATACATGTAAGTTACTTGACCAATTACACAAGGAGTCGAGGGACACAATCAATGAGGACGTTTGTACTAAAAAATATTTTTTTACGCAAGGAACGAACACAAGGCCACTTTCTTAATTTATATTATGAGCCAACAAGACAGATCGTAAATCGCTGTTATATGACAATATATGTGGCCATCATAATGGTCGACAGGCATGACGCCAACAAAAACCAATCTGTGAGGCCAATATAAAGAAGTCGCGACTTATTGCTGGTGGAACCTATTAAAGGCATCGTTCCATTTCGTTAATAACAACTTACATGTAACATTCACCTCCACCTCTTTACTCTTGGGCTCCAAATAAATATGCATGCACCAGCTGCATCCACGTTTATTATTTTTCTTGGGAAATCCCCCCCCCGACCCTGCACAGTGCTTATTTGGGTCTGCACGTTTATTAATATTTTGAAGCTATGAAAATTTAAATCAGCACAAATTCAAGATTTCTATATGATTCAGATGTAAAAATGATCAACACGTCTACATTAGTTACTAGCTAAACAAGACATTTTGTCATATGTTTATACTTTACTGTGAAATTGTGTTTCTTCCGTTCTCCATGAACGGATTCTCAAAATGTTTGGTTTTCCAAAAAACAAGGATTCGAACTGTCTGAACTGAACTCCATGCGTTTGTTTAAATAGATGAATAAATAATGGGAAAGACATACAATCCTAGTTCATAATGAATTTAAGTATATAAATATAAATAATAAACGGCGGATTCAACGTGGTCATGGGTTTTGACCGCGTTAAAAAAATCAGCAAACTCTGCATGAACCCCGAAGTTTGCTGATTTTTTCTCGCGGTCAAAACCCCATGACCGCATTGAAACCGCCGTTCATTTCTTATATGAATAACACAATTTAAGATTGGTGAATTATTTCTTTTGGTTAATTTAATAAACGTACAGGACCAAATAACGATCGTACAGGTGGGAATTTTACCTCGATTTTAATAATCGTACATTAGGCACTCAAGAGTACATATTCAAGTATGTGGCAAACCAAAAAAACACCACATGATACATACATGTACCTGTACTACTTGTTGACTCGTATACCTGAACCTGCTATAAAAATTATTTGGTTAACCACAGTTGATGTTTTGCTCAGAGTTCCCCCTGCACTATTATTTGGGTCTGTACTTTTATTAACTTTCAATGGAATTTCCCCCCCCCGCACTATTATTTGGGCCTGCACTTTTATTTGGAGCCTGAGAGTAAGTTGCATTGACATTTATTTTCACGAATTACCATGCTAAAGGCCAAAGAAAAAAGATTGTATGTTTCCGGTAAAAAATTTTAGGGTACTAGTAGGTAGGTAGGGAATTTTTTTTATTTTATTTTATTTTGATATTTTTTATCCAGCTGCAGAAATATTGAACTACCTCGACCAAAGTGACATAAAATGCCAACCCGTGCCACGGGGAAAGTATTACTTGATCAACACAGTGGAAATATACATTAAGATTGATAAAAAATCAAACTTACTTCATGCTTACGTATGTTTTTTATTATATCTAATACCACATTTTCATAAATTTGGCTATAAACTTGGTACAAAATTGATGTCACTAACTTTTTATAAGAATTTTACCAATAATACCGCCATTATACCGTACATGTATTGTGACGATTACATCCCATTGTCTGGGGGTAGCCAGTACACCCACCGAGCATGCCTGGTTTTTGGAAACAGTAGCTACTAGTACATGTATACCCCTAATATATGCAGTGATAACCTCTTTACATGTATATATACAGATACACACCCACCATGTCTGTTGATAGTGTTCCATAAGTCCCAAACAAGACATAAAGCAGGCAGGAGATCCACTCTCAGGAAATTAAAATTGCAAAAATTTTGACTTTTTCTCAAAATATCAATAAAAAGTTTAGGGTCGGCGGGTTATTTTTAGGGTCGGTCGATGTACGGAAACATAGTATCTTTTTTCTTTGGCCTAAGGAACATTGCAACTGGTTTGAAGTAACATGACCGCGTTGCGTCAACACTGGAACTGCATTGATGGTAATTTTCAACATGGTCTCACTGAGGTTCTATCAAATATAAATACTAGTATGGTTGAGGCCAACTTGAGGGAGACAATTATTTTGAGAATATGTGATCCTGTGTTAACATGAGCCTAAGGCGACACCAATTTTTAAGTCTGGTTTACGAACACCTCCTACAACTTTGTTTCCATTTCATGAAAAAAAAATTAACTTTTTTTGTCCCAAAATATTTTACACGCGTACTGATTTTCATGTGCTGTCGCATCCGGTTCTGCTTATGATCATTTACAGATCCATATTTTCATGTATTTCATGACAAGATATGTCTTGTTTGGTTTGAACAGAATTTCATTCAAAAACATTTTTTAACAATTTTTGTAAAATTTATGTAAAATTCCACGATTTACTTGATATAAATTGGGGGGACAATCTTTTTTATTTTTATTTTTTTCCCTCCTGCATCTACTTTTTTTCTCCCCACATTGTAAACCAGACTTAAAAATTGGTGTCGCTTAAATATCATCTGATGGAGTCAAAATCATGTTGTCTTGATGTTGAGTCTGGCTTTCATCATTTTCATTAGTTTTAATACTGTTATATCCACCAAAGGTTGAGGTGTTATGGAACAACTGTATGGCATCGTATACTGTTATCTTCCGAGTAAATATGGAGTCTCTAATTCTTTTATCAGTCACGCATCTACTCATCAAATAGTATAATCCTTAAATATTTGTAGTCCAGGTGATCTCGACTGCACAGTACATGTATAAACATTCATCTGTGCACAGTGTGTTTTAAATTTCTTTGCCGTGTAACAACTGTTGTCCCAAGTTTCAATGCCTTGTCCTCCTGGTATGTAGGGATTACCAATTTACCATTGCCGTGTTTTAATTTGCAATTTTGATGATGACGCTCACTAAGCTTGTTGATAATTTTCTTTGTCGTGTAACAACTGTTGTACCAAGTTTCTATGCCGCGTCCTCCTGGTATTTAGGGATTACCGGTGCCTTTAATAGCGTCAGATGCATCATTGCCAGTTAATGTACATTAGAGTGGAACTGAATTAACAATGTCACATTGACACAGTACTCAGTTAAGACCAGTAAAACAGCAAAAGTAGTATTATTGTACAGCAGGCTTATCACTATCAGTACTTACTACATGTACTGACCCCTTACTATCATGGATCAATCTGAATCTGAATGGTTACGCTGCAGATCCCAATTATGGTAATTTCGCAGCGGGCGAGAGAGTCTCAGATCTTTTCCTTCAGCGCACTCTTGAAGGAATCCACAGGCTGTTGTTGTAGGATTAAGGATTCCTCCAGCTGATTCCAGTCGCATATAGTTCGAACAAATGTGGAATTAGCGAACTGAGCTGACACGTATGGTATAGCCTCGTAGCACTGACTGTTGTTCCTTTAAATTAGGTGCCGAGGAATTTGGCTGGTGACGTAGCCTGTCAGAACTTTGCTCTGCGATCTAAGACGCCTTGTTTCGGGTGTAAAGTATTGATTAGGTGGTATAGTCGGGACCAATCCACCCACCACCTTACTCATGAATCCCAGCTGATTTATTTTCCGCCGTTTCTGCAATGTTGGTAAATCTAGCTCGTAGAGGATCTTGGTCATATATCCATCTTCTTTGCTCTTATAGTCTCTTTTAATGAAACGGGCTGCTCTACGCTGGATTCTTTCCAGCTTGTCGATGTGATTTTGTTGGTAGGGGTCCCAGATGGTGTCTGCGTAGTCCATGATCTTCAAACTTCTCAATTCTTCTTCTTCTGGACAGGTGCATTATGAGCAGGCCACTGGCACTACATCATGATTGTACCGGTACCACAAATTCAATTTTGAGAAAATATTCTGGTTATGGCCAGGTAGCTGAGGTACTGTTCAATACTATAGTTGATCCGTTTCGTTATCGTAGCTTAATTCTTACTGTTCCGGGAATTGAAATATTTTTTGTCACATGAATTTTCGATATTTGCGCACATCCATGGGGAGAAATCGGCGAATCTTATATATAAGTCCACAGTTTATCCGTTTGTAGCCAATACACCATTTCCTTCTGTCAATCCGCGTTGATTCGCGACAAAATTAACTAAAAATACCACAAGGAATAATCCGCGCTTCATTTTGAAGAACGATAACTAAAAGTTAAGATTGTAATTTGGCTGCAGAAACGAAACGAAACGAATTTTGAAACACAATAATTGTATTCACTAATATTTTCCTGTTGGTATATGGTCTACTATAGTACATGCAATCATTTATTTGAAATAATAAGTATCACTTAGAGAATAATTCTTACTGATAATTAGAAATCTCTTTATTTTGTATCCCTTTAATATTAAATAATGGCCCTGAAAATTGTCTGTTTGTCAGTTTAATGTTCACTAATTATAGCTAGGCTGTTAGATAAAGTATGATATTGCTTCATTTGTCCGGGGTAGTGTATTGTCATACTGTCATAATAAACTTCAAGTAATAAGGTAACTACTCGTCAATGATGCTTGAATACATAAATGATTAATAAGGTAACAACTACCCGTCAATGATCGACGTCTTAATATAGAAAGGTTTTATAAGGTAACTAACTACACGGCAATGATACTTATTATAGAAGGTTAATAACTTCTTGTCAATGATGCTTTAATATAGAAAGGGTTAATAAGGTAACTACCCGTCAATAATGCTTTAGTGTAGAAATTGTTACTAAGGTAACTACATGTCAATGATGCTTTAATAAAGAAAGGGTTAATAAGATAAAGTTCTACACGTCAATGATGCTTAAATATAGAAAGGGCTAATAGGGTAACTACACGTCAATGATGTTTT
Source organism: Siphonodentalium dalli (assembly GCA_032622095.1). Lineage (NCBI taxonomy): Eukaryota > Metazoa > Mollusca > Scaphopoda > Gadilida > Siphonodentaliidae > Siphonodentalium > Siphonodentalium dalli. The sequence goes on from CP136062.1 coordinate 58,619,862, forward strand.
AATATAGAAAGGGTTAATATGGTAATTACACGCCAATGGTGCTTTAATATAGAAAGGGTTAATATGGTAACTACCGTCCATGATGCTTTAATATATAACTGGCTACTATGATAACTACATGTCAATGATGCTTTATTGTAGAAAGGGTTAATAATGTAACTAATCACCAATGATACTCATTATAAAAAGGGTTAATAAGGTAACTGCCTGTCAATTATTGCTTCAACGTAGAAAGGGTTAATAAGCTAATTACACGCCAATGGTGCTTTAATATAGAAAGGGTTAATATGGTAACTATCAGTCAATGATGCTTTAATATAGAAAGTGTTATAATATGGTAACTGCACGTCAATGATGCTTTGATACAAAAATGGTTAATAAGGTAATTACCCGCCAATGGCGCTTTAATATAGAAATGGTTTATAATGTAACTACTCACCAATGATACTTAGTATAGAAAGGGTTGTTTAATGTAACTACCTGTCAATTAATGCTTTAATATAGAAAAGGTTAATAAGGTAACTACACGCCAATGATACTTAGTATAGAAAGGGTTGGTAAGGTAACTACACGACAATGATACTTTAGTATATAGAGGGTTAATTAGGCAACTACCCGTCAACGATGCTTTAATATAGAAAGGGTTAACATGGTAACTACACGTCAATGATATTTTAATAAAGAAAGGGCTAATAAGGTAACTACATGTCAATGCTGCTTTAATACAGAAATGGTTAATAAGGTAACTTCACGTCAATGATGCTTTAATATAGAAAGGGTTAATACTGTAACTACTCACCAATGATACTTAGTATAGAACGGGTTAATAAGATAACTACCCAGCAATAATGATGCTTTAATATAGAGAGGGTTATAATAAGGTAACTACACGTCAATGATGCTTTAATACATAAATGGTTAATAAGGTAACTACCCGCCAATGGCGCTTTAATATAGAAAGGGTTAATAATGCAACTACTCACCAATGATACTTAGTATAGAAAGGGTTAATAAGGTAACTACCTGTCAATTAATGCTTTAATATAGAAAGGGTTAATAAGGTAACTACACGCCAACGGTACTTAGTATAGAAAGGGTTAATAAGGTAACTATATACGACAATGATACTTTGATATATACAGAGTTAAGGAGCCAACTACCCGTCAATGATGCTATACTATAGAAAGGGTTAACATTGTAACTACACATCAATGATATTTTAATATAGAAAGGGTTAATAAGGTAACTACGCGTCAATGATGCTTTAATAAAGAAAGGGTTAATAAGGTAACTTCACATCAATGGTGCTTTAATATAGAAAGGGTTAATAATGTAACTACTCACCAATGTTACTTAGTATAGAAAGGATTAATAAGGTAACTACCTGTCAATTAATGATTTAATATAGAATGGTTAATAAGGTAACTACACGCCAATGGTGTTGTAATATAGAAAGGGTTAATAAGGTGACTTCAATGCAGATTATACAGTTTAACAAAATACCACAGGTGTATATATCCGGGTGAACACTGTAGTAAATACCTGGGCGAAACCCTGGTGTAAATACCTGGGTGTAAATACCTGGTGTAAATACCTGGGTGTAAATCCGTAAAAACCCGGGTAAACTGGGGTTTATACCTAACATATATCGAAAACACCTGGGTAAATCTATATAAATCCCTGATTTACCTGGGTGTAACCTGGGTGTGACCTGGGTGGAACCAGGGTAAAACCTATATGTACCGGGGTATACCTAGGTAAACACCAATATTTACCCAGGTACATTTTTATATGGGAGTGATAGGATCATAAGTGTCTCACATCGGCAGTTAGCTTGCCAATGGGATTAGCGGTTTGTATTGTAGAGACAATGTTACTGTTGTGTCACATTTCATGAAGCCCGATGACTGAAATAGACACTCTACCCACTTTGGATGTTTCTTAAAAAAAACCTGAAGAAATCGTGGGGTTCCAGGTACCTCAGACGGCCTCAAGTGGTTACCGCTTAATTTGGACACTGTCGACATGTTCACAAAGATGTAAAGTGGCATTGATGAAATATCTTGATTCAAATCGCAATGAAAATCCTAGACCAGCGAATTCCGCGAATACTTCGAAAATGATGAAAAATAACTAATATCACAGAATCAAGTAATATGGCAAGCAACAGAAAACCTGACAAAGAACCACTGATTGGGGTCGACAACTCTTTATTGTCGTTACCAATTCGCGTGGAGGAAGTGCGGAAGCCATTCGTGCTTTAAAGCTCGGTAAATCGCCTGGAAATGATAACATCATGCACAAGAAATCAGCAAACCTGTTTGAAAACACATATACTGAATTCTTCAACCTCATTATCAATTGTGGCATCGTACCCCTCGATTGGACCACCGGGATAATCCACCCGATCTATAAACACAAAGGAGATAATTTTAACCCAGAAATTACAGAGAAATTACACTACTTAGTTGCCTATACAAACCCTTTGTCAGTATCATAAACACCCGTCTTAATCTTTTCCTGGATGCAAATAACGTCCAGTCAGTATACCAAGCAGAGTTCTGTAAAGGATATTCAACAATGGATCACATCTTTTCTTTATACTACATTATGAATCGTCTAAAGGCAAATAGAAAACATTTATATGGTACATTTATAGACTTTTCTAAAGATGCATGTTGACTCAGCCTGGTGGGCAACTTTGTGGAAAAAACTCCTAAGTTACAAATCGACTGTAACATTCTCGAAATTGTCAAATCAATGTATAAGAACCTGAAACTTTGTGTTCGCATGAAAAATGAAGAATCGAACTTTTTAAAATGTAACAGTGGGGCTAAAACATGGTGAAAATTGGTCACATCTGCTATATATACGCTCACTAGTGAATGACATAGAATATTACCTGAAACGAGCCCATTGTAATGGTGTACTGTTATCAGATTTTGAAAACAAGCTATTTATAAAACTCTATCTCTTGATATACGAAGACGACACTGCACGTGTATCACATTCTACTGACGGTCTTCAGTATGCTCTTTATCAATGTTCAAACTATTGTGAGGAGTGGAAACTTAACATCAATGTATCAAAAACGAAAGTGATGAAATTAGGAAGAAAACGGAAACAAATAATTAGTCGCATATTTAAAATCGGACAGAGCAAACTTGAAACCGTCAATAGTTATTCCTACCTTGGTATAACATTCCATACAAACGGTTTGTTTTCCCTTGAAAGAAATACCCGATGCGAGAAAGCAAAAAGGGCAATGTTTTGCACTTCTGAATAAAATGAGAACAAAATCACGCTAGAAGTATACGAAAAATCAATTGTGCCGATATTAACTTATGGTTCTGAAATATATCTTTTTTCGAGAACATTAACTATTGTTTTTTGAAATTCTTACTAAAACTGGCAAAATCTACACCCTCTGTCTTTGTATACGGAGAACTCTGAAGCTTTATATCCGTTCCTTATCATATTGGGGCAAACGACCTGTAACAGAATACCTATTATACTTTATTATATTGTGTACTCACGCTTCTCCGTCTCAGGTGTAAACAACCCATGGTTAGCAAATATCAAAGATACTTGGAATAGTATTACGCAAGCTTTTGAAGTAACTAACCACTTTTGAAGTAACTTACCACTTTTGAAGTAACTGACAACTTTTGAAGTAAAAATCGCCAGCTTTGGAAGTACCTCACCACTTTTGTAATAACATCGCCAGCTTGTGTTGCAAAGTGAGGTATCGCTTATGTAATAAAAATCGCCAGCTTTTGTAGTAAAACAAACCATGTCTCCACTTTTGTAATAAAAAAATTACAGCTTTAGAAGTAAACCGACGTAGTAAATGTTTACAATTCTCATGACAAAGTCAACCCGATAATCATAGCGGGTATCGCCCATACGAGTGTGACTTGTGGCCGTAGGAAGTTAGTGATTCCGGTTCCCTGAAAAGGAAATCTGACAATCAACACTGGTGAACGCCCTTACGGGTGCGACGTTTGGCAGAAGAAGTTCGGTGCGACCTTCAGTTTGTCAAAACATAAGAGAATCCACGCTGGTGACCCAATGTGTCTAATTGGTTGATGTAACGGATTTATCAATTCCAACGGGAAATATTTGGACTATTTGGCCTCGTCTTTGGAGGAAATGTCCAATGCTAAATTTTCAAGACGCAATGTTCGTGGTGCCAAAAGGTTCAGTCTCCTTTCAAAATGTATTTAAATAAATATACGAATACAATTAATTTGATTATCGATTGTCAGGCAGGACAATTACAAATGAAACGCATACGAAAATTAGAATAAATTGAACGCGATTGTGTTTCATGAAGTAAAATAATTAGTTAACTTTATCCCAACCTCCACTTGGATCGTATAGTAGATGAATAGCCATGTGCAATATGCTACCATGATGGCAATATACAAGTTCAGACTCCTTTCAAATGTATTCAACGAAATAAAGAAATATAAATAATTGTATTGTCGATTGTCAGGCGGAGTAATCAAACATGAAACGCATAACACAATTCGGAACGAATTGAACGCGATTGTGTTTTATGAAGTATAATCATAATTATCCTCAAACTCCCCTTAGATCTTATAGTTCTTGAATAACTATGTATACTATGCTATCATGAAGGCAATACATTACTATTGCTATGATTCATCTATCAGTTGGGGTCAGATTAAGTGGTGAACTATAGACAGTGAAGGTTGAGGTGTCTAATGGACAGAGAGCTTAACATAAAATACAAACATAAATGAATTTGAAATCTCACAGAACACATAATATATGTTTGACTTATACTCAAACAACTTCCAAACTACTACTCCAAAATGGCATGTCTATCACACCAAATGCATGTATGACATACAAATCACAGAACTTTGTCTACTATGTCACCATGTGCTCTGGGGTTAGAGAATCATACAATGGCGGAACCGGCAACACGCTGCACCTAAGTGCTTCGGGTCACACCCAACACATAGGACAGTCCGAGTACAGACACATTAAACTGAGTGAACTCCTGGATGTTTGTGGCAACAGAAAGTTTACAATATTAGCATTCCATAAAATGGAAACACCAAAACATGTTCCAAAGACTCATCAGGGAATTAAATATAAACCCGAACTGAATGCAATCTAACGACGTCATGCTATCAGTACCGGAAATGTAGAAAAATGATGTAACAATGACAAAAACGCTAAATGTATCTTCGTAATCTGAACAGGTCAACAACGAGCGAAAGGCCTAATTGCAATTACAAGATAAACAAATATCTGTGGTCATGTCAGCAATTATTTTTTCTATATATAAAATTTATCTTTCTATTTTATGTTAAGTTATCAGCCCATGAGACACCCCAACCTTCCCTGTCTATAGTACACCACTTAATCTGAACTCGACTGATAGGTGCAACATAGCAATAGTAATTTATTATACCATCATATATTGTCTTCAGGATAGCATATTATACATAACTATTCAAGAACTGTACTATCCAAGGGGGGTTGGGGAAAAAGTTGTCTAATGATTTTACTTCATCAGCCACAATCGCGTTCAATTCGTAACTAATTGTGGTATGCGTTCCATTTTTATTGCTCTGCCTGACAATCGACAATAAAATTATTTGTATTCGTATATTTCGTTGAATAAATTTTGAAAGGCGACTGAACATTTTGGCACCACGGACATTGCGTCTTGAAAGTTTGACAATAGGACATTTCCTCCAAAGACGATGCCAAATATAGACAACTATTTTCCATTGGAACTGATACATCTGCTACATCACCCAATTTCGAGAAAATATGTTGTCATGTTACTTAGGCCACAAGTCACACTCGTATGTGCGATAGTAGCTATGGATTATCTGGTTGCTTTGTCATGAAAATCGTCCATCGCCCGTAAAAATTGATTATATGGTCTCCTGTGACTAATTATATGGTCTCCTATGACTAATGATAAGGTCTCATGTGACTAACGATAAGGTCTCCTGTGGTTAATGATAAGATCACATGCGACTACTGATATGGTCCCATGTGACTCATGATATGGCCTCATATGACTAACGATATGGTCTCATGCAACTAATTATATGGTCTCCTGTGACTAATAATAATGTCTCCTGCGACTGCTGTTATGGTCTCCTGTTACTACTGATATTGTCTCCTGTGACTAATGACATGGTTTCCTATTACTAATGATATAGTCTCATGTGACTAGTAATATGGTCTCATATGACTAATGATTTGGTCTCCTGTGACTAATAATATGGTTTCCTTTGGCTAATGATATGGTATCATGTGATTAGTGATATGGTATCATGTGACTAATAATATGGTCTCGTTGATGATATGGTCTCCTGTGGCTAATGATATGGTCTCATGTGACTAAATATATGGTCTCCTGTGACAAATGATATGGTCTCCTGTGACTATTGATATTGTCTCATGTGACTAATGTTGTGGTCTCCTGTAAATACTGACATGGTCTCATGTGACCAATGATATGGTCTCATGTGCATGCTGATATGGTCTGATGTGACTAATAATATGATCCCTTATGACTAATGATTTGGTGTCCTGTGACTAATGATATGGTGTCCTGTTACTAATGATAAGGTCTCCTGCGACTAACGATAAGGTCTCCTGTGGCTAATGATAAGGTCTCATGTGACTAATGATACGGTCTCCTATGACTACTGATATGGTCTCATGTGACTAATAGTATGGTCACATGTGACTAATGATATGGTCTCCTGTGATTAATGATATGGTCTAATGTGACTAATGTTATGGTTTCTTGTGACTAATGCTAGGGTTTCCTGTGACTAATGCTACGGTCTCCCGTGACTTATGATATGGTCTCCTGTGACTAATGCCATGGTCTCCTGTGACTAATGACACGGTATCCTGTGACTAATAGTGTGGTCTCATGTGACTAATGATATGCATGGTCTCCTGTGACTAATGCTATAGTATCTTGTGACGAACGGTATGATCCCATGTGACTAATGGTGTGGTATACTGTTACTAATGATATGGTCTCCTGTGACTAAAGATAGAGTCTCCTGTGACTAATGATTCGCACTGTTGATATCAGCTGGAATCAAATTGGAACACAATTTCTGTCAACCTCAAATTTACAGTTAACAACACACATGTTGGTCCAACTATAGAAGAGGTTGCCACCTGCTCACAGCGCAAACAGTAGACTTATCGAGTGAGTAAGAAGTTATACGACGGAATTACTGCCAAGTTTGTGACACTATTTAAACCGCCCGGCCATGTACACTTGTAAACACACATGTAGGCTGTGTAGTCACCTATCGTTTTGTGAATGGTGCTACTAAACAATACCACATAATTCAACAGAATACTGCATTTCTGTCGTCCTTTGTTTTACTTAAAAATCGATCGATCGATATCGGTACGTGATCATTCCTTATCGTAAACTATATAATTTACAGTTACCCTGTGTTAACGGATTTTTGTTATAATTAGATCAAATTTCCGCTGTAGCTGCCGTTTCGCGAGATATACAACTGATACCGGTGTACAGGACAATTCCACATGATGGGAGACCCTAACCTTAATGATCACGAGACCGCCAAAACAGGGAATAGACGACACCGTTGTGATGTATGTGGGAAATTGTTTACTCAATCGGGCAGCTTGGCGAGACATAAGATAATCCACACCGGAGATAAACCTTACCGTTGTGATATATGCGGGAAATCATTCACTCGATCGAGCAACTTGGTGATGCATAAGAAAATCCATCCCGGATATAAGCCTTACCAATGTGATATAGGCGGGAACTCATTTAATGATTCGAGCGTCTTGGTCACACATCGCAGAATCCAAACCGGAGATAAATCTTACCATTGTGATATATGCGGGAAATCGTTCCCTCGATCGAGCAACTTGGCGAGACATAAGATAATCCACACCCGAGTTAAGCCTTACCACTGTGGTATATGCGGGAAATCATTTAATAATTCGGGGAACTTGGAGATACATAAGATAATACACGCCGGAATTAAGCCTTACCATTGTGATATATGCGAGAAATCATTTACTCACTCAGGCAGCTTGGCGAGACATAGGAGAATCCACACCAAAGATAAACTTTACCATTGCGGTATATGCGGGAAATCATTTAATCGTTCGAACAGCTTGGCGAGACATAAGATAATCCACACCGAAGATAAGCCTTACAAGTGTGATATATGTGGGAAATCATTTACTCGATCGAGCAACTTGGTGATGCACAAGAAAACGCATAGCAGAATCCACAGCGGAGATAAACCTTACAAGTGCGATATATGCGAGAAATCATTTACTCAGTCAAGCGACTTGGTAACACATAAGATAATTCACACCGGAGATAACCCTTACCGTTGTGATATATGCGAGAAATCATTTACTCAGTCAAGCGACTTGGTAACACATAATATAATCCACAGCGGAGATAAACCTCACGATGTTGATATATGAGGGAAATCATTTACTCGATACATAAGATAATCCACACTGGATATAAACCTTTACCGTTGTTATATATGCGAGATATCATTTACTAGTACTCAGTCAAGCGACTTGGTGAAACATGAGAGAATTACAGGAGATATCCCGTGTCAATGTGATTTATAACGGGGAAATCATTCAGTCGATCGAACCTCTTGGTGAAACATAAGAGAATCCACACAGGAGTTCTTCCGTATCGGTGCGATTTGTGTGGAAACTCATTCAACGTTAGGGGTAACCTGGCGAGTAATAGGAGAACACATGCGGGCAATACTTTAATCAATTAGGAGACTTGGTGACACATAAGAGAATCCACACCAGAGATAAGCCTTACAGTTGTGATATATGCGAGTAATCATTTACTCAGTCAAGCAGCTTGGTGACTCATAAAATAATCCACACTGGTGGTCTCCTGTGCTGGTGTGATTTGTGCGGACATAAACATCGTGGTAGCCTCACCAGACATGAGAACACCTGACATACGATAATTCACATCGCCCTTACGATTGTGACACATGTCAGAAATCATTCGCTCAGTCGACGAGACATGGGAGAATCCATACCGGACATCGCCCGTATTTGTTTGGTAAATCAATCCATAGCAATCAATGGATCATAATCCATACATATGCTCTCCGGTTTCGGTGTGGTTTGTGCGGACAGTCATTTAACAATAGGAGTAGCCTCACCATACATAAGAATATGCACACCGGGGATCACTCATACATGTACGATTATGAGATGTCATAAATAATTCGCTCAGTCAAGCCACCGGACGAACTTGTTATAATCCACGTTTATTCGGTCGGGCGACCTAACCAAACATACGAGAATTCACATCGCCCTTACGATTGTGATATTTGTCAGAAATCATTCGCTCGGTCGTCGAGACACGAGATAATCCATACCGGACATCGCCCGTATTTGTTTGGTAAATCATTCCATAGCAATCAATGGATCATAATGCATACAGGTGATCTCTCCTACTGAAACGGGTCTGTAATTACAGCTTTGAAGTAAACCGACGCAATAAAGTTTTACGGGGCTGGACGATTTTCATTACAAAGCAACCAGATAATCCATAGCGGCTATCGCCCATACGAGTGTGATTTGTGGCCGATTGAATTTAGTGAATCCGGTACCATGACAAAGGAATCCACACCGGTAATCGACCATACGAGTGTATCGTACAGCTTTCAGTCACACCAATACACAAGAGAATCCACACGCGATCGCCAATACGAGTGTGACATGTACCAGGTGGCATCTAGTGAGTCCGGTTTCCTGCCTAAGCATGAGAGAACACACATAGGTGATAAATCATACGTATATGTAAGCTTGTTCCCAGTCAGTTCGGAAAACCTGACAATTTACAATGGTGAACACCCTTGCCTCTAGTGAGTCTGATTCCCTCCCAAAGCATAAGAGAACACACATAGGTGATCAATCATACGAGGATATAAGATTGTTCCCATATTGTTACTTCATCAAACACAATCGCATTCAATAAGTTCCTAATTGTGATATGCGTTTCATTTTTAATTGCCGTGCCTGACAATCGACAATAAAATTATTTGTATTTGTATATTTCGTTGATTAAATTTGAAAGGAGACTGAGCATTTTGGCACCACGAACATTGCGACTTGAAAGTTTGGCATGGGACATTTCCTCCAAAGACGAGACCAAATAGAATTGGAATTGATACATCCGTTACATCACCCAATTAACAGGAAATATACATGTTGTCATGTTACTTGACTTACAGAACGTCTTCAGACACACATTTGGTCACCAGCGTGGATTCGCTTATATCTTGTCAGACTCACCGTCTCGTCGAACTTCTTCTGACAAACGTCGCACCCGTAAGGGCATTCACCAGTGTGGATTATTAGGTTGCCGGACTGACTGGGAACAATCTTACATGTGTTCTCTTATGCTTAGGCAGGGAATCGGACTCACTATATGCCTCCTGGTACACGCTCGTATGGGCACTCGACTGTGTGGAATATGTTGTGTGTTGGTAGAACCGAAAGCTATTCTTCACACTCGTATGGGCGATAGCAGCTATGGAATATTGGGTTGATTTTGTCATGGAAATTGTCCAGCGCAGGTAAAAAATGACAGAGTCAGTTTACTTCAAAAGTCTGTTTACTTTAAAAACATGTTTTTTTTAACTACAAAAGCGGAGACCTCACTTTACGATAAAAGCCGGCGATTTTATTACAGAAGTGGTGAGGTACTTCAATAGCTGGTGATTTTTACTTAAAAGCGGAGACCAACTTAAAAAGTCGTCAGTTACTTCAAAAGCTGGCGTAACAGAATAGGTTAGGAATGGGGTGATATGGATCAACCAAGAAATATCAAGTCTTGAAAGTTTCAAATTCTCCATCAATATTAGAAGACGAATTTATACAGCCATGGAGATGAGTTACATCAAACTCCAATAAATACTCATTCTATAGAATCATAAAACCCATTTTTAACCCTTTCAGTGCCAAGTCCGATTTTTGTATCAACCCATATACCTTGTGCCAATGCATTCTCCTATATATGCGAGTCGACCATAGGTCGTCTCGCATATATAAGAGAATGCATTGGCCTAACAATTTTTCATCATTTGTTATTATGTTTTACAATTTTTTACAATTTTAATAATTTTTTAACAGACTTATTTTGTAGGTTTAGTGCCAGGGAATCTTACGTTTTTCATGGGCATCAAAATTATTACTATCAATACTTGGTGATAGTTTTGAGTTATAACATGCTCCTACGGTTTTATCCAGTTTTGTTTTTTATTCGCTATAGCATGCTTAAGCATACCCAAAACAAATTAAACACAAAAAACAAACACAAAATCTAAAAACAAAAACATATATTTTTTTTAGGGCCGATTTTACAGACCGTAAATTAGGGCCGATGAGATCGGCCCCTGGCACTGAAAGGGTTAAGCGAGAAACATAGTTGACATCGCCACACAATGGTATTATTCTGCCTTTACTTAAATTTCGCACACGAAATCACCGCCTTCTGATCGAGTCGGGAATTTGGAGCAACACATAATCAAGCTGGTCATACGTGAACTCACACACCGGGTGAGAAGACTCGCACAACGGGACAATATTACGAATTTTTTGTCGACACCCGTCAGAAAGTCGTTGGGTATTACACAAATACAACTTATCTTTCCTACCAGATGCGTTTGGGACATATTAGTAAATATCAATATATGGAATGCATTCTTCCATTTGCCTAAATTATGTGTCATATTTGTGAAAAACATATTCGAAATACTGATTTCGTTAATTTCTCTCTCTTTTTTACGATTTTCTTCGTTTATGGATGGCTTTCTGGTCACTCTCAGAGAGTATTTAATATATCATTAGATACATTAGCATCTTGGCTTTCTCGCGTGTGAAAATCAGTTGTTTTAACTAGATGAAACCTGGGCAAATAGTGTGTGTTTTGAAAGTCGGTATTCTCATGTCGCATACTCCCACAACGGGGTTAAAGACCACGCTCTTAGGGTGATCGAACAGAGTACGCACCAAGTACACCGGATAAATGCTGATATAAAATACAATTAACACACATATAACAGGCTCTGTTGATATCGAAATATGGGTCATTATTAAAACTACAAATAAAACTGCACATAAAAATGTACACACATGAGTGGCTTAGTTTCCATTATTGCACTAATGTTTGCATTAAAGGCATATTATGGACTTGTTCGGGTGTGTGAAACTGACAAGTTAGTATTCATGGGGTTTGTCAACTGGTCAACTGGAGGAACGTAGCCTTCTACTAACATCGCCGAAAATCTCAAGCAAATCGACCGTACCACTCCATAGAAAACATCGTCCGAACTATACTCAATTGTAAATATTTACTTCTTTTGGCAATCAACTAACGAAAATGATTTCACCATCAAGAGTCAATGTATTACTGAATATATAAGAATAAAGGTGTGTGTTGTCAATTTGGAGATAACACGAGTAACAAGAACTACTTTGAACAATGTTATTCTTCATTTCTATTTGATCACCCTACCGGAGTGTTTCTTATCAATTTAAGAGAGAACACAACGAAAGTCCGATTTTCTGTCTATGCACCACGGTATGACGTATATGAATTTATCATATGACTCAATCATTATTTACGTTGGAAAGTATGTCATAAATCAATTTCATATGAACTACTAGTTCATATCACCTTCCGATAATTTGATTGGTTTGTTGACAAAAAGTGTGTTCTGATTGGCTGAATGGCAGCCTGGGCCGAGCCGCATCTCTAACTAAATGTAGGTCAAATTAGTGCGCGTCAATCAACGCGATGCCGAAATTCTCGCAATTATAATCTTGAAATATATAGTTTTGGACATTGTTATACGATAAATAGAATATGTAATTCGTATTTATCTAATAAACATACGATATAATGTCACAAACTGAGAACAGAATAGCGCACTATATCTTCGCGTGCATATTATTTCTGCTAGTTCACCAGGTGTAATTGGGCTTCCGGTGCAATGAAGTGACGTCACATTAACCTTTTGCTGCCGATGTCATATAGCTATTTAGTTATTTGTGTGCGTTTTGGACATCATAATCAATTTATAGGTGTCATATGATAAATAGAATATGTAATTCGTGTTTCTCTCATATGATATTTATGAAACTCGTCACGAAAATTCTTAGACTCGTTTCATAAATATCATATGAGAGAAACACTCCTCTATGCATATCCTCTATGTATGTGTGCTGCTATATATGCTTTATCACACACTAGACATGTCGAAGTAGACCGGCCCCCAGATGAGGGTAGTGTCACACGAAAGGGTAGAAATGTTGACGCTATCTCCAATTATCCTTGTCACATGGGGTTCCAAAACACTGAGGTATCCAGGGCGGAGCAGGTGAAACAAATATTTTTTGGACCTTTTTTGTGTTTTTGACCAGCAAATTTCAGTATAATCAGGAAATATACTTGAATTTCAGATAGTTATTCTATCTGGGTTGCTTAACATTTATTATGTGCAAAAAGTTATATTATCCAACAAATTTTGTGAAAAATTCACGAAAATGCCAAAAAAATGCATAAATTGCAGTGCTTTTTCAAAAAAGTTTTCCAGAAGATTTCCTATAAAATTTTCATTTTTCGGTATAAAGCTCTCACTGGTGCATAAATTTTTTCAGCATTATACACCTGATTTAATAATATCGACATCACAAGCAATGATATCCAAAAAAGCCGAGATATTTCCAAAAACTTAACCCACCCCCCTAAAACTGATTTTCTATCTGAAAATACCTGTCAAGTCAGAATAGCCCGTTTTAGTTCTGTTTTGTTAACAAATTCAGAGTCTTATCATATATCATGGAATTATCATGTGTCTGAGGAGGTTTATGTTATGGTAGAGTCTATTTTTGTTTAAATTCTTTTGGGATAAATTAGCTAAAATTTTGATTTTAAGTGAAATATTTCTGAAAAATTTCCATGACTTTGTCAGTTTTATGGATACAGCTGCACAACACGCACCACAATACGCATGAATTCTTCTCTTCCCCAATATCAGACATGAAATGCTATAATCATGTACCAAATTGAGAAATAAAGTAAAACTTAACCCTACCACAAGATAGTGTTCTCAATGCTCTCAATTTTAATCTATACTAAACTCGAAAGGTTGTTCATACTTAAGTGGATAGATTCATATAATAAATTGCAATAGTTCTGCCCACGGATTATGCAATCTCATCTTCATTGTCAATTTCATCAAATTAAATGTGATGGTATCAGTCAATAGAATTTCTGTGCAACATCTTACGGGAAGAATGATTCAAACAACTCAGGCTGCCTATCGGCCGTCCATCCATGAAGTGCTACACCGGGGGTGGTTGATTTGGCAACGGTTGCAAGTCTCCACCGTTTTAAAAAAATCATGTTGGCTCGTTTTGAGTGTAGAATTAAAGATTCCTCACATGGTGGAAGTGCAGAAAGATCAAGTAGCTTCTGCTGATTCTCAAACTTCTGTGGGAACATTATCTGCCTAGCTTGATTCACTTTTCTCAAACTTTGAACATATAAGCCACATGCGTGTCACTGTCCAAAACCCAATTCATTCCTAAATATGCCATGACTTCCATATATTTTGATCGTCTTTCCAGCAACTTCAAGACAGGTTTTTTTCCTTTTTGGAAGGTATCATTACCCGTGAATGAATGGAACCCAATAAGTGCATTCTTCTGTACATTTGACTTGAATCACTTGGTCATTAGCATCAAAATTTATTAACTATTATCAGGGGGAAATCATTTAACGTTTTCTCCAACGCGCATAAACGGCATCAAGATGGATAACTCTCTGACATGACCTCTATATCGATTAATATGTCATTGAGTTATTGTGGAAAGCAATAGCAACCCAAGGTACACATGTATAACCAACCCAGTAACATACAGTCACTCCATATATACACATACACACCACACAAATGACAAGGTAGTCACTCCCTGTATACCTACTCAACACTTTCATGACCATAAGTCAATCCTTGTATACCTATTCATCTCACCATTGGCCATACGGTCAATCCCCGTATACCTATTCGCCATGGTCAAAATAGCCATTCAAGAAAAACATTTTCACCCCATCCATGACCATAGAGTCACTCCATGTATACATATGCAATGCATATCCCCATTGGCCTTATAGCCACTCGCTTGATATACGTACCCCTCACCCATGACCATATATATCCACACTCGTGTATACATATACACCCCACACAGCCATGATTGACCATATAGTCACCCCCTGTGTACCTATATTCAACACATTCATCATCATACAGTCAATCATTGTATACAAATTCACCTCACCATTGGTCATACGTCACTCAGTGTATACATGTTCACCAAACCCATGGCAAAATAGCCATGCAAGATATACATATACCCCCAACCATGACCATAGAATCACTCTAGGTAAACATATGCACCTCACTAATGGCGATATAGCCACTCACTGTATACACATCTCTCCATAACCATACAGCCACACTTATGTATACCCGTACACCCTACACATGACCATACAGCCATGCAGGCACACCAGGTATACTCCTACACCTTACCCATGACCATATAGTCACTCTCTGTATACATATTCGCCACATTCATGATCATACAGTCACTCCTTGTATACCTGTTCACCTCACCATTGGCCATACAGTCACTCCCTGAAAACATATTCACCTCACTATTGGCCATAGAGTCACTCACTGTATATATATTTGCCACGTCAATAGTCATATAGCCACTCGATATATGCATATACATCCACACATGACCATCCACACACTCGTCATTGACCATTCAGCATACACCAGGTACACATATACACATTATGACTTCTGTCATTCCATGTACACCTATACGCATTACACATAGCTGCACATCTATTTATCCACTCACCCCACCAATGATCATACAGACAACACATGTATACATATACACCTACCTATGACAATACAGCCACACAAGGTACATCTGTACACATCACCCATGAACATACAGTCACTCCATATATATACATAAACACACATATGATCATGTAGGTACTCTCGTTATTTACATACATGTAAACCACAGCAATGCCCATTGAGCCACATTGTGTACACATGTACTGGGTAATCATAACCATACAACCATACAGTCACTCCCTGTATCTATATTCACCTCACACATGACCATACTCTCACTCCTTGCTTACCTATACATCTCAGCATAGCCACCCCATTCATGACCATATAGCTAAACATGTACACCTATTCACATCATTCATGACCATACAATAACTCACTTTATAGATATTCACCTCACCTATGACCACATGGTAACTCAATGGTTGCCACATTGACCTCCACCCTGTATCATGTTGATCAATGTTTATCCTAATAGGCCAGAATAGCCACAAATTATGATTCATTTCAAAGTTCTGCCCATTTATTAAAAAATATATAGCCAGTATCCAAAAACAGGTTTTTTTCGGGAACAAAACAAATAAGGCAACTTTAAAATTAATTTGTTATACCCCATAAGGAAATGGGACAACCAGAATAGAACATTTAGTTGTCAGTTGATTCGCTAACATTTAAAATAACCAAGTGAGTCACAATTTGCTACATTTTTGGAAAACGCAGAGAATAATGTTCGGGATATATGTAAAAAATGGTTGCCATTTTGAGTAATTTTGTTTATAAACATATTAGTGTGACTCATTTAAGGTAGATCAAACCAATAAACATCTTTCATACCAAACATAGTTACATTTTACTTGAAATTGCTTGTGCCGTTATTTATGTCAAGTTTGTGAGAGAAAAATCCAATATTTCTGGTAATGTCAGTGGTGACAATAGTAAAAATTAACTAAGGTGCATCAGACATGTTAGTGTTCAATGTATAGAAGGCAGAATAGCCAACTGTATACATCAACCACAACTTGTAAGCGATTGCGGGACACGCTGGGTCAATATCTACCATTTCCACATTTTGGCAGCCAAATATACAGAAGAATTCAGTTGTTGTGTTCCATTCCTTCACAGGTAATAATTACCTTTCATCGTTGTTCCAAAAAGGAGAAAAAAAACACTACTGGAAGTTGCTGGAAAGACCATCAAGATATATGGAAGTCATGGCTTATTTAGGAATGAATTGGGCTTTGGACAGTGACACGCTTAATACAATCAATGAGTTAACATGTGCCTTATACATGTATGGTCCACATTCGAGAAGAGTGAATTAAGCTAGGTGGGTAAAGTTCCAGAAGAAGATCGAGAATCAGCAAAAGGTAGTTGATCTTTCTCACTTCCACCGTGTGAGGATCTTTAATTCTACACTCAAAACGAGCCAACATGATAGCAAAACAGTGGATACATGCAACCGTTGCCAAATCAACCACGATAGGCAGCCTGAGTTGTTTGAACCATTCTTCTCATATGTTGCACAGAAATTCTATTGACTGATACAATCACATTTGATGAAATTGACAGTGACAGGTAAGATGTTATTACATAATCCGTGGGTAGAACTATTGCAATTTATGATACAAATTCTATCAACTAGTATGAGCGACCTTTCGAGTTTAGTATAGCATAAAATTTAAAGCATTGAGAACACTATCTTGGGGTAGGGTTAAGTTTTACTTTATTTCTCAATTCTGGTCTGGTACATGATTATAGCATTTCATGTCTGATATTGGGGAAGAATTTATGCTTATTGAGGTGCATGTTGTGTAGCTGGGAATGGGAATTTTTCAAAACATTTCACTTAAATATAATCAAAATTTTAGCCAATTTACCCCCCAAAAAATCAAATATTTAAACAAACTGGACTCTACTATAACATGAACCTCCTCAGATACATGCTAATTCCATGATATATGATAAGACTCTGAATTGGTTAACAAAACAGAACGAAAACGGGCTATTCTGACTTGACAGGTATTTTCAGATAGAAAATCAGTTTTAGGGGGGTGGGTTAAGTTTTTGGAAATATCTCGGCTTTTTGGATATCATTGCTTGTGATGTCGATATTATTAAATCAGGTGTATAATGCTGAAAATATTTATGCACCACTGAGAGCTTTATACCGAAAAATGAAAATTTTATAGGAAATCTTCTGGAAAACTTTTTTTGAAAAAGCACTGCAATTTATGCATTTTTTGGGGCTTTTTCGTGAATTTTTCACAATTTTGTTTGGATAATATAACTTTTCGCACATAATAAATGTTAAGCAACCCAGATAGAATAAATATATAATATTCAAGTATATTTTATTCAACATTTATCTTATTTTATTGGTTTTCCTGATTATACTGAAATTTGCTGGTAAAAAACTAATATTTTCCACCTGCTCCGCCCTGGATACCTCAGTGTTTTGGAACCCCTATGGGACAATGATAATTGGAGATAGCGTCAAAATTTCTACCCTTGTGACACTACCCTCATCTGGGGGCCGGTCTATAATATGGGAATTCTTTTTTTTACCACAGAAAATGTCCTTTTACTATAACATATTTGTATATTTCGTGTTGGGATGCTAATTGTGGGTAACTATTTTGGCCTTCTTTTGGCCACTGTTCATCAGCATATCAAGGGAGATGTGTGTACTGTAGATGAGCGTGATATGTTGCATTCCAGGTAAACATAATTATGACTGCGTGGAGACCAATTTTACCCAACTAGAACATTTACACACGCTTGGGAGATATGTGTTACATATCACACCATTATAGTACTAACTAATTTTAGTAAATGCCGACGTTTTCGCCATTGTTTACTAGATATATAATCTATCTGCAAAATGAGCTCGCAAACTATCTGAAAAGTAGCAATTTGTGTGGGTATATATGGCAATGTATTCGCCAAACGTCTGGCATCGTGTCCCGCTATGCCACGTCCTCACCCGGTGTGTGAGTTCACGTATGACCAGCGTGAAAATACTAACAGAGATTATGCACCCTATGTTCAGAAAACATTGGCGACGAATTGTTCTGGAATGCAAAAGTTTACACAAATAAAGAAGTACTATTACAAGAGACCAAACTGCATTAAACTGAATGAACTTTACACTAATTCCAGTTCGAAACATGTCACATGGAACGCATACCGTATACTGCCCAATTCGTTTCGTATATAAAGTGTAGTTTAATTTCACAATTCACGGATACTTGGGAAAATGATACGAACAACTCCAGTCGTGGTGAGATATAACACGTTTTTAAACATGACGTATCTTTCGAAAGGTATCTAACGTTTAACGTAGTAAACCGGATTACATTATGTAAATTTATAACAAGTAACCACCATTTACGATTGAAACAGGACGCTGGCGAAAACCTGAACAAACTGACCGACTATGTCCACTCTGTAACTCCAGAAAGATTGGAAATGAATTTCATTATCTTCTCGAATGCGAGAGACTATCACCCGAGCGACAGCGATTACTATCAAAATTTACTAACCGAAAACAAAATACTATCACAATGAGCGAAATACTTAACCAGACGAATTCAACAGACATACGGAAATTGTGCGACTTTATTAAAATAATCAATCGTGAACTTATAAATTCGGATAAGCTTGGATAGATACCGAAAATGATAGTAAATGACACTGTATTCCTATACGAAGGTAACACAAAATAACATACTCAAGCGACTGAACCAGAGTGGATACATACTCTTAATTATATTACCTCGCTGGTAATATAATTGAGGGTGTCTATGCCCTTTGTGTTGATCAATCATATGACACCATAGTATATAGCGTCAGCGGACAGAGCCTATGGCAAACAGGTATATTATTTATATTGTAAATACTGCTCATATATTATAATGTATCATTTGAATATTTATGATGTAAGTCATGTACATAAATGTATTATATGTTATCTTAATACCTATGTATTATTGGTCGATAAGATTAAACAAATTGGAAAACAATAAGAAACCCTGCCAGCTTTAATGAAAGTTTCAATGACACTGTAGCTCAACTTAGGTAAGGGAATAATTTAATGGTTGACAGTAAATGGAGGAATAGAAAAGGTGCTAATTGAAAAGTCTAACCTACATGTAGCTGTGCCAAAGGATTTAGTCATGCAAAGAGTAAAATCCAAGATGGCTGCTGGCGGCCATGTTTTTTGGCTGAATGACCTCAAAATGACTCGTTCCCATCTACATGTCATTCTTAACATCCATGGCAAATTTCATGAAGTTCCGACCATAGCTACGACATGTAGCCCGCGCCAAAGGATTTAGTCATGCAAAGAGTAAAATCCAAGATGGCTGCTGGCGGCCATGTTTTTTGACAGAACGACCCCAAAATGGCTCGTTCCCACCTACATGTCAATATTAACATCCATGACAAATTTCATGATGATCAGAAGAACAGTACTACCTGTAGACCGCGCCAATGGATTTAATTTGAAATCCAAGATGACCGCCAGCGGCCATGTTTTTTGGCCGAATGACCCCACAATGACTCGTTCCCATCTACATGTCAATGTCAACATTCATGACAAATTTCATAAAGATCAGACCAAAGGTACGACATGTAGCCCGCGCCAAAGGAAATTGTTGACGGACACACAGACACACGGACGACGGACGCCAACCCATGGCAAAAGCTCAAACTTGCAAAGTAAGTTGAGCTAATAAACGGATCATGCCACTATTTAACAGCTCCCCATGCTCAACGTCATCTCATATATATTTTGAAGACCTCTGTCTGTTTGTTTGTCTGTATGTTTGTCTGTATGTTTGTCATTTATACAAATCTACGATTCTCGACCGATCGGGACGAAACTTGGTACGTGTGTGTAGTTTGACCAGGCGGTGGACGTTGTCGTATTGGCGAGCCCGTGCGGCGCCCGCTTCGCGCATGCGCAAACGAGATATCGGAAACGGGTAGAGCTATCGACTTGAAATTTGCTATGTGAATGTATCTTGCCCCGGATACGAATTTTATCGGGTCGCCGAGCCCGTGCGACGCCAGATTCGCGCATGCGCAGACGAGATCTCGGAAACGGGTGGAGCTATCGACTTGAAATGTGGTATGTGAATGTATCTTGGCCCGGATACGAATTTTATCGGGTCGCCGAGCCCGTGCGACGCCAGCTTCGCGCATGCGCAGACCAGATCTCGGAAACGGGTAGAGCTATCGACTTGAAATTTGGTTTTTGAATAGCCCGGACAACGTCGGGCTGGTTTTGAATAGCCCGGACAACGTCGGGCTCATCGGCTAGTCTCATATATATTTTGAAGACCTCTGTCTGTCTGTATGTTTCTCTGTATGTCATTGATACAAATCTACGATTCTCGACCGATCGGGACGAAACTTGGTACGTGTGTGTAGTTTGACCAGGCGGTCGTCGACGTCGCATTGGCTAGCCCGTGCGGCGCCCGCGCAGACGATATATCGGAAACGGGTGGAGCTATCGACTTGAAATTTGCTATGTGTATGTATCTTGCCCCGGATACGAATTTTATCGGGTCGCCGAGCCCGTGTGCCGCCAGCTTCGCGCATGCGCAGAGGATATCTCGGAAACGGGTGGAGCTATCGACTTGAAATTTGCTATGTGAATGTATTTTGCCCAGAATACGAATTTTATCGGGTCACCGAGCCCGTGCGACGCCAGCTTCGCGCATGCGCAGACCAGATCTAGGAAACGGGTGGAGCTATCGACTTGAAATTTGGTATGTGAATGTATCTGGCCCTGGATACGAATTTTATCCGGTCGCCGAGCCCGTGCGACGCCAGCTTCGCGCATGCGCAGACCAGATCTCGGAAACGGGTAGAGCTATCGACTTTAAATTTTGTTTTTGAATAGCCCGGACAACGTCGGGCTCATCGGCTATCTCATATATATTTTGAAGACCTCTGTCTGTCTATGTCCTTTATAGAATCGAAAACGGGTTGACCGATCGATACCAAACTTCCTATCCAAAGGTAAAATCACACGGGAATCGTCGACGTCGCATTTTGCACAAGCTCTGAGCACCGATTCTCCACTCTCAATCATCAAAACGGCCACACCTGCGTAAAATACGGATGCAAAACGAAACGCGGAATGCAATTATGTCGATTAAAAAGTCAGAATTGATCTAAGAAGCGTTTGTTTACAATTCAACGCAACACTATCGCTCGAAATATTATGCAGAGAGATTTCACGACGGGATTAATTGACTGTCCGCTCTTTTCGGGGACTACGGGGAAGTTTAGGACCTGAAATTTGCTATGTGAATGTATCTTGCCCCGGATACGAATTTTATCGGGTCGCCGAGCCCGTGCGACGCCAGCTTCGCGCATGCGCAGACCAGATCTCGGAAACGGGTGGAGCTATCGACTTGAAATTTGGTTTTTGAATAGCTCGGACAACGTCGGGCTCATCGGCTAGTCTCCTATATATTTTGAAGACCTCTGTCTGTCTGTCTGTATGTCATTTATACAAATCTACGATTCTCGACCGATCGGGACGAAACTTGGTACGTGTGTGTAGTTTGACCAGGCGGTCGTCATTGTCGTATTGGCGAGCCCGTGCGGCGCCCACTTCGCGCATGCGCAGACGATATCTCGGAAACGTGTGGAGCTATCGACTTCAAATTTGGTATGTGAATGTATCTTGCCCCGGATACGAATTTTAACGGGTCGCCGAGCCCGTGCGACGCCAGCTTCGCGCATGCGCAGACGAGATCTCGGAAACGGGTGGAGCTATCGACTTGAAATTTGGTATGTGAATGTATCTTGCCCCGGATACGAATTTTATCGGGTCGCCGAGCCCGTGCGACGACATCTTCGCGCTTGCACAGACCATATCTCGGAAACGGGTAGAGCTATCGACTTGAAATTTGGTTTTTGAATAGCCCGGACAACGTCGGGCTCATTTTGGAAGATCTGTCTGTCTGTCTGTGTGTGTGTTCGCGATGAACTCGAAAACGACCGAGCCGATTTCGATGCAACTTGGTATGTGGGGTATTTTCGGCCGTGGGGTGGTATGGGCCTATTAATTTGTCCGTGCGACGTGACCTTGAAATCTGGTCATTTCAAGGTAAAACGCCCGAATATCACGGGATTTCGATGAAACTTGGTATGTGGGGGTACGTTCGGCCGGGGAGTGACATATGGCTATTAATTTGCCCGTGCGACATGACCTTGACCTTGAAATCGGGTCATTTCAAGGTCAAACGCCCGAATATCACGGGATTTCGATGAAACTTGGTATGTGGGGGTCCTTTCGTATGGGGAGTCTCATAAGCATATTCATTTGCCCGTGCGACGTGACCTTGAAATCGGGTAACTTCAAGGTCAAATCGCCAATTTTGATGGGATTTCGACGAAATTTTATACGTGGGGTTACTTTTGTCCACTGATTGTTTTGGACGGGTCGAGTCGTGACCCCGACCTGACCTTTGCCTTCAAAGTGATCAATTCAAGGTCAAATCGGGTAAAACCGGATGGATTTTGACGGGCACGTTTGTCGGGTACTTTTGTCCGGGCAGTGTGTTGGATCCCACTTGACCTTGACCTTCGAAATGGACAATTCAAGGTCAAAGCCGGACCCCGACCTGACCTTGACCTTCAAGATAATCAATTCAAGGTCAAATCGGGTAAAACCGGATGGATTTCGACGGGTTTGTCGGGTACTTTTGTCCGGGCAGTGTTTTGGACTGGTCAAATCGTGACCCCAATTGACCTTGACCTTCAAAATGTACAATTCAAGGTCAAAGCCCGGACGAATTCGGGTCACCTTCTAGTAGTATATACAACTAGAAGGTGACCCGACTTCGTCCGGGCTTTGACCTTGAATTGTCCATTTTGAATGTCAAGGTCAAGTGGGTTCACGATTTGACCAGTCCAAAACACTGCCCGGACAAAAGTACCCGACAAACGTGCCCGTCGAAATCCATCCAGTTTTACCAGATTTGACCTCGAATTGATCATTTTGAAGGTCGAGGTCAGGGTCACGACTCGATCCGTCTAATACACTCAAGTGGACAAAAGTAACCATACGTATCAAATTTCGTCGAAATCCCATCAATATTGGCGATTTGACCTTGAATTTACCCGATTTCAAGGTCAAGGTCACGTCGCACGGGCAAATGAAAATGCTTATGAGACTCCCCATACGAAAGTACCCCCACGTACCAAGTTTCATCAAAATCCCGTGATATTCGGGCGTTTGACCTTGAAATGACCCGATTTCAAGGTCAATGTCACGTCGCACGGGCAAATTAATAGGCCTATGGCACTGCCCGGCCGAAAATACCCCCACATACCAAGTTTCATCGAAATCCCGTGATAGTCGTGCGTTTGACCTTGAAATGACCCGATTTCAAGGTCAAGGTCACGTCGCACGGGCAAATTAATTGGCCTATGTCACTCCCCGGCCGAAAATACCCCCACATAGCAAGTTTCATCGAAATCGGCTCGGCCGTTTTCGAGTCCATTGAAAACAGACAGACAGACACACACACACACACACGCACACAGATCTTCCAAAATATATAATAGATGATATTTGCACAATCATTGGTTGCGTTTAGATCAACTACTTTTCTTGCAGTTATATTGCCACTCTTATTATACATTATTAAATAATATATAGCTATTCACATTAATTAAGTTCCATTTATTCAAATATATTGATTGATGTCTAAGATCTCATGCGCATTGCACATTATATTTAACATAATTGTTATTCATAATTCCACCCACTCTGTTAGATCAAATATGATGATTGCAGACAATAACTGACGGCCAAACACGCGACATGATGATACCCTCTGAATGCCTTGTCGATTCAAAAGAAGGTGAATGGGAATATCTTGTTTAATACTCGAGCATCCTGGGTCTCGTCGCTAATTGTCAAAAGCTGGTTCAATTCGGAACAACAGACAGTGTTTGGCCCACATGTACGCACATCGTCTTCGAACAATTTCAATTAACAAAATTTTAATCGTAATTCTAAAAGTAGCACATTTTCCTACATATATTTCATACATAGGCTGATGATATAACATACGCGTTAATATAAAGGTGTAGCAAACTATATATACAACATAGTAGATCATGCCACGAATCTCTACTCTGGCTTAGCCCGCAGAGATCATGTTCTACCGGTTCAAAACCGCGATTTTTTAAAGTTATGACAGGGAACTTTATAACATTGAACAAATAACGCAGGTAATATAACTCTTATGTAACACCTTGTGACCTTGTTTTCTTTATAATGTATGTCACAGTATAGGTGAAGTCCACAGCTTGAGATATGTTATTATTATTGCTACTTTTGTAAGCCTATTTCGTAATAAATATGACCGTATAACCCGTGGAAAATGTTACGAATGCAAAGAGGGCAAAGTTAAATCGACTCATAAAAGTCGCCTAAATCATACAATCTCGAGATGGGACCTTCGCCTCACGTGAAATGCGGTGTTATATAACAGGTATATACTAGGAAACATACTACCTGCATTATTTGTTCAATGCTATACAGTAATGTTCAAAGTAATTGACCACTTAACCACAGAAGAATTATGGGTAATTTTTCAGGATTTAGTCGGAAATATGGCTTGTTGCCTTTCAACAAGCCATATTTCCGACTAAATCCTGAAAAATTACCCATAATTCTGCTGTGGTTAAGTGGTCAATTACTTTGGGCATTACTGTAGTGTTTCCCGCCAGAAGATCAAACAGTTCGCAGGTTTTGAACTGGTGGAATATATTCTAAATATGCATACATAAACAAAACATATTTACATATACCGATAGACAATTGAAGGATCTTTCCGGCAAATGAGGCTATATTACAAATATACTTTGATTTCCTGGACTCTATACATGTACATATAGGGTACCATTACCTACCCTTAAAACACCTTCCTATGCCATATCAGTTATCGGCCTCATATAAACATTTGATGTTATTTCCAATCAACATGATGATAGGAAATAATACTCAAAATATATAGAAACTCCATTTTATGTTTACCTAGAATGACATATGTATATACATTGACACATGTACATCATTTTTATGATATCTAGATGGATGGCTCAGGATATTCAATCTCAAATATTGAACATTAAAACAATATGGAGAAGGTGACATAATTTAATCGTATTTGTCTCAATATCATGCTAGTTGGGTTTGTCCTGGCATACACATGCACAACTGGAACCAATGGCTGAATAAACCTATCGAGTGGCCTGAAGTATAGAAGTAGAATAAAACAAATAAAACGCCTATCGACATACTCATTCTTTGGGGAATAATCTTCCTTTCCTCATGTACATCTGTATTTTATGCATAGATTCATTCATTCATGTAATTACACTGTATAAGTACATTTGGGCTTATACAAGTTTGTGACCGGCACAAATGTATTTATACTGTGTAATTATATCAGGATTGAAGATTAGTCGTTGTAATTACAATCAGTACAAAATATTAACAAACATTCTACTATCACCACGTTTATAATGTTAAGAACACACTCAAATATATGTGTATAATTGTATTATAGGGAAATAAGTTCTCACAGTATATAATAGTGCTGAAATGGTCACTGTCACCCCCGTTTCGTTCAGTTGGGTACACAGCTTTCATAAAATTTATATTAGGATATGCTGGTACCGCATTATTTAAATTGCGAATTAATTACATGTATGAGTGAATTTTGTGGGTAGATTAAAGGTACTCAATCCGTTCGATGGTCCTCATATCATCAGATTCCAATAACAACATTTTTTTAAATGCCGCTTCAGTTGTCAGAATCGATTAACTGCCCAAAAATAATGCTAAACACAGTCAACTATAGTCTAAAATTGCCCAAAACGTGTTATTGATCAACAATCTGTAGAACGAAATTGGGTGGTGTTGTCAAATATGTAAGACCCAAGCCAATTGATTTTAGAGTTATCCATCTTATTCCGCAATTTGGTCGGTGAACGTCGGCTTGAAGAATATCTGCCAGGCCGCCAAATATTACATGTACATGTACATATCTCGGGAAATAAAAAAAAAATTGATATCTGATCACTCTTGAGCTTTGATGTGTGAGTTCCTCGACTCGAATCAAATATTTGTTACCCCCAAAGCTAAAGAAATACTACTTTAGGCAAGTTAATTCGGATTATGCATATTTAGTATGAACTAAAGCATCGTGACGAATATATCATCATATGAACAAGTACTCACAAATTTAACAGGCTCATTTAGAAAACAACTGACGGCAATCAGTAATTAAATCATGTTCGGTGTGAAATTTCATATAGCTGGGTACCCAAATGTAAACTTTATAATGCTAGGTGCCCAAATGTAAACTTTATAATGTTGGGTACCCAAATGTAAACTTTATAATGTTGGGTACCCTAATAAAAAGCGGGGAAACCAACTAAACGAAAGGATGTGGCAGTGACCATTTCAGCCATATTAGTACTGTGAAGAATACTGCATATACATGTATAGTGTAAGTCGGATTAAAACCAGACTGAAACAGCTTTGCAGTACATAGTCTAAATAAAATGGGTGGGTTTTCCATTACCACAAGCAAGCATTAAGTCAGTGTCGGAATTCCTATACAGCAGTCAATTCACCACATAGTTAAATATAGCACTCAGATTGATAATTTCACTCACTGTTCAAAATATTAGAGATTACAACTAATTGCACACTAAAAGCATATGTGAAGAGTCCATAATTGACGAATAATACATAGCAAGGAGTACAGAAGTAGGTATTTCCAAGAATTCCAACAGTTAACACCAGTTTTAAACGGAGATATCGGTCATGTAAATCGATTTCTGCGCTGTGATGTCATGCTGCATAGATTGCAAGTAGAAGTTATTAATAGCGACGTTAACGTGAACAACATTTTCACCTAACTGCGAAGCTACATGTATAGTGTGTTTAATGGTTTGTCTTGTTCTGTTTTTGTTTGTTTTTTTTTTTTTTTGCGGTGTTTTTTTCCCTTCCCTGATGACCTGAAATGGTCTCCTATTCACATAATTGAAAACAATTCTATAAATGCTTATGCTTAAAATCAATCTCATTGGTAGTGCCTGGTCAAGACTTCCAGTGTCAAGAATAATGTGATTTAAAATAGAACACTTCTAATCAATCATACAATATACACATCTTAATTGTTTCTTCTAAGTCTCTGTCTAGCATTACATTAATGCTAATTGACATTTATTACAAAGCAGCTCATGAATGTAACAAATGAAGTCAAACGTTGGTCTTCTGTGCATTCCCTTGCACAAATATATCACAATGATACATGTACATATATGTAAGTGTCCCCGCTGAATCGCTTATGTCTCCACTCCCCAGTGTGAAGCTTCTTGTGAGTTGGTAAACATCCAACTAGGAGTCACTCTCACCAAAAAATGTGCTGAAGGATGCACAGGTTTTGAAAATGTGCTGAAAGGTACACAGGTTTTGAAATCCCATTCTAAATGACATTTAGTTTCCATGCCTGTCATGATTTATGTAAGAGAAAAATTGTTTACGTTCCAATGATGATTAAAATTAACTGAAAACAAAATGCTGATTGGCGCCCGACTTTCACGAACACAGTTAAAGTAACTGCGTTAGTCCCGATCGCAAACCCTGTGTACCCTTCAGCAGTTTTTTTTGAGAGAGTGACCTCTTGAGCTAAACTATCCGGTACATATATACAATGTATCACACTGATGGTTGCTCTTCCATGTGAGTTCTCTTATGTCTTTCCAAGCCTCCAGGCAACTTGAAGAATTTACTGCATATATCACAACCGTATGGCTTATCCCCTGCATGACTTTGTCTATGTCTTTTCAAACTACTTGAGGTACTGAACGAACACTTGCACGCATTGCACTGATATGGTCGTTCACCTGTGTGGGTTCTTTCATGTGAGGCCATGTCACTTTGATTTATCGTCCCGTGCCCACATATACCACAATGATATTTTTTTAAGCCAGCATGACGACGTTTATGAGATGCCATGTAACTCAATGTACTGAATGATTTTTTGCATATCTCACACTGATATGGTTTTTCGCCTGTGTGGGTTCTGTTATGTTTGACCATATCATAATGATGAGTAAACGAGTGCTTACACTTCTTGCACTGATATTTCTTATATATACTAGGATTTCCATTGTGTACTACCATGTGTCTTGTCAAGCTACCGTTCTCAGTGAATGACTTCAGGCAAACCTTACACTGAAATGGTCGTTCCCCCGTGTGGATTCGCATATGTCTTTCAATGTGGAAACAAATTTTTCCACAAACATCACAACGGTGCTTTAGATCTCTTCCGCGGCGCATTGGCTCATCACTATTTGTGTTACCTTGTTGAGTAAATGATTTTTTAGACATCTCAGCGAGCAGCCGTTTTCCAGCATGTATTCGCATATGCAAAGTGTGGTCATCTGATCTCTCAAATGATTGTTTGCATAGATCACATTCATATGGTCCGTCTTCTGCAGTGTATGCTTCATCTGCGGTCACATCACTGGGTTTATCAGTCAATTTCTCGCTTTCATCATCTAAACACCCAACATTATTTGACGTACCGGTACCTGTATCACCCAGTTCCATTGTGTTGTCCATGGCAGTTGACACTATTAATATTGTACGTAGTTATGTGTTGTGGGCTCAGCTTCAAGGATTTAAGTATGTCTGTCTTCTGCAGTTCAAATCACGCACTCATATCTAATTTGAAAATACTCACTATACTACCGGTACATGTAGTATTAATTTATAAGGAGTTGTGTCACAACAACTGAACAAGTCACGCATATGTAATTTAAAAACTTTTACGTGCACGGTACATGTGTAGATCCATGACGATATTTATACATTGCATTCACATCATATTCATAACAAAATGTATGGTGAGTTTTCATTACCGGTACTGCACCACCGGTATATGCAATAGTAAATGTAGAAATTTAGAGGAACTAAAATGGTATAACGACACAATGAACTAAAGTAGCACAGCTTTTCATATAAATTGTCTATAAATTGCTAGATTTGGTATCGGAATAGTCGATATAAAAGAAGTTCACTCGCTCACAAAAGAAAAGTTTTCTATGCCGTAATTCGTAAATATAAATGTGGCCTGTTTTAACAGTGACGCGCATTGAGCGCTGAGAATAGACAGCGTCCGTTTGTATTTAGACATGCGTAGTAATCATTGTTTTATATACCCAATGAGTCTGGTCCTTCGACGTAAGGCCTAAATCTAATTTCGCGGATGATCAAATTTAGATCTGGAAGAAATTATTCACCACTCTATAGCCGACTTTCCCTATAAAATATTCCGATTACTTGTGTAACGGAGAAGGGTGGAATGCGGTGGTCGCACTGAAAGTTGGCAACACCCGAAAGCTCAGGCCAACGGTCACCCATCCAAGTGCTAACCGGGCTCGACGTTGCTTAACTTCGGTGACGAGACAAGGCATCTTAACCACTGGACCAAAGAAGCATGCTCCTTGGAGCTGTTGATTAATCGGCATTCTATATTTACAACGCGACCGCTACATTCCTCCCTTCCTCGTTTTGAGGTTCACCCAAGTTCCTCTCTCAGAGCGGTCGCACCATGACACAGACTCTGAGGACCGGACGAGACCCCAGTGTAACGGGAGTAGGTGGAATGCGGGAGTCGCACCGAAATTTGGCAACACCCGAAATATCAGGCCACCCAAGTGCTAACCGGGCTCGACGTTGCTTATCTTCGGTGACGAGACAAGGCGTCTTAACCACTGGACCAAAGAAGCATGCTCCGTTGGAACTGTTGATTAATCGGCCTTCTATATTTACAACGCGACCGCCACACTTGTATTGTTATTTACATGACGAGTTATTCCATCTAATAATTATGTATGGTGAATAATGTGAATAATTGAATAACTACATAAAAGTTTACATTGGTTTATGGAAACACTTGTAGTGGCTGACATCATTCTGTCCATAAAAATCACTAAATATTTAAACTTCTACGTATGCAAATATAACGAAATAACGGGCAAATGGTTATTATTGTTAATAGTAACTACTTGATTTTAGAGTTATCCATCTTACACCCGCAATTTGTCCGTTTTGAGAACGTGGTTCTGCTAACTTGTGGTCCACATTTCAAAAAATTAAATACTTCAAAAATCGATATATAATCATTCTGAGCTTTGATGGGTGGGTTCCTCGGCTCGAATCAAAATATTTTTTACCCACAAAGCCAAAGAAATAGTAATATAGGAGCGTCTGATCGGATTGAGTACCTTTAACTTCATCGGGTTGATAATTGCCCATTTCAACCACGAAACAATGCAATAAATGTATAATATCAATCTTTAAGTTTATGATCTCACTACCTGGTACATGCATTATATGATTACACAAAATCGAATACATGATACCATCAAATATTTCTTGATAAAAATGATTTTAAGATATCACTAATTCCAATATGATATCACAAAATCGAATTATGGATATCACAAAATAGTAAGCATTTACTAATATTAATAATTAGATGTTGTGATATCATAAAATGTTGGGGAATTATTGATATCACAAAATGATTTAAAGATATCACAAAATGGAAGAAGTGATATCATATTTATTTTGAGATATTACATAATCGTATATGATTTCACAAAATAAGTAAGCAATCGTGATTTCGATAATATGATTTTCGGTGTTGTTAGTAGAATGTTACATAATTACATTCCTCCACTTGTCATACATGTAGCGCCTGAATACTAACTCATCAGTTTCACGTATCCGAATAAGTACATAATATGTCTTTAAAATCATGTTTTGATATAATAACATATTTAATGATATCATATATTTCATTTAGTGATATAATAAAATTAAATACTCATCCCCCAGGGCGAAAACCTGGGGGATGAGATTCAATGCTGGAAAATGCTCCATGATGTCCATGAAGAACAAGGACAAGAACAAAACATCGTTCATCTACCAGCTTGACCATCAAATTCTGCAATCAGTCAAACAAAGAGTCTACCTTGGACTGACCATCACAGATGACCTAAAATGGTCAACGCATATATCCAAGATCACTGGAAGGGCCAATAGCACCTTAGGCTTCCTACGCAGAAACTTACGAAGAGCGGACAGTAAATCCAGAGAGACCGCATATAGAGCCATGGTAAGAACATCACTCGAATATGGAGCAGAAATATGGGACCCCGCCGCAGTAGGAGAAATAGAGAAGTTAGAGAAAGTGCAGAGAAGAGCGGCAAGATTCATCACCAACAACTATAGAGACCGGGAAAAAGGCGCAGTAACCAGCATGATTGATGGACTAAGGTTAGACTCACTAGAGATCCGCAGAAAGATGAAGAGAATAGAACTCTTCGCAAGGTGGTTGAGGGGATAATCCCAGCCATACACACACATGATTTACTAAAGGATAAGAAAGGAAGGAAAATTCGAGCAAAAAAGTTTCCAGACCACAAAAGTGATAACATAATTTCGAGCCAAGAGTGTATCAACTCACGATAGTTCGAACCAATAAGAGCCAACACTAAATCACTAAATATTTAAACTTCTACGTATGCAAATATAACGAAATAACGGGCAAATGGTTATTATTGTTAATAGTAACTACTTGATTTTAGAGTTATCCATCTTACACCCGCAATTTGTCCGTTTTGAGAACGTGGTTCTGCTAACTTGTGGTCCACATCTCAAAAAATTAAATACTTCAAAAATCGATATATAATCATTCTGAGCTTTGATGGGTGGGTTCATCGGCTCGAATCAAAATATTTTTTACCCACAAAGCCAAAGAAATAGTAATATAGGAGCGTCTGATCGGATTGAGTACCTTTAACTTCATCGGGTTGATAATTGCCCATTTCAACCACGAAACAATGCAATAAATGTATAATATCAATCTTTCAGTTTATGATCTCACTACCTGGTACATGCATTGTATGATTACACACACTCGAATACATGATACCATCAAATATTTCTTGATAAAAATGATTTTAAGATATCACTAATTCCAATATGATATCACAAAATCGAATTATGGATATCACAAAATAGTAAGCATTTACTAATATTAATAATTAGATGTTGTGATATCATAAAATGTTGGGGAATTATTGATATCACAAAATGATTTAAAGATATCACAAAATGGAAGAAGTGATATCATATTTATTTTGAGATATTACATAATCGTATATGATTTCACAAAATAAGTAAGCAATCGTGATTTCGATAATATGATTTTCGGTGTATAAACAATCATTCTTCGTGAGAACGATCAGGGACTGGAACAGTATAGAAGATTACGCATGCTCGGGGAATACAACAGGAGAAACACCAGAGTAGTAGCAACGACGCGACAACAGCCGAGAGGCTCCTGCGCCGGAAATATACAGATACAGATACAGAAATGAATTATTGATATAACTAAATAGGTACTAAATAGAAGGATGGCGCCTCATACTTT
The DNA here is from genome assembly GCA_032622095.1 of Siphonodentalium dalli. Taxonomy (NCBI): domain Eukaryota; kingdom Metazoa; phylum Mollusca; class Scaphopoda; order Gadilida; family Siphonodentaliidae; genus Siphonodentalium; species Siphonodentalium dalli. The sequence goes on from CP136062.1 coordinate 58,653,439, forward strand.
TAAGAAATCATCGATCATAACAAACTATGTAATTCACCAACACTCAATTGAAGTCACTATTTATTGGAACCACCATATCAATACGCCAATTTGTCCAGTTTTGTGTCCTGCTTTCAGTTGCCTGTGGACTTATCGCTGTGGGAAACATCTCGGATATATTGCGAATTTGCGACAAAAGGGTACGACAACGCCACTTGTTTATTTCGCAAGGGGTGACCAATTTACTACCAAAGTGTTGCACTTTTACCGGATGTGGCCTGTTTTTCTTTTGACATCTTGCAATTCCGGGGACCCACCTTCCGTAACCCCCCCCCCCCCCCCCCCCCCCAACACAGGCGCTTGTAAAATGTTTTTTTTATATATATTAACACTACAGGGTGGTCACTGTGGTGGTGATATTGAGTAACCATTGTTGATGCAGCCGTGTAGGAGTTAATGTGCACCGATTATGTTCGGATAAATGGCAAAATGTTTGATTACTTATATGATCTTAATTCTTATATAGGCCTAATATATGGGAGGGCAAATTCACATTTATTGCGCTTAAGCGGAAATACCACATATTGTGCTTAAGCGCAAAAAGGGCATTTACACTTAAGCGTAATTAATTACGCTTAAGCGCAGCACAATTAATTGCGCTTAAGCGCAATGCTTAAGCGCAATTGTGACTACTATCTAACCTACCCATAAACTATTAGCATGACCTGGTGTATCACCTAGCAACACAAGATGAGCATTGGGCTAATTTTGACCTGTACTCAACAGTCAACTGTGAGTATGTGTTCAACAAGGAGAATCCCTAATTACATGTTATCAGCATCCCTCTATCCAAAGAATTGATGTCGCCTTCCCGGAACTCTAGTAATTTTTTGTATGATGTTTTTAATGTATTTTTGCACAGATTTTAGCCTTCACTATGGTAATATCCCATACATGCATGCGGTGTCACTGCATGAGGGCTTTCTTACCTCATACAGTAATGCTCTAATTAATCGACTTCTTAACCACAGCAGAATTATGGGTAACTTTTCAGGATTTGGTCGGAAATATGGCTTGGTGCCATTCATCGAAAAGCTCTCGAGAGCTTTCCGATGAATGGCAACAATTATATATGGGGGGGGGGGGGTCGGAAAAAGATTTCAGGCACGTATGACATTTTTCCCCTTTCGATCATTTTTTGTACCCACCCACCTCCACCACAAATTTTTTTTCCGTTTTCGGCAGTTTTTTCCGACCATTTTTTGAAACACCCACCCCCCCTTTTAACACTAAAACAGAGATTTGCGGGGGAAATTAGCTGTAAACAGCTGTATATGAATTTCTGTGCATACTATTTATCATGGATGTTAACATGGACATGTAAATAGGAATGAGTCATTTTGAGGTCATTCGGCCAAAAAAACATGGCTGCCAGCGGCCATCTTGGATTTCAAAATTTGCAACAAAATACAACACGATAACTGCCTGCAGTCAGTTTACCAGTTAGAATTACATTATTTCTCTCATTCAAAGTGGTTTTGAAGCCCAACTCATTGCCAAAACACTAACAAAAACAAGCAGGAAATATTTTTTTTAGTTACGGAAAAAATTGCTTGTTGGTGGCTTTGAGCACCCACCCACCCCGGTTGGTCATATTTTAAAATCTAATTTGTTTTGCTGGAAAGGGAGTGAAAAGTTCAACACAACAAGATGTGTATGATATGACTTAAATTTTCCCATGTCACCATGTGACTATACCGGCATGTCCCTACTTCATCTTACAACTGGATTTACCTACCCAATCACCTACCATATTGTGTTCAGTCCTTCAGCGGAATACAATCTGTATCTGTCTGTTGATATTAGAGTGCAGGAACCAATTCTGGTTGTAGACACACTGGTCTAGGTGCTACCACGGCCGAGTAACTTTATAACCCTGTGCTGACTCTAGTAGCGTTCTTTGACGTGCATACACCGAGGCGTGTACACGGGTAAGCCATTAATGTTCACGCCCGATTGGACAGCGTACCGCACCACGACAACATACCCGGACAAGTGTTGTAACGGGGGGGGGGGGGGGTGGGGTGTCGTCATTTTGCATTGGGATCTTTATTCAGTGATCTCGAATGAGACTTTTCAGCCTGACAAAGTTGGTATCTGACCGACCTCCCTTAAATGTCTGTTGCTGGGACTAAAATAAAAGTTTAATAAAAACTTGACAGTAAATTTTGGAAAATATTACATCTGAATTATTTTAACCTGCTACACGATTAGCGATGTTTGCTGACAAATCTCGGTGACAGTTTGTTTTGTTTACATAACAATGATTTCAACACATGAAAATTCGTTATTTTAAACTATCAATAATGAATATGAGAACTAAGTTGATCTATTTCTCACATATAACTCCGCTGAACATACTAATACAAATTATTCATTTTAATGCCAACCAAGGTTACAGACCACCAATGATCTTCCATATATAGGCGACCGTGTTAAATATAAGACCCGTTGGCGATGGTTTACGCCTATCTGAACTTCAAATGGTCAATTTTGCCTCAGAGCGTCATCCGATCCACCATTTGGTGACAGCAAAGGCGTTATTTCGGTATTTCGGCATTAAAATACTCCGGCCAGACCCCTTCCACAACTGCGGAACCCTGCCTGACTCATCCTGAATATCTAACCAAAAATTATCGCCATTTATTATATACAACAATTTACAAATCCAAGAAGCGTTAGTTGCTTGTAACCACAATGTGGCTGTGTAATTGGATGCATTCGCGATCAAATAGTTTCTGCAGTACATGGATGTGAAGGTTGTAGTGGGTCTGAAATATTGAAATATATGTATCGGGGGGGGGGGGGGGGTGGTGTATATATATATATATAGTCTGTGTTAAATGCGACATTACTGGTTTGATGGTTTAATTATTTTACAGAACTGAAATTTCACAAAATAATGAACGATTGGGATGCGTTAGACAGCATACCGTGATTTACTTATTGAGTGCATGCCAACTCCGTGTGTTTTGTTATATGAAAATAGACCGATATTGCTTACCCCTGAATTGTGTCATATATGCGCTTTTAAGGCAATACCGGTATTTTGAAATTGCTACAATAACTTTTTTCTATTTAAAATATTTCTCAGCTCGACCATAGCATAGCTCTATCACGTAGAGGAAGCTTATTTACTGACAATCGCTCTGTCATGGTCTGCTTTTGGCTAAAATATTGTCAATTTTAGTCAAAATATGGGTAACATTTTACGTTTTGTGGGTACACTGAAACCAAGGGACAAAACTCAGTGACAAATTGTACGAAGAAGCAAAAGTATACAGACATTTGTTTACACCTACCATTTCTGTCGAAAATAAATAAAATGCTCGATGGACCTATGCCAAAGATAATGGCTCTGCATACAAGCCTTGAAATAGGGTGTCTGTCATTTGCAGAATGAGGTCCCCAGAGGGTGAATTTATTTAGTGATGCTACCCCGCATAGCGAGCTAGCATCACCAAATTCATCCTCTGGGGACCTCATTCTGCTTACACCTCAGCAGAATGAGGTTCCCAGAGGGTGAATTTGGTGATGCTAGCCCGCTATGCGGGGTAGCATCACTAAATTCACCCTCTGGGGGACCTCATTCTGCAAATGACAGACACCCTATTTCAAGGCTTGTCTGCATACATTTGATAAACAGTACCCCCCTCAAGTTGGCAAAAATGTCGGAAATAGTGTACTTCTATCATTCAGCTGTAGTTGTTGAATTCAGGATGTGCCAAACTTGGTTTGAAATATATCGCTATCCATACGTATATATACCCTTTTGTCAGTTTGTTGTATGTACATGTACGTGTTGTTTTCTTGATGAATCATTGATGATCTAGCATCAGTTCCTGTTCAAATTAGTAATAACCCACGTGTGTTTATCTTCAGATATACCGGTTATATCAACCGAGGGAATTGGCTTGATGGAATCGAAATCTCATGGATCTTTGGCTTGCATACAAAGGGACCAGGTTTCGGACTCCGACAATGTTGCACCAAATGAAGGAATCGACCCGACCAACCGTCCATTTGAATGTGAAGTATGCAACAAATCATTTAACATTGCTTGGAACCTAAAAGTACATATGAGAATCCACACAGGAGAGCGACCGTATCAGTGCGATATCTGTTGCAAATCGTTTCGTCAAGCAGGTACTCTGGCGGCGCACAAACATACTCACACAGGGCTGCGACCACATTCCTGTGATACTTGCAGTAAATCATTTCCTAGTCGTTTTCGGTTAAAGAGACATAAACAGACCCACACAGACGAGCGACCATACCAGTGTGACATTTGTGATAAATCTTTTGCCCAGTGTTGTCATTTAATGACTCATATGCAAATGCATATTGGAATTAGGCCATATCGATGTGATATATGCAGTAAATTATTTAGGACCCAAACTCATTTAAAGAAACATAAACTAACCCACACAAAACGGCCGTATGCGTGTGGCGTATGTGGGAATTCATTCGGCATGTATGACCTTGCAAAACATCAGCGGTGTCATGAACCGGCAGGAGATCGACAAAATACTAGTATTTGTGATGTATGTGGGAAGTCATTTTCGGCTAAAAAGATTCTGAAAGTTCATAAAAGAATTCACACAGGAGAAAAGCCATACGAGTGTGATATCTGTGAGAAATCGTTCAGTCAATCTGGTACTCTGACAGCACATAAACTCACTCATGCCGGCGACCGACCACATCCATGTGATATGTGCACCAAATCGTTTTCTAAGCGTTCTGCTCTAAAGAGACATAAACAAACCCACACAGGCGAACGACCATACCGGTGTGACGTATGCGATAAAACCTTCACACAGTCGTGTCATCTGATGAAGCACAAACGAAGTCATGTAGGTAACATAAATTGATATAAACGAAAACTAATTGGTATAACACATCCGGCGTGATGCTAATTAACGTTATTAAATATTTCTTATTGGAAAACAATCATTCAATCAGTGCTCAATTATATAACATACATTTAATTATACAAGTAGGGAATTGGCGACCGGAGCCTGCAGTGAGGGATGCAGGGATTTTTTGGAGACACCTGTTTTCAGGCAATGATATGCCAAAGGCATATCCCTAAGGTCTGAGGAGGGTTCGAGAGGGGTGTCCCCCTGTTGATTGGGGGGGGGGGTCTGGGGGGAAACAATCCATTGCATTGAGAGCTACATGTACATGTAATTTAGGGCTCTCTGAGTCAGTATTTTGAATTTTACTGAGAGGTCAATTTCACACACAATTTGATCAAGTTTCTTGAGCGTAACTTTGGACATTTTTATATGTGAATGGGATTGGAAATGCTTATACGTTATTGTCAAATATGTTTTGGTTCAATGGATAATGCTTTTATATCCAGCTTGAAATGAGACTTACTATTATCACTCTAATTCATATAATAGGCTATTTTATATAATTCAATTGAGAGACACATACATGTACATAGTATACTAGTAGTGCAGAAACAATGTCTATTAAGTAAGTAATTACTAAGTAATTAGAACTAATCTCTATGTTAATTATTCATTTGGTATTATGAGATCCCACCTGATAACCAGGTTGATTTGATCAAATTGTCATTGTTCCTTTACTGTATTATGTAATTTCGGTTGAATTTGATTGAAGTACTAAAGTCTGAAGGTTGAATGGTAACAAACCTGAACTCAAACTATTTGTAGTTTTCACAGATGGAAGCTAGATAGAACCAAACATACTTTACAGTATGATTCCAACTGTTAGACTTAAATCTTTTTGTAAAGTTAAATGTCTTATGTCAATATATATAAATACATAGATGTTGGGTATCTTGTTATAATATGAACTGGGACCTGAATGAATTTTTTTTTTTAAATAATTTTTTTTTTAAATAATTTTTTTTTGGGCGCCCAAACCGGTAAACGGTATGAAAACCGGCCTGGACATGTCCCTGGGAGGATATCGGTTGTCCAATTCCACCCCCAACGTTCTGTCAATATATTCCAATAGTTGGAAATACATGTATTGTGAACAATGGAAACCCGCATTGACGATACATAGTTTTTCTCTTTATACTAACCTGGTGTTTGGGTCCACGCTGCTGTACATTTCTTAACTCGAACCGTTTGCGAAAAGTGTTACTTTTCTGTCGAAATAGGTTGACTGAGGCGGCCGCACTCTGGTGCACCCCTGACGGCTGGTACTATGGGCCACTCGTGCCATTTTCTGGAACGTGGTTATTCTGGGGCACAATTGACGGCGGTCACTATGGGGCACTCATGTCTGTGGACCCTGGCTCAGGGTCATTCCGACACATGGCCCAGAGTGACCCCGAGCCAGGTGTGGTCAGAGTGTTCACCCTACCCTTTCTAACGAGGTCATGTCAGTCTGACATATGTAGGACTTAATTCCGCATTCTATAGGACCTCGTGAGACATCAACAGTTGTATTATATCGACATAATATACAGAATACATGTACTTGCAAAGGGTGCTGGAAAATCTGTTTCTGGTTAGCAGATTCTGAAAGTTCATATAAAAAACCACACAGGGGAAACCGCACAATTATTATTGTGGTATCTGTGTTGAAGTCGTTAAGTAAATAAGGCGCTTTGACTGCACATAAACTCACCCATGCCGGAGACTGACCATGTCTATGCGATATGTGCACCAAGTTTTGTAATAATCGGTGTGGTATAAAGAGACAAACAATCCCACGTAGGCGAACGACCTTACGGGTGCGACATATGCGATAAAACATTCACCCAGTCCAATCCCGATTATAGCGTGTCTGTCATTTAATGAGGCGAGGGTGAATTTAGTGATGCTATCCCGCATAGTGGGATAGAATCACTATATTCACCCTCTGGTACCTCATTCTGCTTAGGCACCATCTCTGGAAAGTTTCTTTATTATCAAATTTATATAGAAACTTAGATTCTATTTCTTTTTTTAGTTTTTTCTCTACATCCTCAAATTGGCAGACGAAACATTGCATAATCGAGGCTCCCAATATGTGTAAATCACAATATTCACCATTTGGGAACTTCATTCTTGCAGAGGTTGAATTTGGTGATGCTGGCCCACTATGCGAGATATCATCACTAAATTCACCATCTGGGAACCTCATTCTGCAAATGACAGGCACACTAAACTCAGGGTTGACCCATTCGTGAGTCGTGTTATCTGCCGAAGCACAGCCGACGTCATGTGTATAGGCGACTTACATGTATACGAATAATTTTAATGCAACATAATTGGTATAACCTACCAGGTACGAAGCTAATTGTTATTAAATATTTACTATGACAAAATGTAGTACATATTTCTTATGACATTTAGTTGTATACTAGCATCAATAAAGCATTTTTTTCTGAAATCAGTTTCAAATTTCAACAATATTGATTTCGAAATCAAAACTTGCCAAAACCACATGGTGTCAGGGCCGGGTACTTACGTCATGCATTGCTCGAAAATGATGGCATCAAAATATGTGTGATGCATGCGAAAAATAGGTTGGTCAATCAGGTACTCTGGCGGCGCAGAAACAGAATCACACATGTCATCGACCATATTCGTGTGACATATACTGTAAATCATCTGCAATCTTGGCTTAAAGAGACATAAACAGAACCACACAGACGACCACACGGGTGTGACTTATCAGATACAATTTTCCTCTATGTTGTCGACTGATGACTCGTATGCATATTCATATCGGAATAAGACCATATCGATGTTACATACATGTATGCAATAAATAATTTAGGACAAATTAGCACCAAAAAGGAACAAAACCTAACCCACGCAGAACGAACCTATCGGTGTGTCGCATGTAGAACTTCATTCCGAACATCCTCTATAGCCTTGTGAAACATCAGCAGTGTCATAAACCTACAGATCGACATGATATACAAAATACATGTACTTGTGCCAAATGGTATGACAGTTAATAAAAGAATACACACAGGAGAAAAGACAGATATGTGAGACATCGTTCCGTCAATCTGGCACTTTGACACTCATGACATAGAGAGAGAGAGAGAGACCATATCCATGCGGTGTGTGCTAAAATAGATTACAAAGATGTTTTGTCTCAAGCCACAAGCAAACCCACGTATGTGAACGACCATACCGGTGCGACATATGCGATAAAACATTCGATCAGTCGTGTCATCTGCTGAAGCATAAACGCAGTCATGTAGGTGACTTATAAGAATAACATAAATGCAAACGAATTGGTACGACGCTAAAGGTTATTAGCTAGGTCAGCTCTCCAAAATATATCAGAGTATCCACATAGCTTCAAATTCTCTTCTATCTCAAACAGTACTCTCTAATTCTCTCTTTTGCTCCCACTGATCTCATATTAATATGTCTAATACCAACTGTACATTTCTCTGTCTCTTATGCACATTCACGTTTTGGTCTCGGTCATACCATAGCCGGAGACGACACAGCTACTGTTTATTATTTTGTATTTACTTTGTTAAGAGTTATATGTATTAAATAATGTTTACACTAAATGTTATAAAATTTCCTGATGGAAAAAAATTATACTTCTTATAATATAAATATTTAATTATACTGGCATCAATATGCGTTTTTTTCTGAAATCGGTTTAAAATTTCTTCAACAGCATTGATTTCGAAGTGAAACTCGCCGAAACCCATCATTTTCGGGACAACTATGACGCAGTTTCCCATCCCTGTAACAGCCAGAACCAAACAATTCGGGAAAGAAAACGTCTCCACGGTTGTCATGGAACGTTCTAATTGGTATACAACTGGGCGATCTGAACATAAACTCATTCATTGTACATGCTCCTTTTGACATGACGTATGATCGCTTGACAATATATATATCCGCATTGAAACCACGTGTAACTGTGAACCATATAATTGAATAACTACTAATTAATCACAGTGACACTAAAGTTGTTTCTTGGTATGAATTATATATGCAGGAAAGACGATGCTTAGTTCACTTAAATTAAGGGGGTGTTCCACCCTCACACAAATCTCAGTCGTTCATTGACGGTACTTGGATATTTATTAAAACTCTTTCATGACGGGAACTACCCTGGAGCAGCATCAAAGACCATATGCCAGAGCATTCTCTTATATATGCTTGTCCCCTACAGGGAGCATCGCACATGTAAGAGAATGCACATACTTATACAAGATCGTGGTAAATATTGTCTGGTCAATGTATTATCTTATATATATGCGAGGCTCCCCATGGGAGACCCGCATATGTAAGATAATGCATTGGCACAGGGTTTTCGCAAAATGTCAGGAAGCTCCAGTCATGGAATGGTTAAACATTATGTACTGTTGTAATACAAAGGGATGCTATTTCGGAATTCAGAAATAGATGACATTGTTTTATAATAAAAAAATATTTCCTGAAAAACTGAACTAAATTTGCCAAATCTTGAGTCGAATCCTTATGAAATCACAAACATCTGAAGGCTGTTATTGCCATCTAGTAGAAACATTGGTTTGTTAGTTCGAGTAAATTAATGTCAGTAACATTGTTTTCTCTTGAGAACCAAGAAGTGTAGCTTTCGAAGAAGTGTCATAATTGCATGCGCATATCGTGTGCAACAAGATTATGTATATTTTTTCTAAATACATTAAAATATGTTAAAAGTAAAAACAAGACCCAGGACCATGCATGGGAAGTAATACCAGATATACCAATATAATATTATACCTGTCAATGGTATAGTTTATATTGGTATATCTGGCATTTTTCTCCAAGGGATCTGTGCAACAAGATACACAAATGCTTGCGCAAGTACAGTACATGCTCCAGCTTTTAAATGAACACAGCCAATTCATCGTTTTTGTGCATGGAAGATTCAATTTTAGATTATCGGGTGAAGCTATTGTCATCTCTCCTCGTCCGTCGTTCACCCGTCAACATATCTTTAAATTTGAACCACAAGACCAATTGTGATTACATTTGACATGGAAGACCCCTATATGACTGGGAATAGATGTGTTCAAATGTGTTCGACAGGTCAAACAAAGGCGGGCCAGAAACAACTTTTTACTTCCATTTTCTTTTCCGAAACATTTTCCATTGAACCATCGTGAACTTTAGCTTATATTTGATTTTGATACGGAGGGGCCGATCTACATGTGAGAAACTTAATACTTTTCTCTACAGTTAATTCACATTTTTATTAATAAATAAATCAGCTATAAATTATTATGGAACATGCCACATGTATGATAAGCAACAAAATACAAAATTACAACATACTACACAAATGTGTGCACACAAATAGACATTACATGCAGTATTAGTATGAAGATATTCATTAATATAAAGAAGTATTTACACGTATTTACTCATTTCCCAAATGTTCCTCAGTCATAAAGCGAACAAAGTTTAAGCATTATTCCATATTCATGGTTAAAATACGTTAACTATAAATTTACTTATCAAGTTTCCAATCTTTTGAATATATATATATATATATATATATATATATATAGCTATATATATATATATATCTATATATCCCTCTCTCTCTCTCTCTCTCTCTCTACTCATGCTACGGTGTCGATCGGTGGTATGTGGTATCCGCATCGTGTTGTAGTTGTCACATATATAGCCAGCGAGACGATGTGAAAGACACATCGCGGGTTTCTTATAATATTCGCTTTTGATTGTTGCGCAGTAATTGAAATATAAGGTCGATCAATACAATACTTGAGCTACCTTTCTATGATCAGTATGTCTCAGACAGACGCATTGAAGTCATTAAAAATACAATTTTGAACACGATGTTGGGTAAAAAAAAAAAATTATATAGATAATTTCTATTTTTCATTTCCAAAATTCTAATAGCATTTATCACATAATTTGGCCATAAAAGCAGTTTCATAATTATCGGTAATAGACACGTTTAATATCAGCGCGTGCGATGACGTCACGGCGTTTTTTCAAATAACTTGCGATCGCTGTAGTTTATGATTGTTGTTTTCGATGAATATTTCGCGTTGCTTCGGGTTTATTTGATCATTTGATAAAAGGTATCTCACACTCGCACTATTTTATACGTAATTTATCAACCTCGTCCTCTAAATTCTATTTGAGCCTCGGTAAACCTCGGCTCAAATCGAATTTAGTGAACTCGGTTGATAAATTCCGTATAAAATAGAAACTCATGTGAGATCCTCTATATACCATTTCATGCGTATATTGTCACATTGAAACAATTTAATTTATCCTTTATACCTCCGTGCAAATTTCGTAGACATAATTTATATTTGTTAAATTGGGACATATCTCGGACATCTGCATTTGGCACCCTTCATGACAAAACCACAAACATTTATTTAGCACGAACACTAAGCTGTCTTTGTATAATGTATAAAACACTGGACACAACATTCCCCAATATAAAGAATTAATATTATAAAGTTATTATAAAAATGTTGTGTACAGTATGTGTTTTCTTGTACGAGTCCAGGTTGTGGTGAAAAGTCATATTGGACGCCGAGACAAGCCAGTGTCGATACCAATATGACTTTTCACCACAACCTGGACGAGTACAAGAAAAACTCATACTGTACACAACATTGTATAACAAGAAAACCAATGTCAGAAATGGTAACGCGCTCAAGATCATATATTATAAACCCAAGAATGTAATTGTAGAATATAAAATATATTGGTTTTGCGGTTTCAACTCAGAATTCCGTTAAAATAACAACAACAACCAGCACCTAATTAACGAACCGGTGGCCGACTCGACCGTCTCCGACCACAACCCCCAGTGGGCTGCAGAAATTTGCTTTTATGTATAATTGACATATAGTTTATCACAAACCAAAAATCAGCATTAATCAACGTTGATTAACGACAATGAACGAAATTGATATTCCCGAACAACACCTTTTACGGGACTCGGCCTCCAGCTCGCAGTTTGACTTTTAATCATCACAAAAATTCCCATTCTATAAATAAAACTAATAAAACACCCATTTTGATAATGTCAGCGCCCATGTGAAACGAGTATCTTTCCACCAGTTATACACGCGGCGCGCGTAATGACATTTTTATTATCCATCTGTATGTTTATCCAAATTTTGCGGCTATTTTTGGTATTTGTCGGCGCTTAATTCTCTACAGAAGCCTGTATATTGATCACCAGAAAGCATGATTTGGAACAGTAAACACGGAAGTGAGAAAAAAAACTCAATGCGGAAATGAAACGTCTGCTAAAATCCATCAGTGTTGCGCCCGCATCACAATTTCACCGATTCATTTCGCAATATAGAGTTAATTCGTGACGTCGCGTAGGCCCAATAAAAAGTGATATTGTACAGTCGGGAGTGTTACGCCAGCTTTTGAAGTAATTACCACTTTTGAAGTAGGTCTCCACGTTTGAAGTAAAAAACGCCAGCTTTTGAAGTAACTCACCACTTTTGTAATAAAATCACCAGCTTTTGTAGTAAAGTGAGGTCTCTGCTTTTGAAGTAAAAAAACGCCAGCTTTTGTAGTAAAAAAACTAGGTCTCCACTTTTGTAATAACAAAATTACAGCTTTTGAAGTAAACTGACTCAATACATTTTGACGGGCGCTGAACGATTTTCATGACAAAGTTAACCCGATAATCCATAGTGGCCATCGCCCATACGAGTGTGACGTGGTTTAGATAGCTTTCAGTCATGCTAACACAAGATAAATCACACAGTCAATCGCCCATACCCGTGTGACGTGTACCAAAAGGCACTTAGTGAGTCCGGTTCCGTGACAAAAGATTCCACACAGGTGGTCGACCATACGAGTGTGACGTGGTTTGAATAGCCTCCAATCATACCAAAGCAAGAGAAATCACACAGTCAATCGCCCATACACGTGTGACGTGTATACAAAGGCATTTAGTGAGTCCGGTTCCGTGACAAAAGAATCTACACCGGTAATCGACCATACGAGTGTGACGTGGTTTGAATAGCTTTCAGTTATACCATCACAAGAGAAATCACACAGTCAATCGTCCATACACGTGTGACGTGTACCAAAAGGCACTTAGTGAGTTCAGTTCCGTGACAAAAGATTCCACACAGGTGATCGACCATACGAGTGTGACGTGGTTTGAATAGCCTCCAATCATACCAACACAAGAGAAATCACACAGTCAATCGCCCATACATGTGTGACGTGTATAAAAAGGCATTTAGTGAGTCCGGTTCCGTGACAAAAGAATCTACACCGGTAATCGACCATACGAGTGTGACGTGGTTTGAATAGCTTTCAGTTATACCATCACAAGATAAATCACACAGTCAATCGTCCATACACGTGTGACGTGTACCAAAAGGCACTTAGTGAGTCCGGTTCCGTGTCAAAAATAATCCACACAGGTAATCGACCATACGAGTGTGACGTGGTTTGAATAGCATCCAATCATACCAACACCAGAGAAATCACACAGTCAATCGCCCATACACGTGTGACGTGTACCAGAAAGACATTTAGTTAGTCCGGTTCCTTGCCTAAGCATATGAGAACACACACAGGTGGTCAATCATACTAGTATGCAATGTTGTTCCCAGTCTGTCCGTCAACCTGACGATCCACACTGGTGACCGACCTTATAGGTGCGACGTTTGTTAGAAGAAGTTCGCCGTGACCGCGAGTCTTACAATATATAAGAGAATCCACGCTGGTGACAAGATGTGTGTCTGAAGACGACGTTCTGTCAGTCCAGTAACATGGCAACATGTATATTTCCTCAAAATTGGGGGACGTGACAAATGTATCAGTTACAACGGAAAATAGTTGGTTTATTTGTCCTCTTCTTTGGGAGAACAGTCCTATGTCAAACTTCCAATTCGCAATGTTCCTGGTGCCAAAAGGTTCAGTCTCCTTTTTGTAATTTTATAGTCGATTATCGATAATGATAAATAAGTCCATTTTCTTAACGTGGTTCATTCTGATTGGCCAACTATGAAACAAAGGACGAAAGTCCAGATGTCAGGTGATTAAGAATGTCATACAACAAGACACCGATTCTGCATAATTTCACGAGTCATTGTCCCAGTTAGAATAATATTATCATGCACGTGCTACAGAATAATAAGTCAAAGATGTTCATTCAATTTACAACTGAAATACAATCTCCTTTGGACACTTTAATAACGAGATAAATGGTTCCTGGAATTACAAACTAAATTATTGAACATACTCACGTCTGTTACGGGATTGTGTTATATCGTTCGAGACTTCGTGACAGCTCTAGAACCACCAAAAGAGGGAACAGGATAACAAGAAAATCGCATACCATATCGCTGTGTAGATCCGGCCTCTTTGGGAGCTACAGTTGTAATGTTTTATCATAACATTTAATGTTCAGGCGTTATGCTGTGGTGATTCTCCATGGCGGCCAGTGGAGCCCGTGTTCCGAGCGTGTATTATACCATGTGGTAGCTATGCCTGCGATTGCATTGTTGAATGTGAGTCCTCTGCGAGTGGGAGGTGTCAACATCGCCAGTAACTGGTGTTGCCCTGAATAGGGCAGGTATGTTACGATAAGTTGCTGGTAAGTCGAGGGCAATACTATTAGGAAGGGACTGGCATATATTCTATTTTGTGTTATACATAATTGCACCGATGGTTTGCAGTATATCAATAAATTCATTGTTGTAATTTTGTTCTGCATTTGGTATTTAGTTTTTTTTTTTGGAAAGGGGTTACCACATTGCGAGCAGCGCACGGTCTGGGCGTTTATAACTAACGTAGTTGAAAATGAGGGGAGTAGTAATTATGAGCTACATTGTAGATCTAGATATCAATCATGATCGACCAGTGCGCACTAAGATGTATGTTTGCAAGTTTGACTGATATATGAAATGTCTGATCAACTTGCATTTATATTTCATAGAACATAACCACACACATATGATTTCTTGAATTTAACAATCGAGATAACGGTAATTTAACAATCGAAACTGTACGAGTGTACTTGTTCTGTTCAGACTGGTTTATACATAATGGCTATTTAATACCACACGGACGACAGTGATACGGTTACATTGATAATATTAATACACACTTTATCCTTATCTACGCACACATTAGTTTGCCTCAAAATTGCTGTGCTCACATTGGCATATAATTAATTGTTTGATGTGATCACTATCCTGTGATATCAAATTTGAGGTTGCTTTCGATGGCAATGATTGGCAAAGTATCAAAATGTATCAATCGCGCGACATGTGTTCATTGTTTCCCCAAGCGTTATAACCTACATATGTACGGCACAGTTCATTTTAACCCACCTATAAAGCGGCTCGATACATGTGACCAAAAAGGCGATTGCCTATCTAAGTAGTCCTATGCGCGTGTTTTCAATTGTAATACAATATAATATAAAAATCCGATACACCTGTGCAAGATTTTACGAATCCTGGCAGTTTCTAAAGAGTTATTGCACATTTATTAAACGTTGTGTTTTTGTCGAAGGCTTAATATGCGGCCCTTCGTCGGCTGGTTACTGGCTGCGTATATGCTGCTCGGAATTTGCTTATTGGCGCAGTCAACAAAGCATCCTCTGGATGATAAATCATATGAAATCCTCGTTGAGCTAGTGAAGTCGAATGGTCAACTTGGTCTACCAGTGAAAGAAAGAACACATTTTCACAAATCTGTCTTGCTGAAATGGTTCAGATGGAAAACATATCTGGAGGTTATCGACGGCACCTTATATTTGAAAGGCAAGCGTGTAGTCCGGAAGAACGACATGGTCACACACGTGAAGAGTTATTTCAGACAATCTAAAGGAGCGGGTATAAGCAATGTTAACAAACAATTACGATGCCAATATCTGGGAATAAGTGAAATGCGTGTTAGGAAAATATTGAACCAATCGAAACTGTACCAACGCTTGAATGTAAAGTTCACCAACCGTGCAAAAATGATATCAATAACTGCAAAGCAAGTAATGGAGCGGATGCAAGTTGATCTGGTTTTCATGTCAGAAGTTGAGCATGGACGTAAAATGTTCAGATATGTGCTGTCTGCAATGGACATTTTCAGTAGGTTCACATTTTGCGACCGCTCACTTAAAAAAAGAGCTCTGAAGTTTCAACTGAACTCCAGAATATCTTCCGGCTGTATGGTCCGCCGCGCATTTTGCAAATTGACAGAGGCACAGAGTTCAAAGGGAAGGTGAAAAAGCTGATGAAAACAATGAACGTGAAAACAGTATGTAGCAGGCTTATATATCATCCTGAATCTCAGGGGGAGGTGGAGAGATCTCACCGAACGCTACGCAAGAAGCTCTTATATGAATCTATGAGGAGTTCTGGAATTAACTGGGTTGAAAAAATGGGAGATCTGGAAGTATCAATGAATAACGATCCGAAAGAATGCCTAGCGTGGAAGTCACCGTTTGAGGTATTTTTTGGCAGAAAACACAACTCTCTAGTGAACACTAATGATACTTCGCTTATTTCACCAATTACATTGGCCGAACCGACTGACGACGATAGAGCCACGTACGAACAGGAAAGGGACCGAATCCGCGGTAAGGCCGCCAACGCCACACAATGCATAGCGGACAGAATGATTAGAGCAGGTCTGCGACATCGCCCACAAGCAGTCTTTGAGATTGGAAATCATGTCCTAGTGCGAGTATCGAGAAAATCGTCTAAAACAGCTTCAAAACTCCGCGTGGTTGAAGGTGTTGTTACAAAGCGAAAGCTCCAAGTGGGCAGATACAGAATACAACTGGTATCAGAACAAAAAGAAGCTTGGTACTCGGTGAGTGACATCGCGAGTTTCGAGCTGAGGAGACACGGGCCAAATCGCGTGCCCGCAAAAATGAAGCGCGACAGAAGTATTACCAGGTAATACACAGGAAGACAGATTCGACGCATTCAGGCAAATTGGGTTTGACAGTGCCCTAAACCCTGCAGGGAACGGGGATTGCCAGTTCACTGCCGTAGCACATCAACTGAGGACAGCTGGAATTCACAGATCGCCATCTACACTCAGACATCAGGTAACACGAGACATGACGGTCAACCCGTTCACGCTTGATGGACCACCTATTCAATCTTTCATACCTGAAGAGAATGTAAATCGGTACATAGAACGAATGGCGGGTCAAGGGACATATGGAGACCATATCACTTTACAAAGAGTGGTTGAAATGTTCAATGTGAATTGTGTTGTACTGTCAAGTCGCGGACTTGAACACACGACGATCTTATCTCCCAGTGGAGTTTTTGATAGAGGAATTATGTCCATAATTCTCGGCCATCTGCCTGAAGGACATGGCGAGCATTATGTGAGTCTCTCTGGTTTGGTCAGCGATGCTGTCAACTCAGATGATCAGGGAGAGCAGGGCGATTTAGCAGTTTGTATCAAGGATGATGAGATATCGAGCACAACAGGAAGAGCTGAACTTAACAGAGCAAACGAAACGGCAATAACACATGGGGAGACGGGAATTGGAGTGGTGCATGATGAAGATAAGATGTTGACTGAATCAGCAAAAGTTGGACCTGACAGAGCAAGAAAAAGAGTACTAGTGCATGGGGAGACGGGAAGTGGAGAGGCGCATAGTAAAGAATGGATGTTAATAGAATCAGCAAAAATTAGACCTGAGTTAGACAGAGTAAGGGAAATAGCAATTGTACGTGGGAAGAAGGGGAGTAGAGTGGCGTGTAATGAAGATGACATTTTTACTGAATCATCAAGCATTGGACCTGACAAATCAAGAGAAACAGCAAAACTACACGACGAGAAGGGTAGTTGAGTGTAACGCAATGAAGATGCTATGTTGACAGAATCAGCGAAATCTATACCCAAAGTAAGAGAAAGAGTAATAGTACACACGGAGAAGGTACGTAGAGGGGCGCATAGTGACGATGAATCAGCGATAATTAGACCTGGCAGGGTAAGGAAAATAGCAATAGTACCCGGGAAGAAGGGCAGTAGAGTTGTGAGTAATAAAGATGAAATTTGTACTGAATTAGCAATCGCAAGCAAAGCGGCAATAGTACAAGGGGAGAATGCAAGTGGGGTGGCGCGTAATGAATACGCAATATCAGAATCAGCAAGACAAGTTGAACCTGACAGAGTAAGCGAAAGAGATATAGTACATGTGGAACATGGACGTGGAGTGGCGCGTAATGGAGATGAGATGTACACGTATGTTCTCATATTGCCTCCTGAGATACATGAACTAGTACTCGAGTATATTCTACTAAGTGATGTAAGCCATGCAGGCAGATTGAGCCTGGTGTGCAGTATGTACAATGACATCGTTGCTCGTTTCTTGAGAAATCACAGTCATCTTATGGAAATGTTCAAATGGACTTTGCATGTGGGTCCGAGTTTCGTGTCGGATTTGAAACTAAACGATGAGAAGAACACCATCTCTGTTGCGTGTATCATGAGGAAAGCGGGCAAGTCAAGTGGACTGGTATTGACACTCAAGTCATACATATCTTCAAGGAGGAGATGGTGGTGTGCATACCTCAAACTTGCTCGCGTGCAAAGCAGAGGACCAGGGTGGTTCCGAATTGTTGAACTAAACTGGAAGTAACTGATAGCCAGACAGGCAAGGTATAGTCTTCATCTTACTGGCAACGCAAGAATGTCTCAATCTCCGTTTCTATCTTCATTGGTTCAGGAGAAGCACTCGTTCAATTGATCATTTATTTCGTTATATATGTTTATTTAGGTCCATTTCCAGCATTGCTCAAGTTGAGTGTTGCAACAGTGTTGAGCTTTCGTTATTTTATGCAAACATATGGTATTGTTTACAAGAAAACGAAAACATGGTAACATATTAAGAACATATCGAGTATTTTTAAAATACATTAAATTAGAACCACGTTTTTTGAAAACTAATATAGGCCAACTTCTCGTATGTGACATTAGCAGAAATAATTTAGAGATTGTAAGAGGCAGCTACTTTGGATTAATATATGTAAACTGTGTGAGACATAATTTATATAGAATCAGGACATGGCTTGAGGAACGTTTCTGGGCGAACGGTGAAGTTGATTTATTATATATTGGCTTTAGTAAACGTGAATCAGTGGACGAATTTGCATGGCTGATGGATTTATAGATCTGGAATATTACTAAAATTATAAGACTTTCTTTATAAACTACACACTTCAAGATTAAAACTAATTGGGGAAATATAAGTGCATGCAATATTTCGGATCAGTGACCATTAACAATATAGACTACCAACTAGAATATGTACCTATATATATTGTGTTTTGATATGTATGTTTTGTTGTGTTCTGTTATATCTCAAAATAATTCATCATTGTTTTTATGTTAAGTTATCAGTCCGTGAGACACCTCAACCTTCCCTGACTATAGTACACCACTTAGTCTGACCCCAATTGATAGGTGCAACATAGCAATAGTAACTAGAATGCACTCAGAGAGATGCCAACGTGCGCAAAAATGTAAAAAAAAAAAAAAAAAAAAAAAAAATTTCACTGTATTTTACTTAATTTATTTAATTTAATTTAATGTTAGCAAAAAAAGACAATTACCATTTCTCATTTCATCACAGATAAAAGGCAAATTACTATATTAATCATTTAAGTAATTAAAACCGATTCCATGTTGCCGAAAGGATGAGACTTTAAAGGCACGTGAGGCCTTAGTTGTCGAAAATATTCATATTTGTTCCAATCACCGTAAACAGAAAAAAACAGTAAAACGCATACAGTTTCGTTCATATATACCAAGACCATCGCGTAAACAGCATGTTATCATAAAGACCTACTATATTCTACCTAAGCAAGAGCCTGATTGTGTTACAGAAGAAAGCACAATGCTACTGGCTAATCACTCACAAATGGCATAAACGCTCTTTAGTAGTTCCGTATCAGGAATTCACCCACAAAGAACGCTCTTTATGTTTACCATTATAATATAAACAAACACCAGAAAAGTAAATTTTTATGCTTTTGTTTACATAACAATGGTCAACCATATGACAATAACATACTGTTTATGCGATATTTCTTATTTGTATACGGACAAAGTCTGTCTACATTTTGATGTTCTTTCTGTTTGTGGTGGTTTTTGACGGTTGGAAATATTTTCACAGGATACCCACCGCCAACCGTACCTTTAATATCGATTACATTTTTTTCAGCGGCATATTTTCATTTTCATTTTCCGATAGTCAAAGTTGACCAAAGGAGCAATTATAAGAAATAATTAATACCATTTGTGTAAATATTGATAGCAGCCAATATGCAACAATAAATATGAATAATTAATCAATAATTAATCAATAACGACCATTTTATGTAATAATAAACTCTTCAAACGGTGTTTGTGTCAACAAATGCGTTTTGTTTTGTGTTACGTCATTCGTCGTATTTGACCCGGAACTCGGCTGAAGGTTGGGCTATTGCGTCGAATTACGAAATCGCGTTTTGAATGTCTCTCTTTTCCCGCACGATAAAAAGAGGTCTTCGCACGAACCAAAAATGATAAAACTTCCCAATTATAAGTAAAAATACCCAAATGAAGGAGTCTATGTAGGTCCCGAAGGAGTCTATAGACTCTTTGATGTAGAGATCTGATGGAGAAAATGTAGGTCGATCTATTTTTATCATAACTCTGACGTATTTTGACCTGGGAGAAAAAATCGAAATCGAGGCTCACTACGAGCATACCAGTTTTAAATATAGAAACAGGGAATCCCGACAAATGGCGATATCGGCGACAAACAAATAATCGAAAACAACACATAAAATAAACTTAGCAAAAACGCGGCACAGTAAAAATGTCAGAACGCCACGAGGTTTTACGTCGTTTTGGTGACGTCATGGAATGAAACGGAACAGAGTGACACCAAGCTACGAACGAATCTGTCTGATCGCCATACTGTTGCGCGAGCGCACGTAAATATGTATACCATAATATATTGTCTTCATGATAGAATATTGATTTCATTTATTGACCATAATAAACAAAACAGATTCAGATAGCAGAATTGTTGATGTGGATGAGAGGCGATAAGGGGTCAAGCTATACAATATTATACATAACTATTCAAGAATTATAGCGTCTAAGGGGAGGTTGAGGATAAATTTGACTAATTATTATTTAACTACATCAACAACATCGTTCCATTCATTCTTAATTTTGTTATGCGTTTCATTTTGTATTGCTGTGCCTGACAATTGACAATAAAATAATTAATTGTATTCGTATATTGTGTTGAATAAATTTTGAAAGGAGACTGAACCTTTTGGCATCAAGAACATTGAGATTTGAAAGTTTAACTTTCCCTGTATAGCGACATAACGCCATCGAATCCGTTATTTTATATACTCAATCATCAGAGTGTATGTGAACCCAACGGATTCAACACAACACATTACTGGCTCCCGTGTTTTATAGCTGGCCACGTTTGACGTAGTTATAATACTTCGGTTATGTGACATAATTTTAATGATTGAAAATTGTTGTTAATGTCGCCTTCCAGAGACGAATCTAATAAACCAAACATTTTCTGCTGTCCCTAACGCGTCGGGTCACCTAATTTCGAGGGTACGAATATGCAATTAAAAGTGAGGCAAATAATAAATATACCAACTATTTTCCGTTGGAACTAATACATAACCTAATTTTGAGAAACTATATATGTCGTCATGTTACTGGACTGACAAAACGTCTTCAGTCTTGTCTGACTCAATGTAACATCGAACTTCTTCTGACAACGGTCGCACTTGTAAGGGCATTCAATAGTGTGGGTTGTCAGGCTGACTGGGAAAAATCTTATATACTCGTATGATTGATCACCTATGTGTGTTCATATTCTTAGGCAGGGAAACGGACTCACTAAATGCCGTTCGGTACACGTCACACGCGTATGGGCGATTGACTGTGTGATTTATCTTGTGTTGGTATGACTGAAGGATATTCGAACCTCGTCACATGTATATGGTCGATTACCGGTGTGGATTCTTTTGTCACGGAACCGGACTCACTAAGTGCCTTTTGGTAAACGTCACACGCGCATGGGCAATTGACTGTGATTTCTCTTGTGTTGGTATGACTGAAGGATATTCGAACCTCGTCACATGCATATGGTCGAGTACCGGTGTGGTTTCTTTTGTCACAGAACCGGACTCACTAAGTGCCTTTTGGTACACGTCACACGCGTATGGGCGATTGACTGTGTGATTTATCTT
This sequence comes from Siphonodentalium dalli, assembly GCA_032622095.1. Classification (NCBI taxonomy): domain Eukaryota; kingdom Metazoa; phylum Mollusca; class Scaphopoda; order Gadilida; family Siphonodentaliidae; genus Siphonodentalium; species Siphonodentalium dalli. The sequence goes on from CP136062.1 coordinate 58,675,673, forward strand.
GTGTTGGTATGACTGAAGGATATTCGAACCTCGTCACATGTATATGGTCGATTACCGGTGTGGATTCTTTGTCACGGAACCGGACTCACTAAGTGCCTTTTGGTACACGTCACACGCGTATGGGCGATTGACTGTGTGATTTCTCTTGTGTAAATATATTCAGTCACAAGTCACACTCGTATGGGCGATAGCCACTATGGATTATCGGGTTGACTTTGTCATGAAAATCGTTCAGCGCCCGTCAAAATGAATTGAGTCAGTTTACTTCAAAAGCTGTAATTTTGTTATTACAAAAGTGGAGACCAAGTTTTTTTACTACAAAAGCTGGCGTTTTTTACTTCAAAAGCGGAGACCTCACTTTACTACAAAAGCTGGCGATTTTATTACAAAAGTGGTGTGTTACTTCAAAAGCTGGCGTTTTTTTACTTCAAAAGTGGAGACCTACATGTACTTCAAAAGTGGTAATTACTTCAAAAGCTGGCGTAACACGGGAGTCCAATATGACTTTCGGGAGTCCAATATGACTTTTTCCAGGACTATCACGTGGCGGCTTTTGCCCAATCGGAAATGGTGTTAGTTAAGGGATGGATAATAAAAACTTATATATACATGTACTCCCCGGTAACTTCATAATGGGCATTTCCGTGGCATCTATACAGATCCCCGTAGATCATTTCCCGTCGTCGGATCTCTAGGTCGTTACCTTCTCAAATTATGATCTCGTTATACCAACAGTCTTATTGGAAGGGAACGAGTTATATATAGCTGCCAATGATCAAGAACGGGTTATATTAAAAATGCGACTCTTTTTTTTCTCAAGGTTTAAGTGTTTTTCTAACAATTGTCTGAACGTCGCATACAATATATCATTCAACATAACTTCCTGCGATAGTTTGTTAGAACCATGTAGTAGTATATTGGTGGTGATGTTACATAATATATTTCGTTCATTAATAAGACTCGCTGTGCGCTGTATACTTGGCATTTAATTATATAATGGTATGAGTCCTCTACTTCACCACAGGTGCACATACATGTACATGTCGGAAACGAAGTTAGAATATTTGTGGTAATTCAGGTTGCTACAGTTTAATCTGAGGCGGGCATGCATAATTTGCGCTTCACGCGCGTTAGAATGCATGGTAAAATCAGTTTTCCTTTGGTTTCCAGATATATTGAGAACGTCGCCATGGAGTCCATGGTTACCTTGTTTGTGTCTAGATTGTTCCACAAAATTGATGTTGATGGGAGAAACTATTTTTGTAATAGTCATAGTCAAAACCAAGGACCTTAAGCCTGTTAGACCGTCTAGTTTCACGTCGTGATATCTGCCCGTGAGTAGGAGGAACTAGGTTTCTGAGATATAAAATTTATGTTGGGTCTAGCCATCTGAATACCACATAAAGGATGACCAAAGAAATATCCAAGTGATGACCGCAGTCATGTCCATTGCAATGATCCTATAAATGATATTTTTCATCCAATATAATGGTGAATAGAACGGACACGTCACAATAGTCTGCTCCATTGACTCATACATGTATGTGTGACAACGGATGTGCTGTCGACAGATTAATGACCGTATATTGTTTTCAGTGTTTAATAAAATTTAGAACAGTTCCCCGGTTCAGTTTTATTTGTACTTGACAATACGGAGTATGATATTACTGAACAGTGACATCGAACATATATAGCTTTAAGTTCTAGTGATGTATTCAACATGTCCAGGACGGATATGCAGTTCACCTTAACTATAGATGACTACGATCACATGGAGAACATTTATTTAAAAGCACAGGAGATGAAATTAGTTGAGTTTGCAAGTCTTATGTTGACCCCAAGAAGACACAATTTATTAGGTCGAGTTAACCCGGACAGTATTCTCGTATGTATAGCAGAGTTTTGAGTGAATTATGACACCGTATGTATAGTATTCAAGTAGTATTATGCCATGAGCAATTGCGCCACATATTACCATATGACTGCATTGGCCTCATTACTTGCTTTGAAATACGGTTGTCGGATTCAGTATTTTCAGTTCATCTCACGTATGGTATAACCAATAGTTTTATATAGAGAATACACGGAATTCCTGGTTTCACTTCATATCAGACATACGTAAGATTGAACAAAATCTAATGCAGTCGTATATACATGTATGTTCATATTTTCATTATCAAATTGTCTATTAATCATGTGATTAGCATAGCCATATAAATTGGTTAACATGCGGCCGGATAAGGTACACGCAAGGTACTTTAAGCAATTGATTCGTGACTAATGTCTTCGTGGCAAAAGTATCGGCAGAAATTATTAAATGTTGGAAACATCCCATGTCATAGCTGCTTTAATCGGATAAGGACAATTTATAAATCAATGATATATTGCCTCCCCCAAGGAGGCGACTATACGCATAATGATCAAACATTGCAGTTGCCTTATGACAATATAATAGTTTTGTTAGTAAATGACCGGCATGTTATCCATTCTCGACATCTAAAGCTGTATAGTACATATCAGGAACATATTGATTGGTATCAGCATAGCATTACTTTTATCTGGTTGTTTGCGAGTGGCTGATCAATATGCCGCCGAGATGGATCATCAGTTATGAAGTCCAAATTATACTATACCAAAGTATCAAGATATTATTCAGGATCATATTTCCAAAGTCGTACATAAATGATGATCTTCTCCAGACAATATACTGAATGTTATCAGGTAGAATGTGCTGGTACATTTACTCACTTGGTCCATTTTATCAGAAACAGACTATCCTGTTTCATAGTCATGGATTACTGCAGACAGGTTGAGGTATTAAAACCGAAAACAAAATATCTTAGTAATTGTCGGTTTAAAGCATATGACTCTCTTCATTACAATAAGTTCATAAAATATAGAATACCTATTTGTTTGGGACACATAGATGATGGTCTGTTTGGTTCCATGTTTCGATTGTTGTCATGTCGCCTTTGGCAACAATCTATTCAAGGACACCAATCATGTGAAGCTATGTAATAAATCGTTAGATATGCAGCATGGAACATTAACAATTCATGAGAATCACTGAAGTGAACGGAATACACCCAAATGTTCTTGTCCTATAACAAAAGGTGAAGATTGCCACTGGAGTTATACCCGATGCGGGGACCACTTAAGTACTCGACGTGTTCAGAATTTGATTGAATTGTGCCATTGGAACTATCAACATTGGATCACAACTCATTGCAAATATTGACGTATATTGCAGCCAACAAACAATATATCGATATTTGCTACATAGGTCACGATGAACCACCGACATACCTTACTCGTATTTAAATTCGAGCAGTACTATTTTTCGCGCACTGATGGGTGCGCGAATTTAAAACTGAGTGAAAAATAGTACGATTCCTGAGTTTATACCAAATCACAAGGGAAATGAGCTATATTGCGTTACATGTACATCATTACAGACAGTTGGATTGAGTATAATTATAGTCAATTATATTGACATGCGGACATGCATTCTCATCATATTTTATTCATATGCAAGTCATGGTAAAGTCATATATAGATGTTGCAATACTTGTAATACATACACATGTTCCCGTAAGAATGGACAAAAACGCATATCTCCATATCCACACCATGGAGTGACAACGTAGTCATGCTGTCTGAGTTAAATATGTTAACCCAACTATTTGAAACACTCGCAGCCACATGTTGATTTTCTCTCAAGTTAGCCACATATACTCGCGATTGTTTTAGATGTACTTCATTTCATTGATTTCCATGTGAGTGTCAGAATGATTATTTTGAGCACATAACCACCCATCGTTTCAACAAAATGTTGATGCAGTTAGAATTTATTCAATATTAATTGTCATTGTGGTGGTCTTTTAATATACACAGCTACCTTCAGGAACGATTAGGGACTGAAACTATCACCAGATACAAGTCTTTTACAAAAAATATTTTTGTCAGTTTTGAATTCGCGCAGCACGGCGCGCGAATTCAAAGTGCGCGAATTCAAAACTAAGCGAAAAATAGTACTGCGCGAATTTAAATACCAGTAAGGTATGCCAAAACCTATACTGCAGCGTTTCAGTTTCCTCTAATAGGACCGGACCTATGGGAGAAACCATAACTTCTAAAGGTTCGTTCAACTAGGGTTCTTCTGATGTCGTTTTGCCATTCCACGTAACAAAAGTCCCGGTGTATTATATGTCGGTGAAGCGAGTCAGAACTTAAGCAGTAGGATGAATGCTAATCGATTCTCCGTTTCTTCTGGTAATGTTGATCTTCCAGTTGGCGAACCCTTCAATTCACACAATGCAGGACCGTTGAAAAGAAATGCATGCACCGTAACGAATATTTATTCACTGTAGGAACTGTTACATCGGAAGTCGTTCTATCGCCGGTTGTGATGGTTCTTGACTGATTTGTTATGGTTGCTTATGATCCAAATTATACTTTTCCGTGATTTATTGACAGTTGAAACGCAATTTGTGAGCCATTTATGTGATAGTTCGATTAATTTGTCCATTCCCCACACAATTTATGGTACCAAAGAACATACAAATAATGAAAATCCCATTGTGGGAGTCATAACAACGACGAAAACCCCAAATTGTGATATCTCGATCGGTTCTCTCTCGATCGAGTCTGTTCTCTCCAAATCTAATCGGTTATATGCGGGAGATACGATGACTATTTGGAAGTATACCTAGGAAATAACCTAGTAAACACAACGAAATATGTATTAAGTTGATTTTATATACACCACTTATAATTAATTTCGGCGAGTTACAATGCCGTCCTATATATAATTAGTAACAGTAGTAAACAATCTTTCACTTTATTGTGAAGCAAAGCAAGGAATTTGGCATGAATTGTCAATGTGACAATGGTCAACTGTGAATACTGATTTTTCCCCAATAAACCAATAATAATGGTCGACTGAATTAAAAAAATAAATGTCGCCGTTTTCAGCTTGTACCCAACTTTTACGACGAATGTGACTTCCATTCCTTATTCGAAAATGGCCGTCGCCCAGAGGGGTTCAAATAGGTGACCTATGGCATTTCTCGGTTCCTTTATATATTTAGTTCAAACAAAGGGTGCTGTAAGTTGCCCCCCCCCCCAAAGACACCCTAAATATTCATCCCAAACCCCACCCGATCCAAAATAGCCGCCTTAGATGCAGAGCGTCCAATTGGGGGACCCATGTCATTTCCCACTCTTTCCAAGCACCACATCCGACCCAAAATGAGCCACATTAGCTAAAATAGATGGCACATGTCATTTATCGGCCACTTGTCTGATTAGGACCCCTCTGGACGGCGGTAAATTTGGATCGGGGGTATGGTTATTTTTAGGGTGTCTTGCGGGCTAACATACAACACCCTGTGTAATCTCTCTTTACTTGGGAACACGTCCCTTCTTGACAGTCGAATGTTGTCTATTGCATCATGATTCTTACTGACCGAACCATTGGGGACCCCCTACATGTGTATTTATACAAATATATTTATTTTTTATTGAACTAATTTGCAAAACACATGTTTTAGTTTCGTTTTGCCCATAGCTGTCATCGCCCCTGCACGAGGCAGTGTGCACGATGAAGTAAGTCCGAGTCGATTTAGCTATAGTTCGTGTACTGGCCGGCATATAGTTTGCAATTAAGTTCTTTTTAACTATTTTGGGCTTACTTGTGTGCACCCGATGTTGGGTTCCAAACAGAAACAGCCATTTGCACGGCATGGAACAGAAAATAGCGCCCCTTGTTAGTCTATTATTGATATGGTAGAACTACATTAGTTAAGAGCGTTTGTTTCATTTCAATGCGAAACATTTTAAACAGCTGGAAAACGGCTCTGACCGTCGCAAGTATTTCTCAGAGCATGTAAGCCTACAACTTGTGCTTAATATATTGGAGCATCTTCTTTTATTCTAAATGACAAGCAGTCACTATGCCAGACGTTGATAATTTCGGTGTTGTGAAATCAAAAGATCGTCTGAGTTGATATATATGCAAATAATTAATTTGCACTGATGAACATTATGTTCAGCCATTTATAGTCACATTAATGTTCGAGACAGCTGCTCGCTCTTTTTCCATGCACACAATAATCTTGGATCAAAGATTTTAGTTACACGATGACAAGTTTGTTTATTTCAGTTTCACATTTATTGAATCTTCTTTTGAACTTGAAGGGTGTCGGGAAGGAATGTTTCAACTCATATGCAACATTTCAGCTTAATATCACCTCCACTAAGGGCCATGTAAGGTCCCAGTAACATAAATAATGTGTTTTTGCAGTTAGAATATGTGTTAAACTGTTACAAATGTCAAATGTGTGTACAAAAGGTCTTTAGTTAAAAATTGCATGCGGTTGTAAAAAACGCGTTTTTTGCCTCTCTGATCACCCACGACCCACCGGCATACCTTCCTGCAATTATTATAACCCCCACTGACCGTAGTTAGTATTTCTCAGAGCATATGCGGCCGGTATATAATTATATCATTATTTCGTGTATCTTGCAACTAATCTTATACATCCTTCAAAATTACTAAGACAAAGTTTGGAAGCTCGAATGAGCCATGTCCCTTTGAACAAAATATTAGATAAGATAAGTTTATTGCCAATTACACCCACACGGGGCCGATGTCATAACACAAATATATATATGAAACAATAACTATACATACTTATAATCAGAATAACAAATTATCATGTTTGTTGTAAATCTGGTGTTTCACACATTTTGTGGAAAAAGAGACGGACCATGTTACAGATGATATTGCACGTTTCTGTTTTATAATTTTACAGTACCATGACGGTAACAGTGCCATTCAGTTACTAGCCATTAGCCAAACCACTGTTAGCAGTCGGATCATGGACTGGACTCTCCACATATAAAAACTTTCTTTTTTAAAGTGAGTGGTAAATGTATGGCAATTACAATTGCCAAAATGCAGGGTGTGACTAATTACCGCCCGGGACCGCCCGGGGAACGCCCGGGCGGACCAACGGGCCCGTGGAGACAATATCTCGACGTTATAACGTAGCGACATGCCACCTGAGGGCAACATAGAAACATTTACTCGCTCGCTCGTCTCCGGCCGGTCATATTAACCCCACAAATGCCGATATTGGCTAAAAGATCCTGGTTGATTACGGGTTTCTTCGTTTGTTTTCAGACAGATTAGTTTGGTGATTCGCGGTAGTGCAATACACCTGAGTGTTAACTCCATATATTGACTCGTTGCCGCTTCCACGACCGATGTTATTAACCCCTCAAAATCCGGTTAAATAGTGTATAAACAAAAAGAACATTGGGGCCGCCCAACGAGTCAATATATGGAATTAACACTCAGGTGTATTGCACTACCGCGAATCACCAAACTAATCTGTCTGAAAACACACGAAGACACCCGTAATCACCCAGGCTCTTTTAGCATATCGGCATTTGTGGGGTTAATATGACCGACCGGAGACGAGCGAGCGAGTAATTTTGCTATGTTGCCCTCAGGTGGCACGTCGCTACGTTATAACGTCGATATATTGTGTCCACGGGCCCGTGGGGCCACCAGGGCGGCCCCGGGCGGTCCCGTGCGGTCCCGGGCGGTAATTAGTCACACCGCACACGAGACTTCATATATATCGACGGGATGGTACTTTATATTGCTGTGACAATGAACTATTTAAATACGTTTTAAAGTCGTTTATCACACCATACACCACGCTGACATAATCACGCGATAGAGGGTTGGACACCCCACCTAGAAAAGGCAAGTGATAAGTGCATGAACATTACACAATTATCACCGAGGAAAATTTGTAAGTCCTCCATCGCCACCCAGTAGCTGTACTAATGCATGTGAAGTAGATACCTAGTGTCGTGTTAAGAATCAGCATTGTATGATTGCTTGACGTGATAATCGAGTCTGTTCGCGCCTCACAGTACTGTTCCCATACATTAAAGATCGGGAGAACACATTAATTGCCGCCGATGGGGTCATTGTCTCAAGGCATCGACCTCAAATGTAGACAGATTTTCACATGCGATCACTTAAAGATACGGGAGGTCTTGGCCGTGGGTATGCTGTTAAAATATTCATCTCCGTCAAAAACCGCCATAAACAGAAGGAATAGTAAGATATAGACAGACTTTGTTCTTATGCCAATCAGAAATATGGCATAAACTGTGTGTTATTGTCAACTTTTTCCCCTTTGTTGTGTAAACAAAACCAAAAAAAGTTACTTTTCCTGGCTTTTGTTTAGATCCGGATATGGTTTACATAAAGAGCGTTCTTTGTTACTGTTATCCTGATATGGAAATAATCAAGAGCGATTATATCATTTGTGTGTGATTAACCAATAGAATTGCGCTGCATTATGTAAACAGAATCACAACTTCTGTAAAACGAGCAGTCTCTTGTTTAAGTACACCAGCGTATGTCTTGACGACAATATACTATTTACGCGCTGATTCTGTTTGGCATATGAGCGGAACTGTATATATTTCAGTGTTCCTTCTGTTAATGGCGATTTGAACAAATTTAAATATTTCTGCAACGAACGCCGCCCGTGCCTTTAATAATTATTATGTAGCTCGCTTTTCAAATAATATCGTTTTATGACGCAATACATGACGTCATCGCCTGAACACACGACCAAAACAACTCCAGCAAGTTCATGTCATTAGGTATAATAAATTATCAACTAATATTGAACTTTCCCTCCCTTTTCCCTTCATTCATCCATTCAATAATGTGATTAGCCAAACAATCATCTTCATTAGACCCACATGAATATGAAAAGCTGGCTACGAGTGTGATCGACCTTGAGAACATGCCTACATTTGAGATCAATTTGAAACGCTGGCTACGAATGTGATCGATGCATTGTGACAATAAACCCACCAGCCTAATTGTCACACTAAATATAGGAGATAATGAGCGATAAAATAAAAAGTAACCTACCATCTTCACATTAATTTATCCTTATGGACATTAACCCTTTCAGTGTCAGGGGCCGATCTCATCGGCCCTAATTTACGGTCTGTAAAATCGGCCCTTTTTTGTTTTTGTTTTTTTTTGTTTTGGGTATGCTTAAGCATGCTATAGCGAATTTAAAAACAAACTAGATAAAATCTTAGGGGCATGTTATAACTCAAAACTATCACACCAAGTATTCATAGTAATAATTTTGATGCCCATGAAAAACGTAAGATTCCCTGGCACTAAACCTACAAAATAAGTCTGTTAAAGAATATAAGAAAAAAATATTAAAATTGTCAAAAATAATAACAAATGATGAAAAATTGTTAGGCCAATGCATTCTCTTATAAATGCGAGGCGACCTATGGTCGATTCGCATATATAAGATAATGCATTGGCACAGGGTATATGGGTTGATACACAAATCACACACATCAGCATTATTCAAATAAATAATCAAATTATCACATGTATATGTCCAAGGTGGGGTCTACTGTGGTAGCTTTTTGAATGGCACTGTTAACGATAGGACGAACATCAGTCATAATAGTAAACTTGTGATTTACTTTATATATTTCGTCAAAGAAACGGAGACGAATGCTTTTGTAAATAGTACATCTTAAAATAATTGTTCCTCGGTTTCCGTTTCCAATCCACACTTCCAATCTACATATTCTCTTGTTCTTCGGGAATCTTCGGTTATATATGGTGGCCTTTTCCTATTTCTAGAGTATGATTGCTAATCCGCAATTTGCTGAAGATCTGTCTTACTTCGATATTTTTTTTTACTATGTCCAAATATGGCTCCAATCGGTGATCGATTATTAATTCTCAATTTGTTCTTACCTGCTGGTTTTTCGTCGTTATATATACCTTTTAAGAAACACGACACATGGTCAGCCTTAAAATTATCACAAATTGTGTGTTGAATTCTCTTCGAATACTGGTCAGTTTTATCAATACTTTGAATTTTGGAACGACACAGTTAAGGGAGCACTTATTTGGTATTATGCAGTCATTGTGCTTCGTAAACAATGGGGTATCTACCAAGCTCACCTACCGCGTGATTAGCTGCTTTCAGAGAATATATATATATATATCTTTAATTATCCTCCATTACTGAAGATTATATATATGAACACAATAGTATATAAAGAACATAATACAAACGGTCATACATTGTACATGTATCAACAAATCAAAGTATTTACATATAAATACAATTCTCGAGTTGGGTCTGCGCTCTTATCTGCATTTACCGTCCAAATCAAAACAGTTCAGCATGACTACATGCATTGCATGCTTCAATCGCAAATGCCAGCGTCATATGGGTGGGTACGCACACATAAGGGCACAAACGCAACCGCCTTCGTTTGTGTATTCTCGTACGCACGTGCATCTGGACGCGCATTACAATCGGTAACGACATCCTGTCATCTCCCGATGACCAGAAGAATGACAAACGACTTGCATTGTTATTCCACTGGCCACTGAATCCGACAGAATGGGACGCGCGCATCCACATACACAGACGCACGTATACGCAACTCACGCCATATATGATTGTATATTGAATGCCTTTATATGGCGTGTGTGATTACTATATAATATAAACCATGTGGTTGTCAGAATTGGTTACATAAAGAGAATATCAGGTTTCTCTTTCATATATATATATATATATATAGATGGACGTCATGACAAGGTTACGCATATATAAAGTAAAGTATAGTCTGTCGAGCGTGCACTATATTAAGTAATACCGGTCATACCAGCATACAGATAATAAGCCTGCCACATTTTGACAAGATGTTTGAAAATTTGAATTGGAATGTCATCATCTGTAATCAATTGATCGCCCTCAATTTCTGATAAGTTCTCAAGGAGAACACTTAATTTGGCTTCTCTTGATAACGTATCATATTTGATGTAGGCGTTAATCCCAAGTGCATCCATAATACAATATTCCATCTCATTTCTAAATGAATTCATGGGTGTTCACTCAATGAATATGTGAGATAAAATATCGGTCGTGGTAGACAGAATCTAACGCCTAAATATCGGTACTCATGCATTATCAAGTTCAATGGGAAGATTTCCAATCTTGAATGAGGAAATTTTATTTTTATTTTTCTAAATATCATGCATTTAAAGGTACCCAATCCGATTAAACACCCCTAAATTACAATTCCTTTGGCTTCGGGGGTAATATTTGAATCGAGTCGAGGAGCTTACATGTACCTATCAAAGCTCAAAGTGATCAGAAATCGATTATTGAAGTTTGTTATTTCAATTATTTGTGGCACAGAAACACGCCGTCAAATGGATGGTCTCGGTCAAAATTACGGATGAAGATGGATAACTCTAAAAAACAAGTGATAATACGGCTAAATTTCGTGAATACCGAAGTGATAATACGGCTATATTCCGTTGAACAAAATGCTGATAAATAACACAATTTTGGAAATTCGATACCATAGTTGACAGCCGTTAGCATTATTTGGTTGTGGTGAATCGATTCTGATAACTAAACCGTATTTTGAAGAAATGTTGTTGTTGTTGTATCTTGATGAATTGGGGACCCTCTGGTCGGATTGAGTACCTTTAATTTTTTCAGTACTAATTACAAGGTTGTTGTTATTAACACAAAACAGTACATGTATACATATACTTGTAACTTATGCAGGCAGTCATGTGAGTCCGAAAATAAATAAGGTCATCGGAAAAAAGATGATGATTGGTGGCGGTCTTCCAATATTCACAGGTGAACATGACTGATCGAACATTTCCGATATGTCATCTATAAAAAATATTAAATAGTGTGGGAGGCACAGTAAATCCCTCCATTACTCCAATAGTTGACAATTGTTTAGGTCCCACCTCATCCCTTGTCCGCGTCATATACTAACTCGAGTCGAATTGTACATGGACTTTAATGTGTGGAAGAGGTTACACGTAATTCCAATGTGGTTCACTTTATGGAAAAATATTTCCCTATCTACGGAGTCAAATTCTGTACGGAAATATATGAACGCTGCATAGAGTGGCTTTGTTTCTTTTGGTATGTGGCGATTATTGTTTTCAAAATGAAAGCACGATCTATTATGCTCTTGTTGTTTTCGAAAACCAACTTGGTTTTCACTGATCAGATTATTTTCTTCTAAATAGTTCGTTATTTTCTTATTTATAATTTTGTTATATAATTTTCCTACATAACTACTCAGAGCAATCGCTCTATCATAATTGGGGTCTCTCCTGCGCAATGTTACAGATTTGCAAAGCGATAAATGGTTTCTACCGAATGAGTTGATTTGTTCGTCCGGCATTGAAGTCTCCACTTAAAATAATCATGTCATTCAACCAATATTTATTCAACAACAACTTAAGAGAAGAGAATATTATTTATTTTTCTTCAAGCGTCTTTCAAATTGAAGATTTAATGGGCAGAATGTAAGCTGATATAAAAATAATTTGAGATTGTGAATTAAATAATCCACCATTAAATTCAACAGCTATAATATAATTATCTAGGTGATGTATTTTCTCAACTCTTTTCGAATGTAATTTTCAACCAATGGAATGAACCAATGATATAGTTGCATTGATATATAAAATGGTTACTTTCTAAATTGTGTCAAATCGACATCTTGATCTTATCATAATGCGACCACCACGAGATCTACCAGTTATGGTCATATATCCATGTTCTGTTTGCGACGGTGAAGCCGAAGGTAGGGGAACAATTTGATTTATATTTTTAAGGTTGATATATACTAACTCTGGCATGGAGTGGAGCGAGGCAGTCAGAATTGCTTGACTGTATTAGTTCCTCCATCTCAGAGCATCGGTACGAGTGAGTTGTGCGGTCTGTAACCTTTATTGGAAGCAACCGCCCTCGTGCTGATGCCGGCGAGTGAGACGGTTTTGGATTAGGCTTAGTGCGACGGACAATGGAGCTAATCCCTGACGCCGCGTTAGCAGCAATAGAGAGATCTCAAATTGCGGATATTGTTAGCTGGAATCTCCAGTCTAACAGAGGCTATTTGACTCTCTCTATTGAATTCCGGACGGAGGATACTGGTACCCAGAAATCTTCTACCAGGAGCATGAAAGCCAAGACCAAGACCAGCCGTACAATGAAAGAGGAGCCTCCTAAGAGAAAGACGCCAACTCGAAGGAGAAGGGACGCAGCCAGACGGGCTAAATGGAAGAAGCAGAAGGGGTGACTGTAGATCGGCCAGTCGCCCCTCCCCGTGTGGTTCAGCCATCCAGTGTCACAGCCGGTAGGCCGGAGTTGTCTGAGAGACGCCCAGACGACCCGGCCTACATGGAGACAGGTGACATTAGACCAGCTAGCAGGGACTCCGTAGATCTGCCGGAGGTCCCTTCTGTCGACACATAGACGAGCGGAGACAGTGACACGGATTCCACCCCCAATGTTCCTGCCGCCAGTTTCGATGTGGAGATGGAAACACCACCCAGCCATTCTCCACCAGGGGCGGAATCTACCATCACCGCCCCTCCGACGCCGAGGTATGACGAGAAGCCGGCGACGTCCATCACCAAAGAACAGATGGAAAAACAACGCAACAAAACCAAGATGGAGATTGTGACACACCACGTAGCAGGAAGGACGTACCACCTCACCAATTACGAATTCTTCCTGCTTCGGGATCGCCAGGTCTACTGGCACCAAGACAAAGATGAGAGAACCTCTGGCATAGTCAAAGTAATTCAAACACCGACACATGGCCAATACACACTAGAGTATTCAACGCGTCCACGACCACCAGAAAAAAGAAAATGAACACCACCAAATAATTTAAAAATTGCTATCTTTTTTCATTTCCCCCCCCCCTCTTATTATCTAATAAAATCAAAATCATGAGGGATTAAGGAAAGGGCCCTTCGGCCCTTTCGACAATCCCGGGGCTAGCTACCCCTAACCACCCATGAAAAAAAAATTGTGTCAAATCGACATCTTGATCTTATCATAATGCGACCACCACGAGTTCTACCAGTTATGGTCATATATCCATGTTCTGTTTGCGACGGTGAAGCCGAAGGTAGGGGAACAATTTGATTTATATTTCAAAGGTTGATATATACTAACGGAAAGTTGCTAATGCAGTTTAGATAATTACTGTTTGTTTCTCCGTTATTCGCGAATTTATAGTTATGATGTTTGGTATTATCTGAATATCCGCATAGTAAAGCATGACACCAAAAATATTTATATACATGTGTTATATTACCGTTAATTTATTCAGATTGTATGTTATCTTGTTTTGTAATTTGATCGGATACATTATCACGAAATAAAATTATTTCATATACTGACTGCGTTTTGTTTTCATCAGTGAACACATTATTCACATATATATGACACTGCCATGCACATTCCTGTTAAAATCCAGCCTGAAACTATGAGCAAAGCAATATGAAATGGTACAGACATGATTGAGATGCCATCTACAAGATAGCTATCGAATTTGAACGCGTGTTTGTGAGAAACAAGCCACCTACAGTCCTCTTGGGGTTTTAACCATTTCATCACTATAGATGTATACACGTATGCACACTTTAATGTTAAATCTTTCCGAATTTTGTTGAAAAATCAGGGTCTCAAGTGGCCATCTTATCTTTGTAATATCTCTGGATATATCTGAAATGTTGCAAGCGCAATGAATAAAATTAAACACAACATCTATAGGCCGGAGTTATACAGTGTGTGTGTAATTTATTTTTAGATGAAAAACATGACTGTTGGAAGAAACTTGAAGCTGATTCTGTGCCTACATGTATCTATATCTAACAGAATGTTTGTTGGCTATTAAAATTGAAGTTGATTACAACACTTTGAGTCGAGGTGTCAGTGATATGTTCAAACGCAAACAGAGGCAAATGTATAATGACAAAATCGACAAATTATAATGCACGAGTAGCATGGTGTTTCACAGACATAGAAACACTTATGTTGAGATATGTTCAAAGTTAGCACATCGAAGCAGTCTTTACTATGATAAGAACGCATATTTCCTCGCGTGATATCCCACAGACCCCTGGCACAATAGACCCCAACCACCCAAATACATATATGTCTTTGAGTGGTTTGGGTGTATTGTGCCAGGGACCTGTGGGATATCCCTCCGAAATATTGATATTTCTCTCGGTAATTTCCTCGATGATCTCGTACACCTGCTTATCGCGCATTATCGTTATATTTCGATTTCAGAGATTGGGTGAATCAATATAGCTCCAAAAGTAATTTCCGTTAAACAATGGAAACGAAATCCAGGTTTATGGTCCGAATGTTGACAATTTTCAACGTCAATCTTGGATGAACAGGAAACACTTTGCTCGTTTATCCTTTCACATCGTTATGTTGTAGATAACGGTTGTATGTGCGAAAACAATTCATCTGGACACCCCCCCCCCCCCACATAAGGACACGCTTCCCAGGCACAATTCACACGAAAACTTTCCTCCTAAAGATTTCTCACTTAAATAGATTGTTGAAAAGTGTCATATTGCAGTTGGGGTTAACAGTGCCGTATCCGCTATCGACTTGGGGGTTTGAACTTTGGTATATTCGGGTCCATTCTACACGATAGTGCAAACCCCATCTCGCTCGGACCCCTAGGGGCGGTCCGGTCCGGTCGGCGGGTGTTAATTTCGGCGTTTTTGCGTACAATTATAGCGAATTCGGCAGCAGCGTATGGGTAAATTTTTTCACTTCCGCTACAGCTAGCGACTTGACCGATCGCCCATGGATGAATAGACGTATTTCCTTCATGATATAATGTTCATTTCCGTTGTCAGGCAGCCAGGGGAGGTGCGGTCGGCGCCTTTTTGGATTTCCCGTACCTGGCGGAAACGGCCGCCAGTCAGGGGTTAACAGTGCCATGTCCGCTCGAGCTATCGACTTGGGGATTGGAACTTTGGTACATTCGGGTCCATTCTACACGAAAGTGCAAACCGCATCTCGCTCGGACCCTATAGGGGCGGTCCGGTCGGCGCGTGTTAATTTCGGCGTTTTTGCGTACATTTATAGCGAATTCGGCAGCAGCGTATGGGTTAATTTATTCACTTCCGCTGAGCTAGCGACTTGTCCGATCGCCCATGGATGCATATGGGTATTCACTTCATGATATAATGTCCATTTCCGTGGTCAGGCAGTCAGGGGAGTTGCGGTCGGCGCCTTTTTGGATTTCCCGTACCTGGCGGAAACGGCCGCCAGACAGGGGTTAACAGTGCCGTGTCCGATCGAGCTATCGACTTGGGGATTGGAACTTTGGTACATTCGGGTCCATTCTACACGATAGTGCAAACCCCATCTCGCTCGCTCCCCTAGGGGCGGTCCGGTCGGCGGGTGTTAATTTCGGCGTTTTTGCGTACATTTATAGCGAATTTGGCAGCAGCGTATATGGGTTAATTTATTCACTTCCGCTGCAGCTAGCGACTTGTCCGATCGCCCATGGATGCAAATGGGTATTCACTTCGTGATATAATGTCCATTTCCGTGGTCAGGCAGTCAGGGGAGATGCGGTCGGCGCCTTTTTGGATTTCCCGTACCTGGCGGAAACGGCCGTCAGTCAGGGGTTAACAATACCGTGTCCGCTCGAGCTATCGACTTGGGGATTGGAACTTTGGTACAATCGGGTCCATTCTACACGATAGTGCAAACCCCATCTCGCTCGGACCCATAGGGGCGGTCCGGTCGGCGCGTGTTAATTTCGGCGTTTTTGCGTACATTTATAGCGAATTCGGCAGCAGCGTATGGGTTAATTTATTCACTTCCGCTGTAGGTAGCGACTTGTCCGATCGCCCATGGATGCATATGGGTATTCATTTTATGATATAATGTAAATTTTCGTGGTCAGGCAGTCAGGGGAGGTGCGGTCGGCGCCTTTTTGGATTTCCCGTACCTGGCCGAAACGGCCGCCAGTCATGGGTTAACAGTGCCGTGTCCGCTCGAGCTATCGACTTGGAGATTGGAACTTTGTTACATTCGGGTCAATTCTACACGATAGTGTAAACCCCATCTCGCTGGGACCCCTAGGAGCGGTCAGGTCGGCGGGTGTTAATTTCGGCGTTTTTGCGTACATTTATAGCGAATTTGGCAGCAGCGTATGGGTTAATTTATTCACTTCCGCTGCAGCTAGCGACTTGTCCGATCGCCCATGGATGAATAGACGTATTTCCTTCATGATATAATGTTCATTTCCGTTGTCAGGCAGCCAGGGGATGTGCGGTCGGCGCCTTTTTGGATTCCCCGTACATGGCGGAAACGGCCGCCAGTCAGGGGTTAACAGTGCCGTGTCCGCTCGAGCTATCGACTTGGGGATTGGAACTTTGGTACATTCGGGTCCATTCTACACGATAGTGCAAACCCCATCTCGCTCGGACCCCTAGGGGCGGTCCGGTCGGCGCGTGTTAATTTCGGCGTTTTTGCGTACATTTATAGCGAATTCGGCAGCAGCGTATGGGTTCATTTATTCACTTCCTCTGCAGCTAGCGATTTGTCCGATCGCCCACGGATGCATATGGGTATTCACTTCATGATATAATGTCCATTTCCGTGGTCATACAGTCAGAGGAGGTGCGGTCGGCGCCTTTTTGGATTTCCCGTACCTGGCCGAAACGGCCGCCAGTCAGGGGTTAACAGTGCCGTGTCCGCTCGAGCTATCAACTTGGAGATTGGAACTTTGGTACATTCGGGTACATTCTACACGATAGTGCAAATTCCATCTCGCTCGGATCCCTAGGAGCGGTCCGGTCGGCGGGTGTTAATTTCGGCGTTTTTGCGTACATTTATAGCGAATTTGGCAGCAGCGTATGGGTTAATTTATTCACTTCCGCTGCAGCTAGCGACTTCTCCGATCGCCCATGGACGAATAGATGTATTTCCTTCATGATATAATGTTCATTTCCGTTGTCAGGCAGCCAGGGGATGTGCGGTCGGCGCCTTTTTGGATTTCTCGTACCTGGCGGAAACGGCCGCCAGTCAGGGGTTGACAGTGCCGTGTCCGCTCGAGCTATCGACTTGGGGATTGGAATTTTTTTTCATTCGGGTTCATTCTACACGATAGTGCAAACCCCATCTCGCTCGCACCCCTAGGGGCGGTCCGGTCGGCGGGTGTTCATTTCGGCGTTTTTGCGTACATTTATAGCGAATTTGGCAGCAGCGTATGGGTTAATTTATTCACTTCCGCTGCAGCTAGCGACTTGTCCGATCGCCCATGGATGCATATGGGTATTCATTTCATGATATAATGTCCATTTCCGTGGTCAGGCAGTCAGGGGAGGTGCGGTCGGCGCCTTTTTGGATTTCCCGTACCTGGCGGAAACGGCCGCCAGTCAGGGGTTAACAGTGCCGTGTCCGCTCGAGCTATCGACTTGGGGATTGGAACTTTGGTACATTCGGGTCCATTCTACAGGATAGTGCAAACCCCATCTCGCTCGGACCCCTGGGGGCGGTCCGGTCGGGTGCGGTCGGGTCCGGTCGGGTGCGGTCGGGTGCGGTCGGGTTTTAGTAGGACCCGCCTATACACGTTCGCCATATGAGCGAAGACGTCAGAGAGGCTTGCATTAACCCATATTGTCTTAAGTTCTGCAGTTATGGAAGATCTACACCGTTCGTCGTCTGATTTGTGTATGTTTCCACGACTCTTTATAGATGGAAAGATGCCAGTCTGTGCAAAGACTGCGAGGTACTCGTGTAAGTTGTATTTATGTAAAACATGGATTATATATCTGCAATGAATGATTTCTGATTACAACATAATTCAATAATATAACTGTGCAATCTCATCAGGGATAACAAGGTAGCAAATAGACTCAGCGTTCTTTTGTCGGTGAATGATGTAAGTGCACTACAACCTACAAGACCCTGTACAATACATGTGCGAGTATGTGCCGGAAAACCTTGCATATTTTTGAGACAGAAGCGGTGATCCTTTTCGAGAACGGTATAATCAGTATTAGACAAGCCCCATATTAGCTCGCTACCGTACAGGGACTTGGGATCATAATTGACTTATATATTTTAAGACAGCTGTCTAGAGTTATGCCTCCAGCATAAACGCCTGCATTCGTCCTTGGATATATAGGTCCCTCTAAGTTTTGTGCAAACACTGTTGACCAGTTTAGAATTGAAGCTAAATTTTTCTATATTGATGCCCAAGTGTTTTCCAGAGGAGACTTCTTCGATAACGGTATTGCCAAATTTCCATGAATGCTGGGCTTTCGCAAATTCTGTTTTCGATTCATTAAATACTATTACGAAAGTTTTCGAAAAGTTATATAAGTATCTCCATTTTGTACTATACTTCAGACATATAGAACATAGCGTAGTAAGTCCAGTTTCAGATACTGACAGCAAGGCCATGTCATCTGCCTGTACTGGCGATGTGCAGTCAGTTTATTCCACTCAGATGAAGTCCACAGGAGGAATTTGTAAGATCTTAAATTAGATCATAAGAGCGATTTGAATACATGCCACATCTGTATATCTGATGCATCTTTGTGCCAAGTTTCGCAAATTGTAATACTTTTGGTGCCTTTTCAAAGTTATTTCTTTTCTGGGCGGGAGTTCAAATATGTTTGTGCTTTGTTTTTTATATATATATATATATATATATATATATATACTAGAAGGTGACCCGACTTCGTCCGGGCTTTGACCTTGAATTGACCATTTTGAAGGTCAAGGTCAGGTGGGGTCAAACACCAACACCCCAAAAATGGTGGAAATCGGCCCAGCGGATACCGGGAAATCGGCCCAGCGGATACCGAGATAGCCTATGCATCAAATTTCGTCCGTAAAAATCCGCCAGTTTAACCCGATTTGATTTCCACTCAAGTATATAAACGCGCCTCATATACACACGCTCATTAATTATCAAGTTTCAACGTGCCCGAGATATCGCCAAGACGTCTGAAACAGTCAAATGCATCGGCCGGTTAAGCGTTAACGTGATCTAACGTTATGACCTCTAACGACGTCATAGAAGTTACGCATTGTTTTTATCCTGATGGAAGATAGTACCACTTCTTCTTGATAATTGAGGCAGATAACTAAAACGGATACATACGCATTATATATCGTTGGAAAGAGGAAACACGAAAGATTCTCACAGTGTCATTATTATGACTGGCATTTTATTATTCGCGCTGTTTCGAATCGATTTGTAAGCACCGAACTCAAATGAAAGTCCCGTAACACAGCGTAAAAACAGATTTGACCTCGGCACGTGAAAAGTTGACCTCGGATCTGAAAATCAATAGGCCTATGTCACCCCCGGCCGAAAATACCCCCACATACCAAGTTTCATCGAAATCGGTTCGGCCGTTTTCGAGTTCATCGCGATCACACAGACAGACACACACACACAAACAGATCTTCCAAAATATATAATTATATATATATATATATATATATATATATATATATATATATATAGGAATCAAGAAAGAATTCAGTGTAGAAGGGAAAATTAAGAATTTAAAATTAAGAATTAAGAACCTGACGTCACAGTAAGAACTTATGTCAGCATTGGATTTAAAATTGAGTCTGATGACAGGCGAGATCCTAGAAAGGTCTCACTCCAAATAAATTCTTAAAAATCTTTCTCAATCGCTGTTGGCAATATATATTGTTTTCATGTATGTGTGTACTTCGCGGTTAATTGTTTCAACGATATTAAATGAAACTTACTTTTTCAAGAATATGTAGTGGGACCAGCACCATATAATACCTACACAACGTCCTATTTCGCATAAAATCGTCTTGGTGGTATGATATCTTCAGCAAAACAAATAACTGGACGAACTGTAGTTCTGGTTGTTGTATATCATTTTGAAGGCGATATGTTATATCAAAGCGGTTGTTTCATTGCGGCTAACATACATGCATTTCAGAAATAAGCATTTTAAATGAGGCACTCATTATGACCGGGGGAACATTCATGGACATGTGCTTTTAGGCATACCACACGATAGCGACCGTTTAATTTCCGTTTTGTTTAGACAGTCCAGTCGTACAGCTCCTTAAATTTCCAATTTCTTTATTGTTCCCCGTACACAAATATGTGGCACTGCAGACAGACATTGGTATTTCCAGACATAATGTCAACAACAGTTTGAAATAGTAGAGATAAATACAATAGGAAAACTCACACATCTAAGGATAACATATTCAAAGTGATACTATACGGAGATGTACTCAAATATCATGGACACGCGGGCACGATCCTTCCACCTAATGCGCATACGATTGTCCACTTATAAACGGACAATCCGTACCTAAAATGATGGTTAATTAATGGACAATCCGACCACGCGTGGCACGCGATCTTGGGATTGTCCACTAAATCACGGCATATATAGATAATCCTGCATGTTAGCTTCATATTAAATATGATGGGTATAATAACTCTATAAAGAATGTACCTTTACTAAATAACGGAGATTTGTATGAGAAATTTGCAACACCACAACAGATCAACTCTTGTTAAATATAAGTAAAATTCTTCCCTTGGGTGGGTGTGCTTGGGGGAGGTTTGGGGTACGCTCTTTAAAAACACTTCTTCGAATATTTCCGTTATTTCGTCAAAAACTCTTCAAATATCTCCGTTATTTCGTCAAAAACACTTCTTCTCATACAAATCGCCGTTATTTAGTAAATCAACATTCTTTATAGAGTTATTGCCCTTCATATTAAATATGAAGCTAACATGCAGGATTAGCTATACATGTCGTCATTTATTGGACAATCCCAAGCTCGCGTGCCACGCGTGGTCTGATTGTGCATTAATTAACGAACATTTTAGGTACGGATTGTCCGTTTATAAATCGCCAATCCTTAAAGAATTACCTGATCCTTCAGGCGAGCCATGCATCTCTTGTTTCTATTATTTACTGTATACCCTCACATTCACTATTTCTATTATTTACTGTATACTGTCACGTTCACTATTTCTATTATTTACTGTATACCGTCACATTTACTACCAGCCATTTTTCTCCAGGGAGAGAGGTATCCATATAAGTTTAACAACGTGTACCAGATCCCATTTGCATCCGCACTGTTGTAATTCCCATGCCTTGAGTTTTGCGTCTCAGAAACGTCTCTATTTATTTTCTCTAGATACCTGCTGTTTTCAAAAGTTTGTCGTTCTCTCTAATATTTCTGTTGAATTATACAAGGCCACCGGTGGTTTGTCACAAAACAATGCCTTTAGTTCTTGTCGAAATCTTCTTCCCGAAAAGCAGTAACTGATTACGTTCAGAGCATTATTTGATGTCGACAGAAGCCTTGTTAATGCGAAACCGAAATCGATATCCGGGCGTTTTATGTTCGCGAAACTTTCCGTGTAAAAAAAATACACCAACAATATAACAACAGGCGAAGTTGTAACAATATGCTGAACACTAGTGGCAACTAGCATTGGAATAATAGACGACATTCCACCCTGTCCTGTAGATGTTTGGTTTGGATTACGATTGTCATTATGTGATATCTCAGCCAGAGCGGACCTCGTTTTTATTATGCTCAGAATCAGTTTGGTATCCGAGATTATCAGAATGGTAACTGGTATAAAGGAGTATACTGCCAAGTCCATCCAGACCCAAATGTATTTAGTGAAGAAACTGTATGTCGGATTCTCAGGTACAACATGGCTGCACATATTGACCTCCTCATTCAAATGATAGCCATATAGCAAATGGGCATTTACCGAAAACAAAACTATATACATTATCAAAAGCGCGATCTTAGATGACTTGGTGTTGAACTGGAATTTTGACATCGGGTAGCTGATAGCGATAGTTCGATCCAGAGTCAACATAACTAAAATCCAGACACCTGAATCGGTGAAAAAGAACACACCAAATCGAGTAAATTTACAAACAAGAGAACTGTACACCCGTATATCCTTCTCGAAACCATAGAAACACGTGCTCGGGATGCCTTGTACATGCAGAGCAATCAAATCGTTTACCGCCAACGCGGTGAAGAAAACATGGACATGCGTTCGCCGCATCCTGGGTCTACAGAAAACAATTGCTGACACTATATTCCCGATGGTTCCCGTCACTAGAATTAAGGGGCCAATTATCCTCCACATCCACAGCCGTCCTTCCATCCACAGTCGTTCTTCCAAAATTCCATCAGCGTTTGTGCCGTTTTGGGTTAGATTATTCATTTTCTCGGAACAAAATATCCACTATTATTATGATCACGATATAATCGAGACTGTATTGGTGCGTCCGCTGATCATGATTAATATATTATGTACGGTGGGGTTTAGTGACATTACCAGGCACGGTCAATACCTATCACCAGCTAATGAAAAAAAAAACTTATATCCCGATCCTTTGGAACAGCCGATTACTTTTGTAACATACCTGGTCGACGGTCAATACAGAGCACGGTCAATACGTAGTTACGTACCACCTTCTAATGAAATCGTTTAACTTGCCTCGATCCTTATGGTGATATTGTAATCAACAGCCGATTGCTCTTGTGACTTACCTGGTCGACGTAAGTTGATTGACGTGTGTATTGGCTAGCATAATGGTAGCTATTTAAAAGCCATTCAATCGATTTGTGCTTTAATGAAGAGAAGAGGTTTTTTCATTGGTGAATTTCTAAGAAGCAACGAATACAAACTCTATAGCTTCAATGTCAATAAATTTATTCTTCGTGACGATATGATCGCGAGCCTCACTGCTACATATACGTATACTATGGTGAGGGTGTTTAAATCTACGATTGGGATGGTGTTTACGTATACTAAGGTGAGTGTGTTGTCGTATACGATGGTGAGGGTGTTTACATGTACATCTACGATGGTGAGGGTGTTTCAGCCATTTCAGTCAAAACATTTACCCGCAAAGGTAGGAAACTACTTGACAGTTGTAGTCCAGTCCAAATACAACACATATGGCTGAACCTATAACACAAAGTGCATCAGTCAGGAAGCTATATATATATTCATTAATAATTGGCTGTCAAAATAACCCAATTAGATATTAATGATAAACCAGTTATCACCCATGTGAATATCCAATGGGGAAATGACAAATATAAGCTTACAAAGCTTACAGTCAGACCCGTTTCCCATCTCTTATATGCCGGGACGCACGTTTTAACATTTTTGTAATAAATATATGTGTTGTAATTCAAATTGTATATGTATGTACACACTTGTTATTGAGAATAAAAAATTGTTTACACTAAAGTGTAATGAATATAATATATAATAGGTTCCCACTCATATGAAACCCCGTGTCTCCCATGGTATTCATCAGAAAGTTTTGACATCTTGAATTGAGAACATGACAAATGCAGCACACTTTTAAAGTTGAGGTTCAATATCGCCACGTATTGGTGGGTTAAAGGTGGATTATCTCTTTAAATAACAAATTTGAAATAGTTGCGTGGGTATAAAATAATCAATATGAACTGAAGACCCATGTACGGAAAGGCTTTATCAATTAATATTGATTTTATTTAGAATATTTTATTGGGCCCGTTTATTTGTCTATTTTTAGAACAGACCATTCGGGTGATACCATATAGCGATAGAGAGCATTAGGCTGCTCATATGGCTACGTACCGAGCGTCAAATGTCCCAGATTGATTGGTTGTATTGATTTATTCCATAGTTATAAGTGATAATGGGTATAATTAACGTTTATTTGTGACAAAATTACGCAATAAAATTTATGGTCTCTGTTAACAGTAACTACTATTGTTCGTTGGCTAAACAACCACACCTTTTTAGACCAGAAAATATTCGAAATAAAATCAATATTAATCGATATAAGCATTTCCGGACAGGAGTCTTCGCACTCAGATCTAATATTTTATACCCCGGTAACTATATAATACATGTTTACAAAGAGATAATCCACATTTAACTGCGTGATTGGTGTTTGCTAAATGTCACCGGCCTTACTACTGCGTGCGATTGTCTGCATCTTGAACAAGTTGTCACTTAAACTTATTTTTAAACACATCCATATCTGGCCCACTGCTGTCACTCGACATGATCCCTGCCCCGTATGGCGGACCACGAAAGGGTTTTCATCATATATTCACAACCATGTGAATCAAGTCGCTCGAATGATGGGTGTTGCACCGAATGCGATAAGAAAACTGACCATGGGAAAGACCGCTTAAAAACAATTTTCATGGAGCCAGTATCTGGAAAATGAGCTCCATGGTTTACACGCGTTACAGAGGTCTATGCCTCCGAAATAGATATCATGATAAGTATTGTTTTGTTCGCCATATGGGCTATGATTTAATTCGAGTGAATTCAGTGGACCAGAAATGGGGGGTTATGTTCATGTACACCAGGGGAAACACCCCTCAGACGAACCCTGCACCACTTGTTTCTATTATTTCACGACACATTCACTATCAGACATTGTTCTCCAGGAGAGAGAGGTAACCGTATAAGTTTCATGACTTGTGCCCGACCCCCTTTGAATCCACACTGTTGTAGATTCAATGCCTTGGCTTTTGTGTCTCAAAGGTGTGTCGTTCTCTCCAATATTTCATTAGAATTATAATTATATAAGGCCACCCGTGGTTTGTCACAAAACACTGCCTTTAGTTCTTGGCGAAATCTTCGTCCAGAGCAGCAGTAGGTGATCACGTTCAGAGCATTATGGTCGACAGAAGTCCCCGACCAAAAAAGCATCCCGGATAATGTCTCGCCATATGAAAGTGGCCAGTTTTTAACACAAACATTAAATTCGCTTCGTCATAAAGTTACATCAACATCAAGGTCAGTCATGACCAAAGGGTCATAACGTGAACATATAAAATCTGATCGATATCCATGACAGCAATACAGTGACACTGATGATATTAAATATTGATTTCTCATACAAATGTTGCTTATCAGTGAGATAAGCAACATGCTACAGTGCTCGCTGCAATGGCGATGCATATAACATCCATGGATCGATGGCCTGGGAGCAACGAAATCGAGCGGGTGGCAAATACCATTGTCTCCCTCGACAGCGAGCCACAACTTTATAATACCGGCTGTTCGGCACTGATCCTAACGCAATGACTAACTTAAACGTGGAACAGACATATTAATGCTTGTTTGACATTACGTATGACATATTAATGCTTGTTTGACATTACTTATGACATATTAATGCTTGTTTGGCATTACTTATGACATATTAATGCTTGTTTCGCATTACTTATGACATATTAATGCTTGTTTGGCATTACTTATGACATATTAATGCTTGTTTCGCATTACTTATGACATATTAATGCTTGTTTGGCATTACGTATGACATATTAATGCTTGTTTCGCATTACTTATAACATATTAATGCTTGTTTGGCATTACGTATGACATATTAATGCTTGTTTGTCATTACTTATGGCATATTAATGCTTGATTTGCATTAATTATGAGATTCAATTCATTATTGTTTCTGCTTAACCATAATATAAAGAAAAAGAACATGAATAATGGACACAATAAGTATGGGGGACACTAAGTATGGGGGACACAATAAGTATGGGGGACAAAATAAGTATGGGGTACAATATTTCCTATCCGTTTGCCTTCTCCTGGTTGTCGGAGTAATCGTAATTATTATGTTCATCAATTAGTGATATTTGGTATCGGTAGCTGGTCTCTTGAGAGGGAGGTAAAGTGGCAACATTTGAATGGAAAATTCAGTTTTAAGTTTTGAGAAAAGATTGATCAAACTTTACAAAGCGCAGGTGACCATGTCGTACCTGTTTGGAAAGTTTGAAGACTTGTCCAGTGACAACGCGAAGGGAATTTTGATATTCATCCCAGGTTGAATATTATTGGACATTATTAAAAGTAGGTCACCATTGTCTATCATTGAAAATAATATTTCCATCAAATGTTACAAAAGAATGCTGAACGTTTCGGCACCTGTACGTTTCGGCACCGGTGGTTGCCGTTCGGCACCTGGACGTTTCGGCGCCTGATTTTTCGGCACTTTGGACGTTTCGTCACCTGCTAATTTTCGGACCAACGAAATTACGAGTGAATACTAAATAGTTGTTTTTCTTTATGGGAGCACAGGTTATTTAACCTAGATATATTATATATATATATATATATATATATATATATATTGTATTATGTTTGGACTCAAAGTTTCGTTAGTTGGAATGTAGTACCTAAAAAGGGGACCGACATTCAGGGTGAGGTCTGGGGATGTGAGTGTACATATATCATGGAGGGGATGGTGGTCATATGGCGAGATGAGGCTTTTGATAACAATATGGGCGAATACATGAAGATATAGGCTTATTGGGATTTTGAAAGTTTTCCGTCAATGGAATCTACCTGACGATGCAATGACGGCCGCTTGGTTGTCTGATAAACAGATCCAAATACAAATTTGCCACCAGTATACAATACGGAACAAGTAGAGACAATTGTATAAATGTTGGTCAAGTATCAACAATGTTTCTACTGAACAGCCTCTATAAGATATCCCAACACAAAAGATAACGTCGATTTGCTCAGTAGTTCGTAACATGAGTAGATATATGGTCCAATGATTTTTCACAGAGCTTTGCTGATTGTTCGACTTATAAAATAATTCTTTGTTAACAATGATCAACAATTTGTTGACTGAACAGCCTCCATAAGATATCTGAACACCACTTTGAAAAATAACGCCCAGTTGCACGCTAGTTCGCAAAGTGAACAGAAATGATTTCTCGCAAATATGTTCAAGTATGAACACAACCAGGAGGTCGATGACTTACATACACTCGAGCCGAAACGTCCCCTATTAAGAAGTCTGAACAACGAAGTTCATAATACTAAAGCGAAATAATTGTTGTTTGAATTCTTGAAGCGACATTCAAATTGACGTACATGATACTTTTGAAATTGGGAGAGTCACTCGTTTTATTCCCAAACGATTTCGTTAAAAAAACTGTGATTCAGACTCAAAAGCACTCTTATGTCGAAGTTCTCCAATCCTAATCCTCACACTTTTTTTGAATCATATAGCACATATATCCTATACAATGGGGATAATAGCTTGGTAAGTGTTGCCCGTCTCCTCATCCCTAACGGGGACGACGACACAATGCAACATATGTATCCTTAAATCAGCGTTCGCCTGACCAAAATCGTTAAATTCTGGAAAAAGTGACTGGTGGGTATGTTTCATCGTCGATTTGACAATAGTTACCACCAATTCCGATATTTTTCACTATCAATTTCGTGAACAATATTATGTTTCTCCTTTAACAAAATTGGTCTCAACTTGTTCAACCGTGGGTAGGGATACCCGACCACTTTTGCCGTTTGGCCGCTGCCCTGATATGCTGATAAAAATAATATGAAAGATAAAAAACAACATTGGTATTGGGTCCCAAACAAACATTAGCAATGTGCAAGTCATGGACGATAAAAGAGCCTTCCATGTTAGTCTATTCCTGATATGGTATAAAATAAAGAGCGTTTATTTGAACACTGTATTTGTCAGAGAGATTAAAAGAGTTTTCTTCTCTGTTTTTGTATTCTTTGAATAATTATTGTCAATCATCCTGAACACGGCTTGTGATCAGTCTTTTGTCGGGAACCACAGCAAACCGGAACCAACCACCATTGTTTGTAATAAAACAACAAACGGCACACAACTTCTGCATTCAACGACGCATCTATTTGGACTGTGTAAACACGTTTTAGTATGTACCACCGAGTCATAACAAACGGCGAATATGAACACAGCATCGAAACGATATTATATATGAGAAGAAAAGAAAAGTAAACAAGTGCCGAAGCGTCATCGATGAAGTGCCGAAACGTCCAAGCACCTGGGCCGAAACAACCAAGAGCCGAAATTCCAGGTGCCGAAACGTCCAGAAAACCAGGTGCCGAAACGTCCAGGTGCCGAAACGTCCTGCACACTTACAAAACAAACATAAAATGAAAAATCTGCTTTGAGTTTTCTCTAGATATATGCTCAAACATTCCAACAATACATGAAGTATTATTCTACGGTTTGTTAAAAATGAATAATCTTGCCTTGAAAATTGACACTGAATTCCCCAATTTAAATGTTGCCACCTTACCTACCTCTTAACTTTAAGTCTGGTAGTATGCTACTTAAGATAATCTTTAAGTTAACACCTATAGTTCCGATCCGCCTTTGGTGGGGAAGATGGAATGAACCTACATGTAGTTCATGTATATAATTATAAATCATTTGATTTAATGAAATCTGTCCAACAAGCTTACCAACAAACCGATGGGTGTGTGGTGCCAATGGGTGTCCCAGAACAGGAACTATTTAATAATGCATGACGCGTGCTAACAGGGATTCGGTCAGTGGTTCAAGTAGATTGAAATCACCCAAGTGTAGCGTTCTGACATATGGACACATTTTTTCACAAACTTACACCACATATTTATTAACAGGGTAGTAAGACAAATGAGCATAATACACAACCCGCGGGCACAACTATATATGCTCATATAACTCTGATATATCTCTTCAAATTATGTTAATTATAAAAGCTCGTTATAATTGTCTAGTGTTTAACTATAGATATGTGTTACCCAAATCTGTGCTTAAAGCCTTAAATCTAAATCCATTATTAATTTGATCATTACTTAGGTCCATTGGGCGGTATATATACCATTGAACAGGTCTTTGATATAATCTCTTTATTCTTGCTAATTAATTCATCGCAACAAAGAACTTGTTTATTGTTTAACTATATATATTTTTTTACCTGCTAATTAATTCATCGCTTTTTTGTTTTTCATTAAAGCCATGTAGGGGCTTGCGCTCCAATCTACACCTATAATAATATTGGTTTTTAATTTGTTTCCGGTATCGAACTAGGTCGATACATACTTGAATTACTTTTCTACGAGCATTATGTCAAATAATGACGAATTGAAGTCATACAAAATACAACTTTGAACACGATTGGTGAGTCCTTAACTGGGAAAAACAGCTACCTTACTCGTATTTAAGTTCGCGCATTATTATTTTTCGCGCACCATCGGTACGACTTATAAGTTTATACCAAACAATAGGGAAACTAAGAGGGTTATTTTAGATAGCTAATAGACAAAATATATTTACACGCGGTCAAAAACTCTCAACGTCATTATTCATATGTACATGTGTAGCGATACATCGTGTTACGATTTTTGATGTTGAGTTAAAATGCTTCTAAGAAATACACACACTCCGGTCTGAATGTGAACGAAAGCACGTCTCCGTATTCACAATCATGGGTGTGGTTGGTGACACCTTGATAAAACAGTGTGAGTTATTTAAAATACACGCAATTGTGAGTTGATTTAATTTCTTAAGTCAGCGGCCCATACGTGCGGTTGTGTTTTTACTTAATTACTTCGTGTTCAATTCCATAATTTCCTTAAATATGTATTATACATGGATATAAGAATGATTATTTGGATCATAAGCACCCGTATTTATAACAAAATAATGACAAAGAATTTGTACTTTGTTCGCTGTAAATGTTATTCCAAATTATCTTTTATATACACAAAAGTCATGTGTAACTAAGAACCGAAACTGTCATAAGATACAAGATTGATTTTTTCGAAAATATTTTTGTCAGTTTTGAAGTCGCACAGCTGGGTGCGCGAATTCAAAGTGCGCGAATTTAAAACTGAGCGAATACTAGTGCTGCGCGAATTTAAATACGAGTAAGGTACATGCTCACGACGTGTAACTATATTCCTTATATCGTAGAAATGAAGAGCGTGTGTTTCACTTCAGTGCATGGAATTGAAAAAGGCTGGAAAATATCTATGACATTGAAAAATTATACTTCAGAGCATGTGGATTATGGAGCCGGTATATCAACATTTCGTGTATTTATCAACGTATCTTATACCTCCTTCCAAATGACATAGACATAATTTGGAAGCTCGAATTAGCCATGTCCCTTTAATTAATCTAGAGCAAAATTGTCGTTGAACGTGCTTCACAGTTTGTATGCAGTTAATACATTAATATAGGCTATTATTCATCAACAAACACAAAGCAAATAGCATTAGCAACATTTATAAGGGTGGCTTCTACATGTATGTCTTGATTTGAGTTTGCCATTATGCTATAATGAAAACGCCGTTGCTCGCGACTCTCGCAACGTTTGCAGTAATGTCTGTCGTCTGCTTTTATTATTGGGCATCCCTCAAATTGAATAATATACCATTCCTATGTATACACACAGTAGTCCAAGTCTTCTTGTACTAAAACCAGCTAAGATATTGGGATGGCGATGCTGGCGTTTAGTCCAAGACCGCTTGCATACCAATCCTACCACATGAGTTACGCCCACGATCTGTGGCGGGAATTTGTGGTGTATTTTACTCGATTTACCTAGCAAATCAATACATGATGCTATATACATCGGAAAGGCTTACATCTAATGGTCATAATGGTGTATAATAATCTAACTTTAATGTTAAATTACACATAGAATATTCCGGTTGATTGCCACAAACATCGATTTGTTTCTCTGTTTGTTTACGTTTTAACCGAAAGCCGAAGTGGTCCGAATAAGTTCGGCATAATCCGCTGTTTGTTCTGGGAATTCTACTTTCCGTTTCTATATATAGCGCGGGTTTTCCGAACAAAAATGGCGAAAACCGATCGCCCGAAAGTCCAGTTTTCTATGTGCTTTCAGAACAATTCCCGCACTAAAAACTTAATGACATAATGGAGGATCAGAACGGTAGTTTTGTTGACAATTATCGCAAGCAACTTGTCAAAATTGGAGCAAATTAGATCTCTTGTGTCTGACTTGCCATGCGTGTGGTGTGCATTTTGACATCTGTGTTGATAAAATAATCGGAGAACCGAATCACACAGTTTCGAAATATAGTTCTTCCGTTTTAGTGGGACTTTTCAAACTTAAGGTTAATTTATTTAGTGTATTACATTTATATCTCCAATGTTTAATTAATCTATTTATTATTTTATTTATTGACACACATAATTACGATTACAATGGAGAATTCATCGTAATTTGCGTTGTTGTCCAAAATCTACGGAATATTTTCAACGGAAAATGCCGAACACAGTTCGCGAGGTCAACCGAGTTCGCATACTTTTAAAAAATTGTAAACATTGAGGTAAATGTCTCTTTTCGCATTAAATTACCGTTTTAAATTCACAACTGATGTGGGTTTCAGATAAAATAGCATGTCTTCTGCGGAAAATATCCGTTTATTGTCGCAATTGTGATATTTTATTTCATATAATTGTGGTTTTATTTGAGCGGGTCACTAACGCTTAAGCCGTGTCATAAGCGAGCATATAGGGCGGTCTTGGACTAAACGCCAGCATCGCCATCCCAATATCTTAGCTGGTTTTAGTACAAGAAGACTTGGACTAACACACAGGAGCTTGGAATTTGGTAAAAACCCTTCTGTTATTGGCGGAACCACCACCCGGGACCATAGGTCACGGAAGGAACGAAACAAGAAATCGTTGCCACCCATTTTGAACTCAACTGTATTCCTACAAAAAATATATTTTCACTAAAAACTTTTGGTACCTCTTACACCTTAGATGCCAATCTACAACATTCCATAGGTACATTTTTCCAGTTCTTCGAAAACCTCACTTTATATCGGTAATGTATTGTAAATTCACCAACGAAGACAAATCTGCGACTTCTTCATCACCCGTTCTAGAATCGGAATGACAAACGACACAAAACCTTTTTTCATAAATAACAAAGTCGGATCGAAATAAAATCGAAACCTAAATTTAAAGCCCGCGAAATTCAAAAATATTTGAAAGTGCGTGCGATTTTCGAACTTAGGCGCCAGAAAACTTAAATCAGTTTAAGTTTGCGTAATACTATGCTCATTTTTGAAGATCTAATCCTGATGTTTTGTGCATTTTCCTGAAAATTTCTGTATTTTTCTGTGTCTGCTGTTATTATCTCATGAAAATGACGACTACCCAAGAAGATATTCTTCATTTGACTGAATGGTAATTTGTACAAATATTTCTATTTATGGCACGACCACGTGGTATTGTTTTTTTCTTCTTGTTTTATGTTCGTTATGTACCGGTATGCCTATATATGTACTCCTTGACTTTGTAATGCTACTGGTTGCAATGATTGGTCATAAGGGGACCAAAACTCTCTAGCCCCCCCTCTCTCTCTCTCTCTCTCTCTCTCCGATAGGAGCTTGTGTCGCGCTCCGTTGTATAGGCCTAAAATATCCATCATATAATAGTAATAGTAATCAACCAACTGATTACTGGTCGAATATCACGAAGTAGAAGAAAAAGATATATAGACTCACGGGGAGGCCTGGTATATATGCCTATGCATGAAGCCATTCCTTTGTGCGTTTTGGTGCAGATTCGTTGCCAGAATATCTGAATTATTTCCACATAAAATGCTTTTTTTTACTAGTTCTGACGAACAAATATATGTCTTAGTTGATGAGAGAAGACATTTTTCTTGAGTTAGGTAATGATATTGGCCATGCATATATAGAACGAGTGTTTAGTTTCGCGAAATTCAAAATTGTCAATGTAGGGTACAAAAACTCGCCATTAAAATGCCAAATACAGTAACAAAATGTAATAAGATTCTTTAATGTAAGAGCACAAAATTAACCTGCGTATTCTTTACAGTATACGTTTTATGTGTGCGTTTGCAAGTTGTAATGCAAACTGGTTTACCGAATAACTAGTTTATAAATTTGTGTTAGTGATAATCTCGCTAACATAAATTTTATGTAATAAGCAACTATAAGTATTGTCAACTGTACCGATACCAGGATCTATAAATAGTATACGTCCCTCGTGACTCGTGTGTCGTAACGAATCAGCACCAAAAACTCTCAAAGAATGGCTTTATGCATATGATTATATAGCCTGTGCTCATGAATTGGAAATTCAATTTTTAAATTCAAGACATCGGCATTGTTTTTCTCAAAATCAAAAATACCAAAAAAATATTAAAAACAATACTTAATGTAACTTTCGCTGATGGCGTCATTGTCACAAGGCTCCGCGATCCGATCACATTCGTAGCCAGGTTTTTTAGTCGATCACAAATGTAGCCAGCTTTTCTATGGCGATCACATTTGTAGCCAGCTTTTCATATTTAGGCGAGCCCCAATTAATAGTGCTGGGCGATATGACGATATATCGGGTATAGCCGGTTTTAATTTTGATATCGTCAATAATATCGTCAGAAGTTAGAGCAAGTATAAATGTATAATAGTCCCAAACTTCCCGGAAATACGCAGTCGAAAAAGTTAAAAAACATCGGAGCACGTGCTTGTCAAGTTGGATATGCTTCGTCGGAAACATCAAAGCGCTAGCATTAGTTGGCGACGTTGTGAGATGATTGGTATGTCGCGCGCATGCGACTGGCACAATGACCTCCTTTCAAGTTGGTGCAGCTTGCTCAATCAACCGTAACCGGTTGCTTGGAGGCGGATTACGATGTCAGATTTTTATTGACCAAACTAGCTGATTGTGTCAATGTGTGCAAATTGCGAGTAAAATTATGTTGTGGACATGTGCCGTACGTATCATGGCATCACTATCACTTCAACGAACGTCAAATTCACAAACTAATTGAACATGTCTATATTTATTTTCCTCGGCTAAAAAAATGCTGACGCAAATTCATTTCGCGTCGGCTTTTGCCTCGGCACTGCCCATTGTCGATGCTAATTCCCAGGGCTGCCGTATATGTACATTGAAGTCTCACGGTGCAACCAACTACCAATTACCACTAATAAATAGTCTGACAAATGACCAATTCCGCATGAATAAATAAAATGGAAATTTGAAACCGAATGTGGTCCTTAATGTGTGGTGTTGAGCGCTATGGTCGAAGGGATATAACTCTAAAAAATTATGCGAAAATGCACGTGGGCCTTGTTATATGATTATATCCCTTTATTTCAAAGTTATTGTTATCTCTGTCGGCAAACTGTCAGCGGCCATGTTTTTATGCAAATGAGCCCAAAATGATTCGTTCCCATCAAGACGCCAATGTTATCATCCATCAAAAAGTTCATGATGATCAGTGCATCGGTACGGTCATGTAATAAACATGTAATCAGCAGCTATGTTCGAAATTATAAACGGTACTTTCATGCTATCCGTCTCCGGATCATAGTTTTAAAGTTTCCGCATATTTCGGTACCAGTTCCTAATAGGGAATGCTCCAGACGGGAGACCAACCACCCACCCATAACAAATAATATAAACACACAATGTAAACATCCGCTAGCACATGCGCAATATGAGACCTGACATGATATTTTACTACGAATGCAATGATAACGCATATGAGTAGTACAGTTGCAATCAAAATAATACAAACAATTACCAGATATATATCTTCGTTTAGGCCATGTTTATAGTCACAGTTGGCAGGGGGGTTTTAATTGTGTGATATATTACATATGTTGAAAACTGGTTCACTTGGGACCTATACTTATGACTTGGGCACATATAACTCATTAGAAGCGATTTTGGGCTCAGTGTAGCCTAAGGCAACTATATGTTTTTTTTTAAATATTAAAATTAGTATCATTCATTTAACTCCCAATTTGTATGGGAGGCCAAATTCACATTTAATAATTAATTGCGCTTAAGCGCAAATAATTACTCTTAAGCGCAATTCATGGTTATATGTAACAAAACACCCCTGATGAATAAATAGGTTTCTCCATAACTTAGCATTAACTCCTATTGACATGTCACTTCTTGGTTTCATTGGTTTGGATGGGTAGGGAGCTAGCCCAACTTCTTTATCAAAATGGCTGACTCGCAATAGTATCACCTTCTGTTTTAGTTGGAGCGATTCGTGATAGCATTATATTATCTTCGGTATATATTAGTTGGGGCTACTTGCAATAGCATTACTTTCTGTATTAGTCGGGGCGACATTGATTTTCTTCAATTTTCGAGTATACAGGCACACCATATGAGGGAAGCAAGCCCTCGTTGACACCACATTCACACTATATGATCATGGAAATGCTATAGATTTGTGCAAGAGCTGCTGATTTAATAAGAAAAACTAGAGCTTCAGGACTGAGACACCAAAGCTCCAGTAATTACACACCATTTTTTTGGACAGGGATGCTGATAATATGAAAATAGGGTTTTTTCCCCCTGATTTAAGTCAATAAGTAAACCATACAGTAATGCTCTAATTAATCGACTCCTTAACCACAGCAGAATTATGGATAACTTTTCAGGATTTAGTCGGAAATATGGCTTGTTGCCATTCATCGGAAAGCTCTCGAGAGCTTTTCGATGAATGGCAACAAGCCATATTTCCGACTAAATCCTGAAAAGTTACCCATAATTCTGCTGTGGTTAAGAAGTCGATTAAATAGAGCATTACTGTATGAGGTAAGAAAGGCCTCATGCAGTGACACCGCATGCATGTATAGGATATTACCATAGGAAAGGCTAAAATCTGTGCAAAAATACATTAAAAACATCAAACAAAACATTACTAGAGTTCCGGGAAGGCGACATCAATTCTTTGGATAGAGGGATGCTGATAATATGTAATTAGGGGATTCTCCTTGTTGAACACATACTCACAGTTTGACTGTTGAGTACAGGTCAAAATTAGCCCAATGCTCATCTTGTGTTGCTAGGTGATACACCAGGTCATGCTAATAGTTTATGGTAGGTTAGATAGTAGTCACAATTACGCTTAAGCGCAATTAATTGCGCTTAAGCGTAAATGCCCTATTTGCGCTTAAGCACAATATGTGGTATTTGCGCTTAAGCGCAAGCGCAATTATTTGCGCTTAAGCGCAATTCATTATTAAATGTGAATTTGGCCTCCCATAAATTTGGGCACTGTACATAACCTATTCCATCACTGTTAGGTATCTACTTCCAGCAATATATGGGATATTTGGTTTTTTTAATGGTTAAATTGGTATATTTAACTGGAATTGGGTCCTGTAAAGGTATATACTTCTAGGTCTCCTAGGGTGCTATTCACCGGCTGAGTTTATAATATAGTCCAGGTAGTTTTACGAGGCGACGCTCAATGCGAAACTATCAGTGGACATATCGATGGGAAGACATCGCCGCGCCATATAGGATTATCCAATCAAGGTGATTGGCGTCAATCATAGATTGACCACCGGTCACATAAACATGCTGCGTGTAACAGTACACGTTTGTACACATTTCAACAATGAGCAACCGAGGAAAAGGACGTGGGGCAAAATATACCACCGACGACATGAGGGGGGTCTACAAAAAAATCCGTATATAGGGCCGGGGTGGGTGGGTGGACCAGAGGCCGAAACAATCGTGCTTGTAATTTCTTTTCCAAAATGTTTTTTTTTTCAAACAATTTACAAGTACTGACCATGTAATGTTGTTTGTAAGCATGTTAGTATCATGTTTGTTGGCATATGGCTATATAGACAGTTATAGTGACTATTTAGCTTCAGATTGAGCAACATTCTGGATTTCACAGGATCCCGTCCCACTTCTCAGTGGAAAACCGTAATTTAGTGAAAAAAATTAATGTATTACCCAGTTGTATTACCCGAATAATAGTTATAAAATAAAAAAAACTGTATCACAAATACTACATGGTGAATACTCAATGATGACTAGATATCATTGACCCGATTGTTGCATAACATGAAATTGAAAAGGGTATCTCATAAATTTCTAATGTCTGAAATACTGTCTTGTTCTGACATGCAATCAAATTCATTCCTTCTGGTTATTTCTCATCTTTTTAATGATTGCAAGTAATGTTAATTTGCAGCACTTATCCAAATAAAACTGAATTGGTTATGATGAATGGCCGTTACTGTTTATTGTTCAGACAATCCCAACCGAAGGTGACGCTATTCTCCTTGAATTTACGAACTTCATCTTGAAGCTTATATAATTAAATACTGCTCAACAAGACTAAACTACAATACTAATTGTATACTGTTATCGCTTACAAATAGATGAACTGAAATAATGTGATGCATTCAGATGCTTTGAGAAATGACATTCCTCAATGTCTTCAAAGTTCAAACTAAAATCAAGAATAAAATCTGACTGAGACTATACTGCAGACTCTAGTGCACACATATACATACAAATGGTTGAGTTATAATAATGCAAAATGTGTTTACGGGTGGAACCAAGTCGGTAGCTCTGGTATGCATCGACAGGCAAAACCTGTGATATGCAGTAATATCTGCATACATCCTTCCCGTATCATTCAGGTCTATCACCATACCAAACCACTTCAAAATTCGACAACCGACACTTCAACTTATATGGCAAAAACTTTGTACGGATTGAATTTCATAAACAGGGCCCATGGATAACTCTGGTAGGCATTGGTACTCACAATCCGTGATATTATGCATATTCGTTCCCCATTTCTGGTCCGTCACATGTCATAGAACATCAAAATATGACAACCGATCGACTCTTGAGTTATGATGCAAACTGTTTGTACGGACGGACGCACGGACGGCTCGAGACGTCAACTATATACCCGCCGACTAATATCGGGGGTATAATAACCATATATATGTGTATACCTAACCAAAACAATTCCCCTCCTCACCCACCCCGGTGGATAAGACTAAAGAGTTATTTGATCATGCACAAATAATTGTAGAACCCCTGACCTGTTTACCACTATTTACACTGGCCAGTGTTCTCTGTCAGACTAAACACGCTCGATATATTAAGGCTATAATGCGGTCTAGGGCAATTTGTGACATACAGTGTACCTATACAATGCTTTATTATTGTTGTTAGATACTGGAAACACCAGGAAACACCTGGAAATACAGTTTATTTTTCGTTTTTCTGACCTGTGCTTTACCGATTAAGGATGTTATTGCTTGAGTCTTAATTTTACACACTTTGCACCAAAAAAGGATAGTCGAATGGGAATGAAAGGCAGTTAACACAGTTATTGAAGAACGGCTAAAAAATTCTGAAATTTTTATAAAAACATGAGAAAGGGGGTGGGTCCCTAACATTTGGAGGAACAAATTTGCATAAATGGGGTGGTGGGTTCACTCGGGGTCTGAAAAAAACTTTTTGGGCCCTATATGTGCAATTGTTTTCTAGACCCCCCCCCACTGCCGACGAGCGTAACACTTTTTTGGGCATTGTGGAGAGAAGAATCAAAATATTAAAGAACAAAGAAACCGGCACCATTCACCAGCGCCGGAAAAATGATGCATGGAAAGAAATTTCATTGGAAATAGCAGGGAAATATCAAAACAAAACCAAAACACAAAAAATATTCTTCTGAGACGTTATCTTCTTGGCTCTTCATTTTCACACGGTGCTAATTAAAAAACCTCATTAATATCATTGAAACTCATTCTGCAGATATATAAACGCAAGCATGAGTCTCCACACAATTATACCCAAAAATTATACCGCTATACATGCCGATTGTGGTCGGTGAGTGTTCATGAATTAGTCGTAAGACGGCGTCAATTGACAGGTGACAAATCTGATAGATTGGATCAATCACACCATCGACAGCGTGTGTCGTTTGCGCTAAAGCAAAGATACCTTTGCGTTCAGCCGCTACCATATAAACTACCTGGTTTATAAAATAGTCTCGCTTGGTGAATAGCACCCCTAGTGTTTTTGGAAATACCTGCATCAGTATAAGAAGATTCGCAAAAGTTTGGGCTCCTTAGTGGGTTTTAAGAGTATGGAGACAGCCCAACACCCACAGCACCCATGACAATTCAAGTTAAATTGGTATATTTAACTTGAATTGGGCCATATGACCTATTATATGTATCTACTTCCAACACTTTTGTTGTTTGTGGATAGGTATGCATCTATGCAAATAGTTTGCACAAAGTTTGGGCTCCTCGGTGGGTATTAAGGGTATGGAGACAGCCCAACACCCACAGCACCCATGATAAAACCATACAGCACCCGTGCCTATGAAAACATATTTCTGAGTCAGCCATCTCTCAGACTATACCCATTCTGTAAATGATTCCACATTTCACTCTAGAATATATAGAGGCAATGGGAACAAAAATATTTGGGCACCTGAATGGGATTTTGGGCTCTATTCAGGGGGGATATTTGTTTTTTTTAATGGTTAAATTGGTATATTTAACTTGAATTGGGCCATATGACCCATTATATGTATCTACTTCCAACACTTTTGTTGTTTGTGGATAGGTATGCATCTATGCAAATGGTTTGCACAAAGTTTGGGCTCCTCAGTGGGTTTTAAGGGTATTGAGACAGCCCAACACCCACAGCACCCATGATAAAACCATACAGCACCCGTGCCTATGAAAACATATTTCTGAGTCAGCCATCTCTCAGACTATACCCATTCTGTAAATGATTCCACATTTCAATCTAGAATATATAGAGGCAATGGGAAAAAAATATTTGGGCACCTGAATGGGATTTTGGGCTCTAGTCAGGGGGGATATTTTGTTTTTTTAATGGTTAAATTGGTATATTTAACTGGAATTGGGTCCTGTAAAGGTATATACTTCTAGGTCTCCTAGTGTTTTTGGAAATATCTGCATCAGTATAAGAAGATTTGCAAAAGTTAGGGCTCCTTAGTGGGTTTTAAGGGTATGGAGACAGCCCAACACCCACATCACCCATGACAATTCAAGTTAAAGTGGTATATTTAACTTGAATTGGGCCATATGACCCATTATATGTATCTACTTCCAACACTTTTGTTGTTTGTGGATAGGTATGCATCTATGCAAATGGTTTGCACAAAGTTTGGGCTCCTCATTGGGTTTTAAGGGCATTGAGACAGCCCAACACCCACAGCACCCATGATAAAACCATACAGCACCCGTGCCTATGAAAACATATTTCTGAGTCAGCCATCTCTCAGACTATACCCATTCTGTAAATGATTCCACATTTCACTCTAGAATATATAGAGGCAATGGGAACAAAAATATTTGGGCACCTGAATGGGATTTTGGGCTCTATTCAGGGGGGATATTTGGTTTTTTTAATGGTTAAATTGGTATATTTAACTGGAATTGGGCCCTGTAAAGGTATATACTTCTAGGTCTCCTAGTGTTTTTGGAAATATCTGCATCAGTATAAGAAGATTTGCAAAAGTTTGGGCTCCTTAGTGGGTTTTAAGGGTATGGAGACAGCCCAACACCCACAGCACCCATGACAATTCAAGTTAAATTGGTATATTTAACTTGAATTGGGCCATATGACCCATTATATGTATCTACTTCCAACACTTTTGTTGTTTGTGGATAGGTATGCATCTATGCAAATGGTATGCATAAAGTTTGGGCTCCTCAGTGGGTTTTAAGGGTATTGAGACAGCCCAACACCCACAGCACCCATGATAAAACCATACAGCACCCGTGCCTATGAAAACATATTTCTGAATCAGCCATCTCTCAGACTACACTCATTCTGTAAATGATTCCATATTTCACTCTAGAATATATAGAGGCAATGGGAAAAAAATATTTGGGCACCTGAATGGGATTTTGGGCTCTAGTCAGGGGGGATATTTTGTTTTTTTAATGGTTAAATTGGTATATTTAACTGGAATTGGGTCCTGTAAAGGTATATACTTCTAGGTCTCCTAGTGTTTTTGGAAATATCTGCATCAGTATAAGAAGATTTGCAAAAGTTAGGGCTCCTTAGTGGGTTTTAAGGGTATGGAGACAGCCCAACACCCACATCACCCATGACAATTCAAGTTAAAGTGGTATATTTAACTTGAATTGGGCCATATGACCCATTATATGTATCTACTTCCAACACTTTTGTTGTTTGTGGATAGGTATGCATCTATGCAAATGGTTTGCACAAAGTTTGGGCTCCTCATTGGGTTTTAAGGGCATTGAGACAGCCCAACACCCACAGCACCCATGATAAAACCATACAGCACCCGTGCCTATGAAAACATATTTCTGAGTCAGCCATCTCTCAGACTATACCCATTCTGTAAATGATTCCACATTTCACTCTAGAATATATAGAGGCAATGGGAACAAAAATATTTGGGCACCTGAATGGGATTTTGGGCTCTATTCAGGGGGGATATTTGGTTTTTTTAATGGTTAAATTGGTATATTTAACTGGAATTGGGTCCTGTAAAGGTATATACTTCTAGGTCTCCTAGTGTTTTTGGAAATATCTGCATCAGTATAAGAAGATTTGCAAAAGTTTGGGCTCCTTAGTGGGTTTTAAGGGTATGGAGACAGCCCAACACCCACAGCACCCATGACAATTCAAGTTAAATTGGTATATTTAACTTGAATTGGGCCATATGACCCATTATATGTATCTACTTCCAACACTTTTGTTGTTTGTGGATAGGTATGCATCTATGCAAATGGTTTGCATAAAGTTTGGGCTCCTCAGTGGGTTTTAAGGGTATTGAGACAGCCCAACACCCACAGCACCCATGATAAAACCATACAGCACCCGTGCCTATGAAAACATATTTCTGAATCAGCCATCTCTCAGACTACACTCATTCTGTAAATGATTCCATATTTCACTCTAGAATATATAGAGGCAATGGGAAAAAAATATTTGGGCACCTGAATGGGATTTTGGGCTCTATTCAGGGGGGATATTTGTTTTTTTTAATGGTTAATATTTAACTGGAATTGGGTCCTGTAAAGGTATATACTTCTAGGTCTCCTAGTGTTTTTGGAAATATCTGCATCAGTATAAGAAGATTTGCAAAAGTTTGGGCTCCTTAGTGGGTTTTAAGGGTATGGAGACAGCCCAACACCCACAGCACCCATGATAAAACCATACAGCACCCGTGCCTATGAAAACATATTTCTGAATCAGCCATCTCTCAGACTACACTCATTCTGTAAATGATTCCACATTTCAATCTAGAATATATAGAGGCAATGGGAAACAAATATTTGGGCACCTGAATGGGATTTTGGGCTCTAGTCAGGGGGGATATTTGTTTTTTTTAATGGTTAAATTGGTATATTTAACTTGAATTGGGCCATATGACCCATTATATGTATCTACTTCCAACACTTTTGTTGTTTTTGGATAGGTATGCATCTATGCAAATGGTTTGCACAAAGTTTGGGCTACTCAGTGGGTTTTAAGGGTATTGAGACAGCCCAACACCCACAGCACCCATGATAAAACCATACAGCACCCGTGCCTATGAAAACATATTTCTGAATCAGCCATCTCTCAGACTACACTCATTCTGTAAATGATTCCACATTTCAATCTACAATATATAGCGGCAATGGGAAAAAAATATTTGGGCACCTGAATGGGATTTTGGGCTCTAGTCAGGGGGGATATTTGGTTTTTTTAATGGTTAAATTGGTATATTTAACTGGAATTGGGTCCTGAAAAGGTATATACTTCTAGGTCTCCTAGTGATTTTGGAAATAGCTGCATCAGTATAAGAAGATTTGCAAAAGTTTGGGCTCCTTAGTGGGTTTTAAGGGTATGGAGGCAGCCCAACACCCACATCACCCATGACAATTCAAGTTAAATTGGTATATTTAAATTGAATTGGGCCATATGACCCATTATATGTATCTACTTCCAACACTTTTGTTGTTTGTGGATAGGTATGCATCTATGCAAATGGTTTGCACAAAGTTTGGGCTCCTCAGTGGGTTTTAAGGGTATTGAGACAGCCCAACACCCACAGCACCCATGATAAAACCATACAGCACCCGTGCCTATGAAAACATATTTCTGAGTCAGCCATCTCTCAGACTATACTCATTCTGTAAATGATTCCACATTTCAATCTAGAATATATAGAGGCAATGGGAAAACAATATTTGGGCACCTGAATGGGATTTAGGGCTCTAGTCAGGGGGGATATTTGGTTTTTTTAATGGTTAAATTGGTATATTTAACTGGAATTGGGTCCTGAAAAGGTATATACTTCGAGGTCTCCTAGTGTTTTTGGAAATATCTGCATCAGTATAAGAAGATTTGCAAAAGTTTGGGCTCCTTAGTGGGTTTTAAGGGTATGGAGACAGCCCAACACCCACATCACCCATGACAATTCAAGTTAAATTGGTATATTTAACTTGAATTGGGCCATATGACCCATTATATGTATCTACTTCCAACACTTTTGTTGTTTGTGGATAGGTATGCATCTATGCAAATGGTTTGCACAAAGTTTGGGCTCCTCATTGGGTTTTAAGGGTATTGAGACAGCCCAGCACCCACAGCAC
This sequence comes from Siphonodentalium dalli, assembly GCA_032622095.1. Taxonomy (NCBI): domain Eukaryota; kingdom Metazoa; phylum Mollusca; class Scaphopoda; order Gadilida; family Siphonodentaliidae; genus Siphonodentalium; species Siphonodentalium dalli. Next base: position 58,719,935 of record CP136062.1, read on the forward strand.
CCATGATAAAACCATACAGCACCCGTGCCTATGAAAACATATTTCTGAGTCAGCCATCTCTCAGACTATACCCATTCTGTAAATGATTCCACATTTCACTCTAGAATATATAGAGGCAATGGGAACAAAAATATTTGGGCACCTGAATGGGATTTTGGGCTCTATTCAGGGGGGATATTTGGTTTTTTTAATGGTTAAATTGGTATATTTAACTGGAATTGGGTCCTGTAAAGGTATATACTTCTAGGTCTCCTAGTGTTTTTGGAAATATCTGCATCAGTATAAGAAGATTTGCAAAAGTTTGGGCTCCTTAGTGGGTTTTAAGAGTATGGAGACAGCCCAACACCCACAGCACCCATGACAATTCAAGTTAAATTGGTATATTTAACTTGAATTGGGCCATATGACCCATTATATGTATCTACTTCCAACACTTTTGTTGTTTGTGGATAGGTATGCATCTATGCAAATGGTTTGCACAAATTTGGGCTCCTCAGTGGGTTTTAAGGGTATTGAGACAGCCCAACACCCACAGCACCCATGATAAAACCATACAGCACCCGTGCCTATGAAAACATATTTCTGAGTCAGCCATCTCTCAGACTATACCCATTCTGTAAATGATTCCACATTTCACTCTAGAATATATAAAGGCAATGGGAAAAATATTTGGGCACCTGAATGGGATTTTGGGCTCTATTCAGGGGGGATATTTGGTTTTTTTAATGGTTAAATTGGTATATTTAACTGGAATTGGGTCCTGTAAAGGTATATACACTTCTAGGTCTCCTAGTGTTTTTGGAAATATCTGCATCAGTATAAGAAGATTTGCAAAAGTCTGGACTCCTTAGAGGGTTTTAAGGGTATGGAGACAGCCCAACACCCACAGCACCCATGACAATTCAAGTTAAATTGGTATATTTAACTTGAATTGGGCCATATGACCCATTATATGTATCTACTTCCAACACTTTTGTTGTTTGTGGATAGGTATGCATCTATGCAAATGGTTTGCACAAAGTTTGGGCTCCTCAGTGGGTTTTAAGGGTATTGAGACAGCCCAACACCCACAGCACCCATGATAAAACCATACAGCACCCGTGCCTATGAAAACATATTTCTGAGTCAGCCATCTCTCAGACTATACCCATTCTGTAAATGATTCCACATTTCACTCTAGAATATATAGAAGCAATGGGGAAAAAATATTTGGGCACCTGAATGGGATTTTGGGCTCTATTCAGGGGGGATATTATTTTTTTTTAATGGTTAAATTGGTATATTTAACTGGAATTGGGTCCTGTAAAGGAATATACTTCTAGGTCTCCTAGTGTTTTTGGAAATATCTGCATCAGTATAAGAAGATTTGCAAAAGTTTGGGCTCCTTAGTGGGTTTTAAGGGTATGCAGACAGCCCAACACCCACAGCACCCATGACAATTCAAGTTAAATTGGTATATTTAACTTGAATTGGGCCATATGACCCATTATATGTATCTACTTCCAACACTTTTGTTGTTTGTGGATAGGTATGCATCTATGCAAATGGTTTGCACAAAGTTTGGGCTCCTCAGTGGGTTTTAAGGGTATTGAGACAGCCCAACACCCACAGCACCCATGATAAAACCATACAGCACCCGTGCCTATGAAAACATATTCTGAGTCAGCCATCTCTCAGACTATACCCATTCTGTAAATGATTCCACATTTCACTCTAGAATATATAGAGGCAATGGGAAAAAAATATTTGGGCACCTGAATGGGATTTTGGGCTCTATTCAGGGGGGATATTTGGTTTTTTTAATGGTTAAATTGGTATATTTAACTGGAATTGGGTCCTGTAAAGGTATATACTTCTAGGTCTCCTAGTGTTTTTGGAAATATCTGCATCAGTATAAGAAGATTTGCAAAAGTTTGGGCTCCTTAGTGGGTTTTAAGGGTATGGAGACAGCCCAACACCCACATCACCCATGACAATTCAAGTTAAATTGGTATATTTAACTTGAATTGGGCCATATGACCCATTATATGTATCTACTTCCAACACTTTTGTTGTTTGTGGATAGGTATGCATCTATGCAAATGGTTTGCACAAAGTTTGGGCTCCTCATTGGGTTTTAAGGGTATTGAGACAGCCCAGCACCCACAGCACCCATGATAAAACCATACAGCACCCGTGCCTATGAAAACATATTTCTGAGTCAGCCATCTCTCAGACTATACCCATTCTGTAAATGATTCCACATTTCACTCTAGAATATATAGAGGCAATGGGAACAAAAATATTTGGGCACCTGAATGGGATTTTGGGCTCTATTCAGGGGGGATATTTGGTTTTTTTAATGGTTAAATTGGTATATTTAACTGGAATTGGGTCCTGTAAAGGTATATACTTCTAGGTCTCCTAGTGTTTTTGGAAATATCTGCATCAGTATAAGAAGATTTGCAAAAGTTTGGGCTCCTTAGTGGGTTTTAAGAGTATGGAGACAGCCCAACACCCACAGCACCCATGACAATTCAAGTTAAATTGGTATATTTAACTTGAATTGGGCCATATGACCCATTATATGTATCTACTTCCAACACTTTTGTTGTTTGTGGATAGGTATGCATCTATGCAAATGGTTTGCACAAATTTGGGCTCCTCAGTGGGTTTTAAGGGTATTGAGACAGCCCAACACCCACAGCACCCATGATAAAACCATACAGCACCCGTGCCTATGAAAACATATTTCTGAGTCAGCCATCTCTCAGACTATACCCATTCTGTAAATGATTCCACATTTCACTCTAGAATATATAAAGGCAATGGGAAAAATATTTGGGCACCTGAATGGGATTTTGGGCTCTATTCAGGGGGGATATTTGGTTTTTTTAATGGTTAAATTGGTATATTTAACTGGAATTGGGTCCTGTAAAGGTATATACACTTCTAGGTCTCCTAGTGTTTTTGGAAATATCTGCATCAGTATAAGAAGATTTGCAAAAGTCTGGACTCCTTAGAGGGTTTTAAGGGTATGGAGACAGCCCAACACCCACAGCACCCATGACAATTCAAGTTAAATTGGTATATTTAACTTGAATTGGGCCATATGACCCATTATATGTATCTACTTCCAACACTTTTGTTGTTTGTGGATAGGTATGCATCTATGCAAATGGTTTGCACAAAGTTTGGGCTCCTCAGTGGGTTTTAAGGGTATTGAGACAGCCCAACACCCACAGCACCCATGATAAAACCATACAGCACCCGTGCCTATGAAAACATATTTCTGAGTCAGCCATCTCTCAGACTATACCCATTCTGTAAATGATTCCACATTTCACTCTAGAATATATAGAAGCAATGGGGAAAAAATATTTGGGCACCTGAATGGGATTTTGGGCTCTATTCAGGGGGGATATTATTTTTTTTTAATGGTTAAATTGGTATATTTAACTGGAATTGGGTCCTGTAAAGGAATATACTTCTAGGTCTCCTAGTGTTTTTGGAAATATCTGCATCAGTATAAGAAGATTTGCAAAAGTTTGGGCTCCTTAGTGGGTTTTAAGGGTATGCAGACAGCCCAACACCCACAGCACCCATGACAATTCAAGTTAAATTGGTATATTTAACTTGAATTGGGCCATATGACCCATTATATGTATCTACTTCCAACACTTTTGTTGTTTGTGGATAGGTATGCATCTATGCAAATGGTTTGCACAAAGTTTGGGCTCCTCAGTGGGTTTTAAGGGTATTGAGACAGCCCAACACCCACAGCACCCATGATAAAACCATACAGCACCCGTGCCTATGAAAACATATTCTGAGTCAGCCATCTCTCAGACTATACCCATTCTGTAAATGATTCCACATTTCACTCTAGAATATATAGAGGCAATGGGAAAAAAATATTTGGGCACCTGAATGGGATTTTGGGCTCTATTCAGGGGGGATATTTGGTTTTTTTAATGGTTAAATTGGTATATTTAACTGGAATTGGGTCCTGTAAAGGTATATACTTCTAGGTCTCCTAGTGTTTTTGGAAATATCTGCATCAGTATAAGAAGATTTGCAAAAGTTTGGGCTCCTTAGTGGGTTTTAAGGGTATGGAGACAGCCCAACACCCACATCACCCATGACAATTCAAGTTAAATTGGTATATTTAACTTGAATTGGGCCATATGACCCATTATATGTATCTACTTCCAACACTTTTGTTGTTTGTGGATAGGTATGCATCTATGCAAATGGTTTGCACAAAGTTTGGGCTCCTCATTGGGTTTTAAGGGTATTGAGACAGCCCAGCACCCACAGCACCCATGATAAAACCATACCGCAACCGTGCCTATGAAAACATATTTCTGAGTCAGCCATCTCTCAGACTATACCCATTCTGTAAATGATTCCACATTTCACTCTAGAATATATAGAGGCAATGGGAACAAAAATATTTGGGCACCTGAATGGGATTTTGGGCTCTATTCAGGGGGGATATTTGGTTTTTTTAATGGTTAAATTGGTATATTTAACTGGAATTGGGTCCTGTAAAGGTATATACTTCTAGGTCTCCTAGTGTTTTTGGAAATATCTGCATCAGTATAAGAAGATTTGCAAAAGTTTGGGCTCCTTAGTGGGTTTTAAGAGTATGGAGACAGCCCAACACCCACAGCACCCATGACAATTCAAGTTAAATTGGTATATTTAACTTGAATTGGGCCATATGACCCATTATATGTATCTACTTCCAACACTTTTGTTGTTTGTGGATAGGTATGCATCTATGCAAATGGTTTGCACAAATTTGGGCTCCTCAGTGGGTTTTAAGGGTATTGAGACAGCCCAACACCCACAGCACCCATGATAAAACCATACAGCACCCGTGCCTATGAAAACATATTTCTGAGTCAGCCATCTCTCAGACTATACCCATTCTGTAAATGATTCCACATTTCACTCTAGAATATATAAAGGCAATGGGAAAAATATTTGGGCACCTGAATGGGATTTTGGGCTCTATTCAGGGGGGATATTTGGTTTTTTTAATGGTTAAATTGGTATATTTAACTGGAATTGGGTCCTGTAAAGGTATATACACTTCTAGGTCTCCTAGTGTTTTTGGAAATATCTGCATCAGTATAAGAAGATTTGCAAAAGTCTGGACTCCTTAGAGGGTTTTAAGGGTATGGAGACAGCCCAACACCCACAGCACCCATGACAATTCAAGTTAAATTGGTATATTTAACTTGAATTGGGCCATATGACCCATTATATGTATCTACTTCCAACACTTTTGTTGTTTGTGGATAGGTATGCATCTATGCAAATGGTTTGCACAAAGTTTGGGCTCCTCAGTGGGTTTTAAGGGTATTGAGACAGCCCAACACCCACAGCACCCATGATAAAACCATACAGCACCCGTGCCTATGAAAACATATTTCTGAGTCAGCCATCTCTCAGACTATACCCATTCTGTAAATGATTCCACATTTCACTCTAGAATATATAGAAGCAATGGGGAAAAAATATTTGGGCACCTGAATGGGATTTTGGGCTCTATTCAGGGGGGATATTATTTTTTTTTAATGGTTAAATTGGTATATTTAACTGGAATTGGGTCCTGTAAAGGAATATACTTCTAGGTCTCCTAGTGTTTTTGGAAATATCTGCATCAGTATAAGAAGATTTGCAAAAGTTTGGGCTCCTTAGTGGGTTTTAAGGGTATGCAGACAGCCCAACACCCACAGCACCCATGACAATTCAAGTTAAATTGGTATATTTAACTTGAATTGGGCCATATGACCCATTATATGTATCTACTTCCAACACTTTTGTTGTTTGTGGATAGGTATGCATCTATGCAAATGGTTTGCACAAAGTTTGGGCTCCTCAGTGGGTTTTAAGGGTATTGAGACAGCCCAACACCCACAGCACCCATGATAAAACCATACAGCACCCGTGCCTATGAAAACATATTCTGAGTCAGCCATCTCTCAGACTATACCCATTCTGTAAATGATTCCACATTTCACTCTAGAATATATAGAGGCAATGGGAAAAAAATATTTGGGCACCTGAATGGGATTTTGGGCTCTATTCAGGGGGGATATTTGGTTTTTTTAATGGTTAAATTGGTATATTTAACTGGAATTGGGTCCTGTAAAGGTATATACTTCTAGGTCTCCTAGTGTTTTTGGAAATATCTGCATCAGTATAAGAAGATTTGCAAAAGTTTGGGCTCCTTAGTGGGTTTTAAGGGTATGGAGACAGCCCAACACCCACATCACCCATGACAATTCAAGTTAAATTGGTATATTTAACTTGAATTGGGCCATATGACCCATTATATGTATCTACTTCCAACACTTTTGTTGTTTGTGGATAGGTATGCATCTATGCAAATGGTTTGCACAAAGTTTGGGCTCCTCATTGGGTTTTAAGGGTATTGAGACAGCCCAGCACCCACAGCACCCATGATAAAACCATACCGCAACCGTGCCTATGAAAACATATTTCTGAGTCAGCCATCTCTCAGACTATACCCATTCTGTAAATGATTCCACATTTCAATCTAGAATATATAGAGGCAATGGGAACAAAAATATTTGGGCACCTGAATGGGATTTTGGGCTCTATTCAGGGGGGATATTTGGTTTTTTTAATGGTTAAATTGGTATATTTAACTTGAATTGGGTCCTGTAAAGGTATATACTTCTAGGTCTCCTAGTCTTTTTGGAAATATCTGCATCAGTATAAGAAGATTTGCAAAAGTTTGGGCTCCTTAGTGGGTTTTAAGAGTATGGAGACAGCCCAACACCCACAGCACCCATGACAATTCAAGTTAAATTGGTATATTTAACTTGAATTGGGCCATATGACCCATTATATGTATCTACTTCCAAAACTTTTGTTGTTTGTGGATAGGTATGCATCTATGCAAATGGTTTGCACAAATTTGGGCTCCTCAGTGGGTTTTAAGGGTATTGAGACAGCCCAACACCCACAGCACCCATGATAAAACCATACAGCACCCGTGCCTATGAAAACATATTTCTGAGTCAGCCATCTCTCAGACTATACCCATTCTGTAAATGATTCCACATTTCACTCTAGAATATATAGAGGCAATGAGGAAAAAATATTTGGGCACCTGAATGGGATTTTGGGCTCTATTCAGGGGGGATATTTGTTTTTTTTAATGGTTAAATTGGTATATTTAACTGGAATTGGGTCCTGTAAATGTATATACTTCTAGGTCTTCTAGTGTTTTTGGAAATATATGCATCAGTATAAGAAGATTTGCAAAAGTTTGGGCTCCTTAGTGGGTTTTAAGGGTATGGAGACAGCCCAACACCCACAGCACCCATGACAATTCAAGTTAAATTGGTATATTTAACTTGAATTGGGCCATATGACCCATTATATATATCTACTTCCAACACTTTTGTTGTTTGTGGATAGGTATGCATCTATGCAAATGGTTTGCATAAAGTTTGGGCTCTTCAGTGGGTTTTAAGGGTATTGAGACAGCCCAACACCCACAGCACCCATGATAAAACCATACAGCACCCGTGCCTATGAAAACATATTTCTGAGTCAGCCATCTCTCAGACTATACCCATTCTGTAAATGATTCCACATTTCACTCTAGAATATATAGAGGCAATGGGAAAAAAATATTTGGGCACCTGAATGGGATTTTGGGCTCTATTCAGGGGGGATATTTGGTTTTTTTAATGGTTAAATTGGTATATTTAACTGGAATTGGGTCCTGTAAAGGTATATACTTCTAAGTCTCCTAGTGTTTTTGGAAATATCTGCATCAGTATAAGAAGATTTGCAAAAGTTTGGGCTCCTTAGTGGGTTTTAAGGGTATGGAGACAGCCCAACACCCACAGCACCCATGACAATTCGAGTTAAATTGGTATATTTAACTTGAATTGGGCCATATGACCCATTATATGTATCTACTTCCAACACTTTTGTTGTTTATGGATAGGTATGCATCTATGCAAATGGTTTGCACAAAGTTTGGGCTCCTCAGTGGGTTTTAAGGGTATTGAGACAGCCCAACACCCACAGCACCCATGATAAAACCATACAGCACCCGTGCCTATGAAAACATATTTCTGAGTCAGCCATCTCTCAGACTATACCCATTCTGTAAATGATTCCACATTTCACTCCAGAATATATAGAGGCAATGGGGAATAAATATTTGGGCACCTGAATGGGATTTTGGGCTCTATTCAGGGGGGATATTTGTTTTTTTTAATGGTTAAATTGGTATATTTAACTGGAATTGGGTCCTGTAAAGGTATATACTTCTAGGTCTCCTAGTGTTTTTGGAAATATCTGCATCAGTATAAGAAGATTTGCAAAAGTTTGGGCTCCTTAGTGGGTTTTAAGGGTATGGAGACAGCCCAACACCCACAGCACCCATGACAATTCAAGTTAAATTGGTATATTTAACTTGAATTGGGTCATATGACCCATTATAGGTATCTATTTCCAGCACTTTGATAGTTTTTGGATAGGTATGCAACTATGCATCTATACAAATGGTTTGCACAAAGTTTGGGCTCCTCAGTGGGTTTTAAGGGTATTGAGACAGCCCAACACCCACAGCACCCATGATAAAACCATACAGCACCCGTGCCTATGAAAACATATTCTGAGTCAGCCATCTCTCAGACTATACCCATTCTGTAAATGATTCCACATTTCACTCTAGAATATATAGAGGCAATGGGAAAAAAATATTTGGGCACCTGAATGGGATTTTGGGCTCTATTCAGGGGGGATATTTGGTTTTTTTAATGGTTAAATTGGTATATTTAACTGGAATTGGGTCCTGTAAAGGTATATACTTCTAGGTCTCCTAGTGTTTTTGGAAATATCTGCATCAGTATAAGAAGATTTGCAAAAGTTTGGGCTCCTTAGTTGGTTTTAAGAGTATGGAGACAGCCCAACACCCACAGCACCCATGACAATTCAAGTTAAATTGGTATATTTAACTTGAATTGGGCCATATGACCCATTATATGTATCTACTTCCAACACTTTTGTTGTTTGTGGATAGGTATGCATCTATGCAAATGGTTTGCACAAATTTGGGCTCCTCAGTGGGTTTTAAGGGTATTGAGACAGCCCAACACCCACAGCACCCATGATAAAACCATACAGCACCCGTGCCTATGAAAACATATTTCTGAGTCAGCCATCTCTCAGACTATACCCATTCTGTAAATGATTCCCCATTTCACTCCAGAATATATAGAGGCAATGGGGAATAAATATTTGGGCACCTGAATGGGATTTTGGGCTCTATTCAGGGGGGATATTTGTTTTTTTTAATGGTTAAATTGGTATATTTAACTGGAATTGGGTCCTCTAAAGGTATATACTTCTAGGTCTCCTAGTGTTTTTGGAAATATCTGCATCAGTATAAGAAGATTTGCAAAAGTTTGGGCTCCTTAGTGGGTTTTAAGGGTATGGAGACAGCCCAACACCCACAGCACCCATGACAATTCAAGTTAAATTGGTATATTTAACTTGAATTGGGTCATATGACCCATTATAGGTATCTATTTCCAGCACTTTGATAGTTTTTGGATAGGTATGCAACTATGCATCTATACAAATGGTTTGCACAAAGTTTGGGCTCCTCAGTGGGTTTTAAGGGTATTGAGACAGCCCAACACCCACAGCACCCATGATAAAACCATACAGCACCCGTGCCTATGAAAACATATTCTGAGTCAGCCATCTCTCAGACTATACCCATTCTGTAAATGATTCCACATTTCACTCTAGAATATATAGAGGCAATGGGAAAAAAATATTTGGGCACCTGAATGGGATTTTGGGCTCTATTCAGGGGGGATATTTGGTTTTTTTAATGGTTAAATTGGTATATTTAACTGGAATTGGGTCCTGTAAAGGTATATACTTCTAGGTCTCCTAGTGTTTTTGGAAATATCTGCATCAGTATAAGAAGATTTGCAAAAGTTTGGGCTCCTTAGTGGGTTTTAAGAGTATGGAGACAGCCCAACACCCACAGCACCCATGACAATTCAAGTTAAATTGGTATATTTAACTTGAATTGGGCCATATGACCCATTATATGTATCTACTTCCAACACTTTTGTTGTTTGTGGATAGGTATGCATCTATGCAAATGGTTTGCACAAATTTGGGCTCCTCAGTGGGTTTTAAGGGTATTGAGACAGCCCAACACCCACAGCACCCATGATAAAACCATACAGCACCCGTGCCTATGAAAACATATTTCTGAGTCAGCCATCTCTCAGACTATACCCATTCTGTAAATGATTCCACATTTCACTCTAGAATATATAAAGGCAATGGGAAAAAATATTTGGGCACCTGAATGGGATTTTGGGCTCTATTCAGGGGGGATATTTGTTTTTTTTAATGGTTAAATTGGTATATTTAACTGGAATTGGGTCCTGTAAAGGTATATACACTTCTAGGTCTCCTAGTGTTTTTGGAAATATCTGCATCAGTATAAGAAGATTTGCAAAAGTCTGGACTCCTTAGAGGGTTTTAAGGGTATGGAGACAGCCCAACACCCACAGCACCCATGACAATTCAAGTTAAATTGGTATATTTAACTTGAATTGGGCCATATGACCCATTATATGTATCTACTTCCAACACTTTTGTTGTTTGTGGATAGGTATGCATCTATGCAAATGGTTTGCACAAAGTTTGGGCTCCTCAGTGGGTTTTAAGGGTATTGAGACAGCCCAACACCCACAGCACCCATGATAAAACCATACAGCACCCGTGCCTATGAAAACATATTTCTGAGTCAGCCATCTCTCAGACTATACCCATTCTGTAAATGATTCCACATTTCACTCTAGAATATATAGAAGCAATGGGGAAAAAATATTTGGGCACCTGAATGGGATTTTGGGCTCTATTCAGGGGGGATATTTTTTTTTTTTAATGGTTAAATTGGTATATTTAACTGGAATTGGGTCCTGTAAAGGAATATACTTCTAGGTCTCCTAGTGTTTTTGGAAATATCTGCATCAGTATAAGAAGATTTGCAAAAGTTTGGGCTCCTTAGTGGGTTTTAAGGGTATGCAGACAGCCCAACACCCACAGCACCCATGACAATTCAAGTTAAATTGGTATATTTAACTTGAATTGGGCCATATGACCCATTATATGTATCTACTTCCAACACTTTTGTTGTTTGTGGATAGGTATGCATCTATGCAAATGGTTTGCACAAAGTTTGGGCTCCTCAGTGGGTTTTAAGGGTATTGAGACAGCCCAACACCCACAGCACCCATGATAAAACCATACAGCACCCGTGCCTATGAAAACATATTCTGAGTCAGCCATCTCTCAGACTATACCCATTCTGTAAATGATTCCACATTTCACTCTAGAATATATAGAGGCAATGGGAAAAAAATATTTGGGCACCTGAATGGGATTTTGGGCTCTATTCAGGGGGGATATTTGGTTTTTTTAATGGTTAAATTGGTATATTTAACTGGAATTGGGTCCTGTAAAGGTATATACTTCTAGGTCTCCTAGTGTTTTTGGAAATATCTGCATCAGTATAAGAAGATTTGCAAAAGTTTGGGCTCCTTAGTGGGTTTTAAGGGTATGGAGACAGCCCAACACCCACATCACCCATGACAATTCAAGTTAAATTGGTATATTTAACTTGAATTGGGCCATATGACCCATTATATGTATCTACTTCCAACACTTTTGTTGTTTGTGGATAGGTATGCATCTATGCAAATGGTTTGCACAAAGTTTGGGCTCCTCATTGGGTTTTAAGGGTATTGAGACAGCCCAGCACCCACAGCACCCATGATAAAACCATACCGCAACCGTGCCTATGAAAACATATTTCTGAGTCAGCCATCTCTCAGACTATACCCATTCTGTAAATGATTCCACATTTCAATCTAGAATATATAGAGGCAATGGGAACAAAAATATTTGGGCACCTGAATGGGATTTTGGGCTCTATTCAGGGGGGATATTTGGTTTTTTTAATGGTTAAATTGGTATATTTAACTTGAATTGGGTCCTGTAAAGGTATATACTTCTAGGTCTCCTAGTCTTTTTGGAAATATCTGCATCAGTATAAGAAGATTTGCAAAAGTTTGGGCTCCTTAGTGGGTTTTAAGAGTATGGAGACAGCCCAACACCCACAGCACCCATGACAATTCAAGTTAAATTGGTATATTTAACTTGAATTGGGCCATATGACCCATTATATGTATCTACTTCCAAAACTTTTGTTGTTTGTGGATAGGTATGCATCTATGCAAATGGTTTGCACAAATTTGGGCTCCTCAGTGGGTTTTAATGGTATTGAGACAGCCCAACACCCACAGCACCCATGATAAAACCATACAGCACCCGTGCCTATGAAAACATATTTCTGAGTCAGCCATCTCTCAGACTATACCCATTCTGTAAATGATTCCACATTTCACTCTAGAATATATAGAGGCAATGAGGAAAAAATATTTGGGCACCTGAATGGGATTTTGGGCTCTATTCAGGGGGGATATTTGTTTTTTTTAATGGTTAAATTGGTATATTTAACTGGAATTGGGTCCTGTAAAGGTATATACTTCTAGGTCTCCTAGTGTTTTTGGAAATATATGCATCAGTATAAGAAGATTTGCAAAATTTTGGGCTCCTTAGTGGGTTTTAAGGGTATGGAGACAGCCCAACACCCACAGCACCCATGACAATTCAAGTTAAATTGGTATATTTAACTTGAATTGGGCCATATGACCCATTATATGTATCTACTTCCAACACTTTTGTTGTTTATGGATAGGTATGCATCTATGCAAATGGTTTGCATAAAGTTTGGGCTCTTCAGTGGGTTTTAAGGGTATTGAGACAGCCCAACACCCACAGCACCCATGATAAAACCATACAGCACCCGTGCCTATGAAAACATATTTCTGAGTCAGCCATCTCTCAGACTATACCCATTCTGTAAATGATTCCACATTTCACTCTAGAATATATAGAGGCAATGGGAAAAAAATATTTGGGCACCTGAATGGGATTTTGGGCTCTATTCAGGGGGGATATTTGGTTTTTTTAATGGTTAAATTGGTATATTTAACTGGAATTGGGTCCTGTAAAGGTATATACTTCTAGGTCTCCTAGTGTTTTTGGAAATATCTGCATCAGTATAAGAAGATTTGCAAAAGTTTGGGCTCCTTAGTGGGTTTTAAGAGTATGGAGACAGCCCAACACCCACAGCACCCATGACAATTCAAGTTAAATTGGTATATTTAACTTGAATTGGGCCATATGACCCATTATATGTATCTACTTCCAACACTTTTGTTGTTTGTGGATAGGTATGCATCTATGCAAATGGTTTGCACAAATTTGGGCTCCTCAGTGGGTTTTAAGGGTATTGAGACAGCCCAACACCCACAGCACCCATGATAAAACCATACAGCACCCGTGCCTATGAAAACATATTTCTGAGTCAGCCATCTCTCAGACTATACCCATTCTGTAAATGATTCCACATTTCACTCCAGAATATATAGAGGCAATGGGGAATAAATATTTGGGCACCTGAATGGGATTTTGGGCTCTATTCAGGGGGGATATTTGTTTTTTTTAATGGTTAAATTGGTATATTTAACTGGAATTGGGTCCTGTAAAGGTATATACTTCTAGGTCTCCTAGTGTTTTTGGAAATATCTGCATCAGTATAAGAAGATTTGCAAAAGTTTGGGCTCCTTAGTGGGTTTTAAGGGTATGGAGACAGCCCAACACCCACAGCACCCATGACAATTCAAGTTAAATTGGTATATTTAACTTGAATTGGGTCATATGACCCATTATAGGTATCTATTTCCAGCACTTTGATAGTTTTTGGATAGGTATGCAACTATGCATCTATACAAATGGTTTGCACAAAGTTTGGGCTCCTCAGTGGGTTTTAAGGGTATTGAGACAGCCCAACACCCACAGCACCCATGATAAAACCATACAGCACCCGTGCCTATGAAAACATATTCTGAGTCAGCCATCTCTCAGACTATACCCATTCTGTAAATGATTCCACATTTCACTCTAGAATATATAGAGGCAATGGGAAAAAAATATTTGGGCACCTGAATGGGATTTTGGGCTCTATTCAGGGGGGATATTTGGTTTTTTTAATGGTTAAATTGGTATATTTAACTGGAATTGGGTCCTGTAAAGGTATATACTTCTAGGTCTCCTAGTGTTTTTGGAAATATCTGCATCAGTATAAGAAGATTTGCAAAAGTTTGGGCTCCTTAGTGGGTTTTAAGAGTATGGAGACAGCCCAACACCCACAGCACCCATGACAATTCAAGTTAAATTGGTATATTTAACTTGAATTGGGCCATATGACCCATTATATGTATCTACTTCCAACACTTTTGTTGTTTGTGGATAGGTATGCATCTATGCAAATGGTTTGCACAAATTTGGGCTCCTCAGTGGGTTTTAAGGGTATTGAGACAGCCCAACACCCACAGCACCCATGATAAAACCATACAGCACCCGTGCCTATGAAAACATATTTCTGAGTCAGCCATCTCTCAGACTATACCCATTCTGTAAATGATTCCACATTTCACTCTAGAATATATAAAGGCAATGGGAAAAAATATTTGGGCACCTGAATGGGATTTTGGGCTCTATTCAGGGGGGATATTTGTTTTTTTTAATGGTTAAATTGGTATATTTAACTGGAATTGGGTCCTGTAAAGGTATATACACTTCTAGGTCTCCTAGTGTTTTTGGAAATATCTGCATCAGTATAAGAAGATTTGCAAAAGTCTGGACTCCTTAGAGGGTTTTAAGGGTATGGAGACAGCCCAACACCCACAGCACCCATGACAATTCAAGTTAAATTGGTATATTTAACTTGAATTGGGCCATATGACCCATTATATGTATCTACTTCCAACAATTTTGTTGTTTGTGGATAGGTATGCATCTATGCAAATGGTTTGCACAAAGTTTGGGCTCCTCAGTGGGTTTTAAGGGTATTGAGACAGCCCAACACCCACAGCACCCATGATAAAACCATACAGCACCCGTGCCTATGAAAACATATTTCTGAGTCAGCCATCTCTCAGACTATACCCATTCTGTAAATGATTCCACATTTCACTCTAGAATATATAGAAGCAATGGGGAAAAAATATTTGGGCACCTGAATGGGATTTTGGGCTCTATTCAGGGGGGATATTATTTTTTTTTAATGGTTAAATTGGTATATTTAACTGGAATTGGGTCCTGTAAAGGAATATACTTCTAGGTCTCCTAGTGTTTTTGGAAATATCTGCATCAGTATAAGAAGATTTGCAAAAGTTTGGGCTCCTTAGTGGGTTTTAAGGGTATGCAGACAGCCCAACACCCACAGCACCCATGACAATTCAAGTTAAATTGGTATATTTAACTTGAATTGGGCCATATGACCCATTATATGTATCTACTTCCAACACTTTTGTTGTTTGTGGATAGGTATGCATCTATGCAAATGGTTTGCACAAAGTTTGGGCTCCTCAGTGGGTTTTAAGGGTATTGAGACAGCCCAACACCCACAGCACCCATGATAAAACCATACAGCACCCGTGCCTATGAAAACATATTCTGAGTCAGCCATCTCTCAGACTATACCCATTCTGTAAATGATTCCACATTTCACTCTAGAATATATAGAGGCAATGGGAAAAAAATATTTGGGCACCTGAATGGGATTTTGGGCTCTATTCAGGGGGGATATTTGGTTTTTTTAATGGTTAAATTGGTATATTTAACTGGAATTGGGTCCTGTAAAGGTATATACTTCTAGGTCTCCTAGTGTTTTTGGAAATATCTGCATCAGTATAAGAAGATTTGCAAAAGTTTGGGCTCCTTAGTGGGTTTTAAGGGTATGGAGACAGCCCAACACCCACATCACCCATGACAATTCAAGTTAAATTGGTATATTTAACTTGAATTGGGCCATATGACCCATTATATGTATCTACTTCCAACACTTTTGTTGTTTGTGGATAGGTATGCATCTATGCAAATGGTTTGCACAAAGTTTGGGCTCCTCATTGGGTTTTAAGGGTATTGAGACAGCCCAGCACCCACAGCACCCATGATAAAACCATACCGCAACCGTGCCTATGAAAACATATTTCTGAGTCAGCCATCTCTCAGACTATACCCATTCTGTAAATGATTCCACATTTCAATCTAGAATATATAGAGGCAATGGGAACAAAAATATTTGGGCACCTGAATGGGATTTTGGGCTCTATTCAGGGGGGATATTTGGTTTTTTTAATGGTTAAATTGGTATATTTAACTTGAATTGGGTCCTGTAAAGGTATATACTTCTAGGTCTCCTAGTCTTTTTGGAAATATCTGCATCAGTATAAGAAGATTTGCAAAAGTTTGGGCTCCTTAGTGGGTTTTAAGAGTATGGAGACAGCCCAACACCCACAGCACCCATGACAATTCAAGTTAAATTGGTATATTTAACTTGAATTGGGCCATATGACCCATTATATGTATCTACTTCCAAAACTTTTGTTGTTTGTGGATAGGTATGCATCTATGCAAATGGTTTGCACAAATTTGGGCTCCTCAGTGGGTTTTAATGGTATTGAGACAGCCCAACACCCACAGCACCCATGATAAAACCATACAGCACCCGTGCCTATGAAAACATATTTCTGAGTCAGCCATCTCTCAGACTATACCCATTCTGTAAATGATTCCACATTTCACTCTAGAATATATAGAGGCAATGAGGAAAAAATATTTGGGCACCTGAATGGGATTTTGGGCTCTATTCAGGGGGGATATTTGTTTTTTTTAATGGTTAAATTGGTATATTTAACTGGAATTGGGTCCTGTAAAGGTATATACTTCTAGGTCTCCTAGTGTTTTTGGAAATATATGCATCAGTATAAGAAGATTTGCAAAAGTTTGGGCTCCTTAGTGGGTTTTAAGGGTATGGAGACAGCCCAACACCCACAGCACCCATGACAATTCAAGTTAAATTGGTATATTTAACTTGAATTGGGCCATATGACCCATTATATGTATCTACTTCCAACACTTTTGTTGTTTATGGATAGGTATGCATCTATGCAAATGGTTTGCATAAAGTTTGGGCTCTTCAGTGGGTTTTAAGGGTATTGAGACAGCCCAACACCCACAGCACCCATGATAAAACCATACAGCACCCGTGCCTATGAAAACATATTTCTGAGTCAGCCATCTCTCAGACTATACCCATTCTGTAAATGATTCCACATTTCACTCTAGAATATATAGAGGCAATGGGAAAAAAATATTTGGGCACCTGAATGGGATTTTGGGCTCTATTCAGGGGGGATATTTGGTTTTTTTAATGGTTAAATTGGTATATTTAACTGGAATTGGGTCCTGTAAAGGTATATACTTCTAAGTCTCCTAGTGTTTTTGGAAATATCTGCATCAGTATAAGAAGATTTGCAAAAGTTTGGGCTCCTTAGTGGGTTTTAAGGGTATGGAGACAGCCCAACACCCACAGCACCCATGACAATTCAAGTTAAATTGGTATATTTAACTTGAATTGGGCCATATGACCCATTATATGTATCTACTTCCAACACTTTTGTTGTTTATGGATAGGTATGCATCTATGCAAATGGTTTGCACAAAGTTTGGGCTCCTCAGTGGGTTTTAAGGGTATTGAGACAGCCCAACACCCACAGCACCCATGATAAAACCATACAGCACCCGTGCCTATGAAAACATATTTCTGAGTCAGCCATCTCTCAGACTATACCCATTCTGTAAATGATTCCACATTTCACTCCAGAATATATAGAGGCAATGGGGAATAAATATTTGGGCACCTGAATGGGATTTTGGGCTCTATTCAGGGGGGATATTTGGTTTTTTTAATGGTTAAATTGGTATATTTAACTGGAATTGGGTCCTGTAAAGGTATATACTTCTAGGTCTCCTAGTGTTTTTGGAAATATCTGCATCAGTATAAGAAGATTTGCAAAAGTTTGGGCTCCTTAGTGGGTTTTAAGGGTATGGAGACAGCCCAACACCCACAGCACCCATGACAATTCATGTTAAATTGGTATATTTAACTTGAATTGGGTCATATGACCCATTATAGGTATCTATTTCCAGCACTTTGATAGTTTTTGGATAGGTATGCAACTATGCATCTATACAAATGGTTTGCACAAAGTTTGGGCTCCACGGTGGGTTTTAAAGTTATGGAGACAGCCCAACACACACAGCTCCCATGAAAAAACCATACAGCACCCGTGCCTATGAAAACATATTTCTGAATCGGTGATCTCTCAGACTATACCCATTCTGAAAATTACTCTACAGTTGACTTTTAGAATATATATAGGCAATGAGAAAAAATTTATTTGGGCATCTGAATGGGATTTTGGGCTTTGGTCAGGGGGAGGGGAATATTTGGGTTTTTTAAAAGTTAAATTGGTATATTTAACGTGAATTGTGACCCATTATAGATTTCTACTTTCTGTACTTTTAGTTTTCATCTGTATAAGAATATGTGCAAAAGTTTGGGCTCCTCAGTGGGTTTTTAGGAGATGGTGACAGCCCAACACCCACGGCACCCATGATGAAACCATACAGCGGCTATGAAAACATATTTCTGGGTCAGTGTTCTCTCAGACTATACCTATTCTGAAAATTAATCCAGTTTACTTCAGAATATATGTAGGCAATGGTAAAACAATTCTTTGGGCACCTGAATGGTATTTTGGGCTCTGGTCAGGGGGGGGGGATATTTGGGTTTTTTAATAGTTAAGTTGGTATATTTAACTTGAATTGTGACCCATTATAGATATCAACTTCCAGTACTTTTAGTGTTTTTGGAAATATATTCATCTGTTTAAGAAGATGTGCAAAAGTTTGGGCTCCTCAGTGGGTTTTAAGGGTGTTGTGACAGCCCAACACCCACGGCACCCATGATGAAACCATACAGCACCCGTGCCTATAAAATCATTTTTCTGGGTCTCAGACTATGCCCATTCTGAAAATGATATATTTTGGCACCTGGAAGTTATTTTGGGCTCTGGTCAAGGGGAGTGGAATATTAGGAATTTTAATAGTCAAGTTGGTATATTTAACTTATATTGTGCCATTATTGATATCTACATCCAGGGCTTTTATTGTTATTGAATAGGTAAGCACCTATGTAAATGATTTCCCGTATTGGATTTAAGAGTATGGAGCCAGCCCAACACCCACAGCACCCATGGTAAACCATACAGCATCTGTGCCTATAGAATCATATTTTGGGGTCAGTGTTCAATCAGACAACACTCATTTATGAAACATGATTCCACATATGACTTTAGAGTATAGGCAGGCGATCAACAGAAAATATTTTGTTACCTGGAAGGGAATTTGGGCGAGGGGAGAGGAATATTTGTGTTTTTAATAGCCATATTGGTATTTTAGGCTTAGGAATCAGTCCAACACCCATACCACCCATGATAAAACATATGGCACTGGTACCTATAAAATAATATTTTGGGGTCAGTGTTATCTCAGACACAGAACAAAAAAATATTTGGGCACCTGGAAGGGATTTTGGGCTGAGGGGTAGGTGAATATTTGTGTTTAATAGTCAAATGGATAATTTTAACTTGAATTGGGCCCAGTAACCCATTTAATGTTTGGGCACGTTGAAGGGATTTTGGGCTCAGGTGAGGTGAATATTTGGGTTTAAAGTCGATTGGGTATTTTTTAACTTGAATTGGGCCCAGTACCCATTAATTTGTTAATGGATAGATCTGCATCTGCATAAAATATTTACTGAAGTTTGAGCTCCTGGTTGGGATTGAAGGGCACGGAGCTGGCCCAACACCTGCAGCACCCATGATAAATCCAATGGACCATGCAACACCTGTGCTTATGAAATAATATTTTGGGGTCAGTCTCAGACTCTACTCATTCTGAAAATGATTCCACATTTGACTTTAGAATATAGGCAGGCACTGCACAAAACAATTTGGCCACATGAAAGGGATTTTGGTCTCAGTGGGGAGGTGAATATTTGTTTGTTCATGGTCTAATTGGTATTATTAAATTGCATTTGATGAGCGAAATAAGCTCATATTAATATAGGCTCTGTGTGGAGATAAACGTCCAATATGGGACCATGATTTCCATACAAATAAGCACGCAACGGTCTTATTTTAATGAGCGAAATAAGTCCCTATTGGTATTATTTAATCACAATATACGCTCTATATGGACTTAAAATTAAGTTTTTAAAACAGTCGAATATGGGACTATCTCCGGACGCAAAAAGCCCATATTGGTATTATTAAATCTACCGTTTTTGATCGTAACATATCCTCACAAAAATAGGTTCATTGTGGAAATAAATATCAACATATGATTCAATAGACTTATTTGATTCGGAAATAAGCCCACAGTGAGCTTATAGCCATTACGCCATTTAATCGCGAGGGTCGCATATATAAAAAATAAAGAGTGTGCATCTGATATTGGTCATGTCGATGAAAAAAGCTAGATTAATAATAATAATATGGGTTTATTTCGTACGAAAATAGTCCCATATTGGACTGTTTTGAAAAACCGCGTTTTAGGTCCATATATAAAGCTTATATTAAATAACGCCAATATGAGCTTATTTCGCACATTAAAATAAAACCGTTATGTGCTTATTTTTACGAGGATGAAATGTACATGGAAAGTCTTGTGTTGGTTTATTCGTGTTATTTTTCAGCCTGTTCTTGAGAAAATAAGCCCATAATCTGATTCTGAAATAAGCACATATTAAGCTTAAACCCTTATTCCGTTGATTGGCGCGAGCCACAGTGAGAACACCGTACAAAGAGCGTAGCTTTGGTAAGTCGTGTTGATGAAAAAAGGTTAGATGAAATAATGCCAATATGGGCTTATTTCGTATGTAAATAGTCCCATATTGTACTGTTTTAAACAGCCTGTTCCCAAAAAAAACGGGCACATTATCTGCTTATAATAAAAAATAATTTAGGTAGATAATCTGCTTAGAATCGCCTCATTTTGAGTCGATAATGTGCTAAAAATGAGAGCATAGTCACATTATCGACTGACAATGAGTCGATTGTAAACAGATTGTGTGCGGAAAATGACACAAATAAGCCAACTTACGACTTTCAAGTGTAAGCTCTTTAACATGTGTTTTCAGTGTGGCCCGCGCCATAGAACCAGATAACGATATGATCTATTATCTGCTTATTTCACAATTAAATAATCATATTATGTACTTATTTCACATTATGGGCCGATTATGTGCGTATTTGCGCGAGGATATGTTGTGACACGAGCTCCATGAATTCCGTTCCCAGTCCCAGTTCCCTATTCTCCTAAAATTGCACTTTTCGTTTACTAAATCGGCTGCGTAGCCAGAGTCATGGTGGCCACCCGGGAATCCTTGTATTTTCGTGCGGTGCCACCCAGCGGGCATCTATAGGAAAGGGACGCGACCATGCAGCCCCTTCCAAATTTTCGAAAATCGGGCTGAAGTCGTGCATGGGGTGTCAAAATAGCACTTTTCGTTACTAAATCGGCTGCGTAGCCAGAGTCATGGTGACCACCCGGGAATGCTTGTATTTTCGTGCGGTGCCACACAGCGGGGATCTATATGAAAGGGACGCGACCATGCAGCCCCTTCGAAATTTTCGAAAATTGGGCTGAAGTCGTGCATGGGGTGTCAAAATAGCACTTTTCGTTACTAAATCGGCTGCGTAGCCAGAGTCATGGTGACCACCCTGGAATCCTTGTATTTTCGTGCGGTGCCACCCAGCGGGGATCTATAGGAAAGGGACGCGACCATGCAGCCCCTTCCAAATTTTCGAAAATTGAGCTGAAGGCGTGCATGGGGTGTCAAAATAGCACTTTTCGTTACTAAATCGGCTGCGTAGCCAGAGTCATGGTGGCCACCCGGGAATCCTTGTATTTTTGTGCGGTGCCACCCAGCGGGCATCTATAGAAAAGGGACGCGACCATGCAGCCCCTTCCAAATTTTCGAAAATCGGGCTGAAGGCGTGCATGGGGTGTCAAAATAGCACTTTTCGTTACTAAATCGGCTTCGTAGCCAGAACCATGGCGGCCACCCGGGAATCCTTGCATTTTCGTGCGGTGCCACCCAGCGGGCATCTATTGGACAGGGACGCGGCCATCTAGCCCCTTCCAATTTTTCGAAAATTGGGCTGAAGTCGTGCATGTAGCTAAACATAGCACGTGTTGTTACTAAATCGGCTGCGTAGCCAGAACCATGGTGGCTACCCGGTAATTCTTTCATTTTCGTGCGGTGCCACCCAGCGGGCATCTTTATGACAGGGACGCGGCCATATACTCTCTTCCAATTTTTTGAAAATTGGGCTGAAGTCGTGCATGGAGTTAATTTTTTTTACTTTTTGTTACTAAATCAGCTGCGTAGACAGAACCATGGCGGCCACTCGGGAATCCTTGTATTTTCGTGCGGTGCCACCCAGTAGACATCTATTGGACAGGGACGAGACCTTATAGGCCTTTTCAATTTTTCGAAAATTGGGTTGAAGTCGTGCATGGAGCTCCAAATCGCACTTTTCGTTGCTAAATCGCCCGCGTAGGCATAACCGTAGCAGACACGTGGCTATCCTTGCGGAATCTTCTTGTGCCACCACTATTACATCTAAAAATCACAAACTAGGTCACATAAACTTGTCCAAAATAGGACATTTTTCGTTAGTCGATAATGTGCTGAAAAGGAGACCCTATTAGTCACATTATCGACTCATATAGAGGCGATTCTAAGCAGATTATGTGCGAACAATGACAAGAAATAAGCCAGCCCACTACTGTTCAGCTGTACGCTCATTAACATGTGTTTTCACTGTGGCTCGCGACTGAACACAAAATGATGACTATGACTCCATTATCTGCTTATTTCATAATCAAATAATCACTTTATGTACCTAATTGGAATTATAGGTCGAATATGTGCGTATTTGTGCGAGGATATGTTGCTAAATCGCCTGCGTTGGCATAACCATAGCAGCCACTGGGCTATATCCTTGTGGATTCTTCTTTGGCCACCACTAGTCCATCTATAAATCACAAACTGGTTCACATATGCCTGTCCAGCTGTTAATAAATTGGGTGTAAGTCGTGCATCGGATGAAAATAATGAAAAAAATGTCATTTTTCGTTGCAAATCGTCTGCGTAGGCATATCCATAGCAGCCACGGGGCTCTCGTTGTGGATTCTTCTTATGCCACCACTAGTCCATCGAGAGATCACAAACTGGTTCACATACGCCCGTCCAGCTGTTCAAAAATTGGGCGTAAGTCGTGCGTGGGGTCAAAATAATGAAACAAAGTTCATTTTTCGTTGCTAAATCGCCTGCGTAGGCATAACCATAGACGCTACGGGGCTATCCTTGTGGATTCTTCTTGTGCCGCTACAACTCCATCTAGAAATCACAAAATATGTCATATAAACTTGTCCAGCTGTTCAACAGTTGGGCGTAAATCGTGCGTGGGGTAAAAATATGACATTTTTCGTTGCTTAATCCTGAAAACCAGCACATTATTTGCTGAGAAGAAACAATAATTTAGGTAGATAATCTGCTTAGAATTGCCTCATTTTGAGTCGACAATGTGCTGAAAATGGGTTCCTATTAGTCAAATTATCGACTCATATAGAGGCGATTCTAAGTAAATTATGTGCTGACAATGACAAAAATAATAACCAAACTTTTTAGGTGTACGCTCATTAGCATGTATTTTCACTGTGGCACGCGCCAAAACACGAAATGACGACTATGACTCCATTATCTGCTTATTTCATAACCAAATAATCACTTTAAGTACCTAATTAAAATTTAGGTCGGTTTTGTGCGTATTCGTGCGAGGATATGTTACTAAATCGCCTGCGTTGGCATAACCACAGGAGCTTGGAATTTGGTCAAAACCCCTCTTTTATTGGCGGAACCACCACACGGGACCAAAGGTCGGTCCCGGGTGGTGGTTCCGCCAATAAAAGAGGTGTTTTGACCAAATTCCAAGCTCCTGTGGCATAACCATAGCAGCCACGGGGCTACCCTTGTGGATTCTTCTTATACCACAATTAGTCCATCTATAAATCACAAACTAGTTCACATACGCCTGTCCAGCTGTTCAAAAATTGGGCGTAAGTCGTGCGTGGGATCAAAATAATGGAAAAAAAGAAAAAAAATCGTTGCTAAATCGCCTGCGTAGGCATACACATAGCAGCCACGAGGGTATCCTTGTGGATGTTTCTTATGCCACCACTAGTCCATCTAAAAATCACAAACATAGTCACATAAGCCTGTCCAGTTGTTCAAAAATTGGGCGTAAGTCGTGCGTGGGGTCAACATAATGAAAAAAAATCATTTCTCATTGCTAAATCGCCTGCGTAGGCATAACCGTAGCTGCCACGAGTCTATCCTTGTGGAATCTTCTTGTGCCACCAATAGTGCATCGAAACATCACAAACTAGGTCCCATAAAATGCCAGGAATTCCAGGGTGGCCGCCATGTTTCTGGCTACGCAGCCGATTTAGCAACAAAAAAATGCAATTTTTAGCTCCATGCATGCACGACTTCAGCCCAATTTTCAAAAAAGTGGAAGGGCTATATGGCCGCGTCCCTGTCATATAGATGCGCACTGGGTGGCACCGCACAAAAATACAAGGATTCCCGGGTGGTCGCCATGGTTCTGCCTACGCAGCCGATTTAGTAACAAAAAGTGCGATTTTGAGCTCCATGCACGACTTTAGCCCAATCTTCGAAACATTGGAAGGGGCTATATGGTCGCGTCCCTGTCCTATAGATGACAACTGGGTGGCACCGCACGAAAATACAAGGATTCCCGTGTGGCCATCATGACTGTCTACGCAGCCGATTTAGTAACTAAAAGTGCTATTTTGACACCCCATGCACGACTTCAGCCCGATTTTAGAAAATTTGGAAGGGGCTGCATGGTCGCGTCCCTTTCCTATAGATGCCCGCTTGGTGGCACCGCACGAAAATACAAGGATTCCCGGGTGGCCACCATGACTCTGGCTACGCATCCGATTTAGTAACGAAAAGTGCAATTTTAGGGGAACTGGGAACTGGGAACGGAATTCATGGAGCTTGTGACAGGACATATCACGCTCTTTACTTGCGCCAGTCTATGCTGGGCGCAAGCAATGTTTTCGGTCAGGATCTCTGTTTATCTGTTTATTTGTCTGTCCTTCCACGAATATGTTACGTCATACCGGAAGTACAGAATGTAAAGAATGCACATGCGCTAATATGAAATGATGGCACCAATTGTAATTTAAATCCACATTTATACTAAGTTTTATTTTGGTAATAAATCGTTCATAAAAGAACAAAATTGAAAGATTGCTTTCTTTGAAACTCGGAAAATTATTTGAGATCGAGTCTAAAAGATGCGTGCGGAATCGTTTTTTTTTCTCGCATAGAAAATGATGTGCGAACAAATTTCTGGAAACTTTCTTCGACGTTCAAAACATTTCCGAAAGACGCAGGTGCATATAAACCATGTCCGGCCAAACGATCGAGCGCATGGTTATAGACAAAATTGTACTGAAAAATATGTTGAAACATGGATTATTAAAGCGCCTTATTAATTAACTGGGAAAACAAGCTTTCTCATTCTCAAAGCAATTGGCATTTTGATGATATGTTCCCGAAGACCGTAGAGCAGTCGCTATAAGGGCATGTTCACATTGACACATTGATAATCAAAGACTAACCAATGATCGCGTGTCTTTTATTTAATTGTGTCGGAATTAACTTTGACGTTTTTTGCCGCTGAAGTGCAATGACATACACAAAGCATTATAGTCAAACTAGTAATGTAACCCAATTGGTATATAATATATAGCATCAGCGGCAACCAATCGTATTCACACCCTTCATATGAGCGATGTCTATATTGTTCTATAAATATGTCAAACAACTCTTACGTCATTACTAAGACCATAATTAGTGTAATAGATCAACTGGAGATAACAGAGATATTCTGTCCGTACACACAAATATTTCAGCGATGGATGAACTGAAATTTGATATCTAGATTCTCTATCGATCTCTCAAAAGAGGGCCCAGCACCCGTGGTTCAAACTGCTGTTGGCAAGATATCACAAAACATGCCATATGTGTGATGGGTGCATTGTAGTGCAAATGTGTTTTACTACGGTTCGCGTCATTCAACTGAATAGCGGGTATAAGCTCACTAGGCTTATTTTGTATGTAAATAGTCCCATATTGTTCTGTTTTAAACAGCATTTTCTCCCTAAAATCCGCACATTACCTGCTTATAATAAAGCTTTTTAGGTATATAATCTGCTTAGAATCGCCTCATATTAAGTCGGTAATGTGCTGAAAATTAGAACATTTTAGTCATAATATCGACTCATAATGAGGCTATTCTAAGCAGATTATATGTGGACAATGAAACAAATAAGCGAGCCCATGGCTTTTCAGGTGTACGCTCTTTAATATGTGTTTTCACTGTGGCCCGCGCCATAATACGAAATCACGGCTATGACTCCAGTATATGCTTATTTGAGAATCAAATAATCACAATACGTAACTATTTCACATTATAGGTCGATTATGTGCGTATTTATGGGAGGATATGTTAGTTTTAAAAACCGTGTTTTATGTCAATATAGAGCTTACATATATTGCGATTAAATAAGCCAACATTAGCTTATATGAATAAAATTAAGTGCTTATTTTCAAGAAAATAGCCTGACCTCTGCATGGTAAATGTTGAGTTGTTTAATCGTCTTGTTTTCCAGCCTAGCTGTTCTCGTGAAAATAAGCACAACACGGGCCAATATCATATTGGTATGTGCTTATTTTCACGAGACCAAGCACAACACGGGCCAATATCATATTGGTATGTGCTTATTATCACGAGTCCAGGCTGACATCTGCATGGTAAGTCTTGGGTTGGTTTATTTGTGTTATTTTCAACACGAATTGCTAAAATAAGCATAAGGCGGGCTTATCGCATATTGAAATATCCCAAGCATATATTTAGTGTTCAATTAATGACAATATGCAGTCTGTTCTCGTAAAAATAAGCTCATACCGGGCTTATTTTAATGAGCGAAATAAGCTCATACTGGCATCATTTAACCTCAATATACCTGAACTTTTTATATATTGACCTAAACACGGTTTTTAAAACAGTCAAATGTTGGACTATTTTTACACGGAATAAGCCTATCTTTGGTATTATTTAATCTACTTTTTTTTCTTCGCAACACATCCTCATGTAATTAGTTCATATTGGACCTAAATATTCACACTGTTCATATGGACTTATTTGATTCTAAAATAAGCCCACGGTGAGGTTATCTCTATCATTCCTTTGAATGGCGCGGGCCACAGTTAACACACATTATAAGGAGCGTGAATCTAGTAGGTCGTGTCGATGAAAAAAAGGTAGATTAAATAATGCCAATATGGGCTTATTTCGTATGAAAATAATCCCATATTGGATTGTTTAAAAAAAAGCCCGTTTTAGGTCCATATAGAACGTATATTGCGGTTAAATAATGCCAAAAGGAGCTTATTTCGCTCAGCAAAAAAATCCCGTTATGAGCTGATAGCTACATGGTAAGTCTTGATTTGGTTTATTTGTGTTGTTTTGCACAACACGAATTGCAAAAATAAGCACAAAACAGGCTTCTCGCATATTGAAATATCCCATATAGGGCTGTTTTAATAACTATAGTTTAAGCACATATAGAGCGTATAGTGTTTTCGAATAATGTCAATATGCAGTGATACTGTACCCATGTATATGGTGCACATACCCAAATATACCGTGGTATCTACAAAAGTATACCCTCATACCCACATCTATAAGCGTTTTGTGTCCATATATAGCGTATATTGCGGTTAAATAATGCCAATATAAGCTTATTTCGCTCAAAATGTGCTTATTTTCACAAAAACAATCTGTATGGTAAGTCTTGAGATGGTTGATTCGTGTTTGTTTTCCACTCTATTGTCATGAAACTAAACACAATAAGGGCTTATCCCATATTCAAATATCCAATATACACAAACAATGGCTGTTTTAATAGCCAGCGTTTAGGCCCACATGGAGCGTTTTTGAGTTTTCAAATAATGTCAATTTGTAGCCTGTTCTCTTTAAAATAAACACATAACGGGGCTTATTTTAATGAGCGAAATAAACTAATATAGTCGTATTATTTAACCTAATATACATGCACGCTATATATATGGACATATTAAACGCGGTTTTTAAAACAGTCCAATATCTAATTTTTTTAATAGCAGCATATCCTCGGGTAAATACATGTAGGTTCATATTGGACCTAAGTATTCACATAGGTTAATTTTTGGACTTGATTCTGTAGTAAGCACACAGTGAGCTTATAGCCATTATTCCGTTGAATGGCGAGGGCCGCATAGAAAATACATTATAAAGAGCTCGAATCTGGTAGGTCGTGTCGATGAAAAAAGCTAGATTAAATAATACTAATATGGGCTTATTTTGCGTTATTTATAGGTCCATATATAAACCGTATATTGCGGTTAAATAACGCCCAAAGAAGAATCTGGATTCATGGAGCAGGTCGCTGTCACAATGTCAACAATTAGTCACATCCATGTCCCCAAGTCACGGTATTAATGACTTCTTCGATAACTCAATACAGAAACAAATATTTAATGATAATATTCGCACCAAACTTCTCAAAAATAGCAATCGACGTGATCATCCAAGGAACAAACTTAGAACGTATAGAACATTCAAAACGATGACTTCTTTGGAAAAATATATCAACGTCATTTCCGTCCCAAAATAGCGTGAATCCCTGACAAAATTAAGAATAAGTTGCCACACCTTGGGCATCGAACGCGGACGCTACTTCGATTTCTACGGCGGCATGGAACCGCCACCCCTCTTCAGTTAGTATCCTGATATATCAGGTTACGTATCCTGATATATCAGGTTAGTATCCTGATATATCAGGTTATTATCTTGATATATCAGGTTACGTATCCTGATATATCAGGTTACGTATCCTGATATACCAGATTAGTATCCTGATATATCAGGTTATTATCCTGATATATCAGGTTACGTATCCTGATATATCAGGTTACGTGTCCTGCTATATCAGGTTATTATCCTGATATATCAGGTTACGTATCCTGATATATCAGGTTATTATCCTGATATATCAGGTTACGTATCCTAATATATCAGGTTATTATCCTGATATATCAGGTTACGTATCCTGATATATCAGGTTACGTATCCTGATATATCAGGTTATTATCCTGATATATCAGGTTATTATCCTGATATATCAGGTTGTCTCGACCAATCCAGAATGTCGTCTTTCATTGGCGGAGGCTTGTGGTTGGTTCCATATTAAGTTTGGTGACGATGAGGATGAGTGATGTGGCATGTACATGTAGGCGATTAACCACACACCCCTCACCAAACTTCATATGGATCTTCAGGGTGACCTCTAGATGGGAGCCATCTATTTTTTCCCGAAATTCGTTAGAAAACATGGCCGCCATCAGTCATCTTGGATTTCAAATTTGGATCCATTGGCACACCCAGCAGAACAAATATCGGAACAAATATTTTAAAACTTTATACAGGCGTGTTTTGGGTCACCTCTGGGGATATCAAATGTTTCCGAATTTCGTTGAAAGCATTTCCGCCCTTTTGGATTTTAAACTTTGTATGACTAAATGATTTGGCACACAATACAGACCACATCTTTTATATAGTCCTTACTGAACTTCATATGGATCTTCTGGGAGATGGGAGCCACCAAAAATGTCATTGAAAAACATGGGAGGTATCCAATTATTACGCAATTCATGAAAAGAAAACATGGCCGCCAGCAGGATTTCATTCGCACACCATGCATCCCTCATTTATTGGTGAAATGTTTTAAATGAAAACAAGAGATGGACTGTCGTCCGGTGCATACCCCCTTGTGGATTACCGCCTAGTGTGGGCATATCTATAACTTATGACTGCTATACTCAGACAGATTGGACCCAAAAAAATCTGAATTTTCATATAAACAAAGATGAATAACTATAGAACAAAAAACAAAACAAAACAGTTGAATGTGCCATTAAATGTCCTCGTATTGGTGAACATCCATACAAAATTTCATTGAGATCCGAGCATTACTGTTCAAGTTATGACCTGAACAGACATCGGATGGACCAAACAGCCAACATTTCCAGATAAACAAAGATGAATAACTCTAGTATGGAAAAGCGAAACAGAACAATGGAACCCTCTATCGAATGTCATCATACTAGTGAACATCCATACCAAATTTCATTGAGATCCCAGCACAACTGTTGAAGTTACGACACGAACAGACACCAGACGGACCAAAAATCCAAAATTTCCAGATAAACAATGATGAATAACTCTAGAATGGAAAATCAGAACAAAACGATGGAAACCTCTATTTAATGTCCTCATAGTAGTGAACATCCATACCTAATTTCATTGAGATCTGAGCACTACTGTTAAAGTTATGACATGAACAGACATCGGACGGACGTACTGACGGACGCACATACAGACGCACGGACGGACGGAAAAATGGGGTATAACAATATCATCTACAGAATACAAGCCCATTGCGTACATTATTGTAACTTTTTGACTTTCCTTCTTCTATAGGAGTCCTTTATCATTCTATTGACAGCTCAGCATGAAATTAACACATACCAACGTTGAGCTACAGTGTCATTGACACTTTCATTTGAACTTATTATCTAATCAATTCCGAAGGGAACTACTCGTCAATGATTATTTAGTATAGAAAGGGTTAATAATGGACTGGTCATCGCTCAGTGGATGGTTCGGTTCTTGCTAACACTTCCGTGACTGGGGCTCCTTGAAATTTTGCAAAAACCTGTGCCAATGAACTCTTTTATATATGCGAGTCTCCTACTGGTAGCCTCGCATATATAAGAGCATATACATTGGCCTAACAATATTGACTAAGAATCCAACCAACCACAAGCCTCCGCCAATGAGACGTCACTCTGGATTGGTCGAGACATAACCTGATATATCGGGATAATAACCTGATATATCAGGATACGTAACCTGATATATCAGGATAATAACCTGATATATCAGGATACATAACCTGATATATCAGGATAATATCCTGATATATCAGGATACGTAACCTGATATATCAGGATACGTAACCTGATATATCAGGATAATAACCTGATATATCAGGACACGTAACCTGATATATCAAGATAATAACCTGATATATCAGGATACGTAACCTGATATATCAGGATACGTAACCTGATATATCAGGATAATAACCTGATATATCAGGATACGTAACCTGATATATCAGGATAATAACCTGATATATAATGATACGTAACCTGATATATCAGGATAATAACCTGATATATCAGGATAATAACCTGATATATCAGGATACGTA
This sequence comes from Siphonodentalium dalli, assembly GCA_032622095.1. Classification (NCBI taxonomy): domain Eukaryota; kingdom Metazoa; phylum Mollusca; class Scaphopoda; order Gadilida; family Siphonodentaliidae; genus Siphonodentalium; species Siphonodentalium dalli. The sequence goes on from CP136062.1 coordinate 58,751,531, forward strand.
ACCTGATATATCAGGATACTAACCTGATATATCAGGATAGGTAACCTGATATATCAGGAAACTAACTGAAGAGGAGGTGGCGGTTCCAGGCCGCCGTAGATTTCGACGAAGCGGACCGAATTTGCGAAACATGCAATGAAATCGACAATTATTTACTGTACTTCTTCTGTCAGACGAGCGCGCCCTTTTCTACGAGAACATATCACCCAATCTGTTAAACATCCCCAACGAGAAACTATTTAAACAAATAATGATCAGCAGCGACTCAAAAACTATGCGGGCTTTGGGGCACACTTTGTCCACTATGGATTGAAAAAGAAAGGGGTTTGGCAACAGAGTAACGACTCTTAAATCGAATACAACAAAAAAGGAACAAAGATTCTTCGACTTGAGACCATGTCAGTGTTGCCAGTATCAACTCTGAATGGTATGTTTGCCAATCATCTACATATATTATCTGAACGTATGATAGGCATATACCGGTATAACATATGTATATTGTCATATATAAGCATATACCGCCATATATCATTGTTGTTACATTGTACTTAACTTTGTTTCATGTAATCCGTCCATTTTGTCTTGTTATTCTGTGTTCATGTACATTTGACCATATATGGTGTAACGTACAAATAAACATGATTGATTGATTGATTGATTGGTAAGTCATGTGTTTATTCGTGTTGTTTTCCAGCCTGTGTTCGAGAAAATAATCCCATAACGGGCTTATTTTAATGAGCGAAATAAGCTCATATTGGAATTATTAAGACTCATTATATATGTATGCTATATTTGTACCTAAAACAAGGATGTTAAAACAGTCCAATGTGGGATTATTTCCATAAGAAATAAGCCCATATTGGTATTATTTAATCCACCTTTATTCATCGCAACATATATTCTCGTAAAAATAGGTTCATATTGGACCTAAAGATTCACATAGGTTCATATTGGACTTATTCGATTCTGAAATAAACCCACAGTGAACTACTACCCGCTATTCAGCTAAATGGCATGGGCCACAGTTAAAACACATTTTAAAGAGCGTGAGTCTGGTATGTCGTGTCGATGAAAACATTGAGGTTAAATAATGCCAGTATGAGCTTAATTCGCTCATTAAAATAAGCCCGTTATGTGCTTATTTTTATGAGAACAGGATGAAACATGTCCTCGTGCAAATAGGTTCATATTGGACCTACATGTAACTATTCACAGGTTTATGTTGGAACTTTCTGAAATAAGTACATACTGAGTCCCTTATTCCGTTGAATGGCGCCAAACACCTTACAAAGAGCGTAGTTTTGGTAAGTTGTGTTTATGAAAAAAGGCAGATTAAATCATTCCGATATGGGCTCATTTCGTATGTAAATAGTCCCATATTGTACTGTGTTTTAAACAGACTGTTCCCCAAAATTCCGCACATTATCTGCTTATAAATAATTTATTTTAGGTAGATAATCTGATTAGAATGTCCTCATTTTCAGTCCATAATGTGCTGAAAATGAGAATATTTTAGTCACATTATCGACTCATAATGGGGCAATTCAGATTATGTGCGGACAATCCACACAACTAAGCCAACCCATAACTTTTCAGATGTACGCTATTTAAAGACATAATATGGATTTGTTCGGGTATGTGAAACTGATAAGTTAGCATTCAGGCGCTATGTCAACTGGAGGAATGTAGCATTTTAGTAACATATGGCAATAGTCCCATATTGTACTGCTTTAAAAGCCGAGATTTAGGTCAATATAGAGCTTATATATATTGCGATTAAATAATGCCAAAATTATCGCTCGTTAAAATACGACCGTTAAGTGCTTATTTTCACGAAAATAGCTTGACATCTGCATGGCAAGTGTTGAGTTGTTTAATCGTGTTGTTTTCCAGCCTGTTGACGTGAAAATAAGCACACCACGTGCCTATCTCATATTGTTATGTGCTTATTTTCATGAGAACAGGGTGACGTCTGCATGGTAAGTCTTGAGTTGGTTTATTTGTGTTGTGCCACAACACGAATTGCTAAAATAAGCATGACGAGCTTATCGCATATTGACATATCTATATAGGGCTGTTATAATAACCAGCGTTTAGGCCCATATGAAGCTTATTTAGTTTTCAAATTATGGCAGTTTGCAGTCTGTTTTCGTGAAAATAAACACAAAACAGGACTTATTTTAATGAGCGAAATAAGCTCATACAGAGGTATAATTTAACTTAATATGTATACATGTACGCTATATATATGGACCTATAAACGCGGATTTTTAAACAGACAATATCAGACTGTTCTATCGAACTAGTCCCATATTGGTATTATTCAATCTAATTTGTTTTCATCGCAACATATCCTCATGTAAATAGGTTCATATTTGACCTTTAAGTATTCACATAGGTTCTTTTGATTCTGATATAAGTCCACAGTAAGCTTATAGCCATTATTCGGTTGAATGGCGAGGGCAGCATTGACTATAAAGAGCTTGAATCTGGTAGGTTGTGTCGATGAAAAATGCTAGATTAATAATACTGATATGGGTTTATTTCAGTAAAAACAATACAATTAGGGTAGCTTTGGTAAGTAAGTGATAAACTAAGGTAGATAAAATAATGCCAATATGGGCTTATTTCTTATGTAAATAGTCCCATATTGTACCGTTTTAAACAGCCTGTTCCCCAAATTCCCGCACATTATCTGCTTATATAAAAAGTAATTATTCTAGGTAGATAATCTGCTTATGAACGCTCTCATTTTGAGTCGATAATGTGCTGAAAATTATACCAAATTAGTCACATTATCGCCTCATAATGGAACAATTCTAAGCAGATTATGAGCGGACAATGACACAACTAAGCCAACCCACAGCTTATCAGATGTACGCACTTTAAAGACATATATAATTATGGACTTGTACGGGTATGTGAAACTGATAAGTTAGCATTCAGGCGCTATGTCAAGTAAATCGACCGTACCTCTCCATAGAAATCATCGTCTGAACTACGCTCAATTGTAAATATTTACTTCTGGAATCGGGACTATTGGCGACAATACGGGCTTATATCATATTATTATGTGCCTATTTTCACGAGAACAGTCTTGAGTTGGTTTATTTGTGTTGTATTCCACAACACAAATTGCAAAAATAATCATAAGATGTTCTTATCGCATATTGAAATATCCCATATAGGGCTGTTATAATAATCAAATAATTAAATAATGACAATATGCAGCTTGTTCTCGTAAAAATAAGCTCATAACGGGCTTATTTTAATGAGCGAATTAAGCTCATACTGCCATTATTGAACCTAAACGCGATTTTTAAAGCAGTCAAATGTTGGACTATTTCTATGTAAGCCCATATTGGTATTATTTAATCTACTTTTTTTCATCTCAACATATCCTCAGGTTTATATTGGACCTAAATATTCACACAGTTCATATTGGACTTATTTTATTCTGAAATAAGCCCACGGTGAGCGTATACCAGTTATTCCGTAGAATGGCGCGGGCCACAGTGAAAATACCTTCTAAAGAGCGTGAATCTAGTAAGTTATCTCTCTCGATGAGAATAGGTAGATAGATTAAATAGTGCCAATATGGGCATATTTCGTATGGAAATAGTCCCGTGTTAGACTCTTAAAATCCGCATTTTCTGTCCATATCGTATACTGCGGTTAAATAATGGCACTATTTAGTTCATAATAACATGGCGTTTATGTGCTTATTTTCACGAGAACAGTCTGCATGTTGACATTATTTGAAAACTGAAATACGCTCCATAAGGCATAAACGCTAGTTATTAAAACAGCCTTACATGTACATGTATATGGGTTATTTCAATATGAGGACAACCCGTATTGTGCTTATTTTCACGACAACACGATTAAACAACTCAAGACTTGTCATGCTGTTCTCATGAACATAAGTACAAAACGGACATATTTTAATGCGCGATATAAGCTGATATTGGAATTATTTTGCCACAATATACGCTCAATATGGATCTAACACACTGCTTTTATAAATAAAACAGTACAATATGGGATTATTTCCATACATATCAAGCCCAAATTGAAATGATTTAATCTGCCTCTTTTCATCGACACGACTTACCAATTTCACGATCTTTATAATGTTTTCACTGCGGCCATAACGGAATAACTATTTAAGCTCACTATGGAGTTATTTCATAATCAAATTATTTCAAATATCAACCTATTCGAATAGCTACATGTAGGTCCAATTTGAACCTATTTGCACGACGATGTGTTTCATCCTGTTCTCGTAAAAATAAGCACATAACGCTGCGAAACGGGCTTATTTTAATGAGCGAATTAAGCTCCCATTGTCATTATTTAACAACCTAAACTAGTTTATCGACATGCAGCCTGTTCTCCTGAAAACCCGCAGATTATCTGCTTATACATAAACTTATTTAGGTAGATAATATGCTTAGAATCTCATAAATTTAAGTCGATAATGTGCTGAAGATGAGACAATTTCAGTCACATTTTTTCGACTGCCAATGAGTCGATTGTAATCAGATTGTGTGCAGAAAATGACACAAATAAGCCAACTCACGGCTTTCATGTGTATGTTCTTTATAGCATGTGTTTTCAATGTGGCCGCGCCATAAAACGAAATGACGGATATGATCTATTATCTGCTTATTTCACAATAAAATGTACCTATTTCACATTATAGGCCGATGATGTGCCTATTTGAGGGAGGATATGTTGCGACACGACATACCAGATTCACGCTCTTTATAATGTGTTTTAACTGCGGCTCGCTTCATTCAACTAAATAACGGGTATAAACTCACTAATGGCTTATTTCCGAATCAATTAAGTCCATTGAAACATATGTTAATATGTATGCCCAATATGAACCTATTTTCGCGAGGATAAGTTGCGATGAAAAACGGTAGATTTAAAGGTACTCAATCCGTAAAGAGGGTCCCCATCTCAACAGATTCCAACAACAACAATCCGATCAGAGGGTCCTATATTACTATTTCTTTGGCTTTGGGGGTAAAAAATATTTGATTCGAGTCGAGGAACCCATCAAACAAAGCTCAGAGTTATTAGATATTGATTTTTGAAATTTGTTAATTGCTCGAGATGAGTACTAATAACTGCCGTCAATTTGGTAACCTGCTCGAGATTTTACGCCAAAACTCTATTCAAACAGACAAGGATGGATAACTCTATAATCAAGTGGTAATAATAACGAAATTTTGACTGTCTTCTGGGCCAGAAAGAATTCCCGATAATGAAAAATAATAGATTTCTAAAATCGATATCTAACAAATCTGAGTTTTGATGGGTGACTTCCTCGACTCGAATCAAATATTTTTGACCCCCGAAGCCATTGAAATAGTAATTGAGAGGAGTTTTATCGGATTGAGTACCTTTAATAATGACAATATGGGAGATAGTCCCATATTGGACTGTTTTATAAACTGAGTTTTAGGTCCATATAGAGCGTATATTGTGATTAAATAATACCAATAGGGGCTTATATCGCTCATTAAAATAAGACCGTTACGTGCTTATTTTTATGGAAACCATACATGTACTCCCATAGTGTACGTTTATCTCCACACAGAGCCTATATTGATATGAGCTTATTTCGCTCATTAAAATAAGCCGGGAGTGTGGCTATTTTCACGAGAACAGGCTGTGAAGTAGCATATACATGTACTATACATTCCCTTTTCATATACATATGTTGTACTTCCGTATATATTCATATTAAAATATTCTTCATATTTCATACAGAATACTATATCATTATGTCCATGCAGTGTATCACAACTACAATTTACCATATCTTATCCTAATTTAATTAAAGGTTTAAACCAAAACATAGTTCGTACTTTAATTGGGTCGGGTTGTTCCGGGTCGCTTGGTGTCGGTTGTGCCTGGGGCGGATGGTCCCGTTCCTGTATGTACAAGTATATACATGTGTATATAGTACATCTGACTACATACCGAATCGGGACAACAGGGACAACTCGCGCGGGCGTATGTTAGGGTGGGTTGTCCAGATTTTCCGGGGCTGGTTGTCTCACGTTTTTATTAGCTCACCTGAGACGAAGTCTCCGGTGGAGCTATTGTCATCACTCTTCGTCCGTCGTCCGTCCATCGTCCGTCCGTCCGTCCGTCCGTCTACAATTCTTTGAACATCTTCTCCTCTGGAACCATGAAACCGAATGGGTTCATATTTGGTGTGTATGTTTCCTAGGTGACTCTCATTCAGTTTTGTTCAAATGAGGACACTGGGTCAAATAGTTGCGAAGCCAGGGCCATAAATCTTTGCCACCATAGTAATTCTCACAACGACTTCTCAAATTGCATTGGGCCGAATGGGTTCGTATTTGATACAAAGGGTCCTTGGGGGACTGTTATTCAGATTTGTTCAAATGAGGTCACTGGATCGAATGTGGGCGGAGCCAGTGACGTAACTAAAAAAAAAAATTTAATTAAGATTTTTTTAATTTTCACCTTGCTCAATTTAACAAACAAAAAAATTAGTTTTTAAACATTTTATAAAATTTGAAAAAAGTGACACCATTATAACATCTGCAGAGTTATGAAACTTTAATCTTTAATGAAATTACAGAAATATTCCATTACCCATCCCCCATCCCATATGGCCCAGACCCACCCCACCCTGCAGTGGCCTGCACCCAACCAACATCCCTTCCAACGGATATCATCTCCAGCTTCCAACTTTAATACCTGTTCTATTAAAGTTGCAGATATATCTTTGTGGATAGACAGAGAGAGACACATGTCATTAATCTAGATTACAATAAAATGTCATCTGGCAGCTTGTGTAAACATTACTGCTAGCAATTTTAAACAAACTGCCTGAATTTAGTGTCTGACATTTGCATAATGAGGTCCCCAGAGGGTAATTTAGTGTTGCAACCCTGTACAGCAGGCTAGCATCACCAAATACACCCTCCATGGACCTAATTCTGCTTAGGCATCATCTTCTGGGAAGTATCTTAAGTATCAAATTGAAATTTTGTTTTAGTTACTTTTTAACTTTTTCCCTTCTGTTCAGTTTCTATGCCCCCCCCCCTAATTTGCAGAAGATAAAATGCATAATTGAGGTGCTCAATGGGTGTGCATTACAAACTTCAACTTTATAACTTAAATCTGTTCCTATATAGGTTTCCCATGGCTGGTGAGGCCTAATCAGACTGAGGATGAATCTGGTGATGCTAGCACACCTTGCAGAATATTGTCATTAAATTCACCATTTGGGGACCTCATTCTGCAAATGTCTGACACACTATATGCAGACATGGCTGGCATATTATTTTCTTAACCACCGCTTATCCAGATGAAATCATACCCTGATTTTTCAAAGAAACATTGGGGGGGGGGTATATTGGATTGAATTTGTCTTATGTCTGTCAGGCGGTCCTTCCACTCGTCTGTCTGTTGGGATGTCTATCCATCCGTCTATCAACAATTGTTTTCTTCTCCATATTAAAGACCAAATATGTTTATATATTTCAGTATCCATGTTCCCTAGGTGACTCACAATCAGATTTGTTCAAATAAGTTCATCATATCAAATAGGTGCGAAGCTAGGGCCATAACTCTTTCCCTCCATAGTAAATCTTAAAATTTCTTCTCAAGAACCATTGAGCCTATATTAGCTTATATTTGGTATGGATGGGCCTTGGGTGACCGGGTTCAGATTTGTTCAAATTGGGTCATTTTAGGAAATGAGGTCCCCATAGGGTGAATTCGTTGATGCTTTTCCACCTTGGGGAATAGTTTCATTAAATTCACCTTTTGTGGACCTCATTCTGCAAAGATCAGACATACTAAATACAGACTTGGCTGTTCCAATATTATTTTCTTAACCACGTACCACTTATCCAGGTGAAATCATACCCTATTGGATATTGGGGGGGGGGGGGGTATATTGATATTACTAGATGAATGGATCTCATAGATGGGGATTCACATTTGTTCTAATAGGGGCAGATATAAGAGATTTAACTCTCCTATATCCTTGTACTAGTTGTAAAATTCAACCTAAGAGGGGTGTGCAAAATTATTTCTGTGAACTTAGTACTGTGGTATGGTTGTCTTCTGTAAAATGTAAGAGGTTGGAAATTTGTCAGTGGTGTGCAATTAGAAATTTCAAGTTGAAGAGCCCTGCTCATCAGAGAACCTCCATCTATGTCCATGTTTAGAACTACTTGTCTTAAGTGATATTGTCACGTACTGACTCTTGTAGTCTTCAGAGTCCCATTCTTCTCAGTCTTTACAGTCTGGTGAGCGACCCACAGTCATTGACTGTCTTGTTAAATATTTGTTGTCATCTTCACATTTTTTGTTTATTTATTCTTGGAAATGTAATTTTCATATTTTAAGACACTACTATATTACACGATTTGATATCCCAATATATTATTATCTTAAATTATTTGCCATCGTTTTGTCGACGTAATCGGTAGTACATGTATACGGATGGCGACGAGGTCGGTATTTGAGATTGGACACCTGAGAACTATCTGAATATGAACACCAAGTAACAGTCTGTTTATGTGAAACTGAGCTTATTTTAAAATTGCGCGAAATAAGCTCATGTTGGCAATATTTGAAAACTTAAATAAGCTCTATATGGGCCTAAACGAATAGCGTTGAGGAAGGTAACACCCTGATTGTATAGATTACCCAGGGTATCCCCCCTGAGTGTATAGAATACCCCGGTTTACATGGCCCAATTCAAGCTAAATATACCGACATTAATATTAAAAAACATATTTTGTCCTTCACCTGAGCCCAAATATGATTTTAAAGACAAGGGTGCTGTATGATTTATCATGGGTGCTGTTGGTGTTGTGCCAGTCTCAGTAAACTTAGCGTACATTTGCTCCCAGAGTTGCGCACGGTACGAGCGCGACTAGCAATTGTACTTCGAACTTCATTACGACTGGTGTTGTGCCACCTGCTCACCATTAAATCACTCCCAGGTGCCCAAACTTTTGCAAATCTTCTTATACTGATGCATATATTTCCAAAAACACTAGGAGACCTAGAAGTATATACCTTTTCAGGACCCAATTCCAGTTAAATATACCAATTTAACCATTAAAAAAACAAATATCCCCCCTGAATAGAGCCCAAAATCCCATTCAGGTGCCCAAATATTTTTTCCCCATTGCCTCTATATATTCTAGAGTGAAATGTGGAATCATTTACAGAATGGGTATAGTCTGAGAGATGGCTGACTCAGAAATATGTTTTCATAGGCACGGGTGCTGTATGGTTTTATCATGGGTGCTGTGGGTGTTGGGCTGTCTCAATACCCTTAAAACCCGCTGAGGAGCCCAAACTTTGTGCAAACCATTTGCATAGATGCAACCTATCCACAAACAACAAAAGTGTTGGAAGTAGATACATATAATGGGTCATATGGCCCAATTCAAGTTAAATATACCAATTTAACTTGAATTGTCATGGGTGCTGTGGGTGTTGGGCTGTCTCCATACCCTTAAAACCCACTAAGGAGCCCAAACGTTTGCAAATCTTCTTATACTGATGCAGATATTTCCAAAAACACTAGGAGACCTAGAAGTATATACCTTTACATGACCCAATTCCAGTTAAATATACCAATTTAACCATTAAAAAAAACAAATATCCCCCCTGAATAGAGCCCAAAATCCCATTCAGGTGCCCAAATATTTTTTCCCCATTGCCTCTATATATTCTAGAGTGAAATGTGGAATCATTTACAGAATGGGTATAGTCTGAGAGATGGCTGACTCAGAAATATGTTTTCATAGGCACGGGTGCTGTATGGTTTTATCATGGGTGCTGTGGGTGTTGGGCTGTCTCAATACCCTTAAAACCCACTGAGGAGCCCAAACTTTGTGCAAACCATTTGCATAGATGCATACCTATCCACAAACAACAAAAGTGTTGGAAGTAGATATATATAATGGGTCATATGGCCCAATTCATGTTAAATATACCAATTTAACTTGAATTGTCATGGGTGCTGTGGGTGTTGGGCTGTCTCCATGCCCTTAAAACCCACTAAGGAGCCCAAACTTTTGCAAATCTTCTTATACTGATGCAGATATTTCCAAAAACACTAGGAGACCTAGAAGTATATACCTTTACATGACCCAATTCCAGTTAAATATACCAATTTAACCATTTAAAAAACCAAATATCCCCCCTGAATAGAGCCCAAAATCCCATTCAGGTGCCCAAATATTTTTTTCCCATTGCCTCTATATATTCTAGAGTGAAATGTGGAATCATTTACAGAATGGGTATAGTCTGAGAGATGGCTGACTCAGAAATATGTTTTCATAGGCACGGGTGCTGTATGGTTTTATCATGGGTGCTGTGGGTGCTGGGCTGTCTCAATACCCTTAAAACCCACTGAGGAGCTCAAACTTTGTGCAAACCATTTGCATAGATGCATACCTATCCACAAACAACAAAAGTGTTGGAAGTAGATACATATAATGGGTCATATGGCCCAATTCAAGTTAAATATACCAATTTAACTTGAATTGTCATGGGTGCTGTGGGTGTTGGGCTGTCTCCATACCCTTAAAACCCACTAAGGAGCCCAAACTTTTGCAAATCTTGTTATACTGATGCAGATATTTCCAAAAACACTAGGAGACCTAGAAGTATATACCTTTACAGGACCCAATTCCAGTTAAATATACCAATTTAACCATTAAAAAAACCAAATATCCCCCCTGAATAGAGCCCAAAATCCCATTCAGGTGCCCAAATATATTTTTTTCCCATTGCCTCTATATATTCTAGAGTGAAATGTGGAATCATTTACAGAATGGGTATAGTCTGAGAGATGGCTGACTCAGAAATATGTGTTCATAGGCACGGGTGCTGTATGGTTTTATCATGGGTGCTGTGGGTGTTGGGCTGTCTCAATACCCTTAAAACCCACTGAAGAGCCCAAACTTTGTGCAAACCATTTGCATAGATGCATACCTATCCACAAACAACAAAAGTGTTGGAAGTAGATACATATAATGGGTCATATGGCCCAATTCAAGTTAAATATACCAATTTAACTTGAATTGTCATGGGTGCTGTGGGTGTTGGGCTGTCTCCATACCCTTAAAACCCACTAAGGAGCCCAAACTTTTGCAAATCTTCTTATACTGATGCAGATATTTCCAAAAACACTAGGAGACCTAGAAGTATATACCATTACAGGACCCAATTCCAGTTAAATATACCAATTTAACCATTAAAAAAACCAAATATCCCCCCTGAATAGAGCCCAAAATCACATTCAGGTGCCCAAATATTTTTTTCCCATTGCCTCTATATATTCTAGAGTGAAATGTGGAATCATTTACAGAATGGGTATAGTCTGAGAGATGGCTGACTGAGAAATATGTTTTCATAGGCACGGGTGCTGTATGGTTTTATCATGGGTGCTGTGGGTGTTGGGCTGTGTCAATACCCTTAAAACCCACTGAGGAGCCCAAACTTTGTGCAAACCATTTGCATAGATGCATACCTATCCACAAACAACAAAAGTGTTGGAAGTAGATACATATAATGGGTCATATGGCCCAATTCAAGTTAAATATACCAATTTAACCATTAAAAAAACCAAATATCCCCCCTGACTAGAGCCCAAAATCCCATTCAGGTGCCCAAATATTTTTTTCCAATTGCCTCTATATATTCTAGAGTGAAATGTGGAATCATTTACAGAATGGGTAAAGTCTGAGAGATGGCTGACTCAGAAATATGTTTTCATAGGCACGGGTGCTGTATGGTTTTATCATGGGTGCTGTGGGTGTTGGGCTGTCTCAATACCCTTAAAACCCACTGAGGATCCCAAACTTTGTGAAAACCATTTGCATAGATGCATACCTATCCACAAACAACAAAAGTGTTGGAAGTAGATATATATAATGGGTCATATGGCCCAATTCATGTTAAATATACCAATTTAACTTGAATTGTCATGGGTGCTGTGGGTGTTGGGCTGTCTCCATACCCTTAAAACCCACTAAGGAGCCCAAACTTTTGCAAATCTTCTTATACTGATGCAGATATTTCCAAAAACACTAGGAGACCTAGAAGTATATACCATCACAGGACCCAATTCCAGTTAAATATACCAATTTAACCATTAAAAAAAACCAAATATCCCCCCTGAATAGAGCCCAAAATCCCATTCAGGTGCCCAAATATTTTTTCCCCATTGCCTCTATATATTCTAGAGTGAAATGTGGAATCATTTACAGAATGGGTATAGTTTGAGAGATGGCTGACTCAGAAATATGTTTTCATAGGCACGGGTGCTGTATGGTTTTATCATGGGTGCTGTGGGTGTTGGGCTGTCTCAATACCCTTAACACCCACTGAGGAGCCCAAACTTTGTGCAAACCATTTGCATAGATGCATACCTATCCACAAACAACAAAAGTGTTGGAAGTAGATACATATAATGGGTCATATGGCCCAATTCAAGTTAAATATACCAATTTAACCATTAAAAAAAACAAATATCCCCCCTGACTAGAGCCCAAAATCCCATTCAGGTGCCCAAATATTTTTTTCCAATTGCCTCTATTTATTCTAGAGTGAGATGTGGAATCATTTACAGAATGGGTATATAGTCTGAGAGATGGCTGACTCAGAAATATGTTTTCATAAGCACGGGTGCTGTATGTTTTATCATGGGTGCTGTGGGTGTTGGGCAGTCTCCATACCCTTAAAACCCACTGCGGAGCCCAAACTTTATGCAAACTATTTGCATAGATGCATACATATCCACAAACAACAAAAGTGTTGGAAGTAGATACATATAATGGGTCATATGGCCCAATTCAAGTTAAATATACCAATTTAACTTGAATTGTCATGGGTGCTGTGGGTGTTGGGCTGTCTCCATACCCTTAAAACCCACTAAGGAGCCCAAACTTTGTGCAAACTATTTGTATATAGATGCATACCTATCCACAAACAACAACAACAGTGTCTATAGTATAGTATTTGAGGAGCATTGCCATTATGGAATTTATTCTGTCATTTGTCAACTATTTACAGCTTATTTTTTTATATAAATAACTAAACACCTTATGAGATGTCTGGAAAATAATGATATATTATTGTGACCCATTATAGGTATATAACTGTAAGGAAACACAGATTTATAAAACTTTAGTCATGTTATCTGAGAGATAGATGTCTTTGTTAGCTATTCTGGTCATTACTGTATACTGTTATTCTGAAATTACGATCTTGCGCCGTTGCGCATGTCCGCCCGGATGATTACATTATTAGCGGTGTTTGTATACAATCGGTTTGTTATGGGTGGGTGGTTGGTCTCCGAGCTCGAGCTTTATGTCTCTCACCAGTTCCGCTACTCAGATTCTAGAACGGGTGATGAAGAAGTCGCAGATTTGTCTTCGTTGGTGAATTTACAATACATTACCGAAATAAAGTGAGGTTTTCGAAGAACTGGAAAAATATACATATGGAATGTTGTAGATTGGCATCTAAGGTGTAAGAGGTACCAAAAGTTTTTAGTGAAAATATATTTTTTGTAGGAATACAGTTGAGTTCAAAATGGGTGGCAACGATTTCTTGTTTCGTTCCTTCCGTGACCTATGGTCCCGGGTGGTGGTTCCGCCAATAAAAGAGGGGTTTTTACCAAATTCCAAGCTCCTGTGGTATACATTTGTAACTGATTGGGATACTCTACTTAGTAAAGAAAGATTAATGCGCGTGACTATTAGAAGGAGATAAGCGAGAGGTTAGCCCTATAATGATCACCCGAATGAGACATCTGAGGGAGCCAAGTCTGCAAATAGTGTGTCTGTCATTTGCAGAATGAGGAATCCAGGGAATGAAAGTAGTGACACTATCCCAGACGGCGGGCTAGCATCACCAAATTTACCCTCTGGCAACCTCATTCTGATTAAAGGCCTCAACTGTTATGGGAGACCTAGGATCAGATTGAAGTTTCCCCCAGTTGAAGTTGGTCATATTCACCCTTTAGTCATTACGATTATGCATTTTATCTTCTGCAAATTAGGGGATATAGAGACTTCATAGAAGGGAAACAATAACTAAAAGCCATGTTAATTTTAGACTATAGATACTTCGCAGAAGATGAGGCCTAAGCAGAATGAGGTACCAGATGGTGAATTTGGTGATGCTACCCCGCTGGGGACCCCATTCTGCAAATGACAGATACACTATTTGCAGGCTTGGTGGAGTAGCTCGCGAAGCACTTATAAATATATGAGTGTCAATTGAAATGTTGCTGTCGATGTCACGGTTACATCCGTGTTAGATATAAGGACATTTGTCGATAAACTCCATTCGGAGAATATCGGAGCCAGCCAAACGCTGCATGTACATCATTGTCATAAAGGGAAGATGATTATGGTGATTAATCTAAAAGGGTCCTACTCAAACCCGACCACAACAGACCGCACCCCACCGGACCGTATCGAGGGGTCCGATCGAGATGGTTCGGGAACTATCGTGCAGACTAGACCTGTATGTATCAAAGTTCCAATTCCAAGTCGATAATCTTTAACGGAAACGGCACTGTTAACTCCTAACTTTCGGCCGATTCCGCCAGGTACGCAAAAATAAAAATGGTACCGGCCGCACCTCTCCTAGCTGCCGGACCACGGAAAGGGACATCATATCATGCAGCGAATACCACTCTGCAACCATGGCCGATCGGGCAGATTGCTAGCTACATGTATATCGGAAGTGAATATATTAACCCATACGCTGTGGTCGCTATTCATGTACGCTAAAACACAGAAAATAACACCCGTCGATCGTATCGCCACCAGGGGACAGAGCGAGATCGGGCATGCAATGTCGTGTAGAATAGACCTGTATATACGAAAGTCCCAATCCCAAAGTCAATATCGCAAGCGGAATCGACACGGTTAAACTCTAACTTGCGGCCGATTCCGCCAGGTACGCAAAATAACGCTGCGGTCGAATTCGCTATTCATGTTTGCAAAATCACAGACAATAAGAGCCGGTGACCGTACCGCTACCAGGGGCCCGATGAAGATGGGGCATATACCATCGTGAAGAATAGACCTGTATATACCAAAATGAGATTGTCAGTATTCACTATTCTTGTCAAGGCTGTGGAGACGGAACACGACCGTACGAGAAAAAAAATTGGGCAGAAGTACTCTGTGTCGAGACGGGATATTTAGCCTAACCCACAGGGACGTGTCGGTAAAACGAGTAAAATATAAATTAAAAATATCTGTTAAAAACGAGCGCGCCACTTTAAAAAATGCATCGATAAACAACCCACATTGCTAACATTAGATCTATGTTACTAGATCTATATAATGAAGATTTTGTGTACAAAAGGTGGGTTATTTATCGATAATTATTTTTACTTTGAAATAGAGGATATATTTTCTTCCGGTTTCCATTGTTCATGGACAATACAAAACTTTTTATTGAAATGTTCTGTATTTCGTAAAACATAAGGAATAGGTGTGCAATAAACATAGTATTGATCAACATCAACATATCAAAACAATGGACACTAACCAGTATCACATAATACCACCATGAAAAATATCCAAATATAATGAGTCGAGAAGCTCATTGTGTTTTGATAGCAATCAGCATAATATATGGGTAGATTAGTCGCTGCATGTTTGAGACAATAAAGCTTACTGTGAAAATGGTATATCCTTCATGTAAGAATGCACGAAACCACACACCGCTCCATTCTCCATAATGTGTTAGGGTCAGGGTTAGGGTTATGGTTAAGGCTAGAGTTAGGGTTAGGGTTATGGTATGGGTTAGGGCTACGATTAGGGATAGGGTTACGGTTTGGGCTAGGGTTAGGGTTAAGATTAAGGTCCAGGCGCAGCTTTGAGCTCAAATAATCTTATGGTGTACCATGCGCATGACGTTGTCTCTGATGCAAATGCCATACGTTCGTAGTTCGATAGCGTGGGAACATCTTTCGATTTATCTAGACATGTAGATTAACCCGTTCTGTATTGAGTCGATTTTCCCATAGTGTTATAAGATTATTGTAATTTTATATTATTCATTGGAAGGGGCGTTCCGGATTTGAGCAGACGATAGACAGAAACAAAGATTATACAATTGCAGAAGGATTCATATTAATTTCTGGGAACCGTTAAGATAATAAGTTCGACAAACATATGGCCGTTAGATGAGCTTATTTTGTAAGGTTAGACATTTTCAAAATGCATCTTCTCAAAATTTGTCTGATATTCCGTTTTGACATTTGGTAGAAACAATTATTGTTGTATACTGTTCGAGGAGAATGAACTCGCTCATAATTAACCCTTTACCCAACAAACCGGCCAAAACCGGCCAAATAAAGCTTCAACAGCCTAAAATATCTTCGGTCTGTCTCAATAGAACCATACAAATATGGATATCATTGGAACCGGCTCATTGACCACATTGTGATAGTTACAGTTATGCCCTGTGCCAATGCATTCTCTTATATATGCGAGTCGACCATAGGTCGCCTCGCATATATAAGAGAATGCATTGGCCTAAAAAAAATCTTTTTTTAACACTTTTTACCATTTTTTCTTACATTCTTTAACAATTTTATAATTTTTAATGTGTTAAGCCAATGCATTCTCTTATATATGCGAGGCGACCTATGGCCGACTCGCATATATAAGAGAATGCATTGGCACAGGGCCTTTCTGTTGGGTAAAGGGTTAAAGTATAAGCCCATTTACGCTACTTTCATGGCAAAATAATATCCAAAATATCGCTGCTTTCATGTAGTATGAACTGAAATATATAAGTACAGTTTATATAGTCAGGACATCATATCTGACTATCATGAGAGGAAACTTAATATTTCTTGTTTCAAGAAATTTCCTAAATATTTTCAGTTAGAAGGATAACCATCTTGGTTTAAACAATATTTAGTTCTACCCTCAAAGAACATATATAATATTTTTTACAAATGTTTATCACATGATTTATAATAGTTGAGGGTGAAGGGGATCTAACATCAAGCGAGTCATCACTTTTGTTGAGTTATCTCCTCAGAAAAGAAAAAATACGAGGAGTATATACAAACAGTGGAGGGCAAGAGGCCAAGTTGAAGAGGACAGGATATGAACGAAGGATATGAATAACATATGATGATGATGAATTTATAGAACATTGATGAATCTGCTGAGGTCATAGCGCGAGAGAGGGTGAGAGAGAGTGAGAGAGAGAGAGAGAGAGAGGGGGGAGAGGGAGAGAAAGAGAGAGAGAGAGAGAGAGAGAGAGAGAGAGAGAGAGAGAGAGAGAGAGAGAAAAATGGGAGAGTGTGCTACAACTACCGCGTGTTCATGAATATTTAACGCATCTTTTTCACTGCTAAATTTAAACGGACATGGCTCATTCGAACCTTCGAATTGTTTTCTACGTACTTTGGAGCGATGGATACGATATGTCAATAAATAAACGAACTATTGATTTACCGGATTCATATGCTCTGTAAAACACTTGCCAAAGTCACAGCAATATTTCAGCAGTTTTCAACTTTTCGCCAGACGTCAGACAAACACTCTTTATTGATACCATATCAGGAATAGACTACCACGGAACGCTCTTTTCTGTTATATGTCGCGCAAATGACTGTTTTATGTTTGGGATCCAAACACCGTATTCACAGTGATATTTTTCATTACTTCAGTGCGTATTTTTAGGTCTCATAATGCTCGTAGAAAGATATTTCAGATATGTATCGCCCTATTTCGATTCAGAGAAAAATTCAAAAGCGAATAATATTATGCGTATTTGGGAGCGCAAACCGCCATGTGGCTTTAATGTTCTTTTCGTTTTTAAGTTAATAGGAATACTGATGACTATTGGAAATTCACTGAATCAAACAACTATGCTATACATGTAGATGGTTATCAAGGTAATCAATTTGGAATTCGCATAAAATTTCATACATAATAAACAACCAAAACATACCGCTATAAAGGTTTGTGTTCCTTTAACATGCCGTAGTTTGTATGCATGTGACTGGACATGAATTTCTTTTCTATTAACATGAAGCATTCTTTTCTGATTTGATTGTAGCTTGGGCAGACTGATCAAAAGTGACTTGATTCAATTAGGGAGTATACCACGAGTATACCAACAACATAGTACACAAGAAAACCATAGTAAGAAATGGTATCGCGCTCAAGATCATATATTATATACCCATGATTGTAATTATAGAATATAAAATATATTGGTTTCGCGAATGACCAACTCAGAATTCCGTTAAAATAACAATAACAACCAGCACCTAATTAACTAATTTTACTGCGGCCGACTCGGCCGTCTCCGACCACAACCATCAGTGGGCTGCAGAACGAAAAATATCTATAAAAGTTGAAATATAAGACTTACAAATTATCTTTTTCATTTCTTTTATTTGTAATTGACATAATAATGCAAAGGACAATAAACGAAATTGAAATTCCAAACTAAACCTTTTACCGGACTCGGCCTCCTGGTCGCGCAGTTCGACTTTTAAACCGGAAAAACCCATTATCTATAAATAAAATGCCCAGCGGACCACAATTATCTATAATTGGGAGAATAGTATACACGCGGCGCGCGCAAATGAGTACAGTGTCCGTCGATGGCATGCGCGTATTAGTTCAGAGATTCTCTGACTGATATGCACAGTCTACCATATCTACGTCTTGAGATGCGTTTTCGATTTGTAGTGCCACGTTTGTGAAAAGGTCATAATTAAATGTTTCAATATAAGATAATTTATAGTTTCTTGGAATTTAAGTTTACCAAGGAGATTGATATGGTTAACAGATTCGGGATAATCTAATATGGTTTACAACCCACACACATTTAATGATAGAATGCGAAGCTGGAATACGACAGAGCCATCCAATGTGGTGGCATTCCCTAGCTCTATTCTTTGTATATCTTCGAATAAAATATCAACCGAGCAAAAGTTAGCAGTGATAAAGATTTGTGTGTTGTATTTGGCTGTTTGCGGTGATGACAGGATGGATGTGGTTGGTTATAAACTGACATTATTCATGAACTGCGGAACATTGTCATTTAAGAATGAAGTCTTTCTTTAATGTCAATTCCGTAGATAAAAACAGGTTCCCATTTCCCCCGTCTCTGCGAACCGCGACTGTAACCAATGTAATGTCCTCTACTAATCTGGCTATAGCCATGGTCAGATTTGTCAATCGGTTCGCAAAAAAACTCACACACGTAACATTCACGACTGTCCATATTAACTATATCAACATGAAATATACACATCGGTTCATTAAATATCACATAAAGTAAGTTTTTTTTTCACAATAATATATCTCTATCTTTTTCGCCATGACTTTGTCCATGCATGCGCATCTGTGAGCAATGTCATTCTCTCTAATTTTTCAGTAGAATTATAAAAGGCCTCCCAAGGTTTGTCCCAGAACACTGCCTTTAGTTCTTGTCGAAATCTTCTTCCCGAGCAGCAGTAAGTGATTACGTTCAGAGCATTATTTGATGTAGACAGAAGCCTTGTTAATGCGAAACCGAAATCGATATCCGGGCGTTTTATGTTCTCGAAACTTTCCGTGTAATAAAAATACACCAACAATATAACGACAGGTGAAGTTGTAACAATATGCTGAACACCAGTGGCAACTAGCATTGGAATAACAGACGACAATTCACGCTGTCCTGTAGATTTTTGGTTTGGATTACGATTGTCATTGTGTGATAAGGCAGCCAGAGCAGACCTAGTTTTCATTATGCTGAGAATCAGTTTGGTATCCGAGATTATCAGAACGGTAACTGGTATAAAGGAGTATACAGCCAAGTCAATCCAAACCCAAATGTATTTAGTGAAGAAACTGTATGTCGGGTTCTCAGGTACAACATGGCTGCACATATTGAGTTCCTCGTTCAAATGGTAGCCATATAGCAAATGGGCATTTACTGAAAACAAAACTATATACATGATCAATAGCGCGATCTTAGATGACTTGGCGTTGAACTGGAATATTGACATCGGGTAGCTGATAGCGATAGTTCGATCCAGAGTCAACAGAACTAAAATCCACACACCTGAATCGGTGAAAAAGAACACACCAAATCGAGTAAGTTTACAAACAAGAGAACTGAACACCTGTATATCATTCTCGAAACCATAGAAACACGTGCTCGGGATGCCTTGTACATACAGAGCAATCAAATCGTTTACCGCCAACGCGGTGAAGAATATGTGGATATGCGTTCGCCGCATCCTGGGTCTACAGAACACAATTGCTGACACTATATTCCCGATGGTTCCCGCCACTAGAATTAAGGGGCCGATTATCCTCCAAATCCACAGCCGTCCTTCCAAAACTCCACCGGCGTCTGTACTGTTTAGAGTTGTATTATCCATTTTCTCGGACGTAAATCTCCGTTATATGATCACGATATCATTGAAACTTTGTTGCTGCATTGTATGATGATATATGGATGTGATCTTGGGTTGCGTTTACCGACACACACGCAGTTTAATACTATATTAAGCTGCCTCGATGATACATATGTCGGTACTTAAAGCGTATCCTGAATAGTCCCAGTGTCCTTCAACGTAAACCAGCCAGTGCAATCGATCATTTCCGAGTTACAATAAATTGAAAGCTCTGCTGGTGAGGCACAGACATCACGTGACAGCAAGGTTATGTTCTTTTTGTAAGCAAATAGCAGCGAAATGTTATTAACGTTTTGTGAAAATAATAGCGGCAAAACGCTGATTATCCTAAATGTGTTACAAATACACATAAGTGCATGACACACGAAAAAGAACTGCAGACAGTGATTTATGGATTTGGACTTATTTTTTTGTGTACAGTCAAGCAATTAATCACGGCAAGTTGTCTGTCGAGGCACACTTAGCCTATAATTATGCTCCATTATATACATAACTATCTACTATTATATAATACAACTGACATTCACTGACATTCTCCGACATTGCCTCGAAATGACTGTAACCATACACTTAAGTTACCTTTGAATCGACAAGAAACGGGACAGAAACACAATGTCATACAGATAACAAACAATTCCGAAAGCAGTGACGGAAACAATCAGATCTGAAGATTGTGTTCGAATGATTCAAATCATGATGAACAATGTTTCTTTGGCAAAAAGATAGGATGAAAACACTGGCTTCGTGTCGTTATCTTCGGCATCCTTTCTTCGTATGTTGATCGTGTATGTGATCTGGGGCCGTATTCACCAGCTGAGTTTTTTTTTAATATAATCCAAGTAGTTTATACTTGGCGACACTCAATGCGAACCTCTCGGTGGACGTCGATGGGAAGACATCGCCGCGCGGTATAGGAATGTGGGACAATTATGGATTGACCACCGGCTACGCACATAAAACTTGCTGCGCATAGCAGAGTAACAGTCCATGTTTGGTTCAGTTCAATCACGAGTAACCGATGGAAAGGATGGGGTACACAACCAACGAACGCAACACTTTTTGAGCATATAGTGCATTGAAATATCAAAATCCTTGAAAATAAAGAGACCGAGACCATCCACCAGTGCCGGGAAGCAATTTCTTCGGAAATGGTAGGGAATAAATCGTGTCTAGTATTTGGATTTGCTTAAATTCTATAGCGTGCACCAATCTCCAATCATCTTTTTCACAGGGACGTTGCGACAAGGTTTTGGGTTGGGAGTGGGTATCTCACACCCTTCCAACTTTTGTCAAATGTTGGTAATGCCATAAACTGACACAATGTTAGTTGGAAATTTCACACCAACAATATGCTTAAATTGATCTTGTAGTTTGATTTCCCAACTATGTATTACTAGGGTAATCGTCGTTTTTAGACCAACATTTGCATATTCTCCTAATTTTGTTCAAATTGATTAACTGAGAAGGCCATCAGTTGGAAATTTACCGACCCTATTTGGGTGTCAGTTCGGAAATTTCCAACACTTGGAAAAAATCTTGTGCCCTGACCCCCCCCCCCCCGACATGGCCAGTCAAAAACTGCTAATTATTCGGAATTATTCAACCGCAGTAGGGATGTTAGGTTGGAAATTTACAAAGCTTTGAAATTAAGCTCGAGGGAAGTATGCTAGGTTTTTCGATTTCCATGTGCCGATTTCAAAATGTTCTCACACCGAACGGCCCGGTGTATTTTGATCGCCCCTCCCCGTGGCCGTTTAACAAACATTCTCATATTGGACAGAGCCATGGTTCGCCCAGTATAGATTATCTTGATCCCCCCGGCTATGACCACAGGGTGCAAATGGATTACGCAAACGTGGTTGGTTTTGGTTGAAGGGATGGTGCAGTTAAAATTAGCAAGGTGGGAACCCCCACAAAGGAGACCCTCTAGCATGTCACTGTGTTTTCTAGTGGGTTGAACATATCCCTAAAAAATTAACTTAGATGTTGTCTTGGTTTTTCCTCTTCCTCACGTTGTGCCATTTCGAAAATCTCAATTATGTCACCAAAACTCACTCTGCAGATATATAGGTTACACTGGTGTAAATGTTTTCCATAGGCCTCAGTGCTAACGTTTTAGCGTCTGCTGTTGGCTATATGAACCATGGGTCCAATTTTTTTTTTTAATCTGAAAAATTGACATTTCGGGAAACTTTTTACACAAAAAAATCATATCTGTCTAGCAGGGAATTCGCCTTTAAATCTTGTGTTTTCGTAACTAGTGTCAGATCCGCATAAAAAAATACTGTCATATTTTAGACCACACCAACAAATTCAAACTTCACTACAAAGGGTTAATTCCTGTGCCAATGGCTATCTTACCGATGGGAAATCATAGGGAAGAGGTGTGATGATTTTTTTATGCAAAAAGCACACAAGGCTATTGACCAATCAGGGCCCAGTATCTATTTTATTCTCTCCTATATATTCCTCCCGCATCCGCTAGAGGTCTCTCCGAACCTTATTTACACCAGTGTAACCTAAAGCGATAGCCCGCTTTTTCGCGGAATAATTGTAACACCCTACATTTTTTCAGAATTGCCCATGAATGAAAAAAATGTGTTCAAAAATAATATCACTTCTGTGGTTCTTTATTTATCACACACAATTTAACCCCACTCTCTGTAACACATTATTCATCAAAAAAGCACATTTTTCCACCACAAGTCATATTCAGGCCCCATTTTCACACAGTTTTTGGGGTCTGGTGTTGCAAACTTGGATCAGCTATGGAAGACTGTACAAGATCCTTTCCATGAGAGAACTTCTGGTGATGTGAGGTCATTGAGTCCAAATCTGATCAGCTGAGCATCAAGCACATGACTTTATCAGCACATGGAAGACTAAAATATGACATTTTCAGGTCTGCAAGGGTGATCCAAGATAACTGGATGTGGGTGTATATTGAATTAGTTGAACAAAGATATGCTCTCTTTGAAATGCTGAAGCATTTTCTTAAATGTGTCCAAGTTTTAGTGCTATTAACCTTCAAATGGCCATACCCACCAGTGAAAATGAGACACTTTTATTATATATATCTGTATATCACTGGCTATAAAATCCAAAATACTTGTTAGATTAGCTTCTTATAACAATTGGTATGTGTGTCATTGACATGCTCATGTTATGGGTAATTTGCATTATCATGTGACAATTACCACCTTGAAATTTTTTGAAAATACCTTGAAAAATTGGCATTTTTTATGAAAAATCATACCATTTTTTTGGCCGATGTAAGTGAAAGAAGATATCAGCAGCAAGAATAGCCACACCATACATGGGAGATTCATTGGACTGAAAGACCAGGCTGTGAAAAATGCATTAAAATACTTAAAAGTGACTCCCAGGAATCAAAAATGCCAAAAAGCTCATTTTTCCCTTTAGGTTACACTGGTGTAAATGTTTTCCATAGGCCTCAGTGCTAACGTTTTAGCGTATGCTGTTGGCTATATGAACCATGGGTCCAATTTTTTTTTTTAATCTGAAAAATTGACATTTCGGGAAACTTTTTACACAAAAAAATCATATCTGTCTAGCAGGGAATTCGCCTTTAAATCTTGTGTTTTCGTAACTAGTGTCAGATCCGCATAAAAAAATACTGTCATATTTTAGACCACACCAACAAATTCAAACTTCACTACAAAGGGTTAATTCCTGTGCCAATGGCTATCTTACCGATGGGAAATCATAGGGAAGAGGTGTGATGATTTTTTTATGCAAAAAGCACACAAGGCTATTGACCAATCAGGGCCCAGTGTCTATTTTATTCTCTCCTATATATTCCTCCCGCATCCGCTAGAGGTCTCTCCGAACCTTATTTACACCAGTGTAACCTAAAGCGATAGCCCGCTTTTTCGCGGAATAATTGTAACACCCTACATTTTTTCAGAATTGCCCATGAATGAAAAAAATGTGTTCAAAAATAATATCACTTCTGTGGTTCTTTATTTATCACACACAATTTAACCCCACTCTCTGTAACACATTATTCATCAAAAAAGCACATTTTTCCACCACAAGTCATATTCAGGCCCCATTTTCACACAGTTTTTGGGGTCTGGTGTTGCAAACTTGGATCAGCTATGGAAGACTGTACAAGATCCTTTCCATGAGAGAACTTCTGGTGATGTGAGGTCATTGAGTCCAAATCTGATCAGCTGAGCATCAAGCACATGACTTTATCAGCACATGGAAGACTAAAATATGACATTTTCAGGTCTGCAAGGGTGATCCAAGATAACTGGATGTGGGTGTATATTGAATTAGTTGAACAAAGATATGCTCTCTTTGAAATGCTGAAGCATTTTCTTAAATGTGTCCAAGTTTTAGTGCTATTAACCTTCAAATGGCCATACCCACCAGTGAAAATGAGACACTTTTATTATATATATCTGTATATCACTGGCTATAAAATCCAAAATACTTGTTAGATTAGCTTCTTATAACAATTGGTATGTGTGTCATTGACATGCTCATGTTATGGGTAATTTACATTATCATGTGACAATTACCACCTTGAAATTTTTTGAAAATACCTTGAAAAATTGGCATTTTTTATGAAAAATCATACCATTTTTTTGGCCGATGTAAGTGAAAGAAGATATCAGCAGCAAGAATAGCCACACCATGCATGGGAGATTCATTGGACTGAAAGACCAGGCTGTGAAAAATGCATTAAAATACTTAAAAGTGACTCCCAGGAATCAAAAATGCCAAAAAGCTCATTTTTCCCTTTAGGTTACACTGGTGTAAATGTTTTCCATAGGCCTCAGTGCTAACGTTTTAGCGTATGCTGTTGGCTATATGAACCATGGGTCCAATTTTTTTTTTTAATCTGAAAAATTGACATTTCGGGAAACTTTTTACACAAAAAAATCATATCTGTCTAGCAGGGAATTCGCCTTTAAATCTTGTGTTTTCGTAACTAGTGTCAGATCCGCATAAAAAAATACTGTCATATTTTAGACCACACCAACAAATTCAAACTTCACTACAAAGGGTTAATTCCTGTGCCAATGGCTATCTTACCGATGGGAAATCATAGGGAAGAGGTGTGATGATTTTTTTATGCAAAAAGCACACAAGGCTATTGACCAATCAGGGCCCAGTGTCTATTTTATTCTCTCCTATATATTCCTCCCGCATCCGCTAGAGGTCTCTCCGAACCTTATTTACACCAGTGTAACCTAAAGCGATAGCCCGCCTTTTCGCGGAATAATTGTAACACCCTACATTTTTTCAGAATTGCCCATGAATGAAAAAAATGTGTTCAAAAATAATATCACTTCTGTGGTTCTTTATTTATCACACACAATTTAACCCCACTCTCTGTAACACATTATTCATCAAAAAAGCACATTTTTCCACCACAAGTCATATTCAGGCCCCATTTTCACACAGTTTTTGGGGTCTGGTGTTGCAAACTTGGATCAGCTATGGAAGACTGTACAAGATCCTTTCCATGAGAGAACTTCTGGTGATGTGAGGTCATTGAGTCCAAATCTGATCAGCTGAGCATCAAGCACATGACTTTATCAGCACACGGAAGACTAAAATATGACATTTTCAGGTCTGCAAGGGTGATCCAAGATAACTGGATGTGGGTGTATATTGAATTAGTTGAACAAAGATATGCTCTCTTTGAAATGCTGAAGCATTTTCTTAAATGTGTCCAAGTTTTAGTGCTATTAACCTTCAAATGGCCATACCCACCAGTGAAAATGAGACACTTTTATTATATATATCTGTATATCACTGGCTATAAAATCCAAAATACTTGTTAGATTAGCTTCTTATAACAATTGGTATGTGTGTCATTGACATGCTCATGTTATGGGTAATTTGCATTATCATGTGACAATTACCACCTTGAAATTTTTTGAAAATACCTTGAAAAATTGGCATTTTTTATGAAAAATCATACCATTTTTTTGGCCGATGTAAGTGAAAGAAGATATCAGCAGCAAGAATAGCCACACCATGCATGGGAGATTCATTGGACTGAAAGACCAGGCTGTGAAAAATGCATTAAAATACTTAAAAGTGACTCCCAGGAATCAAAAATGCCAAAAAGCTCATTTTTCCCTTTAGGTTACACTGGTGTAAATGTTTTCCATAGGCCTCAGTGCTAACGTTTTAGCGTATGCTGTTGGCTATATGAACCATGGGTCCAATTTTTTTTTTAATCTGAAAAATTGACATTTCGGGAAACTTTTTACACAAAAAAATCATATCTGTCTAGCAGGGAATTCGCCTTTAAATCTTGTGTTTTCGTAACTAGTGTCAGATCCGCATAAAAAAATACTGTCATATTTTAGACCACACCAACAAATTCAAACTTCACTACAAAGGGTTAATTCCTGTGCCAATGGCTATCTTACCGATGGGAAATCATAGGGAAGAGGTGTGATGATTTTTTTATGCAAAAAGCACACAAGGCTATTGACCAATCAGGGCCCAGTGTCTATTTTATTCTCTCCTATATATTCCTCCCGCATCCGCTAGAGGTCTCTCCGAACCTTATTTACACCAGTGTAACCTATACGCACCGACCAGTCTGATTCTCTATAAAATTATAATGTATACCGCTGACTATGCACGCGGATTGTGGCCGGTTAGTGCTCGAGATTTCGTCATAAGCGCGCACCGCGTGTATACTGTTCGGCAATTTCTTGATAGCCGTGGTCCCATGGGCATGTTATTTATATATAATTGTTTTTTTTTCCGGTTTAAAAGTCGAACTGCGCGACCAGGAGATTGTACAATTGAATGATGTTAGTGATGTCAGCAGCAAAGCCTGTTACTGGGAGATTGAACAGTTGTAGTTGATATAATTTGTACAGGAATATTATGAGAGGGGTATCGTGTGTCTCAGGTAAATGCATGAGGTCTCCCAGAATTAAAGTTTCCGAACATGTTGCTGATGTTTTACAGGTAGAAGTCCAAGAAGTCCGTTGGATAGGGTTGTGCTTGCTCTGCGAGGAAGATTTTGCATGTGTTTCGAGCAGGTTCGGAATGATTTTTCGATAGTATACATCGCTTCGTTGCTCGGTGTGTTGAGGAGTTCTGCACATATAAAGCTTTTGGTAGTATGATGCTCTGAAGCAATGAAGACCCTGTGATTGTGCATTCTCTTATATATGCGAGTCTCCCATGGTGAGCCTCCCATATACAAGAGAATGCACTGGCTTTCAAGGTCATGGCAATTTTGTTAAGCCAACATAGTCAGGCATTCAAATAAATCATGTATGTCATATTCTTGCAGGGATGTCCCCACAGTATTGGGGGGGGTGGCTGATTTACAGATTTGTTCAATGAAATGTAATGTTTAAGCTCACCTGAGACGAAGCTATAGTCATCACTTCTCATCTGTCACCTGTTCATCTGTCTGTCCGCCCACCCATCTGTCAACAATTCTTTGAACATCTTCTCTAGATCATAAGACTGAATGGGTTCATATTTGGTGTGGATGTTCCCTAGGTGACTCACATTCAGATTTGTTCAAATGAGGTCACTCTGTCAAATGGTTATGAAGCCAGGACCATAACTCTTGCCCTCCATAGTAATTATTAAAAACTACTTCTTCTCGTGTACCATAAGGTTGAATGGGTTTATACTTGGTATGAAGGGTCCTCGCGTGACCGGTGTTCAGATTTGTTCAAATGGGGTCATTTGTTTTAAATGGGGTCACCTGGTCAACTAGGGGCCAAGCAAAGGACAGTTTTCTTAATATGCTTCCTTCACACGAACCATCAGGTCTATTTTACTGATATTTAGTTTGAAGGGTTCTTTGGTGCCTGGGATTCAAATTTATTCAGATGGGGTCACCAGATTAATCAGGGTGGGACCAGGGACATAACTGTATGTCTCTATGGTAATACTTAAAATGTCTTTTCAAGAGAGGTTGGACTATTTAGCTTACATATAGTATGGAGGATCCTTTAGTGACTGAGATTCAGATTTGTTAACACGAGGTCAACCTGTTAAGAAATGATGGGGCAATGGTGACTTAACACTTTTGTGTCTAATAAAATCATTAAAATACAAAATTGGAAATTTCCAACAATTGAGAAAGTTTGAGATGTCGGTTGTGAAATTCCAACCTAAGACTTGGGAGTCTGGAGCCCGGTCGGGAGGGGATATGTTGAGCTGGAGGGGTGGGGGTGATCCGTAGTGTACAGTTGGTAATTTAAAGGTATATATTCACCGATCTACATACATGAAGCTTCTCTAGCCACATATCCTGTTTAGATCTACTTCTTTTAAAGTGATTATGAAAAGTTCTGACTGTTATGGTCTCCAGAGTCCCAGTCTTATCAGTGTTTGCAGTCTGGTGAGCGACCCCACAGTCTTTGACTCTCTTGTTATTTGAGAGAATGTAAAACGCCATTTTTTTGCTGTATGAATCACAAATGTCGATTAGCATTTCGAGACCGGCCTTGTGTATTGACATTAAACATATATCGTCAGCTGTAGTGGGAGAAGAGCAGTTTATAAGACCTATCTGGAGACCTTGGTCGGACTGTTCAAGAGTGTACAGGAGTTCGTCAATGAACACTATAGGTAAAAGTAAGGTGACGCAACTGATCCTTGTCCGGAGCCTTGTAAAATGTCAAGCGGATCTGAGAAGCAGCCATTATAACATACACGGCTGGTACATTTGTTTTGCATGTTTAATCCAGCATAAACAGTTGTCTTAGTTACTTTTTGGTTTAGGAAATCGAAATAAAAACACTCCGGGATATATGTATAGATATCACTCGTCAACTGGACATGTTCCCCATGCCCATTTCTACACCTTTGTAGCTAAATAACAGATATTTTGCTCTCGTGTTTGTAAACCCCCTACTGCATATAATTGTTGTTAGGGGGTCGCTTGTGCATGGTGTTTTCCATATCGCTAGGTAGATACATGCCGCATCAACGATTAAGCTATCGGCTCATTGGCTATAATTTAAAATGGGGCGGTACCTACGGATATTTCCATTATGAACAAAATGGCTGCGCACAGACGTACAACCGTGGGCGATGGTAAAGTAGACGTGACAATTTATTATGGTGAAGTTTGGTGACCATTTGTCGTCATAATTATTAGCTAATCACGTTGCCCGCTGAGCTCCCGTACAATGAGTTAACTGGACCAATTAACCCTTTGCGTTTCACCAAGGTTGATATCTTCTCATTACGTTTTGCAACATTGTATTATCTACGATATATATAATTGCATGATCGATCGTCCAGAATTGTGTTTGACTTTGGCAAACAACAGTGTACACAAATAGAAAAGGGTCACGTCGTCGACGAACCATATCACAGAAATATGGGGAATTTCCCATCTAATTACAATTTGTGAGCATATTATAATAACATGGCCTTGATTATATGATGCGATAGTCAACGTCAGTGATAGCGGCATTGTTATGCTATGCTTTTGCGGTCGCCCAGTTGTTCACTGAGTGTACTAAGGTATTATCAAACTCCAAGAAGAATTTTGTTTAATAAGATATAATGTATATAGTAAAAACTTCACTTTAAGTACTTTGTCACCACACGCACCAGCACACATGTTCTCGCTTACACAGTGTGAACTACATGGGTTGAAATGACAAAGAAAGTTTAAGCACATTCGCCAAACCCGAGTACCAATTAATCAAATCAGATTTGCCTGTCGCAATGCCTCGGTGTTGACCGTGACTTATAACGGACACGATTTTGCTCACACGAACGAATACCGTTTTCTTTATGTGCATTTCTATATCAACCCGTTTACACTAGTGTAGAACTGTATACATATATACAGCAATGTAAATGCACCCTAATAATCACATAAGTATGGTATTCCAAGTCTGCTCGTACGAAAACCAGCTAAGATATCTGGATAGCGAAATTATGTTTTCCTCCGAGACTGCCCCATTGGTATGACCATTACACGAGTTACGCACAGGGTTAGTGGCGGGAATTCTAGTCTGAATTACTCAATTGTACCTCACAAATCAATACGATACATTAAAACTAAACTATAATGCATTGCGACAAAACCAAGCATGGAGTCGGCAAGATTTTCTTGGGTGCGCAATATGCCGAATATACATATTGCGCTCAAAGATATACATGATTCGTAACTATGAAACTGTACTTACCATGCTCATATCATATTGGCAATGGAATGATATAAGTTATAATAATTCCACAACAAAACACCGAACTGTATGTGTTATACCGCGTTACCATAACTTAAAACTATATGTTATTAATTGGTTGTTTACATATTGGCCGAGTTATAACAGACCGAGGCTTCACAAATCAGCCAATGTGGAAACAACCAATTAATAAGTATTTGATTAATTAGCAACATTTGCAATTATTGTTTCCCAGGATGAATATATTAACATAGATGCCAAAGAAATAGTCCCAGTTAAATAACGACTATTTGGCGTATTTAATGGCGTATATTTAATGACATAACTTTTCAAACTCTTCATTCATTATAGTTTGTTTGAAAAATAGTGGAAGCCATAGTATTTTGAGACGTAGCATACGTAATGTAAACAGGTGACAAACCGGAAGTCACAGGTCACCTGGCACTATTTCCTGCTATTAAACGAACGTTTAATATCAGAATTTATAGAATGGGTTTATTGAATGGAATGATGGTAAGATAATTTGATAAATAATTAGATATAACTTATAAATTATATATAAATGCAATCAGTAGTATTGGGAATGCGGCCCACCTCATGCCATATATGAATGCCGGACATGCCCTTAGGCAAGGATGTAAGCGTTATTCATATCATAAGTAAACAAATAGGGTAATCTATATAGACTGAAATCAAACAACACGACACGTTGTTGGAATGCGGAACATGTCCCCGGGGAACGACACACTCGTTATTCATTTACTGAAAAGATAGGAAACTCTGAATACAGTATATATATAGTTAAGTCTATAGCATAAAATTGTTCAAACCAGAATGCGGATCCTACTACACCGATAAACATGACTATAATATAATATAGGTTACATATAACACTCATTGACGTATTACTAGGTTGGTATTGTCCATCATGGAATTGCTCAACTCAAACAAGAATGTGGGATCAAACTCCACATTTCGATACATTGAATGTTCAATACAAAGTGAGATGATAGGTTTGAAGTGGTATGTCAGGGGAAATAACATTTTCATATTGCTAAGCATTGTTGGGTTATCACGCTTGGTATATCGAGCACAGGACCGTATTGTGAACAGAGAACGACTGCAGACGGAACAGGACACATTATCTCAATATATCAAATCTGAGTAATAGAGCTATGAATCCATTTTAAGGAATTAACCATTATTATTGATTGTACCTCGTACTCAAATGGAATTTGTTACTCATAATTCAAAGGCAATTTCCTGGGTGTTTATTTACACCAGTTATACAATTATATTTTTTATGAATGGCTAAATGGTTTGTTTTAACAACTGAAGAAGAATATGGACGCACCATTAAGGCTGATACCAACTATTATTCAGCATTCAACTATATGTATCGCATCGTACATTGTTTTGATGGATCCTCACACTGGTGGAGTCACTCGACCACATACTTCACAAACAGTTACGAGACACAATGGGTGCAACATCCAGATGGCATTACATGTCCCGTTAATATACCATTTAGTCGAGACGATTCACTGCAGCACACACTCGTCGCAATACATGTACATAGTCATATAATTGTTTACATAGAAAACAACCAAAACATCTCGCATCTGTTATTGCTTTACCTTTTGTTGTGCTGTCCTTCCAAACGATCTGCGTGTGTGATTCCTTGTTCTTCTACACAATATGACTCGTCGTGTTATTATCCAAGGTTTCGATCTATTTGGTTTGTTTACTTAGACTAACTAAGTAAAGTAAACAACACATAAATAAACAATGGGGAGATATAAATATAGTCAAAGCACATATCATCCAATCACCAACCCACAAGAATAATGGGGGATGTCAGATATAAATTCAAACATCACTTGTTATGTTTGGAATTCAATAATCGAAGTGTAGTCCGGTTCACAGGTCCAATGTTATATATTCTTACGTGGCAATAGTGAAAGCAGCTGGTTGCTATAAACACACAATTTAAGACAGACCAACCATATTACGATTTATATATTTATTTTTATTAAATAAAATATACACATAAAACACAAGTACACGTTTGGCATCATGGGGAATGTTCATTTCGCTCACTTGACAATCAACTATGCAGGCGCTGTGTAGACCCGTTATACAGATGATGCAGAAATGAGTTAAGATTGCATAGGATATGCTAGAATGTCTGTTAATTGTCTGGTCTGCCACAGCGATTGAAAACATGAAAGGCCTGGCAGGCTACAACAGTTAAGCATTTACACCGGGTTTTACCGCGGTGGTTAGTGTGAAAATGCCTGTCATGCTTTATTGGGGAGGATATATCAGTATCCAAAGACGCGAATTATACTATGATATCAACTATGGGAATAAACAACCTTTCATCGGCCGTGAAAACCGCTCAGGAAAAACCGGATGCATCTTTTGGTGGCCATATATTTCAATATGACTTCTTTTGTTGGCTCCCGGAAACCTGCATCCGATATTCTACTACATATATGTAGCAGTGCTTTCAGCCGGCCTCAAGATCAAGAACGTCGGAGTCGTTCAACGCTTATTCCAAATACTACCGTTTGACGTGATAAATCAATGATTGTTTAACATTGTTCTTTTGAAAATATTATGTTTCTACACCGGGATTTACCGCAGTGGTTCGAGTGAAAATGTCTGGCAGGCTTTATTGGGGAGGATATATCAGTATCCAAAGCCCAACAAACGTGGAACCAGACAATCATGCATATCGAGATATCCAAGGAGCTTTCGCGCACAGTGAATGATAGAGCTGTCAAGGACAGACGGTCTTGTCATTACCATATGGTTACCGGCCAGACCTTGGATGAGAAGGCTTTCACGCGTGATACGCAGCTGTGCTATCGTATTCAAACTGCTACACGTCAGATAAGAGTCGCGCACGAGTGCAAATGGTTACACACCTTAGGAACACCGAACCACACAAATGGCAGTATCGAGCTACCTGCAGATGCCTCCCAGAGAACAGTTCCCGTGTACTAGGAATCGGTGACTCTAGTAGGTACAACGTATTCTCTGATAAAGGCATCAAAAGCGTCCACGTGTACCAGTATGATTGAACTGGTAGGTACAACGAAGTCGAGGAAGATACGTGCTCGATGAGTCATTGCGTCCATAACAAGGCTATCGCGCAAATGCGCACGAGTGCAAATGGTTACACACCTTAGGAGCACTGAACCACACAAATGGCAGTATCGAGCTACC
Source organism: Siphonodentalium dalli (assembly GCA_032622095.1). Lineage (NCBI taxonomy): Eukaryota > Metazoa > Mollusca > Scaphopoda > Gadilida > Siphonodentaliidae > Siphonodentalium > Siphonodentalium dalli. The sequence goes on from CP136062.1 coordinate 58,785,440, forward strand.
TGCAGATGCCTCCCGGAGAACAGTTCCCATGTACTAGGAATCGGTGACTCTAGTAGGTACAACGTATTCTCTGATAAAGGCATCAAAAGCGTCCACGTGTATCAGTATGATTGAACTGGTATGTACAACATAGTCGAGGAAGATACGTGCTCGATGTGGAGTGTGTGAGTCATTGCGTCCATAACAAGGCTATCGCGCAATTGCACAGGTGGCGGGTGCGGGTCTCACCAAAGCATAGACGTCCACAAGTATATGGGTAACGACTGTGACCGAATTCATCCATGGTGCTGGTCTGTCAGCGCATTTTGGAAGACTGTAATGGGGCACAGGTGACAACAGCTAGCAATAAGTAGAGAACGCATATGCGATGGTGATAACCTGCACGAATGTGATAGCATGACCGCAAGATTCCACGACCGATATAAGGAAAAACTGACTAGACTGACAATTAGACGTGAGAATTTGTCAGCTGAGCAAAATGAAGCCAGTAAATTTAATTTAATTGAAACTAGCCGTAAACCGAGATGAATAAAGCTAACTTCGCTTCGCTCCTCGGTAGACATTCCGTTCTCGAGCGGGTGACAAATCTCAATGTCTCCCTCGACAACGGGCGACAACTGTATAATGTAGGCGCTGTGTAGACCCGTTATACAGATGATGCAGAAATGAGTTAAGATTGCATAGGATATGCTAGAATGTCTGTTAATTGTCTGGTCTACCACAACGATTGGAAACATGAGAGGCCTGGCAGGCTATAGTAGTTAAGCATTTACACCGGGTTTTACCGCGGTGGTTAGTGTGAAAATGCCTGTCAGGCTTTATTGGGGAGGATATAAGTAGTATTGGCTGCCACTCTGGCCCACCCCCTCGCTCGATGCCACTCTGGCCCATGGGCCAGAGTGGCATCGAGCGAGGGGGTGGGCCAGAGTGGCAGCCCAGGGTCGGTCTAGAGGTTTTGTTAGATTCCAAAGAGTAAGGTGAGCGCTTCGAAAGGTTTTTTTTTGACTGAAAAGAGCACAATTTACCAATGTATCGATTTTTTCTCGGATTCTAATGCCAGTGTGGTAAGCGAAGGGCGCTCCCCTTCGCTGGACTAACTGAACTTAGAATAATACCTTGAAAAATCGAGACATTAGTAAATTGTGTTACTTTAAATTGTGCGAGCATTTTAACAAAAGCGAAAATCTTCGAATAAATTCGAAGACGCTAGCGCTGTGAAAATGTGCATGTAAGAGTCATCTGATAGCAGGTTTTGGGTGGCCCTGAAAAGGGCCGTTTTACGTTAGATCACAAGAAAAGTGGATAAGGGGTCTTTAGGAACTCAAATCCAACTCCCGAAACACAAGCGAACCCTCGATGAGAGGTGGAAATATACCTTGCGGTATACTCACACCATTCAATGGAGGTACGTTTAATCTGTACTCCGGATCCTTCTTCTGTCTCCAAAACACGAGCTTTCTCAGCAGAATGGTTGCCGCCACCGTAAGCAAGACACCTGTTGTCCCAAGCCATTCGATGTTCTCTGTCTCCTGTCCACTGAACAGTGTAGGATTGCGAGCCCAAGTTGCATTGACAAAAGTGAATAGTTCAAAGAACTTTTCACCTGTACCATACACTGCCCAGGAAAGGGTCTCCCACACCGCAATGTCCCTTGGGGCAGATACAGGGATGACTCTGACATAAGACCGGAGATCAGTTTTAGGGTATTCCATCGTGGAGAAAATGATATACTCTAAATGGGGTTGTGTTATATGTAAAACGGGCGGACGTCATTGGCGACGTCATTGTGTTTTTCTACCAAATTTCCCGAACGTCATTTTAAATGTGTTTCTTTTTTTGTGAATTAAGATCTTCATCGACATTGCCGAAGACGATCATTAAAAACAGACACTGTTTTTCAATAACATAACTTTTATTTTTGAATTAAGAATCAACATATTTACAACTGATCATGAAATTATCATATTTACAATCAATAATTGGTAACGCAATGAACATAATTTACATGATTTTAACATGTTTAAACAATTGGTAATGAACACATTTTATCAACACTGAAATTCACAGTAAGTCTTACAAGTTTGTGAAATACATGTTTTGGGTAATGTTTCTGATTCTTTTCGTAAGGGCTCATAGTTTCTATGAAACCAATCAAATACTTTTCTATCATTTTTGAAGTAGTCACCATCAAAATTCATTTCAACTAATACTTTTATACCATATCCGCTTTTCAAGAAATGTAAAGCAAATATGCAGTAGATACCACACACGTTTGTACCGTGATGTTGAAACCGCCCAACGTTTATTTTACATTCGATCGAATTTCTTTGAATAAATGATTTGATATATTTATCAATAACTGGTATCCCAAACGAATCGAAATATGTTGCAATGTTCCCATTGACGAAAATTGCAACCCAGTGTTCTCCTGGCTTTTCTGACGTATGTGTATTTACTATGTATGCTTTTACATGATGAGGTTTCTCGTGTGGTAACTGATCTTTTGCACACACCACACCATACAATGAACAGAGGTAGGATGATTTGTCTAGTATATGCTGAAGTTCGCTAGTGTTCATCTTCGTAGTTTTTTTTATTACTTTTTCACACCACAAGTCAACAAAAACCGAATTAAATTGGATACAGTTTGCATGAACAACTTCCTTTATATCTTTCCAAAGTATGAATGCCTCAAATTTCTCTTGTGGTGTAAATGATTCTATTTCTGGATACCATTGTTCCATAACTCGGTAGATGTTCATTTTAAGTAGTGCTATATCAATGAACATATCTACCCATTGTATAGGTGGTGTCCAAAGACAAAGTAAATGTCGTGTCTGACTTGGATGATCTATTTTACATCCTTCACAATTGAGTGTCACTTCTTTTGAAATTTGATTTTGTATTTCATGAACGAAACATTTCTCGAAAGTTTTCCGAACTTTGTCAAGGATAGAAACATGGAATGAAATCGAGTCCTCCAACTTCCAGTCTCAATTTTTCCTCCAAGTGCAATCCATCCATGTTTTTAATAATCTGTTATTATTTCTCGCAAACTGTTGATTTCAATTTGATTATCGAACTCAGCATAGACTATCACGTTGATCACTGAAGCTAGAGCTGCAGCAAACTGAAGCTCTAACCTTATGTTACCGGTTTTTACAGGATGCAAATGTCCTTCCTCTGCTCCATTGTCAGGTGTGAGGTCGTAACCCCAGAAACAATAACCATTCATGTATTTTTCGAGATTCAAACCAAAGGATTTGTTTTGTCCAAACATACCCGAAGACTGATACAGTGATAAATAAGATCTTAGGCATTGTCCTGATTCAAAGTTTGGTTCAAATGGTCGGTTATGGATGGTATGTCCGTCCTGACTAACTTCAAGTTTTCTCAGATTGAAGTGTTGGAATGAAATGGGTTCGTTTCAATATCGCCATTCATATCTTTGTTTGATACCAAGCCTATGAAAAGTCTCTTTGGCAATTGTCCTTGAAAAGGGTGATCTTCAATTTTTTATCTAAGCCCTGCACCAATAGTGAATGTTTTTACTTCAACTCTTCTAATCGGTATTTTCATATTGTTCTGTATTATTGTTTGGTTCAAGTTATTTGCTACTACTGGCATCAGCGTAATTGTACGAACATTGGAAACTGCCGTTTCAAATACTATTTTTCCGTTGGCCTAACCAATTAAAGAGAATTTTGGATTCGCTCTATTGAGACGAATTCTTATCTCAATTCCATTTGGTAAGTATTTCTCTTGTAGAAATATATCTGTGTGTAAACGACCACACAATTCTACCATTTTACTACCTGCTATGATTGCTTGGCGAGATTTCAATCCATCATTACCACCAGCTTTAGTGTTTTCGGTGAACTGTTTAGCGGTGTCGGGGTACCACATTTCTAGTGCGGCAAGTTGATTTTCTTTACATTCACCAGAATAAGCCAAGAGATTTTCCATGTAGGCTCGATAAGGATAAGTATCTCCGTTTTCCGTTACAAGTTTGTTATTTAGGTAAATATCGATACTACTGAACATGCTATGGAAACAGTTGTTAATAGGCGCAATTTCATCATTACCATCAACCAAGTTTGTTCCATCTGCTTTTGTGATTTTGAATTTCAGGTACAAATATGATTGATTTACATCTGTCCATTTTTCAGTTTGAGGCGGAATTACAAATTCTATCGGTGCGGAATTAGTCAAAGAGCTAATCGTGTGATGTTCTATCCATTGTGATTCCAACATCGTTGTCATTGTTGGTGGAACATCAGAAGCATCTAACTCGGACTTGCTGCATTCGCATGATCCATTTTGCATCATCATGATTAATCAAATATATCGAGAGATCGTTTTGATTTCTTTACAGGCGTTTTAATGGACTTACTTCTAACTCGTTTGCGAGAAGAATGATTTTTCAAAGGTCGCGATGATCTATTTATGCCATTTGGTGTTGATATTTTCTTTATTGTTTCCCTTCCAAAAGATTTCAATGCTTCTTTACCTTGTTTCAAAAAATACTTCTTTTGGACTTTTACCACGATGAATGATATCTTCGACTGCAGCAAGTCCATGCTTGAATACTTGTTGTTTAGCAATCTGACCAATAGGTTTTAGAAACGGTATTACTGTTCTCGTTGCAGATTTGAATTGTGAACCAATTCCATTTCCATACTGTCTAGTAACGCCTCTATACACGGGAATCATCATAAATTCAAATTACTTCGGCGTCGGAATTGCAACTTTACCATAGACTTTCCACCAATAAACTGAATTGGTTTGCCAGTATCACCAGTTATATATACATTTATGGTATCAAAGCTAGACTTTGATACTGGTACATAATGTAAGTTTTTGAATTCATGCCTAATATGTTTACCATCATGTATTCTTTTACTCTCGAATGATGTCACTCGTAATATCGGTGCTTCAACATCACTAAGAATTGTATAATCAGCAATGTCAGAATAAACAAACAATTGATTATGCTTCGCATTTAAATCAACTCCATATGGAAATGTTATCGAAGGAGTAGCAAATGTGACAGTGTTTGATTCTGTTCTGTAACCAAGTTTATCCAAAAGAGCTCTGGGGAGTACAAGACCTACTTTGGAATAACTATTGGTTGAAATTTTAACTCGCTGTTGTGCTTTGGAATATCCGATTTCGAATTCCAGTTCTGGAATCATTCTGCTTACTGTACTATCAATTACACCTTGAATTGTATCTGTCAAATGTGATCCACCAGAATATGCTCCTTCTGGTATTTTTAATTCTATACCATTTTCTGGTTTTGAAATTACTACTTCACTTATTGGTAACTTGTGCAGGTATTGTAAAATTCTTGTAACAGAAGTTTTTATTTTTATTTTGCAGGCATCTCCAATAATGTTGAATGTTTCTGATGGTAAAATTAGTTCAACCATTGCATCTTCCCAAAGCTCTTTATCAATATGTATGGTTTTTGGTAATTTCACTGTGAAATAACATTGTGAGTTGGCTGGGTAAAGTGACATTGAACTATCACTCATGAGAGTTATGTAGAATGAATTCATTTTTTCTCAGTAATTTATTAGAAAATGTTAGATAACTGCTCATCTAGTATGGATCCCATTGTGTTTTTTCTGTTTTAATACCCTTTGGTGTCAACATATCTGCTATTTTAGTTTTTGAATGTCTTGCTTTTATACCTTTCATTGGTGTGAATCGATGAGAATCAAATCGTTTTGGTGTTATGCTTTGTACCGGAATTTCAAAATCATCATCTGAATCATCTTTAAAATGTTTTTTAATCCAAAGCCAGCGGTTTCTGTTCCCTACAAAATCTTGAGGTACATTAAGCTCGCTCAATCCTTGTGAAAAAGGTTTGCCAACCTGTTGGTTCGAAAACTTTTCTTTGTCGTACAATATCATTGAGGAGATCAACAATATTTGATCCTCTAATAACTTTTTCACCATATTTTAATTGTCCATGTTCATCAAACTTTATTTGTGGATGTTTTGAAATCAGTTGTAAAAGTTGTTCAGCTTTTTATCTCATCTTTAACGGAATACTTTCTTTCACATCCCTATGATGATAATTAAATGGTTGTTCTGTTTTCGGGGTTGAAATAGCTCTAACTGATTTTTTGAGAAGTTTTCAATTTGTGTAAAGTTGTACCATATAATTGAACCTTCTCAGATTCTGACAAATTTTGATCAGAAACTGAATTCAATTCTCTGCTTAGTTTTGAAACATTCGTAATTTCAGGATTAGGTGGTAATTTCGGATTAGTTAGACTCATTCTCCATTTTTTAATGTCATCCAACATTTTGAAGGGAACAGCGACCATTTTCTTCATGTTTAACCGCGAAGTATTCCAGCGACTGCTTTACCAAGCAACGGTGCTAGCATAAGAAGTGGTAAAAAACCTCCTTTCTGGTTTAAAATTAGTTTTTTTCGTTTCAAAGATGTTGATTTACTTGCAAGTTCTCTGAGGTGTCTACACATCGGACGAAGTTTGCGCTTCTGAGCTTCTGTTAGTTTTACATTGCCTTGTAAAATATTTTTACAGCATTCTGACATGCAATCAATCACTCTCTTTGGGGCATCTTTTATCATTTTTTTTCCGAAAATGAGCTGGTGCCTGATTCATAGCCATTACAAAACTATCATATTTTTTAATCAGTGGAGTTTTTTTCGCCATCTTTACTCTTCAACAATTGAATGTCAAATGACTGAATTACTTTTTACTTTTACGTTTATTAAAATTACGATTAAATGCCATCAAAGCTAATTTCGATGGGTTTGAAAGATTCATATTTTTTGAGTATCGTTGAACCAACGGGTAATGTTCTGCTTCTTGAATTGATGGAATTGGTTGCGGACCATTATCGTTGAGTGGTTGAAATCTAGCAAATGTAGAATTTAATCCAGTAGAATTTACTCTAGCTGGAGTAGTTCGCTGTGCAATTGTAGAATTTACTCTGACTGGACTAGCTCGCTGTGCAATCGTAGAATTTACTCTGACTGGACTAGCTCGCTGTGCAATAGTAGAATTTACTCGAGTATCATTTACTCTATTTGATCTAACTCGTGCAATTGATTTATTTTCTTTTTGTCTGATAAGACTTCTGATCAAAACTCCACCGAGAAAACCACCTCCACCAGTTTTTAAAAGTATTTTCTTTTTTGAATCGATATGAGTTCTACTGTCAGCTATTTTCTTCAGCTCTTTTTTGTGTTTTTGCAGGAATGTTCGTGTCTGCTTTGGAAGCTTTAAGTGATCATCAAGTATTAATTTAGCGATAGTCGAAAATACACTCAAGACTGCTTCATGCGACTCCATGATTGGAAATGAAATATTATGTTGATACACTTATCTTTATACCGATGAATATATTACCGCACCTCGATCGTCATTTGTGAGCCACCGATGGAAAATATCAGTTCTAAGTCTCAACGATTTATCCGTTTTAGGGTGAAAATCGAGTAGTAAATAACCATGATTGGTTGAAGTTGCATCATCATATGCTTGCATTAAATGAGGTATTTGCATTTGAGAGGCAAGAATTTTTATTTGGCCTTTATCACGCACACTTTGAAATAATACCATGTAATGTGCATTCAAACTCAAAGTTCTACTCGCTTTATATTTCTGAAACATGTGTTGGGTTATGTAAATAACAGACGTATTTCTGTGATGTCCTTTTCTTGTAAACCACAACATAATTTTTTCTTCATCTTTATCACCTAACATGTCACCAAAAACGATGAGGTGCAGTAAGTCTGTGTCATCGACAAGTTCATTGTCATCATCCGGTATTCCATTTATAAATTGAATATTGTGAAATTCTTGCATCTGACTATAGGTATTTTGCCATTCTTGTAACACCAAACGACTTTGTATGGAACAGGTTTGAACAAGTCATCTTTATATTCGATTAATTTCTTAACAAATTCTGTTTTACCACAACCACTTGGTCCCGATATAAAAATGTTACAGGGATGTTTGAACAACAATGATTCGTCCATATTTACCCTGAGACAGATCATGTAAGACTGATTAGGATTGTTCGAAATCAACCTTTTTTATTTTTAATGAAGAATCACCATAACTCCATACTATTCCAAATGTCCATACGAGTTCATAATCTAAATCTGAAATAGGTCTAGTGGTTTTTACAATATAATCCAAAGACACTTTTTCTTCAAATAACTTTTCAGCAGTGAAAATTGTACATGGTTCTCGGAGAATAATGTATCCATATATTCTCGACACCTCTTCGAATTTCAAAGTTTTTTCATTGAGAATCCTGTCTTGATATTCAGCAAAGCGAGTAAAATTATTTCCAACTAATTCACGAATTTCGTTTATTTCATTTTTAGGAACACCATGAAATATCCAATAATCTGAAAACAGTTGATCCAATATATCCATTAAGAAATCAGTTTCAAATTCTGATCTCTCAATCAAACATCTCAGTCGACTCTGTCCCTCACAGAAATGTCCGTTCAGCAAAGTCTCCATTATAATTCTACTTTCCCTCAAAAACCAAGCTTGCTTAAGTTCTTGTTTGATTTCTTGATCCATTTTTGATATTTCGTTCAAATTATTATAAATTTTCAAAAGCATCTCTGCTGGTAACACATCAATTCCATCCATAAGGAATTGTGTTATATTCACCCACAACAAGTCGTTTGGTGTACACAGATCGGAATGTTTTTGTTTGCTCTTCACTAATTACTTCTCGGTTCTTTGTGCATTTAATTCTGCATGGATAGTTTATGACACGTTGAAAATTTAACCGGTCGTTAACACATTCAACCATTTAATGAAAATTTATTTGCTGTTTAGTTTTATAATCCAGAGTGATACCCTTGACCTTACATTCAGATTTTACCACATCATCTTTCATGTACTGATATCCATAATGTTTCGGTCCTAACCCTACAAATTTCATGATTTTATCATCCGGATGTTCATCAGTCCATTTATCAAGGTAGCTGTCTTCGGTTTTGATATTTTCTTTTTCTGGATCGAAAATATACATGCAGCTATCAGTGTCGAAATACAACACCCTATCTTGGAGTTTTTCAAAAACTTTATACAACTCCATGCGTGCATATGCTGTGACAAATGATGCAACAACTACATTGGCAGATGGATGTGATTCTATAATATCGGTTTTATTTTCATAGCTGAATAATATGAATGTATCCTGTTCAAAAATTTCAACTGCTTTGACGGTGATATTTTTATCAGTTAATAGTTCAAAATATCTGGATGGTTCTGAGATATATTCAGTTTTAGTAAGAATTTTATTTTGTGCATTTTTTTCCCCATATGCAATTTATCATTAATTTTGCGCACTGGCGGAGTCCTGGGTTTTTTTCGATTTTTTCTTTTTCAAGTATTATACCTTCAACCTCATAATAATCTTTAATGTATTTATCTTTATCTTCTTCACTTTTAACATAATTTGGATATCCACTTGCTTCTTGTTTAATTTTGAGGTATTTATCAATGTAATCCCTGTATACTTTGTCCAACCACTCAGTCCAATGCCAAACTTGATACACTTCCAGAATTTGGTAACCCAATTCTATTGCTTTGAATAATTCTACATGTGTCCAAACTCCAACTAAAGCACGCTGTTCGGTTTTATGATTACACTGTCCACTTTCATTTTCTGCACAAAGTTTACACAATGTGTATATCATTTTGTTATTACAGTGGATCGGTAGCACTGGAATGTACAATTTATTTGGAGGTAATACTTTGCATTTAATGAGTCCTTTGTAGGATTTGATGTCTCCTATTTGTTCCTGACTTAGAATTGTTGGATGACCAAGTGGGTACTACTTATATTTATTTACACTAGGATACAAACTGCATATCTCAATATATTTTATTTCCTGTTTAGATGTTGGTTCTATTTCGTGATATAATTTTAGACCATTAGTCCTGCCACCAAATAATGCTTCCCTTGGTTTAATTGGGTCTTGATGCAAATATAATTGATCCATAGTTTGTTTTAAATTTTTGTCTGCTTTACATTTATTGTCCAGGTCATGTTCCCAGATGCATATTAATTTGCATCCCAAGCTTTTGATTTCAGTTTCCGTTTTTATTGTTTTTTCATACAATTCATGCATTGTTATATTACTGTATGGGTTTCGGCGATTTCTATCTGGATAGCAAGTAGGACAGCGATGAAAAAAACACCCATACATTTCATACACTGTGTTTGATTCTGCATGATAACCATCAACAAAATGTGTGCCTATTTTAACTTCACCACCATTTAAAGCATGCTTTATGTTTATATTTTGTTTTGTAGCAATGTACTGTAGCCATCGAATTGCTTTGATTGAAAATATACGCGCTTGTGGATATCCAGCGTCTGAAATTATACCTAGAGAATTCTCTGGTAATGAATTTTTTCTCCATGCAAGGTTACAGGTTTGAGCTAATGTTATTGCTTCCCGAAATGGATCTATTTGATCAGTTTCCATTACACATAGTCTGAAGTTGCCACATCCACGTCTTAAAATGTCTACGTCTGATTTACAATACATTTGAATTTCTTTTTGAAAATCTAAAATATCTTCACCCCTAGCTTCGTACCATTTCAGAAATGAATCTCTATTTTCCTCAGACATGATTTCAGGTTTATAGTATTTTTGTCTAGATATGGTCCTACATAATTCTGAAAGTCCTGTGTATTTGCCCAATGTGGAAAATAACCTTTAGCCATTTCTTCAAGTTGGAATGTTTTTGGAAATTTAGATAATGCCATAGGGATGAAACTCAATGAATCGATTACTTTAACACCATTGCATTGTAAACTAAGTATTTTGTTGCCATTCATAATAACATTAGGTTTTGAATTGCCATTGTTCACCAAGTAATGTAAGAGGAACTGACTATCGTAACCTCTTGCATTGTGAGCAATAAATGTTGTACCTTTATGATCGTTGGTGTAAAGCAACCATTTGCAAAATCTTTCCAATACATTCTGTCCTTTAAAAATATATTCTCTGTTTGACAATACAGAATCACATGAAATGCATGGGTTTACATATACAATTTTCACAAGCAGTTTGTGCAACACGAAAATTGGGTATATGAACACCAGTATCTTGTTGACATTCAAAATCAAAAAATATGAATGGTACCTTTACTGCTTTCTGTGTTTCTCTCTTTTGGTACTGCTGGATATGACATATCTGATCTGATGCGATGATTTCCTTACAGTATTTGCACTTCTTTGTTCCCGAACATATATGTCTTTTCTCCTTTCGTGTGACGATTTCAACCCCACATTTCTGGCATTTGTGTATCATATCACAAATAGTTTTGTCATGTTTTGGTGATTTTTTCAAATGATTGTCGAGACATCGTTTACTTCTAAAAGTCCTCTTACATTTGATGCATTGAATCCATCGTTCAAAGGAACATATCTGACCCTCGGAACACCTACACTTGTATGGACATATATGATCACCTCTGTTGCTCGAACCGACATCGCAGTGTTCACAGTAATAATGACATCCAAGGAATACCGTGACATTTGTGATCACATTGCAGCTTCCCGCTGTGAAGCTCTTGCTGGTCTCGTAATCCGTTTCCATTGTTGCTTCCATTCAGCTGTATCTTTTTTGTCAGTATTACACATACCAACAACGACAGCCCTCGCAAAACACATGTTATCTTCTGCGTTATAAATCAGAAGAATACTTTTCTTTACTGTTTTCATTTGATTTTGTTCACCGAATGCTCCATAATGTAAGGTATGTCTTGCGGTCCCTGTAGGTATATGCGTGACAGTGATGTCAAATGTCATCTGTCCGTCATGAATATTGAATTTTTTGTTCGATTGTGCAACTTTTTCTATGTTGTCAAGCAATAATTCACCCGTCAGGTCTTTTGCTTCAGTGAACGGGACGTGAATCCCTAGATCTAGCCCTGGATGAAAGATGGAAATTCTCATTTGATCTTTTGGTCCTGCATCACACTCATCTTTCAAACTGTTCACCAGATCTTTGAAAATTCTGTGAACAGTTTGAAATGGTTGATGATATTCTTGAAATGTGACGTTGAATTTCTTTGATGCTGTTTTAAATTTCCTCGAGTATTTATCGGTCAGATTTTTTATAGTATAATATTTACAGTCATCATCCAGTCGCACTCTCTATCTATTATCTCGTTCGCTTTCGCTATCTGAATATGGCACAAGGCGCTTCATCGTGAAATGACGACGTGATGAAAATTCGCGTCGCTTTTAAGCTATGACACGGACATGCGCAGTCATCGTCCGTGTCAGAGCATAAAACGACGTGAATTTTCACCACGTCGTCATTCCACTGACGATTGAATAACGCACCGAACGCTCACAATGGATCCAAGATTACAGAGTAACAACCTACAACATTTACGAAAATTTGCATTAGAAGTTTTAAAGAATACAAAGTGGGTACCACCATACGGTAACTGTTTTAGGTGGAACTCGAGTTCACATGGAGCTTTTCAATGTGATGGCACTACGAAAAAGAAGATTGATCAGATGAAAAAATCATCATTGACGCTGAGTGAATCTACTCCTGGGAAGTCTACTTGGACGCGCACATCAGACAACGATTATCTCATACCATGTGATGTAATGGACATTGATCAAACTGAGACATTAACTAGTGAGGTAGCGGATATGAAAGTTGAAAGTGGGGAACAATGGAACTCAACCGCGATGTCAATTAACAAGATCGCGGATGTGAAAACTGAGAGTGGTGAATTATACGCCTCAACCGAGGTATCAAATGATGAAATCATTATTCTAAACAAGGAGGATTCGCAGATGGAAGTGATAAATGATGTCGCCAAAAGCGCTAACGATACTGAAATTAAGCAGACCACTTTGCCTACCAGAAAGAGAAAAAGACGTTTATCACAAACAAAAAATCTTCCAAGAAAGTTAAAAATAGTGAATAAAATATTATTGATTTTATTTGTTTCGTTTTTTAGCTATTTCAGAGCATATATTTTGAAAAATTTGGGTGGCCCTGAAAAGGGCCGTTTAAGTTGTTTGCCGAGTCAATAAAATTCAGACAAATCAAGATAAAATCCTCCCAATGTGTATGTGGGTCTCCAGTGTGGATCCGGCACGTATTCTGCTGCCTCAGTGGTAATCCACTTTGGTAGCGGCTTTGGAGGATTAAATTCAGACAAGTCTGGATATAATGCCCCCTCCTTATACGTAGGTTTCCACTCTGGAGTTTCCACATACACCTTGGGAGGATTAGGTCTCCGTCTTTGCAGGAATTCTTGAACTCCAACTCTAATGGCTAGCTTATGGTTTTCCGAATCTCTAACATTCTTCTGCCAATACTTTAATCGAGCATTGGCAGATAATTTTAGCAAAATTTTATCTTTTAGTTTAGAGAACATTTTGAAGATAAAAAAACGACACACTGCGCTCCATATTATATGAAACGCGCGGATGCCGCTGACGACGTCATCGCATATTTCACCAAATTTTCCCGAACGTCAATTCAAGTGTGTTTCTTTTAACAAAAAGAAACACACTTGTTTTGACGTTCGGGAAAATTTGGTGAAATATGCGAAGACGTCGTCAGCGTCGCCCGCGCGTTTTCAATAAAAAAACCCAGATATTCCCATTCTTCATTCATACCGAAATGGATTACCGAGATCTGTATCGGAGCTATTTGGAGGATGGGATGCTGGTGCGAGGTGTGTTTGGGGATGAACCACAGATGCCATGGAAGGCTTTGAGTTTAGCAGAAACGGGGACTATAGATAACTGTTTTGATATCTATAGGTACACCGTTATGTTGATGACGGACAACAGAGATCGGGTGTTTGGACTGCCACCACGGTGGTTCCGACATACCAGATTGCTGGGGACATCAAGATTGATGGTACGACTTGCGGCTACATCACTACAGCGGTCTATCATAATCTTCTCAGGGCAACGGGTTTACGAATTCGCACCGCTCTGGGGGATACAGACAGGCCGGCCATGCAATTGTGCCATTTGGTTGCGACGTTCCCAAGACAACTTTCAGCTGTATTCAAACCCAAACACATCATGCGGTTTCTTTTGAAACCATCCAAAACGGCCCTTTTCAGGGCCTCACAAATTTTTTAAAAGATACGCTCTGAAATTGCTACTGTACAATTTGTTCATTCTTCCTGAACTTGGAGATAATGTTCACATAATTTCTTCAAAACCAAATTCATTCATCATGAACTTGGAGAGAATGTTCACATAATTTATCAAAGAATTCTTCCCTAACAATAAAAAAAACCCACTATCACCCTTCATATCTATAATACGATCATCATATAGCATAATACAGAGCGTATCTTTCGTGAATTTTAAGTGGCCCTGAAAAGGGCCGTTTAAAATAATATAAAAATCATTTCTTTTGTTTCTTCATCACTGTTAAGTCTTTCCCGAGTGATCCAAATGTTGCTCGCTTCGTAGGTTCTTTCTGGAAACCATGTACCTCAATTGGTATGTCAATCGTCTGAGGTTTCAAGTTGATTGTACATTCAGTCGGTTTTTGAGTTAATTGCTTTCGTAAATCCTTCATTTCCTGCCAAATATTCCGTAACAATTGTGTCTGTTCTTCCCATTGTGAACTGTTGATAACTTGGTATATAACAGGTTGAGTCATTTGTTGTGTTTTCACCGGCGGTGCATACACTGGTTGTTGATCCGTTCGCGGATACACCATTGGTACCTGGTGCTGTTCTACCCGTGACGTTACATTTCCTGCATACAGTGGAGTCGACATTTGCGTTGTTGCAGGAACATGCTCGTACTGTACATCAATAGTTTTGAGAAATTCCGTTACTGGATCCATGTTTCAAATAACGCTAACGTTACAATTTACGCATCTAATGACGTTAACATTTTCCGAGGATCAAGTATATGGGATGCGCGGGCCTCGTTGACGACGTCATGCGTATTTCACCAAATTTCTCCGAACGTCAAATCAGATGTGTTTCTTTTTTGTCAAAAACATCATATTTCTATGAATAAAACACCGATTTGACTCGGGAAAATTTTATCTGTACCATTTTACCATTATCTCATAACATATTTCACTGAAAGGTAACTTCTACAAGTGCATTTTACAACGCTATCGTCTTCGAATTTATTCGAAGACTTTCGCTTTTGTTAAAATGCACTGGTAAAGTAACACAATTTACTAATGTCTCGATTTTTCTCGGTAGTATTCTAAGTTCAGTTAGTCCAGCGAAGGGGAGCGCCCTTCGCTTACCATACTGGCATTATAATCCGAGAAAAAAATCGATACATTGGTAAATTGTGCTCTTTTCAGTCAAAAAAAAAAACCCTTCGAAGCGCTCACCGTACTCTTTGGAATCTAACACAACCTCTAGACCGACCCTGGGCAGTCACTCTGGCCCACCCCCTCGCTCAATGCCACTCTGGCCCATGGGACAGAGTGGCATCGACCGAGGGGGGTGGGTCAGAGTGGCAGCCAATACTACTGATATATTAGTATCCAAAGCCCAAGTTGAATGTAGTGAAGCGAAACGAAAACGCCCACGAAAGCCTAGATTTTGTCAAAATTTGACATTCAGTACATTTTCCCTGTATATATGTACAAAGCGCCACACCGTTATCCCCTAAATATGTAAAAAGTCGTGATTTGGCTGAGTATTTTCTGTGGCTGCACATTTCATTGATAATTACAAGGCATGTGTGTGTCGCATTAACGTATTATGTTCGAAGAGCATTATAATGGGGATAGCAGTGTGGTATTTGGTTTAGTTCGGAAAGGTACAGGGCGAATATACTGTGGCTCCGCCATCGCCCATTAACTAAATTTGCCACAGTATATTCGTTCTGTACCTTTCCAAAATCACAAAACACCACACCGTTATCCGCTAAGTGAACACAACTAGAGCCATATCCAAGCAACTGAATGGTTTCTAGGTTGTCGTTAAATGAATGTACACTTATGTTGACAAGAAGTACACACAGTCGGGGTGAAAGCATAATGACTGTTTTGATCCAAGACTCGTAGGTGTTATATGTAATTGCCAGGTTTAGAATAACAATATACTTGTAACTTGTGTTACCATATTAAATATTTTAGAGATGTTCGGCGTGTAACTTCTGACGTATAGCTTGTAGGGTAAACGTCGACATATCATAGCGGCAATGAAAAAAGATGCAATTATAGGGAATATTTCGTCACATTTATTTCAAACAACACTTTATCAGTACAATAACGAGTATTGTAACTATTGTTGCAGAAGGGATAACTGTATAGAAGATGAAGTTTAAATAACTTGTGGTAATCAGTTGAGCTGTAACTGGTTATAAATTCGAAGGGACAATCACCATAGCACATGCCTAATAATCAGCTATTTCCCAATCATAAACACCATGTTTTTGATTTGACATCTTTGGAAAATGGCAGTTTAATGCCTACAAGTTACACGACATACTCTACAAACATCTCTAAATTGCTAAGTGGATCATATATTACCCAATAAAGCGGCCAAAAACGCCCAAATAAAGCTTCAACAGCCTAAACTATCTTCGGTCTGTCTCAATAACACCATACAAATATTAGTGCAGTGGCCAAATCGAAAAAGAGCTCTAGTTTTCGAGATACCCCTACCCACGGTACAACAAGTTAAAACTAACTTTTTTAAAAGGAGAAATATATACTCTTTACGAAAATGATAGTGAAAAATAACGGAATTGGTGGTGGCTATTCTCAAATTGACGATGAACGATACACACCAGTGACTTTTCCCAGACATTAACGATTTTGGTGAAGTGAGCCCTGCGGCTATGTCCTAAGTTATTTGCCCACAGTGTTTGTGTTAAAATGACTACAGCGAACCATATTTGTACCTGATATGCAAGAAGTGTTGGTTAATTTGGATTTTCGTGCCATTTGGAGCCGAAACATTTATTTTTTGTTGAAAAATCACTCTTTTTCAAAACAATTATATTTTTCGAAAATTATCATTCAAACGTATATTGCAATAATATTGAAATATTTAGTCCATATGGTGTAGTAGTTATCTACCAAGCATATGAAGAAAGAAGTTAACAAAACTTTTGAACGGTTTGCGAGATATTGGATTTTAGCTACCCCCCCCCCCCAAACACGTTTTTGGTCGAAAAAAATACATATTTTTGATAATTACAAACATTTTTGAATTGATCTGAATGGGACCCAATATGAATATTGTACTGAAAGTGTTGTCCAGAGATGCCGTTTAATCGATTACAGATGTGTTCAGGCTTTCAGACCCCCAGTTACAACAATAACAACAATTATTTTATTGATAACAGTTAATTTTGCATGCATTAACATCGATGTTAAGTACTAAGACCTTTGTTATAAACAACGTGACCAACTATATAACATATGGCTCAGTAGTTATCTTGACAACACAAGTAGAAAGAATTTGACAGAAATTGAAAAATAACGGAATAGGTGGTGGCTATTGTCAAATCGACGATTAGCGATACCCTCCAGTGACTTTTTCCAGAAATTAACGATTTTGGTAAAGCGAGCCCTGTGGCTATGTCCTAGCCTATTTGCCCATACTGTTGGTGTTAAAATTACTACATCATACCATACTTCTACCTGATATGAAAAAAAGGTTTGATTGATTTAGATTTTCCTGCCATTTGGAGCCAAAATATTTATATTTTGCTGAAAAATTGGTTCAGAACTTTACCAAACTTCCCAATTGATCATACTGGGACCCAACATAATTATTTTGCTGACAATTGAGCCCGGGGACATTGCTTAAGTGATTAAATACGTGTTCAGGCTTCCAGACCCCAAATTACAACAACAACAACGCATTTTATTTGCTATTACATACAATAAGTGTCGCATATCAATCAACCAATCAATAGTTTATTCTCAAAAAAACAATAATGGTATACAGAGATTACAATAATTGGACAGCTGGAGAACCCAGAATGTCCGACGTATAGATGCACGAGTACTCCATTCGCGTTTAAGATTGAAATGCAGTAGTTTGAACTATGGCCAATTGAGTAATCACATTAAAACGTCCCCTCTCTGTCATTGTGGCAAATAGAAAAAGCATATCATTACTTTTTGGTATACAATGGTCCTAAGACTGAACTTCTATGCGCCATACTGAATGTAATTTGATCAGAAATACTCTTTTTATGGACAGCAACTCAGTCAGCGCGAAAATATTAAAATAGTTGACGGGGTTCTGACATTTATCTCGAAAACAAAGCGATTTCCATAATGCTGCCATTTGTTAAAACTTCGTGAAAAGCATTGAAACCCTGCTGAGCGCGAAATTTACCACCTCCAGATCGTCTGCAATCTCACGGCGACGGGCGTATCAATGACGAAAACAACATTATCTGTGTAGCATGTGTATATCATTGTATCCAATCAGTTCCAACTGGATTACATCCTAATTTTCCCCATACAGTCTCCCTCCCAGATAAATTGTTTACTCCGGATACAACTACCACATACTTATATATCGCATAGTTTGGGCCACAATATATGTTGATATTGAATTCATAATCTCTTCAGTACATGATGTGTTCAAGACCTCAAATAGGGTAGGGTACATACAACTGTGAACATTTGCCAGCCGCTTGTTGTGGAGTGCCACATGATGCTTACTTTCTGCAACCAACACATATGTATATTCTGATAAAAACTAACCTTTGGTCAAGCCCTCAATTAATATTGGGGTCATATCATTTCACCATGTGGTGTCTTCCAAGACTTCAAATAAAGTAGGGGTCCTCAAAAATATTCCTTTCTTATTTTCCAGTCACTTTTCGTTAAGTGCTCATTCTTTCAGAACCCAAATCCATATATTTACATTGCTTACGTCCTTGTACAATTAACTCGCCATTGTACATACACTCAGTCAATGATGATATCGTTCCAATCCGTGGTGTGTTCTAGTCTTCAAATTAATTGGGAAGGGGGTAATACAAACATTGAAAAATAGCATTATTTATTTTTCAGTCGCTTTTTGTAAAGTGTCCCTGACTGTCGGGTATTAACCCATCTATAACAATTGTGTATTTCTTTATAGAATAGCCATTTGTCCATATCGTCGTTTGACCATGAGGGCACATCCATTCAGTTCGTGGTAGGTTCAATGGTTTACACGGGGTAGGGGTCCCTTAAAATTCGCCTTCATCGTTTGCCATCTGCTTTGTGTAAGGTGCCACAGTGTTCTCGCGAACGGCGGGCTCGCGAGACCTTTGCCATTCGGCCACAATCTCGGGTAATATGGATAGCTTATGCCTTGAGCTAGTGTTGTGTTCAAGACTTCAGATAGGGATGGACTCCCCTGAGAGTAAAATTTAGCCCTATCATTTGCTGACCATTTGTTGTAAAGTGCCATAGGCTATTGGGAACCATCTCATCCACAACAGATTCGTATTGCCAGATAATAATCCCATTTGTCCACAACTTCAGTTAACATTGAGAGCATATCATTCTGTTAAGACTTCAAGTTGGATAGTGGGGTCCTCAAGACATAGAAAATTCACCTCTTGTTTGCCAGCCGCTTTTTTTAAAGTGTTCCAGGATTTCGAGGGAACCAAATCACCCATATATCAATTAATAATTCCATGACAGCAATACCTTTCGATCACATACTCAGCTAAGTATGAGATAATATAACTTCAGTTCATGCTCTGATCAAGATATTAAATGGGTTAATGGGGTCCCCCCCCAAACAGTGAGTATTCGCCTTTCTCTTTCATCAAATACTTTTTGTAAAGTGACCCAGACATTCAAGACCCTGGTATACTATACTCTTTATATAGCGTCCATTTCTCTACACACGCAGTTGATAATGGGAGCACATCCTTTCGGTGCATTGTGTGTCCCAAGACTACAAATGGGGTAGTGTGGCCCAACACATTACATTTCGTATTTGCCAGCCGCCTTTTGTAAAGTGTTCCAGGATTTCGATAACAAAACCACCCATACAAATTATAAATAATACATGAGAGCATATATATTCGGTTCAGTGTGTGCTAAAGAGTTTAGAAGGGTTATGGGTATCCAAAACAGTGAGATTTCGCCTTCTCTTTGCTAGCCACTTTTTGTAAAGTGCCCCAGACATTGAGAAGCCAGCCAACCCACCCATCGTGCAATGAAGAGGTATATTTCCTGAATTACATACCATTTGTCCACACCCCAGTTAATATTGAGAACATGTCCATCCATTAGTGTGTTTAAGACTTTAAATGGGGTAGGATGCTCAAAGAAAATATTCAGCTTTGGTTTTTGCCAGCCGCCTGTTGTAAAGTACCCTAGGATTTTGGGAACCAAACTACCCATATAACATGTATATTCCTGATAGCACTACTTTTCGTTCACACTGATTTAATAATAAAAGCATGAATATTCGGCGCATGGTGTGTTCAAGAGTTTAAATGGGCATATAAAGGGGTCCCACAAAACCAAAAATATTCGCCTTTGGAGTTTGCCATCCGATTTTGTACATGCAAGCACCTTTAGCGAGAGGTTTCAAAACCGGAAAATGTTGAGAAAGTCAAAAAGGTTTCCACAATTTAAATATTACCCCCCCCCCCAGTTATTCCCACAACATTATTCGAATTATACAAAACAACCAGCGGCCGAAAAATAATGCTATGCTATTTTTGCGTTGCGAGAACGATCACAATTCATGGAAGCTCTCTAGCTACGCATTTAAAACTTTTAATTCACATCATGTGTTGCGCTTATATACAGCAAGCTTCAAAAGTATAATGACATGCAACACAATATATGACCTGCCATATCACATCCAGTCGGAAGTCGGGATTTTTTTTACCCTGTGCCAATGCATTCTCTTGTGTATGCGAGTCGACCATAGGTCGCCTCGCATATATAAGAGAATGCATTGGCCTAACAATTTTGTATCATGTTTTTTAAATAAATGTTTCTTACAATTTTTAGGACATAAAATAAAAAACATCCATTACCCTGCAGGGAGCCCCACACATATATAGAACCATATAGAAGAGTGTCGTCTGCTCATGTTTGTCTGGGGCTCTGTATGGGTGAAATTATAAAATTGTTAAAGAATACAAGAACAAATTATTAAATTTGTAAAAAATTGTTAGGCCAATGCATTCTCTTATATATGCGAGGCGACCTATGGTCGACTCGCATATATAAGAGAATGCATTGGCACAGGGTTCCGACTGGATTTGATATGGCGGGTCACATATATGATATGACATGGGAGAATCAAAGAAATGAACGGTGTCATGTTCTATTATTCTCGCGATTATATCTTAGAAAAATGTCAAACTGTCGGGAATATTTATGTAAATTCTGCATATTAGACACCTTGTTGTACCGAGAACGCTCTTTGTTGAAGATAGATCTGTGAACCTGTCGGAGATATGTTTATCAAAGAATGACAATTCTTTAAACAACAACAATAAGCATTTAAAACTGTTAAAACACATCTGTGAAGGTTCATTACCTTAAAATGTGTTACTTATTCCGCATAGTGAATATCGTTATCAATAATATAGTAACACACACGTGTACTTACATATATCTAAACTTTGATTGTACGATGAACAAATTGAATTATACTTTATTTTGTACTTAGATTAAATATAGCGCATGTGGAATACACTTTATACGTCCCCAGTCTACTACTGTATTGAATCAGGAAGATCAACTCCGCCTATGACTATGCATACATTTTGTTTTTGGGTTATGTCGCATGCCTGGGCAAATCGTGTGGGTTAAAGACGCCACGTTTGGTAGCTATATTTGCGAATGCATGTCTGTATGTGCTATATATAACTTCACGGGGGACCATCTAGATGGCACCTAAAGGATCTAACAGGTGTACTTTTTTACGAGGAAGATAATGGCGCGGGTTAAAAATATCTAAAGTGAAGCTGTTGATGTCATGGGCCAGAAAAGAGGAGGGGAAGTAAAATGATGAAATATTTTTGTCGCCGATTTCACAATA
The DNA here is from genome assembly GCA_032622095.1 of Siphonodentalium dalli. NCBI lineage: Eukaryota > Metazoa > Mollusca > Scaphopoda > Gadilida > Siphonodentaliidae > Siphonodentalium > Siphonodentalium dalli. The sequence goes on from CP136062.1 coordinate 58,807,477, forward strand.
ATATATCGCCAATATAGTGTCACTAAATTCACCCACTGGGGGACATCATTCTGCAAATGTCCGGCACCATATTTCTAGTCCTGGTTTTATAACCTAAACTAATATTCAAATTATTAAGCAGTCCATGAGTGTATGGACTGGGCCAAACAAATACTTGATATATCTCTGCTGTATTGGGCCTGTTTCAGAGGTGATATTTTGGACAATGACAAGTTTTATGTCAGTTAATAGCTGAAGACTGACTATTCAGACTAACATATTTGAAGTTGCAAGACGATTAGCGATATGTTTTTTGAAAATCACTGAAACAGTTTTGTTTACATAACAAAGGTCTCAACACGTGAACTTTCGTTATTAGAGAATAATAAATAATGAATATAAGAACACAGTTTACTATTTCTCCATGTTCTTCGTTCTGTTTACCTGCTGCGAGTGCCCTGGGCCAGTTAACCCTTCCACGACTGTAGCTATATACGAGAATGCATTGGCATACTTAACAAAATTTACCTTGACTTCTTATATATGCGAGGATTCCTATATATGGGAGACTCGCATATATAAGAAAGTGCATCGGCACAGGGTCTATAACGTTGCACCAGCGCAGCTCCCGTCATGAAAGGGTTAAACAGGGTGGTTCAACAAGTGAATTTTCGTTATTGGAGAAATATCAATAATTAATATAAGAAAACTGTTTATCTATTTCTCCATGTTCTTCTTGGTGATGTTTTTTACAGACTTTTCTGGTTTTTTGTTTTTGCACATTTACCCACCGAGAGTGGCCTTGGGGCACTTTAACCGTTCCCTGACTGAAGCTTTCTGAAATTTTGCAAAACACCTGTACCAATGCATTCTCTTATATATGCGAGTTCCCATATAGAGCATCGCATATATACGAGAATGCATGGGGTAAGGACCATTTTCGAGAACGGTAACTTGATGACTCGGTACATGACTGAGATTGGGGAATATTTGTGTCGTGACCAGGGACGTGGCTTGGGGGTCTCGTTTGTGGAGGTCCATGGATCGAGTATATATGCGATGTAAACCAGTGCATTCTCTTATATATGCGAGGCTCCCTTTATGCATGGGATACTCGCATATATAAGAGAATACACTGGCACAGGGTATTTATCGTTGTACCAGCGCAGCTCCCTTCATGAATTGGTTTAAGAGGGGGTTTCAACAAGTGAACTTTCATTATTGAAAAACTATCAATAATGAAGATAAGAAAACAGTTGACCTATTTCTCCGTGTTCTTCTTGGTGTTGATGTTTTTACAGACTTTTATGTGGTTTCTGTGCATATTTACCCACAGCGAGTGGCCTGGGCCACCCTTCCATGACTGGAGCTTTCTGAAATGTTGTCAAAATTATGTGCCAATGCATTCTCTTATATTTGCGAGTTTCCCATAGGGAGCCTCGCATATATACGAGAATGTATTGGCATATATTAACAATATTTCCCTTGACCTTGTAAGCCAGTGTTATATGTTACTAATTGGTTGTTTCCATATTGGCCGAGTTATGAGGCCGAGGTCTGTAGTATTGGCCTGAGACCGCAGGCCGAAGGCTAATACGACAGACCGAGGCTTCATAACTAGGTCAATGTGGAAACAACCAATTAATAAGTATTTTATTAATTAGAAACATTGGCAATAATTGTTTCATATGATGAATATATTAACATAGATATATACCGTGTGTGCTTTATTAAAATAACAATTATTCCAGCAATTTTTCTTCTTGTGCAATTTGTGAAGAACTTGCAGCGATTTCACATGTATTGTCTGTTTCAACTGGGGATGATTTTGATACGGATACATGCAGTTCATCCACGTATATGTACTCCCAAAACAATGAGTCAGTAATTTATTGGCCGCCTTTCCACTTATTGGCTGACTTTTGTTACTTATGATGCGGGCAGCTTTCTACATATTGCAGCCGATAAATTCTCTTATATATGCAAGGCTACCTTTCTATTTGTGAGACTCGCATATATAAGAGAATACATTGGCACAGCATATTTAACGTTGCACAAGCGCAGCTTCCGTCATGAAAGTGTTAAACGTGGGGTACCAACACGTGAACTTTCGTTATTGGATAACTAAAATGAACATGACAAAACAGTTTACAGTTTACCTAATTCTCCATGTTCTTATATTAGTGGTGATGTTTTTACAGACATTTACTTGTTTGCACACTTTCCCGCTGCGAGTGCCATGTGTCACTTTAACCCTTCCATGACTGGAGTTTCTAGAAATTTTGCGAATACCCTGTGCCAATACATTATCTTATATATGTGAGTCTCCCATATAGAGGCTCGTATATAGAAATTACATTGAACAGTTCTATCCCGTTGTCATGGGTTACGTTCAACAACAATAATCCCCATAATTTGATATATTGTTCCACTATGTACACGTACAGTCGGCGACAGCGCATATGTCTTATCTGAAACCATTGGAGGTCGGCAATATTATATAATATAGGTATGCTTAGTGGTATGGGCGCATTCACATACCAGTAACATTGTCGATGGGCATGTAGAGAAACACTGAACACACCAATATAGTTGAACTATTTATTGTTATTGCAATCAACATTTTATTACATAGTTGCTAACCTGACACGAAAGGAAGGATAAATCAAATATATATGGAGGGGTTCAGACTTACAGGTATAGTAATTACAGCAAGTTGAAATAACTTGTGCCCCGTTGCCATTTGTATATTTTTATACGAAGACAATATGTTTTAAATAAGCAACGATATGAGTAATCTAATTTAACATCGTTAGCTTCTTGTCTTGTACTGTTGAATATATGTCGAAAAACGAACATGACAAATAATCTATACATATAAATATTTATTGCATGTAGTTAAAAAAAACGACATCCGAACATTTCCGAGCAACGAATATGAATCATTCAGCACTTGTATAATATTTTAGTCTGAATGTTGTCTGATAAATTAATCTGAACACCCCTCCAGATTGCTAATGTAATGTACCAGTCCAATGTATACGTTAATAGCGGAATGGATAAATCGATTTAGTAAAGAAATGGCTAAATGATTTGTTCTAATTGTGATTTAGACTGTTCCATGTTTGCAACAATACAAGTGCATTTGCACAAATTGTAAGGGAAATAAAGTAATTATTCAAAATCATAATAGATTATTGTTATATGTGATTTATTAGCTAGGACCTTTGTTATGAAATTTCTATTTTTGTCCATTTAGAGATTCTAATTTTCAACTTGTGTCATGTGGCCAAGCCATACCACCCTAAGTATACCATTCCTTTCATAATGACATATACATGTGCCAGGTTGTACTTGTTCTTTGACTTCTTTGGTTATTTAATGTATTGTTATATACTATATTAGGGTTTTTCATTCCATTATATGGCTATTGTTTTTGTCATTTTCATCTGTGTGGATTATTTCATTTCTTTTTGTAGCTTTGCTCCTCGCGTTGTAGCTCGACCAGCTTACGGCGCAGTATTTCTAAGTTCTGTAGTTCCCTTTCCGCTGGCCCCTCCTGTCTTTTTTCTTCCGCTTCCTCTTCCTGTTCCAAAGCCTCTTCGCGAATCTCATCCGGAAGTCCCTGTCGTGCGATCATTGCTGCCACTTTCATTTCTATTGAAGCGCCAGCTGTAAGATGAGAAGCGTGATGACATGGAAGTTACTTTGCCAAATTACTTTACTGATAATCTTCAATGAAATTAGCCGACATTAAACTACGACAAAAAATGTCTAGTTCACGGACAGTCTATGATCCGGCCAGGGAGATTTGACTCTTCAGATGTCCGGCTGTTGTGTGATAGAGCGTAAGTATATTATGCTTCAGACTGGTACCAATCATAAGGCATTTGTGATCGGAATGTATATAGTTAGTTATGTATATATGCACTTTGTGTTTACATATATGTAGTACAGAGATGGCTTTCAGTGTTGAATCTACATCCTAAAATTTTGCACGTATTTTATGCTCGAAAATGTAGTATTAAATAAATTTTGGACACTTTAATTAACCCCCTGATGACAGCAGCTGCGCTGGTGCAGCATTAAAAACCCTGCGTCATGCATTATCTTATATATGCGAGTTTACCATAGGGTATAGTTCCCCTTTAAAACCTGGGAACTTTATAACATTGAAAATGTAAAGCAGGTGATCTTTACTTAGTTAATATTTGTGTACTGATAATTAACCCTTTACCCAACAAAACGGCCAAATAAAGCTTCAACAGCCTAAATTATCTTCGGTCTGTCTCAATAACACCATACAAATATGGATATCATTGGAACCGGTTCATTGACCACATTGTGATGGTTACAGTTATGCCATGTGCCAATGCATTCTCTTATATATGCGAGTCGACCTTTTGTCGCCTCGCATATATAAGAGAATGCATTGGCCTAAAATATTCTTTTCTTAACACTTTTTACCATTTTTTCTTACATTCTTTAACAATTTTATAATTTTTTCTTACATTTTTTAACAATTTTTATAATATTTTTCTACATTCTTTGACATGTGTTAAGTCTACATTCTTTAATATGTGTTAAGCCAATGCATTCTCTTATATATGCGAGGCGACCTATGGTCGACTCGCATATATAAGAGAATGCATTGGCACAGGGCCGTTCTGTTGGATAAAGGGTTAACGTGCTACACAGTAGGAGAATATCCAAACTCGATATTATGTCAGCATGGTTTCACGATCAAAACGATTGTTAGCAAGGTATAAAAAGTCGCCTAAAACAAGCAATTTCGAACTGGGACATTCATCTATTGTGAAATGCATTATCGGAACTTCCATGACTGGAATGTTGCGAAAACCTTGTGCAAATGCATTCTCGTATATATGCGAGTCATCCATATGGAGCCTCGCATATAAGATAATACATTTGCATAACGACATATATACCTTGATCGTGTAAGCCAGTGCATTCTCTTGTATACCACGATCGGGCGTTTTACCATATGGGAGACTAGCATATATGATATAATGCTCTGTACAGGTTATTCGTAACATTTCAGTCAGATTATATTTAATGCTACACCAGCATGTCGACGAGGATGATGATGATGATGGTGATGATCTTGATAGTGATAATGATGATGATGATGATGTTGATGATGATGATGATAATGGTGATGATGATGGTGATGATGATGCTGCTGATGATCATGGTGAGATGGCGATGTTGATGATGATAACGATGATGACGATCATCATGCTGACGATGATAATTATGATGACGGTAGTGGCGACGATGATGGTGTTGACAATGATGTTGACGATGAAGACGACGAGGATGAGGGATGGTGATGTTGACGATGATGACGACGAGGATGAGGGATGGTGATGTTGACGATGATGACGACGAGGATGAGGGATGGTGATGTTGACGATGATGACGACGAGGATGACCACGCTATGATTATTATGATAACGATAACGATGACGCCGATGATGATGATAATGATAACGACGATGATGATATATACGCTGGTGATCGTACAGCATTATAGTATATGTAAATAGTGTAAATATTTTTGTCAACTCTAACGCGTGTTAACTCACGATTGAGTTCATTAAAGCATTCATTCATGAACACCATTACAGGATTAATGAACGTGTGCATTAACAGATAACTAATATGTCCTGCTTTATTGATCAACGTTATAAAGTTCCCCGTTAGGTATAAACAAAGTTCACAGGTTTTGGACTGGTGGAATATGATCTCTATCGGCGTAGTTTATAGGTTGATATTTGTAGCGTGTACGTGTGATCTAAAGCAATGTACAGTAATGCTCTAAGTAATCGACTTCTTAACCACATCATAATTATGGGTAACTTTTCAGGATTTAGTCGGAAATATGGCTTGTTGCCATTCATCGGAAAGCTATCGGGGAGAGCTTCCGATGAATGGCAACAAGCCATATTTCCGACTAAATCCTGAAAAGTTACTCATAATTCTGCTGTGGTTAAGAAGTCGATTACTTAGAGCATTACTATAGCTGCATGTATATGCTGTTCAAACAACTTACGTTCTTCTCCCTCGAACATGAATTGAGAGCTTAATAATTCTTCTCTTGAGATTACCCCTGCAATGAAAACGAATGCTTATAGAACCAAGCGTAATTTTGAGACAATGCAATTATTTTGGGGATTGGGTGGGATTCGAACCCCTGCCCATGACGGCGAGTGCGCCTTGCGACTCAAAGTCAGGCGTCAACACCACACGGCCACCGCAGCGGCCCCCCACCAAAAGGAAGCTCAAATGGCCTGTATTCCGACGTCGCACTCTGGGATAAAATACAAAACAATATAAATGTGACCACGATCTTCACATGTCTCAAAATTAATTGAGATTGCTTAGTCATTATGAGGAACTTAGTGAAGTTAAAAAGCACTGTCATGACTTCGCGGTATGAAACATTCGTACATGCAGTGAAATTTTCTTATTTTAGGATCACATATCAAAATGAGAGGATATGGTGAGCCCCTGTTCATGGGATCACCATATCCTCTCATTTTGATATATGATCCTGCCTTCATTGAGCCACGAGTGACTCCTGAGACGAGGATAACATATTTTATCATGTCACCTGGTTGGATCGACCAATGAGGACGCTCCGTTGGTAGAAGCATATCAGGAGACATGGGGTCGTCATCTTTGTAGCCCGTCCCATATGGAATCCATATGGGACGAGCTAGGTTCCCATATGGGGTCGACGTCCGCCATTTTGTTTTTCATGGAACTCTGCCGCCTCGGTATATTTTCGGTGTATTTTGGCACCAAGAAAAGGGATATCTGTCGGAAATCAAGTTCTGTTAATTTAAAGACATAGTACCATATACCAAAACCTGCATGTATTATATTTGAGAAATTCTAAACACTCATAAATTAACTATCAAACTCAAGTTTGTTGTCCTGCTTCTGATGATTAGCCATTGACTCAATGCGTTGACGTTCAACGCCCATGACGCGTCACTGTGACGTTAGACAAGTTAATAGCCATAAACAAAAAAATTACTTACTGGCAGGTAATAAACTTCGTATAAGTAATTCAAATTCTCACACGGAAAACATGATATGTGGGTGACATGATAAAATCGTTACAGGGCTCGTTGTTGCCGGCTACGGTGACATATGAGGCTCAGCGAGATTAATATCGGGCTCGGCTAGCGCCTCGCCCGATATTAATCTCACTTCGCCTCATATGACACCGTATCCGGCAACAACTCGCCCTGTAACTTATAATATGATACCCTATCCTACGGAGGATTACATATTGTTTTATATCTACACCCGTGCGCATGGCCTGATTATACCGTTCTACTGAACCGCGCGTGGACTGCACTCACGTCACAATATGTATTATAGCCACACTGTACTTTGGCTAACGTCGTACAGTAAATGCTGGTTTAACGGTATCATTATTATACACAATCATGTCACACATGCATCAACGGTATACCGTTTTATGAACGGCATGCTACCGTTGGTTAGATGTTATTATAAAGTTATTATACTATGTTGTTTAAAAAAAAAAAAATTCTTGTACGAGTCCAGGTTGAGGTCGAGTCCAATATATGACTTTTCACCACAACCTGGACGAATACAAGAAAACAAATACTATATACAATACTGTATAATGCATTTTTATTATCCATCTGTATGTTTATCCAAATCTTAGGAATAATATTATTGTGACGTTACCCGAAGTCCCGATAACGTTTATAAAAAAATCATATTGGACCCAATTCGAGTTCACTATGACTTCGGGACTCCTGTGATGTCAGGTAGTATATTTTTGACATTTTCGGAGTCCAGTATGACACTCCGGTGACATCATTTTGATAACCATACAGATGGATAATAAAAACGTCATTATACAATGTTGTGTACAGTAAGTGTTTTCTGGTACTCATACAAGTTATGGTGAAAAGTCATATGACATCTCACCACAACCTGGACTCGGACAAGAAAATCACGCACTGTACACATTGTATAATAACTGTATGCTATTATTTTTCATCTAAAAAACTGCTATTTACTGTTTATTTAATCCAACACGAACAGAAAATGTCAACTCACCGTCATCATTAGTGTCTGCAGAATTGAACGCTTCCTTTGTCGCGCCACTGTCGTCTGTTGCTGTCGCTATCTCGAAGCACTTGAAGTTGATAGCTACCGGCGACCCCTCACACTTCGCAATCCAAGAATTGAAGTCCAGAGACAATGGCTCAAAGTGTAGTCCAGCCTGAAACGAAAAAGCATCTGTGCAAACAACGCGATGCCTCCATCGAACATAGGTACATGCAAATGTATATTACGATTGTAGGTATCCATGTATATATATATATATATATATAGCTATATATATATATATATATATATATATATATATAGGAGATATGGCACAGTAGCATGTTATATTTACGCCTCCGAAACACGTCGAGCATTGCTCTTTGAACATGCTCGGGACTATACAACACACAAGGCGCCTATTTTTAGAAGCAAATTTAATTTTTGAGACAGTGCAAATTTTGTTGGGATTGGCTGGGATTCGAACCCTGGCCCATGACGGCGAGCGCCCCTTGCGACTCAAAATCCGACGTCAATACCACACGGCCACCGAAGCGACCCAAAAAAAGGAAGCTCAAATGGCCGCTGCAAATGTGCATATAGTGTCCAAAGTGCGACGGCCATTTGAGCTTCCTTTTTTTGGGTCGCTTTGGTGGCCGTGTGGTATTGACGTCGGACTTTGAGTCGCAAGGCACGCTCGCCGTAATGGGCCAGGGTTCGAATCCCACCCAATCCCAAACAAATTTGCACTGTCTCAAAAATATCCATGTATATAACTGTCATATATAATATAATTGATTTATTCATCGCTTTCAATGTCATTTTATATATGATGGTTGTGATATAGTTTACTGGGGCATCTCCAATTATAATATGCAACCTCATATGATCTGGATGGGTGTTGTATTGGCTAGATAAGTGGGGGCTAACTTATTGACTATATTATAGAGTGCCTATAATTTTTGTAGTTGAAGTCGTTTATTGAGTGAGGGCCATCCATCTTCCTTTATACGTAATACCGTGTTATCAGAAACAGAACGGATGATAACCGGAAAGTTGTTTACCATAGATTCGATTAACATGATCAAAAGTAATCCCATGGAACGTACCCATAGGTTTGATCAAAGTAATCCCATGGAACGACCCATAGGTTTGATCAAAGTAATCCCATGGAACGTACCCATAGGTTTGATCAAAGTAACCCCATGGAACGTACCCATATGTTCGATCAAAGTAACCCCATGGAACGTACCCATAGGTTTGATCAAAGTAACCCCATGTAACGTACCCATATATTTGATCAAAGTAACCCCATGTAACGTACCCATAGGTTTGATCAAAGTAACCCCATCGAACGTACCCATAGGTTTGATCAAAGTAGCCCCATGGAACGTACCCATAGGTTTGATCACACGATAACGGATAATCTCTCTTCATAGCATGTAATGCTTTAAAATGCCTTTCGTCCATATTCTTTTAACCCTTCTGGGGCTTCCTGAAATTTAGCAAAAACCCTGTGCCAATGCATTATCTTATATGTGAGTCTCCCATATTGAGCATCGCATATATACGATGCCACATTAGCCTAACAATATTTACCTTGACATTGTAATAAGCCAGTGTATTGCTTCTTTTTTGGGATTTTGTGTTAGTTTCAGAGGTTGACAATATATAGGTAACTTAGATATAACATGGGTTATATGTTACATAGATTAACGGAAATAAAATGGAAGTTCATGCATGGAAGATGGGAATAGATGGGGATTCTTAGTTTTTTCTAGCGTTACGGAGTAAACATGTTACCAATTTTAGATCCTGATGTATTAAATAACATGGATTGACCAAATTCTGCTACACGAAAGACATAATCTCAATTTATATGGATTGTTCGATCAATACATTGTATAACAGTTCAATATCTTTGATAGACAACAATAAAATAAGTATTAAATAAAATGTTCAATAACCGAATTATATTGTTTGGTATTGATATGTCTAGTCTATGCTAATATTATTTTTACTGAAACAAAACTGATAGTGATGCTAAAATACTGAATTAACCCTTTCATGGCGGGAGCTGCGATGGTACAGCATTACATGTACATATCCTGTACCAGCGCATGTTCTTGTATGTGCGGATCTCCCATAGGAAGCCTCGCATACATATTATAAGTAAATACACTGGCTAAAAATGTCAAGGTAAATAGTGTTAGACCAATGTATTCTCTTATATAAGCGAGGCTCCATATGGGAGACTCGCATATGTAAGAGAATGCAATGACACAATGTGTTTCGCAAAACTTCATAAAGCTCCAGTCATGGAAGGGTTAAGGCTTGGATACATATCATTAACCATTTCAGTGCCAGGGGCCGATCTCATCGGCCCTAATTTACGGTCTGTAAAATCGGCCCTAAAAAAATGGGTTGAATTTGTTTTGGGTATGCTTAAGCATGCTATAGCGAATTTAAAAACAAACTGGATAAAACCTTAGGGGCATGTTATAACTCAAAACTATCACCAAGTATTCATAGTAATAATTGTGATGCCCATGAAAAACGTAAGATTCCCTGGCACTAAACCTACAAAATAAGTATGTTAAAGAATATAAGAAAAAATTATTAAAATTGTAAAAAATAATAACAAATGATGAAAACTTGTTAGGCCAATGCATTCTCTTATATATTCGAGGCGACCTATGGTCGACTCGCATATATAAGAGAATGCATCGGTACAGGGTATATGGGTTGATACAAAAATCGGACCTGGCACTGAAAGGGTTAAAGGAAGCAAAGCCTTCAATGTGGGTTAATGTGGAAAACAATCACATTTTATAATAGTCTGTACTGCAAATATCACCAACAGTACACGTGGAAATAGATTAACATTGTTCTAGTTGAATTATCAACCCTTCCAGGACGGGAGCTGCGCTGCTCCCATAGGATAATGGATGACTATTGTCGAGATCGTACATTATTTTACAAACAACGATCCATTATTTTAATAACGGACGCTCTATATCGAATTTAATGAACGGTTATTTTACTGTGAACGATTTCATTTTGTATGACTTGTATGTATGATACCATAATGTATGCACGTAGCTATTTATATACAACGGTTTTCAAGTATAATATCGCTCTTATTGATTGCTAGAATATGGTAGAAGGGATAGACCTATATATAGAGCCTCGTCACTCGGGTTGGACGAGGGGGTGTATAGCTTCAAATTACAGGCACGTCGTTTCACGAATAGGCATTGGAATTTCAACTGTTAAAATTTCTCGAAACTAATTCCATTCCCGGGTGGCATGTTGTAGCACCCATCACGATAGAACCTAAACCAATATAGTAATTTACATGTAAAATCTCCGATTATCCATACCGCTCGCACCAATCTGCCATTCAATGCCACAAAATCCGAAATATGCCGCATAAATAATTTAATACAAATGCCGAAATGTAAGGGCAAAACTCCCTATGGTATTCGTAAATCTATCGCAGAAGGAACTAATTGTCGGTATGTCGTGTTCATTCAACGGTCGGAAACGCAATAGGGTACTTACTGCCTGTTCATTAAGTTGACAATGAGTTAAAATGACACGCCATCTATTCAGCCAATGAACGAGTGGATAGGGCCGAACACATGGGGACAACTCAGGTGTCTTGACCCTATTTCGGGTTAATTCATTCTGATTAGAGGTGACGCATCAACCACATGGACTCGGCCATGTTTTAAGTCAGATAATAGCTTCAAACTGTACATTATTTCAGCGAATGGAACGATCTCGGGCTACGGTCTCGATCGATCCATTCCCTGAAATAATGTACAGTTTTCAGCCATTATCCTATACATAACAGTTTTGCTTACATAACAATGGTTTGAACACACGAACTTTACTTATCGAAGAACTATGAATAATGAATATAAGAACAACGTTTATCTATATCACCATGTTATTCTTAGTTGTGATTTCTTTACTAAATTCTCGAGGCGAGTAGTTATCATAAACATTTCCCACCAATGATTGTGAACTGTTCTGCCTGTGTGTTATCTTTTCGTATGCATGTCGTCTGCTCTTTTTTCCCGAACACCCCTCCAAATAAATAATATACTATTACAAGTAGACTATAATGGAAACTTATTGGGAGAACCCATTGAGTAAAGACATGGTTAATTAAGTTAATACTCACTTTTTCCAGCGCCCGCTTATTAAAAAGGCCCCGTTTGCCGAGTGCACAAAGTTTTTTGGTCCACGTGCATACTGTCCCTGTACCTTCCCCACATAAGAGCCCGTGAGTCGTGGTGCAACCCGTCGACCACCACCCACAGTGAGCATCGTCGACGAACAAGACCAGTAACAGTCCAACAGTGATACAGGTAGCGAGCTTCATTTCCAGCTATGGGGCTCAAATCTGTTATATAGATTATAGAAATATATGGTAAGGTAGTGGGTCAATTTGAGTGATAAAAATTATGTACATGTGAAACCATCATTGCTAAGAAGAACATCGCAAATAGACAGGTTAATCTTTTCATGACTGGAGCTTCCTGAAATTTTGTGAAAACCCTGTGTATATCCATTCTCTAATATATGCGAGTCGACCATAGGTCGCCTCGCTATATAAGAGAGTGCATTGGTCTAACACATTTTATATTATTATTTTTTAATTATTGAAAAACGTAAAAAAAAGAAGAAAAAAGAAGATATAAATTTGTTAAAGAATGTACGAAAAAATGATAAAAATTGTTAAAGAGTGTAATAAAAAAACGATAAATGATAACATTTTTAAAGAATATAAGAAAAATTGACAACAAATGATAAAACAATTGTTAGGCCAATGCATTCTCTTCTATATGTGAGGCGACCTATGGTCGACTCACATATATAAGTGAATGCATTGGCACAGGGTCTTTAATGATGCACCGGTGCAGCTCCCGTCATGAAAGGGTTAAGGATTGAGATGTGAGCGGGTAGATAGATATGCTAATCGTTGCTATATCATTAAGTAGCGAGCTTCATTTAGAACTCTGGCACACAAATCTGTTATATAGATTATAGAAATATATGGTAAGGTAGTGGGTAAAGTTGAATGATAAAAAATATGTACATGTGAAACCATCATTGCTAAGAAGAACATTGGCATTAAAGTACTGTATGCCATTTTCAATTAATTCCCGGTTATAACAACGATCTAATATCGATAATATATAGAAAACTAAGTAATTTGAGTCGAAGATGTATTCTATAAACGTTCAGGTTAATATTTTAACTTAAAATCAAAGTTAATAATTTGATATAAATTGAATTTATGGCTGGAGCCATAAATGAAATTTCGAATTTCCGTGTACAAAACGTAATCAAAAATAATTCACGGATAGTGGATTGGGTAACGCGTGGCACAAATGATCGTGTAAAAAATTATGTTGATACGGGGCGTAAACTCAAGCCACTCAATGATTGGTGACTATACAATGACTTAAATGAGTATATGGGACCAGTATGCATATAAAATAACATTTATTTGATACATTTGCTTGAAAACTGTCCAAAAATTACTCGATAACGACAATTGGTAATTTCGCATTCCGGCTAATCTGCCATCCGTAACATTACTTCGTACTCAACATACTTTCAAATAATGGAAACTGGTTACCTTATTCTACGACTCAGAGACTATATAAACCAACAACAAAATTTTAGTACAGTATCTCTTTAAGATGTGGTAATCGTTGCTTTATCATTGATAACTCTCCGGTGACGAAATGTCGCATCTTGGAAAAATTGGTATGTAAACATTACGTAAGGGTTAGAGTACAATAATTGTTCTTTACCAGAATCAATCAGGTCGAAGACGAGATTTATTCTGGTAAAGAACTATTCGCGTGCTCTGACCGACTTGGAGCACAATTGATCCCACATAATGCAATCAACTGGAAATGTGCCGTTGAGAGTGTTTCGACCACGACTTACAATCCGTGCGCTGGCCCCGAATGGACACAATAGCCGGTTAGCCACGCCCAACAACGCGATTAACATGAACTGATCGCCGTTCAATATGAATGGCTATGTCCGAAACAATACGGACTGCGTGGTCACACTTTGAAGCGCCCGTGCGATTTGTCTGTTATGAGTTGCGTGCGCCTAAAAATGTGACAATCAGTGAACTATTCCTTCGCCAGCCTTGGGAATTGGTCGGCTTTACCAAAAATCAGGGTTAACGATTGTAACAATGGGATTGTGCACTAATACATGTTAGAGCACAATCCCATTGTTGTAATCGTTCCCTGATTTTTGGTAAAGCACAACAATTCCCAAGGCTGGCTAAGGAATAGTTCAGTGATTATCCCATTGTTAGGCACACGCAACTCATAACAGACAATTCGCACGGGTGCTTTAAAGTGGGAAGATTCCGTGTTGTTTCGGACATATCTATTCACATTCAACGGCGATCAATTCATGTTAATCACGTTGTTGGGCGTGGATAACCTGCTATTCTGTCCAATCGGGACCAGCGCACGGATTGTGCGTCGTGCTCAAAACAGTTGATTCCATTATGTGGAATCAATTGTGCTCTAAGTCGGTCAGAGCACGCAAATAGTTCTTTACCAGAATAAATCTCGTCTTCGACTCGATTGATTCTGGTAAAGAACTATTCTTGTGCTCTAACCATTACTTACAGTCAAAGTCATTTTATCAACAAACATTGCCAATTGGAAATGAAATGTTTATATTGAATGTGTTTTCTGGAATACTGTTCATTGCTGTGACGTTTTCTAAAATATACCTTCACGATTTTATCAGAATTTTCTCAACTGTTTGTTGATAAAATGGCTGGCAATGCAGCATTAATTTAAACAAAGGTTTTGAAACACGTCATTGGAGAGTTGCAGCCTGCAGACAAGTATCAGCGCATTGTGTAAGAACAAACCTACGTGCATGCGCGTGTGGTTCCAAAGTAAACGTGCGTTATTTATGAAAATATACGTCTTCATTCCAAGAATATTCTATTTGTTTAAGTGTTTAGGTCAACATATCGGATTAGAGGTAATCTTGAATCTCTCACGGTAAGCTTCTGATTTGTCTTGCGAAATTTCACAGCATTAGTACGACCTGTGCAATAGGATGAGAAGTTGTGATTTTAGAACATAGTTTTTAAGAGGCGGGTCTTGGGAAACGAAAACTCTTACGTGAGTGTGCTCAGTGACATTCTGAAGTAGAATGTCTCTTTTTTTTTAAATACACAATGACACAATTGATAAGCCTTCCATTTTAAAGAAAAAATTATCTTTAAGAAAGATAACCGGATATTTTGTAAACATGCTGGCGTGTCTGTTATTGTTTTCTCCATGAATCATCGACAAGTTTTTAGGAAAAAATAATAAGCACGCCTGTAGGTTGGCAGAATATTGGGGCATCTTTCTTCGAGTTTAACACTTTCATGACGGGAGCTCCTGGATGTTTGTGAAAACTCTGTGCCAATGCATTCTCTTATATATGCGAGTCGACCATAGGAGGATGCATTGGCCTAATAAATGTTATATATTTTTTTATAATTGTTAAAGAAAGAATGCAAGAAATAATGCAAACAAATGATACAAAATTGTTAAAGAATGTAAGAAAAAATTATAAAAAAATATATAATTGTTAAAGAATGTAAGAAAAAATGATAAAACTGATAAAGTTGTTAAAGAATATAAGAAAAAATGATAAAAATTGTTATTGAATATAAGAAAAATATATAAAAAATGAAAAACAATTGTTAGACCAATGCATTATCTTATATATGAGGCGACCTGTGGTCGATTCGCATATATAAGAGAATGCATTGGTACAGGGCGGTCTTTAATGTTGCGACAGCGCAGCTCCCGTCATGAAACGGTTAACAGTGGAAGAATGATCAAGTTTGTCATTTGTATTTAGAAAGAGGCGCTCGCTTCAGAACGTCATTCAGCGCAACTCACGTACACTGTAGGCGTCTTCGTTTCCAAACGCTATTGTCAATTATTAAACATAATTAGTCCCTTATGGTTGAGGGATATTTTGTCCTATTAAGGAGATGGCCACATTCGTGAATTAAAAAAAACTTATTTTTAAACTATCGATTTGTACGGGAGAATCATAATCCTCTATAACCAATGTATACCATAGTACTATAACAACACATGTTTACCATAACACTATTATATATATGTACTAATGATGTGAAAAAAGTTGTTTACAAAAAATATAACAACTTTTTATAAGGTAGATCGATAAAGGGTTCTACAGGAAATATTTGCACAACAAAACACTGCATTATCTAGCTTATGAACACAACTGACATGCGATCAGAGTATCATCTGGAATCATTACTGTCTGCGAGAAATATATCAAATATAGATTGATTTATTTTCTTCAAGACAGTCATGATGCCAGATCGTATACAGAGTATAATCCCCTCTCACTATTGGTCAGGTCAAAACTTCCAAAATTTGAAAAGTCCATGCATAACGCAACATTAGTTGGAATCATGCAAGCCTTGAAATAGGGTGTCTGTCATTTGCAGAATGGGGTCCAAAGAGGGTGAATTTAGTGATGCTACCCCGCATAGCGGGCTACCATAACCAAATTCACTCTCTGGGAACCTCATTCTGCTGAGGTGTAAGCAGAATGAGGTCCCCAGAGGGTGAATTTGGTGATGCTAGCCCGCTATGCGGGAGTAGCTTCACCAAATTTACCCTCTGGGGACCTCATTCTTCAAATGACAGACACCCTATTTCAAGGCTTGGAATCATGAGACCACACTAAGGTGGAATTCATTTGGATTCCTAAGCTTGATAATGCAGATCGTTTTTGCCAATCATAAATGAGCTCTCAAATAACCGCATAATTTTTTTTTCTTTCTTAAAACCAATTTCTTTGTACATAATTGGATAAATGTACCAACAGAAGAACTATTTCGCACCCTTTGTAATCAAGGATATGTGGGCGATGAATTACATTACCTCATAGAATATAACACCTTTGATACAAAACGCGAGGTCCTATTTCCTAATTTTTTGTATAAATCACGCTATTCCTTATTGAAATTGTGAACAATTTTACAATATGTGACCCGCCATATCAAATCCAGTTTAAAGTCGGGATTTGTTTTACCTTGTGCCAATGCATTCTCTTATATATGCGAGTCGACCATAGGTCGCCTCGCATATATAAGAGAATGCATTAGCCTAACAATTTTTTATCATTTTTTTTAAATAAATGTTTCTGACAATTTTTAGGACATAAAATAAAAAAACATCCATTACCCTGCAGGGAGCCCCACACATATATAGAAGCATATAGAAGAGTGTCGTCTGCTCATGTTTGTCTGGGGCTCTGTATGGGTGAAATTATAAAATTGTTAAAGAATATAAGAAAAAATTATTAAAATTGTAAAAAATTGTTAGGCCAATGCATCCTCTTATATGTGCGAGGCGTACAAAAATCACGACTTACGACTGATTTGATATGGCTGGTCACATATTCTCGACCATCATGCAGTCATGAAAGTAACTTATCGTTTCCTGAAATACATTCAACAGATCGTTGGGACCTCTCCTGGTTAGCCAATGGAAGAACCTGTCAATCTAGCATATCATACATTTTCATACACTAATTTGTTAAATCCTATGCAATGCACCGACAAGTGGGTCTCTATATAAGAGGAAATAGATTAATCAATTTGTCAAATTTAGCCAGAACCAATAATCGGTGCTACTTCACTACCCGAAAAAGCACAACGCGGTAATAATGAATAACTTCTCCGTGCATGGACATGGACAGGTATTGTTTAACCCTTTACCCAACAGAACGGCCCTGTGCCAATGCATTCTCTTATATATGCGAGTCGACCATAGGTCGCCTCGCATATATAAGAAAATGCACTGGCTTAACACATTAAAAATTATAAAATTGTTAAAGAATGTAAGAAAAAATGTGTTAAAAAAAGATTTTTTTAGGCCAATGCATTCTCTTATATATGCGAGGCGACCTATGGTCGACTCGCATATATAAGAGAATGCATTGGCACAGGGCATAACTGTAACCATCACAATGTGGTCAATGAGCCGGTTCCAATGATATCCATATTTGTATGGTTTTATTGAGACAGACCCAAGATAATTTAGGCTGTTGCAGCTTTATTTGGCCGTTTTTGGCCGGTTTGTTGGGTAAAGGGTTAATGTCATTCAGTTTTATTTGGTTCTTCGTACTACATATCTTGGTTGGTCTGTCTGTCTATCTAGAGCATAAAATACTATAAAGTTATTATACAATGTTGTTATACAGTATGTGTTTTTCTTGTACGAGTCCAAGTTGTGGTGAAAGTCATATTGGACGAGACACAGAGAGTCACGTCCAATATGACTTCACCACAACCTGGATGCATACAAGAAAAACACGTGCCGTACACAACATTGTAAAATGCAATTTTTATCATCCATCTGTAAGTTTATCCAAATTTTGTGAATAACACTTTTGTGGTTATTTTTGGTATGTGTCGGCACTTGATTCTCTATAAAAGCCTGTATTTGAACATCAGAATGCATGAGTTGGAACAGTAAACAAGGAAGTGAAATGCAAACTCAATGCGGAAGTGAAACGTCTGATAAATCCGCCAGAGTATTGCGCGCGCATCACAATTTTACCGATTTGTTTGTCAATAGAGTTACCTTATGGCGTCACGGACAAAAAAGTCACATTGGACTTAATAGAGTCCAATATGACTTTTTTTTCGGGACTCCGTGACGTCATGAACTTTCGGGAGTCCAATATGACTTTTCCCCGGATTATCACGTGATGGCGTTTTCCCAGTCAGAAATAGTGTTAGTTGAGGGATGGATAATAATATATCATATTATGATGGTAAACAGTTATTGTTATAGTACTATAGCATGTTTGGCTGAAAGTGTAGACTTCGTAGGTTTTGCAGAGTATTATATTATGGAAGCGTTCACTTATGAGATAACCACTTGTGCCTTTCCACAGAGATATTTTCAGAAAATCAATTTTGAAACATCAGGAAAGTTTAGTAAAACGTGCGTCTGACCCTTAAATGTGTACCGTACACTAAATCCGGCCATTTATGGGACCATCTATTTTTGTAATGAACTGAATATATGCCACAAATGAATTAATTTGAGCCATGGATGAGTTCACAATACACTCATGTGCTCTATGAACGATGCAAAATACATGGTAATCATAAAGAAAATCAATTTGTGACTCCAGTAATAAACTCATTTACATTATAATTACCATGTTGTTGCCATCGTTCATAGAGCACATGAGTGCATTTTGCGCTAATCCATGGCTCAAATCCATTCCTTTGTTGCAAATATTGTGTTCAGTATAAAAAGTGATGGTCCCATAAAATTAATGGCCAGATTTAGTGCACAGTACCCCTTTAACATAATAACAAAACTCAACCAGAAATTAACCCCCATGCACCACCATCCACAATATTTAAATTCTAATTTGTTGCTGCAACAAACATCTCCGAACCAATACAGTAAATATTGCCGGTTAATTTATCACAAACGGGGACATTGAAATTTGTTGTCGAAGCTATTTTTCTGTTCGTGAAGGGCAGGATCAAATGGTGCTGTTTAGAAGAATCTATCGGATGGCAAATATCGATTCTGGCGATATATACCCTAATTTACAATGCTGTGTTGTTTTATATAGAGAAACCATGCTACATTTTACTATACGCCCCCATATTCATAATTTCTTCCATCTTCCAGAAATCAGACCCAGTTGACCGTCGTAAATTACACATATAAAATTAGCTTTATAGTATTAGCAACAGGAGTGACAACATTGGAGGTCGATGGTGTTGTGACTAATTCATTGAACAGGCAGAACTATGGGCATTTACAACTTCAACATTGCCGTGGAAGTTATGCACTTTCGATGCAGGGGGGGGGGGGGGGGGGGGGGTCGCACAAAAGTTTTATCATACAGGGCCGGGGTGGGGGGGGGGGGGTCCGAAGAGGCCCGAAAAAATGAGTTTGTGCAAATTGTTTTCTATTCACATTTTTGCCCTTGTTTTAAGTTGTTTTCAAGTATATTCATTAATAATTGTGTTCTAATGCAGGTTATGGCCTTTGCAGACACTTAGGAACAGGGTAGGTATAAGATATAAGTAATACAGGGGAGATCTTCCAAAAACATAACTATACCGGGCGGGGTGGGTACATCTCAGAGGCCTGAATTGTTCGTGCAAATCTTTTTCAACCCACATTATGGACATTGTTTTAAGTTGTTTTCACTAATAAATGTGTTCTAACATAGATTATGACCTTAACCAACACTTAAGAACATATGTAGGTATAAGATAAAGCACTCTCTCGTGCCAAATAAAAGTGATGACTGAATAGGAGTGCTGGTTTGCATTTCACCTCAAATTAATATTGAATAGTGCCTGATAGTGCTGGCATTTTCACTCTGGCATGTCTAATGACCAAATAATACTAGTGCTGCAGAGTGCTGGCTAACAAAATACCTCAAATTAAAAAATAAACATGCCAGCCTGTTTATTTGGCTCCAAAGAGTGATACTTATATACTATATAACTGTCATTGCAGGTATGGCTATAAGGTGTTCTGATATGATGGTTGGTGGCACCTTTTTGGGAACAACAGTGAAGAAGTCATTAATTAGTAACTGGACTATTTATGTAAAAATTAAACACAATGTTGGCTTATTAGCACTATAAATATTACCTCACAATATCTGTTCATACTGTAGAATAAAAAACTTTTTATTTCAAAATGTATTTTTCAATGTCGAAAACAACATCATAACCGTTGATAGTTTTTCAATTGTTTGAACACTTGGAATTTGCCAGAAACGGTCCAATTTAAAACTTACCTTTGATTCTGTTTGATTTGGTCTTGAATAGTTTTTAAATGATTTTTTTTCTTATTTTAGGGGGTGGGTCCAAAAAAATCAGGCGGAAAAAAAAAAAAAATTTGCACAAAAAGGGTGGGTGGGTAGCAAAAGGGCTGTAAATGTTTTTTTGGGCCTGTATGTGTAAATTTTCTCACGACCCCCGCCCTGTTCGATGACTAATTTAAGTGTGCATCAGATGTACGGGTGTGTTATAAAAGCACAGCAACACTCGTTCTAACACGGTGTTTTAAAAATAATCTGTTTATAGACATCGACTTGCATAGAGGGGTGTTACTGGAGGTTATTTATTGTGGTAGAATGTTCAAGTCTGTCTAAATTCCCAAATGCATACCTTCCCCTGAACAATCAAATCTCACAACTGCATAAACTCCAATAAAATATCCCTATAAAGCCTCAATAAATTTGAATTATCCAACTAACTCGAACAAATTTAAACGAATGCAGACCTCTGTGGTGCGAAAGTTTCAAACAATGCCCATCTAAGTCTAACTGTTTCACATACAATAGGAAAATGTTCGACTTTTCGTTTCAAATGACAAACTTTACAATAGATATGGGTCTGGCAATTAAAGTGATGTGAAACACCCCGTTGGGTGATCAAATAGAAATGGAAAATAATCTTCTCCAAAGTAATAATGTTTTTTAATATTATTTCCAAATTGACAACACACACCATCATTCTTATATATTAATTAAATGCAGTAAATCTCGACGGCGAAATCGTTTTCGTTAGTTTATCGTCGATAAATGCGTCCGGAATCCAGTAGTACATATATTTATAATTGAGCGTTGTTCAGATGATGTTGTTCTATGGAGTGGTACGGTCGATTTTCTTAAGATTTTCTGCGTTGTTAGTAGAATCTTACATCCCCCAGTTGGAATGGCGTCCGCATACTCTCTTATCTGTTTCACGCACCCGAACAAGTACTTAATATGTCTTTAAATTATCATAACAATCTCAAACTATCTTCGAGCTGAATTGACATCTACCGTTATGATAACAACAACAACAGCTAAGTGAGCAATTTACATGCAGATCTCCAGTGTCAACTTATTTATTAAATAGTTTCCCGACGACACTATTAAACAGTCATAGCATTTAAAGACATGTTATGTACTTGTTCGGTTGCGTAAAGCTGAAAAGTTAGTATTCTGGCGCTATGCCAACTCAGGAATGTAACATTTTACTAACATCTGCGAAAATCTGAAGTAAATCGACCGTACCACTCCATAGAAAACATTGTTTGAACAGCGCTCAATTGTAAACATTTACTACTCGATTCGCGAATCGTCTCTCGGCGAAAAACTAACGAAAATGATTTCGCCATCTGTATTTAATTACTATATAAGAACGACTGTGTGTTGTCTATTTAGCTACAATATATCTAAACATTATTACATTGAACAAGATTATTCTCCATTTCTATTTGATCACCATATCACTGTGTTTCACATCACTTTAACTGGCGGTTGCGTTAGGTAAAATATCAATTTTTGCAACAAATTTATTTGTGAGAATATGTTTTTGAAATTACAACAATTGACCTACTTTCGAAAACAAATATAGCATTCAAAAACAAACAAACCAACATTCTTATGAAACACGTTCCAAGCCGACCACGATAATTCTGTATGTTTCGCTCCGGATATTTGCATAGGTATACCCATTCCAAAATGGTTGCTTGACCTCCCCCATAATTGTATCACAAAATGATGAATTGTCGAATGTTTCTACAAAGGATTAGAGGGTGAGGCACTTACCTTATATTTAGCGGGAATGCAACTGCACAGAACCAGGATGATTCAGCACCTGGGCGAAGCTAGAGTTGGAAGAATCTTTATACAATCGACTTGAGATGATACTTCCTCCGATATTCTAAATCTAGGTCGTATACGTGGAAGCCGGGAGCCGGGCTGCCTGGGCATGCACTTTGAGTCGCGGATCTATGCGAGGGATACACTTGAGACTTTGTATTTCCATTAGGCCATTTGCTAGTTGGCTAACCAATCCGATGCGTAAGCGGGCAAGATCCGTATACTGTAATATATTTCAACTTTAAAAATCCTGTTCACCATCCACTGAGCATGTTGGTGCATTCAGGGATGTGGCTACTTATCGTCGCATCAGTGCTATAATGTCGTAACTCCATTTTGGCAGGAAATGAGTATTTGATATCATTCGAATCGTGAGAAAAAATCCAATCCGATTGGCCAACCTGTTTTTGCAATGGATGGTAAATATTCTCACAAACCAGTGACACAACTGTCGTATCTCCAACGATCTTCACAATCATTAGTGCTATAAGGTCGTATGTCCAACAGCAGCCAATTGGATGCTTCAAGTTGTCCACGTGACTTCTGTTTTGTGTTTGTAAATTCTCAAATGTGTGCTATATGGTCGTATCTCCACGTCAGTCACGTGATCATTTTGGTGATTTAAATTTTGTGATTGTTCCACACATTTCGGTATGATGATGCACATGAGTGAATATTCATAATGTAGAATAGGCACTTTTTAGTTCATAGACACATGCGACAGCCACCAGGGATGTGGCTACATGTATATAGTTATGGTCTTCATTGGGGTATGCTGCCAGTTTTCAAATATCTTGGACTGTCCCCTCTGAACCAGACATTTTTCGAACTCGGTAAATTTCATTTGTACCTGTCTCCTGTGTTCCAATTTTCTAATCAGTTTCTCAACCTATCCAACTATTGTCGCATTAAGACCCTAGCACGAGCCTCCTTTTAGTTAGAAATTGTTCAAATGAGTTTCATGTGAGCAGAACGTTTGACAGAAAGTTGGAACATTTTCAAATGACTTCCTGTCTACGATAATATTACGATACATATATTTGTTGAAAAAAAGTCCGGTATGATATTTTCAACTGTAAAACATTTTGACTAAAGTTGTGGGGTAGCTGGCTCATTGGTGAAACACTAAGATGCTATGTCTGTTGACGTACGTGCCATCTCCCATGATAACAACGCCCAACGCAGAGCGATGTCAAGGTTTATAGTTCTGGACCAGTCAAAGGGAAACATGGTCCCATGTTTCCGCAACGCGCCTGCGTGTAGTATATTTTACATTGTTGTGCGTCTGCTAACTGTTGGCAAACAATACAAGAAAACCATAGTCAGAAATGGTAACGCGCTCAAGATCATATATTATATACCCATGATTGAATTATAGTATATAAAATATATTGGTTTCGCGAATGACCAACTCAGAATTCCGTTAAAATAACAATAACAACCAGCACTTAATTAACGAACCGGCGGCCGACTCCGCCGTCTCCGACCACAACCATCAGTAGACTGCAGAACGAAACATATCTATAAAAGTTGAAATATAAGACTTACAAATTATCTTTTTCATTTCTTTTATTTGTAATTGACATAGCTTGTCACAAACCAAAAATCAACATTATTGACATAATAATGTAAAGGACAATAAACGAAATTGAAATTCCCAACTACACCTTTTACCGGACTCGGCATCCTGGTCGCGCAGTTAGACTTTTAAACCGGAAAAAACAATTATCAATAAAAAAAATGCCCAACGGACCACAGCTATCCATAATTTGGAGAACAGTATGAGATATGACCCAGTGATTAGTAGATCGAAAACAAAACGAGAATGACGCTGATCAACTGTCTCGAATAAACATATAATAAGTAGGTGAAGTTAGTCGGTTCTGTTGACTTGGCTACATGTTGGGAGCTCCACTATAGTGCTTTGATCTTGGTTGCTCGTGATGCTTTATATACTGTGTTGGTGGGTCCTGCTAATTTAGCAATACTGTTAAGGTCTGATCTTTTAGCTATCATCTTGTAAGTTCTGATGATTTAGTTACGATGTTTGGGCTCCAATAATTGGGGTATAATGTTGGGACATGATATACTCCTACAATTTATAACGTTGGTGTACCCTAATATGATATTAGGCAGTTTGCCATACACGTCGGACGGGAACGGGTACGGGTAAGTCGGTTATCTTCTTCACAGGCACGTGCGTACTTTCAATGCGGCACACATAACGATAGGGAATGTCTCCCAGTAGTATTTTAATCCATTCTGATCAGAGGTGGCGGGTTGGAACAGGCAATGCGTTAAGCTGAATACTAGCTTCAGAATGTGCATTATTTCAGCGAATAGAACGTTCCCGGCCTGCGGCCTTGGTGTATCCATTCACTGAAATAATGTACAATATGGGGACTGATTTCTCATTTTAAGATATTTTACCCGTTGAAAGGACATGGCGGATTTGAAACTCAATGCTGTTGATCAATGTATACATAGTGGAGATAATATTGTTTGTTGCATAGAACTTATAATCTGGGTAAAATCTTATCATAGTCTGAGCGAGTTTCATATTGTTTCCTGAGTTTCACACAGAAGTGAAGAAAACGCACTTTATTCAAATCATATAACGAATAGAATATCACTGAACACCCTTTACCAAGTTGAACATTTCGACCTTTACCTCCGGGTTTAGATCGAGACAAAATTATCAATTCTTGTGATATACGTTCCGACCCTTCGATCTGTTGTAAAATTCCAACCCAACACTTGATATAACTAAATATTCTTCAACTAATATAAGGGGCAAATTCTGTCTTATCTTTGACTGAAACTACATGTGGGTTTATTAGTGGTCGGGTTGACAACATCGTGAGTGTTATGGTAAAGGCACCAAACTTGGCATACATGTATCACATATAACAAATAAATCATTTTGGATATTATGCCAGGCTAGAAAATGTCAATGGTTGCATGGCAACCGTTTTGATAAAAATGTTTTTCTACATTCCAGGCATTATGCATAAGTATTACTTAGTAACTGAGGGAATAACTAAGTTTTCTGGATTTATGTGTGTTGAAAAGGTATCAGGCTGTTTTTCCGTTGACTAGGGTGTCCGTTATTGTTGGGTATATTCATAATGGCGGATATAATGGACGGCATTTGTCGTCATTTGTTACAAAATCCCTATTATTGACTGTGTGTATCAAATTTTAATGATATGTGTGTACATTATTTACTTAAAAAAATGGAATTTGACAAGGTAAGATAATCAATGATCAATCACTCTGAATATATATAACAGTTTTGAGTATAGCAAGACACGATTATGGACTATAAAATGGTTGAATAGCGCAGATATAATGCTAAAAACAATAGTATTGTTTGTTTTGATTATTATACTTGATGGTTATAATGAAACAAGAGAATCATTTCTTTGATATATAATTGTTTGTAAGTTATCACAATCTTCCGTGTCAATCATCTTATCTTTTTAGCGAGGGTGTGTGGATAATATTGACATTTTGGCTAGCATACAAAACACCTTAGAAACCGTTGCTATGGGGCTACCCGACTACCTTTGTGCAGCTACAATAACACTTTCGTCAAACTGTGACAAGCTGCTAATCATAGTGGGCTCATACGCGCATTGTACAAGTACTAGGTACCGAAGTATAAATAGTTATTATGGAAACTCTAATTTTTCAAAATACAGGTAAGCAAATGTATCTAGTACGAGGGCAGTTGCGAATTATGCGCGGCATTGTATGATACGAATTGCTGAAATATGCATAGTAATGTCGGTTATTTTCGGTATGCAACCGTGATACTATGATGCTAGTCATTTCTAAGGATGCTAGTCATTTCTTCTTCCACTGTCCATTGTTCACCAACCAGAGAAGAATATTTTACCACAAACTTGAAACAAATAACTTTCAGATAGAAAATATTATGCATCTTCTCTGTGGAATCTCTGAAAATGACCACAGAATAAATATATTGCTATTTCATATTACACAGTCCTAAATTACTGCAACTAAACGTTTTGGGTAACTCCGATCATATATTATTCTCTGTTATGTCAGCCTGTCACTGAAAATAATTAAATATCTAAATGCTCGGCATTTTAGACACAACTAATATGACAACGTGAGGGTAAAACTGGACACAATAAAACTCCACTCATAGCACACTCTGTACAAATATTCACATCTGTTTCCGTGCTTAAATATTCACAAATTTCATCTTGTCATCTTGTTTAAATGTTATGTAATACCTTTTGTGTGGGAGAGGGACGTCACTAAGTTGACAAAACTTGTGTCCCAATCCCCATGTATATAATTGATATACAATAAAATATGTTTAAATCATACTATTATCAATAATCCCTCGCTTGGTTGCAAAGATTTCATAGCTGGACTTACAAAGAACAGCACACTCGTTAGTCGCATCTAAACAGATGGTAAAGTTTAGAAATAACTGATACAATCCTTATTCACGCCAATTAAGGGTAGGTTCGTGCGCTGGCAATTTTGCAGGCAGTAAGTCGATAAGAGCTAGTTAGGGTATAAACAATTACATGTGTAAGTACAGTACCATTTTTTTCTCGAAGATATCCTTTTAATTATATGTTTAATATATTATAAGAATCAATAGTGCAATAACTCGTGACATTTCATCTCTCCGACAGGCGAAAAAGCTATCGAAGGCACTTATTCTTCGATTTCAAAATGTGTCGTCCAAGACTATGCAAAGGATATACATATATGTTGACTTCTTCAAAACATCTCCAGTCAATTGTGCTATAATTATAGCTATGTGAACACACCCTAAATAGTTGGACACTTTAGGAATCACTGAACTAAATGGTTTCCCATAGGCGACAGTGTTAACGTTTCGGCCTGCAGGCCATACCAGTGATGTTTACCTAGCTAGATTGACACCAGTTGATCACGAAAATGTATGAAAAATCATAGGTCATGTGTTTACGTTTTAAAATAAATCCCCAAGTGTACGACAGGGCTATCACACAGCCAAATTTGATCTTAAAAAACCCAGACCTACAGCAGCTAGTTAAATAAATGTCACGCTCACAATCCACAAATCCATCCCCCCATTCATTCAGCAGTTTAAATTATTTAGATATGATGTACAAATCAAATAAACGCGATGTCATCCTTTAATAACGTGTCGCATGTTTCAGGTGAAGGTCATTCTTCAGTTACCTTCACCTTTAGCATTCCACGGTGTACTCGCTTCCCGACTCTAGAACACATTTAGCTCCCTGATTCCTAATATATATGTATATGTGTAAAACACAGCGTTTCTTATAGTATTTTATCCAAATATAGACCTTACTGAAACCAAAAATGGATTATATTGGGCAGTAGTGGTTTATTTTTTCAATATGAGACATCATGTAAATTAGTGTCAATCCTCAAAATAAAGCCAAAAAAATTAGACTTTTTTTCAATTTTACTAGCTGATGCATCTCGTATAACTGAAGTATGCCCTTATATACCATACTATGACTAAATTGAAGAGGAATGTTAATATACATTTTGAGAGGGATATCTTGTCCAATTTTAACCCTTTTCATGCAGAATGTGGCAATTTATAATAAACATTTACCAAAATTAACAGACAATTAAAATTAAAAATACTTTAATAGCAATATAAAGCAACCATAAGTCAATTGAAATATCTAAACACAATGATACAACATCAGACAAAGCCTCAGGCATGAAATTGTACCAGATGGCAGGGCATACTGTCTGTTTAACAAACCTGCCATGACAGTCTTGCACTACAGTAAATCTAGTGGTGATGTCATCACCCCCCCCCCCCCCCCCCCCGACTTGGGGTGGGGCTACGATCCCCGATAAGGCTACTGGGTGCCGGAAGCTTAATTAGGTAAACTGTCACCTTATCCCAATGGTGGGGGGGGGGGGGGCTAACACTCCTGAAAATTGTGGGGAGGGGTGCTTTAGACCCCCTAACCCCCTAATGGTACCTGATGTCCATGCAAAACTCCCAGATTTATCACTTTCTTTACTATCTACAGGCGAATCCATGCGTTTCTTCTTTAAATCTGTCCAAAATGTGGTCATTATCATTTGCAAATAAGAAAATATGGAATTAACAACTTATCATTGCGAGACGTGAAATTTCGTAAAATTCAAATTTTTCTTATAGGAATCACTGAACTAAATGGTTTCTCATAGGCGACAGTGTTAACGTTTCGGCCAAATTCATCGAACTGAAGCCTGCATGACATACCAGTGATGTTTACCTAGCTAGATTGACACCAGTTGATCACGAAAATGCATGAAAAATCATAGGTCATGTGTTTATTTTTTAAAATAAATCCCCAAGTGTACGACAGGGCTATCACACAGCCAAATTTGATCTGGAAAAAACCCACACCTACAGCAGATAGTTAAATAAATTTCCCGCTCACAAAAATCTATTCCTCCATTCATTCACCAGTTTAAATTATTTAAATACATGTATGATGTACAAATCAAATAAACGCGATGTCATCCTTTAATAACGTGTCGCATGTATCAAGTGAAGGTCATTCTTCAGTTACCTTCACCTTTAGCATTCCACGGTGTAATCGCTCCCCGGATATATACCTCGACATCCGGTACCACTGCACTATCTTCACTCGTTGTCTGGGAGAGCTGAATGTGGTTGATTCTCACGAGAAAAGAGTTCAGAAAGATTCACGCCACGAAATTGACAAGCGACATGCAGTCTCGAACATAAGTGCATATCACTATTCAAATATGTCACAGTTAGTTTCTTCAAGAGGTTTCCTTTTCAATTTAACAAGCTGTTTTCGGAGAACTCCTCAATTTTATAAGCTGTGTCTACAACATCGACGACACATTGCTTGACTGACTGGTTTATCGTTATGGTGATGCATATATATATGTAGAGCAATTTAGTATGTTTGTCTATTGCAGATTCAAACTCAGTAAAGAGCCTTGCCATATCTGGTCTGCTGAGCATTATTTTGGTTATGGGCCTGGTCAGTGGCTATCTGAAAGAAGGCTTTCTCTCAGAAAAACAAATCATTTCTCGAATGCAGTCCAGACATATGGGTGCGGACGCTGTAGTGTGGCCATATCTCTGTGTGAACTGGAATCCCTCTTGAGTAAGTGTAGAGGTCAAATCAGGGGGGGGGGGGGTAGATGGTGATCTCTGCAGAAATATTCCAGACACAGCTAGGGTGGGTGGACGGTTTGAGGTTTGAGATTATTTTTCAATCAACATATTTATTTTTTATTAATTAGGAAACATCGAGATATTGGAGTAATGTCTCTTAGTTTTGTACTGTATTGCCATGTTGCATCATTTCTGAGTCTGGTATGCTGCTATATTACTGACAAGAGAACACTGTATGCATCACCACGTTGGACACTTATGGTTATATTATAACGATATCATTTGATTACAGGTATTACATAATATTATTGAGCCTATATTCCACTAATATATGTAATTCGTACAGTGGCTATCAACATTTTATTCACTCCCAGTATTTCTGCTAGTCGATATTCAAGTCAATAAACATGTATTGGCAGTCCTATACATGGCTACATACATAACACAAATACATATTGCATGACTAAATATAACATCCGCCTGTAAACAGTATAAAATTATGACAAACTATTTGCAAATATCTAAAGTGTCCCGTGTGCCAGTCACTGGTTACCGAACTATTTTCTTTTTGAACAATGGTAGACCACACATAAGTAATCAAACAATAACTGACATACTGCCCACTCACTGGTTACCAAAACCATTTTCTTTTTGAAAATAAAATGGTAGACCAGTAGACCACACATAAGCAAAAATTTCACCTTCTGTGGACTCCATTCTGCAAATGTCAGACACACTATATTCTAGATCATCTCATGAATCTCTACTCTTAGCTACGCACATAGAGATCATACTCCGTCAGTACAAAACCTTGGAACATTTGTAAGTTTTGATAGGGAACTTTATAATGTTGAAAAAATAACCCGGGGAAGATATTTCTTAGTTATTCTCTGTTATTCTGTGTACTTCACTGTATGTGAAGCCCCAACTCGAAATTTCACAATTTAAATGACTTTATGAGCGATTTTGCTTTGCTTTGCTTACACTTATGGGGTTTCTCTTGAGTAATTAATTCAATATTTATTGCGATATCGGCCCAAGAAAGTCACAGAAAAAACATACCTGTGCCAATGCATTATATTATATATGCGAGTCGACCATAGGTAGCATCGCATATATAAGAGAATGCATTGGCCTAAACAATCCTTTTTTAACACTTTTTACCATTTTTGCTTACATTCTTTAACAATTTTATAATTTTTTCTTACATTTTTAAACAATTTTTATAATATTTTTCTACATTCTTTGACAATTTTATCATTTTTAATATGTCAAGCCAATGCATTCTCTTATATATGCGAGGCGACCTTTGGTCGACTCGCATATATAAGAGAATGCATTGGCACAGGGCCGTTCTGTTGGGTAAAGGGTTAACAGCCTGGCTTTGCCGTAGCCGCATCAAAGCAATTTAGCAAGATCTACCAGCATCATTACAAATAAGCAGGACCACATAACCAGAGGTGATCAAATCACAATACAAAACAATCATACTATTCAACATGAGCCGACTCAAATATGCATGTGATTGGACAATGCTCCGGTAGAGGGAATACCCATAGATAAGACAGCACTTGACAGCCAATCCCATTTTCTGTTTAAAATTGTACGTGTCATATACCATAATTATGTTATCAAATTGTACAAATCAAAATGTTCGAACAAATGCCATAATTACTTCCGCCAGTCCATGCAAGTAATGTTTTCGGCTCGGATGTCTGTTTATCCTTCCTTCCTTCCGTGAATATGTTACGTCATACCGGAAGTACATACTGTAAAAAATGAACACACGCTAATACGAAATGGTTGCATCAATTGTAATTTAAATCCACATATATACTTAATTTGCATTGTTATCTGGTTTTATTTTGGTAAGAAATCGTTCATAAATGAACAATATTGAATTATTTCTTTCTGGAAACGGATCAAGACGCCATGACGTCACGACGCACATCATGACGTCACAAGCTACATGGGCGCGCAAAACACCAGACATGATTGCATCGATGTCCAGACAGCTGAGACTCGTATTACACGGACAGGCTAAACCATTCCATCTGCCAACAACTTCGTGTTGTATTATTATAAATATATATACTGCATGTAAAACAAACGTGGGCAACAGTACATGCCCATTAGAAGCCTATTTTATGTAACTTGAAACTCGAGGAAATGAGATGAGATCAAGTCTAAAAGATGTGTGCGGAATCATTTTTTCGCAGTGACTGTGAGGTGCGAACATATTTCTGGAAAGTTCAAAACATTTTCGAAAGATCCTGGTGCATATAAATCATGTCCGGCCAAACAGTCGAGCGCGTGGTTCAATTGAAAAACAATTGCACTGAAAATGTGAATGGGG
This sequence comes from Siphonodentalium dalli, assembly GCA_032622095.1. Classification (NCBI taxonomy): domain Eukaryota; kingdom Metazoa; phylum Mollusca; class Scaphopoda; order Gadilida; family Siphonodentaliidae; genus Siphonodentalium; species Siphonodentalium dalli. The sequence goes on from CP136062.1 coordinate 58,839,849, forward strand.
AAACATGGATTATTAAAATGCCTTATTAATTAACTGGGAAAACAAGCTTTCTCATTCTCAACGCAATAGACATTTTGAAATGTTCCCGAAGTCTGTAGATCAGTCGCTAAGGGCATGTTCACATTGACACATTGTTAATCAAAGACCAACCAATGATCGCGTTTCTTTTATTTAATTGTGTCGGTATTTTATAATTTACTTTGATGGTTTTTGCCACTGGAATACACACTTGATATCATTCTAGTCAAACTAGTAAGTTAACCCAAGACACAGTTTAACAACTAAACTGATTAACGAACTCTGGGTAAATGAAGCAGAGTATTCGCTATAGTCGATCACTTATACCGACCATGCAGACCTGACTGATGAAAGCTTGTGGGTACAGCTGACCTAGTAGAGATTACACTTGAGTGGTTTTAATTATTAACTTCTCACATCGCCTGTATAAGGTCGCATTTGATATTCGTGCGAATGGTTTAAGAATTCACGCAGGTAATTAACATGCATGAGCGATTTCCTTTCGTGGCCGATTTCTGTAGTCATTGTGTTTTTGTGATCTTGCAAGGGAGCAGGACCAACGGATTTAATCCCCAACCCGCCCATCCCTGTTATATTAGCTATGTTGAATTTTAATTTGATTTGCCTTTTATTTTGCACAAATGGATAAATTCAAATCAATCCGGCTTAAAGGCGGTGAGTGACCCATCTTTGGATCTTGGTGAGTTTTGTATATATATATAGGTAGTTAAATTGTTGTAATATTCTCATTGTTTTCATGCTTTCAAACTCATAGCGCCACGATGGTTTCTTGCGAAGTTTGCTGGTCAGTCAGGTGCGAGTAATGTTTAGATACATAGACATTCATATATATTTCCTATATTGATCAGGTGACATTTAATTGTGTCGGTATTTTATAATTTACTTTGATGGTTTTTTCCACTGGAATATACACTTGACTAGACAAACTAGTAAGTTAACCCAATTTGTATAATATAGCATCATCGGCAATCAATCGTCTTCACACCCTCATAAGAACGATGTCTACATTGTTATATTAATATTCAAACAACTCGTACGTATTACTAAGACTATCATTAGTGTAATAGATCAACTTGAGATAACGGAGATATTCTGTCCGTACATACAACTATTTCAGCGATGGGTGAACAGAGATTTGATATCTAGATTTTTGTTATCGATCTCTCAAACGAGGGGCCAGCACCCGTGGTTCAAACTGTTGTTGGCAAGACACCACACAACATGCCAAATGTGTGATGGGCGCAAGTATAGGCAGCTCCAGTGAGTGCATTCTAGTTATGGGTATATTATGGACTTGTTCGGTGTGTGAAACTGATACGTTAGTATTCAGGTGCTATGCCAAATGGAGGAATATAGTATTCTACTAACATCGCCGAAAATCTCAAGCAAAAACTCCACAAAAAACATCAGCTCAATACGCTCAATTGTACATATTTACATCTCGATTCTGGACTCAATTATTGGCGATAAACTAACGAAAACGATTTCGCCATCAAGATTCACTGCATATAATTAATATATAGTGCGAGCTGTCAATTTGAATATACAATTTTGTAAAAATAACTACTTCGAGCAAGCTTATTCTCCATTTCTATTTTATCACCCTACTGGAATGTTTCACATCACTTTAAGTACAATTCGCCAGTATCGCAATCGCGTCGGTACCAATTAGTTGTGTATTTTCTAGGACATATTCGTCTTCAGAGCGTTTTAGTTTATTGGTAGAATGCATCACCGCCGCTTAAGTTCTTCACTGCAGGGTGGAAAGGAATTGACCCCACGATCATGTACACATCTTGTAAGTGAAAACATGCGTATTTGGACATGTTGATCAAAAGTAAACATGTGTGGTTCAGCTCTGGGCCACGTTAAATCGGATGAAAAGTTGTGAGTTTAGAACATTCTTTATTGGCATCACATGTACAGACATATATAATCAAGGTGAGATAAACCATAAACATCACATGTACAGACATATATAATCAAGGTGAGATAAACCATGAACATCACATGTACAGACATATATAATCAAGGTGAGATAAACCATGAACATCACATGTACAGACATATATAATCAAGGTGAGATAAACCATGAACATCACATGTACAGACATATATAATCAAGGTGAGATAAACCATGAACATCACATGTACAGACATATATAATCAAGGTGAGATAAACCAATAACACCATGCATGTCCCTAATACACATGTCCCTAATGTGACGTCACTTCATTGCACCGGAAGCCCAATTACACCTGGTGAACTAGCAGAAATAATATGTACGCGAAGATATAGTGCGCTATTCTGTTCTCAGTTTGTGACATTATATCGTATGTTTATTAGATAAATACGAATTACATATTCTATTTATCGTATAACAATGTCCAAAACTATATATTTCAAGATTATAATTGCGAGAATTTCGGAATCGCGTTGATTGACGCGCACGAATTTGACCTGCATTTAGTTAGAGATGCGGCTCGGCTCAGGCTGCCATTCAGCCAATCAGAACACACTTTTTGTCAACAAACCAATCAAATTATCGGAAGGCGATATGAACTAGTAGTTCATATGAAATTGATTTATGACATACTAATGTCTTTCCAACGTAAATAATGATTGAGTCATAATTATGATAAATTAATATATCATATGAGTGCATCGCCTACGGTTATTTACAACTTCTTTGCTTCATAAACAATGACAAAACAACACTGTATCGTCTATATATTGATCATGATGTATACCTAATGTAATTTCTTTTTTGGTTCGCTTAGAATCTTTTGACAGATCTGTCGAAATTTAATGTTTCTATTCCGGAAATGCCAATTGATGCATTATTGAATCGTAACTGATTATTGTTTCCATTGTATTTTATTTATGTATAATTGTACTTACTGAAAGTTCCAATATTCGGAACAAATCACTGGAAAGTTCTAATTTGTATTATAGTGTATATACGTCTGTTCATGAACCATGTATAATGGCTGAGCAAAATAAATATAGCATTACATTACACAGGCAGATAGAATCAAGTTGAGATAAACAGTTGTTTATACTATGAAATGTACATATATCCTGATATATTAACCATGTCTATACTAAATGGATTATCTCTGTTAGTTAAACATGTACATGTAGTAATATATTATTCATATGGAGGGATATAATGGTGATAAAGGCAGACGATGTATAGACACAAGTGTAGAAGGCGCTCTATTAATTGCCGGAAATGTTCAGATGATAAGTTCAACAAACGTTTGTTGAACTTAATACCTAAACATTTCCTATAGGATAGCTACTAATCAATATTAACGATGTTTTAGCAGAGAACGGGTTAATGTTGCTATGCATGTGCATAGTCAGTGGACCTCACAAAACACCGACGAGAATTACCACATTAGAGTGATGTGAAACCTTCTGCATGCTGTGGATATCTGTTGGGAATAGAGAATACTCTTGCTCAAAGTGTTACACGTATTCTCATAAATTTTATATTCAAATAGCACCACAAAACATGATACCTACACAGTCATGGAATATAAGTAGAGGCTCACCTTGTCGATTGTCATTTTTTTTATCGCGATTAATCCGTTCCACCAATAAAGAAGTATTTATTTATTTACAACTGCGTATACTTCAGACGTTATAACATGATACATGAACATCATAAACACATGAATTCGCAAAAATAAAAGACGACAATTGGGTTTTACATATAGAGATGTATCAATCAATCTATATAGCTAGTGGGTTGGACTAAGACATTGAGGACACCTGGCTATCTTATCTCCATGACGATACAGACGTTTTAAAGAAATTTCCAGGGGCTCCTCTGTTCATGGTGCTATATACTGGATAAATATTCTCAGCTTAATAGAAATCTTGCTGCGCATGTATATCCGCTACATGTGCCCGACTCAGAGCGAGATTTTGAGTTGTTTATGTTAGTCAATGAGTCTGTTCTAAAAAATCCGCTGCATCGGGCAGATATACCCTTGTAAAATGTCAGTATTGGAGGATCATGAAAAGTCATGTGCTACTGACTGCGTTTTCTTTTATATCAGAAGAAAATATATTTGACTGCACACTGTGACCACTATTTTTGAACAGGCCTTCGATATATTTGCATATCTCTTGAAAATTGTAACTTTTTGTAGAAACTGTATTGAATGGAACAGACTCAATTATGTTATAATATATACATGAGCCATTCTAATATACAATCTTTTGACGGTTCGATGTCTCTTAATTTGCAAGAATATATGTATCTCTTAAATAAAATGATAGATATACATTTAATGCTTCTTCTGTGTATCTGTTTTTGCGAGCTCATTGTGTGATTGCCCTGAGTCCCATCCCCATATAAATATGACAGTTGAGAAGATACAATTGTTGAAGTGACTTAATTGGGTCACCATTTGTCGAGATTGTGAAATTTTAACGCCAAAAACTCCTTAAAACGATATGGATGGCCTGGGTGACTATATATAACTTATAGGTGGATATCGGCGAATAGCAATCTTATCAATGATAGTGCATATCCTCTCGCTCGCCATCCGTGACTCAAACGACACCAAATGTGATTTAATTCATCGTATCATTAGAGAAGAACGTGTATGAATTTGGTGGAAATTAGTCTAAATATATTTGTATCAGCTTTGGTGCAACTGCCATCCTCATGCATGACTTTAACGGCGTCACTTTTGACATATTTAAACCACGTCCATTAGATTAATGGATGCATGATATACTGGAGATGATTATATATAGGTTTGGTGGTAATCAGTAACTAAACAAATTCTTATCATACGGCAGCAATTTGGCGTCTTTAAATCACACGATTATATTCCTCGTGTCGTGGTGAAGAATAATATATCAATTTGGTGGAAATAGTTTATTAAATCAATTGTTGATGACCCTGCAACGCTGACTCGGACAGCGGAATATCGCGGAGGTGATTATGTATGCGTTTGTTGTAAATCGGCGACAAAATTTCACCATATTTGTTTTAATTTTGCCGCCATTCCCCCTTTCTTCCCCTGAAACCAACAGCGTTACTTTAGAAAAATTTAACCCGCACCATTATCTTAGACCGGTTTGTGCCCTCTCCATTGTACCCCATGAAGTTATGTATAGAACACATAGAGACAGACATACACCACGATTTGATTCATTGTATCATTTGAGAAGAACGTGTATGAATTTGATGGTAATTGGTACTAAACATATTTTTGTTTGTGACCCAACCGTCCCTATTTCGGAATCAAGCGACGCCACTTTTATCACCATTAAACTACACATTTAGACTCATTATGGAGATGCATATAGATAAAATTGCTGAAAATTGGCGAGTATACAAATTCGTATCAAATTTAACGTCCCCATATCTTTCACCCAAAGGGCACCAATTTCGTGTATCTAAACCACACGATTAGATTCCTCGTATCACGGAGAAGAATATGTATCAATCTGGTGGAAATCGGCGCTAAGCATACTGTTATCATTTTTTGTGTCTCTCTCAACTATATGCACCACTGACTCGAATGGCCCCACTTGTGACATCCTTAGACCACTCAGACCACACAATTACATTCCTGATATCATGGAGTTGATTATTTATAAGTTTGTTGCTAATCGGCGACTAAACACATTTTTTTCAAATTTGGGTGAAAACCCGCACCCCCCCCCCATCTCTCACCCAAACTGCACCAATGTAGCGTCCTTAAATCTCACGATTAGATTCCTCGTATCGTGGATAAGAACATGTATCAATTTGGTGGTAATTGCCTCTAAAAATATTGTGTATCAATTTTGGTGCCCCTCTCTCTGTCAATGCACCCCTGACTCGAATGAGGCCAATTTTGACATATTTAAGCCACACCGTTAGACTCCTCATACCATGGGGAAGATTTTGTATAAGTGTTGTGGCAATCGGCGACTAAACCAATTATTATCAAATATAGTGCCCCCCCCCAATATCTCATCCAAACGACACCAATTTGGCGTCTTTAAATCGCTTAATTAGATTCATTGTATCATGAAGAAGAATATATATCAATTTGGGGGAAATCAGGGCTAAAATTAGTTTATCTATTTTGGTGCCCCTCTCCACTTTCGTGCATCCCTGACTCGAACGACGCCACTGTTGACATATTTAAACCACACCATTGGATTCTTCATATCATTGGGATGATTATTTGTAAGATTCGTGACAATCGGAGACACACAAAATTCTGACACTTTCCCTGTTCTGACCCTGACAACAACGGCTTCACTTTAGAAAATTCTAACCCGCACCATTATCTTTCTCGTAAAAAAGTTACCCATAGTAGACCCCTTTGGTGTGATATGGATGGTCCCCTGTAAATTTATATAGAACACAGACAGACAGACAGACAGACAGACATTCGCAAATATAGATATAGAAGCTGTCCTCAGAAAGATATTGAGGTTTAGCATTACTAACAGAGTAGTGACCATGAATCTATGGTTGGTAAAACAAACCAGTCTGAACTTGAAGGAAATGCTTTGCTTTAAATTTTTCATAAATGTGTAGAGGTAATGAGCATTACTGGAATTTATTTACTCAAATAACTGTGTATTAACTTGAAATATTGACATCACATTTCTACCATGCAGGACAAAATTTAAATAAACTGATTAATATACTGATATGAGAGGAACTAAATGTATAAATATAAGTACAACAATTGGAATTTGAGTCATGAAATTTCCAACTATTGAAAATTATGGTCCTCATTGGTGGTGAGACACACAACATCCCCTTTCGTTACGTTCCTGGTAACTGTTAGTAGTGCCATTACATGTGGAACTACATTTTTCTTCTCTTTACGTTAGCTTTCGTGAAGATGCATTTATAATCATGTTGCCGTTCATATTATGGCACCAAAAGGGGTTCTATGACTAAATACCTGCACACAATAACAGACACATTTCACAGTGAATACATTGCCATTAACCCTTTGAGTGCCACGGGCCGATCTCATCGGCCCTAATTTACGTTCTGTAAAATCGGCCCTAAACAAAAATAAAAATGTTTTTTTTTTAGATTTTATTTTTTAGATTTTTTATTTTTTGGTTGAATTTTTTTTGGGTATGCTTAAGCATGCTATAGGGCATGTTATAACTCAAAACTATCACCAAGTATTCATAGTAATAATTGTGATGCCCATGACAAACGTAAGATTCCCTGGCCCTAAACCTACAAAATAAGTCTGTTAAAGAATATAAGAAACAATTATTAAAATTGTAAAAAAATTGTAAAAAATAATAACTAATGATGAACAATTGTTAGGCCAATGCATTCTCTTATATATGCGAGGCGACCTATGGTCGACTCGCATATATAAGATAATGCATTGGCACAGGGTATATGGGTTGATACAAAAAATCGGACCTGGCACTCAAACGGTTAAATATATGCTTATTTACGGTTAAAGTAATATCCCGTTCGCGTGCGTTTGCGTGTACTTATTAGTGGATATATGAACTAACCCCTTGAGTGATTTCTGAGCCCTCGGTTCAAATCCATTGACATCACGGATCTACTTTTCTAAATAGAGTCTACTGAACAACCGGTTTCCTGTATCCGTAATGCAATGGAAATATACCATGTCTACGCGAGTACCATATAAGGAAATATGCGCGATATATTGCTATTGTGTTGCCACACCATTTATGGATACCATATCAAAGGTTGACTGCCTTAAACAAATTTATCTCCAATGTATTACATATTAAAGGGGTACTCTACTCCAAATCCGACCATATACGGACCATCTCCCTTTATACTCAACAGCATAATTGCAACAAATGTATGAATTTGAGCCACGGATTAGTTCTAAATACACTCGTGTGCTCTATGTATGCACGATGCAAAAAAAAACATGGTAATTATAATGAAAATTAATTAATGACTGGAGTCATTAACAAACTTTCATTATAATTACCATGCTGTTTGCGTGTTGTTTCTCATATATACGTGTGTATCCCATAGGGAGCCTCCCATATATAAGAGAATGCACTGGCTTACATGATCAAGGTAATTATTTTAAGCCAATGCATTATCTATATATATATTTGCGAATGTCTGTCTGTCTGTCTCTGTTCTATTTACATTCACAGGAGACCACCTAGATGGTACCAAAGGCGTCTACTAGGGGTAACTTTTTACGAGAAAGATAATGGCGCGGGTTAGAATTTTCTAAAATGACGCCGTTGTTGTCAGGGGCAGAACAGGGGAGGGGCGCAGAACATTTGTTATCTCGCCAATTGCCACATAACTTATATATAATCATCCCCATGATATAAGGACTCTAATAGTGTTGTTTAAATATGTAAAAAGTGGCACCGTTCGAGTCAGGGATGCACGGAAGGGGAGAAATGCATCAAAATTGATAAAACTATTTTAGCGCCGAGGGACCATCTAGATGGCACAAAATGGGTCTACTAGGGGTAACTTTTTACGAGAAAGATAATGGCGCGGGTTAGAATTTTCTAAAGTGACGCCGTTGTTGTCAACTGCAGAAAAGGGGGAGGGGCAGAACAAATATTTGTCGCCGATTGCCAAGAAACTTATATATAGTCATTCCCGTGATATGAGGAATCTAACGGTATGGTTTAAATGTGTCAAAAGTGGCGTCGTTCGCGTCAGAGAGGCACGGATGGGGAGAGGGGCACCAAGACTAATTTTAGCGTCGATTTCCACCAAATTGATAATATAATCTTATCCTCCATGATACAAGGAATCTAATTTAAAGACGCCAAATTGGTGTCGTTTGGGTGAAATGTTGTGGGGGCCCTAAACTTGAGGAGAATGTGTTTAGTCGCCTATATTGCCACGATATTTATATAATATCATCTTCATGGTATGAGGAGTCTAATGGTGTGGCTTAAATCTGTCAAAAGTGGCGTCATCCAAGTCAGCGGTGCACTAAAATTCAGAGGGGTGCCAAAATTGATACGCAATATATTTAGCGCTAATTTTCACCAAAGTGATACATATTCTTATCCATGATACGAGGAGTCTAATTTTGTTTCAGATACGTCATATTTGTGCTGTTTGTGTGAGAGAATCGGGTGGGTTGAGCACTAATTTGACCAAACGTTGTTTAGTCGCTGATGAGCACCAAATATATAGTCATCTCCATGCAATCAGGAGTCTAATTGTGTGGTTTAAGGATGTCCCAAGTGGGGCCATTCGAGTCTTTGGATGCATAGAGGGTGAGAGGGACACACACACCCTCATACACACACACACCCTCACACACAATATTTGTGGGGTAGAGTAGTAAAATAATTGTTCACATCGTGACTAAAGTATGAAATTTTGCACATATGTACATGTTCACATGCTAATTGATATTAGGTATGGAACCACGCTGAAATTTCACTTTAACCTCTCTTTTAAGGAGCTTTCCGAATTTAAAGAGCGTTTCGTGATTATATAATACGTGATCAATAAATGTCACAATTAATCTTACAATGGAATCTGTGATTTACAATCAGGCATATACAGTAGGTATGACTGTGAGATATAATGGAATATTTTAAACCGAAATTGGAGTTCCCCGTTCAAGATGACCGTCAAAATGGCAAATGTAAGTGGAAAATTTGACGTGTTTTCACTAATATCTTCTAGACCAGTTTCTTCTGTATGGAACTGGTTCGGAAATGTGACTTTATTTTTATTGTTCATGTTATCTGATCCCTGGAGCAATAAAATATGTTATTCTTGGAATCCCAGCCCCTAAATAATTCGATTTTACAGAACGCGGTATGAAATTTCATCAAAAATCACCATTGGGATTCTAGTCATATTTTAACAAGAATTGAGCAAAACTGTGCCAAGTAAAGGAGGCATATCATTGTCCCAGTGTGCCATGCAATGTGGGTGATGAAATTGGCCGTTCGGTAATATATACATTGAATAATAACATTTATGATGCAACTTGGATAGGTTTTACTATTTCATTACCAAAAGTTTCTCTCAATATCGGCAAAAAATCAAGATTGATTGAATAATGTCAGGAAAACCGTTCCTTCCATTGTGTCCATGAAAGGCCACCAAGATGAAGATCTATGACATTACCTACCAATCGATTAACATATACTTGAGTTATAGTTGAAAGTGATAGCCACCAAAGGTCTAACTGTACAACTCACTCATGACAATAAAATCATGTTATATATAAACACCACACAATTGGCAATGTAGCCACTCGCTTTATACACATACACCTCACCCATAACCACACAACCATACTTCAGTTTGCCAGTAAACCACACACGTGACAATACAGCCACGAGTCACCATTCGGGTACACCAGGTATACTCTTGAACTTCACCCATCATGTAGTCAATTCCTGTAAACTTATTCACCACATTTGTGATCATACAGTCATTTCTCGCCTCACCATTGGTCATGCAATCACTTCCTGTGTATACATTTGCCACATTTAGGGCCATATATCCACTCAAGATACACATATACACTGCAACCATAACCATATAGTAACTCTGTGTATACATATACACCTCACCAATGGTCATACAGCCATTATATATACCAATTCCCGGCTCACATGACCATTAACACACTCCATGCGTGAATATACTGCTCGTTCAAGACAATTCAGCCACTCACTGTATACCCATACACAACTTTCATGGTCATATAGTCACTCCTTATTTGCAAATTCACATCAACATTGGCCATACGACAACTCCCTGTACATATATTGGCCACACCCATGACCATATAGCCAATAACTATATACAATGTACAATTACACCCCACCAGTGTATATTTTAGAGTCACTCCAGGTATACATTGGTACCTCATAATCCAGCAATCGCACCAATCGTACCAAACATCCATTATGTATAGTGGCATTCCTTAAATACAAATGTTCCTCGACCAGTAGCCAACCTCGTTCTAGCCCGATAATCTCTGGAAGGCAATACATATTACGTACCTCAAAACTTATCACCAAGTAAATACGTTTGTATCGTCATCTTGATTTCATGTGTGTTGTTATATTAAATTGGGGGAGGGGCTTCATAAGTTGTAAAAACTTGTGCCCAATACCTTTTGTATATTATGCAAATAAAATATGTTTTAAGTCATATAACCTCATAAATGACCACAGAGACCTTGTATATATAGCAATACAACGCACAGCATCTCAACATTGGCATACGGTCACTCCCTGTATACATTTTCTTCACACCCATGACCGTATAACCACTCAAGATATACATATACACCCCACTCATGACCATAGAGTCAATCCAGGTATACATATTCACCTCACCAATATATATACCAATACCATGCATGACTATTCGGTCGTACTCTCCAGATTTGTTTATACACATAGCCCATGACAATTCAGCCACTCGATTCATACTCACACACACCACCCATGATCAGACAGCTACTCTTTGTCTACCTATACATCCACCATGGCAATACAGCCACGACTGAGATGCATATACATCACATATACAACCAATACCACAAGGGCACTTCATCAATGATCACCCACTACATGTGTGCATATACACTTCAACAATCATGACCGTACAGTCATTTCATGTACATCTACACCACTCCCTATTTATTTATTCATACATCCACAGTCTCGCACATGGTCATACAGCAAACATATGTGTACATGTACACCCATCCGTGACACTAGTCACCAAGGTACTCATGTATATATCACACATAACTATACAGTCACTCTATGGATACATACACAACACACAGATGAACACACAGCTATCATTATACCCATATACCACTCAATAACCATACAAACAATCGTTGTATACATCTCACCATGGACACACTACCACATCACCATGATTTTATAGCCACCCCTTCACACCATTCATGGTCATACAATGACTCCCTATAGAACCATTCACCTCATCTATGATCACACATTCACTGCCTGGCTGACATTTTGACATACACCATATATTAAGTTAATTGTCATGCTAATGGTCGAGAATAGCCACATAATATGGTTTCACTCTTTTCCGTTTAGATGTTCTGCCGATTTCCGTTAACAAATATGGCCAGAGTCCCAAAAGTCGTTCTTAGCAAAATTCCGTACTACAGTACATCATTTAAAATAATTTGTTCATGCCTCAGGAGGTACAGGAGCAGCGAGAATGAAACCTGTAGTATTCAGTGGATAAAGTAACATGATTAATAACCAAGTGAGTTACAATTTGCTAACTCTTGGGAACAGAATAATCATGTTCGAGATATATGTAAACAATAATCAACTTAAAAAACTGTTTTTTTACCACATTTGGTTGGCATTTTGAGTAATTCTGTAAGACAGATCAAGCACAATTGCAAAGATAGTTCATTTACTTGAATAAATGGATCAAAACTGAAAAGTTATTTTTTATCCGATTATGATGTCAAGTTTGTGATAGAAAAATCCAATAATTCTGGTAATGTCAGTGGTTATATTAGTAACACTCAACCAATGTGAATCAGAAATGTTATAATTTAATGTAAATAAGACAAACATATTATTTATTCATCGACCACAACTTGTAAGCGTGGCATGCTGGGCCAATATTTACATTTTCCCATGTTTTGGTCGCCATTTTGGCAGCCATTCTCAGATCAAGTGACAGTTTTGGTTCCATTAAGTTGAAATATTCATAAGCCATGGTATGCCTCACTTAGTTTGCACAATTCTGTCCATTTCTTGTTAAATTATGACTGGAATCCCAATAGTGATTTTTTGTGAAATTTTATACCAAGTTCTGTAAAATATAACTTTTGAGGGATTGGAAGGGCCTTGGACCTCATAAATGGCTTATTTCATTGCTCAAATGGTCAGTTAATATGAATAGTACAAAGATAAAGTCGAAATCTGAACCAGTTCCATACAGCAGAAACTGATCCAGATGATATTAGTGAAAACACGTCAAACTTTCCACGTACGGTTGCCATTTTGACGGTCATCTTGAACGGGGAGCTCCAATTTCGGTTTAAAATGTGGCATTATATGTCGCAGAATCATACTTAATGTATCTGCTAACATTTAAATCACAAATTTCATGGTAAGATTAATTGCGACATTTAATAATTATATAATCATGAGACGCTCTTTAAATTTGCAAAACCCCCTGGCAGAGGGGTTAAAGTGAAATTTTAGCGTGGCTCCATATCTAATATAATTTAGTATGTGAATATGTACATATGTGCAAAGTTTCATGCTTTAGTCACAATTTGAACAATTGCCTTGAAAATTGGACTTAATCTACTCCACTATATGTTTAGTGCCGATTTCCACCAGATTGATACATATTCTTCTCCGTGATACGAGGAATCTAATCGTGTGGTATAGATATGCCAAATTAGTGCCATCTGGGTGAGAGATATGGGGGCCCTAAATTTGATACGAATTTGTATACTAGCCAATTATCATCAAATTTATATGCATGCATTTCCATAATGAGTCTTAAGTGTGTGGTTTAATGATGAAAACAATGGCACCGCTTCACTCTGAAATACGGACGGGAGGGTCACCAAAACTGATAAAATTATGTTTCGTGTCAATTAACATCAAATTCATACACGTTCTTCTCAAATGATACGAGGAATCAAATCGTGTGAGTTAAAAATGTATAATGAGCTAGCAAATATTATAACACACTTGAGTCTGTTCAATTCAATATAGTTTCCACAACAAATTGCAATAAACCACTCAAAATGTCTCTCTGTGTGGCACACATGTAGCTGATATAAACGCATAGCAACATTTCTGTTAACCTGAGAATATTTTGCCAATATATAGCGCCATGAACAGAGGAGCACCTGTAATTTCTTTTAAAACATATGTATCTTAATGGAGATATAATAGCCAGGTGTCCTCAAAATCTTAGTCTAACCCACAAGATTAATTGATACATCTCTATATGTATGTAAAACACAATTGTCGTCTTTTATGTTTGCGAACTTATGTGTTTATGATGTTCTTTCATGTCATAACGTCTGACGTATACGCAGCTGTAAATAAATAAATACATACTTCTTTATTGGTTTAAAGGCACGTGAGGCCTTAGTTGTCGAAAATATTCATATTTGTTCCAATCACCGTAAACAGAAAAACATACAGTTTCGTTAATATATACCATGACCATCGCGTAAACAGCATGTTATCATAAAGATTTATTATATTTTACATAAGCAAGAGCCTGATTGTGTTACAGAAGACAACACAATGCTGCTGGCTAATCACACACAAATGGCATAAACGCTCTTTATTCGTTCCATATCAGGAATTCACCCACAAAGAACGCTCTTTATGTTTACCATCATAATATAAACAAACACCAGAAAAGTTACTTTTTATGCTTTTGTTTACAAAACAATGGTCAAAAATATGACAATAACATACTGTTTATGCGATATTTCTTATTTGTATACGGACAAAGTATGTCTACATTTTGTTGTTCTTTCTGTTTGTGGCGGTTTTTGACGGGTGGAAATATTTTCACAGGATACCCACCGCCAAGGCCAACCGTACCTTTAATGTATTAATCGCGATAAACAAAATGATTATCGTCAAGGTGATCCACTGGTTATATTCCATGTGCAAGAATCATGTTTTGTGATGCTATTTGAATATACAATTTACGAGAATACGTGTAACACTTTCAGCAAGAGTATTCTCTATTCCCACAAAATATCTACATCATGCAGAGGGTTTCACATCGCTTTAACCTGGGCAACAACGGGTAACCCTGCTAGTGTTATATATGCGAGGTGCCCTATGGGCGAATCGCATATATACGAGAATGCATTGGCTCAGTGATTTGCAAAATTTCAGGAAGCTCCAGCCATGAAAGTGTTAGACGGACATGGCTCACTTGATATTCCAAATTGTATCTAAGTAATTTGGCAGGAGTTTAAAATTATACGAAATACTGATATGCCGGCTCCACAATCGCTTAAAATACTTTCCATGGTCAATGACATTTTCCAGCTATTTTAATTGTTTCGCACAAACGTGACATAAACGCTCTTTAAACCAATAGTATATCAGGAATAAGCTAACACGGAACGCTCTGTTCTGTTCCATGCCGTGCAAATGGCTGTTTTATTTCTGGAACCTAAACATCATGTTCAAAGTTTTATTTTATATGACTACACTGCTAGAAAATAGCCCATCGCTTTAACGGTGTCATACCGCGCAACATCGCTGTCAAGACCATTTAATTAATATCAAGACCGTAACTAATAAAGGTCAGACAAATGGTGCTTTTCACGTGTCAACACCATTTGTTTGCTTTTAATTTGCTAATTTACCGTAAAATTAGCCATGTTCCCATGGTGACAATCTGATTTCCCGGTAGGCAATACGATTCATATGTTTAGAATGGTCGAAACTAGTATTATTCGTAACTGAAAAATACATCTTAGTTCTATTAAGATCATAGTTTTGATGAAACGTAAATCCTCAATGCATAAAGTGATAGACAATACTTATGAAACTTTGCAGTTTGCAGAGGATCAAACTTGTTATCTGCCTCGTGGAATTTAATCCGGAAAAAGGCTGCGCACGCGTGATGTGTTCGCCTTTCACTGACTACTGTATAAATATGGCTGTAAATAAAAAAAAGATACTAGTAATAGCCGGAAAGCGAACGCATCGGTGTTCAGTTACGAGTAATACTGATTTCAATCGTTCTAAAACATATCAAACTCCTTTGGCAGATCCTACACGCCAGGTCCCTTATCTCTCATCCAAACTTCATATGATTATTTTGCGTGGCCTCTAGATGGAAGTTGTCCAATTCTTCCGAAATTTGTTAAAACACATGGGGGACTGGATTTCACATTTGAATCCATCGGCAAACCCTGCAGCCCACATTTAGTGGAGACATTTTTGAAATGAAATGAGTTTCATTTACACAATACAATCCATTTACTGAAACTTTCCCTCTTTAGTATTCTATTGACTGCTCAGCATAACATTATTAACGCCCCATCCCAAGTTGAGCTACATTGTCATTGACACTTTCATTTGTATGTTAAAATGGATCATTATTAACTTTTTCAGATGATTGTCGTTACGGTACTTGAGCTCTTCGCAGATTATCCGGGTGTGTCTGAATTATTCGTAGCATTTACATTCGCAGCATCACTGAAGTGAATATCGACCAATCAAGCGCACTTTATCTAATTATTAGTCGCGAAACGAATTGAGTTAGTTATGATATGCCAGCCAGGGAAAGATATCACGGACCATTATATAAAACCCTGTTATACAGACGATCTGGCCTTAAGCTGAAACAAGAATTTTACTCTTCAAACGAGAATACACTAACGATATTCTTTTAAAAGGCCCAAACTGTATTGAAACACTCCCGATGCGCAACTATGATCCTATTATGTTACATGTATGACAACGTGTACAATTATCCACCTGTATCTCATTGCTACACCAATCCGAAAATTGTCCCCAACATTTTGTTGGACTTACTGTGCAGCTAACTTCCTCTCTATATGTATGTATCTGTTATGTATGTGATGTAGAATGTACATGGGTAGTAATACATGTATATGAATATAATTGTCTCAACCCGCCAATGTGGCCAACATAATATATTTAACATATTTAAACCTTTCGTGACGGGAGATGCGCTGGTGCAGCATTAAAGACCATGTGGAGCCTCGCATATAATAGAAAATGTGGCTTACATGATCAAGGAAAATAGTGCTAGGTCAATGCATTCTGGTATATATGCAAGGCTCCCCGTGGACGACTCGCATATATAAGAGGATGCACTTGGCACAGGGTTTTCGCAAAATATTAGGAAACGCCAGTCGTGAAATGGTGAAACAATTGAAAATTTCATTCCGGACATAATTGGAAATTAAAGAAAAAAATTAGGGTGAAATTATTCTCACTTCCCAACCAGTATGTATTGTATTTATCGATCCAAAGTAGAAATTTGTCATAATTTCGGTCAAAGTGTTGTTCTTAGACAGGGAGCAATAGAATAACAACTTCAACAGTAAACATTCACTGTTGAAGTTATTATTTCGATTATCGATTATCGATTATTGGTGGTGTGTGCCTCAATTTATCGGTGGATGTGAAGTGCTCAACCATGATCATTACCTAGAATCCAAGATGGCGTCCAACATGGCCACCGTATTGTTCAGATTACGAACAGATTGTCCCTTTGGTCTCATTTACTTCCAGTCCGTAATAAAATTGCACCTACAACGTAAAAATCGATATCGATTCCTGGCAATATTTTAATTATGATCTGAAGGATTTCAGTCAGAACAAATATAGCTATGAATTTATGCCTGAACTGATTACTATGGTTTATGATGTCAGTCAAAATGGCCGCAAATCAATAAACATATATATATATATGTTTGGTCCTTATTCGCTGTGGCTGGCGAGTGGAGTTGGCGTGGCCCGAAAGCTATGGACATTGAGCTATTATTTATTAATAATTTTTTCTATCGATTTCGATTATTGGTGGTGTGTGCGTCAGTTTATCGGTGGATGTGAAGTTATTACCCATGATCATTACCTAGAATCCAAGATGACGTCCAACATGGCCGCCGTATTGTTCAGATTACGAACTGATTGTCCCTTTGGTCTCATTTACTTCCAGTCCGTAATCAAATTGCACCTACAACGTAAAAATAGATATAGATTCCTGGCAATATTTTAATTATGATCTGAAGTATTTCAACCAGACCAGTTTGGGTTCAATCGGCCAAGCAGTTTTCGTCTCGATATCCCCAGTTTCCGATACGGTCAAATGCCGTATATTTTCACGGGCTCGCGAATAGTCCAATGACACTTCCCGTGGCTTTTTACCCTTCGATAGGAAGATTGGGCTCAATCGGCCGAGCCGTTTTCGAGTCTATAAAGGATATATATATATATATTTATATATATACGGAAGTCTCAAAATATATGGTAGACTAGCAGGTTAGCCCGCCACTGGCGTGGTTCGTCTCATGGCTTTGTTCGAAAAAGCAATTGCAACAGCCTCCGAGACACGTATGCTGCACCTAGGTGTAATATTTCGTCGAAATCCGTCAGTTTTACCCGATTTGACATTGAATTGATCATTTTCAAGGTCAAGGTCAGGTCGGGGTCACAATTTAAACAGTCCATGACACCTCCCGTAGGTAGCAAGTTTGAGCTCAATCGGTTCGAGTCTATAAAGGACACACACATATATATAATTTGTGGGTACCCGTTTCAAGATGAAGATCACCTGGGGCGGAAAAACTGACCCGATGAAAATCTCCCCCGTTCCTAGGAAGCCCTAAGTACGTAGGAATCACACAACATACTCATGTCTGGATACATACGTTGACGTCCGGACACAGATGTAAGAATCACATTACAAACAAATACGCTCTTTATCAACGCCACTAAAATCACCACTATACACAGCAGAGCGGTTCGGTCAAGGTCCGGGCCGTGTTTAGTGGCAATGCTTAAAATTATCGGTTATATTTGATCTGTGAATCTCGTTATCTCAACTATCACCAATAATCGTAATCAACTACAATAGTTCCATCTTACTATAATAGTTGTATATGGGATTTGACATACCCCATTTACGAGAATGTTACGCACAATCACATTTGCAGGGAGCTTTCATCGGCTGCGTGTTCGGGTCAGCCCTCTCAGCGTGGCTGTTTATCGGCAGGCGTCTGTCGTCAAATTTTGGCAGTTACCCATACCTCCCATTGCCAAATATAACAGGGTGCACGTAGCACGGATTCAACACGACTGTGGCTCCATTAAATGTTACCCTGCTAAACCCGATAACGGATCCAACAATGACGTGAGTTAAAGTGATATGAAGCAATCAATTGCGACTCGAGATACATGTGTTTCACAGTGAATATACTTGCTCAAAGCAGGTATTTCAATAACTTTTGTCTCAACATTGCCAGCACACAACGCCATTATTTCGTATAAACTAAACAAAGTGACTCTCGTTGGCGAAATCATTCTCGCGTGTTTATCAGTGATTTATTCCGGACGAAATAATGACTGTTTGTTTACATATTTGCGTTGTCAGACGCGTGTTTCAGGGGAAGTCACAGCCGATGCTGTTGACTTTTTTAATAGTAATAGCATAATGATGTATTCTTCAAATAGGTGTAGTGGCCGACTCATAAAATATCAGTTTGATGTAGTGAATTAAGCGTATAATATGTCTTTTAACACAACTACATCAAATCCCTCCTATTGGCATAGCGCTTGAGTATTATTACCAGTTTCACGCACCCGAACAAGTTCATAGTATGTCTGTATTGGTGGGACACAATGTAATCGTAAAATCGGAAAGCCTCTCTATCTGATAAGCAAGATTAACGTATAAATAAACATAATAATGGCGTTGTGTGCGACCAACTTTTGTACGAAATTTTATTAAATTACATGCTGATCACCGCAGTTTGAAAGTTAAACCCAGCTTTTAAACGGACATTGCGCATGTAACCTAATTTGGTGTGATATGGAAGATTCAAGACGATTTTGCTTATTTGATGACATAATAATTTTTGTATTATGTCTCTTTTATAGAATAATCTATATCAAATTTATATACGGCACTATCCATATCTATGTAGTTTGAAAAAAACCTGTAACATTTTAATTCAAGATATGCATACTTTATCGATATGCATGTATAATGTAATTGGTTCATCAAAAAATATCAAAATAGCACGTGACGTTTTAGCCGGATTCACGTAGATAATTGTCCGCAACTTACTTAAAAAATTGCGGTGTTCTAAAATAGTTGTATGATAAATGTCCCAGTTCATGCGAAAATAAAAAAAAAATTCGTAGAAGGAAGTTTTTTTAACACTAGTCTAGTGTGATAATATTCGAAGCTACACAAACTTTCTTGAAACACAATCACTTCTGTGTGTGACATAAAAGTGGAATAGAAGTCATAGCTTGATTAGATACACTCACGGTTGTGTATTCATGGGCTTCGCATCATTGCCCACAGTTGTGGCAACATAATATCAAGTTTTCAAACATGACTTACAGTAATGCCATAAGTAATCGACTCCTTAAACACAGCAGAATTATGGGTAACTTTTCAGGATTTAGTCGGAAATATGGCTTGTTGCCATTCATCGGAAAGCTCTCTACGAGCAATATTTCCGACTAAATCCTGAAAAGTTAACCATAATTCTGCTGTTTAAGGAGTCGATTACTTAGGGCATTACTGTATCTTTCGGAACGTATTTAACGTTGAACGTAGCAAACCGAATTATATTGTGTAAATGTAGAGCAAGCAGCAACCATTTACACATTGAAACAGTACGCTGGGTAAAACTTGAACAAACTAACCGACTATGTCCATTCTGCCACTCCGGAAAGATTGGAGACGAATTTCATTATCTTCTCGAATGCGAGAGACTGTCACCCGAGCGACATCGATTACTATCAAAATTGACTAACAGAAAATTAAATGCCATCACAATGAGCGAAATTCTTAACCAGAACAATTCAACAGCCATATAGTCTGGCTGTCGGAGCTGAAATAGAGGACCTACCCGGAAAAAATTCTTAACAAGCTAAATTTGGTATCGTTGGAAAGAGGAGACCTTCATGTATAACATATCCAAAATCCGCTAAAATCCGCTTTGGGGAAAATTTTCTACAGCGCCCTGAATAGGGGAGGGGTCTGACATAATTTATAAAAAATAATTGTGACCACGGAACTCTGTATATGCGCAAAGTGATATAGATAACAGTTGTTTTCAGTACATATATGTATATATAATGAACGATTATATAATTGCCACGCCATCAGATAATATATTTACATAAATATGGACAATGTAAAACGTATTTCTTATATCATGATGAAATTCCGTTTAATTAAACGCTCTTTAATAGCCTTCATTAAACTACAAAGAGTCAGTCTCGAATTTATCATTCTTGCTTGATCGTAACGATACACTGTGGAAAGACGAAGTGATGGGCCAACGTGCAAACTAACGCTCTTTATTTTAACCATATCGGGAAATGATTCATGTTGAACGCTCTGTAATGGTCCAAGGCGATAAATTCAATGATTTATGTAATGATGCAATACCACTTTCAAATAGAACGTAGCGATTGTTTCTTCAGGCGTGTAGTGGCAAATAATTTATTAATATAGTTATTTTGGTAGGTTTTTGTGTGACATTGTGCTTATTTTTCGCCTTCTGTTGAAACCTAACGGTGCCAACATACGCAGAAGGCTTATAGTACACTGAAACTGCATTGTTCTTGGTTGAGTTTTTTTAATTATCATACTATAGTCTCATTGGTTTGGTCTGGTACGTGTTCGGCGATGGCAGAATCAACACTGTATGTAGGGGCCAGCAACTTTCAAGAGGACATGTGCGTCTTATCCTTTCATAGCATGTGTCAATGTAATCTGGACACTAAGGACAAGCCATTGGTACAAGTTATGGCAAAAGGATTGGAGACTTTGATTGATTTCTCTGATAAGCGAGGATATCACCACTTATCTGAATATTTGAAGGGGCAACAAATAACCACACCCATTGGTAAAGTCTTGGTCCATAAAGACTGTAGGCGTGATTTCACTGATAGGAAACGAACCTTCAGTGTCAATCCTGAGTGTATGGATACGGTTCCGCTCTCTAAGAAAATGAGGTCTAAACAAGACCCATTTAATTTCAAAGAAGACTGTTTCATATGTTGAAAGGGTGCCATATCAGATCCTCGTCATCCCGGTAGAAGGCAAGTGCGAACAGTAACAACTCTCCCTATTAGAGACAGAGTTTTGGAACATTGCCGAATAAGAGATGATTCGTGGCCATTGAAGGTTCAGAAACGCATTCTAAGTTGCATTGATCTCGTTGCTGCAGAAGCCGTATATCATGCATCTTGTTTCTCCATGTTCTTAGGAGAAATAAATGAGGAACCATCTGAGAGAAAACCACAGGGCAGAACACCAAGTGTCGAAATGCAACGCTCATTTGATTCGTTGTGTGCATGGCTGGAGTCTGGATGTGGTACAGAACTGTATACTCTGTCCGATTTACATACTCGAATGGTAGAGCTAGCAATTGAGTCAGAATCATATTCAATAAAACGCCTTAAACAGATATTGGAAGAACGGTATGAGGAGTATATTTTTTTTGCTAAAGTCGAAGGGCGTAGCAACGTCATTTGTTTCAAAGATATGGCCAAGTACTTGATAAATGACAAGTGGTATGCGGATAAGAAAGATGACATAGAGGATGAAGCAGACATAATTGTTGTGACCGCTGCGAAGATGATTAGGGCAAAGTTGCGGGAAATGAAATATGATAAGAAAACCTACCCCACCAGCGAGGAGATAGGGAATATTGACAACAGAAATAAATGGATTCCTCGCCATTTACAAATGTTTCTGGAGATACTTGTTCCATCTGACATCAAACAGAATAGCATTGGTCACAGTATAGTGCAATCTGCGAGGTCCCGGTCTGTTATCACCCCTACACTTTTTGGTATTGGGGTTGAAATGGATCACGTGTTCGGGTCAAGGTGGCTTGTTGATGAACTGTCTAAATTGGGGTTTTCAATTACTTACGACGAAGTAAGCAGATACAAGCAATCAGTGATCCAGGTTGAAAGTATTGAGAGTACACTAGTGGAGTATTTTCCAGGTACCTTTACTCAGTGGGTAGCAGATAACGTCGACCACAACATCGCTACTATTGATGGTAAAGGTTCATTTCATGGTATGGGTATAATCGCAGTATCAACTCCGAAGGATGATACCCTGCTTACACATACATCAAAAGTGATCACTCGTCAAAAACGTGTTGTGGTTGAAGAACTAATCGAAGACAAGGGTGTGCCTATCATACACTATTTGAAACCTACAAATCTGGGATTATCCACAATAAAGTACCGACCCATGCTTGAGTTACAAAACCCATACACACTGCCTCCAGGTTTGAACACTGATTTGTTATGGCATTGCGGTTGGCTTTCAAATCGAGCAATGAAGCATAGACCGAACTGGTCTGGATTCATGGAACACATCTTTTCTTCAAATCGCTCAGAACCTTCATCCAAGTCAGAAGTTCTTTTTCTACCGATAATAGACCTCAACCCATCAGATGAGTCTTGTTTATTTTCTACTTTGATGTATATTCATAATCATGCGACACAGTTGGGAATTGTGACTCCATGCTTGACGTTTGACCAGCCACTTTGGCTCAAAGCGATTGAGATAATTGAAGCCAAGTCACTTGGAATAGTTTGTAGACTCGGCGGCTTCCATCTGATGATGAGTTTCATGGGTAGCATTGGTACCATGATGAATGGGTCGGGGTTAGATGAGGCTCTTGAAAACGCTTATGGCTCAAACGTAGTTGCCACAATGCTTTCCGGGAAGGCATTCTCGCGAGCACTCAGAGGTCATTTCCTTGTGAACGGAGCCCTTACTAAAAAGCTGTTGGGTGAATTGATCGCTGATGATTCAAATGAAATTTCCAAGTTGACAGCCGATGATGCGGGGTCAAACGCGACATCAGATACCGATTTATCTGCAAAATCAAATGTTGAAGTACCTCCAACGTTAAATATCGAAGTACCTTCGACATCAAATGTCGAAGAATCGGCAATCGAAAGAATCACCTCAACTGGTACTGCCAGTTTCGAAGGGGAGAAGCTTAGTCAGGCTGAAGTGAAAGCGATAAATGAGCTGTATGAAAAAGTGTTTGATGGGACCATTCAAGTTTCGGCTGTTTCCGATTCAATAGAACTGCTCAAATTGAACGAACTTATGTTATGTTACAAGACATACATTGGCGAGAAATCCAGAACATCCAAACTTTGGTTACAGTATATGGAGTATATAGAAATGTTCAAAGATTTTATTCGAGCTGAGAGAACAGGAGATTGGAATCTCCATTTAGTAGTTGTTGGAAAAATGTTGAATTTGTTTGCCGCCACTGGGCACGTGCACTATGCGAAGAGCTGTCGCTTGTGTTTGCAAATGATGCTTGACCTACCCAAGAAATATCCGTGGTTATACAAATGTTTTATAGAGGATGGTGTTCATACTATTCGAAGAAGCAGTAGGTTTTGGGCAGGACTGTCAAGTGACCTAGTTAT
Source organism: Siphonodentalium dalli (assembly GCA_032622095.1). NCBI lineage: Eukaryota > Metazoa > Mollusca > Scaphopoda > Gadilida > Siphonodentaliidae > Siphonodentalium > Siphonodentalium dalli. Next base: position 58,864,093 of record CP136062.1, read on the forward strand.
TGAGCAAGTCTTGATGCGTTCCATCAAAAGCCGGGGTGGCCTTACGCGAGGAAGGGGAATAACTGAATCGGTACGCCAGCAATGGGTTTATAGCATGCACAGGTGTGCCCAAATACAACCGAGTCGATATTAATCCTACTGTTTTGTTCTCACGACTAATAGCTATTGCTCAACGAAAAGAAGACATCGACAAATACTTCAAATATGAACTGACAGTGGTACCAACATCTCTGTTCAAGGAACATACTCTACGAAAACCAACCAAGGCACAATTGGCAAATGCATTGACTGAAGGTGTCGAGGTAATACAATCGCCCAAGGAAGCAGTTATTGTCATCGATGGTGGCGCTCTCCTCCACCGAGTTAACTGGTCAAAGAAATGCCACTACAAACAAGTGGTTGAACATTATGTAAGATATGTTAAGAACAAGTATGGTGTGTGCTCAATAGTTTTCGATGGCTATGGGCAAGGACCATCGATTAAGGATCATGAACACCAGCGAAGAGTGGGCAAAACCTGTGCTGATGTCCATCTGACCGATATTATGCAGGTTCACAACAATCAAGAAGTGTTTCTTTCGAACGGAACGAACAAGCAGCAGTTTATACATCTACTCAGCAAGGCGCTACGGGACGCTCGTCACACAGTCCATAACAGTAAATCTGACGCAGACACAATGATTGTTTCAGTTGCCATAGAATCAGCATCAAAATCACAGGTAGTTGTTGTTGCTGATGACACAGATGTTCTAGTTTTACTTCTACATCACTGGAAAGGCTCATTATCGAATATATATTTCAAGTCTGAGATGCGAAAGTCACACAAAAGCGGTGGGGTGTGGAATGTTGCTGATATCGTGCACAAAGCCGGTGATTTAGTCACTAAACATATTCTTTTCTTGCATGCTTGGGGTGGGTGCGACACAACATCGGCGATATTTGGACAGGGAAAGACAGGCTTGGTGAAACGATTAGAATCGTCTGCTCAATTGCAACATCTTTCGATAGGAATCAGCAATCGGGCTGCGTCAGTCCAACAGGTAGGTGAGGCATGTTCGAAGATTTTCGTTAAAATGTATTCAGGCAAGGATGGAGAGTCCCTCGACCATCTAAGATACGCGAAGTTCATGACCATGATTTCCTCCGGCAGGTCTGCTATCGAGCCTCAGAAATTGCCACCTACAGAGAGGGCAGCCTATTTCCATAGTCTTAGGGTTCACTTACAGATATTAATCTGGGCATATCTCGGGGAAATATATCTAGAACCAAGACATTGGGGATGGCAACTGCAGGGGTCAATACTTATCCCAACAATGACTGACCTAGAACCAGCACCAGAAAATCTTCTTAAATTCATTCGATGCAATTGTAAAATGTCGTCAAGAAATCCTTGTGGCACAAATCAATGTTCCTGTCGGAAAAATGGACTTAAGTGTGTCACTGCCTGTGGGGATTGTCGTGGGGAGATTTGCACGAATTTTGAGCAACGGTTGTTGATCAGGAACTGGATTGAATGTGGCTGTATCACTAGAAAGCAATCTGAACCCCTCAATAGATTTACCTTTCGTTCGGTGGGAGATTCAAAGTCAATAGATTCATAATATGGAAAGTTAGTGGGAAAATTTTAGAAAAACACATATTTTCCGGTTTTGACTGACATTTTGGCCGCCATGTTTAGGTCTCTTACTCGGAAACAACATAGTTTGCCCAGGAAATATATTATATACACTACAAAAGAAATGTTGGCTATAACACGGGTTGATAGTTTTAGTATGTGTGTCAAACAATAGATTTCTCGAAATTTTCAACTTTCAAGCGGCCATGTTGGACGCCATCTTGAATAACAACAAGAAATTCAATTAATTGAGGAAAAACACCCACTGTCCTGAGTGGTATTGATAATCTATTGGGGGTTGGGGGTCTACCATGCACTTCGCATGCAAAGTAACACGAATGACACCAACAGCTTGGATGTGAGAATAATCCACCATATATGGTAGATATTCAACCAGACTGTGCTTAAGTTTCTCAATTGGTGACTGATGTACATATACAGTACACACAAATAGTAATAACAATTAACGTTGTGATTTTGAAATTAACCATGCTAGAATATTGACGGTAAGGTGGTATTAACTACTACGAGCATAATAATAGTACTATTCTTTTATAATATATGTGGGCATGATGTATGGAAATATTAAAGGTACTCAATCCGATAAAACTCATCTCAATTACTATTTCAATGGCTTCGGGGGTCAAAAATATTTGATTCGAGTCGAGGAAGTCACCCACCAAAGCTCAGATTTGTTAGATATCGATTTTAGAAATATATTATTTTTCATTATCGGGAATTCTTTCTGGCCCAGAAGACATTCAAAATTGCGTACCCTGATTATAGAGTTATCCATCCTTGTCTGTTTGAATAGAGTTTTGGCGTAAAATCTCGAGCAGGTTACCAAATTGACGGCAGTTATTAGTACTCATCTCGAGCAATTAACAAATTTTAAAAATCAATATCTAATAACTCTGAGCTTTGTTTGATGGTTTCCTCGACTCGAATCAAATATTTTTTACCTCCAAAGCCAAAGAAATAGTAATATAGGACCCTCTGATCGGATTGTTGTTGTTGGAATCTGTTGAGATGGGGACCCTCTTTTCGGATTGAGTACCTTTAAAGGACAAACCAATAGTTACAATACAATTATAACTGTTTTTTTTAATTAAGAGCAAGAAGAGCTAATTGTGCTTAAGCACAATAAGGGATATTCCTTATTGCGCTTATAAGCTCAATAAGGGAATCTCTATTGTGCTTAAGCGCAATAAGGGAATATTTAATTGCGCTTAAGCGCAATGAAGAATATTCAAATTTCGCTGATAAAGCCTAATAATGAATCTCTTATTAAATAATATTATATTATATATAGTACATAAACTCCTTATAATACAGATGGTGTAGTCCATCTCCATTCTCCATGGCACAATGGGTGGAACAAATATAGGATTATTCTACTATTTGCAGAAGGGTGATCTAATGAGAGATATATTAATTGTGTTTAAGTGGAATGGGAAGTAATTGCGGTTAAGCATAATAAGGAATGTCTTATTGCAATCTCATTGGGCTTAAGCGCAATTAGAGATTCCTTCAGTTATTGCGGTTAATCGAAATTGTCTATTACATGTCAATTTTGATTCCCATAGAGCATATCATATATATCAATGTCATAATGTTCGGTATCTGTACTCATCACCCTGGTATATATCCCACTACTTCTCTTCCTTATTAGGACGAGCCATATACCATCCATTATAACCCAATTCCTTGGTGTTTCCTTGCAGTGAAGATCTTGGAATAGATATCGTGTATACAATATCGCCGTTTCTTTACCCGCCTATTATTTCTGCAGTTGGAGCAATTACGGGTCTCATATTCAGCTTGATTCTTGGTAAGTATGTGATCTTATTGCCACCGATCACACGGGTAATGACGTGGCTCATATGTAGCTATATACATCGCCCACTACCTCTATTGCCTACAGAGCCTGTCGCATAAACTGCACATATATTACGTCAATGTATTTGTACTCGGTCCAAGTAACCAGGGCTATATGAAGACGTTGTCATTTTTGGACGTTTTTATACACAATTCACCGTAATATATACCAAATGTGGAAAAGGGATATGCGAATTCGCTCAAAATATTAATAAACCAATAATACAATGCCAGTTAGGAATAACTATAAAAACTTCAAAGAACTATTTCGCTCTAAGATGCACGTCGGTTTAACCACGTCATGAATAAACATTTGTTTGCTTGATCTCATAAACGTAGGGCATCATCGAAGTAACGAATGAACAACTTAGGAAAATGGCAGATATTCCCCACAAAATACACATATAATATGTATCAAACGCCGTTGCCTATATGTCGTCTTTATCCGTGAGGTGGATTTTCGCATCTACTATATGCGAAGCTTGGTCGAATCCATAGATGTCAAATATATCGAGCGGATCTAAAACAGTGTATGCGACGGCGTTATGAACACACTGATCCCTCCATTGCCCAAACGTTGCCTTTTGTGGGGAATATCTGTCATTTTCCAAAGTTGTTCATTCGTTAATTCGATGACACACCCGTGTGCGCCGGCATATACCCACTGATATATACACCCTCATATACGCACATTATAAATGTCGTTGAGTAAGATGTTACTCAACAAGTACTCAACATCTGAACAGTTATGGCTCATCGCAACGTTGAGTAAAACGATGAGTAAACTATTTCTACTCAATGAGTTGAGTAAAGTTTTTACCAAATTAGCACTGAAAGTGAGATAGTTCAACAACCGATTGATTTTGCTCAACAGTTGACCTGAAAAATGTAGATTTCTCAGTTGAGAAAAGGAGTTGGCTAAGAATATGTGTTTTTATAATTCTCGAGACTGAACTGGATAACATATCCAGGACCAGCGACCGAATCAGTTTGGAAATACATGTATCGGGACATTTATGAAAATCCGAAAATAGTCTGTTGGAAGATATCTAATTATTCTGTGATATATTTGATTCATATAGTTCACATGTCTGGATTGTTTGTGGTGTCCATGAAATTAAAACGCCGGTCTCAAAACGTTACCCTTTAGTGAGGCGATGAACTGATGAAGTTCCGACATACCTATCGGCCATCTCCTCCCATCTCAATGTTGCATTTATAGATTCAAAAATAACATTGAAACGTAGATTAAACATCTCGAATAACTACAATTAAATAGAGTTATTGTTCCCAGAACTTGTTACGAACGTGTTGATTGAATCCGCGAATCAGATGGATCATCATGGGTTGTCATTGTTGAGAACTCGTTACTCAACCGTTGAATACAAACAGCTCAACAAATTATCACTCAACGTGTTGAGTAGAGATTTTTCTCAACAAGATTTTCACTGCACCCGCTAATAAATAACACCCATTCACCCCCATCGTCTCTCTTTGGCTGCGGACACACGTATCACAGTATCGATGGCTTAGTAAGTGTGGCAATTTATTATGGTGGAGTTTGGTGACAATTGGTTGTCATAATTAATATGCCATAGCAAGCCATGTCGCCCGCTGCATATTCGCACAATGAGTCCTCCAAAGTTCGTTGTAATCAGCCTTTTTCTTGTCTTTGGTCCTTATATAGCTCGCTTTGTTTATTCCAGATACTTTATCGCAGCTGCAGTTCATCCAACAGTTCCGACACAGCTTCATATATTGATGGCTTTTGGCCTTCTTCTACCAATTTTACTTGTGCTCTAATCATGGCACCGCATGTCGTTTCTCTTCTCATACGTGTAGTTTCTATTTCTGTTTCAACGTTTTCCAACTCATCCATTAATTTTGATTTTGTTCATAATTTATATTTTCTCTACCATGGTCAGTAGTAAGTCTTACTCAACACGCATTGTTATATTTTGCATGCTAACACACAAGTCCACTTGATAACTTAATGAATAACCTATTTTCGTACTAAGAATAAATCGCCTGTGTAATTTCTCAGCAAAATGTAAATGAGTCAAGCCTTGCGATCAGTTGTTTGTAATTTTTATGTCGTGTTCACATGTACGATCGAATAATGGTGACACAGCTCCATCGGCTCACATGATAATATTAGCGGAATTATGCGGAGAACTAAACGTCGCAAATAAAACGCGCAATTGGAGAACTGTCTTAATACGCATGAAATTAATATTAGTGGATAAACATGAATTGAGATAATATCAACAAAACGTACTACATGCATGATATGTGAGTAAATGAGGGATTGCCACGGTCAAACACAATTATGGACGATCGATCGTGCAATTATATATATCGTAGAGAATACAGTGTACCAAAACGTAATGAGTAGATATCAACCTTGGTGAAACGAAATGGGTTAATTGGTCGAGTCGACTCATTGTGCGGAAACTCAGCGCGCAACATGGCTAGCTATGACACAGAAGTATGACGACCAATTGTCACCAAACTGCACAATAATAAATTGTCACAACTACTATGTCATCGATACTGTGGTACGTGTGTCCGCAGTTCCGCTCGCGCGCACGCATACCTGCCACCCGATCCGCGCAGCATATATCAGATATATATACTTAATTGCGGATATAATTGATCATATATGGATACTTAATTGTGTACCATATACGCCTATCGAACCCACTACTACGTTATGTAAATCTTAAAAGTGAACTGACCACGGGCACAACATGATGATTATATTGAAGAAATAACGGAGATATTAAGAAATTGGACACAAAATAAAAAAAATGTTTTAAAAAAGCGATTATTTTATGTCGAAGAAATTTAAATTGACTAAATAACGGAGATATTCAGAACCGAAAAAAAAATAAAAAATAAAAACAATTTGAAGAGCGTTTTTTTAAAGAGCGTTTGTTCTCGAATAAGTGATTTTAAAGAATACAAAGAGCATAACTTTGTTTTCATGAAGTGTCATTTTTACCTATCGAACACACCATTACGTTATATAAATCTTAAAACTGAACTGACCACGGGCACAACATGATGATTATATTGACGAAATAACAGAGATACTCTGAAATAAAACAGAATAAAACACATTAAAAAAAAGAGAGATTTTTCTCAAAGAAGTGATTATAAATAATCGGATCTGGTGTACCTGCACTGGTTATCACACATATATGCCTCACAACGAACTATAACTATCGAAGATAGATAACATGATCGATACTCAGGTTCTGTTTTGTTTTCTTTGTCTATATATGTAGGATCGAAGGATGTCGCTCCAATCAAAAGATGTTTAGTGCCACCAGCCTTACATCGCATCTGGGAGAAGACGAGGTTCCTAGAGTCCGTCGAGTCGGTAAATAATAATTACATGCAGCTCAAATCAGGGCTTCGAAAATGATTATTTAATTTAACCCGCTCAAGACGGGAGCTGCGCTGGTCCAACATTAAAGACCCTGTGCCAATGCATTCTATTATATATGCGAGTCGACCATAGGTCGTCTCCCATATATAAGATAATGCATTGGCCTACATTCTTTAACAATTATAAAAAAACTAATATAAAATTTGTTAAGCCAGTGCATGCTCGTACGGTCGACTCGCACATATACGATAATGCGTTGGCACAGGGTTTTCGCAACAACAAACCCCTAAAACTGTGTGAAAAATGGGGGCTGAACATGACTTGTGGTGGGAAATTATGCTTTTTTGATGAATAATTTGTTAAAGGGTGGGATTAAATTGTGTGTAATAAATAAAGAAACACAACAACGATTTTGATTTTGAACACATATATTCCATTGAGGGGTAATTCTGAAGACATGTAGGGAGTTACAATTATTCCGGGGAAAAGAGCGCTATCGCTTTAGGTTACACTGGTGTAAATATGTTTCGGAGTGACATCTAGCGGACATATATGAGAGAATAACGCGGACAGTTGGCCCTGATTGGTCAATAGCCTTGTTTGTTTTTGCATAAAAAATCATCACACCTTTCCTCTGTGATTTCCCATAGGTAAAATAGCCATTGGCACAGGAATTAACCCGTTGTAGTGAAGTTTGAATTGTGTGGTGTGGTCTAAAATATGATATTATTTTTTAGTGCGGTTCTGATACTAATCACGAAAACACAAGATTTAAAGGCGAATTCCCTGCTAGGCGGGCATGATTTTTTTTGCATATAATGTTTCCGCAAATGTCAAACTTTTCTTTAAATTTCTTTCAGATTTAAAGGATTGCTATCCTGATGAATATAACACAACACCATCGGAAAACCACCCCTATTGTGATCATAATGACCCAAGTCCCATAACAATCGCGTAATAAATAAGCCGCGAAATAAATAAATAATACCCCCACCGGTTGTCGGATATCTCCGTCGCAAATCATCATATGACGTCAAATGATTAGACTAATTTAAAACACGGAATCGTAGTAGGAGTTAATTGTGTCTACCCATATGACGTCATCTGAGTGGCGATGTAAAATGCGGAATCGACATAAGCGCGTGGGTGTAACTGGAATTACTGCGAGGCATGCCAATAGCATTGTGTATGCGTGGTGAATTATCATCGCCCGGTGCGTTATCTTCACTTGTGATATTTCATAAGTGCTGTTTGGAAAGTTACTGTTTTGACAAAAAATATAGAAGCTAGGCCGATTGAGCGGGGTAGATAACACTGCCGTGTCAAAAATAAAGCAACGATCCGACATGTGAACTATATTCGGGTGCGTGTTCACGATGTTGTTTTAATTTTCCATTTATATGTCCAGAGTGTCCAGTATATTCACAATCATTTTTCGTTCTGTCATTCGTGACAATGCCAAACAAATGCAGTGTTTTCCGGCTGTGGCCAGTATAGTGACTCTCAATTAGGTATAATTATACATTCATTTCTCCCGCAAAGAATATAAATTTGCCGGAGCGTCCAGTCGTGAGTATATCCAATCGAACCTATCGCTAAAAATCGAATGCATATACTAAATAAAGCGCGTTTAATTTTACTAATTGAACATGGTTACTTTAACATAAAACTGCAGTTAAAGTGGGGAGTATATTGATGAATAATTGAGTAAATATTCACGATGACAACTATTCTAAGTCGAGTCCCCACATTTCTTCACCACAATTCAATAAAGAGCGTTCCATGTTAAGCATATTCATGACATGGTGCGAATAAAAGCGTGTACTAAACCGAAAATATTACTTTGACTTTGATGGGTATACAAAGCATACTTATATACGAATATCGAAAGTTCGTGTACATGTATTTACGTGTATTGGTATAATTAGTAAATATTCATGATGACAATTATTCTAAGTCGAGTCCCAATTTTGGACCTTGGATTTATTTTGTAAACAGTATACGCTAAAACTTTTGCAGTGACGCTATGGAAAACATTGACACCAGTGTAAACTACAGGGAATGTGTGGTATACAGTTATGTTGATTACAATAGAGGACATTCATCAGACACATACATTCAATCACACTCCATTGTTTGTATAAAAATGATCAAGGAAATATGGGTTGATACAATAATCGGACTTGGCACTGAAAGGGTTAAAAGAAACTGGATTGAGCAATGAAAGCGGAGCTTCAAAGAAGATACAGTCAAACAATGGAGCTCCTTCGCTTGTAAACAAATGAGCACGTGCATCGACGTGCACTAACACAGCTCAAAACGGGCGGTCGGTCGACGTTTGTAATGTAGTTAATGCAAGTTGCAAATTTTCAACACGATTCTGCCATGGGAGTTTTGGTATCATTATAATTTGCAGTAAATAATTGACGACACGCCCCCAAAAATGGAGACATTGTATAGACACGCACATTACGCACGAAGGACAACTCTAGTGAGCACTGAAACAACTACTGAAAGCCAAGACTTGTTTCTGTTGTAGGAATAGTGTGCCATTCTTACCAGCCAGAAAAGATGAAACTAGAACTGGACGAGTTGCCAAATACAAAACTGTGATTTAGGATTAACTGAGCTATTTACAAGCAGAAGTCATCGATTGTATGTTCCAAAGAATTACCAACATAGTGTGCGCCAGGAAATTAAACATGTACACATGCGACAACACAGGGCACACGGACTCCATAATATATACATGTGAATGATATTTTTGTTGATTACTATCAAACTATATGTTTATCGTTTATCGTAATCTGTTGGAATATGAGAAAACCCTACTTCTGTATTAAGTTTACAATGAGAATAAGAATAAGACATACATAAAGTATATCCATTTACTACATTACCCTGGCATTAATTTGTTTTTTAGTTTGTCTGACAAATTAACTAGTTGCGTGGTCGCTCGGACGATACGGCTGTTGACGATGCAGATGATGATGACGATGGTGTTGATGACAACGATGATGATGATGATGATGATGATGAAGATGATGATTATGATGAAGATGATGATGATGATGATGATGATGACGACGATGAAGAAGATGATGATGATGGTGTTGATGATGATGGTGTTGATGGCGATGACGATTATGATGATAATGATGATGAGGATGATGATGATGATAAGGATGATGATGATGATGTTGATGCTGACGATGATGACGATGATGACGATGTGGATGTTGATGATGATGATTATGGTGATGACGATGATGATGTAAGTGACCCCATTGTATATATGTACATATCCATGTTATGCATTAATTTGCAGCGTTGGCAATTAAAGCATAGCATAGCAATGATATCCAATCGCGACAATCTCCAATATCAGAACACTAAGATGATATACATGTACATGTACCCACACTCCGTGATATTGATAATAAGTCAAGGCATGTTCATATTAGTACCTGAATTGATGGGGATGACGGTGGTGTTGATGATGACGACGACGATGATGATGATGATGATGATGATGATGATGAAGATGATGATGATGATGAAGATGATGATGATGATGGTGTTGATGATGGTGTTGATGAGCATATCAATCTCCATCATTCTACCTTCTGCCCCAGCTGCGTAATATTAAATTAGCATGACCAGGAGTGAGAGTTTAAAAAATAGGTCCCTCTCTTGGAAACATTACATTTTCACGATCGCTCTCATCGACTCTATCAATTTTAAGGAATTAATCACATTAATATTTCGCTGTTTAGGATATGATGCAGGTAAGTTTCAACTTCAACCCCATATATACTGTCATATTATGATATTAATCACTTTCCCCCCTCCTATGGTACGGTGTAGGATGTACACCGCGGGGTGGCGTCCTGTGTCTTAGTCATACCTCACTTGTTAGGAATGCTGGGCTCATCACTGGAGATAAACAGTGACGTATTACACGTCGCGAGCAGGATATATATCGCTTACATAGCAACACGACCACCGAGCATATGAATCGTGTTATATGTGCGTATATGTAACAGTATAGGAATGATCCATATGTAACAGTATAGGAATGAACCATGTGTCGCATATAAAACATTACATAATTATGTAACAGTATAGGAATGAACCATATATCACATATAAAACATTACATATGTAACAGTATAGGAATGAACCATATATCACATATACAACATTACATATGTAACAGTATAGGAATGGACAATATAGTCGCATATAAAACATTACATTATCAGAGTAAATGTCACCGATAAATCACTCCGCTGTATGTAGAAACCACCGATCCGGAAAGCAACCGACAAACTTGCCCAGATACACGAATCAGATTATCCTCACTTCGCGTGAATCGCGAACCCTGGCTTGTCTGTACTCGTACCAGGTTCGTCAGCGCTAGACGGCATATGCTGGCATAATGCACTGAACATTCTGCAGACGGGACGAACGGGGTCCTTTCCAATCAATGTATAGTGTAAAAAATTTGGGTTCAGATCAAGAACCAGCTATATATTTCCCAACTTTGAATAAAAAAATTACACTGAAATTACATTCAGTTCAAGACAATCCACCCCACTCATACCTGGGTTATTGCGTTAGGTTCGTAATTTCTAACTGGTTCGGACAATGAGGTATATATTCGTACCAATTAGAATATTGCAAACTTAAAAAGGAAATATTCAGTTGTCTCTGGAGTTGTGAATTTAGTGGAGTGAAAATTGAAATGATATCTTGAACACCCCAACAACACCCCTTTATTCACATCCCTGCATGTTTCGCTCATGTCGCCACTCCGCTGTTCGGGACTATTATGACTGTACAATAACGGCTGAAATTGTCAAGTCCATGTCTTATATGTATGTCATGCTGTGAACGTGGTGTTTTAAAGTTGGAACGTCGGGTTTTTCTGTGATTTTGGGACATCAAATGTTTGTTTTTGTTTGTTTTGTTTTGGTACCCTACCAAAATTCGATTCTTTTCATAATGGAAATGGAATCAGTTGAAAACATTTCGAACCATTATTATATAGGGGTTTTCAGGTGGGAATTTCTACCAACTGGAAATAATGAGGTACCTGTTGGAAATTCCCAATTCATATGGGTGAGGCGGGTGACAGGTGGGGCTGCAATTTAATTTCGCGGACTTGGGGATTTTCAATAAGTTGAAAATTTAGAAAGATTCTAACTATAATTATTGCCGTGATTGAAGTTATTAAAAATTATTGTCCAGAAAATGTAATGGTCACAAACAAATCCAGAATACAATGTCCTGGTGGGTGAGTTGTATCTGAGTCCCGATCGCAGATATTTCCAATGCAATATAATTTTTTTCTCCAAATTATGACAAATAAACCAATTTGAAATGTCAAGGCTTAAGAAATTGGAGGAGGGGTCCCATTTAATTTAATTCAATTCAATTAATCGGACATGTCCTTATTTTGTACCACAATTTGTCGTATTGTCTTAATATCATTTTGATAGTTTTGGCTATTATATTGTATATCCAGTCCATCAATAATTTATTCCCAAATGATGAATTAGAAATAAGAAATAAATAAATTGGACCGGGATTAGAGGTTGGGTTGGTTGTATGTGGATAATTGGATATGGAATTCATACCGATGAAACGATACAAATTAGTGGAGCGATAATGACCAATGTTGACACTTACCGGTAGTCAGGCTACGCGCGGGAGAAAATAGGGGTTGATACGATAGACCAAAATAAATTTGTCAGGTGATAATGACCAATGTTGACCTATAAAGTAACGCGACTATACTGTCGCATAATTATCAGGTGTAACCGGTCAAATATGAACTCTAGTGACCAATATAGAACAGGTCAGAAAACATTCGCAGGGCCCTAATTGGCCTAAAATTTATTTAACACTCCATTTGCCATTAAAATTGATTTATGTCGATAAAACTGTCATTTTTCAAAATTTTAAGCTGAGACTTGGAGTGTGTTGGTGGGATAGCTACATATTCGTAAAATGACAGAGTACAGCACGCAATTATGTTTTAGATGGAAGAAATGAATTTTTTTCAATGATAAAATTTAACATGGAATTTACCATTAACATCGATTTATGTCGATAAAACTGTCATTTTTCAAACTTTTAGGCTGAGACTTGGTGTATGTGCGTGTGATACATATATGTTCCTAAAATGACCGAGTCCAGCGCGTAATTATGTTTTAGATGGAAGAAATTGAATTTGACATTTTCACAAAAACACGCCAATTCCGAATCCAGATGACCTACTTCAGTACTTGCAGACGAGCGCTCGTTAATATTCATGCCAAGAAATACAGGCGTCAAACTCATCTTTTTGGAAGGTTAATCCGATATACACATATTGAAATAATCCTTCCAGAACACCTTCCAAGATATAGAGGAATATTGTAATAGATTAGGACGCCAAAACAGTCGTAATGAAAGAATTAAAATGCACATCGCCTCCGCTTCGATTGTCACTGCGAGACCGGAATTAGACCATTGTATCTGTTTTGCGCATGCGCAAATCACTTTCCATATTTGGAATTTCCATATATGGGATTTGTGTTAACCTGAATACCGATCAATCCATTAACAAACAAATTACCACGCAATTATCTTAGCATAAAAATATATTGTAATTTATGCAACTACGACCCTGGCAACCCTGATAACTAATAAAATATACCGGCCAATTCATTTTAAGATCGTTATTTCACTTTGCTTTAAGCATAAATACAGTCTTAAACGCACATAAACGACCCATTGGCGTTAAAATTAAATATACTCGGTATTTATTATATTAGTTTTTATTGCTCAGTATAGAGTTAGACCCTTGACACCTGTCAATATATTTGGGCTGAATTCATATGATGCGGTATTATTCCTCGAAATAAACAACAAAGCAGTCGTTACTTCGAAATGTCGTTTGGGCTAACATTTACACAAATCCTTCGCGTGTTCTCCTCAATTGGCACGCAGGTTCTCAGTCGACACACAGGTTATCCAAGAAAGTGGTGTGATATAAACACCCAAGGTTTGGGTGAAATCAGCATGTTTTTAGTGTGCTTTCCGTGGTTCGCTGCGTATGCGTATACAGTGGAACGATGGTTTCTTCATTACACAGAACACAGTCTTCTGACTAAAGGAATCGGTGGTTGTGCGTGACGACCCTTTCGATGGCAAGAGACTGATTACTTATGATTAGAATAAAGTATAGTTTAAATAAGAGTGCAAATACACCTGACATTTATTTGCAGACATTTCGATACAGAAAGCTACAAGATGCCAGAAAACGAACGCAAACATACCTGTAAATTAAATAGTAACACGACTACCTATACGGGGGAGTAACTACTCTGTATTGCCGCATCGCACAGTGCTACCGTGGTACCCATGCAAATATTGCCTGTAAATAGCATTACAGTATCTCACAAGAATCAATCATCATAAATGAAGACAAACGTCGGTAGTGCCATTACATGTGGAACTATACAGACATGTTAATTCACACACTGACATCCTTGTTGAGTAAAATCTCTACTCAACACGTTGAGTGATAATTTGTTGAGCGGTTTGTATTCAACTGTTGAGTAACGATTACTCAACAATGACAAACCATGATATCTGATTCGCGGATTTAATCAACACGTTGATTAAAAGTTCTTGGAACACTAACTCGATTTAGAGCACAATCCCATTGTTACAATGGTTCCCTGATTTTAGGTATAGCACATCAATTCCCAAGGCTGGCGAAGGAATAGTTCAGTGATTATCCCATTGTTAGGCATACGCAACTCATAACAGACAAATCGCACGGGCGCTTCAGAGTGGGACCAGTCCGTATCTATTCACATTCAACTGCGATCAGCTCATGTTAATCACGTTGTTTGGCGTGGCTAACCGGCTATTGTATCCAATCGCGGCCAGCGCACGGATTGTGTGTTGTGGTCAAAACACGCTGAACGGCACATTTCCAGTTGATTGTATTATGTAGGATCAATTGTGCTCTAAGTCGGTCAGAGCACGCGAGTAGTTCTTTACCAGAATATATCTCGTCTTCGACTCGATTGATTCTGGTAACGAACAATTCTTGTACTCTAACCATTACTTAAACACTGTGTATATATAAGTGTACTCATTTTCAGCCTACGTTTCAACATTACATATTGGATCGACAAATGCAACATTGAGGTAGCAATATACGATTTCCAGCAATTTTGCCAACCTGGGAGGAGGTATTGTACTTCAAATCAATGCTGAGCCATTATCTTTGGCATAGGTCCAATCAAGCATGTTTTAATTTCGACAGAAATGTTAGGTGTACTCATGTGTCTGTACTTTTAGTCTAGAATGTGCTGGGGGTGACCGTCGCACATGGGAGGAATTTATGCGACCATCATTTTCTTATAGGAAAATTACTCTAGTTTTCGAAATCAGAGGGCGCCGAGCCGAAGTAGGTGACAAAATATACATTTTCGCTATGTTCATACGGTACCCTACCGAATAATAGACACATTTCAGCGGTTTGACAGGCAATAGACAACCGGTTGACCGGGCATCAAAATGGGAAAGAATGAACACATAGTTGCAATTTATGGGGCTAATGTTCACACCTATTCAGATTCAACAGTGGTTTTTGCTTTCGCTCTGATTTCGAGACGTCATGGTCAAATATGTAGCGTGACGTGTCAAAAATTAATGGCGATTCAGACAAAGTGTCGGGCGTCAACTCTGTGCAAATATATCATATCTATCGAATTCTTCCAAATTATATAATTTTGGAAACGGAAGAGTATTCTCTACAAAATGATGTTCATATCTGTATTATATATCTCCAAGTGGTAAACTAATCGACAAAAGCTTAACCCTCACCCCAATTTCACAAATATCCACTTAAATGCATCCATCCAGGTTGTTTCCAATAAAACATCGACAATGCATATTTTATAGTATCATACACGGTAGAACAATCAGAGGAGACGTAGAATGTAAGATTTCGTTCAAATCCTAGATTAGGATGGTAACAAAATCCAAGATGGCGTCCAAGATGGCCGCCAAGTTTTATATTGCCCAGACGATAGAAGAGTCAAATTCAAGTTCTGTTCTCCGTTTATACACTAGGTGTTCTTCAACATAAATGCAAACACCCCCGCCATCTGAATTTCGGTCTGATCTAAATGGGGAGCAGAAATATTCACTTAATAGTTTTTCTGTAGAATAAGATTGGACGAGGTGGGTTTCGGTGAAACAGAGGATGTCATACTCGTTTATGGATTCAATTAATGTTTCTAGCTTATTTCTGATACTACGAATAGTATATTAAAAAATGGTTATTTCCTTATAAACATAAAAGGGGTGATAACCGAAAACATTGGGTAAAGCCGTATACAACACATAACATAGTAGTACTCTGGGTTACTTCGTTCCGAAAGTGGTAAAAATGAAGAAAAAAAACCTATATGCGTGTCTGGATGTTGTATGACCCCCTGGTTTTGACGCCAATTTGCCAGTATATTATCAACATGGGATGTCTTGGTGGGGTAGAATTGTTAATGGGGTAGACCTGACCAGTGTGCATACTTCAAATGAGTTAGCAATTAACATCGTGGGATGCTGAGTGGAAATGTATGTCATAGAAATGTCATTTCTGGAGGCAAATCTTGATTGTGGGAAGGAATTATATATTTTTTTAAACTAGATTTTAATCACAAAAATTAAAGTTATTATACAATATTCTTTTTTATTTCGAAAATCGACACTGTACGGTTATATATTTAATTGTGAAACTGCTTGAGTTAAACTTATATATGTGTAGAATGAGCTTTCCAGCTCGTGTATATACAGGGACCACTATGATATGGGAGTCAATCATTTGCATGTCTCTCAGTTTCGGAGGATGTGTGACCAAACATTTATTCATTTAATTTTGTTATTAACGTGATATGGAATTTCACATGTACAATATACGATTCGACACATAGTTTATTTTCCTCAGCTGGCTCAAAATAAATGAGTCTTAATCTCGTATTCGTAAGCTCACGCTATTGACGTGCCGTGATACTGTCATATCAGTCAAATGTATATGTTGATCAAAATAACAACTTGTTACTCATAAGTGAATATCTGGTGAGCATGACTTTAATTAGAAAACGACTTCTCGTGAGCACAAGTGAGTGCGATGGTGCCCCTTGCAAGTATGGCTATCAGGCGATCAATCACACACTGAACTGAGGTGAACTTTAGTTGTGAGAAATTACCCAAAGCAACATGACTATGTTCGTATTTGGTTTCCACTCAATATAATAGTACATAATATAGATTTTCTCAACGCTAAAGAGGAATTTCACAAAGTGTTGTGTGTAAAACCAAAAAACAGTTATATTTATGTCAATGATTATGAATTGTTGTGTTAACCGTCTAGTGCTAAACTATTTATATATTATCAAATGGAAGATCGTTGTAACTAATAGAAATAATATGACCATACGCTAGCGTAATCAACGAACCAAGACAAAACCACTCACACGAGGGTAGCTGTGGCTTTTTCATTCTTTAAAAAAAAATCAAAATCAGTTTATAGATTTTCTTGTATTCCCTCCAAATAAGATTCACATAAGGCTATATTTCCTGGGTTCGTCGAATGAATGGACCCCAATCGTAATTTCGAGTATAAATTAGGCAAATCGTACTTCCAGGTAGTCTTGATCGACAGCTAGACTATTCATGGTCATAAACTACTAGTATCAACATCAAAGTGAAAATAGTTTTACCTTGTCGAGAGGGGAACGGAAACATCTTTAATGAAATTAACCAATTTATTTCTTTTATTGACGCTGGGTGAGTACTAAGCCGGAGATACTTTACCGAGAAGCAATGTCCATTCCATAGCTGTTCATTTCATTCAAAAGTGTCACCATTACGCTTTCAACGAAAATCGACGAACAACGTCATCGTGTAACTTTCCCCATTGACCGAGTTCGCCTGAATGTATCTTCTGCTTTGTTCATAATTATGTGTTTCCTTTCGAATCCAGTAAATAGTATATTTATGGATTATTACACACATGTATGTACTATATAGTCTTATGATAACACTTAATTCCTTATTACATATATGTTATTTCGTTTTCGCACAGTACCGCACCGTACCAAGTGCTGTACATTAAATGCCCACCTTCGCACAGTAGAACGGTAAATTCGTGATGACATTCTTATTATATTTCAAATAAGGAATTTCGATCACTTTTCACTCGCCCCGATGTGTGTAGACTGTAGTTACTATAGTGTCGTTATTTACGGTGTCTTATTTTCTAAATAAACGGTAAACTAACGCTACGAATTAACTTACATTGTAATTAAATGTTCATAATTCTCATTTGCAATACCAGTAATCGAAAGACACAGTAAAAAGATTTTCCGATTACGACATTAATGCTTTAAGCCCATCGATCTACTTTGCGACAAAAGTGGTCGCGAAATTCAAAACAGCTGAGTCGTATTAGATAATTGAAGACGTCACAAAATCAGATATAGTCTATATACGACCCAAATCGTCCGACTTTGGTTCGTTATAATATATAGTATATATCTATCCATATTTCAAGAAATATTAATTTCTTTGTATTGTGTTTGTTGTTCCACATCAGTTTGGTCGACGCATCATTAAAATGCCGCTGCTCCGTGGATTTCAAGCCGCTGAATCGCGAAATGTTCCACATTGAACGTGCGTCAATAATTACTCGACGAATATGGAATTTCGATAGAGCTAACTTCGAGGCAATGAATCATACGTGTTCTGCTTGGGATTACCGGGATATTGTCCGCACCACTCCCGTGTCTGCTCTCGTAACTCACTATACTGATACAATCCACCAAGTTTGCCAGGAATTTATACCAAGTAAGGTTGTACATATTAGAAGGGACGTTCCAGAATGGCTTACTTGCGGTTTAAGACAACTAATGAGACAACGAAATAGATTGCATAAAAGTGCTAAAATCAAAAACACACCTAATACATGGAGTAAATTTCGGGCGAAACGAAACGAAGTCATTAGCGCAGTCCGGAAAGCCAAATTGGATTATGATAACAAACTTGATGCAATACTTATTAATGACTTCGACAACTCAACATGGTGGAAACAATTTCAGAAATTAATCTCAAATGGTAAGCGCAATTCACTACCCCCTCTCCAACTCAATGGCGAACACATTATTTCTACTGTAGAAAGTTTATATACTTTTATTAATTTCGTGCGCATTAATACATTTCCCCAATTGCGTTTTTTTATTTTGCGACGTTTAGTTCTACGCATAATTCCTCTAAAATGATCATGTGGGCCGATGAAGCTGTGTCATCATCACTCGACCGTACAACGATCGCAAGGTTTGACTCACTTACATTTTGCTGATAATTAAACGGGCGATTTGTTCTTATTAAGAATCATGAATGCTGGCATAAATGGGTTATTCATTAAGTTATCAAGTGGACTTGTGTGTTAGCATGCAAAATATAACACATTTTTGGCTATTTTCTAATTATATACATCAATACAAGGATGCTTACATGTTGTAACACACCAAGTGACTATTTTTCTAAATACATTCTAAAGGGTTTTTTAGACAACTAATATATATTAGACAACTAATATATATTAGTACATCTTACAAATTTCGTCGAACTTCGCTTACGAAATATTATGATCAACGTTTTTTAACGATTTCTTCGTTTTCACACCAACTCGAGTCCATCAGTGTGTTCAAAAATAACCAATAACAACATATTATTTGAAAACGGCGATATTTTGTTCGTTTGGATCATTTAGAACCAGTATTTAGACGATTTTCGAAGTCCCACTGAACCTCCCAGCTGGGCGGGTACGAACCTCATGGCTGGGCGGTTGGGAAGATGACCGGGCGGGTACGAAGCTGGCTGGTTACGAACTATCATGCTAACTAATGTTTAAAAGATAATTTTACTTGTGTGTATGAACCGTGTCATTATATCTTTTACACAGAACCTCCTGGCTGGGCAGTTACGAACCTCCTGGCTGGGCGGTTACGAACTATCATACTAGCTATATGTGTTTCGTCCTTAAAGACTTTTTTTTTCTTGTGTGTATGAACCGTGCCATTGCATTGAGGATAAGATTTAAGCTTCAGAACATCACCTTTCTCGAATACAATTATAAAATTATACAACATCAAGATGAACATGCAAATTTTATTCCTGTTATATTTAAAAATTATTTCAGCTCATATTTAAGATTGTGTGCACTCATCCCTGTTCTTTTGTTATTTTACACAATTTTATAAAGTATGTTCAATAAATTGAATTGAATTGAAGGATTTTAGTATCGCAAATAAATTGAGGCTTACCTTTTATGACCGATATAATTATCCAATATCACAGTAAAATTCGACTATGGTTACATACACGTCGAACGATATTTAGCTGATGAACAATTCCTTGCCTATCGCATATGAGGGGTTTTGGGCTTGGGACCCAGGGAGGATTTGGAAGGGGCGTAGCCCCTCCCCTACAACCCACTTGTGAATTTTAATACGAACATGATATGGTTTTACATAACATGAGGTGGTGAAGGTGAAATGGAAATGATCTATTTTTTTTTCTTAGGTTTCTTTTTTTTCTTTGTTGTATTTCTGTTTGCTGTTGTTCTTGTTGTTCTTGTTCTTATTGAAGCCCAGCTACCCATTCTTCCCTTTCTTTCGCGCGTACTTCCCTTTCTTTCTTCTCAAATCTTTTGTTGCCATTTCGCGTGTTCTGCGAGAAACTCTTCCGTAGAAAGGGAGGGCCTGGTGGCTGTGCTGGTGTTGTTGCTGGTGGTAGTAGAGCTGGGGGACACCGGGATGAGATGAAATTCCGGTGTCCGTGGTGGCAAGCTGTCCAACTCCACATCAAAGCTGGCGGCAGGAACATCTGGGGTGGTGTTCACGTCCCTGTCTCCGCTCACCTCGATGACGACAGCAGGGACCTCCGGCAGATCAACGGAGTCCCTACTGGCTGGTACGATGTCGTCTGTCTCCATGCACGTCGAGTCGTCTGGGCGTCTCTTAGACAACTTCGGCCTGCCGGCTATGACACTGAACCACACAGGGAGGGTCACCCCCATCTTCTTCGTCCACTTCGCCCGTCTGGCGGCGTCCCTTCTCCGTCTAGCTGGTGTATTTTTCTTTGGAGGCCCCTTCTTCAAGTTACGGCTGGTTTCGGCGTTTCTGTCCCGGGCAGAAGATCTCTGGATACCAGCATCCACTGTCCGGAATTCAACGCAAAGAACCAAATAGCCCCTGTTAGCTTGGAGATTCCATCTAACAGTGTCCACTATCTGAGATCTTTGCATTGCAGCCAACGCGGCGTCAGGGATTAGCTCCATTGTCCGTACTAAGCCTAATCCAAAACCGTCTCACTCGCCGGCATCAGCACGAGGACGGATGCTCCCAATTAAGGTGACAGTCAGCACAACTCACTCGTGCCAACGCTCTGACAGAGAGGAACTAATGCAGCCAAAGCAATTATGACTGGTTCGCTCCACTCCCTGCCAGAGTTCCTTGCCTATAGTAAGCAATCTATTTAAAAAAAAATTCTAGTAAGCAATCTTTGACCGGATCAAACATGAGTTGTTCTCACCTTGTCACGTTTCTGACATTTGAGTGAGCGATAATGGTGATATGTCATATGTTCAGTTTTGAAACGGTGGTGTGCTCGCGTGAGACAAACGTTGTAACAACACGTCAAAAAGACAATGGTGTGATCTATAGAAAGTGAGCTGTGTTGTTACGTGTACAACTTTTGTCTCAAGCGAGCAAAACTGACCACATGCCATATCATCTTTGATGTGAGCAATGTGTTGTTTAGTTATGTCGACAATATGTCACTATAGCAAAGGATTGTTGATACAGTGACGAGCTCATGTCCGCGTAGGGTTTCTGCACCGTTTTAAAACTGAGCATATGCCATATCACCTTTATCGCTCACTCAAACGTAAAAAACGTGTCAATGTGAGAACAACTCAAGTTTGATCCTGACAAAGATTGCTTACCAGCAAATTCCAAAAAAAGATTGGTTACTTGGAAATGTATTGTTCACCATCTAAATATCGTTCGTTGTGTGTAACCATGGCCGGATTTTAATGTCATATTGGATAACTAGCAGGGTTACCCGGCGTTGGCCAGGTTAATGCGATGAGAAACCCTCTGTATGCTGTGGATATTTGTTGGGGATAGAGAATGCTCTTGCTTAAAAGTGTTATACGTTTTCTCATAAATTTTATATTCAAATAGCATCATAAAACATGATTATTACAGTCATTGGATATAAGTAGTGGCTCACCTTGTCAATTGTCATTCTGTTTGTCGCGATTAATCCGTTCCAACAATAATGAAGTATGTATTTATTTACAACTGCGTATACATTAGACGTTATAATATGATACGTGAACATCATAAACACATTAGTTCGATAAAAGATGATAATTGGGTTTTAAATATTGAGATGTGTCAATCAATTTAGTGGGTTGGACTAAGATCTCGAGGACACCTGGCTATCTCCACGAAGATACAGATGTTTCAAAGAAATTTCCAGGTGCTCCTCTGTTTGTGGTGCTATATATTGGCTAAATATTCTCAGTTTAAACGAAATGTTGATGCGCATAAATATTAGCTACATGTGCCAGGCACAGAGCGAGATTTTGAGTTGTTTATGTCAGTCGAGGAGTCTGTTATAAAACCCTTGTCAGATGTGCAGTATTGGGAGGATCCTGAAAAGTCTTATGCTACTAACTGCATTTTCTTGTATATCAGAAGAAACTATATTTGACTGCACACTGTGACCACTATTTTTGAACAGCCCTTCCATATCTGTTGACAAATTGTAACTTTTTTGTGGAAACTGTATTGAATGGAACATACTCAATTTTGTTATAATATATATGCAATCCTCTGACGGTTCGGAGTCTCACAGTTTGCACGAATATATGTATCTCTTCAATAGAATGATAAATATACGTTTAATGCTTCTTCTATGTATCTCTTTTTGCTAGCTCATTTTGTGAATGCCCTGATTGCTACTCCCATATAAATATGACAGTTAAGAAGATATAATTGTTCAAGTGACTTAAGTGGGTCACCATATGTCGGGATTGTGAACGTCCAAAACTACTTAAAATGATATGGAGATGGCCTGGGTGACTGTATATAACTTATATGTGGATAAAGGCGAATAGCAATCTTATCAATGATAGTGCATATCCGCTCGCCATCCGCGACGCAAACGACACCAAATGTGATTTAATTCATGGTATAGCATTAGAGAAAAACGTGTATGAATTCGGTGGAAATTGGTGCCAAATAAATTTGTACCAGCGCCTCTTTTGACATATTTAAACCACTCCCATTAGACTCATGGATGCATGCTATACTGGAGATGAGTATATATATGTTTGGTGGTAATCAGCAACTAAACAAATTCTGAGAATAGTTATGACCCATATCTCTCACCCAACCGACAGCAATTTGACGTCTTTAAATCACACGATGATATTCCTCGTACCATAGAGAAGAATAATATATCAATTTGGTGGAAATCTGGGCTACAAATAGTTTATTAAATCAATTGTTGATGCAACGCTGACTCGAACAACGCCATATTGCGAAGGTGATTATGTATTCGTTTGGTGGAAATCGGTGACAAAATTATTTCACGATATATTTTTAATTTTGCCGACCTCCTCCTTTTCTTCCCCTGACACCAACAGCGTCATTTTAGAAACATTTTACCCGCACCGTTATCTTCCTTGTAAACAGTTACCCCTCTTAGAACGCCTTGGTGCCATCTCGATTGTACCGCGTGAAGTTATATATAGAACGCACACAGACAGACAGAAAGACAGACAGGCAGACAGTATGATTTGATTTCTTGTATCATTTGAGAAGAACGTGTCTGAATTTGATGGTAATTAGTACTAACAATATTTTGTATCAGCATTGGTGACCCTCCCGTCCCTATTTCAGTCTCAAGCTGCACACACTAAGACTCATTAGAGATTAGAGATGCATATATATGAATTTGGTGAAAATTGGCGAGTATACAAATTCGTCTCAAATTTAAGGTCCCCATATCTCTCACCCATAGGGTACAAATTTGGTGTATCTAAACGACACGATAAGATTCCTCGTATCACAGAGAAGTATATGTATCAATCAGGTGGAAATCGGCACTAAACATATAGATATAATTTGTTGTGTCCTTCTCATCTCTATAAACCACTGACTCGAATGGCCCAACCTATGACATCCTTGAACCACACGATTATACTCCTGATATCATGGAGATGATTGTTTATAAGTATGGTGATAAACGGCGACTAAACGATTTTTTTTTATCAAATTTGGTGCCAATCCACACCCCCCATCTCTCAAACAAACAGCACCACTATGGCGTCTTTAAATCACACGATTAGATTCCTCGTATCTTGAATCAGAATGTGTATCAATTTTGTGGAAATTGGCGCAAAACAAAATTGTGCATCAATTTTTGCTGCCCCTGTCCCTTTCAATGCAACCCTGACTCGAATGAGGCCACATTTGACAGATATAAGCAACACCATTAGACTCCTCATACCATGGGGATGATTTTGTATAAGTGTGGTGGCAATCGGCGGACTAAACCAATTATTATCAAATTTAGTGCCCACCCCTCCCAATCTCTCAACCAAAAGACAACAATTTGGCGTTGTTAACGCGCACAATTTGATTCCTTGTATAATGAAGAAGAATATATATATCAATTTGGTGGAGAACGGCGCTAAAATTAGTTTTTCAATTTTGGTGCCCCTCTCCCCTTCCGTGCATCCCTGACTCGAACGACGCCACTTTTAAACCACACCGTTGTTTTTTTCATATCATGGGTTTGGCGTTGTTAAATCGCACAATTAGATTCCTTATATCATGAAGAAGAATATATATCAATTTGGTGGAGATCGACGCTAAAATTAGTTTTTCAATTTTGGTGCCCCTCTCCCCCTTCCGTGCATCCCTGACTCGAACGACGCCACTTTTAAACCACACCGTTGGTTTTTTTCATATCATGGGGATGATTATATATAAGTTTGGTGGAAATTGGCGACAGAAACAAAAATCTGCCCCTCCCGGGCACCCCTGACGCGAACGGCGCGACTTTTGCCATATTTAAACAAACCCATTAGATTCCTCATATCATGGGGATTATTATATATAAGTTTGGTGGCAATCGGCGACAATATTTTTTTCTGCCCCTCCCCCTTTTCTGCCCCTGACAACAACGGCGTCACTTTAGAAAATTCTAACCCCGACCATTATCTTTCTCGTACAAAGCTACTCCTAGTAGACCCCTTTGGCATCATCTAGATGGTCCCCTGTGAATTTATATAGAACACAGACAGACAGACATTCGCAAATATAGATATAGATTATACCCGACAAGAAAACGTAAGCCACAATTTATTTGCGATACCAAAATCCTCACTGCAAGGTTCTGTGTAAAGGATCTAATGGCACGGTTCATACACACAAGTAACATTATCTTTTAAGCATTAGATAGCATGATAGTTCGTAACCGCCCAGCCAGGTTCGTACCCGCCCAGTCACGTTCGTAACCGCTCAGCCATGAGGTTCGTAACCGCCCAGCTGGGAGGTTCAGTGAGAGTTCGTGCAAAATAGCCAAATTTTACTATCAAAGTTACTCCAGGAAAGCACAAGTTTATCATACTAGAATTAGATTAGGCTGTAGTAACCTGAATAGAGACCTCGTCGTAAATCACTTGAAAGATTCTCCGTTTTGTTTCTGTGGTGAATTTGAAATTGAATCAGCATACCACTTCTTTGTTCATTGTCCTCTATATATTCAAGAGAGAATAGAGCTATTGGTCGCTCTCCCAACAAGCAGAATATTAATTGATATCCTATTATATGGCTCAAGTGAACTTTCTGATCGTTTAAATATTCAGATCTTTGTTGCCGTACAGAAGTTCATTTTACAAACTCGACGTCTCTCATAACCGCGATGAGACGTCCGATCGCCGGGTCATGCAATACACCACATGTCATTTATGTATTTGTTTTATCACATTATCTGTATTGTGTGCTCCTGGTAGGGTGGACTCATCATTTCTCAATGGAATTTTAATGAATGAAATTTAATAATTTCCATTCGAGGGCCAATCATTCTCCGTGTCACTGGGCCACTCTCCATGCAATTGAGTCATTGTTTCATCAAATAATGCTAAAGTACGCTTCTAACCAATTATTTTAACCAATTATCTTAATATTAATTAACAATACAAGTAGGTTGACTCTGTTCTTTCGCATTTCCTCCATGTGGGCCGTGATGCGTTTCGATTCGATTTGATTTTGAATTCTCCATGGTTCGTAAATAGTATATGTTTTAAATATCAAAGTTGTGTAACAAAAAATATATATACGGTACTTCGCTTCACTCCCATCTTTCATTTTGGCTGATGTATGGTATACATTCCATGAACTTCTGTGAGAATTATATCTCATGTCCAAGCTAAGCCACATTAACACTTTTATTAATGTACATCATCTCTTTTGACCCATTATTTGCAGGTAGGAACATGTTTGGAACTACATTGGAACTACAGAGAAGAAGTTCAACACAAACACCTAATATGATCCCGATATCTGAGATTCAGGTAGTGTAGTTCGATGTTCGTACTAAGAATTAAAGGTTCAGCATCATACCCACAGGTCGCATCTATGTACACGTGTATGTACAGCAGGATATTCTCTAACGTGGTGACCAGGATGAAAATCATACAATGTTCCGCTTCCAGTAAGAAACCGCTTCTTTGATTGGTCAGCCTTTTCATGACGGCATTTATGCTGGAGAGAGGTGTAGGAGATTTTGACATTTTCTGCTGATCATTCTTCGGAATAAGTGCCAAATTAATGTGAATGACCAGGACTGTTGGCAGAACATAAACGCTCTTGTGGTGGATTGACGGTAACATGGCGTGACATTGACCGCTTGGCTTTGCGAATCGGTTGAACATAAACCCGAAGCCGTCGATGTCACACCATTTTACCATCAATCCACCACAACTAAACTAAAAAAGTTTTCCTGAACAAACATGTTCGCTATAAAATTCTGAAACGATCTTAGACATTATTATTCAAAATAACATGTAATCACATATTGAATGCATACAGAGGTCCGAAACGGCATCTCCAGTTTAGACCTAGTTTGAACTACCAGTTTAAACTGGGTTTTAGTAGTAACACCAAGTTGTTCTCCACCGCTGGGACGACATAGATTTGGTCGATTGCGTCACCTGTGGGCCACACTTGTCCAATTGCAAGGATAGGAGGCGTAGTCTGTCTATTTATTATCGCTGCTTGTCAATGCATTGTCCGGCCACGCGACCTGTTGTCGCTATCTAATCTTCTAATCAGGCGAATAACCCGTGCACTTTGAGAAATCACGATGACTGCACGGTCTGTATTATAGCGGTTATATATTATCTAATATCATGGACGAAAATTACTTTCGGAACTCTTTGACGACAAGTGTGTGTGGCTCGCTCCAAATATCCATTAGGAACACCCTACCCTCATCATTGGAGGGTACCACCCTGATGTGTGAAAATGGGGTATAGAGCATTTTATTCCTTATTCGCAAAAAAACATGCCTCTGTCGGTCAATATTACGGCATGTGTAGGTGGCCCGCCCCATATACCCAATAGAAACACCCCACCCTCACACAGGTGTCGGAATGGGGTATGGACCGTTATCGAGAACGGTAAGGATTTCATCCAATATGACGGCATTTTGTGGGCGGCCAGCCCTCAAATATAGTCCATAGAAACACCCCCATCCTCACCGCGGGTGGTTCTACCCGAGCGGGTGAAAATGCTAGCATCATATAATTTTCTACGACGAAATGCCTGCAAACTACACCGTGAAAACCTGTCAGTGTATGAACGTACCCTAACGTGGCAGTCAATATGTATACGATTCAGCGGTAATATTGACACCCGGGATAAGCCCTGCATACAATGTTGATCCACACTGAGAAAGTATAACATATATATATACTATGTCGTTGTGGCAGCAATGTGTGCAAATAAGGCAGTTGGTATAAGGTGGAGGTTTCAAGCGGTCTCATGGTATAACTGATAGTATCTTATGACAGAAGGTATGGACATTATCTGGAATGGCAGTATTATAATATTTTGTGTCTAGCTTTCCGTATACTCACAGTAAGTTAACTGACACTCTACCTATAATCGGATATGCGGATCGTTAATTAATTATACATGCAGCAATTTCGACATCAGTTAAAATTAAACTTTTTTTTTTTATAATTAAAACACATACCATACTCGCATAAAATGATTTCCCGTACAGCTATGAAATCAAATAGTTTGCTCGATTTAAAATTATTCAAAGTATAGTCAAGCCATATACACACACGGAATTATCATGTCATATACGATTTTAAGCTATAAGGATCCAACACAACTACCAACAATGGTTATCACACATCGTTTAAACTGTCCAACTAGTGCCTAGTATCGAGCTCTGAATTAGAGGTTTTCACACATATTATTTAGTGGGAGGAGCTTACACAAATTGTGTTTAGTTTTGTATCTATCTATCTATCTATCTACGCACAGTTTCTTCGCAACAGCTTCTACCACGGAGAGTTGTCGTTCACAACAAGAGCTCAATAAGGTATCTCAGCATGTTTTAGTGTGCTTTCCGTGGTTCGTTGCGTATGCGTATACAGTGGAACGATGGTTTCTTCATTACACAGAACACAGTCTTCTGACTAAAGGAATCGGTGGTTGGGCGTGACGACCCTTTCGATGGCAAGAGACTGATTACTTATGATTAGAATAAAGTATCGTTTAAATAATAGTGCAGATACCCCTGACATTTATTTGCAGACATTTCGATACAGAAAGCTACAAGATGCCAGAAAACGAACACAATCATACATGTAAATTCAATAGTAACACGGCTACCTATACGTGGGAGTAAATACTCTGTATTGCCGCATCGCAAAGTGCTGCCGTGGTACCCATGCACATATTGCCTGTAAATAGTATTACAGTATCTCACAAGAATCAATCATCATAAATGAAGACACACGTCGGTAGTGCCATTACATGTGGAACTATACAGACATGTTAATTCACACACTGACAACCTTGTTGAGTAAAATCTCTACTCAACACGTTGAGTCATAATTTGTTGAGCGGTTTGTATTCAACTGTTGAGTAACGATTACTCAACAATGACAAACCATGATATCTGATTCGCGGATTTAATCAACACGTTGATTAAAAGTTCTTGGAACACTAACTCTATTTAGAGCACAATCCCATTGTTACAATCATTCCCTGATTTTAGGTAAAGCACATCAATTCCCAAGGCTGGCGAAGGAATAGTTCAGTGATTATCCCATTGTTAGGCATACGCAACTCATAACAGACAAATCGCACGGGCGCTTCAAAGTGGGACCAGTCCGTATCTATTCACATTCAACTGCGATCAGTTCATGTTAATCACGTTGTTTGGCGTGGCTAACAGGCTATTGTATCCAATCGCGGCCAGCGCACGGATTGTTTGTTGTGGTCAAAACACGCTGAACGGCACATTTCCAGTTGATTGTATTATGTAGCATCAATTGTGCTCAAAGTCGGTCAGAGCACGCGAATAGTTCTTTACCAGAATATATCTCGTCTTCGACTCGATTGATTCTGTTAACGAACAATTCTTGTACTCTAACCATTACTTAAACACTGTGTATATAAGTGTAGTCATTTTCAGTCTACGTTTCAACATTACATATTGGATCGACAAATGCAACATTGAGGTAGCAATATACGATTTCCAGCAATTTTGCCAACCTGGGAGGAGGTATTGTACTTCAAATCAATGCTGAGCCATTATCTTTGGCATAGGTCCCATCAAGCATGTTTTAATTTCGACAGAAATGTTAGGTGTACTCATTTGTCTGTACTTTTAGTCTAGAATGTGCTGGGGGTGACCGTCGCACATGGGAGGAATTTATGCGACCATCATTTTCTTATAAGAAAATTACTCTAGTTTTCGAAATCAGAGGGCGCCGAGCCGAAGTAGGTGACAAAATATACATTTTCGCTATGTTCATACGGTACCCTACCGAAAAATAGACACATTTCAGCGGTTTGACAGGCAATAGACAACCGGTTGACCGGGCATCAAAATGGGAAAGAATGAACACATAGTTGCAATTTATGGAGCTAATGTTCACACCTATTCAGATTCAACATTGTTTTTTGCTTTCGTTCTGATTTCGTGACGTCATGGTCAAATATGTAGCGTGACGCGTCAAAAATTCATGGCGATTCAGACAAAGTGTCGGGCGTCAACTCTGTGCAAATATATCATATCTGTCGAATTCTTCCAAATTATATAATTTTGGAAACGGAAGAGTATTCTCTACAAAATAATGTTCATATCTGTATTATATATCTCCAAGTGGTAAACTAATCGACAAAAGCTTAACCCTCACCCCAATTTCACAAATATCCACTTAAATGCATCCATCCAGGTTGTTTCCAATAAAACATCGACAATGCATATTTTATAGTATCATACACGGTAGAACAATCAGAGGAGACGTAGAATGTAAGATTTCGTTCAAATCCTAGATTAGGATGGTAACAAAATCCAAGATGGCGTCCAAGATGGCCGCCAAGTTTTATATTGCCCAGACGATAGAAGAGTCAAATTCAAGTTCTGTTCTCCGTTTATACACTAGGTGTTCTTCAAAATAAATGCAAACACACCTGCCATCTGAATTTCGGTCTGATCTAAATGGGGAGCAGAAATATTCACTTAATAGTTTTTCTGTAGAATAAGATTGGACGAGGTGGGTTTCGGTGAAACAGAGGATGTCATACTCGTTTATGGATTCAATTAATGTTTCAAGCTTATTTCTGATACTACGAATAGTATATTAAAAAATGGTTATTTCCTTATAAACATAAAAGGGGTGATAACCGAAAACATTGGGTAAAGCCGTATACAACACATAACATAGTAGTACTCTGGGTTACTTCGTTCCGAAAGTGGTAAAAATGAAGAAAAAAAAACCTATATGCGTGTCTGGATGTTGTATGACCCCCTGGTTTTGACGCCAATTTGCCAGTATATTATCAACATGGGATGTCTTGGTGGGGTAGAATTGTTAATGGGGTAGAGCTGACCAGTGTGCATACTTCAAATGAGTTAGCAATTAACATCGTGGGATGCTGAGTGGAAATGTATGTCATAGAAATGTCATTTCTGGAGGCAAATCTTGATTGTGGGAAGGAATTATATATTTTTTTAAACTAGATTTTAATCACAAAAATTAAAGTTATTATACAATATTCTTTTTTATTTCGAAAATCGACACTGTACGGTTATATATTTAATTGTGAAACTGCTTGAGTTAAACTTATATATGTATAGAATGAGCTTTCCAGCTCGTGTATATACAGGGACCACTATGATATGGGAGTCAATCATTTGCATGTCTCTCAGTTTCGGAGGATGTGTGACCAAACATTTATTCATTTAATTTTGTTATTAACGTGATATGGAATTTCACATGTACAATATACGATTCGACACATAGTTTATTTTCCTCAGCTGGCTCAAAATAAATGAGTCTTAATCTCGTATTCGTAAGCTCACGCTATTGACGTGCCGTGATACTGTCATATCAGTCAAATGTATATGTTGATCAAAATAACAACTTGTTACTCATAAGTGAATATCTGGTGAGCATGACTTTAATTAGAAAACGACTTCTCGTGAGCACAAGTGAGTGCGATGGTGCCCCTTGCACGTATGGCTATCAGGCGATCAATCACACACTGAACTGAGGTGAACTTTAGTTGTGAGAAATTACCCAAAGCAACATGACTATGTTCGTATTTGGTTTCCACTCAATATAATAGTACATAATATAGATTTTCTCAACGCTAAAGAGGAATTTCACAAAGTGTTGTGTGTAAAACCAAAAAACAGTTATATTTATGTCAATGATTATGAATTGTTGTGTTAACCGTCTAGTGCTAAACTATTTATATATTATCAAATGGAAGATCGTTGTAACTAATAGAAATAATATGATCATACGCTAGCGTAATCAACGAACCAAGACAAAACCACTCACACGAGGGTAGCTGTGGCTTTTTCATTCTTTAAAAAAAATCAAAATCAGTTTATAGATTTTCTTGTATTCCCTCCAAATAAGATTCACATAAGGCTATATTTCCTGGGTTCGTCGAATGAATGGACCCCAATCGTAATTTCGAGTATAAATTAGGCAAATCGTACTTCCAGGTAGTCTTGATCGACAGCTAGACTATTCATGGTCATAAACTACTAGTATCAACATCAAAGTGAAAATAGTTTTACCTTGTCGAGAGGGGAACGGAAACATCTTTAATGAAATTAACCAATTTATTTCTTTTATTGACGCTGGGTGAGTACTAAGCCGGAGATACTTTACCGAGAAGCAATGTCCATTCCATAGCTGTTCATTTCATTCAAAAGTGTCACCATGTCGCTTTCAACGAAAATCGACGAACAACGTCATCGTGTAACTTTCCCCATTGACCGAGTTCGCCTGAATGTATCTTCTGCTTTGTTCATAATTATGTGTTTCCTTTCGAATCCAGTAAATAGTATATTTATGGATTATTACACACATGTATGTACTATATAGTCTTATGATAACACTTAATTCCTTATTACATATATGTTATTTCGTTTTCGCACAGTACCGCACCGTACCAAGTGCTGTACATTAAATGCCAACCTTCGCACAGTAGAACGGTAAATTCGTGATGACATTCTTATTATATTTCAAATAAGGAATTTCGATCACTTTTCACTCGCCCCGATGTGTGTAGACTGTAGTTACTATAGTGTCGTTATTTACGGTGTCTTATTTTCTAAATAAACGGTAAACTAACGCTACGAATTAACTTACATTGTAATTAAATGTTCATAATTCTCATTTGCAATACCAGTAATCGAAAGACACAGTAAAAAGATTTTCCGATTACGACATTAATGCTTTAAGCCCATCGATCTACTTTGCGACAAAAGTGGTCGCGAAATTCAAAACAGCTGAGTCGTATTAGATAATTGAAGACGTCACAAAATCAGATATAGTCTATATACGACCCAAATCGTCCGACTTTGGTTCGTTATAATATATAGTATATATCTATCCATATTTCAAGAAATATTAATTTCTTTGTATTGTGTTTGTTGTTCCACATCAGTTTGGTCGACGCATCATTAAAATGCCGCTGCTCCGTGGATTTCAAGCCGCTGAATCGCGAAATGTTCCACATTGAACGTGCGTCAATAATTACTCGACGAATATGGAATTTCGATAGAGCTAACTTCGAGGCAATGAATCATACGTGTTCTGCTTGGGATTACCGGGATATTGTCCGCACCACTCCCGTGTCTGCTCTCGTAACTCACTATACTGATACAATCCACCAAGTTTGCCAGGAATTTATACCAAGTAAGGTTGTACATATTAGAAGGGACGTTCCAGAATGGCTTACTTGCGGTTTAAGACAACTAATGAGACAACGAAATAGATTGCATAAAAGTGCTAAAATCAAAAACAAACCTAATACATGGAGTAAATTTCGGGCGAAACGAAACGAAGTCATTAGCGCAGTCCGGAAAGCCAAATTGGATTATGATAACAAACTTGATGCAATACTTATTAATGACTTCGACAACTCAACATGGTGGAAACAATTTCAGAAATTAATCTCAAATGGTAAGCGCAATTCACTACCCCCTCTCCAACTCAATGGCGAACACATTATTTCTACTGTAGAAAGTTTATATACTTTTATTAATTTCGTGCGCATTAATACATTTCCCCAATTGCGTTTTTTTATTTTGCGACGTTTAGTTCTACGCATAATTCCTCTAAAATGATCATGTGGGCCGATGAAGCTGTGTCATCATCACTCGACCGTACAACGATCGCAAGGTTTGACTCACTTACATTTTGCTGATAATTAAACGGGCGATTTGTTCTTATTAAGAATCATGAATGCTGGCATAAATGGGTTATTCATTAAGTTATCAAGTGGACTTGTGTGTTAGCATGCAAAATATAACACATTTTTGGCTATTTTCTAATTATATACATCAATACAAGGATGCTTACATGTTGTAACACACCAAGTGACTATTTTTCTAAATACATTCTAAAGGGTTTTTTAGACAACTAATATATATTAGACAACTAATATATATTAGTACATCTTACAAATTTCGTCGAACTTCGCTTACGAAATATTATGATCAACGTTTTTTAACGATTTCTTCGTTTTCACACCAACTCGAGTCCATCAGTGTGTTCAAAAATAACCAATAACAACATATTATTTGAAAACGGCGATATTTTGTTCGTTTGGATCATTTAGAACCAGTATTTAGACGATTTTCGAAGTCCCACTGAACCTCCCAGCTGGGCGGGTACGAACCTCATGGCTGGGCGGTTGGGAAGATGACCGGGCGGGTACGAAGCTGGCTGGTTACGAACTATCATGCTAACTAATGTTTAAAAGATAATTTTACTTGTGTGTATGAACCGTGTCATTATATCTTTTACACAGAACCTCCTGGCTGGGCAGTTACGAACCTCCTGGCTGGGCGGTTACGAACTATCATACTAGCTATATGTGTTTCGTCCTTAAAGACTTTTTTTTTCTTGTGTGTATGAACCGTGCCATTGCATTGAGGATAAGATTTAAGCTTCAGAACATCACCTTTCTCGAATACAATTATAAAATTATACAACATCAAGATGAACATGCAAATTTTATTCCTGTTATATTTAAAAATTATTTCAGCTCATATTTAAGATTGTGTGCACTCATCCCTGTTCTTTTGTTATTTTACACAATTTTATAAAGTATGTTCAATAAATTGAATTGAATTGAAGGATTTTAGTATCGCAAATAAATTGAGGCTTACCTTTTATGACCGATATAATTATCCAATATCACAGTAAAATTCGACTATGGTTACATACACGTCGAACGATATTTAGCTGATGAACAATTCCTTGCCTATCGCATATGAGGGGTTTTGGGCTTGGGACCCAGGGAGGATTTGGAAGGGGCGTAGCCCCTCCCCTACAACCCACTTGTGAATTTTAATACGAACATGATATGGTTTTACATAACATGAGGTGGTGAAGGTGAAATGGAAATGATCTATTTTTTTTTCTTAGGTTTCTTTTTTTTCTTTGTTGTATTTCTGTTTGCTGTTGTTGTTGTTGTTCTTGTTCTTATTGAAGCCCAGCTACCCATTCTTCCCTTTCTTTCGCGCGTACTTCCCTTTCTTTCTTCTCAAATCTTTTGTTGCCATTTCGCGTGTTCTGCGAGAAACTCTTCCGTAGAAAGGGAGGGCCTGGTGGCTGTGCTGGTGTTGTTGCTGGTGGTAGTAGAGCTGGGGGACACCGGGATGAGATGAAATTCCGGTGTCCGTGGTGGCAAGCTGTCCAACTCCACATCAAAGCTGGCGGCAGGAACATCTGGGGTGGTGTCCACGTCCCTGTCTCCGCTCACCTCGATGACGACAGCAGGGACCTCCGGCAGATCAACGGAGTCCCTACTGGCTGGTACGATGTCGTCTGTCTCCATGCACGTCGAGTCGTCTGGGCGTCTCTTAGACAACTTCGGCCTGCCGGCTATGACACTGAACCACACAGGGAGGGTCACCCCCATCTTCTTCTTCCACTTCGCCCGTCTGGCGGCGTCCCTTCTCCGTCTAGCTGGTGTATTTTTCTTTGGAGGCCCCTTCTTCAAGTTACGGCTGGTTTCGGCGTTTCTGTCCCGGGCAGAAGATCTCTGGATACCAGCATCCACTGTCCGGAATTCAACGCAAAGAACCAAATAGCCCCTGTTAGCTTGGAGATTCCATCTAACAGTGTCCACTATCTGAGATCTTTGCATTGCAGCCAACGCGGCGTCAGGGATTAGCTCCATTGTCCGTTCTAAGCCTAATCCAAAACCGTCTCACTCGCCGGCATCAGCACGAGGACGGATGCTCCCAATTAAGGTGACAGTCAGCACAACTCACTCGTGCCAACGCTCTGATAGAGAGGAACTAATGCAGCCAAAGCAATTATGACTGGTTCGCTCCACTCCCTGCCAGAGTTCCTTGCCTATAGTAAGCAATCTATTTAAAAAAAAATTCTAGTAAGCAATCTTTGACCGGATCAAACATGAGTTGTTCTCACCTTGTCACGTTTCTGACATTTGAGTGAGCGATAATGGTGATATGTCATATGTTCAGTTTTGAAACGGTGGTGTGCTCGCGTGAGACAAACGTTGTAACAACACGTCAAAAAGACAATGGTGTGATCTATAGAAAGTGAGCTGTGTTGTTACGTGTACAACTTTTGTCTCAAGCGAGCAAAACTGACCACATGCCATATCATCTTTGATGTGAGCAATGTGTTGTTTAGTTATGTCGACAATATGTCACTATAGCAAAGGATTGTTGATACAGTGACGAGCTCATGTCCGCGTAGGGTTTCTGCACCGTTTTAAAACTGAGCATATGCCATATCACCTTTATCGCTCACTCAAACGTAAAAAACGTGTCAATGTGAGAACAACTCAAGTTTGATCCTGACAAAGATTGCTTACCAGCAAATTCCAAAAAAAGATTGGTTACTTGGAAATGTATTGTTCACCATCTAAATATCGTTCGTTGTGTGTAACCATGGCCGGATTTTAATGTCATATTGGATAACTAGCAGGGTTACCCGGCGTTGGCCAGGTTAATGCGATGAGAAACCCTCTGTATGCTGTGGATATTTGTTGGGGATAGAGAATGCTCTTGCTTAAAAGTGTTATACGTTTTCTCATAAATTTTATATTCAAATAGCATCATAAAACATGATTATTACAGTCATTGGATATAAGTAGTGGCTCACCTTGTCAATTGTCATTCTGTTTGTCGCGATTAATCCGTTCCAACAATAATGAAGTATGTATTTATTTACAACTGCGTATACATTAGACGTTATAATATGATACGTGAACATCATAAACACATTAGTTCGATAAAAGATGATAATTGGGTTTTAAATATTGAGATGTGTCAATCAATTTAGTGGGTTGGACTAAGATCTCGAGGACACCTGGCTATCTCCACGAAGATACAGATGTTTCAAAGAAATTTCGAGGTGCTCCTCTGTTTGTGGTGCTATATATTGGCTAAATATTCTCAGTTTAAACGAAATGTTGATGCGCATAAATATTAGCTACATGTGCCAGGCACATAGCGAGATTTTGAGTTGTTTATGTCAGTCGAGGAGTCTGTTATAAAAACCCTTGTCAGATGTGCAGTATTGGGAGGATCCTGAAAAGTCTTATGCTACTAACTGCATTTTCTTGTATATCAGAAGAAACTATATTTGACTGCACACTGTGACCACTATTTTTGAACAGCCCTTCCATATCTGTTGACAAATTGTAACTTTTTTGTGGAAACTGTATTGAATGGAACATACTCAATTTTGTTATAATATATATGCAATCCTCTGACGGTTCGGAGTCTCACAGTTTGCACGAATATATGTATCTCTTCAATAGAATGATAAATATACGTTTAATGCTTCTTCTATGTATCTCTTTTTGCTAGCTCATTTTGTGAATGCCCTGATTGCTACTCCCATATAAATATGACAGTTAAGAAGATATAATTGTTCAAGTGACTTAAGTGGGTCACCATATGTCGGGATTGTGAACGTCCAAAATTACTTAAAATGATATGGAGATGGCCTGGGTGACTGTATATAACTTATATGTGGATAAAGGCGAATAGCAATCTTATCAATGATAGTGCATATCCGCTCGCCATCCGCGACGCAAACGACACCAAATGTGATTTAATTCATGGTATAGCATTAGAGAAAAACGTGTATGAATTCGGTGGAAATTGGTGCCAAATAAATTTGTACCAGCGTTTGCCTCTTTTGACATATTTAAACCACTCCCATTAGACTCATGGATGCATGCTATACTGGAGATGAGTATATATATGTTTGGTGGTAATCAGCAACTAAACAAATTCTGAGAATAGTTATGACCCATATCTCTCACCCAACCGACAGCAATTTGACGTCTTTAAATCACACGATGATATTCCTCGTACCATAGAGAAGAATAATATATCAATTTGGTGGAAATCTGGGCTACAAATAGTTTATTAAATCAATTGTTG
This sequence comes from Siphonodentalium dalli, assembly GCA_032622095.1. Lineage (NCBI taxonomy): Eukaryota > Metazoa > Mollusca > Scaphopoda > Gadilida > Siphonodentaliidae > Siphonodentalium > Siphonodentalium dalli. Next base: position 58,902,342 of record CP136062.1, read on the forward strand.
ATGCAACGCTGACTCGAACAACGCCATATTGCGAAGGTGATTATGTATTCGTTTGGTGGAAATCGGTGACAAAATTATTTCACGATATATTTTTAATTTTGCCGACCTCCTCCTTTTCTTCCCCTGACACCAACAGCGTCATTTTAGAAACATTTTACCCGCACCGTTATCTTCCTTGTAAACAGTTACCCCTCTTAGAACGCCTTGGTGCCATCTCGATTGTACCGCGTGAAGTTATATATAGAACGCACACAGACAGACAGAAAGACAGACAGGCAGACAGTATGATTTGATTTCTTGTATCATTTGAGAAGAACGTGTCTGAATTTGATGGTAATTAGTACTAACAATATTTTGTATCAGCATTGGTGACCCTCCCGTCCCTATTTCAGTCTCAAGCTGCACACACTAAGACTCATTAGAGATTAGAGATGCATATATATGAATTTGGTGAAAATTGGCGAGTATACAAATTCGTCTCAAATTTAAGGTCCCCATATCTCTCACCCATAGGGTACAAATTTGGTGTATCTAAACGACACGATAAGATTCCTCGTATCACAGAGAAGTATATGTATCAATCAGGTGGAAATCGGCACTAAACATATAGATATAATTTGTTGTGTCCTTCTCATCTCTATAAACCACTGACTCGAATGGCCCAACCTATGACATCCTTGAACCACACGATTATACTCCTGATATCATGGAGATGATTGTTTATAAGTATGGTGATAAACGGCGACTAAACGATTTTTTTTATCAAATTTGGTGCCAATCCACACCCCCCATCTCTCAAACAAACAGCACCACTATGGCGTCTTTAAATCACACGATTAGATTCCTCGTATCTTGAATCAGAATGTGTATCAATTTTGTGGAAATTGGCGCAAAACAAAATTGTGCATCAATTTTGCTGCCCCTGTCCCTTTCAATGCAACCCTGACTCGAATGAGGCCACATTTGACAGATATAAGCAACACCATTAGACTCCTCATACCATGGGGATGATTTTGTATAAGTGTGGTGGCAATCGGCGACTAAACCAATTATTATCAAATTTAGTGCCCACCCCTCCCAATCTCTCAACCAAAAGACAACAATTTGGCGTTGTTAACGCGCACAATTTGATTCCTTGTATAATGAAGAAGAATATATATATCAATTTGGTGGAGAACGGCGCTAAAATTAGTTTTTCAATTTTGGTGCCCCTCTCCCCTTCCGTGCATCCCTGACTCGAACGACGCCACTTTTAAACCACACCGTTGTTTTTTTCATATCATGGGTTTGGCGTTGTTAAATCGCACAATTAGATTCCTTATATCATGAAGAAGAATATATATCAATTTGGTGGAGATCGACGCTAAAATTAGTTTTTCAATTTTGGTGCCCCTCTCCCCTTCCGTGCATCCCTGACTCGAACGACGCCACTTTTAAACCACACCGTTGGTTTTTTTCATATCATGGGGATGATTATATATAAGTTTGGTGGAAATTGGCGACAGAAACAAAAATCTGCCCCTCCCGGGCACCCCTGACGCGAACGGCGCGACTTTTGCCATATTTAAACAAACCCATTAGATTCCTCATATCATGGGGATTATTATATATAAGTTTGGTGGCAATCGGCGACAATATTTTTTTCTGCCCCTCCCCCTTTTCTGCCCCTGACAACAACGGCGTCACTTTAGAAAATTCTAACCCCGACCATTATCTTTCTCGTACAAAGCTACTCCTAGTAGACCCCTTTGGCATCATCTAGATGGTCCCCTGTGAATTTATATAGAACACAGACAGACAGACATTCGCAAATATAGATATAGATTATACCCGACAAGAAAACGTAAGCCACAATTTATTTGCGATACCAAAATCCTCACTGCAAGGTTCTGTGTAAAGGATCTAATGGCACGGTTCATACACACAAGTAACATTATCTTTTAAGCATTAGATAGCATGATAGTTCGTAACCGCCCAGCCAGGTTCGTACCCGCCCAGTCACGTTCGTAACCGCTCAGCCATGAGGTTCGTAACCGCCCAGCTGGGAGGTTCAGTGAGAGTTCGTGCAAAATAGCCAAATTTTACTATCAAATTTACTCCAGGAAAGCACAAGTTTATCATACTAGAATTAGATTAGGCTGTAGTAACCTGAATAGAGACCTCGTCGTAAATCACTTGAAAGATTCTCCGTTTTGTTTCTGTGGTGAATTTGAAATTGAATCAGCATACCACTTCTTTGTTCATTGTCCTCTATATATTCAAGAGAGAATAGAGCTATTGGTCGCTCTCCCAACAAGCAGAATATTAATTGATATCCTATTATATGGCTCAAGTGAACTTTCTGATCGTTTAAATATTCAGATCTTTGTTGCCGTACAGAAGTTCATTTTACAAACTCGACGTCTCTCATAACCGCGATGAGACGTCCGATCGCCGGGTCATGCAATACACCACATGTCATTTATGTATTTGTTTTATCACATTATCTGTATTGTGTGCTCCTGGTAGGGTGGACTCATCATTTCTCAATGGAATTTTAATGAATGAAATTTAATAATTTCCATTCGAGGGCCAATCATTCTCCGTGTCACTGGGCCACTCTCCATGCAATTGAGTCATTGTTTCATCAAATAATGCTAAAGTACGCTTCTAACCAAATATTTTAACCAATTATCTTAATATTAATTAACAATACAAGTAGGTTGACTCTGTTCTTTCGCATTTCCTCCATGTGGGCCGTGAGGCGTTTCGATTCGATTTGATTTTGAATTCTCCATGGTTCGTAAATAGTATATGTTTTAAATATCAAAGTTGTGTAACAAAAAATATATATACGGTACTTCGCTTCACTCCCATCTTTCATTTTGGCTGATGTATGGTATACATTCCATGAACTTCTGTGAGAATTATATCTCATGTCCAAGCTAAGCCACATTAACACTTTTATTAATGTACATCATCTCTTTTGACCCATTATTTGCAGGTAGGAACATGTTTGGAACTACATTGGAACTACAGAGAAGAAGTTCAACACAAACACCTAATATGATCCCGATATCTGAGATTCAGGTAGTGTAGTTCGATGTTCGTACTAAGAATTAAAGGTTCAGCATCATACCCACAGGTCGCATCTATGTACACGTGTATGTACAGCAGGATATTCTCTAACGTGGTGACCAGGATGAAAATCATACAATGTTCCGCTTCCAGTAAGAAACCGCTTCTTTGATTGGTCAGCCTTTTCATGACGGCATTTATGCTGGAGAGAGGTGTAGGAGATTTTGACATTTTCTGCTGATCATTCTTCGGAATAAGTGCCAAATTAATGTGAATGACCAGGACTGTTGGCAGATCATAAACGCTCTTGTGGTGGATTGACGGTAACATGGCGTGACATTGACCGCTTGGCTTTGCGAATCGGTTGAACATAAACCCGAAGCCGTCGATGTCACACCATTTTACCATCAATCCACCACAACTAAACTTAAAAAGTTTTCCTGAACAAACATGTTCGCTATAAAATTCTGAAACGATCTTAGACATTATTATTCAAAATAACATGTAATCACATATTGAATGCATACAGAGGTCCGAAACGGCATCTCCAGTTTAGACCTAGTTTGAACTACCAGTTTAAACTGGGTTTTAGTAGTAACACCAAGTTGTTCTCCACCGCTGGGACGACATAGATTTGGTCGATTGCGTCACCTGTGGGCCACACTTGTCCAATTGCAAGGATAGGAGGCGTGGTCTGTCTATTTATTATCGCTGCTTGTCAATGCATTGTCCGGCCACGCGACCTGTTGTCGCTATCTAATCTTCTAATCAGGCGAATAACCCGTGCACTTTGAGAAATCACGATGACTGCACGGTCTGTATTATAGCGGTTATATATTATCTAATATCATGGACGAAAATTACTTTCGGAACTCTTTGACGACAAGTGTGTGTGGCTCGCTCCAAATATCCATTAGGAACACCCTACCCTCATCATTGGAGGGTACCACCCTGATGTGTGAAAATGGGGTATAGAGCATTTTATTCCTTATTCGCAAAAAAACATGCCTCTGTCGGTCAATATTACGGCATGTGTAGGTGGCCCGCCCCATATACCCAATAGAAACACCCCACCCTCACACAGGTGTCGGAATGGGGTATGGACCGTTATCGAGAACGGTAAGGATTTCATCCAATATGACGGCATTTTGTGGGCGGCCAGCCCTCAAATATAGTCCATAGAAACACCCCCATCCTCACCGCGGGTGGTTCTACCCGAGCGGGTGAAAATGCTAGCATCATATAATTTTCTACGACGAAATGCCTGCAAACTACACCGTGAAAACCTGTCAGTGTATGAACGTACCCTAACGTGGCAGTCAATATGTATACGATTCAGCGGTAATATTGACACCCGGGATAAGCCCTGCATACAATGTTGATCCACACTGAGAAAGTATAACATATATATATACTATGTCGTTGTGGCAGCAATGTGTGCAAATAAGGCAGTTGGTATAAGGTGGAGGTTTCAAGCGGTCTCATGGCATAACTGATATATCTTATGACAGAAGGTATGGACATTATCTGGAATGGCAGTATTATAATATTTTGTGTCTAGCTTTCCGTATACTCACAGTAAGTTAACTGACAATCTACCTATAATCGGATATGCGGATCGTTAATTAATTATACATGCAGCAATTTCGACATCAGTTAAAATTAAACTCTTTTTTTTTATAATTAAAACACATACCATACTCGCATAAAATGATTTCCCGTACAGCTATGAAATCAAATAGTTTGCTCGATTTAAAATTATTCAAAGTATAGTCAAGCCATATACACACACGGAATTATCATGTCATATACGATTTTAAGCTATAAGGATCCAACACAACTACCAACAATGGTTATCACACATCGTTTAAACTGTCCAACTAGTGCCTAGTATCGAGCTCTGAATTAGAGGTTTTCACACATATTATTTAGTGGGAGGAGCTTACACAAATTGTGTTTAGTTTTGTATCTATCTATCTATCTATCTACGCACAGTTTCTTCGCAACAGCTTCTACCACGGAGAGTTGTCGTTCACAACAAGAGCTCAATAAGGTATCTCAGCATGTTTTAGTGTGCTTTCCGTGGTTCGTTGCGTATGCGTATACAGTGGAACGATGGTTTCTTCATTACACAGAACACAGTCTTCTGACTAAAGGAATCGGTGGTTGGGCGTGACGACCCTTTCGATGGCAAGAGACTGATTACTTATGATTAGAATAAAGTATCGGTTAAATAATAGTGCAGATACCCCTGACATTTATTTGCAGACATTTCGATACAGAAAGCTACAAGATGCCAGAAAACGAACACAATCATACATGTAAATTCAATAGTAACACGGCTACCTATACGTGGGAGTAAATACTCTGTATTGCCGCATCGCAAAGTGCTGCCGTGGTACCCATGCACATATTGCCTGTAAATAGTATTACAGTATCTCACAAGAATCAATCATCATAAATGAAGACACACGTCGGTAGTGCCATTACATGTGGAACTATACAGACATGTTAATTCACACACTGACAACCTTGTTGAGTAAAATCTCTACTCAACACGTTGAGTCATAATTTGTTGAGCGGTTTGTATTCAACTGTTGAGTAACGATTACTCAACAATGACAAACCATGATATCTGATTCGCGGATTTAATCAACACGTTGATTAAAAGTTCTTGGAACACTAACTCTATTTAGAGCACAATCCCATTGTTACAATCATTCCCTGATTTTAGGTAAAGCACATCAATTCCCAAGGCTGGCGAAGGAATAGTTCAGTGATTATCCCATTGTTAGGCATACGCAACTCATAACAGACAAATCGCACGGGCGCTTCAAAGTGGGACCAGTCCGTATCTATTCACATTCAACTGCGATCAGTTCATGTTAATCACGTTGTTTGGCGTGGCTAACAGGCTATTGTATCCAATCGCGGCCAGCGCACGGATTGTTTGTTGTGGTCAAAACACGCTGAACGGCACATTTCCAGTTGATTGTATTATGTAGCATCAATTGTGCTCAAAGTCGGTCAGAGCACGCGAATAGTTCTTTACCAGAATATATCTCGTCTTCGACTCGATTGATTCTGTTAACGAACAATTCTTGTACTCTAACCATTACTTAAACACTGTGTATATAAGTGTAGTCATTTTCAGTCTACGTTTCAACATTACATATTGGATCGACAAATGCAACATTGAGGTAGCAATATACGATTTCCAGCAATTTTGCCAACCTGGGAGGAGGTATTGTACTTCAAATCAATGCTGAGCCATTATCTTTGGCATAGGTCCCATCAAGCATGTTTTAATTTCGACAGAAATGTTAGGTGTACTCATTTGTCTGTACTTTTAGTCTAGAATGTGCTGGGGGTGACCGTCGCACATGGGAGGAATTTATGCGACCATCATTTTCTTATAGGAAAATTACTCTAGTTTTCGAAATCAGAGGGCGCCGAGCCGAAGTAGGTGACAAAATATACATTTTCGCTATGTTCATACGGTACCCTACCGAAAAATAGACACATTTCAGCGGTTTGACAGGCAATAGACAACCGGTTGACCGGGCATCAAAATGGGAAAGAATGAACACATAGTTGCAATTTATGGAGCTAATGTTCACACCTATTCAGATTCAACATTGTTTTTTGCTTTCGTTCTGATTTCGTGACGGCATGGTCAAATATGTAGCGTGACGCGTCAAAAATTCATGGCGATTCAGACAAAGTGTCGGGCGTCAACTCTGTGCAAATATATCATATCTGTCGAATTCTTCCAAATTATATAATTTTGGAAACGGAAGAGTATTCTCTACAAAATAATGTTCATATCTGTATTATATATCTCCAAGTGGTAAACTAATCGACAAAAGCTTAACCCTCACCCCAATTTCACAAATATCCACTTAAATGCATCCATCCAGGTTGTTTCCAATAAAACATCGACAATGCATATTTTATAGTATCATACACGGTAGAACAATCAGAGGACACGTAGAATGTAAGATTTCGTTCAAATCATAGATTAGGAAGGTAACAAAATCCAAGATGGCGTCCAAGATGGCCGCCAAGTTTTATATTGCCCAGACGATAGAAGAGTCAAATTCAAGTTATGTTCTCCGTTTATACACTAGGTGTTCTTCAAAATAAATGCAAACACACCTGCCATCTGAATTTCGGTCTGATCTAAATGGGGAGCTGAAATATTCATTTAATAGTTTTTCTGTATAATAAGATTGGTCGAGGTGGGTTTCGGTGAAACAGAGTATGTCATACTCGTTTATGGATTCAATTAATTTTTCTAGCTTATTTCTGATATACGAATAGTATATTGAAAAATGGTTATTTCCTTATAAACATAGAAGGGGTGATAACCGAAAACATGTGGTAAATCCGTATACAACACATAACATAGTAGTACTCTGGGTTACTTCGTTCCGAAAGTGGTAAAAATGAAGAAAAAAAACCTATATGCGTGTCTGGATTTTGTATGACCCCCTGGTTTTGACGCCAATTTGCCGGTATATTATCAACATGGGATGTCTTGGTGGGGTAGAATTTTTAATGGGGTAGACCTGACCCGTGTGCATACTTCACATGAGTTAGCAATTAACATCGTGGGATGCTGAGTGGAAATGTATGTCATAGAAATGTCATATCTGGAGGCAAATCTTGATTGTGGGAAGGAATTATATTTAAAAAAAAAAATAGATTTTAATCACAAAAATTAAAGTTATTATACAATATTCTTTTTTATTTCGAAAATCGACACTGTACCGGTTATATATTTAATTGTTAAACTGCTTGAGTTAAATATATGTTTAGAATGAGCTTCCCAGCGGCGTGTATATACAGGGACCACTATGATATGGGAGTCAATCATTTGCATGTCTCTCAGTTTCGGAGGATGTGTGACCAAACATTTATTCATTTAATTTTGTTATTAACGTGATATGGAATTTCACATGTACAATATACGATTCGACACATAGTTTATTTTCCTCAGCTGGCTCAAAATAAATGAGTCTTAATCTCGTATTCGTAAGCTCACGCTATTGACGTGCCGTGATACTGTCATATCAGTCAAATGTATATGTTGATCAAAATAACAACTTGTTACTCATAAGTGAATATCTGGTGAGCATGACTTTAATTAGAAAACGACTTCTCGTGAGCACAAGTGAGTGCGATGGTGCCCCTCGCAAGTATGGCTATCAGGCGATCAATCACACACTGAACTGAGGTGAACTTTAGTTGTGAGAAATCACCCAAAGCAACATGACTATGTTCGTATTTGGTTTCCACTCAATATAATAGTACATAATATAGATTTTCTCAACGCTAAAGAGGAATTTCACAAAGTGTTGTGTGTAAAACCAAAAAACAGTTATATTTATGTCAATGATTATGAATTGTTGTGTTAACCGTCTAGTGCTAAACTATTTATCTGTTATCAAATGGAAGATCGTTGTAACTAATATAAATAATATGATCATACGCTAGCGTAATCAACGAACCAAGGCAAAACCACTCATATGAGGGTAGCTGTGGCTTTTTTATTCTTTTTTTAAAATCAAAATCAGTTTATAGATTTTCTTGTATTCCCTCCAAATAAGATTCACATAAGGCTATATTTCCTGGGTTCGTCGAATGAATGGACCCCAATAGTAATTTCGAGTATAAATTAGGCAAATCGTACTTCCAGGTAGTCTTGATCGACAGCTAGACTATTCATGGTCATAAACTACTAGTATCAACATCAAAGTGAAAATAGTTTTACCTTGTCGAGAGGGGAACGGAAACATATTTAATGAAATTAACCAATTTATTTCTTTTATTGACGCTGGGTGAGTACTAAGCCGGAGATACTTTACCGAGAAGCAATGTCAATTCCATAGCTGTTCATTTCATTCAAAAGTGTCACCATGTCGCTTTCAACGAAAATCGACGAACAACGTCATCGTGTAACTTTCCCCATTGACCGAGTTCGCCTGAATGTATCTTCTGCTTTGTTCATAATTATGTGTTTCCTTTCGAATCCAGTAAATAGTATATTTATGGATTATTACATACATGTATGTACTATATAGTCTTATGATAACACTTAATTCCTTATTACATATATGTTATTTCGTTTTCGCACGGTACCGCACCGTACCAAGTGCTGTACATTAAATGCCCACCTTCGCACAGTAGAACGGTAAATTCGTGATGACATTCTTATTATATTTCACATAAGGAATTTCGATCACTTTTCACTCGCCCCGATGTGTGTAGACTGTAGTTACTATAGTGTCGTTATTTACGGTGTCTTATTTTCTAAATAAACGGTAAACTAACGCTACGAATTAACTTACATTGTAATTAAATGTTCATAATTCTCATTTGCAATACCAGTAATCGAAAGACACAGTAAAAAGATTTTCCGATTACGACATTAATGCTTTAAGCCCATCGATCTACTTTGCGACAAAAGTGGTCGCGAAATTCAAAACAGCTGAGTCGTATTAGATAATTGAAGACGTCACAAAATCAGATATAGTCTATATACGACCCAAAGCGTCCGGCTTTGGTTCGTTATAATATATAGTATATATCTATCCATATTTCAAGAAATATTCATTTCTTTGTATTTTGTTTGTTCCACATCAGTTTGGTCGACGCATCATTAAAATGGCGCTGCTCCGTGGATTTCAAGCCGCTGAATCGCGAAATGTTTCGCTGTATCGTCAAACATTGTGCCGTGTGATAACGTGTATTTATAATCACATTGGTTGTGGACACACGTACCACAGTAGCGATGGCATAGTATGTGTGACCATTTATTATGGTGGAGTTGTTGACAAAAATTGGTCGTCATAATTAATATGCCATAGCTAGCCCTGTCGCCCGCTGAGCTTCCGCACAATGAGTCGACTGGACCAATTAACCCATTGCTTTCATCAAGGTTGATCGGTGCTCATTGCGTTTTGCTACATTTTATTCTCTACGATATATATATAATTTCGCAATCGATCGTCCAGAATTGTGCTTGACCGTGGCCTGGTGGCAATCCATAATTCACTCACATATCATGCACGTGGAACGTTTTTTATATGATATCAATGCAAGTTTATATACTTATATTAATTGCATGCGTATTAAGACATTTCCCCAATTTCGTTTTTTTATTTTGCGACGTTTAGTTCTACGCTTAATTCCTCTAAAATGATCATGTGGGCCGATTAAGCTGTGCCATCATCACTCGACCGTACAACGATCGCAAGGTTTGACTCACTTACATTTTGCTGAGAATTAAACGAGCGATTTGTTCTTATTAAGAATCATGAATGCTGGCATAAATGGGTTATTCATTAAGTTATCAAGTGGACTTGTGTGTTAGTATGCAAAATATAACACTGCGTGCAGTGGGGGGGGGGGGGGGGGGGGGGGGTAATCAGAGAGGTAAAAACAAACAGTTTTTAACAACCTCATGCAATGTTTTGATTAAAGACCTTTTGTTTCTGTATTTGCCATTTGTAACAGTTTAAAACGTATTATAAGTTATAATAAGTTTTAAACTGTTATAAATATGGTGTTTTGTTTAGAGTTATAATTTATAACTCTAAACAAAACACCATATTTATGTTGCTGGGAGCTCACGTGGGCCTCAGTAGCTATGGCATGTTGCATGTGGAACGGTGATGTGACAAAAGTTTTTAGAAGAATTTTAGAAGAAACAAAATCTGAAATCATATATTTTCAAAAAAATAATATTATACTAACTGCTTATCATTAATATAATAGTAGTTCCACCAGTAGACTAACAAAAGTGGTATGGAATAATGCTGAGCTGGTGGACAGAAAATAGTTAGAAATTATGGAATTGTGTGTATCCTGTGTGGGCATCGGCTTGCTAATATCAGAAATGATCAAATAATAATTCCAATTGTAGCCTAATAAATCTCCTCTCTGTGTTAATATTATTTTAAAAATATGTAACTCTAGTTGAATTGGAGCTTAACAACTGATATGCCACGGATGTTTCTACAAAATGTCAGCAGTGACTCGAAAGTCGATATTGAGTTCACTGTCCTGAGATAATGCTATCAGAAAAAAAGGTATTACAGCCAAGGACCAAACACATGCTCGGTTCATGTAATAGCTTGCATGGGAAAATGGTATCTCACTGGATATGTATAACATTTTTTTGTAAATTTGGATAATGTTATGCCTTATACTATTGAGCTATCTGGTAGATGCAGTAGCTATCAGCTTCTGATTGGTTACAGTATTTGTCCACTACATCGATGCATTATAATTTCTATTTAGCAGTGTAGAATTTGACCACCCCGGCTGACCTTGCATAATCTCGTCACGCACTGACCTGAAAACGCTTAATACATATATGTGGTAGACTATGAGTCAGTATTTGAAAAATTTCAATTGACCTTAAAACATAGCTGCTAAAACTGGTTAAACCTTCATTTGGATTAACCCTTTACCCAACAGAACGGCCCTGTGCCAATGCATTCTCTTATATATGCGAGTCGACCATAGGTCGCCTCGCATATATAAGAGAATGCATTGGCTTAACACATTAAAATATATAAAATTGTTAAAGAATGTAAGAAAAAATGGTAAAAAGTGTTAAAAAAAGATTTTTTTAGGCCAATGCATTCTCTTATATATGCGAGGCGACCTATGGTCGACTCGCATATATAAGAGAATGCATTGGCACAGGGCATAACTGTAACCATCACAATGTGGTCAATGAGCCGGTTCCAATGATATCCATATTTGTATGGTTTTATTGAGACAGACCCAAAATCATTTAGGCTGTTGCAGCTTTATTTGGCCGTTTTTGGCCGGTTTGTTGGATATAGGGTTAAATGTGATACGTTCCCAGTGGTGTGAGCAATATACGTAGGGTTTTTTGCGGTCTCGGTTCAAAATTAGTGAAATTTGGCGGGTGGCTGTCAAAACATTGGGAGTAACAAAATATTGTTTTTGCAGGTTTGGGGATGGTTCGTCCCCGAAAATGCCAGATACAAAACACACGGCATACACTCCTGCAAATGTTTTACTACCCCATCCCATGTTGCGTGTTGAGTACAGACCAACAGCGACAAGACATTCAGGTAGACGAATCATTGAGATATCGACCGTCGCTGGTAGAGCTTGGTATACCCATTTTGCGGATATGCACCGGGCGACATGGCTACTATGGCATATGAATTGTGACGCCATTTGTCACCAAACTCCACCATAATAAATTGTCACACCTATATATATATATATACTATGCCATCGCTACTGTGGTACGTGTTTCCGCAGCCATTGGTTAAGTCATAAAACACCTGTATATATGTGAGAGGTCATGTATGTAAAACGTGTTCTTGTCGCATTCTTCTCTAGCTTGACATATTGCATCCTGTTTGAAAACATAAAACAACGATTCTTCATGAAACCGACATACATAAGATTCGTTAGCTGTTCGTAAGCGTCTTACATAAATGTCCACCAATAACATCTGACATATATACCTCTTCCTCTGACTTTACGATTGGGCTTGGTTGGCACTATCGTGGTTCTCGTGCAGTGTGCATGGGGCATCGAATAATACTAATACGTACAGGGTAACATAAAAGCCGAACGTTTATTTTGAACAATTAACACGTCGTGTGAACTAAATGAATAATACTGATAAGTCTGACTGCTTTTCAATATATATACACTATACCGCCGAGCAGCATCTAAACCCCGGTATGTCATTACGTTCATCTGTTCCGTATGATAAATAGAGTTCTACTGAACTACATTGAATAACATTGGCACGTAGGTTCAAACCACCAATTATAAACAAAAATATTCACAACCACCAATTACATCACGTATATTCACAACCACCAATTACAACACGTAGATTCACAACCACCAATTATAACACGTAGATTCACAACCACCAATTACATCACGTAGATTCACAACCACCAATTACAACACGTAGATTCACAACCACCAATTATAACTCAAGTTCGATTTTGGGTCCCTTCAGTCCATGTTACCTGATTTATATGTACACACTTTTTCGACTCTGAAGGTCAGTTGATATTGGTTCCACGATGATAACTGCACTCAGGCTGTACTCATCACCACTAACCTTGGTATGTGGTTTAATTGCTCACAATACAAGCCGTGCTTCAATATCAGTAGACGTATGAACTATTTGTTATTTTCGTTCTTCTATTGTATTCGTTTTTGACTAATAACTGCATGTTATGAAATCTGTCTGAAAAAAAGCCAACGTATTGTGCAACCGTGTCGGTGTTCTTGTGGTCTTGTTCTTGTAAAACACGATGATGTACCAACACGCACAGTGACTCATAAAGATATGTAAACGAAATTTGGACGTTGGTACAATGCATGTTCATACATGAAATACTGGTTTCAGCTCCCAAAATATGGTAATGGATATGACCAAAACAGCACAAACAAGAATGATGTGTATTAAACAGCTCCCTCATATAATATTCAGACAAACATATAAACAAGATACTTTATTATATGATATACAATGAAATAGCTGTAAACGGCCGGAAAATAAACGGCGTATCAATCGGTTGCCCCAGCGAGAAAAAAAATATGATTGTGTTATTATCGTTTCATAACTACACCTTAAAGGGACAATTCGGGCACCCCGTGCCCCGTAATACAGTTCCTGGGCTCTTCCCCAATGAAACATTGCCGCGGTCGGACATGATGAACTGTTCTCTGTTCTCTGATTTTGTTTGTGTTTGAAAAGTGATAATGTGATTTCATGGATTAAGATTTATTTTCTAATTTTAGAAGAAAAAAAGCTTAGAGAACAATGCATTTGGTCTTGTGCTAGAAAATAGTGATCATGTGATTTCTTATATTAAGGTGTATTTCTGATGTTAGACAAAAATATTTAGAGAACAAGGACAATTTTAAGTTAGCACATTGGGACCGCTGAGTGTGTATGTGTATTTGTTCAAGAATACACCACATTGTATTTGATATAACGTCATAATCTAACATGTATTATTGCGCAAATGTAAACTATATTCTCACTCCGACAACCCCCATTCTAAACAATCCACACGTGCGTACTGCCATGATTTATAAATTTCCTATAAGAAATGCACACCATGAACCTAATCGTATAAAACAGATACAAACATTTGCTATCACCCAACATGACCCAACAATCTGTCAACGTAAACAACAGGAATAACAAACCGATTGGTTCTCCATTAAATCATGCATGTATTTGTCGATATTTACGTATAAAGTGTTTCTTAAGAGAATTATTTTATTAAGTCTTGTTCTTAACTAATACAAATGTTTTATGTCTTATACATGTGTTATAATCTTATCCATACAACCAGAATGAATGCTTGCATGTGCTGTTCGACAGTTCGGGTGTCCGCTTATTATAGTAGCATTAACATTTTATCTCTGAACTGCCGAGAATTAAACAAAACCGAGAAACGCAGGGACGTGTCTAACCACATTCGCAATCGTGATGGCTCAATGCATTGTCTGGAAGACACACATTTCACTAACGCACGAAGAGGTGCATCGAAGCAGAATGGGGTTTAAAAACGATTACGATATAATTTTCTTCCCAATCTGGTGGTGTTGCAATTCCTTTTAAAAACAACATCGAATATAAAATTCACGAAATCAATACAGATCCCAACGGCAATTTTATTTTGCTCGACATCATGCACTGTTGAAAATATACGTCTTTACGGAGTCTTACCCTGGTAACCTGATATGGGCGGAATGAAGATAAGCCTACTTTCTATTCCAATCTCAAAAAGTTAATTATTAATTTTGAGAACACACAAATCCAAATTTGCGGAGATTGGAATGTTGTTCAGAATCAAGAGTTAGACACCTATAATTGTAGACATATAAATAACCCACAAGCAAAAACTGAAGTTGTAAACATGACTGACAGCCTCGCACTCGTTGATGCTTGGTAAATTCATAATAAAGTACAACGACGTTATAAGTGGAGACGAAAATCTCAAATTAAAATGGTCAGAATAGATTATTTCATGATTTCTGAAGACCTCTTAAATTTAGCATGTAAAGGCCCGGTTATTTTGCCCGGTTACAAATACGACCACTGTGTTATCTCACTTCATATTACCGTTAATGGTATAAAGTTTGGTCGGGTTTTTTGGAAGATCAGCAAGGCCTTGTTGTACTGTAGATGATACGCGGAACACAACGCGTTTCATCGGCAAGCACATTATCTTGGACGAACTACAACTGGATTTCAGAGATTGTAAAATACACATTTCTGCAAACCGGAAACGTGTAAAAAAAAAACAGACAGAGAAACAGCTTACATCTACTAAAATAAGACTTTTTACTGACCACGATGGATAAAATATTAATTGTGAACAAATGCAAACATTAATGGATTAATTGGAAAACAGAAATAGAAACTACGAGAAGAGAAACGATCCAAAATCCTGACTAACTGGATTGACAAATATGGTGAAAATATCACAAAACATAATGAAATTATGGATGAAGCCAAAACATGTTATAACACACTGTAGTCTGAAAAACGTACAGATGAACGGGAATTTCGCTCATTCCTTAAAGGCACGTGAGGCCTTAGTTGTCGAAAATATTCATATTTGTTCCAATCACCGTAAACAGAAAAACATTTAAAACGCATACAGTTTCGTTCATATATACCATGACCATCGCGTAAACAGCATGTTATCATAAAGATTTACAATATGTTACCTAAGCAAGAGCCTGATTGTGTTACAGAAGACAGCACAATGCTGCTGGCTAATCACACACAAATGGCATAAACGCTCTTTATTCGTTCCGTATAAGGAATTCACCCACAAAGAACGCTCTTTATGTTCACCATCATAATATAAACAAACATCAGAAAAGTTACTTTTTATGGTTTTGTTTACATAACAATGGTCAAAAATATGACAATAACATACTGTTTATGCGATATTTCGTATTTGTATACGGACAAAGTCTGTCTAATTTTTGTTGTTCTTTCTGTTTGTGGCGGTTTTTGACTGGTGGAAATATTTTCACAGGATACCCACCGCCAAGGCCAACCGTACCTTTAATGATGGAACATTTACAAAACTAAGCCCCTTACAATATTCTAGTATCGGATGACCGGTTACCCTTCTATGGTTAATAATTGCACTTAAGGAATCATAAAAAATACAAAAGCCCCAGGCCACCCGGTTATACGTTTACAAATTGTTTTGGTCTGACATTAGTCCCCTCGTATAGTAGACTCTCCAAAATGAATCGATTCAAGCTGGTGAATTATCAAGTTATGCTGAAAAACTGGCGCCCCATTTCTTTTTTGAATACTTCCTACAAATTGGCATCAGCGTGCATAGCCGACAGAATGAAACGAGTGCTCCCGTCCATTATTAACGCAAACCAACACCCAACTGATGTAGGATTTGACCCACAGGACAAAATATGAAAATAAATCTAGCCTTCTGCTTTTAAAAAACAAAAAACAACTTTCGAATAAGTTTCTTAGTACTTTTTAAAAAATATGCCTTGATCTATTTAATTTTGGGACTACAATTAAAAGATGGATATCATCGCCAACTCACCTGTCAATCGGGGGGGGGGGGTCAAAGGTCAGATTTGAAAATTTGAAAATGTAGTTCACTTCATCAGACATAATATCTCCAAAATATTGTATAATTGTCACGAAGGTTTACACAGATATCATATATGATATACACCCGGTGTTCTTGGTGCAATCAGAGTGTTCGATACGATAGGTGCATGTATTTTGTGCGTTCGACTTGCGCCATCGAAAGTTAATCCTCTGAACGATTCCTTCGCATATCAACATATAGCAGGGCGATCGCGCTCAAAAACTTCGCATCACAGTAGCGGATGTTTCCACGAGTTCCGTCACTTCTAGTCCGTCCCCAGTGAATGCATTGTGTTGGTCCTATTCAGAAATTAAAGAACAGTTTACTTAAAACATCTACCTAGCGTCCATCTTTTCGCTCATTATGCGACGGATATCACTATTCGTAAATGTTGTAAACAGTAGTAGTTCATTGTGGGACTACTGTTAGGTATTCGTAATTGTTATCAGTAGTAGTTCATTGTGGGACTACTGTTAGGTATTCGTAATTGTTATCAGTAGTAGTTCATTGTGGGACTACTGTTAGGTATTCGTAATTGTTATCAGTAGTAGTTCATTGTGGGACTACTGTTAGGTATTCGTAATTGTTATCAGTAGTAGTTCATTGTGGGACTACTGTTATGTATTCGTAATTGTTATCAGTAGTAGTTCATTGTGGGACTACTGTTAGGTATTCGTAATTGTTATCAGTAGTAGTTCATTGTGGGACTACTGTTAGGTATTCGTAATTGTTATCAGTAGTAGTTCATTGTGGGACTACTGTTAGGTATTCGTAATTGTTATCAGTAGTAGTTCATTGTGGGACTACTGTTAGGTATTCGTAATTGTTATCAGTAGTAGTTCATTGTGGGACTACTGTTAGGTATTCGTAATTGTTATTAGTAGTAGTTCATTGTGGGACTACTGTTAGGTATTCGTAATTGTTATCAGTAGTAGTTCATTGTGGGACTACTGTTAGGTATTCGTAATTGTTATCAGTAGTATTTCATTGTGGGACTACTGTTAGGTATTCGTAATTGTTATCAGTAGTAGTTCATTGTGGGACTACTGTTAGGTATTCGTAATTGTTATCAGTAGTAGTTCATTGTGGGACTACTGTTAGGTATTCGTAATTGTTATCAGTAGTAGTTCATTGTGGAACTACTGTTAGGTATTCGTAATTGTTATCAGTAGTAGTTCATTGTGGGACTACTGTTAGGTATTCGTAATTGTTATCAGTAGTAGTTCACTGTGGGACTACTGTTAGGTATTCGTAATTGTTATCAGTAGTAGTTCATTGTGGAACTACTGTTAGGTATTCGTAATTGTTATCAGTAGTAGTTCATTGTGGAACTACTGTTAGGTATTCGTAATTGTTATCAGTAGTAGTTCATTGTGGGACTACTGTTAGGTATTCGTAATTGTTATCAGTAGTAGTTCATTGTGGGACTACTGTTAGGTATTCGTAATTGTTAGCAGTAGTAGTTCATTGTGGGACTACTGTTAGGTATTCGTAATTGTTATCAGTAGTAGTTCATTGTGGGACTACTGTTAGGTATTCGTAATTGTTATCAGTAGTAGTTCATTGTGGGACTACTGTTAGGTATTCGTAATTGTTATCAGTAGTAGTTCATTGTGGGACTACTGTTATGTATTCGTAATTGTTATCAGTAGTAGTTCATTGTGGGACTACTGTTAGGTATTCGTAATTGTTATCAGTAGTAGTTCATTGTGTGACTACTGTTAGGTATTCGTAATTGTTATCAGTAGTAGTTCATTGTGGGACTAATGTTAGGTATTCGTAATTGTTATCAGTAGTAGTTCATTGTGGGACTACTGTTAGGTATTCGTAATTGTTATCAGTAGTAGTTCATTGTGGGACTACTGTTAGGTATTCGTAATTGTTATCAGTAGTAGTTCATTGTGGAACTACTGTTAGGTATTCGTAATTGTTATCAGTAGTAGTTCATTGTGGGACTACTGTTAGGTATTCGTAATTGTTATCAGTAGTAGTTCACTGTGGGACTACTGTTAGGTATTCGTAATTGTTATCAGTAGTAGTTCATTGTGGAACTACTGTTAGGTATTCGTAATTGTTATCAGTAGTAGTTCATTGTGGAACTACTGTTAGGTATTCGTAATTGTTATCAGTAGTAGTTCATTGTGGGACTACTGTTAGGTATTCGTAATTGTTATCAGTAGTAGTTCATTGTGGGACTACTGTTAGGTATTCGTAATTGTTATCAGTAGTAGTTCATTGTGGGACTACTGTTAGGTATTCGTAATTGTTATCAGTAGTAGTTCATTGTGGGACTACTGTTAGGTATTCGTAATTGTTATCAGTAGTAGTTCATTGTGGGACTACTGTTAGGTATTCGTAATTGTTATCAGTAGTAGTTCATTGTGGGACTACTGTTAGGTATTCGTAATTGTTATCAGTAGTAGTTCATTGTGGGACTACTGTTAGGTATTCGTAATTGTTATCAGTAGTAGTTCATTGTGGGACTACTGTTAGGTATCCGTAATTGTTATCAGTAGTAGTTCATTGTGGAACTACTGTTAGGTATTCGTAATTGTTATCAGTAGTAGTTCATTGTGGGACTACTGTTAGGTATTCGTAATTGTTATCAGTAGTAGTTCATTGTGGGACTACTGTTAGGTATTCGTAATTGGTATGAGTAGTCGCTCATTGTGGGACTACTGTTAGGTATTCGTAATTGTTATCAATAGTAGTTCATTGTGGGACTACTGTTAGGTATTCGTAATTGTTATCAGTAGTAGTTCATTGTGGGACTACTGTTAGATATTCGTAATTGTTATCAGTAGTAGTTCATTGTGGGACTACTGTTAGGTATTCGTAATTGGTATGAGTAGTCGCTCATTGTGGGACTACTGTTAGGTATTCGTAATTGTTATCAGTAGTAGTTCATTGTGGGACTACTGTTAGGTATTCGTAATTGTTATCAGTAGTAGTTCATTGTGGGACTACTGTTAGGTATTCGTAATTGTTATCAGTAGTAGTTCATTGTGGGACTACTGTTAGGTATTCGTAATTGGTATGAGTAGTCGCTCATTGTGGGACTACTGTTAGGTATTCGTAATTGTTATCAGTAGTAGTTCATTGTGGGACTACTGTTAGGTATTCGTAATTGTTATCAGTAGTAGTTCATTGTGGGACTACTGTTAGGTATTCGTAATTGTTATCAGTAGTAGTTCATTGTGGGACTACTGTTAGGTATTCGTAATTGTTATCAGTAGTAGTTCATTGTGGGACTACTGTTAGGTATTCGTAATTGTTATCAGTAGTAGTTCATTGTGGAACTACTGTTAGGTATTCGTAATTGTTATCAGTAGTAGTTCATTGTGGGACTACTGTTAGGTATTCGTAATTGTTATCAGTAGTAGTTCATTGTGGGACTACTGTTAGGTATTCGTAATTGGTATGAGTAGTCGCTCATTGTGGGACTACTGTTAGGTATTCGTAATTGTTATCAGTAGTAGTTCATTGTGGGACTACTGTTAGGTATTCGTAATTGTTATCAGTAGTAGTTCATTGTGGGACTACTGTTAGGTATTCGTAATTGTTATCAGTAGTAGTTCATTGTGGGACTACTGATAGGTATTCGTAATTGGTATGAGTAGTCGCTCATTGTGGGACTACTGTTAGGTATTCGTAATTGTTATCAGTAGTAGTTCATTGTGGGACTACTGTTAGGTATTCGTAATTGTTATCAGTAGTAGTTCATTGTGGGACTACTGTTAGGTATTCGTAATTGTTATCAGTAGTAGTTCATTGTGGGACTACTGTTAGGTATTCGTAATTGGTATGAGTAGTCGCTCATTGTGGGACTACTGTTAGGTATTCGTAATTGTTATCAGTAGTAGTTCATTGTGGGACTACTGTTAGGTATTCGTAATTGTTATCAGTAGTAGTTCATTGTGGGACTACTGTTAGGTATTCGTAATTGTTATCAGTAGTAGTTCATTGTGGGACTACTGTTAGGTATTCGTAATTGTTATCAGTAGTAGTTCATTGTGGGACTACTGTTAGGTATTCGTAATTGTTATCAGTAGTAGTTCATTGTGGGACTACTGTTAGGTATTCGTAATTGTTATCAGTAGTAGTTCATTGTGGGACTACTGTTAGGTATTCGTAATTGTTATCAGTAGTAGTTCATTGTGGGACTACTGTTAGGTATTCGTAATTGTTATCAGTAGTAGTTCATTGTGGGACTACTGTTAGGTATTCGTAATTGTTATCAGTAGTAGTTCATTGTGGGACTACTGTTAGGTATTCGTAATTGTTATCAGTAGTAGTTCATTGTGGGACTACTGTTAGGTATTCGTAATTGTTATCAGTAGTAGTTCATTGTGGGACTACTGTTAGGTATTCGTAATTGTTATCAGTAGTAGTTCATTGTGGAACTACTGTTAGGTATTCGTAATTGTTATCAGTAGTAGTTCATTGTGGGACTACTGTTAGGTATTCGTAATTGTTATCAGTAGTAGTTCATTGTGGGACTACTGTTAGGTATTCGTAATTGGTATGAGTAGTCGCTCATTGTGGGACTACTCTTAGGTATTCGTAATTGTTATCAGTAGTAGTTCATTGTGGGACTACTGTTAGGTATTCGTAATTGTTATCAGTAGTAGTTCATTGTGGGACTACTGTTAGGTATTCGTAATTGTTATCAGTAGTAGTTCATTGTGGGACTACTGTTAGGTATTCGTAATTGGTATGAGTAGTCGCTCATTGTGGGACTACTGTTAGGTATTCGTAATTGTTATCAGTAGTAGTTCATTGTGGGACTACTGTTAGGTATTCGTAATTGTTATCAGTAGTAGTTCATTGTGGGACTACTGTTAGGTATTCGTAACTGTTATCAGTAGTAGTTCATTGTGGGACTACTGTTAGGTATTCGTAATTGTTATCAGTAGTAGTTCATTGTGGGACTACTGTTAGATATTCGTAATTGTTATCAGTAGTAGTTCATTGTGGAACTACTGTTAGGTATTCGTAATTGTTATCAGTAGTAGTTCATAGTGGGACTACTGTTAGGTATTCGTAATTGTTATCAGTAGTAGTTCATTGTGGGACTACTGTTAGGTATTCGTAATTGGTATGAGTAGTCGCTCATTGTGGGACTACTGTTAGGTATTCGTAATTGTTATCAGTAGTAGTTCATTGTGGGACTACTGTTAGGTATTCGTAATTGTTATCAGTAGTAGTTCATTGTGGGACTACTGTTTGGTATTCGCAATTGTTATCAGTAGTAGTTCATTGTGGGACTACTGTTAGGTATTCGTAATTGGTATGAGTAGTCGCTCATTGTGGGACTACTGTTAGGTATTCGTAATTGTTATCAGTAGTAGTTCATTGTGGGACTACTGTTAGGTATTCGTAATTGTTATCAGTAGTAGTTCATTGTGGGACTACTGTTAGGTATTCGTAATTGTTATCAGTAGTAGTTCATTGTGGGACTACTGTTAGGTATTCGTAATTGTTATGAGTAGTAGTTCATTGTGGGACTACTGTTATGTATTCGCAATTGTTATGAGTAGTAGTTCATTGTGGGACTACTGTTAGGTATTCACAATTGTTATGAGTAGTAGTTCATTGTGGGACTACTGTTTGGTATTCGTAATTGTTATGAGTAGTCGCTCATTAGGAACTACTGTTAGGTATTCGTAATTGTTATGAGTAGTCGCTCATTAGGAGACTACTGTTAGGTATTCGTAATTGTTATGAGTAGTCGCTCATTAGGAGACTACTGTGAGTTATTCGTATTATCATCAGTAGTCGTTCATTATGCGATGACCATTAGCTATCCGTAATTGTCATCAGTAGTCGTTCATTATGCGATGACTATTAGCTATCCGTAATTGTCATCAGTAGTCGTTCATTATGCGATGGCTATTAGCTATTCGTAATTGTTATCAGCAGTCATTCATTATGCGATGACTATAAGCTATTCGTAATTGTTATCAGTAGTCGTTAATTATGCGACAAACATGTTCTAAGTTTATCACACAGAATAAGTTGATAATACAATGTTTTGGAGCTTCCTCTTTCAATTGCTATATATTTTATAGAATGTGATCTGGGGGTTCGAAAATTGAGAGCACATTGCTTGGTTTACCCTTTACACATCCACATCTTCACTACTTTGCCTTTAGCCACTGCACACGCAAGGTGCAGACGAAATTAGAAAGGTGTCGCAACTCATGGATAGAACAACGGATACGTTTAGCTATTCGTATCCGTAAAATTCACATGGGGCCAAAATTAATAGAGACCATTCGCAAAAATCACTAATACGATTACTGATACGATATATTGTCCTAGTAAGGTTGACACCATCACAATTTACCTACGATGGGTAATTGGTGAGACGGCATATGCCCCACTATATTCAGTTACACATATATTTGATGGAAAAGTAATGTGTGTCTCTTTCAGATTCCATGTTATTATGCGTGTGTAATACACCACACGGATAATGTTAGAGCGTCCCCAAGCAGGACCAATGGCACGTCCTTAACACATCCTTAACACATCCTTAACACATCCTTAACACATCCTTAACACATCCTTAACACATCTGGAAATAATTAAACTGCGTGGAGTATATTTCGTCTCACATAACAACCCCCGTGCGTAAAGATATAATTTTGGCCGTAGACTGGCAGGATATCTACATATCCGTAATCGTATTCGTGATTTTGCGAAAGGTCTCTAAAAATCGTTCCGCAAACGATAACGCCTACGATTAGGATTAATGTTTAATACTTTAGAATTAACACACCGATTGAGAATATACGGAACGCCAGAATGAGTTAGCAATGATATCGACATGTACACTACAGACGGGGACAGGGACGTCGCGATAACGAGGCTTGGTGCTGGTGTGGGGGGGGGGGGGGGGAGGGTGTATCTCAACCCCAACTTTGGTAAAAAATTCCAACAGTTGGAAATTCCATACCTGACACAACATTAGTTGGAAATTTCACACCAGCAATAAGTTGATTTTTTTTTCTTCCAGTTTGATTTTCCAACTATTCATTAGTTGGGAATTTCTTGTAGACAATATTTTCCTACTTTAAGTCAAAATATTGGACTGAAATGGATATCTTTTTGAAATTTTCCAACCTTAAATGGAGATATCAGGTTGGAAATCCAACACTTGCGAAGCCAGTCAAGTTGCTAGGACTCTACTATTTTCAAGTTCAGATTAAAAACATTTTTCACACCGGACCGAACCATGCAATTTTCAGGTTTTCACAAATGTTCTCAAGCATAGCCAAAATAATATAAATACTGATCCATTAGAAATAGGCTACTGTGAAGTCCCTGTCTGCAGACAAAGACCGTGATTAATGGGATGGTGTCAATGTATCCCGATAAATTCGTTCCCACGTATAAGTCGACCAACGGAACGAATTTATCAAACATAATGCACACCAAGTAATGGCTGGTCAATTGTACACAGTGTTTTATCACTTCGCACGATCTAGCATGCATATTATGTATATACAGCGCGAACGGTAATTTTCTTATCAATCGGCCAATTGGGGATATTTTGCCAAAGCCTACTAATGATGACTGCATGATATATACACCACACACATTGAACGAAAGCATTGTGTCTGTACTTTTAAATGGAGTTTTGGGTACACACCGAATAAATCGATAATATACCCGTCGCACTGTTAGGACATTACGAGTACCACTAGAAAGTGTGCGTAATTGTATTGCGTTTTACCCTAACCGTCGCCCTAATCGTATCCGTTGCTACATCCCTGAGTTGCGAAACCGTTATATTAAAAAACGGCGCGCTAATGTGTACGCGCGTCGGCGATAACGGAAGCGCTTGGGCAATTACACTGGGGAGGGCTAATCTATATAGGGTTGAATGTGTCGTGATAAATTGAATTCACGAGGGATTGCTACAGCCCTATGCCCGATTTTAATTTCAAGCGCATGACATGCTTATCGTGTATATTTATCGATAGTTAAAGATGGTCTATCTCTTTGTAAACATGTGTTATATTGTTACCGGGGTATATAATATTATATATGAATCGAAGACCCCTGTCCGGAAATGCTTCTATCGATAAATATTCATTACATTTCGAATATTTTCTGGTCTAAAAACACGTGGTTGTTCAGCTAACGAACAATAGTGGTTACTGTTAACAGAGACCAGAAATTGTATTGTGTAATTTTGTCATTATACACGGTAATTATACTCATTATCGCTTATAACAATGTTATCAAACACTACAAATAATCAATTTGGGACATTTGGCGTTCGGAGTATAGCTATGGGAACACCCTAATGATCTATATCGCAAAATGGTATCCTCTGGTGTGTTCTAAAATAGAACAATAAAGTGTCCCACTTAATCATCTCATTCCATAATAGAATGTTCGAAATAAAATCAATAGTATTTGATAGAAGCGTTTCCGGACATGGGTCTTCAATTCATATGTATTAATTTATACTGACGAAACTATTTCAAAATGATTTGATGAAGAGATAATTCATCTTATTCGATGAAGAGATTATCCATCTTATTTGATGAAGAGATAATCCATCTTTATCCGGCCGGATTTTATATGGTCGGTCTGTTGATCTGTGTTTATAGCGGGTCTGTCTATTGGAGCATTTGTTCGCTCATTGTTGTGGCCTTACCTCTATATATCCACAATGACATACGCAAAACGATTGCCGCGAAATTGTTGTCGTGTAATCATGAAGTTACTCGCTTAACTTGTTTGTTGCGTGGATTTTATTTATGGTTGTCAAGTGATAAATTATAAGCTGGAGATGCTTGTGTATATAGTGTTACGGAGCAAATGTTAATCTCTATCGATGGAAGTATCTATGGTGGAAGTATCACAACGCAGTCACTAACGTTCAATATGACCACACAATCACCAACATTCAGCGAACGAAAAAGGTTAGTTAATTTCTTCATATTCTTTATTTTTCTTGGAACTGTAATGGTACCGAGTAGCATAGTATGTATTTGTACAATATTTATACATATATGCCAACAATAAAATTTCAGAAATGAGAATAACTATATTGTACATGAGTGGCATGGTCAAATGGCCGTCTTCCTGCCGTCCCTGTGTATAAATGGAATTCAAGTCATAAAACGACGATTATTGTGCACTTAATTATGCTGTTAACATGTCCGAGCGATGTGTGTGTCGCACGGATAGAACAACGGATACGTTTGGCTATACTTAAAACAATTCTTAAGTAACGCTATCTGGGTATCTGTTCAGAAACATGCGGAGGGGCAACAAATTCGATAGTATTTTGCCGCTTTTATGTAGATTATAGCTTCATAATTTGCACAAAATTGATTACTCCGACCGCCGAGGCACTGAAACTTGTTTTGGCGTTTAAGGTTTTTTCAGCGATTATTAAACTTTAGGGTGGTGCCCCTGAACATAATATTTTTACTGAACACCTGGATAGAATTGAGCACTTTCGAATGTTCGTCAAAATCCAACATGGCCGCCAGAATGTTGGATTGTGTTCTGTTTTTAGCTATTATAGCTTAGGAAATCAGAAAATAGAAGCGTAAAGCCACGTGCAATATCACAATACATGCATGAGCAATTTTAAACTTTCGACAAAATCCATTGTGTTCTGTTTTCGTCCTTAAATTCGAGACTCAAAAGAAAACGGAACTCGCTACATGCAATCATTTTGTATCACAATACATGTCTGTACAATGACATCACTCACAAAATCCAATGCCTGGGACCATGTAATGCGTTTAAGGTAGCATGGTGTATGTGTACAGGTATTTAGTCAGCTACTGAATTTCCTCTACAAAACCCTTATTTCAGTCGTGTCCGTCAGCATTGTGTGTTCATTGTATCACTCCGTGGCTGCGCTACAAGCACAGAAAATAGTACATGCCATATTTGCCACAATGCACGTACACCTGGATGATTTGCATGGCTTTAGACTAAAACACAAGCACCTTATAATTTTCAATTTTTAATCGGGTGCAAGCTTAAAACTTGAAGGAACCGTCAACTTTGAGGAAATTGCCGGAGATACATGCATGCGATCTATAACACAAGGCTATGAACTTTGTAGCTTGTTCTAAGACGTCTGGTAATAGGATACCCGTCTCACACAATAAGACCAGTGTTACCCTAGATTGCAGAACCTTGAGCATGCAGCCTTTGCCGGTACCAAAACACCGCCCTACAGTGTCACACGTCACACACAGAAAGGGCATGCACACCAACCATGCAGTCTGTCTTCCGATGCTTATGGACAGTTACAGAACTATCTACATGTATTCTGTATTCATGACATTTGTGATTACATGTTTGCGTTAATCGTTTCGATTGGATGCTTATATTTTTGAGCTACTGATAGTGAATTCTGCTTGGCACTATACTGACGTGGAATCCCGAAGTTCGGGAAATAGAAAATCTGCATCACCAAATTTAGCCTCTGGGGACCTCATTCTGCTTATGCCTCATCTTCTGGGAAGTATAGTCACAAATTAACATTGTTTTTAGTTACTGTTTCCCTTCTGTTCAGTTTCTATATTCCCTAATTTGCAGAAGGTAAAATGTATAATCGAGGTGACTAAATGGGTGAACATCATCAACATCAACTTGGGAACTTCGATCTGATCGTATGTCTCCCATAGCGGTTGAGGCCTAAGCAGAATGAGGTTGCCAGGGGGTGAATTCTGATTCAAGGGGGGGGGGTGCAGTTGGAATTTCCCAAGGTGGACACCCCCTGAAGAGATTCTGATTCAGGGGGGGGGGGTGCAGATGGGCCGGTATTATATTCATTTCCCGGGCCGGTTTTTTTTGGCCCAGTCCGCCTCTGAGTATTTGAATAAGACGTGATGAAAGTTACGGCCGCGCCGCGTCTTTGATACGGAGTATATATATAAAGGATTATTTTGTGAGAACTCTTTCGCTTGACTGAGAGAAAATTGCTTTTCTGAGTGCCAAATTTTAGGTGGAAATTAGATTTTTTGAGAAAAGAAAATGAAGGTCGATTCGAAAAGGACATGTATTCTGCTCGGCCGTGAATGGGAGACTAAATTGACATCTGGATTTGCGAATATTTTTTTTACCCTGTGCCAATGCATTATCTTATATATGCGAGTCGACCATAGGTCGCATCGCATATTTAAGAAAATGCATTGGCCTAACAATTTTTTATCATTTTTAAATAAATGTTTCTTAGAATTTTAGGACATAAAATAAAAAAAACATCCATTACCGTGCAGGGAGCCCCACACATATATAGAAGCATATAGAGTGTCGTCTGCTCATGTTTGTCTGGGGCTCTGTATGTGTGAAATTGTAAAATTGTTAAAGAATACAAGAACAAATTATTAAAATTGTAAAACAATGGAAAAGACAACCTTCTAACTACTGAAAATTGCAAATATTTTCTTGTTAATTCGGGACGAATTTGTCGTCGATTGGACACAAAATAGAATGGCAATGTGTGTAAATAACGTTGGCGATGTTTTATTTTGTTATTGCATTAATTTTACATTCGATGTTGTATTTAATGCAATAAGAAAATAAAACATCGCCAACGACGGTAATTCGCTTGTTTTCAACTGACTGCCTGTTGAACAATAATGGCGTCTGCTTCTTCGTGATTTGTTGCCACAACTGCGGTCTTTGACCGCCCCACCACTTATATCAAATTGAACTTCGTTTTGACCAATGTGTGTGTTTTGATCGACAAACGTTTTGTCTAAAATGCATTGATCACATATGATAGCGTTGAGTTGCTTCTTGCTCTCTACTATGATCAGAACAAGCTTCGGTGGTGGTAGCACATAAGTATGTGGACCCAAGCTTTAACACACCAAAAACTATAGTCAATCCTGTGTGCCCTTGTCACACATTTCGCGATGTAGTACCTATCAAACACTTAGTCTAGATAGACATCGTACAAACGCAACTTCTACTTTGAATTGGTATATCAAGTCCAGTACAATAGCATGTAAGGTTGGGTTAGTTATAACATGTGTTCATTGCAGTTCAAATATTTGATGAAAATTATTGAAATTGTATAAATATGAGGATTTTTGTCTGAAAGCAAAATATTTTACACTAAATATAGTAAACAATTTGAACCAATTTTAGTATGAAATTTCCAACTGATGCTTTGCAGGGCAACGCATGGGGGCATGTCACACCAATGTCACATCCATGTAAGTGAGTGAGTGGATGACGTACCCGACTAAGAGAACATAACAAATGAGCTTCGGGTGTAGCCCGGTATGTTCGTGGATATATTGGAATGCATATGTCGACATTAAGTCCGACCGGTACTTTGTTGGAGTTGATGTGTAGCTCATACCAATTGGCAACACGCAACGTTATTTACAGACATTACATTTCAATTTTGTGTCCAATCGACGACAAATTCGTCCCGAATTAACCAGGGGGGGGGTCGGAAAAAAAATTCAGGCACGTATGGCATTTTTTCCCTTTCGATCATTTTTTGTACCCACCCACCCCCACGCCAAATTTTTTTCCGTTTTCGGCAGTTTTTTCCGACCATTTTTTGACACCCACCCCCCCTTTTAACACTAAAACAGAGATTTGCGGGGGAAATTCACTGTAAACCGCTGTATATGAATTTATGTGCATACTATTTATCATGGATGTTAACATGCACATGTAAATAGGAATGAGTAATTTTGAGGTCATTCGGCCAAAAAAACATGGCTGCCAGCGGCCATCTTGGATTTCAAAATTTGCAACAAAATACAACACGATAACTGCCTGCAGTCAGTTTACCAGTTAGAATTACATTATTTCTCTCATTCAAACTGATTCAAAGTGGTTTTGAAGCCCAACTCATTGCCAAAACACTAAAAACAAGCAGGAATTTTTTTTTTTAGTTGCGGAAAAAATTGCTTGTTGGTGGCTTTGACCACCCACCCACCCCGGCATACGTGCCGGAAGAATTTTTTTCACCCCCCCCCCTGAATTAACAAGAAAATATTTGCAATTTTCAGTAGTTAGAAGGTTGTCTTTTCCATTTTTTTTTTTACAATTTTAATAATTTTTTCTTGTATTCTTTAACAATTTTATAATTTCACCCATACAGAGCCCCAGACACACATGAGCAGACGACACTCTTCTATATGCTTCTATATATGTGTGGGTCTCCCTGCAGGGTAATTGATATTTTTTATTTTATGTCCTAAAAATTCTAAGAAACATTTATTTTAAAAAAATGATAACAAATTGTTAAGCCAATGCATTCTCTTATATATGCGAGGCGACCTATGGTCGACTCGCATATATAAGAGAATGTATTGGCACAGGGTAAAAAAATCCCGACTATTATTAGTTGAATGATATGTTCTTTTAAAGGAGAACGTGTTTGAATATTCCCTCGATTAAAGCCACTTATGCTCGCTTTAAAAATTGTTACATTGCTGTCCGGTTCCAGGTTCCAACAGGTGTTAATAAATATAATCAATATCTGGACTCGTTATGTCACGGACAAGCTAATTCAAATGATCGAATTAAGAAAATTCGGGTCTGGAATTTGCATCGACATGGAACAAAAATCAGAAATGCCTTGCCAGTCTATTCCGGATATCGTAGACATAAAGAGCGTTTCTATCATTTTTGTTAAGTTCTGTGTGAATAACTGAAAACAGCTGGAACATTGCTGTGGTCGTTGCAGGTATTTTCCAGAACAAACGAAACCCGTATATCAACATTTATCAACTTTTATCTTATACCGGTTTGATGTTATACTGTGTGTTATATTTCAGTACATGTTTTATCTTACATATGTGTTTTATACTCCAAGAAAGGACTATGCACAACGTGACCTTTCACGTCACGACGTTGCTGCCTTGGCGACGTATCAACAAAAACTCTCGCCTCGAAATTGGGTCACATCTACTTCAGCGAAATAAGAGAATACAGAGAAATAGAGCGAAAAAGCGAAATAGGAAACTACAGCGAAATAGAGCAAAATGTAGAGCGAAATATAGAAATAGGAATTTTTTTATATAAACGAAATAACGGAGATATTTGAAGAAGTGTTTTTGACGAAATAACGGACATATTTGAAGAAGAGTTTTAAAGAACGTAACCCAAACCTCCCCCAACCCCATATACAATAGAAGAATTTGACTTACATGTATATTTCACAAGAGTTGATCTATTGTGGTGTTGCGATTTCTCATACAAATCGCCATTATTTCGTCAAAGTACATTCTTTATAGAGTTATTACCCTTCAGATTAAATATGATATTCAATCGAAACCACGCGTGCCTCCCGTGCATGGTCGCGATTATACACCAATAGCCATCCTATCGTAAACCCCGATTGACTATCTTTTGGTAGTCAAACGTGTGCGTACTAGGTGCATATGTATATAATCTATGCACTGTGTTCTCCAGATTAGGCCGCTGGAACGTGATTCTGCGTCAATCAACAATGACAAATCACAGTCAATTCAAGATAGGGAACAACGGATTCCAGCCAGCTGACTATGCTGTTGCGGGCATCTCTATTCTTGTTTCCCTCGGAATCGGAAGCTATTTCGCTTACAGAGCGCAGAAAAAGAAGCAGACGACATCAGAATTCATCGTGGCCAGCAGACAGGTAAAATCTAGCCATATATGACAAGTCCATTTCGAGTGTGGCTAATCCAAGTGGCAGTTATTAATATATCTGTATTTGCGAATGTCTGTCTGTGTTCTATGAAATGGCTAGAGCACAAGAATTGTTCTTTATCAGAATCAATCGAGTGCTCTGACCGACTTATATAGAGCACAATTGATCCCACATAATGAAATTAACAGGAAATGTGCCGTTGAGCGTGTTTTGACCACGACGCAAAATCCGTGCGCTGGCCGCGATTGGACATAATAACCGTTTAGCCACGACCAACAACGTGATTAACATGAACCAATCTCCGTTGAATGTGAATAGATATGTCCGAAACAACACGGTCTGATGCCACTTTAAAGCGCCCGTGCGACTTGTCTGTTATTAGTTGTGTTTGGCGAGCATTGGGAATTGGTGTGCTTTACCAAACATCAGGGAACGATTGCAACAATAGGATTGTGCTCTTAATAAATTTACGTGTAAACACAAAAGGTGTTTAACATCGTATCTTTTTACGAGGAAGATAATGCTGCTGGTAAGGAAGTTCTAAAGTGACGCTGTTGTTTTCAGGGGCAGAAAAGGGGAGGGGCAGCGAACATATTGACGCCCATTTCCACCAATCGAATACACAACCACCTCCATGGTATGGGGAATATAACAGTGTGGTTTAAGAACGCCAAACGTGGCGCCGTTCGAATCAGGGGTACACGGAAGAGGAAAGGAGTACGAAAATTAATAACAGTATTTCAAACGCCGATTTCCACAAAATTGATACACATCCTTATCCATGATACGATTAATCTAATGGTGTGATTTAGAAACGCCAGATTGTTGCCATTTGGGTCAGATATGGGGAGAGGCACTACATTTGATAATAATCTGTTCAGTCTCCGATTACCACCACATTTTGACATAATCATCTCCATAATATAAAGAGTCTAATCGTGTGGTTTAAACTTTATTAAACATATATAATAGACTTGTTTGGGTGGGTGACATTGCAGAAATTGCAAATAAATCGACCATACCACTCCATAGAAAACATCGTCTGAACTACACTCAATTGTACATATTTACATCTCGGTTCGAGACGCCACTGACGGCGATAAACTAACACAAATTAGTTCGTCATCGAGAATCATTGCATTTGTAAGTAAGATATATGAATGACGGTGTGTGTTGTCAATTTGGATTAATATTCGTAAAACATATCTACTTTGAGCAAGATTATTCTCAATTTATGTGTGCTCACCCTAACGGAGT
Source organism: Siphonodentalium dalli (assembly GCA_032622095.1). NCBI lineage: Eukaryota > Metazoa > Mollusca > Scaphopoda > Gadilida > Siphonodentaliidae > Siphonodentalium > Siphonodentalium dalli. Next base: position 58,934,988 of record CP136062.1, read on the forward strand.
GTTTCACATCACTTTAAATATGTCAAAGTGGGGCTGTTCGAGTCAGGGATGCTCGGAGGGGAGAGGGACATTCAGTGCCAAGTCCGATTTTTGTATCAACCCATATTTAAAAAATGATCAAGGAAATATGGGTTGATACAAAAATCGGACTTGGCACCGAAAGGGTTAAGCCATTCGAGACATAATCAACTAAGTGCAATGTTTATACCGCAAGGAAATGTTTCAAGATCAGTAGACGTGCGCTGTGCACTGCACAGTAGTTATTTTTATTCGGTGCATTGATTGGCGAACAAGATGGTATCGCCCAGAGAGGAATGTTGTATAAACAAACTGACATGTGCGCAAGAGGGGTTGGTTAATAACTGTTTGCTGTGTGTCACATACTCAGTTCCATGGAACGAACAATTAAAAATGAAAATGAACAATTGTCCTGATGTTTATGGTTCATTGTCAAAGTATCACTCGGCTATGTGTGCACTGATATATAGCTGGAGTAATTCATACAAATATATCCCAGTAATTAAACAGTTGCAATAACTTTAATCTCTTCTGCAATGGTCATTGTGTTTATGTATCAAGCAAAACAAATTAATATTATTTATTATTTACATTAATTACCTGACTAATTTAAATAAGTTAAATATGGAGTGGTTCAAGGTCTGATAAGTCCGCATGGAGGTTAATATCCCACATGTATGTATACATCACTATTCAGTGTCACCACTATATACATATGAGTTTTGGTTTCAGATTCAATCAGCACACCATACTAAAGTTGATCTATATAATGTTAGTCTCGCAAAATATATTAATCAACACTGTAAAAACATATTCTCTATACCCACCAAATGTCAACAGACAGTAGAAGGATTAACACCACTTTAACGTATTGAAATGCACGCACACATTTTGGGGGTGTAAACTACACTCTTCTTGTCAGAGAGAGAACAGGCTACTGGAGTTTATGTTGCTAGGAAATAATGTATTTCAGCAATTATTACTATGAACTTGGACAATAAATGCGGCTATTTTGAAAATACTGCATCACATTTTAATAACAAATCTATTTTTTGAATTATATTTAAGTGAAATAAGTTCAACGTAGATGTTAATCTTTTGTTTTTTTGTTTGTCGTAATTAGTTGAAACTATGTCGTCGCCGTCATATATGTTTACCTCGTGTTTTCGTCAATCGTATATTTGATACAGGTGTACAATCATGTAACACCAGATTTTGGCTTACTGTAAATATAATTCCGATTTACCAAAAGAGAGTTACTAACGATGGCCCATAAAATAATATGGGCTTAACTATAACTAGTTAATTATATTCATCTCTCGGTGGTAACCGACTTAACATAATATTATATGCAGACCGACATTGCTACACGATAACCAATGTGGATAAATGATGGACTACTCTAATGTTGTTGATATCGTTCTCATATATTTCTTACTGAACTCTGCAGACTGACGTGGTTCTGTGCATTTATAACGAACCAAAGCCGAACGCTTTGGGTCGCATATAGACTATATCTGATGTTGTGACGTCACCAATTATTATCTAATAAGACACTGCTGTTTTTCAATTTTTGCGAGCACTTTTGTTGCACAGTAGATCGGTGGCCTTAAATAATTAATGTCGTAATCTGAAATAAACGTGCGCGTCTTTCAATATCCGGCGTTCCAAAATGAGGGGAGTTACTATCGGAATTATGCACAGTTATGTTCATTCGTAGCCGCGGTTTACATTTTATTGATAACTTAATTATAACATAGTATGGACTGTCAAATATTTGCAATGGAGTGTCCTAAAATATAAATTTCGCGTGCTATGGGAAAATCTCAATCACTCTGGCTGGGCTGGGGACAATACTGGAATCGAAATCGAAATTCGTGATGCAAGCAAACGTTATATATCGCGTTTAAATTGTCCTAATATTACATAGTACATACGTGAATCTGATAATCCTCAGATACCCTTCTATTTCCATGAATCGACAAGAAACACATACTTATGCAAAGCAGAAGATACATTTAGGTTATCGCAAATGCGGTGGATAGTGAAAGCTACATGATGACGTTGGTCGTCGAGTTTCGTTGAAATCGACATGATGCCATTTTATGAATGAAATGAACATGAAGAAATCGACAAGCTTTTTCGTTAAGTACACATCTCAATCGGATTGCGCACACAGCGTCAATAATATAATGGTTAATTTCAGTAAAATACTTTATTGAGTTATCGGCGTTCAAACATTCATGCTGAGAGCTGTGTCCCTCTCCTAATTTGGTGAGGTAAACAAAGTCGATGAAAACAAAAAGTTGTTGTGTCCGGTTGGAGTGAAGTAATTATCACTGCAAGTATACAACTATTTCTTGGCATAAACTGATGAAGATTATGATAAATATCTGCCAGCAAGCAGCCCTCGAAATTAGCTACGACAAAAGGCGTTTGGTTGGCGTTTGTTGTCGTTCATTGTCGTTATTGCTAGTCGTCGTTAGTCGTCGTTTGTCGTCGTCACCGTTCGCCGGTTGTTCGTCGTCGGTCGTCGTTGTCGTAATCGGTCGTCGTTATCGTCGGTCGTTTATCGTCGATTGTCGTCGTTAACGCTCGTCGTCGGTCGTTCATCGTCGTTCGTCGTCGTTCGTCGTCGGTGTTTGTCGTCCCCGAGAGCTTCCCGATGAATGGCAACAATCCATATTTCCGACTAAATCCTGAATAGTTACCCATAATTCTGCTGTGGTTAAGAAGTCGATAGCATTACTGTACCAAGAGAAAGGACAGGGCGGAACTACTTAAACATGTTCCAAATGAGACATCCTACCGTTGCGTCTCGTGCTTGTCACTTATCATCCTCACCAAGAAACATTTAGGGTGATTTCTTCTGAACTGCAAATTATATATTAACGGATGACGCTCGTCTCCGTGACTTGTTCCCGAGAAACCGATCGTCGCCACCAGACAACAACCCAATTTGAAAATGAAAATAACATCCAACAAAATCCACCAAACTACATCTACTGGAGCGCATCCGTGCAAACGGCTGGCATGCAGGTGTTGTAGCTTGATCGCAACAGATGAATCACATACGAGGGATGGTCGGAGAAGCATTCCAACTGGAAATTATCCCTGTATGCCTTTCAGCGAGTCACGTTGACGAACTATGATGTTAGTCAAAGTAACCAAATTACACCAATAATAACTCTAATTGCACCTCTGTCATGAATTATGCTTGATATCCAATTTCATTTTATCGCAGCTCTCTTGGATATATAGTTGAGCGAATGCGTATATCATAATTTCTCTCCCATATCAAAGCCGATTCTAAGGCTAAACTATTAGGATAACACATACTTATTTCATGAAACAACGGACATCTCGGAAAAATGAACTATTGATTCAGTGTGCCAGTGGTCTCTTAGATGGCAGTTATGTTTCAACTCATCAAAGATCAATATAATGCATTAGGCTTCAATAATCATAGAAACAGTTTTCTATGACAGATACACCAGACTTTCCAGAAATAACAGTCTCACATTGCGGAAAAGATCTGGGAATTCACATCGATGACAAGTTGAAATTTGGAAAGAAAAAAATGTCAGCACCACAATGAGCAAAGCCAAAACGATTCTTGGAATCATATGCAGTACCTTCACCGAACTGAACTCAGACACATTCACAATACATAATTCCTCAATGGTGCGACCAAGTATTGATTATGGACAATGCATATGGAGCCTCATCTACTTAAACATTCGATGACATTATAAAGTGTCCAGAGGCGAGCGAGACGCATGGTTCCGTGGCTGCGGAACTATTCTCATGACGATACCATCTCTCTATCCTTAGACTAATGTCCTTTAAGTACAGGTGATTACGTGGCGACCGAATAAAGGTATACAAAATAAAGAGGGGGCATTGCAACATCAAAGACGAAACGATATTCGCTGATGCGACATATGCACCGACCAGAGGTCATTCGTGTAAAATGATGTCCGAACACGGCAATAAAGATGTCAGAAAATATTGTTTTACACAGATAATTCGACCAATGTGGAATAGGCTACCAAAATGCGGTCGTTAGTGCTGAAACTTTAAACCAGTTAAAGGAATTGTTGGACTACCACTATGTTGATATACAGTATCAAACAGAATTTCCATAGTATCTTATTGTTTATGTAATTTTGAAATGAGTAGGCACCGGAACTAAGTGTAGGCCAGACTCGTTCCGTGAAATATATGATATGATATAACCCTATACCACAAACTACTGCTATATAGAAGCAAATTTAATTTTGAGACAGTGCACATTTGTTTTGGATTGTTTTGGGGATTGGGTGGGATTCGAAACGGCGAGCGAGCCTTGTGACTCAATGTCCGACGCCAATACCACACGGCCACAGAAGCGACCGCAAAACAAAAAAATTGCACTGTCTCAATAATTAAATTTGCTTCTAAAAATAGGCGCATTGTGTGTTGTATAGTCCCATATATGATCAAAGAGCAATGCTCGGCATGTTTCGGAGGCGTAAATAGAACATGCTACTGTGCCATATCTCCTATACTGCAATATATATCAATAGACCAGTGACCAGGAATCTATGTGTTAGAGAATGGATTGAACGGTTATCATGCTATCAATAATATCATCTGGTTGAGTATTGAAATTATTTGCACAACAATTTCAACCAAATTACATGCTCACCTTCTCAGTGAATTTTGACTAACCATTCTTTAGTCGTTATGACTAACATCACCCTAGTCATTGTGACTAATTTTCAATTAAGTTAGTCATCCTGTGGACAAACATTTGACAAACCTAACTTAGTCATATTGACCAACTTTTTTCTTCAGTGCAGATAAGAGGGTTCGTGGCGACATGGAGTGAAAACTAGACCATTTAATTTCACTATATTTTCATGTCAACGTTTTTCCGCCAGTCCGTGTGCGTACGTCATTTCACAGACAATAACGCAACTAATCGGACGTTAACGGAATGTATTTATTGTAAACAATATTTGGCCATTCCGATATCATCTGTTGAAGGCGAAAACCGAAAGCTTGTGAAGATAAATAGTTAATAGGTCATAAATGGTGAAGACGATTTTATATAAGTAGATATACTTCCACCAGTGATTCCAAGCTATTGGAAAGGTAAGGTGTGCCGAAACTGGTATCCCTATATGAGCTATCATATATATATAGTAGTTTTGGAGGTAGGCATATAGATCTCGTATCATTATTGTAAGCGATAATAATACCTTTTAGACCTACACTTGTGCAATTCCACACTTGATAGATCTAAAAAGTGTTATTATATCTTACAATTATAAAATATATATATCGTGTGTACTCTTTGTAATCTGTATCGGTTGGTATTTACATGTACTTCACAGCTTCGTCCAGTTCCTGTCGCCATATCTTTGGTTATGACGTATGAGTCAGCTATATTCATCATGGGCAGTCCCGCAGAGTTCTATTTCTACGGACTTGACGACTTTATACTGAATATGTGTTGGGTTCCACCTTTTATTATTGGAACAATTCTCTTCGTACCCATGCTTCACAGGTTAGATCTAAAAAGCACAAACGAGGTGAGTTCATTACTATAAAGTCAGACATATTCAACATATACATATATTTAATTTTCAACCAAATTACGTTGACTTGATATATATCGTGTATGTGCTACCGGAAAATTATTCAACTATTTTAAAAATGTATTTGTGTTGCCGTGCATTGACATATATTTATAAACAGTTTATGTTACACCCGGTCACACAATTGCTATACGGCAAATCATACCTGCCTCTTATACATGGATGGTTATGCTCGCGGAGATCATATTCCACCAATTTAAATTGTTCAAATACTGGCATCGATATCCGAAGATCTGAAATGTGAACTAAATAACCGAACAAATAAAACAGGTAATACTTAGCCAAATAGTATCTAAATAATACATGACAGTCGATGAAGGCTCCAGCTCGATATTGCATACATCACATGCAATCAGTTGCACAAAAGTGAGCAAACTTCGAATAGATATATTTTATTGCCCCGGAGCAAAATGTATTATCGCCAATAAAGCGAAATCGGCTCACAAGAGTACCTAAATCATTTAATCTCGAAAACCTAATGTGAAATACATTAAATATGCATAATCCGATTAGACGCCCCTTAATTATTATTTATTTGGCTTCGGGGATAACAAACTGTGTTTCGAGTCGAGGAACCCACACAAAGAAGCAAAAAGTTATCAGTTGAACTCTATATTTTTTACTTTTTGAAATCTATTATTTTTCACAATCGAGTCAAATTAGTGGCCTGGTAAAACGTCGACGAGCCGACGGTTTCGAACCATATTGCGGATGAATAGGGATAACTCTAAAATCAAGTGGCTTTCGGTAGAACAAAATTAAGATAAATTTCAGGTTTTGGGCAATTTTATACTATATAGGTTATCACTATTTTTTGGTAATTAATAGATTCTAATAACTGAAGCGGAATTTAAAAATGTTGTTGTTGTTGGAATCTGATAATATGCGGACTATTGAATCGGATTGAGTACCTTTACTTATGGCCTATTTATTAACTAAGAACTATATTTCCCGTATTACTGTGTAGATGTTATGAATTTACCCACAATATTTTCAAAACGGTCCTAAGTTTGAAATGGTGGAATATGATATGTACAGGTGGAGCCGGAGTACAGATTAATATGATATGTACAGGTGTAGTCAGAGTACAGATTAATGACGTGATCTACACGAACAAAACAAAAAACAAAAGCACTGATTCTGAACCATTTGTCGCGTAGTACCCGTTCCTACACGTACACAACAAAACCAGTTACTGTATGTTTACTATATTTGGAAGCCATCTTGAGCAATGTAGTCTATAAACACCGTAGTGTGACACATTTAAGATAGACCAAAACAATAAAGGCCTTTGATACCAAAGATAGTTGCATTTTACTTGAACAAATGGTCGAACCCTGAAAAGTTAATTTTTGCGATATTTATGTCAAGATTGTGAGAGAAAAATACAATATTTCTGGTGATGTCAGTGGTGACAATAGTAAAAATTACCCGCGGTGCATCAGACATGTTAGTATGCAATGTATATTATACAGATTAGCCAATTGTATACATCAACCACAACTTGTAAGCGATTGCAGGACACCCTGGTGCAATATTTACCATTTTCCATATTATGGCGGCCATTTTCGCAGCCATTTTGAGCCAAGGTAAGATTTTTGTTTCCAGAGAGTTGGAATATTCATAGGTAATGACATGCCTCCCTTACATTACAATGTTCTTTTCATTTCTTGTTGAAATATGACTAGAATCCCAATTGTAATTTTTTGTAAAATTTTGTACCACGTTCTGTAAAATCGAATTTCTGAGTGATCGGAAGGGGCTAGGACCACATTAATTGCATATTTAATTGCTCCAATGATCAGTTAATATAAAAAACACAAAATAAAGTCATATTACTAAACAAGTTTCAAACAGCATGAATTGATCTAGAAGATATTTGTGAAAAAATGTCATATTTTCAACTTCCGGCGGCCATTTTGGCGGCCATCTTGGATGGTGAGTTTCAATTTTGGCCCAAAAAATTGTCATGTCTTAGCTTCACGAAAATATATACATTTGTATACATTTTACTAGATTTTCCCGCTATAATTTGCATAAAACTGACTTAGGGTCTGGTCTGAAAAAACGGCGGCCATGATGGACGCCATCTTGTCTCGAGTCTAAAAGGCCACTTTTTGTTCTTGTTAACATTGCTCAAAAGTTGAATGACATAATAAGGAACAAATGAGTGGGGTGAAGTTAAGTCCCAGTGGGGGGTGCAAGGATACCCCTATTAGCTCCCGGACTGGCAATGATAAGATCTAGAGCCAGGTGGATTGAAAACGGTGAAAAACCCACAAAATATTTCTTAAATCTCGAAAAGCTCAATTGCATTTCTAAAACTCTATCGATGCTCACCGACTCCACTGGTAAAAACATTGATAATCAGTCCGACATAATGAATGAGCAAGAACATTTTACAGTACTTTATATGCATCTAAAAAAAGCAAACGATTTTGATATTAACGCTATCCTCAGGGAACAAACTTACTCAGTGTTAACAAACGATACTGCAAATAGCATAGAAGGGCCAATAACTCTAAACGAACTAACAAACGCATTGAAAAGATCACAAAATGATAAGTGAAGCGGTCTGGATGGATTTCCGTATGACATTTGGAAATTGTGTTAGCAAAACCTAGGTCTAATTCTTTGTGAGTCCCTTCGTGAAGCATTTGATACTGGTGAATAATCGATAACCCAAAAACAAGGACTTATTACTCTTCTTCCGAAAAAAGATAAAGAGAGACATCTTTTAAAGAACTGGCGTCCGATATCTCTGTTAAATATAACATTCAAACTAGCGTATTCTTGTATAGCTGAACGAATGAAAAATGTTCTACCCGATATAATCAGCCATGACCAAACTGGTTTCTTAAACAATCGGTATATTGGAGACAACACTTGATTAATTTATGATATTATCCATAAGACAAAATTAGCTGATAAACCTGGTCTTCTGCTCCTGCTAGATTTTGAAAAGCCATTTGACTCAGTATCATGGAAATTTATAAATAAATGTCTTGACCTTTTAAACTTTGGTGATGACAAAAAAAATTGGATTTATACTTTCTACACAAATATCAACTCATCTATTCTGATAAATGGACATATATCTCAGAGTTTTCAACTAAACCGTGGCTGTCGGCAGGGTGACCCAATCTCGCATTATATTTTTCTGATATGCGCAGAAATCTTAGCTATCATGATTAAATCTAATAAACGCATCAAAGGTATTAACCTCGGCAAGTTCGAATACAAAATCACACAGTATGCAGACGGCACAACTCTCATCTTAGACGGTAGAGAAGAAAGTCTAAGGGAAGTATACAATGTATTAACACTATTCGGAAATTTTTCAGGTTTGTAAATTAACCCTAGCAAGTGTCAGGCATCGTGGATAAGTTCTTATACTGGGCGTAGAGATGGTATATGCTCAGATATTGGTATCAGATCAGATTTGATAGCTCATTTGATATTTTAGGGATTCATTTTGATACACATCTTGACAAAATGAAAATCAACTACGAAACAAAACTTGCTGATGTGAAACGACTGATTGAGGCATGGAAACACCGATTACTGACACCTATTGGTCGAATAACTGTAATAAAATCACTTATACTCCCAAAATTAACACACCTGTTCGTGTCACTTCCAAATCCCGATAAAACATTTATGAAAAAATTGGATACTATGCTTTATAATTTTCTATGGAATTCAAAACGCGATCGAGTGAAACGCAAAGTTGTATGCCAAGATTACAAAAACGGTGGCTTGAAAATGGTTAATGTCAATAATTTTATGCTGTCAATGAAAATAACTTGGGTGAGACGCCTCTTAACAAAGAGTGCCAAATGGATGCCCCTCACAGATATTCCATTATGCGAAGACCCCATGTTCCTTACATATGAGCATGGCTATTTAGAGAAACAGGCAAATAAATTAACTAATCCATTCTGGCATGACGTTTTGTTATCATTTGTCAAATGTTTGCAACACAATGTGAACAATTGCATTATATCCACATATATGCTGCGGAATAATCAAAATATAAAACAATATGGAAAGGTAATAAACTTCACTTCTTGGCGCGAAAAAGGGATTATGTAGATAAACGATATGCTAGATAGTAAAGGTTCTTTTCTTTCACAAGAAGCCATACATAGGACATTTAATATACGCACAGACTTCATCACTTTAAACACTATACAGCAGCAGATAAAATTAAGTGCAAAAAAGCTTAGCCAACAGAAAACTCGAGTTGCTTACCCCATTCTACCCAATAACTTCAGCACTTTACTTAAAAATTCGCGGGGAGGACAATATTTTTACAAAGCTTTGAACGATACTCAAATTACGACTAAAGCGCGCACAAATTAGCAATCACAGTTTCCTGATATGGGAAGTACATTATTTAAATATGATAAACTACCATTTCTCACGACGCCTGACACCAAGCTACAATGGTTACAATTCCGAATAAATTCTAGAATATTATCAACTAATAACTTTCTACACATATCTAATATAAGACAAGATGACAAATGTGATAGGTGTAAAAGTGAAAAGGAAGATATAAACCACATTTTTTGGGTTGGGATTGTTGTCATGTGCAGATATTTATTAGAGATATCTGTAATTGGGGAAAAATAATGATATAAATCTTTATCCCACAAATATGACGATGATTCTTAGCACACCACCCATTAGTAAAAACTATACTACAAACTTTCTATGGCTCCTAATTAAACAATATATATATCGGTCTATATTTAAACCAATCGCTTTGTCTGTTAACGTTTTCGTCAAAGAGTTGGCATGTAGATAAAATTGCGAAAAATATACAGCACAATGTCAATCGAAACTTTCAGAATTCTTGAAAAACTGGTTCCTTTTAGAAAAAAGCTTTAAACAAACAGGCGACTTGTTAACAAAAATCGACAAAGTTACCATAATTTTTTAGACTGCTATCGATAATCACGCAGTCAGTTAAAACAAATACTATCTACAACCATCTCCACAATACCATCTATGTTGAGAGTTGAGTTTATCCGAAACATCCGACGTATTTATAATACAATTACTATGTATACTATGCATATGCATATATGTATGTATTAAATAACTTTATACCACTGGTGAGCGAATGTTGTGAGCCAAGAGAGTGCGTGCGGTAAGAAGACATATGTGTGAACGCGAGGAATGCCATATATGTATACACGTCTCAATGCATTGACTATTCTGTATTTGACATTCCTCACTGTGATTGATTCTTCAATAAACATATAAAAAACACTCATAATACCGCCATTGTCGAATATGTTTAATACCAACGACGCTAACAGGCCGGACAAACCCGGACCGCCCCTGTGGTGTCTAGGGGTGATTTTGCTGGCCATAGCAGTGTGTAGGAGGAGCGGAAGCATACAATGAAATCACCCAGTAACCTTTTTCAATGTGTCTGACAATCTATGGCTCCTAAATAATTTTCAGAGCACTGCATATGGCACACGATTTTCATGGCACTGGTAATGTAGATGGTGAAACAAAGTCCGAGCGATACCATGTCGGAATCGAACGCTCGGTAGAAGGTACAGTTAAGAGATCGGCCAACTAACCATCTCAGCTATCAACGACTCCGCGTGCCCAGAGCTTCATACAACAACATAATATGAACATTAATATAAAGTTATATATATAGCGAACGTGTATGCAAAGTTATATGACCACACTCAGAATATATGTATCACATTCTGGAGTAATTGTTTTCTATGAAAATCGATGAGTGCCCAGACCAACTATAACAACCGGTTGAATTCCAATGCATTCACACATGAGCGACACAAACATCTAAGTTACCATAATAAAAACGAATGATTGATGCTGCGCAAATCTGTACAACATCCACACCAAACCATCCAGTGAGAAGTTAAATACCTAGGTATAATACATGTTCAAATCAGTGCACAAGGCCTGGATTTGTGTTCATAAACAATGATGCCGTAAACCTGGCCTTTAGTCGGATTTTTGCCCCAAGTAAACTGCCTTATTGATACCAGATACGTATTATATAACGTATATCATACCATCATAATTATGTATAGTAGACCCATTATTGTTAGATGTATGAGCTATTCTATTTTTGTTCATTTTAAAACATAATTAGGTCATTACGTTTTCAGCGATTATATTCGCCTAAATTGCCATTTGGCGAATAAATCTTGCGATTTTTGACAATAGCCTCCATTAACTACAGCATATCAGCCATTCACATGCGAAGGTTCGTATTGTGAAAGACTCGAAGTCTGTGACAAAAAGCCTGATATCTGCACCTTGTGTAGCACAAAACACTCGTGATGCGAACTACTTCCGGTGTAGTATGTACACAATGGTATAAGTCTTTGGCTGTCCATAATTCGAAGGGAATTCCGATGCGGCTGCTGGGCTAGTTGTCGATTATTTTATTTCCATATGGCAACTCAAAACAAACAAAAAAGTAAGAATGACCACTCGGTAAGTTATATTGGTGCTCAGGTCTATTCTCAGTACTTGGTACTTGGTTTTGATCCAAATGTCAAGAGTCCTCCCTTATTTGTGATCGATAAAATGCTACAAAGCATAGCCGGACAATTAAGACATGTCAAACCGATCAGGACTGTGCCACAAAGTGTCACTCTTCTGATCGAGGGTTCACGAAAAAATCAAGCTGACGCTCGTGTTCAATTAACATCTAATGCCAGTGCGTATAACTCATCACACGACATTGGACATTAACAGAGCTGTGTTGAGAACTCGCGCAAAAGTTGATTCTTCGGAGTCTGAGATATTGGCTGAGTTACTGAAGTCCGTCGATTTACAAAGAGAGTCGATAGACAAACAATTCCTGTAAATCGTTATCTTCTGACTTTCAATTGGTGCGACCATCCACCGACAATGTTGGATATATGGAAATAGATTTAAGTAGATATGTTCCAAATCCACTACGATGTTCTAAATGCCAGGCGTATGGTCAGGAACATTGCAAACGTAAAGAAACCATATATGCACGATGTTATATTACTGATCATGATCATAAGGATTGTACGAATCTTTAAAAATTTCAAACTGTCATGGTTCACATGCTGCAATTGATCATCGTTCATGTCCCACTTTGGGACTATGAATTCAAGATTCGTGCTTAGAAAATAGTTGTTCATCACCACCCATTCCACAGTTCACATCCTCAGCAATCGTGTCTGCTAAGCAGTGTGTTGATCCCAGCACTCAGACACAGTCAAACCAATCTCGTCAGTGTATCGCTAGCAACACAAGTTGAGGAGACCAATATTATTCCTGTTCAAGAACCTGTAGCGCACGTAATGGATACAGCTTCTGTCGTTAAGACATTACATGCCAAACAATCTATGCAAGTTGATCCTGTTGTTCCAAAACAAAAACATCACAAAGGTCTGTCAAGTCTTTTGACTGTCAACAACTTGGGTTGATCTTTTAGTTTTCAAAATTCGATACGATGTTTCCAGAGAAAGTGTCATCTTCCAGGGAAGGGGGGTGTCACGTATGACAGGGAAGGGGGTTTCATGTATGACAGGGAATGGGTTTTCATTATGACAGTTGATGGAGGCTCGTCGTCGTTGGGCGAGGGATCGCATACTGAGTCAACCACCCGATTTTAAACTTGATGAATTGATTAAAACCCACGCCAGATTCATCAGATATTATAAATATATTACCAATCATTCAGCTACTTCACATATTTCGATATGCAAAAATCTTACTCAATTTAATTATTTATATTTGCTGATTATATTTCAGGCAGATTTTATATTTATAGTGTTCTCTAAGCAGTATTTATATCTTTTTTGATCTTCTATATATATTTTATGTGTGTTTGCTTAGTGCTCAGTTTCTTGATGGCTCTGATCCCAATCGAGCACTCTCGCTCTGATTTGGGTGTTTTTATTTGTATATATAATGTTTCGTTTTAGTCTAATTCACGGTTTCGTCTATTCACAGTTGTTTTACTTAATCTTTCCCTCAGCCGTGATAAGCTTAGCCCAATAGCTAGAACGACGTAAAACATAATAAACAAACAAACAAAACAAAAACAAACGTGTATTATACAAAACTTGTAGCAACAAGGAATCGTCTCATGTCGTGATGACAACATAACCAAATGAGCGCCCAACTTTGTACATGATGTATGCGGCATGAACATGGCATCTTATTACATGATGTATGCGGCATGAACATGGCATCTTATTACATGATGTATGCGGCATGAACATGGCATCTTATTACATGATGTATGCGGCATGAACATGGCATCTTATTACATGATGTATGCGGAATGAACATGGCATCTTATTACATGATGTATGCGGCATGAACATGGCATTTTATTACATGATGTATGCGGCATGAACATGGCATCTTATTACATGATGTATGCGGAATGAACATTGCATCTTGTTACGTGATGTATGCGGAATGAACATGGCATCGTATTACATGATGTATGCGGCATGAACATTGCATCTTGTTACATGATGTATGCGGAATGAACATGGCATGTTATTACATGATGTATGCGGCATGAACATGGCATCTTATTACATGATGTATGCGGAATAAACATTGCATCTTGTTACATGATGTATGCGGAATGAACATGGCATCTTATTACATGATGTATGCGGAATGAACATGGCATCTTATTACATGATGTATGCGGCATGAACATGGCATCTTATTACATGATGTATGCGGCAAGAACATGGCATCTTATTACATGATGTATGCGGCATGAACATGGCATCTTATTACATGATGTATGCGGCATGAACATTGCATCTTGTTACATGATGTATGCGGAATGAACATGGCATCTTATTACATGATGTATGCGGCATGAACATGGCATCTTATTACATGATGTATGCGGCATGAACATGGCATCTTATTACATGATGTATGCGGCATGAACATGGCATCTTTTTTGTATTGAAGAAAGGTGTGTCGGTAGTCGCATTACACATGCTTGTTCGCACTATTGACGGTTGTCCCTTTCGTGACCGGAGCTTCCTGAAATTTTCCGAAAACACTGTGCCAATGCATTTTCTTACATGTGCTAGTCGACCATAGGTCGCCTTGCATCTATAAGACTTGGCTTAACAAATTTTATATATATTTGTTTTTAGATCTTAAAGATTGTAAGAAAACATGAAAACAATAATAACAATTTGTTAAAGATTGTAAGCAAAGAATGATAAAAATGATAGGATTGTTAAAGAATATAAGAAAAATGATAAAAATTGTTATAGAATGTAAGAAAAAATGATAAGAATGTAAGAAAAATGATAAAATAAATGATGCAAATTGCTAAAGAATGTAAGAACAATTGACAAAAATTGTCAGACCAATGCATTCTCTTATTTAAGAGAACGCATATAAGAGAATGCATACAGGGTATTTAATGCTGCACCAAGTTCCACCATGAAAGGTTTATTAACACCTTTTTCCAGACGTTAAAGGCACGTGCGGCCTTAATTGTCGAAAATATTCATATTTGTTCCAAACACTGTAGACAGACAAACATTAAAACGCATACATATATACCATGACCATCGCGTAAACAGCATGTTATCATAAAGACCTACTATATTTTACCTAAGCAAGAGCCTGATTGTGTTACAGAAGACAGCACATTGCTGCTGGCTAATCACACACAAATGGCATAAACGCTCTTTATTAGTTCCATATCAGGTATTCACCAACAAAGAACGCTCTTTATGTTTACCATCATAATATAAACAAATACCAGAAAAGTTACTTTTTATGCTTTTGTTTACATAACAATGGTCAAACATATGACCACAACATACTGTTTATGCGATATTTCTTATTTGTATACGGACAAAGTCTATCTACATTTTGATGTTCTTTCTGTTTGTGGTGGTTTTTGACGGGTGGACATATTTTCACAGGATACCCACCGCCAAGGCCAACCGTGTCTTTAATATATATATATATATATATATATATATATATATATATATGTGTGTGTGTGTATGTGTGTGTAGTTTTTGTCGTTTTAACAGCATGTGCCTGTTACCATAGTAACACACGTTACAAGTTACGCATATACGAGTGGCTTGACTTGGCTGATAAATTTCTAACATATAGTTTGGTGACTCAGCTGGATTCAGATGGTAGTCTTTATAAAGCGTTTTATTTTATATATTTAAATTTTGATTTCCATCTGGAAGCTTCACATTCTTTTCCCCATCTCTCTCTCTCTCACTCTCTCTCTCTTCTACGGTTCCAGCCTTTCCTGACTCACTAATGTTGATTTGGTAAATCATATTTTATTATAATGATATATATTTGGGCCACAGACAAATGTATTTTCACCAATGTTTCTCATTGACTTACTTAATATTTTACCTAGGCATATCTTTGAATCATGGGATGGAGTAAGTGAATTTAATGCTCGCCAATGCGTTTAAAGTCATTGAAACACAAAACCCACATATGTCGTTTTGGTCCATAGACATTGATATAGAATCTAGTTATGTGTAATTGGTTATATTTGCATATGTGTTGGCATATGCCATATCAATAGCAAATAATTAGAGTTGAAATGTCCATATATATACAACAAATAATAATTTTGGGATAATTTGCACTTAACAAGGCGATATTATGCGCTTAATTTGCTGCGCTTATTGTCGTAATTTTGAGCGCGACAAACATCATGTGTGGTGCTATACTCGCGTCGTTTGCTGACATAATGCGCTAACTATTGCGACAAAATCGCGCCTCAATATACTGTACTTTGTTTTGATTGATACTGTACCTTGGCATTTGCCGGCGGGAACAGCAGTGCTAGGTTAACTATTCCAGCCGTTGTTATAATGCCAGTGATCATATTCGCAATCTGAAAATGTTTGATATAAGAATAAGAACACATGGGTTATAGACCGGCCCACAGCTGAGGGTAGTATCACACGAAAGGGTAGAAATTTTCACGCTATCTCCAATTATCATTGCCCCATGGGGGATTCCAAAACATTGAGGTATCCAGGGCGGAGCATGTTGAAAATATATTTGTTTCACCTTTTTTAGCGTTTTTGACCTGCAAATTTCAGTATAATCAGGAAAACCAATAAAATAAGACAAATGTCGAATAAAATATATTTGAATATCAGATATTTATTATATCTGGGTTGCTTAACAGTAATGATGTGCAATAAATGATATTCTCCAACAATATTTTTGAAAAATTCACGAAAATGCTCCAAAAAATGCAGTGCTTTTTCATCAAGGTTTTCCAGATGATTTTCTATAAAATTTCATTTTTTTGGTATAAAGCCCTCTGTGGTGCATCAAAATGTTCAGCATTATATACCCGATTCACTGATATCAACATCACAACCACCGCTGTCCAACAAACTGATATATCTCCCCCCTAAAACTGATTTTCTATCTGAAAATACCTGTCAAGTCAGAATAGCCCGTTTTGGTTCCGTGTTGTTACACAATTCAGAAGATTATCATATATATGGAATTAGAATGTATCTGTGGAGGTTTATATTATGGGAGAGTCTACTTTGTTTAAATATTTGATTTTTTTGGAGTAAATTAGTTAAAATTTTGATTATTTTTAAGTAAAAACAATTCTGAAAAATTCCCATGACTTTGTCAGTTTTATGGATACAACTGCACAACATGCACCACAATAAGCATAAATTCATCCCCAATACCAGACAAGAAATTATATAATCATGTACCAGACCAGAATTAAGAAATAAAGTAAAATTGAACCCTACCCCAAGATATTTATCTTAATGTTTTCAATTTTATGCGTTATGCTACTGAACTTGAAAGGTCATTCAGACCAGTTGCTATAATTCATACCATATATTGCAATAGTACTGCCCACGGTTTATGCAATATCATCTTCAATGTCACTGTCAATTCCATCAAATGCGATGGTATCAGTCAATAGCATGCATGTGCAATAACTTCAGGGAAGAATGGTTCAAACAGCTCAGGTTGCCTATCGGCCGTCCATCCATGGAATGCTACATTTGGGAGTCATGTTGGCTCGTTTTGACTAAGAAATATCAAGTACCTTCTGTTGATTCTCGAACTTCTGCTGGAACATTATCCACCAGTCCTAGCTCGATTCATTTTTATCGAACGTTGATCATATATGTATAAGGCACATGCTAACTCCTCGAGTGTAGTAATCGTGTCACTGTCCAAAACCCAATTCATTCTTGAATAAGCCATGACTTCCATATATTTTAATCGTATTTCCAGTGACTTCCAGAAGAGTTTTTTTCCTTTTTGGAACGTAATCATTGCCCGCGAAGGAATATAACCCAATAAGTGCATTCTTCTGTATAAGTCAATTCTTGTATACCTATTCATCGCACCGTTGGTCATACGGTCACTCCCCCTGTACCTATTCTCCACACCGTTGGTCATACGGTCACTCCCCGTATACCTATTCTCCACACCTATGGCCAAATGGCTATTCAAGATATACATATGCACCCCATCCATATTCACTCCAGGGGTAAATATGCATCTCGTCAATGGCCATATAGCCACTCGCTTTATACACGTACCCATCACCCATGACCATATACACGTATAGCCACGCTTGTATATACCTGTACACCCCACAAATGCCATACAGCCATGAGTAACCGTGCAGACACACCAGGTAATGATCATTCATTATCATACAATCAATACTTGAATACCTATTCACCTCACCATTGGTCATGCGTCACTCCATGTATACATGTTCACCAAAATACCCACGCAAGATATACATATACTCCCAAACCATGACCATATAGTCACCCCAGGTAAACATGTGCACCACAATAATGGTGATATAGCCACTCACTTTCTACACATACCTCTCCATAACCAAAATCCACACTTATGTATACCCTACACATGAACATACAGCCATGCAGGCACACCATGTATACTCCTACACCTGACCCATGACCATATAGTCACACCCTGTATACATATTCACCACATTCATGACCATACAGTCACTCCCTGAAAACATTCCCCTCTTGGCCATACAGTCACTCACTGTATGCCTTGTTGCCACATCAATAGTCATATAGCCACTCGTTATATACATATACATCCACACACGACCATCCACACGCTCGTAAATGACCATCCAGCATACTCCAGGTACACATATGTACATAATGACTGTACTTTCATTCCATGCACACATATACGCATTACACATAGCTGCACATCTATTTATCCATTCACCCCACCCATGATCATACTGACAACACATGTACACATATACAACCACACAAGTTACACATGTACATCCCACCCATGACCATACATGACCATGCAGTCACTTCATATATACACAAACACACACATTTAGCTACTATCGTGATTTACATAAACCACAGCAATGCCCATACAGCCACACCGGGTACATATGTACTCGGTACACATAACCATGTTACCACAGTCATTCCCTGTATACCTATTCAACCCACACAATACAATACGCTCACTCCTTGTATATCCATACATAGCACCATGGCCACTCCATTCAAGAACATATAGTTAAACATGTATACCTATTCACATCATTCATGACCATACAATAACTCCCTTCACATTCACCTCATCTATGACCATACGGTGACTCTCTGGTTGTCATCTTGACATACACGCTGTATCAAGTTGATAAATCTTTATCTTAATAGGCCAGAATAACCACAGATTATGGTTCATTTCAGTTCCGTTTCAAAGTTCTACCCATTTATTAAAAACAAATATAGCCAGTATTCCAAAAGAGGTTTTCGGCAATATTCCATAAGGCAACTTTAAAATTAATTTGTTATGCCCCATAAGGAAATGGGACAACCAGAACAGAACATTTAGTTGTCAGCTGATTAGCAAACATGTATAATAATCAAGTGAGTCACAATTTGCTACATTTTCGGAACAACAGAGAATAATGTTCGTGATATATGTAAAAAATGGTTGCCATTTTGGAAGCCATTTTGAGTAATTTGGTTTATAAACACATTAGTGTGACACATTTAATTGAGATCAACACAATAAACACCTTTCATACCAAAGATAGTTACATTTTACTTGAATTTTTGTCCCGATATTTATGTCAAGTTTGTGAGAAAAACATCCAATATTTCTGGTAATGTCAGTGGTGACAAATTAAGTAAAAATTAACCAAGGTGCATCAGACATGTTATTGTCCAATGTATAGAAGGCAGAATAGCCAATTGTATACATCAACCACAACTTGTAAGCGATTATGGGGCACTCTGAGGCAATATCTACAATTTTCCATATTTTGGCAGCCAAATATACAGAAGAATGGAGTTATCGGGTTCCATTTCTTAACAGGTAATAATTACCTTTCATCTTTTTCCGAAAAGGAAAAATACTCTTCTGGAAGTTGCTGGAAAGATGATCAAAATATATGGAAGTCATGGCTTATTTAGGAACGAATTGGGTTTTCGACAGTGACACGCTTAATACAATCGAGAAGTTGACATGTGCCTTATACATATATGGTCAACGTTCGAGAAGATAGTTGATCTTTCTTCACTTCCACCATTTAGTGAATCATTAATTCTACACCCAAAACGAGCCCACATGATAACAAAACAGTGGAGACTTGCAACCGTTGCCAAATCAACCACTCCCGAAGTAGCACTTCATTGATGGACGGCCTATAGGCAACCTGAATTGTTTGAACCAATCTTCCCTGAAGATGTTGCATATAAATTATATTGACTGATACCATCACATTTGATGAAATTGACAGTGACAGTGAAGATGAGATTCCATAATCCGTGGGCAGTACTATTGCAAAAAATGGTATGAATTATATCCACTAGCATTAAGAACACTATCTTGGGGTAGGGTTAAGTTTAACTTTATTTCTTATTTCTGGTCTGGTACATGATTATAGAATTTCATGCCTGGTATTGGGGATGCATTTATGCTTATCGCGATGCATGTTTTTCAGCTGTATCCATAAAACTGACAAAGTCATGGAATTTTTCAGAAATATTTCACTTAAAAATAATGAAAAGTTTAGCTAATTTACCTAAAAAAATCAAATATTTAAACAAAATAGACACTCCCATAACGTAAACCTCCTGAGATACATTATAATTCCATGATATATGATAAGACTCTGAATTGGTTTGTAAAACTGGCTATTCTGGTATTTTCAGATATAAAATCAGTTTTAGGGGGAGGGTTAAGTTTTTGAAAATATCTCGGCTTGTTGGATATCAGAGGTTGTGATGTTGATATCAGTGATCATGAATCAGTTATATAATGCTAATTTTTGTTATGCACAACTGAGAGCTTTATACCAAAAAATTAAAATGTTATAGAACATCATCTGGAAAACCTTTTTGAAAAAGCATTGCAATTTATGCATTTTTTGGCATTTTCGTGAATTTTTCACACAAATTGTTGGAGAATATCATTTATTGTCTTGTTTTATTGGTTTTCCTGATTATACTGAAAGTTGCAGGTCAAAAACACTGAAAACGTCAAAAAAAAATATTTTCCACCTGCTCAGCCCTGGATACCTCAGTGTTTTGGAACCCCCATGGGGCAAGAATAATTGTAGATAGCATCAACATTTCTACCCTTTCGTGTGATACTACCCTCATCGGGGGCCGGTCTATTACTATTATATATTCTTGACTGCCATAAATTATAAAAGTGAGAACTACAGCTTTTGAATGTCAATTTCATATTAATTGGATCATGGTGTTGTGCACTTGTGCCTCAAATTAGGCATATCATTTTAACGAATAGTGCTTATGTGTGTATCCCTGCATCTGATAAAACTGAGTTACTCACCAGACTCAGTGATTGCCACATGCTTTAATTGTAAATTCAAAAAAATCATTATGATGCTAACACTACATGTATGCCCGACAATCTCTCCGCAAACAACATTGATAAACAAGCCTAAATCAATTGTATAAATGGACCGTAACATCCACTATAAAATAATATTTCACATCACCCAGATTCCAATTCTTACAACAGTGTGCCCTATATTAGTATAGCCGTGTGCGCAATTCAGCATGCGATTGTGATGTTACAGTATCGTGCTAAATTTAGAACAATGATGTACCAAACTCGAATACAAACAGTATCAAACTGAGACCCCACCATCAATACATGTATGTGTATATAATAGAATAGTTCATTCTTCCACCATTATAACTCGTGCAAAGAATGGATCAAACAATATATGATACAATACATACATCAAAGACAATAGAAAACGGTGTGTGTGCATCCGATTAGGGACACGATAGCCCTCCCGGTGCCCGCTTCCACCACACGCCCACCGCTACTGAGGTCGGCTCTTAGAGTAGTCGAACTCAGTAACCCTGGTTATACGATGGTAACACCCAACAACATGAGCTATACTTCCGAGTCAGCTATGTTCAGATGCTAAATTATGGAAAAGACAGTGTATAACATGCGGTGCATCTCAACAGTTTTCTCGGAAGAATTACCAGTTTTTACAATTTACAAATTTACTCAATGTCTCCAACACTGATGTTTTTTCTAGGCGAGCAAGATACGGGATTTTGCGCTATTATGGTATTTGTGGTATGCCTTTGGGATATACTGCTCTCTTTCTTGAGACCTGTTTGTGCAATGAAATATATAGTGAATTTGTCTCCCAAAAAGTTCTTATTACAAAGATTACAGGTTATTATGTAGCGTGGCGTCCCATTACAACGGCTTGTTTCGATCGGTAATTGGTGATTACTAGTTCTAAACCAGGCTATGGTGAAAATAAACTTATCTGTCAAATTGACGCAATGTTCATGTTTAAATTCACATTTAATAAGTTAATACGTATTGTCACGACTAGACTTATCTATTGATCCATGCCATTCTTGGATAAACTGGTCAATTAATCTCTGTTTTAATGGTTTAGATTTATTTTGGGATGGCTATATCTCCTTGGTTCAACCACCAGTGGGACATACCTGTGTCGTTCAGAATACATTATACTGCCTCGATCCATACACAGTGTGAGGGTGATTCACCTCGCAGTCGATACGCCAGTTTGTATAATAAACATACAAGTGTGCAATGGGGTGATATCTGTCGGCAATGTGCCTCAATTTCAGACACAGCAGCATTGAGTAACTACAGATTCACAATGTGTATTTACTTTCCTATGTTCAACCATGAGCAATTCGCATGCAGCAACACAATACAAAACATTACCAACAAAACATCAGAAATGGTATTAATTCACAATAGATTCACATTGTTAATTTACTTTCTTGTGTTCCACCATGAGCAATTCGCATGCAGCAACACAATACAAAACATTACCAACAATACATCAAAAATGGTATTAATTCACTACAGATTCACAATGCTAATTTACCTTCTTATGTTCCACCCTGAGCAATTCGCATGCAACAACACAATACAAAATATTACCAACACAAAATCAGAAAAGGTATTAATTCACTACAGATTCACATTGTTAATTTACTTTCCTATGTTCCACCTTGAGCAATTCGCATGCAGCAACACAATACAAAACATTATCAACAAAACATCAGAAATGGTATTAATTCACTGTTTTGAATAACTATTGCAGAGTACAATATTCGATTGTTTTTCAGTATCGTATTCACAAGGATAATATTTCGTTGTTGTATTTAATATACTACAGGTAGTAGAATGTACACATGTTGGGTGGGTCACATTTATTCCCGATAACGAAGAAGCAGATATGTCAGGCACAATCAGACCCGTATACTTACCACACTTAATGTGCCGGACAACAGAGAAACGGTGACGGACATACCGATGGCAAATAATCCAACGACAACAACTGAAAATATGTCAAATACGCTGTAGTACATGCATTTTATGGCGCACTTAAAGACCCACGGCCAAATGGTGCTTGTTTTGCTTCAGTTCGATCAGGTTCCTGGGTTCAAAATATACATATAAAAATTATTAAAATATGGAATTTATATGCCAACAAGATTTATTCAAGTCACATAATTCATCCTGTTCTCGTGACAATAAGCACAATCAACTGTTGTTCTATCGACACGACTTACCAGACTAACGCCCTTGTTCTCGATGCGGTCAGACACATTCAACGGAATAACGGGTAAGTCCTTTATGAGCTTATTTCAGAATCAAATAAGTCCCATATGAACATATGTGAATATTTAAGTCGTATATGAACCTACTTACACGAGGATATGTTGCAATTTAATAATTCGAGTTTCTTTGGCATGGAACAATAGAGAATATCCATTATTAATATGTTTCCGATCGTGTAAGCTTAAAGATCGGTTATCCTGTGAGAACAATAGAGAACATCCATTGTTAGTATGTTTCGGATTATGTAAGCTTAGATATCGGTCTCCTGTGAGAACAATAGAGAACATTCATTGTTAGTATGTTTCGGATTATGTACCCTTAAAGATCGGTCTCCTGTGAGAACACTAGAGAACATCCATTGTTAGTATGTTTCGGATTATGTACCCTTAAAGATCGGTCTCCTGTGAGAACACTAGAGAACATCCATTGTTAGTATGTTTCTGATGGTGTGAGCTTAAAGATCGGTCTCCTGTGAGAACAATAGAGAACATCCATTGTTAGTATGTTTCGGATTATGTAAGCTTAAAGATCGGTCTCCTGTGAGAACAATAGAGAACATCCATCATTAATATGTTTCTGATCGTATAAGCTTAAAGATCGGTCTCCTGTGAGAATAATAGAGAACATCCATCATTAATATGTTTCTGATCGTGTAAGCTTAAAGATCGGTCTCCCGTGAGAACAGTAGAGAAATCTGCGATGAAATTAACGCGATTCTTATATGTAACTACGTACATTACGTAGCAAACTTATTTAGAAAAAAACAGTTAATTTGTTTTACGAAGAATCGATCTTTATACGGAGGGTTAGGCGTTTGGTATATGTCAGCTGCCATTCAATATAGGCAAATATGACTGAGAATTGCGCTTCGTGCATTCATTCTATTTAATTAGTTATAATCATATTTGAGAGCTACTATTATATTTTTTTTATTTTATGATTTATTTCGACAGTGTTTGCAAATTAACTAACATGTACTTAGAACTAATCTTATTGTTCAGAATTACTAAAATAATACCCAACTGTATGTTTCACTTATATTAAGATGAAATAGAGCATATATCATGGGGATTTGGGCCAATAGTGTCTTCGGTTGATTTTTCAAACGTGCAACAAATATATTCGTTATGTACATTTTCCTGAATACAAAGATGCATCTGCTCACATAATGACCAAGTATGATGAACACGTCATGACAATTATTCTTACCGTGGGGCATATGTCTATATAACTGGCGGAACAGACATACTGAAATCCCTATAACATTGTTCATTGTTTGTACCAGGAATGAGTGCACTGCCTTACCAGACATTTTGCCAAAAATCGTTGCTCTGGCTTCGGAAATATTTCCTAGTTTTGGCTTGATAAGGTCCTCCCAAAGATTGGTCCCCATTGCCCCAAATCCAGAGGATAGAGTGCTGAAACAAAGATATGTGTATGTTTAACCGTTTCCTTACAAAACCCTGCGCTGGAGCAACGTTAAATATCCTGTGCCAATACATTCTCTTATATAATTATGCGAGTCGACCATATGTCGCCTCGCACGTATAAGATATTGCTTTGGCCTAACATTTTATTTTTTTTTTATTATTTTTTTTTTACATTATTTAACAACTTTAATAATTTTTGTTTATGTTTTATCATTTTTTACAAATCTTTAATATTTGTTATCATTTTTTATCATTTTTTCTTACATTCTATAACAATTTTTTCTTATATTCGTTAACAGTTTTATCATTTTATCATTTGTTCTTACATTCTTTAGCAATTTTATCATTTTTGTTTTATTCTCTATCAATTTTTATCATTTTTTATCATTATTTCTGATATTCTTTAACAATTTTTTTCAAATTGTTTTAATTTTTTTTACATTTATTAACACTTATAAAAATAGTATAAAATTTGTTGGGCCAATGCATTCTCTTGAATATGCGAGGGGACCCATGGTCGACTCGCGCATGTAAGAGAATGCATTGGCATAGGATAAAGTGCTGAAACAAAGATAAACGTGTATGTTTAACCCTGTATTTACTTAGTGAACTCTCCCGTCAGTTATACTATACAAATATACGCCGGAATTGTATACTCTCATTAAATAGGATTTTCAGAAAATGAAAAAGACAGGTAGGCGAAACACAACTACAAATACAGGGTCCTATTCTTTGGTCGGAAATCATCAAATAACACGATGAACATTGTCGTGTGTTGAAGTTATTATATTAGCTTATTTGGATGCAGAAATAAGCCGTGTCCACTTAATTATGATGTCCCGTCCGCTTTGACCCCCACGTCAACTTGTGTATTGCAATGTTTTCTAACGTAATACTTGTTTATGTCTGCATATTAGTCAACTCCACTCGCCAGCCACAGCGAATAAGGACCAAACATATATATATATGTTTATTGATTTGCGGCCATTTTGACTGCCAACATAAACAATAGTAATCAGTTCAGGCCTAAATTCATAGCTATATTTTTTCTGACTGAAATCCTTCAGATCATAATTAAAATATTGCCAGGAACCGATATTGAATGTTACGCTTTACGTGCAATTTGATTAGGGATTGTAAGTAGATAATCAGATCGTAATCTGAACAATACGGTGGCCATGTTGGACGCCATGTTGGATTCTAGGTAATGATCATGGGTGAGAACTTCACATCGACCGATAAACTGACGCACCCACCACCAATAATTGAAATCGATAGAATAATAACTTCAACGGTGAATGTTTACCTAACCCCTATTGCCCCGGTCTATAAGGCCAATAATTGTACATTGATCGAAATTAGGACAATTTTATACATTGGATCGATAAATACAAAAAATACCGGTTGGGAAGTCAGAATAATTTAATCCTAATTTTGGTATGAACTTTTCAATTGTTTAACCCTTTGCTGACTGATGCTTCCTGATTTTGTTTTTGTTGCGAAAACCCTGTGCCAAATGAATCCTCTGACCTAACACTATTTGCCTTGATCCTGTAAGCCAGTGCATTCTCTTATGTATGCGAGGCTCTTATATATAAGATACTGCACTGCACATGGTCTTTAAGCTGCACCAGTGCATTTCCCGTCATGAAAAGGTTAACTTTGTTGGCCACATTGGAGGGTTGAGACAATTCTATTCACATTGATGTATTACTACCCTTGTACATTCTACATCACATACATAATATACAGACAGATAGAGAGTAAGTTACCTGCAAAGTAAGTCCAATAAAATGTCGGGGACAATTTTCGGATTGTTGTAGCAATTGATATAGGTGGATAATTGCACACGTTGTCGTACATGTAACATCAAGTGATCATAGTTGCGCATCAGGAGTGTTTCAATATAGTGTGGTCCTTTTAAAGAATATCGTTAGTGTATTCTCGTTTGTAGAGTAAAATAATTGTTTCAGCTTAGGGCTAGATCGTCTGTAATAGCAGGGTTTGCTATAATAGTCCGTGAGATCTTTCAATGGCTGGCATATTATAACTAACTCAATTCGTTCCGCAACAGAGAATTTGATAAAGTGCATTTGATTTGTCGATATTCACCTTAGTGATGCTGCGAAGATAGATGCTACGAATAAGCCAGACACACCCGGATAATCAGCGAACAGCTCAAGAACGGTGACGACAATCATCTGAAAAAGTTATTAATGATCCATTTTAACATACAAATGAATGTGTCAATGACACTGTAGCTCAACTTGGGGGGTGGGCGTTAATAATGTTATACTGAACAGTCAATGGAATGATAAAGGACAGTTCCAGTAAATGGATTGCATTGTGTAAATGAAACTAATTTCATTTCAAATATGTATCCACTAAATATGGGCTGCAGGGTGTGCCGATGGATTCAAATGTGAAATCCAAGATGGCTCCAGGCGCTCATGTGTTTTAACAAATTTCGGAAGAATTGAACATCTTCCATCTAGAGGCCATGAGTTCCCAAAATCCATTTTGGAATTCGCGCTAAAAATAAAAACGTACATGTGCTCTAAACATCTTCGTACCGCCGGGTCGAATCAGACAAAGATAAACAAAACAAAATTGTTTAGTGTAATATATCCCCACTGCACCGGAGACATGTATATACTATGTATGTGTATATATCTTCATATCCTTTTGTAATTATCATTCTGTATTTCTCAATATTCATTTGTAATCATGAGAATAAAGCATCAAGTCAAGTCAAGTTATATACGAAAATGCCAGACACGGGGTCTTTAATGCTACCACAGCGCGGCTCCCGCCATGAAAGGGTTAAGTATGACCCTGTAATTAATGTTCTATTGATATAGCACGAAGGACATTCAATGTTTGTATTCCCAAGTAACAACAATTGGGGCTCATGCCTGGTTTGTATGTGGTGGTTTGTAGATGTTTTGTATGCGCGGGGTAACCGCCGTGACATTTCTTCATAATTAAATGCATGCATATAACCTGCTGTATGGGACTACCTGGTTTTGGTTATCCATAATTCCAGCTGTTAACGGGTCGCAGTGCCTTGAGTCGTAGAAGGCAAACGTCACCATGCCAACCATTAACATGACGATATTCACCACGATGTAACCCACCACCGACAGCAAAACCATACTGCAACACAGAATAAGTTATGAATAAGTCCAGTTGGTTTATTTATTCCGGCCGGGAACGTGACTAGGTGGTCTATGTTATGGGTGTCCAATTTGAAATGTCCATTTATGCACCCTGTCCCTTGAACCGAAACAAACTCACAATTTCTGGAGATTAAAATTAGGTCATAACTGCTCTGCTATCTCAATATTTCCAACTATTGGACATGTCCGAGGTAACTACCAGTGTATATTAATATAAGTACATTTTGTATATCACGACTATCCGTTTGTTGCACAAACTGTTCGTAATAAACAAATATAAGCTGAGGATCAATGTGGCAACATGGCGCCAAATCAACTCAAATGTTTGAGGGGCGAACATTATCCAGTTTTCACTTTTCAGACAGTATCGGAGATAAAACATGACATAGCCCAAACCGTCTGAAACATCTGATCAGAATGGTTTAACTCGAAATTGGGTCAACACAGCGAAGGTATACCGCATATGTAGGTACCGCTCAAACATTAAGGAACGTGCTTTTTTTGTCAAACTTTTCTTTGGTGATTTTCGTATTAGGCCAATAGGAGTTTTCGTAAAATTAGTTAGTGTAAACATATTTTGTAACATATTTGAACATTTAACAACAATTTTGACAACATACTATAGATTTATTACTGGATGGGGGATTAAACAACAAAGGGGTCGGACGGGAAGAAAGAAGAAATGGGAATAGTATAATGGTACTGAGAGTGTCACGAGCGACAGATGGAGGGTGAACAGGATAGAGTGATGAAGAAAGAGATAGATATATTATAGGAGGGAGGGTGACGAGAGAGTGAGTATAACTGCAGAGGGGGAGATAGTGAGGGAAAAGAGAGGGGAGCTACATAATTGTGAGATGGCTAACTCGGGTTTAGGGGACTTTTCGTGACAGATCCCTGAAGTTATGACCTAATTAATTGTTTAAAAATCAGCTTTCCACGATTTATTTCCTTACTTTTCCTCTTTCGCATCTGATGTGGCTGGACTACAACTTTAAAGTTAAATTTTTTTTCATCTGATTAATTGAGCAGTTAGAGTTGGCCCGCCATTCATTGGACAGGCGTGAAACGAAATCGGCCGGCAATCATTAACCAGCCAATTATAAGTTCTCAATCAGATCACTCAATTATTTAATCTCAATGAACCTATATATGGGTATGTGACATTTACACATTTAAATGCAAAAACATGATAAAATCACACTTAACAGGTACCAGAATATAATGGTATATGTAATATCAGTAATTCGAAGCACATCCACATACAGAATATATATCACGATACCATTTGGGGTGAGGGAAAATAAATAGATATAATAACGTCGTTTTATTGTTTCGATTGCGATCACATATGTGCGAGCACATTTCTTCTTCGCTACAAAGAAAGGTGTGAATATGGAATATATATGCACGGTTTTAAGTACAGATGTGTGCTATAAACTCGCGGCCGATTTCGGGTTTGATTAGGATTTATGTTTTGCGTTAAAGAGACACGATTGGAGTGTGGTATATGTTAGCAGACTTAACAGTTGTATGAGGTACGATGGTTAATGAATATTATTAAAAGTTTAATTTTCGTAATGGCTGTTTTAATGGTAATGCAGCATGTGTCGCTGTGTTGTCTTTTTTAACATCTCTTAAAATTCGGAGTAAAACAAATCAAGTTGGAAATATTGTCCCTGCTAATAGTTTGGTATTACACACTAAAGGTATAATAACATAAATAAATCATTCATAATGAAATAACCTTTTATGGCCTTCGATAATGAGCATCCGTTTTTAAACTAACTGTTTGCAGAATAATATACGAAAATAGCCACCCATTATCATATAAATCAGGAGGCATTGACAACAGAGTGACGTCATTGCCATCTTTCAAACACACATAAATAGACCAGTCACACCCTGAACTCAACTAGAATGGTTATAAATAACTATTAGAGTTGAAGTTTGCATTTCCAAATTTGTGGAAACCTTGGGATCGCGCATCATAGTGCACTGTCAAATTGCAGTCTTAGTATAATATTGCAGCAAACAAACTCCAGATAAAATTAGTTGTGTAGCCATTTGCTCCAGCTTATTTGATTTAATAATGCCACGATTATTTACGGAGGGATGGAGCCGCCGTCGACAAAAATAATTTCACGCCTTCATCGGCGTAACTAAGTCGACCATGGATCATCGGCGTAACTACGCTGACCGTTGGCATACTTACGCCGACCATCGGCTTAAGTTATGCCGATCCTCAGTGTAGTTACGCCGATCCTCAGTGTAGTTACGCCGATCTTCGGGGGTTGATTTGGAGACTGATCAATGGTGCTAAAGAGGTCAATTCTTATCAGGGGGCTGAAAACATGAATTTTCATCAATCTGAGATCGAGACTTTCCTGTCCTCTACATTAAGGGCTACGTGAATAATATATAATCATTTATGAACTCAATCATTCAAATTCGTTTAAAGCTACATCTAAGACAGTTTATTGGAATTTTTAGCCACATACAGAGTGAAGAAGGCAATGAAACAAAGTTCCTCCTGCCTTACCATACACCTGCCCTACCTCAAAATATGCATTTCTGAATATGCATATACATATTGTGAGGTAGAGCATGTGTGGGGAGGCCAGGGGAAACTTAGTTTCCTTGCCTTTATTCACTATGTATGTGGCTGAAAACTTCTAAAGAGTTGTCTGAGATGTGGTTTTAATCGAATCTCAAATGATCAGATCCATACATGATTTTATAGTATTGGCATGGCCCCTAACGTAAAAGTTAGGGCTAGTCTCCGCTCAAATATATATGAAAATTCATGCTTTCAGCCCCCTGATAAAAACATTATTAGTATACAAACTCCCGATTTGATTTTATTCAAAGTATCTCATCATATTGAAATAACTTTGGCCACAATTGACAAAGGCAGAGATCATTCTCAGAAAAGAATTATGAGAAGTGCATATTTTGAGGTAGGGCAAGTGTGGGTCAAGTACAGATGCGCCAATTTGAATTTAGTTGTATTCCGTCGGTTCGTGGGTACGAAAACATTTACATTTAACGTCGAATTAACAATATAAAAGTGTTGACTTACAACATTGATATAAAATAGTCCACATAATATCACGAGCCCTACATAAATATTGGATCGAGAAACTCGTCAAATAATACCACGCGTAAACGGACTATGTTATGCGGAACGTCGTATATACATATAGAGAAGTGACATATTTCTTCCAGATCTGGATATAATCATCCGCGAAAAATGACTAATATTTGCACCAAAGAGCTTGGCCCCAGAGGTCATAGGTCGATGTCAACAATGAGCTTGCCTCCATATAGTATATTGTCACACATTCAATTTCGGAGGAAGTGCATTGTGCTTTTCCAAAATAATAGTAGATCCGTATCAATATTCGAACACGTGTTCAGACTGATACGCGTTCACACTCTCGGTGAAAGTGCTTCCTGTTTAATGATATCCCCGTAGCCGGTGTGGTTATTTCACTGATATGATCATTGCAGTCTGTGTTAGAAGAGGTTGACGCGGGCTCGATCCCCGACATGGGCGAAAATCTGGACCGATTGTCAAACTTGATATGATTTGAATGACATCTCAATGTGCCATACCGATCGATACATGACCATTTAGATAATACAATGGTAATTTGTGTTCGGTCACTGCATTAAGCACATCTGAAACAAACGACGTTCATACTGAGTCCGTGGCTCCGTACTCTCATATATATATATATATATATATATATACAAGTTGAATTCGGAAAATGTGAATTTGTCGTGGTAACGAAAACGTAGTATGTAATTGATTGTACTTCGATTACTTTCCTGAACATGCCATTCCCATCATCATCTCGTACTTACAATTGTGCGTCACTTGGCGTAGGAACTGACGATATTCGCTGCATTATTTTTTGCCATGTCACTATACTAAGTGAACTCCACGATTTTGCCAGAATTGTCCACAGCGTTACCCTGTGTCTCGGGTCCCAACTTGTGCTGAGCAAAACAATAAAATAAACAATATATTAACTCAAAATAAACTGAGGATACATGACCAGGTCTGGTGTAACCTGAACTGAAATATAATACAGTTTTCTTCAACTATATAATAGTCACATTCAACACTGTCGTGATATTTAATTAGTCCTCAAACTTTTCGTTTATAACTGCCTGACATCTAACCTTTCTATACTGAATGTATTACGCCACTCCAAAATTATCTATGGTCGTTTTGAACTTATTATATGAACCTTTTCAATGGGGGTTTTCTTAATGTTTTAATTGGATTTTCAAACCCGAATCTAGCAGTGCTATGTAGCACTGCTAAAATCCATTTCTTAATTATTTCAGTGGAGTTTAGCTGAATAGCACCGATAGAATCCAGTTTGAAACTCTAATTTCTGAATTCTTTCATTTATTAGCAGTTTGTCAGCATAGCACTGCTAGAATCGAGTTTTAAACTCTCGTTTTTTAACTATGTCATTAATTAGCACATAGCACCAAAAATATGAGTATCAAAAAACATTGGCCACGTTTCTTGCCATACATGTGGAATAAAATTGATCACGTTTCTTGTCATATGTGATCTTCGTGACACAATCATAATGAATTTATTTTTCGATATCCTGTAAGGTTGATCATTGTGCTTTCGGGCGTATCCTTCAATCTCCCTGACAATATAATTTAATTTGGAGTTCTTGGACATGTATACACAACAACATAACAGACAATCCCGTTTTGCTCTCTACTCGGTCAAACCCACTCCCCAAATCGCATTACCCATATACACCCCCACACACACCTTATACATCGTACTTGCGCTACATCATTGTAGTATACACATGTATATAGGGACGGTCCGTGGCAGTGGAGCGAGATGGACAATCTTTTATATTTTAAGTGCAATGTTGTCTGATAAGAAGCGGACGCACCCCATGATATCATGTCATAAAAGAACAACTATTGGGTATGCAACTATGATCACCCTTCTCTTGCTAAATGCTCTGCATTGGTCCAGTTTATAAGCCTGTACATTTAAAATAATGTCAGCAGTCATAATTTATCTTTAGACATGGATTTGGGAAAATAATTACATGACATAGGGAAAATCTGCTATCGGCGCTCAGATACACACACCCACCTACCTACCCGGACCTTGTATCACGAAGTCCCCCTGATTTACTACAAGTTTCGTAATTTCGTAATGCCGCACGGTTAACACAAAACTGCTGAACGCTTTGACCATGTTCGTGTAGGCGGAATGGTCGCCCGAGTCAGGTGACTGACAGTATAGTAGCAAACACGTGACAAGTTACACGTTTACGTGTGGACGAACCTGGCTAAATCTTGATATAAGTATTAGAAATTTGAATTGGTCTCATTTGGTATTTTACCTCGACGGATATTAAATAGTACAGAAACGTTAAAGGGGTACTGTACGCCATTTTCATTAAATTTCCGGTGACAACAACGATCTAATATCGATAATATATAGAAACATAAGTAATTTGAGTCGAAGATGTATTCTGTAAACGCTCAGGTTAATAGACTATCTTAAAATTTAATAATTTAAAAGTTAATAATTTTATATAAATTGAATTTATGACTGGAGCCATAAAATGGCGTCAATTAAATTACGAATTTCCGTAATCAAACAAAGTAATTGAGGGATACTGGATTGTTAAACCGATCGCACACACGATCGCTTAAAATATTATGATAATACGGGGAGAACACTCAAGTCACTCACTGACTAGCGACGATACAATAACTTAAATGATTATATGGGATTAGTATGCCTGTAATATAACTTTTATTTGATTCATTTGGTTGAAAACTGTACAAAATTTACTCGACAACTACAATTTGTATTTTTGCATTCCGGTAAATTTGGCATCCGTAACACTACTTCGTACTCAACAGACTTTCAAATAATGAAAAAATTGTTACCTTATTCTCCGACTCGGAGACTATAGAAACAAACAACAACATTTGGCGTACAGTACCCCTTTAAATCATAAATTTTAAAACAAATGATCGGAATCATTACATTCTGCACAGGAATATAATCTTATTTTGAAGTACTAGTGTAAGATACGAAACTATCACGAAGCTGGGGATATCATGTAGTGTAACATACGAAACAATCACGAAGCTGGGGATATCATGTAGTGTAAGATGCGAAACAATCACGAAGCTGGGGATATCATGTAGTGTAACATACGAAACAATCACGAAGCTGGGGATGTCATGTAGTGTAACATACGAAACAATCACGAAGCTGGGGATATCATGTAGTGTAACATACGAAACAATCACGAAGCTGGGGATATCATGTAGTGTAAGATACGAAACAATCTCGAAGCTGGTGATATCATGTAGTGTAACATACGAAACAATCACGAAGCTGGGGATATCATGTAGTGTAACATACGAAACAATCACGAAGTTGGGGATATCATGTAGTGTAACATACGAAACAATCACGAAGCTGGGGATATCATGTAGTGTAAGATACGAAACAATCACGAAGCTGGGGATATCATGTAGTTTAACATACGAAACAATCACGAAGCTGGGGATATCATGTAGTGTAACATACGAAACAATCACGAAGCTGGGGATATCATGTAGTGTAACATACGAAACAATCACGAAGCTGGGGATATCATGTAGTGTAACATACGAAACAATCACGAAGCTGGGGATATCATGTAGTGTAAGATACGAAACAATCACGAAGCTGGGGATATCATGTAGTGTAAGATACGAAACAATCACGTAGCTGGGGATATCATGTAGTGTAAGATACGAAACAATCACGAAGCTGGGGATATCATGTCCAATACAAATAGGGAGTGGGTTTCATCTTATAGTAAACGTGTTACCATAATCCATGTTAGTTAGAGATGAGGCGCCGATGGCTAGCATATAGTAATAAATATCGGCCTCAAAAATAGCCCTAAAGTTTTTTAATAGTTTAGTTTTCTCCCAATAGGTGGTCACTTTATATGTTATTCAGACCGGGATTGCAGTGGTGACATCATTTTGTTCAGTTCGAGTGGATGCACCACTCATCCAGATAGCCAAATACCCTCCAGTCAAATGGAATACTATCGGTACCATTATCACATTCAGCAACGTCGCTAGAGCGTCTCTGTTCCGTTTGGGTGTTCAGCATAACATTTCTAACTTGAATAGACCAAAATTTCCAAGTTGAGAAAGTTAATTCTTGGTTCATTTGGACTTCGCTCTTGGGTTGCCAATCTGATATATAATAAAGTTCGAAAATTCAAACAAATTGTCATTTCAGTCGAAACAATTCAACCGAAATTAAGAAAATATTCGACTTTTGGTAAAACAAAATTATATCTAAAAAAATGTTACATTGCTTCATAATAAAATAGCGAGATAAAAATTGAAATATTGAATTTAAATTTGACAAATTAGATACATAATTTTACAACCCATAGAACAAAACCCTAATTTCCATATCGGGAAGTTCCATTTGCAACCACTGGAGTCGGAATTGAACAACATGAATTGAGAAACGTGGAATGAACAACATGAAATGAACAACATGAAATGAACAACATGAATTAAACAAAATGAAACGAACAGCATGAATTGAACAACATGAATTGAGCAACATGAATTGAACAACATAAATTGAACAGCATGAATTGAACAACATACATTCAACAGCATGAATTGAACAACATGAATTGAACAACATGAATTGAACAACATACATTCAACAACATGAATTGAACAACATGAATTGAACAGCATGAATTGAACAACATACATTCAACAACATGAATTGAACAACATAAATTGAACAGCATGAATTGAACAACATACATTCAACAACATGAATTGAACAACATGAATTGAACAACATGAATTGAGCAACATGAATTGAACAACATAAATTGAACAGCATGAATTGAACAACATACATTCAACAACATGAATTGAACAACATGAATTGAAAACATATAACATTGAATACTGGTTTGAAAATAAATATCATGCAGATATATATTAACATATCTTGTGTGCAATCTCTACCATGTTGAGGGTGAGAGGCTTGCCCCCCCCAAACCACCCGATAGTACCATTTGAAAAATTACAGTTCAACGGGCGGGGATGCTACCGGAAATTGTATTCGAAGATGTGTACCCAAGAAATACCCTTTAGAAAACGACGTCCCTTATGTTATTCAATTTACCAAACTTTGGATATTCGCGTGAATCTGATCGATTCTGCAAATTTCAACCCAATGATTTCCTTAGTTGAGTTGAGTTTGGTATTTGAAGCACACTGTCGTACATAATCACCGCGCCCATTTATACGGCCGATAATAGTAAAGACACCTCGAAGTGTGTTTAGGGCTATCACTGTATACCAACCACGGTTATTTATCTATCAAACGCTCGCTGACCTAACCGGGATTCTAGAATACGAACAGCTATCAAAATGTGTTTAAAATGCGAGTCCCATGCTAGATCTCCATTGAATCAGATTGGATCGAAAGCTTTATTATCGGCTGGTTATTTTACACCGCTAAACGACGTTTGCTAACAATCGGGATACAGGTTACAAGCAACTAATTATATAGAGTTATGCTTCTTGAATTTGTGTAGGAAAACTCGAGTCAGCATAAAACAAAAATCTGGCTGCTGATTGGTTGATTATCATTGAGGGAAATATCCCTAAGCGGGAACATAAAATCATAGCCTACGTAAATATGGCTATCATGCATGTTTGGATGTACATGAAGAGTCTGGTGGGGTCCCGGTGTTATGGAAGGGGTCTGGGTATTTTTATGCTGCTGATTTTTGTGCAGGAAATGGAGTAGTTATGGAAATGCAAGATTATCGTTTGAAAACAATACCGAAAAGGGCGCGTTTGACGTCACAGACTGGTGCAGAGGATGACGTTCTAAGGGAAAATCGACCACTTGAAGTTCAAATAGGCTTAACCCATGGCCGGCGGGACTTCTAGTTATCACTGTCGCCTATGGGAAATAATAAGGTGTTTGTAACCTATAATGCAATAGCTCGCTATAAATATGGGGGGTAACTTTTCTAGGAAAGTGAAGATGTATTTTGGTGGAAATTGTGGAAGCAGGTCACACTTTTATCAATTCTCTAAAACATAGATTCCAATACTGGTCTATTGTTAGGTATA
Source organism: Siphonodentalium dalli (assembly GCA_032622095.1). Classification (NCBI taxonomy): domain Eukaryota; kingdom Metazoa; phylum Mollusca; class Scaphopoda; order Gadilida; family Siphonodentaliidae; genus Siphonodentalium; species Siphonodentalium dalli. The sequence goes on from CP136062.1 coordinate 58,972,674, forward strand.
ACACTATAGGTCGTGTTATGTGTCATTTTAACTAGTCATTTGAGAACAATGTAGTGCCTACGAACTAAGATCCTTTTTCTAAATACATGACATTATATCCCCTTCACAATCATTCAGTTGTAGAGCTAATAGAATTGCGATGCAATGGAAATTGAACATTTAGTAATTGATAGTAAGCATCACTTAGGGCAGTGATGAAATTATAGTTATTCGATCTTATTCACTATTACTAAGGCCAGAAAAGTGTTGGTTAGTCAAAGTGGCTCCAGATGTTTGTGACGATCCCCAAAATAGTCATATTGCCCCGATGTGTTTATTAATGCTATTGTAAACCAGACCACGTGTACGTACGCATCATACGCATGAGCATGGACAATTGGCGTCGTCTTCAATGATGTTCACAATAATAGCATTTTCCAAAACGTCAAATTAAATGAAGTGTTGTCTTCCAGCACGTGTCCGAATCATAAAACTGAACCAGACGAAGGTTACCGATGACGCCCACAATAAACAAAAACGGGCAATGTTAGCCTAAAGTAAGACAATGTCACGTATATATCTAACATAGTGTTCATAAAACGATATCGCCATAACACATTTAAATGTAAATAAATTTGATTACAATCGTGACGTGGATAAGCTAAGCTCACACAGCGTAAATAAAGATACCGAGCTACAGATAATCCCCTTTCACGCAGTTTCAAAATCTTAGTATAGCCTAATATATTTCAGTTGTGAGATGCACACAATCAATTGAAACGTATATTTTCCCGCGTTTCGCCAAGTATAGCGGGAAAATTATGTCTTGTACCGTTGCACGAAATAAACAACTCAGGAGTATTAACCAATGGGGAGTCCCATATATTGGTCACGTGATGTTTTAGTCATGACGCGGTCGGCGCCTCTGCAAAGCAGGCCCAGTCCAAACCAGCTAATTGTACACGGCAGTGCGGTTTGATACCCCCGGGTAATTATCGGCTGATAGATTATGTGTTACATCACTAATTAGTTTATCACAAGGATGTATTAACGTGCTATTTGAACCTATTTACCAAATGTAAGCATACATTGCCACATTAAACATGTTTCTGAATTTCTTTTAACATGGTTGTAGTAAGAATTTAAAAAATGTAAATTAATTAAATAAAGCCGATTATTCTCATTTTAGAAACATACATAAAGGATGATAAGCCTTGAGTTTGGCGGAAAATATTTATATTGCAGGTAACATCATGATACCTTTATTAGGTGATTATGTGCGGTCCGTGCAACGAACCGGACGACAGGCATAATAGATATGTATATGATGTCTTTGGGCTATTCATATTCCACCGATACGGAGAAACGAAACAATTCCTAGGTGCCGCGTTGGTTTAAACATTCAGATTTGTTGTCAGTAAAAACATTCTACAATACGTTTTACGCCATCATTTTAACGAGAACAGCGCTCCTACATTAGCCGCTGGCGTGTTCTGTCGACATGTATAGGTCCTGGGGTACATCACTGTGACAACGGCATTCGATATGGCGTCATTTTGGGCTTCACGTCAACTGAAAAAACTCAGCAAATCATCCTAGGTGCGATTTAAAACCTCCGGATTCATCGACAGACGGACTTTCGGTCTGAATCAGTGTTCTGTGTTTTACACTAAGAATTCATCACATCTGATCGAATTGAGTGTGCTCACGTATGGAGTGTCGACACTGTTATGACCAGGTGATATTATTGAACAAATATTTAAAGGATATCTCGTTTTTTTTATTTTAAATTTATTCAAATTTAATTTAAAATTCAACATAAAATCGAAAAGATGGATGTACAAGGAGCATGGTTACCTTCGCTCGTGTATACAGGGTGGGATAACACGATTGCCGTTTATATATGGCCAAGGACGTGAATTTGGAGATATTCAGTCCAATATAGTTTGCAACAGAATCGCGACTATATTCAGAGTTTTACGTCTTATTTTCGGACAAGTGTCACGTTTGTCCAAAACGAACAAACTGCGGGTTGTCGACAAATATATGTCGTGGGGTGTATCACCATTACATAGCGATTCGAACCGGCGTCATGTGCGCTTTTATTCTACCGATAAACACAGCAAAAGTTAGGTGCGGTTTGAAACCCCCGGGTATAGACTTGATGTGAATATTCTGAGTTTTACGTCTTATTTTCGGACAAGTGTCACGTTTGTCCAAAACGAACAAACTGCGGGTTGTCGACATATATATGTCGTGGGGTGTATCACCATTACATAGCGATTCGAACCGGCGTCATATGCGCTTTTATTCTACCGATAAACACAGCAAATCTTAGGTGCGGTTTGAAACCCCCGGGTAGACTTGATGTGAATGTTCGGTGTTTTACACTAAGAATTCATCAATCTGATCGAATTGAGTGTGCTCACGTATGGAATGTCGACACTGTTATGACCAGGTGATATTATTGAACAAATATTTAAAGGATATCTCGTTTTTTTTATTTTAAATTTATTCAAATTTAATTTAAAATTAAACATAAAATCGAAAAGATGGATGTACAAGGAGCACGGTTACCTTCGCTCGTATATACAGGGTGGGATAACACGATTGCCGTTTATATATGGCCAAGGACGTGAATTTGGAGATATTCAGCCCAATATAGTTTGCAACAGAATCGCGACTATATTCAGAGTTTTACGTCTTATTTTCGGACAAGTGTCACGTTTGTCCAAAACGAACAAACTGCGGGTTGTCGACATATATATGTCGTGGGGTGTATCACCATTACATAGCGATTCGAACCGGCGTCATGTGCGCTTTTATTCTACCGATAAACACAGCAAAACGTAGGTGCGGTTTGAAACCCCCGGGTAGACTTGATGTGAATGTTCGGTGTTTTACACTAAGAATTCATCAATCTGACAGAATTGAGTGTGCTCACGTATGGAATGTCGACACTGTTATGACCAGGTGATATTATTGAACAAATATTTAAAGGATATCTCGTTTTTTTAATTTTTAATTTATTCAAATTTAATTTAAAATTAAACATAAAATCGAAAAGATGGATGTACAAGGAGCATGGTTACCTTCGCTCGTATACACAGGGTGGGATACCACGATTGCCGTTTATATATGGCCAATGACGTGAATTTGGAGATATTCAGCCCAATATTGTTTGCAACAGAATCGCGACTATATTCTGAGTTTTACGTCTTATTTTCGGACAAGTGTCACGTTTGTCCAAAACGAACAAACTGCGGGTTGTCGACATATATATGTCGTGGGGTGTATCACCATTACATAGCGATTCGAACCGGCGTCATGTGCGCTTTTATTCTACCGATAAACACAGCAAAACGTAGGTGCGGTTTGAAACCCCCGGGTAGACTTGATGTGAATGTTCGGTGTTTTACACTAAGAATTCATCAATCTGACAGAATTGAGTGTGCTCACGTATGGAATGTCGACACTGTTATGACCAGGTGATATTATTGAACAAATATTTAAAGGATATCTCGTTTTTTTAATTTTTAATTTATTCAAATTTAATTTAAAATTAAACATAAAATCGAAAAGATGGACGTACAAGGAGCATGGTTACCTTCGCTCGTATACACAGGGTGGGATACCACGATTGCCGTTTATATATGGCCAATGACGTGAATTTGGAGATATTCAGCCCAATATTGTTTGCAACAGAATCGCGACTATATTCTGAGTTTTACGTCTTATTTTCGGACCAAGTGTCACGTTTGTCCAAAACGAACAAACTGCGGGTTGTCGACAAATATATGTCGTGGGGTGTATCACCATTACATAGCGATTCGAACCGGCGTCATGCGCGCTTTTATTCTACCGATAAACACAGCAAAACTTAGGTGCGGTTTGAAACCCCCGGGTAGACCTGATGTGAATATTCTGAGTTTTACGTCTTATTTTCGGACAAGTGTCACGTTTGTCCAAAACGAACAAACTGCGGTTGTCGACATATATATGTCGTGGGGTGTATCACCATTACATAGCGATTCGAACCGGCGTCATATGCGCTTTTATTCTACCGATAAACACAGCAAATCTTAGGTGCGGTTTGAAACCCCCGGGTAGACTTGATGTGAATGTTCGGTGTTTTACACTAAGAATTCATCAATCTGATCGAATTGAGTGTGCTCACGTATGGAATGTCGACACTGTTATGACCAGGTGATATTATTGAACAAATATTTAAAGGATATCTCGTTTTTTTTATTTTAAATTTATTCAAATTTAATTTAAAATTAAACATAAAATCGAAAAGATGGATGTACAAGGAGCACGGTTACCTTCGCTCGTATATACAGGGTGGGATAACACGATTGCCGTTTATATATGGCCAAGGACGTGAATTTGGAGATATTCAGCCCAATATAGTTTGCAACAGAATCGCGACTATATTCTGAGTTTTACGTCTTATTTTCGGACAAGTGTCACGTTTGTCCAAAACGAACAAACTGCGGGTTGTCGACATATATATGTCGTGGGGTGTATCACCATTACATAGCGATTCGAACCGGCGTCATGTGCGCTTTTATTCTACCGATAAACACAGCAAAACGTAGGTGCGGTTTGAAACCCCCGGGTAGACTTGATGTGAATGTTCGGTGTTTTACACTAAGAATTCATCAATCTGACAGAATTGAGTGTGCTCACGTATGGAATGTCGACACTGTTATGACCAGGTGATATTATTGAACAAATATTTAAAGGATATCTCGTTTTTTTAATTTTTAATTTATTCAAATTTAATTTAAAATTAAACATAAAATCGAAAAGATGGATGTACAAGGAGCATGGTTACCTTCGCTCGTATACACAGGGTGGGATACCACGATTGCCGTTTATATATGGCCAATGACGTGAATTTGGAGATATTCAGCCCAATATTGTTTGCAACAGAATCGCGACTATATTCTGAGTTTTACGTCTTATTTTCGGACAAGTGTCACGTTTGTCCAAAACGAACAAACTGCGGGTTGTCGACATATATATGTCGTGGGGTGTATCACCATTACATAGCGATTCGAACCGGCGTCATGTGCGCTTTTATTCTACCGATAAACACAGCAAAACGTAGGTGCGGTTTGAAACCCCCGGGTAGACTTGATGTGAATGTTCGGTGTTTTACACTAAGAATTCATCAATCTGACAGAATTGAGTGTGCTCACGTATGGAATGTCGACACTGTTATGACCAGGTGATATTATTGAACAAATATTTAAAGGATATCTCGTTTTTTTAATTTTTAATTTATTCAAATTTAATTTAAAATTAAACATAAAATCGAAAAGATGGATGTACAAGGAGCATGGTTACCTTCGCTCGTATACACAGGGTGGGATACCACGATTGCCGTTTATATATGGCCAATGACGTGAATTTGGAGATATTCAGCCCAATATTGTTTGCAACAGAATCGCGACTATATTCTGAGTTTTACGTCTTATTTTCGGACCAAGTGTCACGTTTGTCCAAAACGAACAAACTGCGGGTTGTCGACAAATATATGTCGTGGGGTGTATCACCATTACATAGCGATTCGAACCGGCGTCATGCGCGCTTTTATTCTACCGATAAACACAGCAAAACTTAGGTGCGGTTTGAAACCCCCGGGTAGACCTGATGTGAATATTCTGAGTTTTACGTCTTATTTTCGGACAAGTGTCACGTTTGTCCAAAACGAACAAACTGCGGTTGTCGACATATATATGTCGTGGGGTGTATCACCATTACATAGCGATTCGAACCGGCGTCATATGCGCTTTTATTCTACCGATAAACACAGCAAATCTTAGGTGCGGTTTGAAACCCCCGGGTAGACTTGATGTGAATGTTCGGTGTTTTACACTAAGAATTCATCAATCTGATCGAATTGAGTGTGCTCACGTATGGAATGTCGACACTGTTATGACCAGGTGATATTATTGAACAAATATTTAAAGGATATCTCGTTTTTTTTATTTTAAATTTATTCAAATTTAATTTAAAACTAAACATAAAATCGAAAAGATGGATGTACAAGGAGCATGGTTACCTTCGCTCGTATACACAGGGTGGGATAACACGATTGCCGTTTATATATGGCCAAGGACGTGAATTTGGAGATATTCAGCCCAATATAGTTTGCAACAGAATCGCGACTATATTCTGAGTTTTACGTCTTATTTTCGGACAAGTGTCACGTTTGTCCAAAACGAACAAACTGCGGGTTGTCGACATATATATGTCGTGGGGTGTATCACCATTACATAGCGATTCGAACCGGCGTCATGTGCGCTTTTATTCTACCGATAAACACAGCAAAACGTAGGTGCGGTTTGAAACCCCCGGGTAGACTTGATGTGAATGTTCGGTGTTTTACACTAAGAATTCATCAATCTGACAGAATTGAGTGTGCTCACGTATGGAATGTCGACACTGTTATGACCAGGTGATATTATTGAACAAATATTTAAAGGATATCTCGTTTTTTTAATTTTTAATTTATTCAAATTTAATTTAAAATTAAACATAAAATCGAAAAGATGGATGTACAAGGAGCATGGTTACCTTCGCTCGTATACACAGGGTGGGATACCACGATTGCCGTTTATATATGGCCAATGACGTGAATTTGGAGATATTCAGCCCAATATTGTTTGCAACAGAATCGCGACTATATTCTGAGTTTTACGTCTTATTTTCGGACCAAGTGTCACGTTTGTCCAAAACGAACAAACTGCGGGTTGTCGACAAATATATGTCGTGGGGTGTATCACCATTACATAGCGATTCGAACCGGCGTCATGCGCGCTTTTATTCTACCGATAAACACAGCAAAACTTAGGTGCGGTTTGAAACCCCCGGGTAGACCTGATGTGAATATTCTGAGTTTTACGTCTTATTTTCGGACAAGTGTCACGTTTGTCCAAAACGAACAAACTGCGGTTGTCGACATATATATGTCGTGGGGTGTATCACCATTACATAGCGATTCGAACCGGCGTCATATGCGCTTTTATTCTACCGATAAACACAGCAAATCTTAGGTGCGGTTTGAAACCCCCGGGTAGACTTGATGTGAATGTTCGGTGTTTTACACTAAGAATTCATCAATCTGATCGAATTGAGTGTGCTCACGTATGGAATGTCGACACTGTTATGACCAGGTGATATTATTGAACAAATATTTAAAGGATATCTCGTTTTTTTTATTTTAAATTTATTCAAATTTAATTTAAAATTAAACATAAAATCGAAAAGATGGATGTACAAGGAGCACGGTTACCTTCGCTCGTATATACAGGGTGGGATAACACGATTGCCGTTTATATATGGCCAAGGACGTGAATTTGGAGATATTCAGCCCAATATAGTTTGCAACAGAATCGCGACTATATTCTGAGTTTTACGTCTTATTTTCGGACAAGTGTCACGTTTGTCCAAAACGAACAAACTGCGGGTTGTCGACATATATATGTCGTGGGGTGTATCACCATTACATAGCGATTCGAACCGGCGTCATGTGCGCTTTTATTCTACCGATAAACACAGCAAAACGTAGGTGCGGTTTGAAACCCCCGGGTAGACTTGATGTGAATGTTCGGTGTTTTACACTAAGAATTCATCAATCTGACAGAATTGAGTGTGCTCACGTATGGAATGTCGACACTGTTATGACCAGGTGATATTATTGAACAAATATTTAAAGGATATCTCGTTTTTTTAATTTTTAATTTATTCAAATTTAATTTAAAATTAAACATAAAATCGAAAAGATGGATGTACAAGGAGCATGGTTACCTTCGCTCGTATACACAGGGTGGGATACCACGATTGCCGTTTATATATGGCCAATGACGTGAATTTGGAGATATTCAGCCCAATATTGTTTGCAACAGAATCGCGACTATATTCTGAGTTTTACGTCTTATTTTCGGACAAGTGTCACGTTTGTCCAAAACGAACAAACTGCGGGTTGTCGACATATATATGTCGTGGGGTGTATCACCATTACATAGCGATTCGAACCGGCGTCATGCGCGCTTTTATTCTACCGATAAACACAGCAAAACTTAGGTGCGGTTTGAAACCCCCGGGTAGACTTGATGTGAATATTCTGAGTTTTACGTCTTATTTTCGGACAAGTGTCACGTTTGTCCAAAACGAACAAACTGCGGTTGTCGACATATATATGTCGTGGGGTGTATCACCATTACATAGCGATTCGAACCGGCGTCATATGCGCTTTTATTCTACCGATAAACACAGCAAATCTTAGGTGCGGTTTGAAACCCCCGGGTAGACTTGATGTGAATGTTCGGTGTTTTACACTAAGAATTCATCAATCTGATCGAATTGAGTGTGCTCACGTATGGAATGTCGACACTGTTATGACCAGGTGATATTATTGAACAAATATTTAAAGGATATCTCGTTTTTTTTATTTTAAATTTATTCAAATTTAATTTAAAATTAAACATAAAATCGAAAAGATGGATGTACAAGGAGCACGGTTACCTTCGCTCGTATATACAGGGTGGGATAACACGATTGCCGTTTATATATGGCCAAGGACGTGAATTTGGAGATATTCAGCCCAATATAGTTTGCAACAGAATCGCGACTATATTCTGAGTTTTACGTCTTATTTTCGGACAAGTGTCACGTTTGTCCAAAACGAACAAACTGCGGGTTGTCGACATATATATGTCGTGGGGTGTATCACCATTACATAGCGATTCGAACCGGCGTCATGTGCGCTTTTATTCTACCGATAAACACAGCAAAACGTAGGTGCGGTTTGAAACCCCCGGGAAGACTTGATGTGAATGTTCGGTGTTTTACACTAAGAATTCATCAATCTGACAGAATTGAGTGTGCTCACGTATGGGTCGACACTGTTATGACCAGGTGATATTATTGAACAAATATTTAAAGGATATCTCGTTTTTTTAATTTTTAATTTATTCAAATTTAATTTAAAATTAAACATAAAATCGAAAAGATGGATGTACAAGGAGCATGGTTACCTTCGCTCGTATACACAGGGTGGGATACCACGATTGCCGTTTATATATGGCCAATGACGTGAATTTGGAGATATTCAGCCCAATATTGTTTGCAACAGAATCGCGACTATATTCTGAGTTTTACGTCTTATTTTCGGACCAAGTGTCACGTTTGTCCAAAACGAACAAACTGCGGGTTGTCGACAAATATATGTCGTGGGGTGTATCACCATTACATAGCGATTCGAACCGGCGTCATGCGCGCTTTTATTCTACCGATAAACACAGCAAAACTTAGGTGCGGTTTGAAACCCCCGGGTAGACCTGATGTGAATATTCTGAGTTTTACGTCTTATTTTCGGACAAGTGTCACGTTTGTCCAAAACGAACAAACTGCGGTTGTCGACATATATATGTCGTGGGGTGTATCACCATTACATAGCGATTCGAACCGGCGTCATATGCGCTTTTATTCTACCGATAAACACAGCAAATCTTAGGTGCGGTTTGAAACCCCCGGGTAGACTTGATGTGAATGTTCGGTGTTTTACACTAAGAATTCATCAATCTGATCGAATTGAGTGTGCTCACGTATGGAATGTCGACACTGTTATGACCAGGTGATATTATTGAACAAATATTTAAAGGATATCTCGTTTTTTTTATTTTAAATTTATTCAAATTTAATTTAAAATTAAACATAAAATCGAAAAGATGGATGTACAAGGAGCACGGTTACCTTCGCTCGTATATACAGGGTGGGATAACACGATTGCCGTTTATATATGGCCAAGGACGTGAATTTGGAGATATTCAGCCCAATATAGTTTGCAACAGAATCGCGACTATATTCTGAGTTTTACGTCTTATTTTCGGACAAGTGTCACGTTTGTCCAAAACGAACAAACTGCGGGTTGTCGACATATATATGTCGTGGGGTGTATCACCATTACATAGCGATTCGAACCGGCGTCATGTGCGCTTTTATTCTACCGATAAACACAGCAAAACGTAGGTGCGGTTTGAAACCCCCGGGTAGACTTGATGTGAATGTTCGGTGTTTTACACTAAGAATTCATCAATCTGACAGAATTGAGTGTGCTCACGTATGGAATGTCGACACTGTTATGACCAGGTGATATTATTGAACAAATATTTAAAGGATATCTCGTTTTTTTAATTTTTAATTTATTCAAATTTAATTTAAAATTAAACATAAAATCGAAAAGATGGATGTACAAGGAGCATGGTTACCTTCGCTCGTATACACAGGGTGGGATACCACGATTGCCGTTTATATATGGCCAATGACGTGAATTTGGAGATATTCAGCCCAATATTGTTTGCAACAGAATCGCGACTATATTCTGAGTTTTACGTCTTATTTTCGGACCAAGTGTCACGTTTGTCCAAAACGAACAAACTGCGGGTTGTCGACAAATATATGTCGTGGGGTGTATCACCATTACATAGCGATTCGAACCGGCGTCATGCGCGCTTTTATTCTACCGATAAACACAGCAAAACTTAGGTGCGGTTTGAAACCCCCGGGTAGACTTGATGTGAATATTCTGAGTTTTACGTCTTATTTTCGGACAAGTGTCACGTTTGTCCAAAACGAACAAACTGCGGTTGTCGACATATATATGTCGTGGGGTGTATCACCATTAGGGCGCGTACACATGGCCAGCAAGAAAATATCAGGTATGCCCCATGTGACTTACTTGACCAATGAAATAAATAATACCGGAAAATATAGGACGAAGGCAGCGCGCTGATATTTTATCGCCAATTGGTGATATGTGTTCACCTTGATAGGTGGCCATCGGTATCCGTTAACTAATCTCGCAGGGATATGATCGTAACAATTCAAGCACTCGAGTTATGATCCATCAATAGTATCGTCTGTTTCAACATACTACGAATTTACATTTTACATTGGTTGTCAGAACCGCTGATGTATTATATATATACATGTATATACGTGTGTAGTGTACAGAGACGTGGCGACAGGGGGGGGGCTTGGGGTGTGTATCACCCCCAACTTTGGTCAATATTTTCAACAGTTGGATATTTCATACCTGCCAAAACATTAGTTGGAAATTTCACAGCAACAATAGGTTGAAAATGTTCTTGTAGTTTGATTTTTGTTTAAATTCTTGAGGGAATTAATTGTTTTTGGACCAATATTTGCATATTTTCCTATTTTTGGTAAAAAAAAAGGTCTGAAATGGTCATCAGTTGGAAACTTTCCAACCTCAGTGGGGTGACAGGTTGGAAATTTGAGTCAAAAGTCAAAAACTGCTAGTTAATTTAAGAAAACAATATTGTCATACATTTGGTCAACATTGTCATTGGAATTGTCATCAGATGTAAATTTTCCAACCTAAGTGGGGTGTCAGGTTTGAACTTTCCAACTCTAGGAATGATTGAGCTAAGTCTAGATGGTAGGATTTTGAGATTTTCTTGTTCAGATTACAAACTTTTCGCACACCGGGCCGGCCGAACCGTGGTCTAATATTAGGCCTAAGAGCACTGGGGTGCAAGGGGGGGGGGGGTGCAAATGGAATTATGGAAAACTTGTGTTTGGTATGATTCTGATTCAAGGGGGGTGGGTGCAGTTAGAATTTCCCAACGTGGACACCCCCGAATGGAAACCCTCTACGTGTATGGGGATGCTTTATAATTTGGTACCTCACATGCCTTGATTTAGTTGTTTTACTTTAATTTGGACTGTATGCATAGAGGGCGCGTTCCTTTCTCGTTAAAATAGGTGGCATTTAAAATTTTCCATAGCACTTTATACCTCTATGAATATTCGATATGGACTATAGGTTGTTTGTCCGCAGTAATTCACTTCAACAAACACGACTAACACTAGTCACATTGAGCTCAATCAACGTCAACTAACCCGCCGCTTTCTCACGGGCGTAATCTTTGCAGCAAGAAAATATCAGAGTACAATTGTACCTGATATTTTCTTGCAGATATTTTCTTGCAGCTTCATGTGTACGCGCCCTTACATAGCGATTCGAACCGGCGTCATATGCGCTTTTATTCTACCGATAAACACAGCAAATCTTAGGTGCGGTTTGAAACCCCCGGGTAGACTTGATGTGAATGTTCGGTGTTTTACACTAAGAATTCATCAATCTGATCGAATTGAGTGTGCTCACGTATGGAATGTCGACACTGTTATGACCAGGTGATATTATTGAACAAATATTTAAAGGATATCTCTTTTTTTTTATTTTAAATTTATTCAAATTTAATTTAAAATTAAACATAAAATCGAAAAGATGGATGTACAAGGAGCACGGTTACCTTCGCTCGTATATACAGGGTGGGATAACACGATTGCCGTTTATATATGGCCAAGGACGTGAATTTGGAGATATTCAGCCCAATATAGTTTGCAACAGAATCGCGACTATATTCTGAGTTTTACGTCTTATTTTCGGACAAGTGTCACGTTTGTCCAAAACGAACAAACTGCGGGTTGTCGACATATATATGTCGTGGGGTGTATCACCATTACATAGCGATTCGAACCGGCGTCATGTGCGCTTTTATTCTACCGATAAACACAGCAAAACGTAGGTGCGGTTTGAAACCCCCGGGTAGACTTGATGTGAATGTTCGGTGTTTTACACTAAGAATTCATCAATCTGACAGAATTGAGTGTGCTCACGTATGGAATGTCGACACTGTTATGACCAGGTGATATTATTGAACAAATATTTAAAGGATATCTCGTTTTTTTAATTTTTAATTTATTCAAATTTAATTTAAAATTAAACATAAAATCGAAAAGATGGATGTACAAGGAGCATGGTTACCTTCGCTCGTATACACAGGGTGGGATACCACGATTGCCGTTTATATATGGCCAATGACGTGAATTTGGAGATATTCAGCCCAATATTGTTTGCAACAGAATCGCGACTATATTCTGAGTTTTACGTCTTATTTTCGGACCAAGTGTCACGTTTGTCCAAAACGAACAAACTGCGGGTTGTCGACAAATATATGTCGTGGGGTGTATCACCATTACATAGCGATTCGAACCGGCGTCATGCGCGCTTTTATTCTACCGATAAACACAGCAAAACTTAGGTGCGGTTTGAAACCCCCGGGTAGACTTGATGTGAATATTCTGAGTTTTACGTCTTATTTTCGGACAAGTGTCACGTTTGTCCAAAACGAACAAACTGCGGTTGTCGACATATATATGTCGTGGGGTGTATCACCATTACATAGCGATTCGAACCGGCGTCATATGCGCTTTTATTCTACCGATAAACACAGCAAATCTTAGGTGCGGTTTGAAACCCCCGGGTAGACTTGATGTGAATGTTCGGTGTTTTACACTAAGAATTCATCAATCTGATCGAATTGAGTGTGCTCACGTATGGAATGTCGACACTGTTATGACCAGGTGATATTATTGAACAAATATTTAAAGGATATCTCGTTTTTTTTATTTTAAATTTATTCAAATTTAATTTAAAATTAAACATAAAATCGAAAAGATGGATGTACAAGGAGCACGGTTACCTTCGCTCGTATATACAGGGTGGGATAACACGATTGCCGTTTATATATGGCCAAGGACGTGAATTTGGAGATATTCAGCCCAATATAGTTTGCAACAGAATCGCGACTATATTCTGAGTTTTACGTCTTATTTTCGGACAAGTGTCACGTTTGTCCAAAACGAACAAACTGCGGGTTGTCGACATATATATGTCGTGGGGTGTATCACCATTACATAGCGATTCGAACCGGCGTCATGTGCGCTTTTATTCTACCGATAAACACAGCAAAACGTAGGTGCGGTTTGAAACCCCCGGGTAGACTTGATGTGAATGTTCGGTGTTTTACACTAAGAATTCATCAATCTGACAGAATTGAGTGTGCTCACGTATGGAATGTCGACACTGTTATGACCAGGTGATATTATTGAACAAATATTTAAAGGATATCTCGTTTTTTTAATTTTTAATTTATTCAAATTTAATTTAAAATTAAACATAAAATCGAAAAGATGGATGTACAAGGAGCATGGTTACCTTCGCTCGTATACACAGGGTGGGATACCACGATTGCCGTTTATATATGGCCAATGACGTGAATTTGGAGATATTCAGCCCAATATTGTTTGCAACAGAATCGCGACTATATTCTGAGTTTTACGTCTTATTTTCGGACCAAGTGTCACGTTTGTCCAAAACGAACAAACTGCGGGTTGTCGACAAATATATGTCGTGGGGTGTATCACCATTACATAGCGATTCGAACCGGCGTCATGCGCGCTTTTATTCTACCGATAAACACAGCAAAACTTAGGTGCGGTTTGAAACCCCCGGGTAGACTTGATGTGAATATTCTGAGTTTTACGTCTTATTTTCGGACAAGTGTCACGTTTGTCCAAAACGAACAAACTGCGGTTGTCGACATATATATGTCGTGGGGTGTATCACCATTACATAGCGATTCGAACCGGCGTCATATGCGCTTTTATTCTACCGATAAACACAGCAAATCTTAGGTGCGGTTTGAAACCCCCGGGTAGACTTGATGTGAATGTTCGGTGTTTTACACTAAGAATTCATCAATCTGATCGAATTGAGTGTGCTCACGTATGGAATGTCGACACTGTTATGACCAGGTGATATTATTGAACAAATATTTAAAGGATATCTCGTTTTTTTTATTTTAAATTTATTCAAATTTAATTTAAAATTAAACATAAAATCGAAAAGATGGATGTACAAGGAGCACGGTTACCTTCGCTCGTATACACAGGGTGGGATAACACGATTGCCGTTTATATATGGCCAAGGACGTGAATTTGGAGATATTCAGCCCAATATAGTTTGCAACAGAATCGCGACTATATTCTGAGTTTTACGTCTTATTTTCGGACAAGTGTCACGTTTGTCCAAAACGAACAAACTGCGGGTTGTCGACATATATATGTCGTGGGGTGTATCACCATTACATAGCGATTCGAACCGGCGTCATGTGCGCTTTTATTCTACCGATAAACACAGCAAAACGTAGGTGCGGTTTGAAACCCCCGGGTAGACTTGATGTGAATGTTCGGTGTTTTACACTAAGAATTCATCAATCTGACAGAATTGAGTGTGCTCACGTATGGAATGTCGACACTGTTATGACCAGGTGATATTATTGAACAAATATTTAAAGGATATCTCGTTTTTTTAATTTTTAATTTATTCAAATTTAATTTAAAATTAAACATAAAATCGAAAAGATGGATGTACAAGGAGCATGGTTACCTTCGCTCGTATACACAGGGTGGGATACCACGATTGCCGTGTATATATGGCCAATGACGTGAATTTGGAGATATTCAGCCCAATATTGTTTGCAACAGAATCGCGACTATATTCTGAGTTTTACGTCTTATTTTCGGACCAAGTGTCACGTTTGTCCAAAACGAACAAACTGCGGGTTGTCGACAAATATATGTCGTGGGGTGTATCACCATTACATAGCGATTCGAACCGGCGTCATGCGCGCTTTTATTCTACCGATAAACACAGCAAAACTTAGGTGCGGTTTGAAACCCCCGGGTAGACTTGATGTGAATATTCTGAGTTTTACGTCTTATTTTCGGACAAGTGTCACGTTTGTCCAAAACGAACAAACTGCGGTTGTCGACATATATATGTCGTGGGGTGTATCACCATTACATAGCGATTCGAACCGGCGTCATGTGCGCTTTTATTCTACCGATAAACACAGCAAAACGTAGGCGCGGTTTGAAACCCCCGGGTAGACTTGATGTGAATGTTCGGTGTTTTACACTAAGAATTCATCAATCTGATCGAATTGAGTGTGCTCACGTATGGAATGTCGACACTGTTATGACCAGGTGATATTATTGAACAAATATTTAAAGGATATCTCGTTTTTTTTATTTTAAATTTATTCAAATGTAATTTAAAATTAAACATAAAATCGAAAAGATGGATGTACAAGGAGCATGGTTACCTTCGCTCGTATATCCCACCCTGTATATACGAGCGAAGGTAACCATGCTCCTTGTACATCCATCTTTTCGATTTTATGTTTAATTTTAAATTACATTTGAATAAATTTAAAATAAAAAAAACGAGATATCCTTTAAATATTTGTTCAATAATATCACCTGGTCATAACAGTGTCGACATTCCATACGTGAGCACACTCAATTCGATCAGATTGATGAATTCTTAGTGTAAAACACCGAACATTCACATCAAGTCTACCCGGGGGTTTCAAACCGCGCCTACGTTTTGCTGTGTTTATCGGTAGAATAAAAGCGCACATGACGCCGGTTCGAATCGCTATGTAATGGTGATACACCCCACGACATATATATGTCGACAACCGCAGTTTGTTCGTTTTGGACAAACGTGACACTTGTCCGAAAATAAGACGTAAAACTCAGAATATTCACATCAAGTCTACCCGGGGGTTTCAAACCGCACCTAAGTTTTGCTGTGTTTATCGGTAGAATAAAAGCGCGCATGACGCCGGTTCGAATCGCTATGTAATGGTGATACACCCCACGACATATATTTGTCGACAACCCGCAGTTTGTTCGTTTTGGACAAACGTGACACTTGTCCGAAAATAAGACGTAAAACTCAGAATATAGTCGCGATTCTGTTGCAAACTATATTGGGCTGAATATCTCCAAATTCACGTCCTTGGCCATATATAAACGGCAATCGTGTTATCCCACCCTGTATATACGAGCGAAGGTAACCGTGCTCCTTGTACATCCATCTTTTCGATTTTATGTTTAATTTTAAATTAAATTTGAATAAATTTAAAATAAAAAAAACGAGATATCCTTTAAATATTTGTTCAATAATATCACCTGGTCATAACAGTGTCGACATTCCATACGTGAGCACACTCAATTCGATCAGATTGATGAATTCTTAGTGTAAAACACCGAACATTCACATCAAGTCTACCCGGGGGTTTCAAACCGCACCTAAGATTTGCTGTGTTTATCGGTAGAATAAAAGCGCATATGACGCCGGTTCGAATCGCTATGTAATGGTGATACACCCCACGACATATATATGTCGACAACCGCAGTTTGTTCGTTTTGGACAAACGTGACACTTGTCCGAAAATAAGACGTAAAACTCAGAATATTCACATCAAGTCTACCCGGGGGTTTCAAACCGCACCTAAGTTTTGCTGTGTTTATCGGTAGAATAAAAGCGCGCATGACGCCGGTTCGAATCGCTATGTAATGGTGATACACCCCACGACATATATTTGTCGACAACCCGCAGTTTGTTCGTTTTGGACAAACGTGACACTTGGTCCGAAAATAAGACGTAAAACTCAGAATATAGTCGCGATTCTGTTGCAAACAATATTGGGCTGAATATCTCCAAATTCACGTCATTGGCCATAT
Organism: Siphonodentalium dalli; assembly: GCA_032622095.1. Taxonomy (NCBI): domain Eukaryota; kingdom Metazoa; phylum Mollusca; class Scaphopoda; order Gadilida; family Siphonodentaliidae; genus Siphonodentalium; species Siphonodentalium dalli. The sequence goes on from CP136062.1 coordinate 58,990,134, forward strand.
ATAAACGGCAATCGTGGTATCCCACCCTGTGTATACGAGCGAAGGTAACCATGCTCCTTGTACATCCATCTTTTCGATTTTATGTTTAATTTTAAATTAAATTTGAATAAATTAAAAATTAAAAAAACGAGATATCCTTTAAATATTTGTTCAATAATATCACCTGGTCATAACAGTGTCGACATTCCATACGTGAGCACACTCAATTCTGTCAGATTGATGAATTCTTAGTGTAAAACACCGAACATTCACATCAAGTCTACCCGGGGGTTTCAAACCGCACCTACGTTTTGCTGTGTTTATCGGTAGAATAAAAGCGCACATGACGCCGGTTCGAATCGCTATGTAATGGTGATACACCCCACGACATATATATGTCGACAACCCGCAGTTTGTTCGTTTTGGACAAACGTGACACTTGTCCGAAAATAAGACGTAAAACTCAGAATATAGTCGCGATTCTGTTGCAAACTATATTGGGCTGAATATCTCCAAATTCACGTCCTTGGCCATATATAAACGGCAATCGTGTTATCCCACCCTGTATATACGAGCGAAGGTAACCGTGCTCCTTGTACATCCATCTTTTCGATTTTATGTTTAATTTTAAATTAAATTTGAATAAATTTAAAATAAAAAAAACGAGATATCCTTTAAATATTTGTTCAATAATATCACCTGGTCATAACAGTGTCGACATTCCATACGTGAGCACACTCAATTCGATCAGATTGATGAATTCTTAGTGTAAAACACCGAACATTCACATCAAGTCTACCCGGGGGTTTCAAACCGCACCTAAGATTTGCTGTGTTTATCGGTAGAATAAAAGCGCATATGACGCCGGTTCGAATCGCTATGTAATGGTGATACACCCCACGACATATATATGTCGACAACCGCAGTTTGTTCGTTTTGGACAAACGTGACACTTGTCCGAAAATAAGACGTAAAACTCAGAATATTCACATCAAGTCTACCCGGGGGTTTCAAACCGCACCTAAGTTTTGCTGTGTTTATCGGTAGAATAAAAGCGCGCATGACGCCGGTTCGAATCGCTATGTAATGGTGATACACCCCACGACATATATTTGTCGACAACCCGCAGTTTGTTCGTTTTGGACAAACGTGACACTTGGTCCGAAAATAAGACGTAAAACTCAGAATATAGTCGCGATTCTGTTGCAAACAATATTGGGCTGAATATCTCCAAATTCACGTCATTGGCCATATATAAACGGCAATCGTGGTATCCCACCCTGTGTATACGAGCGAAGGTAACCATGCTCCTTGTACATCCATCTTTTCGATTTTATGTTTAATTTTAAATTAAATTTGAATAAATTAAAAATTAAAAAAACGAGATATCCTTTAAATATTTGTTCAATAATATCACCTGGTCATAACAGTGTCGACATTCCATACGTGAGCACACTCAATTCTGTCAGATTGATGAATTCTTAGTGTAAAACACCGAACATTCACATCAAGTCTACCCGGGGGTTTCAAACCGCACCTACGTTTTGCTGTGTTTATCGGTAGAATAAAAGCGCACATGACGCCGGTTCGAATCGCTATGTAATGGTGATACACCCCACGACATATATATGTCGACAACCCGCAGTTTGTTCGTTTTGGACAAACGTGACACTTGTCCGAAAATAAGACGTAAAACTCAGAATATAGTCGCGATTCTGTTGCAAACTATATTGGGCTGAATATCTCCAAATTCACGTCCTTGGCCATATATAAACGGCAATCGTGTTATCCCACCCTGTATATACGAGCGAAGGTAACCGTGCTCCTTGTACATCCATCTTTTCGATTTTATGTTTAATTTTAAATTAAATTTGAATAAATTTAAAATAAAAAAAACGAGATATCCTTTAAATATTTGTTCAATAATATCACCTGGTCATAACAGTGTCGACATTCCATACGTGAGCACACTCAATTCGATCAGATTGATGAATTCTTAGTGTAAAACACCGAACATTCACATCAAGTCTACCCGGGGGTTTCAAACCGCACCTAAGATTTGCTGTGTTTATCGGTAGAATAAAAGCGCATATGACGCCGGTTCGAATCGCTATGTAATGGTGATACACCCCACGACATATATATGTCGACAACCGCAGTTTGTTCGTTTTGGACAAACGTGACACTTGTCCGAAAATAAGACGTAAAACTCAGAATATTTACATCAAGTCTACCCGGGGGTTTCAAACCGCACCTAAGTTTTGCTGTGTTTATCGGTAGAATAAAAGCGCGCATGACGCCGGTTCGAATCGCTATGTAATGGTGATACACCCCACGACATATATTTGTCGACAACCCGCAGTTTGTTCGTTTTGGACAAACGTGACACTTGGTCCGAAAATAAGACGTAAAACTCAGAATATAGTCGCGATTCTGTTGCAAACAATATTGGGCTGAATATCTCCAAATTCACGTCATTGGCCATATATAAACGGCAATCGTGGTATCCCACCCTGTGTATACGAGCGAAGGTAACCATGCTCCTTGTACATCCATCTTTTCGATTTTATGTTTAATTTTAAATTAAATTTGAATAAATTAAAAATTAAAAAAACGAGATATCCTTTAAATATTTGTTCAATAATATCACCTGGTCATAACAGTGTCGACATTCCATACGTGAGCACACTCAATTCTGTCAGATTGATGAATTCTTAGTGTAAAACACCGAACATTCACATCAAGTCTACCCGGGGGTTTCAAACCGCACCTACGTTTTGCTGTGTTTATCGGTAGAATAAAAGCGCACATGACGCCGGTTCGAATCGCTATGTAATGGTGATACACCCCACGACATATATATGTCGACAACCCGCAGTTTGTTCGTTTTGGACAAACGTGACACTTGTCCGAAAATAAGACGTAAAACTCAGAATATAGTCGCGATTCTGTTGCAAACTATATTGGGCTGAATATCTCCAAATTCACGTCCTTGGCCATATATAAACGGCAATCGTGTTATCCCACCCTGTATATACGAGCGAAGGTAACCGTGCTCCTTGTACATCCATCTTTTCGATTTTATGTTTAATTTTAAATTAAATTTGAATAAATTTAAAATAAAAAAAACGAGATATCCTTTAAATATTTGTTCAATAATATCACCTGGTCATAACAGTGTCGACATTCCATACGTGAGCACACTCAATTCGATCAGATTGATGAATTCTTAGTGTAAAACACCGAACATTCACATCAAGTCTACCCGGGGGTTTCAAACCGCACCTAAGATTTGCTGTGTTTATCGGTAGAATAAAAGCGCATATGACGCCGGTTCGAATCGCTATGTAATGGTGATACACCCCACGACATATATATGTCGACAACCGCAGTTTGTTCGTTTTGGACAAACGTGACACTTGTCCGAAAATAAGACGTAAAACTCAGAATATTCACATCAAGTCTACCCGGGGGTTTCAAACCGCACCTAAGTTTTGCTGTGTTTATCGGTAGAATAAAAGCGCGCATGACGCCGGTTCGAATCGCTATGTAATGGTGATACACCCCACGACATATATTTGTCGACAACCCGCAGTTTGTTCGTTTTGGACAAACGTGACACTTGGTCCGAAAATAAGACGTAAAACTCAGAATATAGTCGCGATTCTGTTGCAAACAATATTGGGCTGAATATCTCCAAATTCACGTCATTGGCCATATATAAACGGCAATCGTGGTATCCCACCCTGTGTATACGAGCGAAGGTAACCATGCTCCTTGTACATCCATCTTTTCGATTTTATGTTTAATTTTAAATTAAATTTGAATAAATTAAAAATTAAAAAAACGAGATATCCTTTAAATATTTGTTCAATAATATCACCTGGTCATAACAGTGTCGACATTCCATACGTGAGCACACTCAATTCTGTCAGATTGATGAATTCTTAGTGTAAAACACCGAACATTCACATCAAGTCTACCCGGGGGTTTCAAACCGCACCTACGTTTTGCTGTGTTTATCGGTAGAATAAAAGCGCACATGACGCCGGTTCGAATCGCTATGTAATGGTGATACACCCACGACATATATATGTCGACAACCCGCAGTTTGTTCGTTTTGGACAAACGTGACACTTGTCCGAAAATAAGACGTAAAACTCAGAATATTCACATCAAGTCTACCCGGGGGTTTCAAACCGCACCTAAGTTTTGCTGTGTTTATCGGTAGAATAAAAGCGCGCATGACGCCGGTTCGAATCGCTATGTAATGGTGATACACCCCACGACATATATTTGTCGACAACCCGCAGTTTGTTCGTTTTGGACAAACGTGACACTTGGTCCGAAAATAAGACGTAAAACTCAGAATATAGTCGCGATTCTGTTGCAAACAATATTGGGCTGAATATCTCCAAATTCACGTCATTGGCCATATATAAACGGCAATCGTGGTATCCCACCCTGTGTATACGAGCGAAGGTAACCATGCTCCTTGTACATCCATCTTTTCGATTTTATGTTTAATTTTAAATTAAATTTGAATAAATTAAAAATTAAAAAAACGAGATATCCTTTAAATATTTGTTCAATAATATCACCTGGTCATAACAGTGTCGACATTCCATACGTGAGCACACTCAATTCTGTCAGATTGATGAATTCTTAGTGTAAAACACCGAACATTCACATCAAGTCTACCCGGGGGTTTCAAACCGCACCTACGTTTTGCTGTGTTTATCGGTAGAATAAAAGCGCACATGACGCCGGTTCGAATCGCTATGTAATGGTGATACACCCCACGACATATATATGTCGACAACCCGCAGTTTGTTCGTTTTGGACAAACGTGACACTTGTCCGAAAATAAGACGTAAAACTCAGAATATAGTCGCGATTCTGTTGCAAACTATATTGGGCTGAATATCTCCAAATTCACGTCCTTGGCCATATATAAACGGCAATCGTGTTATCCCACCCTGTATATACGAGCGAAGGTAACCGTGCTCCTTGTACATCCATCTTTTCGATTTTATGTTTAATTTTAAATTAAATTTGAATAAATTTAAAATAAAAAAAACGAGATATCCTTTAAATATTTGTTCAATAATATCACCTGGTCATAACAGTGTCGACATTCCATACGTGAGCACACTCAATTCGATCAGATTGATGAATTCTTAGTGTAAAACACCGAACATTCACATCAAGTCTACCCGGGGGTTTCAAACCGCACCTAAGATTTGCTGTGTTTATCGGTAGAATAAAAGCGCATATGACGCCGGTTCGAATCGCTATGTAATGGTGATACACCCCACGACATATATATGTCGACAACCGCAGTTTGTTCGTTTTGGACAAACGTGACACTTGTCCGAAAATAAGACGTAAAACTCAGAATATTCACATCAGGTCTACCCGGGGGTTTCAAACCGCACCTAAGTTTTGCTGTGTTTATCGGTAGAATAAAAGCGCGCATGACGCCGGTTCGAATCGCTATGTAATGGTGATACACCCCACGACATATATTTGTCGACAACCCGCAGTTTGTTCGTTTTGGACAAACGTGACACTTGGTCCGAAAATAAGACGTAAAACTCAGAATATAGTCGCGATTCTGTTGCAAACAATATTGGGCTGAATATCTCCAAATTCACGTCATTGGCCATATATAAACGGCAATCGTGGTATCCCACCCTGTGTATACGAGCGAAGGTAACCATGCTCCTTGTACATCCATCTTTTCGATTTTATGTTTAATTTTAAATTAAATTTGAATAAATTAAAAATTAAAAAAACGAGATATCCTTTAAATATTTGTTCAATAATATCACCTGGTCATAACAGTGTCGACATTCCATACGTGAGCACACTCAATTCTGTCAGATTGATGAATTCTTAGTGTAAAACACCGAACATTCACATCAAGTCTACCCGGGGGTTTCAAACCGCACCTACGTTTTGCTGTGTTTATCGGTAGAATAAAAGCGCACATGACGCCGGTTCGAATCGCTATGTAATTGTGATACACCCCACGACATATATATGTCGACAACCCGCAGTTTGTTCGTTTTGGACAAACGTGACACTTGCCCGAAAATAAGACGTAAAACTCAGAATATAGTCGCGATTCTGTTGCAAACTATATTGGGCTGAATATCTCCAAATTCACGTCCTTGGCCATATATAAACGGCAATCGTGTTATCCCACCCTGTATATACGAGCGAAGGTAACCGTGCTCCTTGTACATCCATCTTTTCGATTTTATGTTTAATTTTAAATTAAATTTGAATAAATTTAAAATAAAAAAAACGAGATATCCTTTAAATATTTGTTCAATAATATCACCTGGTCATAACAGTGTCGACATTCCATACGTGAGCACACTCAATTCGATCAGATTGATGAATTCTTAGTGTAAAACACCGAACATTCACATCAAGTCTACCCGGGGGTTTCAAACCGCACCTAAGATTTGCTGTGTTTATCGGTAGAATAAAAGCGCATATGACGCCGGTTCGAATCGCTATGTAATGGTGATACACCCCACGACATATATATGTCGACAACCCGCAGTTTGTTCGTTTTGGACAAACGTGACACTTGTCCGAAAATAAGACGTAAAACTCAGAATATTCACATCAAGTCTATACCCGGGGGTTTCAAACCGCACCTAACTTTTGCTGTGTTTATCGGTAGAATAAAAGCGCACATGACGCCGGTTCGAATCGCTATGTAATGGTGATACACCCCACGACATATATTTGTCGACAACCCGCAGTTTGTTCGTTTTGGACAAACGTGACACTTGTCCGAAAATAAGACGTAAAACTCAGAATATAGTCGCGATTCTGTTGCAAACTATATTGGACTGAATATCTCCAAATTCACGTCCTTGGCCATATATAAACGGCAATCGTGTTATCCCACCCTGTATACACGAGCGAAGGTAACCATGCTCCTTGTACATCCATCTTTTCGATTTTATGTTGAATTTTAAATTAAATTTGAATAAATTTAAAATAAAAAAAACGAGATATCCTTTAAATATTTGTTCAATAATATCACCTGGTCATAACAGTGTCGACACTCCATACGTGAGCACACTCAATTCGATCAGATGTGATGAATTCTTAGTGTAAAACACAGAACACTGATTCAGACCGAAAGTCCGTCTGTCGATGAATCCGGAGGTTTTAAATCGCACCTAGGATGATTTGCTGAGTTTTTTCAGTTGACGTGAAGCCCAAAATGACGCCATATCGAATGCCGTTGTCACAGTGATGTACCCCAGGACCTATACATGTCGACAGAACACGCCAGCGGCTAATGTAGGAGCGCTGTTCTCGTTAAAATGATGGCGTAAAACGTATTGTAGAATGTTTTTACTGACAACAAATCTGAATGTTTAAACCAACGCGGCACCTAGGAATTGTTTCGTTTCTCCGTGTCGGTGGAATATGAATAGCCCAAAGACATCATATACATATCTATTATGCCTGTCGTCCGGTTCGTTGCACGGACCGCACATAATCACCTAATAAAGGTATCATGATGTTACCTGCAATATAAATATTTTCCGCCAAACTCAAGGCTTATCATCCTTTATGTATGTTTCTAAAATGAGAATAATCGGCTTTATTTAATTAATTTACATTTTTTAAATTCTTACTACAACCATGTTAAAAGAAATTCAGAAACATGTTTAATGTGGCAATGTATGCTTACATTTGGTAAATAGGTTCAAATAGCACGTTAATACATCCTTGTGATAAACTAATTAGTGATGTAACACATAATCTATCAGCCGATAATTACCCGGGGGTATCAAACCGCACTGCCGTGTACAATTAGCTGGTTTGGACTGGGCCTGCTTTGCAGAGGCGCCGACCGCGTCATGACTAAAACATCACGTGACCAATATATGGGACTCCCCATTGGTTAATACTCCTGAGTTGTTTATTTCGTGCAACGGTACAAGACATAATTTTCCCGCTATACTTGGCGAAACGCGGGAAAATATACGTTTCAATTGATTGTGTGCATCTCACAACTGAAATATATTAGGCTATACTAAGATTTTGAAACTGCGTGAAAGGGGATTATCTGTAGCTCGGTATCTTTATTTACGCTGTGTGAGCTTAGCTTATCCACGTCACGATTGTAATCAAATTTATTTACATTTAAATGTGTTATGGCGATATCGTTTTATGAACACTATGTTAGATATATACGTGACATTGTCTTACTTTAGGCTAACATTGCCCGTTTTTGTTTATTGTGGGCGTCATCGGTAACCTTCGTCTGGTTCAGTTTTATGATTCGGACACGTGCTGGAAGACAACACTTCATTTAATTTGACGTTTTGGAAAATGCTATTATTGTGAACATCATTGAAGACGACGCCAATTGTCCATGCTCATGCGTATGATGCGTACGTACACGTGGTCTGGTTTACAATAGCATTAATAAACACATCGGGGCAATATGACTATTTTGGGGATCGTCACAAACATCTGGAGCCACTTTGACTAACCAACACTTTTCTGGCCTTAGTAATAGTGAATAAGATCGAATAACTATAATTTCATCACTGCCCTAAGTGATGCTTACTATCAATTACTAAATGTTCAATTTCCATTGCATCGCAATTCTATTAGCTCTACAACTGAATGATTGTGAAGGGGATATAATGTCATGTATTTAGAAAAAGGATCTTAGTTCGTAGGCACTACATTGTTCTCAAATGACTAGTTAAAATGACACATAACACGACCTATAGTGTTATACCTAACAATAGACCAGTATTGGAATCTATGTTTTAGAGAATTGATAAAAGTGTGACCTGCTTCCACAAATTCCACCAAAATACATCTTCACTTTCCTAGAAAAGTTACCCCCCATATTTATAGCGAGCTATTGCATTATAGGTTACAAACACCTTATTATTTCCCATAGGCGACAGTGATAACTAGAAGTCCCGCCGGCCATGGGTTAAGCCTATTTGAACTTCAAGTGGTCGATTTTCCCTTAGAACGTCATCCTCTGCACCAGTCTGTGACGTCAAACGCGCCCTTTTCGGTATTGTTTTCAAACGATAATCTTGCATTTCCATAACTACTCCATTTCCTGCACAAAAATCAGCAGCATAAAAATACCCAGACCCCTTCCATAACACCGGGACCCCACCAGACTCTTCATGTACATCCAAACATGCATGATAGCCATATTTACGTAGGCTATGATTTTATGTTCCCGCTTAGGGATATTTCCCTCAATGATAATCAACCAATCAGCAGCCAGATTTTTGTTTTATGCTGACTCGAGTTTTCCTACACAAATTCAAGAAGCATAACTCTATATAATTAGTTGCTTGTAACCTGTATCCCGATTGTTAGCAAACGTCGTTTAGCGGTGTAAAATAACCAGCCGATAATAAAGCTTTCGATCCAATCTGATTCAATGGAGATCTAGCATGGGACTCGCATTTTAAACACATTTTGATAGCTGTTCGTATTCTAGAATCCCGGTTAGGTCAGCGAGCGTTTGATAGATAAATAACCGTGGTTGGTATACAGTGATAGCCCTAAACACACTTCGAGGTGTCTTTACTATTATCGGCCGTATAAATGGGCGCGGTGATTATGTACGACAGTGTGCTTCAAATACCAAACTCAACTCAACTAAGGAAATCATTGGGTTGAAATTTGCAGAATCGATCAGATTCACGCGAATATCCAAAGTTTGGTAAATTGAATAACATAAGGGACGTCGTTTTCTAAAGGGTATTTCTTGGGTACACATCTTCGAATACAATTTCCGGTAGCATCCCCGCCCGTTGAACTGTAATTTTCCAAATGGTACTATCGGGTGGTTTGGGGGGGGCAAGCCTCTCACCCTCAACATGGTAGAGATTGCACACAAGATATGTTAATATATATCTGCATGATATTTATTTTCAAACCAGTATTCAATGTTATATGTTTTCAATTCATGCTGTTCAATTTATGTTGTTCAATTCATGTTGTTGAATGTATGTTGTTCAATTCATGCTGTTCAATTTATGTTGTTCAATTCATGTTGTTCAATTCATGTTGTTCAATTCATGCTGTTGAATGTATGTTGTTCAATTCATGCTGTTCAATTTATGTTGTTCAATTCATGTTGCTCAATTCATGTTGTTCAATTCATGCTGTTCGTTTCATTTTGTTTAATTCATGTTGTTCATTTCATGTTGTTCATTTCATGTTGTTCATTCCACGTTTCTCAATTCATGTTGTTCAATTCCGACTCCAGTGGTTGCAAATGGAACTTCCCGATATGGAAATTAGGGTTTTGTTCTATGGGTTGTAAAATTATGTATCTAATTTGTCAAATTTAAATTCAATATTTCAATTTTTATCTCGCTATTTTATTATGAAGCAATGTAACATTTTTTTAGATATAACATATATATATATATATATATATATATATATGTTTACCAAGTCAGATAATCGCATCATATATATAGGTGTCAGTTTACCAAGTCAGATAATCGGATAATATATATAGGTGTCAGTTTACCAAGTCAGATGACCGCATAATATATTTAGATTTCAGTATACCGATGCTGACCAGCATGTTCTATATCCAGGCGTGGCGGCGGGGTTGGAGAGTTGAAGGTGTCCTTCCCCAACTTTGGTTGAAAATTTCAACAGTTGGATATTGCCATTATTGAGTGTGAATTTTGTTTTACCAAAAGTCGAATATTTTCTTAATTTCGGTTGAATTGTTTCGACTGAAATGACAATTTGTTTGAATTTTCGAACTTTATTATATATCAGATTGGCAACCCAAGAGCGAAGTCCAAATGAACCAAGAATTAACTTTCTCAACTTGGAAATTTTGGTCTATTCAAGTTAGAAATGTTATGCTGAACACCCAAACGGAACAGAGACGCTCTAGCGACGTTGCTGAATGTGATAATGGTACCGATAGTATTCCATTTGACTGGAGGGTATTTGGCTATCTGGATGAGTGGTGCATCCACTCGAACTGAACAAAATGATGTCACCACTGCAATCCCGGTCTGAATAACATATAAAGTGACCACCTATTGGGAGAAAACTAAACTATTAAAAAACTTTAGGGCTATTTTTGAGGCCGATATTTATTACTATATGCTAGCCATCGGCGCCTCATCTCTAACTAACATGGATTATGGTAACACGTTTACTATAAGATGAAACCCACTCCCTATTTGTATTGGACATGATATCCCCAGCTTCGTGATTGTTTCGTATCTTACACTACATGATATCCCCAGCTACGTGATTGTTTCGTATCTTACACTACATGATATCCCCAGCTTCGTGATTGTTTCGTATCTTACACTACATGATATCCCCAGCTTCGTGATTGTTTCGTATGTTACACTACATGATATCCCCAGCTTCGTGATTGTTTCGTATGTTACACTACATGATATCCCCAGCTTCGTGATTGTTTCGTATGTTACACTACATGATATCCCCAGCTTCGTGATTGTTTCGTATGTTAAACTACATGATATCCCCAGCTTCGTGATTGTTTCGTATCTTACACTACATGATATCCCCAGCTTCGTGATTGTTTCGTATGTTACACTACATGATATCCCCAACTTCGTGATTGTTTCGTATGTTACACTACATGATATCCCCAGCTTCGTGATTGTTTCGTATGTTACACTACATGATATCACCAGCTTCGAGATTGTTTCGTATCTTACACTACATGATATCCCCAGCTTCGTGATTGTTTCGTATGTTACACTACATGATATCCCCAGCTTCGTGATTGTTTCGTATGTTACACTACATGACATCCCCAGCTTCGTGATTGTTTCGTATGTTACACTACATGATATCCCCAGCTTCGTGATTGTTTCGTATCTTACACTACATGATATCCCCAGCTTCGTGATTGTTTCGTATGTTACACTACATGATATCCCCAGCTTCGTGATAGTTTCGTATCTTACACTAGTACTTCAAAATAAGATTATATTCCTGTGCAGAATGTAATGATTCCGATCATTTGTTTTAAAATTTATGATTTAAAGGGGTACTGTACGCCAAATGTTGTTGTTTGTTTCTATAGTCTCCGAGTCGGAGAATAAGGTAACAATTTTTTCATTATTTGAAAGTCTGTTGAGTACGAAGTAGTGTTACGGATGCCAAATTTACCGGAATGCAAAAATACAAATTGTAGTTGTCGAGTAAATTTTGTACAGTTTTCAACCAAATGAATCAAATAAAAGTTATATTACAGGCATACTAATCCCATATAATCATTTAAGTTATTGTATCGTCGCTAGTCAGTGAGTGACTTGAGTGTTCTCCCCGTATTATCATAATATTTTAAGCGATCGTGTGTGCGATCGGTTTAACAATCCAGTATCCCTCAATTACTTTGTTTGATTACGGAAATTCGTAATTTAATTGACGCCATTTTATGGCTCCAGTCATAAATTCAATTTATATAAAATTATTAACTTTTAAATTATTAAATTTTAAGATAGTCTATTAACCTGAGCGTTTACAGAATACATCTTCGACTCAAATTACTTATGTTTCTATATATTATCGATATTAGATCGTTGTTGTCACCGGAAATTTAATGAGAATGGCGTACAGTACCCCTTTAACGTTTCTGTACTATTTAATATCCGTCGAGGTAAAATACCAAATGAGACCAATTCAAATTTCTAATACTTATATCAAGATTTAGCCAGGTTCGTCCACACGTAAACGTGTAACTTGTCACGTGTTTGCTACTATACTGTCAGTCACCTGACTCGGGCGACCATTCCGCCTACACGAACATGGTCAAAGCGTTCAGCAGTTTTGTGTTAACCGTGCGGCATTACGAAATTACGAAACTTGTAGTAAATCAGGGGGACTTCGTGATACAAGGTCCGGGTAGGTAGGTGGGTGTGTGTATCTGAGCGCCGATAGCAGATTTTTCCTATGTCATGTAATTATTTTCCCAAATCCGTGTCTAAAGATAAATTATGACTGCTGACATTATTTTAAATGTACAGGCTTATAAACTGGACCAATGCAGAGCATTTAGCAAGAGAAGGGTGATCATAGTTGCATACCCAATAGTTGTTATTTTATGACATGATATCATGGGGTGCGTCCGCTTCTTATCAGACAACATTGCACTTAAAATATAAAAGATTGTCCATCTCGCTCCACTGCCACGGACCGTCCCTATATACATGTGTATACTACAATGATGTAGCGCAAGTACGATGTATAAGGTGTGTGTGGGGGTGTATATGGGTAATGCGATTTGGGGAGTGGGTTTGACCGAGTAGAGAGCAAAACGGGATTGTCTGTTATGTTGTTGTGTATACATGTCCAAGAACTCCAAATTAAATTATATTGTCAGGGAGATTGAAGGATACGCCCGAAAGCACAATGATCAACCTTACAGGATATCGAAAAATAAATTAATTATGATTGTGTCACGAAGATCACATATGACAAGAAACGTGATCAATTTTATTCCACATGTATGGCTAGAAACGTGGCCAATGTTTTTTGATACTCATATTTTTGGTGCTATGTGCTAATTATTGACATAGTTAAAAAACGAGAGTTTAAAACTCGATTCTAGCAGTGCTATGCTGACAAACTGCTAATAAATGAAAGAATTAAGAAATTAGAGTTTCAAACTGGATTCTATCGGTGCTATTCAGCTAAACTGCTAATGAAATAATTAAGAAATGGATTTTAGCAGTGCTACATAGCACTGCTAGATTCGGGTTTGAAAATCCAATTAAAACATTAAGAAAACCCCTATTGAAAAGGTTCTTATAATAAGTTCAAAACGACCATAGATAATTTTGGAGTGGCGTAATACATTCAGTATAGAAAGGTTAGATGTCAGGCAGTTATAAACGAAAAGTTTGAGGACTAATTAAATATCACGACAGTGTTGAATGTGACTATTATATAGTTGAAGAAAACTGTATTATATTTCAGTTCAGGTTACACCAGACCTGGTCATGTATCCTCAGTTTATTTTGAGTTAATATACTGTTTATTTTATTGTTTTGCTCAGCACAAGTTGGGACCCGAGACACAGGGTAACGCTGTGGACAATTCTGGCAAAATCGTGGAGTTCACTTAGTATAGTGACATGGCAAAAAATAATGCAGCGAATATCGTCAGTTCCTACGCCAAGTGACGCACAATTGTAAGTACGAGATGATGATGGGAATGGCATGTTCAGGAAAGTAATCGAAGTACAATCAATTACATACTACGTTTCCGTTACCACGACAAATTCACATTTTCCGAATTCAACTTGTATATATATATATATATATATATATATGAGAGTACGGAGCCACGGACTCAGTATGAACGTCGTTTGTTTCAGATGTGCTTAATGCAGTGACCGAACACAAATTACCATTGTATTATCTAAATGGTCATGTATCGATCGGTATGGCACATTGAGATGTCATTCAAATCATATCAAGTTTGACAATCGGTCCAGATTTTCGCCTATGTCGGGGAACGACCCCGCGTCAACCTCTTCTAACACAGACTGCAATGATCATATCAGTGAAATAACCACAACGGCTACGGGGATATCATTAAACAGGAAGCACTTTCACCGAGAGTGTGAACGCGTATCAGTCTGAACACGTGTTCGAATATTAATACGGATCTACTATTATTTTGGAAAAGCACAATGCACTTCCTCCGAAATTGAATGTGTGACAATATACTATATGGAGGCAAGCTCATTGTTGACACATCGACCTATGACCTCTGGGGCCAAGCTCTTTGGTGCAAATATTAGTCATTTTTCGCGGATGATTATATCCAGATCTGGAAGAAATATGTCACTTCTCTATATGTATATACGACGTTCCGCATGACATAGTCCGTTTACGCGTGGTATTATTTGACGAGTTTCTCGATCCAATATTTATGTAGGGCTCGTGATATTATGTGGACTATTTTATATCAATGTTGTAAGTCAACACTTTTATATTGTTAATTCGACGTTAAATGTAAATGTTTTCGTACCCACGAACCGATGGAATACAACTAAATTCAAATTGGCGCATCTGTACTTGACCCACACTTGCCCTACCTCAAAATATGCACTTCTCATAATTCTTTTCTGAGAATGATCTCTGCCTTTGTCAATTGTGGCCAAAGTTATTTCAATATGATGAGATACTTTGAATAAAATCAAATCGGGAGTTTGTATACTAATAATGTTTTTATCAGGGGGCTGAAAGCATGAATTTGCATATATATTTGAGCGGAGACTAGCCCTAACTTTTACATTAGGGGCCATGCCAATACTATTAAATCATGTATGGATCTGATCATTTGAGATTCGATTAGAACCACATTTCAGACAACTCTTTAGAAGTTTTCAGCCACATACATAGTGAATAAAGGCAAGGAAACTAAGTTTCCCCTGGCCTCCCCACACATGCTCTACCTCACAATATGTATATGCATATTCAGAAATGCATATTTTGAGGTAGGGCAGGTGTGTGGTAAGGCAGGAGGAACTTTGTTTCATTGCCTTCTTCACTCTGTATGTGGCTCAAAACTTCCAATAAACTGTCTTAGATGTAGCTTTAAACGAATTTGAATGATTGAGTTCATAAATGATTATATATTATTCACGTAGCCCTTAATGTAGAGGACAGGAAAGTCTCGATCTCAGATTGATGAAAATTCATGTTTTCAGCCCCCTGATAAGAATTGATCCTCTTTAGCACCATTGATCAGTCTCCAAATCAACCCCCGAAGATCGGCGTAACTACACTGAGGATCGGCGTAACTACACTGAGGATCGGCATAACTTACGCCGATGGTCGGCGTAAGTATGCCAACGGTCAGCGTAGTTACGCCGATGATCCATGGTCGACTTAGTTACGCCGATGAAGGCGTGAAATTATTTTTGTCGACGGCGGCTCCATCCCTCCGTAAATAATCGTGGCATTATTAAATCAAATAAGCTGGAGCAAATGGCTACACAACTAATTTTATCTGGAGTTTGTTTGCTGCAATATTATACTAAGACTGCAATTTGACAGTGCACTATGATGCGCGATCCCAAGGTTTCCACAAATTTGGAAATGCAAACTTCAACTCTAATAGTTATTTATAACCATTCTAGTTGAGTTCAGGGTGTGACTGGTCTGTTTATGTGTGTTTGAAAGATGGCAATGACGTCACTCTGTTGTCAATGCGTCCTGATTTATATGATAATGGGGGCTATTTTCGAAAATCGTATATTACTCTGCAAACAGCGACCCGTTAGTTTAATAACGGATGCTCATTATCGAAGGCCATAAAAGGTTATTTCATTATGAATGATTTATTTGTGTTATTATACCTTTAGTGTGTAATACCAAACTATTAGCAGGGACAATATTTCCAACTTGATTTGTTTTACTCCGAATTGAGAGACGGTTAAAAAAGACAACACAGCGACACATGCTGCATTACCATTAAAACAGCCCTTACAATTAAACTTTTACTAATATTCATCAACCATCGTACCTCATACAACTGTTAAGTCTGCTAACATATACCACACTCCAATCGTGTCTCTTTAACGCAAAACATAAATCTTAATCAAACCCGAAATCGGCCGCGAGTTTATAGCACACATCTGTACTTAAAACCGTGCATACATATTCCATATTCACACCTTTCTTTACAGCGAAGATGAAATGTGCTCGCATATCTGTGATCGCAATCGAAACAATAAAACGACATTATCATATCTATTTATTATTATGTCCCGTGACATATATTCTGTATGTGAATGTGCCTCGAATTACTGATATTTCATATACATTATATTCTGGTACCTGTTAAGTGTGAGTTTGTCATGTTTTTGCATTTGAATATGTAAATGTCACATACCCATATATCGGTTCATTGAGATTAAGTAATTGAGTGATCTGATTGAGAACTTATAATTGCTTGGTTAATGATTGGCTGCCGATTTCGTTTCATATACCAGTCCAATGAATGGCGGGCCAACTATAACTGCTAAATTAATCCGATGAAGAAAAAAAACTTCATAGGTAAAGTTGTAGTCCAGCCACATTAGACGCGAAAGAGAAAAAGTAAGGGAATTAATCGAGGAAAGCTTATTTTTAAACAATGAATTAGGTCATAACCTCAGGGATCTGTCACGAAAAGTCCCCTAAAACCCGAGTTAGCCGTCTCACAATTATGTAGCTTCCCTCTCGTTTCCCTCACTATCTCCCCCTCTGCAGTTATACTCGCTCTCTCGTCACCCTCTCTCCTATAATATATATATATATCTCTTTCTTCATCACTATATCCTGTTCACCCTCCATCTGTCGCTCATGACACTCTGAGTACCATTATACTATTCCCATTTCTCCCCGTCCGACCCCTTTGTTGTTTAATCCCCCATCCAGTAATAAATCTATAGTATATTATCACAATTGTTGTTAAATGTTCATATATGTTACCAAAATATGTTTACGCTAACTAATTTTACGAATACTCCTATTGGCCTAATACGAAAATCACCAAAGAAACGTTTGACAAAAAAAAAGAAGAAGCATGTTCCTTAATGTTTGAGCGGTACCTACATATGCGGTATACCTTCGCTGTTTTGACCCAATTTCGAGTTAAACCATTCTGATCAGATGTTTAAGACGGTTTGGGCTATGTCATATTTTATCTCCGATACTGTCTGAAAAGTGAAAACTGGATAATGTTCTCCCCTCAAACATTTGAGTTGAATTTGCTCCATGTTGCCACATTGATCCTCAGCATATATTAATTTATTACGAACAGTTTGTGCAACAAACGGATAGTCGTGAAATACAAAATGTACTTAAATTAATATACATGTACACTGGTAGTTACCTCGGACATGTCCAATAGTGGGGAAATATTGAGATAGCAGAGGAGTTATGACCTAATTATAATCTCCAGAAATTGTGAGTTTGTTTCGGTTCAAGGGACAGGGTGCATAACTGGACATTTCAAATTGGACACCCACAACATAGACCACCTAGTCACGTTCCCGGCCGGAATAAATAAACCAACTGGACTTATTCATAACGTTTTCTGTGTTGCAGTATGGTCTTGCTGTCGGTGGTGGGTTACATCGTGGTGAATATCGTCATGTTAATGGTTGGCATGGTGACATTTGCCTTCTACTACTCAAGGAACTGCGACCCGTTAACAGCTGGAATTATGGATAACCAAAACCAGGTAGTCACAAACAGCAGGTTATATGCATGAATTTAATTATGAAGAAATGTCACGATGGTTACCCCGCGCATACAAAACATCTACAAACCACCACATACAAACCCGGCATGAGCCCCAATTGTTGTTACTTGGGAATACAAACATTAAATGCTTTTCGTGACGGGAGCCGCGCTGGTGCAGCATTAAAGACCCCGTGCCTGGTATTTTCGTATATATATCTTGACTTGACTTGATGCTATATTCTCATTATTACAAATTAATATTGAGAAATACAGAATTATATTTACAAAAGGATATGAAGATATATAAACATATATATTACATACATGTCTCCGGTGAAATGGGGATATTTTACACTAAACAATTTTGTTTTGTTTTGTTTATTTTTGTCTGATTCGACCCGGCGGTACGAATTGGATTCCGAATTGGATTTTGGCAACTCATGAGTCGTGTTTGATTCTAAATACAACGGTAATTGTTTATTTAATTACGTTAATCGTTATTTAATGTATATAAACACGTGTGAATGATGTGCCAGTCTGTTAGTTAACTGTTGTCCGGGATAGTATTCATATAATCCATTGGCACATTGCGATTTACTAATTTGAGGAAATCGCATAATTTGCGAAGACCCGTTGTATTTTGTTAATTCATGAGTTTGCTCATTACGATGGTATATATTTGCTGGTCTTCCTATGAGTTGGGGGAGCAAACGATTCCGAGGAATGTTTAATCTTTACAGCTTAAATGGTAGTGGAATTCGTCTTCTACTGTACTTCCGAAGAGTCTCACAAGGGGCAAATACGGTCACAGCGATCAGAGCCATGCCATTGCCTTGTCTTGGTTGGTAACGTATGGTTACTCGTACAACACAATACACTTCTATTGGTGCGATTCAGTGTGTCGAGATAACTTTCAAAGGAAATACTGAGTTTAAATATACGGTACATTCTACCACGACTGCTATTGTGCATATCTCTCTTCCAGGTTTCTCTGAATTCGCTATTAAACCACATTTCAGATACGAAATTAACTGGTTAACGTCAGTTACACGTCCTGCGCACCGAATATGTGGTTGAGTAACCCCGCCTAGTAACCCCTGTATTAGGTTTAACCAGGGGAAACCGCTATCTTGGTGATTGGGGTAGTCAGATCTTGATTGTGCTAATTTCAGTAGAACTTTGGGGGATCGGTCCGCGTCACTATTGACAATCTAGCAACAATATTTAACCATTCTGACATTAATCATTACTTCAAGTGGTAGTTTGCCACTTTCACTAAAAATCATCAAATTTGGGGTCTCAGTCCTAGAATATGTTTTAGGAATTTTCTCTGCACGCTCTCGAGTATGTCATTATTATAAAACCCCCATACCTCACAGCCACGAAGAAGAATGGTCGAGCTGATTACCGATGGATAAACGATGGTTCCAAGATTTCCCTATTATGGAATACATGGTTCGCGTGGCCTTATCCATTACATATCTTTTCGCTGCTGGGTTGAATGAGCCAGATTTGCAGAAATGTATGCCCAGGTAGTTAAACTGTTTGACAATATCAATATTACTCCCTTTAAATACGAATTTCGTTTTCTTTGGGAGTCTACTTTTCGGCAAGTTTAGCATTTAAATGTTTTAGTCTTATCCCTATTAACTGTCAGCTTCCACTTGTCGCAATATTTTTCAAATTCATTTTATTGTTTTCGTAGTGCTTTTGGTATCTCAGCCATGAATACTGCATCATAAGCATATCAAATTTAAAATATGTTCATGTAGCAACCCAGTCGGTTCTCAATTTCATTGTTAATTTTACGTAAGCCGATCACAATTTGTTTGGTGACTTTTAAATTGAATAAATGAATACATATGTGGCATACCTGTATTTATTGCCAGTGGTAAGTAAAGTTTCAAAGTATCTTATATATGTATGCATGCAGGTAGTTCGTCGACCTACATGTTACCGACTTCCAAATTAGGGATACTCATTAGCTCAACTTTACTTCGTAAAATTCGTGGGTTGGCGTCCGTGCGTCCGTCTGGCCGTCCGACCGTGTGTCCGTCAACCATTTCCGTTGGCTCACCCTATAGTCCGTATCCCTCATCCGATCATCACCAAATTTGTGGAATTCCGGGATGACATATAGATGTGAGCCATCATATTTGTCCGAAATTCGATACAAAACATGACCGCCAGCAGCCATTCGGCATACTCTGCCGCCCCCATTTATTGGAGAACTGTTTTGAAAAATTACAGCATGTTTAGGATCACCACTTAGTCTAGACGGGAGCTATCGAAATTTATCGATTTTCTATGAAAAACATGACCGCTGGCGGCCATCTTGAATTTCACTCTTTGCATGACTAAATCCTT
The DNA here is from genome assembly GCA_032622095.1 of Siphonodentalium dalli. NCBI lineage: Eukaryota > Metazoa > Mollusca > Scaphopoda > Gadilida > Siphonodentaliidae > Siphonodentalium > Siphonodentalium dalli. The sequence continues at coordinate 59,010,764 of CP136062.1, forward strand.
TGGCATACCCTACATGCCACATTCCTCATCTAATCGCCACCAAATCTCATATGATTCTTCGTGGTGACGTCTCGATAGGAGCCGCCTATGTTGACCGAAATATGTTAAAATACATGGCCGCAGCAGCCATCTTGGATTTCAAATTTGATTCCATCGGCACATTCCGCAGCCCGCATATTATGTTGGAGAATTGATTTGAAAATTTACAGGCATGTTTAAAATCACCTCCAGATGGGAGCTGTCAAATTTGATCGGGGAGAGCTTTCCGATGAATGCAACAAGCCATATTTCCGACTAAATCCTGAATGAAAAGTTACCCATAATTCTGCTGTGGTTAAGGAGTCGATTATTTAGAGCACTACTGTACAAGAATCCTCACCCGAGATGTAGTGGTTAGAGAGCGTATAGAGCAGATCAACTTGGATTTTACTCTTTGCATGACTAAATGCTTCGGTACAGCCGACAGGCCACATCCCTCATCCGATCGTCACCTTTCATATGGATATTCAGGGTAACCTCCCTATGGGAGACTACGATATTTTCCGCCAGCGGCTATCTTGGATTTTACTCTTTTCATGACTAAAATCCTTTGGCACATCCTACACGCCACGTCCCTTATCTCTCATCCAAACTTCACATGGTTCTTTTGCGTGGCTTCTAGATGAAAGTTGTCCAATTCTTCCGAAATGTGTTTAAACACATGGGTGTCTGGAGCCATCTTGGATTTCACATTTGAATCCATAGTCACGCCCTGAAACCCACATTTAGTGGAGAAATGTTTGAAATTAATAAAGTCTCATTTACACAATACAACCCATCTACTGAAATTTTCCTTCTCTATCATTCTATTGACTGCTCAGCATAACATTATTACCCCCCCCCCACCACCCGAGTTGAGCTACAGTGTCATTTACACTTTCATTTGTATGTTAAACTGGACCATTATGTTCTAACTCTCTTGAAGCTCGACCGAACATAAAGTATTTATGGAATAACTACAACGAATGCATGGTGTTTTAGGTAAACTTTAATGGACAAACCTGAAGTGTAGCGATAAATATCGCAGACGGTCAGTTATATATACAAAATAAGAAGACATTGTGTAATGAAGAATATTGTTACAAGTATTATAAGCATCTCCAATTCATGGGGTGGGGGAATCAGACACGGAACTTCAAGAGTAGAGTAAAGCTTGATGCCGGGTCCAGCCACAGGCACTTTGTAGAAAACATTATTTACATAATATATAATATATAAGACAAGGCCAGACATCTTTAGGTTTCCGATTCCCGAAATTCGTTGCATTTCTGACTCATCGAACAGATTATGGCCGCGTAAACGGCATTGTCGCTTGTTTTTCTTCTTTCAAAAGTGAATAAAACCTCCTTACACTGTCAAATGCAGTGGAATGTCTAAAAACAACTTTTGTATACTTTGAAGTGAGAAAATTGCTTCACACCAGACCGTGAACATGCACTCCACGGTTGGCGATTAACGGAATACGATAGGGGAACACTCCGACGTTCGTACTCAGAGTTAACCAATTTTCGTACCTTGCTTGCCTGTACCAAGAAAATGACCAATTTGATTCTATTTGTCGTTATATATATTTATTACCCCATTTGTTATTCCTTTTCATAAAAATAAAATAAAACAAGCCGAAGATGATATGTTTAAAATGTCTTAAGCATGAAATTGGTGATAAGTTGTTGTCAGAGTACGTTATACTTGTGATAGTTACGTTACGCACACGGTGTTCCCCTACCGTATTAGCAAATGTGACTCTTTCTCATTGGTCAATCTATATCTATATTTGCGAATGTCTGTCTGTCTGTCTGTCTGTCTGTCTGTCTGTGTTCTATAGAAATTCACAGGGGACCACCAAGATGATCCCAAAGGGGTCTACTATCAGTATCTTTTTACGAGAAAGATAATGGTCGGGGTTAAAATTTTCTAAAGTGACGCCGTTGTTGTCAGGGGCAGAAAAGGGGGAGGGGCAGGAACAAAAATTGTCGGCGATTGCCACGAAACTTATATATAATCATCCCCATAATATGAGGAATCTAATGGTGTGTTTTAAATATGGCAAAAGTCGCGCCGTTCACGTCAGGGGTGCCCGGAAGGGGGAGGGGCAGATTTGTTTTCTGTCGCCGATTGTCACGAAACTTACATATAATCATCCCCATGATATGAAGAATCCAACGATGTGGTTTAAATATGTCAAAAGTGGTGTCGTTCGAGTCAGATTTGCACGAAAGGGGCAGGGGCACCAAAATTGATCAAACTAATTTCAGCGCCGATTTCCACCAAATTGATATATATTCTTCTTCATGATACAATGAATCTAATTGTGCGATTTAACAACGCCAATTGTCGTCGTTTGGATGAGAGATTGGGAGGGGTTGGGCACTAAATTTGATAATAATTGGTTTAGTCGCCGATTGCCACCACACTTATACAAAAGCATCCCCATGGTATGAGGAGTCTAATGGTGTGGCTTATATCTGTCAAGTGTGGCCTCAGTCGAGTCAGGGGTGTACTGAAAGGGACAGGGGCACCAAAATTGATGCACAATTTTTTTGGCGCCAATTTCCACCAAATTGATACACTTTCTTATCCGAGGAATCTGATCGTGTGATTTAAAGACGCCATAGTGGTGCTGTTTATGTGAGAGATGGGGAGGGGGGATTGGCACCAAATTTGATAAAAAAAAAACATTGTTTAGTCGCCGATTATCACCAAACTTATAAACAATCATCTCCATGATATCAGGAGTGTAATTGTGTGGTTTAAGGATGTCACAAGTGGGGCCATTCGAGTCAGTGGTGTATATATATGAGAGGGACATTATATCTATATGTTTAGTGCCGATTTCCACCAGATTGATACATATTCTTCTCCGTGATACGAGGAATCTTATCGTGTGGTTTAGACACAACAAATTGGTGCCCTATGGGTGAGAGATATGGGGACCTTCAATTTGATACGAATTTGTATACTCGCCAATTTTCACCAATTTCATACATATGCATCTCTAATCTCTAATGAGTATTAGTGTGTGCAACTTGAGTCCGAAATAGGGACGGGAGGGTCACCAAAAACTGATACAAAATATTTTATCCAATGATATACCATGAATTAAATCACATTTGGTGTCGTCTGCGTCACGGATGGCGAGCGGATATGCACTATCATATATAAGATTGCTATTCGCCGATATCCATATATAAGTTATATATAGTCGCCCAGGCCATCTCCATATCATTTTAAGGAGATTTGGGCGTTCACATTTCACAATCCCGACAAATGGTAACCCACTTATAAGTCACTTGAACAATTATATCTTCTTAATTGTCATATTTATATGGGGATGGCAATCGGGACATTCACACAATGAGCTAGCAAAAAGAGATACATAGAAGAAGCATTAAACGTAATTTTATCATTCTATTGAAGAGATTCATATATTCGTTCAAACTGAGAGACCTCGAACCGTCAGAGGATTATATATTATAACAAAATTGAGTCTGTTCCATTCAATACAGTTTCCACACAAAAAGTTACAATTTGTCAGGATATATGGAAGGCCTGTTCAAAAATAGTGGTCACAGTGTGCAGTCATATATAGTTTCTTCTGGTATACAATACAATGCAGTTAGTAGCACATGACTTTTCAGGATCCTCTCAATACTGACATCTGACAAGGGGTTTAGAACAGACTCATCGACTGACATAAACAACTCAAAATCTCGCTCTGTGTCTGGACTGGAAAATGTAGCTGATATGCGCGCGCAGCAACATTTCGTTGAAACTGAGAATATTTAGCCAATATATAGCACCACGAACAGACGAGCACCTGGACATTTCTTTGAAACATCTGTATCTTCAAGGAGATATGATAGCCAGGTATCCTCGAGATCTTAGTCCAACCCACTAGATTGATTGATACATCTCAATATGTGAAACCCAATTGTCATCTTTTATTTATGCGAACTAATGTCTTTATGATGTCCATGTATCACATTATAACGTCTGACGTATACGCAGTTATAAATAAATAAATACTTCATTATTGGTGGAACTGATTAATCGCGATAAACAGAATGACAATTGACAAGGTGGGCCACTACTTATATTCCATGACTGTAATAATCATAATCAATTTATGAGAAAACGTATAACACTTTGAACAAGAGTGTTCTCTATTCCCAACAAATATCCACAGCATACAGATGGTTTCACATCGCATTAACCTGGGCAACGCCGGGTAACCCTGCTAGTATTTAATATACATAATGGTTTTTTTTCTGACCGTGTTTTCGTAAACAAAGCCACGTGAATATCGACCAATCAGAAAGAGGGCATATTTTGCCATGATTAATGGCGAATCAGGCCATGTTTATGGTTCGATTATAAAGATTTCTTCCACTTGAAAGTACAAAACATGTTTATATCGGCATTCTACAGCACATTACATGGTAAGGAGGGTTTATGTCACTTTTGGAAATAGCAATATACGCGACAATACCGTTTATCCGACCAAAATCGGTGCAGTGAGTCAGAAAATCAACGTTGACGGCGTTCGGCGCTATTCGTTACCGAATTAGTTACCCCCCGGTGGTAGTGTATGAGGTATATATTTCAATATGTTTTTGCTACAAGTTCCCCGTGGGTCAAGCCAATGCAAACTCAGCCGTGTGAATAAGATCACACGAGCTTATCGTTACGATTGCCTTGAACATCGTTCAGACGGCTGACCCAGTTTGAATGACTAAAACAAACTGTGCAACTTCGTTAACTCTTTACCGGCCTGCACACACACGCGAACAACAATACATGTATTTATTAACTTTTTCAGATGATTGTCGTCACCGTTCTTGAGCTCTTCGCAGATTATCCGGGTGTGTCTGGCTTATTCGTAGCATCTATCTTCGCAGCATCACTAAGGTGAATATCGAGCAATCTAATGCACTTTATCTAATTCTCAGTTGCGGAACGAATTGAGTTAGTTATAATATGCCAGCCAGTGAAAGATCTCGCGGACCATTATAGCAAACCCTCCTATTACAGACGATCTAGCCCAAAGCTGAAACAATTATTTTACTCTACAAAAGAGAATACACTAACGATATTCTTTTAAAGACATATTATGTACGTGTTCGGGTGCGCGAAACTGATAAGTTAGTATTCAGGTACTATCACAACTGGAGGAATGTAGCATTCTACTAACATCCCCGAAAATCTCAAGCAAATCGACCTTACCACTCCATAGAAAACATTGTCTGAACTACGCTAAATTGTAAATATTTACTACTGGAATCGGGACGCTTCTATCGGCGATAAAGTAACGAAAGAGATATCTTTATTACCTCCAAGTATAGGAGAGATTTGTATTAATATTCGTAAAAATAACCACTTTGAGCAAGATTATTCTCCATTTCTATTTGATCACACAACCGGTGCGTTTCACATCACTTTAAAAGGACCACACTTTATTGAAACACCCCTGATGCGCAACTATGATCACGTGATGTTACATGTACGACAACGTGTACACTTATCCACCTGTATCTCATTGCTACAACAATCCGAAAATTGTCTCCAACATTTTATTGGACTTACTGTGCAGCTAACTTACTCTCTAACTGTGTGTATATTATGATGTAGAATGCACATGGGTAGTAATACATCAATATGAATAGAAATGTCTCAACCCTCCAATGTGGCCAACAAATTTAACCTTTTCATGACGGGAGATGCACTGGTGCAGCTTAAAGACCATGTGTCAGTGCAGTATCTTATATATAAGTGCCTCGCATACATACGAGAATGCACTGACTTACAGGGTCAAGGCAAATAGTGTTAGGTCAGAGGATGCATTTGACACAGGGTTTTCGCAACAACAAAACAACCAGGAAGCACCAGTCATGAAAGGGTTAAACAATTGAAAAGTTCATACCAAAATTAGGATTAAATTATTCTGACTTCCCAACCGGTATTTTTTGTATTTATCGATCCAAAGTATAACATTGTCCTAATTTCGATCAATGTACAATTATTGGGTTAGGTAAACATTCACCGTTGAAGTTATTATTCTATCGATTTCGATTATTGGTGGTGTGTGCGTCAGTTTATCGGTGGATGTGAAGTTCTCACCCATGATCATTACCTATAATCCAAGATGGCGTCCAACATGGCCACCGTATTGTTCAGATTACGAACTGATTGTCAATTTGGTCTCATCTACTTACAATCCCTAATCAAATTGCACGTAAAGCGTAAAATTCAATATCGGTTCCTGACAATATTTTAATTATGATCTGAAGGATTTCAGTCAGAAAAAAATATAGCTATGAATTTAGGCCTGAACTGATTACTATGGTTTATGATGGCAGTCAAAATGGCGGCAAATCAATAAACATATATATATATGTTTGGTCCTTATTCGCTGTGGCTGGCGAGTGGAGTTGGCTAATATGCAGACATCAATAAGTATTACGTTAGAAAACATTGCAATACACCAGTTGACGTGGGGGTCAAAGCGGACGGACATCATAATTAAGCGGACACGGCTTATTTCTGCATCCAAATAAGCTAATATAATAACTTCAACACACGACAATGTTCATCGTGTTATTTGATGATTTCCGACCAAAGAATAGGACCCTGTATTTGTAGTTGTGTTTCGCCTGCCTGTCTTTTTCATTTTCTGAAATCCTATCTAATGAGAGTATACAATTCCGGCGTATATTTGTATAGTTTAACTGACGGAAGAGTTCACTAAGTAAATACAGGGTTAAACATACACGTTTATCTTTGTTTCAGCACTTTATCCTATGCCAATGCATTCTCTTACATATGCGAGTCAGCCATAGGTCCCCTCGCATATTCAAGAGAATGCATTGGCCCAACAAATTTTATACTATTTTTATGTGTTAATAAATGTAAAAAAAATGAAAACAATTTGAAAAAAATTGTTAAAGAATATCAGAAATAATGATAAAAAATTATAAAAATTGATAGAGAATGTAAAATAAAATGATAAAATTGCTAAAGAATGTAAGAACAAATGATAAAATGATAAAACTGTTAAAGAATATAAGAACAAATTGTTATAGAATGTAAGAAAAAATGATAAAAAATGATAAAAAATGTTAAAGATTTGTAAAAAAAAAAATGATAAAACATAAACAAAAAATATTAAAGTTGTTAAATAATGTAAGAAAAATTTATAAAAAATGAAAACAAAAATGTTAGGCCAAAGCAATATCTTATATGTGCGATGCGACATATGGTCGACTGGAATAATTATATAAGAGAATGTATTGGCACAGGGTCTTTAATGTTGCTCCAGGGCAGCTCCCGTCATGAAAGGGTTTAGTATGGAAACGGTTAAAGATACACACTTATCTTTGTTTCAGCACTCTATCCTCTGGATTTGGGGCAATGGGGACGAATCTTTGGGAGGACCTTATCAAGCCAAAACTAGGAAATATTTCCGAAGTCAGAGCAACGATTTTTGCCAAAATGTCTGGTAAGGCAGTGCACTCATTCCTGGTACCAAAAATAAACAATGTTATAGGGATTTAAGTATGTCTGTTCCGCCAGTTATATAGACATATGCCCCACGGTGAGCATAATTGTCATGACGTGTTCATCATACTTGGTCATTATGTGAGCAGATGCATCTTTGTATTCAGGGAAATGTACATAACGAATATGTTTGTTGCACGTTTGAAAAATCCACCGAAGTGACTATTGGCCCAAATCCCCATGACATATGCTCTATTTCATCTTAATATAAGTGAAACATACAGTTGGGTATTATTTTAGTAATTCTGAACAATAAGATTAGTTCTAAGTACATGTTAGTTAATTTGCAAACACTGTCGAAATAAATCATAAAATAAAAATATATAATAGTAGCTCTCAAATATGATTATAACTAATTAAATAGAATGAATGCACGAGCGCAATTCTCAGTCATATTTGCCTATATTGAATGGCAGCTGACATATACCAAACGCCTAACCCTCCGTATAAAGATCGATTTTTCGTAAAACAAATTTACCGTTTTTTTCTAAATAAGTTTGCTAGGTAATGTACGTAGTTACATATAAGAATCGCGTTAATTTCATCGCAGATTTTCTCTACTGTTCTCACAGGAGACCGATCTTTAAGCTTACACGATCAGAAACATATTAATGATGGATGTTCTCTATTGTTCTCACAGGAGACCGATATTTAAGCTTTCATAATCCGAAACATACTAACAATGAATGTTCTCTATTGTTCTCACAGGAGACCGATCTTTAAGCTTACACCATCAGAAACATACTAACAATGGATGTTCTCTATTGTTCTCACAGGAGACCGATCTTTAAGCTCACACCATCAGAAACATACTAACAATGGATGTTCTCTAGTGTTCTCACAGGAGACCGATCTTTAAGGGTACATAATCCGGAACGTACTAACAATGAATGTTCTCTATTGTTCTCACAGGAGACCGATATCTAAGCTTACATAATCCGAAACATACTAACAATGGATGTTCTCTAGTGTTCTCACAGGAGACCGATCTTTAAGGTTACATAATCCGAAACATACTAACAATGAATGTTCTCTATTGTTCTCACATGAGACCGATATCTAAGCTTACATAATCCGAAACATACTAACAATGGATGTTCTCTATTGTTCTCACAGGATAACCGATCTTTAAGCTTACATAATCCGAAACATACTAACAATGGATGTTCTCTATTGTTCTCACGGGATAACCGATATTTAAGCTTACACCATCAGAAACATACTAACAATGGATGTTCTCTATTGTTCTCACAGGATAACCGATCTTTAAGCTCACACCATCAGAAACATACTAACAATGGATGTTCTATGTTGTTCTCACAGGAGACCGATCTTTAAGCTCACACCATCAGAAACATACTAACAATGGATGTTCTCTAGTGTTCTCACAGGAGACCGATCTTTAAGGGTACATAATCCGAAACATACTAACAATGGATGTTCTCTATTTTTCTCACAGGATAACCGATCTTTAAGCTTACATCATCAGAAACATACTAACAATGGATGTTCTCTGTTGTTCTCACAGGATAACCGATCTTTAAGATTACACTATCAGAAACATACTAACAATGGATGTTCTCTGTTGTTCTCACAGGAGACCGATCTTTAAGCTTACACCATCAGAAACATACTAACAATGGATGTTCTCTGTTGTTCTCACAGGAGACCGATCTTTAAGCTTACACCATCAGAAACATACTAACAATGGATGTTCTCTGTTGTTCTCACAGGAGACCGATCTTTAAGCTTACACCATCAGAAACATACTAACAATGGATGTTCTCTGTTGTTCTCACAGGAGACCGATCTTTAAGCTTACACCATCAGAAACATACTAACAATGGATGTTCTCTGTTGTTCTCACAGGAGACCGATCTTTAAGCTTACACCATCAGAAACATACTAACAATGGATGTTCTCTGTTGTTCTCACAGGAGACCGATCTTTAAGCTTACACCATCAGAAACATTAATAATGGATGTTCTCACTGTTCCATGCCGCAGAAACTCGAATTATTAAATTGCAACATATCCTCGTGTAAATAGGTTCATATATGACTTAAATATTCACATATGTTCATATGGGACTTATTTGATTCTGAAATAAGCTCATACAGGACTTACCCGTTATTCCGTTGAATGTGTCTGACCGCATCGAGAACAAGGGCGTTAGTCTGGTAAGTCGTGTCGATAGAAAAACAGTTGATTGTGCTTATTTTCACGAGAACAGGATGAATTATGTGACTTGAATAACTCTTGTTGGCATATAAATTCCATATTTTAATAATTTTTATATGTATATGTTGAACCCAGGAACCTGATCGAACTGAAGCAAAACAAGCACAATTTGGCCGTGGGTCTTTAAGTGCGCCATAAAATGCATGTACTACAGCGTATTTGACATATTTTCAGTTGTTGTCGTTGGATTATTTGCCATCGGTATGTCCGTCACCGTTTCTCTGTTGTCCGGCACATTAAGTGTGGTAAGTATACGGGTCTGATTGTGCCTGACATATCTGCTTCTTCGTTATCGGGAATAAATGTGACCCACCCAACATGTGTACATTCTACTACCTGTAGTATATTAAATACAACAACGAAATATTATCCTTGTGAATACGATACTGAAAAACAATCGAATATTGTACTCTGCAATAGTTATTCAAAACAGTGAATTAATACCATTTCTGATGTTTTGTTGATAATGTTTTGTATTGTGTTGCTGCATGCGAATTGCTCAAGGTGGAACATAGGAAAGTAAATTAACAATGTGAATCTGTAGTGAATTAATACCTTTTCTGATTTTGTGTTGGTAATATTTTGTATTGTGTTGTTGCATGCGAATTGCTCAGGGTGGAACATAAGAAGGTAAATTAGCATTGTGAATCTGTAGTGAATTAATACCATTTTTGATGTATTGTTGGTAATGTTTTGTATTGTGTTGCTGCATGCGAATTGCTCATGGTGGAACACAAGAAAGTAAATTAACAATGTGAATCTATTGTGAATTAATACCATTTCTGATGTTTTGTTGGTAATGTTTTGTATTGTGTTGCTGCATGCGAATTGCTCATGGTTGAACATAGGAAAGTAAATACACATTGTGAATCTGTAGTTACTCAATGCTGCTGTGTCTGAAATTGAGGCACATTGCCGACAGATATCACCACATTGCACACTTGTATGTTTATTATACAAACTGGCGTATCGACTGCGAGGTGAATCACCCTCACACTGTGTATGGATCGAGGCAGTATAATGTATTCTGAACGACACAGGCATGTCCCACTGGTGGTTGAACCAAGGAGATATAGCCATCCCAAAATAAATCTAAACCATTAAAACAGAGATTAATTGACCAGTTTATCCAAGAATGGCATGGATCAATAGATAAGTCTAGTCGTGACAATACGTATTAACTTATTAAATGTGAATTTAAACATGAACATTGCGTCAATTTGACAGATAAGTTTATTTTCACCATAACCAGGTTTAGAACTAGTAATCACCAATTACCGATCGAAACAAGCCATTGGAATGGGACGCCACGCTACATAATAACCTGTAATATTTGTAATAAGAACTTTTTGGGAGACAAATTCACTATATATTTCATTGCACAAACAGGTCTCAAGAAAGAGAGCAGTATATCCCAAAGGCATACCACAAATACCATAATAGCGCAAAATCCCGTATCTTGCTCGCCTAGAAAAAACATCAGTGTTGGAGACATTGAGTAAATTTGTAAATTGTAAAAACTGGTAATTCTTCCGAGAAAACTGTTGAGATGCACCGCATGTTATACACTGTCTTTTCCATAATTTAGCATCTGAACATAGCTGACTCGGAAGTATAGCTCATGTTGTTGGGTGTTACCATCGTATAACCAGGGTTACTGAGTTCGACTACTCTAAGAGCCGACCTCAGTAGCGGTGAGCGTGTGGTGGAAGCGAGCACCGGGAGGGCTATCGTGTCCCTAATCGGATGCACACACACCGTTTTCTATTGTCTTTGATGTATGTATTGTATCATATATTGTTTGATCCATTCTTTGCACCAGTTATAATGGTGGAAGAATGAACTATTCTATTATATACACATACATGTATTGATGGTGGGGTCTCAGTTTGATACTGTTTGTATTCGAGTTTGGTACATCATTGTTCTAAATTTAGCACGATACTGTAACATCACAATCGCATGCTGAATTGCGCACACGGCTATACTAATATAGGGCACACTGTTGTAAGAATTGGAATCTGGGTGATGTGAAATATTATTTTATAGTGGATGTTACGGTCCATTTATACAATTGATTTAGGCTTGTTTATCAATGTTGTTTGCGGAGAGATTGTCGGGCATACATGTAGTGTTAGCATCACAATGATTTTTTTGAATTTACAATTAAAGCATGTGGCAATCACTGAGTCTGGTGAGTAACTCAGTTTTATCAGATGCAGGGATACACACATAAGCACTATTCGTTAAAATGATATGCCTAATTTGAGGCACAAGTGCACAACACCATGATCCAATTAATATGAAATTGACATTCAAAAGCTGTAGTTCTCACTTTTATAATTTATGGCAGTCAAGAATATATAATAGTAATAGACCGGCCCCCGATGAGGGTAGTATCACACGAAAGGGTAGAAATGTTGATGCTATCTCCAATTATTCTTGCCCCATGGGGGTTCCAAAACACTGAGGTATCCAGGGCTGAGCAGGTGGAAAATATTTTTTTTTGACGTTTTCAGTGTTTTTGACCTGCAACTTTCAGTATAATCAGGAAAACCAATAAAACAAGACAATAAATGATATTCTCCAACAATTCGTGTGAAAAATTCACGAAAATGCCAAAAAATGCATAAATTGCAATGCTTTTTCAAAAAGGTTTTCCAGATGATGTTCTATAACATTTTAATTTTTTGGTATAAAGCTCTCAGTTGTGCATAACAAAAATTAGCATTATATAACTGATTCATGATCACTGATATCAACATCACAACCTCTGATATCCAACAAGCCGAGATATTTTCAAAAACTTAACCCTCCCCCTAAAACTGATTTTATATCTGAAAATACCAGAATAGCCAGTTTTACAAACCAATTCAGAGTCTTATCATATATCATGGAATTATAATGTATATCAGGAGGTTTACGTTATGGGAGTGTCTATTTTGTTTAAATATTTGATTTTTTTAGGTAAATTAGCTAAACTTTTCATTATTTTTAAGTGAAATATTTCTGAAAAATTCCATGACTTTGTCAGTTTTATGGATACAGCTGAAAAACATGCATCGCGATAAGCATAAATGCATCCCCAATACCAGGCATGAAATTCTACAATCATGTACCAGACCAGAAATAAGAAATAAAGTTAAACTTAACCCTACCCCAAGATAGTGTTCTTAATGCTAGTGGATATAATTCATACCATTTTTTGCAATAGTACTGCCCACGGATTATGGAATCTCATCTTCACTGTCACTGTCAATTTCATCAAATGTGATGGTATCAGTCAATATAATTTATATGCAACATCTTCAGGGAAGATTGGTTCAAACAATTCAGGTTGCCTATAGGCCGTCCATCAATGAAGTGCTACTTCGGGAGTGGTTGATTTGGCAACGGTTGCAAGTCTCCACTGTTTTGTTATCATGTGGGCTCGTTTTGGGTGTATAATTAATGATTCACTAAATGGTGGAAGTGAAGAAAGATCAACTATCTTCTCGAACGTTGACCATATATGTATAAGGCACATGTTAACTTCTCGATTGTATTAAGCGTGTCACTGTCGAAAACCCAATTCGTTCCTAAATAAGCCATGACTTCCATATATTTTGATCATCTTTCCAGCAACTTCCAGAAGAGTATTTTTCCTTTTCGGAAAAAGATGAAAGGTAATTATTACCTGTTAAGAAATGGAACCCGATAACTCCATTCTTCTGTATATTTGGCTGCCAAAATATGGAAAATTGTAGATATTGCCTCAGAGTGCCCCATAATCGCTTACAAGTTGTGGTTGATGTATACAATTGGCTATTCTGCCTTCTATACATTGGACAATAACATGTCTGATGCACCTTGGTTAATTTTTACTTAATTTGTCACCACTGACATTACCAGAAATATTGGATGTTTTTCTCACAAACTTGACATAAATATCGGGACAAAAATTCAAGTAAAATGTAACTATCTTTGGTATGAAAGGTGTTTATTGTGTTGATCTCAATTAAATGTGTCACACTAATGTGTTTATAAACCAAATTACTCAAAATGGCTTCCAAAATGGCAACCATTTTTTACATATATCACGAACATTATTCTCTGTTGTTCCGAAAATGTAGCAAATTGTGACTCACTTGATTATTATACATGTTTGCTAATCAGCTGACAACTAAATGTTCTGTTCTGGTTGTCCCATTTCCTTATGGGGCATAACAAATTAATTTTAAAGTTGCCTTATGGAATATTGCCGAAAACCTCCTTTGGAATACTGGCTATATTTGTTTTTAATAAATGGGTAGAACTTTGAAACGGAACTGAAATGAACCATAATCTGTGGTTATTCTGGCCTATTAAGATAAAGATTTATCAACTTGATACAGCGTGTATGTCAAGATGACAACCAGAGAGTCACCGTATGGTCATAGATGAGGTGAATGTGAAGGGAGTTATTGTATGGTCATGAATGATGTGAATAGGTATACATGTTTAACTATATGTTCTTGAATGGAGTGGCCATGGTGCTATGTATGGATATACAAGGAGTGAGCGTATTGTCATGTGTGGGTTGAATAGGTATACAGGGAATGACTGTGGTAACATGGTTATGTGTACCGAGTACATATGTACCCGGTGTGGCTGTATGGGCATTGCTGTGGTTTATGTAAATCACGATAGTAGCTAAATGTGTGTGTTTGTGTATATATGAAGTGACTGCATGGCCATGTATGGTCACGGGTGGGATGTACATGTGTAACTTGTGTGGTTGTATATGTGTACATATGTTGTCAGTATGATCATGGGTGGGGTGAATGGATAAATAGATGTGCAGCTATATGTAATGCGTATATGTGTGCATGGAATGAAAGTACAGTCATTATGTACATATGTGTATCTGGAGTATGCTGGATGGTCATTTACGAGCGTGTGGATGGTCGTGTGTGGATGTATATGTATATAACGAGTGGCTATATTACTATTGATGTGGCAACAAGGCATACAGTGAGTGACTGTATGGCCAAGAGGGGAATGTTTTCAGGGAGTGACTGTATGGTCATGAATGTGGTGAATATGTATACAGGGTGTGACTATATGGTCATGGGTCAGGTGTAGGAGTATACATGGTGTGCCTGCATGGCTGTATGTTCATGTGTAGGGTATACATAAGTGTGGATTTTGGTTATGGAGAGGTATGTGTAGAAAGTGAGTGGCTATATCACCATTATTGTGGTGCACATGTTTACCTGGGGTGACTCTATGGTCATGGTTTGGGAGTATATGTATATCTTGCGTGGGTATTTTGGTGAACATGTATACATGGAGTGACGCATGACCAATGGTGAGGTGAATAGGTATTCAAGTATTGACTGTATGATAATGAATGATCATTACCTGGTGTGGCTATACGTGTATATGGTCATGGGTGATGAGTACGTGTATAAAGCGAGTGGCTATATGGCCATTGACGAGATGCATATTTACCCCTGTAGTGAATATGGATGGGGTGCATATGTATATCTTGAATAGCCATTTGGCCATAGGTGTGGAGAATAGGTATACGGGGAGTGACCGTATGACCAACGGTGTGGAGAATAGGTACAGGGGGAGTGACCGTATGACCAACTGTGCGATGAATAGGTATACAAGAATTGACTTATACAGAAGAATGCACTTATTGGGTTATATTCCTTCGCGGGCAATGATTACGTTCCAAAAAGGAAAAAAACTCTTCTGGAAGTCACTGGAAATACGATTAAAATATATGGAAGTCATGGCTTATTCAAGAATGAATTGGGTTTTGGACAGTGACACGATTACTACACTCGAGGAGTTAGCATGTGCCTTATACATATATGATCAACGTTCGATAAAAATGAATCGAGCTAGGACTGGTGGATAATGTTCCAGCAGAAGTTCGAGAATCAACAGAAGGTACTTGATATTTCTTAGTCAAAACGAGCCAACATGACTCCCAAATGTAGCATTCCATGGATGGACGGCCGATAGGCAACCTGAGCTGTTTGAACCATTCTTCCCTGAAGTTATTGCACATGCATGCTATTGACTGATACCATCGCATTTGATGGAATTGACAGTGACATTGAAGATGATATTGCATAAACCGTGGGCAGTACTATTGCAATATATGGTATGAATTATATCAACTGGTCTGAATGACCTTTCAAGTTCAGTAGCATAACGCATAAAATTGAAAACATTAAGATAAATATCTTGGGGTAGGGTTCAGTTTTACTTTATTTCTTAATTCTGGTCTGGTACATGATTATATAATTTCTTGTCTGGTATTGGGGATGAATTTATGCTTATTGTGGTGCATGTTGTGCAGTTGTATCCATAAAACTGACAAAGTCATGGGAATTTTTCAGAATTGTTTTTACTTAAAAATAATCAAAATTTTAACTAATTTACTCCAAAAAAATCAAATATTTAAACAAAGTAGACTCTCCCATAACATAAACCTCCACAGATACATTCTAATTCCATATATATGATAATCCTCTGAATTGTGTAACAACACGGAACCAAAACGGGCTAATCTGACTTGACAGGTATTTTCAGATAGAAAATCAGTTTTAGGGGGGAGATATATCAGTTTGTTGGACAGCGGTGGTTGTGATGTTGATATCAGTGAATCGGGTATATAATGCTGAACATTTTGATGCACCACAGAGGGCTTTATACCAAAAAAATGAAATTTTTTAGAAAATCATCTGGAAAACCTTGATGAAAAAGCACTGCATTTTTTGGGGCATTTTCGTGAATTTTTCAAAAATATTGTTGGAGAATATCATTTATTGCACATCATTACTGTTAAGCAACCCAGATATAATAAATATCTGATATTCAAATATATTTTATTCGACATTTGTCTTATTTTATTGGTTTTCCTGATTATACTGAAATTTGCAGGTCAAAAACGCTAAAAAAGGTCAAACAAATATATTTTCAACATGCTCCGCCCTGGATACCTCAATGTTTTGGAATCCCCCATGGGGCAATGATAATTGGAGATAGCGTCAAAATTTCTACCCTTTCGTGTGATACTACCCTCAGCTGTGGGCCGGTCTATAACCCATGTGTTCTTATTCTTATATCAAACATTTTCAGATTGCGAATATGGTCACTGGCATTATAACAACGGCTGGAATAGTTAACCTAGCACTGCTGTTCCCGCCGGCAAATGCCAAGGTACAGTATCAATCAAAACAAAGTACAGTATATTGAGGCGCGATTTTGTCGCAATAGTTAGCGCATTATGTCAGCAAACGACGCGAGTATAGCACCACACATGATGTTTGTCGCGCTCAAAATAAGCGCAGAAAATTAAGCGCATAATATCGCCTTGCTAAGTGCAAATTATCCCAAAATTATTATTTGTTGTATATATATGGACATTTCAACTCTAATTATTTGCTATTGATATGGCATATGCCAACACATATGCAAATATAACCAATTACACATAACTAGATTCTATATCAATGTCTATGGACCAAAACGACATATGTGGGTTTTGTGTTTTAATGACTTTAAACGCATTGGCGAGCATTAAATTCACTTACTCCATCCCATGATTCAAAGATATGCCTAGGTAAAATATTAAGTAAGTCAATGAGAAACATTGGTGAAAATACATTTGTCTGTGGCCCAAATATATATCATTATAATAAAATATGATTTACCAAATCAACATTAGTGAGTCAGGAAAGGCTGGAACCGTAGAAGAGAGAGAGAGTGAGAGAGAGAGAGAGATGGGGCAAAGAATGTGAAGCTTCCAGATGGAAATCAAAATTTAAATATATAAAATAAAACGCTTTATAAAGACTACCATCTGAATCCAGCTGAGTCACCAAACTATATGTTAGAAATTTATCAGCCAAGTCAAGCCACTCGTATATGCGTAACTTGTAACGTGTGTTACTATGGTAACAGGCACATGCTGTTAAAACGCCAAAAACTACACACACATACACACACACATATATATATATATATATATATATTAACGTCTGGAAAAAGGTGTTAATAAACCTTTCATGGTGGAACTTGGTGCAGCATTAAATACCCTGTATGCATTCTCTTATATGCGTTCTCTTAAATAAGAGAATGCATTGGTCTGACAATTTTTGTCAATTGTTCTTACATTCTTTAACAATTTGCATCATTTATTTTATCATTTTTCTTACATTCTTATCATTTTTTCTTACATTCTATAACAATTTTTATCATTTTTCTTATATTCTTTAACAATCCTATCATTTTTATCATTGTTTGCTTACAATCTTTAACAAATTGTTATTATTGTTTTCATGTTTTCTTACAATCTTTAAGATCTAAAAACAAATATATATAAAATTTGTTAAGCCAAGTCTTATAGATGCAAGGCGACCTATGGTCGACTAGCACATGTAAGAGAATGCATTGGCACAGTGTTTTCGGAAAATTTCAGGAAGCTCCGGTCACGAAAGGGACAACCGTCAATAGTGCGAACAAGCATGTGTAATGCGACTACCGACACACCTTTCTTCAATACAAAAAAGATGCCATGTTCATGCCGCATACATCATGTAATAAGATGCCATGTTCATGCCGCATACATCATGTAATAAGATGCCATGTTCATGCCGCATACATCATGTAAAAAGATGCCATGTTCATTCCGCATACATCATGTAACAAGATGCAATGTTCATGCCGCATACATCATGTAATAAGATGCCATGTTCATGCCGCATACATCATCTAATAAGATAATATGTTCTTGCCGCATACATCATGTAATAAGATGCCATGTTCATGCCGCATACATCATGTAATAAGATGCCATGTTCATTCCGCATACATCATGTAATAAGATGCCATGTTCATTCCGCATACATCATGTAACAAGATGCAATGTTCAGTCCGCATACAACATGTAATAAGATGCCATGTTCATGCCGCATACATCATGTAATAAGATGCCATGTTCATTCCGCATACATCATGTAACAAGATGCAATGTTCATGCCGCATACATCATGTAATACGATGCCATGTTCATTCCGCATACATCATGTAACAAGATGCAATGTTCATTCCGCATACATCATGTAATAAGATGCCATGTTCATGCCGCATACATCATGTAATAAGATGCCATGTTCATGCCGCATACATCATATAACAAGATGCAATGTTCATGCCGCATACATCATGTAATAAAATGCCATGTTCATGCCGCATACATCATGTAATAAGATGCCATGTTCATGCCGCATACATCATGTAATAAAATGCCATGTTCATGGCGCATACATCATGTAATAAGATGCCATGTTCATTCCGCATACATCATGTAATAAGATGCCATGTTCATGCCGCATACATCATGTAATAAGATGCCATGTTCATGCCGCATACATCATGTAATAAGATGCCATGTTCATGCCGCATACATCATGTAATAAGATGCCATGTTCATGCCGCATACATCATGTACAAAGTTGGGCGCTCATTTGGTTATGTTGTCATCACGACATGAGACGATTCCTTGTTGCTACAAGTTTTGTATAATACACGTTTGTTTTTGTTTTGTTTGTTTGTTTATTATGTTTTTACGTCGTTCTAGCTATTGGGCTAAGCTTATCACGGCTGAGGGAAACTCAATCAAGATTAAGTAAAACAACTGTGAATAGACGAAACCGTGAATTAGACTAAAACGAAACATTATATATACAAATAAAAACACCCAAATCAGAGCGAGAGTGCTCGATTGGGATCAGAGCCATCAAGAAACTGAGCACTATGCAAACACACATAAAATATATATAGAAGATCAAAAAAGATATAAATACTGCTTAGAGAACACTATAAATATAAAATCTGCCTGAAATATAATCAGCAAATATAAATAATTAAATTGAGTAAGATTTTTGCATATCGAAATATGTGAAGTAGCTGAATGATTGGTAATATATTTATAATATCTGATGAATCTGGCGTGGGTTTTAATCAATTCATCAAATTTAAAATCGGGTGGTTGACTCAGTATGCGATCCCTCGCCCAACGACGACGAGCCTCCATCAACTGTCATAATGAAAACCCATTCCCTGTCATACATGAAACCCCCTTCCCTGTCATACGTGACACCCCCCTTCCCTGGAAGATGACACTTTCTCTAGAAGCATCGTATCGAATTTTGAAAACTAAAAGATCAACCCAAGTTGTTGACAGTCAAAAGACTTGACAGACCTTTGTGATGTTTTTGTTTTGGAACAACAGGATCAACTTGCATAGATTGTTTGGCATGTAATGTCTTAACGACAGAAGCTGTATCCATTACGTGCGCTACATGTTCTTGAACAGGAATAATATTGGTCTCCTCAACTTGTGTTGCTAGCGATACACTGACGAGATTGGTTTGACTGTGTCTGAGTGCTGGGATCAACACACTGCTTAGCAGACACGATTGCCGAGGATGTGAACTGTGGAATGGGTGGTGATGAACAACTATTTTCTAAGCACGAATCTTGAATTCATAGTCCCAAAGTGGGACATGAACGATGATCAATTGCAGCATGTGAACCATGACAGTTTGAAATTTTTAAAGATTCGTACAATCCTTATGATCATGATCAGTAATATAACATCGTGCATATATGGTTTCTTTACGTTTGCAATGTTCCTGACCATACGCCTGGCATTTAGAACATCGTAGTGGATTTGGAACATATCTACTTAAATCTATTTCCATATATCCAACATTGTCGGTGGATGGTCGCACCAATTGAAAGTCAGAAGATAACGATTTACAGGAATTGTTTGTCTATCGACTCTCTTTGTAAATCGACGGACTTCAGTAACTCAGCCAATATCTCAGACTCCGAAGAATCAACTTTTGCGCGAGTTCTCAACACAGCTCTGTTAATGTCCAATGTCGTGTGATGAGTTATACGCACTGGCATTAGATGTTAATTGAACACGAGCGTCAGCTTGATTTCTTCGTGAACCCTCGATCAGAAGAGTGACACTTTGTGGCACAGTCCTGATCGGTTTGACATGTCTTAATTGTCCGGCTATGCTTTGTAGCATTTTATCGATCACAAATAAGGGAGGACTCTTGACATTTGGATCAAAACCAAGTACCAAGTACTGAGAATAGACCTGAGCACCAATATAACTTACCGAGTGGTCATTCTTACTTTTTTGTTTGTTTTGAGTTGCCATATGGAAATAAAATAATCGACAACTAGCCCAGCAGCCGCATCGGAATTCCCTTCAAATTATGGACAGCCAAAGACTTATACCATTGTGTACATACTACACCGGAAGTAGTTCGCATCACGAGTGTTTTGTGCTACACAAGGTGCAGATATCAGGCTTTTTGTCACAGACTTCGAGTCTTTCACAATACGAACCTTCGCATGTGAATGGCTGATATGCTGTAGTTAATGGAGGCTATTGTCAAAAATCGCAAGATTTATTCGCCAAATGGCAATTTAGGCGAATATAATCGCTGAAAAAGTAATGACCTAATTATGTTTTAAAATGAACAAAAATAGAATAGCTCATACATCTAACAATAATGGGTCTACTATACATAATTATGATGGTATGATATACGTTATATAATACGTATCTGGTATCAATAAGGCAGTTTACTTGGGGCAAAAATCCGACTAAAGGCCAGGTTTACGGCATCATTGTTTATGAACACAAATCCAGGCCTTGTGCACTGATTTGAACATGTATTATACCTAGGTATTTAACTTCTCACTGGATGGTTTGGTGTGGATGTTGTACAGATTTGCGCAGCATCAATCATTCGTTTTTATTATGGTAACTTAGACGTTTGTGTCGCTCATGTGTGAATGCATTGGAATTCAACCGGTTGTTATAGTTGGTCTGGGCACTCATCGATTTTCATAGAAAACAATTACTCCAGAATGTGATACATATATTCTGAGTGTTGTCATATAACTTTGCATACACGTTCGCTATATATATAACTTTATATTAATGTTCATATTATGTTGTTGTATGAAGCTCTGGGCACGCGGAGTCGTTGATAGCTGAGGTGGTTAGTTGGCCGATCTCTTAACTGTACCTTCTACCGAGCGTTCGATTCCGACATGGTATCGCTCGGACTTTGTTTCACCATCTACATTACCAGTGCCATGAAAATCGTGTGCCATATGCAGTGCTCAGAAAATTATTTAGGAGCCATAGATTGTCAGACACATTGAAAAAGGTTAATGGGTGATTTCATTGTATGCTTCCGCTCCTCCTACACACTGCTATGGCCAGCAAAATCACCCCTAGACACCACAGGGGCGGTCCGGGTTTGTCCGGCCTGTTAGCGTCGTTGGTATTAAACATATTCGACAATGGCGGTATTATGAGTGTTTTTTATATGTTTATTGAAGAATCAATCACAGTGAGGAATGTCAAATACAGAATAGTCAATGCATTGAGACGTGTATACATATATGGCATTCCTCGCGTTCACACATATGTCTTCTTACCGCACGCACTCTCTTGGCTCACAACATTCGCTCACCAGTGGTATAAAGTTATTTAATACATACATATATGCATATGCATAGTATACATAGTAATTGTATTATAAATACGTCGGATGTTTCGGATAAACTCAACTCTCAACATAGATGGTATTGTGGAGATGGTTGTAGATAGTATTTGTTTTAACTGACTGCGTGATTATCGATAGCAGTCTAAAAAATTATGGTAACTTTGTCGATTTTTGTTAACAAGTCGCCTGTTTGTTTAAAGCTTTTTTCTAAAAGAAACCAGTTTTTCAAGAATTCTGAAAGTTTCGATTGACATTGTGCTGTATATTTTTCGCAATTTTATCTACATGCCAACTCTTTGACGAAAACGTTAACAGACAAAGCGATTGGTTTAAATATAGACCGATATATATATTGTTTAATTAGGAGCCATAGAAAGTTTGTAGTATAGTTTTTACTAATGGGTGGTGTGCTAAGAATCATCGTCATATTTGTGGGATAAAGATTTATATCATTATTTTTCCCCAATTACAGATATCTCTAATAAATATCTGCACATGACAACAATCCCAACCCAAAAAATGTGGTTTATATCTTCCTTTTCACTTTTACACCTATCACATTTGTCATCTTGTCTTATATTAGATATGTGTAGAAAGTTATTAGTTGATAATATTCTAGAATTTATTCGGAATTGTAACCATTGTAGCTTGGTGTCAGGCGTCGTGAGAAATGGTAGTTTATCATATTTAAATAATGCACTTCCCATATCAGGAAACTGTGATTGCTAATTTGTGCGCGCTTTAGTCGTAATTTGAGTATCGTTCAAAGCTTTGTAAAAATATTGTCCTCCCCGCGAATTTTTAAGTAAAGTGCTGAAGTTATTGGGTAGAATGGGGTAAGCAACTCGAGTTTTCTGTTGGCTAAGCTTTTTTGCACTTAATTTTATCTGCTGCTGTATAGTGTTTAAAGTGATGAAGTCTGTGCGTATATTAAATGTCCTATGTATGGCTTCTTGTGAAAGAAAAGAACCTTTACTATCTAGCATATCGTTTATCTACATAATCCCTTTTTCGCGCCAAGAAGTGAAGTTTATTACCTTTCCATATTGTTTTATATTTTGATTATTCCGCAGCATATATGTGGATATAATGCAATTGTTCACATTGTGTTGCAAACATTTGACAAATGATAACAAAACGTCATGCCAGAATGGATTAGTTAATTTATTTGCCTGTTTCTCTAAATAGCCATGCTCATATGTAAGGAACATGGGGTCTTCGCATAATGGAATATCTGTGAGGGGCATCCATTTGGCACTCTTTGTTAAGAGGCGTCTCACCCAAGTTATTTTCATTGACAGCATAAAATTATTGACATTAACCATTTTCAAGCCACCGTTTTTGTAATCTTGGCATACAACTTTGCGTTTCACTCGATCGCGTTTTGAATTCCATAGAAAATTATAAAGCATAGTATCCAATTTTTTCATAAATGTTTTATCGGGATTTGGAAGTGACACGAACAGGTGTGTTAATTTTGGGAGTATAAGTGATTTTATTACAGTTATTCGACCAATAGGTGTCAGTAATCGGTGTTTCCATGCCTCAATCAGTCGTTTCACATCAGCAAGTTTTGTTTCGTAGTTGATTTTCATTTTGTCAAGATGTGTATCAAAATGAATCCCTAAAATATCAAATGAGCTATCAAATCTGATCTGATACCAATATCTGAGCATATACCATCTCTACGCCCAGTATAAGAACTTATCCACGATGCCTGACACTTGCTAGGGTTAATTTACAAACCTGAAAATTTTCCGAATAGTGTTAATACATTGTATACTTCCCTTAGACTTTCTTCTCTACCGTCTAAGATGAGAGTTGTGCCGTCTGCATACTGTGTGATTTTGTATTCGAACTTGCCGAGGTTAATACCTTTGATGCGTTTATTAGATTTAATCATGATAGCTAAGATTTCTGCGCATATCAGAAAAATATAATGCGAGATTGGGTCACCCTGCCGACAGCCACGGTTTAGTTGAAAACTCTGAGATATATGTCCATTTATCAGAATAGATGAGTTGATATTTGTGTAGAAAGTATAAATACAATTTTTTTTGTCATCACCAAAGTTTAAAAGGTCAAGACATTTATTTATAAATTTCCATGATACTGAGTCAAATGGCTTTTCAAAATCTAGCAGGAGCAGAAGACCAGGTTTATCAGCTAATTTTGTCTTATGGATAATATCATAAATTAATCAAGTGTTGTCTCCAATATACCGATTGTTTAAGAAACCAGTTTGGTCATGGCTGATTATATCGGGTAGAACATTTTTCATTCGTTCAGCTTTACAAGAATACGCTAGTTTGAATGTTATATTTAACAGAGATATCGGACGCCAGTTCTTTAAAAGATGTCTCTCTTTATCTTTTTTCGGAAGAAGAGTAATAAGTCCTTGTTTTTGGGTTATCGATTATTCACCAGTATCAAATGCTTCACGAAGGGACTCACAAAGAATTAGACCTAGGTTTTGCTAACACAATTTCCAAATCTCATACGGAAATCCATCCAGACCGCTTCACTTATCATTTTGTGATCTTTTCAATGCGTTTGTTAGTTCGTTTAGAGTTATTGGCCCTTCTATGCTATTTGCAGTATCGTTTGTTAACACTGAGTAAGTTTGTTCCCTGAGGATAGCGTTAATATCAAAATCGTTTGCTTTTTTTAGATGCATATAAAGTACTGTAAAATGTTCTTGCTCATTCATTATGTCGGACTGATTATCAATGTTTTTACCAGTGGAGTCGGTGAGCATCGATAGAGTTTTAGAAATGCAATTGAGCTTTTCGAGATTTAAGAAATATTTTGTGGGTTTTTCACCGTTTTCAATCCACCTGGCTCTAGATCTTATCATTGCCAGTCCGGGAGCTAATATGGGTATCCTTGCACCCCCCACTGGGACTTAACTTCACCCCACTCATTTGTTCCTTATTATGTCATTCAACTTTTGAGCAATGTTAACAAGAACAAAAAGTGGCCTTTTAGACTCGAGACAAGATGGCGTCCATCATGGCCGCCGTTTTTTCAGACCAGACCCTAAGTCAGTTTTATGCAAATTATAGCGGGAAAATCTAGTAAAATGTATACAAATGTATATATTTTCGTGAAGCTAAGACATGACAATTTTTTGGGCCAAAATTGAAACTCACCATCCAAGATGGCCGCCAAAATGGCCGCCGGAAGTTGAAAATATGACATTTTTTCACAAATATCTTCTAGATCAATTCATGCTGTTTGAAACTTGTTTAGTAATATGACTTTATTTTGTGTTTTTTATATTAACTGATCATTGGAGCAATTAAATATGCAATTAATGTGGTCCTAGCCCCTTCCGATCACTCAGAAATTCGATTTTACAGAACGTGGTACAAAATTTTACAAAAAATTACAATTGGGATTCTAGTCATATTTCAACAAGAAATGAAAAGAACATTGTAATGTAAGGGAGGCATGTCATTACCTATGAATATTCCAACTCTCTGGAAACAAAAATCTTACCTTGGCTCAAAATGGCTGCGAAAATGGCCGCCATAATATGGAAAATGGTAAATATTGCACCAGGGTGTCCTGCAATCGCTTACAAGTTGTGGTTGATGTATACAATTGGCTAATCTGTATAATATACATTGCATACTAACATGTCTGATGCACCGCGGGTAATTTTTACTATTGTCACCACTGACATCACCAGAAATATTGTATTTTTCTCTCACAATCTTGACATAAATATCGCAAAAATTAACTTTTCAGGGTTCGACCATTTGTTCAAGTAAAATGCAACTATCTTTGGTATCAAAGGCCTTTATTGTTTTGGTCTATCTTAAATGTGTCACACTACGGTGTTTATAGACTACATTGCTCAAGATGGCTTCCAAAATGGCAACCAAATTTGTAAAAAGTAAAAAGTTAACATATCCCGAACATTATTCTCTGCGTTATCCGAAAAAGTTAGGAAATTGTGACTCACTTGGTTATTGTACGTGTTAGTTAATTAACTGACATCTACGTTCTATTATGTTTGTCCCAGTTCCGTGTGGGGCATGACAAATTCATTTTAAAGTTGCAGTATGGAATTTTGCGGAGGACCTCATTTATGATTCTGGCCATATTATTGTAAGGAAATGGGCAGAACTTTGAGACGGAACTGAGATGAACCATGACATGTGGGTATTATGGCCCATTATGGTAAACATTTATCAACTGGATACAGGGTGGAAGCTAAGATGGCAGCCAGGGAGTTACTCTATGATCATAGATGAGGATAACATGTATACATGGAGTTATAGTATGGTCATGAATGATGTATGGGGTATAAAGGGAGTGCCTTGTTGGTAACTGTCGGTGGTATATTTATATATGTTGTGGATGTGTTATCATTGGTGGTGTATGGGGAGTATATGTATGATAATGGATGGCTTGTATGAGTATGGCAAGTATGGAACTTATGAGTGGTCGTATGTGTGGGTATTGGTATATCTGGAAGGGCTCACCATTGGTGATGTGCATATGTATACCCGGATTGACTCTATGGTCATGGGTATGGCGAATATGTATACACGCAGTGGCTGTATGGTCCATGGTGATGTGAATATGTATACAATGAGTGAATGTATGGTCGTGAATGTAGTGAATATGTATACATAGAGTGACTATATGGTCATGTGTCGGGTGTATACCTGGTGTCCATGCATGGCGACTCGTAGCTGTATCATCATTTGTGGTATGTCTGTCTGACCATGTGTACGTGTATAAAGTGGGTAACTATGTTGTAATGTGTGTGGTGTTTATGTAAATATGGAGTGACTGGGGTAATAGGTGGGTTGTACATGTGCACCTTGGGTGGCTATCGCTTTCCACAATAACTCAAGGATATGTTAATCAATAGAGAGGTCATGTCAGAGAGTCATATCACGGAAAGCGATAGCCACCCATTATCACACAGTCGTTACATATATACATAAACAACACAGACATAACAATATAGTGACCCATTGTATGCATGTACACCTCACCCATGACCACGGATGACCATACAGCCACACGCCACAATGCAGGCACACCGGGTATACTCCTAAACATGACCCATATAGTCACTCCTTGTATACCCATTCATCTCACCATTGGCCATATGGTCATCCCCTGTATATCTATTCTCCAAACGCATGGTCAAATAGACAATCAATATATACATCAACACCACAACAATGACCATAAAGTCACTCCGGTATACATATGCACCTCGCCAATTGCCATATAGCCACTAGCTTCATACACATACCCTCACCCATGTCACCTGGTATACTCCTTCACCTGACATATGGCCATATAGCCACCACGTGTGTACCTATTCAAAACATTCATACATGATCATGGTCACTCCCTGTATCCCTATTTGTCACACCATAGCCGAATAGCCACTCAATATATACTAATACACCCCAGCCATGTCAGTATAGTCACTCCATGTATGCATATGCACCTCCTCATCCATGGCCATATAGCCAATCCCTATATACACATATCCCTCGCTCAAGACAATAAAGTAACACATGTGTATACTGGTATAACCTACACATGACCATATCGCCACGAGTCACCAAAGAGGAACACCAGGCATACTCATACGCCTGACACATGACCATTTAGTCACCCCCTGTATATGTGTTCATTACATTTATGCTCATACAGTTACTACTTGTATACCTACATGTACTCATCTCACCATTAACCATACAGTCACTACCTGTATACTTATTCGACACAAATAGTCATATAACCATTCAATATACACATTCAGCCCACCCTAGACCATAGATTCACTCCAGGTATACATGTAAACCTCACTAATGGCCATTCAGCCCTTCCAGATATAACAAAACCCGCACACACGACCACTCAAACAATCCATACTTGCATATACACCTCACACATGACAATTCAGCAATTCAATGTATAATCATACACACCATCCATGATAATACAGCTAAGCCCTATACACCCACCAGTGATAATACATCCACGAGATATATAAATATACATCCCACCCGTTACCACAAGGACACTCCCTATATACCCGCACGCTCGATAATGTCCACCCAGTTTACTCCAGGTATTCATATTCAATCATGATCGTACAGTCACTCCACATATACCTATACACATTACCCGTAACCATAAAATCACTCCCTATTTATCCACACACCACATCCATTATCATACAGACAACACATGTATATCCCATCATGACCTTACAGTCACTCCATATATACATAATCAATACATAGATGACCATGTAGCTATATCCATACACCACACCAATGACCATACAGGCACACCGGGTGCACCCGTACTGGATATACACAATCATACACCATACAGTCACTCCATGCATACCGATTCACCTCACACCTGACCATGATCTCTCCCTGTATACATATATGCATCTTATCATGGACAACCCACTAATAACCATATAGTCACTCCTCATTGTATACCTACTCACATCAGTCATGAGATACAATAACTCCCTGTATACCTATTCACCTCACATCTGATCATAGAGTAACTCCCTGGCTACGATCTTGGCATCCACATTGTATCTTGTTGACATTTATTTTATCAGAATAGCCAAAGATTATGGTCCATCTCATGTCTCAACGTTCTGCCCATTTCCTTTCGATAAATATGGCCAAAATCACAAAAGAGGTTCTCGGCAAATTTACATACTTTAAAATGAATTTGTAATGCCCCATACGGAACTGGGACAACCAGAATAGAACATGTAGTTGTCAGTTAATTAACTAACACGTATAATAACCAAGTGAGTCACAATTTGCTACCTTTTCGGATAATGCAGCGAATGTTCGGGATATATGTACAAATTAACATTTTACAAATTTGTTGCCATTTTGGAAGCCATCTTGAGCAATTTGGTCTATAAAGACCGTAGTGTGCCACATTTAAAATAGACCAAAACAATAAACACCTTTCAATCCAAAGATAGTTATATTTTGCCTGAAAAAAATGGTCCAAACCTGAAAAGTGAATTTTTGCCAATATTTATGCTAAGTTTTTGAGAGAAAAGTCCAATATTTTTGACGATGTCAGTGGTGACAATAGTAACAATTAACCATGTTGCATCAGACAAGTTAGTATTCAATGTATAGAATGCAGAATTCCAATGTTATACATCAACCACAACGTGTAAGCGATTGCTGGACACCCTGGTGTAATATTTACCATTTTCCATATTATGGCGGTCATATTGGCAGCCATTTTGAGCCAGTAAGAATTTTGGTTCCAGTGATTTGGAATATTCATATGTAATGATATGCCTCATTTACATTACAAAGTTCTGTTCATTTCTTGTTGAAATATGACTAGAACCCCAATTGTGATTTTTTGTGAAATTTTATACCGCATTTTGTAAAATCTAATTTTTGAGGGATCGGAAGGGGGTACAACCCCAATAATTGCATATTTAATTGCTCCAATGATCAGTTAATATAAAAAACACAAAATAAAGTTGCATTACTCAACTAGTTCCAAACAGCATTAATTGATCTAGAAGATATTTGTGAAATAATGTCATATTTTCAACTTCCGGCGGCCATTTTGGCGGCCATCTTGGATGGTGAGTTTCAATTTCGGTCCAAAAAGGTGTCAATATGTCTTAGTTTCAAGAAAATATATACATTTGTGTACATTTTACTAGATTTTCCCGCTATAATTTGCATAAAACTGACTTAGGGTCGGTCTGAAAAACGGCGGCCATGATGGAAGCCATCTTGTCTGGAGTTTAAAAGGCCACTTTTTTTTCTTGTTAACATTGCTTAAAAGTTGAAGGACATGATAAGGAACAAAACGAGTGGGGTGAAGTTAAGTCCCAGGGGGTGCAAGGGTATCCCCATTAGCTCCCGGACTAATTTCATAGAGCTCAGAGTCTATTTTTTGTAATTTTTCCAATAATTCAACTCTTTCTGTTAAATCTTGGTCCTTGTTATCGACCGTTGTTTCCAATTTTCTTTAGTTTTGTTTAATTCGTCCTCTTTATTTTTGCGTTCTCTTTTTTGTTTTGCTGCGAAATTTATTGATTCACCTCTTATATCCAATAAAAGTGTGTCTAAAAATAGGCGTTTACTAATTTTACTGGTATAAACGTGACTTGTATTTTCCTCACATTTATTCAGTTTATATTCGTATCTTAGTTTATTTCTTTCTATTATAGAATGCACTAATACTGCATATTCATTGTCACGAAGTAAGGAAGTGTTAAATTTCCAATAACCTCGACCTCTCACAATTGTATTTAATTTCAATGTGAGTGATATTATGAGTGTTAATTGCCAGGCCAAGTTGGGCGATTCGCTCTTGTTTATTCATAAATGTAGTCGAGGGCAGTTCCGCTACACAGATGTGTGGAGTACGAGCGACCAGCCTTGTTATTGATTATGGTTATGTGTTAATATCGTTACTTCGTCCGTCCGTGTGTGGGTGGCTTTCCTTGATACCTCCGCACAGTTATGGCCACTGCAATCACACCTACACAGCACATGGACGGTCCGGGTTATTAGCTTCGTTCGCGGCATGCATAATCGATTATGGCGGCATTTTGATTGTTAATAGCAGCACTTCTGTGTGGCCGCGACACCCCGTCCGTGCGTGGGCGACTTTCTGCACAGTAATTGCCACAAAAATCACCACTATACACCGCATGGGGCGATCCGGGATGGTCCTGGCGGGTCCGGTTGGTGTTTAGTCACACCGCCTAAAAAGATCGGTTATATTTGATATGTGAATTTCGTTTTCTCAAGTATCACCAATAATCGCAGTCAACTACAATAGTTAAATCTAACTATAATAGTTGTATATGGGATTTGACATACCCCATTTACGAGAATGTTACGCAAAATCACATTTGCAGGGACCTTTTGACCCCATTTACGAGAATGTTACGCAAAATCACATTTGCAGGAAGCTTTTGACCCCATTTACGAGAATGTTACGCAAAATCACATTTGCAGGGAGCTTTTGACCCCATTTACGAGAATGTTACGCAATATCATATTTGCAGGGAGCTTTTGACCCCATTTACGAGAATGTTACGCAACATCACATTTGCAGGGAACTTTTGATCCCGTTTACGAGAATGTTACGCAAAATCACATTTGCAGGGAGCTTTTGACCCCATTTACGAGAATGTTACGCAAAATAACATTTGCAGGGAGCTTTTGAACCCAATTTACGAGAATGTTACGCAAAATCACCTTTGCAGGGAGCTTTCGTCGGCTGCGCGTTCGGGTCAGCCCTCTCGGCGTGGCTGTTTATCGGCAGGCGTCTGTCGTCGAAGGTTGGCAGTTACCCATACCTCCCATTACCAAATATAACAGGGTGTTACGTCGACGGATTCAACACAACGACTGATGCTTCACGAAACGTGACCCTGCTAAACCCGACAACGGAGCCAACAATCACGTGAGTTAAGGTGATATGAAGCAATATATTGCGACTAAATATGGTTCACAGTGAATAAACTTAGCCCAAAGCAAGTATTTCAATTTCACTTTTTATCAACATTGCCAGCACACAACGTCATTATTTCGTATAAACTAAATAAAGTGACTCTCGTTTTCGAAATCATTCTCGCGTGTTTATCCGTGATTTTTTCCGGATGAACGAAGGACTTTTAGTGTACATTTTACGTTGTCAGACGCGTGTTTCAGGAACTGGCACAGACGATGCTATTGAGTGTTTTGATAGTACTATCACAATGGTGTATTCTTCAAATATAGATGTAGTGGCCGACTCATAAAATATCAGGTTGATTCAGTGAAAGAAGCAGATACCATCGGTCAGATGCTCATACCCCGTTTATATATAACCATGGGTGTATGCCAGATATAACCGTACAACGAAACCGCCGTTATTTTGACCGTGTATTTAGCCATGGTGTGTGTGCCTGTGGTTGTCCGTAACATAGTGCCCGTTGTTATTGGCTGCGGACACACGTACCACAGTAGCGATGGCATAGTAGGTGTGACAATTAATTATTATCGACGCTGATAGAGCTTGGAAAAGACTCATTGTGTGAATGTGCGGCGGGCGACATGTCTCGCTATGGCACAGGAATATGACGACCAATTGTCACCAAAATTGCACCATAATTAATTGTCACACCTGCTATGCCATCGCTACTGTAATACGTGTGTCCGCAGCCAATGCTTTGAAAGGTACTCATGTTCGACAGGTGTTGTTAGATTAGTAATATGAGATTAGCGGTTTCTATGTCTTGTCTGGTCATATTTACTGTTTGAACTTTGTCTGAAAGAGACGCACTTTTTATACTAGAATTTGCGCAACAGGTGCGCAGAGAAATCGCACGTCGAGTTGGTTTAAGGGTTGAGGCCAGTCTAGATGCTAGGATTTAATATTTTCTGTTATAGTTTTAAAATTTTTCTCACACCGGGTCTAACCATCGGCCGACCCGTCTGTTCTGTGTCCTTGCCAGTAGTTACTTGCTAATTAATTTAAGAAAAAATAGATCGGGGTGTAAATTTGTGTGGTGTTATACCACTAGATGTTAAGATTTTTTAATCTCATACTGGGCCGAACCATCTTTTTTCACCCCCCCCCCCTGCATGACAAGTGACCACAATATTACTGGTTTGTTTAGAATAGGCTACCATCTAGTAGTCTGTGAGGAAACATTTGGGAAAAATCCAAGGGGGGTGTGTGCAAATTTATTTACGCAAACTTGTGAGTTGGCTGTGGTTCAATGCAGTTGGAAATTCCAAGGTGGAGACCACCCCAACGAAAATCCTCTAACCAAGTCCCAAGTGCCAAATATTCCACACTCAACCAGGGGTGCCCATCGCAACTTAGTTTCTGCCCTCGGCATAGGCCTATGTGTTTCCTATCCGAGAATACACTTCACCGGCAGCAATGTATTGACCATACTCTGAAATAAAACGCATCCGTGTCGATCACACGATAAAGTCGTGCTGCAAGTATAAGACGATAAATGTGTTGTAGAAATGATACGGAATACCGATTGTCAAAAACCTCAACATAAAAATACACAGGGCAATACTTATCGATCCAAACTGTGGAGTGTGTTTTCGTTGTGTATTTTTCGCAAATGCCCATGGTTATATATAAACGGGCTACGAGCATCTGACTGCATGTCTTTAAACACAACTACACGCATGATGTGCATTTCCGTATTTCACAATCTAAACCGATAATACATACTATATCATTTCGCTATTATTGCCGAAAAAAAAAACCCATTGTAAACACTCTATTTCAATCAATACTGAGGGTTCAAGGACGAGCCGTATCACCCATTTTAAACCAATTACTTGGTGTTTCATTGCAGTGAAGATCTTGGGATAGATGTCGTGTATACAATATCGCCGTTTCTTTACCCGCCTATTATTTCTGCAGTTGGAGCAATTACGGGTCTCATATTCAGCTTGATTATTGGTAAGTATGTTATGTTATTGCCACCGATCACATGGGTAATGACGTGGCTCATATGCAATTATATCCATCGCCCACCACCTCTATTGCCTACACAGAGCCTGTCGCATAAACTGAACGTATATTACGTCAATGCAGTTATATTCGGTCCAAGTAACCAGGGCTATATGAAGACGTTGTCATTCTTGGACGTTCTTATACACAATTCACCGTAATATATATCAAATGCGGAAAAGGGACATGCGTATTCGCTCTAAATATTAATAAACCAATAACACAATGCCAGTTAGGAATAACTTTAAAAACTTCAACGAACTATTTCGCTCTAAGAGGCACGTCGGTTTTACCACGTTATGAATAAACAATTGTTTGTCTGATATCATAAACGTAGGTCGTCATCGAAGTAACGAATGAACAACTTAGGAAAATGGCAGATATTCCCCGCAAAAGGTAACGTTTGCGCGATGGGTGGATACATATACGTATGTACATAACGCCGTCGCTTAAACTGTTCCCATCCGCTCGATGGTTTTGACATCTACGGTTTCGACCGAGCTTCGCCCAGTAGTTGCACAAAACCACCTGACTGATATAAACGACTTACGCAACAGCGTTAGATATATCCATATTCTATATTTATTCCCGGTGATTATGAAATGTAATCGCTACACCGATATGATCGATGACCACGCTAGTATTATTTGTGTATATCTTTAATTGTCATCCACAATTGGAGATATTGAACACATAACATATACACAGGAACGTGGATAGAGGGGCCCAGTCGGGGGACTGTTCACCTAGAAACAACACATTCCCACGCATGCTGGTCAACATATTTACAAAAGGTCACACTCCAAAACGAAGTTGCATTACAAAGAAAGTACATATGCGACGATAACTCATAGACACACCCATGTACACCCTGATACAATCGGAGTCCGTATATCTACTATGTAGTAGCTATTGTAGCTATAGTACTTATATATGTAACACCTATAGGTTATTGGTGTGATATAGTAGCTTTGCCGTCTTTGTTGCATATCGTGGAACCGCTATAGCGCATTCAGTATAAACCAAATTACCCCCCTGTTATTTGAGAGACGCTCACGCCAGAGGGCATACCACGAGTAATTTCTTTTCAAGAAGCCATTGTTATAATTCATTATAGTCGATTAATCGTTGTATGAATTACTCTGGATCAACCGAATTAGAGGTGTTGTGAAAAGTAAACGCAGGAATCTAAGAAGACAAGACAAGGAAGATGAACGCTTCGCCATGTTCCGTCGAGTCAACCGACTCCGTTGGAGTTGAACTTTGTTCGACTTCGCCGGCTTCGGAATGGAAGGAAGAGTCTGTTGCCAAATATAGTTAGGTACTGTATAGTGCACATGAAGGTGCTATACAGTACATACTTAGGTACTATATAATACCTAACTTAGGTGCTAATAGTATATACTTTTAATAGGTACTATAGAGTAGCTGTATAGCTATACTATATATAAT
The DNA here is from genome assembly GCA_032622095.1 of Siphonodentalium dalli. Taxonomy (NCBI): domain Eukaryota; kingdom Metazoa; phylum Mollusca; class Scaphopoda; order Gadilida; family Siphonodentaliidae; genus Siphonodentalium; species Siphonodentalium dalli. The sequence goes on from CP136062.1 coordinate 59,046,174, forward strand.
TAGGTACTATATAATACATAATTAGGTACTTTATAGTTGCTATATCATATAGGTACTATATAGTACCTAAAGTTAGGCACTAACCCAGTGGCAAGGATAGTACCTATATAGGTACTATAGAGTAGCTATATTTTTAAAAGTGTACACACTCATATACACACCCAATAATACACAACCGATAATACACAACCCCCAGCGCATGCACACCCATTGTGTCTCTTTGTTCCGCTCTCGCGCAGACATGCCTGCCACCCGATCCGCACAGCATTACCAGATATAGAAAACTAATTGCGTATATAATTTACCATATATGGATACTTAATTGTGTACCATATACGCATATCGAACCCACCTTTACGTTATATAAATCTTACAACTGAACTGACCACGGGCACAACATGATGATTATATTGCTGAAATAACATATATTAAGAAATTAAACACAAAATAAAACGCAACTTTTTTATAAAAAAAACTATTCTTTTAAAGAACGTTTTTTTTTTCGGAAAAAAACATAATTAACTAATTAAAGGAGATATTCAGAACTGAAGAAAAACAATAAAAATGAAGAGCGTTTTTTTTTTAAAGAACGTTTTTTTTTTCTCGAAGAAGTGATTATACATGATCGGATCGGGTGCAGCTGCACTGTTACCATACACATATGCCTCATACCGAACTATAGAGCAGACTGATAACATGTTCGATACTTAGGTTCTGTTTTGTTTTCTTTGTCTATGTAGGATCGAAGGATGTCGCTCCAATCAAAAGATGTTTAGTGCCACCAGCCTTACATCGCATCTGGGAGAAGACGAGGTTCCTAGAGTCCGTCGAGTCGGTAAATAATAATTACATGCAGCTCAAATCAGGGCTTCGAAAATGATTATTTACTTTAACCCGCTCAAGACGGGAGCTGCGCTGGTCCAACATTAAAGACCCTGTGTCAATGCATTCTATTATATATGTGAGTCGACCATATGTCGCCTCCCATATATAAAAGAATGCATTGACCTAAAAAAAATTTTATATCAATTTTTCTAACATTCTTTAACAATTTTTATCATTTTTTATCATTTTTTTTATCATTTTGTTCTTACATTCTATTACAGTTTTTTTATCATTTTTCTTATATTGTTAACAATTTTTATCATTTTGTATCATTTGTTGTTGCATTCTTTAACAATTTTGTTTTTTTCATTTTGTATTCTTACATTCTTTAACAATTATAAAATAATAATATAAAATTTGTTAAGCCAGTGCAGTCTCTTATATATGCGAGGCGACCAAAGGTCGACTCGCACGTATACGACAATGCGTTGGCACAGGGCTTTCGCAACGACAGACCCCCAAAACTGTATGGCTCAACATAACTTGTGGTGGGAAATTATGCTTTTTCGATGAATAATGTGTTAAAGGGTGGGATTAAATTGCGTGTAATAAATAAAGAACCACATAAGTGATTTTGTTTTTGAACACATTTATTCCATTGGTGGGTAATTCTGAAGAAGTTACAATTATTACGGGAAAAAGCGCGCTATATCGCTTTATGTTACACAGGTGTACATATGTTTCGGAGTGACATCTAGCGGTTGAGAATAGCATTGACAATGGGCTCTGATTGGTCAATAGCCTAGTGTGTTTTTGCATTAAAAATCGTCACACCTTTCCCCTGTGATTTCCCATAGGTAAAATAGCCATTGGCACAGGAATTAACCCTTTGTAGTGAAGTTTGAATTGTGTGGTGTGGTCTAAAATATGATATATGTTTAGTGCGGTTCTGACATTAGTTACGAAAACACAAGATTTAAAGACGAATTCCCTGCTAGGCGGACATGATATTTTTCCATAAAAAGTTTCCGCATATGTAAAACTTTTCTTTATATTTCTTTCAGATTTAAAGAAATTTTTTGACATAGGATTTATATGGTAAACAGTATACGCTAAAACGTTTGCACCGAGGCTATGGAAAACATTTACACCAGTGTAACGTACAGGGGAGGTGGCTTTCACAGTTATGTTGGTTACAATAGAGTAAATTCATCAAACACATACATTTAATCACACGCTCCTTCGCTTGTAAACATATTACCACGTGCATCAACATGCACTAACAAAGCTCCAAACAGGCGATCGGTATCATCGCGGTCATGTAATGGCTGTCAAAATGGCCACAACCACCAAGCCAAGCCAAGACGAAAGCAACATAACTATTGTATATCCACCTAGTACGCGTAAAACGTATTAGTAATATACAAATAACAAGTCTGCTGTTAAATATCTTGAAAGGTACATGTTATGTGATTAATGCAAGTTGCACATTTTTAACACGATTCTGCCATAGGAGTTTTGGTATCATTTTACTTTGCGGCTGAATAATTGACGACACGCCCCCAAAAATGGAGACAATTTATAGACACGCACCTTACGCACGAAGGACAATACTAGTTATCGCTGAAACAGCTACTGAAATCCAAGAATTGTTTCTGTTGTAGGAATTTCAATCTAACGAGCCAGAAAAGATGAAACTAGAAATGGACGATTTGCCAACTACAAAACTGTGATTTGGGATTGGCTGAACTTTTTACAAGCAGAAGTCATCGGCTGCATGTTCCAACATGCCAGGACATTAAACGTGTACACAGTCATGCGACAGCCCATGGTACACGGACTCCATAATATATACATGTGAATGATATTTATGTTGATTACTATCAAACTATGTCAAGACGAAATATGTTTATCGTAATCTGTTGGAATTGGAGAAAAACTATCTTATGTATTAAATTTACAAGGAGAATAAGAATAAGACATATATAAAGTATATCCATTTACTACATTGCCTTAGCAATACCCTGGCATTAATTTGCTTTTCCGAGATAGTTCACTTGTTTGTCTGACAAATTAACTAGTTGTGCGGATGCTCAGACGATACTGACGTTGACGATGGAGATGATGATGACGATGGTATTGATGATGATGATGATGGTGATGATGATGGTTTTGTTGATGACAATGACGATGTTGATGTTGCTGATGCATAATTATGATGATGATGATGTGGATGATGAGGATTATGATGATGTTGATGCTGATGAAGATAATGATGATGATGTCGACGACGATGATGACGATGAGGATGTTGATGATGGTGATGATGATGACGACGATGATGTAAGTGACCCCATTGTAGATATGTACATATCCATGTTCTTCATTAATTTACAGCGTTGAAATTTAAAGCATAGCATAGCAATGTTATCCAATCGCGAAAATCTCCAATATCAGAAAACTAAGATGATATACATGTACCCACACTCCGTGATATTGATGCTAATTCAAGACATGTTCATTATAGTACCAGAATTAATGGGAATAAGTGCTTCATTAGATGCGACAATCTACCAAATCATATCAGTCTCCATCATTCGACCTTCTGCCCCAGCTGCGTAATATCAAATTAGCAGGAACAGGGGAGAGAGTTTAGAAAATCGGTCCCTCTCTTGGAAACATTACATTTTCACGATCGCTCTCACAGACTATATCTATTCTAACGAATTACTCACATTAATATTTGGTTGTAGGATATAATCTAGTTAAGTTTCAACGCTATAATATACTGTCATGTTAATACCCCATATATACTGTCATGTTAATACCCCATATATACTGTCATGTTAATACCCCATATATACTGTCATGTTAATGACTTTGCCCCCTCCTATGGTACGGTGTGCGTGTGGGACGTACACCACGGGGGTGGCGTCGTGGGTCTTAGTCAGACCTGATTGGACTCAACGCGGGAGATAGAACAGTGGCGTATTACATGTCGCGAGCAGGATATACATATAGATCGCTTACATAGCAACACGACCACCACGCATACGAATGGTGCTATATGTGCGCATATGTAACAGTATAGGAACAAGAAAACCAATGTCAGAAATGGTAACGCGCTCAAGATCATATATTATATACCCATGTTTGTAATTATAGAATATAAAATATATTCCTTTCGCGAATGACCAACTCAGAGTTCCGTTAAAATAACAATAACAACCAGCACCTAATTAACGAACCGGCGGCCGTCTCGGCCGTCTCCGACCACAACCCTCAGTGGCCTGCAGAACGAAACATGTCTATAATGTTGAAATATAAGACTTACACTTTATCTATTTCATGTCTTTTATTTGCAATTGACATAGCTTGTCACAAACCAAAAATCAACATTATTGACATAATTATGTAAAGGACAATAAACGAAATTTATTCCCAACTACACCTGTTACCGGACTCGGCCTCCTGGTCGTGCAGTTCGACCTTAAATGGTGGCTTTATGCATTAAATAATTAAAAAGAGCCGAACACGCAATTTCACAGTAAAGTATATATGCACATATGACGAAATGCCTTGTTTAGCTAGTAATTAATGAAGCGTGTTGATTTCAAGAATGATAATATTTGAAACTAATAATTAAGTTTCGGCTGTGGATAAGAAATTGACAATACGCCGTTCTACCATAATGATATATATGTGAGTAGTCCAGGCACATTAGACACGGAAGTGAAAAAGTCAGGAAATAAATCGGGGAAAGCTGATTTTTTTAATATTATTTAGGCCATAACATCGCGGAAGCGTCACGAAAAGTCCCCTAAAATCCGAGTTGAGCTTTCTGAGTTACATCATTTTTTCCATATAATTTAAAAAAAACAAAAAATTCACAATCATGGAAAAAATTGGATGCCGTAGCAATTTTTCAGCCGAAACACATACAAAATGCACTCAATATTGTTCGATACACAATTCTCGAACCAAAGACACCAATTCAAATGGAAACTGCAATGCAATGTCCTAATGATAGTTACCTTAACCGCGTAGGCTAGCACATTCTCTTATTATGTGAGCCTTCCTATGGGGGACTCGCATATATATGAGAATGCTCTGCGCAGGGCCTTTAATGTTGCACCCCGCAGCTCCCACCATGAAAGGGTTAATTATCTTGGTTTATTGTCTTTTGGTTTGGTGATAGCAAGGGTTGCAGGAAAGGATACCGACATATTACAGGTGTGATCTATAAATTAAAGTGAAATTCATGGTTACCGAACATGTACAAGTCTGCTGTAGGTAACACCAGCTAGGATATTTGAATAACGAGCATGTCCGTATCCAAATATCCTAGCTGGTTTATGTACAGGCAGACTTGGACTAGTACTTATGTGTTTAGTTAATTGCAATTAAGAAATTTGAACCAATAATTTATGACTAAAGAATGTTATACACTAGTTTTATTGAAAAATGCCCATAGCAACCAGAGGAAAATGTTGTAAAAATAATTAAAATCCGAACTCGATAGTCCAAATGGGGCCTAACTTGGTATAAATAATTTAATAAATGAAATCACCTAGCCTTGTATTACTTAATGTCACATAATACCCTTTGTTGTCAGAAATTAAAGTGACACCATGTTTCAAATATGTCCAAAATGGCCGTCATCGGGGGCCATTGGGGGTTGAAAATGTCTAGCAGATATAAGCAATTATGACTACCCGTATGAGAAATTGTTGTTTTTTTCAGACTGTATCGATTTTTCTTATCCACTGTATTTATTTTTCTTATCCAGAGTTAGTGTTTAATGTTAACAGTTTGTCTCATTTGATGAATAATGTGTCTATGGATTTAAGTTTGTTACCAAATCATACAAATGACACAAATTGTGAAGCAAATGACATATAAAGAGCGTTTCTATTTTATTAATTATTTGTGAGGTGATATTTATTATTAAGGTTTTTTTTGCTGTTGGAAATTATAATATCATATGTTCAAAAGTAATGTTTAACCATATTCACAAGACTCATGACATGGTCTATGCAGCTATTAAATTTTATTTTCTAAACTGGTATCCATCTGGGCTTCCATAGTTGATAATTTGAAAGTTCAGAAGGCAGTTATTTTGCCTCAAGATATTTTGCTATTTGGAAAGATTATCGAGGTAAGTTTATTATTCTGAATCCAAATACCATGAGCATAATAATTTTCTTTATGATAATGAAAGCCCCCGGCTATTCAAAAGCAACTAAAATTTGCCGGCATCTGATTGAATAAACAGTACAAATATGCCTTGAATTAAGTGATTACGTTTAAATTTTGTTCAGGGGAGGGAACTGCAGCAGCTTGAAAATCTACGGAAAGCCAGAGTGACAACAATTAATGTTTTTTAGTTATTTTATGTTGTTTCTATTGAAATAAATGGTCATCTTCAGATGCTATTCTTTTTATATTTATAAATACATGATTATATTATCAAAATACCCGGTACACGATTATATTTTGATTTTCCCTATACAAACTCATTAAAATATTAAGTAAATTGTCATGTTTATATAATATTCTCCAACATATAAACCTTCATATATTTTTTTTGTTATCATCTTATTTTGTTTTCTTATTACAGGATTACATAATTTATGGCTTTGACAGCTGCTTCCCACGACAAAGGCAGGACTGCTATGGACATTTGATTGTTCCATAATGTTAGTTTGGTTTATACTAGTTAAAGGCCCACGTAATGTTCAGCCATAAATCTATATTATTTATAAAGTATATTAATCTGCACAACATTTAAATGAGGAAGCTTCAAAACACAGATATGTGCAGGCGATCTAGTCTAAATAAATTATAAAAGACGCCGAACGATATTTTAGTATCAATGCCTGCTCACAAATGAAAGGTTATTTTTGGATAAGGGGCCCGTAAAATCTTTTCGAAGCGATAATTTCTATGAAATAATTCCGTAATAATACTCCGTATATCAGTACTGTATGTATTTATCGACGATCTAAGAGAGAATAACTCTATATATCCACACCCATTAACCGATCAATTCCACAATCGCTCTGGCAAAATAAGGATGAAGGAGTGCTCGTATGTTTTTCAGAAGTGGTGCGATCGCATTTCTCGTGGCTTTTTACCCTAGAGAGTAATCAATTGGTTCCAAGAAGTACCTTCAAGATAAGGGTCCACGGCCTTGGCGGTGGGTATGCTATTAAAATATGTACCTCCATCAAAAACCGCCATAAACAGAACGAATATTAAAACATTACTAATGTAAATCTCGGAAATGATTGGTTACTTTATTTATTACACTTCTGCATCAATGTCATCAGCCAAATATGATTAAACCACCCAAAATTAATGCACGAAAGTCACGATGTGGAGAAAGATCAACCATTACCATTTATATACGCCCGTTTGAAAAACGGGACGTATTATGTAATCAGTCTGTCCGTCCATGCTTTAATTGACCCTTTTCAACGTTTATCGTTTTGATTAACAAGAGAGTAGATGGGCGCGAAGCGCCCAGGATGGTCGAAAAGATCGAGTAATCTTCTCCTTCACCCCAACCGTTTTGATTAAACTTCGCTATCTTATTTATATACCACCGTTGCGTATCTATGCGTTGTCAATGCGTTACCACGTGATCGATCGTGCGCTATGCTTCTGCTTACATGTGACAACCATGTGATCGGGCCAATGATCACGTGACTTCGTCTACAAACAAATCTTCGGCTAACTTTGGAATTTTTTTAATCGTTAGAAAAATAACGATTGACGGCCGAATATTAGTGTTTATTATGTCAGCTCTTGCCAGTTGCCAATCAGCGTCGATATATAGTGACGGTATATGAACCCATATTAGGTCGGTGACCTAATATGAAATCAATATTAGGCGCTTATCCACCATCTTGTTTTTTTTCAGAAACTCAGTCGCCTCGGGAATATTTTAGGTGTATTTTGGCGCCAATAAAGGGGATATGTCGGAAATCATTTTCTGTGAATTTAAAGACATAGTACCATGTACCAAAACATGAAGGCGATATATTTGAGGAATTGCAAAGACTCATAAATTAACTAACAAACTCAACAAGTTGTCCTACTGCTGATAATTAGCCATTGATTCAATGCATTGACGCTCAACGCCCATGACGCGTCACCGTGACGTTACATAAATTAATGGCCAGAGACGACACATTTATCTTACCAAATTACAATAAATTACAGCGACGACTAATTAAAGGGATTAGCTGGGTTTTGTCCACTGACATAATAAATTATTACGTTACGGGACGCTTAGTGGTCGGATATGGTTTCATGTGAGGCTCAGCGATATTTGATTATTTATTTCTCAACCGATTTCCCTAGATGGTTTACGTCGTAAGGTAGTAATTGCTGCCGCCCAACTGAGACATTATATCCATGTTCATTGTTGCCAGCTCTATTGTTACACGAGCCATATCAACTTAAAGTTGGTGTAATACTTGCACGCATTTATCCTTGCGTAATATGATTTTCTTTTCAAGTTTACGAAAGCTGAACACATGTGACTCAAAAGTAACCGATCGTACAGATTTATCAGGAAATGTTAATTTTCAGTTAATGTTATAGACAGGTTCGAAAATCTAAAAAAGCTTCTAGAAAGAAAGGTCAGGGCATTTTTCTTTCAAAAGCTTTTGAAATTGTTTCTAAAGGTATTTTATATGCTGATTTCAAAACACACACGTTGGCAAGTTGACAAATTATTATTTCTGGTCAAAAGTGGCAATTCAAAATGGCCGCCACCAAAACAAAGTCAAACTTTATGATTGTTGTTATGTGTTGCTCTAAGACGTTCGCATATTGAGTATTTCCGTACTTTCGAAGGAATTGTAACGAGAAGAAGTATACACAGAACATATGTGGTAATTTAAAGTGAACATGTTTGACATTTAACCCCATTTGTGCATAAACAAATGACAAACAAAAACGCGAATTTTATAAATTATTACGGTCTTAAATGGCAGAAAGTTAAATATGCTGGAAACGTATCCTCCAAATGGAATAGACAGTTGTTTCGAAATGTAATTTGTAAGCTGATTCCAAAAAACAATGTTGGCAACTCGACAAATAATAATTTTTGAACTAAAATGACAATTCAAAATAGCCGCCATCAGAACAACGTCTAGATTTCCGTTTACTGTTATATGCTGATCTAGAACTATTGAATATCATGCATTTCCGTACTTTCGATTGAATTGTGACAAGAGACACTATACACAGAACATATGTGACAATTTAAAGTGAACAGGTTTGACATTTAACCCAATTTATGCCCAAATATGACCAAAAAATGCAAATTTTATAAATTACTTAAATGGTAGAAAGTGAAATATGCCGGAAATATATCATTCAAATGGTTTAGACAGTTGTGTCTAAATGTAATTTGTAATCTGATTCCAAAAACAATGTTGGCAACTCGATAAATATTTATTTCTGACCTAAAATGACAATTCAAAATGGCTGATATAATAATCAGTTAAAATTCGAAAATCATCAGTAATATTATGTAAATGGTTCATCAACACCCAATGTGACACCATTTGCCATCATATAGCCAAAAATGGCGATCAGTCAGATTCGTAGGTTGGTGTCACCCTACCGATTTCACTCCACGACGTCACCCTTACGCAGTACATGCCGGCGACGTTACGGATTAGATTATAGAGTTGACGCCCTTGGCACTGACTTCCGTTACTAGCTCGTTGCTATATAAATTACGTGCGCTCGCGCAACAGTATGGCGATCAGTCAGATTCGTAGGTACGTTGGTGTCACCCTACCGATTTCACTCCATGACGCCACCCTTACACAGTACATGCCTGCGACGTTACGGAGTAGATTATAGGGTTGACGCCCTTGGCACTGACTTCCGTTACTAGCTCGTTGCTATATAGACAGTCAGTACATTCGCCCTGTATGCATGTACTTTCAGAAAATACAAAACACCACAACTTTATACCCCACCAATGTCAGTGTCTCGATATCATTTGACCAAATTTCTTGACTTGAAACCGCGACAGACACGGCGTGAAATACATCGCATTGAGTAAACAATTTCCCATTGTTTCAATTCAACTTCAAGATCGCGGTAAAATCAAAACCGCAATGTGTAAGTGGTAAACAGCTAATAAGACATGAGGTAAATGCAGAAACTAATTGTTGTGCACATTTATTTCTATTTGAGGTTGCAATTTTTCATGTTTATCAGTATTTTTAACGATAAGAGCGATGGCAACGGTAATTGGGGGACTATATTTTATCTAGCGCATTACATTTAAAATAAAAAGTCGTGAATTTCTATGGCCGCACATTTCGTTGATAATTACGAGCCATTTGTTTGTCTAAATAACATTTTTAAGTTCGAAGAGCATTATAATGGGGATAACAGTGTGGTGTTTTGTGATTTCGGAAAGGTACATGGCGAATATACTGTGGCAAATACCCGTTAACTAAATTTGCCACAGTATATTCGCCATGTACCTTTCCGAAATCACAAAACACCACACTGTTATCCCCTAAATAAAATTATTGAATATTGTAATTGTCTTTTTTTGCTAACATTAAATTAAATTAAATTAAACAAATTAAGTAAAATACAGTGAAAGTATTTTTTTAATTATTTGTTATTACATTTTTGCGCACATTGGCATCTCTCTGAGCGCATTCTAGTTTATTAAAGCAGTCAGTTCCACAATTGCAGAGTGGTGTGCCGGGTAACTCGATTTTCTGAATGTACACCATGCTGTTACACACCCCTTCTTGCACCCACATTTGATTATTTCGAGACATGATTTTGGAATGAGTTCTTGTGACATCATGGTTGGATCTAATCGACCATTTTCTTCTTTCCATCCCATTGTCGAAGGATCTGGTAATGTTTGTACAGGAATGGTTACTTTTTCCAAACTAAGACCTGGTAGTTTGTTCTCAAAAGGTGGCAATGAAATGAGTCACTGGTTGGTGGAAGCTTTTCAGGAGATTCAGTCCAAGTGAACATCCCGAATCTTGACTTGTTGAGTTTTACATCGGAAACTCTATACAACTTGCATACACAATGTTAAGCACTTTCAATTGGTTCAGTGGATATTGCAATATTACATATACTCTTTAAAAGTTCACAACATTCCAGGTAACTCTTCCATGTGGATCGGTTAGACACCCCATATATGAACGAAGTTGAATCACAGCCCGTTAAAGCATGTAACGCTAGAATATGTGTCGGTCGATATATGGGTGGCAACATCCCTGATGGTATAATATTAGGGCTTTTGGAAGTTCCAGCCATCATGAATACATCACAATCTGCAGGTAATTTGTCTAGGTAACAAAGCAATAACACTACAGCATCGACGTCCCTACTTACCACAATAACTTGTTTCAGATTGCACACCATGCTGGCATCAAATGAATGAAGGATAAGTCTAGTGTAAGCCTCTTCGTGATTAGACTCTAACCCTTTCAAGTCTGTTCCATCTACCGAACAATCTACTCTGCAATCGTCTGGTAACCCCACTGCAACAACAACAGTAACACCTTCAGTTTTCGCTTTGGTAACAAGTTATCGAGACAAGGAACCATTCGAATCGGACTTTTTGTCAGACAACAAAATAACACTTTTTCCGATTTTGTGGGATGGGAACATCACGACTTGTTATTGTCCTTCGGATCAATGGTACATTGCGAGTTCTTCTCGATCTGGTGGCAGTCTATATAGATTTATCCGAGTATCTGTTGACCACTACATCAATCCTGACATAGCCTTCGCCCTTCTTCAATACGCATACTGAGAATACATCGGCCAACTCTCCAAATGTATTTACCTTTTCCGATTTACCTATGGCCACAACAAGGGCCTGACCGTCAATGACAATGCATGCACGGGGAGATGGTGTCGAGCTTCCAACATTGTTTTTTTTTAATCAGAATACAACTTACATTTAGACACAACTGTCTAAACCATTTGAAGTATATATTTCCGGCATACTTCACTTTCTGCCTTTTAAGACCGCAATAATTTATAACAAAAATTTGGGCATAAATTGGGTTAAATGTCAAACCTGTTCACTTTAAGTTACCACATATGTTCTGTGTATTGTGTCTCTTGTCACAATTCGTTCGAAAGTACGGAAATGGATAATATTAAAACGTCTTAGAACAACATATAACTGTACAAGAAAATCCAGACTTTGTTCTGATGGCGGCCATTCTGAATGATCATTTTAGTTCAGAAATAATTATTTGTCGAGTTGCCAGCATTGTTTTTTGGAATCAGAATACAAATTTCATTTAGACACAACTGTCTAAACTATGTGTAGGATATATTTCCGGCATACTTCACTTTCTGCCCTTTAATACCGCAATAATTGATAAAATTCGCGTTTTTGTCATTTTGTGGCATAAGTTGGGTTAAATACAAAAATGCATACTATTCAAATATCTTAGAACAACATATCACAGTAAACGAAAATCTAGACTTTGTTGTGATGGCGGCCATTTTGAATTGTCATTTTGGGGCAGAAATAATAATTTGTCGACTTGCCAACATTGGTTTTTGAAATCAGCATAAAAAATACCATTAGAAACAATTCTCAAAAGCTTTTGAAAGATAAATGCCCGCACCTTTCACTTTTATTCCATTTCGAACCTGACTATTATGGATGGCATTCATTTTAGCTTTTCTTATTCATGCTGACTATATATGTATATACTTAGCAAACGGAATCCAAAATAAAACCGACAGCCGACACGATCCCCGGACCATTGTCCACGGAAATCTTATTTATGTTATACTTTATCCGTGGTTATTGTGCCCTTCCTGGCTCCTCGCATGTAGACACGATCCAAATTTGTTATATAAATACGGACGACTGCAACAACCATTTAAATGTTTGGACTATATTATGTATATGATCCACCACCACCCCACCCACCCCAATTCGACAATCATATGGTTCAGATTGGGTCCGTTAATTACGCTAGGGGATGGTAATATTAACACATCCTTTGATTTGAATTAGGTGAGGTAATACCATATAATATACAAATAATACAATGGAAAGATAGTATGAATTTTATCATGATCGTCATCATCATCTTTGACATTGACGTCATCAACATCACCATCATCACCATAATCATCATCACCGAACCTCATGATCATCATCATTTTCAACATCATCGTCGTCGTCATCATCATCTTCTTCATTAACATCATCATTATCGTCATGATCTTCGTCATCAACATCATCATCATCATCGTAATCGTCATCAGCATCAACATCATCATCTTCATCATCATCATCATCATCATCATCATAATCATTTCATGATCAGTGTATATCCACAATTGTACATAATTATAGTTACTTCTTTATTCGCATTGTGTTTTGTCAACTTGAGATAATATGTGTTATATGTTATATTCTTTATAAAAATCTTCATCGTTTTGGAGGAAATAAAGATATAATAATATAATATACAAATAATACAATGGAAAGATAGTATGAATTTTAAGTCTTATTTCCAGAATACAGTCTGATAAGTTGTATTTGTAGCAGTTAAGACTTTATTTAAAAATACACTGTTCCTACAAAACGTATTTTAACAACGCAGTTTTCACCATGGTATAGCACATTTTTGTATAATAGATGCACGCCGGAGTACCTGGGCAGGTACTATGCAGGATGTACTATGCATTTCCTGGCCAGGTACTCTGAGGTACATGGGTAAGTACACCGGAGAACATGGATCGGTACTCCACATATCACTTGGACAGTTAGTACTCAGGAGTATCAGTATAGGTAACACAGATTACCACATAGTACCTGTATATTGGACGAAGTACCTGCACAGGCACTCCAGAGTACCAATATGTTGGTACTCCATACGGGAGAACTATAGTACATAGTGTGTACACCCGGGTACCTGATATTATAAGAGTGTACGCTATGAAATGTGGAATTCGATTTACTGCGTAAGTTATAGTGGATACCCGAATATATTTATATATTTTTTTTATCAATTGTACGCATATAATTGCGCTGTGATAGAATTGTATTAAAAAATGCGTGGATAACGTCATCAACTAGCGGGCATGACGTCAGTCACGCTTTAGGATTTAACTAACTGTCATGGTAAGTACATGCATCTTGTATTGTCCAATACTAACGCCACTGATATTCACATCCTGTTATAGCGACCTAACTCGAGGTTGCAAATTGGACACCTGTGAACTACATCATTGGTACAGTCTCCAACGAACGTCAGCACACCAAAGACACCAACCCTGGAAAAAGGAAACAGAAAGGAAAGTAGTTTAATGACTGGGGACCAGGAATGATATATACACGTATTGACACCCGCTCTGTGTTCGGTGCAGGAATATTGGGCAGTTAGGAGGCGACCTACGTGCATGTTCCAGTTCGAACCAAGTCTTAAAACCTTGGACCTACAGTAATGCCCTAAATAATCGACTCCTTAACCACAGCAGAATTATGGGTAAGTTTTCAGGATTTAGTCGGAAATATGACTTAATGAATGGCAACAAGCCATATTTCCGACTAAATCCTTAAAAATTACCCATAATTCTGCTGTGGTTAAGGAGTCGATTATTTAGGGCACTAGCTGTAGTTAAAGGCACGGGTGCATCTCGCGGTGTAACGGACTATATCATCAACAAAAAACGCATCGCCAAATATTTTTTTAATGTGAAAGGTAATCAGTTGGATGTGTTCTAAAACTTCCACCAAATTGATACACATGATACGAGGAATATAATCGTGTGATTTTAAAGACGTCATATTGGTGCTGCTTTGGTGAGAGTTGTGGTGGGGGTGGGCACTAAATTGATAAAAAATTGTTTAGTCGCGAATTAACACCAAACAATCTCCATGATATCAGGAGTCTAATAGTGTGGTTTAATGATGTCAAAAGTGGGGCCCTTCGAGTCAGGGGTGCCTAGAGTGTGAGAGGGACACAAACATTGATAAACAGTATGTTTGGCGCCAATTTCCACCTGATTGATACATATTCTTCTCCGTGATACGAATAATCTAATCTAACTTTTTACGAGTAAGATAATGGTGCGCGTTAAAATTTTCTAAAGTGACGTTGTTGGTGTCAGGGGAGGGGCTATTTTTAGCACAGATTTCGACCAAATTGATATATTCTTCTCCGTGAAACGAGGAATATAAACGTGTGATTTAAAGACGCGAAATTGGTGCCCTTTGGGTGAGATATGGGGGGGGGGGGTAATAACTATAATAAGAATTTGTTTAGTTGCCGATTACCACCAAACTTATATATAATCATCTCCATTATATAATACATGCATGAGTCTGATAAACGTGGTTTAAATATGACAAAAGTGGCCCGGTTCAAGTCATGCATAAGGGGAGTTGCACCAAAGTTGATACAAATATATTTAGCACTAATTCCGACAAATTCATGCACGTTCTTCTCTAATGATATGATAAATCAAATCACATTTGGGGTCGTTTGAGTCATGGATGGCGAGATGAGATTCAATAAGATTGTTCTATTAGCCGATTCTTCAACAAAGTTATATATAGTCATCTCCCAGGCCATCTCCATGTCGTTCTAAGGAGTTTATGGCATTCCAATTTCACAATCTCGACAAATGGTGACCGAATTAAGACACTTGAACAATGATATCTTCTCAACTATCATATTTATATGTGGATGGAAATCAGGGCATTCCTATAATGATCTAGCAACACAGATACATAGAAGAAAGCATTAAAAGTATATTTATATCAATCTATTTACGACATATATTCATTCAAACTGAGGGACCTTGAATCGTCAGAGGAATGTATATTAGAATGTCTCATGTATATATTCTAACACGATTGAGTCTGTCCCATTCAATATAGTTTCTACAAAAACAGTTACAATTGCCAAGAGATATGGAAATGTAGAGCAGGCCTGTTCAAAAATAGTGGTTACAGTGTGCAGTAAAATATGGTTACTTCTGAGATAAAGGAAAACGCAGCCCGTAGCACATGACTTTTCAGGATCCTCCAATAGTGACATCTGACAAGGGTATATCTGCCCGATACAGAGGATTTCTTCAATTTTTTTAGAGCAGACTCATCGCCTAACTCAAACAACTCAAACTCTCACTGTGTCGGGCACATGTAGCTGCTGTACATGTATAACATAATTTCTTTTAAACTTAAAATGATTAGCCAGTATATAGCACCAGAACAGAGGAGCACATGGACATATCTTTAAAACATATGTATCTTCATGAAGATATGATAAACTAGATTGATTGATTTATTGATTGATTGTTTGATTGATACATCTCTATGTAAAACACAATTGTCGTCTTGTATTTTTTCGAACTAATATGAGTATGATATTCATGTTTCATGCTATAACGTCTGAAGTATAAGCAGTTGTAAATAAATAAATACTTCTGTATTGGTGGGACGGATTAAACGCGATAAACAAAATGATAATCGCTCCGACATGACAAGGTGAGCCACTACTTATAGTCCATGTGTAAGAATAATGTTTTGTGATGCCATTTGGATATACAATTTATGAGAATACGTGTAACAATTTGAAAGCAAGCGTATTCTCTATTCCCACCAAATATCCACAGAGGGTATCACATCACTTTCACCTGTGCAACGCCAGGTAACCCTGCTAGTTATTAATATAACTCTCCAATAACGAGATTTCGATATTAAAACTAGAGTTATTAAACATTACTGGTACAGTGGCTTTACCGATCAAAGTCCAATTAGTTCAATAAGATACCAATCTCTTAATCAGATTTTAACGTTTAATATTGGTAAAGGTCAAGGCATTAAATAATATTCTGAAAATCATATTCAGACTAAAATATTTTAACTTGGTACGTGATCAGCGATTTTCTTGACAAATCACTGTAACAGTTGTGTTTACGTAACAATAATGACGTAAACTTCGAATTTTTCGCGAAATTTCGTTATTGAAAAGTTATCAATAATTAATATTGTATTTATTTCTCCATGTTCTTAATGGTGGTATTTTTTGCAAATGTTTAAAATTTTTACTCATTTACAAACTCTGAGTGCCTTTAATTTATCAGGTTCTTGGACAAAAAACACACGAATAAGACCGCCATTTTGACGTTTATGTTGTTTCGGATATTGCATAATTATACCCTGGCATGGAATTTGCCCCCCAAATTAGGTGACCGGGTTATAATTTTGTAATTCCGCCGCTTACAAGGGGGGGGGGGGGTGGGCAGAAATATGTTTTCCGACAAGTATCCTGGGGGTGGTGGGTGTCAAAATAAGCCCAAAGCAATTTTTTCCGTGACAAATTTTTTTTTCCTTCACACCTTTTATTGGATTGTTACTAGTTTGTACTGGTTTGTGACACTAAGAAATCAATAATAAGGAACTGCAGCAACACTAAACACGTTAGCGCCATTGGATGTTGGTTGGTGCCTCTTTAGGACAAGGGAAAGTATTCTTAATGCAGCTGAATCGCCCATGCAGTATTCTATGTAATTAACAACAAATAAGGATAAATTTAAAAAAATAAATTTAATGCCAAATCTGGTCAAACATGGACATTAAACACTAATGTATACACTGATGTATAAAGAAAAAAACATGTAACATACCTAGACTTGTGAGTGGATAACACAACTATCTCATATGTGACAAAAGAGATAGAAAATGGTAATAATTCACAATCTCATGTAGTCATGAATCAGTTAATACAGGTATCTACTAAAAGTGTAAGTTGGTACTCCATACGGGAGAAGTATTGTACGCAGTGTGTACACCAGGGTACCTGGGATTTTAAGAGTGTATGCTATGAAATGTGGAATTCGATTTACTGCGTAAATTATAATGGATACCCGAATATATTTTTATATATATGTTTATCAATTGTATGCATATAATTGCGCTGTGATAGAATTGTATTAACATATGCGTGGATAAAGTCATCAACTAGCGGGCATGACGTCACGCTTTAGGATTTAACTAAATGTCACGGAAAGTACATGCATCTTGTATTGTCCAATACTAACGCCACTGATATTCACATACTTTTATAGCGACCTAACTCGAGGTTGCAACTTGGACACCTGTGAACTACATCCTTGGTACAGTCTCCGACGAATGCCAGCACACCAAACACGCCAACCCTGGAAAAAGGAAACAGAAAGGAAAGTAGTTTAATGACTGGGGAACAGGAATGATATATACACGTATTGACACCCGCTCTGTGTTCGGTGCAGGAATATTGGGCAGTTAGGAGGCGACCTACGTGCATGTTCCAGTTCGAACCAAGTCTTAAAACCTTGGACCTACAGTAATGCCCTAAATAATCGACTCCTTAACCACAGCAGAATTATGGGTAAGTTTTCAGGATTTAGTCGGAAATATGACTTAATGAATGGCAACAAGCCATATTTCCGACTAAATCCTTAAAAATTACCCATAATTCTGCTGTGGTTAAGGAGTCGATTATTTAGGGCACTAGATGTAGTTAAAGGCACGGGTGCATCTCGCGGTGTAACGGACTATATCATAAAAAAAAAACGCATCGCCAAATATTTTTTTAATGTGAAAGGTAATCAGTTGGATGTGTTCTAAAACTTCCACCAAATTGATACACATGATACGAGGAATATAATCGTGTGATTTTAAAGACGTCATATTGGTGCTGCTTTGGTGAGAGTTGTGGTGGGGGGTGGGCACTAAATTGATACAAAATTGTTTAGTCGCGAATTAACACCAAACAATCTCCATGATATCAGGAGTCTAATAGTGTGGTTTAATGATGTCAAAGGTGAGGCCATTCGAGTCAGGGGTGCCTAGAGTGTGAGAGGGACACAAACATTGATAAACAGTATGTTTGGCGCCAATTTCCACCTGATTGATACATATTCTTCTCCGTGATACGAATAATCTAATCTAACTTTTTACGAGTAAGTTAATGGTGCGCGTTAACATTTTCTAAAGTGACGTTGTTGGTATCAGGGGAGGGGCTATTTTTAGCACAGATTTCGACCAAATTGATATATTCTTCTCCGTGAAACGAGGAATATAAACGTGTGATTTAAAGACGCGAAATTGGTGCCCTTTGGGTGAGATATGGGGGGGGGGGGGTAATAACTATAATAAGAATTTGTTTAGTTGCCGATTACCACCAAACTTATATATAATCATCTCCATTATATAATACATGCATGAGTCTGATAAACGTGGTTTAAATATGACAAAAGTGGCCCGGTTCAAGTCATGCATGAGGGGAGTTGCACCAAAGTTGATACAAATATATTTAGCACTAATTCCGACAAATTCATGCACGTTCTTCTCTAATGATATGATGAATTAAATCACATTTGGGGTAGTTTGAGTCATGGATGGCGAGATGAGATTCAATAAGATTGTTCTATTAGCCGATTCTTCAACAAAGTTATATATAGTCATCTCCCAGGCCATCTCCATGTCGTTCTAAGGAGTTTATGGCATTCCAATTTCACAATCTCGACAAATGGTGACCGAATTAAGACACTTGAACAATGATATCTTCTCAACTATCATATTTATATGTGGATGGAAATCAGGGCATTCCTATAATGATCTAGCAACACATATACATAGAAGAAAGCATTAAAGTATAAATTATATCAAACTATTTACGACATATATTCATTCAAACTGAGGGACCTTGAATCGTCAGAGGAATGTATATTAGAATGTCTCATGTATATATTATAACACGATTGAGTCTGTCCCATTCAATATAGTTTCTTACAAAAACAGTTACAATTGCCAAGAGATATGGAAATGTAGAGCAGGCCTGTTCAAAAATAGTGGTTACAGTGTGCAGTAAAATATGGTTACTTCTGAGATAAAGGAAAACGCAGCCCGTAGCACATGACTTTTCAGGATCCTCCAATAGTGACATCTGACAAGGGTATATCTGCCCGATACAGAGGATTTCTTCAATTTTTTTTAGAGCAGACTCATCGCCTAACTCAAACAACTCAAACTCTCGCTGTGTCGGGCACATGTAGCTGCTGTACATGTATAACATAATTTCTTTTAAACTTAAAATGATTAGCCAGTATATAGCACCAAAACAGAGGAGCACATGGACATATCTTTAAAACATATGTATCTTCATGAAGATATGATAAACTAGATTGATTGATTTATTGATTGATTGTTTGATTGATACATCTCTATGTAAAACACAATTGTCGTCTTGTATTTTTTCGAACTAATATGAGTATGATATTCATGTTTCATGCTATAACGTCTGAAGTATAAGCAGTTGTAAATAAATAAATACTTCTGTATTGGTGGGACGGATTAAACGCGATAAACAAAATGATAATCGCTCCTACATGACAAGGTGGCCACTACTTATATTCCATGTGTAAGAATAATGTTTTGTGATGCCATTTGGATATACAATTTATGAGAATACGTGTAACAATTTGAAAGCAAGCGTATTCTCTATTCCCACCAAATATCCACAGAGGGTATCACATCACTTTCACCTGTGCAACGCCGGGTAACCCTGCTAGTTATTAATATAACTCTCCAATAACGAGATTTCGATATTAAAACTAGAGTTATTAAACATTACTGGTACAGTGGCTTTACCGATCAAAGTCCAATTAGTTCAATAAGATACCAATCTCTTAATCAGATTTTAACGTTTAATATTGGTAAAGGTCAAGGCATTAAATAATATTCTGAAAATCATATTCAGACTAAAATATTTTAACTTGGTACGTGATCAGCGATTTTCTTGACAAATCACTGTAACAGTTGTGTTTACGTAACAATAATGACGTAAACTTCGAATTTTTCGCGAAATTTCGTTATTGAAAAGTTATCAATAATTAATATTGTATTTATTTCTCCATGTTCTTAATGGTGGTATTTTTTGCAAATGTTTATAATTTTTACTCATTTACAAACTCTGAGTGCCTTTAATTTATCAGGTTCTTGGACAAAAAACACACGAATAAGACCGCCATTTTGACGTTTATGTTGTTTCGGATATTGCATAATTATACCCTGGCATGGAATTTGCCCCCCAAATTAGGTGACCGGGTTATAATTTTAAATTTTTTTTCCTTCACACCTTTTATTGGATTGTTACTAGATTGTACTGGTTTGTGACACTAAGAAATCAATAATAAGGAACTGCAGCAACACTAAACACGTTAGCGCCATTGGATGTTGGTTGGTGCCTCTTTAGGACAAGGGAAAGTATTCTTAATGCTGCTGAATCGCCCATGCAGTATTCTATGTAATTAACAACAAATAAGGATAAATTTAAAGAAATAAATTTAATGCCAAATCTGGTAAAACATGGACATTAAACACTGATGTATACACTGATGTATAAAGAAAAAAACATGTAACATACCTAGACTTGTGAGTGGATAACACAACTATCTCATATGTGACAAAAGAGATAGAAAATGGTAATAATTCACAATCTCATGTAGTCATGAATCAGTTAATACAGGTATCTACTAAAAGTGTAAGTTGGTACTCCATACGGGAGAAGTATTGTACACAGTGTGTACACCCGGGTACCTGGGATTTTAAGAGTGTACGCTATGAAATGTGGAATTCGATTTACTGCGTAAATTATAGTGGATACCCGAATATATTTTTATATATATTTTTATCAATTGTATGCATATAATTGCGCTGTGATAGAATTGTATTAACATATGCGTGGATAACGTCATCAACTAGCGGGCATGACGTCACGCTTTAGGATTTAACTAAATGTCACGGAAAGTACATGCATCTTGTATTGTCCAATACTAACGCCACTGATATTCACATACGTTTATAGCGACCTAACTCGAGGTTGCAACTTGGGCACCAGTGAACTACATCCTTGGTACAGTCTCCAACGAATGCCAGCAGGCCAAAGACGCCACCACTGGAAAAAGGAAACAGAAAGTAAAGTAGTTTAACGACTGGGGACCAGGAATGATATATACACGTATTGCCACCCGCTCTGTGTTCGGTGCATGAACTATTGGGCAGTCAGAAGGCGACCTACGTGCATGTTCCAGTTCGAACCAAGTCTTAAAACCTTGGACCTACAGTAATGCCCTAAATAATCGACTCCTTAACCACAGCAGAATTATGGGTAAGTTCTCAGGATTTAGTCGGAAATATGACTTAATGAATGGCAACAAGCCATATTTCCGACTAAATCCTTAAAAATTACCCATAATTCTGCTGTAGTTAAGGAGTCGATTATTTAGGCACTAGCTGTAGTTAAAGGCACGGATGCATCTCGCGGTGTAACGGACTATATCATCAACAAAAAACGCATCGCCAAATATTTTTTTAATTTGAATGGTAATCAGTCGGATGTGTTCTAAAACGCCATAGTATGGTAGATAATTATGCCGAACACCTACATGTATCAGCATTTATAATCCAATTGGCAATCCTATTTTCGCTTGTAATCCCAACCTACGACATGAAACATTTTATGATTCAATACAGCATTAACACGAGAATTACTGGCATCAACACAGTTATAACAGCGGAAATCATCCAGTCAACGATATGTGCATACACTGCATGCAAAAACATAAAAAAACAAGAATAAATACACATTATCGGTACAGTGGAGTGATATGGGCTGCAGTATGACGCCGAGTTGACGATGTCAGATCGCCGTATCAAACGAGCTGCCACAGGCAGCGAGTTTGATTCGGTGATCTGACATCGTCAACGAGACGTGACACTGCAGCCCATATCAGTTCAATGTACCGATAAAGCGTTTATTGTATGAGACATTTTTGGTTCATCCCATGTCATAAAGGGCAAAACTACTTCGTTACACCATCTTCACCCGGGCAAAAGTACACCATTAAACATTCCCAGTCACCACCCGAAACAAATCTTTCGTAATAAGTCTTAACAGATCCGGTCACGCTTCAAAAAAACAGACCTGATAAATAGTTCCCAACTTCCTGTGACCTAATTTCACGGGATACTGATACGGAATTCAAAGAATACTGATACGGAATTCATAGAATACCGATACGGCTCACGACCAGACAAGCGTTTTTCGACAAACAATAGTGGTATTTGTAAGGGTTAGTGGTAGTCATATAATAATGATATTATATTTAACATTCGTGGAAGATTATGTGAGAGTTGTTGTAACTTATTTGTCCATGGCTTTCATTTGGACGATGAACAGATTTGCATGCGACTGGTAAGAAATTAAACCGGCGACGTATTATGTTATGCGATGTATTATACAATTACACAATAAATAAATGCAATACAGGCGAGTGACGACGCTTGATTCCGCAATGTCGTGGGACAATATATTATCGTACAACTAGGTTCATATTGAACTGAAGTATTCACATATTGGACTTATTTGGTTATTAAATAAGCCTATGTAGTGAACTTAGTTTAAACATATTTTATTGTAATATAATATATTATCGTACAAATAGGGGCATATTGAACTGAAGTATTCACATATTGGACTTATTCGGGTATGAAATAAGCCTATGTAGTCAACTTATATAAGTTATTCCGTTTAATGGCAAGGGCCACAATGAACACGCATGATCACGATAATTGTGTGTTTGTAAAATCTATTGCTTAAATATTGTCATATTTGATCATTTAGTTTCGAAATTCGTTCATGTAGGGCATATTTAGACCTCCAAATAGGTTCGCATTGAGTTTATGATCCAAAAGAGTGGTCTGTGTGAGTAGGTGAAGGAATATTTTCATTTAATCTTTAATTATTTTTGTTTGATTGAAACAATACTTACAGGAAGCATAACCATAAAAAAAACCCAGAACGTCGCCGTCCCCGCTTCGTACGTGGTAGCCGTAATAACACTGTGTCCACAGCCATGACATATGACTGCAGCAGGCGATTGTGTAAACACCGTTGCAGCTGGTAATGCAATAGGCTGGGTAACAGCGACCGAATGCATAGGTTGTCCCTGAAAAACTATAATGAAACGCAAAACACGTGTTATACATTTACTTATGATTGCATACTCTTTATACTCTTTGGTACGTTTATACATCTAGCGAAAAGTTTCTGGCAGGGGGCTACACATACAATATATGAATTGTGTGTTTATATCCATTGGAATTACAGAGAAAATGTCATACTTTTATTTTTAAATATTTTTTTTTATGAAAGTATCATAAAGGCGTCCCGGGGCTTGTGCCTCCGTTAGCTTTTGGTTTCATACCCCTGGTTTGACCAGTTGACCGAGCGTTTGTCTACTACATTCTATGTTAAACATGTCATGCCATTGCGTGTCTCTATACTGAACTGATAAACGTATTCTAATAACCGGGGTCTAATAACTGGTTATAGTATTTGAATATGATATGTATCATATTGTACTATAATAACTTCATGCAGTGTTTGTCATTTCAAAATGCTCTGATTTATCACCTAGTTATTGAACATGCTGTGAACTAATGAAAAATACCTATGTATATCGTTATTCGCAACTCACGTGTATCAATATTCATTATATCAGAATAGGCATACCATATATGCAAACACGAACGCTCTTTATTGTTGTTATAATGATAATGTACAAATAATGTGTGTGTCTCACGAATATCGGACACATGCTGCAAGTGCCTCGTTTAGAAGTCAATAGCTGAACAACAAAACTGGTAATTTGGTTCATCTAATTTCATCCATATCACTTTATATCAACTGTTTATTTTATGGAATGTCATTGAACTGTATATTACACGTATGTTTTCACTATAACCCACGATGGGCATCAATATTTATTTAAACCGATATATCATCTCTAATTACTATTATTACCACTTTATAGGGCGTTCTCTAGGCCATTGATAATGTTTTTCGGGGCATTCCAAATAGCGTATTGTTACCAAAACAGCGGGCCGCGGGCCGATAATGAGAAGCCTAGTTCATTATCGGCCCGCCGCCCGCAAACAAGATCGCGTTTATTATCGCGCGAGTTACGTCCCTTCAACTTCCGTTCTGGCGTGTTTATTTCAAGAAAATAATGGGAAGATGTATCAGATTTTCCCGACACTATGGTGGTTTTATGATTGGAATTCACGCTATATGATTGAATTATTGTACCGAGCGTACGTATGCATTAATAATTTTAGCTGTCAACCTCTCATTGTTTGTTACTCATCTTCAATGCTGGTTTTCCCCTCTCCTATTTTCGGGACTCTGTGTTGGCTGACAAGTCAAATGATATTAAATTTAAATGTTCTTGAAAATATTTCTCTCTTAATCTACTTCATTATTCCACTGAATCCTCAAATGGGTCAAATGTCCAAAACTGTGGTAATAATAGTAATAACATGATTTCATCGGGCATTATGGTTTATTAACGGCCCTCTGAAATGATTAACAGCACTCGGGCCTATTAGCGTCCCTCGACTTCGTCTCGGGCCGCTAATAGGCCCTTGGGCTGTTAATCATTCCAGCCGGGCCGTTAATAAACCATAACGCCCTCAAAAATCATGTTATTGTTATAATATCAACATATATATCATTATTCAACCGGTGGGATACTGCCTTGTGTGCATTACGGTCTTGTGTGTGACCGGATGCCATGGAGGACCATAATGAAAACAATTGGTCTCTGGTTCGTTTTATAGTGATATTCCAGATGTTTTGGTCACCTGTTGGTACCAGACAACCTCTTGGCAGATCCACACCTGCATTGAAATCAACTATTTTACTTTGTCAAGTGGTCATGTACATGCCTCCAAATTCAACTTGAGTTTTACAGCACATTCTACACTACATGTATATACTGTTTTTGAACTCTATCTCTTTTACTTGTATCTGGCTGTTAGGACCATCATAATTAATCTTAACAATAATTGCACGACTGTTGTTGTTCATCTGTGCTCATACAATATAATACAGAGGAGGTCCGTCGTGATACTTTCGGATTAATGAAGCTTTGTAATAAAGAGCCATAATTATGTGCGCTATCTAGCTGAACGTAAAAGAGAATAAAGGACAAAACACAACCTGAATATAGAACCTACTGAATATAGACCACCGTTATAATTCGTCTAACCTGGTGCCTGATGTGGTCCCGCGCCCTTGCTTGGATACTGTTGCGGATTCTGGGGTGAAGCCATCGTGCAGTGTCAGTCTCTGATATATTCACGAAGATGGTAGACTTTTCTTGTTCTTTAAATTTACAAAGATATCATTACACAGTTTGTGTGTCATATTGCTTCAATCGCCAGCCTAGGTCAAGTGGCCCTGGTATTATGGTGTAGATTGATTATATTGAGAAACAGTACTGTTTTTTATTGCTATGTTAGAGTATAATGTGGCAAGTCTATACGTGAGTTACCGAACAGAACGTAATTATGGAGACTGAGCATTTAACTATACATATTGTAAATATATGAAGTTACTTTAATGGCTGTGCATTTATTACAGACGAACATACATATTTATTACTCCCCTATTACTATCTTTCGGTTGATTGCGATTATATATTGTGTGGTAATTTCACGCACTCTAACTAGATCGATCCAGATAACCTATCTGACGTATATGGCGCTATGAATAAAAACCAAGACGGTCCTACAATAATATGTCAACCTCCTATTATTTTTAGTATATAGCTAGCTAGTATGGGAATCAAGTGTACAAGTATGATATGACAATTAATATAATGTCGGGGGATTTGAAGAAGCACGACATTTCGATTTATTTTCGATTCCTGACACTGGAAATACCAACTATTATGCAGTGTAGATTACCGTATTGATTGAACATGATGTGGTTCGCATTGACTCAGACAGCCCCACTACAACCACTGCGCATCCATAAATGCCACCGAATGAACAGAATTCCGGGTGATAAAGACCGATACAGAAAACTGAAGTAACACATAACCAACAATGACACCATATCAATGCACACAACAGCAACACCCTGACTGTGTAAATAGGGTTGACAATTGCTTCAATCAAAAGTCATGACTGTGTCGCTTAACTATTTGGCAGATTTCCGGTAACTGTTTGTATTGTTTCCAGAATTAGGTTGTTCAAAGAACAATATATCCAATACTCTTACCTTTATACGCCAAACAAACTAGGCTCGAGTCAAACGTTCTATTCTATTTCAGGCGTGTTCGTGATTTACTAATTCATGGCTAATATATTATAAAATAAACAGCAATATCAATTAACAAAATACCCTAATATTAGAATGTACACATTCACATAGATGAAAACGCTTCCAAGATGTAGGCTTCACTGCACTTTACTTGAATTGGCCCACCGAATGCTAATGTATATATAGGGGCAATACCAAGAAATAATCCGTAATGCTCTGTTGAGAAATTGTACGCGTGTGGACTGAATTAATGATACCTCATTCACGAACACATGTGGGCCGGAATAGAATGATATGTCAACCGCCTCGATGCGAGGGTAAAGATTTCCGCAATATATGGCATCATATTTGCAACATATCCTCGCCCAAATACACATATAAGCGACCTACAGTGTACAATAATTATGTAGACAATGTGATTATTTGACTCTTTAATAAGCAGATATTGGACTCATATGACCATATCCGTTATTCTGTTTTATGTCGCGGGCCGCAGTGAAAATGGGTGTTAAAGAGCGCACACCTGAAAATTGAGTTGGCTTATTTGTGACATTGTCCGCACATAATCTGCTTACAATCGCCTAATGAGTCGATAGTGTAACTTAAACGCTCCCATTTCCAGCACATTATCGACTTTAAATGAGGCGATTCTAAGCAGTTTATCTACCTAAACAAATTATATCATACAAATATAGCATTAACACTGTATTAAAGCCATATCCAGTGCCATAAAGCATTAACACTGTATTAAAGCCATACCCAGCATCATAAAGCATTAACACTGTATTAAAGCCATATCAAGTGTCATAAAGCATTAACACGGTATTAAAGCCATATCAAGTGTCATAAAGCATTAACACTTTATTAAAGCCATATCCAGCATCAGAACGCATTAATACTGTCTTAAAGCCATATCCAGTGTCATAAAGCATTAATACTGTCTTAAAGCCATAAGCAAATAATGTGTGGGTTTTTTAGGGAACAGGCTTATATCTGTCATGTGTTGCTTTTCGTGAAGGGTGGTGTAGACACCCTGGTGGTGATTGGGCGGCCGTGTCACACGAGGCGTCGAACGGCGGCTACGGCTCAGTCCTTTGGTCGTGCCCTCCTTGGTGACGGTGCTTTGACGTTTTTATTAGTTTCCATGTATGTTCGTTCGGTCGTATCACATTTCGTTGAAAATCGTCTTGAGTAACATTGACCTGGTGGTTGGTCTGGCCCCGTGTAAGGACTCTGTTGCTGACCCTGTAGCTGACTCTGTTGCTGACTCTGGTCACGGTATCCACCTTCACAATACCGACTACGATATTTGATGAAATACCGCGGTATGACTAAATACCGTCAAGAATAATTTCCAAACATTTTGCTTGTCAATATCCTTTGGAATATGCAGTGCGCAATTCAATATTTGAGTGTGAATGTAGTGTCACACCGACACACGCAAATAGGACAACGCAATGCATGTCACTGGTTATCATAACACTGTATGGGGTCCTAATTACGTACGTCGCTTACGTAAAACAAATATCAAACAATTAATTCACAATTTTTATTTCATAACAAAGCATATTCAACGCTATAAAATAACGACAACACTGAACTGACATGTTTATCTGAACAAATTACACCACTACAGTCCAATGAGTCTACATTTTTGCCGCGAGAAACGACAACATATTAACATTATATGGCTTCAGACAAGAACGCTTCGGTGCAACAATCTGTCCCGACTTACTGAATACGCGCTCAGAAGGCACACTTGCGACACATTTATATACAGAGATATGTTCGCGCGAATTCGGACAACGTTGTATAGTTTACATTTCGTAATTGTATGGATGGGGATCATGGTCTAATTATTTATTTGTGTGCACTAATTTGAGCTGCAAATATGAGACGAATATAACACACACCCATCAGTATACAACGCGTTGACACTCCCTTTGTTATGAATGCTTTTAGCACTTTCTTCAGTTTTGCTCTGGGCGTCTTGTCGGGCTTGTTATCTTTTCGTATCGTTTGTTCTCGTTTCGTCTCGCTGGATCTCTTTCATTACTGACAAGCTCGCGTTATTGCCTCGGATTATATGTTAACGTTTGATGTCGTAAAACCAACTAAAAGAAGAAAATATAGCGTGCCGAGATATACCGACTATTCAAGTAATCCAATACCGACTACACGTATTAAAAATAACACCGCGGTATGACTAAATACCGAAAAACCGCGAAGCCCTACTCAGGTGTGTACTGTGATCTGGTCCCGTGTATGGACTATGTTGCTGACTCTGGTGTGAACTATTTTGTGAAGCCATCATGTGGTGCCACAATATGGTATTCTCAGGACCAGGATGACAGAAGTTTTGCCTTGCTCTCGAACTTTAGACAGATAGAATAACAGTTGGTCTCAAATATACCGTAAATCGGTCAGACCTGTTCAAATTTGTCTTGCTATTATCATACCGTGTCGGACGGTCCTGCTTATTTAGTTACGGTGTTGGTTGGGTAAAGTGATTATGTTAAGAAGCATTATTGTCATTTTAGAGCACTTTAGTGTGAACATACTGTGTTATTTTAAATATAAAAACATACAATTCATTTCAGTTTGTGTACACAGTAATGAATAAATGGAGTTGACAACAATTATTACTACTGTATTAAAGTCATACCCAGTGTCATAAAGCATTAACACTGTATTCAAGCCATATCCAGTGTCATAAAGTTATAGTACTGTCTTAAAGTCATCTCAAGTGTGATATAGCATTAACACTGTTTTAAAACCCTCTCAAGTGTCATATAGCAATAACACTGTATTAAAGCCATACCAAGTGTCATAAAGCATTAACACTTTATTAAAGCCATATCCAGTGTCATAAAGCAGTAACACTGTATTAAAGCCATATCCAGTGTCATAAAGCACTAACACTGGATTAAAGCCATATCAAGTGTCATAAAGCATTTACACTGTATTAAAGCCATATTCAGTGTCATAAAACATTAACACTGTATTAAAGCCATATTCAGTGTCATAAAGCATTAACACTGTATTAAAGCCATATTCAGTGTCATAAAGCATTAACACTGTATTAAAGCCATATCCAATGTCATAAAGCATTAACACTGTATTGAAGCCATATCAAGTGTCATAAAGCATATACACCGTGTTAAAGCCATATCCAGTGTCATAAATCACTAACACTTTATTAAAACCATATCCAGTGTCATAAAGCACTAACACTTTATTAAAGCCATACCCAGCATCATAAAGCATTAACACTTTATTAAAGCCAAATCAAGTGTCATACAGCATTAAAGCATACCGTATTAAAGCCATGTCCAGCATCACAAAGCATTAATACTGTCTTAAAGCAATATCAAGTGTCACAAAGCATTAACACTATTAAAGCCATATCCAGTGTCATAAAGCATTAACACTGTATAAAAACCATACCCCGTGTCATAAAGCATTAACACTGTATTAAAGCCATATCCAGTGCCATAAAGCATTAACACTGTACTAAAGCCATACCCAGCATCATAAAGCATTAATACTGTCTTAAAGCAATATACAGTGTCATAAAGCATTAACACTGAATTAAAGCCATACCCAGTATCATAAAGCATTACCACTGTATTAAAGCCATATCAAGTGTCATAAAGCATTAACACTGTATTAAAGCCATATCAAGTGTCATAAAGCATTAACACTTTATTAAAGCCATATCCAGCATCACAAAGCATTAATATTGTCTTAAAGCCATATCCAGTGTCATAAAGCATTAATACTGTCTTAAAGCCATATCCAGTGTCATAAAGCATTAATACTGTCTTAAAGCCATGTGCAGTGTCATAAAGCATTAACACTGTGTGCCAGACATATCCAGTGTCATACACCATTAACACGGTATTAAAGCCATACCAAGCGTCATAAAGCATTAATACTGTCTTAAAGCCATATCCAGTGTCATAAAGCATTAATACTGTGTGCCAGCCATATCCAGTGTCATACACCATTAACACGGTATTAAAGCCATATCAAGCGTCATAAAGCATTAACACTGTATTAAAGCCACACCCAGTGCCATAACGCATTAATACTGTTTTTAAGCCATATCAATTAATTTCTTACGACCCCATTCATTTATGATGTTACATATCTACATGGATTTTTCGAAATGTAATTACCAATTATGTTGATTATGATGCGTAATTTTCCGGGCGCGGATTGCCGACATTAGGTTCGAGTTGTATAACAAATGGGTGTAGTTAGTGTAAACATATTTTATTGCATAATAATATCACAACGGGATTGAGACACAAGTTTTACAACTTACAAATGGTCTCTCTCCCCACATAATTGTATTACACAAAATGAACATAAAATATAATCACACACAAAATAATTCATATGTACAACATCTTTTCACTTATAACAATATAATGATATAATCCCGAGTATGACAATAACGGTGGATATTTCTCTTTATGGGGGGGGGGGGTGGTTCGTCCCGTGGGTCGGTGGCTCAGACGAGTCTTCGCATTCTATATATGTAGTGATAATACAACATGTTACATTTGCAGCGTAGGTTTGCACATCAATGTGTTTACTAAAATTTGAACCGCGATGTCGAGGTTATGTATAATTGAACAGCCCTAAATATGCTCATGTTTTGTGTACTATTCAGGTTAGTATCTCCAAGGAGGAGTTTCTCGAGATTAATAGTTAGTACACCAATGGTAGCGAGTTGGTGAAACAACAAACATCGTTGATCTGTGTAAAATGGACAAACAAAAAAATAATGATTTGCTTCTTCGGCCGGGTGACCACAACGACAGCTTGGGTTGTCCGATATGAAGTTAGAAAATTTGTCACCGTTTAAATCGCTACAGTAATTTCGAAGTTTGCAATGAATGATGTTTATCGCGCGATTTCCGAAATTAAAATAGTCTGGTGGCACAAGAACTGGATCAGTCGTTAGGTATTTTGTTTTAAAAATACTAATGGAAGATGATTCTTTTATTTTATTTGACAGGGTATTCCATTCCCTAGTTGTATTTGGGAAAAATGTGTGTTCAAAATGGACAGTTCTTTTGAATGTGTATGGAGGAAAACTTGTTTTATCTCTAAAATCATATCTAGTAGCTGATTCTGGGCGGGTGGGTAAGAGATTGTTGAGATATTTAGGGGTCTTGTTATTAGTTATTCTGTACATGATATTCATTCTATGAGATTTCCTTCTGTTTGTTAACGTTTGCCACCCCAATTCTACTAGCAAGTTTTTCACAGGAACGGATCGCGTGAGACCTGTAACAATTCGACCCGCGTCCGCTTGGATGCGATCTAGTTTTGAAATAACATTTGCTGGGGCGGAGTCCCAGACAACGTCAGCGTAATCCATCAGGGGCAATATGTACGCTCGATAAATTGTGTCTAAGGTTTTCCTATTTAAAGAAAATTTCAATTGTCTTAGATATGCAAGGCGGCCATATATTTTCTTTGATAACTCATTGATATGTTTGTCCCAGTTTAGGTCACTCTGTATATTCAAGCCAAGGTGTTTGTGTGATTCTACTTGGGTTATAGGTTCACCACTGAGAAAAAGATGTATGTCAGGCTGGGCACCGGTATAAGAGAATGTCATGGACTTAGTTTTACTACTATTGAATTTTACTAGCCATTGATTTGACCATTTATCTATGGCTTTAAAATCAGTATTTACACCCTCCTCAAGGTCCTGGAGACTTCCATTGCTAGCAGTGAGGCAAGTATCATCCGCATACATTCTAGTGAAAGATTTAATATTTTCAGCGAGATCATTAATATATACCAAGAATAAGAAAGGGCCAAGAATAGATCCCTGGGGGACACCATCGAGTATCTTTTTATATTCTGAAGACGTGTTATTTACCATCACCCTTTGTTTTCGATCTGAGAGATAGTCATTAATGAAAGCAAGAAGTGGTCCGGAAATTTCACATCGTTCAAGTTTATATACCAGTCCCTCGTGGGTGTAGTTACAAGTATGTCGGGTTTCGTCTGTATGCATATTAATTCGGAATATTAATATGTGTATAGTATAACAGTAAATGTCTATGCCACCATTATGTATAAATGCATCCAATTTACAATATTGTGTTTTATGACCATAAACATTGTGCATATATATGTAATCCCACAGTTGAATTGCGCGTCCGAGAACCGTTTAGTTTGAGTTGGAAACAGGTGTAATTTTTAAATAGATGAGAGTGTTAGAACTACAAGGTAATGCCATTATTAAAATAGAATAGAATATAATTTATTAGCAAGAACGTCCATATATAAGGACAGGTTGCTGAGAATACATAATGAATAAACAATCAAATAGCAAACATGGCGACAAGTAGTACTAAAGCGTTCAAATAATAATACAAATGAAAAGGATCAATCACACCGCGGCAATCTACCACGGAATGATTGTGTAATGACATACAGTTGTGCTGCGACTGTAAATACAATATCACAATTATTCCCGGAGGCCATTTGGTATCCCAAAAACCGTAATAAAATTAGACTTGCAATAATAATACCTCAATGCAAAGAACATCCGGGTCAGATTACATACACCTGCACAAATTTCGGGACAATAGTTGGTCATAATCACTTTAAATTTCTCTAGTGGGCAAAGTTGATCAAAATGGTGGTGTACATAACTAATCATCGATACTAAATCATTCCTATGGCCCGCATAAAGCGAGCAGTCCATCAGAAAGTGAAATTCATCTTCTATAGAGCCAAGTTTACAAAATAGACATATTCTTTTCTCTACAGCTATAGGGGGTTTGCGTGTCTGCCCTTTTCTATGAGTAATGGGTGATTACTAATCCGAAAGCGAGCGAATGCGGTTCTATCCTCTATTGTGCTAGTGTAAATAAGGTAGTCATGTTTAAAAAGTCGATACTTTCTCAGTTGATATTCTTCCTGTGGGTGAGGCTTCGTCGCTGAGGCTTATATGGAAGTCAGAAACATGGTTCGCCTTCGTTGTTAGTTTGAAATTGCTTAGTGTTGGAACCATGGGCCTGTAACGCGCTCCGCTGCCCGCCCCCCCCCCCCCCATTTTGCGCTGCCCGTATACGCCGCTTTTATACACGCGCCTGCTTCCCGTTAATGGTAGTATAATAGAGACAATGAGAACTGTAGATATATCCCGTTTTACCATCGCTCGGGAATCGGACCAATTTAGCCCATTTACCTGAGTAATGCTATCAATATATAGACACGGATGTGTCGGCGAAGGATTCATCTTTCAATCAGTACCACAAGCTCCCATCAGAACCATTATAGCCATAGCATTTGATAATTTGTTTACCACCGAATATTGTCTCCGGAGAGCGTAAATATTCGGATTGATCCGACTCAGAGAACAATGGACGATATGTTCCTCTAAATTCACCCCCATACAGCTTACTATAATAAAAAATCGGCCAAACGATCAACGAAGCATCTAGCGCATAGTGATGTCGTGTCGGCTAATAATTTATATACTCATACAAATCAACATATCGTCAGTAACATTTTTGTATAGAGGCGAAATCTGTCCATAATTCTGAATTTTTTTTTCATTTTTTGTTAACGATTTACGCAGCTCCTCATTTTAATATTCATTACGACCTGACCTTTCCATGACTGCCATAGTAGAAACGGCCAATCAGCGCTCAGTATTATAATTGAGGTCATGTGATAATGAATATTAAAATGAGGAGCTGCGTAAATGGTAAAAAATAAAATAAAACACAAATCCCCTTTCAGACTAAAACGAAAAAATAAATGTCATTCAGAAATATAGCACAACCCGTTCCGACAGGAGTGTTTGGTATGCTGGTGTTGCATTTTATCACCCAAATGTCAAGTGGTTGCCTAAATCGACGTTTCTACTTCCTAAAATAGGGATATGTTTTTCAGTCCGAGGATTTGTCCATGGCATGGCCGAACAAACAGGAAAGTCATAATTCCATGTTCTCTGGATTTACTTTTCAGTAAAGCTGTAAATGACATTTACTTTGTCTGTGATATAAACGTTTATAAACACATCTCCATATTCTTGGCATTTTGAAGATTCGCTCTTGCTTCATAAAACCGCTTCCTAACTTTATAAGTTGAGATTGTCACTAATATAGGTCGATCTACATGTACCGCGTCTGGGTTCGTGGATTCAGTTTTAAGCTCCCAATTACCTGAGTACACGTTTGCCGACCTTTGCTAAAGATCAATCTACCTACTCACATCGATACCCATTATTATTCTTACAGAAACGCAACAATACAGAACATTTTAAATCGACCTTTCTGCCTAAGATGGTAATTAAATGGAATGCAGTGGTAATAAATGGTTCATCTGATCGCACCAAAACCGACATATTGAAATTAGTGTATGACAAATTGCCTATATTTCCCTCAAAACCGCCGCCATACTTCAATTCAGGCACTCGCAAAAGGAACATCGTGCACACCAAGCTAAGGAATAACTGCAGCGATTTAAATTTTGATAAACTTGAAAACTATATTTCTATAACAGATCACTGTCAATGTGGGTTTTATATTGAAGACGCCTCACATTTTTTCTTCCAGTGCCCGTTATTTGAAGAGAGTCGCTTAATATTCATCCAACGCCTTTGGCTAAATGGAATTTTCGTTGTTAGGATTGAAGATATCCTCTTTGGTCAAAGCAACCTATCCAATACTTTAAATGATAAATTGTTTCGCAATACGAAAACTTTCATTTCATCATCGGGTAGATTTCATTGACGGAAAACATTTAAAATCCAAATAAGCCTATATCTTCATACATTCCCCATATTGCCATCAAAATACTCGGCTCAGCTCGCCATAGGACCTACATCCCATCCTTGATATCTGTCTACTCACTTTATACCTCACCCTCATTCTCGACCCTCCTCGTTTTAGGTACTACATTCAAATTATAAGCTAATATTGAGTCCTACATAATTCCATATACAACTAATAATTTGCGTTTCAATATTTTTAAGGGAGAGGAGCAATATTCTAAGTTGAATAACTTGTGCTCCCATCCCTTTTGATTAACTCATATCTTATTTCATATTCTAATTTGTTAAATGTATTATGTAATGAGGGTCAAATAAAATATGTTCAAACAAGTGTTTTCCCGATCGGTGCCATCTTGCGATTTATTCAATAGTTTAGTTTATCCCCAAGTCAGATATCAGATCTATCATGATGTTATCTGTGTCCTCCCCTGTTCCATTGAGTCTGATATTCTGAGTGATACACGCATGGTGTACTGCTTTATGTATCCGATAGTTTGATGTCTCCCTGTTCATGCACCGTCTCTTCGAGGTCTCTGCATATACCTCAGCTGTTCAGCGTAGTCTGGAAAACAGTTTTCAGAGTTGTAATTATCCAGGGATTCTGCACAGTCACGACTATCCGTTATATCACGTCGCCTGCCACGGGATGCTATGGCGTCATTTGAGAACAACCTTGTTTCATCATGCGCGCATGAAGAACATGTATGTGGGTACATCTGCCAGATATATGGTTTCTGAATGTCTACCAAGTGCTGACTCAATATATTTTCTGCGGCATCTTTCGGTATTCAGATATGGGTTACCGATAGCAGCATCGGCATGCGCCGAGAATGAACCTTCATTTGTTTGTTTCGAATCCAAAGGTAGTCATCAGAGCTTCTGTCCCTCTTAGCCAGTGTTAAAAGTGTGCAGTTGAATAGGAAAATATGTCATAGAAACTTCGCTGTTTGTCATGTGATAACAATAACAACTGAAATTTTGTTGTTCTCGGCTGTCGACATGGCGCCCGCAATTGGATGGTTTAAATTTATTTATTGCCAATAACTATATTACAATAAATTTGACATTAATATTTTTTGGAGGACCAGTGCGACCTTCTCTCCAAAAATGAGTAATTTGTAATGCGCCAAAGTGAGCGAGTAAGCAGTAGTCGATTATGTCAGCATATGTATATAGTATCTGGCTAGTAATAAATAATGTTTCAAATTTTTTTTCTAGTTTTCTTGTAAATTTCACACTAGTTAACATTAACATTTTTGGAACATGGCAATAATGGTTGGACTTGAAAGAATGAGTTGGTTATTATCTTTGACGTTTATAAAATGTCACCTTTGTCGAAGTCAAATAGATTGCAGGTACATCTCGCATATACCCAGAATTTTTGATTTTCTTCATCAAGATATATTTCAGTAGAGGAGTCATGTAACAACTTACACCGTGTTGGTCTGTGGTTCAGAACATATAACATACCCCAATATATCGATTTTTATCTGAAACAAATCGCCACCCGACATCCGATTTATTTAAAAGATACAGAGGATGTTCTTATCAAGCTGATACAAAATATACCAGTAACCTCCCTGATCGCACGGAATTAACCTTCGATATCCCCTAGACTGTTTAACCATATATATGTCTGGTCAGTTGGAATCGGCAAGTCATTAGTCGATATATAAACCGAGGGGGAGTCATGAGAACGAGATATCAGCAGCTGTATGTGGTAATCGATCTTCGGAGTTTTACATGGGTTTTCACCATGCGATTTCCATATTTATACAGTTCTTGACTGTATTCACTTACATCCAGACATTTATTTATATACTACTGTTGCTGTCACCATTTATGCTTGATAAATGTGTTGCCACATCAATATTAAAGTTATATACTGAAGATCTATCCACTCGTGGAATTGTGAGTCCGCATTAGAGAGTCAGTAAGTATGTACTACAATCAATGCAAATCCATAATAACACAATTCTGGTGATAGACAGATGCAGAACAATGAGGTGACACATAACCAACGATCAAATTTTAAATTTCGCAGCGCATACAACAATAAAAACACACAAATTGGGTTTACACGTTTGGCTATTAATAATACTCATTAATCGCTTACCTATCTGGCAATAATCCAATGACGGTTATGTTGTTTATTGAATGATGTTTTCAAAATGCAATACATCGAGTAGTTACCTTACCTTTACTAGAAACTGATTAGGATCGTAACATAACATTCCATTATGACGCAGTGATGCATGGAATAATAGGCTAACACACAACGCACGATTAGGTGAATTAACAAAATACTTCTATTAATGTTAGATTGGGTATATGCAAACGTATAGGTGAAAAACTTCATGTATGCAAGCTTCGTTGAATCATGTTGTATATAGAGCAAGAGCGAATATGTAATCCTCTTGTTGGGCAATGTTAGGCATACGTAATTTGAATTACCATATTTGCTGCCAAATGACGTTATGACGTCGTGTGCTGGGTTTCTGACGGTAATGTCATTTTGCAGTGGTAAAATATGACTGGGAATATAACAAAAACCATACCACTGACTCAGTTGAAAGGCTACTATCGTTCACAGATCGTGGAACATCAATGTTTAAAACTTCGAAATAAAGTTATTCCGATGTAACCATATCTGAGTTCCAGTTGTGTATAATGGCCTACTGCTAGTGTGCAGGTATATATGTGTATCTAGGTATGTAGTACCTACGTTCCATATAAGCACACTGCGTGCACTTTTACTCCGTAATATACCACTCGAAGATACATACATGTAGGTAGGCCTACGTGTTTGTATCATCATCACAATAAATACCAAATTTGAGAGGGGCTAAAATAGTATTATAGTCATATGTAACTAGCAGGTTATCCGACTATTTGACAAACCTTGTCATCTCCATAACCACGCCTATGAGGTCAAAGTATTCAAACCTGCAAACCTTTGATGTGGTTTTCTATCGGTTAAAGCCATGCTGGGACATGGCTGGAGTGTCTACACCCGTGTGGGCCCGGGGTAGAATCGGCCTACCGCCCCACCGCGAGGGGTAAACATCCCCTAAATTGGCACCCTGTTTGCCGTGGGGTAGCATCACCAAATTCACCTCTGGGAACCTCATTCTGCTGAGGTGTCAGTAGAATGAGGTCCCCAGAGGGTGAATTTGGTGGTAGCATCACTAAATTCACATCTGGGGACCTCATTCTGCAAATGACAGACACACTATTTCAAGGCTCAACTGATACTTCAAGATTTCTAACTTTTGGCAATTTCCCACGCAACATCCCCGCTAAATTTCTGTCCAAAGATTTTACCGAAACGGCGAAAGTAGTAAAATATTTTATTTTGTGTATACTCCATACTAAATATATATTGGAGAATCACAACAAATTAATCCTACATGTGGTTTACAATTTCCATGTGTTGCTTTGTCTGGCATGGAATTCCCAAATGTTGAACATGTTTACAAAAGTTGGAGGGTCGAATCCGCGAAACACTACAGCCCAACCACACTGCCGCCACGTCTCTCGTCAAAGCAAATCACACAATTCAATGCTCAAACTACAGCTAGTAATTCCCTATCTTTATCACGTTCTGGTGACCAAACAAGATCGGGGAACGCAGGACATAATATAGATATAGACTTCGCATTCTGAAAAGACTTATCAAAGTATTATACATTAAATAAGCTGTTTCCGAATTCCCAACAAAAGCAATTATACGCGGTGTTAATCGAGCCTCTGCGGATGGCCATTGTTATGGTAACTGAAGCGTGTTTGTGTAAGTATAATGAGGTCTAGTCTAGTGATGTGAAATATGTGATCCCGGTGGAGACTACATAATAAGTGCAATCTTATTGCAATATTCGTATTGCAGCTAAATTAGCGACATTACAAAAACTCCCTATAATTCAAATGGTGTAGTCCATGGTACAATGGGTGGAACAAATATAGGAGACATGTAATACAACTATTTGCAGAGGGGTTGATCTCATGAGGGATATATCAATTGAGCTTAAGCTCAATAAGTAATGTCTTATTGGCCTTAAAAGCAATAATGAATCCCTTATTGCGCTTAAGAGCAATAAAGGAAGATCTAGATATTAGAGATTCCTTACTGCGCATAAGCACAATTATCTATTAAATGTCAATTTGAATTTGGCTTACCATAGAGATCACCAATGATGTATATGGTTTACGTGACATGACACAAATTCACACCGCAATATTTAAAATAAAAATAGTTTAATTTTAACGTGACTCAAAAGGCATGCGATGTCAACAAACATGGACACGGCCGGTGCAGACCCGCATAAATCATTTCCACAAAGCCAACGGCAAACTATAATATTTTGATACGATGAATTGTATAACATAAATAGTAAATACGTGTACCACAGGCTTTGGTAGTTTTATATACCTTTTTCATGAAAATTTTATCCTATCTTACTAATAAAGAGAACAGGTATATAAGTAATTATGTAGCAGAAATCACGAAATTTTAAAACATTGTTTTAACAACTCACACATGTAAGTTGTCTATATGCATATATGCTAATATATACTTCAATACACCAATATATATATTACCTAATTCACCGTACATACATTGTTCCTGAAAAACTGTTTTTGGAAGAAATAAAATTGTTGAAAACGTACGTCTGTTACCGGAATTGCTGCTGTAGGAGTCTACTCGATTGACTATCTGATTGATCCAGGTCTGTTCGATTGTCGACCTGCTGTTCCAGCCTTGGACAGAATTTTGGATTTTGTACGCAAAACAACCCAGCGGCCCTACTATTGCTGAAGTTCAAGGGCGTTTGGTATGGTGCAAGAAGACATTTCGCGTCCAGCATTTGGTTACATTAGACATGATTACATTAAAAATATTCAGTTAGTCAACTGGCGTTTTTTTGGTTTCATTTTGATAAATAAATAAAATACTAGACACCCTATTATTTAAGTTCTGCTTAAATGTGTGACTAAGGCAATTGTTTTATTGGAGAGATATCTGGAACTGTTGGAACAATCCAATTTGAACACTCTTTTATTTTCGTACCCGAGTACATTATGGTCTATATGTTCGTATGATAACCTGCCTTTACCAAACCGGAACTTGCGCCGAATATGGCATTTTAGGTATACAGTGGACATTTCGCTACTTTCGTGGCTAGTTATTCACCTGTTCTCTTTATTAGTAAGATAGGATAAAATTTTCATGAAAAAGGTATATAAAACTACCAAAGCCTGTGCGTGTACATACCATAGAAATAATCCATTAGTCTATTGTTGACAGATTCGAGTCATTAATTTACCGGCGACAGCCTCCGCTTCACTGTCACGCTGTGACTGTCTCCAGTCCAGTGAAAAGAAAATATGAAATCTTATTACCTACACTTCCAGTCACACATTCTCGAGAAATTTGCAGCTCATCACAATTGAGTGAACATTGATCAGATATATGTGTGTAAAGACCCACTAAAACCAAACATGCTTTTGATTAAGCGGTATAATCCCATTCCATTCAGGTCGAGAATTCAAATCATGTTTAACTCCAATTAAATCTTTAGAATGTTGACACGCCGGTGTAAAATTCATGGAATCTAATGCGCCATTTTGCAAAAACACAAGTTCGGGAAGTCTATTTTTAGCGCAGTAAATCGTCTGAACTATATTTATTCACCTATTATCTTATTTTGACCACCAAAAGTTTGCAATAATGCTAATTATTTTTGTATTCTTTCGGTATTGATAAGAACATTATGAACTGAGCCAAACATACATGTAGACAATTGTAACCCAAAACATAAGAACTAAAAACAAGAACATCTTACAAAAATGTCATTATGGCAGTTGTGTATCAACGGAGCGATGGGATATACCATTGCCTGGAGTTTGAGCGACGAGTACTAGTTCGATATTTATTTCAATACCTCCATTTCTGGAGAAGAGTATTTACAACAAGATTATTTACAATTTTGAACATGAGTAAGACAGCTGTGAAAAAGTATACTATACACTTATGTGACAGCAAGTTAGTATGCAGAATGTGCATGCCACATTATAAGATGGCGTGTGGATTCAACCACGATATCTAACTCGGCGTGCTCAACATCGATACTTCGCTAAATCCAACCAAGCTGTTGTTGCTGCAAGCTGTATGCAGAGTTCAGTTCCCTAAGCACGACCTACCGCAGCCAGAACCTACATATAATGTGAAGAAATCGCATATTTATTTGAGACATTTTGTAGGTTACAATTCATTCTGCATTATTCTGAGAAACTGAACGGTCCATATTCATTTGAAAATTGTCGAGATCAAGCCAGAATTAATTGAAACTGACAAAACACTTCATAAAAGATATATTTAATTAATAAAACACACATGCCGGCAGCGGTATGACATAGCGTAGCGAGGGACTGGACTATATTTTGCAGCTTGTTGTTGCGGTAGACTCAATAATCAACATGGTGGCTCCGAACTCAGGCGGGTACTTTGATTCCATTACATATCGAAAACGCTAACCGCTGGATTCTCGAACTACAAACGTATTCAGTTTTACGCACATATGTCTATTAGCAACAGAAGTGAATTGGTCAATACATGTATCTATTATGTTCGCTAGATGTTTGCACACTGGTCAATCTGTGAATAAAATTCATCTCAATCGAGTCAGTTCGCTCAGATTTGGGCATTTTATTTGAATATTTTATTTGTATATATTTTGTTTAATATTATTCTAGTTCATTGATACGCTTGTTTTAAATAATTAATCTCTCAGTCATGATATGGACAAACGAATTAACAACGTTAAACCGGAATGAAATAAACAAACAAGTCAAATGCACTTATATCAGGTAGCTCAAACAAATTTAACCGAATAATAGCTGTCCAATTATAAACTATGAAGTTGTATACGAATACTGGTGAACACTCTCTACAATACCATAGACTTCTGTCTAATAAATAATTTACTATGGTCTAGCCCCATCATGGGTGGCACCAGAACATCCCCGACAGGGGAGCTGTGCTCCCCGACAGGGGGGGGGGGCTACACTAAATTACACCATATTGCCTGTTGGTATGTGAAATGAGCCCACATAGTGTGTGTGGCGAACCAATGAACACAACCATATCGAAGTAATTATAGTCTCTTAGCAGATGAGATAACTCGAAGATTAAAACCCATGTATTGTTGTGAAAATTCCTATATTCTAGGGAGGCCACTTGTCTTCTGTGTCAGTTCTAATTTCATTAGTTGCAAGTGCCAGTATGGTGTTTCACTGTCGGGGATATAGCTAACATATGGCCATTATGTAGGTACTCAATGGTTCTATAGACCAATGTGGCCATTGTGACGAATGCCAGAGTAGCCAGCAATGACAAAGCACACATGTTTCAATAGATTTTCATTACCACTAAAACGCTGATGCTGTAACAATACAGGGGAATACCCCCAGATTTAATGGGAACATGCGTGCCATGAATATTTTGTGTGGGATATATTCCGCTGTATGTTCTCTCTCTGACACTTTCCCACACTGACAGTCTGTACATGATTACTTCATCTTATACACACATTCACACAACCGACTTACATATAGAAAATCCCCGACAAGTCCTCCCCGACGAGGGGGCTAGAGCTCCCCGACAAGGGGGCTGTAACCCCCCTGTGCCCCCCACTGGCGCCACCCTGGCCCCATGAGAATCGAGTCAACGTAATATAACGCCAACCGTCACAGATGCGCAAACACACACCATTCGAAGCAGAGAGCGGACTGGATAGGGCACAACGAACGGACCGATTAATATTCATAAAATGCAATTACAGTGTAATATTTACTTAGGATATTTACTATTGAAATTCAGAGTGGCTGTTTTGAGTAAACGATTATCACCTACTTATAGTACACAACAGAACAACTATAATTTACGAATTTAATCAACAACTGCCCAATTTCGTCTTAATTAATAACGGGTGAACGTGCACTCGTGCATGCGTGGTACCCGATTAACACTACCTGAAAATGATATGGACATTATCTTAAGTCACTTCGTTAGATGTAAAATACAAATAAGACCATTGTGATTTGTGACGATATTTATTGAATATTTTTCTAATACTTCTTTGTTTGTTGATATCTCTAGTGGTTCCGGTTATCAAATTGTCAACTTTTTAAAAGTTCCATACCTGCAGCATACTCAGAAATGTCAAACAATTATCGTGTCAAAGATATTTCATTGCCAAATGTTTTTGCAAAATTAACATTTTGTTCTTTTTCTTTTTGTGACGGATTTGGATCACCAGAACATGACAAATGACGATAGGCTCAGTTTGAGGATCTAATACAATGTGCTACATTAATTAATATTTACAACTGTACAACTTTATTGTCAATGGAGCAAATACATACCGATTTACACCAACACACTAATTTACACGAAGAACATTTAATTTCGCACTTTTATAACACATCCGGTGACCACAATTCAAGAATATTAGAACTATTATGACATGCACACTTTATTTAGTCTGAGAAGATTCACAAGTTCCAACATAAGTGAGACAAACGCTTTTAAGTTGACCATATCAGGAACAAATATATTCTGTTTTGATTGTGTTGCGCCGAACAATACGAAGAAACAGTTTTATTTTCTTCTTTGATGTGATAATTGCTGACTTCAATATTTGTTTCGGGTCATAGAGTTTAGGTATGATAAGAATTTATCGACGTAACATGACAAATTCGATGAATTATTGTGCCTGATGTATACCTGGGTTGTGCGAGTCTCTCTA
Organism: Siphonodentalium dalli; assembly: GCA_032622095.1. Lineage (NCBI taxonomy): Eukaryota > Metazoa > Mollusca > Scaphopoda > Gadilida > Siphonodentaliidae > Siphonodentalium > Siphonodentalium dalli. Next base: position 59,090,837 of record CP136062.1, read on the forward strand.
TCGTCAACAAATTCCGCACGATGGCTTATTGTCCAATCTAAAAATACAACCTCTCGTTGTATACCAAATTGGTCAAAATATCCTATTGCTAAGCCAATGTTCTGCTCATCGCAATGTTAAAATGCATCAAAATGTACAAGGATAACGAAGACCCAATGAGAACGTCCAACTTAATACGCAATGACTGGGGTTTCATGATGGTAAACTCAGTACACGTGTCACATGAAACTCGATATACACCTATCCACACATGCATGTAATGTGCATGCCTCCAATGTATTGTATTATACCCCATTGGAGTATGGCAAATATACAGGGTACATGTACACATATCAGGGTTGTTCTGTGATAAGATAAAATTGGACATATTTAACGACTTATTATACGAGTCGCCCCATTGCAAAGTGTGTGGTTCTTTTTGGCACTGTGACAAGCACGATAACTAATTCGGACGTGTACACATGAAGCTGCTACTCTTACAAAGACTCAATCCGTAGAGCTTGGTTAGGTTGCAAGGATTGCTGAAGAATATGCATGCATATACAAAGAAATAACGCTGCAAACTTTCCTGCAGGTATGCACATAATCGACCTATAATGTGAAATATATACATAGTGTAATTATTTGATTCTGAAACAAGCAGATATGGACTCCTACCCGTTATTTCGTTGTAATGGCGAAGACCACAGTGAAAACACATGTTAAAGAGCATCTGAAAGGTCGTGAGTTGGCTTATTTGTGTCATTGTCCGGACATAATATGCTTAGAATCGCCTCATTATGAGTCGATAATGTGACTGAAATGCTCTAAATTTCAGCACATTAAACGAGGCGATTCTAAGCATATTATCTACGTACACCACGTTCTATTATAAGCAGCTAATGTGCGGGGTTTCGGAAGAACATGCTGAAATATATGTTATCGACCATGAACCCCGTGTAACTGATTCTCAATTATTATGTTGAAATATTTCCACACCCGCACACTTTATGTGAAAATAAAAAATGTCCTACTGTGAAACACTATTTGTACTTTCATGCATAACGTTTCAATGAAGAATATGTACCCGGTTATTAAACAATTGAAATACACCATCAATTCATGTTCTCAAATTTCCAACTGCTGCTACTTCATTCAATAATGAAATTTTCAACTTTTGGCAAAAATTTAATTGTTGTTGGTGAATTATAGATTGACCAAATAGTATTCGCTGGTATATATGTGTTATCATTATGGGGGTAGATATGTTACATCAGCCCAAGTTATGTTTCCGCTACTGCGATCAACCGGAACATATATATGTACATGTTTGTGTTAACTGTTATATATAAACACAACAATACTAGTGCCAAATGGTTTAATATTAAACTTGATTCAATTATATGTACAATAGCTGGGCCAACGGTGTGGAGTAGCGTTTAACCCCATATTTGGCCAAAATTGTCATCATTCAGTGATACACTGCAGCTACCGTTATACGAAGAAAAGATTGAAACGGTTTTGATAATTTGATTTGCCAATCAATATTTATTGACAAATACACGTATGTTATATGCTGAATATTAATGTTGACTATATCCATATACATTCTGATGCGAGTACTTAAATTGTCATAAGTTTTACTAGTCCAATTTTCCTTCGAACTAAATCAACTAGTGAAATCGGTAGGGTCGCTACTGCAACGTCTTCGCCTAAGTACTGGTGTATTACTCTTTTATAGCGTAAACCGGCCGCTCGTCTAAAATCTCCAATGGCGGTAATACTATGTCATAATTGTGAAAGTTTCCCGATTAATAACATGAAACATATCTGTTCTGAACTTCACGAGTTGTCAACTAAAAGTAGTGTTTTAATGTGAAAAATATGTCTTATCTTTAAAAAAGAATACGGACTTCGTAACAGTTCGGGTCTGTTCTTGACGTAAACAGACATATGAAATGTGAGGTTACGCCTAATACACGGCTTGTTATGTACGCAATTTAACAGTTAGATTGTATGTACAATATATCGTTATGACTCTATTATATCTTTCCGATGAATATAATATTTTGTATTGATTTGTATAATAAGTTCAATTATAATTAAAATTGACGAAAAATTCCACCTCTTGATCTCGGCGTAAAGTCCACCAGCTGGTTGATTTTCGAATGAAACATGGACTATTGTTGGACATGTTCCAACCACGTAAGGGCTGATTTGTCGAGAATTCCCAACAACCTTGACAGGCTCTACTATTTATACATGTATAAGCCTTTAGTGCCTATTGAGTTTGGCACTCTACAGAGTGCCAATCGTTGGCTCCAATTAAGCTGATTGGATGAGACCGTGGGTGTGTCGATATTGCGTGCCGTGTGCAAATGATTAATTAAAGTGAAAAGATGGACGCTCATCGACTCGCGATCATAGATCTATCGGAATATTTCATTTACCACTATTCAAGGGAGTCCATGTGGTTTTGTACTTCATTCGATGTTTAAACGCGGTAGCATCATTTGGAATCTAACATGCCACATTGTTAAATTTGCCGTCGGCCATGTTACGTAATTTCGAGTGCTTGGTATCTGGGCTGTTTTGATTTCTGGAGTACCAAATTGCTGGATCTATGCGTAGTACCTAAATACTTCAGAGTACCTGTCTTGATATTTTGGTACTTCAGATAACATAATGGGCGTGTCAAGAAAGCATCTATTTCTTGGCACTTCATATCGTGTGCGTCATGACTTCGGTGACATGAATGCGGGGTGGCTATTATATGCATAACGCCCGGAAACATATAGGTACTCCACTTAACCTAAATATAGGTACTCCAGAGAACCTAAAAATATAAGTACTTGAGAGAACCTAAATGTATAGGTACCAGCGCTATATAACCCAAATGAGTTGGTACTCCACATAGTGCCAATCGTTGGCTCCAAGCTGATTTGGTGAGACCGTGGGTGTGTCAATATCCCGTGCCTTGTGGCTCCAAGCTGATTGGGTGAGACCGTGGTGTGTCGATATCGCGTGCCGTATGCAAGTGATCAACTTGAAATGAAAGTGAAAAGATGGACGCTCATCGACTCGCGGTCATAGATCTATCGGATTATTTCATTTATCACTATGCAAGGGAGTCCATCTGGTTTTGTATTTAATTTGATGTTTAAACGCGGTAGCATCATTTGGAATCTAACATGCCACATTGTTAAATTTGCCGTCGGCCATGTTTCATAATTTTGAGTGATTGGTATCTGGGCTGTTTTGTTCTCTCGAGTACCAAATTGCTGGATCTATGCGTAGTACATAACTACTTCAGAGTACATGTCTTGATATTTTGGTACTTCAGATAATATAATGGACGCGTCAAGAAAGCATCTATTTCTTGGCACTTTATATCGGGTGCGTCATGGCTTCGGTGACATAAATGCGGGGTGGCTATTATATGCATAAAGCCCGGACACATATAGGTACTCCACATAACCTAAATATAGGTACTCCAGAGAACCTAAAATACAGGCACTCCAGAGAACCTAAATATATAGGTACTCAAGAGAACCAAAATATATAGGTACTCAAGATAACCTAAATATGTATAACTAATTGGTACTCCGCCTGGGACAAAGCTTAGTACCTACGTAGATACTCTAAGAGTACCTATTGTTTTAAGAGTGTGTGATTATCTTATCCACAACCCAACCGCCTCATACATGGACAGCATGTGTGTGAGTATACGTGTATGTATATGTACGTGCGTGTACTGTTCGTAAACAGGTCAGAGTTATGGAGTCACGGACTCAGTGTGAGTGTTCATTGCTTCATATGTGATTTTAAACACGGTGAGTCTGAACAAATTCTCATTTCTTATCGAAATGGCCATATATCGATCGGAATGGCACTATGTATGTACAGTTTTCGCATACAGTGCATGTATATATACAGGTATACCTGTGAACATTACGATGATGTTCGGATACATTGATTAGTTTAAAAAAAATAGATACCGAGTTGCTACTTTTCAGAGAGGTGGTAAAACATCGATCGACTTTCCATCAGTATCGTGTTTTGCGATATACGATTAATCGGATACAATTGTACAATTCCCCTTAAATTATCTTGGTACGGCTGCATGAACATAGATATATAGGTCTACTGCAGAAAGGTAGAGTATTGCGTTATCAGCCTCCCAAGGCTCCTATGCAAGTTAAATATCGTCTCTATATTGGTCAATGTCTTTCTTCTTAGTTATTTTTGTGTTCGCAGGGTGCATCGTATGTAGGTTTTATTGTGGAATGTGTGGTTCGATCGGGTCGCGCGACAACTTGTCAGGGATTCGATGTAGCCTAGTAGTAATACACACAGCATAACCACTTAGAGTATATAAATTGAGTGTGCTCCCATTCCCAATAGACACCATTGCATATTTTTGACTATCACTTGTTCCAAATCATGTTTGTTGTGTTCATAGGCCTATTATTATAAATAAGAGCTTCAACGTTAATTAACAACGGAAATATATAACTCACGTAAGCCTACACAACTTTCTTATTATTATGATATATTAGGAAAAATCGAGTTTTTTCTCATTCCAATTTCTGAAGCTAAATTATCAGAATACGCGGTCGATAGGGCTGCCTACTTGGCCTTATATGCATTATATATAGGCTTCTATGAATATTCATTCTATACAAATTTAAATGCGAAAAGTTGCTATGATTTTAATCTACAGCCATGTAAACTTCCAACTGATTTTAAGGGTAAACATATTCTCTCGCCCCAATGAGAAGCAATTTTGCCAGGGAGTTGAAATTAACTCTTTATTCACACAAAAACATTTTGGAAATCCAAACAAGGAAGCATTTTCAGATATCGTGTGCGTAATAAGTCACGAAATGAACAATTTGTCAATGATCAACGCAAAACGACCAGGTCGTAATTACAGCGATATTTCCCTGAGGGCGGAGCTACACAAGAACGTTACTATTATTAGAAATATTGACTAATCTGGCAGGACGTAGATATTTGGCAGAACACCGGTATGCATAACTATAATGCCATACGTATCATCGCGACATAGTTAGTCGATATTCACACCTAGCCATATCAAAACCACACTAAATATTGTATAGTATTTATCTTGAAAACATGTTAATGCATCTGACACTGGTGCACCTAGTAGAGCTAGCCTCCCCTCAATCATCCCTTCATCTTTCGACTTTTCAGAACGGATGTACCGTTGGGCGAATGCTACTTCTGTCCCATGAATCCAGTAAAGGGGCAAGGGTGGACACAATAGACAACGCCTTAACTATAACTCGTACAATTAACATCATGATATTATCAGACGATATTCCCATCTCAACTAAGCTATGATGTATGCAATACCATAGTGCACCAATTAGTCATAATGTGTGTGAAGATGTTCTATATCATCCATACTCGTCGAACAGTACGAACTACGCATCCTCTCTGAAATAAAATGACGACTGTATAAGATGATTTATTGAGTTTTCGTTAATAGCTTACTTGTGTCATAAAAACCTCCCAGTATTAATACATATCTGAAAGCACAAGCTGCACTTGACTCACGGCCACAAATACAAACATGTAGTCACAATTTCAACCACTGTTGAAGTATATCGAAGTTACACGTTACTTGCAGCCAAGAAACATGTATATCATAACATATATTAGCCTATTAGGCAGCTGCGACATGTATGCAAATTGATAGTCCCCATCTACTAAGTCATACCTCAAGACGCTACCATAATGCATCTATATCTGATCTGAACATTCTGCATCACAAATATCACAAAAACTGGTGCGCTTATTATTCCGAAAAATAAATTCAGCCACCCCGTCTCATGAACAAACAAGACCCTTCCATGAAATCATCAACAACACCATGCCCCCTCCCAAAAAATTATCTCGAAACAAAGTCACTTGATATTACTAGCCACATTGATTCTGCAATGTCCCATCAATATTATCGCACAAACCCGGATTGATATATCACTTTAATGTGATATCGATACCGAGAAACGATGAATAGAGTTATTCACCTTCACTCACTTATTTGGTACTCTCAATCAGTCATGACATACACAAATTATGCGAACTCATGGTTTTCGATAATGAATATCACAGAAGATCCTTCCTCCCCTCAACAACGACGTTGTGGAAATAGACAGAACACAACGAGTGTTTGAATGGACCGCGTTTTACACAACGAGTTTTGAATGGCGGAGGGATATATTATACACACGTACATGATAACGCGCATAATAACAACATAAAATCGGAAGATATGCAACAACGAGCTAGATTATAATCCGATCACATAAGAACATACTCCGCGTTCGAATTCATTGTGAACTGTTACCGTGGTGCGATGTCGGCTCAGAGGCTACAGGTCAGCTCTTCAAAATCACTACATGTATGTCAACATCAGATTATCCATATATCTTTAAATTCTCTACCTGAAACAACACTATTTAATTTTTTCTCCCATTGATCTGATATCAACTTTTTTAATACCAACTGTATTACTAATACCAACTCTCAGTCTCATTTAAACCGTTTATTCCATAAAACTTAAAATGTCGACACACCTATCGAACGAGCCCACTGCGTGAGTTAATGCGAGACACACACAAAACACAAATAAACGCCAACTGCGAACTTCAAATTATTTGAAATACATCGCACTTAATACAAGCACACTCGCGTTGTGGGCTCAGTCACATCATAACCGGACACATATAAGCTATTAGCTTGCTGTCGAATCCCCACCATACCGTAACTTGTTATTATCTTGTAATTACTTTATGAATTATAGGGATTAAATGCTGGTAACTTGTGGTGCCTACGATTTCGACGCCATTGAATGTGCAAGTGCAAAAGAATGTTAGATTGTATCCACATTTGAAAGAATTGAAATGATCACATCCATTGACTGGCGGTGCTTCTGTTAATGTGGACATATTAGTAGGCGCGGATTTGTATTATGATGTGGTACAGGATATTCAGATACGAGGGGAGGCCGGACCTGTTACTGTAAAATCAAAAATTGGGTTTCTTATAACAGGACCTATTCGTAATTCTGCAACCGGTAGCATTGCATCCATATTCAGCATTTTGGTTGATCATTCGTCGGGAGACATGGAATTGGAACATTTTTGGTCATTGGAAGCGATGGGCATTGGAGCACCACAATGTTTGAAAGACAATCATGAATTATTATCCACTTATTGCGATTCAATATTGTTCAGGGACGGTGCATATGTTGCACCATTACCGTGGTGGGTAGAGCATGCACCGTTGCCAAGCAATTATAATGTTGTTTATAACAGGAGTCGTTCGACGGTAAACATACCGGTGCAATCTAACCTTGTAACGGATTACGACAAACTCATACACGAGCAGGTTAAGAGAGGTTTCATCGACAAAGTGCCCCACCAGGAGCTCAACACCAGGATCGCAGAGTGTCACTATATACCTCATCATCCAGTATTTAAGTCTTATGCGACAACACCGATGAGGATTTTGTGTGACTGTAGCTGCAAAATGAAGAGTCCTAGCTGAAGTTTGAATGTTTGTTAACTGGTCCTGCTTTACAGAACGATCTAGCTTCCATTTTAATCAGATTTCGTTTGCGGAAGTATGGTGTAGTTTCCGATGTGGAGAAGGCATGTGAAATTGGCGGATAGGGAAAAAGATTACACACGATTGTTTTGGTTATCTGACGCAACAGATCACACTTCTAACTTCGCTGTTTACAGATTTAATGTTGTTTTGTTTGGTGCCAGGATTTCTCAATTCATATTAAATGCCACGGTACTAAAGCATTTGCTAATTGAAGCAAAGTTTGGCAAAACATTAATGAACAATGTTTCTGTTAATAATTTCATTGCCCGTTTTGATAGTGAAGACGACGTTCGACAAAATTTCCAAGAAACGCGCTCCATGATGTCACTCGTTAACTTCAATGTTCGAGCGTGGTCTTCAAATTCTACTGCACTTAACGAGATTGCTTCAGATGCAAGAGTTTATAGTTCGGACAATATAGTGTCAGTTTTGGGATTAAAGTGGGAGATCAGCAGCGACACGTTAAACATTTGTTCGTGGCATTTGAACACTTCACAATTGATCTCAAAACGGGAAATTCTTAGTGACTCTTGTTCGATATTTGACCCGCTAGGATTTATGTCACCGGTGGTTTTAAAGGCTAAGATGTTCATGCAAAAACTTTGGTCCCAGCATGTGGATTGGGATGAACCCGTGGCTGATGAACTTTGCTCAGAGTGGCATGGAATACGCGATGAACTTGGTAATGTAGCAAGTACGAAGGTCAACAGGTGTATTGAGATTCAAGACGATACGAGTGGTGATATTGAATTCCACATTTTCGTTGATTCAATTAATAAGGATTATGTAACAGTGTCGTATTTGAAAACCGATTCAGAAGGTTTACCACAATTATTAATGGCCAAGTGTCGAGTAACACCATTGAAGGGAATGACTTTTCTGAAGTTAGAGCTCACAGCAGCGCTCCTTGCTGTTCGCATAAATGCACATGTTGTTATCAGTATAGATTGTAAACGACCAGTAAAAATCATTTTTGTGGACAGACAATGCAATTTTTTGTATTGGATAAATTCAATGACATCATTGCCTAGTTTTGTTGCCAACAGATCGAAGATATCACGAATCTTACTGATGCCTCGGATTTGCGCCATTGTTCGCCTGCAGACAGTTCGGTGGACGTTTTGAATCGAGGTTGTTCTAGTAGTGAATTATTCAATAGTACATGTATATGGTGGCATGGCCCGGATTGGCTGCGACGAGATTATTCTATGTGGCCATCAACATGGGAGGCACCAAAGTCCATGACCACGAAAACAGTTACTGTTGGGCCGGACACTGTTATGGTTGTGGATGTTCGAGAGGCAACACCAGGGTTTTTTTACTTATCGCCTTATCCATCATGGACTCGGTTGAGACGAGTGGCGGCGTATTTGTTGCGGTTTAAGAACAATATTTCGTTGCAGTACAATCTCCGACAGCTGGGCACCATTTCGTTGTTTGAATTAAAGCAAGTTGATATTGTTATTTTCAAGCAATGTCAACAACAAGCTTATCACGATATTATACATTCGTTACAAGTTAAGACTTCAAATATGAAACCGATTGTTCATCAACTTCATTTGTTTTTGGATCAGGATGGACTTACGTAGTCGTAGTCAAATCGGTAATAAATACACAGATCGACGCCAAATTTCCTGTTTTATTACCTCCGGATAGTAGATTATCATATCATGTACGCACATTACATTCTGGTATCATACAAACGCTGTCATCTATTCGACAAAGGTTCTGGATTCCTACGATTCGACAGGCTGTTAAACGTTTATTGGACGGTTGCGTGACATGCCGCAAAATTATTGGAAAGGCATATATTTATCCATGTCCGCCACATCTTCCAACAGCCCGAGTGATGGAAGACAGACCTTTTCGGGTTACTCTGGTTGATTGCACTGGTCACATACATGTTAATGATTTTCGTCATAAGGTTTATATATGTCTCCTCACTTGCGCAGTAACTCGAGCAGTGCATCTGGAACTGGTATCAGATTCGACTGTGGAATCATTCCTTATGTGCTTTCGACGGTCTGTGAGTAGAAAGGGACTTCCCGATAAAATGATGTCTGATAATGTTACTGCATTCGAGGTAGCGGCGTCACATATTCGACATTATGTTACATCAAAAGTTGTTGATGAATTGTCCAAACGTGATGTAGTGTGGACTTTCACTAATTTTTGACAATAATTTAGATATAAATATTATCGAACAACACCGATGTAACTTAAGGTAAAACTAAAATCTAATATATAAAAATTAAACCTACATTACAATACTAACCCTTCCCGCTGGTACCATCCCTGTTTTCCAACAAAATCTAATGTGAACTATTTTTCGTTTTCAATTAATGCAATACCGCGCCCTGGCGTGGGCGTCAAATAGGGGGGTTATGTCTGTTCATAGTATATATGTAATTTTTCATATATTCCATATTCGTGATTTATAACTATTTAGCTATGACTGTACGTAGCTGTTTTATGTAGCATTTTAATTCTCCTTGGCCTCTTTTAAACTCACATATCTTTTAGTATCCATATTGTGTTATCTCTTTGTTTTAAACTGTACATGTATTTATATTGTAAAGTGCATTGAAACTAATTTACTGTCTAATGCGTTTTTAAATGTAAATATAATAATATAATAATAATACTTAAACGTGCACCTTGGTACGGCGGATTAAGGGAAAGGATGATCGGAATTACGAAATCGTCATTGAATAAGGTTGTTGGTCAGCGACGGATATCTTTATACAGAACTTTCGATGGAAGTTATATAGGTAGAAGCCAGGGGGTAGTAAAAATATTGCAGGAAGGTATGCCGGTTTGGTGGGCGGCCCGAGTGGCAAAAAACGCGTTTTTACACCCTCATGCAATTTTTTTACTAAAGACCTTTTGTGCACTTATATGACATTTGTAACAGTTTAAAACATATTAGCAATTTACAACTGCAAAAAACACCATATTAATGTTACTGGGACCTCATATGGGCCTTAGTAGAGATGACATTGAGCTATATGGCATGTTGGATATGGGGCGGTTGGGTGAACAAATTCCTTTCCGACACCCTTCGGAAAGTAGATTCGAGAAATGAAAACTGAAATAAATAAAAGATCATTGTGTGCATGGATAAAGAGCGAGCAACTGTCTCAAACATTAATGTGACTATCAATGGCTAGAGTATAACTGTCATCACACTGTTCATAAGTGCATCAAGCCAATCAGTGAAATATTTGTATGTATATCAACTCATATTATCTGTTAGTCTCACACCTAAAATATCCAAGTCTGGCATAGTGACTGTTTGTCATTTATTGTAACAGAGGTTGGTCCAGTAGACTAACAAAGGTGTTCAGCCATAATGCTAGATAAGGGCTGGTTGACAGACTAATTGGGAAATGGTTAGACATTATGGAAGTGTGTGTATCCTGTACAATAACATAAGTTTGCATATACATATAAACTTGTCCTGACGTAACAATTGCATATATCACTGTGTGCATGTTCAAAGAGCGAGCAGCAGCTGTCTCAAACATTAATGTGGCTATCAATGGGTAGAAAATATCTGTCATCAGTGCATCAAACCAATCAGTGAATTATTTGCATGTCTTTCAACCTGATCTCTCACACAACCGAACGTACCCAAGTCTGGTATAGTGCTGTGACTGCTTGCCATCTATACATGTATATATATAAGCAAGTAGTATCTGTCCGAATCTTTCTTTCAGACCACTGGACCGAGTTCAACAAAATTTGGTGTGGTGACGCTGGCTACCCTTGTGTGTGTTCTAATGGTGTTAGTTTTTCAAACAATTTAATTTAAAAAAAAAATTGCTTTTGCTAAATTGAGCAAGGAATTCAATCTTTGAAAAAAATCATTAAAACAATATATATATCAAAATGTTTCAATGACAAAAAGTGCTTGAAGCGCACAAAGGGGCCGCCGCTAAATGAAGGCTCTGTCTAAGTTCAAAATGTTTGCGAAGTCCCACAAAGGGGGCCACATGTATCTCCGATTCTGAATATGGGCTCCCAAAGGGAGCCTGTTTCAGCTAGTGTAGTACAATAGAAATAAATTGCTCTAGTAGACTAACATAAGTGGTATGGAATATGTTAAATAATGGACTGGTTGACAGACTAATCAGGAAATAGTTAGAAATTATGAAATTTTGTGTATTCTGCACAATGACCTAGGTTTACAGAAGATCAGCAATTTATAAAACATTTTTTGTCAATTAAAACAGCTTCTGAAACAGGTTAAGATGTTATTTGAACTAACTGAGATCATTCCCAGTCATATGAGTGTATCAGTAGAGTTTTATTCGATTTTAGACCAATTTTAGATAAATTTGGGGGGTGGGTGTCAAAAAATTGGGACTGAAAATTATTGTTTTTGCAGGATTGAGGGTGGGGGTCCCCGAAAATGCCAGATGCAAAAAAAAACCGGCATACCTTCCTGCAAATGTGTTACTACTCCCCCTGTAGAAGCAGTTATTAATTGACCAATCATTAACCTTTTGTTTTTTGGATATTGGATAACCAGATCCAATTACTCCTTCCAAGTTGCTTTGTGGAAGAAATATGCTTGTACTTCCGCGTCCACTTGCTGATAATATTGATGACAACACTTATCTAGGTGATGAAAGTTGTACCGAACGTGTCAATGAGCTATATTCTATAATTCAACACACAAAGCGATGGAAAATGAGTATATGCTACCATTACGTGAACATTACAATAAATCTAAAAGTGAACAAAGTTATGTTCGTGTTGGAGATCTTGTGTTAATTCATGACGACAGCCCTAGATTGCGTTGGAAACTCGGGCTGATCACATAACTACATGATGGAAGTGACGATGAAGTTAGGTCGGTGACTTTAAAAACGAAATAGGGTATCTCGAACAGACCCATTGTAAAACTGTATGATTTAGAAGTTATTTGCGACGATTATGTAAGACGTACAGTAAAGGTTAATAAATACCAACAAATAAATTAGCATGCGACCAAAAAGCACGAGTCTAGCAGCATATGCAGATAGACAGCAAATCCGAAATTACTACACAAGAGAGTCTGAAGATGACATTTAGATTTTGTGTCGGCCCGGAGAATGTCACGGATTACGTTACTATGGACTGGTTTATTTGTGACGTCACGTCGGGGTAGTGTGTATTATAATAAAATGGCTTTTCCGTATAGTCTATTTCTTATTCCGTAACAATAACATCAACACATTTAACATGCTTGTGTGTAATTACACCACACACCACTGTTGACATTTGTGATATAGCAGGGTGGGTTGGTAACCATTTGCGATATATATATTACAAGCATAACAAGGATATCACTGGTCGTAGTAACCAAACGGATAATGGTCACGTAATATTCCATGTATGTGAACCAGATAATAGTGTAGTGGTTATTCGTCGTTCCTGTCTATGCACATGCGAGGAAAATGGAGAATCGCCAGCAATCCAGTATGCCTTGTTAATGAGTGAGTCGCGGCCATATCCATGCATCAGTCCGGTTCCGTTTGTTTTAGTGCCCTAGGTTAATATTTTGGAGTCGCATTCCATTTATGGAATTCACGAATATTCAAAAGCTCCATATATGGATAGCTAATTCAGTAATAGTTCTAAAAAACAAATAACGAACGGCCGCGAATCAGTGACCAGGGTATCACCACGACTCATGTTTCGTTCACAGTCAGATTCTGCCGAGCCTTTATTAATATCAGAATTTATGAAACAGCTGAGTATAAATCATTCACTATTATTGTGTCCCAGATCTGAAAATGTTCGGACCAATTGTCATAAAATAATTACAGTCTACAGTAAGATTGACGTCTATAGTCCGGTCTTGGTGGTTTACAGTTAGGACATCATGTTAAAGCGTCCTAACTCTGTATTGCAATTTGGTCATACGTGAACCGCGTCCTTTGTGCAACCCCCCGCGAACATACACAAGCTAAAGATGCCAGAACTGGAAAAAAAGAAAACAGAATCGCAATTATTGTAACGACTGGCAAATGATATATGTTGGTACTGCCCTAAGCACAAAGAAGCTGAAGCCGCCAAACATTGATAGCAAAATGAAACAGAATGGCGATTAGTGTAATGACCGGCGACCGAGAATGATATATTTTGTTATTAACACATACAAACACATATTTGCCATGAGCGAACTATTATGGACCTCGGCTGATATCACTCGAAACGTTCGAAATCCTATGTGCAATGTTATTCAGGGAGCTGGTATTCACTGTATTAACACAAAGTGAGTTTTTCTACAAAATCTCGGCTCCCACAGAGCATCTTATGTATCTTAATTCTACCCCAACATTTTGGTGAATCATACTTCCTGGTTGTTGGGGACACGATAGAGTTCGTGGCAATATAAAATGTAAACGTAATGTTGATTAATTACGCTGAAATCTCAAATGATATGTCAGAGTTACGGAGGCACGGACTCAGTATTAATGTTCATTGCTTCATATTTGCTTAACTCAGTGAGCGCGGACAAATTATAGCTAGATATAATCAATAGAAATGTTTTATATGTTCTTATTCCAGAATTCTCTCATTTTTTAAACAAACAAATTCACTTTTCCCCAGATTGAACACCAGAAGATTAAATGCCGCAACAAAACTCATGTGCACGTGACCATTTATGTCGTTTTCCAACGAGAACTATGTTGACATGTTATTTATATACAGATAGGTTCCAGTTTGCACTAATTTTATTCACAAAAAGTTTGGTTTTAACACGAAATCTCGGCTTGCACATATTTAGTTTATGTTGCGCTATGTTTTGATATTCCTCACTACGAGCATGTTTGTGTAGGGAGTATCTTGAGTAGTTAATGGACTCCACCTTTGACGTTATCAACCCCATTAACTGACCAAAAAGAACATCTGACGTCATAGGTGACGTTCCTACGTTGATGTATCGACGTTATTTGACATCATTTGTACTTATATGACCTCAGCAGTCTGACAACAAGAACGTTTGAAGTCCGTAAGTGTATGTGACGATATTTGACCTTATCAGACTGATCACAGCCCACCTATGGTGTTTCAATGTCATACGTGTCATAGTAGCGTGACGATCGACTTAACTAGTTTGTTACATGAACCGTTTAGTAACTAGGATACATGTGAAATTGGAAAATTGTGGTGGGGTCTATCGCGAACATAGTCGAATCCAGTCGTAAGTCGGGATTTTTTTACCATGTGCCAATGCATTCTCTTATATATGCGAGTCGACCATAGGTCGCCTCGCATATATAAGAGAATGCATTGGCCTAACAATTTTTAACAATTTTAATAATTTTTTCTTGTATTCTTTAACAATTTTATAATTTCACCCATACAGAGCCCCAGACAAACATGATCAGACGACACTCTTCTATATGCTTCTATATATGTGTGGGGCTCCCTGCAGGGTGATGGATGTTTTTTATTTTATGTCCTAAAAATTGTAAGAAACATTTATTTGAGAAAAAATGATAAAAAATTGTTAGGCCAATGCATTCTCTTATATATGGGAAGCGACCTATGGTCGACTCGCATATATAAGAGAATGCATTGGCACAGGGTAAAAAAAATCCCGACATACGACTGGATTTGATATTAATTTTGATAGACCGCCACCTAAATTTTTCAATTTCTTTGAGCAATTTACTGGAATTGAACTGCATTACTCGACCAAATAAATTCAATCTATAATCTCTTTTAATTATGGTTTGTATAGTTTGTTCTACATGTATTCTATTTCACATAATGTTGATAATCCACTCGTATACTTTGATAATTGAGGCAGATTCAATGATATACTTGTTTTACCATAATCTCCGTGGGATGACATACTACCATTCTACGGGAAATACAACGTGTTCTCCAATTTATACCCTGGAATATTCACTGTCGATGAAAAACCTTACAACTGTGTACCAAAAAAACTATGTTGTACTTCCACGATGATAAGACAGCCCGAAAAAATCATTTCGATATTCAATCCTGGTCAAGTTAAACGATTCGGACTGATGGTGCGGAACGTCAATGAGGATGTTTGGTCAGAAGTTCCCATAATGACAACCGGTGCGAGGATTCATACGATGCCATGAAAACAGGAATAGAAGCAAAATTTACTCAGAATAAAAAAATAGAAAATTTTCTAATCAAAACATACACAAACATCATGCATTGCTCCTGTGAGTTACCCCTGTGATACACGCTGAACTATCGGCTGCCATTTCGAGGATGTCGATAGAATACTTGATCCAACACTGTGGAAAGGTGGCAATTCGTTCCGAACTATTCTTGTAGTCAGATACAAACTTATTCAAGAAGACTATGCTGATATTCTGGATTAAAATATTCAAGTGTTTAAAACAAAACAAATCAACCATATCCCTCCTTTAAAATATGGGGTGGGTGGGGTGTTGGTGCGCTATTGACCTAATTACGAAACTGTCACAGTTACGTGATCGATTCGTCACTAGCTACATGTATGGTCAGCCCACGTCAGTTGATCCACGTCAGACGTTCAGGGGATGTATATCGTACTATAAACAATATTTAAAGTCACATGTATCTTAGTTACGAAACGGTTCAAGTAACAGACTAGTTACGTCGATCGTTACGCCACTACGACACGTATGACATTGCGATATCATAGGTGGGCTGTGGTCACTCTGAGGAGGTCAGATACACTTTGGGACGTCAAACTTTCTCGTGATCAGTCTAATAAGATCAGACAAGTGCAAATAACGTCAAATAACTTTGATACATCACCATATGAACGTCAACTATGACGTCAGACGTTCTTGTGGTCAGCTAGTGGGGCCAATAACGTCACAAGTGGACTACTGAATTCCATTAACTACTATATTGGTAGTAGACGAAATTATATAATTCGTGGCGATAAGCAAGGTATATAAATAACGTGCATATATCTTTGCCGAATAATCACCAACAGAACCAATCAGCCACCTATTTTAGAAATTTTGAAGTCAGATGCATGCACGTATTATAAAACGCCATAAACAGGTAAAACAGTATGCCAAGCACTTACATGTTAGGTCAGGTTAGGTCTTGACTTTAATGTTAAATCAAAGTTAAGACCAAAGTTAAGACCATCTCACAAATCGCACTTATACATTGAAGTCCCAACTATGTCACAAGTTGACTTCATAAAACTGCGCCGTGGACAACATGATGTGTGGGTATGTTTATATTTGAACGAACCAATACTTACAGGATGCATAGAACACAACAAGCAAACCACGTCGCCGACCCAGGTTCATATGTGGTAGTTGAAATAACACAGACTCCGCAATTATTGCATCTGACTGCAACAAGTGTCTCTGGAAAATGTGCCGGAAATGCTCCTACAGCTACAGGCTGTGTAACCACGATTTGACCTATTTGTTGTCCCCGAACAACTGGGCTATAATCGTAAGCTACAAAGAGCAAAACAAATGTTCATATTATGGCATCGTGTTGTATACTCTGTGGTTATAAGATACGTTCACGTAGCGAGCAAATGTGTGTGGGCAATTTACTTCACAGGAGCCTACACTGACACACATTTCCGTGCCATGATTGTGGTCAATTAAGTGTGTCATATGACACATATAGCGACACGGCAGCTCATTGTGTGATTTCAATTATTGCAGACGTGTCGTCATTTGACACGCTGTGTGTATCGCCCTGTGTCCCAAGTTTCTAAACAAAGTCACCAATATCTTTGTCAACGCAGCGTACAGAGCATGTCGCGTTTTCGTGTTATATGTCATTCGACACGTTTCTGTGCAAATATAGAACGATTCCCATACTATCGAAATCGAAGTATTAACGTAATATATCATCATATGTGAACACATGTATGTCTTTGAGTAGTTTATTTGCGGAATTTTCAGGCCAAGGTTTAGCGCTGTGTAGTTTGACAGCAGGTGTATAGCGCTGTGTAGGCTATATAATTTGTTGACACAATAAGTGAATCATATGGAATCCTATTACGGCCACTTGCTAATGGCGCTTTCGCCGCAAGCGACAACAAGTGCGCCATTAGTAACGCGCCGAAAGCGCCGAAAGCGCCGAAAGCGCCGAAAGCGACAAAAAGTGGGCCGTAACGGCGCACTATTTGTCCGCTTTCGGCGCTTTCGGCGCTTTCGGCGCTTTCGGCGCGGTGCGCCGAAAGCGACAAAATGTGCGCCATTAGCGTTATTTCGGCGCGCGCCGAAAGCGCCGAAAGCGACAAAAAGTGCGCCGTTACGGCGCACTTTTTGTCGCTTTCGGCGCTTTCGGCGCTTTCGGCGCTTTCGGCGCTTTCGGCGCTTTCGGCGCGGTGCGCCGAAAGCGACAAAATGTGCGCCATTAGCGTTATTTCGGCGCGCGCCGAAAGCGCCGAAAGCGACAAAAAGTGCAGAGGAATTCTAAAGACTCATAAATTAACTATCAAACTCAACAAGTAGTCCTACTTCTGGTAATTAGCCATTGACCCAGTGTGTTGACGTTCAACACCCATGACCGTCACTGTTACGTTACATAAGTTAATGGCCATAGACGACACATTTATCTTACCAAATTACAATACATTACAGCGACGATTAATTAAAGGGATATGCTGGATTTTGTCCACTGACATAATAAATACGTTACGGGGCGCTTAGTGGTCGGATATGGTGTCATGTGAGGCTCATCGAAATCAATATTAGGCTAGGCCTATGGCCTCGGCTAATATTTATCTCACTTGGCATCACATTACACCATATCCAACCAATAAGTAACCTATAACTTATAATATTAGATTGTTCCATAATTTAAAAAAAAAATTGAGAAATGTTTGCAGTGAACTGAATGTTTTGCTGAATGAAACTTAAATTTACCCGAAAATTCATAATGCACTCGACCAATAAAGATTGTATTTTTCTCACAAAATTCTATCTGAATTTTATCTGAACTACTGTCAGTGTCACGGCATTGGTCGTTACATGAATAACTTATAAATTGACTACTTTTAATTAGACTACCCCTGGTATGGAAAACTGTGACTGTTATAGCCCGATGTGTGATTTAGTTTACTGACACCCACATCTGGGATTTACTGCCCACAGGGAGATAAAAGAATGACTAGAGTGATTAACGGGCATGGTATGGGATTAGATACAATGTTTATGTTTTGAAGTGAGAAATAACTCGAAGATGCCCGTTATTTCGTTAAATATTACTTTTACGAAATAACCGGCATTTTAAGATTTACACCACAACTTCGCAAAACGTATAAGAAATGATAAACTGAGGGTGGGTGGGCTTGGGGAAGGAGGATGGCACTGTACAAAAGACAGCACACAAAAAAAACACGTGTCCTATTCAATCCCAGATATTGCCAATACCTGCATTCGTGAAATATCAACATGTACAAATATTGCAATTAATTTCAAACAAAATTTTAATAATAAAGGCACTTATATACAGATATATAGTTCCCAATCCTACGATGGTAACTCAGCAACGGTTCCTGGGTTGTTACTAATACAGTCAAGATGCTTGCTTGCTTGTTGTGGAATTCCCTCCTTTAGGTGAGGAGCACCCATTATTGGGTATATAAAATAATGGTAGTAAAAAGAAAGTCTAGTAAAATCAGGTAAATGCAGGCTGGATCTTTTTAGCGAAACAAGTGAGAACATCAATATCACACTCTGAAATATTAAAAGTACAATTTATCAGTCTCCCAATGAAATGGGGAGAACAATTTGATAAAAGTCCGGAACGGGATATGGATACCTTCTCTGTAAATTCGTCCTGCGCCAGGAGAACCATCGCCATGAAATTTCGTGAAACAGAGTCGGAGACCACCTAGTCGGGCAGAATCGGAGACCACCTTGTCGGACAGAATCGGAGATCACCTTGGAATGTCCAAATGGACCCCACTTAAACCAGGACAAAAATCGCAAATTCACGTAAAACCAATTGCCAAACTTTCTGCAGGTCGATATTTTCAGAACTGTCACCTCGGGGTACAGCCCTAATAAAAATGTTTGTCAATTTCACTCCAGGCAAATGCAGGCCTAGATTTAAAAATAAATGATCAGCTTTCAAATGTACTTAATCCGATCAGACGGTCCCCATGCATACCACCAAGATACAACAATATTTCTTCAAAGTACACGTAAATTATCACAATCTATGCATTTCTACAAAATAACGATAACCACTACCAACTACACGTATGGTATCAATTTTCTCAAAACTTTTTATTTGTTCAACAAAATATGTCCGTATTATTACTAAAGTACCACTAGATTTTAGAGTTATCCATCTTCATCCGCAAATTGTCCAGTAACTTAGGACCGTCTGATCGGATTGAGTACCTTTAACTGCCCACAAAGGAGGGACCAGGACCACGCGGCACAATAATTTTAAATCTGAATAATGACAAATTATAGCATTTAGAGGTCTATCTACAGCAAAATTCAGCCCCTCCCTTTTAAAATTGATACATAGGCCTATACATTGTACATATGGCCATGTCCGATCTGCACTGAGGTGCAGGGGCGCCGGAAGCATCCAAGGACAGGGGGGCAGAGCATACAAAAAGGGCCCTTTTCTGCAAAAAAAATGGCATTTTCTCCGCAAACTCGGAAAAACAACCATAAATTCATTGTGGCAAAAATCCCTATTTTAAAGGTATTTGTCGGTTTTTATGGCCGTTTTTTGATAAAATTGACAAAAAATTAATATTCCTTGTGAAATTGGTGGTATTTGGACCAAAACAGTCACATTTTGCTATAAAAACACGAGGTTAAACACAGCATTTTCTGTCTCCAGAAAAAGGGCAAGTCCTGCCCCCTTGGTCAAGGGCAGGGGATCAGCTGCCCCCTCTGCCCCCCTCTTCCGGCACCCCTGCTGGGGTGATCACATACTTAATTGTACATGCGCTAATGGCGCATATTTTGTCGCTTTCGGTGCACCACGCTAATGGCGCACCGCGCCGAATGCTCTAATGGCGCACCGCGCCGAATGCACTAATGGCGCACATTTTGTCGCATTCGGCGCGCGCCGAAACAACGCTAATGGCGCACATTTTGTCGCTTTCGGCGCTTTCGGCGCATTGCGCCGAAAGCGACAAAAAGTGCGCCGAAAGCGCCATTAGCAAGTGGCCGTAATAGGATTCCATAGAATCAACTATGTGTCACTTGACACGGTTTAAATACAAGATATACAACGGTTCCTTGTTGCTCAACCCATATCAGTTCAGAACCTTTGTTTTGACTAATTGGACTTTTATCAGTAATTCTACAGTAACACTAATATACCATATACATAACAACGGCGTTGATATAATGCGAATTCTCATTACTGGAGAGTTATTGTGAAAACAAAGTAAATGTATTTTCATATATTTGTTGATGACAGTTGTTTTACATAATATTTATGTATCCCATGAACCCACTTCGAATGCCTTGTGCATCTTTAACATCATTATAAGGAATGCGTTTGAATGCAAACATAGTACCTTAGATACGCCACAAACAACGCGGACCATGTCATCACCAACATGCGCCCATCCTTCTAAGGAATTCGTTTGAATGCAAATAGAATCTCTTAGATACGTCACAAACAATGCGAACCATGACATCACCAACATGCCCCCATCATTCTACGGAATTTGTTTAAATGTAAATATAGTCTCCTAGATACGTCACAAACAATGCGGACCATGACATCACCAACATGCCACGATAGGCCCGAAAACAGCGTGATAGTTGTCATTCAAAACGTGGGTCAATGTTTGTCGAACGTTATTACGAATGCATTGTGCATCTTTAACATCATTATAAGGAATGCGTGTGAATACAAACACAGTCTCTTAGATGCGCCACAAACAATATGAACCATGACATCACCAACACACCCCATTGTTATAAGGAATTCGTTTGAATGCAAACATATTCTCTTAGATACGCCTCAAACAATATGAACCATGACATCACCAACATACCGCCGTAGACCTGAATATAGTGTGATAATTGTCAAAACGTGGGTTAATGTCCATCGAACGCTATTTCGAATGCATTGTGCATCTTTAACATCATTATAAGGAATGCGTGTGAATACAAACACAGTCTCTTAGATTCGCCACAAACAATATGAACCATGACATCACCATCACACCATGGTATACATGTATATAGCGTGATAATTGTCAAAACGTGGGTTAATGTCGATTGAACACTATTGATAGGTGTTATCTTTATTAACAATTCATACAAATTCAACCGCCATTCGTCCGAGCGTTATATTTCGAACTGAACACTTTCGAAAGCAGTCGAGTTTTCATTTCTATTTGAGAAGGTAGGTCTTTACTTGTTCTCTTGTACAAGGGACGTGGCTATTGAGGGTCTCCGTTTTGGGTGGGGTGTCCACATTGGAATTATACCAGACATGAACCCCCCTTGAACCAGGCTAAACTTGTCAAATTCCAATCACACCCACTGGCTTTGAATTTCATAACTGGTATTTCTGTAATTGATTAGCAACTTTTGACTGGGCACCGGATGTGATGGAAGGACACTTGAAACCTGAACACGAAACTTTCAAAATCCTCAGCATCTAGACTGGTATCATGCTCACTACGTGTTGTACTAGTAGTTGTCCAACTTGATACCCACTAAGTCTTGAAATTTCCCAACTGATGGCCATTTCAGTCAATTTGTTTTATAAAATGTAGGAAAATATGTAACTGTTGGCCTAACAGCAACAAAAAAAACCCACTATTGCACTAATTACTGGTTGGAGCATATACCTACAAGAACAAGTTCAACCTACTGCTGGCGTTAAATTTCAAAATAATGTTTGTCAACGCCCCCAGCCAATAGCCCGTCCCTGACAGAGACGTGGCGACAGGGGGGGGGGTCAAAATTTTCAACAGTTGGAAATTCCATACGTGCCAAATCATTAGTTGGAAATATCACACCAACAATAGGTTGAAAATGTTCTTGTAGTTTGATTTTCAAACAATTTATTGGGGGGAATTAATTGTTTTTGGACCAATTATTGCATATTTTCCTATTTTTTGTCAAAATTTTGGACTGAAATGGTCATCAGTTGGAAATTTTCCAACCTCAGGGGGGGAGTGACAGGTTGGAATTTCGAACACTTGGAAAGCTTGTAACCTGGTCCCTCCCCCGTGGCCAGTCAAAGACTGCTAGCTAATTGAAGAAAACAATATTGTCATTCATTTGGTCAACATTGTCCTTGGAATTGTCATAAGTTGGAAATGTTCCAACCTCAATGGGGGTGTAAGGTTTGAAATTTCCAACTGTAGGAAGGCTTGAGGCTAGTCTAGATGCTAGGCTTTTGCGATTTTCTTGTTCAGATTTCAAAAATTTCGCACACCGATCCGAACCATGGTCGGCCCGGTGTGTCATTGTCCCTCCCCGTAGTCAATACAAAACTCCTAATAAGTTTAACAAAACAATATTTTACTACATTTGGTCAAACTTGTGGACGGAAATGGTCATCAGTTGGAGAATTTTCCAACCTGATCGAGGGGGAGTATGAGGTTTGACAATTCCAACGCAAAAGGAAAGCTTCAGATGAGGCCAGTCTAGATGCTAGGCTTTTCGATTTTCTTGTATAGTTTTCAAAATTTTCTCACACCGGGCAAAACAACATGCATGACCAGCCCGGTGTGTTCTGGTCTCTTGCCCGTAACCGTGTGCATTTGTCTGGAATTAGACCACTAAATGTTAGGATTTATGCAATTTTTTCAGGTTAAATATCTGATTGTTATATTTTTATATTTTATGCCGGGAATATAGAACCATGGTTTATGGATATATATGATATAAGGTCTGAGCATTGAGGCGCAAGGGGGGTGCAAATGAAATTATGCAAAACTTGTGTTTGGTGATTATGATTCAAGGGGGGGGGGGGGCTGCAGTTGGAATTTCCCAAGGTGGACACCCTCCGAACGGAGACCCTCTAGCCACGTCCCTGGTCCCTGATTGTACACAACGTTATATTTATATAGCTGACTATGCACTGTATTAAGTGATATAAATGTATTAAGTGAATAATATAATAGCGCAAACGAACATGGTCCATGGGACGTGGCGACAGGGGGAGTTTACATTCGCGAAAATGTTCAATAGTTGGAAATTCAATGCCTCACACAACATTAATTGGACATTTCAGACCTAAATCAGGTTGGATTGGCTCAGATAGTTTTATATTCCAGGCTGGCTGGGGGCGAAATAATTCCATGATACAAGGTTTTCTCTGATAGTTTGATAATCCAGCCTGGCTGTGGGTGGGGGCGAAATAATTCCAGGATACAAGACTTTCTCTGATAGTTTGATAATCCAGCCTGGGGGCGAAATAATTCCAGGATACAATGTTTTCTCTCATAGTTTGACAATCCAGCCTGGCTGGGGGCGTGTTCCGGGATACAAGGTTTTCTCTAAAAAGTTTGAGAATCCAGCCTAATAATAATTAAAACAAATATTTTAGTGCCGATTTCCACCAACTGGATACATAGTCTCCATGATACGCCGAATATAATCGTGTGGTTTTAAAACGTCATATGTGTGTCGTTTTTATCAGGGATAGCGAGGGGAGGGGCACTGACATTCATACGAAATGTTTTAGTGGCTGATTACCACCAACGTTATATATAGCGCCGATTTCCATCAAAATGATAGACAATCTTCTCTCTGAAGCGAATAATCTAATCGTGTGGTTTAAATATGCCAAATTGGTGCCGTTTGGATAAAAGATGGGGCGCACTACATTTAATAGGAAGGGCTTTAGTCGCACATATCCACCACACTTACGTGCAGTCATCTGCATGGTATCATGACTCTAATGATGTGGTTTAAAGAAACAAGAGTGACCCTATTCGAGTCAGTGATATGGGGGCACCAATAGTGCATTTACACAAATTTGACGCCGATTATCACCAAACTTATATACGCATCATCTAGAGCCCGAAGCCGTCATCGCACGCCGCCAGCCATGTTGACCACAAGCCACAGCCAGCCATAATATCACTAACGCCAGCCACATGAAAATATCTCCACCGCCGGAATTGTAAAATCGCAAAGAACTATACCGCATTGCCTAATATTAGCATACCCGCATGGACACGACATGGTTGTTATATTATCAGAACACGCGTCGGGGGCCCCTTAATGTGGTATAGACTATCACAATGCATGCTTTCATATAACTGAATGTGCGCATCCATTCGGTATTGAAAGGGTTAAACTATAAATTGTTTTTATCGATACGACCCAGTCTCAGACATCGCTGGCATTTTGTCAACATATATATATGCACATGAATTGCATGAACAAGAGAATAGAACATATTATGTATCATTACTATCAGCTTCATCATTTAATGACGCATGCATATATCGCAAGATGCCAGTGATGATATATAGCAGTTTGAAGTCGACAGAAGTCCCAGTGTAACATATACCAATTAGATGAGGAAACTACATAGTATATCCATGCCAGTCCTTCGTGTATTTTCGCCATAATGGAAAAGCCCAAAATCAAAAGGTTATGTGTGGTCTGGAATTCTACGAGTTCACCACAAACGCGAAAACAAACGGGGTCTATAACCGGGGATTAGGAAAATATCGGAAACGAAAATACGCTGAATGATAACGTCTCAGACGACTGAGCCACCATATTTCGTCGGCCACGAACGTCGCGACTGACCAGGCTAAGCTAGCTAACCAGCCACGAAATCGGTCGAGCCAGCCGCGAAAACTATTTGTCGTGGCTTCCGGCTTCGGGGTCTAGCATAATATATACATGGAATCTAATGTTGTTGGTTTAAACGTGCCGTCGTATGGGGCAGGGGTTGGGAATACGAGACTTATGGGTTCAACAGAATATCTGGATAAACAATTTATCGCCAATTATTACCAAACTTAGATATAAATGTCGGCATCTCCATAAATCTAATGAATGGTGTGGTTCAAAGTTGGCAGTGCAGTAACAGGCAGAGGTACCAACGTCATAGTTTGCTCTGAATTTCAACATTAGTTATTTATATCACAGCAATCTATCTGGACTAATGAGTTATCCCAATAACTCATCGCGGATACTTTTAAACAATGGATATCGTTTTAAGGAGATTTTGACGCTAAAATTTCAAAACCTCGAGAAAAGATGACCGAATTAAGTAACTTGAACACTTATATCACCTCAACTGTCACACTTGTATGCGGACGGGAATCAATCGCGGCATTCATAGTATAAGCTAACAAACACTGATACATTTTCTATCTTTTGGCGAGTCCGATGTGAGACATCTTGGTGACATTTTCGAGCAATCTATGACGTAAGTTCCCGGCCGGGTGGGGGGGGGGGTGGGGAGATAGGGACACCATATTTGATACAACCGTGTTGGTCACGAATTTTCCTATAAATTTATATTGCGCATTTACATGATACGAGGAATCTACTGGTGTGGTTTGAAGATGTCAAAAGTGGCACCCTCTGAGTTAGGACGGGGTCGCTGCACCAACATGCATAAACAACAAAAATGACAATAGGAAATTTAACCACACAGAATGTTTGGTTACTTTTTAAAAGCAAACTGTTTCAACCAGGATCAGGTACGAAACTGCTGTTCTAGACCGATGAATTGGTTTAGACTGAAATGACCGTGAGTTGGACATTTGAAAATTCCCAACAGCTGGTGAATTTGAGATACCATTTAGACACTTCCAAACTAAGGAGGGGGTGGTGGATGGGTGTGTGAAAATATAATTGGCAATGTTGTCTGCTTCGAGTGGATACAGTTTGAAACTTCATGTTGGACACCCCCAATGGAGACGTCTCTGACTGAGTCAGTGTTGATGAGGGAGCCGAGCCGTTTTACATATGAGCATAACAATCATTAGGCATGTTGAAACATCCGTACCAATACTTGCATACCTTACTCGTATTTAAATTCGCGCAGTATACTATTTTTCGCGCACCCATCGGTGCGTGATTTAGAACAGAGCGAAAAATAGTACGACTCATGAATTTATACCAAACCACGCGGTTACATGTTCGTGGGCTACATATAAATGTATTGCGGAAGATCAGACTGATTTCATCCACGTGCGGACAACCCATCTCAATATAATTTACATAAAGCATAATATGTCAAATATTCGAATTTTCAATGCTTTTTTAAAAATTATTCTTGAGCGAAGGTGCACGAAACGTGTCGAAAGCACGCCTCCATACCATCAACCTTCATGTAGTGGCACCGATCTCATATAGCAGTCCGAAAATATAAATTTGGCCGTGGGTTGTGATGAAATAACTAACTCAGTCTGCTTGGTCACGGTGTCATTCCAGGGTGGTAAATATGGGGGCATGCTTTCTTGCATATGCGACCTAGAATATACGTATATTTTTCACAACATTTCAACATCATCGACGTTAATCCATGATTTATAATTATGTCGTTTGGCATCGAATGTTTATTATATTCGTAACTATATAGGCCTACACATGAGGCGTAATTGTCTATTCAATGTCCAACGTTTCACAAAGTATGTAACTCATCAACATACCTGTCTTGTTTTCCCTGTGATTTAGTTCAAATTCAGGAGTCGTACTATTCGCAATTTCTACTCTGGCTACGCCATTATATATATCATGTTTCATGGTCAATTTTTTTGACGGGAGCCGTTATACCACTGAAAACATAACGTAGCTATTATATTGATGGTTAATCCGTGTTCCTTAATAAACATAACGTAGCTATTATATTGATTGTTAATCCGTGTTCCTTAATAAACATAACGTAGCTATTATATTGATTGTTAATCCGTGTTCCTTAATACACATAACATAGTTACTATATTGATTGTTAATCCGTGTTCCTTAATACACATAACGTAGTTAGTATATTGATTGTTGATCCGTGTTTTTTAACAAACATAACGTAGCTTCATGTATTATATTGATTGTTAATCCGTGTTCCTTAATGATGAATGTTCACATTAGACGAAGGTCCCAGCTCGAAATTTCATGATTTGGATTACTTTTGTGAGCCGATTTCGCTTGCGTCTCACATACATCACATAAAGCATGAAATCTCGACTGGAACATTCGCCTAATGTGAAATACATTATCGAGGAACAGGTATTGACAAATAAATATATTTAACGGTTTTTTTGTTCAATGTTATAAAGTTCAGAACGTCAAACAGTTTCCAAGTGTTTTAACAGGTGTACGCTGATCTCTACGACATTGTCAGAGAGTAGGAATTCGTGTCATGATCTAACATATGGAGTGTTCGGTTGCAATGCTTAAATATATATACTAGCAGGGTTACCCGGCGTTGCCCAGGTTAAAGTGATGTGAAACCCTCTGTGGATCTTTGGTGGGAAAAGAGAATACACTTGCTCTCAAGGTGTTACACGTATTCTCATAAATTGTATATCCAAAATGGCATCACAAAACATGATTCTTATAAGTAGTGGCTCATAGGCTTGTCAGGTCGGAACAATTATCATTTAGTTTATCGCGTTTAATCCGTCCCACCAAAAAAGAAGTATTTATTTATTTACAACTGCGTATACTTCAGACGTTATAGCATGAAACGTGAACATCATAAACATATTAGTTCGAAAAAATAAAAGACGACAATTGTGTTTTCCATAGAGATGTATCAATCAATCAATCAATCTAGTTTATCATATCTTCATGAAGATACAGATGTTTTAAAGATATGTCCAGGTGCTCCTCTGTTCTGGTGCTATATACTGGCTAATCATTTTCAGTTTAAAAGAATTGATGTTATGCACGTATAGTAGCTACATGTGCCCGACACAGCGATATTTTGAGTTGTTTATGTTAGGCGATGAGTATGTTAAAAAAAAAATGAAAGAAATCCTCTGTATCGGGCAGATATACCCTTGTCAGATATCAATATTGGATGATTCCGAAATGTCATGTGCTACGGACTGCGTTTTCCTTTATCTCAGAAGTAACCATATTTGACTGCACATTGTGACCACTATTTTTGAACAGGCCTGCTCTACATTTCCATATCTCTTGGCAATTGTAACTTTTTTTGTGGAAACTATATTGAATGGGACAGACTCAATCGTGTTATAATATATGCATGAGTCATTCTAATATGCAATCCTCTGACGATTCAATGTCCCTCAGTTTGAATGAATATATGTATCTCTTAAATATATTGATATAAATATACTTTTAATGCTTTCTTCTATGTATCTGTGTTGCTAGAACATTATCGA
Source organism: Siphonodentalium dalli (assembly GCA_032622095.1). NCBI lineage: Eukaryota > Metazoa > Mollusca > Scaphopoda > Gadilida > Siphonodentaliidae > Siphonodentalium > Siphonodentalium dalli. The sequence continues at coordinate 59,119,740 of CP136062.1, forward strand.
AATGCCATGATTTCCATCCCCATATAAACATGACAGTTGAGAAGATATATATAATTGTTCAAGTGACTTAATTCGGTCACCATTTGTCGAGATTGTGAAATTGGAATGCCAAAAACTCCTTAGAACGACATGGAGATGGCCTGGGAGATGACTATGTATAACTTTGTTGGATATCGGCGAATTGAACAATCTTATAAATGCTAGTGAATCTCCTCTCGCCACCCATGACCCAAATGACCCCAAATATGATTTAATTCATCATATCATTAGAGAAGAACGTGCATGAATTTGGTAGAATCAGTGCTAATTATATTTGTATCAACTTTGGTGCAACTCGATTGTACCCTTAAAGTTATATAAAGAAAACAGACATATATTCGCAAATATTTGATTCATTGTATCATTTGAGAAGAACGTGTATGAGTTTGATGGTAATTGACACTAAACATATTGTTATAAGCTTTTGGTGACCCTCCCGTCCCTATTTCGGACTCAAGCGGCGCCAATTTTGACATCATTAAACCACACACTTAGACTCATTATAGAGATGAATATATATACAATTTATGAAAATTGGCGAGTATACAAATTCGTATAAAATTTAGGGTCACCATTACAAATCTCTCACCCAAAAGGGACCAATTTGGCGCATTTAAACCACACGATTAGATTATTCGTATCACGGAGACGAATATGTATCAATCAGGTGGAAATCGGCGCTAAACATATAATTGTTTATCAATGTTTGTGTCCCTCTCATCCTCTAGACACCCCTGACTCGAATTGACCCACTTTTGACATCTTTAAACCACACAATTAGACTCCTGATATAATGGAGATTATTGTTTGTAAGTTTGGTGCTAATCCGCGACTAAACAATTTTTTATCAAATTTAATGCCCACCCCACCCCACTCCCACCTCTCACCAAAGCAGTACCAATATGACGTCTTTAAAATCACACGATTATATTCCTCATAACATGGATAAGAATGTGTATCAATTTGGTATAGATTGGCGCTCAAAATATTGTGTATCAATTTTGGTGCCCCTTTCCCTTTCAGTGCACCCCTGACTCGAATGACGCCACTTTTGACAACTTTTAGCCACGCCATTAGACACCTCATACAATGGGGATGAATTTGTATAAATTTCGTGGCAATCGGCTACTAAATCAATTCGTGTCAGATTTAGTATCCACCCACCGCGCCCACCCCAAATCTCTCATCCCAACGACACCAATTTGGCGTCTTTAAATAAGACAATAAGATTCCTTGTATCATGGAGAATATCTCAGAAGAATGTGCATCAATTTGTAGAATTCGGCGCTAAAATTATTTTAAAACAATTTTGGTACCCCTCTCCCCTTCCGGGCATCCCTGACGCGAGCGGCGCGACTTTTGACATAATTAAGCCACACCATTAGATTCCTCATGTTATGGGGATGATTATATATAACAACAACGGCGTCACTTTAGAAAATTCTAACCCTCGCCATAATTATGACCGTTTATTGAACTTATTATCTGAACAGTTTCTAAGATAACTACTCTTCAATGAATGAATAGTAACTAATATAAGGGGTTAACAATGGTTCTGCAAAATTACTGCTAATCCACCATAAACTAGATTGATATTTCGATCGGTCTGATCGACGGTTGCCATGGAAACCCCAGCCACATATAGTTGTATTTGGCGTGACAACACCCCAAAGCTAATGCCACTGAGGTTTACATCAACAGAATCCTTTACCGAGTCAGAATGTTTGGAGTCATATTGTTGATCTGCTTTGTGGCCACATCAGCCGGAGATTTGGTGAACAGTCCACAGCAGTCACGTGCTTCGTCTGATGGAGGAGACCATGTTTATCACGAGGATCCGGACCAGTCAAACGTTAGAGCGGATTGTAAGTATAATTGATTGATTGTTTTCATTTTGTACAATAACACACCGATAACACAAACATGATGGACAAGTTAATGGAACGTATTGTACAGGAGCAACATGACCACGTTGACCGTCTTCATCAAATCACAACCGTGTGCTTCATAAAGTCGTATTTAAACCTTCCTATACTAAATACTATTTGACGATTAGATCCATTAGGAAATGTTCAGATACTATATTCAACATTACAGTCTTTTGTTGAACTTACTATCTCAGTATTTCCCACCAATCAAAAAGAATCATGCTGCTCATTTATTATCCGTTTTTTTTCTGTCGACGATCTGCTTGTATTACACGAACACCACACCTGGTGAATAATATACCGTTCTAATGTATACTTTTATAACGACGAATCCAGTTAGTACAGAATGGTTACCACTTTTCGTGGCATTGTGATGCTGAAGTTTGTTTTGCTGGAACTAGAATAAACAGACAACACATTATCACCAGCTTATAAACATACCAAACATAAATATCTCTGTAAATTTCGTTGTCCCGTATATTGTAATTCGTCGTAGATAAAAGGGATATATCAAATTTATGGAATTACTGACTCAGTATGAGTGTTCATTGTTTCAACGTGCATGCATGAACCAATTCTAATTTATGATCGAAATGGCCATTCATCGATCACCTTTTGTCAGAATGCACATATGTATGTTTAACGAAATTAAACCATAAACTATTAAATATATCGTCATTCGCCAATCATATCGGAGTCGACATAGCCTTGGGTTTGAGCTGTAATCCTGTCAACCCATTTAGTTACATATCTGAATATGTAAAGAGCGTATTTGAGTTTTCAAATAATGAAGCTTATTTTGTACAGTTATACACTTAGCCCGGTTGTATACCTTTACGAATGTTATATCCACAGTTGGTGCTGCGTGGCTGGCATGGAAAGAAGGGCCATGTAGTGTAACTTGCGGCGTTGGAATATTAACAAGGACTCGAGAATGCCCAACTAATGACCCACATGTCGCCACGGAGGCATGTATCGGCAGTTACAAAGAAATCGACTTATGTCAGGAAGCTGCTTGTCCAGGTAATGTTCACTTGAACGACCTATTATCTACATCGTGTGATAATATCGCCTCTAACTCGGCTGACAACCCTCCAATCTCGACTGATAACCTTCTAAACTCGCATGGTATACCTCTCAAAACTCGGCTTGTGACCACCCATGCAAGCCCTCAAAACTTCACCGATAACCCTTCAATCGGCTGATGACACACATAACTAAGATGCTGTCCATCATAACTCGGCTCGTGGTCATCCAAGCCTCAAAACTCGGCTGATAAACCTTCAAACTCGGCAGATGACCATCAAAACTCGGCTGATAACCCTTCAAACTCGGCAGATGACAATCAAAACTCGGTTGGTAACCATCCAAACCCACAACACTCGGGTGATAATCGTCCAAACCTGACTGATAAACCCACAAAACTCGGCCGATAACCCCTGAACTCGATTGATAACATTCCATACTTGGCTGATAACTATCCAAATGTGGCTGATATCCCTTCCCGTTTTGATCGACTGTTTCCTCGGTATAGGCTACCAATCCTCAAAACTCGGCTGATAACCCTTTAAACTCAGCTGATATCCCTGAAATATTGGCGGATAAACCCCCAAACTCGGATGATAATCATCCAAACTCGTTCGAATAAGTTCCATGTATCAAAACAGCTGTTTGGACTTTGTGTATTGTATATTTATATAGCGATCTAACACCGCATGTATATATAACGGGTATACTATTATAAGATCTTGTCTTATGGCATGATTCCGGTAGAGTTAAAATAACAACTAGCAGTCAAAACGGCATACTCTATTACAATAGTCTAAACAGGCATCACATGTCAACTATATATGGGGGAATCTGGGATGCTTGGTCAGATACAGCACGTCACTTTACTAGAAACCAGCAAACGCAACCAAAATACAAGTACACATGATTTACTTTAGTATGTGATTCAAGGAAGCCAAATACCAGTACTTGTTATTTACTTTGGTATTTGATTCCTACGAGATGGTGTGACATTGACCTGGCCAATATTACAACCAAACAACTGTAAACCCATTACTATTTATATACTGGACAAGGGATGCACAACCATATGTGGATTATATCTAGGTGAATTTATAGTGCGGAGCACAGTATATAGAGCTGCGTCTCTTATACCGTAATAGACCAGATACCAACCTGCATGAACATTACATGAGGGGCAAATCTTCCACCGCCACATATTATATCATACCAACGGATGATTTGATGGGCATAACGTAGGTATATGATTGCTTGACAGGCGTTTGTTTGTTGGTTGGTAATAAGTTATATGTGGTAGAAATCCACGACCGTATAAAGGTAATGTAATTTCCATGTAATATCGTGCTTCGATCCAGCTATATTATATCCATTATCTGATGGTAACACTTCTCATGTGTGTCGTTACAGTCACAGATGGGGGCTGGTCTAAATGGGTGAGCAGTACGTGCAGTGTCACATGTGGGTATGGAATTAAATCTGAGACCAGGAACTGCTCCAACCCTGAACCTGCAGGCAGTGGGAAGCTGTGTGACGGACCCACACACAGGAATGTCACATGTTTGATGGCGGACTGCCCAGGTGAGTGATACAGCATTTGAGTAATACTTGTTTACAACATTTTTAATAACCAAAAACACATGAATACATAGAGAATACCTACAGTTTTTGTCTGGAAATAAATATCAAATTTTCACGAGCTGCTGCAAGTCGCGAGTGAAAATTCGATATTTCTTTACAGACACGAATGAGTTGTTTCATTTCAGGTATTCAAACAAAAATCTGTAGGTATTCTTTTTATTATAATTATGCACCTTATTAAAACTCAAAGTTGCTAAGCTATCGCGGAATCTTTTCCTTTAATAGTACAACAATTTGAGGAATACTTCCTCCTAATCATAAGTGCACAATTACCAGATAAAGCAACAAGACTCATGCACATAAATGAAACACGGAATCGAACCTAACAAGTCTGTGTCACCACAGTTGAAATATACAAATCCCACATGAACGGGCCCCAGCTGCACAGTATATGATAAGTACCGGCCAGCCAATACAAAAAACGCCGAATTTCCGACGACACTTGAGTGTCAAGAGTGACTGTTTCAACTTTACGCGCGTGCGATTTTTTTTGGAAATTGTTTTCGCTTGGTTTATTGCTGCCTTCTACTTATGGCGGTTCCCCTGTGAAACGAAGAATTAAAATTATAAGAAATAACTCTTGTTTCGAATAAGCTTATAGGTTGCAGACAATTTATTTTAACGTGCGGTTATAGAATTTGTGTTAGTGGTAACCTGTACCAAATTTCAAACAATTTCCCCATATATACGCTGATAAACTCCATTTTAAAATATCAGAATGCTTACGAATAAAGTTGTCCTTAATAAGCATCTTCGGTAACTCTGTAATGGAATTTTGAACCGAAAATAATGCGTCACTATTGAGGAGAGGAACCACATTGAGAGGGCCTAATTATTATAGGACCTAATTAGTTTCTCAGAATGTTCATATATAGGAGAATTACGTAACAAATGTTTATATAGACTCTGAGACTAATCTGACATAATTATTGCATTCTTTGTTACAGTCAATGGTGGTTGGACCAACTGGACTGTTAACCCATGCAACATTGACTGTGGTGTTGGAATCGCCATTAAGACAAGAAATTGCACAACCCCACCACCGAAAAACGGAGGAAGCGAGTGCCAGGGTCCAGATGAAGAAATTATTAAATGTGTCCAATCGAATTGTCCCGGTAAGTGGCTTGCATTCAAGGAATATAAATGCCAACATAGTTATTTGTTATTCCTTAAGATAATTCGTGTAATTTCTTGCATATTATGGTGATCAAAATAAATAGGGAAATGTCGAGGACTACTTGATAGACTAATCCGTGGTCTTTATATATCAAGAATATATGTGACCCGCCATATCAAATCCAGTCGTAAGTCGGGATTTTTTTTACCCTGTGCCAATGCATTCTCTTATATATGCGAGTCGACCATAGGTCGCCTCGCATATATAAGAGAATGCATTGGCCTAACAATTTTTTATAAATTTTTTTTAGTAAATGTACCCTGCAGGGAGCCCCACACATACATAGAAACATATAGAAGAGTGTCGTCTGCTCATGTTTGTCTGGGGCTCTGTATGAGTGAAATTATAAAAATTTTAAAGAATACATGAACAAATTATTAAAATTGTAAACAAATTGTTAGGCCAATGCATTCTCTTATATATGCGAGGCGACCTATGGTCGACTCGCATATATAAGAGAATGCATTGGCAGAGGGTAAAAATATCCCAACTTCCGATTTGATATGGCGGGTCACATATAGAATACTAATACATAACATGAATATTTAGACCCACACTGTGTTGTTTTGGGTTAGTGATTATTGCACGAGAGAGTATGCCGGAAGGATACACGAGAGCAGGAGGCAATCCGTTCGAGTTCGGTAATCTCTGACTAAAACTGACACGAGTGTGGCTCTATATTTATTACATATACCCCGAGCATAAACAAAAGTCATAATATTCTAAGCTTTTTCTATCGAAACTTGTTGTTTTGCAAAATGTTTTTTTGTATCACACGCTTCTTAAGTTCTCGTTACGTCGCCGTTAGAAATGAAATCACGTCATCCGTCTCCAGTGATATTTCAGGATCGCCCTAGAGCGAACTGTCGAAATGACCACGTATGAGTTAACTTATAATACAACAACGCGTGTGTAATAAATAGACTTACCAACACAGCAAGAGTAAAGTGTTCTGAGTAGCGTACGGTTTCTCTCCTCGAGTGAGATGCGGAGGATGGCTCCTCACATCTCACGAGAGGATAACATCCGTACGCTACTCAGAACAGTTGACTTTTGTGTTTAGTATATTTTCTATACCTGTTTGTTAATAATATTGTGAATTAAAGTTGTGTATTTAAAGATAGGGTGACCAACATAATTTAGCAGACCAATTTTATATCAACACTCGTTTTAGATGACAATTCTATGTCACATTATTGTGTTTCGTATAGTAGAGACTGTCTCTAAATTTCCAGTATTTGAACAATATGTTTAATCTGAAATAACAACAAGAACATTAACAATACGCCATGTGTGAGTGTCGATGGAACGGACATCGCTTTGCAAGAAAATATGTTTCTAAATCAAAATATTTAAACTGTTCACGTTATTCGAATCACTAAATGATACAAATTAACAGATCAAACAAAAAACCCGAATAAGATCGTCAAAGAGATCTTCTGATTCTTGTTACACTATTTCCAGACGAATGTGTCAAATAAAATGTTAGATTTATGTCACCACATCCAGGTATTATTAATTTTTTGATAAATCATTATAAATATTATTAGTACCTGTCGAGCAGGGTTCACACTGACATAGGCCAAATAGCCATAGTTTTTTTTACCAAAAATTCGGAAATCTAATTGATTTTGTAAAAGGAGCAACATGATAATTTAGAATCAAATTTATAGTATGATCATATACTAATTGATTATGTGATACAGCTTAATGGGTAACGAAAGGCGCTCACGGCAGTGCACTATAAAACAAGGGGCCGCCAAATGCAATAAAACAGTAATGATAAATAACAATAATGAATCCTTTATAGTAGATGGAGGGTAGTAGTGTACTGTCAAGTAACACTGATGTGATTAATAGTAGATGGAGGGTAGTAGTATATTGTCAAGTAACACTAATGGAATTAACGAAGTATAAACACGGTATTTGAAGGTTGGGCATAATTTTACATAATGTTAGTTGTTAAATAAAACCAAAAAAATCATTAATTGTGAGATCAGTACATGAGGATTTATGTGTGTAAATAAAGTAAACAGTATACATCCGACATCTGAAACCTTTAACCCTTTACCCAACAAACCGGCCAAAACCGGCCAAATAAAGCTTCAACAGCCTAAAATATCTTCGGTCTGTCTCAATAAAACCATACACATATGGATATCATTGGAACCGGCTCCTTGACCACATTGTGATAGTTACAGTTAGCCCTGTGCCAATGCATTCTCTTATATATGCGAGTCGACCATAGGTCGCCTCGTATATATAAGAGAATGCATTGGCCTAAAACAAATCTTTTTTTTAACACTTTTTACCATTTTTTCTTACATTCTTTAACAATTTTATAATTTTTAATGTGTTAAGCCAATGCATTCTCTTATATATGCGAGGCGACCTATGGTCGACTCGCATATATAAGAGAATGCATTGGCACAGGGCCCTTCTGTTGGGTAAACCTTTAACGTGGTCAGACAAGGCTGACGGCCCGATGGTCTCCAGCCATTCCACCACATTTTCACATGACCAAATTCGATTCCGAAGACGATCCGATGCTGCAATTTTTATTTTATTACCTGTAAGCTATAGGCTGTACATGTAATGGCAAAATACCTACAGCAGACTTGCCACCAATAATATACCGTGAAATAAACCTACACCGTATATTTTCCTACACCGTAAACGTAAAGTTTAGACTGAAAAATGTACACTGTATTTCCCTGTACCTCAGTATACATGTACCATACCATAGATTTAACAGTTATACCACAATAGCTATGGTCGACAGGCACAAAATGGCGCAAACCCCTCTCTGGGTGCTCTCGCAGACATTAACCACATTCCCATAAATACAATGACAGGTGTATGTCACGCGGTTTTAAGCACCAATACTCGGTGTAGTAAAATTCTACTTAATAATGGTACGAACTATGGTTCCATTGTTTTGGGAAACAAGGCTTGGTCGAATTCCCAATTGATGGACAATATATTGTTTTAAGTTAGACATGCAATTGTACATTGGTCAAATTGAGGTTACATATAATTAAAAAGCTCACTAAAATATGACAATTAGACAGGTTGGTAATTCTAGGTATCTGATCTGTGTTGAATACAGCTTGATTCATTTAATACTTCAAATATGTCAATTAATCTGAGGCAAACATGCAGTAAAGTCGTTGTCACATGTACATGTGCAATAGTAACAGTAACATAATACTGACTGATTGAGCACGCATTAGATCAGAGTATAATTTGAGAGTAATTTCAATCGATATCCACCAACAGGCAGTATATCAATTTAAAGACACGGATGGTCTTCGTAATGGTATTGCTATTAAAATAGTCTCATCCAGTAAAACCGCCAAAAACAGAAAGAATATCGCGTAAATAGTATATTTATTGTCAAGGTCGTACACTATATTATGTAGACACAAAGCCAAATTATGTTACATAACCTCTTGTGCAATACGTAAATATTGTGCGATAAACAAAACACTAAACACAGTGGAGACACAACTACGCGAACCTTCGACAGAACTGCCACCATGTTGTTTGCAAAATATCGTCAAAGCGCTCGCTAATCCTCGCCACTCAATATTTCGGTGTTCAATTGGTCCAAATACATGGCCACGGTGTTGAGTGTGTTGCTTATCGAACAATATTTACGCGATGTGTATAAATATCGCATTCATACTATCATTATAATATAATGTTAGTATATTTATGTTGGGGAAATTTTCATAAAGTATAACCTACCAGCAAGGCCATCCGTGCATTAATGCATGTGTGTATATATATACGAGGTGGATGAACACACAGAGCATGGCGCTCATGTAAAAATGTGTGAATGGCAGTTATGAGTGAGAACAAATAATCAATGCGGCGTACGGCGGTCGTAAAACATTAACACAGCGGTAATTTACTTGGTTACCGCGGTTAAAAAATATAACTAGTACCGCAGTAAGCTTATCGCGGATGCCGCATGTCAACTGTTCGCAATCGCGGTGATACCACTTGGTAGCGTGGCTGAATGGCGGTACAACTGCGGTCATTAGTGGCATATAACCTTGTTAAATGGATCGATTTATTAGAGCACAGCTGAAGTTCAAAGTCAAAGCATTGTAATAACAGCTTGTGACTGGTTCAGTTACACAGTGATATTGGGTGGATTCGGGTCCGTCATCAGTTCGTCGCAGACAGTTCGATAGAAACATTCATAATAACAGCAGACTCCGTAGCTGGGCGATGAATTGGCGACATGATTCCCAACAGCCTTGGAACACTCGAGTCAATTAACAACTATAAAATTAACAACTCAATGTTTATTGCCATCAGCCGGTTTTCGAAGATTAACATCTTGTCCGGTTCACATACATGTACAAACCGAAATAAGACCGTGTTAACTTTATTCAAGCAGTGTGGTAGTGTATAATCATTGATTTCGCCCCAAAATAATATGAACACATTACGAAAATACGGCTTCGGTAATTCTGATCAACACCTAGCTGCGTAACAACATAACTAAAGGGTCACATTAAAAGTGTAACCCTAGTCCGAATAAAAGTTGTAAGCGGGGTGTGCACCACGTGATCGCCGCATCCAATCAGCTTGTACCAACAATCTGGTATACTCTAGAGTATATATATAACCATGTCTAGGTTCTGATACCATATAATTTCCATGGTACTATATGAAGTTACCACGGTAGGCACTCTATGGCTTATATGCACTCTATGGTACATTTATATGGATTGTTATATTTAAAAGTGTAAAATTCTCTTTAACGATTCAAGTCGATGGAGAATGGGCGCTGTGGACAGTTTCCAAATCGTGCGTATCAGCTTATGAATGTCACGGAATGACGACAAGAACGCGGCATTGCGATAACCCTGAACCAATATATGGAGGACGAAGTTGTCCGGGAAACGACCTTGAGCTATTGACATGCATCAGTGGTGTTCGACCGAAACAGGGAGGTTAGTAAGCATTGATTTAAACATATATTACCAATAAGTATTACAATACATATTTATATCGGTATCGGGGGACAAGTGCATGAGGACATGTAAGCATTGATTTAAACAGCGATATTACCAATAAGTATTACAATACACATTGACATCGGTATCGGGGGACAAGTGCATGAGAGAGAACTCAGTCCTTGTTATGGAATGGTTCGATCTTAGCAGTCGCCTTGAGAAGTCACTATACATAAGCGTTGGCCGAGGTGAGGCAATTTGTGGTTTTCTTTCGTGGGTTATTTAAAAAAGAATAATACAGGAATATATTTCATGAATTTTCTGGACGTATGCATCTGGCCTTACCAATGGCTCCGTGCAAGATGCCGTCACATGGGGGTGCCTAGTTTCTGGGTTTGATGTTACCGCGATGTAGCTATCTAATGGTCCGCCCCTATTTTTAAGAGTTGGAAATTCCACACGAATCTATGGTATAGAGTGGAAAGAAATTGCGATTGTTCAGATAGTTTAAGTTTACAACCGATATATACAGTGTGAAATTATGTCGTTTTTTTACCAAGATTCATATATTCCCACTTCAAGTAATGTTGAATGACATGGCCAACGGTTAGAATGTTTAAACCTTTGGGGTGTCAGGTTGAAAATGTCTAACCAGTCGGGTTTGGGTTATCAATTGGAAGATTCCTAATCAACGGGTGTGCATGCAAAATGTTCGGAAATAACGGGATGTTGTTGTTTTCGATTATCAATGGCCAATCTCTCCGAAATTGGGTTAACATTTGGCTTATAAATTATGAAGTATGAAGTTTTCGGGTAAGTGTTTTTTACATGCATTACATTACGAATAGAGCCATACATGTGGCGCCCATTGTTAGGCATGGCGTGTGTCGATTTTAGAATCCGTCGCGACTAGATAGTGAGAATCGTACTTATATTGGCGTTGGATGAGATAAGACAATTTGTTGTATACTTTCGGGTGTTATTTTAAAATAACATATGGATACATGCGTTTCAAGTTTTTTTTCTGGACTTACATGTACGTATCTAGCTAAAATAATGCCTCCCAACAAGACGTTGTCACAGGGAGGATCCTAGGTGATGGATAGTGGTTTGATGTTACAGTGATGTAACTAGCTAGTGCCCCAGTTGGAAATTCAACACGTATAATAAACGGTCTAGTTGCAGTAGTTGGAAATGTAAGGTTGAAAAGGAGTTTCAATTATTTAGATAAGTTGAGATTCCAACCGATATTCATTGTAAAATGATGTCGTTTTAGACCAATATTCACATGTTCCTACTTTCAATAATTTTAAATGAAATGACCAACAGTTAAAATTGTACAACCTCGTGTCAGGTCGGAACTTTCTATAATCATAGGGGTTTTAATTGTCTGTTTCCTAATAAATAGGGGTGCATGCAAATGCAGTTTCCCAGAGTTCAGGTGGAGGGGGGGGCAGTTAGAACATCTAAGATGGATACCCCCATGCAGCGTCCATGTCACTGATAGTTGTTATTGGGGCACAGACATGCAGCTAGTACGTTCTGATTTTAGGTTGTCATATATAATGGGGTAGCGAGATGAATGGTTCATGTCGTTGGCTGATACACGGACGTAATTATATGATGCGTTCTGGGTGGGTGTTTGTATGTTATTGATAGTTCATGTAGTTGTGTGATCAGGTGGTGTGTCATCGATAGTATCAGGTAATGGGTAGTGAAGAATTGTTTTGCGCATACCTTTAGTCGAACCAGTGTTTTCCCCGGTGTAGCACATTCTCCATTTTGGTTAGGAACATTGAACAAGCAGATGGAAAATATAGTTATCTTTTTCAGTGTGTATATCATTAAATGAACGACTCTTCACAAATAACTGCCGCGATAATGTTTTTTTTCGACTATCATTGCCCAAAATTCCAGAAATTGGGGAAGCAAAATTATGGGGTATATGCATTGCGAAGATTGTTGGCAAATTGTTGACTTGATAAAAATAACAGCACGCTTGTGTTGTTATGTGAAAAATTGTTCAACGGAAAAATGTTATGTTATTTCATCCAGTAGCAGAGCCTCTGGACATAAGCAAAATGTTTATGGTCATTAAAAATGTACATATATCATATTAGGAACAACCTACAATCTCACCAACAACGAACATCGTTTTATAGATTGCACCGGGAGCAACAAGGTGTGGCTGTCTGGTGCCGGGATATGTATATGTATCGGCAATGATTCCAAGAACCATGTTGATGCTATGTCGGCCTGTAATAAGATGTGCGGCCGACTAATCCGCATAACAAATACAGCCATGTTCCAAGAGGTTAACGGTCATACAAGTAGGTATAACACGATTCACGATAATTAACACAATGCTGCTCCGAGGCGTGTGAAACTATGTGCATGAGACGTTGTTAGATACTAAACAATGGTACCCCAGTTACCTGTGGTATGGGGATATTTATTTACCGGCTTTGGGGATATTTATATACCGGTTATGGGGATATTTATATACCGGTTATGGGGATATTTATATACCGGTTATGGGGATATTGTTGACCACATGCTGCTCAGCTAATTTGTTCATTCAACTGACAAACTGGATCTGTGAAGAGAATCTATCTAAACTATACATGAACACCGGACACACTTGTCTAGATACACGATTTAATCCGGCTGATACTGACCCTGGTTTGTGCGGACTCCGGCAGACCGGGCTAGCTATGAGCGAAGTTTATCACATTTTTAACATTTAATTTATTTCGACTATGAATTGATTAAGTTTTAGTTGCTGTTATCATTGGTACTTACAACAAAGGGGTTTCATTGTTGTATACTCTGTATGAACTACAAATCAATAGTTTATTTTAAATAACAATTAGTCAGTATCTACCCGTATCTACCAAAGAGAGTCTAGTTGTCTATGCATCATGCATAACACAGAATACTTTAATCAGAGGGTACCCGTGATCAACTTCCAAAATTCCACTATCCAATTTATTCCTGATTTCTGAATATTTTCAACCATTGTGCATACATTTCGAGAATTAGTTGCAAGAAAGTTGCACTTCTCAACGCGAGATCTGGTTCATCTCTTCTTTGGTTGAGGAGTATGTACTATACTATTGTTGACCAATCCCAGGGGTGCATACTGTCGAATTCATAATATGTGTAATATGGTCGCGGAGAACGTGTTGAATAGTATGAACACCGGTAATTTAATAGTGTATGCTACTCCGCGTCAATTACCAAAGCTGCCACAATCGAGTACGAGGTACTATAGGTTACAAGCAACTAATTATATAGAGTTACGCTTCTTGAATTTGTGTAGGGAAACTCGAGTCAGCATAAACAAAAATTATGGCTGCTGATTGGTTCATTATCATTGAGGGAAATATCCCTAAGCGGAAACATATGTTTAGATGTCAAGGAAGAGTCTGGTGGGGTCCCGAAGTTATGGAAGGGTCTGGGTATTTTTATGCTACTGATTTGTGTGCAGTAACTGTGGCAGTTGTGGAAATGCAAGATTATCGTTTGAAAAAAATACCGAAAAGGGGGCGTTTGTTGCCACAGACTGGTGCAGCGGATGACGTTCTAATGGAAAATTGACCACTTGAAGTGCACATTGGCTTAACCCATGGCCGGCTACCTGATACAGACCAATGTTACTCTGTAGCAATACAAAACTATTAGTTAAAAAGTCTCAGTGGTAAAGGGTATGTGGCATGCCACGCCAGCCGTTGAAGCATGCCACAGGATCTTTGAAAAGCTAAAATCCTAACATTGCCAAAGGGTAATAACTATATAAAGAATGTACCTTTACGAAATAACGGCGATTTGTACGAGAAATTACAACACCACAATATATCAACTCTGGTGAAATATGAATCAAATTCTTCAATAGGGTGGGTGGGCTTGGTGGAGGTTTGGGATATTGACATGCCTCAACGGCTGACGTGGCATGCCACATACCCTTTACAACTGAGGCCTTTTAACTAATAGTTTTGTATTACTACAGATTGACATTGGTCTGTATCAGGTGTGGCCGGTGGTACTTCTAGTTAGCACTGTTGCCTATGGACAAAAATAGGTGTTTGTATCCTATAGATCCCCGATTGTTATGCAACACACGCATTATAGATAAACTTGTCAAATAAGTTCAGCATCCATTCCCATAAGTTACCCGCAGTATATATGCGACAAAGATGTGTATGCACAGCGGCGTATTTTCTCACGGTGTGGCTATCCCTGTATGGCTAGATCACTAAATGGTCGTCCGGTTTCTGCATGTATTAAGTTAAGTATATAATTTTCCAAATGCAGTCTGCTCCATTAACCAATAACAAGTTATTGAAGAACACACTTATACAATACATGTATTTTTTGCAAATGGCAAACATACAGGGCATCGTAACGCAATAGCTGCTCCGCCACGCCCCTAACTGCACTATATACGTACTAACTTAATACGATTTACTCATACGGCGTATTAACCCCCCCCCCCGCACCCCGCCGCCACCCCGCACACACCTAATGCACCGTGCATAATAGTATATATGTTTCTGCCTTAAGTCATTGTAGTATACATGAGACACATGTATACAAACCGTGACGTATAGACCAGGAACGTATATAGGGACGGTGGATACGGGCAGTGCGGGTTTGGATGGGTGAGCATTGTAGCTTATTACAAGCCCACGTGGCAGAAACAGTAATCCCGAAATAACATGTTATAATCTCAAAGATAAATATTTGTTTTGTAATACATGTACATAGCATGTTATGTTTAATTACTCAGCTTTTCATTATATTGGTAAATCCCAGTAATCCAAGGTCCCATCTACCCAATTTTGAACATCATACAATAATATACAGGAAATATGTTTATCTTTCAGTATTCATACCATTTAAAGCACCAGAAAAATTAAATGAGCTGACGTTGCCATCACAGCGATAATGATGAGAACTGATGGAAAATCTTATTTCTCAGTGCAATGTTTTCCTCGTGCAAGAAGCGGGACCCACCCATTGATATCTTGTCATAAAAACAGATATTGCGTAAACATTGAAACTGTAAGCCCCTATCATAACTTATCTCTAAACATGGAATGGGAAAAACATTACATGGCATTGGAAAAAAATCTGCTATCGGCGCTCAGAACCACCCACCCATCGGACCTTGTATTCTGGATGTGTTTCCTACCCCTCCCCCACCCATGCTCTGTGCATAGAAAGCTGTTATATTTTACATATAACCATCTTCACTGCATATATATAATATGTACGGTAATCAAGAAAAGACCATATCAATGGATTTTAGTACATTTGGGAGGTTAACATATGATATTATTTGTGTCTAGTTGGACACCAATACGAAGTACTAGCATAATAATTAATTTAGGAAAACAAGAACATGTATCACCAACATAGCTTATTGCTTTGTGATTGCTCTGTGAAAGGCAGCTTCAAATATCATAATGTTGAGTTAAATTTACACGATATAACTTCACAGAACCGGCTCAATACTCGTGTTTTATTTTGAGGGAAGAAAGTTAACAATTGAATTGAATATCTTCATTTATTACAAAGAAGACTAAAGCAGATATAAATATTTAGTCTAAAGCACAACAATGTTTACATGTAATCTGGTCCACTCAAGCAGAGCACAACAATGTTTACATGTAATCTGGTCCACTCGAGCAGAGAGCAATCAACTGAAAACAGGACACAATAATGACATAAGGTTGATCTAATTATGAATAATAATAATTCTTATAATTATTGCCCAATCTCATCTGGGCCCAATGTTCCATTGACCATCAGCCATGATATGAATATTCTCAAATATTGAAACAATTTTATGAGTGGTTGTCTTTCTGAAAGAAGATAATCATAAAATGTTTTGGACCAAGAAACACCAAGATCCTCGTAATACTATTTAGTTACATGTATATGACGAATATGACAATGAACCAATAAGTTCTATTTACCAAGAGTTCTTGATATCCGAAATAGTGATAATTTAGTGCCATAAAGTATCGAACATGGGGTTATAATTTCCAACTGATTCATAGGACGCAATTACATGTATTGTGTCACATTATTCTCTGAAAAATGATAGGACCTGAACACAATGATGTAACTATCTTAAAGCAGACATATGATATTTCCGGCGAAAATAAACTGGGTCTTTGTGACGATATTCTTCCCAAAATTAACAAATGCGATAACTTAATGTGACTTTGGGTTTTATATTGTTTGCAAGGCTGAAAATGATCACACTTTATATCTCCTGACTATCTACATGTACTTCCAATAGCATTAACTGCCACATTTTTGATCGGTGCGATCAAATGGCAATGATATATGAAACGCACCATCTTATACATTAACATGTAGTTAGTATATTAGGCTACGACCATTCGTGCGAAAAACTCATGCTGGGGTTCTATGAAGAGGTTTTCAGCGAGTTATAGTTTAGTTACCATTCAGCGGTTGAGTCTTGAAATGCGACGTTTGCCGTAGTCTGATCTACACTTGTCCTTTGTATTTATCTTCAAATCATAAACCGTGAATGAACCCGCGTGGGCTGCTCTGTGTGCCACTTCATTCACTTAACGTCGCCTTCTATTCTATCTTGTAGATTTTTACTGGATAGATGGGAGTGACGCCGCCCACGAGGGGAACTGGGTTCACTCAGACGGGAGTGCTATGTGGGCGGCTTGGTCCCCCGGATACCCGGACGGCGGAACCAATGAGAACTGTGTTTACGGCTTCAGTGGTGGTTATGGCGACTACACATGTACAAGGTCGCGAAATTACATCTGTGAAATCATGGCCTGATAGTTTATATCGGGTATGATTTCGCAGTGTAATCGCTATTCATATTCAGTCACCTGCAACACATGGCTGATATTATTCGGATGATAGACATGCGGGTGGATGTTGGCTGCACGAGGAATCACAGGGCGGGATCGAACACCAAGAATAATTTATGTAACACAATTATAATATATGTAATGTGTAACAGTCGTATTGTAGCTTCATGAGCCCGTTGAGGGGAACTACATGTATATTATATATCTGAATGTGAATACCAGTGATGCGACTATGTTACTATGTGGGCACAGTGATACGACTAAGTCACTATGCATGGGGGCTTTTATCTATATAAATGTGAATAACAGTGATGCAACTATGTTATAGGGGAACAATCCATCACATGATTGTGTCAGAACAGATGAGACGTAATCAACGTAGACTACATTGTGGTGAACTGAGCACCTGGCACACGATTACTCGTCTGTATATATATCAGTTCCGCGTGTATATTTCTACTACATATGCCAGCTTCATTGGAGTTCAGCGGGATCCCCACTTTGGGATATTTAGCGATTTCGTTCCGACTCTTTTTGTAACCAGGACCCGACTCTATTCCGAATTTTTCAAACACATTTTATAAGTTTTTGATGCGAAAGGCGACAAGATGGATACAATGTGAAACTCTTCATATTTATTGAGATGAGTATACTCTTTATCGGTTTCGTACGGTTGTGTTATCTATGTTCGATCCCGCAAATTGGGCAATATATATATTTATTATCCATCCGTTAACTAACACCATTTCCGATTGGGCAAAAGCCACCACGTGATAGTCATGGAAAAAGTCATATTGGATTCCCGAAAGTCATATTGGACTCCCGACTGTACAATATCACTTTTGTATTGGGACTCCGTGACGTCACGAATTAACTCTATTGCGAAATGAATCGGTGAAATTGTGATGCGCGCGCAACACTGATGGATTTTAGCAGACGTTTCACTTCCGCATTTAGTTTTTTTCTCACTTCCGTGTTTACTTTTCCAAATCATGCTTTCTGATGATCATTATACAGGCATTTATAGAGAATTAAATGCCGACAAATACCAAACATATCCACAACAGTTTTATTCCCAAATGTTGGATAAACATACAGATGGATAATAAAAATGTCATTATACAATGCTGTGTATACAGTATGCGTTTTTCTTGTACTCGTCCAGGTTGTGGTGAAAAGTCTTATTGGACTCGACACTGGCGTGTCTCGTCCAATATGACTTTTCACCACAACCTGAACTCGTACAAGAAAAACACAGACTGTACACAGCATTGTATAATAACTTTATAATATTGAAAATAGCTGAAACACGCGCTTATATATGTGATTTACCATTAAAACTTTGCACTTTGTTTATTGCAAAAAAACACGAAGCTATTTCGGTTTATATCTCAGGGATATGGTTATATGTTCTTTAGTAGCAGGGTTACCCGGCGTTGCTCATGTTAAAGTGATGTGAAACCCTCTGCATGCTTTGGATTTTTGGTCGGAATAGTAAATACTCTTGCTCAACACATGTATTCTGATAAATTGTAAGTCCAAATAGCATCACACAACATGATTCTCACACATGGAATATAAGTAGTGGCTCACCTTGTCGGATCGGAGCGATTGTCGTTTTGTTTGTCGCGATTAATCCGTCCCATCAATAACGAAGTATTATTCATTTACAAACGTGCGTATACTTCAGACGTTATTTATATTTTTTAAATCGTATACAGTCGACGAGGTCGTAATTGACACCTTTTTTTTGTTTTTGTTTTTTTGTTTTTTTGTTTTTTTGTTTTTTTTCTAAATTTGTATTGTGATCAAAACATGAGCATCATAAACACATTAGTTCGCAAAAAAATAAAATAAGACAATTGGGTTGTATATAGAGATGTATCAATCAATCTATTGGGTTAGACTAAGATTGTCAGGACTCCTGGTGATCATTACTCCATTAAGATACATATGTTTTAAAGAAATGTCCAAGTGCTCATCTGTTCATGGTGGTATATACTGGCTAAGTATTATTTGTTTCAAAGAAATGTTGCCATGCAAGTATATCAGCTACATGTTCCCCACAGAGTAAGATTTTGAGTTGTTTGTTAGGCGATGAGTCTGTTATAAAAACGAAAGAAATTATTCTGAGTTTTCTTTTATCTCAGAAGAAATTATATTTGACTGCACACTGTGAACACTAATTTTGAACAGGTCTTCTATACATGTCCATATCACTTGACAAATTGTAACTTTTTTTGTGGAAACTATATTGAATTTGACAGACAAAATTATGTTATAATATATACATGAGCATTCTAATATGCAATCATTTGACATTTCAATGTCCCTCATTTTGCAAGAATATATGTATCTCTTAAATAGAATTATAAATATACCTTTAGTGCTTTCTTCTATGCATCTGTTTTGCTAGCTCATACAAATGCCCTGATTCCCACCTCCATATAAATATGAGAGTTGATCAGATATTGTTCAAGTGACTTAATTTGGTCGCCATTTGTCTAGATTGTGAAATTTAAACGCCAAAAACTCATCAGAACGATATGGAGATGGCCTTGGAGATGACTAAATATAGCTTTGGTGGATATCGGCAAATATAATAATATTATCAATGCTAGTGCATCTCCTCTCGCGATCCATGACCCAAACGGCACCAAATGTGATTTAATTCATCGTATCATAAGAGAAGAACGTGTATGAATTTGGTGGAAATAAGTGCTAAAGATATTTGTATACATGTACGCTTTGGTGCAACTCCCATCCTCGTGAATGACTGGAACGGTGCACTTCTAACATATTTAAACCACGTCCATTAGACTCATGAATGTATGATATAATGGAGATGATTATATATAAGGTTGGAGGTAATCGGCAACTAATTTTTTTGTTATAAGTTATTCCCCTTCCATCTCTCACCCAAACGGCACCAATTTGGCATCTTTAAATCACACGATTATATTCCTCTTATCACGGAGAAGAATAATATATAAATTTGGTGTAAATCTGCGCTAATAATATTTGTTTTAATCAATTGTTGGTGCCCCTCTCCCCGTTAATCCCTGACTCGAACGGCACCGTATCATGGAAGTGATTCTCTATTTTATCATTTTTGTTTTTCTTCCCCTGACACCAACATCGTCACTTTAGAAAATTTGATCCCGCACCATTATCTTCCTCATAAACAGATACTTCTGTTAGACCGCATAGGTGTCATCTCGAGTGTACCCCGTGACGTTATATATAGAACACTGACATACATATATTCGCAGATATATCTAGACACTATATGTGACGTTTTAAATACACACGATTTGATTCCTCTTATCATTGGCACTAAACATATTTTGTTATCAGTTTTGATGACCCTCCCCCTCCCTATTTCGGACTCAAGTGGTGCCGCTTTTGACATCTTTAAGCCACACAAAATTTAGTACCCCCATATATCTCACCCAAACAACACCAACCAATACGATTGTATTCCTGGTATCACGGAGAAAAATATGTATAAATCTGGTTGGAATCGGCGCTAAACATATTGTTTATCAATGTTGGTGCCCCTCTCACCCTGTATGAACCCCTGACTCGAATGGCCCCACTTTTGATATCTTTATACCACACAATTAGACTCCTTATATCATGGAGATGATTACTTATAACTTATTACTTTATAACAATTTTTTATCAAATTTAGTGACCCCACCCCCGTCTCTTGTGCACACAAACAGCACCAATTTGGCGTATTTAACTCACAATATTAGATTCCTCGTATCATGGATAAGAATGTGTATCAATTTGGTGGAAATCGGCACTAAAAATGTTGTGTATCGATTTGGTGACCCTCACCCACTCAGTGCACTCCGGAGCCACTTTTGACATCGTTAGGCCACACCATTATACTCCTCATACCATGGATATGATTATGTATAAGCTTGGTGGAAATCGGCGGCTAAACAATTTCTTATCAAATTCAGTGCGCACCCCCCCCCCCCACCCAAATCTCTCATCAAACCGACACCAATTTGGCGTCTTTAAATCACACAATTAGATTTATCATATCATGGGGATGAGAATATAACAGTTTGGTGACAATCGGCGACAAACAAAATTCTGCCCCTCCCCTTTTCTGCCAGGCAACAACCGCTTCACTTCGGAAAATTCTAACCCGCACCATTATCTTTCTCATAAAAAGTTACCCCTGTTAGACCCCTTTGGTGCCATCTAGATGGTCCCCGTGAATTGCTATATAACACAGACAGACAGTCAGACAGACATTTGCAAATATAGATATTGATAAAAGGCTCTAGCATCAAATTCGCTCTTCAGATGTCATTTTAACACATATCCAGCATATGTCGGAAATCCCACTATATTGCAACGGAAAGGCCGTTATGTGTGCAACATACATGTATATGGATATGCCCTTGGCTCGAGGGTATTCACAATGTGAAAGTATAGAGTATTTATTTGGACACCACACTAGTCAGTCCATGTACGCCTAGTTGTGTACGATGTCAATACCAGTTGCGACGTTGTTTAGGAATCGTACAGTAATGATGTGTTATTTTCGACCCACTTAAACATAACTATGTCTTCGAAATGTCACGTCATTGAACTTATAGACTATGTCTGAATCAAACAAGGTATTCCTATTAACATTTAGCGACTTTTATTCGTCTCCGCATGTAACAAAACTGTATTTGGGAGTTGAGGAAATATGTTGTATTCTGTGATGAAATTGTGTATACGTCAGGGGGGTCTGCAATATGTTTCCGCACTTCTATACGGGGGTGGTGGTTGGTGACGCAGCCCTGCTTATACATTTAAAATGACATTTGAAGAGCGAATATTTGCGAGAAAAAATATTTTCTGAAGTGATCAAAGGCCGTTTTTATCTATTAAACAGAGTCTTTCGCTCAAATGGAGACCGCTTACGATCGACAAATGTGTATGTACAATATATACTTACGTTTATAGCTGTGGTGCAACCGTTTGTCGGTCTGAAACCTGGATTGTGTGGTATTGTTGTGATATTTCTGTCACATTTACGCTCTAAAAATAGAATTTTTCGTCTTTCGAAAGCAACTTCCGATTAAATGTTTGTACGGTTTATACACTGTGTGATTGTCTATTACTGTTTAAACATTGTTACCTTCGGTATGTGGCTACTCTTCGGTCTGGAGAGGGATAATATGTGCATGGGGAGGTATACGTATAACATAACGTCACAACATGTATCCGTACAATCAACATGCACCCATGTGTGAAATAATTCTTCAATTATTTATAACACGCCAACCAGCCATTGACCAATGACAGTCATCAGCTGGTATGTAAAACGGTCTGTCGAGATTATAATCTTTAATTATATACCTATAATTTCGAATGTCTGTCTGTGTTCTATGTAAATCAACGGGGACCATATAGTGGTAACCGTTTACAAGGAAGATGATGGTGGGGTTAGAATTTTATAAAATGACGCTGTTGTTTTCAGAAGCAGAAAAGTGGAGGTGCAGCAAAACTTTTTTCGACGATTTTCATCAATTGTATACATTATCATCTCCATGATATGAGGAATCTAATGGTGTGGTTTAGATATGTCAAAAGTGCCACCGTTTGAGTCAGTGTGCACGGAATGAGAGAGAGAGGCACAACATTTTATAATATATCTTTAGCGCCGATTTTCACAAAATTTTATTCACATTCTTCTCCATTATACTATGAATCTAATCTTTGATTTAAAGACGCCAAATTGGTGCCGTTTGAATGAGATATATCGCCGTTAAGTTTGATAATAATTTGTTTAATCGCCGATTACCACAAAACTGAGACATAATCATCTCCATTATATCAGGAGTCTAACGGCTTGGCTTAAATCTGTGTCAATCGAGTCAGGGTGCATTGAAGGGGAGAGGGGCACAACAATTTATAACAAAATATATTTGAGCGCCGATTTCCACCAAAGTGCTACAAATTCTTCTCCGTGATACGAGGAATTTAATGTGATTAAAATACGCCAAATTGGTGCCATTTGGATGAGAGATGGGGGCACTAAATTTAAGCAGAGTTTGTTTAGTCGCCGACATATAAATAATCTTCTCCATGCTAGCTGGAGTCTACTTGTATGGTTTACATATGTCAAAAGTGTGGCCGTTCAAGTCAGGGGTGCATGCATCGGGAGAGGGACATAACAAATAATAAACATATTTTTGGCGCCGATTTCAATCAAATTGATACATAATTATTCTAAACCATGATTCTAATCGTGTGGTTTAATTACGCCAAAATTGAGCCATTTGGGTGAGAGATTGGGGGGGGGGCGTTAACATGTCACAACCTCGACAAATGGTGACCGAAGTAAGTAACTTGAACAATTATTTCTTCTCAACTGTTGTATTTGTATGGGGCGGGATTCGGTAATCAAGGTATTATGTCATCATGCAGTTAGCTAACAAAACAGATACATAGAAGTGTATTTATCATTCAATTGAAGAGATACATACATTCTTGCAAAAGTAGGGACATTCAACCGTCAGAGGATGGTATGTTATAGTAGCTCATGTATTATAACACAATTTAGTCAAGATATTTTCCACAAAAAAAGATACAATTTCTCAAGAGAAAGTGAAATGTACAGAAGGTCTGTTGAAAGATAGACAGTGGTCACAGTGTGCAGTCAAATATAGTTTCTACTGAGATAACAGAAACCACAGCCAGTTGCACGTGACTTTTCAGGATCCTCCAATACCGGCATCTGCCCGATACAGACGATTTCTTCTTTCATTTTCGTTAGAACAGACTCATATAAAGGTTCGGAGCATAACATAAACAAAATAAAATCTCACTCTGTGTCGGGCACATGTAGCTGACATATGGCAACATTTCTTTTAATCTAATAATAATGAGCCAGTATAGCACCAAGAACAGAGAAGCACATAGACATTACTTTAAAACACATGTATCTTCGTGTATACATGCTAACCAGGTGTCCTCACAATCTTAGTCTATGATGTAGATTGATTTATACGTGTATATATCTACTGTATGTAAAACCCAATTGTCGTCTTTTATTTTTGCTGAATAATGTGATTATGATGTTCATGTTTGGATATATTTTAAAATTACAAACAAACGTCAATTCCAACCACGTCCACTGTACTATTTATAAAATGATGTTACTGTTGACCCAGCCACGTTTTCCAGACGAGCACTTACATCAGCCTGTTCTCTTGAAAATACGTTCACATTGCACGTAAGTCAAAACCCCAAATACGCCCATATAGGCATTATTTGAATCTGAATTACGCTCAATATGAACGAAAATGGGCAACGAAAACAGTCATATATGAGCGTATTCATATTACAAATACGTCCGTTTCGGGCGTATTTGATGTAACTCTTGTGAAACACGCCCTTTTTGGCATTATTTAATCATAACATTTTTCATCGACACGACTGACACCAGATTCACACTCTTTATAATGTGGTTTCGTCGCGGCCCGCGCCAGTCAACGGAATAACAGGTATACGCGCATTGTGGACTTATTTCAGAATCGATTGTCTTCGTTCATACAGAGCCAAAATTCAAAATCAAATAAATCCAATATGGGCGTATTTGGATTTTGAAATAAATTCAATATGAACCTGTTTGAGTGAGGATATGTTGCATATATGGCGACTCTCGGCTACTATGGGTGTATTTTATAATTTTTATATTTATACCATAATTGTCTATCCCATAGTGTGAATAACTGTTATTTTGTAAACTTCATCTTTAAACCCTATTGTGGGTATTCAGCTTCCTATACTGTGGGTATAAATCTCTACTGTGGGTGTAAATGTGCAAACGTAATTGCATGTGTTAAACGTGTATACCCATAGTAGAACTACATCGTATTCAGCAAAATAGTTCCTATGTCACATTCATTTAAAAATGGAAGTTGTCATGATATCAATTAGATATGAGGAACATTGCCTGTATTTCAATCAAATGTAGCTTGCTATTGTTATATGAACTAGGACACATATGAATGGTAATTCCAAGTGACTGATCCCTCAGAAACAGACTGGCGTAAATGTAGGCATCACTACGCGTGACGCACATTCCTCACTGAAAAAAAAAACTTAGTCATAGCCTTAGTCAACCCGTAACTTAGTTATTTTTGACTAACTTAGCCAAAAGTAACTAAGTTTTACCTTAGTCACATCTTACTAATTAGTTACTAAGGTTGATATTTTTGTGATTCAGTCATGCCGGCAAAACTCAATAGTATACTTATCGGCGACATATTATACACGGCAATGACTCCATACAGTATAACTGAATCTTAATCTGCTCCATACAGTATAACTGCTTTTTTCAATGTTTTGCACAAGTGAACGCAAACCGCCAATTGGCTTTAACCAAGAGTGATAATGAAAAATTGTTTCGATGAATAGGATATGTTTGACTAACTTAGCCAAAAGTAACTAAGTTTGACCTTAGTCACATCTTACTAATTCTTAGTTACTTAGGTTAATATTTTCGTCAAAAAAAAAAACTTAGTCATAGCCTTAGTCAACCCGTAACTCAGTTATTTTTGACTAACTTAGCCAAAAGTAACATAATGACTAAGGCTATGACTAAGTTTTTTTTCAGTGAACATTTGATATGCATGTACAACTACAAGAGAGGATATACGTGTACTAGTACTGCACTGTGCGCACCAGTGTAACTCACACGCTTCAATGTCAACAAATAGACAACAAACAATGTATATTATATATATAATATCGCATTCATTCTGTGTTAATCGGGTCGGTACGTATATGGCGAGTACGTAATTTTAACTCAAATTATTGTTTCTCCATTTTGTGGCCGACATTTTAATCACTAAAATCAGAGTGATTTAGACGTGATATTGGCGTCGAACGAACTAAAAGAGACGACATATTACATAAATAACAACCATGGCGTATTTAGAGAGCGGATAAAATCAGGATAAAAGAGAAGTTATGAAAATAATCTGCGAAACCGTTCATCGTGTATTGTTGAACTAATTATTCAGACTCAGACTCAGAGTCAGAGCTCTGTTTTCATTCAACAAGTGGACAATTTGTCAATAATGGTTTGAATCTTTATTCTACATGTGAAAGAACGGCGCCTGAAATATTTGCTGCCAAAATTAGATGTGTAACTGATGACTCCTTCAAGGTTACATGTACACAGTACAGTACATACGGTGTGGTGAACGTTTTTCGCAGTGGCATTCAGTGTGGACGAGCACCCTAACTTGAACTTGATGTTCATTCCGGCTTGGTGATCGAGGCTGTTACCTGTTCGATTGCGGACAGTTGTTAAAGACGGTCTGATTTCGGTTCCTGTGATAACCGGACAAGTTTAAATTCTGCGAGAAAAAGGCTTATTAATCATTGACAATTTCCACTAAATTCATCGAGAGCAGAGATGCATGCCAATTAATCGATGAATCATGATATGATCCATTCAATCGAATCAATGGTCTGACTTCATTCAGATGAACACAAGTTTCGATGTCAAGCAATAGTGACAATAATAACAACGACTCAACGAGCAGCTATTAATATAATAATGTTGAAAATGCAGTTCATGACAGTACTTGTTCAGAATCTAATTCTTTCAGAGCACATCAATATGATCGACATGCATGTACAACTACAAGAGAGGACATACGTGTACTAGTACTGATATGTGCGCACCAGTGTAACTCACACGAGCTTCAATGTCAACAAATAGACAAACAACAATGAAACCGATGCTGTGTCGTGATGGATGATCACATATCTACAATTCCAACTTTACAATGACCCCGACCAATTCATCCTGTGTTCATCATTGTTCATTGAAACGTGTGGATATTAGACATTGTCATTGTTCGCCATGTTATCGTCAAGTTACCGGTATCACGACAATTTACCAGGAGTACACTATTATTGGTTGGATGTTCTTATCAAACTACCTTCGGCTGATTCACTGATATTTCATGGAAAATGTGCGACTACATGAGAACATTGTCGCCAAGTCATTGCGCACAGTTACACGTTTAAATATTGGATCTGCTGTTGTCTTGAAGGGACCAATCCCAAATAGTTGTTGTTGATGTATACAGTACCAGTCAAAAGAAGTGGTATATTAAGCATGCTATTTTCGCAAGTGGAAACGCTTATAAGCATGTCGCTTGTGATATTATTGCAATATTTTGCGCCTTAATATGGTGACACTTTGCACTCAAAATTGTGACATTTAAATCAACTATTGCGAGGTTTGTTTTCGCGATTCACTCAAAATGTGACCGCAACAAAGCGTTCATAATTGCATGCATTTCTGAAAACAAACATTCATTTGTTAAATAGAGGTTATGCTATGCGTGTATGGATATGCACGCTTGTATCAAGCTAAGGCGGTATTCCTGAAATTATTGTGACGAGCCTGAAGGCAAGTCACGATGTGTGTCGGAAACTCCACCGTGGCTTGATACAAGCGCTCAGTTCCACACATAGCGGTGAAGATATTTATCATATAATTGTTTTCTTCTAAAAAAAAAACTCTTCATTTCCTCCGATTTAATCTTCTATGTTGGTCGCTCGTTATCATTTTAATGTAAGCATAAATTTTTGTTTCAATTTGAAACAATTATCGACTGGTCAGATATTGAATGTATATTCAATGCATACTAGTATTTTGTGATGAATAATTTTCATTCAAGATGAAACATTGTTTTAATAGTTAATAAAATTTATTTTGATACCTGTAAGTCATTATTTTCAGTTATTTTAATCTGCAGTTGCGATGTTCAGCTGAGGTTGCAGGGCTATGATACCCCCAATAATTAGGTCCAATTAAATGTACTAATGTATACAGTGATGACATAGTCAAGCCGTAGTTATTTCTGACTAAGGCCTTAGTCATTTCTGACTAAGGCCTTATATTATATGTTATATCTACACTGAACAAAAAAAACTTAGTCAAAAGTAACTAAGTTACCTTAGTCAGAACCCCCGTCTCAAAACTAACTAGCTTAGCTTAGTCAGAAATGACTAAGGTTGCCCTTAGTCATTTCTGACTAAGGTCTAAGGCCTTAGTCAGAAATGACTAAGGGCAACCTTAGTCATTTCTGACTAAGCTAACCTAGTTAGTTTTGAGACGGGGGTTCTGACTAAGGTAACTTAGTTACTTTTAACTAAGTTTTTTTTTCAGTGCTTATAGCGTCGTGTTTGTGTCTCGGTGTGGACACACATTCAACGCAATCAGAAAGATAGTTGAGTAATTAGAATAATTAGAATGGCATAAATAAAATACACGAATAGTAGCCGTGAGCACAAAATGTTCACCACTCGTGGTATTGTGGTTTTAACAACTCTCCAAAAGGGTCGTGGTTAAAAGGAATTGTGGTGAAAAATGTTGTATGCTCTGCTACTATGGGTGAATTATATGTATAATCACATTAAAAGGATGTCAATAATTGCATTATCGCATCGAGTGTGTGCCGATTTGAATTCCCTATGGAACTGAAGTCGTAGAATCACCAACCCTCCTGCATTTCAAGGAAATGCGTGACCACCCCCGTGTACGTGGTATCGCTAAACCCGATGGTATCACCAAACCCGATAATTGCGGTTTTGATAAATGAACATATCTTCCCTCAGATGAAGCTATATATCTCCCAGTTAAATGATGATATCCACTATTCAAAACATAATTTCGCAAAGCGGAATGTTCCCTTAATATGATAGCGACCATAGCTTGATCTCACCCCGATAAATTTAATAGAAATTCCGACTTATTTCCGATTTTATCATAAATAGTAGACACCTTTTGACGTTAGGTAGTTCGTTTGAAACATAATTATCAGTCATACATGTAGATGGCGGATAATGCGTGTATCAATAGAAAATATATGTTTAATTAACTATAACATTGTCTAGCCCACAGAGCTGTTCGCAAAAATACTATATTCGCCCAAGTGTGCATGGGTACGGTACCGACCATAATTGCGGGTACCAACGCCGCAGATTGATCCTGCGATGAGATGTCGCCAAACCAAAGCTGGGATGTCAAAGATGCTATTGATATACTTCACATTTTGACCGTTTCTGTTTGAAAATATCCCACTTACAATTCGGACAGGCCGGCACATAGACCTTTTTAGGGTGGGGTGAATGTGCAAGGGTGTAAAACGTCTATGTTTGTTTGTGTTTTATGTTCTAAAGTTATAGTAATATAATAGGGTACTCTGTGTTATTCTACGCTATAGGCCCGGAAGAGTACAACGAATGGAAACATTAATTCAGTGTAAATCACGAGTTAGCAGGGACGTGGTTATTCGTCCACCCATTCGGTTATAGGGAAAACGAACACGAGACATGATGATGAGTATAACGGGTCATACATCGTAAATTCATTTATCATCAGGGACAGGATTTGTTTTGTTGGGGGTGTCTTTCAACCTCGGTCAACCCATTAAACAGAGAAAAAGGTACAATATCACGTGGTAGCAATCATGCGAGCAATTTGTAATGATAATTCTGATACAAAACATCGCAAGAAAAGATAAATAATTATGCGTGCTCTATATCCACGACCATATATACTGGGCTACATCCGACGATCACATGTTCTGTTATCTTGGTCAGGTTATATGGATGTGGCAGTGGTGTGTTGGTGTAACATAACACCTCCCCCATACGTCGGTCAACACTTTTAACATTTGGAAATGTCTTGCCCTACACAACCTCAGTTGGACATTTCATTCCAAAAATTGGTTCACATTTTTGTAGTATTTAGTGTGTAAATTGTTCTCAGACAAAAACCCGCATATTTAGATAATTTAAATAATTTTGGCCATATTTGGGAACTGAAACGGTCACCAGATGAAAAAAACAAAACTTAGGGGTTCAGGGGTTGTCATATACAGCAATTGGAAGAACCAGTTGTAAACTCGATGAAAACTGGAAACTAACATGGGGGTGCAAATAGAAATTACTGGAAGGGGTGCATTTAGAAACTATAGGTGGACACACCTAACAAGAACCCTCTAGCCACGTCCCTGCTAACTCATGATTTACACTGATTTAATGTTTCCATTCGTTGTACAATTCCCGGCCTATACTGTCGAATAACACAGAATAGCCTATACTATTAATATGATATTAGAATATAAAACACAAACAGACATATACGTTTTCACCCTTGCATATGCGCCCACCCTAAAGATGATCCATGTGCCGGCCTGTCCGAATGATAATTGCGATATTTTCAAGCAGAAACTGTCAAAATGTGAAACATATCATTCGGATCTTTGCCATCCCAGCTCTGGTTTGGCGACATCTCATCGCAGGATCGATCTGCGGCGAAAATTTATCGAAACTTACAATCCACCGATTCATAATTGTGGAGAATACCGCTAAAATTATTTAATGCGATTATCTGGGAGAAAACACTTACATCGAATTTTAGAAATTTTCACGAATCCATGATTGTGTTCGAATACCCAAAACGGAGTAACTCCGATAGAGACAACTGAAACTACACTGGGCAGATAGTACTACAAACCGAGAGACTATTTAAAGGCACGGTTGGCCTTAATTGTCGAAAATATTCATATTTGTTCCAAACACCGTAAACAGAAAAACATTAAAACGCATACAGTTTCTTCCATATATACGATGACCATCGCGTAAACAGCATGTTATCACAAAGACCTACTATATTTTACCTAAGCAATAGCCTGATTGTGTTACAGAAGACAGCACAATGCTACTGGCTAATCACACACATATGGCATAAACGCTCTTTATTAGCTCCCTATCAGGAATTCACCAACAAAGAACGCTCTTTATGTTTACCATCATAATATAAACAAACGCCAGAAAAGTAACTTTTTATGCTTTTGTTTACATAACAATGGTCAAACATATGATAATAACATACTGTTTATGCGATATTTCTTATTTGTATACGGACAAAGTCTGTCTACATTTTGATGTTCTGTCTGTTTGTGGTGGTTTTTGACGGGTGGAAATATTTTCACAGGATACCCACCGCCAAGGCCAACCGTATCTTTAAGCTCTATCGAGGGCAGAGTACTTATAACAGCACTAGTAACGACAGAAAAAGAACATTATCGCTGTTGTATAATTATATACGGCATGTGCGCATGGTACATATTGCAATAATCCCGCCTGCCCCATGTATATAATGTATATAACTATATGCCATGTAAATATGTTAAATGTCTCAATACCCATGTAATTTTGAGTGAAGAGAATAAACAAATTAAACTCTCTTCACAAATGTAAAAAAACAATTATCTTCACAAGCAGGGACGTGGATAGAGGGTGACCCTTTCGGGTGTCCGCCTAAAATGTCCAGCTGTATCCTTATATTTTGACCAGACCAGGTTCGCGAGTTTCCATTGCACTTCTAAGATTGAAACTTTCCCATGTTACATGCACCTCAAGCTTTCCAGCTGTTAGAAATTTCCAACCTGACAAGCAACTAAGGTTTGCCCAAATAATTAACTTATATGCATGTGGTGTACAATTTCCAACTAAGGTAGTCGAACATGACATTTCTGACTGCTGATATACGTTTGACAAAATTTGTGGTGAGCTATCCCACCCAATGTCGTCGCCCCCTGTCCACACGAGTCATTTGACTCCGTCGTCTCAAAACATGTTACTCATCAGGAAGAAATATACACGTAGTGACGTTGGGGTGTCAAATTGGTCCAGGCATGTGTAAACTCTGCCAACTTCAATTCAATTAATCTTCTGGTTTTACATACATATATCTGGTTTGGGAACACACATAATCAACTATCACATGAATATAATTGTGAATTTATCGGAGGGAAGGTGAGAATTCATATAGCAGTAAATATGCTTGGTATATAATAATATTGATAAGCTTTAAGCGAACATATACAATGTATGGGGTATTTATATAGGGTATTGAAAATACGTACATTATATGTTGTATGGAGTTTAAGTATCTTATAAATTCCTTGTATATATTGTATGGAGTATGGCGTATGTTATTGGTATATGTTGTTGAACATCATTGTGCGGATCATTAATCTTTGGGACGTTTTAGGTATACCCTTGATACATTTCGCAGAATAGACTAACTACTGATAAGAATTATGAATATCTTATGATATATTCGTTATGTTGTCGTGCGGTCTAAAATCGGTTTCGAAGAATCCAACTACGAGTCCGTTTATGGGAACAGGGTGCCGTTCAAACTTTTTGCCAATCGCAGTATGGTTGTATGGTTTGGTTTGTTTGTTCTTAGTTGTGTTGTTATCATAGCCAGTGGTAATGCAATCTCGCGTGCCCGTGTTTGGCTTCTCGATACTTTCATCATACACTGCAAAATATTTTGGTTTCTAGTGGTCCCATATTGTATCAAATTTTTTCATTTTGGTTCAGGATAGGACCAAGCACATAAGCCATATTGAAACCAAACGGTACCAAAATATGTGCTTGGTCCCATACTGAACCAAAATGAAAATTTTTGTAAAAATGACAATGAAAACAAAAATAAGTATAAGTAGATATATATAGCTACTTAACATAAGCTACGTTTTATAACTCATACCTTATCGAATTTAAGTGTTCCAGAAACTATATAACGTTATTCAAGCGGCATAATTATTTTACCCCTGCACTTTAAAAATGGTCCGAGGTTTATAGTACGAAAATCAAAATATTCTTCCGGTGAATGAACCAACCATGTGCGATTTGTTTTCGTGTTTACAAACTTCGCTTGTTTAGATTGTTTTAGCAACTTGCTTCTTAATAGCCTGGAATATTGTTAGCACTGTCTGGATTATGTTGGTATATGAAAGGGACAAGAGGTTATAACCTCCGAAAACAGGCGAAGTCAATGAATGCAGACAATTTCAGTGCCAATGGCAATGGGACTGATTACACAAGTTTGACAATGCCATGCACGACAATGCTGTGGATTTCAAAAGACAGATACTTAAGTTTCACAAAATTATAAACCGTCCAATTACCTAACAAGTCTGACAAGAGTCAACCACTGGTGACTAGGATTACGAGACATACAATTATGTAGAAATTAGTCGGAATTATGACGTCACAGATCAGTCATGACTCATGAGTCCGTCACGAGTTTGTTGAATGTTCAAGGCTGCAACGTTCGAGTACCTGGCTGTACAAAGGAAGATGGATCATATTCTTCAATATTTATCGAAGCGTGATTTGAGAACCATGTCGCCATGACATATTGCCCAGTTATGGAGTCAGCTATTCTTTTGATTGAAACGCCGGTGACGCGCGCTGTGATATTGTTGTGAAATATTTATGAAATGAAGGGTAATCTCGGAGATACGATCCAATGCTGGGACACACATTATCACTGAATCCATCGCAAGCTTTTAGTAACATACTACAGCTATTCTTCAATTTTCATCGAAAAGTGATTTGAGAACCATGTCGCCATGACATATTGGCCAGTTACGGAGTCTGTCATTCTTTTAATTGAAACGCCAGTGACGCTGTGATATTGTTGTGATATTGTATTTATGAAATGACGGATAATCTCGGAGATACGGATCCAATTCTTGGACACACATTATCACTGAATCCATCACAAGCTTTTACATGTACATGTTGTAACGTACTACAGCTATGCTCTGATTAATCATCCCCTTTAAAAAGGTTGTAGGGCGTTAATGACACCGGTTATACCATACCGCCGTTCAACTATATTATGAATAGTACTGTAGAAAGATTTTTCAACAGTACTATTAATATTTTGCGACTCCTGTACTCCGCATTAATTTTTCACATGGCCACCTTACGTGTACACCCAGTCCAGCTTTTCGTGAGCGCCATGCACTGTGTTAACAAACTTAACTTAACTACCTTGCTGGACAAAACAAATGTCCGCTTATCATCAGTGCGGTTAGCGTTGCCACCGTGGCCGAAATGCAACAACACTGCAGCTCCACCGGCTAACTGCATGTACAGTTGGGCCGCAGTGTACTTGCCATTCGCCCATGGTGTAGTTGCCGCGGTGTACGTTCATTAAACTGAAAAAAAGATGATACAAACCAGAAATCTAACCATGGTGTACATGCCATTCGGCCATGTTGTAGTTGCCTTTCGGCCATGGTGTACTTGCCGTTCGGTCACAGTGTACTTGCCTTCAGCCGCAGTGTACTTGTCGTTAAACGGCGGTGGTCAACCGCAGTTACAAACGCTAACACTGCGGCCGAACGGCAAATACACCGCGGTGTCAATACAAACTTGTTTTGTCGAGCGGGGTATACACAAAACAATATTTCAATTAATAATTTGTTTTATGGTCTGTGGTGGTTATAATGATGACTTTAAAAAGGTTCGAAGGTCGATCATGGTAGGATTGATCATGGTTAACAGCATCATCAACAATGCGGTAATAACGGTGTCAACGTCGTTAGGGGGGGGGTGGTCAATTAGAGCTTAGCTGTATATATATACAGGTACATGAACATGTAGACCATTCCAATGTCCAGATGCATCATGTTGTTATTAAAACATGTGTGGCTAAACTGGCTATCATTCAGAACGATTCGGACATTATCGCTTTGCTGTGAAATAACCTCTTCCATAATTGGAAACCATATTCGCGAAATTCTACACTATATGGCTCTGGTGATCAGGCAATGACATTGACTCGATGCCGCATAGCTGCGAATGGAGAATAATTTTTTTAACATGGCTGTACCAAAATGGATCATATATTAAATACATTAAACTCTCTTTGTGTGAGGTTTGTTTGTTCATATACCGATACAGCACATCGGAAGTGTACGATAAGCAAAACGCTCAACAATGTGGCAATGTTTTTGGGAGAGTGACTCCGGTGACCCATTCAACACCAAAATATTGTGGCGAGGACTAGTGAGCGCTACAACAGTATTTTGCAAACAACATGGTGCCAGTTTTAATTAAGCACAGTTCATTAGTGTGGTCTCCCCATTGTTGAGTATTTTGCTTATCGCATGCTATTTACATACTTTACAACAGGTTCTCGAACTGAATTTGGCTTTGTTCACATAATGCAGTGTAGGAACCACAACAATTACCGGTACATACTATTTACGCGATATTTATTATGGTATAAAGAAAGGTCTGAGCGAACCACAGATTAACTATAATAGCCTGATCGGGCTACAATAGACCGATCGCTCTTCCTGACACAGTGCTCACTGTTATAAGAGAGGGAACTCTAAATTTATTGACAATTTGAAACTGTTTGTTTTAATATCTGTATACATGTACATCTACATGTATGTTTATTTTGAATATTCTCAGTATACAGCAAATAATTATTTGGTGTCTTGCAAAATAATTCAGTATTAATTTTGTTTACGTATTGGTTGAGAGATAACAATAAAACAGTTTAGAGTGACTCCCCTAATATCCCGGATGCATGCTGGCTGTGAAAGACCGATCGGTTTTATTTTAGTTTATTTTACCGGTAGTCTATTATAGATCGGTAAGTGGTTCACCCAGGGATGTGGCTAGAGGGGGGGTGTGGGGGGGTGTCTCACCCCCCCCCCCCAGCAGAGAGCTATATTTTCAATAGTTGGAAATTTCATACCTGCCACAACGAAATTTCACACCAACAATAGGTTGAAAATGTTCTTGTAGTTTGATTATAAAACAATTTATTGGGGGGAATTTATTGTTTTTCGACCAATATTTGCATATGTTCCTATTTTTGGTCAAAAATTTTGACAGAAATGGACATCAGTTGGAAATGTTCCAACCTTAGGGGGGGTGACAGGTTGGAAATTTCCAACACTTGGAAAGCTTGTGTCCTGGTCCCTCCCCCGTGGCCAGTCAAAAACTTCTAGTTAATTTAAGAAAACAATATTGTCATACAATTGGTCAACATTGTCATTGGAATTGTCATCAGTTGGAAATTTCCAACAGTAGGAAGGCTTGAGGCTAGTCTAGATGTTAGGATTTTGCGATTTTCTTGTTCAGATTTCAAAATTTTCGCACACCGGGCCGAACCATGGTCGGACCGGTGTGTCATTGCCCCATCCACATGGCCAATACAAAACTGCTAATTAGTTTAGCAAAACAATATTTTACTACATTTGGTCAAACTTGTAGACATAAATGGTCATCAGTTGAAGAATATTCCAACCTGAGGGGGAGCATGAGGTTTGAAATTTCCAACACTAGGGAAGCTTCAGTTGAGGCCAGTCTAGATGCTAGGATTTTAGGATTTTAGGATTTTCTTGTATATAGTTTTCAAAATTTTCTCACACCGGGCCAAACAACCATGGTCGGCCTGGTGTTCCCTGGTCTGTTGTCGGTAGCTGTGTGCATTTGTCTGGAATTAGATCTCTAGTTGTTTTTTTTTTTGGGGCAATTTTCAGGTTAAAATATCTTAATGTTCTCATACTGGGAAAATACTAGTAGAAGCATGGTTTATGAATATATAGTAAATTAGGCCTGAGCATGAGGTACAAGGGGGGGGGTGCAAATGGAATTATGCAAAAAAGTTGTGTTGGTGCGATTCCAACACAAGGGGGGGGGGGGTGCAAATGGAATTATGCAAAAAGTTGTGTTGGTGTGATTCCGACTCAAGGGGGGGGGGGTGCAGTTGGAAATTCCCAAGGTGGACACCCCCCCCAGCGGAGACCCTCTAGCCACATCCCTGGGTTCACCCAGACCTGTTTAAGATATCTGATTGAT
Organism: Siphonodentalium dalli; assembly: GCA_032622095.1. Lineage (NCBI taxonomy): Eukaryota > Metazoa > Mollusca > Scaphopoda > Gadilida > Siphonodentaliidae > Siphonodentalium > Siphonodentalium dalli. The sequence goes on from CP136062.1 coordinate 59,157,139, forward strand.
AATGGTTATATGGTTCAATCCCATTAGTGCCCACATATAACAATATAATGCAATCATTGCGATTAATCGCAAACGTTTGTGATAAATCGCCAAGTATGGTAGTTGGCGATTTATCAGACATATGTTTTCGATTTATCGCAAAGTTGTTTTAACTTTGAATGTTCTTAGTGAATAATATTATATTGTGATGTTGTCTTGATAAAAAAAAATCGGAACTAATTTTGTTTTGTTTTTGAAGTATAGGTTGATCGATAATAATAGAACCGTTTAGAGTTACACCCCTTATCCCAGATACATGATACAAGGCACATGCTGGCTGTGAAAAAGAATGATTGGTCTATTTTAACCTCATCGGCTATTGTGATAAATCTCAAACATCTTTGCAATAAACGTATAATCACCAAGTAGTTAATTGAGAGTTATTGTAAAGATGTTTGAGATTTATCGCAAAGGTTTGGCAATTTATCGCAAAGTTGTTTAATTTTGAATATTCTCAGTAAGGAATCTCCAAAAGAGATCAGAATTAATTTTTGTTTCAAGTATTGGTTTGCTTCTGTTGTATGTTGGCTGTGAAAGACCGATCTGACAGTCTATTTTAGCCCGACCATGCTATCATAGATCGATTTGTGGTTCATCCAGACCTGTTTAAGATGTCTGATTTATTATTTTTATACCGTTCAAGCCCATTAGTGCCAACATGAACACATAACAATATATCTGCTATAAATCACAAACCTTCGTGATAAATCTCAAACATGTTTACGATAAATTGTAAAGTATATTCACCAAGTAATTTGAGAGTTATCGTAAAGATGCTTGAAATTTATTGCAAAGGTTTGCGAGTTATCGCCAAGGTCTGCGAGGTATTGCAAAGGTGTTTGTGAATTTTCACAAAGTCGTTTTGTGATTTATCACAAAGATTTTCTCCCCTCATCACACATGCATTCTGGCTGTAAATGACCAAACGGTCGGTCTATCTTAGCCTGACCATGCTATTATAGCGCGATTGGAGTTCACCAAGACATGTATGATTTATGTTTATACAGTTAAAGCAAATTGATTTTATTAATTGCAAACATTTGTTATAAATCGAAAACCTTTGCACTAAATCGCATACATGTACTAGTATATTTATTGTATAGAAGTTTGCGATTTATCGCGAATTACTTTTTCATATTACACACAAATTAAGAATTACGGCCCATTATTTTAGACATTCAGACACATTTTACTCCATGTGCAGGGAACAGGCCACTTCGGTTTGCGTCCCGTGCATTTTTTGGTTTGGTTATGATATGGGACCAAATTTGGTTTCTAATTTGGTTCAACTATTGTACCAAAAATTGGACCACTTTAAATTGGTTCTAAATTTGGTCCCTATTTTGGTACTCCCACAGCGACAAGGGTCCGGACCAATTTTGGTACCATATGGGACCAATTTTGGTTTCTAATTTGGTTCACTATTGTACCAAAAATAGGACCACTTTAAATTGGTTCTAAATTTGGTCCCTATGTTGGTACTCCCACAGCGACAAGGGCCCGGACCAATTTTGGTACCATATGGGACCAATTTTGGTTTCTAATTTGGTTCACTATTGCACCAAAAATAGGACCACTTTAAATTGGTTCTAAATTTGGTCCCTATTTTGGTACTCCCACAACGACAAGGTTCAGGACCAATATTGGTTCCATATGGTACCAAAACGGTTTGCAGTGTAACTACGGACATGTCAAAACGACAACTGCTAGAAAGAACACAACTTCTAGTGATGTAGTACCCTATTCGTAATTATTAATACTTCCATAACTGGAGCTGCGCTGGTGCAGCAGTAAAGATGATGTGCCAGTGCATTATCTTATATGGAGCCTCGCATATACATGTGTAAGATAATGCTCTGGCTTACAAGATCAAGTTAAATATGTTAAGCCAGTGCATTCTCTTATATATGCGAGGCGCCATATGGGCGACTCCCATATGTGGGAGAATCCACTGACAGAATCGATATCGTCTTTAACTTGTTTGTATCAAAAATGGTATGCAATATATTTGTATTCGGTCAATATTTGTGATAGTAGGCTTTAAGCTATGTCTTTTTCCCCAGAGATCGAGCAGCTAGCTGCGGGCAGTTCATTACAAGGTGATACTCATCACCCAGTTCTCCCAAACAAAGAGTACATGTTCGGTCTATCCGGACTGATCCGCTGGCCTGTTCGTCGCTATCTCAGGCATATCTGAAATGGCAGATAATAGAGCGATCAGATCAAAGATTGTGGTGACATGGGTGTAATCCTGGGTTTAGAGTGCCTGTCATTTGCAGAATAAGTTCCCCAGAGGGTGAATTTAGTGACGCTGTCCCGCTTAGCGGGCAGGCATAACTAAATTCACCCACTGGGGACCTCATTATGCATGGCCTCATCTGCTATGTGAGACAGAGACTCAAATTGAAGTTCCCAAGTGGTGAATATTGTGATGTGCACCCATTGGGAACCTCGAAGTGTCGTCTGCCAATTTGGGGATACATATAAACAAAACTAAATCATAAATTGAAATTTTGTAAACTAAATTTTCCAGAGAAGATGAGGCCGGAGCAGAACGAGGTCCGCAGTGGGTGACTTTAGTGATGCTAGCCCGCTATGCGGGATAGTGTCACTAAACTCACCCTCTTGGGACCTCATTCTACAAATGACAGGCACACTAAACTCAGACCTGCATGAGTTCTGAGGTGGAATATTGTCCTCAGATTTGGTGAACATATTCAACATGGTTGACACTTAGTCTATAGGACTCGTATTCACCAACTGTGTTTTTATATAGGTCCAGATAGGTTATACCGGTCGAGGCTCAATGCGAAGCTATGTTTCGCCACCGAGAGAGCTCAACGGTACAGGGTTATGCCATCAACGTAAGCTTATTCGTATTGATCGTCGTTGGACATAATACACCATGTACTGATGACAGGAATTATATCTTCAAACCTCATTCCGCAGACATATTTAGTTTGAGTCTCTATACGGCTACGCGTACGAAGCACGCGCATTTACCCAGTGGGTGTTCGCTATTTAGTCGTTAGACGGTGACAAAATGGCAATCTCACATATTGTATCACTCATATCGACAACAGTGTGCCGTAAATGCAAGCGAATGTACCGTATGTGTTCCCTCATACCAAATAAATCATACAAAATATGGCGCCTCACATTTATAAGAGAATGCATTGGCCAAACAATATTTACCTTGATCTTGTAAGTCAGTGCATTCTCTTGTATATGCGAGGATCACTATGGGAGACTAGTATATATATATATTAGAATGCACTGGCGCAGGGTTTTTAGTGCGGCACCAGCGCAGCTCTCGTCTTGAAAGGGTTATAAAATAAACCCAGCTGGTGAATACGATCCCAGCAGTCAGACATTTCAGACCGAGGTAGATTTCACTTATTGTGATGATTTATTTTACAATATATAATTGGTTATAAACTAAGAATCAAATAGTGTACCTCTTTCTGTCAAACTATTAAACTGGAATGAGATTCAGTTTTTAAAGTTTTCCAATAATACACACTGAAAAATAAGTTTAACTAACTTATTCTTCGTAGGTTCTTCATGTGTTCAATGGTCGAAAGCAAAGTGAATAACAATTGGATTCGTCTTGACCAGTATAACCAGTTGGTTCTTGTTTAGCTTTTTCTGAGCAAAGACCCAAAATCGATTATAAATGTTGTACACCAGTCGGAAATATTTGTATTTTTAGAAATGACATATGCGATTCTTTAACTTTCCACCAAGAACCAAGCGAATCGTCAGCTGATTCCCGCGGTCATATGCGCAGTACAACTACAGGAATTAAGCAGCCTTTATGACGGATTTTCAATTGTGATTTTTTTCTTAGTCCAATGACAAGTACTTCTATATGAAATGCAGCACCATATTGTACATAGTTATGAACATTAGCGCATTACTGTTGAACATATTCTGTATACTATACTACTCTATAATATTCCGTGTGTTTTAAACTGGTATGCAAGAATAACCCCTCTCATATAACGGTATTCACGATCCATGGGTAGCAATCCCTATGCCACTCTCATGTACACTCAGAGTGCACGGTAAGCAAACACTCAACACCAGGGAGACCCCCGCACTAAATCGCATTAAAAAGTGTGGAGTGTGTTGCTTATCGCCAACTCGTTACATGCCGAATATACTCACCAAATGTTTCGTCCATCGTCAGAGCAATACAGACAGCTTCGATGAACGCGACGGTCATTAATACGACGAATATAGCAAGGGTTGTATAGGTTAAACAGTACAGGTAAGTGGTTACCTGACAATGTAATACATCTGCCTGGGTCAACGAAAATCACACCTAGACCTCAGGAATGATAATAACAAGTCAGAATGGAGCACTGGCCGACGAACCTTACGGCCTTTCCGTTTGTCAACATAAGTAGAGTGAAAGAAATCATGACTTACAACCTATCCCTTATATAATTTCCCACACAATGAAGGTGGTGCATAAATGTATGGACGTCAAAAGAAAGGGGAGGTTGTCTGCTAGGCATATTGAAACATATTCGAGGCTAAATATGATGATGACCAAGGTCCCAATTTCTCGCAGACAAATTGCTACTCATTCTGATGACATGAATTTTGAGGTGGAAGCTGGATCCTGGAGCGGTTTATTGGAATTTTGTAAATAGTTTTAGAACGTACCCCACAAAACAAGATTTAATTTAAAGCCAAAAGTAGAATGTATAATTTTTTGAAAATTACTCCCAATGAGTTCAAAAGATGCCAATTTGTTTTGATAAGATCATCATCAGTTGCATATTGCTGACTATATGCCATTCTAAGCGCATGTCACATGACGTTTCGACTCACCAAATTTTTCGTCCATTGTCAGAGCAATACAGACAGCTGCGACGAACGCGACGGTGATTAATACGACGAATATAGCGATGATCCAGGCCATTATTCTCCCAGCAAGGGTTTGTTCTTTCTCCTCAACCCCTTCACTCTTTTTCTGAGAACCCTGTCCTGATTGTTTCTCGGTTTTGGGATCTCTTTTGTCAGGTTGCCCGGTGTCCCTTCGTGACGTCAGTTTCGATTGAGCATCCTGTGTATGTTTGTGTTGATAACCACCCTGTTCTACGCATGGAGGAGTGTGTTTTTGTCTTCCTGGTTGGGTTTGCAGTCTCTTGTTTGCTTGGAGTTCTTCACGCCTTGGCGCATCTCGTTCCTCTACCCAATGCATGCTGGCACTCGTATACTGGTATACTGGAATAAAAGTGATGTTTCGGAAAATTCCGTAGGACACATTAAAGAGGTCCTGTCTGATAGACACCGTGAATTTACAATATGTACGACGAAACAACAATCATAGAACATAGTTAGATGGGACCATGATCTCATTAATAGGACGTTTTGAAGGCCAACTCTATCGACGTCCTTGAAACGATGAATTATTGACACGTTTTGAATTTGTGTCAGCCCAGCACAAATTCCAATTATCGCCTCCATGTTTCTGTCGACCAGAATAGGTAGATAATGAAGAGTATTCTCAATTATGAAGCTGTGTATTTTGACAAATTTATGCGTCATTTTGCTGATGTTTTCCCGAACACTGTGATATGAATGATGGTGGCTGCAAATATGTTTTAATTTCCACATGCTTGGTCAGCGCAAAATTGATTCAAGCAAATATGGATTACTTATAGTCAAATCGAAACGTCAATCTTTAAGCCATTCGCGAAGGACGAGCATGGTTAGCTTTCGTTACGATCGTATTTGTGCTGAACGCAGGGCGCAGGTAATGCGCACTATAGTATGAACGCTGTCATTTACACGAATAACGATGTGATTTCGTAGCGAGATTGACCATGTGTGTTGTCTCAGCCAATACATCGGGTGTGGATCAAATAAGTCACCAATACATAAGTGATGCAGCCATAGTTTTAGCCCGAACTGCCTTATGTCTTAATCAACATATAATAAGCCATTTAAGGTACTGTAGTATACTTACACTTAACCCGGGCCGGGGCATACGATTGACAGTATATGACTACTAATACAATATTTACACTATGTTCGTGTAAGACCTGAACCAATCCGGCGTTGTATCAACTCGATATTTATATTCCGATCACATGATTTGTTTCAACAATGATACCATGAAAGTCGTAGATATAACAACATCTCTATCGACCAAATACTTAAGCATGACGTGGAGACAAACGAGAACATGTGTCAAAACAAGATAATTATGACGCGTAGCTTATTGGTGCACTATGTGAATAGCCAGTACTAACTTATCGCAAATTGCTCATCGCGGTTTAGATACATGCACGTGATTGATTGCCTATGAGTGTGGTTAAGGTCGGAGTATGTCATACTCGGCGAATCGGTCGGTGATGTCCAAGTCCACGAAACATTGAGGTACCTGTATCACAGCGATGTGTATGTTATCTATGTTGTACGTCGACTGTGTGATATCGTCTTATACACACGTAGCAATACGTATGGAATCCTATTAGGGCCTCTTGCTAATGGCGCTTTCGGCGCACTTTTTGTCGCTTTCGGCGCTTTCGGCGCGAGCGCCGAAAGCGACAAAATGTGCGCCATTAGTTTTGTTTCGGCGCGCGCCGAAAGCGCCGAAAGCGCCGAAAGCGACAAAATATGCGCCGTTACGGCGCACTTTTTGTCGCTTTCGGCGCTTTCGGCGCACCGCGCCGAAAGCGACAAAATATGCGCCATTAGTGCATTCGGCGCGATGCGCCATTAGCGCAATCGGCGCGGTGCGCCATTAGCGCGGTGCGCCGAAAGCGACAAAATATGCGCAATTAGCGCATGTACAATTAACCCCAGCAGGGGTGCCGGAAGAGGTGATCACACGGTCCCCATACCACCAAGATACAACAATATTTCTTCAAAATACACGTAAATTATCACAATCGATGCATTTCTACAAAATAATGATAACCACTACCAACTACATGTATGGTATCAATTTTCTCAAAACTTTTTATTTGTTCAACAAAATATGTCCGTATTATTACTAAAGTACCATTAGATTTTAGAGTTATCCATCTTCATCCGCAAATTGTCCAGTAACTTAGGACCGTCTGGTTGGATTGAGTACCTTTAACTGCCCACAAAGGAGGGACCAGGACCACACGGCCACAATAATTTTAAATCTGAATAATGACAAATTATAGCTTTTAGAGGTCTATCTACAGAAAATTTCAGCCCCTCCCTTTTAAAATTGATACATAGGCCTATACATTGTACATATGGCCATGTCCGATCTGCACTGCGGTGCAGGGGCGCCGGAAGCATCCAAGGGCAGGGGGCAGAGCCTACAAAAAGGGCATTTTTCTGCAAAAAAGGGCATTTTCTGCAAAAAGGCATTTTCTCCGCAAACTCGGAAAAATAACCATAAATTCATTGTGGCAAAAATCCCTATTTTAAAGGTATTTGTTGGTTTTTATGGCCGTTTTGTGATAAAATTGACAAAAAATTAATATTCCTTGTGAAATTGGTGGTATTTGGACCAAAAAAGTCACATTATGCTATAAAAACACGAGATTAAACACACAAAAAGCATTTTCTGTCCCCAGAAAAAGGGCAAGTCCTGCCCCCGCTCGCCCCCCCCTATTTTGTCGCTTTCGGCGCGCCGCGCTAATGGCGCACCGCGCCGAATGCACTAATGGCGCACCGCGCCGATTGCACTAATGGCGCATATTTTGTCGCTTTCGGCGCGGTGATCTTTTTTATTATACATACTACCTGATCGGAATTTCTTTGTTGGTTCGTGGTATCTATTAATGATATATTCGAAGTCTATACTGCACTGTAGCGATGTCGCGCTCTAGTTGCTACGACATCTACACTTAGTATAGCTCCGACATATACACTTAGTATAGCTCCGACATATACACTTAGTATAGCTCCGACATCTACACTTATAGGAGTAGCTCCGGCTCACTTACCTGGCAGTAGCTCTACCACAGTCACATCTGAACAATCAAACAATCCTGAATTAGCTCGATGTAAGCACCGGCATCTGCCACAAAGCAAAAGTGTAGGGATGAGTTTAAGAGATATTCACCATAACAAAATTAACTTATCTATGACTTGCGTCGTTTATCATAAATTCCCATAAATGAGGTAGGACAGACAATAGAATGATGTTAATCGTCTGTGCTGAAGTATTATTTTTATGTCGTGGTGTTAAACTAATTATTTTAATGCACGTCATGGGGTTTTAAAAGCTGATTCCATGCATGGTTAATTCTAGTTCTCCGCACAAATTGTTTTCCTAAATGCCAACCTTTCAGACTTAAACTAAATTCAGAAACTAATCGTTATATTGGAAACTGATTTGTATGGAAATAATTTGCTACTAATTTAGACAGTAGTAGCTACTCGATTTGTGATTATTCGATACCAGAATGCCGTGACGGGCCAGACGCACGCTATCCATAAATCAAGCCATCCCAACAAGGAATTGATCTGGATATATCTGGCGACAAATCTTTACTTTGACATCTCGTCATTTTCATTGTACATATTTACGCATGGTCGATGAAAATCCCAAGAATTCGTCTATTCAGTTGGCTTCACAGATTCCTTGGTCGTAAGCACGAACACCGTTTTTTTTTCCTCAAAGTTTGCAATCACAATCGGACCTTTCGTTGAAGCAATAACGCTTCCTTTCTTTTGTTTTACTTTCAAGTGTTCCGGTATGTCTTTTCTATTCGCACGCATTGTTCCAGTGAGATACGTTTTTTTTTTCGGAATAAAGATACTGTGCAAACGGAATAATGGTGAAAAAATTGTCAACAAATAAGTGATAACCCTTTCTCAGATATCGTGTAATCATTTTCTTACAGACATCAAAACCTTGTCCATATATAGATGAATCCGGTTCTGATTTTCCAGCATACGGTCAAGATGCAAGGGTGTAACCAGTGGCGCTTTCGCAAATATTCCATAGTGTTATGCCAAATCTATGGTGATGCTTGTTTGGCATGTACTGAATGCTGGGTGCTCGGCCTTGGAATCCTATCAAACTTTCATCAATAGATATTTCACGTTCAGGGCAAAAATATTTTTTGAAACTGTGAATTGAAGTGTGCAATGAATCCCATCACCCTGTGTATTCTTCCAGGCATAGTTTTCAAAATAGACGGAAACTGTATCATAGATAGAATCATTAAAAATCGATCCCGGGTAAATATTTTGGAGAAGTAGGGCACAGATTGTGTTTAATCAGTACTCCAATACTCGGATAATTTTGATTTGCCGATGAGTCCCATGTTCAAAATCAACAATGAAATCCCTTCATTTCATCCAATGTTACATGATACCATTTGTGAAATCTCGATCGTGGCTTGCCAGCCGACTTCAGGACACTTTTTCCATCACCGAATTCATTTGTTTCCTCGACTAAATCCGTTAAAAATTGTAGCCCAAACAACAATGTGAAAAAGTCAGCGTGTTTGGAATTTTTTTTTGGTATGTCTCTGCTTCCAAGAGAAGTTGGTAAAAACTTTACTGAGTCATTGCTTGGATGATTATCAAGATCAGAAACTTTCTTCCAAATTTCACATTTCAAACTACTTTGTGGTTGACCAGGAATATATTCATCTTCACTTCCAGACTCATCACTGTACACATGCCCTGTAAAGGCTTCGAATAAGGCATCACAATCACCACTCCCCAGAGTCAAATTCGGAAAATTCGTTTTCAGACATAATTATCGAAAAGCACGACATCAGAAAACTGTGATGTAACTGGTGTCCGTTGTCGGTCCTAATTAATCAAATAAATATCAATAGATCGCAAAAAAATGATTGAAAACCCCCTAAAAAAATTGCCCCATGGGTTAAACCTGGATTAAAATACTTTATTTCTATTGTTTGTATCAAATAAAGCTCGCAGAAAATCGTAAAAGTTTGACAGAAGACACACGTGAAGTCGGCATTATTGTAAACACAACCACATGTTTTTGTTTATTTGTCGGCAAAAAGTAAACCAACCTTATTGGCAGTAAATGTTACTAAATAACGAAAGACAGCATCCAGTTGTCGACATACGCATGTGTAGATAGATAGAAATGCATGCTCCCCGCACTCTTACGTAGGGTCCAAATATGGGCTTGTCGCACTGAACCAGTTAAATAAATGACTTCCTTGCAATATTCATTCACTACAAAATGCGATTTGGAGATCTTGCTCTGCCTGATTGTGACAACGAGTCATTAATACGTGAGACAAATCAAGATTATGATGCCTAACTCTTGCAAATAATGATATGTAAAAGCCAGCAAACGAAACAAACAAACACGATTTTCAACAAATACATAATTTATACAAACTGATGCCTAACTCGGGAGTCATTTTGCTTTGCCATTTAGCATTATTTATGTTTCAGTGTAATAACATATATATGAGAGGGGGTAGCTATACATGAGCCAGCGTTGTCCTCCAAACCCATTGTATGTATAAAAATGCATATGTTACATTGTAAATCATGCGCTACACAAATTACAGATACATATGTTTAAACTAATGACATTATAAACGTGGTTGATTGAATTGTCGCGTTTTGGAGAAGCTCTGAGCACCCTTTATCCACTCCCAAATCACCGTAAAGGCACGACGTGGGTTAATCAAGTGATTATTTAATGAGCGTTTGTTTTTGACGCATCGCTATAAAGAGCGTCTGTTTACCATTCAACGTTATTATGACATTATAAACGTGGTTGATTTAAACATATTATATACGAAAGGCACATGCTTGATATAATGCACTAACGGGATGACCCGTCGTCAATAGTAACCGCTGTTTATTCGGCGTACATGCAATTATACATATGTGACCCGCCATATCAAATCCAGTCGTAAGTCCGGATTTGTTTACCCTGTGCCAATGCATTCTCTTATATATGCGAGTCGACCATAGGTCGCCTCGCATATATAAGAGCATGCATTGGCCTAACAATTTTTTACAATTTTAATATTTTTTTCTTGTATTCTTTAACAATTTTATAATTTCACCCATACAGACCCCCAGACAAACACGAACAGACAACACTCTTCTATATGCTTCTATATATGTGTGGCGCTCCCTGCAGGGTAATGGATGTTTTTTATTTTATGTCCTAAAAATTGTCAGAAACATTTATTTAAAACAAATGATAAAAAATTGTTAGGCCAATGCATTCTCTTATATATGCGAGGCGACCTATGGTCGACTCGCATATATAAGATAATGCATTGGCACAGGGTAAAAAAATTCCGACTTACGACTGGATTTGATATGGCGGGTCACATATAATACACACTAAATGTCGTTGTGTTTTTATTAACACAAAGCCGCGTTCATGGTGTCCCGAACTCCATTCCTGATTCGGACGCTGCCAATTCGGAAAAATATAAATTTACTTATATCAAGTTTGTGAAAATTGGCGACAATATTTCTTCACAATAGTGTACCCTTCCCCGACCCACATCCATGGCTATGATGGCCACTTAGGAAAATACGCAATTAAATTATGTACATATGCATATCATGGCGATGTTCATTTATGAATTTGGAGGAATGTTGTTTGTCGATGTTTGTACGTTTTTCAGTTGACTTGCGGTTGCCGGACATTTCTGCGTGCAGTGATGTTATTTTATGTAACTGCGTATATAACGCATGCAAACAATATCGTACTTTCAAATGCTTTAGCATTACACATATATATATAGTGGTCAGCGGCAAGCGCAAAGCCGTGACGTCACGTGCCAAATATGGCCGGGACCACATACATGTATATGTAGTGCCCGGGTGTAGTGTCGTCCATCTCATGGTTGAACACTACATGAAGTACATGTAGGGGTACAACTCTCAGCCAATCAGAATGGGGGTAAGTCACGTGATATACAAATTACATAATTATGTCACACGCACCTTAATACTGAGTTGTATATATCCCTTCTTACCCTAAGGGGCAGTGAATCTTCATATGCTATGAATAATGACTATATATACGCATGTATGTCGCGCGTACCTTAATATTATAGTTTTATATAATTATCTTCCTTCCTGCCACGATGTCTGATGTTCCTGCATTTTGCACACTTACCTTAATATTATAGTTTTATATAATTATCTTCCTTCCTGCCACGATGTCTGATGTTCCTGCATATAGCACACGTACCTTAATATTATAGTTTTATATAATTATCTTCCTTCCTGCAACGATGGCTGATGTTCCTGCATATAGCACACGTACCTTAATATTATAGTTTTATATAATTATCTTCCTTCCTGCCACGATGGCTGATGTTCCTGCATATAGCACACGTACCTTAATATTATAGTTTTATATAATTATCTTCCTTCCTGCCACGATGGCTGATGTTCCTGCATATATAGCACACGTACCTTAATATTATAGTTTTATATAATTATCTTCCTTACTGCCACGATGGCTGATGTTCCTGCATTTTGCACACGTACCTTAATATTATAGTTTTATATAATTATCTTCCTTACTGCCACGATGGCTGATGTTCCTGCATTTTGCACACGTACCTTAATATTATAGTTTTATATAATTATCTTCCTTACTGCCACGATGGCTGATGTTCCTGCATTTTGCACACGTACCTTAATATTATAGTTTTATATAATTATCTTCCTTACTGCCACGATGGCTGATGTTCCTGCATTTTGCACACGTACCTTAATATTATAGTTTTATATAATTATCTTCCTTCCTGCCACGATGGCTGATGTTTCTGCATATAGCACACGTACCTTAATATTATAGTTTTATATAATTATCTTCCTTCCTGCCACGATGGCTGATGTTCCTGCATTTTGCACACGTACCTTAATATTATAGTTTTATATAATTATCTTCCTTACTGCCACGATGGCTGATGTTCCTGCATTTTGCACACGTACCTTAATATTATAGTTTTATATAATTATCTTCCTTACTGCCACGATGGCTGATGTTCCTGCATTTTGCACACGTACCTTAATATTATAGTTTTATATTATTATCTTCCTTCCTGCCACGATGTCTGATGTTCCTGCATATAGCACACGTACCTTAATATTATAGTTTTATATAATTATCTTCCTTCCTGCCACGATGGCTGATGTTCCTGCTTATAGCACACGTACCTTAGAATGAGCTGTCTAGTATCTTCCTACTTGTCAGAGTGACTTCAGATGGCGAACTTTGTTGTTGCATCCAACCCCGAGCTAACTTCATTATTGATGCATAACTGTGTTACTATGGCACGCCACTCTCGGTTGGTTGCCCATTTGTCTATAATGTAGCGGCGGGGTCTGACTGATGCCCAAGACAGCAATGCACCGATCACAGTCGAATGGCTATTCAGTAAATCGACATCCATAAGTTAAACATCCCGTTGGGTCCCATTAGCGAGGATTTTTTTTAAAAATTAACATTCCACAGTCAAAGAGATGCTGTGTCGTTCGAATCAGAGCTATTCGCCAAAACCACAATCAATACCAACAATTGTTTTGTGTCGCTCGGTAAATATGTTCACGGCAAATACTAACCCTTTCTTTACCGAATGGATTTTCACACATATTTATTCTTCATATATGTTTACGAAATATTGACCGTGTCTGACGCAGATAGAAAAACATATACAAAGTGCAGGATGCCAATCCAATTCTTTGTTCTCATGACCTATTGCTATAATGCATAGGTATCGAGATAACATTTGTGCACTATTTACATATAACATGTTCCATATATATATGTATACATATTATTATATTATATCATTATAAATAAATATAAATAAACACATACGCCAGTACCAGTAATCGTATGGTCACAGATGCAATTTCGGAGGAAGTGTATTGACATGTTTCCAGATTGGCTGATCAAGAATTTCGAAGGTAGTGGGTCCGATCCCATGTTCAGATTGATACACTTCCTAACTCTCGGTGAAAGGGCTTCCTTTTTAAGGATGTCACGGTAGCCGATGTGGTTACGTCGTGGTATCACAGTCTGGCCCAGACGAGGTTGGCGCGGTTCGAACACCGGCATGGATGAAAATCGGGACCGATTTTCAAGCTTGATTTGGTTTGAGGACATCTCAATGTACCATTCCGATCGACACATGTATGGCCATTTCGATAAGAAATGAGAATGTTCGCGCAAATATGAAGCAATGAACACTCATACTGAGTCCGTGCCTCCATAACTCTGACATTATATACATTACTATTAATTATTGGTAATTTAAGCTTATAAATATATAAATGTATGTAGGATTCTGCATATTAAAGGTACTCAATCCGATAAAACTCCTCTCAATTACTATTTCAATGGCTTCGGGAGTCAAAAATATTTGATTCGAGTCGAGGAAGTCACCCATCAAAGCTCAGATTTGTTAGATATCGATTTTAGAAATTTATTATTTTTCATTATCGGGAATACTTTCTGGCCCAGAACTCAGTCAAAATTGCGTTATTATTACCACTTGATTTTAGAGTTATCCATCCTTGTCTGTTTGAATATTGTTTTGGTGTACACATCTCGAGCAGGATACGAAATTGACGGCAATTATTAGTACTCATTTCGAGAAAATAACAAATTTCAAAAATCAATATCTAATAACTCTGAGCTTTGTTTGATGGGTTCCTCGACTCGAATCAAATATTTTTTAACCCCAAAGCCAAAGAAATAGTAATATAGGACCCTCTGATCGGATTGTTGATGTTGGAATCTGTTGAGATGGGGACCCTCTGTTCGGATTGAGTACCTTTAATTGTACTACATGTTCAGATAATACGATAAAAACGGCATATGGAAGTCGTGGAAATTATTAGCTGAACATATCCTTGGGGACTATTTAGTAAAGACAGAGTTAATGTAACACGTCTTGTTTTACTGAACTTGTATTCTACTTGTTTAAGTCTAAATATCTACCGTCACGGTGTAGTCCAGACAAGATTAATGATGGAAAGAGATGGGCGAGTTGGTGACGGCAAACATTGGTCTATTCGGAATTGCGATACACATTATATAATAATACAAATACAGTTCACACTCAGCAGATACTCTATTTGAATTGTTTTATGTGCAAAGCCACCATTTAAGGTGGAACATACACAAACATTTATATATACACAATGTACATGAGCTATTTCAATAAGCATTTTAGCATCATATTACATATCGAGTATGTAAGTAATATAATCATTATAAAATCACGAATCTCTCTGTCGAGCGACTCACACAAATAGTGATATCTCATATATATTTTGAAGACCTCTGTCTGTTTGTCTGTCTGTCTGTCTGTCTGTCCTTAATACAAATCTACGATTCTCGACCGATCGGGACGAAACTTGGTACGTGTGTGTAGTTTGACCAGGCGGTGGTCGTTGTCGTATTGGCGAGCCCGTGCGACGCCCGTGCAGCGCATGCGCAGATGAGATCGCGGAAACGGGTGGAGCTATAGACTTGAAATTTGGTATGTGAATGTATCTTGCCCCGAGTACGAATTTTATCGGGTCGCCGAGCCCGTGCGACGCCAGCTTCGCGCATGCGCAGACGAGATCTCGGAAACGGGTGGAGCTATCGACTTGAAATTTGCTATGTGAATGTATCTTGCCCCGGATACGAATTTTATCGGGTCGCCGAGCCCGTGCGACGCCAGCTTCGCGCATGCGCAGACGAGATCTCGGAAACGGGTGGAGCTATCGACTTGAAATTTGCTATGTGAATGTATCTTGCCCCGGATACGAATTTTATCTGGTCGCCGAGCCCATGCGAGGCCAGCTTCGCGCATGCGCAGACCAGATATCGGAAACGGGTGGAGCTATCGACTTGGAAATTTGTTTTTTGAATAGCCCGGACAACGTCGGGCTCATCGGCTAGTCTCATATATATTTTGAAGACCTCTGTTTGTTTGTCTGTCTGTCTGTCATTAATACAAATCTACGATTCTCGACCGATCGGGACGAAACTTGGTACGTGTGTGTAGTTTGACCAGGCGGTCGTCGTTGTCGTATTGGCGAGCCCGTGCTGCGCCCGCTTCGCGCATGCGCAGACGAGATCTCGGAAACGGGTGGAGCTATCGACTTGAAATTTGGTATGTGAATGTATCTTGCCCCGGATACGAATTTTATCGGGTCGCCGAGCCCGTGCGACGCCAGCTTCGCGCATGCGCAGACGAGATCTCGGAAACGGGTGGAGCTATCGACTTGAAATTTGGTATGTGAATGTATCTTGCCCCGGATACGAATTTTATCGGGTCGCCGAGCCCGTGCGACGCCAGCTTCGCGCATGCGCAGACCAGATCTCGGAAACGGGTGGAGCTATCGACTTGAAATTTGGTTTTTGAATAGCCCGGACAACGTCGGGCTCATCGGCTTGTCTATTATATATTTTGGAAGATCTGTTTGTTTGTTTGTGTGTTTGTGTGTTTGTAATCGATGGACTCGAAAATGGCCCAGCCGATTTCGATGAAACTTGGTATGTGGGGGTATTTTCGGGTCAGGATCAACATAGGCCTATTAATTTGTCCGTGCGAGGTCAACTTTTCACGTGCCGAGGTCAAATCTGTTTTTACGCCGTTTTGCGCTAATATATTTCAGTTCGGTGCTTACAAATCGATTCGAAACAGCGCGAATAATAACATGCCAGTCATAATAATGACACTATGAGAATCTTTCGTGTTTCCTCTTTCCAACGATATATAATATGTATGTATCCGTTTTAGTTATCTGCCTCAATTATTAAGAAGAAGTGGTACGATCTTCTATCAGGGTAAAAACAATGCGTAACTTCTATGACGTCGTTAGAGGTCATAAAGTTAGATCACGTTAACTCTTCTCCGGCCGATGCATTTGACTGTTTCAGACGTCTTGGCGATATCTCGGGCACCGATGGTAATTTATCTTTACGTTGAAACTTGATAATTAATGAGCGTGTGTATATGAGGCGCGTTTATATACTTCAGTGGAAATCAAATCGGGTTAAACTGGCGGATTTTTACGGACGAAATTTGATGCATAGGGTATCTCGGTATCCGCTGGGCCGATTTCCCGGTATCCGCTGGGCCGATTTCCACCATTTTTGGGGTGTTGGTGTTTGACCCCACCTGACCTTGACCTTCAAAATGGTCAATTCAAGGTCAAATCGGGTAAAACCGGATGGATTTCGGCGGGTACTTTTGTCGGGTACTTTTGTTCGGGCACTGTGTTTTGGACGGGTCAAATCGTGACCCCACTTGACCTTGGCCTTCAAAATAGACAATTCAAGGTCAAAGCCCGGACGAAGTCGGGTCACCTTCTAGTATATATATATATATATATATATAACTAGCTGCTGGACCCGACTTCGTCCGGGCTGTTTCCCATCTGTTTTCCGTCGAAAGGCGCGACGTGACCTTGAATTTACCATTTTGAAGGTAAAAGTCAGGTCGGGGTCACGATTTGACCCGTCAAAAACACTCCCCGGACAAAAGTACCCCTAGGGCCCTAGGTATCAAATTTCGTCGAAATCCGTCCGTTTTACCTGATTTGATTTTTTTGAAGGTCAATGTGAGGTCGGAGTCACGATTTGACCCGTCCAAAACACTCCCCGAACAAAAGTACCACTAGGTATAAAATTTCGTCGAAATCCGTCCGGCAGACAGACAAACAGACAGACAAACAGACAGAAGTACCAAAATATATGTTAGACTAGCAGGTGACCCGACTTCGTCCGGGCTTTGACCTTGAATTGACCATTTTGAAGGTCAAGGCAGGTCGGAGTCACGATTTGACCCGTCGAAAAGAATCCCCGTACAAAAGTATCCCAAGGTATCAAATTTCGTCGAAATCCATCTGGCCGTTTTCCAGGCCATAGCTAACAGACAAACAGACAAACAGACAAACAAACAGAAGTCCCAAAATATATATTAGACTAGAAGGTAACCCGACTTCGTCCGGGCTTTGACCTTGAATTGACCATTTTGAAGGTCAAGATCAGGTCGGAGTCACGATTTGACCCGTCCAAAACACTCCCCCGGACAAAATCACCCGTAGGCATCAAATTTCGTCGAAATCCGTCAAGCAGTTTTCCCGGCCATAGCTAACAGACAAACAAACAGACAGAAGTCCCAAAATATATATTAGATCATTTGTGGGTGCCCGTTTCAAGGTGAAGGTCACCTCGGGCGGAAAAACTGACCCGATTAAAATCTCCCCCATTCACCCTTATGATGTCATACAGATAAAGCCTCTCGGCGATGAGTCAAGAGGAACGATTTAGTGCAAGTACAGTATTTACGCGATGCGTCGAAAACGGAAACATAAGACGATCGATGGAATCAACTAATAAGTATTGTTCCCGGGCAATAAAAAATATATTATGACTTGCAATAAATATCTCCTCTTAGTCCACACCCTGGAGCATAACTGGGAAGTGAAGACATAATTTTAGAAGGCCTCGCAAGGGATAAATTGACGCCGAATAGAGTGCGTGATTTCGAGTGACAAAAAAGATGTCGGAAATAATAACATATCTCGAACCCGGTGGTCGTATAATTGGAATTTTCATGGGAAAATGGACAGACTCCACGCTTTAATTGTATTAGGCAATTATCGAAGAGACATAAACGCATTTATTAACAATTTTGCCAGCCTTGGGAAGATTCGTAGAAGCGAGTTCTATGCAATGGCAATGCATGCATATTTCCTATGTAACGGTTTGACACATACACGCTCTTTATCACGACACTGTGGATACGAACGCTCTTTAACTACCACGCGATTAACCCATGAACTACCAATTGTGGTTGCGGGGGATTGGAGAATGAGTGCTCTGACGTTCTCAGAAGCGGTGCGATGACATTCCATCTGTGATTTTACCCTTATATAGCAAGTTTGGGCTAAATCAGTCCGGCAGTTTTCCCGGCCATAGCTAACAGACAAACAGACGGACAAACAGAAGTCCCATAATATATATTAGACTAGCAGGTTAGCCCGCCACTGGCGTGGTTCGTCTGAAACATGACATTTTTTAATTATTTTTTTTTAATTATTTTAATTTAATTTTTTTTCAATGAGTTATGAGTTAATTTGGCCTTTTTAATGAAGAGACTAAATTAATTATTTTAATTTAATTTTTTTCAATGAGTTAATTCTGCCTTTTTAATTTTTTTATTTAATTTTGTTTTTCAATGAGTTAATTCTGCCTTTTTAATCAAGAGAAATTATGGTACCCGTCCCTAAAAGAGGTATGATTTACCCGATGAAAATCTCCCCCATTCCTAGGAATAAGATGTTGGCAGTCAGTTATTCACTCGAACGAATGGCAGTCTTGCTATTCACGGAGAATTGCAAATCAACTGCGTCTGATCCAATTGTAAAAGTATTGTTCCCGTATCTTTTGACTTCCAATAAATCTCTCTCCGCATAATATAACGTAAACAAAAGCCGTAATGCGATATGCGAAAGCGGAAGGGGATAAAGAGCTTTAACCGGCAAACGAACCCAAATATGGAAGATCTTTATCAACAACACTGCGGATAGGAACGATCTGTACCTATAACGCGATTAACCCCCGCAGTGCCGTTTGCGATGATTTTGATGATTGGGGGTGGAGAATGAGTGCTCAGAGAATATTCCCGTGGGTTTTTACCCTTAGATGGGAAGTTTGAGCTCAATCGAGCCAGCCGTTTTAGAGTCTATAGAGGACACCACACACACACACATATATTTATACGGAAGTCTCAAAATATATAGGAGACTAGCAGGTAGCCCGCCACTGGCGTGGTTGGTCAGAAACATGACATTTTTTTATTATTTTTTTTAATTTAATTTTTTTCTTTTTCAATGAGTTAATTTACGGTCCATCGGGCGGAAAAACTGACCCTTTGAAAAACTTCCCCGTTCCTAGGAACGGCAGACATAAGAATCACACAACACTCATTTTTTGTTTTCCAATGAGTTAATTCTGCCTTTTTAATCAAGAGAAATTATGATACCCGTCCGTAAAAGAGGTATGAGTTTTTTAAACTGCCCGTGGCCATTTATCGGCTGATACGTATCTGTATGATGTAGGCAAAATGTAGAGTTACGCCTCTTGGATCTCACACAACACGCTCATATCTGGAACCGACGCTGACGTCCGTGTACAGACGTAAGAATCACATTACGCACATACGCTCTTTATCAGCTACACTGCGGATAGGAACGCTCTTTAACTATCAACGCGATTAACCACCGCAGTGCCGTTTGCGGTGATTTTGATGATTGGGAGTGGAGAATGAGTGCTCAGAGCTGGTCAAAAACGCGACGATGACCATTCCCGTTTATTTTTACCCTTAGATAGGAAGTTTTAGCTCGATCTGACCAGCCGTTTTCGAGTCTATAAAGGACACATATGCACATACAATTCGCGACCATTCTGATCGGAGCCAATCAAAATATGGCTGCGCTGTCCTCCAAGAATGAACATCATTCCCCCAGCGGCCGCGATTCCTTAGCTAAAGTAGCGTCTGAAACATTGTGATTTATTGTGATTTATGTGGCTAATATATCGTGCAAATAGGTTTTTATCGAACCTAAATATCCCCATTGGCTCATATTGGACTTCTTTGATTCTGAAATAAGCCCGGAGTACCCGTTATTACCTTATATGGCGCGTGTTATAATTAAAGCACATTGCCGCGATAAATAACCTTGTATTTAACCTATTGTTCAAATTATGTCTTATACTGAACTTATTTCGTTTTGAAATACTTTCATATTGAACCTATTTTTACCTTAAAATTAAGATCCATGGTAATAGGCTGGTGATTATTCAAGAGTGAATAACTGCAGAAATAAGATGAATGTTGTATGATTTATGAGTAAATTCCTAACTCTCAAGATCCTGAAACCTTGGACTCTATACTATAAAACTCAATTTTGTTTGTTCGTTTGTCCGCTTATATGCGAACAGATGGCTGGACCATCGGAGCTGAAAATGTGTACATGGGGTAAATTATTAGTGCCATTTTAAGACATCTGGGGTGAACGGGACCTATCTAATGACGCTCACCGAGTGAATTCAATTCAATTAGTTTATTTTAAGAGAATAAACTAATTGAATTGACTCGGTGGGCATCATCAGATAGGTCGCTTTCACCTCAGATATCTTAAAATGGCTCTAATAATTATTGTATATATATTTTGGCTAAGACGACCAAACAGTTGGATGATCGGAGCTGAAAATGTGTACATATATGAGTTATTTGACCCGGGTAATATTATCAGATGTCTCAAACGGGCGCTAATAATTAATTTAACTAAATAATGAATGCATACTCAAAATGGTTGCACTCTGGTCGGTGAAAAATGAAACACGGAGATAAATTGACCCGTAGCGTGTCATGAGATAGATACCGTTGACCTCAGACGACTTAACGGGGTAGAAATGAGCAATAAAGTGCGTTACCTATCAGCTTAGGAAATATGTAGGAAAATTGGTAACGATGGGTTACCTGACCAGGGGATTGTCATGGGATAGGCGCATTTGACCTCAGAAGACTTAAAGGGGGACTAATATAGTATATGATTAATAAAGAGCGTTTATTATCAGTCAATACGATACGTGGGAAAATTAGTGCACCAAAGTAAAATGACGCGGGGACTGTCACGGGATAATTGCTGTTGACTTCGAATGACTTAAATAGTCAATAATGATTCGCGATAAAAAGCGTTTATTATCAGTTTAAAACACTTTACCCGGATATTCATGCAATACGTGCTGTTTAACCCATATGATTAATATCTATTTAAAATAATTGAAGGGCCACAACTAAGTTACGCATTCGTCACCCGATCAACGCCGGGTACCCCAGCTAGTATAATTATAAAATTATATTGCTCGACAGATGCAGTACTAAGAACAAAAATGTTTCACGTTTGCATAATAACATTTGTATTAGTATTTTTCAGAATGGCGCAACTATTTCAGCATATTAATGATAATAATTAACTATTTAAATTCGATATGCAGGCAGTGACGTACTGCGTGTGGTGTGAGAACGATTTCTAAATTTCTTAAAGAAGCCCAGTCATATTTGACACCACGTAAGTTTAACATTAATACTATAATCCATTTATCCGTTTACCAGGCAACACAAGTGAACAATATAGCTGCAAATGCCATCATTATTGTCACACAGGCATCGCACAAATCCATACAATCATCCATAAGTCATACATAGGAAACGACTGCATAGACTCATAATGGAGAATACTCGTTATTATGTACCGCAGTTGTGCGACGGAAGCATGCATGGTCGCTCTGTATAAGAGACAATCATTGGAACTGTTGCTAACCTGACAAAAACATTCCATAACACCAGCCACAAGTAAGGCATGTACGTCAGCTACATATATAAGTTAATTGAGAATATGTCTCCCGCTGTCGAGGGAGACATTGAGATTTGTCACCCGCTCGAGAACGGAATGTCTCCCGAGGAGCGCAGCTCCGAGGGAGACATTCCGTTCTCGAGCGGGTGACAAATCTCGATGTCTCCCGAGAAGAAGGGCAACAACTGTTTTGTTATCCGATTATACCACAGAACAAATCCTTGTCATCCACACGCACGATGTTGCACTGAGTCACGAGTGTTTTCTTTCCCGAGTATGTATATTTTCAGTAACTACTTATCGTCCTATAGGTTTTTTGTTCCATAAAAGATAGTCAAAGCGTTTGATAATCAGCGTTTATTTACGATAATTTTGGTGGTTAAATCGTCAATATCTGTCCATGGAATGTAAGCCAATAAGCCATATATATAGGTATGTTATCGCCTTCTGAAATGTGGCATATTCAATGTGCGCGGAATTTACTCGCGATGTTCATTTCATAACGGTCTTCCCCGAAAGCTATTGGGAAGTTGTCACCTTCATTAATGTACAGTCATACGTGTCAGTGCTCCCAAGTACATGACGACCCTCACACAAACTACTTCTATGATCACATTGCAGACATCGCGGAGCGGTCTGATATCATGGATAAGCTTACAGTACCATTCATTCGCGACAAATGTATGCATTACGCTGTCTACCAGCAAACATTTATAACCAACCAACCTCAAAGGATCGACTCTTTCAATCTTGCACCATAATGTCGACATGAACATATTGAATCACCGAGATGTTTCGATATAAAAAGTGCATAATAACGCTTGTCCGATAAAAGTGTCAACATAAAAGTTCGAATATTAGTGTTCAATAAATATATGCAAATTAGCAAACACTGGTGTGTTTTGCGAATCCGTGGGGTATCTAAGAACTATGATTTTAGCACGTGGTAGTGATGTGAAATAGATGAGTTACTGCAGTGTGTGTTTGGAGATATTCTTGCAATATAACATCAAGCGGGCGACAAAAACAATGTCTCCCGGTTCAGCGGGCGACAGTGTAATTTGTTATCCTCCTCCCTATTTTCCACCCTTATGATTGGCCCATGTCCTGTCACGTGCCGGGCGACAAATCACACTGTCGCCCGCTGAGCCGGGAGACATTGTTTTTGTCGCCCGCCTGATGTTATATTGCAAGAATATCTCCAAACACACACTGCAGTAACTCATCTATTTCACATCACTATACGTACTAAAAAATCATAGATCTCATATACCCCACGGATTCGCAATACACGCCCATTGTGGTGTTTGCTAATTTGCATATATTTAGTGAACACTAATATTCGAACTTTTAAGTTGATATTTTTATCGGACAAGCGTTATTATTTACTTTTTACATAGAAACATCTCGGTGAATCAATTTGTTCATGTCGACATTATGATGCAAGATTGAAAGAGAGGATCCCTTGAGGTTGGTTGGTTATAAATGTTTGCTGGCAGACAACGTAATGCATACGTTTGTCGCGAATGAATGGTACTGTACGCTTATCCTCCGCGATGTCAGCACTGTGGTCATAGAAGTATTTTATGTGAGGATCGCCATGAGCACTGACACATATGAATGTACATTAATGAAATTGACAACTTCCCAATAGCTTTTGGGGAAGACCGTGATGAAATGAACATTGCGGGTAAATTGCGCGCACAAGACGACATTGAATATGCCACATTGCAGAAGACGAGAACATACCTATATGGCTTATTGGTTTACATTGCATGGATCGATATTGACGATTTAACCACCAAATTGATCGCAAATAAACGCGGATTATCAAACGCTTAACAGCTTGACTATCGTTCATGGAACAGAAATGCTATGGGACGATAAGTTTTACTGACAATATACATAATCGGGAAAGAAAGCACTCGTGACTCAGTGCAACATCGTGCGTGTGGATGGCAAGGATTTTATTCTGTGGTATAATCGGATAACAAAACAGTTGTTGCCCTTCTTCTCGGGAGACATTGAGATTTGTCACCCGCTCGAGAACGGAATGTCTCCCGAGGAGTGTCTCCCTCGACAACGGGCGACAACTGTATATTGTCGCCCGGCACGTGACAGGACATGGGCCCATCAGAAGGGTGGGAAATAAGGAGGAGGGTAACAATGTGTATTGTTATACTTCCGTCTTCTCCTCCCCTAATTGCCGTTCCCTTATTGGTAGGAATGACACCACCTGATATACGACTATTCCAAGTGCAGCCCTGTCACTAGCTTATTACCCTCGAGGGTAATATTGATTCAGTTATTGACCGCTCCAGAGAGATCTCCGGAAATAACCGAATCTTACCGAACGCATAATTCACAGTGCTTATAAGACACACGAAAACACAAAAAAACGCACCCGTGGTGTTGGCAAATTAGCGTTGGCCCAACGTATTCCGAATGTTAACCATTCTTTGTTGTTTTGTGTTACGTCCCTTACACCGATCGACATTATTTCTCTTCGCGAAAAGCAGACGACGACAACTGATTCGAAAAAAAATGACTCGCTTTGTGAATCCAACTGTCGAGCGACTCACACAAATAGTGATATATATATATATATATATATAACTAGCTGCTGGACCCGACTTCGTCCGGGCTGTTTCCCATCTGTTTTCCGTCGAAAGGCGCGACGTGGCCTTGAATTTACCATTTTGAAGGTAAAAGTCAGGTCGGGGTCACGATTTGACCCGTCAAAAACACTCCCCGGACAAAAGTACCCCTAGGGCCCTAGGTATCAAATTTTGTCGAAATCCGTCCGTTTTACCTGATTTGATTTTTTTGAAGGTCAATGTGAGGTCGGAGTGACGATTTGACCCGTCCAAAACACTCCCCGGACAAAAGTACCACTAGGTATAAAATTTCGTCGAACTCCGTCCGGCAGAAAGACAAACAGACAGACAAACAGACAGAAGTACCAAAATATATGTTAGACTAGCAGGTGACCCGACTTCGTCCGGGCTTTGACCTTGAATTGACCATTTTGAAGGTCAAGGCAGGTCGGAGTCACGATTTGACCCGTCGAAAAGAATCCCCGTACAAAAGTATCCCAAGGTATCAAATTTCGTCGAAATCCATCTGGCCGTTTTCCAGGCCATAGCTAACAGACAAACAGACAAACAGACAAACAAACAGAAGTCCCAAAATATATATTAGACTAGAAGGTGACCCGACTTCGTCCGGGCTTTGACCATGAATTGACCATTTTGAAGGTCAAGATCAGGTCGGAGTCACGATTTGACCCGTCCAAAACACTCCCCCGGACAAAATCACCCGTAGGCATCAAATTTCGTCGAAATCCGTCAAGCAGTTTTCCCGGCCATAGCTAACAGACAAACAAACAGACAGAAGTCCCAAAATATATATTAGATCATTTGTGGGTGCCCGTTTCAAGGTGAAGGTCACCTCGGGCGGAAAAACTGACCCGATTAAAATCTCCCCCATTCACCCTTATGATGTCATACAGATAAAGCCTCTCGGCGATGAGTCAAGAGGAACGATTTAGTGCAAGTACAGTATTTACGCGATGCGTCGAAAACGGAAACATAAGACGATCGATGGAATCAACTAATAAGTATTGTTCCCGGGCAATAAAAAATATATTATGACTTGCAATAAATATCTCCTCTTAGTCCACACCCTGGAGCATAACTGGGAAGTGAAGACATAATTTTAGAAGGCCTCGCAAGGGATAAATTGACGCCGAATAGAGTGCGTGATTTCGAGTGACAAAAAAGATGTCGGAAATAATAACATATCTCGAACCCGGTGGTCGTATAATTGGAATTTTCATGGGAAAATGGACAGACTCCACGCTTTAATTGTATTAGGCAATTATCGAAGAGACATAAACGCATTTATTAACAATTTTGCCAGCCTTGGGAAGATTCGTAGAAGCGAGTTCTATGCAATGGCAATGCATGCATATTTCCTATGTAACGGTTTGACACATACACGCTCTTTATCACGACACTGTGGATACGAACGCTCTTTAACTACCACGCGATTAACCCATGAACTACCAATTGTGGTTGCGGGGGATTGGAGAATGAGTGCTCTGACTTTCTCAGAAGCGGTGCGATGACATTCCATCTGTGATTTTACCCTTATATAGCAAGTTTGGGCTAAATCAGTCCGGCAGTTTTCCCGGCCATAGCTAACAGACAAACAGACGGACAAACAGAAGTCCCATAATATATATTAGACTAGCAGGTTAGCCCGCCACTGGCGTGGTTCGTCTGAAACATGACATTTTTTAATTTTTTTTTTTTAATTATTTTAATTTAAAAAAATTTCAATGAGTTATGAGTTAATTTGGCCTTTTTAATGAAGAGACTAAATTAATTATTTTAATTTAATTTTTTTCAATGAGTTAATTCTGCCTTTTTAATTTTTTTATTTAATTTTTTTTTTCAATGAGTTAATTCTGCCTTTTTAATCAAGAGAAATTATGGTACCCGTCCCTAAAAGAGGTATGATTTACCCGATGAAAATCTCCCCCATTCCTAGGAATAAGATGTTGGCAGTCTGAGTTATTCACTCGAACGAATGGCAGTCTTGCTATTCACGGAGAATTGCAAATCAACTGCGTCTGATCCAATTGTAAAAGTATTGTTCCCGTATCTTTTGACTTCCAATAAATCTCTCCGCATAATATAACGTAAACAAAAGCCGTAATGCGATATGCGAAAGCGGAAGGGGATAAAGAGCTTTAACCGGCAAACGAACCCAAATATGGAATATCTTTATCAACAACACTGCGGATAGGAACGATCTGTACCTATAACGCGATTAACCCCCGCAGTGCCGTTTGCGATGATTTTGATGATTGGGGGTGGAGAATGAGTGCTCAGAGAATATTCCCGTGGGTTTTTACCCTTAGATGGGAAGTTTGAGCTCAATCGAGCCAGCCGTTTTAGAGTCTATAGAGGACACTACACACACACACATATATTTATACGGAAGTCTCAAAATATATAGGAGACTAGCAGGTAGCCCGCCACTGGCGTGGTTGGTCAGAAACATGACATTTTTTTATTATTTTTTTTAATTTTCTTTTTTTCTTTTTCAATGAGTTAATTTACGGTCCATCGGGCGGAAAAACTGACCCTTTGAAAAACTTCCCCGTTCCTAGGAACGGCAGACATAAGAATCACACAACACTCATTTTTTGTTTTCCAATGAGTTAATTCTGCCTTTTTAATCAAGAGAAATTATGATACCCGTCCGTAAAAGAGGTATGAGTTTTTTTAACCTGCCCGTGGCCATTTATCGGCTGATACGTATCTGTATGATGGAGGCAAAATGTAGAGTTACGCCTCTTGGATCTCACACAACACGCTCATATCTGGAACCGACGCTGACGTCCGTGTACAGACGTAAGAATCACATTACGCACATACGCTCTTTATCAGCTACACTGCGGATAGGAACGCTCTTTAACTATCAACGCGATTAACCACCGCAGTGCCGTTTGCGGTGATTTTGATGATTGGGAGTGGAGAATGAGTGCTCAGAGCTGGTCCAAAACGCGACGATGACCATTCCCGTTGATTTTTACCCTTAGATAGGAAGTTTTAGCTCGATCTGACCAGCCGTTTTCGAGTCTATAAAGGACACATATACACATACAATTCGCGACCATTCTGATCGGAGCCAATCAAAATATGGCTGCGCTGTCCTCCAAGAATGAACATCATTCCCCCAGCGGCCGCGATTCCTTAGCTAAAGTAGCGTCTGAAACATTGTGATTTATTGTGATTTATGTGGCTAATATATCGTGCAAATAGGTTTTTATCGAACCTAAATATCCCCATTGGCTCATATTGGACTTCTTTGATTCTGAAATAAGCCCGGAGTACCCGTTATTACCTTATATGGCGCGTGTTATAATTAAAGCACATTGCCGCGATAAATAACCTTGTATTTAACCTATTGTTCAAATTATGTCTTATACTGAACTTATTTCGTTTTGAAATACTTTCATATTGAACCTATTTTTACCTTAAAATTAAGATCCATGGTAATAGGCTGGTGATTATTCAAGAGTGAATAACTGCAGAAATAAGATGAATGTTGTATGATTTATGAGTAAATTCCTAACTCTCAAGATCCTGAAACCTTGGACTCTATACTATAAAACTCAATTTTGTTTGTTCGTTTGTCCGCTTATATGCGAACAGATGGCTGGACCATCGGAGCTGAAAATGTGTACATGGGGTAAATTATTAGTGCCATTTTAAGACATCTGGGGTGAACGGGACCTATCTAATGACGCTCACCGAGTGAATTCAATTCAATTAGTTTATTTTAAGAGAATAAACTAATTGAATTGACTCGGTGGGCATCATCAGATAGGTCGCTTTCACCTCAGATATCTTAAAATGGCTCTAATAATTATTGTATATATATTTTGGCTAAGACGACCAAACAGTTGGATGATCGGAGCTGAAAATGTGTACATATATGAGTTATTTGACCCGGGTAATATTATCAGATGTCTCAAACGGGCGCTAATAATTAATTTAACTAAATAATGAATGCATACTCAAAATGGTTGCACTCTGGTCGGTGAAAAATGAAACACGGAGATAAATTGACCCGTAGCGTGTCATGAGATAGATACCGTTGACCTCAGACGACTTAACGGGGTAGAAATGGGCAATAAAGTGCGTTACATATCAGCTTAGGAAATATGTAGGAAAATTGGTAACGATGGGTTACCTGACCAGTGTATTGTCATGGGATATGCGCATTTGACCTCAGAAGACTTAAAGGGGGACTAATATAGTATATGATTAATAAAGAGCGTTTATTATCAGTCCATACGATATGTGGGAAAATTAGTGCACCAAAGTAAAATGACGCGGGGACTGTCATGGGATAGGTGCAGTTGACTTCGAATGACTTAAATAGTCAATAATGATCCGCGATAAAAAGCGTTTATTATCAGTTTAAAAAACTTTACCCGGATATTCATGCAATACGTGCTGTTTAACCCATATGAATTATACCTATTTAAAAGAATTGAAGGGCCACAACTAAGTTACGCATTCGTCACCCGATCAACGCCGGGTACCCCAGCTAGTATAATTATAAAATTATATTGCTCGACAGATGCAGTACTAAGAACAAAAATGTTTCACGTTTGCATAATAACATTTGTATTAGTATTTTTCAGAATGGCGCAACTATTTCAGCATATTAATGATTATAATTAACTATTTAAATTCGATATGCAGGCAGTGACGTACTGCGTGTGGTGTGTGAGAACGATTTCTAAATTTCTTAAAGATGCCCAGTCATATTTGACACCACGTAAGTTTAACATTAATACTATAATCCATTTATCCGTTTACCAGGCAACACAAGTGAACAATATAGCTCCAAACGCCATCATTCTTGTCACACAGGCATCGCACAAATCCATACAATAATCCATAAGTCATACATAGGAAACGACTGCATAGACTCATAATGGATAATACTCGTTATTATGTACCGCAGTTGTGCGACGGAAGCATGCATGGTCGCTCTTTATAAGAGACAATCATTGGAACGTTTGCTAACCTGACAAAAACATTCCATAACACCAGCCACAAGTAAGGCATGTACGTCAGCTACATATATAAGTTAATTGAGAATATTATACAGTTGTCGCCCGCTGTCGAGGGAGACATTGAGATTTGTCACCCTCTCGAGAACGGAAAACATCCTTGCCATCCACACGCACGATGTTGCACTGAGTCACGAGTGTTTTCTTTCCCGAGTATGTATATTTTCAGTAACTACTTATCGTCCTATAGTCAAAGCGTTTGATAATCAGCGTTTATTTACGATAATTTTGGTGGTTAAATCGTCAATATCGGTCCATGGAATGTAAACCAATAAGCCATATAAATTATATAGGTATGTTATCGCCTTCTGAAATGTGGCATATTCAATGTGCGCGGAATTTACTCGCGATGTTCATTTCATAACGGTCTTCCCCGAAAGCTATTGGGAAGTTGTCACCTTCATTAATGTACAGTCATACGTGTCAGTGCTCCCAAGTGCATGGCGACCCTCACACAAAATACTTCTATGATCACATTGCAGACATCGCGGAGCGGTCTGATATCATGGATAAGCTTACAGTACCATTCATTCGCGACAAACGTATGCATTACGCTGTCTACCAGCAAACATTTATAACCAACCAACCTCAAAGGATCCACTCTTTCAATCTTGCACCATAATGTCGACATGAACATATTGAATCACCGAGATGTTTCGATATAAAAAGTGCATAATAACGCTTGTCCGATAAAAGTGTCAACTTAAAAGTTCGAATATTAGTGTTCACTAAATATATGCAAATTAGCAAACACCACAACTGGTGTGTTTTGCGAATCCGTGGGGTATCTAAGAACTATGATTTTAGCACGTGGTAGTGATGTGAAATAGATGAGTTACTTCAGTGTGTGTTTGGAGATATGCTTGCAATATAACATCAAGCGGGCGACAAAAACAATGTCTCCCGGCTCAGCGGGCGACAGTGTGATTTGTCGCCCGGCACGTGACAGGACATGGGCCAATCAGAAGGGTGGAAAATAGGGAGGAGGGTAACAATGTGTATTGTCTATAGCGAGTGCAAGGCAGCCCCGGGAATCATGGTCGCCCAGTATACGAGACAATGGTTAGATCTTGCTCTAGCCTGACTCAAATTCAAAACTTGTTGTACCTTCACTTTTGAAATTAGATAGTTGACCACCAAACACTGTATTAATCAGCATATGGGTCCGACCTATATAGTTATTAATTAGTTATGACGTATTTGTCCAGAAAGGCTTCTTATCGTACTATGTGAATATCGCTTCAATTTGACCTTAAACTGAGTAATTTTGCGACATCACCAATCCGAGTAATAAGGTTTTACGATATGCCAAAATCTACATCACTGCTAAATAATGTGCATAATTATGTCGAGTTTTGTGATGCGACTCATATTTGAATGAGTTATCAGTCACTAAGAGGTGATATAATTAACACATAGGGTATACCTAGTTTGGTTCGCTATTATATTCCTGATATCGGCCCTGGTTTGCCTTCGGTCTCAGGCCGATATGAGGTTACATCGGGTTAATCTCGGGCCTCCTATCACACCAACTAAGTAATATCATATAATTATTTCCTGCATTGTTTATAAAACGTACATTTTGCAGTTTTATGCTTTCAAATTGAACCATGTATATTTAAACACAGCGTTGGTAGCGCGAGCCACTACCGGACATGTTTCCATACACACTGGATTAACTTAGACTGGCTTTGTTCGAACAGCAAAGCGGATTGATTTTATTTATTTATTTATTTATTTCTAATAAGCAAATAAATATAACAGGTTATAATGAAGAAAACAGTAATTTATTACACAGGAGCGGAATGGCCCAGATAGGCCTTCTTCCTGTTGCCCCTTGATTCGTCAATGGTGAAATATATTGAGTTGTAGTATCAATGCATAAATTGTGCATGCATGCGACACTGAATCCAAGTTGAAACTAGAAAATCGCCATGATTATTATTTCACATGAATTACCATGTAGTCACTGTAATTATATACACATTGATGGGCGAGTCAAGAGTTGTCAGCCAACATGATAGCAGTAAAGACGTGGTTTGGCCCATGTGTGGCGAGATTACCAAGGCAACAATCTAAATACAATGTAGGACTGATGATGTATTACAATATGGACATGTCGTGACATTACATTTACATTTAATGGAGTCATTGCACTTAGATAGTTACTTTTTGGTGAGTGCCAATTTTAGATTTTGTCGAAATTGAGCTTTTTTATGTCTGGCATTGATAGATTTCCATATGTCTGGGAATGTATGTTTAGACAAAATTGACCTGAAAGTATTTCGTGGGATTAATGTTGAAGATCCCTGGTACACCGGATATAACACATATACACCTGAATTGAAGACCCCTGTCCCGAAAAGCTTCTATACATTAATACTGATGTTATTACACACAATCAATTGGGACATTTTACGGTTCGCGGTCGTTTGGAGCGGTGCATGCGGAATAACTATATCTAATAATTCTAAAAACAATAACGAAATTTTCACAATGTGAGTTGGCAAGTATATATATATATATATATACCCTGCGCCACCTACACATATTCAACGTCATAGGTATATGTGAAAAGGGTCTTCCACTGGAAAAAACGAACAACTGTTAGCATTTACCTGTCCATTAGTTTATAGAAGTGACCCTCTTAGTAAGGGTTACCACATTTTAATAACAATAAAAACGGTCAAAACCTCGCTGGCTGCCCGACAAATCCTCCGTGCTCCCAACGATTCCTTCGATCTGTTACGCCGTGAAAATTACCTATCAAACCACAATGACCTTCTGTGTGTTTTATGTCTGCCGAAGTGGCCGAATATAAGGTTGCAATACACGATTTCCAGCAATTTTGGCCAACCTTGGAGGGGTACTGTACTTCAAATCAATCCTGAGCTATTACCATTGGCATAGGTTCCATCAAGCATGTTTTATTTTCGATAGAAGTTTTATGCGTACTCATATGTCTGTACTTTAGCTTATTTTTAATATTTGTCATTGAGTTATGCCCCTTGGTTTGCGCACACCATTTTCAACCCAAAAACAGAACGAATGTTAGTAAATAAGCTTCTTCCACGTGATAGAGTTATGTTAGAGCTGAGAAATATTTGAAATAAAAAAAGTTATCATATCAATTTGAAAACAAATGTCTTGCAAGCGCAGATCACATAATTCAGGGGAGAGAAATCGGGCTATTTTCCTGTAACCAATAACACACAGTTGGACTGAATACGAAAATCGACCTGTTGTGTATCAAAATTTTCCACCTTTTTGAGAACTTTCCCAGTTTTGTAAAATAATTAAACCTTCAAACCAGTAATGACACATTTAACACAGGCTACACTGGCTGTTATGCCCCCATATACTTATTTTTCTATTTTTCAGACCCCACCCCCTACACCCAGTGAAATCGTGTACTGCTACCTTATGTATCACGCACGGATATGATGATTCGGTAAATTATCATTGGCGTAGTATGCGGGTTATATCATGGCGATTATTGTTTATCGAAATCACCACTCGCCAAAGACTTGTTTGTATATATTTTTCGTACACGATTACCACCGCATTATGTAGCATACAATTATAGGTTGCCAAACTGTAATTACACGTACACCATGAGCTTGAATATTAAAGCAGTCGGCAAATCGAAGAGTTGTTCATTCCTCATTTCAAATTAACACAACCATATCCCACTCGTATCGAGCGAGGCAGAACAAAGCTAATTTCCCATAATGAAAACAAAACACGATTTGTTGATACTGCTGTTCGCCTTGGAATCTGATATTGACAGTCGCGGACAATCGTATTGTATGTATTGGAGTTGTATGTTAGCCGAGAGT
Source organism: Siphonodentalium dalli (assembly GCA_032622095.1). Taxonomy (NCBI): domain Eukaryota; kingdom Metazoa; phylum Mollusca; class Scaphopoda; order Gadilida; family Siphonodentaliidae; genus Siphonodentalium; species Siphonodentalium dalli. Next base: position 59,191,036 of record CP136062.1, read on the forward strand.
TCCAACAAATGGCCGTGAATCAATACGTATCTCAGATGATACAGAGTGCTAACAGATCGCGATCAGTGTAGAGCTTTTTGGAAGGAAACATTATGGTAAAATTCAATTTCCTGATAATATTGGTTCTCTTTTTTTGGTACCATTTCCCGAAAGATTAATTGAAACGGGGATATGCAAATGTATGTCATGTAAAAGCTTAAAGTGGAATAATTCACGTATTTATTCATCACAATAAACACATTTATTATATTATATTGTAACATATAATACTTATTTAATAGAATAGGTGTTAGTAAACCAGATAGTTATTGAGGAACAGCACACTCAACAATAGATGATTTGCATTTTGAACCGGTGTCTTAAGTGATATCATATGTTAATCACCATTGTAATAACCACATTAATCTAAACATTATCCGATTTATAATGTTGCTCTGTGTGTTAGCAGTAGGATACTATCACCACAAGCAGTTTACTAGCTATGATTAAAGGCACGCGGTGCCTATCCAGTGGGTACTTATGCGAAACTAATACAGGTATGTAATTGCATGGTTACATATAGGTAACGCTGTTCTTATGAGTATTATTGATACATGTAGCTCTTCACTAACACGCACGTTGAAACCATTTGTTCCGTAAAGAATAATCACGTCGTGAAGTGTCTGAGGCCATATTATCACCCAAGACGGCGATGTGATTATCTGCCTTAAAACACAAATATATGCATATATCATACATGAGTGGCAGATGGATATTCGGGCACTATGTGTGGCGAAAACAGTGGACTTTCGAATATTTAGTAAAGGATAAGCTGTGACTTCCACGGACCAATGTGCCGCATTACTGAACGGTAATTGAAACCTATTATGGGTGTTTTTTCTCTTTCCGAGGTGGTCATTATGATGTCGGTCATTATCTAGATAATACACAGTCGAGCTAATAACGCCTAACAAAATATTGACCGCCTCGGCGAGATAATACACAGGCGGCAACACAAGGTAGCTACACAAGCTGCTTTTAAATGTATGTAAGCATGACAAGTACAGTGTCAGTCATTTTAGCAACACCAATAACCGATTTAAATTCAAAATGTTGCTTGCAAATCTGTATTGTATGGACTGTGCCAATTATCTTATCCTTGATAGTGTACTGTCTGAAACAGAATTCCTTTGGGAGTGTTTATTCAGCGTCGATGTGGCCAGCAAAAAAAATGGCCATACGAGCTATGTGTGCGTTATATGGGGCATGTGGCGCCTTTGTGCGCTTTACGCACATTTTAGGGAGAGCTTTTATTCAGCGATGGCCCCTTTCTGTGCACATATTGTTCGTTTATATATTGAGTTAATAAAAAAATAATTAATTGTAGTACCCGAAAAATAATATCAGACGACTCACGTGCCGCCATTGCTGTTGTAAGAAATGTAATATGGAAATACGCAGCGCACCGTAACGGATTATGATCAATATTTGTATTTTAGAGAAGTTGTTCGTTGCTGGAAACACAACACTAACATATGTTAATGTGTGTAAACAATGGATTCAACACGCAGAATCTCGTTACTTCCGTAGGTTAAACTAGAAAGTCATCTCTAAAATCGTTAGCAGTTTGGAAGAACTAAAATACCGTCCACATGTGGGTCTGATAATTATGCTGGAACCTGGTGTGCATACATTAACTATTTGATTTTTTTAATAAGAAAAAATACAACAGTCAACAATATCAACAACCATATATTATTATTCATGATAACAACACTACAATACAATGGTTGGGGACATACGTCACCAATGTAATCTCTAAACCGTCGCTTTAGATGTTCGGATAGATCTTATCTGGAATTCATGCAGTGGATGGACTAAATGTTTGTTGCAGGAGTTAATGTATCTACGACTGAAAGGCGGAATGTATACTTGACGAACACCGTTTGATTTAGGTGTAATTGATGTTCAAAATCGGGGCACAATCTATACCTATTTCCTTGTAAATATCAGTTATAAATGTGAGCTTTTTCAGACGATTTATTTTGCAATGTGAATTGTGAATTTACACAGCTCCTATGGTAGTTTATCCCACCAAACAGACGTTTACATATGTTTAAACTAATTTTAAAATCAAAACAGCTTTAGGCTAGAGAATCGATTGGTGACGTAGGTTCATGGCCCCGAATAAACGCTCTGTCTTAAAACCTCAGACCTAGAAAAAGAGCTTTATCACATATTTGGGATCAAAACAGGTAACGGATAGTGTACCGAAGTGAGCAAACTTCTCGCTTAAATGAGATAAGTTAGCGTCCGGCCTGTCCACAATAGACACAACTACATAACACGCCTTTACTATTCAGTCTCAGTGATGTGTGGAATTTGAAACAAGTCAACACATGTATATAACTTTGCTATTATAACGATAGTTTCAACTCTACCATTATTGTCGAATAGTTTATGCCACGTGACTATCTAACCCAAATTCATTGTTACCGATAGTTCCGCCCGCAACAGGTTAGTGGGCTTTCTAATTTTAGCACACCCACTATCGCTTGGAGGATCCAGAAATATATTGTTAACATGCCCGCTATTCCGGTGAGGTCATATGGAAGTCATATCCACCTCGCTGAGACGGTAAATTGTTTATGTTATTTGTGATGCGTTCCCCATTTGTTTTGGTGAGACGTTTTGTCAGGCCTATTTTATCTGCTGATCACAATATTGCTTCAATATTTTTGTCAATTGCATGGGCTTGCACTACAAATTATCTTAACAAATCTGCACGTTTGTATTTGGTAAATAATAAAATATGTGTTTTATTCAACATAAACAACAACGATACCTGCTTTCCATTGCTCTCGAAATAAGTCAAAATTGTAAAAATTACTCACGAAGAATGAAGCCGTGCAATATTTATGTGAGACGTTTATTTATTTATCGACATATCTATCCCCGGGTCGTCATCAGCGAGTGCATACGTACCAGATGTATTTGTACGTTGGCATTGGGGCTTCAATAGCAAATGTATGTTTAATTTCCGCTCACAGAACCCATTGTATATACAAAGTATACTCGATAAAGTTAGCTTTATGACCTCATTGCTGTATACGTATTAGATCAACGTAGCTTGGTTGAGCGTATCAGGTTGGTGATATTTTATTGACGTTATTATATTTATCTTTCCTCAAATACATACTGAAACGACTATGCGATTTCAGATTCCGTATCATGTTTAAATTTGGCAACAGTGAATACACGTGAGATGTAGAATAACTAGATTCGTATATAAGAGATTGATTTCTATACGGACAGTTGACATGATATAAAGACTATGAAATTAATCTTTCTCTCATATGCAAGTTGTGAATTACGTTTTGTCGAGCCTTTGTCGGGACAAAACGGAAAATTTGAGACGAGTTTTATAAATTGCATATGAGAATACATATCTCATATACGAATTTAATATTCTTTTCATCAAATAACTCGATTTGAGTTTATTTTCGTGCGAAATTGTATTGATACGGCTGACATTCATTTATTTTATTTTATTTATTTGGTTAATCTAAAATAATCCGGGTTCATGAAGCGCGTGCATAGACGCCTCACGACGTTACAAAACAAATCCGCACATGAAATAGTTTATTCAAGCCTAGTTTCTGTTTCCTAAAACATGTTATTGGAATTTCATATACCACATAATGTTTATATATTATTGGTGAAGGATACATATTTGCTTCGAGAAGATTTGGATCTATAAGACACAATTATCCCATTGCCATGACAACTGCTAATCAATTTTCACAACGTGCAAATCCGTTGATATCCAAATACAATCCCAGGAATGTTATCACTTATGGTGAATTCATGTTGAAACAAAATAACGATGTTTTAATTCGATACTACATGTACATTTACCTCACCATTAATTTATATTTCAATCGGAATCAGATTGTAAAAATATTATTCGGCATTTTAACGTATCTTTTAGAGGGCATATACTGTCTGGCTTTTGGCCACTGCATTATCTTGAATATCTAAGTATCTTCACCGTGCTCGAATGTTTTTACTGAACAAAATACAAATTGTTGAAACTTATTGAAGCTAAGCGTTCAGTTATTCTGAAAGTTTCTGACGTAGTGTTAATGCTATTTTAGGTTTGTCCAATTAAACATATTGGGAACAGCGTAGACCATAATGCATACACTATATGTATCTAATCTTACATGAGTAGTACAGTTAAACTGACTGTGATGAATGAAACATACGAAAGAGAGATAACCAAATTCACAATACAATTATTTTAAAAGCAAGATGCACGGTTTGACTGGTATTATTGTATTAATATAATTTACTCTGTTCGTATCTGAATAACAACATATTGCAATAATATCACCTTTCCTGACAACTGTACTTAAACAGAAGAACAATTGATTGATTACATCGATTACATCGATTGATTGATTACATCGAAGTTAATTATCATGTACATGTAACAGCAGAGATTTCTAAGAAGTTGCGTGTTTTTTCTCGCTTTCTAGCAAATTGTTGCAACATAAATGTGCACGAAAATAAGTTATTATCGCGTAGCAAGATAACATCATTCGAATATAACTGGAACAACTCGCGGCAATGCTTTCATGCAACGCACAGTACACTGTAAATTGGTAAAAAGTAGTTTGCAAAAGTCATATTAACTGTTAGAGCATATGTAAAACTAAAACATGTATGAATGGCAATTACCAGACAAAAGAAATTAAACTATTGCGGGGGTATAATTATACTGTATATCAGAACCAGTATATCTAGTGTAAGTGTCTATTTTCTTATATAGTTTCTGTATATGATGCCAAGAGGAAGAGGGGCTATTATGTGCGTTATTTTCTGATATATTCTCTGTGTATTATGCCAAGAGGCAGAGGGGCTATTATGTTCCACAAATTGTGCCGCGAATCATTTAGCTGAGATTGTTAGACTGATTTGTTCGCGACGTTTTATTGTCATTATGTCTGATCACAAATAAACAATTGTGTAGAAGAGTAGAGAAAACAAAAGGTAAGTATCATATCACAGTCCGTACACATACTCAGTATACAGTTCTAATAGTTAGTGTTTTATGTTGATGTGGTTGTCTGGTCATATACAACCCGTCGAATACTTCCAGTCAGTTGATATTGATTTGTGGCTGTCCTTTTATGTCATGTCACCACCAGGGAAATTAAACCTCGTTTTAGTCAGTTGAGTCACCTGGATACAGTCACCACACTCTCCCAGATATCCAGAACAAACATTTATAAAATCCATGGATATTATCAGGTCAGCAAAGTTTGCCTCAGCGGTCGATCTCAACGGCCACACATTGAATGGATATTGTTGGACTGAAGCACCTAACGTTCCGAGTATCCCTCTTCAGCAGTAGTCAGAACAATGAGCACATACAGTACGTGAAGAGTGTGCGACAAGCAAAACATTCAATACCGGGGAATCCACTAAGCTCGCTATGTATCACCAGGCATCAATGTGACTTTTTCGCGGTGATCCGCGGTGTTCCGCGGTGAAGTCGCATGGAGCGGATTAATATGACCACTGAGTATATTTACGCAATTTCGATTTATTTTATAGCATTATTATCCAAGCTAAATATTGCTAATTGTCTCAACTTTGTTCAAACGTTTATTGACCGATAAAAAGGCAGTTTGTGGAATTGTATAACTATGCAATGCAGTTCCCGTTGCACACACTATAGGTTAACTGTCCCCATATGTGTGACATAGCGTGATACAAGCCGGCGTGGTACCAATACCACCCGACGCTACGCGGACGATGGACTGGTCATGCATAGCCTTGCATCATGATATACCACACACCTGGAGACGCTGTAACGTATATACCATGTCGACATGTCTAACTAATTGCAAATAATGTTCCACATGTGAATTCGCGTGCCATATTCTGGTGCATCCATGTGATGTTAGGTAATCACTACCAACACTAATTGCAAACTGCCAAAATTCAAACATATACATGTAAAGTACAGACACGTATACGAATGTGCGAATGGTACGTATATAGCGTCCAGCATCGCAAGCTTGTTAATTTCAATATTGTATGTTTCTCCAACATCCGCAGATAGTTGATATGTCGTTTTCTGTAAAAATAAGGATGACGTCAATAATGTATCATTGATATAATTAGTATGCTGTTGGAAGGATGGAAACTAACATCGGACACTGGGTTGAATAAGAACACAAACTGTGCTTAATGGCCATGGACAATGTTCAATTGATGTGTCTTTGCGAACTAAAATCGCGAGTTGATCCACCCTGGTTTTTATTCAGTAATCGATGTGTGCTTGTGTGCGTTGCCTTTCTTTTGGTATTCTACCATAATTATTTGCAAATTTACACATTTATTTTAACTCGATGCGAACTAAATACAGCGCCGTTTGAAGATGGCGCTTAGTCGTTAGTCAGTAGTCTCGACCTCTGATTGGTAGATTTAAATTGGAAACACGGTAAAGAACGTTCGCGGTGACCCATGGTGTGTATCGGTGATTCATAGTGAGGTTTTTACAACACTGCCATAGCACGTCGATAATCCACGCCAATCAAGTGTTTGGTATTTGTGGGTAACCATGAGTCACTCTCCCAAAAAATCGCCACGGTGTTGGTTGTTTTGCCTATATCACACTATTTACGTACTGTATATGGCACCAAGCGCGTATAGATTATACACGTAAGGAGTCAACATAGAGTCAAAACGGCATTCCACTTGTTCGCCATTGGTAGATGATGGCTCACAACTGTCACTGAAAGTATACAATTTCACATGGATGTAATAACGTTCACCAACACCGAAGTTGCAACATGCTTCAACGTATATACGTATTTACAAAAAAATACATATCATGTATATACACCAATACATTCTGCCATCAAATTATATGCATGGTATTAATAATAACGGCAAATAATGCTAATACACTCAGGAATATGTCTTCTTAAATTGTATATAAGTCATATAATATTTATCTTCTATCTGTCTGTCTGTGTTCTATAGAAATTCACAGGGACCATCTGGATGGCACCAAAGGGGTCTTCTAGGGGTAACTTTTTACGAGAAAGATAATGGTGTGGGTTAGAATTTTATAAAGTGACGCCGTTGTTGTCGGGAGCAGAACAGGGGGAGGGGCAGAACAATATTTTGTCGCCGATTGCCACGAATCTTAAATATAATCGTCCCCATGATATAAGGAATATGATGGTGTGGTTTAAATATGTCAAAGGTGGCGCCATTCGAGTCATGGGTGCACGGAATGGGAGAGGGGCACCAAAATTGATCAACTAAGTTTTGCGGCGAGGGACCATCTAGATGGCACCAAACGGAATATGTCTTCTTAAATGGTATATAAGTCATATACTATTTATCTCTCTATTTGTCTGTCTGTCTGTGTTCTATAGACATTCACAGGGACCATCTGGACGGCACCAAAGGGGTCTACCAGGGGTAACTTTTTACGAGAAAGATAATGGTGCGGGTTAGAATTTGCTAAAGTGACGCCGTTGGGGAGGGGCAGAACAAATGTTTGTCGCCGATTGCGACGAAACTTATATATAATCATTTCCATGATATGAGGAGTCTAATGGTATTGTTTAAATATATCAAAAGTGGCGCCATTTGCGACAGGGATGCACGGAATGGGAGAGGGGCACCAAAATTGACCAAACTAATTTTAGCGCCGATTTCCACCAAATTGATATATATTCTTCTCCACGATACAAGGACTCTAATTGTGCGATTTAAAGACTCAAACTTGCTGTTGTTTGGACGAAAGATTGTGGGAGGGGCACACAATTTGATAAGAATGGGTTTATTCGCCGTTGCCACCACACGTATACAATATCATCCCCATGGTATGAGGAGTCTAGTCATCTGGCTTACATCTGTCAAAAGTGGCGTCATTCGAGTCAGGGGTGAACTGAAAGGCACCAAAATTGATACGCAATAAATTTAGCGCCAATTTCCACCAAAGTGATAGGCATTGTTATCCACAATACGAGGAGTCTGATCGTGTGATTTAAATACGCCATGTTGGTGCTGTTTTGGTGAGAGATGTGGGTGGGTGGGCACTAAATTTGATCTAAATTGATTTAGTCGCCGATTAGTACCAAATTATCAATAATCATCTCCATGCCACCAGGAGTCTAAGTGTGTGGTTTAAGGATGTCACAAGCTGTCACAAGTGGGCCCATTCGAGTCAGGATGCATAGAGGGTGAGAGGAACACAAAAAGATGAACAATATGTTTAGCGCCGATTTCCACCAGATTGATACATATTCTTCTCCGTGGTATGATAAATCTAATCGTGTGGTTTAAATACGCCAAATTGGTGCCGTTTGGATGAGAGATATGGGGGCCCTAAATGTTGTACTAATTTGTATACTCGCCAATTTTCACCAATGTTATATATATTTTGATTACATTTCCATGATTCTAAGTGTGTGGTTTAATGGTGACAAAAGAGGCACCGCATCCACCTGAAATAGGGACGGGAGGGTCACCAAAACTGATACAAATATGTTTAGTGCCAATAACCATGATATTCATTCAAGTTCTTCTCAAATGATACGAGGAATCAAATCGATCGTGTTAAAAACGTATAATGAGCTAGCAAAACAGATACATAGAAAAAAGCATTAAACGTATATTTCTCATTTTATTTAACAGATACACATATTCTTGCAAACTGAGAGACCTCGAACCGTCAGGGGATTGAATATTAGAATGGATCATGTATATATTATAACACAATTGAACCTGTTCCATTCAATATAGTATCCATACACAAAATACAATAAACCACTTCAAATCACGCTCTGTGCCGGGCACATGTAGCTGATATACTTGCATAGCAACATTTTCACCAATATATAGCGCCATGAACAGAGGAGCACCTGGACATTTATTTAAAACATCTGTATCTTCATGGAGATAATGATAGCCAGGTGTCCTCATAATCTTAGTCTAACCAATTAGATTGATTGATACATCTCTATATATTTAAAGCCCAATTGTCCTCTTTAAATTTTGCGAACTAATGTGTTTATGATGTTCATGTTTCATGTCATAACGTCTGACGTATACGCTGAACATAAATAAATACTTCTTTATTGGTGGAACGGATTAATCGCGATAAACAAAATGACAATTGACAAGGTGCGCCACTACTTCGATTCCATGTGTAAGAATAATGTTTTGTGGTGCTATTTGAATATACAATTTATGAGAATACGTGTAACACTTTGAGCAAGAGTAATCTCTATTCCCACCAAATATCCACAACATGCAGAGGGTTTCACATCACTTTAACCTGGGCATCGCCGGGTAACCCTGCTAGTCTATCTCATATATATTTTGAAGACCTCTGTCTGTTTGTTTGTATGTTTGTCTGTATGTTTGTCTGTATGTTTGTCATTTATACAAATCTACTATTCTCGACCGATCGGGACCAAACTTGGTACGTGTGTGTAGTTTGACCAGGCGGTGGACGTTGTCGTATTGGCGAGCCCGTGCGGCGCCCGCTTCGCGCATGCGCAGACGAGATCTCGGAAAGGGGTGGAGCTATCGACTTGAAATTTGGTATGTGAATGTATCTTGCCCCGGATACGAATTTTATCGGGTCGCCGAGCCCGTGCGACGCCAGCTTCGCGCATGCGCAGACCAGATCTCGGAAACGGTTAGAGTTATCGACTTGAAATTTGCTATGTGAATGTATCTTGCCCCGGATACGAATTTTATCGGGTCGCCGAGCCCGTGCGACGCCAGCTTCGCGCATGCGCAGACCAGGTCTCAGAAACGGGTGGAGCCAACTTGAAATTTGGTTTTTGAATAGCCCGGACTTGAAATTTGGTTTTTGAATAGCCCGGACAACGTCGGGCTCATCGGCTAGTCTCATATATATTTTGAAGACCTCTGTTTGTTTGTCTGTATGTTTGATTGCCTGTCATTTATACAAATCTACGATTCTTGACCGATCGGGACGAAACTTGGTACGTGTGTGTAGTTTGACCAGGCGGTCGACGTTGTCGTATTGGCGAGCCCGTGCGGCGCCCGATTCGCGCATGCGCAGACGAGATATCGGAAACGGGTGGAGCTATCGACATGAAATTTGGTACGTGTGTGCAGTTTGACCAGGCGGTCGTCGTTGTCGTATTGGCGAGCCCGTGCGACGCCCGTGCAGCGCATGCGCAGACGAGATCTCGGAAACGGGTGGAGCTATCGACCTGAAATTTGCTACGTAAATGTATCTTGCCCCGTATACGAATGTTATCAGGTGGCCGAGCCCGTGCGACGCAAGCTTCGCGCATGCGCAGACCAGATCTCGGAACGGGTGGAGCTATCGACTTGAAATTTGGTTTTTTGAATAGCCCGGACAACGTCGGGCTCATCGGCTAGTCTACTATATATTTTGAGAACTACGTATATATATATATGTGTGTGTATATATATATATATGTGTGTGTGTGTGTGTGTGTGTGTGGGTACTTCATGGAATCGAACACGCCTGTGTATATAAGTGTAAAAACGCACGGGGATCGCCCACGTCGCGTTTTGGACAAGATCTGCGCACCGATTCTCCACTCCCATTCATCAAAATCACCGCAAACGCCATTTGGGGGGTTAAGGCATCAACGATCTTTATATTGACCATATACGGAGTTGTTAACGACGAACGCTCTTTATTGCAATCGACGTGGCTAAACGACTAGCCCCATGCGTCCGAAATACGGATGCGGGACGAAATGCAATTATATCGATTAAAAAGGCAGAATTGATCTAAGAAGTGTTTGTTTACAATTCAACTCAACATTATCGCTCGAAATATTATACAGAGAGATTTCACGACGGGATTAATTGACTGACCGCTCTTTTCGGGGACTACGGGGAAGTTTAGGACGGGTACCATGAATCTACTATATATTTTGAGAACTACGTATATATATATGTGTATATATATATATATATATGTATGTGGGTACTTCATGGAATCGAAAACGCCTGGACGGATTGAGCTCAAATTTCGTATATAAGTGTAAAAACGCACGGGGATCGCCTTCGTCGCGTTTTGGACAAGCTCTGAGCACCGATTCTCCACTCCCAATCATCAAAATCACCGCAAACGCCACTTGGGGGGTTAAGGCATCAACGATCTTTATATTGACCATATACGGAGTTGTTAACGACGAACGCTCTTTATTGCAATCGACGTGGCTAAACGACTAGCCCCATGCGTACGGATGCGGGACGAAATGCAATTATCTCGATTAAAAAGGCAGAATTGATCTAAGAAGCGTTTGTTTATAATTCAACGCAACATTATCGCTCGAAATATTATGCAGAGAGATTTCACGACGGGATTAATTGACTGTCCGCTCTTTTCGGGGACTACGGGGAAGTTTAGGACTGGTACCATGAATTAACTCATTGAAAAACAAAGAATGCGTTGTCTGTCGTTCCTAGGAAGGGGGGATTCATCGGGTGAATTAGAATAAAAATAAATAAATAGGTCAATTAGAATAAAAATTAAATATTAAAAAAAAACAAAAACAAAAATTAAATTTAAAAAGCTCAGAGCACCCGTTCTCCACTCTTAGTCACAAAAAAACGGCACTGCTGTGGTTAATCAAGTGATAATTTAATGAGCGTTTGTTTTGACGCGTCGCTATTAAAGAGCGTTTATTTACCATTCAATGCAACGTTATCGCTCGAAATTTAGCATCGAACAAATTTATTATGCAGAGAGATATACGGAATAATACTTTTGAGAGCTTTCCTATGCGGAGAGATTTATTGGAAGTCATAGTACTTTTACAATTGGATCAGATGCAGTTGATTTACAATTCTTTGTGACTAGCTAGACTGCCATTCGTAAGGGTGGACAACCTCTGTCAGGGGCTGCTCAATGGCCACGGGCAGGTTAACAAAAATCATACCTCTTTTAGGGACGGGCATCATAATTTCTCTTGATTAAAAATTATGTCGTTCCTAGGAACGGGGAAGTTTAGGACGGGTATCATGAATTAACTCATTGAAAAACAAAGAATGCGTTGTCTGTCGTTCATAGGAAGGGGGGATTTCATCGGGTCAATTTTTCCGCCAGAAAAAGGCACAATTAACTCATTGAAAAACAAAAAATTCAATTAAATTTTTTTATTAAAACAATTTAAAATAAAAAAAAGATTAAATTATTTTATTTTTTTTTAATTTTAAATTGCTTTGTAATACGACCCTGCCTAACTATGCTTAAAAGCCATGTCCTGATTGGCCAGTGGCCCGAGTTACCATGGCTATCTCGTTCCAGTTTTGTGGTACAATTCTACTTTTTCCAATTGTACCACGAAAAAAATCGGTTTATTCAGATCGGCGCACGCGACTTTTCCCGTCTTTTCTAACTCCGCGCAAACGGGGCATCAACGGAGTACACCCGCACCTGTAACCCTTTGAATTTTTCTACATCTTGACAATCTTGCGAATTTTCTAGCGATTTGTCGCTTGAAACCAGTTTGGTTGCCAATGAATATGGTCCAAATGAAAATGAAAGCGTTTGTTCACCAGTATACAGAAGGGGAATAAGATTAGTTTAGTAAACTAGATCATTTAGATCGCTTTGTGTAAGGAAAATGGTCCATAGTCGATGATCATATTCATGTTGTCCCAACAACGTTCAAAACAGAAATGACCGAAATAAAGTGAGTAGATGGGCGCGAAGCGCCCGGGATGGTCGAAAAGATCGAGATATCTTCTCCTTCACCCCAGAAATGACCGAAATCGTATTTCCTGTACAATTTAAATGAAACGCACGGGCGCCGCTGAAAACACATCGTTTTTTAGCCAATCACAACGATTATTTCTAGAAGAGGTGCCTCGAAAAGTCAACGGGGGAATGTCATAACAAGACAAGACATTACCAGAGTACTCCATGCACAGAAATCGAGTACGCCCAATACGAATTACACCACGAAATGTTTTCTCACCTGAGACCGAAAAAGCGCAGTATTTCGTTGACTATTCAGTCGAATTGTGACCATAAACTTTCAGTCGTATTACAACAGAAATAAATACACGGTGTATCGGTGTGTATGGTCAAGTTGTACCACAAAAAACTGATTGTAGGACTCCGCTACGCGTCGTCCTACAATCAGTTTTTTGTGGTACAACTTGACCATACACACCTCTACACCGTGTATTTATTTCTTAATTAATTAATTTTTATAAAATAATTCAAAAAAACATAACTTAAATTTAAAAAACATTAAATTAATATTAAAAAAAATAAAAAAATAAATATTAAAAAAAAACATCAATTAAATTTAAAAAACATTATATTAATATTAAAAAAATAAATAAATTAAATATTCAAAAAATTCAAAAAAACATAAATTAAATTTAAAAAACATTAAATTAATATTAAAAAATTAAAAACAAATTAAATATATGTAATTTTTCTGACCAACCACGCCAGTGGCGGGCTAACCTGCTAGTATGATATATAGTACTAGCTGATGTGCCCGACTTCGTCCAGGCTATTCAGGGATTTCTTTGTGAGCACCTCCGTCTGGGCAGAATATATATTGACTTTGATTGGTCCAGATACATGCATATATGAGTGTATATGTGCAAGGTCAAGGAGACGGTCGATCATGAAATTAGACCCACCCATTATGATCTCAGGATGAAAGTAGGCCTACATATCAAATTTGAGTCACATGGCGTGGTTGGTCAGAAACATGACATTTTAGAAATTATTTTGTTTGTATTTAATTTTGTTTTTTTCGGGCGGAAAAACTGACACGATGAAATCCCCCCTTCCCTTCCTATGAACGACAGCACAACGGGCATTTTTTGTTTTTCATGAATTAATTCATGGTACCCGTCCCTCAAAGACTGACCCGATGAAAAATTCCCCTGTTCCTAGGAAATATATGACACTACAACCCATTCTGCCTTTTTAATCGAGATAATTGCATTCCGCGTTTCGTTTTGCATCCGTATTTTACGCATGGGTAGCCGTTTAGCAGCTTCGATGAAATCCCCCCTTCCCTTCCCATGAAAGACAGCACAACACCAGTGTTCACACTGGCCCGAAATTTTCTTGAGCCACCACCTTAGCCACTTGTGAATTTTTTTGAGCCACTTTTCATTTACTTGAGCCACATTTTTCAACCCATATTATATTTTATCGTATCGATTATCTTTGACTAAATGTTGGTATGAGAAGGACCTCTTACATTCCACATTCGACACGGGTACACAATATAGTATTTATGCAAAGTCTGATATTATAGGATGCTAGCAGGGTTGCACGGCGTAGCCCGGGTTAAAGTGTAATCAAAACGTTAATAAATGTTGTCAATCGGTTGGTAACCACACATACCAGTATGGATGAAGAGTTATGCATTTTGTATCAATGCCATAGATTATCCCGTTTCCATAAATTTGAATGTACCCCGATGCCCATACTGACATCGGGCGTCAAATTTGTTGAAGCCGGCGAACTTGTTATACAATTTTGGCGCCCCTTCCCCAGTCCATTCCTGACATGGATATCAACATGTTTGTGGTCTTTAAACTACACCATTATTTCATCATAGCATGCATGGAGAAACCTATATACATGTTTATATGAGTATCGATGAAACAATTGTTTTGGTGCTCACCTCCCCGATCCACATTACCGATCCGAATGGTGCCACCTCGGAAAACGAACACTACACCATTAGGTTCCTTATATCGCAGCCATACCTATATATGTTCAGTATAAAGCGCGACAAACAAAAGTGCTAACGATATGGGTTCGCATCGCGTCGACGGTCATTGAGTCTCCACACAGCAGTGGCTTGGCCGCTTTGAGCGACTTGCAATTGTCGGATTGCTCGCTGTTTCAAACCCCGCGCCAAGTTGTTACCCTTGAGCAAGGTCGCTCGTACTGTGTCAGCTTAGCATCACTCATGCGTTAAAAGAGTACCAGTCAGCTTGTCATACTGATGAGTATCAGAGCATGTTCTGATCAAACTAGAGCAGCGCCTGTAATGACTGCAGCCGGTTCATTGGTTGGCTTGTACAAATGACTGGGATAATATTGTACCAAGCGTATTAGAGCAAGTAATTGGTTCATCGCTATATAAAACTGGTCATCATTATTATTATTGTGTTTGTTCACTGTCCCCACCCCCCCCCCCATGTTGGCTATATAAGTTTGGTATAAATGCCGACAAGTGTGGTGTTCATCCTAATTAGTGTCCAAGTGTTTGCACAGAATGTCTTCGATATTGACCATATTGTATTTTATACGAGCCACCAACAGCCACCAAAACCAAAATTGTATATTTTATCTTATAACCATGGCCAGTTTCCTAAAACAAAACCGACGATCGCCCATAAATATTTGCCACCTATAGCTAATAACAGGCCATACATTATACCGATCATGGGAGAACGGGACGCAGCTATAGTATAGTCATATGCATGACATGATCCCTCTGAATATTAAATTGAATCCCACCTGAATGAAAACTCTTTTGTCAACACCAGCAAGATGACATTTTATCATATAACGATGAACAGTGGCATGTATTTCTAAATGTATCAAACAAATCGATTGAACTGGAAGCTTCCATTGCCCTTCTGTGGATTGAAACACGTATCACTCGCTTTGTATGCGTTACTCACGGTGTTTGTGAAGACAGTTTATGTGTAAATTCGATAGCTACAACCGAACACGGGGTGTTTTAGCTACATTTCACAACACCCATGACACTACAGTTGACTTGTGCTGTCAACTCAAGAATGACTCTGGCTTGCCGTTAAAAGCTATGCGCATACTTCAACGTGGAGGCTCTTTAGTCGGGCGCGGACACCAGCATTTCAATTCCGCGCATTCTTTATACTTGACCATAAAGATGTGGTGGATCTTTCTTAACATGCTGATACTCAGATACCGTTTTGCGCGAAAGTGTTTTTCTTCCTTTTGTGTTCGTCTTCGGGGTGCATACATTCCTCATATATATATATACAGCGTCATATATATTTATAATAATGACCCTCACCATTATCTTTCTCGTAAAAAAAGTACCCCAAATATACCCCTCTGTTGTTATCTAGATGGTCACCTGTGAATTTCTATAGAACACAGACAGACAGACGTTCGCATATATATATATATATAGATGTGTCCTTTCTTTGTTTCACTAATGTTTGGCGATGTGAAAGCAATACAATGAATGTGTGCTTTTATCGAGTAGAAATAGGAAACCCATTGATTGCACGTAATACGATTACAACCAGTCCATGTGGCACAAGAAAACTAAGATGCATGCATCAGGTCGGCCGTGAACTATCTACCATATAATTGTTGTAGCTATCGATTATACATTTTGGAACACCTGTCTGTATGTATGTGTGTATGCATGAATGCATGTGTGTATGTGTTATAGACTCTAACACTGCTCGACTGATCCGACTCGGATTTGGTATTTAACGTGTCAACTTGACCTCGCTCATAGGCATGTTTCTGGACCTTGACCGATCCGACTAAAAATTTGTGTGTAGGACTACTTCGATCCCGGGAGCAATATTGACGGGTCCAATTTCACGTGGGACCATGTTCTCGAACGTGCTGATGTAGGCATGTTTCTGGACTATTTGGACGGGTCAAATCTTGATCCCGACCTGACTTTGACATTCAAAAAGATCAATGCAAGGTCAAATCTGGTAAAACGAAGTATTTCAACGAAATATAATACCTACTGTTACTTTTGTCCCAGGAGTGTTTCGGGTGGGTCAAATTATGACCCTGACCTGATCTTGACATTCAAAATTGTCAATTCAAGGTCAAATCGGGTAAAGCCGGGCGGATTTCGACGGGTACTTTTGTCGTGACTTTTGTCCGGGGAGTGTTTTGGGCGGGTCAAATCGTGACCCGACATGACGTTCACCTTTAAAATGGTCAATTCAAGGTTAAATCGCGCAATTCTCCGAAAATCAGAGGGGAACATCCCGGACGAAGTAGGGTCCACCAGCTACTATTATATATTTCTAGATTTAGTTACAAACTAAATACCTGTATATTGTACAAAGAAATGTTTGACAAATATATCTGTATCAATATTACCATACGGGTCATTAAAATAGATACGACGAAACAAATTTTGAAGGGTGCATGGTATCAGGTAAATTTTTATATTTCAAATGATGACAGGAATGCGGAAAGTTGAAGTACCTACGTAATACTGGCTATCCGAATGAAGAGATATACATGTATATAAAAAACAAAATAGAAGATGACTGCTGGCGACAATGTTTTCCAAAAAAATTCAAAGCATTCGATAGCTCCCATCTAGTTGTCAGCCCGAAGATCAATATAAAGTGTGGTGACTATCAGATGAGGGATATGACTGTACAGTTGCTAAACAATTCAGTCACGCAAAAGAGGATCAAACAGTAAGATACCAAATTGCTGCCTGTGGTAATGTTTTTTAACGAAATTCGGGAAAATTAGATTACTCTCCCCCTGGTTATCCAGAAGATCATTGTGGAATCTGGTGACGATCGGACAAGGGGTGTCGTCTGTAGGATCAACCAAATTATTTAGCCATAAAAATAGTAAAATTCAAGATCACCGCTGGCAGTGATGTCTTCACAAGGACAGCTTGAGAACAAAACATGGCTCACATCTAGCGGTGACCCAAACTATTCACATGAGAAAAAGTTCTCCAATAAAAGCTGGCTGCAGGGTGCGCCAATTGATTCAAATTCGAAATTTAACAGGGTGTACTGCATGTGGCCATGTTTTTCCCGCAAATTTGATAGACTGATGGACAAAACCACTGAATCCGTTGAATCAATATACATGTATACATGGATTAATGTATATGCATTGTTATACACAGTACTGGTATATAAAGGTACTGAAAATAACAATATTACTAGTATACACAAAATAAACCATATATCATGGCTATGGGTTCTAATATCCGAATATGACAGCTGATAACTTGGTGTGAATTGAAGAGTGGTGGTGTCTCACGCATATCTAACCCGCCATGTTAGAAACATGCCATTAAATGTCATAAGTATAATCTAGCTTGAGGACAGAAGTTATCCATAAAACCCCCCTTAATTCAACCAGGTCCTCGCGCGATGTATGGTCGATCATATGATGATCTAGGGGGGATTAGAATTGTTGTATAAAAACAGCACTGCATGTAAATATAAAATAAAATAGTGCTACATCTTATTACAGATTATTGCCATATATAATCAGTGACTATACAGACAGTCTGACAAAATAAAGGTTCAGTGACACTCTATCCGAAGAGGGGAATAATTCCATCTGTTACAGTCAATGGAGCAATTATGAATCTGGAAAGGTGAAATTTCTAAGTAATACTAGATATCGACATGACGCGATAACATATAATGTAAATGCAATATGGCCGCTGGCGACCATTTTTTCCTATAAAATTAAAACAATATTTGATAGCTCTCATCTGATAGATCAATATCAAGATAAATATGAAGTTTAGTGATGATCGGATGAGTGAAGTGGACTGTGCTAAACGGTTTAGTAATGCTTAAAAAGATTTTTACCTTAATATTTTTATGTTCACTTTATAAACTTCACTGAGTCATCTTTGTCGTGTATTGAGTTTGATATCTTTTGTTAACAGTTTATAAATCATGTATGTCTCATGTTTGTTATTTTAATTTATGTGTTTATTATCACTAAATAAAGTTGAATTCCTTAAAAAGATTCTTACCTCAATGTTTTTATGTTCACTTTATAAACTCCACTGAGTCATCTTTGTCATGTATTGAATTTGATATCTTTTGTTAACAGTTCATAAATTATGTATGTCTCGTGTTCGTTATTATATTATATACACTTTATAGTGTGTTTCAGAACGAAAACAAAATGAATAAAATCAACAAATTTGTAAATTTAAAAACAATTCAAACGTTGTTGTATTCCATGTCCCAGCCCGGACATATACACCAAATTTCAATAATATTCATTGAGAAACAACGGACCAAACGCCATATAACACCCCGTATGCATCTTTTATTCCGAGTTGGCCTTTTATTCCGAGTTGGCACGCGCCGATTGGGCGAGTTAGCCCTGGGGCGAGTACGCCGATTCCGACACCTTTTCTATTTGCAGCAGGTTAAGTTTACGCGTAATTTAATTTACAAAGTTCCCCAATTGGTATCGTAAATAGAGCGACCTTATTTGACAGAGAATGCCTCTGTTATTGATTATAAAGTTGCTATACATTAAAAACGACAATTCACATGCTCGTTCAAGCGCAGTAGTCTATTTTCCCCATGTTAAAGGACATCCACAAATACTAAATAACGCTAACTTACTGCCGAATGTTTTACACGACAACTGTTAACATATTTGGGCTGAATTCATCTGACGCGGTATTATTCCTCAAAATAAACAACAAAACCATCGTTACTTGGAAATGTAGTTTGGGCTAACATTTACATAAATCCTCCACATCATTATTCCGACACACACGTCAGATGAAAAACTCAAATGAAGTAACCGGCCAAATTGGCCGAAATAAGCTGAGAATCAATTAGCGAGTGCTTTCATTTATACTCTCGTGACGGGATAGTGTTGCCTGATTGTTAAACTTAATCTGTCGGACGGCAGTTAATTTAAGAGCCACACAACCAAATTCTTTGAGCCACTAGCCCATTTTTTTAGCCACATTTGTTTTTCTTTCGCAATTTACGAAATTTGCTCACGGCAGCGTGAACACTGCACAACACGCATTTTTGTTTTTCATGAATTAATTCATGGTACCCGTCCCTCAAAGACTGACCCGATGAAAAATTCCCCTGTTCCTAGGACATATATGACACAACAACCCATTCTGCCTTTTTAATCGATATAATTGCATTCCGCGTTTCGTTTTGCATCCGTATTTTACGCATGGGTAGCCGTTTAGCAGCTTCGCCCTTCCTATAAACGACAGCACAACACGCATTTTTTGTTTTTCATGAATTAATTCATGGTACCCGTCCCTCAAAGACTGACCCGATGAAAAATTCCCCTGTTCCTAGGAAATATATGACACTACAACCCATTCTGCCTTTTTAATCGAGATAATTGCATTCCGCGTTTCGTTTTGCATCCGTATTTTACGCATGGGTAGCCGTTTAGCAGCTTCGATGAAATAATCCCCCTTCCCTTCCCATGAAAGACAGCACAACACGCATTTTTTGTTTTTCATGAATTAATTCATGGTACCCGTCCCTCAAAGACTGACCCGATGAAAAATTCCCCTGTTCCTAGGACATAAATGACACAACAACCCATTAAGCATTTTTAATCGAGATAATTGCATTCCGCGTTTCGTTTTGCATCCGTATTTTACGCATGGGTAGCCGTTTAGCAGCTTCGATTGTAATAAAGAGCGTTGATCATTAACACCTCCGAATATGGTCAATATAAAGATCGTTAATGCCTTAACCCCCGGAGTGGCGTTTGCGGTGATTTTGATGATTGGAAGTGGATAATCGGTGCTCAGAGCTTGTCCAAAATGCGACGTCGACGATCCCCGTGGGTTTCTACACTTATAAACGAAATTTGGTCTCGATCCGTGCAGCCGTTTTCGATTCTATAAACGACATACAGACAGACAGAGGTCTTCAAAATATATATGAGATAATATAATATAATATAATATAATATAATACTTGCGTCATGGTTAAAATTTACACGATAATTTTAAGAAAATGTTCACTCTTTTCATTACACTTATCTCTAGCAGTGACAGCAATCAGTATAATTTATTTCTGTTTGGATTTTCCAAGTAATAATTCGGGATATATATATTTCTCGCACAATGATATTCATCACAGTCATTTTTGCCACATCACGTACATTTCGTGTCTGTACATGTTCTTGTGTATTCAATCTGCATTGATCCACCGATAGTCTGCGATTGGCAACTCTAAATTTCAATAAATAAGTAGCCAAAGGAGAGGGCATACATATATTATGTCTGCCCACCAATATACATATATTACATAGTACAATATATATATATGGCATCAATTTATGTCGAAGACATACATACAGACAGACATACATACATACATACATACATATTATACTATTATACTATATATATATATATATATATATATATATATATATATATATATATATATATATATATATATATATATATATATATATATGCGCGCGTGAATTGAATTTAAGCTACATGTATCAACGTTCTGCAATCGTGACTGTCATTCCTTTGTCCCAGAATACATCTCGGACATTCTTACTTTGTATAAACCGGGGCGTGATTATTTACGCTCCAAGCAAAAACAACTTCTGGCTGTTCCCACGTGTAACTATAAGACACTTGAACGTCGTATGTTCACACATGTGTTTGGAACTCAATTCCTCTCGACGTTCGAAGTTCGCATTCTCTTGATACATTCAAACAACGACTGACAACGCGCCTCTTCAAAATTTAACCACACACACCTAGTATAGCCACAGATGACATTCTATCAATATTCAATTGTGTGCGATTGCTATCATCCAATGTCTGTATATAATTTGTATACATGTATAGAGTCCCAAGCGCTTCGAGCTAAACCAGGGATGAAGCGCTATATAAATGCTATATATTATTATGATAAGGCTTGAATGATCGTTCTCGACGAAGTGATTGGTTGACTTAAGTGATAGGAAACTAAATATACATGTACAATCAAAATCAACATAGCATGCCATGTCTCTTAACGGGGTATTCCCATACGTAACATACATTTTCAGATCGATATTATGATCAGAAGACATATTTAGGCGCAGCGAACCATAAACTACAGTCTATCTATCTATCTATATATCTGTGTTTCTCAAGTTAACGACCTTTGACAATTGCGATATTGTAGGTCGCAATTGTGACACAGTACGTGTGTCTTATCCAGACATATTTTAGCCAAATCTACGTATGTTAGTTTATTGGAGACACTCAGAAATCGTCACAGACGGGCACATAATTTGTTCTTATATAGTACGAGTAACGATGCTATGCCCTTAGTATGTTATTTTGTAAACAATATATGCTGGCAGTTTTACTAGACATGTTTGTAATGTAAAATGTCTGTTACAAAAACATCAATTTATAAAGATATCAAATCACCGGTGGGCCTGATCAAATTTGATTCGCCCATATTTTGTCTAAAAATTGGGCATAACTAAATAGCCGTGCATACAAGGACTTGGCAATATGGAAATGCTATCTGCCACTCCCCCATGTTCTTGGGTATAAAAGCTGCTAAGTGAAAAATATGGAGACTCCGGTTTCAGTTTACATACTTGACACTATAATATCATGCAACTGAAAGCTGAAAAACTGATTTTATTTTGACTGAGATTTATCCCACAGTTTCAACTTCCGATCAGTTGTTTGTACGAGTTATACACTGTGGTATATCCTCCACTGTAAATGACCGGTTTGGGTCGGCCGAATCACGAACAGAATGGTATTTAAATGTCACCCCTGGCCAAGTGGTTCTGCAAATGTGCTATGATACGGTTGGGTCCTGCTGAATTGATATGATGCTGTTAGGACAAACTGATGCTGTTTAGAAAAAGTACCGTTATTTTTTATAAAGTTGTAATTTTTTTGGTTTTCGAATAATCTGAACATATCAAGGAAAAGCCATTAGTATTTATAAAAAATTCGAAAAACATATATTTTGCGAAATAGTTGTAATACTAATTGGATTAGTTGTTGAAAATTGACTCTAATCTATTTGGCTATTCATGTCGTTTTATAAACACCAGCACAGCCATTATTCAATTTTTCAAAAATAGATAATGTTCTTAAATGTTTCATACATACACTGTCTTTTTCTCAAATCCCTCGGATTAGCCAAACGCCACAACAATGACAACTTTTGAAAAAAATAACGGTACTTTTTCTTAACAGCATTTGTTTGCCCTAACAACATCATAGTAATTCAGCAGGACCCACCAGCATCATAGCACATGTGCAGGACCACTTGACCAGGTATAAATGTGGGAGGTTAACTGTGACCGTTGAATGAATATCACTTACTTATGTTATAGTTGCACGCCTTCTCTTGTGTCTCATTATGCAGTCGTCGTCGTTGTTGTTGTTGCAGTTGCTGCCCCGATCGTAGTAGTTACTGTTCAAAGAAAGATAGATTTAGCATCATCATATAACGTCAATAGAGATTTGTGTGGTTCGTGAGCAGGATAATTTTTACGAAACGTATTTTTTTTGGTAAAAACAATAGAAACGCATCCACATTTTATTCTGGCAATGGGTACATTTATTTGTAAAAACATTAATTCTATCCTTATTCGGTCAAACATTACCCAAATGCATGAATATGTTTAGAGTCAAGAACAACATATGATTTTTGACATATATAATACATACTAAAGGTCGATCCACACCGGGAACGAGTGAGCGATTATAACGGCCGTTTTCTGTCGTCCGTAGCAGTTCTAAACGCGCGATTTTTATATTCACACTGCAAGAGACTGAATCGCTGACCACGAGAACATATCAGTGATGTTATGCTTCGCCGATTTATCGCTTTGTGGAATACCAGCGTGATAATTGGGTCGCTGTCAAATAGAATATTTATACAGGCGTAATCATCCTATCTGAAGGCGATAGATTCATTCGTCGTCGCGATAACAACGGTGGTGGCGGAGAAGAGAAACTGGCTGGCAAGAGATCGACATAATAACAGGATCGTCTGATACATTTTTGGTCCCAATCCATTCCAAGCTTGTGAAGTCACTTTGCCCACAATTTGCATCCCCCCCCGATAAAAACAAACTCACAAACTCGAATTATAGAATTAAATTCAATTAAACGCAATTGCTATGATAATTTGGGAAGCCCGTGCACCATTCCACTTGACATAGTATATTTGACAATTAAATAGGTTTGAAAAACTCTTAAATGTATATGTTTACCAAATTCTGACCTGCCTGTAAATGATGCATTCAATCGATTATCTACTCAAACCATCGCGCGCGATGAATCGATCTAGTCGCGTTCGGTGTGAATATAAAAACCGCGCGCTTTGAACTGCTACGGACGACAGAAAACGGCCGTTATAATCGACCCTCGCGTCCGGTGTGGATTGACCTTAACATCGCTGGTAAGCTTGCGGACGCGAAACCAGACGAGACGTCTCCTTGCCTCCAAGTTACCTTTAACACTTAACCATGATACTGACACGTTCCTCCACATATCGATGTGATTGGTTCTCTCGAAATAATTGCAATTTGCAAAGGTTAGAAAACTCCCGAAATGGAGACTTGGAGGCAAACGATATACTATATAGCCATTGCTGGATACAATATAATGACTAGCGAATGTATTGTTGTCGGCCACTCTATTGTAGTGCCCTCCTGGAGTGGTGTAGTTCCTTCCGCATCGCATCGGGAACTACATCCGTCCATCTGGGCATTACATTGACGTAACAAATTTCAACCCATGTTCTATATTCACCTAATATACTATACCATGTAGTGACCATAATATTAGCAGTATATATACCCATGACGTGCACAAATATATTATGGATTTATGGGATTTATTAGATACACTCACCTTTGTTTGTTTGCAGGTTATCCGCCGAAATTACCGCCATCAGAACTGCGAACACAAAGGCAATTACGACCCCAAATAGAACGAAAACCAGAATCCAGGCCACGCCTCTTCCGCAGTACAATGACGATTTTCCATTGGTTGAATTCCCCGCCTTGTGGAGGGGTATGATGTTTTGCTCCATGTTATTTCTCTCCATCATTTTGTAATGTTGGGACACCTGATGATATAAATTGTCATACGTACATACATATGATGATACGACCGGATACGACCGGATAAAATATGTATATAAATAAACATATATGTCTGGAAAATATATAAATAAACATATATGTCAGGAAAATACATTGACATACCCCGAGGCACCCTGTTGGACTACAATACGGTTAATAGTTAGACTTTTCAGGCCGGATGCTGCGCTTGTGCATCATTAAAGACCAAGTGCCAGGTCATTCTCTGACATATGCGAGTCTCAAAGCGAGAGTCTCGCATATAAGATAATGCAATGGCGTACAAGGACAAGGTAAATATTGTTAGGTCAATGTTTTTTCTTACATTTGCCAGGCTATCAGGAAGGGCAACAGCTTGTGTTGTAGCTGTTATCAAGCATTAACACGGAAATCATCACACAACGTCCCCGTTAAAACAATAGTGTGTGTGTACACTCTTAAAACAATAGGTACGCTGGAGTACCTACGTAGGTCTTGAGCTTTGTCCCAGGAGGAGTACCTAATTGTTGGTACTCTAGAGTACCTATATATATATAGGTTCTCTGGAGTACATATATATATATAGGTTCTCTTGAGTACCTATATATTTAGGTTCTCTGGAGTACCTATATTTAGGTTCTCTGGAGTACCTATCCAGCCATTGTGCACATTCTTAAAACAATAGCTAATCCAGAGTACCTACGTAGGTACTGAACTTGTCCCGTGAGGAATACCAAATGCTATGTATTACCAATTATTTAGGTACTATGCATAGTACCTAGCAATTTGGTACTTCAGAGAACCAAATATATATGTACTATGTGGAGAACCTGCCCAGATATCAAGCACTCGAAATTACTAAAAATGGCTGACGGCAAATTTAACATTGTAGCATGTTAGATTCTAAACGATGTTACGGCGTTTAAACATCGAATTAAGTACAAAACCACGACCGAGGTTCTTCGAGATCATGTTATCAGTTACATGAACTCCCTTGCATAGTGCAAAATGAAATAATCAGAATTATATTACTTGTATTAGTATTGAACATTGATCGTGTTTTTGTACTTAATTCAATGTTTAATATCTGGATTTCAGGATTTCCCTGAACTGTTCCCTGCATGTGGTGTAACATTTGTCTGAGTAACTAAAATAATCGTAAAAATTTCTTAAGTTGTGTGCAATAATATTAAAGTAAACATTATAAATAAAACATCTTAAAAGGGTCTGGGTGAAACACCAATCGATCTATAATAGCCCGATAAATACAAAAACTACCTTGCGATAAATCACAAACATTTGCGAATCGCAAACTACTTTGCAATAAATATATGCGATTTAGTGCAAAGGTTTTTGATTGATCTCAAAGGTTTGCGATAAATCGCAATGTTTTGTGATTTATCACAGATGTATTTTATGCGTTGGCACTAATGGGCTTGAACCGTATAAATATGAGTATAAATCAGACACCGTCAACAGGTCTGGGTGAACCACCAATCGATCTTTAATAGCACGGTCGGGCTAAAATAGACCGATCGATCTTTCACAGCCACCATACTTGTGGGATAAGGGGAGCAAACTGCGATAAATCACAAAACAACTTTGCGATAACTCGTAAACTTTTGCGATAAATCTCAAACATCTTTACGATAACTCTCAGACTACGTACATGTACTGGGTGATAATATTTTGCGATTTATCGCAAAGATGTTTCAGATTAGTCGCAAAGGTTTTTTGGCGCAAATGAGCTTCTGTGTAAACATTATAAATCAGACATTTTAAACAGATCTGGATCAGGATTTCCCCGACCTGTTGCCTGCACGTTGAGTAAATTGGTCTGATTGTCTGAAATAATCTTCCAAATTTCTTAATTTGTGTGCAATTAAAGTAAACATTATAAATCAGACATCTTAAACAGGTCTGAGTGAACACCATATCAATCTATAACTATCGGGCTAAAATAGACCGATCGGTCTTTCACAGCCAACATGCATATGGGATAGGGGTAGCAAACCTTGGCGATGAATCAAAAAACAACTTTGCAATAAATCACAAACATCTTTGCGATAACTCGCAAACCTTTTCAATAAATCTCAAACATGCATCTTTATGATAAATTGCAAACTGAGAATATTCAAAATAACATATGTAAATATTTAAACAAACATAATTGCAATAGTCAAGAAATTTAGAGTTCCCTCTCTTACAACAGTGAGAGATGTGTCAGGAAGACCGATCAGTCTATTTTAGCCCGATCAGTCTATTTTAGCCCGATCAGGATATTATAGTTAATCTGTGGTTCACTCAGACCTTTCTTTATACCATAATAAATATCGCGTAAATAGTATGTAATTGTCATAGTTCCTAAGCTGCAGTATGTGAACAAAGCCAAAGTCTGTTCCAGAACCTGTTGTAAAGTATGTACCGGTACATGTAAATAGCGTGCGATAAGCAAAATACTCCACAATGGGGAGACCACAGTAATGAACTGTCACCATGTTGTTTGCAAAATATCGCTCACTAGTCCTCGCCACAAGATTTTGGTGTTGAATGGGTCACCGGAATTACTATCCCAAAAAAATAATCTCCGCAGTGTTGAGTATTTTGCTTATCGTACACTTCTGATGTGCTGTATTGGTCGGTATATGAACAAACAAACAAAGCTCACACAATGTGAGTTTAATGTATTTAATATATAATCCAGTGTGGTACAGTCATAGTGAATAAATTATTCTCCATTCGCAGCTATGCGTCATCGAATAAATGTCATTGCCTGATCACCAGAGCCATATAATGTAGAATTTCGCGAATATGGTTTCCAATTATGGAAGAGGTTATTTCCTAGAAAAGCGGAAATGGCCGAATCGTTCAGAATGATGGCCACACATGTTTTGATAAGAACATGATGCATCTGGGCATTGGAATGGTTTACATGTACATGTATATGTACATTAAGCTCTAATTGACACCCCCCCCCCCCCAACCTAACGAAGTTGACAACCGATATTACCAAGTTACTCGACTGCATTGATGCTATTAACCATGATCCATCCTACCATGGCCGAACTTCGTACCTTTATAAAGTAAGCATTATAACCACCACAGAGTGTATATTTATGGCATAGCTTGACGCTGCATTGTTGATGCAGTTGCAAATGTCGGTCAGTGATCAACTTCGAATGTTGATTTAACCGTAAACAAATTATTAATTGAAATATTGTTTTGTATAGTTAACACGGTGCATCGCGCTCGCGAAAAGCTGGAATGAGTGTAAGGTGGCCATGTGAAAAATTATTGCGGAGTACGTATACAGTAGTCGCAAAATATTATTTTGTTCTGAACTAAACGTTGATATGCGCAAACATATAATACAATATTTGCTTTCGCTGTAAATATGACGTAGCATATATACCTAATATATACTGCGGACGCAATTATCTATATGTTGGGCACCAATGCATTTTTTGGGATAGTTCTGACTCGCGAATTACCAAAGTGATATCGTCCTTCACATAAGACGTATATGATGACGGGTTATGTTTGAATCTGATGGATACATGATGTTATTGAAATTAACATGCTGCCTTTTCTGACAAGAAGTTGAATTGCGTGGAGTTTAAAAGCACTATCCGGATGTGTGTCATTGTGGGCGGGTGTTATGGGCGAATTATTGCTCGAATATAGGTCCCCGTGGGAGTTCCTTGTGCATACATTGGGATATATGGATTATGGTATAAAGCATATTATAAAGTGTCCGTTCGGAAAAATAGAAGGTCGAGATAGAACAAAAGGAGCTGGGTTTTATCAACGGCTAACAACACATTCACTCTGAATATTACTATTTGTATACACTGAATATTATATGGCTAGAACAATGACTGACAAGAAGAGTGTCGCCGAAACCAACGTCTGTCTTTCTTGTAAAAGTGGTTCAGTGGCGGTTTCCCGATAAATAAATACCTGACAAAACACATCAAAACATCAATACAATTGAAGACCGTGTGTATGTAACCTGTACTCGTACGCTAACACTGACAGTCATTTTGGAACGGTTTGATACAAATAACATTTTACATTTTGAACCTTAGTGCAGCGGTTCAGTAACTTAAGTAGCGAGGTGGGGTGGGGGGAGTAGCAACGGATGTGACCGCGAGACCGCGAGAGCCAGGCACTTCCAAGACGCCAGCTTATTCAGCTTGATTAGTTTATCCTCTATATCTACATGTTTAAAATGTTAAAACTAAATTCTGCCATAACAAGCAATACACAGGTAATGATCTCTTTTTGAACAGAACTGATCCGGGCATATTCAGACAACACCAGTCTAAATACTCGTTCTTTCCGCAAAACATTCTGGACTGTAACAAACTAAACGATGACGCGTTCCACGTAACGGGTAGTCATCTTGAAAGTTACACGCTCAAAAAGTAAGATAGCAAGATATAATCACTCCTTGCGCCGCCAAATAAAAGCGAAATTAGTCACTTGCACGTTATATATATACAACATGTATGCCGGTACATACCACCATTACCGTTTGACAATATCAACACATTCAATACTCGTGACAAATCTGAAAATATGTCCAAAAAAGGCAAATAACGTAACAAAGGTGCTAGTAATTTTCAAAATACTTCGCTTATTACATTTCTTCTGTCTTTGATTCAGTATCCTTATCCACCCCTTAACTAACATTATTACTGATTGAGCAAAAGGCGCCACGTGATAATCCGGGAAAAGGTCATATTGGACTCCCGAACGTCATATTGGACTCCCAAGTGTGCAATATTACTTTTTTTATCGGGACTCTGTGACGTCACGAATTAACTTTTGCGAAAATAATCGGTGAAATTGTGATGCGCGCGCAACACTTGTGGATTTACCTGACGTTTCACTTCCGCATTGAGTTTGTTTTTCATTTCCGTGTTTACTGTTTCAAATACAGGCTTTTATATATAATTAATTGCCGACAGATACCAAACATAACCACAAAAGTTTTATTCCCAAAAGTTGGATAAACATACAGATGGATAATACAAATGTCATTATACAATATGACATTCGGGAGTCCAATATGACTTTTTCCAGGATTATCACGTGGCGGCTTTTGCCCAATCAGAAATAGTGCTAGTTAAGGCCTATTTGTATTAGTCGCACGTACACGTATAACTTGTAACATGTGTAACTATATAATAGTAACCATGGTAAATTGTTATGGAGAAGTTACGTGATTTTACAGCAACAAATGTGCAGACAAGTTTATATAGGTCATCGCAACGTGTAGGAAAACGTTTGAGGCCAAAAATAAACTGAAGCTTTGTCCCAATCCACAATCAATAGAGCCAACCAATTAGGGGGCAGCGGTTTGATTCAGTTTTTCAGTTTGTTTTAACAAGGCCATGCCCATGCACTTTAGTTTTCATTAAACACTATGGTTAAACTAAACGCACGCACGGAATAAAATGATACGTTTTATATCAGTGTGGTCGGTCAGAACAAAGAGTGCCCTGTAACTCCCATCCCATCAAATAAAATCGAAGAGGGTTAGCAGGTTGTGGACATTGTCCGATTAGGCAAACACAGCTTCACTTTAATTGTGGTCTAAACACTATAGCCTGAGGTTGATTATACCTGCGATCACAGAAGCGCATATGGCCTGAATCAAAATAATCTCTACTGGCTTAGCCAAATGACATCGTCACACATGCATATAGATTATTGGTGTTGGTCGCTCACAAACCTTCCATTAGCGTGTGCACGTAGTAACTAAACTGCAATAACCACCATACCGTGAATGCGTTTGTAAACATTGCGATTAAACCATGGTTGCCTTTAGCTATTTAGCTATTTAAAGACCAACTGAACAGTACGTTAGTTTCCTTAGTTTCCCGATTCAACGCATCTATTTAAGTTCCGACTAAACAGCAATGCAAAAATCCCGTCAAAATATACCCAGCCATTATATTTAATTTGACTTCCAAAAATGTCGCCAGAGTTTTGTTTTGTTTTCACAACGCGCGCCACGTGGTCGATGAAAGGGCACGTTACGTGACGTCATCGCGGGAAGGAATTTCTTACAACACCGCTCGATGTAATATCGATGTCATGTAAACAGAGAGAATTTATATCCATGCGGTAAAAAGTGTATCGGGATATGATAGTATAGTGATAGAAATATCAATTTAACCCTTTGCCCAACAAACCGGCCAAAACCGGCCAAATAAAGCTTCAACAGCCTAAAATATCTTCGGTCTGTCTCAATAGAACCATACTATATGGATATCATTGGAACCGGCTCCTTGACCATATTGTGATAGTTACAGTTATGCCCTGTGCCAATGCATTCTCTTATATATGCGAGTCGACCATAGGTCGCCTCGCATATATAAGAGAATGAATTGGCCTAAAAAAAATCTTTTTTTAACACTTTTTACCATTTTTTTCTTACATTCTTTAACAATTTTATAATTTTTAATGTGTTAAGCCAATGTTTTCTCTTATATATGCGAGGCGACCTATGGTCGACTCGCATATATAAGAGAATGCATTGGCACAGGGCCGTTCTGTTGGGTAAAGGGTTAAGCACGTCAACATATCATGTTGTTTTTTCCTGGTAAATAATAATTCTAAACCGGCACTGTTTACACTGTTACTCTGTCTACAACTGATTCTGTAGTTGATTTAGGCATACCGGTATATAGAAGTTGTAAATTTCATTGTAAAATAGTTCTGGTGACATAATCATGGAAAAAGTAACCGTACACGAGAATTATATACATTTTGGAGTTATCTATCTAAAAAACCAAAGCGATATTGCCTATATGCGTATTATATTTCGGTCCAATAACTGCAGTTGAATGGGAAAATGTGCGTGAATTTTCCACAAAATTAACGAAAATTAGATTTAAAAAAATGCTGGCTGGTAATCAATAATACGGCAGTTGCACCCAGAATACCATTTATTTTATTTGTCATATGCTGTTGGATTCATGTAGTTTAAAATACTTTTTAAATTTCATGATGACGTATTTTCAAGCAGCTTTTCGGCCAAAAATGGACCTCAAAATGGTGTCACGTTCAAGATTTTTCAGTGGTGCCGTTTTGTTGTGATATGCTGATAAAAATAAATCTATCTCAATTTAAATTGTTCTACGCCAGCGCGATGTCAAGTCACAATTGTCAACCAAACGGCTCTGAATATAGGCCTAGCTATACTCGGATTGGCTGCGGACTCACGTACCACTGTAGCGATGGCATAGTAGGTGTGACAATTTATTATGGTGGAGTTTGGTGACAATTGGTCCGTCATAATTCTGTGTCATAGCTATCCATGTCGCCCGCTGAGATTTCCGCACAATGAGTCGGCTGGACCAATTAACCATTGCTTTTCACCAAGGTTGATCTCTACTCATTACGTTTTGCTTAATTGTATTCACGACGATATATATAATTGCACGATAGATCGTCCAGAATTGTGTTTGACCGTGGTCAGGGGTCAATACTATTTTATACCTGTAAATACAAATAGTATTTATTAATTTGTAATTACAAATTTGTGTTAACTATCACAGTGGTTTCATAGTACAGGGAAAATTTAGCCGTATTATTGTAATACCTCAGACTGGGCGAGGGGTGAAACCCCTAAAACGTAGATAAAACTAACTCACCACTCTGCTCACATTCACCATTATCAGTGTTATCTGAATACCAGTTCAAATTAGACGGACATGTTTATAGAGCTAAAATAACTGACAACAATTTCTATGGCAAAGTTACAATGCGTGCTATTATTGTGTGATTAGTGATATCGCCGGTACTATGAAACGATGAGCTAACAAAATATCGCAAATTTCACAAAGATCTGCTGCTGATTATTGTAGATTGCTTACGGACAAACCGTTACCCGTGAGTGATTCACAATATATTGAATCACGGCAAGCCAAAGTTACAAAAGAATTAACCAATCATAAGTTGAGAGGTGATCGCTTATCAGAGCTATCCAATCGGTACACGGGTTGCTAAGTTGATGACCACTTGTCTGCGCAAAGTTAACTAATAAACTGTTCGTAGAGTGTGTATGTAAGTACAAGTCAGTGTAACATCGAGTACTACAACCAATTTGGTATCATTGTTTTCACAAATTACATCCATTCAGTTTGTGAAAACAAAATATTATTTTGATGGTATAACATTATATATATTGTGCCCATCCTATGATTTCAAACTGATCCGCTACTCTTATCATAACACATCGAGGCAGGAACGTGGCTCCATTTTATCAGGGGGTGCCCATCACAGTATCGAAGCAGGGACGTGCTAAGGCTCTCGGTTATAGGAGGGGTGGTAATTTTATAATTTCAAACTGCTCCGATATCTTATAATATATCGAGATAGGGACGTGGCTATATGGGCTTCGTTTTGTGATGGGGTGTTCATCCTCTAATTTCAATATGCACCCTTTGAATAAAAAAAATGCCTATAAATTCCACATAGCGATGGAATCGTATATCAAGAGGCGAGTATTTTAATTGTTCTACGTTGATAACAAAAGTTTGTCAATATGACTAACATATGTTAGTCAAACGTTTTTCCCCAGGATGACTAACTTAGTTCAGCCAACATGACTGAGGCATAACATTAGTCAAAATTACTAGGGTGATGTTAGTCATAACGACTAAGAACTGGGGATTCAAAATGACTAATTAGTCAAAATGACCAGGATTTAGTCATCACTTTTCTTAGTCACTGGGAAGGCGAAAATGTAAGTTGCGGAATTATGTGCAAATAATTCCAATACTTGACCAAAGTTACTCAAAATTTTGTGACTAAGACTAAGTTAGTCCCATTTAGTCACAATGTCCAACCCAAGGGGGGGGGGGGTGGACAACTTAATGTAACAGCTGGAAAATCAGAAGCCAACCGGGGTAAACAATTACATTTCACAGAAATAGAAGTTTCTTATTGAGGGGTGGGGATACAGTTGGATATCGACGTTGGCGCACTTTATGCTGTAGTCATTTGTGAAAAATGTGCTTGCATCTTCGTATTCGTGTCCTTTACCGTGACCAAATGCATTTGCGTTGACGACCGAAACGCAAAGATATCACTCACTATTTATATCAATCACGAACGTTTGTCAGAGACGTTGTGACTCATAAGTCTCCTATTCTGAACAGCTGTAATGTGCCAGGCATCGTGTTCACAATACCACTATCGTTATGTCCCTGTTTATGAGAATTCCATTGATAAAACATTTTCATAAGGGGGGGGGGCTACATCCCTGCGAATCAGATGGTTATATAGTCCGGTTTAAGGGTGTGAAAATTCGATAATTTATGTTTGACGCCCTATATAGACATTGTAGACAAGTTCCTTAACGTTGCAACTTTCAATAAATTGGTTATATGGTTTGTCAATTTCTAAATATAGGCCATTTCAATCCAAACTTTTGACCAAAGGAGGTAAATATGCAAATGTTGGTCTAACACAAACACATACCCTCTAATAAATTGTTGGAAAAACTAAATAAGAGAACAAGTTCAACCTATTGTTGTTGTAAAATTTCCAATTCATGTTGTTCCAGGTATCAAATTTCCAACAGTTGAACGTGTTGATAAAATGTTTGGGGCGAGAAACATTACCCAAACCCCCTTGTCGCGACGTCTCTGTGGTTTGTACTTGAGATTTCCAGCTGACAAAACATTTTCACAAGGGGGTGAATCGACCCCTTGTCGCCACGTCCCTGCGTATCATAGATGGGTATATTATCCGGGTTAAGGATGCGAAAACTGAAAAATTATGTTGGACACACAATACGAAGACCTTCTAATCACGTTCCTTAACGTTATAACTTTCAATTAACTTTCAGAGTACTCGAACATTCTTTGTGATTGGGAGATATTTGTAAATACAAAGAACACGTACTATTTGTGATTTATGTTCGTAATCGTAGGTTCATAGTATTAGTGGAATGATAGATTGTTATTTCTTACAAACAATTGTAGATTCTTACAAAGAAAACGCTTCATAGTATTGACCCCCGGTGGCAATTCCTCATTGACTCAGCTATCGTTATTGTGGTACGTTTTTTATATGATCTCAATGCATGCATGTTTATCTACTTATATTAATTTCATTAGTAAGAACAATCATGGCTGTTGAGATGGGTTATTCATTAAGTTATCAAGTGGACTTGTGTGTTAGCATGCAAAATATAACACTGCGTGTTGAGTAAAAATCAACACCGACAAGACATTCAGGTAGATACATCATTGAGAGATCGACCGTCGCTGGTATAGCCTGGTAGACTCATTGTGCGAATTTGCAGAGAGCGACATTGTTTGCTATGGCATATTAATTATGATAACCAATTGTCACCAAAATCCACCATAATAAATTGTCACACCTACTATGCCATCGCTACTGTGGTACGTGTGTCCGCAGCCATTAAATAGTTATACCCTGGCAAATCAACAAAATTGTGCTCAACCTCAATATAGAATATTCTTTGTTCCTATACCTTATGTCTTGGCGTTTAACACACACACAAATACACTCTAAATTCCACTCTTACTTTTCACTTCATTGTCCGAATCCCTATATCCAACCACCCCTGTTGCACATTGATGAAGAATAAATCACCTCCGATTCCCAAACCACGTGCTTCAAGATACGATCTACACTGAAAATAGTTCGACCTTTTATAATTGTCTCAAAAACAAATCGCAATTTTGCATAACAGTTTAAATGCGCTATAATTTCATAACGCAAAACAGCATAGAATGTATCCATTTCTGATTGATAATTTTGTATTTAGTTCCACGAACTTAAAATGGGGCAATGATCAGCAAGATAGGAAAACTTTTTCAGGCGACCACACTAGCGAGCATGGCATTATTTAGGTTGCGTTTACATTTAAAAAAGCCGATTTCCATCGGAATTTGACTCATATCAAAAACAGAAATGGATGGGATGATCTCTTTCTTTTAAAAGTAAGGAGAATAGTTTGTTTTGGATGTTCTATCACGTCATTTGGTATAATGATTCGATTTTTGTGAGTATAACAATAACGCCAACGTCACTGTTGAATCAACTGGTGTACAGATTACAGTACACTTCACTGAACTCGCCAATGTCAAAACATTAATCACTGCCGTTAAGTCAATTTAAGAAATTGATGGTGATTTGCTTGCGTTCCATGGAGTATGAATGCAAGTTGGTCTGATATTTTGTATTGAACGTGATTTTTTTTTTTTAAATCTGATTTTATACTCATTCCAAAATATATACTCCTTGATTAATAACGATAACGTCTTCCCTCTGATTTGGCCGTGGTACCCGCGATGACGCCATGAACAAAGGGAGATTACCTCGTGAAACGGCTGATCACAAACGTAAACAATAATATAGCTATTTCTTTCAAAATATCATTAAATATATTCACGGAAATGTTATTGTGAAATAAACATGGAAGCATCCTAAGAACCTTATTTGGCAACAAATAAATCACATTTAAACAAATAATAAACAAATAATAAACAAATAAATCACATTTAAACAAATAATAAGGTAGTTTATTTTCTGAGTTCGGTTGGTCTTTAAGTTATAACCACATTTGCCAAAACATGTTGATGGGTTTGTAACTTAAACGTTGGCTTTATCCTTAATACGTGTTTAAACGTCGGCAAGATTAATTAAAAAAATGTAGCATAATTGCGTTTATAATATGTCACAAACCTAAACACTTATGTTTAGAGTGATTTATATGTTTATCCCACGATTAATTCATTTGGAAACCCAGGCGTGTCTGAGAATTTTGAAAATCAAGCTCTTTCGTCAATTCTGTGAAAATTATTTTGGAACATCCATTATATTTGCAACTACAGCTAGCTATTCATAAAGGAGTTATGTACACTAAGGTGACGTTTACATTGCCTGTGAGCGATCTAAGCGGCGAACCCGTTAACCGGCGGAAGTTACTGCAGAGTGTTTACACATCGCCAGCGAAGATATGCATATATTCATGTGTCTCCTTTACTTGTTAATAGTTGTCCTTTTAGTTCTCACTAAACTGGAATATGATATTGCTGTACACATGTACACAACATATAGCCGCTTCATGCTAGAGTTATGGTTGGGCAGTATAGTGAAGTGAACATTTTAGAAATGGAAATGCCGAAAGTATTAATATCCAACTCAAACTTTCAGGTATTGCAATTGGTAATTTTAAAGATATTTAAACAACATTGTTAAAGATTTGTTAGAGTTCATAGACAATCTGTGAAGTGAGTGTCGCGCCAAAATCATGGTCATTGTCAGTTTTGAGATCTTTTCGTCGCATACATCTACAAATTGGTGTCTAATCATTCGGATTTGATTTTATATTACATATTATATATATAAGTTTCAACATCGCGAATCAAATGTGACACATTTTCCGTTTGCACATTATACAATAAGATTTGTTTTTTATTTTATTTGGGCGTTCAACATGTCCATATATACAGGGCCGTGGCGATGGGTGTGTCTCATCCCAATCAAAATATTCAAAAGCTGGAAAGGTCATACGACACGACATTAGTTGAAATGGCCATCAGTTGGAAATGATCCAACCTTAGAGGTGTGTCAATTTTGGAAAATGCTCAACAATTGGAAATCTTAAGGCAATTCTGGATGCTAGGATTTTGCAAATTTCAGGGTTCAGATTAAAACAAATTATCACACCTTGCCATATAACCATGGTCGGTCGTTAATATTATGTATTGGTCCCGACCCCGATGTCAGTTAAACAGCTATCTAATTTAACTGAATCAAATCGGGGTTCAAGTTTATTTACGTCAGACCACTACACATGTTAGGATTTGGGCAATTTCCAGGTTTAGGCACAGGTTCAGATCTGAAGGAAATCGCTCAATACGGGGCCGTCTAGAGGATTACTGTGAGTGGAAAGTTAGATTAAAGCCCACGTGGTGCGTATATGGATTGACGCGAACTTGTGAATTGGTGAGATTCAATGTTTGGTGCAGTTGGAAATTCCAAAAGTCCAAAGGCCCTCTAGACCCGTAGATATAGTTATTGAACTAATTGCCCATTAAGTTTGAATCCATTGAAACGTGCCATCCCATTTCTTCCATATGTATATGAACATACATGTACATGAACACGCACATTTAATTCCCTCGGATGCGCAACAAATGTACCATGCACACGCAGAGTACGTGTACCATCATCATTTAGTATTTGTAATAATAGCTTATAATCAACGTGTGGGACCACCGACGGACAGCTGATTAGAGACAATCAAACTGGCACACTGACCCATATATACACAGGTGAAAAGCGGGCTGGTCTATCAGTGATTACACAATAATATTGTTCGACTTAATTGTTGAAAGGAAATCATCCATGACGGCATGACCCCAGATAAACATCTAACTTAACCGCAGTGTGAATTAGAATCCATACGACAATCAGTTGCTTGTACCAATTCATTTTATCCAAAAGTTGAAACCGTATAGCTGAATCCCCGGATAGCTGTAATTTTTATCCGGCGAAGTATAAACACTATATTGTTATCGCTAACTGGCTAAAGCGAATAGGATATTCGACGGCTAATCTATAAACACCCCCTAAAACCGGCCTATGTGACTATTTCCTGTTATACTCAACAGAATATATATGCAAGCAATAAATTAAGTTGAAATTTGGATTAATGCAAAATACACTCATGTGCTCGATAAACGATGCAAACAACATGGTAATTATAATGACAATGAATTTATTATTCCAGCCACTTATTTATTTTAAGTATAACTACCATGTTGTTTACATCTTTCATAGAGCACATGGGTGTATTTTGAACTAATCAATGGCTCAAATTCATTGATATGTTACATAAATTATGTTTGAGTATAAAAGGAGTTGGTCCAACAAATGTCCGAGCAGATAGTGTACAGTACCCCTTAACCCTTTGCCCAACAGAAGGGCCCTGT
The DNA here is from genome assembly GCA_032622095.1 of Siphonodentalium dalli. Lineage (NCBI taxonomy): Eukaryota > Metazoa > Mollusca > Scaphopoda > Gadilida > Siphonodentaliidae > Siphonodentalium > Siphonodentalium dalli. The sequence goes on from CP136062.1 coordinate 59,229,913, forward strand.
GCCAATGCATTCTCTTATATATGCGAGTCGACCATAGGTCGCCTCGCATATATAAGAGAATACATTGGCTTAACACATTAAAAATTATAAAATTGTTAAAGAATGTAAGAAAAAATGGTAAAAAAAGATTTTTTTTAGGCCAATGCATTCTCTTATATATGCGAGGCGACCTATGGTCGACTCGCATATATAAGAGAATGCATTGGCACAGGGCATAACTGTAACCAACACAATGTGGTCAATGAGCCGGTTCCAATGATATCCATATTTGTATGGTTTTATTGAGACAGACCCAAGATAATTTAGGCTGTTGAAGCTTTATTTGGCCGGTTTTGGCCGGTTTGTTGGGTAAAGGGTTAAACTCGGTATAGTACAAATGTTCATTGTGCGAAATGTGTTCGATAATATGTTGCAGCCATTGTATGTATGGCAGGCGACATTGAAGTATTATGCGCATGTATTGCTCTCTTCGTCGGAATACATCTTCTAAATGTAATAGTATTTAATGCATGTGCATGTATACAGTTTCTGCCGATTTAAGCATCACATTTAACCCTTTACCCAACAAACCGGCCAAAAACGCCCAAATAAAGCTTCAACAGCCTAAAATATCTTCCGTCTGTCTCAATAACACCATACAAATATGGATATCATTGGAACCGGTTCATTGACCACATTGTGGTGGTTACAGTTATGCCCTGTGCCAATGCATTTAATAGGTCGCCTCGCATATATAAGAGAATGCATTGGCCTAAACAAATTCTTTTTTTAACACTTTTTACCATTTTTTCTTACATTCTTTAACAATTTTATAATTTTTTCTTACATTTTTTAACAATTTTTATAAAAAAATTCTACATTCTTTGACAATTTTATCATTTTTAATATGTGTTAAACCAATGCATTCTCTTATATATGCGAGGCGACCTATAGTCGACTCGCATATATACGAGAATGCATTGGCACAGGGCCGTTATGTTGGGTAAAGGGTTAAGGGACATGATATGAAAGATGTATATCCCGTATATCACGCATAAATATGCATGCTTAATCTCGGAGCTATACATGCACGTCATGAATTTATACGTGTATGAATAATGTATTTAGGATATATTCCGCCTCTTTAGATTTTGTGCGCGTGGGTTGAGTGTAACTCCATTGTCACCGTTGCAACTGAAGATTGTTTTAATATGTTGGTAGATATATATTTGATTATTGGAACTCACATACAATACGCTAAATTTTTGTTTTTTTGGTTTGAAAAATTGATTTATCGAAACTACGTCAGAAAATGTTTCAACCTGAAATATTAATATTGCTGCATGCATAACTTTGCATGATCAACGCTGTGATTATCTTGCTATGAAATGGGATGTGGTATGATATATCCCCAAAGCATCGGGGATTTACATAAACTGATTGAATCATATCTTGAATGCCGACAATAACGTGTTATTATCGATGGATCAAGTTCTCAGTTGCAGAATGTTTCTGCGGGAGTTCCTCAAGGATAATTCCTAGGTCCTCTTGTTTTCTTGATCTACATAAATGACATAACTGAATCTATTACATGCAACATACGCCTTTTCGCTGACGAAACTTCGATTTTCCTAACCATTGATGACTTAGAAACTTTAATGAAATGGTCGACTAAATGGCTTGTCAAATTTAATCCACTGAAGACAGAGTCTCTCCTGGTTTCTCGAAAAGATACACCAGTATAACACCCACCCTTGGCACTGGGGGATAAAATAGTGACCGAAGTTGACACCCATAAACATCGTGGACTCATTTTTGATAACGAAGGCAGCTGGGAGATCCACATTCGCTCATTACTGGATAAAGCCTGGAAACGGGTGCACTTGGTACGAAAACCACGATATAGAGCAAGGAGATCAACACTGGAAAAATATATTTTTCTTTCATACGTCCCATACTGGAATATGCCTCACCTGTATGGGACAACATACCCAGGGATGTGGCTAGAGGGGGGTGTGGGTGTGTCTCACCCCCAGCAGAGAGCTATATTTTCAATAGTTGGAAATTTCATACCTGCCACAACGAAATTTCACACCAACAATAGGTTGAAAATGTTCTTGTAGTTTGATTATAAAACAATTTATTGGGGGGAATTTATTGTTTTTCGACCAATATTTGCATATGATCCCATTTTTTGTCAAAAATTTTGACAGAAATGGACATCAGTTGGAAATTTTCCAACCTTAGGGGGGTGACAGGTTGGAAATTTCCAACACTTGGAAAGCTTGTGTCCTGGTCCCTCCCCCGTGGCCAGTCAAAAAATTCTAGTTAATTTAAGAAAACAATATTGTCATACAATTGGTCAACATTGTCATTGGAATTGTCATCAGTTGGAAATTTTCCAACCTAAGTGGGGGTGTAGGGTTTGAAATTTCCAACAGTAGGAAGGCTTGAGGATAGTCTAGATGTTAGGATTTTGCGATTTTCTTGTTCAGATTTCAAAATTTTCGCACACCGGGCCGAACCATGGTCGACCCGGTGTGTCATTGCCCCATCCACATGGCCAATACAAAACTGCTAATTAGTTTAGCAAAACAATATTTTACTACATTTGGTCAAACTTGCAGACATAAATGGTCATCAGTTGAAGAATTTTCCAACCTGAGGGGGAGCATGAGGTTTGAAATTTCCAACACTAGGAAAGCTTCAGTTGAGGCCAGTCTTGATGCTAGGATTTGCGATTTCTTGTATATATTTTTCAAAATTTTCTCACACCGGGCCAAACAACCATGGTCGGCCCGGTGTTTCCTGGTCTGTTGTGGGTAGCTGTGTGCATTTGTCTGGAATTAGATCACTAGTTGTTTTTTTGGGGGGCAATTTTCAGGTTAAAATATCTTAATGTTCTCATACTGGGCATGAGGTACAAGGGGGGGGGGGGGTGCAAATGGAATTATGCAAACAATTGTGTTGGTGTGATTCCGACTCAAGGGGGGGGGGGGTGCAGTTTGAAATTCCCAAGGTGGACACCCCCCCCCCAGCGGAGACCCTCTAGCCACATCCCTGAACATACCCGATTATTTATCCTCAGACATAGAGAAAGTTCAATATGAGATGGCTAGAATTGTAACAGGGGCAACAATTAGCGCAAGTAAAGACCTCCTCCTATTGGACACAGGCTTGGAATTACTATCATCGCGACGGAGAAAACACAAACTCTGCCAATTTTTCAAAATGATCAAAGGAACACCACCATCTATACTGAGAAATCTCGTACGCCCAGTTGATTCTTACAATACCGGTTATAACTTTCGTTTTGAGCACATAAGGTTGCCACCCGATATCACATACAACTATTACATGAATTCATTTTTGCCATCTGCTATAAGTGAGTAGAACTCTCTGCCTGACACCATACGCAACTGTAATACATTGATGATTTCAAAAAATCACTAAACGCAAGCACACGGCGCGCCCCAAATGTACTAGTACCACAGTAAGTGTGGAAGATCACAAATACTCCATTCTCGCTTAAGAATAAAGTGCAGTAGTTTGAATTATGACATTGATTATTGAGTAGTCACATTAAAACGTCCCCTCTCTGTCATTGTGGCAAAATAGAAACGGCACATCATTACTTATTGGAATGTCCTGAATACAATGGTCATAGGACTGAACTTATATGCGCCATACCGAATGTTATTTTATCAGAAAATACTCTTTTTTGCGGATCACGGAACTCAGTCACCGTGAAAATATCAAAATATTTGACGCGGTTCAAACATATATTTCGAAAACAAAGCGATTTTCATCATGCTATGATTTGTGTAAGATTTGTGTAAACTTAGTGAAAAGCGTTGAAACACTGCTGAGCGCGAAACTCCCCCCACCAGATCGTCTGACATCACACGGCGACGGGCTTAGCAATGACATAAACAATATTATATTTACAGCATTGCAACCAATCAGCTCCATCTGAATCACATCCTCACTTTACCTAGACAGTCTCACTTTCTCTCTCTCTCTCTCTCTCTCTCTCTCTCTCTCTCTCTCTCTCTCTCTCTCTCTCTCTCTCTCTCTCTCTCTCTATCCCTCTCTCTCTCACTCTATCTCTACATATCTCGCTCTGTCTTTTCTCTCTCTTTCTCTCTTTCTCTCTCGTTCTCTCCCCTGCCTCTCATGTCATAATCAATACTATATTATTACTATTATTATTATTATAATATTTCCATTCCTTTCCGTCCGACCCCCCTATAAACTTAATGAAGAGTGGGCGCGAAATAAAATGGGAGCAAACTTAACAAAAGCCCTTGGGCTTGTTGTTTAATCCCCTTTCCAATCAATCAACCAACTATATTACTCTATTTTATTGTCAAAACCTTTGTCAAATGTATTTATGTTATTATGATTGGAATAAATATGTTTACACCAAGCGGGTTATCTCACTTGTATATCCAAGGACACATCATTATGAGATGCGGTCACCCGTGGAGACAGCAATAATGTGATGATGAGATTTAATCCATTTTTCAATTTCACGTTCTCGCCACTGATCAAGTGGTCCTGGTTATATGCTATGATGCTGGTGGTCCTGCTGAATTACTATGATAGTTATAGGGCAAACTGATGCGGTTACGAAAAAGTACCGTTATTTTTTCTGAAGACAGTGAAGTTGTCAATTTCGCGGTGTTTGGCTAATCCGAGCGATTTGAGAAAAATCCAGTGTGCATGCGTATGAAACATTCAAGAACATATATTTACATACTAAGTGTGATTATCACTAAATCCAGCATTCTGATTGGTCGGCGCCCACGTGGCTAGTTGCAATTATTTCTCGGTGAACGCGCAACAGCTCATAACTGCAGCCTCATAATTACATCGACGCGTCATAGGTTTGGGAAAGACGAACGCGTAATGTTTCGGGCGCATTTGGACTCGCGCAGGATTGACTTCATAAATCATCGGGTTTCAATATAAAGATAAATTGTTCCTGTTAACTTTTGCCAAGGGTGCTATGGGATATTTTGGGCTGGTTTTGTCACGATACACTTTTCGATTTAAATACATTTACAAAAGTGGCTTTTTCGCTAAATGAATATAAATATAGGATTAACTGTCATGTGGACTGTTTTTATGGAGATGTAACCGCGAAGAGAGTGGTCATAACTTGTATGTAAAACTCGCAATAATTAAAAAAAAATGGATTCCCTAAATATCACTTTATGCACATATTTTTTAAGAGTGGTATCGCCGCTATTCAATTCAATCAAAAATAAATTGGCTTAAATATTTTACTATTTTTGTAAGCTCCCCTAGCGTCATTACAGATACCAGGCCCGATTATTCTCAATCCCGCATAATATAGCCGGCAAAGATTATGGTAACGGCCGTCCCCACCCCACCAAGACGAATTTTTTAGTAGATACTATTTTCAGATCGATGATCAACAGATAAATGCACGTATTTGTAGGTTATGTTAATTTTATTATGTGTTGACATGTCATGTTATACTGACATGTGTATATCATCAAATATAAATAGTAGTCAGTGCGCTGCAATAAAATATTAACCCTGCCTATACTAAATATTTTAATGAGTAAATCCCTTGGGAAATGCATGGTCAGATAAAAAGTTCAACAAATTTGAACATTTCCCGCCAATTAATATGAATGATTTCCGTATATTTCTGACGTCTGCTCATATATCCGGAACATCCTTCCAAATGAATAATATACCATTCCAGTGTATACTTTTGTAAGTGAATGCATGGAACAATAACTTCAGTATAGAAAGCGTTAAACACTCAATCACCCAAAATGGCTTTTAATTGACGTACCTTTACCTTATTTATCGCCTCAACCAGGTAATCCGGTGCCAAGTCCCGGTTAAAAATACGAATGTCCTTCTTCTGTGTACAGCGAATAATGTTACTCTGTGAAATGCTCTAGTTGGTTCTGTTTGTCAATTTCTCCCTATAAGAATCAAAGAAATCCCAAGATCAAACAACAGACCAAGGTAAATATGTTTAAGATTCGCGATCAAAAATCCTGAATATCACTAAGCGTGTGTTGGTTGATACGTTTGGAGACACACTGTCTTGCCGAACAAAGGCCAAACGCCAATATGATGGGTTTGCTAACGATCCGGAATCGCGGTACCTAAACGCAAATCGTCCATTGACATATGAAATATAAAACTTGGCAATCTTCAACTCAATGCTTCTCTCATCTACACTGGCACACCATCGATTTTGAACAATAATCCTTCACTCGAAAAACGTAGGTTTGCTTAAATCAATACCACGGTTTTAGACCAGGTTTCAACTGGCAATGAGTGGTATACTGGAAGCACTTCAGTCCGGACGGAGTGAATCTTTGTCATTCATATCGACCAAACTGCGGCGTACCTGTCTAGATAAAGCACCACACAGGTATCTATATCACCCGGTGTACATTAGTGGTTTTACATGCAGGGATGTGGTAGGGGCTTTGATTAAAATGCTCAACATTCAGCAATGTCGTGTACGGAACATCAACAATATGATATATCAGACCACAACTATGTTGACATTGTTCTGACGAGGCTTTGAATTGTACTATCATAGGGTTGACACCAGACGTCTTAAATTGGCACTGCTAAATAAGTAGTCACATAAAGAGCGATTTGTTTTTTAATTTAGAAGATATGTAGGAATATTAGTACACGCGAGTAACCTGACCAGGGAATACCATCGATACGCAACATCGACCTCATTTGACTTGAAGGGAGACTTATACATGAGATTTACATAGATAATCAAATGGGGCATGTTATTATCAGCTCAGAATATATGGGTGTATGTGTATACATAGGTACCATGACACGCGGAATATCATGGGATAGGTACCATTGACCTCATGCGACTTAAAGTGACACTAAGTTGTGAGCAATACAGGGCGATGTCAGTAGTTCTGTAGTACAACAAATCAACGAGTTGTTTAGTAGAAGACAAGAAAACGATCTGTGTAGAAAGAAATCGCCGAGTTTTGTAGTGACACTCATTTTTTTTATTATCGAATACTCGTTCGGACTTTTTACAACATTTCATAGTAATTAAACTCAATGTTTATTAAATATTGAGTAAGATTGTGTGTGGCGAATGTTGATGACGTTCTCGCTCGGCTTGATATTTGTCATTCGGCACTCTGATCCGCCGTTTCCCGACTGATCGGGTCGCTGACAGTTGATACATTGACCCGTGGAAAGTCACGGATAAGTGTCGTTGACTTCAAAAGTTTTAAATGTGCACTAATAACTTAATTACATTTACATATACAATCAATAAAGCGCGTTTATTATCAGCTCACTCAGAGGCATTATGACACGCGAATTGTCATGGGATAAGTGCCGTTGACATCACATGCCTTCGGATAGGTGCCGTTGACCTCAGACTTAAACAGACACTACATTGCGACAACTAACAACTGTTTCTTATCAGCTTAGAAGATGTGTTGGTAAATTTGAACAAATGAGGTCAGTTGACATGAGATGACTTCTGAAGGCACTAGCACTTAGCAATAAAAACCGTTTACTATCAGTTTAAAAGTTAGATGTAACTTTATCTCGCTCATTTGCTACGATATACGAAAATACCTCTTGCTCCCCTTAAAGCAATTAACTAAAGCATATAGATGGTTTATATTGAAGCACATATAATCGCGGGGACAGTATAGGTATATCATTGCCTATGAATATTCCAACGCAAAAGTGATACTTTGGCTCAAAATGGCCGATAAAATGTGGAATATGGTAGATATTGCCCCAGCGTGCACTGCAATCGCTTACAAGTTGTAGTTGGTGTATCAATTTGGCTATTCTGCCTTCAATACATGTCTGATGCACCAGGGTTAATTGTTACTATTGCCACCACTGACATTACCCGAAATATTCGACTTTTCTCTCACAAACTTGACATACTTATCGGCAAAAATGTACTTTTCAGGTTTGACCATTTTTCAAGTAACATGCAATATCTTTGGTATCAAAGGTGTTTATTGTTTTGGTCTATCTTAAATGTATCACACTACGGTGTGTATAGACCAAATTGCTCATGATCATACAGTCAATCCATATAAACATAAACAACACACATATGACCATGTAGCTACTCTCGCTATATGCATACACCACACCAATGCCAATACAACCACAGGAGGTACATCCATACTGGGTACACACAACCATACAGTCACTACATGTATACCGATTCACCTCACACGTGAGCACACACACAGCCACTCCTTGTATACATATACATCTCGCCGTTGACATCCCACTCATAACCACAGAGTCACTTGTATACATTTTCACATCATTCACGACCATACAATAACTCCCTGTATTCCTATTCACCTCACCTATGATCATAAAGTAATCCCTAACTGCCATCTTGGCATCCACCCTGTATCTCGTTGATCATTTCTATCCAAATGGTCAAGAATAGACGCATATTATGGTTAATTCCGTCTCAAAGTTCTGCCCATTTCCTTTCAGTAATATGGCCAGAATCACAAAAGAGGTTCTCGGCAAAAATTGCACACTGCAACTTTAAAATGAATTTGTCATGCCCCATACTCGGAGAACCAGACTAGAACAGTAGTTGTCATTTACTTAACTAACACGAACAATAACCAAGTGGGTCACAATTTGCTACCCTTTGGGAAAACGCAGAGAATAATGTTCGGGATATATGTAAAAAATCTACTTTTTACCAAATGTGGTTGCCATTTTGGAAGCCATTTTGAGCAATTTGGTATATAAACACAGTAATGTCATTTAAGATAAATCAAAACAATGAACACCTTTAATATCAAAGATATAGTCCAGTGCATTTATGGTTTTACCTCAAACTAATTGCCACACAAAGTTTCTCAGTGGGAATAAGTACTTTAACCCATCACAAACAATACACTAAAAATCAAAAAGAATCAAGAAAGGCGAAATTGATGAATTTTGTGTAATATATTCGTCAAAATTTGGTAAAATACTCATTCTATAGCTTTTTAAGGATGTTTATAAAAAACTTCATTTCACATGTCCTTCCATTTATATAACCATTTTGTAGACTGCACAGCCCTGATTACAGAACAGAAAACCTTTCCTAGATACGTTGAGTACTTTTCGAGTTATGTCCCTTCAAAATTGGGAGTTTGTCTAATTTCGGAGCGTCAATTTCTCAAAATTAGTTAAAATCGATTTTTTATTGTCTTGCATTTTAAAAACTAAAGAAAAATGAAGGTATTTCTTGTTGTTTTAGTCATTTCCTCTCTAAGTTGTGCACAAAATATGATTTCTTTATGCATGTATGATTAAGAGGACAAAAATATTCTCAAACAGCCAAATTTGCCTGTGGTCCAGAACCAGCGTGATGAAATAGCATAGTTTATGTCATACAACTCAATAAATATATATCCATAGTCCCTGTCTTTCTCATAATCACTTAAGTATACATAGTTAAACACATTGTAAAGGAATTTCCCAAATCATGGAGTAGAAAATCAAATAATGGCCCTATGAATTCTTAGAATTGATTATTCTAAAAATGCCATTTTGGGGCGTTTTTGTTCATTTTAAAAGGTTTTTGTGCATAGATAGTAAAAACAATGTGCGTTTAATGTGTAAAATCATTTGAACTTTCCTCCTAAATCACGTTAGTGTTGAAATAAAAGACTTATATTGGATATGTTAACGAATTTCAATGAATTTTACTCATTATTCTCGAAACTGACACCAAATTTGAATATCTTAAAAATGGGGTAGGGGAAACCATACTGACAAAATCTAGAAAATATGGACCTTGATGCATAAAACTTTACCACCACCAGCACCTACATATCTTATCCTTTCATACAGAGTATACTGCTTCCTGTTTTGATGTTCATATTAAGAGCTACGATCGTTTTTGTTGCAATTCAATGGCGAACTGGCAAATCATTAATTCGGGAATGTTCTATATAACATGCTCATAAAGTTCTAAATAAACCTCCACTAATTATTAAAGTACTAAACTTTTTATCATGCAAGAATAATCTACACAAACTGGAATAAAACAGCCCTTTGTCTCCAATAACTAGAATATGGTGACAAGATCAATGCCCTATGTGATTTCACCTACCGCATTATAAACATTCAAATTTGGAGTCAGTTTATTGAAAAATATGTGAAATCCAGTGACTGTTAATTGATATAACCAATGTAATCCTATTTTTTCCAACACTAACTGTTTTAGGAGGAACGTTAAAATGATTTTACACATTAAACACTAATTGTATGCATTGTTGTTTTACTATTTGTGCAAAATTCAAACTTTAAAATGGAGAAAAACACCACAAAACAGTCAAAACACAGGATTTATAGGGCCATAAGTTGATTTTGGCACATATGTGTTTAGTAATTCCAGCACAGTATCTTTAAGCTAGTATACTTAAGAGGTTATGATAAATACAGGGCATATGGGTATCATTTTATTGAGTTGTATGATCTCAGAAATGGTATTTCATCACACCAGTTCTGTGTCACAAGGCAAATGTGGCTAAGTCCATACAATGGAACACACATTTTGTTTAAGAATATTTCATAGATGCATAAAGTAATCATTTTTTGTGCACAATATGGTGAGGAAACTAATACAACAGTAAGATATCCCTTCATTATTCTCTAGTTTTAAAAATATTAGACCATTAAATATGGATTTTAGCTAATTCTTAAGAAATTGAGGCTCATAAATTAGACAAACTCCCAATTTTGGAGACACATAACTCGAAAAATACTAAACATATCTGGAAAATATTTTCTGTTCTGTAATCAGGACTGTGTACTCAACAACATGGATATATAAATGGAAGGACATGTGAAATGAAGTTTTTTATAAACATCCTTGAAAAGCTATAAAATGAGTATTTTACAAATTTATTTCACAAAATTTATCAATTGTGCCAATACGGGTACATATAACTCTTAAGGCTATCAAAACGGTTTGATTATTTATATACAACAAAGTCAATAATGTTCAATCATCGGCATCTGGGTTTCTCTTCCTGTCGTCTGCTTGGGTTGGGATCTTCTTCCGTCTTCATAGGTTGGGTGTATCTGCTTGTCTTCTACTCGGTTGAGTTCCGATTGAGTTTATCTTCCTGTCGTCTGCTCTTCTTCTTCTTCCGTCGGCGCATCAGTGAGCTGTTGTTAGAAATACAAGAGCATAATGTTTACCTTGTATTCTCGTCCATTGCTCCACACTGCTCTTCTAAGCGTCCGAGGGTTCGTGGTGATCGCTTTGTGCTCAGATAGAACTGTTTAGAACTGGCCCTGGGTGTTGGCTCCCTTCTTACTAAATACCAGAGCGGCCGCTAATGAAGGCCATGTGCATCTTCACGGCGCATCGGTTCCAGACGTACTTAGGGTAATTGAGTTATCGTCATCTCCCCATGGGTCCTATTAACTCTTCTGGTTTCAATGACCGCTGTGGGTGAAGTATCTCGTCTCGCTAATCCCGTAAACGTTCTGTTTACTTCACATCTGTCTTACTATGTATGTATCGGCCTGGAATCACCAGATCATTCGTTTTGATGTCCGGTATTTCGCAATGTTGATGTGGTCAGCAGGGCCGCTATTATGTGTGGTAAATTAGCGGCTCCCGCGACTAAGAGATTTCCTGTATTCTTCCCGGGTTGAAAGTTATGTCCCTGGGGTTGTCTTGTCACATTACTCCTTCACTTTTTCGATTTAAAGTTTATCTTGAAATCGCAAGTCCAATTCGTCGCTGCGCAGCAGGTCGATGATTCTTCGAAGTGTTTCGCAACAGCGGCATCGGTGATGGATAGCTGGTTCGATGTCGGCCGTCTCCGTGTAGATCGGGTCGTCTGGGCGTCTCTCAGACAACTCCGACCTACTGGCTGTGACTCTTTCGGTGTACAACTATGATTGAAATTTCATGGCGTCGTCATTTTCGTCATCATCGGATGTCGAGATATTTTCGTCCTCAATGTCCGAGTATGGGGTAGGTTCTGACAACTGGTCGACCCTTGTTCCACCGCCGTGGTCAGCCTGTAATACTCAAACGGATATTTGTGTGAGGTTTGAGAACAAATGACACAGTCAGTATACACAATGGTTACTTTCCCAATTTATCGGTATCGCTTGAGGGTCGTCAGATCGGCCCAATACGAAAATGGAATTTACAACTAATTATATAGATGGATTGGTTGACGAACAGTTAAACACAAGATAAGTCGGGGTGATTGATTTCAATCATCAAAACGTATGACTGAATGTCGGGATTTATAGTCCCTATTCAACGCTTGCTATAATCATTTTGATGATTATCCAACTATAATACCCTGGACATCGTTATGCAACAATTAATATTTGAAATATATGAAATGCATAAATGTCTATATACATGCAAATGATTCTGATATCCGCGCAACAATAATTACGGAGGAAATTCAGAATACATTAATATACGATACATAATTAATACTAATCCAAATCCGCCACAGATGTGGTCAGCATCCGACGGCTATAATTGGATATACATGTAGGCGTTCCTGAGTGTTGTCCCGGAATAGCGCAGACGGCTTTGGTGCATCCGTCTCCATTGCTTCGTCGATGGGTCCTTTGAACACGGCATTCGGGATATCCTCAGGTCGCTGGTCTAACTGCTTATTATACATAATGGCTAACCTTGGCAACTGATGTTTAACAAATTTCCACCAGAATCGGTGGGTCAAGATAATGAAAATTACTACTGTAGTTGTTACTAGTGCAAAATACTATCATGGCCATCTCTACCATTCATTGGGGCAATACTTTTTCGTTCACTAAGTCAGTCGTGCGAATATTTTCGATCGCGCTTGATTTGTGCGGGATTCGCTTAAACGTAGTAACCTTAAGGGTGGCGGTATGCACGTTATCTCTCGGTGCGCGATTGCAAAGTTCAAAGCTTTATTTATTAAATCGCCATGCGCACGTGCCGGGTTTCATGGGGCGCGCGACCTGTCATTGATCCGAACATGACTATTTATTCGCGATTCGGTCTGGGGCGTCGGGCTAACTATTTTCAACATTTACTAAGCCAGGTTAGGTTTGCCAATAAGCCAGTTATGGGTAGGGTCGCATTTCTTCTGTAATGGACCCCAGGTCACTGTTTCGTGCACTCTATTATTATCGCTGATAGCAGGGCTTGAAACAACGGTTTATCTATTAAGTTGCTGCTCGCTCCATTCATGAGCTGCTTACACTTGCGAGGGGCCGGTACGGGCCTACATTCACGAGGGTTTTGTTCAATGGCGGCCACTTCCATTAACTCATCCTCTGAGCTGTCATCACTCGTAACCATCTTTGTTACTTTGCGCCCGTGTCGACGAGGCGCTCGCGTCGTGCCTTGGCACTCGGCTCTGGTCTCTCGTCCATGGACGAGTCAGGGTTTTGTAGCGGCTCTGAGCGCGCGAGTCGCGTTTTCCTACGCTGTAAGCGCATCTTAAGCTCGCTTAAAGGGACATCTTCGTCATCGGAGTCCGAACATTGTCTCCGATATCGAGCGATTACATCATCTGGTAATGGTTCTGTTTCATCGCCAGAAGACCCACCCACAGGGTTAGGGGCAGGAACGTCGCTATCTTCGTCTTCGGGGGGAACAACATACGTTTGAGCACGCTTGTTGTTGTCAATTTTGGGGATTTCCCATTCAAGGTTGGCCTTGCGCATGTGTTCAGCGTGGGATTGTGTGACTTTCCCAGTTAATTGATTCCTTAACTCGAAAGTAACGGGCGTTATTTGCTTGGTTATGCGGAAGTAGGGTTTCCATTTGCTTTCAAGTTTGCTTTTTCGTAAATGATTCTTCACATAGACGGCCTCGCCAATCTCGAATTTGGTGTCTGTGGCCTTTTTGTTAAATTTCGCTGCTTGTTGGCGTTTCGCCTGTTTCACGTGTTTGTGTACCATCATAAATGATTTAGGCTCTTGCTGTAATGTTATTTGATAATACCCTTTCCCAGCCCGATTGCGTCTTCGTCCATACGTGACTGATTTTCCAACTACACTGCCACGCCGTAGATAAACGGTTTTATTAGTGTTGTTCACAAGTAGCAATGGGACTTGATGTCTTTTACCTAGTTCAGAAATCGACTTCCTTACCTCCAAACCGGGTTTTGATGCTAGGTAACCTTTCTCGATTTGGGCCACCTCTACTAATGTCGACTTGTGAAGAGAAGCTAAGTTTTTTGATTTTCCCATACATACAGTTGATGTTTGGGGCTTTAAGCTAACCTTGCTGGTCAATCTCAGCAGGGAAGCTATGTGCGCGTCCGATTCCAATGGGACGTACACGTCACTGACCTTGAGGCATCCCAGATCATAATATAGTGTGACCCCCCGAGAGGTCAACCAATCCCTCCCCAAGATCATATTCCGGGTCATATCATTCGCCACATAAAATTTATGGGTTAATTTTAGTTTCGCCATTCTGAAGGTCAGTTCCACGCTACCAAGTACGCCCAGTGACGTCCCATTCACGGAGCTAAGGTTGATGTGTTCCCTAGTTAGTTTCGGTCGGAACTGTAATGCGTCATAGACGCGTTTGTGAATCAATGATACTTCCGCTCCACTATCCACTAATGAGCGATATTTATTTTTACCTATTCTAACTAAACACGAGCTGGGGTTCCCCACAATGTTGATACTAACTTTCCTCTCACATGTGGCCTTAATGAGAGGATTCCTTAGTGTTTTGCGTATGTGGGCGGGGTCATTAGTCGTGGTGGTTCGTTTAATGTCGGATATCTCCGGCTGTGACGCGGTGTATCATGGGATAGGTCACGTGATCGGTTCGGCTGATCTCGGCGGATTCCCCTAGGTGGCGTTACTGGCGTGTTCCATTGCTTTTGCTTCGAATCTCCGGATTTAGAGGGGCAATTTCTAGCCAAGTGATTACCGTCGCAAACCCAGCAAGATACGTGCCTTCGGTTTTCGGTCTTAAAGGGGCAGTCGCGAGCGAAATGGTCACCTTGACACGTCCAACATTCGACTGTTCGTGGTTTAACCACCGCTTCGACATGCACCTGTCTCGGGCGTGATCGGTGTTCACGGGTCGTGTGGTTATCGCGTGCGAATATATCGCAGGTTGTTCTCGCGCGTTTGTTTCTGAAACTATCGATTTCCATCGCTTCCGGTTCGTTTTCGTTGATATTTTCGCGGCCCGTTCGTAGGTTGAATACCCGTCGGATCCCCATTTCCCGCATGGCGATGTCGGCTGCCAATTTTAGTGTCTTCGGCGCATCCCTGATCAACTTCATTTTCAAACTGTCGCTTCTTAAAGCGTCAATATAAAACCCTACGAGTTGGCCTTCAACCGCGTTGATCCCACCGGGTTGCTCTCGGTATGCCACCGTCGCGATCTCCAAAATTCGTTCGGCAAGCACATGTAAATTTTCGTTTTGTTTTTGCTTGATTTTTCTTAGCATCGAAAAGGCGAATTGAATGTCATTTATCTCGGCAAATCGACTAGATAATTCAGTTTTTGTGTCTTGCCACGTGGCGTTAGGATTCGTGGCCAAATATCTTTGTAAAAAATCTGATACGGGGCCCGTCGCGCTCTGGAATGCCATATAGGGCTTCTTTGCTTCGTTAGCGCCGGTTAGGATCGCGCATTTTTCTATCGACTTGACCCACCCGTGGTATTTCGTGGGGTCCCCGTCAAATGACGTCACTACCTGTGTCACCGTAGTCATGGCCATTGCAGCAATTTGAGAATTGATAGACTCTGTTAATGGGGCGAGAACACCAGCTGATTGTTGTTGTTGGGTAGCCATTATGATAATAAACAATTAGACTCACGTTTTGCGAATTTTCCCACACTGTTTCTGTTCACACTGTTCCTCTTCTGGTTTCACGTTGTGTCTGTGATTAGCGTTCAGATCCTGGCTCGAAGGCACCAGTTAAGAGATATGTGCCAATACGGGTACATATAACTCTTAAGGCTATCAAAACGGTTTGATTATTTATATACAACAAAGTCAATAATGTTCAATCATCGGCATCTGGGTTTCTCTTCCTGTCGTCTGCTTGGGTTGGGATCTTCTTCCGTCTTCATAGGTTGGGTGTATCTGCTTGTCTTCTACTCGGTTGAGTTCCGATTGAGTTTATCTTCCTGTCGTCTGCTCTTCTTCTTCTTCCGTCGGCGCATCAGTGAGCTGTTGTTAGAAATACAAGAGCATAATGTTTACCTTGTATTCTCGTCCATTGCTCCACACTGCTCTTCTAAGCGTCCGAGGGTTCGTGGTGATCGCTTTGTGCTCAGATAGAACTGTTTAGAACTGGCCCTGGGTGTTGGCTCCCTTCTTACTAAATACCAGAGCGGCCGCTAATGAAGGCCATGTGCATCTTCACGGCGCATCGGTTCCAGACGTACTTAGGGTAATTGAGTTATCGTCATCTCCCCATGGGTCCTATTAACTCTTCTGGTTTCAATGACCGCTGTGGGTGAAGTATCTCGTCTCGCTAATCCCGTAAACGTTCTGTTTACTTCACATCTGTCTTACTATGTATGTATCGGCCTGGAATCACCAGATCATTCGTTTTGATGTCCGGTATTTCGCAATGTTGATGTGGTCAGCAGGGCCGCTATTATGTGTGGTAAATTAGCGGCTCCCGCGACTAAGAGATTTCCTGTATTCTTCCCGGGTTGAAAGTTATGTCCCTGGGGTTGTCTTGTCACACAATTTCGCCTTTCTTGATCTTTTTTGATTTTTAGTATGTTGTTTATAATTGGTTAATAGACATAATCCTGCTAAGAAACATTGTGTTGCAATTAGTTTGAGGTTTGGCACTTTATTCTCATAAATGCACTGGACTGATAGTTACATTTTAAATGAAACAATTGTCCAATACTGAAAAGTGAATTTTTGCTGATATTTGTGTCAAGTTTGTGAGAGAAAAATCGAATATTTCTGGAAATGGCAGTGGTGACAATAGTAATAATTAACCCTGTTGCATAATACATGTAGTATTCAAAGCATAGAAGGCAGATTAGCCAATTGTATACATCAACCACAACTTGTAAGCACTTGTAGGACATGTTGTGACTTTTAGTGAAGTTTAATACCGCGTTCTGTAAAATCAAATGTTTGAGGGATCGGAAGGGGATAGGATCCCAATAATTGCATATGTCTTTGCTTGAAATGATGAGTTAATACAACCAATACGAAATAAAGTCACATTTCTCAAACAGTTCCAAACAGCATAAACTGATCTAGAAGATATTAGTGAAACAACGTCATGTTTTCAACTTCCGGTGGCCATTTTTGCGGAAAGTTTCAATGTTGCCCTATATAAGTGGCATTATGTCTTCTATTTACGTAACTATATACATTTGTATACATGTTACTAGATTTCCCCGCTATTAATTTGCATCAAACTGACTTAGGGCCTAGTCTGATAGAAGCCTTCTTGTCTGGAATCTTCACGGCCACGTTTGTTTCGTGTTAACATCCCTTAAAAGTTGAAGGACATAATAAGGAACAAAATGAGTGGGGTAACGTTAAGTCCCAGGGGTGCAAGTGTACCCATATTAACTCCCGGACTATGCACACCCCTATTAGCACCCGGACTATGCACACTGTCTGTGTACCCCTATTAGCTCCCGGACTATGCACACTGCTTTCGATAGTGTACCCCTATTAGCTCCCGGACTATGCACACTGCTCCCGGACTATGCACACTGCTTTCAAGTGTACACCTATTAGCTCCCGGACTCTGCTTTCGATATTTTGGAATGCAACAACTGAACAACTCTTGAAAGAGTTTATTGTGGGAATACAATGCATACTATAATGTTCAGGTAACTTTGCTTTTATCGTAAAATAGGGTGACTTTGGACAGCGAGGTTACATTGGACAGTGTGAATCTCTAAGGATACAAACATCTAACACTTTGTTTATGACACATGCTTTTATAAATCCACTTGCGTTTTAATTGTCAGTCAACCCTGACCTCTATTGTAAATGCTGTGTGAGCTCGAATGCGTTCCAGATATTACCAGGAACGGTCTGTAACG
Organism: Siphonodentalium dalli; assembly: GCA_032622095.1. Taxonomy (NCBI): domain Eukaryota; kingdom Metazoa; phylum Mollusca; class Scaphopoda; order Gadilida; family Siphonodentaliidae; genus Siphonodentalium; species Siphonodentalium dalli. The sequence goes on from CP136062.1 coordinate 59,247,977, forward strand.
CGGTTGAAAGTTTTTCTTGTTTGTTTTTTAATGTACATCAATTGAATGACAGTATTGGAACCAACTTATGACTGATAAACATTCATGTTCAATTATATGGTCTAAAATGAGATAAAAAGTAAAGCTCAAGCTTTTGGATTTTTCACATTGGAAGCACCCTTGTGTGAGCCCTTAGCATTTCTTTGGTGTGATTCGGACACTAGCCCAGGGTAAGCATCTTCCGCCACGACCGCTAATATAGCCTATATATCCTATTTCACTATACATAAATATATTTATATTATTCTTAAAGCCAACATAGCGGTGTTGTAATATTTATTTTTATTATCACTTGATGGTGTCCTTGATAACCCCGACAACTCAACACAGTGAGCATATGTCTCCATTGGAATGTAGACTAAAGGTCTTACTGCGAAGTATCCGGAGTGTATTTAATCCGATTAGTAGATGTTTGGTCCGCATTTAGGGGTTTTCTGGTGTGGTGAGCCAGAAACTGTGATTAGCCGCAATAATAATTTGAAGGATTAGTTGTTTTAACGGAATTCTGAGATGGTGCTTTCGTGAAACCTTGAAGGCAGTATGATTAATTAGTCTCCATATACTCGGTGGTGAATGAAACCTTGTCGGAAATTATTTCATAATGAGTTTCGAAATTGTTTGTAAATCATTCAGTGTTAAGCCACCGTATATTGGCTTCGGTCAGTCAAATGCATATGTCTAGTTCGATAGAAATTAGAACAAATAACAAAGAAAAGATACATGCCAGTCGAAAACAATTCCAATGTCGTATAAGAGAACCGAGAAACTAACAGTTTAGTCTATTTGCCGCGAGGTGGCAACACGTCAACATAATAACATATCAATGGTCAAGGCGTTTGTCATTTTTTCTTTGCAATGGGTGTTTGGTTATAACCAATAATATGTTAGTATATCAATGCAATGGGTGTTTGGTTATAACCAATAATATGTTGGTATATCAATGCAATGGCCGTTGCATGTTTGGCGAGGAACCTTTCAACCAATTGGAACGTATGCACCCTTTGCGAACACGTCATAGCTGACGTATGTGTGTACATATTTCATAATTATCATAGGTTTAGTTTGGCTCTTCCAATGTTAAAACAAAATTTCACATGCTTTATCACAATACACATACTATACACATAATGTACACACAAATTACATATAATCATCTATATATGCATAGCCATTACATATATTCACATTTTCCCCAAATCACTACATGTACATTAAAGCTCCAATATATGTTATATTTGCCTAATAATCTCATATATATTTTGAAGACCTCTGTTTGTCTGTCTGTCTGTCTGTATGTCTGTCTGTATGTCATTTATACAACTATACGATTCTCGACCGATCGGGACGAAACTTGGTACGTGTGTGTAGTTTGACCAGGCGGTGGACGTTGTCGTATTGGCGAGCCCGTGTGGCTCCCGTGCAGCGCATGCGTAGACGAGATCTCGGAAACGGGTGGAGCTATCGACTTGAAATTTGATATGTGAATGTATCTTGCCCCGGATACGAATTTTATCGGGTCGCCGAGCCCGCGCGACGCCAGCTTCGCGCATGCGCAGACCAGATCTCGGAAACGGGTAGAGCTACCGACTTGAAATTTGGTTTTTGAATAGCCCGGACAACGTCGGGCTGGGTAGAGCTATCGACTTGAAATTTGGTTTTTGAATAGCCCGGACAACGTCGGGCTCATCGGCTAGTCTCCTATATATTTTGAAGACCTATGTCTGTCTGTCTGTCTGTCTGTCTGTCTGTATGTATGTCATTGATACAAATCTACGATTCTCGACCGATCGGGACGAAACTTGGTACGTGTGTGTAGTTTGACCAGGCGGTCGTCAACGTTGTATTGGCGAGCCCGTGCGGCGCCGGTTCGCGCATGCGCAGACGAGATCTCGGAAACGGGTGGAGCTATCGACTTGAAATTTGCTATGTGAATGTATCTTGCCCCGGATACGAATTTTATCGGGTCACCGGGCCCGTGCGACGCCAGCTTCGCGCATGCGCAGACCAGATCTCTGAAACGGGTGGAGCTATCGACTTGAAATTTGGTATGTGAATGTATCTTGCCCCGGATACGAATTTTATCGGGTCACCGGGCCCGTGCGACGCCAGATTCGCGCATGCGCAGACCAGATCTCTGAAACGGGTGGAGCTATCGACTTGAAATTTGGTATGTGAATGTATCTTGCCCCGGATACGAATTGTATCGGGTCGCCGACTCCGTGCGACGCCAGCTTCGCGCATGCGCAGACCAGATCTCGGAAACGGTTAGAGTTATCGACTTGAAAATTGTTTTTTGAATAGCCCGGACAACGTCGGGCTCATCGGCTAGTCTATTATATATTTTGGGAAATCTGTGTGTATGTGTGTGTGTGTGTTCGCGACGGACTCGAAAACGGCACAGCCGATTTCGTTGAAACTAGGTATGTGGGGGTACTTTCAGCCGGGGAGTGGCATGGGCCTGTTAATTTGCCCGTGCGACGTGACCTTGACCTTGAAATCGGGTCATTTCAAGGTCGAACGCCCGAGTATCACGGGATTTCGATGAAAATTAGTGTCTGTGGATACTTTCGTATGGGGAGTGTCGTAAGCCTATTAGTTTGCCCGTGCGACGTGACATTGACCTTGAAATCGGGTCAATTCAAGGTCAAATCGAGAATTTGTATGGGATTTCGACGAAATTTGACACGTAGGGTTACTTTTGTCTACTGAGTGTTTTCGACGGGTCAAATCGTGACCCCGACCTGACCTTGACTTTCAAAATGATCAATTCGGTGTCAAATCGGGTAAAACCGGATGGATTTCGACGGGTACTTTTGTCGGGTACTTTTGTCCGGGCAGTGTTTTGGACGGGTCAAATCGTTACCCGACCTGACCTTGACCTTCAAAATGGACAATTCAAGGTCAAATCGCGCAATTCGTCGAAAATCAGAGGGGAAACAGCCCGGGCGAACCTGACGTTGACCTTCAAAATGAACAATTCGAGGTCAAATCGGGTAAAACCGGATGGATTTCGACGGGTACTTTTGTCGGGTACTTTTGTCCGGGCAGTGTTTTGGACGGGTCAAATCGTGACCCCACCTGACCTTGACATTCAAAATGGACAATTCAATGTCAAATCGCGCAATTCGCCGAAAAGCAGAGGGGAAACAGCCCGGACGAAGTCGGGTCCACCTGCTAGTATGATCTAAATGGCGTGATCATTTATGACTATGGTTTTCTTGTCCCACTCCATTTAGAGTATTCATCGGTCTTATATACGATGCTGATTGTACATATAAAATATCAAACAGTATGCCGCCGAATTTTTGCGATACAGCGTACAATGCGAGGGACATTATTACAGATGTTCCGACCGTGGCTTGTCACTTTCAAGGTAAATTGCTGTATCGACAATGAGTATGCACGAACTATGTATATATACAGTACCAGCCAGAAGAAGTTGTATATTGAGGCGCGCCTTTATTGTGATATTGAGCGCGCTTAATTTCGAAAAAGGCGCGATTGTATCACAATACCAACAATCTGTCGCGCTTATTATTGCGATATTGAGCGCAGAATAGCATTGTCGCAATATTGAGCGCGACTAAACTTCATACAGACACGATAGTGTTCTATTTATATTAGATAAATGATGTGCATAATTATATACAAATCTAAAACATTGTCTCTATTTATGCCAAAGCTTGTTATTTATATGACATCATTTCTTAACGCGGCGACCGTGACCGGGGACAAACTTCCGGCTTGACTTCCGGCTTGCCGCTTTTAGTTTCTGGTCCCCTACAGTAATGCCCTAAGTAATCGATCCCTTTACCACAGCAGAATTATGGGTAACTTTTCAGGATTTAGTCGGAAATTTGGCGTGTTGCTATTCATCGGAAAGCTCTCGGGGAGAGCTTTCCGATGAATGGCAAGAAGCCATATTTCCGAATAAATCCTGAAAAATTACCCATAATTCTGCTGTGTTTAAGGGGTCGATTACTTAGGGCATTACTGTATATGTACGTTTATGGATTTTATGGAAGTTTTGGATCAAGTACTAAATACAATATGTATAATGTTCTAAGAGTACGTTCACACTATGTAATATGACCGTCAGGCACCAATTAACTCTCTAACCCAAGGCGATTTTTAAATTTATTTTAAATTTATTTAAAATACAGATGTTTGTCTGACAGGATAAATTAACACGTGAAACTGTGGAAATCCACACTGAATATTCAATTACCAGTATTTGTTAAAACTCATATTTACATCTATAACTGAAAGTTACGAAGACCATATTGTGCCCAGATTTTGAATTTAAAACGTAAATAAACCATCTCACAAACATCTAGCTCATCAATTTCACGAGTTCCGGGTAGCAGCTGTATGTATCCCGAACGTTTGACGCGATGGTTTAGAGATTACAATTAAATTGACGTAGGTTCATGGCCTGCATGGAAACATGCACGGTGATTCACAGCGTGTCCGCGATCATATAATGAATGTATCATATTGCATGTATATGTGGGTGTTTTCGTTCTGTGTTGGCTCATTTGATAACATTTGATGTGACAACATAAGCCAATAATGGTGTGGTACACAGTAACAAGGTTCGAATGTTGACCTACATGTATACAGTATACACAACAGACGGGGGAATTTTTGGTGCAGTTGGAAACCTGAGTTACGCAAACTCTTCGAATTGCGATCCGATAGCATCGAGCATCACTATATTTAAAGGTACGGTTGGCCTTGGCGGTGGGTATCCTGTGAAAATATTTCCAGCCGTCAAAAACCGCCACAAACAGAAAGAACATCAAAATGTAAACAGACTTTGTCCGTATACAAATAAGAAATATCGCATAAACAGTATGTTATTGTCATATGTTTGACTATTGTTATGTAAACAAGAGCATAAAAAGTTACTTTTCTGGTGTTTGTTTATATTATGATGGTAAACACAAAGAGCGTTCTTTGTTGGTGAATTCCTGATATGGAACTAATAAAGAGCGTTTATGTCATGTGTGTGTGATTAGCCTGTAGCATTGTGCTTCTTCTGTAACACAATCAGGCTTTTGCTTAGGTAAAATATAGTAGGTCTTTATGATAACATGCTGTTTACGCGATGGTCATGGTATATATGAACGAAACTGTATGCGTTTTAATGTTTTTCTGTTTACGGTGTTAGGAACAAATATGAATATTTTCGACAATGAAGGCCTCGCGTGCCTTTAACCCTTCCATGACAGGAGCTTCCTGATTTTTTTGCGAAAACCCTGTGCCAATGCATTCTCTTATATATATGTTAGTCGACCATAGGTCGCCTCGCATATATAAGATAATGCATTGTCCTAACAAATGTTATATTATTTTTTATAATTGTTAAAGAATGTAAGAAAAAATAAAACATAAATGATAAAACATTGTTAAAGAATGTAAGAAATAATGATAAAAAATAATAAAAATTGTTAAAGAATGTAAGACAAAATTGACAAAAATGATAAAATTGCTAAATAATATAAAAAAAACGATATAATAAAAAAAATTATACAAATTGTGAAAGAATATAATCAATAATGAAAAACAAAAATGATAACAAAATGTTGTTAAATAATGTAAGAAAAATTTATAAAACAAATGTTTAGGCCTGTGCATTCTCTTATATGTGTGAGGCGACATAAGGTCGACTCGCATATATAAGATAATGCATTAGCTATTACGATTACGTATATGATATATTGTCCTATACTAGTAAGGTGGACACCATCACAATTTACCTACGATGGCGAATTGGTGAGACGGCAAATGCCACCCTATTTCAGTTACACATATAACTGGTGGAAACAGTAATATACGTCTCTTTCAGATCCCATTTTCTTATCCGTGCACGGATGTTAAAGCATCCCCAAACAGGACCGGTGGAACATCCATGACGCATCTGCACATAATTAAATTGAGTGGGTAATATGTCGTCTCACATACGAAACTCCCATGCGTAAAGATCGAATTTTGGCGGTATACTGCATGACAGGATATTTTAGATATCTGTAATCGAATTCGTGATGTTGCGATTTGCCTCCCTCTACTGACATGTTACGTCCATTGGTGAGAGCTTTCCGATGAATGGCAACATGCCATATTTCCGACTAAATCCTGAAAAGTTACCCATAATTCTGCTGTGGTTAAGGAGTCGATTATTTAGGGTATTACTGCATAATTATTGTCGCAATACGGGCACGATCTAACTCTCTTCCCAAAATTGGACACAATGAGCTCGCGACACTACTTCATATTTAATGTGGTGAACATGGACGCGAACATTAAGAACTTCTATTTCGATCGGCATTAAACAATCTAAATAACAACACTTAAACAAATATGACCGACCGAGCGGGGAACGCAGACAAAACGCAATTCTGTATAACACTCGTGTCTTAGCTGCGCAGCTTATGTTGACGATTTAAAAACACTTTACGAACATTAATAATGCAAATCGCTTTGCCCCGATGGGGCTTGTGACAGACTTGTGAATGACTAATATTTCAAAATATTGAAATATGTTTAGTAAATCTACTTTGTGAAGATATTGCATATACCCTTTAACAAACAACATATATGCATGCGGTGTATGTGCAGCGTAAACTCAAAACGTTACTCTCTTCATGTGGCAAAACACACTGAGGACATGATAAGAATCTCATCTTATAAAATAATTTCTTCATGGCAATACTCGTAACGTGCATTATCTCTAAACATTATGTGAAATTATATTGGACTAGCTGATGTGCCCGACTTCGTCCGGGCTATTTATGGATTTATTTATGGCCACCCCCATCTGGGCAGAATACTCAATTGAAATTGATATGTTCGTATATGAGCCAGGCCAAGGTCAAGGTCGATGACAAGGTCGCACGTGAAATTGGACCCGCCCATATTGTTCCCGGTGTCAAAGTAGGCTTGTCGGTCAAGGTCCAGCAACTTGCCTATATGAGAGTGTGTTATAGAGGTCAAGGTCAAGGACACGGTCGCACGTCAAATTGGACGCCAATATTGTTCCCGTGATCAAAGTTGACCAAATCTCAGTGGGACGGTCTAGCAGTGTTCGAGTCTATAACACATACACACGCAGACAGACAGACAGAAGTTCCAAAATATATAATAAACGACACTCTATAATTACATTTCCGAAAGGTAAACATAATAATGGCGTTACACATTGTGTCGCATGTTTTAAACAATAGATTTACTTAAAATATGTTGCAATATTCTAAAAACAATAGCAACATTTTGCTGCCCCTGGTCCTGGAATACATGTACGTGGAGAAAACACAATAGTTCTTGGTAATATAAGTTCCCGTTGACTGGTCGCTTTGGTTCATAAGTTGTACTTAAAGGGACATAAGGTTCACAAAACAGGTAAATCTTCGCAAATATAAAAATATGTAAAACATCATCACAAAGAAGGACACACTCATACAAACATATATATACAAACATATAGTCCTTATTTATAGTTATCCAATCACGAAATTTCGCGTCTTGAAACCATTTTTATGCAAATACAAATATAAGTGATTTGTCAACAAACATGCATCGCGAATCGTGTAGTAAGTTCAATGGTAACATTTTGTTGTCCCAGGTCCTGGTATATTTGAAGCCACATGCAAAGGCGGTTTGCGCCGCTCAAAAATACACATAATAGTATTCGCTTTTGAGTTTACCCGGAATTGAAATAGGTCGATAAATATCTGAACTACTTTTCTACTTTTCTACGAACATTCTGTAACCCAAAAAAGACGCATTGAAGTAACGAAAAATACAACTATGAACACGGTGTATGGATCCCAAACAAATACCCGCCATTTGCAATTTTTGCATGACATGTAAGAGAAAAGAGCGTTTATCTCTTCTCTGGTGAAAAATTTAAAACTGCTGGAAACTGGTTGTGACTTTGGCAAGAGTTCTTCAGAGCATATTAATCCGGTATATCAATATGTCGTGTATTTATCGACCTATGATATCCGTCCCTCCAAATTACGTAGAAATAATTTGGAGGTTCGACTGAGCCATGTCCGTTTAACATTATTTCTTGGTAATAACAGGACTAATAAATATTTTAAATGACTTGAATGCCACGAACAGTTTACGCGTTATTCATCCAAGCAACGGATACCCAGCTAATAGCTCACAATTGAGAACGCTCTATATTTATCTACCGTTTAAGCCCCTGTCACACTCAGGCCGGCGCTCTCATTTCGCTGCAAAAGTATCAAAGCGCCCACCTAAACGCACTAATGTCTCCAAGAACCGATTGGTGACGCAGTGGACACTGGCTACAACGGGCGAGGATCGCCATGGTCGCCCATAGGTGTCAGAGCGCCGCTATGCATGCACAAAACAAGCGCAGAGGCTCGGCGTTCTGACCTGGGGTCAATACTATGAAACTTTTTCTTTGTAAGAATCTACAATTGTTTGTAAGAAATAACAATTTATCATTCCGCCAATACTATGAACCTACGATTACAAACATAAATCACAAATAGTACGTGTTCTTTGTATTTACAAATATCTCCAATCACAAAGAATGTTCGAGTACTATGAAACATAATTTTTCAGTTTTCGCACCCTTAACACGGATAATATATATATCTATGATACGCAGGGACGTGGCGACAAGGGGTCGATTCACCCCCTCGGGAAAATATTTTGTCAGCTGGAAATTTCAAGTACAACCCACAGGGACGTCGCGACAAGGGGGTTGGGTTATGTTTCTCGCTCCAAACATTTTATCAACACGTTCAACAGCTGGAAATTTGATACCTGAAACAACATGAATTGGAAATTTTACAACAACAATAGGTTGAACTTGTTCTGTTATTTTGTTTTTTCCAACAATTTATTAGGGGGTATGTTTTGTTTTAGACCAACATTTGCATATTTACCTCCTTTGGTCAAAAGTTTGGATTGAAATGGCCTATATTTAGAAATTGTCAAACCTTATGGGGTGTCAGCTTGGATGTGATGTAGCAGTATGTGTTCCTTGTAACTACTGAAATTACCCAAGTTATTGAAAGTTACAACGTTAAGAACTTGTCTAGAATGTCTATATAGGGTGTCAAACATAAATTGTCGATTTTCACATCCTTAAACCAGAGCTTATAACCATCTGATTCGCAGGGATGTAGCCCCCTTATGAAAATGTGTTATCAATGGAAATCTCATAAACAGGGACATGGCGATAGTGGTCTTGGGAACACGATGCCTGGCACATTACAGCTGTTCAGAATAGGATGGGGCGAGTAGCCGCCAAATCGTATGAGTCACAACATCTCTGACAAAAGTTAGTGATTAATACAAATAGTGAGTGATACTTGCGGATTATAGCCAACATTAGCATGTAACATGTACTTACCATAATCAATGATATATCCAAGAATGGATAAAAATGACGCGTGTTCCCAATGTGAGTACGATTTTTCGCTTAAGAATGCATTGCGGATTATCCTTTGAGTTTCAATCGTCGACGCGAATGCATTTGGTCACGGTAAAGGACACGAATACGAAGATGCAAGCACATTTTTCATAAATGACTAGAGCATAAATGCAGTGACGTGGCAAGATGCTCTTTTTTTTTCTCGAAACGTCGATATCCAACTGTATCCCCACCCCTCAATTATAAACAATTATAAAATTGTTTACCCCGGTTGGCTTCTGATTTTCAAGCTGTAACAGTAAGTTGTGCACCCCCGCCCCTTGGATTGGACATATTGACTAAATATGACTAACTTAGTGTTAGTCACAAACGTTTTGAGTAACTTTGGTCAATTATTGGAATTATTTGCACATAATTCAGCAACTTTAATTTACGCCATCCAATTGACTAAGAAAAGTCCCCATTCCTTAGTCGTTATGACTAACATCACCCTAGTAATTTTGATTAATGTTATGCCTCAGTCATGTTGGCTGAACTAAGTCAGTCATCCTGAGGAAAAACTTTGACTAACATATGTTAGTCATATTGACTAAGTTTTGTTATCAGCGTAGAAAAATTAAAATACTTTCCTCTTGATATACGATTCCATCGTTATGTGGAATTTATAGGCATTGTTTTGTTCAAAGGGTGCATATGGAAATTATAGGATGGACAACCCGTCGCCAAACTGAGCCCATATAGCCACGTCCCTATCTAGATATATTATAAGATATCGGAGCAGTTTGATATTATAAAATGACACTCCTTTTGGTTTGGTATGGTTTATTAGGGTTTATCAACGTTCTAGCCGCTATGCCACACACGACGTTGTCAATTTTACGGGTGGAGGAAAGACCACCCAGAGGCTCGATTTCACCGAGAAATCGTCCCACTGCGTGTAGAAACCACCGACCCCCGGAAAGCAACTGACAAACTTGCCCAGATACACGATTCCGGTCACCCTCCATGTGACGGGGTTAGAACCAGCTTCATCAGCGCTGGACGCCATGTAACAGTGTAGTGCACCTGTCATTCTACCGACTGGCACTCTACCGCACCACTCCTATAACCGAGACCATTAGCACGTCCCTGCTTCGATACACCCCTCCCGATAAAATGGAGCCACGTTACTGCCTCGATGTGTTATGATAAGAGTAGCGGATCAGTTTGAAATAATAGGATGGTCACAATATATATAATGCTATACCATCAAAATATAATATTTTATTTTCACAAACTGAATGATTGTAAATTTGTAATTTGTAAAAACAATGATACCAAAATGTTTGTAGTACTCGGTATTACACTGACTTGTACTTACATACACACACTACAAACGAACCGTTTAATTGTTAACTTGCGCAGACAAGTGGTCATCAACTTAGCAATCCGTGAACCGATTGGATACCTCTGATAAGCGTTCACCTCTCAACTTATGATTGGTTATTTCTTTTGTAACTTTGGCCTGCCGTGATTCAATATATTGTTATTCGCTCACAGGCAAAGGTTTGTCCGTATTCAATCTACAATAATCAACAGTAGATCTTTGTGCAATTTGCGAGATTTTGTTAGCTCATCGTTTCATAGTACCGGCGTTCTCACTAATCACAATATGATAGCACGCATTGTATCTTCCCCATATAAATTGTTGTCAGTTATTTTAGCTCTATATACATGTCCGTCTAATTTGAACTGGTATTCAGATAACACTGATAACATGTGCATGGGAGCAGAGTGTGGAGTTAGTTTTTTCTAAGTTTTACAGCTGCCTTTTAGGGGTTTCACCTCTCGCCCAGTCTAAGGTATTACAATAATACGGCTAAATTTTCCCTGTACTATGAAACCACTGTGATAGTTAACACAAATTTGTAATTACAAATTAATAAATACAATTTGTATTTACAGGTATAAAATTGTTCATAGTATTGACCCCTGGACGTAGTACTGTCGCCGTGATAGCGCAAAGCAAAGCGCCAAGCGAGCGAGGTGAGCGTTAATATGTGGACGTAGCAAGAGTGCATATTAGCTTCTCGTGGTCGCAGCAAAGAATTAATCTTGTCTTTTGCGACTACAGTAAGCTTAATCAAATTCTCACCACGTGCCTTTCCCGTCCTTAATACGCTCAATGAGGCTCTGTCCAAAACTATTGCGCTCTTTCTGCGCTGTCATGGGGTGTTATGGACTGGTTCCCGCGCATAGAACGTCCACATTGTGCTGCCACTGCGACTCTGGCGCTCGCTTTACGCCCATGCGTTATACATGGCGTTCTTCCGGCGTTTACAGCAGGTTTACGGTACGATTCCACTTTGAAATGCGGTCTGCTCATACCACTGTCACACTCCGCTGCGATCAGGCTGGCGTTTGATTTGAGTTGAACAGTGTCAAAATACGAGTAACGGAAAGTGGAAGCGCGGAAAATTGTCAGAAATTTTCAATCTGTTAAAACAAGAGAACCAATGTCAGAAATGGTAACGCGCTCAATATCATATATTATAAACCCAAGAATGTAATTGTAGAATATAAAATATATTGGTTTTGCGAATGACCAACTCAGAATTCCGTTAAATAACAATAACAACCAACACCTAATTAACGAACCGGTGGCCGACTCGACCGTCTCCGACCACAACCCCCAGTGGGTTGCAGACATTTCTTTTATTTGTAATTGACATATAGTTTATCACAAACAAAAAATCAACATTAATCAACGTTGATTAACACAATAAACGAAATTGAATTTCCCCAACTTTTTACGGGACTCGGCCTCCAGCTTGCAGTTTGACTTTTAATCATCCCAAAAATTCCCATTCTATAAATAAAACTAATATAACACCCATTGATAATGTCAGCCCGCACGAAACGAGAAACGATAAACTGCCCCACCAGTTATACATGCGGCGCGCGTGACAAGCTATGCTCCTATCCCGCTTATCACGTTTTCATCGCGCTCTTTGTACGACCCATTGCGTTCCTGTTGTGTTACGTCAAGTCTCACGCTCTCACTGCGTTTCCTCCACGTCGTAAACGCTCTTAATGCGTTCAAGTCGTTGTCATTGCGTTGTTAGTACGCTTTGCGCTGTCATGGCGACGGTACTACGCCTGGTCAGAACGCCGGACCTCTGCGCTTGTTTTGTGCATGCTCAAAACAAGCGCGGCGCTCTGGCGCTCTGGGGCGATCACGGAGACCCTCTCCCGTCCTAGCCAGTGTCCAATGCGTCACCAATACGTTCTTGGATACCTTACTGTGCTTTGCTTGGCGCTTTGATTATTTTTCAGCGCAATGCAAGCGCCGGCCTGATCGCAGCGGAGTGTGACAGTTGTTTAATCGGACAGCTAATCTATTGCGGAGTGTTGGGTATTTTCCCCACAACATAAAATCCAAGAAAACTAAGATGCATGCATCAGGTCACCCATGAACTATTTAGCAATAGAATAATTCAGTTCGGTTGCGGTTTCACAACGTTACAACTGACATACGATTACACAAGACACACCTTGAATGTGAAACTGGGTAAGAGTGAATATTAATGTTCTAAATCCCATGTTTCACCTTTAGTTGTGATTGGGGGGGGGGGGGGGTGGGTCGTACTTTATTAACACGCAAGTAGTGTAATTAAGTACGGGTAATTAGAAGTAACAAATCGTTTAGTTTCTATCGTATCGACTGAAAGGGGTGAGCAGATTATTGGTGATGAATGTTCTCGTTAGCTGTCAATATAATATGCATATTTGCCCCGTTACGTTTATACACTGTAGCATTGGCGGGCCAGAGTGTGTTGACATGTTAATTGTTTGGTTCATTAATAACAGATCAGCGGGGATTTGTCGTGAAAACGTACACGTATACGTGGAAATATGCTACGGTTACGGTTAAATTAATGGTTCTTCTATTACACCACCGTGTATACTCGGTTTAAATAGGTATATTATATAGGGACGTGTGCTCAATTTTGGTGTGGACCGATGATCGAAAAAACTAAATCGGAGGTAAATGTCGCAGGCCGGAGGGCCATTTTTTCAATAATTTTTAAAGAAATTGAGCAGTTGCAACAGAAGCAGCAAAAAAGGGTGTACAATTGGCAAATGATGAGGGGCGGTGTGACGTGTAACTAGGATTGAAATTAGATATGCAATTTGGAGATTATTGAATGAGGGATGTTATATTAATTATATTAAAGGGACGAGAGGGTTTAGTTGTCGAAAATATTTGTTCCAAACACCGTAAACAGATCAATATTAAAACGCATACATTTTGGTTCAAATATACGATCACTATCCCTTAAAGGAATACGGTCCTGAAAAAAACAATATTATTTTCTTTCAATATACCGATAATATATATATAAAATGTCCATTGGGCGCTTATAATCTAATATTCGGCCGCCAATCGTTATTTTTATAACGATTCAAAAAAATTCCGAAGTTAGCCGAAGATTTTGTTGTAGACGAAGTCACGTGATCATCAGCCCGATCACGTTATTGTCACATGTAAACAGAAGCATAGCACGTGATCGATCACGTGGTAACTCATTGACAACGCATAGATACGCGACGGCGGTATTTTAAGTTTGCATGTAGTCGATCGCGGCCTTTGACGATTGTCGCGTTATCACACTGCGAATGCAAAACTTCGCCGAAACATCGCCTTTCTCGTAATTAAATGTCGATCTTTATCGTGTTATTATTACTATTATTATATGTATCGCGATGTGTTGTTACTATAAAGCCATGCCCGTATATTATTCAGTTTTGCGCGCATTTATCTATATAAACGCGTGCTCGTGTTTATATATATTTTTTCGTTACCGGAATAGTCCAAGTTATATTATATATGCATATCAAGATTGCATATATACGCGAAGACTTGCACAGTTATTAGGCAATTATCATCTCGTAAACATTCCAATTTCCAGATGCCATTAGTCGTGTGTCAATAAAGAGCGTTTCGTTTTATTTATCGTAACGCGGTAAAACAACACAAAATTGGTTTATTGCTGTCGGATTTAATCAATTATAATCAAGTCATTCATTACCAATATGATATGTTCATTTTTCCTTGGTTATGAATCATGTAATTATTTGGGCAATATGGTGTTTATATATATTTCGGAATATTGCTTCCCCCACCCCAAAACAATCTAGCCGACTGTCACTGATGGAAATTCACTACATCTATGCATGGTTATTGACCTATTAAATTAGCACTCTAGCGATGCGGTCTATTGAATATCCAGGTCATAAATCGACCTCTATGTGGCAATTACGCATAACAATAGGGTTATAAACATCCAATCATATATAACACGTTTTGAAGGAGGGATAATAATCCGGTTTAATATGGAATCACATATTCAAGTGCTCTTTATTCGCAATATATCGTAATAGTGAACGCTCTTTATTGCGTCAAGGTAAAGGGACTCGACTTAGAACAGTTGTCATCGTGATTTTTTCTACTGATTACACCAATACAGGTCAATACATGTACACGAACTTCCGATATGCATGCTTTATATATCCTTCCGAGTCATAGCAATTTCCGCTTTATTAAACTCTTTTATTCGTACCATATTAGGAAAACTCTTAACATGGAACGCTCTTTATGGAGCCATGGTGAAGGAAATGGGGAATCGACTAAGAATAGTTGTTATCGTGATTTATTCAACATACTCTCCACTTTAACTGCAATTGTAAGTATTCGTAACCATGACTGACTTGTCAAATTAAACGCTCTTTATTTGGTATATGTAATCGGTTTCTGATGATTGCGCAACGGGTTTCCCACAGAAATCCCGCCAAATGGCACGTAAACGAACATCGTTTGGAAATGAATACAGCATTATACCTAACCAAGAAAACTAAGATGCATGCATCAGGTCGGCCGTGAACTATCTACCATAGAATTGTTGTAGCTATCGATTATACATTTTGGAACACCTGTCTGTATGTATGTGTGTATGCATGAATGCATGTGTGTATGTGTTATAGACTCTAACACTGCTCGACTGATCCGACTCGGATTTGGTATTTAACGTGTCAACTTGACCTCGCTCATAGGCATGTTTCTGGACCTTGACCGATCCGACTAAAAATTTGTGTGTAGGACTACTTCGATCCCGGGAGCAATATTGACGGGTCCAATTTCACGTGGGACCATGTTCTCGAACGTGCTGATGTAGGCATGTTTCTGGACAATTTGGACGGGTCAAATCTTGATCCCGACCTGACTTTGACATTCAAAAAGATCAATTCAAGGTCAAATCTGGTAAAACGAAGTATTTCAACGAAATATAATACCTGCTGTTACTTTTGTCCCAGGAGTGTTTCGGGTGTGTTACATTATGACCCTGACCTGATCTTGACATTCAAAATTGTCAAATCGGGTAAAGCCGGGCGGATTTCGACGGGTACTTTTGTCGTGACTTTTGTCCGGGGAGTGTTTTGGGCGGGTCAAATCGTGACCCGACATGACGTTCACCTTTAAAATGGTCAATTCAAGGTTAAATCGCGCAATTCTCCGAAAATCAGAGGGGAACATCCCGGACGAAGTAGGGTCCACCAGCTACTATTATATATTTCTAGATTTAGTTACAAACTAAATACCTGTATATTGTACAAAGAAATGTTTGACAAATATATCTGTATCAATATTACCATACGGGTCATTAAAATAGATACGACGAAACAAAGTTTGAAGGGTGCATGGTATCAGGTAAATTTTTATATTTCAAATGATGACAGGAATGCGGAAAGTTGAAGTACCTACGTAATACTGGCTATCCGAATGAAGAGATATACATGTATATAAAAACCAAAATAGAAGATGACTGCTGGCGACAATGTTTTCCAAAAAAATTCAAAGCATTCGATAGCTCCCATCTAGTTGTCAGCCCGAAGATCAATATAAAGTGTGGTGACTATCAGATGAGGGATATGACTGTACAGTTGCTAAACAATTCAGTCACGCAAAAGAGGATCAAACAGTAAGATACCAAATTGCTGCCTGTGGTAATGTTTTTTAACGAAATTCGGGAAAATTAGATTACTCTCCCCCTGGTTATCCAGAAGATCATTGTGGAATCTGGTGACGATCGGAAAGGGGTGTCGTCTGTAGGATCAACCAAATTATTTAGCCATAAAAATAGTAAAATTCAAGATCACCGCTGGCAGTGATGTCTTCACAAGGACAGCTTGAGAACAAAACATGGCTCACATCTAGCGGTGACCCAAACTATCCACATGAGAAAAAGTTCTCCAATAAAAGCTGGCTGCAGGGTGCGCCAATTGATTCAAATTCGAAATTTAACAGGGTGTACTGCTTGTGGCCATGTTTTCCCCGCAAATTTGATAGACTGATGGACAAAACCACTGAATCCGTTGAATCAATATACATGTATACATGGATTAATGTATATGCATTGTTATACACAGTACTGGTATATAAAGGTACTGAAAATAACAATATTACTAGTATACACAAAATAAACCATATATCATGGCTATGGGTTCTAATATCCGAATATGACAGCTGATAACTTGGTGTGAATTGAAGAGTGGTGGTGTCTCACGCATATCTAACCCTCCATGTTAGAAACATGCCATTAAATGTCATAAGTATAATCTAGCTTGAGGACAGAAGTTATCCATAAAAAAACCCCTTAATTCAACCAGGTCCTCGCGCGATGTATGGTCGATCACATGATGATCTAGGGGGGATTAGAATTGTTGTATAAAAACAGCACTGCATGTAAATATAAAATAAAATAGTGCTACATCATATTACAGATTATTGCCATATATAATCAGTGACTATACAGACAGTCTGACAAAATAAAGTTTCAGTGACACTCTATCCGAAGAGGGGAATAATTCCATCTGTTACAGTCAATGGAGCAATTATGAATCTGGAAAGGTGAAATTTCTAAGTAATACTAGATATCGACATGACGCGATAACATATAACGTAAATGCAATATGGCCGCTGGCGACCATTTTTTCCTATAAAATTAAAAAAATATTTGATAGCTCTCATCTGATAGATCAATATCAAGATAAATATGAAGTTTAGTGATGATCGGATGAGTGAAGTGGACTGTGCTAAACGGTTTAGTAATGCTTAAAAAGATTTTTACCTTAATATTGTTATGTACACTTTATAAACTTCACTGAGTCATCTTTGTCATGTATTGAGTTTGATATCTGTTGTTAACAGTTTATAAATCATGTATGTCTCATGATTGTTATTTTAATTTATGTGTTTATTATCATTAAATAAAGTTGAATTCCTTAAAAAGATTCTTACCTCAATGTTTTTATGTTCACTTTATAAACTCCACTGAGTCATCTTTGTCATGTATTGAATTTGATATCTTTTGTTAACAGTTCATAAATTATGTATGTCTCGTGTTCGTTATTATATTATATACACTTTATAGTGTGTTTCAGAACGAAAACAAAATGAATAAAATCAACAAATTTGTAAATTTAAAAACAATTCAAACGTTGTTGTATTCCATGTCCCAGCCCGGACATATACACCAAATTTCAATAATATTCATTGAGAAACAACGGACCAAACGCCATATAACACCCAGTATGCATCTTTTATTCCGAGTTGGCCTTTTATTCCGAGTTGGCACGCGCCGATTGGGCGAGTTAGCCCATGGGGCGAGTACGCCGATACCGACACCTTTTCTATTTGCAGCAGGTTAAGTTTACGGGTAATTTAATTTACAAAGTTCCCCAATTGGTATCGTAAATAGAGCGACCTTATTTGACAGAGAATGCCTCTGTTATTGATTACAAGACACACCTTGAATGTGGAACTGTGTAAGAGTGAATATTAATGTTCTAAATCCC
Source organism: Siphonodentalium dalli (assembly GCA_032622095.1). NCBI lineage: Eukaryota > Metazoa > Mollusca > Scaphopoda > Gadilida > Siphonodentaliidae > Siphonodentalium > Siphonodentalium dalli. The sequence continues at coordinate 59,266,329 of CP136062.1, forward strand.
ATGTTTCACCTTTAGTTGTGATTGGAGGGGGGGGTCGTACGTTATTAACACGCAAGTAGTGTAATTAAGTACGGGTAATTAGAAGTAACAAATCGTTTAGTTTCTATCGTATCGACTGAAAGGGGTGAGCAGATTCTTGGTGATGAATGTTCTCGTTAGCTGTCAATATAATATGCATATTTGCCCCGTTACGTTTATACACTGTAGCATTGGCGGGCCAGAGTGTGTTGACATGTTAATTGTTTGGTTCATTAATAACAGATCAGAGGGGATTTGTCGTGAAAACGTACACGTATACGTGGAAATATGCTACGGTTACGGTTAAATTAATGGTTGTTCTATTACACCATCGTGTATACTCGGTTTAAATAGGTATATTATATAGGGACGTGTGCTCAATTTTGGGGTGGACCGATGATCGAAAAAACTAAATCGGAGGTAAATGTCGCAGGCCGGAGGGCCATTTTTTCAATAATTTTTAAAGAAATTGAGCAGTTGCAGCAGAAGCAGCAAAAAAGGGTGTACAATTGGCAAATGATGAGGGGCGGTGTGACGTGTAACTAGGATTGAAATTAGATATGCAATTTGGAGATTATTGGATGAAGGATGTTATATTCATTATATTAAAGGGACGAGAGGGTTTAGTTGTCGAAAATATTTGTTCCAAACACCGTAAACAGATCAATATTAAAACGCATACATTTTGGTTCAAATATACGATCACTATCCCTTAAACATCATGCTTACATAAAGACCTACTAAATTTTACCTAAACAAGAGTCTGATTGTGTTATAGAAGGCAGCATGATGCTACTGACTAATCACACACACATGGTATAAACGCTCTTTATTATTTCCAAATACGGAATTGAGCAACAAAGAACGCTCTTTATGTTTACCATCATAATATAAAGAAACACCAGGAAAGTAACTTGTTATGCTTTGTTTACATAACAGTCGGCAAATTTACGACTATAACATAATGTTTATGAGATATTTCTCATTTGTATATTAACAAAGTCTGTCTATATTTGAATATTATTTCGTTTGTAGCGGTTTTTGACAGGTGGAAATATCTTCACAACTTCACATGATACCCACCAAGGCCTTCATACATTTAAGGTATACTACAACTGTTTTTCTTTTCAATAGCAGAATACAGAATGCTATTAAGAAGTGACACAAAACACAGAACATTTGTTTTAATTATAAGTATTAAGCAGTGAGAGATATGTGAGTCAAGGAAACCAGTAACGAAAGGCAATATTAACATGATTTCTGTCAGAATAATTGTTTACGTTCCAATGAATATGTACTGGAAACAAACTGTCTGTACCAGACTTTCATAAACACAAATTATGTACTAATGATCATTAATGGTGTAACGACATATTTCGTTCTTTAATGTCTCAAATGAAAGTGTCAATGACACTGTAGCTCAACTTTGAGAAGAAGTTAAATTTGTGTGATGAGCAATGAATGGAAAGATTTAGAATTGAATTTGGAAATCCAATATGGCCGCTGGCAGCCATGTTGTTTTGTCGGAATGTCCCCAAAATGTCTCATTCTCATCTACATTCCAATTTCAACAGCCATGAAAAATTTCATGATGATCAGACTAAAGGTACGACCTGTAGCCCGTGCTAAAGGATTTAGTCATACAAAGAGTAAAATCCAAGATGGCTGCTGGTGGCCACGTTTTTTGGCCGAATGACCCCAAAATGACTCGTTCCCATCTACATGTCATTATTAACATTCTTAACAAATTTCATGATGATCAGACTAAAATTACGACCTGTAGCCTGTGCTAAAGAATTTAGTCATACAAAGAGTAAAATCCAAGATGGCTGCTGGCGGCCATGTTTTTTGGTCGAATAACCCCAAAATTACTCTTTCCCATCTACATGTCAATATTATCATCCATGACAAATTTCATGATGATCAGACGAACAGTACGACCTGTGGACCGTGCTAATGGATTAAATTTTGAAATCCAAGATGGCCACTGGCGGCCATGTTTTTTGTCTGAATGACCCCAAAATGACTCGTTCCCATCTACATTCCAATTTCAACAGCCGTGACAAATTTTATGATGATCAGACTAAAGGTACGACCTGTAGCTTGTGCTAAAGGATTTAGTCATACAAAGAATAAAATCCAAGATGGCTGCTGGCGGCAATATGTATTGACCAAATGACCCCAAAATGACTCGTTCCCATATACATGTCATTATTAACATTCGTGACAAATTTTATGATGATCAGACTAAAAGTACGACCTGTAGCCCGTGCTAAATAATTTAGTCATACAAAGAGTAAAATCCAAGATGGCTGCTGGCGGCCATGTTTTTGGGTCGAATGACCCCAACATTACTCGTTCCCATCTACATGTCATTGTTAATATCCATGACAAATTTCATGATGATCAGACAAACAGTACGACCTGTGGCCCGTGTTAATGGATTAAATTTTGAAATCCAAGATGGCCACTGGCGGCCATGTTTTTTGTCCGAATGACCCCAAAATGACTCGTTCCCATCTACATTCCAATTTCAACAGCCATGAAAAATTTTATGATGATCAGACTAAAGGTAAGACATGTAGCCTGTGCTAAAGAATTTAGTCATACAAAGAGTAAAATCCAAGATGGCTGCTGGCGGCCATGTTTTTAGGCCGAATAACCCCAAAATTACTCTTTCCCATCTACATGTCAATATTATCATCCATGACAAATTTTCATGATGATCAGACGAACAGTACGACCTGTGGACCGTGCTAATGGATTAAATTTTGAAATCCAAGATGGCCACTGGCGGCCATGTTTTTTGTCTGAATGACCCCAAAATGACTCGTTCCCATCTACATTCCAATTTCAACAGCCGTGACCAATTTTATGATGATCAGACTAAAGGTACGACCTGTAGCCTGTGCTAAAGGATTTAGTCATACAAAGAGTAAAATCCAAGATGGCTGCTGGCGGCAATATTTATTGACCGAATGACCCCAAAATGACTCGTTCCCATATACATGTCATTATTAACATTTGTGACAAATTTTATGATGATCAGACTAAAAGTACGACCTGTAGCCCGTGCTAAATAATTTAGTCATACAAAGAGTAAAATCCAAGATGGCTGCTGGCGGCCATGTTTTTGGGTCGAATGACCCCAACATTACTCGTTCCCATCTACATGTCATTGTTAATATCCATGACAAATTTCATGATGATCAGACAAAGAGTACGACCTGTGGCCCGTGTTAATGGATTAAATTTTGAAATCCAAGATGGCCACTGGCGGCCATGTTTTTTGTCCGAATGACCCCAAAATGACTCGTTCCCATCTACATTCCAATTTCAACAGCCATGAAAAATTTTATGATGATCAGACTAAAGGTAAGACATGTAGCCTGTGCTAAAGAATTTAGTCATACAAAGAGTAAAATCCAAAATGGCTGCTGGCGGCCATGTTTTTAGGCCGAATAACCCCAAAATTACTCTTTCCCATCTACATGTCAATATTATCATCCATGACAAATTTTCATGATGATCAGACGAACAGTACGACCTGTGGACCGTGCTAATGGATTAAATTTTGAAATCCAAGATGGCCACTGGCGGCCATGTTTTTTGTCTGAATGACCCCAAAATGACTCGTTCCCATCTACATTCCAATTTCAACAGCCGTGACCAATTTTATGATGATCAGACTAAAGGTACGACCTGTAGCCTGTGCTAAAGGATTTAGTCATACAAAGAGTAAAATCCAAGATGGCTGCTGGCGGCAATATTTATTGACCGAATGACCCCAAAATGACTCGTTCCCATATACATGTCATTATTAACATTTGTGACAAATTTTATGATGATCAGACTAAAAGTACGACCTGTAGCCTGTGCTAAAGAATTTAGTCATACAAAGAGTAAAATCCAAGATGGCTGCTGGCGGCCATGTTTTTTGGTCGAATAACCCCAAAATTACTCTTTCCCATCTACATGTCAATATTATCATCCATGACAAATTTCATGATGATCAGACGAACAGTACGACCTGTGGACCGTGCTAATGGATTAAATTTTGAAATCCAAGATGGCCACTGGCGGCCATGTTTTTTGTCTGAATGACCCCAAAATGACTCGTTCCCATCTACATTCCAATTTCAACAGCCGTGACAAATTTTATGATGATCAGACTAAAGGTACGACCTGTAGCTTGTGCTAAAGGATTTAGTCATACAAAGAGTAAAATCCAAGATGGCTGCTGGCGGCAATATGTATTGACCAAATGACCCCAAAATGACTCGTTCCCATATACATGTCATTATTAACATTCGTTAAAAATTTTATGATGATCAGACTAAAAGTACGACCTGTAGCCCGTGCTAAATAATTTAGTCATACAATGAGTAAAATCCAAGATGGCTGCTGGCGGCCATGTTTTTGGGTCGAATGACCCCAACATTACTCGTTCCCATCTACATGTCATTGTTAATATCCATGAGAAATTTCATGATGATCAGACAAACAGTACGACCTGTGGCCCGTGTTAATGGATTAAATTTTGAAATCCAAGATGGCCACTGGCGGCCATGTTTTTTGTCCGAATGACCCCAAAATGACTCGTTCCCATCTACATTCCAATTTCAACAGCCATGAAAAATTTTATGATGATCAGACTAAAGGTAAGACATGTAGCCTGTGCTAAAGAATTTAGTCATACAAAGAGTAAAATCCAAGATGGCTGCTGGCGGCCATGTTTTTAGGCCGAATAACCCCAAAATTACTCTTTCCCATCTACATGTCAATATTATCATCCATGACAAATTTTCATGATGATCAGACGAACAGTACGACCTGTGGACCGTGCTAATGGATTAAATTTTGAAATCCAAGATGGCCACTGGCGGCCATGTTTTTTGTCTGAATGACCCCAAAATGACTCGTTCCCATCTACATTCCAATTTCAACAGCCGTGACCAATTTTATGATGATCAGACTAAAGGTACGACCTGTAGCCTGTGCTAAAGGATTTAGTCATACAAAGAGTAAAATCCAAGATGGCTGCTGGCGGCAATATTTATTGACCGAATGACCCCAAAATGACTCGTTCCCATATACATGTCATTATTAACATTTGTGACAAATTTTATGATGATCAGACTAAAAGTACGACCTGTAGCCCGTGCTAAATAATTTAGTCATACAAAGAGTAAAATCCAAGATGGCTGCTGGCGGCCATGTTTTTGGGTCGAATGACCCCAACATTACTCGTTCCCATCTACATGTCATTGTTAATATCCATGACAAATTTCATGATGATCAGACAAACAGTACGACCTGTGGCCCGTGTTAATGGATTAAATTTTGAAATCCAAGATGGCCACTGGCGGCCATGTTTTTTGTCCGAATGACCCCAAAATGACTCGTTCCCATCTACATTCCAATTTCAACAGCCATGAAAATTTTTATGATGATCAGACTAAAGGTAAGACATGTAGCCTGTGCTAAAGATTTAGTCATACAAAGAGTAAAATCCAAAATGGCTGCTGCGGCCATGTTTTTTGGCCGAATGACCCCAAAATGACTCGTTCCCATCTACATGACATTATTAACATTCTTGACAAATTTCATGATGATCAGACAAACAGTACGACCTGTAGCCCGTGCTAATGGATTGAATTTTGAAATCCAAGATGGCCACTGGCGGCCATGTTTTTTTTCCGAATGATCCCAAAATTAATAATCTGGTCTAAATGTTGATGTCAACAGCTATGACAAATTTCATAATGATCCGACCAAAGGTACGACCTGTAGCCTGCATTGTTGACGCCTTACGTACGCACATACACACGGACGACAAAGCCATGGCAATAGCTCAAACTTTACAAAGTAAAGTTGAGCTAAAAATAGGGGTGGGGATGTTTGGATCTCTAGTTTAACGACATTTTTCGGTCTTTGCAATTTAACGACATTTTCGGTCTTTAACAGTTTAATGGGGGCCCCCGGTGGTCCAGTCGGTAGAGTGCCAGGTATATTACTTCGTCCCAGGCCGTCCAGCGCTGACGAAGCTGGTTCGAACCCCACCATAGGGAGGGTGACCGGAATCGTGTATCTGGGCAAGTTTGTCAATTGCTTTCGGGGGGTCGGTGGTTTCTACACGCAGTGGAACAACTTCCCGGTGAAATTGAGCCTCTGCGTGGTCTTTCCTCCACCCGTAAAATTGACAACGTCGTGTGTGGCCTAGCGGCTAGAATGACGATAAACCCTAATAAACAACAGCAACAACAATTAATAGTTTAATGACATTTTTCGGTCTTTATAATATCTCAAGATATAGGGGGTATTTGGATCTCTAGTTTAACGACATTTTTCGGTCTTTATAGTTTAACGACATTTTTCGGTCTTTAATATATCAAGATAGAGGGGCCCTTAGGGGGTATTTGGATCTCTAGTTTAACGACATTTTTCGGTCTTTGATAGCAAAATGGAAGAAGTACATATTTGGAAGATCTGGTGGCCCTAAAAAGGAAAGTTGTTTGGTGGTCTTGAAATGCAGTTTTTCTTAACAGTCTTCCTTGATTAAAGTGATGTTAAACACTCCGGCAGACACCGGGCAGAGTGATCAAATAAATAGAAATTAAGAATAATCTTTCTCAAAGTAGTTATTTGTTACGAATATTAATCCAAATGGATGTTACACAGCGTCATTCTTATATATTAGTTAAATGCAATGACTCTCGATGGCAAAATGATTTTTGTTTAATTACAGCCGATAGTTGCGCCCCGAATCGAGATGTAAATATTTACAATTTGGAGTAGTTCAGACAATGTTCTATATGAAGTGGTGTGGTAGATCTTTTTGGAAATGTTCAGTGATGTTAGTAGAATGATAACATTCCCCACGTTGGAAAAGTGCCTGAGCACTAACTTATCAATTTCTCGCTCCCGAAAAAGTCCATAATATGTCTTTAAACATATATATAAATCTCCGAAAACAAAAATTCTAAAGCATTAAACGATTTGCTATATTTCCACTAGGGCATATATTTCATCTGATTTTGCGAGAATCCATATATACTTTTTCATGAGAATCCAGGGTATTTTGCGAGAATCTAGATTTGGATTCTTGCCGAAATATAAGCCCAGATTTCACTCTGAAGTGTGCCTAAATGGCATAAATTGTACCTTGGTTCCCATGTTCGCTATAAACTAGCTTGAAATTCGCAAACCAATTAATTTTTTTTCTTCAGAAAATTTACATTTTTATCACTCGCGACATAAATTGTCACCAATAAAAACAAATTTGATTCATCGTGGAAGTTAGTCGGTGACTATAAATAATGTCACCATTCAACTGAATGTTGTTGAATTCTATTGAGATGTGGAGCAGACAATATATTGGGAGGCTCCATAGCATGAGGCCCCCACCCCCTTTTTTCGTATGCCGTATTCCATGCCCTGTTATGAGGTACCCCGTATTCCGGCCCCTCTGTTAGGGAGGTATTCGGTATTCCAAAAATACCGGTATTCGTACGCCGACCTTCCAAAAAATGAAGTTTTCATATAATTTTATGTATTCCATATGGTATTCCGTATTCCAACTTCTGTGTTAAGTGGTATTCCGTATTCCATGGGGGTGGGGATGGGCGGCCTCTAGCATCTGCTCCTCAATCCTTACCAGATGTCAGTAAAAGTTTCCCATTTCATTATTTCAGTTCTTTAGCAATCTTAATCATTATATGTAATGCCCTGACCATGCTCAATACTAGCTTGAAATTGGCGAAACAATGAATTTTTTTTCTTCAGAAAATTAACATTTTTATGACTCGCGACATAATTGTCATCAATAAAAACAAATTGTATTCATCGTGGAAGTTAGTCGGTGACTATAAATAATGTCACCATTCAACTGAATGTTGTTGAGCATATTTCAACCAATTTTGGAAGTTTAAATGAATATTTTCTTCACACTCAAAGTCAATTGACAAATTTCAGGATTTTAGCCTGCTTCGTTGGGACCAAATATTTGTTGTGCACACTGAAGGAACGTCTACCATCACTCGATAGGCCAGATTATGCCCTGACCATGCTATAAAGTATTAAACAAGCTTGAAATTGGCAAAACTATGAATTTTTTTGGTTGAACAAATTTACATGGGAATCTCCATAGAAAACGGTTATATTTCGATAAAAACGAAAGTAATGCGAAATGAAAGTCGGCACTGGCCAGAATTGTGCAGAATAACATATGAGTTATATGCGAATATTTGACCTCATTCGATTAAATAGTGTCGTATTTAAGGAATTAATGGCGCTGGGACATGTGGAAAATTTTTCCGTCGCACTCGCAGACTGTAATCAGGCGGTGACGCGTTATGTAGTAGAATTGTGAAATGTAAACACGCATTACCTTTTGTGAGAATAACACAAGCGCCGACTTGATCAAAGTAATGCAATACACAACAACAAATAGGATAAAACGGATATAAACACGGTATAAGTGAGAATAAACGTGGAAACAGTTTACAAAATTTCTTCGGTTATTCGGCAAACGGAAGGAATAGATTTATGGTCACTAAAAAGTGTACTCCAGCCCCGGCTCGACTCGGAGAAAAAGTGTGAAATACCAAGCAATAATCTTAACATAAAAATCAGAAATATGTTCATGATCGAACTGCGGACCTGATAATTATCGAAATATGTAGTCGAAATAATGTTTAAGTAGTTAATCACACGATTTAGACATTAACACACTCTTAAAGACGAAATACACGACCATCTAATGTCATTATTTAACTGCGTCGGTGATTGTTGATATCAATCGTGTATTGCTTCGTTTTTAGTAAGACCATTGTATCTGTTTTGCGCATGCGCAAGTCACTTTCCATATTTGGAATTTCCATATATGGGATTTGTGTTAACCTGAATACTGATCAATCCATTACAAACAAATTACCACGCAATTATCTTAGCATAAAAATGTATTGTAATTTATGCAACTACGACCCTGGTAACTCTGATAACTAATAAAATATACCGGGCAATTCATTTTAAGATCGTTATTTGACTTTGCTTTAGGTATATATACACTCTTAAACGCACATAAACGACCCATTGGCGTTAAATTAAATATACTCGGTATTTATTATATTAGTTTTTTATTGCTCAGTATAGAGTTAGACCATTGACACCTGTCAATATATTTGGGCTGAATTCATATGATGCGGTATTATTCCTCGAAATAAACAACAAAGCAGTCGTTACTTCGAAATGTCGTTTGGGCTAACATTTACACAAATCCTTCGCGTGTTCTCCTCAATTGGCACGCAGGTTCTCAGTCGACACACAGGTTATCCCAGAAAGTGGTGTGAAATAAACACCCAAGGTTTGGGTGAAATGACTATGACTGGAGAACGCAGGAGGGGCTATCTATACTCTCCGCGCCCGCGCAGAGAACGTTTTGCGAACGTATTGAGAACGTACTAGCATCACAATGACAGCGACTTGAACGCACTAAGAGCGTGAGACTAGACAAAGTAGGAACGCAATAGGAGCATACTTTGTTTTAAAAGTTTGACAATTTTCGACAGTTTTCGGCGCTCCTCCTGCGTGTTACTCATATGTTGGTACTTTTGCAGCGCAGTGAGAGCGCCGGCCTGAGTCTGACAGGGCTTTTACGAACGACGGAAGAATGGACGCTCTTCACCAAAGAAAATCATTTGATGTTTTAACCTGACAAAACTTCAAAACGTGTTTAAATTTTCTCTTAAATAATTCGATATCTTGGAATCAAACATAATTCTAAAAGGCACATGAGTCCTCTGATAATGTTATGCTCTCGAAAACGTGCGTATGGTGATGTTATGGCGACCAAACAGAATATAAATAGAACATATATAGTTGAAGGAATTTAAAGACATAGTATGTACTTGTTCGGGTGCGTGAAACTGATAAGTTAGACGTCAGGTGCTATGCCAACTGGAGGAATGTAGCATTCTACTAACATCACCGAAAATCCCAACCACTCCATAGAAAACATTGTCTGAACTGCGCTAAATTGTAAATATTTACTACTCGAATCGGGACGCTTCTATCGGCGATAAACTAACGAAAACGATTTCGCCATCGGAAGTCACTAAATTTAATTCATATTTAAGAATGACGGTGTGTTTGTCAATTTATATATAATATTTGTAAAAATAACTACTTTGAAAAAGATTATTCTCCATTTCTACTTGATCACCCTACCGGGGTGTTTCATATCACTTTAAGAAATACACAACGTTATGTCAGGCTTGTCAACAATATGCAAATACAAGTATTCCCCCGAATACTTGACCACATTGTACTCTTTGAATAGCCCATTCGCATTTGACAGGCTTGTGTGCATATAGAAGTACCTGGCTACTTTATAATAGTTTACTCTTTGAATAGCCCATTCGTTGAAACGAAGGACTATTGACATCCTGGTGGCTCGTCCATGATATACTCTATTACCTGATTTAACGTGTTGTGCGAACTCGAGTAGAACTATCGATTTTGAAATGTACAGAGGTTGGAAACCCTGTCATATACCATAGAGAACGTAATATTATGGTAAACGGCATATCGATGTGTGCGCGTTGCTATTGTTCGTGTCCCATGCAACCAATCTGGTCAATACGGAACAATACCTGAGCAGTATACAAAACAGGCATTTCAAAAAAGCACCCTGATATTTCCAATACACACGCTGCAGGATAATAATGTGGTGACGAGCATATAATTACACCATCAAAGCGAGACAAACTCAATCATAGCAGGATATGATCGTATTTAATGGGGATGTGTAGACAAGCTTCCCGCGCGAAAGACACACAGACTCAAGCTGCAAAACAGAGTTCAGTCCCCTCGCCACGCGATGTCCTGCGCGGGGGACCGAACTCTGCACGGAGCTTGACACAGACTATGTAATAGGTCAAACATGAGACTTAATTGGCTCGTTCGGAGAGACCACGTCTTTGAGGCCCGCAGGACGAAGCAATTTAGCCGAGTGTTTTATCCTGTTAAATTCATTAAAATGTGATCGATGGATGATGATACCATACGCCCACGAGTACTACGTTGTATATGAGTTTTTCTTTAATCGCACAATATTTGTTAAATACCCGTAATTACTGCACACTGTCGCCAGTGTTCATTATATTTAAAAATCACTGTCAACCAGTTCACACGTCTGATTGTAACAGGTATAATACAGTGGGGCAAATAACCTATACTTATAAACCGGTTCACACCCCTCGGCCAATCAAATTGCGCCAATTCAGTAAGGATATTCCGCGAGTTGTCGGGCATTCGGAAAAATAAATTCAACGAGGCGAAGCCGAGTTTTTTATTTGGCCAAATGCCCGACAGCGAGGGGAATATATGTCTTAATCCACAGTTATACCAGTAATAAATCCACATGATTTCTGTAAAGATTAAGTTCGAGTATATAGTGCAGGGCAATTAAAATATTGAGCCATAAACCGAACATATATAATGGAAATGTGGGGACAATTTCATCTTACAGAACTGAGAACAAAATAACTAAATATAACGTCCATTCGATTATAATAGCATTTGGTCGCATTTAAGTCTACCTTGGGATTTCCACCTGGATATTGGATGATGCTGCGGTCGCCCCAAACGATATACAATAAAGAGCGTTATCAATTATGAGCTGTTGTAGTTGTTTTCAATGTATAACTCATGGATTAGTATGTGGATTTTTGTGATACATGTACTTGTGCATAATAATGATGTCATGGCCAATGTGCATGGTATAGAGAATTAAATCAACTGATTGGTGTCATATACTTCTGCTCTTCGTGTTGAATTACGTAACCTCTTGATTGAATCATGTTACTTGTAGTTAGTGGGTAGGGAATGCAGGCTTACAATAGCTGGTGATTATCTGAACAATAGCTGGGGAATATTTTAATATCCCCCGGTTATTCTTAAGATAATTACCAGAGCGTAATGGTAGCGGGTTATAGTCTAGATAATGTACACGGGAGAACAAAAGGAAACATGGCAGCTGTGGATTAATGAACAGTATTTCTTGTATGAATCTGTATTTCGACGGGTCAAAATATAGACTTGTGCTCAATATCACACATAAATTTTAGCCTGCTTCGTTGGGACCAAATATTTGTTGTGCACACTGAAGGAACGTCTACCATCACTCGATAGGCCAGATTATGCCCTGACCATGCTATAAAGTATTAAACAAGCTTGAAATTGGCAAAACTATGAATTTTTTTGGTTGAACAAATTTACATGGGAATCTCCATAGAAAACGGTTATATTTCGATAAAAACGAAAGTAATGCGAAATGAAAGTCGGCACTGGCCAGAATTGTGCAGAATAACATATGAGTTATATGCGAATATTTGACCTCATTCGATTAAATAGTGTCGTATTTAAGGAATTAATGGCGCTGGGACATGTGGAAAATTTTTCCGTCGCACTCGCAGACTGTAATCAGGCGGTGACGCGTTATGTAGTAGAATTGTGAAATGTAAACACGCATTACCTTTTGTGAGAATAACACAAGCGCCGACTTGATCAAAGTAATGCAATACACAACAACAAATAGGATAAAACGGATATAAACACGGTATAAGTGAGAATAAACGTGGAAACAGTTTACAAAATTTCTTCGGTTATTCGGCAAACGGAAGGAATAGATTTATGGTCACTAAAAAGTGTACTCCAGCCCCGGCTCGACTCGGAGAAAAAGTGTGAAATACCAAGCAATAATCTTAACATAAAAATCAGAAATATGTTCATGATCGAACTGCGGACCTGATAATTATCGAAATATGTAGTCGAAATAATGTTTAAGTAGTTAATCACACGATTTAGACATTAACACACTCTTAAAGACGAAATACACGACCATCTAATGTCATTATTTAACTGCGTCGGTGATTGTTGATATCAATCGTGTATTGCTTCGTTTTTAGTAAGACCATTGTATCTGTTTTGCGCATGCGCAAGTCACTTTCCATATTTGGAATTTCCATATATGGGATTTGTGTTAACCTGAATACTGATCAATCCATTACAAACAAATTACCACGCAATTATCTTAGCATAAAAATGTATTGTAATTTATGCAACTACGACCCTGGTAACTCTGATAACTAATAAAATATACCGGGCAATTCATTTTAAGATCGTTATTTGACTTTGCTTTAGGTATATATACACTCTTAAACGCACATAAACGACCCATTGGCGTTAAATTAAATATACTCGGTATTTATTATATTAGTTTTTTATTGCTCAGTATAGAGTTAGACCATTGACACCTGTCAATATATTTGGGCTGAATTCATATGATGCGGTATTATTCCTCGAAATAAACAACAAAGCAGTCGTTACTTCGAAATGTCGTTTGGGCTAACATTTACACAAATCCTTCGCGTGTTCTCCTCAATTGGCACGCAGGTTCTCAGTCGACACACAGGTTATCCCAGAAAGTGGTGTGAAATAAACACCCAAGGTTTGGGTGAAATGACTATGACTGGAGAACGCAGGAGGGGCTATCTATACTCTCCGCGCCCGCGCAGAGAACGTTTTGCGAACGTATTGAGAACGTACTAGCATCACAATGACAGCGACTTGAACGCACTAAGAGCGTGAGACTAGACAAAGTAGGAACGCAATAGGAGCATACTTTGTTTTAAAAGTTTGACAATTTTCGACAGTTTTCGGCGCTCCTCCTGCGTGTTACTCATATGTTGGTACTTTTGCAGCGCAGTGAGAGCGCCGGCCTGAGTCTGACAGGGCTTTTACGAACGACGGAAGAATGGACGCTCTTCACCAAAGAAAATCATTTGATGTTTTAACCTGACAAAACTTCAAAACGTGTTTAAATTTTCTCTTAAATAATTCGATATCTTGGAATCAAACATAATTCTAAAAGGCACATGAGTCCTCTGATAATGTTATGCTCTCGAAAACGTGCGTATGGTGATGTTATGGCGACCAAACAGAATATAAATAGAACATATATAGTTGAAGGAATTTAAAGACATAGTATGTACTTGTTCGGGTGCGTGAAACTGATAAGTTAGACGTCAGGTGCTATGCCAACTGGAGGAATGTAGCATTCTACTAACATCACCGAAAATCCCAACCACTCCATAGAAAACATTGTCTGAACTGCGCTAAATTGTAAATATTTACTACTCGAATCGGGACGCTTCTATCGGCGATAAACTAACGAAAACGATTTCGCCATCGGAAGTCACTAAATTTAATTCATATTTAAGAATGACGGTGTGTTTGTCAATTTATATATAATATTTGTAAAAATAACTACTTTGAAAAAGATTATTCTCCATTTCTACTTGATCACCCTACCGGGGTGTTTCATATCACTTTAAGAAATACACAACGTTATGTCAGGCTTGTCAACAATATGCAAATACAAGTATTCCCCCGAATACTTGACCACATTGTACTCTTTGAATAGCCCATTCGCATTTGACAGGCTTGTGTGCATATAGAAGTACCTGGCTACTTTATAATAGTTTACTCTTTGAATAGCCCATTCGTTGAAACGAAGGACTATTGACATCCTGGTGGCTCGTCCATGATATACTCTATTACCTGATTTAACGTGTTGTGCGAACTCGAGTAGAACTATCGATTTTGAAATGTACAGAGGTTGGAAACCCTGTCATATACCATAGAGAACGTAATATTATGGTAAACGGCATATCGATGTGTGCGCGTTGCTATTGTTCGTGTCCCATGCAACCAATCTGGTCAATACGGAACAATACCTGAGCAGTATACAAAACAGGCATTTCAAAAAAGCACCCTGATATTTCCAATACACACGCTGCAGGATAATAATGTGGTGACGAGCATATAATTACACCATCAAAGCGAGACAAACTCAATCATAGCAGGATATGATCGTATTTAATGGGGATGTGTAGACAAGCTTCCCGCGCGAAAGACACACAGACTCAAGCTGCAAAACAGAGTTCAGTCCCCTCGCCACGCGATGTCCTGCGCGGGGGACCGAACTCTGCACGGAGCTTGACACAGACTATGTAATAGGTCAAACATGAGACTTAATTGGCTCGTTCGGAGAGACCACGTCTTTGAGGCCCGCAGGACGAAGCAATTTAGCCGAGTGTTTTATCCTGTTAAATTCATTAAAATGTGATCGATGGATGATGATACCATACGCCCACGAGTACTACGTTGTATATGAGTTTTTCTTTAATCGCACAATATTTGTTAAATACCCGTAATTACTGCACACTGTCGCCAGTGTTCATTATATTTAAAAATCACTGTCAACCAGTTCACACGTCTGATTGTAACAGGTATAATACAGTGGGGCAAATAACCTATACTTATAAACCGGTTCACACCCCTCGGCCAATCAAATTGCGCCAATTCAGTAAGGATATTCCGCGAGTTGTCGGGCATTCGGAAAAATAAATTCAACGAGGCGAAGCCGAGTTTTTTATTTGGCCAAATGCCCGACAGCGAGGGGAATATATGTCTTAATCCACAGTTATACCAGTAATAAATCCACATGATTTCTGTAAAGATTAAGTTCGAGTATATAGTGCAGGGCAATTAAAATATTGAGCCATAAACCGAACATATATAATGGAAATGTGGGGACAATTTCATCTTACAGAACTGAGAACAAAATAACTAAATATAACGTCCATTCGATTATAATAGCATTTGGTCGCATTTAAGTCTACCTTGGGATTTCCACCTGGATATTGGATGATGCTGCGGTCGCCCCAAACGATATACAATAAAGAGCGTTATCAATTATGAGCTGTTGTAGTTGTTTTCAATGTATAACTCATGGATTAGTATGTGGATTTTTGTGATACATGTACTTGTGCATAATAATGATGTCATGGCCAATGTGCATGGTATAGAGAATTAAATCAACTGATTGGTGTCATATACTTCTGCTCTTCGTGTTGAATTACGTAACCTCTTGATTGAATCATGTTACTTGTAGTTAGTGGGTAGGGAATGCAGGCTTACAATAGCTGGTGATTATCTGAACAATAGCTGGGGAATATTTTAATATCCCCCGGTTATTCTTAAGATAATTACCAGAGCGTAATGGTAGCGGGTTATAGTCTAGATAATGTACACGGGAGAACAAAAGGAAACATGGCAGCTGTGGATTAATGAACAGTATTTCTTGTATGAATCTGTATTTCGACGGGTCAAAATATAGACTTGTGCTCAATATCACACATAAATTATATATTTCTTGTATAGATACCCAAGCGATTGTCAACGAGCATTTGACTAATTATTAAACAGGAATATGTAACAATACAAACCATTCAATTAACCTTTGATTGAATGGTAATTGATAGGCAATCATCGTATTGCATGTGGCTCAATTCCCCTTTCCTCTGGGTGTGAATCGGTTCATAAATATGTCATAACACGCTTGTGTATCTGTACAAGAAATATATAATTTATGTGTGATATTGAGCACGAGTCTATATTTTGGCACCGTCGAAATACAGATTCATACAAGAAATATTGTTCACGAATTAGCGCAATTCGATTGGCCGATGGGTGTGAACCGGTTTATAATACTAGTTATAACCCGCTTGGGTATCTGTACCAGAAATATAGATCGCGGCGCTAAAGCGCCTTTACCTATATTTCTTGTGGAGGTACCCAAGCGGGTTATAACCTGTACGTACAATTACAAGTAGTAAGTAATCATTACCTACTTGTCTCGAGTTATTCATGGGTTGGAAGGACCAGATGGCTTGTGGTGATACAGACGCCGTTAGGTGGGGCTGCTTTGCACGGACCAAGGTATATTCAACCCATGGAGACCGTTCAGAACAGTAGGTAATTATCTTACCCATCGTATCAACACCCGTCAAAACTGCTCACTGTCGTCAGAGACAATTGAATTTATGTCATGCAGCTCGCGTCTAATATATATAGTGTGATAAGAGTACACAAGAACAAGATGAAAGTTGAACAGTTTTTTGTTAATTACAAATTTATCCGAGAATTAATGAGATCGAAAAAACTTGTAGTTTTGCGAGAGTTTTTTTTTTAGCAATTTGTCGATAATCGATATAAAATTATAAGTTTCCACATGGTGCCGGAAACCTTCCTACCTTAATGCATTCCAACCGCAACACCCACTACGATTGGAAATGTTCTGAACGAGGACGAATTAATATAATTGTGTTATTGACAATAGTAAAATATTCAATCCACTTTTCGCTGGATAGTGGTTCGTTGTTTATACTAATAGAAAAATTAAACAATCGCTTCCTTCAGAAATTTCCAACTGCTGTTCTTCCAGCCACGAATTTACGTTAAAGAGAGTTCGTTGTTTTATTCCCTATTTACAGAGTATATTAAAGAGCATTTTGGAAACATTATTTACGCTTGTTGTTTGGTGTCAAACATGGGTCATATTAAGTCTGTGAAAGGGGTGACCTGTGTCAGGGGTGCTATTAGAGAGGGTTCATTGGGCGAAGGCGCGGGTGTAAATTTCGACCGCCACGTGAACCAGTCCGTTTTCTCAACCTGACTAATTTTAACTCCCATCGATAACAATTTAAATTTTCCACCTGGTAATCAACGAACTTTACAATAGATATACACCCTAAATTTAGTTGGATAAGAAGTTATCCAACAGTCAATCAACCGTCGTGTATAGCTTTGTCGTTATAGTATACCTTTGTTATAATTATTCTTTGTACGATACACTGATTATACAGGCGTTATGTGTTGAGTGTATGAGTGTACTACTTTAGTCAAATTAGTGCCGTCAGCAGTTGTGTAAATTTGTAAACTTCAAAATTTGGCAAATATAAATAAATATACACTCAATACATAAAGCCTACATAATCAGTGTATCGTACAAAGAATAATTATAACAAGGTACATGTATACTAT
The DNA here is from genome assembly GCA_032622095.1 of Siphonodentalium dalli. Lineage (NCBI taxonomy): Eukaryota > Metazoa > Mollusca > Scaphopoda > Gadilida > Siphonodentaliidae > Siphonodentalium > Siphonodentalium dalli. The sequence goes on from CP136062.1 coordinate 59,284,296, forward strand.
ACCGGCACAGCTATTCACGACGTCTTGCCCCATTTTCCAGTAGCTCAGGAGTTTTTTCACGCAGTCGTCCATCTTGTTTTGAAATATTTGGAGCCAAAACAACTCGCATGCTCGCCCGCACCGGAAACGCGCTGCTATTGGATGACCCGGTCACGTGGCGGTTTTATCCAATGTGGTATGAAAGTAATACCACAGAAGACAGTTCACGCAATCAGTTGTGTACATCGTACTAAACTGTTGGTTAATAAGTACACAACAAATTCGCACCCAACGACTTGTATACAACGTTCATCCAACTACACTGTGTGTGTATGTTGTTTATTTGCAAGAAAAGAATGAGAACAAATCTTTGTTTCTTTCCGAATTTCCGACATGCTACAACTGTTAAAGGTAGTCTATTCCTTCATACAACTATTTTTATATAGTTCCTTGGGTATAAAATACTAAATATGAATCGCAGACACAATCATGAAAACGCTTCTATCAATTAATATTGATATTATTTAGAATATTCTGGTATAATACAAGCATTCCATTTGAGGCAGTTTAGAGTTCGCGGAAACATTCGGAGCGTAGCAAGCGCAGAACTCTATCTCTACCTGAGGTCGCCTGAAAGTTTCATTACGATCTATTATAAAAATAGTAACGTAAAATGTCCCAATTAATGATGGCATTGTATAAGACAATATTGATATTAAAATCACTATTCATCGACAGAAGCGTTTCCGGACAGGTGTCATCGACTCATATTTATATTAGTGTATACCCCATACATTATATTAGTGTATACCCCATACCTTATATAAAGCGTAGTTAGGAAGAGATAACCCATCCTTAAAACTTGGATTATCGTGGGACACGAATCGCATCGGTAGTTCAGTGCAGGTATAAACAACAACAACAACAACAACAGCAACTAAATCGGATTATGACAACACCTGAGGTAAGTTGAACTTGAACATGCATTTCGCGAATTCGCCATTCAACTCATTGCACACGATAGGTTTTGCAGTAAATAGTCGGTTCAATCTATAATAGCTCATTATGGCTGGGAATAGTGTGAACAAAACAGAAAATTCTGCTATTCGATGACTTGTGCAAGTTTAGATTATGCCACGAATCTCTACTCTGGCAAGTTGTGCACATTGGTCACCTTCGAGGCTTCAGTTTGTGCATATGAAATTAGGTGCTCTCGTAAAGTCCAAACATTACCATTGCAAGCAACTGCCCATGTGCAATTGATAATTGCAGGTGATGTGTAACATCAGATGACTGCGATTTAAAATCGTATGTGCAAAACAATTGTGACCGACACTGAACGTAGAGTATCCTCAGTCCTCACGTGGTTGCGATTAAAAATCGCAGATGGAGAAGCTCGTACGGCAAAGTGAAAATTTATCCACGTGATTAATCATGTGATAGCATGTACCATATAATATTACTGCTATACTCAAAGCTGTAATAATGGGATGTCACACCATATGTTGAAATCAAGAAAAAAGTCTATAAAATACCATTGTAAGCAACTGCCCATGTGCAATATATAATTGCAGGTGATGTGCAACCTCACACGACTGCGATTTAAAATCGTTTGTGATAAAAACTTGTGACCGACACTGAACGTAGAGTGTCCTCAGTCCTCACGTGGTTGCGATTAAAATCACCGATGGAGAAGCTCGTACGGCAAAGTGAAAGTTATCCACGCGATTCATCATGTGATAGCATGTACCATAACATTGACACCATGAACATCGTGGCTAATACCGCTATCCTCAAAGCTGTCTAATAACGGGTTGTCACACCATACGATATTATGAGTAACTGCTCGTCCAATAAGAGACGATAACCTTCAACTATATTTATCCCACAGGGTTAAAATAAAGACAAACAATGGAATGCGGTTTTAGCTACCTGTTTAGCAAAACATAATTACAGGAAGCCGATACATGAATAATAATAAAAACAATTAACAATTTTTGAGGCGCAATAACCGCCGCCATCAAAAACAAACCCCGAAAGGTGGGGGGGGGGCAAAGACATCAACCCTGTGTGCTCTCCAACAACCACGAAAAATGGGAGGGAGGGAGGGTTTTCAAAAATTGGTGACCGTCTTCTTCGATCGATAAGTTGGAAAGAAAGTTGACACCGACCGCGCCGCTCACCCCTACGTGTAAAAATATAGTTCTCCCCATTCCTGCTCAAGAGTTATCCCAATCGCTTCGTGGCGTAATTAACATTTTTCCCAAACTCTCGCGATTCATGATTATGTTGTCAATTTGTCCAAATACTTTGTCGCTTTATTTTATTTTGCTTACTTCTTTGGAATTCCATGCGGTATGGCGTATTGGTAGCGTAGTGATCTATCGGTGAAATATTTCGCTACCGAACATGTTTGCGTTTCTAAAAGTTTCTGGTTTGAATCTCCGCATCTGTTTAACCCTTTGGGATAAAATACGTCGCTCTTATACGACTATGTTATAGTTTGCCCAAATTATCATATCTGACATACACGTTAACATGTTGGCATAGAACTTAACTAATGGGAAAGGAGTGATATACATTATAACTGTAAGATGTGCGTCGTATACATCATACATAAATGGGGAGGGTTACTATGCATCATAACTATGGATGGAAATGTGGTAATATACGTCATAAACATATATTTGGGAATTTGCAAACAATATCCATACATCTAATATACTACGATGACCTTTTAACTATATTTATCGGGAGCTACATGTATATATTCTCATCTAATGCACACTACGATGACCTTTAACTATATTTATCGGGAACTACAGGTATATATACTCATCCAATGCATGCTACGATGACCTTTATCTATATTTGTGTAACTATGGGTGTGTAACTTCTCTGTATACTCAATATATACATGTATATGCCTTATCGCATAATTAAAACTTCACATAACCGATGAATAATCAACCGTTCTACTATCCTAACTGGTTTTGTTGACTTTTAGATAGCCGTGGGTTCACACCTTCCGGTTACCAGTCGATGCATCACGCGGGTTTTGATCTGCATGCTCGGTGTGTCGGTGTGGTGCTTGCGAACCTTGCCAATAAGTTATCATTCCTGACATCCCCTTTGGCATAATTGCCATAAACCATAAAACATTGACACCATGAACATCGTGGCTAATACCGCTATCCTCAAAGCTGTCTAATGACGGGTTGTCACACCATACGTTGAACAAAAAAAGAATAATCCATGAGGATCTCGTTACACATACACATGGAGAAACACTGTACTTTATGTTCTTGTCTGCATGTGTTACGGCAACCACTGTTACCTGACACTAGTCTAGCCGATGGGTGGAGTTTATAATTTGACAGCTGAAACAATGTCGACAAATTAATGTGTGCAGTCGCGTAAAGTTCACAACGTGCTACATTTTGGGGTACTGAGCTGGAAGATTACAACCAAGACCAATTATGTCGCAAACAGTGCAGATGATTTTTAGTACTGTTTAGTGGGTCATTTCGGTTTGAAATTTTGCTTTTAACTGCTTTAAATCCCAGATACATCATGGTTTTGAAGCGGTAACCTTAACGCAGTGTTGGTGGTTATATATATAGCATGGTAATTACTGGGGAGACACCACGTTTTACATGCACATGCAATTGGTCAATTACTTTAAGGATAAATGCAGCAGTCGTGTGGGATTACCACTTACTATCAGGTGCCAAATAATAGTGCCGGCAACGCTTATTAATTAATTAATTTCCAACTATCACTATTATTTGGCATTGAGACATTTAGTAGAATTGCCATTACTATTATTATTTTCAGCAAAGATCACCACCCATCACTATTATTAGGCCATCACGATTATTAGGCAGTAGTGACACGCTCACATAACAACCATTCAATTTGAATCGTAAAAGTGAAATATGTAGCCGAGAGGTTGCGTACTGGTTTATTTGGCTAGCGGACCTGGGTTCGTAACCTGGGCAGGGTATTATGACAAAAATAATAACTCGTCTCTGTCAGGTACCAAGTTTGTAAGGCTGAAAAGTCTCATTCGAGATCACTGAATAAAGATCCGAATGCAAAATCTGACTCCCCACACATAACAGTTGTCCAGGTATGTACGTGGGTGCATACATGTATGCTGTCCGATCGGGCGCGGAAATTAATGACTGACCCGTGCAAACACATCGATGTGTGCACATTAATGAACGCTACTAGAGTCACCACAGGGTTATAAAGTTACTCGGTCGTGGTAGCACCTGGACCAGTGCGTCTATAACCGGAAGGTTCCTGCACTAAAATGTATACAGATAACTTTTGGAAAATTTGGAGTACCGGTATTTGGAGTGTGCGCGCTGATGACAAGATCATGAGTAAAAATGAATATCAGCGATTGTTAGATTTCAGACTCATTAATGTATATGAAAAATCGTAGATGGAAAGATCACAGGGTGGCCATGGCCAAAATGTGCCTGTATTAGTTTTCCGTCCCCTGCTTAGCCAGCAGAGACAAGCAGCGACAGATGCCAGCCTTTTTCTGATATTGCAAAGGAATTGCAGTTGCCACATATTGTAAATGATACATGTACGGAAATCCCCAAATCAATTCAGTCAATTTCACGTGCGACCATGTCCATGACATTGACCCTGATCTCGCTCATATACGCTCATACATGCATGTTTCTAGACCTCGACCGATCCGAATCAAATTTCGTATGTAGGCCTACTTTGATCCAGGAAACAATATACGCGGGTCCAATATCACGTGACTTCGCTCATATACGCTCATATAGGCATGCATGGTTCTGGACATCGACCGACCCGACTCATATTTGCTATGTAGGCCTCATTTGATCCCGGGAACAATATAGGCGGGTCCACTTTCACGTGCGACCGTGTCCTTGACATTGACATCGCTCTTACGGAGGCGATCACAAAGAAATCCCGAAATGACCCGGACGAAGTCGGGCCCATCGACTGGTCTATTATATACTTTGGGACTTATGTCTTTATGTATGCATGTGTGTGTATGTGTCTTGCAGTTTCGAACACTGCTTTGTATTACTCACATATATGAGTAAAGGGGGGAACCCAATGGCACTTGAGTCCACGACAAGAGGTACCATGTCTTGCCCGCCGGAAGCTGACATAAGCTAATGATAGGCAGAGCACCCTGCTGTGTAGGCAGTTTCAGAATCAGTCAGAAAGTCATGAAAAGAGTAACATCCAAGATGGCTGTTAGCGGATATATTTTTAATAAATTTCAGAAATAATCAATGGCTCCTATCCAGAGGTCACCGCAAAGATCCGTAAGACGTTTGGTGGAGATTAGATGAGACATCTGGTCTGTAGGATGTGCCAAAGGATTTAGTCGTGCAAAGAGTCAAATTCAAGATGGCTGCTGGTGGACATGTTTTTCATCGAAAATCCCATCTAGGGATGATCCTAAACATGTCAGTACTTTTTCAAAACATTTATACAATAAATGCGGGATGCCGATCGATGGTGTGCCGATGGATGCATATTTGAAATCCAAAATGGCTGCTGGCTGCCATGTTTTTAAAACATTTCGGACAAAATCAATGGCTACCATCTAGAGGTCACCCGGAAGATACACATGAAATTTGGTGATGATCGGATGAGGGATGCGGCCTGTAGGGTGAGTCAAAGGGAAATGTTGACGGACGGATGCCCCACGGGTGGCTCAACAGACGACGAACGCCAACCCAAGGCAATGTCAAAATCACTTAATAAGTAACCCGGAATGTAGTTGTGGCTACCTAAACGAGGACGCTGATCATTACTTTTTCACTTGTCCCTATTATCGAACAGAAAGGGCCAACCTCGAAGAAAAAATAATTCGAATAGGATTATATCAAGTTCATGTTGCTGATCTACTTTGTGGACCAGTCTCACTTTCCAATGAAGGAAATTACCAATTGTTCGCAGCTGTCCAAAAATATATTATAAACTCATTGCGATTTGGCGATGAACAGATGCACTACATTTAGTGAACATTATCAGTTGTGTATTAACTTAAATTGAGAACAACATGCACTAAACATAAACATATGATATAAAACTATCTTCCCTTACCCCATACCAATCTTGAACATTCCATATTGTATTTGTGTATTTTGTCAGATTTCTTTTTGTATTGTGGTCAACATTTATGTACTTAAATTTTTCATCTGTGCATCACCATCTTTTTCCCGGGGAGAGGAGCTCCACCTAAGTTGTTATAGCTTGTGCTCCAATCCCTATTGGCTCATCCTACATTATTGTGTTATAAATATGTTTTGTTTGATATGTTAATATGGGATGATCAATAAAATATGAAACAACCCAAGGCAATAGCGCAAGCTAGATTTCGCCAAGTCAAGCTAAAAATGGAAACATGGTTTATACAAAAACGGTAGGCTCTAGTACCGCTCTCCCTTTTCCAAAAAACAAATCCCATTCGGGTTGCAAAATATTCTTCAAGTTCTTAACATGATAGCCAAATTGCAGATAAATGTTATCCACAATGTGGATGTTTTTGGTTTATATTGCATGTATATGTATTCCGTTTAAAGTGACATATACATGTATGCCTTGATGGACGGGAGTATCGATGTGTACTAAGTTATTTATGAACACATGTATGTGACCATATTTTGTTGTCCGATATTCTTGTCACTATAATATAATATAATCCATTCATTCAGAGAATATATTGGAGACACTGTTTTAAAGAGTGCATTCTGATGTATATTGCCAAACGACATTTAACCTATGATCTTTTTTAGGTCACCTGATAGAGATAACCTATACACATTTGTAAGATTAAGAGGAACGCCGGTTCCTACAGCGACACAGTCTTATCTGCATGCCTGTCTGTAGCAACACCATGTGGGCAATTATTATTGTGGTGGCGAGTTTACATGTTCATTGGACCACATCTGGTAAGCTTCATAATTTTAACATTTCTGTACTAAAGTGACTTCCCCACTCAGTGATAGCAGTATACATTGGAATGGTATTATTAATCTGGGTGGATTTCCATGTAAAATAAACAGACGATATTTATAATACAAGTACAGAGGAAGTCATGTGTATTGGAGGAAAATGTTTAGATAATCAGTTCAACAAACGACCTTTTGTTGAACTTATAATCTGAACATTTCCTAAGGGAACTACTCTAAAATGTGTATCTGGCATAGCAAGGGTTATTCTGCCGGACTTCAGGGAATAATGTTTATTGCAAAATTTACATTGTAGCCCAGTGTAATATATTTGTATTCGTTCTTACTCAAGGAACGTTTTGTTGCCATCCATGTTAATTGCAGAGAATCGTTAAAATAACTCATGCAGATAGAAAAAGAGTACGTGAAAATACCAGAAATCACTTTTATGTGTAAGTATGTGGTGACTATCAGTGGACATGTATTATTGACACACAGCCCAGAAAGTGGGCTGCCTGAAAATGATATCTCACAATATGTTTCGCTACCGAAACCAAATGAATATTACGGTAAACTCGCAATCTCTGGAAAATATAACCGTATTGAAAAAGGTGCATATTGACATAAAACTAACGGCGAAATGATTGTCCGATAACAGTCGTTTATGCATTGCTTATTTTTATCACTTTACAGCGGGTTCTCTATATAGTCCATTAACATTGTTGTTTTTTTCTGGTCAACGTCATGAAACTCTGGGCCGTCGGGCTAACAATGGGAATTCATGTTTATTTTCGGCACAGCGGCCCGACATGTGACAAAGTCAGAGATAATAATAGCAATAACATGACTCATTTGAGCGCTATGGATTGTTAACGACCCTCTGGCAATGATCAGACCTTGACTCCGCCTTGGGCAGCTTATTGGCCATCGGACCGCTAATAAACATCAACGCCCTTGAACATCGTGTTATTGTTATTTTATCGAAGACATAATTATGTGATACAATTAAACATTTTAGGATACACACATGTAGTTAGTGTAAACATATTTTATTGCATAATAATATCGCAACGGGATTGAGTCACAAGTTTTACAACTTACAAATGGTCTCTCTCCCCACATAATTGTATTACACAAAATGAACATAACATATAATCACCCACAAACATTATAATTCATATGTGCAATATCTTTTCACTTATAACAATATAATGATATAATCGCGAGTGTGACAATAACGGTGGATATTTCTCTTTATGGGGGTGGTTCGTCCTGTGGGTCGGTGGCTCAGACGAGTCTTCGCCTTCTATATATGTAGTGATAATACAACATGTTACATTTACAGCGTAGGTTTGCACATCAATATGTTTAATAAAATTTTAACCGCGATGTCGAGGTTATTTATAATTGAACAGCCCTAAATATGCTCCGGTTTTGTGTACTATTCAAGGAGGAGTTTCTCGAGATTAATAGTTTGTACACCAATGGTAGCGAGTTGGTGAAACAACAAACATCGTTGGTCTGTGTAAAATGGACAAACAAAAAAATAATGATTTGCTTCTTCGGCCGGGTGACCACAACGACAGCTTGGGTTGTCCGATATGAAATTAGAAAATTTGTCAGCGTTTAAATCGCTACAGTAATTTCGAAGTTATATTTAAGGGTCTTGTTATTAGTTATTCTATGCATGCTATTCATTCTATGATATTTCATTCTGTTTGTTAACGTTTGCCACCCCAATTCTACTAGCAAGTTTTTCACAGGAACGGATCGCGTGAGACCTGTAACAATTCGACCCGCGTCCGCTTGAGTGCGATCTAATTTTGAAATTACATTTGCTGGGGCGGAGTCCCAGACAACGTCAGCGTAATCCATCAGGGGCAATATGCCTGCTCGATAAATTGTGTCTAAGGTTTTCCTATTTAAAGAATATTTCAATTGTCTTAAATATGCAAGGCGGCCATATATTTTCTTTGATAACTCATTGATATGTTTGTACCAGTTTAGGTCACTCTGTATGTTCAAGCCAAGGTGTTTGTTTGATTCTACTTGGGTTATAGGTTCACCACTGAGAAAAAGATGTATGTCGGGCTGGGCACCGGTATAAGAGAATGTCATGTACTTAGTTTACTACTATTGAACTTTACTAGCCATTGTTTTGACCATTTATTTATGGCTAAAAGATCAGTATTTACACCATCCTCAAGGTCCTGGAGACTTCCATTGCTAGCAGTGAGGCAAGTATCATCCGCATACATTCTAGTGAAGGATTTAATATTTTCAGCGAGATCATTAATATATACCAAGAATAAGAAAGGGCCAAGAATATATCCCTGGGGGACACCAGCGAGTATCTTTTTATATTCTGAAGACGTGTTATTTACCATCACCCTTTATTTTCGATCTGAGAGATCAAGTTTATATACCAGTCCCTCGTGTCAGACCCTCTCGGATGCCTTTGATATATCACAAAATACAGCACATGTATGCAGTTTATTCTCGAGGGCCTGGCTAAGGGAATGGTTAAGTTCTAACAGTTGGAATATAGTTGAATGCCCAGGAAGGAAACCCGATTGGAAATCGTAAAAGAAGCCTTTGGTCTCGAAATGCTTAAAAAGATATTTAAGAACAACTTTTTTCAAAAACTTTCGCCAGTGTCGGCAGTAAAGAAATCGGTCTGTAATTCTTAGGATTTGAGCGATCGTCATTTTTAAATATTGGAATCACATTAGCTTTTTTCCATTCATCGGGAAATTTACACTCTTTGAGACATAATTCGAAATTAATTTTGAGGGGCTGAACGATGGCATATTTTGTTTCAAGAAGCATTCTTGCACTTATTCCATCGTGACCGTGTGCCTTGTTAGGTTTAAGAGATGAAATAGCTTCCAATATATCTTCCGTCTTTACAGGCACATTACTAATGGTGGGGGAGGAACAGTCTTAATAATGTTTGATTTGGCGGTGGGCAGCGCGGAGTTGCCGATAAAACTGTCATTTAGCAGAGTTGCCTTCGATAAATCGTCGACAATAATTTCATATGAATCGTTCCCAGTTATTAACTTAAGCGGGGGTAGGGATCCGTTTTTGGTTCGATTCATAATATTATTAACCATTTTCCAAAAATACCTCGGGGAGTCTGCTATATAGTTTCTCGCATAATAGTTAAAAAATGGTTAGTGAACAGTTCAACTGTTTCGTTTACTCCAAAACCTTTCGTCAGTTTAAGCCAGTCCTTATTTTTAATTATTTGTGATGCGCGCTGAAAATCAGCGGCTCCATAATTCCACACGTGCCATTCAAAATTGGGGTTTAAGGTATAATCGAGTTCCACAACTGCATACGTTCCATAATGGTCGGATACCCCTGGGTCTATAACTCCCGAACCAATAGCCACAATGCCATCACTTACCAAGATCGGATCTATACAAGTTCGCGAATTGTCAGTTACGCGTGTAGGTTCATTAATAAGGTTTCTGATTACTAGACGGGCTTTCATTTCATTAAAATCCGAAGAAGGATCAAAAGCATTTGAGTTCAAATCACCTACCAGTATTACGGAATTTGATACTTTTAAAGCCAATTCTAAAGAAGTCTCCAGGAGGTCCCAGTAGTTAGGTGCACAGAACTGAGCTGATCTATATGACACTGCTAAAAGGTATCTCATTTTGTTTGATATCACTCTAAACCACATTATAGAGTCGTCAAACTCGAGAGATGACTGTCGTTCTGACAATACTTGGTCAGAATAATAGACACAGATCCCACCGCCGTTTGAATCGCGATCGTTCCTGATAGGGGGTCCATATCCATCAATCATAATATCAGATGATGGTAATGACGGGTCAATGTGTGTTTCCGTGAAACAGACAATATCGAAATCGGTAATGATGTCAACTATTTTTGTCAATTTGTATCGTATGCTCCTGATATTATACTGAAATATAGCTAACGAATTTTCGTTTTTTTGATCAATTGTACCCGGATTTGGATGCACATCGGACGACATAATAAGTGATAGGGCGGCCAAAAAAAGAATGGTGTTGTAGTTCATAACGAAACACTGTGTGTATCGAGGTATGTGTACCTCACGCTTGCATTTGCGAAGATCGTGGATTCCAATAGCACTGCGGTATGCCATTATACTAATCGCCATTGGGACTGACCAACTTGATGTGAAAAGTGCCATTGGAATCCCTTTTGTATACACATAGAAAGACAGTTGAATACGCGGGTATAGTACCCAGTGCATGGGTGGGTATAATTCACAACGTGAATATGAGTAAACTATACCCACCCACTAGGCACTACACCCGCGTAGTCAAAGACAAGACATGCTCTTTTTATTATAGTTCACCAAACAATTCGAACTTGTAGCATGCATTCTACAGAACCAACCAACATGCACCAACTTCTGGACTTTTCAACTTCCCTTCATAAGACGTTAAAGGAAATTATGGGCGACTCCTTTTACTGAGAATAGATACATTGTATGATTAACATAAACAGTTTAAGAGAACCATACTCGTCCGATAACAAGAATGTTGATATCGAGTGCAATAAACCGAAACGCGCAGTATTTAAGTTTTGTTTTGAATGCACGAAATCCCGAAATTGTATTACAATATGATTGAATCGAATGTTTCCACTTTGCAAGTTGACGTCGTTCCTGTGAACAAACACAGTAATGTTGTAATTTCACATGGACACGCCTTAGTAAATTGATGGACACATATATGTATATCTGTTTTCGAGTTTAGCACGATACTATACAAGTATAGTGGTGTGCCAACTACAGCACAAAGCTGCACAATATAGCTCTCGACCAATCAGAATGAGCCATTTCTGGGTAATGTGAAATATATACGGTTAAATCATGTTGCATGTTCAATGTAATATGATTCAATGCTAATCGGCAATTCCATGTTCAACCTCAGTCAATGCATATACATTTTTCTAACACCCCAACACAAGCGGGGTCAGTACCATCCTCTCAATAACGCACAAACTAGAAGTTGTCACCACACCTTTAAATGTATAAACAGTAGCCATCTATCACAATATTGCTAACACTATAATTAATGTTGGTTCAACAATTTGAGTTTAAGTTTTTTGTTTACCAAACATTATTAATAGATCTTTCATATCTCCCTGGTTCGTCCAGTCAAACAAAACTGGCATTAATCACGCGCGCTATCATCCACTCATGGTCTCTGGTTGACTTTATGTATTCGTTGATTACTCAAATTGAAATAACACGATATCAAGTTGGTTCAAAACGGATGCCATTGTCTCGACAGGGTTTGATAATAAATATGTAGTTACTTATTGTTTGGGTTGTCAGTAAATGGATTTATTTTTTGTTCTCGAATGAACATTTAAATCCTTCGAAAAAGTCATTTACTTGATGTGTTTCTCATCTAACTGGCATAAACTCAATCAGGCATACACATACATTGGAATTGTACATTATCCAGCTGGATGGTATTCGGGAATAATGAGCAGGCGGTATTAAATTATATATTCCAAAGGTATATATGCTTCTATTCACATACAAACTGGCTTTAGTGACATTGGACAGTTGGACTATTCAACGTGGGGTATACTCAAACCTGAATTTAATTATAGTCATGTAAATATTCACACTTTTTCGTGCGCCGAATATACAAGAGCAACTTTCACAATTGAGCATACACGGCTGACTTAATTACTCCTCTAAAAGTATGTATACGATCTAAAAAAAAACCTCACCGATTTCATATAAATGCATGTATCATGTGTTTCAATGTTCCACTCAGAAGTGAGATACACTATTTATTCCATATTATAAATTGTTATTAGGGATAACAAAGGAACACGTCTTTAATATACAATAATAAAGATATACTAATAAAGATACAAAATAAAGATATAAAATAAAGATATAATAATAAAGATATAATAATAAAGATATAAAATAAAGATATAATAATAAAGATATAATAATAAAGATATAATAATAAATGCGAGAAAGTGTAATACTTACCATGTACGGTAATTCGCAGAATGCTCTCAAGAACGCTGTACCGCCAATGAATGCAGCACAAATCAGTGCGCTCTCTTACTCATTAAGAGTCATCGGAACCAGGGCTGTACAGAGAGTCATCATTGTCCAGAACAGGATAATTATATTCGTATGGCGATAATTCACACAAAAGACTACATGGTAACATTGCAGCATTGTATCACATCCCATTATGGGGCGACAATGCCACAATAAATCGAAGATTCTGACATTTTAATTGGTGAGATATGCCAGTCGAGTACATGAATTATATAGGCGTATAATGTTTCAATAACATAACAGTGCACGCATCTGTAATGGGTCTGAACTCGACGGGGACATGACTGGGGTGTCTCCGTTATGAGAATGATGTCCAACTTGTAAGGTCCAACTACTCGCCAGCTGTAACCTAAATAATACCATGGATCTCTACCCCAGCTGCGCGCGTATATATCACCTGGGAACTTTTGGTATTCTGACCCGTTCTGACATGGAACTTTATAACGTTGAACAAACAAGGCAGAGATTATATTTCTTTGTTGAGATTCGTTCCTCACTAATCTACTCCACATCAGCAGGTGGTCCAGACAGCATGTTTTGTATGACTTATTTGAGACGATATCGCAATAAACATTGAACTAGTTACCCTGGAGAAATTCCATGACTGTAAGCGATGCAAAGCAAAATCGTTCACAAAATCATATAAATTGTGCAACTTCAAGTTGGGATAATCACCTGAAGTGAACATGTATTATAACATATATAATATATTACACGCACTGTGTGTTCAATGTTATAAACTCCTTGTCCCATGTTTTGTACTGGTGCAATGTGATATCTACGGTTGGAGAAGAGCTTCGTGGAATGATCAACATTTGACCGAACAATCCTAGTCCGGGGAGTTCCATTTGCACCCACTTGGGTTTACATTTTGCAACTGGGTAGGAAATGTTTCAATTGACGGCAATGTCAGTCCAAAACAAAATACTGAGTGTATGAAAGTAATCGACTCTTGATCGAAAAAAAAATCACTCTAAATTCTGACTTGAAAATGAAACCTATGTTTTCAAAATGTTCAATTAGCGTTATACAAGTGTGTAAATTCCACCCACCATGCAGTGCATCATGTACCTCTTTTATTGCAACTATGTCCACATCCGCATACACAACCCACGTCAACGTGAGCCAGTGTGTTAGAGCGACGCAAAGCAAAATCGTTCACAGAGTCACTTAAATCGTGGAACTTCGAGTTGGGACAATCAGTTAAGTGAACTACATTATACAGTAACAGGTATTAACACAGAGATATATTACCTGCAGTGTGTTTTCAATGTTATATACTTACCTGTCACATCACCAAGATGTGCCCATGTTTTGTACTGGTGGAATATGATGTATATGGGCGCAGCTGGAGTAGAGGTTCGTGGAAATATCCTCCTTTAACCGAGCTTACCTTATCCTGGGAGTTCCATTTGCACTCACTTGCGTTTACATGTTGCAGCTGGATAGGAAATGTTTCAACTGATGAACATTGCAGTCCAAAACAAAAATACTGTGGATAGGAAAGTAATCGACTTTTTATCGAAAAAAAATCACACTAAATTCTGGTTTGAAAATAAAAACCTGTCTTTGCAATTTTCAATTAGCGTTGTGCAAGTGTGTAGATTCCACACACCCCTGTCGCGACATACCTGTCTTATTGCAACTCAGTCTGTCCACATCACCATAGTATACACAACACACGTCAATGTGACCCGGTATGTTAGTCCTTCCCATTCTGACACTCGATATACATGTATAGCCATCATAACATCCTATTAATGTGCTCATTGGTACTATTTGATTATTTTCTGTTATATAAACATATAACATCGGTAGTTTTAAGGTTTCCACTCGTACCATGCATATCGATAAGCTAAATTATCGAAACTGTTTGGCATATTTATTTGTAGTATGTTTAGGGTACGTGATGATTTTCTGATTGTAACATTTTTGAGATAACTGTGTCCTAACTTATGAGACTTACTTAAAAATTGCCCAATTTTCGTAACAGTTCCTGATACGATATGTCTGATTGGATTGTTTTGAGGCGGGTAACCGAAGAGCATATTTTCATCACCATATGTGAAATGAACTAATCTAAACGACGGAAAACGCAACAAAAATATCAACATCAATAACGCATATTTCGCATAAGAATACTAACCCCAACAGTACAACCGTACTGTTTAACCCTTTACCCAACAGAAGGACCCTGTGCCAATGCATTCTCTTATATATGCGAGTCGACCATAGGTCGCCTCGCATATATAAGAGAATGCATTGGCTTAACACATTTAAAATTATAAAATTGTTAAAGAATGTAAGAAAAAATGGTAAAAAGTGTTAAAATAAGATTTTTTTTAGGCCAATGCATTCTCTTATATATGCGAGGCGACCTATGGTCGACTCGCATATATAAGAGAATGCATTGGCACAGGGCATAACTGTAACTATCACAATGTGGTCAAGGAGCCGGTTCCAATGATATCCATATTTGTATGGTTCTATTGAGACAGACCGAAGATATTTTAGGCTGTTGAAGCTTTATTTGGCCGGTTTTGGCCGGTTTGTTGGGTAAAGGGTTATTGTTATAAATAGCTGCAAACTATGTCCCATTTCGTGAAAACATAATGAAAAACGAACTACAAATGATTCAAGCTCATGTCGGCTGGTCTATCTGACTCTTAAATTATGATTTATATATCTGGTTTAAGGTGGAAGTTAGCCTTCTGTTCTCGATTACTTACAGGGGAATTCTCAGTGTCACGTTATAATATATATATATAAATTGATAAATACTTTGGACCATAGAAATCTCATTTGTGGGAAATGATTTCCCGGGTTTAATTCGATAGGATATTCATTAACTTCGGTTGAGTGTGGTAAAATTTGAGATGAACAACAAGCTTGAATATATACCGCCAAGTATGGAAATGTTTGATAATCAGTGGTACATGTACTCTGAAATGGAAATTACATATCAACAAAAGTTATACACAACATTAAAATACAATATCATTAGCAAACATATCTTGTTGATCTTCCTGAATACTTGATATTCCAACACGTAATTAAACATCAAACCACATCCTGGCAGATGAAACCTCGCGGTGGAAGAAGAATAATCCCCAAACATATAGTGATCTGAACTGTCCAAGATGTAACCATCAATTGGGACACGGATATTATTTTATTTTAATTTGTTATGAGAGTCCAACGATAGAACATATTTTTGAATTATTGAAAACCGAGAATTTCGATATATAAAAAAGACATAGAGGCTTTTTTTTTTATTTAGTGTGAATAAATGGAAACCCCTAAGAGGAGACGTATTGACACATATAATGACGATGATATGACTCAACTCTTATCTAACACACAGACGCAACTAACCGTCTGTATATATTGCATACGCACCATGGAATACGTTGTGTATAATGTGTTCTGTGAATTCGAAAATTAAGTGGGCTTTTAAAGCATTAGAAAATGTGTACACATAATCCGGGACGTGCTACGCCGCCAATAAGATGGCATTGCGGCAACAACGTTTTCCAACAACACATAACTATTGGTTCATCACAGTTCAAAATCTGAAAGGCTGTACAATGCATCGACTTGAATGTACAGTAAACTTGAGATAATTTCTGAACCATATGTGCATGCTTATTTAATTTCGAAGGGAGATAGTTTTATTGATCATCTTTAGGTGACATGTTTTAACGGGACAAATATTTATAAAACTATATTAAATCAACCCGTATTTGAATCCTTATGACAATAAAAGATTGAAAGGTAATATGTTGACACAGTATATCCACTGGTTTATTAGTTGAAATACAGTATATTCACTTTGGTATAAATATGTGTTTTCTTTTGAAAACCAGGAAGGGTAATTTTGAGGCAAGTTTCCAAATTTGCTTCCATATTATTTTTTTTTTCCGCAAAATAAACCAATACGTGTACCCGATAAGACAGTGTTGTAGCATACCGACGAATCTAACATTGAATATGTAGCTTTCATTCTGGAAGATTAAGTTTCTGAAAAACAAATGCGAACTGTGCGCTTCCTTAAATTATATTGATTTTTACAATAATACATAACTTAAATTTTCACCACCAGAATGTCCATTCGCTCAAAGACATGACGTCGATGATACGCATACACTACAGACACGCCGGGCGTCCTGTCCTTATACGCAGGTGACGTGCGACCCTAAGGCCCCATACCGGACACTAGATGGCTCGTGCAACAACCTCGTTACCAACACGATCTGGGGAAAGGCTGGAATTCCACAGAAGAGGTTGATTCCCAACCGATACCAGGATGGTATGTACATCAAACACATCGATATCAGGACGGTATGTAAATGACATAAACCGATATCAGGACGGTGTGTATGTATGCGATACACCAAATCATTAGTCAACTCCCAATTGGATCACCCGGTTTACCTCCCAATAATGCAGAGATCTCTCGAGTTATCACGAACAGGAAGTTACAAATTGTTGACCCAATCTGACGAAAAAGCGGTCAGCAGAATAATTGGGCGTGCTTTTCAAAGTGCAGCCGAATTGCATCTGAAACCAGTTATTTATATCGATCACGTATATAATCGTATAGCTGAGAGATTGGAAATATTATATCGGGGTGACTTAATGTACTGCGTGGGCTAGTATCAGATTATCGGCTATTTTGTGAGAATAAATAAGTATACATTCACCTTTTTTATGAGAATAAATCATCAAAAGCTATATAAATATAAACAAAAATGAATGTAATGAGGTGTGCTTTTGATGATACGGCGCTGTGGTCGTTGGGGCACATTTAGTGTAAACAGCTTCGCGGTTTACACAATATACCACAACGGACACAGCGCCGCATCACCCAATAACACACGCACTCGCTACGTTCATTTCTTAAACATAACCCAAACCGAATCCAGGACGGTATATTTATACATCATATAAACCAATACCCGGACGGTATACACGTACTATATCTACGAATCGATACCATGTCGGACAGCATGAATATCAAACGAACCGACACCAGGATGGTATGCATGTTATATTGGCAATACATATATACATGTACCAACCATGGATGTTATCTGATATGAGAGAACTTTGGCGTGTAGATGCATTGTATGTTCACCATCATGATGTATTTCCATAATATGTTAAATGGCGCTGTTCGCCTTCTTGGTTCTAGAGTTACGACAGAAACGCGCGTGACCACGTGTTTTATCTTTACATATATTTTGTGAAATAAATGGTATCAAACATTGAGGATCAAACCAGCGATTTATTAATTAATTATAATAAGCTTTATTTTATCAGGTTGGATAATCAGGTAATCCCTCCAGAAATAGTTTGTGGTACAGTAATGCCCTAATTAACCGACCCCATAACCACAGCAGAATTATGGGTAATTGTTCAGGATTTAGTCGGAAATATGGCTTGTTTCCATTCATCGGAAAGCTCACCCCGAGAAGTCGATTAATTAGGGCATACTGTATAACATTAACGGGAAACCGATTATTGTTCACAGGGCATTCTTCGCCAACGACATTGGCCAAAGGCGGAAACGATTTGCCATGGGCACGAGTGGCCAGCACAAAGATTAATCAAGATGACAGATTTGCTGACTTTCAGAGCCATCGGTTTACGCACATGCTGATGCAATGGGGACAGCTAATCGACCATGACATAACGTACACCCCCCAAATGAAAGGTAAACCACGTGGTAAAGACATAACATGTCGATGTGAAGGGCGCAACAGATTTATCAACGGTACCAGTACCGGCACCGTCGGTAATTGTACATTTTTCACGGTACCGATACTTAGTGTTGAGTACCGAGGTACAGGGTACTGGGCGGTTCTCGAATTAATAGTATGTATACGTTTGCATAAGCGATGGATAACTTTTAATTAGATGTTTTGCAGCATAAACAAAACCGCCAAGTTTTAACCACAGGTTAAAAAAAACTATCAGTATTTATCAAAAAGGCCCAGCGTTAGATAAACCACTCCTGAGGCTTAACAACGTGTTACCCCCCCCCCCCCCAATCCAACATATCCCCCGGACGAAATCTACATACATGGCTGCCAAAATAATTACGCCAACATTTCTTATGAATACACAAATATCCCGTTTAATCCCAA
The DNA here is from genome assembly GCA_032622095.1 of Siphonodentalium dalli. NCBI lineage: Eukaryota > Metazoa > Mollusca > Scaphopoda > Gadilida > Siphonodentaliidae > Siphonodentalium > Siphonodentalium dalli. The sequence continues at coordinate 59,303,489 of CP136062.1, forward strand.
ATATATTCATATATTCATACACATCATTGTGAAGTGCATGCACTATAACACATTTCTTCTCAATATGTATTGTTATACGATGAGAGTATCTAATAAGTTGAATTGAATTGAATAGAATTAAATTGGTTGTTAATGCTAAATAAATGGTGCTTGTTTACATATGGTGACACTATTCGCATAGCAACAAACTCGATTTACTTGCAAGTTACTTGCCCCGATCAAAACGGAAGGCAATACGATTGATAGGTAGTCACAAAGAGTACTTATTTTGTCGCTAAGTTTGATAATCTAAATTACACACATCGTTTGCGTATATCATCGGGTGCCACGGTAGCCTCAACCCAAAGTGACCTATTGGCAACGCTTCTATGAGTATGGAAACATATACATACAGTGGCCTAAACATAAAAGACAATTACAAATGGCCAATTGCTGACTGAGCAACATGGCACGATACACGTGGCCCCGACTGACTCCACGTGCAGTAACTGCAATTGAATCAATGTTGAGGGGGATATACCACGTGCATTTCTATACTTCAATCGAAGTTCAAAGACATCAAACTATCAATCGGCAACTGACATGCACATGCACTTGTCAGTGAGCATCGATTGGAGAGAGCTTCATCATTATAGCATTATATTTTATTTATTTAAATCAGATTCCACAATCACAATTTTTAATAGTCGATGAACCTGTGTTCGTGAATATTAAAAGTTCATCATTAATTATATTCGATCGCTGCGGAAGCTTTTTCAACCGCTTTGTAAAGTTGATCGACCTGCCAACCATGTTCAATCTTCGCTACATATCATATTTGCACATAGGAAAGACGTTGCTTGTTACAAATTTGGATATAAAGTCAATTACACTTATGGCCACTGCGTCATCTACGCCCATCATACACAAATCATACAACCAAATTAAAACTAACACGCCTACTCCTATAGAACATATATAATTTCTGGTAAAATTATTTACAAAATGACACTATCATGAAGTCGCTTTCATTATACAACTAAGGGCTATAACATAGCAGACGTATGACTTAATCCCATTCAAATTCGAGTTACATGTACATGTATTGTGAGTGGAATACTCCTACAACAAATAGTTTTGTTATCTTCATCCCATTTTCCTCTCTTCTGATTGGCTGAGGTTGAGTCACATGACGGGCCGCAAATCACTTGTTACACTCGAGGGTAACATTTCGGTAGTTGTTGACAGCACATCTGTTACCAGTAAACATAGAACTACGAAGAACTCAACGAACAGAAGTATCTAGTAATTTCCGAAAACACGCATTTTATAAACCCCACTGTTTCATAACAACCACGAACTGTGGTGTTTGCTAAGTTGCATAATTGTTGTCTTTAATTTGCAATTAAAGCACGCTATGTATAAATGGTGTTATCATGGACATAAACCCCTTAAGGTGTAATGTTCCAACTGGACCTTTCTGTAAAGGATAATGACTGAGTGTCTGAGGCCAAATAATCACCCAAGGCCGCGAAGCGGCCGCGGGTGATTATTTGGTCTCAGACACTTCACGAGGTCATTATCTGACTTAAAACCCACACACCCATGTGCACACCACATACGAATGGCATATGGGTATTCGGGCACTGTGTTGTGAACAAAGTGGTCTTTCGAATGTGTATTAATGTATAAGCTGAATGTTCGTGTTGGCCAATGTCCCGCTTTGTTGCACGGCCATTAAAACCTACAATCCAATAATGTTAGTGGTTTGCCCTATACATCGCCGACCTGACAGCGAGCGATTGGCAACTGTGCGTGTGATATCTTAACACAAGCTGCAGTCGTCACATTTCAGTTCGGGCTGAATGCAAGTTATCATTAATCACGAAAAAGTACCGTATTGTTCGTCACCTCATACCTATGGACTGGCTTCCCCATTCAGAATATAGACCCGCAAGTTAAGAGAGTCATGCTATCGTGTCACAGTATGCATGTGAGATAACGTTTTTTATTTTTATCTATTTCAGCCTTTTTTCTTATATGATTTCCTATTCAATCGTTATTTGTTGAGCGATTACTAGCTTGAATTTCAATAACCCCCATTTGGTCAAAAGAAGGGACGTGGTTACATGGGTTTCGAAGATTCAAGTTTCGAAGTTTTAATTGCACCCCCTCCATTTTGCAAAATGTCCTGCATCCCTTTTCGGGTTATCAACTTAGCATTCTTCTACTGGAATTCTTGTTTTCTCTTAGTTTTCTGTTTTGCCCGTCCATTTTATGTTTGATGTTTGGTGCGTTTTAATCGTTATTTTAGAGTAGACGCGATTACATCTTGAAACCCATAATTATCGTTCTTCACATTCTATTATTCGGATACGTTTCTTTTAGTTTACCTTGATTTAATTTAGAGATAGACCGATAAATCAATAATTAATACCGTGGAACAAATAGATAAACCTTCTGAAGCAGTTGGTATGTGCTGTAGACAATTGCACACACGATATACATACGTCACAAATACGTTTCTGTACTAAGCTCTAAATATCAAATAGTCACTCTTTACTGTTTATCAATCGACAATTTTCTTTCGGCTATACATTCCTCCGACTTCACAGGAATACCCGTATGTTCCGTAACAGTCTGTAACAGTTGCCATTTTCTTTTGGCACCATCACATTTTAGCGTTCTCGAAATTAATACGACTACTACTACTACTACATGTACATGCATATTTACGCTCATTTAAAACGAAACCGAAAATTTCGCCGCATGGCTACTCTACTTCGAAATTGCTTTACTCCTCCTTCCTTGAACCGATTATCACCATGCGACCAGCAAAATAACCGGACAATAGCTCCGCAAATAGTGGGTGTATCAAATGATACAAAATGTGAACGTTTTATTTTCTAAAAAGCGAGGATTCCAAAATAAAATTTACTCTTATAGAGCTGAATTAATGAATATACGCGCGTACTTAGGCATGCCATTAAGAAGGTTCGTGTGAACTACTTTGTCAGATAACAAAACAGTTGTCACCCTTGTTTTCGTGAGACACGGGGATTTGTCGCCGCTCTCGACCTGGAATGTCACCCGAGGGCCGCCAGGCCCGAGGGTGACATTCCAGGTCTCGAGCGGGCGACAAATCCCCGTGTCTCACTCAATGGCGGGCGACAACTATAATGCAGCGGAATTTGTATCAATAGACTTCAATTATGTGACATTCATTAATCAAAATTCAGCCGTTGTTCGTGACTGGATATTTTCATATTACGGAGTTCAACGTCGGTTGAGAAAAGGTGTTTGCCTGCCGTAGGATCCATCCACACGACGCGGGGACGTTTAATTTCGAGAAACCCCAGTACCACCATTTAGTCCAATAGTTGCTCCTACCATCCGGGGATAGACACGTCTTTCCCGGTCCACTAATAAATGTTACTAGAACACAGCCAACGGCAAAACTATTGTCGAATTTGCATCAAAACTGATCGCTATGGTTCAAATTGCAGAAATCGATAATATTCAGAATTCGACCTTAAGATGTACAGATGTGCCAATTACGGTCGATCTATGGCGATAGTGCGGATTAGACTGATTGTTTGGGATTGTAAGGCAAGGCACACAGACAGACATTCACCCGTGGCTATTACGAGGACGGGTTGTGAGACTAGGGCCGGATTCGTCATCTCCGGTTTAAACCTGGTTTAAACCTACATTGGCGGTCCAGCCAAACCGGGTCTAAGGGGGCGCTTTTGTCGTTCAGTTTCCAGCTAATTGACAACTCCATTCGGTGATATGATTATGCAATCAAACTACCCTCTTACCAGTCGGACCAAAAGATAGGCCGATATAATGGTTATTGACAAGTCATAAATTATCGTGACCGCGTGCACGCTCAATGGATTTTTTCATTGAGAAACAAGTATCGCTCATTGACTATTAATCCGATCTCATTCTGTGTTTAAATCAATTTAACAAAGGGCATGTCTCTCAGCACGAGTTTGACGCTCTGTTCATCACTTTGTTTGTGATAGATTTCTGCAAGATGCTTCACCCGCAAAGACAAAATTTTGTGTATTTACATGTATATTTGTATATATTAAAGGGTATAGGAGCTCTCTATCTGTATGTCCGTTTGTCTGTTCGCAACTGTTCTCCAATACCCCATGGACCGATTTCAATTAAATTAGGTGTGGTGATTCGTGTGGTATAACGACATTAGGCTTTAACAATTTTGATTTAAAAATAAGAAAATATAATTTTAAAAAAATGTGTTCAATTGTGTAAGGAGTTGAATATAAAAAGAAACAAAATTTAAATTAACATTTGTTTGTTTTAAATTTAAGTAATTTTTTTTTATAATTAAAATGTTCAAATGATCAAAATGTGCGCAAAGCCCCTCTGGCGCTGAATAAAGTCTCAATAATCGAGTCAATCCTGGACGAAGAGGACAGTAAAGTAAAGGCAATTTGCTTATGAGTGCACACCATAAGCGGCATCTGAACTGATGGAAGTGGGCAACCATGCAGAGGGACAGCTTTTAATACAGAAATATATTACATGTACATGCGTTGATTTTTTTTCAATGTCATAAATTTCCCGTCATGCAGAAAATCAAAAAGGTTCCCAGGGTTTGAACTGGTAGAATATTATGGGAATTTATGGGCGTAGCCAGAGTAGAGTTTTGTGGCATGATCTACATCAAAATAAGTTATCAAATTTGACTCATATTGCAATATAAGTTTAGGATTGCAAACTATGTGTATAGCATATCTGGTCATGCAGTAGCATCGTTTCGGTGTCAAAATTAAAACGTTGAACCCTTCAAATGAATTCGTAGAAAACACCAGTATTTGTGATTGCCACAAGCCAAACAAAAAAACCCACAAGATAGTTGTAAAAATCATATATTTAGGAAATTGTCCATATCTGAGCAAAGCTCGCGTGTGAATGAATCAACTGTGACATGATCACACCAGTCGGCAGTCGCCACTTAGACACGCCCTCAATCGAGATTATTAACAGCTCCACCCTTGACTGATTACTTGACAATTCTAAACCGCGATGAAGAAAAGACGGATTCGTCATCTCAAGTTTAGCCTCGATAAAGCTGGTTTAGCTGGGCCGCCGAATTAGATGGTTTAGTTGCCGGTTTAAGCTTATAAAACGCAAAAACAATATTGAAATTGACAAAAACTTATCCCCATGCGCTTTATATGTGTGACTGCTTCTCGCTTAGAAATTTCCAATCAAAATATGACCGCTGTCGTAATTATTGATTTTCGCAATCAATAAAACGAGGCGGTCCGCATTAGGAAAGTACGTGTAATTATTTCGACGATACAGAGACACTACTGCTAAACCACTGGTTTGGCTGGACCAGGTTTAAACCAGAGATGACGAATGTGTCACTTAGACCTACGGTCTCGGGTTTAAACCACGGATTTTGCTGACTCACGGCGGTTTACACCTGAGATGACGAATCCAGCCCATGAGTTTAATAGCCCAGGAGTAAGCTAACGGTAACATATAACCCTTCCTGGCTGGAGCTCCCTGAAATGCTGCGAAAACCATGTGTCAATGCATTCTGTTATATGCATATGGGAGACTCTCATACATAACAATATTTACCTTACCTTGTAAGCCAGAGCATTCTCTTATATATGCGATACTCTATATATGGGAGACTCGCCTATATGATATAATGGCACATGTTCACAGGCAGAGGCTCAGCTCCCGTCAATAAAGGGTTAATGTCGCTGCGTCTGGTCGCAATCACGCCTATCGATGTGAATTGACTATCAGAGACGGAATATGTGAACTGTTATATGCGTGAACATGTGTCTTTTCAGAATCCGACGGATCGGAGCCCATATGTTGCCAGGAAGACCTACCATCAGGATCTAAACTGACTCAGGCTGATCTCAATGCAAAGTAATCACGGTCATATTATAGCGATTTAGCACGTCTAACTTCGCACGTCAATACATATCGGATGATACAATTTATCTCTGTGCGACTATTGGTCATCCGTATAGTCTATTATACTCTACCATATGTGGCATAACTCAAAGTGTGAATTGCTAAGCACAAGTATCGGCCTTATTGTTATGCCCTTCGGTTTTGCTTAACTTAAATGTTAAGTTGGACATGTATATTTGAAATGTTGTGGTACTAATTTGACAAATTCCAGATCATCTAACCACGATTCCTGAAAAACGTCAAACAATTTTGAACTTTGAATTGTTTGTGTACACGCATGAACATGTGCAATTACTAGAGTAACTTTATGTAGCCGTTCATTCAAGTCCCGTATACGAATGTTCTGCACAATTTATGATGCATATTCAATTTGCTCGAGCATTATAATTTAATTTCAACTTCCAGGCCAGAGTGCTTCATTATGCCAATCACACACCACGATCGCCACTTCCGGAGGGCCTGTATGAATTTTGTGCGATCTGTTCAGACTACGCCCCTCAATTGCTCAACAGGTGTGTATAAATATCATATTATATGGTTGTATGTATATATCAAATTTTGGGTGGGACGATCTTTAGTTTGAGTGCGAACTGCTTCCAGTGTGATTGATTTAGTGAGCGTGAATAAATCTAATTTCTTATCGAAATGGCCATCATAACCAGACAAATGTGTAATGTTGTGAACGTTATCGGGGACCGTAAGGCTCGTGTCGTAACATGCGGCAAAACAAACGCGTGCGATAAAATCGCATCATTCTCATGCCGGTATTATTATGTATTTATTACACACCAGCGATAAATAGACTGCATGTAGTGTCAGGTTATTGTATCCGTTTGCTGTCCATGCTAGTTGGTCATCTAATTAATACAATATTCGATGTTGAATTATTACTATAGCACTGGCTGAGTTTATTTTATACCTGTTCTTATCGGTCCACAACAGCTTGGATTTTCGGTTGGGTTGATGCTGTTTTGCTGTCTCGACCCGTTACTCGTATATAACATGCTTTCATTGAACGACGTTCTACATTTACAAGTGGACCCAGGATATTCACGCTAACTTCTGCATGTGATTAATTATCTGACGATTAATCTGTCTTCAGAATGATATATCATTTACAGTGACAGAAAATGGTAAAGTAATGATACGATCGTTTAATTAACATATTATTTAAATGCATTTTCTGATAGCGCGATAAATCGAAATTAATTGGAAACAAGGCATTGTTTACTTATAAATATCGTTGCTTTAATATTCAACGGACATCTGATATGTTTTATTATACACCCATGGTTGGGAAAGACTGTCCTCTGTGATCATATACGCAAAGCATCCATCTTTCCTTGTTGCATGTACATATGTATGCCATCAACGTCGTGTTCGATGTATTGATGAGCCTACAGATGTATCAGCAGACGAACAACATACTGTATAATATTAGTATGAATTTTAGTGAATTTGAAAGAACGTAATTGAACCGAAATTTAGAATTACGTGTGGTATAAATATTGTGATTATATATTTCATCAGCTATTTCCGTTATAATGGAAATTGTATCCCGTATCAACCGAAGCATCAGCGTGCATGTTACTGTCAAAATGTAATTACACTGTACAGTCCGTGCATGCAATTATAATTGTATGTAGTTTGATCCTGATAGCAGGATGTAAGCAAATTGTGATATGTTTAATACATATATAGACCTGATCGTTGTGGGTTGCTTCAAAGATGCATGATCTATCTCTTTTCGTCGACACATCGAACAACAAAATAACACAATAACAAAGTACTGTCGATGAAACCTTCTTGGAAGAAAAGTTCAATGTAAATATTTTTATTTCCAATTCCAAATAAACAACATAATATGCACATGATACAGAAGTACAAGATATTAGTGGTAACATAATTATGGAAACGGGGATCAGATAACAACCAGAGGGCTCATGAAAGTCTTCCCATTTTAGCTACATGCCCCGCCAATTATAAGTTTGAGAGGGCATAGTTCAGACAGGAACGAGTGAACATAATAATTATCGGAGAACCGTTTGTATTATTACCCCCCCCCCCCCAAAACACAAGACAAACGTCAATGTTTATATAAATTTCACTAAAAAAAATTATGATGAATTAGAATATAAATAAAAATGTCCTAAATATAGAAAATAAATATATTCCCTGTCCCGATTGCAGGAACATATAGTAGAATGTCATAATGACCGAATTTCCTGTTTACAAGTCGCTCCAACTAACATTAGATACCTCTGAATCAAGGCAATATTTTCAGAAAAGTGATACGCCTATTTAAATATATCACATTTGTTGCTCATTCGACAGGTCATAAAGAGCAGTTGAACAGCATAACTGCCTTCATTGACGGGTCTCAGGTGTATGGATCATCTGCTGCGAGACTGGCCAGAGTCAGAAACGGAACTACACGTAAGTAAGGCTAAATAACACAACACATTTGTTGATATGTTTTTTTAATTGATTTTGACGATGGAAAATATATATATAATAGTGGTAACGAAAGAAATATATATGTTATAAGAGATTGCAGTGTAGTATTATGTATTATTATTTAGCGGCTGTGAAGGAACAAATGGTATATAATAATACTACTGTCATCCGTTATAATGTATATTGATCTATAAATATATTTCAGAGTCAGGATTAAATGTAAAATATTCTAGACATGGTTAATCTGAAAATATATGCCATGTACGATACCTGATGTAATATCGGTATACCATTAAGATTTATACATTGTAAATGTATACAGGTGGATTTTAATGATCTTACAAAAGTCCGATCAGACCTATTCAATGTTCTTAATAGTTTGTCAGTTTAGTTGGAAAGCGGACAGTCTCAATGTTTAAAACCAGTGAACGCTGTTGAACGTTATTTATAAATTCATTTTCCGTTTTCTTCAAAGATAAACAACTTAACTTCTGACGTATTACCAACATAGCTTTGTTGATAACGTATTCATGCATATAGTCATGAAGTGATGTTGTTATATGCAACTAATAACATAGTTATGCCCCCCCCCCCCATGCCATCGTCAAATGATGCCGTAAATTGCAAAATCTGAGCCCGATTTCCAAAATTCACGGTTAATAAAAATATGACAAAAATCAGTCACACAAATGTTCGATATAATATAATAAATAATGCATGTCTTATTGACTATGCCAAAATAGTGGTTACTCGAGTAGGAAGTAAAGCATTATCTATATAATAAAAATAGATGTCGGAATTAAACCATATACATATATAGTGATCAAACATGTTCGGAAATATAATGAACTCCACTGTAGACAGTTTTATCTTGTATCACTGGCCGGGACCACGCGCCCTGTCATTTATGTTCAATAAGGTTAACCCTTCCAGTGCCAAGTCCGATTTTTGTATCAACCCATATTTTCTTGATCATTTTTCAAATTTATTGATTATAATAATGTGATACATTGATGGAAAGAGCTCTAAGAAAAGTTAACTCCTTTACGATGCAGTTACATGTAATCTGATATCATTAGTATTGATGGGTGAGGGATTACCCGTATTTAGTGTGGTGGTGGTGTTTACATAGCCAATCCTCTTGTAATGTGCCTTTCTGTTAAAGAAACCCTTCAACAATTTTATTGTTCGGTGATTGGTTTATTGTTGTATGATAAAATACAAAATAAGACCCAATGTTGCAGAAAATTTTACTATCACGGATAGCATTTGGCAAATTCTAAAAGGATTTGTCAAAAACTATTTTCATATGGCAAATTATTTGGCAAAAGTAAATTTTGGTCCAGCGCGGATACTGATTACATATCATGTGTCAGTACATTCTCTTATGTATGCAAGTCAACCATATAGGGAGCTACATTCCCCGCCAATTATAAGTGAGGGATGGCATAGTTCAGATGGGAACGAGTGAAAATAATAATTATTGGAGAAAAGTTTGCATTATTAATCCCCCAAAAACACAGAATAAACGTCATAGAGAGCCTCGCATATGTACATGTAAGATAATGCACTGGCTTACAAGGTCAAGGTAGATATTGCTAGCCAATGCATTCTCTTATATATACGAGACTCACTCTGGTAGACTCGCATATATATGATAATGCGTTGGCACAGGTTTTTCGCAAAATTGCTGTAGTCTCCAGTTATATAAGGGTCAATATTTCACATATACCTCAACGAATGTCCGCACGTTGCATCGTGACTATCTTTATTGAAAAAAAAACAAATCTGTGTCCACATTTTAGTATCCCCGGTGGATTTTATATATTTCGATAATATATGCATGTAATCGGAACCTTCGATATTTAGAGATGGTATACCCATATAATTAATCGATATGTGTAACTGTATTTTAACGGTTCTTTTACCTTCCGTGTTGATCTTCTTTGCGATTCAGGTGCTTCAAGTGGTACATGTATATACGCATCATTCATATTCCTCTGTTAACTGATTCGTTGAAGTCATATATACTCAAATTGACCGGAAGGCAAGAGTCGACAAAAAAATTGGAGCTTGTAGCGTATATAAGACCGTTGTTAAAATTCAATGTTTTTTAGCTTGAGCATTGGCTTGCATACCAATTTTTGGTACATGTATGTAACTGGATATAACTCTATTTCATTCAAATAAAACAGTTGAACATCGGTTGGAACGTTAGCATGCATATCGACGTGAAAACTAGCTCTTGTATTCCGTACATATCTTCTCAACTTACATACATCTAATTCGTCCATCTAATCTAACTCATATGCGATGGGAGGTATATACGGGTTACAACCAACTAATTATATAGAGTTACTCTTCTTGAATTTGTGTCAAGTCGAGTCAGCATAAAAAAACATTCTGGCTGCTGATTGGTTGATTATCATCGAGGGAAATATCCCTAATCGGGAACAGAAAATCATAGCCTACGTAAATATGGTGATCGTGTATGTTTAGATGTCCAGGAAGAGTTTGGTGGCGTCCAGAAGTTACGGAAGGGGTCTGGGTATTTTTATGCTGCTGATTTTTTTGCAGTAAATGCGGTAGTTGTGGAAATTAGCATGTTGTTTCTCGATTTTGTAGCCTTCCTATCGGTGTCGGACAATAACTTGCTGCCTCATCAGATGGAAGGAGAACATTGTATGAAGGATCATGCCGGAGACTACTGTTATCTCGCAGGTAATTATCAGGGAACTATGCTGTAACTGTTTCAATAGGCTTCAATGCACACATTTTAGTGTTTACTGTCTACAATATAATGCACTGTCCTGAATGTTATTCAAATCTGAAATGTTGACATTTGGGGTAACTGTTTTGTATGCCGTATTATATTAATCATGTATACGTCCACCAGGAAATTTGTCTTTAACCCTTTCAAGGCGGGAGCTGCGCTGGTGCAGCAATACATATACTGTGCCCGTACTTTCTCTTATATGTATGCGATTCTGGCATTGCGAGACTCACATATATAAGAGAATGCATTGGCTCAGGGTTTTTGCCAAATTTCAGGAAGCTCCAGTCACGGAAGGGTTCACTCTTGTGTTTTCGTATATTATGATCAGAATCACACTACCCAAGGACTGATAATTGTTAGACCATACAACACAATTCAAGCGTCACCACAGAGTGTTTAAATCTGTGTCAATTTATAGTTTACCTATGTAAATTAATTGGAAAGAGATGATGTGTAGACATGACTATTAGCCAATCAGGGCCCATAGTCCCCTAACATCCGTTGGATGGCTCTCCGCGCTGGTGGATACATCGAAGTCAGATATCATATATCACCAAACATTTCTAAGCTATACGTGTGCTTCTCCGGATATCTCGAATATATACACCAGAAGCTGTTGAAAAAGACAATGGCGCAATAGACAATATCACGGGGTGGTTCATTATGATATAACTGTAACTGTAACACATCCATAGCATGCAAATACGCCGTCCTGAGTTCGTAGCCCTGTGTATAAATAGTCTGAGAAAGTTAACATAGTTTGCTGTGTTCGTCGCCATGAAGTGTGAATACTATTGGTAAGTGAATATATTTTGCTCTGTTCGTAACCCAGTGTGAATACGATTAGTAAGTGAATATACATGTAGTGTGTTATGTTCGTATAATATATGCAGTGTGAATATTCTTCGCAAGTGAATGTTGTTTGGTATGGTCGCAGCCCAGTGTGAATAATCTTAGTAAGTGAATAATCAATCTAATACGACAGAAGAGAGATAAACCAATTCACAAAACAATCAATATAAAAGCGTAATACCCCAGCGTGAATACTCTTAGTAAGCGAATATATAGTTTGCTATGTTCGCGCGTAGCCCAGTGTGAATACGCTTAGTAAATGCATATAGTTTGCTATGTTCGTAGCTCTGTGTGAATATTCTTATAGTAAGTGAATATAGTCTCTGTTCGTGTAATAATAATAATAAAATATTTCAACAGTATCACGTTTTTCTTACATGCATATGCAGATAAAGAGAAGAACATGTGTGTGGATTCATGTAGCTACATGTATCACACATCATAACTCATTTTGAAACAGATGCGCACATGCACGGTATACGATTGCACGGACATCAGAAATGTATGTACACTTACACGGATTTTATGTGCTGCTTTTAATTTTCTACAGGTGACGTGCGGGTGAACGTTCAGCCGGCCCTGATGAGTCTACAGACGATATTCATGCGCGAGCACAACAGAATCGCGGCTCACTTTGCACAGAAGACCAGCTGGAACAACGACAAAATATTCTACGAAACTAGAAAGATAATAGGCGCAATTTTGCAGCACATTACATACAATCAATGGCTTAATGTCATATTCGGGTCAGAATACAGCAAATATGACCTCCAATCTACGTCGAGCGGCTTCAGCCCAAACGTATACGACCCTGCTGTGGACCCCAGCATTGCCAACGAATTTTCTGCTGCCGCTTACAGGTTTGGTCATTCTCTTGTCAACTCAAGACTAACCCGGCAGTTCGGATCATTCAATGAAAGCACTTTATTGCGATATATGTACGGACGTCCAAAATACATCGCCGAAGATGGCGGCCAAGGTTTAAACAGGATAATTAACGGGCTGCTCATTGATTTCCCAGAGAAAGGTGACCGGTGGTATTCAGTAGAAATCACAGATCATTTATTCGAGAACGGCAGCTACGCGTTAGATCTGGCGGCTATCAACGCACAACGTGGGCGAGATCACGGATTGGCTACTTATAATGACGTCAGAGAATATTGTGGTCGAGCCAGGGCCACATCATTTAGCACGTCAGTGAACAGAGGATTGAGCGATCATCACGACGTTCCGGCCCACAGGCTGCAAAACACATACAGGTTAGTGCATTCCGCATGCCATAGACCTACAGTAATGCCCTAATTAATCGACTCCTTTAACCACAGCATAATTATGGGTAAATTTCAGGATTTAGTCGGAAATATGGCTTGTTGCCATTCATCGGAAAGCTCTCAATGAGAGCTTTCATATGAATGGCAACAAGCCATATTTCCGACTAAATCCTGAAAAGTTAAAGGAGTCCATTAGTTAGGGCATTACTGTATATTCACTTAAGACCAAATTTATTAGAGAAGCAACATGTTTGTTTATCAAAAAGAAATTATTTGTGTGCTCGCCGAGGTCACGTTGTCCGCATACATGTCAGTACATGTATATGGGGGGTTCAAGACATATGTATTCTTTTCCTCGCGCACGAAATAATTGTACCAACCGTTGGTCTATATACATGCTTTATTATCTGATATGTAAAAGCCAAGTGCTTGAAGAGCTGTGTATATATGGTATGGGTTTAGGTTGAATCTCAAAATGCTCCCATCCGCGCTCGGAAAAGTTAGCCCTTGAATGAATTTGCACCTTCTACTTTCTATTTAGATATCTACTGTAGCTTCTGAGATTGGATTTTGAAGTCTGATTTGAAGCAGAAAATCAAGTGTTCACATTGACTTCTATTTAGTGGTGACGGACCACCTTTGTTACCTACGTGTGGAAGCTTTATCGTCAATTTATGATATTTACAATGAAAATGGGAAAAGAACCTTCACCACAAGCTTCATGATTGTATATACATGTCGCCCGACCTAAGGCATGCTACGTCATCATAGAATATGTATATGTGTTCAGAAAAACACCGTAGAGCGAGATCAGTTTCATACATGATTAATTGAACTTAAGATTGACTCACATGATCAAGCATGCATTAGTACGTTAGGTTCTAAATTTCCAATATGTCTGTAGTCACACCGACGACATCGACTTCTATCAGGGCGGTATTTCTGAAGCATCAGTTTCCGGCGCTGACCTTGGTCCGACCTTCCTGTGCATAATTGGCAAACAATTTGAACGCTTGAAGCACGGAGACAGATTCTGGTACGAGCGAGAGGATTCTACAACGGGTTTCACGTCAGGTAAGATCACACTCACATTTATAAGTGATGGCATCGTAGTTTTCTGTAATTGAAATAGTACCTGTGGACGGATCACAGGGGAACAAGTAGGAGCGGTTCCATGACACTTAATATACCTGATTTTCCACAGGTTAGGTTCTATACATACTGCAGATTTAAAAACTATATGGATCCGTACAGAGGGATCTAAATCGTATCTCCACAGGGAACCGACTGTCAAAGTGTTGTATTTCACTTTATGCCATAACATGCTGGTGGTGATCGATGGTATAGTCTTGACTTTTTTTTACTGTGTATACCGTATTATTATGGTCCAAATACGACATGAATACGGGTATATGCCACAAGTATTCTATAGTGGTGATGAGTGTGGGCATTTATAACTATTAAATTGCACACATAAATGCAAATGAAATGCATAAATGCAATTCCGCTTAGATTCGCCTGTTCGAGTTGACACCAAATCTGACAAGATTTATAACGCCAAAACTTAAAATTATTATCATTCGGGTGGCAGAACATCTAGAAAATCCGCAAATGAATCATTAGAATACGTCGAAGGCGGCCACAGAAGTTCACAATTGAGAACGCTCCTTATTAAGTACCGCGGCTTTGGGCGACAGACTCTCTGTATAATATTGACATTTGTGCTAAGCTGACAGCAGTTAAAACTTATTCGTTAAACTATTCACACCTGGCCATCAGCACCTCGTACTTGCATGATCATGCATGGGTCCGATACCTGACCATTAACACCTCGTACTTGAGGGATCATGGATCCGATACATTATTTCCGTATATTATGTTAAATTGGGTTAATTGTATTTTGTCTTGTATGTCATTTCTTGACGAAGGCAATACAACTATTGAAATTGATACCTGACCATTAACACCTCGTACTTAATGGAGCATGGGTCCGATACCTGACCACCAACACCTCGTATTTACGGGAGCATGGGTCCCGTCTAATTATTTCCCGGTGTATAAAACGATAAGATGGTGGTCAAATCGGACAGGGAACATGAATGATTCGCAGTCGGACCTCCAGAGAGCTTGGATCGCCACCTCTCATGATGAACTCGCCACAGCTTATACCAATTAATGTCACTAATATGCTGGACGCCATACATGTCACGCCTTGTCTGAGCTGGTCACTCCATGCTCACAAAGGCGGATACCAGTTGATTCTGGATTTTCAGTCCGGCCCGGCACAGCCCTTTTCAGGGCTCCCTACCGGGAGTGGACCGGATAATACCAGATCAGCAGGGAAACCTCGACAAAAGATGAAGAAGAAGAAGAAATCACCATCAAGGAAAAAAAGAGATGCCGAGAGACTAGCCGCGTGGAAAGAGAAGAAGGCGACGGATGTTACACCAGCCAGATCCTCCCATGCAGTCGACATCCCGGCCCAGTCCGTCCAGGAGATGGAATTACCACCACCATCGCCTCCACGGCCAGACGCGGACACCTCCGACTTCATCCCGAAGACTCCGGAATACATAGAGCCGGAGCCTGCCAATCCTATATCACCGGTAACCGAACAAGAAACAGATGCCACCCGCCTATGGAGAGAAAACTACATAAAAGAATCATCTAAATATCTCGCCAGCGTAGACGAATCAATTAAGAAAGCAGAAGAGACTAGAATGAAAGCAAAGGCAGTCTTAGACGAATTAGATCCACCGAAAAGTAAAAAAAAAAAAAAAAAAAGAAGCTAAAAGCAACCAGCAAAAGCTAAACATCTCAACCTCACGTTGCCTCCGTCAGCCTCCGCATCTGAACAGCATCAACAGCCTCAAAAATCGAACTTCATCGAATATATCAAGAAAGGGTGAAGGGAATCGCACAATGCGTTCCGACCATCCTACCCGGCCTGCGGCCGGAAACTACACAACAACAAAAATCGGACAGGGTATATTCATGTCCCAGTATTAATGACTATGAAAACTACCGCCATATGCGTGTGCAACATGGCATATATATGTTTGAGATAAAATACATTGACTATACCACAGCAGTCTACTGTGCACTATTGTGTGTACAATAAGCCTTGTCACTGATATGTTATTGTTCAACATCCACGATGGGAGAGCATCAGTATATACAAAATGATATATAATACAAAATGATACACTTAATGGAGGAAAACAGCATGAGAGATGACTGATGACAGTGGGAAAGAGAGTGGGGGAGAACGAGAGAGAGAAAGAGAGATATATATCGAAAGAAATATAGCGAGAGAAAGAGAGAGCGAGTGCGAGAGAGGGAGAGAGAGAGAGTGTGGGAGGGCGAGAGAGCGAGAGGAAGATAGAGAGTGAGAGAGAGAGAGAGAGAGAGAGCGAATGGGAGATACAGAGAGAGGGTGCATAACATCACATGCATTATTTCTGCTGTATCTGTTCACTGACATACAGCAGAAACTGCCGTCGAATGAACAATAGTCTACACACGAATACTATAATTGTCCCACTATATCGATGTTTCCACTTCATAAGACTAGCTCCATCACGTCATCGGACTGCAAGTTACCCAGATGCATGATGCACATATAACCATAAGTCCAGTAATAATTCAGTACCCGCTCGCAATATGCGTTGCGTATGCGTGAAACCAACGTATGTGAGCAGGAGGACGACATGATGTGTTCTAGTTCATTGTGATATCTGATTATCTGTGTTTGCACAGCAACTATTCAACTTGTTCAAAAGCTCCATACATGGAATGATACTCCATAACTTGACCTGTAGCACCAGAACTACGGAAAGGGTCGATCCAATATGGCCGCAATTCAGTCACAAGGATTGTTAGGCTTGCATGGCCGAGCCCTCGAATAAAACGTGTTCCAATGGATAGAGACCATTTCAGTATTTCCACTATTATCGTCGGTTGTCTCACAAAATTTGTCCAAAAATGAATTTACTTTGTATCAGTTAAGAGTTATTTGGCGACATATAATAAATAAGACGATAACAACACACTATATTAGGCATCTTCGAAATTTTCGACTGAAAATCGGGAAAAAATTTTCAAATTATTTGTTAGAGCTATTCCTGAGTTCTACAAACATTTCCAGATCACAACCGAGGAATTTATTGACTTACGGCGGAAAATTATTTAACCCTACCCCCAAGCCCACCACAACCCCAATTTTCAACGGCGACCACGCGGGATCATAAAACAGAGCTTTCTATAGTAGTGTGTGAAATTCGAATGTGATTACGACAGTTTTCGTAACATTTTCGTCATCTTTGCAGGCAAATTTGATCTCAATTATGGTGTACAAGTGTCAGCTGGGTATAGGTGTACCAAATGATATACCGTGCATGGTACGTTCGGTCGAGTTATACATAGAGTATTTGAAAAACAAGTTTATATACATATAGTCAGAGTTTCAACGACTTTCTGTTTTTCACTGACACCAGATTCGAGTTTTGCCAACCTATAAACCGTTTATTCTGTAATTTGTATCCAATCATGATGGTGTCCACATTGGCCGCCATAAATGAACGTTTGACAATGATAGTTTTTACTTAGTGAGTGGTCAATTATTATATCGCGCGTATTTACTAATGCCGTATACAGCCACATGTTTAGGTCAATCGTAAGTGCTAAAAATGCTTTTCTAATGTTGCCACTCAAGGAGTGATTTGCCATTTGGTAACTTTTCCATTCGCGATTAATCACGAATGACAACCTTTGTGTGATTTATTAATATGCATTGTGCGAGTCGGACTGGTTGGGGATATTGCATTAATACCAGAAAGGTGTCCTTATTTACCACTCTCCTGATTAAAAACGAACCTTAACACAGCCCGACAACCAGGAGCAAAGGAAAGACGAGCTGACAAACATGATATATATACACCAGTCCTGGCGCGAACATTTCCGGAGTTTGAAAATACGACTCGTGTATACACCGAATATTTAAAGTGCTTGACAATGGGAATAGTCTTGCCCCACGACCGCTTTTGACATTGGTGTTGCTATGTGCAGGCGCCGACCTTCACTGTACATACATTATGTCCCAGTCGTTGAAGGTAGCTCTTGCGAATCCTGTGGTTTATTAACTGGGTATATATTTGATGTCAACCGAATACTATAAATCAAAACTGTCAAAGGTGACTGTCGCGCTTTCAAAATATAAGGGCGTAAACAGTTCGTGTTCCTCTGTATTGCTCTCGTACATTTCGAAAAGGTGTGCATTCATGCCAGGTATATGTAAATGTGCGTTATATGAGAGGGACAATGATGGAACATCGTCTCCCTTAGCATGTCTCCCTTAGCAGGCTAATATGTGACAAGAAAACCATAATCAGAAATGGTAACGTCCTCAAGATTATATTATTACGCATAAATATAAATTTAAAAAAAATGTTAAATATATTGTTTACATGAATGCACTACCTCAGAATTACGCATTATTACTGCAGGTTTCTAATTCGCCACACCAGAAGTCTCTAAATGCGAATCAATAATCGGAGTCATTGTGTTCCTGCTATAAATCGTGTCGTTATTTGTTTAAAATACGTATCAATTGACATATACGCACCCGTTCCCTCATTATAATCAACATATTTCGACCATTTTAGGGGAACTCCGCGAATTCAGGGACCACCGCAAATAGACTTGCGCAAATAGGGACCTACTGCGAATTGTCACAACGGGCTCCCAATGGGTTATAAATTATTTTCAGGCTATCAGTTGGTTGAATACTATTTCCCTTTTCACTAAAGTAAACAAGTAAATATCGAACGACGATACATATATTTGTAAACAAGCATTGCAAATAATATTATTGGGACGAAAAGTGGCAAGACTTGTTCCGTATTATGATGATGATGATATGATTGATAGAACAACCACTATTATGATGATCGTGTCGCTATTTGTTTAAAATACGTATCAATTAACATATACGCACCCGTTCCCTCATTAAAATCAACATATTTCGACAATTGTAGGGGAACTCCGCGAATTCGGGGACTTCCGCAAATAGACTCCGCAAATAGGGACCTACTGCGAATTGTCAAATCCGGAAAAACCGATTATCTATTTATAAAACGTCCACAAACACACAGCGATCTAAAATTTGCTCACCAGTATACACCCGATGGGCGTTAATAACACAAACATCACTTCACTCCAACGTGATGCTTTCCAAGTTTCCACCATCGGACTGGCACGCGAGGTACATGTTAATTGAAACTAATTGAACGCGTATTACTTACACCTCGATCATACCTGTCCGCGTGGCTATCACGAGCTTGCTCTGAGTTGTCGCTTATCTGGAGGTGGGATTGCAAAGGTGACCGCCGCTATATCAAAATATTAGGGCGCAAAAAGTTTGTGTTCCTCTGTATTGCTCTCATACATTTTGAAAAGGCATTTTTCATGCCAGGTATATGCAAATGTGGGTTATATGAGCATGGACGTGGCTAGAGATTATCCGTTGGGGGGGGGGGGGGGTGTCCACATTGGGAAATTCCAACTTCACCCCCTTTGAATCAGAATAAGAGCAAACACATAATTCCGTTTGTACCCCCCCCCCTTGCACGTCAGTGCTCACGCCTATATATACTATATATTCATAAACCATGGTTCTATATTCCCGGTATGAGAACATTCAGATATTTTAACCTGAAATTGCATAAATCCTAACATCTAGTGGTCTAACTCTAGACAAATGCACAATGTTACGGGCAGGAGACCACGACACACCGGGCCGACGATGGTCGGCCCGGTGAGAGAAAATTTTGAAAAGTATACAAGAAAATCGCAAATCCCAGCCCCAACTGAAGCTTTCCTAGTGTTGAAAATTTCAAACTTCATACTCCCCCTCAGGTTGGAAAATTCTCCAACTGATGACCATTTCAGCCCACAAGTTTGACCAAATGTAGTAAAATATTGTTTTGTTAAACTAATTATCAGTTTTGTATTGGCCACGGGGAGGGACAATGACACATCGGATGGTTCGGCCCGGTGTGAGAAAATTCTGAAATCTGAACAAGAAAATCGCAAACTCCTAGCATTTAGACTAGCCTCAAGCCTTCCTAGTTGGAAATTTTCAAACCTGACACCCCCACTTAGGTTGGAAAATTTCCAACTGATGACAATTCCAATGACAATGTTGACCAAATGTATGATAATATTGTTTTCTTAAATTAACTAGCAGTTTCTGACTGGCCACGGGGGAGGGACCAGGACACAAGCTTTCCAAGTGTTGGAAATTTCCAACCTGTCACCCCCCCCCCCCCCCCCCCTAAGGTTGGAAAATTTCCAACTGATGACCATTTCAGTCCAAAATTTGGGGAAAAAAATAGGAAAATATGCAAATATTGGTCCAAAAACAATTAATTCCCTGCAATAAATTGTTTGAAAATCAAACAACAACAACATTTTCAACCTATTGTTGGTGTGAAATTTCCAAGTAATGTTTTGGCAGGTATGAAATTTCCAACTGTTGAAAAATTTGACCAAAGTTGGGGGTGAGACACCCCCAACCCCCCCCCCCCCCCTGTCGCCACGTCTCTGTATATGAGAGGGGCACTGATGGAACATCGTCTCCCTCAGCAGGTCTCCCTTAGCAGGCCAATCTGTGATAACAATGACATCGCTTCACTCCTATATATACGTGATGATTTCCACCAACCGACTGGCACGTGAGGTACATGTTAATTGAAACTTGTTCAACGCGTATTACTTACACATCAATCATACTTGTCCGCGTGGCTATCTATGAATGATGTGTGTTCCGACCACGTCACGGGCTTTATCTGAGTTGTCGGTTATCTGGATGTGGCATTTCAAAGGTGACTGTCACGCTATCAAAATATTAGGGCGCAAACAGTTTGTGTTCCTCTGTATTGCTTTCATATATACATTTTGAAAAGGTGTCCACCCATGCCAGGTATATGTAAATGTGTGTCATATGGAAGAGACACTGACGGAACATCGTCTTCACTGTCGTCTCTATCAGATGAAGACCATGAACAAAAATCCTTTGCCGACATTTGGGGTTGATCTGCACAATAGTCGCAAGAGAGGACAGAGTTTTGCTTACAACTGTTATTGTTCCCTGAATTTGATAGTATCACAGCATGAATCGATGCTTGTTGACGATGGCATAGTTATTTACTCTGCCTGGTGAATTTTGAGAGAGAGTACAACTTTTCAATACAATTATCCGCATATACGGGTGTGCATCTCCACCATCCTGTATCACACAAGAACTAATGATATTGCAGTCAATGTGATTATTCAATGGAAATGATTCACGCCGAAAGTATCGCTCAAATGCCGTTGATAGCGTATGTTTGTATGATGTGCGTTGTGCGACATAGTTACTGACCAGACGGTTGCTAACGGTTATTTAAACACAAATATGGAAATATCTGATCATATCTGTGTTTACATCAACGTTCACAATGAAACCTGTTGAAAGTTCCATTAAAGTCATTGAAAAATAGTTAATTACACTGTCAAAATAATTGTAATTAATTGTTATGCATTTTGAACGTGATTGTAAGTGTATTTGTAATTTAGGTTACGTAGCGTTTTTCCGAAGACCCATAACTCCGAACTCCCGATTCTCCGAAATCCCATAACTCCGAAGACCCATAACTCCGAAAGCCCATAACTCCGAAGGTCTATAACTCCGAAGGGCCGATTCTCCGAAGGTCCGATTCTCCGAAGGTCCGATTCTCCGAAGATCATGTTTTATCGCTTATTAAATAGTGTACAGTCCAGTGGCGGGGTCAATGGGGCCCTAGGGAAGACCGCCCCCCCAAAAAACATGTCAAATGTCATGTAAACGTCAGGAAATCCCTCCTAGGCATTCAAATATTCACAGTGTTCCTGCCCAGGGTAGCCCCCGGACCAACGATTGGGGGCGACCCCTCCCATGTATGCGCTCCCCAAATCAGGCCTTCGTGATATGCTTTCGGCATATCATATACATGATATATCCCCCACATATCCCCCACATAAATTATGCTAATTAATGTGCACCCCTAAATTGGAACCCTGGCTCCGCCACTGGTGTGCACCGGGTATATTATAACGAAACGCTGCAAGAATGTCAGAGTAGCCTAACATGCACAGGGGCGACAAGTTCTTCCCCGTTCACCCCTGCACATTTTACTCTGGCATCTCATGGGCCAACGTAACGTTATAGTATCTGGTGTATAGTCAGTGGCGGGCCAGGATTCCCATTTAGGTGGGGGCAGTAGGAAAAGTTAGAATATTTTGATGCCCCATGAACGATTTCCGGGCGTTTACATGACATTGGACATGTTTTAGTAGGGGCCCATATTGTCTGAAATAGCAAGTAGAGGTTTAATGGGGGCAGTGGGAATTTTGGGACCCCTTGGCTTCGCCACTGGACTGTACACTATTTAGTAAACGATAATACCCCGATAAAACAAAATCTTCGGAGAATCGGACCTTCGGAGAATCGGACCTTCGGAGTTATGGGCCGTCGGGGAATCGGCCCTTCGGAGTTATAGGTCTTCGGAGTTATAGGTCTTCGGAGAATCGGCCCTTCGGAGTTATGGGCTTTCGGAGAATCGGATCTTCGGAGTTATGGGCCGTCGGAGAATCGGGTCTTCGGAGTTGTGGGCCGTCGGAGAATCGGGTCTTCGGAGTTGTGGGCCGTCGGAGAATCGGGTCTTCGGAGTTGTGGGCCTTCGTAGTAATAGGTCTTCGGAAAACCGGTCTGACACCGTAATTTATAGATTTGCTAGAAATTGTAATAAACTACTTTAGGTAAATCATTAACCCATCTCTTATTTTCTCTGTTCTTTCAGCCCAGGTTGGTGCTATTAAAAAGGTCTCCCTTAGCAGGCTAATATGCGATAACACAGACATCACTTCACTCCAACGTGATGCTTTCCACCAACCGACTGGCACGCATAGGTATGTGTTAAAGACATATTATGGACCATTTCGGGCGCGTGAAATTGATAAGTTAGTACTCAGGCATTGTGCAAACTTGGGGAATGTAGTATTCTACTAACATCGCCGAAAAATTCAAAGAAATCGACCATACCACTCCACATAAAACACTCGTATGAACTACGCTCAATTGTAAATATTTACACCTCGATTCGGGACGAAACTATCGGCGATAAGTTAACACAAATGATTTCGCCGTCGAGAGTCTTTGCATTTAATTAA
Source organism: Siphonodentalium dalli (assembly GCA_032622095.1). NCBI lineage: Eukaryota > Metazoa > Mollusca > Scaphopoda > Gadilida > Siphonodentaliidae > Siphonodentalium > Siphonodentalium dalli. Next base: position 59,327,051 of record CP136062.1, read on the forward strand.
TATATAATAATGCATTTCAATCAATGTACCAATGGTCGCTATCAAACAATTCATTCTTACTTAACTACCAACCGCAGAGTAATATAGTTTTACTATATAACATTAGTATTACGACATAGCGCTGAATGTCAATGGTAATTCCGTTCACATTGAAGCAACCCTAACATTTATAAAATCGTCCGGAAGCTTCTCGTCATCAAATCAATAAATTACGTACGCTCTTACGCTGCATGCATAACACTAGAACCTCTATCTATTATAATAATTAATTGGTATATATTTATTATATACACCCTTACTGCCAAAGCTCTCGCCAAATTAGGACACCCTGAACATACGAAATTCCCCTTAAGATACAATATCACCTCTGTATAAATGACATGACATATGTTGTTGCACCCCACTCCATCGTTCTGCCAAATTGATTACATTTAAAGTGTGTTGATACACTTGGTGTATATATTCTGTATTATAAGGGGCGAAGGTCCATCTAAGTTTATTTAACTTTTAATTCAATCCGCCAGTCTCTGATACAATTTGTATTATATAAGAGTAGGATATGTCTGTCCGTCTGTCTGTCTGTCCGGTTTATTCTCCCAGACCCCTGGACCGATTTCAACCGAATTTGGTGTGGCAACTCGGGTTACCGTGGCGGAGGTCATAACGGCGTTAGTTTTTTCAAAGTTTTGACTTAAACAAATTTATTTAAAAACATAAAAACAAATAAATAAATAAATGCTTGTTAATTTGAACAAGGAGCTCAATCTAAAAAAATAGTTTAAGCAAAAAAGCATCTATTTTGTTTTGTTTTTTAAATCAAACTGTTTATAACGATAAACGGTAAAGATGTGCGCGAAACGCACAAATTAAGGGGCCGCCCTCGTCTAAGATAAAATGTGCGCGATAATCACACAGGAGCTGTTGGTCCCTCCGACAACGAATAAAGGCGCCCGAAGGGAATCTGCTTCAGCTAGTATATAACAATGAATTTAATGTCTGCTCTACAGATTATTGAGGGTTTCGTAATATTCCTGCCCAGCATTACATGGTACACGTAATAATTGAATCGGTCGTTCGTGCCCGGGACAGTATGCAAGTGAACATATAGGTACGTAACCATGTTTGGGGACAACGTTGTTTATCTCGCAGCGTGTTACATGCTCCATTGGTGAGCGTATAATATAAATGTTTTTTTCTTGTGCATTAATGAGTATAATTGTGCTTTATTCCTTGCATTTCAGAAATCCCATCTTTGATTGTTCCGACACATTCCACATTCCGACTCTGGAGTTAGGATTTTGGACTGGGAGCTTGAGTCACATCGTCGGATAAATGGAGATGCATATTTGAGACCGGGTATCCACGTATCGTCGACCGAACTGATATACAGTATCACCTACTAATATGGTCCCCTAACTCTAGAGACTAATTATACATGTATATATCATTGACCAAGCGTTTCTAAATTTATCATTTCGGACTAACTATTTTCTACTGATATTGGATCTAATTCGGTGCTTATGTTGGTCAGAAAATTCCTTTTTTTGTTGTCATTTTTTGAATTTGTTGGGCCAAATTGAAGAACTTTTTGTCAAATTGAAGAACGAAACTATAGGATCATTCGTAAAACTACACAACACCAAAACACCGCCTAGTGTGGATCCTGGTCTTTATAATAGCATAACTTCCACACTTAGCCTGTTGCTGATGTTGTCCTGATGTTCGACCAGCCATAGGGTAACCCCGGGAGCCGATGGTATTGACTGTCCCACATAGAACAACGTGTTCATGTTTAAAAAAAACATATCGTGGCGAATAAGTTACGGGTATAAATGCAAATTACCCGACCTAATTCAAGTCACTGGACTTACGGGAACACAGTGGACACAAACTGCTGCACGTACAGTAATGCTCCAATTAATCGACCTCTTACCACAGCAGAATTATGGGTAACTTTTCAGGATTTAGTCGGAAATATGGCTTTTGCCATTCATCGGAAAGCCATATTTCCGACTAAATCATGAAAAGTTACCCATAATTCTGCTGTGGTTAAGAGGTCGATTACTTAGAGCATAATTGTACATGTTGGTGTGGGTATTTCTTGTGTCATCCCGGCTTGAATCGAATAATCTAGCTGGTATACACTTATACATGTAGTTAGTTATATATCAGCAATTATCGTAAACCACATATTAAAACTCTCGTAAAACACCACGTTGGACAAAGTAGAAGATAATGGACGAGACCATATGCAAATATTTACGATATCAGCATATGTCGTGAAATATAACCTTTACCATAATTTCAAAGTACTATTTTTTGCACGTGTCCAATGTAAAAACAATCAATACCATAATTAAACGTGGATTACCTCTTTGTAAACATGTATTATAAAGTTACCGGGGTATAAAATATTAGATCTGAATCGAAGACACCAGTCCTGTCTGGAAATGCTTCTATCGATTAATATGGATTTTATTTCGAATATATTCTGGTCTAAAAAGGTGTGGTTGTTTAGCTAACGAACAGTAGTGATTACTGTTAACAGAGACCAGAAATGTTATGGTGTAATTTTGTCAAAAATAAACATTAATTATACTCATTATCGCTTATAACTATGGAATAACACAATACAACTAATCAATCTGGGACATTTGACGTTCGGTACGTAGCCATAGGGACAGCGTAATGCTCTCTATAGCTATATGGTATCACCCGAATGGTATGTTCTAAAAAATAGACAAATAAACGGTCCCAATAAAATATTGGAAATAAAATTAATATTAATTGATAGAAGCCTTTCTGGACAGGGGTCTTCAGTTCATATTTATTATTTTATATCCACGCAACTATTTCAAATATGTTATTTAAAGAGATAGTCCATCTTTAAATTAAATTACGTATATTGTTACACTATAGTATTCTCATGGTATACTAGTACACCTAAATTCCAAATTGTTCCAGTTTTCGGTTATTCATAGCAGGCATACACAGTAAGAGTATTGTTTATTATGGAAACATGGTGACCGTATGACTGAAACAATATACGGGATACAGTCATGTCTTTGGAAGAAACAGCAAAATAATGTCTATACAATGTCACAATTCCATGTGGGATAATCTTGTCAGCGATATCCCACAAGGCAGTACATTCTGGAGTTCCAGTACTGATAGAGTTATAACGCCACCGTTATAATCTGCCTTTAGTTTGCGTGTTATTGCCTCCAAAATCCTATCACTCCCTACTCCGTCTTGGTGATCGTTCAATGCGTTTCAATCGGTTCGTGGGTTCCCATAACATGACACTTGTTCAATCTAATTACGCATGGCGTTATTTCTCAATACATAGTTACGTCAGCTCACACACGGGTCACAAAAGCTAGTAAAAAGATGGCATTTCTTTCTAATGCAGACCGTCTAGAAAGATCTTCATTTATAATATAATATTAACATAGCCCGTCTGTGTTACACTAAATTATGTTTGGTGATTGGTCAACTGCCAATTGGGTCACACGGTTTATATCCCAGTAATGCAGAGAGTGCATGTATCACGAACAGGAAGTTACAAACCGTTGACCTAATCTGAACTAATCACTAAGCGCTGTCAGCAGAATAATTGTTCAGCAGAATTGAATCTGAAGCCATTTATTTATATCGATCACGTTATTCTCGCGAAGTGCTTGGACATCTTATATTGGGCTGACTAAATATGCTCGTTGGCTGGTCACAAATTCTCGGCATTTTTTGTGTGAAAATAAATAACAATACACAATGTACCCCAATGACCACATCGCCGTATCCCCCAGTAACACACACGCACATCTTTCATTTCTTAAATTAAAAAAACCTTCGGAATAGCGAACCTTCGGAATAGCGAACATTAGGAATGGCGAACCTTCGGAACAGCGAACCTTCGGAATAGCGGACCTTCGGAATACTGAACATTAAGAATGACGAACCTTCGGAATAACGAACTTTCGGAATAGAAAACCTTCGGAATAGAGACATGACCCCATAACAAATAAGACCTCGTCCATTATAACACACAATTCAATGGTGTATATCCTTGTGCATTGTTAAATTGTCAGTGTCTATATGTATTCAATGTAAACATGTCCTTGAGATAGGAGGTTCGATATAAGTGTGTCGCACTTCACAGACATAATTTCTATGTTGACCATGGGGCTCATACTTACAACCGACTGACTGACATATGTTCACCTTGGCTTTGGACTTAACCCTTTATCCAACAGAACGGCCCTGTGCCAATGCATTCTCGTATATATGCGAGTCGACCATAGGTCGCCTCGCATATATAAGAGAATGCATTGGCTTAACACATTAAAAATTATAAAATTGTTAAAGAATGTAAGAAAAAATGGTAAAAAGTGAATGCATTCTCTTATATATGCGAGGCGACCTATCGTCGACTCGCATATATAAGAGAATGCATTGGCACAGGGTATAACTGTAACTATCACAATGGGGTCAAGGAGCCGGTTCCAATGATATCCATATTTGTATGGTTTTATTGAAACAGACCCAAGATATTTTAGGCTGTTGAAGCTTTATTTGGCCGGTTTTGGCCGGTTTGTTGGGTAAAGGGTTAACATTGAGATCAAAGAAATACGAACATGGTATGTAAATATGATCAGCCTACTATATAGATGACCCTGTACGACAATATACAAGTATCGTCTACTCTCGTTCTTAGCAAGGACAACTTTGTATATTACCAGGGATATGGCGACAGGGGGTTTGTTGGGCGGGGGGGGGGGGGGGGGGGGTCTCACTAACCTTGATAAACATTTTCAACAATTCACGCCTCGTACAGCATTACTCGGAAATTTTACACCACACATATATTATTGATATTCCAACCAATAATGTAATGTGATGATGCAATTGTTTATTTTAGACCAACAGCAGTATATTTTTTTTAATTTTGGTCAATATTTTAGTCTGAAATGGCCATACATTTGTTTTAAACATCCGTGTTTTAACTCCCCAAGTGACTTTTGCGATTATTATCAGGGCGTATTGTTAAAATTTCACACATTGCACTCTGCATGCTATCATGTGCAGATTACTCTCCAATTAATTCAATTTATAGGTGAAATTTAGCTCAAGTCTATATTTTGTCCCCGGCGAAATACAGATCAATACACGAAATATTGTTCATGGATTGGAGCGATTTGATTGGCCGAGGGTGTGAACCGATTTATAAACGACATTTCAATCCCCATGTATACATGTGGGCTGCCCGTTCGCCAGACGGGATGACATTGACGAGTCAATGGAATCACGAGAATATCCGTGTCCTCATATGTAGGAAAAAAGCTATACATGTACATGTAGTACTCAAATTAAAGGCTACTGATTCCAAAACGATATGAGACCCGAACGGCCCCATCGGACGATGACTGTATGATGTAGCAACCTAATTATCAACTCTATATCTCACATTCAAACGCCGCTTCCCAAACGACATGCGATCCGAACGCCCTCTATCGATCGATGTGTGGATGATGTGTTGATCTGGTTACCAACGCCCTCTGAATATCATAATATTGACCGGTGTCAGCTTACTTATTTCATATATGTACATACATGCATTTAAAGGCATATTCGTACGCATTATGCTGGTGGGTGCACAAGTTATGCAACTTATACATGAACATATTGCCCCTCACATAATACAAGCAGTTGACAAATGCATGTTCATACCATATACAATACAGTGTTTACAAACCAGTTGATCATCGCAGTAATTAGTTCACATAAGTTGCAGATTTCGGGTTCGCATCTGCAGACAATGATACTGAGAAAGTGCCGATGACTGAGGTTATGTTGTGGATGTACGACGAATTTACAAAATATATGTCATGGACTGAAACGCTTTAATTTAACGACCAAAAACTAAGTAAAGCAAACATAATAGCAATTCGGTCGTTGAATGAACCATTAATATAGGTAATGTTCTATATAGATTATAAGGGTACGTTCATACACTGGCAAGTTAGCACGCATGGTTTGCAGGCATTTTGTCCTAGAAAACAAAATGGTGCCAGAATATGAACGGAAAGAAGCACATAAAGTGCATCTGTACCACAGCTAACTACGTGCGAAGTAAAATCTCTGTAGTTCCACCTGTAGCGATGCTACCGAAATTTTCCTGTAAATATCATCCAATTATCTAGCAAGAATTAATCATACAGGTATTTGAAGGCAAATTCCAGTAGCACCGTTACATGTGCAACTACATAAATTTTACTTCTCAATGTTTTTCACTTTGGTAAAGATACATGTTACAGTATATGTGCATCTTTCAGTTCATATTCTGGCACCAAGTGGTTTTCTATGACGAAATGCCCGCAAAAACATACCGTGCAAACTTGCCAGCGTATGAACATACCCTATAAGGAGCGGGGATAGTTAATAAGACGCTTGTGAATTTGTGAGCGATTTGGCTTTGCGTTTCTTATAATTACGGAATTTCTCCGTGGTAATTAATTGAATGTTTATTGCGATATCGGCTCACACAAATCACAGAGAAGTATGCAATTTCAAGTTTGGATATTCGCTTACAGCGAAGTACATTATTAAGGAACAGATCATAGTTAAGAAATATATTCCCCGTGTTATTTTTCGACTTTATATAAGGTTCCCTGTCAAAACTTCAAAAATTTCCAAAGTTTTGTTCTGGTGGAATGTGATCTCTACGGACGTTAGCCAGCGTAGAGATATATGGTATGATCTAATTGAACACCCGTATGGTGCCCCTCACAGACAAGACCAGACGACATCCAGTAATATATCCTTCTATCTGTGTGGGGCTCTCTACGGATGTTAGCCAGAGTAGAGATATATGGCATGATATAGGACATACCATAAACCCTCTAGGTAAATTCGCTCCGGGGACAATCGACTCTCGCGAATGTTAACCCTTCGCGAATTTCTACGCCGAAGACTCGGCCACTTACATCGTTATCGAAAAATACAAGTAAATAAGGCGTTATTGGTACTCGTCCAATCATAATCGAGGACAATGAAAGAGAACAATAGAGGTGCAATTATATATTTATCCAACATATACTCGTGCAAATAGGTTCATATTTAAATTATCTCAGATTCTCATATCTGAAATAAGCTCATATATAGCGAACTTATACCGGGTATTCGGTTGAATGGTATATCACCATGCAAGCTCGCATACTCGTCTGTAGACCACCAAAGAGATCCATTTGCACCTGACGGCCTCGATTCAGTTGGGAAGTGGGATACATGAATAGTTCACATAGAGGAGCGGTCACATGGTCGTCGTCCAATGTTGCAACTACACCAGGCCTGTGAACATTCCTTGTGATGGACTTGCACACTATCATAGTGATTATACCAGCGGAGTAAGGAAGATAACTCTATCTTGAATATGAACACACGATAGGCATAATTAGTTAAGGTTCCTCATCCGATTTGACACTAACAATAAGATTGGTATATTTAATATATAGTTATACATACAGGTAGTACCATGAGCCCACTAACATGACATTTTGCTGGTGAAAATTTTCGACGTTCCAGCCATGAAGTTTCAACAGTGATATGGGGCAGGCCTAATGTAAAATAGAGTTATATTTTTGTTGATCGTAAAAATGCATGCATCGACGGATGACAGCCAACGTGTGCGTTCTGGTGTGTATGTCCATGGTGTTCAAGGATACGTTCACACAATGTACTTACTACTTCGTGCAATACGACCAATCGTTCCACCACATACCCTGGTATATTTTGTTGTTTATATAAGTGGAAATAATTCATATAATAATATACATGTACATGTATAATTATACATATCGGATTTATTTGCGGTCACATCTGGTCAGGGTGTGCTGATCTCACCCGAGCCTTACTTGGGTTTTCCTTTGTCAATGGAATAAAATTACACACAGGTAAGTTTTCTGTCGTGGTGGAATATGATCTCTATGGTCGTTAGACAGAGTAGTGATTCATGGCATGATCTAGGGAAAAAGGTAATAGTTATTGTGTGACCTACTTGAATCTCGAATCTGGTTACAATAAACACGAGCTGCATATGTACTGAGCCATTTCACGGACCATATACTGTTTTTCTTTACATATAACACCCTTTGTTTGCTGAATGCATTATCCTATTCACTTATAAAGTATAACTTGGAATTGTACATTATTCATCTTCAGGGATTTCAGCCTGAAACGCATCTGCGCGACGTTTTAAAGATACTCAATCCGATTTGATGGTCCCCATATCATCAGATTCCAACAACAACAACATTTTTTGAAATGCCGCTTCAGTTGTCAGAATTGATTAATTGCCCAAAAATAATGCGAACCACAGTCAACTATAGCATAAAATTGGCAAAAACCTGTTATTTATCAACTTTTTGTTCAATGAAATTTTGCCGGTTTTTCAAGTATCTGACACGAAAAAGCCACTTGATTTTAGAGTTATCCATCTTCATTCGCAATTTGATCTTCTCCTCGACTGTTTACTGGGCCACCTAAAATTAAAACAATATATTTCAAACATCGATATCTGATCACTCTGCACTTTGATGGGTTGGTTCCTCGACTCGAATCAAATATTTTTTATCCACGAAGTCAAGGAAATAGTAATTTGCGAGCGTTAATTCGGATTGAATACCTTTAAGTTCTTTGAGAATAAAGACGAGACCAAGTCCTCTCGGTCCATAACGGTTTTGCCGTTTGGGATTGGGTTGATGCCATTCTGATGGAGTCTCCTCCGTTACTCTTCCATAACGGACTTTACGCCCATAATCAAGTTGAACATATCTATTGTGACCCACAACGTATATATATATATATTACATATATTATTATACATGTAGACATAAATAATTGGAGCACAAGTTGCGGAAATTATCAGAGCCCTTCTCCTCTGGCATTCGGCTGCTAATAAATGTATTTAGAGATAGGTTCAAACATTTCTGTTTAAAGTAGCTGCTGCATGCTGTTGGTGTTTGGAGTGGCTATGATCTCGCGTTAGGGGAGTGGGATAACATTTTTATGAGAATTATGAGAAGCGGTCAGTTGAAGAAATAAATGAATGGACTGTCTCGAAAATGCGCGCATGTATTGTTTCACTGTAGTTCGGAATGCCAAACATGAGATCTTTTTCAGAGACGATGGCCACGTTAAGTTCGTCCAACCTTGCCCACATAAGTTCTCTGGAGTCTGCGTACCAAGGGCAACTGAAGAAAAAAATGGTTTGCGTCTTCACATGGATGACCACAACTACATGTTGGTTGAGCCGAGATGTAATTTTCATATTTGTCGAAGTTTAGATCACTGCAGTTATTTCTGAGTCTACAGTGCTGTATGTTTGGTTTCCTCTGACCAACGTTATATTATGGTGGGGTTTTTATAGTCATTTCTTGTTTGCAGAAAGTTTTATACATGTTACTTATCATATAATCATGGGTGGGAGTTATCTTGCATGTATGTTTTCGGATTAGGTCAAATGGAAGCTTTGCGTATATGAACATATATTTTGAGAGAGAGGGCAGCCTTTACATAATATCAAACATGGGGTTGTCAGAGGTCGATGAGTGTAAAATCCTTGTTTTCCAGAGATTTTCGACTTGTCGCTCTATCACAAAATGCATATAAACAATGTTACACGATGGTATCATCACTTTACCTTTTTCAATCATGGTATATGAAATGTAATTTTGAAGACAGATTCATCACCGACATATGATATGACTAATCACATTCAGGGGTTCACGTGAATGTCCGGGCCCCACATTTACATGCAGTACGTCTTTTGAATGAACATCCATTATGGAAGATCAATGGGAGGGGACTATGTCCAAAACATAGCATCAACGTAACCGATAGATACCCGAAGCTGTTGTAAACCGAGAAGAAATGCATGAGTGCATGGTGACCTGTTCTTACTCGATCAGTAATCATTTGGTCATGCATGAGAACATTTTTTAGAAGAAAACCTGAAAAGTATACATGGTTCGGTCCGGTGTAAGAACATTTTGAAATCTGAACATGAAATTTGCAAACTCCCAGCAAATATACTGGCATCAAACTGTCCAAGTGTTGTCAATTTCCAACCTGATACACATTTATAATGTTGACAATTTCAAACTGATGGTCATTTCAATCTAAAGTTTGGACTCAGAGTATGAATATGCAAATGTTGGTCTGAAAACAATTAATGTTGTGCCAGATATGCAATTTCCAACTGTAGACACATTTGAGCAAAGTTGATGGGGGGGGGGGGTGAGGGTGAGACACAAAACAAACACAAACATGTCGCACGTCCCTGTCTGCAGGACGATATTACTGCTAACTCATTTAGGGCCCGTGTAATCTCAATTCTAAGGTACATGTACAAAGCCCATGAACGTGAACTTTGCGGATACGAATAGCAAAACGTATCGATAACTCTATCCCCATGCGAAACATCTATATTCTATTGAGGCGAAATCAGTCGTGCGGAGACGGCATGACAGAAACAGTCTTGAATGGAATACTATTATGGCCAAAACACGCGCCATTAGTAACGCACCGAAAGCGACAAAATGTGCACCATTGGCGCATGTTTCGGCGCGCGCCGAAAGCGACACAAGCGACGAAATGTGCGACTAATGGCGCATGTTTTGGCGCTAGTGTCATGAAAAATTGGGTATCGTCAGGGGCTTGCTTCACTCATATATGATGTACCGGTACTTATTTACTTGAAATTGGCCCAAAAACACCTATTTTCATGTCATCAGCATCCATGTCCCATGAATGCGTGTCTCCAACCCGGGTCTCTAGTATATTTGATTAACGGGACATCGCCTGCACATGCAGATATACATATCCACGGTCATAAAAAGGTAATTAGGGGTCCCTGGGGGCTTGCTTCCATCATATGGTGTACTTATTGACTTAAAATTTCGTGAAAAAACCCTTGTTTTCATGTGGGTCCTGTGGATATATGTCTACATAGGCGATTTAGCAACTGACTTATGATAAATGTTTGAACAGCTATATGGGCATATATGACGTAGTTTGGGATTTTTCGATGAACTATTGGCGGCACAAGAAGTCAATTAGTACACCAAATGAGGGAAGCAAGCCTCCAGGTACCCCTAATTCCATTTTTATGACCATGGATATTGTATCAATCTGTGCAGGAGATGCCCCTTTAATCAAACACACTAGAGCTCCAGGGTGGAGACACATTCGTGGGACAGGGATGCTGATGATATGAGAATAAGTTTTTTTTTACCCAATTTTAAGTCAATAAGTACACCATATGAGGGAAGAAAGCCCACAGGGACCCCTAATTTCCTTTCTATGATCATGTAAATTGCATTTATCTGTGTAGGAGATGTCCCTTTACTGAAATTTACTAGAACTCCGGGGCGGAGACACATTCACGGATCAGGGATGCATTTGGATATATGTTTTTTATTCAATTTTCGAGTCTATATGGGCCCACCATATGCAGGACGCAGTCCACCAATAACTCATAATTACCTTTTTATGACAATGGAAATGCTACATATCTGTGCAGGAGATGTCCCTTTATTAAAATGTACTAGAACTCCGGGGTGGAGACACACAGTCGTGGAGCAGGGATGCTGATAACATGAAAATAGGTTTTGTTTTTTACCAAATTTTAAGTCAATAAGAACACCATATGAGGGAAGCAAGCCCCCAGGGACTCCTAATTCCATTGTTATGACCGCTGATATGCACATATGTGACCCGCCATATCAAATCAAGTCGTAAGTCGGGATTTTTTTTACCCTGTGCCAATGCATTCTCTTATATATGCGAGTCGACCATAGGTCACCTCGCATATATAAGAGAATGCATTGGCCTAACAATTTTTTATCATTTTAAAAAAAATAAATGTTTCATTTTTTAAGGACATAAAATAAAAAAAAACATCCATTACCCTGCAGGGAGCCCCACACATATATAGAAGCATATAGAAGAGTGTCGTCTGCTCATCTTTGTATGGGGCTCTGTATGGGTGAAATTATAAAATTGTTAAAGAATACAAGAAAAAATTATTAAAATTGTAAAAAATTGTTAGGCCAACGCATTCTCTTATATAAGAGAATGCATTCGCACGGGTAAAAAAATCCCGACTTACGACTGGATTTGATATGGCGGGTCACATATCTGTTCAGGAGATGTCCCGTTAATAACATATACTAGAGATCCGGCCCATCATCCGGTATGGAGACACGCATTCATGGGACATGGATGCTGATGACATGAAAATAGGTGTTTTTGGGTCAGTTTCAAGTAAATAATTACCGGTACATCATATCTAAGTGAAACAAGCCCTGACGATACCCAATTTTTATGACACAAGCGCCAAAACATGCGCCATTAGTCGCACATTTCATCGCTTGTGTCGCTTTCGGCGCGCGCCGAAACATGCGCTGATATCGCACATTGTGTCGCTTTCGGCGCTTTTTATCTCTAAAGGTCAATCCACACCGGACGCGAGCGCGCGATTTTTATGGCCGTTTTATGTCGTCAGTAGCGGTTCTAAGCGCGCGATTTTTATATTCACACCGAACGCGACTGGATCGCTTCGTCGCGCGCGATGGTTTGTGTAGATAATCGATTGAGTGCATCATTTACAGGCAGGCCACAAATACAATGTATACGGACATTTTAATTATAATTTGCTAAACATATACATGTAAGAGGTTTTCAAACTCATGGAATTGTCAAATATATATATGTCAAGTGGAATGGTGCACGGGCTTAATAAATTCTCATATCAATTGCGTTTAATTGCATTTAATTCTATAATTCCAGCTTGTGATTTTTTTTATCCGGGTGGGGGGTGCAAATTGTGGACAAAGTTACTTCACAAGCTTGGAATGGATTGGGACCAAAAATTAACCAGACGATCCTGTTATTACGTCGATCTCTTACCAGGCATGTTCTCTTCTCCTCCACCACCTTTGTTATCGCGACGATTAACCCTTTACCCAACAGAACGGCCCTGTGCCAATGCATTCTCTTATATATGCGAGTCGACCATAGGTCGCCTCGCATATATAAGAGAATGCATTGGCTTAACACATATTAAAGAAAAAATGGTAAAAAGTGTTAAAAAAAAGTTTTTTTTAGGCCAATGCATTCTCTTATATATGCGAGGCGACCTATGGTCGACTCGCATATATAAGAGAATGCATTGGCACAGGGCATAACTGTAACTATCACAATTTGCTCAATGAGCCGGTTCCAATGATACCCATATTTCCATGGTTTTATTGAGACAGACCGAAGATAATTTAGGCTGTTAGGGCGTTTCTGGGCGTTCTGTTGGGTAAAGGGTTAATGAATCTGTCGCCTTCAGATACAGGCAATTCTTCAAGGATTGTCCACTTATAAACTGACAATCCTTACCTAAAATGGTCATTAATAAATGGACAATCCAACCACGCGTGGCACGCGAGCTTTGGATTGTCCACTAAATGAAGACATGTATAGCTAATCCTGCATGTTAGCTTCATATTTAATATGAAGGGCAATAACTCTATAAAGAATGTAAATTTACTAAATAACGGTGATTTGTATGAGAAGAAGTGTTTTTGACGAAATAACGGAGATATTTGAAGAAGAGTTTTTGACGAAATAACGGAAATATTCGAAGAAGTGTTTTTAAAGAGCGTACCCCAAACCTCCTGGAAAACCCACCCTCCCAAGGGAAGAATTTGACTTATATTTCACAAGAGTTGATCTGATGTGGTGTTGCAAATTTCTCATACAAATCTCCGTTATTTAGTAAACTTACATTCTTTATAGAGTTATTACCCTTCAGATTTAATATGATGCTAACATGCAGGATTATCGATATATGTCGTGATTTAGTGGACAATCCCAAGCTCGCGTGTCACGCGTGGTTGGATTGTCCATTTATTAATGACCATTTTAGGTAAGGATTGTCCGTTTATAAGTGGACACTCTTATGCGCATCAGGTGTTCCGATAGGATGAATACGGCCGTATAAATATCCTATTTGACAGCGAACCAATTATCCCGCTGGTTCGCCACCAAGCAAGAGATCGACGAAGCATAAAATCACGACTGTGATCGCCTCGTGGTCAGCGATTAAGTCACGTTCGGGGTGAATATAAAAATCGCGCGCTTTGAACCGCTACGGACGACAGAAAACGGCCGTAAAAATCTCTCGCTCGCGTCCGGTGTGAATTGACCTTAAATAGTGATCTCGATCGACAATGTCAACGACACCGTATATCGTAACGTTTGACGTCACATGCACATACGCACACACCCATTTCCTAAATACACGACGCCGTTATAATATTATTTAATGGAATGGTCTATTATTCATCTGGAGGGATGTTCAGAAAATATATAAGCAGAAACAAGGCGATATTAGATAAGAAGAATTCATATTCATTGATGGCATACTATGTTCAGAGAAAATTATGTTCACCGTGCGGCCGTGAGTTGAACTTATTATCTGAAAAAGAAAGACTAATACACTAATGAAGCTTCATTCGATGACAGATCGGCGATGAAATCCTAGGGTTACTGCCTGATATAGTCGGGACAAAATACTTATGACGGATTACTGCAAGATCCCAACAAGCCAAACTACGTAAACGAATGTTATAAATATTTCAGCGAAACCTGATTGCAGAGCAAATAGCGCCAGAATCCGACACCGTAAAACGAGAGTGTATTGATCGGGTGGGTATCTACGTCGCAGCCGAGAGTTACGACTGACTTCTAAAATTGACTGAAGCTGATACTATCGGCTTTAGTCTCATACGCTGTATTGTTGTGCAAACAAAGTAACCGCGCCAATTAGTGGTCGTAACCATTGAGGATGGTATGATATAGATCCACGTGTCTGTAGAATCAGTTCAACCCATCGTCTTTTGTCCGACGTTGAGGCTTTGACCTCTGGGAAATCGTTTCCGCTTTCAGAGAGGCCGGTGATCTATTTGTGAGTTTAAAACAATTGACTTTTTTCTACTTATTGTTTTCTCAATGTCAGAACTGTTTTTTGATAACCTAATAAATGTTATCAGGAAGTCTAGCGCCTGGTGGTGGAACGCCCTGTATTCCAGAATAATGTTGTGGTTGCAGGTGCGATTAACCCTTTACCCAACAAACCGGCCAAAACCGGCCAAATAAAGCTTCAACAGCCTAAAATATCTTCGGTCTGTCTCAATAGAACCATACACATATGGATATCATTGGAACCGGCCCATTGACCACATTGTGATGGTTACAGTTATGCCCTGTGCCAATGCATTCTCTTATATATGCGAGTACACCATAGGTCGCCTCGCATATATAAGAGAATGCATTATTTCTGACATTCTTTAACAATTTTATAATTTTTAATGTGTTAAGCCAATGCATTCTCTTATATATGCGAGGCGACCTAAGTCTCACATAAATAAGCTTGTGTTCACATCCTGATCGAGATAATTTTTTAGTTACAAATGCATGTACATCAATGTAGTATTTGTTCCCGTAATGGTCTAACACATCATAAATGTAACTAGTAAGGAAATTTCATCAGCTCATTTTCGACACAAATCCTCATACTGTAATTTCATAAACTCCCATCGGCACGCAATTCTTAGTTGTTGGGCTCAAATTCTTACATCTGTGGGTTACCTTATTTTATTGACCATCGTACATCTGGCAACATGGACAAATAAGTAGTGTGCATAATTCGAATATGTAGTCCCATAATTAATGAACCGGCCTGGATTATGTGTAGTCTGTGTCAACCTGTTAAAGAAACACAATACATGACGAAAAACGTTTCATTTGCTCGGAACTTTGTTTCCAATTTTATGGTTTCACCCACTAGAAGAAACGAGGTAACAGAGGTTGAATGTGTTGGTGCTAGGCCGCTGTGGGGATAGCATAACTAAGTACATCATCTGGGGGACCTGATTCTGCAAATGATCAGTACCATATTGACAGGCGTTCAATGTAAATTAATTTGCTGTCTGTTGACATTATTATTTAGACGCCGAAACTATTTTACGTCGAATTGGATTATATGCGCATCACGGAAATGATCACGGAAACATACTTTTCCTGGTTCACTCACCCTAAAACTGACAACATCGTCGTAGGCCTATTTTGCCAAACGAGAATACACCCCCATGCAGAAACAAAAACAAACATACAAACCAATAGCTAAAATACCATCTGATATGATATTGCCTATAACATATATAGTATTATGTTAAGATTAAATTTCCACAATGCATTGCATACAATGTAGTTGAACTCCAGTTAATATTTCAGCATTTGATACATGTATGTTCACTGTTGACAGAAAGGTACCCACATGGGATTTCGTTTCCACCATATTTGGAACAAATGTGCAACAATTGGAAATACCACGCCTGGCACAGCATGTAGATTAAATGTTCAGAGCGCAGTTACTGTGATAGTTTTATTTTTACAACCGTTATTTAGTGTGAGCTTGAAAAGTCGCATAATTTCTAACCGTCGGTCATTTTTTTGGAGTAAAATAGCCGTCACAATTGAACAAGGTTCAATAATAGGGCGTGTTAGTTTGAAATTTCACTCCTGGCACAGCATGAAGTTGAAATTAATAGTGCCCACATGGTGTTTTAGTTTCCACCATATCCAGGACAAATGCGCTACAATTGGAAATATCTCGCCTGAGCCAGCATGCAGATGACATTTTCAGAGCGCAATTACAGCGATAGTTTGATTTCTCAACAATTATTTAGTGTGCTATAGCTTGGCTGTTCTCAGACCAACAATCGCATAATTTCCTACATTCGGTTACTTTGTTTTGGACTGAGATAGCCCCCATCTAAGCACGGTATGGGGTGTTAGTTTGGAAAACATTAAATGCACTCAATCCGATCAGACGGTCCCCATACCATCAAGATACAACAACAACAACAACATTTCTTCAAAATACGCTTTAGTTTATCAGAATCGATTGATTGCAACACAATAATGCTAACCACTGTCAATTATGGTATAACATTTCCCAGAACTTGTTATTTGTCAACATTTTGTTTTACAACTCATGGCCGTATTATCACGAAAGTATCACGAAGTTTGTCCATATTGCCACTTGATTTTCGAGTTATCCATCTTCATCCGCAATTTTGTCAGAGACCCTTCGTTTTACCGCGTGTTTCTGAGCCATATATTATTACATATCTCGAGAAATAACAACCTTCAAAACTCGATATCTGATCACTCTGGGCTTTGATGGGTGGGTTCCTCGACTCGAATAAAATATTGTTTACCCCCGAAGCCAAAGATATAGTAATTTAGGAGCGTCTGATCGAATTGAGTACCTTTAGCAGTAACTTGGGATCGAATCTTGTGTTGGAAACCCCAACCACAAGATGCCAACCACTGTGCAAATGTAATACCCCATAATTTGAACTATGGGTCTGGTTCAAGGGGCACAGTTGGAAATTTCAATTTAGACAGTCCCTAACAGAGACCATGTACCCAAGTCCCTAAATGCTGATCAACCCTTTCGCGACGGGATCTGCGTTGGTGCAGCATTAACGATCCTACGTGTGTGCATTATCTTATATAGTCGAGTCTCCAACAGAGAGCCTTGCACATATAATGTACTGGCTTTCAAGGTCAGGGTAAATATTGTTAAGCTAATGTATTCTCTTTTCACACTATTTCAGGAAGCTCCATTCATGGGACGGTTAACACTTTACCCAACAGAACGGCCCTGTGCAAATGCATTCTCTTATATATGCGAGTCGACCATAGGTCGCCTCGCATATATAAGAGAATGAATTGGCTTAACACATATTAAAAATGATAAAATTGTCAAAGAATGTAGAAAAATATTATAAAAATTGTTAAAAAATGTAAGAAAAAATTATAAAATTGTTAAAAAATGTAAGAAAAAATGGTAAAAAGTGTTAAAAAAAGATTTTGTTTAGGCCAATGCATTCTCTTATATGTGCGAGGCGACCTATGGTCGACTCGCATATATAAGAGAATGCATTGGCACAGGGCATAATGTGGTCAATGAACCGGTTCCAATGATATCCATATTTGTATGGTTTTATTGAGACAGACCGAAGATATTTTAGGCTGTTGAAGCTTTATTTGGGCGTTTTTGGCCGTTTTGTTGGGTAAAGGGTTAATATGGGTCGATTGAACACCATTGCACTGCATGTAATCACATAATGTTGAAACAAACTGAGTAGTTATAGTTTCATTCACAATCGGGAATCAGTTATAATGGGTTAACCGATATGACAACACATGTACTAACACACCCCATGGGGGTAGATATGCGTCGCCTTTAACATAATAAATGTAACATTGTATCTATAGCAGTGTATCGTGATAACTCGGGTCTTCAGTTTCTTGAACCAACATTCATTGCATATAACCGTGCACTAGTACTGGTGTGTATGGTTGTCGAACGTTGCATTGTACATATTCACACTGATGTATTAATCTGAAAAGCCTCATTGTTAGATTTTTGTGATAAAATAAAACAGTAACCCTTTCACGATTGGAGCTTTAGGGAAGTCGGTAGCCGAGAGGTAGCGTACCAGTTGCTCGTGCTAGCGGACCGGGGATCGCAACCTGGTCATGGTATTCTGACAAAAATCATAACTCGGTCAGATACCAAGTTTGTAAGGCTGAAAAGTCTCATTCGAGATCACTGAATAAAGATCCGAATGCAAAAATGCCGACTTCCCCCATTACAACATTTGTCCATGTATGTTGTTGTGGGCAGTACGCTGTCCGATCGGTTGCGGACACTAATGGCTGACCCGTGTACACGCATCGGTGTGTGCACGTTAAAGAACGCTACTGGAGTCACCACAGTGTTATAAAGTTACTCGGCCGTGGTAGCACCTGGACCGGCTCATAATTGTCAGTAAATGACAGCGAGCTGTAATTTAAATGTGATGAAGAAGAAGAATGTTTGCGAAAACACTGTGCCTATATAAATGCACTATCCATGCGAGTATCACATAGCTAGGGAGCGTGGCACGAATGAGAATGCATTGGCCTAACAATAGTTACATTGACCTTGTTGCATTGTACATATCCATACTGATGCATTATCCTGAAAAGCCCAATTGTTAGTTTTTTTGCGATAGAATAAAACATTGACTTGGAACGAAAACACTGTGCCTATATATGCACTATCCATGCGAGTATGCACTGGTGCTGGGTCTGCTATGCTGCACCAGCGCAGCTCCCGCCATGAAAGGGTTAATAATGTGGCGCTGAGGAGGCCATTTTGTTCCACCATCACACATATCACAGTTCTCCCCGCATATGGATTGTAAAAGACATGTTGTCTCTTAATTTCATTCATTGTAAACTATAGTGATAGTTTAGGAACACTATATAGTGTACTGTTGATGCTGTAGGCAATATAGGTATGGTTTAGGCACTATATGTAATGTTGATATTTATGCACTATAACGCACTGTTGATGTTTTAGGCACTAAATGTACTGTTGATGATTTAGACACTATATGTAATGTTGAGTTTTTAGGCACTATAGGTACTGTTGATGTTTTATACACTATGGGTACAGT
Source organism: Siphonodentalium dalli (assembly GCA_032622095.1). Classification (NCBI taxonomy): domain Eukaryota; kingdom Metazoa; phylum Mollusca; class Scaphopoda; order Gadilida; family Siphonodentaliidae; genus Siphonodentalium; species Siphonodentalium dalli. Next base: position 59,346,676 of record CP136062.1, read on the forward strand.
TGATGATTTAGACATTATAGGTACTGTTGATATTTAGACAGGTATTGTGTTTTTTAACAGAAAACATAATATTTTAAAAAACTAAACTAAAATCAAACTGTATAATAAAATGAACAGGAAGCTAATATTCTGAAATAATACGATCACTTTGGTAAGGAACATTGTATTTCTGCTTGAAAACCATGAGATGTTGTTTTAAAGTGTCCAAAATTGCTTGTCAAAAAATACTACTTTTTACTGCAAGATAAACCAATATTAGCGCTAGATTGTGCTCATGCAAGTCAACGAATCCATATATTTCACACTTGAATTCCGAAACACCTGGACGTCGCCTGAGAATTATAATGTTGTAAGTCCATTTTTTCCCATTTTCCGGAGAAAATTGAGTTTGAAATTTTGGTAGGTTAGTTTCCATATATAAACAGTTCGTACTTATCGAAAATGCGACAATATAATGGATCACGTCTAATGGAAATTGTCATGACCAGTTGTTAACGCGAGTGCGAGTAAATGACGAAAACGTGTTTGGAGATACGACATTTTGCGTAAATAATCATCGTCGGGTTTCTGGATCATAATGTCAAAGGAAATACGACACTTTTCCATATTACATGTATATCACCTCTGTATGAATTACTGCATACTGTTATAATACTTTTGGCTTTTAATGTTGAATTCATGTTTCCAGACCTCCGGTTACAACAAAAACATGCAAGCAGTAATATATAATCGCTATTGGCTCTGTTCCGCAGAAAGAACACTCAATGTGAATTATATTATCACTGGGGCGATGTATACCGATGCCTTTTTGTTCGGAAACAGTGCGATATTTAATGCTGCCAATCTAACTAAATCATCGAGAAATGAAACAAGCGTTTACGAAAACCTTTATAGGCCTAACATATACCTTCTTTCGGGTCTTGGTTTCCTTGCTAACATTAAAATAAAAATCATACCGGATTTCGCAAAAAATGTTGCCTGAAACCCTGATTATACCATAAGTAAAGAAAAGCAGCGTTCGAGACAAGACTTTGTTAAAGTATATACATATAAGTAATACGCAGCAGATGCAATGTGGTTATGGATTTTGACTGCCTACAAATTCAGAAGACCGTGTTTGAATCCCCTCGGGGTTCATGATGTTTGTTGATTTTGCTCACTATCCAAATTCCGTGACCTCATTGAACTATCCGTTCATTTCTGCAATAAAATACAGACCCGGTGTATGTAATAAAACGCCACACTCTGTGCTCCCCGAAGAACTGTTATGGACCAATCTCTTCTATCAGAATAGTATATGAATAAATGGCATTACAGAGCACCATAGTCTCCACATGCAAGGGTGTGCACACACTGGAACATATGCATCGCAATTTCTCAGGCAATTATTTACTAGAGTACATACCTAATATATAACTGTGTAAGAATATAATGTGTGCTCGTTGTTTGATCTCTGAACTAGAGCTTTATAATACCATCAATTATTGCACAGCTGGACATTTTCCGAAGTTAGCTTCACCAAATTGATCCGGTGAGAATCAACCGTGAAATTATGCAGTCATCATTGTGATCACACATGTAATATATAGTGCACATAAAGCCACTTGGTACCTTCGCGATGGTATGATGGTTAAACATTTTACAGGTGCAGACAATCCACAAACAGAGAGAAAATGAAAAAAAACTAGACATATTTGTTTTTATATTCATTGCCCCAATGTGGAGATTTTGGCGATTCTAGTCATTGTTTATAAACAAACCCTGGATTTTATTGAGATTGGATGTCGTTTACTCACAAACAATCGTTACAAAATGTCAGCATCATATTGTCGTAACTTGAACAATACAAATAATCAATATGAGAACAAGGTATACCTATATCGTAATGTTCTTTCCATGTACGTACAAACTTTAACCCTCAAACCAATCGCGAAATGAACTTACGACATTGTAGCTCGCATGCATGCAACGACAAGCATTACCACAATATTTAACTGAGATGGGCATTGCCTTCCGGCGAAAATAACGCGTACTCCGGATGTTGTCCATCTTTACGTCACCTAATGTTGTGCTTATTTGAACAAAATTCAATATCTTTGGGGTTTTATTTCCCGATCTCGGGATTGGATGCACGTGCGTCATGGTATTGCTTATCATATCATTATATATCCACACTATATATTCTGATATATCTGGGACGGAGACACACCTGCACTGGTAATAGACAATAGAAGTTTTTTCGATATAAACTAAATCTGCAAAATTAAGGTGGCAATCACAGGTCTTTGTAGCTCTACATAGTTGATGCCACCAGTGTTCACAGCAGTGTGGTCGGTGAAGCTGATTATGGTGCCATTCGACGCGGAAAAGCCTCAGGAACAACATATCCAACATCCGCAGAAAATCCTCTTTGGGGAAACTGTGTTATTCAAGATGACGTCCAACAGGTTTGTCTATATTACGTCAGTTCTCGAAATAAGTTATTACGCGCGCCGCGTGTATACTTATGTACAAATTCTTGTTTCGCCTGGGCGCTGCCATAGCACATGGGGGGTTTATTTATAGAATGTTAATTATTGGGACACATTAAAAATTGTAGTGCGACCCCGAGGACGAGCTGTAGTGCGACCCCGGGGCCGAGCCCGGTAAAAGGTGTAGCTCAGAATTTCAATTTCGTTTATTGGCGTTTACATTATGTCAATAATGTTGATTTTTTGTTTGTGATAAGCTATGCCAATTACAAATAACAGAAATGAAAAAGATTGTATAATTACAATCATGGGTATATAATATATGATCTTGAGCGCGTTACCATTTCTGACTATGGTTTTCTTGTTATATATACGATACATCGTGGCATCGCATCGCGCAGTTGTACCCGTGACTGTGTGTAAAATTTGAGTACGGGGGCGAATAGAATGACACGAACAGAAAACTAATACAATGTCGCTACCATGAACTGAATGTCCAACTCCATGTCATTCCAAAAAGTAAGACACATATTGTAAGTGAAAATACGCGTGGGGCTTTTCAATAAAAGATAAATGGGTATGCACGCACCTGTTAATACCCTTGACCTACTAACACCCTTATCCGCGCGCTATTATCTATATCGATCATGGAATTTTGAAAGATTTTTACGATAGTGCCAGCTGAAGATATCGAAGAAATATGTTCTGTACGTATAATCTAACAGTATTGCTATGAGTCTATAGGTGTGACATATACATGGCAAGGAGCAGAACTCATGCACGTCCCCGCGTTATTTTAATGGGTAATCTATTTTTGCACATTACACGAAGCGTGTTAGTCTGAAACACTTTCAATGTTTAAAGTAGAGATTAAACAATGAATATATTCGGCTAACATATAACACAATAACTGTAATAAAACGCTTTATCTTTGTGCACAGGAGTACATCTACACGATTTGTTTCGTACGTCAAATAGTTGCCGGGCGGTGTATACATATACGTATACGTGTAGCTGTCAGCCCGCGCGAAACATCATTCAGTGGGTAGAGATAACGAGTTATCGATATTTCGCATTTTCTTTGTGAACTTGGAGGGACAGTTAGTACCTAACATTTATATAAATGGTTAAGCCATCTGGTACTGGTATTGCCCATTGGATATTGCAACGCAGATAGGAATTGTACATGTACATATACTCCAACGTACGGTGCTAAAGTGACTGTTGTGAGCCCCCCCCCCATATAACTCATTCAGATCTGTAGAGCTTCTGTTGATGGTCGTCTCATGCTGTGCAAACATTTTGTTAGAGTTGATGCGTGGTGGTATATTGTCCATAGGGTTTGAATTGCCTCCCGAATAATGGATTTGTATGTAGAGGTACTGTGGGACAAAAGTTGTCGGATTGTAGCATTTGGTGAAAATACGTAAATAGCGGTAACTCATTTCGCTAAAAACAGTAAATACCTCTGTCAATACATCACCATTTTTACACAAATTGTGAACTCGAAAACTTGTTGTTGTAAATTAAGTTCCTACGCATGGGTGGGGCGTGCACCGTGGATTTTCGCGAACCTTGTATTTAGATCTGGTTCAGGGGGTGCAGCAGTCTGAAATGTCAAGTTGACCCCCCATCAATTGAGACTATGTAGCCACGTCCATGTTCGCTTCATGCAGTCACTCTTAAATGTTATTGTAATATCATATAGTGGAAAATATTATCCTACATGTACATTCGACGCAGATGGTCGACACATACGCGCGAACTAAATCCCTTCAAATCAATCATTATCAATATCTGTTATATGGCCGATTAAAAAAGTAATGATCTTATTGCTGTTAAATTAGTCCAAACTATCACTGATACAATGAGACGCACAGTAAACATGCTAACACACCTCGTCAAGTGGTCATGCTAATGCGATACTGATGCTGTTAACAAAACGTACAGTTATATATTTTTTAATATGTCTTTTTCTCGGTGTTCTGATAATCTGAACATATCCACGAAAAGCCATTATGCGTATCAAACATTAAAATACATATGTATTGCGAAATATTGTTAATACTGGTTGTATTAGTTGATGAAAATCGATTATAATCAAGATGATTATTGACGACTTTTTAGAAATACCAGCGCATGCATTGTTATATTTGTCAAAAATATATATGTTCTTAAATGTTTCACACACAAGCTGTTTTGTCTCAAATCGCTTGGATCAGCCAAACACCGCGAAAATGAAACTTTAGAAAAATAACTGTACCTTTTCGTAACGGCATCAGTTTGCCCTACCCGCATCATAGCACATTAGCAGGACCACTTGACCAGGGGTGGTCAGTACCGTTACTCCGTTTGCTGCTCGTGTGTCTTCTTAGTGGATAGATTCACCTAATGGACATGGAATTTATAAGCAAATATACATCATGGCCCGTATTTGTTTGGGAAATTGATCATTTATACGGGATGTTATGTATTATATATACCCGATTCTGTTAGACTATAACGACCATGACAATTTAATTTTGTCAAACATCGTAGTGCCATAGTTTACCATCTTATATAACCTGGTGTTTTAATACGTCGTGAATTCTAGAGTCCCAAGATCTCAAACATTTGCAGAAGACGAGCGACTTAACCCGTTCTCTAATCAATACTCATTGACGAGTGGTTCCCCCATTAACCCGTTCTGTAATCAATACTCATTGACGAGTAGAATAAGTTAAACACATTAACAATAGAATGTTCCAATGTGTATTTGTATAACTGAATGAGATAATCCATTGAGTATAGACAGCCCTGGGTTAAAACAAACCCATGACTGCCTCTTACATGTATATCTCAGAGTGTATATGATTTACTCAACACTGTCTAGTGTAGATATTTTTACTCAACTATTGAGTATGTTCAATCTAACCCCCATATGGATCTATATCTCCAATAGATTGCCATTTCAATCCATGAGCGAAGTTTGAAAATGTTAAACTTTTGGTCTAAAACAACATATTTCACTATGTATGTGTATATATTTATTAGTTGGAATTCTGACAAACCCAATATAGGTACGTCCATGAATCCACTTCCTTTAGTTTAAGTCAATTATAACATTATATCCACTCAGTTGTCGGGATATTGGCTGGCAAATCCATGAGTATCGAATTTGTAAATTATCGTGCAGGGTTCCAATTTGGAACATGCATACTTTTAAAGTAAGTTTTATGGTGTTGCCAGAAAGTAAGGGAACCCATTGGCGGGCCGTTTTGGGAATATGGTTATAAAATAGTGTTCCTTTACTGCCCATAAACATTTGATGATCTAGCCACAGTTATACCATGGTTGGAAATCGATCCATAAATTGAAGGAACCAACCCAGCCCCGCCTGACCCCACCAGTGTGCCATCGCAATAGAGGTATTATTATTCATGCTATATCGATGAGTTGCGTTGCATATCACTGTGTTACCAGCAGGGTGTTGGCACATCGCATAAATCAAGCGGTGCTCAATCACTCCACGCATCATATCACATCCCTTTACAACACGCCGCCTATAATCGATTCGTCCTGCAGACTAAAGTTCCAAGATCTCAAACGTAGAAGACGATTGAGTGCAAGCTGCAAAACAGAGTTCAGTCTCCTCGCTACGCTATGTACGTTCTCAGACTAATGCAGAATGAATTGTAACATACAAAAGTCTCTAATAAATAAATGTGCTGTTTCTTCACATTATGCGTAGGTCTGGCAGCGGCAAGTCCTGCGTTGACTGAACTCTGCACGGAGCTTGGATTGAGTGTTGCATCTCAACCCATACTTCCAACTCCATGCAGGGTTTATCTCCCATATATGGCCGCTACCACGAGCGACATGTTATACACATTGTGAGGGACTTTCGCGACGTTAGAATAAACACAGAAAGAGCTGTGCAATGAATTACCACAACATTTTAAAGAAAGTAGTTCGAAAAACGCGGATTGAAACCGAACAACATTTCGCGCAATGGTATGATCCGCTTTCCCGGTTAATTTGTAAACACAAACGTATGGCTGTGAAACTCTTCTTCTGTCGTGTAAAAATGTTCAATCTATGTACAATAATGAGGGGCGTGGCGACAGAGTCTCCGTTTTGTGGTCCACATTGCAACTTTCAGCTGCACACAGCCGTAAGCCAGAACATTTGCACCCCCTTGGTTTGAAACTTTCCAAATCGTACCACAAACCTTTCAGCTGTTGGCAATTTCCAACCTGGCACACCAGGGTTGAAAAAATTATCCAACTGATGGCCATTTCAGACAAAACAAAATGACCAAAAGTAGAACAACACTAATTTTTAGTTGGACAATAAAACAAGGAGAACAATTCAGCCTATATGTGGTGTACATTGTCCAAGCAATGTTGCATCAGGCATGACATATCCAAATGTTGAACATTTTGACCAAAAAGCGTCGCCACGTTCATGGAAATAATTAACGCGTACGACAAAACTATGCAGTTGAAACCTAAACAGCAGGAGCTTTTAAATAGTTTGGTTTGTACTTCAGACCTTCTGAAGAGTACGTGATATGAAACCGTTCACCAAAACAGAACAACAGCCAAAATCATTCAACTGTCAACAATTGTTTAGCAGTATGAGTCATTGTAGTAGGGAAAACACGCTCTTAATGTCATAAGATATCAAGTATAAATATAACCTGACATGTTACTGCTGCATAGGTTATACATGTGAGTACGTGGACTTATTACCGATGGGTGATTGGGTTTGTTCAGAACGACACATGCATCGGTGGCGTCCATGAGGCAAAATATATAAAGTCCGCATTGAATCAATGTAATTCGAGCAGGGTCGTGGCTATATATAGGCGGTCGCCGTGGGGGTGCTAAACTTGGAATTTTAACATGCGCCCCACCGACACAGACCAAAGTTTTCGAAGTCCGAGAAATGCCATTTGCATCCCTTATAAGTGTAAAATTTGTTGCCATTTGGACCACACTGTTGACCGAAAGTAGTAAAACATACAAACGAATAGTTTGACATTAAACACTGCATGGTTGGAATATCAAACTATTGGAACAAGTAAACCTACTTTGTATCTGACATTTCCAACTAACATTGGGTCAGGCATGAACTGTCCAACTATTGAAGAATTAAGATGTTGGCCACACTCATGCATAAAGTCCTTCCGACCGAACGAAATTAGTTGACATCGGCTACGATATTTGGGAAAATATCTGTACACAAGTAGGTAAGAGTAATGTACAGTTTATTCTGGGGATGGCTCAAACGATTATTATTGCAGGTAGGTGGACCCTATTGAACCTATGTGAAATATAGTTGGATACAAACGGACGGATAATAATCAGATCGCATTTTAACGACTATTTATCGGATACTGGCGACAACCAATCTACAGTAATGCTCTACATGTAAATAATCGACTCCTTAACCACAGCAGAATAACAGGTAACTTTTCAGGATTTAGTCCTTAATCCTAAAGTTGGAAGTCGACGAAAACTGATGCGACTTACACATACGTAATACGCAAATATACGTAAATCGGATGCGCTTTACGCACGTATACGTGCGTAAAGCGCATCCGATTTACTTATATATGTATATGTGTAGCTATAATAGCTTAACTTCTTTACTTGGATTGTGTTAATCAAGGCTAGGAGTTTATGCTATAAACCTTCAAGTTATATACGTAAGCTAACCTACACGTATAACGCTTGGAGTAGTACGACCATATTTCTTGAGAAAGCAACAACTTACAAGGTAATAATTATCGTATGGATACGGAATTAACCAACTACCACAAAACGGGAGCGTTTATCGATCACGTGCATCAACTACATGACCCTCGTAGTTATTAGCGACCCAAGTTTGAAGTTTTCCGTTTTCCAATCTAAACCTCTCTGCTATATGTTACAATATTATATGTAATATGCAATACGGATTGGAAATTATAGCATCATTATGGGTCTTATCATCATCTTTTGAAGACGGCCGCCTAATCAATATGGCTTGCAGACTCATGCACTATAGATTTTCATCCGCTGCAGTACTCGATTGATTTGTGCACGTCTTATGGCAAAACTCACAAGAACCTCTTATATCCCACGGTGTAACCTCACTTTAAAATAGTTTGTCAGTTAGGTTAACCAAATCAAAGCCATTTTCCGCAAAAGGAGAAACGTGGGCTATAGTCACAACGAATACGAAGAAAATGTATGCATTACGATTAAGTTGGTGTCAGTAATTTTATATACTATAAGGTAAACGACAGAAATCTGTTAAATTATAGCAACGATGGTGCGTGGACACAGGCAAGTGCGTTGGAGTTTACCGCAATACTAAGATAGTGATAAAAACATTTATAAAGAATGTTAGAAACAAATATAAACAAAATGATAAAATGAAAAACAAAATGATAAACAGAATGTAAGAACAAATTGTAAAAAAAATATAACATTGTTAAAGATTATAAGAAAAAAATGATAAAAAATTGTTATAGAATGTAAAATAACATTATAAAAAAATTATAAAAATTGTTAAAGTATGTAAGAACAAATGGTAAAAAAAATGATAACAAATTGTTAGACCAAAGCATTTTCTAATACATGCGAGACGACCCATGGGGGACTTGCATATATAAGAGAATACATTGGCACAGGGTATATCCATGCAGGTTCAGTCTGAAGAGCGACCCCCTCTGCTTCTAATCTCTCAATACTTAAATTTCTCAATCGCCAAAAGTCCTAAAATCAGAAGCGTCATCGATCTACACGTATGCTGGTGTGCTGATTCCGAACTGGGTAGTGGGCCAGTATACATAAACCGAGCGCAGATACACGTAATGCCCTAAATTATCGACTCCTTAACCACATAATAATTATGGGTAACTTTTCAGGATTTAGTAGGAAGTATGGCTTGTTGCCATTCATCTGAAAGCTCTCAGTGTGAGCTTTCCGACAAATGGCAACAAGCCATATTTCCGACTAAATCCTTAAAAGTTACCCACAATTCTGCTGTGGTTAAGGAGTCGATTATTTAGAGCATTACTGTACGCGTGATGGAAATATATTCACATAGAAACACTCCACACGACTTTGCATGCATGGCTACCAACACATTTTAATTACGGACACGATGGCGTGCACAATTCATATATGAATGTAGTGTGCATTTGGTGTAATATGAATTACAATATAGCTGCCTAGTAATTAGGATAAGCCTAGAAGTATGTGCTGTTGATATAACTGTTAAATGCTCCAGAAAGAACACACATATAATGATCATGTTTTTAGTATACTATACGATGGCCCCCAGGACCCGATTACACAACGAAGCACCACAACGTAATGTTAAGCCTATACTTTGGACGATTTAGTTTAATGTTTATAAACATTTTCGAACTCCACGTTTTGATTACGGAATCTACTTCACCTTGGGATGTTCCAACAGCAAACTCAGAAAGATCTAAATGTAATAGAGTTCGTATAAGGTTGTCGGGCCACCTTGCCAAGGCTATTTGATTGTGTGTGGCTCATCCACTAGAACATGATCTGGATTTATAGTATCGAGACTACAGTTAGTACCTATGGGAGGTAAGTGTTAGTAAGTGTTTGTGTATTATAGTCAATTGAGTTATACACTAACAAGTAACATATCACATATGAAGTGTTTTAAACATCCCACACCAGCACTGGGCCCCGCGGTTGTCGCACCGAACACACATTGTGTTGATTGTTTGTATATAGTTGAGAATCACAGATGGTATACATGTTTAAGCATGTTTAAGCTTTTTTAAGTTTATATCGCTGACGTGACATAACATTGTTTGTTGGTATATTAAGGATCAGGAGTCTGTGCTACAATGCATTGTTTCAGAGTGGGCTACGAAAGTGAATATAAATTATGGATTGTCTTGGATCCTCTCATTATTGATACACCCCTGACCAAGTGGTCCTGTTAATGTGCTATGATGCTGGTGGGTCCTGCTGAATTGTTGTGATGCTGTTAGGGATACGGATACTTTTAAAGTTGTACTGTACACTAAGTCCAGCCATTTATGGGACCATCTTCTTTTATACTCAACAGAATATATGCAACAAATGAATGAATTTGATCCATGGGTGAGTGCAAAATACACCCATGTTCTATATGAACGATACAAAGAACATGGTAATTATAATGAAAATGATTTTATGACTCCAGTCATAAATTCATTTCATTATAATTACCATGTTGTTTGTATCGTTCATAGAGCACATGAGTTTATATTACACTAATACTTGGCTAAAATTCATTCATTTGTTTGCATATATTCTGTTGAGTATAAAAGAAGATGGTCAGATAAATGGCCGGATTTAGGGTACAGTACCCCTTTAAGATACTGTTATTTATTTTTTTTTGGTTATCGTTTTCGCTGTGTTCGGATAATCTGATCATATCCAGGAAATGCATGTGTGTAAAACATTCAAGAACATATTTATTGCGAAACTCTTTGATACTGTTTGATACTGGTTGATACTGTTTGATACTGTTTGATACTGGTTGTATTATTTGTTGCAAATCGACTATGATAAAGATGGTTGTTCATGTCGTTTTGCAAACACCAGCTCAGCTTTATTAATTTGTTTTCAAATTTTTTTTATATTCTTGGATGTTTCATATAGACACTGACTTTTTTCCAAAATCGCTCGGATTAGCCAAACACCGCGAAAATAACTACTTTAAAACACAATAACGATGCATTTTGGTAACGACATCAGTTTGCGCTAACATCGTCATAGCATTTCAGCAGGACCAGCAGCATCATAGGACATTAGCAGAACCACTTGACAAGGGGTGTGATAGCCTAGATGGCTAATTAAATTACCCCAGTGACCGATATGAAATATAAAGATGCGTTAATCGTCAATAACATGTTACCAGTTGTCAGATTTTCAGATTTATGAGACCACCTGGAGGCAAAATACATGTTTTTCAAACTACACATGCAATTGTACAACGTTACCGCGATAGTTATTTGCTGAAATATATAATACTAGCTGGTGGACCCGACTTCGTCCGGGCTGTTTCCCCTCTAAATAAAATTCGTATCCGGTGCAAGATGCATTCACATACCAAATTTCAAGCCGATAGCTCCATCCGTTTCCGAGATCTGGTCTGCACATGCGCGAAGCTGGCGTCGAACGGACTCGGCGACCCGATAAAGTTCGTATCCGGAGCAAGATACATTCAAATACAAAATTTTAAGTCGATAGCTCCACCCGTTTCCGAGATCTCGTCTGCCGGGATTTCTGAGAAGCATTATGCCTATATCCACACTAACTACCCCCTAAGCCCTGACCTAATACTATAACAATGATGCTGAACACTCTATTGCAGAAATGTTGTAAGAGTACTATGGCATCCAATAAATCTCCCCGCACAGGAAACCACTCAAAATCCCGTATATCTCTCTGCAGATACTAATAACGTTGAATGGTAAACAAACGCTCTTTATAGCGATGCGTCAAAAACAAACGCTCATTAAATATCAACGCTATTAACCCCGCAGTGCCGATTGCGGTGATTTGATGATTTGGAAGCGAGAAACGGTGCTCTGAGCTTCTCCAAAACGCGACCACGGCGGTGTCCGTGGGTTTTTACACGTACATACGAAATTTGAGCTCGATGGGTGCAGTCGGTTTCGATTCTATAAAGTACACACACACACACACACACATATATATATATATACGGAAGTCTCAAAAATATATAGTACTAGCAGGTTAGCCCGCCACCGGCGGCTTGTCCAAAACATGACATTTTTATATATATTTTTTAAATTTTTAGCTCCACGCGTTTCAATAAGAACAATTTGTACCCGGTAGCTCCACCAGTTTCCGAGATCTGGTCTGCGCATGAAAATTTGTACCCGGCGCAAGATACATTGACATGCCAAATTTCAAGTCGATAGCTCCACCCGTTTCCGAGGTCTCGTCTGCGCATGCGCTGCACGGCCGTCGCACGGGCATGGCGACCCGATAAAATTTGTACCCGGCGCAAGATACATTCACATAGCAAATTTCAAGTCGATAGCTCCACCCGTTTCCGATATCTCGTCTGCGCATGCGCTGCACGGGCGTCGCACGGGCTCGGCGACCCGATAAAATTTGTACCCGGCGCAAGATACATTCACATAGCAAATTTCAAGTCGATAGCTCCACCCGTTTCCGAGATCTCGTCTGCGCATGCGCTGCACGCGCGTCGCACGGGCTCGCCAATACGACAACGACCACCGCCTGGTCAAACTACACACACGTACCAAGTTTCGTCCCGATCGGTCAGGAATCGTAGATTTGTATGAAGTACAACACACACACAAACATAAATATATAAGAGAGATATGTAAATTAGATAGATTGTATCAAAATATATAGGAGAGATATGTAAATGATCTACACACCATTACTGGTGTTTGTCAAAGTTTAGTGGGGTATATCAATACTCATTCACGATCATTGAGGTCCGGAGGGTGTGGGCTATCTCTCGAATACAAGGAGTTCTCAAAATATATAGAAGAGATAGACTAGCAGGTTAGCCCGCCACTGGCGGCATTCGTCCCATGGCTTTGTTCGACAAAGCAATTGCAACAGGTTCCGAGACACTTGTTCTGCATTTGTACCAAATTTCGTTATTTTTTAATTATTTTGTTTTTAGTTATTTTTGTTTTTAATTTTTTTAATATGAATTTAATGTTTTTTTAAATTTAATATTTTTTTTTTCTGAATTGTTTTTTTATTTTTAAATTTTTATAATTTTAAATTGTTTTAATTAATTTTTTGTTTCTGGCGGAAAAATTTACCCGTAGAAATCCCCCCTTCCTAGGAACGACAGACAACGCATTCTTTGTTTTCTTTTTTGTTAACCTGCCCATACCCGTCCTAATGTCGTGAAATCTCTCTGCATAATATTTCGAGCGATAACATTGCATTGAATTGAAAACACACACTTCCCGTCGTGAAATCTCTCTACGATAACATTGAATTGAAAACAAACGCTTCCCGTCGGGAAATCTCTCTGCATAATATTTCGAGTCTGCAGTACCCTTCCTAATGTCGTTAAATCTCTCTGCATAATATTTCGAGCGATAGCATTTATTGAATTGAAAACAAACGCTTCCCGTCGTGAAATCTCTCTGCATAATATTTCGAGCGACAGGCAGACTCCCGTCATACAGAGACATCGCATTGAATTGAAACGACGCTCTTTATATAGACACTGCGGAAAACGAACGCTCTTTATATATCAACGCTATTAAACCCGAAGTGCCGATTGCGGTGATTTTGATGATTGGGAAGGGAGAAACGGTGCTCTGAGCTTCTCCAAAACACTTATATACGAAATTTGACCTCGATCTGTCCATGCTTTTTCGATTCTATTAAGTACACACATATATACACACATATATACGGAAGTCTCAAATTATATAGTAGAAGATAAAAAAATATAAACAAAATTATAAAAAAAATATTAAAATGTAAGAAAAAATGATAAAAAATGATAGAATTGTTAAAGGTTATCAGACAAAATGATAAAAATGATTATAGAATGTAAGAAAGAAAAACAAACAACATGATAACAATAATTGTTAAAGAATGTAACAAAACATTAGCATATATAAGAGAATGCATTGACACAGGGGCTATCCAGGTTCACTCTAATCTCTCAGTCTATACATTTCTCAATCGGTAAGAGTCCTAAAATCAGAAGTGTTTGGTATAAGATGCACTTTGTCTTGGGGAGCAGGGTTGAATTGGTGGTTGATGTTTGTCGTTGTTTAACCCAAGTGCCGCATCACAACATCGTCAGTTTTGTTGGTGGCTGATCGCTTGCACAGAGAGCCAAGTTCAATTGGAAATCACAAACCATTCTATGACTGGATCTTCCTGAAATGTTGCGAAAACCCTGTGCCAATGCATTACCTTGTATATATGCGAAGCTCTCATATGGGGGGGGGGGGGGCTCGTATATATCAGATAAAACATTGGCCTAGCACTATTTGCATTGACAGTGTAAGCCAGGGCATTCATTTATATATGGGAGGCTCCCTTAGAATGCACTGGCACAATAGTTTAATGCTGCACCAGCGCAGCTCCCGTCGCGAAAGAGTTAAACTGCACATAGAAAGCACGGACTTCGCACAAGAGACATTTGTACAGCCAACGAATCAGCGGTTACCGGATTATGTTGATGTAATGCACCACACACCTTACCTACTGAGCCATCGGGGGTCATTGGAGGGCAGGGTATCTAATAACGCACACCATTATGATTTAATAATAAGGTGACGCTGGGTTAGGTTATTTCGACATTGATGGTCATTACTATGTTCACAAAAACTTAATCTTCCATAATTGAAGCTACATCGTCATACTAAGAGATCACTATCTTGGGGAAAAAATAACTCTAGTGTATCCAAGTGTTGATAATTTGGTGGATCTCATTAATAATGCAGGTATTGGAGCAAAGTTATTTAAAGCAGATTTATCCAGAGCTCATAGACAAATTTGTATTGACCCAGGTGATACCAATATGGTGGCCTACAGAATTGAAGGTTATATATATATTGTGATTTAGTGTTAAGTATGGGTCTCAGAACTGCAGCAGCAATTTGTCAGAGGGTCACAAATGCATTTTCAGCTCGAATGGCTAAATGCAATTTAATAAATTACTTTCGGACCTGAAACACTTACATGTATACGCGCTTTCACTGTTTTTTTTCTTTTTCTCCAGAAAAGTGTGGGCACTTCCTTCAAAAGGACACTTCCTTGATTTCCAAAGAACGTCCATATTCTCTATCAAATTGAAACTATTTGAACCAATACAACAATCAGTGTATTGAATCACAATATTCTGTTTTGTGACGTTGCAGATATAGTAATTTAGCTACAGTTTGATTGAATTAATTTGTTTCTGAAACACAGTTTATATTAAAGTGATGTGAAACTCTCCGGTAGGGTGATCAAACAGAAATGGAGAATAATCTTGTTCAAGGTAGTTATTTTTACAAATATTATATCCAAATTGACAACACACACAGTCATTCTTATATATTAATTAATGCAGTGACTCTTGATGGCGAAATCATTTTTGTTAATTTATAGCCGATAGATGCGTCCCGATTTGAGTAGTAAATATTTACAATTGAGAGTAGCTCCGACAATGATTTCTATGGAGTGGTATGGTCGATTTGCCTGAGCATTTCGGCTATGTTAGTGGAATGCCACATTCCTCCAGCAGTTGACATAGTTGCTCAATACTAACTAGTCAGTTTCGTGCACATGAACAAGTCCATAATGTCCTTTAAAAACACGTTAACCAATTATAAATCCAACATTAGCTTCATAGTTAAGAAAGGTTGTCTAGTTTATACAATACATGCGAATTTGTGGCCCATGGCCTTAATAGTTTCCAGCTGTAAGGTGCTGATATTTCTGTATATAAGAGTGGACAATATATTCATACCCGCGACACCTTAACACATTATCATTATGAAGCTTTGCGGTACATTGTTTTCATTGACAAACATTATATCCAGAAGATGTTCTCAATATTAAGATAAAATTTATTGATGAAGAGAAAATTCCTTTACTCTGTCCATTAAATATCCATCACACAGAATATCGTTTACATCTCAATATATTATATGATATATTGATTACTCCGCGTATTGAATAGTTCCAAGCATTTGTTCAGTTCCGTGAGGGAACCCGAAACAGGGCACTAACTACAGTCGATGTACGTCTGTTGGGACATAACGTCATTAATATTTATGGAATGTCATACCATTCTCAGTCCAGCTAACGCAGTTGTGCGATTAAGCGGCCATTTCGTCATTGTCGGGACAATTACAGCGTGACCCAATGTCATATCACACGCCTGATATATTCATAAGCAAGTCTGGACTATTCAGACGGTCGTTTCTGGCAATGCATCTCTGCAAGATGCAATATTTTTTGATAATTATGTCGAATGGTCGAAAGAAACGATAACACATTCATTGGAAGACCAATTCCACATATAATGGCTTACATCAATTTAACAAAACATAAATATTTTTCTGGAAGAAAATGAAAATATGGAGTATTATTTAATAAAATGATATACAACAGGCGCTCTAATAATTCTGAAATCAATTACTATTTGCCAGTTTAGTTGAAGCGGGGTCGTTGGAAGATTATACCAATTGTCAACATATTAACCCTTTCCATACTAAATGGATTATCACATATAGTTATAAATCTGTATATATACATTGGAAATTATTATATTATTCATGTTCAAAACACGTCTCCTTTGTTCTACTTCGACCTTCTATTTCTCCGAATGGGCTCTTTATACCATGCTTTGTACGATATATAAACCACAAGTAGAAATTCGTAATCTCAAGTGGTTATGTCTCCAAATGTATGCACATCGAGCTCTCACTGGGAACTCTAACAGAGAAATAGTTCGCTTCTTGCACCCGCCCACGATAACATACACATGCATATAGTACATATGGACCTCACTCAATACAATAATACACTCCCTCGTTAGTATAGGCATCCTGCTAATTTTCGTACCATGGGCTACCTATAACTTTGAAGCATTTGACCCTCCACTAATATAGTTACTAGGATAAACTGAATTTAGTCAAAAACTTCCGAAAATGCATACGTGCCCAGAATATAGATACATATAATGTCGTCGACCGTATACATTACGTATATATATATACTGTGCGAAATATGTACAGCATAACACCAATATTAGAACATGTTTGCGCACATCGACGTTTATTTTCGAACAAAATTGTATATTGTGGTCAGGGATGTGGCTAGAGGGTCTCCGCTGGGGAGGGGGGGTGTCCACATTGGGAATTTCCAACTGCACCCCCCCCCTTGAGTCGAAATCGCACCAACACAACTTTTTACATAATTCCATTAGCACCCCCCCCCCCTTGTACATCATGCTCAGGCCTAATTTCCTATATATTCATAAGCCATGCTTCTATTTTCCCAGTATGAGAACATTAAGATATTATAACCTGAAAATTGCCCCAAAAAAAAACAACTAGTGATATAATTCCAGACAAATGCACACAGCTACCGACAACAGACCAGGAAACACCGGGCCGACCATGGTTGTTTGGCCCGGTGTGAGAAAATTTTGAAAACTATATACAAGAAAATCGCAAATCCTAGCATCTAGACTGGCCTCAAGCCTTCCTACTGATGGAAATTTGAAACCCTACACCCCCACTTACATGTAGGTTGGAAAATTTCCAACTGATGACAATTCCAATGACAATGTTGACCAATTGTATGACAATATTGTTTTCTTAAATTAACTAGAAGTTTTTGACTGGCCACGGGGGAGGGACCAGGACACAAGCTTTCCAAGTGTTGGAAATTTCCAACCTGTCACCCCCCTAAGGTTGGAAAATTTCCAACTGATGTCCATTTCTGTCAAAATTGTTGACCAAAAATAGGAACATATGCAAATATTGGTCGAAAAACAATAAATTCCCCCCAATAAATTGTTTTATAATCAAACTACAAGAACATTTTCAACCTATTGTTGGTGTGAAATTTCGTTGTGGCAGGTATGAAATTTCCAACTATTGAAAATATAGCTCTCTGCTGGGGGGGGGGGTGAGACACCACCACACCCCCCTCTAGCCACATCCCTGATTGTGGTATTATAGTCTATTCTGTTCACGGCAAATCCACATTTAATTTCCACTCAAATGAGCCCTGTCAAATGGTGTGGTTTTGATGTCAGCTAACGACTACCCTCCGACCCCCGCCCAGAAATGTTTTCGTATAAACATCCCATTTATCCATTTATCGGAATGGTTCGTCTGTATAAATTCAATTTTTCCTTGTACATTACAATACTGTGTTTTAAGTCGGTTACTGGACTCGCGACTATACATTCCTAAACTTTGCATTCAATTACATGTATGATTGAGTCTTGCTAGATAATTAACAGGCAAGTTTCGGTCGCACCACTACTGGTGGAGCAAATTGAAAAAGAAGAAAAAGAAAAGCACAATACAAGCCGATAGTGTATTATACCTTGCTTGTAAACACGAACGCGGAGACGAATTTCATTTTATAATGAACTGCGCTAAACTCCATGAGCTAAGCATTCGATACATACCTGAAATTATATGGAAAACTGGCTCCCATGAAGCGTTTTATGACCTCCTCAATGACGCTAACGAGAATACAATGAAGACGCTGTCAATTTACATCACGAAGTGGCTTAAGATCAATGAAACTAAATAACACAGTTGTATTACTACTTATATACTTGAAGTTGATTTACATTTCCTTGCAGGTTTACACTGGCACTTATGTACTTGCGTTCAGGTCGTGACTTTAAATT
The DNA here is from genome assembly GCA_032622095.1 of Siphonodentalium dalli. NCBI lineage: Eukaryota > Metazoa > Mollusca > Scaphopoda > Gadilida > Siphonodentaliidae > Siphonodentalium > Siphonodentalium dalli. The sequence continues at coordinate 59,365,563 of CP136062.1, forward strand.
TATTTGTAGTAGTGTGTAATTATGTGCACACAACCTTGTATTATATATGTTATACTGTATATCTCATGTTACACATATATGTGTCTAAGAATAAACAATTATTACAAAACTACAGCGGTTTTACATCTCACGTATTTAGCTACGTGTGATACGGATTCATTATTCCATACAATATGGGTTCGTTTTCTGGCACATTCAGTTATAGCTTTCTGTACCGAATTGATTGCAAACAAATGCCGGGCAAATGTGCGAGTTTCTGAACGCGGCCTAACGAGTATCCCATTGATATGAGCACGAGCGAGAAGGTCAGTCATCGCCTTCAAAATATCTTAATTACGAGCAGGAACTCACAAAGTGCACTCAATACACACTATGATCATGAACTCATTGCTATGCAATCGAGCTCAACCGAGGTTTGTAGTGGTCAATTTGATGTCAATTTCCGTTCTTTCACTTTTTATATATTTTAAATTTCCGTCGTCAAGGACAGGAACGAATGCATGGTGGTGGTGAAAATACAACACCTATATGAAATCAGCCTCATTTCGTGTGCTCTATACAAGGACACCAGACGCATAACATCCATCTGAAGTGTATAGAAGTTCATATCGCATCTGGAAATCAGACGCCCACGACAATACCACAGTCATAGTTCGCCAGTTGTTAACAACCATGCATGATGCAGTGCAAATAACCCTTGCACCGAGGAGTAACATCAGCTGCATGGTATGCATAATCTGAAGGCGTTGCAATTTAATGCATTGCCTTGCGTTGTTACTTAATGTGTTGTGCATTATAATTGCTTGCAATCTGTTCTTTCTATGTTTTCATTGTAGTTATTTCTTCTATTCTTCTTTGGGTAACGTTATTGACCAATTGAGTAAATTTTACTGCAAAACTCCCACTGCATCACTACCCCAGCCTATGGAACATACTCCCCAAATAAATACGCGGAAAATTTCCTCGAAATGCATTCAAACGTAGACTAATAAACCATTTCCAAACCATGTATTGTCTGAACCCTAAATGTGATAACCCTTTTTGCTCCGACTGCAAAATGAAATAATAAATACCTAACTACTCCCATAATTACAAAACCCCTACATAAATTATATATCCCTTATAGAAACCATAGCACCATTCAAAATCATTTGATCACTAAAATCCCTTATTCTCTATTTTATGTTTTGATCCACCATTCTTCAACAACAACAAAATTACATCCACACATCTATTCACCAACACAAATCCTACTTAATATTAACATAGTAAACAAAGAGGGCTATATGAATATGTGCAGGGACTCGGGCTTGGTTTTAAAATTCAGTGGTTATTGGCCTGGGCGATGCCAGGAAGACGACCCGGGAGGCCATGGCATCGCCCGGATAACACTTATTTATAACATGTAATCATTTATATTACACATGTGTATGTTTTATTTGTTATCCGATAAACAATTAGTTAGTTAGTTGAGTTCCACAAATACGCCACAACATCTTTTTAATGTACCTATGAATACTGTGTTTAATTTTGTTTTTTCTTCAGTTGTGTGTTTTACTGCTTATTTAATTTTTATGTCACTGTATTGTGTTACGTTCGGCACACTACACTAAACTACACACCAGTTTAAACAAAACACGTCCTTGAAAATGAACAAGAAAATTGTCTGAGTAATACTATGCTTTGTTTGGTGAGCTCTATACAAGGTCGCCAGATGCAGACATTACGTCTGAAGAATGAAAGTTCATCTCGTATCTGCCAATCAGGGGGCCCTCGACAATAAAATTAACGGTCAGCGTTTCCCAGACATCAACAACTAGGAGCGGTGTACTTCAAACAACATAAGCACCCGACAAGTGGCTTGCTCTATCGATCCTTTCACATTTATTGCCAATTCACTTGTAGTGTCAATCGATTAAATAAATACATTAGGCTGTAAATTGACGGTGGGCAATGGCGTTAACGACACGAAACATTTGCGTATGATGACAAATCCTCTGCGAGAAACTTTCCTAGATTAAAAGAAACTCCGGCCTCATAATATTTGAGTTTTGATGTTATTGTCGCCGGTTTATGCTGACAGCCCCAGAGATCAATCGCCGCTTGTCTCGATGGCAGTTCCCCGTCAAAGTAAACTGGCTGGATATAAAGTCGTAAACTCGGAAGTGCCTTTATCTGGCAGTTATTCAACAATGGTAAGTACCGCGATTTACTTAACCCTTTACCCAACAGAAGGGCTATGTGCCAATGCATTCTCTTATATATGCGAGTCGACCACAGGTCGCCTCGCATATATAAGAGAATGCATTGGCTTAACACGTTAAAAATTATAAAATTGTTAAAGAATGTAAGAAAAAATGGTAAAAAGTGTTTAAACAAGATTTTTTTGAGGCCAATGCATTCTCTTATATATGCGAGGCGACCTATGGTCGACTCGTTTATATAAGAGAATGCATTGGCACAGGGCATAACTGTAACTATCACATTGTGGTCAAGGAGCCGGTTCCAATGATATCCATATTTGTATGGTTCTATTAAGACAGACCGAAGATATTTTAGGCTGTTGAAGCTTTATTTGGTCGGTTTTGGCCGGTTTGTTGGGTAAAGGGTTAAATTAATGTATATCGATTATGGTTAACTGTACATATATAGTGTGAGGATATGTCTCAGAAATCATGGGAGTCCAGCATACAGTATATTTTGCGGTGTGGTAGGGGCGTTTACAGCACTGTCGATGACTGTCAATAGACATATATCTCACCTTAATACAATACAGAGGTTTAGATCGAACACAAATAACGTCGCCCCTCAAGAAACAAGAAACTACAGTATCAGAAGTTGTGGCTTGGAGGAGAGGTTTTAGTTGTCAAACGGAAACCCTTCTAACCTTGGATGCTGTATAAATTATATTGGCGCGAAATAACCGCATGAAATATTTCGTGTGTCCATCATGATATGGAGAGGATAAGGAGATCATCATCTTGCAATACAACTAAATCGCTGTGAAAACTCCCGCTGAATGATATCACCTTATAGTATACAGTCCCATTATCCAGACACGTGACGATATATGTACTATTGGGTTATCGCGATTGCGAAAAAAAAAACAACATTAAGGTTAAATTATGAGCTCTGAAAGACCAGTTTCTACACATAGTATGGCTATCACGTGCATCGGATGACCACCGGTAGTTAACAGCGACGCATGTTGAAGTTGTCGTTTTTTTAAATCTAAACCGCCTCAGTGTCCATTGGTTGTTCAATTATGTTGATAAACCCTGCATATCACCGAGTCTATAGTGACTTCTTACACACGAGGGGCGGCCCCATTTAACACTGAGTCTATAGTGACCTCTTACACTCGAGGAGCGGGCCCCATTTAACACCGAGTCTATAGTGACTTCTTACACACGAGGAGCGGCCCCATTTAACACCGAGTCTATAGTGACCTCTTACACACGAGGAGCGGCCCCATTTAACACCGAGTCTGTAGTGACCATCTTACACACGAGGAGCGGCCCCATTTAACACCGAGTCTATAGTGACCATCTTACACACGAGGAGCGGCCCCATTTAACACCGAGTCTATAGTGACCTCTTACACACGAGGGGCGGCCCCATTTAACACTGATTCTATAGTGACCTCTTACACACGAGGAGCGGCCCCATTTAACACCGAGTCTATAGTGACCTCTTACACACGAGGAGCGGCCCTCTTTAACACCGAGTCTATAGTGACCTCTTACACGCGAGGAGCGGCCCCATTTAACACTGAATATATAGTGACCTCTTACACACGAGGAGCGGCCCCATTTAACACCGAGTCTGTAGTGACCTCTTACACACGAGGAGCGGCCCCATTTAACACCGAGTCTATAGTGACCTCTTACACACGAGGAGCGGCCCCGTTTAACACTAATTATATAGTGACCTCTTACACACGAGGAGCGGCCCCGTTTAGCACTGATTCTATAGTGACCTCTTACACACGAGGGGCGGCCCCATTTAACACCGAGTCTGTAGTGACCTCTTACACACGAGGAGCGGCCCCATTTAACACCGAGTCTATAGTGACCTCTTACACACGAGGAGCGGCCCCGTTTAACACTAATTCTATAGTGACCTCTTACACACGAGGAGCGGCCCCGTTTAACACCGAGTATATAGTGACCTCTTACTCACGAGGAGCGGCCCCATTTAACACTGATTATATAGTGACCTCTTACACACGAGGGGCGGCCCCACTTAACACCGAGTCTATAGTGACCATCTTACACACGAGGAGCGGCCCCATTTAACACCGAGTCTATAGTGACCATCTTACACACGAGGAGCGGCCCCATTTAACACCGAGTCTATAGTGACCATCTTACACACGAGGAGCGGCCCCATTTAACACCGAGTCTATTGTGACCTCTTACACACGAGGGGTGGCCCCATTTAACACTGATTCTATAGTGACCTCTTACACACGAGGGGCGGCCCCATTTAACACCGAGTATATAGTGACCTCTTACACACGAGGAGCGGCCCCATTTAACACCGAGTCTATAGTGACCTCTTACACACGAGGAGCGACCCTCTTTAACACCGAGTCTATAGTGACCTCTTACACACGAGGAGCGGCCCCATTTAACACTGATTCTATAGTGACCATCTTACACACGAGGAGCGGCCCCATTTAACACCGAGTCTGTAGTGACCTCTTACACACGAGGAGCGACCCTCTTTAACACCGAGTCTATAGTGACCTCTTACACACGAGGAGCGGCCCCATTTAACACCGATTCTATAGTGACCATCTTACACACGAGGAGCGGCCCCACTTAACACCGAGTCTATAGTGACCATCTTACACACGAGGAGCGGCCCCATTTAACACCGAGTCTGTAGTGACCTCTTACACACGAGGAGCGACCCTCTTTAACACCGAGTCTATAGTGACCTCTTACACACGAGGAGCGGCCCCATTTAACACCGATTCTATAGTGACCATCTTACACACGAGGAGCGGCCCCACTTAACACCGAGTCTGTAGTGACCTCTTACACACGAGGAGCGGCCCCATTTAACACCGAGTCTGTAGTGACCTCTTACACACGAGGAGCGACCCTCTTTAACACCGAGTCTATAGTGACCTCTTACACACGAGGAGCGGCCCCATTTAACACCGATTCTATAGTGACCATCTTACACACGAGGAGCGGCCCCACTTAACACCGAGTCTGTAGTGACCTCTTACACACGAGGAGCGGCCCCATTTAACACCGAGTCTATAGTGACCTCTTACACACGAGGAGCGGCCCCATTTAACACCGAGTCTGTAGTGACCTCTTACACACGAGGAGCGGCCCCATTTAACACCGAGTATATAGTGACCTCTTACACACGAGGAGCGGCCCCATTAACACCGAGTCTATAGTGACCTCTTACACACGAGGGGCGGCCCCATTTAACACTGATTCTATAGTGACCTCTTACACACGAGGAGCGGCCCCATTTAACACCGAGTCTATAGTGACCTCTTACACACGAGGAGCGGCCCTCTTTAACACCGAGTCTATAGTGACCTCTTACACACGAGGAGCGGCCCCATTTAACACTGATTATATAGTGACCTCTTACACACGAGGAGCGGCCCCATTTAACACCGAGTCTATAGTGACCTCTTACAAACGAGGAGCGGCCCCATTTAACACCGAGTCTGTAGTGACCTCTTACACACGAGGAGCGGCCCCATTTAACACTGAGTCTATAGTGACCTCTTACACACGAGGAGCGGGCCCCATTTAACACCGAGTCTATAGTGACTTCTTACACACGAGGAGCGGCCCCGTTTAACACTAATTCTATAGTGACCTCTTACACACGAGGAGCGGCCCCATTTAACACCGAGTCTATAGTGACCTCTTACACACGAGGAGCGGCCCCGTTTAACACTAATTCTATAGTGACCTCTTACACACGAGGATCGGCCCCATTTAACACCGAGTCTATAGTGACCTTTTACCCACGAGGAGCGGCCCCGTTTAACACCGAGTCTATAGTGACCTCTTACACACGAGGGGCGGCCCCATTTAACACCGAGTCTATAGTGACCTCTTACACACGAGGAGCGGCCCCATTTAACACTGATTATATAGTGACCTCTTACACACGAGGAGCGGCCCCATTTAACACCGAGTCTATAGTGACCTCTTACAAACGAGGAGCGGCCCCATTTAACACCGAGTCTGTAGTGACCTCTTACACACGAGGAGCGGCCCCATTTAACACTGAGTCTATAGTGACCTCTTACACACGAGGAGCGGGCCCCATTTAACACCGAGTCTATAGTGACTTCTTACACACGAGGAGCGGCCCCGTTTAACACTAATTCTATAGTGACCTCTTACACACGAGGAGCGGCCCCATTTAACACCGAGTCTATAGTGACCTCTTACACACGAGGAGCGGCCCCGTTTAACACTAATTCTATAGTGACCTCTTACACACGAGGATCGGCCCCATTTAACACCGAGTCTATAGTGACCTTTTACCCACGAGGAGCGGCCCCGTTTAACACCGAGTCTATAGTGACCTCTTACACACGAGGGGCGGCCCCATTTAACACCGAGTCTATAGTGACCTCTTACACACGAGGAGCGGCCCCATTTAACACTGATTATATAGTGACCTCTTACACACGAGGAATGGCCCCGTTTAACACCGAGTCTATAGTGACCTCTTACACACGAGGGGCGGCCCCATTTAACACTGATTCTATAGTGACCTCTTACACACGAGGGGCGGCCCCATTTAACACCGAGTCTATAGTGACCTCTTACACACGAGGAATGGCCCCGTTTAACACCGAGTCTATAGTGACCTCTTACACACGAGGAGCGGCCCCACTTAACACCGAGTCTATAGTGACCTCTTACACACGAGGGGCGGCCCCATTTAACACTGATTCTAGTTTGGTGATTTACAAGTAACGAACCCGCCGTTAAAATGTGTATATGCTGCATTTTACAATTTCCAGAATAGGGCATACACATTTTCACACTAATGTACATTTGTGTTATGAATGTACATTTGTACATATTTGGAAACACTCTTCACTCACAATAATAGTTAATCCTATAGGTTTTTTTTACACGCGTGGATACATCATATTGAAGGGTGAAATTATATTATTCTACCTATATACCTATACATATAAACAAATTATCGCCCTCTCGCGTGACGTTAATGCCAACACACGTGCTTGTATATGTTTGAGCGCAATTTGCATATAACCGGGAGCGATGGCGAAAGCTGTGTTCCCGCCAGTGAGCTGCTATAGGAATCAGGGAGCTAAATGTGTTCTAGAGTAGGGGAGCGAGTACACCGTGGAATGCTAAAGGTGAAGGTAACCGAAGAATGACCTTCACCTGATGCATGCGACACGTTATTAAAGAATGACATCGCGTGTATTTGATTTGTACATCCTATCTAAATGAATGGGGGAATGGATTTTTGTGAGCGGGAAATTTATTTAACTAGCTGCTGTAGTTCTGGGTTTTTCCAGATCAAATTTGGCTGTGGGATAGCCCTGTCGTACAATTGGGGATTTATTTTAAAAAGTAAACACTGACCTATGATTTTTCTTGCATTTTCTTGATCAACTGGTGTCAATCTAGCTGGGTAAACATCACTGGTATGGCCTGCAGGCTTCAATTCAGTGAATTTGACCGAAAAGTTAACACTGTCGCCTATGGGAAACCATTTATTTCAGTGATTCTTATAAGAAAAATTTGAATTTTACAAAATGTCCCGTCTCGCCGTGATAAGTTGTTTATTTCATATTTACTTATTTTCAAATGGTAATGACCACAGTTTGGACAGATTGCAAGAAGAAATGCATGGATTCGCCTGTAGATAGTAAAGAAAGTGATAAATCTGGGAATTTTGCATGGACACCAGGTACCATTATGGGGTCAGGGTGTCTAAAGCCCCCCTCCCCACAATTTTGAGGAGTGTACCCCCCCCCCCCATTGGGAAAAGGTGGCAGTTGACCTAATTAAGCTTCCAGCACCCAGTAGCCTTATCGGGGATCGTAGCCCCAACCCAAGTCGGGGGGGGGGGGGCGAAGGCATCACCACTAGAGTTACTGTCGTGCAAGACTATCATGGCACGTTTGCCCTGCCATCTGGTACAATGTCATGCCTGAGGCTTTGTCTGATGTTCTATCATTATGTTTTGATATTTCAATTGACTTATGGTTGCTTTATATTGCTATTAAAGTATTTTTAATTTTAATTTTCTGTTAATTTTGGTAAATGTTTATTAAAAATTGCAAAATTCTGCATGAAAAGGGTTAATATTGGACAAAATATCCCTCTCAAAATGTATATTAACATTTCCTCTTCCATTTAGTAATATTATGGTATATAAGGGCATACTTCTGTTATACGAGATACATCAGCTAGTAAAATTGAGAAAACAAATCTAAATTTTATGGCTTTATGTTGATGATTGACACTAATTTTCAGGATGCCTCATATTGAAAAAATAAACCACTACTGCCCGATATAATCCATTATTGGTTTCAGTAAGGTCTATATTTGGATAAAATACTATAAGAAACGCTGTGTTGTACACACACATATACACAAGCCATCGCAACGATCAGGTCCGGTGCAAGGAGTGAGATTGTACATAGCCAGTCTCAGAACCGAGGGATAATGCAGCGACCATTTATAAGACTCGCATGTTGTTCCGAATATCATGCCTATTTAGTGTTATAATAGGCGTGAATAAATGCATCATTCGTTACTGAATTAGCACGAAGTCAGGTGCATAATTATGTGGTCTATGGACCGACATGTTCTGCGACCGAATTTCTCGAGAAATTTAAGTGTATAATAGCCAATTCTGCTCAATTTAATGAGTTTATTTCCAATGTAGCGCGCTTGGGTCAGCCCACTTCTTTGTCCAATACAACAAGTTAGCTAACACATAATTTCATTGGTTCGTTGAATGTGATCGACACATCCATCGGGTTTCCAGCCAGTACAGGCTAGTAATATCCTGTGGAATGTTTTCGTGGAACTCGCTGGCCATCGTGTCCCTTTTGGGGCCTTTACTTTTTTTCCTTTTTTTTTTAAGAACTAACGCAATCATTATACAATCAAATGTGTGTGGATGTATATTCATACAGTTTGGTCACACTAGAACGACTCTATCTAGCTACATTGATACACAAAATTGAACTATTAATGGAAATAACCCGGAACACTCACGTCTATATAAAATAGACGTATTGTATGTATGCCGGCGCATGCGAACTAATAGCTATCGGCATCGCTCACCCCATGTGAATATAGTTACTTCGGTTTAATGAAAATGCATAATTATATACATGAATATTTTATATGAAAATAAAATTATGGGGGGGGGGCATGTTGATATATTGTGTCTATATTGCCATATATATTTGGTTTGAGAATAAATTATTTGAATTGAACTCAGCGTCGGAGGGGCCTATGGTACCTTTGTGTGTTATACTCATGCGACCCCTGTGTGCACTTCGCGCACGCTTGGACCCACATATTCGACTTACTTGATTCTGCAATAATAGAAAGCTATGTTGGATGGCGCGGGCCACTGTGAAAACACATATATAAAGACCTTAAATCTGGTCAGAAAATAGGTTCATATTGAATCTAAATAATCACATTTATTTGACTCTGAAATAGGCCCACAATGAACTTGTTTTAATGTGTGTGTTTTATTATTATTTATGTAATTATTCGTTTTTAAATCGAAATTTAACGTTTTTATAACCACGGCCAGGATACCCCGAGTCACCACATCAAATATGGTTGAGGTCGGTCTAGGGGTCTGGGAGAACAATCCGAACAGGTAGACAGACGGACAGACAGACATATCTTATACTCTGTTATATACATGGGTATATATTGTATCTAGTATTTTACTAGCCACAAAGCCCACAATCCTTGTTTGTGATTTTCCATATTATACATGAACGTAAATATAACATGGCTGCGTGCAGGTTTTTAAATTAGCTATATGTAGCTAATACGTAGCTTCCTGCAGGAGAATCATTAACTTATTTTCCTTTCAAACTGTTTGTATCTGTAAACATATATAGAATTAGTAACCCTTTTGGATACGTTCTTCGTTATGGAATTAAGAGCTCAGTCAAAGGAATGCTTGCGTCAGTGCCACAAGTCGCATAACAAGATGTAAAGATGGATTATCTCTTCATATAACAATTTTAAATAGTTTCGTGTGTATAAAATAATAATATGAATTGAAGACCCCTGTCCGGAAACGTTTCTTTCAATTGCTATTGATTTTATTTCGAATATTTTATTATAAAATGAGACGATTAAATGGGAAACTGTGTTGATCTATTATTAAAACAGACTATTCAGGTGATACCATATAGCGATAGAGATCATTAGGTGTTGCAATAGATACCCTCCGAATGTCAAATGTCCCAGATTGATTGTTTGTATTGTTTTATTCGATAGTATTATTATATTAAGCGATGAGTCTAATTATCTAACTTTTATTTGTGACAACATTACACAATACAATTTCAGGTCTCTGTTACCAGTAACCAATATTGTTCGTTAGCTAAACAACCACACGTTTTCTGACCAGAAAATAATCGAAATATAATCAATATTAACCCTTTACCCAACAAACCGGCCAAAACCGGCCAAATAAAGCTTCAACAGCCTAAAATATCTTCGGTCTGTCTCAATAGAACCATACACATATGGATATCATTGGAACCGGCTCATTGACCACATTGTGGTGGTTACAGTTATGCCCTGTGCCAATGCATTCTCTTATATATGCGTGTCGACCATAGGTCGCCTCGCATATATAAGAGAATGCATTGGCCTAAAAAAAATATTATTTTAACACTTTTTACCATTTTTTCTTACATTCTTTAACAATTTTATAATTTTTAATGTGTTAAGCCAATGCATTCTCTTATATATGCGAGGCGACCTATGGTCGACTCGCATATATAAGAGAATGCATTGGCACAGGGCCCTTCTGTTGGGTAAAGGGTTAATCGATAGATCACAGGATAGGGGTCTTCGATTCATATCCAATATTTTACACCCCGCTAACTATATAACACACGTTTACAAAGAGATAGACCATCTTTAAGTCATTAATTGTTTCATAAATTATCCAGATTACGTGGACAGATACAAATGTTTTGGTGATTCATTTAGATAGGTTATCCATTTATGCATGGATAGAAGTTAAAAGATCGGAGCTCAAGGGTTTCAGGCTGTGTTTATAAGTTTGTATATAATGATGGATCCATTTTGTTTTAAGTTTTATACCTTTGTATATGATTAGGTATTATTTGGGGTGGGGTAATTTTTTTATCTGAGGACCTGTTGCTTTACACGCGGCTGTACCACACACCATATCGGAATATTGAAAATTATAAAAACTTCAACCGGTATTCAGATTTAACCGGTGTTCAGATTTTAATGTTTATTTGTCTTTGATTGAGGCTGAAATTTCGAAATTAATTCAGGTTCTTAAAAAGCTGATTGTTTTTTTTCTTCAGAGTAAGCTATATAGTCTGAGCGTATATATAATTCCGTTGTTTCGTTTTTGACATATAAAACCCACTGGGATATTAGTAAACCGATACTCATTATGCATTCACAAGCTACAAAACAGAGTTCAGTTCCTTCGCTAAGCGATGTATGAACACTGCCGGCACGTGTATTTAAAAAAAATCAAATCTAACATTTTTATTGAAGTGTTTTGTCAGTTGCAATTCATTCTGGCTTGATCTAGACCATTTTAAAAATAATATGGACAGTTCTGTATAAGGGTGGATACACACATGCATGTAATCTCTGTAAATATCGTGTATTTTGCGTTTTACATGGATCATACAGACCATGTAATGTGTGTCTGCTGACAACCCAATCATTGAGGCTATGTGTGACCACAGTGAGTCAAGCTCTGAGCGTGCAGAGAGCCGTTGACTGGACGAAGTCGTCAGGCCGCTTAAAATAATTGTTCGCGCGATAACCCAAATGTTGGACGTTCTGTTTAAATCATTGTCAGTCTTCTCTTGAGTGTATACCAGTGATGGTCCCAGGATTTCCCCAAGGCTAGGATCCCCAACATGCAGCACATGAGTCCTACCCCCCCCCCTGAAGCCACGAAGCCACTCCTGATTTGTAAATATTGTAGTTGACAGTCATATATGTCGTGTCTGTTTGCTACGAGAGATTAATCTCATATGCAGCAATTTATGATATTCATATAATTATGAACATATTCGGGAAAAGGGTTGTCTAGCTACGAGTTCACAACCACGTCACCTTTCCTCTCTTGTGTTATATACGCACAATTTACAACTATGGAATATTTAAGTAAAACATTTTGTTGTACATTCTTGCCCAGATAATCCCGGCCGATACATTCAACTAAATCCCTTAGTAATTCGAAACTTTCGAGAACCAGCCCCCTCCCCCAAACATGGATTATAGTCCAAAATGTGATAATTCAAGCCTGTACAGGCTAAAATTGTGACAGTTAGGAACTTGTTCATCCTTTGACCTGAGAAACATATACTGGTCTGTTAATTCTGGGTTAAAAATGGGGGGGGGGGGGGGTGACTCTTTTTTCGTTTCAACGCTGTACCTCCATTAATTTTTTGGGCACTGTAATGGATATATGCATGGAAATCCCAATTGAATGTTATCACATGAGATCAAATTATCCGAGCAATCTCAACAAACTGGTATTGTCTGTCTTAATTTTCCAATGCCTGTTATTCAAGGCATGGGAGCACCATATCGGATTGGTAAAATTTGAGCTCAGGCCATGCATAGTCGAGAAACAAATATCCTTATCCTTACGACTCGGCGTTGTCTGATTAGGCTAAATCACTTAACATGGAATTCACCATGTATGAGTTAGTTGATTGCCATGTGTATTACTATATAGCACTTCCAAAATGTGGAGCCAGAGAGCTGTTCGGGTTTTGCTGGACGAGATCAAATTGGGAGTCAGACTCAGTCAGTGTATCACACTCATGTATCACACTCATGTATCACAATCGTCATAAAAGAGCTTCAAAAGTCTGCGCATTTTATTTTTATTTTGGATGACCCTATTTCCAAGAAATGACGAGAAACAAATCAAGTATAATATCGACGGACTCAAATCCACTTTTCGAAATGAACTAAAACTCGTGAAAAACAGCAACAGATATCAAACAGGATTTATTCATTTCGGCACCCATGAAAAAAGACATGTTTATGACTGGCCTGAAATCTCTTGATAACAGTTAGTTTGATTTGGGCTTATAACTACTCACTGGTCTCGCCTGTTGAAATGGAACGATCGCGCGCAGGCGATTAATGCTATCAATGATTGGTGTGACCATGTAAAATACATGGATTTTACATACATACATTACATGCATGTGTGTATCCACCCTAACAGAACAATGCAGAATGAACTGTAACCTACAAAAATCTCAAATAAATAAATGCGACATTTCTTCACATTCCGTGTAGGTGCTGGCAGTGGTAAGTCCTGCGTAGGGGACTGCACTCTGTGTGGAGCTTGATGCACTCGTACTTTTGTGATCTCGTTGTCTGGGGACCTCGCCATTCTCAATCCTTGTTCTACCAGAGACACAACTATCTTGACAGCTGTGCATGTCGTATACGCATACTGCAATACGCGAAGTGGTTAAAATGCCCGGATGCATGGCAATTATATGAACCCGTGGAGGTGCATGATGCACCGCCCTCAGACCATGTCATCAGCAAGGACAGTTTCACGGATATAAAATAATCCGGAGATCTATATATTGAGTGGGTACGCGCTGTTTAGAATATGACCCCACATTGTTTGAATGTGTATGGAATCCGTCGGTTCACCTGATCACCAACAATAGCGCACAAAACGGTCGATTGTGCGAATCGTTACAGTCTTCTATCATCTTCTTTTTGTGTCGCATCGGATTTATCCATATTGTTGTTCTTCACGCGTGTGCTTTTATCTTCACCAAACCACACCTATGTATTGGCTCAGTCGGAACAGTGCATAGCCCGTTGTGTCGTGATATTTTGATACAACTCTGTTCACAGTTTTTCGTTACACACGTGAGTTTGCCTTCATATTGGTCTTATATATTACGAGACCACCACCGCCTATTTCCGTACGACGGGTACCGGGTGTTTTAGCACGAAACCGGATTAGGGCAGTCCGAAACACCACTGTACCCCCCCCCCCAATATACAAATACTCGTTATAACGACTTACAACTTGTTATATAACAACATGCAACTGTTTTTATTTCGTATACAAGTCGCTATATATAACGACTTTCTCAACCCGTTATGGTGACTTGGCGAGCCGATTCTGCTTTTGAGTAGCTTACAGTCATGGAATTTATCCTTGGAAAGCAATTCAGTGTGTATTACGATATCGGCTTACAAAGTCACAACAATCATGCAATCTCGAGCTAGGACCACCCCTACTGTCAAATATATCAGTAACGAACAAGATCAACGTTTGTCAGTATTTTGAAATGGTGGAACACGATGTATACGGGCGTAGCCAGAGTAATATTTCATGGCATGGTATAACCACTCCAAACTGTTGGCCAATATTATCAGCAGTTTGAAAGTTAATGCCTGAATCATCGAGTGTTGGACATTTTAGACCGCAACTAGGTTGAATTGTTCCGATATTTTGATTTCTCAACTATTTTCATACGATAGGGTGTGTTACATTTTGGTTGGAATTTTCAGAGCACTTGGAAAGTTCAAATTCCAGTTGGAAAACTCACGGAGAACTGTTACAAATAAAGTGTCCTACTTTTGGGTTTTTTGTCTGCAAAGAAGTTGGAAATTAAAAGCTGGTCACCCCTTAATAAACACAGCTTGGACGAGAAGCAGTACTTTTCCGAAGAGTGGCACCAGCCATGAATATTGCTAACGCAATTCTCAATACATTGTAAACTGTTGTTCCTTGAACATTCTCAGTTTTGTTTTAAGAAAACATAAACAAGAACAAGGACAATAAGAAGAACAAACATAATTTTAAAATGCGATTTCACTTGCTTTAGGCAGCGCCTCAATAGTACCATCAATTAATTCGTCGAGGCCAACAATTAATTCGACGAGGCCAACAATTAATTCGAGGAGGCCAACAATAATTCGACGTGGCCATCAAATAATTTGGCGTGGCCAACACTTAATTCGACGAGGCCAACAATTAATTCGCAAGAGGCCAACAATTAATTCGACATGGCAAACAATTAATTCGACGAGGCCAACAATTAATTCGCACGAGGCCAACAATTAATTCGACATGGCCAACAATTAATTCGACGAGGCCAACAATTAATCGACATGGCCAACAATTAATTAGACGTGGCCAACAATTAATTCGACGAGGCCAACAAATAATTCGACGTGGCCAACAATTAATTCGACGTGGCCATCAATTAATTCGACGAGGCCATCAATTAGTTCGACGAGGCCAACACTTAATTCGACGAGGCCATCAATTAATTCGACGTTGCCAACAATTAATTCGACGTAGCCAACAATTAATTCGACGAGGCCATCAATTAATTCGACCTGGCCAACAATTATTTCGACGAGGCCATCGATTAATTCGACATGGCCATCAATTAATTCGACGAGGCCATCAATTAATTCCACGTGGCCAACAATTAATTCGACGAGGCCAACAACTAATTCGACATGGCCAACAATTAATTCGACATGGCCAACAATTAATTCGACGTGGCCAACAATTAATTCGACGTGGCCAACAATTAATTTGGCGTGGTCATTAATTAATTCGACGTGGTCAACAATTGACAATTTTGCTGTTTTTATATTATCTTGATCAATTGTGTTGTTTTTTTTATATTATCTTTGCCGTTTTGCAGTTGTGTTTGTTTGGGCTACCTGTAAACGTAATCCTCAAAATCTGGAAGCGGGATGTAGGGGTGCCTATGAAAAGTCATTATTCACGCCTGGTCGCCTGTCGTCGACATACCATCTCACCAATCTCATATCGAATGGTGATTAGGTGGAAGCCATATCAGCTAACAGTATCGGCTAACACGTGATATTGATTGATAGGTCTATAATTTCGACAGGGTAATTTCTTGCCGATCACTCACCATCTATATGACCGAAATGCGGTTCTACATCTGGTGCGATACATCATAACCCGTCTCAATACAATGATAAAGTAGGAGCCACTAAATAATCTTATTTGTCCGTGGCTACATACTTTGTATAAATAATGTAAACACGTACTGTTCTAATTCGTAATATATGATATGACGTAATTGACTATAATGAATTACCGTTCCAAAGTAATTGAGATTAATTATCCATACATTGATCAGCACTGTGTATGATTCAGTAATTCGGATGTATGGATGTTCTAAATTGTCTCATTTGTCATCTCAACATGTTTGACAGTAAGGGCGCGTACACATGGTCAGCAAGAAAATATCAGGTATGCCCCATGTGACTTACTTGACCAATGAAATAAATAATACCGGAAAATATCAGACGAAGGCAGCGCGCTGATATTTTATCGCCAATTGGTGATATGTGTTCACCTTGATATGTGGCCATCCGTATCCGTTAACTAATCTCGCGGGGATATGATCGTAACAATTCAAACGCTCGAGTTATGATCCATCAATAGTATCGTCTGTTTCAACATAACGTATTTCCATTTTACATTGGTTGTCAGAACCGCTGATGTATTATATATACATGTATATACGTGTGTTGAGAGACGTGGCGACAGGGTGGGGGTGTTGGGGTGTCTCACCCCCCAACTTTGGTCAAAGTTTTCAACAGTTGGAAATTTCATACCTGCCAAAACATTAGTTGGAAATTTCACACCAACAATAGTTTGAAAATGTTCTTGTAGTTTGATTTTCAAAACATTTCTTGGGGGGAATGAATTGCTTTTGACCAATATTTGCATATTTTCCTATTTTTGGTAAAACGAATATGGTCTGAAATGATTATCAGTTGGAAACTTTCCAACCTCAGAGGGGTGACAGGTTGGAAATTTCCAACACTTGGAAAGCTTGTGTCCTGGTCCCTCCCCCGTGGCCAGTCAAAAAGTAAAAAACTGCTAGTTAATTTAAGAAAACAATATTGTCATACATTTGGTCAACATTATCATTGGAATTGTCATCAGTTGTAAATTTTCAACTCTAGGATTTAGTTTACTTTAATTTGGACTGTATGTACGTTTCGAATAAGAAATTGTTGGCGGCTCCTCGCTCTTCTCGCATGTTGGATGTGGCCCAGGGCCGAACCCACCAACGTCTGTTTAGATGTCCTTTCGTGTGTTCATGAAGAACACACATCCCTACTCCAACGGCGAGGGCGCGTTCCTTTCTCGTTAAAATAGGTGTCATTTAAAATTGTCCATGACACTTTATAACTCTATGAATATTCGATATGGACTATAGGTTGTTTGTCCGCAGTAATTCACTTCAACAAACACGACTAACGCTAGTCACATTGAGCTCAATCAACGCCACATGACCCGTCGCATTCTCACGGGCGTAATCTTTGCAGCAAGAAAATATCAGAGTACAATTGTACTTGATATTTTCTAGCAGATATTTTCTTGCAGCTTCATGTGTACGCGGCCTAAAGGTGGACCAACCAGTTGTTTGTATATGTACATTGATTTATTCGGCTCAGTGTGCGTCCGCAAGGTGTACTATTATCATGCTGGCCCACCATACTGACCAATGATAATGGAGATCTACCAACAAGAGATTAGGATATATGTGACCCGCCATATCAAATCCAGTCGGAAGTCGGGATTGTTTTACCCTGTGCCAATGCATTCTCTTATATATGCGACCATAGGTCGCCTCGCATATATAAGAGAATGCATTGGCCTAACAATTATTTACAATTTTAATAATGTTTTCTTGTATTCTTTAACAATTTTATAATTTCACCCATAGAGGGCCCCAGACAAACATGAGCAGACGACACTCTTCTATATGCTTATATATATGTGTGGGGGCTCCCTGCAGGGTAATGGATGTTTTTTATTTTATGTCCTAAAAATTGTCAGAAACATTTATTTTAAAAAAATGATAAAAAATTGTTAGGCCAATGCATTCTCTTATATATGCGAGGCGACCTATGGTCGACTCGCATATATAAGAGAATGCATTGGCACAGGGTAAAAAAATCCCGACTTCCGACTGGATTTGATATGGCGGGTCACATACTATGTTGACCTTGATTGGCACCAGTCCGATATGGAAAACCCCATGGGTGATATGGATGAATTCTTATGGGGTGAAATAGACGCCATCTTCCTTTTTCTTGGAATTCAGTCATAATATACAATGTAGTTTTGGTGCAAAGAATAGGGATCTATATAGGAAACCATTTTACGAGTTTAAAAACATAGTACCATGTAGCATACAATACCTGCATCTGATATATTTGACGAATTTTAAAGACGCATAAAGTAACTATCAAACTCAAGTTGTTACCAACTTCGGTGATGAACCATTCTACGTCCATGGCTCGTCACTTTGCCGTTACGTATAGGTTATAACCCGCTTGGGTATCTGTACAATAAATATAGACCAAGGCGCGAAGCGGCCGCGGTCTATTATGTCTTGTACATATACCCAAGCGGGTATGACATGTTTATAAAAAAGTTCACACCCCAAGGCAAACAAAATTGAGCCACATTATATACGACGATTACCTATAAATTACCATTCATCAAAAGTTAATTGAATGGTTCGTGGTGTTACATTTTCCTGTTGAACAACTAGTCAAATGCTCGTTGACAATGGGATCACTTGCATCAGCAGTATTTATCAACGTTGATAAACTATTTTGTCTCCGAAAACGTTTTTTATACTGATGACGTGTTTCTGGATAACACATATTCTTGCTTGTGATAAAATAAACTGTTTCGGCTGTTAAGATTATTGTTCGTCTTATTGTCATAATGGGATTATCGTTCAGAATACAGGAGGCAATCAAAGTTCCGGTAAAGTTCGGACTCCGACGTGAAACCATTCCACATTGCATGCAGTGTGTGTAATGAAATATCACCGGCATTCGTGACAACAGGTTTAACCAAAGACTGCATATATCGCCTGCATTTTCGGCGTACATGCATGTATATGTGAACAGTTGTGAATGTTCTCAATGTTGGGCCCCCACCGATTCGGCCCACCACATCTATGATCGCTACTGACCGTGTTTTAACTTCCCGAGCGACTGGTGCTCTCATTATGGCTTATTGTTATAGAATTTCACACCTTCCGCTCCGATCTCTTACTATCCAATTAATGTCAATTTATGTGTGATATTGTGGCAATAATCAGCTGCACAGTTATGTGCCCTGTGTGAGCTGTGTTTTTTTTTCGGAGACATGACCACTAGACTTGAACTATGTTATGCTATAACATGACTGCCAGATGTGGCACAGATATGGCGTCAGCAGTTTCAACAAACTAGACCATGTTACTCGCCCTAATTGATGTCAATTTATGTGTGATATTTAGCTCAAATCTATATTTTGGCCCCGTCGAAATACAGATTCATGCAAGAAATATTGTTCATGAATTGGAGCAATTTGATTGGCCGAGGTGTGCGAACCGGTTTATAAATAATGTAATAGCCGTGTGTGGCACGTTCATTTTACCAGCATCTCCTAAAAAGCGTATCGGTAATTTATAACATGCAAATCATGATAGGATAGGATAGGATAATTTTATTTACAATATACACACATTAAAAGTACAATTACAAATAAATATAATATTAATAGACTATAAATGTATATTGTTAGGGGTGATATAGTCATGACTGACTGTCTTCATATCACCCCTGAATGTGATGACAGATTATATGATGTAGATGGCAGAATGTATTTGATTATTTATTAGGTTACGTTCATCGTGTGCAGACTGGGCTTTTTAATAAGCTTTGTTAGGGCCATGGTACGAAGAGTGATTCATATGTAGAGGCACCTACTTGGCCGACATAATTTATGAATACTAAACGTATGAACACGGATATAATTAATACATATTCAGCGAACGTTCAATGCAAAAACCGAAGAGGCCCTGATTGATTAAATAATACATAATTTTTTTGCTAACAAATATAGAAACAAACAAAAAGAGTTTACCAGTTAATTAAAATATCCCCAAAACATCACTCTCATTATTCCTACTCGGTTCCACTGACACATGTATATTCATATATGAATATACATGTGTCAGTGGAACCGAGTAGGAATAATGAGAGTGATGTTTTGGGGATATTTTAATTAACTGGTAAACTCTTTTTGTTTGTTTCTATATTTGTTAGCAAAAAAATTATGTATTATTTAATCAATCAGGGCCTCTTCGGTTTTTGCATTGAACGTTCGCTGAATATATATTAATTATATCCGTGTTCATACGTTTTCGCAGGACATGTCTTGGTTGCTTGGATGTATATTTACTTTCTAGGGAATTACATATTAAGGGGAATGAATGGTATGGGAGAACTTTAGAAAAAGAGATGGTTCTGAATTTGTTTTGTACTATGGGATTAGGTTGTCGCTGTTGACACTGTAACCGGCAACAAATCGCCATGTACCGTGTGATCGGTTAACTTTAACAGGCGCGAAATCAGTTACCACATTTTAAATCTGACAATTCCAATCCTACGTTTTCATATGTACTCATCAGATTTATAGTATAGCGCATCTCCGTGCACATGCACATTGGAATATCCACAAACGAGAACCAATGTACACCCTTTAAAAACATATTGTAAAGCAGAAACGTGCGCAAGTCTAATTGAGACTTATTAAAATAGTTGTACCACTGCCTGTTCGTTCATAACAAAGGGTGATTTAGTTAAATGATAGAAGATTCCCACATATGTCTTTGTGGAGTTTTTGTATTCAGACATTTACTTTCAAGTCAATTTATGACAAAAACAACCCTGGTACTGATACACTACGTAACCCGAGTTTCCATATTTGATCAAATTCATGAAATTGAAATAGTCATATTCAACTGTAATATTTTAATACAAGATGTGCCATACCTGGTTATACACGTGAAAATCATGTCTTGCCTCACGGAAACAAAACCCTCTAACGGCTTGACACTATAATCCATCATAATGTACAAACTAAGGATACGTTCATACGCTGGCAAGTTTGCATGGTATGTGTTTGTGGGCATTTCATCATAGAAAACCTCATTGTGCCAGAATATGAACGGAAACATGCACATAACATGCATCTTTACCAAAGTGAACGACATGAAAAGTAAAATTTATGAGTTCGATTTGTAACGGTGCTACTGTAATTTGCCTTCAAATACCTGCATGATTGATTCTTGCGGGATAATTGCATGCTATTTACAGGCAAATTCAGATAGCATCGCTACAGGTGGAACTACATAGATTTTACTTCGCACGTATATAGTTAGTTGTGGTACAGTTGCATCTTGTATGCTTGTTTCCGTTCATATTCTGGCACCATATCGTTTTCTACGACAAAATGTCTGCAAACCATACAGTGCAATCTTGCCAGCATGTGAACGTACCATAATAATGTATATAGGGGTAAACAATGTGCCTGGTGTATTATGCCAACATAACATATTAAGGGCATGATGATAGGATTTAACATGCAGTTCGAAATTTGGAAATCTGTGTATAAATTACGCAAAACGGTTAACTAAAAGAAGAGGATGGTTGGCACAATTAGAAGCGCTGAGCGATAGCGACAACCATCCCCGAATTAATATCATATATCAATATAGATATCTGTACCAGAAATGACTAGGATAGGACTGGTGTCTATAATATATGATACATACTTGAAAATCATATATACAAACATAATTACAAGCGTCCTAACGGATGAGTACATTCATATGTCAGTACACTGAAATTACACAGCCGAACGATACTTGTAATCGACTTGCACACGGACAAAACAATGTAATAGTACATAGTTAGGATGCGCCCTTACTTGCAGCCCCCCCCCCAACCCAATGTGACATTGTGACATTAGGCAGGATGTAAACTACAATTTGCGGTTCAAACGGCTAACGACAATCACGGGAAACACACACTCCGCGTGCTGTATACATACGTCATGATATCTTTCTTTTGCTATCGAGGTTATATTCACGTGTGGCCTTCATGACTCAATTGCCACTTTAAAAATAAGTGCTTTGGGAAATGCGGAACTGGTATAGGTCATAAATATAGTAAGAACTGAGCAATCATAAGCATTCGCATACATGTATAACGCGCTCTATTAATGTCACTTTGCACGCGATTATTTTGTGCGAGGCGATCGTCCCACAATGTAAATGTATGGATGATCGAAATTGCTTGTGTTGCATCCCTACCAAGCGCTGAAGGTTTTGTATACCCCGTCAAACATAGCAGATCTTCGTCACCAAAATACAAACAGGTGTTATTTTCTTCGTCAAACAAATCGAGGAATAGGACCATTCGAATTTTGAACGTACCTGATATGCCTGTGATTCGAATTTATATTGCACAAGTCTGTCCATATACTATACCCGTTTCATTAATTGGGTTACATGTGTCCATGTTCCAAATGCTAATATTTATCGAACGAAAACTGCTAGTCACTGAGTGAAATGCATATTGCAATTAGAAACGATTTTACTTTCGTTAGCCGTTTGAAATGGGAACTTATAGTTGGCAACTTGTTATTGTATCATGCATGGGTACCCTGGGGTTCATTATTGTTGCAATAATCAGCTGAATAGTTATGTGCCCTGTGTGAGCTGTGTTTTTTTTTTCGAAGACATGACCACTAGACTTGAACTATGTTATGCTATAACATGACTGTCATATGTGGCACAGATTATGGCGTCAGCAGTTTCAGCAAACTAGACCATGTTACTCGCACTACTAATATGATGTCTACGTGATGTCTAGTGCCACACATAATTTCCTAGCCATGCTAAAATATAGAGTATCCAATTATTCTTAATTGGATGGGAAGAAATAAGCGAATTTGATATAACGAATGGCAGAACGTTTGTTTCATAGTTCATATGTTGTGTTTTACGAAATGGATCGTCCATTGTTGTTGAATGTTTCGATAATAATTGTATTGTATTGTGTTTATTTCACGCACCAACAGCAATGAAACTAGACGTTCGTCAAATCAAAACTCTATTCCACCGAGACCGAGTGATAAGACTCAATATGATGCCTTTAAAATATGGAATATTTAGGTGTTTTTTTTTATATAGGACGAATTTGGAACCTATCTGGTATGCCTGTGTACATGGTGTGGTGGATCAAGCTGGGATCTAACGGCTGATGTGCGTTGTATGAACAGCCAAGTTATAGCGTCGTCGGGAATGGTGGCGTTGATGTGCTACATGCATAGCAGTCTTCACACAATGGCTGGTCATGTGTTTGGAGTAGCTAGGCTGGTAGTTGATTGCTGAAGTTGACGTTTCTGTTGGCACGACTGAATTTATTGAATCCCTTGAAAATGAGCGGTCAGTAATTGGGACTGAGCATATAAGTATGCTGTCCAGCACACACGATAACTTTCTAATTATTCTGAGTTATATATCCACTATACTGTGGCGCCCAATGTGATCTGGTGTATTTCCAAAACTGGGTGGATAAACCAAGTACGCTCATGGCTGAACGCACATGAATAAACTGGACACCAACAAGTCATGGATAAAGTATATGCATGTCCCTGTACGAGTAATTCTGGTGACTTTCATATAGGGTGATTCAATTGCTCGAAATGGATCACATGGACATAGCCACAGACGGCTAAAGGATAGTTACAGTCAAGGCAACGGCATTAAGTCTCATGAATATATGTGTTTTGAATGTCCGTCAACGATAAATTCGCTATAAAATCGAAAGTTATAAGGGTGTCGAAAAGTAACAAATCCGTATTAACGGGGTACTGTTCGTTGAGTGGATTCCGCATACCATTAACCATCTGTGCATCCTTATTTGTAAATTAAAGTAGTGTATGTCCTAGAAGCGGGAATGGTCGACAATAAATAAAATATGAAACCAATGCAAACATTCAGAACGTTATACATATTAGGCATGTTGGGACTACATGTACTTATAACGTCGAAAGAATGATGATTTATATACATATGTCAAAATAATTAACCAGTTATGTCACTGCATGCATAATATAGAATAGTAACATATTAAAACTGATATGAACCTTGTTTGGGAAACAGAATATAGCCACCAAGCAACTGGGTGGTTCTTCATCCACTCAATTACAATAGCATAACATATTTTGCATTGCAAAGGTTGGAGTACTTCTATATAAACCTATTTATATTGTTTAAATATGATAAGGTATCGGCTTCGATCATATTTTTGATCCATATTGTTCCATGTGGCAAGAAGACTCATATACGTAGAATGATTCAGATATTGCCAATATTGAAATAGAACAAGATGGAACTAAGAAATTATATCCACTTGAGTTATAGACCACTACGGTTCCAGTCCCCAGTGTGCATGAAAGCAGACGGAACAAGTCAGTTCTCAACACAACTCACTTTTGCGTACTTCGGACAGTAAATAACCGTGTTTAACGGCGTTATTGTTCGAGATATCGCCTCGGTGTTGCGACCATCTTGTCGAGAATTTAATTCCGGTTCCAACGATACCCCAACGGACGTTTCGTACCACTATGGTACTTAGGACATATTGGAACTCAGGTCGCGCATGGTTACTCGCCCTACTAATCTGACGTCTACGTGATGTCTAGTGCCACACATAATTTCCTAGCCAAGCTAAAATATAGAGTATCCAATTGTGTGAAGAAATAAGCGAATTTGATAAAATATGCCGGATAAATTTACACTCTTTATATGTGCCTTAACAGGAAAGACACTGACATGGAACGATATGTGTTACTCGGGGGTATCTTTTAAAGCGGAAGTGAACCCAATACTATCGCTTAGTGGACACCAATTGGCCACAGATGGTTCGTGACTTTGTGAAATATAAACTCGGTGAACCTACATTATCACACAGTTCTTAATGACGTCTTGTTTTCGCCATAAAATGGCTTATGTGCATGAGATAAAATAACAATATAAGATTGGTGTATCGTCGGACACATGAGCACAATCATGATATAGGTTTTGAGAGTCCGATATCGACTTTTAAGCGTTAAAGATACATTATCCGATTCGATGGTCCCCATATTATCAAATTACAACAACGACAAATTTGTTTTGAAATGCCGCTGCAGTTATCAGAATCAATGATTTGCTTAAAAATAATGCTAACCACAGTCAAGTGTAGAATACAATCCCCCAAAACCTGTTATTTGTCATTTTGTTCAACGAAATTTTGCCGGTTTGTCAAATATCTGACACAAAACAAGCCATTTGTTTTTAGAGTTATCCATCTTTAGCCGCAATTTGGTCCGAGACCGTCTTCTCGTCGACTTTTACTGGGCCACCTAAAATCATTGGTGGCGAAAAATAATATATTTCAAAAATCGATATCTGATCACTCTGAGCTTTGATGTGTGAGTTCCTCGACTCGAATCAGTCCCGATGTTTAAAACGAGATTTCCTCAATTGTTTTCTTTTGAAAATTTGGAAAAAGCGACTATTGTGATATAAGAAGCGTCGACTCGCTGAAAATTATAACCCTATTTACCGTACTTTTATAATATGAAACATTTGTAAAATTTTGCTGTTTCCGGGTACCACGAACTTCTGTGGTATTACGTTTTACAAAGTGCAATTGACATGTCCATGATTTCATATCTATGAAAATCACGAGAGGAGATTTAATGTTTCTTGATTCAAGAACTTTCATAATTATGTTCGTTTAGAAGGACACCCACCGATAAATTGTTGTCTATGTTTGTGAATTTGCATGTCAAACATGTTGAACAATAACACTTTAGGCTGGACTTAGTTTAAGGTCATATGCACATAGCCAAACCCCCAGCTGACCAGGTATCTGTCATAGTGTGTTCTAGTTATAGCTCCCTGCTTGGGTTGACTAGCCTGCACACCAACATTTCGTCGCGTCAGAGCTAAAATGTTATATCTCCATATTTTCATTTTTGTGGGAAATCGAGTTTAAAGTTTTGACCCCCAGTTCACATGTTCTCATTCTGCTTTTTGAAGATAGTACACAGCGGGTATGATAGCTGGTGTAAAATACTATTATATGACGAGTTTCGAGACAAAACATATGATATCTTGGGTGTAATCGGGGGGGGGGGGGGGGGGGGGTAATAACAAATTTGCAGGAAGGTATGCCGGGCGGGCGGGTGTCCCGAGGAGCAAAAACACGTTTTTTACAACCTCATGCAATTTTTTTTACTAAAGACCTTTTGTGCCCATATATGGCATTTGTAACAGCCTAAAACATATTATAAGAATTTATAACAGCAAAAACACCATACGTATGTTACTGGGATCTCATATGGGCCTTACTGGAGATGGCATTAAGCTATGGCATGTTGTATATGGGACGGTGGTGAAAAAATTCCTTCCCGACACCCTTCGGAAAGAAGCTTCGAGAAATGTAAAACTGAAATAAATTAATTTGTCTTGATGTAACTAAAGTCTAGCGGTCAGATGCTCGTAGCCCGTTTATATATATAACCATGGATATATGCCAGATATAATCGTTAAAAAAACGCCGTTCTTTTGACCGTGTATTTATCTATGGTGTGTGTGCCTGTGGTTGTCCGTTACACTCTTAAACGTTTTGGTTTTTTAAAATACCAAATTTAGTTTTGAACTTTGTCCCATATATGTAACCAAATTAGGTTTTGATCAAAACCAAATACCAAGCGCCAACTGGTTTTGATCAAAACCAAAATTGGTTTTGATCAAAACCAAATTGTATGAATATTTGGTTTCGATCAAAACCATAATTGGTTTTGAACTTTTGTCCCATATATGTAACCATTAGGTTTTGAGCAAAACCAAATACCAAGCGCCAACTGGTTTTGATCAAAACCAAAATTGGTATTGAACTTTTGTCCCATATATGTAACCAAATTAGGTTTTGATCAAAACCAAATACCAAGCGCCAACTGGTTTTGATCAAAACCCAAACTGGTTTTATATATGAAACCAATTTTGGTTTTGATAAAAAACAATTTTGGTTTTGACCAAAAAGTTCCTTTTTTGCACAATTTATTGATAAATGTGCCATACAACATACTTATGCAACCTTTAAGGGTACTGTACACTAAATCCACCCATTTATTGTACCATATCCATACTCAACAAAATATATGCAACACATGAATGAATTTGGTTTTCCAAGTTCGACATGTCAAATTATAATGAAAATTAATTTATGACCCAAGTCATAAATTGATTTTTATTATAATTACCAATCCATTGATATATTAAAGGGCTAATTATAAAAAGGCTTTAGACAGTCTGAAACAGATGCCACCAGATTCCATTTCCAGTACAAAAATTCAGCTGATCACTTGCATGCTACAGGCTATCAAATTTCTATATTATGCCTTTCATACCCTCCCACAAACATACATGTACATGTATATGGGTTCTTTTTGCCAATTGGTCAAATCTTAAATTATACGAAAACCCATTATTTTTGATGGTTTCTAGCATAATAATATTGGTTTCCAAGTAAACAGAAAATAAACGGTGACCATGTAATTTTTTTGTTTACGGTTATCACTTATTTACTGTTTACACAGTCCTGAAATTATTATGATAGAAACAGTTGGTACGCAAACAGTCAAGTGTTTCTCACATAATTTTGTGATTAATTTTTCAAGTGTGCATGCTGGCATATAACTAAATTCCACAGGATGCTGCAAGATGTGGCAAACTACATGTAAAATTTCCTGAAATCACAAACCTCTGAGGACTATTCTACCATTTAAGTGCTGTCAGTAACCTTAAATTGAGGCATGTAATTTGCCTGCACATGTGAGGGCCACCCCATTCATGAATCATATCATAAGCAACCAAAATTAAGAGTCGAAGATGAAGTAAATTGTCCAAATGACATAATTGGTTGCATCAATGTTGAATGAAGTTTTAAGATAAACATCAATGAAGACACAGTGAGATTTTGAAAATTAAACTTTAATTCAAACATATCCAGCAGGAATAATTGTCATCCTAGCCATTCTTCCACAGCAGTGTATATTCCTGATGTATGTGCACACATCACCATTGCAACAATTGCAATGAATTAACACTTAATATATAGTTCATCACACCCTTCTTATATTGAACATTCCCAAGAATGACAGCTCATGTGTTTTTACACCTGTCATGCAGTAGAAATTTAAAGATCAGCAAACTCCTTTATATTCGCATCTGATGAATATAGCAGCACTTGACAGCATAGCATGTTACTAACTTCCCACAGGCTGCACCACACTTGTATATTGTGGCGCAATATTTATGAATGAAAAGTTGACGAATAACATATTTTATCTTACAATATAGCTATATTTCATCAAATACACGCGAAAACGCATAGGCGGTTTCCGATCTTGTATCCTGGATGGCAACAAGGATGTCTTCGATGGCAACAGTTGGTGCACGTGCGTTTCGACAACTGGCTTGTTTTCAAAACAAAACGTCTAAATAACCAACTAAAAGTCGTAAAATAATATACTCGTGTGCTACGAATGTAAAATAATCAATAATTAGTTCAATAAAGTTGACAAAATGTGGAGACAGGGCCCAAAAAGCTCAAAATAACCACCCAAAAATGTTTGGAAATCGAAAAAGTAACGAAGTTTACACATTGTTAAAGTAGGCAATTCCCCATAATTCAGTACGGTCTTGATCAAAAGCTACTGAACGCATTTTTTATTCGATAAAATACAGAATGGAAAATCAAATTAATTTTATCTTATGTTAAGGATATAAAACACAATACTTACGAAAAGTCCGTGATTTAGTGCATTTCCTCTAAATGAAGTTTAATGGGTTATTTTAGTGCGAGTCAGAACTCGATTGTCGAAGTGTCGGAAAGTTCAAAATTCACCAAAACTCTGAATGGACAGTCATCTCCGGCAATGCCTCTCGCCAACACTATCACTATCCAAGGAGATTGCACCATAAACTAATACAATTATCCTGTTAAAAGTGACAATTATGTCGAACATATGAAACGACAATATCGTTGCCTCTTCATTGAATCGGATTCCAGCCAAAGTGAATTTGAATAGTGACGTGAATTTTCTCAGAATTTGACTTATCACAACGTCGCGTGCTGAGAATATTGTGTACGTTGTGTGTTGCGCGTAATAAAATAGTTCCTGTTTTAAATTGAGTTTTATTGCATTTGTATGGGACGAATTGTAAGATAAATTGGTTATCATCACCCTGTGTGTTTCCGAGATCCGTATTCAAGTCTCGCTGCCTTCTCTGGGCTGTCTATCGACTCGTCCCACGGACTCGTCGATAGACTGCCCAGAGAAGGCAGCTCGACTTGAATACGGATCTCAGAAACACACATGGTGGTGATAACCTATATGTATCTGCACAGATAACACACATGCCTCCTCTGAATGCTGTGCACATTCTGGTACTAAAGTTTCCAATGCCAGTGAACGAACATACTCTGAAAAGAAATGCATAAAATACTATGTTTAGGAAAAGTCAGATTTAAAGACATATATTGCAGACTTATTTCATTGAATATTAAAAGCATTGTTAGGGCATGGCAAAATATGCCCATGGCAATTCCAACAAAAGGCCTTTAACTCTGGTGAAATTGACGTGCTGAACCAAAACTCAAACTTGACCTGTATTTTGTACATTAAAACACACACATTTCAAATTTCATTCAACTCAGTTGAGACTATCTAAAGTTATCATCTGACATCTGGAATCCAAAAGCGAACTAACAGACAGACATGTAGCATAATACATCCCCTTTTTTAAACAGGAATATATGGGTGCATATAAACAATCAGTTAGTATCCAAACACTATCCCCACTGGAATTATGTAGCAAAAACCTGAGATTAAGAACTGAAATTCCAACCATATCCACTGTAGCATTTCAGAGAATACAACGGTTGAACCACGCACAAATGTAAACATTTACTACTTTATTCAGGGCACCTTATTGAGTATAAACATTACTGAAATGATTGTCTACTATTATACTAGTCACTGACTTTAATTGTTGTTTTCTGACTATTTGGATAACTTATTTTGGCATGATTGTTTATTATTCCATCAGCAGGTCCGGGAACACCTCACTGGATTGTTTCACATCACTTTAATTTGTCTTTAAAAGCACATCAGGTTATTGGATATTTACCAGGCCATTTATAAGGCTATCATGGCTATGGTTTGTATAGTGTCATCAGTATTCTGTGAATTAAATTGCAAAATGCAGTGATTATTCACCCCCCCCCCCCAAATGCCCCTGTTTTTTTAATCTCCAGTTACCCTTCACAGGTATTATTTTATTTAGTCTTATTCCATACCATGACACTTAGAAGTACACAATCTGCTAGACATTATTTGTTTGGACTATTTTCTATAGGTAGGGAATTTAGACCTAAATTCAACAAACATACAACATAAGGCTTTTTGTTAAAGGTGCACAATCTGATCTGATTGTCCCCGGATCATCCAGTTACAACATGAACAACAACGGAAATTTACACCGAAAGCCAATAGTCATCCAACATTACTTTTCATAATGTTATCTTCCGAAATTGATTTGCGATGACCTTCCGAGACCTCTCAATATCTTGTATATCTTAGTGGAATGTTTGGTAGGCTGACAAATACTCGAGGTGGATAAAATTAACAGATTTTATAACTCAGAGCTTTGAGGGATAGGATCCTCAACTCAAATAATATATTATTTAAACCCGAAACTGAAGAAATAGTTATTTAGGGGGCGTCAAATCAGATTATACATCTTCTAAGTGATGCGTATTTATATAAAAACTTACATGTACAGTTGTAAATTGAATACATCCAAGTTCCAACTTTGGTCCAGTGTATGTCTTCCAGTCAATTTACTTCCACGGCAAGACTTCTAGCTGACCGTCCTCTATAAAATATAACATACAGGTCTTATAAAATGATACCAACAAGCCTTGAAATAGTGTGTCTGTCATTTGCAGAATGGGGTCCCAAGAGAAAGAATTTAGTTATGGTACCCCACATAGTGGGGTAGCATCACCAAATTCACCCTCTGTGAACCTCCTTCTGCTGAGGTGTAAGCAGCATGAGCTCTCCAGAGGGTGTATTTGGTGATGCTAGCCCACTGTGCGGGGTACCATCACTAAATTCACCCTCTCGGGACATCATTCTGAAAATGACAGGCAAACCATTTCAAGGCTTGGACATGCACTAGTATATGAAATGACATGTACATCTATAGATTTACTTAAAATATCACATATTGTTCTGGATATAAATCTTTTCAATGTACTGGCCACGACATATAGGATTTCAAACAAAGAAAACATTATTGCAGGCATGTCATACATGTAGCATGGTTTGATGACAGGTGAAATACCCATCATGGGTGGGGGTGTTAGTAATCACATTCTTCATGACTTCGGGCGGGCGGCCTTCATTTAGGTTATAGTTTAGAAATAACATTTATCAAATTATGATAATTTCCTCAAGAAGATACTATTATATAGTATAGCATAATTATTATATGAATGTGATATTATTCACAAAACACGCTTTGTGTCAGAGAAAATGCAAGTCGAGCAAAAAGAGCAGTGAATTGTTTATAAGCAGAGTCACGATAATGCATAATTTCCTTATATTTGGATTTGTGTTTGGTGCATCTACAACTTACGACTCACAATACTATCATAGTAAATTCCTTATTTGGTCTGTATTACCATATTTTGGTTAAGAGAGAATCCTAACTGGATAAGGGGGTGAGCTCGGAAAATAATTCAGGCATGTATGCTGATTTTTACGGTTCGACCCTAGTTGGGACTCACTCATCCCCACATCCAAATTGTTTTTCTGTTTTCGGCAGTTTTTTCGACCATATTTGGACACCCAACCCCCCTTTTATCACTAAAACAGAGATTTGCGAGGGTGTGGGGGAATTCACTGTAAACAGCTGTATATAAATTTCTGTGCATTCATGGATGTTAACATAACATATAAATAGGAATGTGTCATTGTGGGGTCATTTGGCTAAAAAAAACATGGCTGCCAGTGGCCATCTTGGATTTCAAAATTTGCAATAAAATACAACACGATAACTGCCTGCAGCCAGTTTAGCAGTTAGAATTACATTATTTCTCTTATTCTAAGGTGTTTTAAAGGTACTCAATCCGACCAGACGCTCCTAAATTACTATTTCTTTGGCTTCGGGGTTAAAATATATTTGAATCGAGTCAAGGAACCTACCTGTCAAAGCTCAGCGTGATCAGATATAGATTTTTCAAGTTAGTTATTTAAATTCTTTCTGGGCCAGAAACTAGAGTTTAAACAGAAAAAATTGAGTGGTAAATTATTACCGCTCGAGTTTTCTGTTTAAACCAATTAATAACCCCGAAGCCAAAGAAATAGTAATTTAGGAGCGTCTGATCGGATTGACTACCTTTAAGCCAAACTCATTGCAAAAGCAGTAAAAAAACATGCAGGAAAAAAAATTGAGTTGCGGAAATTATTTGTTTGGTCCCGTCGACCACACATCCACCCCGGCATACGTGCCCTGAACCCCCCCCCCCCCCCCCCCCCCACCGCCGACTGGATTGAGAAATATTCAATTCTTTGCAAGAACAATTCCATTATTTTTATCTGATGATTTCCCAATCATGAAGTAATGTGGATTAGCTAGATTATGAACTGACAGCGGGTAGAGTGGGTCCATTAATACAATAAAATTTGGTGTGAGTTCAATGCGATTATTGATTGCGCCAATAATTTTATCTTCGCCTTCCAGCGCAACGGAACATTTTCAGTGAACGATCCGATAGTTCCGAGTGTCCATTCGGAAGTAATGTAGCTTTCCATTGAAATTGATGTTTGTAAATAAATCACTGTTTAATTGTTATATATTAATCAAGAATTTGCTTGTGAAAAATCATTGTAAATGTGTTAAATATTGATGAATGCGTAGTTCCCAAATTGCGAACTAGAATCAAGCATGATGCGGTCATTTTTCCAAGAATTCTTTGAGCGCCCTGTAGGCCTATATGTATTTAGGGGCTTGTTACATGAGCGGGACAACTCGGTTAGCCGGGACAACCCGTTCTGCCGGGTGCCTAGGTCCTCTGTGCTGGCTGACTAAAATAATGGTGTGCTGTTACATGAGCCGCGTCAACTCGTCAAACCGAGTTCGCTGGGACAACTCTGTTAGCTAGCTGGGACAACTCGGTTAGCTAGTTGGGACAACTCGGTTGACGTTGACTATCGAGTTGTCCCAGCTAACCGAGTTGTCTCAGCTCACATAACAGCATGATTTATTTGTCCCCGCAGACTGTGTGGTCTCGGCTAAGTGTACCTTCAGACGACCACGATACACATCGTAAGTGGAGGGATCGGGCCCGACGAGATCGTGGATAGTTTGTTCAGACGATTGCGATGTCACGTGCATTATTCTATCGTAGGTTGTTCTAAAGCATGTGATTGACTACCCTACGACCATTTCCAGCTACGATTTTTACATACACACGGCTGCGATTACGTCGCAAGTGGATGTAACCAAGGATACGCCACGATATCGCATCTAAAATCAAACACTGTCTGATATTAGTTTTTGTTTTACGATTTAGACGTGAGCATGCGCACTCCATCTTCCTGTTACTTCATACGACGAAAATCCTTCCACTTACGATTGAATCGTGGTCGTCTGAAGGTTCACTAACCGAGTTGTCCCGGCTCATGTAACAAGCCCACGCGAGGAAATTCTTAATTTATTTTATAAGTCAACAAGACAGGTAAACAAATTTCGATCATGACTTCATTGTGTTAACAGTAGACACTGATAGAACCACATGAATAGTGGTCATTATATCAATGTGAAGACAAATATTTTGAGAATATATGTCTGCCGAAAGATCATGAGGGAAACTAAAAGCTGCCTCGAGGTAATTAATTTTTTAGGAAAATTATACGGGTAATCAGTTTGTATGCCGTAATTTTCTGCCTATATGACCTTAACTGTTTGGGTCCGTGGGCAGCAAGTAGACACAAGTGAGGCTCAGTGGTCGTGTAGCATGTGCTAATTTCATAATTTTCAATAATTCGAAGATACGAATACATGCAAATAATTTTTTGAATTGTAATTTGTGCATGATTAAAATAGGTCGTAAATATCGGGTCCATTTATTGAACGACGTATAGTCATGTCCATATAAATATAACATCATACAACAGTTACTGCTGTTAGCATTAAGTTTTTATATTTAAAACAATAATTATTCAGTGGGTGCGGGTGGTATAAGTAACCCCTTAGCCTTAGTAAGCCCATCAAATTTTTATGTCTAAGTTGTGACATAATTATCTTCATTTTGATTATATGATTAATTAATTAAATATTATAAAATTCAAACAGGTCTGGGTGATCCATTTGTCAATTTTGTGCTTAGGAATAAATGATAATGATTTGTGCTCATTTGTAAATAATTTGCGCTAAAGCGTAAATAATTTGTGCTTAAGAGTAAATAATTTGCACTTTTGCGCAAATAATGAATAAATGTGAAAATGCTTTCCTTCTCTTACAATTTAGTTAGACCGGTGTCAGAGAAGGTACTGACAGGAAGACTTTAGACCGATTGGTCTAGACGTTTCAGACCGATCGGTCAAATAAAGAACATTCGATGGTTCACCAATATGGGATGCGATTTTAACATTTGTACCTTATTTGCGCTTGAGCATAAATATGATCCATAATTTTTTTATTCTAAAGTTTAAGTAATTTGCGCATGGCCTCCCATACACCTATTCACCTAGACCTGATAAATTCCCATGAATCATGATAATTTTCAAACGGAATGACAACTTTTTATCAAATAAACTGCCAAATGTCTTTTTCAACTTTAAGATTTTTTTTTATGAAAATTTTATGTCTTATCTATTGGCAAATTGTCAACATTCAATCTGTTTAGACTGATTGCCCAACACATTTAGACAGATCGGTCTAAATAAAGATTGATTTGTGGTCCACCCATATTGGTATGGGAGGCCAAATTCATATTTAATAGCTACTTATGCTTAAGGGTTCAAAATAGATTTAATATTGAGAGAATCCAATTAGTCATAAAGCACTGAAAATTGAAAAATACACTTTAGGCAAGTTAAGCGCACTGCCATTACGCTTAAAGGGGTACTGTACGCCATTTGCATTAAATTTCCGGTGACAACAACGATCTAATATCGATAATATATAGAAACATAAGTAATTTGAGTCGAAGATGTATTCTGTAAACGCTCAGGTTAATATGCTATCTTAAAATTTAATAATTTAAAAGTTAATAATTTGATATAAATTGAATTTATGACTGGAGCCATAAAATGGCGTCAATTAAATTACGAATTTCCGTAATCAAAATAAAGTAATTGAGGGATACTGGATGTTAAACGGATCGCACACACGATTGCTTAAAATATTATAATGATACGGGGAGAACACTCAAGTCACTCACTGACTAGCGACGATACAATAACTTAAATGATTATATTGGACTAGTATGCCTATAATATAACTTTTATTTGATTCATTTGGTTGAAAACTGTACAAAAATTACTCGACAACGCCAATTTGTATTTTTGCATTCCGGTAAATTTGTCATCCGTAACACTACTTCGTACTCAACAGACTTTCAAATAATGAAAAAATTGTTACCTTATTCTCTGACTCGGAGACTATAGAAACCAACAACAACATTTGGCGTACAGTACCCCTTTAAGCATAACATATTTTTATAGCCTTATTACCTTACATATAATGATATAATCTAAGCTCGATATTTGTCATAAGTTACTAGCATCAGGAATTGGCTACATCCATTTCATCTTCAGGGGAGTTTTCACATATGGAATATGAATTACGCTTAAGCATGACTACATTACGCTTAAGCGTAATGGCTTTACGCTTAAGTTTAATAGATAATGCTTTGAAAAACATAATGGAAATCTGAATTGGCTATTAAATGTGAATTTGAACTCCCATACAATATGGGACATGGTTTTAATATTTACTTCTTATTTGCACTTAAGCATAAATATTAAAATTATGATATTTTCGTGCTTAAGCGTAAATTATTTGCATTTGAGCAAAATAATTTGTATTTACGCGTAAGTGATTTAAGTCTAAGCGCAAATAAGGAATAAATGTAAAAGTACATGCCATTCCATAAACATGACCTAAAGTTCTAAACCTGATAAATTACTGTGAACATGACCAATTTCAAATAGCATGACAAATTTTTATAAAATTTACTGAGAAATTTATTTTTCAACTTGAAGTCTTTTTGATGAAAATTTGTTATCTCTTATCCATCGACAAAGGCATAATCTTATTTGTTGAGTTTGAAATGTTCTGTCACTTCTCTATCATGTTGGTGCCCATATATGAGCTTTTGTGCTGATACAAAATATGTGTGAAGATTTCGTGTAAAGTTGAAGTCGAAACCGAAAGCATCCTATAATTAAAAGTTTGTAGATACATACATGTCAAGAATCCCGAAGATAAGATTGTCCGGCCATCAGGAAACATATCTGTGATCACCCATTGAACCAATCTAAGTTATTTGCTGTGATTTTAACACTAGAATGTGTTTCAGTCGCTTCGAAATAAAATGGCGACCTCCAATCTGGCCGTGTGCTAAACGGAAACAGTAACGATAACTCTTGTAGACTATCGGTCAAAACCAATATATGGTATTGAACATGTCCTCAAAACCAAGGGATTCAGATTTGGTTTTGATCAAAACCAAGGGAATCAGATTTGGTATTGATCAATACCAATAAAAACCGAATTTATTGTCAGTGTACCCGGTGTCCGGTGTTATTGCTTTGAAAGGTAATCATGTTCCACTGGTGTTGTTAGATTGGTAATGAGATTAGCGGTTTATATGTCTTGTCTTGTCATATTTACTGTTTGAACTTTGTCTGAAATAGACGCACTTTTTATACTAGAATTTGCGCAACAGGAGCGCAGGGAAATCACACGTCGAGTTGGTATAAGGGTTTTTTAGAAATAGTATGTATATGATATAGAGAGGCCAACAGACCGATACTATATATATTTATATATATATATATATATATATATATATATATATATCTATTATCTATTTTGGAAGATCTGTGTGTGTGTGTGTGTCTGTCAGTAATCGATGGACTCGAAAATGGCCCAGCCGATTTCGATGAAACTTGGTATGTGGGTGTATTTTCGGCCGGGGACGAACATAGGCCTATTGATTTTCAGATCCGAGGTCAACTTTTCACGTGCCGAGGTCAAATCTGTTTTTACGCTGTGTTACGGGACTTTCATTTGAGTTCGGTGCTTACAAATCGATTCGAAACAGCGCGAATAATAACATGCCAGTCATAATAATGACACTATGAGAATCTTTCGTGTTTCCTCTTTCCAACGATATATAATATGTATGTATCCGTTTTAGTTATCTGCCTCAATTATTAAGAAGAAGTGGTACGATCTTCTATCAGGGTAAAAACAATGCGTAACTTCTATGACGTCGTTAGAGGTCATAAAGTTAGATCACGTTAACTCTTAACAGGCCGATGCATTTGACTGTTTCCGACGTCTTGGCGATATCTCGGGCACCGGTGGTAATTTATCTTTACGTTGAAACTTGATAATTAATGAGCGTGTGTATATGAGGCGCGTTTATATACTTGAGTGGAAATCAAATCGGGTTAAAAGGTCAAATCGGGTAAAACCGGATGGATTTCGACGGGTACTTTTGTTCGGGCAGTGTTTTGGACGGGTCAAATCGTGACCCCACTTGACCTTGGCCTTCAAAATAGACAATTCAAGGTCAAACCCCGGACGAAGTCGGGTCACCTTCTAGTCTATTATATATTTTGGAAGATCTGTTTGTTTGTTTGTGTGTGTGTAATCGATGAACTCGAAAACGGCATACCCGATTTTGATGAAACTTGGTATGTGGGGGTATTTTCGGGTCAGGAGTAACATAGGCCTATTGATTTTCAGATCCGAGGTCAACTTTTCACGTGCCGAGGTCAAATCTGTTTTTACGCTGTGTTACGGGACTTTCATTTGAGTTCGGTGCTTACAAATCGATTCGAAACAGCGCGAATAATAAAATGCCAGTCTTTCCAACGATATATAATGCGTATGTATCCGTTTTAGTTATCTGCCTCAATTATCAAGAATAAGTGGTACTATCTTACATCAGGATAAAAACAATGCGTAACTTCTATGACGTCGTTAGAGGTCATAACGTTAGATCACGTTAACGCTTAAACGGCCGATGCATTTGACTGTTTCAGACGTCTTGACGATATCTCGGGCACCGATGGTAATTTATCTTTACGTTGAAACTTGATAATTAATGAGCGTGTGTATATGAGGCGCGTTTATATACTTGAGTGGAAATAAAATCGGGTTAAACTGGCGGATTTTTACGGACGAAATTTGAAGCATAGGGTATCTCGGTATCCGCTGGGCCGATTTCCCGGTATCCGCTGGGCTGATTTCCACCATTTTTGGGGTGTTGGTGTTTGATCCCACCTGACCTTCAAAATGGTCAATTCAAGGTCAAATCGGGTAAAACCGGATGGATTTCGACGGGTACTTTTGTCGGGTACGTTTGTTCGGGCACTGTGTTTTGGACGGGTCAAATCGTGACCCCACTTGACCTTGGCCTTCAAAATAGACAATTCAAGGTCAAACCCGGACGAAATCGGGTCACCTTCTAGTATATATATATATATGCGACTGCATTCAATTTGGGTTTATTTTGATGTCTTTAGTGTAGTTTTGGGGTTATGAGAGCTCATTTTCTCCTGATTTCTGCTCCACATGTGGTTTTCTCCTTTAAAATTTCTATATTATTTCAAACAGGGGTGGCACCAGGATATCCCCGACACATGGGCTATACGATTCCCCGACAGGGGGCGGGCTTTAGCTACCGGGTTGTCCATTGCAGAACTCATCGACAGGTCGCTAAGGATGTAGCCCCCCCTGACTCCTCCACGACTGCCACACAACATAATTTGGTATCGATGATTTCTTGTCTTCAGTGAATGTAAGACCGCGCTCTTAGCATGAGGCACCAAGCAGGGGCGTGTTGACAGGGGTGGTTATGCAGGGGTCTTACCCCCCCCCCCAACTGTAGTCAAACCTAATGCAACATTAATTGGAAAATTCACACCAAAATTAGGTTGAAATTGTTCTCGTAGTTTGATTTTCCAACAAAATTTCTTAATGACGAATTTGTTGTTTCTAGACCAACATTTGCATATTTCCCTTTCATTTGCAAAATTCTGGACTGAAATGGGAATAAGTTGGCAATTTTCAAACCTATATTATAAGGGTGAGTGTCAGGTTAAAAATTTCCACGAATTAGATAGCCTGAAGCCAGTCTAGATGCTAGGCTTGTCAAATTTTCATGTTCAGATATTCAATATGTTCTAAAATCGTGGCCTCAATCGGCCGACCCGTGTGTTCTGTGCCCTTGCCAGTAGTTACTTGCTAATTCATTTAAGAAAAAATAAATCGGGTGTAAATTTGTCTGGCGTTATACCACTAGATGTTTGGATTTTTTAATCTCATACTGGGCCGACCCATCCTTTTCATCTCCCTACATGGCCAGTGGCCACACGACTACTGGTCCATTTAGAATAGGCTACCATCTAGTTGTCTGTGAGAGAACATTTGGGGAAAATCAAAGCACCGGGGTGTGCAAATTGAATTACGCAAACTTGTGAGTTTGGTGTGGTTCAATTGCATGGGTGGGGTGCAGTTGGAAATTCCAAGGTGGAAACCACCCAATCGAAAACCATCTAGCCAAGTCCCGAGTGCCTAATATCCCAAACTCAACCAGAGGTGCCACTCGCGACTTAGTTTCTGCTTTCGACATAGGCCTATTTGTTTTCTATCCGAGCATACACTGCACCGGCGGCAATATATTGACCATACACTGATTGAAAATGCCTCCGTGGCGATCACACGGTAACGTCGTGCTGCAAGTAAGACGATAATTGTGTTGTAGAAATGATACGGAAGACGGATTGTCAAAAAACGCAACATCAAAATACACAGGGCATGGCTTATCGATCCAAACTATGGAGTGTGTTTTCATTGTGTATATCTCGCATAATTATACCCATGGTTATATATAAACGGGCTACGGGCATCTGGCCGTGGATCATTGTGTGCATGGCACAAGAGCGAGCAACTGTCTCAAACACTAATATAACTAACAATGGCTAGAATATAACGGTCATCATGCTGTTCATCAGTGCAACAAGCCAATCAGTAATTATTTGCATTTCTATAGCCATATATGTCATATATGGGCACAAAAGGTCTTTAGTAACAAAATTGCATGAGGTTGTAAAAAACGTGTTTTGCCCATCGGAACACCCGCCCACCCCGCATACCTTCCTGCAAATTTGTTATTACCCCCCCCCCCCTGATTACACCCAAGATATCCTATATATGTTTTGTCTCGAAATTCGTCATATAATAGTATTTTTACACCAGCTATCATAGCCGCTGTGTACTATCTTCAAAAAACAGAATGAGAACATGTGAACCGGGGGTCAAAACTTTAAACTCCATTTCCCACAAAAATGAAAATATGGAGATAGAACACTTTGGATCTGACGCGACGAAATGTTGGTATGCAGGCTAGTCAACACAAGGAGGGAGCAATCAACTAGAACTAGACCACACTATGACATATACATGTACCTGGTCAGCTGGGGATTTGGCTATGTGCATATGACCTTAAACTAAGTACAGCCTAAAGTGGTATTGTTCAACATGCTTGACATGCAAATTCACAAACATAGACAGCAATTTATCGGTGGGTGTATAAATCAAACACAGTGAATCTCGTTTGGTTATCAGCGATATGTTCATTCTTCAAATGTGTTGGGTAGTTATGTCGTAAACTATAAATTTGAAGCAGTGAAATAAGTACATCATATGTTTATAAATCATGCAATCTTAAGCTGGGACCTTCCTCGACTATTCATGGCACTATTAAAGTGATGTGAAACACTCCGGTAGGGTGATCAAATAGAAATGGAGAATAATCTTGTTCAAAGTAGTAATTTTTACAAATAGTATATCCAAATTGACAACACACACCGTCATAGTTATATATTAGTTACATGCAGTGACTCTCGATGGTGAAGTCGTTTTCATTAGTTTATTGCCGATAGAAGCGTCCCGAATCGATAGTAAATATTTACAATCGACCGTAGTTCTGACGATGTTTTCTATGGAGTGGTAGTGTCGATTTGCTTCAAATTTTCGGCGATGTTAGTAGAATGTTACATTCCTCCAGTTGTTATAGCGCCTGAGTACTAACTTATCAGTTCCACGCACCCGAAAAAATCCATAATATGTACAATTACTGCGTTATTTATTAATGTAACAAAGTTCCCCGTCAGAACATCAAAATGTTCCCATGTTTTGAACTGGTTGAATATGATCTCTTTGGGCGTAGTCCATAATTAGCATAGTAGAGATTCACCGCATTATCTAACATATTGTATGACCATTTAAATTGACACACTAAACCACCAACCAAACTGTGCTCACACGGCGATGAAGCAATTCGACAGGATAACATGTAACTTATTAAGTCATATGATACCGGCTACAAATATAAACTTTCGTGGTAAATCGTCGGCTGCGATCGTGTGCTGAAGTGGGACATGTAATGGGACCTTCCTTTTGTGGCGTCATATGTTATATGAGCGGAACTGGACGAAACTTATCGGCATCTTGACTGACCTTGAATTCTTGATGCAGAGGATGAATAATTCGTCTGAGTGGTGTATACAAGGTTCCAGACCTCAATTTACAACA
Source organism: Siphonodentalium dalli (assembly GCA_032622095.1). Classification (NCBI taxonomy): domain Eukaryota; kingdom Metazoa; phylum Mollusca; class Scaphopoda; order Gadilida; family Siphonodentaliidae; genus Siphonodentalium; species Siphonodentalium dalli. Next base: position 59,407,690 of record CP136062.1, read on the forward strand.
ACAACAATACCCAGTCTAATTTAACATTACTGTTAGTATTGTTTCTCTGGAAATATATGTTAGCATTTTATAAAGGCCTTAATCATTCATTCACATTAGTTATGATTGGTTTATTCGAAGTACTCAAAATGCGAAAAATAATAAACATTAGAGGGAACAGTTTTGGTCGATGTTCTTGGACACCTGTACCCAAATTAATAAGTCACATGACCAGAGGACATCATATAAAACACGTCCATGTATATTATTGACCTTCTCGTCTTATGAGCGGAAAAAATCAAACACGTAGCACTTACCAATATGCGAACATGGCGCATAGTTTACGTCACATGTGTGTAAAATTATCAGATTGTTTTGTTTTTGTTTTTGCTTCACAAGTCGTCATCTTTGTATGTAGCCTTTTCCTAACCATAGCTGTGTCAGAGAATCCAAATTGACCCATAACATCGAGCGATTTAGTTAAAGGGGGGCCGTACACTATAGCTGGCCGTTGGTGGGAACATCTTCTTTAATACTCAACGAAATATATGCAACAATTGAACGAATTTGAGCCATGTGTGAGTGCAAAATACACTCGTGTGCTCTATGAGCGATGCCAACAACATGGTAATTATATTATAATCAGTCATAAACTCATTTTCATTATAATTACCATGTTGTTTGCGTCGTTCATAGAGAAAACGAGTGCACATGAATTTTGCACTAATCCAAACGCATTAATTTGTTCCATATATTATGTTGAGTATAAAAGGAGATGGTCCCACCAATTGTCGGATTGAGTGTACAGTACTTAAACAGGTGAATTTAAAAACAAAACATATACGATTTGGCGGGGAAAAGAACCGGGAATCAAATCAGCTGCAAACGAATCACTGACCACTCTGCTGTCAAAAACGAAAGTAAAGTTTGTGTACACAAACCCAGACCAGGAACCTGCACTAATAACATCCGCCCAGGTTACGTAGGTGTATGTATAATGAGCCAAGTCCGTTTAATATGAACCATATCGCCGTGCTCGCCGTAAAGAGACGGAGTAACACAGTAGCCCCCGAAGACAGTACTATAATGCTTTATCGGATCACCAACTCGGTCGGTTATATACAATTCGATCTCATTGCGGACAACACAACTGCATCGGCTGTCTTCCAATATTCAATCATTTTCTAATTAAGCCTTGCCGAATTGCGTTTTGGAAACGTTATAAACGGAGCTGCTATGCATCGATCTCATTTGTAATTATATAATGAGCGTAACAAGGATAATTGTGGACTGTTATATTATTGACTGCACGTGTTATAGGATTGACTGTCTTCAGTTTTCAAAGGATATCTAACGACTTGACATACAATGGAAATGTTCGCTGTTGTGGAAATTAAGGTACAGGTATGTTTCACTATTAATTATTAGGTTTATTAGGTTTATATGCATATTAAGCACGTAATCATGGCGTTAATCAGATCTGAAAAATCCCAAATATGTATGAGGTTTATGTGAGTGTTCGTTGCTTCCTATATATGTGCTAAACTCCGTGAGCGTGAACACATTCTCATCTCTCACAGTGTATATAGAAATGGTCATGATTTTGTCGATCGGAATGGGCTAATTGAGATGTCCCTCAAACCATATGAAGCTTTAAAATATATAAATAGTATGGCTACTCGATGGTCTCCGTTCTGAGACCGGGGTGAGGGGGGGGTCCGATTTGAATTTTAGCAGCACCCTCTTTGAAGCAGACCCATTTCAACACCATTGGGTTTTAATTTTACAGCATCTGGTACCTTGATGTTTCCATTTTAGAAATTTCCAACCTGCATTGTAAAATCCATGGTTGTACAATATACAGACTGGTGGTCATTCCAGTCGAAAAATGTGACTGAAAGTCGGAAAACATTCGACTGTTGGTCTAAATGCTAAATATTTAGAACAATTGCTACCTAGGTTTTGTTCGAAATTTCCAACTGATGTGTCAGGTTGTGTCAATTGTTGATTGTTAACATATATTGCTTCCGCGTTCAATATAGCAACAACCAGCGTTGCAGGCGCACGTGGTTGTTTATACATTAGGAACAGATGAATGACGTCATATTTTTTTTTTTCTATATCCATCAGTTATTTTTCAAAAAGATCACGGGTATGTATTTTGGAGAAATTGTCACGTGACTTCCGGTTAGCAACTGTGTGGAGATTGCCAAAGCGCGGATTCGGAAATGGACCATCGCGATGAAAATTAAATTAGCTACATGTATACTTCACAACTTACGAAAAATTTCCATGTTAGTTTCATTTAGACCAATTGCGTTGGTTATCTTAATGAACAAAACCAGCAAAGACGTTATTTACGTAATTTTGGATTTGTGGGCCAGTATAGGCAGCCGGTTCTCCCAAAAATCCGCACATTATCTGCTTATAATAAAACTTGTTTTATGTAGATACTATGCTTATAATCGCTTCATTTTGAGTCAATACTGTGCTGAAATGAGAGCGTTTAACTCACATTATCGACTCACAATGAGGCGATTGTACACATATTATGTGTGGATAATGACACAAATAGGCTGACTCACGACTGCTCAGGTGTAGGCTCTTTAACATGTGTTAGATAGATAGATAGTTTTTTGGATAAAGCATGTACATATACAATAGGATTTATAAAAATAATATTAGAAAATTCAATGCACATACAGTGGCCCATGCCATAAAACGAAATAACGGACATGATCCATTATCTGCTTATTTCAGAGTCAATTAATCACATTATGTACCTATTTCACATTATATGTCGGTTTTGTGATTATTTGCGCGAGGATCTTTGAGATATTCTTTATTATCTCCATTATTTGAGCGACTAAATCATAGCCACTCTTTATAATTTGCGATAATTGGAATTATTGCTAGCCTGACACGAAACGTGTTAAAACTTTCTCATTGGAAAGTCGATACATAGTTTCCAATAGCTCAACGGGTTCAGTGTGCTATCTAATTATTTTCTGGTATAGCTTGATGGTGTCAAAATGTCAAAATCGGCCAGAACTAAATTGATCGACACGAAGCGTGATACAATAGTTATCGTCACCTAATATGGGTACGTTCTTAACCCAACATGCGCTCAATACTGAACTACCGTTCAATATTCGATGTTATTACACACTTGTTCCTATAAGTACAGTGTTATTGCTGTTCCATACATACATGCATACATACATACATACTTGCATACATGCCTACATACATACATACATACATACATACACATACATACATACATACATACACGTATGTTCTTAAATAAAACTTGAAAGTCGGCATTTTCTAATGCACGGAATCTAGGATGGGTAACGTGTGTTAATGGGTTTGTTGATACGGCATTTGTGTCATCGAGGCATGCGCATCTCGTTTTATCATTCCACACTGGCACTCGTGTCCTATCAACGGAAACATGAACATATTCGTGTCGATATCAGTATTTATATTAATATGCATTAAATACACCACAGCGATAGGAAAAGTGTTAATATACATGTACGCCTGGTGATTTTTTTGAATTGTGACCCTTAAGTTTTGATAACTTAATTACTCTATTTGAAAATATAATTTATTTGGGTTAATATAATAGTTCATTAATATGGCATCAAAACCCGTATATGTAGACTTGTGACCCTACCCTAAGGCAATTTTGCTCCACATAGTAACGTTGTGTCCATGTTCGACTAAACAAGCCGTTTACTATGCTTATGTGTGTACATTGACATCAGTTTGAAATATTCAAAACAAATTGGCTCTTAGTTCCCGTTTAAACATCACACACAATTAACGTTCTGTTTAACGCCACATTGCGTTTCAAATAATCAGTCAAAATTGAGTTTAGTATTTTAGTTCATATTGTTTATGCAGTTCTTTGTTTTTAACATTGTTTGTTGAAATACACCTTATGGTGTCCGTCGACAGTATTTTCTTCTCGGTTGAACTGAACTGGCCTGTTTTGTAAATTAATGTTATTTTCACCGATCTATATTTGTGTTCTGATAGGTATATAGATATTGTTCAGGCTAGTTACTTTTCTTGTCGTGTTTTCTAATACTGTTCTGTCTTCTTTCTCAGTCGTTTTTTTCAGGTATATTTATGGCTATTATGTTTTAATTCTTTTCTTCGGTTTTGGTGTTTTTCCGGGTACTGTCGTTTAATGTGTTTGATGTATACATGTACTCTTCTAGTCTTCTCTGCATTTCTGTCAGCTCTTCTTCTTACATGCGTTTAGACTACATACTTATGTTGATCACCAATATTTATAATTCTATTATCCAGCTTTCTGTTCGCTGCATCCGCTCTTGTGTGTGATTCGCCGCGCTCCACACTGTATGAAAATATACCGTCGTTTCAACGGTCTGAGACATTTTGACTGTTAAACATACGGTCAGACCGTAGCATGTTCCAGGGTATAAAACTGTTCAAGTAACGGGCAGACCGTAACCAATAATTGTCAGACCGTTGTATTTGTTACGGTTCAGCACCGTTTAATTAATATCAAGACCGTAACTAATGAAGGTCAGACCAATGGTATTTGTCATGGGTCAACACCAATTTGTTGCTCTTAATTTGCCAATTTACCATAGAATTAGCTAGGTTCCCATGCTGACAATATGATTTCCCGGTAGGCATTACGATTCATACGTTTTTGAATGGTCGAAACTAGTATTATTCGTAACTGAAAATACATCTTAGTTCTTATGTTACTATCATAGTTTTAATGAAATGTAAATCCTCAATGCATAAAGTGATAGACAATACTTATGAAACTTTGCAGTTTGCAGAGGATCAAGCTTGTTATCTGCCTCGTAGAATTTAATCCGGAAAAGGCTGCACACGCGTAATGTGTTCGCCTTTCTCTAACTACTGTATACATATGGCTGTGAATAAAAAGCGATATTAGTAATAGCAGATAAGCCAACCCATTACTATTCAGTTATGAGTAATACTAATTTCGACCATTCTAAAACATGAATCGGCATGCCATTTTAAGCCATAAAAAGAACAAAGCTACATGTACATGATTCACAGTTAAAATTCAAATTCATGTACATGTAAAGGTTAAATATCTTGATGGCATACTTGTTGGTAACATGTAAGGCGTGAAATTATCCAGTCACTTGTAAACACAGTTTTTGTTTTAACGGGTGAATACGTACATCATGACAATACAGTACCAGTCAGAGGAAGTGGTATTTTTAGGCGCACCTTTATTGCGATATTGAGCGTTCTTAATTTAGAAAAAAAGGCGTGATTTTATCACACTGACAAAAATCTGTCGCGCTTATTATTACAATATATTGAACGCAAACTATTGTAATACTAAGCGCGCTAAATTTCATACAGACCCGATATTGTTATATTTAAATTAGATAAATACTGTGCATATAGTGTACATATAGTGTACATATATCATTTACAACTATAACTATATACATATCTAAAACATTGTCTCTATTTATACAATAAACAATATAGAAGAAGCAATAATTTGATTTAAATTTCACAATTTTGAGGGCAAGATGTCGCAATATTAAACGCAAATTATTGACATATTAAGCGCAAAATATTGCAATAATATCACAAGCGACATGCGTATAAGCGTTCCCACTTGCAATATTATTGCGATATTGGGCGCGAAAATAGCGCGTTTAATATACCACTTCTTTTGACTGGTACTTTATGTCAATAACAGCTAATTGGGATTGGAACATTCAAGACAACAGCAGATCACATAATAACTGTGCGCGATGACTTGGCGACAATGTTCTCCTGTAGTCGCACATTTTCCATGAAATTTTAAAGCCTAATGCATCAAAGTGTATACTGGTATCACGACACTGACTTACATGTAGTATCAATATCAGTGAGTCAGCCAATGATAGTTTGATAAGAACATCCAACCAATAGTGTACTCCCTGTAAATTGTCGTAATAACTTGCGATATCATGGCGAATGATGACAATGTCTAATATCCACACGTTTCGGACATTATGGACTGTTAAATATTTGCAATGGAGTGGCCTAACATATAAATGTTGCGTGCAATGGGAAACTCTCAATCACTCTGGCTGGGCTGCGGAAAATACTGGAATCGAAATAGAAATTCGTGATGGAAGCAAACGTTATTATATCGCGTTTAAATTATCATAATACTACCGAGTACATAAGTGAATCTGATAATCCTCAGATATACTTCTATTTTCATGAATCGACAAGAAACACATACTTATGAACAAAGCAGAAGATACATTGAGGTTATCACAAATTCGGTCTATGGTGAAAGCAACATGATGACGTTGCTCGTCGAATTTAGTTGAAATGGACATGATGACATTTTTTATGAATGAAATGGACATGACGAAATCGACAAGCTTCTTAGTATAGTACACATATCACTCGGATTGCACACACATGCAGCGTCTATAGTATAATGGTTAATTCATCTTCAGCAAAACCCCTGTCACACTCCGCTGCGATCAGGCCGGCGCTTGCATTGCGCTGAAAAATTACCAAAGCGCCAAGCTAAACGCATTAAGGTATCCAAGAACCCATTGGTGACCTAGTTGACAATGGCTAGGACCGGAGAGGCTCCCCATGCTCGTCACTGAGTGCCAGAGGGCCGCGCTTGTTTTGTGCACGCACAAAACAAGCGCAGATGTTCGGCGTTCTGACCAGGGCGCAGTACTGTCGCCGTGGAAGCGAACAGCCAGCGACGTGAGCGTCCCGTTGACGTAGCAAGGATACATACAAGCTACTCGTGGTCGCAGTAAGAAACCAATCTTGTCATCTGCGACTGCAGTAAGCTTAAAACCCATGTCACTCTCCGCTGCGATCAGACCGGCGCTTGCATTGCACTGAAAACGTACCAACATATGAGTAACACGCAGGAGGAGCGTGGAAAACTATGCCGCTTATCACGTTTTTTATTGCGCTCTTATTACGACACATTGCGTTTCTACTTTGTCAAGTCGCACGCTCTCACGCGCCCTCATTGTGCTTCCGGTAAGCTATAAACGTCCTGAGTGCGTCCAAGTCGCTGTCATTGTGTTGCTAGTACGTTCTCAATAAGTTTGCAAAATGTTATCTGCGTGGGCGCGGAGATTATACATAGCGCCTCCTGTGTGCTCCAGTCATAGTCAGTTTTTAGGTTGTGGGGAATATACCCAACAATCCAAAATAGATTAGTTCTCCATGTTCCAATTATATATGTTCCGGATATATAGTCATAATTTAAATTGCGCATATGTTTCGATTAAATTTTCCACAATAGTATGATAGTGATAACGCGGAATTTCGACTGGAAACAGCGTGGCTAAATAGATCGGCATAATATATGCCCTCTTTTATTTGTGAATGGCATGACATATGGAGGTCGACATTCCCATGGTTGTTTATGCCTGGTTACATGTAGCACATGTATATACGGAATACATTGGATTGCATTTAGGTGCCACTTCACGTGCACTATTATTATTGCGTATGTCATGTTATATATTATGTGCCACATTCGTGACGGAATACATGCACATCGGATTCCAGTTTAAATTTCCATATTATATGCAAACTCCGATGGTGTGGGTGAGCAGATCGCATTTCAAAGTGGGATCGTACTGTAAACCTGCTGCAAACGTTGGAAGAACGCCATCCTGTCGCGCTTGGATATTTCACGAGAGCCATATTTGCAGTGGCAACATCGTGTGGAAGTTCTATGATCGGGAAACAGTCCACAAAACCACGTGGCAGCACAATAAGGTCGGGGGAGAGACGAACCAGATGAGTTCTTGCTGCAACCAGTAGCTTGTATGCGTCCTTGCTACGTCAGCGGGATGCTCACGTCGCTCGCTTTTCGTTGCCACGGCGACAGTACTGCGCCCTGGTTAGAACGCCGAACCTCTGCGCTTGCTTTTTGCATGCACAAAACAAGCGCGGCGCTCTGGAGCTCAGGGGCGATCACGGAGACCCTCTCCCGTTCTAACCAGTGTCAATTGCATCACCAATCGGTTCTTGGATACCGTAATGCGTTTAGCTTGGCGCTTTGATAATTTTTCAGCGCAATGCAAGCGCCGGCCTGGTCGCAGCGGAGTGTGACAGGGGTTTAATCGGACAACTAGTCGATTGTGGATTGTTGGGTATATACCCACAACCTAAAAACTTATTGAGAATGTACAAGCAACACAGTGACAGCGACTTGGACGCAATAAGGACGTTTATACCGTAGAGGAAGCACAGTGAGAGCGTGAGACTTGACAAAGTAGGAACGCAATGGGTCGTAATAAGAACCTGGTAAACGGTATAGGAGCACACCTTGTTTTTTAAATGTTTGACAGTTTTCCGCGCTCCTCCTGCGTGTTACTTATAGTGTGGTACCGTTTAAGCGCAATGCAAGCGCCGGCCTGATCGCAGCGGAGTGTGACGGGGGCTTAAAATACCCCCTCCAGACAACAACAAACAATCTTGACTTTTGAATACTTTCATATTGATGTTGGTAGTTTATATTCTATAATAATGTGTTCAAAAGGAATGGATATGAAAGTTTTATATTTAGGTTTTACGTCTGAGTCGGTGAGTTCGTAGACTGTTTTCCTTGTGAATCTCTGATTTCTCGCATGCCTTGGTGTATGATATAATTGACCTTATTTATACACGAAATTGCTATTGAATCCACTCTGTCGATGAACCATTGTGCATGTATGGAGTGTTTTATATCATAATAACACGACGATATAAGGCCTAAATTAATATTATTGGACGGGAATACGCATCTATGAAGTTATTTGTTAGGATTAAGAAGACACATATATGTCCTAGCTTATACATGTGTTTAGCTGTGGTTCGTTAACTACGCTAGCGTATGGTCATATTAATTGGTTGGACATCGTTTTTATTTTCTATTGTATGCGATGTTGAGTAAACACATATATCTCCAGTTAAGTTAGAATGCTCCTTTGCTATATAGGGTCTCTTTGTTTTTCCTTGGCGCTTCACCAATACAGGCGAATTAGCACCGAGATTTAGCCCTAATCCTTCCAAATAACATACACTGATGGGCGTTCCATTTTTGTTCCATTCCATGTTCCTACATTCACTTTTGTTCGTTGTTTTTACGGAGCATTTATTTTTGCTACCCCGCTGCCTAATGTTGCTACCACATCTATATGTGAGCGTTCTATAACATTGCGAAATTCACAGAACTGTTCATACATGACCAACGCTTTTTAGTTTTACCATAACACACATACGTTAGATCCATGAGTGGGCGGCATCATACCTAAATACGTTTCGCCCACGTCTTATGCATCGATCAAAAGCACGTGCTTCCACTCTTTTGACTATTCGAATATCAGTTTAGCATTTCCGGATTACGTTTGATTGAGACCCACATGTAACAGTGCGAGACGTAACGACACGCCGCAATGATTTGTCGTAATCCCATTGTTTGAAACACTTTCTCGCTTGTTTCCACTCGAGTATAGGTTTACTCGCGCGATCCGTTTACTTGAATAGTGTTATAACAGCGACTAAATTGAATAATTGCTTATATGGTATATATATATATATATATATATATATGGTGTTGCTACAATACCGGGTCGCTTCAAGTAGAAGCGAGTTTATAATGTGAAGTCACGACTCTAGTGTTGTCCCTAAACGCTAACGCGTATTTGATCTTACCCGGGTTATTTACGAATACATTAAAATTGTCACCTTTCTCATAACGAACTACGACATACACGAATTAAGAATGGGGTACCACGTCACTATAATTTGTATTCTTTCTATCAGTTGTCAGTTTGCCATATCCGTAGTTACGATTATGGTTTCAAGAAGCCATGCTTACACACACGGGCTTTGCGTGCAACCATCGAACCTACCACTGACTAGACAAATTCGTAGTTTATTGTATAATATAGAACATGTACAAGTGGAAAATACATAGATACTTTTTATAATCCTTCTACATTATCCGGGCGAATCCATGGCCATATTGGTCGCCATCCAGGCATCACCCAGTCAAGTTAGCACCACTGCACTCACAGACTCTCCAATTATACTTGCAATCTCTCAAGGTGTTCTACTGTTCCTAGGTTATTATAAAAATGGGGGATCATATGAATTATGTCAATTTGTTAGAACTTCATGTCATATGAAAGGAACAAAGTGTTAGTTAATTTGGATTTCCGGCCGTTTGGAGCCGAGAAATGTACTTTTTGTTGAAAACTTTCCTTTTCTCGGAAATATATTTAACAAACTATTTAACACATATGGTTGGAATTCAGTTTTGGTCGAAAAATGAGATATAACGACTTTACAAAATTTCCTAATTGATCTTAATGTGACCCAACATGGCTCGTGCGCTGACAGGTTGTCTCATACATATATATATACCGTTTTTTTTATTAACGCTGTGTTCAGGCTTCCAGACCCCACAGTTACAACAACATATTTTATTGATAACAGCTATTTGTTCATGCATTGCAATCGACTTGTAGGACTGACATGTTAGTTATTAACATCACATGGCATATTTAATTTAACTTAATTTAACTCAGTGTGTGCGGTATTCATCTAAACAATCATAATTTGATAGATATTTTAAACGGTTTGCGAGATATTGGATTTTAGCTATCGCTCCCCCAAACACGTTTTGCTCGAATATCTACATATTTATGCAGCGTTCAAAGAAAACAGTGGTCGGATACCCCTACCTATCGGTAGAACAAGTGGAAACCAACTTTTTAAAAGAATAATATATATTGCTCACGAAAATGGAGTGAACAATGACGGAATCTGTGTTGGCTACGATCAAATCGATGATGGGTGACATCCACCAATTAATTTTTCGAGAAATTCGCAATTGTGGTAAATCGAGTCCTGTGGCTAAGTCCTAACTCATTTGTCACGATGTTGGTGTTAAAATTACTACAACATATATTATCTGCATTTGAAAGGAACAAAGTGTCAGTTAGTTTGGACTTTCGGTCACTTGGAGCCGAGAAAAATATTTTTTGTTGAAACCTCTCTCATTTTCACGGAAATATATTTTTCCAAACATCATTCAAATAAATATCGAAATAATGCCAAACTATTTAAATCATATGGTGTAGTAGTTATATGACAAAGATATATAAAAAGAAGTAGACACAGAGTAGTTATATGATAAGGGTATTTAAAAAGAAGTATATACGAAATTTTAACGATTTGCGAGATTTGGATTTTAGCTACCCCTCACACAAACACGTTTTGGTCGAAAAAACCACATATTTGTTTATAACGACTTTACAAAATTCCCTAATTGATCGTAATGCGAGCATACATAGCTCGTGTGCAGACAGGTTTAATAGATTAACACTGTCTTCAGGTTTCCAGTCTGACAGTTACAACAAAAACAACATATTTTATTGATAACAGCTAATGTTGCATGCATTCAAGTTGCAATCGACTTTGTAGAACTGAAATTTTGTTACAAACAGCACATGGCAAATTTAATTTAATTTCATCTAATTCATTGGGTGCAGTATTTATCTGGAAGTCATAAGTATAAATAATTTGACAGAAATTTTGAACGGGTTGCGAAATTTGTTATTAATATAAAAATGCATATTTTAAATGGCATTCTTGTAACTGGGGTATAGAAGCATCAGGTAATCTTTAACAACGTTCGCGGTGTCTAAGGGTCCGATTTATGTCACATGATTCATTCGTTTGTTTAGAAAAGGTATATTTTAGGGTTACATGGTCAAAAATAATTAGGGTAGGTAGGATTTGTTTCAGTTCTACAAAGTCGATTGCAACTTGAATGCATGCAACATTAGCTGTTATCAATAAAATATGTTGTTGTTGAGATATTGTAATTTAGCTACCGCTCCCCAAACACGTTTTGGTAGAACAACTACGTATTTATGATAATGACAAAATATACCTTTTCTAAACAAAAGAATGTATCATGTGATGTAAATCGGACCCTTAGATACCGCGAACGTTGTTAAAGATTACCTGATGCTTCTATACCCCAGTTACAAGAATGCCATTTAAAACATGCATTTTTATATTAATAACAAACGAAACAGGCTCCCTCCGGGAACCGTTATTCGGCATCGGAGGAGCTACATGCATAATTTATCTGAGACGATACTCAACGAAATATGTACAACATATTTATTAATTTGAGCCATGGATTAGTGCAAAATACACTCGTATGTTCTATGAACGACGCACGGAACGTTCTAATTATAATGAAAATGAGTTTATGACTCGAGTCACAGACTCATTTTCATTACATTATAATGCCCATGTTGTTTGCATCGTCCATAGAGCAGATGGGTGTATATTGCACTAATCCATGGCTAAAATTCATTCATTTGTTGCAAATATTGTGTTCAGTATAAACGGAGATGTAGCCATTTAAGGTGGGGTTGAGGAGACAATTTCCCATGTTTTCGGTATTCAACGCATTCATAGCCGTCGTATCTTCAAAGAAATAATATCCATGTGCCATTGACATTGAGAGAGACATTGATTGAGTGAGCTGATGTTTCCATGACTTCAAATAGGGATTGGGGTCCCCCAAATATATAGAAAACAATATCCCTTCTCCTTTGCCAGCCGCCTTTTGTAAAGTGACATTGGTTTTCGGGAACTATCACATCCATAATATATGTATATTTCCTGATTAAAATGACCTTTGCCCACACCTTCAGTTATTATTAAGAGCATATCTTTCAGCCCGTGACGCCTTTAAGACTTCATGTGGGTTCACAAACAGCAAATTCGCTTTTCCTATTTGCCAGCCGCTTTTTGTGAAGTGTCCCAGGATTTCCGGAACCAAATAACCCATTATGCATTAATATATTTACTTATAGCATTAACTTTCATTCACATACTCAGTTAATATTGAGAGCATGATGTGTTCAAGAGTTTAAATGGGTTAGGGGGTCCACAACACAGTTAGCATTATCGTTTGCCAGCCGCTTTTGTAAAGTGTCCCAGGCATTTGGGAACCAACCAATACATAGCGACCATTTGTCCATAACCTCAGTTAATATTGAGAGCATATCATATCAGTTCGTGGTGTGTTTATAAGACTACACATGGGATGAGGGACGTCACAACAAAGAAAATTCAACTTTCGTATTTGCCAGCCACTTGCCCGATAATTTCTGGAACTAAACCACCCATATCAATTGTACACTCCCTGATAGCATTGCCTTATGTTCACAGCCTCAGTTGAAATTACGACCACACTTACAAAAGACGTTGCCGTTGCAATTTTCCACATTTTTCCAAATTTTCTCGACCGAGCAGAGCGAAAACTGTAATACGACCTACATTTTTTAAATCGACCAAAACAAATTTCGGCACAAAAAAATGGCTGATGTGGCCATTTATGACCCTGAAGTTGTTTCGGACAATTTCCGTTTATTTTCAAACTGCCTAATTTAGAAGGTTTACCCGGATTTTGTTTTCAGCCAAAATTTCGTCTCATTGTACTAAATACGTTGCCATGACCACATTTTTGTCCCCCGACGTTTCCGTCGGAGGACTATAGAAATGACCCTCGTCCGTCCGTCCGTCCGTGTGTCCGTCCGTCCGTGTGTCCGTGTGTCCGAGCGTCCGTGCGTCCGAGATCGGGTACCTTCATGGTGTAATCAACTCCTCCTACAGTTTTAAACGTAGAGATTTGAAACTCTGGGATATTGTTCCTAACATGTTGGTGATTTGCAACATCTATATAGCTAATCAAAAATATCATTTTTTCCATATTTTTGGGGGGTTTTCGACTTAGAAAATTTGGAACATTTTTGCCTTTTGGATGAGATTGGGTACCTTCATGGTGTAATCAACTCCTCCTACAGTTTTAAATGTAGAGATTTGAAACTCTGGGATATTGTTCCTAACATGTTGGTGATTTGCAACATCTATATAGCTAATCAAAAATATCATTTTTTCCATATTTTGGGGGGTTTTCGACTTAGAAAATTTGGAACATTTTTGCCTTTTGGATGAGATTGGGTACCTTCATGGTGTAACCAACTCCTCCTACAGTTTTAAATGTAGAGATTTGAAACTCTGGGATATTGTTCCTAACATGTTGGTGATTTGCATCATCTATATAGCTAATAAAAAATATCATTTTTTTCCATATTTTTGGGGGGTTTTCGACTTAGAAAATTTGGAACATTTTTGCCTTTTGGATGAGATTGGGTACCTTCATGGTGTAATCAACTCCTCCTACAGTTTTAAATGTAGAGATTTGAAACTTTGGGATATTGTTCCTAACATGTTGGTGATTTGCAACATCTATATAGCTAATTTTTTTTTTATGGAGTTATTAACCCTTTTCGACTTAGAAAATTTCAACATTTTTTTTTAATTTCTTTAACAAAGCGGCACCGACTTGCCATGTTGTCGGGGGACACTGTGGTCTGCTGACCTTTTATCCCAAGTTGCCTCGACCGAGCAGAGCGAGAACTTCATTTGGAACCACTTTTTCGGACTCGGCCCAAAATGTCTTCTGCCCAAAAACTTTGGCCCATGATGCCTTTTACGAATATGGGATCTTATTTCCATGATGGTCATATGTTATGCCTAAAATTTACAGAATAGAACATATTGGAAGAGAAATTATCACTAATATTAGTAGTCGGTAGTAAAAGTCATTGGATTATACGTGTAGCTACTTAGTGTTATAGGGCTTGTGTTTTATTGCCATTTAAAAGATTACTTGATTAAAATTAGGATTGAATGTCGGATTTCTATGGAATAGTTTAATAAAGGAATCTATTTAATAAATTATGAGCTGTCTAGATTAGAGAGGAGCTAAATATATATGTAGTATACGATAGTTAATCATAATTCATTTCGTGTAAGTTTAAACTATGTGAAAGGTGTAAAGTAACATATATTATACTTGCGCGAAATTAAATTAACTTTCACTATTATGGATAGATAACACCATAAACAATGGAAATGTATAACTTACATATACATTTGGGTACCCTTAATTCAGGAACGATATATGTGGTATCTTAAATAAACGGGGGACCTCCCTTGTGTTTCAACTTTCTGATTTATTCTGGAAATGCTTATACTAAAGAATACTATATCTGTCATTAGTTTGTGTCAGTACCCGGAAGTTAAGACATAGTACCTCTTGTCGTAGACCCAAAATGTCATTTGGAATTCCCCATTTGCTCACATTATATGTGGAATGCACACGGGTTCACAAAATATATACACATATTTATCATATGACTCAATCATTATTTACGTTGGAAAGTTTGTCATAAATCAATTTCATATGAACTACTAGTTCATATCACCTTCCGATAATTTGATTGGTTTGTTGACAAAAAGTGTGTTTTGATTGGTTGAATGGCAGCCGGGCCGGACCGAATATCTAACTAAATGCAGGTCAAATTCGTGCGCGTCAATCAACGCGATGCCGAAATTCTGGCAATTATAATCTTGAAATATATAGTTTTGGACATTGTTATACGATAAATAGAATATGTAATTCGTATTTATCTAATAAACATACGATATAATGTCACAAACTGAGAACAGAATAGCGCACTATATCTTCGCGTGCATATTATTTCTGCTAGTTCACCAGGTGTACTTGGGCTTCCGGTGCAATGACGTGACGTCACAGTAACCTTTTGCTGCCGATGTCATATAGCTACTTAGTGATTTGTGTGCCTTTTGGACATCATAATCAATTTATAGGTGTTATATGATAAATAGAATATACATAGACATGGTACCTCTATTTGTGGACTCTTCTGCTATTGGGCACCCCCTTTACCCACATGTTGGGTCAAACAAAGGTAGATTGGGCTACATTGACAAATTCGTAATGTTGCAGCGCTCTAATTTCAGAAAGCAACATGTTGATGGCGGTCGTCTGTGCGTCTGTGCGTGATCCGTGATGGTCAAACGCGGAGCGTATCAAGTAGATGTAGCGACAGTGAGTTATAGCAAGGCGGAGTCTTACAACAAACAAGAACCGATCGCTGAACAAAATGCTCGTAAATCAAGAGTCAGCTTCGACGGTTTGTCTGAAGCGAGCATAGCGCGGGTATCAGGGAGCATATCTAGTTATCAGAAGAGGCGACCGAGACCATCCAGTGGAGTCGCTATATCGGAGCTGTCCATCTTCAAGTTCAAGGTGAGTATTCACACGCGACCGGAATGTATCCCCATGAGCTTCGTGCTTGGTTCCGGACCCACTCCATTCGGTCATCACACCGAATTTGGTTGATATCGAACCAGCAGTTTGGGAGAAAAATCCGAACAGACAGACATATATACCTTCTCATAAGCTTTGGCAACATTATTTGGAATTGAGCTCTCAAATCTGCAAGAAAAGAAAAACTATTTATTGAGACATCGGCGTGATGACTTCACGAAAAGATACACGCGTAATTATAAACATATATTATATGTTTATATATTAATATTCATTCTGTTGTTGGCAGTTTTAACGGATATGACTATTTTAACAACATACCCACCGCGAAGGCTATCCGTGCCTTTAATAGACGAATAGAAACACGTAGGCATGCCAGCTAACTATGATTTTGCGAACCCTCTCTACTGCTAACATCAATATCAATAGGTCTGTATGATTGCCCACGAGACAACGATGGTGATGTTTACACAACTAATTTCCCGTCTCTGCAGTTTCCAATTATCCCAATGTAACAGTTATATAATTATATTGCCAGTGATTGATTTACTGTTCACCATGCACTGGAGATCGAGACAAATATGCAACACACTTAGTTTTTTTCTTTCTATGGAGCTAAATGTCAGTATAGACGAAGAACACATTGTATAATTCTGGGAATTATTAATTTTTTTATTTATCATCGTCAAACATTATGACAAAACAACAACATATAAATATTCCAAACATACGTATTCCGTATATAGGATCGATCAATGACAATTTTGAGTCATTTTTGACCATCTATATCTCTCTGGACACACGAAACACCCATTCATCTACATTATCACCCCCTTAATAAATGACATTGACACACTAATGCTTCATACCGCACCCGTCCCATGCACCCATCGTGCCAACTGCTTTATATCTAATAGTTATTGTTATGCATATTTCCTATTTTGTGGGGAGCGGAGGTTATTAAGTTTCAAGAAGGTGTCCTCCAATCCCCCTGTCTGTATCTTATTATACTATTAAAATATGTTGACATCAGTACACAATCGAAAACTCTCCGATTTATAGTTCGATAAATACGTTCAAAATGGTATAAGTGCATCATTCCACATAAATACCTTGTTATCTATTATATATTTTGGAAGATCTGTGTGTGTGTGTGTGTTTGTGTGATTGCGATGAACTCGAAAACTGCCGGACGGATTGAGCCCAAACTTCCTATCTAAGGGTAAAATACCAGAAGAAGTGGCATCGCATCGCTTCTGAGAACGTCAGAGCACCCATTCTCCACCCCCAGTCACAAAAATTACCGCCATTGGCACGGTGGAGTTAATCGCGTTGATAGTTAAAGAGCGTTCGTATCCGCAGTGTCGTCGATAAAGAGCGTATGTGTGTAATGTGATTATTACGTCTGGGCCTGGGCGTGTAAGACTGTATCCAGACATGAGCGTGTTGTGTGACGTACTTAGGGTTTTCCGCCCGAGGTGATCTTCACCTTGAAACGGGTACCCACAAACGTACCTCTTTTATGGACGGGTACCATCACGGGACGGCTACCATCGTGTCTCTTGATTAAAAAGGCAGAATTAACTCAAATTAAATTAAACAATTAACGGATTTCGACGAAATTTGATACCTATGGATACTTTTATCGGGGGAGTTTTTTCGACGGGTCTGACCTTGACCTTCAAAATGGTCAATTCAAGGTCAAAGCCCGGACGAAGTCGGGTCACCTTCTAGTCTGATATATAATTGAAAAAGAAATGGGTCGCGATCTGTTTTCGAAGTGGAACAATATAGAGCGACCTGTGTTAGTCTACTCCTGATGTCCTGAACTATGGAAAATGTTAGATAATTGCTGTCACTTTGGCAAGTTTATTTCCTCGGATAAAATAAAGCCTGTATAGATTTATAATAGGTACAGTTGTCGACCTATTTAGTCCCTTGTTTCAATTAACAAAAACATAATGTATATGATCTAAACGAATCATGTCCGCCTGAGATTGAGACTATATGTCGAGAATTAATACAACATTGTATTATATAAATATGTCAGCCTGAAAAAGCTGAAATAGTTTCGATATACTCGCTGTCTAATGTAGGTGCAACGCAATGATTGTTGCCACCAGTCGCGTGTTTAACTATTCATCGAGGTCTGAAACGTATCCTATGATACTCCGTATTATAGTCTGGTCGATAAAAGGTTTGACCTAGAACAAATTTGGACTAAGTTGGTTTTTATTCCATTTTGAAGAGGAATATATCCTCTACAACATATCCAAAATCCGCTAAAATCCGCTTTGAGCAAACTTTTTTACAGAGATTTTAAAAAATGCTCATTTTTCGACCTTGTGAAGTACGTTTTTCTACAATATCCCTCATCGGCGACACCAGAACGCATTAATCCTCCATCCGATATATACCAGTTTGTATAAAAGAGTATAGGGGGCGAATAGAGTGACAAGGACAGAAAACATTGCAATCGCGGCGATGAAATGGCTGTCAAAATGGCCGCAACTACAATCCATGCTACGACGAAAGCAACATATTGGATAACCCCCTATAATCGAAAATACACATTTGTAATTTACAAGAATGTTGTTATATATCTTTAAATGTACAGATATAATTAAAACAGATCTATCTGAATGATTTATCGATCACTGCTACGCACGTTAACCCAATGATTGACGTTCGGGTTTTCTTATTAGAATACATCCAACAGTCGGACCAAAACAGTTATTTCGGGCATGCAACACACGAAGTAATATTTCGTCACACAGTGCGTGGTAGTTTCGTTTTGGAATGATGATTAATTATTGAATATAACGCAGAAACTGAAGTGCCCACCCTATCTGTGTAAATACTAGTTATATTTCCGGAATTTTCAACACTCTCCGTGACAATAAACCATACACGTATGTCGTAATGCTGATTATACTGAAAAGAAACACTTATCTCTTCAACAGAACAGTACCCTATCTCACTAGATCGAAGAGACTGTACATGGTACATTTTATTTAGTACTAATTTTCATGGTGCTCCCAAACCGGTTTCTCAGTAGACAATTCTGTTCAATTTGCTTCAATCGGCACTTTACAACAGGAATATGTACCACGCAATGCACACTATTAGTTGTCAGTAACTTGTTGTTTGAAATTATGTTACCATTGCCACCCACATATTTGCGCTAAATATCAGGTCATCAGCGTTTACAGTTATTAGTTCTGCGTTTACCATTCACTCAACGTTGCTATTTATGGTTTTGTATGCAGCAGTTATGTGTAACATTAGGGAGAATGGGTAAACGCGGCGATGCGGTTGCAGAAAAGGTCGTACGTTTCGCGTATATGTGGCCTTAGTGCATTTATGTGCACATAATTTCCAGGTATAAAGACAGTCTCTGCCACAGAGTGTGTAGGCAAATTTGGTTATGTTGAGAATTTATTGAAGATAGTCTATTGTAATCCTTTTTATTTTGATAAATTGCGTTCATGGTATACCACCATGTATTTGTGTGATAAACGTGAAATATTCGTGTTTAATAACTTGGCTGGAGGCAACTATGACTACTATTTTAAGACACGGGCAATAGGATCTACACGTTTTACCTAGTACCATATGAATAGCTCTCATATTGTTCTATAGTAGTGAATTTTGACAGATTGTGTGTTGTAGATTCAAAAATAAATGATTATCGGTCACATTCGTGAGAATGATGTTTTCATTACATATATTTCTGCTTCTAAAAAGGCACACAATGAATACATCCATGTTAGATAAGATTTAACTGTTTTAATACACATATATTACACGATTCAAGATAAACAGTACAGATAAAACTGTGTTATTCTTCTATTTCTTGGCGCCCAAAAAGTCCACATTTAATGGTTGTATGAGACCTGGCTTTTAGTTGCTCTCTCGCGAGATACATTAGAGAGAATTCTTACTTACTATTATTAATAGCTCCCATGCAACAATATTAATTCCTCAATTCTGATAAATGGCCACATCTCGAGGAGCTTCAGTCTTTCTCGAGGCTGTCGACAAGGTGACCCCGTCTCACCGTATATTTTTTTGATATGCGCAGAAATTTTATCTCTCTTGGTGAAGCAAAATGGAAATATGGCAGGAATAACCCTCGGCAATCAGGAATACAAAATAACACAGTACGCAGACGACACGACATTCATCTTATATGGTAGTGAAAATAGTTTACGAGAAGCTTATAAAATACTAGACTTCTTTGCAGACATATCTGGCTTACGGATCAACCCTAGCAAATGTCAGGCGTCGTGGATAGGATCACATACATATCGGAAAGATTGTATTTGTTCCGATCTAAATCTAAACTTTTCTCCTACCTTCGATTTATTGGGTATTCAGTTCAATACAGACCTAGGCAAGATGAGTCACAACTATGATAAAAAATTAGTGGACATAAACCGTATGATCGAAACATGGAAACATAGACTATTAACACCAATCGGAAGAATAACAGTGATCAAATCTCTTATACTACCTAAACTTACGCACCTATTCATAGCACTACCAGATCCTGGAAACGCATTTATTAAACAGCTCGAATCACTTCTTTACAAATTTGTTTGGAACTCGAATAGGGACAGAATAAAAAGAAAGCTCATTTGCCAAGACTATCAAAATGGCGGCTTGAAAATGGTAGATATCAGAAACTTTATAATGTCAATGAAAATAACTTGGGTTAGACGTCTTATGTCAATGAACTCGAAATGGATCCCTTTAACTGATCTCCCTGTTGCCAATGACTCACTATTTCTTTTTTATGACAGCATGTACTTGCGAAACTATTCCAAAAATATATTAAATCCATTCTGGCGTGATGTACTCACAGCATGGAGCTATTTCAGTGAGAAGAATGAGTCAAACGGAAATATATGTACATGGGTCTTATGGAAAAATCCAAACATAAAGCTGCACGACAAAATTATCAACTTCGCTACATGGAGAAGACATGGCATATTTTTTATCAATGACTTGATACATACAAATGGTAAATTCCACACACCCGAAAGTCTTTACGCTTCTTTTAATGTATCCACTGACTTCATCACCTTGAACGCAATTTGCAGACAAATTAATTCATTAGCCAAAAAATATAAGAAAACTTTAACTCGTTGTACTAATCCCATACAACCCAGCAATATGGTTCCACTTTTGCGAAATTCAAAGGGTGGGCAAGACTTCTATAAAATTTTGAATGCTATGAAATTTTCCCCTAAACCCCAAAGCAAATGGACAATTGAAATTGGGGTGCCAGAAATGGACTGGACAATTTTCAACCGCCTACCTTTCTCCACGACGCCTGATACAAAGCTTCAGTGGTTACAGTTCAGGATTAATTCTAGGATATTATCAACAAATAGATTTCTTAAAATAATAAAAGTAAGATCTGATGACCAGTGCAATCGATGCAGAATTAATAATGAGAACATCTCACATATATTATGGGACTGCGCATGCGTACAACAATTCCTAGGTGAGCTTAACGATTGGTCAACCAAAAATAACCTTAATCTCAAATATTCGAAAAAGATAATTATTCTTGGTTCTCCACCAACAGCAGGAAATTATACCACCAATTTGTTTTGGCTGCTTGTCAAACAATACATATATCGAACTAAATTCAACCCAGACATGCTATCCGTCAAATCTTTTATAACAACCCTCAAATACAGGTATAGATGTGACAAATGCAATGCTCGTTGTAATATGAAAATTGCAGAATTTGAGAAAAACTGGTTTCAGATAGAAAGCGCTATAAATAAAAATGAAGCAAAGATTGCTTGATATATACTCATCAGACTCGCGGTTTTTCCTTTAAAAATTATGTTTCCGTTCTACCTCTTACTCTCTTCAATTATAATTATAGAAATTATAGTCACCCTTCAGTGAGTGTCGTGCTAAACCGAAACAAAAATAAAAATAACATGTTTTAACGTGAATTAAAACTCCAACTCATTGCCCGATCGCCTGTTTAGAGCCACAGAATGCCCGTTGATGTAAGTAAGAGTGCAAGCGTGAGCGAGTGAATGAGTGTATGCCTGAATGTATGTATCAGATGAATATTATATATCTATATTTTGTATTTTGTACAACCATTCATTATGTATGTTAATCATCTGACTGATTCAATAAAAAATAAAAAAAAAAAAAAAAATTATTAATAGCTCCCCTTATACTCTGAAATCATTCTTCCTCGTATAATTCAAGGGCCTGTTCGTTCTTGTATGACCAGCTATTCAATTTTCCGCAAATTGTAAATTTCATTCGATTTTGTCCATTTTGGCGGCCATATTGGACAGACATTCTACCGACATGGTTTACGACTAAGCATTGTTTGTGTGAATTTTATTTTATTACTAATTTTGTATTTGTTGGCGCACCTACCACCGAAATTCAGGATTTTTCTATACCAACTGCCATCATGGACGCCATCTTGTATTACAGAAAATGCTCAAAGCGGATTTTAGCGGATTTTGGATATGTTATAGAGGATATATTCCTCTTCAAAATGGAATAGAAACCAACTTAGTCCAAATTTTTTCTAGGTTGACCCTAAAATTTTAGTTTATCTATATGCGCAGGGAAAGAACTAAGATAAGATGTTTGCAAATGTCGTACATGTAGACCCAATACGGACATATATATGTATATATATACAGGTGTGTATATGCAAGTGTGTGTGTATATATATCTATTATATATTTTGGAAGATCTGTCTGTGTGTGTGTGTGTGTGTCTGTCTGTAATCGATGGACTCGAAAACGGCCGAGCCGATTTCGATGAAACTTGGTATGTGGGGGTATTTTCTGCCGGGGAGTAACATAGGCATATTTTCAGATCCGATGTCAACTTTTCACGTGCCGAGGTCAAATCTGTTTTTACGCTGTGTTACGGGACTTTCATTTGAGTTCGGTGCTTACAAATCGATTCGAAACAGCGCGAATAATAAAATGCCAGTCATAATAATGATACTGTGAGAATCTTTCGTGTTTCCTCTTTCCAACGATGTATAATGCGTATGTATCCGTTTTAGTTATCTGCCTCAATTATCAAGAAGAAGTGGTACTATCTTCCATCAGGATAAAAACAATGCGTAACTTCTATGACGTCGTTAGAGGTCATAACGTTAGATCACGTTAACGCTTAACCGGCCGATGCATTTGACTGTTTCAGACGTCTTGGCGATATCTCGGGCACCGATGGTAATTTATCTTACCGTTGAAACTTGATAATTAATGAGCGTACGTGTATATGAGGCGCGTGTATATACTTGAGTGGAAATCAAATCGGGTTAAACTGGCGGATTTTTACGGACGAAATTTGATGCATATGGTATCTCGGTATCCGTGGGCCGATTTCCCGGTATCCGCTGGGCCGATTTCCACCATTTTTGGGGTGTTGGTGTTTGACCCCACCTGACATTGACCTTCAAAATGGTCAATTCAAGGTCAAAGCCCGGACGAAGTCGGGTCACCTTCTAGTCTATTATATATTTTGGAAGATCTGTCTGTGTGTGTGTCTGTGTGTCTGTCTGTTTCAAATGGACTCGAAAACGGCCGAGCCGATTTCGATGAAACTTGGTACGTGGGAATATTTTCGGCCGGGGAGTGACATAGGCCTATTAATTTGCCAGTGCGACGTGACCTTGACCTTGAAATCGGGTCATTTCAAGGTCAAACGCACGAATATCACGGGATTTTGATGAAACTTGTTATGTCGGGGTACTTTCGTATGGGGAGTCTCATAAGCATATTCATTTGCCCGTGCGATGTGACATTGACATGAAATCGGGTCAATTCAAGGTCAAATAGCGAATTTTTATGGGATTTCCACGAAAGTTGATACATAGGGTTACTTTTGTCCACTGAGTGCTTTGGACGGGTCGAGTCGGGACCCCGACCTGACCTCGACCTTCAAAATGATCTATTGAAGGTCAAATCGGGTAAAACCGGATGGATTTCGACGGGCGCGTTTGTCGGGTACTTTTGTCCGGGCAGTGTTTTGGACTGGTCAAATCGTGACCCAACTTGACCTTGACCTTCAAAACGGAGAATTCAATGTCAAAGCCCGGACGAAGTCGGGTCACCTTCTAGTATACACACATATATATATGTATATATATATATATATATATATATATATATATATATATATATCCATTACAGATAATAATCATGTACGTAATATTGGTACATCGTTATTTACAACATCTTGATTTCCACCAAAAAAAAAAATGACAAAGCAGCACTATGTACTGACCATGCTGTATACTTATGTAATTTTTTTTCTCTCGGTTCGCTTAGATTCTTTAGATAAGTTTTGAAATTTGATTTTTCTATTCCGGACAAGATAATGCAAAATTGGATCCTAACTTATTATTGTCTGATTGTATTTTATCTATGTATGCGTGTAGTTGCAGTACGTTCCAATATTCCGAACAAACGCTGTAAAGTTCTAATTTGTATATAGTGTATATGTTACAGTCAGATTGTGAAACCAGTCATTTCGTGAAATGACTAAATTTTTCAGTCATTTCGCGAAACCACTGTGAGGGCCAGTCACTTCGTGAAATGACTGAACTTTCCAGTCATTTCATTCGCGGCCATACATATGTGACTTGGCATGTTTCAGGCAACATTCAAAGAACTATATATAGAGGACCTGTTCCAGCATTACTATATACAGACCCGCCGCCCGTTGCTGGTCAGCTGCTTGGTAATATTTCTACTCGCAGGGATATCCACAATTATAGCGTTTACAATAGAAAATAAGGTTCGTATCCATATCCAACTCTACTTCATGTACCAACAGGGTCGCGCTGGACCGAAATTTACTTTTGCCAAATAATTTGCCAAATGAAAATAAGCTGATCACCGAACAATACAATGGTAGAAGGGTTTCTCCACCAGAAGGGCACATCGCAGGAGGATTAGTAATCCCTCCAACCATCAGTACTGATGCTATGCGATAAACTGCATCTTAATAGAGGTGTTAACTTCCCCTAAACCTTATAAAACACTACTAATATAATTATGTTGTAAGAGTTTCCTGAAATTATTATATTTCAAATTGCTTGAGGAATTAAGAAGTGACTTGCCAAAACGTTTCCAAATGAAAATATTTGTTGCCAAATGTGGAATTATTTTTGCCATTGGCAAATTTGGCTCGTGGCGGCGCAAACGCTGTTTACCATATTATACAAGGTTCATAGTCATATCTACCATACCTATGTATATACACCGCAACTAGAAAATAAGGCTCTTGTCTATATCCGATGCCACTTCATTTATCATAAAATACGAGGTTCTTACTTCATTTACCGTAGAATAAGAGGTTCATGGTACATGTAATATATGCATCCGCAAATACAACGCAGCCATATAATACCAGGTACATAAACCATACAATACGCGGTCCAGAGTAATACATATAATGGCACATCATAATCACAGAACACCAGGTTCGTATAGTCATTTATATTAATTAGATACATGTATGATATTTTGTCCAGAACGGTCTGATATCGAACTATGTGAAAATCGCTTCAATTTGCTCTTAAACCGAGTATTATAATTCATTATAGTACATCACCACTCCGAGTAATATAATTTTACGACATAATATTAATATCCATGGATACAGCGTGACCATATTAAATAACGTGTGTAATAATATACACGCTACACTAATAACCATTATAATAGAATGTTCGTTGTATGTAGTCATATCCCCCGATAGGGAATAACCATACAATATAATGTATTAGTATAATCGTATTCGTCACTGCCCGAATACGAGACTTGTGGGAGTAGTTACCGCTATATTTCCTATATCGGTAGCTATGCACATAAGAGGTCGTAGTAGGCCTGCATGTAATACTGACTGTCACAAAGATGCCAATATAACCTGTATTATTCGTAGTTGAATACACTGTTTATTATATTATTTTACTGGGCAGAATATCGTCGTTTCAACCGTTGTACCATAGCATGACGTTGTGGTTGTTATGGGTGGAAGAAAAACCGCACACATAATCAACATCAACAGGAAATGTCCGTTCTATTTACGATATTGTCATTATTTATAACAATAATTGTCACCCTCAGGATGCAATTGAAGGAAATACTATAGGACGAGTCGTGACTATTGTATTTGGGACACTGGTCACAGGCCTGCTTCTGATCGCAGCTGTCAACGAGAAGATTTATCAAAACCATGCACGCATCGTCGGTTTCTGTGTCTGGGTCAACGCCATAGTAACGGTTACCATCTTCTTTGGACTTAGTGCAATACGACACCCGACAGCTGCTGTCCCTGTCGTATTCTATGTTATATTCACCACCTATGTGTTCCTGCCTCTTCCTAAACGGCTCACTGTCGTTTGCGGGTTCGTTTCCGCTATCAGCGAACTTATCTCGTATGGACTGTTAGCAGATGCGGAGGATGGCGACTTGTGGCTTCAGGTAAGCTGGCAATTTCCGTTACATATGCACCTGAAGTGGCGACAGGGGAGTTGGGGCTTTCCAACAACAACTATGGCCAAAATGTTCGAGAGTTGAATATTTTATATTCAGAAACAACATTGGTTGTAAAGTATAGGTTGACATTGTGCTGATAATTTGGTTATTACATTTAATTATTAAAAGTTAATAATGTTGTTTATTTTAGACTAATTTAAAAGTCGAATATTTTCGTCCTTGTGGACAAATCTTTCAACGGGCTGGCATGGCGACGAATTGGAAATGTTCTAGCAATCGTCGCCGTTATGTTGGAATATCGGAAAAGTTGAAATTCGCGAGGTGTTACCCCTTGGAAAAGTCCAAACCAATGTGGCGTAAATGAAATTTCCCATGTGTGTAAATTTCGCACTGGTTTAAGACACAGTTGGGACTTTTAACACCCACTCCCAACATATACCCTGTTGCCACGCGCTTGTATAATTATATGTGCGTGTATATGTATTCCGATACACGTGTCTTGCGCAAACAGTCGCTGCATGTGTTGCTTTTATGTTCTTCAATCTAACTCATGTAAACTAAGTATGAAACTAAGTAATCTGATGGATAAACACAGAAACCTGACGTCTGTGGTCCATGCCCTCATCGTATTATTCTCAAAGGCTTTTGAAAAGTGGTAATCTTGAAAACATACTTAAATGCAAATTGGTAAGTTGAGTTTTATCGCTAGGTTATACAATGACGTCATGTCAGTTTTGCTGTTGCACGACTGACATGGTTGTCAGATGAACAGATTATCACCCGTAAACACTTGAAACCAAACGCTTCATAGAGAGCAAGAAACACACTCGTCCAGATCAATCTACATGTACATGTATATATGTCTGTATGAATGTCTGTCTGTTCGGATTTTTCTCCAAAACCACTGAACCAATTTCAACCACACTTGGTGTGGTTAATCGGGTATCATGGCGGATGTCATAGCGGTGTTAATTTTGTATGCAACATTTTGATCTAAACAAATAAAAATATTTGTTAAATTGAGCAAGGAGCTCAATCTAGAAAAAAACATTAAATAAAAATCATGAATTTAAATTTGTTTTTGTTTTTCTAAATGTTTAAACAGTAAGCATGTTCATGCACGAAGCGCAGAAAGAGGCCGCCGCTGATAAAAACAAATTTGCGTGAATCGCACTCAGGCATAACGCACAGAGGGAACCTGTTTCTGCTAGTACAACTATGTAACTGTTTGATCAGATAATGCATCTACATATGTACATTTAGCGATATAAATATTTAGATATTTGACCAGATAGTAAATTTATTCGTGGGCCTATATAGTGTGGTTAATTATGAGCATGACAGCATTTGCCTTTTGAGCTGGTTGGATGGAGTGGTCAGATAAAAAAGAGCAGATCTTCTAATATTATAGTGAATCATGATACATTCTTTTTGCGTGCAGACATTCGAGGTAACAGGGCATCGAACCAGGTTCACTACTTTTCAGGATTGAGTCGGAAACATGGCTTGTTGCCATTCATCGGAAAGCTCTCACTGAGAGCTTTCCGTTAGATGGCAACAAGCCATATTTCCGACTAAATCCTGAAAAAGTTACCAATAATGCTGTTGTGGTTAAGGAGTCGATTACTTACGGCATTATTGTAAATCATCTGACAGAACCGATGTTGAAATTAACCGCAGTTTGGTTATGATCGATCTGCCAACTACCACTGCGTGGTTTATCATCGGGATATAACATACGACCTCTAAGGAATACATTTGTTCTCATTGTTATATATTACCAATGGCACAGCCCTATCCTGAAACTAGTCAAATAGGACTAACGATGACACGGACATTTGTACGTACGTTGCTACAAGAGTAAAATAATGGGAAGCTGGAATAGGTTTCAATTCAACGTCCCGTTTGGTATACTTAGAGACAGAGCTTTGTTTTATTTGTATATAATTATAGTTGTAAAGTCCATATGTTTACACTGATTCAATCATAATTATCATAATATCCTACCGCAATATTTGGCCCTGTGCCAATGCATTATCTTATATGTGCGAGTCGACCATTAGTCTGGTCGATAAACTAAAATTTTAGGGTCAACCTAGAAAAAATTTGGACTAAGTTGGTTTCTATTCCATTTTGAAGAGGAATATATCCTCCATAACATAGCCAAAATCCGCTAAAATCCGCTTTGAGCATTTTCTGTAATACAAGATGGCGTCCATGGTGGCAGTTGGTATAGAAAAATCCTGAATTTCGGTGGTAGGTGCGCCAACAAATACCAAATTAGTAATAAAATAAAATCCACACAAACAATCCTTAGTCGTAAACCATATCGGTAGAATGTCTGTCCAAAATGGCCGCCAAAATGGACAAAATCGAATGAAATTTACAATTTGCGGAAAATTGAATAGCTGGTTATACAAGAACGAACAGGCCCTCGAATTATACGAGGAAGAATGATTTCAGAGTATAAGGGGAGCTATTAATAATAGTATGTAAGAATTCTCTCTAATGTATCTCGCGAGAGAGCAACCGAAAGCCAGGTCTCATACAACGATTGAATGTGGACTTTTTGGGCGCCAAGAAATAGAAGAATAACACAGTTTTTTTCTGTACTTTTTATCTTGAATCGTGTAATATATGTGTATTAAAACAGTTAAATGTGATCTAATAGGGATGTACTCATTGTGTGACCTTTTCTAGAAACAAAAATATAATTATGTAATGAAAACAGTCTCACGAATGTGACCGATAATCATTTATTTTTGAATCTACAACACACAGTCTGTCAAAATTCACTACTATAGAACAGTATGAGAGCTATTCATATGGTACTAGGTAAAATGTGTAGATCCTATTGTCCGTGTCTTAAAATAGTAGTCATAGTTGCCTCCGGTCAAGTGATTAAACACGAATATTTCATTTTTATCACACAAATACATGGTGGTATACCATGAACGCAATTTATCAAAATACAAAGGATTACAATAGACTATCTTCAATAAATTCTCAACATAACCCAATTTGCCTACATACTCTATGGCAGAGACTGTTTTTATACCTGGAAATTATGTGCACTTAAATGCACTAAGGCCACATATACGCGAAACGTACGACCTTTTCTGCAACCGCATCGCCGCGTTTACTCATTCTCCCTAATGTTACACATATCTGCTGCATACAAAACCATAAATAGCAACATTGAATGAATGGTAAACGCAGAACTAATAACTGTGAACGCTGATGACCTGATATTTAGCGCAAGTATGTGGGTGGCAATGGTAACATAATTTCAAACAACAAGATACTGACAACTAATAGTGTGAATTGCGGGGTACATATTCATGTTGTAAAGTGCCGATTGAAGTAATTTGAACATAATTGTCTACTAAGAAACCGGTTTGGGAGCACCATGAACATTAGTACTAAATAAAATGTACGACGTACAGTCTCTTCGATCTAGTGAGATAGGGTACTATTCTGTTGAAGAGATAAGTGTTTATTGACAGTATAATCAGCATTACGACATACGTGTATGGTTTATTGTCATGCAGAGTGTTGAAAATTCTGGAAATATAACTAGTATTTACACAGATAGGGTGGGCTCTTCAGTTTCTGCTTTACATTCAATAATTAATCCTCATTCCAAAAGGAAACTACCACGCACTGTGTGACGAAATATTACTTCGTCTGTTGCATGCCCAAAATAACTGGTTTTGGTCCGACTGTTGGATGTATTCTAATAAGAAAACCCGAACGTAAATCATTGGGTTAACGTGCGTAGCAGTGATCGATAAATCATTCAGATAGATCTGTTTTAATTATATGTGTACCTTTAAAGATATATAACAACATTCTTGTAAATTACAAATGTGTATTTTCGCTTAAAGGGGGTTATCCAATATGTTGCTTTCATCGTAGCATGGATTGGAGTTGCGGCCATTTTGACAGCCATTTCATCGCGGCGATTGTATTGTTGTCTGTCCTTGTCACTCTTTTCGCCCCCTATACTCTTTTACACAAACTGGTATAAATCGGATGGAGGATTAATGCGTTCTGGTGTCGCCGATGAGGGTTATTGTAGAAAAACGTACTTCGCAAGGTGGAAAAATGAGCATTTTTTAAAATCTCTGTAAAAAAGTTTGCTCAAAGCGGATTTTATCTGATTTTGGATATGTTGTAGAGGAAATATTCCTCTTCAAAATGGAATAAAAACCAACTTAGTCCAAATTTGTTCTAGGTCAAACCTTTTATCGACCAGACTACATGGTGTCGCCTCGCATATATAAGAGAATGCATTGGCCTAAAAAAATATTTTTTAACACTTTTTACCATTTTTGTTTTTACATTCTTTAACAATTTTATAATTTGTTCTTACATTTTTTAACAATTTT
Source organism: Siphonodentalium dalli (assembly GCA_032622095.1). Classification (NCBI taxonomy): domain Eukaryota; kingdom Metazoa; phylum Mollusca; class Scaphopoda; order Gadilida; family Siphonodentaliidae; genus Siphonodentalium; species Siphonodentalium dalli. The sequence continues at coordinate 59,438,814 of CP136062.1, forward strand.
TATAATATTTTTCTACATTCTTTGACAATTTTATCATTTTTGATATGTGTTAGGCCAATGCATTCTCTTACATATGCGAGGCGACCTATGGTCGACTCGCATATATAAGAGAATTCATTGACACAGGGTCGTTCTGTTGGATATCGTAGATGCTATCGGGCATGTGGAATTTTTTGTCGTGCTCAATTTTGCGACAATGTGCCCGTAATATCACAATTTTAATCGCGATAATTATTTTGTATTGCGCTATCTTCGCGCCTTTTTTTCTGAATTAAGCGCGCTCAATGTCGCAATAAAGCCACGCCTCAATATATCATTTGTTCTCACTGGTACTGTGAGTAGAGTAATCCAATAACTCTAAAAAACACCACTCTGAACTGTGATTCGAAAATACTCTTCTTTGTCTGTAGTCGGTCGTATTCGATTGAACGTTCTTGTTGGTGTTCGCGAACAATACAGCACGAAAATGTGGCTTGCACCAGGCTGTTCCAGCACCGATAGAAGAGAAATTGAGAGAGATTATATAGATACTTGCACATAACATGGCGTGTGATTAAATAACACAGACACTACACTGCAATTTACGCGATATTTACGGTTTGTATAAGAACAGGGTTTGTCTATATATAATACACACCCATATTGATCATACAATTCAAAACATGGAAACAGGTCGATGGTGTGACATGGAAGTTTATAACATTGACATTTGCAGGTAATACATCTCATATAATACATTTTCCATTATGATGCATTCACTACATGATTTAAGTGACTTATTGTGCGATTTTACTTTGCGTCGATTACGAGCATGCACATTTTCCTGGGTAATTAGTTCAATGTTGTACTAAAACATGCAATCTCGAAATCCCACCCCTCAACGTGCATGGAGTGGATTATTGACTAACATGAATTAACGAAGAAATATATTCCCTGCCGTATGTGTTCATATTTATAAATTCCCTGTCAGAAGGGTTCAAAACATCGAACAATTCCCAGGTTTTGTATTTTTGGCATGTGATTCCTACGGGCGTATATAATAACCACTGTATATATTCATGAAATGATCTACCATAGCAGGCCCTGCATCCAGGCAGAGAATGCTGTGAAATTCAAAACTCAAGAACGTTACACGCCGACACTGCACCAAATTTGGAATTTAATTTCGTGTAAACCTTCACGCACATTCCATTAAATGTCTAGAGTGGGTGGTACAGTTTCAAAGCAATTCTCCAATAAATGTGGGCTGTTGGTTGTGCTGATGGTTTCACATTTGAAATCCAAGATGGCTGCTGGCGGCCATGTTTGTTTTGAACAAATTTCGGGAAAAAAGGGAGGCTCCCATCTTGAGGTCACCCCGAATATCAATAAGAAGTTTGGTGACGATTGGATGAGAAATGTGACCTTAAGATGTGCTAAAGGATTTAGTCATACAAAGAGTAAAATCCAAGATGGCTGCTGCCAGCCATGTTTTTAACAGAATTCGTAAAAAAAATGGTAATGATAGACACCAATGGGTTTCACACCGAGGATTCATATGAAGTTTGGTGATGATTGGTTGAGGGATAAGCTCTGTATGATGTGTAATGGATTTAGTGGTGCAAAGAGTAAAATCCAAGATGGCTGCCGGTGGCCATGTTTTTCATCGAAAATCGTTCCAACTTTCAGAGCTCCCATCTGGAGCTGATTCTAGACCCATGTACTGAACAACGTTGAAATCGGTTAAAGTTTGTTTTAATAATGATTTTTTGATTAGTCTATTTTTACTTGTAGAGTTTACATTTATTTGAAGAATCTATTTTGTGTTATGTTTTCATTTGTATGAGATAGAATAAATGATTTGTAATAGAACTATTTAAGCCTGAGCCTTTCCATGTCAATGTGCATTGATAGATCTTTGATGAAAACATTTAGCAAACAGACCTTTTTTGTCATTGGTGTCATCCCTCATTATTAACTGATAATGAACTCAAACCCCCTACTAAGTGTTAAGTTCATACGTATTACATAATAGAAGCATTCGTAAAACCTTTTGTCGCATTTTTTGAAGAAAAATGACTACATGAAAACATTCAGGAACAATTGTGTTAGCCTGGCTACTGAACCACCCACCCACCCCCGCCAACTGTTCGGAAAAATATTGCAGACCCACCCCCCCCCCCCTGGAGTTACGGCATAATTATACGGATCGTGTAAATTTGCATAGATTTGAAATATACGTTGGATTTACGTGGAATTTACGGACACGAATTCATCCACATTTACGTGGAAAGTACGTGTCCGTATATCGCACGTACAAGTCAAATTTATGGAAATTACACGATCCATATATGCCATACATCTAGACATTTAATGGAATCAACTTGTCTTGGTGGTTAATGTATGGCATTCATCTGAAAAGAGGGAAATATGTGAAGTTTGTACGATTAATCATAAAAGCATTTCAACAATAGTTTAAACTGCAAAGAGGATATTGCTTGGAAAATATAAAATATAAATTATACACGCATATACACCCCCGTGTACGTGGTATCGCCAAACCCGAGGGTATCGCCAAAACCGAGAATATGGGAAAGTCATTTTCACGTATATGATATGGGGATATGTTTGTTTCTCATCGTAATACAGACATCGAGCATCGTATGTGTATGTCCACACGAAGCAGGAGTATTTATCCACAAGTTGTCGTTTAGTTTTCCCAGATCAGACCATTAATTTTCTTTTGGCGAATTTTTTAAATGGTGTTTTTGCTTTTGCTAACTCAAATTTTCGAGAACATCCATTCACTAGTATAGTTCCTGGACTCCCTCGCTTCCAAAACAAATGCCGGTATATAGTTGAAACTGTCAATGAAGCATACGATTTGACAGAATTTAAAAAATCCCTGTCATTCTCAATATCCGCGCGATATGAAGGGACCACTGTCGGTCCAGAAAGATGCGAACGGCACAGATGAAGATGCGCCAAACGCCGAGTTTCTGTGCAGTAAATATGCGTATTACTTAAGGAGTTCTGATGAGTTTTCGAGTGTTTTTATGTGTATCTAAGACTGATAAATTGGACTGCGAATGTCATCTGAAATATGAATCCATAACATATTCGAAATATTGTGTGCATATATATGAATGTGTTTCAATTGAAATTAATTGAACATTCAGCATTCAGATTTGCGATCTCAAGAACGTGAATGAATAATAACGCGATACCTTGATCACACGCACGTGAATGCTACCGTTTCGCATGCATGCAGCTAATCGGTTATTCGTTTAGTATTAACATGCTTGGAGTTTGTATATAGACCACACATGCCAGACGACACGCTACGGCGTTTCAACGAGTTGTCATAATCATGTTTATTTTACAGACTTTAAATTATGACTCGTTCCCACTCGAGTAGACCGTTACGCGACAATGAAACCGAATCATCTTATTGAATATACATATATATATCGTATTGCTCCAAATTATGCAATTCTGGCTTTTTTGAGAGTCATCAGATAAAATTGTAACGATTCTATGTTAACACACTGAACATCCGAACATATATGTACACACACACACAACAAAGTTACTGCTATTTATAATAAACACTTCACTGTGGAACATGTGTATACTGCCATGATTGTTATGTGCACATGTAAATTGCACTATAGTTTATAACTTTTCTAATTTAGCCCTAGGATCACATATTTAGTGGGCATAATATTTACACAAGACTTCATTATGTTATCGTATAGGTTGCATATACTGCATGTAATTGATATGTATGTTTAACCGAAATGAATCTTATCTCCGTCCTGAGTTTGGTTTATGGTTCTAACCAAAATTGTTATGGATGTTCAGCGTCAAGTCGCATCTGACGTTCCCTAACGTTTCGTCTATGGGCACAATTTCCAATGGCGCATCTGATTCAGACATGGTATTTCATAATACTAAATTCGAGATGCCACAAAATATCCGCGCAACACACAAGGGACCGGACGAATTGACTGATTAAGGGATCAATTATAATTTTATTATGATTTTATGCGGACTAGCTGTTTTTGCTTTGTTCACATACAGAGATAATTGTTGTGATTATAGCTCCAATCGTGCAAAATTTCACGAGGCCCGATGATGAGTATAACGTGTCATTCATCATAAATTTATTTGTCTTCGGGGAGAGTATTTGTATTGTTGGGGCGGAGTCTTAACCTCTGTCAAACCATTCAACAGAGAAAAAATGGACACCATAATACATGGTGGCGGTCAGGCGAGCAATTTCCAATGATAATTCTTATACAAAACATCACAGGAAAAAAGATAAATATTTATACGTGCTCTATCCGCGAACATACTAGGCTACACCCGAAGACCACATGTTCTGTCTTTTAGTCGGCTAATTCATCCACTCGGTTATAGGGATGTGACAGTGGTGTGTTGGTGTAACATAACACTTCCCCAGATATATCTATAGCTTCATCTGAGGAAGATACGTTATTTATCAAAACCGCAAGGTCTGGTTTGAGTTTGTTTAAACATGGTGTTATAGGTTGGTAAGCTGACTACATGTGCTACATAGACACAATACAGGGGCCCATCGACATCCAGATAAGAAGGCACACACGTGTGCCACACATTGCACATTGTGATGATACATGTACGGATGCTTAAGGTTAACATAGAATCGTTACAATATTATCTGATGACTCTTAAAAAGCCAGAATTGCATAATTTGGAGCAATACGATATATGCATATTCGATAAGATGATTCGGTTTCATTGTCGCGGAACGGCCAACTCGAGTGGGAACGAGTCATAAAGTCTGTAAAATAAACATGATTATAACAAATCGTTGATACGCCGTAGCGTGTCGTCCGGCATGTGTGGTCTATATAGAAACTCCAAGCATGTTAATACTAAACGAATATCCGATTAGGTGCATGCATGCAAACGGCAGCATTCACGTGCGTGTGATCAAGGCATCGCGCTATCATTCATTCACGTTCTTGAGATCGCAAATCTGAATGCTGAGATGGATGTTCAATTAATTTCAATTGAAACACATTCATAATATATATTCACACAATATTTCGAATATGTTATGGATTCATATTTCAGATGACATTCGCAGTCCAATTGATCAGTCTCCGATACATATAAAACAGTCATCAGAACTAAGTAATACGCATATTTGCTGCCCAGAAACTCGGCGTTTGGTCGCATCTTCATCTGTGCCGTTCGCATCTTTATGGACCGACAGTGGTCCCTTCATATCGCGCGGATATTGAGAACGACAAAGATTTTTTAAATTCTGTTAAATCGTATGCTTCATTGACAGATTCAACTATATAACGGCATTTGTTTTGGAAGCGAGGGAGTCCAGGAACTATACTAGTGAATGGATGTTCTCGAAAATTTGAGTGAGCAAAAGCAAAAACACCATTGAAAAAATTCGCCAAAAAAAACTTTATGGTCTGATCTGGGAAAACTAAATGACAACTAGTGGATAAATACTTCTGCTTCGAATTCGTGTGGACATACACATACGATGCTCGATATATGTATTACGATGAGAAACAAACATATCCCCATATCATATACGTGAAAATGACTTTCCCATATTCTCGGTTTTGGCGATACCCTCGGTTTTGGCGATACCACGTACACGGGGGTGATATACAAATTCCATAAATGTTTACATTCCAAAAATTCGAAGTCTCATACAGAAATTAGGTCCATATCAGTTTCTTAAAATATGTGTGACGCATTTGTTACTATCTTATATGATACTCACCGCTCTACACTATTGTGTGGCGCATTTGACAGTACATTGAAGTCGATTCTTCACACACTCGTGCACGGTGGTACAGCAGCGGGAAGCTTAAGTCTATTCAATTAATCTAAACGCCGCGACATTTACGCGGACTCGAACTCAAAGTTTATAGATTTTCCACATTTCAAAATAAATGGGCCTTAAATGTCCATACATGTAGGTCCCATGAAACCCCATCGAAGTTTTCTTTTGTGCGGGAAGATACATGTAAAAACTGATGTATCTGCACACATGTATATATGCTGCTATGATAATTGTTATGAGATCTCATCTGTATTTAGATTAGTGTGTATTAACCAACACGTTGCGAGACGAGAGGCGCCATAATTACATAAGACGCTATTCTGTTTGATGTTGAATTTTATATGGATTTACTTCACTTCGTTTCGATGTATTATCGGATGGGACACAAATAGTCATTGTTATTTTCAGGAAGAAATTATATATGCATTTTTGGTTTGGTTTGGTTTGCATCATTAATTTTCAACGAAACAAAGCGGACTGTGCTGTTTAGATAGATGTTATATATTGTTGAAACTGGAATTGTGTGCCCTGAATACAACTGTAATGAAATATTGAGGCGCATATTTTTGTTAAATTAGCACAACGAGAGGTTACTAAAATAATGTGTTCTCTGGAAACATCTTGAACCGAATAGCTTGAAAACTGAGACAGGAGATCTGATTACATTTGATTAAATTTGATTACGCTTGTTCTATCTTGTTCAATCATTGATTAAGTTTGTGTTGGCTGTCGAGTTTTCATTAGTTATCCTTCTGTAATCTGAATCGCGAAACCAAGTTAATACTATAATATTATGGTATAGGAGCGAAAGCGTGTTATCCTTAATTTAGCAGACACTTCAACAACGTGTCAAATGTGTAAGAACCTGTCTTTCTCCTCGATTGTTTCAACATTTATTCCAATATGTGTCTACTCAAACCGCAAACAATGCTAAAACATGCCCGGTCAGATTTTATGTTTTATTTGCATTTATTTTCAACATATCCTCGTGCAAATAGGTTCATGTTGGACCTAAATATTTGCATAGGTTCACATTTGACTTATTTTATTCTGATATAATATCCATACTAATACCGTTATTCCGTTCTTGGCTCGGGCCACAGTGAAAACACACTATATAAATAGCTTGCATCTGGTAAGTCGATTTATATGGTTATTGCTGCGGACATTAGAATACGTGGCTCAAATAAGGCCGATATGAAATTAATTGAATTTAAATAGCTCCATATGGAACTTATATATATCGTGACCGTTCATGTTAATTTTTGGCATATTCCACATCTAAATAATGTATGGGCCTTTTCCTGCTATTTTCGCCGTAGTCACCAAACTTTAGGGGTGTATCCCCAATTGCTCTTGGACCAAAACTTATGTTGGATGGGTGGGTGTCCGAGATAGGAAAGGAAAAACAATTGCGTTCCCTGGGTGGTGGGTTCCCCCCACCACCAAAAATTTCAAACTTGTATCGTGGAGTTTTTTCCTGGCACCGAGCTTAAGTCCGCGATAATTAACAGGCCTTTCACGACGTCTGGATTGGGCGGATTACTATATTCCCTTCGAATTGTTCGAAGCTGTCGCCAGCCTATATTTAGCCGACAATCGGTTTGTGAACTTTTTATTGACTTCGTATGATTGTGATGTGTTATTTTGTAATATGCTCAGTCGTTTATGGGGTTTATCGCGCCCAGTCGTAGCCGAACACTGAACTGACCAAAGTGTAGGAATTCTAATTTGAAATAATAAGGTTTGATAAAATCATTAGTGTGTAGAAACACCGGAGATTCGCAAAAAAACAGGCATATGTTTACGTTGGTGACATACAATAGTTTATTTAAGTCAAATGACAGGAAAGTGAGTTGGCGATGTCGGAAATGTCACAAATACCAAACAGTTAACACAGTGTATGCACTCATATTTGAGGCCTCGCACATTACACCAATATTACAGTCAACACTATCAACATGCATGCAGGTCACGCCCTCAACATTGAGAGGAGTATTGCAAATTTATATCCATACGAACGACTGATGCCCAACCAAATATTACATGCCTGCAAGTCGCCGTCATTTAGTGATTCTGGTTGATTTTCCGTTTCTACGCAAACTTTACTCTTCAATGGTATAATTCCCACACATTTTGTCAGTGGTTGGGCTTCAATTTGTGAACGACACGAGCATGTGGTCCACCCTGGTCCAAGACACATTTCGAATACCAAATGCTATTGATATGCCCACCATGTTGTCTAACCATATATACACAGAACGACACGACGTGTAAATTGTTTGTCGATACGGCCCTCGTGCTGTCGCGGAAGGATAGAACGAGAGGGTGCTCGCGCCTCGAGTTCTATCCTTCCGCGACAGCACGAGTGCCGTATCGACAAACCCATTTACACATCGTGTCGTTCTGTGTTTATTACACGCTTCGCGTTCTAGAATCCGTACATTAAAAATGCCGGATTAGACGGTTTATTTAGGCTCATACAGGGCGTGTTTGTCATGTGCAATGATTTTTTTATTTAAATAGTTCCAGTTTCCTGGTTGAGGCGAACGTCATGTACGTCATTTTACGCCAACGAGATGTGTATGGAACGTACGTTCCATACGGATTTTTAAATATGGAACGGCAATAACACTCTACTTCTAGGAACAAGCGCGTAATAAAACATCTAAAACGACTAAATTGTGCATGATATTCAAACACCAGTATATATGTAGGGTATTAAATGGTTGCATTCGAACATATTCTAACGCTCAAGAAATATTCTACTAGAAAATTCGAAGCATTATGTGAACGAAATGCGAAGCATCGAACAATTGATATTGCTCATCAATTCAAAACAGCGGCGATGTATTCAAGAAATTGATATGCCCACGCGTTACTGGAGATATATACTTCAAGATTCATCAGCATCGAACACACTTAGAAATGGGCTCCGCTTTCTCATAAATTCCTTCTCTGTCTTAGCATGGTGGGCTATACAAGTAGTATATTAGCTACTAAATACAAAAGAGAAATTCGATTCAGCAAACACGTACACGCACCATCGCGGCACATTCGACTTCACTCAATCATAAAACAAGCAAGTCTCTCGGCACGCCAAACCTATCCCCCATATCCGTTTTCACGTTGTCGTGTTTGCGCTCCATTGCGGCCAATTCTTGTGAAATCTTACCTTTTTAATACAAACCAAACACGGTCGCGGTCTAGATCGATTAGCCAAATAGAATTACGATAAGAGCTCCGATACCAGAATGACGCCGATAAAGGCGTTTTGTGTTGAAAATGGCAATCGGCGTCCAATAAAGAATTCGTGTTTAGTATCAAACGATCTACGTAAGAAAATATTATTGTACGGGATTCTGAAACTCTTGGGAGACAATCCTCGATGACTGGAGGTAACGACTTATCATTCCTCGTGCTCCTATATATGGCCAGCCATGCAGGCCATGATTCCCCAGAAATATCTTCGTTGATTAACCTAAGTTTGCATGCTCATTTGTCAGGTTCCGGAGAGCCAGTTATTTCGTTAGTTGTGTCGTATACATACTTGTTATGACTTGCACCGAATGACTTATACTCAAGTCATATAATTTTGAAAACAATCATTTTGAGACTTTTCTGGAGGGCAAAAGTTGACCCCATATCCGGCGGGTCTCCAACCGTGTGCCTCTCAAGGCAAAGGTTGATTCGCTGATCCGATGGTTTTCCCGTCATGCCATATCGGCAGCGGGTGCCTTAACAGCTATTAACAACATCAATGTTAATTCGGTACAAATCACACTCCGGCTGGGATCGCTGTCTTGTGCGATATGTAACCCGCTCACTCGACAATTCCATTTACACACATTCAACCGCAGTCGGGGCCCTGTATATGTACTGTGTCATAAATTCCAAATGTCTTCACACTTGGTAATTATCCAGAGTGTTCTCTTGAAAATAAGCTCAAATTCAAATTATTTCCTAAACACAAATAAGCCCATAGCGGCAATATTAGTGTTGTTATACTCTATATATGAACCTAAATCGGCTTACCAGCTGTACGATCTTAATAATGTGTGTGCGCTGTGGCCCAGCGCCCATAAAACGGAATAACGGGTATAGGTCCACACGGGGCTTTTTCAGAATAAAATAAGTCCAATGCGAACGTATATGAATATTTAGGTCAAAAAGTAACCCATTTTTACGAGTATAATTATGTTGAATTATCCTATTGTGGATGCCCGTCGTATTACTCGTAACAAAGTCCGCTGGAGACTAATTGGTATGGGCATTTTTTCATAAACTGTACGGTTGACAGTGTAATTATTTTGGAGGTGAACAATGAAAACTCATAAATCAAATAAGTGCGATATAATGAATGAAATTGGTCACCATCATTCGTCCAGCGTTCGGTCTGATGCACTCACGCCATCACGATAATCCTGTCTGATGCACGCACGCACTCATGGTCATGCTGTTTCACACGCCCTCACGAGCATGCCTTCTGATGCACGCACGCCCTCGCGATCGTGCTGTCTGATTCACGCACACCCTATACTCTAAAGTGGTCATAATCAACTGAATATTATTAACACGACCACCTTCTTGAACAACATCAACATTACAAATGCAATCAGTACAAAAGCGTTGCACTGTAATGAAGAGTCGCTTTCATATATTCGATCAATTTACGAGAACGCGCGACAATGCCTCAGTGACACGCGCATGGTACACGCATATCGTGTCACATTGATTTAAAATGGCACTGAAAATTAAATACATCAAACAATAATAAAAGCCATAAGAATATCACTAAAACAGAAGGGTAATATTGTTTTTGTGTACACTCACTGGTTTATTTGTTGCACTATATATTTTTTGATGGAGAAAATTGATTTACCTTAAAACCAGATATAGTATCTTTTTGAAATAAATGTCCCAAGTGGCTCTAACGGCATCTGTTCCCTATAAAAAAAGTCTTGTACTAGATAAGTGTTTTAGACTGCAGACGAATACAACAGACTCAGGTTTAGTCTTCAATTCTCGAGGATAAAGTTTCTCAATTTGTTCACATGACCACCAATGTTGAAAGTAACAATCTCTCCACCGCCTTAAATGGGGAATGTACATTTAATCCGGCCATTTATGGGACCATATCCTTTTTATACTCAACAGGATATATGCAACAAATGATTGGATTTGAGCCATGGGTTAGTGCAGTATACACTCATGTGCTCTTTGAACATGCACACGGCATGGTAATTATATTGAAAATGAGTTTATGACTCGATTCATAAACTAATTTTCATTAACATGACCACGTTGTTTGCATCGTTCATAGCGCACATGAGTGTATTTTGCACCAATACATGATTTAAGTTCATTCATTTGTTGCAGTATTCTGTTGAGTTTAATAAGAGATGGTCGGATTTAGTGTACAGTACACATTAAACATATTTAATTGGTCTAATACAATACACAAGTTCGGGGGATTTGTGATTTGAAACTTACACGATCCCCCGTTCTTTACAATCTGAATATGTATTACTATTTACTGTTACAAAAATCATTAATTACAAACAATTTCTACGGCGGGTGGATGAAAACAGTACACGGAATCATGAACATATCACGTGGTATTCTAACACTTGGTATATGTGGATATTTGCATAATTGTGTGAATGAGAGGGTATATCGTAGCTCACACACATATATTGTGATGTTCGACAAACAGAAATCATCAACATCTTTTCATATAAATATTTGCTTTTCAGCTGGCGTCCAACCTCATGCTCTTCATTGGTGGCAACTTCGTCGGGCTCTTCCATAAATACCTATCCGAGATAACCTACCGCAAAACATTCCTAGATGCGAGAAATTCTACAGAAACGATGCTCAAACTCGACAGGGAGAAAAATCAGCAGGTAAGTTTGCAAACATTCACGGCCAGGGACGTGGTGACAGAGCTTTGTGGTGTCTCACCGCCCAACTGTAGTCACAATTGTCAACAGCTGGACAGGTCAGGGTGAACGCGGGTAGACTATATTCCAACATTTTGAGTTTCCAACCAATATCTAGCCATAATTGTGTCGTTTTGGTCCCCAGATTAGCTTTTGTTCATACCTTCAGTTAAATTGTTAGAATCAAATGTCCATCCGTTGACATGGTCCAACCTTAGGTGGCTGTTAGGGACAGTTTGACGTATGAGTTGGAAAATTCCGTCTCATGCAAAGGAGAGTAACTGAACTAAAATATTTGGAAAGTTTGACCTACAAGGGTTGCAGTTGGAAACCAAAGCTACAGACATTTATCATCACTGACCATGTCTTACGAAAATAACAAATGATTCACGTGGTCTATGACAAGGCGTTGTTGGTGGTATGTTGTTAAAATATTCACCTACGTCAAAAACCGCCATAAACAGACAGAATAGTAAAATATAGACATACTTTGTTCTTATACTAATCAGAAATATGGCATAAACAGTATGTTATTGTCAATTGTTTTCCCTTTGCTGTGTAAACAAAAGCACAAAACGTTACGGTACCCGGCTTTTGTTTAGATCCGGATATGGTAAACATAAAGAGCGTTATTTGTTACTGTTTTCCTGATATGGAAATAATAAAGAGCGTTTATATCATTTGTGTGTGGTTAACCAATATAATTGCGCCGTGTTATGTAAACAGAAGCACAACTTCTGTAACACGAGCAGGCTCTTGTTTACGTACACCATCGTACGTCTTGTCGACAATATACTATTTACGCGCTGATTATGTTTGGCATATGAACAAAACTATATCTATTTTAATATTCCTTCTGTTGATGACGATTTGAACAAATATGAATATTTCTGCAACGAATGCCAACCGTGCCTTTAATGGATTAGGATCACTTTTTAAGTATATTACGTCTTCAAATTTTGGCAAAATTGCTAGAAATCGTGTGTGCGTTGCTACCTAGAGGGATCATTAATATTCCTGATGTGTTCATATGCACTGCACCTGGCTGACACATGGTTCGATCGATATCAGTGGTTACTACATAACATAATTATAGTGCAAAGTCACCATTATGTTCGTCATTCAACCAATCGGCATGCATCAGTTTCTAGAATACATGTTGACTTGTATTCTCCAATTGCTTATGACAATATATCACTTATTTACGATTTTCAGGCCATCCATGTCACTTTAAACTATACTATTGTATGTTTTACCCTATGCATTCGTTATCATCCGTAAACACTTAAGTGACAGGTGCACATTTTATAAAAACAATACTAACATTTCAATACGTATTATCCCAAAATATGTTTGACATTTATATTTGAAATTTGGTAGTAGCAGTTAATAGCGAGTTTGCGAGTTCAAACGGGTACGGGTACGCGTACGGGTAGCTACCCGTACCGGTACACGTTTTGTAATCGCAAACTGTTGTACCGGTATAATTCATCACATCGACTGGTAATATATGGTGAGCCAACTGCAACAAAAATATATTATGATATAGATAGATTGTTATTCGCGTTATTGGCCGATGGGTAGTTGGAAATTTGTATTTAGATTAGATTAGCCCCAGGATAATCAGTTGCTTTCACCAAGGACGAGGTGGCAGTTGGAAAATGATGTTGCTTTTCTTTCACTCATATTGGTAACATTTTCAACAATTAGATTCTACAAGTCATAGACCAATCGAGTGTTGGCAATAAATGGGTTGGAATTTTTAAACTTATGATAGCTCAAATATACAATTACGTTATATATAGTTAAAATTTCCAACCAATATTCTGTGTAAAATGTATTGTTTTAGACCAAGGGTCTAATATTGTCCCACACGTACTTTCAGTTCGATATAAAACTGCATTTGTCCTTTATTTTAGTTGGGGAATATTTAGTCATATTAAAGATGCATAATCTGAATTAAAGCTCCCAAGTTACTATTTCTTTGGCGTCGGGGGTAAAACAAATATTTGATTCGAGTCGAGGAACCCACCATCAACGCTCAGAGTGATCAGATATCGATTTTTGAAGTTTGTTATTTCTTGAAATGTGTAATTATTTGTGGCACAGAAAAGAGTCACCAAACCGACGGTCTCGGACAAAATTGCTTAACTCTAAAATAAAGTGGTAATGCGGCCAAAATTTTATACTACATGTATAGTTGACAGCAGTTAGCATTATTTTGTTGTAATTAATCGATTCTGATAACAAACGCGCATTTTGAAGAAATATTGTTGTTGTAACTTTATGATATGGGGACCGTCTTATAGGTTTGAGTAGCTTTAAGTAAACATTGGTTTGGAATCAGATCGAAGGGTCGGCCAGTCGGGGCAAGGGAATATTTATCCCAAGAATTGGGATTGTTGTCGGGATCTAAACCCGGAGGTTGCTTGAAATGTTAAACTTGGTAACCAAAAATGTGTCAAAATGTAGTCAGTTTATTATACAGATTGAATAAAGAGCGTTTGCTTCACTTCTGTGCGAAACTCAGAAAACAGCTGAAACTAGCTCTGCTTATATTGTGTAACGTATAGGTATTTCGTGTCGTTGGCGACCTATATTACCCCCACTACAATATACAGCAGTATTGTGGTTCAAATGCGCCATGTCCGTTCAGATAGTAAATATATCTTAAAATGAGAAATCAGTCCCCCCTACATACGATAAAGTAACTAAACGGTAATTGATTTCAAATTTGCAATACATAGATAAATCCACGATATATTGATGCCCTTAGACAATGGGTTGAGACAGGTGCGTAACGACAGGGGTGTCTCAACCACCCACCCCTCCAACTTTGGTCAAATGTTCAACATTTGGAAATTTGATGTACCTGACACAACATTTGTTGGAAATTTTACACAAACAATAGGTTGAAATTGTTTTCGTAGTTTGATTTTCCAATAATTTATTAGTGGAGAATTTGTAGTTTTGAGACCAACATTTGCATATTTTCCTATTTTTGGTCACACAATTTGGACTGAAATGGCTGTCAGAAACTGTTGGACATGTTTCAACCTTTGGTGTGGGGGGGGGGGGGGGTGGGTGTCCGTTCTCAAAATTTCCAACAATTGGAAAGCTTGATGCCAGCCAAGGGGTGCAAATGGAATTACGCGCAAACTTGTGAATTTTATATGGTTCGATGGGTGTCTATCACAACCTGTCATTAATGCAGTGAACAAAGTTGTTAGTGAAAAGATCGGCCTTCCGTATTTATCTAAGTGCTAAAAGCCGCCTCGAGAATTTGAACACAAATCCTGGGTTAAAATGACAACTTTATCAATGATATTTGCCCATGAAATCTTTCAATAAATAGGTTAACGCATAGCTGGCTGGAAATTCATGGACCTTTGAGTGAGAAAATCGTAGTGAAAGGCTACCGGTCAATGGGACAAATCTACCCGTTTCAATTCGCTATCGCTTTATGTGCTGTATTGAAAGTACCCAAGTGACCGTGACGATGTTCGCCGATTTACCCGTACCCGTTCCCGTCGGACGGGTATCGCAAACTCGCTATTGTGACATAATATTCAACTCGTAGAAAATGATAACCCTCATTTGCTATACCTATTTGCATGAACATATTCAAAATTTCGCTATGTTCAGGTACCAAGGATATCTGTAAAATACAATTGTCTTTCAAAATGTAATATCTGAAGATCATGAGAGGAAACTTATTGTTTTTTATTCAAGGAATTTCAGAATTCAGTCACCAATAAATACAATTTAATATTTGAGAATGTTCATGTCAGTTCTGCTGATCCACGAAACCTTAGAATGAAATGACTGTCAGATCCCAGGTCGATAGACAAATCCCCAACTGACCAGGTATCTCTGACAACCCAAGTGGATCAGCATGTATACCAGCTTTGTATTTTTGTCTGGCTGAAGTGTGTGATAACTGCGTTATTCTTCATTTTAATAATCGCGAGTTTGATGTTATATCATGCAATTAAAAATTCAACCGAACAGTACTTCCTATCATAGATCCAATGCATTATGTTGTTTGCTGATTCAATTGTTCTGTCAACTTATTAATTATTCGATTCTTTTTGGTACATAAATGGTCACACATAACACTATATGTTCAAACTCTCATTTGTTTTAAAATATATTGTTTTTGGCTACTCTTATTAAATGTTCAGTGTCAAATACAATGAAGATGAGATCAAATGAAATTCAAGATGTTTTTTGTGATAGACCCAGAGACATTATTTGTTGGACATGTCTTGCCTGAATTGAGACAAAACGCTTGCCATGTCCTTGACTCCTTTGTCAGTCATACAACATTGTTAGTGTATCTCATCAGAGTGGATTAATTTGCAATGATGACGACCACTCACCAAAAGTATTAACATATAATTGGCACTCCAAGCGATCACATAGAGCTATTATAGAACCGAATTGTTCGATGCTGGATACATCGTCTCCCGCCATGCAGAAAACTAAACAGTCGTTATCAGATCTAACTGCGTTTGTGAATAGATGTCCGGTGTCCTTCCTGTTACATGCAATATAGAAGTTTTAGTCTGGGCGATAACAATAATGACATGAGTGGCGGGATAGAGCACGCAATGGTCATATAGAGTAGAAAAATAGTTTAATCTTCCAAATAAGGTATATGACACGAAGAGTGAATTACAACTGACAATGCTTATATATCCACAGTCATGCGCCGTATAAATGCAATAGCAGTGCACTATTCAAGTAGTGGAGTAACTTCGATTACAGACTGAAACTACATTTGCCCATTAAATTGATGCCTATTTCCGCTTAGGGACCCACTTGCTGGTGCTGGCCATAGGAAAGGACATAGTGGTCTATGGGAACATATTATGGTAGAGTGACAGACTGTCAGCATGTCCATTGGTTAAACCGGAGAAGTTCCTATTACTACTCTTGACTGACACCTGTGTTAATATATATGTTATACTGGGACAGTACCTGTCCAATACAGTGAATCCGTGTCATTCAGAGTTCCCATCACCCCGTATACTGCATATACATCGAATACATAGCGATACAAGTGTTAGATTCAGTGGTATAGCCGAGAATAGAATAGCAAGCCATAATGATAAAAACAACGAACCATAAACAAATTCGCTGTCCATATAGTACTATTCTGTAAGTTATCAAACATGTATACTGTGAAATGAAAATTATAACAATGACTAACTAGAGGCCTGATTCCATGAAATCAGACATACTTCCATCGTATCGACATCCAATTGGTTTACTGTGTGTATCAAGGTAAATTTGGGTGAGGGTTGGGAGCAATAAATTTGACACGGAAATTGATAATGAGTCTAAGTTTGTGGTTTAAAATGTACAAAGTGGCGCCGTTTGAGTCAGGGATGGGTCGAATTATCACCAAAACTGATACAAATATGTTTAGCGCCGATTTCCACTGAATTCATACACGTTCTTCTCCAATGATATGAGTAGTCGTGTGGGTTAAAGGCATTCCATTTGCTGCCTATATTTACGAATGTCTATATGTGTTATATATACATGTACCTTCATTGGCGACAATCTGAATGGAAACAAAGGGGTCTAACTGGGGTAATTTATTTCGAGGAAGATAATGGTGTGGTTTAAAAATGTCTAAAGTGACAAGTGACGCTGTTGGTGTTAGGGCAGACAAGGGAGAGGACAGCAAAACTGATGAAATATTTATGTCACCGATTTTTGCCACACTTACAAATAATAATTTCCATGATCTGACGCCATTCGAGTCAGAGTTGCATGGAGGAGGAGAGAATAACCAAAATTGATCAAACAAATTATTGTTAGGTCCGATTTCCACTAAATTATACATTTTGTTCTCCACGATACGAGGAATCTCATCGTGTGATTTGAAGACGCCAAATTGGCACCGTTTTTTGTTGAGAGATGGGGTGAACTACATTTGATAAGAATTTGTTTAGTTGCCGATTACCAACAAACCTATATAAAATCATCTGCATGATATCAGGACTATAATGGACGTGGTTCAAATATATCAAATGTATTCAAGTCAAAATGGAGATGTGAGGGGCACCAAAGCTGATATACATGTGTTTAGCACTAATTTCTACCAACTTCATCTACATGCTTCTCCAATGCTAAGATAAATTAAATCATGTGAGTTAAAGGCGCCATAGATGGTGCAGTGTGGGTAGAGATGGAGAAAGGAGGGGCACTAACATTGGTAAGAATGTTTTAGTCGCTGATATCGTCCAACGTTGTATATAATCATCTCCATAATCCTTTCTGATGAGTTTTTTGGCTTTCAAATTTCACAACCTCGGCATAGTGTGACCGAATTAAGTAACTTGAACAACTATATCTTTTCAACTGTCATATTGATAAGCGGCGGAAATCAGGGCATTCATATAGTGAGCTAGCAAAACTGATACATAGAATAAAGAATTAAAATTATATTTATCATTGTATTTAAGAGATACATATATTCTTGCAAAATTAATGGACCTTGAACCGCCAGATGATGGAATGCTAGAATGGCTCATATATTATAACACAATTGAGTCTGTCCCATTCAATATATTTTCCGCAAAAAGATATAATTTATCACGAGAGATGGATATGCATAGAAGACGTGTTTAAATTAGTGGTCAGTTGTGCAGTCAAATATTTTCTGCTGAGATAAAAGAAAACACAGCCAGTAGCTCGTGACTTCAGGAGCATCCAATACTGACATCTGGCAAGGGTACATAAGTCTGATACAGAGGATTGCTTTCATTTTAGTACAGACTCATAGCCTAACATAACAGCTTAAACTCTCACTCTGTGTCGGGCACATGTAGGTGATATATAGCAACATTTCTTTAAACTGAGAATAATCAGCCAGTATAGCACCATGAAGAGAGGAGCACATTGTCAATTCTTTAAAGGTACGGTTGGCCTTGGCGATGGGTATCCTGTACAAATATTTCCACCCGTCAAAAACCGCCACAAACAGAAAGAACATCAAAATTAGACAGACTTTGTCCGTATACAAATAAGAAATATCGCATAAACAGTATGTTATTGTCATATATTTGACTATTGTTATGTAAACAAAAGCATAAAAAGTTACTTTTCTGGTGTTTGTTTATATTATGATGGTAAACATAAAGAGCGTTCTTTGTGGGTGAATTCCTGATATGGAACTAATAAAGAGCGTTTATGCCATTTGTGTGTGATTAGCCAGTAGCATTGTGCTGTCTTCTGTGACACAATCAGGCTCTTGCTTAGGTAAAATATAGTAGGTCTTTATGATAACATGCTGTTTACGCGATGGTCATGATATATATAAACGAAATTGTATGCTTTTAATGTTTTTCTGTTTACGGTGTTTGGAACAAATATGAATATTTTCGACAATTAAGGCCTCACGTGCCTTTAAACAGCTGTATCTCCATGGAGATTTGAGAGCCAGGTGTTCTAACAAATCTTAGTCTAGCCCAAATATAGATTGATTTATACATCTCTATGTGAAACCCTATTGTCATGTTTTATTTCTGAGAACTAATGTGTTTAGGACGTTGTTCTTGTTTTATCCCACTAAAAATATAAATAAAACAAAAAACAAAAACAAACGTCAATTCCAACCACATCGACTGTACGATTTAAGAAATGATAACGTCTGATGTACGCTCAGTTGAAAATAAATGCATCTGTACTGGTGGGACGAATTAAATCGCGATAATCAAAATGACTTCGGAATGTGAGTCACCTAGAACATCTGCACCAAATACGAACCCATTCGGTCTTATGGTTCTGGAAAAGTTGATGTTTAAAAATTGTTGACGGACGGACGGGTGGACGACTAGACGGACGTCATGACGGACGAGTAGTGGTGACAATAGCTCCACTAGACTTGGTCTCAGGTGAGCTAAAACGTGCACAATATCATGTCCTTGTTTTGAGTTAATTTTCTCCTTTGTACTCACCCACAAGTCGCACAATATTGCTTGTATTGAACTAATCCTGTGATAGAATGTTATTAATATCCCCGCACGTGATCTTTGAATTTGCAAAGTTTGACACGATGCTCAAAGATAAGCAGTCAACATTTATGGGACAAGGGGAAAAGTGACTACAAGCATTTCATATCGGGGCAGGCTGGCAGTTCTGTGACACGTCACCTGCAGAACCTGCCACCTGAACGTCAACTTGACGAATTAATTCAGGCTCACACCAGATTCATCAGATATTATAAATATCTTATGAGTTATTCAAAAGTCGACTTTGACGACTACTTCACATATTTCAGTGTAGACCGGCCTTAATTAAATTAGTTATATTCGTTGCTTACATTTCATGCAGGTGTTATATCATGGCTGTTCTCAAAGCAGCTTAGCTGTTCTTTTTTGTTATTCTGTTTTATATGTGTGTTTGCACAATGGTCAGTTTCTTAATGGTTCTGACCATAATCGAGGAATCTCGCTCTGATTTGGGTGTTTCTATTTGTATATATTTAGTTTCATTTCGTCCAATTCACGGTCATGTATATACACAGTTGCTTCGCTTTATTCTGATTAAGTTTATCTCAACGGCTAAAATCTTAACCAAACAAACAAAAATATCACTGCACGTCAGGTGAAGACTCTCTTGTATATGTCGGCGTCTCGATCACCATATCACCGTTAATCAAAACTAGAGAGTGCTAACAAATTCATGGTTTGAAGTTACGACTATATATACGCATAACAATTCGTCACTGTAACATTTATGTCGGGCAAAAATATATTGACAACAACGTGTAGGATTGGTGAACTCAACAATGCATGGCTAACAGTGCGCAATAAGATGTTCGCTTCGCACGATTGTCCACATTAAGGACACCATTCACAGCTATTCTTTTCGGCCATTTGATGATACATGTAGATGTCAGTTGGTTTTATGTGACGAATGTATGATACAACACATTTACATACAAGTCATATCAAATTAAATGTTCCACAGTAAAATAACTTCATGAGATTGGATATTGAGCGACCGTTATTAAGATAATGGACAGTTGTTTGTAAAATAATTTATAAACCGGTTCACACCCCTCGGCCAATCAGATCGCTCCATCCACGAACAGTATTTCTTGAGTTAACATTCACCAATAAATTGGCATTAATTGGGGAGTAAACTGAACATGAGAGAGGAGCGGAAGGTGTAAATTATAATAATTCGCCATGATAATGATCGCACATGTCACTCTGGTTAAAACACGGGTCATACCATTCGTTGTGGTCTTGTGGGTGCATGGGACACACAATTGCTGACTCTATAATTGTTGGTTTGTCAGGAGGGGGTGACTGGAACTTAACTGAACGAAATCCACATTTGTGTTGGAATGTATAATCCACAATAATCACTTTTTTTAACAATAACATTGAGAATGTTCTACAAACCACAGATTAATTTTAATCTTTTTATATGAATGCCGATGATATTTCAACACACAGACTTCCTGTAATGTGGAACAGTTTCTCTTCGGAGTCGGAATGTTCGAAAACTATCGGTAAATTGTCGCCTGAGTCCTGAACGATAAATACATTAATGCAACCAAGATGAAAATAACATTAACATCCGCAATTGTTTATTGTCGCCAGGAGGAATTTGTATCAACAGCCGATACTTTAAATTTGGAGACAACATGTTTATTGACTCTGATAAATAATCCCGAATCAAGCGGTGTGACTAAACACCGCCCGGACCAGCCCGGACCAGCCCGGACCAGCCCGGACAAGCCCGGACGAGCCCGGACCAGCCCGGAGCCCCCATATGGACTATATGAGTGATTGTAAGGGCAATATAAGTGCAGGGGTGTCATGGAAACCCACTCAGGGTCGCTATTAACCCTCAAAATGCCGGCATCGGCGAAAATGTTCGCCGCGAAATGAAGCTAACAGCCCGGACCGGCCCTGCTGCGTCCAGGTGGGATTTTAGTATCCATACCTGTGCGGGGGTGTTAATGAAACCCAAATACGCACGGAGAGTGGTCAAGGTCAAACGGAAGTGCCGCTTATTAACCCCTAAACTTCCCAGATTCAGCCAGAATTAAAAAATTGCGCCCCCAATAAACAAATTCACAGCCCGGACCCCCTTAATGTCCTCGTACTTCTAATAACTCCTTACATATGTGTTGTGGAACTACCCTCGACTAGACTCAAGAAGATTCAAGGGCGAGTCGCCCACGAATGCCTGGCAATTAACCCCCAAAATGCCGCCATCGCCGATTATGTTTACCAATAACGACGCTGACAGCCCGGACCAGCCCGGACCATCCAAGTCCAGCCCGGACCCCCCATATGGACTATATGAGTGATTTTAATGGCAATATAAGTGCAGGGGTGTCATGGAAACCCACTCAGGGTTGCTATTAACCCTCAAAATGCCGGAATCGGCGAAAATGTTCGCCGTGAAATGAAGCTAACAGCCTGGACCGCCCCTGCTGCGTCCATGTATGATTTTAGTATCCATTCATGTACGAGGGTGTTAATGAAACCCAAATACGCACGGAGAGTGATCAAGGTCAAACGGAAGTGCCGCTTATTAACTCCTAAACTTCCCAGATTCAGCCAGAATTAAAAAATTGCGCCCCCAATAAACAAATTCACAGCCCGGACCCCCTTAATGTCCTCGTACTTCTAATAACTCCTTACATATGTGTTGTGGAACTACCCTCGACTAGACTCAAGAAAATTCAAGGGCGAGTCGCCCACGAATGCCTGGCAATTAATCCCCAAAATGCCGCCATCGCCGATTATGTTTACCGATAACGACGCTGACAGCCCGGCCCATCCCAGTCCAGCCCGGACCCCCCATATGGACTATATGAGTGATTGTAAGGCCAATATAAGTGCAGGGGTGTCATGGAAACCCACTCAGGGTTGCTATTAACCCTCAAAATGCCGGCATCGGCGAAAATGTTCGCCGTGAAATGAAGCTAACAGCCTGGACCGCCCCTGCTGCGTCCAGGTATGATTTTAGTATCGATTCATGTACGAGGGTGTTAATGAAACCCAAATACGCACGGAGAGTGGTCAAGGTCATACGGAAGTGCCGCTTATTAACCCCTAAACTTCCCAGATTCAGCCAGAATTAAAAAATTGCGCCCCCAATAAACAAATTCACAGCCCGGACCCCCTTAATGTCCTCGTACTTCTAATAACTCCTTACATATGTGTTGTGGAACTACCCTCGACTAGACTCAAGAAGATTCAAGGGCGAGTCGCCCACGAATGCCTGGCAATTAACCCCCAAAATGCCGCCATCGCCGATTATGTTTACCGATAACGACGCTGACAGCCCGGCATTTTGAGGGTTAATAGCGACCCTGAGTGGGTTTCCATGACACCCCTGCACTTATATTGGCCTTACAATCACTCATATAGTCCATATGGGGGGTCCGGGCTGGACTGGGATGGGCCGGGCTGTCAGCGTCGTTATCGGTAAACATAATCGGCGATGGCGGCATTTTGGGGGTTAATTGCCAGGCATTCGTGGGCGACTCGCCCTTGTATCTTCGTGAGTGTAGTCGAGGGTAGTTCCACAACACATATGTAAGGAATTATTAGAAGTACGAGGACATTAAGGGGGTCCGGGCTGTGAATTTGTTTATTGGGTACGCAATTTTTTAATTCTGGCTGAATCTGGGAAGTTTAGGGGTTAATAAGCGGCACTTCCGTTTGACCTTGATCACTCTCCGTGCGTATTTGGGTTTCATTAACACCCTCGTACATGAATGGATACTAAAATCATACCTGGACGCAGCAGGGGCGGTCCAGGCTGTTAGCTTCATTTCACGGCGAACATTTTCGCCGATTCCGGCATTTTGAGGGTTAATAGCAACCCTGAGTGGGTTTCCATGACACCCCTGCACTTATATTGCCATTAAAATCACTCATATAGTCCATATGGGAGGTCCGGGCTGGACTTGGATGGTCCGGGCTGTCAGCGTCGTTATGGGTAAACATAATCGGCGATGGCGGCATTTTGGGGGTTAATTGCCAGGCATTCGTGGGCGACTCGCCCTTGAATCTTCTTGAGTCTTGTCGAGGGTAGTTCCACAACACATATGTAAGGAGTTATTAGAAGTACGAGGACATTAAGGGGGTCCGGGCTGTGAATTTGTTTATTGGGGGCGCAATTTTTTAATTCTGGCTGAATCTGGGAAGTTTAGGGGTTAATAAGCGGCACTTCCGTTTGACCTTGACCACTCTCCGTGCGTATTTGGGTTTCATTAACACCCCCGCACAGGTATGGATACTAAAATCCCACCTGGACGCAGCAGGGGCGGTCCGGGCTGTTAGCTTCATTTCGCGGCGAACATTTTCGCCGATGACGGCATTTTGAGGGTTAATAGCGACCCTGAGTGGGTTTCCATGACACCCCTGCACTTATATTGCCCTTACAATCACTCATATAGTCCATATGGGGGGTCCGGGCTGGTCCGGGCTGGTCCGGGCTCGTCCGGGCTTGTCCGGGCTGGTCCGGGCTGGTCCGGGCGGTGTTTAGTCACACCCGAATCAAGTGCTCCCACTGTCGACGATCATTGACTTGTGATGTATACATACACCACACAACATTCAAGTATTGTGATGTATACATACACCACACAACATTCAAGTATCCTTTGATTGAATAGTAATTGATACGTAATCATCATATTAAAAGTGGCTCAATTGTGTTTGCCTTGGCGTGCGAATCGGTTCATACATATGTCATAGCCCGCTTGGGTATATGTACAAGAAATATAGACCGCGGCGCTAAACGCCTTGGTCTATATTTCTTGTACAGATACCCAATCGGGTTATAACCTATACGTACGATCTCTGGAATAACCATCCATGATCATACAAACTGGATTCGATTAACAAAGACGTCATAGCCATGTTATATTTAATGTTTAATTTAACGTAACTGTCACGTGCGTCTTCGTTACAGGAAGAATTACTGAACAGTTGTATTCCGACGAATCTGATAGATGAAATACGTACCGCGTGGGTGAGCAGTCTCGTGGAACAGCCGTCTAACCTGGCGAGTCGGGACCTACTGATCAAACACCACACCGATGTCAGGTAAATACAACCAACACCTTTATTGAGAATCTCCGGTAGGATTTGGAAGGACAGCATGCCCTCTCCCACAACCCACTTTCGTATCTGTGTGAGGTGTTATAACGCAAGAGGGGTGAACATTATGCGTATTTGTTATGTTTCTTCGTGTTTTACTTTTTGGGTGGTGATGTTGTTGTCTGCAGAGTGCTGGATGCTGCTGGCTGAGAGAGTTCTTCGTCTCGCTGTTGTCGTTGTCGCTCTGTCAACATGATGTGTTGTCTCAAATTCACACTCAAACTACAACTCACACCTTTCGCACATTGAACTAATATGATAGTACGTAACACAAATATTGGAACAACCACACATGCTGCGATTAAATATCACTCTATCATAGATTGATAATTATGCGCAGTACCATTATTCATAACGTCGAAGGGACCATTGTCGCCACATGTTGGTGTTGTGTGTACCCTGCTTTACACCAAGGTGTTTTTGTTACCCAGTTTGAACTTTGCTGTTTACAGCACACACTTCATTCTATACTCTTGAATCCGGGCTGCGATCGCATGCCGCATGCACAGTTATCATTATTACTCCTGTCTGAAATTTGATTAATGTTATCGGCGACATAACGGTGAGGAATAATGTGTAACATCATGCAGTGTTCAGGCGGAGACAAGGCCGCAATAATGAAATTATTATGCCCAGACCTAAATAACATGTGAATTCTTCGGAAGTTGTGAAGTAGACCATTTTATTTTCAACTCGTTGGTCCATTGCCGATTTCGCGCTTTAACAATATCCACACGTTTTGCGATACCTGCATATTGGCAATCAATATCATTATTAATTTGTATTGGAAATTTAGCTCTATACAGTCAAGAACGTTCAGTTTATCATAAATGCAAATCAGTGACACGTGGATGAAAAGTTTCCATCTGAGAGGAACTGGCGAATGACGAGCCTAACGCAGATGTCTAGACAATACGTTCCCCGTCTCAACCGTGAATGTGATCCCATATGATTGCAGTATAGATTCCTTGTTCTCCGAAGTGACAATGTCCGTTCCACGCGTCACACGTGATCGATGTGATAATCCGACCTAAAACCACAGTCACTAAATCATCCGTCATAGCGGTCAAACACTCCCGTGGGTTTATACGTCTGAACCATTGTTAGACCATAAATTCATTCCAAGACTGACACAAACTACGCCAGACTCAAATAATAGAAAGCCGATACGCCAGTTATGTTGATCATAACTTCCTCCATTATCAGTATACCGTGAGTTGACACAGACAATCCGGATGGAAGTGCCAATATATCCGCTAGCGCGCCTATTTGTCCTAAAGTCTGCGTCCAAGGTCGCGAGTGTAATAATGATCCCATAGACATATATCTCTGGTATAAAGTGTGTGACTGAAAGTGAGCTGCGATCAGTAACGTTCGACAGGATGGAGTGTTTTGAAGATTGTCATCAGTTGAAATTCCCATGCCTGAATAAACCGCAGTTTCAAAATTTAGACCGAGATTCTTATGAAAATCTGATGTCCATACCAAACTCTTCTTACCAATATTTAGTGCAAAACTACGTCTTTTGTATACATTGAATCATGACCCCCGTGTTATCGTAGTTTCCCAACAATATAGTGTATAAGAGTGGAGCTTTCCAACTATTTGGAACATATGCTGTTTAGCCTACGGGTGCAGCCTACGGGTTGCAGATGGAGATTCCAATTAAGAGTTGTTTATTTTGTTTGGTCCCAACAGAATCAAGCAATGTCCCTGCGATGCATATACATAACAGAACGCGCATTTTAATCGAGAATCATTTATCGAATGAGTTGCGGACGGTTTTAACGAAATGTGAATATTAGTGTTCGGTCCGAATATTCGAATGTTCGTATATTCGCTCGTAAAAATAAATATTCGAATAATTATTTGACTATTCGAATATTCGAGAATATTCTCCGGGTAATTGTTTCCTGGCTTTTTATTAGTCTGAGGGTCTGTTAAAAGTATTGTCTATTTTCCACTGACCATAACCGAATTAATATGACGTAACTGTAACGTTTTGATTTGATTGGCGTCATGACGTCGAAATAATTTTATTGGCTAGGTGTAAACCAGACCGTGCTTGCATGTGGTCATAGGAAGCGGACCTATAAGGCATCGTTTTGTTTTGTTTGCGCGTTGTCACTTGTGTGTATAATATGGCGTCAAATTCGAAGAAATCAGATATATGGACTCACTTCACGTTGGATGCCAAAACTAAAAAGGCAACCTGCAAGCTCAATCCAGATCATGTTCTTAGTTATTGTGACACTACGACCAACTTGTGGAACCATGCATGGGACATTGACTACTTGAACTTCATAAACAGATAAACTCTTGCTTAATGCCAAAATTCGTTCCAAAATATGTTATCTATATAATTTTATAATTTATCTAAATATTCGAATACTATTCGAATATTCGCTCGTTATTCGAACCGAATATTCGAATACCGAAATCCGTCGAATACCGAACACTAATGACTATGCGCCATCCGCAACGAGTTTGATAAATGGTTCTAGATTGTGATGCGACTTGTGTTCTGTATTTATATTTCCCCACCATTGTGTCGGATAGGACAATATCATTGCTCCTATTATCCTATACGGATTATATTTGAGCACGTAGGTTCTTATGCGAGACAAAACATATACCCCACTAAGTTTAATTGTCGGGGACGCTCTAGTATTATCCATGTGGTGTATAGCACACGGATAGGAACATCGGATCTGAAAGATACACACCTTGCTTTTCCCATCAAATATATGTGTAACTGAAAATAGTGGGGAATACATGTATGCCGTCTCAGCAACTAACCATCGTAGGTAAATTGTGATGGTGTCCACAATACTAGTACACTGTACATGTTTCCTATCCATAATCGTAGTATTGATTTTGCGAAATGGTTCTACTCCCCGTGCGCTCGCAACGTCAGTAAATGTGGTAGCGTATTATTCAGTGATATACATGAAAAATTAGCTCAGCCATGAATAAGCTGGTTCGATCCGAGATACAAGCTATTAAGGTGTTCCATATCCGGTAGAGGTGTGATAATTTGATTCGAGTATCTGCGCGAGTGTGCAAAAAAAGATATCCTGTTTGGTGTACAACCCTACAGTGAACAGCTGAATGTGAGCCTGTTTGAGACAGTACAATCATTTATCGCATCGACATACCGTTTCTCTTAATCTCATAATCATCATACTATTCATAATTATCTTTCGTTATAGTTTCTCTTTCCCCGAAACTTATATAATACACCTGAATTAAAAAGCATCCCCGATACTAAAATGTATTAGCAATTGAATGCCAGGGGAGAGGAGCTCCGATAAGTTCGGCAACGTGTGCTCCGATTATATGTGCCAACACACATATCATCATTGTTATTTATCATCTGTGTAAAGTATATTGTATATTGTGGGTTACAATAAATATGTCCAAATCAAACCATACAGTGCATGGTTTTATAGTGACACTAACCATCTGCAGTATCGTTATTCCTTCATCATTCACGAATAACTCACGCTGTGATATGACTTATCCGTTGAAATGACGAAATACAAACGCACGAACAAACGGACGACCCATCGAGCATACCAGTCAACGCATACCAAACAATCACTGTATACGATTTGACATGTATATATTTTGACCTGCAGTATACTGTATGCCGACATTGCTAATCACTGTATACCATTTGACATGTATATATTTTGACCTGCAGTATACTGTATGCCGACATTGTTAATCACTGTATGCCATTTGACATGTATATATTTTGACCTGCAGTATACTGTATGCCGACATCATTAATCACTGTAACCATTTGACATGTATATATTTTGACCTGCAGTATACTGTATGCCGACATTGTTAATCACTGTATACCATTTGACATGTATATATTTTGACCTGCAGTATACTGTATGCCGACATTGTTAATCACTGTATACCATTTGACATGTATATATTTTGACCTGCAGTATACTGTATGCCGACATTGTTAATCACTGTATGCCATTTGACATGTATATATTTTGACCTGCAGTATACTGTATGCCGACATCATTAATCACTGTAACCATTTGACATGTATATATTTTGACCTGCAGTATACTGTATGCCGACATTGTTAATCACTGTATACCATTTGACATGTATATATTTTGACCTGCAGTATACTGTATGCCGACATTGTGAATCACTGTATATCATTTGACATGTATATATTTTGACCTGCAGTATACTGTATGCCGACATTGTGAACTTCACGCCGCTTGCTGCCGAGTGTACAGCCGCCGAACTTGTCAAGACCCTCAACGAGATGTTTGGTCGCTTCGACCAACTCGCTCTGGTAAGTTGTATACACGGTCAGTAGATCATGCCTTGAATCTCTACTCTGGCTAACGCCCGTAGAGATCATATTACACCAGTACAAAACCTTGGAACTTTATGAATTTTTGACAGGGAACCTTATAGAGTTGAAAACATAACGCAGGGAATATATTTCTTAGTTATTATCTGTTTCTTAATAATGTATTTCACTGTATAAGTGAAGGTCCCAACTCGAAATTTCACGATTTAAGTGAATTTGTGAACGATTTTTCTTTGCGACGCTTACAATTATGGATTTTTTCCTGGGTAATTAATTCAACGTTTTTTTGCTATATCGGCTCACAAAAGTCACATAAAACATGCAATTTGCAATTGGGACATTTACCTACAGCGAAGTACATTATTATGGAACAGATAATGAGTAATAAATATATTCCCCGCGTTATTTTTTCGATTTTATAAGGTTCCCTGTCAAAACTTCAAAAAGTACCAAGGTTTTGTACTGGTGGAATATGATATATACGGGCGTTAGCCAGAGTAGAGATTCATGGCATGATCTAGTGAGACAGAAAACACATTTCCAGAATATTTGAATTTACATGTAACGATCTGAATTATCTGCGTAAATGTGATTTCGAATGATAACACTATACGTTTACGTTATGCTCCCGTTAATACTTCATCAAATGCATGGTGAACTTTCCTATGTTGGTTTAGTCGACGGCATTTATTATTAATGTGTTACAGTGGAAAATATCGCAAATTTTCGAATTAAAAGTGATTGTGTGCAGGTAACAGCAGTACGGGATACTTGCAACGAAAGTGCACTTTAAATTCAACTCAGCCTGATATTAAAATATATACATTTATACATGTTGAGATCAAACTAGCGGCATATTTTCTGAACAGCAGAGTTTTTCCACATCGGAATCATTGCAATCAAACAGGACCCATCATAAAGCAAATCAACAGGACCACTTAGACATGTGTGTGTGTACGCCGTTTCCATTGTGGCATCGCATTAATCTATGAGCATCCATCCATTTCGCGACTGGCATCGTCACAACGTGAAGACATGGAATCGATATTTTAAATTGCCTTATCGTGTTTAACTCAGTCACAGATATACGCATTTGTATAAGCAGACGAGGTCTATCCATGTTTTTAAAACAATTGATTTTATTGGTACAGCCGAACCCAGACACCAAATTAATTCGCGCTTCGATCACTTGCACGTTTCGTGAACTAGCCAGGTTCAGCCACACTTGCGTGTAACTTTTAACGTGTGCCGCCTTTACAAACGTAAGACACCTGAGCCTCATGAACATTTCGCCTACATGTGCACGGCCAGTTTGATAAGAAGTTTTGTGTCCAACGTGTAGCATATGTAATTTTTGCAACGAGGAATAATCCAATCTTCTGATAACCGAAAGAGTGACCAAAGACTTGTAGACGACGAGATAATGGGAATAGACTGCGCGAAAAGGTCCGTTTAATTAAGGCCATGCAATCAAGCGTATCCGTAGTCGCATTATGGCAACTTGTCTTCACCACCGACTATCTTACAACCCGCTAAAATAAACTATTATTTTTCGCAAACCATTTTTGAAAATTATAATTGTTTTAATTTATGAATATTTAGGCAATATAATCATTCCAAAAGTATATTTAGTATTACATGTATCTAGTTTTCTCATGTTACCCCCCCACCCCTTCGATTAAATCAGGATACTAATTTTGAATTTTATCATAACATCTCGTGCAACGTGTTATTCATATTGAATACCAAATGCTATCTAATCGTGAACACCGATTATATATTGTGTTATGTCTAATAATTGCCGCATTGGCAGGTTGCAAGCCAGCCGTGACTTATTTCCAGGATATTTTTGTAACATGAATTCTATGCAAAGTCATAATAACAATCGCGCTGATGTAGCACTTATT
The DNA here is from genome assembly GCA_032622095.1 of Siphonodentalium dalli. Taxonomy (NCBI): domain Eukaryota; kingdom Metazoa; phylum Mollusca; class Scaphopoda; order Gadilida; family Siphonodentaliidae; genus Siphonodentalium; species Siphonodentalium dalli. The sequence continues at coordinate 59,470,013 of CP136062.1, forward strand.
CCCCTTATATAAGGGACCCTATGCGCTTCGCGGTATTACCCCAAATTATTGAATGTTATTATGTCAGTTGCCATTTTACAGGCGCTTCACCAGAGTGGCTTATGCTTATCCAACAAGCCGGGTCTCTATTTCGGGTATATATATGTGCGACGAAGCGAGCACAGTGCGAATGGCCTTGCTCGCTGGTTTTCAATTTACACGAGATTTTATCAGCGTACGACTCATCACTCACACTAGTCCTATCCCACCAAGTAACTGGGCGGGAATTTAAAGTTACTCAATCCGATTAAGCACCCCTAAATTACTATTTACTTGGCTTCGGGGGTAAAATATATTTGATTCGAGTCGAGGAACCCATCCATCAAAGCTCAGAGTCATCAGATATCGATTTTTAAAATCTATTATTTTTCGCCACCTGTAATAATTAGTGGCCCAGTAAAAGTCGACGAGAAGACCAAATAGCGGATGAAGATGGATAACTCTAAAATCAAGTGGCTTTTTTTTGTGACAGATATTTGACAAACCAGCAAAATTTCATTGTACAAAATGTTGATAAATAACAGTTTGTTTTGGCAATTTTATACTATAGTGGACTGTGGTTAGCATTATTTTGGGCAATTAATCGATGCTGATAACTGAAGCGGCATTTCTAAAAATGTGTTGTTGTTGGAATATGATGATATGGGGAACATCAAATCGGATTGAGTACCTTTAATAGTCCATCGTAAGGCGGAGAACTCATATCGCTGTGTTGGCAAGTTACTATCAAAGTCGAATTTATCATCGAGCTCCGGGCTAAAGTAAGGGCAATTAAAGATGTGGCTACAATTAAAATAAAGTATATACTACATTAAAGATGTGGCTACAATTAAAATAAAGTATATACTACATTAAAGATGTGGCTACAATTAAAATAAAGTATATACTACGTTAAAGATGTGGCTACAATTAAAATAAAGTATATACTACATTATTTCAGAAATTCAAGTGCACGAGAATTAAAATCTTGGGCGATTGCTATAATTCCGTTGCTGGGTTACTTGAGGCCGATGAGGACCATGCTTGCAACTGTGTGAAAATGGGACTGCGCATGATCGATACTATCCGGTACGCATAATTATACCTCAGTTGTTGGATCCAATCAGATAAAGGCCATTCCAAGTCCACCATTTCAGAAAGCTACCATTTCCGTTGTATCACTTCAACTTGATTTTCACTGTAAAATATATTTTTTAGCAATAACAAATTAACTCCTGGTAGGCTGGTATGTATTAATTTGCAATCTTACCAGATCAACCAAATATAGCAAATTTTGATGGTTTTGTTCAAATGTATATACTAAATATTCACGATGAGTAGTTATGTTAAGATATAGGTCGTTTTGTATAACATATTATCTGAACATTTCCCACCAATGCATATGGATCGTTTTGCCCTATTATTATCTTTTCGCATGTATGGCGTCTGCTTGTATTACCTGGCCACCCATCCCAATGGATAATAGATCATTTCAATGTATATTCTGATAACTAAATTGGAGAAACCAGTCAGTGTAGAAAGGGTTAACGCACCAGGACATACATGTACAATGTAGTAAACATCACTGGCGTAACGCTCGTTTTCATATTAAGGGTCAGATGCACGTTTGTCCAAAATGTCCTGGTATTTCTAAATGAGTTTTCTCAAAATCTGTCAGCAATTTATTTGTGAAATTTGGTACAAGCGGTTATCGTGATACAATATTTAAGAATCATCGAACAATTAGTTATTATAATTTCATTTACTTCACTTGTATGGCATGGAAAAATTATAAATTTCACCGTTTTCAGGTACCAAGAACTTCCGTAAAATATATTTGTTTCAAAATTGCAGATCATATGTCCATGATGTCATATATGAAGACCATAAGAGGAGACTAAAATGTTCTTGATTCATGAAATTTGATGATTATTTTCACTTAGAAAGACAACTACACACAAATAATTTCATATATTTGAGAATTATCATGTCAATCATGTTGTTCAATGAAAAATTGGGCTGAGATGTGTTCTGGGTCATGGCTTCATAACCAAGTTAAAGCTGACCACCATATCTCTCAACACTCTGACCTAATTTTTGTTGATTGCTCCCTGCTTGAGTGGACCACACTGATTATCAACAGTTGTTTTCATTGGGCTGGAATATTACTGACTGCTTTATTCTTCATTATAATATATGGGGGTATGACACTATATTATGAAATTAAAACTCCACATTATGATACAAATGAAGCCTCCTCTCATTGAGCCAAGACAATAAGCTGTGTGATGCTTGGAGTTTTGTGTGAAATAATTAATTATTCTATCAGTTCTTGCTACCCAAAGGGACAACAAAGAAAATAATATTTTCAACCTCTCAACTATACTAAAATCCATTGTTTTTGTTGTCTCTTAATAACTGCTCAGATTATACATACACTGAAGGTGATGATATGTGAAATTCAAGATTTTTCGCCAGATAGATCCAGAGAAATACTTTGTTGAAAATCTCTTGCCATATTTGGCTGTATTTATGCAAAACGTGCATTTCCATCTTAACTGTATGGATAATCTGCTGGCCGGGCATTGTAAAGGTGCACGTATTCAATTATTTAATCTAAACTATCCACTGTTCATGCTACTTTGTTATCGTCACACGTATGCATGTTATAATATGTCGATGTCTAATGGGCGAACTTTCATGTTCTTAAATCTAAACTTGTCCGTTGTTTCGTGTTTCAGAGATATCAGTGAAGCGACGGATGCTAATGTTGACATGCGCATCGGGATACATTCTGGATCAGTTTATAGCGGAGTGATCGGTACGAGAAAATGGCAGTACGACATCTGGTCGGAAGACGCTACCATCGCAAACCTAATGGAACAGACAGGTAAACCGGGGTACGTACACGCATGCGTGCAGGGAAGAGTCTCACCCGACCTTAGCCTAAATTTTCAGCTGAGAATTTCAGGCATACTCTTGGTCTAAATTAGTCGTGCTGTTTTAGTTTACAACATTTATTTATATTAGCGCAGATACCATCAACGACAAATTATTAATTGTACGGGTGTGTACGCATATGTCACAGTGTTCAAACATAGCATCGGTGTCATATGACGTGGTAAGGTTCTTTCAAAAGCATGAATATGGGTGAATTGGTATATATGTATATTCACGCGAGAAAATGTTGTGCAGTGGGTTTCACAGACAATGCATATAAATCCGTTTAAAGTGATGTGCAACACTCAGGTAGGGTGTTTACATAGAAATGTAGAATAATGTTGCTCAAAGTAGTTATTTTTAGGAATATAAAATCAAATTTACAACACACCGCCTCATTCTTATATATCAATTAAATTCAATGCCTCTCGGTGGCGAAATAATTTGCGTTCGTGTTCTATGGAGTGGTGTGGTCGATTTCGTTGATATTTTCGGTAGAATTTTACATCCCCCCGTTGGCACAGCGCCTGTATACTAACTTAACAGTTCAAAGCACCCGAACAAGTCCATAATATGTCTTTAATTGGTTTCATATAGGTTTACAGAAAGTTTTTTGTTTCAGGAGGGTCCATGTGTCAGAAGTGACACGTAAACTAATCGCAGACCGTTACCAGACTGAAGACAATCTGGATAGTCGGCGGCTGGACGAACTTGCCGAGAAAACCTACTTAATTATCAGACCGGATAAGGTGAGGATATGGGATCGAGATAATTCTGGTCTGTCAGAACAGCGCCCGTAACAGATCGATGATGATCAGGCGATTATGACTGATAAGGCTGGTTTGGTCGAGATAACGCTGGTTGAATGAACTGTCATTGATCAATGCGAAACGAAATCCATCGATTACATGCCATGCTGTCATTCCGACCGAACTCGAGGAATTTATGATTGTAAGATAGCGCACCGAGCGTTATACAAATGGTCAATGGGCACCGACACGTATTTGTAGTCGATGCGAACTACTTATGTTGTGAATAATGCATCCTCATCTTCGATATGACTGGTACGTGTATAAATGTCAGGACACAGCCTCAGGGCTAAGGGAGAAAGCTTTGATCCACACATCGACACTTTCAGTTGCTAACAATCTTTGGAGTATGCGTAGAATATTATGTTCTCTGTGTTTATAGGCGCATCTGTCATATGTGCGAGTACAAGAAAATATTATGTCATTTCCACAGTGAAGTGGTCTATACATGAAGTGGGTTATACAATTTTATTTTTATATCATGAATGGCTTGTTTGAGGCCTCGTATAAATATGTGTTATATACACAATGTGTTTGTATCGATCCTGTATCGCGACCAGGATATATAGTTTTCGTGCCATGCATATAGCGACGAGGCGACCTTGGTCGCCGAGTCGCTATGTAACCACGAAAACTATAGCCGAGTCGCGATACATTAATCGTAACAAACACATTGTGAATAATTATAACACGTTTATATACCATTGGTGTAACAGAATCAGCCACACGAATTACATTTTAGGAGCTTCTCAAATACCAAAATTGTTGGATTTGTTTTCGACGATTAGCTTTCTTGAGTAAATTCTCCCAACCTGCAAAGGTATCTGTGTCACGCGATTAGCTCATTTTACTAAATTTTCCCAACCTGCAAGTTCACGCGAATATGCATAACGGAAATTGAATTCAATGAACAAAATCTCTTACACCTGCGTGTTTTATATAATTTATAATAAATACTCAACAAGTACATATTAGTTACTTTGTGATATGTTATACCATAATACTCATGATGGTAGGCAATCAAATAATGTTAAAACCTAGGAACTATTTGTTTATAGTTGGAATGTCGTTTTGATTTTTCACGCGATTGGTGTGACGTCAGTTATTTCGATATTTTGAACCAGTCAATGACGTCACGATCGCCTTGTATCGCAACTGTAGTAACGATACAGATGTTTTTGTCGCCAATTCGTTATCGCCGATTTTATCAGGGAATTTCATAGGAAATTGTAGATAAGAGACAATATCAAAACACATATATTATACGATTCGAACTAAATGTTGTAGATATTCTGTTAATTAAAACAGTATTTCGCTTTTTTCATAATTTATGAATTCTGATATGGAAGTTAATCCCGTTCTATTATTGCTGTATGTGTATTGACATTCAAGCATGCGCAGCGGCTGTTAATTCCCGTCTGCTATGCATCGTAACAGTGTAGGCTATATGTGACATTGTTGCCCATATATATACATTGTAGAATTATAGAATATTTATTGGAACAAATCATCTCTGAAGTGTTGATCCCAAGTACACATAAAACACATTAGTACATCACATTATTAGTACTAATCCAGATCAATCCTGAGATCTGATTGACCAATCATTGTAATAATTTATTACAATGATTGGTCAATCTGATCTCAGGATCCATCTGGATTTTTGAATTCAGTCTCGGATTTCTGATATAAATCTGGTGACATGTATCAATGATGCTTCGCACGAATTTACATGATGACTATGAGTCCGCTTGTGAGAAAATAGTGCAATTCAAACTTCATGCTACTCCCAGTACTTAAAGTGATGTGAAACACTCCCGTAGGTTGATAAACAAAAATTGAGAATAATCTTGCTAAAAGTAGTTATCTTTTACGAATATTAATCCAAATTGACAACACACACGGTCATTCTTATATATGAATTAAATGCAATGCCGCTAGATGGCGAAATCACTTGAGTTAGTTTATCTCCGATTTTTGCGTCTCAAATCGAGATCTAAATATTTACAATTGAGCATAGTTCAGACGATGTTTTCTATGGAGTGGTACGGTCGATTTCTAGGAATATTTCGGCGATGTTATTAGAATGATACCTTCCACAGTTTGAGTACTACTTTATCAATTTTACACACCCGAACAAGTCCATAATATGTCTTTAATTATGTTCTTATCAAGACATAGTCAGCGGTTGGCTTGATGATGCTTGCATGCAAACTCCCGTGCCAATGATTGGTGTATCAAAGCCGTAATCGTAACTACGGATATGGCAAAACGACAACCGGTAGAAAGAACACAAATTCGAGTGACGTAGTAACATATTCGAAATTATTATCAGTGGTAGTGAAAGGTGCTCAATCCGATCAGATGGTCCCCAAATCAAGATACAACAACAACAATTTTGTTTTCAAAATATAGTTTTCACAATCCATTAATTGCAACAGAATATTGCTAACAATGGTATAAATGGTATCAAATTTCCCGAAACGTGTTATGTATCAACATTTTGTCAACGAAATATGGCCGTATTATCACCTGAGTATCACGAAATTTTGCCGTATTACCACTTGATGCGCAATTTTGTACCAGACCGTCTGTTTGCCGACGTTTTTCTTGGCCACAAATAATTGCGCACCTCGAGAAATAACAAAACTTAAAAAATCGATATCTGATCACTTTGAGCTTTGATGGGTGGGTTCCTCGAGTCGAATCAAATATTATTTACCCCCGAAGCAAACGAAATAGTAATTTGGGAGCGTTACTTCGGATAATTCATCTTTAATTATGCGAGAGGTGTCCATTATTTCAGAAATTCAACTACACACTCCACCGACCAAAAGCAAACGGGATAAACAGGGCCTCGCACAGAGTTAGCAAGTACCTAGAGAAGTGGGGAGCAGATCGACCGTTCTCGAATCTCAGCCAGCGAGCTGCAGCTTCTGATACCAAATCTACAGTATTAAGCATTGCGGTATGTTGACATAGCTCACAACGTGAGACCACTACCTGTTCTTCTCGTACGACTACACTGGATTCCAGGTCTCGTATTCACAAACTGGGGTTTAATATATATATATATAGTCCAGGTAGTTTATATCGGGCAACGCTCAACGCGAAGCTACCATGGTTATCGATCGGGGAGACGTCGACGCTGTATAAGAATATGCAATCAAGGGGATTTGTCTATTGTTGGACGTCGGTTGGAACAACACATGTTCATAGTTGTACATGTTTGGTTCATATAAAACCATGATCATCTTTGCGAAAAGATCGCGGGTCAAAATATACCACTGACGAAATGAATCTTATCTTCAAAACTCATTCCGCAGAAAGATTCAATTTGAGTCCCCATACCGACATGGGTGATAAACACGAGATGAGTCCCCATACCGACATGTGTGATAAACACGAGATGAGTCCCCATACCGACATTTGTGATAAACACGAGATGAGTCCCCATACCGACATGTGTGATAAACACGAGATGAGTCCCCATACCGACATGTGTGATAAACACGAGATGAATCCCCATACCGACATGTGTGATAAACACGAGATGAGTCCCCATACCTACATGTGTGATAAACACGAGATGAGTCCCCATACCGACATGTGTGATAAACACGAGATGAGTCCCCATACCGACATGTGTGATAAACACGAGATGAGTCCCCATACCGACATGGGTGATAAACACGAGATGAGTCCCCATACCGACATGTATGATAAACACGAGATGAGTCCCCATACCGACATGTGTGATAAACACGAGATGAGTCCCCATACCGACATGTGTGATAAACACGAGATGAGTCCCCATACCGACATGGGTGATAAACACGAGATGAGTCCCCATACCGACATGTGTGATAAACACGAGATGAGTCCCCATACCTACATGTGTGATAAACACGAGATGAGTCCCCATACCGACATGTGTGATAAACACGAGATGAGTCCCCATACCGACATGTGTGATAAACACGAGATGAGTCCCCATACCGACATGTGTGATAAACACGAGATGAGTCCCCATACCGCCATGTGTGATAAACACGAGATGAGTCCCCATACCGACATGTGTGATAAACACGAGATGAGTCCCCATACCGACATGTGTGATAAACACGAGATGAGTCCCCATACCGACATGTGTGATAACACGAGATGAGTCCCCATACCGACATGTGTGATAAACACGAGATGAGTCCCCACACCGACATGTGTGATAAACACGAGATGAGTCCCCACACCGACATGTGTGATAAACATGAGATGAGTCCCCACACCGACATGTGTGATAAACACGAGATGAGTCCCCACACCGACATGTGTGATAAACACGAGATGAGTCCCCCACACCGACATGTGTGATACACACGAGATGAGTCCCCATACCGACATGTGTGATAAACAGGAGATGAGTCCCCATACCGACATGTGTGATAAACACGAGATGATTCCCCATACCGCCATGTGTGATAAATACGAGATGAGTCCCCATACCGCCATGTGTGATACACACGATATGAGTCCCCATACCGACATGTGTGATAAACACGATATGAGTCCCCATACCGACATGTGTGATAAACACGAGATGAGTCCCCATACCGACATGTGTGATAAACACGAGATGAGTCCCCATACCGACATGTGTGATAAACACGAGATGATTCCCCATACCGCCATGTGTGATAAACACGAGATGAGTTCCCATACCGACATGTGTGATAAACACGAGATGAGTCCCCATACCGACATGTGTGATAAACACGAGATGCGTCCCCATACAGCCATGTGTGATAAACACGAGATGAGTCCCCATACCGACATGTGTGATAAACACGAGATGAGTCCCCATACCGACATGTGTGATAAACACATACCGACATGGGTGATAAACACGAGATGAGTCCCCATACCGACATGGGTGATAAACACGTGACGAGTCCCCATACCGACATGTATGATAAACACGAGATGAGTCCCTATACCGACATGGGTGATAAACACGAGATGAGTCCCCATACCGACATGTGTGATAAACACGAGATGAGTCCCCATACCGACATGGGTGATAAACACGATATGAGTCCCCATACCGACATGTATGATAAACACGAGATGAGTCCCCATACCGACATGTGTGATAAACACGAGATGAGTCCCCACACCGACATGTGTGATAAACACGAGATGAGTCCCCACACCGACATGTGTGATAAACATGAGATGAGTCCCCACACCGACATGTGTGATAAACACGAGATGAGTCCCCACACCGACATGTGTGATAAACACGAGATGAGTCCCCCACACCGACATGTGTGATACACACGAGATGAGTCCCCATACCGACATGTGTGATAAACATGAGATGAGTCCCCATACCGACATGTGTGATAAACACGAGATGATTCCCCATACCGCCATGTGTGATAAATACGAGATGAGTCCCCATACCGCCATGTGTGATACACACGAGATGAGTCCCCATACCGACATGTGTGATAAACACGATATGAGTCCCCATACCGACATGTGTGATAAACACGAGATGAGTCCCCATACCGACATGTGTGATAAACACGAGATGAGTCCCCATACCGACATGTGTGATAAACACGAGATGATTCCCCATACCGCCATGTGTGATAAACACGAGATGAGTTCCCATACCGACATGTGTGATAAACACGAGATGAGTCCCCATACCGACATGTGTGATAAACACGAGATGCGTCCCCATACAGCCATGTGTGATAAACACGAGATGAGTCCCCATACCGACATGTGTGATAAACACGAGATGAGTCCCCATACCGACATGTGTGATAAACACATACCGACATGGGTGATAAACACGAGATGAGTCCCCATACCGACATGGGTGATAAACACGTGACGAGTCCCCATACCGACATGTATGATAAACACGAGATGAGTCCCTATACCGACATGGGTGATAAACACGAGATGAGTCCCCATACCGACATGTGTGATAAACACGAGATGAGTCCCCATACCGACATGGGTGATAAACACGATATGAGTCCCCATACCGACATGTATGATAAACACGAGATGAGTCCCCATACCGACATGGGTGATAAACACGATGAGTCCCCATAGGGTGATAAACACGAGATGAGTCCCCATACCGACATGGGTGATAAACACGAGATGAGTCCCCATACCGACATTGGTGATAAACACGAGATGAGTCCCCATACCGACATGGGTGATAAACACGAGATGAGTCCCCATATCGACATGTGTGATAAACACGAGATGAGTCCCCATACCGAGATGTGTGATAAACACGAGATGAGTCCCCATACCGACATGGGTGATAAACACGATGAGTCCCCATACCGACATGTGTGGTAAACACGAGATGAGTCCCCATACCGACATGGGTGATAAACACGATGAGTCCCCATACCGACATGTGTGATAAACACGAGATGAATACCCATACCGACATGTGTGATAAACACGATGAGTCCCCATACCTACATGGGTGATAAACACGAGATGAATCCCCATACCTACATGTGTGATAAACACGAGATGAGTCCCCATACCGACATGTGTGATAAACACGATATTAGTCCCCATACCGACATGTGTGATAAACACGAGATGAGTCCCCATACCGATATGTGTGATAAACACGAGATGCGTCCCCATACCGCCATGTGTGATAAACACGAGATGAGTCCCCATACCGACATGTGTGATAAACACGAGATGAGTCCCCATACCGACATGTGTGATAAACACATACCGACATGGGTGATAAACACGAGATGAGTCCCCATACCGATATGGGTGATAAACACGTGATGAGTCCCCATACCGACATGTATGATAAACACGAGATGAGTCCCTATACCGACATGGGTGATAGACACGAGATGAGTCCCCATACCGACATGTGTGATAAACACGAGATGAGTCCCCATACCGACATGGGTGATAAACACGAGATGAGTCCCCATACCGACATGTATGATAAACACGAGATGAGTCCCCATACCGACATGGGTGATAAACACGATGAGTCTACATACCGACATGGGTGATAAACACGAGATGAGTCCCCATACCGACATGGGTGATAAACACGAGATGAGTCCCCATACCGACATTGGTGATAAACACGAGATGAGTTCCCATACCGACATGGGTGATAAACACGAGATGAGTCCCCATATCGACATGTGTGATAAACTCGAGATGAGTCCCCATACCGAGATGTGTGATAAACACGATGAGTCCCCATACAGACATTGGTGATAAACACGAGATGAGTCCCCATACCGACATGGGTGATAAACACGATGAGTCCCCATACCGACATTGGTGGTAAACACGAGATGAGTCCCCATACCGACATGGGTGATAAACACGAGATGAGTCCCCATACCGACATGTGTGATAAACACGAGATGAGTCCCCATACCGACATGTGTGATAAACACGAGATGAGTCCCCATACCGACATGGGTGATAAACACGAGATGAGTCCCCATACCGACATGGGTGATAAACTCGAGATGAGTCCCCATACCGACATGGGTGATAAACACGATAATTGTAGGTGGGTTGTGTTGACGATTTAGCCGTGAGGCGAGTTTAATGAAAAATGGCAAATCAGTCGTATCGACGACAATAGGTCGTAAACGGCATCAAAGTTACATTGTCTATTATGCATCCAGTCCCTACCGAATAAACCGCCCGGTTTATAAAATAAACCCGGTTGGTGAATACGGGCTATGTCGGTTTAGACATGTGCGCCCGGTTCCGGGTGATTCAGAGCCGTAACGCCGGATTACTGCTTTATTAAATGGGGCCTATGTCGGATTAATTGGGCCTTATGCGTGGTCGTATGCCGTATACGGGATATGCGTGATGATTTAGAGCCGTACGTATCATTTCGAGTGCTGTAAAACCGTATATATGCGCCTTCTTTCGTACGTATCATTTCGAGTGCTGTAAAACCGTATATATACGCCTTCTTTCGGTGTTTAGGGCATCACATCGAATCCCGTTAGAGACACTAATTCGATGTACGGTTTCTTATCATATGTTTACAATTCATGCATTTACTTTCATAGTTTCTACAAATGTAAGGATTTCCGAATACGAAAATACTTAATAATATGAAAGTAATGAAATCCATTCCAAAATTTATAAATAAAGCTTGCACTGTATCGGGCCATTGTATGATTGCGAGATCATAGTGTTAGAACAGATCTGTTATTGGTTTAAAATTACAGCCTAGTATATTTCTTTTATCCAGAATTGTCAGATATATTCTTTATAATCATTGGCTCCTCTGCTCATTTCCCCGTCCGAAGCAGCAATCACGAAGACAAGGGTAGTTGTCTCTTTACTGAATGGAATTTCTAATTCGCCCGAAGAGGACTCACGAATAAAACACTCCACATGTGTTCACTCATACAATTCCAATAACCAATCACTAATAGTCCGTGTTATGTTCAACCTTTTAATTGCTTTTCATTCATATAACGGTAAGCATACAACACACAACATCGACTTGTCTCATATAAATGTATTGCTTCTTCAAACGTGTAGACGTCATTCATTGGCCATGACTGTGTCAGGTGCAGTTATATCTTGTCGATTCAAACACGATATACATGAAAGAATCCTTGTGGACAAATTGTCTCGTAAATTCTTAAAGCTTTTTTCAAAATATGCTTCAGTGCCAAGGTGCATATGCTTAATGCAAGAATAGCATGTTGTCTTCTTGTTTTTCCGTTCTAAATTGTTCTATAATAATTGCATGTAAGTGTGATGATATCTTGTTTTATATCTTTTCATTGCTTGTCTTTGCAGAGTTTAGGCTTTCTAATACCAGCTTCCGGCGTGGCAGAAGGTCCGTCCACAGACAAAAGGTAACTCTTGTTGAATTGAAAATATTTTATTATAGTGACCTAATTCGATGTAATGTACATAATAGTACGTGCACATGTTACATGTCCAATCAACCCGACCGTCCAACTATCGATCCGACCTATTATCAGTTCCCATTTAAATAGTGAATTTGCAAATCGTTTGGAGTCCATTCGAATATGAATATTCCAAGCTTAAATACACTGAAGTTGTGCCAGATACTAGAAGGCACCGGCCAATGTTCCATTCGGAGCTGGGATTTAAGCAAATATATGTACCCATGGTCAGAACACAAAATTAGTGCAGAAATTAAAAGCAATAGCTTATCAGTTACACCCCCACCTCCCCTCCATATACTCACTGCATATCAGACTCACACAAACGTTTGATATGTCACCTCACACTCTTGTCTATACCGATCTATACTTCGTTCCGCTATACTAAATCTATTTTCAATCAATTTCTTTCTATTATTCTATATAACAAAAATCTCATTTTGATATATATATCAATCCAGCCCACACTGTGAGTAGCTGAGTAACACATATACCAACAACGATCTTCTAGAATTAGTATGAACACAATTACCTAATATTATGTTATCATTCTCACGGAGTGTGCTTATTCACACGTAATCGGAAACGACCCCCATAAGATTTATGCTTGATGTCGGATCCCCTCCATAAAACAATATTCATGATTCATATTTTGTGTTACATACACTGTATTTGAAATATAAGGAATAAATACTGTTTACATCAAAGACTCGATGTGCTCTGTTCTGAACCGCGTCTACACAGTGAAAGTTCCGATATCCCCAAACTCCGCTACAGTAATCTAGAAAGAACCATTATATGTAACGGGTGGTGACTCAGGATGCATATTAAGCACACGCGAAGCTGTAAGCCCATGTTATTATTATCACATTAGTTGCATCTAATCCTAATATATGCATGTGCGTGTGCTTGAGCGCACTACATACTCGTATTTAAATTCGCGAAGTGTTCTTTTTCGCACAACCATCGATCGGTGCGCGAATTTAAAACTGAGCTAAAAAATAGTAAGACTTCTGAGTGTATACCAAATCGCACGAAAAATAAGAAGGTTATGTTATGAGTTGCATACATAACGGAAAATTTGACTGAATAGACCATTATATTCCAAACTGGAAACCAATCGTGAAAATACATATATTCCCGGCTGAATGTGCGCAAAAGCACGTCTCCGTAGCAATAACACTAAAGTGGCATCGTGGTCACACAGTCTGAGCTTATCACGTCAACCAATTATTTAAACATACATGTACATCAGCGAATTGTTGATTATTCTGAGGTCAGCACCCTACGTGCATGGTTGTGGTTTTACTTCTTTCAAGTCCATTACTATTTAAATAGTAATGATTTCCAGAGCATAAACGCCATCTTCAGAACAAAACAGTGGTGTAGTTCTGTTCTATACTCGATGTAAATTACCGTCGTAATTGTCTGTAACATACACACGTATCTTCTGGAAAGATTAAGAACTAAAACTGTCATTAGATACAAAACTTTTCGGAAATGATCTTGTCAGTTCTGAAATCTCGCAGCACTGTACGCGAATTCAAAATGCTGCGAATTCGAAACTGAGCGCAAATAGTACTGCGCGAATTTAAATACGTGTAAGCTAGTATAGGCTGTATATTTTGAATTTTCCGGAGTTACCCAATATGGCAACACATACTCATCTAAGTTTCATATGAATATACATATAGGCAACACATACAAACTCCGTGCAGATACTACATGTATAGCAAATGTACTCTAACAGGTGCACCCCTGTGCGTGTACACAGCAGTATTCGCGATTGGTGTGCTATGTATATGTCACTCACCGTGCAATTTATTTCAGGTTTCAGGATATGAGCCGGAAATTTCAAAACGAGGTCAACTTTGAATTGATTAAGAAGCTCAAGGATCTGAAAAACAATAGGTAAGGAATACAGACACCCATATGCAACATTCTGTCAAAGGCAACACCTCTTCACAAACACCCAGAGCCAGCCTTGTTTCCTAATTATTTACAAGCCTTGAAATAGTGTGTCTGTCATTTGCAGAATGAGGTCCCCAGAGGGATAATTTAGTGATGCTACCCCGCATAGCGGGCTAGCATCACCAAATTCACTCTCTGGGGACCTCATTCTGCTTTCACCTCAGCAGAATGAGGTTCCCAGAGGGTGAAATTGGTGATGCTAGCCCGCTATGTGGGGCAGCATAACTATATTCACCCTCTGGGGGACCTCATTCTGCAAATGACAGACACCCTATTTCAAGGCTTGATTATTCATATCCAACACCTCTTTCTACGCGACTAACTGGCACACCCATGTCACATTGGGTGGGGCACAGTCCACTAATAACTTACTGTCGATATCATAACTAGATCCGGTACATAATAAAGTCGACTATTATATCAGCTTGTAATAAGTAATAACTGCTTAATATTTAAAACCGTTCGGCCACTGACCTTCCTCAGTGATGATCCAAAAATACACTTTTGCCTACACATTACGATGTTACTTCACCAGATGAGAATCGGTTGTCGTGCGTCCAAATTGTCCATGATGACGTTAGAGATTCACATTGACGCAATCACGCTTGCACGGGAATTGAACCGTCTTCCGTTTCGCGTGTCGAGTCTTAGAATCCACAAACTATATGTGATATATAAGTCTAAGTTGATTCTCTCCGCTAACTTATCTCTATACAACCGAAATAATCATATTCTCAACAGAATGTCCTGTCACAAGGTTGGTAAACAGGTTTTTTATGGTTTCCCGGTGGTGTTCGGCGATCCTCTTCGAGCCCTCATTCACAATTCGTACTTGAAAGTACGTAGACACAATTTCTCCTTTTACCATTATATTTGTTCTTAAAACGGAAATATGTATCAGCTGAATCATGTATTACTGATATGGTCGCAATTTAACATAGCGCGATTTGCTTATCTTTTGATGTATAATAATGGGCAATAGCTTCGTACCATGTCGATGCGCTACGTGTGGAGGTGATTCGAATACTAGTTTAATTCTCTCCGACTTCATAGAATGTCAATATATTTCCTATATATTCCGCCAACGTATAATGACTTATTAAAATTATGTTTCTACGAGGGAACCCGATTTAACTTCTGTTGCTAGACAGTTTGACGTTCCTTTCAACATCATCTATAGCTTTAAGAGTTCCCGCTCGATGAAACGTGAGCTATCCTCTCTCTTTCTAATTTGTGTCTTCAATAACTTATAATATTGTTCCTTTGCACATAGTTTCCTCACCCTAAGATCGATACCATACACAACGGCTCTCGTATAGGCGGTTATATTCTAGTTCAGGTAGATAATTTTGAGCGAGGGCTTGTAATATATAAAGGTCCTTGTATACCTTCACATATATGTCCAGAAACTCTATCGTACTGTGGCTGTACATGCACCTAATATTTACTTTAATATTTTTGTGGATATTATTTGCGCGTGCTTTGAACTATGTGAGTGATTTCAGACAGTGTATCCATGTTTGAAACCGTCATCTATATATTGCGCATAAAATATGTTGTCATTTTGAGTTTAATCAATGATTCATCCCATTTCCTCATTTAAGAACAAGCAACATTTCTTTCGAGACTCGATCCAATGGCAATTCGGCATGTTTGTTAAAATTGGTTGTTGTTTAGACCAACGCTGTTGTATTGAGCAATACTTGGGTATCGTTCGCATCGATCTTACATGCCACAAATCATTGGTATCGTGGTACAGATGGGTACAATGAGTTTGAGTTTGAGTAAAAGATATTATAACAAAATCTGGGCAGATTCATCTATTAAATGTTGGTCATATCACATGTCCAGAACAAATGGCACGCTATTTTAAATGTAGTCTGAATAGCCAATTTCGAGGCATCTGGCTATCTGACATAGAAAAATCTTGCCGAGGCAATACCTAGAAAATTTTCAAACACGATATTAATTTCGAAAGATACTTGGATTATTTGGATACAAAAAACAGAATAACTTTGTGTCAATTCCGTACTTGTAACCACCGCTTGCCAATAGAGAAAGGTCGATGGAACGATACAAACTTACTAAATAGACTATGTCCATTATGTAATAAACGACAGCTCGGAGACGGACTGCATTATCTACTAGAATGTATATGTTTTAGCGAAGAAAGAAATCGTATCTTGCCTAGCAAATTTACCAACATAGATCATGCAAATATATTGACATTTTAGACGAGCTGCTGAATTTGGAAGATATGACTAGTCTGCGTAGATTATGCTCCTTCATCCGGCTGATACAGCTTAAGTTAAACACATATGAATAACTCGTAGTGTTGTTGTTGATGTTGTTGTTATAATAGTCTCAGAGATTTGCTGCGATATGATGATGATGAATATAATGATAATGATAACAATGATGGTGCTGAATATGATGATGATGATGACGATGATGGTGATGATGATGACGATGTTAATGCTATTAAAGGCACGTGCGGCCTTGGTTGTCGAAAATATTCATATTTGTTCCAATCACCGTAAACAGAAAAACATTAACACGCATACAGTTTCGTTCATATATACCATGACCATCGCGTAAACAGCATGTTATCATAAAGATTTACTATATTTTACCTAAGCAAGAGCCTGATTGTGTTACAGAAGACAGCACAATGCTGCTGGCTAATCACACACAAAATGGCATAAACGCTCTTTATTCGTACCATATCAGGAATTCACCAACAAAGAACGCTCTTTATGTTTACCATCATAATATAAACAAACACCAGAAAAGTAACTTTTTATGCCTTTGTTTACATAACAATGGTCAAATATATGACAATAACATACTGTTTATGCGATATTTCTTATTTGAATACGGACAAAGTCTGTCTACATTTTGTTGTTCTTTCTGTTTGTGGCGGTTTTTGACGGGTGGAAATATTTTCACAGGATACCCACCGCCAAGGCCAACCGTACCTTTAATACATTAGGAAGGCGTTAATTATATTTACACCAAGAAGTTCTTGTATATATTATACATATGCTGTTATATTCTCATTCTTGTGTATATATGTTCTCCTTGTACTTCTCAATATCTATTTGATCAGAGAATAAAACATTATTACATCATAAAATAACGATATACATGTACCCTTTTGCGGAATCGTCTTTAAAGTTCGTACTGAGCCACCTCTGCCATCCTTTCCGGACGTATTTATACAAGTAACAATTGTACGACATGACACCTTTTCCTTGTGAATTTTGGGTTTCCCTACATTATATTTGATAAAGTAGTGATTGCTTGCCTGTCGTATCCCGATCCGAGTAGATATGATCGATGTTTTTATCTTTACGTATAACCGCATTTCAACAAAGTTCGACTATATCTATTTAAAGTATATAAGTGGTGTGCGAATGAATAAAACAAGTCATTCCTATCATCACGTCGATATATATAATACACGCATATAAAGTGTTTCTGAATAACGAATTTACCCCACGAGCTTTAGCGATTGGGTTAAATCGCCAATCTCACGAGTGGTTAAATTCGTTAGTCAGAAACACTAATTGTGTATTTTGTTTATGCCATGATCACTTCTTGTTAGATTGTTTACCACACTTCAAGAAATAAAACCAGAGTGATTGTAATAACGGAAAAGTGTTCACCCATTTTGAACCTCACCGCTGATCGATAATCAATGTGAAGTAGATGGCATGGTATAGTAATACCAAAGTAGCTGAAATGGTTTGTGTCCATTCGAATAGAGGTCATCTAAAAAGTACTTTTTGATACCGTTCAAATCTTTATGTCGCGTAACTTCGATAAATAAAGTGTGATCATGTATATTTGTTTGAATTGCACTGTTTGTGACATTATTTTTGATGTATGTGAATTTTGTTCGTTTTATACTGAACGAGCCATGAAGCATATTCGCTAAACATAACTTGCACCGGTTTCTGTACGGGTCGCGAAAGGTCACACGCGATATGGTCCCCTATATAGCATTAAAGCTTTGTCATTCGAAATGCATGGGTGGAATTAAACCTAGTGACGTTGCTTAATCATACAGCGCCGACTAAACTACAAATTTAAATAGCTGTCGTTTATACTGTAGAAACATAACAGACCATACCATTTCCCAACAACCATAAAACGAAGCAAGTGATTGATGTATTGGTCTATTGGCCGATCACTTGTCCCCCAATCCTATTGCTATGTATAACAACGATTACGTTGTGTTGAAATAAACTAATCTACAACTGCACACGCCTGATCATTTATCACATGGTCCTATATGTATTTCCTTATTATTTATTATAGAACGGATTGCTTTTCTCTCATCCTTCATAGCATTTGAATGTTTGTACTTGTCAATACTAGCCCGTTATATCACGTTTCACTAGAGTGATATATTGGTTCAGAGCACGAACGCGTCCCGAATGTGTGTGATACCCTCACCGTCGCCTGTGCCTTTCCAAACCACATAGGTATGTGAGCAGCTTAGACTTCATATTCAGTTGTCTTGTTT
The DNA here is from genome assembly GCA_032622095.1 of Siphonodentalium dalli. Taxonomy (NCBI): domain Eukaryota; kingdom Metazoa; phylum Mollusca; class Scaphopoda; order Gadilida; family Siphonodentaliidae; genus Siphonodentalium; species Siphonodentalium dalli. The sequence continues at coordinate 59,489,263 of CP136062.1, forward strand.
GTCGGAATATGTGGGATGGGTAGATTACAAGAGACGATGCAAGTTAGGCACAACTCATAAAGGGGGGGGGGGGCTATACATGTAGCTCACGTCTCATCGAGCGGGAACTGTTGAAAGTATATGAATATATGCTGTTGAAAGAAGACAGTCTTTTGGGATGTCAAACTGAAAATATATATGTCAGAGTTTTGCAGGCATGGACTCAGTATGAGTATTAATTACTTAACTCAGTGAGCGTGAACAAATTATCATTTCTTATCGAAATAGCCATGTGTTATTTCGGAATGGTACGTTGAAATGTCCCCCAAACCAAATCAAGCTTGAAAATCGGTCCCGCGATCTTCACCAATGCCGGGGTCGAACCCGCGCCAACCTCGACTTGACGTCCAATGCCGGGGTCGAATCCGCACCAAGCTCGACTGCGATGACCTTATCGATATATAAGTAGATCTATATATAGATGTCGACCACATACATGCATTCAACATATCCTCCTGGAAATAGGTTCATATTGGACCTAAATATTCACATATGTTCACATTGGACTTATTTGATTATGAAATAAGCCAATAGTTGACGTTTACCCGTTTTTGTTGCGCGGGCAACAGTGAAAATTCATTATAAAGAGCGTACATCTGATAAGACGTGAGTTGGTTATTTTGATTCAGTTTGGGCGTAAGTCAGATTCAAATAATGTCGATATGGCTTATTTGCCTTTTTGAAATAAGATCAATATGAAATTATTTTCAAGAGAACAAGCAGGTGCATTAGAGTTGCCATGTCAGTGAGTGTGTGATGGGAGGGAGTATATGCTAGGTCAATATATCAGTTATGGACAAATACAGTAACTCATCAGAAGCTCTGGTATAAGGGGAATGCATCCATCCAATTTTACAAAAGAAATGAATACATATCCAGTGATTTATAATTTGCCATTATAAGCTATTACATGAACCGGACATGTGTTTTGAGTATTTGACCGTAATGCCCTTTAAGCTGATAACATAAGTTCAGGACAGTGAACTCAGTCTTGACTTTCGGGCCACTGGTGATATTTTATAAATATGTCCATGAAATATCAGATGTTACCCTTCAGGCCATGGTATGGGAGCCGCTGGAGTCGCATCGTACTGCGATATAATGACAGCACTATGGAGGTGGCCTATTCCAAGCACGAAGATACTCTGTTCCGGTTATGTTTATCGTGTTCATTCATCATATTTGTTGTTCAACTCATTACACAAGTACTCATGCGTCAGAGGTAGGTGAACTACTATTACAACTTATGGTCAAACTACAGTAATGCTCTAATTAATCGACCCCTTAACCACAGCATAATTATGGGTAACTTTTCAGGATTTAGTCGGAAATATGGCTTGTTGCCATTCATCGGAAAGCCCTCCTGAGAACTTTCCGATGAATGGCAACAAGCCATATTTCCGACTAAATCCTGAAAAGTTACCCATAATTCTGCTGTGGTTAAGGGGTCGATTAATTAGAGCATTACTGTATGTTGTTCGATGTACGGAATGGCCGCTTAATGTTCCGACGCCGTTTCCAAAACCATATTCGATCATTGTAATTTGAGCACGAAATATCATAAACATATTATAACAATAACATATTTGAATGTATTTCCATGCAAATATAGAATAAGTACTTGCAAGCCAACACTTTGAATTTAATTATGGTTTTAGACTGCATATCCAAGTCTGGGGAACTACTTTTAAAATCATAATGTATGAAATTGTTTTTCTTTGACATAAAGTTTTGAAACATGGATCTGCATGTACTGTCGGAACATAGCAAGCCATTGCGGTGAAAATTAAGAGAATGTTGCGCAGTATAAATATATGTATCTCCCCGCATTCAGTGGGTAATTATATTAAACAGCGGAGAATATCAAAGTACGACAACATTCGTTTAACTGACGGAATTTTCTGTTCGAATCCTTGGTTATGGTACAGTATTCTTGGTTACGCAACATGCAATGTATAGCAGTCTTCAGTCATATCAGAGATGTCGTCATACTCTAGTTGTTGCTTGTATATGATGTTTATGTTCATCCTTCTCGGTCCGGTATGTTAATGTGTTCGTTCAAAACTAGTAGGAGGGGTTTAAATGTCCTGCGTTTGATTAGTGCATATTCGAGAAGGATCAAATTACATTCTATGTTTACTGCAAAATGTAGGAAATTTTGAAAATACAGCTGGAATAATTTAATTGTTTTTGTCGCAATGTTGTGTACGAAGATGAAGCCGCAGTCTCGACCAAAAACCCGCAATAATTACCACACTATCTATATCTCTCGTTCTGTATATACGTATATTTTAACACCATAATAATTGTATACATGTACTTTACAGTGGCATTGCCTTCATCGTATCGAATGGAACTACGTTCATTATTGTATGTGTGCTGCTCTTATCGTACTTCGGGGAGGAATGCATGGTGAGTACTGATTTTTAATTATACAGTTACATCAGCATTGCGATGAAGTTTATAATTCACTTTGTGGTGGTTATTATAGAACTTTGGAAATTTCAGGATGTTGGCCATCACAAACGGGATACATTTACCCTTTTCTTACGAAATGTATTTCCCCACTCAGTTATAACATTATACACTGGAACTGTTTATTGTCCATTTAGATGGGTGTTCAGCAGTTCAGGTAATAAAAACAGACGACAGACAAGAATATAATACAATTGCAGAAGGATTCATGTTTATTGATCACTCTTGGTCAATGATTGGTGGGAAATGTTCAGATAATAAGTTCAACAAACGGCTTATGGTCGTTTGTTAAACATATTATCTGGACATTTCCTAAGGAACTACTCGTCATTAAGTATTTAGTAGATGTGAGTCTGGTCTTTGGTCACAATGAGTATCGCATAATATTTGCATCGTCGGGGTCCTTATCCGAAATTTCATAGTCAGGTTTAGCTGCACGTGTGTGTAACTTGTAACGTGTGTTACCGTTGTCAAGAGAAAACATCTCACTCACGTGACTATACCGCACAACGATGCACAGTCATACAATGTGTACGTGTTGCGCCTAACGTGTAGCTTTCGGAATTTGTAGCAAAGAGGAATAGTCCAATCTTCGAATAACCGACGATCAACCAACGCTCTGCTGCATGGGAAAACCCTGTGGCAATGCATTCTCTTATATATATGCGATTCGACCATAGGTCGCCTCGCATATGTAAGTGAATAATGCATTGGCTTAACAAATTTTATATTATTTTTTATAATTGTTAAAAATGTAAGAAAAAATACAAAATTGTTCAAGAATGTAAGAAATAATGATAAAAAATGATAAAAAGAATGCAAGAAAAACATTTTTTTTTTTAAAGAATGTAAGAACAAATTATAAAAAATTATTTGTTCTTACATTCTTTAAAAAAAAAAAAAATTCTTGCATTCTTTTTATCATTTTTTATCATTATTTTTACATTCTTGAACAATTTTGTATTTTTTCTTACATTTTTAACAATTATAAAAAATAATATAAAATTTATGTGAAACACTCCGGTAGGTAGTCCAAGTCTTCTTGTACTAAAACCAGCTAAGATATTGGGATGGCGATGCTGGCGTTTAGTCCAAGCCCGCCCTATATGCTCGCTTATGACACGGCTTAAGCGTTAGTGACCCGCTCAAATAAAACCACAATTATATGAAATAAAATATCACAATTGCGACAATAAACGGATATTTTCCGCAGAAGACATGCTATTTTATCTGTAACCCACATCAGTTGTGAATTTAAAACGGTAATTTAATGCGAAAAGAGACATTTACCTCAATGTTTACAATTTTTTAAAAGTATGCGAACTCGGTTGACCTCGCGAACTGTGTTCGGCATTTTCCGTTGAAAATATTCCGTAGATTTTGGAGAACAACGCAAATTACGATGAATTCTCCATTGTAATCGTAATTATGTGTGTCAATAAATAAAATAATAAATAGATTAATTAAACATTGGAGATATAAATGTAATACACTAAATAAATGAACCTTAAGTTTGAAAAGTCCCACTAAAACGGAAGAACTATATTTCGAAACTGTGTGATTCGGTTCTCCGATTATTTTATCAACACAGATGTCAAAATGCACACCACACGCATGGCAAGTCAGACACAAGAGATCTAATTTGCTCCAATTTTGACAAGTTGCTTGCGATAATTGTCAACAAAACTACCGTTCTGATCCTCCATTATGTCATTAAGTTTTTAGTGCGGGAATTGTTCTGAAAGCACATAGAAAACTGGACTTTCGGGCGATCGGTTTTCGCCATTTTTTTTCGGAAAACCCGCGCTATATATAGAAACGGAAAGTAGAATTCCCAGAACAAACAGCGGATTATGCCGAACTTATTCGGACCACTTCGGCTTTCGGTTAAAACGTAAACAAACAGAGAAACAAATCGATGTTTGTGGCAATCAACCGGAATATTCTATGTGTAATTTAACATTAAAGTTAGATTATTATACACCATTATGACCATTAGATGTAAGCCTTTCCGATGTATATAGCATCATGTATTTATTTGCTAGGTAAATCGAGTAAAATACACCACAAATTCCCGCCACAGATCGTGGGCGTAACTCATGTGGTAGGATTGGTATGCAAGCGGGCTTGGACTAAACGCCAGCATCGCCATCCCAATATCTTATCTGGTTTTAGTACAAGAAGACTTGGACTATCCGGTAGGGTGATCAAATACAAATTGAGAATATTCTTGCTTAAGGTAGTTATTTTTTACAAATAATATATCCAAATTAACTACACACGTCGTCATTCTTTAATATATATTAAATAAAAACGACTTTCAATGGCGAAATCGTTTTCGCTGGTTTGTCGCAGATAGTTGCGTCCCGAATCGAGAATTAAATATTTGCAATTGAGCGTAGGTCACATGATGTTTTCTATGGAGTGGTACGGTCGATTTGCTTGAGATTTTCGGCGATGATAGTAGAATGCTATATTCCTCCAGTTGGCATAGCGCCTGCATACCAACTTATCAGTTTCACTCACACGAACAAGTCCATAATATGTCTTTAAATTAATGCATGGTTCATGCACGGGTGACGCAAACTCATTGCTGATCAACAGCAGAGTGCATGCCCGCCCCCTTAATCTGAAGTGATGTTCTCGACTGCAAATTGGTTATCAGAAGGTACTCTGAGCTGTACGAAAACGATTATTATCCGTCATTTGTGTGGGCACTAATAGAGACCTTTCGCATAAACCATTATTACGATTACGGATAGGATATATTTTCCTTGTAACGTTGACACCATCTCAATTTACCTACAATAGCTAATTGATGAGACGGCATATGGCCCACTATATTCAGTTACATTATATCTGATGAAAATAGTAATGTGTGTCTCTTTCAGATCCCATGTTCTTATCCGTTTGTATTACACCATCCGGATATTTTTCGAGCGCCTCCAAGCAGGACCGATGGCACAATGTTGACACATCTGCACATAATTAAACTGCGTGGGGTATATTTCGTCTGACATAAGAACCCCCGTGTGTAAAGATATAATTTTGGCCGTATGCTTGAATGATATTTCCATATCCGTAACCGTATTCGTGATTTAGCGAAAGGTCTCTCATATCTGATTGCCTACGCACATATTATCCTCATATATCACGCGTACGTTATGACCAATCTTGTGTCATGGAATTGTGTTGCAATATTTATCACATCCTTTCTTTTCAGGATCCGATGTCGAAGGTCATGGACATTTTGGGTCACGTGACCATTCGGCTATCAAGTAGCCGTTCGTCGCGCACGGTGATAGCTGTTCTCGTCATTATTTGTACTGTGATATCGTCGTTCATTTATATTGTAAGTATATTATGAGGGTATCACCCCCCCCCCCCGTATATTAATTGTCATTGTCCCGTAAGAGAGTCATGATTGATCCTGGGAAATACAAAAACGGCGAGAACATGCGCACATGAGAACGAACAAAAATGAGAATTAGCATGTTAGAAAGTAAGAGTACTCATGTTCAGGAAGAGTATATTCGACAAAGATTGGAACGCATCTACGGAAGGAGTGCTAGAGTAAAAGCAATAACGGAGGGCGATGGATATCGGGAGTGAACAATGGACGATATATCTGACTAGAGAGAGAGAGAGAGAGAGAGAGAGAGAGAGAGAGAGAGAGAGAGAGAGAGAGAGAGAGAGAGAGAGAGAGAGAGAGAAGAGAGAGAGAGAGAGAGAGAGAGAGAGAGAGAGAGAGAGAGAGAGAGAGAGAGAGATGAGAGAGAGAGAGAGAGAGAGAGAGAGAGAGAGAGAGAGAGAGAACGAACGAATAAGATAAAGGTAAACACAAGATGTAACATACTACATACATGTATGAGGACAGCGATAACACAATGCCCACGACAAAAAAGCAAAATTCTGAGAAATATACGTGGAAGTGGTTTACGACTCAGCAACACATTTTATAATAGTATTATGAAACATTACCTTGTACATGTATATATAGTGATACGTACATGCACTTGCAATGCGTTGTGGTTGTTTTAGAGAAGTTGCACATGTACAATAAAGATACCGCGGTGTGCGTTGATATCACTGTAATATACGTAGAGTTCGCAGAGAGTTATATGGTATTTGATTGGACGAAACGCGATCTCTTGTAACATGTAATTTAGACCTTAAAGTTTGCCCAGGCGATAGGCTTTGAACTGTTACTCGGCTGCCGGCTTTACGGGAATTGTGTGAAATATTCTAAACAAATATATTGAGCCATGCATGTTCAGCCGCACGTACGTGTAACTTGTAACGTGGGTTACAATACTATTGTCATGGAGATGCAGTTAACGGGAACAGTCAGATTAGTTTACGACCAACCCTACACGCATAGTGCTATCGGCAACGTCTATGGTAACTTGTAAGTAATACTCGGATGACGAGAACAAGTTGTCACAAGCGATCAGCTTTACGTGGCTTCAACCAATTTAAACTGACAAACGCGCGTTATTGCTACAATATCAGGAATATAATAACACGGAAAGCTCTTGTCTATTCCATGTCGTGCAAATGGCTGTTATTTTTTTTAAAAGACCCAAACACCTTCTTCATATTTCCATTTCTCATTACGTCAGTGCGTCTTTTTTGGGTTACAGAATGCTCGTAGAAAGGTAGTTAAGATATATATCGACCTTTTTCGATACCGGGACACATTCAAAAGCGAATAATATTATTCATATCTTGGAGCACAAACACTCATGTGGCTTTAATATATGTCCACACATGCAAACAACTGCATGCATGCACAGCAATGATCATTCATTGGGTCAACGGAAGATAGGATTGTGTGTATGCTACACCTTTGACACACACTTTCTAAACAGTGTGATTGGTACGTGAAGGCGACATGATCGCGCGAGTCAGACAAAATCCGTTGGCAATGGCAACACACGTTATATATGTGGGTGTGGCATAACCTGGCTATTGCCTCCCTTGTGGTGGAATATAGAGAGCTATTTCCCCCACGATGGTGTCGTCCGAACAGTAATCAGGACTAATAGACTAATCGATACGTATGGTATCATATTAATTGCATCTTAATAATTATATTTGTTCTTACCGTATAAAACAACAGTAACACAATTAATGTAAGAGTTTCCTGAAATGAATGGTATTCATTGACAACTATTATTCAACTTTCTTGAGGAATTCAAAAGTGACTTGCAAAATGAAAATATGTGATGCCAAAAGTGCATGCAGCGCGAACCATGCAAATTACATCACAAAGCAGTCAATATGTGTATATTTTATTCGACAGGTTGATTGCTTTATACCGAATTCGGATGGTGGATCTGTGATAAATAGCACTAGTCATGAACAGCCTGATAGCCCGCGTTGCTTCCAACATGAGGTAGGTTTATGGTATATGACATATCAGAGGCTGGACATTGATGTCAGCCCTTCCTCTGGTTCGAGTCAATACTATAACACGTTTACATCCGCAATATTTGGAAGAATATAATCAACAATAATTGACGACATCCGTGCGTTGTGTAATGTTTTTGTTCTACATGGTTGTTAATATTTCGCACAATAGATATATACATGTACACAAATGTGTGGTACTTGACATTGTCTCTCTCTGAGCTTCTAGCTTACACACATAATAGTTGATACACTGCTGCCATTGTGTTTCCAGGATTGCAAGCAACTTACGAACATGCGATGTTATATAGTGCACATTTATACATGCTAGTTAGTATGCTCTCGAGTCTTGAAGCTTGCAAATTAAAATAACACTAGTTTTGGTTCAAAATGACTTCATGTTTTTTGTGTGAATCCAATACAAACACTATAAAAACGTTCTGTGTAACCCACCACCCAAGAACATGATAAAACTCAAATGTTCGCGAAATAAGATTTGCACCCGCCACCTTGGGCTGCCATTATACAACTGTTCCCAAATGGTAGAAATTCCATAGCGGATCCAGAAATTGTTATCACAGAGTGGGAAACTATGAGAATCAGTTCATCCCATTGTTGTGCGAACTTTCTAACTAATGTGTCAGGCATCAATTTTAAAGTGTTAAACATGTTTACCAAAGTTCGGAACGAGATACCCACCAAACCCGATACGTCCTAGACAGATAACCTTTGCAGTTCGTCCAAATTCGCGGACACGTTTGACTTAGCAAAGCTCCTTATCTGGCATATGCACATGCGAGCTAGTTAACCGGCTATCGACTTGATGTTGGATCCAAGACTGACTGACTGACGCATTTCCAAGGGACTGTTTTTTTATGAATTTGTTGTTAAAATACTTGGCCCTCAACCGTCCTACACCATTTGCATGATATGCTAACTTTTCAACCGGAGTGAACGTTTATTTATGTCGCAATAAATATGACTACATTGCTCATCGTTACCAGAATAGATAAAATATGGTGGTATGTGGTATTGTAATCAGGATTTGTTCGCTTCTCCTGACCACTCACTATGCCCGACAACGCCATATATGCACATAACTGTTTTGCAGATACCCCGTGGTCGGCAGTCGTATGTATTATGTATGTGTGGAGATCCGTGGTCCAGTGGTTAGCGCGTCAGACTTGTATTCGCTGTAAACACATCGATGCTATTTCGCAGCTCGTCGGTGGTATATTGTGATTTATCACACAGCAACGGCTTGGCCGCTTTGGGTGACGTGCAATTGTCGGATTGTTCGCTGTTTCGAATCCCGCGCCAAATTGTGACCCTTGAACAAGGTCACTCGTAGTGTGTCGGCTTCGCACCACTCGTGAGATAAACGAGTACCAGTCAGCTTGTCATGATGTTGAATATCAGAGCATGTTCTGTTCAAATTAGAGCAGCACCTGCAATGGCTGCAGCCGGTTCTTTGGTTGACTTGTACAAATGACTGGGGGTAATATTGTAATATGTAAAAGCGTGTTAGAGCGAGTAATTGGTTAATCGCAATACAAATATGTCATTATTAAATAGTTGACAATTCCGCATATTGGATAATAATGAACTACTACTAATACGAATTACAAATTTGCTTACAGTAGTCGTAAATGTTTCGGATAGTCCAAAATAGTGTCGTTCAAACTAGTTGACACTCACAGTAAGGTGATTCAGTTTTGTTTGTCGTGATTATTTTGTACTCAATGATGTTGTTCTCAAGTAAGAGTCGGTGGTAAGATCGATGATTCCATCTAGTGCATTTATTATCAGTAGTAAGAGCTCTTTCCATCAATGTATCACATTATTATAATCAATAAATTTGAAAAAATGATCAAGGAAATATGGGTTGATACCAAAATCTGACTTGGCACTGAAAGGGTTAAGTGCCACTTAGTTTCGTGTCTCTTTCAGTTATATATACCCAGCAGCTTACTTGTCATGACATCCAGCAGTGTCTTCTTCCAACTGGATCTCATATCAAAGCTAGTAACCACGGCTTTAGCTGCACTCGCGTATAATATTGTGTTCCACGTGTCAAGTTCCCAGCTCAGCCAGGAGTCTTCCAAGTGAGTAGACAGTTTGAAATACAGTAATGCCCTAATTAATCGACTCCATAACCACAGCAGAATTATGGGTAACTTTTCAGGATTTAGTCGGAAATATGGCTTGAGCTTTCCGATGAATGGCAACAAGCCATATTTCCGACTAAATCCTGAAAAGTTACCCATAATTCTGCTGTGGTTATGGAGTCGATTAATTAGGGCATTGCTGTAGCAACACATATATATAGTACTATTATAAATGCAGAATATAAAGTATGTAAAGTCCAAATGTAATCATATACATATGTAACGTATCGTTGGTATGAAATTGAGGCGATCAAAATAGGTAAGACTAATTGAAATCACAACATTATGTCCGCTGTTGTAACTTTCCTAAAAAGTAAAACTAATGCTACTGTATCAGCAATCTGTAAGATGAGACATTCGTTATTGTCCCAAGTGCAAATTATTCGAGTTTAACCGTTCCATGACTGGATTTTCCTGAAATTTTGCAGAAACCCTGTACCAGGGAGACTCGCATATGTAAGACAATACATTGCTCTAACAATATTTATCTTGACCAATGTATTCTCTTATATATGTCAGGCTCCATATGGGAGACTCGCATATATACGTGATTGCACTGGCACATGATATGAAATCCTGCACCAGCGCAGCTGCGGCCATGCCAGGGTTAAAAGGGTGATATATTTTCTAAGCAGATATGAACGACTTAATTTCACCTCTGTTTCCCTTTTCAGCAGCATTGTTCAGTCCACACAAACACCATGGATTGCTACCGTGTACACGATTATACACTTGGTTTCGCTACACATATTAGATAGAAAGGTAAGTACATGTGCGTGTGCAACAACTAATTTGTCACCCTCCTATATCAAAGCATTCATTTCTCACTCTCCAATCCAACATGATGTTCTTCAATATCCAATATTTTATCTCAACCACAGTATATCCCATCTCTCTCACCCATATGTCTGTATCTCGTCACCACGTCCATATCGTCGGCACACCTCGCTCGCGCATATACATCATCCATACCCCTCAGCTGTTACGCAAACAAAAATAGGGTATGCCTTCCTAATAATAATAATAATCATAATAATAATAATATATTTTTAAATAACCGTAAAACCACATGACAGTGTACTCTAATCTGCTTTACAATCTTCGACCGAATGTGAATATTGGTAATCTAAAGTAAGTACACGAAGTGTTGACCATATGCATGAGAGTGTTAACAGTTTAAAACAATATATGGACAAATAAATAAATGTTACTATGCCGGAGTGAGACCTCGATACAAATCAGTGGAAACAAATTGGGAACAAGTAATTCAGTAATATGAGTGCCAGTATTAAAACACTGGGTAGAATGAAACGAAATCAGTTAAGATGGATGCGGATATAGAGGATCTCCAACAAGTTATGATGATATAAAATTTTAGGAAACAAGTTTGATAAACTTGATACACAACGAGTCGTAGAAGAGTTGTGAATGGAATTTATCAAATGTGTTTATATCCATAATTGAATTTAATGAACAAAACGATAATTTTGTAATGTCTAGTTTTTGTGCCATTTTCTAAATAGTATTAATCCGCTCGTTAATTTACTTGGCGCGATGCCAAGTATCCCGGGAAGCACGCGGCGATTACACACTAGTCACAGATAAGAAAATATGTAATGGATTTGTCATTGATGTTATAGGGGTTTCATGTGATATATTAAAATATACTACCACTAGTAAAATGAGCCGTATGACGATGGATTTAAAAGATTCTGAAGTCTCGGGAAAATTTCCAATCATGCATGGAGCTCAACATAATTTATTTCTTACCGTTAATTTTAATCATGATTTTGAAAAACCTCAATACCAGAGGCCTTTCGGAAAACCACATATACAGTGTACATATACAAACAGGTTTGTCTTATGAAGCATACATATTCACAACAATGAGGAAGGTAGACCCATGCCTCTACAAAACATCAAATACTTTCTCGATTGGTGACCAGCACGCACCTTTTCTAAATGGAAATATGTAAAATCGAAATAGTGTTAGCGATCCAATATTCATAACCTGGGATGTTACAGAAACACTGACACGTGTCGCGTGTATGCATTCAACACGGTGTTGACGTTCAAAGTTATACGGACCAGGCGTCTCAACCAGCGTCATGACTGATAATTGTGAATCGACGTTGTGCGAATTATCTAAAAGAATATTATATTGACAATTATATTAGCATGTACTCGTTGGTTCAGTCCATCTGCGCTGATATCTCAGCCATTGATTTCAGGATCTCGATAAAATTATGTGTGGATGTTCAACATCACAAGAACTGTCAGTGAAATGCAAATTGTTAATGTTCGCATGTTCACTTGAATTGCTTAAACATATATGCCCGCGAGTGTATGTCAATGCCATTGGTGTCGCGACTGTATGTCAGCGCCATTGTTGTTGCGAGTGTATGCCATCGCCCGTGGTGACGCGAATGTATACCAGCGCTCATGGTGATGCTAGTGTATTCAGCACCCATTGAGTTTAATTGAGATGTACACGGGTGGGAACTGCATAAGTGGACACGACTTGTGTGCAACCATAGCGTGCATGTATACCAACTTGACTATGATCAGCACTGATTCGCCTGTATTATCTTATGCTGACATCACAACAGATTAAAGGTTGTTCCACACCGGGCGCGAGCGAGCGATTATAACGGCCGTTTTCTAACGTCCGTAGCAGTTCAAAGCGCGCGATTGTTATGTTCACACCGCAAGCGACCGACTCGCTGACCACGAGGCGATTATAGCAGTGATTTTATGCTTCGTCGAATTGTCGCTTTGTTGCAAACCAGCGAGATAATTGGACGGCTCTCAAATAGGTGTTTATACGACCGTTATTTTTCTATTTGATGACGGCACACTGATTTGTCGCCGCGATAATGGAGGATTTTAGCGAGAGGCTAATAAACGAAGTACAACGCATGTGTGTCTGTATGGCACATGTGTGTCTGTATGACTGTGTGTGTCTGTATGACTGTATGTATGTATGCATGTATGCCATGTGTGTATGTATGACTGTATGTCTCTATGAACCAATAATTAAACCATTTATTTTTGTTATTTTTCGTGACTGAAATTCCACCTTAGATTACTATATTCAGTTTATTCCTTGTAAAGAACTAAAATCATGGACCGTATAATCTGCTCCATTGGCTGGTGAATTATATTTTGGTATAATCAGGGGAAATGATAAAGAATATAACGAGGCTAGTTTATTCGAAAAGACGTTGTGGTAAACATGAGACAATGCATTCATCAACTAATAATAATCGCGTATTACCGGGTGGGAGCACTATTATAACTAATATGTAGAAACGATTACACATCAAATGTGTAAACCCGGTTAATACACATAGCAATGTGTAGTTTTACATACAAATACATTGACCAAGTGCCGTTCTACACATACTGTGTACGTTTTATTACACACACTTGTGTAAGAATGTAGATCGTGCGCATTGCGTGCCTTCAGTTTCATAGCCTGCTACATGACGACGATATTGTTTGAGTATATGTTTTGGAATACAATTTACTACTGTCTCAATACCCATGCAATTTTGAGTGACGAGAATAAACAAATTGTAGACAAGGAATGTAAGTTCAGAATTCCGACTTGTGAGTATTGTATTAATGATATATGAGGATATATTTGTTAAAACTTTCATGAAGAATACTGCTCTTACTCTTATTTATATGATTGTTGTAATACGTTAATACTAATCACGTGCAACCACGCCACGACCATGGTTTGTTCCTTTAAAACGAAAACTCACACATGACAGAGCAAAATATTACGTACCATTGTACGCCATGAAGTTTTAACATATAAATCTCCATTTGCCATGAATACTATATACCCACAGTTCGGAATACTGAACTTTACATTCTTGTCTACGATATATATGTGTAAGAATTTACACAACATGTGTAAGGCATAGGTGTTGATTTTATGCACACCAGTGTGTATACATGTGTATAAATTGACCCATTTATTGTGTAAAATATGTTTAAGATAAAAAATGAATAATGGTTGTGTAGCAGGGCTTCACGTTGTTTGTAGAAACCCCACACATTAGTCATAAGTGTGTGGGGTGGGGGTATCCCACATGCAGCCACCTGACTCCCCTGAAATTAGCGTACACACAGAATAATAACCTGTCTATCGCGCGCGACGAAGCATTTCAGTCGCTTGCGGTGTGGACATAAAAATCGCGCGATTTGAACTGCTACGGACGTTAGAAAACGGCCGTTATAATCGCTCGCTCGCGCCCGGTGTGGAACAACCTTTAGTATTGCCACTCGATTGAGAAATTACACACATTTCTATCATTTAATCATCATTGTTTGACACCGTAACGTAAGCAGGCGTTGCTCTCGATGCATTGTTTTTCATACCCACAACTGCTGATTACATGTTAACAAATTAAAAGTTTCAATTAAGATATTATTTCTATTTGTCCTTAGGCCATTTTCAAAACAATTGGACATTAACCAATTTGGCCACTGACAGCGTGGACCCTGATGCAACCTTTTATTATGATTGTGATTTTTCGAAACCTCGCTATTACCGTCAACTTTGCCTATACATACAGGTAGAGAAAGCCATGCGTTTAGACTTCTTTTGGAAGTATCAGTTCCAGAAGGAAGCCAACGAGGTGAAGACGACGGCGTCCGTGAACAGAGTGCTGCTGCAGAACATTCTACCAGAACATGTTGCTGATTACTTTCTCCGCTCTGGCGATCGAGAGGTAGATTTAGGATTATTATATTTTCATCAACCTTTTTAAGTCAAAATATAAATCATATCCCCACACCCAGAAGACCGAACGTGTTATCCTACTCGCAATATGTTATCATACTCTCAGCACTGCGTCATATGACGTCAATTTGTGCGTCATTTGGTATCCTTGCGCGTTATTTTAACATAAATGTATGGTGATCTTGTAGCTTTAAGAACGTATTATAGGTCTAATTATGCGTTTCATTGTGGCCTGGGTCATAAAAAACTGGTATAGAAGACATAATAAACACAACAGTCTCGTGAGATGCGAGGATTATTTTCTCTCGGCTGGAGCCTCGTAAAAATAATCATGCCCATCACACTCGAGGAGAAAACCCGTACACTACTCCGTACATTTACCTATTGTCTATTTATTTAACAGATGCTTTACTAAATTGATTATCCCATCCAGTTATGCACTTATGAGTAGTATACTTCACGTTGAGGGGTCTTCAGGAACAAATGATCACACGACAGACAAAAAGACAATGCAAGTGCACGAGTATTCATATCCATTGTGGAAAATGTTCAGATAGCAAGTTCAACATAATTATGACCGTTTGTTGAAGTTATTACATAAACATTTTCAAATGCAACTACTCATCAATTATTAATTAACCCTTTATATACTCATTGACGAGTAGATAGCCAAAACGAAATAAATAATCAGATATCAAGTTGAACAAACAGCCATAGATCGTTTCGAACTTATTATCTGAACATTTCCCATCAACGAATATGAATCCTTCTTCACTTTATGTTGCCTGTTGTCTGCTCATATTTCCTGAACACCCCTCCAGATAAAAAAAAACATGATATTCAAGTATATACTATTACTAGCGGATGTACCCGACATCTCTTTAAAGGCGAATTGCGTCACATATAAGTGCCTAGATATGCGTATTTGTATATCATGTTTATAGTCGTATGTATGCCTCAAATTACAACATATGTCATATTATTTAATTAATACAAAACAAGATTGAGCTCCAAACCTTATGATTCATAATTCAGGTCCGAACTGGGTAGGCCAAGTTCGCACTTTCCAGGCAATTCAGACAGAAATACTTGGAATCACCGCTATTCGTATCACAAAGGCATCGCGAAAATCCACAACATCATCCATAAGTAATCGGCTGAAGAAGTTCACAAACACTCATAAATGAGAACGGGTGTGTTATCGGCTACCACTTTCTGGCGAAGTATCGAATCTCTTTATAACAGGCGATCATTCGAATTTGTGCTAGGCTGACAAAATAAAGAGGTATTAAATCGTCTGTGTTGGGCCATCAAAACCTCATGTTAGTTGTCTTTTGGGCTGATCTAAGTATGTATGACAATGTATAGATTATGGTTTTATGATCACATATCGGAATGTCATTTGAATACGTGTTCATGTGTGTAAATGTTGCGTCTTGTTCATAACCTGGTGTGTCTGAATTTGTTTTTAGGAACTGTACAACGAATCTTATACCCGCGTATCTGTGATGTTTGCGGCCATTCCGAACTTCCAACATATGTTCCGGACTGACGACGGACACGAAAACAGCCTCCACTGCCTTCAGTTCCTCCACGAAATAATATCAGAATTCGATTCGGTAAGTTTTCGGGTGTGCAATGTGACTAGGCAATTTTACACTAGTTATATGGCAACATATGTTTCTGAAATACCACGAATCAGCACCATAAAGATGAGATGTACTCTCAGTTTCATATCATTTTCATTAAAACTATTTTTATTAATTATCGTGTTAACCCTTTCTATTCTAAATACTCTTTGACATGTAGTTCCCTAAGGAAATGTTCAGATAATAAGTTCAACAAACGACCATCGTCTGTTGAACTTTCTATCTAAAACCCCTGTCACACTCAGGCCGGCGCTCTCACTGCGCTGCAAAAGTACCAGCATATGAGTAACACACAGGAGGAGCGCCGAAAACTGTCGAAAATTGTCAAACTTTTAAAACAAAGTATGCTCCTGTTGCGTTCCTACTTTGTCAAGTCTCACGCTCTTAGTGCGTTCAAGTCGCTGTCATTGTGATGCTAGTACGTTCACAATAAGTTCGCAAAACGTGCTCTGCGCGGGCGCGGAGAGTATAGATAGCGCCTCCTGCTTTCTCCAGTCATAGTCAGTGTTTATGTTGTGGGGAAAATACCCAACACTCCGCAATAGATTAGCTGTCCGATTAAACTACTGTCACACTCCGCTGCAATCAGGCCGGCGCTTGCATTGAGCTGAAAAATAATCAAAGCGCCAAGCAAAGCGCAGTAAGGTATCCAAGAACGTATTGGTGACGCAGTTGACACTGGCTAGGACGGGAGAGAGTCTCCGTGATCGCCCCAGAGCGCCAGAGCGCCGCGCTTGTTTTGTGCATGCACAAAACAAGCGCAGAGGTTCGGCGTTCTGACCAGGCGTAGTACCGTCGCCATGACAACGCAAAGCGTACTAACAACGCAATGACAACGACTTGAACGCATTAAGAGCGTTTACGGCGTGGAGGAAACGCAGTGAGAGCGCGCGAGAGCGTGAAAATTGACGTGACAAAGCAGGAACGCAATGGGTCGTACAAAGAGCGCGACGAAAACGTGATAAGCGGGATAGGAGCATAGCTTGTCACGCGCGCCGCATGTATAACTGGTGGGGGAGTTTCTCGTTTCGCGAGCAGGCTGACATTATCAATGGGTATTTTATTAGTTTTATTTATAGAATGGGAATTTTTGGGATGATTAAAAGTCAAACTGCAAGCTGGAGGCCGAGTCCCGTATAAGGTGCATGTAGTTGGGGAAATTCACTTTCGTTTATTGTGTTAATCAACGTTGATTAATGTTGATTTTTGGTTTGTGATAAACTATATGTCAATTACAAATAAAATAAATTTCTGCAGCCCACTGGGGGTTGTGGTCGGAATCGGTCGAGTCGGCACCGGTTCGTTAATTAGGTGCTGGTTGTTATTGTTATTTAACGGAATTCTGAGTTGGTCATTCGCAAAACCAATATATTTTATATTCTACAATTACATTCTTGGGTTTATAATATATGATCTTGACCGCGTTACCATTTCTGACATTGGTTCTCTTGTTTTAACAGATTGAAAATTTCTGACAATTTTCCGCGCTTCCACTGTGCGTTACTCGTATTTTGATACTTTTTCAACTCAAACCAAACGCCAGCCTGATCGCAAAGACACACGCAATACAACTATATAATTCAGACATAACATATATCTACCAAAGACACACGCAATACAACTATATAATTCAGACATAACAGATACCTACCAAAGACACACACAATACAAATATATAATTCAGACATAACAGATACCTACCAAAGACACACGCAATACAACTATATAATTCAGACA
Organism: Siphonodentalium dalli; assembly: GCA_032622095.1. NCBI lineage: Eukaryota > Metazoa > Mollusca > Scaphopoda > Gadilida > Siphonodentaliidae > Siphonodentalium > Siphonodentalium dalli. Next base: position 59,507,499 of record CP136062.1, read on the forward strand.
TAACAGATACCTACCAAAGACACACGCAATACAACAGTTGGTGTGAGCAGACCGCATTTCGAAGTGGGATCGTACTGTAAACCTGCTGTAAACTCCGGAAGAACGCCATGTATAACCCTTGGGCGTAAAGCGAGCGCCAGAGTCGCAGTGGCAGCACAATGTGGACGTTCTATGAGCGGGAACCAGTCCATAACACCCCATGACAGCGCAGAAAGAGCGCAATAAGTTTTGGATTGAGCGTATTAAGGACGGGAAAGGCACGTAGTGAGAATTTGATTAATCTTACTGTAGTCGCAAAAGACAAGATTAATTCCGTGCTGCGACCACGAGAAGCTAATATGCGCTTTTGCTACGTCCACATAACGCTCACGTCGCTCGCTTGGCGCTTTGCTTTGCGCTGTCACGGCGACAGTACTACGTCCTGGTCAGAACGCCGAGTCTCTGCGCTTGTTTTGTGCATGCATAAAACAAGCGCGGAGCTCTGGCACCTATGGGCGACCATGGAGATCCTCGCCCGTTGTAGCCAGTGTCCACTGCGTCACCAATCGGTTCTTGGAGACCTTAGTGCGATTACGTGGGCGCTTTGATACTTTTGCAGCGCAATAAGAGCGCCGGCCTGAGTGTGACAGGGGCTTAAGCACTTCCCACCAATGAATGCGAATCCTTTTGTTATTTGTATTGTATGCTCATATTTTCTGAACATCCCTCAAACTAGATAATATACGATTCCTATCTATTCTTTTATTACTGGGTGAGAGAATGTATTAGTAAATCAAGGGTTAACTGAAACGAACATAGTTTGATAGTGACTTTCATTCCATCCATTTATGTCACATTCATAGTTCTGATGTTTAAAGGGGTGGCAATAGGTATGTTGTTATCTTTGTTCACATACACAATGACAGTATTTCTTATATGCAATTATATTCTCTATAGTTTATAACAGATGTGACAGTTGGTATTCGCCATTATGTTACCAAGGGAACGAGGCAATCAGAAACATGATAAAGTGGATTGTGTATGTGTACATCTGTATGGTTGTAACTGTGGGGGGGGGGGGGGTCGGGAACACCGATTGTATCTTTGTAACAATGCATAATCATCGCTATGGACATGGCGAGCTTATGATATAATCTGATATGATTTTCATAATACGTTGATAATAGAAGTTAGCATATACAGCAGTCAGAAGTGAAATACAAATACACAAAGAACCGAAATATTGATGGCACTCCAGCGATCTCGGAATCCAAACAGTCAGCCTGTGTAATGTTTACACCATCGCAGTCGTATTGTAATCTGGCGGCCAGTAACCATGGTAACACGAGTCTATACTGTTTCATGCCGTGTCGTATATACAGAATGCCATGGTATACGTTTATAGAAATTATGTCCCTATTTGTGTGAACATTATAAATTTTAGAATTACAATAGTTTGAACAGAACAATATTTATTGGAAGTTCTCGAAAATGTTTATTACTAACACATCCGATATAAATCGGAAGGCTTAGATAAAACAACTCGAAATTATTCAAGTGAGAAAAGACAATTGTACCTATAACACTCGACCGTTTCTGGAAATGATGACATGATCCTACGTATACGAATTACCCAGAGATGGGATTCATCGATAGAACATATTAGATGACATCCAGTTGAAACGGGAGAAGGGTGATAACTCTACATATAAAGTACGGAAATATATAATTAATGTTGACTACATAACGGAGATATTTAAACAAGTTTTTAAAGAAATAACGGACATATTTGAAAAACTTGTTGTTGAATGGCGTGTGCCAAACCTACTCAGTCCCACCTACGCAATTAGACAATTTGACTTATTGTAGGCCACACTTGTGGTGTTGTAAATTATTTCAAACAATCATCCGTTATTTCGTTCCATTTAGAGTTACAACCCTTCATTCTGCTTCAACCGAAGATTCCCTATTAAGATGTATCGATGGATCCTACCTCGATAGCCATTCCATGTGAAGAGTTTACGTATGTTATCGAGATGATATGCCCCTGGATTATTCGTATATATGGTGGATCATGGAAGGACCTCGTTGTATGACCTTAATGCATTGGGCCACGTGAAGCCGTTGAACCCGGTCTCATGTTTATAAATTATGTTGTTATCCATGGCAACAAGCAGTAACCTCTTTGGTTTTGCCATGTGACAAATGTGTTAGCGTTTATGCGTTTAAGGGAATATCGAATTAAATCCATACATCAGTGCGGTAGTTCATGCATTAATCAAGTTGACAACAAAGTCATAATCAGCCGGGATATATTGTGACATTTGTATTTGTAGTTACTCTCACAGACTTCATTTAGAGAAGTTGAGAAAATAAAAACAATCGGCGGAACTTACATGGCCGCGACCGGATTGCTGCCCGAACGAGAAAATTTCGAGGTTAGTGGCTGAATTTAAAATGACATTAACCCTTTACCCAACAGAACGGTCCTGTGCCAATGCATTCTCTTATATATGCGAGTCGACCATAGGTCGCCTCGCATATATAAGAGAATGCATTGGCTTAACACATTAAAAATTATAAAATTGTTAAAGAATGTAAGAAAAAATGGTAAAAAGTGTTAAAAACATTTTTGTTTAGGCCAATGCATTCTCTTATATATGCGAGGCGACCTATGGTCGACTCGCATATATAAGAGAATGCATTGGCACAGGGCATAACTGTAACTATCACAATGTGGTCAATGAGTCGGTTCCAATGATATCCATATTTGTATGGTTCTATTGAGACAGACCGAAGATATTTTAGGCTGTTGAAGCTTTATTTGGCCGGTTTTGGCCGGTTTGTTGGGTAAAGGGTTAACCCTTTCTACACTAAATGGATTTTCCCATTCAGTTATAATAATATACATTGGAGTGGTATCTATTATTCATTTCGAGGGGTGTGCAAGTAATACAAACTTAGCACATGACAGGCGGCAACATATAGCACAAGAGAAGAATGATTCATATTCATTGGTGGTAAATGTTTATATAATAGCATTTGTTGAACTTATTATCTGAACATTTCCCACGGGATAACTAATCATCACTGATGATTTAGTATAGAAAGGGTTCAACTTATTATCTGAACATTTCCTATGGGATAACTACTCATCACTGATGCTTTAGTATAGAAAGGGTTAAACGTAATATTTGAACATTTCCTATGGGATAACTACTCACCAATGATGCTTTAGTATAGAAATGGTTAAACTTAGTATCTGAACATTTCCTGTGGGATAACTACTCACCAATGATTCTTTAGTATAGAAAGCGTTAAGCTTAGTATATGAACATTTCCCATGGGATAACTACTCATCAATGATGCTTTAGTATATAAATGGTTAAACTTATTATCTGAACAATTCCTATGGGATAACTACTCATCAATGATGATTTAGTATAGAAAGGGTTAAACTTAGTATCTGAACAATTTCTATGGGATAACTACTCATCAATGATGATTTAGTATAGAAAGGGTTAAACTTAGTATCTGAACATTTCCTATGGGATAACTATTCACCAATGATGATTTAGTATAGAATGGGTTAAACTTAGTATCTGAACAATTTCTATGGGATAACTACTCATCAATGATGATTTAGTATAGAAAGGGTTAAACTTAGTATCTGAACATTTCCTATGGGATAACTATTCACCAATGATGATTTAGTATAGAACGGGTTAAACTTATTATCTGAACATTTCCTATGGGATAACTATTCACCAATGATGATTTAGTATAGAAAGGGTTAAACGTATTATCTGAACATTTCCTATGGGATAACTACTCACCAATGATGATTTAGTATAGAAAGGGTTAAACGTATTATCTGAACATTTCCTATGGGATAACTATTTCCAATGATGATTTAGTATAGAAGGGGTTAAACTTATTATCTGAACATTTCATATGGGATAACTATTCACCAATGATGATTTAGTATAGAAAGGGTTAAACCTTCCTGTTACATAATGCTCCTCTAACGCAGAACGTGTACAAGCCTGTCCTTTTTTGGCTAGTTTAATTCAACGAACAGTTTAACTATGCTCTGTCTAATGCTCGTTCGGTGTAATGTCGCCTGCAGTATTCATATATGGCATGCGTGGTCCTGTTTGTATAATAGTTTGTTACATGGTTTCAGACGTCCGATTCTGAAGAGAGGAACCTCTGCATAATGGCTCGGTTTGGCTTGTCGGTGTTGTCGAAAGTGTCGGATATTAACGATAGGATGAATGGGACAACTCTCGTCGTTCGAATAGGTACGTGTTAAGTGCATGTAGTAGTACACACTTTCCAGCAATGTTAGTCAACCTAATTGTGAGGGACTGTATTTTACATATATGATGAAATATAATAATATGTAAACATGTATCCCCCATGGATATTATATTTAATTTGAACAGTAGAGGTCGGCGTAAACAACTGTCTGCTCTTTGCAATTGGTGTGTTTGTACCGATAGTCACCTAGTAATTTATCTTAGTTTGCATTCCTGAACTAAACGAATTCAACATTGTGTTTACTAAAATTGAACAATTCAATTCCCAATTTGTCCGCATATGGCATGCAAGTGATCAGCTATGCACACTGTGACAAAGCGAATGTCAGTAGATGCGCTTAGTATACATGATATATATGTGATATACTGTGAACAATTTGAACCAAAACTGTTTCTAGCAACTTCAACTTATACAGCTGACTTGTTTTATAATTTTCGAAAACTATCGGAGTTGTAAAATAATTAAACCACCAAGCCAGTTGCTTTATGTCCTCCAGATCCTTAAATTCGTAATGTTCAGCCCCTGCAATCCTTGCACACATTCGTTCTGTTCTAATTAAACTAGATAAAATCCATCTTTGACTAAATTGTACTAGCTAATGAAATCGGTCTAGAGATACCTGTATGTCGAAACAATTTGCATTTGCAACAGCCTAATACCATAGTCCGGTTCGTGTCTTAGCGATAATACGAATTCACGCCACATTAGCGATGTCTACCTAGAACGGTGTATCTCGTTGTAGGATAGGTTTGTATGTAGCATATACACAAACGAACTGAGTAATGAACACCATTCTGTTACAAGAAAACTAAGATGCATGCATCAGGTCGCCCGTAAACAAGTTATCATAGAATTCTTGCAGCTGTCGATTATACATTTTGGAATATCTGCCTGTATGTATGTGTGTATGAATGCATGTATGTATGTGTGTTATAGATTCGAACACTGCTCGACCGATCCGATTCGGATTTGGTATTTAATGTGTCAACCTGACCTCACTCATAGGCATGTTTCTGGACTTTGACCGATCCGACTAAAATTTGTGTGTAGGACTACTTCGATCCCGGGAGCAATATGGACGGGTCCAATTTCACGTGCGACCATGTCATCGAACGTGCTGATATAGGCATGTTTCTGGACCAATTGAAAAATAGTTTGTCCAGATGCTGTATATACCGGGTACTGCCCAGATGAAGGCGATCACAAATAAATTCCTAAATAGCCCGAACGAAGTCGAGTACATTAGCTAGTATTATATATTTCTAGATTTAGTTACAAACTTTATACCTGTATATTGTAGAAACAAATGTTTGACAAATGTATCTATATCAATATTACCATAGGGGTCATTAAAAATTAGATACGCCGAAACAAAAATTTGAAGGGCGCATGTGATAGTGAGGAATAATAGTATCATAGGTAAATTTAATTTATCGACGCTTGTTAATTTGCATTGGACTACATGTATCAGGTAATTTTTTATATTTCAAATGATGACAGGAATGTGGAAAGTTGAACTACCCAAGTAATACTGGCTATCCGCATGCACGAAGAGATATACATGTATATAAAAACCAAAATAGAAGATGGCTGCTGGCGACCATGTTTTCCAAAGAAATTCAAATCATTCGATAGCTCCCATCTAGTGGTCACCCCGAAGATCAATATGAAGTTTGGTGACTATCAGATGAGGGATGTGGTCTGTAGAGGTGCTAAATTCAGTCATACAAAGAGTAAGATACAAAATTGCTGTCTGTGGTCATGTTTTTACTCTCATCCTGGTTATCCAGAAGATCATTGTGGAATCTGGTGACAATCGGACAAGGGATTTATTCTATTATTTAGCCATCAAAATAGTAAAACTCAAGATCACCGCTGGCAGTGATATTTTCACTAGGAAATTTTGAGGAAAAAAATATGGCCCCCATCTAGTGGTGACCCAAACTATCCACATGAGAAACAGTTCTCCAATAAATGCTGGCTGCAGGGTGCGCCAATTGATTCAAATTTGAAATTTGACAGGGTGTACTGCTGGTGGCCATGTTTTCCCCGCAAATGTGATAGACTAATGAACAAAACCACTGAATCCGTTGAATCAATATACATATACACATATATATATATATATATGCATTGTTATCCACACTACTGGTATATAAAGATGCTGAAAATAACTATATTATACTAGTATACACAAAATAAACCATACATTATGGCTATGGGTTCTAATATCCGAACATGGCAGCTGAGAACTTGGTGTGAATTGAATATCTACCCCTCCACGTTAGAAACATGCCATTAAATAGCATAAGTATAATCTAGCTCGAAGACAGAAGTGATCCAGCAAACCGCTCTTAATTCAATCAGGTCATCACACCCCATGTATGGTCGATCACATGATGATCTAGGTGGAATCGGGCTTCTCAAAGTACCGCCGGTACCGCACATGCCGGTACTGGTATCGATACTTTGATAGTACCGCGGTTCCGGTACCGGTACTGGCAAGCCATTTTATAGTTCTAGGTATATCTGGAGGTAATACAGTGCTGACAATAACAAGCCACGAACTCTATTATTCACTTGAACTAATGATAATTTTATATCAGAATAAAGAAACTATTTCGGGATATCAGATACCATTTTGGAATATACTAACAAACTTTCCCGTAGAGTTTAGTGATGCGCAAATCACAATATAGACAATTCAATCAACCAAAATGAAACTATTCGTTGCACACGTTTTGTGGTTTTAACTTATTGTTTTTCGTGTATGATAAACTGATAGAAAGTAACGCGACACACGTCAGTGGTTTTCACTTCACAATATTCAATCAGAATAAATGTATTTGCAAAGTCGCGCGGTCGGCCATTTTAAATCTAAACAATAATGAGTCAAGTTAGGCAACAATTTATCTCCACGAGTTCCTATACCAAATATGAACTATCATGTCTATTCAGCAACTTACATGTACATTATGCACGGTTCGTGGATATTCGTTCCCGATTTTATTATATAACTGGAGGTGCCATGAGTCACATTTAATTTAAAAATGGTCTACCTTATATATGCAAACTGATACGACACGTGAACGGGTACGTGTGTATGTGATTAATCAAAACGTGTGGGCCATACTAGTGGGTGGGTTCGTTGGTGAATAAATGATACGAAATTGTAACTGGGCTTAGTATATTATTGCCACAACTGGGCAAACATAACTGCAAAAATATAAGTTGCAATCACAAGTTCCCAACACAAAATAATCTTTGAAGATTAAAACAATATCACAAGACCGTGCTTTCAAAGAATTGGAATTCAACCATTGAAGAGTTATAATAGACACATAAAAAACAGGAACCACCCTTCCGTGACCGACCTCTCGCGCCATGAATACAATCACGATCGATGTGCATCGCGTGTAGTTTAAAGAGCGAAACTTGATACTACTGTATTTTGCCAAACAGCCTGCTGATCTACGAACGTGAATATATGCAACCACAGTACCGAGTACCGGCTGATCTACACACCAGTAACGTTACCGCAAAAAAATGCCCGAGTACGTGGTACCGGAACTGCGTACCGTTGAGAAGCCTGGGTGGAATTGTTGTATAAAAACAGCACTACATGTAAATATAAAATAAAACAGTGCTACATCTTATTACAGATTATTTCCACATACAGTGACTACAGGCAGTCTAACAAAATAAAGTTTCAATGACACTCTATCCGAAGAGGGGGATAATTTCATCTGTTACAGTCAATGGAGCGATTATGAATCTGGAAAGCTGAAATTTCTAAGTAATACTAGATATCGACATCACGCGTATAGTGTGTTTCAGAACGAAAAAGTGGAATAAAATCAACAAATTTGTAAATTTAAAAACAATTCAAACGTTGTTGTATTCCATGTCCCAGCCCGGACATATACACCATTGAGAAACAACGGACCGAACGCCATATAACACCCCGTATACACCCTTTATTCCGAGTCGGCCTCGTCCTCGGCCTCGGTGTACATTTTATAGTGTGTCCTCAATTGGCACACGTCGACTGGGGCGAGTTAGCCCTGGTGCGAGTAGGCCGATTCCGGCACCTTCTATCATTTGCATCAGGTATCCGTTTACGCTGGTTTACGCGTAATTTAATTTAGAAAGTTCCCCAATTAGTATCGTAAATAGAGCGACTGTATTTGACAGAGACTGCCTCTGTTATTGATTATCATGTTGTTATAATTAAAAAACGACAAATGCACATGCCGTTCAAACGTAGTAGTCTATTTTCCCCATGTTAAACCACATCCGCATAATACCAAATAACGCTAACCTACTGCAAATGTTTTACACGACAACTGTTCACATATTTGGGCTGAATTCATCTGATGTGGTATGATTCCTCAAAATAAACAACAAACCATCGTTACTTGGAAATGTAGTTTGGGCTAACAATTACACAAATCCTCCACCTCCTCTATCCTGACACACACGTCAGATGAGAAACAGCCATCATAGAACCGCCCAAATTGGGCGAAATGAAGTGAGCCGATATTTTCTGTTGTTGTTGTTGGTATAAATATTATTAGTATTGTTATAAGACATCCACGAATATGTATACTGATACTACATATTAGATGCATATGCAAGTGACGATAATGAGAACTGACGATGGCTGATAGAGAGACTACCATGGCTTCTAAATTCTTCCTATTTGTAAATAATGCACATCTCGCTAGTGCCAGGTGAACTCACGTCTTAGAGATTAAGCATATGAGAGGAAATTGTCACTTGCATGTATATGTAGGGGGCATTGTAGTCAGTTTAGTTAGTCAGTGTTTCTCTTTGGGTGTTTATGTGCTCTGGTTTGTTATTTTGCTGTTGCTTTTATAATTAATGCTATTGCCCAGCTGTATGTCGAAATAATGGGTGAGCACGTTCCCTGTAGCTGTTGAATGCATTTATTTTGAGACTAATGTGATATTATACCGAGTTATATATGTTTTATACGTATCCACTAAGTAGAATGCTGTGTTAAAACAATCACACGTTTGAATTATACCAGGCTAAATGGGTATCTCCCCGGGAGGTAAATTGTAACATCCGTTATTTCTCCATATCTACTTCCCGTTAAGGGTTCATTACTCGGACGAATACACATGTCTGTAAAGAATAATATCGGTACCTAATGTAATTGCTCAGTTTAAAGCCATCGTGTCGAATCACAAACGCATACATCGCAAAAATCACGCACAATTAAAGGCATCATGCCGACTTATGAACACTTTGGTTTAAATATAATTTAGTCCATGAATAATACTTAATATTACATCCACTATTATATTACACCACTGAACGGATTCGACATCCATCTTGTTGATACCTTTAACCCTTTCAATTCTAAAGCATAATTGATGAGTAGGTGGTTTGTTGAACTTATTAACTAAATAATGTCCTCAATAAATAGGGCTGCTGATGCATTGTTATGTATCTGTCGTCTGCTTTTACCACCTTAGCATCCCTCCAAATCAACATTAATGTACCCATTTTAACTGACTGGGGAAAATCCATTTCGTATAGTCGGGGTTAAACTTCGTGTAATAATATTAGGATACCGATATATTTTTTTTATAATTGCATACTGGTTAAAACTATTAACCTGAGCATGCAGGTTGAAGTGGAAATATCGTTAAATGTTGGGAAACTAGCTGATGTGCCCGACTTCGTCCGGGCTATTTAGGGATTTATTTGTAATTGCGTCAGTCTGGGTAGAATATACAGCGTCAGGACTTCGTGAAAAGTATTAGGAGAAAGAAAAAAAAACTATTGTTAGATCGGTCCATAAACATGGCTATATGAGCGAGGTCAATGTCAAGGATACTGTCGCACGTGAAATTGGACCTGCCCATATTGTTCCCGGGATCAAAGTAGGCGTACATATCAAATTTGAGTCGGATCGGTTGAGCAGTTTTCCAGTCTATAACACACATACATACATACACACAGACAGAAGTTCCAATATATATAACAGAAGATATAGTGACGTTTCTACGACGTCGCGTGTTAACGGGATGAACTTCCTACGATCAGCTTTCACTTAAGCTCTAATGTTTAATTATCATATTTATTACATGATCCTACCCTTATTCCATTCAATAAACCCATTCTATTAATTGTGATATTAAAAGTTCGTTTAATAACAGGAAATAGTGCCAGGTGACCTTTGACTTCCGGTTTGTAGTCTGTTTACATTCCGTATGTTACGTCTCAAAATGCTATGGCTTCCAATATTTTTCTAACAAACTATAATGAATGAAGAGTTTGAAAAGTTATGTCATTAAATATACGCCATTAAAATACGCCAAAGATTCTTTATTTGTCTGGGATTATTTCTTTACGCGAGCAAAATATGTGAACGACGTGAACGTCATCGCATGCCTTATAGAACCGATGTAAGCTTCGCGTCCCGTTTGTCGACTTAAGTATGTTTTGCCGAGGTTTGTTGGATCATGTAATAAATCGAATTTTCATCTCGTCCCAAAGGCTCGGTCCAGACATAATGTACTGGACTCGTTTTGTTAATTCCGCTATAAACTGTGGACTCATTTAAGAAACCAATGACAAAATACTATAGTAAATGGTGTGGGCTTAATATGTAGATATATTATAACCACATAATATCAACTAACATCATTATTCGTTCATTATGATAGGTGTAACACACGGGCCCGTTGTCGCGGGTGTGATTGGAGCCAGGAAGCCTGTTTATGATATCTGGGGTGACACTGTGAATGTAGCCAGTCGAATGGAGAGCTCTGGTGTTAGTGGTAAAATACAAGTAAGTTTACAAACTCTGCGTTTGTCCATACCAAGCGATACGTCATAGGATTGTGAACATTTGCATACATGTATAATTGATATTGCTGAATCACATGGGCTTGGAGCGCGCTCCATTACTCCCCCTTCATGTGCTGCCCCTACACGCTGCCCCTATACGCCCCAGCTTTACGCAATAGTAGTACACAGGAGACAAGGGGGCGATAGCATTTCCCCCGATTTACCATCGTTTGGAAACTTACAAAATTTAGCCCCTTTATCCGAGCATTGACATCGATATCATCACGAAGAATTCATCGTTAAATGAATACCACAAGCGCCCTTCAATTCCATTTCTATCCGTAGCATTTAATAAATGTTTCAGCACCGAATATTGTCTCACAAGAGTGTCAAAACTCCAAGTTGGTACGAATCGAAGGAAACAAATAAGAGTGTGAAGAATATCTACTCCCATCGAGCCTTCTGATAAATAATAAATAACAGTTTTGTATAGCATAAAATCCACCAAAGTGCTCTAATCGCTTGACAGGTTGAACATAAAATAAAATTGCAGACATAAGATATACGAACAACTAATAAAATAGCAACACTATATGCACCTTATAAAATAGAATGCACGTATTTACAATAACATAACAGTATTTAAGAAGTCGCAATTTATCTAGTAGTGATAAATAGGCTCACTGGGGGCCCACCGCCTCTGCTAAATCCGTCCGAAATCGGATAATCGTACATTGCGTAATCGCTAGGCTCCTGTGCGTTTCCGGCGAGAGAAAGTCTACTATATATGCCCATAACTTGAACTCAGGGAGCGTTATTGTCAGAAGTTTATATAATCAAATTATGTTTTCCCTTCAATAAAAGGCTATTATGTATGTGTAAAGCGGCTCTTGGTCCGCATGATTCAATAAACATGAAATTATCTGTATTGTTTCCCAACCTCATCATTTCCATTGCTTTTTACCATGAGAAAACCGAAAGCATTCTGAGTGGAGCATGTGGTCAATTGTACTACAATAATCAGTTGATTGTCATCTTGGTATTGTTTTAATATTGCCGATCGAAATCATTGTCATGCGGGGATCGTAAGTTTGTTAAAACAAGGTTTTATAAAATATCACATAATGATACGTTGCCTTTGCGATAACAAGCTACACGACGGGTGCGAATTCGGCGAAAGTGCACCAGTCCAAAATCGTCACCTCAGTTCGCTTTCATGTTGATTTCGATGCTTCATGGGTTTCATGAAGCTAAATGAAGGGATGTGGCGCCGGGGATATTACCATACCCGTGTATTCCACCACAGGGACGTGGTGACTGGGGGAATTTCAGGGGGACTAACCCTCCAACTTTGATCAACATTTTCAACAGCTGGAAATTTCTTGCCTCACACAGCGTCCAAATTTTGGATTGAAATTGCTATCAATTGTAAATATACCACCATTATAGATAGTGTCAGGTTGGTTGGAAATTTCCAACAGTTGGAAAGTTCAAACCCAGTGAACCTCTATTCGGACCCCTCTGTCTGGGCGGCGGCCATTTTGAATCGGATGTGTTTGGTGAATATGTGGGGTGTCTTGGGATCAACCCTACATCACTCTTTGTTCGACCTGAATCGCTAAAGGGCCGATACCTGTCATGGGTTCGCTATTTGAATCCCTCTGGACGGCGGCCATGTTACAACACCCTTCATTTGAGTGATATATTCATTTTTTCAAATAAGGAATAGAAGTCACATTCGTCGTATACGTTGAGTAAAATCTGAAAACGGCGGCCAGTTCGTAAACGTGGCAGCCATTCTGAATATGTCGACCATTGCGATTGGTTTGTCGGAAAAAAGTAAGTCTTCATAATTGACATGCACTGGCCATTCATGCCAAATGTCAGGGTTGCATCATAAAGTGAATGATTCTGTTACTATTCAAATGAAATTCAGCCGCCTTATTTATTTTCAATGGTAACATCTATATATTGCCATGCAAAGCACAAAGAGACACAAAGAGCCACCGTGTGCTTGTCTTTTAGTGTGCCACATGTAACACTGTAATATTTTTGCGTATTTGTGTCCCGGAGATAACAAACTTACCAGAAATTCATAGTTTGCCCATTGGAATGTCCCATTTCGGGTCGAAAAAACAAACTTTATCGCTGAAGGTTACGGTAAATTGTCGAAAACCCAGTGATAAACTCCTGATTGTTCGATCTTTCGTGAGTGCTACAACTCAAATTCAAGACACACGGATATACATACGGTGATATTGAAAAATCACACTTCAATTTTGAAAGAATAATTTGGATTGTTAAGAAAATACTTACCATTTTGAAGTGCCGTCACGCTAATTTTTATAAAATTGCAGAGAGGGCAACTTAGCATTTATCGATGAGCACTGGACGATTATACGATTTAGGATGGATCTAGCAGGAGCGGTGGACCCCCATGAGGCTATGCTAAAAATAAATATCAACTGCGAAAGTGTAAAAAAAATGCCGGACGGTAAACAATACAACACTATTATAAATTGTAATAAAAGATTGAAATTATATATTAAAACAAAACAATCAATGTGAATAAGAGTTTGATGACGCTAAAATAGACAGTGTTAAGTAGTTAATAATTTAATACTTCTTAATCAAAAATCTATGAAACAATAAATTAATGTATCTCTCTGAACGCCAAAGTATCGGCTGATAATTTATTTACGCAAGCAAATCAACACATCGTCGACAACATGTAATCTGCTATTAATTCTCATACATTTTAACTGTTTAAATGGCATTCGTGACATCATCTATAATATCAAATTCCATAGACGCGTATGGTTATTCTGCGACTTGTTAATGTGTATGCGTAAATAAATTATTAGCCCATAAATTAGCGTTAAGAGAGTGATAAATTAGTTGACTTGTTCATCGATTTCTGATTGAGATGTATTGTGGGGGGGGGGTAATTTTCTTCACGTATTTGTTTACATCTGAGTCGGATCAACTTGTTCTTTTGACGGTCTTGGGGAGACAAAATACGGTGTTCAAGCATAATTTATATTGAGTGATATGTATATATAAATGGACTTGTGGGGTTTTTGTGGTGTTAGTTGAAATTTGAATCCTTCCCGATCTATCAGTGACGGCTTCGATAAAATGCTCGGATAAATGGGCTAACTTTGTTCGATTTCCGAGCGGTGGTATATCTGGGTTACCACAACGTAAAGCATGCGGATTTTATATATGACGTGTAATGGCAGTGGTGTGGAAACCGTGTCAAACCTCTGTGTGGGAAGGCAGTTCATACGGAGGTTGAGGTTTTAAAATGACCAAGATCAAACTCGGGTAGTTATTAGAATAAGTGGTTAAATTTTAAACGGTAAATTAAATAATTTAAAGCAAAGGTTGCAATACAATTAAACCATGGTTCTAATAGATATTTAACCGTTTTAGGCCTATCAAGAGACCCTAAATTATGCCGCTATGGCGATATAGATTGGCGTAGAATTACCACCCTTTGATGGGCATATAAATACCGTTCTTTGGAACGGTACACCTGCCTGTCATTGATGGGTGCAATTTGTCCAACATAACCAGATATGGCCCTACAGACGTGCCACCCACAGAGGGATACGATTCTGCTTTTTCTAGGTGTTAGCGTGCATGTTTTTCTATTTAAGGTTCCTGAGAAAACAGCGGATATTCTTGCTGCGAATGGATTCCACATGGAGTATCGAGGAAAGATAACAGTTAAAGGGAAGCAACCCATGACGACATATCTTCTTAGTGAAACTGGAAATTCTACTATAGTGCCAATACATAACAGAGACTGTTCTAAAATGTGATTTGTTATGCAATATAAAGTAATGACCCACCAAACGCACTATGAGTTGTCTTATGATGCATCATATCCTCGCGGAAATACGCAATTATAATCGACCTATGATAATGTGAGTGGGGAGAGACACCCGTGCAACACCCATGTCGCCATGTCCCTAAATCCATGGATTATCATCACACATGTATCGTGAAATGTAGGTAGTAATTAGTAGTAATTTGCTTCCTCATACAGTCGGATGCCATCAGACGAAACTGACATAATTTTGTTTCGATTCTGAGAATTGAAGGGTTACACTTCAAATTCAAGTTGCGTGTGGAGGAAATGAATCCGACGACGCACGCTTATCGTTGACACTCCAAGTTATTCGGCATGATATTCTCAACTAAAGTACTTACCTGTACTTATTCCGGTCCCCAGTTGGTGATGGTGGTACTTGGTGCATTATCCAAATAATAATCCATTAAACGAGAATGATCACAAATCAGGTTCATTCAATGAACCATAGCACTATTTGAAAAAGAAACATGCGACCTGTTAATAATGACGTTAAAATGGCGCTACGACGTAATCGACCGATTTTTCCACACTGTGACCAACGTTGGGCAGATATCGCCTAGTGCGTCACGTTTTCAACGTCCGACCAACGTCAAACAAGCGGTAAAACCAACGTTGGTTGTCCAACGTCGGGCCAACATAGCCATGCTATCTGGAAATTGTGGTGGCTCTCCTGTGAGACGGATTAGATTTTGTTTCCATTAAGGTTACGAATTGTAACTGAATAGTGTGAAGACATATTTGCTATAACGCGTGCACGTTATATAAATTGTATTCAAACTTTTCGGTTTAAATCTAAATCGAAACAAGAGTTATTTCTTAAGTAATGCAGCCTAATATATATTGATATGTTGGAGTTATGTATACTAATTCAGCAAATATGTGAAGTATGATATTAGTGCCAAATTACTAAGCAGGTACGCATGATTCACCGCTCTCTGTTAACTGATATCATTATGAATGGGGGTAGCGATTGACATCGTCATAGGGGTATTGCCATTTGTTATTATTCCGTTTGTTTCATATTTCAAGAACAAGTTTGTGAACACATATATATGGATGTCGAATAGTCTTCAGCTTCCAGTCTAAATGCCAGACGATAAGTTGGTGTTCAATTGTACATCTGAGCTTTTGACACCCACAGCAAGTTTCCACTATCAACTGAATGTCCTCCCCCATTATATGGCCACATGCCTACTGAACTATGGGTGGATGCAACACACATCGGAATATTATGTTAAGTACACGTGCACTGTATGATAGTCCAATCACATGTACAACAACACACTGCATACAACCCTGGGCTCAAATTGAATTGTCAGTTCACATGCCACACTAAAGACAACATTCCTGACTTGTATTTTAACCTGCGCCAAATTTGTACGACATGTGCATTTAAGTTGTTATCATCTGTATACATATTTTTGAGTAGTAAATAAATAAGTTTAACACAAACCCTACCGATTGGGCCATCACACAACTCCATACGTTAAGGGTCGATTGCCAAATGCGGACGCCAGTTCGACTAGATGCGGCGAATGTAACGCTTTAATGACGGCGCTGTGCAACATTAAATATCCTGTGCCGGTGCATTACTTCTATGTGAGTCTCATATAGGGAGCCTCGCATACATAAGAGAATGCACTGGCTTAAAGGAACAAGGTAATTATTGTTAGGCCAATATATTTTCTTATATATGTGAAGCTCCCGATGGAACGGGGCTTTCGATAACAAATCAGGAAACTCCAGTCATCGAAGAGATACATATGTGTGTTAGCTTACTGAAAAGCTACATGTGTGCCACCCATTGTATTTCCCAACAAATCCGTCATCGTGATAACCTCGCCGTTTAAATTGTTTGAAGTTGGTTAGTTAATAGGGAAACAAGTGTAATCCTCATTATCGCCGCATCCTGAACATAAATGACACAGCTACTTGGGGTCGAATACTGAACCGTATTGACTGTAATGCGGTAGTACTGTACTGCTAACGGGTATTACTTGTAGTGTAGTTTACGGTAGAAGTGTTAAAACGTATTCGACTTGTTTTACGCATATGCGTGCATGATTGTTTTGTCTATGCAATACATGTAGCAAATCGTTGGTAGCGGGCCAACCACCCCCGAGCAGCAGTAATTACCAGCAGATGAGAGAAAACACATTTAAATGACCTACGGTTTGTAGCTCACCGTATCAGAACACACGTGTGCATCCGTATATGGGAATAATATACCCTAACCATTACAGTAGGTGGCATGTCGTATAACGGTATTGGCTCGGATCGGACCGTCATCGACACGGTCCGTGTTTCAGCATCTACAAGGCGTTGGGTGTTGGTCCGTTGGTTAACATGGGATTCTACTCGTGTCCAGACTTCAGGGCTCGAATTCACCAAGTGGGTTTTATATTATAAACCGGGTACATTTTATCTAGTAGCGACTGCATGAACAACATACCATCGCTGGCGTTTACGACAAAAAATGTCGTCGATTTGACTCATTCAATATATTAGATGGTCGACTCGCATGTATAAGAGAATGAATTTGCACAGCGTATTCGCAAAAATTCAGGAAGTTCCCGCCATGAAAGGGTTATATGGAGACTCAAAATGAATCTTTCTGTGGAACACGTTATGAAGAGGCATGTGCACACCAGAGCCAGAATACTGAGCTATCGGTCTCTGGGTAATTTGGCTACAGGTGTGCGCGGCATTTTATGCGAGTCCGATTGCTCTGAGTAATCGAGATCGCATGTGAAGCATGTTTGATATCTTCCCGACCCGTGAGAAAAATTGCAGTATGCGCGGATGCGAGCCTGATTGCTGAGATATTACCGGTGGAGTCTGAACAATTAAATTACGACAGCGGTGCCAGTGTGTATAACAATCAAAAAGCCTGTATCACGTGAGCGAGTACTTGTTTGTAGTAAGTCACGTGCTTATAGTTGATGCCGATAATGTCAATAAGTGCTTAGCATTATGACTCGCTAGTGTTCGCGGTACAGTGACGCCCGATCAATCGGCCTCAGAGACAGATAGCTCAGCAATCGGGCTCTGTTGTGAGCCGGTCTTCATTACTTGCAGCAGTGGTGTATATATACTGCACCAGATGAGAGAAAACATATTTAAATGAACTACGGATTGTAGCGGTTCAACCTTTAAAATTCGCCGTATCCGAACACACGTATGGTGATGTATATGGGAATAATAGAACCTAACCAGTACATAACGTCATTGGCTCGGATCAGACCGCCATCGACGCGGTCCGTGTTTTAGCATCTACAATGCGTTGGATGTTGGTCGGCTGGTTAACGTGGGCTGCTACTCGTGTCCAGACTTCAGGGCACGAATTCACCAACTGGATTTTATATTATAAACCTGGTATATTTTATCTGGTAGCGAATGATTGCACAACGTACCATCGCTGGCGTTTACGACAAACAAGGTCATCGGTGCGACTGACTCAATCTATCATATTTGCCATTAAATTTTGTCAATATTGGTCTCCGAGTAACTTCGCTACAGGTGTGCGCGGCATTTTACGCGAGTCCGATTGCTCTGAGTAATCGAAATCGCATATCAAGCATGTTTGATATTTTCTCGACCCGTGAGGCAAATTGCTCAAGTTGCCCGGATGCGAGCCCGATTGTTGAGATACCAGTGCGAGTCTGACCAATCAAATTACGACAGCGGTGCCAGTTTATATACAAATCAACAAGCCGGTATCACGTGAGCGAGTACCTGTCGATAGTAAGTCACGTGCTTACGGCTGATGGCGATAAGATCAATAAGTGCTGAGCAGTATGCCTCGCTAGTGTGCGCGGTAAAGCGCCGCCCGAGCAATCGGGCTCTAGTGTGAGCCGGCCTTCATTCCTTTCAGCAGTGGTGTTTACTGCTCCCTGGCCCTTCTCACGGTAGCTCATGGCTGATTAGAACAAAACGTGTGCATTTACGTTTATGTGTAATTATATGCTTTTATGTTACAGTGGCGATTACTCTCCGGTCGACGACCATTGCTAGCATCGTGTTGAGCCTCCGCGGTACAAAGTATATGGACTATGTATATACAAAGTGGTTATCGTGAACCCAGTAGTTATGCGGGTACGATAACTGTTTAGTCCGTTTTAGTGGTTAATCCCGCTCCGAGATATGGTAAATACTTCGGCTGCAGCCAGTCACTGTACACAAATATGCCATATCGCAATGTTGACATATATGTCATATAGTGATATTATAGAGGTCAAGAGATTCAGATAATATACCATTCATGTGCCGAGTTCGGGTATTAGCCGAATACAGCTTTACATAATGTGTAGGTGTACAAACATTGTTTGTACATCACGTGCAAATAAGGTGATTGTATGCGCGTTCCAAGGAGGCGGCTATTTTACAAAGGAACTACAGCATACTTAAGCAAGGTAAGCACTTTAGCGTATTATTTAGCTTAACAATATTCATCAAGCTTAACACCAATTTATACGATCATAACATAAATAAGTTATCAGTCCTTCAATAGCTCCCCTCCCAACATAAACGGAGGATGACGCAAACAAAACAAACGAATAGTATGCATTGAAAAAAGAAATGTTCCACAGATTTTTGAATTTGACTCATTATACTGCCCTCCGATTTATTTGGTCCAGTTGTGATTAGTATAATCAGTATTAATGCATGCATTCAACGTATTATATAACACATGAGAGAAAAACAACAATTCGTCAATTGGATCCGACAACATGCATTGTGGGTGATCATAAGAGTCGTGTTCGTGAATCATACTCCACGTCCGCGTCATTCCGTGGTCGAATCATAATCATAAACGAATTGTCATTTACATCCGTGAACTGTATCTGCATGCAACCACAGTAATGCCCTAAATAATCGACTCCTTAACCACAGCAGAATTATGGGTAATTTTTTCAGGATTTAGTCGGAAATATGGCTTGTTGCCATTCATCGGAGAGAGCTTTCCGATGAATGGCAACAAGCCATATTTCCGACTAAATCCTGAAAAATTACCCATA
Source organism: Siphonodentalium dalli (assembly GCA_032622095.1). Lineage (NCBI taxonomy): Eukaryota > Metazoa > Mollusca > Scaphopoda > Gadilida > Siphonodentaliidae > Siphonodentalium > Siphonodentalium dalli. Next base: position 59,527,524 of record CP136062.1, read on the forward strand.
ATTATTATGTGGTTAAGAAGTCGATTATTTAGGGCATTACTATACGTGTATCATATATGGTTATTTTTGGTGAGACATCAACTTTTAAACCAATGGTAGGGAACAGAAGCTGGCAGCGCACGTGCTGGATTATTCATGTATCACACTTTCACCAATTTCCGTTTACAAGAGTAAACCACCCATATAGTTATTATGAACATATAGTGATTGGCATTAAATGAAGTGTAATCCTCATAAGTATGGTCGCGTTAATTAATGTATGTTTTGTGAACAATAATTTTGGCATATATACTAGGCATATCAATCAAATGAACCAAATTCCAAGTAGCGACAATTTGAATAGTTAATCGCACTATACATGTACATCCGTGTATATATTTGTTGATTAGGGTAGTGGACCACGTCCAGCGACTGACAATGGGCGACAACAATGGCTTCAAGGTCGGGGACAATTCCTTCCACCCAGCTGATTATGCCGTCGCAGGCATCTCTGTTCTTATTTCCCTCGGAATCGGGAGCTTATTTGCTTACAGGGCACGGAAAAAGGAGCAGACGACATCGGAGTTCCTCGTGGCTAGCAGGCAGGTCAGTGTCAGACAAAGTTTAGCTATGGTTATACTCGCTGCATGTATCTATTACATCTAAATATAGTGTTGGGAAACAACGTTCCATCAATAACATAGGACGCAAAAAATATGCGATGATATATAACTAAATAAATTTATCGAGGTGTGAATGTTATACTTTCAAGTGAGTGTTTATGAATAGTGTTATATCTCCCCGATCATCAGTGATAGTAATATAAATATCAGAGTTTAACTTGAGTTGAATTGGTTTACACGCTATTTATCTGAAATTGTTAAATTTTTTACCCTGTGCCAATGCATTCTATTATATATGCGAGTCGACCATAGGTCGCCTCGCATATATAAGAGAATGCATTGGCCTAACAATTTTTTACAATTTTAATAATTTTTTCTTGTATTCTTTAACAATTTTATAATTTCACCCATACAGAGCCCCAGACAAACATGAGCAGAAGACACTCGTCTATATGCTTCTATATATGTGTGGGGCTCCCTGCAGGGTAATGGGTGTTTTTTAATTTTTATGTCCTAAAAATTGTAAGAAACATTTATTTAAAAAAAATGATACAAAATTGTTAGGCCAATGCATTCTCTTATATATGAGAGGCGACATATATAAGAGAATGCATTGGCACAGGGTAACAAAAATATTAGAATATTTTGTACAAATGTTTTATGATGTGATTTAGAATAGATGGGGGTGAAAAAAACGAGTCATCGCTTACGTTGAGTTATCACTTCAGAGAAGAAAAAAGATGTGGCATATGTAAGAAGAACAGAGGGCAAGAGGCCAAGTTGAAGAGGACAGGATATGAATAACATGATAATGATGCATTGATGATAAGCGTAAACAAAATGATGATTCTGGTGAGGTCAGATGACAGAGAGATATTTGCATAGGGGGTGAGAGAAAGAGTGTGTGTGTGTGTGTTACAACTGCTGTGTGAACTTGATAGCTGCAAGTACATATTATACAGATAAATGAACCACCGGATGGTTTCGACCAATACACTATAGTAATCATTATAAATGTGAACCCTTTCATGACGGGAGCTGCGCTCGCGCAAAATTAAAGACCCTGTGCTAATGCATTATCTTATATATGCGACTCGACCATAGGTCGCGTCGCATATATACAATAACTAGCAGGGTTACCCGGCGTTGCCCAGGTTAAAGAGATCTGAAACCCTCTGTGGATATTTGGTGGGAATAGAGAATACTCTTGCTCTCAAAGTGTTACACGTATTCTCATAAATTGTATATCCAAATGGCATCACAAAACATGATTCTTACACATGGAATATAAGTAGTGGCTCACCTTGTCAGGTCGGAGCGATTATCATTTTGTTTATCACGTTTAATCCGTCCACCAATAAAGAAGTATTTATTTATTTACAACTGCGTATACTTCAGACGTTATAGCATGAAACATGAACATCATAAACACATTAGTTCGACAAAATAAAAGACGACAATTGTGTTATACATAGAGATGTATCAATCAATCAATCTAGTTTAAAAGAAATGATGTTATGCAAGTATGGCAGCTACATGTGCCAGACACCGCGATATTTTGAGTTGTTTATGTTAGGCGATGAGTCTGTTCTAAAAAATTAAAGAAATCCTCTGTATCGGACAGATATACCCTTGTCAGATGTCACTATATATTGGAGGATCCTGAAAAGTCATGTGCTACGGACTGCGTTTTCCTTTATTTCAGAAGTAACCATATTTGACTGCACACTGTGACCACTATTTTTGAACAGGCCTGCTCTACATTTCCATATCTCTTGGCAATTGTATATATATTTTTGGGAAACTATATTGAATGGGACAGACTCAATCGTGTTATAATATATACATGAGCCATTCTAATATGCAATCATCTGACGATTCAAGGTCCCCCGGTTTGAATGAATATATGTATCTCTTAAATAGATTGATATAAATATACATTGAATGCTTTCTTCTATGTATCTGTGTTGTATCTATGCCCTGATTTCCATCCCCATATAAATATGACAATTAAGAAGATATAATTGTTCAAGTGACTTAATTCAGTCACCATTTGTCGAGATTGTGAAATTGGAATGCCAAAAACTCCTTAGAACGATATGGAGATGGCCTGGGAGATGACTATATATAACTTTGTTGGATATTGGCGAATTGAACAATCTTATAAATGCTATAGTGAATCTCCTCTCGTCATCCATGACCCAAACGACCCCAATTGTGATTTAATTCATCATATCATTAGAGAAGAACGTGCATGAATTTGGTGGAATCAGTGCAAAATATATTTGTATCAAATTTGGTGCAACTCCCCTCATTCATGACTTGAACCGCGCCACTTTTGTCATATTTAAAACCACGTCTATTAGACTCATGCATGCATTATATAATGGAGATGATTATATATAAGTTTGGTGGTAATCGGCAACCAAACAAATTCTTATCATAGTTATTACCACCCCCCCCCCCCATCTCTCACCCAAACGGCACCTATTTCGCGTCTTTAAATAACACGTTTATATTCCTCGTATCACGGAGAAGTATAATATATCAATTTGGTCGAAATCTGTGCTAAAATAGCCCCTCAACTGACACCAACAACGTCACTTTAGAAAATCGTAACCCGCACCATTATCTTACTCGTAAAAAGTTACCCATGTTAGACCGCCTTGGTGCCATCTCGATTGTACCCTTAAAGTTATATATATAACACATAGACACATATTCGCAAATATTTGATTCAATGTATCATTTGAGAAGAACGTGTATGAGTTTGATGGTAATTGGCACTAAACATTTTTGTAAGTTTTTGGTGACCCTCCCGTCCCTATTTCGGACTCATGCGGCGCCACTTTTGAGATCATTAAACCACACACTTAGACTCATTATAGATATGAATATATATATAAAATTTATGAAAATTGGCGAGTATACAAATTCATATCAAATTTAGGGCCACCATTGCATATCTCTCACACAAAAAGGCACCAATTTGGCACATTTAAACCACACGATTAGATTATTCGTATCACGGAGAAGAATATGTATCAATCAGGTGGAAATCGGCGCTAAACACATTGTTTATCAATGTGTGTGTCCCTCTCACCGTCTGGGCACCCCTGACTCGAATGGCCCCACTTTTGACATCTTTAAACCACACAATTAGACTCCTGATATCATGGAGATTATTATTTGTAAGTTTGTTGCTAATCCGCGACTAAACAATTTTTTATCAAATTTAGTGCCCGCCCCACCCCACCCCCATCTCTCACCAAAGTTGGACCAATATGACGTTAAAATCACACGATTAGATTCCTCATATCATGGATAAGAATGTGTATCAATTTGGTGGAAATTTGCGCTAAAAATATTGTGTATCAATTTTGGTGCCCCTCTCCCTTTCAGTACACCCCTGACTCGAATGACGCCACTTTTGGCAGCTTTAAGCCACGCCATTACACACATCATACCATGGAGATGAATTTGTCTAAGTTTCGTGTCAATCGGCGACTAAACCAATTCTTATCAGATTTAGTACCCAACCACCGCCGCCCCCAAATCTGTCATCCCAACGACACCAATTTGGCGTCTTTAAATCACAAAAGTAGATTCCTTGTATCATTGAGAATATCTCAGAAGAATGTGCATCAATTTGGTGGAATTCGGTGCTAAATTATTTTTGATCAATTTTGGTGCCCCTCTCCCCTTCCGGGCATCCCTGACGCGAACGGCGCGACTTTTGACATATTTAAACCACACCATTAGATTCCTCATATTATGGGGATGATTATATATAAGTTCGGTGGCAATCGGCTACAAATTTTCTGCCCCTCCCCCTTTTCTGCCCCTGACAACAACGGCGTCAATTTAGAAAATTCTAACCCTCGCCATTATCTTTCTCGTAAAAAGTTACCCCTATTAGAACCCTTTTGTGCCATCTAGGTTGTCCCCTGTGAATTTCTATAGAACACAGACAGACAGACAGACAGACATTCGCAAATATAGATATAGATGCATTGGCCTAACAATTTTTTACATTATTAAAACAAATTTAATTTTTCTATCATTTGTTATTACATGCTTTAAATTTGTGTTTAACATTTATTCTATAACAATTTTTATCACATGTTCTTCTATTCTTTAACAATTAATCATTTTCATAATTATTTTCTTAAATTCTTTAACAATTTTATAATTTTTTTTCATTTTGTCTTACTTTCTTTATCAATTTTTATCAATATTTTCTTACAGTCTTTAACAATTTATATATATTTATTATCATTATTTCTTACATTCTTTAACAACTTTTTTTTTTTTTTTTTTTTTTTACTTCTTACATTTTTTGACAATTAAAAAACAATATTTAAAATTTGGTAGGACAATTCATTCTCTTATATATGCGAGGCGACCTATGGCCGACTCACATATATAACATAATGCATTGACACAGGGTTTTCGCAAAAATCAGTAAGCTACAGTCATGACTGGGTTAATATTAAATATATTTGACGAATGTGGTTCCTATTTCACGGTCAGTTTTACAACGGAGGTTTATTTTGAAATAATGAGTTATAATTTGACAAAATATTTTATGTTTCGGACATAAACTAGCTAGCGCAAATATATTAACGTCTAGATGCATGGTGTGCCTAAATTACCCGATAACTAAGAATGCATTATCCCCAGGACGCCGGGTATAAACGAAATGTTGTTATGTGGTACATGGGATTAATGTATCACAAACTTGAAGGTACACCAAACATTTAAAACAAAGATCCGACTCGTCATACATCAATGTTTATGTTCATGTTGCACATATTTGATTATGACATAAGCCCATAATGGACATGTAACCGTTATTTCATTTTATGGCCCGGGCCACAGTGAAAACACAATATTAAGAGCGTACATCTTGTAAGTTGATTTAGGTTCATATAGAGCGTAATTCAGATTCAAATAATGCCGATATGGGTTTATTTGTGTTTTATGAAATAGGTTCAATACGAGTTTATTTTCAGGAGAACGGGATGGACACATGCAATTGGAGGTTCTAGTTTTCCATCAATTCTACCAGATGAATGATGTTGCTCCAATAATAGAACATCTCTTTTTCCTTTAATATGGTTATCGGGATAATTGCCTGCGCTTTACACAAACAAATGACACCCAACATACCAAACACGTTTATTGCTTAATTTTTGTCTTATATTCTACAGCTTCGTCCAGTTCCGGTCGCCATATCATTGGTCGTCACATATCAGTCAGCTATATTCCTAATGAATGGACCGGCAGAGTTTTATTTCTATGGACTGAACGACTTCATAATTGCAATATCCTGGATACCTGCTCTGATGCTTGGATCCTTCCTCTTCGTGCCTATGATTCATAGGTTAAATATAAAAAGCACCAACGAGGTGAGTTACCATGGAAACGTGTACAATTCAAATGGAACAACTCGGACAAACCGCGTTGGTCATTCAACTTACTAATGGAATGCCATTTTCTTAGTCAATTCCACATAGTCTTGTAGTCATGGTATTCCCAATTATTGACACCATTTCAGAAATGTTGGAGATATATGTGGTTCCTGTGTTCTGTCTTTGCTCTCATTGAGATGCCACTGTGCAATCAAATACTGCGGCATTACCAATTTTAAGTGACAGGTGGTGCCATTTAACATATGGGTGTTGTTACATGAAAACATAATATCGGTGGTAAGATTCCCGTACACCACCAGTGGTGTATCACATCGCTAATTTTGTGGGTTCTGTTCTCTCCAGTTTCTGGAACTCCGATTTGGGAGTCGGATGATAAGAGTGCTGAACTCCTGCATTGGAATAGCCAGCAATGTAAGTTTACATTTATAAAACTAGACTCAGTGTTATTTATTTGATTCGGAAGCTTCAGTGCTCAGTTAAAGCCGAGTAATATACAAGCATTGTAATGTTCCAGGCTCCCAAAATAACTCGAGAATACATTGAAGGTCATGTGGACACATTACATATATATGGATAAAAAACTTCTCCAAATCGTATCATTTATCGTATCAAATGATAACACGGGTCCACTTTCTTTGACGGGGGAATTATTAATGCTCGATGTCAGCCCTAATATATTAATAGAAACTCGCGTCCTGTATCACGTGTTTGTCGACAGTTGGATACAGCTGATCTGTTTCGATGACATTATTATTGTCTCTTTCAATATTTTAATTATGTACATTCGTGTTCCGTTTATTTGTCGACCTTGACAACACATGTGTGGTAGTGTGCACACGTGGGATAATGCCCTGTCGCATTTGATTTTGTTGATTTTGTTAGCAAAATGTTTCATTAAAACACATATTCAATATGTGTATGTTACTATATGATGCATATCCAGGTAATACAATTCCTATATCATAAATATTCCATCAGTTTTTTTTGTAGACAAATATTGTTGAAACAATGTTGTGTTTGAACCTGGGACTTGAGTACATTTAGGGTTGTTGTTTAACAATTCATAGTTATGTATGTCACGATGTTTCACATATTAGTTTATTTATCTGGTGGCTTTTCTATTGTATCTAGCGGCAGAGGTTGACCAATATTGACCTAACGCAATATATTGTCCTTTTCAGATGGCATACATGGGCGTGGTGCTATATGCACCATCATTGGCACTGGAAGCGGGTAAGACCATCATTAATATAACCCATTGTGTAATTGGAGATGCTGCATTTGAAAAATTGTGATTATATCACTGGGAGGCTTACGCACACAATACATACACAGGGAGAGGTTGGGGGTCGACGTCGGATCTATATGTTATCCGATATATAATTTGGAACTTATGTCTGTCTGTCTGTGTGTGTATGTGTTATAGACTCGAAAACTGCTCGACCGATCCGACTAAAATTTAGTTTGTAGGCCTACTTTGATGCCTGGAACAATATGTGCGGGTCACATTTCACGTTCGACCGTGTCATTTACCTTGACCTCGCTCATATACGCTCAAATAGGCATGCTTCTGGAGAAATCGAACAATAGTGTTTGTTATGCCCTAAATATCCCGGACGAAGTCGGGCACATCAGCTTGTTTATTATATATTTTTGGAACTTTGATATGTATGTATGTATGTATGTATGTGTTTATGTGTATTATAGACTCGAAACTGCTCGACCGATCCGACTCAAGTTTGGTATGTAGGCCTGCTTTGATCCCGGGAACCATACGGGCGGGTCCGATTGCACGTGCGACCGTGTCATTGACCTTGATCTCGCTCACATAGGCATATGTCTGTGTAGTCTGCCCAGACGGAGGCGATTCAAAAAAAATCCCTAAATAGCCCAGGCGAAGTCGTGCACATCAGCTAGTTCAATATATTCATCGTACATTGATACGGAAACATCGCGATATTTGAATTATATCTTTCAAAGTTCATTGAGTTCACAGCTGCACCTTTCATGTATATGATTATGTAAAAATAAGTATATAAAGGACAGTGTATGCATCACCAGTTTGGATACATATATTATGCACGCAGTTGAGCTGTGTATAGCTGTTGGGTTGCCTGATTTACTATTTAATTACAAAGACAATACCACACGCCAATACATCACATGGGCACGTATAATGCCACCATTAGACCGTTGTCTCACTTCCAAGCACTACTACGTGTTCTTTATGCAGTGGCTGTCAATATTTTCGTATCCTTTCCCAGTTGTTCTATTAGTAAATATTCAACCCAGTAACATGTATACTGACACACTGACCAGCAGTCCCACAGGTTTATGAATACATTACACATGACTCAGGTTTGAATTACAAAATGTGACATCTACGCGTACGTGTCAACACTATACCATTACAGAAAACGTATTTGCAAATATCAAATTCCTCCCGTTGAGCCTTCAAACCATCGAGCGGTTTATCAAATCGTGTCGTCCCCACTCGGTTACGAGGGTCAACATATTTCCATACATATTTTATCATATTCAATTTACATGTCAAGTGATATAATTTAGGCCTGACGTCTCTTCAGCATGTACCAGTAAAGAGCGTGTCCTGAAAGAATATCCATGACATGGTAACCATAAAGAGCAGCTGTTACATTTCCGTAGCTGTTTGTATTATTACTCTTTCTAATTTACTTTGTCGATCATGGAGGTTCAGTTGAGCCATTACCGCGTACTCTTACAAAAAACTAATTATTGTGAAATTCTGTGTAAATCTGTGTATACGCATCTTGCCTAGCGTCCGTATCATATGGTTTTGCTAACTTAATATTAAGAGATTAATTTGTTTGCCCCTGACTAAACCAGTTTTCAATTGTATTCGTTATGCACGAGTACAGCTTGAGCATGTAACACAGACAGCTATTTTGATAATAACCGAAATATTACGCTATATCACAAGTCCCCTCGATCTCGATTCAGTTATACGTTTAGTAGTATAACAATGAAAAATGTATGCATGCATTTGCCTGATTCATTAATATGTATGTGATAAACAGTTTGTGGAGAATTTATCCCAAAATGACTTTGCCAGTATATTTATGTGCCCCGAAAAAAGGGTGACTATATAAATGAGCGGTGTCCGTCTGCCCGTCGTACCATCTGTGTGTCCGTCCGCCCGTCGTACCATATGTGTTCCGTCCGCCCGTCGTGCCATATGTGTGTCCGTCCTCCCGTCGTACCATATGTGCGTCCGTCCGAAACGTTTGTTGCCAGGATGATAACTTGAATAGTATTCGACACAATTTGATGAAACTTCACAGGAGAAATGACTGATCAAGTACGATTTCTGGCGGAATTTGTGCCCCTTCTCGGTTTAGAATTTGCTTATTAATTTTCTGTCCGGATATATTAAATTGAACAGCATTCGATAGAAATTCATGAAAATTAGTATGCGGCTGTCATTTGAGAAGGTCCCGACCACGTTCGAATTTAGTTCCGATCGACCATTTTTTGCGGACTTATGCCCCTTTTTTCGATTATAATTTTGCTGATTATTTTGTTGTCTGCATAATAATTCAAGGTGACTATCCGATAGCTTTCAATTTGTTGACCATTATTCTGGTATCCATTCAAATATGTTAACAATATATACGATTGGAAGCAAAGTTTGAGTCAATGATTGTTCCCAGAATCAACGTTTTTTAAAAAGCCACTGTCAAATACATCCACATTATTCGGAGGACATATGGCCTCGCGGCCTTTTATTAAAGTAGTAATCAAACTTGGCAATATAGCTCTGGTCATATACGACCAGTGAGATGGCACTCGCGATGGTACACTGCATGAGAGCCGACACTGTATAATGGAGCTTTCCACAGAGACCACGCCCACAACGTTATTGTCTGTAACGCGACATATACTTCCGAAGTGAACACATCAGCACTTGCACCAGTTGAAACAGACTATGTATATCATTTGTGCAATTTGTTATATTTTAAACAGTTTGATTAAAAAATAAATTATTTAAATTTATTTTTTTTATTTTTGTTAGTTTGTACTCTGATCGGCTGTTGAAAAAAAAAATTAATTATAAAAAAGATTTAAATTGTTTTCTAAGTTTTTAATTTTCTATTCACATTTTAAATTTAGATTTAGATTGAAACTTTTATTTTGTTTTTAATATAATTTTTAAATTTTAAATTTTCTTTTTAGAATTTTAGATTGAAATTTCTTGCTCACAAATTAAAAAAAAATTTAAAAACAATTATATAAAAATTTAATTTGTTTAAATATTTTAATTAAAAAAATATACGGCCGTTATAACATCTGCCGGGGTACCCAGAGGGACCACACCAAATTAGGTTGAAATCGGTCATGGGCTCTGGAAGAAAAATCGCGAACAGACGAGAACAGACGGACTGATGCCTGAACTCTGTAATATATCTAGACCAGAGACACACATTCACACAAGAGAACACACATTTTGCCCTTAAATGTGAAAATATGACAAGTGTCATGACAAATGAAAAACATTGTTATAATCACGGATAAATTAATAATATCTTGGGGAAAATATAAATCTCAGTATATTATGATTTGACAACAAAAAAGTTGTTTGAATATAGCTAATTTATCACTGAATGCATGCATGCATAGCAAAATTAGGGTGAAGTAAGATGGCAGCATAATTTCCAATGCAGCCAATGGCCGGCTCAGTCGCTGATTGGTCGAAAATATCTGCTAATAAATATTTTATTGACAGCTGTGGAAAGGTCCATATAACTATCTATCTCAGGTATCAACTTGCGTGAACGTTTACCATTATTGGGTAAGGCATATGTATATGCGGAGCCGCTTTCCTACCGTGTATGCCAATTTGCATCTCAAATGTGTTAATTTATTTGCAGTGGCTGGTTTCAACACATATGCAACTATGTTCATCATGGCGATTGTAGCTCTGGTGTATACATCCATGGTGAGTATTGTTCAGTTGTTATGTTTCTTGTTCAGTTGTTATGTTTTAACATGTTTAACGAATTCGTCCAAGGGAGCAGATACAGTATGCTACGTATGCATACTGATTACATGCATTGTTGTAACGTATATCACGGCAAAACAACTAGTATATTGTCCAACGACATACATGTACACGATACCTCGTGAGTCCAAATAGTATGTCTATAGTAGTATACAAAAATTAGTAATAGCATGTCCATATATATTAAGGGACGCGTCAGGATAACATGAACAATAAGTAACAAACTCTTTGCTGAAGCGTTGGGCCGTCACGGCCTTTATCGACAGTATAACGCAGTTGTTGGATACGTAATTAGAAGCGTTGGACCGTCACGGCCTTTATCGACAGTATAACGCAGTTGCTGGATACGTAATTAGATGCTCAAGTAATTAATGTTCAGCTCGTTAGTCGACTTATCAACCTACATTCCGGTACATATATATATCAATCGAACATTGTGCAATCGTGATAGCACGCGGAATAAATATTTGTTATCACATATGTGACCCGCCATGTCAAATCCAGTCGGAAGTCGGGATTTTTTTTACCCTGTGCCAATGCATTCTCTTATATATGCGAGTCGACCGTAGGTCGCCTCGCATATATAAGAGAATGCATTGGCCTAACAATTTTTTATCATGTTTTTTAAATAAATGTTTCTTACATTTTTAGGACATAAAATAAAAAAACATCCATTACCCTGCAGGGAGCCCCACATATATATAGAAGCATATAGAAGAGTGTCGTCTGCTCATGTTTGTCTGGGGATCTGTATGGGTAAAATTATAAAATTGTTAAAGAATACAAGAACAAATTATTAAAATTTAAAAAATTGTTAGGCCAATGCATTCTCTTATATATGCGAGGCGACCTATGGTCGACTCGCATATATGAGAGAATGCATTGGCACAGGGTAAAACAATCCCGACTTACGACTGGATTTTATATGGCGGGTCACATATTGTCTGAGCTTCAAACTTATACAATGGTGCCATTCAAAGATGCCATTTGAATGGCATTAAATGACCGCCATGGCGATTCGTCCATACATTTTAAGCCATGCAGCTAAATTTTATAATTGTCCCCTTTAGTCGTGAGGCTAAATAATTGGATGAGGCCGGGCGTGACCGGGAAACTTCATTACAAAAATCAAGAAGTTTATTTGCTGTGTAATTTGTGATTAAACAGTTTTTTACGTTGTTACTCTTGGTTATAGTTTTGGCGTAATCCCATCACAGGTATGTATCAATACCATTACTGAACTCTACTATTCGAGTTTTGTGATAATAGTTTAATTCGGGCAGAGTTCTTGGTGAGCTTGATCTAAACTTCATATATCTATACAATAATCACCAATATATTGTGTCGCTTTTCAGGGAGGTATGAGGGCTGTGATATGGACTGACGTCTTTCAATTCGTACTAATGTTAATCGGTATAATAGCTGTGATAATTAAGGTAAAGTTTAATCATCCGAGCAGAACCATAATTGGTAATGTCCCTCTTGTTCTTAGTCATGGAAAATATTGTATGAAATACATGATGGATGGTATATATTGGGTTCTCAATCGCCAATTGTGTGTATTCCTTCTATTGGTATGCATACAAATAAAGTTAATGTTCGTGGTGGTTTGTATCATATATCTTAACCTAGGAATAAAAAATAAAACGGGAAATTAAACAACATATTATTCCACTATCATTTCGAAATTCACGATGACAGACATATGCATATGCCATTAGTATTCACCATGCATTAAGCCTCACTTGCACGAGATCGTGCGATTCGTTACATTGCGTATCATGTGAATAAATATATATTAAACAACATAATATATTCAGGGTACAATGGCAGTAGGTAGCTTCAGCGAGGTATATCAGAGAACACATGATGCCGGCCGATTCACCGTCGAGTAAGTTTTAACCCCTGAGCCAAGTGGTCCTGTTGATATATCTATATATATTTAATTGAAACAAACCCAATTTTGATTTTTGGTTACATATACATAAACATTTAACAGTTTAAAGTATGTTATATGGTGCTGGTGGGTTGTGTTAATGTTCCATGATGCTGGTAGGCAAAAATATCGATGTTAAGAAAATGCAATGTTATTTTATTCTGAAGCTGTCATGTTTGTGGTATTTGGCTAATGTGAACAAATCGAGGAAAACCGTTATGTACATTCAAAACATTTTGGTTATGAACTAGTTTAACAATGGATTTGTTGGTTGTTGCAAACAGATAATAATGTTATAATGGCAGTTATTGGTGTTTTACAAGCACAAGCGAAGCTAATGTTGGAACAGATTGAAGTCTATACCGGCTCTTGAATGGTTCTTTGGACCCATACGCATAATAGTAAAGCAGCAGGGAATTTGAACACTTGTGTTAAGCTCTATCCTAAATTTGTTATCATTCAATTATTATTATCTGCATGTATCATCAGGGAAAGTGTTAAAATTTGTGAGTAGTTTCGGTTATATTATTTTAGTTTGTATTATATCTTCTAAATACTATGCTCAACTAGTTATCATATGCACACTAGTATCGCTATGAAGATTAAGTCGACCATTATAAGAAGAACCAATTTATGTGTCCAGTATATAGGGACCATGATAGTACGTTATTTTACACTGCTTAACAATACATCACATCAAATATGTATAACCTTAATATACGTCATGAGTTACAATATACCAAATTAAGTTCCTTATAGGAATAAATCCATGATCTGTTTTTTTTTGTCAGCACAAGCTTCGATCCACGACAGAGAGTTACGATCTGGACACTTGTTGCGAGAACGTGGGTAGTATTGGTTACGATCACATCACAGTCCATGGTCCAAAGAATTTCATCTGTCCCAACACCTAGAGATGCGCAATTGTAAGTCCAAGATACTGACCGGTATGACGAAGTTGGCGAATTCCCACTCAATAATCTAAAGGGAATGGTTTTGAGATGTTTAAACGCACATGGCAAATAATCGTGTTCTTCGCATGATTCACTTGCCCACATTATACTATGGCACGGGTGCAGTGGTTTCATGTGGAACTTTGATTTTACCTATAGCACAATAAACTCAATGTATGACCTGACACGAGGCATATTAATGTGTGCGGGTCTGTGCTAGATCAGAAGGTCATGGGTGTGGCGTTTAGATAATAAATGTAAATGTGTCCACCGCAAAAATATATATAGGAACCAAATTACCACATCGGACTGTCCAGTGGTTCCACATATTATTGGAATTATGATACGATAAAAAGTTTCCGGTTGTAAATATTTAAAAAAATGCTATTCCAATCCTAAAAAATAGATGTAAGCAAATACCGTAACTACAGAAAATATGAATGAAATAGTATAGCAGATTTACAGACGGAATGATTGGAAAGGGGCTAAATAACAAGCCTATCATTCAAATGGGCTTAACTTAAGTTTGATCACCGTTTGTTTAAGAGAGAGAGAGCGGGAGAGAGAGTGAGAGAGAGAGAGATAGAGAGAGAGAGAGAGAGAGAGAGAGAGAATGTGGAAAGGTGGTAGACATGACAGAGTCGTAAGACTTCAGAGTATGCCTACATCGTGCCATAGGAGCAGGATTTGTAATAAAATATAAAAATTTCATGAATTTATGAGTTTTGTCGGTGATATACTATTGCTGGGTCAGAGATATACAGTATAATATATTAGAATATAGAGGATATGAAATGAATGTTTCTCTCATATGATATTTATGAAACGAGTCTAAGAATTTTCAGTTTTCTCGAGCCTCCGGCGAGAGAAAACTGAACATTCGTGACGAGTTTCATAAATATCATATGAGAGAAACACGAATTACATATTCTATTTATCATATGACACCTATAAATTGATTATGATGTCCAAAACGCACACAAATAACTAAATAGCTATAAGACATCAGCAGCAAAAGGTTAATGTGACGTCACTTCATTGCACCGGAAGCCCAATTACAACTGGTGAATTAGCAGAAATAATATGCACGCGAAGATATAGTGCGCTATTCTGTTCTCAGTTTGTGACATTATATCGTATATTTATTAGATAAATACGAATTACATAGTCTAGTTATCGTATAACAATGTCCAAATCTATATATTTCGAGATTATAATTGCGAGAATCTCGGCATCGCGTTGATTCGTGTATTTGACGCGCACGAATTTGACCTGCATTTAGTCAGAGATGCGGTTCGGCCCCCGGCTGCCATTCAGCCAAGCAGAACACACTTTTTGTCAACAAACCAATCAATTTATCGGAAGGTGATATGAATTAGTAATTGATATGAAATTGATTTATGACATAGTTTCCACCGTAAATAATGATTGAGTCGTATGATAAATATGTATATCAAGATAACTATATTGTGATTATGGTTAATAGCAGCAAAATCAAGCACATTAAATCGGCATTATTTTACTAAAGGTTATCCAAATTATAAGTTGTGATTCGTTACATATTTATACAATTATATATCCACATATCCAATTGCTGCTTTCCAGTATGGTAATGCTGTCGTTAGTGGGCTTCATGCTTCTGCAATGCATAATCACAATGGTTGGCATGGTTACGTTTGCATACTACGACTCAAAGAATTGTGACCTGTTATCAGCAGGACTAATGGGCAACAAAAACCAGGTACATGTACGGGAGTCCTCACAATTAAATACATCGTTATGAGAAGGTATCTGTCGATCTCATGACATGCTATTGTCCGGCATACCCACCCATGATACGGATACGGTAATTAAATGCGCCAGTTAAAAGTTACACATCCATCAGCCGTAAAATGAGAAGTCGAAAATTATACGACATACTCAGTTTATTGATATGCCGTCTTCATATACTCTGAAAAACACTTTGCAAAAGTCGCAGCCATTTTTTTCAGCCGTGTTCTACTTCGCCGGTCGCTCTTTATTGTTACCATATCAGGATTAGACTACCACGGAACGCTCTTTTTTGTTCCATGTCGGGCAAATGGTTGCTTTGTGTTTGGGACCCAACCACCGTATTTTGTATTTTGTATTTTTCATTACTTCAATGCCTATTTTTGGGTTACATAATGCTCGTAGCAAGGTAGTTCAGATATGTATCGACCAATTTCGAAACTGGGAAAAATTATATAGCGAATAATAGTATGTCTATTTTGGAGCGCAAACCGCTATGAGGCTTTAATAATTCAATTTTTCCTTTCAGTGAATTAGATAAAAAAGGCATATTCGAAATTTACACTTCACACAATTCATCAACATATACTGACGCTAGTGGACACACAGAATGTTGAATCTGTCACTCAAATTTCATTAGAATGGATACTAACAGGTTATTACAATCCCTTGATTTCTCGAGTGATTATACACGATAGCCAAAATTTTGGCCTCTGAGGCGTAAACGATGAGAACGGAAATCTGTCGAAAATCGACATTTCGGCGTGCAAGGCGAAACGTCGGGCGACGAAAATCGGCCGAGCTGTTGCAAATAGTGACATTTCAGCGTCCGAGGCGAAACGCGTGCGAGAACCGGCCGATGGAAAACCGATAATTTCACTGATGAGTTGCATGTATGTCACTTTGATTTGCGCGTTATGTATTCACACGTGCTATCCAAATGTATTCGTCATGTGTATCATGACGTTATTATTCGGATTATAGTGGAATATTATAAACATAATAACCTCTTCATTCAACTGGTGACGTGAAATAATTCCTTCGAGTCAGGGACTAGTTTGTAAAATACTCGTGTTTGTATAACCTCCCTGTCTCTCGTGAGTTATATTTATAAATAATATTATATAATATTATATTTATATTATATTAAAGTAGAATATCTCTCGTGAGTTATATGTATATATAATATTATATTAATATTATATTAAAGTGGAATATCATAAACAGAATAACCACTTGATTCAACAGGTGACGTTAAATAATTCATTCGAGTCGGGGACAAGTTTGTAAAACACTCGTGTTTGTATAACGCCCCTGTCTCTCGCGAGCATTTCAATCAAGTGATTACTGTTATGTAATATCTTATTTTAGGACGATCTATGTAAACGAGCCTGATGTTATGCGTTCTGGTTCCAGGTTCCTAATATAATTATGTCTGATATTTTTTTTGCAGATGGTTGTGATGACTGTAATGGAACTCTTCGCTGATTATCCTGGGATGTCTGGCTTATTCGTAGCATCTATCTTCGCAGCATCTCTAAGGTGATTCTTATTCGTGAAATTGTAATATATCATTTACCATAATATAATTATGACATACATCTGACAAGTTATATGTTGATGTAAGATTATTACATTATTCTGCTACATGTATAAGGGAAACTAAGGATGTACTGCATCTGCTTTATCCTTCCACAACACACATGGATTCTCGTTGCTTACTGTTTTTCTTGGTGTGCCAAACGGGCCCCATTATGTTGTACACCATACAACTATCATTGGTATATATACCAGAACATAATTAGTTTTACGGTTTTTTGTTGATATTCAAAAATATTCCACCATCCGGTTGTCTGTATTGTGTGCATACTATTCTGATATATGTGCATCTAATTTATGTGCTGATGCAAGATTATTACAGTATTCTGCTACATATATAAATGAAACTAAGGATGTCCCTACATTTGTTTTATTCTTTCCACAACACACATGCCAAAAGGCTATTGACATTATTTCGCCAGCAAACTATTTCAGCACTGGTATTGTCATGTGAAATCCCCGGGTATTTCGAATGCGAGACATAATATTATATTTCAAATGTATACATGACTCGAAGTATTTGCTTGCATTCGTACAACAAAGCAGCAAGCACAGTTCTTTTTCTACCACAGTGTTGTTGGCTGGAAAGTGAACGACCAGTTGTATGTGATCTACACATCTAACACCACAGTGCTGATCAATTATAACATGCGTAACAACACATACGCATTGTCTTTAACGATAGCAATATGACCGTCATACTACACACTGTTAACATTTGAAAATGGCCGGCATTGTAGCAATGCACGACACTTATATATCAGATCAGAAAATTCGGTTCATACAATGACGATTCAATGAAGGCTGAAGTAACAATATGTTAATAGAGTTAAGACATAATCAAGTGGACACGAACGTAAACATATACATATGATTATGATGGAGCGTTGGCGTGTATCGTATCGTTGACAACGTCACGAGTCACTACACATATTTATGGGGGCTCTCCGATGTCATACGCTCATCTTCGTTTGGGGATTATGTCAACATATGACTGCTTTCCAGTGTTGACACTCACGCCCCCATTTTACATAACACAATAGAATGTATTAGGACTTTTAAAACGTATGTGACATCTACTGCTACATGTATGTCTCTCAATCCATTATCATACAGTATATCATATCACAGACATTTAATCTTGTCCTGAGCATGGTCTGTGATACCTACGATTCGCAGCACTGAATTACCTACGTCGGGACTAAATCCGCATATATGATACGCATACGGGTATCCACTACATGTAGCTCTGCTTCACCTGCTTATTCGTATATAGCCAATGTCACAAACCCGAACAATCATGTAATCGCGATGTAGCAGGTGTCACAGAGATTCCCATACAGTGCACTGCAATATTCGCGATCATTAATAACCAACTATGAACAATTATTTATGTCTTATGTTTTCAATCATAAATCTCAATTCGTGGAACACAAGACGGCTACCTAAATGAATAACAGCGTAGCGCGAGTAATCGTGGCATGATCTATTGAACGAGGTCAGAACGATTGTAACAAAATATCCTCCTTGACCATCGTGTTGATATTCAGGATGTGGCGGGTAATAATAACATGTAACTTATCACTATTATTTCGTTCTTATATTGACGAAATTATCTTGTAAATTTTATAAAGTAACCAATCACCATGTTGGAGGCAATCAAGATAGATGACAACTATTCAAGCGCGGCGTAAACACGAATAAGCTAATTGTTTTGATGCATAATTATGTCATCATTGTTACTGCTTTTCAACACGCTGTCTTCCGGATTTGGTGGGGTGGGGGCAAATCTAATAGTTTTGATGCATATGTCATCATTGTTACTGCTTTTCAGCACGTTGTCTTCCGGATTTGGTGGAATGGGGGCAAATCTTTGGGAGGACATCATCAAGCCAAAAGTAGGAAATGTGTCCGAAGCCAGGGCTACATTTTTTGCCAAACTCTCTGGTAACATTACACAAATATTAGTACTATGTATTGATCAGTATTGATGGCGAGTGAATGTAATATGTGTTGTCATTGATTTGATTGCTGCATGACTACAGTTGTGAGTCAACATGTGTTGTGGTTGTTCCATAGTTGGGTGGTTTATATGTTGCCGACTACAATCACGCATATAGGGACATCCGAAACACCATAGCACCCCCCAATAAACAAATACACAACTCATTTGATCGACTTGCAAGTCAACGAGTTGTGAAAGTCGTTATAACGACTCACAACTCAGTATAACGACTTGCATGTCGTTATATAACGAGCTATCGGAAGTCGTTATAACGAGATATAGAAATAAAAACAAGTAATGTTAACGACTTGTCGGTGGTCGTTTTAACGACTAGAATGATTATCATGAATTGCAAGTCGTTCTAACGAGCTGTCGGAAGTCGTTACAACGACTTGTAGAAATAAAAACAAGTCGTTAAAACGACTTGTCGGAAGTCGTTATAACGACTATAATGACTATCATGACTGGCAAGTCGTTATAACGAGTAGTTGGAAGTCGTTGTAACGGGAATGGAACCTACACCAACCGTTGGCTTTCGTTGTGATGATGGTATCAGCTTATATATACGTAAGCTCATTAGGGCCATTCGAAACACCACCACATTACCAAATATACAAATACACAACTCGCTGCATGACTACAGTTGTGAGTCAACATGTGTTGGTGTTGTTCCATAGTTGGGTGGTTTATATGTCGCCGACTACGAGCGCGCATATAGGGCCACACGAAACACCATAGCACCCCCAATAAACAAATACACAACTCATTATATCGACTTCCAGGTCGTTATAACGAGCTATCGGAAGTCGTTATAACGACTGGTAGAAGTACAAACAAGTCGTTAAAATGACTTGTCTGAAGTCGTTATAACGACTATAATGACTATCATGACTTGCAAGTCGTTATAACGAGTAGTTGGAATTCGTTGTAACTGGATGGAACCCACACGCCAACCGTTAGCTTTCGTTGTGAAGATGGTATCAGCTTATATATACGTAAGCTCATTAGAGCCATTATAAACACCACCACACCCCCAAGTATACAAATACACAACTCATAAGTTAGCCCGAGAATTATCTTATGCAAAATACATTTATGAGTGAGTGTTAGAGATTATCTAATCATCACAAGGGATTTAGAAACCACCCACAAATGGCCGTCCACCGATGGAGTACATGTACCATCTCGTTGACAATTGAGAGCATCACACAAATATATCCACATGTCGTGTCATCTGCATTTTATGTGTGTAGTAAACATCGAGCGTACACATATGATTGTTTAGTCTTTGTCCGAATCAGGCTACGGTCCATACAAGTCGAAAACGTTAAGGAGCCGACAATATCAGAGACGTAGAAACTGTGGCTAACGCACGAAGCACCCATAGCACTACTCATCGAGAGTTAGGTGTTAGTAAGTAACTCATTGAAACTGGGAATCACATGTGCCAATACAATGGGGGCCGATTCCTCATATCCAGTTTAAATCCGAGGATTGAAAATCGAAATTTCTAATGGTTGTGTCGCCTTTTTGTGACACTCTCAATCAGGTGGCATACGCCCATCAACTTTCGTATTAGAGGCTACTTCCAATGATTTTCCCAATTGATTTGAAACATATGTTATGTGCTTGATGTAAAAAAAGGTAGACAATACAGTTAATTAATCAGACGAATATGTTTGGAAAGGGAGTCTTGTCTATTTGTGATGTCATTGCGACATAACGGCATGAAATTCCTGAGGCAAGTGTAATAGTAAATATATATATAATCACTTAGGGATCGCAACGCGTAGTCACATCAATATATTACCATCTGATGTATAATATTTCCACATTTTTTTAGACGAGACATAATCTGGGTTGCCACTGGACCAGAATGGTATCTTGTCAAAGTATTCAATTGAGGGGATATTTGGGGAAATTGAAAGAAATTATAACATGGTATTCCACACATGAATTATGTAATATTGTTTATTAATTTTTGAGATTTTCATATGACCACGCCCATAAATTTACGTGATAACTATTCGATACTTTATGTGACATAAACGGTGATTCCGAAGGTGCATCATAATTCCTTCAGGTAGGACTGCCGTGCCATTAAATGTACTGTTAATTAACCACGAGTACTTAGGTGCATAAGTTAATAGAGATATCAACAAGACTCAAACGGTGTAACATTTGCAAAGAAATAAACTTTCAGAAACTAACAACTCGTGTCACAGTGCATGCGAATTAGTTCTGGAATGTGCAGTGACCAGTTGACTAGTGCGTGAACACTTTGAACTAGCAAATAATAAGAGACGGATTTATGAAGCCACATGACCAATCGATAACTGGGTTTGTGATTGACAGCGTGCATCTCAATTTCAACGTTGGGTGCGTATTTTTCGTCGGCAATAATCTCAAAACTTTACGCTTCTTTTATACCTAAATAAACCTTCTACCTATAGTGTTTCTCCTGTAAGATGACGGATTAAGTTATAAGAAATAACTCGTGTTTCGATTCAGTTTATGAGTGATAACCGAAAGGTTTGAAGACTAATTTACTATAACGGCGCTACGCGCATTATATAATTTCTCTCCAAACGTTTCGGTTATAACTGCATAACTTTAATCGATATATTTTTAACTTAATCCAATTATTCGCATTTCTTCGCCCAAAATACAACATGAATATCGATAAAGTAGTTGTGGTGTTTGAAGTCGAATTTCATACGTATTATAATAATATCTAGATAAGTAAACACTCACATTTGGGGTTAGAAAGTCAACAGTACAATATTTCACAATGTTATCCATTCCTTAACTAACACTATTTCTGATTGGGCAAATACCGTCACCCGATAATCCGGGAAAAAGTCATATTGGACTCCCGAAAGTCACATTGGACTCCCGAGGGTTCAATATAACTTTTTTATCGGGACGCCGTGACGTCACGCAGTAACTCTGCCAAATGAATCGGTGAAATTGTGAAGCGCGCGCAATACTGCCGGGGATTTAGCAGACGTTTCACTTCCGCATTGAGTTTTGTTTCCCTTCCGTGTTTACCATTCCAAGTTATGCTTTATGATGATCGAGTACAGGTTTTTATTAGAGTATCAAGTGCCGACAAATACCAAAAATAACCACAAAAGTCTTATTCCCAAAATTTGGATAAACACACACATGGATAATAAAATTCTCATTATGTTGTGTACTGTATGTGTGTCCTGGTACTCGTCCAGGTTGTGGTGAAAAGTCATATTGGACGCGACACGCAGTGTCGAGTCCAACATGACATTTCACCACAACCTGGACTCGTACAAGAAAAACACATTGTGTACACAACATTGTATAATAACTTCATATTATCATATTGATATATTACTGCAAAATTAGCTTTGAACCAGGTGGATTAAAATCTAGGTGACATATTCTGACCCACATGAATATAATTACTTGTATAACGTTCGTTCCTGTTTGAATTCAATGCACGTGTATTTATTTACAAGTACCTGTTCCTTACCGTAAGCGTTCTGTAAAATATAATGAGCAAACATCAAAACACTTAATTTCGTTACCGCAGCAATACATGGCAGCCGTCAAAGTAATCACAAAGTTTCTAATAGTCCATTGTACATCCAACGTAAAACCTTTCTGTGGGTGACATTGTTGCTCCGTTGACATTTAATAAGGAATAGTGTCAACTTCTGATATGATTAAACATTACATTATATAGAAGCAACGGTGCCAAATCAACACATATACACTTATATACCAACTTCGAGATTTGTAAGTCTGTGGGTCGGCAACAGACGACGTTCCGAATATTCAACCGTATTTCCAACTTATAATGCATCCGTGGTTAACATTAATGTTTATCTGATATACAATTAGGATTAAACTTCAATCCATAGTTTATTGTTGTATGTGTTTACATTGTGTGTACACATAAACATGAATGTAGTGTGTAAATACAGCGGCGGCCAGTTAAAACAAAGAATAAAATTAGCTTCAAGTTTGCGATTTACATGTTTTTGATTCCGCACCACTCTGATGCACATCTGTCACATAACGGTCACATCAAGAACTGATTGGTCATCGACTGAATATTCATCGTCGACTTGATCAATCAAAGTTCACTACGGGATGCGACAAATATAATTTGGTTTATTTAATCTTTGTTTTTTTGTTCAGTTGTAGCCGTGGGGTTATGTGCTATCGGTATGGCAATCACCGTGTCTTTGATGTCCGGCACATTTTCCGTAGTAAGTATGCCTATTACCTATGCCATATGCAAACTAACTTGGACATAATGCTTAACTGACACTTTATGTATACTTTAGTCACGACATACTGTAATAAGATAAGATAACATAAGTTCAATTGGCAAAACATTCTTATAAGGACAGTATGCAAACATAATAACATATAGTTGTACATTGTACATTGAACAGTATAATAAATGATATAATAGATGGTAATATATAACCTCAGTAAAGCTGAATGTGCATAGGGTCGTCTCGTCTTCATTTATTCATTGATTTATGAGACGATGCTCATCGCGTGCGGAAAATAATCTTCGGTTTATATGACGTACATGTATATGTTTTAACAATGTCGTCTATTTTCCAGATCCTTAATATGATTTTTGGAATAATGTCGACGGCAGGAATGATGCATCTGGCACTATTATTCCCGCCTGCAAATACCAAGGTGAATATATATAGGCTTGTGTTATGGTGGGGATATAGAAAGTTAGAGTAAAGGAATAAACACTTGTGTCAGACATGTACGACATATTTACTAACAGACACGTGATCACTGGCCAACCAATCGGTCTTAAGTTAAGTTTAGCCACTTATAAATACAGCTTCCATATACATCAATTTATTTTGTTCTTAAATATGTCAAATTAACATATACCGAGTTTATTAAAAACGTGATATTTTAATTGAATATATTTCAATTTACGGATGTGAAACGCTATCCAGAGGAAATGAATTCATGTATATCTACATAATTGGGGTAAACAGTCTGTTCTGGTGGAAATAAGCTCAAAGAAAACTTAGTCAGACTGTTCTCGTGAAAATAAGCACATCACGAGCTTATTTTAATGAGCGAAACAAGTTAATATTGACATTATTTAACCTCACTATCACTCTATATGGACATCAAACGCTTTTTTTTAAACAGTCCAATGTGGGACTAATTCCATACGAAATAAGCCCGTATTGGCAATATTTAATATACCCTTTTTTCATCGACACGACGTACCACATTCACACTCTTTATAGTGTGTTTCACAGATGTGTGGCCCGCGCATTAAAACGGAACGGGTATAAGTCCACTATCGGCTTATTTCATAATCAAATAAGTCCAATATGAACATAATTATGTGAATATTTAGGACCGATGTTCACGAAGACATGTGATATTCAACCCATGCACACCTCGTGCGTAATGGTAATAGTTCCATAACGCGCCTCAGTCTTCGAACATTTGACATGGGGTGAACAGTATTTGTTCCTTTAATCATTATTTACATATTATAAAACAAGTATTAGAATTGATTGTGAACATGATTCAACTGCATGCTTTGAACTTTTGGGATTGGTTTCCGACCCCGGTTGACTTTTGACATGCGAGATTGATTTCAGACACTTCAAGGTTTTTTTGAAATAAATGTGTTTTAACATTTTATCGCGTATATTCTCACAAGGTGGGTCGGTTTGATAGATGTCTCAAAATAAAGTAGTTTCACAAGTGGAGAATTATTTGCGTTACGTGGGAGTAGGTTGGAAGAATATGTTTGGCTGTCCGATGAATATAAACCCATTTCAAATCGAATTGGAGTTGGGGAGGATATATATATTGGATTCCATCATGCATCACGAATAACACTCTGTTGATTTATTCGTCGGCCTGACGATCAGACGGAGACAGATTTTCCAAATAGTCGTAGTTGCTACACCGGGCGACATGTTTCATTGTGCGGACCAGGCTACGATCATCGCATTATACTGAACTGCCACTGATAAAATTTACGAATAGCTTATAATAGTCGTACATTTTTCGGACATAACTGACGACTACGAGTATGTGTGTGAGAAATTGATGCCACTTAAAACCCATGTTACTCACAGTAAGGCGACATGGCTCTGTTGTCTATGATTAGTGTGTACAAGGGCAATCCTAAACCAACGGACAGCCCGATAGCTAAATACCAAAACCTTATTTCCAAATATTTATATGCTATTTAATTTGATTCTCCTCGAAAGACTACTCAGGTCTGATAAGTTTGTTGGCTTTCCCAAATCGCCTACAATATGGTTTGCAGAAAGGGGTTGGTTGTACGGTCACCTCTTTTATCATCCAAGAACATGTATAGTATGCACATATTAACAGCTCTAAGGTATACGCCGCATTCTTTGACTCACAAAAGACATGATAGAGTATGGTACGAAGGTCTGATATATAAGTTAATCCATAAAGGTTTGGATGGGCGTATGCTTAAAGCTGTTGCGGCTATGTACATCCCTGTCAAAAGCATAGCGATATATCAAGGACACCTTTATAATATATTTAATATTGAAAAAGGCACTCGCCAATGAACCATGTTGTCACCTTTACTATATCTCGTCTATATTGATGACATGTTAAACAAACTTGCCAGGTCACCGAAGGGCTTCATTTAGACAATATTCCATGTTCATGTACAACAATGGCAGATGATGTATGCATCCTGACATATTTCGATGGTGGTTGAAGAGACTGTTGAAAACTTGATACAAATATAGCAAACTGTGGACACCTTATTATTCATTTGTCCAAAGTGAAACAGTCGTCTTCTGTAAGAGCAGTACATGTAAAAGTTCTAGTGGCAAAACTGATGGATCAAAATGGCTTTTGGGACCACACCATTTAAATGATGTTGTTCATCCTGGGCATTCCCAAAAATAATTGTTCAAATCGCTCAAAGAATGCATTGGGTCCATTCGATATACTCTGGATTCGCATTGGTAGTAGACGTGTATATGTGTCAGTATGTTGTGGTTAATTGACACATCTAATTATATATGTATGATTAATAACATTCATGTGTACTCTTTCTGTATATAATTATTGCATGTATATCACCTATCACCCACATGAGTATGCAACTCACTCATGTATATAATATATTCACGTGTTGGATGAATACACAGTATCTATCTCATAACTTATATTGATTGTCTACATCTCGCGTTTACACAGGGGACGTTCGTTGGCTACCTGATAGGGACAGCTGTATCGGCGTGGCTGTTCATTGGAAGGAGTCTGTCGTCAAAGGTTAAAGGCTACCCGACGCTACCAGTACCAAACATAACAGGGTGCTTTTTTGATGAGGTCACCACGACAACTGAAGCCACAGCAAACGTCACCATGGTGAGCACAACTGCCGCAACATCTACCAAGTAAGTCAGATACATGTACACGTCTACTGTTAATGTGAATTAAGAAATAACTCTTGTTTGATTAAATTTATGTAGTTATAACCTAAAAGTTTGAATATAAATTCTATAACGCGCGTAGCGCAGTTATAGAAAATGTATCATCAAACTTTTAGGTTATAACTCGTAACCTTAATCGAAACAAGAGTTATGTATTATGAGACAAGCCGTCATATCACAAGAGAACCACATAAAATTAAACGTTGGAAGTAAAACGAGCGAATAACATTGAAAATTTCCGACAAAAAAGACACGCTTAGTGATGAAATCGCGTCGTCAGTCAGCGTTTATGATTGACTAGTCACAACTTATCACAGATCGCGTGCGTGCCACCGGGCAGCTGCAATTACTTGCACGTGGTATTGATATATTCGACCGCGATGACACAAACCTGTATTGGTTTTAATTTCAGTGTTCATTTCTTTGCAAAGATAAATCTTGTTGATTTGTCTGGTATCTTGTGCACTGAATATTAACATATATTATGGTTATTGTCAATACAGTCTAACTCGCAAAGAGTGTGACAGCCAAGTGTTTCACAGTATTCCGTGGATTGACAGCTTATAATTAAATGATTGGAGAGTATCTTGAAGCGACTCAAGGCGTTCGAAGCGGTTCGTGTGAAACATGTTTCAAATAACATCAACGTCTGTAAATCCTATCATGCCACAACCGTTATTATGTAAACAATGGAACTACGATATTGCGATACCAGTCTTGTTATTCACAACTTGACGGTAAACATATTGAAAATGTGAAAGCATTGACAAATATTATATCGTGAAAATCATATTTAGACTAATATACATGTACTGGAACATACTACACGGTTACCGATGCGTGTTGACACACACCTGTTACGGATACACACAGCTATAACAGTTGCGTCTAGATAACAATGGTTTCAACAATTTCGTTATTGGCGAAATATCATTTATGAATATAAGACCAGAGCTTTTATATGTATCCATGTTTTCTTAGAGTTGATGATTTTATATACATCTATGTTTTGAAAATTTACCCACTTTGAGTTTTTTGGGTCCCTTTAATGTATGCACTATGGACCAGTTTATCAGTTGTTTTCCTGATTTCAGTGGTTAGTCACCTAGGCGTAGTATAAATGACGTTTCATTCAACACCAATACTGACTACGTCGTGATATGACGTAGCGATACGAAGGACGATAATTCATGGATCCATTTCAATCTGTTTTTTTGTCTGTCGAAATAATAGCAATATACATGTCTTGGGCACCATTTGAGATATCCATGCATCTTGCATGCTCCTATACATAGTGTGTGTGACGTTAACATTACTAGTATGTACATATTCATGCATCACTCTGAAACTTATCCCCGTCAAGCAGAGGAAAACAGGTGAAACTGAAAAATTGAGGTATGAATAATCAAATATTATATTCGCTCTCTCAGTCTTTGCAGCAAGCAATCTTTTGGAACATGTCGCTAATAATGATCTTGGCAAAGCTGAATGTTTCCCCATAAGGCCCGAAGGACATCCATTTTATGGCCCAGGGGTCATAGGATATGACCATACAAAAAAATATCGAGAACTTGGAAGTGCATGGTCGAATAGATTTTCAGTTAATTGTTTCTAGACTAATAACCATGACTTCATAATTGGTATAACCTCTAACTCATTCCCGTGATATTTCACTGCAACGAAGGCATTGATATAGAATTCATGTGTACATTATCGCTCTTTTTCATTACCGTGTTCTGTAAATGGTTTGTCATTCCCTTCCCAGCCTATTAAATAATGTGGTCTTTCCTTGCAGTGAGGATCTTGGTATAGACGTGCTGTATACCGTGTCGCCATTTCTTTATCCTTGCTTCATACATACAACCGGGATAATCATGGGATTAATATTCAGCTTGATCCTCGGTGAGTATGTGACGTACATGTAATTGTCACCATTCAGTGTTTGTAATCATATTTTTTTAACTGGTTTATTGTGCAAGATGTACAATGACATAGCACCAGGTCCAGGCAACTGGCGAGCCTATATAAGCCCGGACCCATCAACAGAAAATAACAAAAACATTACACAACGGGACCAACACAAAAGTGCAAAAGTGCAAACACCGACACTCAGGAGATACAGAGGCTTGGCTGTCATCTGAATAAGGGACGTTTCAGATGGTGTGGGAGGATTTTAAAGTAAAGCTCGACTCGGAGAAAACGATGTAACATAAATTCATATGGATGTATTTAGTATGAATGCATTGTCTCATTTGTAGTCATATTCAGCTTGACTCCATGTTATAGATATATAGATAAATAGTTTATTTGTCAGAATACAATTTAACAGAAAATAATGAAATAGACAGATATATGTCGGCATCGTGCCGGGATTGACATGGCCTTGAAAAGGCCGTCTTCCTGTCAGCCCTTAAATGAATAGTATGCATATGTCTTGCTACCAAGCATGTCGCTGGTGTTATGCACGGATTATTAGTTTATGTCTGATGGTGTGCGAGAACAAATTTATGTTGACGGTCGATTCCTGGTAATTATCATTTCTGTATAAACGCAACATGTTATTTTGGGACCAACAAGTATTTACACGTTGGGTATCAAATCCAGTCGTAAGTCGGGATTTTTTTTACCCTGTGCCAATGCATTCTCTTATATATGCGAGTCGACCATAGGTCGCCTCTCATATATAAGAGAATGCGTTGGCCTAACAATTTTTTATATTTTTTTAAAAATAAATGTTTCTTACATATTTTAGGACATACAATAAAAAACATCCATTACCCTGCAGGGAGCCCCACACATATATAGAAGCATATAGAAGAGTGTCGTCTGCTCATGTTTGTCTGGGGCTCTGTATGGGTAAAATTAAAAAATTGTTAGGCCAATGCATTCTCTTATATATGCGAGGCGACCTATGGTCGACTCGCATATATAAGAGAATGCATTGGCACAGGGTAAAAAAATGTTTTGGCCACGACCATGATATAAAGTTTTTTATGGACATGATTAACGACACAAATTATTTATTACATGATAAACGTGACGGATATCTGAGACCCAACGATTTTGTCGAACGAAACCTTGCATGACCCCTAAAGCTTAAAGGGTCGTGTCGTATCCCGCTCGACATCAGAAACGTGTTTATGTAATGTAATTGCATCAACAATTTGGGTAGTCACGGGCTTCAGATTCAGCATCAATTGTATTGGTTGTATTTCAACCAATCATTTCTGCGTACTCAAACATGTATGCATAATTTATGAACCCAATCATGTTGGACAAAATTAAAATTTATATACAATATTTCCTGAATGTAGTCTGTTTATTGATTTTATGCCTTTGAATTTGAACATGATTTCTCTAATAAACAGTAAAACAATTAAACAATATATGTGTTATATATTGCCGAATAAAAAAATGGACTACAAGACCGCATATTCAGCTCTATTGTCGGTGATTATGATATGGTATTGTCGCCGATACTATGCTGTAATTCAAAGTATAGGCATCGTTTGGGCATCGGGTGTATGAAACAGCATTTAGAGTAGTCATGTGACCAATATTCATCCTTAATCGCCACCAGTTTGTACTGAGATGGCCGCGTTGTGTTGGCATTTGAGGCCACATGCATACGATATCCGATGAGTCAATTGAAAGAGGGTGTATACAGATAGACTCCATAGCACTATGCACGAGTGTATTAAACTCTCTTTCTGTACAGGGTCGAAGAATGACGCCCCGGTCGACAGACGTTATGTCCCGCCCGCATTACATCGTATTTGGTCGAAAACGCGGTTCTTACAACCCGAAGAGTCGGTAAGTAACACTTTACAAGAATATACCACACAAGTGTCTAATAGTACTGTCCGTTATACGTGTATGCCTGTGCCACCTAATACGCACACGTTTGCACAGTGGATAAACCATACAAACATATCATCGAAAGTCGCTTACGCCAAGACGAAAAATCCTAATTTTAGAACATAAAAACTACAGAAGGATCAAAACAACACCATCACCATGATAACAAGTTTTCAGACCGGATAGAGGTTTCCCCATAGCTATAACCGTAAGTATATATTGTACATACACAGTTGCCGATAGGAAGTGGTTCCATTGGAGCGAAGGACTCTTTTTTATAGATAAAACGGCCTTTGATCACTTCAGAAAATACTTTTTCTCGCAAAAATTCCCTGTATCATTTTAACACATACACAACATATGTCGGAAATTCCACTATATTGCAACGGAAAGGCCGTTATGTATGCAATATATATTGACATTACCTTACCGGGCGTATTCACAATCTGAAAGTAGAGACTGTCTATTTGGACACCCCACTCGTCGGTCTCTGTACGCCTGGTTGTGTACGACGACAATCACCAGTTGCGACTTTGTACATAAATCGAACGGTAATGATATGTTCCTTTCGACCCATTTAAACATAAATATGTCTTCGAAATGTAACGATATTGAACGTATAGACTTTGTCTGAATCAAACAAGGTATTCTTATTCACATTTAGCGACTTTAATTCGACTCCGCAAGTAACAAAACTGTATTTGGGCGTGGGGGCTGTATGTTATATTATGTGATGACATTGTGTATACGTGGGAATTTACTAATATAAACTACATGTTTTTGTATGTGCACAATCGCCTTATATCTGCGGTGATGTGACGAAGAGGTCGTTACTGCGAGTGCCTCAGTTGGGTATAACTACATGAATATCGAAAACAAGTCTCGAAAAGTCCAACAAGTGCTAGCTTCGAGTTGCACCTCGTGGCTTGTAATTTTCCGGCAGAGACTCACAGCCAAACGATTGGAGAAGAGTATTCCCCAACACCAACCTGCCCATTCGTAGTTCGATTTAGATTCATATTGAAAACCCAAAAACAGTGGGGTAGATAGCGCTCGCACATCACACATTCCATGGATACAGTAATATTTATACATGCCCACATTTTAGACACAGTGTCTCCAATAAAATCACATATGTCCACAAAAGTAGACTGGGTTAGATATGTGTGGATAAGACATACTGTGTCACTATTGGGACGACAATATCGCAATTGTGAATGTTCGTTATCTGGAGAAACGATAGTTAGACTGTATTTTACGGTTCACTGTGCTTAAATATGTCTTCTGATCATAATGTCGATCTGAAAAGTGTGTAATATACGGAAGTACTCGTTGAGAGAGATGTCATGCGATGTCGATTTTGGTTGTACATGCATATTTCAGTTTCCTATCGATCAAATCAACAAATTACTCCACTGATAACGAAATTTCAAGCCTTGCGGTTTTATGTTTTTCAATAAATTTAGTTCTACATGATTATATTATGTTCACTTAATTTTATTTGAAATGCTTTTGATACTTATATTGAAAAGATAGAGGTTCATCTCTTGATTCACCGGAAAACTTGAGAAGTAATATACATGTAGATCTGAAGCCTTCAAATGCTTACCATACTTTTCGATGAAACACATCATGTAATTCAATAGTAATGTCATAATACATTTTAAAATATATCTCAAATATACTTAGATATTTCAGCACGGTATCTATTGATAAACAGGTACTTTCGGTGCTTGAATAATAACACATTTTGTCGAGAAATCGGAAAACGGATGTGGAACGGAACAGTGCCTTCGTCGTGTGATTGAATGTTAATAATGGTAATCGGGAGGTGGAACATGTCTGATATGGAAACCTAATGCACGGTTTGCACACAAATCACAAGAATCACAATTTGACGTACAGATTTTGGAAAAACTAGTGATCAGCAACTTAAACAACTAGGCGTAAGGAGACTGACGAGTGGGTTGTCCAAATATATAGTCTCTACTTTCAGATTGTGAACACACCCGAACCAAGGTAATGTCAAAATATGTTGCACACATAACGGCCTTTCCGTTGCAATATAGTGGGATTTCCGACAGATGCTTCATAATATATGTTAAAATGACACTTGAAGAGGGAATATTTGCGAGAAAAAAAATTCTGAAGTGATCAAACGCCGTTTTATCTATAGAAAAGAGTCCTTCGCTCAAATGGAGCCCGCTTGTCATCGGCAAATGTGAATGTACAATTTATACTTACGTTTATAGCTGTGATGAAACCGTCTATCCGGTCTGTAAACTTTTGTTAATGTGTTGTTTTAATCCTTCTGAAGTATTTATGTTCTAGGATGTTTCGTCTTGGCGAAAGCGACTTCCGATTATATGTGTGTACGGTTTATCCACTGTGGTTGACTACCAGGAGATAGTTAATCGGGTTCACGATTAGATGGTTAATGGCATATAATCGCGACCACAGGATGCACGCGTGGTTTCGATTGAGCATCATATTTAATCTGATGGCTGATAACTCTATAAAGAATGTACTTTGAATAAATAACGGCGATTTGTATGAGAAATTGCAACACCACTAAAAAAATTCGCTCTATTTCACAATTTCGCTGCATGTTTTATTCCGCTGTATTTTCATATTTCGATAATTCGCTAAATACGTGTATTTGACATATTATGGGATATGGGATTATATGATATCCAATATTCTGATATTCAATCGAACATCACGTGCCACATGTGGTCGCGATTATATGCCAATAACCATCTAATCGTGAACCACGATTACATATTGTTCGCTATATAATCCTTGGCGTATTGGCTGGCGCGCGCTCATACATTTGACATTCCCGCCAATGGAAGCAGAGTTAGCAAATACATAAATTAATATATGGCGATCTTTGACTGAAAGTTCAAACCATGACACATCACAGCAATTGGGGTATATAAGTAACGAAACTTAATTTGTTCTGGGTCGATCTGATTTTAGATAATTGTAACACTTTGTCTGGTGCTGGTATCTGAAATTCATGTCTATGTGAAAATACAGTTATACACAAGAGGTTGTACCGGCGATGCTGGCATTCCCTCGGTGGCAAATTCGAACCGACAAAGTATGGTTGAGATATCTGTTCGGACGGGGAAAAACCCAATATTTTCATAGAAACAAAGATAAATAACGTTAGAACTGAAAGCACGAACAACACGATTGAACAATTAATTGCCAACCAAATTGTATTGATAGCCGGACAACAAACCAACATTTCCAAATATACAAAGATGCATAACTCTAGAATGGAAAGCAGGAAAACAAGTATTGAACACTCAGTTGATTGCCCTCATAATAGTGAACATCCATACCAAATTTCAATAATATTGAATTTCTTCAGCCGGTGGTGAATATTTCATATCATATCATAACACACATTTATCACATAATTTGGCCATAAAAGCAGTTTCATAATTATCGGTAATAGACACGTTTAATATCAGCGCGTGCGATGACGTCACGACGTTCTTCAAATAACTTGCGATCGCTGTAGTTTATGATTGTTGTTTTCGATGAATATTTCGCGTTGCTTCTGGTTTATTTGATCATGTGATAAAAGGTATCTCACACTCGTCCTATTTTATACGTAATTTATCAACCTCGTCCTCTAAATTCTATTTGAGCCTCGGTAAACCTCGGCTCAAATCGAATTTAGTGAACTCGGTTGATAAATTCCGTATAAAATAGAAACTCATGTGAGATCCTCTATTTCTTATATACCGCACATACCATACCACCGATGTTTCAAGGCGATTGACAACATTAAAACAAAATAAACATATTCCAAAATTGGTTCATATTGGACTTGTTTGATTCTGGAATAAGTGGACTTATTTCGCGCTCCGCGTGTATAATGTTTCGTTGATTCTTGGTATATATGGGCATTGGGCGTTTTATTTATAGAAATGGGAAATTTTGGGACGGATTAAAACTCGAACTGCGACCCGGAGACCAAGTCCGATAAAATGTGTAGTTGGGAATTCTGGTGAGATACATGAGAAACCTTCAGTGATAAGCCGTATAGGCCTATAGTTGTTGTAATAATTTGAAGGATTAGTTGTTTTAACGGAATTATGAGTTGGTCGTTCGTAAAACCAATGTATATTTTATAATCAATAATTACATTCATGGGTATATAATATATGATCTTGAGCGCGTTCCCTTTCTGACATTGGTTTTCTTGTACCCATTATTCCGTTGGATGGCGCGGCCCGCGGTAAAACACACAATTACACAAAGAGCGTACACCTGGTGCTGCAGCACATCCTCGTGGAATTATGTTCATATTGGACAACGTTGAGAATATAACGCCGTTATAACATCCGCCAGGATACCCCGAGTGAAATCAGACACGGTTTATATAATTATATATATATATATATATATATATATATATATATATATATATATATATATACAGATTAATAAAGTCTCGGGGAACTGAAATGAACGGAATGTCGTTGGCTATCTTGTCAATAAACGAAAACGGATACCCATTGGAAACACCCAGGAAGTATGATGTGTATATCCAAATGTGCCATCACACTTCGGGCAATGGTAATAAACCGATTGACAAACCAACGCCACCATGTGAAGGCAATTAATAAAACAGTCCTAAGGAAGATATATTATGCTTTGCAACCGTCAAATGTCACAAGTCGACAAGCACAGGAACCCCGGATCTTGTGGACAATGCAGAAAGTATTTTAGGTCTGATGGGTGTGCTACAATGTGTTTCACTGCGACCAGCGCCGTTCAACGGAATAACGGATATAAGCGCATTGTGTGCTTATTATATCAAATAAGCCCATTATGTATGAACATGTGTGGACATTTAGGTCAAATATGAATCTGTTTTCACGAAGATATGTTGGATTTGACGATGATACACGCGGCATGGTTTGTTCGTGCAATTTGGACTTTTGACGTTTAGGAAGCAAGGAACACCAATTTGTCGTGTATCATATTTGAGAAGAGCAACTTGTTTATTTTGCAGGGACACAAATATGAAAAGCCAGACAAGTCGAAAGTGGAAATGCATGAGTGGGTAAAAACAGACCAGTGATCGGAATGAAGTCGTGCATTGTGGTTCAACTCACACTGCGTTGGCGTGAATAGCTAGTTCCGTACGATTCGGTGACGTGGCAGTGCGTTTGGAAGCAGGCTCTAGCATTTGAAACACTTATTCAATAGTATGAACTGTTGAAAGCAACAGCAGTAAATAGCCTGAAATTATTGTATTAGTGTTCAATGTAGTTAGTCCCAACAATATTCGTAGGTAGATCACTCTTGATAAACCTGAACATAGAAGTCCGAATCAGCATCTCCAGTTTAGACCTAGTTTTAGTAGTAAAACCAAGTTTTACTCCACCGCTGGGACGACATGGATTTGGTCGGTCGCGTTACCTGAGTCGTTATTTCGTGGGAATCTGGATACAGAATCTGGATTCAGATTATGGATTAGTCCCCGTACGACTTGGTTCGGTAAACGAACAGACCAGAATCAGTAAACGAACAGACCGTAATCGCAATCTCGTGGTAATCCAGATTCGGATTCCGATTCCGACTACGGACTCAAATGTTCGTAATGTAAACAAACCACGATTTCGCCACCTCGGAGTTTAAAAACACGATAAAACATAAGAATCCGTCTCTTGTGTAAACATTATTGCCGAATATAAACGATCTATATCAAAGAATTTTAAATGCGGAGACAAATTTGTTTTATTGAGTGTAAACTGGGAGAATGTTACTGAAATTAGCTAAATAATAACGCTATTGATAGTAACGCTGGGGGAGCACTTCGGTTGATCGCGAACTTGAAGCAAAGCATTGTCAATTTCATTGTCACTTTCATCATATCATGTTTATTTCTTAATTCCATCCATAAAATACCGCCCGAACGCATGTCGATTTCAAATTCGGCGGATACGTCACCATTGACCGAATTAACGTGAATCTGCATGGATATGTCTTCTTCTTTGTTCGTTATTATATGTTCCTTCTTATTCAAGAAATAGTAGGATTATATTATATCGATGGATTATCAGATATACGTACATGTATGTACTATCTAGTCTTATAGTAATTTCATATTTAAAATGTGTTGTTTCGTTAAATGCAGTCGTTTTGCATAATAGTATCTGTATAGTGCAGGAACACAGGCATTTTTGGCCAACATTAGTCGGAAAATAAAGCTTTGCCCATGAAGCTAATGTTGTGGTCTTGTGATCGCTCATGAACTCATCTCCCAATCGCAAAAACACAAATGTAAAGCTTATTCTAGGATCTCATGACTATATAGTGCAAATGTCAGTCAATTTATTGATTAAGTACCCACACGTACAAGTTCTAGGGACTTGGCTAGAGGTTTCCTCAAATTTCCGACCAACTGCACCCTCCCCCCCCCCCTACCCCCCATTGAACCAAACATCAATCTCACAGGTTCACATAATTCCATTTTCACTCCTTGGAAATATCCAACTTGACACACCCTAAATTGGAAAATAACCAACTTTTACTGGTTGAAACAAATCAAACCATGAGAACAATTCCAACCTATATATGGTGTCAACTTAATGTCCAACTAATGTTGTGTCATGCATGACATTTCCAACTGCTGGAAATATACCAAAGTTTAGTGTAGACACATTTATTTTAAAATATTTGTCAAATTTTGATAACACATGATATATAACACATACATCTGTTTATACAGACAATGGGATTGGAGGACAAGTGCTGGCTCACTTTATGGTACCCCATCTCCCATATGTTATTACACTGAACAATAAATAATTAGTAATGGCAAAGCAACATGACTACAAAAACAAGTTGAACACATATACAGATCAGCTGTCACCACCTCCCCCGAGTTAGTCATAAGTTTGTATATGTATTTATCTAAAATCCGGTTTGTTTGATGTGTTTGCTGGCTTGTACGTATCCTTAGTTGGAACAGTTAGTCAAAATAATCCCGATTTGCCTCACGTATGAATGACTGTACAGCTAAGAAATGTGTACCAAAGTTCGGGGGGGGGTCGTGACACCCTAACCAACCCCTTGTCGCCAGGTCCCCGTACAACTGCTAAGTGTCATGGGTTCTCCACAACGTCTTCGGAATTTGATTCAGGAAAACTAGAGCTGTTAGAAATTATTGCCCTCAACAATAAATACACTTTAACTTTAAAAAAAGATGCGATTAAATCGGATATTGGCAGCTAATTAGGTACCATGTATATACACATAGAAGCAAAGCATGCCTTTCACAACAAACATGAACTTTATAAATATAAGATACAAATGATACTTCTGCCAAATACACGAGTCATGTTTGACGCTGGAAGAACATTAAACATAGTATCGGAGACCACGTGGATTGCAAAATCTGACATAGAATCGGGAATTAGCCCCGCCCCCGTAATCGGATTCGGATTCTGAATCCGGATTCTCACGAAATAACGACTCTGTGGGCCACAAATGTTCAATTGCAAGGGCAGTGGGCTTGGTCTGTCTGTTTATTTAGGCTACTTGTCAATGCACTGTCCGGTCACGCGAGCGGTTGCCGCTATCAAATCTCCTAATCAGGCGAATAACCCGTGCGCTTTGAGAAATCGCGACGAATGCACGGTCTGTTGTTTTGTGGTTCGATATTATTTAATATCATGGACGAACATGGAACTAAAACACATCTCTTGACGGCATGGGTGGGGGCCCGCCCAAATACCACATAGAAACACCATCACCCCTCCCCGGGGGTACCACCCGGAGGGCTGAACATGGGGTATGGACCATTTCGAGAACGGTAAGGATTTCGGCCAATTTTGATGGTATGTGTGGGTGGGCCACCCAAAATAACCCATAGAAACACCCCACCCCTCATATCCGGGGACGGGGTGGGTTACCACCGAGGGTGAATATGAGATATGGACCATGTTCGAGAACTGTACGGATTTCGGCCAATTTGAGGACAGGGGTGTATGGTTTCCAAATATCCCATAGAAACACCCCACCCTCATCCCTGGAGGGTACCACCCCGCTGGGGTGAAAATGGGGCGTGGACCTTTTTATTCCTTCTTCGCAAAACAAAAATGTCTCTGTCGGTCTGTGGTTAGCGCGCCCCAAATACCCCATAGAAACACCCCACCCCTCACCCGGGTGTTGTAATGGGGTATGACGGTTTTCGAGAACGGAAAGGATTTCGGGCAATGTGACGGCATTGGTGGGTGGCCCGCCATCAAATAGCCCATATAAACGCCTCCACCCCACCCTCACCACGGATGGTACCACCCGAGCGGGTGAAAATGGGATATGGACCCCGGGTGCGGGTTGGGTTGTTTCTAGAGGGGAATTTGTGGTGGGTGACCAACCGTTCTCGAAAATGGTTCACATCCCATTTCCCCCCTCGTGTGGTACCCCGGGTGAGGGTACTTATAGGGGCCCCCAGCCATGCCAGAAAACTGACCGAAAGAAACATTTTTGCAAATAAAGAATAAAATTCTCCAAACCCCATGTACCCCCAGGAATTAGGGTGGGGTGTTTCTATGGGATATTTGGAGCGGTCTACCCAATCCTGCCGTCAAATTGGCCGAAATCCTTACAGTTCTAGAAAATGGCCCATACTCCATTTTCTCCCCCATCAGGGTGGTGCACTTCCCCGGGTGAGGGCTGGGTGTTTCTAGTGGGTATTTGGGGGGGGGGCGAAAGAGACATTTTTGTGAATAATGAATCAGTGCCAAAAGTCATGTTCTTGTTCAGCAACAACAGCAACAACAACAACAACAACATCATCGTCAGCCGCCGCGGCTGAGTCCTTATCAAGATCATGACTATGTGCACTTGTATCGATTCAACGCAGGACGAAATCCTTATCTTTAACAGGCTTTACCCAGACATAATCAATTATAACTCGTGCTACCTCACGTGGACAATGCATCCAATTCACGTTGGTTTATTATGTAATTGAGACCACCGCCGCCGCAAACGCCGCCGCCGGCGCCGTTGACGTGCGCGTTACTAGGACTGACCCGCAGTTTATAAGGGTATATGTCTTGGATGGTAATTTGGCGCCTATAAAAATTACTACTTCAGAGTACACTTTGAACTTTAGCCGGAATGGGGACTCCGTACTATTATGACTTTGATCTTAATAAATATGTACCCTACGATGACTCGAAAGACCTACCCAAGACTGAAGCGAAACCTGGAAAACTTATAAGGAAACCCGGAGCTAAGAAGATAAAAGTTAAAGAGATAAAAGGAGGAAGAGCGAAGAAGACAAACATTGGAAAAGTTAAAAAGGAAACTCCAAACGACATATTCACTGAACTAGAATGAGTAATTTACCTAAATTTTCGAAGGCTATTGAAAGGCCGGTGGATAAAGTGGACAACTATATGAATAATGTTTTTGAAGATCGTGATGCAGTGAAAATGTCAATATTAAAGTACAGACCATTGCTAGAAAAGTTCATGGACGAAACAAATGACACATCTGACGAAAGTGATGACAATTCGGACGAAAGTGACAGTGAATAGTTAATATAATAAATTGTAGTATGTACCACATGTCATGTTATTTTTCTCTTTTTTTCCCTTGCTCACTTGCTCTTTTCGGTGGCGCTCACCACCGTACCCCCAGAGCTTTCCGATGAATGGCAACAAGCCATATTTTTGACTAAATCCTGAATTTTGTTTAATTTTTGAAGTTTTTGGAAAAACAAAAAAATTGAAGTTTTTTTTAATTTTGGAATTTTTTTTAATTTTTGAAGTTTTTGAAAGTTTTGAAGTTTTTGAAATTTTTGAAGTTTTCAATGCGAGTGTCACTTTAACATTATCCCCCAGTGAGAGCCTAGTGTCCCTTTAACATTCAAGACTGAAGCTACCCCCACCGAGATCATCATGTGATATACATGTAGATAATATACCATTCATATGGAGAAGTCTGGATATAACCAGCGGGTCATGTCCGGACATGCCCAACCGGTATACAAATAGACCATGATGCAATGCGTGGGCGGACTGCGGTTAATATAGGTCATGTACTTACATGGATATAGGTCAAACTGTATATACTGCCCCCAAAACAGGAGTACTGCGGAGAATATAGGTCATATACTTCCGTGATGCGGAAGTATGTCTAGACTGCCCCCAACCAGGCCCGGTATCATCAAATCACAACTGGAGCAAATACATCGGAGGTCAAATTCCAAAATCGGTGCAACATTTCTGTTTTCAATGCATCATATTCATTTTTTTCTTCTTTTTTTTTGGCATCATCTTCCTTTTAGTTGTATATATGTTGGGAGGTACGCGATTGAAGGACTCGCAACTTATTTTACGATCGAAAAATTTGTGTTCAGCTGGAAGAATATTGCTAACCTAAATTATATGTTAAAGTGCTTACCGTGCTTTAGTGTGCCAGTAGTTCCTTTGTGAAATAGCCGCCTCCTTGGAACGCGCATACAGTCACCTTATTTGCACGTGGTGTACAAACAATGTGCACAAATCCACATTGTGCAACGATACTTTATTCGGCTAATACTCGAACTCGGCACATGAATGGTATATTGTCTACATCTCCTGACCGCTATAATATCGCTTATGACATCTATGTCAACATTACATACTAAATTCAAAGTAGGTAAATTTAGGTACACTGTTAGAAAAAGCCCGTAGCTTTAACTCTCTGAGACCACGCAACATCGCTGCCAACCTTTGACCGTTAAACATACGGTCAGGCAGTAGCATGTTCCACGGTATAAACCCATTTAAGTAACTGGCAGACTGTAACCAGTAACTGTCAGACCGTTGTATTTTTTTCAGTTCAACGCCGTTTAATTAATATCAAGACCGTAACTAATAAAGGTCAGACCAGTGGTATTTTTCATGGGTCAACACAATTTTTTTGCTCTTAATTTGCTAATTTACCGTAGAATTAGCCAGGTTCCCATGGTGACAATATTTCCCGGTAGGCATTGTGATTCATATTTTTTTGAATGGTCGAAACAGGTATTATTCGTAACTGAAAAATACATCTTAGTTCTTCTATAACGATCATAGTTTTGATGAAATGTAAATCATCAATGCATAAAGTGATAGACAATACTTATGAAACTTTGCAATTTTCAGAGGATCAAACTTGATATCTGCCTCGTATAATTTAATCCGGAAAAAGGCTGCGCACGCGTAAAGTGTTCGCCTTTCACTAACTACTGTATAAATAATGGTTGAAAATAAAAAAAAACGATACTAGTAATAGCTGATAAGCCAACCCATCACTATTCAGTTACGAGTAATACTAATTTCGACAATTCTAAAACATGAATCGGCATGCCCTGTTAAGACATAAAAAGAACAAAGCTACATGTTTCAGTACATGTAAAAGTAAAACATCATAATGGCATACTTTGGTAACATGATAGGCGTGAACTTGTAGAGTCACTTGTATTTTTAGGCGCCCCTTTATTGCAATATTGAGCGTGCTTAATTTCGAAAAAGGCGTGATTATAGCACAATACCAAAAATATGTCGCGCTTACTATTGCGATATTGAACGCAAAATATTGCGATACTAAGGGAGCTAAATTTCATACAGACCCGATAGGGTTATATTTATATTAGATAGATACTGTGCATATAGTGTACATGTAGTGTACGTATAACATTTACAACTAGCATTATATACAATCTAAAACATTGTCTCTATTTATACAATAAACGATATAGAAGAAGCAATAATTTGATTTAAATGTCAAAATTTTGAGTGCAAGATGTCGCAATTTCAAGCGAAAAATATTGAGATATTTAAGCGCAACATATTGCAATAATATCACAAGTTACATGCTTATAAGCGTTTCCATTTGCAATATTATTGCGATATTAGGCGCGAAAATAGCGCGCTTACTATACCACTTATTTTGACTGGCACTGTATATCAATAACAGCTAGTTGGGATTGGAACCTTCAAGACAACAGCAGATCCCATAATAACTGTACGCAATGACTTGGCGACAGTGTTATCATGTAGTCGCACATTTTTCGATAAAATGTTAATGCATGATGCATCAAACTGTATACTGGTATCACGACACTTAGTATCAGTGAGTCAGCCAAAGATAGTTTGATAATAACATCCAACCAATAGTGCACTCCCGGTAAATTGTCGTAATAAATTGACGATATGGCGAAAATCCTGTGTCATAGGGAGCCTCGCATATACAAGAGAATATATTGGCCTAACAATATTTACCTTCTTCATTTAAGCCAGTGCATTCTCTTATACATGTATATGCGAGGCTGCCTATATGAGACTCACACATATAAGATAATGTACCGGCACAGGATTTCTAATGCTGCACGGCGCCGTCATTAAAGCGTTACATTCTCCGCATCTAAAACTGGCGTCCGCATTTGGCAATCGACCCTTAATATATGAGGCTGTGTGATTGCCCAGTCGGCAGCATTTGTTTTAAACTTATGTATTTACTACATAACAATATGTATACAAATGCTAACACCTTAAAACATATGTCGTAAAAGGACTCACTGAATATATTATTTGTGTTTCACCATTTATCCCACACCCATCTACGCGAGACACACGTATTCAACGGAATACGAGCCATTGAATACGTATTAGTGTATACCTCTAGTGGAATATTCAAGTCGGAACTATTCTTGTTGACGTTGTCGCCAAGAAAGATGACGTACATTATGTCAACGATCCGATTCGGGTGATGCCCCGAAAATTACTGGTTATTCATCAGAGTTAAATCACAATAAGGTAGTCATAGTTTCAATGAAGGTGACAATAATGGATTTAATTTATCTGACACAACAGTGTAGAATAAATACAGAACACAACTTACATCATAATCTCGAATCTTTTATCGAACTCGTTGCAGACGGCGCATGGTTACATTTCGCTCTAGCTACGCTCTCGCTAAATATATCATTGCGCCACCCGTAACCCCATTCGTTAAAAGATTCTCGATTAAGATGCGCGTTGTGTTCTGTCTATTTATACCACGATTGTGGTTTATGTGAAAAACGAATTTCATTAAATTTGGCTCAGGTTAAAACGAACGTCAGGAATGTTGACTTGAGTGCGGCATGCGAACTGACACTTCAATTTGAACCCAGGGTTGTAAGTGGTGTATTGTTGTACATGTGGGTGGACTATCATACACCGCGCGTGTACTTAAAATAATATTCCGATGTGTGTTGCATCCACCCATAGTAAAGTAGGCCTGTGGCCATACAATGGGGAAAGACATTCAGTTGATAGTGGCACCTTGCTGTGGGTGTCAAACTCTCAGATGTAGACTTGAACACCAAGTTATCGTCTGACATGTAGACCGGAAGCTGAAGATTATTCGACATCCATATATAATATTATGTGTTCACAAAATTGTTCTTGAAATATAAAACAAACGGAATAATAACAAATGTCGATACCCCTATGAGGATGTCACCAGCTACCCCCATGCATAATGCATATCAGTTAACATAGAGGGGTGAATCATGCGTACATGCTTAGTAATTTGGAACTAATATCATTCTTCACATATTTGCTGAATTAGTATACATAACTCCAACATATCAAGATATATTAGGCTGCATTACTTAAGAAATAACTCTTGTTTCGATTTAAGTTATGCAATTCAAACCGAAAATACAATTTATAT
The DNA here is from genome assembly GCA_032622095.1 of Siphonodentalium dalli. Lineage (NCBI taxonomy): Eukaryota > Metazoa > Mollusca > Scaphopoda > Gadilida > Siphonodentaliidae > Siphonodentalium > Siphonodentalium dalli. The sequence goes on from CP136062.1 coordinate 59,571,923, forward strand.
AACGTGCGCGCGGTATAGCAAATATGTCTTCACACTGTTCAATTATAATTCATAACTCTAATGGAAAATAAGTTATCTCTTAAAATGTAATCCGACAGTTCACAGGAGAACCACCACAATTCCCAGATAGCATGGCTATGTTGGGCCAACGTTTGTTTCACCGCTGGTTTACCATTGGCCGGACGTTGCAAACGTAATATACTAGGCGATGTGTGAGGTTAGCAGGTGCGTTAGATGTATACGTTGTACCAACGATGGCCCAGCGTTGGTCACAGTGTGGAAAATCATTCGATTACGTCGTAGCGTCATGTTAGCGTCATTCTTAACAGGTCGCGTGTTGCTTTTTCAAATAATGCTTTGGTTTATTGACTGAACCTGCATTTGTGATCATTCTCGTTTAATGGATTATTATTTGGATAATGTACCACCATCACCAGGTGGGGTATACGGCAGCGTAGAACCGCCACCTCCTCTTTTGTTACTAACTTGATTAAACAAGTTACTAACTTGTTTAATCAAGTTAGCTAACTTGTTTAATCAAGTTAGCTAACTTGATTAATCAAGTTACTAACTTGATTAATCCAGTTAGTAACTTGTTTAATCAAGTTAGCTAACTTGTTTAATCAAGTTAGCTAACTTGATTAATCAAGTTAGCTAACTTGTTTAATCAAGTTACTAACTTGTTTAATCAAGTTAGCTAACTGGATTAATCAAGTTACTAACTTGATTAATCCAGTTAGTAACTTGTTTAATCAAGTTAGCTAACTTGTTTAATCAAGTTAGCTAACTTGTTTAATCAAGTTACTGCTGCTGCATACCGGCCGGTTTGGGGGGTAAAAGTACATTGTGGAAGTACATTGGAAGTACATTGGAAGTGCATTAGTGGAAGTACATTGGAAGTACATTGGAAGTACATTGTAAAAGTATATTGTAAAGTACATCATGGAAGTACATTGTAAGTACATTGTGGAAGTACATTGCGGAAGTACATTGGAAGTACATTGGAAGTACATTAGTGGAAGTACATTGGAAGTACATTGAAAGTACATTGTGGAAGTACACTGTAAGTACATTGTGGAAGTACATTTGAAGTACATTGTAAGTACATTGTAAAAGTATACTGTAAAAGTACATTGTGGAAGTACATTGTAAGTATATTGTGGAAGTACATTGGAAGTACATTATTGGAAGTACATTGTAAGTACATTGGACGTACATTGTGGAAGTACATTGTAAGTACATTGTAAAAGTATATTGTTAAAGTACATTGTGGAAGTGCATTGGAAGTACATTGTGGAAGTACATTCGAAGTATATTGGAAGTACGTTGTAAGTACATTGCAAGTACATTGGAAATATATTAGTGGAAGTACATTGGAAGTACATTGGAAGTATGGGTAGATATTTCTACGGCCCTATTTTTGTGAAAAACCAAGAGAGAAGTACAGCTGAATAAAACGCACAGCGGCTGCCATCTTGTTACTATCATCACCGTATAAATATTTTCAACAAGAAAATCAGAAATCAGTATGTTTCAACCAATAGAATAACCCGACATAAAATGGATATTGGTGATTGGTCAGATGCTAACTTGATTAAACAAGTTAGCTAACTTGATTAAACAAGTTAGCTAACTGGATTAAACAAGTTAGCTAACTTGATTAAACAAGTTAGTAACTTGATTAAACATGTTAGCTAAATGGATTAAACAAGTTAGTAACTTGATTAAACAAGTTAGCTAAATGGATTAAACAAGTTAGTAACTTGATTAAACAAGTTAGTTACTTGTTTAATCAAGTTAGTAACAAAAGAGGAGGTGGCGGTTCTACGCTGCCGTAGGGGTCCCTGTATACACGTAACTCCCCAGAATGCGGACATTGCAAACTGTGTGGCAGAGTTTATGTTGATATTATTGATCATGCCTTACTGGATATTCTTCGGTTTCAGAGTCGAGAATCCAAATGTGGTTTTCGTTAAATGACCTTTCCGGCATACCATGTTGTTTTATTCATTGATGTTCTCCACAGAAGGACCAAGTGATGGTATTGCTTTCTATCCTAGCTGATGATATCAGGAGAAAAATACTCAACTTGAACGAGTTTTCGCTCTTCGTGGTGAGGAATTCCTACGGAATGTGGTCCCAGTATACAACGAAGATCAACCTCGTCGTAGAAAACAATATGCTTGTCAATCCTTAACTGATCTCCATTTACACGTGCCTCTTTATTTTCCATATAGTCGTAACGCTATTTTGCTCGGCACATTCTGTAAATAACAAACTTCAAGCTTATAATGTTATATTTGCGAGACACTCAACGACCGCAATGTATGCATTATATCGTCTCCAGATAGACTCAGACATATTCGTGTTAATACCAACTGAAATTAAACACACGCTATGAAAACTTACATGTTCAACTTCTTAGTGATACATTAGCTGATGTGCAAATAAAGTGGTCCCACCCCTTAGGGGACCTTCGTTTGTCACATCGGATAAGTACCTAGCTCCAAAGTTGGATTATTGACACCCATAATACGTACACTCAATTTCAAAACTGACTTATACATGTATGTACAAAATAATTACTCAATGTTGTGTGATTCAATGCAAGTTTTCCTCCGAGCGTGATTATCTCGTGTGTAAGTCCTTATACATGCAGTGAATTGCTATATAATCGAATGCGTGCATGCTTGCTGTGGGGTTGTGCTTGCCTGTCTGTATATATGTATGTGTGGGGGTGCGCGCGGGTGTGCGTGTGTCTATGCATGCGTACATGTCTGTATGTCCGTCCGTCCGCCCCTGTATGTATGTATGTATGTATATCTGTTCGCCTGCATGTATATATCCACATACCTGCCAATCGACATGTATGTCTGCGTATATGTACATTGCATGTTTGTCGCTCTGACTTTGATTTCTGTCTGATTATGTATTTATTTGTAGATGTCTTCTTCACTTGTTCATCCCACTTGTGCAAATATTTGTATTATGATGTATATTGTTTGATCAAAAGCTCTTCGTGTAACGGATGATAATAAAGGATATATATATATATATATATATATATATATATATATAATTTGAATTTGATGTGTAACCCTTCAATTCTTAGAAACGAAATAAAATGATGTCAGTTTCGTGTGATGGCATCCGACTGTATGAGGAAGAAAATGTCATCCTAATTACGACCTAAATTTCATGATACATGTGTGATAATCCATGTATTTAGGGACAAGGCGACACCACACCCCTGGTCCAACTTTGGTCAAAATTGTCAACAGTTGGATATTTCATTCATGACACAACATTAAATGGAACTTTCACACGGTTACACCAACAATAGGGTGAGATTGTTCTCGTAGTTTGATTTCCCGACAATTATTAATTGTTGTTTTTAAAACAACATTTGAATATTGTTCTACTTTTGGTAAAACATTTGACTGAAATGGCATCAGTTGGAAATGTCCGAACTTAGGGTGGGGGAGGTCTCAGGTTGGACATTTCCAACAACTCAAAGGACATCTTTAGGCCAGTCTAGATGTTAGGAGTTTGTAATTTTCAATTTCGGTAGTCAAAATGTTCTCATTGTATTCCTTTCCTCTACTGGCTAGTGGCAACAGTACTACTGATCCATTTAGAATAATGCTACCATACAGGCCGTGAGGGATCAGTAGCTGTTGGGAAATCAAACACCAAAGGGGGTGCAGTTGAAAGGACACCCCCTCCCAAACGCAGAAGCCATATAGCCACGTCCCTGCTCATGGATTTCCATGGATAATTAAGTTTAGGCTACGACAGTGGAAACCTTTCGACTTTCAATTGTATTTTGTATACCCTATCGTACTTATAGCTGTTGAGGGGATGTACTGCAGTCATAGGAATTTACAATTGCACAGAGTCCAGTCCCTTCGCTGCGCTATATATGACGCCCTGTGTAGGGGACTGAACTATACATGGAGCCTGCACAATGTTAGTAACTTTATTTGAACAACCTCCCCATAATTCGGTTTCCAATCGGTTTACCTTAAATCCACTTGGCGATTTGATCTCCAAAATACATCTAATAATATTTGTCAACATGCCATTCTTGTATGATTACTAGTACATACTTAATCGGATGGGGTTAGATTGAGGGTGAAGGAAAGGATGTATCTGCTCTTTCGAGCTTACCGGGACGGTTTTTATTTCTGAAATATGTACATGTACCTATTTGTGGTATTCGAATCAGTGACGGAGCTACAGGGTCTTTGTTGTGGTGGTGTCAACCTTGAATTTCCCAACTGCAACCCCTTGAACCAGACACCAAACTCCTTGCTTCGCGAGTTTCCATTTGCACCCCCGCTTTGGGTTGAAACTTTCCAACCGGCACCTAGGCTTTCCAGCTGTTGGCAATTTCCAAATTGAATACTCTTGGGCTCCAAATAAAAGTACAAACCCAAATAAATGTGCAGGGAGGAAATCCTGACAAAATTTAATAAAAGTGCAGACCCAAATAATAGTGCAGGGTAGATCTCAATCTCAGTTTAATAAATAATTTACTATCTATTCTAGATTGAGATTACTTAAATTCAAATAAAACAGGTCTTACAAGTTACATGGGTCTCTTCACGACAATCCAGCATAATAATTGACAACTTGGAACAATAATAGAACCATAAATATAACCCCCTAATTAAATATTGGAAAGTAATAAACGTGCAGGCCCAAATACGGTGTGTGCAGTGGGAATTTGGGTAGAAAATTAATAAATGTGCCTGCGCTATTATTTAGAGCCCGAGAGTAAGACTGGAACATCTCTAATTGGTGTTCATTACAGACAACAATTTTTACCGAAGTCTAAACGTTGAACAAATATGTTACTAGAGGTGTAAACAATAATATTCCTACTGATTGTGGAAAATCAGACAATGAAAACGTATTCAACCTACATAAAGTTACCAAGTAATGGTGTGTCAGGTATAAAAATGTTCAACTGTTTTTTACCAAATGTGGCTGGGTGAGAACCACTCACCATCTTCCTACTCTTATACACCGACAATCTATGGACTCACATCACAGGTGTTTGTAACGCACCCCGCTGCCCAGCAATGGGCATGCACCCATAGACCATAGTTGCAAAACATAATTTCATTTTACAAACTTTACATTACGCGCGTACCATTTTGCATTGTGTACGCCAGAAGCATGTCATGTTGATACGTTGTGTCAATGTTCATACTGAAGCTGTTGGAAGGAATTTATTACGTTGTCACAATAGTTATTTCAGCTGGAGTGCAGTCGCAACGTTGAGTAATAATATGATTTATGTATTTAGTTGCGGTCAATTTTTGTACTGAAACCTACCTCACAAACAACCAATGACTACAGGTACGTTGCCACTGTGTTAAATGCTACGTGTTCATAAAACAAAAAATTGAACACACCCCCAATAATATACAGGATTATTTATTATTGTGTGGGATAATATTAACTTTTTGGGGACAAGTGGGACGTGGTGACAGGGGGTGGCGAAATTCTCGACTTTTGAATTTTTTTAATAATTTTGGCGATACATTTTGGGAATTTTTAACCAATACCGGTATACAAACATTACCCATCCCATACTTTGTCCGTCTGAGATATTCATATCAATGAATTATTTGGCTTGTGGCTCATCAAGCTACCAACTGAAATAGTTTGTTGTTCTAACCAGTATATTTAGAGCAGTTTGCCTGAAGGGCCGGCTGCGAGCGACATGCTGTTGCCAAGCCACCCCCGTTGTCCGCACGCCCCAGTAAGGATTTCAGGTCTGTGATAATGTGGGTTGGAATAAATATGGTAATTTGTGTTTAAAAAATGGATGTGGCGACAGGTTTGAACTTTGAGGTGTTACCACCCCTACCCAAGTTTTGTCAAACTGTTCACACAACAGTTTGGAATTATCAATAACTTAAATTCATGTCGTGTCAGTTATGAAATGTCAAACTGTTGAACATTTTGGTCAAAGTTAATGGGTTGGACAATCTTGTCCACACGTCCCTGACAGTAATGTTTGCCCATTCTAGGAGGATGTGGGTTAGAACAAATCATTATGTTGATCGCAAAATGGATGTGGTGATAAGGGTCGAGATATTACCCCCCCCCCCCCCCCTCCCACAAATTTTTCAAACTGTTCAACTTTTTGAATTTTCAATAACTGTATAAGTTAGGCAAAAACTGTATGAGATCATTTCGATAGTGTACATTTCCAAAGTTCTAATGAATATCGTGGCAGCCATGAAATGCCTAACTGTTGAACATTTTGGTCATTATTAGGGGTGAGCTAATTGCAAGATTTGCAATTTTCAATAACATAAGTTGAATATATTTCAGGCAAAATCTTTTTGAAATCGACTGGATCCCAACGGATATGCAATATATAGGTATCTAATACCGCATGCAAAGGTATGGTACCGGGAACCGTTCGAACAATTAAAGTACCACATGCATACATATATACTAATGGCAACCGGTCAAATAATTAAAGTACTCTCGTGCTTGCAAATGCATCGAGGAATATCCCGGATTAGTCTGGTTCTTATCAAGGGGTGTACTGAATGTGAAATGTCAAGCTGCACACAGAAAATTCATTCGGGTAACGTTATTCTCTGTCTGTGTCAGGACTTCGTCAAATGTACAATGCTATCTTGTTTGTGTGTCTAAGCTACGGTACTACAAGCGGATTCGACCAGAGTCTACTCGTCTGTCGAAACCATTAACGGCTTGGGGATAGGAACTTACAGGTACCAGTATTCCAGAATGGTCTATATTGTGTTGCACATCGTTATATTAGGAATATTATTGCACGTCTGAGTACGGTCTGACATCAACGCGACCAACAGAACACCATGTACGACATGAATTCATCAGTCTATGGTTATTCACTTGGATGGAAATTCTTACTTGTCCTGTGTTGTGCATTCATTCAGATTCCAAAACCTCGGTATCCATCGGTGTATCGACAATCGGCACTGCAAGGGTGTGGGTTCTTGTTGTTGCAGTTACATCTGATACATCAGTAATTAATTATAATGATAACCCATACACATGGTAAATTCCAGATATTCAAGGAGGTGAATATAAAATGGTTTCTCTCGCGATATGATTTCTTCAGAAGAATTGTCAACCACTGTCCTACCAAACAGTTGTTTCATACAAGCGAAGTTCCTGCATACACATATGCACGAGTCATGAGAACACTGAATCCAGTTCATGACACATCATGGAAATATAATATTTCATATAATATATTGAGTTTCGTACATAAAGTAATATTTATATGGATCCACGAGTTTAATTTCTCACAGATAAATCATCCCAACATATGCAAGAAGCGGCAAACATATGTGCATAGCTACAAATAAGCTTAGTAATTGCTCATTTCATAATATGTCAACAGATAAAACTAATTGTTGTATTGAATGCATCTACTCAAAACTGTATCATGGACTAATTAGAAAAAGGCATGCATGCAAAAACGCGATATTCGTTCTGATGTGATATTTTCTATCAGTATCACCATGCACGGAGTTCCCTCCATATAATACCACTGGTGCGTAAACGAGCAATTACTATAGGTTTATTTAACATATGAACCTGAAGTCGGAAACTTAACTATGTCATTCGACGGTCTAACAAAACGGCATTTAGGAAGGCGCGACCTGAGATGACGAATACTTCTTTTCTGGCCAACAGTTTACATTTTTGGATAATCAGTCCAGCGGGTGTAGTTGTAAATTAATTCGATTGATGACCTTCTGTAAGGTGATAGTGGGGGCTTGGTGTTATCATGTCACAATTTATTCATTGTCACGCGCGGGTTGTTATAAGCGTGCGCCTTTTCGCGTTAATATAGGGCATGTCAGTAACAAAATGACCGGCCTGCCTGTAGTCAGCTTATGAACTCGGTTTATTGATCTCACAGAATAAGCGAGCTAGCCACTGCACTTTCATACACAACCCTTCGGCCTCAGCTCAATTTTGACATATTTCATTCACCAGTCGGGAGTTGAGCGAGCAAGTCGCAGTATTGCGTTTTCTCTTGTAGCTGTTCCTCATGGCCGTCTCGAATCGCATGTGTGTAATGTGGTCGTCCGCAATGACTTAGCCACCCGAGCGATTCGAATTGAGTGAACGCGGACCCATCAGCGGATTTTTGATTTAATCCCCGCTGCTGTGATCGCAGCGTTGGACATATTGCGTGTTGTGGATACCCTTAGCTGGACTTTACACCAGTCTAATGGAGACTTCGTGCTTATGTCTGTTGAGTATAGAGTTGCTGGGTCGACAACAGACAAGCCGGGTACAGCTGAACAACTAAGAGGAAGACCCCTTTCACGGCGACGTAGATGGCCAATTGAAAGAAGAAGGGGCTATACCACCAGTCCGAGGCCCCTACTTCAACCAGCACCCAGGGGCAGGGGACACCGATTCTGAGCCTGTTGCCCATCAGTTGGTCGTGGAGAAGATTCAGAAGTCACCATACCACCGATGACACCGGAATACCATCAGAGTTCGGTGTCATCCCTCTTCACCAGCACCAACAACACTAGCAGCGGCTCCGCCATTTCAGACGCATATGTCTGAGACGCTATACGATCAGCAGAGGGATTGCACCGTGTTTACTCCCATCACGCATCGAGTTACTAGCATGCACATACGTTTCCCGTTCCATAATATTATTTAATCCTTTTGCACATAACTTCCGACCTGATCTCTCTGATTAACATATCATAAGATAAAGCCATGTGCTGCTATTGTCTCGATGTTCTGATGGGTATATGACGTGAAGCCAATAAGTATAAAGACATAGCAATGCGAAAACAAATAGCATATGTAAACAATGAGAAAGAAAGACATATCCCAGAAACAGAGACAGAAATAACAACTACATCAACAATAACAGAAAGAAAAATAAAAGAAACAGAAAAAGAGACACAAATAATCAAAATTAAGTCTAGATCAATTTCACCATTTCATCATCTCATTTTAAAATTTCCCACCATCCCATGATACTCTTCAACAATTCCTAAGTGGTTGTAAGAGATTGCATACTGCCCTTCCAAATCGTTCTAGGCTCATCGGAAAATCCGTAATAAATAACCAGCTCAATTTTGACCATGTAATGCAGTTTATCTTATCGATTTCCGCGATTGGTTTAATACGACTGTGATCGTAGATGTGTTGCACGATCTTCTTCTCCTAATCGTCGTCTACGACATTACATACATGCAGAGTTATATCGCTAGCATCGCTGAAAAATGTAGAACTACGATATATTATATAGTCAGTCGGTGTGTAACGGGTCTAAGGTTACAATGGTTCACGCGAATTTGAGATTTTTTTAGATTATTTAAAATGGCAATGATATATATCTATACAATTTATACAAAGTTGACAAATGTATACATATTGAAAAATCAATTTAATTAATTTTAGATGGAAAAGCGGTCGACATTAACATATCTCTGTGAGCTCACTATCTAAATGTTTATTTATAATATAAAAAAAGATTCAACCAATAAGGTTTTAATATGGTTAGTCGGTGGTATTAATATTAATACATTTTATTATTAATACTGGTCAGCCTCTATAATTAAATATATCATTGCCAGGGATAAAACTTAAAGAAGGACCAGAAAATCCCTCTTATTTCCGTAGTGAGCCTTACTATATTCGTCTCTGAAGAGCATCTCCAACTATAATTTTATTCAGGGTTTGTTTCGTAATATGTTGTCTTACATCTTAGAAAGTTTCGCGAGTCCACCGTTCATTTTATTGATATGAGCGACTTTTTTTGCAAAAAATAGACTAAAATAAATGTGCGCCGGAAATAAATTTCGAAATGCGAAACTGTAATACAAAAAGTGTTCGTCTCAACTAGGAGAAGAAGAAAATAATTGGGATGAATATCGGACATTATTGTATATGTTTTAGAGTGGTCAGTACCAGGTCAGAAATGCGCAGTGAAACGAAAATATATCGTAAATAAAAAACACAAATAATTTATTTGTCTAAGGCTACTTTCTAAAAGCGGTTGTGAAAAGTAAAACGAATATCATGGTTAGATTTTGGAACTGAAAGCATATTTACGACCCAGTGACAAATTGCATTAAGTTCTGTACCAGGCAAAAAATGTCACACAATGTTATTTTTAGAATGTTCAATTTATTCTCTGCAAACATTAATCGAGCATGGCACTGTATGGACTCTGAATCTGATCTAGTTCGATTGATACAATTGCAATCAACATACAGTAAGAACGATTTGAACGAATACAATAAGCAGTGTAATTCGACATTATAGCTTTTCAACCTGAGCACAGTCACTGTGTGTGGGGGTGGGGTGCATAAATTGTCAATGTGAGTGACTGATTGTTTCTTCCATTAACACACACCCTCCCTCTCCCACACCACATTTAGGCCTGGGTGTCTCTCAGTATGTATATGTAAGCCTCCGGCCATGATGATAATCGCTGTTTTAACTTTTTCACATTTACCAAATTAATTTAAAAGATTGGCGACAGGGTTTACATATGCCTTTGGTTTCCCAGGCAGTGACACAAACATCAACTGTTTGGTTATGTCGTCGTATCGAAAGAAGCAGAAAAGTTAATTTTAAACAAAATATAAGACAAAATATGCAAACATATACTAGTACATGTACATTGTCATTTAACTGTGAACGTGTAACATGTAGGCCTACATGTAAATCCATGAAACTTAGAGAGTCGATAAGAAGTACACACATATAAGAGGCATGAACACATGTTTGGTGGTGTGGATTCCTGACGTAGAAGAAATAGACACAGGACTCCATCAGATATAGACACTAATCCGCCACAGGGACCGTTCCTACATGATATTGCTGGTCTGTCGATCGGCCGCACCGAGAGGTTTGGGTGGTTCATTTAGGTAAAATTTAGACGCTGGATGTCAAATCAGTGGACAGAAGAATGGCGAGACCGATCGTATCAGCAATTGATACTGACAAGTATACCACTTCTGTTTTAGTATTAAGAACGACTGTTATCGTTATATTTAGTCTATATTTAGTTTATTTATATGGCCAGTTTTCTTATATGACCAGTTGGTCATTACGTGCTCTGGAAGAGCATGCCTTGAACTATGGTTCGGATATTTGGGATTGAGGTCCCCAGAGTGTGAATTTATTGACGCTATCCTGCACAGAGGGCTATTGTCACCAAATGATGGCATCATCTTCCATGGAAAGTATATTTATTAACAAGTTTGTTTTAGTTTTATCTTCTCTTGTGTCGTTTACATAGTTTATTTCCTGGCAGACGACACAATGCATAGTCAAGTTGATCAATGGGTCACTATGGGTGCACACATCTTCGCCATATGTGAAATGAAATTAGAGTCCAGTTCTCCCATAAATGATGGCAGAATGGGGTCACAAACGGGTGGATTTGGATATGCTAGCCCGCTTTGCGGGATAGGGTCACTACGTTCAACCCTCTGGGGACCTCGTTCTGCAAATATCCGGCACCATATGTCAAGAACTGTGGAAGCGCAGAACCTTGTTTGTTTTCTTTTCTTACATGAGCTTCTTTTTAAATACAGGATTTCTCAGCAATACATATACATGTGTATTTTATACACTTACTGTTGCAATGTTCCTGCATCAAAAACGATTAGGTTTATGGGATATATTGCAGTAAAACATCACTCTATAAGTGAAACTGAGCCCAATATTGCCCCAACACCATCAATTGTTTCATAAAATGCCCATAGCCATCATCACACACTAATTAATCATGACCAAGTTGACCTATTTATTTATAAAACAGAAACAAGACTGATGTATTTGATCAATACTTCGTTTTTGCACTTCTGTCCACTGTAAAATTTGTGAATGATGTGGTGCTATTAATTCAGAGAAAACACACAATACTTTTTGTGTCCAATAAAAACCAATAATGTGTGAAAAGAGATCGTCAGTTGCTCCAAAACAGGGTGATTCTTTATAGACATAAGCGACCATTACTGACCTATTTTCGGCATTCAAACCACTCATTTTATAACATATTGTTATAAAGAATTCCGCTGCAATGATGTGTGGCATATACCTTCTGTCAATAATACAGGGAAACACAATTTGGATAACTTACTTAATTAGAGAGAAATGCACGAACATGTGAAAAATGACCGGTTATACACCGACTGACTGTACTTTTTAGTTCAACACATTCTATAAATTTCACGCTGTTCTTATTTGGTGTGTTAAATTACTTGACGCATGGTTATCATGTTGTCTTTCACTCAATGTTACTGTGATGGAAGAACCTTTTCCAAAACATTCGACAGGTAATCCCAAAGATTGTAATAAACTTCAGCCCAACATTAGTGTTATTGGCAGAGACCAGCTATTGCATATTTGTGTTGATCGATACTGATTTATTGTAATACCACCATCTATTGTTTATTTTCATTTGCTATTGATAAATATGTACTCAGGGTTCCATACCAATTTTAACAAAACCTATTTTACTTTTTATTTAAATTCTATTGCACGAAGTAACATTTTTAGATCTTGAATTTATATTGATTTATTTCATACATGTTCGATGATTATGATGGACACCTACACTTGTATTGCCCAGGTCGCGTGTCATATTTTGTTCTCGACATGTTTTTCCAACAGAATAATGAAGAACACTCTGTTATTTTTGTATTGTACTGTTTCAACTGGAGGTCTGGGATGCTGAATTCAGCCCAGCGAGGATGTCTAATCAATCACTCCAGTTGACAATGTAATGGATGGATTGACATCCGTCTGGTCATAACGTGATGAGCACGACGTGACCAGCTCCTGTCCTGCAATCTTTGAGTAAAACCATGATAAAACAGGGTAGCAAATGCTTACACAAGATTGATTTGGGAATTCTGGGACTCATCCACCCTTCCGTGTAAGTTTTATCCATCACAGTTTTGACACCGAACGATTGTCCATCTCCAAATTCGGTCCATTTAAGCGTCCGCTCATATTCCAACCAGGTTATTTTTTATTAACCGCAATTATTGTTACTTCCTGTCTAATTCCATACAAAGAACTGATAATAATTGCAAATTGAATCACCATGATCACTGTTCAATGACGATTATCTGATCACGTTACGAAAATGTAGACGGCTTAATCTATAGGGTTAGCAATAATTGACTAACGAATATAATAACATATCAGACAACATCTATCAGTGTTTCTGTCTGTTTTAAACAGGTTTTAACTATAATACAATATGTTTGTAATTTCCTAGACTTGCTCCAGCTGCCTGCCACACTGAAGTCTAAAAAACAAAACAAGACACTGAACAAGATTTGCAAGAACTCTAATAGCTGCTACATTTATGCAACATAATGGCTGGACTTTCGCATTCTTTTGATATGATTTACAATTTTGTTCAACCTACGTATGTATATTAATATATCAATTTCACCGAATGTTGAAAGTTACTGATTAAAATTTCGAGCTAATTTGGTCACCTTTGGATTTCCATTGCTTTTGCGTGCTTCAGTGAAGGGATCTTGTCCAAACCCATCACCACAAAGCAGTGCAAGACCAAATGTTATCCTTGCCTCCCATGAATCAGTAACTGTCAACTGACCTTCTGACTGTGGTATTGCAACAGTGTAACGTGTCCTTACAGTTGTACCGGCATGCATATATGAACTGATGTATGCGGATGTATGCATATTAAAGACAAAGTTTAAGGAATATAGTAACCGATAGCACACAATTTTCACCGCTCGTGGTATTGTGGTCTATAAATAACCACTCACCAAACTGCTCGTGGTTAAAAACACAATTTGGTACTTTCGGCTACTAACTGGGCCATAATTTTCAAAAGGTACAGGAAATTGCATTCCTGCAACGCTACAAGACCAAAGACACGTATACATTTCAGAATATGATATATAGGTTGTTCTGGTGTCCCGACAGATTAATACGTCAACAGCATTTAATGAAAGTATGTGGTTTTATGACCATGGAGCCGAATGATTCTCACTTTGTTCCGGAGACAGCGTGAACTGTAATTTTGTGTAGTTATAGAGACGCCATGACCCCATCGGTTTATCTGCCTGTTTGGGACGTTGATATCAGATAGTTCAAACGGTTTCCTGGGTTCGATACGATTACGTTCGCGCATCAATAATTTAAAACAGTTATTTTATAATATCATATCGGATTGGACACCTTTTATAGTTTCTAATAACTGGAAGAATATATATGGGTAAGCACCCTTGAGAAATGTCGCTGTATATATATATATTGATAAAATAATCACCCTTGACGAACAGACGACCAATCTTTGGACTGCATGAATATGTATAGGGCATTAGTAGGGTCGTGGCGACCTCGCCGAATTTCTGATAATATTCCAGGCCATAAGAGACTTTCGCAAAATCACTATTACGATTACGGATAGGATATATTGTCCCATATATACACGATCCCAACTTACATACGTGAGATAGCATATGTCCCACTATATTCAGTCACACTTGATGGAAAAAGTAATGTGTGTCTCTTTCAGATCCCATGTATTATACTCCACACCGTAATGTTAGAGCGTCCCCAATCAGGATCGGTGGCACATCCTTGACACATCTGCACACAAGTAAACTGGGTGGGGTATATTTCGTCTCTCATAAAGATCGATTTTTTTGCCGTATACTCACTATATATACTGGCAAGATATTGTCCATATCCGTAATCATAATCGTGATTTTGCGAAATGTCTCTATTATTTTCCAGCCAATAGGCACACGATTATATAGCGAAGGATATTTAATCGGGGTTCACGATTGCTATTTAATCTTAGTAACACGTGCCACGCGAGGTTAGGATTATTGACGAAATATTTGAAGAAGTGTGTTAACCCTTTGAGTGCCATGTCCGATTTTTGTATCAACCCATATACGCTGTGCCAATGCATTCTCTTATATATGCGAGTCGACCATAGGTCGCCTCGCATATATAAGAGAATGCATTGGCCTAACAGTTTTTCATCATTTGTTATTATTTTTTTTACAATTTTTTACAATTTTAATAATTTTGTCTTATATTCCTTAACATACTTATTTTGTAGGTTTAGTGCCAGGGAATCTTACGTTTTTCATGGGCATCAAAATTATTACTATGAATACTTGGTGATAGTTTTGAGTTATAACATGCCCCTAAGGTTTATTCAGTTTGTTTTTAAATACGCTATCGCATGCTTAAGCATACCCAAACAAAATTCAACCAAAAAAAACAACCTTTTTTTTAGGACCGATTTTACAGACCGTAAATTAGGCCGATCTCATCGGCCCGTGGCACTCAAAGAGTTAAAGACTCCACAAATATACACCCAGCCAATAAGAGAATTTAACTGTAGATCGAGCAAAGGTCACCACTTGTGGTGTTGTAAAATACTTTCATACAGATCTCCGTTATTTCGACAAAGTACGTTCTATAGATGTTACACTGGTGTGCATATTTTCTATAGTCTTCAATGTTAACGTTTGTTGATCTGCATCAGAGGTCAAATGGAAACTGTTCAAACGGCCTTCGGATTATGTGAGCTTGACATCTGTGGAAACTTTCCCAATAAAAAAACCAACACTGTCTAGCAGGGAATCCACTTCAAATGTTCGTGTTTTCATAACTAGGGTCAGTTCCGCACTGAACAAATATTGTCATTTTTTGAATCACACTTAAAAATTTTAATAAGCCACAACAGACTTCACCTTTAATGAATGGGCCTCTTGGCAAATGAAGTTTGTGGGAGAATGATTCCTTGAATTTTTGTCAACAGTTTACTTTTAATTCATGCAACCAATCACAGCCCAGAGTGTTTTAACTGTGAAGCTGCCTATAGTATTTACACCAGTGTAACCTAGAGTTATCATCCCGTCGATTAACTCAGGATTCTCATTTCGAAATATCATCCTAATCTCGCGTGGCACGATGTTACTGCGATTGAATAGTAATCGATATCTAATCGTGTGCGTATTACGTGAATTTTCAAAAGTTAGGACAATACATTCTCGCAACAGTTACATGCGTGTTTGTATTTCAGAATATATATTAGCTCGAGATTGTTCTGATTATAGGCAACATAGGCGGCGCAGCGATGGCGAAACTGGTTCTAATCCAGATAGATCGCAGATTTGCGATCCACGCACATGGAGGATGACCAAATTCGTGTATCTGGGCAAGTTTAAATTATTTCATGAAGTTTAGTGCAATATATATATAAAATATATGGAATAAACATTTAATTCATTTATATTACTATTTATTACAATTTAATGCTTGATAAAGTTTGATACAGCCATCATGCAGTGAATAAATTCTGCTCCATTCCCATATATTCGTCAACGAGTCAAGATAGTCCCCTTATTACACCAGGACCCTGTATGTTGTTTTCTGTAGATTCACCCGTGGAATAGCTTATATTCCCACGATTCTAGAGAAAACATTTTGAGCTACATATACACACGATTTCAGCGGCCTGTACCCCTCGAATATGTCAGACCTTCCCATAATTCTTTTAGATCATGCCACGAATCTCTACTCTGGCTATGCCCGTATAGATCAAAATCCATCAGTTTAAAACCTGGGAACTCTTGATGTTCTGCTGACAGGGAAGTTTACAAAATTGAAAAACAAAACGGTGCAGGTAATATATTTCTTAGCTAGTGCCTGTTACTGGATAATATATTTCACAGTAGGTAAGGGTCCCAGACTCTAGCTCGAATTTGCCTGATTTATATGTGATTTTGTTGTGCCGATTTTGATTTGCATCGCATACAATCATGGAATTTCTCCCGGGTAACGAATTAAATGTTTATTGCAATACTGACTCACAACAGTCACAATAATCATGCAATATTGAGCTGAGACTTCCCATTATTGTGAAATAGATTACTAAGGAACAACTAGTAACAAAGAAATATATGCATTGCGTTGTTTGTTCCATGTATTCAAGTTTCCCCTCTGAACAGGTCAGAACGTCAGATATATATGGAAAATGATCACTACGGGCGTAACCAGAGTAGAAATTCGTGGTATGATCTACCCATATTTCCCGTAGATCCAGCCCTGATAATGGCTGACCTTCCCATGAAGTTTAGTGCAACAGCGTATATAGTTAGGGAGCCCGCATATGTTCCATTTACACTTTTGCGTACAGAATTTGACCCCCTAAAGTTGGTACCAATAATGGAACATTCTGAAAAACCGATTTCTTAAGTTGCGCATTCCTGGGGTTTAGGGGCCGCTGAACCCCAAAAAGTGCCAAAAATCACTTCTATTTACACTTCCGCGTACATCGATGAATTTTGGTTTGATGATACTCCTAAGTGTACTGATTAAGAAAACACAACTTAAGAAAGGGATTTTCCTGGGGTTTTCAGATAAGAAAGGGGGTCCCATGCTGAACCCCAAAACGTGATTTTTCCCTTTTTTTTACACTTTCGCGTACATCCATAATTTTTGGTCTCAAAGTACTTTGATATATACTCATTATAAAAACACAACTTAAGAAGCAACTTTTCCTGGGGTTTTAAGATAAGAAGGGGGTCATCGGGTCACCCCTCAAAACGTAAAAAATCACTTTTATTTACATGATTGCATTCGTCCAACGTGTGTATGTGCGTACACCCCTGGAACGTTGCACTATTACAACCAATACATCCCTAAATCGATACGATCAACTTAAGAAATATATATTCATGTCGTTTTCTGATAAGAACGAGACTTGTTACCCCCCCCCCCCTCAAACCACAACACGATCCATTTTCTAGAACTGTAAGTGAGCCAGTTTTATGAAAATTATAGCGCGAAAATCTAGTAAAATGTATACAAATGTATATATTTTCGTGAAGCTAAGACATAATGACACTTTTTTGGGCCAAAATTGAAACTCACCATCCAAGATGGCCGCCAAAATGGCCGCCGAATGTTGAAAATATGACATTTTTTCACAAATATCTTCTAGATCAATTCATGCTGTTTGGAACTGGTTGAGTAATGCAACTTTATTTTGTGTTTTTTATATTAACTGATCATTGGAGCAATTATATATGCATTTATTGGGGTCCTAACGCCTTCCAATCCCTAAAAAATTCGATTTTACAGAACGCAGTACAAACTTTTACAAAAAATCACAATTGGGATTCTAGTCATATTTCAACAAGAAATGAAAAGAACATTGTAATGTAAGTGAGGCATATCATTACCTATGAATATTCCAAATCTCTGGAACCATAAATCTTACCTTGGCTCAAAATGGCTGCGAAAATGGCCGCTAAAATATGGAAAATGGTAAATATTGCCCCAGGGTGTCCTGCAATCGCTTACAAGTTGTGGTTGATGTACACAATTGGCTAATCTCTTTTCTATACTTTGCATACTAACATGTCTGATGCACCATGGATCATTTTTACTATTGTCACCACTGACATTTACCAGAAATATTGGACACAAATATCGGCAAGAATTAACTTTTCAGGGTTCGACCATTTGTTCAAGTAAAATGTAACTATCTTTGGATTGAAAGGTGTTTATTGTTTTGGTCTATCTTAAATGTGTCACACTACGGTGTTTATAGACTAAATTACTCAAGATGGCTTCCAAAATGGCAACCAAATTTGTAAAAAGTTAAAAGTTAACATATCCCGAATATTATTCTCTGCGTTATCCGAAAAAAGTGGCAAATTGTGACTCACTTGGTTATTGTACGTGTTAGTTACAATGTAATTAACTGACAACTTCGTTCTATTATGTTTGTCCCAGTTCCGTATGGGGCATGACCAATTCATTTTAAAGTTGCAGTATGGAATATTGCGGAGAACCATATCATTGAAAGGAAATGGGCAGAACTTTGAGACTGAACTGAGATGAACCATGATATGTGGGTATTCTGGCCCATTATGATAACAATTTATCAACTGGATACAGGGTGGAAGCCAAGATGGTAGCCAGGGAGTTATGATCATAGATGAGGATAATAGGTATACAGGGAGTTATTCTATGGTCATGAATGATGTGTTGGTATATAGGGAGTTCCCTGTTGGTAACGGTGGGACGTATATTTATATATGTTGTGGATGTGTTATCATTGGTGGTGTATGGAGAGTAGGTTTAGTATCATGGATGGTGTGTATGAGTATGGCAAGTATGGAACTTATGAGTGGTCGTATGTGCGGATAATGGTATATCTGGAAGGGTTCACCATTGGTGATGTGCATATGTATACCTGGATTGACTCCATGGTCATGGGTTTGGCGAATAGGTATACATGTAGTGGCTGTATGGTCCACGTTGATGTGAATATGTATACAATGAGTGACTGTATGATCGTGAATGTAGTGAATATGTATACATAGAGTGACTATATGGTCGGGTGTAGGTGTATACCTGGTGTTCATGACTCGTGGCTGTATCGTCATTTGTGGTATGTACGGGTATAACCAAGTATGGCTGTATGATCAGGTGTACTAGTACATGTACGTGTATAAAGTGGGTGACTATGTTGTCATTTGTGTGGTGTTTATGTACATATGGAGTGACTGTGGTAATGGATGGGTTGTACATGTGTACCTTGGGTGGCTATCGCTTTCCACAATAACTCAAGGATATGTTAATCAACAGAGAGGTCATGTCATATCGTGGAAAGCGATAGCCAACCATTATCACACAGTCATTACATATATACATAAACGCCACAGACATAACAATATAGTTACTTTCTGTATACATGTACACCTGGCCCATGACCACTGATGACCATACAGCCACGCGTCACAATGCAGGCACACTGTGTATACTCCTAAACATGACCCATAACCATATAGTCACTCCATGTATACCCATCCATCTCACCATTGGCCATAAGGTCATTCCCTGTATACCTATTCTCCAAACGCATGGTCAAATGGACAATCAATATATACATCAACACCACAACAATGACCATAAAGTCATTCCGGTATACATATGCACATCACCAATGGCCATATAGCCACTCGCTTCATACGCATACCCTCACACATGTTACCTGGTATATTCCTTCACCTGACCTATGGCCATATAGTCACCCCGTGTGTACCTATTCAAAACATTCATACACGATCGTGGTCAATCCTTGTATTCATATTCACCCCAACATTGGCCATGGCAATCCCTGTATCCCTATTTGTCACACCATATCCGAATAGCCACTCAATATATACTAATACACCCAGCCATGTCAGTATAGTCACTACATGTATGCATATGCACCTCATCCATGACCATATAGCCACTCGCTATATACACATATCCCTCGCCCATGACAATAAAGCAACACGTGTGTGTACTGGTATACACATGGCGATACCGACACGAGTCACCAAACAGGAACACCAGGTACATGTATACTCATACGCCTGTCACCCCCTGTATAGATTTTCATTACATTTATGATCATACAGTCACTACTTGTATACCTACATGTACTCATCTCACCATTAACCATACATTCACTACCTGTATACCTATTCGACACACATAATCATATAACCACTCGATATACATATGCAGCCCACCCTAGACCATAGATTCACTCCAGGTATACATGTAACCCTCACTAATGGCCATTCAGCCCTTCCAGATATACAAAAAAACCCGCACATACGACCACTCAAACAACCCATCCTTGCATATACACCTCACACATGACAATTCAGCAATTCACTGTATAATCATACACGCCATCCATGATAATACAGCTAAGTCCTATACACCCACCAATGGTAATACATCCACGATATATATAAATATACATCCCACCCGTTACCACAAGGACACTTCCTATGTACCCACACGATCGATAATGTCCACCCAGCTTACTCCAGGTATTCATATTCAATCATGACCGTACAGTCATTCCATGTATACCTATACACATTACCCGTAACCATAAAATCACTACCTATTTATCCACACAACCCATCCATGATCATACAGACAACACATGTACATCCCACCCATGACCTTACATTCACTCCATATATACATAATCAACACATATATGACCATGTAGCTATATCCATACACCACACCAATGACCATACAGGCACACCGGATGCACCCGTACTGGATATACACAATCATACACCATACAGTCACCCCATGCATACCGATTCACCTCACACCTGACCATGACCTCTCCCTGTATACATAGATGCATCTTACCATGGACAACCCACTTATAACCATATAGTCACTCATTGTATACCTACTCACATCAGTCATGACATACAATAACTCCCTGCAGACCTATTCACCTCACATATGATCACAGAGTAACTCCCTGGCTACGATCTTGGCATCCACACTGTATCCTGTAGACATTTTTTTTATCATAATGGACCAGAATAGCCAAAGATTATGGTCCATCTCAGTTCTGTCTCAAAGTTTGCCCATTTCCTTTCAATAAATATGGCCAAAATCACAAAAGAGGTTCTCGGCAAAATTACATACGTTAAAATGAATTTGTCATGCCCCATACGGAGCTGGAACAACTGGGAATAGAACATGTAGTTGTCAGTTAATTAACTAACACGTATAATAACCAAGTGAGTCACAATTTGCTACCTTTTCGGATAATGCAGAGAATGTTCGGTTGCCATTTTGGAAGCCATCTTGAGCAATTTGGTCTATAAACACCGTAGTGTGACACATTTAAGATAGACCAAAACAATAAACACCTTTCAATCCAAAGATAGTTATATTGTACCTGAAAAAATGGTCCAAACCTGAAAACTGAATTTTTGCCAATATTTATGTAAAGTTTTTTTAGAGAAAAGTCCAATATTTTTGACGATGTCAGTGGTGAAAATAGTAACAATTAACCATGGTGCATCAGACATGTTAGTATTCAATGTATAGAATGCAGAATGGCCAATTTTATACATCAACACAACTTGTAAGCGATTGCAGGACACGCTGGTGTAATATTTACCATTTTCCATATTTTGGCGGCCATATTGGCAGCCATTTTGAGCCAAAGTAAGAATTTTGGTTCCAGTGATTTGGAATATGCATAGGCAATGATATGCCTCACTCACATTACAAAGTTCTGTACATTTCTTGTTGAAATATGACTAGAATCCCAATTGTGATGTTTGTGTGTGAAATTTTATATCGCATTCTGTACAATCAAATTTTTGAGGGATCGGAAGGGGTTAGGACCCCAATAAATGCATATTTAATTGCTCCAATGATCAGTTTAATATACAAAATACAAAATAAAGTTGCATTACTCAACCAGTTCCAAGCAGCATGAATTGGTCTAGAAGATATTTGTGAAAAAATGTCATATTTTCAACTTCCGGCGGCCATTTTGGCGGCCATCTTGGATGGTGAGTTTCAATTTTGGCCCAAAAAAGTGTCATTATGTCTTAGCTTCACGAAAATATATCCATTTGTATACATTTTACTAGATTTTCCCGCTATAATTTTCATAAAACTGGCTCACTTATAGTTCTGGAAAATGGATCGTGTTGTGTGGGGGGGGGGGGGGGGGGGTAACAAGTCTCGTTCTTATCAGAAAACGACATGAATATATATTTCTTAAGTTGATCGTATCGATTTAGGGATGTATTGGTTGTAATAGTGCAACGTTCCAGGGGTGTACGCACCTACACACACGTTGGACGAATGCAATCATGTAAATAAAAGTGATTTTTTACGTTTTGAGGGGTGACCCGATGACACCCTTCTTATCTTAAAACCCCAGGAAAAGTTGCTTCTTAAGTTGTGTTTTTATAATTAGTATATATCTAAGTACTTTGAGACAAAAAATTATGGATGTACGCGAAAGTGTAAAAAAAAAGGGAAAAATCACGTTTTGGGGTTCAGCATGGGACCCCCTTTCTTATCTGAAAACCCCAGGAAAATCCCTTTCTTAAGTTGTGTTTTCTTAATCAGTACACTTAGGAGTATCATCAAACCAAAATTCATCGATGTACGCGGAAGTGTAAATAGAAGTGATTTTTGGCACTTTTTGGGGTTCAGCAGCCCCTAAACCCCAGGAATGCGCAACTTAAGAAATCGGTTTTTCAGAATGTTCCATTATTGGTACCAACTTTAGGGGGTCAAACCTTTTGTACGCAAAAGTGTAAATGGAACATATGCGGGCTCCCTAACTAATACGAGCTATTATTTCAGCAGCGTTTGTTGTTATCGGTATTACCGCATGTGGCCATCGGCAAACTTACGGACGCCACACCGGAACAAATATCCGACAATCCATGTCAAAATTGTTTTGATTTCATGACCGGTGATCGATAAACTTTTGTATACCCTCTGGTCCAGAACGCGAATTCTGCGGCCTTGGTCGGCTTCCAGTATATTTACATAGTCTGCTTGCGTTTGTGTGTACGGCATCTTGTTGCCAGAAGCTACTCATTGAGAGCATGGCAACATCTCGTATCATTGCCCTAACATAATTCCTGTCGGGCGATATTCACAAGAAGGAGGTTTAAATGTCAGCCATCGATATCGAGAAATGATGGAATAGAATGCATTTGTGTCTTGTGTGCGACGAATGCAACAGAGAATGAGTTAATTTACTGCTTCAGTACCCGTTCGTTATGCAGAAGTACGTACCATCGATCACTTACAACAAATTAGTGAAATTTCTAACTTTCCTTCAGAAAGTTATATCATGTCATGACACATTGTATAACTCAATTCCCTTTACAATCTGCCTGTTTTAATTCAAAAATAAAGCTTACCCATTGAGACAATTCAAACTTGCCAAACCGCAAATGTACATTAAATTATGTGTAATGTAATTTACTTTGTTAAAAGTGACTTGTAGGTCAGATGGCCCAGATGATAATCTCAACACATATGTCACTATAATAAATATATTGGTGCATTCATTCATTGATTCATTCATTCAGTCATCGGTATATAGATGATTCACAACGATCCCCAGTTTATCGAGAATTTACAAATCTCGTCCAGTAAATTAGGTCTGGACCGAGACTGGACGAGTTGTAGATTATATTTATTACTTGATCAAAAACTTTCATAAAATACTCTTAAATCAATAAATGCGATGTGAAACTAACATCGACTTCTATAAGGCCTGCGATGACGTTTCATGTAACTATAGGTTGTTGGTCGGCGTAAAGAAATAGTCCCAGATATATAAGACTCTTTTTGACGTATTTAATGGCGTAAATTTAATAAAATATTTGTTCAAACTAAATAGGCAATAGCCACAGACATCGATTTAGCGTATACGAAATGTAACACGTCGGAGGTCAAAGGCTACGTTTGATTGATTGATTGATTGATTGGGGTTTATTGTCGCTTTAGCCACTAAGGCCATATCACGACATTGCCAGTTTTAGTGGTGGAGGAAATCCGCACTCTTGCGACTAATCTAACAGTGATTTCAATGGCTGATAAACTCGTCAACCATGTGCGGCAAACCACCGACCATCGGCGAGTGACTGGCAACTCCACCAGATAACGATTTCGAAGGCTACGTTTGCGCAACATAAATATATGAAGGTACACCTGGTACTATTTCATGTTATACACAGACGATTGTATATCATTATTATAGAATGGCTCTAATGAATGAAATAATTCGACACTAAAAGTCTTGGCTGCTGAAACCACGATAAATGTGCTTCGTGATCGAAATTAGATCTAATGATTGGTGAACAATTCATAGTTTTATTTAGAAGAATCGCCAAAGTATAATTATTTATTCCCAGCCAGTTCATCTTGTCGACATATCTTGTCATCTGAACTGCCATGAACACGTGACACACATATGAAGAGTTTGTTTATAAGAGTCTATCGTCGTTTCAGTTGGGTATTTGGTCGGCTTCCAGTATATTTACATAGTCTCATTGCATTCGAGTGTCCATAATCTTCTTTCCCGGTTGTACTCGTTGAGAGCATGGTAACATATCGTGCCATTGTACTTACATAACAAATAGTATATCCAAATTGACAAAACAAACCGTCATTCTTCTATATTAATTAAATGCAGTGACTCTGGTGGCGCAATCGTTTTCATTAGTTTATTGTCGATATATGCGTCCCGAATCGAGTAGTAAATATTTAAATTGAGCGAAGTTCTGACGATTTTTTCTAAGGAGTGTTACAATCGAATTGCTTCAAATTTCGGCGATGTTAGTAGAATGTTACATTCCTCCAGTTGTCATAGCGCCTGAATGCTAACTTATCAGTTTCACGCACCCGAACAAGTACATAATATGTCTTTAAATATCAGAATAATACGAATAACTTTCGCATTTGAAACATAGAGGTTAAGCCGACGATAAACCCCAAATAAACTAAACCAAACTGTGATCGACATTATAGGTATAATGATTGGGGGAAAATCCGTAGTTTTGTTTCCATTAATAATCAATTGAAAATGATAAATATACAGCCTCATCGACATATCTTGTTACTAGCACTGGAACATCTATACGCCAATCGCGCGTGGTTTCATTTACTGCATCAATGCTAAGTTTCATATCGTCTCCCGTTGCTATTGATTTTTCCTAAGATATTATAATTCAAAATTCACGTTAAGAGCAAATTAAATTCAACTAAACTGTCTTCCAGTGTTATATCACAATTAAATGAGTTTGGAAACCGCAAGGGCTCAGTCGGGGTCTAAATTACTATAATTTACTATAATTTGACTCAGACTAGTTTAGGTAACTTGTACTATAGATCTACTTACGACCAACCGACTCGCCGCATAATCATGTAATCTAACGATTGATGTTGCCAGGGACGTACCGGGTTTTGAAATGCAATTCCCCTGAAACAATTTCACAACATTAGTTGTAATTTTTCAGACAAAATATGGGTTGGAATTTGTTCTAATAGTTGATATTCCAACCAGTAATTTTTGTGAAAGTTATTGACCGAATATTTTCCCATGCTCGGACTTATTTTCGGACTCAACATGGTTATATTAAGATAAAATAAGTTATATAAATTATAAATATATTAAGTTTGCTATATATAATGACAATAATGCGCTATGCGTTACCGGGGACAGCATAACAAAGGAGGCTGTATTCATGCCACCCCATGTATATATGCAGGTGATCTCAATTATAATGAGTGTGAGTCTTATGGGGTTTAATTAATTTTTCGAGATCAATAACCCATTTGTATCGATAAATTGAGTTATTAAAAATTTATGTGATGTCATGTACAAAGTATAGAATATATATTGGAAAGGCGATATAGCTTGGCTTTTTACAATGAATATTATAACTGTATGTTTTAGGTCCGCGCACCTGCCCCAGCTTGCGATTCCTTGTATTGGTTTGAGTAATGCTCCAGTCGTACTAATACATGTATAGCTATATTGATCAGCTGGTGGTTATATATGCGCGAAAAAGAGTCTCCGGTGACTAAGTTGGTAAGGTGCATTGTGCATTATAGGCCAACATATAGGCGGCGCAGCGATGGCGAAGCTGGTTCCAATCCAGATAGAGCGCATATTTGCGATCCACACATAGGGAGGGTGACCAAATTCGTGTATCTGGGCAAGTTTGTCAGTTGTTTTTTCCGGTGGATCTATACACAATGGAGTGATTTTCCAGCGAAATTCACCCTCTGCGCGGCCTTTCCTCCACCCGTAAAACTGACATCGTCGTGATATGGCTTAGCTAATGCAACGACGGTAAACTTCAAATAAACAAACAGACACTATTTATGTATAAACAAGAGCTGGGCTGTCGCCCTGTGCATATATACCCCACGTAGCATAGAGCCTAATGTAGCAATATCATACAAGTAGAAAATCACTGGACCGTGCCTATATTCGATCACATCATTGTGTTATGTTTTATTACACTCACACTTTTTTCAAAAGTGGCCACAAAAAATGTTATTTGGCCAAACGTTTTTCACCACAAATGGAGACATACATCTAATTCACAGGCGCTGAATAGATCGACGAAGTTAGGCGACGTAATATCGCCGGTTTTCGTACTTCATACGATGACAACCCAAATTTATTTTGTAAAGGGAGTGTTGATTGAATGGTGATGGTTGTACAAAGGCGATTACTAATCGTCAAAACCTTAATGGCATGTCAGTTAGGTAATGTGTTGTAAACAGCCTCCCGTCTTATAACAACTACAATCGGGGTTTGTCGGAAATTTCCCGAAAACAAAACCGCATATTACACAGTAGCTCGCCTCGGGTTATTGAATCATCGGCTTCCCTCGAAGCAGGACAATGCCCGTTATATGGAAAGTCATACACCGACAAAAATTATGCACATACTTATTGAGTGCAACGCCCTGGTTAACATATGCAATGCCATGTTCTATGCAATTATTGACCAATATGGATTGCAATTATTTAACTCTGTCGGAAAACTGTCTCCTGACGATACGATATCACTACACTTATCCCACGTCAACGATAGCTTGGTAGAAGCAATAAACTATACTTACTCATTTATAAACTTTATTGTCACTGTCACTGAACAGTTGTGGCAAACATACAGTTTTATAGCTCAACGAAAACACATTCTAACACAGTTAGAAATCGGCATCAATCTTCCTAACACACCACTAGGTGAGCCTTTAACTAACTTTGAACCGCTGTGATTGTTTTCGCGACTAACGTCATTTGAAATGATCATGTGAATAGACAGCCCGCTTCATCATCATCATCATCATCATCATCATCATAATCATCATCGTCGTCGTCATCGTCTTTTCGTCGTCTTTTCGTCGTCGTCGTCGTCATCGTCATCATCGTCATAATCGTCATCAATGTCATCATCATAATCATCATCCTCATCCTCATCACTACCATTAACAACATCGCCATCGTTGATAACACACACATCATCAGCACCACTCTCACCATACTCATCACCATCGCCATCACCACCAACGTCATCATATTCATCATGTGTACATATATGTAGATATATCTATTGTCTGATTATACTCTGATATTGACATCATTACTATAATTCAGCATTATTGGTTCATATTTCTGTGAATATCGATTATTTGTTACATGCTTTATAAATCTTCATAGATTGGAGGAAATAAATATGTAATAACAATAGGTATTCAACAGTTATCACCTCACGATAATAAGCAACATAACTGTTGTTTTATTTCGGCGAAAATAGCGATGACAACTAACACACCCAATTATTTGGCGAACATGGTGTCAGCGACAGGACATAAGAGTCAGAGAGTTATATATTTAAAAATATAATGTGGTCATCAATTGTGAGCCCATAAAATGAGGATTTAATTTGGCCAAATTTTTTTTTTTTGCCCACTAAAAATATCATTTGGCCACTTTTTTGGCCAGAATATTTTTCGGTCCAGCGCGAACATTGCCTATGGCTATAATAATCTATGGATGTGATAGTGATAATATATAGATTTGATAACATATGGCTGAGTTAACCTATAGATTTGATAACACATGGCTGTGTTAACCTATCGCTGTGTTAACCTATGGCTGTGATAGCACATGGCTGTGATAACATATGGCTGTGTTAACCTATGGCTGTGATAACATATGGCTGTGTTAACCTATATATTTGATAACACATGGCTGTGTTAACCTATCGCTTTGTTAACCTATGGCTGTGATAACACATGGCTGTGATAACACTTGGCTGTGATAACATATGGCTGTGTTAACCTATCGCTGTGTTAACCTATGGCTGTGATAACACATGGCTGTGATAACATATGGCTGTGTTAACCTATCGCTGTGTTAACCTATGGCTGTGATAACACATGGCTGTGATAACACATGGCTGTGATAACACATGGATGTGATAACATATGGCTGTGTTAACCTATGGATGTGTTAACCTATGGCTGTGATAGCACATGGCTGTGATAACATATGGCTGTGTTGACCTATATATTTGATAACACATGGCTGTGTTAACCTATCGCTGTGTTAACCTATGGCTGTGTTAACCTATGTATGTGATAACACATGGCTGTGATAACACATGGCTGTGTTAACCTATCGCTGTGTTAACATATGGATGTGATAGCACATGGCTGTGATAACATATGGCTGTGTTAACCTATGGCTGTGATAACATATGGCTGTGTTAACCTATAGATTTGATAACACATGGCTGTGTTAATCGATCGCTTTGTTAACCTACGGCTGTGATAACACATGGCTGTGATAACACATGGCTGTGATAACATATGGCTGTGTTAACCTATGGCTGTGTTAACCTATGGCTGTGATAACATATGGCTGTGTTAACCTATCGATGTGTTAACCTATGGCTGTGATAACACATGGCTGTGATAACATATGGCTGTGTTAACCTATCGCTGTGTTAACCTATGGCTGTGATAACACATGGCTGTGATAACACATGGATGTGATAACACATGGCTGTGATAACATATGGCTGTGTTAACCTATGGATGTGTTAACCTATGGCTGTGATAGCACATGGCTGTGATAACATATGGCTGTGTTAACCTATGGCTGTGTTAACCTATATATTTGATAACACATGGCTGTGTTAACCTATCGCTGTGTTAACCTATGGCTGTGTTAACATATGGCTGTGATAACACATGGCTGTGATAACACATGGCTGTGTTAACCTATGGCTGTGTTAACCTATGGCTGTGATAACACATGGCTGTGATAACATATGGCTGTGTTAACCCATGGCTGTGATCACACATGGCTGTGTTAACCTATCGCTGTGTTAACCTATGGCTGTGATAACACATGGCTGTGATAACACATGGCTGTGATAACATATGGCTGTGTTAACATATGGCTGTGATAACACATGGCTGTGTTAACCCATGGCTGTGATAACACATGGCTGTGTTAACCCATGGCTGTGATAGCACATGGCTGTGATAACATATGGCTGTGTTAACCTATGGCTGTGATAACATATGGCTGTGTTAACATATGGATGTGATAGCACATGGCTGTGTTAACCTATGGCTGTGTTAACCTATGGCTGTGATAACATATGGCTGTGTTAACATATGGATGTGTTAACCTATGTCTGTGTTAACCTATGGCTGTGATAACACATGGCTGTGTTAACATATGGCTGTGATAACACATGACTGTGATAGCCTATCGCTGTGTTAACCTATGGCTGTGATAACCTATGGCTGTGTTAACCTAACGCTGTGTTAACCTATGGCTGTGATAACACATGGCTGTGTTAACCTATCGCTGTGTTAACCTATGGCTGTGATAACACATGGCTGTGATAACACATGGCTGTGATAACATATGGCTGTGTTAACCTATATATTTGATAACACATGGCTGTGTTAACCTATCGCTGTGTTAAACTATCGCTGTGTTAACATATGGCTGTGATAACACATGGCTGTGTTAACCCATGGCTGTGATAGCACATGACTGTGATAACATATGGCTGTGTTAACCCATGGCTGTGATAACACATGGCTGTGATAACACATGGCTGTGTAAACCTATCGCTGTGTTAACCTATGGCTGTGATAACATATGGCTGTGTTAACCTATGGATGTGATAACACATGGCTGTGATAACCTATCGATGTGTTAACCTATGGTTGTGATAAGCTATGGCTGTGTTAACCTATCGCTGTGTTAACCTATGGCTGTGATAACACATGACTGTGATAACACATGGCTGTGATAACACATGGCTGTGATAACACATGGCTGTGATAACCTATATATTTGATAACACATGGCTGTGTTAACCTATCGCTGTGTTAACCTATCGCTGTGTTAACCTATGGCTGTGATAACACATGGCTGTGATAACATATGGCTGTGTTAACCTATCGCTGTGTTAACCTATGGCTGTGATAACACATGGCTGTGTTAACCTATCGCTGTGTTAACCCATGGCTGTGATAGCACATGGCTGTGATAACATATGGCTGTGTTAACATATGGCTGTGATAATATATGGCTGTGTTAACCTATAGATTTGATAACACATGGCTGTGTTAACCTATGGCTGTGTTAACATATGGCTGTGATAACACATGGCTGTGTTAACCTATGTGTATGTTAACCTATGGATGTGATAACACATGGCTGTGATAACACATGGCTGTGTTAACCTATAGATTTGATAACATATGGCTGTGTTAACACATGTCTGTGTTAACCTATGGCTGTGATAATATATGGCTGTGTTAACCTATGGATGTGATAACATATGACTGTGTTAACCTATGGATGTGATAACCCATGGCTGTGTTAACCTATGGATGTGATAAGCTATGGCTGTGTTAACCTATTAATGTGATAACATATGGCTGTGTTAACCTATGGCTGTGTTAACCTATGGATGTGTTAACCTATGGCTGTGATAACCTATGGCTTTGTTAACATATGGATGTGATAACCTATGGCTGTGTTAACCTATGGATGTTTTAACATATGGCTGTGTTAACCTACGTATGTTTTAACATATGGCTGTGTTAACCTATGGTCGTGTTAACCTATGGCTGTGTTAACCTATGGATATGATAAACTATGGCTGTGTTAACCTACGGATGTGATAACATATGGCTGTGTTGACCTATGGATGTGATAACATATGGCTTTGTTAACCTATGGGTGTGATAACCTATGGCTGTGTTAACATATGTATGTGATAACATATGGCTGTGTTAACCTATGACTGTATTAACCTATGGATGTGTTAACATATGGCTGTGTTAACCTGTGGCTGTGTTAACCTATGGCTGTGTTAACCTATGGCTGTGTTAACATATGGATGTGATAACCTATGGCTGTGTTAACCTATGGATTTTATAACATATTGCTGTGTTAACCTATGGCTGTGTTAACCTATGGCTGCATTAACCTTTGGATGTGATAACAAATGGCCGTGTTAACCTATGGCTGTGATAACCTATGGCTGTGATAACCTATGGCTGTGATATTTTCTCTGACTGGCGGAAAAGCAACATTTCTTATAATCCGGTATTCCCATTATTTACTTCGTTCATGGGGGTCAAATAATTATCATAATATGACTATGCACTTAATATATAATTAACATATAATTAACAACTTCATGTAAAATATCTGCACACGGAGAGCAATTAAAGATGCACAATCTGATTCGATTGTCCCCGTATCATTTAGTTACACGTACTACAACAACAACAACAACGGACGGTCAAATTAGTTGAAACCAATAAATAATCACGACAATACCAAACGCGACATCATATTTGCAGAAAGAGTCCTATAATAAGGTTTTCTTTTCTTGGCAGATCGGACGGTGAGCGACTCTATATATGATTTATTTATTTATATAATTATTGGGGTTTAACGTCACAGCATCAGCCAGGGCTATATCACGACGCTGCCAATGTATTAGTGGAGGAAAGTCCGCATACTAAGGTAAATCTAGCAGTGATTTCATTGGCTGGAAGAATGACCCATTGTGCCCGGCGAAACCAACGATCAGATAGCGATATGGGATCCAGATATGGGATCCAAAGTCAGCGACGACTCCACCGGGAATTGAACCTGCCATCGCTGGAGAGCGAGTCGGTCTGAAGCGAGCCCCTAACCGACTGAGCCACCTATGTCCACGTCTCTATGCTACAACGGATCAAATCTGATTGTTTGCATTGGCTTAACACATTAAAAATTATAAAATTGTTAAAGAATGTAAGAAAAAATGGTAAAAAGTGTTAAAAAAAGATTTTTTTTTAGGCCAATGCATTCTCTTATATATGCGAGGCGACCTATGGTCGACTCGCATATATAAGAGAATGCATTGGCACAGGGAATAACTGTAACCATCACAATGTGGTCAATGAGCCGGTTCCAATGGTATCCATATTTGTATGGTTTTATTGAGACAGACCAAGATAATTTAGGCTGTTGAAGCTTTATTTGGCCGATTTTGGCCGGTTTGTTGGGTAAAGGGTTAACAATGTCAATATGACACTGACAATGTCAGAAATGGAGATCGCGAAGTTCTAAAGAAAAATGTCGTCGACTTCACAAAATTTATCTATATCTCCACGATATGACATATTTATATAGTATATGGTATGGTTTAAATATTCCTGACTGAACCGTCGGGGCATCATAACAGTTAGGAATATCGGCTAATATTTGGCGGTGTTATATAAAATGCAGAACTAGTCATGCAGCCAAATTGTTATGTAAATATGCTAATCAATGGACGAACTATTAATTTGTTACTGTTTAACCAAACGTATATGTATACTGTCATCGCCATGGTAAGGGAATCTAATTGTGTGGTTTATACCTAAGTGGCGATGTCCTTGTCGTGGATGGGGTCGTAGCGGGCACACTCTTTGACAAATACTACTTGGTTGTCGATTGCCACCACACTTATATCTTATATCCATCTCCATTGTATATGGAATCTATGGCATGTTGATCGTGGAACCGTCAGTCAGGGATGGGGTTTGGGGAGAAGTAACACAATTGATCAATCATTTTTGTTGTGGATTCCTCCCAACAGTATACATTGACATCTCACGATAGAAATAAAATGCTGTAGTTTAAAGGGAGACTGTATCTAAATCCAGCCAGTATATAAGCCATCTCCTACTCTGTTCAACAGAAAATATGAAACAAATGAATGAATATGGGTGAAAAATACACTAATGTACTCTATGAGCGATGGAAAACAACATGACAATTATAATGAAAATCAGTAATTGGCATAAGCCTTTTACTCATTTTCGTTATAATGACCAGGTTGTTATACGCGGTTCGTTATAATGACCAGGTTGTTATACGCGGTTCGTTATAATGATCAGGTTGTTATACGCGGTTCGTTATAATGATCAGGTTGTTATACGCGGTTCGTTATAATGATCAGGTTGTTATACGCGGTTCGTTATAATGACCAGGTTGTTATACGCGGTTCGTTATAATGATCAGGTTGTTATACGCGGTTCGTTATAATGATCAGGTTGTTATACGCGATTCGTTATAATGATCAGGTTGTTATACGCGGTTCGTTATAATGATCAGGTTGTTATACGCGGTTCGTTATAATGATCAGGTTGTTATACGCGGTTCGTTATAATGATCAGGTTGTTATACGCGGTTCGTTATAATGATCAGGTTGTTATACGCGGTTCGTTATAATGATCAGGTTGTTATTCGCGGTTCGTTATAATGATCAGGTTGTTATACGCGGTTCGTTATAATGATCAGGTTGTTATACGCGGTTCGTTATAATGATCAGGTTGTTATTCGTGGTTCCTTGTGTACGTGAATGTATTTAACTCTCATTCCTGGCTCATTTTAATTCTTCAATTGGATATTTTCTGCTGAGTATATAGGAGATGGCCCCATAAATGGCTAGATTTAGGTTTCAGGGATCTCTACGTGAAACACAAATAATTATTGAATCATTGGATAACGGCCTTGGTGTTAGACTACTTCTCTTCTATAAGTAAGGCGTTTGACAAAGTTTGGCACGTCGGCCTTGTGAATATGTTGAAAGAAAAAGAGGCATACGCGGTGACTTACTTGGTTGGATGATAAATTACCTCACTGGCAGAGAACAACGAGTTGTGTTGGGATCAGAATAATCGGAATGGAAGCCCTTAAATGCAGGAGAGCCTCAAGGCTCTGCCCTTAGTCATATTCTATTTTAATCTACATTAATGACAATGTCCACGACATATCATGTAATATCCGCTTATTTGCTGACGATACTTCGATTTTTCTGCCGATTAGCGACCCAGTGGAAGCAACTCGTATCCTACAGAAAGATATACAAATGCTCGAACCGTGGTCAAACAGTTGGTTAGTAAATTTCAATGCATTAAAAACTGAAAGTATGTGTATATCTCGAAAAACGTTCCCACTCGTGCACGACCCGCTTTATGAACGATGTCCCCATGGACGTAGTCATATCAGCCAACACAAGCATCTCGGTATATATAACATTACATGAACAAGTATCATGGGCAACCCAAATCGATACTATGTGTGCCAGTGCATGGCAGAAGCTGTCTGTAGCTAGGCAATACAAATTCGTTCTCGATAGAGCTACTTTGGAAAAATGTTATTTATACCATAATTGCCTGTTCTATTGTGTGTATAACACCCATTTTGTAAACTTCATCTTTACACCCTACTGTGGGTAAACAGCTTCCTACTGTGGGTATAAATTTCTACTGTGGGTGTAAATTTTCAAACGTAATTTCATGTGTTAAACGTTTATACCCATAGTAGAACTACATCGTAGTTAGCAAAATAGTTCCTATGTCACATTGATTTAAAATTGTAAGTTGTCATGATGTAAATTAGATATGAGGAAAATTGCTTGCATTTCAATAAAATGTAGCATTGTAGCTTGCCAGTGTTATATAAACTAGGAAACATAATTATGAATGGTAATACAAATTGACTGATCGCTCAGAAACAGGCTGACGTCACTTGTGACGTAAATATATGCATCACTACGCGTGACGCACATTCCTTGTAGCGTCGTATTTGTGTCTCTCGGTGTGGATACACATTCAAAGTAGGCTAAACATCTGAGTAGTTGAATTGGATGAACAAATCAAAAAAAATAATTATGGCATAAATAAAATACACGCATAGTAGTCGAGAGTACCAAATTTTCACCACGAGCCTTTGGAAAAATGTTATATCACCTCTCTGTGAAATTTATTGGCAGAAGAAACTAAAACTAGTGTTCGGTATTCGACGGATTTCGGTATTCGAATATTCGGGTCGAATAACGAGCGAATATTCGAATAGTATTCGAATATTTAGATAAATTATAAAATTATATAGATAACATATTTTGGAACCAATTTATTATTTAATGAAATAGCATATTTATCCATGCACATGCTATACGCAAAAAGAGAGAGAGAGAGAGAAAAGTATTTTGGCTTAATAGCAAGAGTTCATCTGTTTATGAAGTTCAAGTAGTCAATGTCCCATGCATGGCTTAAAGGTTCTTCTTCAAGAAGTGCAACATTCGGACAGTCTGCGGCTTCAGCCGGTTGCGTTTTTCAGTAGAGACTAGCCCTGCGGTAGCCTTTTTTAGTTTTGGCATCCAACGTGAAGTGAGTCCATATATATAATTTCTTCTAATTTTACGCCATATTATACACACAAGTGACAACGCGCAAACAAACAAAAACCGATGCCTTATAGGTCCCCTTCCTATGACCACAATCATGCAAGCACGGTCTGGTTTACACCTAGCCAATACAATTATTTCGGCGTCATGACGCCAAATCAGAACGTTACAGTTACGTCATATTAATTCGTTTATGGTCAGTGGAAAATAGACTATACTTTTAACAGACCCTCAGACTAATAACAAACCAGGAAACAATTACCCGGAGATTATTCTCGAATATTCGAATAGTCAAATAATTATTCGAATATTCGAATAGTTATTCGAATATTCGAATAGTTATTTTTACGAGCGAATATTCGAATATTCGAATATTCGGACCGAACACTAACTAAAACCATATCTGATTTTAACGTATTTCAAAAGAAATAAACATCAATGTAAAACGAAAGAAGCCTTGGTACTATTGCTCGTACAGTCGAAGAGCTCATATATTACATATTCGCCTGTGTACTGCATGTAGTAACTTAAATAGTCACAAACTCTCTAATTATGTATCCGAAACTGCCCGTTGTGTGTGTGGTGCGATTGAAGACACGTATCAATTTATTTTCCAATGCCCGCAATACGAACACGCCCGCGAACTTTTAAACAGTCTACCCGACAATCTTATACTAACTGAAACTTTATTTCTTTATGGAGACGACAATCTAAACAAAAACTACAACCGCCGCATATTTAAATCGTTTCATAGGACATATGAAGATTCAGTGAATGATGTACATGAGCATCCTAGAAGCCGCATCTGAGCTTCATATATCAGGCGTGTATAATCGCACTACAACTACAAAACTCCGCATGCATATTTGTTGGCAACGGCCGCGATACACTAGGTAGGTAAGAAACTGAAGCGATAATTGGTCCAGTCGGTGAGACAACTCTGTGTAAGAGAATCAGGTCGATTACCTTAGGTTCTCCCGAGATTTTAGCTAAAGATTTCTAAAAGGAAAAGTCGGTAGCCGCGCGATGAAAATGAGACATCACGAGTTGTCGGTCGTAATAGTTTTGCGGGCCAAATGAAAAGTGAGGGCATACGTCCGATCGGCGAAGAACCACACAGAGAGTGAGACAGATCACTGAAAATTCAACCGAACTTTTCTCTAACTTACTGAGAATATTCCGAGTTGATGAAGCTTGGGAGCTAAGCCACTCGGACATTACCGCCTTAACCTATAATAAACTAGGTGTTTGTCCGTCAAAATGACGGGTTGACATACATGACATGCAGGAAAAGATCGTAACCGCAAAACGGTGCACGGAGTTTGTCCGGCATTTGGCTGTGGTGTTTTTTTTTAATGACGGACGCCTCTGAAACCACATTCGTCTTCGGACAAACTAACTGTACATGTATCAGGGAAAATATTGCGTTGATAACCTTTGGTAAATGCGTTTTATCTCAGGTCGTCTTGAACCGATTGGCTTGAAATTTTGCGTGTCGTGTTCTATATATGTGGCGCATTGTCAACGTTTCTGTGCAATCGGACATGAGGGTCAACAGCGTGACACCCCTTCAGTGCCAAGTCCGATTTTTGTATCAACCCATATTTCCTTGATCATTTAAAAATTTATTGATTATAATAATGTGATACATTGATGGAAAGAGCTCTTAGAGCTCTTTCCATCAATGTATCACATTATTATAATCAATACATTTGAAAAATGATCAAGGAAATATGGGTTGATACAAACATCGGACTTGGCACTGAAAGGGGAGTTATAAACAGACACACAAACACACACACTTGGCTTTATAGAGATATATACTCGTTGACGAGTAGTTCCATTAGAACATGTTCACATAATAAGTTGAACAAACGTTGTTGAACTTATTATCTGAACATTTCCTACCAATGAATTATTCAGCAAGTGTAGAATCTTTTCGCCATCTGATAATTTTATCTGAACACTCCTCCCAATGAATAATAGACCATTCCAATATATATTTTTATAACTGAGTGGGAGAATCCATTTGGTATAGAAAGGGATAACCACTCAGACACTTGTGCAAGAGTTTCCGATGTGACAAACCAACGGAACGGTATCGATCCAGATAGTATACACCTGTAGAGTGAGAGCGCTCGTCCGAATAGTGAAGTAAGGCTCGGGAGAGAGAGACGGTTCCACTGATCAGTGTAGAATAATTCGTAGGTTTCACGGGTTTAATGCGGGATATTCGAGTTGATTAATTGCGTCTTTGTTTCCTTTGTAGAAGCGAAACCAATTAAATCTGAATGAAACCACCTTCCAGTTAGGATGTTACGTGGAATCACGGAGGATAGAAACGCAGACAATTAAAAGTGAATGATACCATCTTACGTTCGGATTGTTATATCTCGTATTATTGAGGAAAGAGGCACTGACAATTAAAACCAAGCGGTACCATCTGCCAGTTCGGATATTTCTGGGAATGATCGAGGATCGTTTATCGCATTCCATGGATATATAGGAGCAGTACGGGGATAAATGTGAGTTAATTGAATAGCTGTTATGGGGGGGGGGGGGGTTCTGATTTTCTTTCGTTATATTATATATGTATAATATGTATGGTGATAGAGTATAATATTTTTTAGACAGAACATTTGCACAACCCGCATACCGATCGCGAATCTTAAAAACACATATTTATTACACGCCTTAGTGTGATTTAAATTGATTTCTCGAGTGATTATAAACCATAATTTCACTAGTGGATCATGCCACTTTAACTACCCGTTATATATGTATCCATACGCCCTATCGATATGTATGTGTCATGGTTATAACATGTATTCGGATTTCTGTTATTCAGTTGTTTTAGCGGAATATAATAAACAGAATAGTCATTTTATTGAACTGGTAACGTAAAATAATTCACCCAGGCATGCAGGGACTATTTTGCAAACATTCGAGCGCAATGCGCTGTCGTGTTTGTCCAACGTCTCTATATCTCTCATGAATTGTTTCGCGTCACCAATTCAATCAAGTGATTCCTCTCTAAATATTTCACGAAAGCGGAGCTTGAATGAAATGTGACTATATGCCGTCCGCAACGTGTTCGAATAAATATAAAGTATGATGCGGGTTGTGTTCTGTATTTACTCCACACGATTGTATCGGATAAGTTTGATCCATGTTTATGGCCATATTTCATACTGCAACTACCTATATTGTGGTTTAAGTCTGATGAAAAAAATGGTAATTATCTCTGAACCACCACGGGAGTGGATCGTTGATCGTTCTTGGCAACAGCGTCATCACGAAGTAGCTCCGACTTTTATTCCACTTGTGGTATATAACAATATTTATTATATTTTCATCAACCCCCACTCACAGAACACCGAACGTGTTATTCTACTCTCAAGATGTTATCCTACTCTCGGG
This sequence comes from Siphonodentalium dalli, assembly GCA_032622095.1. Classification (NCBI taxonomy): domain Eukaryota; kingdom Metazoa; phylum Mollusca; class Scaphopoda; order Gadilida; family Siphonodentaliidae; genus Siphonodentalium; species Siphonodentalium dalli. Next base: position 59,611,524 of record CP136062.1, read on the forward strand.
ACTGCATCATGACATCATTGTGTGCGTTATTCGGTATCCTTGCGCGTTATGGCTGGTGATGTTATAGCTTTAACCCTTTCAGTGCCAAGTCCGACTTTTGTATCAAACCATATTTCCTTGATCATTTTTCAAATTTATTGATTATAATAATGTGATACATTGATGGAAAGCTCTTAGAGCTCTTTCCATCAATGTATCACATTATTATAATCAATAAATTTGAAAAAATGATCAAGGAAATATGGGTTGATACAAAAATCGGACTTGGCACTGAAAGGGTTAAGAACGTATTAACCTTGTGTTTCATTTTGGTATGGGTATTGGTATAGAACATATAATAAACACAACAGTCAACTGTTTTGAGTGGCGTACTGTTTTCTCCTCTCGTGAGATGCGAGGATTATTTTGACTCGGCCAGCGCCTCGTATAAATTATTCTCCGCATCGTACTCGAGGAGAAAAAATGGTACGCTACTCAGAACAGTTAACTATTGTCTATGTATTCAGTGACTGTGATTACATTGAATACACGTCAACGGGCGATGAATAAACGGTGTTCTTGGTAGAAGCTACTCATAATCTTTAAAGATTCCCTGTCCTATTAAGCACAACACACCAACCATATGTACGTATTTTATGCCAGAAAATAATTAGATCGAACTCATAAACCCATAACTTAGAGAGGTTCTGATAGTCAGATATCAACTTTCAAAATAGAAGTTTTAAAGGCCCACTTGATTTTCGAGTCGACGATTATATATTGTTTTTATAGTGACTTGATATACGGTTTTAATAACAATCTATGCCATAACATATGATTAAAATATTATAATTCATCACTATTTGCAATATCTGTGTCTCAGAAGATGCCCACAGAGAAATAGAAAACTGCTGAAATCATAGAAAGACTTCCCCCTTTGGATCCCAAAATGAAACAGAATTCAAACTTTTTCAATGGAAGGGGAAGCACTCTATCTTTAATATATAGATGACAAAACGCGTTGGCAACTCAACAAAAACAACATGTCCACAGTTTATTACACCGGATAAGTTGATTATACAATGTTTTGGAGCTTCCTCTTTCAAATGGTATATAATATCGCATACATTTCATATATTGTAATCTGGTGGGTCTTTAATTATAACGTTTTGAATTTTTGTCAGTCTATTGCAAAAATTCCAATGACGTCTCTTCTTGTAACGACCGCCCATGCATGTTCAATTCAATTCAATTCTTTATGCTCATCACTTTATTAATACAGATCAAGCTCCATGCAAAGTTATGTCCCCTATGCAGGACTTACCGCTGCCCGCACCTACACGTAAGGGTTAGAGCACAAGAATTGTTCTTTACCAGAATCAATCGAGTGGAAGACGAGATTTGTTCTGGTAAAGAACTATTCGCGTGCTCTGACCGATATGTCAGAAACAACACGAACTGGTCCCACTTTGAAGCGCCCGTGCGATTTGTCTGTTATGAGTTGCGTGTGCCTAACAATGGGGTAATCACTGAACTATTCCTTCGCCATCAGCCTTGGGAATTGGTGTGCTTTACCAAAAAATCAGGGAACGATTGCAACAATGGGATTGTGCTCTAAGTAATGTGAACAAATGTCACATTTATTTATTTGAGACTTTTGCAGGTTACAATTCATTCTGCATTATTCTGAGAAACCGATCAGTCCATATTCATTTGAAAATTGTCTAGATGAAGCCAGAATGAATTGTAACTGACAAAACACTTCAATAAAAAAATGTTAGATTTAATTAAGAAAATACACAGCGTTCAGACATTGTCGAGGGGACTGAACTCTGTTCTGCAGCTTGAATACAGGTATGGAGAAAATTATTTTCAATTCCGTCTCACAAAATCGGAAGATAATAAAGAATATTGTGAATCGTGGTCTTTTGTATTCGTTTTCAACGTTAGACGATCGAGTCTAGTGTGTAATTAGGTGATTGCAAAATATATTTTCGTTTTTCTTCGGCCTAGTAAGCTGAAGCCATTAGCTCAGAGAGAAAAAATGTATTAAAATAGGAAAATTACATTATGTGCAGATCACATCGAAGTGACAGTTGGGCGTCTGAATTTTGTCACGACGACGCGCGACGTCGCGGAAACATCACTATAAAGTGCCCAAGATCCATATAACAGGTTACACAAAACAAGACTGATAGTGAATCGAACCTACTTCGTCATCGCTGATCCGCTTACTATGCAAATAACACACTAAACGGTGGGAACCGCTATATATATATATATATATATATATATCTCTCTCTCTCTCAATGTGATTCCTGTGAATTGGATACTCGACGCCCGTATATGCTAATAAATCGACTCCAATAGTCACACCCCTGATCGGATGGTCCTGCTAATGTGCTATTATGCTTTTGAGTCATGCTGAATTGCCATGATATCGTTATAAAACTGATGCTGTTACGAGAAATGACAACTTATAAAAAAATAACGCTGTTTTTTCGTAACCGCATCAGTTTTCACTACCAACATCATAGCAATTAAGCCATAACAACATTCAGGACGCTCCGGTCATGGAAGGGTTAAGCAGTTTGATTTTATGGTGCGACACACATTTAATTTGATGGTAACATCCGGCAGATATCCGGTTATATAATACATTATGACAAAACGATCGATTTGGTACTGGTCCACAGCAGATGCCGTAGCCATGCATGGTAGGTTCTCTTGGCACTAACAAACTAACTGCATATTGACAATAGATCCTCTATAGTTTCGTTCCAGTGGCACCAACTAACCGAATATTGACAATGGACCCATCATATAACATGTGCTGCATTCAATCTTTCTTTACTAACTACTCTTTGGCGAGTAGTTCCCTTAGGATAATGCATAGTCAGATAATAAGGTCAACAAACAATCATATTATATGAACATTCTAACTGCTTAAAATTTTACCAAAGTTTGGGAAAATCCCCCTGTCGCAATGTCCCTAATTCCAATACATGCCTCTCTGGCCAACAAATCATCCACCTCATGGCTGGCACGTCCTCATCTGTGGCTAAATTCGCGAGGATCCCATGGACAATGAACAGAGAATTGATAGGGATGTATACTAATTAATGATGATGTATCTCTTCCTAAATACGTTTAATATAGTTGTCTGGTTATAGAATAATAGATATGAGTCGAAGAGAACGCTTCTGTCAATTGATATTGATTTTACATCGATATGTTCTTATATAATGCGATAATCAATTGGGACAGTTTTTTATTTCTATTATTAGAACAGACCATCATGAAACTTTAAGGCGATCCCAGATAGAGTTATCCCCTTGCTACGATCCGAACTTTTCCGCGAGCCGAATAATGTTTCCAAATTGACTATGTATTATACAAGAATAATCGAAATAAAATCAACATTAATTGATAGAAGCATTTCCAGACAGGTGTCATAGATTCATATCCATTATTTTATACCCTGGAATCTATATAACACTTGTTATAAGAAGAAATAGACAATATGCAATGCCTTCACCATGGAGTTTGATTATAGCCTTACTATACCGCATATATCATCCATGCAGGAGAACAGAAGTAGCTTAAAGGTACTCAATCCGATTATGTGGCCCTCAATTACTATTTATTTGGCTTCGGGGAAAAAATATATTTGATTCTAGTCGAGGAACCCACCCATCAAAGCTCAGAGTGATCAGATACAGATTTTTTAAAATGTATTATTTTTCATCACCTGGAATATATAGTGGCCCAGTACAAGTCGTCGAGAAGAATGCATCTGACCAAATTGCGGATGAAGATGGATAACTCTAAAATCAAGCGGCTTTTTTGTGTCAGATATTTGACAAACAGGCAAAATTTCGTTCAACAAAATGTTGATAATTAACAGGTTTTGGGCAAGTTTATACTATAGTTGACTGTGCTTAGCATTATTTTTGGGCCATGAGTTGATTCTGATATGTCAAGCAGCATTTCAAAAAAACATTGTGGTTGGAATCTGATGATATGGGGACCATCGGATTGAGTACTTTTGAAGTCCGAAATAAAGCCATCACAAAGCGAGTATGTGGAACAGTGTCACACCCACTGCCCATTTAACCCGTTCTACGCTAAATGGATTATCTCATTCGGTTATAAAAGTATATATTGGAACGGTCTATTATTCATTTGAAGATGTGTTCAGGTAATAAAACCAGACGGCAGAGACACAAACAGATAATACCAAAGAAGAATGGTTCATATTCATTGGCCATGGCAAATGTTCACTTAATAAGTTCAACAGGGTCGTTTGTTGAACTTATTGTCTAAACATTTCATAAGGGAACTACTCGTCAATAAGTATATAGTATAAGGGTTTAATGACCCACTGTTCTCGTTTCCACTGACGTATTCCATGCATGTCGCGCATCAACTCACTATGTGGGCTCGTTCGATATGTGTATAAGAATAAGCTCCAGAAAAGTAAAGTAGAATATTTTTTTTATCAATGAAACATGTACTTGGTGAATTTTACAATATGTGAAACAAGCTGTTATCATGCATATATCATTACACACTATACCAATAGAGGGCTTTATATTCCTTTAAATGTCTTCGCTTCTTGGGGCTTCGAAAAACCCTAAACTTGGTCATCCACGGGAATATCGAAACAAACAGGAGTAGCTACTGTAAAATCCTTTTAATTCGTGGGGGTCTGTTTTTCGTTTATTTCGTGGTTTTTCTCAACCACGAAATCAACGACCAACGAAATAATCGACTCTTGAACAAAAAAGACCATATAATATACGAGATGGAAATAAAGATAAAGGTCTGTTTTCTAAAAGCCGTAAAATTTATGTATAGAAAAACACAGAAGACGAGATGAAACGTGATCTTTTAAAATACAATATCATTCATTCATCGAATACGACATTGATATGCTACATCATCTGATCTCGGCTATGGTAGCTTGTATAACAATACTCAATGCATTGGTTTCTTTAAAAGGTTATTGTTTACAAGTAACCACGTGCACACCTACATAATACAATAAATGCCTACTTGGCCAAAGTTTGAAATGAAGCTGGTAGCTATTATGGAAACGATTGCGTGATGTGCTTTCAGTGCAGTAATACCTTGAGGTCTAATTTCTCAATAGTACACACAAGTTTTGTCGTGCAGCTGCTATTGTAGGACCTGTTGATATGCATAAATATGATGTCTGATCCACTAATTCATGTACCAACAAAAACGCCTTTTGATGGCAACTCACGAGAATTGATGTCAACGAAATCAAAGCCAATCGCAGTATGTGAACACCATCACCAAACACACTAGTAATCACACCAACCGTCGATACTAATACTATTTGATTAACTGAATCTTGACAGTGGTATTAACTTTTCCTAACCTTATAAAACACCAAGTGCTAATACATTTATTTTAAGAGTTTCCTGAAATTATTGGCATAAACTGACCAATATTTTTTCAACTTTGTTGAGGAACTAAAAAGTGACTTGCCAAGACTTTTGCCAATGAAAATATTACTTGCTAAATGAGAATTTTTGCATTTGGTTAATTTGGCAAACGTCATCGCGAACCCTGGTCATTGCAAATTGAAGCGACAAGCTAAAGCTATATTATTTGTAACCAAACGGCGTTGTGCCCCCAGAAGTAAAACATTAACTCTTCAGTCCATTTGACATTTCCACGATTCTGGTATGCCGTCATCCTTCGACATCGGATTCTGTACCCAATCGAGAACTTGATTCACCGACAAGATCCAGACGTCATCACGGTCAGACATTTCCCTCAGAAACTTCTTCAGTGCCTCAAAGCTCCCTGGCTGTCTATCAGATTGAAACCACGTGGTGTGCAGCGATATCATGTATGGCACGCGATTATTGTCCATGTGACGGTTGAAGTTCAAATCGAGGTATTTCTTGACCCCATCGACCGGGTCATTGCCGTTGTACTTGCACCAAGGTTCGTCCGTCATCGAGCATCTTCTTGTGCTTTGGTCTGGGCCAATCCACACATGATTAATGAGGGGAAACTCCCAAATGCCTTGAAATACAAATACATGTACATTATTATTGAATAAATAAATAAATGCTACCACTGAATTCATTTGATTTCAATCACCGACATAAACACACCGAACGACAGAAAGCGCGTGAAAGGGATTATCGATACGAGACGAGTGCCAGTGAGGAGGAAGCTCCAGCCTGTAAAGCAGTTGAATGCGACACAACGTGAACTGATTGTTTTTTCTTAAGATTTCGCTATATTTTCAGGTGTCTCAGCAATTCCCGGCATATTCCGGACTACGCGAAAAAAACCGAAGCAAGCGAAAAAAATCAAACGAAATTTCGCGCATTACAACATATATACGTGCAGTGTTACGCTTTTTGATGGAAACCACGTGCATGTATAGTATTTTGTCGCCGAGGTAATGGCAAACAATTACAACGAATTGTAGTTTGTTTCACCATGCAATATACAGTGATTTACATGCGCATGTGTATCCGGGTGGCGTAACGTGATTCCATTGGATAGATCTATACAGTTTTAGCCTTCCGCGATGGCACAAGTGCCATATAGTAAAGCCCATTCACACACGTATCGTTCTAGTTTACATTCCAACCAATGAATGGGAATCCGTATGCCCTTGAGTTATCTGTTTGTCGGTATGTCTGTCTCTCGTCTGCTTATATTTCCCTAACATCCCCCAAATGAATAATATACCATTCCAATGTATATACTTTTATAACTGGGTGGGGAAATGCATTTAATAAATAAATGGTTAACTCTTTCATGACTGGAGCTTCCTGAAAGTTTGCGAAAACCTTGTGTCAATGCATTTGTAAAAATTATTACTTTGAACAAGATTATTCTCCATTTATATTTCATAACCCTACTGGAGTGTTTCACATCACTTTAAAGCGGTTTTGATTTTAAATTTGTTTGTCTGGAGGGATAAACTACACGAGCTGTATAAATTCTAAAAGCATCTTCAAATATAACTAATTCTCAGTTAACATCTCATATTTATAGCTGAATTTGCAAGGAAAATAGGTAGCCTATCGATATAAGGCCCCGATTTGTAACATCAAACATAATGCACCTCAACCATTTGATAGCAACCACAAGTGGACCAACGAGATGAAAATATATTTGTCAACTTCACAACTTTCGAAGAATTCCGATGTGATTTAGGCATACTAGTTTCATTTATACCAATTTCGTTAGTTAACTTAATGAAAACCAGAGAAGACGTCATGACACGGTTCATGGCGTAATTTACGTCACGTTGGCTTTGCGGGCCAGAATCCAGACAATATTGCACAATTCATGACTTGTCATGTCGCCTCCACCGGGTAATTGCATGCTGCTACAGAAATTATTATTAGCGTTATGTCGCCGATAAAAAGCTAAAGATAAACAAAATTCGAGGCACATCGTGTGTGGTTGCTCCACTACGTGTCACATACGATTCATATTAGTTGTTCGTAAAATTCACATAATCGCTTTCATTCGTAAGTGCAATAACTCTTGCAACATATATGGCTCGTCCACTGCATGAGTTAAAGATAACAGCTACCCGAACGTCTGAAGCAATGGTTTAGAGATTACATTAGTGACGTATATAGGTTCCTGACCTGAACGTCTGAAGTGACGGTTTAGAGATTACATTAGTGACGTATATATAGGTTCCTGACCCTGAACGTCTGAAGCGACGGTTTAGATATCACATTAGTGACGTATATAGGTACCTGACCCTGAACGCCTGAAGCGATGGTTTAGAGATTAAACTTTAGTGACGTGGGTTCTTGAACGTCTGAAGCGATGGTTTAGAGATTACATTAGTGACGTATATAGGTTCCTGACCCTGAACGACTGAAGCGACGGTTTAGAGATTAAACTTTAGTGACGTGGGTTCTTGAACGTCTGAAGCGACGGTTTAGAGATTACATTAGTGACGTATATATGTTCTTGACCCTGAACGACTGAAGCGACGGTTTAGAGATTAAACTTTTGTGACGTGGGTTCTTGAACGTCTGAAGCGACGGTTTAGAGATTACATTAGTGACGTATATAGGTTCCTGACCCTGAACGCCTGAAGCAACGGTTTAGAGATTGCATTAGAGACGTATATATAGGTTCCTGATCCTGAACGTCTGAAGCGACAGTTTAGTGACGTGGGTTCTTGAACGTCTGAAGCGATGGTTTAGAGATTGAATTAGTGACGAAGGTTCCTGTGCCGATAAAGTGAACATTTTCCTAATATTGGTCAAATGTTTGGAATGAAATGTCAATTAGATGGTGTTGGAAATTTGCATAGAAAGTATGAGGTACCAGGTGGAAATTCCAACCAAAGGAGAATTTATCAGACTCGGAAATATCGATTTAATGCAACTAGGGTGTCTTAACATCATCTGAGGCGCTGAGTCCGGGTTCGATGTCGGACCTCACCCTGTTCCGGAAATTATTTTAAGAGTTTTTCAGTTGGAAAAACGTTTTTTCTTTAATATTTCGAATTTCAAATTTTTTTTATTTTGGGCATGCATTCGACGCACCCACCTGAGTATTATGATAATCACTAATCACGACGCTCTAACCATATTAACCACAGACCAACCGAATTCATATCTGACGAGACAAATAAAATTCACTTCACGATGTGCCGTTGAAATAGAATATTATATTCTTTTCAAGTATGATTATATTATGAATTTGCTGACGCTTGTTTTCCTTCTTTTTAATATAGTTTTTATTGAAACAGTCAGATGATTTTACACATGGAATGAATGGTTGTACATGTTGGATACTATATATAACATTCATCTGATACATACATTCACGCATACACTCCTTCAGGCGCTCACGCTTGCACTCTTACTTACATCAACGGGCATCAAGTTGTTCTAAACAGGCGACCGGGCAATATTTTATACTGTAAGTGACATCATGATATACAACAAAGAATGTTTTGAAATATTAAGTCATGTAAAACATGTAGTTTTTATTTTTTTGTTCGGTTTATCACGACTCTCAACTGAAGGGTGACTGTAATTACTATAATTGAAGAGAGTAAGGGCGCGCACACATGAAGCTGCAAGAAAATATCTGCAAGAAAATATCAGGTAAAATTGCACACTGATATTTTCTTGCTGCAAAGATTACGCCCGTGAGAACGCGGCGGTTTAGACGGCGTTGATTGAGCTCAAACATAACAGTATTGGTCATGCTGGTTCAAGTGAATTGCGTCCGGTAAATAACCTATAGTCCATTTTGGCAATTCATAGCTTCGTGAAATTTCCAACTGTTAAACATGTATTACCGAGTCGGGTGGGATGAGGCACACACTGACCTGTAGCAACGTTGCTGATCTCATGCATAAAGACCTTCTACATAATGAGAAAGTGGTCACGCTATTTGGAAATTTGGAAATGTTATAATTGCATAGTGCATGCATATGTGGGGTGACAAAAGTTATTATGGTTTTGTGGCAAATCGGATGACCCCACCCCCATTGAGATCCCATATGAAGTTTTCAAGAGAATGTTGCTTGGTTCATGGGGTTGTGGTGTATATTACGTTACCGAACTTACATGGGTGCATGTGGGGGCATGAGACCCCCGCCAACTATGGTCAAAGTTTTCACCAGTTGGAAACAATATTAGTTGGAAATTTTACACCAACAATGGTTTGAAATTGTTCTGGTAGTCTGATTTTTCAACCATTAATGTATGTGGAATTAGTGGTTTTAGACCAATATTTGCATTTCTTCCTACTTCGGTCAAAATAATAGCTTGGAATTTCTTCTAAGCCCCTCCCTCCCCGGTGTCCAGTCAAAATTCAAGGCATGTGAGGTACCAGATGGGAAATTCAAAGACGATGGGAGGTGTGAAAATTAAATTATGTGATCTTGGGTCTTTGACCCGGTTAAAGAGGGGGGTGCAGTCAGAAATCCATGGACATCCTCCGTCAGCGGAAACCCTCAAAAGATATACGTCCCCACACATATCCATTTAATAGTTCAGCGATTATGTCAAATAATCCAAAATGGAATTACGAAGTCAATTGTTGAAACAGGCGATAATATTGATCGATCACAACTCGAGTGCTTGAACGGCTACCAGCGTGTCCCTTATATAGATTAGTTAACGGATACCGATGGCCACCAATCAAGGTGAACACATATCACCAACTGGCGATAAAATATCAGCGCGCTGCCTTCGTCGGATATTTTCCGGTATTATTTATTTCACTGGTCAAGTAAGTCACATGGGGCATACCTGATATTTTCTTGCCCGCCATGTGTACGCGCCCTAAGAGGTAGAACGGAAAAATAATTCTTAAAGGAAAATGCGCGATTCTGATGAGTATATATCAAGAAATGTATGCATTTTGTTTATTTATAGCTCTTTCTATTAGGAACCAGTTTTTCTCAAATTCTGCAATCTTCATATTACAACGAGCATTGAATTTGTCACATCGATACCTGTATTGGAGGGCTGCTATAAAAGCATTGACGGGGATAGCATGTCTGGGTTTAATTTAGTTCGATATATGTATTGTTTGACAAGCAGCCAAAACAAGTTGGTGATATAATTTCCTTCTGTTGGTGGAGAACCTAAATTCATTCGTTTCGAAGTTTTGAGATTAAGGTTAACGCTTGTTTTCATGATTTAACGGGAAGATCGGATGAAATTTTACAGTGTATACCATATGTTTTTATAAATCGCGTTGTTATTATAGTGTTAATTATTTGTCATAATATGGTATTTATTGTATCTGTTCTATGTCCTGTTAGTAGCATTATAACGTATTATGAGGACCCAAAAAGTACATGATATTCATTTAGTATATCTCGCGAGAGGTTGAATTAAACATATTTATTTACCAAAATAACATGGTGACGGGATTGGAGGACAATATTGCTCGCCACTTGGTTCAAACAGTATTTGTTCTATGAACATTACAACATAAATTACAACATATCAGAATATAACATCATGGACCGGAGTCGACATCAAGCGTGTGTGCTTATGTGAGTCGTTTCCGGGAATCAGTTTTATCCATCCCACCCAGCGAGAGAGCGAATGTCTGATTTATATAATACTAGCAGGTTAGCCCGCCACCGGCGGCTTGTCCGAAACATGACATTTTTTTTATATTTTTTTTTAATTTTTAGCTCCACGCGTTTCAATAAGAAAAAATTGTACCCGATAGCTCCACCCGTTTCCGAGATCTCGTCTGCGCATGCGCTGCACGGGCGTCGCACGGGCTCGGCGACCCGATAAAATTTGTACCCGGCGCAAGATACATTCACATAGCAAATTTCAGATAATAAGGTCAACAAACAATCATATTATATGAACATTCTAACTGCTTAAAATTTTACCAAAGTTTGGGAAAATCCCCCTGTCGCAATGTCCCTAATTCCAATACATGCCTCTCTGGCCAACAAATCATCCACCTCATGGCTGGCACGTCCTCATCTGTGGCTAAATTCGCGAGGATCCCATGGACAATGAACAGAGAATTGATAGGGATGTATACTAATTAATGATGATGTATCTCTTCCTAAATACGTTTAATATAGTTGTCTGGTTATAGAATAATAGATATGAGTCGAAGAGAACGCTTCTGTCAATTGATATTGATTTTACATCGATATGTTCTTATATAATGCGATAATCAATTGGGACAGTTTTTTATTTCTATTATTAGAACAGACCATCATGAAACTTTAAGGCGATCCCAGATAGAGTTATCCCCTTGCTACGATCCGAACTTTTCCGCGAGCCGAATAATGTTTCCAAATTGACTATGTATTATACAAGAATAATCGAAATAAAATCAACATTAATTGATAGAAGCATTTCCAGACAGGTGTCATAGATTCATATCCATTATTTTATACCCTGGAATCTATATAACACTTGTTATAAGAAGAAATAGACAATATGCAATGCCTTCACCATGGAGTTTGATTATAGCCTTACTATACCGCATATATCATCCATGCAGGAGAACAGAAGTAGCTTAAAGGTACTCAATCCGATTATGTGGCCCTCAATTACTATTTATTTGGCTTCGGGGAAAAAATATATTTGATTCTAGTCGAGGAACCCACCCATCAAAGCTCAGAGTGATCAGATACAGATTTTTTAAAATGTATTATTTTTCATCACCTGGAATGCATCTGACCAAATTGCGGATGAAGATGGATAACTCTAAAATCAAGCGGCTTTTTAGTGTCAGATATTTGACAAACAGGCAAAATTTCGTTCAACAAAATGTTGATAATTAACAGGTTTTGGGCAAGTTTATACTATAGTTGACTGTGATTAGCATTATTTTTGGGCCATGAGTTGATTCTGATATGTCAAGCAGCATTTCAAAAAAACATTGTGGTTGGAATCTGATGATATGGGGACCATCGGATTGAGTACTTTTGAAGTCCGAAATAAAGCCATCACAAAGCGAGTATGTGGAACAGTGTCACACCCACTGCCCATTTAACCCGTTCTACGCTAAATGGATTATCTCATTCGGTTATAAAAGTATATATTGGAACGGTCTATTATTCATTTGAAGATGTGTTCAGGTAATAAAACCAGACGGCAGAGACAAAAACAGATAATACCAAAGAAGAATGGTTCATATTCATTGGCCATGGCAAATGTTCACTTAATAAGTTCAACAGGGTCGTTTGTTGAACTTATTGTCTAAACATTTCATAAGGGAACTACTCGTCAATAAGTATATACATGTAGTATAAGGGTTTAATGACCCACTGTTCTCGTTTCCACTGACGTATTCCATGCATGTCGCGCATCAACTCACTATGTGGGCTCGTTCGATATGTGTATAAGAATAAGCTCCAGAAAAGTAAAGTAGAATATTTTTTTTATCAATGAAACATGTACTTGGTGAATTTTACAATATGTGAAACAAGCTGTTATCATGCATATATCATTACACACTATACCAATAGAGGGCTTTATATTCCTTTAAATGTCTTCGCTTCTTGGGGCTTCGAAAAACCCTAAACTTGGTCATCCACGGGAATATCGAAACAAACAGGAGTAGCTACTGTAAAATCCTTTTAATTCGTGGGGGTCTGTTTTTCGTTTATTTCGTGGTTTTTCTCAACCACGAAATCAACGACCAACGAAATAATCGACTCTTGAACAAAAAAGACCATATAATATACGAGATGGAAATAAAGATAAAGGTCTGTTTTCTAAAAGCCGTAAAATTTATGTATAGAAAAACACAGAAGACGAGATGAAACGTGATCTTTTAAAATACAATATCATTCATTCATCGAATACGACATTGATATGCTACATCATCTGATCTCGGCTATGGTAGCTTGTATAACAATACTCAATGCATTGGTTTCTTTAAAAGGTTATTGTTTACAAGTAACCACGTGCACACCTACATAATACAATAAATGCCTACTTGGCCAAAGTTTGAAATGAAGCTGGTAGCTATTATGGAAACGATTGCGTGATGTGCTTTCAGTGCAGTAATACCTTGAGGTCTAATTTCTCAATAGTACACACAAGTTTTGTCGTGCAGCTGCTATTGTAGGACCTGTTGATATGCATAAATATGATGTCTGATCCACTAATTCATGTACCAACAAAAACGCCTTTTGATGGCAACTCACGAGAATTGATGTCAACGAAATCAAAGCCAATCGCAGTATGTGAACACCATCACCAAACACACTAGTAATCACACCAACCGTCGATACTAATACTATTTGATTAACTGAATCTTGACAGTGGTATTAACTTTTCCTAACCTTATAAAACACCAAGTGCTAATACATTTATTTTAAGAGTTTCCTGAAATTATTGGCATAAACTGACCAATATTTTTTCAACTTTGTTGAGGAACTAAAAAGTGACTTGCCAAGACTTTTGCCAATGAAAATATTACTTGCTAAATGAGAATTTTTGCATTTGGTTAATTTGGCAAACGTCATCGCGAACCCTGGTCATTGCAAATTGAAGCGACAAGCTAAAGCTATATTATTTGTAACCAAACGGCGTTGTGCCCCCAGAAGTAAAACATTAACTCTTCAGTCCATTTGACATTTCCACGATTCTGGTATGCCGTCATCCTTCGACATCGGATTCTGTACCCAATCGAGAACTTGATTCACCGACAAGATCCAGACGTCATCACGGTCAGACATTTCCCTCAGAAACTTCTTCAGTGCCTCAAAGCTCCCTGGCTGTCTATCAGATTGAAACCACGTGGTGTGCAGCGATATCATGTATGGCACGCGATTATTGTCCATGTGACGGTTGAAGTTCAAATCGAGGTATTTCTTGACCCCATCGACCGGGTCATTGCCGTTGTACTTGCACCAAGGTTCGTCCGTCATCGAGCATCTTCTTGTGCTTTGGTCTGGGCCAATCCACACATGATTAATGAGGGGAAACTCCCAAATGCCTTGAAATACAAATACATGTACATTATTATTGAATAAATAAATAAATGCTACCACTGAATTCATTTGATTTCAATCACCGACATAAACACACCGAACGACAGAAAGCGCGTGAAAGGGATTATCGATACGAGACGAGTGCCAGTGAGGAGGAAGCTCCAGCCTGTAAAGCAGTTGAATGCGACACAACGTGAACTGATTGTTTTTTCTTAAGATTTCGCTATATTTTCAGGTGTCTCAGCAATTCCCGGCATATTCCGGACTACGCGAAAAAAACCGAAGCAAGCGAAAAAAATCAAACGAAATTTCGCGCATTACAACATATATACGTGCAGTGTTACGCTTTTTGATGGAAACCACGTGCATGTATAGTATTTTGTCGCCGAGGTAATGGCAAACAATTACAACGAATTGTAGTTTGTTTCACCATGCAATATACAGTGATTTACATGCGCATGTGTATCCGGGTGGCGTAACGTGATTCCATTGGATAGATCTATACAGTTTTAGCCTTCCGCGATGGCACAAGTGCCATATAGTAAAGCCCATTCACACACGTATCGTTCTAGTTTACATTCCAACCAATGAATGGGAATCCGTATGCCCTTGAGTTATCTGTTTGTCGGTATGTCTGTCTCTCGTCTGCTTATATTTCCCTAACATCCCCCAAATGAATAATATACCATTCCAATGTATATACTTTTATAACTGGGTGGGGAAATGCATTTAATAAATAAATGGTTAACTCTTTCATGACTGGAGCTTCCTGAAAGTTTGCGAAAACCTTGTGTCAATGCATTTGTAAAAATTATTACTTTGAACAAGATTATTCTCCATTTATATTTCATAACCCTACTGGAGTGTTTCACATCACTTTAAAGCGGTTTTGATTTTAAATTTGTTTGTCTGGAGGGATAAACTACACGAGCTGTATAAATTCTAAAAGCATCTTCAAATATAACTAATTCTCAGTTAACATCTCATATTTATAGCTGAATTTGCAAGGAAAATAGGTAGCCTATCGATATAAGGCCCCGATTTGTAACATCAAACATAATGCACCTCAACCATTTGATAGCAACCACAAGTGGACCAACGAGATGAAAATATATTTGTCAACTTCACAACTTTCGAAGAATTCCGATGTGATTTAGGCATACTAGTTTCATTTATACCAATTTCGTTAGTTAACTTAATGAAAACCAGAGAAGACGTCATGACACGGTTCATGGCGTAATTTACGTCACGTTGGCTTTGCGGGCCAGAATCCAGACAATATTGCACAATTCATGACTTGTCATGTCGCCTCCACCGGGTAATTGCATGCTGCTACATAAATTATTATTAGCGTTATGTCGCCGATAAAAAGCTAAAGATAAACAAAATTCGAGGCACATCGTGTGTGGTTGCTCCACTACGTGTCACATACGATTCATATTAGTTGTTCGTAAAATTCACATAATCGCTTTCATTCGTAAGTGCAATAACTCTTGCAACATATATGGCTCGTCCACTGCATGAGTTAAAGATAACAGCTACCCGAACGTCTGAAGCAATGGTTTAGAGATTACATTAGTGACGTATATAGGTTCCTGACCTGAACGTCTGAAGTGACGGTTTAGAGTTTACATTAGTGACGTATATATAGGTTCCTGACCCTGAACGTCTGAAGCGACGGTTTAGATATCACATTAGTGACGTATATAGGTACCTGACCCTGAACGCCTGAAGCGATGGTTTAGAGATTAAACTTTAGTGACGTGGGTTCTTGAACGTCTGAAGCGATGGTTTAGAGATTACATTAGTGACGTATATAGGTTCCTGACCCTGAACGACTGAAGCGACGGTTTAGAGATTAAACTTTAGTGACGTGGGTTCTTGAACGTCTGAAGCGACGGTTTAGAGATTACATTAGTGACGTATATATGTTCTTGACCCTGAACGACTGAAGCGACGGTTTAGAGATTAAACTTTTGTGACGTGGGTTCTTGAACGTCTGAAGCGACGGTTTAGAGATTACATTAGTGACGTATATAGGTTCCTGACCCTGAACGCCTGAAGCAACGGTTTAGAGATTGCATTAGTGACGTATATATAGGTTCCTGATCCTGAACGTCTGAAGCGACAGTTTAGTGACGTGGGTTCTTGAACGTCTGAAGCGATGGTTTAGAGATTGAATTAGTGACGAAGGTTCCTGTGCCGATAAAGTGAACATTTTCCTAATATTGGTCAAATGTTTGGAATGAAATGTCAATTAGATGGTGTTGGAAATTTGCATAGAAAGTATGAGGTACCAGGTGGAAATTCCAACCAAAGGAGAATTTATCAGACTCGGAAATATCGATTTAATGCAACTAGGGTGTCTTAACATCATCTGAGGCGCTGAGTCCGGGTTCGATGTCGGACCTCACCCTGTTCCGGAAATTATTTTAAGAGTTTTTCAGTTGGAAAAACGTTTTTTCTTTAATATTTCGAATTTCAAATTTTTTTTATTTTGGGCATGCATTCGACGCACCCACCTGAGTATTATGATAATCACTAATCACGACGCTCTAACCATATTAACCACAGACCAACCGAATTCATATCTGACGAGACAAATAAAATTCACTTCACGATGTGCCGTTGAAATAGAATATTATATTCTTTTCAAGTATGATTATATTATGAATTTGCTGACGCTTGTTTTCCTTCTTTTTAATATAGTTTTTATTGAAACAGTCAGATGATTTTACACATGGAATGAATGGTTGTACATGTTGGATACTATATATAACATTCATCTGATACATACATTCACGCATACACTCCTTCAGGCGCTCACGCTTGCACTCTTACTTACATCAACGGGCATCAAGTTGTTCTAAACAGGCGACCGGGCAATATTTTATACTGTAAGTGACATCATGATATACAACAAAGAATGTTTTGAAATATTAAGTCATGTAAAACATGTAGTTTTTATTTTTTTGTTCGGTTTATCACGACTCTCAACTGAAGGGTGACTGTAATTACTATAATTGAAGAGAGTAAGGGCGCGCACACATGAAGCTGCAAGAAAATATCTGCAAGAAAATATCAGGTAAAATTGCACACTGATATTTTCTTGCTGCAAAGATTACGCCCGTGAGAACGCGGCGGTTTAGACGGCGTTGATTGAGCTCAAACATAACAGTATTGGTCATGCTGGTTCAAGTGAATTGCGTCCGGTAAATAACCTATAGTCCATTTTGGCAATTCATAGCTTCGTGAAATTTCCAACTGTTAAACATGTATTACCGAGTCGGGTGGGATGAGGCACACACTGACCTGTAGCAACGTTGCTGATCTCATGCATAAAGACCTTCTACATAATGAGAAAGTGGTCACGCTATTTGGAAATTTGGAAATGTTATAATTGCATAGTGCATGCATATGTGGGGTGACAAAAGTTATTATGGTTTTGTGGCAAATCGGATGACCCCACCCCCATTGAGATCCCATATGAAGTTTTCAAGAGAATGTTGCTTGGTTCATGGGGCTGTGGTGTATATTACGTTACCGAACTTACATGGGTGCATGTGGGGGCATGAGACCCCCGCCAACTATGGTCAAAGTTTTCACCAGTTGGAAACAATATTAGTTGGAAATTTTACACCAACAATGGTTTGAAATTGTTCTGGTAGTCTGATTTTTCAACCATTAATGTATGTGGAATTAGTGGTTTTAGACCAATATTTGCATTTCTTCCTACTTCGGTCAAAATAATAGCTTGGAATTTCTTCTAAGCCCCTCCCTCCCCGGTGTCCAGTCAAAATTCAAGGCATGTGAGGTACCAGATGGGAAATTCAAAGACGATGGGAGGTGTGAAAATTAAATTATGTGATCTTGGGTCTTTGACCCGGTTAAAGAGGGGGGTGCAGTCAGAAATCCATGGACATCCTCCGTCAGCGGAAACCCTCAAAAGATATACGTCCCCACACATATCCATTTAATAGTTCAGCGATTATGTCAAATAATCCAAAATGGAATTACGAAGTCAATTGTTGAAACAGGCGATAATATTGATCGATCACAACTCGAGTGCTTGAACGGCTACCAGCGTGTCCCTTATATAGATTAGTTAACGGATACCGATGGCCACCAATCAAGGTGAACACATATCACCAACTGGCGATAAAATATCAGCGCGCTGCCTTCGTCGGATATTTTCCGGTATTATTTATTTCACTGGTCAAGTAAGTCACATGGGGCATACCTGATATTTTCTTGCCCGCCATGTGTACGCGCCCTAAGAGGTAGAACGGAAAAATAATTCTTAAAGGAAAATGCGCGATTCTGATGAGTATATATCAAGAAATGTATGCATTTTGTTTATTTATAGCTCTTTCTATTAGGAACCAGTTTTTCTCAAATTCTGCAATCTTCATATTACAACGAGCATTGAATTTGTCACATCGATACCTGTATTGGAGGGCTGCTATAAAAGCATTGACGGGGATAGCATGTCTGGGTTTAATTTAGTTCGATATATGTATTGTTTGACAAGCAGCCAAAACAAGTTGGTGATATAATTTCCTTCTGTTGGTGGAGAACCTAAATTCATTCGTTTCGAAGTTTTGAGATTAAGGTTAACGCTTGTTTTCATGATTTAACGGGAAGATCGGATGAAATTTTACAGTGTATACCATATGTTTTTATAAATCGCGTTGTTATTATAGTGTTAATTATTTGTCATAATATGGTATTTATTGTATCTGTTCTATGTCCTGTTAGTAGCATTATAACGTATTATGAGGACCCAAAAAGTACATGATATTCATTTAGTATATCTCGCGAGAGGTTGAATTAAACATATTTATTTACCAAAATAACATGGTGACGGGATTGGAGGACAATATTGCTCGCCACTTGGTTCAAACAGTATTTGTTCTATGAACATTACAACATAAATTACAACATATCAGAATATAACATCATGGGCCGGAGTCGACATCAAGCGTGTGTGCTTATGTGAGTCGTTTCCGGGAATCAGTTTTATCCATCCCACCCAGCGAGAGAGCGAATGTCTGATTTATATAATACTAGCAGGTTAGCCCGCCACCGGCGGCTTGTCCGAAACATGACATTTTTTTTATATTTTTTTTAATTTTTAGCTCCACGCGTTTCAATAAGAAAAAATTGTACCCGATAGCTCCACCCGTTTCCGAGATCTCGTCTGCGCATGCGCTGCACGGGCGTCGCACGGGCTCGGCGACCCGATAAAATTTGTACCCGGCGCAAGATACATTCACATAGCAAATTTCAAGTCGATAGCTCCACCCGTTTCCGAGATCTCGTCTGCGCATGCGCTGCACGGGCGTCGCACGGGCTCGCCAATACGACAACGACCACCGCCTGGTCAAACTACACACACGTACCAAGTTTCGTCCCGATCGGTCGAGAATCGTAGATTTGTATGAAGTACAACACACACACAAACATAAATATATAAGAGAGATATGTAAATTAGATAGATTGTATCAAAATATATAGGACATATATGTAAATGATCTACACACCATTACTGGTGTTTGTCAAAGTTTAGTGGGGTATATCAATACTCATTCACGATCATATCATTGAGGTCCGGAGGGTGTGGGCTATCTCTCGAATACACGGAGTTCTCAAAATATATAGAAGAGATTATGTCATCTCATATATATTTTGAAGACCTCTGTCTGTTTGTTTGTCTGTATGTTTGTATGTTTGTCTGTATGTTTGTCTTTTATACAAATCTACGATTCTCGACCGATCGGGACGAAACTTGGTACGTGTGTGTAGTTTGACCAGGCGGTGGACGTTGTCGTATTGGCGAGCCCGTGCGGCGCCCGATTCGCGCATGAGCAGACGAGATCTCGGAAACGGGTGGAGCTATCGACTTGAAAGTTGCTATGTGAATGTATCTTGCCCCGGATACGAATTTTATCGGGTCGCCGAGCCCGTGCGACGCCAGCTTCGCCCATGCGCAGACCAGATCTCGGAAACGGGTGGAGCTATCGACTTGAAATTTGGTATGTGAATGTATCTTGCCCCGGATACGAATTTTATCAGGTCGCCGAGCCCGTGCGACGCCAGCTTCGCGCATGCGCAGACCAGATCTCGGAAACGGGTAGAGCTATCGACTTGAAATTTGGAACGTCTTGCTGGGTAGAGCTATCGACTTGAAATTTGGTTTTTGAATAGCCCGGACAACGTCGGGCCTTAGCTTCGCGCATGCGTAGACCAGATCTCGGAAGCGGGTGGACCTATCGACTTGAAATTTGGTTTTTGAATAGCTATCGACTTGAAATTTTGTTTTTGAATAGCCCGGACAACGTCGGGCTCATCGGCTAGTCTCATATATATTTTGAACACCTCTGTTTGTCTGTCTGTCTGTATGTATGTCATTTATACAAATCTACGATTCTCGACCGATCGGGACGAAACTTGGTACGTGTGTGTAGTTTCACCAGGCGGTCGTCGTTGTCGTATTGGCGAGCCCGTGCGGCGCCCACTTCGCGCATGCGCAGACGAGATCTCGGAAACGGGTGGAGATATCGACTTGAAATTTGCTATGTGAATGTATCTTGCCCCGGATACGAATTTTATCGGGTCGCCGAGCCCGTGCGACGCCAGCTTCGCGCATGCGCAGACGAGATATCGGAAACGGGTAGAGCTATCGACTTGAAATTTGGTATGTGAATGTATCTTGCCCCGGATACGAATTGTATCGGGTCGCCGAGCCCGTGCGACGCCAGCTTCGCGCATGGGCAGACCAGATCTCGGAAACGGGTAGAGCTATCGACTTGAAATTTGGTTTTTGAATAACCCGGACAACGTCGGGCTCATCGGCTAGTCTCATATATATTTTGAAGACCTCTGTTTCTCTGTCTGTCTGTCTGTATGTCATTTATACAAATCTACGATTCTCGACCGATCGGGACGAAACTTGGTACGTGTGTGTAGTTTGACCAGGCGGTCGTTGTTGTCGTATTGGCGAGCCCGTGCGACGCCCGTGCAGCGCATGCGCAGACGAGATCTCGGAAACGGGTGGAGCTATTGACTTGAAATTTGCTATGTGAATGTATCTTGCCCCGGATACGAATTTTATCGGGTCGCCGAGCCCGTGCGACGCCAGCTTCGCGCATGCGCAGACCAGATCTCGGAAACGGGTGGAGCTATCGACTTGAAATTTGGTATGTGAATGTATCTTGCCCCGGATACGAATTTTATCGGGTCGCCGAGCCCGTGCGACGCCAGCTTCGCGCATGCGCAGACCAGATCTCGGAAACGGGTGGAGCTATCGACTTGAAATTTGGTTTATGAATAGCCCGGACAACGTCGGGCTCATCGGCTAGTACGATATACTATGCTTTATACATTACTGTCGTTTCGTGTAGCCGATTATTGCTCTCGCGAGGTGGGGTGGGTATACGCACGTCGGGTAATGGCATTGTGTAATTGTGTATAGGAATAAAGAACAACTGTGTATAGATAATGATGGTGTATCTCTTCCGTGTGTTTTCTGTATTGGTTCGGAGATGTAGAATAATACTTCGTGCTCGCCACTTCAATGGATCTCCTCTCCCGACTACTTCATTACTAAATACGAATTACAATAGCAGCATGGTAACATTGCATACATATATATTTATATAAGAAAGTATACACAACAAAAGTGATACTTTGTATTAGTGCTATTATGCTATAGCCCCCCCTAACCCATGTAAGTCTGTGTTATCAATTTTAAAGATACGGATTGTCTTCGCGATAGGTATTGCTGTTAAAATAGTTACACCCGCTAAAACCGCAAAAAAAACAGAAAGAATATTAAAATATATTTTTCAGTTCTTATGCCAATCATAAATATCGCACAAATCGCATGTTATTATCAAAATCGTACGCATTGTTAGTAAACTAAAGCCATGTTATGTCACAATACAGTACTATGTACAGTACGTACATAGTGTGCGATAAGCAAAACACTCAACACCGGGGAGATTCCATTGAATGAACTTTGGTTAAAACTGTACCATGTTGTTTACAACACACCGTTATAGTACTCGCTGATCCTCGTCACTCATTATTTTGGTGTTGAATGGGTCACAGTGAATCAATCGCCTAAACAAATCACAACGGTGTTGAGAGTTTTGCTTATCCCACACTCTTTATGTGCTTTGTATAAACATTCTCGGCTCGTGCAAGTGTGTTTTGTGGATACTATCGTATTCATATTATCATTTTACTATACTATCAGTATATTCTTGAGGAAATTTTCATTTTTTGGTAACTTATATTTCTAAATGATTACCTACAATCAAGGCAATGTGTGCCTTTAATTTGTCCATTCTTCGATATTAATATTATTTCATGCGAGCCTCTCTCCGCGCTTTTGTTGCAATAACATGCAGGGTTTTGGAAGAGTCTAATTTCTTCAGACATGTTTTATTTCAAACCCAGATATGTTGATTGTTTGTTGTGTCTGTGGAAGTGGTGTCTCTTATATAGTCTTAGAAAGCTTTGAAAATCACATCATTTTAATTATTCTCTAGGTCAGGACATCCACGCAAATAGCAACATTTTAACGAATACATGTCGAAGAGGTGTACGGTTTTATTGTGTAGAACGCATGAAATATTTTTAAACCCCGAAACCAAAGAAATAATAATTTAGGAGCGTTCATTCGAATTGTGGATCTATGATTATTCATCAGTGACGCCGAAGGCCTCTATGTAACGAAGACAAACCGCACAGCGTAGATAATTGACGAACTATTTATCTCCGTGTTCGTGACTGTAATTGTCCCTTTACATCCAAACATAGTACGTAATCCCACCACGGCCCTCGATATCTTAGCCTTTCTCACTTACCATTTTAGGAGAAATTTGCCGCCCACAATATATTAAGTTAGTCTGCTGAGACAGATATCAGCTACCTCCTAGAACATGGCGCCTGGGGAAAAAGATTTATTGAAACAATATTCCGTGACTCTGAAGAGTTCAATGTCACCAAGACACGCCACATGGTGACGACCTATTACCGTAGGAGTTCGATGCTGTAACTGTGCCTTTTGCAGCCATGTCAACTATTATATGATTCAGGTTCTGTCTAGATCATGCCATAAAATCTCTACTCAAAAGAATCACGGAACTAAATGGTTTCACATTGACGACAGTGTTAACGTTTCAGCCTCCACTGATGTGCAGCCAGATAGATTGACACCAGGTGATCATAATTGATTGAAAACTTGTCCTGCATTCAATTCGGTTCTGGATAATATATCATCTGGTTGAGAATTGGAATTATTCCTCTACCAAATTATATTTTCAACTTCCCAGTGACTCTGAACAGTTAGGCATTTTGACTAAGTCGTGTTCGTTTGGATTAACACAATTGTAATCTAATCACACAATTAATTGTTTTACTAACCAGTTCTGAGTTGCAATGACTAACATCACCAAAGTCATTATAACTAAGTTCTGCCTTAGACATTTTGACCAAGCTAATTTTGTCATCTTGGGGAAAACGTCTGACTAATCTAAGTTAGTCATATTGACTAACTTCTTCAGTGAACCTGACATGCATTGCGTGCAGGCCGTCTGATTGTAAGATAAAGCATGCAACATTTGATCGATGAGGAATTAATTTCTCGAATACTTCTAACATTTCTGAAACACACAAACAAATGAATGAATAAATAAATAAATTAATATATAAATGAGTAACTAAATTAATAAATATTTATTTTTTCAGGTGACATCACCAGATGAAACAGTGATGACTACAATGAACCCAAACGTGTCGCTTCTACCCGACGTTCTGAACTCGACGGCCAACAGCTCAGATTCGGATGAATACTACCCCGACTTGAAGCAGCCGGTGCCAGTTATCGTTCTTTATGGCCTCGGATACGGCCTCATATTTCTCTTCTCGCTGACAGGGAACATTCTCGTGATCGCCGTGGTGTATCGTTACAGTCGGATGCACACCACATTTAACCTGTTTATATGTAACCTTGCCGTGACCGATATTCTAATGGCCGTGTTCTGCCTCCCAGTGACGCTTCTCTCGAATCTGTATACCGGTAAGTATACCCTCACTTTAACCCCCCACTCTAACATTAACATTCACACTAACCCTAACCCCAACCCTCACCCTAACCATCACTCTAACGCTAACTCTCGCCCTATAACCATAACCTTCACACTAACAATGTACGTCACTGAAAAACTTTACCGTGTCAAATGACACGATAAGTTGTCCATAGAAAGCGCGTCGAATGACACAGTAAACGTGTCATGCGACACAGCTAACGTGTCGCCCAATCGTGTCAGGTGACACACTAAACGCGTCACAGAGTTTGTCCATAGAAAGCGCGTCAGGCGTGTAAAACGACACGTTTGGGTGACACGGGTCCATGTCTTGCGACACAGCAAATGTGTCATGCGACACATCTAACGTGTCGCCCAATCGTGTCAGGTGACACACTAAACGCGTCACAGAGTTTGTCCATAGAAAGCGCGTCAGGCGTGTAAAACGACACGTTTGGGGCGACACAGGTCCATGTCATCTGACACATTTGGTGCGTGGTGGTGGGGGTGGCGGGGGGTGATGGCTGGGTACGCAGAATGTTCCACCAATGGTTTTCAGTACAATGCGATAAGTTTCTATCTAAATTATTTTATTCAGAATAAGAATTCAACTTTAAACATAACAACATGGTATATATAGGCACTGTGATATATATACATGTAGATAAATAGAGAGGATTCACTTGATTGAAGTGGTGTAGTAAAATAATTCATTGCGCTCAAGTTTTTTTTACCACATACCGGTAATTCAGCCACTAGTTTAATCATGTGATTATTCTGTTTTTTATATTCCACTATAAACATCTACCAGAAATCTAAACAATACCGCCACTCTACCAATGACAGATAAATTCTGATAGCGCATGTGTCATAATTCACAATGAAATTATCGTTTATAAAATTATTGTTTATAATCACAAGAGAAATTATATAAACATTAATACAAATGTGTAACCAGTAACTACTCGTCAGTGAGTATTCTGTTATCAAAGGGTTAAGGTATTTTTAGTTCGACTGAACGGGGAATACATTTCTTTTAAATTATCTAAATGATGTTGACTAACAAATATGAACTGGAAGATTTGCCATACTTAGCCATTCAAGTGGCAAATCCAAGACAATTTAATCGGAGAGAATTTAAAAGAGAGTTCAGAAAATATTCGGCTAGATGGCCTATAATGAATAGCACAGATGAAAACGCATAAAAAGGAAAGTACAGCTGTAGCACTGTGTAGTGGAATTGCTTAAGATGTGCCAAAAACTAAATAAATAGTAATCATCTTAAGAGTTTTACCAGCTTTATCAGGTGAGATTCACATTACTCAAGTTTAATTCCATTTGGATGTCAATTTCAGATGAGAAAGGAAATTCAGCAGCAACAACCAAATATTTACATGGACCATGTGGTAAAAAAAACTACCAATTTTAATGTTGACAAAAGTTCTACATCATATTTTGAAATCTAGCGATCATGGGGTCTATACCATCACAAAAAGTGAAAAAAAATACTGTGCACCAAATATAACGTCATATACATCCCCCAAGGGATTATGCACTTGCAGGCGTATCAAATATTATTGTTTCCTCTCAATCATTTTAACCATTTCATGTTGGGAGCTGTGCTCGTGCAGCATTAAAGACCCTATGCCAGTGCATTCTCTTATACATGCGAGTCTCCCATGTAGACAGCACAGATGAAACAGCCTCAAGCATTCTACATGAATTACAATCTTTCAGTTGTAGGAGTGATCATATAATAAGTGCAACAAACAGCCTCAGGCAGTTTGCTGAATTTATTGCAAATGAAGAAATGGGAAATGATTAACTACTCGTCAATGAGTATTCAGTTATTAAAGGCTTAAGGGATTTTTAGTATCGCTAAAACAGGAATACATCTACCAGTATGAGTGTGATAGATTAAATAATCTTGGATTTGAATGGCTCATTGTGGTGCATCTTCTACCGGTAGCTCATATTGGTTACAGATCATTCAGAGGATATAAAATTTCCATTTGAATCAGATAACCCATAGCAGTTACAAAACAGAAGTATAGTACATGTACCGGTACATGTATGCTCAATTCACCATGCGAACAGTCATTGTCTCCTGCCTCTCGCCACATCGTCCCATGTCAGCTTTTGGTCCGCTGTTCTGAATACTCTGGTTAATGTTCATCAGTGCATGAATAGCATCACAGTACTGTGTTTGTTGGTGTGCTGAAAAGGAGACCATTTAAACACATTATCATTATGGACTTGTTCAGGTGCCTGCAACTAATAAGTTAGTACTCATGCGCTATGCCGACTGTGGGAATATTGCATTCTACTAACATTGCCGAAAATCTCAAAGAAATGAACCATACCACTACATACATGTATGTATCACCGTCTGAATTACGCTTCATTGTAAATTTTTAGATCTCGGTTCGGGATGCAACAATCGGCAACAAACTAACGCAAATGATTTTGCCATCGAGAGTCAATGCATTCAATTAATATATAAGAATGATGTGTGCTGTAAAATTAGTTTAATATTCGTAAAAATACTACTTTGAGCAAGATTATTCTTCATTACTATTTGATCCCCCAATCGGAGTGTTTCAACTTTCACATCACTTTAATTGTGTGTTGTCTCACATTCAGTGTAGAAACCAGGCCAGTTTTGGGACCTGTAACAGGTATGGGCGCCCAAACTCCAGGTGCCCAAAAAACAGTTGGAAAGAAAAACAAATACTCAAATAATTTGTTTTTGACCATTAATACTTGAAAACAAACAAAACACTAAATCATCAAATAAAGCAATAAATTGTCATTTTATGGCATTACCATAGATAGTTCCAGGGGGAGGTCACCCCTCTCATACCCTCCCTTTAACTTAGGGCTGTGGCCTTCGGATATGACTTTGGCATATATAACAGGTGTACCCAAATAATTATTGAAAACTACACTGCTCACATTCAATTATGCGATTTAATAGCTTGTGAAGTTATGTCATGTGAATAAATCATATAAATATCATTTACATCTAAATAAACTACGATAATAGTTACAATGTATCTTCCCAATAAACATGTGAGATATGTGATAGTAAACTCAGAAATTTGTGCCGATTGTTTACCATGTGTGGGGCTTGATATCTTTTACTGCATACCGGGTACATGCAAATCAGTTTACAACAACTTTAAAACTCAATATGAAGCCTACAAATGGGACAACATTGAATGAAATAGATGCAGCCCTCTTAATTCAGATTGTTTGGCTTCGGCATTTCCTACTACAATCCTTTTCCATGGCCCAGTTTGCTTCAGTAAATGGATTTGCTATTGCTGTAGCCAATTATGAGGGATGTAGATGTTGGGGGCATGGTATTATATACATGTATTACAAATATACACGTAGAATATGTTAATGCTATCCATAGTATGTTAACATAAAAGCTAAAATCGCATTTGTGTTTATAAATTTTTGTTTACATTGAGAAGGGAGTGCACATATTGTGCAGCCTTATTCGTGTTCTTAGCCCCATTTTTTAACATTGGAAGTTCACAGGATATGCATGATTAACATACATATTTGAAAACTTTTAACTACTAGTAATCAACAAAAAAACGGCTTGCCGCTTCAAATATTTTGGTAAAAAGATGTCGAACTCGACACAAAATGAAAGTGTCAATGACACTGTAGCTCAACTTGGAAAGGGAATAATTTCATGTGTTACAGTCAACGGATTGATTAGGAATGTGGAAAGTTGAAAGCTAGGCCTACATGTAGTTATGCAAAGAGTAAACTCCAAGATGGCCACTGGCAGCCATGTTTTTTTGCCGAATGACCCCCAAAAAAACTTGTTCCCATTTATATGTCATTGTTAACATCCATTACAAATTTCATGGTGATCCTACAAAAGATACAACCTGTACCCTATGTGAAAGGTTTTAGTCATGTAAAGAGCAAAATACAAGATGGCACCTGGCGGCCATGTTTTTTGGGCGATGACCTCAAAATGACCCATTTCCCATCTACATGTCATTGTTAACATTCATGACAAATCTCATTATGATCAGACCAAAGATACGACTTGTAGCCCGTGCCAAAGGATTTGGTCATGCAAAAAGTAAAATCCAAGATGGCTGCTGGCGGAGATGTTTTTTGGCCGAACAACCCCAAAATTACTCGTTCCCATCTACATGTCAATATTAACATCCATGACAAATTTCATGAAGATCAGACGAACAGTACGACCTGTAGCCCATGCTAATAGATTGAATTTTGAAATCCAATATGGCCGCTGGTGGCCATGTATTTTTGCCGAATGACTCCAAAATGCCTCGATCCCATCTACATGTCAATAGCCATTACAAATTTCATAATGATCCGACCAAATGTAGGACATGTAGCCCGTGCCAAAGGATTTAGTCGTGTCAAGAGTAAAATCCAAGATGGCTGCTGGCGGCCATGTTTTTTGGCCGAACGACCCAAAAATGACTCGTTCCCATCTACGGTACATGTCAATATTAACATCCATGACAAATTTCATGATGATCAGACGACCTGTAGCCCGTGCTAATGGATTGAATTTTGAAATCAAAGATGGCCACTCGCGACAATGTTTTTTTGCCAAATGACCCCAAAATGACTCGTTTCCCATCTCCATATCAATGTCAACATCCATGACAAATTTCATAATAATCAGAACAAAGGTACGACCTGTAGCCCGTGCTAAAGGAAATTGTTGATGAATCGCGCACACACACAGACGACGGATACCAAGCCATGGCAACAGCTCAAACTTTACAAAGTAAAGTTGACCTAAAAACGGAACCGGATTGTATCGATGCAGTCTGTGAATATGTGGAAGTTAGCGGGCAAAAACATATACGGTAGGGGCCTCTGTGCATATCAACAAACCACTGATATTTCTCCCATTTGAAGCATAAAACAGGTTATATGTTTGTATAATACAAGTGTGTATATTGCCGCATGCTAAATCTTACATGACATTTGTCAGTAAATACCTGTACATGTAAATGGGTTGAAATTTTGAAAAAATTGTGGTCACAAGCTGTCAAAATCTTGCGATTATGTTCATGCATTTCTGTAAATCATCTCTGAGACTATCGTCTGCTCTTTTTATGGCCTCCAAAAAACTTGAGGTAGTAAATTATAATCATTGAAAATTGAAATCATATAATGCTGAGTGTTATTGGGATACTTCGACTCAAAATTGATGTTTGAGGCCCGAATTTGGCCAAATCAAATAGGTGATCTTCAAATACATTGTCATTGATATTGTATTTATCAACTGAAAAATGGTATTTTGAAAAAAAAAATACTCACTATATAACTGCACATGTCTTTATACATGTACCGGATGAATAGCTCCCACAATCTGAAGTCTGTCTTGGAGTCCGGATCTCTTTAATTTCAACTTTACTTCTGCTGTGAGAAGGATTTTCTCAACTGGAACTCGGTTCTCTGACCTCTGACCGTCAACATACAATGTATATCTGCTACATTTACCATTTATATCTGGCTCCCTGTGAACAAGAATAGCCAAAATGTTTAACACAAAGAATTGAATGCGATTGATTGGTGGTCATGAAAGTCATACTGTGTGATTCATACCATACATGTACATTACTATAATCAGAACTGTAATAACAGATCTTGTGAAAGCGTATCGCAATACATTGAAATCACGATGAATCGCTGCTCTAAATTACATGCAGAAGTTCCAAAATATAAAATAGATACACGTACATGTAAATGCCATTTTCACGTAGCTCAGATGTCAAGTTTTTTCTGAAATGGGCACATGTACCACGATAACTAATGTGGTATGGTACATTTTGTCGACAAAACCATGGTATGCAAACCAACGGTCTCACATTATTTTCTTAACAGTAATTTAATAGTTCTGATTGTTCAATAATATTGTGCAATCAGAACTATTAATCATTATCACACAAACATGTTTACCGCTACCGGTATCTCTGCGTGCTGAGCGGGGTCGTTAACTAGAGGTGTGACAGACCCAATGGGACTAAGGATACCCCCCCCATGTTTTTAGAACAATAAAATGGTACACTTGTCAGTAAACATTTACCGGTAGTTAAAATAATAAAATAAGAGATTCCTATTGCAGTTGAACAACCCTAACTCCTAACACTAATCCTAACCTAATAAGGGCATATATTTCATCTGATTTTGCGAGAATCCAAACATACATTTTCGCGAGAATCCATGGTAATTTGCGAGAATATTTATGAGAATCTACGGTAGATTTGGATTCTCGCCGATATATAAGCCCTGCTAATGAAGGAAAAATGTAGGAATAAAAACTCAGATAAACTTATATATGTCGCAAAAATGTTATTAAGTTGAAAAGGGGGAATAACTGAACCAAAAAAATGTCGTACAGATGCATAATCGCAGATGCACAAATTCCCATGGTACTAAATATATGTGCCAAGTTTCAGAAACATTGACCTAAAAATGTCGGAATAAAAGCTCGGACAAAAATATGCATGTTGCAAAAAAAATTCTAAGTTAAAAAAGGGAAATAACTCCACCAAAAAAAGTCTGACAGACATCATAATCGCAGGTGCACAGGTTCTCATGTTACTAAATATATGTGCCAAGTTTTGAAAAAAATGACCTTACAATGTACCATACCGGTAGGACAAAATTATACATGTTTTGAAAAGTTTCTATGTCAAAAAAGGGGGATAACGCCACCAAAAAAGTCTGACAGGTGCCATAATCGCAGGTGCACAGATTCCCATGTTGGTTGATGTCTACATGTATGCCAAGTTTCACTGAAGACAATTGAAAAAACGACTG
Source organism: Siphonodentalium dalli (assembly GCA_032622095.1). Taxonomy (NCBI): domain Eukaryota; kingdom Metazoa; phylum Mollusca; class Scaphopoda; order Gadilida; family Siphonodentaliidae; genus Siphonodentalium; species Siphonodentalium dalli. The sequence goes on from CP136062.1 coordinate 59,642,916, forward strand.
AGATATTTGTGTCCACGGACAGATTCCAGTATACCCCCACAACTTCGTTGCACAGGGGATATAATTAATAGATTGGACTTTAAAGACACGGACGGTGTTCGTAGAAATATTCATATATGTATTTGTTCAAATCGCCATCAACGGAAGGATTAATAAAATATATATTGTTTTGTTCATATGTCAAACATAATCAGTGCATAAGTAGTATATTGTCGTCAAGACATACGATGGTGTACGTAAAGAAGAGCCTTCTCGTGTTACAGAAGTTTTGCTTCTGTTTACATAACACAGTGCAATTCTATTGGTTAATCACACACAAATTACATAAACGCTCTTTATTGGTTCCATATCCGGATCTAAAGAAAAGCCAGGTACTGTAATGTTTTTGCTTATGTTGACATAACAAAGGAAAAACATTTGACAATAACAGACTGTTTATGCCATATTTCTGATTGGTATAAGAACAAACTCTGTCTATATTTTGCTATTCTTTCTGTTAATGCCAGTTTTTGACGGAGCTGAATATTTTAACAGCATATCCAATGCCAACACCGCACATATCTTTAATATAATGAAGAATCAATGTGGCCTGTACATACCGGTATACATGTACACAGGTATGGTGACCTCTGTGAGAGCTGTCAGGGGATGAGTCCCAAATACTAATATATGGTTGTTTGTTTTTCATATGCCATAATGGTAACAGATTCACTGGCATGATAGTGAGCTAAATGTTTTTATTTTCAAAACTACATAAAAAGCTAAACATGTACCAGTACATGTAGGTCAATATGTTTAGTTAAAATTAAGCACATAAAGACAGACATCACCAGGATGTTATAGCCCAGTACATGTACAGCACTGCTCACATTAAGGGACCTGTTTTAACGAGGTGTACTGTACATGCGTTAGTACCGCCGTATAGTTGCGTTAGCACCGCGGTATGACACTGTGCGATATCGCAGATACGCGGTTGCAATACCGTATGATACCGCGGTACCAATGCTGTACTGCGGTAATGCACCGCGTTAAACGCGGTGACATTACCGCAACGTGGTAAGAGTTTTTTTAACGAGGTTAATGACGGGGGCGATGCGTGACTGCAAACAAATGGCGTTCGTCGACAATCTCTGTAAACTGTAAATACACAATAGTGTGAGCCAAATGCCAAAATGTGCGACTGATTGTCTTACGAGCGACTGGGTGTATCAAACAAACGAACGGACAAACAAAAAATTAAATCAGCTTGGAATTCAGTATGTTTTTTTTTGCAACAAACACTTCCAATTTAGTTTGTTTCATTGTCGTTACTCAGATTTGTGCGTAATTATCAAACTAATTAATATATAGAGGCATGTGTTTTCCCTTTCCAATGCCAAACATGCATGCGTTTCATCCGAATCGTGTTTAGTATTTAGATAAGATTATGTGAAAATAATTTGTACCCTGAACTGCCGAGTACAGCGAATACATGCGATCTCTGAATGTTGTAAGAGATCATACAATGCCGCCAACAATAACCATGGACGCACACATGCTCAGTGACTGTTGACGTACCAACATCAAATCTTTAAAGTTTCCAAGCGCAATATGTCGGTCAATTGTTTGAGAATTTACAATGTTCTGTTGCAATATCGTCGCATTATTTTACTGTGGTTCGAACATAATTATACCGCGACAGACACAGTGGACCCATTTGCAAATAAGTATGAGCTATTTTAAGTGTTAAATGCTTTTCACCCATCGTGAACCCCATGGTATCTGGAGACATGCATGTGCTTTTTTTGATGTACCGGTGACTTACTGTGTGTCAATCACAATCATGCCGTGATGTTGAGTGTTTCGAATCTCTGCATTTTATTCTGTACGTTGAACTGTAATTACTATAACTTCATTGTCCCGACGAATTGGTCAATAAAAATTAGCTTGCATCTATAACTTTCAATGATATACGATTTTGAGCTGGCGCATGCAATTATTTTTGTTGATCACGGTTTCGGTAGCTCTCACAGACTTTGCGACATCGTAACTGGTTGAGTGAATATGATTTATGATTACTTGGTGTCACTTTCTCGGCGAGATTTCCTTTCATCCTCGATCAAAGAAAGGACCTCGATGCCACGGCTTTGTCTTTAACTGTTCAAAAGTCGTAATTCAGTATTGATTGTAAATTATATGGTATCACTGCAAGTCGCATGCGACTTCACCTTGTTTATACGAAACGTCGCTTTATTTGCGTTTCACTTTTATGTTTTGATTTTGGTACGGGGAAAATATATTTAGTCGGAAAAAGGTTTAGGGTCGGCATGCAGAAACCGAAATACCGGAAACACACCTATTTTTATTGGTCAGAAGATACAGAAGTTATACTTTGTATCCAACCGCATGACGCTATCGAGTATATACATAGCCCAACTCCCAAGAGAGGCGATACCGTCCTTACAATAATGTGTTTTTTAAGTTTTTAACTTCCCGAGATCACAAATTGGATTCATGCAGGCCGCCTAGTTTGTTTCACGCATGTTTTCACTTCGCGGTGGAGGGCGGTTCGCGGTAAATTGAACGCGGTCACAAAACGAATAACGACCACAAATAACGCAGTGAATACCGCGGGTCCACTGCGGTACAAAATGATAAACGCGGTAGTATGGTGGTATCACCGCGGTATTTTGGTGGCATCACCGCGTTAAGTAGCGGCCCATAACTTCGTTAAACAGGTCGCTTAATAAGAGCATAGCTGTAGCCCAGTACCTGTATATCATGTACCGTAACATGTCCAGACATGGTTACATGTAGATCATGATAAGATTTTATAAAACATACCGGTATTACAAAATAATATATATTATTACTCACATGTAATGATCTATAATGCAGGTTTAGACTGTCAAGTTGTCGGTTGAGAATGAATTTGCGTCACCGACAGAATGATATTCAACTTCCATTCAGTAGGCAAAATCAGATAACTGGACATAAACATAATCAGCCCATCCCTCTTTGAATAGCTGCAAATGTAAACAAAACAACTTTTAACAAGATGAAAATATTTTGTAAGACTGAACTTGACAAAACATAACACTTTGCCCCACAACTCCCTATACATGTAAACAATGATGACGAAATCAGGGTAAATATTGATCTTTGGACCATTCTGCCATTTCCAACTTGTCCAAGATTTATTGTCATTACGTATGACGTTATTTCCCCAATACATATTCACGTCACGCAGCCCACACAATATCTATGTTTCCTTACGATTTTATGTCATTACGTATGATGTTATAGCCAAATAATCTTAGAGGCAAGAATACGCCAGCTAAAGGTGGATTATAACAGTGGGGCTACAACGCTTAAGCAGAATAGACGTAGCAGCATATCACTGAATAGACGGGTATGGGATGAACCTAACTGCAATTGTGACTTTGTATTGACTTTAAATTAAAGGCCCACTTAAATTTTGATTCACTGATTATGTTTTTATAGTGCCTTGATATACGGTTTTAATAACAATCTATGCCATAAAATATGATTAAAATAATATAATTCATAACTAGTTGAAACGTCTGTGTCTCAGAAGATACATGTACCCATAGAGAAATAGAAAACAGCTGAAATAATAAAAAGATCCCCCACCCCCGCTATGGCTCCCAGAATGCAACAGAATTCAAGCTAAAAATCTAGTTGCAATGTAAGGGGAATAACAATCCCTTTAAAATATAGAGTTATTCCCCCTCCATTGAAAATAATACACTTTGCGCAACAAAACCAGATGAAAATTAAGCATAAAAACACATCGGTAACAGTTCATTGCACCGGATGAGTTGATAATACAATGTTAGAGAGCTTCCTATTTAAAATGGTATATAAGATGTGCTCCGGGGGTTCGAAAATTAAGTGGGCCTTTATAATGTTGATATTTCGTTCAATTACAGTTTGCCAATTCGGGCAGACTATCTCTCACATGTAGTTTATTTCACTCACAGTCATCGTATTTTCAACTTTCCATAATATACGATAAACTGATACCGTACTGTCTTCCTGCTATTAATAACCGACATATGGGACAATTTGGGAATTAGAATGGGGTGTATAAATGTACACTAGTTATGTGAATACTTGCGCAATAATATTTTTCATTCTGCATGTGGTTTTTTTTGTCCGCCGGGGGGGGGGGGTGCAAATTTTAATTTTGATTCATTTCTTGTTAAATACCGTACGCCTTCAGAATAGCGGAACCTTTGGATTAGCAAACCTTCAGAATAATGAACCTCCAGAATAGGGAACCTTCGGAAAAGCAAACCTTCGTAATAATGAACCTTCGGGATAGCGAACCCTACGCCTTGGTAAATCAACTATGTTGAGTAAATATATATGTTATTCCCGATGACATTGCATCGCTTGACAAATGGAAATATGTGGTTTATTACCGTCAAGACAAATTTGACAATGAGGTTCAATCTTTTAGCGAAGTCCAAACGTACATGACTTTTGGAATTAGGTCAAGCATGGTTTGAAGCTCTAATTCAATTAATTTGTTTTAACGTGGAATCGCAGTGAATGATTTCTTCTCGACGATAAGAGGGCAGTAACTTGGCCCATTTATTATTAAGATTGACGGTGCATGTGGATCATCGTGCTGAAGGAAGAGGGGTGGAATAACTGACAATCGATATATCACCTGATCAGCCATCGATTCATTTCGGTGCATTCTCTTGTAATTAATATTACGCAGGGAAGTTGGTAGAGCTGGGACGGTTATGGGTTTTTCGTGACCGGTTATGAACGGCAAAAAAACGCGATTAACCGGTTAACCACATATTATAGGTACTATTATGGGTGGGTAAGCCCAGTATGCAGAACGGCGATGATTGTGATGCTCACTGACATGGTAAGTTTGAGAACGGCTCCTGCCCATTATACAAAGAAGTTGTCACCCATGACACACATAATCACATATCTAATTAATTACTGTATACACCCCGTCAATAAGCCCAGGGGGCACGTGCAGGTTTTTGTCCAAAAAGTGGGTACTGCATGGGCTTACTCACGGGGATCCCCCCGTGCAAAATCTCAGTTAGCCTTGAGATGCTGGTTTACCATCGTATTTTATACTGATACCAAGAGTAGTTGCGTTATATAAAGAGAATGATGCGTTTTATTAAGATAAAATCATATAATAATAATAAGATATAGATGTCGACAGGTAAAACAAAAAATACAATTTATATGTTGTAAACATGCGTATGGAACGGTTAATAGCGCACATAAATAGCACAAAGTTCATAAGACGACAAGTCCATCATCGTCGAAACCATCGAACTCCAGGTCGTCGTCAGAATCTTTCTCGAAGAAGAAAAAATTTATGAATTTCGCGGTAATCGACGAAACGTATTATGTACGTTCTGCAACAAGAACAATAACTCTATAAATTCGAGGTGGATTAATATTCGAATGGAAAAACTCATTATCTGATACTATTTTAAATGTAATGGTTCAAAAATGATTTAATATAAATATTAGCTGCTCTGATATATCTATTGCCTCATGTTAAAATCAGGGGTGGCGCCAAGGGGGGTCAGGGGGGGGGGCTACAGCCCCCCCGTCGGGATGGTCAGCCCCCCCGTCGGGGATATCTGCCAAATTCGTCGGGGAGATAGTATCTTATGCGCCACAGGCGCCCGTATATAGGCTACTACCCACATAAATAGAAGTCTAATGATATCCCACCCACCACCCCATCCCGCCACCCATAGTATCTTATGCGCCACAGGCGCCCGTATAGAGGCTACTGCCCACATAAATAAGAAGTATAATGATATCCCACCCACCACCCCGCCACCCATAGTATCTTATGCGCCACAGGCGCCCGTATATAGGCTACTGCCCACATAAATAAGAAGTCTAATGTAACTATAAAAGTAGATCTACCAGAACACTCCAGAATCGATCTCAGGCTATGTATTTTCAAAATTTTCGTGGGGGAGGTCCCCCAAACCCCCCCGGGTGAGAGGGGACACCCCTCTCGCGCTCTCCCCGGGGCTGCCTTCGACAGCCGCCGATGACCTTCGGTCACCGGTCTAGCCCCCCTGTCGGGGACCATAGCCCCTCCGTCGGGGAAATCCTGGCGCCACCCCTGGTTAAAATGAAATAATCCAAGATTAATTAACGGCAATTGAGCCACAAAGATTGTAAACGAATTAACACCAGAGAACGTGGCAACTTTTAAAAGTATATCATAGAAAGCAGGACTGCTCGTGGAAATTTTTGGGCTCAATTTATATTTTCTTGGGATCAATTTGAAAACACAATAGTTGTGTAATGAGTTCACACCCAAATTTAGCTTTCAAAGAGCCGACACACCGCGTTTGATGTTGTTCCGTCAATCTCGGATTCATTTTAATTGACGGAGACAGATTAACCCTCTTATAGCCAGTTATAGCTGACCATCACAGTGATCATACACTATAATAGTGATGTTACGGTTAACCGACCACGGCAAATCCGTGACCGGTCACGGCCATATAGTTGGTGGTTAACCGGTTAACCGCATAACCGTCCCAGCTCTACCGCCAACCTCCCCCAAGCCCACCCACCCTACAAGTGTTTTGTCCTATAGTGTTGGTCTCTCGTGCTATCGGACCGGGGATCGCAAGTTCGCAACCTGGTCAGGGTATTCTGAAAAAAAATCAGAACTCTGTCAGATACCAAGTTTGTCAGGCTGAAAAGTCTCATTCGAGATCACTGAATAAAGATCCGAATGCAAAATGACGACTTCCCCCCATTACAACACTTGTCCAGGTATGTTGTTGTGGGTGCAGTACGCTGTCCGATTGGGTGCGGACATTAATGGCTGTCCCGTGTACACGCCTCGGTGTGTGCAAGTTAAAGAACGCTACTGGAGTCGCCACAGGGTTATAAAGTTACTCGGCCGTGGTAGCACCTGTACCAGTGTGTCTACAACCATTATTGGTTCCTGCACTGTAATATATACAGATACAGTGTTTCTGGAATAAGACTTTTCAGCCTGACCACAGTTACTACACATAAACTTCCCAAAAATAAGGTTTCAATAGAATTTATAAATCGGTATACTAGTACCGGTATTATAAGGAACTCATTACTCAAGTTATGAAAGAATATGTTCACTGTAAATAGCATACCGGTACATGTAGTCAGCTACAACTCTGCAGCGATAAAATTATTATAAACGGTTGCCAAATTAACATACCCTGCTGGACAAAACAAGTGTCCATTGGCACCGTGGTGTATTTGCTGTTCTGTCGCGATGTCATAGTTTGTAGCTGCAGTTGAGCACCACGGCCGAGCGGCAAGTACACCGCAGCCGAACGACAAGTACATATGTACACCATGGTCGAAAAGCAACTACAACGGGGCCGAATGGCATGTACACCGTGGTTACATTTCTGGTTTGTATTGTCTTTTTTCAGTTTAATGAATGTACACCGCGGCAACTACAATGTAGTACACCATAGCCCAATGGCAAATACACCGCAGACCAACTGTAGTTAGCCGGTGGAGCCGCAGTGTAGTTGCATTTTGGCCGCAGTGGCAATGTTAACCGCAAGTGTACTCTTGTTTTGCCCAGCAGGTGGTCCAAGTCTTCTTGTTCTAAGCTAAGATATTGGTATGGCGAGATGCTGGTGTTTAGTCCAAGCCCGCTCAAATAAAACCTCAATTATATTCAGTTGTGAATTGAAAGCGGTAATATAATGTGAAAAGAGACATTTGCCGCAATGTTTACAATTTTCTAAAAGTATGCGAACTCAGTTGACCTCGCGAACTGCGTTCGGCATTTTCCGGTGAAAATATTCCGTAGATTTTCGATCAACCACGCACGATGAATTCTCCATTGTAATCGTAATTATACGTGTCAATAAATAAATACATAGATTATGTAAATATTGAAGATATAAATGTAATACATTAAATAAATTACGGGAATTTCAACAATCTGACAGTTTAAAACAGTGTAAACACAACAAGCGTTAGAATAATACGGGGGCTGCCATTTTGTTTGTATATAAATTCGTCTCGCCCAAAACAAACTCCGGACAATGCCGAGGTTCTTCGTGACAATCAACCGGAATATATGCGTAATTTATCATGAAAGTTAGATTATTATACACCATTATGACCATAAGATGTCACTCTTTCCGATGTGTATAGCATCATGTATTGATTTGTTAGGTAAATTGAGGTAAAATATACCACAAATTCCCGCCACAGATCCTGGGCATAAGTCGTGTCATAGGAATGCTATGCAGGCGGGCTTGGACTAAACACCAGCATCTCGCCATACCAATATCTTAGCTGGTTTTAGTACAAGAAGACTTGGGACTACCCAGCAGGGTGGTTTAAAATAGTGCTGGGGGGTTTCCCGATTAATCAACAATACCCAGTTAAAAAAATTCAATATCATCAGTAATATCGTCTAAACTAAAATAATCGTATATCGTCGTCAAACAGTGGGTGCCCGCCCATCATAAACGTCTACAAAGAAATACTTGTAATTTAACTCAAGTCAAGTCAACTCGAGTTAATTAAGTTTTAAAATATCAGCGTAACATCCACATGTGCAATCAAAACACACATAATAGAAAACAGGGTTAAATCGGGAAGGAGGCTCAGGGAGCATTGGGCTTGAATCAAGTAAGTACGTCCACATTCTGTGACCTGTGTGTTGATTGAGAATTGAGAATACAGTTCATTCTGTACAGAATCATCGTTCAATACTAATTCCCGTGTCTTGATTTTTATACGCCCTTTTGAAAAAAAGGCCGTATTATAGTATTGGTCTGTCCGTCCGGGCGTCCGTCCGTTAACCTGTTGTCCGGATGATAACTTTAGTTAGAGTGAACCAAAATTAGTAAAATTTGGTATGTGGGTTTATTAGCCGAAAAGTAAGTTCAAGTTCGAATTTGGGTTCCGCCCGCAAATTTTCACCGGAGTTATGCCCCTTATTTAACGTTTTTTGACTTAGAAAATCCTTGAAATTTGTTGTCCGGATGATAACTTTAGTATAGTTTATCGGAATGAATCCAAATTTGGTATATTACTTTCTCCCACCAAAACACAGGTCAAGTTCGAACTTGGGTTCTGTCCGACCATTTTTGGCAGAGTTATGCCTAGAGCTGGGACGGTTATGCGGTTAACCGGTTAACCACCAACTATGGCCGTGAGCGGTCACGGATTTGCCGTGGTCGGTTAACCGTAACATCACTATTATAGTGTATGATCACTGTGATGGTCAGCTATAACTGGCTATAAGAGGGTTAATCTGTCTCCGTCAATTAAAATGAATCCGAGATTGACGGAACAACATCAAACGCGGTGGGTCGTCTCTTTGAAGGCTAAATTTGGGTGTGAACTCATTACACAACTATTGTGTTTTCAAATTGATCCCAAGAAAATATAAATTGAGCCCAAAAATTTCCACCAGCAGTCCTGCTTTCTATGATATACTTTTAAAAGTTGCCACGTTCTCTGGTGTTAATTCGTTTACAATCTTTGTGGCTCAATTGCCGTTAATTAATCTTGGATTATTTCATTTTAACATGAGGCAATAGATATATCAGAGCAGCTAATATTTATATTAAATCATTTTTGAACCATTACATTTAAAATAGTATCAGATAATGAGTTTTTCCATTCGAATATTAATCCACCTCGAATTTATAGAGTTATTGTTCTTGTTGCAGAACGTACATAATACGTTTCGTCGATTACCGCGAAATTCATAATTTTTTTCTTCTTCGAGGAAGATTCTGACGACGACCTGGAGTTCGATGGTTTCGACGACGATGGACTTGTCGTCTTCTGAACTTTGTGCTATTTATGTGCGCTATTAACCGTTCCATACGCATGTTTACAACGTATAAATTGTATTTTTTGTTTTACCTGTCGACATCTGTATCTTGTTATTATTATATGATTTTATCTTAATAAAACGCATCATTCTCTTTATATAACGCAACTACTCTTGGTATCAGTATAAAATACGATGGTAGACCAGCATCTCAAGGCTAACTGAGATTTTGCACAGGGGGGATCCCCGTGAGTAAGCCCATGCAGTACCCACTTTTTTGACAAAAACCTGCACGTGCCCCCTGGGCTTACTGACGGGGTGTATACAGTAATTAATTAGATATGTGATTATGTGTGTCATGGGTGACAACTTCTTTGTATAATGGGCAGGAGCCGTTCTCAAACTTACCATGTCAGTGAGCATCACAATCATCGCCGTTCTGCATACTGGGCTTACCCACCCATAATAGTATCTATAATATGTGGTTAACCGGTTAATCGCGTTTTTTTGCCGTTCATAACCGGTCACGAAAAACCCATAACCGTCCCAGCTCTAGTTGGCGGCACTTTAAAACAAACTTCAGCCCAAAAGTTACTTGACGACGAAGTACTAGTACCTGGACCAGTTTATCTATAAGTATAACTTGAAGGATCCTGTGCACACTGCAATATTTACAGGGTGATTTAATTTCTATTTTTTTTTTCATTTGCATCGAAATTAGGCAAGATTTTAATTCATTAAAAAAAAGTTGAAAAAAAGTGAAAGGATAGTTGGATATATGATTAATAAATGCGTTATAATCATAATCCATGGGAAGTTATTATTGTGACATGAAAAATTATCATTTTCCACTGCACTGATATCACACATTCGAAAACTTACGAGAAAAAAATTGACTCAACCCAAACTTACCAAATTTTCCAATAGCCGAAAACAGAGAAATGATGCATTTTTAATCATACTTCAATTAAGTATATCATAAATAACAGACTTCTAAATACTGAGGAAACATCGCAATAGCGTAATAAGAATTTACTTACCTCATATTAATTAAAATATGCAGCACTTTTTTTATCGACGACTCTCTCTGACAAAATTTAAAATGGCGGCGTAAGTCCAAAACCTGTGACGGAACACTGGACGGAACGAAAATTAAACGCGCCGCATATTATGTTGAGAACTTGAGACATAACTGAAGAACGCCATACTAACAGTTACATGTATATAACATGAATACATGTAGCATTTCAGCTTTAATATTTGAATGTGTAACACATAACTATATAAAATTTATATTTCACATGTAATTAACAGATATAATTAAATTATGATTTGTTCACCAATAAATATTTGAAGTAATGAGAACTGCAAACAATTAATTATTTAGCTCCAAATGTAGAAATTATACTAAGACCACTACAATGGAAGCGGAAGGTGGGGACAGGGATTTGGTGTCTAACCCAGCAACCACCCCCCCCCCCCCAAACAACTTTTGTCAAAATGGTCAATTTTTTTCAATTATTGCCCATGTTATGTCTGCGACATTTGTTGTAAATTTTACACCACATATACTTCTATACATATATATATATATATATTTCTACACTTCTGATATACCAGTACATGTATTGAAATTGTTCTCATTGTTTGATTTTCCAAGTAATTGGTGGGATATCTGTTGTTTTTAGACCAATAGTAGCATAGTTTTTCTACTTTTGGTAACTTTAGGGGGGATGTCAAGTTTGGAAATGTCCAACAATTGGCAAGTTTGTGGTACCAGCTGGAAATTCCAACCCAAAGGGAGGGGTGCAGATATGAGATTGGTCTGGTCCATATTTGGGTGATATTGAATAATAATTTAATAATGCTAATAATATTTTAGTTGCTTTTTCTCCATTGGTGTGTCTAAAACTGAATAAAGAACTAACATTTTATATTTCACAGCATTTCTATCCTATAATTTGACATTTAAAAGCGGTTTTAAACTCTTGCACTTTTCAACTTTTTTTGTTTGTCACTGAAAATAGTCAATACATGTACATGTAATTACCATCTCACTAACATTAGAACACCAAGACTTTTCACAAATGGGTCTCACCTGTGTTGGTATTTAATAAATTTTATCATCAGAGACATGTTTTCTTCTTATAATTACCCTTTCATGGGTAATATTGAGTAAATTTTTAGCCACGTCGACTTGCGATTTCCATTTAGTTTGTCTGAAACTGAATAAATTACTAAAATTTTATATTTTACAGCATCCCTATCCTAAAATTTTATATTTAAAAGCTTTAACTCTTGCACTTTTCATTAGAATTTTAAATTTAAATAATTTCTATTGTATGCATTGCATGTCTCCAATTATCTGAACTGTTTTGTTTGTCACTGAAAATAGTCAATTGTTACCACCTCACCAATATTAAAACACCATTGCCTTCACAAATAGGCCTCAACTGTGTTACATTGGTATACATGTATTTTATCATCAGATGCAAGCTTCCTTCTCAGAATTGCCCATTATGGCTGTTTATGGGTTAATATTGAATTCATTATGTTATGTTGATTTGCTTTTCTACATTGGTGTGGCTAAAACTGAATAAATAACTCAAAGAAAATATTTCACAGTGTGGCTTTCCTTTAAATTCATATCTGTAAGTGGTATTTGAGTGAATTTGTAGCCACATGGACTTGCGATTTCCATTCAGTGTGTCTAAAACTGAATAAATTACTAAAATTTTATATTTTACAGCATCCGGCCATAACCTAAAATTTTATATTTAAAAGTGGTAACTCTGGCAATTTTCATTCCACAACTTAAATAATTTCTATGCACATTGAATTCATTGCATGTCTCCAAGTCTCTCAAATGTTGTGTTTGTCCCTGAAAATAGTCAGCAACATTAAAACACCATTGCCTTCACAAATAGGCCTTATCTGTGTTGCTATTTGGTAAACTCTATCATCAGATACATGATTTCTTCTTATAATTACCCTTTCATTGGTAATATTGAGTGAAATTAGCCACATGGACTTGCGATTTCCCTTCAGTGTGTCTAAAACTGAATAGATTACAAAAAAATTATATTTGACAGCATTCCTATCCTATAATTTGATATCTGAAGGTGGTAACTCAGGCATTTTTCATTGAATGGACATTTCGCTCAACAATTTAAATCATTTCGAAGACCGTTTAATTCATTTCATGTCTCCAATTTCTTCAAATGTTATGTTTGTCCTTGGGAAAAGTAAATAATTACCACACCTCATCAATATTAAAAAAATTCTTTCCTTCACAAATACATGTAGGCCTCAACTGTATGGGAGGCCCTTTTCACATTTATTATATATTAAGCGCAAATAACCTCTATCTTTAAGCGTAAATCATTTGCGCTTAAGTGCAAATAAAAATTAATATGCATTGATCCCCCCTGAATTAATTTGAAATGGCACAGATCTAAACACATCACTAAAGTCTATATAGACCCACCATATGAGGGAAGCAATCCCCCAGTAACCCCAAGATCCCTTTTATCACCATGGCAATGGTATATAGATCTGTACAGGATTTGTCTCTTTTATAACATATACTAGATATCTGGGATGGGGACACAAATTATTGGGGACAGGGATGCTGCTAATATGAAAATAGGGGTTCCCTCTTTTCCAAGTCAACATGTACACCATATGAGGGAAGCAAGCCACCAGTAACCACTAATTCCCTATTTATGGCCATGAAAATGGTATATATCTGTGCAGGGGATTTCCCTTTAATAAAATAGACTAGAGCTCTGGGAGTGAGGCACCATTTCTTGGAACACCAGGGACAGAGTTGCTGAAATGCATATGGAAATAATGTTTTTTCTTCAACTTTTGAGTCTGTATATGGGGCAACTACTATGGGCCCATGACAATATTCTATGAGATGGACTTGATCATTCACAATCAGAGGGATGTAAGGGAGTGTTAGGTATTTGCGCTCAAGCGCAAATGATATACGCTTAAGTGCAAATAAATTGATAGACACATAATTGCGCTTAAGCGCATATGATTTGCGCTTAACCGCAAATATTTGCACTTAAGCACAAATAAATAATAAATGTGTAAAATGGCTTTCATAAAACTGTGTTATATTGGTATATTTTATCCTCAGCTGCATGCTTTCTTCTTAGAATTGACCATTATGGGTATAGCTAAAACTGAATAAATAACTCAAAGTGAATACACATGAGTTTTCAATTATTGAATTAATTGTGGGGTGTATGGCCAAATTCACATTTAATAATGAATTGCGCTTAATAGCAATTGATTGCGCTTAAGCGCAAATACCACATATTGTGCTTAAGCGCAAATAGGGCATTTACGCTTAAGCGTAATTAATTACGCTTAAGCGCAATTAATTGCGCTTAAGCGCAATCAATTGCGCTTAAGCGTAATTGTAACTACTATCTAACCTACCCATAAACTATTAGCATGACCTGGTGTATCACCTAGCAACACAAGATGAGCATTGGGCTAATTTTGACCTGTACTCAACAGTCAACTGTGTGTATGTGTTCAACAAGGAGAATCCCTAATTACATATTATCAGCATCCCTCTATCCAAAGAATTGATGTCGCCTTCCCGGAACTCTAGTAATTTTTTGTATGATGTTTTTAATGTATTTTTGCACAGATTTTAGCCTTTACTATGGTAATATCCTATACATGCATGCGGTGTCAATGCATGAGGGCTTTCTTACCTCATACAGTAATGCTCTAATTAATCGACTTCTTAACCACAGTAGAATTATGGGTAATTTTTCAGGATTTAGTCGGAAATATGGCTTGTTGCCATTCATCGAAAAGCTCTCGAGAGCTTTCCGATGAAAGGCAACAAGCCATATTTCCGCCTAAATCCTGAAAAGTTATCCATAATTCTGCTGTGGTTAAGAAGTCGATTAATTAGAGCATTACTGTATTGTTTACTTATTGACTTAAATCGGGGGAAAAAAAACCTATTTTCATATTATCAGCATCCCTGTCCAAAAAATGGTGTGTAATTACTGGAGCTTTGGTGTCTCAGTCCTGGAGCTCTAGTTTTTCTTATTAAATCAGCATCTCTTGCACAAATCTATAGTATTTCCATGATCATATAGTGTGAATGTGGTGTCACCGTGGGCTTGCTTCCCTCATATGGTGTGCCTGTATACTCGAAAATTGAAGAAAATCAATGTCGCCCCGACTAATACAGAAAGTAATGCTATTGCAAGTAGCCCCAACTAATATATACCGAAGATAATATAATGCTATCACGAGTCGCTCCAACTAAAACAGAAGGTGATACTATTGCGAGTCAGCCATTTTGATAAAGAAGTTGGGCCAGCTTCCTACCCATCCAAACCAATGAAACCAAGAGCACATGTCAATAGGAGTTAATGCTAAGTTATGGAGAAAACTATTTATTCACCAGGGGTGTTTTGTTACATATAACCATGAATTGCGCTTAAGCTCAATTAATTGCGCTTAAGCGCAATTGATTGCGCTTAAGCGCAATTGATTGTGCTTAAGCATAATTATTTTGCGCTTAGGCGCAATTAATTGCGCTTAAGCGCAATTGATTCGCTTAAGCGCAATCGATTGCACTTAAGCACAATTAATTATTAAATGTGAATTTGGACTCCCATAGGGGTGTCATGTTGTGGTTTGAGTATTATGTATGATTAATAATGAATTATATATTTGCTCAACCAAACCTGAATGTTATGACTTACTGTAGTTCAAACAATGTTTATTAGTAACAAATAGCATGGGAAAATAATTGTGAAAAAAAGAATGGGAAATACTTTACATACACACAAGACATCCAATTTAAACAAAGGCTCAGAATTCGGAACTGATATTATATGGGTTGAGCAACAAGCAAAAATTGTATGTCTTGTATTTAAACGTGTCAAATGACACGGAGTTGATTCACTTACTGTGTCAACGAATTATATAGACGACACAGCGCGACACATCTACTGTGTCAAATGACACAGCGATAAAACTCGGCTTGAAAAGTTCCAAATTCCACAAATAAACTATCCAAAGGCATATATGTACTTATATGTCATGATATGAAACGTTACTACTTCGATTCCGAGGGGCTGGGAATTATTTTATATTTGCACAGAAACGTGTCATATGACACATAACACGGAAAAACGACACGTTCCGTGTGTCGGCAATTATATTGGCAATTTTATTTAGAAACTTGCGACACAGAGCGACACATATAGCGTGTCAGATGACACACCTGTGCTAATTGTAATCAAATAATGAGCTGCCGTGTCGCTATACGTGTCGTTTGACACACCTAATTGACTACATGACACGGAAAAGTTTTTCAGTGATATTACACTAGATACACTCCCACACTAACCTTGAGTCATCGTGGATATTCTAGTGACAATGCTCTTGAATCTATGTACTAGCGTGTAAACCCTCACTCTTACCATAACCTTCACACTAACGATAAACATAACCCCAACATCACCTTAATCCTTGTTCTAACCCTAACCTTCACCACTAGCAATAACGCTAACCCCGACTCACCATAACCCGCATGCTAACCCTAAACTTCACACTAACCCTAAAACCAAACTCACCATAACCATCACTGTAAACCTAACCCATACTCTAACCATAACCTTCACAATAACCCTAACCCGAACCCAACCCGAACCCTAACCATCACTCTAATCATAACCCCACTTTATGACCCTAACCTTCACACTAACCCTAACCAGAACCCAGTGTTCGCGCTGTCGGTAGCTAAATTAGCCAATGGCTAATATTTTTCGCATTTTGCTATTACAAAATTCATTTGGCTAAACTTTTGGCTAAACTTTTTTTTACCCCGAATGGAGACGGAAAGCATGGAGTCAGAAAGCTAATTAATAAATGCGCTCAATATAGATCGACATTCAAGACGAAGTTAGGTGATGAAAGTATTTAATTATTTTCGTACTTATGAAATATCGTTCCGTAACAGCCAAATGTAAGCTCTAACATTTAGTGTAAACATATTTTTATTTCCAAATCTAACATAATATACAGATGATACAAATATATAAAATAGAAGAGATAATGTATGGAAATGAGGATAAGACATTCAACATTTAACTAGCCTAATCGTCAAAACGTATAAGTTGTATACTGGTTATGTAATTGATTAAGCCGTCTGTAAGATGAAATACATAAATGCTTTGTTCGTAATAGAAGAACAGTTCTTAACTCAATGGTTACGTAATGTCATAAAGTGCATCATGGCTATTAACATGTCTTCACATCGTAAAAGATTTCAATACAATAGATATTCAACACCTTTAACACCTTACTATAATAAGCCATAGTTACCGGCCGTCATGCAATGGTGTTA
This sequence comes from Siphonodentalium dalli, assembly GCA_032622095.1. NCBI lineage: Eukaryota > Metazoa > Mollusca > Scaphopoda > Gadilida > Siphonodentaliidae > Siphonodentalium > Siphonodentalium dalli. Next base: position 59,660,141 of record CP136062.1, read on the forward strand.
ATAGTGTCAACGACATAGAGTTATTACAATTAGTTTAGCGGATTTATGTGATTATAATTATATAGAATGTTAGTTTCATGTTTGCGAATTTCGTTTCAGGTTTTTCATTCTGAGTATAACAAATAAAGTTTATAACAAATATTTTAGTCATTAATTGTGAACCGACCAGAAAACGATGATTTTATTTGGCCAAATTTTTATTTTATTTGGCCAAAAAACATTTGGCTAAAGTTTTTTTTAATTGGCTAATAAAAAATTTATTTGGCTAAACTTTTGGCTAAAGTTTTTTTTCGGTCCAGCGCGAACACTGCCAGAACCCCAAATTCACCCTAACCATCACCGTAAACCTAACCCTAACCCAAAACAAATCCTCACTCTGACCATCACTCTATCCACAAAAATCTCAAATATTCTTGTGACGCTGCTCTCGATTCTATATACTGGTAAGTAATTCCTCACTCTTATCCTAACCTTAACACCAACCCTAACACTAAACCTAACTCCAACACTAATATCGAGTAGTCGATGATATTCTGACGAACGTGTTCTGCGTCACAGTGTCAGAGTGCTTATTTTGGAATGTAGACGAGAATTGAAGTTATCAATTCTCTCATTGTAAGTTTGAACCAGTCCACTATTGACAGAATCTATTTTGTCAGGTCCGGGTAGTCGGACTTTCTGGCACTGGAGTACTTCGAGAACATTAACACACACTAAATGTGAGTTTACATCTTCAGTCATTTCTTGTATGAATTCAGTGGTACTTTGATAAACTGAATTTGGCATCGCCACAGTCAAGTCATTTCCACCACACATTATGATTAAAATATGAGGTTGGAAGTTTTTAATTCGACGTTTTGTGTGTCGGTCAATTTTCTGAATACAAAATCCACTAATTCCAAATAATTTAACCATGACACAGTCATTTTGAATGTCCAACGCTGTACGGTAATCGTTTTGGAATGGAATGAATCGTCGTTTGTTGTTGGACGTCAGAGCTCCACCACATCTGGATGTTTGTCTATCAGGATACGTGGCAAAGCGGCAAACGTGACTTGAGCCAAACATCAGTATTTTAATTTTTCTGTTTCCGCATGTGACTGAAGAGATAGAAATGAAGTTGTGACTGCTTGTATTTGAGTTTGATTATATATATATATAAAAACAAATGTAAATATGGAAGGAGATTCGGCTATTACTTTGGACAAGGGAGTGCAATTGATGATGAGGATTGTGCATTGAGAGTAACGTCTAAGATGTGTGGAAGCAATTTATCAGCAAGACTTAGTGCGAGCACTTAGCGTAAAGCAAGCTCTCTGATAAACATATTTCAGGCAACTCATGAGGAAACGAACCATGCAAAGTTCTGAAAAGAAATATTATGATTAGACATTGGATGAAAAAGAAAACAGATGTCATTGAACACTTGATGAACTTTAGTACAGTGAATAACAGCAGTCCACTAGTTGGATGGTGAAGAAAGTAACAAATGTCGAATCCGATAGTTTATGTGGAGTTGTCGTGGTAAGTCGAATACTTCATGGAAGTGTTGGATAAATGCTGGGTGCTGTTGGTGATGTTGTCGGTGTCCTTTCCAGATTTAGAATGTAACTTCCTCTGCTGATGTGTACGTTCACGAATAATCTATTTCTTATCAATCGAAGAATCCGCCAAGCAACAAGTGGATTTATGTAAATCGATGCTGGGGGACTAATTGACAGTGGTGAAAAGACTGATGAGATTTGAAAATCACCCCAGGTGATATGAATTTTAGGCCAAGGATAAAATGTAACTGAGACATCTTGTATCGGTTTATCTCCAAGAAACTCACAAGTACGCATGACAGACGGCAGTGTCAGCACATTTAGAAAGAGGGATTTTTGAGAAGTTAAAAGTTCCAAAACAAGAATTTTTTTAGTCGCTCGTCTATTGGAGCACACAAGGTAAAGGAACAGTGCTACTCCGACGAGAGCTGCCACACTTGCTGTTGCGGATGAGTAAATGTGAGCATTTTGGAGAGAAAACAATGGATTTGCGGTGGAAGGCGCTGCTGAAGTTGTTTCAGGCTGATAAACAAAATCAGGAATTGAGAGAGCACTTCCAGATCTTACAGCAGATAAAATAGCTAATGCTTTGATCAATTTTCGTACTTTATAGGATAAATACAACGTTCCTATGAAAGATAGGCCAGCAACACACATGCATGCAATAATATAGGTCCATTTCTGATCTCCCGATCCATTCAAAAATAATTGACCATCCAATATGGGGTCACCCAGTGATTTGAATATGGTTTCATCTCGTTTTGCCTACTCAACCATGCTTTTAAGATTTAGATGAGCCTTTTCATCACTGGCTATAATTTTGGAAAAGTTAAGCTTAAAGAGCTTAAACGGAGGTAGCGTTAATGATGGAGGTTGTGGAAAGGTGGAACCAGCAGATATGTTAGCAAGGAAAGATGGGTCGAATTTTTTTTCAAAAGTGCTAAATTGACTGGATGTTCTTTCGTTACAAATTTTGAAGAGGAATGACAATTATTCCAACGTGGAGCGACATGAAAAAGGTGAGAAGTAATTGAACATTGACATGGGACGTCCACGATGCAATATGAACATCCAGCTTCTACTGGTTCCTTATTGGGGCAAATAACCTCCAACGAGAAAAGATTAGAAATAAGAAACTTAGAGTTAGATATTGGATGGATGGATGGACGGAGAACATTTTCTTTGAATTGAAAATGGCATATTTGGTTGATGATAGTTGTGTTGCCGGTAAATAATATTGATGAACAAACGTGAGTCGCAACCTTCCTGAACACTGGTTGAAAATAGCAAAAGAAATTCCTGTTGAAATGTTTGCACTGATTGAACAGGTCCCAGAAATTTCCATGTACATCTTCCGGTCGGCTGTCACCGCCATGAATTCGGGCAAATTAGCAACTTGTGTGCCATGATTAGAAGAAGCATTAACAGGCACAGCAAAACTTTGGATTTTGTATAATTTTATCGGAAGATCTAAAGTTGACATAGGTATTTTGATGCTGATGTAGATATCTGCATTGTGCCTTAGGAGTGAAAAGTCTAAGGCAGAATACATTTGAGCCAAATTTAGGTTAAAAATTTTGAAAGGCGAGTTTTTGTTTTCAAGCAATGCCGATATATTTTGAATTGCTAGTTGCAAATCTGACGGTTTGATAATGGAAGGTGACAGCTTCCCTTGAATCAATGACACAATGCCAAAATAGAATTCCTCCAAATAAATTTGTATGGAGAGTGCTTTAGTCAGATGGTCCACTACCAACTGACTTATCGCATCCTCTGACAACTGTACATCGGCTAGTGACCTATTGATCGTGTCGTAGATATTTTCTATGGCTATGTGATTGTCCTTTATGGCGGCGTATGCGTTTACAATTCTGATGTCTGTTGTTTTAATAAATGACTGGTATGAGGATAGTTCATGTCCAAATGTTTTTGACATGACCAGGGTTAGTTTCTGAATCGCGGCGACTCTACGAGATAGAGCCTCCATATCCTCTTGTGTTGCGGTACCGAAAATACTTTTGGAGAGTCCACCGATAAACGGGAACAATGAACGCCTCTTTCTTGAGGGAGTGACTGAATGATGTGGTAATATGGTGTATATATTGTTGATGGTGGACTCTAATTTAGCTTTTGTTGACTTTTGAAGTTCTATGAGTTGATGCACCGTGGCTGGAAACAACTGGTTGTCGATGGGAGATCGTATTGTAAGAGATGAAATATCAGGAATGCTGGTGATGAAGGTGTGTGTCCAATGATGTTTCATTGGATAAACATTGCCATATTCTTGGAAAACGACACCGTAGTTAAGTCGTTGTTCGGTGGTGTTGACTTGAGTGATGAGGTGCGCAATTATACACATGGTGAGAAGCCATGATCCTAAGGGAGAAATAAGAAGTGTAATTTAAGCAAGGCCTCTAAAGAAGAGTGACCAAGTCTCCTTAAGTGAGTCAGCAGATAAAACATAGAAAGAATAGATAGAATGATAGGAGAATTGGATCAGTGACTTCTGAAAGTGTGTATGAGTACCACTAGGTGAAAAATACTGAGTATTATCGAAGATTAGACTATTGAAATTATAGAGTTACGAGTTAATACCGATGTATAATTGAATGAGGAATATATTAGTTGTAGAAGCGAAATTGAATTGCAATTTGGTATTGCACTTGATATATATTTAACTTGGAATATTTGAGTTGTCGTTTAGTTACATCACTTGTGTTGATGTAAGCAACAATCAAATATTGTTTTGAATTTAATAGGAGTTAGAATCAATGAGAAAATCCAATTATGGTGTTGACGATAGACACCTATTTGAAATAATGGCCTGTAGCCTTGGACGTTTTGTTAAAATGATGAAATGAAATGAACTTAAGTATGTCGATTGGATATATGAGATTTGAATCATATATGCAACATTTAAGTAATTAGCCTGTGTAGGCAGATGAAAAATATTTGGAATGAGCGAGATATGAGCATTGTGTTTCCAGCCTGGTATTTGTAATACGTTGGTGTTTTTAATTTGGCAGCTGTGAAATAGCAACGGAGCAGCTTTCGGCATCATTACAATTCCAATCTAAAATCATCGACATCGTTCACAAGAAAGAATCACCGACAGCTAAACCTCTTCAACATTCCCAGTCAGTTAAGGTGACTGAAAAAGTTGTTCGAAAACGGCTGCACAAGGACCAACCACAATATCTTATCAAATGGAGAGGACTCCCAGCAACTAGAAACACATGGGTATATAGAGATGATTTGGACATTGAAGCGATGTGCTACATATCTGAGTACCCAGCGATTAAGATACCTGGAAATGTAGTACCAAAACAGCTGCGGCCTTCAAAAGCAGATGTCAAAAGTCATTTTGAACACTCATTCGTTCTGCATGCAAACAGAAAAATTGTGGGACCAATTTCACCCGGAGGAGAGTGTGATGTCAGAGTGCTTATTTTGGACAATTATTACATTGTTTATCTACATTGATTTTGCCGGTATCAGAGGTTCATTTCTATAGTATTGGCGTTAAGTTCGTTTCTGTGTTAGATGAGGCTTTCTCGAAATTACAACATTTCTTTGTATTAATCAGCTGGCTATTCTTATGCAACTTGTTAATTCTTGCCCAAGCATGTGCTCATTAATTACCATTCATCGCACTTATTATAAGCTTTACTTTTAATAATAACTTATTTATCAAACTGCTAATGCCATTGTAGTGATCGGATATTTTATACGCAAATCTGTTAATCTAATCTCGCGTCGTTAATTCACAACTGTTCATTCTTTGTATATAAGAATTTGTAAAACTGTGATATGGCACTTTATGTTTTGGAACTCCAATTATCAGTCACGTTTCACCTATTACAACTGGAGTTCCAATTGTTTTGGTGGATTCCAACTATACCGGAATGTCCGTATATGTCTATTGTGAAAATAAATGCTAATTCCCCAGAAAAACTCAATCTTGATTCAACCCGAAATCAGCTCTATCAAAACAGTTACGCTGCTCTCAAATCTATATACCGGTAGGTAAACCCTCTCTCTAACTCTAACATTCACATTAACCCTGAACAAACCACTAAACACTAATCTTGAGTTGTCGCTCTTATTCTAACGGCCATGTTCTGCATCCCAGTGACGCTACCATCGAATCAAAATAAATCGGTAAGTAAACCCTCTCTATAACATTGACACTCACGGCACTAACCTTAGACCAACCATTAAACCTCCAACATTAACCTCGAGTCGTCGCTCTTATTCTAACGGCCGTGTTCTGCCACACAGTGACGCTACATCGAATATATACAGTGGCAGGTAAGCCCTCGCTCTAACCCTAACATTCACCTCAACCCTAAACAACCACTAAACCTATAACTTCAAAACTAACATTGAGTCGCCGCTGATATTCCAATGACCATGTTCTGCATCCCAGTGACGCTGCGTCGAATATATACACTGGTAAGTAAGCCCTCGCTCTAACCCTAACATTCACCTCAACCCTAAACAACCACTAAACCTATAACTCCAAAACTAACATTGAGTCGCCGCTGATATCCTAACGGCCGTGTTCTGCCTCCCAGTGGCGCTGTCGAATATATCCACCGGTAAGTAAACATTCACTCTAACTCTGCATTACACTAAGCCTAACTCCAAACACTAGTTTTTAGACGTCGATGTTATTCTGATGGCCGTGTTCTGCATCCCAGCGACGGTGCTCTCGAATCTATATATCGGGAAGTGACAACTCACTATATAACCCTAACCTCCACATCAACCCTAAACCAACCACTAAACCTATATTACTCCAAACACCAATAGCAAGTCGTCGCTGATATTCTGATGACCGTGTTCTGCATCCCAGTGATGCACCTCTCGATATATAAATACTGGTAAGTAAACCCTCACACTGACCTTAGACCAACCATTAAACATAATTCCAACATTAAATTCGAGTCGTCGCTGTTATTCGAATGACCGTGCGCTGCGTCCCAGCGACGCTGCTCTTGAATATATACCCGTAAGTATCCCCTCACTAATAACATTAACTTTCACACCAACCCTAACACTAAACCTAACTCCAACACTAACATCGAGTCGTCGATGATATTCTGATGACCGTGATCTGCATCCCAGTGACGCTGATCTCGAATCTATATATACCGGTAAGTAAACCATCTTTCTAACAACGATATTCACACTAACATTAAACCAACCATTAATCCTAACTCCAACATTAACATTGAGTCGTCGCTGATACTGTAATGGGTGTGTTCTGCATCCAAGTGACGCTACTATCGAATCAATACACTGGTAAGTAAACCACTACTCTAACCTAAACCTTTACACAAACCCTAAACCAGCAACTCCACCATTAAGTTCGAGTCGTCGATGTTATTCTAGTGGCCATGTTCTGCCTCCCAGCGACGCTGTTCTCGAGTATATACCGGTAAGTAACCCATCACTCTATAACCCTAACCTTCACACCAACCCTAACCCAACCACTAAACCTAACTCCAACACAAACATCGAGTCGCCACCGATATTCTGATGACCGTGTACTGCCTCCAAGTGACGCTGATATAGAATCTATATATCCCGGTAAGTAAACCCTTTCTCTAACCCTAACCTACATGCAATATCAGCATAACCCACACGCCAACCCTACACCAACCACTAAACATAACTCCAACACTATATCCTGGAGTCGCTGATCTTCTGACGGCCGTGTTCTGCCCCCCCCCCCCAGTGAATCTGCTCTCGAATCTGTACCGGTAAGTAGCCCCTCTCTCTAACCCTTACCCTAACTATAACCATAACCTTCACACCAACCCTAACCCAACCACTAAACCTAACTCAAACAACAGGTCCATTGGTGCGACAACCCCACCATTGATATATACCTTAAGGTGTATATATATACTCATGGTGAGGTCGTCGCTGATGTCCTAATGTCCGTGTTCTGCATTCGTTGCTCTCGAATCTATCATATATACCGGTAAGTAAACATGCGCCGGCATGAAGCAAATATACACAGGGGGATCACAACCTAACCCTCATTATAACATCAGTACTCACGATAACCCTAACCCTAACCCTAGCCCTAATCCTAACATAACCCTAACTCTCGTGTAACCCCAATCCTCGCCCTATGACGGCCTAATTATCACTTTCAGTCAAATATAACCATAACCTAAACCCTATCCCTGACTCAGTATCTAGTTCTGATACTCATTCAAACCCGACCACAAACCCCAAAAATAATTCTGATTCGTTACCCGTGTATCAATATTTATCGCTATATCTATATCTTCCGATCGTGAGTGTGACTTGTTTAATATGGGCCGGCAGTTACGCTTCTCCTCCCGTGATGAGAACAAAGTTCGACAACTTTCGCGGAGAGAATGGCATTATTTGGATGAGACTCTACGACGATACACGCATCACGAAACCCTGTCCGAAATCTCACGAGAACCAGCGAGAACCAGTATATTCAGATTAACCTCCGCTTTTTTATTATAAGTGTATTATTCCTGACCATGGCAGTGGATTTGGCGCCGATATTAACATTCACTTTCATAGAAATGGGAATGCGATGGCTGTTGGCTTTCACCAAAGTCCTTATTGTCCCGTGATTAAGACCCAAATACTATACTCGCATACACGTCCATCAATTCTGTTAATCCACCAAATATAACCAATAACATTTTTCTGTCTCAGAATCTTCTTTACCAAATACTCCGCTTCAGTGTAATAGAAAACATGACGCAGTTTGTAGAACTGTAACTCCACCGATACAAAACAAGATGTTCTTAGCGACACTATTTGTTATTCTTCAGAATTCGAAGAAATCTCCCATGCCATACTGTTAATAGAGAGTTAAAGTTTTCTCAAGAACCGTCGCAAAATATCTTTGATTCTTCACATATTTAAGAGCGTGTGGATCACCAATGGGTTCTAATATCTCGTTATATGTTTATCAGGGTGGAGTGGTTACACGGACGATCTCTGTGCTTCATATCGTGTGTGTGACTGGTTTAATAACGGTCGACAGTTCATATCGTGTGTGTGACTGGTTTAAAAACGGCCGACAGTTCATATCGTGTGTGTGACTGGTTTAAAAACGGCCGACAGTTCATATCGTGTGTGTGTGTGAGTGGTTTAATAACGGTCGACAGTTCATATCGTGTGTGTAACTGGTTTAATAAAGGCCGACAGTTCATATCGTGTGTGTGACTGGTTTAATAACGGCTGACAGTTCATATCGTGTGTGTGACTTGTTTAATAACGGCCGACATGCAGTTCATATCGTGTGTGTGAGTGGTTTAATAACGACCGACAGTTCATATCGTGTGTGTGAGTGGTTTAATAACGGCCGACAGTTCATATCGTGTGTGACTGGTTTAATAACGGCCGACAGTTCATATCGTGTGTGTAACTGGTTTAATAACGGTCGACAGTTCATATCGTGTGTGTGACTGGTTTAAAAACGGCCGACAGTTCATATCATGTGCGTGACTGGTTTAATAACGGTCGACAGTTCATATCGTGTGTGTAACTGGTTTAAAAACGGCCGACAGTTCATACCGTGTGTGTAACTGGTTTAAAAACGGCCGACAGTTCATATCGTGTGTGTGACTGGTTTAATAACGGCCGACAGTTCATATCGTGTGTGTAACTGGTTTAAAAACGGCCGACAGTTCATATCGTGTGCGTGACTGGTTTAATAACGGTCGACAGTTCATATCGTGTGTGTAACAGGTTTAAAAACGGCTGACAGTTCATATCGTGTGCGTGACTGGTTTAATAACGGCCGACGGTTCATATCGTGTGTGTAACTGGTTTAAAAACGGCCGACAGTTCATGTCGTGTGCGTGACTGGTTTAAAAACGACCGACAGATGCTTCTCCACTTGATCGAAATCAAGTTGGACAACTTCCACGGAGAGAATGACATAATTTGACAGCGACTTCAAGTAAAGACAGCACGACACCCTGTCTGGAAGCTCTCGATAACCATTATAGTCAAATTAACCTCCGACTGTTTAATTGCACGTGTATTATTGCTAACCAGGGAACAGAGACGGTGCATAAATCGCCATTTGCGTTCCTAGAAATGGGAAAGTGGTGGCTGTTGTTATTCACCCGAGTCAATTACTGTCCTGTGATTAAGACTCAATCCCAGGAGACGAGAGCCAATTACCCACCGTGCCGCTGTAATAACCGGATGTTCCAATTCCGTAACATTTAATTGACTAAATGTATCTGCACGAGCTTGTCTGGGAACTAAGCGTGATCGCATCCCACGTGACCCCATCCCACGTGATCACATCTCACGCGAAATATCGCGTAGAATTTAAAGTGACAGCCGTCGTATGGAGGTCTTCGCAAAATTATAAAATGCGCGCCGCACAATTGTGTGTCAGTAATATGTGCCCGTGACCACACAATCACCATCACACATAGTTATACGATATTGGTGGGGTAAATTGATGTTGTTGAGAACAAAAGCACCGTTATTTTTCTTAAATTGTCATTTTCGCGGACTATATATAACAATTACGAATGATCACATGAAAAGCCATCTGCAGGAAACTTATATAAGTTACAGTTAAAACGTATAATCAGTTATTATGTATATTAACTTAACTGTTCAGTTATTATGATTATTTCCTTCCTTCATAAGCTATTGTAGGTATAATACCTCAAATATCCAGTTAATATGTATAATAACAGACATCGTAAACAATTATTTAGATATGATAACTGAAATTTGCAGTTGAGGAATACAAGTTGAATAAATTTGCACGATTCTATGTCTTTATTATCTATGTCAAATTTAGGCAAATTTATCCCTGTTATTATCAAATGGGTGATATTTATATCTGCGACTGAACATTTCCAGATGTGCAGCTGTAATAGTAATGGCTAGCTAATGTTCCGGTTAATGTGTCTAGTGCGCATAATAACTGAACATTCAAGCTTTATAGTTAACAAAATACTTGAAGTATACGTTATTATACATAACAACTGAAAGGATAAGTTTTATACACAATGACTGATTACATGTTTTAATTGTAATATATACAAACATAATAAACATTATAATTTGTCAATAGCGCTTGCGTTCATTGTTGCAAAACAATCGTTATGCAATTTGTATTTGGGTAGGTCTGCATTCACAGCCATTGCTAAAATAGTTTCAATTACAGTATCAGTCAGAAGAAGTGGTACATTGAGGCGCGCCTTTATTGCGATATTGAGCGCGCCTAATTTCGAAAAGGCGATTATAGCGCAATAGCAAAAATCTGTAACGCTTATCATTACGATACTGAGCTCAAAATATTGCGATATTAAGCGCGCAAAATTTAATACAGACCCGCTAGTGTTATATTTATATTAGATAGATACTATGCATAAAGTGTACATATAGCATTTACAAATATAATTATATACAAATCTAAAACGTTGTCTCTATGTATGCTATAAACAATATAGAAGAAGCAATCATTTGCTTTAAATGTCACAATTTTGAGCGCAAGATGTGGTCGCAATATTAAGTGCGAAATATTGCGATATTAAGCGCAAAATATTGCAATAATATCGCAAGCGGCGCGCTTATAAGCGTTTCCACTTGCAATATTATTGCGATATTGGGCACGAAAATAGCGCGCTTAATATACCACTTCTTTTGACTGGTACTGTATATGTGTACCCAAATACTCTCAGCAATAACGACCATATCTTGAATCAGTTTGAATTACTAATATATATAAATATATCTTTTATTCCTCCATTTCTGAAGAGTCAATATATAATAAAGCAAAATACGTAGAATATAAATAAGGAATTACACAAATATTTCATGCACAAACAATTATGTACAAACACAGAGACACAAGACATTAATATAATTGGACACACACATATATAGTGGCCTGAAAACCGTAAACATCGCATATACACGTACACGATTACACGATGGAATATATCAACGCAGTGATGGTTAGAGAAGGAATGAAATATGGGGAACATTATAATGAACTAATGACTATTATCCCCGAACATCCAAAGGTACCAGATTTGAGCGGCTTCTCTCACCATAAAATCGACAATCTCCAGGACATCATCAGCGATGCCATGGAGAGAGTTTGGGATATACGTGCACTCATATAACTAATGTGTAAAAACTATTACACATCGAATGTGTAAACCCGGTTAATACACATCAATGTGTAGTTTTACATACAAATACAATACATGGACCAAGGGCCGTTCTACACATAATGTGTATATTTTGTTACACACAACTGTGTAAGAACGTAGAGCATGCGCATTGCGGTGCCTTCAGTTTCATAGTCTGCTACATATTGTTTGAGTATATTTTTTGGAATATAATCTACAGCGAACGTAGACAAGGAAGGTAATTTCAGATTTCCGACTTGTGGGTATAGTATTAATGATATATGAGGATTTATTATATTTTCAGTAACTTTTTCTGCCAAAATAATAATCGTATCCCCACTCCCGGAAGTGCCACGATGTTATCCTACTCTCAGAGGTTTATCCTACTCCCAGCGACGACGGACTATTTATCCCAACCTCGCACATTCCGAATTACGTAATTCGAAGTGCAAGTTTTGGGTAACTCCCCTTACACCAAAATAATTGTCTCAGTTCCAGTGCATAGTCAGATAACACAAAATACATCAAAAACACAGACCACCAATGAGTTATCGACATCAAATTCCAGCTCAGTGAATTTGCAGGATCAACACCAACTGGGAAACATTTTTGGTTACGCTACACTTCGGAATCCAAAGATCGAAATCGTGATAAACAATTGTTCCCACAAGTGCATTCGCACCAAGAAAATTAAAACAGCGTTGAGATCCACTTCAGTATCTTCAAGCAGTTCCACTTCAAATTCCACTGACATTCGAGTGCATATTCCAAATGAAAGTGAGCAGTGATATCCCATAGAACTAGGAAGGCTTATCCACACAATGACATTCCAAACAGTTACTAATTTAATCAATAAAGTTTGTTATTTGTTCGAAAAATTCCTCGGAAAAATCCTCTTGAAGTTGGTGGCAATAGGAGAAATCAGTAATGAAATGACGTCACGTTCCTTGTACGGGGTAAAATACTTTGGCGCGCGCGGCTATAGTAAAAAATTCATGAATGAGTGACGTAATCGATTTACCTTATTTGGGTTGTTATCTTATCATTGCGCGTAATTTAACGGAAACATTTAGGTCAATATTCAGAATCGGAACATCTTCTCAATGCATTTTATTAGAGTTGTGTCGTGACAAACTGTTGTGGAAAATATAATAAACACAATAGTTAACTGTCATCAGCGACGAACGAACATATCGGTTCACATCGTGAGATGCGAGGATTATTTTTCACTCGGCTAACGCCTCGTGAAAAATAATCCTGCGCATCTCACTCGAGGAGAAACTTCGTTCGTCGCTGATGACAGTTAACTATTGTCTATTTATTTGTTAAAACTTTCATGGCGAATACTGCCCTTATATAGACTCGTTTATATGATTGTTGTAATACGGTAATACTAATATTATGCAACCACGCCACGACCCTGGTTTGTTCATTTAAATCGAAAACTCACACATCACAGAGCAAAATATTACGTACCATTGTACGCCATGAAAGTTTTAACATATAAATCTCCATATGTCATCAATACTATATACCCACAGTTCGGAATACTGAACTTACATTCTTGTCTCCGATCTGTATGTGTAAAAATCTACACATAATGTGTAAGGGATATATGTTGATTGTATGCACACCGGTGTGTATAAATGTGTAGAAATTGACCCATTTATTGTGTAAAAAATGTTACACAATTTGTGTACGTACATGAAACATCTACAATGTGTGTAGAAAACCTACACATTAGTCATAAGAGTGTGGTGGAATACAATGAACAGTGCAAATTACACATAAATAAAACAGTTGATTGAGAACAGCCCATAGTTGTGCAAATGCCAGATTTTAATGTATTACATATATGGTATGCCTCAGTTGTTTTTGAATAAAATCAGGAATGAATAAAAAAGGTTTTCCGTCGTTTACAGTTAAAACGTTCGCTTAATGTTATGGTACATGTATACAGTATATAATATTTTTTGATTCGCAGGTCTTTTGAACATGGACATTGTAATATTACGTGGAATGTGTCCCCTATATGTGTAACACATAGAGTGCATAGTCTATCGGGATAATCTGAGTTAATCCATGCACCAGCGTCAGTGATCCAATGCATCCCACACGAACTTCCTCGCAGATATCTGGCAGCAGACATACACCAAACACAAACAGTGCTAGACACCCCTCCCTCATTCGGATCGCCACATCCACCATTTGGATACACATCGATAATTTGTTACAGCGTAACTGTCAAGGGCGTCATCGGGCGAATCGCCAAATTCACTACTATACCAATTCATCTTAACCTTACTGTCAAATGTTTGATACATACATAGCCTTGAAACCTATATTTCACATCTTCCTTAAATATCACAATAGATATATAGATATGCATAGATCTATGCGCGTCCTAATGGTAATCCATAAACACATACGCTGAAAGATGTTATTCGACATAATGCAAACTCAAATTGTTTTCTCACCATGTACAAACGTTTCTGTTATCGCCTTTTTGTCATTTTATAACAATGTATTGTCAATTTTGTACGGCAGAGGGGCTACCTAAGTTGAAATAACTTGTGCCCCGATCCCTTTTGTATATTTATATACGAATAAAATATGTTTAAAGTAAAACAAAAGCCGACTTTGTCGGCGGCTCAGAATGATAAAAGTGCGATTGGTCATTTACGTTATAAGTGATGATATATCGCGAATCTCATCGAGAATGATCCATGTCACGTGGGGGCGATATGTTCCATGATATTCGTGACTAAAACCGTCAGAGCTCGTATCGGAAAGATTCTTAGAAACACCGTTGACCAACGTGACAGTGAAAATGTGTTGGCGTCTTCTCAGAATGATAAAACGGCGCACAATTATACACCAGTGACAACATAGTCGACACGCGTCGTGACCGATACTGATTTATGCCACGAGGGGGCGATATGTTCCACAATTTCGGTGGTGAACCCCATTAGAACTAGAACCGATTATTAGCACACCAATGTGACAGGACAGGAAATTGTAGATATAGTGTGTGAGCGAGATAGATAGAAAGGTATAGAGGCAGTAAGAGAGAGAGAGAGAGGGGAGAGAGAGAGAGAGAGAGAGAGAGAGAGAGAGAGAGAGAGAGAGAGAGAGTGAGCGAGAGAGAGAAAGAGGATAGATAGAGAGAAAATGGGAGACAGAACTAGTAAGGGAGGGGAGAGATAGAGATAAAGGGAGAGGCAGACAGAGTGGGAGAGGGGAGAGATACATGTATAGAGAAAGGGGGACAGAAAGAGTGAGATATAGAGAGAAAGGGAGAGACAAAAAGAGTGAGAGAGGAGAGAGATATAGAAAGGGAGAGACAGAAAGAGTGAGAGATGGGAGAGATACATGTATAGAGAAAGGGGAGACAGAAAGAGTGACAAATAGAGAGAAAGGGAGAGACAGAAAGAGTGAGAGAGCAGAGAGATAGATGCCTAAGCAGAATGAGGTGAATTTGGTGATGACACCCCCCCACATCGGTGTAGCACCACCATATACACCCTCCGGGGACCTCATTCTGCAAATGTCAGACACACTATATTCAGGCTTGGCTCCCACTTGAGTGACAGTGACCATACTGTCATCATTTGATAGCCGATTCGTTGGCGTTTTCTCTGAATGATAAAATGGCGCACACTTATGTGCGTCAGTGATAATACACCATGATTCGCGAGCGATCTCTGAGGAAGTAGTTCAGGTTGAGAGTGGATATAATCCAACAAGTGGGTAACCAGGAAGTGTTTTGGGGCCCTATTCGTTTAGTTCCGCATCTAACAAGGAAGTATTTTGACGCCCTATTCGTGCTGTACTGTTTGGTAATACCCAGTCTCATTAACCGTTTCTTTACTAAATGGATTCTCCAACCGATTATAAAAAATATACATTGGAATAATATTGTATTCATTTGGATGGGTATTCAGGAGAAATTAGCAGACGACAGACTTACGACAAGATAATACAAGAGCAGAACGATTCATATTCAGTGGTGGGAAATGTTCAGATATTACAGCCACATGGCGGTTTGCGCGCCAAAATACGAATAATATTATTCGCTTTTGAATTTTTCTCGGTATCGAAATAGGTCGATAAATATCTTAACTACCTTTCTACGAGCATTCTGCAACTCAAAACGACGCATTGAAGTAATGAAAAATGCAACTATGAACAATCTGTTTGGGTTCCAAACCAAAAAAAAGCCATTTGTACGACATGGAACAGAAAAGAGCGTTCTGTGTTATTCTATTCCTGATATGGTAGCAAAAAAGAGCGTTTGTCTGACTTCGCGCGAAAAATTGAAAAAGGCTGAAAACTGGTTGTAACTTTGGCAAGTGTTTTTCAGTATGAATCCACCAATCCGGCATGCCAATATTTCGTGTATATATCGACCTATCTATCCGTCCCTCCAAATTACGTAGACAAAATTTGGAGGTTCGAATGAGCCATGTTCGTTTAAGTTCAACTAACAACCTTATCATATGAACATCTCATATGAGTATTTTGTAAAGAAATTAACTGATAAAAAGCGGACGATAATCTAATCAGTGTTAGGAACAATCATATATACCCAGCTCTGGGTAAACCCGACTCGAATAGCTACGCAATACTTTGTCTGGAGAAAATGCCTGTGTCTCATACTACCAAATAGCTCGGTGTCGATTTAATAACTTCTTTTGCGTCGCATGCATTATGACACCACAGCACATACATAGCTTTACCAATGACAGATTTCGCCTGTATAATTATTATCCGATGCTTCAAACTGACGATATTTTCAGTTATATGGAAATCTGCGACTGTATAGAGATTCCATCACTCGTCCGATTGGCTACATCGCTTTGTTGATACAAAGTTGTGATTGGTTGCGACTGACGTAATCATGCTTGCTCCTGGTAATAGGGATCCACCCAAATATTCCAGACTCAGCACAGCGTTATAGCTGTCGAGTCTGTTTTAACCAGAACGGAATCATACCAAGCCAGTGAATATGACTATTATTAATTTTTTTAATTTAAACTCATTCATAGATTATATAGAGAGTAATCAATTGGTTCTGAGAATTACGTTAAATAATTCACGAGAGGCGAGCGACGTCGGTAAGAAACGAGTGCGCGTTAGAGCACGAGTTTATGACCCAAACGTCTCTCACCTCGAGTGAATTATTGAACGTAATTCTCAGAACTAATTGATTACTCTGTGTATTACACTTCTGCATCAATTTGGTCCGCCAAGTATGATTAAAATACACATAATTAATGCATGAAAGTCCCGATGTGGAGAAAGATCAACCATAGATAATTCAGTCTAGATCAGTAAGCGAAGTAACGTCAATGACGTCAGTGACATTACCCTTTTTCAATTAACAGCGTTTTCAATGGAAATCATTCATAGGGGTGTAATCCATACAGTATCGATACCATTAGTTAATGTTATGACATGCAATGATCTATCGAGAACATCCAGTCTCTTTGAATAGCCGACGAAAATCCTATCGGATGTACGTCTCTAGAAACTAATTTTAAACCACACATCTAGAGACGTATATATCCGATAGGATTTTCGTCGGCCTTTCAAAGAGACTGGGGGACATCACAACTACCTGCCGCCCAGTGCCTCCACGAATGCTGATATATATGCCAAGACATAGAGTATCTTTAAAATTTGACTAGATACATGTATATTCTATACGATCATCGCACTCCTTGTATCCGGGCTGTGCGTTGCCGTGGCCCCTTAAGTGTATAGCGGCTCACCGGCTGGAACACAGTTTTCTCCATCGCTCCCGGTTAGCGTATGTTTTTTCTATAAAGAAGTTGTTTTCGACAAAGCTGTCCTTATTATATGTTAACACCGGCGCAACGAATGAAGCAATCCTTGAAGCAATGAATGTCATAGATTTCGTTGACAAACGTGTATTCTTTAAAAATTCTGACGCGAAAATCGGGCTTGTCCCAAATATTATAAAATTTATTATAAAAGAAAAACAAGTCCGCACATGCAATGCATGCAAGTTTGATTGTTGGCGAAGTTTGACATCCAAGCTTTCTGACTGCAGTGCGATATGTGTGGATCAAGTGTAAGACAATTTAATTTCTTCGATGTACTCGGCTGTATTTTGGGTACGTTTATAGCACACTTCGAACGTGTTATCAGATGCTCGTAGCGAATGTCGGCATAAACATGCATGTTGGCAAGTGGAGCACACATGAGGCAATGGCGTGAGTGTTTGCAAACGGCGCACTGTGCGATTCATCTGCGATGTTCGGTTAATTACGCCTTCCACAATGATGGTATAAGACACTTGAAGCAGAATAGTTTTTGTCAAGGTATTGCAGTTTTGGACTGTGATTGTGCACCGCTGCAACGTGCTGTTATTTTAAACAAAAGCACTCAAATAACTAAAACCCCTGAGTCACAACGGCAATATATAAGAAATTTTCAATGCGGTATTGGGATTTTGATCGCGAGAAAAATTCAACAAACTGCATGAGCCCCGAAGAGGTTCATGCGGAGTTTGCTTGATTTTGATCGCGGTAAAAACCCATGACCACGTTGAATCCGCCGTTCATTATTTATATTTACATACTTAAATTCATTATGAACTAGGATTGTTTGTCTTTACCACTATATGTATTCAACTTTAAATGAACGCATGGAGTTCAGTTCGGACAGTTCGAATCCTCGCTTTTTAGAAAACTAAACATTCAAATTTTGGATCGGTAAATCATTTTATGGCTGGGGCTGTTAAGGTCCCGTTATTTTGTTGGTCAAATTGTGAGAATCCGTTGACGGAGAGCGGAATAACGCAATTTCACAGTAGCGTATATAAGTAAATGTCTTGCTCAGCTTGTAATGAATGTATGCGTGTGATTTCAAGAATGATAATATGTGAAACTGACAAGTTTCGGCTGTGGATAAGAAATTGACAACACGCCGTTCCACCATCTCATATATATTTTGAAGACCTCTGTCTGTCTGTCTGTTTGTGTGTCTGTCTGTCTGTCTGTCTGTCATTAATACAAATCTACGATTCTCGACCGATCGGGACGAAACTTGGTACGTGTGTGTAGTTTGACCAGGCGGTGGACGTTGTCGTATTGGCGAGCCCGTGCGGCGCCCGCTTCGCGCATGCGCAGACGAGATATCGGAAACGGGTGGAGCTATCGACTTGAAATTTGCTATGTGAATGTATCTTGCCCCGGATACGAATTGTATCGGGTCGCCGGCCCGTGCGACGCCAGCTTCGCGCATGCGCAGACCAGATATAGGAAACGGGTAGAGCTATCGACTTGAAATTTGGTATGTGAATGTATCTTGCCCCGGATACGAATTTTATCGGGTCGCCGAGCCCGTGCGACGCCAGCTTCGCACATGCGCAGACCAGATCTCGGAAACGGGTGGAGCTATCGACTTGAAATTTGGTGTTTTAATAGCCCGGACAACGTAGCCCGGACAACGTCGGGCCCATCGGCTAGTAATGATATATTTGTGAGGTCGGGGGAATATTTATAGGGACAAGGAAAATATCGAACTATACTGCGTTGCGTGGTTATTTAAACACCAACGCTTAGTTTTTAAAACGAAAGCATTGTACCGTCGCTCGGTTGTGTATCTGCCTGCGGTATTTCAGAATTAGCTGCATTATAATGCTATTATGCAACTGTGTGGTCCACGGTGCTCATATAACAGGAACCTGACACAATAAAACTTATTTACGTCGGTCGCAACACTATATACGCACAACGCATTTCAATAGCACAATAGACCACAAATATGCAACTGGGTAAACACCATGCATTGTTCGCAATGTTTCGAAAGTTATGGGGTTATAAACATAGCGTCGTCTTTATATTATATCATATAGCGGAGAGGTGAGAGATCTCCACATGTCGTACTTTGCTTCCAGTGCCCCTGATATAACTAGCGAAACGCCCTATGAATTCCCATTCAATCATTTATTGGGCTGTTCATTTAATAAGTTTAGCAATCAGCCTTATATGAAAATCTCTACAAATGAATGAATGGGAATCATAACTACCCATCAGCAAGTATCCAGGGGCGTGGCTTGAGGGTCTCCGTGGTCGGGATGTGGGTTGTGTGACCTGCACTCTTATAATTAATGTGTAGAAACGATTACACATGGAATGTGTAAACACGATTAATACACACATCAATGTGTAGTTTTGCCTATAACTACATGGACCAAGGGCCATTCTATACATATTGTGTATATTTTGTTACACACAATGGTGTGAGAACGTAGAGCATGCGCATTGCGGTACTTTCAGAATCATCTCTTCTGCTGCATGACGGCCATATTGTTTGATATTTTTTTTCGGAATGCAATCTACAGAGATCGTAGAAAAGGAGTGTAAGTTAAGAATTCCGATCTGTGGGTATATTATTAATAATATATGAGGATTTATTTGTTAAAACTTTCATGGCGATTACTGCCCTTATACTCTTGTTATTGTTGTTGTAATAATACTATAATATCACGCCACGACCCTGGTTTGTTCATTTAAAACAAAAACTCACACAGTACAGAACAAAATACTACATACCATGCACTGTACGCCATGGAAGTTTTAACATATAAATCTGCACACATCTTTAATACTATACCCACAGGTCGGACTACTGAACTTACATTTCTTGTCTACGAACTTTGTGTGTACGAACCTACACAACATGTGTAAGTGATATGTGTTGATTTTATGCACACAGTTGTGTATAAATGTGTATACATTTCCCCATTTATGTGTAAAAATTGTTACACAATTTGTGTACGAATATGAAATTACACATATACTACACAAATATGTTTAAGATCAAAATTTAATAATGATTGTGTAGCAGGGCTACACATTTTGTGTAGAAAACCTACACATTAGTCATAAGAGTGTGCTTGATATGTGTAATCAGAGCAGATGAGTGTTATGTGAAGGGTAACAACCCTGATCATAGACCAAAACAAATTTCTTGCCAAATCCGGACGTGCTGAATACTCAAGCAGTCGTTCATGCCCGACAATCCCCGGTGATATCCGGGTCAATGTGTTCATAAACCTATGAAGTCACGTTACGTTGATATGTTTATGAACACATCGAATCAGAGAGCGTGTCTACCGTAACGCTATTGGGAAATCGGAAGCGATATTAGGTGTATACAGTCTACCGTACACTGCCAAATAATTGCCTCAGATCGGAGGAACAACAAACTCTGGGTGTCCTCTGGTAATTGACAGTTTTATGTCAGAGCCTGCTTCCATCCACATTAATTTTATTGCCTACACAGTGTAAATTGAGATAAAATGCTTGGTACCGTTACTGCCATAACAAACGAAACCAAATATAAAGGTAGGCATGGGATATTTCACCAGGCATTTGGTTGGAACCTTATCTATTTCTTTCAGTCCATGAATATATCTCTGATGTGAAGTTGCTTTTTTTAAATTTTATTTTGAAACAACTATAAGTTCCAGTATACAAGCATACAAAAGAAGAACTGTACATATATACACAGGAGTATTCTACAGTAAGTACACATTTCTTTTACATGCAACTTGTTGCATTACACATATATAGGAGGTGCATGCTAAAGTTAAAATCCATTGAAATAATTACCCAGTCCCAGTTCATCACGGCTCTAAATTTTACAATATGCCTATACATGATGGTTTTAAAGAATTTGCAGTATTCGTTACACATGGGAGTTGGGGATAACACAATCTCAATATGTGCTTCATATAACAGATCAAGAATTGAAATAATGTGTTTTATGTATGAACTGTAACTTTATTACTGTTTATATAGTTAAATATCGTGATCATTGAATATAATTAATTCTGGGTATATAAATGTTCTGAGGGTTTCTTTTCTGATTTTTTTTAATGTTAAAGGAAACACTATTTGCTTTGTATGACCTTATATTTATAGTTTTGCTAATTTTTGTTCTTACATTTATTTACAGATACTACAGCGAAAAGAACCTGATTTCGAAATTCTTTGATTATTGACATCTATTCACATGGCTCGATCATCCTTAAAAATTATTGAGTATTTGATCGAAGTGACTGACAACAGAGAACGGAGAAGCTAAATACTTGTTCATAAAAACTGTTTCAGGACTATATTTCACTACTGATGTGATATGTTCCATAACAAGGTCCAGAATAATTACTCCCATATATGGATGAGGTTAGTTATTAACCATACTTAACAGTATGCTAATACTATTAATATTGTAGTGATGAATGATCATCGATGTACACCCATTTCTATGATAATCTCTAGCAACCCCCTGGGGTTTTAATAAATGGAATGTCCGTACAGGCGCCCAAATGGGGGGGGGGGCTGAACAATTTTGCCTTAATGGTTTTACCTGATACCGGTATAGTTATTGTTTGAACACAGTTTTAGTATTAAATCGGAATAAAATGAAGTAACACCATTTAAGACTCATTTGAGTTTTTTTTAATTAGTCTTATAATTAAATGGTGTTACTTCATTTTATTCCGATTTATTATTAACACAGACTCATACAGCATATATTTCAATAGTGTCTGAACAATTTTAGTATAATATACCTTGTATATACACAGAAATATAACACATTAGATTCAAATTAACCTAAAATATGCAAAATGCGGGCAGAAATCTTAAAAATGCTGTAAATTGTCATAATTTCTCAAAGAAATGCCTTGAATTTGCCCAAAAATTGCCCGAATTTGTTAAAGGGACATACAATCATTAATACTTTTGTAGAATGTAATATATATAATGGACCGATTTGGCGTATATTTGGTGTTAATGTTCTATACTGGATTACACACAGGGGCCCACATGCGTGTAACATGTATGTGTATTATATACATATATAGATAGGGGACTATCAATATATTCCGCCCTGTCTCAGGAAAGTCTGAATAAAAAAAAACTAAATGGAATTCCTGACAATATTGATTAGATCGCTTGCATTTTGATACATAATATATAGAAATAGAAAGAGTGGTCGCCGAGCTACATCCCGCCAAACACAAATTTTCCATCCCCAATATCTGGTTGAAATTTTATCTGGCCAGTGCATTCTCTGTATTCGGTCCCAGGCAAAAGTAATGTTGACCAGATTTTGGAGGGAATTTTGTGTTTGGCGGGCTGTAGCTTGGCGATCACTCGTTCGATTTTCATATATTTACAGGTTCATTGGAGCCGGTATACCGGTTTTGGGGACCAAAACAATATATATATTATTTATATAATTTATTTTTATGTTAAGAATTATACTACTTAAAAAAAATACTACTCCATGCAGAACAGGAGTGAAGACTGCAAAACGTAAAAGCAAGAGGGTGTATTGTCACTTACTAGCTTGTCATTTACAGATTTATGCTTTCAATTATGTATCAAATTGATCGTTTGGCAATTCATGCAAGCGATTTAATCAATATTGTCAGGAATTTCATTTAGTTTTTTTGTATTCAGACTTTCCTGAGACAGAGTGAAATACGTTGATAGTCCCCTATCTATCTAATATATATTTTGGGACTTTTGTCTGTCTGTCTGTTTGCTATGGTCGGGAAAACTGCCAGACGTATTTTGACGAAAATGTTACATGTTACACGCATGTGGACCCATGTGGGATTACATGCGTCTGTCCGTCTGTCCTTTCACATCACGTCTGGCAACTCTGTCAAATACATAGTCCCCTTAATGACAAAAATGTGATTCTTTATTATTTTATTCACAGGTTATGATGGCCAAAAATCTAAAAGGATTTCCTGACATAGAATATTATAACATCGATGGAAAACATTTTATCACTGCTGACAATGTGTTCAAGTTCTTCGAGAAGCACAACAAGTGCGGCCTGGGATTTCGAAACCAAAGAAAGGACAATATATTGAGAGAGTTGAGGAAGTATGGTGTGCAACAGACAGACGATGTGACACATGTCCCATTTTGTTCGTTTCTTCAGTATGTTTTTCATCACCTCAATGACTTGGATGTGTGTTCGGAAATATGCAATGAAATCGTGGAATTACTATGCAAGTCTTCTGACAAAACATCGTCCGCGAAAAACATACCCGAAAACCCATGTGGTTCAAACTTGGAACTTTACCAAAGTCTTGTTCAAGTTGGATTATTTTCAGAATCTGTGGAAGTATACCTATTTTCAAAAATTCAATTGCCAAAAGATCAGGTCATACCGACTTTACTTCAAGTGCATGCTCCCAATTTTAGTGCAAACGAATGGAACAAAATAAAGTACTTTGAATGGCACTTTTCAAGACAACCCAACATTTCATCAGCACTTCCATATGAGGAAATGACGTCTGCAAAATGGGAGTTTTTCAGAACTATATCTTCACAGTTTCAACCAACAACACAATTTCAAGAGACTTGCCAATCAGTGATTCGATCTGTTTCAAATCGAAAGGATTTAGCAGACAAATTGGATGGAATGGCTGTAGGCGATGACATACTACATGTACCGTCGGTAATCGAGAACGATGTAGCTCAAACATATAGAACAATATTTCAGTCTTCACAAATTGACGTGCTCTGTGTTCCATGCCACATCACTTGTTCACACAGCTTAGGTGTCCACCTGTATGTAGAGCTTTTATTTGGAGGCAGTCCGAACCATTTTCACGAAATCGGTGTTGTGCTATCGACTAGTGTGCAGCGTACCCATTGGATTTTAGTTAGTGAGGTGCTGTTTTTGTCTCCGGAAACATTCAGAGAGTTGGAAAATCAACGGCTCAAAATTCGAGACATGGTTATCATGAAAGATCGACGGATAGGCATCCTAGGCGATTACCACCAGGACCCAGATATTGTTCCAGATCAGTCAAATACATGCAAAATTAATAACAAGAATTGCTGTACATCTTGTTTTGATTGCCACCAGGGTATTGATGGTGATGCAATAAGCTGGAAAAATATCGATGTCATCCGAGAGTGGTGTCTTACAGTTCCCACCCATATGCAGTTATTTCTCACAAATGCGTTTATAAACCGAGACAGAATGCGAAAGTCCGATAATCGTGAGGCATATCTTGAGAGAAAACTGACAAAGTTATATACAACAACAGAGATCCTAATGCAAATCTTAAATAAACAATAGGATGGAATTTTCCAGGACATAAACACAACTGATCTGTTCATTTGTTACAGTTCGCTATCTAATGTTTTCTCAGCAACATCACATATTGGTATGACAAAAAGTTTGAGTTATGCTGAGAAGTCATTTGAAGCTCTTTCGGAGCCTGATGTGTGTTATTTTCGGACCTTCTTGAATAAATACCCACTGACGTATATTGGGCAAGGTGAAGAAGATCCAACGGAGCATCAAGTATGTCTGCAAGACTGCTATTTAGTCATGCTGATAGACAACCTAGTGAGACTGACATTCCATGATGATCCGACACCTGGACAGTCTCGATCATCGCAGATATGCACACTCCCGATCACAATCAAAGGGGTGCCCAAAGATATCAAGATGGCAGAGGAGTGGCATGATCTAAATATATGCGATGACAGCAATTCGTGCGCTTGTAAGGATAGGACAAAATTAGGAGAGGAAGATTTGGTACCATGTCTCCTGGATCTTAGTTCAGAAGAACGTGCAGCTCAAGACCAGCACAACAATGAAGCTATCTGGGGTATCATATCAGTCATTAAATACCTTCGAAAAACATGCTTGTCCGATCTTTTGAAAGAGTCAATCGCTCAACCAATCCTGACAGCAAACGAGATAGAATTTCACCAGGAATTGGACTGTGGACTGGATGAAATCAATGTAAGCTTTGGTAACATAACTCTCCAGGACACAGGCGATGACAGTGTGTTACCACCACAATCTACAGATGATACTATTCTTAACGACATGCGTGATGATCTCAGTGCAGACGGAGACATGAATATCAGTTTTATCAGCACATCTATTCAGGAAATGTCTGAAAATGTTGAAAGCAGCCATTTGTCACAAACAGATATTGAACCGACTGATGAAAACAACACAGTTTTACAGATAGATTGTGCAGGTGGAAAAATTCAGCAAACAATTTTGTCTTCAATTGAGCCTCTTGCAATAGATTCTAATGTTGCCAAGCCAGAAATAGAAAAAAGGATGTTATGACTTTTTCGCCACCTCCAATGGTCTGCCGACACCCCCCACCAGCACTCGGCAAAGACGACGACATAATCAAATTGAAGGAGGTTCTGGATGATATTCTTGTGAAGTCAGGTCAAATTGGGGTGGTTTATCAACATAAAGATAGGATCTTAATGGCACCAGATCACAAGATTGCCAAGAACATGCTTATTCTTGCCAATAGAGATGCAAAATATGGCAAGTTCCTGCTTGAATTTCCACTGCTACATCTCCGCAAATCTAAGATCACAAACCTATTCAGTGCATATAAGAATGCCGGACTACTTCATTTATTTATGTTCATGAAGGACTTGGAAAACGAAAAAGATTGGATGAAGCTAATAAGTATTTTGCACATAGGTGCAGCAACAAGGAACATCCGAAGACTATCTATAGCCCTCCATTGTGCGATGATGATCCGATTCTCCGAGTCACTCCCAGCTGACCAACAGTCACAGTTTGGTGCTGAATTGGATAGCACAGATCAAACAGAAATTCGTACCAAATGGCATGATCGTTACAGCAAATTTATTACAGACTCATCAACAAAGAATGGCACAGTTGGACTCCATGCTGATATTCTGACTCACTGTGATGAGATAATTAGCATATTTCATGCAGAAAGGATGGGTGGACCAAATGGATACAATCTGCTTTTGAGTACCGTCAAATTATCACTACCATTTTCATTTCTAAATATGGCTACATCATATGCTTCCTTCTGTGTTCAACTTCTTCAAGAACACTACAGTGCTGGGATATTCCATGCCAATATGAAGAAAACTCTGTTTACCACACCGCACAAAAATGGCCAAGTGAATCTTGCACTGGACACTCAACGTGAGATGGACCACTGTGATGCTTTGAAAGCTTTTCGTCCAAGATCAACACCTGAAAGCGTTCTCCCACGGCTGTCTGTCGTTGATTTGTTTGTCGATATGCACGGGAAGAGAAAACAATTATCTGACAATAGGTCAACAGAACGGAACCGAATTTGTGAAGAACAGGACGAGAAGAAGACAGAGGAGACATGCAATTATTTATCACGACAACTATCAAAGAATGACATCAATCATATTATACCAACAATACAGTTATTACTGCGACAAAATGCTTTATCAACTGATGAAGACAAAACGATACACAACGTGTGTGATCAAAACATCATCCTTCCTGATACCATGTTAGATGGTAATACATTTGCTGTCGGCAGATACCTTATACAGAGATATTGTTGTGAAAGTGAGTTATTTGGAATGAAGAAAGAGATGGTTTCAAAACTTCCAACAGTCGAAGGTCCCAAACAATTGGTTATGAAAGTTAAAAGAAGTAAATCGGTGACAGTGAACAGAAATAAGTGTGGAACAGGTTCAACGAAGGATACAGATGAACAAAAACGTATCAAGAGGGTCAAAAGGGATATGAAAACCGTGGAGGGTTTGAGTTCTAAACACAACGCATGTCAGGCTATTTTGAAGCCCGATTGCTCAAAAAAGATTACTGGAAAATATGGTGGGATTAAGAAGGCTGTCACCTTTATGCTGAATACCACAGCACAAGTAGCGGATACAATTGAAGACCACGATATATCAAGTTCTGTACCAATCATATCTGATTTCAAGGGATTCTGCCACAGTTGAATTCGCAGGTGTAAAGTTTAAGACCAATGCAACATCCGGACAGAGTTATCTCCATTATATCCAAAATGGTGTCATTAAATATTTAAGAAGAAACCTGAATAACCTTGGTACAATTATCATATGTGAGGAAAAGTATTCATTTACACCTGATGATTTCAAAGCGGCTACTAGGGCTGGACGAGTGGGCAAGAAGGTAACAACAATATCCCATTTAAGAGCGGAGAATGATATTGTCACAGATAGTAAATTTTGCAAAGATTCAGTTATTAAAACCACCCAGGGAAAGAAAGCCATCAGTAACTACTTGGCCGAAAACATACATAAACTTGACCTAATGAACATCACCATTATAGTGGATAGCGAGCAATTGATTTCCGTAAGTATTCCCAAATATTCAACACCAATTGAAGCAAAATTTGACAAATTTGGAAATATAACAACAAATCGCCTGGATCACATAAAACAACGCAAAGGTGAAGCAGAAATGTCGCAAGTGGATTGGCTGAAAACTCTTGTTGATACCATGCCAAATGATGATGCAGTTCTTGCATATGTAACTTCAGCAGACATTGATTCCATCGTCTTACATATGTTTGCGCTGTCATTACATTGGCCACGGAATGATGATCAAAGCTTCAAGAATGATGTTATCTTACTTCTGCAGAAAAAGTCACCCGAATTATACAATATTACCCAGCTGATTACAACAATAGAACAGAAATATCCATGGAGACACGTCATTCCGACCAAATTTTTAGAAGCAGCCTTGGATAGGGAGTTCTTCGAATCTCTCATTCAGTACAATGCAAGTATGACAGCAGCGAAAATCAACCGTGATTCTTACCTTCATCTGATGAAAAAGCTCTACTCACCGAAATCCATTGTTATAGATTCTTTCTCATTGGAAGAAATTCGACAACTTTCAATCAAACATCCTGGAGTCAATAAATACAAAGCACCTCAACTTTGGATGCCGCCAAAATCTGCACTACTCAACATATGCGACTTAATATACCTGCCGATTGAATACATGTTCACCATGTGGAACCCCAGTGCTGATTTGCCTGATTTTCTTAAAGGAGGAAACATCTCGAAATCAATGGATGGAACAATAGAATATTGCTTTGCAGATGATTCGCATGTAACAGATCAGGGACAATTAATTAATATTGATGAAAATGAATTGGAAAATAAGTTGAAATCGTGTCGCAAAAATACAGCCAAGAGAAGATGTGAAGATACGCCCCAAAAAGGAGAGAGAATGAAGCGGAGACCCATAACATCTACTCCAAAGAAACTAAAAGCAAAGAAACACCTGCCAATGACACCAGAATACAATCCTCCAGCTGGATGTCACTAAAATAAGATTGTCCTCCATTACATCGATCGCTCTATATGGGGGCTTTCGAACCGTGCCTGTCTAAATATTGGGAAGGCACATGAATTAATGGTGGGCAATTGAACAATTATATAAATAATGACCGATGTGGACGAGTGCATTCTATATGCGACATGGATTTATAATTTGAATTCTATAGGCGACACGGATTTATATGGACAAAATATGGTGGATTATATATGTGACATGGATTTATAATTTTATATGGCAAAAATAATTAGTCTAAAAGCGATACAAATGTATATGGAAATATTGGGTTATTATATTGGATACACAGATACATATATACAAAATAATAACGGTGGATTCGACAAGCAATAGGGACATATTTGGCGAATTATGTGTGCGACACTGTGCCGACAAGTGGATTCTTTAATGCCAACACGATTTTAAATGGATATATCGAGTGGATTCCTGGCAACTTGAATTTATAGGGACATATCAGGTGGAATACTGGCAATGAGTGAATTTATACATGTGTAGTGGATTCTTTAATAGCAACACAATTTTAAATGGACATATCGGGTGGATTTCTGGCAATGTGAATTGATATGGACATATATCGAGCGGATTCTATTGGTGAAACGGATCTGGAAATACCAGGTGGATTCTACATGTGTGTGATGAGTGAATAACCTTCAGAGTGGATGTGCATTAGATCCAGGTCAGATCATTTTATATAATCCTACATGAGCAAGAGCATGTCCTATATATTATGACATTCAGCAATTTAAAGATAATTGTGTACATAGAGGTTTTTAGAAAAAGTGGTACTAGTAGGCTCACAAACAATATACATAAGAACATTGTCAACATTCTAAGATACACGGATATGCTTGAGTGTACTAAATAATTTTCAAAATGTACTTTGGTGACACCAAAATTAGCTAGAAAAATGAACATTTTTATACTGTCACGAGATATATGCACGTCCCTCTGTCCATATGCAGAAGAATTTATCAATTATAAACAGGGACGTTTCGACGGGGAGTAGGGCACCACACCCCCTCCAATATTTGATTGTATTTTCAACTTTGGACATTGGGAGGTCAATAATTGAAAATTTGGAAATTTCAGACTTTGAACAAGTATAATTTGGTACCAAATCCTACCTGTAATTTTGTCAAATCTGTATATTTCATTTCGTAAACTAGTTGAACAGTTCAGGAAAATCAGGAATACTTTGTTGGAAAGTTTAGAACAGTTGATGCACTGGTTGATGTGGACACCACGCGTGCAAATGGAATTTCCCATGCATCTATATTTTGTATAGTTGATTGGAAATTTTTAGCCCCAGGTGGGTAATTTCTGAATGGTACACCCCCCCCCCCCATTACTGATATCTTCGAAATGTCCTTGGTTATAAATAACAGTTTATATATATTTCTATTTTATCAAGTGCAGGAAACAATGAAAACGAATGGCATAATTTAACAATAGCCATGATAGTTATCCTTCTGTGTTGTTTTTTTCTTCTAGTTTTATGTAGATTTTAGGATCACGATTTGTTTTAAATGATAAATTATGTATGAATTATTCTGGATGATCATGAAAAAATACACTCTTGGTGTGTGAGCTTGGTTGGGCCTTGGGACATTCCAATGTCGTGGTTATTATGTACGATTATCTAGACATCTATGTTTGTCCACATACTAACGTATGGGTTAGCATGTGGACAAACACAGATGTCTAACGATTATACTGAAGGAACCCGAATTAGAGGTTACACAAACTTAACTCTGTATTTTGAATGGGCTGTACCAGCTGTATAAAACTATGAGCCAATGTGTTGGAGTAATTTCAATCTTGACACTTTAATTGACCTCCCGCAGTGCAAGGCCAATAACACGATTCCTTCCACAACACAGGTTCTGTGCATATACGCTATACTGTATACGAATATACGCGCGAAAAACGCCGACTGGAAGGGCTTTTAATGACCATAATATTTTATCCCCGCAAGCGGACCGGGTTCTCATTTAAGCGAGCAGAATTTTTGGTATCAGACTGTCAAGATTTCGCTTTCCTCTTGTGCATGGGGGAACAGTCACACAATACTATTTCCCACGAAATCTTTAAACTGTTTGGCTAGAGGAATGGTCCAAACGACCATCGGCTATATAATCTTCTTTATGATTTTGTTATGGCGCAATCGATTTCAATACATGCGCTATTTATCACGAATCAATACCCGTAAGACGCAACTGGTGTCAAAATTGGCTATTTCATACGTAGTTAGCTTTAACGCGATGGGTCATTAACTCCGATACCGGCGCCAGAGATAAATATTGTCACATTACTTAGACAAATACGACTATATCAATTTCGGTTTAGTTCGCAGATTTGATATTGCCCAATAACAACAGTAGTAAACAAATTCCGATAAACGTTCAGTTCAAGCCATCATGGACGTGACAAACCAAAATTTGGCCACAATTTCCAATAGTTGGTCACTTTATTCCCGGAACAACATTATATTTAGTTCTGAAAGTTTGATTTATTGATAACGCAGTTGTTTTGTTTATATCGAGTTTGGGTATACGAAGAAGCCACGCCAAGGTTGTAGAACAATTGTTTATTGCCACCCCACCCCCCCCCCCCCCGAATGACAGAAAAACATAGTATAAGTTTGAGCACGCGACATAGACCATTAGCATGTTATGCGAAAATAAATATACTAGAAGCCATACAGATGCGACATGGTCAAAAAAGACTTAATAATACCACTTACCGATCACCATGTGATACAGCCGTGATGGACTAGTTGCTCAAACGACGATTAACCCGAATAAACCAAGCCACCTACAATGACACTGAAGATGTTACGCCTATAGGTTTTGTAACTCAAAGGTACTCAATCCGATTAAATACCTCTAAATTATTATTTCTTGGCTTCGGGGGTAAAAGATATTTGATTCGAGTCGAGGAACCTACCCATCAACGCTCAGAGTGATCAGATATCGATTTTTGAAGTTTATTAATTCAATTGTTTGTGGCACAGAAACACGCCGTCAAAAGGATGGTCTTGTTCAAAACTGCGGATGAAGATGGATAACTCTAAAAACAAGTGGTAATACGGCCAAATTTCGTGAATACTCGAGTGATTATACGGCGATATTTCGTTGAACAAAATGTTGATAAATAACACGTTTTGGGAAATTTGATACCATATTTTACAGTGGTTAGCCTTATTTTGTTGCTATTAATCGATTCTGATAACTAAAGCGTATTTTGAAGAAATGTTGTTGTTGTTGTTGTATCTTGATGATATGGGAACCCTCTGATTTGATTGAGTACCTTTAAAGATGGATTATCTCGTTATATAACATTTATGAAATAGTTTCGTGGGTATGAAATAATAAATATGAATTGAAGACCCATGTCCGGAAACGCGTCTATCAATTAATATTGATTTTATTCCGGATATTTTATTATAAAATGAGATGATTAAGTGGGACACAATATTGTTCTATTTTAGAACAGACCATTCAGGCGATACCATATAGCGATAGAGATCATTAGGGTGTTCCCATAGCTATGCACCGAACGTCACATGTCACAGATTGATTGTTTGTATTGTTTTATTACATAGTTATAAGCGATGTGTCTAATTAACGTTTATTTGTGCCAAATTACACAATGAAATTTCTGGTCTCTGTTAACAGTAACCACTATTGTTCCTTAGCTAAAAAAACACACGTTTTTAGACCAGAAAATATTCGAAATATAATCAATATTAATCGATAGAAGCTTTTCCGGACAGGGTTCTTCGATTCATATTTAATATTTGATACCCCGGTAACTATATAACACATGTTTACAAAGAGATAGACCATATTTAAGGTTTATATAGCACTTAGATCTGTAACACAAGGGATCCTAAGGTCATCACATTATTACACCAGTTGTTGAGCAATGCCGAGTTTTATGCTGGCTGCCACTTACAGGATTTACAAAAGAGCGGCTTAAGCTTATGAGTAGTATAGGAAGAGTATTCTAGTAGATGGTTTGACTTGACTTTGCTCCCCTCCTGTTCCTGTGCCATCAGGGGATTATAGGTCACGCCGCGTGGGTGTATATATCGGTGAAGGTTGTCGCCATAATAACGCGTGGCGGGTACGTCTAGGTCAAGGACGAACAAAATATTTCCGCAACAAGCGAGCGACGGTTATCACGAGAATAGCGCGTGAATATAGGTGTGTAGGTTATATATAACAAATCGGCGAAGGTTATCACCATAAACGCGCGTACGTCTAGGTCCCCGGCGAACAAATTCGGCGAAGGTTATCACGAGAATAGCGCGTGATCACGGGTGTATATATCTAGGTCACGGGTAAACGATATATTCCGCAACAAATCGGCGAAGGTTATCACGACATTAGCGCGTGATCGGGGGCGGGTACGTCTAAGTTATAAGCAAACAAAAATTTCCGCAACAAATCGGTCGAGGTGATCACGAGAATAACGCGTGATCAACAAACAGCAATTTAGTTACAACAACTCGGTTAATGAGATAAGCACGCCGCAACAAGGTCACACACTACAGTAACACGTCTTATATAAATCCCGCCCAGCATCAAAAGTAGTACAGCTAACAACGTATTATCATAGCGGCTATCATCACAAAGGGGAAGATATTATATAGAAGATAAATGAAAGCCGTTCGAGTAACCGAATTATTAGCCAATATCGCTGATAAAAAGATACCTATGCTATATATTGGTACTATAAAAGGAAAATATAACGCGGTTATATTACTAGCACATATAATAGATCAAAGAATAAAGAATAATACCAAGAAAGCAAAGGCCAACACTCTATATCGACCGGCTATTCTGCGTCATAAAAGAAAAACCGCGGTATCAACCCAGCAATATAACGTACTATCAAAAGTTTCAAGGAGGCGCAAACAAATCCTTCAACCCAGAACAGACATATATCCGGAAAAAGAACCTATAATGGATAATATAGCATCACCGTGGGACCAACCAGATCTATACTGGGACGTTATACCGGATATAAATACAAAATTACCTTTTACCGAAATTTTTATATGATTCTAGGAGGGAAACAAAATGGAAGGAAGCAAATACACAGTGTGCGTAGAAGGTAATATAGGGGCTGCAAAAACGACTTTCCTTAGTTATTTTCAAGAGGATCCGCGAGTGAGTATAAACGCGGAACCCGTTGAACGATGGAGGAATATAGGAGGCGTCAACGCTTTGGAATTAATGTATATGAACGCAAAAAGGTGGGCAATGACGTTTCAATCCTACGTTCAATTGACGTCTACCGAACGCCACCAACAAGAAACTACCGAGCCGATAAAAATTATGGAAAGGTCACTATACAGCGGACATTATATATTTACAGAAAATATGTTTCGAAACGGCAACCTGACCGAAATAGAATATAATATTTTGACGGAATGGTTCGTGTCCCTTTTGGAAAACTCGTATATAAAAGCCGACCTTATTATATATTTACGAACAAAACCGCAAGTTGTCGCTGACAGGATTAAAACACGAGCCAGAAAGGAGGAAGAGACGATAAATTTGGAATATATTCAATCGCTTCACCAATTGCACGAGGAATGGCTTATAAAACAGACAAAGTTTTTAGTACCAGCTCCCGTTATCATACTCGATGGTAACGTAAATGCGGCAGAGATGAAAAATATTATCCGACGTAATATAGACAGAATTTTATGCGGGTATTCCGAAACCTCGCAAAAATAAATACTTATAAGAAAATGCGAGGGCAGTACACCCGTCAGTTCCCTAATCACTTCGTGCTATGGATGACATTGACACCATAGAGAGAGCGACGTCCAACAGGTCGACTAAATGGGATTGGATGGGTAGAGAAATTTCTCGAGCGCAAATTGTGTATTTCTGCCAGGTAACCGTTATTATGATAGTGATCGTCGTAAGCTTGGTAAATCTAAGTGCAGGAACAAATCAGACGGCGTTCTGGACGAGTTTAGTAAGCGGATGCCTGGGTTATATGCTACCAGCCCCGTCTATACAACGCACCATCGACGTACAACCTAATTAGGAAGTTCTATATATAACACACCCGCTATAACGCTGAGCGGGAGGTATTCTGGATAAAAACCGGTTCGAGCCGGTTCAACTACCGGTATATAAAGGAAGAACGTTTAGTATATTCTATTATTTTATCCAGGGAACAAAAATGTTTTACCTCGGTAGAGATATTTACGCAGACGTGTCGTCCTACGAGGGTATAGTGAATGTACATCTAAGGAAATATTATTCGCAAGATGGAACACTTAAACCTTCTAAAACCGGGATCAGTCTGCATATCGGAGAATACGAAATTCTTAAAACGAACTTAGCCGTTATCGAATACGAAATTCACAGTCGTATTCAAGGAATAGACGGGACGGAAACGGATATGATTTATTTAGGAAGGGACAGATATATCAACGTTTGTATTTACGCGGGATGTACCCTAATACATATCCGCAAGTTTTATCGAAACGACGGAAACCTCAACCCGTCATCGTACGGAATCACTCTCAAAACTAAATAATTGGACGAATTGAAGAAGAATATGCAGAATATAGATCAAAGTATAAAGGAACAGGAAGAGCTATTAACACCCGTTCCGGCCACACACTGTGACGATCTACGTGGAATGTTAATTACCATTTACGCCGAACTGGTTCGAAAGCAATTACGCGTTGAAGTGGAAAAAGCTTGTTACGGCTGTATAAATAACAGACCCAGCCAAAACGATCACGACGTGTGTTTACAGCCGAACCAAATGTGGCCGGAGTTATTCGCTATCGCTTTCAATAGAACCGACGAAAGCGAGTTATTTCGTGTGTTTAAAGACGAAGCCAAAAACATTGAAAGGACGGTGACGTACGAACAATTTCAAAATATCGTTATCACCGATTCTGATATTCGAAAAGAAGTACTCTGATGTTTATGAACACGTATCCCGAACACTGAACTAGGGGCTATCGGATATGTACAACAACAAAAAAAACTCACGAACTAATATTAGAGACGTCGTCAAGGAAACAACTTTCTCGTGGAAAGGAAGTACTATATTCTATAATGGATTAAACAATATACGTATTTAATGATTGTGTGTTTTAGTCTTTTATTATTACCCCCCCCACTATTCGATCGATATATCTCTCTTACCTTTTATCATATATATAAATTAGCACTAATACCGCCTATAACGGTTATTCAACTATGTATCCTTTTACGAGCAACACGTCGATAGCTATTTCCGGAGCTACGTGTTCGGGAAAAACTACTTGGTTGTATCGATTGTTGAAATATAAAGATGAAATGTTCTCACAAACACCAGATCGTGTACTATATTGTTACGGAATATATCAACCTTTGTACGATCAAATAGCTAGAGAACGCTCGTTTATTTCGTTTCGTGAGGGTGTACCCGATGAAAAAGATTTGAGAGATATATCAGATTCGAATAAATGTAACGTGGTCGTTTTGGATGACCTGATGGATACCGTGTTATCATCGAGCGAGATGGAGAATCTATTTGTGAAAGGTATGCATCACCGTAATCTGACGGTGATATATCTGAATCAAAACCAATTCAACAAGGGGCGGTACGGAAGAACTATCAATCTCAATACTCATATAAACGTGCTTATGAAGAATCCTCGAGACGTTACCCAGTTGCAGTATTTAGCCCGTCAGGCATTTCCGGGTCAAAGTAAATTTATATTAGAAGCGTACAGGGACGCCACCTCAGAAAATTTCGGGTACCTAGTACTCGATTTAGTGCCCACATCTGACGACGCGTATCGAGTAAGATCCAAAATATTTCCCGGCGAGGATACCATTATATATCAGAGTATATATGTAACTATAAGCGTCTGTGAACGCGTAGAGTCGAGATGAAAAAGTTGGTATTACTATCGAATGAAAGATTTCAACACCTACTGTCGGGTCAGGACGAGGTCGTAAATAACGACTATAATGCCATAACAACTCACGAACCCCGAATTAAACCCGACTACTCGATAAAAGAATTCAATAAATCTGAAGAAGAAGTCACCACCCGATCCGCTCAAAAGGAAAGCAATAAATCTGAACAAGAAGTCGCCACCCGGTCCACTCAAACAGAGGCGTATAAAACGCAATTAGGTTTAGGTATCTCCTTACCACCGCCGCCCGGAATTCCGCTGAAGCGAAAGAGAAATAAATCATCTAAACAGAAAAGACTTAAGTGGTTGAAATTATGAAATACGAAGAGTACCTGAAGACTATATATTATGACCCCACCCACGCAGCTGCGTACGCCGGAGCCGACAAGCTGTATAGAACAACCCGTAAGGAAGGTAAATTCGTCTTGAATAGAAACAAAATAAAAGATTGGCTTTCTAAACAAGAAAGCTATTCCCTACACAAAGAAGAAAAACGAAAGTTCCGGAGAAGGAAAGTCGTAGCGCCGTCCGTGGATTACCAATGGGACGTAGACACCGCGTATATGGAAAAGTACGGACTAGATAACGACGGTTATTTATATTTCGCCTTGGCTATAGATATTATGTCTAAGTACGTATGGACAGTACCACTGCGGACGAAGACCGCTAAGGAAATAGTACGGGCTTTTGAAACTATATTCTCGGACGGAAGAGTTCCCCAAAAGATAAGATCTGACCCAGGCACTGAGTACGTCAATGTTCAATTCAAAAGATACCTCAAATCTAAACGCGTTGATTATTTCACCACCAACAATATCGGGAAAG
The DNA here is from genome assembly GCA_032622095.1 of Siphonodentalium dalli. Lineage (NCBI taxonomy): Eukaryota > Metazoa > Mollusca > Scaphopoda > Gadilida > Siphonodentaliidae > Siphonodentalium > Siphonodentalium dalli. Next base: position 59,697,844 of record CP136062.1, read on the forward strand.
CCAACTACGCGGAACGAGCGATTAAAAGGCGTCTCACCCGTTATATGACCCATAACCAGACGCATAAATGGGTCAACGTACTCGCCCGAGTTACCGAAAGTTATAATAATACCTATCATTGCACTATCAAGAGACGACCGGCGAGCGTCAAACGAAACGACTCTGCAGCCCTGTGGAATTTACTATATCAAACCAACGAGGTTAACAAACGACTAAAATATAAGTTCAAAGTGGGGGATTTAGTCCGGATATCGTACCTACGCAGCACGTTTCAGAGAGAATACGACGAACGTTGGACCCGAGAATTATTCGTTATAACGGAGATTTATGAAACAGGGTATTCCGCAATTCCGTCTGAAAGACTATTCCGGAGAAATCATTACCGGTACGTTCTATCAGAATCAGCTGAGCAAGGCCTACGAGGGAGAAACCTATTTAATCGACTCCGTTATTCGATCTCGTAAAAGAGGCGGTCGGAAAGAATACCTAGTGAGTTGGAAAGGCTGGCCGAGTCCCAAATACGATTCCTGGGTAAAACAAGACGACCTCAATGCTATAAATAGCGGGTCAAACGATAATAACTGATTATAACGACTCTATATCGCCAGCCGGTAACATGGGCGTAAAACAACATTTGGCATTATTCAAAATATTAATTGAAACCCCCGACTCACAACGGAAAGCTATTTTAAGAACTTTATCGGACGATCAACTACACGCAATAACCGAAGGCGTATACAACGTACTCCACGCCGTTTGTCCTATGACTAACAAAGTCAAAAAGGAGTTGTACGACTATAGAAACGTTATACGACGTTTGGTTTCTAAGCGGGTAACGAACAAGCAGAGAAGAAACTTGTTGAACAGATATCAGCATATACTACCGCTACTGCTCAAACCGATTATCCTGAGGTTGAAATGCAGTCGGATTATTATATAACGATAAGGAGCGATCAGAGTTTGAAATATTGGAAAGACAATAACACTCATAATTTTCGTATTCATTTGAGTTCGCCGCTTAAGTTAGAAGGTTTCTGGAATGTGGCGATCACCGATATCGACGCTTCGATGAAGAACTCCAAAACCGCTAAAGGAAAATCACACCTTTACGTTATGAGTGATATATGTACCGAGTCTATCGTGAGTGATCGTTCAGAACCTTTAATGCGCGTCGTTTACCCATCTAAGAACGGGAAATGGACGCACAGTTTCTCGATACCTCAATATATTCCTCTCAAAGTGAAAGAAATTTATGATATGGAATTCTATATAAGAGATGAAGCGGGTAACCCGGCTTCATTTTTAACGGAACCGTCGACGTTGACGTTACATCTGAAAAGGTATCCGTTCTATTCGTAATGACGGACAAACTCTATATACCGGACACGCAAAAATGGTTGAGGTTTTACCGCAATATCGCCGGCGGTAAAACAGACACGTACGCGGATAACTATAACGTTCAAACCGGCGGCGGCGGTGTCGGTGATATTCAACAGACCTATATGATACCGATCGAAAGATATTCTACGGAACGGGTTCAGCCTCAAGGGGAAATCGAAGTGTCGCTCGTATCACCCTCCCAACAAGACGTGGAACGAGCCAAGAGTCAAATTCAGAGACAAACGGCTATAAAAAGAGGTAAAAAACGGAAACTCGTCAGTAAGGCGCAGATCACCGCCGAGAGACGGAAGCACGACGAGTTTGACGATGTCGTTCCTAAACAAAGAAACGTTCCGCGAGGCGCAACCCAGCTCGCTTAATCTTTTCGAATTACCGCCTCATCAAACCGGAGTTCAGAGTATAAGCTTCGAAGAAAATCGGCCGGTGTCTCAACTCTCCGACCTCTCGCCTATCGAGTTCCACATATCGGGACAGAATGCGATGGAATATCTGGATTTGAAAAGAAGTCGGTTACACGTAAAAGCTAAAATTACGAAAAAAGACTGCTCGTCGATCGCTGCCACCGATAAAGTCGGACCGGTCAATCTTTTTATGTCCTCTATGTTCGAACAAGAAGACGTATTCATGTCCGGGAAGTTGGTATCTTCGAACACCAATAACTACCAGTATAAGAGTATTATTCAAACGCTCTTGAAATACGGGTCTGTCCCTAAACTAACGCAGATGGATAGTCAGTTATATCACGGAGATAAATATGGACATATGGACAGTGCAGACACGAAAGGAAGGAACGACGGATTAATTAGGCGTTCGAAGCGGACGGCAGATAGCAAAACCGTCGATTTATGCGGACCTATACTCCACGACGTATTTTTACAAGATCGTTATCTATTGAATCAAGTGGACGTGGTCGTGAGATTGTATCGCACCGACCCGTCGTTTTGTCTGATGACGACCGACGACGCCGCGACGTACAAAGTACATATAGAGGACGCGATACTAGAAACCTGCAAGGTCAAAGTATCTCCGGCGGTTATTTTGGCGCACAACCAAACGCTCGAAACCGTGACGGCGAAATATCCTTACAACAGCTCCCAAGTCAAGATGATGTCGATTCAAAGCGGTCAAGTCTTATTCAGTTGGGATAATATTTTCCAAGGCTTTTCGCCCACGAGACTCGTAATCGGATTCGTTTCGAGTTCCGCGGTGACGGGTAAATTCTCGAAGAACCCTTATAACTTTCAAAATTTTGATATTCGTCAAATTATTTTGACTCGAGACGGCGTTTCCGTCGGAAGGTCCGGTCCTACGAAACTCAACTTCACTTCGACCGAGGGGCAAACGTTCACATATTCCTACGTAGATATGGTGGAATTTAGCGGAATGTGGCGTCAAAATCGCGATAACGGTATTAAAATGGAGGAATACGAAAACGGTTATACGTTGTTTTGCTACGATCTGTAACCGAACTTCGGACCGGGTACCGCGTCCTTGCCGCTACTTAAACGAGGTAATATCAGATTGCAGGCAGATTTCGGAGAAGCTTTGACGGAGGCCGTGTCCTGCATAATATACAGCGAAACGCCGGCATTATTTCAAATAGACCAGCAAAGAAACGTTATCACGGAATGAATACCGTTCAATTGAAATGCTGCATCAGAGCCGATCCAATACTATCTAAACGGGCGGAGGGCGTATTTCCGGCGGATAAAATTCCGGAGATAAGAAACGGTCGAGGACTTATACTCAATACGGACCCGTCAGGAAGCGAAGGATTTCATTGGCTAGCTATATATAAACATAAGGACGTAGTAGAATATTTCGACAGTTACGGCTACGGTCCGGGGACGTATAGTTTCCACGTAACGAACTATTTGAATAGATGGGGAATACCGGTCGTTCATAATTCCAGACGTTTTCAAAGTTTCGATAGTAAAGTATGCGGACAATACTGCCTATTGTATTTGAAATGGAAGTTTAGCGGACGATCTACGACCGACTTCGAGTCGCTATTCGGAGAAGATTTACGCGCGAACGATTTATTCGTATATAATTACGTAGCGAGTATTTATCCGTTTTGTGTTTAATAAAACAAAAAAAAACATCATTTTGTTTTTGTTTTTACTCCCCGTTAATGTAATATCTAAAGGTCGCGTGCGTATCCCGCATCTCAGTACCTCTCTTTTGCAATAAAAATATGAAAAACCTCTCTTCTCCTGCGTGTACGTGTATATGGTGTTGTGTCTAGCCCTGAAGCCGCGGTTCGTGCCTGATCCTACTCGTCCGCTTCGGAGTACCCTTCTATAAATAGACATCGGCGCTTTAATGCTGCATTTTCGTAATCCCTTGGAGCTGATTTTATATTCATTCGTTTTTCGAAATTTCGGGAGTGACTTCTTTTTCAGATTGATAGCTTTCCTCAGTAGCCCGTATCCGACGATTCTGGTACTGGAAGGTTTAACCACCTTCGCCTTTCGGACGATGTAGGTTTTCGAGCAAAGCCCGATCATCTCGTCTCCGCTGTATTCCAGCTTAAATAATCCCGGTTTTCGTTTGTCGAAAGCGGCGTGTTTCGTACAACAAGTCCTCGGGAACCAGCGATCCTCCGAGTTATCATCGTGACACGAACCCGATATACCTTCGTCATACTTATGCAACATGTCCGGTTTAATTACGTCTCTGAGCGTTTTCCCGGCGAGTGCGATATACGCCGAATCTGTGTCCATTTCTAGGTATTCGAAATTACGTCTCTCCACGTATAAATAGAGGAAATCGTAATAGAATTCCAACATTCTTCGTTTAGCGTATTGCAGAATAAAGAATCCCACTTGGATAGGTAGGTCCAGCTTGATTTTTTGCTTAGCCATTTCGACTTCGTAATATTCCTCTTCTTCGTCCAGGCACTCCAATTTTCGAAATCGTGGTTCATTGATTTTGAGAGAGGTTTTGTTCTCTCCCTGAATATACTTAATATCTCGATGCGTCATTTTATTCATTATCATAGATCCGTACGCGGAATTCCCTATCACCTTCATCGTGTCGGCTATTATAGATTTATCGGGATGCAGGTCGCCCGTTCTCCTAGCGTCGCTGACCCGGTCTACGAACGATTGGAAACAGCGTTGGGACCGATACTCCACTACCTGGTAGATCTTCGTCACTACTATACCGTGTTGTAAATACCATTTCAGCAGAGGGCTCGCCAACAAAATTTGCCTGGCCTTCATACCTCCGACCAAGAGACGTCGCGGCTTTTGCGAAAGATCGTGCTCCCGCGCGTGATCTTGCATATGCTCGCCGATAGCGTCGAAGGGAATATCGGTGTTGCAGAAAATCGGGGACATTTCAGCGAAATATTCGCGAGGATCGAGTGCGGGTGTCGAGGGCAGCGAAGTCGGCCATTCGACGGGAACTTCTAAATCGACCTCGATCATTCCGAACAGCTCGTCGTCTGTGATACCTTTCAAAATCTCTTCCTCGCTCACCCGTTGTCTGTGGCGACGGAAAAATTGAGGCCTCGTAGCGTTGATGAATTGGTAGATCTTCGGAGTATTTCGGCAGTATTCTTTATATTCGCATTCCCATATTTCTCTGACTTCGTAACCCAAACTTCGGAAATATTCGGTGGTCTCGTTGGTTTTTTTAAATTTGGCTTCTCTAGTCTTCAACCATTTCTCGTTCGTTATATTACGGGTGACTGAACAACCCGAATGTCCGTGAAACCAACAGCCGTGGAATTGGAAGATAATCGCTCGACCGTGCTCGTCTTTAGCCGGTTGAAAACCGTCGACAGGAAACTTGCCGATTCGTACTTCGAAGCCGCTGTTCATTTTGTGTTGGATATCTAGACCTTCGTGACGCGTGAGCCAATCCATCCAATGATAGGCGGATAAGAATTTATCTCGTAATTCGGGTTTGAATTCGTTCTCGGCCCTTCTTATAATATAAGCACCGACCGGCATCGCTTTCTTGAAGGAATTCAAATAAAGGGCGTTGGCGTCGAAACCCTGTACTGATTGACATAAATCGCTCCCGGCTCTGATAAATGTTTTTCCGCCGCAGTGATTTCTGGTAAAGATTATCGCGGGCCCTCCCGTGAGATTATCCTTCACCGTTTTGAACAAGGACGAATCGTTCTTTCCGAACAGCGCGAAGTTCGCGTCGTTTTCACGCGCGGCACGAAAGGCCAATTGCCTGGCGATTCCGGGTACTGATATAGCGGTTTTGAAGACGTCGATATTTTGATCGAAATAAAACGTTTGCAAACGTTCGACCGCAGTCACGAAGGGTTTGACGTCTCTGTTGTTGTACCATATGAGAAAATCTTTAAAGGTCGCCATACCTTCGGTTTCCCACACGAGCTGACAGTAAGCGTAGTCGGCTTCGCTGATATTTGATTTTGACATCGAGTTGTAGAAGGCTTCGTGAGGCGGTAGTCGCTTCGCATTCAACTTGTCGATATCGTCAAAAAAGTCGTAGGGAAAGAAGCCTTTCGTTTCTTTGACGTCGTACGCCTTGAGGAATTTTACGTAAGACGAACCCGGCGACAGGTAATGAGATATATCGAGGAATTTGAGTCGCTTTGAAGCTATACACATGTACGAGTTGTTCTTCTTGACCACGAAAACTCGCTCCTCGTTGTGTAAGTTCAAATGTCTGGCTAGGCAAATCTTAATCAAATTCAAGTCATAGTTTGATGAGTTAAATCCCAAGACGGGGACTTGAGACATATATTGAGAGAATTTGCCGAGTAAACTACTTAAGGTTGTGTGCTTCTTCCTCTTCTTCTTACCGCCGTCATCATCATCATCCTCATCATCATCATCATCATCATCATCATCATCATTCTCAGCCTTTATTTTCTCGTTAATTTCTTGCACCACCCAACCCCATTTATCCTCCGCCAACTCAGAGACGGTCGCGTATATCTCGTACATAGAAGCCACCATACATTCCACCAGAGTATTAGTGTCGGGTTCCACTATACAGAAAGGTTCGGTATGTCCTTCGATATTACTGCAGATAGACACGCTTACGGGTACGTGTCTCTGAATCCATTCCAGATTCTGACCGGGCGCGTCATTGTCCACCTTTTGAAGCAGCGACTCGTAATCGAAACAAATAAACCACGGGTATATTCGCTCGTTCTTCGGTACGTGTATACCTTGTTGTTCCAACTGGACGAAGATGCTTTCGAAATCCTTGTAAAACCCACCGGGGTATACGAACTCCGTCTGGTTGACGCAAATTACTTGGTGTCGTCGTAAATTATAAGATTTCGGAAAGTGGCGATCGCAGTTCACGCATTGGTACTTGCTCGCATATTGAGGGAAATTCTTTATATACATCATGTGATTTTCGTGAATATTGACGTATAGGGTTGAATCGTGCTTTCCCCTGGACGCGTACACTGATACGGCGAAACCCTCTTCGTTCAAACTGTAGGCCTCCAGGTTTAGATTGAACAACTGTTCGAGGTCGGGAAACTCTTCGAAGCATACTCCGTCGAATCGCTTGCCGATTGATTTATACTTTTTCCACTCGCTGAAATATTGCTTGGTCGCATTTTCCAGATTATAAAGTTTATATCCTTTGTGGAGCGCGATACAGCGAAAAGCGCATAGGTTGTCGTTGTATCGTCGTCCGCCTTGAACATTGTTGATTAGAGTGTGAATACTCATCTTTCGCGCGAGATAATCTGGGACGTCCCCTCTTCCTACGGGATAGTTCAAGCCGAACACCTCAATATTTACGTTGGTTATTAACACCGGAACCCAGGCGGTGTCGGGTCTCGATTTCAGCAGAACCGCGGTCATATCCATTTCACTCAATTTGGTTTTCAGCTTTCTGATATCCGCCCTCCTGGAAAGGTACACCGGGGTATCAAATACGGTGCTGTTCTTATACGGGGCGTAGTAGCGGTATCTGCCATTTTCTTTGTTCTTCAATATTACTCCGAACATTAGGTTTAGGCGCATAGTGCTTTTCTTGTCCTTATATATTTTTCTTATACAAGTGATCAGTGTTTTTATAGTGACTTCGTTGCTTAGTGGGAAATTGTATAAGTTATATATCGCTCCTTTCTTGTGTTGTTGTAATATACTGTCCCTATTGGCTAAATACACTTCTTCTAAATCAGAATCATTCGCTCCGGTGTTATCTCGCCAAGGCGGTGGCTGGTTTCCCCACGGTGTTTTCTGTATACCACCTCCGGTTTGAAAGTGTATATTTTTTCTGTGCAGATATAACTCGTGTCGATCTGGGAATTTTTCGGTGCATTGACGACAGCAATAACAATTTATTGGTACTTTCCTTTTAGGACGTTTGGCCGCTACGGAATAAGTTATATCGCTACGTTTCCTTTTCTGTTGTCTTTGATGAGTGTCGTTATGTTGTCTGAGTCCCCCCGTAGAACACCTCATTTGACAAACGTCACACACGTGGTCGGTACCGACGCATACCAGTTCGTGTCTCTTCTTGTTGCTTTTATCTTCGAATGACTTGGAGCATATTGAACACGAATACGAGGCACGGGTACCCGGGCATACCTTCTCGTGTTTCACCCTATCGCTTCTGTATTTGTATACTTTACAACATTTTGAGCACGGATATTGAACGCCGTCGTGTTGCGTCCGTTGGTGACGAGTTAGGTTTTTCTTTTGGGTAAACGTCTTGGCACACTGATCGCAGGCGAATACAGTTTCCTGAAAATAAAAAAAAATACTGATACTGCATGTATATAGTTACATAATATCTGTCCCACCTACATCAAAAGGATAGTTTTTTTTTTATTTTTTACCATTAAACATATATCATACGTACCTTGTGATAATACAACACACTTCCACAGGTCTTCTCGTGTTTCACGCTATCACTTCTGTATTTGAACAGTTTACCGCATTTTGAACACGGGTATTGAATACCGTCGTGTTGCGCCCGCAGGTGGCGAGAGAGGGTTTTTTTCTGAGTATACACCTTATCACACTGACTGCAGGCGAATTCTTTGGGAGTAACCTTCAAATAGAAGTAAATAAATAATTGACTTCCACAGAATATGTTTCCCCTACAATTAGAAACTTTATTTAGGTATAATAAATACAACTATACATATAAAGATAATACTCACGGAATACGTTTGGCAGACATTATCCAATGTAAATCTTCATGATTAAGCTTGTCGACATTTGATTGGCAAATATATTCGCACTTGGGACATTTTTCTTGATATCTGTTTGTGTTTGATATAATAGAAGATAATAGTGGTGGTGGTGGTGATGGTACATTGTCGCGGTCGATTTCCTAAAAGGGAATAAAAGGAGTAAGAAGAAGGTAAAAAAAAAAAAACGATAAAAACACTTTGATATAGGGGAGTAATATAACCCCAACGTTTAGCATTTGGAAATAGTGTTATAACATTTCTTTAAATAATTCCAAATATATACATACAATTTTGATTAAAATTGCTGCGTTGTAGTCGATACGTCGAGACGAGTAATTTGATATATCACATGACTATATTGTTGAGAAAAAAAAAATTTGAAAAAAAATTTAAATTTTTTTTTTTTTTTGAAATTTTTTTTTTTAATTTTTTTTTTTTTTGAAGAAAAAAAAAAAAATTTTAATTTTTTTTTTTTTAAACCAAATTTTTTTTTTTTTTTAATTATACATACCATTGTATTATTTCCGTTTAGAACTTCCACCTGTTGACAATAAATCTCGTATTTCTGTCGTCCGATTTTCCAAACTCTGTAGTGTTAGTTTACCTGCATAGGAAAGTAGACTAAACCCGCTATAATATATATATATATTGGCTCCCGACATACGTGCACAAGGCTAATTAAGACTAACATAGATCAGAGCGTACATACGCCGGTTACCTGGCAGTATTTCCTGGCAATTATCTGGGTGCTCGACTTATTGATCCGTGCCAACATTTTTTGGCATTGCGCCTCACTCTACAATATATTAGCTGGGATACGTACACAATGATAATTAAGACTAAAATAGACCGGTGCATATATAAGCTGTTGCCTGGTAATATTTCCATCGCAATTATATAGGCGTTAGACTTATAGGTGTGTGCCAACATTTTCTCTGTTCACTATATATAATCACAATTCATAACCTTCTGGCACCCGCACTATAGAGGTATTTGTATGTATAGTAATAATCGGTGAGGATTCCTCTGTTCTTGCTGCTACGTTCCAACACATCTGTAGTACTTTCTATTTCTAGTAGGGGATTTAGTACCCTATTACTATTGCATCAACTTCAGACATCTTGTGATATACATATGGATTTACTGCACCTTCTAATTCTAGTGAGAGCTTACCAGCAACTTCTGACAGATATGTACTACTAATAAAAGCTTGCCATTAACGTCCATCAGCTTTAATTCTACTATTGATTCCTTGCCTTCCACTTATAACGCCCTACCTAGTACTACCGAGAAACGAAAGGTCAAACAAGTAGGACCCGCAAAAGACGATACGACAAGGCATTATCTACTTCTAATTCTAAAACTTATTAAATGCGGCTCTGACTCTGAAGAATATTGAAACCCTACCTCTGCAGAGGGAGCTGGAGTATTGGGGATTAAACTTTGGTGTGGACACACAAGCTGATGGAAACTTATTAATAGAGTTATCTTCGTGGGTGAAAGAGGTCAGTTATCCATACTCGTGTGTATGTATAAGTTAGTACCCCCCAGTAAGATTGTAACAGTGGTTTGAAGTATATAGTCTCAAAACTATGATTGAACAAGACTTCCGGAAATAAAGACAATTGAATAAATATAAATATACATACCTGGTTTTGTGTTTATCCTTAATAGAATACTTCCTGATTTAAAACAATTGTGATCCAACTTTTATTAACTAAAACTAAATAACTATATATTAGAACATATATAGTTGGAAATATATTCCCGTTATTGTGTAACAGTATCCATCCGACGTTTATATACTGAGCCTTTCATTTATACCCGCCCTCTTTATTGGCGTCAGACCAAACGAAACGGTCGTCAGTGATATAGCTTCAGGCGGTTACAGTTTTTGTTCTCGTGAGCCGAACATATTTATAGTCCTATACTACCCCATTAAACCGATACACACACACTAAACGAAATTGTGACCTTGTTGCGGCGTGCTTATCTCATTAACCGAGTTGTTGTAACTAAATTGCTGTTTGTTGATCACGCGTTATTCTCGTGATCACCTCGACCGATTTGTTGCGGAAATTTTTGTTTGCTTATAACTTAGACGTACCCGCCCCCGATCACGCGCTAATGTCGTGATAACCTTCGCCGATTTGTTGCGGAATATATCGTTTACCCCGTGACCTAGATATATACACCCGTGATCACGCGCTATTCTCGTGATAACCTTCGCCGAATTTGTTCGCCGGGGACCTAGACGTACGCGCGTTTATGGTGATAACCTTCGCCGATTTGATATATATAACCTACACACCTATATTCACGCGCTATTCTCGTGATAACCGTCGCTCGCTTGTTGCGGAAATATTTTGTTCGTCCTTGACCTAGACGTACCCGCCACGCGTTATTATGGCGATAACCTTCACCGATATATACACCCACGCGGCGTGACCTATAATCCCCTGATGGCACAGGAACAGGAGGGGAGCAAAGTCAAGTCAAACCATCTACTAGAATACTCTTCCTATACTACTCTTATGCGACAAGCCATGTCCATATTTAGCGTCTATGTAAGACGAATATGAACATAAATATACGTATTTTTTATAGCATTAGCTTCAGGCCAAGCAACTCTTTCAATATAGCGCCTGCTCAAAAACTAAAGCCAATCAGTTAAGCCGTATAATGCCAAACTTTTACATAATTATTTTTTCTTTGTTTGAATAGCGCGTATATACTGCGCCGTTTATGTTTATTCTATCAACTATATATTGTATACTCAGAAGCACGATACATATGATTAAAGAGCTTATTGGACAAATCTTTGTTAAAGTGTGTTAATCCCCACCAGACAGTATTACTGCAATCGCGAAGTGAGTTAATCCTCACCAGACAGTATTACTGAAATCCAGACGACCTTTTATACAAATGAGAATCAGTAACTCTATCACAAATGAAATAACCATGCTGCAAATGTGCACACAGTCATTAAAAGCATCAGTGATGAAATACTTTGGATCAAAGCGAACAATTAGAATTCTACTCATGATGGGTGTGAATGTCAAGACGGGATCACCACACTCTCCAGAACGATTTAGTGGCGGATACAATGTAATAAGAGCAGCGAACTAATTGTCTCCGGTATGTGGAATGGGATCTGCAGAGTGCTCCTATAAATAAGGGAGATAAATCCGCTTTGGCGACCGACACGCCGGCATCGATGTGATTTTACGACTGGTGCCGGTGTAATAAATCGTGAAGGGACTGTGCATTAACCCTTTCTAAACTAAATGGATTCTCCTAGTCAGTTAAAAAGTGTACATCGGAATGGTCTATTATTCATTTGGAGGGATGTTAAGGTGGTAAAGCAGACGACAGATAAATAAAAGTGCAGAAGGAGCCCTATTTATTCAGGGAAATGTTTAGTTAATAAGTGAAGCAAACGACCTATGGTGACAAGTATGGGGACATGACAATCTGCGGGATGGGATGGGATATGGGACAAAACGACAATCTGCGGGACAGAATTTCAAATTGCGTGGGACGGGCCGATATCTCGAGGAATACAGGGCGTAGGGGGCTCATTTTGGTGTCTAACGAAAGGCACACGTTCGCCCTATCCAAACATATTAACCCCGCTACTAACCAAACACCAGAAGTTGCATTATTTGATCGACAACTGACCTAACATGGGGTGGAATTTGGGATAGCATGACAATCTGCGGGACAGGATTTTCAAATTGCGTGGGACGGCAGATAGCTCGAGGAATACAGCGCATAGAGGGCTACTTTTGGTGTCTAACCACACATATTAACCCCGCCACTGGCCGGACACCGGAAGTTACATTATCCGGTCGACAACTGACCTAACATAAAATGCCACAAACACGAAAAACTGCGTTCGACATTAATGTTTAGAATTTAGATTTCTCGATGAATACACTAGCAAACAACAAGTTGTAGGTATCAAATAACGCAGTGGAGTACTGTGCGTTCGTTTTTAGCTACAATATGGCTGTTTTAGTGCGAATATTGTAATGGCGAACACGCAAACACGCTCCGATAAAACAGCTAAAAATAGACTCGATATTTACAATTACAGGATCGATTTCAGCCAGTATATTCAATATAATGGGGCGGATGGTATATCAAAATGTAGAATTAGACACAGGGAATGCATTTTTTTCCAAATGGGTCCACCAGGCGGTGAAATTGTTGCAGAAATTCGCTCCAAGATATTCTCACTTATTTTTATTTCAGTTGTGACTAAAAGCCCAGATGCCGGAGCCCAGCGACTAAAAGCCAAGTTACAAAATAGATCAACTGGTTTGAACGAATGAATATGTCAATGGTAAGACTATTCAAAAGAATATTCAAATCAAATAGTGTTTATAGACTTAAAAACTTATGTGTCCGCCATTCATATGCGGTGGAGGTTCTCATATTATCTGCCAGTCATACGCGGGGGAGGTTCTCATATGAACATATTATCTGCCGGTCATACGCGGTGGAGGTTCATATTATCCGCCGGTCATACGCGAGGGAAGTTCTCATATTATCCTCCGGTCATACGCGGGGGAGGTTCTGATATGAACATATTATCTGCCGGTCATACGCGGTGGAGGTTCATATTATCCACCGGTCATACGCGAGGGAGGTTCTCATATTAACCTCTGGTCATACGTTGGGGAGGTTCTCATATGAACATATTATCCGCCGGTCATATCCTCCCTCGGGTGTGACCGGTGGATAATATGAGAACCTCCCTCGCATATGACCGGCAGATAATATGTTCATATGAGAACCTCCACCGCGTATGACCAGTGGATAATATGAACCTCCACCGCGTATGACCGGCAGATAATATGTTCATATGAGAACCTCCACCGCGTATGACCGAAGGATAATATGTTCATATGCGAACCTCCACTGCGTATGACCGGCGGATAATATGTTCATATGAGAACCTCCCCTACGTATGACCGGTGGATAATATGAACCTCCACCGTGTATGACCGGCAGATAATATGTTCATATCAGAACGTCCCCGACCTATGACCGAAGGATAATATGAGAACTTCCCTCGCGTATGACCGGCGGATAATATGAACCTCCACCGCGTATGACGTGCGGATAATATAAGTTACAGGGCGAGTTGTTGCCGGATACGGTGTCATATGAGGCGAAGTGAGATTAATAACGGGCGATGCGCTAGCCGAGCCCGATATTAATCTCGCTGAGCCTCATATGTCACCGTAGCCGACAACAACGAGCCCTGTAACGATTTTATCATGTCACCCACATATAATGTTTTCCGTGTGAGATTTGAATTACTTATACGAAGTTCATTACCTGCTAGTAAGTAAATTTGTTGTCTATGGCTATTGACTTATGTAACGTCACAGTGACGCGTCATGGGCGTTGAACGTCAACGCATTGAGTCAATGGCTAATCACCAGAAGCAGGACAACAAACTTGAGTTTGATAGTTAATTTATGAGTGTTTAGAATTTCTCAAATATATCACATGCAGGTTTTGGTATATGGTGCAATGTGTTTAAATTAACAGTACTTGATTTCCGACATATATCCCTTTTCTTGGCGACAAAATACACCGAAAATATACCCGAGGCGGCAGAGTTCCATGAAAAACAAAATGGCGGACATCGACCCCATATTGGAACCTAGCCCGTCCCATATGGATTCCATATGGGACGGGCTACAAAGATGACGACCGATGTCTCCTGATATGCTTCTACCAACGGAGCGTCCTCATTGGTCAATCCAACCAGGTGACATGATAATATGTTCATATGAGAACTTCCACCGCGTATGACTGGCAGATAATATGTTCATATGAGAACCTCCACTGCGTATGACCGGCGGATAATATGTTTATATGAGAACCTCCCCTACGTATGACCGGTGGATAATATGAACCTCCACCGTGTATGACCGGCGGATAATATGTTCATATCAGAACCTCCCCCCACATATGACCGAAGGATAATATGAGAACTTCCCTCGCGTATGATCGGCGGATAATGTGAACCTCCACCGCGTATGGCCGGCGGATAATATGTTCATATGAGAACCTCCCCAACGTATGACCGGAGGATAATATGAGAACCTCCCTTGCGTATGACCGGTGGATAATATGAGAACCTCCCTCGCGTATGACCGGCAGATAATATGAACCTCCACCGTGTATGACCGGCGGATAATATGTTCATATGAGAACCTCCCCAACGTATGACCGGAGGATAATATGAGAACCTCCCTCGCGTATGACCGGTGGATAATATGAGAACCTCCCTCGCATATGACCGGCAGATAATATGAACCTCCACCGCGTATGACCGGCGGATAATATGTTCATATCAGAACCTCCCCCACATATGATCGGAGGATAATATGAGAACTTCCCTCGCGTATGACCGGCAGATAATATGAACCTCCACCACGTATGACCGGCGGATAATATGTTCATATGAGAACTTCAACCGCGTATGACCGGTGGATAATATGAACCTCCACTGCGTATGACCGGCGAATAATGTGTTCATATCAGAACCTCCCCCCACGTATGACCGGAGGATAATATGAGAACCTCCCTCGCGTATGACCGGTGGATAAAATGAACCTCCACCGCGTATGGCCGGCAGATAATATGTTCATATCAGAACCTCCCCCGCGTATGACTGGAGGATAATATGAAAACTTCCCTCGCGTATGACCGGCGGATAATATGAACCTCCACCGTGTATGACCGGCAGATAATATGTTCATATGAGAACCTCCCCTACGTATGACCGGGGGATAATATGAGAACCTCCCTCGCGTATGACCGGTGGATAATATGAGAACCTCCCTCGCGTATGACCGGCGATAATATGTTCATATCAGAACCTCCACCGCGTATGACCGGCGGATAATATGTTCATATGAGAACCTCCCCAACGTATGGCCGGAGGATAATATGAGAACCTCCCTCGCGTATAACCGGTGGATAATATGAGAACCTCCCTCGCGTATGACCGGCGGTTAATATGTTCATATGAGAACCTCCCCATCGTATGACCGGAGGATAATATGAGAACCTCCCTCGCGTATGACCGGCGGCTAATATGTTCATATGAGAACCTCCCCATCGTATGACCGGAGGATAATATGAGAACCTCCCTCGCGTATGACCGGTGGATAATATGAACCTCCACCACGTATGGCCGGCAGATAATATGTTCATATCAGAACCTCCCCCGCGTATGACTGGAGGATAATATGAAAACTTCCCTCGCGTATGACCGGCGGATAATATGAACCTCCACCGTGTATGACCGGCAGATAATATGTTCATATGAGAACCTCCCCTACGTATGACCGGGGGATAATATGAGAACCTCCCTCGCGTATGACCGGTGGATAATATGAGAACCTCCCTCGCGTATGACCGGCGATAATATGTTCATATCAGAACCTCCACCGCGTATGACCGGCGGATAATATGTTCATATGAGAACCTCCCCAACGTATGGCCGGAGGATAATATGAGAACCTCCCTCGCGTATAACCGGTGGATAATATGAGAACCTCCCTCGCGTATGACCGGCGGTTAATATGTTCATATGAGAACCTCCCCATCGTATGACCGGAGGATAATATGAGAACCTCCCTCGCGTATGACCGGCGGCTAATATGTTCATATGAGAACCTCCCCATCGTATGACCGGAGGATAATATGAGAACCTCCCTCGCGTATGACCGGTGGATAATATGAACCTCCACCACGTATGACCGGCAGATAATATGTTCATATCAGAACTTCCCCCGCGTATGACTGGAGGATAATAAGAAAACTTCCCTCGCGTATGACCGGCGGATAATATGAACCTCCACGTGTATGACCGGCAGATAATATGTTCATATGAGAACCTCCCCCGCGTATTACTGGCAGATAATATGAAAACTTCACCGCATATATGAATGGCGGACACATACGTTTTTAAGTCTATAAACACTATTTGATTTGAATATTCTTTTGAATAGTCTTACCATTGACATATTCATTCGTTCAAACCAGTTGATCTATTTTGTAACTTGGCGTTTAGTCGCTGGGCTCCGGCATCTGGGCTTTTAGTCACAACTGAAATAAAAATAAGTGCGAATATCTTGGAGCGAATTTCTGCAACAATTTCCCCGCCTGGTGGACCCATTTGGAAAAATACATTCCCTGTGTCTAATTCTACATTTTGATATACTATACGCCCCATTATATTGAATATACCGGCTGAAATCGATCCTGTAATTGTAAACATCGAGTCTATTTTTAGCTGTTTTATCGGAGCGTGTTTGCGTGTTCGCCATTACAATATTCGCACTAAAACAGCCATATTGTAGCTAAAAACGAATGCACAGTATTCCACTGCGTTATTTGATACCTAAAACTTGTTGTTTGCTAGTGTATTCATCGAGAAATCTAAATTCTAAACATTAATGTCGAACGCAGTTTTTTCGTGTTTGTGGCATTTTATATTAGGTCAGTTGTCGACCGGATAATGTAACTTCCGGTGTCCGGACAGTGGCGGGGTTAATATGTGTGGATAGGGCGAATGTGGGCCTTTCGGTAGACACCTAAAGTAGCCCTCCATGCGCTGTATTCCTCGAGCTATCGGCCGTCCCACGCAATTTGAAAATCCTGTCCCGCAGATTGTCATGCTATCCCCAAATTCCACCCCATGTTAGGTCAGTTGTCGATCAAATAATGCAACTTCTGGTGTTTGGTTATTGGCGGGGTTAATATGTTTGGATAAGGCGAACGTGTGCCTTTCGTTAGACACCATAATGAGCCCCCTACGCCCTGTATTTCTCGAGATATCGGCCGTCCCACGCAATTTGAAATTATGTCCCGCAGATTGTCGTTTTGTCCCATATCCCATCCCATCCCGCAGATTGTCATGTCCCCAAGTATGGTCGTTTGTGGGACCCGTTATGAGAACATGTCCTATGTGATAACTACTTAGGTGATTTTACGACTGGGGTCGGTGCGATAAATCGCGATGGGACCTTACATTCAATGACCTAGTATTTGGTTACGGTGACCGAGTGCGTGACGTGGATAATTCCCCAGACGAGCCTGCGTGATTCAATGTGCCCGATAAATATTGACGTGTGTCAAACAAAGCCTGAGTTTAGTGTGCCTGTAATTTGCAGAAAAGACGCTATCCCCGCTTAGCGAGCTAACATCACAAAATTCACCCTCTGGTGACCTCATTCTGCATGTCCGCATCTGCTATGGGAGACATACATGTAGACTCAGATTTAAGTTCACAAACGGTGAATATTGTGATGTACACCCATTGGGAATCTCGATTTACAATGTGTCGTCTGCCAATTTGACGGGACCATACATTGAGGCGATGCATGGTTACATCGATATGGCACGGGACCATACATTGAGGTGATGCATGGTTACATTGACCCGATGTGGCTTACATGTTTTACATTGACCTTGTGCTTGACGTGAATCGAGTCACGGGGAACTATTTTCAAGCGAGTATTCCCCATCTGTCAAACGTCTCCCGCGTACGTATCCGAGAATCAACCGGGTTTGGGCATACGTTTTAAAACTATGTGCTTAGTTTCGGAAACAAAACACAATATTAACACTGTCGGCGAAACACCATTACTATGTGCAGTGACTTTAGTGTAATATGTATACAATGAGTGATATCGATGCCGCCATGTTTATGACGTATTTGACCTCGCAAGCTTTCCCGGCGTCGCTATCTTTGTCGAAGCGCGATGCGGCGTTTCTGTTGGATCTTATTTGTCCTTGTGAGAACAATGGTCCAGTTGACAATAATTTGATGGTTATTTTAAAATTTCATCCATAGTACAAGGGGGTTTCAGACAGGAACATAATAATAATTATAATATAATAATAAATAATTATGTATTCAAAGCCTATATATGGTAGTCAAATGTACGTTTGTCTGTACCCAAAGCATGTGCTGAATATGTTTCTCTTATACAATACAGGAATGGGCCGACAAGTAATTTATCATGTAACGAATTTCTACTCTTGCTACGCACGAAGAGATTTGTCAATGTTATAAACTTTCCGGTCAGAACATGAAGAATTTCCCATGATTTGAACTGGTGGATTATGAACTATACGTATTATTTTAAATGATCACAAACATTAGCGCGAACCCTGACGGCGATTCGGTCCAATTCTTTGTAATTCTGAACCCACAATATATCGCGTAGTGTTCACTTCAGTGATAATATGTGTTTAATTTTCGTTCCAGGTTGGCGATTTGGTCCAATTCTCTGTAAAGCCATACCATACCTACAGGGCACCGCAGTTTGTGCATCGGTTAACACGATGGCAGTTATAGCAACTAGATAGGTAGGTACCACATCCTAACATTGGTCTCCAACAAGTTTCTACTAAACTTCGCAGTATGAATTTTTGTAATGCGATGCTTTCATAACAATATAGAGCGAAATTTCAAAAGTTTAACAAAGTGGATCTGCTCGAATATGGAAATGGAAAAAGTTTGGTTCGACAAAAAGCTAAGCCAATGTGGCAGTACTAGCTTACACATATGAAATAATCAGCTTTATCATGCGATGTGTGTTATTACTACACATATGTGACCCGCCATATCAAATCCAGTCGTAAGTCGGCATTTTTTTTACCCTGTGCCAATGCATTCTCTCATATATTCGAGTCGACCATAGGTCGGCTCGCATATATAAGAGAATGCATTGGCCTAACAATTTTTTACAATTTTAATAATTTTTTCTTGTATTCTTTAACAATTTTATAATTTCACCCATACAGAGCCCCAGACAAACATGAGCAGACGACACTCTTCTATATGCTTATATATGTGTGTGGGGCTCCCTGCAGGGTAATGAGTGTTTTTTATTTTATTCCTAAAAATTGTCAGAAACATTTATTTTTAAAAAAATGATAAAAAATTGTTAGGCCAATGCATTCTCTTATATATGCGAGGCGACCTATGGTCGACTCGCATATTTAAGAGAATGCATTGGCACAGGGTAAAAAAATCCCGACTTACGACTGGATTTGATATGGCGGGTCGCATATGTTAGATATTTCATATTGTACTTTATTACATGATCCGACCCTTATTCCATTCATTAAACCCACTCTATAATAACAATAAATAGAACCAGGTGTACCCAAATGTATTAATATTGCGCAAACGTGAAATTTAACTTCCGGTTTGTCGTCTGTTGACATTCCGTACGCCACGGATGAGGAATGAAGAAGTGTCGGTATTTGTGACTGATATTGAAACAGTTTGAATTGTTTTTGCATTAAATTACACCAATAAATTACACCATTAAATTACACCATTAAATTACACCATTAAATTACACCATTAAATACGCCAAAGACTCTTATTTACCTTGAACTATTTATTTACACGGGCAAACAACTCATAGTTACGTGAAACGTCATCGCATGCCTAATATATAAGCCGATATAACTTTCACGTCCCATTTATTGATTTAATCATTTAAGTATGTTTTATGGAGATTTTGGATAAAGTAAGAAATAGAATCTACAACTCGTCCCCAGTTTATAGCGAAATTTAAAAAACTCGTCGAGTAAAATAGGTATGGTACCTAATTTACTGGATGAGTTTTGGAAATGTCGCTATAAACTGGGGACTCGATGTAGATCATCTATATATCAATCTCATTATGTATACATGTTTTGCCTCAGTGTTGCTGAATGTTTCTGAATTATATGCAATCCTATTATTGTGAGGTGCACGTAAGAGTATAACTAATAGTCCAGTCAATGTACAATATATCACATAACCTAGAACAAATTAGAACACAATTGATTTATAACTTTTTCATTTCAAAAACATGTTGGCTACAACATATTAAAAGTTGAACACACGATGCTTTGTTATGCTAACTATATTTTATTGGGTATTCCTGATGGTCATCGAATAAAGAAATAACTGGCGGAGTTTGTGGGAGTAGGGTCAGTAGGCGCCTATAATTTGGCGACATGCACTGTATGAAACTATCCATATCATATTCCATTTTAAACGACAATGTCGTCCGTATGAAATTAGCGCTAAGCCAGATATCTGGACATATTTTTACAACGGTCAAAGGTCAAAAGGTCAAATTCAAACTTAATCAATCAATATCCGTATGTGGGATCTCCTGGCCAGGATCATAAATGTTTCGGTCAGTATTACACATGTATATATACAATAACTTTTTAACGTGTTTAAACGTGTTTTTCGTAAAAGCCTGATCTTCAGTTCTATGGTGGAGAACACGTAATTAGTTTGTCAACCATGAATGCCCATAACTGAATCGTAAGTCGTAAGTCGGGATTGTGTTACCCTGTGCCAATGCATTCTCTTATATATGCGAGTCGACCATAGGTCGCCTCGCATATATAAGACAATGCATTGGCCTAACAAGTTTTTTACAATTTTAATAATTTTGTCTTGTATTCTTAAACAATTTTATAATTTCACCCATACAGAGCCCCAGACAAACATGAGCAGAAGACACTCTTCTATATGCTTCTATATATGTGTGGGGCTCCCTGCAGGGTAATGGATGTTTTTTTATTTTATGTCCTAAAATCTTGTTACTCGTCGTCTTTTATGGACGTCTCTTCCACCGACTTCAGATGCCATTGTATGTGTCCTTAGACTTCATTGTATGTATAGCAGTTGATCAGGGTGTTCAATTTGTCGGTACACATGATGTACATGTACATTAAAATACAACAAATTAGAATACTCTATTATCTTCACCAGCATTCTTCCCAAGACAGAGACCACTCCTCAGATTTAACAGTAATATGATGACACATTCGCAGTCGTGAAAAGTAGTATTGTGCCATCATACTAAACATAAACTTGTATATCCATTCCCGCAAAAATAAAGAAATCGCGAACCCATCATTTTATCATGAAGCTAGGATTCGAACCAATTTTTTTGCAGAAGGTCTATCTAGCGACTATAGGAAATTGTTCTTTTGCGGAGCGGTGGGTTTGCCTTTGATTTGCTGCATTTTTACGTCTATTGTCTATGCGACAATCTTACTATCTTCAGTGAGAGCTTTCCGATGAATGGCAACAAGCCAAATTTCCGACTAAATCCTGAAAAGTTACCCATAATTCTGCTGTGGTTAATGAGTCGATTATTAAGGTTACTCGTCCATTGTGTCGCTCGATGTGGTACATCCTTGATGTGAACAACTAACTTGGAGTCATATGGATCTCCGTAGTCCAGTGGGTATCATCGTATCCAAGCAAGCGACTTGCGATTGTCGAATTGTAGTACGCTGTTCAAATACAATGTGTGACGTCAAGTTATGACCCTTGATCAAGGTCGCTCGCATTGTGACCACCTGCTTCGCACCACTCGTGCGTTAAATGAGTACTCCGTTCGGGTGTCGATATAGATCTTGTCAGTATGTTAACCTTGATATGCGCGAGGATTAGATACAGCTGGGAATGCTGGGAATGGGAGTGACAATGGTGTCATGCGCCCAACAACATAATACTTGATTATTTAAAGTTAATTGAAACTCATGGTAGAATGCTGTATAGAAATTGATAGATTATTATTTATTATTAGGACATCAATAATTTTGTAAATTACAAGACGGCGACAATGAATTTAGTGGTTCGTAACCATCTTCCGCTTCCACATTTTTGTATATATATATTGCGAAGATTCAGTAATAATTTGTATATAATTTCCGGGGGTATACAATAATATTAAAACAAAATCGAAGACACATATCCGGAAACGAATATATCAATTAATGTTGATTTTATTTCGATTTTGATCGATATAATACATGTCCATACAACATTTCGGACAGTTTACTAGTTACTGCAGGCGCACTCGGAGCGTAACAAGAAGGATAACTCTATCTTGTTGGCACTCCCCGTCAGGGCAAAATGCAGAATATATTTTGCACGCATAAGCCACTTTGTTATGCCTTTATAGACAAACTATATACCCAATCTTCAGTTTCGTCTCTGGAAAATCATGAGTGTCGTTATTGTACAAAATCGATTTGAAATTCGCATCATAACAGCGATAACTGGTTATAATTTGATTTGACATTTATCAGGTGGGCGTTTATAGCACCCAAATATAGCACGGAACTGTCTATTTGTATGTAATCGATCATAATGATTGCCAACAGTTAACGTAGGTAAGCACCGTACTCTCGGTTACGCTGGTGCAAATAGTTTGGTGTGACATCTAGTGGATGCAGGAATTTATAGGAGAGAATAAAATAGACACTGCATGGGCCCTGATTGATCAAGAGCCTTGTGTGTTTTTGCATACAAAATACATCACACCTCTTCCCTATAATTTCCCATAGGTAAAATAGCCATTGGACAGGAATTAACCATTTGTAGTGAAGTTTGAATTTTGTGGTGTGGTCTAAAATATGACATTATTTTGGAGTACGGTTCTGACACTAGTTACGCAAACACAAGATTTAAAGGTGAATTTCCTGCTAGACGGAAATGTTTCCGCAAATCTCAATCTTTCAGATTTAACGAACATTTTGGACCTAGGATTTATATTGTAAACAGTATGTGACCCGCCATATCAAATCCAGTCGTACGTCGGGAATTTTTTACCCTGTGCCAATGCATTCTCTTATATATGCGAGTCGACCATAGGTCGCCTCGCATATATAAGAGAATGCATTGGCCTAACAATTTTTTTACAATTTTAATAATTTGTTCTTGTATTCTTTAACAATTTTATAATTTCACCCATACAGAGCCCCAGACAAACATGAGCAGACGACTCTCTTCTATATGCTTCTATATATGTGTGGGGCTCCCTGCAGGATAATGGATCTTTTTTATTTTATGTCCTAAAAATTGTAAGAAACATTTATTTTAAAAAAAATTATAAAAAATTGTTAGGCCAATGCATTCTCTTATATATGCGAGGCGACCTATGCATTGGCACAGGGTAAACAAATCCCGACTACGACTGGATTTGATATGGCGGGTCTATTAACCCATAGAGAGTCCCACACAGCCTGGAGCAGACTACACTATGTAGTGCATGCATGCTTCCATCTGTGTGAGGCTCCGTGTGGGTTATATGGCGGGTCACATATACGCTAAAACGTTTGCACTGAGGCATAATGTGTGTGCGAAAATGCGATATTGCATTATTAATGGTCCATTCAGGGTCTGCTACTTAACAAACGCATTTCACTGCTGATATAGATTCTATGGTATGAATTAACAAGATTACCACATTACCACATTGAAGTGATCATGGTTCCGTGGCTGCAGAAATATTCTTATGAAGATAGACTGTCTATCCTTAGACTCATGCTTCTTACGTACAGGCGGCTACGTGGCGACCTAATAGAGGTATACAAAATAAAGAGGGTGAATTACAACATTAAAGATGAAACGCTATTCGCTGATGCGACATATGCACCGACCAGAGGCCATTCGTGTAAAATGATGATAGAACACTGTAATAAAGATGTCAGAAAATACTTTTTTACACAGAGAATTCGACCAATCTGGAATAGGCTACCACATGCGGTCGTTAGTGCTGAAACTTTAAACCAGTTCAAGGAATTGTTGGACTACCACTATATTGATATACAATATCAAACAGACTTCCCATAATATGTTCTTTTTATGTAATTTTGAAATGCGTAAGCACCGGAATTAAGAGTCGGCTAGACTCGTTCCGTAAAATATATGATATGATATTATCAGTATCACCAACATGATCGTCATTATCACCATATCAAGTGGACCCGGGGTAAAACAGACTCACAGCCCCACTGAGTTATAAGAGGCCCCTAGTGTGGTACCATGCATGTGAGCAGTTGAGTTCAGCTATGTACCAGTCCTTGGTCACCCATCATGCCAAACCTATTCTGTTTAATATACCATTTATATTTGTTGTCATACTTATTCTGTATTGTGGGGAGCGGAGGTCCATTTAAGTTTTAAGAACTTGTCCTCCAATCCCCTAGTATATGTATATGAATATACTATTAATATGTGACCCGCCATATCAAATCCAGTCGGGATTTGTTTTACCCTGTGCCAATGCATTATCTTATATATGCGAGTCGACCATAGGTCGCCTCGCATATATAAGAGAATGCATTGGCCTAAAAAAAAAATATCATTTTTTTTAAATAAATGTTTCTTACAATTTTTAGGACATAAAATAAAAAACACCCATTACCCTGCAGGGAGCCCCACACATATATAGAAGCATATAGAAGAGTGTCGTCTGCTCATGTTTGTCTGGGGCTCTGTATGGGTGAAATTATAAAATTGTTAAAGAATACAAGAAAAAAATATTAAATTTGTAAAAAAAATGTTAGACAACGACAATTTGTATTTTCGCATTCCGGTTAATCTGTCATCCTTAGCATTACTTCGTACTAAACATACTTTCAAATAATTTAATTTAAATCTGGTTACCGTATTCTACGACTCAGAGACTATAGAAACCAACAACAACATTTGAGTACAGTATCCGTTTAACATCACTTGCAGAAACGCCAGTGTTGGTTACTTGATCATCACATGACCTTCAGTGGTATCAGGATTGTGTTGATAACCAGCGATAATGCTGATTCGAGTTTGAAATAGTGGCTCAGCTGGCCCCACATATGACAGATGGTCATAATATGTCAAAATACAATATTGGCGGCGAGAGAGTGCCATTGAAAGCGACTCAATGCCCACCATGATGGGGACAAGGAGGTTGTTTTACATTACTGACACATATTTGTTTGTTTCAGATACTTCGTGGTGTGTAAAGACCCGCATCGGCGGTTGTCATGGAAACTGTCCTGGGTGATTGTGGTTATCGTCTGGTGCATGTCACTGGGCTGCTTAGCTCCATGGGCGTTCTACTACGAAACCGATGAATACCGAACATCACAACAAGTCCTGTGCACCTGCCGACAGAAATGGCCGTCGAATGATCTGGAAAAATTCTTTTTTCTCGGAGTCGTGTTTATTGTGTGTTATTTTGCTCCTCTCATGTTCATCGTTGTGTGTTATACGAAACTCGCGCACAAGGTTTGGAAGCGTCATATTCCAGGATTAGCGCACACGTCTGAAGCCATGGTCAAGTCAAAGTTCAAGGTCGCTAAGATGCTTGCCGTTTTAGTTCTCATGTTCTCTTTCTCGTGGCTGCCACTTTACGTTATTTACATTATAATTTATTTCGGCGGTCCCATGTCTAATGGTGTGCAGACAGTTCTACATAATATCATTATACCGATATCACAGTGGCTCGGTTTATCGAACAGCGCTGTCAATCCGATCATATACTTCTTCTTCATCAAGTCGATCCGGGCTCGATCTAAAGCCATGCTGATTGGGTTGATTAGGGGCGCAACCGGAACCGATACCCATCCAGTGCCCGCTACCTGACAGACACCACAGTGAATGGAGGGAATATGGCAAGCAATTACAACGCTATTCGAAACGAGGCTCCCTCGCATACCAGGCTCTCGCCGGCAATTCGCAGGCGCGGATCACCGGAATTGTCCGACTGAACGTGTTTGTGTGCAGTAAAGCAGATCCAGAATTGAATGTGTCATATGTCCACACCGGTGGACGCTCTTGACCACCTTGAAATGTGCGGCTCGAGTCCGCTAAAATGAGACAATTTATTAAAAACTATATGTAATGCACCCTCTTTAATTAGCTAGGGTCAACCACACATACACTTATATGACATGTGACGTTTGTTGCCATTGGCCACGAAAGTAACCTGACTCACGTGACCATTTCGCTTACACGTACACGGTCAAACCGTTTAGAATATTTGTGTACAACGTGTTGCGTACGAAACTTGTGGAAACAGATGAATAATCAATTATTCTGATACCGAATGGGCGGTCAACGCTGTGTGCAGCGGTGGGATAATATGATTTCCTTTTATTGTTTCGATTGAAGCAAATTAAGCATATCGGTGGTCGGTCGCACTGTGATCTTCTCACCACCCGACTATTTGTTTACACGTTCACTAGACACCACCCGACTATTGTGTACACGTTCACTAGACGTTGGCCGATATATATAGACGTGCATGTTTGGCGCCTTGAAAGCATGTGAGTGTACCGCCTCAGATCAGAGCATATGACCCGCCATATGTACCATTTGGTTTGCAGGCATAAATACAATATACTCGGATGTCATAAGAGCAATGCTTCTCGACATCAGAATACCTCTATATACTGCACCCCTCATCGAAATATTTATCGTAACTGCATATATGCCTACAGAGAGGGAATCCTGAGGTACTTTGGGGTGCGTGGTACGAATAAGGAACGCGTGTGAATAATTTGACACTTTTCATATAATGAATTACTATTGATAAGAATTACGAATAGGGTACTATGTTAAGAAGTTTGAACGACAATATTTTCTCACAAAATGACTGGATGTAAATATGGTCACTGATGATGTTGACAATGTTGTTGGTGCAGATGATGACGATGGTTAGTACATATGATGATGATGGCGGTGGTGATGATGATGATGATGGTGGTGGTGGTGGTGGTGAGATGATGATAATGATGATGAGTACAGATCCTGATGATGGCGATGGTGATGGTGTTGATGATGATGACGATGTTGATTGAGAAGATGTGAGTGGTAGTAATTGTATCAAGCGGTGATAGAGTGTGATTCAACTGTGACCGAATTTCCTCGGAAATCAAATCCTTCATTCCTGATATTGAATATTCCAATACTGTTCAGATGCAATCGATGTGTATATAGCTGTGAGAGTGATGGGAGTCATAACGATTTCGACTGTGGATCAACAATGTAATTATATGTGGATTCGTACAAGTGTAATAGACGTGGATCTGATTCACGCTCAATGAATGTCATATCACTACGTTGAAATCGCTAGCGTTGTTGTGGGTACCGTTGGTAAAGACCACATTTTCGAACTGAACGATACACGCTCAAACTTTCGCGCCTTCACCGTCGACAACTGAATTCGAACACAACTTTCATACTTTCCTACTCACATCGGCCACAAATATGCCCGCCAACGTGTAAGTGTTACGAATGCATACTTAGAATACCAGACAGACCATGAGTGAATGATATTGATTCTGTTTCATTTGCTTACTCAGCTGATAATGATTGGAATAATATCGATTCTGATGATAATTCACCCGACTGGTTTCGATTATCACATTACACCGTGCTATTGGGATGCATACATCTATGTTCTTTAGTGACATTTGTTGTGGTATACTGTATAGTATTTGATAAGTTGATTTCAATTGTGGTGTGTTTATAGTTTGGGAGGACCACACGTTTATACCATTGTGTTCGTACTATACATGTAAAGTGTCTCGTTCGGATAGTTGCATTTAACGTCTTCCTTGTGTATTCTTTCTTAGTTGCTATTTATTGAATTTGCATTCTGTAGCATTTGGTCGCATCCGTACGGACGTGCTTTGTGCATTATGTATTTCCATATATCCCACGCATGTGGATATATCCATTTACATGTGACATAGTACTAATATGTGTTTTTCTATTACAGGTTGAAACAATAAAATTGTTTAACAACCTTGGCGTCTTGCATTTGGCCCAACCACACGAAACATTTCAACACGAGGGATGGAAGACCACGAAAAGAGATTAAAACAACGGGGACTTGCCAAATCAAAATTCGTTCGAATTTCCAATACACTACATGAGATTCAAGAAAATTCGAATAAGGAATTGCTTGAGGACGTTCTTGGACAATTGGTTACTGCATACAGTACGTTGGATGACAAAACGGATCAAATTATCAGCGTAGTTCCAGATGGTGATAAAGCTAACGTTCTTCATGATGACATGGACCGTTTATATATGGACCTTTGCAATGCTAAAAGTCTCGTTCTAAGGCGACTGGCATCTTTTGAAAGAAATATTAAAAATGAACCTGCTAGCAGCTCCATACATGGATTGAAAATTAAGAAACTGGACCCACCAATGTTTTCAGGAAATATTCGAGACTACCCTAGTTTTCTACGAGATTTTAGCAGACACATGGTTCCTAACTTCGGCGAAGATCCGTTTGCGCTAAAAAGTTGTCTTTCCGGTGGGGCACTTTCCACAGTACTTGGAGTCGATGAAGATTACAGTAAGATGGTCGATAGACTTAATTCTAGATACGGAATGCCAGAATAACTCACAGAAGTTATCATTCGCGACATCGAATTGTTGGAGGATATTCCTGATGGTGATAGTGCTAGTTTCATACACATGGTGGACGTAGTTGAGCGCTGTTGGCTTGACCTTAAACAAGCTAACCTGGGACAAGAGATGAACAACTCTACAGTTACCATCCAAATCGAAAGATTGTTACCAAGGATTCAGAGACGCGAATGGACGCTGATGAAGCAACGGAACAGGAAGGGGAATTTAGCTATAGATTTTTCTGATTTCATGGAGTTTTTGATTGAGGAGAAGTCCGCTATGGAGAACATGCAAAGTTATTCGAATCGCATGCACGTGGACAGGAAATCCGTCAATACTTTGACAAAGGATGTACAATATAAGGAAAATTCACAGTTGTCGGACATGATTCAGTCGTTCAACGAACATATACACAACAATTCAGAGATTATTCGACAACTCACAGACAAGATCGGGTCGCTAGATGCTTCTAATCGAGGAAATAGTTCTAATACTAAATTAAATCCTCAAGCCGACTCTTTCGAAATGCAGTCACCGAGGTACAGAAGGTGTTGGTATCACTGTAGTGACTCTCATGCTATCGGATCATGTGTAGGTTTCGCCAGGCTTGATATCGGCACGAAATTGGAGACTGTTAAACAGAACGGAGCCTGTGAAATATGTCTTATGTTGAACCACCAAACTAGCGAATGTATGCACAAACAACCATGTGGAACGGTTGATGGTGTGTCTACCGGTTCTTGCCAAGAACTACACCACCCTTCACTTCATAAAATCAAAGCAAGGGCAGTTTCATCACATAGCAATGCTCAAATAGTTGATGGTGAACTATTGTGCAAAAGCATGCTGATGCTCAGTCGAGTCCAGTGTAAACAGAGACAGGTTGGGACACTTTGGGATCCCGGTGCTAATATGACACTTGTGACCCATCGTATGGCACGCGAATTTGGTCTGCAGGGTCGTGACGTTGACTTAACGATCACTAAGGTCGGCAATGTAACTGAACTGGTGAGAAGCAAACTGTACACAATTCCTCTTACTGATAAGCGTGGACACGTTTGGCATGTGAAAGCTTTTGGGTTGGAGGAGATTACTGCAAATGTTGGAGAGTCTGATCTGTCTGCTATTAGTAAATTATTCAGTGGTGTTTCTCCTATTGATGTTGAACGACCTGCAGGAAAAATCGACTTATTAATCGGTACCGATAATTGTATACTCCTACCAAAATTAAAACAGGAGTGTGAAAATCTTCAATTACTAGAGAACCAGTTTGGATTGTGCATTCGTGGACACCACGATTTGTTGAAATCTGGAGGAGAAACAAGTTCCAATTGGCTCTGTCATGTTAACGGTATGGAACTGGGATCAGCTAATACTTGTGCAAATTTGAAAATTCATGTTGAAGACAAATCAGAATTCTTTGTATCAGCACCGTTGAGTTCCACAATTGAAGATCGAGCTATACCGAACGCGGAACGAGGCAAGCGCGTGTCGGATGGAGTCATGTCTGGAGATTCGGTTTCGAGTGGTGAATCATCATGGTGGTTTGGTCATATGCGAGTGACATGTGGACGTAGCAATAATGGAAGGGTTAAAGAACAATTTGATTCCGCACAAAATTTCAGAGGAAGGTTCCGATTCGTTCGTGTCATAACTATTTTGGGATCGTTCATCGCGTTCATGGCTATCTTCCATATATTTATCGCCCAGTCTGGTATTTACATGGAAACGATTCCAGGAGTAGCAGTTAGGGCACCTCGACCATGTGTGTGTGAGGTGTCTGTTAAAGACAATGATAATGTCTACACTTTAGAAGTATATGGTCGCGGTTATCTTCAATGTGTGGCTATGAAATGGTGTGCTTTAAGTGTGTATAGTTTAAACTTAGGAACCATTCGAAGTGAGGATTCCATACATGCTGATTCAACATGTCCAGTCGACATACCATACATAAGGTGTATACGTGATGATTTGTATGCTCTACCTCTGAGGTCAACACAATAAGTGCTCGTGTTAGAACTACACATGCTGAGTTATTCTGGCGGGGGAGTGTATCAAGCGGTGATAAAGTGTGATTCAACTGTGACCGAATTTCCTCGGAAATCAAATCCTTCATTCCTGATATTGAATATTCCAATACTGTTCAGATGCAATCGATATGTATATAGCTGTGATTTCGACTGTGGATCAACAATGTAATTATATGTGGATTCGTACAAGTGTAATAGACGTGGATCTGATTCACGCTCAATGATTGTCATATCACTACGTTGAAATCGCTAGCGTTGTTGTGCCCATATAAAAATGTACCTGGGTAAATCCACCCAGGTTTTTTGGGCCGAAACCCAGGTAAAAATCTATCTACCAAGACATCCACCAACCATCAAGACCCCGCGAAACCTGGGTTTTACCATGATTTACCCACCTGAAACTGGATAAAAACCCTGGTATGGGTAAACCTGGGTGTAATTACCCAGGTGACCACACCCAGGTGTACCCTACCTGGGTGTTTCCCACCCAGGTCTACCCTGGTGTTTCCTACCTGGGTGTTTCCCCACCCAGGTGTACCATGGTGTTATTTACCCAGGTGTACCCTGGTGTTTCCTACCTGGGTGTTTCCCATCCAGGTTACCTAGGTGTTATTCACCCAGGTGTACCCTGGTGTTTCCTACCTGGGTGTTTCCCACCCAGGTGTACCTTGGTGTTATTCACCCAGGTGTACCCTGGTGTTTCCTACCTGGGTGTTTCCCACCCAGGTGTACCTTGGTGTTATTCACCCAGGTGTACCCTGGTGTTTCCTACCTGGGTGTTCCCCACCCAGGTGTACCTTGATGTTTCCAACCCAGGTATACCTTGGTGTTTTTTTTACGCCGGTGTACCTTGGTGTTTTCTTACCCAGGTGGATTTCCCATTGAGATGCACCTGGGTTAGAAAACCCCAAGGTACACCCAGGTAAGGAAACACCAAGGTACACCTGGGCAGGAAAACACCAAGGTACACCTGGGTAAGAAAACACCAAGGTACACCTGGGTAAGAAAACACCAAGGTACACCTGGGTAAGAAAACACCAAGGTACACATGGGTAGGAAACACCAAGGAACACCTGGGTGAATAACACCAAGGTACACCTGGGTGGGGATACCAAAGTGAAATGATGAGGATGGCAATGAAGTAGATTTTGATGGGATGCAGGGGTATTGTTATCAATGGAGTTGTTTTAGTATAATAGAACATTAAGGAAACTGATTGTGCAGCAATACAAGTTTATTCAAGGACAACAAACTAACTAAAGATAAAATACATGTATAGAAACACATGTAATATATAAATATATAAACTCATTAAACTGCATGGGTTAAAACTTACTGACAACAAGAGTTGGGTTAAAATTTTGATTAATAAACACTTGCAAAGTCCCTCTTCATACATGTATATGGTATGTTAGGCAAGTTACATGTACATGTAGTTGCAATGTATACTAGTACCGGTACATGACATACCGGTGGACACAAAAATCATTATTTTAGTTCCAATGTCATTTACCAGAATACATGTACATGGTGTACCTTGCAACTACATCTACAGTGAGGTAGTTTTGTCTCATTTAAACTTTCTAAATGGGTTTCTCCCTTTGAATGACATAAACTAATGTGAGTATACACATGAGCTGTGGTGTGAAATACACACCAAAAAAATATTTCTTAGTCTGAGGACATGTTTCCTGTCATTATCTTACTGCTTACAAATATAGATTTGTAATAATGTGCTGTAATGCTCCAGAAATAGTCATATTTTGTCCTGGTTGATAAGAACATATTATTTCTTAGTGTTAGAAGGACATGTTGTCTGATATTATTTGACTCATAAACCCCCAAATGTACATGTAAACAGAACATTCAGGAAAGAGACACACCATCTTTATCCTGTTTTATATCAGTACTAAGTAGCAATATTGATCAGATAGCAAAATATGCTATAAATAGATTTCAGATGGTAGAGATTAAACAATCACATTAATTGCACCAACTCGAAACAGTTAACATACCCTGTAGAATACAGACTATGATCAAGGAGGGTGTCACACACACCCCACCCCGCTTTGGTATGTGATATTCAAGCCATTTTCAGGTGGTATGCTATATACATGTACATACCCAATGTTATCTGGTACTAGGATTTCACACGGCAATATAACCGGCATTCACGATTCAGCAAAAAGGCTAGTATGCAGATATAATAGCAGAAAATTATAAAAATTTTGAGTATTTTCCAGCTTAAACAGACCCAAGTGATATATTTTTATCTAATTCAGTCTAATGGCTCTTGATATGTTGATGTTTTGGATACTATTTCAGCAAATGTGAGAAAAAGTGGCTTCTTTGGGGCATCAGCTTGTCTGAAAAATATATCAAGGTCCCCTAAATCCGATACTACATTTCAGAACAATCCAACCAGTGTCCCATGAAATGGTGGATAATAAACTATCATACCAAATTTGATTCAGATTTGATCACACAAACTAAAATTATGTTGCGGAAACCAGAAATTAACACGATTCTAAGTCGAAAAAGGGCCATAACTCTCGCAAAAATGAGCGGAGCACACCTATAACTTGACCTGTATTTTGGTCTGATAAACTTACATACCACATTTGGTTCAGATATGATCACACAAACTGAAGTTATCATCCGGAAACCTACAATTTTCAAAGTTTAAATGTCTATTAGGCGACACCAATTTTTAAGTCTGGTTTACGAACATGTGGGCTGATGTGGGGAGAAAAAAAGTAGATGCAGGAGGGGGAAAAAAATAAAAATAAAAAAAATTGTCCCCCCCAATTTATATCAAGTAAATCTTGAAATTTTACATAAATTTTACAAAAATTGTGAAAAAAAACTTTTAGAATGAAATTCTGAACCAAACAAGACATTTCTTGTCATGAAAATATGGATCTGCAAATGATCATAAGCAGAACCGGATGCGACAGCACATGAAAATCAGTACGCGTGTAAAAAAAATTTGGGACAAAAAATAAAAAAAAAAATTCATGAAATGGAAAAAAAGTTGTAGGAGGTGTTCGTAAACCGGACTTAAAAATTGGTGTCGCCTTATGTGTATATAACTCATATAGCTAACTATTAAAGGTGCTCAATCAGATTCGATGGTCCCCATATAATTAGATTCCAACAACAACATTTTTTTTAGAAATGCTGCTTCAGTAATATCAGAATCGATTAATTGCCCAAAAATAATGCTAACCACTGTCAACTACATGTATAGTATAAAATCGCCTGATACGTTATATTTATCAACATGCTGTTCGACGAAGTTTGACCTTATTATCAACACAAAGCCTCTTCATTTTAGAGTTATCCATCTTCATCCGCAATTTGGTCTGAGACCGTCGGCTCGTCAAATTTTTCTGGGCCACTATTAAGTATCGATGGTGATAAATATTAAAATTTCAAAAATTGATATCTAATAACTCTGAGCTTTGATACATGTAGGTGGGTCCCTCGACTTGATTAAAATATTTTTACCCCCCCCCCCCCCGATTCCATATACATGTATATGTAAATAGCAAATGAGGGGCACTTAATCGGATTATGCATCT
Source organism: Siphonodentalium dalli (assembly GCA_032622095.1). Lineage (NCBI taxonomy): Eukaryota > Metazoa > Mollusca > Scaphopoda > Gadilida > Siphonodentaliidae > Siphonodentalium > Siphonodentalium dalli. Next base: position 59,732,287 of record CP136062.1, read on the forward strand.
TTAAACTGTATTTGAATTTAAAGATGCATAATCTGATGATTAAGGGCCCCCTGAATTAATGCTCGCACATTACTCTTTATTTGGACTTGGGGGGTAAAAGATATTTGGTACGAGTCGAGGAACCCACCACCTATCAAAGCTCAGAGTTATTAGATATCAATTTTTGAAATATACTATTTTTCACGATCAAGAATTAATAGTGGCCCACGGTCTCGGACCAAATTTCAGATGAAGATGGATAACTCTAAAATCAAGAGGCTTTCTGTTGATAATAAGGCCAAATTTTGTAGAACAACATGTTGATAAATAACATATGTCAGGCAATTGTATACTTTAGTTGACAGTGGTTAGCATTATTTTAGGGCAATTAATCAATTCTGATAACGTAACTGAAGCAGCCTTTCTAAATACAAATGTATGATGTTGGAATCTGATTATATGGGTATCATCGAACCGGATTGAGTACCTTTAAAATGAACTGTATCCAGTATAAACATGTTAAACCTGATAATTAATTAGAGCATGCAGTCCCTGTTGACATGCGGTATCCGCTGGTAATCTTACCACAGTAATATGTGTTAACTGTGATAACCAAGTTAATTGTTTTTACCACAAAAATTCTGAATTCTATCTAGACATTTTGAAACAATAAAAAAAAATTCTGGTGTGATTACAATGTCAACTTTAAAACAAAATTCATATTAACATCGCATGAAAAATACAGCCTAACTGCAAATGTGAGGTGGACCACATTCTGCGGCGGTATAACTGACTGCGGTTGATCGCATGAACACGCCTGAATACTGCAGTAATACCCGAGTAATATAAGGCGAGTTGATTAATTAAAGCATAGCTGTAATTTTACATGTATGTTCTATAGACTTTGTTGGGAAAGAGAATATAGCTGTGCGACAATGTTAATCCTGATGAGCTAAGTTAGAAATTTTTCAATCGAAACCTCATAAAAAAAAATTGAAATTCAGTTCTCAATTTTCGAACACTTCTAGGAAATTGTTCAAAAATATTGTTAAAAGATGCCCATTCGATTTGACACTGTAAATATACCCTGTTCAAGTGGTCCTGCTAATGTGCTATGATGCGGTTGGGTCCTGCTTATTTGCTATGAATTGCACTACCCGCATCATAGCAATTCAGCAGGACCACCAGCATCATAGCATATTAGCAGGACCACTTGGACAGTGGTAAAATAGTTTGTTTTCCATACGGATACGTGTTTTCAAATAATCATGTAATGATATCTAACATACATGTATATGATCCCATTTATAAGTTTTATTCATCACGGCCAGATAAACTTTGTATACAGACAGTTTTACCAAACTTAGAATTTTTATTAGGTGCTTTCATTGTAGCTGTAATTACTAGTATTAAAAGAGTGCTCAATAAAGTTTGTTTTATCATTTATGCTCATTTGGAATTTGGATGCTATTTAATTCTGTTTATCTATATAATTGGCTGCACTGCTAAATTTTGACTCATTTCAGTCATTTGATGTCAGTACATGTAGTTGTCCATCGAAATGGCGAACACAACCAAAGACAAATTACAAGAGGAAAGACAACAAATACATTTGATGTGCACTAAAACAGATACAGTAGTGCCCTAAGAAATCGACCCCTTAACCACAGCAGAATTATGTGTAACTTTCAGGATTTAGTCGGATATATGGCTTGTTGCCATTCATCGGAAAGCTCTCCCCGAGTTTAATACCCGTAATTCTGCTGTGGTTAAGGAGTCGATTAATTAGAGCATTACTGTAGTTACAAATGTATGTCTAGCCTCCTGTTGTGTCACTAATAAGATCTTTAATTCACATATGGTACACATGTACATGTACATGTACTATATAGTACCCGTTCAAGCGTTTACAAGTGTCAGTCATCGAGAAACTGACCAAAAGTTTTGGTAGTATATAATATAGGCTAGCACTGCACTTGGGCTACATGTACTGTAAGTGATTATAATGTACTATTTTTATATTCTGCTGTGAAAGTGTTGCTGAATGAAATTTAAGTTTACCCCGATATTCTAAGTCCGCTCGACTAAGATGGGTTTTTTCTCGAAAACTGATATCTGAATATACATGACTTTTTGTACGTCTTCCACTGGTTGGTATTCCCTCTAAAATGACTAATTTTAACTGATTAGATTAGCCCTGGTATGGAAAACTCTAACTGTTATAGCCCGATGAGCGGTTTACTGCCAACAGCGGTGATGATATGATGACCAGCGTTGTGCATGGCATATGTTGATCCAGGTAAGAATGCTACCATACATTCCAAACATTCATTAAATATCTTATTAATAGTAACCCAAACTACACAAGAGACTAGTATAACTAAGATTGGGCTCGATTAATGATGTGACACTTTCAGTACTTCATTTACTAGTAGCCTGGTACTGGTGGGCCTGGCTACAGATACTTGTTTGGCGTGTTTGAGGCCTGTGGCACAAGGGCAGCAGAATCAATTAAAATTTCTCTTATTGTAGTGTAGTACATGTACATGAATAGTACCGGTAGTACAGCACACAAAGAGGTATATAGTACCGGCACATGTACATGTATTCTCTCTGTTTTCACACATGTTTTTTTTCAATTTAACAACATGAGTCTTTTATGACACATACATGTACTAAAGTGAAAGTAGGCCTACATGTATATAATGTGCACCCAGTATACCGGTACATGTACTGATATATTACATTGCAATACAGTCCGAGTACAATGATATAGCAAAATTATGCATAGTAGAATAACAACCTTTTGTACAAACAGTCCTGACAATGATATACCGGGATATCATGGTGATAGTTCATACATTTGGAATTACCGAATACCTGAGTTTGTGGATAGACCGCTTCATGCGATGTTTATGTGAATTTTTATTTTTAAGTCGGCATTGCGTACGGTAGTCCTATAAACCACACCAGAGAATAGCAATTGTCGGTCAGTGACCAACTTCTTATGTTTATGCAATCGATACAATCCGGTTCTGCTTTTGATGTCCAGTTCGATATTTGTGGTGTGTTCTTGTGCAAAAATATAATTCTAACTAATGCGCCAAAAATCAGGTTTATAAATTTATCCATTCTTGAGCAAGAGCAACTCGTAAAACTTGTATGGTATAACATTCCAAACTGAGTATTTCTGCTATCAAACCATATGATAATAATGTTGAACCGGACATCGAAATCTGAACCGCATTTATGGATTGCAGCACGTGATGTTGAATAAACAGTTATAGAGGATATACAGTAATGCTCTAATTAATCGACTCCTTAACTACAGCAGAATTATGGGTAACTTTTCAGGATTTAGTCGGAAATATGGGTTGATGCCATTCATCGGAGCTCTCGGTGAGAGCTTTCCGATGAATGGCAACAAGCCATATTTCGGACTAAATCCTGAAAAGTTACCCATAATTCTGCTGTAGTTAAGGAGTCGATTAATTAGCTCTAGAATTACTGTAACATGGTTTATAATATACAAATGTATACTGTATGGGAAACATCAGAGGTTTACAAAGTAATAAAAACATTTGATTTGTTCTTTATTCTTGTGGTTATATACACGTACATGTATACATGTATTCTAAAAATAAATGTCCTTTACAACGTGGATCAATGAAATGCGGTTGTTGCATTTAAAATGCATTGAGGGTGCATTGTGTCACGCCACTTTGTAAATGCCTTAATGACAGCATTTAAATTAAATGCACTGCATTGGGAATAATCGCAGTCGCATTGAAATTACCGATCATTGCGCCGAAAAAGTATACTAGTATGAACACCCAAATAACGATACGATAGTGTATTTTGCAATTTTAGTTATAATTTTGTTTAATTTAAATTCACATCTGAATAATTCTGTGTTATTTTCCCACTCCTGGTGTACATGTACATGTTCGGAATCGGACATTCATGATGTAGTTTTCCATTCAAAATGGAATAAACATAAATAAACACTGTTGACATTAATTGTTTTATAATCAGAATCTGAGAATCATGATTCTCATTTTGATTCTAGTAAAAAGTCTTGATTCCCTGTAGAAAGTGAAACACTAACATTTTGATTATTGCCAAAAATCTGATGGATTTTAAGGCCTGCATCAAGACATTTGTTTGTGAATAAATCAAGGTAAATGTGTTAAAATATGAACGCATTTACAAATGCGTTGCTCCAAAATCGCAAAGTAGATTCGAACATGTGGTCGCTTTTCTAAGAAATTTGTGAGTGGTCTGTACATGCACATACATGTAAGTTACTTGACCAATTACACAAGGAGTCGAGGGACACAATCAATGAGGACGTTTGTACTAAAAAATATTTTTTTTACGCAAGGAACGAACACAAGGCCACTTTCTTAATTTATATTATGAGCCAACAAGACAGATCGTAAATCGCTGTTATATGACAATATATGTGGCCATCATAATGGTCGACAGGCATGACGCCAACAAAAACCAATATGTCAGGCCAATATAAAGAAGTCGCGACTTATTGCTGGTGGAACCTATTAAAGGCATCGTTCCATTTCGTTAATAACAACTTACATGTAACATTCACCTCCACCTCTTTACTCTTGGGCTCCAAATAAATATGCATGCACCAGCTGCATCCACGTTTATTATTTTTCTTGGGAAATCCCCCCCCCCCTTGCACAGTGCTTATTTGGGTCTGCACGTTTATTAATATTTTGAAGCTATGAAAATTTAAATCAGCACAAATTCAAGATTTCTATATGATTCAGATGTAAAAATGATCAACACGTCTACATTAGTTACTAGCTAAACAAGACATTTTGTCATATGTTTATACTTTACTGTGAAATTGCGTTTCTTCCGTTCTCCATGAACGGATTCTCAAAATGTTTGGTTTTCCAAAAAACAAGGATTCGAACTGTCTGAACTGAACTCCATGCGTTTGTTTAAATAGATGAATAAATAATGGGAAAGACATACAATCCTAGTTCATAATGAATTTAAGTATATAAATATAAATAATAAACGGCGGATTCAACGTGGTCATGGATTTTGACCGTGTTAAAAAAATCAGCAAACTCTGCATGAACCCCGAAGTTTGCTGATTTTTTCTCGCGGTCAAAACCCCATGACCGCATTGAAACCGCCGTTCATTTCTTATATGAATAACACAATTTAAGATTGGTGAATTATTTCTTTTGGTTAATTTAATAAACGTACAGGACCAAATAACGATCGTACAGGTGGGAATTTTACCTCGATTTTAATAATCGTACATTAGGCACTCAAGAGTAGTACATATTCAAGTATGTGGCAAACCAAAAAAACACCACATGATACATACATGTACTAGTACCTGTACTACATGTTGACTCGTATACCTGAACCTGCTATAAAAATTATTTGGTTAACCACAGTTGATGTTTTGCTCAGAGTTCCCCCTGCACTATTATTTGGGTCTGTACTTTTATTAACTTTCAATGGAATTTCCCCCCCCCCCCGCACTATTATTTGGGCCTGCACTTTTATTTGGAGCCTGAGAGTAAGTTGCATTGACATTTATTTTCACGAATTACCATGCTAAAGGCCAAAGAAAAAAGATTGTATGTTTCCGGTAAAAAAATTTAGGGTAGGTAGGTAGGGAATTTTTTTTATTTTATTTTATTTTGATATTTTTTATCCAGCTGCAGAAATATTGAACTACCTCGACCAAAGTGACATAAAATGCCAACCCGTGCCATGGGGAAAGTATTACTTGATCAACACAGTGGAAATATACATTAAGATTGATAAAAAATCAAACTTACTTCATGCTTACGTATGTTTTTTATTATATCTAATACCACATTTTCATAAATTTGGCTATAAACTTGGTACAAAATTGATGTCACTAACTTTTTATAAGAATTTTACCAATAATACCGCCATTATACCGTACATGTATTGTGACGATTACATCCCATTGTCTGGGGTAGCCAGTACACCCACCGAGCATGCCTGGTTTTTGGAAACAGTAGCTACTAGTACATGTATACACCTAATATATGCAGTGATAACCTCTTTACATGTATATATACAGATACACACCCACCATGTCTGTTGATAGTGTTCCATAAGTCCCAAACAAGACATAAAGCAGGCAGGAGATCCACTCTCAGGAAATTAAAATTGCGAAAATTTTGACTTTTTCTCAAAATATCAATAAAAAGTTTAGGGTCGGCGGGTTATTTTTAGGGTCGGTCGATGTACGGAAACATAGTATCTTTTTTCTTTGGCCTAAGGAACATTGCAACTGGTTTGAAGTAACATGACCGCGTTGCGTCAACACTGGAACTGCATTGATGGTAATTTTCAACATGGTCTCACTGAGGTTCTATCAAATATAAATACTAGTATGGTTGAGGAACTTGAGGGAGACAATTATTTTGAGAATATGTGATCCTGTGTTAACATGAGCCTAAGGCGACACCAATTTTTAAGTCTGGTTTACGAACACCTCCTACAACTTTGTTTCCATTTCATGAAAATTTTTTTTAATTTTTTTGTCCCAAAATATTTTACACGCGTACTGATTTTCATGTGCTGTCGCATCCGGTTCTGCTTATGATCATTTACAGATCCATATTTTCATGTATTTCATGACAAGATATGTCTTGTTTGGTTTGAACAGAATTTCATTCAAAAACATTTTTTCACAATTTTTGTAAATTTTATGTAAAATTCCACGATTTACTTGATATAAATTGGGGGGACAATCTTTTTTATTTTTATTTTTTTCCCTCCTGCATCTACTTTTTTCTCTCCCCACATCGTAAACCAGACTTAAAAATTGGTGTCGCTTAAATATCATCTGATGGAGTCAAAATCATTGAACCGTCACTTATGCATGCACATGTTGTCTTGATGTTGAGTCTGGCTTTCATCATTTTCATTAGTTTTACTGTTAATATCCACCAAAGGTTGAGGTGTTATGGAACAACTGTATGGCATCGTATGATTCGTATACTGTTATCTTCCGAGTAAATATGGAGTCTCTAATTCTTTTATCAGTCACGCATCTACTCATCAAATAGTATAATCCTCAAATATTTGTAGTCCAGGTGATCTCGACTGCACAGTACATGTATAAACATTCATCTGTGCACAGTGTGTTTTAAATTTCTTTGCCGTGTAACAACTGTTGTCCCAAGTTTCAATGCCTTGTCCTCCTGGTATGTAGGGATTACCAATTTACCATTGCCGTGTTTTAATTTGCAATTTTGATGATGACGCTCACTAAGCTTGTTGATAATTTTCTTTGTCGTGTAACAACTGTTGTACCAAGTTTCTACGCCGCGTCCTCCTGGTATTTAGGGATTACCGGTGCCTTTAATAGCGTCAGATGCATCATTGCCAGTTAATGTACATTAGAGTGGAACTGAATTAACAATGTCACATTGACACAGTACTCAGTTAAGACCAGTAAAACAGCAAAAGTAGTATTATTGTACAGCAGGCTTATCACCATCAGTACTTACTACATGTACTGACCCCTTACTATCGTGGATCAATCTGAATCTGAATGGTTACGCTGCAGATCCCAATTATGGTAATTTCGCAGCGGGCGAGAGAGTCTCAGATCTTTTCCTTCAGCGCACTCTTGAAGGAATCCACAGGCTGTTGTTGTAGGATTAAGGATTCCTCCAGCTGATTCCAGTCGCATATAGTTCGAACAAATGTGGAATTAGCGAACTGAGCTGACACGTATGGTATAGCCTCGTAGCACTGACTGTTGTTCCTTTAAATTAGGTGCCGAGGAATTTGGCTGGTGACGTAGCCTGTCAGAACTTTGCTCTGCGATCTAAGACGCCTTGTTTCGGGTGTAAAGTATTGATTAGGCGGTATAGCCGGGCCCAATCCACCCACCACCTTACTCATGAATCCCAGCCGATTTATTTTCCGCCGTTTCTGCAATGTTGGTAAATCTAGCTCGTAGAGGATCTTGGTCATATATCCATCTTCTTTGCTCTTATAGTCTCTTTTAATGAAACGGGCTGCTCTACGCTGGATTCTTTCCAGCTTGTCGATGTGATTTTGTTGGTAGGGGTCCCAGATGGTGTCTGCGTAGTCCATGATGATGATCTTCAAACTTCTCAATTCTTCTTCTTCTGGACAGGTGCATTATGAGCAGGCCATTGGCACTACATCATGATTGTACCGGTACCACAAATTCAATTTTGAGAAAATATTCTGGTTATGGCCAGGTAGCTGAGGTACTGTTCAATACTATAGTTGATCCGTTTCGTTATCGCAGCTTAATTCTTACTGTTCCGGGAATTGAAATATTTTTTGTCACATGAAATTCAGTCTTTTTCGATATTTGCGCACATCCATGGGGAGAAATCGGCGAATCTTATATATAAGTCCACAGTTTATCCGTTTGTAGCCAATACACCATTTCCTTCTGTCAATCCGCGTTGATTCGCGACAAAATTAACTCAAAATACCACAAGGAATTATCCGCGCTCCATTTTGAAGAACGATAACTAAAAGTTAAGATTGTAATTTGGCTGCAGAAACGAAACGAAACGAATTTTGAAACACAATAATTGTATTCACTAATATTTTCCTGTTGGTATATGGTCTACTATAGTATATGCAATCATTTATTTGAAATAATAAGTATCACTTAGAGAATAATTCTTACTGATAATTAGAAATCTCTTTATTTTGTATCCCTTTAATATTAAATAATGGCCCTGAAAATTGTCTGTTTGTCAGTTTAATGTTCACTAATTATAGCTAGGCTGTTAGATAAAGTATGATATTGCTTCATTTGTCCGGGGTAGTGTATTGTCATACTGTCATAATAAACTTCAAGTAATAAGGTAACTACTCGTCAATGATGCTTGAATACATAAATGATTAATAAGGTAACAACTACCCGTCAATGATCGACGTCTTAATATAGAAAGGTTTTATAAGGTAACTAACTACACGGCAATGATACTTATTATAGAAGGTTAATAATTTAACTTCTTGTCAATGATGCTTTAATATAGAAAGGGTTAATAAGGTAACTACCCGTCAATAATGCTTTAGTGTAGAAATGGTTACTAAGGTAACTACATGTCAATGATGCTTTAATAAAGAAAGGGTTAATAAGATAAAGTTCTACACGTCAATGATGCTTAAATATAGAAAGGGCTAATAGGGTAACTACACGTCAATGATGTTTTAATATAGAAAGGGTTAATATGGTAATTACACGCCAATGGTGCTTTAATATAGAAAGGGTTAATATGGTAACTACCGTCCATGATGCTTTAATATATAACTGGCTACTATGATAACTACATGTCAATGATGCTTTATTGTAGAAAGGGTTAATAATGTAACTAATCACCAATGATACTCATTATAAAAAGGGTTAATAAGGTAACTGCCTGTCAATTATTGCTTCAACGTAGAAAGGGTTAATAAGGTAATTACACGCCAATGGTGCTTTAATATAGAAAGGGTTAATATGGTAACTATCAGTCAATGATGCTTTAATATAGAAAGTGTTATAATATGGTAACTGCACGTCAATGATGCTTTGATACAAAAATGGTTAATAAGGTAATTACCCGTCAATGGCGCTTTAATATAGAAATGGTTTATAATGTAACTACTCACCAATGATACTTAGTATAGAAAGGGTTGTTTAATGTAACTACCTGTCAATTAATGCTTTAATATAGAAAAGGTTAATAAGGTAACTACACGCCAATGATACTTAGTATAGAAAGGGTTGGTAAGGTAACTACACGACAATGATACTTTAGTATATAGAGGGTTAATTAGGCAACTACCCGTCAACGATGCTTTAATATAGAAAGGGTTAACAACTACATGTCAATGCTGCTTTAATACAGAAATGGTTAATAAGGTAACTTCACGTCAATGATGCTTTAATATAGAAAGGGTTAATACTGTAACTACTCACCAATGATACTTAGTATAGAACGGGTTAATAAGATAACTACCCAGCAATAATGATGCTTTAATATAGAGAGGGTTATAATAAGGTAACTACACGTCAATGATGCTTTAATACATAAATGGTTAATAAGGTAACTACCCGCCAATGGCGCTTTAATATAGAAAGGGTTAATAATGCAACTACTCACCAATGATACTTAGTATAGAAAGGGTTAATAAGGTAACTACCTGTCAATTAATGCTTTAATATAGAAAGGGTTAATAAGGCAACTACACGCCAACGGTACTTAGTATAGAAAGGGTTAATAAGGTAACTATATACGACAATGATACTTTGGTATATACACAGTTAAGGAGCCAACTACCCGCCAATGATGCTATACTATAGAAAGGGTTAACATTGTAACTACACATCAATGATATTTTAATATAGAAAGGGTTAATAAGGTAACTACGCGTCAATGATGCTTTAATAAAGAAAGGGTTAATAAGGTAACTTCACATCAATGGTGCTTTAATATAGAAAGGGTTAATAATGTAACTACTCACCAATGTTACTTAGTATAGAAAGGGTTAATAAGGTAACTACCTGTCAATTAATGATTTAATATAGAATGGTTAATAAGGTAACTACACGCCAATGGTGCTGTAATATAGAAAGGGTTAATAAGGTGACTTCAATGCAGATTATACAGTTTAACAAAATACCACAGGTGTATATATCCGGGTGAACACTGTAGTAAATACCTGGGCGAAACCCTGGTGTAAATACCTGGGTGTAAATACCTGGTGTAAATACCTGGGTGTAAATCCGTAAAAACCCGGGTAAACTGGGGTTTATACCTAACATATATAGAAAACACCTGGGTAAATCTATATAAATCCCTGATTTACCTGGGTGTAACCTGGGTGTGACCTGGGTGGAACCAGGGTAAAACCTATATGTACCGGGGTATACCTAGGTAAACACCAAGATTTACCCAGGTACATTTTTATATGGGTGGGTACCGTTGGTAAAGACCACATTTTCGAACTGAACGATACACGCTCAAACTTTCGCGCCTTCACCGTCGACAACTGAATTCGAACACAACTTTCATACTTTCCTACTCACATCGGCCACAAATATGCCCGCCAACGTGTAAGTGTTACGAATACATACTTAGAATACCAGACAGACCATGAGTGAATGATATTGATTCTGTTTCATTTGCTTACTCAGCTGATAATGATTGGAATAATATCGATTCTGATGATAATTCACCCGACTGGTTTCGATTATCATATTACACCGTGCTATTGGGATGCATACATCTATGTTCTTTAGTGACATTTGTTGTGGTATACTGTATAGTATTTGATAAGTTGATTTCAATTGTGGTGTGTTTATAGTTTGGGAGGACCACACGTTTATACCATTGTGTTCGTACTATACATGTAAAGTGTCTCGTTCGGATAGTTGCATTTAACGTCTTCCTTGTGTATTCTTTCTTAGTTGCTATTTATTGAATTTGCATTCTGTAGCATTTGGTCGCATCCGTACGGACGTGCTTTGTGCATTATGTATTTCCATATATCCCATGCATGTGGATATATCCATTTACATGTGACATAGTACTAATATGTGTTTTTCTATTACAGGTTGAAACAATAAAATTGTTTAACAACCTTGGCGTCTTGCATTTGGCCCAACCACACGAAACAGTAATGGTGATGATCGACGATGATGGTAGTGGTAGACATTTATAATACTGTTGATCTTGAACGCGATGAAGATTTTTGCACAAGTCACTATAATCATTTGCACTAGGTCAGATTGATCTAACAGGCTGCATTTCAGCTGGAGGGTCGATGTATGTAAATACATTATGTAGATACATGCATATTCCTTGTTTAACTCTTATCAATATTTTGTATATTATCTCCTTTTTATATCTCTCAATATCAATTTATGTACATTGGATGAGAGAATAAAGCATATCAAGTCGTCACTGTAGTGTCTTATACAGTATGAAACGAATGACGCAGAATAAACTGGGGACGAGTTAGATTCTATTTATTACATGATCGAAAACCTCGATAGAACATAATTAAATCAACAAACATGGGACGTGAAACTAACATCGGTTTGTGGTGACATTTGTCCGCGTAAAGAAAAAAATCCAGATAAATAAAGATTCTTTGACGTATTGAATGGCGTAAATTTAATGAAATAACTTTGCAAACTCTTCACTCAGTAGAGTTTGTTGGCGGGGGGGGGGGGGGGGGGGGCAAACGACGAACCCGACAAAGGTCACATTTGCGCAACAATAGGTTTATTGAATCGAATAAGAGTAGGACCATGTACTAAAAAGCTTTTCCCGACACATCAAACCTTTTATATGCATGAAAACGTGTGGTATACTTTTCATGACATCTACATTTCATTTTTGCTGTATGTTGTACTAAATCCATATATAAATGATCTGAATAAAATGATAAAAACAAACAAATACACAATCGAATGAAATGGTTTACTGTCATGACCAATCTCAGCTTATTATCAATACATACAACAATATCAGCTATAGTACCATAGTTGCAAAATAATGCCAAATATGAACCTTCTCTCGAAGAACACCCCCTGCATCCAGATATGTCTATAGCGGTGGACATGTCTATATTGGTAGAAATGTCTATAGCACTTGTTTCAAAGCACGTGGTTCTAGGGTAATTTTTGTTCGACTGAACACAGCTTTCTCCAACATATAGTCTTTTTCTAAGTTATATCACATACCCAGGTTGAATATTATTATGGAGTTGTTACGGCCATATGTGTGCCTTATTCGGGCTTTCACAAACTTTATGTTGGCACTAACGTGGGCAACGGCATATAGGACCATATATATCCCAAGACATTCCTTGGTCCCGATTATCGCCCATGTCGGGTTTAGAACCTGCGCCAATCTCGTCTACCCCAGATGCGATGACCCTATCCACGAATTAACCACATTGGCTACGGCGACATCCATAAAAGGAAGCAATTTCACCGAGAGACGGGAAGCGTTTCAATATATGTTCTCGGCCATGATTCTATTCAACAATTTTAGTCACATTACCAGCTGACAGCTTTGATGTCAATGTTCGTTCATTATAAGTATTCGTATTGACTTCAAACGAATCTTGTTGTGATTATCCCGTCTGTTGTGGAACAAACACAGGACCGGGCACTTATACGTCACCATTTTCTCGAATATGGCGGTAAAATGTCTGAGATATATTTTGTTTGAGTCCCATGAGTGTCTCGAAAGATATATCGATTTTTTATGAGCGGCGGCAAGCTTCGCTATATTTTCCAGACATGATTTAGAAGGGTTATGTAGTCAACCAAAAAACACTATATGTATCCTTTTTATTATATGCGCCTTATTAATGCTCAAAGTTGTTAAATTAACTCTCACTTAAGTAAATTATTAAGTCCACTTAATTAAAGAGCACGCGTCATTGTTTACAAACAGGCGGGAGTGCGGTACACGTATATATGTACTGGGCATATTGTTTCGCGATCGCGTAAATTGGCGGCAAGCTGCAGTGAAATAACGAAATCGTATTTCACTGTGACATCTAAGAGATAGATCATCGTTTCGGTAATTTCCCACTATTTTATAGACAAGAATATAATAAAAGTGCTATATATAGTTTTTCCCCAATACCCAGTAACTTGATTATGTTTTTTATACTCACTACTGTCTACCGCCAAACTCCATGCATGGTTTATCTCCCTTGATGACTCCATGCATGGTTTGTCTCCCTTGACGATTCGATAAGACCGCTGCAACCGGCGACATTTCACCCACATTTTGTGGACCGCGATAATCGTATACACACATAACGAACAGCGCTACAAATTTCCCGTATAGTCAGCCCACAATAATATAATATATATTTATATGTAATATGTAATACTAGGGGTTGCCCGTCACAAAATGACGGGTATATAAATGTTCTTTATCATTTTCTAGTGTCCGCTTTCATGGACACATGAAATGGTCATGCTTCTCTTTTTTTGTTACTGGATGCGCGTTGGAACACTTTATTTCACTAAAACTGTATTTCTACACAACCAGTCTACATATGCGCATGCACATATTGAACGAAACAAAATCAGTATATTATTTAAATACTACTATGCACCAACTGAAACATACTCAATTCAGGAGCCTTCATTTGGGAGCTTGTTGCACATTTTGAACGGACCCACTTAGGAACCTGTATTCCGCATGCCGCCTAATTATAACACGCCTGCACTGTGCGGTCCATTTGTATGAACACTTTTCAATAAAATTGTATTTTTTACCCTCACCCCATCTCCCCAACCCATGCATATGCGTGCACATATGGAACGCAACAATCAAAATATTGTACTTTATCTATACTGAAACAGGCTCAATTCGGGAGACTTTATTCAGCTGGGAGGGGTCTACAGCCCCTTTCTGCGCATCGCGCACATTATATATGATCTTGAAATGCGTGAGCTTCGCGCACATATAGGGAGCTTGCAGAACATTTTAAACGGACCCCCTTTGGAACCTGTATTCAGCATGCAGCCTAATGATCACACGCCATGCATTGCGCGGTGATCATTTGTATGAAAACTTTATTTAAATAAAACTGTATTTTTGCCCCCGGCACCATCATCTCCCCAACCCACGTATATGCATGCACATATAGAACGCAACAATCAAGATATTTTACTTTAGCTATCACTACTGCAAGTTTAAATATTAAAACCACATTAAATGGTCATTAAAGTTATGTCATTAAAAAACCTTTAATATATCCTCAAATTTTCCATTAAAATATTTGTAAATTGTCATTAAAATATGCCAATAGTTAGAACATTAAATCACCATTAAAAAAAATTAAGTATCCATTAAAACATGTTTTAAACGTCCATTAAACTGGTTTAATGATCCTATTCGTTGTTGGTTTTAATGCGCTTAAATTCGACATTCACTTTTCCCACCATTTTAATGTTCTTATTTTTTTTAAACGTCCATTAAACTGGTTTAATGATCCTATTTGTTGTTGTTTTTAATGCGCTTAAATTCGACATTAACTTTTTTTCAGAATTTTAACGTTCTTATTTTTTTCAGTTTTACCTATCAGTTAATTAATGCAGTATTCATTTATCATTAATTTCCATGAGTGTTGCATTTTGTACTTTTAATGCACATTTAATGGTGCATTAAATAGATCATTATAGTAGTATACATAATTAAAAACAGCATTAATTTAACATTAAATTGTTAACCTGGATTTCGGAATTTTATTGCAGGGCATTAATTAACTGTATATTAACATTCTTATTGTTGCTCTAGCAATTTTAATGTACGCCACTAACAGTACATTAAAGTTATTAACGGGCAGTTAGCAATCATAATGCATTTTAATGATATTGTTTCCTCGTTATAATGTATGTTCTACAGTTATTTCTCATTCCTAGTGTAAATTCCTTCAGTTAATATTCATAACTAAATGGTATTATATGAAATGTGTTTTAAGTTCATGCAATACTCACAGTTTATGTGTCAAATCCTACTAATCATATTCCAGGTAACGATACAAACCTACCATGTTGTGGATAGCTAGCCGTTACAGAAAACCCCGCTTTAATTTCAAATTCAAATTAAGTATTCCTACGCAGGGGAAACACCCCTGCTTCAATTTGCAAATTAAATTTAAGTATTCCTACGCCCCATATGTTGTAAATTATCACATCGCCTGGTTCTGTTTCAAATATCATTGGCAAACTCCAGACACAGTTGTGTCTCATCAATCCGCTGAGAATCACAGCTATAGCCTATAGGGCACGTGCACTGTATGGAGTTTGTATCACTGGTTCCAATTAAATTATGTTTACATTCCAGCAGTTGTGGTATTATGTTAAGGCTGGTGCCATGCGAGACATCAATCAAGTATCCATGTCACTCTTTGTCGAGGTAATGATGTATACATAATGATTGATTTTACAATCAGGTAAATATACTAGCATACCACCTACTCATTGAACATCCTGGCATTACACAATTAAAGGGGCAGTCAACGTTTATAAGCTATTTTCAAAGTGGAAGTTATTTGTTTTATATCGCTATTTCATAGGTATTTGACACATATTTTTAGGTCGGACATCATTTTTTATGTGGTATATTGCTATGAACTTGTCTCAAATAAATCAGGTCCAGTTTACTTGTTATACAGTACGAAAACGTTGTACCTTTTTAACAATTTAATAGCAAGTTGAGGTCAACGCGGTATAACACTATATTGCGTCAGTACGCCTATCTAAAACCACGTGGTAAAATAAACATGGCGCATAGGGACGTATAGCTAGAGGGTTCCGTTAAGGGGGGGGCTAATAAATATGCGTAATTCAATTTGCACCCCACTTGGCTGTTCCTTCAAATACCTGGATCATAGGCTATTCTGAATGGATCAGTATACTTGTAATCTTGCACTGGGCGTAACATGGTTCTGCCAGTAAAACAAAATTACAGTTCTGAACCTGGAAATCCGATCTTGGTTGGGCACGGTGGGAGAAAAGTTTTCAAATCTGAACATGAAAACCGCAAAATCCTATAGCATCTATACTGGCCTCGAGCTTTCCAAAGTGTTGGGATTCTCCAACCTGACACCCCCACGAAGGTTGAAAAATTTCCAACTCATGACCATTTAAGTTGGCCATGGGGGGGGGGGGGGGGGGTCATGTGGTACCGGGCACAGGCTTCCCGACTTATGGCCATTTCAGTCAAAATGTTGGACCTAAAGTAGGAAAATACGCAAATGTTGGTCTAAATACAACAAATTCCCCAATAATTCATTGTTGAATAATCAAATTACAAGAACAATTTCAACCCATTGTTAATGTTAAATTTGCACACGTCCATGCATAGTAGCGGGAATATCCAAACGGAATAAATATTTATTTAGTGCGTCTACTCGCATTTAATTTGAAACAAACGTCGCACTTTCGTCGACTCGAATTCAAATAGCACAAAATTACGTCATGCTCGTTGGTGTTTTCCAGTTTCCCCTCATTAGCATATCTTTATGCAGCTCGTTTGCATTTCTCCGATACATATTCCAGTCGACGGTGATGCGACGTTTGTTTCCAACACGCATCTCACACGCATCAGCAATTAAATTCGTGTTTACCACACGCATTCTTCGTCGGTAGTGCGTCTACTCGCATTTATTTAAAACAAACGTCGCACTTTTGTATGCTCGAATTAAAATGATTGAATTCAAGTCGTCGGTAGTGCGACGTTTGTTCCAAGGATTACAGGGCCATATGAACATCCCATATGTACCAGTTCCAGATAAAAAAAAATATATGCCATTTCCACTTTTCCCCATATTATATTCCCGATTCTCAAAAAAAAATTAAATCTGACAAACCCAATTCCCGAAAAATAAAAAGTGTCCATCACGGTGTCCCCTTTTTTACACATGTGAAACACTCACCCGCCGGCCTACATGTCATGGAAATTTTGAGCAATGCCCTGGCATTGGCATATGAATAGTATAATAATAAGGAACTTAATTAAAAATTCATACTATACCCCATTGTATGACCCATGCCATTTGCACAATATGGCGGTTCGTTGTTTTTATCAGTTGTGTTTCATATTTTTAAAGTAGTACTCTGGACACATCGGGAGCAATTCGAATTTGGCTCATATAAATGCAATTTCGCGTTCACGTTCAAGGAAATTTGCGCTCAATGAGGGCAAGCAACAGTCACCAATTATTTCCTGCTCGACGGGTTTAATATCTTACATGCATATACATGTTCATGTGTAAGCAAACTTGTATTTAAGTCTGTAAGCTAGCCCCAAATGTGTGTAATCCAAATTCTGTTGACAAATTAATAGCCCCATTAAGTGCAAAGAGAATTTACATTGGGTCATAAAATTAGAAGCTACCAACAAACTCCTGCTGTGTTACCACCATGCATGCTCAGAACAAAATATGTGAATGTTTATCTCATGGTGAATTATAACTTAGCTGCATCTCTGTGTACATCGTATACGCTTTAAATGATCTTAAATTAAGTATATTTTACATTTAGTTGCTGCAAGGTTAAATTTCCAGTTTTTGTTCAAGCCATGTCAACCAATTATTTGGTATCTTCAATTGTGTTTCACAGTGCGGAATTTAAATAAATTTTAAGCAGTCATTGTGTACTGTTAAATGGACACATAGTCTTCAATAAAAAACACGACAGTCATCCCCAAATAACACTCTTGGCGCCAGATCTAATGTTAAATTTCATCCTCAGCTGAAATACTTTTGGTGTGTGTTGGCATTGGCAAAGTTAATTTGATACATTACGTAAAAATACTTAGAGAACGTCGGCAGTTATCACATTGAAATTACAATCAAGAATTTCCGTATTCATTAGCTTAACTTCACGAAGTCGAGCTAAGCTATTGCCATCGTGTGGCATCTGTGGGTCTGTCCGTCTGTGGGTATGTTAACATTTCTTTAAGCACAGGCTACAGTCCACATTTTTCATCCGATCTGCTTGAAATTTGCTGTGTACAATCACATGTTAATGGGTACGTGTGATTTTGGCCACACCCTTTTAAATGAAAGTATCAATGGTACTGGCTCCATTTTATGTTCTTATTTGCTCATTGTACTAGCAAGTTTCGAGAAAATAGGTTCATAAATGTGACCAGTATAGGGCGTTCCAAAGAAATTATAGATGGTTGCCATGGCAACCATTTTGTATTGTGGAATGCACCAAAAATAGAACATTCTCATCTGCTCATGATACTAAGTGATCCTAGCAAGTTTCCAGAAAATCCTAGATAATCTGTTCATAAATGCCACATGTAGCATGTGCCAAGAAATTCAAAATGGCTGTCATGGCGGCCATTTTGCATTTCAGAACGAACTCAAAATATGATGTTTTCATCTGCTCATGGTACTAAGTAATCCTAGCAAGTTTCGAGAACATCCGTTCATAAATGCGACCTGTAGGGTGTGCCAAATAATTCAAGATGGCTGCCACTTAAAATAAGTAGTACTAAAGAGGGTCATGGCCTAGGGGGTCTACGTTTAGGAGTGGGTTGTCCACCTTGAAATATGGTCCACACACGCCACATAGTCCATAGTCTGCTCCCTTCCAAGTTCCCAACTGAAGCAAGCACACTCCCAAGTTCGTAAAATTCCTTTGCACATGTAGCAATTTTATAGCTTATACCTCAAGCTTTCCTAACTGGCAAAGTTACAACATTACATGCCACCTTTTTTAATGGTGAACCCCATTCAAATAAATCTTGATCCCAACTCTCCATAGGCCATATACACCAAATGACATTTCTTAATTGGTGGAACCCATTTTAACAAATCTGTAACTCAGTGCCGAGTAACACAAGCTACCTCCATACTAGTTACTATATATAAGCTAAATAGCACTGATGGCTCTTAATTAGGAGCCATTTTAAAAATTACTACGGGACAAGAGTTATGTCCCTGTACGCACCCCTATTTGACCTGGTGAATCCATTTCAACAAATCTGAATCTCAGTCACGCAATCACTCTCTATACCAGAATCTGAATGCTTGTCACCATACCAAATATAAAATTAATAGGCCTAATGGTTCTTCATAGGAAAACATTTTAAAATTACAATTAATGTACAATTTATGTCCCTGGCTCTGCCCTTATTTGCCCAGGTGACTTCATTTTAACACATCTCTATCCCTGTCACCCAAAGGGATATAGAATCTGAATTGCAGGAACGAAAGCAGCTAAAAATGTCAATTTCATACTCTATATACTTCCCGGACCGGAATATGAGGCCTAAGCAGAATGAGGTCCTCATAGGGTGTATTTGGTGATGCTAGCCTGCCGTGTGGGGTAGCATAATTAAATTCACCCTCTGGGAACCTCATTCTACAAATGCCACACACACTTAATTCAAGATGAATTTAATCTTATTTTAATCACCACTTAGTGTTAATGTAAACAATGAGGGTGCTTCATTTACAACACTATTAATCTCATTTAAATTATGAATGACATAAATATACACTCTCTGGCAATGGATAGTACTGTGGCCATAGCAGTTGTAAATCTATCCATATGGCACTGTTTTATAAACGTGTGTCCATCAGAGTACATGAATGGCTTGCTGTAGTGGCAATACAAGTATATTAAAGTAACTCACTTAACATTTCTGCACATCTGTCTGTTCCTGCTTTCTCACAAACCCCTGATTTCAACCACATTTAGTGGAGTCACCAGGGGTAACTCCCCTCCCCCTCCCGAAGATGTAATGTTATAAGTTCTTCAAAATTTTAATAATATGTTTTCTTTTATTTAAAAATAAAATGTTTTATTTAATAAAAAACAAAATATTAATTAAAAAAATATATATTTAATTTTTTGTTGTTGAATTGAGCAATAAGTTAAATCTAAAAAATATTGTTTTCTTCATATTTATGTCCATAGCCCCACTCACATTTTACCCAGTGACCTCATTTGAACAAATCTGAACCCCAGTCACCCAAGTACCCTTCATACCAAATATGAACCCATTCGGTCCGACGACTTCAGATATGTCGTTTTAAGAATTACTATGGAATGATTGAGTTATGGCCATTTTATTGAAACTGTTTTACCTGGTGGCCTCTTTTTAACAAATCTTATTTGAGTCACCTAGGTTACATTCGCAACAGATATGAACCCCATCGGTATCATGGTTCGGGAGTAAAAAATGTTTTTAAAATTGTTGACTGACGGATGCACGGACGACGTACGAGGAGTGATTGCTATAGTTCCACTGAGACTTCGTCTCGGGTGAGCTAAAATGGATATTAGGGGCAAGGGGTCTCATGTTCATTTATATTTATATCAACGTTTCTCGGTTGACCAGGGTTCAGATTTGTTCATTATATGGGGCGGTCCGTACATTAGGTCTACTCGGGTTGAGTGTGCGCTCAGTCATCCCTCAACTACCTTGCTATGAAGCATTTTCAGAAAAATTATGAAACAAGGTGTTAAAATATCATATTTATTATTTTTAGAGAAATAATATTCACAAAATAGTCACAAATCGCATGCAGGCACAATGGTTCATATATTTTTATGCAAATACTATTTACAAAATTTACAAATCGCATGCAGGCATTGATTCAATTTCGTTTTCATGTTTCTCCTAGTCATATCACAGGCAGGATACGTATGAAACCCCTCCCCTAATACCTCATCGCTCATGCACACAGCACCCTAAATAGCATATTAAAGACAGGTTGGCCATAAAGTTGTGAGCCAGGCATTTCACTAAAAATGCGTTATATTGGTAAAACCATCTATTTATTTCATTGGCAAACTGGTGTCTTTTAATGTCTGTTCTGTTAAAATATGATGTGGGTAATTTATGAAATGTCGCCTACCCCACGTCCTCCACCATACCGCTCTACAGGCGCAAAATTAGAAAAATATGTCCAAGTTCAAAATGACATTCCCAAAAATCGGACAAGGTTTTCGGTTGTCAAGCTGAACATATTTTTCCACTCATAACGGACTTCGTTTTAATAGTTGTCACTCATAGTAATTTTGTGAATCGCAAAGAACCTCTTCATTTCTCCTAGCCAGAGGTAGAGAGTGGGCAATTAACAATTTGCGAGCAATTAATATACTCACATCAAGAATGACAGCGTATTTTAAGAGCAGATTAGTCTTAACGGCGTGAAATCGCGGACAAAAGAATTTTTAGATTTGTCCATTTCATACATGTCAGCAGCATCATATATATATAGTGTATACCATATCAAAATTAAGTATGCAATATATACTTTAATAGTGGGCACTGCAGTCTCCATACTAGTAACAGTTATACGACATGCATCCAAACGCTAAACCACACACGAGAGGGACTCAACTTTTTAGTGTAAATTGTAAATCAAACACCCAACTACACTTCTACGATCACGTTTCAAACATATGGGGCAGTTACCCCCATATACATCATATTTATACGCCATATATTTTATTTATACTCCCATATATATCAGATTTATACCCCCATATACATCAGAGTTATATCTGAGTTATATCCCTATATATCAGATTTATACCCCATATATATCAGAGTTATATCCCCATATATATCAGAATTATACCCCCATATATCAGATATATACCCCATATATCAGATTTATACCCCCATATATATCAGATTTATACCCCCATATATATTAGATTTAGACCCCATATATATCAGAGTTATATCCCCATAAATATCTGATTTATACACCATATATACCAGATTTACACCCCCATATATCAGATTTAGACCCCCATATATATCAGATTTAGACCCCATACATCATATTTATACTCCCATATATATCAGATTTATACCCCATACATATCAGATTTATAACCCATACATCATATTTATACCCCATATATATCAGATTTATACCTCCATATATATCAATTATACCGCCATATACATCAGAGTTATATCCCCATATATATCAGATTTATACCCCCATATAATTCATAGTTATTTCCCCATATATATCATATTTATACACCATTCATTAGATTTATACCCATATATATCAGATGTATACTCCCATATATATCAGATCTATACCCCCATATATATTAGATTTATACTCCCATATATATCAGATTTATAATCCCATATATATCAGATTTTATACCCCCGTATACATCAGAGTTATATCTGAGTTATATCCCTATATATATCAGATTTATACCCCATATATATAAAAGTTATATCCCCATATATATCAGATTTATACCCCCATATATCAGATATACACCCCCATATATCATATTTTTACCCCCATATATATCAGATTTACACCCCATATATATAAGATGTTTACCCCCATATATATCAGATTCATACCCCCATATATATCAGATTTAGACCCCATACATCAGATTTATACCCCCATATATCAGATTTATACCACCATATATATCAGATTTATACCACCATATATATCAGATTTATACCCCATTTATATCAGATTTTACACCCATATACATCAGATTTATGCTCCCATATATATCAGATTTATGCTCCCATATATATCAGATTTATACTCCCATATATATCAGATCTATTCTCCCATATATATCAGATTTATACTCCCATATATATTAGATTTATGCCCCTATATATCATATTTTACCCCCATATACATCAGATTTATGCTCCCATATATATTAGATTTATGCTCCCATATATATCAGATTTATACTCCCATATATATCAGATCTATTCTCCCATATATATCAGATTTATACTCACATATATATTAGATTTATACCCCTATTTATCAGATATATACCCCCATATATCTGATTCATACCCCCATATATCTGATTTATACCCCCATATATCAGATTTATACTCCCATATATATCATATTTATACTCCCATATATCATATTTATACTCCCATATATATCAGATTTATACTCACATATATATCAGATTTATACTCCCATATATCATATTTATACCCCCATATATATCAGATTTATACTCACATATATATCAGATTTATACTCCCATATATATATCAGATTTTATACCCCATGTATATCAGATTTATACTCCCATATATACCAGATTTTTACCCCCGTGTACATCAGATTTATACCCCCGTATACATCAGAGTTATATCTGAGTTATATCCCTATATATATCAGATGTATACCCCATATATATCAGAGTTATATCCCCATATATATCATATTTATACCCCCATATATATCAGATTTATACCCTCATACATATCAGATTCATACCCCCATATATATCAGATTTAGACCCCCATATGTATCAGATTTATACCCCCATATATATCAGATTTACACCCCCATATATATCAGATTTAGACCCCATACATCAGATTTATACACCCATATATGTTAGATTTATACCCCCATATATCAGATTCATACCCCCATATATATCAGATTTAGACCCCATACATCAGATTTATACCCCCATATATAAGATGTATACCCCCATATATAAGATATATACCCCATACATCATATTTATACCCTATATATATCAGATTTATAACCCCATATATATCAGATTCATACCCCCATATATATAAGATTCATACCCCCATAAATATCAGATTCATACCCCCATATATATAAGATTTATAACCCCATATATATCAGATTCACACCCCCATATATAACAGATTTATACCCCATACATCATATTTATACGCCATAAATATCAGATTTATACCCCATATATAATATTTATACCCCATATACATCAGATTGATACCCCCATATATATCAGATTCATACCCACATATATATCAGATTTACACCCCCATATATATAAGATTTATACCCCATACATCATATTTATACCCCATATATATCAGATTTATAACCCCATATATATCAGATTCATACCCCCATGTATAAGATTTATACCCCATACATCAGATTTATACCCCATATATATCAGATTTATACCCAATATATCAGATTATACCCCATATACATCAGAGTTATATCCCCATATACATCATATTTATACCCCCATATACATCATATTTATACCCCATATATTTTATGTATACTCCCATATTTATCAGATTTATACCCCCATATACATCAGAGTTATATCTGAGTTATATCCATATATATCAGATGTATACCCCATATATATCAGAGTTATATCCCCATATATATCAGTATTATACCCCCATATATCAGATATATACCCCCATATATCAGATTTATACCCCCAAATATATCAGATTTATACCCCCTTATATATCAGATTTATACCCCGTATATATCAGAGTTATATCCCCATATATATCAGATTTATACCCCATATATACCAGATTTACAGCCCCATATATATCAGAGTTATATCCCCATATATATCAGATTTATACCCCATATATACCAGATTTACACCCCCGTATATATCAGATTTAGACCCCATACATCAGATTTATACTCCCATATATATCAGATTTATACCCCATATATATCAGATTTATACCCCATACATCATATTTATACCACATATATATCAGATTGATAACCCATACATCATATTTATATCCCATATATATATCAGATTTATACCTCCATATATATCAATTATGCCCCCATATACATCAGAGTTATATCCCCATATATATCAGATTTATACCCCCATATAAATCATAGTTATTTCCCCATATATATCATATTTATACACCATTCATCAGATTTATACCCCCATATATCAGATATATACCCCAATATATCTGATTCATACCCCCATATATCGGAGTTATACCCATATATATATCAGATGTATACTCCCATATATATCAGATCTATACCCCCATATATATTAGATTTATACTCCCATATATATCAGATTTTATACCCCCGTATACATCAGAGTTATATCTGAGTTATATCCCTATATATATCAGATTTATACCCCATATATATAAGAGTTATATCCCCATATATATCAGATTTATACCCCCATATATCATATATATACCCCATACATCAGATGTACACCCGCATATATCAGATTTATACCCCCATATATATCAGATTTACACCCCATATATATAAGATTTATACCACCATATATATCAGATCCATACCCCCATATATATCAGATTTAGACCCCATACATCAGATGTATACCCCCATATATCAGATTTATACCACCATATATATCAGATTTATACCACCATATATATCAGATTTGTACCCCATATATATCTGATTTATACCCCATACATCATATTTATACCCCCTATATATCAGATTTATACCCCCATATATATCAGATTTATACCCCATATATACCAGATTTACACCCCCATATATATCAGAGTTATATCCCCATATATATCAGATCTATACCCCATATATACCAGATTTACACCCCATATATATCAGATTTAAACCCATACATCAGATTTATACTCCCATATATATCAGATTTATACCCCATACATATCAGATTAATACCCCATACATCATATTTATACCACATATATATCAGATTGATAACCCATACATCATATTTATATCCCATATATATCAGATTTATACCTCCATATATATCAATTATGCCCCCATATACATCAGAGTTATATCCCCATATATATCAGATTTATACCCCCATATAAATCATAGTTATTTCCCCATATATATCATATTTATACACCATTCATCAGATTTATACCCCCATATATCAGATATATACCCCATATATCTGATTCATACCCCCATATATCAGAGTTATACCCATGTATATATCAGATGTATACTCCCATATATATCAGATCTATACCCCCCATATATATTAGATTTATACTCCCATATATATCAGATTTTATACCCCCGTATCACATCAGAGTTATATCTGAGTTATATCCCTATATATATCAGATTTATACCCCATATATATAAGAGTTATATCCCCATATATATCAGATTTATACCCCCATATATCATATATATACCCCCATACATCAGATGTACACCCGCATATATCAGATTTATACCCCCATATATATCAGATTTACACCCCATATATATAAGATTTATACCACCATATATATCAGATTCATACCCCCATATATATCAGATATAGACCCCATGCATCAGATGTATACCCCCATATATCAGATTTATACCACCATATATATCAGATTTATACCACCATTTATATCAGATTTGTACCCCATATATATCAGATTTATACCCCATACATCATATTTATACCCCCTATATATCAGATTAATACCCCCATATATATCAGATTATACCCCCATATACATCAGATTAATACCACATATATCAGATTTATAATCCCATATATCAGATGTATACCCACATATATTAGATTTATACTCCCATATATATCAGATTTAGACCCCATACATCAGATTTATACACCCATATTAATAAGATTTATACCCACATATATCAGATTCATACCCCCATATATATCAGATTTAGACCCCATACATCAGATTTATACCCCCATATATAAGATGTATACCCCCATATATAAGATATATACCCCATACATCATATTTATACCCCGTATATATCAGATTTATAACCCCATATATATCAGATCATACCCCCATATATAAGATTTATACCCCCATAAATATCAGATTCATTCCCCCATATATATAAGATTTATAACCCCATATATATCAGATTCACACCCCATATATAAAAGATTTATACCCCATACATGATATTTATACGCCATATATATCAGATTTATACCCCATATATATCAGATTATACCCCCATATATATCAGATTTATACCCCCATATATAATATTTATACCCCATACATCATATTTATACCCCATATATATCAGATTGATACCCCCATTATATATCAGATCCATACCCCCATATATAACATATTTAGACCCATACATCAGATTAATACCCCCATATATATAAGATTTATACCCCCCTATATAATATTTATACCCCATATACATCAGATTGATACCCCCATATATATCAGATTCATACCCACATATATATCAGATTTACACCCCATATATTTAAGATTTATACCCATACATCATATTTATACCCCATATATATCAGATTTATAACCCCATATATATCAGATTCATACCCCAATGTATAAGATTTATACCCCATACATCAGATTTATACCCCATATATATCAGATTTATACCCAATATATCAGATTATACCCCCCATATACATCAGAGTTATATCCCCATATACATCAGATTTATACCCCCATATACATCATATTTATACCCCATATATTTTATTTATACTTCCATATTTATCAGATTTATACCCCCATATACATCAGAGTTATATCTGAGTTATATCCATTTATATCAGATTTATACCCCATATATATCAGAGTTATATCCCCATATATATCAGTATTATACCCCCATATATCAGATATATACCCCCATATATCAGATTTATACCCCCATATATATCAGATTTATACCCCATATATATCAGATTTATACCCCGTATATATCATAGTTATATCCCCATATATATCAGATTTATACCCCATATATACCAGATTTACACCCCCCATATATATCAGAGTTATATCCCCATATATATCAGATTTATACCCCATATATACCAGATTTACACCCCATATATATCAGATTTAGACCCCATACATCAGATTTATACTCCCATATATCAGATTTATACCCCATATATATCAGATTTATACCCCATACTTCATATTTATACCACATATATATCAGATTGATAACCCATACATCATATTTATATCCCATATATATATCAGATTTATACCTCCATATATATCAATTATGCCCCCATATACATCAGAGTTATATCCCCATATATATCAGATGTATACCCCCATATAAATCATAGTTATTTCCCCATATATATCATATTAATACACCAGTCATCAGATTTATACCCCTATATATCAGATATATACCCCAATATATCTGATTCATACCCCCATATATCAGAGTTATACCCATATATATATCAGATGTATACTCCCATATATATCAGATCTATACCCCCATATATATTAGATTTATACTCCCATATATATCAGATTTTATACCCCCGTATACATCAGAGTTATATCTGAGTTATACCCCCATATATCAGATATATACCCCAATATATCTGATTCATACCCCCATATATCAGAGTTATACCCATATATATATCAGATGTATACTCCCATATATATCAGATCTATACCCCCATATATATCAGATTCATACCCACATATATATCAGATTTACACCCCCATATTATAAGATTTATACCCCATACATCATATTTATACCCCATATATATCAGATTTATAACCCCATATATATCAGATTCATACCCCCATGTATAAGATTTATACCCCATACATCAGATTTATACCCCATATATATCAGATTTATACACAATATATCAGATTATACCCCCATATACATCAGAGTTATATCCCCATATACATCAGATTTATACCCCCATATACATCATATTTATACCCCCATATATTTTATTTATACTTCCATATTTATCAGATTTATACCCCCATATACATCAGAGTTATATCTGAGTTATATCCATATATATCAGATTTATACCCCATATATATCAGAGTTATATCCCCATATATATCAGTATTATACCCCCATATATCAGATATATACCCCCATATATCAGATTTATACCCCCATATATATCAGATTATACCACCATATATATCAGATTTATACCCCGTATATATCAGAGTTATATCCCCATATATATCAGATTTATACCCCATATATACCAGATTTACACCCCCATATATATCAGAGTTATATCCCCATATATATCAGATTTATACCCCATATATACCAGATTTACACCCCATATATATCAGATTTAGACCCCATAAATCAGATTTATACTCCCATATATATCAGATTTATACCCCATATATATCAGATTTATACCCCATACTTCATATTTATACCACATATATATCAGATTGATAACCCATACATCATATTTATATCCCATATATATATCAGATTTATACCTCCATATATATCAATTATGCCCCCATATACATCAGAGTTATATCCCCATATATATCAGATTTATACCCCCATATAAATCATAGTTATTTCCCCATATATATCATATTTATACACCATTCATCAGATTTATACCCCCATATATCAGATATATACCCCAATATATCTGATTCATACCCCCATATATCAGAGTTATACCCATATATATATCAGATGTATACTCCCATATATATCAGATCTATACCCCCATATATATTAGATTTATACTCCCATATATATCAGATTTTATACCCCCGTATACATCAGAGTTATATCTGAGTTATATCCCTATATATATCAGATTTATACCCCATATATATAAGAGTTATATCCCCATATATATCAGATTTATACCCCCATATATATAAGAGTTATATCCCCATATATATCAGATTTATACCCCCATATATCATATATATACCCCATACATCAGATGTACACCCGCATATATCAGATTTATACCCCATATATATCAGATTTACACCCCATATATATAAGATTTATACCACCATATATATCAGATCCATACCCCCATATATATCAGATTTAGACCCCATACATCAGATGTATACCCCCATATATCAGATTTATACCACCATATATATCAGATTTATACCACCATATATATCAGATTTGTACCCCATATATATCAGATTTATACCCCATACATCATATTTATACCCCCTATATATCAGATTTATACCCCCATATATATCAGATTTATACCACATATATACCAGATTTACACCCCCATATATATCAGAGTTATATCCCCATATATATCAGATCTATACCCCATATATACCAGATTTACACCCCCATATATATCAGATTTAGACCCCATACATCAGATTTATACTCCCATATATATCAGATTTATACCCCATACATATCAGATTAATACCCCATACATCATATTTATACCACATATATATCAGATTGATAACCCATACATCATATTTATATCCCATATATATCAGATTTATACCTCCATATATATCAATTATGCCCCCATATACATCAGAGTTATATCCCCATATATATCAGATTTATACCCCCATATAAATCATAGTTATTTCCCCATATATATCATATTTATACACCATTCATCAGATTTATACCCCCATGTATCAGATATATACCCCATATATCTGATTCATACCCCCATATATCAGAGTTATACCCATGTATATATCAGATGTATACTCCCATATATATCAGATCTATACCCCCATATATATTAGATTTATACTCCCATATATATCAGATTTTATACCCCCGTATACATCAGAGTTATATCTGAGTTATATCCCTATATATATCAGATTTATACCCATATATATAAGAGTTATATCCCCATATATATCAGATTTATACCCCCATATATATAAGAGTTATATCCCCATATATATCAGATTTATACCCCCATATATCATATATATACCCCATACATCAGATGTACACCCGCATATATCAGATTTATACCCCATATATATCAGATTTACACCCCATATATATAAGATTTATACCACCATATATATCAGATCCATACCCCCATATATATCAGATTTAGACCCCATACATCAGATGTATACCCCCATATATCAGATTTATACCACCATATATATCAGATTTATACCACCATATATATCAGATTAGTACCCCATATATATCAAATTTATACCCCATACATCATATTTATACCCCCATATATATCAGATTTATACCCCCATATATATCAGATTTATACCCCGTATATATCAGAGTTATATCCCCATATATATCAGATTTATACCCCATATATACCAGATTTACACCCCCATATATATCAGAGTTATATCCCCATATATATCAGATTTATACCCCATATATACCAGATTACACCCCATATATATCAGATTTAGACCCCATACATCAGATTTATACTCCCATATATATCAGATTTATACCCCATATATATCAGATTTATACCCCATACTTCATATTTATACCACATATATATCAGATTGATAACCCATACATCATATTTATATCCCATATATATATCAGATTTATACCTCCATATATATCAATTATGCCCCCATATACATCAGAGTTATATCCCCATATATATCAGATTTATACCCCCATATAAATCATAGTTATTTCCCCATATATATCATATTTATACACCATTCATCAGATTTATACCCCCATATATCAGATATATACCCCAATATATCTGATTCATACCCCCATATATCAGAGTTATACCCATATATATATCAGATGTATACTCCCATATATATCAGATCTATACCCCCATATATATTAGATTTATACTCCCATATATATCAGATTTTATACCCCCGTATACATCAGAGTTATATCTGAGTTATATCCCTATATATATCAGATGTATACCCCATATATATAAGAGTTATATCCCCATATATATCAGATTTATACCCCCATATATATAAGAGTTATATCCCCATATATATCAGATTTATACCCCCATATATCATATATATACCCCATACATCAGATGTACACCCGCATATATCAGATTTATACCCCATATATATCAGATTTACACCCCATATATATAAGATTTATACCACCATATATATCAGATCCATACCCACAAATATATCAGATTTAGACCCCATACATCAGATGTATACCCCCATATATCAGATTTATACCACCATATATATCAGATTTATACCACCATATATATCAGATTTGTACCCCATATATATCAGTTTTATACCCCATACATCATATTTATACCCCCTATATATCAGATTTATACCCCCATATATATCAGATTTATACCACATATATACCAGATTTACACCCCCATATATATCAGAGTTATATCCCCATATATATCAGATCTATACCCCATATATGCCAGATTTACACCCCCATATATATCAGATTTAGACCCCATACATCAGATTTATACTCCCATATATATCAGATTTATACCCCATACATATCAGATTAATACCCCATACATCATATTTATACCACATATATATCAGATTGATAACCCATACATCATATTTATATCCCATATATATCAGATTTATACCTCCATATATATCAATTATGCCCCCATATACATCAGAGTTATATCCCCATATATATCAGATTTATACCCCCATATAAATCATAGTTATTTCCCCATATATATCATATTTATACACCATTCATCAGATTTATACCCCCATGTATCAGATATATACCCCATATATCTGATTCATACCCCCATATATCAGAGTTATACCCATGTATATATCAGATGTATACTCCCATATATATCAGATCTATACCCCCATATATATTAGATTTATACTCCCATATATATCAGATTTTATACCCCCGTATACATCAGAGTTATATCTGAGTTATATCCCTATATATATCAGATTTATACCCCATATATATAAGAGTTATATCCCCATATATATCAGATGTATACCCCCATATATCATATATATACCCCATACATCAGATGTACACCCGCATATATCAGATGTATACCCCCATATATATCAGATTTACACCCCATATATATAAGATTTATACCACCATATATATCAGATGCATACCCCCATATATATCAGATTTAGACCCCATATATCAGATGTATACCCCCATATATCAGATTTATACCACCATATATATCAGATTTATACCACCATTTATATCAGATTTGTACCCCATATATATCAGATTTATACCCCATACATCATATTTATACCCCCTATATATCAGATTAATACCCCCATATATATCAGATTATACCCCCATATACATCAGATTAATACCACATATATCAGATTTATAATCCCATATATATCAGATTTATACCCACATATATTAGATTTATACTCCCATATATATCAGATTTAGACCCCATACATCAGATTTATACACCCATATATATAAGATTTATACCCCCATATATCAGATTCATACCCCCATATATATCAGATTTAGACCCCATACATCAGATTTATACCCCCATATATACGATGTATACCCCCATATATAAGATATATACCCCATACATCATATTTATACCCCATATATATCAGATTTATAACCCCATATATATAAGATTCATACCCCCATATATATAAGATTTATACCCCCATAAATATCAGATTCATACCCCCATATATATAGGATTTATAACCCCATATATATCAGATTCACACCCCCATATATAAAAGATTTATACCCCATACATGATATTTATACGCCATATATATCAGATTTATACCCCATATATATCAGATTATACCCCCATATATCAGATTTATACCCCCATATATAATATTTATACCCCATACATCATATTTATACCCCATATATATCAGATTGATACCCCCATTATATATCAGATTCATACCCCCATATATAACATATTTAGACTCATAAATCAGATTTATACCCCCATATATATAAGATTTATACCCCCCTATAAAATATTTATACCCCATATACATCAGATTGATACCCCCATATATATCAGATTCATACCCACATATATATCAGATTTACACCCCCATATATATAAGATTTATACCCCATACATCATATTTATACCCCATATATATCAGATTTATAACCCCATATATATCAGATTCATACCCCCATGTATAAGATTTATACCCCATACATCAGATTTATACCCCATATATATCAGATTTATACCCAATATATCAGATTATACCCCCATATACATCAGAGTTATATCCCCATATACATCAGATTTATACCCCCATATACATCATATTTATACCCCATATATTTTATTTATACTCCCATATTTATCAGATTTATACCCCATATACATCAGAGTTATATCTGAGTTATATCCATATATATCAGATTTATACCCCATATATATCAGAGTTATATCCCCATATATATCAGTATTATACCCCCATATATCAGATATATACCCCCATATATCAGATTTATACCCCCATATATATCAGATGCATACCCCCATATATATCAGATTTATACCCCGTATATATCAGAGTTATATCCCCATATATATCAGATTTATACCCCATATATACCAGATTTACACCCCCATATATATCAGAGTTATATCCCCATATATATCAGATTTATACCCCATATATACCAGATTTACACCCCATAAATATCAGATTTAGACCCCATACATCAGATTTATACTCCCATATATATCAGATTTATACCCCATATATATCTGATTTATACCCCATACATCATATTTATACCACATATATATCAGATTGATAACCCATACATCATATTTATATCCCATATATATATCAGATTTATACCTCCATATATATCAATTATGCCCCCATATACATCAGAGTTATATCCCCATATATATCAGATTTATACCCCCATATAAATCATAGTTATTTCCCCATATATATCATATTTATACACCATTCATCAGATTTATACCCCCATATATCAGATATATACCCCAATATATCTGATTCATACCCCCATATATCAGAGTTATACCCATATATATATCAGATGTATACTCCCATATATATCAGATCTATACCCCCATATATATTAGATTTATACTCCCATATATATCAGATTTTATACCCCCGTATACATCAGAGTTATATCTGAGTTATATCCCTATATATATCAGATTTATACCCCATATATATAAGAGTTATATCCCCATATATATCAGATTTATACCCCCATATATCATATATATACCCCATACATCAGATGTACACCCGCATATATCTGATTTATACCCCCATATATATCAGATTTACACCCCATATATATAAGATTTACACCCCCATATATATCAGATTTAGACCCCATACATCAGATTTATACTCCCATATATATCAGATTTATACCACATACATATCAGATTTATACCCCATACATCATATTTATACCACATATATATCAGATTGATAACCCATACATCATATTTATATCCCATATATATCAGATTTATACCTCCATATATATCAATTATGCCCCCATATACATCAGAGTTATATCCCCATATATATCAGATTTATACCCCCATATAAATCATAGTTATTTCCCCATATATATCATATTTATACACCATTCATCAGATTTATACCCCCATATATCAGATATATACCCCATATATCTGATTCATACCCCCATATATCAGAGTTATACCCATGTATATATCAGATGTATACTCCCATGTATATCAGATCTATACCCCCATATATATTAGATTTATACTCCCATATATATCAGATTTTATACCCCCGTATACATCAGAGTTATATCTGAGTTATATCCCTATATATATCAGATTTATACCCCATATATATAAGAGTTATATCCCCATATATATCAGATTTATACCCCCATATATCATATATATACCCCATACATCAGATGTACACCCGCATATATCAGATTTATACCCCCATATATATCAGATTTACTCCCCATATATATAAGATTTATACCACCATATATATCAGATTCATACCCCCATATATATCAGATTTAGACCCCATGCATCAGATGTATACCCCCATATATCAGATTTATACCACCATATATATCAGATTTATACCACCATTTATATCAGATTTGTACCCCATATATATCAGATGTATACCCCATACATCATATTTATACCCCCTATATATCATATTAATACCCCCATATATATCAGATTATACCCCCATATACATCAGATTAATACCCCATATATCAGATTTATAATCCCATATATATCAGATTTATACCCACATATATTAGATTTATACTCCCATATATAACAGATTTATACTCACAAATATATAAGATTTTTACCCCCGTATACATCAGAGTTATATCAGAGTTATATCCCCATATATATCAGATTTATACCCCCATATACATCGTAGTTATTTCCCCATATATATCAGATTTAGAGACCATTCATCAGATGTATACCCCCATATATCAGATTTATACCCCCATATATCAAAGTTATACCCATATATATCAGATGTATACTCCCATATATATCAGATCTATATCCCCATATATATTATATTTATACTACCATATATATCAGATTTATACTCCCATATATATCAGATTTATACCCCATATATATAAGTTATATCCCCATATATATCAGATTTATATCCCCATATATATCAGATTTATATCCCCATATATCGGATTTACACCCCATATATCAGATTGATACCCCCATATATATCAGATTTACACCCCATATATATAAGATTTATACCCCCATATATATCAGATTTATACCCCATATATATCAGATTTATACCACCATATATATCAGATTTATACCCCATATATATCAGATTTATACCCCATATATATCAGATTTATACCCCCATATATATCAGATTATACCCCCATATACATCAGAGTTATATCCCCATATATATCAGATTATACCCCCATATACATCAGATTAATACCCCATATATCAGATTTATACTCCCATATATATCAGATTTATACTTCCATATATATCAGATTTACACTTCCATATATATCAGATTTATACTCCCATATATATCATATTTATACTCCCATAACCATGTTGACAGCTCATAATCACATCACAATACCATTCATTCATGGCAACAGCAGCACAAGTGACATGCTTGCAAGCATAACAGCTGATAGTTATGGTAGAAATAACCATAAAATAACCATATTTTGTGTAGATATCTTGTTCAAAGTCAAATATTACACATGCAATTTGTATCCGTTCACAAAACGACAATAACCCACTATCAACATTAGTTTCTATTGAATTTTACCGAGTTCATCACCTATCAGGGGGTGAACACGACTTTAAGTGCTTCATTTCTAGACAGCAGAGATCACAAGAACACTTGCAAGCTGTTTTAAACTAAAAACAAAGTAAAATATAGTATTTGAATACCAATTGCATGATCTTGGAGAATATTTGTTTTGGCCTCCGAACACCCACTGGGGGGGGGGACACTGCGTATCACACATTTTGTATCGGCCCCTGTATAATATGACTACGTTAACTTGCTGTCTTCCATTGCATGAAATGTCAATATTTGACACTCCGTGACTGCACCAAATCTGGTCTGCGGATATTACGTATATAATTATTAGTTGAAAATTTCCGCCAGGTAGAGGAAAATTGGACGAAGACGACCGGTATTGTTCACGCAGCCCCCGTACAATATTGTTACTTGTTTATCTTTAGTTTAGTTGTATATCGTAATGGTTATTGTATAAATACAACTACATGGATATGTAATCTAAATGTAACAAGGCACTTACTCGACATTGAATCTTCCTCCATCCCGTGTTCGCTGATACACTTCACTGAATCTACCCATTGCCATTGTACCCTATATATTACACATCTACAGTTAATATATCGGAAATAAAAAACTGACCCCTTCTCATATTGTCGTGTTTATGATGTGTTGTTTTTAGTTTTCGATTCAACTCTATTACATCTGGGCACTTTTGACGTGGGGAAAAACGTATTCGCAACCTACATGTACAACATATTAAATAGAGG
The DNA here is from genome assembly GCA_032622095.1 of Siphonodentalium dalli. Classification (NCBI taxonomy): domain Eukaryota; kingdom Metazoa; phylum Mollusca; class Scaphopoda; order Gadilida; family Siphonodentaliidae; genus Siphonodentalium; species Siphonodentalium dalli. The sequence continues at coordinate 59,770,541 of CP136062.1, forward strand.
ACCTGACGCTTAATATGAACATGGGTCATCCTGATTTAATTGTCAAAGCACCTTATTAACAGTCACTTTATTTAAACATCCAGGTCCCAAATTTGGTATTGAAATGTACCATCACACTCTCGGATATATTCGTAATGAACCACGAGAAAGGCAGCTCTAAAATAGCGGACCATATCAACGGATATTATTCATATGTAAGTTCGAATCGACATTCCAAAACATTGACTGTTTACTTTGCACGACTCAACATGCGAGCAACCGTTTATACAAATAAACTGAACCTTTATCATCACAGCAATGGTTCCCGTGAGAATCAATATGAACTGAAATACGTCGGTCCATATCACAGCTCGCATACCTCCCTGAAAAATGACAATAGTTTGTATGTACGTTTAGTTCCCTCCAATTTAGTGTAACAATATTTATTCTAGCGCTCACGTGCAAATCGATATATAATAATTACATGATGAGGAGCATTACAAGTTAATACAATGTTTATGAGTTTTCAATTGTGAGATATGGAGGATATGACAACAAGCAGGATGCATTTTTAAAGTCATCTCCTCAGTATGTTACAGTGAATCATAAATTATTTCATTATCATTATTGTTTTAGATCTGCTATATATAGTACTTGCGAAGTTAGCTTTGTTCTGCTCCAGGTGAGAATTAGCACATGAACATCTATAAACGAACGTCATAAATGGGTAAAGTATTTCGAAGATATATAGTGAATGAAATGTCTCATGAACCGTATCTATACGATACTATTATCACTTGTGAAGGGAGGGTGATACATGTATATGCATAGTCACATATTTATCGGTTAACGTAGAGTTATATGGAAAGAACAAACGTAAATTAGGAGAGCAGACTCATCCACACAATAATAAGTACGTCCGGATAAATAGCATATATACAGGCTTAAAAGAACTGACATTCCAGAAACGCACACATGTAAAACCACCCCAGACATGTACACATGCACATACACGCTTGAATACACTCACGTGCTTACACGAACTGACGTACAGACACAAGCACATTTATGTTTCACGCAAGCACACATAGGTTAAATTTGCGCATGGATTGCAATTGAACACGTTGCGCCCGATATCTTGCAGATCACCATTCTCGTTTTAAAACGAAAATAATATGTATGTAAGAACGAGCACGTGGTGCGCCTGTGCATTATTGCATTCATTGTAAGGAAGACAAGACATCGTCCCGAATTCGGGACTACATATTTTTCTCCGCGATGTATCGCAGTGTTACATCAGTGTACGTATGTTGTTTCAACTACCCAATTTCTAGTTTCTCAAGCAGGGGTGGTTACTCTAAATAATGTCGTAGACGCCATTCGATTAATACAGGTCGGCCTCCATTAACAATACTGTTTATCATCGTCTACACTTGACTGCACGCTACTATTTGGAATTGACGCTCTATGTAATGTCCAAAAACAGAGGTAAATGTTATACATTATGCACCAGGCGCGAGAAAATTAATCTTATACAAATTATTTATTTTGCGTCGGTGTGATGTACGTTGGTAGACCTAGTTTATCTGCATTTAGTCCAGTATTTCAAAAGATGATTATCAAATAACCCTTAGTGTTATTTTCATTGTGTTATATATTAAATTTAACGGAACATGCACATAATGTATAATTGTTACTATTACTGTTTTAAATATCCGTTTTTGTTTTTGCACCGTGGTACAAACATGTCTTGGTGGCACAACATATAGGCCGGATTCGTCATCTCTGGTTTAAACCCCCGAGTTTAAACCTGGTTTAAACCTACATTGGCGGTCCAGCCAAACCGGGTCTAAGAGGGCGTTTTTGCCGTTCAGTTGCCAGCTAATTGACAACTCGATTCGGTGATATGATTATGCAATCAAACTACCCTCTTACCAATCGGACCAAAAGATAGGCCGATATAATGGTTATTGACAAGTCATAAATTATCGTGACAGCGTGCACGCTCAATGGGTTTAATCATTGAGAAACAAGTATCGCTCATTGACTATTAATCCGATCTTATTCTGTGTTTAAATCAATTTAACAAAGGGCATGTCTCTCAAGACGAGTTTCACGCTCTGTTCATCACCTTGTGTTAGATTTTGTTTGTGATAGATTCCCGCAAAGACAAAATTTTGTGTATTTACATGTATATCTGTATATATTAAAGGGTATAGGAGCTGTCTATCTGTATGTCCGTTTGTCTGTTCGCATCTGTTCTCCAATACCCCTGGACCGATTTCAATTAAATTAGGTGTGGTGATTCGTGTGGTGTAACGGCGTTAGGTTATACAAATTTTGATTTAAAAATAAGTAAAATATAATTAAAAAAAAAAAAAAAAAAAAATTGTCTTAAATTGAGTAAGGAGTTGAATCTAAAAAGAAACAGCTCGTCTGATCCGTGATCTCACCTTCTCAACGAGTAAAATTTAAATTAACATTTTTTTTTTTAATTAAAATGTTCAAATGATCAAATTGTGCGCAAAGCCCCTCTGGCGCTGAATAAAATCTCCACAATCGAGTCAATCCTGGACCAAAAGACCAGTCAAGTAAAGGAAATTTGCTTATGAGTGCACACCATAAGTGGCATCTGAACTGTTGAAAGTGGGCAACCATGTAGAGGGACAGCTTTTAATAAAGAAATATATTACACGCGTTGCTTTTTTTCAATGTCATAAATTTCCCCGTCATGCAGAAAATCAAAAAGGTTCCCAGATTTTGAATTGGTAGAATATTATGGGAATTTATGGGCGTAGCCAGAGTAGAGCTTTGTGGCATGATCTACATCAAAATAAGTTATCAAATTTGACTCATATAGCAATATAAGTTTAGGATGGCAAACTATGTGTATATAACATATCTGGTCATACAGTAGCATCGTTTTGGTGTCAAAATTAAAACGTTGATCCCTTCAAATGAATTCGTAGAAAACACCAGTATTTGTGATTGCCACAAGCCAAACAAAAAAAACACAAAATAGTTGTACAAATAATATATTTAAGAACATATCCATATCTGAGCAAAGCTCGCGTGCGAATGAATCAACTGTGACATGACGACACCAGTCGGCAGTCGCTACTTTGACACGCCCTCACTCGAGATTATTTACAGCTCCACCCTTTGACTGATTGTTTGACAATTCTAAACCGCGATGAAGAAAAGACGGATTCGTCATCTCAAGTTTAGCCTCGATAAAGCTGGTTTAGCTGGACCGCCGAATTAGGTGGTTTAGTTGTCGGTTTAAGCTTATAAAACGCAAAAACAATATTGAAATTGACAAAAACTTATCCCCATACGCTTTATATGTGTGACTGCTTCTCGCTTATAAATCTCCAATCAAAATATGACCGCTGTCGTAATTATTGATTTTCGCAATCAATAAAACGAGCCGGTCCGCATTAGGAAAGTACGTTTAATTATCTCGACGGTACAGAGACACTACTGCTAAACCACTGGTCTGGCTGGACCAGGTTTAAACCAGAGATGACGAATGTTTTTTATTATGAATTGCCATTTAATGACAGAGTAAGCATTCAAAAATCAGAACAGCGAATCATATATTGGGAGTAGAGGTGCTAGATGGGGCAAAAATAAAAAGGGGAATACAATGCAGCTTGTATGCTCTCTTTGTAAGGTCTCAATATCAGACGAATAACATTTTATAATAATTTGTCCGAAGTTAGCCGACATTAGAGAAAAGCTTATCCCAAATGAGTATTGGACAAATGGATCCATTGATTATTTCTATAAACTTTTGAACTCATCCACCTGAAAAATCTGGCGAAATTAATACGCATAGGCATGAAGCGATATGAAGACAACTGAGGCAGATGGCATGGTATATTTAAGGATCACAACTGACAATTTTCATGCTAACCAGTTATCAACCAGTCCTCGTTAAGACTTAGTGCATATTGTATTATGCCTATTCGATATTGTATTACTTAATTACCTATTATACATGAGTATACTCTATTTATATTACACGCAACGCTAACGATGATATACCCCAGCATATAGCATGCTTAAGAATAAGTAGTAGCTCCCTATTTCTTGACCCATGATATATTGTCGAGCACCATAATCAAAACAAAGTCACTCGAGCATTCGCAGTTAGACGGTGAACTAATTTTACTTTTACGTGGTATATATTGATTCTTTATATTTTGGGGTATGGTTATATAAGCAGTTGTCGATGGTAATCGAAACTGTATTCATTTAATATGTTCGAGGGTGGATACTTCTATATATGTGTACATATGTTCTACATTATGCATGTCATTAAATGTTATATATTTTCCTTGTACCATGTCAAAATGACCGGAAATTAACAATCAATCAATCAATCAATCAATCAATGATGTATTCGTGCTGCGTGTAGCTAGCGACGGTGACATTCTGTCAATCGTAGCATATATTTGTAATTAGTATAATAATACAAATATTTCGACATTTTCACCCAAAGATAAATCGTGCGAACCATTGAGTAATGTTTTCGTTTTAAAGTTTCATATTCAGACTGCCAATGCACATTTTATTCTCATGTTCGAAACGAATACAATAGTGTAAATAGTGAGCTATTGTTTCAATCTCCCACATTCACATTACGGATGATCTCTAACGTGAGTGTTGTTCAAATAGTAGGTCCTTACTCTTATCATAGTTAAAGCAGCCTGTTCTTCCGAAAACCAGCACAGTATCAGTTTATAATATAACTTGTTTTAGTTGATAATCTGCTTAGAATCGCCTCATTTTGAGTCGATAATGTGCTGAAAACGAGAACATTTTAGTCCAAGTATCGACTTATAATGATGCGATTCTAAGCAGATTATGTGCGACAATGAGGCAAATGAGCCAACCCACGATTTGTTTAGGTGCAAGCTCTTTAACATGCGTTTTCACTGTGGTACGCTCCATAAAACAAAATAACGGATAAGACTCCATTATCTGTTTTTTTTCTTCAGAATCAAATAATCATAATATGTGCCTGTTTCACAGTATAGGTCGATTATGTGCGTATATCGGCGAGTGTATGTCGAGTTAAAGTGTTTTACATTATTATCAGATAAATATTCTTCTTCTTTGGTTTATAAATTGTCCTCTGAGGCAATATACACATTGTGTTTCACTCCTCCGTAATATTGTGCTGTGTTCGTTTCACCAGGTGTTCATCAATTTGGCCAGATTTTGCCCATTATTTCATGATGAAGGTGCTAAAATAAGAGATATTATGGTGACAACACCACACGTGTGTTATTTTGCCAAGCTCAAAGGATATTCAAAGCAGCAAACGATTGATGTTCGGGATGCGTCAGCCATATATACGACATGGGTTGTTCAAGTTTCATGTCCTTGATCACATTTCGCGTAAATCGTCGACCAAGGCGTGATAGACTCAGGGTCCGTCAGGGAATCCATTTGTACATCGCTATATTAATTATGACCACTACCAGTTTCTTGCTCCGTTTCAGGTGTAAGATCTGTGGTCGAAATAGTTGCGCATCTTGTCAATGGAACCAGGAACAATGTAACTTGTATCTTAGTCGGACAAAACACGAACAATGTCAAATGTTACTCCCATGTTCCTTCACGTTAACATAGAGCAGGTTGTGTGCATGGGTAGCGCTGTATTTATCCAATCCAACAACTATATCGAGCTTTTGCAAACAAAATATTAATTTCGTCATGCAAATGTGTTCTATACTCATGGGTTTATGCGTTTATGTTCATACTGCTAAAGGTCAGTCCATCGTGGTACCAAATTTCAGCATTCAGACGCATCAGATGCTCCTTCCATTGGTGCACTATCCAGTTGTGATACACTATGTGTACAGTTGCACCTTCTGGGTGTATTGAATGCGTTATATTTGATTTCGCAAATATGTGTGGAATACAAGTTAACTTAATATGCTACTTCAGTTGTCTTTTCTGTTACTGAATGTCCCATCTGTTACCGACCACTTGTCCTGTCATCTCAACACTATTATAAATTCGATTCACCAATATTCAATATAATTGTGAAGTCATGCCCTTAATTATTCGACGCACATGTTTCTATGGTCAGACATAAACACATAGTTTCTTGTTCGAGAAATCTCGAACCATAGAAGAATGGGAATTTCGCCTTTATTGAACACGCTAACATAACGTCGAATATCCTTGCATGTGTTAATTGAGATTTGGACCCAATTGAATCCAATACTGTTAATCCGGTTTACAACTGTTATTCTAACAATTAGCATGCACAGTCGGGACAATTTTCTTGTCTCTCTAATATCCACAACAATGGAAAACAGACACAAACGCTCTATTGTAGAATTAATTATAATTGATAGCTGAAAATCGAATTCGGCCACTTGTTTATTTAATGCCATATACCTCTTTGGAATAACCTCACATTGATGTTGGAACTTCAAACAATATACCAACCTGGAAAATTGTCATAAACATGTATATGTAGTTTACAGAGTGATAAAATATTTTGTATAGTGGTATTGGATCAAGGTTAACGGAAGCGAACACATGATGCACATGCAATCATCAGCGCAAATGTATTCACAAAATAAGTTATATATAGGATATCTACACTTTTTTGTTGGAAATGGGAATCATCTCATGAGTGATGACAAAACAAAATGATTTCCACGAGTGGCTCTGCCACGAGTGGAAATTCATTTTTATTGTCATCACGGATGAGTGTAGATGTTGTTTATTATTTGCTCAGCTCAGTTGGCACATGGTTCAACTCGAAAGAAGAGTAAAAAGTGCAAATGTTATATCCCAGCACAGCCATGGCAATTAATGAGCTTGTGCATATAAAAATAGTTCCATTTTTTCAGACAAATTGGTTGAGGGATAAAGTGGCCAACATCATAGTATGTTTAACAAAATTAATTATTTGATCACTTACAATTTTTCAACCTGAACCCTCAGGGACTTTTAGCACAGTGTTCCATCAAGAACGAATCACTTTTAATTTCAGCACGATGGATACGAGTGAGATATCGATATCTCACTAGACGGATAACGGTTTTTATCTTATGCAAAAATACGACTAAGTTCATTAATTTCCATGGCTGTGCTGGGGTATAAAATTTGCACTTTTTACTCTTCTTTCGAGTTGAGACATGTGTCAACTGAGCGGAGCATGTAATAAACAGAACATCTACACTCTTTGGTTGGAAATCATTCTTGTTTGTCATCGCTCATGAGATAATTCCCATATCCAACCAAAAAGTGTAGATATCCTATATATATTAATGTTCTCACCGGCCTCTAACGCCAACGCTGGAGCATATAACACCCACCCATTTATGACCGCTGAAACAGAACAACATGATGATAAAGATCGTCCATGTGTCCGTTTCTCCAAAAGCTGTAAATACTAAACAGCGTTCACAATTAGTAGCTTGTGTTTGGCGTATTAATAATTGTTGATTTGTGAAATATCGCGACGGTTGTTCCCCACGAATAGTGACAATTTCAAGTGTCTTTCAGTTTTAGTTTTTTAAAGTGAGATGAACATAGGCTTTGTATTTTATTTTCTAATTTGGTGTCAAATCAGACATGGCGACCAGGGCATACCAATAACAGTGTGCCTCAATGCTCGGAGGAGTGCAATACGTAGATTTCTGTATTATGTGTTTACTGGTGAAGAAAATAGCCTGCTGATGTTCATTTTTGCTATCATGGTATTCCGGGAGACGGGGACTGCTTTCTGATTGAAAGTAAACACACTATTTTGTCACACCATAACTAAACGAACAACTATCATGAAAGTGGACCACACGCGTATAGTTCCGAAAAACTAACTTATCAGTACTGTCCTTATGATCATTTCAAATATTAAAATAATGTTTGACGATGTGTGGTACTGATTAAATATGTGTGGTACAAGTAAACATGTTATCGTTTGATTGACTTTAATATCACTCGGATATGTGGAGTAAATTTTACAAGAACATATTTCGGAGATCCATTGGCTTGAATTTGTAACTATCATCCTCGGGCAATGTTCCACCGATACTTATGATTTCATATATATTACGCTGTGTACATAATACGCTACCAAACTCAAACAACTGAAACAACGGGCGCGCTTTATGTGTTCGTACTTATAAGCCAAATATACAATGTAGAGTGGATATAAGAATCGTTGAAGTATTTGTCAAGCTATGGTTTGGTGTCCTGAATGAGACAGCGGTACTAGCTGTTGTCACACGTACCACAATAGCGATGTCATAATGAGTGTGGTTTCTTATTTGGGGAATAGTTTAGTGTACATTATCTACAATAAGTCTTATGGCATAGCTAAGTGTGTCGCTCGCCGTACTACTCCCACAGCGAGTCTGTCCGGTCACATCAACGCATTCAGCCTGTTGTCACGAAAACCCGTACATTATCTGCTTAGAATATATATTGTTTAGGTAGATAATCTGCTTAGAATCGCCTCATTTTGAGTCGATACTGTGCACGAATATGAGAGCGTTTAGGCACATAATCGACTCATAATTAGACGATTCTAAGCAGATTATGTGCGGACAATAATGCACTTCACTGAAGGTGAGTGTCCCATATCGATATTGCATGCATTCCTGTGACTTATCAGAGCCGTTATCGCAATAAACATTGAATTCATTACCCAGGAGAAATTCCGTAATTGTAAGCGACGCCTGTCAAAATCGCTCACAATACCACTTAACCCTTTACCCAACAATCCGGCCAAAACCGGCCAAATAAAGCTTCAACAGCCTAAAATATCTTCGGTCTGTCTCAATAGAACCATACAAATATGGATATCATTGGAACCGGCTCCTTGACCACATTGTGATAGTTACAGTTATACCCTGTGCCAATGCATTCTCTTATATATGCGAGTCGACCATAGGTCGCCTCGCATATATAAGAGAATGCATTGGCCTAAAAGTAATCTTTTTTTAACACTTTTTACCATTTTTTCTTACATTCTTTAACAATTTTATAATTTGTAATGTGTTAAGCCAATGCATTCTCTTATATATGCGAGGCGACCTATGGTCGACTCGCATATATAAGAGAATGCATTGGCACAGGGCCCTTCTGTTGGGTAAAGGGTTAAATCGATAAATTTGGAGTTAGGACCTTCAGCTACAGTGAAGTACATTATCAAGAAGCAGATGATAACTAAGAAATGTATTCCCCGCGTTAATTGTTCGACTGTATACGGTTCCCTGTCAAAACTTCAAACAATTCGAAGGTTTTGTACTGCTGGAATATGATCTCTTCGGGCGTTGGCCAGATTAGAGTTTCATGGCATGGTCTAATTTAAACTCACGTTGACGGCTATCATCAAGCAGGAATTCGACACTCGTATCTTCGGACTCCCAAATCGTAGTTCCAGAAACTAGAGAAAACGAAAAATGAATTTCACTTTGGAAAGGTATACGACAATAACTAAAGCTGTTCTGTTCGATTTAAGGCCATACCGCCATCATGTTTACTAAATTATTTCCCATAATTAGATCCGACCAAAGAACTCACTAATTGATAATAAGAATGGTATATAGATCGACCCATATATGATTCTAAGGGGAAGAACCTTGCGAATGATCGTGTAAATAGCCATTAAGCTATGCATACTTATATATGCATAACGCATGATTGCGAATCGAATGCCTGATTAATCTTGTAGATGATTTTGGATGCGATTAGACTGCCAATGTTTTAATTTGTTCGTATATAACTTTTTACTTAAACTATTATGTATACACGAGAAGTCTTGAAATTCGTGAGAAAATGCATGACTATTTGACATGTTAACTGAACATGAATGAAAACATGGAATGTTCTCACTTCTAGTCGTATTATTCTTGGGAATAATACTATTTTAGTGCCAAACTGATCTTCTCTGATAAATTGCATTACATCAAGCCGTTCTACCAATTTAAAGACATATTATGTACTTGTTCGGGTGTGTAAAACTGATCATTTAGTATCCAGGTGCTATATGCCAACTGGGGGAATGTACCATTCTACTAACATCGCCGAAAATCTGAAGCAAATCGACGGTACCACTCCATAGAAAACATCGATTGAACTACGCTCAAATGTAAATATTTACTACTCGATTCGGGGCGCATCTATCGGCGATAAACTAACGATAACGATTTCGCCATCGAGAGTCACTGTATTTAATTAATATATAAGAAGGACGGTGTGTGTTGTCAATTTGGATATAATATTCGTAAAAATAACTACTTTGAGCAAGATTATTCTCAATATCTGTGTGGTCACCGAACCGGAGTGTTTCACATCACTTGAATGATTTGCTTCAGCAAATATTTGATCTAAAATGCAGTGCTTACTATCTTATTGGATCACTGTTGACGTACTTGATACGACAAAGTTGTCATTCTTGGTATTACTAAATTATTGTCAACAATGATCTACTGTATATTGTGGATAGTTTACGAATTGACCTTGTGTGATATTAAACATATAGTAAGAACGATAACTTAGCCTTTAGTTGAAAACAATTATACGAATTATACGTTTCTTTTTTTAAACTTTCCCCCATTATTTGCTGTTGTATATTGCTCCGAGTCATAAATTCACAATTTCATAGAAAATATTGTCAGTTGAAATCTAGTTCATTGCTTACTGCGAAACATACTGATATAAGTTATGTGAGCATTGTGTGTACATTCCCAGTTTGGTTATTCAATTTACAATGAGCTTGACATTCTAACTTTACTGCCACATTCAAACTGGTAATTAATGAGACGAATATAATTGTATTGTTTGAATGATCAACATGGTTCGCGATACATGTATATGATTCCCATTCAGTTCATTATATGTATGAAGACATTGTGCGCATGGAGTACACGTACTCATGTGTGATGAGCATACGCTGATTTACTGTAAAATATATACAGTAGTAAATACATTTAGTTATGTCAATCTTCCTTCTATCCCGGCTGTTATTTATTGATTTTATATGATCTATTATGTATACAATATTAATCGTTTCGGATGAGTTAAATTTTTAATAATAATTATATGCATACACATTTCCAGAGCAACTCACCTCGTTTGTGCTTTTTATATTTAACCTATGAATCATAGGCACGAAGAAGAAGGATCCTATCAAAAGGGCGAGTACCCATGACATTGACGTGATAATGTCGTTAAATCCGTAGAAATAGACCTCTGCTGGTCCGCCCATAAGGAATATAGCTGTCTCATATGTGACGACCAAAGAGACAGCGACGGGAATAGAACGGAGCTGCAATGTCGGAAATAACACAAGCAATAAACTGCAGAATAATTATGGCTTTTGTTTGGCTAATGGGGACGACCAAAATGTTAAATGGATCCACGACAATCCAGGTGAATGTGCACAAACATGAAAGCCAGTAAGAACTTCACCACTAAGATTAACATGTAGACATAGATAAACTTATATTCAATATTGATAATGTTTCAATTTTTGGAAACCATTGTTATGTAAAGAGAAACTGATGTTACAATGGTGTAGTATGTTAACATATTTTAGTTTGAGTAAGAATTTAAGAATATTGCATTCTTTGACCTTTTATATTGTTTACCGTCAAGAATTACGGTTTTGTATACTATTGTACTAAATGTACTTTTATCGGCAACCAGTAGGGTTGGTCGGTGTTGCCCGGGTTAAAGAGTAAACCAAATTTCTTATTAAGTTATCTATCGGTTAATAAATATGCACAATAATTTAGTAGTTCTGAATTCGTTAAAAGATAAAGGATGTTTATATGAATACTTATTCATTAACTACACTATTATAGAAATGTGTCGTATCATGGAGATGAAATAAATAGTATGTGTGAAGTCGGCGACATGTTTTAGCAATGCTCACCATAACTCCATTATTGAGTTGGACAACCAAGAGTGTAGGAAATCGGCGACAAAACGTTAACCAATGCTGGTGCTCCCCTCCCATTATCTACAATCCTGACCAGAATGACGCCATTTCGGAAAATTTAAACTAGCATACACCAGTAGGTTTTTTATATCATGGATATGTCTATATATATATGGACGCCCATCTCCCAACCACATCCCTGATACGAGTGACTTGGTTATCTTTGAAGCGCACCATGTGAATTTATATAGCTTTCCTGGAAACGGGTACACAATCAATCCATTGCATTTGTTGCCCCCCCCCGTATTATCATCCTAAATCAGACAAAATTACTTGGGGTAAATCGGCAATTAAAGTTACATTGATCAACTGTGGTGCGCCCCCAGTACGCTCGTGACGCATCCCTGACCCGAGTGTCACAAAGTTGGCGTCTCTAAACCACACAATTAGACTCATCATATAATGGCGATTATTGTAAATAAGTTTTGTTTTGATCGGTTACATAAACCATATGTATGAATTGTGTTGCAATTTACGGCAATCTTTTGACGACGGCAGGGGACCGTAACTATGTTATTAGTTACATCTAATAGCATCTCTTCATGACTCAAGCATTTATTTATATAAATACGTCATTGGCATATACATATTGGCCAAATTCCATAAGTTACCTTATATATATTCGACGATAACGGAACAGGAAGTTATAAATAACGTTCACTGGATTACAATATTAACTAAACGGACAAACTATTAAATACATTGGATTGCTATGATCGGATATTTGAAAGATCATTAAAATTCACCAATGAGTCTAACGATATACCGATATTGCAACAGGTATCGTACAAGGTATAGTTTCAGATTGGCCGTGTCTTCATGCGATAATATGTTTTCTGTATTCCGTTGTCTCCGTACATTGGCTGGGAGAATACATTGTATCTAAAAAGCCTGACGTTGCTTAACTTCCGTGATCGCACAATATAATGACAGGCCACTCGTACAGACAAGTCATCGGCCTTCTATATGTTACCATATTTGTTGTGATGCTATATGCATGATAGTAACAACAACATTTTGGGAAACATTGTTGAGTACCGGTGCGATAATTTCATGGTTTCGCTCATGTACATGTATATATCACAACAACAGCCGAGAAAAATAATCAGCTAGATCTGAATGTATGCCGCATTTTATATAGATCATGCCATGAATCTCTACTATGGCCCCGTAGAGATCATATTCCACCAGTACAAAACCTGGGAACTTTTTGAAGTTTTGACAGCGAACCTTATATAATCGAAAAACTAACAAAGGGAATATCTTTCTTTGTTGTTATCTCTTTCTTAATAATGTACTTCACTGTAGGTGAAGGGCCCAACTCGAAATTTCACGATTTAAGTGACTTTGTGAGCGATTTTGCTTTGCGTTTCTTATAATTATGGAACTTTTCCTGGGTAATTAATGCAATGTTTATTGCGATATCGGCTCACAAACGTCACAGAAAAACATGCAATTTCGAGTTGAGACCTTCACATATAGTGAAGTACACTATCAAGGAACAGATAATCTCTAAGAAATGTATTCCCCGTGTTATTTTTTGACTTTATAAGGTTCCCAGTCAACACTTCAAAAAGTTCCCAGGTTTTGTACTGGTGGAATATATTATCTCTACGGGCGTTAGCCATAGTAGAGATTCATGGGATGATCTATATTTTATACATGCAGCCCGTTCTCATGGAAATAAGCTCATATTGAACTGATTTAAAAACAAAAACCCACACAAATAAGCAGGGTTCGCGCTGCCACTTGCCAAATTTTCCAATGGCAAAAATAATTCACATTTGGCAAAAAATATTTTCATTTGGCAAATGTTTAATTTGGTAAGTAACTTTTAATTCCTCAATAAAGTTGAAAAATATCGGTCAATCAATACCGTTCCTTCTAGGAAAGTATTACAATAGAATTATATTAGTGGTGATTTATAAAAGTTAACACCTCCATTACGATGCAGTTCTGATAGCATTAGTATCAATGGGTGGATCATATTTAGTCTGAAAGTTCTGTTTCATAGCTGCATGTAATCCTATTGTGATGTTCCTTTCTGATGAATCAACCCTTCTACCATTTTATTTTTCGGTGATTGGTTTATTGTTGAATGGTAAACCACAATTGAAATGTGAGTATAATTATTAACTAACTGCTTTCCTATCGATGCCAAACGTCGTTCAGAAATATAAGACTCAATCAAGGTTGCAGAATATTATACTATCAGGGACAGCATTTGGCAAAAAAATATTTTAATTTGGCAAAAAATATTTCCATTTGGCAAATTATTTGGCTAAAGTAAATTTCGGTCCAGCGCGGACCATGCAAATAAGCCCAATTCGGCATTATTTTAATCTGAATTACGCATTATATGAACCTAAATCGACTTATCTGATTACGCTCTTTGTGTGTTTCCGCTGTGGGCCTATATCAGAATCATGTAAGTCCAATATGATCCTATGTGCATATTTGGGTCCAATATGAACCTATATACACGAAGATATGTTATGTTTTTTTTACCCATTTTTACCAATAGTTTAAACTAACTGATTAATTACTATTTGTAGAACACACTTAACACGGATCATGCGTGTATGTTCCTGATTGCCGATCTATACAAAAATAAGAGTATGAAGGACATTTATATTTCATTCTAAAACAGTAAAAGTAAGCCCAAGTGCCCAACACCATGCAACATAGACATAAATGATATACATAACATTACATCAGCACATTGGAATGCAGTAAATTGGCCCTAATTGTTTTGTCCAGTTCTAAATGTGTTGATGGTTTGTCAAATTGTTTTATCAGATCAGATCACTACCAAGCCTGCGTTTAGTGTGCCTGTCATTTGCAGCATGAGGTCCACAGAGGGTGAATTTAGTGACGCTATCCAGCATAGAGGGCTATCATCACTGAATTAACCACCTGGGGACCTCATTCTGCTTAGGCCTAATCTTATCTGCAAAGTTTCTTTATTATCACATTTCTATAGAAATTTCTCCACATAGATTCTATTTCTTTTTTAGTTTAGTTTCTCTATATCCCCAACTTGGCAGACGACGCATTACATAAACGAGGTTCCCAATGGGTGCACATCACATTATTCACCATTTGGGAACTTCAATCTGAGTTTAGGTCTCCAATAGCCGACGAGGCCATGCAGAATGAGGTTCACAAAGGGTGAATTACTTATGCTAGACCGCTATGCAGGATAGCGTCACTAAATTCACCCTCTCGGGACCTCATTATGCAAATGCAAGGCACACTAAATTCAGACTTGGATTATACACTCCGGTCCTAGTGGTGTGGAGTCTGAACAAGATGAATTAACTTCTGTCAGAATATCCTCAGCTCAGGCATCCTATCCGGTCCCAGAGGGTGAATTTAGTGATGCTAGCCTGCTATGAGGGTCACAATATTCACCCTCTGGGACCTCATTCTGCAAATGACAGGCACATTAAACTCAGGCATGGATAGCCCTCACCCGCATGCACAGATTAGCCTGGAAATAGTGTGTCGTCAGTATGTATGACTGTCCTGAAGTCCTGAAGTATATACCGTCTGGCAAGTTAGCGGACACGTCCTGTAAGAATACGTGACACCCCTAATATTTGTGGAAGTTATGGTCCTGCTTAACAAAAACAATATCGCGTAATGTACGGTAAGTGGTATAAACACCGAGGCGAATTAAGTCTGTCTCTGTTCGGTCAGATATTATAGTCTCAAATTCAAGCTGTGTCGGGGGGGGGGGGGGGGGGTATGTCACTGGTTTTTAGTGTGTCGTAAAGAAATGTCGACCATTTCAATTTCGACCCTAAACCAAATGGTTTAAATATGAGATGACCTATAGTCGGGCCTAGACAATTAAACGAACGCAGATAGCGCATAATTATATAACGAATCGCGGCGTTGATGTTTTATTATATAGTCTCCAGACTAAACTTAGAAATCAGGAAATGTGTGCCGCGCTGTTTATTGTAATAATACCCGGCATATAACTAACTGCGTGCTCGTCGATCGCTTCGTTCTAACCATATTGTCAGATGCCAATGCATGTACAATGGAACTGTTGGTTGCTTCTGTTGGAGGATTAGCGGCTGTTGTATTCTACCACGTGTGATATTGTTGTATACTTTGGCGTGATAGCCTGTCTCATGTGAGGTGAGTACTAATTTAACCATTCCATGGGACCCTCGGTGACCCAGTTCGTAAGGTGCATATCACATTTAGCCCAACATAATCCGTCCGGCGACTTCGGTGAACGCAAAGCCGGTTCTAATTCCGACAAGCCCGGGTTTGTGATCCACGCGTAGACCTATGGAAGGTTAATTGTTGATTGATTTATTGCAATGTCACACCGTCAACAGTGAAACAAGCAAAACGTATTTACACTATGTACACAAATTCGGATATCACGTCCAACACAATTCATTCCAGATATGTACAAATGTGCATGAGTGCATGTATACACATCGGTAATATAATTAGATTAAATAGTATATAATAGGCCACAAGATTAACAAGTATGATATTTGCTTGCACGTGTTCATCCATAACAATAAATATAAACTTCTGGTTCAGCTCACATCGATAGAACATCTTCTTAAAGGCACACCTTAGGAATACACATAGCCATAGAGCTTTTTCATGAGGCTCATATTTTGAAGGGATAGAATGCGACGGGTTTCTCTCTGGTGGGGTTCTTCTAAGAGTATTCGGCTATGTATTGATTCGTGTGTCTGGACAGAATTGTCAGTCGGTATTCAAGGATATTTCAACGTACAGTCAAGAGATTGCTGGTGAAATTAACCATATGTTCCCCACCATTAAACGAATAACATCGATATGCCTTGCGACTTAAAGGACGATAAACTCCAATCAAAGATACTAATTAAAAGTGTCTGTCTGAACCCTTCTAAATGCTTATTGATGAGTAGTTCCCAAGCATAGGAACTATTTGGATAATAAGTTCAACAAAGGACCATGTTGAACATGTCCCACCAATGAATTGTAATCCTCCCGAACTTCTATATTTTCGTCTGTCAGTCGTCTGCATGAACACCCCTCCAAATGAAGTATATAACGTGTCAATGTGTTTTTTTATAAATAAATGGGAGAATACATTTAGTTAACAAAGGTTAAAATAAGGCGCATTTGAAATACAAACACCGTCCTCCCCGCGGAACATAAAATATAGCGACTGCAACTATTATAGACCCCACTTTTTGATTCGTCGTTGATGAACAGGGTCGTGGCTAGAGGGCCCGCATTGAAATATCCAACTACACCATGGATCCGAAACCAGGAAGCCGACAAATAATTGTACAGGGGATGAAATTCCAACAAACCTTCCGAAATATTGTAAAATTTCTGTGAAAATCCAACAAAATGCACCAAAATTGTCAAAAAGGACCCTCATCGGGGGGGGGGGGGGTCGCCCCATGCCCCCCCCGACTAGCGTTGGGCCTGAAACAGTTCAAACTCTCATGATCACAAACTTCCATTTGCACCGCAATTTCCAACCTGAAACGCCTAGGTCCGAATCGGCATCTCCAGTTTAGACCTAGTTTAAACTACCAGTTTAAACTGGGTTTTAGTAGTAAAACCAAGTTTTTCTCCACCGCTGGGACGACATAGATTTGTTCGATTGCGTTACCTGTGGGCCACACTTGTCCAATTGCAAGGATAGGAGGCGTGGTCTGTCTGTTTATTATCGCTACTTGTCAATGCATTGTCCGGTCACGCGACCTGTTGTCGCTATATAATCTCCTAATCAGGGGAATAACCCGTGCGCTTTGAGAAATCACGACGAATGCACGGTCTGTTGTATAGCGGTTAGATATTATCTAATATCATGGACGAACATGACTTTTGGAACTCAAAAATATCTCTTGAGGGCATGGGTGGGGCCCGCCACAAATATCCCATAGAAACACCACCACCCCGGGGGTACCATCCGGACGGGTGAAAATGGGGTATGGACCATTTTTGAGAACGGGAAGGATTTCGGCGAATTTGACGGCATGAATGGGTGGCTCGCCCAAAATACCCGATAGAAACATCACCCCTCACCCCGGGATAACAGGAATATGGACCATTTTCGAGAACGGTAAGGATTTAGGCTAACTAATTTGGCAGCAGGAGTGGGTGGCACGATCAAAATACACCATAGAACCACGCATACCCACCCTCACCCGGGGGGGGGGGTGCCACACGAGGAGGTTGAAATTGGGTACGCCCAAATACCGAATAGAAACACCCCAACCCTCACCCCCGGGGTAGGGTACATCAAATAGCCCATATAAACACCCCACCCCTCACATCCGGGCGGGGATGGGCTGAGTTACTACCAGAGGGGTGAATATGGGATATGAACCATGTTCGAGAACGGTAATGATTTCGGCCAATTTGACGACAGGGGTGTGTGGCCCGCTCCAAATATCCCCTATAGACACCTTACCATCATCCCTGGAGGGTACCACCCTGCTGGGGTGAAAATGGGGTATGGAGCATTTTATTCATTATTCGCAAAAACTTGCCTCTGTTGGCCGATATTACGGCATGTGTAGGTGGCCCGCCCCAAATACCTCATAGAAACACCCCCACCCCTCACCCGGGTGTCGGAATGGGGTATGGACCGTTATCGAGAACGGTAATGATTTCCGCCAATATGACGTCATTGGTGGGCGGCCCGCCCTCAAATATAGTCCATAGAAACACCCCCACCCTCATCGCGGGTGGTTCTACCCGAGCGGGTGAAAATTGGGTCCGGAGTGGGGGTTGGGGTGTTTCTATGGGGGGGGGGCATTTGGGATGTGCCACCCACTGTTCTCGAAAATGGTCCATACCCCATTTCACCCCGTCGGGGTGGTACCCCCGGGTGAGGGTGTTTATAGGGGGTAGTTAGAGCGGGCTACCACACTGCTGACGTCAAATTGACCGAAATCATTACCGTTCTCGAAAATGGTCCATACCCCATTTTCACCTCCTGGGGTGGTTCCCCCAGCGTTCATGGGTGGGCTGTTTCTATGGGACATTTGAGCGGGCCATCCATCCATGCCGTCAATTGGCCAAAATCCTTACCAGTCTCGAAAATGGTCCATATCCCACGTTCACCCACTCGGTGGTACCCCCCCCCCCCGGTGTGAGGGGTGGGGTGTTTCTATGGGTTATTTGGGGCGAGCCACCCACCCATACCATCAAATTGGCCGAAATCCTTAAAGTTCTCCAAAATAGTCCATACTCCACCCCCTCAGGGTGGCCGTTACCGTCCCCCCGGGTGAAGGCTGGGGTGTCTCTGATGGGTATTTGGGCGGGCCACCAACCCATGTGTCAAATTGACCGAAAGAGACCTTTTTGTGAATAAGTTTAAAAAGTCATGTTCGTGTCTAACGTGTCAATCTGATCAGTCCGATTCCGCCATGCGCTCAGCCGCCAAACCGACATCCGAACGAGCGAATTGCAAACAGACATATATAGCAAGAAATCATCCATCACACTGGCACATAGTTTGTTAGAATTTATCTCATAAGTACCGACATCGCCTCCCCGAATTCCACTAAGACTCTCCTGCATATACACTGAGTGACACATGCCCGCGCATAAACGCCTCCCCCAATTCAAAATAAACACTCCCATATACGCGAAGAAACAACATCAATACTGGGCGGAAAAAATCGGCCGAATAATTAAACACAAAAAACTAGGTTTTAGTAAAACCTGGGGTAGGGTGGTTTAACTTTGATGTTTTTTCAAAGTATATTTAAAGGTATATTTTCGAGACGAGACGTATGGTACGTATAAATGATATATACCTAAGCTTATACTGATGATTATATAGCCAATTCACCACTAACAATTAGTAATATAACCATATCTTTATCACGTCAATAAAACCTAGTTTCAATTGAGATCGAATTCCACAAACTTAAACTGAGTTTATCACAAAACTGGGTTTAACTACACTAAAACCCAGTTTCACTCCCATAAAACCTAGTTTAACTACAGTAAAACCAAGTTTAAATCCTACTTAAACCTAGTTTAAACTGGAGTTAAACCTGGTCTAGAATAAAACCTAGTCTAAACCAGAGATGCCGATTCGGACCCTAGAGTTTGGAAAATTAACTGAAACCCATTTCAGACCGAAATGTTGACCACAAATTAGAAAAATATGCCGATGTTGGTCTAAAAACAATATATACCACAGCAGTTCATGGTTTGAAATTTTAAACTTGCATGTGGTGTAAAATTCTAACTAAGCTTCTTATATGGAGTTTCCAACTAACGTGTCAGACATGACAATTCAATGTCCAACTGTTGACAATTTTAACGAAATTGGGGGTAAGACACCCCACCCACCTTATATATCGCCGCGTTGATTAGTCGGTCATTTGGGAAATATTCAGATAACAATTTGACCAAACCGACGTATCTTACGAATCCTTATACGACTGAATGGGAATCGTAGCATATGAGCTTATCTTATTATTTCACACATACATCGGGACCCCACCAGACTCTCATGCATCTTCATTCAACGAACAAATATCTACATATTTACCTATAGGGTATGGTGATCTATTTTGGATCATGTTTGCATGAGCCATGGCGGTTAACCCTGTCTATACTAAATACTCATTGACGAGTAGTTATCCTTTGGGAAATGATAAGTTAATAAGTTCAACAATAGGTCGTTTGCTGAACTTTTTATCTGGACAATGGATTTGAATAATTTTGCTCTTGTATTATGTGTCATCTGTCAGTCGTCTGCTTGTATTAGATGAACACCCCTCCAAAAGAATAATGGACCAATGCAACATATATCCTTACGGCTGAGGAAGGATAATCTATTTGGTATAGAAAGAGTTAATATAATGATTATATTATAACTATAATAGTTTAGTTACTTGTGACCACATTGTGTGTCTTATCGCAGAACGGGGAAATGGACATGGCGACAGAGGTGTCTCACCTCAACTTATGTAACAAACTCAACTGTAGGAAAGTTCATGCCTGACATAATGTTCATTGGCAACGTCAGACTATCTCATGAAGTTCTAAAGCCTCTCATCCTCCTCGACCAGACCCACAACACAACTGAGATTGTACATTTATAGTTTTAAATGTTTCAATGCGAAAACGACTCTTTTATTTATAGTATAAAATACACACGCATTCCACTCAACGGATAATAATGGTCAGTAAATGACCGACAGCTGTAACAAGAAGATGACCAAAATAGGGTCATATTGCCCTGAGTGTTTGATTTTCCAACCGGTATAGAAACGAAAACTCGAATGTTTTTGTTCATGTTTTGCATTATTTTTTTAATAAATACATGGCAATCAGTTGGAAAATATCCAACCACGGGTTGTTGTCTGGTTAGAAATTTTCAATTGTTGGAAAGCTTGATCTACCAGTTGAACAACTTGAACACCACGGGTGCAAACGGAATTCCTTTGACTTAGATAGTTTTGATCTGGTTGATGGGCGACTGTTGACACTTGCAAGTTGGATACGCCGCCCACCACCGGAGATCATAGCAGGGACGCAGTAATAGATGGCTCGTGAATGAAGTGGTTGCTATACCGTGCTATATATCTAAATAATAATCCATTCTGCATCACTGTCCGATCTTCAAAACATAGAGAGAGGGGAGAGGGAGAGGGAGAGTGATAGGAGGAGGGGTGGGATGGAGAGGGAGAGAGATAGAGAGAGATTGAATATGACCACGTTGCTTAACGACATAACGCAGACATTTTGATTTCACTTCACAAGTCAATCGACAGAACCAAACGATCTAAGTGAACACGATCACTAACTGATAGACAAATCTCATCGAAAGATATAGTGGAAAATAATAAGAGTGCTCTCCCGTTCATATACCAACATGATAAAGTGGGGGTCTGACTTACAGCGATCAGCCTCGTATATGTTCACGGTTGTTTTCGGAACAGACAATTCGATGTTCCAGACCACAACAAATTACGATCTAAGAGTTATATGACGGAAATTGAACCGAATGAGTCTTGGCTTACTGCAAGATTCGTTTATTGCGTATGAAATAGCCTGTATTTATGTGCCTATTTGAGAAATAAAATATTGGTTACATTAAGTGGTTTCAGTTGAAGAATTTATGGTGGACACCCACCTCTAGGTTACAAGGAACTATAATTATTTCCTATAGCATTTATTGTTAACATTATGTCCCAACACGCGCAGGTTTCGAATAATTTGTACAATTTTCCCGTCAATTCTGAAAGAACCAAACCTGGGACACAATTTGAACTGAAAAAATATTCGGGGTATACCGGAGCTTTTCCAGTTTAAATTTCCCGCTTTCATAACCACCGTCTATTCAGCAGCAAATTTTGAAGAAAAACAAATTCGCCTATCATTTCTCATCCCAAATTCCCACAATAATGAATACAGTTCATATTCAATATCAACATATGATCAGGAAACGCATGTTTTAGTATGTTATGCATATAATTTTCTGAAGTTAATACACTAATCAGCTACCAGGGAATTTTTAACCCGTATATATTAGTGTCCTTGTATTTTTCCAAGATCGATAATTCAACATAATTAGTTCATTGTAAGGTCCAGTCATGTGATTCACGTCCCTCCAGGCATCTATAACCACGTCTCTATACATATCTAAGTACGGATTTATAAAGGTTAAACATCAGGTGTACTGCTTCCTGTCAGCACACGTCGAATTCTGAGCACGTGGCGATACCATCAGCAGCGTCATGCCAGGAATTGATTTAATATAAAACGAGATCCATCGCGTTAGATCTCGAGAACATTGTTGTTAGAACATCAAAACCACTTGCTAGAAGTACTAACTATGCCCGCCCGTTACCACGAATATTTAGTATATACCTCAGAGGAGTATCGTGTATCATTGTAACTTGCCAAATACTTCATCGCGTAATACGTACATATACATCTGAGTCGCACCCTTTGTCTGCGTTAATATTGTGGCTCAGTTGGTTAGGTACATGGCGCATTAAGCTAACATAAGTCTGCCCAGCGATGGTGAAGCTGGTTCCAATCCTGACAGGCGCCGATTTGTTATCCACGCTATAGACAATAACCAAATTGGTGTTTGTATTAGTATATACAACGTCAGTTGGATATTTCAGACCAAAGATAAGTAGAAATTGTTCTCGTATATTCGTTTTCCAACCATTATTTAGTTTTAAACCAATATACGAATATGTTTTACTTACGGCCAGAATTTTTGACCGAAATGGTCATCAGTTGTAAAGTGGCCAACACTATTATAGAGGGTGTCAGGTTGGAAATTTCCAACCGTTTGAAACAGTTTGAACATTCCAATCCAAGGGGTTTATACATATACAAATCCCCGCACTTCGACATGTGTGTGCGTGTTAACCATTTCAATGGGGTAGCTGCGATGGTGCAACATTAAAGCGATCATACTATAAATTTTATTCTCATGACACGCCCGTCACAAAATCAATTTTTAATCAGATTTCCGATTTTGGGGATAAAACAAACTTTGGCCAAATGAAATTTTCTTTGGCCATTTTCGAAAAATATTGGCCGATGGCCAATTTGGTCTATGAGAACGTGAACCCTGAATGAACTATTATATTTACTTATGTTTGAATTGATGTCATCTTTTACCTACATGCATGCTAACAGGGTTGGGAAATAGGTATGTTTACACCAAATAACATTTACTCATGATAATATAACACCGCGAGATTGCATGAAAGTAGTGTATCCACAACAAATGTTAAAGCAACACACAGCCGGAATATATATTTGTTTACCCTGTGCCAATGCATTCTCTTATATATGCGAATCGACCATTGGTCGCCTCGCATATATAAGAGAATGCATTGGCCTAACAATTTTTTACAATTTTAATAATTTTTTCTTGTATTCTTTAACAATTTTATAATTTCACCCATACAGAGCCCCAGACAAACATGAGCAGACGACACTCTTATATATGCTTCTATAATATGTGTGGGACTCCCTGCAGGGTTATGGATGTTTTTTATTTTATGTCCTAAAAATATAGAGTCTGATTGTTGTATGGAATTATGATAATGCTATTAGGGGTTTTATTTGCTGGTGGGTCACGTTCCATGAAGGCTGTTCGATGGTTGAAATATGTTCGTTTCATTTTGGATTTTGCAAACATAAAGCAAGAATGGGGTACCGGGCACCTCATACCAAATATCAGTTAAACACGTAGTGTACGTCTTGTTTTGACGCATTTATAGCAGGCAGATGATACATGTATATATACCATACGGTATGTGAAAACGCATGGGTTTGTGCGCATCACACGCTATGGTCATGTGTACATGAATGTGCATGCATAATATTAATCTCGCCTATACAGCGTATATCTAGCATTGTGCACGTAAGCATCATTATAAAAACACACATCTCTGTTGGAACCTGTTTCCGGTCTAATCATCACAGTCACTCTCAGATGCGATATCTCATGATAAATCGGTGCATGAACGCATCTACTTGCACAGGTGTATGGCATTTAGTACGACAAAGTGGTAGCGCACGTGGGTCCAATGATAATAAAGGCGGCTCACAGTATGTGGCCAGGTGGCGTGATGAGCTTCGGTCGCCGGTACCCGCGCACCCCCTATATATAAAACTAATGATGCTACGTTGTATACTAACCGAATCTCCCCAGTGTGGGTCACAGTATTCATTAGCAGTTGATCGTAATGCGAATATAATAACGTTTAACGTGAATAACATAGCAAAGAGTAACTGCCATATGGTAACATGGTATATTATAAGAATGGATACGATGGGTGGAATTTGAGTATTTGGTGGAGAGCGCAATGTATAGTGCGGGACAGGACGTATTTACCGACTTAATTCTCCCGCCGCTGCGTATCATAAATATACATGAAGTTGCAATGAACAGTTTGGGAACCACAATGAATATAAACCTATTTATCCCACATGGTTGTTATTAATAACAAGACAGGTGTGCCTTAATGACTACCATGTATTAATCACTAAAGCAACTGGTAGTCTGAAACGTGTTTATGGACCTCCAGCTTTCTTGTCATTGTTGAAGGACCTTTTTTGGTACCACCAAGCGCCAACCATGGGGTCCTGGCAATGATCACTGATCTAGTCCTGAAATACACTAAGCGTAGCTGTTAGCAAAAAGGGGTGCCTCCTCCCAAAATGGAAGGAGGAATACTGGGTGGGAGGGTGGGACGCTAAATAATTGTCGACCGAGCTGTATCGAATCTTATCGCAAAAGGCTGTTTGCTTTCCATGTGATTACCCATGTGACCTGACGCAAGATGAAATAGTTCCTCCCTCAATCTCGATTGGCATTGTTCCAATACCTTAGCATATACTCGTCCCTTTAGAACAAACACAGGCATTATCTCAGTTGACAATTAGTGAAGTGCGGAATAGAAGCTGGCAAATTGAGTACCTGATTTCCATATCGCTCCGCATTTACTGTACGTAGTATATACGTGATTGAATGCAGTACTGTTATATCTATTTATAGCCGTCGTGGTTTTCCCTTCCAATATATATACACTGTAGCCCCCCCGTGGGATAAATGATATGCGGCCGCTTTGCTTAGCATCTCAGTTATATAACGCGAACATTATAATTAAAACAGATAGATACAATAACATGATGCTTGGTTTTTGTTTTCACATCCAGGTCCGGTTTCGCGGATCAAAATATATTGTTTACCCTGTGCCAATGCATTCTCTTATATATATGCGAGTCGATCATAGGTCGCATATATAAGAGAATGCATTGGCC
This sequence comes from Siphonodentalium dalli, assembly GCA_032622095.1. Taxonomy (NCBI): domain Eukaryota; kingdom Metazoa; phylum Mollusca; class Scaphopoda; order Gadilida; family Siphonodentaliidae; genus Siphonodentalium; species Siphonodentalium dalli. The sequence goes on from CP136062.1 coordinate 59,796,306, forward strand.
TAACAATTTTTTACAATTTTAATAATGTTTTCTTGTATTCTTTAACAATTTTACAATTTCACCCATACAGAGCCCCAGACAAACATGAGCAGACGACACTCTTCTATGTGCTTCTATATATGTGTGGGGCTCCCTGCAGCGTAATGGATGTTTTTTATTTTATGTCCTAAAAATTGTAAGAAACATTTATTTAAAAAAAAAATGATAAAAAATTGTTAGGCCAATGCATTCTCTTATATATGCGAGGCGACCTATGAATGCATTGGCACAGGGTAAAAAAAATCCCGACTTATGTGGGTCGATAATACACGTTCAACGGACATGGCTCATTGTCAACGCAATTTGGAGGGACGGATACGATATGTCGATAAATACACGAAATCTTGGTATGCCGGCTTCATACTTTGAAAAAACACTTGCCAAAGTCACAACCATTTTCAATTTTTCCCCCGAAGTCAGACAAGCGCTCTTTATTGCTACCATATCAGGAATAGCATAACACGGAACGCTCTTTACTTCCGTATCGTGCAAATGGCTGGGGGGGGGGGGGGGGTTAGGACCCAAACACATTGTTCATAGTTTCATTACTTCGATGCTTCTTTTTGGGTTACGGAATATTCGTAGAAGGTAGTTAAGATATTTATCAACCTATTTCGATACCGGGAAAAATTCAAAAGCGAATAATATTATTCGTATTTTGGAGCGCAAACCGACATGTGGGTTTAAATGTATACTGCAATACGGACTATATATAGTATATTCCAGAGAAATAATTTTATAAGTGTTTTTCTCATGGTGTCATAAAGAGTATCCCATGTTACTTTAATACTTAAACATAGAGAGGTTTCATTGTCTCAAAAATGTATTACAGTTGGAAATTGGTACGACTTCAGCAAGTATTATTTGTTTTAATGTTTTCAAAAATTAGATACACACAATATTTTGTTTTAACATATCCCGCTCACGTATCCTGGATAAATACATAAACTTTGAATCTTAGCTGCCTACACAACCCGAACGATTAGAGAAGTCGATGTAAGTATCAATATGTTTCGATCCCCGATGATTACGACAGAAGAGGTACATGTATCGGTTCATACTACGAACCACTTACGGTGTCATTTTCAACTATAATGTTTACAATACACTGCACATGCTCGCGAAACCGCGCACTTGGAGATTATATGGTGTTGTAAATTTTAGAATCTATATACTATATATTATGACGGCCTTCTCGTTTTCTCGACAGGTACGATGGCCGCTGTACAAACAGTATGTATTGTAGGAGCGGGACCTGCTGGTCTTGTGGCCGCGAAATCATGTTTGGAAGAGAAGATACAACCATTTTGTTTCGAGCAGAATGGACACATTGGTGAGTGTTGTTTTTCATAATTGTTGCGGTATGTGTTGCTGATAGTGTTGTCGTCGTCGTCATCATCATCATTAGAGACCTTTCGCATCCTCACGTTTACGATTACGAATACGGATAGCTGTTCGTAGTCGTAAGTCTATCCGTATGGCCAAAAAGTCCTTTCGCAAAACGATTACGCGTAAGAGTTTTGACGAACACGTACGATCATTATTTCGTACCACTTTTACAACTCAAAGCGTGTGTTTGGTATACAGTCCCTTAATACTTCACTTATCGTCTCATTTGCAACAATGCGATAATCATGACCTGCTAATATTGTCAATAATTCGACCAGTCACAACGTACAACCCGGGATTCTCGTGATATATTGTGGCAATACAGGTATAAATGCCAGGTCATATGTGGTGGAAATTCAGTTCGTTGTTAGCATGGATGACCGGATAGACGTTATGCTGATGGGGAAGAGGGGTTCCTGAATTTGGACCTCACATCAACCACGACGCCATCGTTCAAGCCCCTTCAAGTCCGCGAGTTGATTTCAATGCGATTTCGGCTTCACCTCTTTGGGTTAGGAAATCCGACATAAGGTTGGTGAGCTCGCTGATGTGCATCACTTCAGATTTGTTAATACCAAATCGAAACAAAGTCGACACGGTAGAAGCGATGTGCGTCAAGTTGCTTTTTTGTCAGATATTTGACAAACCGGCAAAATTTCGTTGAACAAAATGTTGATAAATAACAGGTTTTGGGCAATTTTATAATATAGTTGACTGTGGTTAGCATTAATTTTGAGCAATTACTCGATTCTGATAACAGAAGCGGCATTTCAAAAAACAATTGTTGTTGGAATCTGATGATATGGGGACATCTAATCGGATTTGAGTACCTTTAAATGACGCATTTGTGCGTGTTCTTTAAATTAAAAATAAATGCAAAGAACAAACCTGACAGAGACTGCTGAGCTCTGGTGATGTCTGTGGGTGTGCCAAATATTCTTTTAGTTACGGTTCAGGAGCAGAAATCACTACTTACCAGTTGAATCGGGATCCAGGGTAGGTTCAGATTACTCAGACAGAGTACTTTATGTAACTTAGAACTCGGTTATGAATTCCATGTAATTTTAAAATCGGTTATGAATTCCATGTAATTTTAAAATGCCCTGCATTACAGACTCTACGAGAGAGATATATAAAACCCAACTTCTACCGAAAACCGAATATTATTAAATTGAATGAACTATTCAATTCGGGAAAGGGGAAGAGAACACAAAATCTTTCACTATTCATTAATAAGGTTATGCCATTCTTTGGGCTCTCCTGAGGCATTCTATAACTGCATACGCTAGGACACCACCATGGGTTGTTGAATTAAATAATTGTTGAATTTCACTATATATTGTGTACTATCTTGCACATAATAATCACTCAAAACTCCTCATGCATCGCACACTATATACTGTATTTTTGGCGACTGGTTTCATAGTGCACTCCTCTTACTGTAAAGTTTTCTGTCGCAGCCAGCGATGGCTATCCGTTGTGAATAGCGATCTTATTTCGCGGGAAGCTCGTGATTCACGACGACGAGTACAGTGATTGACAATCTAAACAGCATATCTAGGTCGTAGCTCAATACAACTGGATGGTTTACATGATATACATATACAGTCTCGAACGAAGTAAAGTGATATATTGCAGAAAATAAATTTCAGGTGTTATTTGAGCTTATTAGAAACCATGAAATCGTAACCGTCATTACGGATAGTAAAATACGAGAACGATTAGAAAGTACACAAATGTTGGTGACGTAGTACCCTATCCGTATCCGTAATCGTAAACGTGAGTTTTGCGAAAGGTCTCTATTATCACCATCATCTCGACATCATCCTTGTCGTCGTATGTTTACGTCATCGTCGTCCGAACAAATTCATACCTTGACAGCAATGCATTCAGTTAAGACATTATTATTTTGAGACCCAAACCTTAAACATTGCGAACCTTAAAATATATTTAAAGCTGTAAACAATTACGACATACAACACATGAGGAAAATATATCAAAGAAATATTAAGACGTTCGCCTCAACATACAAATTGTAAAACCATACATATTGAGGTATCTCATGTATGACAGCTAAACACTAAGCGTAATTGCATTCAGAAGAACTGGTGGGGTGGTGAAACTACAAATTATTTACAAACTAGATACATGTAAACTTGTAAATATGTTATACATAATTATGCTATACATATTGTGTTGATAACCAATGTATTATCAGTGGTATAGAGGCAATTTGGAGAAGAAGTTATGCATGAGTGGATCGCACTTGTCCTCCAATCCCAATGCCAACTTGTACTGCAATGTACAAATCGGTAATACATATTGTATAAAGCATGTTTCGGTCAGTTTTAAATTCGCGCACCACTGCATGACTTCAAATACATTGCGTAAGTTATAATATTGCGAGAATTATTAGCAAAAACATTGAGGCAGATGGCTAAATCAATATAGAAGATCGATTTCGGGCGTCGTGTATATAATTGTGCATCTATATAACGCTGTGTTATCTCACATTTACAGGAGGGAAATGGAACTATCGAGATGACCTCCTACCGAAGCAAGGGGATCGGATATATAAATTCTCCCTCCTGAGACACAGTAAGGAGATGATGTGTTTTAGTGATTTTCCGTTCCGAAAGGAAGCTGCCATGTTCCCTGGACACGCAGCCGCTATGGGTTATTTGAGAGAGTATGCTGAAAAATTCGATCTAATGCCCCACATTCGCCTCAAGTCGCGCGTGATCGGTATCAAAGAAATCAACAAGATTAACCAAAAGGGAAAATATGAGGTGGAGGTCGAGGGTGCCGACTGGAACACGACCATGCAGGTGTGTACTTGTAATTGGAGTGATCAGCATGTATACGTACCGGTGGGTGTGACTAATTAGTGCCCGGGCATGCCCGGGCACGCCCGGGCAGGTCCGGGTGTTCTCATGGGCCCGCAGACAGTCTAATATGATGCCACATGGTAGTAGGATACAGAATAAGCATATATTGTGAAAATTGACTTGCTGTGTCGTCCACCGGCGGGTTTATTAACCATTTAAATGCCGATATTGACTAAAAGAACCCGGGAGAGCCCAGACGGACGCATAGACCCGACCATATTATATATTGATGACTAATGGTAGCGAGGCACTTACTAAAGGTATATATTGCAAATATTGACTCGCTATCTCGCTCGCGGCCGGCTTCATTAACCCCTTAAATGACGATATGCGCCAGAAGAACATGGCGCAAGCCCGGGCACGCCCGGGCAGGCCCTGGTGATCTCATGGACCCGCAGACAGTCTAATATGATGTCATATGGTAGTAGGATACAGAATAAGCATATATTATGAAAATTGACTTGCTGTGTCGTCCACCGGCGGGTTTATTAACCATTTAAATGCCGATATTGACTAAAAGAACCCGGGAGAGCCCAGACGGACACATAGACCCGACCATATTATATATTGATGACTAATGGTTGCGAGGCACTTACTAAAGGTATATTGCAAATATTGACTCGCTATCTCGTTCGCGGCCGGCTTCATTAACCCCTTAAATGACGATATGTGCCAGAAGACCATGGCGCAAGCCCGGGCACGCCCGGGCAGGCCCTGGTGGTCTCATGGGCCCGCAGACAGTCTAATATGATGTCATATGGTAGTCGGATACAGAATAAGCATATATTTTGAAAATTGACTTGCTGTGTCGTCCACCGGCGGGTTTATTAACCCTCTAAATATCGATATTAACTAAAAGAACCCGGGAGAGACCGGACGGACACAGAAACCTGATAATATTATATATTGATGACTAATGGTAGCGAGGCACTTACTAAAGGTATATTGCAAATATTGACTCGCTATCTCGTTCGCCGTCGGCTTCATTAACCCCTTAAATAACGATATGCGCCAGAAGAACGCGGCAAGCCCGGGTAAGCCCGGACAGGCCCTGGCTGCCTCCTGAACCCGCGGACAGTCTAATATGATTCCGTACGGTAGTAGGATTCTGAATAAGCATGCAAATTTACTTGCTGTGTCATCAACCGGCGGGTTTATTAACACTTTAAATGCCGATATTAACTTAAAGAACCCGGGAGAGCCTCGACTGACACAGCGACCCGATCATATTATATATTGATGAATAATGGGATCGAGGCACTTACTAAAGGTATATTGCAAATATTGACTCGCTATTTCGTTCGCGGCCGGCTTTATTAATCCCTTAAATGACGATCTGCACCAAGAGAGCACGGGAAAGCCCGGGCAAGTCCGGGCAGGCCCTGGTGGCCTCATGGGCCCGCGGACAGTCTAATATGATGCCGTATGGTAGTAGGATATATACAGAATAAGCATAGATTATGAAAATTGACTTGCTGTGTCGTCCACCGGCGGGTTAATTTACCATTTAAATGCCGATATTAACTAGAAGAACCCTGGAGACTTCTCGGGTTCGGTGATACCTTCGGGTTTGGCGATATACCACGTACACGGGGTGAACTACGGGAATAAATAATAAGGTTTTAGAGAACTTATAAACTTTATTTCATCTAAACGGCACTATCAGTAAATAAAAAAAAAAAAAAAATATATATATATATATCACATCACCTTGAAACATTTTATACATAAATATATTTGCAAGTAAAAATCATACTGTGCACAACATTTCCCGGAAATAGAATCGCTTGAATGATATTACTATAATGGAGACAGAAGTACGATAACAAAACTCCATCCAAATAAATTGTCACTTCAATTTCAGAAATGAAACTATGCGTCATGCATAATTTATATTCCATTAATCTCTATATTTTCCCTTTTGGTAAGTTATAGAACTTAAAATTGCAGGACATTTTGTCCGAGAAAAACAGAATAGCTATCTTCAAATAAGTTGTTCTGTGTATAGATCAGTTAAAATTTCTAAATTCTCAAATAAACAGAATATTTGTGTATACGCGTATAATTTCCAGGAATGTTCGGGAAACAATATGTACATGATAGTATAAAAGCATTTATGGGGAAAACTCACAACAGCTGAAACGAAAAATGTCCACCAACAGTACTATATAAGCCACACATATATACACGTGTTTGCAATATAGGGCAAATGAATATAATTTTGTCAAATTGTTTAGAACATTTCCCGGAAATCTAATCACTCGAACTTCCATATATATGTGTATTTTCGAAAGATTTATCGGACATTTTCAAATGTTTACAGTTAACAAAGGATGCTAAAACTAGTTAGTAACAATTGGGTGATTGGCGGAATGTTCATATGTTAAACTTCAAGAGTGATTGATTTCTAACTAATTTGTTTCTCACAGTTCGTGCATATATGATTTCCAGGAATGTTCATGAAACAATTTATGAATAATATATAACAAGCAAAACAAATATGAGAACCACAAGATATATAACAATCATACCTACTAATAGCACAATTGAAAGTATAATATATACATACACGTGAATAGATATATAATTCAAAACTTTTTCAAACTGTTTGCATAGTTCTACCCAATAACATAGCTTTCTGCACAAGGTCTTCGTCAGTGATGATATATCATCACTGATGAAGGCCTGATGCCGAAAGCTATGTTATTGAACAGATCTAACTAGATGTGCATCTACTACACGGCCCCTGTCTTAGTGGGTGACCCATGATGTGCTAGATTATTGCAATATTGTATAAGAATGGTATCGCTTATGCCCGGGCTTGCGCCATGTTCTTCTGGCGCATATCGTCATTTAAGGGGTTAATGAAGCCGGCCGCGAACGAGATAGCGAGTCAATATTTGCAATATATACCTTTAGTAAGTGCCTCGCTACCATTAGTCATCAATATATAATATGGTCGGGTCTATGCGTCCGTCTGGGCTCTCCCGGGTTCTTTTAGTCAATGTCGGCATTTAAATGGTTAATAAACCCGCCGGTGGACGACACAGCAAGTCAATTTTCCTAATATATGCTTATTATGTATCCTACTACCATATGGCATCATATTAGACTGTCTGCGGGCCCATGAGACCACCAAGACCTGCCCGGGCGTGCCCGGGCTTGCGCCATGTTCTTCTGGCGCATATCGTCATTTAAGGGGTTAATGGAGCCGGCCGCGAACGAGATAGGGAGTCAATATTTGCAATATATACCTTTAGTAAGTGCCTCGCTACCATTAGTCATCAATATATAATATGGTCGGGTCTATGCGTCCGTCTGGGCTCTCCCGGGTTCTTTTAGTCAATGTCGGCATTTAAATGGTTTATAAACCCGCCGGTGGACGACACAGCAAGTCAATTTTCCTAATATATGCTTATTATGTATCCTACTACCATATGGCATCATATTAGACTGTCTGCGGGCCCATGAGACCACCAAGACCTGCCCGGGCGTGCCCGGGCTTGCGCCATGTTCTTCTGGCGCATATCGTCATTTAAGGGGTTAATGAAGCCGGCCGCGAACGAGATAGGGAGTCAATATTTGCAATATATACCTTTAGTAAGTGCCTCGCTACCATTAGTGATCAATATATAATATGGTCGGGTCTATGCGTCCGTCTGGGCTCTCCCGGGTTCTTTTAGTCAATATCGGCATTTAAATGGTTAATAAACCCGCCGGTGGACGACACAGCAAGTAAATTTTCCTAATATATGCTTATTCTGTATCCTACTACCATATGGCATCATATTAGACTGTCTGCGGGCCCATGAGACCACCAAGACCTGCCCGGGCGTGCCCGGGCTTGCCCGGGCGTGCCCGGGCTTGCCCGGGCACTAATTAGTCACACCGGTACCGGTTGGTAACGCCACGAACCAGCTGATACCGCCAGTATTTTGATTGCCCTTCTTACTGGGCTACTCTCTGTGTCCAAATAATAACATGTATGAGTATTAATATTCTGCAAAAAACCGCCCTATATGCTCCTTATTTAATTTTGTATTTGTGTTTAACCTTCCATGACTGGAGCTTTCAGAAATTTTGCGAAAACCCTGTGTACCAATGCATTCTCTTATATATGCGAGTCCCCCATAGGGAGCCTCGCACATATAAGACAATGCATTGGCCTAATAATATTTATCTTGACCTTGTAAGCCAGTTCATGTTGTTATATAATCTAGGATAATGCACTGCCACAGGGTCTTCAATGCTTCAATCCCGCCAAGAAAGGGTTAATTTTGCTCACCGGTATGAATGTGTGTCCTCAGATTACCTGATGAGCAAAACGTTCTGCAAAAGCGGATATATCATTTTTCTCTTGTATCATTACTGATTACTAAAATAGGTATTTTAAACCTTCTGATAATGATTCGGGATCCACCCGGTGCTATTATTTATGTCTACAATACTTCAATGTGGGAACATATTACATACTTTACTGTTACCTGGGGCGTTGATCGAGCGATGTAAAAAAAACTAGCTACACACATATATCAAAGTAATGAATGTGTACACATGTGATCAATGTGAAAGCATATAAGATGCAAAACTGATCTACATATAACATGTTGTTTGTTTTCAGAAACATTCCATGGCGTTCATGTGATCCAAACAGGAAATTGTATATATCCAAGAACTCGTGTTAGATGGCCACCATACATAAGGAACGTATTGTTCTTCATTCAAGCAAACAATAAATTAACATGCATAGCATCAAATCGACTCGTATCGTGAAAAATCGCGTGAGAAATAGAAATATTAATGTTGATGTTATTAGATATTCGTACAAATCCAATTGATAGTCGTGTCGGCTCGGATGCAAACATGCTAGGTCAGAACACAAAATTAGTGCAGAAATTAAAAGCAATAGCTTATCATTTACACTCCCCACCATCCCTTCCTATACTGCATATCAGACTCGCACAAACGTTTGATATGTCACCTCACACTCTTGACTATACCGATCTATACTTCGTTCCGCTATACTAAATATATTTTCAATAAATTTCTTTCTATTATTCCATAAGAAAAAAAATCTCATTTTGATATATCTATCGATCCAGACCACACAGTGAGTAGCTGAGTAACATATATAGCAACAACGATCTTCTAAAATTAGTATGAACACAATTAACTAATATTACGTTATCATTCTCAGTGTGGGCTTATTCACACGTAATCGGAAACTACCCCCATAAGCGTTATGCTTGATGTCGGATCCCCTCCATAAACCAATATTCATGATTCATATTTTTTGTTACATACACTGTATTTGAATTATATGTAATAAATACTGTTTACATCAACAATAAATATATCCATCCAGAAAGACAGCAACCCCAATTGATTGCTTATATTGAGAATGAATGCTGCAATAATCGAGCTTTCGGTTGTTCATTTTCTCGTTGCAGGTATTCGACGCCGTGATCGTTTGTTCTGGATTTAGTGACTTGCCCTATGTGCCAGAACTGGAGGGACAGGCTCGTTTCAATGGGGTCGTGAGTCATAGCCACACATTTACAACACCAGACCTCTACGTCGGTAGGAACGTCATCGTAGCAGGTATAATCAACGATAAGCATATTCCAAGTTGTATTCGACATAAACAAGCTAGTGAAATCAGTAGGGATAAAACTGGTTTACGTCGAAGTGCGGTTGCCTTAAACGGCTATACATGTAGTTGACTTAACGCTCAGATCCAGTGGCGGCATTTTTTGTAAAAATTTAATCGACATTATCACACAAATCAAAACAGACTTCAATATTTATCGACAGGAGTGACACCTTAGGGAAATAATCATGTATTAGCATCTAACATTTATATTAAATATGCCGTGTACTTAGCAGTAGCACAAATTTCATGGTTGATTGTTTACGCTCAGAAAACACACGCGAGGTCAAATGAGATCGTATTATTTTGAAATTATATGTAGACGTGGCGAAAAACCATTGTTCACATTAAATATATACTACTTTCAGTTGACAACTCTTGTGCAGAATAAATATGTTTTATGTCGAATAAACCGAGCTACTTTCACAATTGTGACATTTTATCACATTCATTGGTTATTTTAGATGAGCCCGTACTTAACGTTTAAATCCCCCCCCCCCCTGCAGAAAAGTAGAGGCATGATGTCGCATTTTCTCCCAGACTGCTGGTCCGATTGGTTAGACCAAATGGTGACTCGAGATACCTTGGCGGATGTATAACGGAGTTAGTTTTTCAAAATTTTGATCTAAAAACAATTTAAATAAACAAATAGAAAAATAAAAATTGTTTGTTAAATTAAACAATGAGCTGAATTAAAAAAAACATAATTTAAAAAAAGCGCACACATGCAGGGATCCCAAGCCCTCCGACGTGTGTGTGTGTTCTTATAATTACACCGACTTAATATCCTATAATGACTTGTCATTGGTTTCCAAAATACTAATGCAATTAAATATGATAGGTCAACGTTGAGTGTAGGAGGCGTCAAGGCGACATATGACGCCGTGATATTGCCGGTTGTCTGATATAATTACACAGTATAAAGGCAACATATTCGCGATTTATAAGTTTGTGTATGATGTATGATGGATTTAATGTGCATAATTTCATTAGGAAAGTGAGATTTTTCAGTAAGAATGGTTGTACAATTGTATTTAGCTGCATGGATTTCGGACAGACGTATTGATACACACTTCTTCTGGTACTGAATTACATCACGTGCATCTCCGTTACAGGACCTTGTGACACTGCTGGTGAGATTGCTTGTGCGCTGACCAGAACGGCTGGACAGGTGAGCACAATACAGTGCTAAATATAATGCAATACATAACTATCTTATACACCCTGGTCAAGTGGTCCTGCTAATGTGCTACGATGGGTTGTGTCTTGTTGAACTGATATGATGATGTTAGGGCAAAATGATGCTGTTAAAAAAAAGTACCGTTATATTCGCGGTGTTCCAAAAATCTGACCATATTCAGGGAACGCCATTATGCGTATCAAACATTTAAAACATATTTATTGCAAAATATATTTAATACTGGTTGTATTAGTTGTTCAAAATCGACTATAATCAAGATGGTTATTCACGTCGTTTTAGAAACACCAGCGCAGGCATTGCTATATTATTCGACCATATTTATGTTCTTTAATGTTTCATACTCACACTGTTTTTTTCTCAAATCGCTTGGAGTAGACAAACGCCGCAAAAATGACAACTTTAGAAAAAATAATAGTACTTTTTCGTAACGGCATCAGTTTTCCCTACCCGCATCATAGCACTTCAGAAGGACTACCAACATCCTAACACATTAGCAGGATCATTTGACCAGGGTGCTATACTCAATTGTGTTTAGTTTGCTTTAATGCTCGTCTCATAGAATCCGATAGCCATGCACTGACCGACCACAAACTCCCACTTAGACCCGGTTTTGTTTGATCTTCAATATAGGTATAAACCCGGTTTAACTGGAGATGACGAATCCAGCCTTTATGTCTACATAGAAGTAATAAACCATGTCTATACTAAATTGATTATCTATACAAGTTAAAAACAAGTATACGTCGGAATTGTATAGTATTGATCTGGTGGGGTGTACAGATAAACCATGTTCTCCCAAACATCAGCATGTTATGGGATTATAATATGATTTGTTTTAGGTGCATAGTCGGCTTAGATCGTCTCATTATGGAGACCATAATGAACTGAAAATAAGATTGTTTTAGTTCCTTTATCGACTCATAATAACTTATTATAAGTTCATCATGGGCGGAAAATAACAAAAATAAACCAACTTACCGGATTATACTCTTTAAAATGTGTTTTGACTGTGGCCCGCCCCATAAAAAGGAATAACATATATAAGCCCGCTATCGCCTTATTTCAGAGTCAAATATTCTTTCATCAACATACGTATGCGAATAGTATGGATCTAGTATGAACCCAATTTCTTGAGTATAACGTTGACATATACATGTATTATAGGCTGCAGACAGATAATACAAGCGTAGCAGGAGTCCTATTTAAGCCTCGAAATATGGTGTCTGTCATTTGCAGAATGAGTGTCCCAGAGGGTGAATTTAGTGATGCTACCCCGCATAGCGGGCTAGCATCACCAAATTCACCCTCTGGGGACCTCATTCTGCTTAGACCTCAGCAGAATGAGGTTCCCAGATGGTGAATTTGGTGATGCTAGCCCGCTATGCGGGGTAGCATCACTAAATTCACCCTCTGGGGACCTCATTCTGCAAATGACAGACACCATATTTCAAGGCTTGGTCCTATTTATTGAGGGAAATATTCAGATAATAAGTTCAACAAACGACTTAAGGTGTTTGAACTTTTCCTGCGGGGTAATTACTCGCCAATGAGTGTTTAGTATAGAAAGGATTAACTTACATGTATTTATCGACATAGTGTTGGTATCCCGACCGAACCGGGATGTAACAAACGTTAGCATAATACCAGGCTTCAAACACCACGGGACTTTAACCCTTCAAGGACTGGAGCTTCCTGAAATTTTGCGAATACCCTGTGACAATGCATTCTCTTACATATGCGAGTCCCCCGTAGGGAGCCTCGCATATATAAGATAATTCATTGGCCTAACAATATTTACCTTGACCTTGTAAGCCAATACATTATATCTTATATTTGCGAGGTTATGGGAGATTCGTGTATATAAGATAATGCACTGGCACATGGTATTTAATGCTGCTCCAGTGCAGCTCCTCGTCATTAAATCTTGTAATTGTTTTATACAGGTTTACTTGAGCGTTGGCGACGGTTGTTGGGTGTTTCCATCAATCGACACGAATGGGGACCCATATGACTTTATTCCACGTCGGTGGTTTCAGAAGCTACCAGAAACATGTAGGCGGAAGTACCTGGCTTACAAAGCTAACGCTGGAATGGATCACGTCAAGTATGGCCTGCAACCTCTCAACTCAACGTCACGATACCTCACTTCACAGGAACTCAAATTCCAAGCTGCCACAGGTAAACAGTTACAGCAACAGTTCCAGGGACCTCACTTGTCGTCACACATGAACATTTGTTTTTAATTTATTTTGTGTTTATATATTAATTAATTATTTAATTATTTATCATTCGGGTATTTATTCTTTTAGTTATTTTTGTATTCGCGTTTCTAATGCATGTGGGGCACTCACAAGTTCCCAACATATATGAATAGTTTGGCTAGTGAAATACGTGATTGTATAACTCGCATGATACTCAGTGACCCAGTAACGGGTCAATGTCAATGTATTTTTTTACCACTTGGGGTCAGCATTGTGCGAATGTCATCCTTGTATATCAAGTTTTCGAACTGTTGGGGGAATCAGATATTAATGGCGCACACCACGTTCTACCAGAAAAAAATGTGAACACTATCGTCGATCTTAAATCTAAAGGAACCACAGCCCACGGTGTACCAACTGTAAATGATATAATGTGAGTACGTAAACAGTTTCAAACCTACACAATTGTAAGGTCTGTGACGATTACAATATGGTATACATGTAGCTATTGCATTTCGTTTACAGGTAGATTAAAGATAATATCTGGAATTAAGAAAATGGAGGGGTTTGATGTCGAACTCACGGACGGATGTACACTTAACGACATTGACTCTGTCATTCTGTGCACGGGCTTCGACGAAGACCTCGGATTCTTAGATGGACCAATCAGGGCAGCGCGTGAGTTTATCTTTGTGTTTACAGATACAGTTAATGGATATTCGTGCCAAACTGGCGCAAAACAAAGACACAGGCGCATCATGTGGTTATGTCGTTAATAATAATAATGTATACATACATATTATGTTCGATAACTTGAGTCTTGATATATAGAGGCACAAATATAAATTTTGACGATACATGCCATGAAAAGAGAACACTATATTATCTGCCAAAATGTGGACCATCTTTTCCTGGTCGTGCCAAGACCACACACCGGAGCTTGTTGCGCTCTCCGCTGTGAGCCCACCACGCAGAACTGCCCTTATGCGCCGTCACTGTATACGCACCAGATGTACATGTACGTCATAGTTGAATACATACATTTGTTTCTACTATCGTGACGTATATAACAGGCGCGTATGCAGGGTCGGCATATACTGGTATTGCTGGTGGGGCAGCATTTCGAGTTAAAAGACCATGCATATGGTCGTGAGTTACAAGTCATATCAAATTGAACGCAAACTATTAAAGATAGAGTTGTTTCGCTTATTTGCTATGGGAGTGAAGAAATACGATCCAACACAAAGCAAGTTCAGAACCGACTGTGTTAATAAAACATATATAGTAAACATGTTCGACCCAATAATTATTTCGCTTATACGTACATGATTGTATGTGCGTTTGTTTGCAGCTTCACGTTTTCCAATGAATATGATATATAATGTTAGTTGTGCCCCAAACATGGAAATGCATGGCAAATATATCGAATAAGTTTCAAGGTACATGTATATAGGCTACTAGCAGGGTTACCCGGCGTTGCCCAGGTTAATGCGATGAGAAACCATGTGTATGCTGTGGATATTTGTTGGGGATAGAGAATGCTCTTGCTTAAAAGTGTTATACGTTTTCTCATAAATTGTATATTCAAATAGCATCATAAAACATGATTATTACAGTCATGGGATATAAGTAGTGGCTCACCTTGTCAATTGTCATTCGCTTTGTCGCGATTAATCCGTTCCAACAATAATGAAGTATGTATTTATTTACAATTGCGTATACATTAGACGTTATAATATGATACATGAACATCGGACACCTGGCTATCTCCATGAAGATACAGATGTTTCAAAGAAATTTCCAGGTGCTCCTCTGTTCGTGGTGCTACATATTGGCTAAATATTCTCAGTTTAAACGAAATGTTGATGCGCATAAATATTAGCTACATGTGCCAGGCACAGAGCGAGATTTTGAGTTGTTTATGTCAGTCGAGGAGTCTGTTTTAAAACCGTTGTCAGATGTGCAGTATTGGGAGGATCCTGAAAAGTCTTATGCTACTAACTGCATTTTCTTGTATATCAGAAGAAACTATAATTGACTGCACACTGTGACCACTATTTTTGAACAGGCCTTCCATATCTCTTGACAAATTGTAACTTTTTTTGTGGAAACTGTATTGAATGGAACAGACTCAATTTTGTTATAATATATATGCAATCCTCTGACGGTTCGGGGTCTCTCAGTTTGCACGAATATATGTATCTCTTCAATATAATGATAAATATACGTTTAATGCTTCTTCTATGTATCTCTTTTTGCTAGCTTAGTTTGTGAATGTCCTGATTGCTATTCCCATATAAATATGACAGTTAAGAAGATATAATTGTTCAAGTTACTTAAGTGGGTCACCATAAGTCGGGATTGTGAAATGTGAACGTCCAAAACTACTTAAAATGATATGGAGATGGCCTGGGTGACTGTATATAACTTATATGTGGATAAAGGCGAATAGCAATCTTATCAATGATAGTGCATATCCGCTCGCCATCCGCGACGCAAACGACACCAAATATATGTGATTTAATTCTGGTATATCATTAGAGAAAAACGTGTATGAATTCGGTGGAAATTGGTGCCAAATAAATTTGTACCAGCGTTTGCCTCTTTTGACATATTTAAACCACTCCCATTAGACTCATGGATGCATGATATACTGGCGATGATTATATATATGTTTGGTGGTAATCAGCAACTAAACAAATTCTGAGGATAGTTATGACCCATATATCTCACCCAACCGACAGCTATTTGACGTCTTTAAATCACACGATGATATTCCTCGTATCATAGAGAAGAATAATATATCAATTTCGTGGAAATCTGGGCTTTAAATAGTTTATTAAATCAATTGTTGATGCAACGTTGAGTCGAACAACGCCATATTGCGAAGGTGATTATGTACTCGTTTGGTGGAAATCGGCGACAAAATTATTTCGCGATATATAATTTTGCCGACCTCCCCCCTTTTCTTCCCCTTACAACAAAAGCGTCATTTTAGAAAATTTTTACCCGCACCGTTATCTTCCTTGTAAACAGGTATCCCTCTTAGAACGCCTTGGTGCCATCTCGATTGTACCGCGTGAAGTTATATATAGAACGCACACAGACAGACAGACAGACAGCACGATTTGATTTCTTGTAATTAGTACTAAAAATATTTTGTATCAGTCTTCGTGACCCTCAGGTCCCTATTTCAGTCTCAAGCTGCACACACTAAGACTCATTAGAGATTAGAGATGCATATATATGAAATTGGTGAAAATTTGCGAGTATACAAATTCGTATCAAATTTAAGGTCCCCATATCTCTCACCCATAGGGCACAAATTTGGTGTATCTAAATGACACGATAAGATTCCTCGTATCACAGAGAAGAATATGTATTAATCTGGTGGAAATCGGCACTAAACATATAGATATAATTTGTTGTGTTCCCTCTCATCTCTATACATCACTGATTCGATTGGCCCAACTTATGACATCCTTAAACCACACGATTATACTCCTGATATCATGGAGATGATTGTTTATAAGTTTGGTGAAAATCGGCGACAAAACAATTTTTTTTTATCAAATTTGGTGCCAATCTACACCACCATCTCTCAAACAAACAGCACCACTATGGCGTCTTTAAATCACACGATTAGATTTCTCGTATCTTGGATAAGAACGTGTATCAATTTGGTGCCCCTGTCCCTTTCAATGCAACCCTGACTCGAATGAGGCCACATTTGACAGATATAAGCAACACCATTAGACTTCTCATACCATGGGGATGATTTTGTATAAGTGTGGTGGCAATCGGCGACTAAACCAATTATTATCAAATTTAGTGCCCACCCCCTCCCAATCTCTCAACCAAAAGACAACAATTTGGCGTTGTTAAATCGCACAATTAGATTCCTTATATCATGAAGAAGAATATATATCAATTTGGTGGAGATCGGCGCTAAAATTAGTTTTTCAATTTTGGTGCCCCTCTCCTCTTCCGTGCATCCCTGACTCGAACGACGCCACTTTTAAACCACACCGTTGGTTTTTTCATATCATGGGGATGATTATATATAAGTTTGGTGGAAATCGGCGACAGAAAAAAAATCTGCCCCTCCCCCTTCCGGGCACCACTGACGCGAACGACGCGACTTTTGCCATATTTAAACCACACCATTAGATTCCTCATATCATGGGGATTATTATTTATAAGTTTGGTGGCAATCGGCGACAATTTTTTTTTCTGCCCCTCCCCCTTTTCTACCCCTGACAACAACGGCGTCACTTTAGAAAATTCTAACGTCGACCATTATCTTTCTCGTAAAAAGCTACTCTTAGTAGACCCTTTTGGCATCATCTAGATGGTCCCCTGTGAATTTCTATAGAACACAGACAGACAGACAGACAGACAGACAGACAGACAGACATTCGCAAATATAGATATAGATTATAACAGAGATTTATGTAACTGATAAACTTGTCGACCATGTGCGACAAACCAGCGGCCATGCATCGGCGAATAACTGGAAACTCCACCAGATAACGATTTCGAGTTACAAAATCCATAATGGAAACATGCGGATTTTAACCCTCCTCGTCAGCGCTGGATGGCGAGATGGCTTGGAGACCCCTAACCGACTGAGCCATCGAGGCCCCCACCAATGTAGATAAACAATGTATATAAATCAATTGTATAACATATATTTCAGTGGGCGATATCGATGATATTTATAAAGGAGTCGTGCCATACAAGACGAAACATAGACGTATCAATTTCGTTGGGAGAAACAAAGTGCTCGGGAGGAGTAGTTGGTCCCTGTTCGAGCTTCAGGCGAGACTAGCCGTGCGAGTGCTGGCCGGCAAATGTAACATCACCGAAACAGATGGTCCACATTTCGATTTGTCTAAGACGGACATGGTATGTGGGCCTTGTTTATCAGTTCATACTGGGAATGTATAATGTACGCTCACATTGATTTGTTTTGTTTCAAATGTTCCGATTGCTGCTACATCTGGATATCATGCAGTGGATGAGCTAGATATTTGCTAGATATTTATTCCACTTTTGAATGAAATTGGTTGTGTGCATTATGCAATCATACACAATCGTGTATACAATGGTTGAGTTTATATGAGTTTTTAACGACCACTTATCGCTATTTGAATGTTGACTGCGAATTTCCACATCTCATGTACTAGTTTGTCACGTCGGGCAGACGTTTATGTAAGTTTCACGATGGGAAATCACGTGGTTTCCATGTTGATTAGTGCCACTCATTCCACACGACCGAGGCCGTAAACGTACACAAATTTGTTAACGTTAAAGACATATTATTGCATTTAATTATTATATAAGAATGACGGTGTGTCGTGTCAATTTGGATTAAAATTCGTAAATATAACTACTTTGAGCAAGATTATTCTCAATTTCTATTTGCTCGCCCTGCTGGAGTGTTTCACATCACTTTAACGTATAAAATGTGAGGAACTGACACAAAACGTAGACTTGTTACTGTGCATATGCTAGTTGTTTATGTTTAAAAGAAGTTGTTACCTTATCTGTTGCAAAATACTCAGTAGTTTCCTATAACATTCTGACTATGCCAGTCCGAGGTTCGTGGAATACACCAGTCTATAATTATAGGAGAATCCTTCAACTGACAACTTTGGTCAGAATATTAGAGCAAACGTCTGTCTAATATATCATATCCTAGTTTATCATATGACTCAATCATTATTTACGTTGGAAAGTATGTCATAAATCAATTTCATATGAACTACTAGTTCATATCACCTTCCGATAATTTGATTGGTTTGTTGACAAAAAGTGTGTTCTGATTGGCTGAATGGCAGCCTGAGCCGAGCCGCATCTCTAACTAAATTCAGGTCAAATTCGTGCGCGTCAATCAACGCGATGCCGAAATTCTCGCAATTATAATCTTGAAATATATAGTTTTGGACATTGTTATACGATAAATAGAATATGTAATTCGTATTTATCTAAAATAAACATACGATATAATGTCACAAACTGAGAACAGAATAGCTATAGCTATATCTTCGCGTGCATATTATTTCTGCTAGTTCACCAGGTGTAATTGGGCTTCCGGTGCAATGAAGTGACGTCACATTAACCTTTTGCTGCCGATGTCATATAGCTATTTAGTTATTTGTGTGCGTTTTGGACATCATAATCAATTTATAGGTGTCATATGATAAATAGAATATGTAATTCGTGTTCCTCTCATATGATATTTATGAAACTCGTCACGAATTTTCAGTTTTCTCTCGCCGGAGGCTCGAGAAAACTTAAAATTCTTAGACTCGTTTCATAAATATCATATGAGAGAAACACTCATTTCATATCCTCTATTTATTACATTTTCCTCGTTTCTGGTCGCGTTTGCGATCGCCTCGGCAATTTGGAATGTGTTATATTTATCAACGCGAAACCACGTGATTACCCATCGTGTGTTTTAAACAAATTTAAAGACAAAATCGCTTTGTGTTAGAGACTTGATTGGTGACGCATGTTTCTGACTCGGGGTAAAGCTCGCTCGTGTCACATTCTGGTCCCATCCGGAACACACCACACAGGTTAATACATATGCGAGGACCATTTTATATGAAAAATAAAAACGTTCATTGCTAGTATTCCCATATATTGTTTGAATAAAGAGTGTTTATCGCAAACTGCATGGTGATCAAATTGTTAACATGTGGCAGATATAGTTTGACAAGATTTGTTTTGTTAAGTATACAACCTGTAAAATCAGAATTTGGTATATATCTATCGACATTCCTATTGGCTATGGCAGCGTATACAGTAACTAGTTTGTCATTACACAGGTTGAGGAGCAGACATTCATGGATTCCATAGCAGATGAGATCGGTGTCCTGCCTTCATTCAAGAGCATATTCTCCCTCGACCAAAGAGCAGCATTTAAGTTTCTGTTTGGACCACCGTTCCCAGCCCACTACCGATTGACGGGTGAACACTCGTGGAAAGAGGCACTGGTAACATGCAATCATGCGTACAGCAACACATTCAGCGGAATCAGGCATCGGAAGACCAAAAGGAGCATGCTTGACGAACATATAACTTTGATATTATGGGTATTTATAGGATTGTTTGCAGTATTCATTTTAATTGTGACATGAGTGGAACAGTGACGCATATGATGTTCATGAATTAAAGTGGTACACACTGTTTTATGTCAACTTGTTCATCAACTGATTATAATCAAGATAACACCGTCCACTGTGTTAGGAGTTCGTCGCACTGTCCAGACACTGGTAATAAGCCAGCACATACACGCATTGCAGATACTGCATCATATCGCCACGAAGGGGATTTGGGTACATGCCAACATGGTATGGTTGATTAATACATTTCAGTTCTAGGTTTGAAGCAATGAACACTCATACTGAGTCCATGTCTCCATAAATATGATTGACGGAGGAACTGACTGAGCACATGATTGTGTATTGATTTAAATGACCACATTCGAAATGGCCATTTACAGATCGGAATAGACATGACAAAATACCAAACTAAGCGAGATTTCCTGACTCAGGCAAATTTGATGACCCCGTGGAATACCTAAACGTGTTTTAAAAGATAGATTTTCAATAAAAATAAACACAGCAACGTTCTAAAAATATATAGCTAACTTTTCTGTCCCGATCCATGAAATTAAGTGTACAAAACGCTATTAGTGAAAAAAGTTCAATTTCACAGGTATGTCTGACTCAAGCTAACATATTATTTGACACCCCCCCCCCCCCCGAATCTATAAATAATTCTGTTTAGGGAAGACCATAGTCATAAAGTAGTGCATACACGTTAATGTCTGTGGTGCTTTGACGCCATCGTGTCCAATTGTCACAGTGTTGCATGGTTCCGGATATCAAGATAGGTCAATAGATACACGAACTACATGTACGTTGATACACAATTTGGTGAAATGTATCTCAAAACATACTTACGCGGAACATTCGGAACAATTAGTCGATATAGCGCTGAAAATACGTGTTTTCAATTATTTTACTCAGCGGTCCAGTACAAATTTCTAATTTAACCATGTTAGGAAAATTTTGAGCTTTTGTTGGTCTGAAATGTTTATGGAACAACATAGTGTTTTTGAGCGTGAAGTTATTTAATAATTACATCGTATAATTGCGAAATTTACCTTTTTCGGGACATTCCGTTTCCGTTCATGCGAATTCCGGCGAATAAAAATAGCACCATTGTTGTACGGGGCGGGGCCTGCATGTACATTGTCTTCGAAGCACCGTTGTTGTACGGGGCAAGGCCCGTACATTGTTTTCGAAGCACCGTTGTTGTACGGGGCAAGGCCCGTACATTGTTTTCGAAGCACCGTTGTTGTACTAGGCGGAGCCTGTACATTTTTTTCTCGAAATTGTGTTTTTAATATCAGTCTTCTTCCTGGGACGTAGAACGGTATACAGTTCAAGTATTTATCGATCTATATCGATACCGGTAAAAATTCAAAAGCGAATATTATTAGGTGATTTTGGAGCGCAGACCGTCATGTGGCTTTAAAGGTACTCAATCCGATCAGACCGTCAATCAGTCAGTCAGACATATAATCAAGTTACAGCAACAACATTTCTTCAAAATACGTTTTTGATATCAGAACGATTAATTACAACAAAATAATGCTAAAACCTGTCAACTACGGTATAAAATTTCCCAAAACGTGTTATTTATCAACATGTTGTTCAACGAAATATGGCCGTATTATCACTTGCATATCACGAAATGTGGCCGTAGTACCACTTGATTTTAGAGTTATCCATCTTCATCCGCAATTTTGTCGGAGAGCATCGATTTGACGGCTCTGTTCTGGGCCACAAATAATTAAACATTTCGAGAAATAGCAAATTTCAAAAATCGATATCTGATCACTCTGAGATTTGATGGGTGGGTTCCTCGACTTGAATCAAATATGTTTCACCCCCCGAAACCTAAGAAATAGTCATTTGGGACCGTCTGATCGGATTAAGTACCTTTAAGACACTTTGAAAAAAAGGAAGTAACCTCAGCGGGAAACCACCTTTGTGCTTTGTGGTCTAATGATTCTCGAATGTCTGTGCATCCAGATGATATTCAAACATGTTGAGCAATAGCCTATACCCGCGTCTAATTAACAAAACGCACGGGGTTTATTACTAATAAAACAGAGATGCGAGTTTAATTTGTAGGCAAGTCGATCTCTTGAGTGGTTCGTGGTAAACTGTTGTGGTAATTTGGTTGCAACGAGGTGCAATTATATTCGAAACAAAAGTGCGTAAGATGAGAAAGTGTTTCCTCTGTCCTTCTTGTCAATATTGGTTCCACTATAGTCAATGAGTGCAAATCTGTTGTCGGCGACGTGAGCCTAATGAGGGCGTTATCTGTACGGCGATAACCTCGATTTAAAGTCGGTGCGTCATAACATTATAGTGCAGATGCTAGCAGTTGTGACCACAATCTGGTTAAAACACAGACTCCACAGATATGCAGAAGTGAGTCTTGGGTAACTAGAGTGTGGTTATCATCCCAGCATAATTACGTCAGTCTCAGCCAATCACAACATCATCAGGAA
Organism: Siphonodentalium dalli; assembly: GCA_032622095.1. Taxonomy (NCBI): domain Eukaryota; kingdom Metazoa; phylum Mollusca; class Scaphopoda; order Gadilida; family Siphonodentaliidae; genus Siphonodentalium; species Siphonodentalium dalli. The sequence continues at coordinate 59,819,275 of CP136062.1, forward strand.
AGCGATGTATCATATTTACAGTGGTAGGTTCGTCACATTGCTAAAAAAAAAAATATCGCTTATTCATTGTCTTTCATACTGCATGAATTCAATGCAGAAATTAATTTTAGCCACACAGAGTTAACTCTTCCTGGTGGTAATAGATTTACCCCAGACTCACTACTGCATAGCTGTGGAGTCTGTGTTTTAACCCTTTACCCAACAGGAGGGCCCTGTGCCAATGCATTCTCTTATATATGCGAGTCGATCATAGGTCGCCTTGCATATATAAGAGAATGCATTGGCTTAACACATTAAAAATTATAAAATTGTTAAAGAATGTAAGAAAAAATGGTAAAAAGTGTCAAAAAAAGATTTTTTTAGGCCAATACATTCTCTTATATATGCGAGGCGACCTATGGTCGACTCGCATATATAAGAGAATGCATTGGCATAGGGGATAACTGTAACTATCACAATGTGGTCAAGGAGCCGGTTCCAATGATATCCATATTTGAAATGGTTCTATTGAGACAGACCGAAGATATTTTAGGCTGTTGAAGCTTTATTTGGCAGGTTTTGGCCGGTTTGTTGGGTAAAGGGTTAAACAGAACTGTTGTGACCACAACCGCTGATTGTCAACATAAAACTAAATCACCCAGAATCATTGTGAATACAGCTTGTGCATTGTTTGTGGTTTGTTCGGGGTCCGTTGCAGCTTTTGTCCCTATGCCAGAAATGCATAAGTATGTATCATAACACTGGCAGTTTTAAAGGAATACTGTACTCAAATGTTGTTGTTGGTTTCTATAGTCCCTGAGTCGTAGAATAAGGTAACCAGACTTCCATTATTTGAAAGTCTGTTGAGTACGAAATAATGTTACGGATGGCAGATTAGCTGGAATGCGAAAATACCAATTGTCGTTGTCGAGTAAATTTTTGACAGTTTTCAAGCAAATGTATCAAATAAATGTTATATTATATGCATATATACTAGTCCGACATACTCATTAAGTCACTGTATAGTCACTACTCAGTGAGTGGCTTGAGTTTACGCCCTGTAAAAACCTACTTCTGTACACGATCATGTGTGCCACGCTTTGCCCAATCCATTATCCGTGAATTATTTTGATTACGTCTTGTACACGGAAATTCGTAATTTAATGTACGACTCCAGCCATAAATTAAATTTATATCAAATTATTAACTTTGATTTTAAGATAACATACCTGAACGTTTACATAATACATCTTCGACTCAAATGACTTAGTTTTCTATATATTATTGATATTAGATCGTTGTTATCACCGGGAATTTATTGAAAATGGAGTACAGTGCCCCTTTAACGGTGGGGGACACCACATAGTTAATTGTACTGCACTTCCCCCCGCGTAGAAACCATGCACCTACGTCGGCGATCAACGAACGGGTAGGGATACAGACCACCCTTTCTTTTCGCTAAGGACATATTCGTAGTTATCGGGACAAGAATATATCGTACCGTCGCCGAACAGATCAATATGGTGACCTATTGACATAGCCACATCCTATACTGTGTACACGACGAAGCTGCATGGCATCTCCCCATGTCCGATAATTATAAAACTGTTTAATTATTTGCGCGGTCAAAGCTATATTCAATAGAATATTATAATTTAGAACCATATTCCGAAGTCGGTCGTTGAGTAGATATACTTCTGTCTACAACAATTCGGAACATCCTTTATAGGCCTGCATGGGAATTTCCTAAATTTGTGTACCCACTTTAAATAATAGTATGGGTAGTCGTGAGTTATTGTCAAACAACAAGGTCGTAAAGTGAAGCTATATTTAGCCAATCGGGAAGTGTAGGGGTGAACTATATACTGTTGTTGTCCGTTCTTGAGTGAGCCCGCTCGAGACCCGGAATGTCACCCGATGGTGACCCTCGGGTGACATTCCAGGTTGAGAGAGGCGACAAATCCCCTTGTTACCCTTCACCACATTCTCCTATCTTATGATTGGCTGAGGGTGCGTCACGTTGTAACATTTCGAAAGTTGTTTCCCGCTCAGCGATGACCAGTAAACATATATAGAACTACGAACTAATCAACGTGTAGAGATCCCCTCACAGCTCTCTAATAATTTCCGAAAACACACATTTTATAAACCCCACTGTTTCGTAACACTGTTTGCTGATATGCATAATTGTTAAATATAAATCCGTTATAATGTGTAATGATCCTATATACCTGTTTACAGTTTGTGTTGAAAATAGACTATATCTGAATGTGTGAAGTCACCAATTATTATCTGATACGACACTGCTGTTTTGAATGTGTGATGCACAGTAGATCGATGGGCTTAAAGCATTAATGTCGTAATCGGAAAATATTGTTACGGTGTCTTTCGATTATTGGTATTGCAAATGAGAACTGTGAATATTTAATTACAATGCAAGTTCATTCGTAGCGGTAGTTTACAAATTATTGAGAAAATAAGTCACAGTAAATAGCGACACTATAAAAACTACAGTTTACACCCTGCGGGCGAGTGAAACGTGATCTAAATTCCTGCTGTGAAATATAATAAGATTCCCATCACGAATTTATCGATCTATACTGCGCGAGGGTGGACATTTAAAGTGTTGTGAAACACTCCGGTTTGGTGACCAAATAGAAATGGAGCACAATCTTGTTCAAAGTAGTTATTTTTACAAATATTATATCTAAATTGACAACACACACCGTCATTTTTATATATTAATTACATCTAGTGACTGCCGATGGCGAAATCGTTTTCGTTAGTTTATCGCCGATAGAAGCGTCCCGAATCGAGTAGTAAATATTTACAACTAAGCGTAGTTCAGACAATGTTTTCTATGGAGTGGTACGGTCGATTTGCTTGAGATTTTCGGTGATGTTAGCAGAAGGCTACATTCCTCCAGTTGGCGTATCACCTAATACTAACTTATCAGTTTCACGCACACGAACAAGTACATAATATGTCTTTAATGTACAGCACTTGGTACTGTGCGAAACGGAATAACATATACATGTACTTAATATGTACTTATACATGGAATTAATTGTTATCGCAAGACTACATATATAGTCCATATATGCATGTTATTACCCATAACTATCATACTATTCGAAAGGCAACACATACATATGAACAACGTAGAAGATACATTCATGCAGGTTCAGACGAACTCGGTCAATGAGGAAAGTTACACGATGACGTTGTTCGTCGATTTTCGTTGAAATCGACACGGTGACATCTTATAAATGAAATGAACAGATATGCAATGGACACGATTCTCCATGCAGTATCTCAGCCGCAGCGTTCACCAGCGTCAAGAAATATATTGGTTACATTCAGTAAGAATGTCCCCCCCCCTCTTGACAAGGTGTAGCGTTGATGTTGGTACCATGTATAGTATAGGTGTCAATCATTACTACCCGGGTGTACGATTGGCCTAATTTATACTCGAGATTTCGATTGGGGTCCATTCTTTCGACGAACCGTTGTGCACGGAGTGTAATTACTGATAATCACCCCATGAAATATAAGCTTATTTGGTGGGAATACCAGGGAATCTTTAAACTGAGTTGATAACAAACAAAAATTAAAAGCCTCATCTACCCTCATGTGAGTAGTCTAGCTTTTGTTCGTTAACCCTTTACCCAACAGAACGGCCATGTGCCAATGCATTCTCTTATATATAAGAGAATGCATTGGCTTAACACATTAAAACATATATAATTGTTAAAGAATGTAAGAAAAAATGGTAAAAAGTGTTAAAAAAAGATTTTTTTTAGGCCAATGCATTCTCTTATATATGCGAGGCGACCTATGGTCGACTCGCATATACAAGAGAATGCATTGGCACAGGGCATAACTGTAACTATCACAATGTGGTAAAGGAGCCGGTTCCAATGATATCCATATTTGTATGGTTCTATTGAGACAGACCGAAGATATTTTAGGCTGTTGGAGCTTTATTTGGCCGATTTTGGCCGGTTTGTTGGGTAAAGGGTTAAGGTGTACATTCTGTCTATAAGAAAATCGGTCTCAGTGGATGCATGGGTGCCTGGATGCGCGGCACGAATGCTATATGTTCGAGTTTACATTATGGCTGCCCATGAATAGGTATACTATAGTTTTGTTTGATAAAATATATTTTAATTGAATAAGAAATAATGTGTTACGAAAATGTTAGTTTCTCCCACACATAATGTTTAATAAATATATAAAACACAACAGTCAATTTTCAATATAACACAACAATTAATTTCGGTTTATCTGTACTGGCGTTGTTCTTTCTTTAGCAGAACTAAGGCCCGTTAAAGACTGTAAGTGGTGTGCTTGCTAATACGTACGTGTATGTTAATTGTGTAGTATCCACATGTTCATGAGATGCAAAATTTTCAAGTCTATGTGCATGATCCACCTCAAAGCGTCCGTGCTATAATACAATAACGGAAAGAATGGGATATTTATCTTCATACAGTAATGCTCTAAGTAATCGACTCCTTAACCACTCACATTATTCCTACTCGGTTCCACTCACACATGAATATTCATAGTATTCATTCAGTATATCGACCAAGTAGGTGCCCATACATATGAACCACTTTTCGTACCATCGCCCTAACAACGCCTATATATACAAAAAAAACAGTCTGTGTGCACACGATAAACGTAACCTAAAAACAATCAAATTAATTCGGCCATCTTCATCATATAATCTGTCACCACACCCAGGGGTGATAGGAAGACAGTCAGTCATGACTATATCACCCCTAGCAATATACATGTATAGTCTATCAATATTATATTTATTTGTAATTGTACTTTCCATGTGTGTATATTGTAAATAAAATTATCCTATCCTATCCTATCCCACAGCAGAATTGTGGGTAACTTTTCAGGATTTAGTCGGAAATATGGCTTGTTGCCATTGATGCATGGCAACAAGCCATATTTCCGACTAAATCCTAAAAAGTTACCCATAGTTTTGCTGTGGTTAAGAAGTTGATTACTCAGAGCATTACTGTAGCTACAATGGTGTAACTGTTTTTCCACAATCCTCAATGCAAACGTTTTAGTTTATATTGTTTAAACCATAATGACCAGGTTCATACTTTTTAAAACAAATAGATTGATATTTGCGCAAATACAATATTTATGCAAATACAACCATATCCGACAGGCAAGGATTTCGTCTTTTAATCTTGTATTTTGGGTCAAAACCGCACTAAACAAATAATGTGATATTTCAGACAACACCACAATACAAAGGGTTGATGCCAACGGGTATTTTACCTATATATATGCTAATAGGAAAACGGTGAGGTGTATTTGTTTATGCTAAGAACACAAGGCTAATGACCAATCAGTGTCCGGTGTCTATCGTATTATCTCATACAATTCCTCTCCGCATCCATTCAAAGGCGCTCCAATCCGTATCTACACCATTGTAACTCATATAGCCATCACACACATTTCCGCAGATCATGACGAAATTATAGAGTTCTTCCCCGTCGCAATTGTGTATTTGTGCGGGTTTCGTCAGATGTGCTTCCTTGTACTAAATATCATGAACAAACAAAAATATATATTTATTCCCCGTTGTGCTTTTGTAAACGAATTAAATGTAAATCTGGTAAATATCATGGAGATAAGAAATGATAAAGTTCTTCCCCGTCGTGGTTGTGTATTTTGGGCGGCTTTCGTTAGATGGTGCTTCCTGGTAAATATCACGGATAGAAAGATATATAGTTCGTCCCGTCGTGCTTGTGTAATCGAACATGTAAATATGGTAAATATTATGGAGATAAGAAATGATAGAGTTATTCCCCGTCGTGGTTGTGTATTTGGGCGTGTTTCGTTATGTGGTCCTTCGTGGTAAATATCATGGAGATAAGAAATGATAGTGTTCTTCCCCGTCGTGGTTGTGCATGTATTTGGGCGTGTTTCGTTATGTGGTCCTTCCTGGTAAATATCATGGAGATAAGAAATGATAAAGTTCTTCCCCGTCGTGGTTGTGTATTTGGGCGTGCTTCGTTAGGTGGTCCTTCCTGGTGAATCGCTTCCCACAATGCAGGCATGAATGTGGTCGCTCATCCGTATGGATCCGGTTGTGACGCGTTAGTTCCTCCTTTCGTTTGAAAGACTTGTTACATCCCGCTGTTTCACAAACGTATGGTCGTTCTCCTGAAAGAAAACAAAATATTAAAGTCATGTGAAACACTACACTGGGCGATCGAATGGGAATCTGTGTGTGTGTAACTCTGTCACGCTATTGGCGCGCATGACAATTTATTACCCTCATGCCCGATTGCGCCCAAATTGTTACAATGTCCTGCGTCACAGAATACGACACGCAAAATTCCAGGCCAATTGGCACCTAAGATCTAACGCATGTGCCAAATGTTATCAAGACGATATTTTCTTTGATATAATGATATTGCCAAAAAAAAAACGAATGAGGTTTCAGCGCCGTCCGTCATCAGAAAACACCAGAGTCAAATTCCGGACAAACTCCGCGCACCGTTTGTCGGCTTTCTTTATATCGTTATCAGTGGTGACGATATTTTCTTGCATGTCATGTTTGTCACCCCGTCATATAATTACATGACGGGCAAACTCCTAGTACAAAATAAAGTACTTATTTGCGTGCACGTTATATCCAAATTAGAATCTCGCAACGTCATTGTCGGTGATAATTCATCGGGATAAAGGAGTAAATATTTACAAATTATTTTTACATATTTTCTAATTATATTTCACATGTAAGAAAGTAGGCCAGGGCATGGAAGAGTTTCGCTCATCCAAGCCTTGGATTGAGAGAACGAATGTGTCCGTGCATTTTGTCTTTTCCTCCTTTGTCATTCTTTCTTCTAAATAAAAATAAATAATAACAAATTATTTTTTTTAATTATTCGCAGTTCAGACGCTAAATTTGCCGAATGATTATGATCCGTGACCTGGACAGTCGGTGTGATTGGAATTTTCGGTAATATTAGTTGATTCAACATTATTTCCGCTCATGGGCGTGCCGTGATCTTCTGGTAAAAATAACGCTTTGCACGGCATTTCATCTACCCGTAATAATGATAACGTCGTGATAATGTAACGGCGGTTGAAAAGACGATACACTCAAATACACCAACCAAACCGATTATTACTACATGTAATAATGTCGACATATTGCGCGAAACAGCATATCAACTGAGTCAACCACTGCACTCGGCGAATTGAACGGTCATGGCTCATTCGAACCTCCAATTTTTTTTTCTACGTAATTTGGAGCGACGGATCCGATAGGTCGATAAATAAACGAAGTATTGATATACCGGCTTCATGTGCTCTGAAAAACACTTGCCAAAATCACAGCCATTTTTCAGCCGTGTTCAAGTTTTCGCCATAAGTCAGACAAATGCGCTTTATTGCTACCATATCAGGAATAGACTACCACGGAACGCTCTGTTCTGTTCCATGTCGGGCAAATGGCGTTTTTTATTTGGGACCCAAACACCGTATTCACAGTTGTATTTTCATTACTTCAATGCGTCTTTTTGTGTTACATAATGCTCGTAGAAAGGTAGTTCAGATATGTATCGACCTATTTCGATACTGAGCAAAATTCAAAAGCGAATAATATTATGTGTATTTTGGAGCGCAAACCGCCATGTGGCTTTAATAAGTTCGTGTGATAGAAGTAAAAGTGTTAAGCAAGCATACGACACCACCACATGCCAATAAATCACGGAATATGTAAATATGATATCCTAGTTCATGCAGGAATTTATCATCGACGTAAAATCATCGGCAGATAACCCACGTTGATTCTTATGTCGCAACAGTGAGGGAATTTATCAATCCTTTCTTCAGTGACAGCAATACACATAAACGCACCCAGGCGTGACCACTGCATGCATAATCAGGCTGCCATTCAGGGCGTGTAGTGTTCACGCTGTTTGCGCATGACTGAACTCATGGGGATTACAATAATTCGGGAACACGCTCCGGTGCTTTTTTCCACTTTCATTTATTATAGGTAATTATTTTTCGCACAATGTTGATGGCTGTCCCACTGGGGTCATAAGAATATCTCGTCACACCCGCGACCATTGTGAAAAATAAAGGAATTCGTGTCCGTCAGTGGCTTGCTTGACTGCCCCTGCTAAAATACTGCGACGTTTGAGTGTTCGATATAAATACATAAAAAAGGACGTCATCTCTGATATTTTCGATGATAATTATTTATTTATTAACCTCCAGTAATGGAGAGCACACCGAACTTATAGTGATACAGCACTAGGTCGCCTGCACGCACATGCTATATATATATAGACAAGTATATATCTCCAACGGAGAGGGGGAACTGGAGTGAAATAGGAGATTGGAAAGAGAAAGAGATAATATGATAATGGGATATATATAAGAAATGGATGACACAACACACAACGTTTCTGGCTACTTTGTGGATATGTTCAAGAGTCAGCATTATCCATACTGTTGGTTGGGATTACCATACATGTATGTCACACTCATATGGTCATATGTTTCCCGCTATGTTGTAACAGCTAATATTGTCTCATGCATGTGGATGAATCAACGAGACTAACGTTATGAGTGATTGTTGGACTTGACTAGAATTTGATTCAAAAATATTTATTGTCATGCATACTAAATGTATTAATACATAGATATAAGGGATTGGGGGACATGTAATACGTTTTCGATTAGAAGCCTTCCTTTATGCAGTAACTTAGTGTGGCTGCGAATATTATAATGTCAGGCAAGGCATTCACACCATGCACAGATGGGTCGACATTGTTTCCTCCATGCAGACACGTCGGAGAAAACCGCAATGAATGCAGTCATAGAACACAGAGCATACTATACCAAAATGGTCCAAGAGAATGGTTCAGCATTAGTACCATAGAAGATGCATTTTCTAAATTAATTAGTTATATGTGTTCCATCTCATTGACGAATGAAAGTCCACATGGACTGTAACTGGAATTGTTTTTGAACATTGTAAATGAGTGTTTCAGTTCTTTAGGATGACAATCCCAAAGAACTGAAACACTGAATTATGGTGTTGAACAAAACAACTTTCAAGGTTGAGTGAACAACAACTTCCAGATACTCCAAGTGGCTAGCGGGTCGTTGTGAATACAACGCAAATGTCGAGTATGGTTTTCACAACTAACCCAAGTACAATTTTACAAATGATGTTATTGTGAGTGGCTACGTTTGAATGAACACCAATTGAATTTGAAGATTCAAAAATAAAAAAAATCACTGGGCCAACTCAGAGGGAAGATGATCACATATGTTGGATATTTGGTCTTATTCAAATATCAGAATTATCGGTTAACCAAATGTGGACATCTCCTTTGTGACTAAGTCTTGGTTACATGTACCATCCACATCAACTGCAAGATGAACGGGAAGCCATATTGTAGTACTGGATCCAGTGTATATATACTCATTAAAATTAGTGTACGAGGGCATGGTGCCTCGTGTCTTTCGTGACATGGGGTTAGCTTTCGGTGAGATTTCGACTCTCACGTTTGAATTGAGCACTACCTCCGCATATTCGGTGCTCAATAAACCATGCAAGCGAACCGTGGATCACGTAAAATTTCTCGAAAATCGGCCTCATAATTCCTGGGATACAGTGTAATATTTCAAGGAAAACTTTCTTATTTTGAGGCCTGTTCTGTTAGAGATGCATGTCCCTTCGGAATTGATCTCACATAACTACTATCTGTATGTGTTATTTCACACGCGTTAGCTCGAAAAATATGCATTTAAAGGGTCGACACGTGCATTTAAACCTTTGAGTGCCAGGTCCGATTTTTGTATCAACCCATATACCCTGTGCCAATGCATTCTCTTATATATGCGAGTCGACCATAGGTCGCATAGCATATATAAGAGAATGTATTGGCCTAACAATTTTTCATCATTTGGTATTATTTTTTACAATTTTTTACAATTTTAATATTTTTTTCTTATATTCTTTAACAGACTTATTTTGTAGGTTTCATGGGCATCAAAATTATTACTATGAATACTTGGTGATAGTTTTGAGTTATAACATGCCCCTAAGGTTTTATCCAGTTTGAGTTTAAATTCGCTATAGCATGCTTAGAGCATACCCACAAAAATTCAACCAAAAAAAAATTAAAAAAAATCTAAAAAAAACAGACCGTAAATTAGGGCCGATGAGATCGCGTCTGGCACTGAAAGGGTTAAAGGACTTCAAAGTGGGATTATGTGAAATAACATATTTTTTATAAAAGTATATAATACATTTATCATAAACAAGTATATGTAAACATTGATTGCCTTTGTCATTATTTCAATTATTAAAAACTCTCTACTAATGAAATTTCGCTTGGCAAAACCATTACTTTTACAGTGAAATTACCTATACATATCCAAATGAGTCCAATAAAATACCAATGTGTAATATAACCTTGGCAGTAAACTATGGAAAAGGTAAAAGAATTAAACAATGTTCTGGACAATATGTTTATTTCTCATTAAACTGTAAATACAGTTTTTGAGATTAATACATAATATAGCAGACGAGTTGTACATGGAAATAGATAATAGGCACATATTCGCATGTATATATACATATTCATCTGGATAACAATTATTACGAGGACATAGTGGATTCGATCACCTTAAGTATTAGTATATAACTTCGACTTAGTAATTAACAATAAGATTTAAAGAAGGACAATATTCATTCCATCACGACAGAGTTGTTATTGAAATTTTTCACTACAAAACATAACTCTATTATTGCATATGGGCAACACATATTTCTGGTATAATCATAATATCAAAACAGTTTCTGGTATAATGGGAAAGATTCAGTTAATTTATTTTTCCGACTCCATCGTTTTATACGACATATATGTTATGTCTTAAAGAGAACAAGGGGGAGAGAGAGAGAGAGAGAGAGAGAGAGAGAGAGAGAGAGAGAGAGAGAGAGAGAGAGAGAGAGAGAGAGAGAGAGAGAGAGAGAGACAACACGTCGTCGTCGTATGTGTTCTCATGAATAAACAGGGCATCTTTAATCGTTTCGACGTTTCGTCAGTCTTGGTTGTTCAATTTACATGAACAAAATTACCATCGCGGTTTTCAATATCTATTCCTCAGAAATTGCGATGCTATGTCCTGTCCAGCAAATATGTATGACCTTCGTCTATATCTCGTGATGACATAAAACATATGGTCATTTAACGGACATGGCTCATTCGTGCTTCTAAAATTTGGCTACGTAATCTGGAAGGTGGTTTACGATAGGATGATAAATACACGATTGTGTTATAGACCGGTTTCATATGTTATGACAAAATTAATACTTGGCAAGTTGACATGGTCACAGGCATTTTACAGCTATGTTCAAGTTTTCGCACCGTAGTAAAAGAACCGCTCTTTATTTCACAATATCAAGAATAGACTAACCGGGAATACTCTTTTCTGTTCCAAAGTGTTCAAAGTTGTATTTTTATGACTTCAATGAGTCGTTCTGGGACATATAATGTACGTAGAAAAGTAGTTCAAATTATGTATCGACCTATTTTGGTAACGGTAGAAATTTCGCGAATAGTATTAAGTGTGTTTTCTTGGAGAGAAAACCGACAATTAAGTTGCTTTAATATATATAAATTATATATACCATTATAGGACGCTTATAGGGCGAGGTACATGGTGTAAGTTTTAAAACTGCGTTTGTAATTGTAACTAAGTGCTCTTTGACACAGCTGCATTTTATATCGGTTGTGCTATAATAGACCTTTATACCTACATGTAAGTCAATGCAGCCTCCCACCGAAGTTATATATATAATTAAGAACTCATATTGGTAGAAATCATGCTGATGACATGCACTATACTTAATATAAGGCAGAGAATCGAGTTATTCACAGAGAACCGAGCACTCGCTATAAAATCTGAGCCCTCGGCAGAGAATGGGAGTAGGGAAATAAAAAGTCGATTTATGTATATTTCGGGAATAGTTTTGAACTCTTTTTTTTTACGCGCACTGATGGCCAGGCCAGTTACTATAGTTTCGCGATAGCGAAATGAAAATCACGAAACAGAGTTCTAATGTTGTTTGTTTTTTGACGATTTATGCCGCTGATGACTCAATTCTTAACCCTTTCAGTGCCAGGGGCCGATCTCATCGGCCCTAATTTACGGTCTGTAAAATCGGCCCTAAAAAAAATAAAAAACATTTGTTTTTTTAGATTTAAAAAAAATTATTAAAGTTGTAAAAAATTGTAAAAAATAATAACAAATGATGAAAAATTTTAGGCCTATGCATTCTCTTATATATGCGAGGCGAACTATGGTCAACTCGCATATATAAGAGAATGCATTGGCACAGGGTATATGGGATGATACAAAGTTACAAACATCGGACCTGGCACTCAAAGGGTTAACAAATACTCACGAAACTCAGCAGAAAACAAAATCGCCAGGAGTTGTTCCCTCACATTGCATCAACCCAGATTAGCAAATTAATAATGACTTAACGCCACATGGCAGTTTGGTCTCCAAAACACACATAATATTATTCGCTTTTGAATTTCTCAGTATCGAAATAGGTCGATAAATATCTGATCTACCTTTCTACGAGCTTTATGTAACCCAAAAATAGGCATTGAGTAACGAAAAATACAAATGTGAATACTGTGTTTGGGCCCAAAACACAAAGCAGCCATTTGCCCGACATGGAACAGAAAAGAGCGTTCCGTGGAAGTCTATTCCTGATATGGTAGCAATAAAGAGCGTTTATCTGACTTCTGGTGAAAAGTTGAAAACGACTGAAAAATGGCTGCGACTTTTACAAAGTGTTTTTCAGAATATATGAAGCAAGTTTATCAATCGTTCGTGTATTTATCGACCTATCGTTTCCGTCGCTCCAAATTACGTAAAACAAATTGGAGATTCGAATGAGCCATGTCCGTTTAATGCGTCACATGATTGCACCGTGAAGATATTAACCCTGTGCCAATGCATTCTCTTATATATGCGAGTCGACCATAGGTCGCCTCGCATATATACGAGAATGCATTGGCCTAACAATTTTTTATCATTTTTTTTAAATAAATGTTTCTGACAATTTTTAGGACATAAAATAAAAAACATCCATTACCGTGCAGGGAGCCCCACACATATATAGAAGCATATAGAAGAGTGTCGTCTGCTCATGTTTGTCTGGGGCTCTGTATGGGTGAAATTATAAAATTGTTAAAGAATACAAGAAAACATTATTAAAATTGTACAAAATTGTTAGGCCAATGCATTGTCTTATATATGCGAGGCGACCTATGGTCGACTCGCATATATAAGAGAATGCATTGGCACAGGGTAAAAATAATACCGACTTCCGACTGGATTTGATATGGCGGGTCACATATATAGTGCCCACAGAAAGGTAGTTCAAGCAGTAGTCGACCTATATCGATACAGGGGGGGGGGTAAAAATTATTTTGTGTATTTTGGAGCGCAAATCTCCATGCGGCTTTGGATATAAGTAATCTAACCACTTTGTGTTTGTTGCCATGAACCCCCGGAGAGTTCCGATAATACAGAGCTTTATTTAGAATATATATCCAGCTCAATCCCATCTAATATATATCCAGCTCAATCCCATCTAATGTTCGTCGATATTCTGTTGAGGTTTTCGATGTATGAGTGCATAGCATGATTAGCTGAATATTGTCATAAGTAAAGTCCCTGGAATATCATCGCCTCGTTTGTGCGGTGAAATGAAAGCCCGGCAAACTTGTGGCAAAGTTGTGTCATGCCCCTTAAATTACCTGGGCTTATGCATCCTGATTATTCCAATTATTATATCAGAGTTATGGAGGTACGGACTCAGTATGAGTGTTCATTGCTTCATATTTGATTAACTCGTGCAGTGATCGTGAACATTGTTGTATTTCCTATCGATCGATTAAGATGTCCCTGAAACCAGGCTAAACAAAATTGGTCCAGATATTCGCCCAAGTCGGGGTTAGAACCCGCTTCAGCCTTGTCTAGCCTTGCAAGACCTATAACAACATCGGCTACTGGGACATCCTTAAAAAAGGAAGCCCTTTCACCGAGAGTTGGGAAGCGTATCAGTCTGGCATGGGTTAGAACCCACTGCCTCTGAATCAGAGATGTGGAAGCACGGACTCAGTATGAGTGTACATTACTCCATGCATATGTGCTTAACTCAGTGAGCGTGAACTAATTCTCATTTGTTTTATCGAAATGGTCATGTATCGATTGGAATGCCAACTATTATATTTGAATATAACTGTAGTAGTTGACTTTATGATGTACCTGATTGCATGACATACGGGGACATATGGAGTGGTTTGGTGTGTCTCACGTCTGTGCATTGTTTTATGTATATATATAGTAGGGGAATTTACCATCAGGACCAGTCCTGTCTCATTCCACACAAGGCATTGATATAGTTACCGCAAATGTGTATTCCCCAATGATACCGAAATATACATTGTGTTTATGCTGATTTTCTTGTTAGTAGTTTGCACCACACGACAGTGACACTTTGAGGACGATGAAATGCCTGCTTCACCAGGCCTGTTTAGTATATCTATGTATATAATGAATTGTATAAGTTGATACAATGCATGTCTTCAGATCGACAACGGCAACATAAAGCCGGACTGTAAATAGTGTATACATCTCCCTTGTAAATACTTATCTCTATTATGTCTCAATATCCTTTATTGAACATAGATCGGAGAATAAAGCATGTCCAAATTAGTAGATTACTAGATATTGCTAATGGCATCTAATTCATCATTGGTTTGTAAATTGCAGAACACAGTGGCAAAGCTGGATCAGATCATAATTAGCCCGGATTTGCGATACCCGCGCTACGGAAACATACATGTAACTTGATTAGTGTATATGCATGGGCAACTGTATTTGGTGACCGGGATCGGTGTTTTCAGCGTAGAGTTGAGTTATTTTCCGGGGAAAGTATATAACCATTTGCCCGTATTTCCTCAACCCATAAACTGAAAACCTCGTGAAATGGCCTAGCTACTGAAAAGACGATAAGCTCCAATAAACCAAACTAAACCCAGCGCGATTACGTCATCTATATATATATATAACTCTTTCATGACGGGGGCTGCGCTGGTGCAGCATCAAAAGCATGTGCCAGTACAATATCCTATATATTTGAGTCTCCCATTGGGAGCCTCATATATATAAGATAATGCCCTGGATTACGAGGGCAAGATAATTACTGTTATGCCAATACATTATATTCTATATATGCGGGGCTCCCTATGGGAGATTCGCATATAATAATAGTGAACCCCGCATATTAGATAATGCATTGGCACACGGATTTCAAAACATTTCAACGGCAGGGTTAAACAGCCCTCGATGCGTCTATATGAGCGGGGGTCCTTCTGGATCCATATTGTGAAACAACTATATAGGGTGGTCCTGTTATATAAAAAAAACTCACCGGTGTGTATTCGGATATGTCCCCGCAGTTGACCCCTATTTCGACACTTGACATCACAGAATGGACAGGAAAATGGCTTCTCCTTAGATTTTTGATCCGAGGATTGTTCTTCGGATTTTGGTATCTTATTCTTCCGTTTCTCGTCACTCCCTGTACATAGTCCGTTTTTATTAACGTCCGCTGACCTCTGCATCCAGGCGGCGTGAATGCGATACGGAGCCAAAGACACTGGCCACATTAACCGCGTTGTAGGGAAAATGTTCGGATAACTTCGGAAACTCTCCGATATGTTACTATTCCTCTCGTCATGTGGGCGTCTGCTGTCATCCGTTGCCTTTTCGTCAATATCTTTGTCCCGTATATCCTTTGGTTTTCCCGTGGATAAATCGTGTATAAGAACAACGGGACTAAACACTTTCGGCGTTGTCAAGTTCATCTTAAAAATAATTTCACCCAACGTATTCCGCGAAATATGGTGACATGAGCACAGAAGCACCTTTAGTCGAATGAAGTCCAACCGTTTTGCTCAGACCTATTATTTGCTGTGGTGTTTCTTCACATGTTGTGTTCGTCCAGGATGTCTGTATGACTGGTTTGTCTTGGTGTGGTAGTCCATTTTATATATCGTATTCGTTTAGTTTTCCATCAAGGCAAATAGAAATGTGAATCTTTAAACGTGTTCCCGGAAAATAAATGTCCTAACGCCGCAGTCAAGTTAAATTATATTGTGTCATTCCATATATATGAAAACAGAGATGACCAGTCTCAGTGTCCTGTTGGTTGACAAGAGGAAGTTCATCTAAGGAGATCGGAGCTTGTTGTTTAGTTTATAAAACCCAAGAGTGGGATCATTTCCCATTAAAATTAGGAGGAGCGAAAACTGGGTAGTTTGTATTGTAAACATGGAAGCGCTAAGCCACGGGGAGTCCTTACCAATGTTTACAAATTACTCAATGCGATGTTCCTTACCTGTGGGATACACATTCAAATTCTAATGGGCACTTGTGACTTTCTAACGCTGGAACGAGTTTCTTGTAAAACTACACACCTGGTTGGTTTCGGTCACGCCTAGGTACACTTCGATACGCCTCCGATGCGCGACGCCATCCCCAAAACCAGCGAACGCAATTTCCAACCGCATAATGTTCCGGTTTTGTATGACAGAACTGGAAGAACGACCGCTCCTGCTAAGGGTATGTTCAGAAGCAAGCAAATTTGGCAATGTTTCTGTAAATTTCGCGTTGATAGCTTTTATGTGTTAGGATATCAACAAGACGATAGTTGTAAAATTCACCACTCTATATTATATGCGGCGTGACATATATTTAATTCCTAATATGATTTTTATATAACTATACGACATGTATCATAAACCGAGATTAACAATCAAATATCTCACAAGATAAATAGTGCTCTTATCCGTGGCATTGCCCTCAGTATATAATAATCAATTGAATATACACGGCATCGCGTGAATATAATTGTGAAAGGCATGCATCATGCACTCAAGTCTATATATGCAATTTGTCCGGCTACATGGTATCTGTGAAGAATTGCATCTATATCTATACTCGCGAATGTCTGTCTGTCTGTATGTGTTACATGTACATATAAATTCACAGTGGACCATCTAGATGGCACCAAGGGGTCTACTAGGGGTAACTTTTTTTTACGAGAAAGATAATGGTGAGGGTTAGGATGCCGTTATTGTCAGGGGCAGAAACGGGGGAGGGGCAGAACACGTTTTTGTCGCCGATTGCCACGAAACTTATATATAATCATCCCCATGATATAAGTAATCTGATGGTGTTGTTTAAATATGTCAAGAGTGACGCCGTTCGAGTCATTGATGTACGGAAGGGGAGAGGGGCACCAAAATTGATAAACTAAGATTACCGCCGAGGAACCCTGCATGATGGCACCAAACGGTCTACTAGGGATAACTTTTTACGAGAAAGATAATGGTGCGGTTATAATTTTCTAAAGTGACGCCGTTGTCAGGGGCAGAACATGGGGAGGGGTAGAAAAAATGTTTGCCGCCGATTGTCACGAAACTTTTATATAATCATTCCCATGATGTGAGGAATATAATAGTGTTGTTTAAATATGTCAAACGTGGCTCCATTCGCGTCAGGGACGCACGGAAGGGGAGAGGAGCGCCAAAATTGATAAAATAATTTTAGCGCCGATTTCCACCAAATTGATATATATTCTTCTCCATGATACAAGAAATCTAATTGTGCGATTTAGAGACTCAAAACTGATGTCGTTTGGATGAAAGATTGTGGGAGCGGCACTCAATTTTATAAGAATGGGTTTAGTCGCCGATTGCAACCACACTTATACAATAACATCCCCATGGTATGAGGAGTCTAATGGTGTGGCTTAAATCTGTCAAAAGTGACGTCATTCGAGTTAGGGTTGAATTGAAAGGCAGAGGGGCACCAAAATTGATACTCAATAATTTAGCGCCAATTTCCACAAATGTGATACGCATTCTTATCCATATTACGAGGAGTATGATCGTGTTATTTAAAGACGCCGTGTTGGTGCTGTTTGGGTGAGAGATGGGGGTCAGTGGGCACTAAATTTGATCAAATTGGTTTACCAAACTTATCAGTAATCATCTCCATGATACCAGGAGTCTAATTTTGTGGTTTAATGATGCAACAAGCTGTCACAAGTGGGCCCATTCGAGTCAGGATGCATAGGGGGTGAGAGGAACAAAAAAAGATGATCAATATGTTTAGCGCTTATTTCCACCAGATTGGTACATATTCTCCGTGATACGAGAAATCTAATCGTGTGGTTTAGATAAGCCAAATTGGTGCCTTTTGGGTGAGAGATATGGGGGGCCTAAATTTAGTACGAATTTGTATACTCGCCAATTGCATGTATACAAAAACTTATACAAAAGCATCCACACGGTATGAGGAGTCTACTTGTGTGGCTTAAAGTTGTCAAAAGTGGCGTCATTCGAGTCGGGGTGCAATGAAAGGGAGAGGGGCATCAACATTGATAAAACTAATTTTAGCGCCGATTTCCAGCAAATTAATACACATTCTTCTCAATGATACAAGAAATCTAATTGTATGATTTAAAGACACCAAATTGGTGTCGTTTGGTTGTGAAATTGTGTGGGTGGGGGGGGGGGGGGTATGCACTAAATTTGATAAGAATTGGTTTAGTCACCGATTGCTATACCGAACTTATACAAAATCATCCACATGGAATTATGAGTCTAATTGTGTGGCTTACAAATGTTAAAAGTGGCGTCATACGATTCAGTGGTGCACTGAAAAGGAGAGGGGCACTAGAATTGATACACAATCATTTTAGCGCCAATTTCCACCAAATTGATATACATTCTAATCTATGATACGAGGAATCAAACCATGTGATTTAAAGACGCTATATATATAGTGGTGCTCTCTGTATGCGAGATGGTTTGGTGTGTGGGCACTAAATTTGATAAAATAAATTGTTTAGTCGCCGATTAGCACAACACTTCAGGAGTCGAATTGTGTGGTTTAAAGATGTCAAAGGTGGTGCCATTCGGGACAGGGGTCCACAGAGGGTGAGAGAGACACACAAATGGATAAACAATATGTTTAGCGCCGATTTCCACCATACTGATACCTATTCTGCTCCCTGCTACGAGGAATATAATCGTATGCTTTAAATACGCCAAATTGGTGCCGTTTGGGTGAGAGATATGGCCGGGGGCTCTGAATTCACACAGATTTCCCAAAATATATAGTATACTAGCAGGTGGACCCGACTTCGTCCGGGCTGTTTCCCCTCTGCTTTTCGGCGAATTGCGCGATTTGACCTTGAATTGTCCATTTTGAAGGTCAAGGTCAGGTGGGGTCACGATTTGACCCGTCCAAAAACACTGCCGGGACAAAAGTACCCGACAAAAGTACCCGTCGAAATCCATCCATTTTACCCGATGTGACCTTGAATTGATCATTTTGAAGGTAAATGTGAGGTCGGGGTCATGATTTGACCCGTCCAAATCACTCAGTGGATAAAAGTAACCATATGTATCAAATTTCGTCGAAATCCCATCAAAATTCGCGATTTGACCTTGAATTGACCCGATTTCAAGGTCAATGTCACGTCGCACGGGCAAATGAATAGGCTTATGACACTTCCCATACGAAAGTATCCCTAGACACTAATTTTCATCGAAATCCCGTGACATTCGGGCGTTTGACCTTAAAATGACCCGATTTCAAGGTCAAGGTCACGTCGCACGGGCAAATTAATAGTCATATGCCACTCCCCGGCCGAAAGTATCCCATATATCAAGTTTCATCGAAATCCCGTGATATTCGGGCGTTTGACCTTGACATTACCCTATTCAATTTCAAGGTCACGTCGCACGGACAAATTAATATTCCCGGCCGAAAGTACCCCCACATACCAAGTTCATCGCGATCACACAGACACACACACACACACACAGATCTTCCAAAAATATATAATAGATATATTCATCTCCACAATAAGTCTAAGTTTGTGGTTTAATGATGTCAAATGGGGGCCGCTTGAGTCCGAAATATGGACGGGCGGTTCACCAAAACTGATAGAAATATGTTTATTGACAATTACGCATCAAATTCATACACGTTGGTCTAAAATGATACTAGGAATCAAATTATGATTGTTAAAAACGTCGCATTTGGTCCCTTGATATATTTGCAAACATATGTCTGTCTGTATGTGTTCTATATATATATAACTTCATGGGGTATAATCGAGATGGCACCAAGGCGTTCTAACAGTGGTAACTTTTTACGAGGAAGATAAATGTGCATGCTAAAATATTAGAATAGCTCATGTCAATATTATACCACAATTGAGTCTGCCCCATTCAATATAGTTTCCACAAACAAGTTACAAGAGATATGGAAATGTATGGAAGGCATGTTCAACAATAGTGGTCTCAGTGTGCCGTCAAATATAATTTCTTCTGAACATGACTTTTCAGGATCCTCCAATACTGACATCTGAGAAGGTTATATCTGTCCAATATACAGAGGATATCTTTCATGTTTTAGAACAGACTCATCGCCTAACATAAACAACTCAAAATGGCGCTCTGTTTCGGGTACATGTAGCTGATATACTTGCACAGCAACATTTCTTTTAAACTGAGAATAATTAGCCAGTATATAGCACAATGAACAGAGGAGCACCTGGACAGTTCTTAAAAACATCTGTATCTTCATGGAGATATGATAACCAGGTGTCCTCAAAATCTTAGTCAAACCCACTAGATTGATTGATACATCTCTATGTATACAGAACCCAATTGTCGTCTTTTATTTTTGCGAACTTATGTGTTTATAATGTTCATGGTATAACGTCTGAAGTATACGCAGTTGTAAATAAATAAATAGTTCCTTATTGGATTATTCGTGATAAACAAAATG
This sequence comes from Siphonodentalium dalli, assembly GCA_032622095.1. Classification (NCBI taxonomy): domain Eukaryota; kingdom Metazoa; phylum Mollusca; class Scaphopoda; order Gadilida; family Siphonodentaliidae; genus Siphonodentalium; species Siphonodentalium dalli. The sequence goes on from CP136062.1 coordinate 59,840,224, forward strand.
ACAATCGCTCCGATCCGACAAGGTGACCTACTACTTATATTCCGTGTGTAACAATCATGTTTTGTGCTGCTATTTGGATATCTAATTTATGAGAATATGTGTAACAAGAGTATCGTCTATTCCCATCACTTTAACCTGGGAAACGCCGGGTAACCCTGCTAGTGAACTATCATAACCAAGCAAGTTTGCCAGTTGATTGTGAATGTGTCCATCATTGTTAAATGGTGCATCATGCATGGTGTGTGTCCTACGGTTGCTCTTGTGTCTCTGGCTCGATATTTTGTGAACGTATCGACTGACCATAATTATACTGGCTGAAGCAGGCTCCAATTCAGCGTCAGATGGTCCTATATGACATGTGTGTGCGCTAGGGCCAGTGGTGGCTCATTTTGATCTTTTAATCATTTTGATGTAAAATAAAAATAAAAAAAACGTCTTTTTTTTAGATTGAATTCCTTGCTCAAGTTTACCACAAATAAATAAATAAATAAATAAATATTTTGACAATTGTTCGGAAAGACTGGCCAAGGAGGATTATTTCCGTCGCAAATTCCGGACAAAAACTCAACAATTCTTAACTCTAACGTCAGGAAATTATCCCCCATGTTGTCATATGACGTCATAATACTATTCACGTCATTCCTTGAAAATTGCCATGTAGGCCACCTAGTACAAACGCTATCGCATGCCAAATGGGGTGGGATGCTGTCTAAGACCTGTTGGGAAACACAAAATTCAAACTGTTATTGAGCAACGTCACCCCTTTTTCAAATTGATATCGAGGCAGTCAGGTCGCGCCAGCGACCGCTGCCGCGGGGGCCTGATGGCTCATAAAAACAACTCTATATATAAGCGCCCGCGGCTACCACTTTATAGCATCAAGGGTAGACTGAGCAAATCGAGACGGGATGCTGGTCCCGCCAAACTCTCCAGACGGCATCGACATATCAAAACGCATGCGATTCTCGCCTATCGTATCCGTATTTGGACGAGATTGTAAGACCATAGCCTGTGTAGGCACGAAAGGCCTCGGAATAAAGGACGTATTTTTATAGAAAAACTCGTCATGTTGATTCATAAAACCATATATATATTTAAAGGTATGTGACACGGGCTCAGTGTAATAAATCACTTCTTTCTTTCACTGTCCTTCAAATTGGTGAACATTAAATGTGAGTCACTCCTGCGTGCTTGCCTTGATAACTGATTGAAATGCTACGCTGATGAGTCATTTAAGCATACCGATGCTGGTAAATAAATCAATAAATTGCCATTAAATAAATAAACAAAGGTTAAAGAAACATATTTCTATTAAAAACGCGGTAAGTGTTTTCTCCTGTGTTGAGCCTAATTGACAGTATAAGCTATCTGTACAGTACATACGTTACTCTCCATTGTAGATCGATAACTCCGTGCACAATGCTTTGAAGCCACTGACAAAGTGACAATCCGAGCCAAAACACTACCAAACACAAACACCTTGTAAAAAGTTATACGTTATATCATGCGGATAATTAGTTGTCGGACATCTCTCTTAAACCGATTCGAGGTTCGAAAGGTTTAACAAAAAACTTTCTTTCACTGCCCTTCAAGTTGGTGAACATTAAATGGTTGTCATCCCTGCGTGCTGGTCATGAGGCCTGATTGAAATGCTACGCTGAGGAGTCATTTAAGCATACCGATGCTGGTAAATAAATCAACAAATTGCCATTAAATAAATAAACAAAGGTTTAAGAAACAAATTTCTTTTAAAAAGGCGGTAAGTTTTTTCTCCTGTTTTGAGCCCAATTGACATGCAGTATAAACTATCTGTACTACAGTACATACGTTACTCTCCTTTGTAGATCCATAACTCCATGCACAATGCGTTGAAGCCACTGGCAATCCGAGCCAAACACTACCCAACACAAACACCTTGTAAAAAGTTATACGCTATATCATGCGGTTAATTAGTTGTCGGACATCTCTCTTAAACTGATTCGAGGTTCGAAAGGTTTAACAAAAAACTTTCTTTCACTGCCCTTCAAATTGGTGAACATTAAATGGTTGTCACCCCTACGTGCTTGCCATGAGGCCTGATTTAAATGCTCCGCTGCGGAGTCATTTAAGCATACCGATGCTGGTAAATAAATTAAGAAATTGCCATTAAATAAATAAAACAAGGTCAAACAAACATATTTCTTTCAAAAAGGTGGTAAAGTGTTTTCTCCTGCTTTGAGCCTAATTGACATTATAAGCTATCTGCACAGTACAGAAGTTACTCTCCATTGTAGATCCATAACTCCATGTACAGTGCCTTGAAGCCACTGACAATCCGAGCCAAAAACACTATTCAACTCAAACACCTTGTAAACAGTTATACTTTATACTATGCGGATAATTAGTTATCAGACATCGCTCTTGAACCGATCCGACGTCCGAAAGGTTTAAAATACATATGAACATTAGATACTGAATTAACCAAGTTTAGCTCTGAATAGCTTATCTTTAAGATTCTGATTCTTCTTAAATGCGATTATCACTTTTTTGTTGAGTGGTTCAGCTAGTTATCCTTCCAACTTGATCGCCTTCTCCTTGTATATTCGCGCAATTTCTGTGTACTAGTTACAGGCGGTGGGCAAGGGTGATGTGTGCCCAATATTGACACAACTAGTTGGCAATGTCTTCTGAGCATACATGTATATGCAGCTGCATTTTCATGTCATTGACATGCGACTGAACTTATATGATCTCGGAGTGTTCGAGACCTCAATACGCCCCTGATTTGAAACAAATTCCTTACACATATTATTTCCTTACACATAACAACTACCAGTCTCATGTGTCAAGACAATATGTTTCGATCTGGCCGGTGCAGATATACTGTTATACTGTTGATACATTGTATGTTAAACGCATGGTCAATGTAAACAAGAAAACTAAGATGCATGCATCAGGTCACCCATGAACTATTTAGCAATAGAATAATTCAGTTCGGTTGCGGTTTCACAACGTTACAACTGACATACGATTACACAAGACACACCTTGAATGTGGAACTGTGTAAGAGTGAATATTAATGTTCTAAATCCCATGTTTCAACTTTAGTTGTGATTGGGGGGGGGGTCGTACTTTATTAACACGCAAGTAGTGTAATTAAGTACGGGTAATTAGAAGTAACAAATCGTTTAGTTTCTATCGTATGGACTGAAAGGGGTGAGCAGATTGTTGATCAGACTGAAAGTACGACCTGTAGCCCGTTCTAAAGAATTTAGTCATACAAAGAGTAAAATCCAAGATGGCTGCCGGCGGCCATGTTTTTTGGCCGAATAACCCCAAAATTACTCGTTCCCATCTACATGTCAATATTATCATCCATGACAAGTTTCATGATGATCAGACGAACAGTACGACCTGTGGACCGTGCTAATGGATTAAATTTTGAAATCCAAGATGGCCACTGGCGGCCATGTTTTTTGTCTGAATGACCCCAAAATGACTCGTTCCCATCTACATTCCAATTTCAACAGCCATGACAAATTTTATGATGATCAGACTAAAGGTACGACCTGTAGCCTGTGCTAAAGGATTTAGTCATACAAAGAGTAAAATCCAAGATGGCTGCTGGCGGCCATGTTTATTGACCGAATAACCCCAAAATGACTCGTTCCCATCTACATGTCATTATTAACATTTTTGACAAATTTTATGATGATCAGACTAAAAGTATGACCTGTAGCCCGTGCTAAAGAATTTAGTCATACAAAGAGTAAAATCCAAGATGGCTGCTGGCGACCATGTTTTTGGGTCGAATAACCCCAAAATTACTCGTTCCCATCTACATGTCATTGTTAATATCCATGACAAATTTTATGTTGATCAGGCTGAAGGTACGACCGGCAGCCCGTGCTAAAGAATTTAGGCATACAAAGAGTAAAATCCAAGATGGCTGCTGGCGGCCATGTTTTTTGGCCGAATAACCCCAAAATTACTCATTCCCATCTAAATGTCAATATTATCATCCATGACAAATTTCATGATGATCAGACAAACAGTACGACCTGTGGCCCGTGCTAATGGATTAAATTTTTTAATCCAAGATGGCCACTGGCGGCCATGTTTTTTGTCAGAATGACCCCAAAATGACTCGTTCCCATCTAAATTTCAACAGCCATGACAAATTTTATGATGATCAGACTAAAGGTACGACCCGTAGCCCGTGCTAAAGATTTAGTCATACAAAGAGTAAAATCCAAAATGGCTGCTGGCGGCCATGTTTTTTGGCCGAATGACCCCAAAATGACTCGTTCCCATCTACATGTCATTATTAACATTCTTGACAAATTTCATGATGATCAGACAAACAGTACGACCTGCAGCCCGTGCTAATGGATTGAATTTTGAAATCCAAGATGGCCACTGGCGGCCATGTTTTTTTTCCCGAATGATCCCAAAATTAATTATTCTAGTCTAAATGTTGATGTCTATGGGAGGCCAAATTCACATTTAATAATGAATTGCGCTTAAGCGCTAATACCACATATTGTGCTTAAGTGCAAATATGGCATTTACGCTTAAGCGCAATTAATTGCACTTAAGCGCAATCAATTGCGCTTAAGCGCAATCAATTGCGCTTAAGCGCAATTGTGACTACTATCTAACCTACCCATAAACTATTAGCATGACCTGGTGTATCACCTAGCAACACAAGATGAGCATTGGGCTAATTTTGACCTGTACTCAACAGTCAAACTGTGAGTATGTGTTCAACAAGGAGAATCCCCTAATTACATATTATCAGCATCGCTCTATCCAAAGAATTGATGTCGCCTTCCCGGAACTCTAGTAATGTTTTGTATGATGTTTTTAATGTATTTTTGCACAGATTTTAGCCTTTACTATGTCCTATACATGCATGCGTTGTCACTGCATGAGGGCTTTATTACCTCATACAGTAATGCTCTATTTAATCGACTTCTTAACCACAGCAGAATTATGGGTAACTTTTCAGGATTTAGTTGGAAATATGGCTTGTTGCCATTCATCGAAAAGCTCTCGAGAGCTTTCCGATGAATGGCAACAAGCCATATTTCCGACTAAATCCTGAAAAGTTATCCATAATTCTGCTGTGGTTAAGGAGTCGATTAATTAGAGCATTACTGTATGGTTTACTTATTGACTTAAATCAGGGGGAAAAAACCCTATTTTCATATTATCAGCATCCCTGTCCAAAAAATGGTGTGTAATTACTGGAGCTTTGGTGTCTCAGTCCTGAAGCTCTAGTTTTTCTTATTAAATCAGCAGCTCTTGCACAAATCTATAGTATTTCCATGATCATATAGTGTGAATGTGGTGTCACCGAGGGCTTGCTTCCCTCATACGGTGTGCCTGTATACTCGAAAATTGAAGAAAATCAATGTCGCCCCGACTAATACAGAAAGTAATGCTATTGCAAGTAGCCCCAACTAATATATACCAAAGATAATATAATGCTATCACGAATCGCTCCAACTAAAACAGAAGGTGATACTATTGCGAGTCAGCCATTTTGATAAAGAAGTTGGGCTAGCTCCCTACCCATCCAAACCAATGAAACCAAGAAGTGACATGTCAATAGGAATTAATGCTAAGTTATGGAGAAACCTTATTTATTCACCAGGGGTGTTTTGTTACATATAACCATGAATTGCGCTTAAGCGCAATTAATTGTGCTTAAGCGCAATTGATTATTAAATGTGAATTTGGCCTCCCATAGATGTCAACAGCTATGACAAATTTCATAATGATCCGACCAAAGGTACGACCTGTAGCCTGCATTGTTGACGCCTTACGTACACACATACACTCGGACGACAAAGCCATGGCAATAGCTCAAACTTTACAAAGTAAAGTTGAGCTAAAAATAGGGGTGGGGATGTTTTGATCTCTAGTTTAACGACATTTTTCGGTCTTTGCAATTTAACGACATTTTCGGTCTTTAACAGTTTAATGGGGGCCCCCGGTGGTCCAGTCGGTAGAGTGCCAGGTGGAATACGTCGTCCCAGGCCGTCCAGCGCGGACGAAGCTGGTTCGAACCCCACCATAGGGAGGGTGACCGGAATCGTGTATCTGGGCAAGTTTGTCAATTGCTTTCCGGGGGTCGGTGGTTTCTACACTTCCCGGTGAAATTGAGCCTCTGCGTGGTCTTTCCTCCACCTGTAAAATTGACAACGTCGTGTGTGGCCTAGCGGCTAGAATAACGATAAACCCTAATAAACAACAGCAATAACAATTAATAGTTTAATGACATTTTTCGGTCTTTATAATATCTCAAGATATAGGGGGTATTTGGATCTCTAATTTAACGACATTTTTCGGTCTTTATAGTTTAACGACATTTTTCGGTATTTAATATCTCAAGATAGAGGGGCCCTTAGGGGGTATTTGGATCTCTAGTTTAACGACATTTTTCGGTCTTTGATAGCAAAATGGAAGAAGTACATATTTGGAAGATGTGTGGCCCTAAAAAGGAAAGTTGTTTGGTGGTCTTGAAATGCAGTTTTTCTTAACAGTCTTCCTTGATTAAAGTGATGTGAAACACTCCGGCAGACACCGGGCAGAGTTATCAAATAAATAGAAATTAAGAATAATCTTTCTCAAAGTAGTTATTTGTTACGAATATTAATCCAAATGGATGTTACACAACGTCATTCTTATATATTAGTTAAATGCAATGACTCTCGATGGCAAAATGATTTTTGTTTAATTACAGCCGATAGTTGCGCCCCGAAACAAGATGTAAATATTTACAATTTGGAGTAGTTCAGACGATGTTCTATATGAAGTGGTGTGGTAGATCTTTTTGGAAATTTTCAGTGATGTTAGTAGAATGATAACATTCCCCACATTGGAAAATTGCCTGAGCACTAACTTATCAATTTCTCGCTCTCGAAAAAGTCCATAACATGTCTTTAAACATATATATAAATCTCCGAAAACAAAATTCTAAAGCATTAAACGATTTGCTATATTTCCAGGGCATATATTTCATCTGATTTTGCGAGAATCCATATATACTTTTTCACGAGAATCCAGGGTAATTTGCGAGAATCTAGATTTGGATTCTCGCCGAAATATAAGCCCAGATTTCACTCTGAAGTGTGCCTAAATGGCATAAATTGTACCGTGGTTCCCATGTTCGCTATAAACTAGCTTGAAATTGGCAAACCAATGAATTTTTTTTCTTCAGAAAATTTACATTTTTATGACTCACGACATAATTGTCACCAATAAAAACAAATTTGATTCATCGTGGAAGTTAGTCGGTGACTATAAATAATGTCACCATTCAACTGAATGTTGTTGAATTCTATTGAGATGTGGAGCAGACAATATATTGGGAGGCTCCATAGCATGAGGCCCCCACCCCCCTTTTTCGTACGCCGTATTCCATGCCCTGTTATGAGGTACGCCGTATTCCGGCCCCTCTGTTAGGAGGTATTCGGTATTCCAAAAATACCGGTATTCGTACGCCGACCTTCCAAAAAATGAAGTTTTCATATATTTTTATGTATTCCATATGGCTGTTAACTGGTATTCCGTATTCCAACTTCTGTGTTAAGTGGTATTCCGTATTCCATGGGGGTGGGGTGGGGTTTTCTAGCATCCGCTCCTCAATCCTTACCAGATGTCAGTAGAAGTTTCCCATTTCATTATTCCAGTTCTTTAGCAATCTTAATCATTATAATTATGTAATGCCCTGACCATGCTTAATACTAGCTTGAAATTGGCGAAACAATGAATTTTTTTTCGTCAGAAAATTTACATTTTTATGACTCGCGACATAATTGAGACCAATAAAAAAAAATTTGATTCATCGTGGAAGTTAGTCGGTGACTATAAATAATGTCACCATTCAACTGAATGTTGTTGAGCATATTTTAACCAATTTTTGAAGTTTAAATGAATATTTTATTCACACTCAAAGTAAAATTGACAAATTTCAGGATTTTAGCCTGCTTTGTTGGGACCAAATATTTGTTGTGCACACTGAAGGAACGTCTACCATATTTTATGACTCGCGACATAATTGTCACCAATAAAAAAAAATTTGATTCATCGTGGAAGTTAGTCGGTGACTATAAATAATGTCACCATTCAACTGAATGTTGTTGAGCATATTTCAACCAATTTTGGAAGTTTAAATCAATATTTTATTCACACTCATGGTAAAATTGACAAATTTCAGGATTTTTTTTAGCCTGCTTCGTTGGGACCAAATATTTGTTGTGCACACTGAAGGAACGTCTACTCGATAGGCCAGATTATGCCCTGACCGTGCTATAAAGTATTAAACTAGCTTGAAATTGACAAAACTATGAATTTTTTTGGTTGAACAAATTTACATGGGAATCTCCATAGAAAACGGTTATATTTCGATAAAAACGAAAGTAATGCGAAATGAGAGTCGGCTCAGGTACTGTACACCACAATCGGAATTGTGAAATGTAAACACCAATTACATTTTGTGAGAATAACACAAGCGCAGACTTGATCAAAGTAATGCAATACACAACAACAAATAGGATCAAACTGATATAAACACGGTTTACGTGAGAATAAACGTGCAAACAGTTGACAATATTTCTTCGCTAAAAGTAAAACGGAAGCTATAGATTTATGGTCACTAAAAAGTGTACTCCAGCCCCGGCTCGACTCGGAGAATATGTGTGAAATACCGAGCAATAATCTTAACATAAAAATCAGAAAGATTTTCATGATCGAACTGCGGACCTGATAATTATCGAAATATTTAGTCGAATTAATTTTTAATTAGTTAATCACATGATTTAGACATCAACACACTCTTAAAGACGCAATACACCGCCATCTAATGTCGTTATTTAACTGGGTCGGTGTTTGTTGTTAACCATCGTTCATTGCTTCGTTTTTAGGAAGACCATTGTATCTGTTTTGCGCATGCGCAAGTCACTTTCCATATTTGGAATTTCCATATATGGGATTTGTGTTAACCTCAATACCGATCGATACCGATCAAGCTACAACATATAACCACGCAATTATCTTAGCATAAAAATAAGATATATTGTAATATATGCAACTACGACCCTGGTAACCCTGATAACTAATAAAATATACCGGCCAATTCATTTTAAGATCGTTATTTCACTTTGCTTTAGGCATAAATAAATACACTCTTAAACGCACATAAACGACCCATTGGCGTTAAATTAAATATACTCGGTATTTATTATATTAGTTTTTTATTGCTCAGTATAGAGTTAGACCCTTGACACCTGTCAATATATTTGGGCTGAATTCATATGATGCGGTATTATTCCTCGAAATAAACAACAAAGCAGTCGTTACTTCGAAATGTCGTTTGGGCTAACATTTACACAAATCCCCCGCGTGTTCTCCTCAATTGGCACGCAGGTTCTCAGTCGACACACAGGTTATCCCAGAAAGTGGTGTGAAATAAACACCCAAGGTTTGGGTGAAATGATGCGGCAATAGAGTTATCTCGCATTAGTTGTATCCCACAGTCATGTGAGAGTTCAGGAAATGCGTGTACCATTATTTCGCTTGACAAACTCGTCTTGTTACGACCATAACCTAATCGCACATTGTAAACATCATTATGTTGTTACACATCGTTAAAGGTACTCAATCAGATCAGAGGGTCCCATATCATCAAGATACAACAACAACATTTCTTCAAAATACGCTTCAGTTATCTGAATCGACTAATTGCCCAAAAATAATTCTAACCGCAGTCACTATAGTATAAAGTTGCCCAAAACCTGTTATTTGTCAACTTTTTGTTCAACGAAATTTTGCCAGTTGTCAAATATCTGACGCAAAAAAGCCACTGGAATTTAGAGTTATCGATCTTCATCCGCTATCTGGTCAGATAAGTTCTTCTCGTCAACAGTTTACTGGGCCACTTAAATTTTTTTATTAAAATAATAGATTTCAAATATCAATATCTGATCACTCCAAGCTTTGATGGGTGGGTTCCTCGACTCGAATCAAATATGTTTTACCCCCCGAAGCCAAGAAAATGGTAAATTGCGAGCGCTAATTCGGACTGAGTACCTTTAAACGTGTGTGTAGACATATATTTATAATACGAATGCCCTATTATTCTAATAAATTTTCCTATTTTCTGTCTCGATTCATAGAAAATGATTGGTTGGTTAATTGTGGTTTATCGTCGTTTCCGTCATCAAGTCATATCACGACGTTGTCAGTTTTTCGGGTGGAGAAAAGACCACGCAGATGGTAAATTTCACCTGGAAATCACTCCAATGCGTTTAGAAACCACCAACCCCCGGGTAGCAACTGACAAACTTACCCAGATACATTAATTTAATTACCCTCTCCCTTAGTGTTGATCATGAATCCGCGCTGGTCGGGGTTAGAACCAGCTTCCGTCAGTACTGGACAGCCTATGACGCCGTAATGCATTGAGTACGGCACCCTACGGCTGGACCACCGAGGGACCCTAGAAAATGATTGGGAGAACAAAATATTTTCGACTGACATCAACTATACTATGAATAGTTGACAGAATTTGATGAAACTTCATATGAGAAAGTCCCGGTCAAGTTCGAATTTGGGTCCGGTCATTTCTGACGGAGTTATGCCCCTTTTCGGCGTATATAATTTGAGGGTTATATTGTTGTCTGGATGATAACTCACGTTATAATTATCCGACAGCTCTAAAATTTAGTGTGTGGTTTATTCGCAAGCAAATATAGAGGTCATAAGATCGAATTTGGGTTCGGATCGATCATTTCTGACTGAGTTGTGTTCCTGTTTCGACTATTATTATTCTGGTCAAACAGTTGGAAGCAACGTTTGATTAAATGATTGTTCCCAGAATCAAATATTCATTTCTAAAAAAAAAGGCACCGGTCAAATAAAACCATATTATAGCTGAAGGGGTCACTCTCACCAAAGAAAGTGCTGAAGGGTATACACAGGGTATGAAAATGTGCTGAAGGTACACATGGTTTGTGATCGACACGAACACCATTACTTAAATTGTGTTTATGAAAGTCTGGCGACCATTAGCAGTTTGTTTTCAGTACATTTTAATATTTATTGGAACGTAAACAATTATTCTCTAACAGAAATTATGACAGATACGAAGACTGAATGTCCTTTAGAATGACATTTCAAAACATGTGTACCCTTCAGCACATTTTTAAAATCCTGTGTACCCTTTAGCACTTTTTTGGTGAGAGTGACCCCTTCAGCAATATTATACGGACAGCGTGTGTTATAGTGGCCTTTTATATAACTAGAATATAGTTGAAATCAGAGTGTTCTGACCTGATCGTGTGGTAGATCCTTTTCCAATGCGATATCATATTAACCAATGCGAACATGACGACGATAGAGTTATCTCGCTTTAACTTCACATCACCATGTTCAATGTACGTACTGCAAGAGTCTGTTAATGAACATGGCTCTTCTGAACCTCCAAATCATGTACACGCCATTTAGCCGGATGCATACAATAGGCCGAAAAGTGCACGAGATTCCGATATACATGATTTATATACACTGAAGAAAAAAAGTCTAAACTCATATACAATTTGCTTTGTTTCGCACAGAAGTCAGAAAACGTGTTTTATTCATATCACACAAAGATTGGACAAACAAAGAAAGCTTTTTGTTGTTTCATCATGCAGTGAATTTTGGAACCGAAATTGTACGGCTTATAAAAGTAAGTCTATCTATATGCAGTGTATATGATACGTATACAGCAATGCTCTAAGTAATCGACTTCTTAACCACAGCATAATTATGGGTAACTTTTCAGGATTTAATCGGAAATATGGCCTGTTGCCATTCATCGGAAAGCTCTCGGGGAGGGCTTTCCGATGAATGGCAACAAGCCATATTTCCGACTAAATCCTGAAAAGTTACCCATAATTCTACTGTGGTTAAGAAGTCGATTAATTAGAGCATTACTGTATATTAAAGATCCATCCTCCGGTTCGACACAAAAACATTCAGAATTTACAAAGTAAGGTTTTCGCTTACCATGCAGGCGAAATAAATGAAATGTTCATGCAATCACCATCATTGGTATCATACACACTGCGAACAGCTACACAGTTATTGTACATATAACACTATCACAAAAGTTCATAGGTACGAACGCTCTTTATTATATATCGACACGGGCGAATGTAGCATGAGTGCTCTTTATAAGAGGCGATCATTGAACTTTTTGCTGGGCTGAAAGAAATTCAAAACTTGTTAAAACTACCTCTTTTTGTGGTCGATATATGGCCATCAAAACCTCCGAGTCACGATTGTTATCATGATCATGATATGATTATGTCATGGTAAGAACATGTACAAATGTGGTATTATGGTTGTTTTCATGATTCCGATATATGCTTATGTCACGGTACAGAACACGTGCACAGTGTGGTGGTATGGTGAACAATCGGATAAGTCATTTTAAAACTATTATATACTAAATACTCAACGATGAATAGTTATCCCTTTGGGAATGTTCATATGTGACCCGACATATCAAATCCAGTCGGAAGTCGCGATTTGTTTACCCTGTGCCAATGCATTCTCTTATATATGCGAGTCGACCATAGGTCGCCTCGCATATATAAGAGAATGCATTGGCCTAACATGTTTTTACAATTTTAATAATTTGTTCTTGTATTCTTTAACAATTTTATAATTTCACCCATACAGAGCCCCAGACAAACATGAGCATACGACACTCTTCTATGTGCTTCTATATATGTGTGGGTCTCCCTGCAGGGTAATGGATGTTTTTTATTTTATGTCCTAAAAATTGTAAGAAACATTTATTTAAAAAACATGATAACAAATTGTTAAGCCAATGCATTCTCTTATGTATGCGAGGCGACCTATGGTCAACTCGCATATATATATGAGAATGCATTGGCACAGGGTAAAACAATCCCGACTTCCGACTGGATTTGATATGGCGGGTCACATATACTAAGTTAACCCTTTACCCAACAAACCGGCCAAAACCGGCCAAATAAAGCTTCAACAGCCTAAAATATCTTCGGTATGTCTCAATAAAACCATACAAATATGGATATCATTGGAACCGGCTCCTTGACCACATTGTGATGGTTACAGTTATACCCTGTGCCAATGCATTCTCTTATATATGCGAGTCGACCATAGGTCGCCTCGCATATATAAGAGAATGCATTGGCCTAAAAAAAAGTCTTTTTTTAACACTTTTAACCATTTTTTCTTACATTCTTTAACAATTTTATAATTTTTAATGTGTTAAGCCAATGCATTCTCTTATATATGCGAGGCGACCTATGGTCGACTCGCATATATAAGAGAATGCATTGGCACAGGGCCCTTCTGTTGGGTAAAGGGTTAAACAAACTACAATATCCCTCATATTTCCCTCCAATAAATATTGTGCACTATTATCTATCGTCTGCTATTTTTTGTTCATGAACACCCCCATGGTGACTAATAGACATTTCAAGTATACCTTTATAATTGGATGGGATAATCCATCCACTTATAAATATATAGTTTTGTTTTTAGATAGTTATACTATAAGATGTCATTAAATCCCGGGTTTCTTTCATATAATGACCATATAATCAATTCATTTGAGATGTCAACAATTTGACTTTCCATCCGCATTTAAGATTATTTCAATAATATATTCGGCACAAATTGCTATTAACCCTTTACCCAACAAACCGGCCAAAACCGGCCCAATAAAGCTTCAACAGCCTAAAATATCTTCGGTCTGTCTCAATAGAACCATACAAATATGGATATCATTGGAACCGGCTCCTTGACCACATTGTGATAGTTACAGTTATGCCCTGTGCCAATGCATTCTCTTATATATGCGAGTCGACCATAGGTCGCCTCGCATATATAAGAGAATGCATTGGCCTAAAAATAATCTTTTTTAACACTTTTTACCATTTTTTTGACATTCTTTAACAATTTTATAATTTTTAATGTGTTAAGCCAATGCATTCTCTTATATATGCGAGGCGACCTATGGTCGACTCGCATATATAAGAGAATGCATTGGCACAGGGCCCTTCTGTTGGGTAAAGGGTTAACCTGCACAAAACGAACACAAATTTCACACAGATTAGTAGAGTTATGTAGAGCAACTAAACAATGTTTCGACAGCCATAATTCAATAATTATTGTTTTGTTTAATTTAAACGGACGTGGCTCAGTAGAGCTCCAAATAATGTCTACGCAATTTGGAACCAGGTATATATGAGGTAGGTTGACAAACACACGAACGAAATATTGATCCGCATCCATGTGTTCTGAAAAATATTTTTCCAGCTGTTATAATGTTTTTGCACATAAATGAAGTAAACGCTCTGTATTAATTCTATACCATACCAGGATTAGGCTAAAGCGGAACGCTCTTTTCTGCCCCATGTCGTGCAAATTGATGTGTTTTGTTTGGGGTCCATATATATCGTGTTCAAGTGTTTATTTTATATGACTTTTATGCGTCCTTCTGGATCATATAGCGACAAGAGAGATGTTCACTCGACTACGAGTTAGCAAACATATTTTAGCTATAGAAAAGGGTCGACACACGCAACCGAAAACGCCATTAAAAGACAGAATGTGTCACATTTGTGATGAACATTAATTTGAGTCAGAAACACATTGTATTATGGAATGCAGTGCGTATACGCTGACTCTATAGAAAAGAATTGTTTAATATTGCTCAAAATTACAGCATAGATTTAATGAACATGAGTGATGATGATAAGTTCATCTTTATAATGAAAAACAATTAAGGACAAACAAATAATCAATAACGTAGAAACATGATCTGGTTATTCTTTCTAAAAAGACAGAATGGCAATATGGGGAAATAAACGTTGAAAGTATTACTTTATAATACTATAAGGATTATTTATCGTACATATCGCATATATGGCCATAACATGTATTTTATTTTAATGCGTACATGTTCATGTATTAACTGTTATTAGCAACTGCATTCAATGATGTATTGCAATACATAATCTTATCTTATCTTAACTTAGAAAGGTGGTTAAAGTCAGTATCGACCTATTTCTATAACGGGAAAAATTCATAAGCGAATGTTGAATATCAGGCGTATTTTGGAGAGCAAACCCCCAAGTGGCTTTCGTGTGCATACAGTAATGCCCTAATATCCGACTCCTTAACCACAGCATAATTATGGGTAATTTTTAAGGATTTAGTTGGAAATATGGCTTGTTGCCATTCATCGGAAAGCTCTCAATGAGAGCTTTCCGATGAATGGCAACAATCCATATTTCCGACTAAATCCTGAAAAATTATCCATATATAATTTGTTGCCATTCATCGGAAAGCTCCCAATGAGAGCTTTCCGATGAATGGCAACAAGTCATATTTCCGACAAAATCTTGAAAAATTACCCATAATTCTTCTGTGGTTAAGGAGTCGATTATTTAGAGCATTACTGTATTTGGTAGAAGCACTCGTTATCGAGATCACACGATCGGCCTAATTATACTCGAAGGCTTTTACACCCTCAACATGATAAACATCACCAATACAATACTTTTTAAACTAAGTAAATGTTTAACTAAATATTTAAAGATATCCCGCATGTGGACTCATTTCATTGAATAAAAACAATCAGTTTGTTTCCAAACACTATCCCAACTTGAAGAATGTAGCATAGATCTAATGAGTAGTCGAAAATTCCAAACACATGGACTATATACCATTTCAGAGAACACAACGGTTGAACTATATAATATACAAACATGTATATTTACTACTTTATTCGGGACTCTTTATTAGGCATAAACATTATGACAATGATTGTGTCAATAATAGTCACTGTGTAATTCGTTTATAACAATGCCACTGTTCAGACGTATTTACTTTTATTATATGCTTCCCCATTAAATAGTGGGAAATTGCCGTGGCGTAGAGCGTTATATCCATCGCCTGGACCGACTCGATGGATAACACTGACCGACTCGATGGATAACACTGACCGACTCGATGGATAACACAATAGTATTACTTTTTCGGAGATTACTTCCGGTTTATAGCGGCGAATCACATTAAGTTTCAAAGCGTATCAATAACAACCGGACTATTGTTTTAATTATTGATTTTCACGGTTCATAAATTGTTATTTAATTGTTATAATGTTAACTCATTTGTTTTAATATATTCTTATCACTAAATTATGTATACAATAATTTTCTCGCATCGTTTCAGAATAAAACAATGGGGACTATTTCTTATGGCGGCTATGCTCGATATTTGTCATTCGGTGGTGAGCAAATCAATTGATGGAATGTAAACAAAATGCAAATGTCGAAGCTTTCTAACAATTTGAAGTGAACTGTAGGACAAAATTAGCAGTTTTGGTGCGATTTATAGCGCATATAATAAAAAGAAAACCTACGGGTTTTGGTTGAATACCCGGATTATCTCATTCGTGGGTGCAAGGAAGTACAGAATTTCCACTCGCGGCTTGCAGCCGCTCGTGGAAATTCGGTACTTCCTTGCACCCACTCATGAGATAATTCGGGTATTCAACCAAAACTCGTAGGTATTCTCTATTTATTATATGCTTCCCCATTAAATAGTGGGAAATTGCCGTGGCGTAGAGCGTTATATCCATCGCCTGGACCGACTCGATGGATAACACTGACCGACTCGATGGATAACACAATAGTATTACTTTTTCGGAGATTACTTCCGGTTTACAGCGGCGACTCACATTAAGTTTAAAAGCGTATCAATAACAGCCGGAATATTTTTTTAATTATCGATTTTTACGGTAAAACTGTTGTTTAATTGTTATAATGTTAACTCATTTGTTTTAATATATTCTTACAATTAAATTATGTATATATTAATTTTCTCGCATCATTTCAGAATAAAACAATGGGGACTATTTCTTATGGCGGTTTTGCTCGATATTTGTCATTCAGTGGTGAGCAAATCAATTGATGGAATGTAAACAAAATGCAAATGTCGAAGCTTTCTAACAATTTGAAGTGTATGTGGGACAAAACTAGCAATTTTGGGGCGGTTTAGAACGTAGCGGCTAGCGCATATCATAAAAAGAACACCTACGTGTTTTGGTTGAATACCCGGATTATCTCATTCGTGGGTACAAGGAAATACAGAATTTCCTTGAACCCACTCATGAGATAATCCGGGTATTCAACCAAAACCCGTATGTGTTCTCTATTTATCTGCTGTGATGGGCACGATGACGATGGTGATGGTACGCTGATGATAGGGATGATGGGTATGATGACGATGGTGATCATAATGATGACGATGACGATGGTGTTCGTAATGATGACGATGGTGATCATAATGATGATGATGACGACGGTGATGTTACGCTGATGATAGGGATGATGGGAATGATGATGATGTGAATTATTTGTAAAGACGTGTTTCTATGTTTATATAGTTATGGAAATAGACATATACATATACATGTGCGCCCCTAAGACCCGTTCCAAACGACGGATTTTTGTCGACTCGAATCTAATACCAGACCCACAATTGTATATTAAATGCGTCTAAAATGCGACGTTTGAAACAATTAGATCCGTGTCAGACGCACCACAGACGAATCTCCGTCCAATTCAGACGAATCTTCGTCGGTGATGCGTCTGAAATCCGTCTTGGTTTCAAACGACGGATTTTTGTCGACTCGAATCTAATACATGTGACGAGAAGAGCCGAAAGTTTCCGAATAACGAATGCAAATGCTATGATAATGATATGATAATTGTATAATAATGAGGGAGTTCCCCTTATCTGCGGAAATACCCACATGACGCCATTTGTCGCACGCTCTCTTTGTTATAAAGAAAGATATATCTATAAGAATTGCTTAGGTAACATTGTGAAAATTTTAATTATTATGGCAGTTTGATTTCTCAACGAACATGGCATGTCACTGACTCACATCTTATGATGGATATATTATCAATGATTTATAATAATTCATATATACCGGTATAAGGGATATGGGTTGTAGCAACTGATTTATAATAATTCATATAGACCGATATCCCTTATTGTAAGGGATAGGGGTGGTAGTCTCTGATGTATAATAATTAATATATACCGGTATTACTTATTATAAGGGGTAGGGGTGGTACCACTGATTAATAATAATTCATATATACCGGCATTACTTGTTATGATGGGTATATGGGTGGTAACCTCTTATTTATAATAATTCATATATTCCGGTATTACTTATTATAAGGGGCAGAATGGTAGCCTATTATTTATAATACCGGTATTACTTATTATGAGGGGTAGGGATAGTTGCCTATGAATTATAATAATTCATATATACCGGTATTCCTTATTATAAAGGATATAGGGTGGTAGCCTATGATTTATAATAATTAATATATTCCGGTAATCCTTATTATAAGTGGTAGGGGGTGGTAGTTTCTGATTTATAATAATTCTTGTATACCGGTATTTACATGCATGGTAAACACATATATAGATGGCAATTGGTTGCACGATATAACATTTATTTGTAGCGCCTATTATAGTATATTACATACCTGCATGTATATTACTATATACATCCTCATATACATGAGCACATATATTCGCGCTGCAGTCGCGCATATATATATATATACATAATTTATACTGTATTTTAGTATATATATGTATAACATATACCGGTATATATAGGCCTCTATATCTACGCGTGACCAATTTTTGACGGTAACCGGGAATCCACCTTTAAATAAATCGACCGATGTATTAGATTCGACGCGACAAAGATGCGTCCGTCTGTAACAAAATCGACCGCAGACGCATCACCGACGGATTTAATACAATTAGATTCGAGTCGACAAAAATCCGTCGTTTGGAACGGGTCTTATAGGGTACGTTCATACACTGGCAAGTTTGCACGGTGTGGTTTGCAGGCATTTCGTCGTAAAAAAAAACTATATATATGATGCTAGAATATGAAGCGAAACAAGCATATAAAATGCATCTGTACCACAGCTAACTGCATGAGAAGTAAAATCTCTGTACTTCCACCTGTAGCGATGCTACCGAAATTTTCCTGTAAATTACCTGCAATTATCTCGCAAGAATCAATAATACAGGTCTTTGAATGCAAATGCCAGTAGCACCGTTACAAGTGGGGGTACCGAAATGTTACTTCTCATGTTGTTAGCTTTGGTTAAGATGAATGTTATTTGCATGTTTCCGTTCATATTCTGGCTCCATGTGGTTTTCTATGACGAAATGCCTGCAAAACATACCGTGCAAATTTGCCAGTGTATGTACGTACACTCTTAAAAATACAGCTACTATATAGTACCTATATAGGCACTATCCTTGCCACTGGGTTAGTGCCTAAGTTTAGGTACTATATAGTGCCTATATTATATAGCTACTATAACGTACATAATTAGGTATTATATAGTGTCTAACTTTAGGTACTATATAGTACCTATATGATATAGCTACTATAAAGAACCTAATTAGATATTATATGGTACCTAATTAGCTACTATATAGTAGCTATACAGCAATCAGGTATTATATAATGCCTAACTTTAGGTACTATACAGTACCTATACATGATATAGCTACTATAAAGTACCTAATTAGATATAATATGGTACCTAATTAGCTACTATATAGTAGCTATACACCAATTAGGTAGTATATAGTCCCTAACTTTAGGTAATATATAGTACCTACATATGATATAGCTACTATAAAGTACCTAAATATATATTATATGGTACCTAATTAGCTACAATATAGTAGCTATAAAGCAAATAGGTATTATATAGTCCCTAACTTTAGGTAATATATAGCTTGCTTTGTTCAATATTTTATAACGGAGGTCTGATAAACTCATCTTCACCGACTCATCCACATTTGCAGACCTCTGATTGTTCATCTCTGCTAAGAGCTGAAAAGAAGAATTTAAAAAGTTCAATAAAGTTCAATAAATTTTGTAATTCAAGTGTCAATGTTCTGGAACTCAACTTTGTGGAATGAGAACATAATAATTCGCTGGCTAATTTGAAAACAAAATTAACAAGAGGTTGGATTATTATTGAAGTAATGGTGACGGTGTGTGTGTGTTTATCATTTGATGTTGATGATAATAATTTCCAACAAATGTGGTGCTAATACTAACCTCTAAATGCCGATTTTAATTCAGACAATCCCGCGCCGTCCAGCCATTTCGCAACAGCATCTTCCGTCCAAAGTTCAACATAGTCATTGGAAGCGTCCATCTTTCTTTGTCTTAATTCTTCGATTAAAAATGGCTGCTCGAAAAATTAGAAACACCGCCTGCGAATATGCCCTCTGCGGGAGCGTCTGTCAAATAACAGGTGGGCGTAATTTGGTTTATCCTGAATGCGATAGCAATTCCACGCTATAGGCACTATTTACGATATAGCTACTATATCACCCCAATAACATATAGGTGTTACACAGATAGGCACTATAGTTACAATAGGCACTATATAGTAGCTATAAGGACCCCGATTTTTGTGAGTGTACCCTAATAAGCAGTAGAAGTCGCCATGCGGTTTACACGAACGTTTCAGATGTTCAGAAACAAATAACTGAAGACTACACTTCATAAAAAGCTATGAACCACCTACGTCATGTCAACCCGATCACATGCAGGCTCTCGCTGTGTGTTACTATTGGAAGACTGTGCTGGAATTTGAACAACGTGATACTTACAATTGTTTTGGTAGTTTTTAAAAGATGTTCATTGTATTAATGTTGTATTAACATGTACTGGTATATGATTATAATGAATGACTTGAAGATCGATTCGTGTGACTTCGGGATTCACAAACTTTGTTTAATTACTCTGGCGGTTAAAATCCAATGACCTCAATCGACATTCAAGTCATGTCTTAACTATCATGTACTTTATGTTATTTTACTAAAATATGATGGTATACATGTGCATTTTAACCTATTTTCCAATATAATTTGTGTTATTGTGTATATGTTTATTAACGTGTACCTTAATCATCCCTGTTATGCCCAGGGCATCGTGTCCACTGGAAATTCATAGCGATTATTTATAAGTGATCGTATTAACATTATATCCCAATTGCGTTGTACAATTTCAGTAAAAGATAAAATGGTTGACATGGAATGCATTTATGACGTCAGTAAAAGTTTTGGGCTACAAATAACATTTCTAGTGTATAGACAGCCACACGTACGTGTATATGTATAACTCAAGCTGGCCAATATGCCTTCATCTCAGCGATACGCATCACCGCAAATTCCTGTCAATCCTGCTTAATTAAGAACCGAACCTGCAACATTTCCTCAACCGTATCATAACGGAGATCTTCATACGAAAAAATAACGCGGTAATTTATCTACGCTGGTGCCATTAACTCCCGGCGCAGGACTCAGAAGCAATCGGCACCTGCGGTGTGCAGAGCGCTTCCAATCGCGCTAAAACCGTGCTTATTTTCTTGATGATCTCGGAGAATCTCGTCTTATATCGCCTAGTCTCGTTATACATACGCGATCGTCTGCTAATAAGAGGCTCTGTTCTCTGAGGTTCTCGTTAATGAATGACTCTGTTCCTACAGCGAACGTTTCGAAATCAATTACTCTGATTTATAGTCCTGTGCAGTTTTAATTTAATCCAAAACTGCTACTACCATTGATGTCGGTGCGAACTTCTTCAGCCTCTTCAAAGCATAAATTAAAGATACCGGCACATCGGAGCTGGTTTGTATTAAATATTGTGATCAAACAGAACGGGTTCGGAGTAAAGTGCATGCTACGACTACTATAAGTTTATCCCGAGTGTTAGCACATGTCTCCACTAATTTCCTTAATACTGCATAATAAAATATGCATTTTGGTGGAATGAATTGGGAAAACGGGTCGTTTATTAATTTATCGCGTAATTTCGCCTAGTAGTTAAATAATATTCGTAGAGAGTGTTTCAGAAATTATGACCGGATGTTAGGCTAGCTAGTATCACGATTTTGGAGTTCAGTTGCTTGGTAAACTACTATTTCAATTCGCGGTGTACTTCCTTAAGATAATTAACTTGTTTGGAATGTTCACAAAAAAAGCTCCATTTCCAATCTTTAAGTGATTACATTGCTTGGCCAGCGACTCGACTGTAATGCATGTGGAGTGGAATCGCTCTTTACTACACGTCTATAATGTTATGTTATGTTATGTTATTGATTGATTATTCACCGTGTGAGGCAAAATAACCCAAATGCAATTATATATAGGTGACCCCGATAGGTTGCGGGACACAAAAGACGTCAATGCTTGAAACCCCAAATAATAGTGAGACAATGGTGCGTAATAAACACAGAACCACATAGTCATGTGAAGGAGGTGAACTTAATCGAACTCGTGTTTTTTATGTCGCATGTTGCAACTCGAACCTGTGTGACTCTGTATGTTAAATACGGTCTATCTCTTTGTAAACATGTATTATATAGTTACCGGAGTTTAAATATTATATGTGAATTGATGACCCCTGTCCCGAAATGCTTCTATCGATTAATTTTGATTATATTTCGAATATGTTCTGGTCTAAAACGTGTGGTTGTTTAGCTAACGAATAATAGTGGTTAATGTTAACAGAGAATAGCAATTGTATTGTGTAATTTTGTCACAAATAAACGACAATTAGACTCAGTATCGCTTATACATTTGTACTATAACAATACGAATAATCAATCTGGGACACTTGACGTTTGGAGAATAGCTATGGGAATGATCTATATCGCTATATGGTATCGCCTGAATGGTCTGTTCTGAAAATATAACAATGAAGTGCCCAACGTTATCATTTCATTTTATAATAATATATTCGAACTAAAATCAATATTACTTGATATAAGCGTTTCCGGATATGGGTCTTCAATTCATATGTATTATGTCATACCCACGAAACTTTTTCAAAATTGTTATATGAAGAGATAATCCATCTTTAATGTACAAGTGTGCAATAGTTGCATTATATTGTGAGTCGAATCAGGGGGGGGGGGGCCGATTTTTTTTTACGAGACATGAGTGGGGGGGGGTGGGTACCCGAGGCCGGAAACAGTTTTTGACCACCGCTTTTGCATTTTTTTTTCATTGACATATTTTCAACTGTTTTAAACGTATTTGTTTATATGTTGTGGCTTGTTGCAATATGAGAAGCACTAATACATTCAATATTGTTATAATTACCCCATAAGTTGATAAACAAAATGGAAAAATAGTGAATATTGTGGGGTGGGTCCCAAAATTTTCATTGATTTTTATTGCCCGCAATTATTTTTATTGTGTCTGTTTCAGCTTGCATGCTTGGTCGTTTTTATATTGAAAATTGTCTAGTTCGCGGTGTAGATCAATAAAACAATTACTTAAGATAGCTCTAGGGTAGGGTGAACTTAATGCAGTCTGACAATATCAGCTAACAACTCATGACAGAATATTACAATAATTATTATACTTCATGACAGTCTCTTTACTCATAGCGATACAGTTAGTTGATGCATGAGTGTAATGTATGAACTAAATATTTGTATCAGTGTTTGTATTCTAAATTAATTTTTAAATATACTTTTGTCAAATAATTATTTGAATTGTCAAATTATTTGTTTCAGTGTTGTTGACAACCATCAATAAGTAAATAAGTAGACATGAAATAAAGTTTTAATAACATTTATTGAAAGAAACAAAAATATAACCTTCCCTGGATAGTCTTCTGAAAAGTATAAAAATATTATTTAAATAGATGTGAAGAGGGGCCAGGGGCCCAGGACACATTATACAGTTTTGTTCACATTGTAATTATTATATCCCATAACTACCTGCATATACTAGTATGTAAATGACACTTAATGTCTAATCCAGGCTAATTTGAAAATTATCAAAGAAGTAAAACTTAATTTACTTAATTATTGTATATTTATAAGATGATGTGCATGCAAGGTGGTCTAGTTTGAAGGCACACATAAAGGTCATGTACAGAATGTGTGTGAATTTCTTATTGCACATGAACTCCATCCAGTACATGACCGAAGTTCAGCTCTGATTGTCCAAATACATCTCAGTAATATACATCCGTGTATATGGATTTGGCACTAAATTGACCAGCAACGTTCAAACTCAAAGGGTTAAGCATTATTTTAGGCCTAGTTCTAAGTCGTAATGCGAGGTCGGGTCGTTGGTCATGCAGGCATACATAAAAGTTAATTCGTACACTGGTTCATATGCACATTTTCCATTTTGGTATTAGTATAGGCTCTAGGCCTACTAGTTGATGCTGGTTGATGTCTGAAAAAAAGATAAATTTAAGTTTGTGTAAGTTTTTATTCTACTGTAGGCCCTAACACTGGCCCTAGTTATTTTGTGTTGTCATTCCAGGGGATTCATTATATTTTTCATCTACTCACCAGCTGTACTCACACAGATGAATAGGATGCATGGTTATACATTTACCAATATAATCACATAATATTCTACCTTTGTTGATTGCTTAGAGTTCAATTTTTGCACATGTTTGTTAACAGGAAGTAACATTTAATTTGGTCTTTCAAAGAAGGGACCAATATAGAGCGGTTGGTCGTTTTTACAGAGGGGACCAACATAAAGCTTGGATGTTTTGGGGTGGGTGTCTAAAATTTTATGAAAATGGTGGGTGGGTGGGTGTAAAAAAAATGGAAATGTAAAAAAAAGACCCCCACGTCTCGCAACTTTTTTACGCCCCCCCGGTCGAAGTGTTGAATATTTGTAATTATTCGACAACAGCTGACTTGTCTGTCCACTTCACGAACACCGCTGATATAGGTGAACACATTCTGAATATTTCGCGGTGCCATTGGCAGCACACCCCAAATACATCATCGCAGAAGCGCGCCGCACACGATGCGATTATATATCGTATATATACGACACATATCGGGCACCGGTTACGGGTCAAATCGTAGCGTTTGCAGTGGAAGATCTTACGACATTTTGTCGCGCGATCGGCGTACACAGATCTTATAGTTAGGGAGCCCGCATATGTTCTATTTACACTTTTGCGTACAAAAGGTTTGACCCCCTAAAGTTGGTACCAATAATGGAACATTCTGAAAAACCGATTTCTTAAGTTGCGCATTCCTGGGGATTAGGGGCCGCTGAACCCCAAAAAGTGCCAAAAATCACTTCTATTTACACATCCGCGTACATCGATGAATTTTGGTTTGATGATACTCCTAAGTGTACTGATTAAGAAAACACAACTTAAGAAAGGGATTTTCCTGTGGTTTTCAGATAAGAAAGTGGGTCCCATGCTGAACCCCAAAACGTGATTTTTCACTTTTTTTTATACTTTCGCGTACATCCATAATTTTTGGTCTCAAAGTACTTTCATATATACTAATTATAAAAACACAACTTAAGAAGCAACTTTTCCTGGGGTTTTAAGATAAGAAGGGGGTCATCGGGTCACCCCTCAAAACGTAAAAAATCACTTTTATTTACATGATCGCATTCGTCCAACGTGTGTGTATGTGCGTACACCACTGGAACGTTGCAATGTTACAACCAATACATCCCTAAATCGATACGATCAACTTAAGAAATATATATTCATGTCATTTTCTGATAAGAACGAGACTTGTTACCCCCCCCCCCCCCCACAACCCGATCCATTTTCTAGATCTATAAGTGAGCCAGTTTTATGAAAATTATAGCGGGAAAATCTAGTAAAATGTATACAAATGTATATATTTTCGTGAGGCTAAGACATAATGACACTTTTTTGGGCCAAAATTGAAACTCACCCTCCAAAATGGCCGCCAAAATGGCCGCCGGAAGTTGAAAATGACATTTGTTCACAAATATCTTCTAGATCAATTCATGCTGTTTGGAACTGGTTGAGTAATGCAACTTTATTTTGTGTTTTGTATATTAACTGATCATTGGAGCAATTAAATATGCAATTATTGGGGTCCTAACCCCTTCCGATCCCTCAAAAATTCGATTGTACAGAACGCAGTACAAAATTAAAAAAAAATCACAATTGGGATTCTAGTTATATTTCAACAATAAATGAAAAGAACATTGTAATGTAAGTGAGGCATATCATAACCTATGAATATTCCAAATCTCAGGAACCATAAATCTTTCTTTGGCTCAAAATGGCTGCGAAAATGGTCTCCAAAATATGGAAAATGGTAACTATTGCCCCAGGGTGTCCTGCAATCGATTACAAGTTGTGGTTGATGTACACAATTTGCTAATCTGTTTTATATACATTGCATACTAACATGTCTGATGCACCATGGATCATTTTTACTATTGTCCCCATTGACATCACCAGAAATATTGGATTTTTCTCTCACAAACTTTACATAAATATCGGCAAAAATTCACTTTTCAGGGTTCGACCATTTGTTCAAGTAAAATG
This sequence comes from Siphonodentalium dalli, assembly GCA_032622095.1. Lineage (NCBI taxonomy): Eukaryota > Metazoa > Mollusca > Scaphopoda > Gadilida > Siphonodentaliidae > Siphonodentalium > Siphonodentalium dalli. Next base: position 59,866,706 of record CP136062.1, read on the forward strand.
TAACTATCTATGTATTGAAAGGTGTTTATTGTTTTGGTCTATCTTAAATGTGTCACACTACGGTGTTTATAGACTAAATTGCTCAAGATGGCTTCCAAAATGGCAACCAAATTTGTAAAAACTTAAAAGTTAACATATCCCGAACATTATTCTCTGCATTATCCGAAAAGGGTGGCAAATTGTGACTCACTTGGTTACTGTACGTGTTAGTTACAATGTAATTAACTGACAACTACGATCTATTATGTTTGTCCCAGTTCCGTATGGGGCATGACAAATTCATTTTAAAGTTGCAGTATCGAATTTTGCGGAGAACCTCTTTTGTGATTCTGGCCATATTATTGAAAGGGAATGGGCAGAACTTTGAGACGGAACTGAGATGAACCATGATATGTGAGTATTCTGGCCCATTATGATACAAAATTATCAACTGGATACAGGGTGGAAGCCAAGATGGCAGCCAGGGAGTTTAATATGCTATGACCATAGATGAGGATAATAGGTATACACGGAGTTATTGTATGGTCATGAATGATGTGTGGATATAAAGGGAGTGCCCTGTTGGTAACGGTGGGACGTATATTTATATATGTTGTGGATGTGTTATCATTGGTGGTATATGGGGAGTAGATTTATTATCATGGATGGCGTGTATGAGTATGTAAAGTATGGAACTTATGTGTGGTCGTATGTGCGGATATTGGTATATCTGGAAGGGATATCACCATTGGTGATGTGCATATGTATACATGGATTGACTTTATGGGCATGTGTATGGCGAATATGTATGCATGTAGTGGCTGTATGGTCCATGGTGAGGTGAATATGTATACAATGAGTGACTGTATGATCGTGAATATGTATACATAGTGTGACTATATGGTCATGTGTCGGGTGTAGGTGCATACGTGGTGTTCATGCATGGTGACTCGTGGCTGTATCGTCATTTGTGGTATGTACGGGTATAACCAAGTATGGCTGTATGCTCAGGTGTATTAGTACATGTACGTGTATAAAGTGGGTGACTATGTTGTCATTTGTGTGGTGTTTATGTACATATGTAGTGACTGGGGTAATGGGTGGGTTGTACATGTGTACCTTGGGCGGCTATCGCTTTCCACAATAACTCAAGGATATGTTAATCAATAGAGATGTCATGTCATATCGTGGAAAGCGATAGCCACCCATTATCACACAGTCATTACATATATACATATACACCACAGACATAACAATATAGTGACCCACTGTATACATGTACACCTGACCCATGACCACGGATGACCATACAGTCACGCGTCACAATGCAGGCACATCGGGTATACTCCTAAACATGACCCATAACCATATAGTCACTCCTTGTATACCCATTCATCTCACCATTGGCCATAAGGTCATCATCCCTGTATACATATTCTCCAAACGCATGGTCAAATATACAATCAATATATACATCAACACCACAACAATGACCATAAAGTCACTCCGGTATACATATGCACATCACCAATGGCCATATAGCCACTCGCTCCATACACATACCCTCACCCATGTTACCTGACCTATGGCCATATAGTCACCCCGTGTGTATCTATTCAAAACATTCATACACGATCATGGTCAATCGTTGTATACATATTCACTTAAACATTGGCCATGTCAATCCCTGTATCCCTATATGTCACACCATAGCCGAATAGCCACTCAAGATATACTAATAGTCACTCCATGTATGCATATGCACCTCATCCATGGCCATATAGCCACTCGCTATATACACATATCCCTCGCCCATGACAATAAAGCAACACGTGTGTGTACTGGTATAACCTACACATGACGATACCGACACGAGTCACCAAACAGGAACACCAGGTACATGTATACTCATGCGCCTGTCACCCACTGTATAGATGTTCATTACATTTATGATCATACAGTCACTACGTGTATACCTACATGTAATCATTTCACCATTAACCACACGGTCACTACCTGTATACCTATTCGACACTCATAGTCATATAGCCACTCAATATACATATGCAGCCCACCCTAGACCATAAATTCACTCCAGGTATACATGTAAACCTCACTAATGGCCATTCAGCCCTTCCATATATACAAAAAACCCGCACATACGACCACTCAAACAATCCATACTTGCGTATACACCTCACACATGACGATTCAGCAATTCACTGTATAATCATACACGCCATCCATGATAACACAGCTAAGCCGTATACACCCACCAATGATAATACATCCACGAAATATATAAATATACATCCCACCCGATACCACAAGGACACTCTCTATGTACCTATGTACCCTCGATAATGTCCACTCCACTCGATAAACTCCAGGTATTCATATTCAATCATGACCGTACAGTCATTCCATGTATACCTATACACATTACCCGTAACCATAAAATCACTACCTATTTATCCACACACCCCATCCATGATCATACATACAACGCATGTACATCCCACCCATGACCTTACAGTCACTCCATATATACATAATCAACACATAGATGACCATGTAGCTATATCCACACACCACACACATGACCATACAGACACACCGGGTGCACCCGTACTGGATATACACAATCATACACCATACAGTCACTCCATGCATACCGATTCTCCTCACATCTGACCATGACCTCTCCCTGTATACCTAGATGCATCTTACCATGGACAACCCACTCATAACCATATAGTCACTCATTATATACCTACTCACATCAGTCATGACATACAATAACTCCCTGTATACCTATTCACCTCACATATGATCACAGAGTAACTCCCTGGCTATGATCTTGGCATCCACACTGTATCCTGTTGACATTTGTTTTATCATAATGAACATAATAGCCAAAGATTATGGTCTGTGTCAAAGTTCTGCCCATTTCCTTTCAATAAATATGGCCAAAATCACAAAAGAGGTTCTCGGCAAAATTACATACTTTAAAATGAATTTGTCATGCCCCATACGGAAATGGGACAACTGGGAATAGAACATGTAGTTGTCAGTTAATTAACTAACATGTATAATAACCAACTGAGTCACAATTTGCTACATTTTCGGATAATGCAGAGAATGTTCGGGATATATGTAAAAAATTTGAATTTTACAATTTGGAAGCCATCTTGATCTATAAACACTGTAGTGTGACACATTTAAGATAGACCAAAATAATAAACACCTTTCAATCCAAAGATAGTTATATTTTACCAGAAAAAATGGTCCAAACCTGAAAACTGAATTTTTGCCAATATTTATGTCAAGCTTTTTAGAGAAAAGTCCAATATTTTTGACGATGTCAGTGGTGAAAATAGTAACAATTAACCATGGTGCATCAGACATGTTAGTATTCAATGTATAGAATGCAGAATAGCCCATTTTATACATCAACACAACTTGTAAGCGATTGCAAGACATGCTGGTGTAATATTTACCATTTTCCATATTTGGCGGCCATATTGGCAGCCATTTTGAGCCAAAGTAAGACTTTTGGTTCCAGTGATTTGGAATATTCATAGATAATGATATGCCTCACTTACATTACAAAGTTCTGTTCATTTCATGTTGAAATATGAATAGAATCCCAATTGTAATTTTTTGTGAAATTTTATACCGCATTCTGTACATAGAATATTTGAGGGATCGGAAGGGGTTAGGACCCCAATAATTGCATATTGAATTGCTCCAATGATCAGTTAATATACAAAACACAAAATAAAGTTGCATTACTCAACCAGTTCCAAACAGCATGAATTGATCTAGAAGATATTTGTGAACAAATGTCATATTTTCAACTTCCGGCGGCCATTTTGGTGGCCATCTTGGATGGTGGGTTTTAATTTTGGCCCAAAAAAGTGTCATTATGTCTTAGCTTCACGAAAATATATACATGTGTATACATTTTACTAGATTTTCCGCTATAATTTTCATAAAACTGGCTCACTTATAGTTCTAGAAAATGGATCGGGTTGGGGGGTGGGTAACAGGTCTCGTTCTTATCAGAAAACGACATGAATATATATTTCTTAAGTTGATCGTATCGATTTAGGGATGTATTTGTTGTTATAGTGCAACGTTCCAGGGGTGTACGCACATACACACACGTTGGACGAATGCATTCATGTAAATAAAAGTGATTTTTTACGTTTTGGGGGTGACCCGATGACCCCCTTCTTATCTTAAAACCCCAGGAAAAGTTGCTTCTTAAGTTGTGTTTTTATAATTAGTATATATGAAAGTACTTTGAGACCAAAAATTATGGATGTACGCGAAAGAGTAAACAAAAGTGAAAAATCACGTTTTGGGGTTCAGCATGGGACCCCCTTTCTTATGTGAAAACCCCAGGAAAATCCCTTTCTTAAGTTGTGTTTTCTTGATCAGTACACTTGGGAGTATCATCAAACCAAAATTCATTGATGTACGCGGAAGTGTAAATAGAAGTGATTTTTGGCACTTTTTGGGGTTCAGCGGCCCCTAAACCCCAGGAATGCGCAACTTAAGAAATCGGTTTTTCAGAATGTTTCATAATTGGTACCAACTTTAGGGGGTCAAACCTTTTGTACGCAAAAGTGTAAATGGAACATATGCGGGCTCCCCAACTATTACAGTCGCAAGGGTCTGCATGCGACAAATATCGTGCAACAAATATCGCTTCGCGTACGGCCCGCTTGACGGGAGTCGTGTTGTTTACCATAGATACAGTATTCATCGATTGACATGGCTGGTGTTGCTTTGGTTTAACTGAATGGAACGTAACCAGAGATTTGATTCACCTGAAAAAAGATATCTCACTCCATGTCATCTCCCTTGATAAATTTGTTTTCGTGAATCTAATCACGTATATATATATATATAGCATGTACCCTGTTTTGCTGGATATTTGAGATTCCAGAATGGAAACATGTTATGAACGAATTTTCAACTTAAAAAGAGATTGTATATATCTCGTAATCATAGACGATCCATTATGTTTTGAACATTTGCTTCCAGTTGGAAACACGCGTATCAAACAAGCACGTCTGTGTTTGTAAACTGCGTGTGTATATATAACTATTGGCCGCACGAAATGTTAAAGGTACTCAATCCGATGATTCGATGGTCCCATATCATCATATTCCAACAAAAACAATAACAACATTTTATTAAATACCGCTTCAGTTATCAGAATCGATTAATTGCCCAAAAATAATGGCAACCACAGTCAACTATAGTATAACATTGCCAAAATCATGTTATTTATCAACACTTTTTTCAACGAAATTTGCCGATTTGTCAAATATCTGCACAAAAAATTCCACTTGATTTTAGAGTTATCCATCTTCATCTGAAATTTGTCTTCTCGTCGACTTTTACTTGGCCACTAAAAATTATTGGTGGTGAAAAATAATAGATTCCAAAAATCGATATCTGATAACTCTGAGGTTTGATGGGTGGGTTCCTCGACTCGAATCCAATATGTTTTACCCCTGAAGCCAAGGATATAGTAATTTGCGAGCGTTAATTCGGATTATGCATCACTAAATATATTGTATCCGATTTGACACAATAAAATAACCATTATTGCGATTTGTATATCAGAACATATTGACCTCTGATCCACGAGGCCCTTAATAATATGTATATTTTGTTGGTCAAATGAGAAAGTTTTAAAATGTTCGGATTTTGTTTTCAGACAAGCAAAAATTTCAATGATTACCCCTGATAAAGAGAGTCCATGCTCCCATTTCCCAGAAGCCTATATATGAAAAATAATTATCAGTTATGCTCGTTTTCAACGTAAAACTGTTGGATGTTTTTGTGGATTTTCGCGATTCATGTGTCATATACGAATCATGGTGATTTAAAGTATTTTTGTCAACTCATGGTGCCTGCTAGATAAGCTGAAAATTGGCTAAGAAAATTGTGCCTAATTCGGAGTCAAATCGGAAAGTGCATCTGTAAATACCCACTTTATGTTTTAGTCCTCGATTATTTCAATACTTAGGTACGTACAAACTATACGTACTATAGTAATGGTTACACATATATCCATAGAATCAGAATGAAAGTTTTAATATTAATTTTCAATATTTTCAAATGGTGTATAATATAGAATAATCACCATTATGTTGCCCTTTAACAATTTCCGTCAATGCTCTATTAAATGGATTCCACCGCCGAGTGAAAGATACGGGCGGTGTTTGCGGTGGTTATGCTGTTAAAATATTCACCCCGTCAAAAACCGCCATAAACAGAAAGAATAGTAAAATATAGACCTACATTGTTCTTATACCAATCAGAAATATGGCATAAACAGTATGTTATTGTCAAATGTGTTCCTTTGTTATGTAAACAAAAGCAAAAAAACGTTGCAGAACCTGGATTTTGTTTAGATCCGGATATGGTAAACATAAAAGTGTTATTTGTTACTGTTTTCCTGATATGGAAACAATAATGAGCGTTTATATCATTTGTGTGTGATTAACCAATAGAATTGAGCTATATTATGTAAACAGAAGCAAAACTTCTGTAACACGAGCAGGCTCTTGTTTATGTACACCATCGTACGTCTAGACGACAATATACTATTTACGCGCTGATTATGTTTGCATGGCATATGAACAAAACTATATTTATTTTAATATTCCTTCTGTTGAAGGCGATTTGAACAAATGTGAATATTTCTGCAACGAACGCCGCACGTGCCTTTAAAAGTGTACATCTGAATGTTTTCTTATTAATTTGGAGGGATGTTAAGGTAATAAAATAAACGACAGATAAACAAAGGTGTTGAAGGAAACCTATATTTATCGAGGGAAATGTTTAGATAATAAGTTATGTTGAACTTATTGGCTGCGGACACACGTATCACAGTATAGCGATGGCATATATAGTAGGTGTGTCAAATTATTATGGTGGAATTTTGTGACAATTGGTTGTCATAATTAATATGCCATAGCTAGCAATGTCGCCCGCTGCATATTCGCATAATGAGTCCTCAAAGTTCGTTATAATCAGTCTTTTTTCTTGTTGTTGGTCCTTGTATAGTTCGCTTTATTTATTCCAGATACTTTCTCGCAGCTGCATTTCCTCCAACAGTTCCGACACAGCTGTGTTGGCCCACGTGATAATATTAGCGGAATTATGCGGAGAACAAAACGTCGCAACATAAATAAAACGCAATTGGGGAACTGTCTTAATACGCATGAAATTAATATAAGTGGATAAACATTAATTGAGATCATATCAACAAAGCGTACTGCATGCCTGATATGTGAGTGAATGAGGGATTGCCACGGTCAAACACATTTCTGGACGCTCGATCGTGCAATTATATATATCGTATAGAGAATACAATGTAGCAAAACGAAATGAGAAAAGATCAGCCTTGGTGAAACGCCATGGGTTAATTGGTCGAGACGACTCATTGAGCGGAAACTCAGCGGGCGACATGGCTAGCTATGTCACAGAAATATGACGACCAATTGTCACCAAATTGCCCCATTATAAAAATGATGACCTGGCTCGAGGGCAACATTGCGGATTATCTCCCCGAGGAACCAATGTCTCCCGAGGCGGAGCCGAGGGTGACATTTGTTTCAAGGGGAGACTATCCGCAATGTTGCCCTCGAGCCAGATCACCATTGTTTTTATCATACAGAATAACCATGTCAGAAGTTCTGAAAATTTTAACATAAAGAGGAATTCTAAACATCCGCGAATCGCTTCGATTTGACACCGGCATCCATGATGTTTACTTTAAAGAATGCGGAAGTCGTCTGAATCGTGACGATTTGGGGTTTCCGGTTTGAATGTCACGGTCAAAATACGTCATCAAATTTCGTTCGGGTTCTTCCGTGAACATGTTCGGGCTCTTTCGGTCGGAGCGGTAAACATTGCAAAAAATGGTGACCGGCAATGTTTCATGGGCGGGAAACATCGCAAATTGTAAAATCACACCCTATGGGAAATTAAGATAGACTTTTAATATGAGGTATAATAAAATAAATGGTCACACCTATACTATATATGCCATCGCAACTGTGGTGCGTGTATCCGCAGCCATTGTCATTTCATTTGTGATAGCTACTCACCAGTTATGCTTTTGTATAGAAAGGGTTAAATATGAGAACAAATAATTGGGCTAAAAGTGTGTCGTCATATATTTTGAGCGCAACAATAAAACCTCAATGAGTCTACCAACAACGTCACACCGGAGTCCATCCATATCATACACACTGTATACCGTAACAAATATATGCACAACGAATTGCTTGCAACATTGCCAGGACAATTGTCCAGTATGTGAACGTGACCGTATACATGACACCTCCATATTTGTAACAGTAATATGTATTTTAATACATCTGCAGTTGGGCCATGCCTTGGGGCTTAATTCTCGCCTGTGCTATCGCGTTGTTGCAATTAAGTTTTTAGTTTACTGTTTCCAGATTTATGCCCGTCGATAATAGTCACAATCTTTTCAAAATCTAGCAAACCTGTCAATTACTAAAACAGCCCGAAAGCAAATTGCGCACGCCGCGCGGACGGAGTAATAATTTACACATTTAAAATGTTTTAATCAGTTTATGTTAGTGTTGTTATACTACATTAGCAGCATATATACATCTGGCATAGACCATTGACAACAATTATAGTATGGCCAGGCAGTTTTTAGCTCCAAGCTGTCTTTCTCTCCTTTGACATTGAACTGTTGTTTCTTGTTTGTGTCCGCAATGGAACACAAGCGTGGCACGTGATTCATCGTCAATTTTTACTTTAGACATATTTGTTCGTCTGAACTTTACTTTAAACATATGTTATTGTAAAATCATTTACAGCGGGATATGGGTACACGTTTTAACAACTTACAATATCCCCGCTCCCAGATATAATATGTATATGAATTTAAACAAGATGACAGAGAATATATATGATGAGGTTCCACAAATTTGGTCAACAAAAAGGAAGAGAGTTTGTGTAAAGTATGTGACAGTCCAGTTTTGTGTCTGTATACTTCGAGCGTTTTCCGTTCCTCTCTTTCTCCATGGAAATCAAAACTGAGAATTGTGGCCTTCCTTCGTTTATTTTAACGGGTATTTATATGTTATATGTGTTGCATTAGTTCGGTCCGGAGCTTTAATGTAGACAGTGCATGGTGGCATTTATTGATTCAATATTAATAGTCTTTTTTTGGCATTCTGTATAAAATACTCTGTAGCCGGATATGATGTGAAAAGGTCTATCATTTTGTGTGTTTTTTGTTTGTTAAAACATATTTTTATTGTAATATAATATTACAAGAGGTATCGGGGCACACGTTTTGACAACTTATACATCCGTCCCTCTCCGATTAATATTTTAACAAATACAAAGTAGATGACGAACAGAACATATATACAGGATGATGCGTGGAGTGTTTGTGATTGCTGTCAGTCCTATCCTGCTTTGAAATATCATCTGAGGTAGTCAACATATGTAACGTACAGGAGGATCGCCAAATTAAGGGGGGCTAATTAAATCGTTTCGTTGATGAAATGTATGAATAAACAAAATGGAAAAGAATTTCATTGCGTCGATTCGATTCTGATGATATCACATGCATGTGAGTAAGGAGGAAATGTTAGATATTATAAATTTGTGGGCTGCAGTCTTGTTGAGAAGTTTGGTGTGTTCGTTGGAAGCTAGTCCGGTCCACAACGCTTTGTTGCAGATATATAACTATGCCTGCACAATGCGGAACATTTTTGCATTTCTTGATGAAGTTTCACTTGGAATCCCCCAAAGTAAATGTTTGAAATCGCTAATTTGAAAGTTGAGGTCTTCCAGTTTATGGTATAGTTCTAGTCCGTGTACAATATATAGCGGGTAATTAGGTAAATGTGCATATCGCTTTCCCATTCGTATCCGCATCTACAGCTTGTGGTATCTGCAATATAATTTTCGAACATATCTATTATAAGCGGAGATCGCTGCAAGAGGTTCGTATCATACCGTGGAAATTACTATATTTTCGATTTCCTGATTCAATATATTTTGTCTGAACAAACATCACGTATCAAGGCCCGGATGACGTCATCGACATCGGAGAATTGTTACAACATTGAACCTATCCTCAGTTTTATTAATGCATTTTTTCGCACATTAAAACAACGATGTCCACTTTTTCAAATATATTTTCGTGAAGCAGAATGGTCACTAAATGGGAAAGTTGCCACAACTTGCTCTCTCCCCTCACATTTAATGGAAATTCTTGCTTATATATGAATTTATCATACAAAAATAGACACTGTTGCTTTATATGAAGCCCGCTCAAGACAAACATGTTGGCCACTGAAGGCGAAGAATGGGTGTGTAGACTGTGTACATAAATAGGAAAATATATGTTCGAGTAATCGTAACATGTTCTAACCTAGAGTACGGTTAACTGATAGTTCAACTATTATATAGGTAAGCCAATGCTCAATTAATTAATCATATATATATTGAGTGCAATATTTTATTTATTTCCGTCTTTCTCGGGAGTGCATGGGTGGTGTCGTGGTCCATATGATGCAAATCGCCTCAAACAATCTAAATATTAAGTCGTTAGTGATGCTGGTTCGACCATTACATACTATATATATATATAGTATACATAATATTTACATATCCAATGTCTGTTTTATTAAATCCTGCAAAGTGATTGGTCAACTGCCAATTAGGTCACTCATTTCATAACCTTGTAACACAGAGACCGCAACACTAACACGACGTCACAAATTGCTGAATTAATCTGACATAATCACTCAAATCTGTCAGCATAATAATTGGGCGTGCTTTTCAAAGTTCAGCCGAATTGCATTTGAATTCAGTAGTATAATATATCTTTCACCGTAGCATCGCTAAGTGATTGGAAATCTTATATTTGGGCTGACTTAATGTGTTGCGTGGGCTAGTCTAAAATTATCGGCATATTTTGTGAAAATAATTAAGAATCAACTCAGCCTTTTATGAGAATAAATAATAAAACAAGCTATACAAATATAAGAAATGTATGTGGTGTGTGTGTGTTATTGTGGGACACGGTGCTGTGGTTGTTGGGGCACATTACTGAGACAGCTTCGCGGTTCACACAATGTTCCCAAAACGACCGCAGCGCCGTATCACCAATAACACACATACACACACACACACTAAATTAACGTCTTTAATGTTTACGGGGGGGGGGGGGTGATACATATAGATATATTTCATCAAATGAAAACTATTGAGCAGTGCGTTTATGTGACACACGAAGGAGCCATGCACTCATTCGTCACCCTCCTCCATAAAGTGACACAACCAAACAGTCTTTAAATACTCCGGAAAACTGTGTATCGACCGAAGCGTTCATCTGAGATATAGTAGTGGATAGAGAGTTATTATATAATTATGATTATTCAAAGCGTTCGATATTGCTCCGATGCGATACCAGCAAATATGAACGATATATAATCGTTACAGCATGGGCGCGAAGTTGACGTAACACGCAGTCGAAACTATGTTTTGCTTTAATGAAGCGCTAAATGCATGTATCGCCTCCCTCGAAAACATTGTTTTGAAGACGAGCTTGCATTATATATTATTCTTCAAAATAGATACTAAATGAAAACTTTTTACGGTGTAATGTTTTAATTGCTTAATATTTTCCATTTTCATTTCGTTTAATCTTATCGACCCATAATTCAGGTATTAAGATAACATATAATACATTTATGTACATGACTTACATAATAAATATTCAAATGATATACATTAAAATGTATGAACAGTATTTACAATATAACTGAACTTGTTCATTTAAAATATATTACTAAATATTGTAGTCACATAAGTTGACTGCTCTCGCTAATGCAAAATGCTGTGTGTATAAAATATATTCGTGGACGAGACATACCATCTGTATTCAATGATTGGAAAATTACATTTTTATTTCACGAAGAACTATATAAACAACTTATCTATTATTACATTATAGTATTACCTTATTATCATTTTTGTTCCCTAAATATTGGGGGCATATTAAAGTAGCCGGTGTCCGTCCGTGCGTCCGTCCAGACGTGCGTCCAGGCGTGCGGAACGTTTCCGGATTAGAACTTTATTTTTGGGCTATCGGATAGAAACCTATAGTTTGTGATGTGAGTTTATCCGCTTAAAACGCAGATCATGTTCGAATATGAGTTCGGTCCGCCCATTTTGCTGGAGTTATGGCCCCTTTTCGACTTTGATTATGCCTGTCCGTCTGTTCAGAAAGTTTCCGGATGATAACGTTAGTTTGGGTTATCGGATCGAAACCAAATTTGGTATGTGAGTTTGTGAGCCCACAATACATGTTAAGTTCGAATATGAGGTTTACCGATGATAACTTTAGTTTGTGTGATCGGATCTGAACAAAATTTGGTATGCCATGTTATCAATATCATACAGGTCAAGTTAGAATATGGGTTTGGTTTGCCCATATTTGCCGGAGATATGGTCCTTGTCGACTTAGAATTTGCCGATTATTTTGGTTTCCGGACGATAACTTCAGTTATTGTAATCTGATTGCTTTTAAATTCAACTGAATCTCTTGATATTTGGTACGTGGTTCATATTTCAGAAGACAAAGGCCAAAATTTAATTTGGTCACAGTCTGATGAATTTGGACAGAGTTAAAAAAAAGAAGCTATCCTTACTAACAAGAAGTGATAAGCCACCTTTTCGGGAGACACGTGGTCGGCGACCTTTTATTGTTTTTGTTTTGGATTATTTGTTTTTAAATTGTTGTCTTGTTTTGCTTTGTCTTGTGGTTGTTGTTTTTTTATGTTTACCGATTTTATATTTACTCACTTGATATATCCCAAATTCTACGGCTTATTGTGATTGAGTTGGGGTTGGGTTAATTTGAACAATCCCCCTATTTACATTGCACACCTGCACCCATGCATGGACTATGTAACGTTGTGCGTTTAATATACCATAAGACGTTTATTGGATAACGACCGAACATATATAATATACAGTTCAATGCTTGCTTATAATGTTTCAAAAGTTATTACTTTCTTATGACATAGCATACTGAAATATTTAGAAAGATGCCCATTAAAAGAGCTTAATACCGTGCGTATCGGCTATCTGATGTGCGCAATAGTGTTTTCACTGGCATAACGTCAACGGTCTCCCCGCGGGATGGATGTGCAAACCGAAACACATAAGGCCAATACAAGTCTATGTTTTGTCTCAAGGCATATTGTAAGGGTATATATATATAGTGTTGGCCTGACAACTTCGCACTTCAGATTTAACAAAAGAGCTATCAAATATGTTATTGGTGAGAGAAAGCGTCCAGTCGCTCGGTAGACAAACCATGCAATTGGCATAATTCCTAAAACGATGTCAACATGACTTGTTCTCAATCTCATCCAAGAGATTCGTGATTTAGTTTATAACCCGAATTTGATCAGAATCGGATCAGGTTTGTTTCAGCATTCGCGCGTATTTCACGAAATAGACGCCCACTGTAAAACGGTGGGGAATCACGTGGTTTCGAGGTTGGTGAGTACCACGCACACAAAATGGCCGAGCCTACTGCAAACGCACAAAAAACATAATACACGAGGAACTGACACAAAATATAGCAGTTTTACTGTTACGAGCATATGATACATGAATTTAATTTTTTAAACAAGTTGTTACCTTATTTGTTCGGAAATATACTTAGTGGTTTTCTATAACATTCTGACCAAAGTTGCCAGTCGGAGGTGCGTGCAATACCAGCCTATATATACATCTTGGAAAATCCTTCGACTGACAACTTTGGTCAGAATGTTATAGCAAACAAATGTGGATTTGGACATCAATACGGTATCGGCTTGTTTGAAAATAGTATAGGTTCTGCTTGTATAGCTGTCAAAATAATATGTAATATGTCATATCTTAGTTTATTACTCTTTTCATCGTTTCTGGTCACGTTTTAGATCGCCTCGGTCATTTTGAATGCGTGATACTCATCAACTCTAAACCACGTGATTCCCCACCTTGCATGGGTAAAGCATCTCGGTGGCACAGCTTCTGAAACTCATTAGTAGTTTCGCCAAAAATGGATATGTGTTGAGTTTTTCGCTCTTACGTCGGGATATCGACGCGCAGGCAGACGGACTGACAGACATACGCACCTACCGTCATGATAAAAACCATATATATATATGGTGTTTGTTACAACTTGACCAAAAGAAAACTATCAACGAGGCCCTAAACAGTCAGTGAGGCATTGGCCGTGAAACAAAACATAATTTGTTGGCCTAAGCTATTTCACGGAGATAAGAAGCTGCCAAGATAGATGCAGGCCGCTCTTATATCTCTCCAAATGCACACAACGTGGTACTTATTTTCAAATTATTCAATTTTTGATCATAACTAGAGTGTCATTAATTCTACATCAAAGAACGCGTTATTAAAACTATATTTCTTGCCGTCGTATTTGCATCAGATAAGAATTTTAACGGGGATATAATTTTAAAACATATGTGTGTTAGGTGGCTATAATGGCTTCGTGCTTTCTTGAACCATAGAGTATGTAGACTTCCTATGGACACGTGTAGATTTTATTCCAGATAGAGTCAAGCTCTACAAAAGTTATTGTGTTAGTGTGAACACAGGGCCGTGGAACTTTCATAGCAAGGAACCTACGACACTACATATACAATGCAATCTCTAAACAGCGTTGATAGCTGCTATCTGGAACTCATGCTGTGGTTGAGCTAAATATTAGTTACAGAAGTTATTGTACTTACGCCAGTCGAAGGGGCTTTGTGTATTTCACGAACGTCTATATGTATTACAAGATCATACCCTTATTCCATTCACTAGACCCGTTCTATAAATAGAGGATCTACAACGAGTCGCCATTTTATAGACTAATTTACAAAACGAGTCTGTGCGACTCTATCTTTAATCAGTTTTTAAAGGCCCACTTTATTTTCGAATGCCCAATATCACATTTTATTATCCATCCCTTAACTAACACTATTTCCGATTGGGCAAAAAAAGCCGCCACATGATAATCCGGGAAAAAGTCACATTGCACTCCCGAATGTCATATTGGACTCCCAAGTGTGCAATATGACTTTTTTATCCGGACTCTGTTACGTCACGAATTAACTCAATTGCGAAATGAATCAGTTCAATTGTGATGCAAGCGCATGCAACACTGGCAGATTTAGCAGACGTTTCACTTCCGCACTGAGTTTTTTTTTTTACACTTCCGTGTTTACTTTTCCAAATAATGCTTTCAGATGATCAAAATACAGGCTTTTTATAGAGAATTAAGTGAAGACAAGTACCAACAATAACAATAAAAGTTTTATTCCCAAAATGTGGATAAACATACCGATGGACATAACAATGTCATTATACAATGTTGTGTACATTATATATATATATATCTTTATTGTCCTCCTCGTGGGAGAGTATAATATATAGTATTACACAAGAACATATATATACAGTTCAATAAGAAGAATATGTAGGTTTACAAACAGTTGGGGTAAATGATAAGTAACGTATATACAAAGCTGATCCACGTACACTCCCAATCATACGCCTTAAACAGCTCAACCATCGCACACATTTACCATTTACAACCAACGATCACACGCATACACACACGCACACCCTCACCCTCACACACACACCCCATTCAGCATGCATAAACACTCGCATACATTCATAGTTATACATACGCACGAACACGCATACTCTCACACAGGCACACACACCACCTGTCTCTCTCTCTCACTCACCAACCTCACACGCGCAGACGCGCACGCATACATGTATAGTGATACATATGCACCCACAGACGACGGCACACATACACGAGTATCTAGGCAGACAAGAGACTGGCGCATGCCCACATAATGTCACATGCAAGAACAAATATAATACATGCAGTGTCACAGGCAATTGGATATATAAGTAATTGAATAGCATAAATGTACGTGGTCAAGCTATCTAAACATTTGATTCAGTGTATAGCTGCCAACATAGACTTCATTTTGCAAACATAAATTAGATCTTGATTGCAACCGCGCATTACATATACGATAGACTGGTTTGAATGCATAACACACGTACAATTGCATACCAAAACGAATGCCCCCACCAAGAGAGCAAAAGATGGAGTGTGTCAACACAAGGCCTACCTTTGTCGACCAAGCGTCAACGAACACCACCTCCGCTCTCTGGATAAACACAGCATTACATGACAATTAGTCAGTCGCCGTCAGAAACCTGCACAAAAACACGTAGGTTTGCCACAACTTGTGTGTATGCCAACAATGAAAGAAACATAATACATTGGATCTTCAATGAAAGAGAATAGTTCAACTGGCAGGTTGGTTAAATGTAATAGGAAGAGCTCTTCGTCGTCCAGTTCATTTGCCCAAAGAGAAAACAATATTCCAAATTCGTCAATCATCTCGTACCACATGTTGTTTCGACACTCCCTTAAAGCAGGGTGATTGCAGTGAATGATAATATGTTTAGGCTCATCTTCATTGCTTTTGTTACATAGCGTACATACATTTGCTTTTGTTGATGCTGTTTCGGCGATTAGTTTTGCGACTGTATAGAAGGCAACCTTTTTCTCAGGGTACATGCGGCAAGCGTTCCATATATGGGATGGTTGCAAGCAGGTTTGCATTTGACTAAACCGAACCAGGGACAGATCATTTGACATGTCCTCATGCCAGACAAACTCACAACGAATATTTATCGCGGTTTTAACGATCCGATTCCATTCCGATTTAGTCGGGAAAAGACCACTGTTGGAAAAGTTCTCAAGATATTGACTCAGATTATATGACGTTAGAACTTGTTCGATATCCGAAATGAA
Organism: Siphonodentalium dalli; assembly: GCA_032622095.1. Lineage (NCBI taxonomy): Eukaryota > Metazoa > Mollusca > Scaphopoda > Gadilida > Siphonodentaliidae > Siphonodentalium > Siphonodentalium dalli. The sequence continues at coordinate 59,883,624 of CP136062.1, forward strand.
TGAATTGTTATTTGAGAACTCTTGGGCGAGGTGCGAGTAGAGTCTGTTTACAAATATCTCTTTGCATGCTTTGGACGGCGAAAGGCGACAAAGACTTCCAAATAAACTCAACTTACGCGCATCAATGAACGAACAAATTGGGCGCATGCCCAGTAAGCCTAACGCGATACACGTTCTTGTCCTAACAGGGAAGCCTTGGATACGCTTAAAACAAAATCGGTGGATCTTATCAATGGATAATGCGTCAGAGACGGTCATGCCACAAAGAAACTCAGTACCATATAGACCTTTTGGTAGAACAACCGACTTATAAATAATTTCACAGCTTAATGGTGTAATTCCTCCAGCATACAGACCGGTATTACTAAGGAGAAAATATGTTGATCTGATTTTGTCACAAACTTTCTCAGCTAGATCTTTGACGAAGTTTTGATTACTGATGTGTATACCTAGGTGAGTTAGTTCGTCCGTTTCTGACACACTGCCATCATTAAGCCTCCAATGTCTGATAATGCCATCGCTATGTCTAGCTGATTCATTGAATACAATGACTTTGCATTTAGTGGGGTTATACAGAAAACGCCATTTCTGGCTGTATGAAGAGCAGATGTCACACAAGCGTTGTAGGCCGTAGCTAGATAGTGACATTAACGTCATGTCGTCAGCCTGTGTTGGCGACGAACAATTTGTGGAGATAAGGCGAAAACCAAAGTTTGTAGCCTCGAGTGCATGCAATAAGTCATCGATATACATCATGTAGAGAAGAGGAGAGAGTATACCTCCCTGCCTTGCTCCCTGTTTTATTTCAATTGCTCTAGAAAGTATACCGACATGTTTAACAATACATGTTATACCACTGAGAAACTCCTTTAATAAAAGCCATATTTTACCATGAAAACCACGGAGGTGCAATTTCAACAATAACCCGTTTATCCAGACGGTGTCAAATGCCTTATGCACGTCTAAGAAACAAGCATACAGCTTGGTATGTTGTTCTTTGGTATAATTAATACTTTCATGTAATATGTATGAAGACATGAGGCAGCTTACTTTTTTCTGAAAGCCGTTTTGTAGGGGGTGTACTTTGATAAGGTTTGGTGTGTTACACTCCATACGGCATAAGATTACTTTTTCTAATGTTTTGTATATCACTGGAAGAAGAGTTATTGCCCTGTAACTATCAAAATTTGTTTTCGGTTTATCTCCACCTTTGTGCAAAGAAACCATCATACCGATTTTGGCTTTTGGAGGTTTGTATTGAAACTCAAGCATTTTGCTCAATACATGCGCGATACATTCTTTTAGTTTGTTACCCCCAATAAACGATATGTTCATAGCATACCATGTCGGGTCCCGCGGCTTTTCCCATATTCATGGCCTTATACCCTTATTCCATTCACTAGACCCGTTCTATAAATAGAGGATCTACAACGAGTCGCCATTTTATAGACTAATTTACAAAACGAGTCTGTGCGACTCTATCTTTAATCAGTTTTTAAAGGCCCACTTTATTTTCGAATGCCCAATATCACATTTTATTATTAATCCCTTAACTAACACTATTTCCGATTGGGCAAAAAAAGCCGCCACATGATAATCCGGGAAAAAGTCACATTGCACTCCCGAATGTCATATTGGACTCCCAAGTGTGCAATATGACTTTTTTATCCGGACTCTGTTACGTCACGAATTAACTCAATTGCGAAATGAATCAGTTCAATTGTGATGCAAGCGCATGCAACACTGGCAGATTTAGCAGACGTTTCACTTCCGCACTGAGTTTTTTTTTTTACACTTCCGTGTTTACTTTTCCAAATAATGCTTTCAGATGATCAAAATACAGGCTTTTTATAGAGAATTAAGTGAAGACAAGTACCAACAATAACAATAAAAGTTTTATTCCCAAAATGTGGATAAACATACCGATGGACATAACAATGTCATTATACAATGTTGTGTACATTATGAGTTTTTCTTGTACTCGTCCAAGTTGTGGTGAAAAGTCATATTGGACTCGTCTCGTCTAATATGACTTCTCACCACAATCTGGACTCGTGCAAGAAAAATACATACTGTACACAACATTGTATAATAACTTTATATATATATTCTTCTTCTGGGATACAGAATAGCTGTGGCATATAGGAGTGTTCACCAAGTGACAGGAATCCATATCGAAATTAAACACAGAACACCATGCAGTCGCTACCTTGACAAAAACAACATGTTCACAGATTATTCAACCGGATAAGTTGATAATACAATGTTTTGGATCGTCAACTTATAAATGGTATATAATATGGAATATGTTGTATATAATGTGATCTGGGAATTAGAAAATTAAGTGGGCCTTATTCTTCATAGTAATGATAGTATACGTTGTGGTGAGTCTTAATTTAGTGACACATGGCACTTTAGTTATTGGTTTAACGTTGTTTATTTTATCCACTAAAGATACAAGTCACAAAAAATGGATTGAACGTGAGCATACATCAAGCTATTATTGTAACGGGTATGGTGATTTATTATTTAGCCTAAACATGTTTTATTCAAATCCTAATAACATATGTGACCCGCCATATCAAATCCAGTCGTAAGTCGGGATTTTGTTTACCCTGTGCCAATGCATTCTCTTATATATGCGAGTCGACTATAAGTCGCCTCGCATATATAAGAGAATGCATTGGCCTAACAATTTTTATCATGTTTTTTAAATAAATGTTTCTTACAATTTTTAAGACATAAAATAAAAACACATCCATTACCCTGCAGGAGCCCCACACATATATATAAGCATATAGAAGAGTGTCGTCTGCTCATGTTTGTCTGGGGCTCTGTATGGGTGAAATTATAAAATTGTTAAAGAATACAAGAAAAAATTATTAAAATTGTAAAAAATTGTTAGGCCAATGCATTATCTTATATATGCGAGGCGACCTATGGCACAGGGTAAAAAAAATCCCGACTTACGACTGGATTTGATATGGCGGGTCGCATATATGAACATTTAACAAATGTTTTTAACAGTAATAAATATAATAGTATAGATGGATTGATAGGAAGGGGGATTAAACAACAAGACCAATGGCTTTTGTTAAGTTTGCCCCCCCCCTGCATTTATTATTTACATGTATATGGTATACCGGGAGAACGAATTTAAGCACATGGTTTTTTTTTGTGTCAGTCTCTCTATATGTGTCATGATGGGGCTCTATAAAATATATATTTTTTTTCCCCTGGGATGTTGCGTTAATATCGGGGCTTGACAGTAGATAGATACATCGAATATTACGTGGGTTCTGGAATATATTGGGTTTTTAGAATAAGAGAAGAGATAATGGATATAAGATGAGGATAGAGGAGCAAAAGATGAGGTTGCGGAGGAGGACTTTTTTTGTTTAAACATATTTTATTGTAATATAATATTACACAAGGGATCGGGGCACAAGTTTTAACAACTTAAATCCGCCCCTCTCCCATTAACATTTTAACAAATACAAAGTATATGACGAACATAACATATATACAGGATGATGTATGGTGTGGTTGTGATTGCTGTCAGTCCTATATCCTGCTTTTGAAATTTCATCTGAGGTAGTCAACATTTGTAACGCAAAGGAGGATCTCGCCTATATTTGTTAGCTGAGGGGGCCTAATTAAAGCGTTTCGTTGATGAAATGTATGAATAAACAAAATGGAAAAGAATTTCATTGCGTCGATTCGATTCTGATGATATCCCTGTTAGTAAGGAGGAAATGTTAGATATTATAAATTGGTGGGCTGCAATCTTATTGAAGAGTTCGCATCTTTCGGTAGCATACAGGGGGCACTCAAAGAAATAATGAAAGGCATCTTCGACTTCGTATCCACATGTGCATTTAGAGGTATCAGAGATAAAATTGTTGCACATATCTGATTTTAATTCACTACAATAGTTGCGAATTCTGCAGTGTAAAATGCTTAGTTTTCTTGGACCATTAATAAAGAATTGGGGAGGTTTCGTGGGCGGGTCAATTAATTTCAAATTCATCTTAAATTCAGGAAGAGTACTTACATTTGTAATAGGCTTTGGTAGTTTATTCCAAGATAACGTACTTTTAGGTAAATAAGAGTTTCTGAAATGTTCTGTATGCGAACGGTATGAATAGAATTTGTCAAAGGATGAGGACAATGTGGATGGAACGGATTCTTCCTTATATGTGCATGGCGTTAAGTATGGTATACACTGAGGATGCTGACCGATTCATCGTGATAATGAACAAATTAAAGTTATGTGAAACACCCCGGTATGGTGATCACATGGAAATGGAGAATTATATTGTTCAAAGTAGTAGTTTTTACAAATAGTATATCCAAAGTGACAACACACATGTCTTATATATATAAATTAGATGCAGTGACGCTCGATGACGAAATCGTTTGCGTTAGTTTATCGCCTATAGATGCGTCCCGAATCGAGTAGTACATATTTTCAATTGTTCTAACGATGTTTTCTATAAGGTGGTACGGTTGACTTGCTTCAAATTTTCGGCGAGATTAATATAATGTTACAGTCCTCCAGTTGGCATAGCGCCTGAATACTAACTTATCAGTGGCACGCACCTGAACAGGTATACAATATGTAATTAAAACATTAGTTATGGTTTGGGCTAACGACGTCGTGTTTCTTATGCCATTTGAGGTCTACATGTACGTCAAAGGTGCACTGGCGCATTATTTCAACAATCTATAACCTGACGTTTTTACGTGAAAAGGGTTTAGACAATGGGCTAGAAGAAATTATAAACGAATGTAGAGTAACCCGACCACCTAACATGATACATCTATACACGTGACGTGATTGATCATCATATGCCCCGATCCCCTGTTCCTAGATGGCGGCGTGAAACAGATGGCGATGCCACACCATAAATCAATCCGATATAGTCCCGGTAGTTCCAGGTCTTTAAATTTGAGATGAGCTAATACATCGTTTGCCGACAGTGATTCGATTAGTGCCGACAAAATAGTCTCCGAATCCTTCCGCCGCTGGCTCGACAATTCGATTAGATGATGCGTTAGAGCCGTTATACAAATGGGGTTTCCTCTCCGTAAATCCCACTGCTATTGCGGATAGAGTAATTAAGCAGTCATTGTGTCTGTCATATTGTGGATAATTAATTATTAACTAGAGAGCGATTCATATCAAATTCTTCTAAATTGACACAGCAATAGGAGTATGAGAGGGTCGATTATCAGCTCTGTGGATTAGTTCTCAAACGTTCACACTTCGAGTCGTTTCTGTCATATCAGAGTCGTGTCTGCCATATCACATGACCACGAAATTGGTGCTCCATTACCAATGAGGAATATTTCTATTGTTCTGATTGTCCATTGATGTGGGCTGCAGGCGGGTGTATACATATACCACAACATAAATGGAGACCATTCTGTTCAACACATGAGTGTGCATGAGTTTTGGAATGAAAAATATCGAAATTTCGATGCATGTAAATATCTACCACACATGGTATCTATATTATCAAGGGGTCTATAGATTACATGAAATATTTAGGGAATCCGTTGATTCCCTTATGTCGTCGGAGAATTTACATATTATACCATTTGTTTAGGGAATCTGACATATCCCCTGTAAATGATTAAACAGGCTCTAGAGATTTAATGAAACGATCATTTACAATGCTATAATTACAACAAGTTGCTAACACTTCAATATACCACAACATATGTCAAAAGCTCTATATGGATGTCAGTTGCTGAATATCACAAACAACACAACCATGTATTCAATGGAAAAGGCATACCGATTATGTGTCAAACACATCCAAACGCTCCCGACGCCGACCCCGACCAACGTTGCGATGAGTCTCCTTGGGTTAATACCGCTTGAGACGGAGATACACATCAACAAACTATATTTTCTCTCTGAACTGATCCATCTGCCTCAAGGACACCAGGTGCCTCTTACGATCTTTCTCCATAAATTTTTCCAGCACACCATTTTCGCTCGTCAAACAACTGGATTCGTCCCGGATATCATTGAAATATTAAATCGCTATGCCCTGTATCATGTCCTAACATCCTACGTGAAAACTGGAATTTTCCCAACGAAATCTTCTTGGAAAAATCTTGTGCAGACAGCAGTCCGACATAATTATTATCGAGAATGGTGCCGGTCTGTGTCAGTCGATCGAAACCTCGATGTCTTTAAAATTGTACACGGAGATCCAGCATCATGCTGGAACATTTGGAGGATCCTACGAGAATACCCACATTTTAACAAAGAACTGCGAAATATTGCCTTGTTGCTAAACAAGACAACATACAGTAATAATTTGACATGTTGCACGTGTAAAAATACATATAACAATGAGTTATTACATGCAATTCGCTACTGTAATTCAACCTGTTCTGTCTTCCTGAGGAACGACTATCTGGAATACATAACTGACCAATACGGCGTGGCCGTCTTTCTGTATATAGACTCGTTAAGTGATATTGAACTTTGTGAATTTCTACTCGGCACCGACGTCATGCAGTCGCCGGTGTAAATAGCACAACGCATGGGTCAAATAGTTATTGACACTGCTTCATCTCTGTTCGTCTTGTGTCAACTGATTCGAGGACAATAAGTGCATTATTAATCCATGACGTTGGAATGTCGACCTCGGCTCTCACATCCAAATGGACATATTTGAGCCATATGGGACATATGAGACAGTAAACATATTACGGCGGAGCCACTCCGCAAACACAGTGTATATTATTGTTCCATTTATATGAACTATACATATTCTTCTCCATATTGGAGGTCCACAATAAATATATATATATATATATCTCCTCAGATAAGAGTAGATTACACATAGTGGTCAGTGAGAAGTGGAAGTCAAGATTAAGTAAGAGGAAGAGATACAGAGCATGATAAGAAGATTAATGAACTGATGGATTACAGTTGGGTGAGAACAGAGGGAAAAAAGCAATTAGGACATATATTTTATAGCTATATCATTTTTTATTTGTGTCTCTGAAGACTATCAAATTCGAGCAGCTGCTTATTGTGAATATCAGAAATACAATTGGCGACTAACGAAATCGATTGCTTGTTATTATAAATGTTTGAGTTGCCTCAAATATGGCCTTATTAAGTCTTTTGGGAAATGAAATAGATCCCTTAAGTAGAATATCAGATCTCCACAAATTTTGTGCTAATACTGAGAATATTTCAATTCGTATTGTCGAGTATCTGGGACAATATAGTAAAAAGTGGTCGGCAGTCTCGACTCCCCCACATGAGCATTTATCAGATTCGTTTAAATGGTTGCGACTGAGATCAGCATTGAGATTACTGCATCCTAGTCGAAGTTGCGTGTGAATTATCTGGGCTTTGCGGCATTTGCTATAGCTATAATGGCGAACTTTGTTGACCTTTAATCAGTGAATATCCCAAATGGTTCGTCTATCAGACAGATAAAGCATGAACATGCAGTACGTGTAATGAACTTCATTCGTATTGTAGATACGCTGGGAATACCACACGAACATATGTTTAATAACATATTAATACGTATACAATTATTTTCAATAATCGTTTCAGGGAAAGAACTTTTTGACCATTTTTCAGGGAAATTGTCTTTTTCCCAAAACATTTCGTGGGATAGTTTCCCTGAAACTACAGATTCCCTGTAATATATACTGTAAACTGAATAGAACTAGAATGCACTCAGAGAGATGCCAACGTGCGCAAACATGTAATAAACAAGAATTTAAAAAATAATTTCACTGTATTTTACTTAATTTATTTAATTTAATTTAATGTTAGCAAAAAAAGACAATTACCATTTCTCATTTCATCACAGATAAAAGGCAAATTACTATATTAATCATTTAAGTAATTAAAACCAATTCGATGTTGCAGAAAGGATGAGACTTTAATATCGATTACATTTTTTTCAGCGGCATATATTGATTTTCATTTTCCGATAGTCAAAGTTGACCAAAGGAGCAATTATAAGAAATAATTAATACTATTTGTGTAAATATTGATAGCAGCCAATATGCAACAATAAATATCAATAATTAATCAAATAATTAATCAATAACGATCATTTTATGTAATAATAAACTCTTCAAACGGTGTTTGTGTCAACAAATGCGTTTTGTTTTGTGTTACGTCATTCGTCGTATTTGACCTGGAACTCGGCTGAATGTCTCTCTTTTCCCACATGATAAAAAGAGGTCTTCGCACGAACCAAAAATGATAAAACTTCCCAATTATAAGTAAAAATACTCAAATGAAGGAATCTATGTAGGTCCCGAAGGAGTCTGTATACTCTTTGGTGTAGAGTTCTGATGGAGAAAATGTAGGTCGATCTATTTTTGTCATAACTCTGACGTATTTTGACCTGGGAGAAAAAATCGAGATCGAGGCTCACTACGAGCATGCCAGTTTTAAATATAGAAACAGGGAATCCTGACAAATGGCGATATCGGCGACAATCAAATAATCGGAAACAACTCATAAAATAAACATAGCAAAAACGCGGCACAGTAAAAATGTCAGAACGCCACGAGGTTTTACGTCGTTTTTGGTGACGTCATGGAGGGTGACACCAAGCTACGAACGAATCTGTCTGATCGCCATACTGTTGCGCGAGCGCACGTAATAATATAATGGTACGTGTATTACATTATCCCCATATGGAGAATATCATAACTAAGAGAATGCATGGACTAAAACTATTTACCTTGACCTTGTAAGCCAATGCATTATCTTATACATGCGAGGCTCCCTATTTGAGACTCGGAAATATTTAAGGAAATATATAAGGGAATGCAATGACACATCATATTGAATGCTGCACCAGCGCAGTTCGCGTCATGAAAGAGTTAAAGATCCACACTCCGATTTGGCAATAAATAATATTTCAAAAACATAATTTCTTAAGCCAATTTTTCGCTTACCAAGTTACCAGGGAAAATAAATTGTCACATAAATTCAATCACCATCAATCATATAACACAGTTAACGCGACAATCCACCAAAACCATCCATAATTAATACGTGGAACGTGATCACAAAAGCTCATAATTGAAAAAAAGCTCTTTATTGTCTACCGGGTATGGGCGACCGAGGCTCTTCATAACAGGCGACAAGTGGAATGTTTGTTTATCTGCCCAAAAAACTCCGAAACGTGTTTAAACTTCCTCTTTTGAAAGTCGATATTTCTATATCAAAAACTCCCATTAAATGCACGGATGGCATTCGTAGTGGGTATGCTGTTAAAATAGTCACACCCGTTAAAACTGCCATACACAGAACAAATATTAAACTATATACATATCTTGTTCTTAAACCAAACATAAATATCACGTAAATATTTTTTTTTTAAATATATATTCCTGCGTTTGGTTTATATTATACAAACAAGACAAGCAGTTGAACATTTCGGACAATTTAAATGTATTTTTCTAACAAAGTCCTTAGCCAGTTGGAATACATGAAGTAGCAGTTGGGCAATGCCAACTATATATAGATTACAAGGCGCAAATTGAATTCGTCAGTTGGGAATTATAACATTAGGTTAGATCCCCACCCTGAGGACGAATCTCTAACAACGTATCTGAATACTAGATCATGCCATGAATTATATTTTTTAGTAAGACACCCATGTATTATCGAAACGCGCATTGACGTAAGAGCTTATCGCAATGATATCGATGTCAATGCCGGAACTTTGTTATTATGTTAATTAGAATATAATTATGATATTCAATTTGTGTTTAGGTTATTGGTGTGTTGACTCTGAGATAAACATGGGTGATAAGGGTGGTTGAACAAGTTTGTCAACAAGAAAAGACAACTAAAATGGAACTATAAAAAAAAAAGATCATGCCATGAATCTCTACTCTGGCTAACGCCCGTACAGATCATATTCCACAAATACAAAACCTTGGAACTTTATGAAGTTTTGAGAGGGAACCTTATACAGTCGAACAAAATAACACGGGGAATATATTTCTTAGTTAAATTATCTACTCATTACTAATATACTTCAATGTAGGTGAATGTCCCAATTCAAAATAGCATGCTTTTCCGTGGTATTTTTGACCAGATATCGCAATAAACAATATGAATTGATTAACCAGGAGAAATTCCATAATTGTAAGCGACGCAAAGCAAGAACGCTCACAAATTTATTTAAATCGTGAAAGTTCGAGTTGGGACCATCGCCAACAGTGAAGTACATTATAACTAAGAAATATATTCCCCGCGTTATTTTTTTCGACTATAAGGTTGCCTGTCAAAACTTAAAGAGTTCCAAGTGTGTGTACCAGTTGAATACGACAGCTACGAGCGTTAGCCTGGATAGAGATTCATGGCACGATCCACCTCAGTACATGTAGCTGTCCAATGACAAGGAATCTGGTAATTCAACAACACTGGTAGAATAATTACAAATGTCTTGTTGGCGCAAGCAGCCAAAGAGAAAAACTATGCAAACACGTGCAACATTTTTGATGCTGGGACTCATCAAAGGAACACATCTCTAATCCATATCACTCGAGGATTGTTTTTCACCTCATCCGTCTAGTTTGGCTTGAAAATATAGTCCCAGTTACGTACTACATTAACAGACGTCGTATCATTAGCTTGCGGCAAGTCGGTTATTAGTATTTGTTTTTGCCCAGATCTGACTTTCATTCTGTCATGGCGTTTAGAGTTTCTAAGTATACTCGTTGTATAAATCCATCTGCTGTGGCGTTAGTTAACGATAAATCACGTGTTAATGAGAAGAACATCCACGTTCTGTCTTTATTAGACACCAACCAAAGGGAATGCCAAAGCAATAACGCGGAAAATAACTATAGTAGACACCATGTTATCTCTCCCATGCTTGGAAAACAAGTATGATCCCGAAAAGCTACGTGTAATATGTATAACTTAGGTATTATGGGTGATAAATTACCGTTCCTCGTGGAATTGAAGCTGTTTTCCTTGATTGCTCTCGTATCTCGGTGGAAATTTAATCACCTTGTGTGTTTAGAGAACTATTGACTATGACTCATTAGAAAGGTGGCGTGTGCATATGACTTTATCATCAGAGGATAATATGATACCCGTTTATTGGCTACCCTGTCCTTATGTTCTGCCATGTTTCCGTAACCGTGAAATTGTTCTGGTAATGACCTATCTGGAGTCGACGACATATTTCCTGGGTATACTAGTCTTTCATGATACACCTTCCTATATAGATATCGACTGTGTTAGTCGGGAAAACATATTTTTTTAATGATTTGTGCCTTGGTTACCGAGCGATTTCTCCACTGCTACAGTAAGGTTGATACAGGGACGTGACTAGATGGGGTGTCCACCTTGGCATTTCCAACTGCACCTCCTTGAACCATATATATAGTGTATTGGATAATACAGTACATGTATATATATATAGGTGGAAAATTCATAAATGTTTGAATGATAAATATATATTATCCGGGCGAAACCAAGGCCATTTTGATCGTCTTCTTGGCGACTCCCAGACATATACATGTATTACCACCACTGCACTCCCAAGTATAGTATATATTACCTCACTAGAATTCCTAGGTTAGCATGCAAATTAGGATCATATACATTATGTGAATTTGATGGAATTTCACAGTATTATAGTATAGTTAGTCTTACACCAACTGATGGTGCGAAGAAATAATTGAAGTCGCATGATAACAAATCACATAGTAACACACAATAAACAAACAGTGTACACAAATAGAGATCTCCCAGATCGGATTATTATGGATATTCTACCAAATAGGTGCAGTCTACGTCCACCCGGACGCGCTGGAAAAGTTCAAAATCAACGATATTGTACATGCCGTTCGGTAAGAATATAGGCAACAGTCCATGGGGAATTACATTAATCTTCCTATATATTCAGATGCTGGACCATATATCAATCATAAGTTACATCGATTCGCTTGTTAAGCTGAAGAAATACTGGTCCTCATATTGATACATCTTATAAAGTTAGATAGATGTGTTCTGTGAGTTCATTATAATGCGAAACTTGGCAATATTTGGAAACTTAGTGTAGGCTTTCGGGGTATATTCCTCTCTTTCTTGAGATAATGTTGGGCAATAAAACATGTAATGGATTTCATCCCCTACGAGATTCTTACCACATAGCGTACAATTTATCTGGCCTCTTGGTGTCGATCCCATTCCAACGGCGGAGTTCAATCGGTAGAGTCTATATATACTATTATCACCGATGTTGAATGTGAGTTTATTTACAGTCACATTCTACACCTAAGCAATACGTAAACAGAACATGTCTCATGAGATGATATAGAAACTTATCGAGGGTAACTATCCCTAATATCAATTGGCAACGAATTTCAGATTTTGGGAAATTTATGAAGGGGGGGGGGTTTAGTGAACTCAATACCGAGACCCAACTCCTATGTTTTAATAATTATATTTGCACCGCACACTTTTCAACTGGCACATCAAGCTTTACAATTGTTGGTAATTTCAAATCTAAGTTCGATGTTTTTTTGTAACCGAAAGTAGAAACACATGCTACTGTTGGTCTAAAACAACAAATTCCCCATTAATTACTAAATGGAAATACAACAAAATATGAGAACAACCCCTATATGTGGTGCACGTAAAAGTTCAAACTAATGTTGTTGTTTTTTTTGTCCGAAAAGAATTTCCGACTTTTGCCATGCATGTTTACCTAATTTCCGGGGTAGACACACCATCCCTGCCACCCGTCCCTGCCACGAACTCACATGTTTGCATAATTATATTTACACCCCCACACTTTTCAACTGGCACATCAAGATTTACAATTGTTGGTAATTTCAAATTTAAGTTCGATGGGTTTTTTTTACCGAAAGTAGAAATATATGCTATTATGTGTTTTTTTTTTTTTTTTTTTTTTTGTCCGAAAAGAAATTTCCGACTTCTGCCATGTTTACCTAATTTTCGGGGTAGACACATCATCTCTACCACACGTCCCTGGGTTTGATCAACTTTGATGTGTGATGTTACAGCAGTCATTCATATTTCATTTACAAATTAGTGTCAATACTGACCAGGTCGGTCCGCCAAACACATTGTGATGTGCTGAATCAAAAATATGTAATGCCATACAGCCATATATTATGAGAACAAAAAGATTCCCATGATTCTATCATTTGTACGGGTAACGAATGCAGTAATTTAAATCATGATATTCACAGCAATCACTTGAGAGATAATCCGTTATGTATATGTGGTACCGAAGAAACAGCAGAACATTTTTTTTTTATCGTCGCAGGTTCTCTGCTGAAAGAAATAGGTCCTTCGCAGGGTTAATAACCCGACCAGGCATAGCAACCCTGCTACATGGAAACAGCGAAGTATCACTGGAAGAGAATATAGATATATTTCTGAGGGTTCAAAAATTTATATTGTTCTCTAAACGATTCTCAAATTGAACTTTACCCAAGTCGCTCTCCGTATAAATACGTATAAATAAGTTTAAATAAGTATAAATAAATACAAATAAATAAAGGGTAATTCCTGCTCATACACGGAACAAGGCGAGTGTACAAAGGCCCATTATCACATATAGAAGTGACTAAATATACAGCACAACTCAGAAAACTAGAAAATATCTCTTATTTCCTATTCTGTCTTCGGGCATGATAACCTATAGAGTTGCTCGTAATAAGTATATACATACAATGCATCACTCTTGTCGTATCGATCGTGAAACGTTAATTATGCTATGCTTATTGTAAACTGACCGAGTGGGGTCAATGGTCAGGTCACAAACAAACAAACAGGTAGTAACAATTCAGTTCAACTGATGCGTGGACTGCCGAACAGTGAACCCATTATTATGGGTTTCTGTTGGACAGTCTATGCCCCAGACGGCTGACAATGATAATAATAAGATAGTAAAATTTAAACAAAAACAAGATCTAACTGGGAAAAGAACATTATGAAAAAGCAATAAAGACACCACCACATGTGTATGACAAAGATGGGGAAATGGCTAATATAAGCATCACACTTTCTGCCAAATCCCATTCTCTAAAATAATTGTCTTTATGTATATTATACAACTCTGTTAATTAATGTGCATGATTTAGAGAAATAAATATGTTTACAACAATTGCTTTGGATTTCGGCCGCGTTATCCGGCAGCATGATATTCCCAAACATATATGTAGATCAAACACTTATTTCGAAAACAAAACGATTTTCATAACGCTATCATTTGTACAAACTTCGTGAAAAGCATTGGTACACTGCTGAGGGCGAAACTCCCCCATCTGGCCCCTAACCATATCGTATGACACCTCACGGCGACGGGCGTATCAATGACATAAACATGATATATGGCATTGAATCCAATCAGCTCCAACTGAATTACATCCTCACTTTACCCAGACAGTCTCATTCGCTCTCTCTCTATCTATCTATCTATATCTCTCTCTTCCTCTCACTTTCTCTCTCTCCTTTCTCTCTCTCTCTCTCTCTCTCTCTCTTCCTCTCTCTCTCCCTGCCTCTCACGAAATCATCATTACTATTATTATAATAATATATCCTTTCCTTCCCGTCTGACACCCTCTACACTTAGGGCGCGTACACATGAAGCTGCAAGAAAATATCTGCAAGAAAATATCAGGTACAATTGTACTCTGATATTTTCTTGCTGCAAAGATTACGCCCTTGAGAAAGCGACGGATTATATGGCGTTGATTGAGCTCAATGTGACTAGCGTTAGTCGTGTTTGTTGAAGTGAATTACTGCGGACAAACAACCTATAGTCCATATCGAATATTCATAGAGTTATAAAGTGTTATGGAAAATTTTAAATGCCACCTATTTTAACGAGAAAGGAACGCGCACTCGTCGTTGGAGTATGGATGTATGTTCTTCATGAACACACGAAAGGACATCTAAACAGACGTTGGTGGGTTCGACCCTGGGCCACATCCCACATGCGAGAAGAGCGAGGAGCCGCCAACAATTTCTTATTTGAAACGTACATATAGTCCAAATTAAAGTAAAACAACTAAATCATGGCATGTGAGGTACCAAATATAAAGCATCCCCATACACGCAGGAACGTGGCTAGAGGGTTTCCGTTGGGGGTGTCCACCTTGGGAAATTCCAACTGCACCCCCCCCCCCTTGAATCAGAATCAGACCAAACACAAGTTTTCTATAATTCCATTTGCACCCCCTTGCACTCCAGAGCTCTTAGACATAATATTAGACCATGGTTCGGCCCGGTGTGTGAAAATTTTGTAATCTTAATAAGAAAATAGCAAAATCCTACCATCTAGACTATCCTCAAGCATTCCTAGAGTTGGAAATTTCAAACCTGACACCCCACTTAGGTTGGAAATTGTACAACTGATGACAATTCCAATGATAATGTTGACCAAATGTATGACAATATTGTTTTCTTAAATTAACTAGCAGTTTTTTACTTTTGACTGGCCACGGGGGAGGGACCAGGACACAAGCTTTCCAAGTGTTGGAAATTTCCAACCTGTCAACCCCCCTGAGGTTGGAAAGTTTCCAACTGATAACCATTTCAGACCATATTTTTTTTTTTTAACAAAAATAGGAAAATATGCAAATATTGGTCCAAAAACAATTAATTCCCCCCAAGAAATTTTTGGAAAATCAAACTACAAGAACTATTGTTGGTGTGAAATTTCCAACTTATGTTTTGGCAGGTATTAAATTTCCATCTGTTGAAAAAATTGACCAAAGTTGGGGGGTGAGACACCCCCAACAACACCACCCTGTCGCCACGTCTGTGCACACACGTATATACATGTATATATATAATACATCAGCGGTTCTGACAACCAATATAATATGGAAATACGTAGTATGTTGAAACAGAATATACTATTGATGGATCATAACTCGAGCGTTTGAATTGTTACGATCATATCCCCGCGAGATTAGTTAACGGATACCGATGGGCACCTATCAAGGTGAACACATATCACCAATTGGCGATAAAATATCAGCGCGCTGCCTTCGTCTGATATTTTCCGGTATTATTTATTTCATTGGTCAAGTAAGTCACATGGGGCATACCTGATATTTTCTTGTTGGCCATGTGTACGCGCCCTTAATGAAGAGTGGGCGCGAAACAACACGGGAGCAAACTTAACAAAAGCCCTTGGGCTTCTTGTTTAATCCCCTTTCCAATCAATCGATCATCTATACTATTATATTTTATTGTCAAAACGTTTGTCAAATGTATATATATGTTATTATGATTGGAATAAATATGTTTACACTAATCAAAAATCTACAAAGTGAGAGGAACGCTCTTCATGTTTACCGTATTGGAACATATATAGCTATCGACAACACATTATCTGTGTCGTTACACTTATTTGGATCCCTTGAATATTATAATACACTAAATGAATGTATAGCTAATAGCTATAAAACGGTGGAGTACATGCATTCTTTTATTGAATAGCCATTGAACATAGTTCAACATACGAGCATACTATATAAATATGCAAATACATGATGATACGTCTAAACAATGAATAAATAGGCAGACATACCCCTTGTGCTCTGTCTTGCACTCTATGCAGTCATACCAGCTTCCATAGATGACTTACATAATATAGATTTCCGACTGTGGCGACGTTCACCAACCTGGGTACCCTGTCAGGGAAATACGCAAACAACTGACATAAAAGTCAATGATTTGCTAAATATGGAGTAGAAACTACGTGTATGATTTACAGTCACTGTCGTCTATAACATATTTGGGCAATTCCGAAGCCTGGAAATATATATGTGCTCATGGAATTCTAGAGATGGTATTAGCATCTACCATATTCAAGCACATATAGAGTTGGTGACGACAAATTTTCCGCACTATTTCTTGTGTCTATAGTTGCTGCTATTTAACCGGAAACTATATTCGCCAGTCTAACGATGAGCCATTTGAAGCAATCGATACAGCCGGAGGTTGATGTGTGATGTTACACCAGTCATCCAGATATCACTCACAAATTAGTGTCACGACTGTCCACAGCGGCCCGCCAAACTCATTGTGGTGTGCTAAATCAAATCTCCACACAGTGATAGGTAATTACGAGACGTGTAAATGGCTCTATACTTCATTAAAATTTAATATAAACTTGTATTTGTCAGTCTGAATAAGCATCTCGCTTCTTTATAATATGATAGCCCTGAACACTCTCCCTGAACAATCCTCCTCCGCATTATGACTGACGTGATCTATCAAGGCCATGAGTGTTGGTTCTTTTTTGTTCAGAGTGGATGTTTCATGATCAAAGAGCTCAGGTCGGGCGATGAAGGATGGAATTAGAGCAAAATGATTGATTGATTTGATAACCGTAATTACCCACCATCCTGGCGTATTTTAATCGTAAAAAGATACCACTGCCTCCCGCGTGGACACCATGGTGGCACAGTCGCTTTTGGTAATGCATGTGCATCAGCGTTCGTGCACACTGGGCCGAAAAATCTTTTGGCCAATTTTGTCGTCAATTCTGATTTGTTTGGGCCAAATTAAATAACGTTGGCAAAATTAAAACATCGTGCATTGTCTGAGCTCACATGTAGAAACTGTCATAAATTAATCGAATATTCATTTCAAAATAAACCAAAATATAAAAGATACACACATTTCGAAACGAACTGAAACGAAGAACATATGCCTGTATTGGGTCACAAATTAATCGCTTTCGCTTGAACACATACAACGTCATGGACAACATACATACACACATAACTATGCACGGCTTCAAACATGATTTGTGCACTCTAAAACACCTGAATAAACGGTGAAAATATGTCTGTTTTGGGGTCACTAATTAATATATGTGTTTTTAAGTATATAACCGTAACAACATATACTCATATGCACAAATTTACATTCGTATACAGCATAGTTTGGATTAAAAGCGGCTTATGTGCTTTCCTAGGTTGAAACTACACCGAACGTTGAATTATTTGAGGGGTGATGGTAATGGTCTCACGGCCCTTTCGACCATCCCGATGTTACACCCCCCCCCCCCCCCACAACTATACCCCCTATGGTATGTTGAATTATGGCGTCATGATGCAGTCACGGGTTTATCGACATAACGCAGTGAAATAGACTCAGAGCCCATATAAGCATTTCAATTAGACTATCACGTACGAAAGGTTTGATGGCATCGATTTGATACACCGCAGAAAACTATTTTCTGAAGTTTCGCAATCCTGGAGTGTAGGTTCTTGTTCGGTTGAATATCGACTAACGTTTACTAATCATAAAAACGTTACTTAAGAAACACAATTTCATGGCGTTTATACATCAGACGGGACGCTTTAGCACCCCTCATGTCCGTTGTTGTTTTCTTTTAATTATATAGTACAGACGATATTGACGAAACACAGTAAATATCTTATATAATTTCACCCAATCACAATCAGTTATATTCCCTGTATTGGATGTAATGTATCCTGTTTTCGAATATCAACAAGCACAACAGATGGACGTCTAGCCACCAGGCAAGAGTCCACACCCCTGGTCAAGTGGTCCTGCTAATATGCTATGATGCTGGTGGTCCTGCGGAATTGCTACAGTTATATTTTCGAAAGTTGTCATTTTCGCGGTGTTTGGCTAATCTGAGAGATTTGAGATTTGAGAAAAAAAAAACCCAGTGTGTGTATGAAACATTCAAGAACATATAATTTTTTTAAATATAATAAAATCTGCGCTGGTGTTTCTAAAAGGACGCCAAAAGTAATCTTGATTATAGTCGATTTTCAACAACTAATACAACCAGTATTACAAATATTTCGCAATAAATATGTTTTTGAATATTTGATACACATAACGGCTTTTCCTGGATAAGCCCAGATTATCGGAATACCGTGAAAACTACATATTATACAAATATAACGATACTTTTTGTTAACAGCATCAGTTTGCTATAACAGCATCATATAGCAATTCAGGACTTTTTGTTAACAGCATCAGTTTGCTATAACAGCATCATATAGCAATTCAGGACCCAACCGCATCATAACACATTAGCAGGACCACTTGACCAGGGGTGGTTCAATGTGCATGGCTGCCGTTTTGAATATCTGGCAGGTTAGTTTGATCTGAATGTTACAACTCATCGTATAGGTGAGGGGTCGTTTAAATTGTTTATTTATAATAACAACGCTTTGTGTTTTCCATAAACGAACACATGGAACTCATAATCTAAGATAGCAACCAAAATGGCTTCTAAAATTGAAAAAGAAAATTCCAAGAAATTTCTGGTAAATTGTTTCCTGTTGGGTAGCATTGGTGGACGATTTTGATATGCTTCCTTGTATATCATCAGAGTGCCACCCATACTATGATACTATCAAAAAGGGCACACACTGTGATTTCAGACAAGTAAATACTCTAAACATTCAAAGAGGTATAAACTTGTTTTTCAAAGGATATACGCACTAAATATTACACTATTGTATAATAATTTTTTTTCTTAAGTTATGTTTTATGATCAGTAAATATTATTGGATATTTAAACACAAAATTATACATGTACTTGATAGTGTAATCGAAAATTAGTTTTGGGGGTTTTTGGAGCGCCCCTAGCACATAAACGCCAGGGGCCTGTTTCATGAAGCAAGGTCATAAGATTATCTTAAAGGGGTACTGTACCCAAGATGTTGTTGTTGGTTTCTATAATCCCCGAGTCGGAGAATAAGGTAACAACTTTTCCATTTTTTGAAAGTCTGTTGAGTACGAAGTATTGTTACGGATGGCAAATTTACCGGAATGCTAAAATACAAATTGTCGTTGTCGAGTAATTTTTGTACAGTTTTCAACCAAATGAATCAAATAAACATTATATTATATGCTTAGCAGTCCCATATACTCATTTAAGTTAGTGTATGGTCACTAGTCAATGAGTGGCTTGGGTTTTCTCCCCGTATAAGCATAATGTTTCAAACGATCGTGTGTGCAATTGTTTTATTAATCCAGTATCCCTCAATTATAATTTGATTACGTTTTGTACACGGAAATTCCAATTTTAAGAGACGCCATTTTATGGCTGGAGCCATAAAATCAATTTATATTAAATTATTAACTTTTAAATTATTAAATTTTAAGATAGCCTATTAACCTGAGCGTTTACAGAATACATCTTCGACTCAAATTACTTATATTTCTATATAGTATCGATAATAGATCGTTGTTATCACCGGGAATTTATTGAAAATGGCGTACAGTACCCCTTTAAGATGAACTTAATCTAAGATCTAAGGTGGATCTTATGATGTAACTTTTCCGTTTCAAGAACGCGTTTCACAAAACAAGATTAAGTCCTACTTAAGTAGTATTTTAAGTTCGCGCGCTTTTAGACTGGCTCTCGACAATTTATTACAGCTATGCGCAGAAAATGTTGGTTCTGTGTATGTTATAAGCCAAGGTACAGTGTCTGCTGACAGATACTAGGGCGTGTCTAAGAATAAGTATGATATTGTAATCCAAGGGCGATAATCAGTATAATGACTGGTGCATACTTAACTGAACGAGCGCGCTTTTTAACTGTGTTTTCGCGTCAGACTCCATCCACACATAGCTGAATGCTTCCAGTGCCTATTTTAAACAAACGTAACGAGCTCAAATATATTATTTCAGTTATTAAAGGGACTTATACATCGTAACTCAGAATGTGAACCTTCACCCATATATACATGCCATTAAGGCGACGCGAGACATATGTTCGCCCCTTTCAATGCAGATATTAGGTTCTAATACATTATACGTCTTTGAAGCATCTATAATACCAGGAAACCGAATATGTCGCCACGACGGCATACACATACAATAAACCACGATGGAAGCACTGAGCTAAACGCTCTTTATTGATTGCCAACATTCATGGAATAATAACACGAAACGCTCTGTATTTATATTGCTATAATGTGAACAGGACTTCATATCGTGCTCCAAATAGACTTATTTCCAATCTGAGACATACTTGTAGAAGCCATATATAAATGATGTTAATGCCATTTGCTCTGGTTATGTTGACAAATATGCTAAACGCCTGTTATAGTTAACAAACTGCGTATGAACTTCGAAAGTACGTTACGTTGAACGACATTTTGCATATATGTTTTAATAACAACCAAGCAACGACTTCTAATAAAGAGCGTTTATAATTAACAACACGTGAACAGACGGCCGGTTCAGAGGCCCCTGGGGAAAATTACTAAAATACCATTATAGACTATACCACTGATATACACCCAGTGGTCTGTTCACAGTGATATGTTCTTTCGCGGATCCCGGTGTGCCCGCGCGGTACGTATACTATATATATATATATATATATATATATATATATATATATATATATATATATATACATGCTATATATCTTTTTATTTCATAGTTAATAAACATGTGATGCAGATGTAATAAATCTATAAGATCTGAGATTCGCGTGGGTGGGTTATGATAATATACATAATAATAATAAAATAACACATAGTATGTATTATTATCTTGACGATATATATACGGAGTACATGTATAATATATTTTACAATCAAATTATTAACATAATAATACAGAAAGGCAAGTAAATAATAATAATAATAATAATAATAATAATAGCTGACATAAGCATTTATAAAAAAAACTGAGTATAATCATTCACTATTATCCTCGATGTGAAAATGTTCTGACTAATTGTCTCAACATGATTATTGTCTACAGTGCGATTGAGTGATTTGAATCGCAAATGATGTCCAACTCTATGGAAATATATTCTTTTTGTTACAGCAATTAGAAATGTGTATATAGTCCGGTCTTGGCTGTTTACAGTTATTTGCGGACACCCCGCCAATCTTGCAACCACTGGCCACGTCACTTGCCATAGCTTACCAGTTGGTTATTAATTACTACCATTTCTGAAACACCCCTCCGTGCTAGCAAGATGTTATTCAGTTAAATGTGTTTATAATAATATATACATGAACTAGATCCCATCCACATTTCGGACCAACTGTATGGGGCGCCATCCCTGCAAATATTCGTTTTCGGAGATATCTCCTTGGATCCAAGCAGATATCTGCTCGCATTATGGAGATATCTCCGCGGTTTCAAGGAGATATCTGCTTGGAATATGGAGATATCTCCTCGGAAATATTTTCAAGGAGATATCTCCTTGAACCCGAGGAGATATCTCCATAATGCGAGCAGATATCTGCTTGGATCCAAGGAGATATCTCCTTGGATCCAAGCAGATATCTGCTCGCATTATGGAGATATCTCCTTGAAATATGTTCAAGGAGATATCTCCTTGGATCCAAGCAGATATCTGCTCGGATTATGGAGATATCTGCTTGAAAAACCAATACAACTGCGGATCACAATGTAGGTCTTAACTTTAAGATTATCTTATGACACCTCACAGCAGTCGTAAAGTTAAGACCAAAGTTAAGACCACCTTAAGTTAAGGCCTTGTTCGTGAAACGCACTTATGACTGAAGTTTGAACTTATGACCATCTTAAGTCCCAACTATGTCATAAGTTGCCTTCATGAAACAGGCCCCTGGATTGCGAAACTCAAGAAATGGGTTTTGTGCGATGGTTCAAGGGTGGTACATTTTAGTACGCGATGGTGTTATTGAAACCCTATGGGCTCTACGTCTAAAACTTTGTCATCGTATATATGTCAGATATTTAGATTACCTCAAATATGTAGATGTTTATTTTTGAAGTTTCAATATTAAATCTATAATATTTCCTAAATGTATGCGATTAGTAACAATTCATGGGTGATATTTCTAAATATAAGTGATTAATAATAATTTTGGGTGATCTGACGCTTGCATCTGTTTTTGTTGTTAATTATGGTACTCTGGATTTTACAGTTGTTTTACTATGTCGATAACTGCGCGCTTAGAAGCGTAAATACATGTACTACTGACCCCACTGTTGGTTTCTCCCTGACTAAATGTGTGATATATCAGTAATGTTGCTGCCCGCAATTGAAACCACAATAGCCCGAAATCTAGATCGTGCCATGAATATCTACCCTGGTTACGCACTTGGAGATCACAGTCCACCAGTTAAATCATGGAAACTTGTTGATATTCTGACGGGAATTTTATAACAGTGAAACCCACAGGTAATATATTTCGTAATTAATACCATTTCCTTAATATTGTAGTTATGGAAAGTCCCGGCTTGTGATTACCTGATTTAGCCAATTTCGCAATAAATATTGACTTGGTTGCCCGGAGTGATTCCATGATTGTAAGTGATGCAGATAAAATCGGGACACAAAAAGATGCCGAAATCATGTCATCTCAAGTTGGGACCTTTCAGCTACTTACAAATGTACGTTAAGGGACAAGTATTAACTGAGAAATATATTACCTGCGTTGGTGTTTAAATGTTTTTAAGTTATCCGTCAGAACACCATAACGTCCAAAACCTACGAGTCAATTTGCGAGGAAACCATACTGTTCAAACTTCTTGCCACTCGCGGTAAAGTGGTATGGTTCTGTTTACCGTGATTATTTTGTACAAGCACTAATTACGTTGTCGTCATGTCAATACTAAGCTCGATGATTGTAATCAAGCCAGTAACCATATATCGTGACTACGGATGTTGCAAAACGAAATATGATACCACAAATTCCAGTGACGTTGTATACTATATTTGTAATTATTGTCAGTAGTAGTCTAATGTGCGAAAGGTGTCTATTCATGGCATGGCCTACCCGAAGTCACAACACGGGTGGCATCGGGTATCTATGTGAACACCTTCGCCGTGTTTCTCAGCGAGAACGACTTCTCATTTGAATACCGCTAATTGAGTGTGTAGCATTTCACATTTGCTTTGGAGCAATAACGCGCCAAGAAAGCGAATAATGAAATCACTGTACACCAATGTAAAGTAGACTCTAACTACTTAATTAATCTGCGTTGATCTCTCCCATCAAAGGGACGCCGATTATCACTTTATCCACCGACCTAACTACCTTGAACCACAGGTATAAAAAATAACATATGGAAAAGTTATAACTGGCAATGAGAATTCTTAATTTTCTGGATAGAAATGTTTTTCATAATTAAGAGGAGGTATCCTTAAGCGTGGAACACAATTGGCGTTAAGCGTCGCCTTTGATGTTGTTGCCCGTGCAGATACTCTTCGATGGAAGAACTAATCATTGGTAATGCCATCGACACTTCAGGGAAACTATGCAATTTGCGCGTGTTTTCGCGATGATATCTAGATGCTTATAAATCTCGGAGTACTTTGGTCTTTACAGACCTGCTGGAAAGGTATTTAGCGAGGAGCATAGCTCATAAAAAAGGGATACATGTTACGTGGCTGCCGTCAACTCGTTGTGGAATCAAAAGGATTGACGAGCATGAGGTATTACAAAAAGGGGGAGAAGTGTCGTAAATAACCGCGGTATGATCGACCGACGAAAACTTCAAATAATACCCTGCAGTTTGTCTTAATTTATCAGGTTACCAAAGGAGTGGCACGCCCAGTGCTCGACATGCCGATGCCCTGTTTATTTGCCCGGTTTTCTGCGAGAAATGTTATGGATTTTGGAATACACTTACAGTAATGCCCAAAGTAATTGACCACTTAACCACAGCAGAATTATGGGTAATTTTTCAGGATTTAGTCGGAAATATGGCTTGTTGCCATTCATCGGAAAGCTCTCATCGAGAGCATTCCGATGAATGGCAACAAGCCATATTTCCGACTAAATCCTGAAAAATTACCCATAATTCTGCTGTGGTTAAGTGGTCAATTATATTTTGGGCATTACTGTACTAGAGCTGGTCCCGAATTGCTAGCTTTTTAAAAAATCCAAGTACCGAAATCCAACGTTGTGGTTGAGTCTATATACGCGCAATGAACTATCATACTGGTCCGCGTTGTACATGTAAATAAGTTTCCCCAATGTAATACACGTATGGGTGAAAGGAAGACAGTCAGTCATGGCTATATCACCCCTAAACATATACATGTATAGTCTATTAATATGATATATGTATTTGTAATTGTACTTTCCATGTGTGTATACACTGTAAAAACAAATGTTCATTTTTGAACACTAAAATTGCAACAGAATGATATTGAACGCGTTCATGTGTTCAATCTTAAACATTTATGTTCAAATGTGTTAACATTAGCGTTCAAATTTTCTGTAACACTGGTGTTCAGATCTTAACGCCAGTGTTAAACTTATAACACTAGTGTTCAACACATTATTGTTCAATAAAGTTAACACTAGTGTGCAATATTGGACGACTAATGGTGTTCACAACGCATGCAACATATATTACACGCTAAATTGGCGTTCAAATGGGCAATTTTGAGCACCAGTGTTAAGATTTTGGTATTAATTGTGAACACTGATGTTAGCAGGAGTTAAATACTGATGTTCAACGCAACCATAAACTAGAACAACCGTATATATTTTCATGACTGGAGCTTCCTGAAATTTTGCGAAGACCCTGTGTCAGTGCATTCTCTTATATATGCGAGTTCCCCAAAGGGGGCCCCGCCTATATAAGATAACACATTAGCCTATAAAACTATTTACCTTCGCCTTGTATGCCTAATCCAGTGCACGATCTTATATATGCGAGGCCCCCTGTGGACTTTATGTACATGTGAAATAGATGTGCAGACTACTGTACTGCATATACATTCGATATTTGAGGTGTGAATTCAAATTTGAATGGTTCGAGGATAATTTCCGCATGTAATGTACAAGCGATGCAAGCGAAAATCTGATGAATCATTTGTAACTTTCTAGGCTTGTAATTTGTTAGAACGTTGGCCTAGTTCTAACTGTGGTAATGTGTGAGTCAACTCATGGAAGTGACAGCGAGGTGTTAAAATAATGAGCTGTTTATGAGTTGTTTAATGATAACAAGATGGTAACAATATGGTCAATATCACCGTAAATGTACAAGCATCATGAAGCACGTTGGTGTGTGCATCGTGGGCGGTCTTCCAAAAGCGTCCTCATCTGACGGTGATATCGAGCCGAGACATCGAATGCTATAATGTTCTCCTGGTCAGCTGACCGTGTCATAGTTCTTGCACATCGACTGTCCACTCTATCACGGCATTGGGTCACGTATCGGTGTACACTAGTCCATTGTAACAGGTTCATTAACACTGTTGGTCACTATACACGCAGATATGACAGCTTCATGTATGTCATCCGAAACCAACATTCACCACAAATTGTTGTTAATTTGAATTTGCGCCATTGCCGATGTCGAGATACAAAAGTTTTCTCGAGTCATGGCATTTTTCAATTAAGAAATCACAATTTCAAAGCCGAACGACAGACAAACTCATTCAGCCATTTGTTCTAGCTATACAATTAGATACGCGAGTACAAGAAAAACAAAGTATACTTTTGCAATTATTTAGAGTTAGAATCAAACACAACACAACAACGTATTTCCCTCCAAAAATTACAAGAGCACGAAACGGTAGGTTGTCAAACTAACACTTCTGCGCATGACAATGTTTGCGTTGATTCCTACAATTAACGGAATCGGCAACGGAACAGAGGGCAATTTGAACGCCGACGTTAAGTCATACTGAACGCACAAATGAATACTGGTGTTCAGCTTAATGCATAGTTTGTTATATTTAGTGGTATTACATGTTTTATGTGCCATAATTGAAAATATGTTATATTTTTCCATTCCAAACCGATCAACGAAAATACTAAACGAAAGGTACCGTTTGATACTGCAGGTACAGAACGCCATGCAGTGATTATACTTCAAATGAACATCACTGTTCATCAATCGAACACCACTATTCAAAGACTGAATACCACTGTTCAACGTTTAAACACCACCATTTTAGATCTATGTCTTTAGACGACTGGTACTCTAACGCTGATGTTTAGAGTTAACACATAGCGTTACGATTTAAATACGTCGGTTGTGTGAACATGTTCATTTTAGAACACTTATTTTTGCAGTGTATTATAGATGAAAGTATCATATCCTATAGTGTTTCTATATTATATACAGGAGGAAAGCTTGAGTGTCAATCTTGGACATGCATATATGTATATACAAGTCAATTGCATCTGTTGAGAAACTATGTAATATAAGAACAAGCTATACTAATATAGGATAATAATGTTTTTATTTCATATAATCACATGCGAGGAAAGGTCGTGTCCAAACATTTCGCATTGACAGCCACTAACGGTGTTTTGTTGTAACTGACCGATGTCATATAATGGTGAGCACAAAGTAGCGGATACAATTAAAAGAAACAGAATTTGCTTTTGGATTCAACATTATAAATTGCAGACGCGTTTTTCTTGTACTTTAAACATACCAATCAATTATCATAGGTGTTGCACTTTACAACTGTCCCGCCCTCGTTACGCCCTCAGGATGACACGAGCTATGGGGATATATCGCATGCAAAACACATTTCGGGTTTCACACGATGCGTGTTATTTCAGGAAATTGTAGTAGTGCTGAGAGTAATGTCCTATTATGTAATTCCCGCAATATAGCACAAACGGTGACATCTACTGTTTTTTTTCTGGGATATTTTCCAAGATTAGTAATATAGGAAGACATCAAGTAACATTTGCAGAAGATGTAATTTAATTTCGGAACTATTTATATCAAACTATTTCATCCGCATACTCCAAATATTACGAACAACGGTAAACAGGCAACGGAAACAACTTCGATAATAAAGTATTAATCAACAATGTGTGTATATATGACATATACTGTATATTTGTATCTTAAATTTCAGTGCAGGAAACAATCCTGGTTACAGGCGCTACCACGACCGAGTACCTTTATAACCACGTGGTGTGTCCATGCAGTAGTGTTCGTTAACGTGCACACGCCGAGAGGTGCATAGTGCTTGGATGAAACTGTATATATTATATATTATATATGCGTAATAATATGATCTTGAGGGCGGTACCATTTCTGACTATGGTTTTCTTGTTACTTGCTTGTGTGATGATCGAGGTATTACAAAAATGGAGTGGCGTAAATTACCACTATATGACAGACCAACGTAAACCAAACTGCAAACTACACCTTTCATCCAGTTTGTCTTAGTTGACCAGGTGACCAAATGTATGGCCTTGTTATCGACATGCCACTTGCGAACTTGTGTTCATGTACGATTTTCTCCGAAACATGGATTGGGACGTGAAAATCGGTCCGAACCCGAGCCAACCTCGTCTAGTCCATGGCATATAGCCACATCGCATACGGGGATACTCTTAAAATGGAAGTCCTTTCACTGATAGTTGGGAAGCGTACAATCAGTCTCAACATGGGTTCGACTATAATTGGCACAGAACGGGTCTAGAATTAAGATTAATCTGAAATATTTAACCCGCGAACTCTAGGCGACACAAATGTCGAACTAACGATGGACTAATCAAGCAACAGTTAATAAATAAAACACTGGAAGATGGATTTATTAAATAAATAACTTATTTCCTATTCCAAAAAGGAAGTGATGGTCACCGTGCGATGAAAGCTCTTTTATGTGAACCCCCATCAGTAAAATTCAGCGATGTAATTTACGACGTTAGAGGCGCTACGGGAACTATGGCTCACATGTGATGCCAAACTATTCGCGAAATGCCACGAGTGCTGCCATAGAGTTCATAAAGGCCATATCAATAAGGAGACGCTAATTGAAAAGAAATATGACAGAAAGATGGCGGAGGCTACTGACTTACAGTGTCATTTGGGCACGCATCGTGCGACGATTACGTCATCGATGTTTACTTTACCGTAGATCATGGATGAATTATGTCCGACGCGGATAGTTCTCGTGTCGGTTTAATTACCCGTATGAAGAGGCGTTGATTGACGTGCAGTTGGGGACGAATATACTCCTCATTATATATTACATCCATATGCACATGTTCTGGTCTCTCCCGTATGTTCCATGAGCACGGATGTGCCGATAAGGGTTGTATAGACACAGATGCATGTGGTAATCACAGCTCCATATGTTGTACATATGGGTATAGAGCTATGGATGAACTGTCCAGGTACCTGTGGTTGTATGGAGGGAATATCCCCAACGAAAATTCATATAACACTTTGATGATTTACTTTGCGAAAAAGTATACATCTAGTTTAAAAGCATTACATTACCATCTTCAGAAAAGGTAACTGTGCAAGGTAAATTCTCATTCCTTTTCCTTGTGGTTGTTTTCTTAACATTTTCTATTTCTTAAACGTGAGTTAATGACATATTATGGACTTGTTCGGGCGCGTGAAACTCAGTATTCATGCAGGCGCTATGTCAACTTGGGGAAAGTAGCATTCCACTATCATCGCCGAAAATATCAAAATTAATCGAACATATCACTCCATAGAATACATCGCCTGAACTCCGCTCAATTGTAAGTATTTACATCTCGATTCGGGACGCAACAATAGGCGATAAACTACGCAAATGATTTCGCCATCGATACTTTAAATTTAATTAATATATACGAATTATGGTATATATGTGTTGTAAATTTGGATTATTATTTGTACTTTGAGCAAGATTATTCTACATTTTTATTTGACCACCCTACCGAAGTGTTTCACATCACTTTAATTGTAAGCAATAATATATACTTCAATGGCTTAGCTGTTTCACATAACTATGGTAGGTTTACTACGTGCTTGGTTTGAATAAATGTTTATGTAAAGATACATCATACATTGTTGTGTCCTGTTATAGAGGAACTAGACAAGGTTTAGTGTCGCAATCAACCAAATTCATCGCCACATCTATCATTCTAGTTACCTTTCATCTTCTCTGTTCTGTGATATCCTCACTAGTTTTTTGTGTTTATTTATGTTATTTGTCACGATAAACATGTATATATCGTGGTGTTGCTGTCTGCTAAGCGGTGTATGGAAATTTAACAAAGCTAAGGGCACGTACTTATATATGTGGAATCAAAGTGGCATACAACATCCAAACATCGTAATAAGCTATATAGTAGTAACCAAACCCAAAAGGCAAAGGGAGGTCGGTAGCCGAGAGGTAGCGTACTGGTCTCTCGTGGTAGCGGACCGGGGATCGCAACATGGTCAGGGTATTCTGACAAAAATCAAAACTCAATCAGATACCAAGTTTGTAAGGCTGAAAAGTCTCATTCGAGATCACTGAATAAAGATCCAAATTCAAAATCCCGTTACAACATTTGTATGTTGTCGTCGGTTCAGTACGCTGTCCGATCGGGCGCGGACATTAATGGCTGACCGGTGTGGACCACAAGGTCATAACGTTACTCGGCCGTGGCAGCATCTGGACCAGTGCGTTGACCAAAATTGGTTCCTGCGCTGTCATGTGTACATATTCAGATACAGAGTGGTGTCCCCTCAGTCTGACCCCTACCATCGCAAGCTATAGTGTCTATTTTTGGAATACAAACTCCATAAAAATGGCTGTCAAATGTTTCGTTTCTAAACACGTTTTCTTGTCTAAATTATGACAAATCTAACTCTAATTTCTCAGCCTAAGCTGACAATAAAAGACATTAAAGGCACATATGACCTTCGCTGCAGGTTATAATTTAGAAATAATTTACCAAATTATGAACAATTCCTCAAGAATATACTAATAGTGTTGTATAATGATATATACTATGATTGCGAAAGTATCCATAAAACACTTTGTGTGAGCCCAGCTGATGGTTATATATACAGCACGAAAAGAGTGTGCGATAAGTAAAACACTCAACACCGTGACGATTTGTTTGGAAGAGTGATTCGCGGTGACCAACTCGACACCGAAATCATGAGTGGCGAGCATTAGCGAGTGCTATACCGGATTGTTGTAAACAATATGGCCGCAGTTTTCACCAAAGTTCTCTAGTGGGGTCTCACTGGTGTGGAGAGTCTTGCTTATCGAACAGTCTTTGCGTACTGTATTATAACATACCATGGCTTTTGTTTACTAACACGCGGCGTATACACTCTTGAAACTAGCTTTCTATTTATGCGATATTTATGACTGCATGGTATAAGAACAAATTATGTCTATATTTTAATATTCTGTCATATAGAACGCAATAACTGATATGTGTTCACTATAGGCTTATTTCAGAAGCAAATCATCCAATATGAACATAATATGAATAGTATAGGCCGATTATGCACCTATTTGCGCGAGGATAATTAAGTTGCAAAGTGAACTTATAAATGTTGGCGCGGGTCACAGTGAAAACATATTACCATGTTAAATAGGCCTTTTGTAGAACATATTGTTTAGAAGTATATATCATGGTGGAATTATTTCGTTTTGAGACGCGGCATATGAACCTCTTTCGAACTGCAAGTATAGGTTCATAACGAGATTATATGATCTGGTATAGAACATGCATGCAGGCTGTTTCAAAACCTCGAAACTGTTTGATGTTCTGACAGTGATCATTATAATACTGAGACAATTTTTTAGTTAACGACTGTACAACTTAATATTAACAACTGTACAACTTAATATTAACAACTGTACAACTTAATAGTGAATTTCACAGTATATTAATGTTCTAGGTCGAGTTTGGATGATTTAGGCGACTTGTGTGAGCGGGTGTAACTCTGCCTCTCTTACACTTATATGAGGTTGCTCCGGGTAATCAATCAGAAGGATTATCGCGAAACGGTTCTCAAAAGTTGCATAAATCATTAAATCTGGATCTTCGCCTACTGTTAACTACATTTAGTCAAGTGCATGCATTTATGGTTTCACCTCAAACTAATTGCAACACAAAGGTTCTCAGTGGGAATAAGTACTTTAACCCACCACAAACAACATACTAAAAATAAAAAAGAATCAAGAAATGCAAAATTGATGAATTTTGTGAAATAAATAGTGTACACAACCCTGATTACAGAACAGAAAACCTTTCCCAGATACGTAGCATATTTTTTTAATTCTGTGCCTCCAAAATTTGGAGTTTATCTAATTTCGGAGCCTCAATTTCTCAAAATTAGTTAAATCCATTTTTTATGGCCTTGCATTTTAAAAACTAAAGTAAAATGAAGGGATTCTTGTTATTTTAGTCATTTCCTCTCTAGGTTGTGCACAAAATATGATTTCTGTATGCATCTACGATTGAGAGGACAAAAATATTCTTAAACAAATTGTGTGTTCCACCATTGTATGGACTTAGCCAAATTTGCCTGTAGTCCGGAACCGGCGTGATGAAATAGCATATTTGAGGTCATACAACTCAGTAAATATGCATCCATTTTCCTTGTATTTCTCATAATCCCTTAAGTATACATTGTTAAACACATTGTGAAGGAATCTCCAAAATCATGGCGTAGAAAATCAAATTATAACCCTATGAATCCTGAGAATTTACTCTTTTATAAAAATGCCATTTTGTGCGTTTTTTTCCATTTTTAAAGGTTTTTGTGTGTAAATAGTAAAATCAATGTGCGTTTAATGTGTACAATCATTTGAACTTTCCCCCTAAAACACTTTAGTGTTGAAATTCAAGCCTTATATTGGATATGTCAATGAATGTCATTTAATTTCACCCATTTTCTGGAAACTGACGCTTAATTTTAATATCTGAAAAATGGGGTAGGGGAAACCATATTGACAAAATCTAAAAAAAAACATGGACCTTAATGCATAAAACTTTACTATCGCCAGCTCCTACAGTCATTATTCTTTGATACAGAGTATACTGCTTCCTGTTTTGATGTACATATTGAGAGCTATGCTCCTTTTTGTTGCAACACGATAGCGAAATGGTGAATCATTATTTCGGGGTTGTACTATATAACATGCTCAAAAAGATCTAAATGAACCTCCTCTAAAGTACTAAGCGTTTTATTATGCAAGAATAATCCACACGAACTGGAATAAAACAACCCTTTGTCTCCAATCACTAGAATATGTTGACAATATCATAGTCTTTTGTGATTTCACCTACCCATTATCAATGTTCAAAGTTGGAATCAGTTTCTTGGAAAAATATGTGAAATCCAGTGTCTGCTGATTGGCATAACCAATGTAATTCTATTTTTCCAACGATAAGTGTTTTAGGAGGAACGTTCAAATGATTTTACACATTAAACACTAATTGTATTCATTGTTGTTTACTATTTGTGCCAAACAAAAAATTCAAAATGGACAAAAACACCCCATGCATGCAAAACAGTCCAAAGTGGCATTTTTTTGAAAAGAGTCAATACTAAGGATTCACAGGGCCATAAGTTGATTTTGGCACATATGTGGTTAGCAACTCCACCACAGTGCATTTAACCTACGGGGTTATGGGAAATACAGGGCATATGGATATCAATTTATTGAGTTGTATGACCTCAAATATGGTATTTCAGCTGTGTCACAAGGCAAATTTGGCAAAGTCCATACAATGGGATACACATTTGTTTAAGAATATTTTTGTCTTCTCGATCATAGATGCATGAAAAATTCATTTTTTGTGCACAATATAGTGAGGAAACTAATACAACAGCAGGATATCACTTCATTTTCTCTAGTTTTTAAAATACTAGACCATTAAATATGGATTTTTAGCTAATTTTGGTGGCACATCACTCGAATAATACTCAACGTATCTGAAAAATGTTATCTGTTTTGTAGTCCAACGTATCTGAAAAAATGTTATCTGTTTTATAGTCCAATGCATTTATGAGAAAAAAAATGCCAAACCTCAAACTAATTGCAACACAATGTTTCTTAGCAGGACTATGTCTATTAACCAATTATAAACAACATACTAAAAATCAAAAGGATCAAGAAAGGCGAAATTGGTAAATTTTGTGAAATAAATTTGTCAAAATTTGGTAAAATACTCAATTTATGGCTTTTCAAGAATGATTATAAAAAAGTTCATTTCACATGTCCTTCCATTTATATATCCATTTCATTGAGTACACACTCATTATTACAGAACAGAAAATATTTTCCAGATACGTCGAGTATTTTTGGAGTTATGTGCCACCAAAATTGAGAGTTTGTTTAATTTCGGATGCTCAATTTCCAAGAATTAGCTAAAATCCATATTGTATGGTCTAGGATTTAAAAAAGTTGAGAAAAATGAAGGGATATATTGCTGTTGTATTAGTTACCTCACTGTATTGTGTACACAACAATCATTACTTCATGTATCTATGATCGAGAAGACAAAAATATTCTTAAACAAAATGTGTGTCCCATTGTATGGACTTTGCCAAATTTGCCTTATGACACAGATGTTGACAGAACTGGTGTGATCAAATACCATATTTGAGGTAATAAAACTCAAGAAATTGACATCCACCTGCCCTGTGTTTCTCATAACCTCTTCAGGAATCACTGAACTAAATGGTTTCCCATAGGCGACAGTGTTAACGTTTCGGCCAAATTCACTGAATTGAAGCCTGCAGGCTATACCAGTTATGTTTACTCGGCTAGATTGACACCAGCTGATCACGAAAATGCAAGACAAATCATATGTCATGTGTTTACGTTTTAAAATAAATCCCCAGGTGTACGACAGGGCAAATATATCTGGAAAAACCCAGAACTACAGCAGCTAGTTAAATAAATTTCACGCTCACAAAAATCAATTCCCCCATTCATTCACCAGTTTAAATTATTTAGATATGATGTACAAATCAAATAAACGCGATGTCATCCTTTAATAACGTGTCGCATGTATCAGGTGAAGGTCATTCTTCAGTTACCTTTAGGTGTACTCGCTCCCCGACTCTAGAGCACATTTAGCTCCCTGATTCCTTCAATGTACTAGGTTAAATACACTGTGCTCGAGTTGCTAAACACATATGTGCCAAAATCTAAATATGGCCCTATGAATCCTTTGTATTGACTCTTTTCCAAAAAATACCATTTTGGACTGTTTTGGGGGTTTTTTGTCCATTTTAAAATAATTTTTGGCACAAATAGGGAATTACAATGGGAACAATTAGTGTTTAATGTGTAAAATCATTTGAACATTCCTCCAAATACACTTAGTGTTGGAAAAAATAGAATTACATTGGTTATGCCTATCAACAGTCACTGGGTTTCACATATTTTTCAAGAAACTGACTCCAACTTTGAACATTGATAATGGGGGTAGGTGAAATCACAAAAGGCTATGCTCTTGTCACCATATTCTAGTGATTGGAGACAAAGGATTGTGTTATTCCAGTTTGTGTAGATTATTCTTGAAAAATTAAAAGTTTAGTACTTTAGTGGAGGTTTATTTAGAACTTTATGAGCATGTTATTTTGAAGAACCCCAAAATAATGATTCACCATTTCGCCATCGAGTTGCAACAAAAAGAATCGTAGCTCTAAATATGAACATCAAAACAGGGAGCAGTATACTCTGTATTTAAGAATAATGATTGTAGGAGCTGGTGATAGTAAAGTTTTATGCATCAAGGTCCATGTTTTCTGAGATTTTGTCAATATGGTTTCCCCTACCCCATTTTTCAGATATTCAAATTTGGTATCAGTTTCCAGAAAAAATGAGTGAAATTCAGAGACATTCATGGACATATCCATTATAAGGCTATTATTTCAACACTAAAGTGTTTTAAGAGAAAAATTCAAATGATTTTACACATTAACCTCTCATTGTTTTTACTATTTATACACATAAACCTTATAAAAATGGACAAAAATGCCCAAAATGGCATTTTTATAAAAGAGTCAATTCTCAGAATTTATAGGGCATTAATTTTATTTTCTACGCCATGATTTTGGAAATTCCTTCACAGTGTATTTAACCATGTATACTCAAGTGATTAGGAGAAATATAGGGGAAATGGATATATTATATATTTCTTGAGTTGCATGACCTCAAATATGCTGTTTCATCATGCCGGTTCTGGACCACAGGCAAATTTGGCTATTAAAGTGAATACAATGGTGGAAGACACATTTTGTTTAAGAATAGTTTTGTCCTCTCAATCATAGATGCATAAAGAAATCATATTATGTTCACAACCTAGCGAGGAAATTACTAAAACAACAAGAAATCCCTTTATTTTTTTTAGATTTTAAAATACACGACCATAAAAATGGATTTAACTAATTTTGAGAAATTGAGGCTCTGAAATTTGATAAACTCCAAATTTTGGAGGCACATAACTCAAAAAATACTCAACGTATCTGGGAAAGGTTTTCTGTTCTAATCAGGGTTGTGTACTCTACATATATATGGATATATAAATGGAAGGCCTTGTGAAATAAAGTTTTTTATAAACATCCTTGAAAAGCCATAAATTGAGTATTTTATCAAATTTTGACAAATTTATTTCACAAAATTCATCAATTTCAACTTTCTTGATTCTTTTTGATTTTTAGTGTGTTGTTTGTTATGGCTTAAAGTACTTGTTCCCACTGAGAAACTTTGTGTTGCAATTATTTTGAGGTGAAACCATAAATGCACTGAACTATTAGTGGACATAATCCTGCTAAGAAACATTGTGATGCAATTAGTTTGAGGTTTGGCACTTTTTTCTCATAAATGCACTGGACTAATTATTAAGGAACATGCATAGTACGTGTATTAACTAAGAGATACATTTACTACGTAATTTTGTTCAATGCTATGAAATTCCCCATCATAATTCAACACTTTCATGACGGGAGCTGCGCTGTGCAGCTTTCAAGACCCTGTTCCATTGCATTCTCTTATATATGTGAGTCCCACATAGGGATCCTCGCGTGTATTTAACATAATGCACTGGTTTACAAGGTAAGGGTAAATACTGTTAGGCCAATGCATTCTCATATATATGCATATATAAGACAAATGCATTGGAATGCAGGGTTTGCGCAACAACAAAAATTAGGAAGCTCCAGTCACGAAAGGGTTAAACAGTTCCCTTGCAGTTGTTGATCTAGTGGAATAGGATATATTCGGGCGTATACCAGAATGGAGAATCATAGCATGATCTGCTGTTAGGGCATACATACTTGTGATTCTCAATACCCGCATTAACTATTCCATGATTTGAGCTTCCTGAAAATTTCCGAAAATACTGTACCAATGTATTCTCTTATATATGCGAGTCTCCTATGGACAGGGAGCATCACATTTATAAGATAATACATTAGACTGACAATATTTACCTTGACCTTGTAAATCACGCATTCTGTTATATTTGTATGCGAGGCTCTCCATATGGGAGAGTCGCTTATATAAAGGAATGTACTGGCACCTGATATTTAATGATGCACCAGCGCAGCACCCATCATGAACGTGTTTCAATCAGTCTGAATCGGATAAGATTATATCTGGGATTTGACTGATAAATTATCGATTAGGGCGTGATGATCTGCCCAAGGGCGGGCAAATATTGACACAGCGGGCTGCATATTAAAGTCTTGTGATCAAGGTGGTACGGTACCCTAGACGATACCTGGGGCAGCCCAAGGTTCTGATAACGTCAAGGGTTGGACCGTCTAGACAAGTATGATGTAAGCCGACTGTAACCAGGACTGTTCGGACCATACCTACTTATCCATGCCGCTGATAAGGTTTAACCGAAAAAGTCCAATACGGCCTCCGGGAATACGTTGGGTGATATTTTAAATATAAAAACATATGGCACAATCTTCACAGCCCGTCAGGAGTGACTAACACAACTATATACATGCATTATATACAGTAAATAAAAACAACTATATGCATGCATTATAAATACTAAATCAGTTTTACATGCATTATATATACTAAATCAGTCTTTTCATGCATTATATATACTAAATAAGTTTTACATGCATTATATATACTAAATCAGTCTTTACAAGCATTATATATACTAAATCAGTCTGTACAAGCATTTTATATACTAAGTCAGTCTTTACATGTGACAGAAACAGGACATATTTGACACTTTCTTCCTAACTAAAATTTGACTGTGTGTACACGTACGGGGTGGGTCTGTTGTTGAGATAATTTTTCATGAAATGAAAGTTAACTCTGATTGAGGAGTTCTCTCCCAAGAAAAATGGGTTGATAAATCCATACATTACACCACAAAAAAATATTGCATTGTCATGTGTTTGAGGTGATTGGTTGCAGTTTGCACTGATTGTATTTTCCCACAATGAGACATTTACACCAATACCACAACTAAATTTGTTATATGCATGTAATTTATTATGTTCCTCGTATATTTCATGTGATTTAAACGAGTGAAATAAACAAATTGAAAATTGAAATTGAAATGACAAACCCAACTGTAACAGACAAGTGGGTTTGAAGATGGCTGTATGTTGCTTGCATGGGCATTCAATGAATAATCTCTTGATTAATCCCACTGGGATTTGGATCAGGATGGCTATACATGTTTTAAGATGTATGTTTGGCTGTTTGAGAAAACCTGATCCCATCAGTGGCTGCATACAGTTTCAAACACAACTGTTTAATTTATGATATGGCGTCGATTCACACATCATATTACATATGTTTTGTACAATAAATTTGGACTTTGTCACCAAAACATTTTGTATGGACATTTCCTGAATCCTGGTATACTTTCTATTTAAAGGAAATTGTTGAACGAACTGTTATGTCTCTATCTGCGCACATTGTGTTGGTTGGTAAGTAAGTGTCATATATGTTTTGGAACACTGCTGCTCTCAGTATATTTGTTATTTCAGACATAATTTATGCTATTGTGTTAGCTGTATTCTGTGAATTTTCTGACGGTTATACGTTTCTGCCAATTTAAAATGTGGGAAACATATGATTGTTTTTGTTAAACATTAAATTAAATACGAAAATGTAGGAATTCTATGTTAAAAGAGCACAGTGTTATCCACTCCATATTTATATTCAATATTCAATATATATTATTAAGTTCTGTCCTCATCAATACATATTTAAGAGAACATATACATGAACAATGTCGTAAACCTTTATATATATAAGAGTAGAATATGCCTATCCGTTTTTGAGATTTCGGCGATGTTAGTCGATTGCTGCATTCCCACAGTTGGCATAGCGCATGTGTACTAACTGATCAGTTTCATGCACCCGAACAAGTTCTTAATATGTCTTTAATATCGGTTCGTGGGTCGATCTAATTATGTTTTGTTATAGAAGAAGTACAGAAGGTGGTTTTAAGTGTCAACTCGGACATCGCATCTCTAAGCATCCAATGGGCGTGTTCGCCGGGGGCTTGTCGGTATACACGGTCATATCGCGTGAGATTTAGTGGCGCATTCTCTCAACTGTTTCATTTTTATGTCCCCTTCCATCATGCGACAATTCAGCTAAGAACACAACAAACGCCGGGTATGTAATTGCGAAGTTTTATGCCTCAAAACGTCACACCGGAAATTTTATAGTGTTGATAATTTATTTGGTTCGCGGCGAAAACGTCGGCATTTTGTTGAGATGAAAGAGTAGCGCCCCTTGTTCCTGTCTCCATGTAGCACTCAGGCGATAAAATTTGCACATAATTACGACAAGTTAATATGGCCGCTGCCGCTGGCAGCCATTTTGCTCTTGGGCACGGTCGTCAAGATACAACACGGTCTCGAACACCTGTTAATGAGACCGATATAGATTAGGAGCGTCGGCACTATTTACAGTGTATTTATCTCGTCATCATGTTTGTTTCAATTGGTGTCCATCATTACAGCATGGGCTATTATACACTATCTGATCGCGACAGATTGTTTTATGGTCTCCGCGCACGCTAGAAGTTATTATAATTTTCATGAGCTGCGTGTCCCGACGAACAGTACAAAGGATACGACCGGCTGCCAATCAGCGCGTGAATTTGAATTTGAATCCGCACTGGCTATATTTTTAGTCACAGTATACCTGAGACGTTCTACATCATATCTCTGACAGGACTAATATAATCCATGACCGTGTTGGTGCAAACGATACTTGTACACATGCAAACCAGATCTTCGTTCAGTTACGAGACCCTATTAATACTTGTAAGCACGGTTCTTTGTTCGCTGTATTAATAATTGTCTCCTTACTCCAGAACTTTACTTTATTTTTAGTTTCGCCCAAATTGTGCCACTGGAGTATTGACTCTATGTTGGTCTGATGTGCCGCGCACCTTCCCAAATGAGTCACCAGTTGTCTCAGTTTGTGTGTGGTTAATCGTCTTGGGTGTCACCGACATTAAATACAACACACGACCAGTTCACCAATCGTTAGCATGCATCCCAATGAAACTTGACTAAATCTGCGCGAAATTTTTCATTAAAATGTATCTTGATTGCGGATAGATAAACAGCAAGAAAAGAGCCCAGTCCCCAGTGATAAAAGGCCACGATGATATCACGACAGCTATAACTTGAAACTAACTTGGAGATGTGGAGATAGAGGCGTGTGGTCGTAGAATGCATGGCTGCCCCACTTAACACCGCGTCAAAGAGACACGCATTAATTGTGGGACAATCTACCCGACATCCATCGCTCACCTGTAATAGCCTCCGTGGAAAGCGATACCCCAATCAATCATAGCAGCTGACCAAAATACAGTCGTATCGTATGCAAGGTTTTGCGATTACTTGCACCCAAAGGCACCCGAAGTGCATCATTTTCACTATCTTTAAGAGACCCATTGCGGTTAATGTAAACTGAGCACCGGAGGACTGTCACTTCACATTGGAGTATTTATTAGGGGTATACTATACGTTCAGTATCCGTCCATGATGCGTTTTGTCACCAGGCTCTTTATACTCAAAGGGGTACTGTACTCAAATGTTGCAATGTTTTCAGTTTCTATGATCTCTGCTTCATAGAATAAGATAACCAATATCCATTAGTTGACTGTCTGTTGAGTATATATATGACCCGCCATACCAAATCCCGTCGGAAGTCGGGATTTGTTTACCCTGTGCCAATGCATTCTCTTATATATACATGCGTCTCGACCATAGATCGCCTCGCATATATAAGAGAATGTATTGGCTTAACAATTTTTTATCATGTTTTTTAAATAAATGTTTCTTACAATTTTTAGGACATAAAATAAAAAAAAACATCCATTACCCTGCAGGGAGCCCCGCACATATATAGAAACACATAGAAGAGTGTCGTCTGCTCATGTTTGTCTGGGGCTATGTATGGGCGAAATTATAAAATTGTTAAAGAATACAAGAACAAATTATTAAAATTGTAAAAAATTGTTAGGCCAATGCATTCTCTTATATATGCGAGGCGACATATATGGTCGACTCGCATATATAAGAGAATGCATTGGCATTGAGACCACGCCCCGTATCAACATATTTCTACATGGTGTGTGGCATGCGTTGACCAACCCACCATACGTCAATTAATTTGATTACGTCTTGTATATGTATATTCGATATTAGATTGTTGTTGTTATAGGGAATTTATTAACGTTGGCGTACAGTACAACTCACAAAAATCGGAGTTCGTATAGCTAGTTTATATGTAACATATATGTTATTGGTGTGATATATATACCGTCTTTAGTGCCTATCGTGGAATCGTTATATCGCATTAAGGATAAACCAAATTACCCCTTATTATTCGCAGACCACGAGGAATTTCTTTTCAAGAAGCCATTGTTATAATTCATTATAATCGACTAATCGTTGTATGAATTACTCTTGATCAACCGAATTAGAGGTCTTCTGAAAAGTCAACGCAGGAATATAAGAAGACAAGACAAGAAAGATGGACGCTTCGCCATGTTCCGCCGAGTCAACCGATTCCATTGAACTTTGTTCGACTTCGCCGGCTCTGGAATGGAAGGAAGATTATGTTGCCAATATAGTAGGTACTATATAGTGCATATGAAGGTGCTATATACTACCTAGTTATGTACTATATAATATCTAACTTAGGTGCTAAATAGTATATACTTAATATATAGCTACTATATATTAGCTAATTAGGTACTATATAATACCTATATAATTAGGTACTTTATAGTAGCTATATCATATAGGTACTATATAGTACCTAAAGTTATGCAGTAACCCAGTGGCAAGGATAGTACCTATATATAGTACCTATATTTGCAAGAGTGAATCCCTCTAAAGATGCGCTGTCCTATTTGAAACAGATGTCAAGGTTTTCTTTCCAGGCACAAGAAAAGTGAGAACTGCTTGAAATCACATTAATTACTGTGGCACATGCAATCATTCAACACGAAGTATACACAAAACATCCATCAGGTCAACATGTTTTGTTGAAAACGAGTAATATATCGTTAGTGTGAACGCTCTTTATTTTCTACATCACCCAGACGACGACGCGCAGACGCTTTTATCAGAGACGATCAATATAGTTTTGCTTGCCTGACAAAATATTCAACATTTATTATGTTGAAACTGCCTCCTTTGAAAGCCGATGTCTGGCCATGCATTAAAATATATATGAAATATTCATGGGTCCATGGCTATGACGATACAGACGGCAATGCGCATATAGTGGAGAAGATGATGTTGGTGATGTTGTTGCGGCTGCTGATCTTGATGGTGCTTGTGATGCTGGTAATGGTAGTGGTGCATCGTGGTGAAGCTGATGCTGGTAAATATAACACAGTCGATGTGCCTTTCCGACGGATACGAGGCATGCATTTCGTCCACACAATTTGCTTGCTGTCCGAATTTGAATATGTAATGTTGACAGTATGGAGTTTCTTGCGGTCACTTGGCTGAATAGAAGATATTATTGTAATGTTCTAGAAGTTGCACAATCTAAATTGATTATACTGAATAGACGGTGTGATATATATCACACGTTACTTCTAACACCACCTATATATGGGGTGTTACTGTGATATACTATAGCGTGACAAAGTGTTGAATTTCGATCGCCTAATCCACTACCACAGTACCGACCAGACCAGCTAAATGACAACCTTTAATTTGGTCAGGCAACTCATATTCAAACAGTCACATATATACAGGTATAAGTCGACAAGCACATTTTGGAAGAACGGCATACACGTATACAGTATAGTGGGCGAAACATCGTGCGAGACTTGGACTATTTATAGTAAATCATACACTAACAATGTTTTATTAACCCTTAGATGACTGGAGCTTCCTGATTGTTTTGTGAAAACCCTGTGCCAGTGCATTATATTATATATGCGAGTCGCCCATAGGGAGCCTCACATACATAAGAGAATGCATTGCAATGGTCTAACAATACATGTATGTACCTTCATCTTGTGAGCCAGTGCATTGTATTATATTTGCGAGGCTCCCTATATATGGGAGACTCGCATATATAAGATAATTCACTGGCACGGGATATTTAATGCTGCACCAGTGCAGCTCCCGTCATGAAAGGGATTTTAAAAATGGTGTCTCTTCCCTGAGTTTTGTGCATATAGATTCAATGTATAAATTAAAGAGTGTATATGCGTGTGTTAATAATAAATGAAACGTGCCTTGAAAATATGTTTATATCTACATCGTATAGAATATTTGTTTTTGTTGGAAGTGGTCCCATAAATATGTAGGACAACCAACGTGCATAACATCGTCACGTGTGTACACCAATAGCGATAGAAATTGCCTGGTGTTGTTTATCTTTTGAGCATTGAAGATTTCGTATTGCTTGAACAGACTTGAAGCAAATTATTGATATATCGCCGATACCTGGAAGAAAATGGAAGCAATCTATATATATCAAATATTGTGTGTATCTGTTCGACCTTTAAAATAATCTCAAGTCTAGATTCTAGATCTACAATTAAATATTATTTGTGTTGTCAGCAACAAGCGATTCCAAAAGAATGTACCTGTAGCTTTTAAACTTTATATGGCAAACATGCAGTCCAAACAAGTGGTATTCGTCCACGAAATGCGGACTCTTGGCAGTGTAAACTGGCTTAGTCGAAAATATTCGTGCAGTTTTATAGAAGTTGCACAATATAACATGACTATTCAGTATAATAGTCGGTGTGAAATATCCACACGTTTGTTCACACAATATCAATACGTTGTTCGCGTGATAGACTAGCGTGACAAAGTGTTGAATTGAAGATTTTCATCGCCCAATCCGCTACCACCCTAGTTGAAACCAGTGACGCGGGACACTTCATTCTGGTTATCTTACGTTTGATCACCGGTGCTCAGATGCTAATAAACT
Source organism: Siphonodentalium dalli (assembly GCA_032622095.1). Taxonomy (NCBI): domain Eukaryota; kingdom Metazoa; phylum Mollusca; class Scaphopoda; order Gadilida; family Siphonodentaliidae; genus Siphonodentalium; species Siphonodentalium dalli. The sequence goes on from CP136062.1 coordinate 59,927,810, forward strand.
CGCCGCTAAACACCACGGCTCGGGAAGATGTTGACCCGAAATGACCTTTCGTGTTTGCGGAGCGAGGTTTATTTACCAACTGCAATCAAGGAAACATTTGCGGATATTAGCTACAAAAAATACTTGAATCAAATTATTCTTCGGAAGATAGATTGCTGAAATGCTTGTCACGAAGCTCATCTGGCGATAAATTCTATTCATCACTGGTAAACCCCCATCGTTAGTTTAACATCGTGTGGAATGATCAAAGCAAATATTTCCCCACCCCCGTTGAGAGACATATGGGTTTTCTTGCCACCGGGAAGATACATGAATTTCGTGCACTTGGACGAAATATACTCTAAAAAAACCCTCACGCATTATCCTCACACCAGGTCGGAAAGGGTGGGAATCAAATAATTAAATTCACGATGTTTTTTTTTTCTTGGTCGAGTTTTGTCAGTTAGAGCCACATGGCGGTATATATATATGTGCTACAAAATTCACCTTAAAATATTCGCCTGTTAATCTGTCCCGATATCAACATAGGACGATAGATATATACATGAACACCTTTATAGGAGCATTATATGTCACCGAAAGACCCACCGAAGTCATACAAATAAAATCTCGAACACAAAAACATGACCGTGCAATCCCTGCCGTTTGTTTTCATTGAAATTCTGGAATCGGAAACGGAAAAAAAAACAAGCGACTCTCCGGAAGAGGTGTAATGCCTTACATGTATCTTAATTTAAAACTATTAACAAACTTCATGCACTGCTTTCGCGTCGTTTTAATCATCAACGTTATGCAGTATATACCAATAACGTTTTAGAGCGGCGACAGCTCTATATGATCTTGCTATGGTCTACAGGTGCATATGTATGCGAACGTTAATTAAAATAATTGAACTGGCACTATCGAAACGATATCACTTTTTTCCGCAAACATATATAAGAAACAAAACACGTTTTTGCCAAAGCTATAACAACGAATTTCTTCTAAAATCTTCCGCGTATAGGGATGTTTTGAGATGTATACATGCTGTTGGGTGTTAGATCGAGTCATGTCCTTTTAAGGTGCGAATGTGTTAACCGGGGTTAACGGGATAAAGTATGCTAAAGTCCATCTCAAATGTGTTTGTCTTTGTTTTGTATTTGAGGTTATATCTATTAAGTTTGTTTTCATTCTATATTTTATCCTAGTATATTTACCTGGATATATTGATTAGGAAATACCTGGTATATTTGTATCGTATATACAAACAAATGTGATGCTCCCTGTTGTATATAGGTGACTTGACTCACTTCTTCGAACAGAAATGCTACAGTTCAGACACGAAACCCAACTCAACTTGGACAACCTAACATTTAACAATACAGTAATGCAAAAAAAATATAACAACGTCGGCCATACCGTTCCGTGTAAAGAGCGTTAATTCTTTATATGGTAAAATAAAAGAGCACTTCTCTCAGTTATTTGCGTAACAAATGAAATCGGATTAAAACTGTAATGAAGTATTTGAGTATATAATTATGACACCGAGACCTCCCTTCCAATTTCGAGGTTTATGTGTCAAGTCTTTTTAAAGATGCCTTTTCCGATTTGACGCCATAAAACCAAATTAGATACGTTTTCTATATAAAAAAACATAATGATATCGGACTCATGAGTCCCAGTAAATGGCTGCTTTTATGGCCAGATATCCACTTCCAAAACAGAAAGTTTTAGCACGTTTTCAATTTGGGTCAGCATATCAAAATGGCAATTATCGTCTCTTATAAAGAGCATCCATGCTTATTTTGCCCAAACAGAGGAACATAATAAAGAGCGTTCTCAATTGTGAACATTTGTGGCATTATAGTTATAGGTGATTGTGTCGATTTTCGTGATGCGAATGATGCATGAAAGTAATACTATGTTTCCTGTTCTTTTACGCGATAAGCTTAAACTAGATTTCTGAAATTTTGAACTATTTAGTGTCAAATCGTACATGGACCTTTAATAATGTCGCGTATATGTGACCCGCCACATCAAATCCAGTCGGAAGTCGGGATTTTTTTACCCTGTGCCAATGCATTCTCTTATATATGCGATTCGACCATAGGTCCCCTCGCATATATAAGAGAATGCATTGGCCTAACAATTTTTTACAATTTTAATAATTTTTTCTTGTATTTTATAATTTCACCCATACAGAGCCCCAGACAAACATGAGCAGACGACACTCTTCAATATGCTTCTATATATGTGTGGGGCTCCCTGCATGGTAATGGATGTTTTTAATTTTATGTCCTAAAACATTTATTTTAAAAAAATGATAAAAAATTGTTAGGCCAATCCAATCTCTTATATATGCGAGGCGACCTATGGTCGACTCGCATATATAAGAGAATGCATTGGCACAGGGTAAAAAAATCCCGACTTCCGACGGGATTTGATATGGCGGGTCACATTTCGCCGAAATCGTGAGGTCGTTGATACCAACAGTACATGATTTACTAATTTTCCACTTCCTGTTGGATATTTTTAAAATACAGAAAAAAGGAAGAAAATCTTCATCACAATTTCAGTTCACAATAATGTTGTTGGTGATTCACCTAAACAGCAACATGTACCGGGACCATAATTAATTCGATAGCGATAGGCCTCATTTTTGTATCGAGTTTCCTCAAAAAATCTTTGTATTCTTTGATACAGAAAAACAAGCATTATTTAACGACGTCTCATTTCAAGGTAGTTAAGAGAGGCTGATTAGTGAGATTTGACTTTGCTTTGATACATTCATGTGTTAATTCATCAAGTGCTCGTTGGAGGGAAACTCGAACCCGCCCAGCAGTCAGTCAATGTGCCTGTTATGTGTGGCTATGTTAAGTTTTCCCCTGCAGGCGAACAGATGATAGCGAAAGCTACCGTTTGAAGTTTGGAAACTAAACGATAGGTGTGAAATTTGAGTAAAATTTTAGGAATTAATATGACCACCAACCACATCGCGGTTGGTCTCTCTTCCGGTTAATGGTATATATACCTGTCCCTTAGTTGGTGGGCTTTATAGTCATACTCATTAATTTTCCAATCATTACATTCACATGTATATTTCATACACGTACACGTATATAGATTAAAGACCCACACAATGGTCACAACTTCAAGTTAAATGTTCAATACAAGTCGGACAAATAAGACGAATGTATGTACATTCTAAATCGGCTACACAGCGGCATTCGGAAATTATATCTTGACTATTAATCAAATAAAAACTAATTAACAATGACAATCATATCAAATCCAGTCGGAAGTCGGGATTTTTTTACCCTGTGCCAATGCATTCTCTTATATATGCGAGTCGACCATATGTCGCCTCGCATATATAAGAGAATGCATTGGCCTAACAATTTTTTATCATTTTTTTTAAATAAATGTTTCTGACAATTTTTAGGACATAAAATAAAAAACATCCATTACCCTGCAGGGAGCCTCACACATATATATAATAATATAGAAGAGTGTCGTCTGCTCATGTTTGTCTGGGGCTATGTATGGGTGAAATTATAAAATTGTTAAAGAATACAAGAAAACATTATTAAAATTGTAAACAATTGTTAGGCCAATGCATTCTCTTATATATGCGAGGCGACATATGGTCGACTCGCATATATAAGAGAATGCATTGGCACAGGGTAAAAACAATATTCAAATTTAATTTAAGTTTAAGTTTAATTTCTTATCAAAGTTACCACGTTACGATCGGAATAGCATAATAAGTTATTCGTCAAATTTCAAATCATTCGTCAAATTTCAAAAGCTGCCACCAATATCGGTTCAATATCGGTTCCAAGTTGATTAAAATAGCTACTAAATTTCGACTATTTGTTTTTAATCGGGGATACGTGACCATGTATATAGTGTTTATATCCCAAATAGACACCCAATTGAACGAACGACTGTTTTCTCGGGTAACTAACCTAGTACAATTATAAATTCGTATCGCAGTTTAGGGAAGGCGAGTATAGGTCGTGGGTTATAACCCGGACATACATGTATAGGCGAAAAACAAAAGCAAAAAACGTTACAGAACATGGCTTTTATTGAGATCCGGATATGGTCACCATAAAGAGCGTTATGTGTTACTATTTTCCTGATATGGGAATAATAAAGAGCGCTTATATCATGGGTGTGTGATTAACTAACATAATTGCGCTGTGTTATGTACACAGAAGCAAAACTTCTTTAACACGAGAATGTTCTTGTTTACGTACACCATCGTTAGTCTTGTTTACGTACAACAATATACTATTTACGCACTGATTATGTTTGGCATGTGAACATAACTGTATATATTTTAATATTCCTTCCGTTGAGGCGATTTGAACAAATGTAAATATTTATGCAACGAACGCCGCCCGTGCATTTACAGAACAAAAACTACAATGTCTATAGAAAATACGACTCAATCTCGAATAAAGTATTTCGACAATGGTATCACATGACACAATGAGAACAGCGTGAGAATAGAGATGTAGGCAGCCCAATACTTGTAGGGGGGGGCACGTCACTGTACATTATCATTCCTTACACCGGTGATTAATACGCTGCTGCAATCATTGCTTGTTACGCGCGCATCAACGGCATTAAACGTCAGGCCCCATGATTTTCTCACTTCGTGGTCAATTAGCCAATCGATGTGAAGACAATCTTGGCATTCACCGTAAACATTTGTGTAACTTTCACCGCGGGAAACTGAACTGAGGACGTTTATTGCATGGGACACAGGCTCTCTTGTTATGCGATTTATATGCCTGAAAACAAGGCTGATAAATGCTTCCCCAGAGTTTTTCGCTAATGTATTCATTCCATAATACTATAAGGTCTCTCGTTAGAGAAATCGTTGGGAGTTCCACGTGCACGCCATATCTTGGTAAACGTATGTCGTACACGCTGAACGACTGTGGTATAGCCAAACATATGTCATATATGAACTTTAACAGCAATAATTAAGCATGCAGGTTTATTGCGGAGTGCCAGGCATATGTCATGCAATGTTGGCAGTGGGTGTATACAGAACCTCGTCGAGGCTTGACAACGTGTTCTATATAGATACACTTCTGAACAGTTGATATAGAATGCATTTTGCAACGTCGCGAAATTATGGAGAACTATATACTAATTAAGAAATTGATGTTGATTTGCTTGCGTTTTATATATATAACTAACAGGGTGACCCGACTTCGTCCGGGCTGTTTCCCCTATTGACCATTTTGAAGGCCAAGGTCAGGTCGGGGTCACGATTTGACCCGTCCAAAACACTCCCCGGACAAAAGTACCCATAGGTATCAACTTTCGTCGAAATCCGTCGAAAGGCGCGATTTGACCTTGAATTGACCATCTTGAAGGTCAGGTCGGGGTCACGATTTGACCCGTCCAAAATACTCCCCGAACAAAAGTACCCCCAAGGTGTCAAATTTCGTCGACATTCCGTCGAAAGGCGTGATTTGACCTTGAATTGACCATTTTGAAGGTCAAGGTTAGGTCGGGTTCACGATTTGACCCGTCCAAAACACTCCCCGGACAAAAGTAACCCTAGGTTTCAAATTTCGTCGAAATCCCGTCAAAGGCGCAATTTGACCTTGAATTGACCACTTTGAAGGTCAAGGTGAGGTCGGGGTCACGATTTGACCCGTCCAAAACGCTCCCCGAACAACAGCATCCCTAGGTATCAAATTTCGTCGAAATCCGTCGGGCAGTTTTCCCGGCCATTGCTAACAGATAGACAGACAGAAAGAAGTCCCAAAATAATTATATATTAGATATGGATGCAAGTTGGTCTGACATTTTGTGTGGAACGCGATTCCACGCATACAAATGTCAGACCAACTTGCATCCATACTCTATGGAACGCAACAAAATCAACATCCATTACTTACATTTACACTCAACCGAGTCAACTGGCTGATTAAAAGAGCATTAAGCACCCATTTCCAACGTGATTCTCATGGCTCGATGCAAGTTGCGTCGACACAAAAATTAAAGCAAGTTAGGGTCTGCGCGCGACGCCATGTGCCGTAATATCGACCAACAAACGCCCTGTATCCACGTACCACGATGCGAATTCTTGTGCGATGTATAACTATTAAACAAATAAAAGGCCAAAATTTAGTCGTCCACGAACAATTAATGTGTGGAGACTTTGGTAGAAACAAGTATGACTAAAATAAAAGGACAAAGATAATGTCACACATTGCTCCATTTAACTGAATCCCGGACAAGTATAATAAACTAAACTGTGCACATGTATATTGTTCATTACAAAATACATACTAATCTGAATTATATGAGACAATTGTATACCAAACTCAAAAGCAAGTTATATACCATATATAATAAACATAACATTATGAGTAAAAATTGACTTAACGGACCAAAAATAAAATGGTCACAGATATAGACCATGTACCAAACGTTATAACAATATTCATGTTACATGCATATTCAACAAAAGAGTAACCGTATTGGACGGAGGGAACGACGTTAAGATAGACGTGCACGGATGTTCGTGTCCAAACTATGCACTATATAATATGAATGGACTAAATACAGTAATGCTCTAATTAATCGACTCCATAACCACAGCAGAATTATGGGTAACTTTTCAGGATTTAGTCGGAAATATGGCTTGTTGCCATTTATCGGAAAGCTCTCGCCGAGAGCATTACTGTATATGGATTATATCTGTGCACATTGCAACGCCAGCATCTAGCAAAAATTGCGTGATGTAACCCTAATCCTGCTTTCTTCGTTCGTGCAACAAACACATTCCTTTCCTTTCAAACCCCTTCCAATATTAGTGGGTAATAAATTAACAATATAACTGTTAGTTGACTTTCAGCTGATGAAGTCGGAAGCAAACACCACCATCGCAAAAATAACAGCAATAACCGACATGAACCATTTATATTGAGCACTACAGACCGTCGGAACCGTGGTGGTTTATATCTGTCTGGTGATGCCTGGTAACAGTGGGAGACGTTAATAAAATATACCGTGTACTAATCTGTCGACCATAACACTCAACGACAATTGAGTAGAACGAGTTCATTGCTGGCTAATCGTGAACATCTAAGAAAGGCGCAGAGCGTGGACACAGGGGCGTGTATTTGTGTACCCCCCCCCCCCCCCCACCAATACAAGACAAGAGGATAGTTACATATCTGCAAATGTCAAACAGTTTTGAGATGCTTTTAGTGGACATTTGCATATATTGAGGTTCTGATATTCCGCACATGTATACAATGTAAACTGCATGTATGAGCTATTTTGACAAACCGTAAGATGTTTCCTACATTTTAGACTTGTACCCCTGTCATGTTTATACCAAGATGAATGCATGGTGGCGGCGACAATGAACCAAAGATAAGGGGCTATTTCCAGAGTTTCAGTGAAAGGTAAATTATTAATGTAGAGAAGTCAAAATTTGCAACTCATTTTGCATATTAAATTACGTGAAACACTCCGTGTAGGTGCTCCGGGCGGGATAACAAATACTCATGCCAAAATAAGTTATTTAGATGAATGTGTTATCGAATTAGTCAGAAAACAACGTCATTGTTATAAACTAAATACACACAGTAACGGTGAGTAACCACAGTAACTATTATTATAGGCCTCGCTAAAACCCACAATAACCATGCATGCATGCATCAATCTCACCACGGAAGTCCACACACTTATTCGTATGTACATAATACGTCAAAAACCACAACAAAAGCCAGTAATTGAGAACGCTCTTTTTATATCTACCACTTTTTGGGAGACAAAAGCATGGGCACTCTTTATTATATGCGATCATTATCATTTTTGCTATACACATATTTGAATAAAACGCAAACGCATTGTTTGGCCGTACAGCTGACACAAATTCAAAACGTGTCTAAACCTCCTCTTCTGGAATTCGATATATGGCCACAAATGCTTCATTTTAATAGGTTGATGGGTCCGATTTAATTGTAGTATGGTATAATGAAAACGTATACATATATATGGTGGTTTTATTATGGCAAATCGGACAGAGCATTTTAATCATTCTAATGTCAGAATAAGCGATCACACCAGACCAATAATGTTCTCAGTATATCATAATGGTGTTCATAGATCAGGTTTTCTTACCATTTCGTGAACAAAGAAACGACATTTCTTGCCCCTCTATGCCCCCGAGGTTGATGACAAAAGCGACAGACATGCATGGAAGCGGGACTGTAGCCACTTGCCGCCCACTAACGCCAGTTCATATTGATAACACTATATTCAAAGAAGAAAATTAACATTAGAAGTAAATATTGAATGCCCACCAAAAGGTGCGCGAAAAATAGTACGAATATGGTATCCAATTTATCCTTGAATGTTCGAATACTCGGGCTAATACACACCATATATATAAAGCGTGTTCCCCACACCGTAAGTCGATGTTACGCTATGTCAAACATGCGTCTTTCTATCAACTAGTTTAAATCAGATTTGAATATGTCAAACTAATCATGGATTCGCTTGCCTTCGTTTGTTTACTTTCAACAACGTGTTAATGTTTTCGTCTGAATTAATAACCTATGTTTTTAATGTCGCGGAAATTTGCAACAGAAAGGCCTTTTGATATCCTGGCATCGGGCATCAGTTCCGCTATTACTTGCCGAACAAAACAGTCAAGCTCATTTGTCACTATTGGGATGTGAATCAAGAGAGCGATTACAAAGCTGTTAATGTATTCAACGTGTGGATTCCGGATCGGCACGTGAGGCATACTATACCACCCTGATATGTTTAAAGACATATTATGTACTTGTTCGGATACGTGGAACTGATAAGTTAGTATTAAGGTGCTATGCCAACTGGGGGAATGCAGCATTCTATTAACATCACCGAAAATCTCAAGCAAATCTACCGTATACCACTTCATAGAAAACATTGTCTGAACTACGCTAAATTGTAAATATTTACTACTCGGACGCTTCTATCGGCGATAAACTAACGAAAACGATTTCGCCATCGGCAGTCACTATATACATTTAATTAATATAGTATATAGAATGACGGTGTGTTTTGTGAATTTAGATACATGTATAATACTATTTGTAAAAATAACTACTTTGAACAATATTATTCTCCATTTCTATTTGATCACCCTACCGGAGTGTTTCACATCACTTTAACGATGTCTTGTCCTTTTGATCTAAATTTAGTAAAATATTTCTTACGCAAATCCTCCGATGACCCTGCAGACGAATACACCCTGCAAACCTCACGAAGACATATGAAGATCCAAAGTAATATGGCGATAATAATTAGAAATAATAATTTAAAGGTGCCCTGTCCTTTTGGACGCGCACCCATCACATTTACATCTTATATAGCAGAACATATTTAAATCAGACCAACGGGTCAATTGAAGTGATGTGAAACACTCCGGTAGGGTGATCAAATATAAATAGAGTGGTATGGTCGATTCATTTTATATTTTCTGTGATCTTAGTAGAATAATAAATTATCCAGGTTCGCATAGCGCCTGAGTACTAACATATAAGTTTATCTCACTCGAACAAGTCCATAATATGTCTTTAATGTTTCGATAAAAAAAAGTATATTCTTTTCTATTTACAGGTCTGGATTATATGCCATACATGCAATTGGGTTTCAACTTGTTTTCAACAGAACAAACACGATGTACAATTTTAGCGTTATGTTGTTGTTGTTGTTGCAATCCAGACTACATATCTAATGTGTAACAATCAATACACGCTCTTTATCTGTGTCACTTTACGAATACTGTGAATGCTATAAGTATAGGACAATTCAAAACCTGATAATGCTTCGTTGAGAAGTCGATATCACACCTTCAAAAACGATGCGATGGTAAGAATGTGAATGTAGTTATAATATGATGTACATGTATCATGTACATGTATCATTTGTATTTCCATGTCACTGTCCAGTTGTTGTCCTCACCGATTATACGAATTTCTTGCACATCGACTGGCATTTAAGCCAGAGCGTGTTACGCATTAAATTAACCAGCTCATGTGGTGTTCCATTTCCAAAAATAATTGTCAAATAAAATCAACGAAAATAAACACCCATTTAGTTGCTTCGACACTTCAATCCACCTGTTCTATTGTAGTCCGCAACATTTTAATTGATGGCCTTTTAATGACGAATATAACATTGAAATCAATTCCCATCTCTGTTATTACCCGCTGGTTACAAATAATTAAACTATCATTAGACAAGAAATTTCGTTAGGGCACTCAATTCACTCCGCACGAGCGAGACCCGTTCAATAGGTCCACCCTTGAAATGTCTTGTGTTGTAGGCGTGGTTTCTCGTCAACTGTTGCAGTCTATAGTTTATCAAGGACGTCATCGTAAAATCGGCATTATTGATGACACCAAGGCCAGAAGTCAATCACTAATTATGATGAATGCAAATGACTGGCTTGAGAAAACATGACACAGAGTGTACATAGAGACGCGGCTATATAGGCGCTCTTTTGGGGTGTCCACCTACCACGTCGAAGAGTATCATAACCCCTGGATTTTGCGTGTGAATGAAATTTTGTCAAAATGTGGACTGGCCTATATGTATGGAATGACCAATCAGTCTCAGATTGGGAATATCTCATTATATATACGTTGAGGAGACTTTAAATGACATTTTTATTGCCGAGTGGACAGAAGAAATCCGAGGGACATGTATAAGTGCGAACTATACAGCGGTATATATTAAAGAATCGTTATGGGTAGAGATATGTACTAGATCTTCACGATAAACTAAGAGAAACCATTACTCGAATGAGAACAAGAAACCAACGAATCCCCATAGAAGTGTCAATCTGGAAAATTTCAGAAACCTCGACAATGTGTCATCTTTTTGGCAAACATGAGCCGGGAGACGAATACCATTATATACTTGTCTGTAGTTCGTTAGAATCAGCACGTCACACCCATATAAGCCAATATTCTCACACCCACCCAGACAAGAGATAAACTGGTCGTATTATTCAACACAACAAACAAGACAAAACTTGTCTAATTGACAAAATTATGTACCCACCCCAATGAACTTGTATTTTACCAAATGCATTCTTGACTCATTGCATTATATTATGTTGATGTTTACAACTATATTACATATTATGTTCTTGAAACCTCCAGTTCCAAGATATGGAAGGAGGAAAATAAACATATATTGATTGATTGATTATTGATTGAAATTTCGAACTACACCCCCATGGAACATATATACCGCGAATAAGGGTGATAATTTATATAACATAAACACACAAACTTAAGGTCAGGCTGTGTAGTCAAAACACTTTTTCGTTAAGCTATAGGTACCTATATAGATATATACACATCAACATGTGATGACAATGACCCATTAATCCATAGCGAGAGCTCCTGGTTAATAATTTGAATATTGACCCAAACAAGCGGAATTCTTCGCTATGTAGATATGCCTTTATAAGTATATATAACTATGCATGTGTATGTGCTCTGATTGATTTTTGAGTGTGTGGTGACGAGGTAATAGCAATTAAGACATTCAGTCAGAGGCAACGGAAATTATGACAACTCAAGCCGACCACTAATTATGACGAATGAAACTCGAAACGCGAGTCACTATATGGAAGTATCAAAAATAATAGTTGCCCAACATGAAAACTACTTTTATTTGTAAAATACAATAAATTTAAGGCGACAAAAGATATCACTATACCACTTTCAATGTTTTAAAGTACAGTGCGTGCATATACATATATGAGAACACCTGACTTTGAATAAATAGCCATCACCGAAACCATGTGCATGCACTTTAGCTATTTCGTATTTCATTGGTCACGTTGCTGAAATATAAACTGCAACCACAATGCCAAAATACGCATGCCGTTTCGTTGTGTGCATCGTGTGTAAACGTGTGCATGCTCAGGACAAAATGTTGAATACCGAAGGGCAGTTTATTATTACCTCCCCGTCATTGAAATATATAGGATATATTTGTTCAGACAATAGCGTCCGTCTCATCTGTTTAAACGGTGATAACAGTAGATACTATTATTATGTGGCCAGTTCTCAAGACATGCTGTTATACCTCCCATACTCAATAAATGCATGTATATACCAACGGTGCCAGTAACGTCTAAATACATTGTTTGTATACTGCCAAGCTGACATGTGTATAGCTACATATATATATAGTTTAGAAACACAGACAGAACAGAAGCGTTCTATAAAGTCGCCGCTTCGAATTCCATGTAGTCGATTATTCCGGCGTCTGTCTCATATTCAACTATAGCCACAGAGTATGAATACCAACAGTGTCACCAAATGTCTGCATACCAACAGTGTCACCAAATGTCAATGTTATTGATGAACTGGATGTAACGGGTAAGTCACTAATTATGATCAATGGAATTAACTTTAAGCACAAACAAATATATGTGACAACCTTGGGAGCCTGATGGAGAAATCATGTGATGATTGAATTCACTCAATAAACTCTGACCCCGGGCAATTTGTCGTAGATGAAGAAAACTATACAGTAACTGGTAAGAAAGTTGTGTTCCTATATATTGGTTACGTTACAAAACGAGTATACAGCTATTATGTGTTAATTACCAGATATTTGAATTAAAAACAAATCTGTTCGTTATTGGTATATATATAATATGACTAATGTAGGTTGATATATATGCACTAACTACTGGTATATACATGTATATACATCTTATACACTGTGGTGAAAAAGACTTACCAAACGCGAAGTCATATAATATATTTCCTAGTATAGTTTTCAATTCCTCGAATAGAAGACAGGCAACCACTCTTTATTGGTGCCATATCCGTAACGAACGAGTAACAATAACCATAATGTTCTTTATTGTGGGAATGCCGATAAACAACGGTTCCCATTTCAATGAAATACATAAGTTTTTCCTCGGTATAATTTATTCGTCTCATCAGTCTTATTATTATCATAAAGGTGCACGTTTAGCTTCAAAGTATATAGTGGCGTATAATCTGTTATTATTGTTATACCTCCATTATATAGAGCTATATGTCGACATGCAGGATTCACAAACATCACACCATGCATTGCAATGGCATCATGCAGCTGACGATACGATGCCAGTCAAGAAGATGGCACAGGCGAATCGGTTGGTATGGTGGCACAGGCGACTCGGTTGGTAGGATGGCACAGGAGACTCGGTTGGTAAGGTGGCACAGGCGACTCAGTTGGTAGGGTGGCACAGGCGACTCGGTTGGTAAGGTGGCACAGGCGAATCAGTTGGTAGGGTGGCACAGGCGACTCGGCTGATAGGGATATGTGAATTTTGTTTATAAAAAACAATCAAACTACTATACGTTGTTCGATACGCAATGTATTGCCAACCACTGTAGCTATAGCCAGTTCGAATTAAGATTCCGACTGAAAGAAACTAATTGCGACCCAACACCAGGCCAACCCCGTTCATTCTGAGTAGATATATTTCTAAAACTCATTCATACATATGGATACATGTATATATGGGCATATTTAATTCAAACAAAAACTTATAAAATGTATACTATAATCGTGACAAAGATAAATAACAATCGAGTGCTTAAACGTAATAGAGAATGTGTCGAAATGTCTACGGTTATTTGTGCCAAAACGTCCAATTGCCGAAACGTCCTGGTAATCGGGTGTCGAAACATCCTACACACATACAATGGTCTAGCAACTAAAAGGAAGACTATAGTCAACCAAGCGATTATACGTTGTCTGTCAATAAATCTCAAGCTCTTTCTCAGCAGACGGGCAACACAAATGCCAAAAACTGTGCATGCTAACAAACCAGACTGTTCGAACATATAAGATACTCCCAGGGTACACCAGACATGTTGATTGTCCCGATGGTTCGTGATATATACACCAGTGCTGTCAGCACTTGAGAACAGCTCGTCAGTGGTTCATCACGGGTCCATTTCGTTCCAATTAAAGTACGATGATTCATGGGAAAATGATGATGATTTATGCGATTGCTTCATAGCTCTCAAGACGACACTGTGAACGTCCATGGGAAACATAGTTATGTTTTCTATCAGGCGAAATGGCCTGCTTAAAAGACGGCTTCCAGGACGCAAAGCGCTAGTAAAAATACAATAAAATATATTTATAGTCTGCGAGTATGGTCGCCCTAAAATATAGTTATTATGATAGAAGTTAGTCGCGTGTGAACGGTCTTTTTTCTTGAAGAATCCAATGTGGTACTGCTCGACTATAGGTGTGTTATCGTGTTATAGTATGTGTGTTTATCTGTGTGCAGTTTATCTGCACTGCTCGATAATATACGATATATATAACTCTCAATCGTTTATAAGGCCATGGAACTATAGGATATCTGAACATTGATGAGTATATATTAGGCCAGTTAGTGTTTTCGATGAATTCACTCGACCCTTCATTATTGAGGCCCTAATATTTATTACTGTATTCGTATTCAGTGACCCCATGGGACATACCTCACGGGATGTGCGATTTGTTATTGTGGATTTGCACCGTCCTCTAAAAAAAAATTCTAATGGCGGTTTTTAAAGTGATATGAAACACCCGCTGTGGTATCCAGACGAGTAGTTATTTTCATAAATTTGATATTCGAAAAGGCAGAAGACAGCTCCATTTACTACCAATGATGTGCATGCAAGCAGTGCATATTGCAATTCGTCCCGAATAAGGGAGTAAATATTCAGACGTTGTGTTCTTTGAAATGGCAGTCAATGTGATTGGAATTTCGACAGTTTCAGTTGAATGTTCTATTCATTCAACCAGTGGAGATAATACTATGGTATACTAACTTGTCCAGTTTTTTACACTAAAATATGTCCCAACATGTCTTAACATAAAACCCTGTTGGTTGGAGCACCGGGCACCGGTGGTTCAGCAGTGATACCATTTAGAGATTTTGCATACATTAAATCCCAGTGGTGGCTTTATATATACACCTGAACTTACGCTGGCTTTTGTTATAGCTTGGTCCGGTTTAACCGTTCATTATCAGCTCGTATTTTCGTGGGCATGAAAGTTAAAAATGTTGGAAAACTGGCCAATATTTTATGAAGAAGTAATATTGACCCACTGTCATTCTGGAGTATTTGTACATTGTTGAGAAGGCACCCTATACCGCGTCTCAAATTCTGAAGCACCTCGCTCTCCTGCTCAACAGAAACACGTTTACTAACGAATTCACGTGTCGCTCTTGTGGCAACGGGATTCGGAACGAGATATACTACACGCCCTTCGTTACTGTACAGCAGACCATGCACTTGGGAACACCTTGTTGGTGGACCTTTCTGTATAAACAGGCTCTATATAGAGATGATAGGTCTCTGTTAGCCCTGTGCCAATGCATTATCTTATATATGCGAGTCGACCATAGGTCGCCTCGCATATATAAGAGAATGCATGCATTGGCCTAACAAATTTTATATTATTTGTTATAATTGTTAAAGAATGTAAGAAAAAATATATATATATATTCAAAATGGTTAAGGAATGTAAGATATAATGATAACAAAATATATAAAAATTGTTAAAGAATGTAAGAACAATTTATAAAAAAAATGATAAATAATATATATATAAATTGTTAAAGAATGTAAAAAAATGTATAAAAAAATGATACAAAAAATGTTAGACCAATGCATTCTCTTTTGTATGCGAAGCGACCTATGCATGGTTGAATCGCATATATAAGAGAATGCATTAGTGTAAACAATATTTGATTTCTCAAAAGGCACATACATACATATATAACATACACAAACGTTCATATGAGATAAAGGGATCTGGCAGTAAGCCTAGGCTTATTCGTGGCCATTTCCGCGATATAAAATTTCTTCATGATATATTTTGGTCTGAATGCATTGGCACAGGGTCTTAATGTTGTGCCAGCGCAGCTCCCGTCATGTAATCACCTGCCGAACTTGATTATAATATTGAAACAATAATTTTCGACATGACTCGCTTCATTTATGGAATGTGTCATCTGATCCAATGACATATCTAAAATGTGTAATAAATAATTGATTGGGCTAAAATCGCAATGACATGAACATGGTCTCATTCAATATATAACGTAGATTATCAGCCTCGATGCAGTTCTGTTCACAAAATTATATCCATTTGCTGTATTTTTTCCATGTATTTATTCTTCTTCTACAAGGAGGTATACAATAAAATATATAGAGGATATAAACCGTGGATTGGAAATATATCAGCGTGTTGTCAAAACGTCTTTCTTATTAGTTGTGTGTCTAATACTGTCTATGTGTATTGTGTTTGTGTTATGTTAGATTTCGAACTAAAATATTTTTGTACACTAACTCAAGGGGTGCAATTTATTTATTTATTGACTTCCACGTATGGAGAGTGGCTTATAATATTTACAAATCAGACAACGTGAAAATATGACATTATGCAAGGGTTACATATGTAAATAAATTTAAAAAAAAACACACACACACAAAACAAAAAATGAATAAAATAACGCTATATATATACATAAAATCAAATGTCACAGGCATACGGTTATACGGCATATCGATGCTATGCATTGTCCCCGACATATGTCGCACGCATGTGGTCGTAGTGCTATACAGTAGAAGAACGTTTAGTTATGCCTGACTAAATTATAAGGGAGAACGTATCGAAGTTCGTGATGGTGTCAGTGCTTCGAGGACGCATTAGAACACAGACCGTGCACGAACGAGTCTAAACGCAATGAGAAGAAATGTGGCAGCGACAAGCCTTGGAATAGTGTGTCTGTCATTTGCAGAATGAGGTCACCATAGGGTGAATTTAGTGACGATACCCGGCATATCGGGCTAGCATCACCAAATTCACCCTTTGTGGATCTCATTATGCAAATGACAGACACACTTTTTCAAGGCTTGTCCATGCAGAAGTAAGTCTTGCAGGCAATCCAATAATTTCAGATGATATATATATATGGGTCTTCAATTTTTACACCCAACAAACAAGCTATGTAGCCACGTTCCTGTATATAAATACATATATACATGAACACTAATCACCCAAGGATGCCTGCCACCTGCACACGAGAAGTATGTTTAACCCTTTACCCAACAGAAGGGCCCTGTGCCAATGCATTCTCTTATATATGCGAGTCGACCATAGGTCGCCTCGCATATATAAGAGAATGCATTGGCTTAACACATTAAAAATTATAAAATTGTTAAAGAATGTAAGAAAAAATGGTAAAAAGTGTTAAATTTTTATTTTTTTTAGGCCAATGCATTCTCTTATATATGCGAGGCGACCTATGGTCGACTCGCATATATAAGAGAATGCATTGGCACAGGGCTAACTGTAACTATCACAATGTGGTCAAGGAGCCGGTTCCAATGATATCCATATTTGTATGGTTCTATTGAGACAGACCGAAGATATTTTAGGCTGTTGAAGCTTTATTTGGCCGGTTTGTTGGGTAAAGGGTTAACTCCGCGACTATATACACCACATTGCTTGACGACCCGTGCAATTCTTTGTGCACATGCTTCCATAAACGCGTGGCCTTCGGGCTTGGATGTAAATGAGCATAATAACACCCACAACGCCGAGACACCCATATCGCTTGCTGGGTGTTATACCCTGAAAGCCATTATCAACATGTGAATTGAAATTAAAAGGTGTATATTTTCTGAAAATGATTACAAAACATTCCACTGATAATATCTGCGCGTATTATTAGTTCGACACTGGTCGTCTTTCTGGCGTTCTCTATTTAGCGCGGACCTATGTAGGATCTCGAACGCCAGCGAGATCATATCAGCCATGAGCATTAGACTAATGTTTATCAGCAGTTCGTTGAGTGCGAACAAATTATAATCACAAGCTATTTAATATTTAATATAACCTTATCTCGAAAATGTACATTGTGGTGAGCATGGCCTATTTCGTTGCGAAGCATTTGGAACTCCGCTCCTAGATACTGAACTTATCACCATGATAATGTGATTGAGTATACGCTATAGCAATTTATTTCTTATCTTAAAATGTCTGCGTTTACGCTGTGATCATGCATCTGGTTGCCTGTATCAATCGTCAGATACAAGGAATATAGAAAACGACACCAATATGAAATATTCACTATCTCTTTATACCAAACAAAACAGAAAACACAAGCGGGATCTTCTCGGGACCTGGATCACAATATACATATACTGTTTGCATATTTATTATATAATGTATTGAGTATGTCTTACACATGTTACATCTTAAAGTGATGTGAAACATTCAGATTGATGAATCAAATAGAAATGGAGAATCAAATAGAAATGGAGAATTAACTCGTTCAAATTTTTTATTTTTTTTATAAATTTTACATCCAAATTGACAACATGCAGACGCCGTAATTCTTATATGATATATGCAATGACTCCTGGTGGCGAAATCGTTTTCGTCAGTGTTTCTTCGAGAGTTGCGTCCCGAATCGAGAAGAAAATATTGACAATTGAGCGTAGTTTGGATCGCGTTTTCATCGGAGTGGTATGGTCCATTTGCTTGAATTTTACGGCAATGTTAGTAGACCTCTGCATTCCTCCATGCAGTTGGCATAGCACCGGCAAACTAACTGCAAACGCACCCGAACAAGTCCATAATATGTCTTTAAATGGCGTATTTTGCAATAAAGAATCTCAATGTCAGCAACTGATTTTTTTACCGGACATAATAACATGTTTGTTGATTTTGATAAATTGATAGATTTGCTGTTATTGGTGCCTATCTTTGTTGTGGGATGGAAAACTAAGATCACACTTTATACATGTAATTAGCCTGCATGTTTTCGGCAACTAACATTTATTAAAACATAATTCATCGCATAAAGTTGCATTTGATGAAGTTGGTAATCGCATGACCGACACAATACTATAGTTGCAAATAATACACAAAACATGTATACAGGGTTGAAATTGTTATCAATGTTTTATTTTCCAACTAGTAATTAGTGTTCATATAGGCAATATCAGCACATTTTTTCTACTGTTGGCCATGTTTTGTCAGAAATGGCCATCAGTTGGAAATTGTTCAACCGTAGGTTGGAAAATTCCAACATTTGGACAATTTGAGGTACAGTTGGACAGTTCCAACCCAACAAGAATGAGTATAGGGTGCCTGCCATTTGCAGAATGAGGTTCCCAAAGGGTTAATTTAGTGATGTCATCCCGCATAGCGGGCTAGCATTTACCCTCTGAGGACCTCATTATGCATGATGGCTTCATCTACTTTGGGAGAGATAGACTCAGAATTGAAGTTCCAAAATGGTGAATATTGTGATGTACACCCGTTGGGAACCTCGATTATGCAATGTGTCGTCTGCCAATTTGTGAATAAAGAGAAACTAAACTAAAAAAAGAAATAGAATCTATGTGAAGAAGTTTATATAGAAATTTGATAATAAAGAAACTTTCCAAAGATGAGGCCTAAGCAGAATGGGGTCCCCAGAGGGTGAGTTTAGTGATGCTAACCCGCTATGCGGGATAGCGTCATTAAATTCACCCTCTGGCGACCTCATTCTGCAAATGACAGGCGATGCAAGTGTTCGTTTGTAGAAATTGCAAGGTGTATGGACCCCACCCAAACGAAAACAAGGTGGACCCCACCCAAACGAAAACAAGGTGGACCCCACCCAAACGAAAACAAGGTGGACCCAACCCAAACGAAAACACGTCCATGGCCATATGACCCTGTATATCGTGTGAAAGCGACAGTTTACAGTAATGCCCTAAATAATCGACTCCTTAACAACAGCATAATTATGGGTAATTTTTCTGGATTTAGTCTGAAATATGGCTTGTTGACATTCATCGGAAAGCTCTCCTGGATACATGTATGTATGTAATTTACTCTATCCGTTTTTACACCATGGCGTTAATAATGTCTGTGATTGCGACACACATAACACCCACAAATACAACTGACGAACAGGACATATATATGGTACCCCCATATGGTATAAATAAAGAGCGTTCTATTGTAGTAGCTTCCTGATTTGGTAGCAATAAAGTGCGATATATGGCATTATATTCCTTATATGGTAAAAATAAAGAGCATTATATGAGTCGCGTCCTGAGATGGTAAAATAAAGAGCAGTATGTGGTATTCGCTTCGCTTCCTTGTGTGGTAAAAATAAAAAGCGTTCTATGATAGTAGCGTCCTGAGACAGTAAAATATAGAACGTTATATCACAGTCGCGTCCTGAAACAGTACAACAGAGCGAGATATCAATCTTTCTGATCAATACAGCATTTGGTTTTTATATAAATGATACGTTTGATTAAAATTAACTAAAAATACCGCCACTGGATCTGGCATCAAGTCCGCTATAGAGAAGAGTAATTAAACCAGTATTACCCCTACCGATTTCAATAGCTGGTTCACGTCGAATGGAACGTATATACACGTATATACACAATGTAGCTATATAGTGTCGTCGCTTAAACTGTTTACGTCCGTGAGGGGGGTTTGCGCATCTATTGGGCGAGGCTCTGCCGAGTCCAATAGATGCCAAATCCCCAGAGCGGACACGAACAGTTTTAGCGACTACATATAGCTACATATTTTATTTATCCATCACAGAAAATCTGTCATTTTCCTCAGTTTTACATTCGTTACTTCGATGGCGCCCTTACATTTATTAGATCAAGCAAACTAATTAATAACTACCGGAGTGCAGCTTAGATCGAAATAGTTCGTTGTTGTTTTTAATAGTTATTCCAAGCTGACCTTTAGCTAATGGTTTATAGATGTATTAGAGCGAAAACAAATACCCGATTACGAATTTTGTATCAATTGCGGTGAATTATGGACGACAAAAACGTCCCAAAACCACAATGACGTCATTCAGGTCCGTTGACGTCCCTAGTTACCTGCTCAATTTGCCTATACAATTACGTCACGAAAGTAGTACTAACCTAATAAAGCTACGATGACCTAATAAAGCTACATTGACGTAATAAACGTAACGTTTATTGTGCAAGCTTTATGTAATAGAGGTAGTGAGCGGTGGATAAATATAGTTTATTGCTCATCGAAATAAGTTAGTTGACATGTGAGCTTGGACTACATAACGTCCATGTAAAAGTGGTTCGCTGCATTCTTCTCCGAAAATGCTTCCACTGAAACAACAACACAAATAAATAAAGCAGATAAGTATATAATGTATATCAGATTTATGGAGGCACGAACTCAGTATGCATGAGTGTCCATTGTCTCAAATGTGCTCGATTCAGCGTGAACAAATTATAATTTATAATCAAAATGGCCATGTATGGATCGGAATGGCGTATTGAGATGTCCATCCAATCATATCAAGCTTGAAACGACACAAGTATGTGATTAACGTTATTGTACGAGTGTGTTGTGACATGATGGTAAAACGAGAACCGGAAAGGTTCAAAATACTGGATGTGCTATTGTTATATTGGTATATAGTTTCTGCTATGCAGTTGACGTCGCCAATAACGTCCAAGGACAAGACCCAACCATTTATTGAACAGTTTGAAATCTGCTGTAAAGCAACATAACCAAATAAATGGGTACGTGCGCGTATATGCACGCAGGCGAGTCCGTGCGCATGACTGACGTCCAATTCAGGTCAGAGGCAGGCGTTAGTGGAACATATCAATTATTCCAGAACGTCCATAAGTGTATGCGTTCGATGACGTCATATATATCTATCTACATATTAAATACCGATATAACTTACGTCTTATATATTCCTGTTTATGCTATTATTTTAGAACACTTGCAAGATTTTAGTCACGTCTATAACGACAGATAAGTTTAATTGGCAAATATCCTTAAACGGACAATGTTCGTATACATAAACACCGGGTAATAATTAGTAATATTGCTATAATAATAATGGCAAGGTAAACGTCAACTATAACAATTAGACCCAAGTATAAAACAGTTTTTTTTTTAGATAATTCAACTATATAATATGTCACTAAAACCCAGCGTTCTTTGAAAGGGTTCCAACCGTTTTAATAATTGATAGCATTATATGCGATAACAAAATTATAATACATGCATTATAATAAATACACAAATTTCGAACAAGTTAGTAGATCTAGATCTTATCACCGACCAGCAATGTACCGTCCGCAGGGTTTTACATCTATGAGAAATAATAGCAATAAACTACTGTTTAGAACTAATATAATTTTAAACTAAAATTTAAGAAACTTACCATCCAACATTGAGTATTCATTTATTATCGGAACTTGTAGACACAATAGCATATATTCTGAACCATGCATGTTTCAGCTATGTGGGAGAATGACAGTACTGATCAAGTTGGGTGACAACCTCTTGTGATTTTGGAAGGTTCTGGTAAGATTTTGTAGGGAGTGTTAGCTTAATGTGATATTAGTTTTAAGTGTCTAATTAGCGCGAAAACGAACTTTCAATTAGTTCTGTTTAAACTTGTGTGGATAATCGTCAAAACTCGGGGGTTTGTTGTGTTTTGTTGGAGTTTCTATTATATGATGAATTCCCTCAAACAATGTATGCTTATTCAAAGCTGGAGACATATTGCATGTATATACACGCGCATTTAGCAACCTGACACAAGACCTAATACTTTCGTATAACCGAACACCTTCTTAAACGTTCACGAAAATTATTTATCCTTGATATGTTTACACGATAAAAGCGTTAGGCTGCTTAGTTATTCAAAGCATAAGAACTGCGAACAAAGAGGTTGTACCGTCAATTTTATGACATTTCCTAAAACTTGGAATTAGTTTACGACATTTCATTGAAGAGTCGTATTTCTATTCAGACAGTTGATTTCCCTTTTACATTTACAACTTTAAATTACGGATCATTAAAGGCTAGTTTAATTATCACAATAGTTTTCAATTAGTGCGTTATATTATCTTTGTAAACTGAGTTCGATTTGCAGTCTCCGATGTGAACGCGCGCTGGTGGTCAGCCAGAATGAGTCTAAACACTTTCGCCCGGACATATGGTGTTGGTACACAGATGGCGAGTAGCGCATTAATTGTTGTTACTCTGGGCAATCTATCATTTAAGAAGATTAGTCAGGCTACGCACTGTAAGCGATATGTTTAATTAAACGACATATAGAAAGCAATATCAATGATTACCAACCATGTCCCTAATAAACTCCTCTACACTGTTTCATCGCAGTCAGTCAATAATTATCTTAAACGGTGGCTCATTTCAACCAATTGGAATATAGCTGCTATACTATTAACGCTTGATGCGTTATATATGGCTATTAGGGGCGTGGCTGACAAGCGCCAGCGGGATTTGATTGACGCGTGTTATTGACTCGGTTAAAGAAATAACACATGTAAAACCAGTGCTCCCATGGTTAAATCATACTGGGCGAACAGCTTTTATTCAGTGTCACAATTTCTGGTCCATCTGTCGATCTGGTTAATGAAGAGGTGTCGCTCATTAAAAGTCGGAGCAGGGAATTAACGAGGGTATTCTTCTGTGGTGATTAGGACGCACGCAACCTATACCTGTTGTGATATCGTTATAACGTATGTGATAAATACAGATAAATCAAGAAGGATAAAGCGATACTGTTTCTATGTTTCACAAAAACTAGTAACGAGGTATTACCAGATCCGTATGTATTATCGTCATCGTGTACATAAATTCGACAAGCTGGATACGCTGAAACCATTCCACGTTTTGAGCACCTGATGATGTCAACATCGAGTGGTGTTTCCGACTCTGACGACAGTGGTTATGAAGGATATGTTGCAAAGAGCAAGATGACCCATTTATCAGTTCACAGAAATCACCACCGGCCGGTGAAATCGTTTCGTATTTCGGACATATTAGGACATGCCGAAGACAGGGCGAATAGAAGTAACAGAAACAATGGTGCCGTGAATGAAATTCTTGGTGTTAAAAATTTTGTGCGACCGTGGGATGATGTTCCTAAAAAGTGTGTACGTCGTGCAGGGGACTCTTCTGATTCGGACGAGGAAATTAACGTTGAAGACGTTGATCCAGTGCCGCCAAAACCAAAACTTGTGCACAAATCTGTCTCGCCTTTGGACGCTTTATTGCAAATGACAAACAAAACCTTCCAAGGTCTGGATTCTCTCGATGGTTCAGGTAAACAATCTCACTTTTTATATAACTGTATTCAACCATTTCGTAAAAGTTACATCCTATAGAACAAAACACAAACAAGATAATACAAATAATGAGTACAAACAACATATACAGTTCGTGCACGAACAAAATTATATACAAACATATTTCATAAATGGACACATATAGAGTAGTAACGGAACACATCAGATACGATGCATTGTATATATCCGTGCAATTCGGGATGGAAAAACACTACTTTTTGTACGTGTATATATTTATACAAGTTTTGTTGAATTCACACTTTTTATTTTGTTTACAATACATTTTATTTTACGATTTATAAAATAATTCGTCTACATATTTGTGTATTATATACTGTACACGCTGCACTACACTGGATTTAGACATGTACTATAGATTACCAACGCACCTCTCGTGTCACAAAAATGCATACAAAGTATGAGTAAGGCAATCTACACATGGGTGGCAAGAATTACAGAGTAACACATATATAGAACGTAATTAATGCAGCCAAGGTGGAACCAAATTAGTGATGTATTTTAAATTTTAAAATGTCTGATTTTACTTAGATAAATTATGTTATGTGTAGTTCCAGTTGTTTGACCTGAGATATATTGTATTTGCATAATATAGTATATACCAAAGGGATTGCGGCACAATGTTCTGAAATTATGAGGCCCCTCTATAGATACAGTTGAATGGAACGTACGCGTTAATTAGATATGAAAATGATGGTATAAACGTGTTTACATGCACGTTGATAGGATTTGGAATATTTAATGTGTATTGCCATGCAGAGGTTATTTGTCGCGCAGTTGTTTCAAAGCTAAAATCGAATGCGCTTTGAGAGTCACACATATATACTGTATGATAACGAGTTAGAGTATTAAATGTATATACACAATCCGATGATCCCCGTATTTTCAGATTCCAAAAACAACAACAACATTTCTTCAAAAGACGCTTTAGTTATCAGAGTCGACTAAGTACCACAAAATAATGCTAACCACTGTCAACTCTATTGTATAAACTAACCACTGTCAACTCTATTGTATAAACTTTTCCAAAACGTGTTATATGTCAACATTTCACTCAACGAAATTTGGTATCGAGAGTATGTCGGTCGGCTCTTCGAATATTTGCTAGGCCGCCAATATTCCGGGCGGTGAAATATAACAGATTTAAAAAATCGATATATGATAACTCTCAACTTTGATCGGTTGGTTCCTCTCTCGACTCGAATCTAATATATATGTTTTACCCCCGAAGCCAAAGAAATAGTAATTTAGGAGTGTTAATTCGGGTTATGTACCTTTAATATATTGTTTGTATATTAGTCGTATGTTGGGGGTATAACTATAATCAAACACGTGTACTTGGTGTGCGTTATGCCCTGGAAGACAATATATCATTAATTGGAATAAAATGTTTGGGTGGGAGATCTGTTAATGTATGCCACATAATGAACTTGAACCACGGAAACAAGTGCGATAAAAAAATCCTTGTACTCAATCGAATTCCAGCATAATAATTGAAAATACTACACGTATGGTATTCATAAAATAGGTTTTTAGCGACGGATAGAATAATTATACATCAATATGCATCTATATCGAAATGCAAATATATTTGTAAACTAATTGTATAGAATCGCCGATTATTTGTCCGTTTCAAAATTGTAATGTATGTTGGCTTATTTATTTTAATTTATTCTCTACGACTTTGGTAATATTGTTTTAATTTAGCGGTAGAACTGCATGGCCAAGTTGCTCCATATTCTAGGGTTTTGTCATAAAAAATAACACCATAATTTAATGTCACACACCGCTGTGACACCAGACATTTGCTGTTAATATCAGCTTTGAATATGATATCCCACTTCATTGTTAACCTTCAGAGCAGAGACATAATTTATGTATGAACTACAGTAATGCCCTAAATAATCGACTCTTTAACCACAGCAGAACTATATGGGTAACTTTTCAGGATTTAGTTGGAAATATGGCTTGTTGCCATTCATCGGAAAGCGCTCAGTGAGAGCTTTCCGGTGAATGGCAACAAGCCATATTTCCGAGTAAATCCTGAAAAGTTACCCATAGTTCTGCTGTGGTTAAGGAGTCGATTATTTAGGGAATTACTGTATCTTTGGAGACTGGTGTATATTTGTGTGTCCATCCATGACATAAGACAGCGATAACATCAAAGTGGTTAAATTTAGATTTTTAATCTAAAATACCAACTCTTATCACGGCGAAAAATGTCATGTTCTACAACTGGTAAATATCTTTATTCCGCCGGCAGTATGGACGCATACCTATAGTTAGTATCGAGATACGTAGAACAATATAGAAAGATGTATTCAGGTTTCCGGAGCTCGTTACACTCACGTTTTATACTCAATCTATATTAACATGACTGTATTGACATGATTTGTCCGCCAAATAAATGCGAAAAACAGATGTGACATATATTAACTATAGACCTCTGTATACCATTAATATGTTCCGCCTAAAGTTAGAAAATGTATGAAATAAATGGATTTAAAATTAAATATCGAACACACTATATATAGTTTCTTCCTATATATATGGGAATTCCAGTACCAAGCGTGTTATTTATACACACCAAACGTGTTATTTATACACACCAAAATCTTAAGAAGTAAACTAGGTTTCACACAAATAATACCTGGAAGTTTGAACCCTCAGTACATCTTGATATGTCAATATATACCATGTACACAGTTTATTAATATATACCATGTACACAGTTAATTAATATATACCATGTACACATAATTAATATCCTGTTTATCGTTAGTAGACTGCCTGCACGATCGTGAAAATAAGTACATAATGGGCGTATTTTAAGCCTTTACCCAACAGAACGACCCTGTGCCAATGCATTATCTTATATATATGCGAGTCGACCATGGGTCGCCTCGCATATATAAGAGAATGCATTGGCTTAACACATATTAAAAATGATAAAATTGTCAAAGAATGTATAAAAAAATTATAAAAATTGTTAAAAAATGTAAAAAAAACAATTATAAAATTGTTAAAGAATGTAAGAAAAAATGGTAAAAAGTGTTAATTTTTTTTTTTAGGCCAATGCATTCTCTTATATATGCGAGGCGACCTATGGTCGCCTCGCATATATATATAAGAGAATGCATTGGCACAGGGCATAACTGTAGCCATCACAATGTGATCAATGAACCGGTTCCAATGATATCCATATTTGTATGGTGTTATTGAGACAGACCGAAGATATTTTAGGCTGTTGAAGCTTTATTTGGGCGTTTTTGGCCGTTTTGTTGGGTAAAGGGTTAATGAGCGAAATAAGCTCTATTGGTAATTATTTAACCTCATTATACGCTATGTATGGACATAACACGCGTTTTTTTTAAAGTCCGATATATCTGCCATAATAAATAAGCTCACATTAATCTACCTTTTTTCATCGACACTATAATTACCAGATTCCATCTCTTTATAATGTGTTTTCACTGCGCCCCGTGACATTCAACGAAATAACGAGTAGAAGTACACTCTATTGTTTCAGAATCAAGTCGGTCCAAAATGATCCGATACAAACATTAGGTCAATTATGAACCTATCTTCACGAGGATATGTTGCAGTATAGAATAATTATAGAATTAACAACCAAGTTTGACCAACCCTCTTTGTCATTCAGCAGGAAAATGGACTCCGTTTCTTTTTGCTCATGATTGAGGCGACCGTTTCTGCATGTCACTTTTAGAAGTATGTATTCATGCTGTGAAGTTTCGTATATGATTAGATGATACTTGTCATACTATTTCGATTCAGTAAAGTACTCATTCGTTTCGTATGATCATAATTATATATGAGTATATTATAATTATCACTTATCAGACTATCTCGAATTAGTAAACATGTCCTATGCACGAACTAGTGGTATACATGCAGTGTAACCTTAACATTAGTTGCATGGTCATGCACAATTATTGTAACATCTTAATTTGTCCACTGCATTTGCATGCAAACTGGTTCAACCACGTACACTATACGTGTGCGTAATGCTATCCGAGTTGATATTAGTTAATTATTTAAAATGTCGTGTAAAAGTATAATACTTCTAACAACATTATGTTCTGACAGAGCTTTGCCTCATCCATACTCTGTAATTTTATTGCTGTTAATTATTTAGATATAGTCGCAAATACGATAACGATTGAACTGCCAACATATATATATATATAGACAGATCACCATTAGACCGTATACCAGTCCAATTACCATTGCCTTTCTATACGCATTTTTGGTTCGGCGGTTGAAACGCTTTCCGGAAAGTTTATTGTTTTCGATAGGATGTGCAAGTTTATATCTCACATGCATGTTGGTATTTAGCATTATATAGTTTGACCAAAGCGGTGTTCAAAATTCATAACACAATTCCAATCTTCAGCTATACTATCGTTGGCAATGTCAAGTTATAAGAGATTGCGTACTCGGAACAAACATGCACTTGGATACAATGGCCATCGACATGAACGTACCCCAACATACATATAATGGCGTAGAACTATAATTGCTCAGCTCAACGTTGTGTGGACTTATGAAATCAGATAAAATATGAATATCAATTCGATTAATTTGTTTAAAACATGCAATTGGGAATATAAGTGAATAATCGTTTTAGCCTTCCTCGAAATGTTAAACAAAAGATCAATTAAGGCCTTCATTTACCCAAATAGTACACGACATTTATTATAGACTAGATTAATAGTCACACGGTGTGTATATATATACAGATGATGAGCGCAGGAGAATATGTAATACATTTTTAGACGAAAATATAGACATATCCCAGAAATATTCGAAGGAAGATCATTCATGTATAATAAATGTACTGATCATCTATATCTGGCGAATATAATTATTTCACACATGTTTTCGTAATGAAATTGAAAATGGCGCATTTCGCTGTCACATTAACAATGGTAAAACATTGTTGCCAAGCACCAGTGAAACTAAAAGGAGTGCCCCAAATTGATCGATTATGTTTTATATATCGCAGTAATACATTGTGCGATTCAATACTGTGGCTTTTTGGCAAAAGTTGGGTGGTGTTTCGACCAAATAAATTGGCGTATCCTACAAACATGTTGTATTCTGACCAAATGAAAACGTGCACACTCGCACACTCATGTACTTTTATACAATTATATGTGTATTTTGTAGCACGGCTCTTATCTTAGTACATGCATATATAGGTGTCAAATTGTGCACATTTTAGGCGGAGCTGCAAGTCTTGTAATTTACATAATTACAAAATTACGCCAACAAAAATAAACATAATTCTAAAGAGTTGGTGCAGCGCCACGTTGAAATAAAATCACGACACATCAGGTGTGGAAAAATCACAAACAAACTGTTCGGTTCGACTGATGACTTAATAGTTGCGTAACTGAAGACCCAAACGTTTCAGTAACTTAACTCATGTCGACGTGAGTGGTCCGATTGTCAACGACCTGCATGCGTCGATACGTGATGTGATTCACACGGGAGTACTAACATTTCACAAACTAATACAATTTTATAGTCGAGCCATTTTTAATTATCACGTTATGCAGTAAATTTATTTCAGGGCGTTTTCAACTGACTGGGCACCGTTGCCATTCCCACCCTAAAAAGGGGATCAATATGATGAAATAGACTTGTGCATATCATTATTGACATATGGACAATTCCATCGTTTGAGTATATTCACATGAATTATGACTCGTGAGAAACATGCGCCACTGAAATCCCATATACGCGAATGAACACCACCGCATGTGACAAGCTTTTTAAAACGTCTAAAACAACTATATCAGAGTATTGATAAATTGTATTGAAACATGCACGGAGAGCCAGTATACAGTAATGCCCTAAATAATCGATTCCTTAACCACAGCAGAAGGTGAGAGCTTTCCGATGAATGGCAACAAGCCATATGTCCGACTAAATCCTAAACAATACCCATAATTCTGCTGTAGTTAAGGAGTCGATTATTTAGGGCATTACTGTATAATACACTTCAAATGATCGCGCCGTTGATATAATGAACTCAAGTCGATTGTAGTGAGACAACCACACAAGCATGCATAGACATGGATCGCTGTGGCATAAATCGTATTGTTTTGATTCAGTTAAACATTAAAGCAATACTACTGATTCCGCCATCGATCTGACACAAGATTAACCAACATTTAAAAACAATATTCGGCTATATAGAGTCTGATACACGTCAGCACCCAACATGCCACTAAATTCCAACTTCCCTGGAGACGGATTATTCGAAAATTATTATTATTCACAAACAAGTATTAAACTCGCGTGTACACATATATAAGACTTATAGATAATAATGATATTCAAGTTGAAAATTCCGTAAATGTGATCCTATGTTGAATCTTAATATGTATGCACATTGCACGCGCAGAAAATAATACGTCTGTGCAGCTGGTATCGAATCTGCATACATGTACTGTGATCACCCCAAACACTATATATATACAAATCATTGCAATGGTCGAATATGTTAACTTTGAGGGGGCGATCGAAGATGTATCTTTTTGATGTGATGTTATGCCAGTAACCGACGCGTATTTTCAGAAATGTAGAACAGTGTATGCATATGCGGTGGATCCATCCCACTCACAGCCAACTCATTCGGCAGTAAATGGTATTATATCTACCATAGAGCGTAGGCTTTGGGTCCGTATATAACATGTAACTTGACATGGGCCCGAGTTGGTCATGCTCGCCCAGCGTCGATCTCTACTCTTGGCGAGCCGGACCAGCCCGGCAAAGTGTTCTGTTATATAAATACGCACCTAATAATAACCACATATATGATATATATATAAATCAAGTTAATTAAATGACTATAGATTAATACATGTTAGAAAGATCTTAAATGAACAGGGAAATTAATTCAATGTATTATGATTATATTATGCGTGATGATGCACACGTGACTGTATATATTATTTGTATATATTTATTTGTAATTTGTCTTGAATGTCTTATATATAGATGTTAGACAATAAATGATGATGATGATGAAGGTTTGGGACCACGCGTCACTTTAATGATGGCTGCAGTGTCTGCGTCTGTTTACCCGCAAATTTAAGCTGAAATTGTCATGGTATAATATTCCATAATAATTCATTGTCGACATATATATGAAACACAAACTGATAAATGCATTTATAAAGGATATTCATTGTAACAAGTATAGAACATTTAAATAATAATAATCACATGACATATTGCAGACAATTTCTACAAACAGACATTGAAAATATTAGTTTTGAAATAACAGAAAATTTGTAAAGAAAAACTAGGCGTCAATATGCAGCGGAATTTCCCCACTGTTTTGTGTCAATTATATGCATGGGTATATAAATCTGATTTAAATGTATTATATCTTCTACAGTACATAGTTTCACACATGAAAGCCGGGTCCTTGGATTTATTGCAACAACGCAGACGCTCGGTTCCTGAAATATAAAGTGAACAACATGCTATAAAGTTATTATACAATGTTGTGTACAGTATGTGTCTTTCTTGCACGAGTCCATGTTGCGGTGAAAAGTCAAACTCGTCCATGTTGTGATGAAAAGTGATATTGGACTCGTCCAATTTGACATTTCACCGCAACATGGACTCGTACAAGAAAACACATACTGTACACAACATTGTATCATGACATTTTTATTATCCATCTCTTATATGTTTATCCAAATTTTGGGAATAAAACTGTTGTGATTACTTTTGGTATTTGTCGGCACTTAATTCTCTATAATTTAAAAGCCTGTATTTTGATCATCAGAAAGCATGAGTTGGAACAGTAAACACGGAAATGAAAAAAAAAATCAATGCGGAAGTTAAACGTCTGCTAAATCCACCAGTGTTGCGAGCCCATCACGATTTCACCGATTCATTTCGCAATAGTTAATTCGTGACGTCACAGAATCCCGATTAAAAAAGTCATATTATACACTTTGGAGTCCAATATGACTTTTTTCCCCGGATTATCACGTGACGGCTTTTGCCCTATCAGAAAAAGTGTTAGTTAAAGGATGGATAATACTAATAATTATTGCATGCTCTGTTCTTTTGTAATACAACCACGGTCATTTATGCACGTTTCTATGTGTAGTCAACGGAAAACTCCTTGGTGTGCAATGACCATAACGATAATATCGTAATATACAATGTATTGGAATACGTACATATAAATGTTCACATTCATAATAAGTATAAATGATTTCGAACTCACATGCAGGTCCACGTCTTGCTCTTAGTGGTTAAAGATAGTCTACCTCTTTGTAAACATGTGTTATATAGTTACCGGGGTATAAAACATGTGTTATATAGTTACCGGGGTATAAAATATGAGATATGAACCGAAGACCCCTGTCCGGAAATGCTTCTATCAATTAATATTGATTATATTTAGCATATATTCTGGTCTAAACACGTGTGGTTATTTAGCTGACGAACAATAGTACACTGTTAACAGCAGTCATGCACTGGTTAACAGAGACCAGAATGTTTTTTTGTTGTATGTTTGTCACAAATAAACCTTAATTAGACTCATTATCGCTTATAAATAATTATGTAATAAAACAATACAAGCAGTCAATATGGGACATTTGGCGTTCGGAGCATAGCTATGAAACACCCGAATGATATTCGAAAAATAGGACAATAAAGTGTCCCACTTAATCATCTCATTTTATAATAAAATATTCGAAATAATATCAATATTAATTGATAGAAGCGTTTCCGGGTATGGGTCTTCAATTCATATATATTTAGTATTTATACCAAAGAAACTATCTCAGAATTGTTATATGAAGCGATAATCCATCATTAATGTATATATGCACGCGTTTGTTTTGATTATGTCAGTTCATTGCATGTATTTCTTAGTAGCCGCGGTGTAAGAATAAATAATACATGTTGAAAAAAAAATTCTTGAACATCGCGAAGACGATATCGTGTTCACTAAGTTCTGTCAGGTGTCTATAACAACCCCCAATTTTCGTTGTGCAGATTGTGCACTGGTGTTGTTTTTGTCGTCATACCGGAACACCCCGGGCAAGCTCGTGCTGTAGGTAAAAGACGCAAATTGGATGCTAGAAATGCATAACAAGCCGGCGTATACCTGCTAAGTCGCTTAGGAATACAATACTCCTGTGGATGGAAAACGGGAATCTGTTAATCAAATCAAATCCGAAATATCATATTAATTATTTGCTAATCACATGTTTTCGACTTGGTCATTATTTAAATTTGACGGAGCTGTACGGAGTTTCATCTTCCGCAATATCCCATCAAAGGGTAGGCATTGCGTTCATATGTTTATGAATATTGTAGAGTCCTTAAAACATCATTGTGCTGCTCATATTTTACTATTAAGTAACCATATTGGTATTTCTGCCACACGAAGCATGTTATTTCAATTAAGTGTCGGAAAGAGTAAGTTATATATCTGAAAGCGGAATGGTATCAGGTAATAGAACCCGTTACTGATATATCGCGAATTAATCTAATACGTGTAAAAAATGAGAAGATCAAACGTATCATACCAGCGATATATTAATGCAGCTTTTTTCTCATGTTATTTGCTCCTTAACTACCTCGTTATTCTTGCTTCGACTTTCGCCTCATCTTATTTCCCCGAGAACAGACCCCCTCTGTATGATGATGGCACACATTGGCAAGTGATTTGAGTATGTGGTGGTATATCTTCTAAGACGTATCTACCCTTCTGTATCATACACTATAAGCACGGTCTTTGTTTCCATGTAGACGGCGAGAAGCTACTTATCGATTTTGAAGACGATACCGCGCGGCGTTTAACCATTCCATGACTGGAGTTTCCTGAAAATTGCGAAAACCTTACGCCTACATTCTCATATGTATATATGCGATGTTTACATCTGCACGGAGCTTCGCATATACAGTAATTCCCTAATTAATCGACTCCTTAACCACAGCATAATTATGGGTAACGCTTTAGGATTTTGTTGGAAATATGGCTATATGGCCATATTTCCGACTAAATCCTGAAAAGTTACCCATAATTCTGCTGTGGTTAAGGAGTCGATTATTTAGGGCATCACTGTATAAGGGAACACATTAGCCAAACAACATATATCTTGACCTTGTAAGCCAGTGCATTCTCTTATATATGCGAGGCTCCCTATGGGAGACTAGCATATATAAGATAATTCAATGACACATGATTTTTTATGCAGCGCAGCTCCCGCCATGAAAGGCTTAAGGTCGCGTATAGATTTATAGATTATTTCCACGTGGAATTTCACCACACATGTTTGGAACAGCTCTGCAGAAGTAAAAGGTGTTCATCACAATTTACACCACTGCTAACATAAGTATATATGAGTACATTTTCAAAAGTCCAAACTTATAACATTGAACACACATATACATGTATGGGCCCATTCGTTTGAGGTTTCGAATAACAGATATTGTTCTTGTTCTTCAGAAGAGAGTTTTGCCACGTGCAATTGTTATTACCTGGCTAAAATTCCAAGTACAGTAATGCTCTAAGTAATCGACTTCTTAACCACAGCAGAATTATGGGTAACTTTTCAGGATTTAGTCGGATCTTGTTGCCATTCATCGGAAAGCTCTCCTCGAGAGCTTTCCGGTGAATGGCAACAAGCCATATTTCCGACTAAATCCTGAAAAGTTACCCATAATTCTGCTGTGGTTAAGAAGTCGATTATTTAGATCATTATACTGTATATCAAACAACGAGTGTTTACATGTTCGTTTCTCAATAACGATGCATTTGGTTGACGTCTGGTCGTATACTCATGATATGTATTCTTATTTTCATCCTATTGTTAGGCGTTTATTAACCCTTTGAGTGTCAGGGGCCGATCTCATCGGCCCTAAACCTACAAAATAAGTCTGTTAAAGAATATAAGATTAAATTATTAAAATTGTAAAAAAAAAAAAAAAAAAAAATTGTTAGGCCAATGCATTCTCTTATATATGCGAGGCGACCTATGGTCGACTCGCATATATAAGAGAATGCATTGGCACAGGGTATATGGGTTGATACAAAAATCGACCTGGCACTCAAAGGGTTAATAACTTGGGTTGCAGACCCGACCGATCCAAATATTCTGGTTTTGATAAACAGAATAATAACGCTCTATTTAGTGATTTATTTCCAGCCAGTTAAACTGAAAATTGGCACGCGATATGGGCTTATATAATATGATTTGTGTTACGTTCTCAATCGGCTTAAAAACGCATAATAGCGAGCTGAAAATCTGAGCGTTTTAGTGACAGTATCGACTCGTAATTTCTTAATATAAGTTCATTATGTGCGGAAAATAATAAGAACCAACTCACGATTTACCAGATGTACGCGATCTTTAAAATCATAAAACTGTATTTCCACTGTGGCCTGCGCCATATACCACATAATAACTGTTATAAATCCACTATATGTGTTTTTTTTGCATACACAAATAATCCAATATGAACCTGTGAATGTTGTAGGTTGTCCGCTCAAAATCTGCTTAGACCGGTCTCATTATCAGTCGATAATGTGACTAAAATGCTATATGTTTCAGCATATTTTCGACTCAAAATGAAGCAATTCTAAGCAGATAATCTACCTAAAATAAGTTATATTATAAGAAATTGGTTTTGACAGTTTTCGTTTCGATTTGAACACCTAATATAGATTTATATATATACCTGTTAGAGTGCAGAATACATGCAACACATGGATATCTGGTATATATAATAAATAATTATGTTACAACTTACAAGATACGTCCTGTTTTATAATTTTCATTGTTGACTAATTGATGCTTTCAGTTTCAAAAGTGTGTCTTTGTATAACTTGATAATTCATAGCTGTATGTTATAAGCTACACAACTGGAGTCCTGTCTGAAGCTAAAATCGATTGAAAACAGTGTTGATGTTTCCCCATGAATTTTTTATTTTTATTTCGACCGACCGACCCAACTTTTACATGAACACATCCGCGCTAACCAAGTGCTCTAATTCAGTGTAATTGCTTTATTCCCTGATCCAATTAATATAGCATGATGAGCCAGATTTAAACTTTCGAATTGCGATATTGTTGCAACCGAAATTTCAGCGACGGTGAACTATATCATCAGTCTTAATACGGCTCATCGGATGTATATGTCAGTTCAAGGAATTTGATTCCAAGTTATTCCCTTTACACAGATCAGAAATGCCATGTTCTGTCAGCGATAGCTCGTTGACATTTTAGTTTCTCGTGTTACAAATATTATTTTCTAAATCCACGATATTGATCGTGATTTGAACGCAAGAGTCGGACACTCTTACATATTTAGCCTACACAATATTGATCGGAACCCAGCCTGTTCGTGTGAAAATACAGTAATGCCCTAAATAATCAACTCCTTAACCACGGCAGAATTATGGGTAATTTTTCAATATTTAGTCGGAAATATGGCTTGTTGCCATCATCGGAAAGCTCTCACTGAGAGCTTTCCGATTAATGGCATCAAGCCATATTTCCGACTAAATCCTGAAAAGTTACCCATAATTCTGCTGTGGTTAAGGAGTCGATTATTTAGGGCATTACTGTAAGCACAACACGGGCTTATTTTATAATGTTGGCACTATTTTAAAAATAAAATGCGTTCAAAATGGGAATAAATGCTGCTTATTAAGACAACCCTATATATTCTGGACTATATATTGCAATATGAAATAAACACGCATTGTGCTTATTTTAACGCGAACAGACTGGAAAACGGAAAATAACAGGAATTAATTAACCCAGGACTAACCAGATATACGCCCTTTATAATGTGTTTTCACTGTGGCCCGCGCCATCCAATGGAATAATGAGTACAAATCCACTATGGGCTTCTTTCGGAATCGCAATATGAACCTATGTGAATATTTAGGTCCAATATGAACCTATTTGCACGAGGATAATTTATCTTTCGGAAATATGACAAAGAATCAACAATAGGTTCACAATCGACCTATAATATCCACATAGGTTCATAATCGACCTATAATATTCACATAGGTTCATATTGGATTATGGGATTATGAAATAAGCCGATATTGGACTTATATTCTTTGTTCCGTTTTATGGCAAGGGTCACAGTGAAAACACATCTTAAAGGGCGTACACTGGATGTGGGTAGATTTGATCGCGTCACTCTCATTTTCAGTTCGCAATGGACTCATAATGAGGCGATTCTACACCGAATATGAACCTAAAAAAATCATATTATACGCCGACAACGTGCTGGTTTTTGGGAGATCATACTGAAACATGTTTTAGGCAAAGTCATTTTCGGCATTGCATTACCATTCTTTTGAAATGAGAAGTAACGCATTACTATACCTTTTAAAAGTAGTACATTAACATTACTGTCAGCACATGTGTGGTATCACCCCTGGTCAAGTGGTCCTGCTAATATGCTATGATGTTTGTGGTCCTGTTGAATTGCTATGATGCGTGTTACTGTATTGCAAACTGATGCCGTTAAGAAAAAGTACCGTTAAGTTGTCATTTTCGCGGTGTTTGGCTAATCCGAGCAATTTGAAAAAGTACCAGTGCGTGTATGAAACATGCAAGAACAAATATATTTTTGAAAAATATAATAATGCCTACGCTGGTGTTTCTAAAACGACGTGAATAACCATCTTGATTATAGTCGATTTTTATAGTCGATTTTCAACATCTAATACAACCAGTATTAAATATTTCGCAATAAATATGCTTTTGAATGTTTGATACGCATAATGGCTTTTCCTGGGTATGTTCAGATTATCGGACAAATTAAAAAAATATAACGGTACTTTTTGTTAACAGCAACAGTTTGCCCTGACAACATCATGGTAATTCAGCGGGACCCAACCGTATTAGCAGGATCATTTTTACCAGGGGTGGATATATTTAAACAAATATATAGAGACTGTGTGGACTCATTGGTGGGGAATTTTATTTTCGTGGAACAAAGATTTGAGAAATATAGCTATTGTACTCACTGTGGATTCTCAATGCCCGTTGTTGATGTTTGGGAAAGCCTCATGTACCAAAATGTATGTAATGCAAACAGTGGCCAATTACGAATTACTGTTCGTTACTTGAGAAAATTTCATGCATTGTATACATGTTCAACATTACACATTACCATTACCCCATCCACCGAACTGTCCAGTTTAGTTACAATTACATGCATATATGATGTCGTAATATGGTGGTGACCACTTCTACTAATATCGATAATTAAAATATTCGACTCTGATTCTATGATGCACGTATTACGACATTGCTAATCGAACATGTTACACCAACAAAGCATACAACTGGCATACTGTGAGGAATATAGACCACGATAAATCTTGGGCCAGAAAATATATGGTATAGTATACGCCAAAAAAAACAAAAAACAAAAGCAAACAAAAAAACAAACAAACAAACGCCCCGTATATAGAATAATTAGGAACCTTTGCCATGTGGTTATTTTTGGGTTAAATCAGAGGTGAAAAAGCTTGTTCGTCCGATGCTACTAACTATAAAATAACCTTCGTCATTATTTAATTTAGTTTGCAACGGAATGTATTCATTTATAATTATTCGCAGGCTTGGTTTGTGAATGAACGCAAACTCTTATTGTCTTCATAAATTACCACAATAACACAGACCACAGCTATTAACGACATGACACCCTGTCGCACGCCGCCATTAATGTAAGCATATATACATGTTGATCCAATAACCGGAAGGACATTAAAGAGGGAAGAAACAGACAGCACGGAGTCGTGATTTAGTTAACGTCTCAAAGTCTGGCAGAGCTGACAAATCTCCTTGTTGTATGACATGCTCCGTTGCTAGCGAATTTATGAGAGTAAGAAAATGACGCTTTGTTGTCAACTTTTTGCGTGGGACAAGATAAATTCTATGCATTTTTTATATTACAAAAAAATATATATATACACATGTATATATATTTGTTAATGTGTTTGCGTGTTAAAGTCCGGTGGTGCTAAACCATTTGTGTGCACGTCATATATATATACCTGTATGATTCGGCCAAATTGGGTATTTAGTTTTTGAAGTGGCAGATATGTGTCAAACCAAGTGCTTACTCGGACTCCGATTAAACTATAATTGTCAGATTGTAAACCGGGAGAGGGGCTAAGTAAGATTGTATAACATTTCCCCAATCCATTTTATGTGATGCTTAACTACAAATAGAATAAGTTTAATATAAAGTAGTTATTAGAATTTCAAACGAAATTCCGATTGGACGCGCAGTTATATATACGGAAATATAAACAATGATAGTATGATACCATTAGGAGTGCATGTAATCGGCGTACCTGTGATCGCCAGAATATGGTATAGGTGAGGCAACACAAATTTATCAATGGGAACGCCGTTCGCCCCCCCCCCCCCCACATCACATGCACGGATGTGTATAACGGAACCAAAAGTAAACGACACACCAATGCTTTGGGACTCGGGCACAATAAGAAAGAATACATAAAGTACAACATAAAATACAGAATGTTTTAGAGTAAAATATCGACAATATCGATTGAAGTTCGTCACATTATATTCGCGTCTTGATACCTGCATCCTCAATACTAGATACAGTTTATATCAAGGTTCTGATGGTCCTTGTTAATAGACGAACACCAATCCGTTATCTGGTTTTGAACGTTATGGTCGATGAATTAGAGCATCCTCTTCAGATGTTCGGAATGTTCAGCATAACTTCGACGTCACGCGAAGTGAGATTTTAACCCGCTAATTAATTGCGTCCAATTAATCTCTATTAGACCAACAGCTGTTAATCAGCCCGTTACTAATTGGTGATGAATCGGAGCCCATTGCGCCCAGTATGTTTCTCAGATATGTCTCATCTGATATACGAACGATTACGCCACATTCCAGTCGTCGTAATAGCTTGACCAGAGTGAGGTGTCAGTGTCAGGGTGATGATGGAGTAGACCCATGGTAAAATGATCACCGCTTACCATGCTGCTAGGATTGCGTGTCTGCAATCAATAAGTCAGCCTGAATCGCTGCTCAAAATCGAATGATTGTTGATGAGATGACATAAAAGCGACTAATACTATCAACTTACTTAACAAGAATATAAACGTTCAAGAACATTTTATACCAAATATGTACATCAATGCTCTAATTAATCGACCTCTTAACCACAGCAGAATTATGGGTAACTTTTCAGGATTTAGTCGGAAATATGGCTTGTTGCCATTCACCGGAAAGCTCTCGACTAAATCCTGAAAAGTTACCGAGAGCTTTCCGGTGAATGGCAACAAGCCATATTTCCGACTAAATCCTGAAAAGTTACCCATAATTCTGCTGTGGTTAAGAGGTCGATTAATTAGAGCATTACTGTATGGCCCAAGAATGTAACTAAAAGGCCAAGATGCCATCGGACAACATATCTGAAGTACAACGTCATTAACCATTTCTTTAATGTAGAATCCTGAAATTTTGGGAAAACCCTGCGCCAATGTATTGTCTTATATATTTTCCATTATAGGGAGCCCCGCATATATTAGAGAAAATATTGGACTAGTGATATTTACACTGACCTTGTAAGCCAGTGC
Organism: Siphonodentalium dalli; assembly: GCA_032622095.1. NCBI lineage: Eukaryota > Metazoa > Mollusca > Scaphopoda > Gadilida > Siphonodentaliidae > Siphonodentalium > Siphonodentalium dalli. The sequence goes on from CP136062.1 coordinate 59,968,709, forward strand.
ATTCGCTTATATATGTGAGTCTTCCATAGGGAGCCTCGCATATATAAGAGAATGCTTTGGCCTAACAATATTTAATTTGACATTGTAAGCCAGTGTATTCTATTATATACACGAGACTCCCAATGGGAGTCTCGCATATATAAGAGAATGAACTTGCATATATTCCTTCCGCCATCACTGGATAGTATACACATGTACTTACTATGACCACTGTTTATATTGCTCGACTTATCACAGGGGAGACGACTTAAAATAAGATTTAGCTTGTTGTTGAATCCCACAAGTTAAACTCTATTCTGCATCATTTAACGGTAATTGTAATGTATATATGTTATATTATTGGGAAAATAAATGTGTGTCCACCAAACCGGTCCTTGCACTGAGTCGAGAGCTTTCCGATGAATGGCAACAAGCCATATTTCCGACTAAATCCTGAAAAGTTACCAATAATTCTGCTGTGTTTAAGGAGTCGATTACTTAGGGCATAACTGTACTATACCCGGTGTTAGCGTCCACATTGGTCACCTTAAATGCTCATTACAATTCCTTATACATCAGAACAGCCTATATATATATATATATATATATATATATCATATCATATAAGCACATCACGGGCTTATGTTAATGATCTAATAAGCTCATATTGGTATTACTTAACCTCAATATAGTGAATATACGTTCTATATATGAACATAATACGCGGTTTTTAAAACAGTCCAATATGGGACTATTTCCATACGAAATGAGCGAAAATCACATGCCCCAAATGCTACGACAGGCCATTCAAATGTAATTTGCAATGTACCAGTTACGTCGCCGAAACATCAATTTAACATAACTCGTCGAATGTGTATATTTTATGAACTCGATGTTGTGGACATGTACCTCCCCCGAACAATATAGAACTTAGTAATGTTACAAATTACTCAATTCAGAATATACGCTAACTGTCAAATAAATTCGATTTAGGGTCGTTTGTGGCAGTTAATGAGATAAAATGTGACTATATTTCCCGAGGTGTTTCATGTGGTTGTCACACATGATCATTTAATTGAATATGATTCACCTTACTAATTATCATATTTATCGAGTTACGATACACATTACTTGATAGTGTGGGAAATTATTATTTGCATTGATATGTCCAGTCGAATTGATTCGTCACTGGAAAAAATACATCATAGTCATTTATAGGGACCCAGGGCAGTCGCTGTGGGTAAATGTGCAAACTGTTAACTTATCTAAAACACTATATAAGATGACCCACTGCGAACGACATGGATAAATAGATAAAAGTTTGTCTTATATGCATTATCGATTGCCAGAAACGATTGTTATGTAAACAAAACTAGTTGTCAACAAACATCGCTAATATTTTTTTATTAACCCTTTACCCAACAAAACGGCCAAAAACGCCCAAATAAAGCTGCAACAGCCTAACATATCTTCTGTCTGTCTCAATAAAACCATACAAATATGGATATCATTGGAACCGGTTCATTGACCACATTGTGATGGTTACAGTTATGCCCTGTGCCAATGCATTGGCCTAAAACAAATTCTTTTTTAACACTTTTTACCATTTTTCTTACATTCTTTAACAATTTTATAATTTTTTCTTACATTTTTTAACAATTTTTATAATATTTTTCTACATTCTTTGACAATTTTATCATTTTTAATATGTGTTAAGCCAATGCATTCTCTTATATATGCGAGGCGACCTATGGTCGACTCGCATATATAAGAGAATGCATTGGCACAGGGCCGTTCTGTTGGGTAAAGGGTTATACTTCGACATCTTATTAGACTAATTTGTCTTGTGTAGATAATTCCAATGCGACAACCATGCATGTGAACATAACAACTGATTTGATATGCGAAATCTTGTTATTGCATGCAGAGGTATCAAAAATAAAAACCACGAAATTGATCCGTTTTTCCTCTTAGCTCCATGGTATGTGTTATATAGAGTGAGCTTACTGCTAAATTGCTGGGAAAATATTAACTTTAAAAATAGAGGTTTTGCCAGATATTTTGCGTCGAATAAACAAACGCCATATTTTATAAAAAAAAAAAAAAGGTGCATAGTTGTTGTAGATATCCAATTTGTGATAACTGATATAGCTATTAAACCTTTACCCAACAGAACGGCCCTGTGCCAATGCATTCTCTTATATATGCGAGTCGACCATAGGTCGCCTCGCATATATAAGAGAATGCATTGGCTTAACACATTAAAAATTATAAAATTGTTAAAGAATGTAAGAAAAAATGGTAAAAAGTGTTAAAAAAAGATTTTTTTAAGGCCAATGCATTCTCCTATATATGCGAGGCGACCTATGGTCGACTCGCATATATAAGAGAATGCATTGGCACAGGGCATAACTGTAACCATCACAATGTGGTCAATGAGCCGGTTCCAATGATACCCATATTTGTATGGTTCTATTGAGACAGACCGAAGATATTTTAGGCTGTTGAAGCTTTATTTGGGCGTTTTTGGCCGGTTTGTTGGGTAAAGGGTTAAATGCGTTACTTATTGATTGTAGTGTTTTATGTTTTAGTTGTTGGTGTGTGGGTCTTGTGACGCATTGCATGTTTGTTACATAACGTATACGCCGATTTAAAATGAACGCTATTTTGTATGTGCATTGGACATTTGTCACAGGAAATGGTGACCAATATGTTGCCCAACTGGATGGGAAAAAATCTTAATAGTCGATATAATACCCACAGTTATGTAAATACATTGTATGATAACCATGTGTATATCATCGGGTTGCTATTAAGGCGATTTATATATACTGGTGAACGGCACGTAAGTTTTTAATACATAAATTATCGTAAAAGGCAAATAGAGTGGTTTCTGCATTGGCACAGATTCACGTCTTGAAACTCCATAATTTGATTGAATTGGTCATTGTCCTATATGGTTTCATCTAGAAAAGATACACAGGATCGCCCAACGTGTAAAACCAATCTATGGAAGATCTCCCAATGTATGCACACAGCTATACCACAGGATCTCCCAAATGTTCAAAAAGTCACACAGTATATCATGCCAATTATTATTATAGTAATTATTTGTTTGTAATTTTCTAATGGGGGTTTCGCCCGCTTTGAATTTAACTCCGGCAGACGAACGAAACTATGAGATGCTGGGTGACGTTTTACACATTTTGGGAGATACTTAAATATAATCTATGTGAAGAAGTTTCTATATAAATTTGATACACGTATTATAATAAAGAAACTTTCCAGAGAAGATGAGGCCTCAGCAGAATGAGCCCCCCAGAGTGTTAATTTAGTGATGCTAAATCACTAAATCCATCCCCCTGGGGATCTCAATCTGCAAATGACAGTCACACTAAGCCGTGGGACAATGACCAAGTAAACCAAACTGTGACGTCACAGTCGGCGTTGTGGGTCTTTCTGACTCAAAATAAAATTGTTAAATTCACAACCCAACTCCAAGCGTATATATAGCAGCGAACCAACAAACAGTTATATTCCTTCGTGTAACCTTAACCATTTACCCAACAGAAGGGCCCTGTGCCAATGCATTATCTTATATATGCGAGTCGACCATATAGGTCGCCTCGCATATATAAGAGAATGCATTGGCTTAACACATTAAAAATTATAAAATTGTTAAAGAATGTAAGAAAAAATGGTAAAAAGTGTTAAAAAAAGATTTTTTTTAGGCCAATGCATTCTCTTATATATGCGAGGCGACCTATGGTCGACTCGCATATATAAGAGAATGCATTGGCACAGGGCATAACTGTAACTATCACAATGTGGTCAAGGAGCCGGTTCCAATGATATCCATATTTGTATGGTTCTATTGAGACAGACCGAAGATATTTTAGGCTGTTGAAGCTTTATTTGGCCGGTTTGTTGGGTAAAGGGTTAATTAACATAGGCATAAATATGAAATATAACCCGAAGTAGTTTTGTCGGATGATTTAAAAGCAATTACCAACAAGTGGTCCGGTTTTGCGACATTTCGTGTGTCATAAATTCGGTTTATTTGGTCGTGCCTTCTAGTGTATCTGGAAGGCATTGTTTCAATTCAAGTCCCCGCTATGTACACCTGGGCCTTGTTAGTATTCACATAACAGGAACGACTTGAACCGAAAATAATAAAAAGAACATTTTAGCCGAAACAAAGCACACCTATATTTTATCGCCGCTATTTAACGCATGGAGTAAGAATAACAAGGCTCGCTCAGCAGAAGAAACGATCTTATATGGGACACTCCTATACCCTGTATACATATATGTGTGTTATGATTAGCTATTATATACAACGTATGTAAAACTCAGAATTAAAGGCGCACATATGTTATACTTCGGGCAAGTGCGTTTCAATATGCTCATCATACTGATTTGACAAGAACTCAGTCAACATAGTCTAAGGCAACTTTAAAGATCGATTATCTCTTTAAATAACAAATTTGAAATAGTTGCGTGGGTACAAAATAATAAATATGAACTGAAAACCCCTGTCCTGAAAGGCTTCTATCAATTAATATTGATTTTATTTCGAGTATTTTATTGGGACCATTTATTTGTCTATTTTTAGAACAGACCATTCGGGTGATACCATATAGCGTTATAGAGCATTAGGCTTTTCCTATGGCTACACACCGAACGTCAAATGTCCCAGATTGATTAGTTGTATTGTTTTATTCCTTAGTTATAAGCGATAATGAGTATAATTAACCTTTATTTGTGACAAAATTACACAATATAATTTCTGGTCTCTGTTAACTGTAACCGCTATTGTTCGTTAGCTAAAAAAACACAGCTTTTAAATCAGAAAATATTCGAAATATAATGAATATTAATCGATAGAATCATTTCCGGACAGGAATCTTCGATTCAGATCTAATAGATTATGCCCGGTAACTATATAATACATGTGTACAAAGATATAATCCACCTTTAACCCTTTCAGTGCCAGGACCCGATCTCATCGGCCCTAATTTACGGTCTGTAAAATCGGCCCTAAAAAATAAAAAATTATTATTTATTTTTTTTAGATTTTTTGTTTGTTTGGGGGTTGAATTTGTTGTGGGTATGCTTAAGCATGCTATATCGAATTTAAAAACAAACTGGATAAAACATTAGGGGCATGTTATAACCCAAAACTATCACCAAGTATTCATAGTAATAATGTTGATGCCCATGAAAACGTAAGATTCCCTGGCACTAAACCTACAAAATAAGTCTGTTAAAGAATATAAGAACAAAATTGTAAAAAAAATTGTAAAACATAAAACAAATGATGAAAAATTGTTAGGCCAATGCATTCTCTTATATATGCTAGGTGACCTATGGTCGACTCGCATATACAAGAGAATGCATTGGCACAGGGTATTTGGGTTGATACAAAAATCGGACCTGGCACTGAAAAGGTTAAGACATTCGTGCAACTATAACTGAAATAAATCACGTCTAATGTAAATCTCGACGTTTTTCATAATAAAAATGTTGATCTGAAATAATTTAATTTTAGTTTAACTTCAAAAGTATCATTTATGTCATACAGTTTCATACTTCTCACTGTCTAGTTTATTTGAATGCTGTAACTTTTCTTTAAACAATAGTAATTAACACCTGCTCGGTGGGCTTCTAAAATGTCGTACCTCAGGAAAATCTTCAGGAAAAAGAAGATTGCCGCGTCTTCGTTAGTCTCTGTCACTCAGGATAAGGAGGATACGCCCTCCGACCATTCTTCTACAAAACAATCCAATCAGAATTATATATCCTATACCAGGAACTGTTTCGAAAATAAGAGATACGACATTTCAGAATTAACGAACATTTGTCGCGGGGAACCCAGATACGACATTTTAGAACACGAATTTCCCTGAAAAACATCGAAAAAAGGCATTCATACTTGAAATATTGACAAGTTATCTCAGGAACTTATGTAATCGAACCCGTAGATTCCGAAAAGGCAATCAAAAGTTACGCTCCAAAATGGCATGCAGTTACGACATTTTAGAAGCCCACCGATGGTATGTCATTCGTATATATAACACCAATGCACGGAATGGTTTACAGAGGTGTGACTTTACATGTGTGTGTGTGTGTTTAATGTGGGTATGCATGCCTCTGTCTGGACGCATTCTGGATTCTGGAGGGATGCGTGTGTTATCCGATGATGTATATTTGAACGTATCTAAGTTCCGGTTATTAATGTATACAGTTTGTGGCATTCTGTTTTGAGTTTGATTTCGTTATTTGTGTGTGTCATCACCCTTTCAAAATATACAGTTCTACATGCAAGGTACACATGTTACACGTGTGATTGGCTTTAACCATTCTTCAATACTGGATGAAATAAAGATATATAAATATACATGTACATATAAACCATTATAAACCAAATAACAATAACACTCCAGACAATTATTGGTTATCTCCATTTATCCAGTTGCCATTTGTTATAATCCTGATCAACAATATATATACCAGCATGCACGATGGTAGCTTCGCGAGATTTTAAACATTTATATAGGAAATACTTATTTATGAATAGTTGCCTTTGGAACTGTTCAGATAATATGTTCATATATCGTTTGTTGAACTTATTATCTGAACATTTCCCACTGTGGTCATTTGTTGAACTTATTATTTAAATATTTCCCACCAAAGAATTAATCCTTCTGCACTTGTATTAGCATTTCGTCTGTATCCCGTCTGTTCAAATTATACTAAACATCCACCTGATGAATAACAGACTTGTCCAACGTATATATATATCAGTACTTTCATGGGATAATCCATTCAGTATAAATAGGGTTAAATTCCATAAATACTCTACGCTGAAGTGTTATGGTACCACGCGTGCTTTATTTAAGAGCGAATAGGCACCGTTTCTGTCTTGGAATCTGATATAATAACTACACGTTGCGATCATTGATACATCTTGTTGAGATTCAAATGCTCACTGTGGGCGATAAGACAGGACATATTAATAAATCCGTATATTCGACCATAACCAAAAAGTAATATTGCAGAATCCTTGCTCTGTTTAATTGAATGAGACGTTATTTTCGTGGATATAGTTAGCGATATGCAGCATGATTAATATCAGAAGTAATGCACGACTGTTCTCTTATCTGAATCAAACGATTGCGATGCCGATACCTTATCCGCTATGCTGTAAATAATGGTAATAAGATTAATGCAACTCAGCAACCATAACTCCAATCTCGCCCGAACTGGATAGGTTATAACACACCCGTCAATCTTAAAAATCTACCCCGCGCACGAAAGAACCCGTTTAAAAGGTTCATCGGCAGATAATGCGTACATTTCATCAATTTGAAGCAGACTATATGTTTCTAATGTTCGTAAATTTAAAGTCTGGAAGATGCACATAATTTAATCGGCCACGGGTAATTTGAAATTCGAAATTAAGTCAAAGTAATTTTGGGAGGATGGCTGGCATAGCCGCATAGGCCTATCTATACGTGTACGCAATGTGAATCTAAATCATGTATATGTGATCCGCAAAACGATGCCCAAGTCACATGTACAGTAGCAAATTCCCAGCGGCTTTTAACATTTACATTATAATGCTCTTTATGTTGCACCATACGAAAATTGCTTACAAGAGGCGCCTTTCGTTGTTACGCGTTGAACAAAATTTGGAAGCCAGATATCCCCAGAATTTGCTCTATTATATAACTTAATTAAGTTATCCGGTGTTATGTAAGGTCCATATACAACACATTTAACGCACTTAGCGACCTCTACATGTTGGGTATCCCCTGCAATCGGAGAGATATGTAAAAAAGCGAACACAATGTCCGGATTCAAACGGCCAAGGAGCTATAAAAGACCACATGCAATAAACGACTCGTTCCTATTATATAGACTAGTAATTTATTACACGCTTGTTCCCAGAAATACAGTGTTATTGCTGTTCCATATTTACAAATCCGTATAGAACGTACGTTCCATACGCATCTCGTTGACGTAAAATGACGTACATGACGTTCGCCTCAACCATGAAACTGGAACTATTTAATTAAAAGAATCATCACACATAACAAACACGCCTGGTATGAGCATAAATAAACCTTCACGCGAAGCGTGTAATAAACACAGAACGCTACGATGTGTAAATGGGTTTGTCGATACGGCACTCGTGCTGTCGCGGAAGGATAGAACTCGGGGCGCAAGCACATCTCGTTATATCCTTCCGCGACAGCACTCATGACGTATCGACAAACCCATTTTCACATCGTGTCGTTCTGTGTATTTATTGATTGATTGATTAATTCTGGTTTGCATGGACAGTAACAGATGACAAATAACAACACAGATGATGGACTTGTATAGTTGATATGTACAGGTCATATATAGAAGAAAAGGAGAGAGAGAGAGAGAGAGAGAGAGAGGGGCAGCGTGGGAGAAAGGTGAATGTTGTTATGTGTATATGAGTTGTAGCGGATCCGCAGATAACTGCCTGAGTGCTGCGAATATTCCGTACGTGTGATTATGTGTGCGATTTCGGTATCATATACATATTGTACATAACAAGTGCGTTGCGTTGTCTCAATACTCTGTACTTCATATATGACTGTATCATTATGCTCCGTCTTGTATGATTTGTGTTTTTTTTCTTTTCTTTTGAACTGTGTGTATGTTACATGATATATCCAGACAGCAATGAGATGTATAATAAATAAAAATAAAAGTCTTTATTGACAAAGCCAGTATAGTTGTTTGCCGCTGAGCAGTTTTACCAGCATCAACAGAAGACACATTATAATTAGGTTATAATACCAAACAAAGTTATTCTTGCCAATTTAATTGTAAATCAAGTGTCCCTTTAAATCACGTGAATTATGGACTTGATTGAATATTTTTCCCATCTTAGACGTGGTCTTTGTGTATTATAGTGTTTATCAACAGCAAGAATGGTTCCACAATATCAATAACCCCGAAGATATCTTTAAGTATGCAATATAAATTATGTTCCAAACTTGGGCATCAATCAAAAATTAAAGAACCACAAACTATTTGAGGGAACACTAGACTATACTGTATGCGTGATGTATGCATGGTTGCCTTGTTCGGTTTCAGAACATCAAAAACAAGGCAACCGAGAAAAGCGATGGATACTTGAAACATGGGCCTCAGGTTATTACAGAACTACATCGTACATATAGACAAAAGGTCACCATAACGCTTGTGATATTTTCACTGAAGTCGAAGTGTGCGGATTTCCTCCACCACTAAAACTGGCAATGTCGTGATATGGCCTTAGTGGCTAAAGCGACAATAAACCCCAACCAATCAATCAATCAATCAACTGAAGTCGTATATATACATGCTATACACACAACAATATGCAGCATGATTTCAGGACACGCTCCCACAACCCCAGACTGTTCAACACAAACTTCAGACAACATTTATATATATCGACAATGGAAAACGAGTTTGTCTGATCGCATACAATGCAAATGTACCACGAGTTTATGCTGAATTTATTATATATCAAATCACGAATTTTCTCGCGCTCCATTTAGTCGTCACTGTTTGTATTTCACAACTGAGAGTTAACGGTTGACTTGTCACCGACATTTCCATTGCCGGATATACGCTCATGATAGCACGGTCGATTGGGAACTGTTTATGATGGACGCGTTCGATTTGCCTCCCCTGTGGAGTGCGTAATTGGCAGAGGCAATGTGTTGGAAATGGCTTTTAAATAGACCAATACTTTCAACCTTATCCGAGTAAAATGTTTTACGACTTTATTCGCGCCATAACTCAAACACAGAATAAGAATAGTGCGATGGAGACGGATGCATTTTTGTATTCATGCCTAAAGGGCATTCGGTGTATCCAATCACCGGCGATTTTCTCACTTAGTGGTAATGTCTTGCATGTTCACTAAAACATGTGACATAAAATCATCCGAAGCACGCTTACTTTTCATCGGAGTTAGCCTACCACACTAATTGAACATCCATTCTCTCGTTTTCTCTCGTTTATTGTCTACAAGAGCGTCAATCACGCTCTGATAGACTAGTAACGCGCTTCGTTATGTAGATGCAAAGTATCATTTGAGACCGGGGGACCAGTCTTAATCTATAGACCAGCCTAGGTGTAATTGAGTGCAAAATCTTCTCACTTAATGAGGTGTTAGTTGATGGACTTCAAAGCTAGCAGCTGAGTAATTTTGCTAATGATTTTTCCTTTTGTTTAAACATGTTTTCAAAGAGAGATGCATCTTTCACATCAGAGGCTCCGGGCTAGCAGAAAATTAGATGGTTAAAGAACGATTGATGCTAATCTGAAAGCTTGACAAATTATTTCGGCAGATTTTTGTACCGGCGTTACCGTTTCTACGAGAAATGTGTCGTAATAGCAATAAAACATGCTTGCTCGTAGAACATCCCCTTAACAAAGGCATTGCTTCAAATTCTTACAGTCGTAATTATGTTCGAGGAACAGTTATCTCCCTGTAAATTTGATTCGGAGTATATGCGCACGTGTGGAACCCTTTGAGGTTTTGGAACCCCGGTCGACACTGCAGTCCTAATTTATATGGGGTATATTATTGTGGGTATCTCATAAAATTCAGTGGCGGAGATTGGTGCCACCGATGAGAGAAGAAATTGTTGTTGGACTCGTACATGCACATGTACAGCATACGTTCATGGTTCGAAAAACAAAGAAATTAGGTGTAAAACACGGTTATAACCTCCGAAACTAGACAAACTGGTGTGGTTGAATACTACTACGTGTGACTATACTACAACCGCATCAGGTATACGTGCATGCGACTTGTCGACGTATACACCTTTTTACGGGATTTGTGATTTGCTGATGTGCAAAGCGCAAACTGTCCACATTCAGCTGTTTGAATTACATACATGGTTCGATGAAATTATCGGCGAATCATGCTGCGGTGATTCTTATAGTATGAGGTTTGGATTAAACCTCCACCTCCATGATGATTAAAGCATAGCGCTCGCTAGTCCTAGCTACTCAATTTTTCGGTGCTGAGTGCATGCATGATTCACTATCCCAAAACAAATAAGTAGAGTGCTTCGATTATCGCACGCTGTTTGCGTACTGAATTCGGTCAATATCACCGTGTCTGTGTACGTCAACAATAATAATAATAATAATAATAATAATAACAACACCATTATAAAGACAGTAACATAAAGGAAGAAACACAAAAAGGTCGATTGCATGGTTACCATAGTGACATGTAGCCTGTGCAATCTCTTTGCTCACCTCACAAAGGTGATAAGTAAACCGTAACCAAATAATAATAATAAAAATAATACTTATATATATTATATGAAACTCAAATTTAACTCTTTTTTTGTTTACAGATTCCAGAAACAAAGATCAGAATTCCTTTCTCGGCAAAAATAAGCCGCCGAAGAAACGTAGGAAATCCCGGACAGCGTTTACTAACCAACAGATATACGAACTCGAAAAACGCTTCCTATATCAGAAATATTTAACACCAGCTGATCGCGATGAAATCGCTCAGAGACTCGGACTTACCAACGCGCAGGTGATCACATGGTTTCAAAACCGCCGCGCGAAACTGAAGCGTGAGCTTGAAGAGTTAAAAAATGACGTCACCGCGGCTAAAAAGACGTATCACCAGTCGGATGCTGAGGAAAACATGAAATTAGAACTTCTGGAATCAAAGGGGGTGTCATCGCCGTTCTCAGAGAGCGGAGGTTCTGATAAACTGGACGAGGAGATGGAAATCACGGAAAAGGACGAGGATCACATTTGTGATTGAACGAATAGTGCTAATACTGTTTTATTTATTGTTCGCATTTCCGTCTCCGGTGTTCACTTTTGGATCGACCAAGACAATGACAGGGCGTGCCGAAAGAGAAACCGGGTGGAACATGTTGTCGAGATGACTAATTCGAGTTCCTGTTCTTTAAAAGGAGTGCGACACCAGTTATACATGTATATGACTGTATTTGTTGCGGGACCTGTTTGTACGCGTGTTTCCGAACCACGTGATATGGACTCGACGGATCATGTGTGTGCTCTCCCGGTAAATACGGGACAATGGCGAAGTTGTTGATTTTTTCCTCATTTTTTAAATATACACCAGTCAATGACAGCATGTTTTTAATTTCTTCAAATGGCAGTCCCTTGTGCGTGCCATAACCACCGATGAACAAGCAGAATCGGGAACAAGGGCTACGATGTCCTCATTGGGGGGATGTACAACGTCTTCATGGGGCGGGCAAGGGACATACTGTCCTCCTGGGTGCAATGGATACAAATATCCTCATGTGGGGTGTCACGATATCAAACGCTTGTTAAACCATGTTGAGTGCACCGTTCCCTGGCAAAGGGTAAATGTGAACAAACAAAACGATATTTTTTTTTTAAACATATTTTATTTGTAGTATAATACAAAATGGATTGAGGCACAAGTTACAAAACTTAATGAGCCCCTCTCCGGTATACATTGGTACAAACAATTTGTTTAAATAAGTGGCACAATAAGTAACTTATTTACAGCTGCATGTGGTGAATGGAAAAGATGATGATGGAAGATTGTAACAGTTATTGAGGAAGGGTGAGAATGAGAATAATTGGTGGGGGGGGGGGTGCCAACGCCGAGTATGCATGCTATGCTGAGGCGGAAAAAAAACATATGTGTTAATTGATAAACTAATTTATTATCGTAAAATTTTACTGGAAACGTTTAGTCTCCGCGATAAAATGTTGGACTATATATTTTGAACAAAACGATGTGTTAGACCATTATCATCATATAACAAGGACATGGCAACTATATAGATTAGTAACTTAGTTCTTATTGTTTAATATTGATAAGTCTCAAATGACGAAATTTCGCAGTTTGAAACCATTGTACACATTATTATTATTATCCATCTCTTAACTATTTCTGATTGGGCAAATACCGTCACATGATACTCTGGGAAAAAAGTCATATTGGATTCACTGAAGTCATGCATATTGGACTCGAATCGAGTCCAATAAGTCTTTTGTAAAAGTTATCGGGACTTTGTGAAGTCATCTGGATAAATATAGATGGATAATCAAAATGTCTTTATACAATGTTGTGTATATTATGTGTTTTCTTGTATTCGTCCAGGTTGTGATGAAAAGTCATTTGGGGGAGACGCGTAGCGTCGAGTCCAATGAGACATTTCACCACAACCTAGACCGTGTGTATATGTGCGGCATTTCCTCCGTATATATACCAGTTATATAGTATTATGCATGGTGTCTAATGACTCTAATCGGATGCGGAATATTTGAGGGAGAAGATATTTATATTGCAATGCCGCCTGATGTATATATGGTTAATCAACATATTGATGAAACACCAAGGTATCTTGCTGTCCCCTCGCTAATATGGTCAAACCACTACCATCACATAATACATAATGTAAATACTCTTACATTTTTTATTTATTACTTTTGTTAATTACAATTCATATTAATTTTATCCTGTCAATCTCCAAATGAACATAGACAGTTCCGATTATCGAATATGCATCGTGCATGAAATTAAAATCTTTAAAAATTACTTCTTCTGACAAAAACGCTCTTTGAAACATTCTTTCAATTTTATTATTATTGTTTTCTTTATGAATGTCGCCTTTATTTAGTCAATATATATATTTTTCGAGAGAAAAAACTCTTTTCTTCATATATTCATATATTTTTCGAGAAAAAAAACTCATTTCTTCAAAACATTGCGTTACTTCAAAACGTTATAGTTGTACATTAGTTTTGACATTATGACATAAAAATGCGACTTACCAAATTTCGAATGAAACCAATGAAAATCATTGTGATCAGCTGAGTTGGTCATGTTCACATGATATAAGTCAATTTTGTGGCAGCTGTATTTGACGGATCGTTTTTTTATTTTTGCGGTAAATATAAATTGTGTTGTGGGAATTTGGATTGCCGAATCTACCAGAACATAACATACACCATTAATGGACGTTCTTTTATAGCAATACCCATTTTTCAGGTTATAATTTGAGTTTTAGATGTAGTTATAAATATAACAACGCGCTGCTGGACCAATTTGGTGCCATCTAGATGGTCCCCGTGAAGTTATATAGAACACACACAGACAAATATTCGCAAAACAATATAGGCGCCAAAATGTGGCGTCTTTAACCCAGCACATGATTTGATTCCTCGTCATTGGAGAAGAACATATATGAATTTGAGGAAATTGGCGCTAAACATATTTTTATCAGTATTTTTGGTGACCCTCCTCTCCCTATTTCTGACAAGCGGCACCACTTTTGTTTGACATCTTTAAACCACACACTTAGTCTCATTATGCAGATGAATATATAGGAAATTGGTGGAAATCAGTGACTAAACAAATTCGTATCGAATTTAGTGCCCTATCTTGTAACCAAAACGGCACCAATTCGGCGTCTTTAAATCACACGAATAGAGTCCTTGTATCATGGAGAAGAATGTGTATCAATTTGGTGGAAATAGGCGCTAAAATATTTGCACCAATGTCGGTGTCCCGCTCCCCTCCAGCTCACCCGTGACTGGAATGACTAAACATATTCTTATCAAATTTGGTGCACCCATCTCTCACCCAAACGGAACCAAGTTGACGACTTTAAATGGAGAAGGATGTGTGTCTATTTGGTGGAAATCGGAGCTAACATTATTTTTTATGAATATTGGTGCCCCTTTCCCTTTCCAGAACGCCTGGCTCGAACGGCGAATCGGCATCTTTAAACCTACACATTAGATTCCTCATAGCATGGATATGATTATGTATAAATTTGTTGGAAATTGGCGGCTAGTGTAATTGCCATTGTCACATTAAATCATGTGAGGTAAACGGCACCTATCCCATGACACTTCCTGTGTCAATTGAGTTCCCCCTGCATAGCAATGTTCAGCTCTCAGAGTCCAACCGTTTTGGTTGCCTATAATTATTAATTAATTGAATAAATTTTGAGTACCCCTTTAAATCACGAGGTCGACGACATATATATCATAACACACACTCCCCGAGTCAAGTGACCCATGTGTACAAATATTCGGCCAAGAGAACCAGCCTTCTCGGAACTCGAAACACTCTTAGCCGGTCGAGGTTAAACGAACCAAAGTGGGTTTTATATAAGCCACCTTATATGACACTTTGTCCGAAAATTGATGAGGTAAATTGTCCAATTTGTATGGGTTCGCATATCCATATCTGTATATACGAATGTCTGTCTGTCTGTATTCTATTTAAATTCACGGGAGACCATCTACGTGGCACCAAAGGGGTTTAACATGGATACATTTTACGATGAAGGTAATGGTGTAGGTTAGCGTTTTCTAAAGAGAGGCTGTTATTGTTAGGGGCATAAATGGGGGGGGGGGGGGGCAAACAATTATGTCGCCGATTACCACCGAACTTATACATAATCATCTCCATGACATCAGGAGGCTAATTATGTGGTTTAAAGATATCAAAAGTGTCAGGTGCATGGAGGTGGAGAGGGACACCAAACTTTATATATAAAAACAGATATATTAGCGCTCTTTCCACCAAATTGATACATTTTCTTCTCTGTGCTACGTGGAATCTAATCGTGTGGTTTAAATACACCACCTATATAGATGCGGTTTGGGTGAGATATGGGGACACTAAATGTGATACGAATTTGTATAGTGGCCTATTTACACCAATGCTATATATAGTCGTCTTCACAATGAGTCTAATCGTGTGGTTTAAAGAGTCCCGGATAGGGGCGGTGTCACAAATTGTTTTTGCATAGCGCCAATTTCAACCAAATTCATACACGTTCTTCTCCAATGGAATAAAATTGAATGGGTTAAGACGCCACATTTGGTTCATATATTTGCGATGTCTTTCTGTCTGTGTGTGTTCTATATAAATTCGCGGGGGACCGTCTAGATGGCACCAGCGGAGCCTATATATAACAGCGATAACATTTTTCGAGGAAGATAATAGTGCGGATTACAATTTACGAAAGTGAAGCTGTTGGTGTCAGGGGCAGAAAAAGGGGAGTGCAGCAAAAATGATGAAATAATTCTGTCGCCGATTTCCACCAAGCTTTTACATAATTATCTCAATGATATGGCGCCGTTCGATTTGTGGGTGCACGGAAGGGGAGAGGGGCACCACAATTTATTAAAAACAAATAAATTTAGCGCCGATTTCCACCAAATTGATACAATGTCATATACTTCTTCATTCATGCTATACGAGGAATCTAATCGTGTGATTTAATGACGCAAAATGTTGCCGTATGGGTGAGAAATGGGGGAGGGCACTAAATTTGATAACAAAAAAATGTTTGGTTGTCGATTACCACCAAACGTATACATACTCTTCTCCATGCTATCAAGAGTCAAATAGACATGGTTAACCCTTTACACAACAGAACGGCCCTGTGCCAATGAATTATCTTATATATGCGAGTCGACCATAGGTCGCCTCGCATATATAAGAGAATGCATTGGCTTAACACATTACAAATTATAAAATTGTTAAAGAATGTAAGAAAAAATGGTAAAAAGTGTTAATTGTTTTTTTTTTTTAAGCCAATGCATTCTCTTATATATGCGAGGCGACCTATGGTCGACTCGCATATATAAGAGAATGCATTGGCACAGGGCATAACTGTAACCATCACAATGTGGTCAATGAACCGGTTCCAATGATATCCACATTTGTATGGTTCTATTGAGACAGACCGAAGATATTTTAGGCTGTTGAAGCTTTATTTGGCCGGTTTTGGCCGGTTTGTTGGGTAAAGGGTTAACATACAGTAATGCTCTAAGTAATCGACTTCTTAACCACAGCAGAATTAGGGTAACTTTTCAGGATTTAGTCAGCCTGATTTAGTCGGAAATATGGCTTGTTGCCATTCATCGGAGAGCTCTCGATGAGAGCTTTCCGATGAATGGCAACAAGCCATATTTCCGACTGAATCCTGAAAAGTTACCCATAATTCTGCTGTTGTTAAGAAGTCGATTGTTTAGGGAATTACTGTTTATCAAAAGTGGCACCGTTCGAGTCATGAATGGGGAAGGGCACAAAAGCTGATACAAATATGTTCAGCACTAATTTCTACCAAATTCATACACGTTATTACCCAATGATGCGATGGATCAAATGATGTTGGATAATTACGCCACATTTGGTGCCGCTTAGGTTAGGGATGGATAAAGGAGGATCGCTGGCATTGATGATAATGATTTAGTCGCCGATATCCACCAAAGTTTAATATAGCTATTTCCACAATTCGTTCTAAGGCGTTTCGGCGTTCGAATTGCGCAACCTCGACAAATGTTGACCGAATTAAGCGATTCAACTGTTATATATTCTCAATTGTAATATGCATATGGGGACGGAAATCATGGCAATCGTATAGTGAGCTGGCAAAGTTATACATAGAAGAAAGCATTAAATGTAAGGGACTTTGCACCACCAGAAGATGGCATGTTAGAATTACTCATGTTAACGCAATTGAGTCTGTCCCACATTTTCCACAAATAAGATACATTTTGTCAAGAGAGATGGAAATATATGGAAGGCCTGTTCAAAAGTAGTGGGCACAGTATACAGTCAAATATATAGTGACGCTACCCCACACAGCCAAGCCTGCAAATAGTGTTCATGTCATTTGTAGAATGAGGTCCCACAGAGGGGGAATTTAGTAACGCTACCCCACACATATGTCTTCTGAGATAAAGAAAACAAAGTCACTATAGCACATGACGTTTCAGGATCCCATAATGCATTTGGCAAGAATACATCTGCCCGATACAGATTATTTCGTTATGTTTCGAACAGACTCATAGTCTAACATAAACCACTTAAAATATCGCTCTGTGTCGAGCAAATGTAGCTGATATATAGCAACAGTTATTATTAACAGAGAATAATTAGACAGTATATATAGCACCATGAACAGAGCAGCAACTGGACATTTCTGTATCTGTATCGTCATGGGGATATGATACCAGGTGTCATTATATATAAGAACCCTCTAGATTAGTTTACATATATATATTTAAAACCCAATTGTCGTCTATTATTTTTTGCGAACTAATGTGTTTATGATGACATGTTTTGATCCCAATAAAAATATTTTAAAAAGCAAAAAACAAAAAACAGACGTCAATTCCAACGACGTCAGCTGTATAATTAAAAAAAATTATAACGTCTGATGTACGTGCAGTTGTAAATAAATAAATACTTCTGTATTGTTGGGACGAATTAATTGCGATAAACCAAATTGACATGCATAATCTCGCCGGCAAGGTGAGCCACAACTTATAATGCATGTATACGAATGATGTTTTGTGATGCCATTGGATATGCAATTTATGAGAATGCGGGTAACACTTTGAGCAAGAGTATTCTCTATTCCCACCAATATGCCCATAGCAGAGGGTTTCACACCACATTAACATGTGCAACGCCGGATAACCCTACTAGTATAATAATATAAAAATACTTATAGTCAGATTTCGTCATGCCGACAAATTATTGGGATCATAGTTCATATGTAGGGAAATCTCAACAAGAACACAGGTTAATTTGAGACAGTGCAAATATTTTTGGATTGGGTGGGATTCGGACCCCGGCCCACGACGGCGAGCGCGCCTTGCGGCTCAAAGTCCGACGTCCATACCACACGGCCACCGAAGCAACCCCAAAAAAGGAAGCTCAAGTGGCCGCTGTACGTCGTACTTAGGACACTATATGCACATTTTAAGGTCTCTATAGTATATATATATATACTAGAAGATGACCCGACTTCGTCCGGGCTTTGACCTTGAATTTACCATTATGAAGGTCAAGATCAGGTGGGGTCAAACACCAACACCCCAAAAATGGTGGAAATCGGCCCAGCGGATACCGGGAAATCGGCCCAGCGGATACCGAGATACCCTATGCATCAAATTTCGTCCGTAAAAATCCGCCAGTTTAACCCGATTTGATTTCCACTCAAGTATATAAACGCGCCTCATATACACACGCTCATTAATTGTCAAGTTTCAACGTAAAGATAAATTACCATCGGTGCCCGAGATATCGCCAAGACGTCTAAAACAGTCAAATTCATCGACCGGTTAAGCGTTAACGTGATCTAACGTTATGACCTCTAACGACGTCATAGAAGTTACGCATTGTTTTTATCCTGATGGAAGATAATACCACTTCTTCTTGATAATTGAGGCAGATAACTAAAACGGATACATACGCATTATATATCGTTGGAAAGAGGAAACACGAAAGATTCTCACAGTGTCATTATTATGACTGGCATTTTATTATTCGCGCTGTTTCGAATCGATTTGTAAGCACCGAACTCAAATGAAAGTCCCGTAACACAGGGTAAAAACAGATTTGACCTCGACACGTGAAAAGTTTACCTCGGATCTGAAAATGAATATGCCTATGCCACTTCCCGACCGATAGTAACCTCACATACGAAGTTTCATCGAAATCGGGTCGGCCGTTTTCGAGTTCATCGCGAACACACACACAGACCACAGATACACAGACCACAGATACACAGACAGATCTTCCAAAATATATAATAGACTAGAAGGTGACCCGACTTCGTCCGGGCTTTGACCTTGAATTGAAGGTCAAGGTCAAGTGGGGTAACGATTTGACCAGTCCAAAACACTGCCAGGACAAAAGTACCCGACAAACGTGCCCGTCGAAGGTCAAGATCAGGTCGGGGTCACGACTCGACCCGCCCAAAACACTCAGTGGACAAAAGTAACCACACGAATCAAATTTCGTCGAAATCCCATCAAAATTCGCGATTTTACGTTGAATTCACCCGATTTCAAGGTCAAGGTCACATCGCACGGGCAAATGAATATGCGTATGAGACTCCCCATACGAAAGTACACCCACATACCAAGTTTCATCGAAATCCCGTGATATTCGGGCGTTTGACCTTGAAATGACCCGATTTCAAGGTCAAGGTCACGTCGCACGGGCAAATTAATAGGCCTATGCCAACCCCCGGCCGAACGTACCCCCACATACCAAGTTTCATCGAAATCCCGTGATATTCGGGCGTTTGACCTTGAAATGACCCGATTTCAAGGTCAATGTCACGTCGCACGGGCAAATTAATAGGCCTATGCCAACCCCCGGTCGAACGTACCCCCCACATACCAAGTTTCATCGAAATCCCGTGATATTCGGGCGTTTGACCTTGAAATTACCCGATTTCAAGGTCAAGTTCACGTCGCACGGGCAAATTAATAGGCATATGCCCGTTCCCGGCCGAAAATACCCCCACATACCAAGTTTCATCGAAATCCGCTCGGCCGTTTTCGAGTTCATCGCGAACACACAGACACACAGACAGACAGATCTTCCAAAATATATAATACTAGAAGGTGACCCGACTTCGTCCGGGCTTTGACCTTGAATTGTCCATTTTGAAGGTCAAGGTCAAGTGGGGTAACGATTTGACCAGTCCAAAACACTGCCCGGACAAAAGTACCCGACAAACGTGCCCGTCGAAATCCATCCGGTTTTACCCGATTTGACCTTGAATTGATCATTTTGAAGGTCAAGGTCTGGTCGGGGTCACGATTGGACCCGTCCAAAACAAACGGTGAACAAAAGTAACCCAACGTATCAAATTTCGTCGAAATCCCATCAAAATTGGCGATTTGACCTTGAAGTTACCCGATTTCAAGGTCAAGGTCACATCGCACGGGCAAATGAATATGCTTATGAGACTCGCCATAAGAAAGTACCCCCACATACCAAGTTTCATCGAAATCCCGTGATATTCGGGCGTTTGACCTTGAAATTACCCGATTTCAAGGTCAAGGTGACGTCGCACGGACAAATTAATATGCCTATGTTCGTCCCCGGCCGAAAATACCCCCACATACCAAGTTTCATCGAAATCGGTTGGGACGTTTTCGAGTTCATCGCGAACACACACACAGACACACAGACACACAGACAGACAGATCTTCCAAAATATATAATAGACTAGAAGGTGACCCGACTTCGTCCGGGCTATTCAAAAACCAAATTTCAAGTCGATTGCATGCTCCACCCGTTTACGAGATCTGGTCTGCGCATGCGCGAAGCTGGTGTCGCACGAGCTCGTCGACCCGATAAAATTCGTATCCGGGGCAAGATACATTCACATACCAAATTGCAAGTCGATAGCTCCACCCGTTTACGAGATATATAGCCCAATGTCATTTGCGGATACCTCGGCCGGTGATGAGTTAACGCGACATCGGCCGGTTAAGAGTTAACGCGATCATGTCACGATATGTTGATGGCGTAATATATTTACGCAATGATTTTCGATGAGCGAAGCATGGTCCTGCGTTCTTCCCGATAATTAAGGTAGAAACTTTAAACGTACACAGGCGTGTGATACATCATTGGAAAGATGAAGCGCCACAGATTCTAACCGTGCAAATTATATGACTGGCAATTTTTTATTCGCGCTATATCGAATCGATTTGTGAGCACCGAACTGAAATATATTAGCGCAAAACGGCGTAAAAACAGATTTGACATCGGCACGTGAAAAGTTGACATCGGATCTGAAAATCAATAGGCCTATGTTAACCCCCGGCCGAAAATACCCCCACGTACCAAATTTCATCGAAATCGGGTTGGTCGTTTTTAAGTTCATCGATTACACACACACAGACAGATACACACACACACAGATCTTTCAAAATATATAATAGACTAGAAGGTGACCCGACTTCGTCCGGGCTTTGACCTTGAATTGTCCATTTTCAAGGTCAAGTGGGGTCACGATTTGACCAGTCCAAAACACTGCCCGGACACAAATACACGACAAACGTGCCCGTCGAAATCCATCCGGTTTTACCCGATTTGACCTTGAATTTATTATTTTTAAGGTCAAGGTCAGGTCGGGGTCACGATTTGACCCGTCCAAAACACTCAATTGCAAAAGTACCCCCATGTATCAAATTTCGTCGAAATCCCATCAAAATTGGCGATTTGACCTTAAATTGATCAAGGTCAAGATCACGTCGCACGGGTAAATGAATATGCTTATGAGACTCCCCATACGAATGTACCCCCGCATACCAAGTTTCATTGAAATCACGTAATATTTGGGCGTTCGACCTTACCCGAAATTACCCGATTTCAAAGTCAAGGTGACGTCGCACGGACAAATTAATAGGCCTATGCCCGTTCCCGGCCGAAAATACCCCCACATACCAAGTTTCATCGAAATCGGCTTGGTCGTTTTCGAGTTCATCGCGAACACACACACAGACACACAGACAGACAGACAGATCTTCCAAAAGATATAATAGACTAGCCGATGAGCCCGACGTTCTCCGGGCTATTCAAAAACCAAATTTCAAGTCGATAGCTCCACCCGTTTCCGAGCTCAAATTTCAAGTCGATAGTTCTACCCGTTTCCGAGATCTGGTCTGCGCATGCGCGAAGCTGGCGTCGCACGGGCTCGGCGACCCGATAAAATTCGTATCCGGGGCAAGATACATTCACATAGCAAATTTCAAGTCAATAGCTCCACCCGTTTCCGAGATATGGTCTGCGCATGCGCGAAGCTGGCGTCGCACGGGCTCGGCGACCCGATAAAATTCGTATCCGGGGCAAGATACATTCACGTAGCAAATTTCAAGTCGATAGCTCCACCCGTTTCCGAGATCTCGTCTGCGCATGCGCGAAGCGGGCGCCGCACGGGCTCGCCAATACGACAACGTCCACCGCCTGGTCAAACTACACACACGTACCAAGTTTCGTTCCGATCGGTCGAGAATCGTAGATTTGTATCAATGACATACATACAGAAAGACAGACAGACAGACAGACAGAGGTCTTCAAAATATATATGAGACTAGAAGGTGACCCGACTTCGTCCGGGCTTTGACCTTGAATTGTCCATTTTGAAGGAGTGTTTCACATCACTTTAAGCCGATTTCAGCTTATCAGACATAAGACAACTGAAACGTACATGCACATCATGCATGATGTACAGAGATCGCGAAATCCACACAATAATGCACCACATTTACGTTGAAAATGAGCATAAGGGGCGCAACTTAAAACGCTCTTTTAATTCATACCGCTTTTGGGAAACGAAAATGTGAAACATCAATGCACAACGCATCAGTGCGTTCACGGATCACGACAGGGAAAATAATTGCGATTCATAAGATACAAGAAAACCATAGCCAGAAATGGTAACGCGCTCAAGATCATATATTATATACCCATGATTGTAATTATAGAATCTTTTTCATTTCTGTTATTTGTAATAGGCATAGCTTATCACAAACCAAAAATAAATATTATTGACATAATGTAAACGCCAATAAACGAAATTGAAATTCTCAACTACACCTTTTACCGGACTCGGCCTCGGGGTCACACTACAGCTCGATCTCGGGGTCGCACTACAACTTTTAATGTGTCCCAATAATTAACATTATATAAGTAGAACCCCCATGCGCCATGGCAGTGCTCAGGCGAAACACGAATTTGTACGTTAGTATACACGCGGCGCGCGTATTAACAGAGATGTTTATATCGAACACGTCTAACTTCACCCGCCAAGAGATAGTAGGCTATGGTTTTCGTCACCGTTTGGCAAGAAATCGTGACCAGTAGTAGACCAACTATATCTTGTTCATATAGTCGGTACAACACCCATTGCGAACATTACGCACGAGTATAGCTGCCTTACTAGTATTTGATGTTTTTATAGTGTGCAGTCTGGCACGTTTCTGTTGCACGGATTTCGTTTGGAAATTGAACATAACTGGCTGAATACTGGATAATCCTTTCCCGCCTCAGACAAAGACAACGATAGTATCTTTTTTATCATTGGCGGGCGGCGTTAGAAGTGTTATCAATCCAAACCTTCCCATTATAGAACAACATACAAACTTGAAAATTTGAATAATAATTAGGACATCTTCAAGCATAATAATTATGTAACGATACACACGCTCAGTATACTTGCATGCATATAAATACCCCATGCCCCTTTCCTATTATGCGTGCAGTCTTACATGCACATGTAGTTAATATCTCGTCCCCTCTCTCATTGTTGATATAAGATGGTTATACATGTATATACGCTGTATTATGTGTGATCTTTATGTGTCATTTCCTGATGGCCTGATCAAATACCTCAAATGATTCATCCGATTTGACACTATATATACTTTAAACTGTGAAATATATATATATATATGACGTGTTCTATAACAGACAATAACACATATATGAGCTCACTAATAAGATATGTCGGTTGTCAGATATCGACGTTCCTAAGTGTTAGTTTTTAAACTTTATGAATGTTTTGGCATGCAGGCGACCAAAATGTTCAAAGACCGTCTCTGATAAAGAGCATCCAATATTCTGTTTTCCAAAAGCGATAGACAACTAGAGGTGTGACTGCCCCAATGGGACACAGGATACCCCCTGTGTTTTAAAACACTAAGAGGTCTCAAATGTCAGTAAACATTAAGTTAAAATAATAAAAATAACAGATTTCCATTGCAAATGCACAACCCTAACCCCTGACCCTAATAATAAACCCTATTGACCGATAAATGTAGGAATACAAAAAGCTCGGACAAAATTATGCATGTGTCCTAAGTCGAAAAAGGGGAATAATTCCACACAATAAAAGTCGGACAGACGTGACAATCGCATGTGCACGGGTTCCCATGGTACTAAATATAAGTGCCAAGTTAAAAACAATGATCTAAACATGTAGAATAAAATATCGGACAAAACAATCGCAGGTGCACAGCTTCTCACGATGGTTGATGCCTGTGGTAAGTTTCACGGAACGATTAAAAAACGACTGAAAAACATTCCGGATAAATTAGTGTCCACGGACGGACGGACGACGGACGGACAAGCTGATTTCATTATACCCCCCCCCCCACAACTTTGTGCGGGGTATAATACACAGCGTTATCTTGTGTAGTCGTCGTTTTTTACGTATTAGTAATATTACAAGCTTTTGTGGGACACAATAATGATGGCGACTGTAAGAATATATGTTCATGTTCAGATTTCATGATAAGCGGTAGTTTGCATTAGGATACTTTCGAATAATTTGGTGTGAAGTTTAAAGGTACACAGTCGGATTCGATGGACCCCATATAATCAGATTCTAACAACAACATAATTTCTTGAAAAGCCGCTTCAATTATCAGAATTGATTAATTGACAAAAATAATGCTATAACCACTGTCGACTATATAGTATACAATTGCCCAAATAGTGTTATATATTAACATTTTGTTCAATTCAATTTGTTATCGAGAGTATGTCGGTCGGCATTCGTCGAATATTTGCCAGGCCGCCAACTATTCCAAGTGTTGAAAAATGATTCAAACAATCGATATTTGATAACTCAGAGCTTTGATGTGTGGGTTCCTCGACTCGAATCAAATATGTTTTACCCAAAATTCAAATCAATAGTAATTTTGATTTTGATTATTTAATGAACATGTGTCTATGCCACGTACATGGGAACATACCTTCACTTTTGGGGGGTTAAAGTTGGAAGCAATCGAGCCTCTAGATAAAGGTTTAACTGCACCGAAATATGCACGGTTTTCTTTGCAAGCAACCCCATCTGCACCATGTTAGAAAGCTACTAATTTCACAGCCAACACATAAAACAACAATGATAGAATGCTTCGTGACCCAATCATAATCCACGATCGTCGCTTATCTAGCTACCATTAAAATATTTTCATAGATTTATACATTTTTATCGATGAGGTGGAATGAAGTCTCGTTTCGATACAGGTTTTAATTTTCCCTCACTACAGGTGGCCGGCTTATTACAAGTAACATGATACGCTGTTTTGGTGCAATTTCGGTTTTATGACTTTAGAAATATTAAGATCAAAACTAAGTTAAATTCATATAGGACATCAGCGTATTATGCGTAATATTTTATGGTTCTTGCTTATGTCATTACAGGCGGAATTATATGGCGAGTCAATTGAGCGTTTATTCGTGTTCTCTGGCTAAATGATTCAATTCAGGGTTTCTCTGATGTGTTTCCGCTGGCGAGTCAAAGCATGTGATTTTGGGACCTTTTGTTGGTTTAAAGGTGGTCTAGCTCTTTCCAACAAGTTATATAGTTTCTTGGAAATCTAATATATTAATGCAAATGTGTGCATGTCTCTCTGTATGATGTATGTTCCATATAGCCTTCCACATTTATGCACCGATTGCTATGCAATTTGGCATGATTATCTAGTTCGGCTCTACTGGTAACATGAGCTGGTCTGAACTCTGCCCGACGTCGCCCTTTGACGTTATGGTGTCATATCTGTACGGGTATAACGATTGCTTGGGAACTATATATATACACTCTTATGACTAATGTGTAGGGTTTCTACACAAAATGTGTAGCCCTGCTACACAATCATTTTTTTAAATTCAATTTTGATCTTAAACATATTTGTGTAGTATTTGTGTAGATTCATATTCGTACACAAATTGTGTAACAATTTTTACACATAAATGGGTAAATTTTTACACATTTATACACAACTGTGTGTATAAAATCAACACATATCCCTTACACATTTTGTGTAGGTTCTTACACACACAGTTCGTAGACAAGAAATGCAAGTTCAGTAGTCCGACCTGTGGGTATAGTATTAAAGATATATGCAGATGTATATGTTAAAACTTTCATGGCGCATAGTGGTATGTAGTATTTTGTTCTGTACTGTGATTTTTTGCTTTGAATGAACAAACCAGGGTCGAGGCGTGATCGCATAATATTAGTATTATTACAACAATCATAACAAGAGTCTAAGGGCAGTAATCGCCATGAAACTTTTAACAAATAAATCCTCATATACTATTAATACTAAACACACAAATTGGAATTCTGAACTTACATCCTTGTCTACGTGCGCTGTAGATTGTATTCCAAAAAATATACTCAAACAATATGGCCGTCACGTATATAACAGACTATGAAACTGAAGGCACCACAATGCGCATGCTCTACGTTCTTACACAATTGTGTGTAACAAAATATACACATTATGTGTAGAACGGCACTTGGTCAATGTATTTGTATGTAAAACTACACATTGCTATGTGTATTAACCGGGTTTACACATTTGATGTGTAATCCTTTCTACACATTAGTTATAAGAGTGTACTAGCCAGATCGTAGTGAAATTTGGTACGGTCATGTATTCGACCCTCCGGGTAACATGAGATGCACCATGACTCCCACAACATCGCAATTTGACGTTGTGACGTCATATCCACACGGGCATCGCGGTTCTCCGAAACAACTGAGCGCATTTCACTGACATTTTGTGTGGTCATGTATTCCGCCAGACATTATTTGTGGTAATTATTTCAACGTTAATTTTGCACAAAAATTGTCCGTTCAAAGCCAGTACACCCGCTAGTAAAATAAAAAATCATGGAATCGAAGATACCTGTCCGGAATGCATCTATCAAAGATACCTGTCCGGAATGCTTCTATCAAAGATACCTGTCCGGAATGCTTCTATCAAAGATACCTGTCCGGAATGCTTATATCAAAGATACCTGTCCGGAATGCTTATATCAAAGATACCTGTCCGGAATGCTTATATCAAAGATACCTGTTCGGAATGCTTATATCAAAGATACCTGTCCGGAATGCTTATATCAAAGATACCTGTCCGGAATGCTTATATCAAAGATACCTGTCCAGAATGCTTATATCAAAGATACCTGTCCGGAATGCTTATATCAAAGATACCTGTCCGGAATGCTTATATCAAAGATACCTGTCCGGAATGCTTATATCAAAGATACCTGTTCGGAATGCTTATATCAAAGATACCTGTTCGGAATGCTTATATCAAAGATACCTGTCCGGAATGCTTATATCAAAGATACCTGTCCGGAATGCTTATATCAAAGATACCTGTCCGGAATGCTTCTATCAAAGATACCTGTCCGGAATGCTTATATCAATTAAAGATACCTGTCCGGAATGCTTATATCAATTAAAGATACCTGTCCGGAATGCTTATATCAATTAAAGATACCTGTCCGGAATGCTTCTATCAAAGATACCTGTCCGGAATGCTTATTAATATCAAAGATACCTGTCCGGAATGCTTATATAAAAGATACCTGTCCGGAATGCTTTTATCAAAGATACCTGTCCGGAATGCTTCTATCAAAGATACTTGTCCGGAATGCTGCTTCTATCAAAGATACCTGTCCGAAATGCTTATATCAATTAAAGATACCTGTCCGGAATGCTTATATCAATTAAAGATACCTGTCCGGAATGCTTCTATCAAAGATACCTGTCCGGAATGCTTATATCAAAGATACCTGTCCGGAATGCTTATATAAAAGATACCTGTCCGGAATGCTTATATCAAAGATACCTGTCCGGAATGCTTATATCAAAGATACCTGTCCGGAATGCTTATATCAAAGATACCTGTCCGGAATGCTTATATCAAAGATACCTGTCCGGAATGCTTATATCGAAAATACCTGTCCGGAATGCTTATATCAATTAAAATTTATTTTATTTCGAATAACAGTACTGGTACAATACATAACAAATTTGTTTTAGTTTTGCAGGCTATTGTTAGAATATAGACTTCTAGTAGTTCCCTAAAATGTACGGAGTGTAGCAAGGGGGGTAACTATCATGTTAGCACTCCACACAAGACAAAATGTCATTTCGATTAAGATATTTTACAGGAATAAACAACTTTGTTGCGCCTCTACAGACAAAATATATACCCAAACTTAAGTTTTATCTTTGTTTCATTCATATGAAAATGTATGTTTAGACTTGCAATTTAGTTTTATAAATATTAAGTTGTTGTTGTAATTGTGGCCCGGAAGAGATAGACCATCTTCAATGTATTTGGGCTTATCGTCATTTCAGCTAATACGAAATTTAACGACGTTGACAGACTGCATGATGGATGGAGGAATGACCGCACAAATTGTTAAGTTAACTCCATTGAACGTAGACACTTAGTATAAAGCATGAACGGTGAACCCCATATATTGTACAACCGACATAAATTGAATACTATTATGTTGTAGTGCCTCCACTCGGGAGAGTTTATATGTACATGTATATATGATTACATTTAAATTACATATTATATACAGTAAGTTGGGTAACAAACCATGTCCTATTCGCACTGTCTATCACCGAGTAGATGAACGATAAACATTTATATGCATTAGTATATATCATATAGTTGCTGTCGCTGTTGTTGACCATTTTGCATATGTTACATATCCTGTTTGGATTAGAACCCGCTACGACATCGTTGGATGGGTTTGTGCTGACCTACATGTATATGTACTTTACCAACTACGTCACCGGGTGACATGATTATGATACACTGAACGGCTTAAAGTGCCCAGTATAATATCAGTTTAGATAATCTTTAGACATATTAGGGTGTATACACACTTGTATGTATAGTACATGTATGTCAAATCGATGTATATCGCATGGCCACACCATTCATTTATAGCATATATAACCTGCGCGCGAGCCGAAAATTCATCACAAACAGGCAAGAGAAGTGGGTTGTTATGAGCGATTGTCAAACTGACATTTATTAGGAAATGGTATGCATGTCATATAGGCATATATCGCGGATACGGAAATTAATCAAGTCTGTCTGATATAGCTGGCAATTTGTTAATATAAATCGTTTATTATCATCCGTTACACGAAGAGTATACGAACAAACATTATTATACATCATAATTCAAATATTTAAAGGATTACACAGTTGTAGCATTTCTCAATCAGTATCGATGGCCGCTAATCACCTTGTGGCATCACTTCATCTATTGGTGAACAGGCGAACCCTCCACCACAACCTGGACGTATGACATTAGCAGACACATAAAAGTTGCGACTAACACCAAAGAGATATATGCGTGGATATACAATGATGATGGTATACTTTTGTGTGAACGATGAAAGTTTATCCGACAATGGTGCTATAAATGCAAATTCTTAAAATTAATTATTCACATTGTCTATGTTTGTGCTTTGTGTTACTTTTATTATTTTGTTAAATGTATTTGTTTCGGAAAGTTTTTGGTGAAGAGGAATTGAAGTCATATATTATTCTTAAATGATCTGCCACAATCTAATGTCAAAGAAACGGTTCATTGTTTGGCTCGACAACGTATGCATTCCAATCGCTGCATGTTATAACACGTCGTCCTTGCCGTCATCCTCCTCAACCACATCATCGCCACCATAATCACCACCACAACATCAGTATCTACATCATTGTCACACTACTTACCACCATTATCACCACCACAATACCACCACACTATCAATATCGTCAGCATCATCACCACAACATAAGTATAGCCAGTATCGCCATCATCATCAGCATCATTATCATCATCATCATCATCATCATCATTACCACCATAATCATATCAGTATCGACATCATTGTCATCCTCCTAACAACTATAATCACCACCACAATACACCAGCACCACACTATCACTATCGTCATTATCCTATTCATCATCATCGTCAGCGTCATCATCACCACACCATCAGTATCGACATCATTGTAATCCTTCTCACCACTATATAATCACCACCACACCACCACCACCACCACCACCACCACCACCACCACCACCATACTATCACTATCGTCATTATCATATCCATCATCATGGTCAGCGTCATCACCACCACAACATCATTATCGACATCATTGTAATCCTCATCAACACTATATAATCACCATCACAATACACCACCACCACCACCACCACTACCAACCTATCACTATCGTCACCATCCTATCCATCATCATCGTCAGCGTCATCACCACAGCATCAGTATAGTCAGTATCGCCAACATCATCATCATCATCATCATCACCCACACATTATCAGTGTCGACAATAACGTCATCATAATCAGCCTGCTACTCTTCACCAACACCATCATCAAAATCAACGCAATATCAGTATCATCCTCGCCGCCAGACTGCCACCTTCATGATCATCATCATCAACAAAATCACCACAATATCGGTACATGTATCGTCATCATCGTCATCCTTCTCTGTTACATCAACATCATCATCATCAGCATCATCATCATCATTATCATCATCATTATCACCGTCATCACAATCACAACCACAATATCAGTATTATTCTCGCCGCCAGACCGCCACATTCATGATGATCATCATCACCAAAATCACCACAATATCGGTACATGTATCGTCATCATCGTCATCCGTCTCTGTTACATCAACATCATCATCATTATCAGCATCATCGTCGTTTCATCATCATCATCATCATCTTCACCGTCATCACAATCACAACCACAATATCAGTATTATTCTCGCCGCTAGACCGCCACCTTCATGATGATCATCATCAAAACCACCACACTATCGGTACAAGTATCGTCACCATCGTCATCCTCCTCTGTTATCTCAACAGCATCATCATCATCATCATCAGTATCATCATCATTATCATCATCATCATCATCATTATCATCACCATCATCACAATCACAACCACAATATCAGTATTATTCTTGCCGCCAGGCCGCCACCTTCATGATGATCATCATCACCAAAATCACCACACTATCGGTACATGTATCGTCACCATCGTCATTCTCCTCTGTTATCTCAACAGCATCATCATCATCATCGTCATCATCATCATCATCATCATCATCGCCACCACAACAACATCGGTATCGTCATCATCGTCACAATCTTCATCATCACCATCATCACATTCACAACCACAATATCAGTATCATCCTCGCCGCCAGACGCCACCATCCTCATGATGATCATCATCACACAAATCACCACACTATCGGTACATGTATCGTCACCATCGTCATCCTCCTCTGTTATCTCAACAGCATCATCATCATCGTCATCATCGCCACCATAACACCATCGGTATCGTCGTCATCGTCATAATCGTCATCATCACAATCACAACCACAATATCAGTGTCGTCAGCATCGTTATTCTCCACTGCGACCTCAACGTGACCAACATTATAACTACAACATCAGTATCGTCATCAACGTTACAATAATCGTCATTATCGCCATCATCATCACCATCATCACCACCATCACGTCATCGCCATCAGCACCACCACCACCACATCGTTAACATCGACACCGTTATCACCACAACATAATAATCGTCATATCTGCACAATCTACACAACTACCACCACAACAACAGTACCGTAATCATCGTCATTATCATACTCGTCATAATTATCATCATCATCATCATCATAAGCATCATCATCATCATCATCACCACTACAATATCAGAATCGTAAATCATTGTCTTCATTATCGGCATCATCGTCATCATCATTACCACCACCACAAATACAGCATCGTCATCACATTACCAGTATCGTCATCACCATCCCTTCTGCATCGCTATCATCATCATCATCATCATCATCGTCATCATCATCATCATCATCATCCTCATCACCATCGTCATTAACAACATCGTCATCAACTCGATATCTGTATCTGTATCATCATAATTGCCCTCCTCCTCATTATCATCATCAGGACAACCACCATCACCACCACAAGTCCTCCTCCTCACCACCACCACCACCACATTATCAATATCGTCAACACCCTCCTCATCTGCATAACCATCGCCACGATCATCATCACCACGTTATCAGTATCGTCAACATCACTAGCATCCTCCCCACCGTCAGCATGGGTATCACCTCAATATCAGGATCGTCATACCCCTCTTCAAGATCATCATCATCACCATCATCACCACCACATATCAATATTGTCAGTGTCGTCATCTTCCTCTTAAGCTTCATCTCACCATCAACGCCACCATCACCACCACGGCATAAGTATTGGCTTCATCGTCATTCACCTCTTCATTGTCGTTATCATCTCCATCACCATCATCACCACCACGATACCGATATCAGATGTAACGTCGCAAATGAATCAATTTCGCACATATTCTTTGACTGTCCATTGGTAAGAACGTTTTAAATACCACTCAGGCCTGGCTAGATCGCTATCAACTGGCATCTCGCTTTCTCGGAAAAAAACATTCTTTTTGGGATTGGTGCTTACAATACAAACAACAAACTAAACTTTCTTATACTATCAATTCTGAAATATTATCTGAAAAAACAAAATTTAACCCCGACGAACTCTCTCTCTGAAATTACTCATTCGAGAATTTTAATTACGATATAAGTCGTATCGATATATTGCACTGAACTCCGACGATCTGAACCATTTCCAACTCATTTCCATTTCATCATCTTCTTCATTATCCTCTTCGTCATCCTCGCCATCAGCGTCATACTCATCATCCTAATCACCAACATCACCACAATATCAGTGCCGTCGGTATCGCCATCATCATCCTCTTCACCATCCTCACCATCAGCGTCACACTCATCATCCTGATCACCATCATCACCACAATATCAGTGCCGTCAGTATCACCATCATCACCTTCCTCGCCATCAGTGTCATACTCATCATCCTGATCACCATTATCACCACACTATCAGTGTCGTCAGTATCATCACCATCATCAACATCATCATCATCACCTTCCTCGCCATCAGCGTCATACTCATCATCCTGATCACCACCATACCACAATATCAGTGTCGGCAGTATCATCACCATCATCAACATCATCATCATCACCATCCTCGCCGTCAGCGTCATACTCATCATCATGATCACCATCATCACCACACTATAAGTGTCGGCAGTATCATCACCATCATCAACATCATCATCATCACCTTCATCGCCGTCAGCGTCATACTCATCATCCTGATCACCGTCATCACCACAATATCAGTATCGTCAGTATCACCATCATCACCTTCCTCGCCATCAGTGTCATACTCATCATCCTGATCACCATCATCACCACACTATCAGTGTCGTCAGTATCATCACCATCATCAACATCATCATCATCACCATCCTCGCCGTCAGCGTCATACTCACCATCCTGATGACCATCATCACCACAATATCAGTGTCGGCAGTATCATCACCATCATCAACATCATCACCAGAATAATAATCACTGTATAAGTATCAGTATCGTCAGTATCACCATCATCACCTTCCTCACCATCAGTGTCATACTCATCATCCTGATCACCGTCATCACCACAATATCAGTATCGTCAGTATCACCATCATCACCTTCCTCGCCATCAGTGTCATACTCATCATCCTGATCACCATCATCACCACACTATCAGTGTCGTCAGTATCATCACCATCATCAACATCATCATCATCACCATCCTCGCCGTCAGCGTCATACTCACCATCTTGATCACCATCATCACCACACTATCAGTGTCGGCAGTATCATCACCGTCATCAACATCATCACCAGAATAATAATCACTGTATAAGTATCAGTATCGTCAGTATCACCATCATCACCTTCCTCGCCATCAGTGTCATACTCATCATCCTGATCACCATCATCACCACACTATCAGTGTCGTCAGTATCATCACCATCATCAACATCATCATCATCACCATCCTCGCCGTCAGCGTCATACTCACCATCCTGATGACCATCATCACCACACTATCAGTGTCGCCAGTATCATCACCATCATCAACATCATCATCATCACCATCCTCGCCGTCAGCGTCATACTCACCATCCTGATCACCATCACCACCACAATATCAGTATCGTCAGTATCACCATCATCATCATCATCATCATTATCATCATTATCATCATCATCACCATCATCATCATCCTCTTCACCCTCCTCGACATCAGCGTCATACTCATCGTCCTGATCACCGTCATCACCACAATATCAGTGCCGTCAGTATCACCATCATCATCATCATCATCATCATCATTATCATCACCATCATCATCATTATCATCCTCTTCACGATCCTCACCGGCAGCGTCATACTCATCATCCTGATCACCGTCATCACCACAATATCAGTGTCGTCAGTATCGCCATCACCATCATCATCATTATCATTATCATCATCATCATTATCATCATCATCATTATCATCATCATCATCATTATCATCATCATCACCATAATCATCATCCTCTTCACCCTCCTCGACATCAGCGTCATACTCATCGTCCTGATCACCGTCATCACCACAATATCAGTGTCGTCAGTATCGCCATCACCATCATCATCATTATCATCATCATTAGCATCACCATCATCATCATCATCCTCTTCACAATCCTCGCCATCAGCGTCATACTCATCAATCTGATCACCATCATCACCACAATATCAGTGCCGTCAGTATCATCACCGTCATCAACATCATCATCAGAATAATAATCAC
This sequence comes from Siphonodentalium dalli, assembly GCA_032622095.1. NCBI lineage: Eukaryota > Metazoa > Mollusca > Scaphopoda > Gadilida > Siphonodentaliidae > Siphonodentalium > Siphonodentalium dalli. The sequence goes on from CP136062.1 coordinate 60,004,231, forward strand.
TGTATAAGTATCTTCGTCATCTTCCTCCTCAGAATCATCGTCTTCAACACCATCTTCGCCATCACAAGTATCGTATGTATCGTCATCATTGTCATCTTTTTCGTCTGCATTGTCGTCAACACCATCGAAATAAAAGTATTATCACCGTAAACACAACAATGTGAGTATCGCCATCACCGTCATCACCATCGTCCTCTTCTTCGTCATCAGCATCACAACCATTCCCACGACAGTGTCAATATCGTCGTCGTCATAATCATCATCATCATCATCATCATCATCATCATCATCCAGACTGAACCGAAACTAATACACCACATATGAAACTATGTGTGTTGATGTCATGATGTTGGCGATGGTCATCAAACACCCACATCAACTTAAGTGAACAAAGTTCCAGGGGATATACTAATATAATGGTAACACTTTCACTCCCATAAAGCAATGCGCTGTGATATGCTTGACACCCGGTTATCTAAATAATTCCTACGCGTCAATGATATCTCGCTAATGCGAACTAATAATTGATCATTTCGCTAACCAGACTGGACTGAATGTAATGACACAAGCAGAAGAAAATCTGTGTGTTGACAGACTTGAGAATTTATAGCGGGGTTTCACACTGTCTGGAAGCATATGCTTACACTTCGACGAACCACGACACGTTTAAATGGCTCTGTGGATGCTGATCGACACCTCTTGAGTGGTTTCTGATGGGCCGGTTAACTATTGATTCCGTCATTTAGGGAAGGCAATCCGTCTCCCATTCCTTCGTTAGTGTTAACCGGATGTGACGCATGACAAATTGATTGCCAAGAAGAGACCGCGCCAACCAATGATTACTGATCGTCAGACTGATTAGCTTCCTTCGTTGACGCTGGAGGTGTGACCGTATCAAACCACGCTAACCGGAATTTCATACTGAAATCACACCAGTGATGATTAAATTTCTAATTTCAACTAAGTTGGAAAATCGGGTTGCGTATGAAATTTTCGACTTTTCACTTAAACCAGCAACCACAAGGGTGATGAGCTAGTTATTGACATTTTGGCTGAAGACAGGCATCAAGCAAGCAGAACACATGAGAGCTAGCTAATAACTACAATAATATATTTTGAATTTGGGTAAAAACTCTCTGTAAATTGATTATGTTAACTAAATGTATAAAGATCGACACGATGGTTATTGCAATTCGTTCTTTCATTCACAATTTAAATAATTTGCATAAGGCTCTCTCTCTCTCTCTCTCTCTCTCTCTCTCTCTCTCTGCAATGGTGCAGGTTACACTGATGTATATATGTTGCATACACTCCAATGCTAACGTCATGCTGATGTGCATTAAATCACAATTGGAAATGTTCAATCTGCTTTCAGATTATACGAGCTGACATGTTGAAACTTTCCCAATAAATATACCATCAGCAAGGTTTTCCACGCTAAATATTATTGTCATTTTTGTAAATACACTGATCAATTCTAATAAGTCACCACATACCTCACCTTTAATAAATGGTCCTCTTGGTAAATGGAGTTTGGGGGAGAACGATTCTTTGATTTTTTGAAAACATTTTTATTTTAATTCCTTCAGCCAATCACAGCCAAGAGTGTTTTTACTGTTTACCACGTTTTATCCTCCCACATATCCTCGCTTCGTATTGTATTTACACCAGTAAAAAACCTGCACATGAACAGGGTGGGGGGGGGGGGTAATAAAACAAGCACATGCAGGTATGCCGGGGTGGGTGGGTGGTCAGAGAGGCAAAAAAAGAAATTGTACAACCTCATGTCAATTGTTTACTAAAGACCCTTTTGCGCATATTTGACAATTGTAACAGTTTAACACATATTATAAGGTGACATTAAGCTGACATGTTGCATGTGGGACGTTGCGGTGAAAAATTTCCTCCCAAAACCCTTAAAAAGAAACTTTGAGAAATGTAAATCTGAAATAAATAAACTTCTCCTCATGTAACTAAGACCTTTAGTTAAGCTTAGATCATTGTGTGCATGGACAAAGAGCGAGCAGCTCTCTCAAACATTAATGTGACTATCACTGACTATAAAATAATGTTCATCAGTGCATCAAGCTAATCAATAAATTATTTGCATGTCTATCAATTCAGATGATCTGTTGATCTCACAACACCTAAAGTATCCAAGTCTGGCATGGTGACTGCTTGTCATTTAGTATAAAAGAAGATTATCCAGTAGACTAACACGGGTTGTATGGAATAATGCTAGATAATGTGCTGGTTGACTATACTAATCAGGAAATCGTTAGAACTGATGGAATTGTGTGTATCCTGCACAATGACCTAGGTTTGCAGATATCAGCAACTAATAAAATAATATTTCCAATTGCAGCCTGGCAAATATCCTCTCTATATATGTATTTATTTTCAAAATATGTCGACTCTAGTTGGATTGAAGTTTAACAACTGATGTGTCATGGATATGTCTACATAATGTCAACAGTGACTCGAAAGTCAATATTGAGTTCACTGTCCTGAGATGTTATCAGCTTTAAATGTGTTAGAGCCAAAACACATGTTCGGTTCATGCAATAGCTTGCAGGCGGGGGGGGGGGGGGTTATATATCACTGGATATGCTGGGCTGTGTATTATTTGTTTTTGTAAAAGTGGATGCAAATACCTTATAATAGTGTTTTATGTGCACCTATCAGCTTCTGATGGGTTACTGTATTTGCCCACTATATTGATGCATTATAATTCCCATTTAGCAGTATGGAATTTGACCACCAGGAATGCCTATAGCATACCATCATCACGCACTGGCCTGGAAACTCCATTGCATATGTTTGAACTAACGGAGATAATTTCCCAGTCATACGAGTGATAGCAGTGAGGTTATTATGCAGTTTAGACCAAAATTAGTAAAAATTGGGGGTGTGTGTCAAAAACATGGGAGTAAAAAACAACTATGTTTGCACGTTTGGATGGTGGGTACCCGAAAATGCCCGATGCACAAAAACGGCGCACCTTCCTGCAAATGTTTTACTATACCCCCTGACATGAATTAAACGTTTTGCCAGTGTAAGGGTATGGGTGAAGCACATGCTCCCCACCTCATTCACGACAAACTTAGGTTTGTCAAACATTTGTCCCAGTGGTGACTAACTTAGCTTAGTCAAATGACTAAGGCATGACATTAGGCATACAGCCTAGGGTGATGTTAGTCATGTCGAATGTAAAATGGTTAGTTGAAACGACTAACTGGGACATTAGTCCACAATTCGTCTAGTCAAAATGACCAGCATTGGGTGATAACGGTTATTAGTCACTGGGGAGGAGACAATGTAATTTTTGTGGAAATTGTGTGTATATATTCCAATTTTCAACCAGATTATATATTTTCCAGAATCAGAGACAGAATTTAAAGGTTGATATGTATAACAATAGTTGTGTTACAGGTATGTTTAACTGGTTCATTCTGGGGACAGGAGCTTCACCTAAGTTGCTATGACCTGTGCTCCAATCCCCATTCGTTCACCCTATATTAGTCTGTTATAAACAAATTTGTTTTAAATGTATATAATGGGATGCACAATAAAATATTTAAACTGGTTATTTTGGCAATGAAATACAAGACTTTTATTATATTTTCATCAATTTTTCACGTCAAAATATAAATAATATCCCCACTCACAGAAGACCGAACGTTTTATCAGCACTGCGTCGTGACGTCAATGTGTGTTTCATTCGCTATTATTGCACGTTATTTTAACAGACATGGTTGCCCATTTGTAGCTTTAAGAATGTATTAGGTCTAACCGTGTGTCCCAACGCATGCTAACAATTTACCCAATATTAATTTACGGGTAAAAAAAGATCGCCCAACGCAGAGGGGAAATTACTGTTGGGTAAATTGTTACCCTGCGTTGGTTACAAACATTGCCCAACATTGGGTAAAGTTTACCTGACGTTCGCGTGGTGCTATATTTTAATTTAACTCTTTGCCCAACAAAACGGCCAAAAACGCCCAAATAAAGCTTCAACAGCCTAAAATATCTTCGGTCTGTCTCAATAACACCATACAAATATGGATATCATTGGAATAGGTTCATTGACCACGTTGTGGTGGTTACAGTTATGCCATGTGCCAATGCATTCTCTTATATATGCGAGTCGACCATAGGTCGCCTCGCATATATAAGAGAATGCATTGGCCTAAAAAATATCTTTTTTTTAACACTTTTTACCATTTTTCTCACATTCTTTAACAATTTTATAATTTTTTCTTACATTTTTTAACATTTTTATAATATTTTTCTACATTCTTTGACAATTTTATCATTTTTAATATGTGTTAAGCCAATGTATTCTCTTATATATGCGACGCGACCTTTGGTCGACTCGCATATATAAGAGAATGCATTGGCACAGGGCCGTTCTGTTGGGTAAAGGGTTAATCAACAATCTATATTAATTTTATCCAACGCGATTTAGAGTGCATAACGCTCTTTATCATGTGCAATAATTCGGGATTTGTGTTAGGCTCAGAGTACTGACATGTAAAGATCCAAAATATTTTTAATATTCCCCTTTAAAAATCAATATCTGACCAACACATCCTGCTTCTGCTATGCTGGACACATGGGTGGCCCAGGTGGGGTATAATTAATATATGTATATAAACCGTACCAACGGTAATTTGGTGCCTTAAAATCTGATAGGGCATCTTTATAACTCATCTTTGTGTCGATAACCCGTCATTGACACACAATACACCCAGCATTGGTACTATTCCGTCAAGTTGCTACTCGGATGGGTGATCACAATAACATTAAACCAACTCCAGTGGTATGGTATGCGCGGTAACTCTATTGAATGCTTGTCACACTGTTCACATTGAAGAGTTGCATGCATGTAAGTGGGATAAATCTATTAATTATTACCAGTTGTGTGTTTCCTGTATAGCGTATCGGTATTGATATCTGCTGACAGAATAGTTCCGTCGTAATTTCGACATGCATTTAAATGTGCGATGTCTCTATTAATAATTAAAAATATATACTCCGTCCGATTTCATAAAAATTTAGTCAACATTTTGTAAGTAAATTTTCATAATCATTCATTAGGAACAGGTATCGCGAACATCCGCGCAAAAGGTAATTAGTTGAAACGATAACAACTATTATAAACGGGGACGCTCTTTATTACGCAGCGCTTTGAGCGACGGAAGCATGCATGGACGCTCTTTATAATTTAGTGGAATTGTTGCTAAGCTGACAAAATTTTCAAAACGTGTTCAATCGTCCTCTTTTGATAGTCGATATATGGTCACAACCCCCCTAATATCACTATCGTGGGGTCCGATCTAAACGTATATGAATATCTACTCTGCACGAATATACAAAATATCTACTCTGGCTACGCCTGTAGAGATCATGCTCAACCTTTTCAGTCACTGGGAACTTGTCGTTGTTAAAACAGGGAAGTTTATAACATTAAAGCTACGTGGCGGTTACCGGGTTAAAAAACAAAATTCTCTGCATCGAAATAGTTCGATGAATAATTGAGCTACCTTTCTACCGGCATCGTATGTCACATTGGAATCATAACAATACACACTAAATTCAAAGTTGGTAAATTAACCCCAAAAGTAGTTAAATTTTACTACTTTAGGTAGTTCGTATTCATCCCGCTACCTTGGGTGGTTAATTTTACTACCTGATGGGTAGGTAAAAAATTAAATACCTTTGGTAGTTAAAATAACTACATTCGGTAGTTGAAATAACTACCCCCGGGGGCTATTTTAACTACCCAACGGGAGGCAAATTTTTAACTACTTTGGGTAGGGGGATGAATACGAACTACCCAGTAGTTAATTTTACTACCTGTGGGTGGTTGGAATTTTAACTACCTACGGGTAGTTAATCTGATAACTACTATTGGTGGGAAAGTTTTCTACCTAGAATGGTTAATCTAACTATTTTAATTGGTAATTCAAAGCTGTCCCATCTAACCACTCCAAGTAGCTATTTTACCTCTAAAGATAGTAATGACATGTGGACCACAAAATAAGACAATGCAGAAAATAATTTCAATATTTATTAAAAACAAAACAAAACATAAATATTTATATATATAGTTCAGAGCATTTGTGCTTTTAGCAAATTGCAATACAAGGTTTCTTACCAGGAATAAGTACATTAGCCTGCACAAAACAATGTCAATTTTGTGAAAATCGATGGATTCTAATAGTTGAAAATTTGACCCAATGCCAGGGAATCTCATCAGACTTCAAATGTCTTAAAAGGACACTAAAACTTATTTCATCCAAATTGATTATATAACCAAAATGGTTGTTGCAATCTGATTTGTCAATTTTTAAAAACAGCGATAAACTGAAATGGAGTGTCATTTGACCTCAGACGTCTTTAAAAAGCAAAAATGAGCAATAAAGAGCGTTCCTTTAAACATATGTAGCAAAATTGGACAAAAGTAAAACTAGTAATGCATGGTTAATATTTTGGATAGGTGCTGTGGGCATCAAATTATTTATAAATGGGCTACTAATCAGCAATAAAGAGCTTTATTATATTCTTAAAACATAGATGTAACTTTGTCAGGAGTTATATTTCAGCTGCTGTTTATCCCAGATACTTAATTATTTAAATGACTTGAAGGGTCGCAAATAACGCATTCTTAACATGAGCACTGATGCTACCCAGCTAAGGTTGTGCATAAAAAATTGCCCTAGGTCAAGTTTTTTTGGTTGCTCATATTAGAGTGAATCTGTTTTACCAAGAATCAATAAATTTATGTATATATAAAAAAAATGGAAGAACTAAGTGCCATAACTCTGGTAGAAAAGATATCTGACAATCCCTACTTTTGAACTCAAATGAGATATTGTTGTGAAAGATCCATATAACCAATATGAATGGAATTTGTTGAAGTTTGTTCATGTTATCATGCCAAAGGTCATATATAACATTACAAAACTGACATACTAAGGGCTATAATTCAGGTAAAATAAATCTTCAAACTCAATTGATATTTTCATGTGAAAGGTCCGCATAAAAAATTCCTGGTCTTTCACTGGGTCTCTACTTTATTCCAAAAAAATCACGTATTGGGACGTTTTTATCTATTTTAGAGATTTTTATTTGTTCAAACATATTTATATATATTAAAAATATTCACTTTGTGGGCTTTGCAATACTAATGGGAGTGCATGAACTAATGGTTGTGTTGTTTATATGCAGTTGTGGACTACACAAGAGTCGATAAATAATTCCAAAGAACATAACATGTTCATGTTCAAAATATTGTTTTATAGCTTTAACCAATAATAAAGAAGACGGAAGCACCCTTCAGACATGGTATCAGTCTTCAACCCAGAGAACATTACGGGCATGGATTAGTATCCCTCGTCACAACTGGGCGGAGCCACTCTCCCGTATCATTCATTACGAGCATCGAGACACCAGGTGCGTGGCATCAGAAATAGTATTGTAGCCTCTTTCATACCATTTCAGTCGAGTAGAGTCACAACAGCCCTCGCACCTCGCATAGCCATTAGCCAAAAGATAATTTTATAATTTTGTGTAGTCCACTTGAGGTAAAACACACCACTCTAGTTGTTATATGCAATGAAAAAATATTATTTACCAAATTGCCTTAATGTTTACAAGGAAAACATACTTTTTTGCCAACAATTGCACAGAGGCTGACATAATTTCATTATGATATTTAAAATTTGGCAATGGATAAAAATAATACCCATATAGTTTAACGAGATACAAGGCTTATTTTCACTCGTATATATAATTCACCAAATGGGGACCTTGCTAAAGCTTGGTTCCCCATTTGGCATTTGCTGAATCATACTCGCGAAACAAACCTTGTATCTCATAAAACTGTATGGATATTCTATATTTAACCATTCAACCAACTCACCGATGCGCTGCCCGGGAGTGACAACAGTCGTACCTCTCTTCCCTTGTGTCGCTATTCTCTGGGGATGAATTACGCAGGGTACAGATTCGCCAACAAGTAAATGTATAAGGGCAATTGAACATCATCACCAATCACCATTATCAAAAGAAAACTGTTTCCACATAAATGGGGCCGACCTAACCAGCAAGCGACTCAATTGTTGTCAGTGATCTGACATCTGATAGTAGAGCGAGATCTCTTGGAGATCCCAGTATTGTGGACAACAGCTGCAAACGAGGTAATTGGTCCAGGTAGAGGACACCTTTAGTACCATATTGGTCAATGACATGGTACCACACGTCATTCCGAAAATTTAACAATGACTGGCAGTCTAAATATATGATTAGATGTGTTTTAATTCATGCTAGGGACAATGATGACATAGCCATGTCGTTTTCACTAGCCATGTATATTTCACTCAAACCAATTAACCAAGCTTGTGTGGGTATCGTGCTTTGCTTTTCCAGTATATACCAAAATCATCAAATAAAATCATAAATGTGACATCAGATTTCTCCCCTGATGTACCGTTATGAAACTACTGAAATGTGCCAAAATTGGGTATAAGACAAAACATTGAGTATGTGGCTCTTGGGTTTGGGAGAAAAATAATCCATGACCTGGGATGTGGGCATAGAAAAATCTCATCTTCCGGACCAGCTATTGGGTCCGGACAATCGGCCGAAATATCTTGCCTCTCGGGGTGAGATCTTTCCATCCCCACACCTCAGGTCAGGATGAATAATATTATTTTTATCTCAATCTAACTTCAGCTGAACATGCACTGCGCCCATAATGTTTTGCATTCAGAATTTTTTATTTCTGGTATAGTTACAAAGAGCTTATAAAGTCAATGAAAATGTCCCTGATTCTAATCAGATGTTCATGACATGCATGTGCTATCAACTGATACAGATGACAATCAGCCATGACATGAGGATACACCTGTTGCGTTTTGTCAATACAAAAGAACGATCAAGTTTTACATGTGTATATCACCTGGATACACATGTGTATAATCAGTTCTCATTAAAATTAGGCTCTCAGGCTGGAATAAGCTACACATAACAGTCCTAATGAATATACACATGTAACTATAAGTCACATAACCGCCACTATAAATAGTTTATGCATGCAATTCCTGTTGTATAACATCAAAGCGCAGTTTTACGATTGACAGAATGTTATCTCCTGTTACTTGAATTTTGGCGAATAAGAAAAACGGGTGCTAACTGTTGAAATTCTTGGAAATACTTAATTCTATTCTCCTTGATGGCTATTATTGATAATTTCTGGACTCTTCAAATGGACACACATTAGTGTTAAATTAGTTGTAATCACAAATTTGTGAACACTGAAATAAGCATTGTGACCAGATATGACAGGAAACTTATTATGCTATTTTAGCTATGTGTCGAGAAACTCTGGAGCCGATGAAAATCGTCAATATACTGATTGGCTTCATCACTTTACTGTTAAATGTTGTGATTGACTGACATTGATGTAAAGATTCTTGGGGATAATGGAAATACCAGATATTTTCTTCATGAATCTTTAATGCATATATAGCTTGTTCAAGAGTGTAATTTAGTTAGAACTGTTGTATTTATGTAATACACACGCTTCACACATCTCGATGATACTGAAATTAATATATGAAATAATAGAAAAAAACTCTTCAAGGTGACATGCAACAGTTTTAGAGTGATCTGGGCCCCCACATCTGATCCCAAAAAGTGGAAAAGTGTAGGTTGTGTTTGTGTAACTACCACACTTTTCAGTTAGATGAGAATCCATCCCATATTTTATGAGTTCAAGGAATACTATTTCACATGCGGAATATCCGTGTCGCACAATAGGCCCATAGCCCCATAGGGGATAGCCCCAAAATTGTCTATTTGATCATATCAGATTTTGAAAACAATTTTGAGACAGTCCGTAAACTCTTTCTTTTCTGGTCAAATCGTATCATTGGCTCTGTATTCAATTAGAATTATAAGATATACTTTGTAAAAGAATGAATACATGTATCACTTGACTTTTCATGTTGCAGAAATATGCTATGTGTTGGTAGAAATCAACAGCGAAGGCTTTATCCTCAATCGGTGATGTGACAAAATATGGGGAGATAGCTAGGTCATGAAGTTTTCCCTCAAAATGCGAAACATATCTCAAAACATTGAAATGTTACACCAAACATCACTAGATAGGAGCATTTCTAAAATATCGCATCTGACCGAAGTGGCAACCAATTAAATTCATTATTTAGCCAAACCGGTTGCATATGTCACCTTTAACTGTAGATTAAAGATCCAAACATTTTCAACGTATTGTTCAGGTTTCTAAATCTGAGATAAATTGAACACATTGTATGCATTCAATATGTGATTACATGTTATTTTGAAAACTTTCCTGTATTAATATAAGTTTAGTTGTGGTGTATTGATGGTAACATGGCGTGACATTGACAACTTCGGGTTTATGTTCAACCGATTCACAAAGCGACAAGGTTGAACACAGGCTAAAAGTGGTCAATGTCATGACATGTTACCATCAATCCACCACAATGGCGTACATGTATTTGTTCTGCCAACAGTCCTGGTCATTCACATTAATTTGGCACTTATTCCGCATAATGATCAGCAGAAAATGTCAAAATCTCCTAAACCTCTCTCCAACATATGACATGAAACGGCCATCTAGAGACGATGAAGCGGTCTTGGTTTCCGTTATGCTAATGGCTCCAGACGTAAACATGGGATATGTTGCACGACTGTCTGACCAATCAAAGATGCAGTTTCTTACTGGAAGCAGAACATTGTATGATTTTCATCCTGGTCAGCACATTAGAAAATTTCCTTCAGTATATACACATGTACATACTCGTAGATGCAACCTGTGGGTACGATGCTGAACATTTTATTCTTAGTACGAACATCAAACTCAAGCTCAGGATCACATTAGGCGTTTGCGCTGAATTTCTTCTCTGTAGTTCCAAACATGTTTCCGTTATTTTGATGGCTCCAGGCGTAAACATGGGATATGCTGCGCGACTCTCCAATCAATAAAAGATGCGGTTTCTTACTGGAAGCGGAACATTGTATGAATTTCATCCTGGTCACCACGTTAGAGAATTTCCTGCTGTACATACACAGGTACATGTACATAGATGCAACCTGTGGGTATGATGCTGAACTTTTAATTCTTAGTACGAACATCGAACTACACTACCTTAAGCTCAGATCGGGATCATATTATGAATTATTCTCTGTAGTTCCAATGTAGTTCCAAACATGTTCCTGCACTGTACCTGCAAATAACGGGCCAAAAGAGATGATATAGATTAATAAAAGTGTTAAGGCCAGCGAAAAAATTAGGGTAGGTAAGGAATTTTTATTTTTATTTTATTTCGATATTTTTTAGCCAACTGCAGAAATACCTCGACTGATGTTGCCCAGTTGAGGGTCAGCAAGATATGGATATATGACGATCCACATCATGCTGACTCCCAAATGGGGTGCACTCAGCCTGGTGTAGGCATAACCTCGTACGTGGCTGTCTTCCTGCTGACCCCATCATAATATGTATTTTGTCAACTCCGGTTACATAAAATGCTAACCCATGCTGTGGGGAAAGTATTACTTGATTAACAGTGGAAATATACATTATAAGATTAAACTTACTTCATGCTTAAGTAAGTTTTTTATCATTCACATACCACATTTTTTTTATAAATTTTGCTATAAACTTGGTACAAAATTCATGTCACTAACTTTTTATAAGAATTTTACCAATAATACCGCCATTATACCGTACTTGTATTGTGACAACTACATCCCTTTTTCTGGGGGTAGCCAGTATGCCCACCGAGCATGCCTGGTTTGTTAAAACAGTAGCTATACCCCTAACATATGTGGTGATAACCTATATACATGTATATATACAGATACACACCCACCATGTCTGTTGATAGTGTTCCAGAAGTCCCAAAACAAGACATAAAGCAGGCAGGAGATCAACTCTCGGGAAATTAAAATTGCAAAATGTATGCCCATTAATCCACAACCCAACACACACCTGGGGCTTTTGAGACAGTTGTCAGTTCGTGGTCACTTTTCACAGGGATATGTTAGAAAACATGTGTTTTGCACACTAAAGATCATCAATATTTATGAGCATTAAATTTTTACTTTTTCTCAAAATATCAATAAAAAGTTTAGGATCGGCGGGTTATTTTTATGGAAACATAGTATCTCTTTTTTGGCCTAATGTAGCTCAGCTTGGACATGAGATATAATTCTCACAGAAGTTCATGGAATGATGGAGGAAAGATGGAAATTTCCAGTGATGGAAGTATACCCTCTGTTAAGCGGATTCATGATATATCACACACGGTTCTAGGCCTTATGCCGACCCGTTATAATAAGTTTGGGTGCCCGGAGCCTGGGTTCCCAAAATTAAGTAAACCGAACCGTAATATTCAGAATTTGTCATGCTTTTGTACATTAATTTTATTTGGGAAAACACTGAAAGATCTAATTAAACGCGAAAAAAGCATTGGACGTAACAATAAACAGTGCCATTGTAGCTATATATAACACTAGCAGGTGGACCCGACTTCGTCCGGGCTGTTTCCCCTCTGCTTTTTGTCGAATTGCGCGATTTGACCTTGAATTGTCCATTTTGAAGGTCAGGTGGGGTCACGATTTGACCCGTCCAAAACACTGGCCGGACAAAAGTACCCCACAAAAGTACCCGTCGAAATCCATCCGGTTTTACCCGATTTGACATTGAATTGATCATTTTGAAGGTCAAGGTCAGGGTCACAATTTGACCCGTCCAAAACACACAGTGGACAAAAGTAACCCTATGTATAAAATTTCGTCGAAATCCCATCAATATTCGTGATTTGACCTTGAATTGACCCAATTTCAAGGTCAAGGTCATGTCGCACGGGCAAACGAATAGGCTTACGACACTCCCCATACTAAAGTATCCCCAGACACTAATTTTCATCGAAATCCTGTGATACTCGGGGCGATTGACCTTGAAATGACCCGATTTCAGGGTCAAGGTCATTTCGCACGGGCAAATTAATAGGCCCATGCCACTCCCCGGCTGAAAGTACCCCCACATACCAAGTTTAATCGAAATCGGTTCGGTCGTTTTCGAGTCCATCGCGAACACACAGACAGACAGACAGATTTCCCAAAATATATAATAGACTAGCCGATGAGCCCGACGTTGCCCAGGCTATTCAAAAACCAAATTTCAAGTCGATAGCTCCACCCGTTTACGAGATCTGGTAACCAAATTTCAAGTCGATAGCTCCACCCGTTTCCGAGATCTGGTCTGCGCATGCGCGAAGCTGGCGTCGCACGGGCTCGGCGACCCGATAAAATTCGTATCCGGGGCAAGATACATTCACATAGCAAATTTCAAGTCGATAGCTCCACCCGTTTATGAGATCTCGTCTGCGCATGCGCGAAGCGGGCGCCGCACGGGCTCGCCAATACGACAACGACGACCGCCTGGTCAAAATACACACACGTACCAAGTTTCGTCCCGATCGGTCGAGCATTGTAGATTTGTATAAATGACATACATACATATGGGTTATTACAAGTCACTGACGTGGGATATGAATCGATGAATTTACTGATCATTTTTTTTTTTAAATTGCATCTTGTCGTGTCTTAATCACGAGGAGAAATCTCTTAGCCACGAGAAGATATTTGCAAATAGTGGATAAATATGCCCAAAGTCGAGGTAGAACAAAGGAGCTAGATTTTAACAATTGAATAATTATTAATCAATAATTATATTGATATCTGTTTGGTTTATAAAGCACAATTGTTTGAGCATTCACATACTAATATAATAGAAGTAATGTGCCACACACATATGTGAAATGATCAAGAACTTTTGACATAAAACATAGTAAATAACTCATTAAACATTGCCATTAGCAATTATTTTATGTTCTGCCCTGCCAGTGTGAACCATTTTACATCAGCGTGAATTAAATTAAATAAATTAATCAAATAAAAATGAAATTTAGAGACATTATTTATCGGAAATTTGAGTCTATATATATACTCCTTAATATTACAAACTTAACTGTGAAGTTTTTTTTTGTTTTTTTTGTAAGTATCATTGTTAATTGATATATTGAAAGCCATTGATAATAAATCAAATTTTGGGAAAATGAACAATTTGATGATACAACTTGAGTATAATATTATGACATACTGAAAAGAATAATAAAAGATACTTTAGTAAATATGTGACAGAATTGTTTGGGTCTTGTTAATTGAGAGTACCACTTATCATAATTACGCAATGACTAACAATGCGCATCAATGACATTGCAAATCAAATGGTGTTATTTCTTTGTGTGTCAAAATGACGCTGCAAGAAATTATGGCTAAATGTTGGCTGGAGGGGATAACTTTGGTCATATGTGCATTGGGTTTTGGGTTAAGAATTTGCTATCTAAAATATGACAATCTACCAACATAATAGCACAATATACTTTAAGGCTTTTGAACATACACAGATTCACCCCCCTCCCCCAACCACAAGCCATCACCATTTCTGGCCATAGGACTGTGGCCATCGGGACAGTACCTAAATGGTGCCCAAACATGAAACAGTTGAAACCTGGATCATTGCCTATATATCCAAAAATGTTTTTCAATTTTAATGACGATATATTCTTCGAGAATAAGTTGTATATAGTTTTCAGGGCATAAAATAATAAACATTGAATCAAAAACATGACAACATATCCGACCACTAAGCATCTGTAACTTATAATATGGGTAGAATAATACATCAATAATTATGTTTTGTAGTTACTAATTATATTGTTGAACATCATTATTCGGACAAAGTGATAGCTACACAGATATCTGTTGTCGACATAAATTCAATAGCTATTCTGGCAGTACAATGTGACCACACACACTCTGAATATAAGGGAACTTAACCCTTTCATGACGGGAGCTGCGGTGGTACAGTAATGCTCTAATTAATCGACTCCTTAAACACAGCAGAAATATGGGTAACGTTTCAGGATTTAGTCGGAAATATGGCTTGTTGCCATTCATCGGAAAGCTCTCATGCATATATTTGCTCCATTGCTAGTAGACGAAGAATTTGTTGATGATTTTGGGATTTGACATGAAAGTCAGTTGTTGGTTGTTACTCAGTATTATTTGCAGAGCATTAACCCTTTCTATACTAATGTCTTTTCCCTAATCAGTTATGAAAGTATACATTGGAATTCCTTGTTATTAATCTGGAGGGGTGTTCATGAATAATCATCACATAATAACAGATAATATCAGTGCCAAAATAGTTATTTAATAGAAGGAAATGTTCAGATAATAAGTTCCAACAAACCAGATGTTGTTTATTGACCTTATTATCTGTATATTTTCTAAGGGAACTATTCATCAATGAGTATTTAGTATAAAAAGAGGTAAAGCTACCGGTGGTGTGCCTGTCCCAATGGTAAAGTATAAATGTATACTTACTGTATGAAAACTCAAAAACAAGTCTACAATCCTTTGATCACATTCTTTAAAATGCATGCAGCTTCAATTTTGGAACAACTAGGGATATAGCACATGTGTCCTTTCTCCTGGAAATAACAAAGGTCAAACATTTCGCACTCTTCAAATTCCCCCTTCAATTCAACACCATAGAAACTACTCTATTTTTTCATTTTCACTTCCTACTATTTCTCACTATAAATTGAAAATACTCAAACCTGATTGAATGAGGGTATGTGTTTGTCATCTTGACACAAATTCATGCCATATAATTTGATTCTTGACTGGGGAGGTAAGCATGTACCATTTGGCACCCAACTCATCTACTTCTTTGTAATTTTAAAAACTCCAAATTGTTGAATTTTTTTTTAAACATAATATGAGGAAACTACTACTAGTAGCTAGTGAATATTTAGTATAGAAAGAGCTGAATTAAAATGGTTTCAAGTATGACTATGAGGAGAATAATTATGTGTGTTGTAGTTAATGAGTGATGAGGGATGTGGCTTGTTGGGTGTGCCAATGAATTTACTCATGAAAAGAGTAAAATCCAAGATGGCCACTGGCGACCATATTCTTTAACAAATTTCGGAAGCTATCATTCGCTCCCAACTAGAGATAATGCCCAGGAGATCCTTATGATGTTGGTGCAAAATATCTCAGATCGAAGTACTTAATACATGTGCCGATCAGTCATCATCTATATTATTTACTCTGACAGTCAGTGTTTTAATTACAGTGGTTCCATACTGATAGGCCTGGTTCAATCTGAGGTTGATGTCGCAATCATTTTTGATTAAAAATAATAGGTTTCATTTATTCCTCTCAATACATGTGCGATATGCCCATTCAGCCCAATTGTGTCCCGTTATATACTTTGTGCTGCCATGGGCATATTGTTCAGAATGAATATATTCCACAATCCACATATGATCTTATTGTGGTCGTTTCCAAAAAACAATGAAACAATTGAATTCCACCTGCCCTACTTTTCTACCATATGTTACCGGAAACAAAAAAAATTTGTTTTAGGCCTATGTTGCTATACTTACACTTTGGCAACTTTTCGCAATTTGGGCTATGATTGTCATTTTCTTGTTATATTTTATGCTCTCAAGTCAATATTCCACCTTCTCTCTTAGAATCTTACTCAGCCCCAAAACTTCAACTTAATCCTTTGAAGATACATGTACCTTGATGGAATGAAAGAATGAAAGAATTATATAATTTTTTTATGCAAATGACCTGTGGTCAGATGCCCGTAGCCTGTTTATATATAACTATGGGTATATGCCAGATTTTACCGTTAAAAAAAAATGCTGTGCTTTTGACAGTGTATTTATCCATGGTGTATGTTGCTGTGGTTGGCCGTGTTATCTTATATTTTGAAGGGTTATCTTGTTTGACTGGTAATTAGTTTAGCGGTTTCTATGTTTTGTCTGGTCAGATGTTACCGGTATGTTTGAGCTTTGTCTGAAATAGAAAAGACTTTTTATATTAGAATTTGCGCAACAGGAGCGCAAGGACATCGCATGTCCAGTGTGTTTAAAGACATATTATGTACTTGTTCGGGTGTGTGAAACTGATAAGTTAGTATGCAGGTGCTACACCAACTGGAGGAATGTAACATTCTACTAACATCGAAAATCTCAAGCAAATCTACCGTACCACTCCATTGAAAACATCGTCTGAACTGGGCTAAATTGTAAATATTTACTACTAGAATCGGGACGCATCTATCGGCGGTAAACTAACGAAAATGATTTCGCCATCGGCAGTCACTGCATTGAATTAGTATATAAGAATGACAGTGTTTGTTGTCAATTTAGATATAACATTTGTAAAAATAACTACTTTGAACAAGATTATTCTCCACTTCTATTTGACCACCTAACCGGAGTGTTTCACATCACTTTAAGGGCTTTTAGAGACCGAATATATATTATATAGAGATAATGAAATTATATATGTACCGGTATATAGTATTTGAGTTGATTGTGATGACTTTCATGTAGTTTTGTGGTTATGAGAGCACATTCTTATTGTCCCCTTGATTTCTGTATGTTTTCTACTTTTAAAATATATCTTTTCCAATATGGGTGGCACCAGGATATCTCCCAATTATATCTACCGGGCAGATTACTGCAGATCTCCCCGATGGACAAGCTAGGGGTTGTGGTCCCATCCTGTTTTCCAACAAAATCTAATATTGATGATTTCTCATCATCAGTGAATGCAAGACCACACCTTTGTTATGGGGTGCCAGACAGGGGCGTGATGACAAGGGCTGGTTATGCAGGGGTCTTACCCCCCCCCCCCATATAGCCAAACCTCACACAACATTTAGTTGGAAATTATACCAAAATTAGGTTTGATTTTCCAATGTTCAATTTATTAGTGACATATTTGTTTATTTTAGAACATTTGCATATATTCCTTTCATTTGCAAAACTTTGGACTCAAATGGCCATTAGTTGGCAATTTTCCAACATTTGGGTGGGTATCAGGTTGGAAATTTCCCCCAATTTGAACATCTTGAGGCCAGTCTAGATGCTAAGAATGAACAATTTTCATATTCAGAACCACCGGGCCGTCCGACCTATTTGTCTTGTGATGTTCTCAGTGGCCAGTTAAAGCTGTTAATTAATTTTTTTAAATACATTAAATTGGGGTGCGAATTTTCCTGGCATTCATCAATATCACAGACAATTAGGTGTTGTAATTTTCAGGTTCAGATCTAAATAAATTCGCATACTGGGCCGAACCATCCTTTTCATCCCCTGCAAGGATAGTGGCCACAAGACTACTGATCCATTTAGAATATGCTACCATTTACAGTAATGCCCTAATTAATCGACTCCGTAACCACAGCAGAATTATTGGTAACTTTCAGGATTTAGTCGGAATGTGGCCATATTTCCCGACTAAATCCTGCTGTGGTTATGGAGTCCATTAATTAGGGCATTACTGTAGTAGTCTGTGATGGAAAAGTTCAGAAAAATCAAGCCCCATGGGGTTTTGCAAATTGAATTACGCAAACTTAGTTTGTGTCGTTCAAGGGGTTGGGGGGGGGGGCTTCAGTTGGAAGTACCAAGATGTCGACCCTCCCCACCAAACCATCTAGCCACGTTCTAAGTGCCAAATATCCCAGACTCAACCATTAGGTGCCCCTCGCTTAGTTTTTGCTTTGGGTATATTTATTCTATCCGAGAATACTCTACACCCACAGCAAAATATGGACATATATATATGTACTCTTAAAAAAAATGTTCTGTGGCGATCACACATTAAAATTGGGTAGCCAAGTAAATATAAGGTGATAATTGTGTTGTAGAAATGATACGGACAACCGATCATCAAAAAACAAAATTGTCTCAATGACTTTACTGTACAACCCTTCCATGAAGCTTCTTGAAATTTTACAAAAAACCCTGTGCCAATGCATTATCTTATATATGCGAGTCTCCCATAGGGAGCAATGACAAACATTTTCCAGACTTGTTTTTGATAATGGCAAAAATTCAAATGAAGCGACATTTAGAAGAAAGTTAGAAAATCAAATTGGATAATTTACTCACTCCATGTACTGGATTTACCACATACATGTATGTTCAAAATGTTAACCCAATCGGGCACATATCGTAGGAGATACAGGGTATTATTACTTTTATATGAGATGTACTAATGGTTATATGGACTTTTATATTATTGGCAAATTTATTCATCATTTGTTTCTCGAGCCCCTTTGAGCATTGACTGAAATCTAGAAGGGGCTAATTAGTAATATGTGCCATGTGGATACATTTTGAATGGCTGACCACATAAACTCACTGTGCAATGTTATGTGATAGTTGAAAATTTTTTCAAAAGTGTTGCTCAAGTTATCTCAGGCGATTTAGACTTGGTCGTGGCAATTCCAACAAATGGCATATCCCTGGTGAAAATTGGTGGTCAAAACCCAAATATTTAAACTTGACTTGTATTTTTGGGCTAGGGAGATGAAAATTTATTGCGAATTTGAACAAAAAGGGACTTACCTGCGTTAAAATTTGTGGACACAACCCACATACCAAATTTCATTCCCTTCAGTTGAGACTATCTAATGTTATCAACCAAAAGCGAACATATGGACGGATGAACCAACATTTGGTATTTATGGGTTAATTTAACTGAGCTAATTCCACATGGTAGTACCACACCTACCATTCGATGTGCTGCCTCTCTGGCTGACAAGACCAGTCTCTGGCATACAAGGCCACCTCTATGGCCAGAACTTTTTGTTTCATAAGGCTGCAGGCATTTAAATCAATAAAAACAGAATGGACAGGTACTGGTACTAGTATGTGTCAAATTTAACACAATCACCCCAGGGCATATATTTCATCTGATTTTGTGAGAATCTATACATACTTTTTCATGAGAATCCAGGGTAATTTGCGAGAATATTTACGAGAATCTAGAATTGGATTCTCGCCGAAATATAAGACCTGCACCCTTTATACTGTGATTATAGCCTGGCCACACATGGTGGTATGCTCCTAACAACAGATAGCAATACAACTCAGAAAAATAGGCTTCAATAAGCGAGTGGGTATGACTTTTCTACACCTGCCAAATTGAATGTCAGATGTCTTTCAAGCCACTGACATATTCAAAGACACAGACAATCGTAGCTGCACTGTTGATGCAATTGCAATGTTGCAGTGACCAACCTCATACATATACATTTATGCTGAATAAACAATGTACATGTATTAACTGAATTACTAGGTGTTTAGTTAACATGAAAATAAAGATACCCTGATATGGTATTTGTGAACTAAATACTTTGCGATTGAACATGGCATACTAGTAGGTCAAATGTGGATGAGTTTAAAAGTTTCTAGATTGAATTTACCGTTCTGGCAGTCACAAAAAATGTATTTGGCATTTATTTACTGGGTTATCGCAGTTAAAAATCATTACCGTGGTAAGACTACCGATGGACACCACATGTCAGTCGCTATTATTCGACGTAATACCACTTGATTGTGGTTTACTGGTGGTACGAACGGTACGGTAAAGTCGAAAAAATTGACATAACTCTGTCAAATATCATTGGACCCTGACCAAATTCGACTTGGCCTGAAACACAGCTCTATTCATCGGTTTTCGTATCCTTCCCCCACATAGAATGTAAGTTAAAGGTACTCCATACAATCAAATACCATTTCTTGGCTTCGGGGGTAAAAATACTTTAATCCAGTCTTGGAACACACCCATCAAAGCTCCGATTGAACAGATATCAATTTTTGAAGTTTGTTATTTCTCGAGAGGTGTAATAATGTGTCCCAGACACACGTCATCAAATGGAGGGTCTTGGACAAAATTATGGATGTAGATGGACAACTCTAAATCAAGTGGTAATGCGGTTAAATGTCATGATACTTTAGTGATACATGTAGGCCATATTGGGGACATTCTTTATTCCAAGGTTTGCTATTCTGAAAGTTCACTATTTCAAAGGTTTTCTAGCTATTATGAATGTTCGCTATTTCAAAGGTTCACTATTCTGAAGGTTCACTGTTCCGAAGATTCGCTATTCCGAAGGTTTTTGTTATTTTAAAAGTTAATTCTATATTCTAAACTAGTATTGAGAGGATCTTTATCACAAAGTCCTTTTATGAAGGAAATAACTTAATACATTAAAACAAACAATTTGATTTTTATTGGTTTTCGCAATTACATTATGATGTTATTTCTCAATAGATATTCACGTCACGCAGCCCATAAATTACTGTTTCCATGCAATTTAATGTCATTATGGGTTATAACAGTTGTGATATATAATGAATACTGGAGTGCCATAACATCCTGATTAGCAGAATATACCGGTAGCTGGATAGACCGGTATGAGATGAACAGCAATTGTGACATTGTGACTTTAAAGGCCCATCTAATTTTGGAGCTACTAATTATTATTTATTTTTTTATAGAGCCTTCATATACGGTTAATAACAATCTATGCCATAACATATGATTAAAACACTATAATATCACCATTTGAAAAAATCTATGTCTCAGAAGATGCCAACAGAGAAATAAAAAACAACTGAAATCATAGATAGGTGGTATTTTACCTCAACAAAATTTGTAGTGATGGTGCCTTATAATAGTGATGGCATGGGGTGATAGTCTGAGGGTACAATTTAGATAATCTCATGCAACAGAATGTTCGTATTCTTAGTACCATAAAATAGAACCAGATATAAGTATACAGTGTGTTAAATGCACCACAACCCTGAATATTATATACATACTACTATCATTACTATATGGAATGGTAGTGATGAATCGATTCGAGGTAGGCCCATTACCAGTTATGACTACTAAGTAATATGTGACAACACAATATTCGAAGACATGAATGCAATTATAATTTATGTCGCAACAAGTGAAAAGAAAAAGATGTATTTGTAGGGCTGAAATGGTTAGGGCCTACAGTACTTAATGCCCTAATTAATCGACTCCATAACCACAGCAGAATTATGGGTAACTTTTCAGGATTTAGTCGGAAATATGGCTTGCGGCCATTCATCGGAAAGCTCTCGGCGAAAGCTTTCCGATGAATGGCAGCAAGCCATATTTCCGACTAAATCCTGAAAAGTTACCCATAATTCTGCTGTGATTATGGAGTCGATTAATTAGGGCATTACTGTACGGTACGTACGGGATATTCATGACCGGTTATATGGGAGGCCAAATTCACATTTATTATTAATCGCGCTGAAGCGCAACTCAATTGCGCTAAGTTTAGTCGGTGCGACTCTCGATAGCATTACTGGTACCTTATGTTTTAGTTGGGCCGATTGCTGAAGCGCAATTCAATTGCGCTGTCAAAGTGAGATCCAATTGCACTGAAGCACAATCCAATTGCGCTGAAGTGCAATTCAATTGCGCTTCAGCGCAATCCAGCTTGATTCATGTCAATTGCGCTTCAGCGCAATTCTTTTACAAGCTTACACCCCTGAATAGATAGGTTATTCCATTATCAATTCATATGGGATAACCACCAATTGCGCTTCAGCGCAATTATTATTATTATTATTAAAGTTAGGTTGAATAGGTGCATGGAGAAAATTAACTGGTATCGCATCGCAATTTGCTACCCAAATTTAGATAATAGCTATGCAATTTGGTATGAATTTTATATGATTTCAGAACAATGCTATCTAATTATGTTATTATGAGGTTATTTGCTAATCAAAATTTCAAATGTAATATTTGCTCCCTGAATAGGTGGGTTATTCCATTATCATAAATTCACCACATAATAGCATTCCCTTCAGGGCGACTCACAAAACATTTCCTTCTGGTTTAGTCAGTGCGACTCTCGATATAGCATTACCTGATGTATTATTCGGGGCGAAAGCAGTACCTTCTGTTTTAGTCGGGGCTTCTCATGATAGCATTAATTTTTATAATCTGTATGAATCGGGCCGACTCAGTATGGCATTGCCTTCTGTATTAATCAGGAGGACTCACAATAACATATTTCCTTCTGTTTTAGTCTGTGCTATTCGTGATAGCATTACATTCTCTATTAATCGTGAAGACTCGCAATAGAATTTAATAGCTTCTGTTTTAGTCAGGGCTACTCATAATAGCATTATCTTCTGTTTTAGTTGGGCCGACTCGCGATAGCATTATCTTCTGTATTATATGGGGTGATTCCCTTTTGGATTATCTTCTTTATTTGTTTGTGCTACTGTCGATGGGATTGATTAGTCATGGCGACTTGCAATAGCATTATGTTCTGTTTTAATCAGGTCCCCTCGCGATAGCATTACCTTCTGTATTAGTCGGGTGGCTTGCGATACCAATTCAGGGGGAGGGGGTGATACCATCGTATTAGTCGGGGTGACTTGCAATACCTGTACCTTCTCATGTACTTCTGTTTTGTCCTGGACGGAAATTGCATTGGCTATTAAGCACCTGAGCGCTGACACTGTATATTCAATATTGCCATTATTATTTCCCCGACACAAATCTGAATACGCTGGTCGTGATGCTCATCTGTTATATTTGAACAGTTTTTATATGTGGTTGTTTGGGTAGCCTTTATTGTCGTGTTGAGCGACTTCTTTTTGCAAGAATACCGGCACTATAAATCTAAATTATTTTTCTGTGTGGGTGCTGCGTTTCCCGGCGATAAAAATAATATCTGGAAAAAACAGTAGTTTTAAAAACCGGAATATGGCGGAAGGTAAAAGATATTTTTTGATCGGGGGTTAATGTCGTGGCATTGTCTGAAAATCTTATCAAATGAATTTTGTTGCGTAAAACTTGTGTTTATCAGCCATAGGTGTAGTAATTTTCTTCATTCCTCACAGTGGATCGTGAGACTAAAAACAGGCAGTGTTGTACGATGTATAGGTTTTGGAAATTCCGGTAATGCTGTCAGATGTCAGCATTGTGCTTGTTGTCATGTCGAAATAATTGACAGATTTCTTCAGTTCTGTTCACACAAAAATTACAGAAGATAGCACTGATAATACAGACGTACCAAACAAGATTTTTTCCATGTAAATCGGATGATATTGGGTGCGCAAAAAATAGTACTCTTGGGTACCAAATAAACGTGCTGGCACGCTTATTAATTTTGGAAGAATATGCTGGCCATCACTATTATTTGGTCATGATATATATAAAAGTGAATGATCTGGTTGTTTATTATCTCATGAATGTAGTGGGTTATTATTAACCAAGCCTGAGTATAATTTGTCTGGCATTTTCAGAATGAGATTCTCATAGGGTGAATTTAGTAATGATTCTTTTAAGACTGGTATACATGTAAATGTTTTCTACAGTCAATGCAATGGTTGTATTGTGTATACGCTTTATTAAAGCGTCCATATTGCGCTTTGATATAACAGATTTATTATTTTGGCAATCGATTTGATTGCGAGTAACGATTAATATTCGATGGGCTATTATCGACCATTGGCAGCCGATTCCAATTATCGGAACATGGCTTAATTGACAGATTGAGAATGTTGTGCAATTTTTGACCACACGACTCACAAACGGTACCCCATATGTTTAAAGTCGAAAAAGGGGGATAACTCCACCAAAAAAGTCTGACAGACGCCATAATCGCAGGTGCTCAGGTTCCCATGGTGGTTGATGTCTCTGCCAAGTTTCACGGAAATTTATACAAAAAACGACTGTCTGAGAAAAACTCCGGACAAATTTGTGTCCACACACGAACGATGGACGAGCTGATTTCACTATACCACCCCAACATTGTTGCAGGGGGTATAATGAGCACAATGTATTGAATACCATTAGCATCACAGTTCTCAGCAATGTTATGGTTATAATATTTGTGAGTTCATTAGAATGAACATAGCGATTAATTTCAGTGTTATGAATAGCCAAATATATACAAACAATATAAAAGTAGGAATGTACGATGGACCGCCGGTGGTTCCTAAATAAAGGAATCGAATCGGAAATTAAAAGTTTCATCAAACTACCAGATAGTGGTTTATAACAATTACAATGGACTATAGTTTTGTGTATAATGCAAAGTAAATCGTGCATTTAAAAAAATTGCATGCAACGTCTCGGTCAGGGCATGATAATTGATATTTCAACTTAGATTCAACGTACAGCATGTATCAACATTCAGTGTTAGGTTTCCCACATTAAAGGTACTTAATCCGAATTAACACTCACGAATTACAATATCATTGGCTTCGGGGGTACAAAATATTAAACTTGAGTCGAGGAACCCACCCATCAAGGTACAGTAGGAGTAATCAGATATCGATAATTTAAATCTAGTATTTTAATTATAGGTGGCCCAGTAAACTGTCGGCGAGAAGAACTTATCTGACAAGATAGCGGATGAAGATCGATAACTCTCAAATCGAGTGGCTTTTTGTGTCAGATATTTGACAACCAATAAAATTTTGTTGAAAAAAACTTTGATAAATCACATGTTTTGTGCAATTTTATAGTTGACTGTGGTTCTAAAGCATTGTTTTGGGCAATTAATCTTTTCTGATAACTGAAATGGCATTTAAAAAAATGGTGTTGTTGTTGGAATCTGATGATATGGGGACCGTCGAATCGGATTGAGTACCTTTAATTCAACATTAGATAACATCTCGATATTCAACATTAGGTTTCCAACTTTATTTCAACATTGATTCATTGTTGAACGATTGTCCAAATTTAAACTGTTAGATTTCTAACATTATTTCAATGTTGATCGAACATCACAAAACTTGACAAAAGTGAACATTAGCTTTCAAACGTAATCCCAATGTCGATTCAACGCTAAATTAATGTCCAGAAATTAAACATTAGGCTTCCAGCGTTATTTCAACGCTGAGCGAACATAAAACAAAATCAACATTAGGATTCCAATGCTATTTCAAAATCGAGTGATCGTCCCAATATTCAACATTAGTTTTCCAAAATTATCCCATTTTCAATTCAATGTTGTTGATCATATCGAGCGAACATAACAAAAAAAATACTTTTTTTTATTCCAATATTATTTTAACGTTGAGCGAATGTCAAAAAATTCAACGTTAGCTTCCCAATATTATTCCAATGTTCAAAGTTAGTTTTTCAATGTTGTCTCAAATGTATATTCTAATATTTCTATGTTCACTTCAAAGAGCAAACTGGACCAATCGCCAACGTTATTTCAAATTCAACGTTGAAACAAAATTTGAGACAACCGTTTACTTTAGTCTTTACATTGGATCAACATAGGGATGCTATCTGGCCTGGTGAGGCCATTTGGCATGATTTTGGGAAACATTGGGACATAAATATTATACAGACTGGAATCATTAGGCCCTATAGCTGATTTCACCTATTGTCGCGGATTTTGTATACAACTACTTGAACAGGTCTGGCAAATGTGAGAATAAAGCTACAATAGCTGTATTCAGCTAACCTAGCTGTATTCAGCTATATATTATACTCTCAAACCGGTAATAAACTAGAAGCGCTAATTTGCGCATCAAAATTAGGCTACCATATTCTCCGGTCACCCTCAACCAAATCAAAATCGTCGCTTGTGTTCTGACAAAGTGTTGCCTTTTGTCGACACGGCAATTCTGATTTTGTGTGAAAACTTACTACGGTGGTCGATGTCAGTAAATATTCTGGGGACTATTTTCTGCAAATGCATTCATTAACTAACTTATAAAATAAAGATCAAATTCATCCCAAACACTCGTTTACTTCTTCCCGATGCTAAACCGGTAGGGGGCGTTAGAATGGTGTACCTATATCAAGCATTTAGAATTACATACCACTAGCGGTTTGTGAGCGATACTGGTAACTATTCATAACTGTATATACAGATATTGTGCGGCATATTGCAAATGTATGGCACAACATAGGGACAACTGAAATGAAAATGCGACTTATATAATTTCTGAAGTATTTCAAACATGAAGTCCTGGTCGTTAGCGAGTCAGAACTATTCAATCTGTTTTGGCGGGAAAATATATAATGTGTGAAAACTTACTAAACATAACATTGGTATTTGTATTTTCACGATTCGACATACAAGTATGCGTTTCCGTATTTTTGGAGAGAATCAGCTGAGATCAAGCAGTGAGTGGAACTCGCTCGGTTAAACTCTGGCTAGAGATGTTCCCCTTTTTACCTGTTTTAACGCACCAACCACACTGCGTTTTAGCAGCATCATATTGATACTTCCGGGAATGATTAAGATGTTCCATCTTCGGTGATAAATATTGTATTTAATGTATTTTTCAAGGTATTCCGCATTGCATAAGAGAGTTATTAACCGTTATGACCGACATCGACCGCCGTAGTAAGTTTTCACACATAATCACCATCGCCGTGCCGACAAAAGGCAATACTTTGTCAGAACACACGCGACGATTTTGATTTGGTTGAGGGTGGCCGGCGAATAGGGTAGCCTAATTTTGATGCGCAAATTAGCGCTTCTAGTTTATTATCGAAAAACAGCCCGTTTGAGAGTATAATATATAGCTGAATACAGCTAGGTTTAGCTGAATACAGCTAGGTTAGCTGAATACAGCTATTGTAGCTGTATTCTCACATTTGCCAGACCTGTTGAACTAGTGGAATTATGTTTATATGATTGCAGTTACCAGTAGGCTACAATGTGAACACATAACATATAGATATACGTCAATATAGAAACAAAAGCGACATGAGCGCAAATATATTACCTCTCCTTGTCACAGATTCAAATTTCAAAAATAAACTATTCTGAATCTGAATTTGGAATTTGGTGACGTCTAAATGTCGTATCAATAATTGGTAAATTCGTTACCGGGTGTCCTGCATGTACCTAAGATTATAAATAACCATGACTTGTCACACAGAAGTTATACATTTTACGCCTTTCAAATTTTAGTCTAGCTGGATTGACAGAAACAGTAATTGTGCCTTTTCTCGACTCGACTGGGAAGCCGCCATTTGAATAGGTTGTCACGTGCAGTTATAGAACCAATCACGAATAGACATCGCTTAACTATCCCCGATCCGTCTTGTAACTACTTGTCAAGTAGCAAAAATAGCATATTTAAGTAGCTTATAATGCTATAAAAGTCGTTGGAATATTCTAACCACCCAAATTTAGCTACTCGAGATTTAGTGTGTACAACTTTGAACTTGGTGTTTGGTGTCCCAATATTAAAACAACACGTGCACGGCATTGAGCATAATAGAGCGTGCCGTGCTAGTCTAATTCTGATATGATAGAGATTAAGAGCGTTTGTTTAACGTCTACGCGAACAATTGGAAATAACTGGAAAATTGCTTCTGTGACCATAGGAATTATTTTTCAGAGCATATGATCCGGTATATCAATAATTCGTGTATTTGTTATTGACATCTTATAGCAACCACCAAGGGTGCTTATAAATAAGACAGGTGAATGACGTCATATATTTTGTTCTATATCCATTTTTAGATCGCGGGTATGGGATTTGGAGAAATTATTATGTAACTTCCGGTTAGCAGCAGTGTGGAGATTGCAAAACAAAACAAAAACGCGGAATTGGGAATGAAGCATCGCGATGACAATAAAAGTAACTAATTCACAACTTACGAATAATTCACAGTTGATTTAGGTCTATTAATTTCAAATAGACCAATTTCTTTGGTTAGCTTAACGAAAACGAAAAATAAAGACGTCGTGACACGGTTTCTGATGTTATTTGGGATTTGTGACCAGAATCCAGACAAGATTGCACAATCCACGACACGTCTTGTCAAGTTGGCATGTCATTTCCGTCGTGATCATTGTGTGATGTTTCATACATTATTCTGCTCTAGACTAAGTACAAATACAACACATTTGTAGCAGATAGCCGCTGGCTTTATTGGTGACAAGGTGAAAAAAGATATTCCAGCAAACATTTGGAAGCAGAACACTTTTTAATGTTCGTGCCAATAGTACGGCTAGTAACTTCATACTATCTTATAAGCTAATGCAGTATTCTCATGCAGTTGGTAAATATCTTCTCAAACCAAGATTGTCAAGCAACTTGATTGAATTGACAGCCGTTTACAGAAGGCATTCGGGCATTAAAACAGAGATAAAACCACCGTGTGGAGAAAACAACTCTGAAAGTTTTGAATGCTCTTGCCTGCATACATGCAGAAAACCAAACATATATAATTGATACATTATGTGCATATACAAACATATCGCACAACGGGACTAGGTTACGATTTTGTGTTGACACACCAGAAAGTCGGTGAGTATTAAAGAAATACAACTTATCTATGTTTGGGAGATAGCCATCTATGGAATGCATTCTTCCATTTACCTAAATCATGTGTCATATTTGTGAATAAAACATACTCTAATTACTAATTCCATTCCAGTCTTTTGTATTACGATTTTCGTCGTTTTATGGGGAAATTTCTATATGACCATTACCATTTTGTGAATTTGATAAAAGAGGGATAATCCAAAATCATATTTCACGCAAATTATTGAGAATCAGTGTCGCACTAATTCGGTATTACATACATTTTGTTCAGGAGAATGATTAATCATGACAGTACACGACAAGCAACTCAATTAGCATTCAATAATTTTCAATATTGTTAACGAAGGAGCGATTGAGTTATCCTTTACTGTCATTTAGAAAGGAATATATTAGTAATATTAATTAATAACAAAGCTAGCTGGCGCGAGAACAACGAATTTTGTCGGAAGACTGTTCCTTCGCTGCGATATTGTTAAGAGTGAAATTTGGCTATGCACTGGTGTGCGCCGTCTTCCTTTCCCGACGCAAATACAGGAAACATGAATATGTTATGGTTTTATGCCACTATAATAGTGGAATTCAGGATGTGCCTGACCTGTTGAAAGTCGGTATCATCATGTCGCATACTCCCACAAGGGGTTTGAAGACTTATGGTGCTCGAATTGTGAATGCACCAATTAAGTACACCGGGTAAATGCTGGTCTATTGCGATAGAGTTATGGATCGTTATTGAAATAATTCCAACTACAGATGATGCACATATACATTGCTATAAATGAGTGGGTTATATATATAGGTGCCATTATTGCACTAAGTTTTGCAATAAGAGATAACACAGCGAAAGTCCGATTTTTTGTCTATGCAATGTGGGCTCATACACACATCCATGCATATGTGCTGTTATGTTTTATCACACAAAATATATATGTCGAAGTTGTTGCCTGTAATATCTTACAGTTATGCAGGTACCATTTAACATTAACTTAGCATGTTTTATATGTATTTATTAATTAAATATAAGTTCGATATAGCCGCATGACATCGACTAAGAATACACAATCGCGAATGTGTTAATCAGGGACGTGGTGACATGCGGTTTGGTGGCCCCACTCCGCACAAACGTTGGTCCAATTGTTCAGAAGTTGCAAAGTCATACTTGGCACAGCATTAGTTGGACATTCACACGAACACTAGGTTGAAATTATTCTTGTACATGTATTTTTGATTTTCTAACGAATAAATGGTGGGAAATTTGTTATTTTTAGACCAACGGTCGCACATATTTCTACTGTTTTGTTTAACCATTCGGACTGAAATGACTCTTAGTTGAAAATTGTTCAACCTTATTCGGTTGAGGTGGGAAATTTCCAACACTTGGAGAGCTTGAGGCCCTTCCAGTTGCTATATGATTTTACAGTTTTCGGATTCAGATTTCGAAATGTTATACCACCGAGCCGAAATGTCCTGGTTCCTCTTCGATGCATGGCCAGTGAAAATTAAAGTGATGTGAAACACTCCGTTATGGTGATCACATAGAATTGAAGAGTATCTTGTTCAAAGTATGCATTTTTACAAATATTATATACAAATTGACTATCGATGGCGAAATCATTTTCGTCAGTTTATCGCCGATAGATGCGTCCCGAATCGGGTAGTAAATATTAACAATTGAGCGTTATTCAGACGATTTATATGCAGTTGTACAGTCGATTTTATTCAGATTTTCGGTAATGTTATTAGAATTCTAACTTCCCCCAAGTTGGCATAGCTCCTGAATACTATCTTATCAGTTTCACGTACCCGAACAAGACATAACATATCTTTAAGAAAACAACATAGGCCTTAATTTGCCTGAAATTATTCACCGGTATACATATACTTTAATTTTAAGGTTCAGATGCCAAATTTGTCACACCTGTCCGAGCAATGGTTGGTTTTAGTCGGTCCTCTTCTCTATGTGATAACCATTCAAAGACCAATTATTAATTTAAAAACCCAAAATCGGAGAGTGTGATGTGAGGTACCAGTTGGGGAAATTCAAGACAAAAAGAGCGCAAATAGAATTGTGAGTTTAACTCTGTTCAAATGGGGGTGCAGTTGGAAATTACAAGGTGGACATTCCTTCCCTTATGGAGTACCTATATACTCATATAGCCACGTCCCGGGTGTTCACATAAATCACCACCGGTACCCACGCACCAGGGACGTGCATATATACAATATGTGAAAAACAAGGTTGAAAGATTAGAACGCCACGTCATGTGATGTTGGTCCAAACTATAGGTGTTTTTTTTTTCTAGTTTCATCCAGATAAGATATATCGTACGACATTGTTAGCTATCATAATATGCACTTTGTTCTGCACAACTGCTTTATAGTATTAACCTGCAGTATATTGTGAGCATACAGTATCACAAACGCTACAGGTAAGGATTATTTCTTATTATGCTTAGGTCGATTATTTAGAGCATTACTGTAATGAGCCGGATAAGGAGTCGTTTTGGGAAAATAATCGAGTGTTCATACATGTATAATGTCCCGGAAAATAATCGAGTGTTCATACATGCATAATGTCCCGGAAAAGAACTGAAGCGACCCGTTGTTGCAGCATTCCGGATTTCATGTTCTAGATAAAATTATTCAATAACAGCATCTGGTTGTCGAATGGAATACTACTCGATCTGCAATGACGTTATGTGTTTATCGGGGGGGGGGTCGGTCGGTTAAGGTGTCGAATACTTAGAGCATTACTGTAAAGAGCCGGATAAGCAGTCGTTTTGCGAAAATAATCGAGTGTTCATACATGTATAATGTCCCGGAAAATAATCGAGTGTTCATACATGTATAATGTCCCGGAAAATAATCGAGTGTTCATACATGTATAATGTCCCGGAAAATAATCGAGTGTTCATACATGTATAATGTCCCGGAAAATAATCGAGTGTTCATACATGTATAATGTCCCGGAAAATAATCGAGTGTTCATACATGTATAATGTCCCGGAAAATAATCGAGTGTTCATACATGTATAATGTCCCGGAAAATAATCGAGTGTGCATACATGTATAATGTCCCTGAAAAAAACTGAAGCGACGCGTTGTTGCAGCATTCCGGATTTCATGTTCTAGATGGAATGGAATACTATTCGATCTGCAATGACGTTATGTGTTTATTGGGGGGGGGGGGGCGTATAGAT
This sequence comes from Siphonodentalium dalli, assembly GCA_032622095.1. Lineage (NCBI taxonomy): Eukaryota > Metazoa > Mollusca > Scaphopoda > Gadilida > Siphonodentaliidae > Siphonodentalium > Siphonodentalium dalli. The sequence continues at coordinate 60,036,740 of CP136062.1, forward strand.
GGTTGCCTTTCAACATGTTAATGAGTTATTCGCTTTTGTTCGACTTATATAAATCATAATCTGTGTTTTTCTAAATGATAACTTGATCGAACTTCAAAAGAATATCTTGATATTTTGTGTGAACCACCCTTCATCAAGTTGCAATAAATATTTTACCATAATTTGACTTCTTTGTTCTTAAAGGAAGTTTTATACACGCATGGATTATATGCAGTGACAAACATTGGCATACTCATTAGCCATTTTTTATCGTGATTAATTCATCCCGAGTTGAGAAGTAAATATTTACAACTACGCGCCTTTCAGACTATATATTATGTGAAACATTATTGGTACAATCGACGTGGAATTCTCGCCAATAGTTGATTATTGTCACTTTCTTCCATAATGGTCAGAGCCTGAGTAATCACTCACAAAGATTCATTAAAATGTAGCAACACAATTTATATGTTTTTCTATTGGAATTTTCGGTATACTTATAGGTATACATTTGGTACCTCAACTCCACCCTTGAACTCAGATGGTGCCACTTTTAGCATGTTCAAGTCATGAAAATATTTCTATATAGATATATTAAATTTGGAAAAAATCGGCGACAAATTACTGTTGTTATTAATTCTGTTGCCTTACCTGTGGCGCCACTTGTATTGGTCATCTGTATCCAAGCTATTAGATTCATTGTATCATGGAGATAACTATACAAAGGTTTGGTGGAAAACATCGACATAACATTAGTATTATCTGCATGTAGTTAAACATCGACATAACATTAGTATTATCTGCATGTAGTTAAACATCGACATAACATTAGTATTATCTGCATGTAGTTAAACATCGACATAACATTAGTATTATATGCATGTAGTTAACATCGACATAACATTAGTAGTATCTGCATGTTGTTAAACATCGACATAACATTAGTATTATCTGCATGTAGTTACACATCGACATAACATTAGTATTATCTGCATGTAGATAAACATCGACATAACATTAGTATTATCTGCATGTAGTTAAACATCGACATAACATTAGTATTATCTGCATGTAGTTAAACATCGACATAACATTAGTATTATCTGCATGTAGTTAAACATCGACATAACATTAGTAGTATCTGCATGTAGTTAAACATCGACATAACATTAGTATTATATGCATGTAGTTAAACATCGACATAACATTAGTAGTATCTGCATGTAGTTAAACATCGACATAACATTAGTATTATATGCATGTAGTTAAACATCGACATAACATTAGTATTATATGCATGTAGTTAAACGTCGACATAACATTAGTATTATCTGCATGTAGTTGATGCCCCTCCCCATACCTGTCCCCATATCAATCGTGAATCAGAACGATTTCCACCTTGAGGGAATTTAATTTGAAAATTCCCATCAAAATACGGTTGGAAATTTTCCCACTGATAGCCAAATCCCAAAATATTGACAGAAAGTAGGAAAATAAGCAGCTTGTGATTTATAAAAAAACAGCTTATGTTAGACTAAATAAGACTATGAGAACCGTTTCTATCTATGTTTGGTATGAACTGTTCATTTAGTGGTGCGTGACGCGTTTAATTTCCAAAAGAACTGCCCCGTCTTGTGCCAAGTCCCTGCGTTCAGATAAACTTGATTTCCCCGCAGCATTCACGACTCACGCGAGATGGATACCACGTTACTGATCCTGTTATGTATTGCAATCGCTACTGGCGAGCAACTGAGTGGTGATATGCAGCCACGTGTGGTATCAGCGGCTGATCAGCCACATTCCAATGTCGATAGAATTGACGCTCAACACATAAGAACAGAATGTGAGTACGTATATATCAGCCGAATTTGTTAACGCAATGACCAAAAAAAAATGCATATGAGTGACGTCACTTAATAAATAAATGTATACAGATATGTGATAAGTCTTCATATAGACACACATAAAATGCGCGTTGTTGTATACCTTTGGTTCCCAAATGGAATTGTTTGGTGTTATTACATGTATATTCCAGTGCATACCTGATTTGGGTTTTCCGTTTGTTTTCCGGATATCGCAAACATAATGTTGAGCATTTGTTTAAAAAGCAGTAAACTGCTGACGACTTTTTTGTCAGAGAGTCTGACACTTGTCAATTAATTATTATCCCAGGAACGTTAGAAATGTAACTGTTCTAAATGTGCACATGGTCCCCGTATCATCAGATTCCAACAACAACAACAACATCTCTTCGATATACGACTTAGTTATCAGAATCGATTCATTGCAAAAAAAATACTTCTAACCAATGTCAACTCTGGTATAACATTTTCCAAAACTTGTTATACATGTATATCAAACATTCTGTTCAACACAATTTGGTATCGATGGTATGTCCGTCGGCTCGTCGAATATTTGCTAGCAGTGTTCGCGCTGGACCGAAAAAAACTTTAGCCAAAAGTTTAGCCAAATGACAATTTTATTAGCCAAATGAAAAAAACTTTAGCCAAATTTATTTTGGCCAAATTAAAAAAAAAATATGGCCAAATTAAATCATCGTTTTCTGGTCGGTTCACAATTAATGACTAAAACGTCAAATCTAAGAGGCACAGGTAAATACACAATAATTTAACTAATTGTGATGAACTAGAAATATTATTATATATATCATTTATTAAAAATTATTAATCTTTATGTGAAAGAGTGGGGGGGGGGGGGCAATTCGGGATTGTCCTTCTTAATGTCATTATTATTTTGTTTTATATCAATATCTTTTTTTAAATCATTAAATATTAATTATCCTTGCGAAAATATCTAAGTGACATCTGGAAACTAATAACTTAATATTGTTAGGCCATTATCAAATTACAATCTGTCATAAAAGCATGCATATTATTTTGAATGTATCGGTATTGACGACAAATAGCCACAAAATATCTGTCGTGATTCACATTTGGCTGATTAAGCTATTGTCTTACACTTGGTGCTCATAAACCTTGACCGCCATAAATACAATGTCATCATAAACATGCATTGTGCAGGATCCCCGTGAGTGACCAGACAGACAATGGGGGATTAGCGGATTAAATGTAAAATAATGATATGACCTTTTGCTGTTTCGTGCAGAGTGACGGGTTTCCCTTTGTACTGTCCGCGATCTGGTTTCCCTTTGTGCAGTCGGCGATATATTCCCACTTACGTATATGATGTTTTCGGACTAGATCGTTCACATCACAGAATTGAAAACCCACTTGCCAAAAATTCATGCTTCCAGTCTCCATTTGGGGGTCAACAAAAGTTTAGCCAAAATGTTAGCCAAATGAAATTTTGATTAGCCAAATTCGAAAAAGATTAGCCATTGGCTAATTTGGCTACCGACAGCGCGAACACTGTTTGCTAGGCCGCCAAATATTCCCGGTGGTGAACATAACGTATTTAAATAATCGGTAACTGCTACTCTGTGCTTTGACGTGTGTGTTTCGAGACGATACTTTCTACAACTTAAAATGAAATATCCAGGAACAGCCACACATATGTTTAACTTTTAACGTGGGTCACCATGGTATTGATATTGATATGATCTTGGCGGGACAAGTCATTTATATTACGACGCCAAACCTACACGTTTATAGTTATCGGCCAACGTATAGCGAAATTTGTAGATGATAGTCGGATAAATGCATAATCAGAATCGAAATGAGAGTTATTTCTGGAATAATGAATGTTTACCCCACGTGTGATCGTGTTTGTCTTTTTAATATAGGATACTATAGTAATTCGTTTTGAACTGATATGTTAATCATTTCTTCAATAAATAGTCATTGGCCTTATTGTTTGAACATTTCCCGCCAATTAATACGATAAATACTGAACTTGTATTATCTGTTTCGTACGTCTCTCGTATACACTCATTTTGTCTGAACACACCTCCAAATTAAGAATATTCCATTCCAATGTATGATTGGGTTAGATAGTAAATCTAGTAAACAAAACAATTGTTAATACATATGTATTGATTCAGTCGGTGGCGTCTGGAGCGCATGGAAAGACGACGCGTGCAGCGTCACGTGTGGTCAGGGTATAATAGTTCGTACACGGAACTGCAATAACAAAGACCCTCAAGATCTAGACAAAATGTGTATAGGCTCGGACCGAGAAGTGGATTTATGTCAACAACCAGATTGTCCAGGTGAGATTATTGCAAATGCCCGGTTCTTTTGACACCATCAAACCACAATATTCAGGTTTTCCATGCAGTAAAATATTTATATCGGACCAATGAGCCCATTAATTTGTATGAGGTTTCGACTGTCAGTTATCTCCTTTCAAAATATGACGTTTTCGCACATGTTGTATTGTGTCCGCCTAGCTATGGCGCTCATGGAGACGAACTCAAATCCCACACATTGTCAATATCCACCATCAAACGACTTTGTTATAATAGAGGACTAGACATGAACGCACTGCATGATGCCCCCTCAAAAACGCCTTATTTTACACATACGTATAATATCATGACGTATGAGTCGGCATTATTTTAGACTATATTATTGCAGTGGTTGGAGTGTGGGCGGCCTGGACGGATAGCCCTTGCTCTGTAACGTGCGATCTCGGAACTTCGACGAGGACACGAAACTGTTCGGCTGCTCATCTGAAAAATGAAAATAACTTGTGCATAGGTTCAAACAGAGATGTTATTTTGTGCCGAGAAGCGGATTGTCCTGGTAAGTTCTGCGAATATCTGAGATATTCTATTCGATTCAGATATACATGTATGTGACCGCAATTCAAGATCGATACATGTACCTCATGGATCGGATTATTCTCATATTTTCGAATCGACGTGATGTGGCACCCGAATCAATCGAATTTTACACTGTTAGAAAATACTGTCGGTTCAACGGTTTCGGGCCACCATAATCTACCGTTTTATCAGTTTGACGCGTTTTTTACCGTTATTTTATGTGGCAATGAAAATTGTCTAATATTTTCGTTATTCAATGTCATGACGTCAAAATTCAATAGTATAATTGTCGGCGACCATATTATATATGGCAATGACTCCATAAAGTATGACTTGATCTTACGCTGCTGATATTTAATATGTATTATTAATCCGGCATTCATTCTGTGTTATGCGAGTCGGTACGTAAATTCGTGAGCACCGTACATTATTCTCATTCCGGGTTTAAGTTCCCGCTTTAGCACTCACATCAGCGCCATTTATCGTTGGGTTCGCAAACTATTATTTTTTTAGGAAATTGTTACCTTTTCGATTGTGGACAGTTGTTAAGACGGTCTGATTTCGGTTCCTTTGATATCCGGAAAAGTTTCAATTCGTCGAAACCGGCTTAATCATTGACAATTTCCACTAAATTCGAGAGTAGAGTATCAATCATGGCGTGATCCGGGGTCTGCCCTCATTCTACTCAGTGCTGATGTTGAAATTGACAGTGTTGTGACTTAGTATCAAACCACTGGCACATTTACTGACACATGATGATAGAGGTACAATTAACACGAGCTTCGATATCAACCAATAGTGACAATAATAACAACAACGACCCAACGAGCAGCTATTACTATTAGAATGTTGAAAATCCAGTTGACAGTGTTCTGAATCTGATTGTTTCAAAGAACATGCATGTACATTTACAAGAGAGGATTTACATGTACTGTACGCACCAGTGTAATTCACAAGAGATTCAATGTCAACAACAACACCGTGAGCAATTAACTGACGCCGCACAGTGACGGCTGATCACATATATACCATTCCAACTTTACAATTACACGGATCATTTCATCCCGTGCTCATCTCATTGAATTGAAACGTGTGGACATGAGACATTGCCATCATTCGCCATGTTATCGTCAAGTTATTACGACAATTTACCGGCAGTACACTATTGGTCGGATATTCTTATCAAACTATTTTTGGCTGACTCACTGATATTAATACTAAGTGTTGTGATACCAGTATACAGTTTGATGCATCATGCTTTAAAATTTTATCGAAAATGTGCGACTACCGGAGAACATTGTTGCCAAGTCATTGTGCATAGTTATTATGTGATCTGCTGTTGTCTTGAAGGTTCCATTCCCAACTAGCTGTTACTGATATACAGTACCAGTCAAAAGAAGTGGTATATTAAGCGCACTATTTATGCGCCCAATATCGCAATAATATTGCAAGTGGAAACGCTTATAAGCATGTCGCTTGTGATATTATTGCAATATTTTGCGCTTAATATCTCAATATTTTGCACTTAATATTGTGAAATATTGCGCTCAAAATTGTGACATTTAACTACAATTATTCCTTCTTCTATATTGTTTAGTGTATAAATAGAGACAATGTTTTAGATATGTAAATAACGGTCAAATGTTGGCAGCGATGTTGCGCGGTCTCGGACCGTTAAAGCGACGGTCTTTTTTCTAACAGAAATAATTTACGATATAGCTACACGGCTCACCCCACGGTAATCTGTTAATGTTAGACAGCAATACGGTTCTTACAATTCATAGCATATGCCTATATACCTCTGAAATTTGATACCACCTTCCCCGAACCAACCCACTCTGCTACACAATTGCAGCACCTGGTATTTGGCACAATAGACGCAACCACCACAAAGACACATTAGAGAGATTCCGCTTGTAGGTTATGGCGTGTAACTTGTGGGCATTTATTTTGATTGGCAGATAACCCAGGGTTAGTTATAATAGACTATATGTGACCCGTCATATCAAATCCAGTCGGAAGTCGGGATTTTTTTACCCTGTGCCAATGCATTCTCTTATATATGCAGGTCGCCTCGCATATATAAGAGAATGCATTGGCCTAACAATGTTTTACAATTTTAATAATGTTTTCTTGTATTCTTTAACAATTTTATAATTTCACCCAGACAAACATGAGCAGACGACACTCTTCTATATGATTATATATATGTGTGGGGCTCCCTGCAGGGTAATGGATGTTTTTTATGTCCTAAAAATTGTCAGAAACATTTATTTAAAAAAAATTCTAAAGAATTGTTAGGCCAATGCATTCTCTTATATATGCGAGGCGACCTATGGTCATATATAAGAGAATGCATTGGCACAGGGTAAAAAAAATCCCGACTTCCGACTGGATTTTATATGGCGGGTCACATATAATGATTGATCCTTCGAATGTATAACCCGTGTAAAACTCGGCCGATCGCCACAAGCTCTTTTGACTTCAAATGCTACGGAGTTATGCCGTTTGAAACGACATATATTAATATACTGCCAAAGTTTTGTTAACAGTTTATGTAACGAGATGTTACACCATGTAAATGTAAATAGACACCACACAAATGTGAACTGACACCACACAAAAGAAACAACACCAATAAAGGTGAATGGACACCAGATAAAGGCGAATTGACACCAAAGAAAGGTGCATGAACATGTGTACACCATATCAAGGTGAATGGACACCATATAAAGGCGAATGAACACTACAGAAAGGCGAACCAACTCCAAAAAGAAAGGTGAATGAACATCAAATAAAGACATTTGCACACCATATAAAGGTAAATGGACTCAATAAATCACCGAATGGACACCATAGAAAGGTGATTGGACACCATATGATGGTGATTGGACACTACAAAAGATGAATGGACAACATATAAAGACATTTGCACACCACGTAAATTGAATGGACACAACATAAATACATGAGTGCACCATGTAAAAGTGAATTGGCTCCATATAAAGTCGAATAGACACCATTGACAGGCGAATCAACACCAAAGAAATGTGAACGAACATCACATAAAGACATTTCCACACTATACAAAGGTGAGTGGACATCATGTGACGGTGATTGGACATGCTAAAAAGACGAATGGACACCATATAAAGGTGAATGGACATCATATAAAGACATTTGCATACCATATAAAGGTGAATTGGCTATATATAAATGTGAATGAACACCATATAAAGATGAATTGACACCATATAACGGTGAATTGATACCATAGCAAGGCGAATTGACACCTTATAAAGGCTAATGTACACCATAGCACGGCGAATATACACCATATAAAGGTGAATTGACACCATATAAAGAACATGAATAGACACAATATACAGGTTAATGAATGTCATATACATGTAAATGTGCATGGTCACCATATAGATATGAATGGGCACCATAGAACGACATATGCACACCATATAAAGGTGAATGAATGCCATATATACACAAAACGACGCGATGTGTAAATGTGTTTGTCGATACGACACAAGCGATGTCGCGGAAGGATAAAACGAGAGGCGCTTGGGTCTCGAGTTCTATCCTTCCGAAACAGCACGAGTGCCGTATCGACAAACCCATTTACACATCGTGTCGTTCTGTGTTTATTACAAGCTTCGTGTCCTAGAATCCGTGCATTAGAAATACAGAATTAGAAGGTTTATTTAGGCTCATAAATACTGTAGTCAGTAAGAACCCACTGATCATATATAATTATCAAATATACCTTTGAGGTTCATACCTAGCAGTTTTGTGACAACATTTTGAAATCGCACTGATCAGAATACGCCAAATGTCACAACTTATCTTTTTTTGGTAAAAACTAAACTCTTTAAATTATGTTGACCCCATTTTAGGCCGACACACCAAACTTCAAGAAAGGTGACAAGTCTATCCTGAAAATATACCTACTAAGCATACAAATATGTTGTAAGATAGCTTCTAGCAAGCAAAAAATCTGATATGACGTAAGAAATCTGACTATTTGTCAAACGTGACTCTAAATATCGTTTTGAGGAGGGGTAAGTTTTTGCCCTGTATTCGCGCTACGTACGCCATAGGGCCACAATAGCACAACTATCCAATAGAAGATATGCTACGGATCACAAAAGTATACATATTATGACAATATAAGTTTCTGATAAACGGAGTTGAAACCAACACATTAAGCTGAATCAGCGAACAACAAATACGTTCACGATTAACGAAATACGTCACAGCTCAAACGTCAATCGATTATCTGGCAACGTTTTACCATTTTCAATACCACATACATAACTGTATCAAAAAAAGAATAATTTAAATTGAACAGAGATTAAGAAGCTTATACTGATGAACATCACAGGAACTAATCCGAAAAATGCACAAAAATAAGTTTGGGTAGCATGCGGAAAATGATAAAAACAAAACATATTTTGTCCCCTATATTGACCCCGCAACAAACGGATCCTGAAATTAGAATAATTGGGCTACATAAATATGGTGATCTCTGAAATTCCTATTTCTGGTGGCACCTCGGGTAATGAGAGGCCATACTAGAACGGAAGGCATCAAATTTCACTGACCTCCTTAAATGTACACCAAACATTAGCAATAACAAAAACAAACATGGATCTGTTAACACAAAAACAGTTAAAACATATTATATACTATCTTGTTATTATAATAACGTGTTGTAAGTGTATGGGGATAGGGGCTACCTAAGTTGTCATAACATGTGCCTCAATCCAGTTGTACATTAATGATACAATAACATTATGTTTAAACTAAACTAACTGTGTATATGTTGAAGATTAAAGAACATGTAGCTATCGGTTGAGTCGTCAATCAGTCTGGAAATTAACAAGTATAACTAACTATGCCCTACCTCCACCCAGCCATGGATATGATTGGATTTCTTTCGAAAAGGGCAGCTCAAATTATACATCTACAAGTCACAATATACAAGCGGAACAACGGATGTGAAATTGTTCATACATTTCGTGTGTTCAAATAGAACAATGTCGTCTAAATGTCGTCTACATGTACACTGTATTGATACGTCTCTCCATTATACACATTTCAACAGTAATTGATGGCGGTTGGTCTCCTTGGACAGAAACGAAATTGTGTGGTGTGACTTGTGGGACGGGAACACGTCGCGACAATAGAACGTGTTCCAACCCGGAACCGCTGAATGGCGGGAAGCCGTGCGACGGACCGTCAAATAGAACCGTTAATTGCGCAGAGCAACCATGCCCGGGTAAGTGTTATATTATGTTACATTATATGTTATATCCCTTGCAGGATACACGTCAAACAACAACAACAAAATATGTAAACAAGTTTTGAAGACACTTGCATTTGAGAGTGTTTTAAAGGTAGACATTGTATCCGATCTATTGTAATGATATAAATGGTAACATTTCCTGTCCCAATGTATGAAAACAGATATGAATTATTACAGCTATTTCCTTGGAAAGCTGATGAAGATCCGGTTTACTAATCTCTCTGTGTCATGATTTGCACTCGAAATAAATACACATACTTCATGGAGTAGATACACTATCTTCTTGCAAATGTACAGTTAATCGTTAACCCTCTTATTATTATGAGTATAATTGAGAAATCTTCTTTTCATGTTCATAACAATTTCTTCATCACACGAATGCATAATCTTCGATAGTCGTTTATATTTTCAATCGAAACTCACTTTCCGCACCGTAATGCGACAATAATCATACTGTTAGATAATTTTATCACCAGTCAATAAATCAGTTTGTTATCCCTCATCCCATTTCATCCCATTTTCCTCTCTTCTGATTGGCTGAGAGTGCGTCACATGGCGGGCCGTAAATCACCATATTACCCTCGAGGGTAACATTGTCTCAGTTATTGACCGCTCAGCCAGGTGGGGGGCGTAAAAAAGTTGCGAGACGTGGGGGTCTTTTTTTTACATTTCCATTTTTTTTTACACCCACCCACCATTTCTGGCATTTGTTTTTCATAAAATTTTAGACACCCACCCCAAAACATCAAAGCTTTATGTTGGTCCCCTCTGTAAAAACGACCAACCGCTCTATATTGGTCCCTTCTTTGAAAGACCAAATTAAATGTTACTTCCTGTTAACAAACATGTGCAAAATTGAACTCTAAGCAATCAACAAAGGTAGAATATTATGTGATTATATTGGTAAATTTATAACCCAGCCTATTCATCTGTGTGAGTACAGCTGGTGAGTAGATGAAAAATATGTTGAATCCCCTGGAATGACAACAAACAATAACTAGGGCCAGTGTTACGGCCTACAGTAGAATAAAAAATTACAAAAACTTAAATTTATCTTTTTTTTCAAACATCAACCAGCATCAACTAGTAGGCCTAGAGCCTATAGTAATACCAAAAAGGAAAATTTGCATATGAACCAGTGTACGAATTAACTTTTATGTATGCCTGCATTACCACCGACCCGACCTCGCATTACGGCTTAGAACTAGGCCTAAAATAATGCTTAACCCTTTGAGTTTGAACGTTGATGGTCAATTTAGTGCCAAATCCATATACACAGATGTATATTACTGAGATTCATTTGGACAATCAGAGCTGAACATCGGTCATGTACTGGATGGAGTTCATGTGCAATAAGAAATTCACACACATTCTGTACATGTCCTTTATGTGTGCCTTCAAACTAGACCTCCTTGCATGCACATCATCTTATAAATATACAATAATTAAGTAAATTAATTTTTCTTCTTTGATAATTTTCAAATTAGCCTGAATTAGACATTAAGTGTCATTTACATACTAGTATATGCAGTTAATTATGGGATATACTAATTACAAGTGAACAAAACGGTAATGTGTCCTGGCCCCTCTTCACATCTATTTAAATAATATTTTTATACTTTTCAGAAGACTATCCTAGGAAGGTTATATTTTTGTTTCTTTCAATAAATGTTATTAACACTTTATTTCATGTCTACTTATTTACTTATTGATGGTTGTCTACAACACTGAAACAAATAATTTGACAATTCAAATAATTATTTGACAAAAGTATATTTAAAAATCAATTTAGTATACAAACACTGATACAAATATTTAGTTCATACATTACACTCATGCATCAACTAACTGTATGAGTAAAATATAAGAATTATTGTAATATTCTGTCATGAGTTGTTAGCTGATATTGTCAGACTGCATTAAGTTCACCCTACCCTAGAGCTATCTGAGATATTTTTTTTATTCAATATAAAAACTGCCAAGCAAGCTGAAACAGACACGATAAAAAAAAAATTGCGCGCAAAAAAAATCAATGAAAATTTTGGAACCCGCCCCCACAATATTCACTATTTTTCCATTTTATATCAACTTATGGGGGTAATTATAACAATATTGAATGTATTAGTGCTTCTCATATTGCAACAAGCCACAACAAATAAACAAATATGTTTAAAACAGTTGAAAATATGCCAATGAAAAAAAAATGCAAAAAAGGTGGTCAAAAACTGTTTCCGGCCTCGGGTACAAACCCCCACCCCCCCCCCCCACCACCTGATGTCTCGTAAAAAAAATTCGCTACCCCCTGGCTCATCTGTTACCAGTAAACATAGAACTACGAAGAACTCACCGCGCAGAGATTCTCTGACAGCTCTCTGATAATTTCGAAAAACACTGTTTTTATAAACCCCACTGTTTCATAACAATCGCGAACTGTGGTGTTTGCTAATTTGCATAATTGTGTGTTTTCTTATTTGTAATTAAAGCACGCTATGTAAAAATGGTGTTATCACAGACACATATCTGTTATAAGGTGTAATATTCATATTGGACCTTTTTATATCAATAATAAAGACCGCGGGACAAATAGATAAACATTATTATGCAGTTGGTATGCTGCAGACAATTGCACATACGATGTAGATACGTTACAACTACGTTTATGTACTAGATCAAATCGCCACTCTTTGTTGTTTATCAATTGATTATTTCTTTTCTTCAATACATTCCTCAGACTTCAGAGAATACCCGTATGTTGCGTAACGATCTGTGACAGATGTCAATTTCTTGTTGCACTACTACAACGTGTTAGTTCCACATTTTATCATTCTGGAAATGAACACGTCTTCACGCTCATTTGAAACGAAACCGAACATTTCGCTGCATGGCTACTCAACTTCGAAATTGCTTTACTCCTCTTTCCGTGAACCGATTTCCACAATGCAACCAGCAAACTGACCGGAGCATATCTGCGCAAATGACGGGTCTGTTGATTGATCCAGATTATGAATGTTTTATTTTCTAAATAGCGATGATTCAAACATAAAATTAACTTTTCGAACTGGATTAAAGAATATATGCGCGCATTTATGCCTGCTATTAAGGAGGTTCGTGTGTACTCCTTTGTCAGATAACAAAACAGTTATCACCCTTGTTTTCGTGAGACACGGGGATTTGTCGCCGCTCTCGACCTGGAATGTCACCCGAGGGTCGCCAGGCCCGAGGGTGACATTCCAGGTCTCGAGCGGGCGACAAATCCCCGTGTCTCACTCAATCGCGGGCGATAACTGTATATTATTTCTCAATTTCTCATAACAAATACCAAACACAGGTAAGGAAATAATGATAATTATCCCAATGTGCCATTTCGATCGATAGATGCTCATTTCGATAAAAAGTTGTATTTATATATTATGCACATATTAGATATATATATATATATATATATTTATCACATAATTTGGCCATAAAAGCAGTTTCATAATTATCGGTAATAGACACGTTTAATATCAGCGCGTGTGATGACGTCACGTCGTTCTTCAAATAACTTGCGATCGCTGTAGTTTATGATTGTTGTTTTCGATGAATATTTCGCGTTGCTTCGGGTTTATTTGATCATGTGATAAAAGGTATCTCACACTCGTCCTATTTTATACGTAATTTATCAACCTCGTCCTCTAAATTCTATTTGAGCGCTCAAATCGAATTTAGTGAACTCGGTTGATAAATTCCGTATAAAATAGAAACTCATGTGAGATCCTCTATATATATATAACTTAAATATGTAGAGAATATCCGCATAGTCCAGCTGAATAAAAATAATTTATATTATTTTTGCGAGTATGTGGGCATCTATTTGGCGAGCCTCTATGCGAGCAACAAACTGCCAAGTTATAGACTTCACCAATTGAACGTTGAAAATTTTCATTTGAGTGCGTTTTGGGGCGCATCGTTTGATCTTTTAGAAAGGTGTTGCCACCGTTTACACGAAAATACTTTGTGGATGTTGACGTTTCTAAGGACGCTGTCGTTAACAACGGAAACCAGCACGGTCCGTTCTAATGATGCCCATAACGTTGTTACGACACAGTGACACACCCACGAACTGCTGGAGGTTAACTGGTCCAAGTTCTTTCTTCCTCGGATATTATTAAGTTTATCTGTCTAGTAGAGGATGCTTTATCTGTCTAGTAGACTGCTAGAGGCGTGGTTTATCTGATGGGCTTTATATGTATAGTAGACAGGGGTAGGAGGTGGATAAATATTTATAATCTTGATATACGTGTACTAATGTTATAGACATATATAATGTTATTTTTAAAGGTATGCATAATCATATATATTAAAGATATTAAAAGAAGTACAAGCATGTGTATGTGTATGTCGGTACTGTTCTTGATTGAAATTCGCACAACTGGTGGAGATTGTCTCCTCTTCGAACACATATCGGTTATCGTCACCACGAGTGAGTTTCCGAGATATGTATGCAGGTCTCACTACCTTTTTCTGGGCCGTACATCGACAGTCTGCCAGGACGGGTATATGTTGCGGCCCACGCAGAGAAGGTAGCGAGACTTGAATACCCATCTCATCCACCTACAGGGTGTTGATAACCGATATATCCTACAATTCTCCATTCAACAACATATAGAATAAAAGGTTCACCTACAGCACTTTGGCGTGGGACCTAATATGTCGTTTCACGGATGAAATAACTCGTTATGCGTCACTGCAATGTGCTATGTTATCAACGGTCCAGTGTGTAAAAATGTGTCCGTTTGTGCGTACAAGCGCAAAATCACAAAACAATGGTTTTCGTAAAACGCAAACGATTTTGAAGTGTTGTTAGTCATTGTCACCGGAAGTAGAACATTTGATTAAAAATGACATATGTAAATGTCTGATGATGTAAAGAGAATATACAGTTGATGCAACTTGCACTTGTAATTGAATGTTTTTTTGTTTTATTTAAACAAGGCTAGATTTCCCACACATGTGCATCCACTCTTTCGGCTTGATGCCATCTATAATTAATCGCTAATTATATGCATATATTCAAAACACATTCACATGTACGTTTCATATTGCAGTGGACGGAGAGTGGGCGCCATGGGAAGACACATGCATACAAATTAACTCGTGCCGAGGAATACAAAAACGAACCCGCAGCTGTAGTAAGCCACAACCAAGTGGTGGTGGCCGCCAGTGTCCCGGAAATGATCACGATATATCCTCATGCGACAAGTATGTGTCGAAACAACAAGGTTAGTAGGCATACACACATGTAAAATCATACCCAGGGGCCGTAGTGGGGCGCGTGATGGGCCGATATGTTATTTTGTCAATCTGTTTGCCAAAAACATATTAACATTTGCCAATTGTTTTTAGAATTTGGCACATGCTATCGGTTTCTGCAATATTTAGTATTATGTTTAAAAATCTCTGTTTGTCGACATTGTGTTGTCTAAGATGACTTTATGGATTGTTCTTTCCCTCTGATATTGGCTCACAAAGTGATCATGGTATGAAAGTAGTGAGTTAATTATAGTATAATTAATGGCTGAAATAATGTACAGTTTGAAGCTATTATCCGGATTAAAATATGGCCGAGTCCAAAGCTTCATCTCTGATCAGAATGATTTAACCTGACATTGGGTCAACCCACCTGAGTTGTACCATGTTGTCGGTCCTATCCACCCGCTCACTGGCTATACACGGATGGCGTGAGATCTCAACTCATTGTCAACTTAATAGACGGGAAGTACACCATTGCTTTTCAAACCGTTGAAGGAACACGACGTACTGGCCATGAGCTCCTTATGTGATATAATCAATAACTTCGGAGTTTTGCCCTTAAATTTCGGCAATTGTGTTAAATTTTAATTTATTTTGGATTTGGAGAAGAATTACGGATTGGTGCGCGCGTTGTGACTAATCGGAGATTTGGCGATATTGTATTTAGGTTAAGATCGTCACTGAAGATCGAAGACTACATATACATGTACATTTCTATATTAGTTTAGGTTTTGTCGTGATGGGTGTTAAACATACCGCCCTGGAACGGAATTAGATTCGAGCAATTTTAACAGTTGAAAAAGCAATGCCTATATACGTGAAACAATCAACATGGCTGAAATTTGAAGTTAGACACCCACACCCACCGCTTGATAAGGCTCTATAAGTCTATCCCGTCGTCCGTGTGTATAAATATCAATCAGATCGATGCTACATGTATACTTGAAAGTCGCTGTCTTTCTTTTTACTTGACTTGGCTTGAATCGTAATTTATTTGCATATAACACAAAAGGGATCGGTGCACGGGTCTTTTTAATTGATGAAGCCCCTCCCCAATACAAACGATTAAGGATACACAATGTTAACAAGATGACAGCTGAACATATTACATGCATGATTTTGTGATGCGATCGTCCTTGGTGCTATCGTTGTCTAGATATATACATATAGAATACACCCATAGTAGCCGAGAATAACTAATTTTCACCACGAGTGGTTTTGTGGTTTTAACCACGAGCCTTTGGCGAGTGGTTAAAACCACAATTCCACGAGTGGTGCAAATTTGTTATTCTCGGCTACTGTGGGTGTATTTTGTTTATACCATAATTATTATTCTTCGGTCGCTTCGTAAATGTATTGCTACTCTGATGGTGACTGTTAACATGTATTTGCACCGAGTGACCCAAATATGTTAAGCTATCATGAATGGGGGTCACGCGTAGTAATACATATTTCTAGGAAATTCGGTGATCCCCCACTTTATTGGGCATCAGTCAGCTGATGTGAACACACATTCAGATTTCCCACATTGCAGATACCATTAACAATCTATACGTTGTTGTCAAAATGTAAGCCGTCGTTCGCTTTAAACACGGAAAGGCAGACGAACACGTGCGTTTGTTTTGTTTACATTTTCAACAGCTTTCGCCGACCTATATAAAATGTGTACTTTGTCGGTGCATCTAGCATAAAAGTTAAAACATCTTTAAACTAATTTTAATGTGTCATTTTTTTGACAAGTAAACCCAGTAAATGGAATTGGAGAGTATATATCTCTGTGTTTAGATCACTTATCGCATTTCAGAGTGTTTGGGTCGGAAAAATTGTGTATTTGCTTCGCGAAGCGGGCGTGGCGAAAAATTGGGCTAAATTTCGACAGCGAGGTCGCCAGAGGTCAAATGACGGGTCGTTCTACTATGGGTATAAACTTTTAACACATAAAGTGCCGTTGAAACATTTACACAACAGTAGAAATTTCTACCCATAGTAGGAATCTTTATACCCACAGTAGGGTGTAAAGATCAAATTTACAAAATAGGTGTTATACACACAGTAGCATAGCCAATTATGGTGTAAATGCATATATTATGGTATCACACGTGGTCATATAAAATGAAATCGTTCATTAAATTGGATATTGAGAGTCCATTGTTAAAATAATAGATCGTTGTTTGTAAAATAATGTACGATCTCAATAATAACCACCCATTATCCTATAAACTGGACTCGACGAACAAAGGAGTGACGTCATAGCCATATTTTAATAATAATTGTTGCCTCTCGTGTGTATTATAGATCCTCTTTGATATCATATAACAATAAACCAATCAACGTTGATTTAAAATTGTACAATGGTTGCTTCGTCGATATAGATGGCACCACAAAACTAAAAGGATTAACAATGCTTGTATACCTCCGCAATACTAATGCGATCACATTTACCACATCTGTATAAAGTTCCTGGTGGTAATAGACCATGGGTTGGTATGACCCCTCGTACACCCCCGTAACTTAACTTCTTTTGTATTTTCATGTACCCGGCTATGTATTGTTGAGGAACAAAAATCTTAACACAAAATCGTTTGGGCCCTAGTTTACCTCCTGGGTCAACTTTACGCCCTACTGTGGGTATTCAGCTTTCTAATGTGGGTAATATGGTCATACGCAAGCGCAATTAACGAACCAAAGCTAATCAATCACATATGGGATTCAGCATGTAGCCTTTAAAACAATTCTTGTCAAAATCACTTTTTAGATTCCCACCAAATAAGATTCACATGCATAACGCTTATGTTTGTTGGGGTAATTATAATTAGTTATATATGTTGTCGAGAGTTGATGGAACTGAAACTAACCATTATATTACTTGGCGTGCTGGGGAGCTCTCCGCTTCAGATACTCAGGATGTTCATTTCATTCATATAACATGTGATCATGTTGATTTCAACGATAGTCGATAAACTACGTCATCGTGTAACTTTCACCATTGACCGAATTCGCGTGGAACTGAATTTATATTCTGCTTTGTTCGTAAGTATGTGTTTTCATTCTATTCAAGAAAATAGGATATATATATGGATTATCAGATAAATGCAAGTATGCATAATTATGATAACAATCAAACCCAATGTAAATATTATCTTATTTCCTTTCGCACGGTATAGTCTCTACAGAACCACGCAGTATTGATCAACAGATGTGCATCAGTTGGAAAATAATGCTTTGAGATACACGTAGATCGTGTTGAGTTGCGGTGATTTTAGTTTATTTTAAAAAATATTAAAACTTCCTAGGGTCCGATGATTTTATCCAGTAGAGTGCCGGGGTAGACCCGTTAGAAATTCATTATGGACCTACTTTCCCTAATAAATAAAAACAAATAAATGATTGTATGACGTTTCTAAATAGGAGAATGTTGCACGTCGACTGACATTTGTATTATCAATCTGTATGTTTATCCAAATTTTGGGAATAAATCTTTTGTATTTATTTTTTATATTTGTCGGCACTTGATTCTCTATAACAGCCTGTATTTGATCCTCAGAAAGCGTGGTTTGGAACACTAAACACGCAAGGGAAAAAACTCAATGCGGAACTGAAACGTCTAATAAATCCACTAAAGTATTGCGCCTATCACAATTCCCCCGATTAATTTGCCAATAGAGTTACTGCGCTTTAATTATAATTACTTCGTCCCGATAAAGTAACATTGGATTCGTTTCGAGTCCAATATTACATCCGGGTGTACAATATGACTTTTCCCCGGATTATCATGTGACGGCTTTTGACCAATAAGTAATAGTGTGAATAAAGGGTGGATAATAATATTGATAGTTGCGGCTCACGATTATATAGCGATTTATATAGGCATTTTTCAAAAAAGTGGCCTATTTCTGTCCATCACCATTTATTTGTAGAAAAGTTTATTAATGATCACATTTTTTTATTTTGAGATATAATATGGGATGGGGTCAACTTGTTGCAGACCCTATATCATCCGCTCCTTGGTATCTCTACAATCCAGAGGCTCGTAATATGGCAAAAATGGCCAATTATGCCTGTCCCATTTTCCGAAATCTCCACAAAAACAGACATTTTTGTATAAAATATGACCATTAAATACCACTTTATAAGACAATTTGCATCATATGTAACACGCCTGATATAAAATCACAAAATATGCCCAATTTTTACCAAGTCAAGTAACATAATTTAGGTCACAAAACTGTCCCACGATTGGTGGTCCCTACTGTTACCAAGAGAGAAACACATAATACAACAGTCCTGGCATTGGCGAATGAGGAAGTGCAAATTGGTTTCCAGTACTACTCATCAATACACATGGCTAAACAACTGTTATCCGCTGGTCGTTGCAATTAATTTGCCCGTAATTGACAGTATCATTCACCAGACAGGTGAGTTCATTGGGGGTGTGTCACTACTGTTACCGATAGATACAGGTCTGTGAGTTTATTATTACACAAATGTTTCTCTTCTTAGTTTTGTCCAATGTGATCCCCGTGAGGCAACACATACATTTTGTTACATAACAGTGGACGACCGATGGGAATCCCCTTTATAAACCCGAAACATCCCTACTGTTACCGTCCCTACTGTTACCTTTTAAATTGTAACAGTAGGGAACACTTTGGTAACAGCATGGACAAAATTTAAAAAAAATGGCATGAGTAAGTATTAGTTTGCATGTCGTAATGATTTTTACATCACCATGCTCTGGTTCCTGTCCTTTAACATCAATATTTTCACAGATTTTACTCATCATTCCTGTCTCCGTCAGATAATGCTGGATGTGGTAACAGGAGGGACATTGCGGTAACAGCAGTGAAAATAGATTACACAGTTGTTATTTTTTGGCAGTGAATTGACATATATTTGTATTTCCTTGCAGAACACCTTCCATTTATGTCTTCCACACAGTCATTTTGATATATAATGTTTTCTATTATACTTGATTGAGATCCAGTAAATGAAAGTATACGTGCTCATTTGCAATGATCAAACAGTTTTCACATAAATTCACTTAGGGCCAATTCCCAACACAAGCCTGTGTAAACTGTCAGATATAGACACACACCTGATCAAGTGGTCCTGCTAATATGCTATGATGCTGGTAGACCTTCTGATATGCTTGATTTCAAAAGAATTACTGCGGTCATGCACAAGGTACATGTATGTGAAAAGTCATTTAATTGTGAGGTACTATATTATGATTCCAAACAAAGTATCTCCATCATTCCGCAGCGATTCCATTATTCATCTACGACATACACGAAACATACAGAGTTTACTATAATCAGTATTTAACGAGACCGCTACTCGTGTGTAAAAAAATAGCAATGAGCAAACGGTGTTAACTGGATATTAGCTATCAACATACTAGTAGTAAATGGTGCACTACCATTGTACATGACCATGCTGCAGAAGTCAGAAGTTGTTCAATCTAAACCTGTCTAGTAACCAAATAAAAATCTAATTTAAACCCAGTTACAGCAGTGGGGGGTGGTCTGCAATTTTGTTTCGAACACTAGGCGGGTGGGTGGGTGAATCTTTCAGCAGCCCGACTGACACATTTTTTCCTGGCCCTGTAATCTTTTTCCTCGAGTTAATTGTCTTCAAAATGATGGGACAAAAGGATTTAAGAATGCTTCTATTACATGTATGTAATAGGTATGTACTTATCTCTTGGTAGGGGGGTTTGAGTTCACCATCAGTTAATATGAGGGATGACACCAAGTGGCAATAAAAAGGTCAGCTTGCTAAATGGATCTATCAATGTACATTGACACGGAAAGGCTCAGATTTAAATAGTTCTAATAAAAATTATTTATTCAACCTGATATAAATGAAAACAACACAAAAATAGATTCTTAAAAAAATGTAAACTCTTCACTGAACTCTTCAAATAAAAATAGAATATTCTAAAAACCATAATAAAATAAAACAAAGGTGTTAGAACAAACTTTGACCGATTTCAACGATATTCGGTATATAGATCTAGGGTCACCTCTAGATGGGAGTTGCCAAATTTGAATGACTTTTTATGAAAAATATGGCCGCTGGCAGCCATCTTGAATTTTACCCTTTGTATGACCAAATCCTTTAGCGCACTTTGCAGGTTACATTTCTCATCCAATCGTCATCAAACTTCATATGGATCTTCGAAGTCACCTCTATATGGGAGCCTTCCGTGTTTTCCCCCAAAATTTGTTTCAAACAAACATTGCTATCTTGGACTTTAAATGTCAATCCATCAGCATATTATACAGACCACATTTATTGGAGACTTGTTTTGAAACATTACAGTCTTGTTGGTAAATAAAAGAAGGAATGCTTCTATAATCATTATATGGAACATTGATCAGATAAGATCATGAGAACTGAGTAAATAGTCATTTGAAGCAGTTTGGAAGGGTGGATCCCAATCACAGAATGGGAAAAAAATTATGGGGTGGTGAGTACCAACAGGGCAGAAAAATAAAAAAGCGCTTAGCTTCCGGATTTTTTTTCTGACCCCTCCCCCTGATTACAGTGGAATTTCAAACAAACCGTATTTTATTCAAAATACGACAGATGTACGCATGTATGCGTCGGACAAAGGTAATTTTATCAAATTTTGCGCAGTGTGTCAATGAACATCGTGCGAAATGTATTATTGTATTATCATTTCAATACTATATTTAAACACAATGTTCATGTGTGTCTTGCTTATTGTCACTCTGTATTGTATCAATATGCCATTACCAGTATGTGATCTCTGTTTATAGCTAAAATTGTCACACAGTTCTGCAATAATACATCATACGAAAAATAAATCCACGGTTATAGTCTGACAACAAATATGAATTGCCAATATGCTATAGTTATAATATGCTAATGTCCTCCCTGTTACCGGAGACCAATTGAGGCGTGTATGTCATAAATTTCATCAACTGCACCTATATTGGACGGTCATAACGTTAGCTTTTAGTTTTCCTATGCCGGTTCGCATACTATATTGTGTTGTTGGTCATATTTTGTATGTGTGTGTCCTTCCTGTTACTACCAGTCCTTCCTGTTACCAAATGATAGGCTAATATGCAACAGACTATCGTTTAATACATTTTGTTTCCAGGTCTGGTACGTATTTGGTCCAGTTGGGTCTCGTTCACTTATGGAAAGTTACATTTTGTTTTATTGTTGGAAATAATGTTTCAACAAGTATGTTCATAATAAAACTGTCCCTTCTGTTACGTCAAGTGTCTCTCCTGTTACTGGCTTGTCCCATCTGTTACCGTCGAGTTTTTCTGTCGTATCGAAGTTAATTTGAATTGGATTCCCTCATCCCGATAGAACTGTGGAGTATTTACCTTAATCTTCGGAAAATATATGGCCATAATCAAACAGAAATGCACATCATTCCAGGTCGAGAAAACTCGATACCTGGATATCGGAAATTTATGCATATCACATATACATTATCATAACTCGTTATTCTCATCATATTTTGGTGTTTATTTTTGCAAATTCTGATTACCACACAATGCACATGTTGCGCATATGTTATTTTCCACCTCTATATCACTCAAAATCATATTTACATTGAAAAACATAATGGCAACAGTAGGGACACTAGGTGTGTGTGCATCGTCATTGGACCTGATTCGGACAGGATATAGGGGTGATTAAGGTTGCATTTTACTATCCTCTGATCTACTGGATACCCTCAACCACGAAAAGCGGCTAAAATATGTTCTCTCGTTGAAATAATTTTTTGATTCTTGAATACCCAAATCGGCCACATTTTTTGAAAAATGCCCATATACAATCGCAGTAACAGGTGCCACGAGAGGTTGGGATTGATGCTGGGATTATTGAAGAAATAACTGAACTATTTTAAAGACCGTTCCCATAACATTCACCCAATAGGCTAATTTCACTTATGTCAGACCACTATTGACCACTTGTATATATCAAAGTATTTTATTATATAGAGATATCACAATTCCGATTATCACAGGATACTCATATCGAAATGTAATCATTGCCTCGCGTGGAAGCTGTTATATAAAGCGATATGATATAAATCGCTATCTAATCCTGAACATATGTATTAGGTGGCTTTATCTAGTGGTATGGGAAAAGCGAAATCGGCATTGATGTTCGGTATCCTGAATTGGACACATCATCCACTGCAACTGGGAACTGTGTTAGTTGCTAAACGCTGTCAGCACTAACTGGACACGTATGTTATGCAACGTGCTACTGTATTTGTTAATAATTCAGTTTATAATCACAACAGTTACACCATATGATCTATTTTTTCTGCTTACAGATTGCGTTGGCAATAACACAGTCTGGCTGAATAATACACAACTCTGCGTATATATCAGTACCGATACGACATACCAGATGGCGGCTGTAACTGCATGCGAAGAAATGTGTGGGCGTCTAATTCAAATTAGGAACTCGTCTATGATGGGGGAGCTCCGTGGTCGACTGCCACGTATGTATCCGACATTTATCTAACTGGGCTTCTGCGGAGCCTGAAATTGTGTGATACGGAGAGCCAAGTCGCGAGGGTGCAAGGATTGTATAGAGGCAATCAGAACACGTTTTGTGTTTGTTTTTCTCGTCTTATAAGCAGTGTTCGCGCTGTCGGTAGCCAAATTAGCCAATGGCTAATCTTTTTCGAATTTGGCTAATCAAAATTTCATTTGGCTAACATTTTGGCTAAACTTTTGTTGACCCCCAAATGGAGACTGGAAGCATGAATTTTTGGCAAGTGGGTTTTCAATTCTGTGATGTGAACGATCTAGTCCGAAAACATCATATACGTAAGTGGGAATATATCGCCGACTGCACAAAGGGAAACCAGATCGCGGACAGTACAAAGGGAAACCCGTCACTCTGCACGAAACAGCAAAAGGTCATATCATTATTTTACATTTAATCCGCTAATCCCCCATTGTCTGTCTGGTCACTCACGGGGATCCTGCACAATGCATGTTTATGATGACATTGTATTTATGGCGGTCAAGGTTTATGAGCACCAAGTGTAAGACAATAGCTTAATCAGCCAAATGTGAATCACGACAGATATTTTGTGGCTATTTGTCGTCAATACCGATACATTCAAAATAATATGCATGCTTTTATGACAGATTGTAATTTGATAATGGCCTAACAATATTAAGTTATTAGTTTCCAGATGTCACTTAGATATTTTCGCAAGGATAATTAATATTTAATGATTTAAAAAAAGATATTGATATAAAACAAAAAAATAATGACATTAAGAAGGACAATCCCGAATTGCCCCCCCCCCCCCACTCTTTCACATAAAGATTAATAATTTTTAATAAATGATATATATAATAATATTTCTAGTTCATCACAATTAGTTAAATTATTGTGTATTTACCTGTGCCTCTTAGATTTGACGTTTTAGTCATTAATTGTGAACCGACCAGAAAACGATGATTTAATTTGGCCATATTTTTTTTTTAATTTGGCCAAAATAAATTTGGCTAAAGTTTTTTTCATTTGGCTAATAAAATTGTCATTTGGCTAAACTTTTGGCTAAAGTTTTTGTCGGTCCAGCGCGAACACTGCTTATAAGCCTGGTTAATATATATCTATATTTGTGAATATTCGTCTGCTCTATGCTTGTCTGCCGCTACAGAATTTGGCAGAGGCATCTAGAGAGCTCCAAATGCGTCTAATCTGAGTATACTTTGTTAGTTGTACAGTCAAGTTAATGGTGTAGTTTACTCCAGTGTGGACGTTTGAAGAATCTGGCAATCCGCTCTTAATGCTGAACACATTGACGTCGGCTCACAGTGCCCGAAACCACTTGAACCGTTGTGTGAACAAAGCACAAAGAATAAGTTAGAATCACTAACATAAGATTATGTTGGACTGACCGTCTGTATTCTTCATATCCAGTTAAAACCTCCGAGTTTAGACATGCATGGTTAACATACATTGACCGTCCAGTTAAATCTGGGTCTTTTAGAGGAGGTTACTGGTCTTTCTGTGACCAGTTCACTGACATCTGTATTTAGTGAGTTCAGCGGATACACGCCCAGTCATACAGCATAAATAATAAATAAATTGCATAAATGACCCTAAATTCCGAAATTTATAGGGATTTATTCTTGAATAAACTTGCAAATGTACAGGAATTGATGGACATCATAAACGCCGAGAAATATCGAAATGTATCCACATTTATTCTGAGAATAAATTATGGAGGGCTGCATAAATGTCAATAAATTCGAACTGTATCCACGTTTATGCTATGAATAAATTTAGTGGCATGCATAAATGTCCATAAATTTATAAATTTGTCCACGTTTATTCTATGAATATATGTTGATGGGCTGCATAAACGTCTATAAATTTAGACGTGTACTCAATTGTAAACATTGATATACTGCCATGTAAAAATGTTAGTGTGTTGCGTATTTCATGACAGGAGATAGTTCCAGGTGACCTTTGACTTCCGGTTTGTCGTATGTTTACATTCCGTATGCTACGTCACAAAAATACTATAGCTTCCAATATTTTTCCAACAAACTATAACGAATGAAGAGCTTGAAAAGTTATATCATTAAATATATACACCATTGAATGTTCCAAAGAATCTTTATTTATATGGGACTATTTATTTACGTGGGCAAACAACGCATAGATACATTTGTTGATTTAAGTATATGTTTTTGGAACATGTAATAAATAGAATCTACAACTCATCACCATACAGTTTATAGCGGAATTTACAAAAGGCCAAAGGCTCGGTCCAGACCTATTATACTGGACTCGTTTATAAATTCCGTTATAAACTGGGGAATCGTTGTTGATCCTCTATTAATAAACTACTAGAGCTAGTACGTGTATTGCGACTAACAGCGCGCGTTGTCACACCACATGGTTGGACCACGGGATATTATAACGGAACAAAGCTTTGTTTCGTACATAGGCTATCTGATTTTGTGACGTCACCAATTGTCTATATAATACGAGGAGCGATTTTTGTTAGATGTGAGCACCTTTGTCGCACATGCAGTAGAACGGTGGGCTGACACTATGAATGTCGCATTCGGCTATAAATTGACCAACCGAAATCGGTCGACATGCATCGTCTCGTGATCACCACCATGCAATCACCATCATTGCCACGACGATCTCAACAACATTCTCCTATTTATATAATCGTCATAAAATCATTATTTTTTCGATTTATAAGGGCAATTATACGCCTATAATGCATTTCTAACGGTGCTACTCGCTCTACTGGATCAACTTATCGGACCCTAGCTCTCCGTCAGAGGCGGACAGTTTTGGATACTTGTCAGCTGAACAACGTATCTAGGAAGTTTTAATTTGTTTAAATAAAATAAAACCACTTGACCCACATGTTTACTATTTAGACCTACGTTATGCTATAGCCAGATTTGATTAAGCCTTATGTTGGTACCGGTACAAGATGCCTCGTCGTGACAACCACAGCACGATACACGTGTCTCAAAGCTGTATTCTCCAACTGATTCACAACAGTTGATACAGCATGGTACTGTGTAAACTATACTGTGAGAATAGAATAATATAATATTTAATGTGGAATTAATTGTTATCATTAGTCTGCATAGTACATACATGCATCTTATAATCCATATATATCCTACTTTTTTCTTGAATCGAATGAAAACAGATAAGAACAAAGCAGAAGACACATTAAGCTCCGGACAAATTATGTCAACGGGGAAAGTTACATGATGACGTAATTCGTCGACTTTCGTTGAAATCGACATAATGACAGATTACATTATGAATTGAACATTATGAAATGGACACGATTCTCCGTCTAGTCTGAGTATATCAAACGGAGAGCTCCCCCAGCACGCAAACTAATATAATGGTTAATTTCAGTTCCATTCTCGACAACATAGAACTATTTTCACTTTTGAATACATTAATGTTGGTATTGTTATTGAGGTTTAAGGCTTCGGTTGCTGAACCCGTTTGATTACATCTTGGATTTTTCAGATACCCCAATATTTGTATGAACAAAATTACGATTTGGGTCCAATCGTGTGACGAACCGGTGTGTACGTAATGTAGTTAATAATGATCACCCCACGGAATATGCCTTATGTGAATCTTATTTGGTGGGAACTTCCATAAAGTGCTTTTGATAAGAAATGTTTCAAACGCTACAGATACCCTCATGTAAGTGGTTTAGTTTTGGTTCGTTAATTACCCTAGTGTATGGTCATATTATACATAATTATACCGAAAGGCGAAAACTACAACGATTATTGATTGGGGTATATATCTAGCTATTACATTTAAATGTGTCGTCCCGTGTGTTGAAAATTTTACATTTTATAAAATTGTAAATATGTATCAAAATGATTATTCGAACAATATTAGGGTCTTCGTTATTGGAAAGTTCAGGATACATGGTTCAGAAATTCTGGTTTGAAATTTTTCATAAGGATTAAACACACACAGGAACAGCTAGCCACCATCTACTGACCTCATATGCATTTAATAGGAGACAATTATTACTAAGCTATCGCTGCAAAACACTCTGTCTCTAAAGACATGTCCTTTATTGTGGGGGAGGGTGTCAAACTTAACATCTCTTGAAACAGACTCAATTTCTCGGAAATGTCATCTGCACCCCAATGGGCAGGAATTTACCTAAATTTAGCTTCTGTAAACTGAATAACTGTGGGATATTTCCAAAAGTCCGTTTGCATGATAACGCTTGATAGTCCGAAAGTAGGATCCTATATGAATTGTTGGTCAAAACAACAAATTTCACAATAAAACAATCAGAAAACTGTCAAACTGTAACTGTTAACATTTTTGTGGTGTTGGGATGTGAAACACTCCTGTGGCTACATCACTGTTTATACATATGTTAGCGTGTGGTGTGTAGTTAAAACACCTTAGCTTAAAAGTATTCACATCACGGATCCAATGCCATAAATGTGACGCCAGTCACCTCTTTCTTACAAATTAGATGTTTGTGATCTCCCAATAATTGATATCGTCACCACGATTAAATTTCTCAGCTCAGCGCTTTCATATAAATGGACATCGCTGCTTTGATTGTCCGTCGCTGAAAATGTCATCACGCATGTAAACCCCCCGCATTGGCCAATCTATGAGTGACGTCAATTCCCTTGATTGGATAATCCTATGCCCGTCCTATCG
The DNA here is from genome assembly GCA_032622095.1 of Siphonodentalium dalli. Classification (NCBI taxonomy): domain Eukaryota; kingdom Metazoa; phylum Mollusca; class Scaphopoda; order Gadilida; family Siphonodentaliidae; genus Siphonodentalium; species Siphonodentalium dalli. The sequence continues at coordinate 60,065,302 of CP136062.1, forward strand.
AAAGTCACGGGTTCATTGGCTGTGAGCATCACCCGGTATAATTGACTATATATAAACCCACTTGTGAACACAATACATGATGTCTCGTGTTGTTCGCTTCGAGCCTCTAACACCCGACCGAGAGTTTATGCCACTATAACATTCTCTTAATTCTCTGTTGCAGATTCATATTACAGCATAGACGGGAGCGATGAAACAATGGAGGGATCGTGGTACTTTTCGGATGGAAGTCCTATGTGGGCTAGTTGGGATATCGGTTACCCTCGCACCGAGACCAGACATAACTGTGTTCGTGTTTACCAATATAAGTACCGTGACAATTACTGTGCACACTATACACAAAATTACATATGTGAAATATTAAGAGGGTAATTCAGAAGAGGATTGATTCGTCGCATCTGAGCTGCATTAGTTATGTTAGTGATATTAGATGTTAGTACACGACTGATATCGCGTATCCCCATGCAACGATATCGGTCGAGTAAATTGTTGAGCTGCTTTTTTACGTATCTGGTGTAAAGGTCTGGCAAATCCTAATTACATCTATAACAATTATATATGGCTGTTATGAATGAATGATTTTAATGATTTTATTCAATGAACATACCGGTTCCATACATGTTTACATTTAAAACAGTAATTTGCATGAGACACATGGATACAACTATATATGGTATAGTATAAATCACCACACATGATGGGCTATCAGTTAGACTATGTAATTAGGATGTTTAATAAAAGTTAAAAATATCGGTCATATCACTTGGACCCGGATGCCAACCCACCACCACCACCTGCGACCAAGAGGTGGATTAGCTTAGCAAGCCATGCTGACCACAGATGTTTCATGTAGAAACAACAAAGGGGTGACAGGTTGATATACAGGTACAGGGCCTACAAACACACATTGAAATGTGAAATGCCAGAATGTAGTGACCGAAAAACCAAAGCTGACACCTACATGTAGGGATACCTGTAGTCACTGGGAGTACATGAACAAATCCTAAGACATATTTCCGACATGAGCCTTGTGCCTAACGGCACGTGAGGACTAAATTGAGAAAATGGTTTATTTTAGGAATTATATACATAATTACAAAAGTTATTTTGCAAATGGTTGTGTATATGCAAAATGTTTAGTGAGCCCTCATAGCACGCGCTACACTGGTCCACCCAGCCAGACATACACACAGCCAGACATACACACCACCAGTTGCTCGCCAGTACTGGTAAGGAATGAAATCGACCTCAATATTATGCATACGGATTATGTTCTAGTTTCTTTCTTTCATCGAAGACACATAGTTCAATACACAATTAGTCCAGGCACATTAGGTTTCACTAGTGCAAAAAATCCGGGAAAGCCGAATTTTTCAGGGATTAATAAGAACATGTTTATGAACAACTTGGCAAAAGTTCCCTAGAATCCGAGTTGAGCTTTTTGAGATATCATGAATTTTCGTAATGGTGCAAATTCTGACGAAATTCCATTAGACCATATACGAATGCAGTCACATGTAGGCTAATTTATAGACTCAATCTTCACACATACCCGTCCATCATGAAGCATGTGTCGATAGATATGGGTAATTGATGTTAGAGCTTACTAACAGTCGATATTCCATAATTGTGATGATATTTATTGGCGAAGAGAGCATATAAATCGCATGGTGATTCAAAATTTTCCGAACAAAAGAGGGCGAGTAAAGATATTCAGACGACAATGAGCTAAAATATGAACCATTATACTAGAAGAGTGGTTATATCAGAACAGGAAAGTAATGAGATATAGATAGAACCGCATGAGTGTCTGGATTTTGACGTAATTATCGCACGAGATTTGTTGGCGGAGCGATACCTCGAGTGCGGGACACAGTCCCGCACGAGAGGTATCGCGTTCCGCCAACAAATCGAGTGCGATAATTCGTCAAAATCCAGACACTCATGCGGTTCTATTTTTATTACAAATCTCCGTATCATAGTAAATTGACTCACAATCGTACATCTCCGGTACAAAAAATGTGAATTTAATTGAGTTTTAACACTGAATGAAATAGTTCCGTCGACAGATTGCACTAGTGCGATTCTGAGAATTATCACACGCCTGGAAACTCGTGCAATCATGCGAATTACGTTGATAGATATGTAATAAATATCGAACCATCACAATCCTTAAGATTTTATAGCCGGAAATATAACACTACCCCCTAAAACGTACGCCATGGCTTTGAGTGTCTGAAGGGCAAAAATACCACATAATAGTCCTGGCGTTTGACGTAACAATTGTGCAAATGGTGATACCACTATGAAACTTGGCACATATGGTCCTTATACACTATTAATCATTTTCAGATGTATAGACGTCGCGGCAGGTCAATCCTTGGCAACGGTTGATAGGCAACTATCCCACATCGAAGAAATACAAATATGACTGATATTCTGGCATTTTTAACAATCTAACCTACGTCATGCAGCATTTTTATGGTGAAAATAATATTAGTTGTTGTTCGAGAGCATCTGGCTGAAAAATTACCATAGTTCTTACTTAGAGGGGTGGTAACGGTTGCTAGGGAATAGTTATTGTTAGTGTGGGTTCGACTTTAAAAATTACTATATATTTCTGGTAACGGTTGCTAGGGACATACCAGACATCGAAAAATGCACACATGGCTGATATTATGGTAGTTTTAACAAACTAAACTACGTCATGTTATATTTTTATATTGAAAACAATTATTATAATTGTTGTTAGAGTGAACATGGCAGTAAAGTTGCCGCATTCGTTACCTAACGGGTGTGTAATGGTTACTATGGACATATCCACCTTTGAAAACATACCATATGTATGAGTTTTCTGGTAATTTAACTGATATAACTGTTTCAAAATATGGTATGAGTTTCAGGGAAATTTGCATGATATAACTGTTTCATAATATGCCATAGTATGCTTATATTGACAATAATGCATAACTAAAGGGTGCTGTGTTGTGTACTGATGCATTCTCGTGTGATTCTCGTGTGGCAAATTGGCATTGATGTTTCATTGTTGCTAGGTAACCACCTACCATTGACAAATCTTCTTTAAACTGACAGACTATTCAGTTAGTTTTATCAGAATCACATACCTGTGTGGAGTTTATTATTGTTTCTTCCATCAATCGATTGTTGGAATACATTTTAATGAGACATGTAAAAATATTGACCCACATTTATGTCGATACCACCAGAACCCCCCCCCCCCCAATGGAATCGGACATTCGCACTACATTTGACAATGGCATCCATGCAGAACACTCTACCACGGTTTGATAGCATCCGCATAACAGTTGCTATACGGTACGAACTAACTGTGTTTCCTTCACATCCATGCAATAACTACATATATGTCAATACATGTTCATGAGTCATTTACAAGTCTATAGGAGCTCGTACATGAGCGTGGCCTATATATTTCAGACTGAGATACCATGAACTACCCTTTGGAATCGGTGACCAATACCCATTTACATGGGCAACCATGGGCCCATTACCAACCCACATTTACTAAGGAACAGCATCCAATCCAATGACGTGTATTAACTACTGTGTCCATGTCATAGAAAGGGCCCTGGACCGATTATATACTATTTAGGGTTCGTTCTACTGATTTGCCGTATATATCTGGGTACATGTCATGCGTTCATAGCTATAGACACCTCTGTATTTGCACTACATGTGGTGTTCACATGGGTCCATAGCGTATGCGTGCCTGTGGTTATAACCTAGATAGTCATGTAACATGTACATTCATGGGATGGGTTCATATCTTACATATATATATATATACATATAACATGGTAATACGGTCATAACTGTTGGATAAGGTCATAACTAAATCAGCCTGGATACATGGGCTGTCAATAGTGGCCCGTCTCAATTTCCTACCCATATGAGCCTGGGTCCATAGTCAAGCTATGGTGGTGCACACGGCCAATCGATAGGGACCTCCATCCTATAGGGCGTTGGTCGAATGGCTGAAAACGGACGTACGTATATGGTATTCATATATTGACGTGGATCCATGCACATGCATTTTGGTCCATGACTTACCCGTAGGCATGGGGTCCATGTGTCTCCTATATATGTGGATCAGTCCATTGCCTACCAGCATATTTGTGAATCTATGAAATGATTAATAACGCCGGTGCCGTAGCTTCTATTTAGGGACCTGTGTCCATGTCCTACATATAGGCACCTGTATCACTACATACATCATAATAGTCACATGTGTATTAGCACTATTTAAACTTGCCTGGGTTTTTGGTGTAGATATATCACGTATAAGGGGTGGGTCCATATCCTACATATAGACAGACACCTGCTTATGCCTGGGTGCAATGCAATATGACATACATATATCGGCCTTGGTCCATGGCCTACACGTATGGGTATGTGTCCATGGCCAACCTACAGTGCCATATGTGTATGGGCTATTTATAAGGGCCCCCATCCTTAACTTTCGTATATGTGGCATCGGTCCAATATCTATATATAGGTTGGTCTGTCATAAAACTGTCTCATATATGTTCATACCATATATAGGTTCCTGAATCCATGGTGCACTAATCTATTGTGCATCGGACTTGGTCTATGGTATCTTAGTACATGATATATATGTGGGCACTTGGGTATTTGCACCATGTAACAGTGTAATGGTCATATATACCATACATGTATGGTTATATGAAGAGGCCTGGTCCATGGACTATACATATCCTACGTCCACAGTCTATATGTATGGACATGGGTCCTATGATTATATATGTGCCTGGGTTCCTAACCTAATTATTGTAGGCTAGGGCCATGGCTAACATATTGGTGGCTGACCCTAACTATGTTCTTCATATATAGTAGAGCGGGTCCGTGACTTACATTATATAACTAGCTGTGTGGGTCTATGGCTTATATAACTATTATGGCCATGTCTCATCTATATCTATATTTGCGAATGTCTGTCTGTCTGTCAGTCTGTGTTCTATAGAAATTCACAGGGGACCATATAGATGATGCCAAAGGGGTCTACTAGGAGTAGCTATTTACGAGAAAGATAATGGTCGGGGTTAGAATTTTCTAAAGTGACGCCGTTGTTGTCAGGGTCAGAAAAGGGGGAGGGGCAGAAAAAAAAAATTGTCGCCGATTGACACCAAACTTATATATAATCATCCCCATAATATGAGGAATCCAACGGTGTGGTTTAAATATGTCAAAAGTGGCGTCGTTTGAGTCAGGAGTGCCCGGAAGGGGGGGGGGGGCAGATTTTGTTTCCGTCAACGATTGCCACGAAACTTACATATAATCATCCCCATGATATGAAAAATCCAACGGTGTGGTTTAAATATGTCAAAAGTGGCGTCGTTTGAGTCAGGGATGAACGGAAATTGAGAGGGGCACCAAAATTGATAAAACTAATTTTAGCGCCGATTCCCACCAAATTGATATATATTCTTCTTCATGATATACAACGAATCTAATTGTGCGATTTAGCAAAGCCAAATTGTTGTTTTTGGATGAGAGATTTGGAGAGGGTGGGCACTAAATTTGATAATAAGTCGCCGATTGCCACCGCACTTATACAAAATCATCCGCATGGTATGAGGAGTCTAATGCTGTGGCTTTTATCTGTCAAATGTGGCCTCATTCGAGTCAGGGTTGCATTGATAGGGACAGGGGCACCAAAATTGATGCACAATTTTTTTAGCGCCAATTTCCACAAAATTGATACACGTTCTTATCCATGATACGAGGAATCTAATCGTGATTTAAAGACGCCATAGTGGTGCTGTCTGGGTGAGAGATGGAGAGGGGAGGGATTGGCACCAAATTTGATAACAAAAATTGTTTAGTAGCCGATTATCACCAAACTTATAAACAATCATCTCAATGATATCAGGAGTGTAATCGTGTGGTTTAATGATGTCACAAGTGGGGCCATTCGAATTAGTGGTGCATAGAGATGAGAGGGACAAACAATTATTTATATATGTTTAGTGCCGATTTCCACCAGATTGATACATATTCTTCTCCGTGATACGAGGAATCTTATCGTGTGGTTTAGATACACCAAATTGGTGCCCTATGGGTGAGAGATATGGGGACCTTAAATTTGATACGAATTTTAATACTCGCCAATTTTCACCAATTTCATATATATACATCTCTAATCTCTAATGAGTCTTAGTGTGTGCAGCTTGAGTCCGAAATAGGGACGGGAAGGTCACCAAAACTGATACAAAATAATTTTAATACCAATTACCATCAAATTCAGACACGTTCTTCTCAAATGATACAAGAAATAAAATCGTGCTGTCTGTCTGTCTTTTTGCCTGTCTGTGTGCGTTCCATATATAACTTCACGCGGTACAATCGAGATGGCACCAAGGCGTTCTAAAAGGGGTAACTTTTTACAAGGAAGATAATGGTGCGGGTTAAAATTTTCTAAAATGACGCTGTTGGTGGGAGGGGAAATTAAAAAAATATGGTGAAATAGTTTTGTCGCTGATTTCCACCAAACGAATACATAATCGCCTTCGCAATATGGCGTTATTCGAGTCAGCGTTGCATCAACAATTGATTTAATAAACCAAATTCCACCAAATTCATACACGATTTTCTCTAATGATATACCATGAATTAAATCACATTTGGTGTCGTTTGCGTCACGGATGGCGAGCGGATATGCACTATCATTGATAAGATTGCTATTCGCCGATATCCACATATAAGTTATATACAGTCACCAGGCCATCTCCATATCATTTTAAGTAGTTGGGCGTTCACATTTCACAATCCTGACATATGGTGACCCACATAAGTCACTTGAACAATTATATCTTCTTAACAGTCATATTTATATGGGAATGGCAATCAAGGCATTCACACAATGAGCTAACAAAAAGAGATACTAGAAGAAGCATTAAACGTATTATATCTATATGTTTAGTGCCGATTTCCACCAGATTTATACATATTCTTCTCCGCGATACGAGGAATCTTATCGTGTGGTTTAGATACACCAAATTGGTGCCCTATGGGTGAGAGATATGGGGACCTTAAATTTGATACGAATTTTAATACTCGCCAATTTTCACCAATTTCATATATATACATCTCTAATCTCTAATGAGTCTTAGTGTGTGCAGCTTGAGTCCGAAATAGGGACGGGAAGGTCACCAAAACTGATACAAAATAATTTTAATACCAATTACCATCAAATTCAGACACGTTCTTCTCAAATGATACAAGAAATAAAATCGTGCTGTATGTCTGTCTTTTTGCCTGTCTGTGTGCGTTCCATATATAACTTCACGCGGTACAATCGAGATGGCACCAAGGCGTTCTAAAAGGGGTAACTTTTTACAAGGAAGATAATGGTGCGGGTTAAAATTTTCTAAAATGACGCTGTTGGTGGGAGGGGAAATTAAAAAAATATGGTGAAATAGTTTTGTCGCTGATTTCCACCAAACGAATACATAATCGCCTTCGCAATATGGCGTTATTCGAGTCAGCGTTGCATCAACAATTGATATTAATAAACCAAATTCCACCAAATTCATACACGATTTTCTCTAATGATATACCATGAATTAAATCACATTTGGTGTCGTTTGCGTCACGGATGGCGAGCGGATATGCACTATCATTGATAAGATTGCTATTCGCCGATATCCACATATAAGTTATATACAGTCACCAGGCCATCTCCATATCATTTTAAGTAGTTGGGCGTTCACATTTCACAATCCTGACATATGGTGACCCACATAAGTCACTTGAACAATTATATCTTCTTAACAGTCATATTTATATGGGAATGGCAATCAAGGCATTCACACAATGAGCTAACAAAAAGAGATACTAGAAGAAGCATTAAACGTATTATATCTATATGTTTAGTGCCGATTTCCACCAGATTTATACATATTCTTCTCCGCGATACGAGGAATCTTATCGTGTGGTTTAGATACACCAAATTGGTGCCCTATGGGTGAGAGATATGGGGACCTTAAATTTGATACGAATTTGTATACTCGCCAATTTTTACCAATTTCATATATATGCATCTCTAATATCTAATGAGTCTTAGTGTGTGCAGCTTGAGTCCGAAATAGGGACGGCAGGGTCACCAAAACTGATACAAAATATTTTTAGTATCAATTACCATCAAATTCAGACACGTTCTTCTCAAATGATACAAGAAATAAAATCGTGCTGTCTGTCTGTCTTTTTTGTCTGTCTGTGTGCGTTCTATATATAACTTCACGCGGTACAATCGAGCTGGCACCAAGGCACCCTAAGTGGGGTAACTTTTTACAAGGAAGATAATGGTGCGGGTTAAAATTTTCTAAAATGACGCTGTTGGTGGGAGGGGAAATTAAAAAAATATTGTGAAATTGTTTTGTCGCTGATTTCCACCAAACGAATACATAATCACCTTCGCAATATGGCGTTGTTCGAGTCAGCGTTGCATCAACAATTGATTTAATAAACCAAATTCCACCAAATTCATACACGTTTTTCTCTAATGATATACCATGGATTAAATCACATTTGGTGTCGTTTGCGTCACGGATGGCGAGCGGATATGCACTATCATTGATAAGATTGCTATTCGCCGATATCCACATATAAGTTATATACAGTCACCAGGCCATCTCCATATCATTTTAAGTAGTTGGGCGTTCACATTTCACAATCCCGACATATGGTGACCCAAATAAGTCACTTGAACAATTATATCTTCTTAACAGTCATATTTATATGGGAATGGCAATCAAGGCATTCACACAATGAGCTAGCAAAAAGAGATAACTAGAAGAAGCATTAAACGTATATTTATCATTCTATTGAAGAGATACATATATTCGTGCAAACGGAGAGACCTCGAACCATCAGAGGATTGCATATATATAATAACAAAATTTAGTCTGTTCCATTCAATACAGTTTCCACAAAAAGTCACAATTTGTCAAGAGATATGGAAGGCCTGTTCAAAAATAGTGGTCACAGTGTGCAGTCAAATATAGTTTCTTCTGATATACAAGAAAATGCAGTTAGAAGCACAAGACTATTCAGAATCCTACCAATACTGACATCTGAACATAGGAGCACCTCGAATTTCTTTGCAACATCTGTATCTTCATGGAGATATGATAGCCAGGTGTCTTCGAGATCTTAGTCCAACCCACTAGAATGATTGATACATCTCAATATGTAAAACCCAATTATCATCTTTTATCGAACTAATGTGTTTATGATGTTCATATATCATATTATAACGTCTAATGTATACGCAGTTCTAAATAAATAAATACTTCATTATTGGTGGAACGGATTAATCGCGATAAACAGAATGACAATTGACAAGGTGAGCCACTACTTATATTCCATGACTGTAATAATCATCTTTTGTGATGCTATTTGAATATACAATTTATGAGAAAACGTATAACACTTTAAGCGAGAGCATTCTCTATTCCCAACAAATATCCACAGCATACATTAACCTGGGCAACGCTGGGTAACCCTGCTAGTTCAACATATAATTACAAATTGACGGACCCCTTTAATGCAGTTCATGACTGTAGTATAGCATGCATGTAAGGCAATGTCAACGCCACGAATAAGCCTAGGCTTACTGCCAGATCCCTTTATCTCATATGAATGTTTGTATATGTTATATATGTATTTATGTGCCTTTTGAGAAATAAAATATTGTTTACACTAACGCATTGGGCTTTGAACACAGTTTGCATTTGTTAGGCGGATTCCGTAACGGTAATACCTGTAATGATTTTGAACTATAAAATCCTACGTGTTGCCACTGGCGGTACCGTAAATGGTTAGTGTTATAACGTTAACGTTTAACAAGATCTCCTGAATAGAAACACTGCACATCGAATCATAATCTGTAATCATCCCTGACTCGATTATAAACCCTGGCTCAAAGTCTGGATACCAATTTGACAGTATTCTTCCATGTGCAGTTCTGGAAATTAATAACCATTCTTCAGATGCACCTGGCATAATAGCAGTACTATACTACAGTACGAATATATGAGAATGCAGGTACGAATATTGGTATATCGGCTTTATGTATACGGTGGTGCCCAGTTTATTATCGCGTAGGAAGTTTTACATCTAAGAAATTATTCTCATCCTCTGAATGTTCCTTGGTGAATTTGATATTAAGGGGGTGTATTGTTGAACGTGTCGTAAAATTGCTGAGTATCAGAAAGTTCATAATCCCATATAACAATGTGTTGTCTATAACGGAATTATATTCGGGGCTTGAGTTGAGTGCTTTCTTTTAATTCATCATCCACATCGGCCGTAAACAGATTCGCCAGTTGTAGAGACATCGGAGACCCCATCGCAGATCCCATTTTTTTGTAGAAATATTTCACTGTTAAAGGTAAAGTAGTTGTGCTCATATAACAACTTTGTTAAATTTATAATAGAGTCACTGCTTATTGTTGTAGATCGCTGAAGTTGTGTTGGGGGTGGATAGCACCGGGATGGTCGAATAGACAGAAAGGTCGAATCCTTCACCCCTAATTGTAGATTAATTTCTGAGCCATCTTTGTACTGCGTCCAGGCCATCTTGGTGTGGAATATTGGAGTATAATGACTTGATATCCATTGTGACAAGAATCATGAGAATGCTGCCGTTGCTAATGTCTCCGACCTGTGCGATCTTAAAGTCTGTTGAATCCTGTATGTAGTTCTTTGTAGATTTAACAATGGGCTTATGCTGGTTGTCAATAAGGTTTGAGATATTCTCGGTAATAGTTCCTCGTCCAGAAGTAATGGATCGACCTGGAACTCCTTCCTTGTGCACATGGGGAAAGGTATATAATGTACCAGGATATGGATTACTGACGATAAGCTGGACTATCAGTTTGCGGTAGGGACTCGATAACTTGTGACAATTCCTCCTGATACATTTCAGTAGGGTCGGAGTCCAGTTTACAGTAATAATCCTTGTTAAGCAGTTGTCGTTTGGACTCAGAAATATATTTGTTTGTGTTGAGAATTTCCGTTGTTATTCTCAACACAAATGACTATATTTCTGAAGCCGATCGACAACTGCTTAACAAGAACTACGTATGTATATAACTGCATATATTTTCGGTATAAATTCGTATTTGGTGAAGTCGGCGAAGTCCGTTTACGACAATAAAGTTCTTGGTTGCTGATCTATGATTTGATTATTCCTGGTGTCATCCAAGACTGGCACTTAATAAAATGTGTTGGCTCCTTCTGGGTAATACATTCAAACGTTAAGTCATTTGTGGTCAAATATATGCCCAAGAACAATTCATTGCAACATATTTCGATTCGTTTGGATTGTCAGTTATTGATGTATACATTAAATCATTAATTCAGAGAAATGCTATCGAATGTAAAATTAACGTTGGACGTCTTCAACACCACGGAACAACCGTCTGTGGTGTCTATTGCATATTTGCTCTACATTTCTTGAAAAGCGGTTACGCTATAAATGCAATAGTTGAAATACATTTTAATGGTGACTATTTCAAAAATGACACATAAGTACTCGATTGGTTCCAAAGAAACTATGAGCCCTTACGAAAATAATTAGAAACAATAACATGTACTTTACAAACTTGTAAAGCATATTGTGAACTTAATTATTGATGAAATGTATTACCAATGTAAATATGTTCATTGCATTACCGATTATTTGTTAGTAAATATGTTCACAGAATTACCAAATGCTGATTGTAAAAGGTATGTTAATAGCATCATTAGTTGTAAATATGTTCATTATTAATTAAAAAATAAAAGTTATGTTCTTGAAAACCGTGTCTGTTTTTTATGATCATCTTCGGCAATGCCGATGAAGATCTTAATTCACAAAAAAAAACGCAAATGATTTTAGAAAAAGAAACAAAAATCTCAAATACAAAGAAGTGGTTTCCCAGAGGTCCGCGCACTTCACATATAAACCAAAACCCCTTAGATGTCCACGATCGAATACATAGATCCTGTTCTTGGTTCTGATGTGAGAGTCATTCGTGTATCGGATCAGAGGGATTTGGTGTTACGGAAGGCTCTTTCTTGGGCAGTGTATGACACAGACGCAAAGTTTTTTTTTAAACTATTCATTGCTGTCTCTACGCGGGACATGTCTCTATTCCGAAGGTTCGCTATTCCGAAGGTTCATTATTCCGAAGGTTCGCTATTCCGAAGGTTCACTATTCCGAAGGTTCGCTATTCCGAAGGTTTGCTATTCCGAAGGTTTGCTATTCCGAAGGTTCTCTATTCCGAAGTATATTGTTATTTTAAAGTTTGATTCTATATTTTAAAGTATAGAGAGGGTTCTTTATCACGAAAACTCTTTTGTATTAAGGAAATAATTTAAAACATTAAAATAATAAATGTGATTTTTGTTTGTTTTCGCGGGTTTCATTGAGATTTAATGTCATTACCTATGACTTTATTTCTAAATACATATTCAAGTCACGCAGCCCACACAATTGCTATGTTTCCATACGATTTAATGTCATTACGTATGCCGTTATACCCCAATATTCTTAGAGGCAATAATACGCCAGCTAAAGGCGGATTATAGCAGTGGGGCTACATAATTAATACTGGAGCCCCACAACATACTGCGTAGCATAATATCGCTGAATAGACGGGTATGAGATGAACCTAACTAATTGGCGACTTTGTATTGACTTTAAAAGCCAGATTAATTTTCGAGTCACCGGCTAGTTTTTTATAGTGCCTTATACGGTTTTAATAACAATCTATGCCCTAAAATATGATTAAAATACTATAATTCATCATTTGAAACGTCTGTGTCTCAGAATGTGCCCAGGGAGTAATAGCAATTAGCTGAAATCATAAAATCATTTCCCCGTTATAGCTCCCAGAATGGAACAGAATTCAAACTATAGTTTATTTACAATGTAAGGGGAATAACTCTATCTTTAAAATATCGTTGCTCCCCCTCCATTGAAAATAATACACTTTGGGCAAAAAATTCAGATGAAACTTAAGCACAAAAACACGTCGGTAACTCACTAAAAACAACATGTTCACAGTTTATTACACCGGATAAGTTTATAATGTAATGATAGAGAGGTTCATATTTCAAATGGTATATAATATGGCATATATTGTATACATGTGATCTGGGGGTTCGAACATTAAGTGGGCCTTTAATGTTGATGTTTCTTTCAAATACATATTGCTAGTTCGGACAGACTGTATCTCTTACATGTAGTTTATTTCAGTCATGCAGTCATCGTGTTTTCAACTTTCCATAATAAACGATAAACTGATACTGTCTTCTTGCTATTAGAATGGGGTGTTTAAATGTACTCTATGTGAACACCAGCGTAATAGTATTTTTCATTCCTCGTGTGGGTTTTGTGCGGGGGGTGCAAATTTTGATTCATTTCTGGTTAACTACGCCCAGAATAGAAAACCTTCGGAATAGCGAACCTTCGGAATAACGAACCTTCGGAATAGGTAACCTTCGGAATAATGAACCTTCAGAATAGCGAACCCTACCAGTCTCTATGCTGTGGGCTTCCAACCCTAATGCTTTCATGCCACACGGTACATGCGATGTTGGCTGGATCGGTACAACAGAACTGTTCCTGCATGCAACAGTAACTCTTCTACCTAGTAAGATACGAAATATTGCCAGAGGAAGGAGTGAACGTACCGAAAGGTATGATGGCAACACTCATCAAGGGAATCGTTTTATTACTGTTCAACGGTGATGAGGAGGAATTATAATTCACCAAGACACCTTATCCAGTTATCATGTAATAAAACATAAAAACTTCCCGTTTCAGGGCCACCTAAAAATCTGCTAAAGATGGCTCTCTTACACAATCTCGCACTGCCACTCTGGGGTACCCATACTCTCGATGCCACTCTAGGCACCCCTACTCTCGATACCACTCTGGGCCACTCTGGCTCTGCCACTCTGGTGCACCACTACGCTCGATACCACTCTGGGCCACCCTGGACACTCTGGCTCTGCCACTCTGGGGCACCCCTACTCTCGATGCCACTCTGGACACTTTGGTCCTGCAACACTGGGGCGCCCGCTGCCCTCGATTCCACTCTGGGGCATCCCTCCTCGACTGCCACGCTGTGTAACCCATTACTCGACGGGCACTCTGGGCCATGGGCCAGAATGTCCGTCGAGCAAGGGGGTGCCCAGAGTGCTAGTCGAGGAGAGGTATGGGTCATGGGCCAGAGTGTCCGTCGAGCAAGGGGTGCCCCAGAGTGACAGTCGAGGAGGGGTGTGTTTGTCATTGATTCTGTATTTGGCCACTATATGCATCATAGTTTAGAACTATCTCACGCTCCTCCATTGATTACTACAAATCATGTTTATGTTATCTGTTCGGAATAAATATTGTTAGTTTGGGTTTGTAAGTTAAGTGGTCCCTTGTGCATGCATGTATATACCAAAACTGCCGCTACCATTGTCGTCATTAAACTATATGCACTGGAAAACTAATTGTTTAAATTTTAACCAATTTAATTGTTAAACGTGATATTGTTTGCACTAAACCATAGTTTTGGTCGTACCACATGACACCAGCGTTTGGCACGAGAACATAGTTGATAGACCCGAATCGGTGAGTCAATATCACGTGGTGCATGATACGCGCGTCGTCTGACAGTTTCAAAATGGACGGTTTTTTAAAAGCGAAGTTAACCACTCGGAATGGGGATTTTCGGATCTGAACGAATCCTTTAATGGTGATCATTGTTGCCCTATGAGAACGCATAACTATAAAATAAAAGGTTCAGATGGACACGTTTAGAAAAAGATATGTACCCCAAACAGTCGGTGTTAATATAATTTCTTCCGACACAAAGCCAGAGATCATGCACTGCACAGCCCCCCCCCCCCCCCCCCGTGTCCGCCTGTTTGCATCGAACATTTGCAAAGTCATTTCATTTTTTAATCTGATCGTAATCTTGATTTTTTTTATTTTGAGAAATTTGAACAGATGCCTCAAAATAAACCATGTATTGAATTCTGATACTTTTACATTTTAATGTTTCAACTCGGTAGCGAGTACACTTTTTATAATGTTCGAAAAATGTGCGCGCATGAAGGGAGAGAACTCAAGTCTCTATCGTGCAGGTTGATTGATGGGAGGAAAAAACATCGTTTTCTCTGAGAATTCTCTAAAATGTCTTAATATTCAGAAGATATATATGCCTACTAAGAATTAATTGCTGATGGGCCCCTTGTAATGATGGGTGTTATTTTGTTATTTAATATTTATATATTTTGTATTAACTAAAATTTAACTTATTGTTTACAAATTTCTTCTGTTGACAATCAGTGAATCACAGTGACTGCTGCGTCAGTGACAGTGAGTGCCAGTCAAAATCAGAACTTGTCTGGCCCTGGGTGAACCACCGATCCATGTTTATTAGAACAGTCGGTCTAAAATAGACATATCGGGGCATTCCTGGCACAGTGCTCTGTGATGTAAGAGACGGAATTTCTTGAATACTGAAATTTTTTTCGTTTGAAGATTTGTAGGGCCTGCATGTTTTGTTTATAATTAGTAATTAAATTATATGGGATATTCTCACTTAGTAATCAATTAATATTTAATTTATTCCGTGTCTTTAAAAAGAAATCACTATTCATTTTGTTTAAACAATTGTTTTTTTTTAAAAGATGATTACAGTTTAGAGTGATTCCCCTTATCCCAGAATGGACCAGATACACGCAGACGATGAAAGACCGATGGTCTATTTTAGTTTAAATTTAGACCGATTTGTATAATATTTAAAGACATGTTTACCAGTAAGTTCGATCTTCAATCAAGATTCGACTGATTGTGAATGATAGGGGGTTCTAAGCAAATACACAATACGTTTTCTGATTGGCATGCTACTAACTACGTTAGTTCCAATAGTTTGACAATGCCTTGAATAAACAATCAATCAATCAACCAGGGTTAGCCCCCTCCCTTCCCCATCGGGGTAATCTGCAATGATCAGCTCGGTAGCTCCAGGGGTCGTATAGCCCTCCCCATGTCGCGGAGTGTAGACCTTCTGACTGTTCTTGTGTTCCGATACATCTGGAGCCATCCCTGCTAGGTGGTTGGAAGAAAGGTTTGAACACTTGAACATTCAGTGTCATTTATATTCCCATTCAACAAGCGATAACACCCGAGACAATAGTAAATTATGTATACATCGGGGGGGGGGGGGGGTAATAACAAATTTGCTGGAAGGATTGGCGGGGTGATCCAAGAGTCAAAACACACATTGTTTACAACCTCATGCAATTTGTTTTTTTCTGAAAACGTTTTGTGCCCTATTAGACATGTGCAACAGTTTAAAACATTATAAATGCAAAAACGGCATATCTATGATACTGGGACCTCATGTGGGCCTTAGTAGAGATGCCATTAAGCTATGGCATATTGAGTATGGAACGGTGACGTTAACAACTTCCTTCGCGACACCCTTGGGAAAGAAGTTTTGAGAAATGAAAAAATTTATATAAATATACTTGTTCTCCTGGTGTAACCTATTATATTTAAGCATAGATCAGTGTGTACATGTATGGAACAAGAGCGATCATGTGTTTCAAACATTAATGTGACTATCAATGGCCGGAAAAGACTGTCATCAGTACATCAAACTAATTAGTGAATAAGTTGCATGGGTATTAACTCAGATGATCAGTTTATCACATAACACCTAAATAATCCATGTTCAGCATAGTGACTGCTCGTCATCTATATGCATGTATTTCAAAGAGTAGGATATGTCTGTCCGTCCGTCTGTCTGTTCGGATGTTGGTGACTTGGGGGTACTCTGGCGGAGGTCAAAACGGCATTAGTGTTTCAAAATTTTGATTTAAAACAAAATGTAAATAAATAAATAAAAACAAACAAATAAGCTCACTATGGGCCTATTTCAGCACCAGGTGTAAGTTCTTTATTTATAAACCGGTTCACACCCCTCGGCCAATCAAATTGTTCCAATTCATGAACAATATTTCTTGTATGAATCTGTATTTCAACGGGGCCAAAATACAGACTTGAGCTAAATATCACACAGAACTTGAAATTAATTGGATAGTAAGCTGAAAGAAGATCGGACCGGTAGGTGTGAAATTCTAACAATGCGCCACGATAATGATCGCACCAGTCACTCGGGAAGTTAAACACGGATCATTCCATTATTAGCGGACATATAGTGGTGGTCGGCATGGGTTGGGGCCCAACACTTTTGGTTGAATATGTTTTTGTCTATCGAGAGGGGCGGGCGATTGGAAGTAAACAGAACGAGATCCAAACCTGTTTCGAATGTATAATCCACAATAATCAAATAATGATCTTCAGAATGATACATTGAGAAAAGTTCACAACTGTTCTCATATACATGCATGTGCACTGAAAATACAGGCACTATACACAGGTTTGCTTACGTCTTTTGTTATGAATGCCGGTGATATTTCATCAAACAAACTTCATTCAATTAATGTGGAATAGTTTCACTTCGGAGTCCGAACACTACCTGCACATTGTCTCCTGTGTTCTGAACGATAATTCCATTACGACAACAAGGCAACAAATAACTTATACAGCTGAAACAGTTTATTGTCACAACGAAGAATCTGTTTTATCAAGAAACACGTTATCAGTATAAAACATTCTCAAATTCGAACACAAAATGATTTATCAATGCTGATATATAATGCAGACACAAGTGAGCCGAACATTTGACTAATTATTCAACAGGAATATGTAACACCACAATCCATTCAATTAACTTTTAATTGAATGGTAATTGATAGGTAATCGTCGAATAGAATGTGGCTCAATTGTGTTTGCCTTGGGTGTGAACCGTTTTATAAATATGTCATAACCCCCTTGGGTATCTGTACAAGAAATATAGACCGCGCCGCTTCGCGGCTTGGTCTATATTTCTTGTACAGATACCCAAGGGGGTTATAACCTATACATATTTATTTATTACCATCCAACTGAATATCTGGTATAAGTCCAATATGGCTTATTCCAGAACCAATTAAATTCAATATGAAAACAATTGAATGTCAATATTTAGCTCCAATATTAACCTATTTCCATGAGGACACCCTCTGTGGCCGCAGACCCTCAGGCTCAAATGTGACACAGGCCCCTTTGTGCATGGACCACCGACCTATCCGACGCTGAATAAAGGCTCACGCTAGTTTAGTATAATTGAACTTACTCCACTAGACTAACAAAAGTGGTATGGAATAAAGCTAAATAATGGACGTGTTGACTGACTAATCAGTAAATAGTTCCAAATTATATAATTGTGAGTATCATGCACAACGACCTAGGTTTGCAAATATCAGCAATTTATAAAATAATATTTCCAATTGCAGCCTGGTAAGTATCCTCTCTTTGTATTTATTTCAAAATATGTCAAACTATAGTTGAATTCGAACTTGACAATTGATGTCATGGATATGTCTACATAATGTAAACAGTGACTCGAAAGTGAAGAATGAGTTCACTGTCCTGAAATGTTTTCAGAAACAAAATGTCAGAGTTATGGAGACACGGAATCAGCCCGTTGATTCATAGTTGACTAACTCAGTGAGCGTGAACACATTTTCTTTCTTATCGAGATCGGATTTGTATATTGAGATGTCCCTCAAACCAAATCAAGCTTGAAAATCGGTAATGATTTTCATCCATGCCAGGGTTCGAACCCGCGCCAAACTCGTCTAGCCCAGACCATGATGATCTTATCCACGACCTAACCACCTCGGCTACCGGGACACCCCGAACGGAAGCCCTTTCGCCGAGCGTTAGGAAGCGCATCAGTCTGATCATGGATTCGAACCCACTACCTTCGAAATTATTGATTCTGGAAACATCACAATGCACTTCATCCGAAATTGCACATGACCATTCGATTACTGGTACTGACGTATATATACAGGATATCTAGTGTTTTTGAGTGGATACCGACAAGTATGTCATGAGTGAGCGAGACAAATGTTTATTTTCGCGAGCGAAAATAAACATTTGTCTCGGTCACGAATGACATATTTTTCGGTATCCACTCAAAAACACTAGATATTCTTTTTATTATACGCATATCCAAAGAAATTCACCATTTACGACGACAAATGATCTCACAATCGTCTTCAAAATACACCATTGTTGAAGCCATCAGCTGATCGGTGCCGCTTCACGCAATACTGCTTCACCATCCGCGGAATTTAAAAATATAGATGCTGTATTCTTCCCTTTATTCCCCCCATAAATATGTCCAATTTCAACATAACATAGATTTTAATTATAACTGTAATATTATGAGTGAATCTTATGTAAATTAAATAATCACAATAACTCCCTTCACTTTGTTGTTCTTCAGCACAAACTTGAACTTGGAATGATAAATTAAACCGGAAACACGGACCAGAAATTGTAAACACAATAAATTCAATCACTGTCGCTGTCTATCACCCGAATGCGTTTGAAACGCTTTTCATTCCCGTTGAGGTTCATTTCATTTGTAATGCTGTGCTTCTGTGAGGCCTGGAAATATACATTAACGGCTCCATGAAATGTATTACCACTGAATACCGACTTCGGCAACTGTCCGGAATTGTCACAAATTTCACCATGACTTGGAAATGAGATTTCAACAGGTCTCTTTACACGGAGACTGGGGGTTGGTACAGCTACACAGGTACATGCACTTTCATTGCTTTCAGGCTGAATTCTTGGAGAAATGTTGTTTGAATTCCTGTCATTGTCAGATAGAATATCAGATATTTGCCTACTTTGTTCTGGATTTATTTTACTGTAATTCAGGAGGCTGTTAACATTCTTATGTCCTGACACATGAATTATTTGATGGGCAGGTACACCTTCATCACACAATGACTGCACGCGGTGTCTCCTCACACTGTAAGCTGTTATTCGCTTGTCGGTTTCTAGTCCAGCATCAGTGAACATATTCTTCATTATCGCATAGATGTTATTTAATCCAAATGCATTTTTTGTACCACGATTTTCCCAGTTGCATCCACCCTTGATGATTGATCGCCAAGAAAAATGGTGAGTCAGACGCGCACATTTCAGCTGGTCTCTTTTCTGCAAATAGCTGATGTAATGTGACGGGATCTTTCAATTTGTCTTCTGTTGAATACGCTCTGGGTTTTACTTTCCTGTCATCCCTTGGGTTTTCTCCAGTCCTCGTTTTCGTTTGTCGCTCTTGGGTGTATATCACATAATTCCTGCCCGCCTCATCTTCTCTTACTTCAACGTCACCCCATCTCAGTGAGTAAGTTTCTTGGCCAGTTCGCATGCCGAAATGTAGCGTACACATCAACCACATTGCATTTAGCAGTGATTTTAGATTATGAGGTCCAAGTACTTTTGCATCAAAAAGTTTATCTATGTCAGTTTGAGACAGTGGATCTGCAGCATGTGGCTTGTTTCCTCGACCCATATATTTTAACTGCTTCTGTTTGTTTTTCAGTGTTTGTCGGCATTTGGCAAATCTGCATGTGGTCGGTTATGAGTGACGCTTCATAGTTCTTACTCCTTAAATATCGATCAAAAGATGATATGTAGGCGCGCAGTGTTGTTGGCTCAAATTCACAACCATCCTTCTTCCGCACCGACAGCAGGAATTCAGAAATGAGTTCACAAAGTTCATTCGGTGGAATTTGCTCTATCACTCTGGTTTCACCACTTTCCAAAGCATACAGACTCAACAACTTCAAGTCATACTTAGTCTCTCTTTTTGTGTTAACATTCTGCTGCTCTTGGTTGAAATTATCAACATCACCTCCAGACATTTTTACAAACCTCAGATTGTCCATCCTTCCCTGGTTTCCAACACTGTACACAGAATGAGCTGAAGCTGAACTTGAAGGAGCAGTGATGACAGGGTCAGGGTGAGGGTTAATTCCGTCGATTTCATCAAACAATATACCACTAGGCCCAGGGTCCAACTCAGTTCCACTTCCAGCATCACCAGCACAAGAAACTGTTCCCGTTTTTGCCGAATCTTCATCAATCTCTTTAAATAACTCCTCAAGTGATATTTCTTCATCTAATTGGAAATTCCCCCAAATATCATCTCCGACGAGTGTGGAATGGCCTTCCATATTTTCCGCAAAACGTAAACAATGCAGACGTACAAAGTATAGAAGAGGAAAGATAACTCTACTGATGCGCGTGGATTTTGAAATATTCCGGTAGCGCATTTGTACACGCAAGTGAATCGGTCGCACGCGCAAGCTAGTGTGAAAGTATATTCCTCTATATCCCCTTCTGGGTGATATCGATATTTATCTAAACGCGTTTTTTTCTATAATTCACTGTTGGGCGTATACTAAATATAGATATCAGAGTTATGGACCCACGGGCTCAGTATGAGTGTTCATTGCTTCATATTTGCTTATCACAGTGAGCGTGAACAAATTCTCATTTCTTATCGAAATGGCCATGTGTCGATCGGGCTGATCGTGCTGATGTGACTGCAATGCAAAATAATGCAGAAAAGGCATCAATCGAGAAATGGTAGACCCTGGGGGATAATCACAACTACTCTTCCAATATCCTTGTCTGTTGGGTCTAAACATCTCCGGTCTTACGGGATGGCCACACAGAGCTCTTGACCGCACCATTTACGATCATTTGCGTCCATCAACTATCACAATAAACAAACATGCCCTGCAGGCTGGTAGGACACCGGACCACAATTATGCCACCAGTGGCATGTTTCGGAAATAATAGTGGTTTGACCAACCCGGTCCAATGTCTGCGCTGAGTAGCATACACTTAGTGTATTGCTAATGATAGACGACTTGCTGTGTTATATTACCCCATGTATAAGTTGATTACATAAAACAAAAAAAATAAATTAAATTTAAACTATAAATTTTTAAATTTCAATTGGAAAGTTTGATACTTCCATGCATATTCCCATCCCCGATTCCCATCTTTGTTCTTAAAGCTCTACCCACTCCTGTCCAATCCATACCCAAAACCCTAATCCCCCATAACCACACCATTAACCATAGCCAATCGATAACCCTATCCATAACACTATCCTTAAAACATTCATTAACCCTAACACAATCAATAACACTACGTATATCCATAGCACTCATGCTAACCATATCCATATCCTGAATTCACACTATAAACCTTTCATAACTCTAATCATATACACAAGCCTTACCCAAACCACAATTGTGTGCACACCACTGTCACTGTTTTAATGTCAACCCTATCCAAAAACTCTAACCATATTTATAACCATTATCCTACCGATAACCTTAACCGTAAACAGAAACATTATATACATGCAATCGATTCTGCTCTAAAGACTCATGAATCCCGCGACTTTTTGTGGGTTTGCCATTGTAGATATATATGTCAACTGTCCTCATTCGATATATTGCCCATGTTCAGTGTTTTTCGCAAATGGGGGCTCATAATTATTGTAATTCATGCAACCGCCTTTATGCACACATTTAGATATTAAATAGAAAGAGATCAGTTGATTGAATGGGTGGCGTGAAATAATTCACGAGAGGCAGGGACGTTGTACAAACACGGGAGCTCGAGTTCGTGCATCAAATTAATTATTTCACGTCACCAGTTCAATTAATTAATTATTCTGTTTATTATATTCCACTATAAAGAATGGATTTACCAGAAATCTGAATACAACCACCGTGATACCCATGACACCTGAATATTATAGCACGTATACATTCATAACGCCCTAGTTGAAGTGTCATAATTCACTTGTAGTGAAGTTATATTATAAAATCACTCGAGATATCGAGGTAAATCACACATAGGAATGTAATAAATCAAAATATCTACCTCCCTCGTCACTTTGATTCTATTACAATTTACTGAGAAACGGACTATTTTGTTTATCTGGCCTTAGTATTTGTTCTGTATATTCTTCTGAATAAAATATTCAAATGTGTCAATGTCCATTTCTTAACTCTTCCAGAGGACAACCATGATACGAAAAACAGATGGTGTACATCTTTATCTCGTTGTCCATTCCAACACGATGTCAACTTGCTGACAGATAACGTTTGGCAAGAGCTCGGGCAATGTAAACATGTTGGTAAATGGCACAAGGCAGGTTGGTAAGTTACTGGCTAATACTCAGCCTCCAGTTGACCCGTCTATGTTTTTTTTATCATAAGTATGCCAACTTGAGGCTGGTATCGGCTAGTAAATTACTTGCCAATCGGACTCCAAGAGGATAATAAGCTGTTTAAACATCACACATATGCGTAACGGTGTAGAGTTAGTTAGTTGTTGATCCTGCTTATTGTCTAATTCACATATAAGTGAAAGTCATCTTTGTTCGGGAATAGTTCCTCGCCCATAGAACAGTCATGCTTCCTTCATCAAGGGAGATAAACCCTGCTTGGAGTTTGCATAGAACCATTAAGACCGTAGTTTTAATTGACACAGACAATTTCGAATGAATATGTATAGTTTGCTTTCTCGGAAAATGAGTTATATCCAAGCAAAGTACTAGATTAAATATAGTCACACATTATGTGTACGTGTTGACAGTGTTCAGCCCAGCGTAGTGGGGGGATACATGAATTTCAATTTGCAGTTCGAGAATACCTCTGATCAATCAAGAAAAATAACTCGTGGCATGATTTCGAAAATCTGATAGAGTTATGCCTCATGGATCAACAAATTATTATACCATATACCTCCCATAAACTCCAACTCATGCAACTGCGGAAAACTTGGAATGTTCAAACTTGGGGCGATGGATGGAGTGGGGTGGTGGTCAAACAATGTTTGACCTTACAACTTAGAGATAATGTAATTTTAACATTAAATCTGCGTTAGTCATTGTAGTGTTTCTTGTTGTAAAATTACTAACTACCCGGTGTATGTAAAAATCTTGGACATATTACATAAGCATTCATTGACATATGCAGCTGCGCTAATCACATACACCAACCTGTAATAGATAGTTGATAGGAAACAAACAGTAAGTGGTGAAATTTCTAATATTCTTTCAAAAATAACAAAATGGTTTTTAGTTTGAGTTTCTGGTCCCGAAAATAGCCAAAGGTTAAATGTATAACACGTGGCTGAACATTTGTTCAGACATTCTCCTGAACAGAAACTTGTTAGTAAAAAGAAAACGGACTGAAAATATTCGACTTTTTATTGTGAAACCACACACTTCGCCATAACTCTGGTTGGAATGTCTTATAGTTTCCTAATTTTCGTACATAATTGTCTATGAGGTGAACATTTGAACCATTGGAAACTGAGGGTGTGGGAGGCGGATCTAGTTGGAAATTCGAAATAAAACACCCCAAACGAAATCCCTCTATCCACGTCCCTGATGAAATATAATTTAAGCCTGACATGCGGTGTAAAAGTTTCTTTAATTATAGAGGTTGAATTATTCCAATTATTAAACGACCAAGGTCCAACATAATCATTTAAAAATTTAACAGTTATAATAGTTATAAGAAGGTACTTAATCCGATTCGATGGTCCCCATATCAGCATATTCCATCACAATTGCTTTTTAAATGTCGCTTCAGTTATCATAATAGATTAATTGCCCACAAATAATACCTGTGTTATATAAATAGCTTTGTTGTACTGCTTTTGATTTTTGATAGTCTGACATACCTAAGTCAACATGTCTACATATTCGCGAACAATAAAGTTACCTATCGGCGTACATGAGTCTCATGAGATGTACCTTGTGTACATCACCATGCTAACGAAATCAATCGACTGAAACGACAGTTCCGGTATGCGAATAATTTATGATTATCAATTATAAAGATATGCGCAAGCATGATAACGTCGCGTCATCCTCGCAGCCTCGTTCTAACCCAAAGTATCACGTGCTTCCCCGGCGATCTCACTGTAATGTATTGTTCTAACATAGACTCAGATACGGCCGGGTATTGAATAGGACATGGCTGTATATCAAGTTTGTGTTTGGTATGACTTTTCCCATGTTTACTCGTCATTTGTTCAATTCAGTATTATAGTGTTATCCATGTCCATCCGCAATTTGGTCCGAGACCGTCTTCTCCGTTGAATATTTACCAGGCCACTAAAATGTACCGGTGGTGAAAAATAATAGAGTTCAAAAATCGATATCTGATCACTCTGAGCTTTGATGGTCGGGATTCCACGACTTGAATCACATATTTATTAACCCCGAAACAAAGAAATAGTATTTTGCTAGCGTTAATTCGGAATATGCATCTTCTTTAAACTAAAAGGCACGGATGGGCTTCATCTATATCTATATTTGCGAATGTCTGTCTGTCTGTCTGTCTGTCTGTCTGTCTGTGTTCTATAGAAATTCACAGGGGACCATCTAGATGATACCAAAGGGGTCTACTAGGAGTATCTTTTTACGAGAAAGATAATGGTCTGGGTTAAAATTTTCTAAAGTGACGCCGCTGTTGTCAGGGGCAGAAAAGGGGGAGGGGCAGAAAAAAAAATTGTCGGCGATTGCCACGAAACTTATATATAATCATTCCCATAATATGAGGAATCTAATGGTGTGTTTTAAATATGGCAAAAGTCGCGCTGTTCGCGTCAGGGGTGCCCGGAAGGGGGAGGGGCAGAATTTTTTTCTGTCGCCGATTGCCACGAAACTTACATATAATCATCCCCATGATATGAAGAATCCAACGGTGTGGTTTAAATATGTCAAAAGTGGCGTCGTTCGAGTCAGATTTGCACGAAAGGGGAGAGGGGCACCAAAATTGATAAAACTAATTTTAGCGCCGATTTCCACCAAATT
The DNA here is from genome assembly GCA_032622095.1 of Siphonodentalium dalli. Classification (NCBI taxonomy): domain Eukaryota; kingdom Metazoa; phylum Mollusca; class Scaphopoda; order Gadilida; family Siphonodentaliidae; genus Siphonodentalium; species Siphonodentalium dalli. The sequence goes on from CP136062.1 coordinate 60,091,183, forward strand.
GATATATATTCTTTTTCATGATACAAGGAATCTAATTGTGCGATTTAACAACGCCAAATTGTTGTCGATTGGATGAGAGATTGGGAGGGGTGGGCACTAAATTTGATAATAATTGGTTTAGTTGCCGATTGCCACCACACTTATACAAAAGCATCCCCATGGTATGAGGAGTATAATGGTGTGGCTTATATCTGTCAAGTGTGGCCTCATTCGAGTCAGGGGTGTATTGAAAGGGACAGGGGCACCAAAATTGATGCACAATTTTTTTGGTGCCAATTTCCACCAAATTGATACACGTTCTTATCCATGATACGAGGAATCTGATCGTGTGATTTAAAGACGCCATAGTGGTGCTGTTTAGGTGAGAGATGGGGAGGGATGGATTGGCACCAAATTTGATTAAAAAAAACATTGTTTAGTCGCCGATTATCACCAAACTTATAAACAATCATCTCCATGATATCAGGAGTGTAATTGTGTGGTTTAAGGATGTCACAAGTGGGGCCATTCGAGTCAGTGGTGTATAGAGATGAGAGGGACGTTATATCTCGATGTTTAGTGCCGATTTTCACGAGATTGATACATATTCTTCTCCGTGATACGAGGAATCTTATCGTGTGGTTTAGACACAACAGATTGGTGCCCTATGGGTGAGAGATATGGAGACCTTCAATTTGATACGAATTCGTATACTCGCCAATTTTCACCAATTTCTTATATATGCATCTCTAATCTCTAATGAGTCTTAGTGTGTGCAGCTGGAGTCCGAAATAGGGGCGGGAGGGTCACAAAAAACTGATACAAAATATGTTTAGTACCAATTACCATCAAATTCAGACACGTTCTTCTCAAATGATACAAGAAATCAAATTGTGCTGTCTGTCTGTCTTTCTGTCTTTCTGTGGGTTCTATATATAACTTCACGCGGTACAATCGAAGAGGCAAAAGCTGATACAAATATATTTGGCACTAATTTCCAACAAATTCATACATGTTTTTATCTAATGATATACCATAAATTAAATCACATTTGGTGTCGTTTGCGTTACGGATGGCGAGCGGATATGCACTATCATAGATAAGATTGCTATTCGCCGATATCCACATATAAGTTATATATAGTCACCCAGGCCATCTCCATATCATTTTAAGGAGATTTGGGCGTTCACATTTCACAATCCCGACAAATGGTAACCCACTTATAAGTCACTTGAATAATTATATCTTCTTAATTGTCCTGGCAATCAGGACATTCACACAATGAGCTAGCAAAAAAAGATACATAGAAGAAGCATTAAACGTATATTTATCATTCTATTGAAGAGATACATATATTCGTGCAAACTGAGAGACCTCGAACCGTCAGAGGATTGCATATATATTATAACAAAATTGAGTCTATTCCATTCAATACAGTTTCCACAAAAAAAGTTACAATTTGTCAGGATATATGGAAGGCCTGTTCAATAGTGGTCACAGTGTGCAGTCATATATAGTTTCTTCTTATATACAATAAAATGCAGTTAGTAGCACATGACTTTTCAGGATCCTCCCAATATTGACATCTGACAAGGGGTTTAGAACAGACTCATCGACTGACATAAACAACTCAAAATCTCGCTCTGTGTCTGGCAAATGTAGCTGATATGCGCGCGCAGCAACATTTCGTTGAAACTGAGAATATTTAGCCAATATATAGCACCATGAACAGATCGAGGAGCACCTGGAAATTTCTTTAAAACATCTGTATCTTCATGGAGATATGATAGCCAGGTATCCTCGAGATCTTAGTCCAACCCACTAGATTGATTGATACATCTCAATATGTAAAACCCAATTGTCATCTTTTATTTATGCGAACTAATGTGTTTATGATGTCCATGTATCACATTATAACGTCTGACGTATACGCAGTTGTAAATAAATAAATACTTCATTATTGGTTGGTCGGATTAATCGCGATAAACAGAATGACAATTGACAAGGTGGGCCACTATACTTATATTCCATGACTGTAATAATCATGTTTTGTGATGCTATTTGAATATACAATTTATGAGAAAACGTATAACACTTTGAACAAGAGTGTTCTCTATTCCCAACAAATATCCACAGCATACAGATGGTTTCACATCGCATTAACCTGGGCAACGCCGGGTAACCCTGCTAGTTATCTATACTAACAAAACTCAATTGTGTTCATAATTATTATGTTTGTTTGTTTGTCCGCTTATAGGCCACAATCATAGTTTAAATGTCCATATAGGGGCAACTTGATCCGGGGAGCGTAATTAGATAGGTCCCGTTCACCTCAGACTTCAATTCCATATTTGAAAATTTTAATATTTCACTGAAATAAAGGGTGTTGTAGGGTGGCCGCGAGACTTTCTTTCCACACACACCCATCCTCATCCAACATGGCCGCCGTCCAGAGGGATTCAAATAGGGAACCCATGCCAGTTCTCTGCCCTTTACCGATTTATGTCAAACAAAGAGTGGTGTATGGTAGCCCACAAGACACCCCATATATTCACCAAACACATCCGATTAAAAATGGCCGCCGCTCAGAGGGGTCAAAATAGGGAACCACTGGGTTTGAACCGTCCAACTGTTGTAAATTTCCAACCAACCTGAAACCACCTAATGTTGGTATATTTCCAATTGGTAGCAATTTCAGACCAAACTTTAGATTAAATATATAAACGATTTGCTAGAGTTGGTCTAAAACAACAAATGTCCCTATAATTAGTTGTTGGAAAATCAACCAACTAACAATTTCAACCTACAAATGTTTTTAAATGACCAACCAATGCTGTGTGAGGAATGCCATTTTCATCGGTTGACATTTTTGACCAAAGTTGGAGTGAGACCCCTTGTGTAATGCACCCCTTTGATAGCATTAACGGCACCACGTCCCTGTATATCAGCAAAATAGATTCATGGAAACCGTGAAACATCGAAATCAACATGAAAGCACACTGAGGTGACGATGGGGCACCGGTGAACTGTCACCGAATGCGCATCTGTCGTGTAGCTTGTTATCGCAAAGGCAACGTATCATTTTATGATATTTTACAAACCTTATTTTAACAAACATACTTTTTAACTTACGAACCCCACATGACAATGATTCTGATCGGCAATATTAAAAACAATACAAAGATAACAATAAGCTGATCATTGTAGTAAAATTGAGCACAATCATGTTCCACTCAGAATGCTTTCGGATTTGTCATAGTAAAAAGCACTGGAAATTATGAGGTTGTGAAACAATACAAATTATTGCTGGTTTATTGAATCCTGCGGACCAAGAGCCGCTTTACATATACAAAATGGGGAACGTAATTTTCTTATAAAACTTCTCACAATTACGCTTCCTGAGCTCAATTTCTGGACATAGTAGAAGTTCTCTCGTCGGAAACGCACAGGAGCGTAGAATGAAAAACTGACATGTTCTCAATAACCAAGATGTTGACGAAATAATAAATTTTAGGGTAATTGATAAATAGTGCAAACACTGCTGAAAATAAGGGTAGCTTATGGTATGATATGTACATGCATTTATGAGTAGTTCGTCCTTTTGATATTGATTTCACTGCCTTTGATATTCGATGGCTGCCAAAATGGCTATAGCTGGGATGACATAATTATATCACATTTATATCATTGTAATGTGGCATTTTAGTTAAAGTTGCATTTTAGTCTGAAATTTATTTTAGTAAATAAGTGTTATAGAGCATAGTTCTTTAACAGAATCAATTGAGTCAAAGACGAGATTCATTCTGGTAATGAACTATTCGCATGCTCTGACCAGCTTAGAGCACAATTGACCGCACACAATGGGAGTAGCTGGAAATCGCGGCGTGCGTTGGCCCCGACACACAACATATGCGCTTGTCGACTGTTGGCATGCCTTGGCAATTGGTGTGCTTTACCAAACATCAGGGAACGATTGAGCTTTAATGAACAGAAATGTACAGATTGAACATGGTTTTCAAATTTTTTTATCAACATTTTAACAGCTGATCTGATTTAAGTGACCAAGCTATGAGACATGCTAAACACTTTTACTAAATGGAATGACCAGCTGTTAGCTTCATGCAGCAACCACATGTTGCGATCTTAAATTGGTATTGCATATGTGCATAGTAAAAAGATGTTGTAATCAGATGACATGTATAGGTTATAACCCGCTTGGGTATATGTGCAATAAATATTGACCAAGCCACAATAGCGCCGCGGTCAGTATTTCTTGTACACATACCCGAGCGGGTTATAACATATTCACACCCAGAGGCAAGGGGATTTAAGCCACATTCAATTCGATGAATACCTATCAATTACCATTCAATCAAAGTTTAATTGAATGGTTTGTGGTGTTACATATTTATGTTGAACAATTAGGAAAATGGTCGTTGTCAATCGGGTCTCCTACGGAAGCATTATTTATTTATACTGACGACGTGTTTCTGGATAAAAATATTTTACCTTGTGATAATAAACTGTTTCGGCTGTTAAGTTTATTTTTCGTCTTATTGTCATAATGGAATTATCGTTCAGAACACAGGAGGCATTGCTCCGGAAGTGTTCGAACTCCGAAATGAATCTATTCCACATTGCATGAAGTTTGTGTTATGCAATATCAATTTGTCATTCATGACAAAATACGTAAACAAACCTGTACTTATTGCCTGGATTTTCCGCGTACATGCATGCATATGTGAACAGTTTGTGGAATGTTCTCATTCCCAAGATCATTCCGTGATTATTGTGGATTATACATTCCAAACAGGTTTGGATTTCGTTCAGTTTACGTCCTATCACCCCGCCCATCCCGAAAAACCAAACAATATTCAATGGAAAGTGTTGGGGGCCCACCCATGCAGACCACCCTCTATACATGACCGCTACGAATGATACCGGTATGATCCGTGCTTTAACTTCACGAGTGACAGGTAAGATCGTGTTATCATGGCGTATTGTTCTAATATAACACCTTCCGCTCCGATCCCCCTTTAGCTTACTATCCAATTAATGTCAATTTCTGTGTGATATATAGCTCAAGTCTATATTTTGTCCGTCGAAATACAGATTCATACAAGAAATATTGTTCATGTATTGGAGCAATGTGATTGACCGAGGGGTGTGAACCGGTTTATAAATGACCATATATACCAGTATATATTTCAGATGTAATCAATTCTTCCATAAGGATCATGGCAACTCATCTCACAAAAAGAGTTAGGAAATTATGAAAATCATAACTATTCAATAGTAGAATGAGCCTATGTCAGTCCCATGTTAATTTTGATTGGCCATAGTTGCAGCGCTTGTAGGTTGACGAAGATGGGGTCTATAATTTCCCTAACATTTTTCTTTATAATAGCTAATAGCCCTCATAACTTACCATTCTTAAGATATATTCATTTTCAATTCCACCCCAGGTTAAGTGGTTCTGTTAAATTTACATCTTGCTGATGGGTACTGCTGGACTGGTATGATGCGTGTAGGTCAAAGCGATTGTGTTAAGAAAGAGTACCATAATTTACCTAAAGTTTGTCATTTTTGCATTGTGTTTCCTAAGCCGAACGATTTGTACAAAGGCCAGTGTCTGTATGAAACATTCTACAACATATATATTTCAAAAATATTTAATAATGGGTACGCTGATGTTCGCTAAACAACATGAATAGTCATCTCAATTATGACGCATTTGTAACAACCATTAGCCATTATTCAATTATTTCACAATATACATGTTTTATAATGTGTTCTACACATAGTGGCTTAACCTTGATTTGTTCAGATAGCTTTGCTGTACCTGAGTATCATAGCAAATTTATTGACATGACCACTTAACTAGGGATGAATACTGCATTATGAATATGTTGTGACATATAGGGCAGTAGAAAATAATGGTTGATTTTTTAAATATAATTCCAGTACGTTTGTTGCAAACCTACACACAATACCGTCTTGGTCTAATATACGAGTCCTGTTTATTTAGGAGTATGGACATGCAGTCCACCAGTCTCATGACAATTAAATGGGCTCTTCGCTAATAACATCTGGGCTCAGGGGAACAATTAATAGTGACGTATGCACCACAAATGAAAACTACATAGTAACATTCCTCAATCATAGATTATAACTTGACAACCATAGTGTTAGAGTCCGAGTAGGCATGGCCATAGCATGTTTTTCTTCAAAAACAGCAGAGTGCAGACTATAAATTTTACTAGAATATCGTTATGGTATGTACACCACACACATAAAGCCGCAAAGCGACTGACACACAGACATATATATGTCTCATGTACCTATAACATAAGACCAAACCGTTTACGATTCTTTTACATTTTTGGAGTGGAGATTTATATGGCACATATACATACATACAAAACTAAAAGTAAATTTAAAGGGATGAAACGAAAAATACGATTGTGCAGAAATAATGGAGATCTATATTGCGTTATATAATCCACAGATCCACACAAAAAAACATCTGACAAAATATGGTGTATGACTATTTGTGATTACTCACTGACTTCAATGTCTTGTATGGCCAGTCTGGCATCATAGAGGGACGTTCTTCTGGGTCAGCAAAACAAGTTTCTAATGGGCTGTATTTTATACAATTTAACAGCATTAATAGTCATTGGTAATGTTTTCATTTTCACTTGATAAGTTGACACACGAGAGAGTGTTGCATAGCTTGGATACGGTAAGCGGCTGATATGGACCCTGGCTCTTACGATCCTGGCTCTTACGGACCCTGGCTTTTACGGACCTCCGGCTCATACGCACCCTGGTCTATACGGACCCCGGCTGTTACGGACCCTGACTTTTACTGAGCTCCAGTTCATACGGATCTCATTCAAATTAAATTAAAATTTATTTTATTTATATTTTATTTTTTATATATCTTCCAAATGTTGTATATCTTTTAAATTTATCTTTCACTTTTTTACTTTCGGATCATTTCATTTTAACTTATATTAACTTTTATTTTAAATTGTCAAGCTATGTAATACTCTCTCGTGTGTCAACTTTCCAGTGAAAATGATCGCATTGCCAGTGACTATTAATGCTGTTAAAGTTTATAATGCAGCCCATTATAAACTGCTTTCGCTGACACAGAAGCACTTCACTTTTTGATGCCAGACTGACAATGAGAATATACACATACAAGACATTGAAGTTAGTGACTAATCACAAATAGTCATACCTGAGTTCATGTAAGGTTAATAAAAACTTATTTGGAAAGCTTGATTCTAAAGTGTCTAGCAAAATGGGCTTGGAATACAGAACACAATCATGTTATATTGTGAGTTGCGAGGGATTTAGAAGAAAAATACGAGCAAACATAAACATAAATATGTAGCTTTGTTTGGTACGAATAGCTCTGCATAGCAAGTGGTGCTTGTATTTTCTTCTAACTCACTCTGTACTCACAATACAAAAGGATTGTTTCTGCATTCCATTTCCATACAGCTAGACACTTTAGAATCAAGCTTGCCAAATAAGTTTAAAATGAACCTAACATGAACTCACTTAGTTGACTGCATGGAGCGATTGTCATGTTGGTGTGTAGATTTATTATAACCCGACTAAGAGGAAGGATTAGTTTACAGACATGTTATGGACTTGTTTGGGTCCGTGACACTGATAAGTTAGTACTATGCCAAACTGGGGAATGTAGCATTTTACTAACATCGCCGATAATTTCATAGAAATCGACCGTACCACTCCATAGAAAACATCGTCTGAACTACGCTCAATTGTAAATATTTACATCTCGATTCGGGACGCCACTATCTGTGATAAACTAACACAAATTTATTTAACCACTGAGCGTCACTGCATTTATTTAATATATAAGAATAACGGTGTTTGTGGTCAACTTGGATCAATATTTGTAAAAATAACAACCTTGATCAAGATTATTCTCTATTTCTATTTCATCACCCAACCGGAGTGTTTAACATCACTTTAAGTCTTTATTACTGGATAGCACACCAATAACCAACAAACATGAATTTATTGGTTTTGAACATGTGTGTGAACATGTTTATTTTCACCATTTTGTGATGGAGAATAATGTGCAGCATCGAGGAACGAGTCTTTCTCACAAGTTATTTATTTTTGCTTAATATGTATATCCATTTTAGTCATACTACTGAATATTTAAGTGAAATGGTACATTATAATTGCTTCTGTTTTATACCAGACGGAATGGCGCACCTTATCCTTCCGTTAGTAGTTTCATGTACACTTGTTTGATTTGTGCTTGTCTCAAAAATGTTTTCAGACAATTTAATTTGTGGTGTATATTTTATTAGAGCTTGATCATGTTGTGCATCTTGCATAGTACAGTACATTTCTTCAATTTTATTTCAGGAGGAATGAAGCATTTGCAATTTTCAACAATCTATAATTTGTGCATTTTTGCGTTATTAGCTGTTTCAGTTTTTACGTTTTTGTCAGCATTTTCAATTGATTCATCAATGATGCTATTTGCTTCAGTTGTCACTGATTCTTTTGTGACTTTTGTCAGCATTTTCATTTTGTTAAACAATTTAATTGCTTTCATCTGTGACTTCACATGTTTAAATTTTCAGTTTCATTATGTTCAAATATTTCATGCTCTGAATAGTCGTGCTCATTTTGCGTATCATGCATTGTGTCTAATTGTTGTCTAACTCATCTCTTATCGACGTCGATTCTGGAGTCACTGGACTTCCTAAATCAACACACATTGCTGTGTGTTGACATGGCATATTTTGCGACGTGGATGAGCGACCATAATCCACAGACAAAAACGTGGCGCTTGAGCTTTGTTTTGGCTGTATTATTTACTGCCCTATTAGTTTGACTCTCACGGGAACGTTTATCAGCCGTTATCTGTTTCTTCTTTCTTCTCTGCATGATCACCACTCATCGCTCTCTTAGGCATCTGAAATGTTCAGAAAATAATATTCAGCCATCATGGTATTTTCTTCAGTCATATTAACCACAAATCAACTCCTTTATATATCAGTAATTACAAATGCATGATTTGCGAAATTAAACCTGCTCGGTCAAACTCAGCAGAATTGAGCAGAACAGATACTGGTAACAATAACAGACAACACTAAAACCATTATGTTTTTGTGAACGTCCCTCATATAACACTGTCTGTCTCTTGTCTGGTTGGACTTTCTTAAAGAGTTCCATTCTATAGTTATTGTCCTGAATGGCTATACCATAGTAAACATAAATATAGCATTATGTGTTCAGTTAATTTACATTAATGGGTATGATTCATTGATTTAACAAGAGCATATCCAGGGTGTGGCAACGTATGCCTGTGGCAATTCGAACATTCGAAGTGTTATAACTCTGGTAACAAATTTGAACTTTACCTGCTACATGAAGTAAACTCGCCATATTTCATTCCATTCAGTTCCGAGTTACTGAAGTTATCATCAGCAAACAAACAAAATTAGTGGAAATTCCAACAAAAAGGGTCATAACTCTGGTGAAAATTGGCGGCCTAGACCCAAATTCAAACATGACCTATAGTGTGTGCTAGTTAACCCACATACGCAATTTCATTACATTATATTGACACTATCTAAAGTTACCACCCGGAAACCAGAAGTGAACAGACGAACAATAACTGTTTACATAATACATATAACAGGCATATAAAACACTTCTGGAATAATTTAACGTTGGCCTCAACCCGCTCTTGTCTCATAAGTAACATTTCGCAAAACATGCATGGCACTTTCTAGTTGAGTAGACTCGACCTTAGCCATTTCTGCTGCCATTCGAAGGACATTGAGCGCAATCAGTCTGGTATGTGTGTCATGTTATTAAGGCCTATGCACGTTTTGATAACAAATTCCTGACATATAAAAATATTTCTTGTTTTAAATTTGCTACATGCGACATAATATTTATTACAATCAGCCAGTTGAACATTATAAGTCCACTTTCATGACCTGAAACATCTCACTGTTTTAATATGCAAACAAGGTCAATGTCCCGGACTGCACGCTCAAATATTGGCTATATCTAGAGAGACATTTAAGTAATAGTGGTGCATTTCTCTCAGTTTAACCGCGGGTCATAACTCTGGCAAAGGACCATAACTCTGGAAAAAGTGTGGACAAAACAAACCCATGTCATATCTCTGCCAAGGGCCATAGCTCTGGGAAAAAATTCAGACAAAACCTGCACTATGAAGGACGAACGGTCGAAGGTCTCCACTATATTCCCCGAATCCTCAATTCACAAATGTCCTAGTCATACAATGCACATGATATTATGATGCGAGTTTATTGTTCATATTTCAAAATTGTCTCACACCGGGGCGAACCTTGATCGGGCCGATGTGTCCTGGTCCCTCCCCATGGTCAATAAAACACTGCTAATTAGTTTAAGGTAACAATAATTTACTATATTTGGTCGAAAATTGTGGCCATCAGTTGGACATTTTCCATCCCAAGGGATCGTGTGAGGTTTGAAATAGTGTTCGGTATTCGACGGATTTCGGTATTCGAATATTCGGTTTGAATAACGAGCGAATATTCGAATAGTATTCGAATATTTAGATAAATTATAAAATTATATAGATAACATATTTTGGAACCAATTTATTATTTAATGAAATAGCATATTTATCCATGCACATGCTATACAGAAGAAAAAAAGACTTTTTGCTTAATAGCAAGAGTTTATCTGTTTATGAAGTTCAAGTAGTCAATGTCCCATGGTTCCACAAGTTGGTTGTAGTGCCACAATAACTAAGAACATGATCTGGATTGAGCTTGCAGGTTGCCTTTTTGGTTTTGGCATCCAACGTGAAGTGAGTCCATATATCTGATTTCTTCGAATTTGACGCCATAGTATACACACAAGTGACAGCGCGCAAACAAAACAAAACGATGCCTTATATGTCCGCTTCCTATGACCACATGCAAGCACGGTCTGGTTTACACCTAGCCAATAACATTATTTCGACGTCATGACGCCAATCAAATCAGAACGTTACAGTTACGTCATATTAATACGTTTATGGTCAGTGGAAAATATACTTTTAACAGACCCTCAGACTAATAACAAACCAGGAAACATTTACCCGGAGATTACTCTCGAATATTTATTTTTACGAGCGAATATTCGAACATTCGAATATTCGGACCGAACATTTGTTTGAAATTCAAACACCAGGAAAGCTTGAGGCCAGTCTAGATGCTAGGATTTTGCGATTGTCTTGTTTAGATTTAAACATTGATCGGCACCAGTTGTGTCCTGGTCTATCGCCCGTAGGCGTGTGTATTTGTCTGGAGGATGTTAGGATGTATTCAATTTTCAGGTTCAAAATTCTGAATGCTGTCATACTGGTTATATAGAACTATGTTTCATGCTAATGCTACCAGGCCCGAACACTGAGGTGGACGGGTGGGGTGCGAATCGAATTATGCAAAAACTTGAGTTTGGTCTGTTCAATGGTGTGGGTTGCAGTTGTAATTCCCAATGTGGACATCCCCAACGGAGACACTCTAGTCACAGCCACGTCCCTATTCGCTATGCACACAGTATAGTCGGTGAAAATGTCACAGGCAGTACACTGCACTGTTGCACCATTCAAAACACTTGAGTTCTCGCTGAGATTACCGCATTCGAGACAAGGGTGCATGCCTCGCTTATCTTATGTCAAGTAAATTTCTTTATCAACCAATATTTGTGAAGCGCACATCGAGTGGTTTCATGTTTGATTTACCTCACAGAAAAACTTTCAACTGTAAGTGAACTGCACTAACTTGGACCCTGGACACTTGGTGCGCTTGCTCTTATGACAAAGCGATGTCAAATTTGTTATACATTGTACTTAACACAGATTGTCAAGCAGACTGCATCTATCATTGTATATGTAAAATACGCACAGTTGAGTGTGACGAGAAAATAACAAAGAAGAAAATTAAAAAAAAACGACATACTTAAAATGATAAAGCCAATGCATCCGATATATTGCAATCCGTGTATGTACATGCATTTTTGAATAGCTCTGGTCATTGCTTTTGGTTCATTCCATTGTAACGAACTACTGTCACATTAATGCTGGAGTGTCAATTGTTGAAGATGCCACACCTTTTAACTATTACCTTCTTAGGAAGGCATTCCGAGCTGATAGTATTCAGAATTCCTGGATTTCAAATAGAATGCTAGTAACTTTCAACAGTTTTCTACTGAAGCAGACCGTGATAACATAACCGGAGGTTAGGTCAGCAAAGAAGAATTTAATTAGTTTTTTTCTTATTTTCTTATACATGTCATAATGTCCATTTATTCATGGATTACCACTCAGTTGGGAGGAGTTCAGCTGATTGGTTTTGGTGGGATCCCCGTGTAAATTATCCAAGCAATTGTAAACATGAGATGAATCAAGCCTAACCTAATTAAACATTCTAGTTTATAACATTAACATTCCCTTTTAGCGTTACCAAATTAGTATGTGAATGTACCTGTACACACTGTGTACCGCCGGACCTAGTTTGTATATATTATTCTTTATCGAAAGCCCATGACATGTTTATGTGAAAGCCTGGTACAACTATAAAAGAGAGACATAATTAGTTAGGAATGCAACTGTAATAGCTAACCAAGTTCCAGGCTTAGATAAATGCACACATTGCCTGTACTGCACCTGCTCATATCTGAGTTATCAAAAAATCATGTTGAAACAGTCACATATAACCCCCATAGAATTAAGCTGGAGGTAAATTGGTAACATTTGGATGGGGAATTCAGTGATACTTTTGGGGAAAAGTTTATCAAATCGTTACAGAGCGTAGGTGACCATATAATTTCGTATTGGAAATATTGAATGTTTATCTAGTGACAACGCAGAGCAGCATTTTGATTTTGGTTATTATTAGGAAGTAGGCCAACAGTAAATGATTGTTTACAAATATTTCCATCAAACTTCAAATGTTACAAAATAAAATAAAAAAACTCCACGTCGCGTTGTCACTAAATATGTTAGCACTTTCCAACAAGACACGAAGCGGTCTTCTGTGCTTTGTAAGTATCGAGTAATACACTGAATTGTCCATTTAAATGGTACCACTTTACCTCCATCTTAATAACTATTTGGCAAAAGGTGGGGTTGGATTTCAAAATGGGACCCGCAACGCTGCTGATGCTAATCGACAAATAGCTCATATAATATATGTTGCACACCTGCGTTGCGACTCCGACCCGAAATCCTCCCGTCTCAGAGACTGCCCATAAGGTGATAGAAAATAGCTGAAATCATAGAAACATTTTCCCCGTCTTGCTCCCAGAATGAAACAAAACACTCAAACTGAGATATAGAGTTATACCCTTTCCATTGAAAATAATAGGCTTCGACATACAGTCCAGATGAAACATAGAACATAAAACACGTCCATGCCTCAGCAAAACAACATATTAATAGTTGTTTTTACACCTGATAAGTTGATAACACACTGTCTTAGAGGTTTCTCTTTCAAATGATAATATGACATATATCAAAATCTTGAAAATCAGTTTATAGATTCCCTCGAATTCACTCCAAATAAGATTCACATGAGCCTGTATATTTCCTCGGTTGATTATTAGTAATTACACTCCGTACACAACGGCTCGCGAAAGAATGGACCCCAATCGTAATTTCTAGCATAAATTAGGCCAATCTTACCTCCAGGTAGTCTTGATTGAAAGCTACAATATGCATGGTATAAACTACCAACATCAAAGTGAAAATAGTTATACCTTTTCGAGAGGGGAACGGGAACATTTTTAATGAATTTGACCAATATATTTCTTTTCTTGACGCTGGGTGAGCGCCGTGGCTTAGATACTATATGCAGCAGCCTGTCCATAACATAGTTGTTCATTTCATTCATATGGTGTCACCGGGTCAATTTCAATGAAAATCGATGAATAACGTCATCGTGTAACTTCCCCCTGAACCTGCACGAATGTATCTTCTGCTTTGTTCATAATGATGTGTTTCCTTTCGATTCCAGAAAATAGTATGATATTTATGGATTATCAAATGCATGTATATACTATGCAGTCTTATGATAACAATTAATTCAATATTACATATATGTTATTTCGTTTCGCACAGTACCACACAGTACCAAGTGCTGTACATTAAAGCACATGCAGTATAGAACGGTAAATTCGTGATGTCATTCTCATTATATTTCACATCAGGAATTTCGATCACATTTCACTCGCCCCAATGGGTGTGGACTGTAGTTACTATATAGTGTCGTAATTTGTTGTGTCTTGTTTTCTCAACAAAAGGTAAACTACCCGTTACTACCACTACGAATGAACTTACAATGCAATTCAACATTCACAATTCTCATTTGCAATAACTGTAATCGAAAGACACAGTAACACATTTTCCGATTACGACATTAATGCTTTAAGCCCACCGATCTACTGAGCGACAAAAGTGGTCGCACAAATTCAAAAAGGAAGCATCGTATTAGATAATAATTGGTGACATCACAAAATCAGATATAGTCTATATACGACCGAAAGGCTTAGGTTCGTTATTAGCTAATAATTGGTGACGTCACAAAATAAGATATAGTCTATATACGATCCGGCTTTGGTTCGTTATAATGTGATCTGGAGGTTCGAACATGAAGTGGGCCTTTAATGAAATCATACACGAATCATGTATTTGGTATGGTGTAGTTTTTGAAGTGATAAGTAGATTGTTATTCCGCTGGCCATTGGGTTACACAATTTGTTGTGGCAAAATTGAAACTTCCCGTACAAGATGGCCGCCAAAAAGGCAGCCGGAAGTTGACTTTTTTCACTAATATCTTCTATATCAGTTTCTGCTGTTTGAAACTTGTTGAGATTTGTGACTTTATTTTGTATTGATCATGTTTATTGATTATTGGAGCAATGCAATGTCACGTCATGTGGTCCCACCCCCTTCAGATCCCGCAAAGGTTCGATTTTACAGAATGCGATTAATTCATCCCACCAATAAAGGTTGTTTCATTGTATTCCGGATGCAACTCTCCCATGACCACAATAGAAGAGATAATCGACGAAAGAGGACGATTAGCGAGCTTACTATCTTTAATACAATCAGGTGCTAAGAAAGGTTACTTTTTTAGTTAAAGTCATGATGGCTGTGAATACATGTCGTGTTAAGTCATGGGTTTAACACATTGCCACTGTAGACACTGCCGCAGTACACACATACCAACATGCATGTGCGTTTTTATTTATTTTTATTAAAGCGACTATATATCCGGGTATAAACCACACGCGTCTCGATGTTGACGTCATCAATCTGCTATGGGTGTCAAGAAAAAATAAATATTTGATGAACGTCATTGCCTTGATAAATGGTTAATCTTATAAGATTGTGGTTTCCGTAATGCAATCTGATACACCTATCCCTGTTCATTCCAGGTCACTGACGTCTGTTGAGATATCAGTGCACTGAAAAACATGTATTAGACAAATAATGGCAGAACCGGCGATACTACACGTTGACGACGTGTATGGTTATTGATCATTGCTATCTGAACTGTAACGAGTATCATCTCAAAATTAAAATGATAATGGCTGGCGAATATTTCCAGTTCAAGCACATATTACATAAATTAATACACGAAGCAATATAATATACATAAATAAATAATTAAAAACGGACTATAAACCTCTTTGCTGCTATGACGTCCATAACGATTATGGACGTAAAAGTGCACGCCGTGTGCCTTATGGTCCGTATGTACTATGAATGTATTTCAGCACACTAGCAGTAGGCCATTATTCATGACTGGAGCTCAGATATGGGTACATCGGAATAACTGTATCTCGAAGTTTCAAACAGTTTATGATGGTCCATGATTGTGAGCGATAATAGCCGTTCAACTGAGTCAGTTTTATGTCGTGATATTCTCGTTATATTTTTCCACTGGAAAATGGCATTAACATCAGAAGCCCAGCACACGACGTCATAACGTCATTTAGCAGCGAATAGGTTAAACACAAGCTTGAGTGCCTAGTATGTTGAGTTTGCTCCCCATTGGAGTCGCGCCCCCCTCCGTGAGGTGTACTGTGTGGTGAACGGACGGGAATGACTAAATATTTAACTCTGCTCCGTAAGTTATATTGTCTATATAGTTTAATCTGGGCATGTAATATTCGGTTACAATTAACAAACTTACTATGTTATCAAAAGATGTACATACTTATCACGTGGCGTCGACACAACCCATTTAAATATAATCGAAAGTCCACAATTGTCCAAATATTAAAGGCTCTGATTACCTTCGCGGTGGGTATTGCTGTTAAACTTGTCACATCCGTTACAACCGCCATACACAGAAAGAATATTAAAATATAAACATATTTTGTTTCTATCAATCACATATATTGTGTTAATAACATGTTGTTGTCAAGTTTGTACGCTTTGTTATGCAAGAAAATTCCAAAATGTTGCCGAACCGTTGACATAACACAGCGTATGAACTTGACAATAACATATCATTTACGCGATATTTACGACTGGCATAGCAACAAGATATGTATACATTTTAATATTCGTTCTGTTTATGGTGGTTTTAACGGTGTGGCTATTTTAACAGAATACCCAACGCGAAGGCCATCCGTGCCTTTAAAAGAAATCGAAGGCTAAAACACAGTTATAACTCGTTTTGTCTTACTGTGGCATAAACGCACATGGTGTTGACAGAAGTTGGCACGTGAAGTGAAAATGCGGACCATCTGGTGATAGAGTTTGTGATGGTTGCCTACGAACTCCGGCATTAAACTGTGCTAATCAGTGAAAGTCAAGACTTTACGCAGGGATCTCCAGAATTTATGCTGGAAATATCATAATTTTCCAAAGAAATACATGTGGTAATTTATAAATGGAATTTACGTGGTTATTGTCGAGTTCTTTCCTGAACAGATTCGGGAGTACTATTATGTATATGTATATCTCTATTGTATATAGCATTTGGCTACATATATAATCCATAGTTTCTTATTTACAATTGAATATTAGTAGCCATACGCCATCACAGCCATGGACACATTATGGGTGGTGCAACGTAAATATGAGGTCGTAGACTTCAGTGATCTCAGAAAACCAGCATTTATTGAATGTGTCACTGTGGACGACAATACTTGAATTGTAAAGCATGAGCCACGCAGATTGCATGCAGTACACGACTGAAATATTCCTCAATTCAAACACTTGAGTTTCACCAGATATTAATGCCGTCCAGAGAAGCCGCATGGCTCTTATCTGTTGTCACGAAAAGTTCGTTATTAACCAAGAATTGAGAAACATGCATCGTGTGTGTTTAGGTTTGATATATTGCGAAGAAACACTTGTTCCTGTTTGATTTACCCCGAAGAAGCACGTTTCGTTGTTATTGAACTGCACTGCACTTGGACTTTGGACACTCAGGGGGTGTTTATAAATTACCCGGCGAAGATCGTATTCGCTTTAGCCGGCAGCGATAACAATAGAGTGTTTATACTTCGCCGGATAAGAATTACGGCTATCCGGATACTCAGCTATACGGTTTTCAACTTTTGGATAAAATGATTTAGTACAAGCACCTGATTGTCGTATGGATTCTAATTCGCTCTGCGGTTAAGTTAGATGTTTATCTGGGGTCATGCCGTCATGGGTGATTTCCTTTCAACAATTAACTCGAACAATATTATTGTGCAATCGCTGATTGACCAGCCCGCTTTTCACCTGTGTATATATGGGTCAGTGTGCCAGTTTGATTGTCACACACCTTGGTTATAAGCTATTATCATAAATACTACCTGATGATGGTACACTTACTCTGCATGTGCATGGTACATACATTTTGTTGCGCATTCGAGGGAATTAAATGTGCGTGTTCATGTACATGTATGTTCATCTATATATGTATATATATGGAAGAAATGGGATGGCACGTTTCAATGGATTCAAACTTAATGGACAATTAGTTCAATAATCTAAATATGAGTGCGCCGTGGACATATATACATAGGGACGGGTCCAGATGGCCTGATTTGAAGGTGTGGGACTGTTCATCTTTGGAATTTCCAACTGCACCAAACCTTGAATCTCACCAAACTCACAAGTTCGCGTAAATCCATGTACGCACCACGTGGGGCTTTAATCTCACTTTCCACTCACAGTAATCCTCCAGGCGGGCCCGTATTGAGCAATTTCCTTTAAATCTGAACCTGTGTCTAAACCTGGAAATTGCCCAATCCTAACATGTTTAGTGATCTGACGTAAAGCAACTTGAACTCCGATTTGATTCAGTTAAATTAGATAGCTGTTTAACTGACAACGGGGCGGGAACAAGACATAGTATTATTGACCGACCATGGTTATGACCAGGTGTGAGAACATTTTTAAAACTGAACCATGAAAATTACAAAATCCTAGCATCCAGACTTGCCTTAAGATTTCCAATTGTTGGACATTTTCCAAACCTGACACACCTCTAGGGTTGGATCATTTCCAACTGATGGCCATTTCAGTCCAATAATTTGGCAAAAATAATAAGCAAATGTTGGTCTAAAAAAATCACCACTAATAAATTTAGGAAAATCAAACTACGAGAACAATTTCAACATATTGTTGATGTCAAATTTCCAACTAATGTCGTGTCATGTATGAAATTTCTAGCTTTGGAATATTTGCATTAAAGTTCGGATGAAATACCCCATCGCCACGGCCCTGTATACATGGACATGATGAACGCCCAAGTAAAATGAAAAACATATTTTATTGTATAATGTGCAAACGGAAAATGTGTCACAATTGATTCGCGTTGTTGAAACTGATATATAAAATATATAATATAAAATCCAATCCGAATAATTATACACCAATTTGTGGATGTATGCGACGAAAAGATCTCAAAACTGACAATGACCATTCTTTTTGTGCGACACTCACTTCACAGCTTGTCTATGAACTCAAACAAACCTTTAACAATGTTGTTTAAATATCTTTAAAATTACCAATAGCAATACCTGAAAGTTTGAGTTGGATATTAATAATTTCGACATTTCCATTTATAAAAATTTTCACTTCACTATACTGCCCAACCATACCTCTAGCAGGAAGCGGCTGGATGTTTACAGCTGTACAGCAATATCATATTGCAGTTCAGAACTAAAATGAAAACTATTAACAAGCAAAGGAGACACATGGATATATGCGTATCTTCGCCGGCGATGTATAAACGCTATGCAGTAACCTTCGCCGGATAACGCGTTCGCCGGTAAGATCGATAGCCGGATATGTGTAAACATCACCTCAGTGCGCCTGAACTTATATAGGACAAAGCGATATCGAGTTTATATAATTTTGTACTCCGCACATATTTTCTGACAAGCTGTCTCTATTATTGCAACTATATATAACTATGCACGTTTGAGTGTGGCGACAAGACAAAAGAACAGAAGGAATGAAAAAGCAACAAAATAGCATACATAAATAATAATAAGAACAATACCTTCCTGCGTCCGACAAATAGTGTAAAGCGTGTACACATTTGTGATTAACTGGTCTTTGTTTTTTCTTCATTTTATTGTGACGAACTACTGCCGTACACACCGATTACACTTGGTTAATCGGGGAACCAAAACTGGTTTCCTGGGAATCAAAACTGGTTCCCATGTTTGTCCTGGAAAGGAAAACAAACGAAGAAGCAAAATAAAGTTCTTCACCAAGAACCAAATGAAGCCCAGACATTCTAGGAACCAAATTAAGAACCAAATCAAGTACAAACCAGAAATTTTGGTTCCTCATAACTTGTTTCTAATGTTTTCCTCAGGGGAGAACCGATTTGACCTGTTTTGGTTATCTAACTGGTTCCCCGGATAGAACCAGTATATATGGTTCCCAATATAGAACCAGTCTATATGGTTCCCGGGATAGAACCTGAACATAGAACCAAATAGTTTCTTCGGGTTCCTCATTTGTTTCATTAAATGTCCCGTGACACTATATGTGTAGCTTATACGCACGTTAGATGTGTCTTTGTTTCTTAATGTTCTGTATTTTATCAATACGTGATACCGTTTAAAATTGATATCATACGACGTTGGTTCGCATAATAGAGCCCGAAGATGTTCTCATTCTGAAAGAAATATCGATTCATCAATAAAGTTATTGTTCCATACTTCATATATTGATATGACCAATAGTTTTACACTCACCCAGCAATAAGATTATATACATATGACTCGAAACAGTGCAGTGACTTTGATGAAGAAGATGTAAAACTTGTTTAATATGTGAATTGATATATAATTACACTGAGAAATGTGCAAAAACAGGGCGATATCAAGATGAAGTTGTTAAAGTATTGCTCAATACCGACAGCTTTATTGCTGAGTTAGGGATTTTTCTCCAGTGTAGGCAATTTTTGATGTACACATAATGATGGAAGTAACCAGCATATATTACGATTTGGATATTTCCTAAACATGTCCTAAAAGGGCCAGCATCAGATATGTTTAACTAATTTTCGTGTTTTCTATGCTCTCATTCTCTTGAAATATCTGGTATAAACAGCTACTGTTCGCAACATATTCATATTGAATGAGATTTTATCAGCATGAATGGGTCTTTTGCCAACAAGTGTTTACCATAGTCACTGCAGTCTACATTAGGAGCGTTATCAATAAAAATTTCACGAATTTGGATGATTTATCCATTTTTTGCAACCATTTTAGTAGCTGTCTTGAATTAGATGCGTATACATAATAATATGTCAATCCGATGTGTCATGCTAGCTGAAAGACTAGATATTATAACTTATTCCAAATAAGATTGTTATTAGCAACCGCTGTGCATAATTTAAGAGGCGAGTTTGAAACATCAATTATTCGAATTTCGGTCGCCGATTTGGGAGCCATCTTGGATTTTTAGACCCAAGTTGCACTGTCAAAAGGACGTGTGATGCAATGATACCATTGATGGCGAAAGATAATCATTTTACTATTTAAATGGTCCTTCCTGACTCAACACTAACTCTGAAATTGTTCATGGTTGCCATTTTGAGTATTTTATTCTATTTTCGTTGTTTCATTCTCTTGAATTATTGGGTTTAAACAGTCACTGTTCCCCAAATATGCATATTGTTTCATAACTCCGTGTTATTTCGCCACCAACAACGATCACTTATAGTCACCTATATTCACTAAGTCGCACATTAAGAGTGGTATCAAAGAACATTTGACAGATGTGGGTGATCTCTCTAGTTTTTCGGCCATTTTGACCACCATCTTGCATTTAGATGCACTTGTGTGGTTGTAGGTATATGGCAATTTATATATTTAAAATTGCTGCATGTTTGCTTCATCAAATTCAGCTATTTTGTGACTAAGCTTTAGGCTCGAGTCCCAAAATCGGTTGTTGGTAAAATGTCATAGGATACTTATGAATTCATATTTAACGATATTTGGTAGGAATAGGACTCAAAATTGGACATATTATTATGTTCAAATGGTTATGAATTTAAATTTATTTAAAATTAAGTTAATATTAGCCACCGATGAATTTTAGCGGTCATCTTGATTTAATGTGGCCAATTTTTCTGTAAAATTGATGCCTGTTAAATTGTAATAGAATCACAACAGTAGATACATATTCTATTTCCTTTCTGAATTACTACCAGTTATTAATCAAACTGGCTCAGTACCTACTGTGACATTTTGGGTGGCGGTCATCTTGATGGTGTCATAAATCGTAAAGGTGCTTGCTGATTTGCGGGTGTATATATCACATTATATATAGAGAAACATCACGGCACTGATAGCGGTTCCAATTTATGTATAATTTATACAATTATTACATTGGGCTATAGCTCTCGTATGCGGACCCATATCACATCGTAAGTCAGTCCAAAACTTATATATTTTTTGAAAATTGGCGGTTAGGACATTCTGTTTCTCGTGCGACGATTTAGTCTTCCCCGTATCATCTTAACCCAAAACGCGTGGACATATTGTTTAATTTTAGACCAGGACATTTAAACCAGGACGTTGTCCCACAGAAACCTTGAATCCATTGCAGAACAAAACTTATGATTTGGTTCCAGATGTAACGAAAGCAGTGTAGAACTAAAATATTTGGTTCTATGTTGTTATTTGGATCTGCGGGGAACCAAATTTGGAGCTGAAGCGCAGAATGTGGTTGCCTACATAATGTTTGACCGAATGACATAAATCAAAAAGTATACCTTGTCGCAATTGCTTTCCCTATTCAAATTGACTGATATATCTGCAAAAATTACATGTAAGTCCGAAATAAAGTCCATAGTGATACATTACCTACATTTTTGGTATGTACCAAATATATTCACAAGCAGAGTGTCTTTACTTTATTTTCTATAAGAAGTCAGCCATGGCAAATTCTTGGCAATTTTGGACAGTACGACATCACACGTTCGTTTAGTTTTTGTATGCAGGGAGATGAACATAAAACGGTGACTGTAGCATTCAGCCGACGACGAGTTAAACTCTTATGTAACACACACACCCTTATTGTCAAATCAGCCCCACTGATACGACTCTTATGATTCGGAAAAAAACACGAGCACGAACACGATGATTGAAAAACAAATCAATATTTACCAAGCAACCTGGAGACCTTATCGCCATTCCAGATTACTGACAAGAAAACCATAGTCAGAAATGGTAACGCCACCAAGATTATAGTATTACATATAAATAGAAATTATAAAAAATACATAAAATATTTTGATAACAATTGCGTTTAAACAAGTAATCCTTCAAATTATTACTAACAAAGCAAGTAAATGACTGTGGGGTCACTCAACAGATTATAAAGACTTGGACTTAGTATACTGTAAATACTGGGACTGTATATTTTTAAATTTTAGTCTAAAATTTAAATGAAATAATTAAAAGATAAAATTTAGCAAGTAGTAAAAGTTAATTTTATCATTTAATTTTTTTTTTTGGTTAAATAAAGGAATAATTTAAATGTAAAATTTGGTTTAAAAAAAAATGATTGACCGTGGCTCTTCCAATAATTGCGCGACTGACCTGGTCAATTGTTCTTAAGAAGTTGTTTTGAGAATTACTATGGAGGGACATAGTTATGGCTGTGGCTTCGCGAGTAATTGACTTGGTGACGTGATGTTAACAATCTGAACTCCAGTAAACCAAGGACGCTCCATACCAAATATAAGGTAAATAAATAATTCTTTATAAGTTGTTTTAATATTTACTATGGAGGGAAAGAATTGTGGTGCTGGCTTCGCAACTATTTGACCCCATTGTAACAAATATAAATATTAGTCACTCAGGCAATAGATGTATCTATTCTGTATATTAAGTTATTGGGTCTTACGTGTCTAAATATGTTTTGATGGACAGATCGCGCAAGCGCAAGGGACCCCGCCAATCTTATTTGTTGTGCTTCGAATTGTTGACTTATTAAATATGCACATATACTTAAGAAACAGTCGTGTGCGAAGCGCGCTCCCGTAGGTCGGTTTTTGGATGCCAGTTAATGAAAATATCATTGAAATAATCGGTTTCCCCCCAATAAACATCCATATATTCAATATACATGTTTTTGGAGCAGAATTAGGTAGACCATATTGAACGCCATAATTCTGCTGTGGTTAAGTGGTCAATTACTTTGGACATTACTGTATGTAGATGGAGTTATCATTAGACCTCACATCCTTATATGGGATACAGTAATGCCCAAAGTAATTGACCACTTAACCACAGCAGAATTATGGGTAATTTTTCAGGATTTAAAATCCGGAAAAATTACCCACAATCTGCTGTGCTTAAGTGGTCAATTACTTTGGACATTACTGTATGTGGATGGAGTTATCATTAGACCTCACATCCTTATATGGGCTACAGTAATGCCTAAAGTAATTGACCAATTAACCACAGCAGAATTAAGGGTAATTTTTCAGGATTTAAAATCTTGAAAAATTACCCATAATTCTGCTGTGGTTAAGTGATCAATTACTTTGGACATTACTGTATGTAGATGGAGTTAAACCTCACATCAGTTTGTTGGGGATTTGGACCTTGACTTGGGACCTTTTTTTTTTAACGCAACAAATGCGAGTACACCTTATACACAAATTTCTGATGTAGCCAGAGTTTTTATTGGATAATATTAGTTTGAAGCCTGCTTACATTTCAATATGTTGTCAGTTTTGTATTCTCTGCAGCAGCTAGAACTCGGCGCGTTGAAGCAAAAGTTATAAAAGAAAAATGTGTACGTAACGAGACTATAATACAAATGAAAAAATAAATTGAGGGAGGGGTGGGCATTACAGGGAACTAAGGGTTGAACCGATATAAATCTGTAGAGCGATAACGACCAATGTTGACATATTATGCATCTCAACTCTACTGTTGCAACAAGGTTATAAAATAGGGGGGGGGGGTGTCAGAATTTTAGTCATCTCTATATAGTGCCAGAATAGTAATTTATGGACTTCTATAGTGGTACAATACAAATTAGAATCAAATGATAAAAAATATGTATGTAACACAACTATACCGATGAAAGTAAAAATAATAATTTAGGCCGGGATAAGATGTTGGTTTGGTTATATGGACTCGGAGAAAAAGGGGTTCGTACCGATGAACTGACATAAATTAGTGGAGCGATGTTGCCATGTAATGCATCGCGACTGTACTAAAGCAGCAATGATATAAAATTGGGGGGGGCCGGGGGGGGGTCGGAAATTATCTCTATCTCTATAGATGGCACCAGAATTATATAGAAAGGAATAGCAATTGATATACGTATACGGTATACTATAGTAATACCATAGACATATAAGTACAAGTATCACTCAATAAAATATTTCGTAACGTGACTATAGCGATGAAAAAAATAAATAAATTGGACTGGGATTAGAGATTGGGTTGGTTATATGTGGATAATTGGATATGGAATTCATACCGATGAAATGATACAAATTAGTGGAGCGATAAAGACCAATGTTGACACTTAGTCAGGCTACGCGGGGGAAATAGGGGTTGATACGATAGACCGAAATAAATTTGTCGAGTGATAATGACCAATGTTGACGTATAAAGTAACGCGACTGTACTGTTGCACAATTATCATGTAGAACCAGTCAAATATGGACTCTGGTGCCAATATGGAACAGCTCAGAAAACATTTGAAGGGCCCTAAAATTTATGGGATCTGCCATACAAATCGATTTATGTTGATAAATCTCTTATTTTTCAAAATTTTAAGCTGAGACTTGGTGCGTTTGAGTGGGATACGTATATATTCCTAAAATGATAGGATACAGCACATAATTATGTTTTAGGTGGAAGAAATGAATTTTTTTCGATGATAAAATTTAACAATAAGTTAAATTTTAATAACATGGGATTTGCAAATAAAATCGATTTATGTTGACAAAACTGTCATTTTTCAAAATTTTGAGTTGAGAATTCGTGTGTCTGTGTGTAATACTTATATATTCTTAAAATGACAGAGTCCAGCGCGTAATTATCTTTTAGATGGAAGAAATTGAATTTGTTTTCGATAACCATCTACGGCCGTACTACGGCCGGGTTTATCGAGTACGCTATTTTATAAACAAACTTTTGTCAATAGCCGTTTTGGTCAAACTAAACCTTTTTCTACCGGGAAAGCAGATCCGAATAGTAGCTAAGATGTATTTAGATAGAATTATCAAAAGAATTTGACCGATTAGGGTGCATTTTAAAAGAATCGAGTGGAGAAATCTTGGTGACATTTTCATAAAACACGCCGATAATTCCAAAGATAAAAGATGGCGGTTACTACAAAAAAAACAGACATGCGCACTCCAATTAAAATTACCCATAATTCAGTTCACTACACCAGGGGCTCCCAACAGGTTATACAATATTTTCAGGCTATCAGATTATTTATATTTTCGACTTTAAGTTTACAATTTGAGCCTGTCCTCACTCTATCGATACGATTTATCATAAACATATTATACACCAGTGGCGTTAACTTTACAACTTCGGCATCTACGTGATTATATCGGTACGATTCAGTAAGGTACAAACAATCTCCATAAAATACCCACAATTCAGTTCACTACATGCAGGGGCTCCCAATAGGTTATTCCCATTTATTATGGGCTCCCAATAGGTTATACAATATTTTCAGGCTATCAGATTATTTATATTTTCAACAAGATATTATTACACCGGTGACTTTAAGTTTACAATTTGAGCCTGTCCTGACTCTATCGATAGGATTTATCATATTTTCATAAACGTATTATACACCGCTGGCGTTAACTTTACAATTTCGGCATCTACGTGATTATATCGGTACGATTGAGTAAGGTACAAACAATCTCCAAGAATACATTCGCCCTGTACTCCATGCGATATAAAAAAAACAAATGCTAGAAACACCACACTAGGTGGCGTAATAAAATACACGTACCTGTTATCTGTTCTCCATAATTTGCCGACGTTCCTCTATATCGCATCGTAACAAGGTAAGATTCCGTTTCTTCTTATGTGCTAATGTCTGAATATCTTATCAGCCAAATGCTATTCGCGATTAAATCTTCAACTAACATAGCTACTCAGTGGTATTTAACCATTACAATTGAATATTTTAATTGAAGCTCAACAACATGATCAAATTAGTGTAATTAGTAATCGTGCAGGCTTGGAAAGAATGACTGGAAATAATATATCAGCATCACTGTAAACTTTGAAAACTGACATAGGATAATTGTGTCAACACTCTGAACATGGATTGTCGTCAGGCCACAAGAAAGCACATGAATAAATTGCGGCACAATTATAATATCATCTTCCTCCTGACAACAGTTTATCAAGATGGACACGGAAGCATTTGCTATTTTGAGTGTTTGCGAACCTTCTGTCATGTTTATCACTTTATCATCATCTATAACATGTTCTGACGCACTACTTGTCAGAAATTTAAATAGTTCAAGCTCATTGTCAGAATCACGGAGGAAGTTGTTCAATTTGTTCGGAATCTCAGTTTGGCCACCAACTTTTCGTCCAACACCTGTACCATGATTCACGAGTGCTGCATTTTGAGCTGCCATCAAAACACCTGTTACACACAACATATATGACATTAACTCTTCTTAGTTCGTAGAGTAGAAACTTCATTAGTGACTGTGCGTATTAATCAACAATAGATTCCATCGCAGGTACAATTACATGTATATGCACAAGAGCGCTGCCATCGAATATATTGCACGTACGTACAATATTTTATCTCTGGTAGTAGTGTGTTCGAACCACACTCAGCAGTTCAAAAAACCCAAAATCGCTTCTCCGCTATCCCAATTTATCAAGTGCACGAACAGCAGAACAACAAATTGAAAGGAAATGGAGGGTTGATAGTTTTAACAGAGAGCACACGAACTAAGACGTGTTAATGTCATATAATTATGTTGTGTGGGACAGGTATTTTGAAGGCAACACAAAAGGTAGCACTCGTGAGAATCGTGGTGCAGGTCTTGGATACAAAGTTGGTGTCCAAACTAAGATTCCGAAAAAATGGAACGACTCCGTGATTCTGACAATAAGCTTGAACTATTGCATTCCTGACAAGTAAAGCATCAGAACATGTTATATGTGATGGTAAGTGATATACATTTTACGCTCAGGGCGACAAGTGTTTATCTCTACACATTTTACATTCAATATATGGTTGTGATACTACTTCATTTTTCCATGCAAAGGGCAAAGTTTCTGGATGGCATGAACATATTATCCCGCGACCACAGATACATTTCTTCAATTGGCGAATGAAACTTTTATTCAACTAGATTCATCTTCATATATTTTCAAAGAACTCGAACGTTGCATTATCATTACAAATAATAAAGGTTGTCTTATTTTGCGGATTAACGAGGCACGAGGAGTATAATTCGACAAAACCTGTCGCTCAACTGAAATTACAGTATATGAAACGAGCCATCTACCATGCAGGGTTGTGGTACGATAATATTTATTCCCAATAATAATTTATTACAATATAATAATTTGGTAATTCATGTTACCATGTTCCTTGTGTATGGGAATGTATTCGGTTGTGAGCCTAGATGGCTTATATATCCCGTCTCCACAAGTGACCTTACCATCGGTGGACATAATATAACATGGTGCGACAAAGCAAGTATTATTATGCTTGCATTACTCGAGTCGCGTCCCTCCGTGGAGATGTCGGAGACAGATAATGAATTGGTATATTCATGTACTAAATGTTTACGCCATGTCTAATATATTATAGTATGGGTTTCATAGAATGGGTTCGTAAGAGCAATACAGACACAGGCATATATGCAACATTTGTGTGTCACATGTCGTGTCGGTCATCAGCTATTTTAATATATCCATTTATTAGATATTTACTTAATTTAATTATTATTGGGCAGTGCTATATAATCTGTATATATGTTAGCTCGAAAAGCGTTCTGTCATGATTATGAATTTATGGACTGTTTTAAATGTAAAAATAGTTTCGCTCAAACTATTTGAAATCGTGCCGTTCAGTGCGCTCTCAATGGTTGTTCTTTCCAAATTACCAGCAAATAACATTCGTTTCTTTGTCTACTGTATACTGGGCAGTGGAATAACAAATGATTTGCCGTTTCATCGCTTCCACACACACAATGATGACTTGATCGGAGATAATTTTCACACAGGTCTTTATTAAGAAAACTACAACCAAGTCGCAATCTGCAGTGATGTATTTGCGCTGGGCGTGAGTAATAGTAATAGTGGTAAACACAAGGTTCTCTATGTTTATTATCCGTGCGTCCTATTGCCGACTTAAAGTCGCACATTTTTCACACTTCCGCACATTGTCTGGGAGTGTGTTCCACATCTCAACGGCTGAGGGAAGAAAGGACTTCTCGAATGACGCAGTATCACGAGAGGGGTTAGTTAGGTGATGCTTTCTCATTGGATATCGGTGCATATTCTCTGTTGATCTCGGAACTAAGGTATATAGATATGAGGGTGTCATTTTATAGAACATTTTGTAGAATTGGCATAATTTGGAGATTTTCCGACGTTCAGACACTTTTTCCCATCCAGTTTCCTTTATGAGGTTTTCATTACTGCAGCTTTTTGTTGCTCCAGTTACTATTCTCGCTGCCTCATATTGCACTTTTTCGAGCATGTCGCTTCGCCATTAGAACAATTGTCCCAAACAGGAGAAGCATATTCTAAAATAGGGCGTATGTAAACAAAATAAATTCTTTCAAGTGTTCTCCTGTCTAGGACAAATTTGTTCTTTGCAAGCAAAACCACATATTTGGCTGCTCTCTTTTAAATTTCAGTTACATGATGGCTCCAGTTACCATTGTATTGTTGTTGATATTATCATTGACATTGTCTTAGGGACACTAAATTTTACATTCCACTGTTTGGACCACCTCATAATTTGTTTTAAGTCAGAATTCATGACACCAGTCGCTAAATCTGGATCTTATATTCGTCGGCGAAGAGCTTTATATTACATGTGAGGTCATTCACAATATCATTTATGTAAACTAGGAATAAAAGAGGGCCTAGTATTTACCCTTGATGGATACCTGCCAGGACGGGTTTCCATGATGATTGCACCCCTTCAATGCATACCCTTTGCCTCCTCTCGCTCAAGCAGCTGGACAATAATTTCAAAATATTCCCCTCTACATCACATTTTTGTAATTTGAAAATTAGTGGTACACTTGTCATGACGAGCTGCAGCTGTGTTCAGAACTCATTAAGTGTTGATGCAAAACCCGAACTTGTAACATATGCAAATGTGCAAAAGCTGATTTACCGTGCACATAGTTATGTAGATGTAATTGTGATTTTGAGAAATTGTCGGTTTATTATTCCGAAATAATTGAAACGAGAATGTTTTTATCACAAAATTTCATGTTTTTGGTCCAAAAAGTGATAAATTTCAAATTTGGTCAGCCTGGGTTGCTACTGTCTTCAAAATATGACAATGCCGGATGGAACGATGCCTTCACTGGGCATATGCCTTAAATTTAATACCAGTTGGAACGTCATGGTGAAATAATGATTGAATTTGGAGGCCATCTTGGACTATTACTGGAAACAAGGATTATTATTGATCAGAAACATGTTTCTAGTGCACTTTCTGAATGAGCACATATAACTTGACATAACATAAAAAATGGCACTTTTGGCCAGTCCGTTCCAACAAAAACGCTAATTCACTACTCTACATTGTGTTGCGCCTAATATATGTGATACATATGTAATGCAGGTTCACTATTATAGTTCACCATGTACGTGGTATACATGAATAATATAATTCACTGAAATTCAATACACGCGTTCAGTTACATATTCAGAATACATGTACCCTTAACCAGGGGCCAATCTGTTTATCTCTTTTCTAATCCCGAACCACCTTCATTTTCATTTCATAATTCTGACTTAACTCTTATTCCCTGCTGTCGTGAACAAAACAAAAAATTAGTTTGATTAATTTATTTTCTACGCCATTTTATTTATTTCAGTATTACTCAGGATATTTGTGGAGAGGAGCATTTAGTAAGTTGTAATAACTTGTACTCCAATCCCCGTTTCTCATCATACTACTGTATTTAAATTATGATGTATATGTGTATGTGTTCAACATGACCACGCTCGCAGATGGCTTATCGCAGTACTTGACTAGGATGGTACGCACTGCGTGCATGCCCGAACTACTGTACATGCAGGATGTGTTCTATTGTTATCAGTGTTGACGCAGCTCCGGCAATTTTGGGAACTAGTCGCATAACAATAGTCAATAGTTAGTCTGGTCGATAAACTCAAATTTTATGGTCAACCTAGAAAAAATTTGGACTAAGTTGGTTTTTATATCATTTTGAAGAGGAAGCTCTCCTCTATAACATATCCAAAATCCGCTAAAATCCGCTTTGAGCAATTTTTGTAATTCAAGATGGCGTCCAAGATGGCTGCCATTTTCCTATAAGTCAGCTCGATGCAATTATAGTGAGAACATCTTGTCATATGTATACACTTGTATACATTTTTGTGAAGCTATGACATAACGCCATCTTTATGTGCCAAAATTGAAACTTCCCGTCTAAGATGGCCGCCAAAATGGCTACCGGAAGTGGAATTTATACGTTTTTACAAATACTTTTAAGATAAGTTTCTGAGGTTTTGAACTGGTTGAGAATTGTAACTTTATCTTGTATATAACATGTTAACTGACCATTGGAGCAATGATATATGCTGTTCGTGGGGGTCCACACCCTTCCGATCACTCAAAAATTCGATTTTACAAAACGCGGTATAACATTTTACAAAAGATCCCCTTTGGGATTCTGGTCACATTTCACCAAGAAGTGGGACGAACTGTGCAATGTAAGTGATCCATTCTATATCTTATTGATATTCGAACTCAATGGTACCAAAATTGTCACTTTGGCTCAAAATGGCTGTCAAAATGGCCGCCAAAATATGGAAAAATGTTAATTATTATCCCAACGTGCCATGCAACCGCTTACAATTTATGGTGATGTACACAAATGACTATTCCGTATTATATACATTGAATACCAACATTTCTTATGCACCTTTATTAATTTTTACTATTTAACATTATGAAATTACCAGAATTATGGGATTTTTCTATCACAAACAGCATCAAACTCTGCTAAAAAACCACTATCTTTAGTATCAAAGGTTCTTTTTATTTTGATATGCCTCAAATATGGCATAGTGTTGTGTTTTAGACAATATTACTCAAGATTTCATGCAAAATGGCAACCAAATTTAGTAAAAAGTTTATATTCCGAACATTATTCTCGGCTGTTCCGAAATTGTAGCAAATTGTGACTCACTTGGTTATTAAACATGCTACTTAATCAATTGACAACTTAATCTTATATTATGGTTGTCCCAAAACCTTATGGGGCACGATAAATTAATTTTAAGGGATGCAGTATGAATTTTGCCGAACACCTCTTTTGGGATTATGTCCATGTTTTTTTACGGAAACGGACGGAACGTTGAACCTGAACTGACAGGTATCATATTATGTGGCTACTCTGGCCCATTAGCATAAAAAACTTATAAACTATTGTCAGGAAAACCGTTTTCTTCACATTGCATATAACACGCAATTAATGTGGAGAACACTCTGATATTACCTCTATCGATTAACATATCCTTGAGTTATTGTGGAAAGTGATAGTCACACAAAGGTGCACCAGTACAAATCACACATGAGCATGCAGTCACTCCATATATACATACATGAATACCACGTAAATGGCCATGTGCCACTCGCTGTATAGACATACACCTCACCCTTTACCATACAGCCACAATTGGGTTTACCCACACCAACGCATGGCCATATAGCCGTGAATAGCATTGCCGACACACCAGGTATACTCCCGCACCTCACATGACCTGTATACATATTCACTACATACATGAACACAAACTAACCTCTTGTATACCTATTCACCTAACCATAGGTCATACAGTCACTCCATGTATACGTATTTGCCACATGCATAGCTATACAGCCACTAAATATATACATGTACACCTAACCGATGACAATACAGTCACTCCATACCTGTTCGCTACATCCATTGTCATATATTACTTCTTGTATATCTATTTGCCTCACCAGTGGTCATACAGTCTCACTCCCTGTATATATACATATTTGCGACACCCATGACCATATAGCCACTCAATATATACATATACACCCAACCCAAAACCATAGAGTCACTCTAAGTATATACATATAACCTCACAAAAGTGGCATTACAGCCCTTCTATATATATCAATGTCTCGTACCGCGCATACGGCCCTTCATACACTCCAGACTTGCATATACACATGACCCATGACATTTCAGCTTCTCGCTGTATACGCATAAACAACAGTCGTGATCATAGTCACTCCTTGTATATCAATTCACCCCACCATTAATTTTGTCATACTGTCAATCCCCATATACCTATGTACATATTGGCCGTGTC
Source organism: Siphonodentalium dalli (assembly GCA_032622095.1). Taxonomy (NCBI): domain Eukaryota; kingdom Metazoa; phylum Mollusca; class Scaphopoda; order Gadilida; family Siphonodentaliidae; genus Siphonodentalium; species Siphonodentalium dalli. The sequence continues at coordinate 60,124,285 of CP136062.1, forward strand.
ATGGCCATGTAGTCACTCGTGATATACATATACACATCACCCATGACCACAGCGTCACTCCAGGTGTGTATATATACCTCACCAATGGTCATACAACCCTTTTAGATATACCAATACCCCGCACACACGGCCATTCGTACACTTCAGACTTGCATATACAGCTCAATCGTGACAATTCAGCCACTCGCTTTATACATATACACCCTCTCCACGAGCATTCAGCTAGTTACTGTATGCTTGTACACACCACCGATGACAATACAATAGTACATATTAACATATACATCCCATCCATCACCACGAGGTTGCTCTCTATATACACTAGCTGCCAATGGCCATCAAATTGTACTCCAGGTATGCATATATACTTCAACAATGACCGTGCAGTCATTCCATGTACATATATACACATTGCCCATAACCACACAACCACACCCTATTTATACATACACCCACCCATTACCATACATCCAACACCCGCCCATGACAATACATCCACCCAATGTACATATGTACAGCCCACCACTGACCACACAGTCACTCCATGTATACATACAGGACAGTGTAGCTGCTCTCGTTATGACCATACACCACTCCAATGACCAGACAGCCACTCGCTGTAAACATGTTCACCTCACACATCAGCATATACTCCTTATATACATATACATCTCACTATGGCCATATAATCACACATTGTATAACTATTCACACCATTCATGAATACAATAATTCCATGTATACCTACTCACATCGCCTATAACCAGACAGTCAACAGACATACACACTGTATTAAGTTGATCAATGTTGATGCTAATGGACCAGAATAGCCACATAATATGATCCATCTCAGTTCGGTTTCAACGTTCTGCCCATTTCCGTTCAAAAACAAGGAAGTTTTAGACAAAATCCGTATTGCATTCATCAAAATGAATTTGTCATGACTCGTAGGGTACCGGGACAATCAGAATATAACATTTAGTTAATTAAGTAGCACGTGAGTCACAATTGATTATGTATACATATACACCACGTACATACACATATGTATATGTATATAATAATGTTTACCAAACTTGGTTGCCATTTTGGAAGCCATCTTGAGTAATTTTGTCTAAAACAACTCAGTGTGACACATGTAACACATATCAAAACAATAAACATCTTTGATACAAAACATGGTTCCATTTTACTTTAAAAAAATGGCTCAAACCTGAACAGCGATTTTTTGCCGATTTTGATATCAGGATTGTGACAGAAAATTTCGAATAATTCTTGTAATTTCAGTGGTTAAAATAGTAACAAAATGCCAAAGGTGCATCAGAAATGTTAGTACTCAAGCTATATAAGACATAATAGTCAACTGTGTGCATCACCATAACTTGTAAGCGGTTGATGGCACGCTGCGATAATAATTACCATTTCCCATATTTTGGCGGCCATTTTGGCAGCCATTTTGAGCCAAAGTAACAATTTTGGTACCATTGAGTTCGAATATCAATAAGATATAGAATGGATCAGTTACATTGCACAGTTTTTTCCACTTCTTGATGAAATATGATTAGAATCTTGGGGATCTTTTGTGAAATGTTATACCGCGTTTTGTAAAATCAAATTTTGTAGTGATCAGAAGGGGTGTGTACCTCACGAACAGCATATTTCATTGCCCCAATGGTCAGTTAACGTGCTAAATACAAAATAAAGGTAAAATTCTCAACCAGTTCCAAACCACGGAAACTTATCTTAAAGATATTATTTAAAAAAACGTAAAAATTCCACTTCCGGTCACCATTTTAGCGGCCATCTTGGATGGGGAGTTCCAATTTTGGCACATAAAGGTGGCGTTATGTCTTAGCTTCACAAAAATGTATACATGTGTATACATATGACAAGATGTTCTCACTATAATTGCATCAAGCTGACTTATATGAAAATGGCAGCCATCTTGGACGCCATCTTGAATTACAAAAAATACTCAAAGCGAATTTTAGCGGATTTTGGATATGTTATGGAGGATATATTCCTCTTCAAAATGATATACAAACCAACTTAGTCCAAATTTTTTCTAGGTCAAACCTTTTATCGACCAGACTAAGTCTGCAAGCAGTGTCCATTCCATTGATATGCCAGAGTAATTCGGAACATCTTTTCAGTTTATTTTCCGCCTTGACTCCACTCAACTCAGTTAGTCTGTAATTGGGCACATCTTTACAGTTCATGTTCCGCCTTGAATCGACTCAACTCAGTTAGTCTGTAATTGGGCACATCTTTACAGTTCATGTTCCGCCTTGACTCCACTCAACTCAGTTAGTCGGTAATTGGGCACATCTTTACAGTTCATGTTCCGCCTTGACTCCACTCAACTCAGTTAGTCGGTAATTGGGCACATCTTTACAGTTCATGTTCCGCCTTGAATCGACTCAACTCAGTGATTCAGTAACTCAGAGACCCGATTGACTGTTCACAGCGCAAGCGTGTAATGTTTCATCATGGGTGCATGCGTACGTTTGTTAATCAGATAGCTGGCATGAATTGGAATATGCATGATCGACACCACGACCTAACAATACCAGTAGCGCTATGTTGCTGCTTTCAACGTCATTAATCGACAAGGGGTATACTGAATTCGGACAATCATTTTGCGGCTTCGGAAATTATCTTGCTACATATATATAGTCACGACACCAATCAATGACATTATGCAGTCTGCAAGCAACGTTCATTCTATTGAACAGTTTGAGTAATTGGGCTCATCCATTCATATGCAGTTAATTTTCGATATTGAATCGATTCAGTCACTCACTGTCAGATCAGTCGTGACTGAATGTGACGAAGAGTTCAACGTGTGACCACAACCTGATACGGGCACTATTCGCAGTGTACAAGTGTTAACTTTGTCATGATTGGTCAAATTTAAGAAAGAAACTTTGATATTGCGACAGACAAATATAATTTTTAGTTGAAAGAAGCTGAATTCAATCGCTTAAAATGTGGCGACGTGCGCATTGGGACGGGGTCATTCGGGAATGCTTGGTTACGAATTATAAGCGAGAGTTCGGGTAAAATATGAAACATAACCTATCTAGGTTATGTTTAATATTTTACACGTACTCTCGATCTGGATCGGTTAAATCATTTCTGACAAACTTGTCCGCCATCCTCGTGAACAGCATTCAAGAAGAGATACCTATCTCATTGGTTATAAACTGCCACGCCAATGTGCATGTTGCCGGAGAGAAGCCATTTGATTGGTCAGAAAGTTTAGGCACACAAATTTAGTTACACAAATTTAGTTATAACACGATTTCGAAGTCTATGGCGGGGAATTAACTCAATGTTACTTAGAGTGAACCAACGCACAAGGGTCTGTAACGCGATCCGCCCCAACCGAAAAGCCACACACAAGCGCCCATGCACCCAACGTGAATGGCAATATAAAAAGGTTATTGTCATAGTACAAATACGACAAAGCAGGTGCGCAAACAGCGACGGCTTACATGGTGTTTTTGTTTTGATTCTTTTTGGATGGTTATGCACTCTCCATGAATAAGTTTACATATGTCCACATACATAATGTCATGTTGTTGGTTGTTGTGCTTATTATATGTGGGGCATGCAGCAACATTTATTGATATAGCTGCTTTACAATACATAATACTTGGTTGTGTCTGACAAACGCGAGTTTTCACACACACGTTTTGTGTATTGCATGACTCACAAATTAAATGAGCCGACTAGTTTATCATTCGCCATTTTGTTTATGCATGTTAAAATGCGGTCACGTGTAAGGTGTTCCCATTGATCGAATAGCTATAGTCAGATTCACGAAACTATTTATACATACAAATTGGCATAAGCCTAATAAAGTAAGGAAATGGGCGCCTGTCAACAAGTTATATCTATATCTATATTTGCGAATGTCTGTCTGTCTGTCTGTCTGTCTGTCTGTGTTCTATAGAAATTCACAGGGGACTATCTAGATGATGCCAAAGGGGTCTACTAGGAGTAACTTTTTACGAGAAAGATAATGGTCGGGGTTAAAATTTTCTAAAGTGACGCCGTTGTTGTCAGGGGCAGAACAGGGGGAGGGGCAGAACAAAATTTGTCGGCGATTGCCACGAAACTTATATATAATCATCCCCATAATATGAGGAATCCAATGGTGTGTTTTAAATATAGCAAAAGTCGCGCCGTTCGCGTTAGTGGTGCCCGGAAGGGGGAGGGGCAGAATTTTGTTCTGTCACCGATTGCCACGAAACTTACATATAATCATCCCCATGATATGAAGAATCCAACGGTGTGGTTTAAATATGTCAAAAGTGGCGTCGTTCGAGTCAGGGTTGCACGAAAGGGGAGAGGGGCACCAAAATTAATAAAACTAATTTTAGCGCCGATTTCCACCAAATTGATATATATTCTTCTTCATGATACAAGGAATCTAATTGTGCGATTTAAGAACGCCAAATTGTTGTCCAAACGATGAGAGATTGGGAGGGTGGGCACTAAATTTGATAATAATTGGTTTAGTCGCCGATTGCAACCACACTTATACAAAAGCATCCCCATGGTATGAGGAGTCTAATGGTGTGGCTTATATCTGCCAATGTGGCCTCATTCGAGTCAGGGGTGTATTGAAAGGGACAGGGGCACAAAATTGATGCACAATTATTTTGGCGCCAATTTCCATCAAATTGATACACGTTCTTATCCATGATACGAGGAATCTAATCGTATGATTTAAAGACGCCATAGTGCTGCTGTTTAGGTGAGAGATGGGGAGGGAGGGATTGGCACCAAATTTGATAAAAACAATTGTATATAAATTGTGTATAGAGATGAGAGGGACACAAAAAGTTATATCTATATGTTTAGTGCCGATTTCCACCAGATTGATACATATTCTTCTCCGTGATACGAGGAATCTTATCGTGTGGTTTAGATACACCAAATTGGTGCCCTATGGGTGAGAGATATGGGGACCTTCAATTTGATACGAATTTGTATACTCGCCAATTTTCACCAATTTCATATATATGCATCTCAAATTATACAAGAAATCAAATTGTGCTGTCTGTCTGTCTTTCTGTCTGTCTGTGTGTTCTATATATAACTTCAAGCGGTACAATCGAGATGGCACCAATGCGTTCTAAGAGGGGTACCTTTTAACAAGGAAGATAGTGGTGCGGGTTTAAATTTAAATTAAAATGGTGCTGTTGGTGTCAGGGGAAGAAAAGGGGGAGGTCGGCAAAATTAAAAAAATATGGTGAATTAGTTTTGTCGCCGATTTCCACCAAACGAATACATCACCTCCGCAATATGGCGTTGTTCGAGTCAGCGTTGCATCAACAATTGATTTAATAAACTACTTTAAGCCCATATTTCCACCAAATTGATATATTTTCTTCTCCATGATACGAGGAATATCATCGTGTGATTTAGTGACGGCAAATTGCTGTCGTTTGGGTGCGAGATGTGGGTTCATAACTATTCTCATAATTTGTTTAGTTGCTTATTACCACCAAACATACATGTATATATAATAATCGCCAGTATATCATGCATCCACGAGTCTAATGGGCGTGGTTTAAATATGTCAAAAGAGGCAAAAGCTGATACAAATATATTTGGCACTAATTTCCAACAAATTCATACATGTTTTTATCTAATGATATACTATGCATTAAATCACATTTGGTGTCGTTTGCGTCACGGATAACGAGCGGATATGCACTATCATAGATAAGATTGCTATTCGCCTATATCCACATATAAGTTATATATAGTCACCCAGGCCATCTCCATATTTATTTAAGGATATTTGGGCGTTCACATTTCACAATCCCGACAAATGGTAACCCACTTATAAGTCACTTGAACAATTATATCTTCTTAACTGTCATATTTATATGGGGATGGCAATCAGGGCATTCACACAATGAGCTAGCAAAAAGATATACATAGAATAAGCATTAAACGTATATTTATCATTCTATTGAAGAGATACATATATTCGTGCAAATTGAGAGACCTCGAACCGTCAGAGGATTGCATATATATTATAACAAAATTGAGTCTGTTCCATTCAATACAGTTTCCACAAAAAAAGTTACAATTTGTCAGGAGATATGGAAGGCCTGTTCAAAAATAGTGGTCACAGTGTGCAGTCATATATAGTTTCTTCTGATATACAATAAAATGCAGTTATTAGCACATGACTTTTCAGGATCCTCCCAATACTGACATCTGACAAGGGGTTTAGAACAGACTCATCGACTGACATAAACAACTCAAAATCTCGCTCTGTGTCTGGCAAATGTAGCTGAAATACCTGCGCAGCAACATTTCGTTGAAACTGAGAAATTTAGCCAATATATAGTACCATGAGCACCTGGAAATTTCTTTGAAACATCTGTATCTTCATGGAGATATGATAGCCAGGTATCCTCGAGATCTTAGTCCAACCCACTAGATTGATTGCTACATCTCAATATGTAAAACCCAATTGTCATCTTTTATTTATGCGAACTAATGTCTTTATGATGTCCATGTGTCATATTATAACGTCTGACGTATACGCAGTTGTAAATAAATAAATACTTCATTATTAATATTGGTGGAATGGATTAATCGCGATAAACAGAATGACAATTGACAATTGATAAGGTGGGCCACTACTTATATTCCATGACTGTAATCGTATAACACTTTAAGCAAGAGTGTTTTCTATTCCCAACAAATATCCACAGCATACAGATGGTTTCACATCGCATTAACCTGGGCAACGCCGGGTAACCCTGCTAGTACCCTATAAAGACCAAATATGCCGCCACAACGCATTGCTTGTCCCATATAACTACCACTTTTGTATTTAGTGCGTATAGATTGTGATTATGTATTCAAAGTATTATCGAGCTCTTTGGGTCACACCAGTGATAAAATACTAAATTATATCTGAACACAGAATATTGTGAGTCACTGTTGTGCGGCATATTGACCACTTGATATCTTTCACACATGCAGTCCATTCCTGAGACAGAATGATTCAACTGGTGATCTTCATTATCTGCGTGACCGCGGCATGTGGGGACCCGCTAAGCAATGCTCGACATTTGGGAGATTCCGTGGATGGAGCAGATAGTGACCAGAAGGGGGACATTGCCGAACATGATGTCAGAATGAGGTGTAAGTATATATAACTTTTAATTTGTACGGAAATGATTCGATAACTCAATGATATTAGTTAAGGAACTAATTCATATATATGAATATTGGGTGACAAGGAACTTGCTGAATATAAGACGCTGCACGATACAATGCCGCTTAATGCTTATTCACCCCGTATACCTGATATCACCAAATCGGAAGCTATCACCAAAACGGACCATGTAGGAAAGTCATTTTCACGTACATGATATGGGTATATCTGTATTTCTAATCGTAAAACAGACAACGGACAAAACAGATGTGCGTCAAAACGACGCACGTATATTTACCCAGTCGGTTCTCGCATTTTGGCAATTTTTAGGGAATTATTTCAATAGTAATGCTCTATTTTTATCAAGCTTTCGGCCCTATCTGGACCTTCCTCATGACAATATCAAATGTTAAAACACAATCACATGTTGTACGTTTGGCATACTTTCACAAAATGAGTCAGTGGATCATCCAACTTCCGTTAAATCGCGCCGTGACGTTGTGGGTCCATGGTAACGTTGTCGCGTAGCATCTGGAAATTTATAATTCAGAACTCAGAATATCGGTGTTGAATGACTTGTTTTTGTGTTGAACCCATTACCATTGCCTTTCCGCGTTCCCAACTTCCGTATTAACGGAAGTTGGTTGATCCACTGACTCATTTTGTGAAAGTATGCCAAACGTACAACATGTGATTGTGTTTTAACATTTGATATTGTCCTGAGGAAGGTCCAGATAGGGCCGAAAGCTTGATAAAAATAGTTTTTGTTTTTGTTTTGTTCTCTCAGTCGGATAATTCATCCACTCATTCACTTACAGGGATATGACATTGGTGTGACATGCCTCCATACGTTGGTAAACATTTTCAACGTCCCGACAGTTATTGCCATATAGAGTTGGAAATTTCGGACTAATATTGGTTCAAATTGTATAGTATTTAGTGTAAATAAATGTGTATTTCTGACGAAACCCGCATATCTGTACAATTTAAATAATTTTCATCAAATTTGTGGACTAAACTGGCCACCAGTTATACCTAAATCCAACCTTAGGGGGTTGCCATATCCAACAGCTGAAGAACCCAATGTAAACTCGATGAAAACTCCAACATAACAGGGGGTGCAAATGGGGCGGGTTGCATTCAGACACTTTTAAGTGGACACCCCCGACGGGTGTGTCTCTAGACATACCCCTGCAATTCACTCATAATTTACACTGTTTTAGTGATCCGGCTAAAATACTGTTTAATATCAAATGATAGACTAAACTATTAATTGGCCATTAGAACATAAAAACACAAATAAACATATACGAATATGCCCTTGCACGTGTGCCCTCATCCGAATACACGGAACAATAACGAAAGACCTTACATGTGCCGGTCTGTCTGGGGATAATTTCAAACAGAAACAGCCAACATGCGAAATGTAAAGTTCGTTTCTTTGACATCCCAACTGCATTTGGTGACATCTCATTGCAGCATCGATCCGCGGCTTTGCTACCCGAAATTCTGGTGGGTACCCACACGTGATCGCGGATAGTATGATGGGTACCCACACTTGATCGCGGATAATATAATGGGTACCCACACGTGATCGCGGATAATATTTTTGCGAACCGACCCGCACTATCGATACACGTCGTTTTTCCCGCCGTCAAATGCTGTTATTATGTCACAAACGACCTACCTAACGTCAAAGAGTGTTTATTATTTATGACACAATCGGAAATGAGCCAGAATTTGCATTAACTGTATCGGTGTGAGAGAAAGATACGATCGCTATATATGCCGACGAGGGAACATTCCGCTTTACGAAAGTATGTTATGAGTAGTGGGTATCATCATTCAACTGAGCAAAAATGCATTATACTGTGGGAGCTATGGAGCTATGTTCGTTTATTTTCATTTATCCAAAACCTGATTGTCCGGTTTGGTGATATTATAGGTAGTACCTATGTCCAAATGAAAATATATTTTGCCATTGGCAAATTTGTGAAGTGGCAACTCGAACACTGATAGGGTATGTAAATGAAATCCTTCTCTACCTAAAAGTCTGACACAGCAGGTTACATCACCTCTGGTCGGCGCCCGACAATGTATGGCTAACTATATCGCTATCACCATGGTTATAGATGTCCATCATTTAACCGCAAAAGTGGTATATCACACACTTTATTCGGCGGCTCCATTCATTGTTTCGACCTATTATTTACTGACCGGGTCATCCTCGTGGGCGCTGGTCATTCTGTGTGTACCATATGTACTGGCAAAAACTAGAAAAACTGGTAATATCAACCGATTCCAGAACCAATCAATATGGCGCCGACTGGAGGTGATGTAACCTGCTGTGTCAGACTTTTAGGTAGAAAAGGATTTCATTTACATACACTATGAGCCTTTTCAGAAATCCCTTCTGTGTATCATATGGTTTCGTCCATGTTGATTTCTACTTGTTCGAGCAGTAGGCCTCACGCTAATCGGTGTTCTCTCAATTGAAGGGCTAGATGTCGCATGGTGCACATATGTGGCCAATTACAATATGAACGTAAATGCACGAAATTGTGGTAGTTACTTTTAATCGTGTTCAACAAGGTCGACTAACCCACTAGAATGAGGGTCAACACGGATCTAGGCACTTGCTTCGTTATCAAAAGCAACAGGGCGTTATACGTGCATGATCAAAGCGAAACCGCATAGCACTATGTGGCTTGACCGCCAATAAAATTCATTAGAGATTTTAGGTCGAAAGGGATTTCTTCGACATACACTGTACATCAGAAAATCCAGATCGAGAAGCAGGGAGATTTGCCACCAATAGTTCCGTCAGTCACCTAATCATACACTCTTGTGCACATTGACACGGTTGAATAAGTTTAACCGTTTCTAACCACGTTTTACATTTCGTCCAAATCTGTTCACGCCGGCGGGCGGATTCCATTGAACCATCTGGTTCTGTTTCGTACTGGACAGCACAATATGGGGAGCGAATATCGAGTGCACCCGGTGATATTATGAAATTGTGTTATAGTCGACGGGTGTCAATCTTTAGCGCGCATCGGGAAAATTGGCGGCTTAATGAAGTTCCAATCAGCTACCATATGGCCAGGCGTTCCCATGCACTTCAAGACAATTTTTGGCGCAAATGGTCATGCAGTCTAGCGATAGACCCGGTGGAGTGAAGATGCCTGTGGTATATTCCCCAGAGATTTCCGCCATAGAGCGATTTATCTCCTGGCTCAGCTGCTACATCCTAACCGTGGTTAATCCACATATGTCTCGCCACAGAGATTGAAATTTTGGCTCAGCTGTTATCACTTGTGAATGATCCACATGCGACCACCGCCATATTGATTGGTTCTGGAATCGGTTGATATTACTAGTTTTTTTTCTAGTTTTTGCCAGTTCATATGGTACTCACAGAATGACCAGCGCCCCTGAGGATGACCCGGTCAATAAATAATAGGTCGAAACAATGAATGGAGCCGCCGAAGAAAGTGTGTGATATACCACTTTTGCGGTTAAATGATGGACATCTATAATCATGGAATAGCGATATAGTTAGCCATGCGTTGTCGGGCGCCGACCAGAGGTGATGTAACCTGCTGTGTCAGACTTGTAGGTAGAACTTAATTTAATTTACATACACGGGGTGTTATTGCACCCGTTATTCGCAGGATAATTTCCCAAACTCATGTTGTCCACATTCTTCATGGTGATATAACGAATTTTACTACTTTTATGATTTCTTACAACAACCCACTGCGAGTGCCTATTATGTAAATTTCGACATTCAGCGTCCATTGGAATTTGGATAATAAAATTTCCTGCGCGAAAGATGTTAGTTTCATTGAATCCATTTGATTGTATCGATGGTTGAGGCAAGTTGTCCTCAACACCCGACTATACGATCTATTCGTTTCGCTGGACGTTGACCGATATTTATATTACGGTGTTTGTTTGGCACCGTAAAACACTGACTGTTCCCACCATGTGCATTTCCATAGCAATGCATGTTAATAGCTAATACACATATTACACGTTACAGATTGCATTATTGCAAAAGACACAGATTAATGTGTAACACGCATAACACAATACTTTATATACAACATGTACACAGTAGATATGGGGCTCACTGATACACACACATATATATATACATATTAGTATACACATTATATGTTATATTCTTCATCTTGTTGTCAAATGTCCGTTTGACTACCAGTTTGAAATGTTGACCATGCATTGAACTAATGCAGCTGCCTCCCACACGATATACAATCAAATACTTGTAATTAAGAGACGTTTCTAAAGGAAATTTAAAAAACACCGACTTGTTTCAAAAGATATATGTGTTCTATTGACAAGAATCCATTAAAGCTTTCACACGAATGGTTTCCCAGTAATATTTTGGAAAATAGCGCTCACGCAGACATTCATATTTGTCGCCTGCTAGTACAAAGTAATACCCATCTCCGATCGGATCATATTTACATGCATTGCAGATTGAGCTCTCTGTTTTATGCCGTCGCGCCTTTTCAATGTGTGATCTTTGGTTTCATATTCTGATTTTCACATGTGATGCTGTCAGAATGATGCTTAGGGAGATGCAACAAGTTTCAGCATACACCAGAGTGCAATAACCCTCTACTTTAACTTTGTATCACGACGAATGGTTTAATCCCGACATTCTGCAGTAGCACATATCTATTAGAACAATTGTCGACTTATACACAAACATTTGGAATCCATATGCATACATGTATACATCTTCTTCACACAGTTGGTGCATCATGGTTGGACTGGCAAGAGGGTGCCTGTAGTGTTAGCTGCGGCCTAGGCGTTTTGATACGGATTAGGAATTGTTCAAATCAAGATCCTAAAACTTTCGAAGATACTTGTTTTGGACATGACAAGGAAATTGAAATGTGCCATGAGGCTGCTTGTCCAGGTAATTTAATTCATGCAATTACAATTATGGTTACGACATGGATAATTGTATCTATAAAACGAGGTTGCACATATATATTACTATGTTAAGCGTGTGCATGATTTATTATTACATAGGATTAGTTTAAACACTTCTAATTTCGCCCACTAATTAACACCTCCATGACTGCTTAGCATCATGATTTTTTGCGTAAAATATGTGCCAATGCATTATATTATATATGCAAGTATCCCACATGCAAGGCGCCTCGCATATATAAGAGAATGCATTGACATAACAATATTTGCCTTGACCGCGTAAGCCAGTGTATGCTCTTGTATATGCGAGGCTCCATATGGGAGACTGGCATAATTATATAAGATAATGCATTGACATTACGAGTTTAAGGCTGCGCCAGTGTAGCTCCCGTGAGTGACGAACCCCTTGGAACTGTTAAGCAATGTCATACTATACTAACCAACACGTCGAGGCGAGAGATCGCACCCAAATGGTAGAACTCATATGTTCAGTTGGTAACACCGCGTGTAACTGTGAAATGTTACACACGAGTAGCATCGGTATTTAATGCTGACTGTAATATGGCACTTCATTGCGAACAAACATTATCGCTGATTTAGGTTGCACAGACTTGGAAATAGAACATAGGTATCTCACTACTTGATACTATCAACCGGCATATGACATATATACTTATAGTATTGTATGACGGACAGGAGAAGTTATTGTGTTTTGTTCAAACTAAACCTCTTAAATGGTGAACATACAGTGTATTGAAAAAATTACTCGCACACGTAATAAATGCTTTTAATGCAACTACAATGATGCAAAATAACAGTGAATTTAAAGGTGCTCAATCCGATCAGACGCTCCTAAATAACTATTGCTTTGGCGTCGGGGTAAACAATATTTTATTCGAGTTGAGGAACCCACCCACCAAAGCTCATAGTGATCATATATCGATTTTTGAAGTTTGTTAATTTCTAGAGATGTGGCCCAGAAACACGTGGTCAAACGGACAAATTGCGGGTGAAGATTGATAACTCTAACACCAAGTGGTTATTATTACCACTTTATTTTAGAGTTGTCATGGCTCTAAATATGTGTCACAATAATCGTTTTTGCCCAATTTCGGAAAGAAACTCGAAACAAGGTTTGAGATAAACTATTTTGAAAGATCAGTAAATTTTAACGGAAACTCTGTTACGCCAATACTGCGCTTTGATTATTGATCGTGAAATTGAGCTGCTATTTCCGCCAACTGGTTAATCAGTAGCAGTAATTAATTGATGTTGACACCGAGTCTCTATTTCAATTCTGACACCTGTCGGTTTTATTTATATATATATATATATATATATATATATATATATATATATATATATATATATATATAAATATATATATGTTCATGCACGTTTAAATTTCGGCAGTAATTCACGGAAGCTGGTCTGCGTGGATGCCCAATGGCGGATGTAACGTAAGTTGCGGAGCCGGCCACCAGCTGGAAACGAGGGAGTGTACGAACCCGGCTCCATTAAATGGAGGGGCGCCTTGCGATCCTGGTCCATCTGACAGACTCATTAACTGCACCGAACCGGAGTGTGTGGGTAAGTACTTTAGACACATCCTTTAACATGCTGTAGAGTGACCACAAAACATGCTTAACCATACGTTAAACAATTTGGTTGCTCAGATATTATGAAAATTAGTATTAAAAATCACAAAATATGTGCAAATGCCGTTTTGTCCCATTATTTAGGCGTTATAAGACATTACAATTCTTTGGCGACGCGATCGTGTTATTATGTACACGTCAATATAGTGTTTCTGTGTGCAACAATCATGTACTGTTATATTCCAGTGGATGGAGAATGGTCGTCGTGGGATGAGAACCGTATAGATATAAACGCGTGCAGAGGAATAAAGACACGCACACGACAGTGTACAAACCCCACACCGAGAGGAGGAGGCACGTGGTGTCATGGACCCGAAATCGAGCAATCGTCATACGATCGATTTGTATCCAAGCCGGAAGGTTAGTAGGCGTGAATTTCAATGGATTGCTGTGTTGGTGTCACTACGCTCCGTCGATTATAATATCTGGATCATTGCATCTATAGTATGAAACCACCACCAGTTATTATTTCCGACATCGTCATTTTTGTCACTCAAAATCACTTCGGCGTCAATTCATCCCTTGCGAGGCCTTCTAAAATTATGTATTCACTTCCCAGTTATGCCCAGGGTGTGGACTATGAGGAGAGATGTATTGCAAGTCATCGGATATTTTTTATTGCCCGGGAACAATACTTATTAGTTGATTCCATCGATCGTCTTATGTTTCCGTTTACGACGCATCGCGTAAATACTGTACTTGCATCAAACCTCTTGACTCATCGCCGAGAGGAGGGTATCACCCCCCCCCTTTCGGTACGCGGGATTCAGGGTGTTTTGAAGCCGTACGCGGGATTCATTACCCCGAATTAACTGGTATTCGGGTTCAAGCAAAACATCTTGGACGCAGGTTTTGATGGCGCAAAGTAATATTTTGTGTTAGTTATCTGTATGAATGAGTGGGTAGAATAGTATCTTGGGCATATTCGACCACCATGCCATCATAAAGTATCATTAATCGTATCATAACGGCCTCATAACGCGACCGGCATCACAATGTGTCTATGTAACTTCTGCTTGTATCTGTCTGATATTAAAACAGTCAATGTGTATGTCATTTATCGCATACTAGCAGGGTTACCCGGCGTTGCTCAGGTTACATTTATGTGAAACCCTCTGTTGATGTTTGGTGGGGATAGAGAATACTCTTGCTCTCAAAGTGTTACACGTATTCTCATAAATTGTATATCCAAATGGCATCACAAAACATGATTCTTACACATGGAATATAAGCAGTGGCTCATCTTGTCAGGTCGGAGCGATTATCATTTTGTTTATCTCGTTTAATCCGTCCCACCAATAAAGAAGTATTTATTTATTTACAACTGCGTATACTTCACACGTTATAGCATGAAACATGAACATCATAAACACATTAGTTCGAATAAATAAAAAAGGACAATTGTGTTTTACATAGAGATGTATCAATCAATCAATCAATCTAGTTTATCATAATAATCTTCATGAAGATACAGATGTTTTAAAGATATGTCCAGGTGCTCCTCTGTTCTGGTGCTATATAATATACTGGCTAATTATTTTCAGTTTAAAAGAAATGATGTTATTCGCGTATAGCAGCTACATGTGCCCGACACAGCGAGATTTTGAGTTGTTTATGTTAGGCGATGAGTCTGTTCTAAAAAATAAAAGAAATCCTTTGTATCGGGCAGATATACCCCTGTCAGATGTTAATATTGGAGGATCCTTAAAAGTCATGTGCTATACGGACTGCGTTTCCCTTTATCTCAGAAGTAACCATATTTTACTGCACACTGTGACCACTATATTTGAACAGGCCTGATCTACAGTTCCATATCTCTTGGAAATTGTAACTTATTTTGTGGAAACTATATTGAATGGGACAGACTCAATCGTGTTATAATATATACATGAGCCATTCGAATATGCAATCCTCTGACCATTCAAGGTCCCTCAGTTTGAATGAATATATGTATCTCTTAAATAGATTGATATAAATATACTTTTAATGATTTCTTCTATGTATCTGTGTTGCTAGATCATTATATGAATGCCCTGATTTCCATCCCCATATAAATATGACAGTTAAGAAGATATAATTGTTCAAGTGACTTAATTCGGTCACCATTTGTCGAGATTGTGAAATTGGAATGCCAAAAACTCCTTAGAACGACATGGAGATGGCCTGGCAGATGACTATATATAACTTTGTTGGATATCGGCGAATTGAACAATCTTATAAATGCTAGTGAATCTCCTCTCGCCACCCATGACTCAAACGACACCAAATGTGATTTAATTCATCATATCATTAGAGAAGAACGTGCATGAATTTGGTGGAATCAGTGCTAAATATATTTGTATCAACTTTGGTGCAACTCCCCTCATGCATAACTTGAACCGCGCCACTTTTGTCATATTTAAACTACGTCTATTAGGCTCATGTATGCATTATATAATGGAGATGATTATATATAAGTTTGGTGGTAATCGGCAACTAAACAAATTATTATCATAGTTATTACCGCTCCCCCCCCCCATCTCTCGCCCAAACGGCGCCAATTTCGCGTCTTTAAATCACACGTTTATATTCCTCGTATCACGGAGAAGAATACTATATCAATTTGGTCGAAATCTGAGCTAAAAATAGCCCCTCCCCTGACACCAACAACGTCACTTTAGAAACTTTTAACCCGTACCATTTCTCTTACTCGTAAAAAGTTATCCGTGTTAGACCGCCTTGGTGCCATCTCGATTGTACCCTTAAAGTTATATATAAAACACAGACAGATATTCGCAAATAATTGATTCATTGTATCATTTGAGAAAAACGTGTATGAGTTTGATGGTAATTGGCACTAAACATATTTTTATAAGTTTTTGGTGACCCTCCCGCCCCTATTTCGGACTCAAGCGGCCCCACTTTTGACATCATTAAACCACACACTTAGACTCATTACAGCGATGAATCTTTATAAAATTTATGAAAATTGGCGAGTATGCAAATTCGTATCAAATTTAGGGCACCAATGCATATTTCTCACCAAAAATGGCACCAATTTGGCGAATTTAAACCACACGATTAGATTATTCGTATCACGGAGAAGAATATGTATCAATCAGGTGGAAATAGGCGCTAAACATATTGTTTATCAATGTGTGTGTCCCTCTCACCCTCTAGGCACCCGTCACTCGAATAGCCCCACGTGTGACATCTTTAAACCACACACTTAGACTCTTGATATCATGGAGATTATTATTTGTAAGTGCTAATCCGCGACTAAACAAATTTTTATAAAATTTAGTGCCCACCCCACCCCACCCCTCACCAAAGCAGCACTAATATGACGTCTTTAAAACCACACGATTAGATTCCTCATATCATGGATAAGAATGTGTATTAATTTGGTGGAAATTGGCGCTAAAAATATTGTGTATCAATTTTGGTGCCCCTTCTCCCTTTCAGTGCACCCCTCACTCGAATGACGCCACATTTGACAGCTTTAAGCCACGCCATTAGACACCTCATACCATGGGGATGAATTTGTATAAGTTCCGTGGCAATCAGCGACTAAACCAATTCTTATCAGATTTGGTAAACAACCCACCGCCCCCCCCCCCCCCCCCGCCCCAAATCTCTCATCCGAACGACACCAATTTGGCGTCTTTAAATCACACAATAAGATTCCTTGTATCATGGAGAAGATCTCAGAAGAATGTGCATCAATTTGGTGGAATTCGGCGCTAAAATTATTTTGATCAAGTTTGGTGCCCTCTCCCTTTCCGGGAATCTCTGACGCGAACGGCGCGACTTTTGACATATTTAAACCACACCATTAGATTCCTTATATTATGGGGATGATTATATATAAGTTTGGTGGTAATCGGCGACAATTTTATTTCTGCCCCTCCCCCTTTTCTGCCCCTGACAACAACGGCGTCACTTTAGAAAATTATAACCCTCGACATTATCTTTCTCGTAAAAAGTTACCATATTAGACCCCTTTTGTGCCATCTAGGTGGTCCCCTGTGAATTTCTATAGAACACAGACAGACAGACATTCGCAAATATAGATATAGATTATTTCTTAACATGTATTCAGGATTCACCCCCCAAAATTAACTGGTATTCAGGATTCACCCCCAAAATTAACTGGTATTCGGGATTCAGGGGAGAGGGGGTGATACCCTCCGAGAGGCTTTATCTGTATGACATCATAAGGGTGCTGCTTTGTTTTGGACGGGTCAAAACCGTCAAATCGTTACCCCGACCTGACATTGACCTTCAAAATTGTCAATTCAAGGTCAGGTCGGGTAAAACCGGACGGATTTCGATGAGTACTTTTGTCCAGTGAGTGTTTTGGACGAGTCAAATCGTGACCCCGACCTGACATTGACCTTCAAAATGGTCAATTCAAGGTCAAATCGCGCAATTCGCCGAAAAGCAGAGGGGAAACGGCCCGGACGAAGTCGGGTCCACCAGCTAGTCTAATATATAAGCCAGCAGGACCCACCAACACCATAGATACACAAGCAGAACCCACTAACATACATGTAATAATTAACCTGCAGAACCCACTAACATACATGTAATAATTAACCAGCAGAAGCCACTTTCATCTCTCTATTTGCGAATGTCTGTCAGTCTGTTTGTGTTCTATATAATTTCACGGGGAACCATCTATATGGCACAGAAGGGGTCGAACAGGGGTAACTTTTTGCGAGAAAGATAATGGTGCGGGTTAGAATTTTCTAATGTGACGCCGTTGTTGTTAGGGGCAAAAAATGGGACGGGCAGAAATGTGTTTTGTCGCCGATAGTCACTAAACTGATATATGATCATCCCCATGATATGAGGAATCTAATGGTGTGGTTAAAATATGTCAAAAGTGGCGGCGTGGATGCACGGAAGGGGAGAGGGGCACCGACATTGTTAAAATAATTTTTGTGCCGATTTCCACCAAATTGATATATATTCTTCTCCATGATACAGGGAATCTAATTGTGTGATTTAAAGTCCTAAATTGGTGTCGTTTGGATGAGAGATGGGGGGGGGGGGGGGGGGTTGGGCACTAAATTTTATAAGAATTTGTTTAGTCGCCGATTTCCACCAAACTTATACATAATCATCCCTGTGGTATTGGGAGTCCAATAATGTGGCTTAAAGCTGTCAAAAGTGGCGTCTTTCGAGTCTGTAGTGCATTGGAGGGGAGGGTGCACCAAATTGTTACACAATATTGTTAGCGCCGATTTCCACCAAATTAATTCAGATTCTTATCCGTGATAGGATAAATCTAATCGTGTGATTTTAAGACGCCAAATTGGTGATGTTTTGGTAAATGACGGGGGAGCACATAAATTTGATTAAAATTTGTTTTGAGGTCAATTAGCACCAAAGTTATAAATAATCATATCCGTGATATCAAGAGTCTACATGTGTGGTTTAACGATGTCAAAAGTGGTGCCATTCGAGTCAGATATGCATAGAGGGTGAGATGAACACCAAAATTGATAAACAATAAGTTTATCGCCGATTTCCACAAGATCGATACATATTATTCTCCGTGATATAATATAACGTGTAGTTTAAATACACGAAATTGGTGTTGTTTGGGTCAGATTTGGGGCACTAAATTTGATACACATTTGTATACTCGCCAATTTTCACCAATTTTATATGTATATTCATCTCCATAATGAGTGTAAGTTAGTGGTTTAAAGATGTCAAAAGTGGCACCGCTTGAGTCCGAAATAGGGAGGGGAGGTTCACCAAAATGATACAGATATGTTTAGTGCAATGATACAAGGAATCAAATTTCTACCAAACTTATTCATAATCAACTCCACGACACGGTGCCGCTCGAATCAGGGGTGAACGGGGGAGACCGGCACCAACAATTGATTACAAAATATTATTAACGCATATTTCCACCAAATTGATATATTATTCTTCTTCATGATACGAGGAATATAATCGTGTGATTTAAAGATGCTAAATTGGTGCCGTTTGGATGAGAGATGGGGGTAATCACTATACTAAAAATTTAGTTTAGTTGCCGATTACCACCAAACTTATATACAATCATTTCCATTATATCATGCATGAGTCTAATGGACGTGGTTTAAATAAATTATGACAAAAGTGGGGCTGCTCAAGTCATGCATGACGAGGGGAGTTGCAACTAAGCTGATACAATTATCTTTGGCACTAATTTCCAACAAATTCATACACGTTCTTCTCTAATAATACCATGAAATAAATCACATTTGGTGTCGTTTTGGGTCATGGATGGCGAGAAGAAGAGATGCATTAGCATTGCTAAGATTGTTCTACTGGCCAATATCCACCAAAGTTATATAATTGTATAGTCATCTACCAGGCCATCTCCATATCATTATAAGGACTTTTTGGCGTTCAAATTTCACAATCTCGACAAATGGTGACCGAATTATGTAACCTGAACAATGATATCTGTTCAACTCTCATTTTTGTATGGAGATAGAAATCAGGGCATTCATATAATGAGCCGACAAAACAGATACATAGAAGAAAGCATTAATAGTATACTTATCATTCTATGTCAAAGATCCATATATTCTTGCAAAATGAGGGACCTTGAACTGTCAGAGGATTGCATATTAGAATGGCTCATGTTTATACTATAATTCAGTCTGTCCCATTCACTATAGTTTCCACAAAAAGGTTACAATTTGTCAAGAGATTTTGAAATGTATAGAAGGCCTATTCAAAAATAGTGG
The DNA here is from genome assembly GCA_032622095.1 of Siphonodentalium dalli. Classification (NCBI taxonomy): domain Eukaryota; kingdom Metazoa; phylum Mollusca; class Scaphopoda; order Gadilida; family Siphonodentaliidae; genus Siphonodentalium; species Siphonodentalium dalli. The sequence continues at coordinate 60,144,843 of CP136062.1, forward strand.
TCACAGTGTGCAGTCAAATATAGTTTCTTCTGAGATAAAAGAAAACGCAGTAGGTTTCTATCATTTTTGTAGAATAGACTCATCGCCTAACATAAACAACTCACAATATTGCTCTGTGGGACACATGCAGCTTATATACATGCATAGACATTTTTTTTTAAACTGAGAATAATTAGCCATTATATACCACGATGAACATTAACCTGGACATTTCTTTAAAACATATGTAGCTTCATGGACATATGATAAACCAGTTGTCCTCACAAGCTTAGTATAACCCAGTAGATTGATTGATACATTTCTATATAATATCCCAATTGTGGTCTTTTATTTTTGCGAACTATTGTGTTCATGATGTTCACGTTTTGATCCCAATAAACATATTAAAACATAACAAAACAAAAACAAAACAAACAAACGTCAATTCCAACCTCATCGACTGTATGCGACTAAAAAACTATATATAATGTATGAAGTAATCGCACAGATATAAATAGTAAATACATAAATAATTTGTTATTGGTGGGACGGATTAATCGCGATAAACAAAATGGCAATCGCTCCGATCCGACAAGGTGAGTCACTACTTATATTCCATGTGTAATAATCATGTTTTGTCATGCTAATTGGACATACAATTTACGAGAATACATGTATTGAGCAAGCTTATTCTCTATTCCGACCAGATATACACAGCGTGCAGAGAGTTTCACAACACTTTAACCTGGGCAACGCCGGGTAACCCTGCTAGTAATATATAAACCAGCGGGACAACCAGCATCGTATCATGATTGCAGAACCATTTAACCTGGAGTGGCCTAATTATGAATATGGGGCATTAGTGTGCGTATACTTTGGTAATTACTCACTACAGTTAGTACTAACTCGGAAACTATGTCATGCATTTTACTCTGTTTTACTATTTTAACTCACAATCACAACAGTAACACAATATGTCTATATCTTGATTATTATCTGCTTGCAGATTGCGTTGGTAATAACAAAGTCTGGCTGAATAATACACAACTCTGCGTATATATCAGTGCTGATACGAAAAACCACATGGCGGCTCAAACTACATGCGAAGAGATGTGTGGGCGTCTAATTCAGATCCGCAATTCGTCTATGTTTGATGAGCTACGTGGTCGACTGCCAAGTATGTATCTGACATATTATATCTAACTGAACGTCTGCGAGCCAGAATGTATGTGACACCGAACGCCAAGACAGTCGCGGGGGTGTATGAATTATATATAGGCAATCAGAACAAGTTTAGTTTAAACAGTATTTATTTTTCCCTCTATGGACATTCAGATAAATAATTACAATAGATACAAATTTAGAAGAAAAATGGGATTAGGCAACAAGCCATAGGCTTATTTGAAGCCCTCTCCCTTGACAATGGCACAGCCCTACTTGACTGCAAGTCAAGTAGGGGTAAATAATAGAGGCATAAAAAAGATCCATAGAAAGAAGAAATATGAGGTGGAGGCGAGTTTGGGGGATTCTCACTTGATAAACCAGGTTAATCTATATCTACACTTGCGAATATTCGTCTGTTCTATGTTTGTCTGCGCTCTATAAAAGTTAGCAGGGGGCATCTAGAGATCTACATGGGATGTACGTTTACATGGAAGATCATGGTGCAAGTTAGTTCAGTATGACCGTTTGAAGAATCTGATAATCCACTCTTATTTTTGAAAACATTGACGTCGTCTCATAGTGTATGAAACATGGACATCTAAAGTTTGGGACGCGGGAACTCCAGTTTAAACCTCCGAATCTAACCCATGGTTAAGGGGCGTTTAATCATTAGCCGGCGAAGATCATATTCGCTTTAGCCGGTTAAAGGATTTATTCGGTCTAGAAACTACAAAACGCAATCGGAAAGCCCTCCCTATTGTGATTAAAATGATCCAAGTCCCATTTCGATCGCATAATAAATAACCCGTAAAATAAATAAATAATACCACCACCGGTATTCGGAGATTTCCGTGACTAAACTACGAGTGACGTACTTGTGGGGAGCAAATTAAAAACACAGATTCGGAGCCGGAGTTTATTATGCAGACTACGATGACGTAATCGTAAGTCATCCGATACTAAAATGCGGAGTCGTATGTGCGCGTGTGGTGTATATATTACGTTACGCTTTGGCCGTTTATCTGGAATAGAAGACAATAACTATGTGAATAACGTAATTAATAGCGCCTAGAATGGTTGTTGTTTTTGTAGCCATTAATAACATGCCGGCACGTGTCTGTTTTGGTGAATAGATGGCAGTAATTAGTGCTTTGATTGTCTTGCGTATTCACTCGGTGATTTGTAATCACTCAGTGACTATTCATCAGTGTCAGTCGCGAACTTGTTTGCACTCTAAAATGCCACAAAGTGAATAGAAAGAACATTATCTCTCTGGTCATACATATATAAGAAGCGCCCAAATTTATATAAACACTGGGCTGAATAATGTTAACTCTATTTAGGCGCTTTTGTTTTGTGTTTGTTTGTTGTTTTACTTTCGATATAAATATCCCGAGTATCTGTCATCTCCACATATTCCAAGATGCCTAGTAGATGTAGTGTGTTCAGTTGTGGGCGGGCTAGCGATCCATTATTTAGTACCTCCAAAAAGACAACACAGTGCGTAATTTAGAACGCTCTTTATTGTCTACCGCTTTTGGGAGACGGAAGCATGGACGCTCTTTATATTTAATTGTCACAATACCACATACAAAATCACCCATGACATATCGAAATAGAGCACGTTCATAATTGAGAACGCTCTTTATTGTCTACACCGCGACGAAAACATGGACGCTCTTTATTAGAGGCAATCATAGGAGTTTTTCTACGCTAAAAATAAAAAAAAATCCTCTCTAGAAAGTCAATATGTGCCTCAAAACGTAAAATAAAACGAACAACAAACACAAACTGAAAAACAATGTCAGGCTAGCCTTCAATTAAAACAAATATCGTTATGCCAAACTGCAGCCTAATTAATAATTATTGTAGTTTCAACAATCTGTTGTGTATTCGAGTGAATTAATGGCCTAACTTGTATTCTTTCAGAAACAGTTAAATTAGTTTCGCACGAAATTCCGCTCGCTCATTGCATTTCTGCATAAATTAATCTCATTTCAAACAACTTTTATCGCCTCAACGTGCATTTTAGCCATCATTATTCGTTATATAATCCAACATTCTAGCAAATCCAGTTCATAATTCAGCACATTCAAACAGTTTTATTCCGTAATCGCTATTTATCGTAAAGGCTTAGGTAATTAACCAGCGTAATATATCAACTCGTTACGCGATTGGCGGAATTATTTCAAGCTCCACCCATCGCTGTCATCGGTAAGCGTCGATGCAGATGATCGGTCATGTGACCGCGTTGTGGTCATGTGATCGCACTCACGTGACCGACTTCGGATATTTCCGCGATTTTTTTTAATATCATAATAATAAAAATACTATCTGCTCGATTTTGAATTTTCTTGGCGAAATGGGCCTGTTAGACATATATTATTAGTATTATGACGATAAAAAAAATATTTTTTTGACAGACTAATTCCTTTAACGATAACAAGAGTGTTTATACTTCGCCGGATAAGAGTTACAGGAATCCGGTTACGCAGCTATACGGTTTTCAACGTTTAAATAAAATGAACTAGTACAAGCACCTGATTGTATTATGGAGTTTAATTCGCGCTGCGGTTAAGTTAGATGTTTATCAGGGGTCATGCCGTCATGGGTGATTTTCTTTCAACAATTAACTCGAACAATATTATTTCACCTGTGTACATATGGGTCAGTGTGCCAGTTTGATTGTCTCTAATGAGCTGTCTGTCGGTTGTCACACACCTTGATTATAAGCTATTATTATAAATACTAACTGATGATATGCACGTAATTTGCATGTGCATGCATGCATGGTACATGTGTTGCGCATTCGAGGGAATTAAATGTGCGTGTTCATGAACATGTATGTTCATATATATGGAAAAACTGGATGGCACGTTTCAATGCATTCAAATTTAATGGACAATCAGTTCAATAATCTAAATAGGAGTGCGCCGTAGACATACATACACAGGGGCGGGTATATAGGGCCTGATTTGGAGGCGTGGGACTGTTCATATTTGGAATTTCCAACGGCACCAAACCTTGAATCTCACCAAACTGACCAGTGCAGCGGCCAAACGGTAGGACAAGTTAAAACAAAATTTTTTTGAAGGAGAAATATATACTGTTCACGAAAATGATAGTGAAAAATAACGGAATTGGTGGTGGCTATTCTCAAATCGATGATGAAGATACCCACCAGTGACTTTTTCCAGAAATTAACGTTTTGGTAAAATGAGCCCTGCGGCTATGTCCTAAGTTATTTACCCACAATGTTGGTGCTAAAATTACTACAGCATACCATATTTGTACCTGATATGCAAAAAGTGTTGCTTAATTTAGATTTTCCTGCCGTTTGGAGCCGAAACATTTATTTTTGTTGAAAAATTGCTCTTTTTCACAAATTTTATATGTATATTCATTTCCATAATGAGTGTAAGTTAGTGGTTTAAAGATGTCAAAAGTGGCACCGATTGAGTCCGAAATAGGGAGGGGAGGGTCACCAAAATGATACAGATATGTTTAGTGCAATGATACAAGGAATCAAATTTCTACCAAACTTATTCATAATCACCTCCACAATACGGTGCCGCTCGAATCAGGTGTGAACGGGGGAGACCGGCACCAACAAAATATTATTAACGCATATTTCCACCAAATTTATATATTATTCTTCTCCATGATACGAGGAATATAATCGTGTGATTTAAAGATGCTAAATTGGTGCCGTTTGGATGAGAGATGGGGGTAATCACTATACTAAAAAATTAGTTTAGTTGCCGATTACCACCAAACTTATATACAATCATTTCCATTATATCATGCATGAGTCTAATGGACGTGGTTTAAATAAATTATGACAAAAGTGGGGCTGCTCAAGCCTTGCATGACGAGGGGAGTTGCAACTAAGCTGATACAATTATCTTTGGCACTAATTTCCAAGAAGAAGAGATGCATTAGCATTGCTAAGATTGTTCTACTTGCCAATATCCACCAAAGTTATATAATTGTATAGTCATCTACCAGGCCATCTCCATATCATTATAAGGACATTTTGGCGTTCAAATTTCACAATCTCGACAAATGGTGACCGAATTATGTAACTTGAACAATGATATCTGTTCAAGTCTCATTTTATATGGAGATAGAAATCAGGGAATTCATATAATGAGCCGACAAAACAGATACATAGAAGAAAGCATTAATGGTATACTTATCATTCTATGTCAAAGATCCATATATTCTTGCAAAATGAGAGACCTTGAACTGTCAGAGGATTGCATATTAGAATGGCTCATGTTTATACTATAATTCAGTCTGTCCCATTCACTATAGTTTCCACAAAAAGATTACAATTTGTCAAGAGATTTTGAAATGTATATAAGGCCTATTCAAAAATAGTGGTCACAATGTGCAGTCAAATATAGTTTCTTCTGAGATAAAAGAAAACGCAGTAGGTTTCTATCATTTTTGTAGAATATACTCAACGCCTAACATAAACAACTCACAATATTGCTATGTGGGACACATGCAGCTTATATACATGCATAGACATTCTTCACAATTTGTTTTCTTCTTCAAACATTATCATTCAAACGGATATTACAAAGATGCTGAAATATTTAGTTAATATGGTGTAGTAGTTACCTGTCAAGCATATGGAGAAAGACGTTAACAGAAATTTTGAACGGTTTGCGAAATATTGGATTTTAGCTACCCCTCCCCCAAACACGTTTTTGGTAAAAAAAAATACATATTTTTGATAATGTCATTACAAACGTTTTCTAATTGATCTGAATGGGCCCAATATGAATCTTGTACTGAAAGTTTTGACCAGAGATACTGTTTAGTTGATTACAGATGTGTTCAGGCTTTAAGACCCCCAGTTACAACAACAACAATTATTTTATTAATAACACGTAATTTTGCTTGCATTAACATCTATGTTAAGTACCTAAACCTTTGTTATAAACAACGCGTGACGAACTATATAATTCATATATCTCAGTATTTTTCTGGACATCACTAGTAGAAATAATTTGACAGAAATTTTGAACGGTTTTCCAGATATTGTACCACTCCCCCGGACGCGATTTGGTAGAAAAAATACATATTTATGATAACGACAACACAGACCTTTCTAAATGATTCTAATGGGCATCTAATCGTGATTCGTGTGGTGAAGACCTGATCCGTAGACACCGAGAGCGTGGTTATAGATGTTCTCAGGTTTCCAAACCCCCAGTTACAACAAAAAAACATTGTATTTATAACATCTAATTTTATATTAACACATATCGACTTTGAGGAACTAAAGTATTTGTTCTAAACGACACATAATATAGACTAACATAATCATACAGATCAAAATCATTGTTGCTTCTATAGTGATTGTTAGAGTCCCTCTAAATCGACCAAATTATAGAAACAATGGGTATTGTTTTTTATATCGTATTAACTAGTTTGACCAAGGTGGAAGCGTGAGTTCAAATATGTTCTATGTTTTGAGCTCCTTCCCCTGCCCTATTAGAATTCTTGAACACATCACGAACTGAAAGAATATGATCTCAATATTAAGAATCATGGAACTATAAAGGACAGTTACGTAAGGAAATACACAATGTTTATGGATGGGTTTGTTCCCGAAATAGTGTGGCACATTTTACAAAACGAGGCTGCGTGGTAAATATGAAGGGCGAATTTTCTATTTTTTCGAGAACACTCTACCCGATTTAAAGACTCAAACACAATACGACATGACGCTATATGCTCTCTATATTAACTGAAAGTGTGACTGGAATTTAGTACTATCAGAGAATACTCAATTTGTATGGGTGGGTTGTGCGTGTGTCGCTTTACACAAAATGGCCGATAAATAAGAAAGACGAATTTGCTATGTTTTGAGGGCCCCCTACACAATTGAAGTGTTAAAGTTGAACAAACCACGAACTGAAATTACTGCTGTAAATATTGACTGGGGATGTGGGCAAAGGATAGTGATATCGGGACATACATAATGTTGATGGATGGGTTGGTTGGTTCCCGAAAGCCGGATGACAAACGCCGAAGGCGAATTTTGTTTTGTGGCACCCATTTATAAGCCCATTTAAACTCTTGAACACACCATGCGCCGAATATATATGGGTTTATTATTAACTCACAACATGAACGAAAGGTAGTGCTATCAGGGAATGAACGAAAGGTAGTGCTATCAGGGAATATACAATTTATATGGGTAGGTTGGTTCCCAAAATCCTAGGGTACTTTACAAAAAGCGGCGCGCAAATACTAAAGCTGAATATTTTCTATGAGCACCCTACCCCATTTAAAGTCTTAAACACACCAATGGATTGATTTGTTCTCAATATTAACTGAGGTGTGGACAAAGGGCAGCTGGCAGATACGAAAGGTGATTTTGTTTTTGTTTTGAGGCCACACTACCCGATTTGAAGTCTTGAACACACAGAGAACCGAAATGATATGATCCCAATATTAACTGAGTGTGTAGAGAAATGGACGCTATATCACGAGTATAGTATATCAGGGTCTTGAATTCCTGGGTCACTTTACTAAAAGTTGTTGGCGAAAGAGAAAGGCGAATGCTCACTGTTTGGGGGACCCCATTAACCCATTTATTAACTTGATCACAGCATGAACTGAAGTTATATTCTCTCATACTTAGCTGAATGTGTGATCGATAGGTATTGCTATTATGAAATTATTAATTGATATGGGTGATTTGGTTTCCCCGATATCCTGGAACACTTTACAGAAAGCGGCTGGCAATCAAGAAAGGCGAATTTTCTATGTTTTGTGGACCCCACTATTCCACTTGAATTCTTAAACAAATGATATGCTCTCAGTGTTAAATGAAGTTGTGGACAAATGGGTGTATTATCTGGAAATACGATTATGTTAAGGATGAGATGGTTCCAGAAAGCCTATGGCACTTTACAACAAGCGGCCGGTAAACGAAAGGGCTAAATTTCACTGTTTCGGGGGACTCCAATCCATATTTGAAGTCTTGAACACACCACTAGCTCAATGCATACGCTATCAATATGACCCGAGATTGTGGCCGAATGGCTGTTCTGTCAGAAAAGATGCAATGCTCTCGCGAGCCCACCGTTCGCGAGACGACCGTGGCACCTTACACACAGCAGATGACAAACGATGAAGGCGAATTTTAAGGGACCCCTACCCCATGTAAACCATAGAATCTACCACGAACTGAATGGATGTACCCTCAAGGTCAAACGACGATCTGGACAAATGGCTATTCTATCAAGAAATACACAATTGTTATAGATGGGTTGGTACCCGACAGTAAGGGACACTTTACAAAAAGCGACTTGAAAATAAATAATGCGATTGTTCAATGTTTGTATTACCCCCTTCCCAATTTGAAGACTAGAACACACCATGAACTGGAACGATATCATCCTTGACTGAGTGTTGGACAATCGGGAGTTAGTTGTTCAAGGATGTATACAAAGTAAATAGATGGATTTGGTTCACAAAGCATGAGCGCTTAACGAAATGTGAAATGATATGACCTCAATATTAACTGAGGGCTTGGCCACAGGTTATTTTTTAACAGGATATACAATGTGTTGGTTCCAGGTAGTCTGCACCATGTGGCACTCCACAACGAGCGACTGGCAAATACTCACGGTTTTATGTACCCCTACCCTATTTGAAGTCTTGCACACATCATGCACCGAAGGGATTATTATTTCAATATCAACATATATTGTGGCCGAAACTATGCGATATATAAGGCTGTATTGGTTTCTGACAGCATGTGACACTTTACAAAAAGCGGCTGGCAAATACCAAAAAAGCAATTTTACCTGTTTATGTGACACATACGCTATTTTAAATCATGAAAACACCACGAACTCGATGGCCATTTTAACAGTGTATACGATATATAAGGATGTATTGGTTTCCGACAGCATGTGACACTTTACAAAAAAGCGGCTGGCAAATAAAAAAAATCTATTTTAACTGTTCATGTGACAATTACGCTATTTTAAGTCATGAAAACACCACTAACTCGATGGACATGCTCCCAGTGTTAACTGAGTGTGGACATCGGATAGTTCTATCAGGAGGTAAACAATTTATATGGGAGAGAGAGACTGTATGGGAAAAGTTAGGACGTAATCCAGTTGGAGCTGATTGGATACAATGGTATACACATATGTTCGTTGGAGCTGATTGGACACAATGATACACATATATAGAGGATCTCACATGAGTTTCTATTTTATACGGCATTTATCAACCGAGTTCACTAAATTCGATTTGAGCCGAGGTTTACCGAGGCTCAAATATAATTTAGTGGACGAGGTTGATAAATTACGTTTAAAATAGGACGAGTGTGAGATACTTTTTATCACATGATCAAATAAACGCGAAGCAATGCGAAATATCCATCGAAAACAACGATAAAAACCGCAGCGATCGCAAGTCATTTGAAGAACGATGTGACGTCATCGCACGCGCTGATATTAAACGTGTCTCTTATCGATAATTATGAAACTGCTTTTATGGGCAAATTATGTGATAAAATGTTGTTTGCGTCATTTATTCGTCTCTCGCTGTAAGATTACAGACGATCTGGTGGAGGTAAATTTCGCGCTCAGTAGGGTATCAATGCTTTTCACGAAGTTTTAACAAATGACAGCGTTATGGAAATCGCTTTGTTTTCGAGATAAATGTTTAAACCCGTCAACTATTTTAATATTTTCGCCGCGATGACTGAGTTGCTGTGTTCCACACAATAGAGTATTTATGATAAAATGACATTCAGTATGCCGCATAGAGGTTCAGTCCTAGGACCACTGTATTCGGGACATTCCAATACGTAATGATATGCTGTTTCTATTTTTGCAACAATGACATAGAGGGGACGTTTAATATTATTACTATGAACTATGAACTCAATAGTTCATAGTTCAAACTACTGCATTTCAATCTTAAGCGAGAATGGAGTACTTGTGATATGCGACACTTACTGTATGTAATAGCAAATAAAATGTTGTTGTTGTAATTTGGGTCTGGAAACCCGAACACGTCATTAATCACTTAAGCAATGTCCCCGGACTAAATTTCCAGCAAACGAGTTATGTTGGGTCCCATTATGATCAATTGGGAAATTTGGTAAAGTTCTGAACAAAAATATGTAATTTTTCGACCAAAAACGTGTTTGAGGGAGAGGTAGCTAAAAAACCATTATTTCGCAAATCGTTCTAAATTCCTGTCAACTTCTTTCAGCATATGCTTGGCAGATAACTGCTTCACCATAAGGATTAAATATTTCGGCATTATAGCAATATCCATTTGAATTATAATGTTTGAAAAATAATATTTTAGTCGCACTTTTTCAGCAAAAAATAAATTGTTCGGCCCCAAATGGCTGGGAAATCTAAATTAACCAACACCTTTTTCATATCAGGTAGATGTACGGTATAACATAGTAATTTTAACCCCAACAATATTGGCAAATATGTTAGTATATAGCCACAGGGCTCGCTTTACCAAAATCGTTAATTTCTGGAAAAAGTCACTGGTGGGTGTCGCTCATTGTCGATTTGACAATAGCCACCACCAATTCCGTTATTTTTTACTATCATTATCGTGAACAGTATATATTTCTTCTTCAAAATACGTTGGTTTTAACTTGTTCTACCGTGGGTAGGGGTATCTCGAATTTTATTTGGCCGCTGCACTAAGATCGCGTAAATCCATGTACGCACCATGTTGGGCTTTAATCAACTCACAGTAATCCTCTTGGCGCCCCCGAATTGAGCCATTTCCTTTAGATATGAACCTGTGTCTAAACCTGGACATTGCCCAAATCCTAAGTTGATAACATTCTTAGTGCTCTGGCGTCAAGCAACTTGAACGCCGATTTGATTCAGTTAAATTTGAGAGCTTAACTGACAACGGGGCGGGAACAAGACATAATAACATCGACCGACCATGGTTATGGCCAGGTGTGAGGAAGTTTTTAAATCTGAACCCTGAAAATTGCAAAATCCTAGCATCCAGACTTGCCTTAAGATTTCCAATTGTTGGACATTTTCCAAACTGGACACCGTCTAAGGTTGGATCATTTCCAACTGATGGCAATTTCAGTCCAATAATTTGGCCCAAAAAAAAAACGCAAATGCTGGTCTAAAAAAATCCCCACTAATAAATTGTTGGAAAATAAACTACGAGAACAATTTCAACTTATTGTTGATGTTAAATTTCCAACTAATGCCGTTTCAGGTCTGATATTTTAGGCTCTTCAATATTTTTATTAAAGTTGGGATGAAACACCCCCCATCGCCACGGTCCTGTATACATGGACATGGTTAACGCCCAACTAAAATGAAAAACATATTTGATGGTATAATGTACAAACGGAAAATGTGTCGCATTTGATTCGGGATGTTGAAACTTATATATATAATATACAATATAAAATCCAATCCGAATGATTGGACACCAATTTGTAGATGTATGCGACGAAAAGATCTCAAAACTGACAATGACCATGCCTTTGGTGCGACACTCACTTCACATATTGTCTCTGAACTCAATCAAACCTTTAACCATGTTGTTTAAATACCTGAAAGTGTGAGTTGGATATTAATAATTTCGGCATTTCCATTTCTAATTTCACCTCACTATACTGCCCAATTATACCTCTAGCAGCAGCGGCTAGATGTTTACAGGTGTACAGCAATATTATATTGCAGCTCAGTGAGAACTATAAGGAAAATGATTAACAAGTAAAGGAGACACATGAATATATGCGTATCTTCGCCGGCGATGTGTAAACACTCTGCATTAACCTTCGCCGGTTAACGGGTTCGCCGCTTAGATCGCTCACCGGCTATGTGTACACGGAACCTTATAAGCCTACATTGACGGACCAGTTAATCCGGGGTCTAAATGGACATTTATGGTATTTCAGTGACCTGTCCATTGACATCTCTATTTAGTGCGATTAACGGATACAACTCCCATGCAGTCACACAGAGGATAAAATGCAGACAGGTAGATAGGTTCTTGAACTGCACTAAAATGGAATATGTTCATAAATTAGAAATACATGCCAACAAATCACATTTATGCGAATTTATTCATTGCATAAATTACCATAAATTCCGAAACTTATTGAGATATTTACTCGAATTTATTCTTGAATAAACTTCCAAAATTACAGGAATTGATGGTCAGCATAAATGCCGATACATTTCGAAATGTATCCACATTTATTCTGATAATAAGTTATGGAGGGATGCATAAATTTCAATAAAATTATCCACGTTTATGCTATGAATAAATGTGTATGGGATGCATACATGCCGATACATTTCTAAATTTATGCACGTTTATTCTGTGAATAAATGTTGATGGGGGTATACATACATGTCGATACATATCGAAATTGATTCACGTTTATTCTATGCATAAATGTTGATGGGCTGCATAAACGTTGATAAATTTGGACGTTTATTCAAAGGTAAACGTTGATACGCTGACGGATAAATCAATTAATTGTGGCACCACGCCTTTATTATTTTCGTCGGCTGCGCATTCCGTTATGTCGACATACGCGCGTATCGTCAAGGTTGTGTGTGAATTTCGACGATGAGGGTGGGGGTTACGAATAACAAGAACGTGCACAGTATAATCCAACATATCAAGAGCATAATTCATAAAGTATTGGAGCTAGTATTGCGACTAACAGCGCGCGTTGTTACGCCACATGATTGGAACAGTGGGTATTATATATACATATACGGAAAAGGCAAAAACATACCGATTAATGAATTGGGTAATATCTAGCTCTTAATTTAGTTTTCTCCGTGATGAAAATTTAACATCTTAAATAATAGTGAATTAGATTTATATCAATTTGATTATTCCAACAATATTAGGGTCTTCATTATTGGCAAGTTCTAGATTCACGGTTCAGAAATTCTAATGTTACACTTTTCACAAGAGAACAGCTAGCCACCATACACTCTTAAAAAATAGGTACTTCAGAGTACCTACGTAGGTACTAAGCTTTGTCCCAGGGGGAGTACCAACTGTTTGGTACTCTGGAGTACCAAAAGTGGTATTCTGGAGTACCAAAATGTTTGGTACTCTGGATTACCTACTAAATATTTAGGTTCTATTCGGGCATTGTGCATATAATACCCACTCTGCCTTTATGTCACCGAAGTCATGACGCACACGATATGAAGTGCCAAGAAATACACGCTTTCTTGACACACCCATTATATTATATGAAGTACCGAATATAAAGACAGGTACTCTGAAGTATTTAGGTACTATGCATAGTACCTAGTAATGGGGTACTCCAGAGAACCAAACATAAAGGTACTAAGCGGAGAACCTGGCCAGATACCAAGCACTCGAAATTACGAAACATCGCCGACGGCGAATTTAACAATGTGGCATGTTATATTCCAAATGAAACATTGAATAAAGTACAAAACCACATGGACTCCATTTCGTAGTGATAATGAAATAATCCGAATTATACATAAATTACTTTTATTAGTATAGAACCCTGATCGTGATTTTGTACTTAATTCAAAGTTTAATATCTAGATTTCAGGATTCCCTGTTCCCTGCATGTGGAGTAAAATTGTTCTGAATGTCCAAAAATAATTTCTTAATTTGTGTGCAATAATATTAAAGTAAACATTATAAATCAAAAATCTTGAAACAGGTCTGGATGAAACACCAATCGATCTAGAATAGCCCGATAAATAAAAAACTACCTTGCGATAAATCGCAAACCTTTGCGAATCGCAAACTACTTTGCAATAAATATATGCGATTTAGTGTAAAGGTTTTCTATTGATTACAAAAGGTTTGCGATTAATCGCAATGGTTTGTGATTTATCGCAAATATATTTTCATGCATTGGCATTAATGGACTCGAACCGTATAAATATAAATATAAATATAATCTGACATCTTCAACAGGTCTGGGTAAACCAACAATCGATCTATAATAGCATGGTTGGGCTAAAATAGACCGATCGTTCTTTGACAGCCAGCATGCATGTGGGATAAGGCGAGCAAACCTTCACGATAAATCACAAAACAACTATGCGAAAAATTACAAACACCTTTGCGATAACTCGCAAACCTTTACGATAATTCTCAAACAACTTTACGATGACTCTCAGACTGCGTACTGGGTGATTATATTTTGCGATTTATCGCAAACATGTTTGAGATTTGTGGCCAACTTTTTTGGTGCTAAAAATAAATCAGCCATCTCAACCAGGTCTCAGTGAACAACCTATCAATTTATAATTGAACGGTCGGGCTAAAATAGACCGATCAGACATTCACAGCCAGATGCATGAATGGTGAGAGCAGCACAAATTTGCGAAAAATCACAAACACCGTTGCGATAACACGCAAACCATTACGATAAATCTCAAACATATTTACGATAAATCTCAGACTACGTACTGTGTGAATAATTTTTTTTATTTATCGCAAAGATGTTTGAGATTTGTCGCAAAGGTTTTTTGGCGCTAATGGGCTTCTGTGAATATTATAAATCAGACATCTTAAACAGGTCTGAATGAACAACCTATCAATCTATGCCATGTCGGACTAAAATAGACCGATCAGTCATTCACAGCCAGATGCATGAGTGATGAGGGAGCAAACCTTTGCGATAAATCACAAAACTTTGCGAAAAATCTCAAACATCTTTACGATAACTCTCAGACTACGGGTCTATTCTCATTGCACACGCGCGTGCGATTAATCGCAGCGTTTTTTAAGGTCGAGCGGCTCTATATGTGTGTTCGATGGCATTCCTTCCTCCCACTGCTAAGAGTTCCCCCAATATATACACAGGTCTAGAGTAGGTTGGGGGATGATAACGTACTTTCGGTTGTTGGGTGACCACATACAGGCCTATATATGCTGACACATTAACTTTAATTTTCCTCAGTTAGATTTACTCAGGTATAAGTTGAGTATAACGAGCCATGCCATCAAAATGACATAAGTTTTGAGGACACAATTATATCTAGCTAATTATAATTAGAAATAGAGGGTTCAATTCCATGTAGTTGGGCATAAATATGCATATTTTATTCCAGCTTGAAACGTATATAACACTAAAAAGTACGATCGCAACCCAGATTACAGGAGTTTTATGTATATATTTGTTATTATCACTCAAGATTATCAAAAGTGTACGATTCAAGTGGTTGAATTAGATCTTTCAACATTTTACCTTATAGTTAGCTAGGTCTGACAAAAATCGTCTTTCTGAATAAAGCTCATTTAAAACATTTGTACTCAAACATATGATATCCAGTAAAAATTATGGAGAAAGAGGGGATGAGACCCCAATTTGTGGAGAAAAACAAATAGATTTGCATGTAGGGAGGATGGTAGACCCATGGTTGGGAGGGATTTTTATGTTCAACCCTGTGTATGAACGTTTTTTTCGCATGCATGAGCGATTGATTTCAATTTGATCGCCATTGGCGGCTTATCATCAGTGATCGCACATGCTAAACGGCACATTACTATCAATCTATATATTCACAATCTTGGGTACAGTGTTGCGCGAGACTGAATTCAACAAAAATCACCACTGATGCTAGCGATACGTTGGAAACTTCTTTCCAAGCCATTTCCTTTCCGTACTTCATTTATTATTTTATCGCCCATCAGTTATGAGAATGACTGTACCCGGATAGTATATGTGACCGAGTGAACCATGCCATTCTCTGTAACGGCTATCTCGATGACGAGGTTGATTGCATAAGATGATTGGTCACGAATAGGACGTGGTTGTTTGAGGAAGGTAATTGATCACGAATCGCTCTGTGTTATGTTAACACGCACCTTAAAAAACGCTGCGATTAATCGCACGCGCGTGTGCAATGAGAATAGACCCTACGTACTGGGCGATTATATTTTTGCGATTTATCGCAAAGATGTCTGAGATTTGTCGCAAAGGCTTTTTGCTGATAATGGGCTTCTGTGAACATTATAAATCAGACATCTTAAACCGGTCTGAGTGAACAACATATCAATCTATAATTGCCCGGTCGTGCTAAAATAGACCGATCGGTCATTCACAGCCAGGGGAGCAAATCTTTGCGATAACTCCCAAACCTTTGTAAATAGTGTGCGATAAACAAAATACTCAAAAATGGGGAGACCATTAACTTTGGTTAATTAAAAGTTAAAACTGTTGTTTGCAAAACACCGCTATAGCGCTCATTAGTCCTCGCTACAAGGAGATGTTGAATGGGTTACCAGAATTATTATCACTCTCCCACGGTGTTCAGTGTTTTGCTTATCGTACACTTCCAATGTGCTGTATCAGTAAATGAACAAATGCTAAGATACATGTAACACAAAGAGAGTTTAATGTATTTAATATATGATAAAGTTTGGTAAAGCCATAGTTAATAAATTATTCTCCATTCGCATCGATGCGTCAACAAGTCAATGCCATTGCCTGATCACCAGAGCCATATAATGTAGAATTTCGCTATGGTTTCCAGTTATGGATGAGGTTATTTCCTAGCAAAGCGGAAATGGCCGAATCGCTCAGAATGATACTAGTAGCCAGACATGTCGTGATAAGAACATGAAGCATCTGGATATTGGAATAGGCTACATGCTAAGCTCTGATTGCCCCCCCCCCCTTAACGACATTGGCCACCGATATTACCACGTTGTTGATACTATTAACATTGATTACTCCTACCGTGGCCGACATTTGAACCGTTTTAAAGTCAGTATTATAACCACCACATTGTGTATATTTCTGGCATGGCTTGACGCTGCCTTGGTAGTTGCGAATGTCGGTCAGTGACCAACTTGAAAGTTAATTAAACCGTAAACAAATTATTGAAATATTGTTTTGTGTATAGTTAATATGGTGCATGGCGCTGATGAAAAGCTGGACTGGGTGTTTACAAGGTGGCCATGTGACAAATTAGTGCGGAGTACAGTGGTCGCAAAATATTATTAATAAGACTGTATAAAGATTATCTGCGGTTGCCACATATCAACCACTTGACCATGGTTGAACGGCGGTATGGTATAACCGGTGTCATTAACGCCCTACAATCGTGTTAAAGGGGGGGATTAATTAGAGCATAGCTGTAGTACGTTACTAAAAGCTTGCGATTGATTCAGTTATAACGTGTGTCCCAGAATTGGATCCGTATCTCCGAGATTATCCACCATTCCATAAATATATCAGAACAATATCACAGCATCACAGGCGTTTCGATCAAAAGAATAGCAGAGTCCGTAACTGGACGACATGTCTGGGCGATATGTCATGGCGACATGGTTCTCAAATCACGTTTTGATGAAAATTGAAGAATATGATCCATTGTCCTTTGCACAGGTACTTGTACGTTGTAGCCATCAAACTTGTTACTGACTCATGACTCATGACTGATCTGTGACGTCATAACTCCGACTAATTTATACAGAATTGGATGTCTCGTAATCATAGTCACCAGTGGTTGACTCTTGTGAGTTAATTGGGCGGTTTATAATGTTGTGAAACTTTAATATCTGTCTTTTGTAATTCACAATACTGTTGTGCATGTAAAATGTAACCCCACTGCACTCAATGACTTTTGAATTTGGTCTGTCTCAGTTCACCGAAAATTGCTGCTTTTATTTATTCAGACTCTTGCAGAGGAGAATATCAATAATGTTAGCGCCCATTATTTTTTCGGAGGTTATATATCATCTTGTCCCGTCCATGTACAAACATAATCCACACAGTGCTGACAATATTCCAGGTTATTGAGAAGCCAGTTAGGTCCAATTTCACACATAAAAAATATGTTGATGAATTTCAGAGAAGTTACTTCCCTAATCTTAAATCCACCCAGCGAGCGAACATCGTACCTAAACTGGCATACGCTACAGCATGTAAGCCGAGTCCGAGTCCAACATAAAATGTCTAAGCCTGATGTTTGTTTGTCTCTTCGTCCATGTTTATATACTGTAAACAAAAATCAATCGCCTCAACTTGAAGTGGCTGGACGCCGCCATTTTATCGAGATCGGCTAGTACCAAATGAATTAGATCACGTGATGCCATCACGTGGGTGACACTTGGGTTCCGAGATCGGCTAGTACCAAATGAATTATCACGTGATGCCATCACGTGGGTAACTTTTAGGTTCCGAGAGTGGCTATTACCAACATGATGTGGTATAATATCAATATATAGAACCAAATTCTTCTCGATACCTGTTGGTCTGGTAATAACAGACATATTGGCATTACCTTAGTACCTATACGGCTTGTTATTTCTAAGTGTGTATACTAACCTCATATATATGTCATAAGAGACAATTGATATTCCATCCCTTCAAAACACACTCTATCTCATTGTAGGCTTCATGTTCCGCCCTGCTGTAAAATGTGAAAGTGGTGCCGTTGCCATGGAAACAGAATGTAACCAATGTAGACACAGTTTGATATTAAACCATTTCCGCAAATTGTAAAAACTAATTTAAGCCCATTCTAGGACAGGAACAGACGTTGAAGATAATTTATTGATGATTTGTCCACTATAACTATGTTCCAGTATTAAATAGGATGCACATATAGGTTATACGGGTCTTTATTGCCATTTTGGGGTGAAAAATGGTGATTTTTGCAAACAATGCGATAATTTTGGAATTGGGACATTTATTGAATACTACATTGGTTACAGTAATAATTTATGCATTATTATGATGGCATCATACGTGTACTTAAAATTAATTTGGATAAAGCTGCCGAAAAGGCCCAATAACAAGAGAAATACCTGTTACCATGGAAACGATATTTAAAAATACAAAAAATGCCGTTATTGGAAAGAAATGAAGACCTATAACCCTTGCGACACAATGTAACTTTTTGAAATTTGTTTTTTATGACATGCACTTTTAATCCTGACTTCTGTGTTGGGTAATTGATGCGGTTTATTCAGCTGTTGTCATGGAAACGGACCAAATTTCGCCAAATAATGATGTTTTTTCCCCATAGAGCTGACATTTAAAGCATGTAATTTTATGAAGCAAAGCGTATTATGACAACCCGTTATAGATGTCTCAAAACCTTTTTCAAAGATTACTATTTCCCAATTATCCCAGTAGTAGCTAGGATGCACATATAGGATATGAAGGTTTTATTGCCATTTTGGGCTAAAAACTGTTAATTTTTGCAAAAAATGCGATAATTTTGGAATTGAAACATTTATTTGATACTACATTTGTTACAGTAATAATTTATACATATTATGATGGCTTCTAACGTGTCCTTCAATCTAGTTTTGATAAAACTGCAGAAAAAGCCCAATACCCTGAGAAATACCTATCACCATGGAAACGATATTAAAAAATACACAAAATTTCATTATTGGAAAGAAATGAAGTTCTATAACCATTGCGACACAAATTAACTTTTTGAATAATGAATAATGATGTTTTCCCCTATAAACCGGAAATTTAAATTGTGAATTTTATCAGGCAAAACATATTGTAACAACCTGTTATAGGTATCTCAAAATCTTCAACTCATATATATAATACAATAGGGGATAAGAGCACCCCTAAGACGACTTTCCTGCAGGTTTGCCAGACAAATTTACCATTATGTGAACGCACCCTGACATGGTACTCATCAGACTCAGAGTCCACGTGTTTTGATCATTTTATTCCCAATTTCTCAGCTGTTTCTGTGGATCTAGACGAAAATTGTCTAAATAGTGATGTGTTTTGCAAAAAAATATTACGGGTATGTTTGAAAACCAACACCACGTAACTGGAAAATGCCATGATAGGATTTTAAAAGATTCGCTGTCTGGGATTATGAAACTGATTTGAAAGCAAATAGTTGATGCTTATAAGCTACATCCCTAAATAGTAATTACCTGTACTTACTCAGAATAACGGCATAACAAGTTCCTGGAATATATCACATCCGAACCCCTTTGGGTCAAATGTAGACCTGCATGGTTAAAATGGGTCATGTAGTGTGATATGGTACGCCATAGCTGCCTTATGTCAAGCTCAGGCAATATATCCGGTTAATATATCAATATATGTGGTTAATTAGTCAATAGACGCAGCCTCTTTGCAATTATATGTGGCTACTTTGTCAATATTGGAGGTTAGTTAGTCAATATATGCAGCTAATTTGTCAATATATGTGGTTAGTTAAGTCAATATATGCAGCTACTTTGCAAATATATGCAGCTACGTTTCCAATATATGTGGTTAGTTCGTCAATACTTTGTCCATTAATTTGGTTAGTTAGTCAATATATGTAGCAATTTAGTCAATATATTCGGTTAGTTAGTCATTATATGCAGTTTCTTTGTCAATACATGTGGTAAGTTAGTCAATATATACATATATTTTGCCAAAATGTGCAATTGCATTGACAATATATCCAGCTACTTTATCAATATATATATATATATGATTAGTTAGTCATTGTTTGCAGCTGCTTAGTCAATATATGCGGTTAGTTAGTCATTATATGCAACTACTTAGTCAATACTTGTGGTCAGTTAGTCATTATATTCATCTACTTAGTCAATATATGCGGTCAGTTAGTCATTATATGCAGCTACTTGGTCAATACATGCGGTTAGTTAGTCATTATATGCAAACACTTAGTCAATATATATGGTCAGTTAGTCATTATATGCAGCTAATTAGTCAATATATGCGATCAGTTAGTCATTATATGCAACAACTTAGTCAATATATGCGGTTAGTTAGTCATTATATGCAGCTACTTAGTCAATATATGCGATCAGTTAGTCATTATATGCAGCTAATTAGTCAATATATGCGGTTAGTTAGTCATTATATGCAGCTACTTTAATAGTCAATATATGCGGTTAGTTAGTCATTATATGCAGCTACTTAGTCAATATATATGGTCAGTTAGTCATTATACGCAGCTAATTATTCAATATATGCGATCAGTTAGTCATTATATGCAGCTAATTAGTCAATATATGCGGTTAGTTAGTCATTATATGCAACTACTTAGTCAATATTTGTGGTCAGTTAGTCATTATATTCATCTACTTAGTCAATACATGCTATCAGTTAGTCATTATATGCAAATAATTAGTCAATATTTGGTCAGTTAGTCATTATATGCAGCTACTTGGTCAATATATGCGGTTAGTTAGTCATTATATGCAACTACTTAGTCAATATATGTGGTCAGTTAGTCATTATATGCAGCTACTTTGTCAATATATGCGGATAGTTAGTCACTATATGCAGCTACTTAGTCAATATAAGCAGTTAGTTAGTCATTATGTGTAGATACTTAGTCAACATGTGTGGTTAGTTAGTCATTATATGCAGTTACTCAGTCAATATAAGCAGTTAGTTAGTCATAATATGCAGTTACTTAGTCAATATAAGCAGTTAGTTAGTTATTATATGCAGCTACTTAGTCAATATATGCGGTCAGTTAGTCATGATATGCAGTTTCTTTGTCAATATATGTGTTAGTCAGTCATTATATGCAACTACTTAGTCAATATATGTGATCAGTTAGTCATTATATTTTGCTACTTAGTCAATATATGAGGTTAGATAGTCATTATATGCAGCTACTTTGTAATATATGTGGTCAGTTTGTCATTATATGCAGCTACTTAGACAAAGTAGATGCATATATTGACTAACTAACCGCATTTATTGACTAAGTATCTACACATAATGACTAACTAACCACACCTATTGACCAAGTAGCTGCATATAATGACCAACTAACCATATATCTTGATAAATTAGCTGGATATATTGTCAATGCAATTGCACATTTTGACAAAGTAGATGTATATATTGACTAACTGACCACATTTATTGACAAAGAAACTGCATATTATGACTAACTAGCACATATATTGACTAATTATCTACACATAATGACTAACTAACCACATTTATTGACTAAGTAGCTGCATATAATGACTAACTAACTGCATATATTGACTAAGCAGCTGTATATAATGACTAACTGGCCACATATATTGACTAAGTAGCTGCATATCATGACTAACTGACACATATCTTGACTAAGTAACTGCATATAATGACTAACTAACGACATATATTGACTAACTAACCGCATATATTGACTAATTTGCTACATATATTGACTAACTAACCACATATATTGGAAACATAGCTGCATATATTTGCAAAGTAGCTGCATATATTGACTTAACTAACCACATATATTGACAAATTATCTGCATATATTGACTAACTAACCTCCAATATTGACAAAGTAGCCAAATATAATTGCAAAGAGGCTGCATCTATTGACTAACTAACCGCATATATTGATATATTAACCGGATATATTGCCTGAACTTGACATAAGGCAGCTATGGCGTACCATATCATCGCATTTGCATAGCAATCCTCACTATTATCACACTACCTGACCCATTTTAATCATGCAGGTCTACATTTGACCCAAATGGGTTCGGATGTGATATATTCGAGGAACTTGTTATGCCGTTATTCTGAGTAAGTACAGGTATTTACTATTTAGGGATGTAGCTTATAATCATCAACTATTTGCTTTCAAATCAGTTTCATAATTCCCAGACAGCGAATCTTTTAAAATCCTATCATGGCATTTTCCAGATATGTGGTGTTGGTTTTTAAACATATCCGTAATTTTTCACACAATTTCCAATAATAAAAAAAATTGTGCAAAAAACACATCACTATTTAGACAATTTTCGTCTAGATCTACAGAAACAGCTGAGAAATTGGGAATAAAATGATCAAAACACGTGGACTCTGAGTCTGATGAGTACCATGTCAGGGTGCGTTCACATACTGGTAAATTTGTCTGGCAAACCTGCAGGAAAGTCGTCTTAGGGGTGCTCTTATCCCCTATTGTATTATATATATGAGTTGAAGATTTTGAGATACCTATAACAGGTTGTTACAATATGTTTTGCCTTATAAAATTCACAATTTAAATGTCCGGTTTATAGGGGAAAACATCATTATTCATTATTCAAAAAGTTAATTTGTGTCGCAATGGTTATAGAACTTCATTTCTTTCCAATAATGAAATTTTGTGTATTTTTTAATATCGTTTCCATGGTGATAGGTATTTCTCAGGGTATTGGGCTTTTTCTGCAGTTTTATCAAAACTAGATTGAAGCACACGTAAGACGCCATCATAATATGTATAAATTATTACTGTAACAAATGTAGTATCAAATAAATGTTTCAATTCCAAAATTATCACATTTTTGCAAAAATTAACAGTTTTTACCCCAAAATGGCAATAAAACCTTCATATCCTATATGTGCATCCTAGCTACTACTGGGATAATTGGGAAATAGTAATCTTTGAAAAAGGTTTTGAGACATCTATAACGGGTTGTCATAATACGCTTTACTTCATAAAATTACATGCTTTAAATGTCAGCTCTATGGGAAAAAAAACATCATTATTTGGCGAAATTTGGTCCGTTTCCATGACAACAGCTGAATAAACCGCATCAATTACCCAACACAGAAGTCCGGATTAAAAGTGCAGGTCATAAAAAACAAATTTCAAAAAGTTATATTGTGTCGCAAGGGTTATAGGTCTTCATTTCTTTCCAATAACGGCATTTTTTGTATTTTTAAATATCGTTTCCATGGTAACAGGTATTTCTCTTGTTATTGGGCCTTTTCGGCAGTTTTATCCAAATTAATTTTAAGTACACGTATGATGCCATCATAATAATGCATAAATTATTACTGTAACCAATGTAGTATTCAATAAATGTCCCAATTCCAAAATTATCGCATTTTTTGCAAAAATCACCATTTTTCACCCCAAAATGGCAATAAAGACCCGTATAACCTATATGTGCATCCTATTTACTACTGGAATCGTTGGAACATTGTTATAGTGGACAAATCATCAATAAATGATCTTCAACGTCTGTTCCTGTCCTAGAATGGGCTTAAATTAGTTTTTACCATTTGCGGAAATGGTTTAATATCAAACTGTGTCTACATTGTTTACATTCTGTTTCCATGGCAACGGCACCACTTTCACATTTTACAGCAGGGCGGAACATGAAGCCTACATCTTCTACTTTCATATGATATATAATTTTTCCGTGTGTAAAAGAAAAAATTAAAAAAAAAAAATTCTGGTCAAGACCGCTCCTCTATTGGGGGGGATGTCAAACTTAGCATCTCTTGAAACAGACTCAATTACATGGAAGTGTCATTTGCAACCCATATGGACGGAATTTTCCAATGTAGCTTCTGCAAACTGTCTACTTGTGGTTATATTTCCAAACTGGCACATAAAACCCGTTGTATAGCGCTTCATAGTCCGAAAGTAGGTTTATATTTGACTTTTTTTGGTAAAAGAAACAATACATTCCACAATAAAACAATCAGACAAGTTTTAATTTGTATTTGATCTAAGATTTCCGATTTTGTTGCGCCATGCATGGAATTTCCAACTTTCCAACTGAAATATTTTACCAAAGTTGGGATGTGAAACACCGCTGTCGCTACATCCCTGTTTATATAAATGTTTGCGATTATTGTGCAATTAACAAACCTTAATATAAAATAATTCACACCACGGCTCCAATGGAATAACTATAACACCAGTCACCTCCATGTCACGACTTAGATGTTGGTGATCATCCAATAACTGATCTGTCACTACGACTGCATTTCTCAGCTCAGCGCGATCATATAAATGGACATCACTGCTTTGATCGTTCATCGCGTGCATGTTCATCGCTGAAAATTTCATCGCGTGCATGTAACCCCACACTGATGGTCGATATATTAATGTCGTCATCTCCCCTTGATTGGATAGTGCTATGCCGCGGCGATGTGTGAACTACATTGACTATACATAAACCCAGTTGGCGCATACTATCCATGCATAATGTCTCAGGTTTAATATGTGGTTTTAAATGTCAAATGGAGGTTCCAAGCAGCATCTAAACTGGAAATGAGGAACCCCGCCACGTTCCTTGTTGCAAATCATTCAACACGTTATGTTGCAACAGCTAACAGTTATTCGCGTTTGAGCCTCTAACACCCGATCGAGAGTTTATTGTCACGTACTTTAACATTCTCTTAATTATCTGTTGCAGGTACGTATTACATAGACGGGAGCGATGAAACAATGGAGGGAAATTGGTTGTTTTCGGACGGAAGTCTTATGTGGACTGATTGGGATAGCGGTCAGCCTGGCTCCTCGAACACACTGGTTAATTGTATTCGCGTGTACCAATATAAATACCAGATATATTACTGTGGACGATATCCACACAATTACGTATGTGAGCTCTTAAGAGGGTAATTCTAAAACGGACAGATTCGTCGCATCTGACCTGAACTAGTTATGCTTATGATATTATATGTTATTATACGACTGATTCTGTGTGTCCAGCAAAATAGTGGTCGGACCAAAGTATCTGGCTGAGTGTACAGTAATGCCCTAAGTAATCGACTCCTTAAACACAGCAGAATTATGGGTAACTTTTCAGGATTTAGTCGGAAATATGGCTTGTTGCCATTCGTCGGAAAGCTCTCGGGGAGAGCTTTCCGATGACTGGCAACAAGCCATAATTCTGCTGTGTTTAAGGAGTCGATTACTTTACTTATCTGGTGTAAATGTCTGGCATATCCCAAGTACAGCTATACCAATTACATATAGCTATTATAGATGCATATTATAATTACTGTCAGATGGATGGAGCTCAATCCACAAGACAGTCATTTGATTGTACCTTGGTGTAGCATTGCTATATTCTTAATTACTGTCAGATGGATGAATCCGATGTCAGATGGATGGAGCTCAATCCATAAAACGGTCATTTGATTGTACCTTGGTATAGCATTGTACCTTGGTATAGCATTGTACCTTGTGGTATAGCATTGTAACTTGGTGTAGCATTGTACCTTGGTATAGCATTGTACCTTGGTGTAGCATTGTACCTTGGTATAGCATTGTAACTTGGTGTAGCATTGTACCTTGGTATAGCATTGTACCTTGGTATATCATTGTACCTTGTGGTATAGCATTGTACCTTGGTATAGCATTGTACCTTGGTGTATCATTGCTATATTCCAAACGTTTTATTAGATGGATACTCATTTCGCAACAAAATAAATGATTGTTTGAAAACAAATGTCACTTATTATTGCAACTGCACGCATGCTCGTGAACAAACAATATTTTACCAATATGCGCGCACTCGTCAACAACCTGCATGAATGGTCAGTTGTTTTAAATATGTGAGCGCCAGACATAATTATGATGCTTGAATGAGTGGCATTTTATGGGGAAATGTCAAATTAAAATATCAGAATTGAAAGACCCCAATATACTATCATTGTACTCTGTTTCTGCAGTTGTAAATTAGCTTATTGGATGCCCATATAACCCCTGAACGTTTAACCGTGGGTTGTTAATAGGTTGGGCAAGGTGGATTTTTCGACAGAAGTGTATTAGGGTATACCAATGGATGAAATTGTCATGAAAATTTGGTTTGTTAAACCATCTGCTCTTGCGTTATAAGTGTTAGAAGAACTTGTATGGAATTGACAACTGGTTCAGTTTTGAAAAATTTGATTCGCTTTCATTTTTGCAACGAACCTGACTGTTCTCAGACGCGTCATGAAACAAAGGTTTATTGCTACGTCTCTCTGTATCTCGTTTCACAATTCTAGTAGCTGCTTTGTGCTCACAACGCGCAATCAACTAAGTGCCTTGTAGCTGATGCTAGCGGCGTGTAGTATATAGCAACGGCCCTTATTGTAGTGACAACGGCGTTTGTATGCGTATTTATATAACAAACAACTTGGATCAGTTTGTAACTTAATAAATTGTCAGACAAGTGTTCGTTCCCGTTTCATAGGAATTTTACATGTACATCGATTTAATTTCATCAAAATTTCGTCATAACTGTCTCACTGTATAACTCGGAGCGCAATATGGAACATTAGCTAACATCGCGATGATCAAAACACCCTGCCTCGTGTTTCGGGTATATCGTGAAGGCGTACACATGTATGTATATATGACGCTATACTGTACATGTCTCCTGTTAGTCTTTATATATATATATATATATATTTATATATATAAATATTACTTATAAAGCACGACAAGTTGTAATATCCTGCTCATGGGTTACGATGTATACTCGCTTTACTACGGCTACCCTACAAAACTAATCATATGTATATATATGCTGAAATAACTTTAAACCGGACCCGGTAAAGAGAACATTTTCGACCAAATCACGATCCGCGTGTCCGGTATGCCGGTTAAAGTTTGTCCCCAGATACGCGACTCATGTTTGCATACACATGTCATTGTCACTTACAATAAACGCCGTTGCCATCGGCAACACGGCAGGATGGTTGCGCTTTATGATTGCTAGTCGACATGTTCAACTAGATCACTTTCTGCGAAACGTCTTCGTCGACGTGCCGAAACAACCAAGTACTGAAAACTCAGGTGCGGAAACATCCTGAAAACTAGGTACCGATACGTCATGCGTCACCTCATTAAGCAGAGTGACATTTCCAAGACCACGGAATTCCATTTGCACCCACCCCTGGACTGGTCATTTCAAGCTGGTCTTGACCTCAATCTTTTCAGATGTTAGAACATTCCAGCATAACGCCCTCTTTGGTTGGATAATAGTTGCCATGAAAATCCAAATAAATGACACAACGTATGGCCGTGTTCTTTTTATGGTTTACAAAGTAACAACTTTCACACAAAACAATACTCGTTGGGGTGACAACCTAGTGCGCCGTGTGACACATTCAACCTGTTCTGGTCTGCCATATACAACTAATATACTGCCAGTCATGACATTTCCAACTGTTGAGCATGTTGGTCAAGCCATCCAGTTGTCATGTCATTGTTCCCGGGCATGGTTCATGTTCCTCTCGATTATAGCTTTATACAGACAGCATCTGACACTTTGAGGAAACTCACCGACTGGAATGTATTCAAACTATGCATTATACCGTTGCGAGTATCTGCATTTTGGTAAATATATATCGTCGTTGTGTATGTCATTTTATTAGCTTGTTGTAGACATTGCCCTAGTATATCAATACATTCATGTATGTGTGTATGTATTTACAGGTGACGAAAATAAACTACTTTTTAAATCTCACACAGAGTTGTAGTCATGGGTGCCCGACCACATTACACGCAGCCTTACCTTGGTCAACACATTGTGACAACTCGGTTGTAAACTCACGTGACTTAAAGATACACTGTCCGATTTGACACCAAATCATTCAGAAGTTCATAGGTCAGTGTTTCGCTTACCAGACAGAAGAAAATAAAAAAATGCTCGCAAGCACCACTATGCGTACCACCAAGGCATCACTGAATCTACACAACGAGAAATAACAAGAAAACCATAATCAGAAATGGTAATGCCCTCAAGATCATATTATTAGCCACACATCTTCTATATATATATTTGCGAATGTCTGTCTGTCTGTCTGTCTGTGTTCTATAGAAATTCACAGGCGACCATCTAGATGATGCCAAATGGGTCTACTAGGAGTAGCTTTTTACGAGAAAGATAATGGTCGGGGTTAGAATTTTCTAAAGTGACGCCGTTGTTGTCAGGAGCAGAAAAGTGGGAGGGGCAGAAAAAAAATTTGTCGCCGATTGCCACCAAACTTATATATAATAATCCCCATAATATGAGGAATCTAATGGCGTGGTTTAAATATGGCAAAAGTCGCGCCGTTCGCGTCATGGCTGCCCGGAAGGGGGAGGGCATATTTTTGTTCAGTCGCCGATTGCCACGAAACTTACATATAATCACCCCCATGATATGAAGAATCCAACGGTGTGGTTTAAATATGTCAAAAGTGGCTCGTTTGCGTCAGGGATGAACGGCAGGGGAGAGGGGCACCAAAATTGATAAAAACTAATTTTAGCGCCGATTTCCACCAAATTGATATATATTCTTCTTCACGATACAAGGAATCTAATTGTGCGATTTAACAACGCCAAATTGTTGTTTTTGGATGAGAGATTGGGAGGGGTGGGCACTAAATTGGATAATAAGTCGCCGATTGCCACCACACTTATACAAAATCATCCCCATGGTATGAGGAGTCTAATGGTGTGGCTTTTATCTGTCAAATGTGGCCTCTTTCGAGTCAGGGTTGCATTGAAAGGGACAAGGGCACCCAAATTGATGCACAATTTGTTTTAGCGCCAATTTCCACCAAATTGATACACGTTCTTATCCATGATACGAGGAATCTAATCGTGATTTAAAGACGCCATAGTGGTGCTGTTTGGGTGAGAGATGGCGAGGGGAGGGATTGGCAGCAAAATTGATAAAAAAAATTGTTTAGTCGCCGATTATCACCAAACTTATAAACAATCATCTTCATGATATCAGGAGTGTAATCGTGTGGTTTAAGGATGTCACAAGTGGGGCCATTCGAGTCAGTGGTGTATAGAGATGAGAGGACACAAAAAATTATATCTATATGTTTAGTGCCGATTTCCACCAGATTGATACATATTCTTCTCCGTGATACGAGGAATCTTATCGTGTGGTTTAGATACACCAAATTGGTGCCCTATGGGTGAGAGATATGGGGACCTTAAATTTGATACGAATTTGTATACTCGCCAATTTTCACCAATTTCATATATATGCATCTCTAATCTCTAATGAGTCTTAGTGTGTGCAGCTTGAGTCCGACATAGAGACGGGAGGGTCGCCAAAACTGATACAAAATATTTTTAGTACCAATTATCATCAAATTCAGACACGTTCTTCTCAAATGATACAAGAAATAAAAACGTGCTGTCTGTCTGTCTTTTTGTCTGTCTGTGTGCGTTCTATATATAACTTCACGCGGTACAATCGAGATGGCACCAAGGCGTTCTAAGAGGGGTAACTTTTTACAAGGAAGATAATGGTGCGGGTTAAATTTTCTAAAATGACGCTGTTGGTGGGAGGGGAAATTAACAAAATATGGTGAAATAGTTTCGTCGCTGATTTCCACCAAACGAATACATAATCACCTTCGCAATATGGCGTAGTTCGAGTCAGCGTTGCATCAACAATTGATTTAATAAACCAAATTTCACCAAATTCATACACGTTTTTCTCTAATGATATACCATGATTTAAATCACATTTGGTGTCGTTTGCGTCACGGATGGCGAGCGGATATGCACTATCATTGATAAGATTGCTATTCGCCGATATCCACATATAAGTTATATACAGTTACCAGGCCATCTCCATATCATTTTAAGTAGTTGGGCGTTCACGTTTCACAATCCCGACATATGGTGACCCACATAAGTCACTTGAACAATTATATCTTCTTAACAGTCATATTTATATGGGAATGGCAATCAAGGCATTCACACAATGAGCTAGCAAAAAGAGATAACTAGAAGAAGCATTAAAAGTATATTTATCATTCTATTGAAGAGATACATATATTCGTGCAAACTGAGAGACCTCGAACCGTCAGAGGATTGCATATATATAATAACAAAATTTAGTCTGTTCCATTCAATACAGTTTCCACAAAACGTTACAATTTGTCAAGAGATATGGAAGGCCTGTTCAAAGATAGTGGTCACAGTGTGCAGTCAAATATAGTTTCTTTTGATATATGTATACAAGAAAATGCAGTTAGTAGCACAAGACTTTTCAGGATCCTACCAATACTGACATCTGACAAGGGTTTTAGAACAGACTCATCGACTGAGATAAACAACTCAAAATCTCGCTCTGTGCCTGGCACATGTAGCTGATATATCTGCGCAGCAACATTTTGTTTAAACTAAGAATATTTAGCCAATATATAGCACCATGAACAGAGGAGCACCTGGAAATTTCTTTGAAACATCTGTATCTTCATGGAGATATGATAGCCAGGTGTCCTCGAGATCTTAGTCCAACCCACTAGATTGATTGATACATCTCAATATGTAAAACCCAATTATCATCTTTTATCGAACTAATTTGTTTATGATGTTCATGTATCATATTATAACGTCTAATGTATACGCAGTTGTAAATAAATAAATACTTCATTATTGGTGGAACGGATTACTCGCGATAAACAGAATGACAATTGACAATGTGAGCCACTACTTATATTCCATGACTGTAATAATCAACTTTTGTGATGCTATTTGAATATACAATTTATGAGAAAACGTATAACACTTTAAGCAAGAGCATTCTCTATTCCCAACAAATATCCACAGCATACATTAACCTGGGCAACGCCGGGTAACCCTGCTAGTATACACTATAATATAAAATCGATAGGTTATATGAATTCACCCCCTCAGAATTCCGTTAAAACAACTAATCCTTCGAATTATTACAAACAACTACGAATTATTACTGCAGGCTTCTCATTCAAATGGCAGACACACTATTTGCAGACTTGAAAGCTTCTAAATGCGGATGAAAAATCGGAGGTATTGTGTTCTCGCCAAGGGTGCATGGTCCAGCCATTGTTCATACATAACGATCGAAAGCAATTAACGCGGTCATAATTATTACATACTGCAACTATCATCCCATCACAACACAACCATCGACGGGCTGCAGAACGAAAACTATCTATAAAGTTGAAATATAAGAATTACAAATTATCATTTAAATTTCTTTTATTGGCTATTGACATAGATTGTCACAAACCAAACATCAACATTATTGAGATAATAATGTAATTGGTAAGTGACATAGCTTGTCACAAACCAAAAATCAACATTATTGACATAATAATGTAAAGGACAATACGAAATTGACATTCCCAACTACACCGTTTACCGGTGACCGGCCTCCTGGTCGCGCAGTTCGACTTTTAAACTAATAAACCGGTGACCGGCCTCCTGATCGCGCAGTTCGACTTTTAAACTAATAAACTGGAAAAAACATAAAACCTATATATGCGACCACGAAATTTTATAATGGAATCAGGGAGCTAAATGTGTTCTAGAGTCGGGGAACGAGTACACCGTGGAATGCTAAAGGTGAAGGTAACTGAATAATGACCTTCACCTGATACATGCGACACGTTATTAAAGGATGACATCGCATTTATTTGATTTGTACATCATATCTAAATAATTTAAACTGGTGAATGAATGGGGGAATGGATTTTTGTGAGCGGGAAATTTATTTAACTAGCTGCTGTAGTTCTGGATTTGTCCAGATCAAATTTGGCTGTGGGATAGCCCTGTCGTACACTTGGGGATTTATTTTAAAAAGTAAACACATGACCTATGATTTTTCGTCCATTTTCGTGATCAACTGGTGTCAATCTAGCCGGGTAAACATCACTGATATGGCCTGCAGGCTTCAATTCAGTGAATTTGGCCTAAACGTTAACACTGTCGCCTATGGGAAACCATTTAGTTCCGTGATTCCCATAATGTGGGCCACAGTATACACGCGCGGGCGTGTTAATAACGTAATACGTTAAACACTATCGCACCATCGCATAGTTGAGAACGAACTTTATTATATCGATTGTCTGCGAATGAAACACAGACGCTCTGTATAAGAGGTGATCAGCGATTTGTTTGCTTGCCTGAATCCGTGCATTAAAAATACAGAGTTAGAAGGTTTATTTAGGCACATAGAGGGCGTGTTTTGTCATGTGTGAAGATGCTTTCATTTTATAGTTCCGGTTTCATGGTTGAGGCGAACATGTACGTAACGTCAACTAGATGCGTATGGAACGTACGTTCCATACTGATGTGTAAATATGGAACAGCAATAACACTGTTCATGGAACAAACGTGTAATAAACACTAATACATGTATGTATTCAACGGCTGAGATTCCGTTGCATGCATGTGACTCACCTCGATGGGTGTGGAATAAAAATGCAGATGGTGATTTTTGGTGTCAAATCAGACCTGGCATCTCTAATACGTGCCGATATAATCTACAATAATTCCACTATATGACAACACTGGGAGTGTTTGGAGCTCTATCATTAAAGCTTTCGGCCACTGGCCTTCCTCAGATATAATACAAAATACACTATCTGGTTTATATTACAAAGTTATATCACTTAAAAACAGTTTGTGGTTGCGCGTCTACTTGTCCGTCAGCTCACTGTAAACAGTGTTGTTTTACTTTTAAACGCGAAATTCGTGACACTTGAGTTGACGTGTTTAAAAGCAAAGCCTGGCCCATGTGGTGTTCAAACGCGTTTAAAAAAAAAGATATTGTAATCATTGATTTAACATAGACGTTAGTTTCAAAACATGTCGTGTAACGCCGGCGTTGACTCGGTGGTGTTTAAATTTAAAACATTGTCTAAGTTGGCTATTTAAGACGCGTGCGTTTTAAAACGCGCTGGTTAAACACATACCGTCAAACACCTTCCGATAACACATATTCCAAGACACGTGTGATGTGTTAAAAAATCGTCACAAAAAGGCAACTTAATTTCAGTACCTGATTAACATCTAACGCCGGATACTCTACACCAAATCTGACAATTTATGGGACTATCTTCTTTTATACTCAACAGAATATATGCAACAAATGAATGTATTTGAGCCATGGATTAGTGCTCGTGTGCTCTATGAAAGATGAAAACAACATGATCATTATAATAAAATGAATTCCTGACTCAAGTCATAAATTCAGTTTCATTATAACTACCATGTTTTATTCATCGTTCATAGAGCACATGAGTGTATATTGCACTAATACATGGCTCAAATTAATTATTTTGTTGCATATATTCTGTTGAGTATAAAATGAGATTGTCCCATAAATGGTCGGATTGAGTGTACATTACGCCTTTAAGTTTAAGTTACATAAATAAAATGCAAAGGCACCAACTTAGACATGTTTGATCCGAACATGACTTGACACTATAGATGCGAGTTTTAAATGTGTTCGTTTTCCAACACGTTTGAAGTTAATAAATACTCAAAAGCGTTCAACTGATACGCATTTAATAGATAGGATAACGACGTGACGCAATACACGAGTGTATTAAATGTGTTCGTTTTCACGTTGGAAACATTGGAAGCTAATATATATTCAAAGCGTGTTCAATTGATACACATCTAATATGATCAAATGTTAATATCACATGACTTGAATGAAGATAATTATAAATGCGTTTTAAATAACGTTTGATGTTTGAAAGGAAATTCGAGATTTTTGGAATGCGTTTAAGCAGTTTCCACACCTGAGCTATGTTAGGAGGTTGAAAGTTTAGACAGATCTACATGGAGAACTACTTAATTGTTATGGTAATACACATCTGCAATGTATACTATCCGACGACATGTGTGCTATCTGAAGACAAATATTATTTTAGTTTTAGAAGTGTAATTTTGGGACAAGCGTTCTCAGCAAGTATAACATATGATTAGAAATTAATATAATCCATAAGAAGTACATGATCTGAGCTAGAAAAAGGCTCGAATGACAATTTAACAGAGAGCAATACTGCTTCAAGACGGTTAAGAGAATGCAAACTTGTGTTGGAAAATGCTAAGCATCCATTGTGCAAGAACTTATATAAACCTTCGAGTGACATGAGTCCATAGCTAAATCATCATGTGACCAACTATTTCTAATACTGTGGCCTACTTAGTTGATTACTCACCGCTTGAGTTAACGCCCTGCATACGCAAAGTTGTATTGTCAGGGCTGGATCTCGAATGTAACCGTTCTTGCAAATGGATGCTTACCATTTCCAGCACAAACTAACATTATTTGAACAGTCTTGATGCAATGTTGCCCCCTACTTAATTGTCATTCGAGCCTTGTACTAGTTCAGATGATGTACCTTTTATGGCAGCTATTCATTTCCAATAATTTGTTATACTTCTCCGAGAATGTTCTTCCCGAAATTTCCCTTCTGAAATATAAGTAAAGTCATCTTTTTAACATAGTTATTGTTATATATCGTGTTGTGGTCTTCATATATCATAGATTCGTGCAGATTGTACACTAGCTTAACAACTAAGTAGTTTGCAGTGTAGGTCCATCTAAACTGTCCACCTTCTAACATAGCTCAGACATGAAAACCCTTAATGACGTTGGAAATAATTGCACGTATTCAAACTGCGTTTAAATACATGTTCAAAGATATTGAACACATTCACAAGAATTGACGCAAATGTGAACTGAAGAAACTGTTTTCATGTTTGATCAGAGCACGTCTCAGATGGAGACACAAGAATAAAACGCATTCCATGTTTTTACACAAATATTCGAAAAAAAATTCATCATACAAGTCATTCCAAACTGATTTATGGAAAGATAAATTATTGGCCAATGAAATTTCCAAACGCATGGAAGTACACATGTATAATCTCTATCAATATTTGCGAATGTGTTTATGTCTGTGACGCAGTCTATATTATGATGTATACGACTACGGTGATGGCGATGCCGGTGACGATGTATCTCACGACGATGACAACGGAGATGGATATGACGATAATGATGATGAAAAATGGTGATGATGATCACGATGATGATGTAAATATGGTCACTGACGATGCTGAGAGTGATCATCACGATGGTGATGATGATGCTGATGAGGATAATGATGATGATGATGATGGTGGTGTGATGGTGATGTCGAGTATATGTGATGATGATGATGATGTTGATGATGATCGTGATGATGATGTCCATGATAATGATGATGATGGTGGTGTGAAGTACATATGATGGTGGCAAAGATGATGATGATTATGGTGACTATGTTGATGACGGTGGTGATTGAGAAAATGAGAGTGGTAGTAGTGGTTGTGGTAGAAAATGAAAATTCTGCTGATATGAGCACGGATTTGCTCTACAAAAGTCACTAAGTATTTATACCCAGTCATACTGATCAGGCTGCATGTCAACCGGAGAGTCTATGTATATTATGTACATACATGCATATTCCATGTTTCACCCTATTTATTATTTGTATACTATCTCCATTTATATTTCTCAATATCCATTTATGTATTCTGGATCAGAGAATAAAGCATATATATACATGTATGTGTTCTATAGAAATTCACGGGGAATCATCTACATTGCGTCATTATACAGACATGAGCGTGTTGTGTGATTCTTACATACTCAGGGCTTCCTAGGAACGCGGATCGGGTCAGTTTCTCCGCCCTAGGTGATTTTCACCTTGAAACGGGTACCCACAAATTATATATATGCGTGTTGTGCGATTCTTACGTACTTAAGGCTTCCTAGGAACGCCGATCGGGTCAGTTTTTCCGCCCTAGGTTATTTTCACCTCGAAACGGGTACCCACGAATTATATATATATGTGTGCATGTGTCCTTTATAGACTCGAGCCGATTGCGCTCACACTTGCTACCTACGGGAAGTGTCAAGAACGGGTTAAATTGTGACCCCGACCTGACATTGACCTTGAAAATGATCAATTCAAGGTCAAATCGGGTAAAATATTGAAATACCAAAAATTAATTCCAAAAATAAAAGGCGGGCTAACCTGCTTAAAAAATTTAAATTGTCATGTTTCTGACCAACCCCGCCAGTGGCGGGCTAACCTGCTAGTTTATATATATATATATATATATATATATATATATATATATATATATATATATATATGGGGATGAAAATCATATAATGAGCTAACAAAACAGATACACAGAAGCCATCATTACAAGTTTATTTATCATTATTTTTAAGACATACATATATTCTAGCAAAATGAGGGACCTTGAACCGTCAGAGGATTGCATGGTAGAATTGCTCATGTATATATTATAACACAATTAAATCTGTTCCATTCAATACGGTTTCCGCAAAAAGGATGGAATTGTATAGAAGGCATGTTCAAACATATTGGTCACAGTGTGCAGTCCAGTATAATTTCTTCTGAGATATAATAAAACAGTCAGTAGCACATCACTTTCCATGATCCTCCAATACTGACAGCTGACAATCGTATATCTGGCCGATACATGGGATTTCTTTTATTTTGTAGAACACACTCGTCGTCCAATATAAACAACTCAGAATAATTAGCCAGTATAATAGCATCATTGACAGAGGAGCACGTGGGTATTTCTCTAAAACAACTATCTTCATGGAGATATGACAAACAGGTCTTAGTCTAACCCACTATATTAATTGATACAGCTCTATGTAAAAACCCAACTGTCGTCTTTTATTTGTGCGAACTAATGTGATTATGATGTTCACATTTTGATCCCAATAAAATATTAAAACAAAACATATTACTTTGGCTTGGGGGTAAACTAATTTAATTTAAGTCGAGAAACCCTACCTTCAAAGCTGAGTTATTTGATTTTGAGTTTTAAACTTAAAAGGGTACTACACTAAATGCGGCAATTTATGGGACCATCTACTTTTTGTACTCAACAGAGTATATGCAACAAATTAATGACTTTGGGCCATGGATTAGTGTTTACTACACTCTTGTCACCTATGAACGACGCAATCAACATGGTAATTGTCATGAAAATGAGTTTATGACTCGAGTCATAAACTCATATTCATTATAATGAACATGTTCTTTACATCGGCCATATAGTACATCAGTGAATATTTGCACTACGCTGTGGCTAAAAGTCATTCATTTGTTGCAGATATTATGTTGAGTATAAAAGAAGATGTTCCGGTAGATGGCCGGAGTTAGTCTATAGTGCCCAATTCATTCAGCGAGAGTATGTATTTTCTCATTATGTTTTTCCGAGGATCCAGTTAGAGTTTCTGGCAACATGCATATTTTATTTAGTAAAGTTAGCTTAAATTTCGTGGCAACCATTGATACCACATGCTACACCCTCCAGCCGATCGATCACTTCCCTATAAAGTGAATCATGACGTTCTTGCCTCCTATTTAACTTACATCTTGTAATTAATTGCTTACATCGTGTTCCTAGGATCAAAACTATGCCGACTCTTGCGTGACATACGTAACAAAAGCTCACTGAAGTTATAGAGATACACCTTTGTATTATATGCCAAGCTATAAAATAGTAGTATTTTTGCATCAGATAAAAACCGCTATCTGTCTAGTGCGATATCAATATCTCACTCGTATCCATCCACGCTAATATTTAATTTGTTCGGTACTATATGAGTTCACATTGCTTTGCCACATTGAACTAGAGTTGAAACAATCGTAACATGTGATCAACTAAATGCTTTTGTTAAACATTCCATGACGTTATCCCCTATATCCCTCAACAAATCTCTCTGATAAATGGAACTATTTTTTTATGCACAAGCTCATGACCATGGCTGTGCTTGGGTATACAAATTTGCACTTTATATTCAAATTTCGAGTTGAGCCATGTGGTCAACTGCATGAGCGGAGCATTTAATAGACAGAACATCTACACTTTTTGGTTGGATATGGTACTTATCTCATTCGTGATGACAATAAAACGAATTTCCACTCGTTGTAATTCATTTTGTTGTCATCACTCATGAGATAATTTCCATATCCAAACAAAAAAGTGTGTACATCCTCTATGCGTTAAACACATAGCAATGAAGATCGTTCGTTATCAGTTTGTCTTGTTAAGATAATTATACAGAACATTTGTGAAAGCAGAACATTGCGCATATGTATATGTGTCATGTGTCAGTGCACATTGAAGAGCACACGCATGTAGGGTCCATATATAAGTGTGTCATGCATATTTAGATCATTACAGTGCGAGAAAAGTAAACATATCCAATGGACAGAATACGGCCTGATACGATTGCTGAAAGAGATTCTTGAGTGTATACGTAGTCACCATAACACCACTAACTCGCAATAATTCAATTTATACTGTAAGGTCCAATGTATCATATCAAATAATTCGTTAGTTGTAAATAAGTACATGTATATGCAAGTATGCAAGTTGGAATGGGAATGTTCATTTAATGTTATCAACAAGTGCATTAGAGGGAAGGATTTCCAAGCTACAGGGTGATAATGCTGAATTACGAGCGAGGTTCGATAAACTTGAGACGGACAGCAGGAAGCATGTTATGCGGATCTATCAGCTCGAATCAGATCTCGATGATTTAAAAGAGTGTGGGATGCGGAACTCTTTACGTATCACCGGAATTAAGGAACGCCGAAATGAAGATATTGAGGAGACAGTACAAGAAATAGCCGAAAAAATGGGCGTTGTTGTTGAATCCAACGACATCGAAAGGCGTCACCGCTCAGGAAAGCCTGTAACCCCGAAATCGATATTAGTGAGATTCCAACACTATACAAAACGCAATTCGTTCTATCACGGGAGAGTGACACAGAAGGGCCCTAGAACGTATGGTCGGGTGTTCATAAACAAGAACATGACCAATCGACGATCACAGATGAACGGCGAATGTCGAAAACTCAAGAAATCGACTCGACGTGGACATTTAACGTTGTCCTCTTCGCCAAGGACTGGTAATAATATGTACACATGATTGACAGCTTCTATAAGTTTGATGACTTTAAGAGACAACTCTTCAGTCCCTGAAGCCAGCCTATATATTTGCAAGGCAATCAGAGACTGTGTGCACAGAGCAACAACATCAAATTCGGGCAATAAGTGCCCGTACAGTTCAATAATCTCTCTACATGTAGATATGTTCTCCCGTTAACATCATGCCTACACTGTAGAATATGACCTGTCATACACTATTACTCAATAAACCCGCTCACAACTACGGTAGTACATGTGCCATATACATGACACCACATATACGAGTGGTGTTATACACAACGGCTAACTACCTTGAAGAACGCAATATACCAATATTATCGAAATATGTAAATGTACCTGACACGATTCCACCTTATAGAACTAAGCTTCCCCCAGCAGCATCCCTTCATATTTCGTATTTTCAGAAGGGGTGCATTTTGGGGGTGAAGGTTACTTCTGTCCCTTTCAGTAAGGGACAAGGATGAAATCGTGCCAGACAGTATTATAATAATTACCGGTATGCATAACTATAATGCCATACATTTCATCGCGATATAGTTAGTCGATATGCACACTATAGCCATATCAAAACCACATTGAAATATTGTGTAGTATTTATCTTGAAAACATTTAAATGCATCTGACACTGGTGCACGTTCTATAACTAGCCTCCCCGTAATCATCCCTTCATCTTTCGATTTTTCAGAAGGGATGTACCATGGGGCGAAGGATACTTCTGCCCCATGAATCCAGTAAAGGAACAAGGGTGAACTTGTGTCGTGTGACAGATATCACCATAGACAACGTCATACCTACAACTCGCATAATTATCACCATGATATGTTCAGACGATATTCAAAACCAGCTTTAAATTACGCAACTATGCTATGATGTCGTTTTCGTTGAGTTTTTGTTAATAGCTTAATTGTGTCATAAAAACCTTTCAGAATTAATACATATCTGAAAGCACAAGCTGTGCACGTGACTCATAACACAAACTTCATGCAATGTGGAATAGTTTCACTTCGGAGTCCGAACATTACGGGAACATTGTCTCCTGTCTTCTGAACGATAATTATATTATGACAACAAGGCGAAAAATTACCTTAACATCGGAAACAGTTTATTATCACAGGGAAGAATCTGTTTTATCAAGAAACATGTTATCAGTATAAAAACGTTCTCAAATTCGGAGACAAAATGGTTTATCAATTCTGATATATAATGCAGACGCAAGTGGTCCGATTGTCAACCAGAAATTGACTAATTATTCAAAAGGAATATGTAGCACACCAACCATTCAATCAAGATTTGATTGAATGGTAATTGGTAGGTAATCATCGCATTGAATGTGGCTCAGTTCCTCTTTCCTCTGGGTGTGAACCGGTTTATAAATATGTCATAACCCGCCTGGGTATATTACAGGAATACAAATCGCAGCTCTAAAGCGCCTTGATATGTATGTATTGTACAGCTACCCAAGCGGGTTATAACCTTTACTTATAACCATAATCCTACCCATAACCGTAACCCTAAACAGAAACCACATCTGCATGCAATCGATTCTGCTCTAAAGATTCATGGATCCTGCATCCTTTGACTGTTGTGGGTTTGCCATTGTGGACTGATATCAATGTCAACTGTCCTGATTCGATATATTGCCCATGTTCAGTGTTTTTCGCAAATGGGGGTTCATAAATATTGTTATGCACGCAGCCGCCTTTATGCACACATCTGTAGATATTAAATAGAAAGTGATTAGTTGATTGAACTGGTGGCGTGAAATAATTCATGAGAGACAAGGACGTTGTACAAGCACGAAAGCTCGAGTGTTTTACAAAATAATTCATGCATCGAATTAATTATTTCACGTCGCCAGTTCAATTATTCGGTTTATTATATTCCACACTAAACAATTGATTTACCAGAAATCTGAATACTACCACCGTGATACCCATGACGCAATGATAGTATAGCACGTATGAAGGCACAACGCGCGAGTTAAAGTGTCATAATTCACTTATAGTGAACTTATCATTTATAATCACTCGAGATATCGAGGTAAATCACACATAGGAATGCATCAAACCATTAATACCGTAGTTTTAAATGGCACAGACAATTTCAAATGAATTATTATGTACAGTTTGCTTTCTCAGAAAATGAATTAAATCCAAGCAATGCACTAGATTAAAATAATCGCATTATGTGTACGTGTTGGCAGTGTTCAGCCCAGCGTAGTGGGGGGGGGGTTACACGAATTCCACGTTGCAGTTTGAGAATACCTATGATCAGTCAAGAAAAATAACCCGTGGCATGATTTCGAAAATATGATAGAGTTACGCCCCATGGATAACCAAATGCTTATGCCATGGTAATTTCCCTGAAACTAGGAAATTTGCAATCTATTAGTCTTGCCCTGATACTGTACAAATAAGTGTGACATGCATGCGAAAAGCTCAGAGCTTGTGCATGGTTGTATAATTAGGTTACAAAATAAGTATATTCAGGTACGTGGCTGGATGGTCTCCATTTGGGAGATGTCTGAGTATGTTATGACTGATTGATTGATTGATTGGGGTTTTATGTCGCTTTAGCCACTAAGGCCATTGCCAGTTTTAGTAGTGGAGGAAATCCGCACACTTACGGCTAATCTAACAGTGATTTCAATGGCTGATAAACTCGTCCACCATGTGCGGCAAACCACCGGCCATCGACAAGTAACTGGCAACTTCACCAGATAACGATTTCGTACAAAGTCCACGATGAAAACATGTTATGTGGATTTGAACCCTTATCGCCAGCGCTGGAAGGCGAAACGGCTTGGAGTTGTACCCCTAACCGATTGAGCCACCGAGGCCCCCGAGTATGTTGTGACACCCCTTCCCATAAATCAATAAAAAATATCCACCTCCCTCGTCACTTTGATTCTAATAAAATTTACTGAGACACGAACTATTTTGTTTATCGGGCCTTCGTATTAGTGTTGTATATATATTCTTCGGAATGAATTATTCAAATGTGTCAATGTCCATTTCTTAACTCTTCCAGAGGACAACCATGACACGAAAAACAGCTGTTGTACATCTTTCCCTCGCTGTCCATCCCAGGTCACGAACACTTGGTCAACTTGGTGACAGATACTGTTTGGCAAGAGATCGGGCGATGTAAACATGTTGGTAAATGGCCCAATGTAGGTTGGTAAGTTGATGGCTAATAATCAGCCTCCAGTTGACCTGTCTATGAGTTTGTTATTATAAACATGCCATCTGGAAGCTGTGAATTGTCTTGTATATTACTTGCCAACCTGACTCCAAGGGTACAGAAAGCTGTTTACTTATCTCAGTTATGCTGAACGGTGTCGATTTAGTCAGTTGTTGATCCTGCTTATTGTCTAATTCACATGTAAGTGAAAGCTATGTTTGTTCGGGAATAGTTCATCGCGCATAGAACAGTCATACGTCTTTCGTGAAGGGAGATAAGCCTTGCTTGGAGCAAAGTACTAGATTAGAAATAATCGCATTATGTGTACGTGTTGGCAGTGTTCAGCCAAGCGTATATAGTGGGTGGGGGCTACATGAACTCCACGTTGCAGTTTGAGAATACCTCTGATCAATCAAGAAAAATAACTCGTGGCATGATTTCGAAAATCTGATAGAGTTACGCCCCATGGATCACCAAATGCTTATACCATGGTCATTTCTCTGAAACTAGGAAATTTGCAATTTATTAGTCTTGCTATGATACTGTACAAATAAGTGTGACATGCCTGCGAACAGCTCAGAGCTTGTGCATGGTTGTATAAGGGTACAAAATAAGTATATTCAGGTACGTGGCTGGATGGTCTCCATTTGGGAGATGTCTGAGTATGTTATGACACCCCCTCCCATAAATCAATAAAATTATCTACCTCCCTCGTCACTTTGATTCTATTAAAATTTACTGAGAAACGAGTTATTTTGTTTATCTGGCCTTAGTATTTGTTCTGTATGTATATTCTTCGGAATAAAATATTCAAACGTGTCAGTGTCCATTTCTTAACTCTTCCAGAGGAAAACCATGATACGAAAAACAGATGGTGTACACCTTTCTCCTGTTGTCCATCCCAGGTCACGAACACTGTGTCAACTTGGTGACAGATAATGTTTGGCAAGAGATCGGGCGATGTAAACATGTTGGTAAATGGCCCAAGGCAGGTTGTTAAGTTAGTGGCTAATACTCAGCCTCCAGTTGACCTGTCTACATTTTTTGTTTATCATAAACATGCCAACTGGAGGCTGAGTATTGGCTAGTAAATTACTTGCCAACCTGACTCCAAGGGTATATAAATCTGTTTACATATCTCAGTTATGCGTAACGGCGTCGAGTTAGTTAGTTGTTTATCCTGCTTATTGTCTAATTCACATAAGTGCAAACTATGTTTGTTCGGGAATAGTTCATCGCGCATAGAACTGTCATGCTTCCTTCATCAAGGGAGATAAACCCTGCTTGGAGTTTACATAGAACCATTAAGACCGTAGTTTTAAATGACACGGACAATTTCAAATGTATATGTACAGTTTGCTATCTCATCCATGCAAAGTACTAGATTAAACATAACGATATTATGTGTACGTGTTGGCAGTGTTCAGCCCAGCGTAGTAGGGGCTACATGAATTCCACTTTGCAGTTCGAGATTACCTCTGATCAATCAAGAAAAATAACTCGTGGCATGATTTCGAAAATCTGATAGATTTACGCCCCATGGATCGCCAAAATTAATGCTTATACCATTGTTATTTCCCTTAAACTTGGAAATTTGCAATATATTAGTCTTGCCCTGATATTTTACAAATACGTGTGGCATGTTATCGAAAAGATTGTGCGTGGTTGTATAAGGTTACAAAATAAGTATATTCAGGTACGTGGCTGGATGGACTCCATTTGGGGATGTCTGACTCTGTTATGACCCCCTCCCATTCATACCAACTCATGCAACTTCGGAAAACTTGGAATTTTCAAACTGGAGGCGAGGGATGGGGAGGAGTGGTGGTCAAACAATGTTTGGCCGTACAACCTAGAGATAATGTCATTTTAACATCAAATCTGCTAAATATCCGGTATATGTTAAAATATTGCATAAGCATTCACAGACATATGGAACTGAGCGAATCACATACATCAACCTGTAATAGGTAGTTGATATGAAACAAACAGTCAGTGGTTAAAATTCAAAATTATTCTTATTTTTGAATTTCTAGTGGGTGTCGAAAAATG
Organism: Siphonodentalium dalli; assembly: GCA_032622095.1. Taxonomy (NCBI): domain Eukaryota; kingdom Metazoa; phylum Mollusca; class Scaphopoda; order Gadilida; family Siphonodentaliidae; genus Siphonodentalium; species Siphonodentalium dalli. The sequence continues at coordinate 60,189,785 of CP136062.1, forward strand.
GTCGGAAAAAACTTGCTAAAATGAAAACAAAATTTGGGTCCCAAAAATAATCAAAGGTTAAATGTATCACATGTAGCTGAACAGAGACTTATTAGTAACAAGAAAATGGACTGGAAATATTCGAATTTGTATTATGAAACAACACACTTCGCCATAACACTGGTTGGAAAGTCGTATACTTTCCTAATTTTCGTACAAAATTGTCTATCAGGTGAATATTTTCCATCCATGGGCTATATATATAAAGAAATTGAAACTGATCGAAACAGGTGGAAAATTCCAACCATGAGACGGGGGTGGAGTGACAATTAAATTAAAGTTGCCACCATTGGAAATTGAGGGTATGGGAGGCTGGTCTAGTTGAAAATTAGAAATAAAACGCCCCAACGAAATCGATCTATCTACGTCCCTGATGAAATATAATTTGACCCTGACATACAGTGTCAAAGTTTCTTTAATTATAGAGGTTGAATCGGAACGTTCCAATTATTAAACGACAAAGGCACAACATAGTCATTAAAAGATAAAAGTTATGTGAAAGGTACTCAATCCGATTCGATGGTCCCCATATCATCATATTCCAACAACAACAATTTTTTGTTAAATGTCGCTTCAGTTATCATAGTCGATTAATTGCCCAAAAATAATGCTAACCACAGTCAAGTGTTATTTATCAACATTTTGTTCAACGAACTTTGGCCGTTTGTCAATTATCTGACACGCAAAAGCCACATGATTATAGTGTTATCCATTTTCATCCGCAATTTGGTCCGAGGCCGTCTTCTCGGATGATTTTGACCAGGCCACTAATAAGTACCGGTGGTGAAATATAATAGATTTCAAAAATCGATATCAGATCACTCTGAGCTTCGATGGGTTGGTTCCTCGACTTGAATCAAATATTTATTACCCCCGAAGCCAAAGAAATAGTAATTTGCGAGCGTTAATTCGGAATATGCATCTTCTTTAAACTTAAAGGCACGGGTGGGCTTAGTTATCTATACTAACAAAACTCAATTGTGTTCATATGTTTCTTAAATTCCTTATTTGGAAATTTGTATATTTCACTGAAATAAAGGGTGTTGTAGGGTGGCCGCGAAACTCTCTTTCCACACACACCCACCCTGATCCACCAATGCCGCAGTCCAGAGGGATACATATAGGGAACCCATGCCAGTTCTCGACCCTTTACCGATTTATGTCAAACAAAGAGTTGTGTGGGGTAGCCAACAAGACACCCCATATATTCACCAAACACATCCGATTCAAAATGGCCGCCACCCAGAGGTGTCCAAATAGGGGACCACTGGGTTTGAACCTTCCAACTGTTGTAAATTTCCAACCAACCTGAAAACACCTAATGTTGGCATCTTTCCAATTGATAGCAATTTCAGACCAAACTTTAGATTAAATATATAAACGATTTACTAGTGTTGGTCTAGAACAACAACAACTGTCCCAATAATTAGTTGTTGGAAATAAACCAAATATAACAATTTCAACCTATAAGTGGTTTTAAATGCTGTGTGAGGCATGCCATTTGCATCTGTTGAAAATTTTGACCAAAGTTGGAGTGAGACCCCCACTCCTCCCTGTCGCCACGTCCCTCGTGTGGAACGTGTAATGCACCTCTTTGATAATATCCCCGACACCAGTGCACCACGTCCCTGCTTATCAGCAAAATATCTTGATGGACACAGCGAAGCATCGAAATCAACATGAGAGTACACTGAGGTTTTTATATAATATACATAATGGCCTTTTATTGAGTGGGGGCGTAAATTTCTTATATAAACTTCTCACATTTACGCTTCCTGAGCTAAATTTCTGGGCATGGTAGACGTTTTCTCGCCGGAAAGCACAGGAGCCTCGCGATTGCGTACAGGGTGATTATGAGAGTTCGGACGGATTTAGCAGGAGCGTTGCCCCCCCCCCCCCCAGTGAACAAGGTTTTGGAAAGAATGTAGTGGTCGTAGAATGAAAATCTGGCATTTTCTCAATAACCAAGATGTTGACGAAGTAATAAATTTTAGGGTAATTGATTAGTTGTGCAAACACTGCTGAACATAAGGGTAGCTTATGGTATGATATGAATAAATCTATGTATTTATGGGTGGTTCATCCTTTTTATAGAGATTTCACTGCCTTTGGTATGAGATGGCTGCCAAAATGGCTATAGATGGGATGACATATATCACATATATATAATTGTAAATGATTGCAGTGTGGCATTATAGTTAAACTAGCTAACAGGTGAACATCATGTCTTTTACGGTATTCTAATGTTGAATTGCATTTTAGTCTGAAATTTATTTTAATAAGTAAGGGTTATAGAGCATAGTTCTTTACCAGAATCAATTGAGTCGAAGACGAAATTCATTCTGGTAAAGAACTTTTCGCATGCTCTGACCAACTTATAGCACAATTGACCGCATATAATGGGATTAGCTGGAAATCGCTGCTGAGCGTGTGTTGACACCGACACACAACATATGCGCTTGCCGACTTAGAACTTGCCTTGTAAATTGGTGTGCTTTACCAAAAATCAGGGAACGATTTGCTCTAATCAACAGAAATGTACAGATTGAATATGGTTTTCAAAATTTGTTATCAACATTTGAACAGCTTATCTGATTTAAGTGACCAAACTATGGAACTTGCTAAACACTTTCACTGAATGGAATGACCAGCTGTTAGCGTCATGCAGCATCCGCATTTTGCGATCTTAAATTGGGTATTGCATATGTGCATAGTAAAACAATCATGTTGTCATCAGATGAGAGGTATAGGTTATAACCCTTGGGTATATGTACAAAAAATATCGGCCATCGCGCGTTAGCCCCGCGGTCTGTATTTCTTGGACAGATACCCAAGCGGGTTATAACATATTTATAAACCGATTCACACCCAGAGGAAAGGGAATTAAGCCACATTCAATACGATGATTACATATCAATTAATATTCAATCAAAGGTTAATTGAATGGTGTGTGGTGTTACATATTTCAGTTGAACAATTAGTCAAATAGTCGTTGACAATCGGATCACTTGCGTTAACATTATTTATCAGCGTTGATAAACCATTTTGTCTCCGAGTTTGAAAACGTTTTTGTACTGACGACGTGTTTCCGGATAAACATATTCTACCTTGTGATAATAAACTGTTTCGGCTGTTAAGGTTATTTTGTCTTTTGTCATAATGGAATTATCGTTCAAAACACAGGAGGCATTGTTCCGGAAGTGTTCGGACTCCGAAATGAATCTATTCCATATTGCATGAAGTTTGTGTTATGGAATATCAATTTGCCATTCATGAAAAAAGACGTAAACAAACCTGTACTTATTGTCTGGATTTTCCGCGTACATGCATGCATATGTGAACAGTTTGTGGAATGTTCTCATTCCCAAGATCACTCCGTGATTATTGTGGATTATACATTCCAAACAGGTTTGGATTTCGTTCAGTTTACTTCCAATCACCCCGTCCATCCCGACAAACCAAACAATATTCAATGAAAGTGTTGGGCGTCCACCCATGCAGATCACCCCTCTATATGTGACCGCTACTAATGATACCGGTATGATCCGTGCTTTAACTTCACGAGTGACTGGTGTGATCATTATCATGGCGTATTGTTCTAATATAACACTTTCCGCTCCGATCCCCTTTTAGCTTACTATCCAATTAATGTCAATGTCTGTGTGATGTATAGCTCAAGTCTATATTTTGTCCCGTCGAAATACAGATTCATACAAGAAATATTGTTCATTAATTGGAGCAATTTGATTGACCCGAAGGGTGTGAACCGGTTTATAAATGACCATATATATTTCAGATGTAATCAATTCTTTCAAATGGACCATGACAACTCATCTCACAAAAAGTGTTAGGAAATTATGGAATCATAACTATTCAATAGTAGAATGAGCCTATGTTAATTTTGATTGGTCATAGTTGCAGCGCGTGTAGGTTGAAGAAGATGGGGGTCTATAATTTCCCTAACATTTTTCTTTATAATAGCTAATAGCCCTCATAACTTACCATTCTTAAGATATTTTCATTTTCAATTCCACCCCAGGTTAAGTGGTTCTGTTAAATTTACACCATGCTGATGGGTACTGCTAGATTGGTATGATACGTGTAGGTCAAAGCGATTATGTTTTGAAAGAGTACCATCATTTTACCTAAAGTTTGTCATTTTTGCATTGTGTTTCCTAAGCCGAGCGATTTGTACAAAGGCCAGTGTCTGTATGAAACATTCGACAACATATATATTTCAAAAATATTTAATAATGGGTACACTGGTGTTCGCTAAACAACATGAATAGTCATCTTAATTAAATAATTAAATGGGCTCTTCGCTAATAACATCTGGGCTCCGGGAAACAATTAATAGTGACATATGCAACACAAATGAAAACTACATAGTAACATTCCTCAATCATAGATTATAACTTGACAACCATAGTGTTAGAGTCCGAGTAGGCATGGCCATAGCATGTTTTTCTTCAAAAACAGCAGAGTGCAGACCATAAATTTCACTAGAATATCGTTATGGTATGTACACCACACACATAAAGCCGCAAAGCGACTGACACACATACATATATATGTCTCATGTACCTATAACATAAGACCAAACCGTTTACAGTTCTTTTACATTTTTGGAGTGGAAATTTATATGGCACATATACATACATACAAAACTAAAAGTAAAATTAAAGGGACGAAACAAAAAATACGATTGTGCATAAATAATGGAGATCTATATTGCGTTATATAATCCACAGATCCACAAAAAAAACATCTGACAAAATATGGTGTATGACTATTTGTGATTACTCACTGACTGCAATCTCTTGTATGGCCAGTCTGGCATCATAGAGGGACGTTCTTCTGGGTCAGCAAACCAAGTTTCTAATGGGCTGTACAATTTAACAGCATTAATAGTCATTGGTAATGTTTTCATTTTCACTTGATAAGTTGACACACGAGAGAGTGTTGCATAGCTTGGATACGGTATGCGGCTGATACGGACCCTGGCTCTTACGGATCCTGGCTCTTACGGACCCTGGCTTTTACGGACCTCCGGCTCATACGCACCCTGGTCTATACGGACCCCGGCTGTTACGGACCCTGGCTTTTACTGAGCTCCGGCTCATACGGACCTCATTCAAATTAAATTAAAATTTATTTTATTTATATTTTATTTTTTATATATCTTCCAAATTTTGTATATCTTTTAAATTTATCTTTCACTTTTTTACTTTCGGATCATTTACTTTTAACTTATATTAACTTATATTTTAAATTGTCAAGCTATGTAATACTCTCTCGTGTGTCAACTTTCCAGTGAAAATGATCGCATTGCCAGTGACTATTAATGCTGTTAAATTTTATAATGCAGCCCATTATAAACTGCTTTCGCTGACCCAGAAGCACTTCACTTTTTTATGCCAGACTGACCATGAGAATATACACATACAAGACATTGAAGTTAGTGACTAATCACAAATAGTCATACCTGAGTTCATGTAAGGTTAATAGAAAATTATTTGGAAAGCTTGATTCTAAAGTGTCTAGCGTTATGGGCTTGGAATACAGAACACAATCATGTTATATTGTGAGTTGCGAGGGATTTAGAAGAAAAATACGAGCAAACATAAACATAAATATGTAGCTTTGTATGGTAAGAATAGCTCTGCATTGCAACTGGTGCTTGTATTTTCTTCTAACTCACTCTGTACTCACAATATAACAGGATTGTTTCTGCATTCCAATTCCATACAGCTAGACACTTTAGAATCAAGCTTGCCAAATAAGTTTAAAATGAACCTAACATGAACTCACTCAGTTGACTGCAAGGAGCGAGTGTCATGTTGGTGTGTAGATTTATTATAACCCGACTAAGAGGAAGGATTAGTTTAAAGACATGTTATGGACTTGTTTGGGTCCGTGACACTGATAAGTTAGTACTATGCCAAACTGGGGAATGTAGCATTTTACTAACATCGCCGATAATTTCATAGAAATCGACTGTACCACTCCATAGAAAACATCGTCTGAACTACGCTCAATTGTAAATATTTACATCTCGATTCGGGACGCCACTATCTGCGATAAACTAACACAAATTTATTTAACCACTGAGCGTCACTGCATTTATTTAATATATAAGAATAACGGTGTCTGTGGTCAATTTGGATTAATATTTGTAAAAATAACAACTTTGAGCAAGATTATTCTCTATTTCTATTTCATCACCAAACCGGAGTGTTTAACATCACTTTTAGTCTTTATTACTGGATAGCACAACAATAACCAACAAACATGAATTTATTGGTTTTGAACATGTGTGTGAACATGTTTATTTTCACCATTTTGTGATGGAGAATAATGTGCAGCATCGTGGAACGAGTCTTTCTCACAAGTTATTTATTTGTGCTTAATATGTATATCCATTTTAGTCGATACTACTGAATATTTAAGTGAAATGGTACATTATAATTGTTTCTGTTTTATACCAGACGGAATGGCGCACCTTATCCTTCCGTTAGTAGTTTCATGTACACTTGTTTGATTTGTGCTGGTCTCAAAAGTGTTGTCAGACAATTTGTGATGTATATTTTATTAGAGCTTGATCATGTTGTGCATCTTGCATAGTGCAGTACATTTCTTCAATTTTATTTCAGGAGGAATGAAGCATTTGCAATTTTCAACAATCTATAATTTGTGCATTTTTGCGTTATTAGCTGTTTCAGTTTTTATTTGTTTGTCAGCATTTTCAATTGATTCATCAATGATTTTATTTGCTTCAGTTGTCACTGATTCTTTTGTGACTTTTGTCAGCATTTTCATTTTGTTAAACAATTTAATTGCTTTCATCTGTGACTTCACATGTTTAAATTTTCAGTTTCATTTTGTTCAAATATTTCATGCTCTGAGTCATGAGGTGCAGTCGTGCTCATTTTGCGTATCATGCATTGTGTCTAATTGTTGTCTAACTCATCTCTTATCGACGTCGATTCTGGAGTCACTGGACTTCCTAAATCAACAAACTTTGCTGTGTGTTGACATGGCATATTTTGCGACGTGGATGAGCGACCATAATTCACAGACAAAAACGTGGCACTTGAGCTTTGTTTTTGGCTGTATTATTTACTGCCCTATTAGTTAGACTCTCACGGGAACGTTTATCAGCCGTTATCTGTTTCTTCTTTCTTCTCTGCATGATCACCACTCATCGCTCTCTTAGGCATCTGAAATGTTCAGAAAATAATATTCAGCCATCATGGTATTTTCTTCAGTCATATTAACCACAAATCAACTCCTTTATATATCAGTAATTACAAATGCATGATTTGCGAAATTAAACCTGCTCGGTCAAACTCAGCAGACTTGAGCAGAACAGATACTGGTAACAATAACAGACAACACTAAAACCATTATGTTTTTGTGAACGTCCCTCATATAACACTGTCTGTCTCTTGTCTGGTTGGACTTTCTTAAAGTTACTCAACGTAGCAAACTTGAGGGGTATATTTTCTCAAAATAAGATTTAAATATTTTTTAGCAGTGCTCCTATAGTACCTGAGGTTGGACCTCAAAGTTTGAACTGAGTTCCATCCTATAGTTATTGTCCTGAATGGCTATACCATAGTAAACATAAATATAGCATTATGTGTTCAGTTAATTTGCATTAATGGGTATGATTCATTGATTTAACAAGAGCATATCCAGGGTCTGGCAACGTATGCCTGTGGCAATTCGAACATTCGAAGTGTTATAACTCTGGTAACAAATGTGAACTTTACCTGCTACATGAAGTAAACTCGCCATATTTCATTCCATTCAGTTCCGAGTTACTGAAGTTATCATCAGCAAACAAACAAAATTAGTGCAAATTCCAACAAAAAGGGTCATAACTCTGGTGAAAATTGGCGGCCTAGACCCAAATTCAAACATGACCTATAATGTGTGCTAGTTAACCCACATACGCAATTTCATTACATTATATTGACACTATCTAAAGTTACCACCCGGAAACCAGAAGTGAACAGACGAACAGACAGACGGGCGGATGGACCAATAACTGTTTACATAATACATATAACAGGCATATAAAACACTTCTGGAATAATTTAACGTTGGCCTCAACCCGCTCTTGTCTCATAAGTAACATTTCACAAAACATGCATGGCACTTTCTAGTTGAGTAGACTCGACCTTAGCCATTTCTGCTGCCATTCGAAGGACATTGAGCGCAATCAGTCTGGTATGTGTGTCATGTTATTAAGGCCTATGCACGTTTTGATAAAAAATTCCTGACATATAAAAATATTTCTTGTTTTAAATTTGCTACATGCGTCATAATATTTATTACAATCAGCCAGTTGAACATTATAAGTCCACTTTCATGACATGAAACATCTCACTGTTTTAATATGCAAACAAGGGCAACGCCAAGCGTGGGCCAATGTCCCTGACAGTACGCTCAAATATTGGCTATATCTAGAGAGACATTTAAGTAATAGTGGTGCATTTCTCTCAGTTTAACCACGGGTCATAACTCTGGCAAAGGACCATAGCTCTGGAAAAAGTGTGGACAAAACAAACCCATGTCATATCTCTGCCAAGGGCCGTAACTCTGGGAAAAAATTCAGACAAAACCTGCACTATGAAGGACGAACGGTCGAAGGTCTCCACTATATTCCCCGAATCCTCAATTCACAAATGTCCTAGTCATACAATACACATGATATTATGATGCGAGTTTATTGTTCATATTTCAAAATTGTCTCACACCGGGGCGAACCTTGATCGGGCCGATGTGTCCTGGTCCCTCCCCATGGTCAATAAAACACTGCTAATTAGTTTAAGGTAACAATAATTTACTATATTTGGTCGAAAATTGTGGCCATCAGTTGGACATTTTCCATCCCAAGGGTTCGTGTGAGGTTTCAAATAGTGTTCGGTATTCGACGGATTTCGGTATTCGAATAACGAGCGAATATTCGAATAGTATTCGAATATTTAGATAAATTATAAAATTATATAGATAACATATTTTGGAACCAATTTATTATTTAATGAAATAGCATATTTATCCATGCACATGCTATACAGAAGAAAAAAAAGTCTGTTTGCTTAATAGCAAGAGTTTATCGGTTTATGAAGTTCAAGTAGTCAATGTCCCATGGTTCCACAAGTTGGTCGTAGTGCCACAATAACTAAGAACATGATCTGGATTGAGCTTGCATGTTGCCTTTTTGGTTTTGGCATCCAACGTGAAGTGAGTCCATATATCTGATTTCTTCGAATTTGACGCCATTCGAATATTTATTTTTACGAGCGAATATTCGAACATTCGAATATTCGGACCGAACACTTGTTTGAAATTCAAACACCAGGAAAGCTTGAGGCCAGTCTAGATGCTAGGATTTTGCGATTGTCTTGTTTAGATTTAAACTTTGATCGGCAACAGTTGTGTCCTGGTCTATCGCCCGTAGGCGTGTGTATTTGTCTGGAGGATGTTAGGATGTATTCAATTTTCAGGTTCAAAATTCTGAATGCTGTCATACTGGTTATATAGAACTATGTTTCATGCTAATGCTACCAGGCCCGAACACTGAGGTGGACGGGTGGTGTGCGAATCGAATTATGCAAAAACTTGAGTTTGGTCTGTTCAATGGTGTGGGTTGCAGTTGTAATTCTCAATGTGGACATCCCCAACGGAGACACTCTAGTCACAGCCACGTCCCTATTCGCTATGCACACAGTATAGTCGGTGAAAATGTCACAGGCAGTACACTGCACTGTTGCACCATTCAAAACACTTGAGTTCTCGCTGAGATTACCGCATTCGAGACAAGGGTGCATGCCTCGCTTATCTTATGTCAAGTAAATTTCTTTATCAACCAATATTTGTGAAGCGCACATCGAGTGGTTTCATGTTTGGTTTACCTCACAGAAAAACTTTCAACTGTAAGTGAACTGCACTAACTTGGACCCTGGACACTTGGTGCGCTTGCTCTTATGACAAAGCGATGTCAAATTTCTTATACATTGTACATAACACAGATTGTCAAGCAGACTGCATCTATCATTGCATATGTAAAATACGCACAGTTGAGTGTGACGAGAAAATAACAAAGAAGAAAATAAAAAAAAAACGACATACTTAAAATGATAAAGCCAATGCATCCGATATATTGCAATCCGTGTATACATGTACATGCATTTTTGAATAGCTCTGGTCATTGCTTTTGGTTCATTCCATTGTAACGAACTACTGTCATATTAATGCTGGAGTGTCAATTGTTGAAGATGCCACACCTTTTAACTATCACCTTCTTAGGAAGGCATTCCGAGCTGATAGTATTCAGAATTCCTGGATTTCAAATAGAATGCTAGTAACTTTCAACAGTTTTCTACTGAAGCAGACCGTGATAACATAACCGGAGGTTAGGTCAGCAAAGAAGAATTTAATTAGTTTTTTTCTTATTTTCTTATACATGTCATAATGTCCATTTATTCATGGATTACCACTCAGTTGGGAGGAGTTCAGCTGATTGGTTTTGGTGGGATCCCCGTGTAAATTATCCAAGCAATTGTAAACATGAGATGAATCAAGCCTAACCTAATTAAACATTCTAGTTTATAACATTAACATTCCCTTTTAGCGTTACCAAATTAGTATGTGAATGTACCTGTACACACTGTGTACCGCCGTACCTAGTTTGTATATATTATTCTGGGTCGAAACCCCATGACATGTTTATGTGAAAGCCTGGTACAACTATACAAGAGGGACATAATTAGTTAGGAATGCAACTGTAATAGCTAACCAAGTTCCAGGCTTAGATAAATGCACACATTGCCTGTACTGCACCTGCTCATATCTGAGTTATAAAAAAATCATGTTGAAACAGTCACATATAACCCCCACAGAATTAAGCTGGAGGTAAATTGGTAACATTTGGATGGGGAATTCAGTGATACTTTTGGGGGAAAGTTTATCAAATCGTTACAGAGCGTAGGTGACCATATAATTTCGTATTGGAAATATTGAATGTTTATCTAGTGACAACGCAGAGCAGCATTTTGATTTTGGTTATTATTAGGAAGTAGGCCAACAGTAAATGATTGTTTACAAATATTTCCATCAAACTTCAAATGTTACAAAATAAAATTAAAAAAACTCCACGTCGCGTTGTCACTAAATATGTTAGCACTTTCCAACAAGACACGAAGCGGTCTTCTGCGCTTTGTAAGTATTGAGTAATACACTGAATTGTTCATGTAAATGGTACCACTTTACCTCCATCTTAATAACTATTTGGCAAAAGGTGGGGTTGGATTTCAAAATGGGACCCGCAACGCTGCTGATGCTAATCGACAAATAGCTCATATAATATATGTTGCACACCTGCGTTAACGTTGCGACTCCGACCCGAAATCCTCCCATCTCAGAGACTGCCCATAAGGTAATAGAAAATAGCTGAAATCATAGAAACATTTTCCCCGTCTTGCTCCCAGAATGAAACAAAACACTCAAACTGAGATATAGAGTTATACCCTTTCCATGAAAATAATAGGCTTCGACATACAGTCCAGATGAAACATAGAACATAAAACACGTCGATGCCTCAGCAAAACAACATATTAATAGTTGTTTTTACACCGGATAAGTTGATAACACACTGCCTTAGAGGTTTCTCTTTCAAATGATAATATGACATATATCAAAATCAGTTTATAGATTCCCTCGAATTCACTCCAAATAGATTCACATGAGCCTGTATATTTCCTGGGTTGATTATTAGTAATTACACTCCGTACACAACGGCTCGCGAAAGAATGGACCCCAATCGTAATTTCTAGCATAAATTAGGCCAATCTTACCTCCAGGTAGTCTTGATTGAAAGCTACAACATGCATGGTATAAACTACCAACATCAAAGTGAAAATAGTTATACCTTTTCGAGAGGGGAACGGGAACATTTTTAATGAATTTGACCAATATATTTCTTTTCTTGACGCTGGGTGAGCGCCGTGGCTTAGATACTATATGCAGAAGCCTGTCCATAACATAGTTGTTCATTTCATTCATATGGTGTCACCGTGTCAATTTCAATGAAAATCGATGAATAACGTCATCGTGTAACTTCCCCCTGAACCTGCACGAATGTATCTTCTGCTTTGTTCATAATGATGTGTTACCTTTCCGTTCCAGAAAATAGTATGATATTTATGGATTATCAAATGCATGTATATACTATGCAGTCTTATGATAACAATTAATTCCATATTACATATATGTTATTTCGTTTCGCACAGTACCACACAGTACCAAGTGCTGTACATTAAAGCACATGCAGTATAGAACGGTAAATTCGTGATGTCATTCTCATTATATTTCACATCAGGAATTTCGATCACATTTCACTCGCTCCAATGGGTGTGGACTGTAGTTACTATATAGTGTCGTAATTTGTTGTGTCTTGTTTTCTCAACAAAAGGTAAACTACCCGTTACTACCACTACGAATGAACTTACAATGCAGTTCAACATTCACAATTCTCATTTGCAATAACTGTAATCGAAAGACACAGTAACACATTTTCCGATTACGACATTAATGCTTTAAGCCCACCGATCTACTGAGCGACAAAAGTGGTCGCACAAATTCAAAAAGGAAGCATCGTATTAGATAATAATTGGTGACATCACAAAATCAGATATAGTCTATATACGACCGAAAGGCTTAGGTTCGTTATTAGCTAATACTTGGTGACGTCACAAAATAAGATATAGTCTATTTATACCATGACTCCCTATTGTACTGTGTACGAACATGCTATATAATAAATTTGTGCTGTACACCCTACTGTGTGTGAACAGGAGTCCGACCGTGGGTAACACGTTTCTACTGTGGGTAACACGTTTGAATGGCATTTCAATGGTTAAAGTTTATACCCATAGTAGAACTACATCCGAGTTGACCTTTCATTAACCTTCCGTGACCTCGATCAAAATGACTATTTTTAAAATGTAGCGCCTAGCGATGAAAACAATTTGATACTTTCGATTCAATTGAATATTATACTCTCTAATTCGATAAAAAAACGAACAGTTAATTCCGTGGAAATCACATCCAGATCAACAAATTGAACATATACCGTATTCCAAGAAATAGACGTAAAAAACTCGAACAACAAACGATGGATTTCAAAATGACTTTCGTGGTTTCCTGTTGACTGTACGGCGGAGAAAAAAAGTTCCCGCAATGTGTTATATTTATATTCATTAAATTCGTATTCCCATATATATTCATGTTGTTTATTTATGGCGGTTTCATTACAGTTTATTGTGAATTGGCTACAATGATACCATATTCGTACAATTGAATGTTGACCTAATTCAATGTATCAATACGCCTGATCAGCTGTGATAGTGTACGTCGATGTACAGCCAAGTGTGTGGAACACAACGGGGATGATTGTGAATGGTGCGACAGAATCATATTAATTTAAGTGGGTTTATTTAGATTTCATAGCATTTTTTGCTCCTGTACCGGTCATGGTATAAACAAAATACACAGGTAGTGTTTCTGAATACCAAATTTACACCACTCGTGGGATTGATGATTTACCACACTCGCTAAAGCTCGTGTGGTAAATCATCAATCCCACTCGTGGTGTAAATTTGGTATTCAGAAACACTACGTGTGTATTCTATATATACGACCCAAAGAGTCCGGCTTTGGTTCGTTTTAATGTGATCTGGAGGTTCGAACATGAAGTGGGCCTTTAATGAAATCATACACGAATCATGTATTTGAATGGTATAGTTTTTGAAGAGATAAGTAGATTGTTATTCCGCTGGCCATTGGGTTACATAATTTGTTGTGGCAAAATTGAAACTTCCCGTACAAGATGGCCGCCAAAAAGGCAGCCGGAAGTGGACTTTTTTCACTAATATCTTCTATATATGTTTCTGCTGTTTGAAACTGGTTGAGATTTGTGACTTTATTTTGTATTGATCATGTTTATTGATTATTGGAGCAATGCAATGTCACGTCATGCGGTCCCATCCCCTTCAGGTTCGATTTTACAGAATGCGATTAATTCATCCCACCAATATAGGTTGTTTCATTGTATTCCGGATGCAACTCTCCCACGATCGATGAAAGAGGACGAGCAGCGAGCTTACTATATTTAATACAAGCAGGTGCTAAGAAAGGTTACGTTTTGAGATAAAGTCATGATGACTGTAAATACATGTCGTGTTAAGTCATGGGTTTAACATATTGCCACTGTAGACACTGCCGCAGTACACACACACCAACATGCATGTGCGTTTTAATTTATTTTTATCAAAGCGACTATATATCCAGGTATAAACCACACGCGTCTCGATGTTGAAGTCATGAATCTGCTATGGGTATCAGGAAAAAATAAATCATTCATGAACGTCATTGCCTTGATAAATGGTTAATCTTATAAGATTGAGGTTTCCGTAATGCATTCTGCTACACCTATCCCTGGCCATTCCAGGTCACTGACGTCTGTTGAGATATCAATGCACTGAAAAACATGTATTAGACAAATAATGGCAGAACCGGCTATACTACACGTTGAACACGTATATGGTTATTGATCATTGATATCTGAACTGTAACGAGTATCATCTCCAAATTAAAATGATAATGGCTGGCGAACATTTCCAGTTCAATAACATATTACATAAATTAATACACGAAGCAATATAATATATAAGAAGTGAACGGCGGTTTCAATGTGGTCATGGGATTTTGACCGCGAGAAAATATCAGAAAACTGCATGAACCCCGAAGGGGTTCATGCGGAGTTTGCTGATTTTTAATCGCGGTCAAAACCCATGACCACGTTGAATCCGCCGTTTATTATTTACATTTATATACTTAAATTCATTATGAACTAGGATTGTCTGTCTTTCCCACTATATATTCATCTATTTAAATGAACGCATGGAGTTCAGTTTAGAAAGTTCGAATCCTCGTTTTTTGGAAAACCAAACATTTTGAGAATCCGTTCACGGAGAACGGAAAAAAACGCAATTTCACAGTTAAGTATACACACATGACAAAATGTCTTGTTTAGCTAGTAACTAATGTAGACGTGTTGATTTCAAGAATGATAATATCTGAAACTAACAATTAAGTTTCGACTGTGGATAAGAAATCGACAACACGCCGTTCTACCATAATGATATAGTTGTGAGGTTCGGGGGAATATTTGTAGCGGCAAGGAAAATGATAAAAGGCTATTGAGTAGCGGGTTTTTTTTAACATCAACGCTCAGTAACACCGGGCAACAACACTGATTATAGACCAAAATAAAATTATTACCAAATCCGGACGTACTAGATACTCAAGCAGTCGGCAATGTCCGACAATCTCCGGTCATTTCCGGGACCAATGTGTTCATAAACCTATGAACGACATTGAAGTGACGTCTCGTTACGTTCATAGGTTTATGAACGCATTGAATAAGGGGGCGTGTCTACCGTAGCGCTATGTGGAAATCGGAAGAGATATTAGGTGAATGTAAATATACATAAATAAATAATTAAAAAGGACTATAAACCTCTTTGCTGCTATGACGTCCATAACGATTATGGACGTAAAAGTGCACGCCGTGTGCCTTATGGTCCGTATGTACTATGAATGTACTTCAGCACACTAGCAGTAGGCCATTATTCATGACTGGAGCTCAGATATGGGTACATCGGAATAACTGTATCTCGAAGTTTCAAACAGTTTATGATGGTCCATGATTGTGAGCGATAATAGCCGTTCAACTGAGTCAGTTTTATGTCGTGATATTCTCGTTATATTTTTCCACTGGAAAATGGCATTAACGTCAGAAGCCCAGCACACGACGTCATAACGTCATTTAGCAGCGAATAGGTTAAACACAAGCTTGAGTGCCTAGTATGTTGAGTTTGCTCCCCATTGGAGTCGCGTCCCCCTCCGTGGGGTGTACTGTGTGGCGAACGGACGGGAATGACTAAATATTTAACTCTGCTCCGTGAGTTACATTCTCTATATAGTTGAATCTGGGCATGTAATATTCGGTTATAATTAACAAACTTACCCTGTTATCAAACGATGTACATACTTATCACGTGGCGTCGACACAAGCCATTTAAATATAATCGAAAATCCACAATTGTCGAAATATTAAAGGCCCTGATTACCTTCGCGGTGGGTATTGCTGTTAAACTTGTCACATCCGTTACAACCGCCATACACAGAAAGAATATTAAAATATAAACATATTTTGTTTTTATCAATCACAAATATTGTGTAAATAACATGTTGTTGTCAAGTTTGTACGCTTTGTTATGCAAGAAAATTCCAAAATGTTGCCGAACCGTTGACATAACACAGCGTATGAACTTGACAATAACATATTATTTACGCGATATTTACGACTGGCATAGCAACAAGATATGTATACATTTTAATATTCGTTCTGTTTATGGTGGTTTTAACGGTGTGGCTATTTTAACAGAATACCCAACGCGAAGGCCATCCGTGCCTTTAAAAGAAATCGAAGGCTAAAACACAGTTATAACTCGTTTTGTCTTACTGTGGCATAAACGCACATGGTGTTGACAGAAGTTGG
Organism: Siphonodentalium dalli; assembly: GCA_032622095.1. Taxonomy (NCBI): domain Eukaryota; kingdom Metazoa; phylum Mollusca; class Scaphopoda; order Gadilida; family Siphonodentaliidae; genus Siphonodentalium; species Siphonodentalium dalli. The sequence goes on from CP136062.1 coordinate 60,206,457, forward strand.
ACCTCGCACGTGAAAATGCGGACCATCTGGTGATAGAGTTTGTGATGGTTGCCTACGAACTCCGGCATTAAACTGTGCTAATCAGTGAAAGTCAAGACTTTACGCAGGGATCTCCAGAATTTATGCTGGAAATATCATAATTTTCCAAAGAAATACATGTGGTAATTTATAAATGGAATTTACGTGGTTATTGTCGAGTTCTTTCCTGAACAGATTCGGGAGTACTATTATGTATATGTATATCTCTATTGTATATAGCATTTGGCTACATATATAATCCATAGTTTCTTATTTACAATTGAATATTAGTAGCCATACGCCATCACAGCCATGGACACATTATGGGTGGTGCAACGTAAATATGAGGTCGTAGACTTCAGTGATCTCAGAAAACCAGCATTTATTGAATGTGTCACTGTGGACGACAATACTTGAATTGTAAAGCATGAGCCACGCAGATTGCATGCAGTACACGACTGAAATATTCCTCAATTCAAACACTTGAGTTTCACCAGATATTAATGCCGTCCAGAGAAGCCGCATGGCTCTTATCTGTTGTCACGAAAAGTTCGTTATTAACCAAGAATTGAGAAACATGCATCGTGTGTGTTTAGGTTTGATTTACCCCGAAGAAGCACGTTTCGTTGTTATTGAACTGCACTGCACTTGGACTTTGGACACTCAGTGCGCCTGAACTTATATAGGACAAAGCGATATCGAGTTTATATAATTGTGTACTCAGCACATATTTTCTGACAAGCTGTCTCTATTATTGCAACTATATATAACTATGCACGTTTGAGTGTGGCGACAAGACAAAAGAACAGAAGAAATGAAAAAGCAACAAAATAGCCTACATAAATAATAATAAGAACAATACCTTCCTGCGTCCGACAAATAGTGTAAAACGTGTACACATTTGTGATTAACTGGTCTTTGCTTTTTCTTCATTTTATTGTGACAAACTACTGCGTACACACCGATTACACTTGGTTAATCGGGGAACCAAAACTGGTTTCCTGGGAATCAAAACTGGTTCCCATGTTTGTCCTGGAAAGGAAAACAAACGAAGAAGCAAAACGAAGAACCAAATGAAGCCCAGACATTCTAGGAACCAAATTAAGAACCAAATCAAGTACAAACCAGAAATTTTGGTTCCTCATAACTTGTTTCTAATGTTTTCCTCAGGGGATAACCGATTTGACCTGTTTAGGTTATCTAACTGGTTCCCCGGATAGAACCAGTCTATATGGTTCCCAATATAGAACCAGTCTATATGGTTCCCGGGATAGAACCTGAACATAGAAACAAATAGTTTCTTCGGGTTCCTCATTTGTTTCATTAAATGTCCCGTGACACTATATGTGTAGCTTATACGCACGTTTGGTGTGTCTTTGTTTCTTAATGTTCTGTATTTTATAAATACGTGATACCATATATCATACGACGTTGGTTCGCCTAATAGAGCCCGAAGATGTTCTCACTCTGAAAGAAATATCGATTCATCAATAAAGTTATTGTTCCATACTTCCCCTATTGATATGACCAATAGTTTTACACCCACCCAGCAATCAGATTATATACATACTAGCCGATGAGCCCGACGTTGTCCGGGCTATTCAAAAACCAAATTTCAAGTCGATAGCTCCACCCGTTTCCGAGATCTCGTTTGCACATGCGCGAAGCTGGCGTCGCACGGGCTCGGCGACCAGATAACATTCGTATCCGGGGCAAGATACATTCACATATCAAATTTCAAGTCGATAGCTCCACCCGTTTCCGAGATCTCGTCTGCGCATGCGCTGCACGAGCGTCGCACGGGCGCTCCAATATGACAACGACGACCGCCTGGTCAAACTACACACACGTACCAAGTTTCGTCCCGATCGGTCGAGAATCGTAGATTTGTATAAATGACAGCCAGACAGACAAACAGAGGTCTTCAAAATATATATGAGATAGCCGATGAGCCCGACGTTGTCCGGGCTATTCAAAAACCAAATTTCAAGTCGATAGCTCTACCCAGCCCGACGTTGTCCGGGCTATTCAAAAACCAAATTTCAAGTCGATAGCTCCACCCGTTTCCGAGATCTCGTCTGCGCATGCGCGAAGCTGGCGTCGCACGGGCTCGGCGACCCGATAAAATTCGTATCCGGGGCAAGATACATTCACATAGCAAATTTCAAATCGATAGCTCCACCCGTTTCCGAGATCTCGTCTGCGCATGCGCGAAGCGGACGCCGCACGGGCTCGCCAATACGACAACGTCCTGGTCAAACTACACACACGTACCAAGTTTGGTCCCGATCGGTCGATAGTCGTAAGTTTGTATTAATGACAAACAAACATACAAACATACAGACAGACAGAGGTCTTAAAAATATATATGAGATGACTCGAAACAGTTCAGTGACTTTGATGAAGAAGATGTAAAACTTTTTAATATGTGAATTGATATATAATTACACTGAGAAAAGTGCAAAAACAGGGCGATATCAAGATGAAGTTGTTAAAGTATTGCTCAATACCGACAGCTTTATTGCAGCTTTATTGCAGTCGCCCGATATGGCAATTTTTGATACACATACTGATGGAAGTAACCAGCATATATTACGATTTGGATATTTGCGAAACATGTCCTAAAAAGGCCAGCATCAGATATGTTTAACTAATTTTCGTGTTTTCTATGCTCTCAATCTCTTGAAATATCTGGTATAAACAGCTACTGTTCGCAACATATTCACATTGAATGAGATTGTATCAGCATGACTGGGTCTTTTGCCAACAAGTGTTTACCATAGTCACTGCAGTCTACATTAGGAGCGTTATCAATGTAAATTTAACAAATTTGGATGATTTATCCATTTTTTGCAACCATTTTAGTAGCTGTCTTGAATTAGATGCGTACATAATAATATGTCAATCCGATGTGTCATGCTAGCTGAAAGACTAGATATTATAATTTATTCCAAATAAGATTGCTATTAGCAACCGCTGTGAATAATTTAAGAGGCGAGTTTGAAACATCAATTGTTCGAATTTCGGTCGCCGATTTGGGAGCCATCTTGGATTTTTAGATCCAAATTCCACTGTCAAAAGGACGCGTGACGCAATGATACCATTGATGGCGAAAGATAATCACTTTACTATTTAAATGTTCCTTCCTGACTCAATACTAACTCTGAACTTGTTCATGGTTGCCATTTTGATTATTTTATCCTATTTTCGTTGTTTCATTCTCTTGAATTATTGGCTTTAAACAGTCACTGTTCCCCAAATATGCATATTGTTTCATAACTCCGTGTTCTTTCGCCAACAACGACCACATATAGTCACCTATATTCACTAAGTCGCACATTAAGAGTGGTATCAAAGAACATGTGTCAGATGTGGGTGATCTCTCTAGTTTTTCGGCCATTTTGACCGCCATCTTGTATTTAGATACACTTGTGTGGTTGTAGGTAAATGGCAATCTATATATTTAAAATTGCTGCATGTTTGCTTCATCAAATTCAGCTATTTTGTGACTAAGCTTTAGGCTCGAGTCCCAAACTCGATTGTTGGTAAAATGTCATAGGATACTTATGAATTCATATTTAACGATATTTGGTAGGAATAGGACCCAAAATTGGACATATTATTATGTTAAAATGGCTATGAATTTAAATTTATTAAAAATTAAGTTAATATTAGCCACCGATGAATTTTAGCGGCCATCTTGATTTAATGTGGCCAATTTTTCTGTAAAATTGATGCCTGTTAAATTGTAATAGAATCACAACAGTAGATAAATATTATATTTCCTTTCTGAAATTTACTACCAGCTATTAATCAAACTGGCTCAGTACCTACTGTGCCGTTTTGGGTGGCGGTCATCTTGATGATGTCATAAATCGTAAAGGTGCTTGCTGATTTGCGGGTGTATATATCACATTATATATAGAGAAACACCACGGCACTGATTGCGGTTCCAATTTATGTATAATTTATACAATTATTACACTGGGCTATAGCTCTCGTATGCGGACCCATATCACATCGTAAGTCAGTCCAAAACTTATATATTTTTAGAAAAGTGGCGGTTAGGACATTCTGGTTTTCATGCGACGATTTAGTCTTCCCATATCATCTTAACCCCAAACGCGTGGACATATTGTTTAATTTTAAACCAGGACATTTAAATCAGGGGTCAATACTATGAACAATTTTATACCTGTAAATACAAATTGTAATTATTAATTTGTAATTACAAATTTGTGTTAACTATCACAGTGGTTTCATAGTACAGGGACAATTTAGCCGTATTATTGTAATACCTTAGACTGGGCGAAAGGTGAAACCCCTAAAAGGCAGCTGTAAAACTTAGAAAAAACTAACTCACCACTCTGCTCCCATGCACCTGTTATCAGTGTTATCTGAATACCAGTTCAAATTAGACGGACATGTATATAGAGCTAAAATAACTGACAACAATTTATATGGGGAAGTTACAATGCGTGCTATCATATTGTGATTAGTGATAACGCCGGTACTATGAAACGATGAGCTAACAAAATCTCGCAAATTTCACAAAGATTTACTGTTGATTATTGTAGATTGCTTACGGACAAACCTTTGCGTGTGAGTGATTCACAATATATTGAATCACGGCGGGCCAAAGTTACAAAAGAAATAACCAATCATAAGTTGAGAGGTGATCGCTTATCAGAGCTATCCAATCGGTTCACGGATTGCTAAGTTGATGACCACTTGTCTGCGCAATTTAACAATTAAACGGTTCGTTTGTAGTGTGTGTTTGTAAGTACAAGTCAGTGTAATAACGAGTACTACAAACAATTTGGTATCATTGTTATTACAAATTTACAACCATTCAGTTTGTGAAAATAAAATATTATTTTGATGGTATAGCATTATATATACTGTGACCATCCTATTATTTCAAACTGATCCGCTACTCTTATCATAACACATCGAGGCAGTAACGTGGCTCCATTTTATCGGGAGGGGGTGTATCGAAGCAGGGGCGGGCTAATGGTCTCGGTTATAGGAGTGGTGCGGGGCCCCCGGTGGTCCAGTCGGTAGAGTGCCAGGTGGATTTACACCGTCACAGGCCGTCCAGCGCTGACGAAGCTGGTTCTAACCCCGTCATATGGAGGGTGACCGGAATCGTGTATCTGGGCAAGTTTGTCAGTTGCTTTCCGGGGGTCGGTGGTTTCTACACGCAGTGGGACGATTCTCGGTGAAATCAAGCCTCTGCATGGTCTTTCCTCCACCCGTAAAATTGACAACGTCGTGTGTGGTCTAGCGGCTAGAACGACGATAAACCCTAATAAACCAAACCAATAGGAGTGTCATTTTATAATTTCAAACTGCTCCGATATCTTATAATATATCTAGATAGGGACGTGGCTATATGGGCTCAGTTTGGCGACGGGGTGTCCATCCTATAATTTCCATATGCACCCTTTGAACAAAAAAATGCCTATAAATTCCACATAACGATGGAATCGTATATCAAGAGGAACGTATTTTTATTTTTCTACGCTGATAACAAAAGTTAGTCAATATGACTAACATATGTTAGTCAAACGTTTTTCCTCAGGATGACTGACTTAGTTCAGCCAACATGACTGAGGCATAACATTAATCAAAATTACTAGGGTGATGTTAGTCACACACTCCCGGAATACCGCTGATGTCGAAAAAGTTCTCTGCAATTTGAACTGGGTTCCTTGGCCAGCGAATAACACCCGGTGCTAAATCCACTATGAGTGGTGCCACCTTATGCACAACTCGTTTCGCGGTGTCTCTTCCAATGCCATGGCAGTCTTTCACCATATGGTAAAAACCATTCGTTCCCAAAAAATGAAGGAAAACTAAGATCTGCCGCCGTGGTGTCAGTGGTCTGCTACGACCGGTCATTGGCAATAGATAATCGCCAATCTTCTCCACCAATAACTCCACCACACTTTCGGGCACCCTGTACCTCTCCCGGCATTCGTACAGCGATGAGGTTTCGAACCTTCTTTCTAAAAAGATACGTTCTCGTCTAGGAGGACGCCCGCCCGCCGGACAAACTTCGCTCATCGTTAACATTCTTGGATATACCATTGATTATGGTAAGTACATGTTACATGCTAATGTTGGCAATAATCCGCAAGTATCACTCACTATTTGTATTAATCACTAACTTTTGTCATAGATGTTGTGACTCATACGATTTGGCGGCTACTCGCCCCTTCCTATTCTGAACAGCTGTAATGTGCCAGGCATCGTGTTCCCAAGACCACTATCGCCATGTCCCTGTTTATGAGATTTCCATTGATAACACATTTTCATAAGGGGGGCTACATCCCTGCGAATCAGATGGTTATATGCTCTGGTTTAAGGATGTGAAAATCGACAATTTATGTATGACACCCTATATAGACGTTGTAACTTTCAATAAACTGGGTAATTTCAGTAGTTACAAGGAACACATACTGCTACCTCACATCCAAGCTGACACCCCATAAGGTTTGACAATTTCTAAATATAGGCCATTTCAATCCAAACTTTTGACCAAAGGAGGTAAATATGCAAATGTTGGTCAAAAACAAAACATACCCCTTAATAAATTGTTGGAAAAAACAAAATAACAGAACAAGTTCAACCTATTGTTGTTGTAAAATTTCCAATTCATGTTGTTTCTGGTATCAAATTTCCAGCTGTTGAACGTGTTGATAAAATGTTTGGAGCGAGAAACATAACCCAACCCCCTTGTCGCGACGTCCCTGTGGGTTGCACTTGAGATTTCCAGCTGACAAAATATTTTCACGAGGGGGTGAATCGACCCCTTGTCGCCACGTCCCTGCGTACCATAGATAGATATATTATCCGGGTTAAGGGTGCGAAAACTGAAAAATTATGTTTCATAGTACTCGAACATTCTTTGTGATTGGAGATATTTGTAAATACAAAGAACACGTACTATTTGTGATTTATGTTTGTAATCGTAGGTTCATAGTATTGGCGGAATGATAAATTGTTATTTCTTACAAACAATTGTAGATTCTTACAAAGAAAAAGTTTCATAGTATTGACCCAGGCCGTTGTCCCACAGAAACCTTGAATCCGTTGGGTTCTTTGCAGAACAAAACTTATGATTTGGTTCCAGATGTAACGAAAGCAGTGTAGAACCAAACTATTTGGTTCTAGAAGCAAATTTGATTTTTGAGACAATGCAAACTTTTGTTTTTTTTGTTTTTTTGTTTGTTTGTTTTTTTTTAGATTGGGTGGGATACGAACCCCGGCCCGACGGCGAGCGCGCCTTGCGACTCAAAGTCCGACGTCAATACCACACGGCCATCGAAGCAACCCCAAAAAAGGAAGCTCGAATGGCCGCTGTATTCCGACGTCGTATAGGAGGTACGGCACAGCAGCAATGTTATATATGTTATGCCTCCGAAACATGGCGAGCATTGCTCTTAGAACATGCTTGGGACTATACGACACACCAGGAGCCTATTTTTTGAAGCAAATTTGATTTTTGAGACAATGCAATTTTTTTTTTTTTTTTTGGTTCTATGTTGTTATTTGGATCTGCGGGGAACCAAATTTGGAACTGAGGTGCAGAATGTTGGTTGCCTACATAATGTTTGACCGAATAACATAAATCAAAAAGTATACCTTGTCGCAATTGCTTTCCCTATTCAAATTGACTGATATATCTGCAAAAATTACATGTAAGTCCGAAATAAAGTCCATAGTGATACATTGCCTACATGTTTGGTATGTACCAAATATATTGACAATCAGAGTGTCTTTACTTTGTTTTCTATAAGAAGTCAGCCATGGCAAATTCTTGGCAATTTTGGACAGTACGACATCACACGTTCATTTAGTTTTTGTATGCAGGGAGATGAACATAAAACGGTGACTGTAACATTCAGCCGACGACGAGTTAAACTCTTATGTAACACACACCCTTATTGTCAAATCAGCCCCATTGATACGACTCTTATGATTTGGGAAAAAATACGAGCACGAGCACCATGATTGAAAAACCGATCAATATTTACCGAGCAACCTGGAGACCTTATCGCCATTCTAGATTACATATAAAATGCACGTAAGCCTTATTTCTTTCCATAATTTGCCGACGTTCCTCGATATTGCATCGTAACAAGGTAAGGTTCAATTTCTTCTTTTGTGCTCATGTCTGAAAAATATTTTATCAGCCAAATGCTATTCGCGATTATACTTTCAACTAACATAGCTATTCAGTGGTATTTAACAATTACAGTTGAATATTTAAATTGAAACTCAACAACATTAATAAATTAGTGTAATTAGTAATCATGCAGGCTTGGAAAGAATGACTGGAAATAAATAACGTGTTACATGGTACATAAACACATTTTAATTTTTGTGTCCCAGGTGAGAATTTGACGTGTATACAAGAATAGTTTAACAGAGGTTCATTCGCACCGAAACACATAATTTGATAGCTGGAACAGTATAACTAGGATATGTTATGTCATGAGTGAGAATGAGAATAACAGCAGTTGTTCATTGTGCGATAAGATTCCAATATTTCACAACTCTTCCGAAGTTATACCAATGTTCCAGTTGTTTAATTCATTTCTGCCACAAAATAGACACAGGCTCTTTATTCATAACAACATCAGGGCTAACATTTCAAGCTCTTTATTGTTTCATCTCCGTTGTCGACTTCTAAATTTCAAGTCTTGTGTATAGTTAAGATAAAACAAACTGTTGATGTGCATTACACATGTATGTGCCTCGGGAAATGAGCTGAAGTTACAATATTTCATATCTCTCTTTTCATCATTAGTTCCATGCATCCGAAGTGTAAATTGCTCTAACATCTCATCTTTTGTCAGTTCTCTATTAAAATCTGTGTTTTCATTTATTGCAGTGGTTTTGTTATTCTTGTTATATTGTATTGCAGTTTGAATCGTGTTGTTTCTTGTGTCTACATAACTTTTTGAACTGTGTACGTGTCTATTTATGTTCTCCATTTTCCTTTATTTTTCGTTCAAACGTTCCTGTGGCTTTCGAGTTATAATTTGTCATTTTTAAACAATTCGCTTGATTGTTCGCTAATCTTGGTCTCTTGTTGTGTTTGCGTAAATTGCATCGCTTTCGGGTATATTAACGACCGCGATATTTCGTTCGTTTTTTGTTTACTTTAATTTCAGTGACCGCTCAAATAAATAATGTATATAGTATATTGTAATTCAATTGAATATTTGTCACTAAAAACAAGCATTCTGATTGGCCGAGAGTGGCTAACTTTAGTTTTCGATTCACCGACATCGGCCGCTTCAGCGTGCATCAAATATGAATTTATCACGGTAAAATTTCATCGGCGCAGAAGTCAACGACGGAGTTTCATACCGATAGGCTGCTGCATACAAATTATACCACATACAGGTTCATATTGGTCTTATTGTTTTATTTTTCAAACAATAATTAGTGAGAAATTTGTTTGGAGACCACTTAGTTTGAATCACTAGCATATTTTCGACTGTTTGTGAACAAGTTGGTCTAAATGACCATCAAATGCATGGAAAATATCCAAACCAATGGCGGTATTAGGTTATAATTTTCGAACAAATGGAAAGCTTGAGGTACCAGCTGGAAAATTCCAATCCAAGGTGGTGTGTGCACATTGAATTTTGTAAAACTGTGAACACAGGGACGTTCATCCGTTGTGGGGGCGTATCCAACTTAGAAATCCAATTGTACCCGGTCACTTGAACCTTACCAAATTCCAAATCCGAGTAATTAGATTTTCACCCCCTTAAATTTAATTTTTATTTCACATTACTGAAGCCGATATAGAATTCACATTCACACAAACATACATGACAAAATTTGTTCTAAATTTCCCAATAACGTTGTGTTAACATGGGGGAGTATGCCAGGGTGGGTGAGTTACACGAGAGGCAAAATACACGTTGTTTATAACCTCATGCAATATTTACTAAGACATTTAGACATTTGTAAAAGTTTAAAACATTATAAATTCATAAAACACGATATATATGCTGCTAGGACCTCATATGGGCCTTAGTGGACATGACATTAAACTATGGCATGTTGCATAATTATGGGACAGTGGGGTGAAAATGTTCCTTCCCGAATTTCTTCAGAAAGAAATTTCAAGAAATGTAAAACTGAAATAAATAAACTTGTCCTGATGTAACTAAGACCGGTATGCCTAGATCACTGTGTGCATGGAAAATGGTGAACAACTGTCTTAAACATTAACCGGTGACTGTACACTAAATCCGTCTATTATTGGACCATCTCATTTATACTCAACAGAATGTATGCAACCAATAAATTAATTTGAGCCATGGATGAGTGCAAAATACACCATGCAAACAACATGGTAATTATAAATAAAATGAATTTTTGACTCCAGTCATACATTCATTGTCTTTATAACTACCATGTTGTCAACTCAGATGATCAGTTACACCTAATGTATTCAAGTCTGGCATGGTGACGGCTTGTCGTTTATTATAACATAAGTTGCTCCAGTGGACTAACGCAAGTGATATATTGTCATGTTATAATCACCGGTTACCGTGTCGGTTGATACGTTGAACACATATTTAGGCATCCTTAATATTATAATTACATCTACATAACTATGTGCACGGTCCATCCGCTTTTGCACCTGTTACAAGTCTGGGATTTGCCACAACATTTGATGAGTTCTGAACACACAGCTGCAGCTTCTGGTAATGCAGTCCACAATGGTTTACATCCATGGTCTTCAACTGTCCATCCCCAGTCATGCAGTTCAACTATTGTAATTGTTACGTCATGCCAAGTGTACCACAATCTGCCTGGTAGATGGCTCATTGCATCTACTGTTTTTGGGTCCCTTTTGAGCGAGAGGTTTTGGAGAATTCTCGTCATGACTCGATAGTCAGCAACTTTTGACAACCTTTATCATAAATAATGATACTGAAACAAATGTTCGAGTTTTTTGAAAATATCTGAGGACAAATTTAGTTGAATAAAAGTTTGATTCGCCAATAGAAGACATGTACATGTATCTGTGATCGCGGGATAATATGTCCATGGAAGAAAGAAATGGTATTACAAGCAGATATCGAATGACAAATGGGTAGGGATAAACAGTTGTCGTCGCCCAGTGCAGCATACGTGCTGTTGACACGATGCAATGTTTCAGTTTTGATGTTCCTAGATAAATCATATATCAGCATCACTGTAAACTTTGAAAACTGACAGAGGAGCATAATTGTGTCAACACTCCGAACATGGATTGTCGTCAGGCCACAAGAAAGCGCATGAAAAATTGCGGCACAGTTCTAATATCAGCTTCCTCCTGACAACGGTTTCTCAAGATGGACATGGAAGTATTTGCTATTTAAAGTGTTGACGAACCTTCGGTCACGTTTATCACTTTATCATCATCTATAACATGTTCTGACCCATTACTTGTCAGAAATTATAATAGTCCAAGCGTTCTGTCAGAATCACGGAGGAAGTCGTTCCATTTTTTCTGAATCTTAGTTTGGCCACCAACTTTTCGTCCAAGACCTGTACCATGATTCTCATCAGTGCTGCCTTTTGAGCTACCTTCAAAATACCTGTCACACACAACATATGTGACATTAACTATTCTCAGTTAGTAGAGTAGAATCTTCATTAGTGACTGTGCGTATTCGTCAACAATCGATTCCATCGCACGTACAATTACATGTATATGAACAAGAGCGCTTCCATCGAATATCTTGCACGTACGTACAATATGTTATCTCTGGTAGCAGATCAAAAACCCGAAATCTCTTCTTCGCTATCCCAATTGATCAAGTGCACGAACAGGAGAACATCAAATTGAAAGGAAATGGAGGGTTGATAGTTTTAACAGAGAGCCCATCAACGCTAACGAGATGGCTAGTTATTTCCCCCAACTAATAATGTTCAGTGCAAGATATTCGATGGAGGCGTTCCTGTAAAAATGATTATACCTGCGATATGATATACTTTTGATGATTACGCAGTCAATAATGAAGTTTCTACTCTATTACTTCTACGAACTAAGAAGTGTTATTGGCATATATGTTGTCTGGGACAGGTATTTTTGAAGGCAGCACAAAAGGCAGCACTCGTGAGAATCGTGGTGCAGGTCTTGGATAAAAAGTTGGTGCCCAAACTAAGATTCCGAAAAAAATGGAACGACTCCTTGATTCTGACAATAAGCTTGAACTATTTGTATTCCTGACAAGTAAATCATCAGAACATGTTATATGTGATAATAAGTGATATACATGGCAGAAGGTTTATCAACTCTCAATATAGCAATTTTTCCGTGTCAATCTTGTTAAACTGTTGTCGGGAGGAAGCTGATATTAGAATTGTGCCGCACATTAGTCATGCGCTTTCTTGTGGGCTGACGACAATCCTTGTTCGGACTTTTGACACAGATGTATTGGTAATTATCCTCGGTCAGTTTTTAAAGTTTACCAATGCCAACAGTGGTGCTGATAAATGGGTTTCTCTAGGAACAGGAAAACCGGAAACGTTTACCATTTCAACAGCACATTTTACGCTCTGTGTGACGACAAGTGTTTATCTCTACGCATTTTGCATTCAATATCAGGTTGTGATACCACGGTCTTCTTCCATGGAAAGGGCATAATAAGTTCTGGATGGCATTGAAATATTATCCCGGGACCACAGATACATTTCTTCTATTGGCGAATAAACATTTTATTCAACTAGATTCATCCTCATATATTTGCAAAGAACTCGAATGTTTCATTATCATTACACATACTAAAGGTTGTCATAAGTTGCTGATTAACGAGGCACGAGGAGAATACTTCGCCAAAACTTGTCGTTCAACAGAAGGTACAGTATATGAAACGATCCATCTACCAGGCAGGATTGTGGTACACTTGTCATGGCGAGCTGCAGCTGTGTGTTCATAACTCATTAAGTGTTGTTGAAAATCCCGAACTTGTAACAGATGCAAATGTGCAAAAGCTGATTTACCATGCACATAGTTATGTAGATGTAATTGTGATATTAAGAATGCCTAACGGCTGGTATCATCAGACTGTGAACATTATTTTTATATAACATAACAAACATGAGTTTAAAAACACAGTATAAACAAAGACAGACCATCTTTATGTTGTGTGTATTATTGTTGGACAATTTAAAGTTGTGACCTGAAATATATATCTACCTGAAAAATGAATTTTTGCCGATATTTTTGTCAAGTTTGTGAAAGAAAAATCCAATATTTCTGGTAATGTAAGTGGTGACAATAGTAAAAATTAACCATGATACATCAGACATGTTAGTAGTCAATGTATAGAATGCAGAATAGCCAATTATATACATGAACCATGAACTTGTAAGCGATTGCAAGATACGTTGGAGCATTGTCTACTATTTTCCATATTTTGGCGGCCATTTTGGCAGCCATTTGAGCCAAAGTAACAGTTCTGGTTCCAATAAGTTGGAATATTCATGGGTAGTGATATGCCTCACTTACACTACAAAGTTGTGTTTATTTCTTTTTGAAATATGATTAGAATCCCAATTGGTATTTTTTGTGAAATTATATACCGCGTTCTGTAAACTCGAATTTAAGAGGAATCGGAAGGGGATATACCCCAATAATTGCATATTTCATTGCTCAAATGATTAGTTAATATATAACATACAAAATAAAGTCATATTTCTCAACCAGTTATAAACAGCATAAACTGATCTAGAAGATATAAGTGAAAAAAAACGTCATATTTTCAACTTCCGGCGGCCATATTGGCGGCCATCTTGGATGGGTAGTTTCAATTTTTTCCTATAAAAGTGTCATTATGTCTTAGCGTAATGAAAATATATACATTTGTATAAATTTTGCTAGATTTTCCCTCTATAATTTGCATCAAACTGACTTAGGGGCTAGTCTGGACGCCATCTTATCTGGAGTCTACACGGCCACTGTTTTTCTTGTTAAAGAGATAGACGAAACTCTCAAAATCCACATATTTTGTTCTAAATCATACCTCCGAAACGATCACAACGCAAAGACCTAAGCCACCCGTTATTTGAAATTTCCGATATGACTCTGGTGCGTGACGTCACTTGGGGACACATAAGACACTGGCGAATACGTCTTCTCTGTTTACAATTTGGTGCTTTTGTTTGCGGGTTTTAATCGATTTGTGTGGAGATTGTGTTTGATGATCAAACTCAGTTGGCAATCACCATGCATATGACGAACAAATATATTGTCACTGGGAGCAGCCACATAAAGAATGGCCTATTTTATGTGACCAATTACCCTGACTTACCTGACAATAATAGTGTTGTCCGTCTTTCGCACTTCATCAATGGTTGGGAAATATTACGATTCTTGAGAAATAAACTGTTTGCCATCCGACGGCATTTTGAAATAACACATTTTATATCTATAAGGAGGTCAATTGACTACATGTACAAGTGACTAATTTTGAATAGGCATTTCCATTATAATTTCCGCAGCAAAAGTTACCGTGACAGTTGCAAATATTTCTGGTGTGACTTTGTGCGGTATTGAACAAAAATATATTTATCTGGCTGGTCGGCTTGGAATTTGTTCCATAACCCTTGGAACAAACGTCGCAATATCGACGACTCAAATTCAATTCAAATTAAACTCGAGTTTAATTCTAAATTCGTCTGTTGAAACAAACGTTGAATCTAAATGATAAAAGGACACAAAGCGTTCATGAGGGTTTTTGTCAAAACGGCTGAAACAGTATACTGTATCAGGGGAACGGTTATTCAAATAAAAACAATTTCTCAATAGTATATAAATTCTAAAGCGTAAAATTTAGTGAGAAGATATGGCTTTTGACTTCCAAGCGACGAAAGACCCTTGTTAATATTAGCGAGGAAAGATCCTTGTTAATAGTTTGAGGAGTGGATTTGATTTTATATGTGGTATTTTGCTCTGAACTTGTGAATGTCTGAAAGAAATTAGGTCCAGTTGTGCCTTTTTAACAATTTAGTAGTCGATTTAAACGCGGGATAACACTCTATTGCGTCAGCATGCCTATATATAAAACCGCGTGGTATTAAAAATAAACATGGTGAACAGGGACGTATAGCTTGGGGGTTTCCGTTGTGGGGAGGACTTTGTGTAATTCGATTTGCATCCGCCTCGGCTGTTCCCTCCCAGGCTTGGATGCTAGACTATTATGAATGGATCAGTAGACGTGTGATCGTGCACTGGGCGGACTATATGGTTCTACCAGTGTAAGAACAAATACAGATCGGAACCTGAATATCCGATCATAGTTGGGCACGGTGTGAGAAAATTTTGAATTCTTAACATAAAAATCATAAAATCCTGACACTCCTATTAAGGTTGGAAAATTTCCAACGGATGGCCATTTAGGTTCACAATATTGAACAAAATTATAGGAACATAATGTTTTCTTAAACTAATTAGCAGTTTTTGAGTGGCCACGGGGGTCATGTGGGACCAGGAAACAAGCTTCCCAAGTGTTGGAAATTTCCAACCTACATGTATAACACCTCACGAGTGTGGAATATTTCCGACTGATGGCCATTTCAGTCAAAACTTTCAACAAAAGTGGGAAATTATGCAAATGTTGACCTAAAAATAACAAATTCTTCACAAATCAATTGTTGGACAATCATATTATAAGAAAAAATTCAACCTATCGTTGGTGTGAACTTTCCAACTAATAATGTTGTTTCCAGTGATGAACTTTCAAACTGTTGATAATGTTTACCCGCGTCACCTCCCACCCACCCACACAGTCGCCACGTCCCTAGTGGGTATATCCAAACATAATAACATTTTATTTAGTGCGTCTACTCGCATTTAATTTGAAACAAACGTCGCACTTGTGTCAACTTGAATTCAAATACTGCCAAATTACGTCACGTTCGTTGGGGTTTTCCATTTTCAGTTGGAATTCCATCATTAGCATATTATTATGCAGCTCGTTCAGGGGGGGGGGGGGGGTGCGGAAAAAAATTCCAGGCACATATGATGGGGTGGGTAGGTGTCTCTCGGGTCCGAAAAGCAGTTTTTTTCCATGTGCCATTTTTTTCCCATTTCTGCTATTGAGTCTTATTTTGATGTGTTTTTAACAGAAACAGGTCATATATATAGTAAATAGCAATGCTATACTATATATAGAGGTTATCAGAAGTTGGATCAGTTGCACAATGGCCAACAATAACCCAAATTCAACTTGATAGAACAAGAAACTGCGCTAAATAAAATTTAATCAGGATTCCATCTACTGATACAACAAAATAAGAATAACTATGCAGAACTCAGCTGAAAATAAGCAGTAAAATGAACTTGACCATATGTGACATGGAAATAAAGATATAATAAATAATGGAATAAAATAGACTTTTGACAACGTAAAACATAAAATCTTAACATATAAATTAAAGGCCAGCCGGGCCAGCTAAAACCCCTGTCACACTCAGGCCGGCGCTCTCACTGCGCTGCAAAAGTACCAACATATGAGTAACACGCAGGAGGAGCGCCGAAAACTGTCGAAAATTGTCAAACTTTAAAAACAAAGTATGCTCCTATTGCGTTCCTACTTTGTCAAATCTCACGCTCTTAGTGCGTTCAAGTCGCTGTCATTGTGATGCTAGTACGTTCTCAATAAGTTCGCAAAACGTTCTCTGCGCGGGCGCGGAGAGTATAGATAGCGCCTCCTGCGTTCTCCAGTCATAGTCAGTTTTTATGTTGTGGGGAAATAACCCAACACTCCGCAATAGATTAGCTGTCCGATTTAACTACTGTCGCACTCCGCTGCGATCAGGCCGGCGCTTGTATTGCGCTGAAAAATAATCAAAGCGCCAAGCAAAGCGCAGTAAGGTATCCAAGAACGTATTGGTGACGCAGTGGACACTGGCTAGGACGGGGGAGGGTCTCCGTGATCGCACCAGAGCGCCAGAGCGCCGCGCTTGTTTTGTGCATGCACAAAACAAGCGCAGAGGTTCGGCGTTCTGACCAGGCGTAGTGCCGTCGCCATGACAGCGCAAAGCGTACTAACAACGCAATGACAACGACATGAACGCATTAAGAGCGTTTACGGGGCGTGGAGGAAACGCAGTGAGAGCGCGTGGGAGCGTGAGACTTGACGTGACAAAGCAGGAACGCAATGGGTCGTACAAAGAGCGCGATGAAAACGTGATAAGCGGGATAGGAGCATAGCTTGTCACGCGCGCCGCATGTATAACTGGTGGGGGAGTTGCTCGTTTCGCGTGCGTAGTGAGAATTTGCTTTAGCTTACTGTAGTCGCAAAAGACAATATTAAGTCCTTGCTGCGACCACGAGAAGCTAATATGCGCTCTTGCTACGTCCACATAAGGCTCACGTCGCTTGCTTGGCGCTTTGCTTTGCGCTGTCACGGCGACAGTAATACGTCCTGGTCAGAACGCCGAGCCTCTGCGCTTGTTTTGTGTATGCATAAAACAAGCGCGGCGCTCTGGCACCTATGGGCGACCATGGAGATCCTCGCCCGTTGTAGCCAGTGTCCACTGCGTCACCAATCGGTTCTTGGAGACCTTAGTGCGTTTAGGTGGGCGCTTTGATACTTTTGCAGCGCAATGAGAGCGCCGGACTGAGTGTGACAGGGGCTTTACACAATTTCAAGTTGTTTTCCAAGTTAATGTGGATCAGCTTGATATGTTAATCACAGTAACAACGATTTTATCGTCACTGATATCGTGAGCAAAAAAGAAGTGAAATTGAGCTATCCATCCATATTATTCCCAATTATTACGAAGCTTATTACTTCAGGCAGTGGCTACCAGCCTGCCATTACACGCTATAACATGTTTCCACAGTTCTGGTTTCTGAGGTGCCCCAAGAAGAGTCATGCGGGTATATCATGGTTATGTTTGGTATTAGCATTATTCTTCAAACTGGGGTGAAGTGGAATGAACAGTTGTATTTCCACATGTTTTGATAAACAACTTGGTTCAAGCAATATATCACATAGCAAATATCAAATAATCTGAAATGTGTTGTACCATGTAGTCGGTAGAATACTCAAATGTGATTATGTGACTAGATCATGTGACTATATATTATAAAAATGATTGCTAATAAAAACTTTGGCACTCTGCCTATCCATAGAAATGTGATTATGTTGACACATTACTTGATTAATGACACTTATATGATAAATTCAAATAGTATCGTTATCTTCATTATGCACTGTTCTATTAAAATCTCGCGCAATAAACTATGGATAATCAGCTATTTGATTGGTCAATTGATAATTTTCTCAAATTTAGGGGGTGGGTGTCCAAAACTGACCGGACAAAAATTCCTGAAACGGAAAAAACGGATGGGTGTCCAAAATTGCCTGGAAAAAAAGGCCGGAAACGGAAGAAATTGGGTGGGTGGTCCCCCGAGGCCGGAACAAATTAAAATGACCATACGTGCCTGGAAAAAAATTCCGACCCCCCCCCCCCCCCCGGCTCGTTTGCATTTCACCGATATAAATTCGAGTCGACGGAAATGCGACGTTTGTTTCAAACACGGATCTCAGACGCATCAACACGAATCGTGTTGCCCACACGCATTCTTCGTCGGTAGTGCTTCCACTCGCATTTATTTGAAACAGACGTACTTTTGTCGATTCGAATTCAAAAAATTGAATGAGTCGTCGGTAGTGCAACGTTTGTTTTGGGGGTTTACAGTTTGGAAATGTCCAACAAAATTATGAGGTGCAAACTTGAGGTACAATGCAGTAATTCAGTTGTGAAAATTCTAATCTAAATGGCATTTGCTGGGACTATATAATATATAATGTTATGTTATATTAGTGCCAGGTATTTCGCAAACATGGGAGTGTGATATGCGGACGGTGGACACGACCCACCCCACCACAACGGATACCATCTAGTTGATGTTGAACTATAACAGACATATATTTGACCCTGTCTGTGTTGAATATACTGAATGTACCAGGTAATATCATTAGGCGGCCTAGTTGAGATATTCCTTAATGAGACTCACAAAGCAAATTTGGTACATTATTGTATGTGAGATCATGGGATCAACTATACTAATAAAACTAAAGTTGGTTTGTTTTTTTGTTTGGGCTAGCCTATAGGCGACCAAACAGCTGGACCACCAGGGCCGAATATTTGTACATAGGGGTAATTTGACACGGGGAATCTTATTAGATAGGTCCGTTGACCTCAGATGTCTTAAAAGGGCATTAATTGAACTCAATAATTCATTATATAGTTAAAATGGAATTTGGTCGTTGGGTATTGGTTCACAGCGGTAAATTGACATGATGAGTCTCATGAGATAGATCCCGTTTACATCTG
Organism: Siphonodentalium dalli; assembly: GCA_032622095.1. Taxonomy (NCBI): domain Eukaryota; kingdom Metazoa; phylum Mollusca; class Scaphopoda; order Gadilida; family Siphonodentaliidae; genus Siphonodentalium; species Siphonodentalium dalli. Next base: position 60,225,849 of record CP136062.1, read on the forward strand.
ACCTGCAACATAAAGGGGCACCAATAAACAAATATGAGCAATTAAAAGCGTTCCTTATCAGCTTAGACAATATGTAGCAATATGTGTGTACATGGGTCACCTCACCTGGGGAATATCATGGGATAGGTGCCTTTGCCTCATATGGGAAATAAAGAGCATTCAGTGTCAGCTTAGATGATATATAGTGATGGTGCATAAGGGCAGTGCTGCAGACTGCAGCTTGAGGGCAGTTTAGCGCGTCACAAACCAGTATCCCGAAGCTTGGATGGGTGGCAACAAATATATGCACCCGTTGTTTGGTTCAAATGTTTTCCAACACGTAAATATCACAAGCTGTTACTACACGACTGGCAATTACTATTTCTACCCAGCGAGTAGACATTGGTGGGATAACAGATACGAAATATACCAATTTTGACTAAAATAACTGAGAAACTTAAATGTTTGGCATGTGGTTTGGCGGATTTATGTTGGGGAGTCCAACTTGAAATTTCTATATTTGTCCACACCGGGACCACCCCCTCATTTGAACCAACCCCTCCTTTCAAACTGTTGTTAAATTCGACCCTGGCAAAATAGTAATATTGATCGAAAGCAATACATTAATAATAATAGATATTCCGTTTATAGTGCTTAATGACACGAGTCTCTCAGCTCTTGCGGTTACATTATTACCCAAATTATTGAGCAATGCCAAGTTTAGGCCATGGTTAATAAAGTTTATGTTTAGCATCATCCAGTATTCTGAGAATTAAATGCGAAATGAGGGGATTATTCATTATTAATTATATTCCTGATGTGTTTCTGACATTACTTACCGGTGTGTATAGTACAATGTAATTATAACATAAACATTAACACCAATCTTGTTTACATTATTTATATGTGAATGATATATCAAACAATCAAATTGTGCATTGTGCCAATAATATATGAAATTCATTAATTTTATTTATAAAAAAAGGAATTGCGCGATTGACGGTAAACACAAAATTAATTAACCATGACCTTAATCCTAGTAGGAACATATACGACAGTGTTGTTTCAGGCATGACATTTCCATGGTCCATCTCTTAGGCGTTTTGGACGAAAGTGTGCCATGGGTAGGTGAGAGGTGTTTGGAAGTGTTCAGCAGTTTGATCCCCTCGATAACAACCCTGTTATAGCCATTTTTCAATTCCACTTCAATTAGAAAACTATGATATTATTGATATGGATATGCACGTCCATGTGAGTTCGAAATTTTCCTTTTCCAGTTCCACTCACCGTTGTTATCGTGTTATTCTCCAGTCCAACACTGTTCTGTTGAAGTTGAACAGTAGGCCAAGACATCGATCAGCCATCACATTTCTGCGTTTAGTGGTTAAACGCCGGTATTATCTTCTTAAATGTCTATATCGAGCATATAACTGCTAACATTAGCTTCATTTAATACACTTTCTGTAACGCTGTCCACACTACCATCGCCATCGTTGGCTAATGAATCGCTTGAACTTTTACAAAACAAATCACCAGTACGCCATTGTTTCAGTGCAGAAGATTACAATGAAGTGATTGCGCCCTCCAATGAATTGGCCCTCCAAAGATGCAGGAGAGAATTAAACAATTCTGGGCTCTGGTTGGTTAATAATAGTTTCGATATTTAAACATATAAAATACATGCAATCACTCCTCTTGAAATTCCAGACTCCAAACAAAACATTGGCATATTGTAAAGCACGTGGTTCCTAGATTGAATTTTGTTGGTGTGAGGTAGAAAATGTCAATATTTTGTTCATGCAATTCTGACTTTAGATTATAAATCCCCAATTTAAAGGTATATTCCATGCTAGACTATATGATTTTTTTCATGCAGAAACTTTGCGCAGATGCCAATCCTGATGATCATGTACTCATTTATCACAATTCGTGGATAGTCAGGGCTGCAGGCCATTAAATGTTAACGCTGATGCATATGGGAAATAATTACTTCACTGTAACCAGAAAGGTGTCCCCAAGTGACGTCATCGCCCAAAAGAGACTCTTTGGTTTTGATTCTTGTGTTTGGTTATGCACTCCATGAATAAGTTTAACGTATGTCCACATACATAATGTTATGCATTTACAGCTTTGTCTGCTTTAGAATCAATAATACTTGGTTATATCTGACAAACGCTAGTTTTCACACAAAAAGTATAGTGTATATGTCATGACTCACAAATGAAACGAGTTGACTAATTTATCATCCGCCATTTTGTTTATGTATGGCAGAGCTATTTTCATATTCACGAAACTATGTTATACATACAAATTGCACAGGCCTAATAAAGTACAGGAAATAGGCGGCTGTCAAGTTATACACAATATAAAGTATGCACGACCGTGCTCCTCTTGTCATCTACATCGGCGTATATACATTGGTACAACTGCCTATCATTTTTTTGTGTAATTTGCACCCATCGGATGACAACATACCAAATGTGCCCCCACCAGCCGCTGCTTGCCCAATATAGCTGCAATATAGTATGACATTATGTATTCCATGTTTTATCGAGCTCTTTCGGTCATTGGAACATATCAGCGATAAAATACTAACTTACATCTGAACACAGAATGTTGCGCGGTGTATTGATCATTTGATATCTTTTACGCAGTCCATTCCTGAGACAGTATGATTCAACTTGTGATCTTCGTTATCTGCGTGACCACAGCATGTGGGGACCCGCTAAGCAATGCTCGACATTTGGGAGATTCCGTGGATGGACCAGATAGTGACCAGAAGGGGGACATTGCCGAACATGATGACAGAATGAGGTGTAAGTAAATATGAATTTGTACGGAAATGATTCGACAACTCAATGATAATGGTTAAGGGAGTAATTAATATATATGAATATTGGGTGACAATGAACTTGCTGAATATAAGACGCTGCACGACACAATACCGGTCAATGCTTATTCACCCCCGTATACCTGATATCACCAAATCGGAAGTTATCACCAAAATGGACCATGTATAGGAAAGTCATTTCCACGTACATGATATGGGTATATTTGTATTTCTAATCCTAAAACGGACAAAACAGATATGCGTCAAACGACGCACGCATATTTACCCAGTCGGTTCTCCCATGCAGATCAAACCATTTGACAATTTTTAGCGAATTATTTCAATAGTGTTTTTGCTTTTGCTTTCTAAAATTTTCGATAATATAAATTCGTTAGTATGACCCCTGCATGGTCTTCTACGCTGTCGATAACGCCGGGGTATAGCTGAATATGTCAATGAAGCATAGGATTGACCATTGAAACATTCCGTATCGTTCTTAATATTCGCGCGATATGTCGGGACCAGTGTCGGTCCAGATATAGATGCCAAATTCGCGGATCAATACATGTCACTGACGTCGGATATTATGTGCAGTGAAAATATGCGTATCGCTGTTGGAGTTGTGATGAGTTCTCGCGTATTTTCGTGTGTATATATATATTTAAGACTGGTCCATTAGACTACAAGTCAAATCTGTGTTGTTCCTTTAATAAATGTTCAGATAATTGTGGTTTGTCGGACTTAATATCTGAACAGTTCACACCAACGATATATATCCACGAACATACCGCGCGTTCCATCCGAAGCTCATTTGTTTTGTTCTCTCAGTCGGGTAATTCATCCACTCATTCGCTTACTGGGATATGACATTGGTGTGACATGCCACCATATGTTGGTCTACATTTTCAACGTCTGGACAGTCATTGCCCTACACAAACTGGGTTGGAAATTTCAGACTAATATTGGTTCAAATTGTTTAGTATTTAGTGTAACAAAATGTTTATCTAAGACAAAAAGCCGCATATCTATCAAATTTGTGAACTCAAATGGCCACCATTTATAAAAAAAATAAAACCTTAGGGGGGCGCCATATCAAAAACCTGAAGAACCCGATGCAAAACTCGATGAAAACTCCAACATAACAGGGGTGCAAATGGGGCGGGTTGCATTCAGACACTTGATGTAAGTGGACCCCCCCCCCCCCCACGGGGACCCTCTGGACATGCCCCTGTTCACTCATAATTTACACTGTTTTAATGTTCCGGGTCAAATACTGTTTAATATCAACTGATAGACTAAACTATTAATTATTGGCCATTAGAACATAAAAACACAAATAAACATATACGAATAGACCCTTGTATGCGTGCCCCTCATCCGAACACACAGAACAATAACGAAAGATCGTGAATGTGCCGGCCTGTCCGAAAGATAGCGGGGATATTTTCAGAAACAGAAACAGCCAACATGCGATATGTAAATTTCGTTCCTTTGATATCCCAACTACATATTTGGTGAAAATTCAATTTAGCGTCGATCCGCGGCTTTGCTACCCGAAATTCTGGTGGGTACCCACACGTGATCGCGGATAATATTTTTGCGAACCAACCCGCACTATCGACACACTTCGTTTTTTTCCGCCGTCAAATGCTGTAATTATGTCACAAACGAACTACCTTACGTCAAAGAGTGTTTATTATTTATGACACAATCGGAAATGAGCCAGCATTTTCATTAAATGTATCGGTGTGAGAGAAAGATACGATCGCTATGCCGACGAGGGAACATTCCGCTTTACGAAAGTATGTTATTAGTAGTGGATATCATATTTCAACTGAGCAAAAATGCATTATACTGAGTGAGCTATGTTCATTTATTTTCATTTATCAAAAACCTCATTGTCCGTTTTTGGTCACAACTTCCGATTTGGTGATATTATAGGTAGTACCTATGTCCAAATGAAAGTATATTTTGCCATTGGAAAAGTTGGCAAGCGGCAACGCGAACCCTGATAGGTACACGGGGGTGTTATTGCACCCGTTATTCATACGATAATTTCCCAAACTCATGTTGTCCACATATTTCATGATTATGACGAATTTTTCCGACTTTTATGATTTCGTACAACAACCCACTGCGAGGGCCTATTATGTCAATTTCGACATTCAACGTCCATTGAAATTAGGATAATTTAATTTTCCTGCGCGAAAGATGTTAGTTTCATTGAATCCATTTGATTGTATCGATGGTTGAGGCAAGTTGTCCTCATCAGCCGACTATACGATCTATTCGTTTCGCTGGACGTTGATCGATATTTATATTACGGTGTTTGTTTGGCACCGTAAAACACTGACTGTTCCCGCCATGTGCATTCCCATAGCAATGCAAGTTAATAGCTAATACACATATTACACGTTACATATTGCATTATTGCAAAAGACACAGATTAATGTGTAACACGCATAACACAATACTTTATATACAATATGTACACAGCAGATATGGGGCTCACTCCTACACATATATATACACATATTAGTATACATATATATGTTATATTCTTCATTTTGTTGTCAAATGTCAGTTTGATTATCAGTTTGAAATTTTGACCAAGCATTGAACTAATGGAGCTGCCTTCCACAAGATATACAATCAAATACTTGTAATTAAGAGACGTTTCTAAAGGCAATTAAAAAAAACCCGACTTGTTTCAAACGAGATATGTGTTCTATTGACAAGAATCCATTAACGCTTTCACACGAATGATTTCCCAGTAATATTTTGGAAAATAGCGCTCACGCAGACATTTATAGCAACCACCAAGGGTGCTTATACCTAAGGCATGTGAATGACGTCATATAATTTTTTTCTATATTTATCAGTGATTTTTCAAGATTGCGAGTATAGATTTTGGAGAAATTGTCACGTGACTTCCGGTTAGCAACAGTGTTGAGATTGCAAATAAAAAACGCGGAATTGGAGATGAAACGTCGCGATAAAAATGAAAGTGACTACTTTGACACAACTTACGAAGAATTCACATGTGATTTAAGTCTATTTTTTTTTAATTTCATTTAGACTAATTTCGTTGGTCATCTTAATGAAAACGAAAAATGAAGAAGTAATGACGATAATCCAGACAAGATTTTACAATCCACGACACGTCTTGTCAATTTGGCATGTCGTCACCGTCGTGACCACTGCATGATGTTACATACATTATCCTTAGCGTTATGTCGCCGAAAAAAGGCACATCATGTGTGATTGCTCCACTACGTGTCACGTACGATTCATATTATTTGTCGCCTGCTAGTACAAAGTAATACTCATATCCGATCGTGTCATATTTACATGCATTGCACTTTAACTCTCAGTTTTATGCCATCGCGCTTTTTCAATGGGTGATCTATGGTTTGATATTCTGATTTTCACCAGTGATGCTGTCAGAATGATGTTTAGGGAGATACAACAAGCTTCAGCATACACCAGAGTGGGATTTGATATTACTGTACATAATTGCTCTGGAAAAAATCTGCATTTATAATATCATTGAATATTGTTGTCGAGTGTTGTTTGATTTGCAATTTCGAAGTCCCGATTTCATAAGAGAGGACTGGGTTTCTCATTTAGATGTTAATCCTACCTCCCGCGTGGCTGAATCTTGGTAACAGAGATGTACCTTATCAACAACCCTCTACTTTAACTTTGTATCACGGCGAATGGTTTAATCCCGCCATTCTGCAGTAGCACAATGTCATATCTATTAGAACAATTGTCGACTTATACACAAATTTTGGAATCCATATGCATACATGTATACACCTTCTTCACACAGTTGGTGCATCATGGTTGGACTGGCAAGAGGGGGGCTGCAGTGTTAGCTGCGGCCTAGGCGTTTTGATACGTATTAGGAATTGTTCAAATCAAGATCCAAAAACTTTCGAAGATACGTGCTTTGGACATGACAAGGAAATTGAGATATGCCATGAGGCTGCTTGTCCAGGTAAGTTAATTCATGCAATTACAATTATTGTTACGACATGGATAATTATATCTATAAAACGAGGTTGCACATATATATTACTATGTTAAGCGTGTGCATGATTGATTATTAAAGAGGTTTAGTTTAAACACTTCTAATTTCGCCCACAAATTAACACCTCCATGACTGCTTAGCATCATGATTTTTGCGAAAAATCTGTGCCAATGCATTATATTATATATGCCAGTATCCCACATGCAAGACGCCTCGCATATATAAGAGAATGCATTGACATAACAATATTTGCCGTGACCGTGTAAGCCAGTGCATGCTCTTGTATATGCGAGGCTCCATATGTGAGACTGGCATATATAAGATAATACACACACATGAGGTATGCAAGGCTGCACCAGCGTAGCTCACGTCACGAACCCCGTGAAACTGTTAAGCAATATCAGACTATACTAACCAACACGTCGAGGCGGGAGATCGCGCCCAAATGGTAGAACTCATATATATATAGTTAATAACACCGCATATAACTGTGAACTGTTACACACGAGTAGCATCGGTATTTAATGCTGACTGTAATATGGCACTTCATTGCGAACTAACATTATCGCTGATTTAGGTTGCACAGACTTGGAAATAGAACATAGGTGTCTCACTACTTGATACTATCAGCCGGCATGTGACATATATACGTATAGTATTGTATGACTGACAGGAGAAGTTATTGTGTTTTGTTCAAACTAAACATCTTAAATGGTGAACATACAGTGTATTGACAAAATTATTCGCACACGTAATAAATTCTTTTAATGCAACTATAATGATGTAAAATAACGGTAAATTTAAAGGTGCTCAATCCGATCAGACGCTCCTAAATAACTATTTCTTTGGCTTCGGGGTAAACAATATTTGATTCGAGTTGAGGAACCCACCCACCAAAGCTCAGAGTGATCATATATCGATTTTTGAAGTTTGTTAATTTCTAGAGATGTGGCCCAGAAACACGTGGTCAAACGGACAAATTGCGGGTGAAGATGGATAACTCTAACACCAAGTGGTTATTATTACCACTTTATTATAGAGTTGTCATGGCTCTAAATATGTGTCACAATAATCGTTTTTGCCAAATTTCGGAAAGAAATTGCAAACAAGGTTTGAGAGAAACTATTTTGAAAGATCAGTAAATTTTAACAGAAACTCTGTTACGCCAATACTGCACTTTGATTATCGATCGTGAAATTGAGCTGATATTTCCGCCAACTGGCTAATCAGTAGCAGTAATTAATTGATGTTGACACTGAGTCTCTATTTCAATTCTGACACCTGTCGGTTTTATATCTGCATATATATATATATATATATATATATATATATATATATATATATATATATATATATATAGCTATATATCTCATATATATTTTGAAGACCTCTGTCTGTTTGTCTGTCTGTCTGTCTGTCTGTCATTAATACAAATCTACGATTCTCGACCGATCGGGACGAAACTTGGTACGTGTGTGTAGTTTGACCAGGCGGTGGTCGTTGTCGTATTGGCGAACCCGTGCGACGCCCGTGCAGCGCATGCGCAGACGAGATCACGGAAACGGGTGGAGCTATCGACTTTAAATTTGGTATGTGAATGTATCTTGCCCCGGATACGAATTTTATCGGGTCGCCGAGCCCGTGCGACGCCAGCTTCGCGCATGCGCAGACCAGATCTCGAAAACGGGTGGAGCTATCGACTTGAAATTTGGTATGTGAATGTATCTTGCCCCGGATACGAATTTTATCGGGTCGCCGAGCCCGTGCGACGCCAGCTTCGCGCATGCGCAGACCAGATCTCGGAAACGGGTAGAGCTATCGACTTGAAATTTGGTTTTTGAATAGCACGGACAACGTCAGGCTGGGTAGAGCTATCGACTTGAAATTTGGTTTTTGAATAGCCCGGACAACGTCGGGCTCATCGGCTAGTTTATTATATATTTTGGAAGATCTGTCTGTCTGTCTGTGTGTTCGCGATGGACTCGAAAACGGCCAAACCGATTTCGATGAAACTTGGTATGTGGGAGTATTTTCGGCCGAGAACTGGCATAGGCCTATTAATTTGTCCGTGCGAGGTGACCTTGACCTTGAAATCGGGTAATTTCAAGGTCAAACGCCCGAATATCACGGGATTTCGATGAAACTTGGTATGTGGGGGTACTTTCTTATGGCGAGTCTCTTAAGCATATTAATTTGCCAGTGCGACGTGACCTTGACCTTGAAATCGGGTAACATCAAGGTCAAATCGCCAATTTTGATGGAATTTCGACGAAATTTGATACTTGGGGTTACCTTTGTCCACTGATTGTTTTGGATGGGTCAAATCGTGACCCCGACCAGACCTTGACCTTCAAAATGATCAATTCAAGGTCAAATCGGGTAAAACCGGATGGATTTCGACGGGCACGTTTGTCGGGTACTTTTGTCCGGGCAGTGTTTTTGGACTGGTCAAATCGTGACCCCACTTGACCTTGACCTTCAAAATGGACAATTCAAGGTCAAAGCCCGGACGAAGTCGGGTCACCTTCTAGTATATATATATATATACTTATATATATATATATATATATATAGCTATATATATATATATATATACACTAGCAGGTGGACCCGACTTCGTCCGGGCTGTTTCTCCTCTGTTTTTCGGCGATTTGACCTTGAATTGTCCATGTTGAAGGTCAATGTGAGGTGGGGTCACGATTTGACCCGTCCAAAACACTGCCCGGACAAAAGTATCCGACATCGAAATCCATCCGGTTTTACCAGATTTGACCTCGAATTGATCATTTTGAAGGTCAAGGTCAGGTCGAGGTCACGATTTGACAGGTCCAAAACACACAGTGAACAAAAGTAACCCTACGTATCAAATTTCGTCGAAATCCCATAAACATTCGCGATTTGACCTTGAATTGACCCGATTGCAATGTCAAGGTCACGTCTCACGGGCAAATGAATAGGCTTACGACACTCCCCCTACGAAAGTATCAAAATCCCGTGATACTCGGGCGTTTGACATTGTAATGACCCGATTTCAAGGTCAATGCCACGTCGCACGGGCAAATTAATAGGCCCGTGCCACTCCCCGGCCGAAAGTACCTCCACATACCTCAGCCGTTTTCGAGTCCATCGCGAACAGACAGACAGACAGACAGAAAGTACCCCCACATACCAAGTTTCATCGAAATCGGCTCGGCCGTTCTCGAGTCCATCGCGAACAGACAGACAGACACACAGACAGACAGATTTCCCAAAATATATAATAGATATTTTTATATATATATATATATATATATATATACATATATATATATATAGCTATATATATATATATATATATATATATATATATACTAGCCGATGAGCCCGACGTTGTCCGGGCTATTCAAAAACCAAATTTCAAGTCGATGAGCCCGACGTTGTCCGGGTTATTCAAAAAACAAATTTCAAGTCGATAGCTCTACCCGTTTCAGAGATCTGGTCTGCGCATGCGCGAAGCTGACGTCGCACGGGCGCGGCGACCCGATAGAATTCGTATCCGGGGCAAGATACATTCACATACCAAATTTCAAGTCGATAGCTCCACCCGTTTCCGAGATCTCGTCTGCGCATGCGTTGCACGGGCGTCACACGGGCTGGCCAATACGACAATGACGACCTGGTCAAACTACACACACGTACCCAGTTTCGTCCCGATCGGTCGAAAATCGTAGATTTGTATAAATGACATACAGACATACAGACAAACATACAGACAGACAAACAGAGGTCTTCAAAATATATATGAGATATGTTCATGCACGTTTAAATTTCGGCAGTAATTCACGGAAGCTGGTCTGCGTGGATGCCCAATGGCGGATGTAACGTAACTTGCGGAGCCGGCCACCAGCTGGAAACGAGGGAGTGTACGAACCCGGCTCCATTAAATGGAGGGGCGCCCTGCGATCCTGGTCCATCTGACAGACTCATTAACTGCACCGAACCGGAGTGTGTGGGTAAGTACTTTAGACACATCATTTAACATGCTGTAGAGTGACCACAAAACATGCTTTACCATACGTTAAACAATTTGGTTGCTCAGATATTATGAAAATTAGTATTAAAAATCACAAAATATGTGCAAATGCCGTTTTGTCCCATTATTTAGGCGTTATAAGACATTACAATTCTTTGGCGACGCGATCGTGTTATTATGTACACGTCAATATAGTGTGTCTGTGTGCAACAATCATGTACTGTTATATTCCAGTGGATGGAGAATGGTCGTCGTGGGATGAGAACCGTATAGATATAAACGCGTGCAGAGGAATAAAGACGCGCACACGACAGTGTACAAACCCCGCACCGAGAGGAGGCGGCACGTGGTGTCATGGACCCGAAATCGAGCAATCGTCATACGATCGATTTGTATCCAAGCAGGAAGGTTAGTAGGCGTGAATTTCAATGCATTGCTGTGTTGGTGTCACTACGTTCCGTCGATTATAAGATCTGGGTCATTGCATCTATAGTATGAAACTACCAGCTTCTCTGTTCGCAAGCCGGGTTCTGGGTACTTATATAGTGATTTCAATGGCATCCATTCGACAAGTCAGTCATTATAATATTGGTCATATTGTCTTCATAGTTCACGCTTTATAAATATATAACATATATCTATTTTAATATGTATGGAGGCACTGACTCACTATATACATGTATGAGTGTGCATTGCGTCAATTGTGCTTGCTTCAGTGAGCGTGAACCAGTTCTCATTTCTGATTTAAATGGCCACGCATCGATCGCAATTGACACGTATTGTCGAAGTCCAATATGCCTTTTCACAACAACCTGGACGAGTACAAGAAAAACACATATATACTGTACACAACATTGTATGCTGACAGATGTAACTATGTTTATCAAAATTTTGACAATAAAACTTTTGTGTTTATTTTTGATATTAATTTGTCGGCACTTGATTCTCTATAAAAGCCTGTATTTGGACACCAGAAAGCATGATTTGTAACACTAAACACGTACGGGAAAAAACTCAATGCGGAACTGAAACGTCTACTGAATCCACCAGAGTATTGCGTGCATCACAATTTCCCCGAACAATTTGCCAATAGTGTTACTGCGCTTTAATTAGAATTACGTCGTGACGTCACGGAGTCCCGATAATTTTTAAATTTTCATATTGGACTCGATTCGAGTCCAATATTACATCCGGGTGTACAATATTACTTTTTCCCGGATTATCATGTGACGGCTTTTGACCAATAAGTAATAGTAATGGGTGGATAATAATATTGATTATTGAACGGCTGTGCGAACAATATTTAGTCGCGGCTCACGATTATATAGCGATTTTTATTATCCATCCCTTAACTAACACCATTTCCGATTGGGCAAAAGCCGCCACGTGATCGTCCTGGAAAAAGTCATATTGGACTCCCGAAAGTCATATTGGACTCCCGACTGTACATTATGACTTTTCATATTGGACTCCGTGACGTCACGAATTAACTCTATTGCGAAATGAATCGGTGAATCGCGCGCAACATTGATGGATTTTAGCAGACGTTTCACTTCCGAATTGAGTTTTTTCTCACTTCCGTGTTTACTTTTCCAAATCATGCTTTCTGATGATCAATATACGGTACAGGCTTTTATAGATAATTAAGTGCCGACAAATACCAAAAATAACCACAAAAGGTTTACTTCCAAAATTTGGATAAACATACAGATGGATAATAAAACTGTCATTATACAATGTTGTGTACAGTATGAGTTTTCCTTGTACTCGTCCAGGTTGTGGTGAAAAGTCATATTGGACTCGACACTGGCGTGTCTCGTCCAATATGACTTTTCACCACAACCTGGACTCGTACAAGAAAAACACATACTGTACACAACATTGTATAATAACTTTATAATATACAATCGCAGTAACAGGTGCCACGAGAGATTGGGATTGAGGCTGGGATTTATTGAAGAAATAACTGAAATATTTTAAAGACCGTTCCCATAACATTCACACAATTATAGGCTAATTTGACTAATGTCACACCACTATTGACCACTTGTTGTTTTGTATATTCTATATAGAAATCGTACATCAAAATATTTTATTATATAGAGATATCACCTTCCGATTATCACAGGATACTCATATCGAAATGTAATCATTGCCTCGCGCGGAAGCTGTTATATTTAAGAAATGGATGTTGATTTGCTTGCGTTCCATAGAGTATGGATGCAAGTTGGTCTGACATTTTGTGTGGAACGCGAAAGCGTTCCACACATGAAAATGTCAGACCAACTTGCATCCATACTCTATGGAACGCAACAAAATCAACATTCATTACTTATATTTACACTCAACCGAGTCAACTGGCAGATTAAAAGAGTTATAAGCGTCCATTTCCAACGTTATTATCGTGGCTCGGAGCAAGTTGCGTCAACACAAAAATGGATGCAAGTTGGGATCAGCGCGCGACGTCATGTGACGTAATTTCGACCAACCAACGTCCTGCATTCATGTTCCACAATAGGAATGCACTTGTGAGTGTAAATATAAGGCGATATGATATAAATCGCTATCTAATCCTGAACATGTGTATTAGGTGGCTTTATCTGGTGGTTTGGGCAAAGCGAAATCGGCATTGATGTTCGGTATCCTGAATTGGACACATCACCTTCTGCATCTGGGAACCGTGTTAGTTGCTAAACGCAGTCAGCACTAAGTGGGCACGTCTATGTTATGCAGCGTGCTACTCTATTTGTTAATAATTCAGTTTACAATCACAACAGTTACACCATATGATCTATGTTTTCTGCTTACATATTGCTTTGACAATAACACAGTCTGGTTGAATAATACACAACTCTGCGTATATATCAGTACCGATACGAAAAACCACATGGCGGCTGCAACTGCATGCGAAGAAATGTGTGGGCGTCTAATTCAAATTAGGAATTTGCGTAACAAAATGACAAAAATGATAATTATGACGCAAATCAAATGAAATATACGAATAGTAGCCGAGAGTACAAAATGTTCACCACTCGTGGTATTATGGTTTTAACCACTCAACAAAATTAATGGCTCGTGGTCAAAACCACAATTCCACTCCTGGTGAAAATTTGATATTCTCGGCTACTATAGTTGTAATCTATATGTTTAGCCATACTCAGTAACCATTTGTTTCCGATTATGATGGGGTGGGGGAAACACTATCCAATAAAAGTTATGTTATTGTGATTAGATTTTAATAGGTGATGTGTCATTATGTATGTATTGGAATACTCTAACCATCGGTTGCAAAAAAATATCTGATGTTATCATTGATGACGTCACAGGGGGTTAAAAGTTCACGCGACGGCAATCAAATTGCAAATATAATACTCTGGAAGCTCGCAGGGTGCCTCTACACCACACACCATATGATTTAACTTCACCCCGCTGATTTTCTTCCTGATGTACTTCAACGTTTGAGCAATGTTAACACGAAAAACAAAATGTGGCCGCGTAGTCACGAAACAAGATGGCGTCCAACATGGCAACCGTTTTTTAAAGACGATGCAATATAAGTCAGATAGCGTTTAAGGCAAAACATCCAATTACCATCAAATTACCATCAACGTCGACAATAAATAACTTTTCAGGTTTGGACCACCTTTTCAAATAAAAACTATATCTAGTATTAAAGGTGTTTATTGTTTTAAACTGTCTTAACTGTGTTACTCTGATGGGTTTTTAGACATAATTGTGTATAATGGCTTAAAAATGACAACCAAATTTGGTAACATGCACATATATCCGAAAAAGTATTCTCTACTGCTCCGAAAAAGTAGCAACTTGTGAATCACTTGGTTATTAAACATGCTACTTAGTCAACTGAAAACAAAATATTCTATTCTGATTATCCCAGTACCTTTTGGGGCATGGTAAATTCATTTTAAAGGGTTTAGTATGGAATATTGCCAAAATTGTCTTTGGTATTCTGGCCATATTTTGAAAGGGAATGGACAGAACTTTTAAACCGAGCTGAGAGGAACCATAATAATGTGGCTAATACGGCCTATGAACATACCATTCATCAACTTAATACTTAACACATAATGTATGTCACGATGACAGCAAGGCAGTGTCTGTACAGTCGCATGTAAGGTAAATATCCATACAGGCAGTCAATGCTAGATTATGAATGATTTAAATAGGTATGCATGGAGTGAAAATATGGTCATGGGTGGGGTGTCTATGGTGGGATGCATAAGTACACATTATTAACATGCGTGAGGTGAATAGGTATACAGAGAGTGACTGTATATATATTAATATTTATGGAGGCACTGACTCAATTTGAGTGTTCATTGGTTCAAATGCGCTTGCTTCAGTGGGCGTGAACCAAATCTCATTTCTGATCTACATGTAAATGACCATGCATCGATCGCAATTGACGCGCATTGTAGAATCCAATATGCCTTTTCACCACAACCTCCGACGAGTATTAAAAAATACATACTGTACACAACATCGTAATATTTTAGTTTACAAATTGCAACATTTACACCATATGATCCATCTTTTCTGCTTACAGATTGCGTTGGCAATAACACAGTCTGGCTGAATAATACCCAACTCTGCGTATATATCAGTACCGATACGAAATATCAAATGGCGGCTGTAACTGCATGCGAAGAAATGTGTGGGCGACTAATTCAAATTAGGAATTCGTCTATGATGGACGAGCTCCGCGTTCGACTGCTAGGTAAGTATCCGACACGTATCTAACTGAACGTCTGCTGAGCCCGAAATTGTGCGAAACGGGGTGCCAAGTCGTTCTGTGACTGTTTTCCTCGTCTTATAAGCCAGGCTAATACATCTATATTTGTGAATATTCGTCTGTTCTATGCATGTCTTCCCCTGCATAAGTTAGCAGGGGCATCCAGAGAGCTCCAAATGAGTCTAAAATCTGAGTATACTTTGTTGGTTGTACAGTCAAGTTAATGGTGTAGATTACTCCAGTGTGGACGTTTGACGAATCCGGCAATCCGCTCTTAATCTTATCGACGTGGACTCAACTGTTGGTTGAACAAAGCACAAAGAATATATTAGAATCACTAACATAAAATTACGTTGGACTGACAGCCTATATTCTTCATAACCAGTTTATACATGTACCTCCCGAGTTTAGACATGCATGACTAACATACATTGACGGTCTAGTTAAAATCTGGGTCAATAAGGGGAGGTGTGTGGTCGTTCTGTGACCAGTTCATTGACATCTCTATTTAGTGAGTTCAGTTGATACAACTCCCAGTCATACATCAATAAATTGCATAAATGACCCTAAATTCCGACATTTATTGTGATTTATTCTTGAATAAACTTGGAAATGTACAGAAATGGATGGACAGCATAAATTCCGATAAATATCGAAATGTATCAACATTTGTTCTGAGAGCTGCATAAATGTCCATAAATTTCTAAATGTATCCACGTTTATTCTATGAATAAATGTTGATAAGGGTGCGTACTTGTTTATAAATTTCGAGATTTATCCACGTTTATTGTATGAATGAATGTTGATAAGGGTGCGTATTTGTTTATAAATTTCGAGATTTATCCACGTTTATTGTATGAATGAATGTTGATAGGCTGCATATAAAGGTCGATAAATGTAGACGTGGAAACAATTGTAAACGTTGATATACTGCACTGAAAAACTGTTAGCGTGTTGCGTATATATTTCATGTCGCCTATGTCATTCAAACACGGAATCTGTCACATAATATACTCCAATTGAACTTGCATGATCCCGGTTGATCGTCAGTCTAACATTTTTCGCTGAACTGTATCAATTCGATTATATGAAGCAAATCTCCAAATGTAACTACAGCATTATATCTGGGTATACATGCATATATGCGTGCGTGCGATGAATCCTGAAATAGTTGTCTGCCCCATATCATAGGAGCCAACTTAATCTGATTGTTGCAATCTGTCCAGAAGACCATACTCACTTTTGACACTAGTATTAAACATGTGTTGTTTTAAAAGTATGAATGGGAAATTTATGATCATGTATTGGTGTTTATTGACTTTAAGAACAAATCAATGTCAGATTTAGACATATGCCTAAATTCCTAGTATAGGACAAATTTGCCCCCTTGTAAATTGGTTCCATGGATTTAGGCACAATTTTAATTTTGTTGGTAAATTCCGTATTTCATGTAGTGTTGCCACACCATCAATCACGTGAAACTCGCTATTGCTTATAACACAAGATGAGCTAAATTCAGTGTTCAATTAACACGTTGCACTGAGTGTATAACAAATGAAACCCGCGGTTCAGAAAAGGTGGATTCTTCATCTCATGTCTAGCCCCCCTAACCTCGGATTATATAACATACAGAATGTTCGCAGCTAAAAGAGTTATTGCTATATAATTTAATGGTGTGTAACAATGATTGTTTCTCATTTATAGAGAAGAACGATGCTGTAGCCAAGAACGATCGTCCAGCTCGTCGATGCAGATATGCAGGGTTAATGGACCCGCTACTGGACATTCGTAAACTAGATCGTCAAGGGCGTGGCCCGAGACCATTTAGTTCACGAATGTCAAGTAGCGAGTCCACTAACCTACTTAAAACACAGTTTTATAAAGTACAAGGAGCAATTGCATTGATGCAGCTGAACAATTCCGATAAATACCGATCAATGAGACGTTTACGCACGTTTTGTCCGGGGGGGGGTAGATCATGGCAAAAAGCCAAATCACGCCCCGTGACACGGCTCGTGTGAGTGGAACTTGAACGTGGATTTTGTCGCGGTAACAATTGTCTTGACATATACAGCTGTCATGTACAGGTTGGTTCGAAATTACAATTCGATATACGCAAGCATATAATATAATATTTGATTTCGCTGTACATATAGCGTAGGATATATATGGGTCATTTCATTTCATAATGAAATTTGTCGCCATACCTGTTGGTTTATACCGATGTATCAATTTAGCTGAACATTTTAAATGGTCATTTTAACATAGTAAATATAACATGGATATTGCCTGCCCTGTCAAACACCAAAATCCAGTAAAATTGCGTTCTCAAAATTTGCAATGCAAAACTCACACATGCTATAAAAACATTATGCACCGTGAATATGTGGCTTTCCAGACTAGAAATCACAAACTGATTCAACTGTAGAAAACGGTGTAAAAAATAACCAAATAATAATCGAGTAACAATTGTTTGACTGTAGAAACAATTAATGTCAAAAATTAGCTTTTTATGATGTCCACTCGGAAACGGGTTACAGTTGTGTATGATATATACTGTTCATGTGGACAAAAATTGTCTTAATATAGCAAAGAGGAACCCTTCATGTTGATTAAAATGCGACAATAATTCAGATCTTTTACACTCTGAAACATGCTTTGCATCATGCAAATCTATACTTTTGCCACATCTGTATCCAAGTAGTGGGGGTATTCACACAGTCACTACATCTTTACTAACAATAAAGGATCATGGAGATCCCTAGCCACTTAAATTCAACAATAATGTAAAATGTCCACCCCGAAACACATGCATATTGAAGGAAATCATGTACATATTCAATGTATGTGCTCCAGTTGACTTGTGTAATATAAAATCAATCAAAGAAACTTGAAAACTATTTTAACATTGGGAGCAACTGTTTGAAAATTGGGTAATTTTGGAGGTACAATTTTATTTAATTAGTGACAAAATTTATTTAAGAACATTTGTAGGATGGATGATATTGCAATGAAATGGCTATTTCGCTCAGACCATTTTCCAACTTTGCATCAGCCCTGAAAGCTAGTGTGTAGAATGCTTAATGTAGAGTCATGGGTTGAAAAATCGCCCCTACTAAACCATTTGCATGCCATAAAAATTGACTGTTAAACTGTGGTTATATAGCTAGTTAATCGATTGACTCCTTAATGTCGCCAATGAAGCTATAATAGCCACATAGCACGTTTTATGTAAAAATTAACCGTTTGCACGAGACACGTGTTTTCCTGTCTATTTTATATAGGTATTTTCTGTCATTCTTCCCCCAAGTAAAATCATGAAAATTGCTCGGATAAAAAAAAGAGAGGTCAACCATATGTTGTATGGGGAATATTGTAGAATACAAAGGTAAATATATCACTGTCATCGCAGCCTCGTGTAAGAACATGTATATGGCCACTTGCTGTTCTGAAAAAATATAGATTTTCAGGAGTATTTTTTTCGAGACATTTTCCTCTCTAAATACCAAATAGTATAAACGAAAATCACAACATGACTGAGCTGGAAATTACCAAAGGAAAAAATTATGCGGCGCCGCTATGTCATAGTGACCTGTGCTCATGATCGTCAGCTGGATTTATGTTATAAACGGGGTCGTTTATTTGGTAACGAATGAATGAACGGGTTTTTAGTTTAAACATGTGTATTTGTCTAAATTCAATAATATATAGGAAATAACACATAGATTTGTATACATACAATGGGATTGGAGGACAAGTGCTGACTCACGTATGAGTACCTCCTCTCCCGTTTGTTATTACACTGAAAAATAAATAAAAAAAAACTAGAGGTTAGATTCCATGGAATCAGATATACTTCCATGGTATCACAGTCCATTGGTGTGCTATGAGTATAGGTGTGTTCCTCTTCATTCGAATGTATATTGGTGCTTTGTGATCAGATGGTGGACTTACATTGACATTTCTAAATAAGATATATATCCCAAAGTTTTATGTCATTGGTTCGACCCAGCGTGGATGATTAATGACAGTCTAATGCATCATGGTCCTGACCAACTGAGCCACCATTCATCCCAGACAATCAGTTCATTTTTATTCGGTAGGGATACATTTTAGGGCTAATTATAACCCCTTCTCAGGAAGTCCAAATCCTGTTCAACGGTCACGAAATTTGGCGTGTCTGATTATATGGTAATCGACATGTATATCAAAAGGTGTACCATAACTCTGTTATTTCGTATTTATTGGATAGTTCTTTCAGTATTGGATTCATAATCTTTTAGTTTGAATGGCGGAGGAAAGACCGCTTAGTTAATTAATTAATTAGTATTTCAGTGCGTCATCGCTACACTATAGTCATTAACGTATTTGTAATAGAGTTAACTGTAATCGAGAGATAACTATATCACAATCGATAATGATAGCTGAGTGCTTACGCGTCCGCTCTAAAACTAATGTTGTCCGTATATACTACCAAACACATGTAGTGTTCAAAATATCAAACACTAGATTCGCGATTTTCCATTTTTCCCTTTTACGAGTTTCGGTGGAATTTGCCAAAAGGATCGACCCTTCCTGGGCGTACGCGCTCTCCGTCGGCAGGTTGCTTTTATAGTAGAGCAGTGAATCTTTGGGGTCGTACCTATGGTACATCGTTGTACCTGCTCATGCAGTAGCCTTGCTCCTTGCCAAAGCAGTTTGAATTTGGCGCCAAGAAGAGTGCGTTTGAATTTGAGTAATATATATCACCCGTTAACAACGTTACACGCTACCAGGAGTAAACGGTCCACTCTAAAACTTATACAACCATACTAAAGTTGCGTGAGGATACTGCTAACCACGTCCACTCGTCAAAAAGTTTTATCTCAATGTTTGATTTTTGGAGTAATTTTCCGCATTTGTTTTCGGTGGACTTTGCCAAGTCTGAACCCAACCCGACGCAAGCTCTCCGTTGAGAAGGTTGCATTTATAGTATAGCGGTCAAACTTTGGTGGCATACCTAGAATATCCCGACATACCCGCTACGGCATTACCTTGCTCTTTCATAAGGCCGTTTGGATTTGGCGGGGGAAATAGGTGCAATTTTTCCGTTCCCGTATAGCGGAAAGGCCTACTTTTAAGCGGTATATACAGGGGGGGTCGGAAAAAATTTCCAGGCACGTATGATCATTTAAATTTGTTCCGGCCTCGGGGGACCCACCAACCCAATTTCTTCCGTTTCCGGCCTTTTTTTCCAGGCAATTGTGGGCACCCACCCTTTTTTTCCGTTTCAGGAATTTTTTTCCGGTCAGTTTTGGACACCCACCCCCCTAAATTATCAATTGAGCAACCAAATAGCTGATTATTCTGCATTATCATAATTTATTGCGCGATATTTGAATAGAACAGTGCTTAATGAGATAACGATACTATTTGAATTTATCATATAAGTGTCATTAATCAAGAAATGTGTCAACATAATCACATTTCTAGGGATATATAGGCAGAGTGCCAAAGTTTTTAGTAACATTCATTTTCATCATATATAGTCACATGATCTAGTCACATAATCACATTTGAGTATTCTACAGAATACATGGTACCGTTACAACAAATTTAAGATTATTTGATATATTGATATTTGCTATGTGATATACAGTAATGCCCTAATTAATTGACTCCATAACCACAGCAAAATAATGGGTAATTTGTCAGGATTTAGTTGGAAATATGGCTTGTTGTCATTCATCGGAAAGCTCTCCCCTGAAAAATTACCCATTATTCTGCTGTGGTTATGGAGTCGTTTAATTAGGTCATTACTGTATTGCTGGAACCAAATTGTTGATCAAAACATGTAGATATACAACTGTTCATCCCAGTTTATCCCAGTTTGAAGAATAATGCTAATACCAAACACAACCATGATATACCCGCGTGACTCTTCTTGGGGCATCTCAGAAACCAAAACTGAGGAAACATGTTATAGCGTGTAATGGCAGGCTGGTAGCCACTGCCTGAAGTAATAGGCTTCGTAATAATTGGTAATAATATGGATGGATAGCCCAATCTCACTTCTTTTTTGCTCACGATATCATGCAGTGACGATACAATCTTTGTTACTGTGATCAACATTACAAGCTGATCCACATTAACTTGGAAAACAATTTGAAATTGTTCAAGCTGGCCCGGCTGGCCTTCAATTTATTTGTTAAGATTTTATGTTTTACGTTGTCAAAAGTCTATTTTATTCCATTATTTATTATATCTTTATTTCCATGTCACATATGGTCAAGTGTGCTTTCATATTATTGCTTATTATCAGCTGAGTTCTGCATAGTTATTCTTATTTTGTTGTATCAGTAGATGGAATCCTGATTAAATTTTATTTTTCCAATAGCGCAGTTTCCAGTTCTATCAAGTTGAATTTGGGTTATTGTTGGCCATTGTGCAACTGATCCAACATCTGATAACCTCTATATATAGTATAGCATTACTATTAACTATATATGACCTGTTTCTGTTCAAAACACATCAAAATAACACTCAATAGCAGGAATGGAAAAACATTTTGGCATATGGATAAAACTGCTTTTTGGAACCGAGAGACACCCACCCACCCCATCATACGTGCCTGGAATTTTTTTTCGACCCCCCCCCCATGGTATATACGGGTCCGAATCACTCTTCCCATTCGGAATATGTGATAACAAAATAATAGCGCTGGACTTATTAAAAACAAAACAAAAACACCTCAGTTTATACGTCCTGGTGTATGGTTTGCCTATGTATGGCGGTAACTCCGCAGGGAAAGCGCGGACACAAGTTATAATGCCCGTGGCCAGAAGGGCATATCGAGGTGTGCACACGGTCCAAATTTGGATGCCCTGTTCGTTATAATTTCCGAGATAGTAAAGTGACATTTTTTCAGATAAAGGGAGATAACTCCGCTGTGTAAACGCGGACAATATTTGTTATACGACGATTAGTTAGATCTCATTACTCCCAACATACGTACCAAACATTACTTATGTACTCCTCATACTTTCAGAGATTAAGGCGCCGAAAAATGGTTAAGTATAATAATAGTAATAATGAAAAATAATCGGAAAAGGGCGATAACTCTGTAATGAAACGATGGGCCGAAATCCGGATACCCTTATTTTAAGTAGACCTTAAATGCCTATATTCGCTTTCCTACTACCATTAGTTTTTGAGTATTTCCAATTAAACCGAAAACGGCGCCAATAGAAAAAACAATATACTCCCTTGGTTACACCATGGAAGTATAATAATGGCATTGCAACATGACTACCAAAAGCAAGTTGAACATATATACATGTACATTTCACCGGTCGTTCCCCACCCCGAGTCAGTCTTGAGTTTATATATGTATTGGTTGGAAGTCGTGTATGTTTGAGTCATTTGCTGGCTTGTATATATATATATATATATATAATGTTTGCAGGAGTTAGTCAATATAATCTAGTTTTGTCACACGGATGAATGATTGTACAGCTAAGAATTTGTTTGTATTGTCGCAATCACGAAGAGCATGGTCTCCAAATAGCTGAATTTTTAGTGAGTAAATATTACAAGGAAGTAATTTATTTAATAGGCGAATTTTTGGGATCCAATGTAGGTAACAATCAAAGAAATAAAGAAAGGTATTTTCTTCCGCGTGAGCAGTCTTTGGAACTTGCAATGTAATTTTGAACTTTATCTGATATGAGGTTGCTACATTCACATCCTAATCTACAGTGATATATATTTTCAGTCCGCTTTCCTACATTGTAATAATGAACGGGTGTCTTCGCAGGCGTTGACGACACATTATGTGACCAACGATCAACAATACAATCGTACTCGATCCATGCGATTAATTGATTTTGAACCAGATTCAAATACATCCATGTCAATGCATTAATCGTTAAACTTCAAATATTAACGTGGATCTGGACCTGGGATATGTGACCGTGTTATTACAATCATGACAATTGGCGGATAAATAAATTAATTGTGGAACCACGTCTATACTATTTTCGCCGACATGCCATTGTGTCGATATACGCGCGTGTCACCAAGTGTATGTGAATTTCGGCGATGCTGGTGGGGTTACGAATAACAATAATCCATGAGATCCATGAGATCCAGATCTTAATTTATTTAATCCTCATAATCCTATAAGCTTTTTTCCATTTAATAGATGTGACATTAAACGTTCATTTAATAACAGGAAATAGTGCCAGGTAACTTTTAACTTATACGGTTTGTCGGCTGTTTACATTCCGTATGCTACGTCTCAAAAATAAATGTACTATGGCTTCAAATATATTTACAACAAACTACAATGAATGAATCACCCGGTATAATTGACAATGTATAAACCCAGTTGGTGAACACAATACATGTTGTCCCAGGTTTAAATTGTGGTTTTAATTGTCGAATGGCGGTTTAAACCCGGGTCCAAACTGGAAATGAATTTTTGTTGCAGATCATTCAACACAATATGTTGCAACATCTATGTGTTGTTCGCTTCGAGCCTCTAACTCTCGACCGAGAGTTTATGCCACTTTAATTTTCTCTTAATTATCTGTTGCAGGTTCATATTTTTACTTCATAGACGGAAGCGATGAAACAATGGAGGGGTCGTGGTATTTTTCGGATGGAAGTCCTTTGTGGACTAGTTGGTATAGTAGCAGTTACCCTCGCACCGAGACCAAATTGAACTGTGTTTATGTTGTTAACCAATATAAGTACCGGGACATCTACTGTGCACGATATGCATACAATTACGTATGTGAAATCTTAAGAGGGTAAATCAGAAAAAGGACCGATTCGTCGCATCTGATCTACATTAGTTATGTTTATGATTTTTGATTTTATTATACGCTGATATGATGATATCGCGTGTCCAGCAAAATAAATCCTGATGCAACGATTGCGGTCGAATAAATTATTTAGCTGAATTTATTTTATCTGGTGTAAAGGTCTGGCAAATCATAATTACATCTACAACAATTACATACAGCTGTTATGAATGGATGATTTGAATGATTTTATTCAATAAACATACACGTTCCCTACATGTTTACATTTAAAATAGTAATTTGCATGAAACACATGGATACAATTATATATAGTAGAGTATAAATGACTACACATGGTGGGCTATGTCTTAGACTATGTAATTCAGTGTGTTTTATAAGAGT
This sequence comes from Siphonodentalium dalli, assembly GCA_032622095.1. Classification (NCBI taxonomy): domain Eukaryota; kingdom Metazoa; phylum Mollusca; class Scaphopoda; order Gadilida; family Siphonodentaliidae; genus Siphonodentalium; species Siphonodentalium dalli. Next base: position 60,250,647 of record CP136062.1, read on the forward strand.
TAATTATATCGGTCATATCACTTGGACCCGGATGCCAATTCACCCCCCCCCCCCCACAGCCTGCGACCAAGAGGTGGCGTAGCTTGGCAAGCCATGCTGACCACAGATGTTTCATGTAGAAACGAACATAGGGGTGAAAGGTTGATATCCAGACACAGGGCCTACAAATACACATTTAAGTGTGAAAAGCCAGAATGTAGTGACCGAAAAACCAAAGCTGACACACACGTAGGGATACCTGTATTCACTGGAAGTACATGAACAAATCCTAAGACATATTTCCGACATGAACATTGTGCCTACCGGCACGTGAGGACTAATGGAGAAAATCGTGTATTTTATGAATTATATACATAATTACAAAAGTTATTTTGCAAATGGTTGTGTATATGCAAAAGGCTGAGTGAACCCTCATAGCCAGTGCTACACTGGTCCACACAGCCATACATACACACAGCCAGTTGCTCACCAGTGCTGGTAAGGAATGAAATCAACCTCAATAGTATGCATACGGATTCTCTTCTAATGTCTTTCCTTCCTTGAATACAAAACTTCAATGCTTCAGATCGATAGAGAGGCGTAACGCTTTGTTAATTTTATTCCATAGTACAATCCCAGAATAATAAAATTTATTCTTCCCATATGTATTTACAATGGGTAATATATATTTTATGGCGGTCCATGGTCTGAGTTCATAGTCAAGTATTTCAATTGTTCTTTTGAAATTCTCTGATATATAAGATGGCGTCTTCTGTTCCAAAATATTCAAATCATACATAATTTCCTAAAAGCGATCTTGTATTTTATTTGAAGTCAGTTGGCCTTCTTAAATTAAATGTTTCCGACTCTAGATGTTCTACCTAATCCAAGAATAAAACGTACCAATCTCTCTTGTGTTGCCTGTATACAGGCTGTTGTTCTTATATATACATACACGTACTAGAACACCAGAAACCGCTACAATTATCACAATTTCACTGTATGAGTGCTAGTATGATCATTCTCGTACAATATTCATTGAGGGATTTGGTTTTCTATCGAGCAATTTCAGTTTTTGTTGACTTTGGAAATTACATGTTGGGCCATAAATTCTCCATCCAGCTTTTGATCAAGGAAGAACCCCAAGTATTTAACTGATTTCACTGATGGTATGTGTATGTCATTACATAAAACCGAGATACAAAATGCTTTCCTTATTTTCTTCTTTGGGCCGAATAGTATGCACGCTCTCTTGCCTATATGGATTGACATTCGTCGGTTATCATAAACCAGTTATTCCGTTTGGCCAGTTCCTAGATAGGTTTAGACACGATGGTTGATGGGTTTATATCAGACTATATCAGAGTAGAATCATCCGCAACTAGTATTAGTTCACTCTTTACGCAACTGTTTGCTTCATTAACATACATCAAATATAGAAGCGGACCTAATAAACAGCCATGGGGGACACCATACACGACTGATGGAAAATCTGAGATATTGCCACTTATGTCGACTGCTTGGGTCAGTGGAGTAGATTAGTAAAAGAATTGTTCACTTTGTGACTAAAGCGTAAAATTGTGCACATATATGTTCACATACTAATTGATATTAGATGTGGAGCCACCCTGACGTTTTACTTTAACCCCTCTTTTAAGGGGTTTCCGAATTTAAAGAGCGTTTCGCGATTATATAATTTATTAAATGTCAAAATTAATCTTACCATGGAATATACGATTTAAAATTAGGCACATACAATAAGTGTGACTCTGCGAGGTATAGCGGTATATTTCTAGGGCGAAATTGAAACCCCTGCTCAAGATGGCCGTCAAAATTGCAGTCTTAAGTGGAAAATTTGACGTTTTTCGCTAATATCTTCCAGACCAGTTTTTTCTTGGTTCGGAAATGTGACTTTATGTTGTATTGTTCGTGTTAACCGATCACTGGTGCAATGAAATATCCCATTCTTGGGATTCCCTGCCCCTTCCGATCTATCTCAAAACTTCGATTTTACAGCACGTGGCATGAAAAGTATCCAAAAATCACTATTGGGATTCTAGTCATATTTCAACAAGAAACGAGCAGAACTACTGTGCAAAGTTAGTGAGGCATATAATTACTCATGAATATTTCAAATCAATGGAACCAGATTTGTCACTTGGTCTTAAAATCACTGCCAAATGGTGGCCAAAAATTGGAAAATGGTAAATATTGCCCCAGCGTGCCACGCAATCGCTTAAAAGATGTGGATGATGAATACAATTTGCTGTTCTGTAATATGTGCATTCAATACTAACATTTATGATGCATCATGGATAAGTGTTACTATTAAATTACAAAACTATTGGAATTTTCTCTCAAAATCGGCAAATATCACTGTTCAGGTTTGGACCATTTTTTCAAGTAAAATGGAACCATATTTGGTGTGTATTGTTTAGATCCGTTATAAATGCGCCACACTGAAGTGTTTTTAGAAAAATAATACTCAAGCTGAGTTGCAAAAATTCAATAATGTCCACAAAATTTGGTAGAAAAGTTGATATTTTTCGAAGATATCCCGGACATTATTCTATGCTTTTCTGTAAAGGTAGCGCATTGTGATCCACTTGGTTACTAAACATATTAATTAATCAACTGACAACTATATGTTCTATTCTGGTTGTCAAGGTACCTTTTGTGGCACGACAATTTCATTTTAAATCATGCGGTTTGTAATTTTTGCCGAAATCTTCTTATCGAATTATGGCCATTATTTTGAACGGAAATGAGCAAAACTCTGAAACTGAACTGAGGGGGGCATAATTGTGTGCCTACTCTGGCCCAATTACATGTGTAAACATAATAGGTAAGTGTGTGTCCGACCAGGTTATATGTCTATCGATGTAGGCCACCCCACAGCTGGAGAAATAGCCAGCGAAATGTACTGGCAGTTGGACAAGACGACCATTTATAAAGTCAAAAAAGGAGATTAGTGAACAATTAAGAGGGTTTAAAGTGAAAAGTCAGTGTTGCTCCACACCTAATATCAATTAATATGTGAATATGCGTACATATGTGCAAAGTTTCACGCTTTAGTCACGAACTGAACAATTGCCTTGAAAATTTGACTTAATCTTGGTTAACTACATGTACATCGAAGGCATCTTGATATAGTCGATTAAGACTATTACTGAACATTTAACTTGGTCCATTTCTTTGCGGACTGTATCAGTGACATATATATATCATGTTGCGCACCTTGATCGACAGTATGATTGAAGGTAAAAAATCAAATTATGTGTATTAATATGATTATCTAACTGTTTATTTTCCACCTTTTTTTAGACTCTAGATTTAATATTGAGACTGGTCCATAGTTGAGAGGATTTATTTATGCCATTTCTTATAGATTGGGACAACACAGGATGGGTGGATAGATTGATTGTCTGGATGGATAGATTGTCTATGTAATATAACTTGGGGAATTTAGAAGTTCGGCCCCGGTCGAGCAGGTATTGCTTCAATTATTCTTCTGACGTTACCCATTGTAGGTGTTCTACTATAGCGCAACAGAATGTGTTAAACACCTTAGCTATCCTGGTTTTATCAAAACACATGCCTCCATCAGTTTTAATGCGAAACTACCACCAAGCTTCTTGAGGCATTTCCAAAGACCTCTGGGTTTTTTCTTCTACTTTATTTTGAAAATATTCATGTTTGGCTCGTTTAATAAGCCGCTGAGTCTTATTTCTTAGGAATTTATATATTTCATAATCTGTGGGATCTTGTGATTTTCTAGACTTCCTCAAGGCAGATTTTTTGTCTTTGATGAAGCCTATAATTTATATGTCGATCCAATCTGTTGTGCCATGTTTTGGCTATAATTGTATTGTGTTTATTTCAGGCAATATATGCCCATATATAGTCATACATGCAGTATATAATTACAAATTGACCGTCCCCTGTAATGCAGTTCATGACTATAGTATAGCATGTAAGGCAATATCAACGCATTGGATTTCGAACACAGTTTCCATTTTGTTCAGCGGATTCAGTAACTGTAATACTGTAATTATTTTGAATTATCAGATCCTACGTGTTGCCTCTGCGCTACCGTACATGGTTCGTGTTATAGCGTTAACGTTTGACAAGATCTCCAGAATAATGTGCAATCATCCCTGACTTGATTATAATCCCGATTAGGTCAACATACTGTTCCGCAAATAATGTATACCAATTTGACAGTTATTCTTCCATGTGCATTTCAGGAAATTAACTAACCATTTCAGTTGCACCCGGAAAAATAGCAGTACTACGTGTGATTCATAAACAAATCAAAATATATAAAAAACAGGGCGCCACTTTAACACTTTCATGAAAGGAGATTCTGATATTTTGCGAAAACCCTGTGCCAATGCATTCTCTGATATATACAAGTCTCCCACAGGGAGACACGCGTATACATATATACGATACTACATTGGCCTAACATTATTGTTTTCCTGGACATTGTAAGCCATGCATTATCTTATATATACGAGGCTCCCTGCGGGAGACTTACATATATAATATAATGCATTGGCAAATGATCTGTAATGGCAGTTCCCGTCATAACCGGGGATGGCGACAACGACGTGTTACGAGTGATGCCCATTTAAAGGTGTTATCCCATTTGTATAGCATTCTGTCATGGTTAGAAATGAATAGAATTATGTTAAAGTGGTGTTCCAGTTTTTAATTTTGACGTGTTAAATATACTAGTAAGTTTTGCTTGTTGTCTTGTACGACAAGCCCCTTGTGTGATGAATGGCTACGGATGGCCCGATGTTCTAAGCGACTTCAGTATAACACTAACTTGACGGGAAGTGCTATGATATGTGCATATGGTACATGTAATACATCCGTTCCTTGTCAGAATTACTCAACACATTAATTACGGGAGCTGCGTTTGGTGTATCATTAACGTTCCAGTATATTAGCTTATATATGCGAGTCTTCCACGGGGAGCCTCGCACATCTAAGAGAATACACTGGCATACGCGGTCAAGTTCAATATTGTATATACGCCAATGTATTCTTGGAATCCCCCCCCCATTTGGTACCTCATATATCACATCACTATAATTTTATGTACATGATCATCCACAACTAGCCCTTAACCTTTTATCCACACTCGCAACAAACATTCGCTGCATGTGGTTATGTGAATTGTAAAATGACTGTTGTTTTTCTTGAAATAATGTTAAAACAATAATTAAAAAAAATTCCAGCATATATTTCAAAAAGTATAAACAAATCTTCATTAAAGGGACCACATAAGCTACGCTCGTTTCTGTTATATCATATATATGTAGTATATTTCTGAAATGGATGTTCTTATTGGCTTCATTTTGGAGCAGTTGGCATGAATAGTTCATAGCCAGTCAAAATATAATTGTGTGCTCCCCTTAATTAATGAAGATATCTAAACTTTTTGAAATATATACTGGCACTTTTAAAAATTCATGTTTAACATAATTTTAAAAAACACATAACATAACAACGGTCATTTATAAATTCACATATCCACATGCAGCAAGTGTTTATAGTGTGAGGACAAAAGGTTCATAACAAACATGTTCTTGCATTTATCAACAGTGATAATATATACATCGGTCATCTTAAAATGTTATGTATATACACCGGTCTCCTTAAAAATGCAACATACTCTCAAAATATTAAGGGGACCCCACAAAATATATATCCCATAATGCTGACTTCTCGTTGGAATAGATTGCATTTTAATTATGTTGGATGGACATAGTGATTATATTTGGAAATGTAACCGATATTGGATCGTAAATAAAGGATATACCTTATGCCCACTTAATGTATAATTTCAAGCACGGTACCCCTAAGGAATAAAGCATAAAGATACAGTTCACGACGTAACCACTGGTGTTGGAAATGACGCAATCGGGTTGGTTCCAAGTAAACAAGTTTTGCACTGAACTTGAAAGTAGTGTTTATGATGACGAACACAAAGGAATACTATAACCATGCCGATATGAACCCCTGCATCACGATTGATCTCAACACTTGCTGCATCACGATTGATACCATCATGTATACTATTGGATTTCGTTATATACTTCTATTGCACAACATATCTCCTATATATGTAGATATGGCAATCCATCACGGATCTCCTGCACTCGGATATCTCGTTTTGAGTGGCGACCAAAATTAAAGTGGTCAGCCATAGGCAATTTTTCATTATTGTTACTATTGTGTAGATGGATATTTATCCTCTCAAGAGTAAGTTTTGTCCAGTTCCCCCTGTGTAATGCTCATATGGGAATTTAGCACACATAGGGGCATTGCAGTCGAATTGCAGTTGAACGAACCTTTAAATTTAAAGGCGCGACATGCATCGTTGGTCGTAAGTGTCTTATTTGAGAAGAGGGAGCATGTCCCACACATCGGGGTACGGCAAAACCTGATTCTTCAATGGATGATATAAGTTGGCTCGAGACAAACTTCTGGCTGAGGTTTGGCGGTTGTCTAACAACACGTATGTCTGGGAAAACTCTATTAGGGTATTCATCACTTGCAAGCATTGGCTGTATGTCCCACGTGATGCGTGTGAGTTTGTCCGTATATATGGGTGATATGTCATTACTAGGGGAACACGGTCAAGTCTGTTTTTTATCGTTGTATGTGAGTAGGTCATCCCGGTCCTTAGATATGGCTTTAGTGACTTATTTGTCTACTGAATCCCATTTATATCCAAGAGAATGAAACGCGGATTTAAGGGTCGTGAGCTGTTTACCGCGTACGTCTGGATCGGAAGTAATGCGGTGGTATCTCAATGCCTGACTGTACCCCCCACTGACCTCTTGGTAAGGTCTGGGCGAAACTCTGAGAATGCAGGTGCGAATATCGGTGTATCGCGCTGTGTGCTTTCTGGCTACGGTGGTTACGGTGGTACACAGTTTATTATAACGTCGGAATAGTTTTAGATCTAAGAAATGAATCTCATCCTCTGAATGTTCCATGGTGAATTTGACATTGGGTGTGTATTGTTGACCGTGTCGTAAAATTGCTCAAGAGTAGAAAGTCCATAATCCCATATAAAAATATGTCGTCTATATAACGGAATTATACTCGGGGCTTGAGATGAGTGCTTTCTATTAATTCATCCTCCATATCGGCCATAAACAGATTCGACGGTTGTGTAGACATCGGAGATCCCATCGCAGATCTCTACATCAAAGGTGAAGTAGTTGTGCTCCAATAACAACTTTGTTAAATCTATAATATAGTCACTGCTGATTGTTGTAAATTAATTTCTGAGCCATTTCTGTACTGTATCCAGGTCATTTTGGTGTGGAATATATTGACTTAACAACACCCATCGTGACAAGAATCATGAGAATGCTGCTGTCTCCGACCTGTGCGATTTTAAAGTCTGTTGAATCCTGTATGTAGCTGTTTGTGGTTTTAACAATGGGCTTAAGCTGGTTTCAATAAGCTTTAAGATATTCTCGGTAATAGTTCCTCGTCCAGAAGTAATGGGTCGACCAGGAACTGATTCCTTGTGCAGTTTGTGAAGGATATATAATTTACCAGGACACGGATTATAAGCGGGACTATTTCATCCCTATCAGATTGCGGTAGGGACTCGATAACTTGTGACAATTCCTCTTGATACATCTCAGTAGGGTCGGAGTCTAGTTTACAGTAATAATCCTTGTTAAGCAGTTGTCGATTGGCCTCTAAATATAGTTATTTGTGTTGAGAATGTCCGTTGTTATTCTCGACACAAATGACTATATTTCTGAAGCCAATCGACAACTTACTGCTTAACAAGGACTATTTCTGTATATCACTGCATATATTTTCGGTATAAATTCGTATTTGGTGAAGTCGGCGAAGTCCGTTTACGACGATATCGTTCTTGGTTGGTGATCTATGATTTCATTATTCCTGGTGCCATCCAAGACTGGCACTTAATAACATGTGTTGGCTCCTTCCGAGTAATACATTCAAAAGTTAAGTCATTTATGGTCAAATATATGCCCAAGAACAATTAATTGCAACATATTTCGATTCGTTTGGATTGCCAGTTATTGATGTATACATCAAATCATTCATTCAAAGAAATGCTATCGAATGAAAATTAACGTTGGACGTCATTAACACCATGGAACATCATTTCTTGGAAAGCGGTCACGCTATAAATGCAATAGTTGAAATACATTTTAATGGTGACTATTTTAAAAATGACACAAAAGTACTCGATTGGTTCCAAAGAAACTATGAGCCCTTACGAAAAGAAGTATAAACATTAACCAAAACATGTACTTTACTTGTAAAGCATATTGTGAACTTAATTATTGTTGAAATGTATTGCTTACCAATGTAAATAGGTTCATTGCATTACCTATTATTTGTTAGTAAATATGTTCACAGAATTACCAAATGTTGATTCTAAAAATTATGTTAATATCATCATTAGTTGTAAATAGGTTGATTATTAATTCAAAATTAAAATTTATGTTCTTGAAAACCGTGTCTGTTTTTCATGATCATCTTCTGCAATGTCGATGAAGATCTTAATTCACACAAAAAAGAAACACAAATGATTTTAGAAAAAGAAACAAAAATCTCAAATACAAAGAAGTGGTTTTCCAGAGGTCCGCGCATTTCACATATAAACCAAAACCCCTTAGATGTCCACGATGATGCCACGGTCAGACATGGTAAGACTTTTGGTGGGCCTGTGTCATGCAAAACAACACCAAAACATCAAATTGAGGGTGAAGGAGAAGATCTCTCGATCTTTTCGACCATCCTGGGCGCTTCGCGCCCTCCTACTACCACTACTGTCCACGATGGAATACATATATCCTGTTCTTGGTTCTGATGTGAGAGTCATTCATGTATCGGATCAGAGGGATTTGGTGTTATGGCTGGATCGGTACAACAGAACTGTTACTGCATCCAGCAGTAACTCTTCTGCAGAGGAAGATACGAAATATTCCAGAGAAAGGTGTGATGCCAACACTCACCGAGGGACTCGTTTTATTACGGTTCAACGGTGGTGAGGAGGAATTATAATTCATCAAAACACGTTATCCAGTTATCATGTAAATAAAACATAAATACTGCCCTTTTTCAGGGCCATCCACAAATCTGGTAAAGATGGCTCTCTTACACAATATGACACTGCCACTCGTGGGCACCCCTGCTCTCGATGCCACCCTGGGCCACCCTGGACACTCAGGCCCTGCCACTCTGGGGCACCCCTACTCTCGATGCCACTCTGGGTCACTCTGGACACTCATGCCCTGTCACTCTGGGGCACCCCCTGCCCTCGATGCCACTCTGGGGCACCCACTCCTCGACTGCCACGCTGTGTCACCCCTTGCTCGACGGGCACTCTGTACCATGGGCCATAATGTCCGCCGAGCAAGGGGGTAACCCAGAGCGCCAGTCGAGGAGGGGTATGGGCCATGGGCCAGAGTGACAGTCGGGGAGGGGTGTGTTATTGATTCTGTATTTGACCAATATATGCATCATAGTTTATAACTATCTCACGCTCCTCCGTTATAATTACTACAAATACTGTTTATGTTATATGTTCGGAATAAATACTGTTAGCTCGGTTTGTAAGTTAAGTGGCACATTATGCATGCATGAATATTCCAATACTGACGCTACCATTGTCGTCATTAAATTATATACATTGGAAAACTAAATGTTTAAATGTTAACCAATTGAATTGTAAAACGTGATATTGTTTGCACTAAACCATATTTCTGATCGTACACATGACACCAGCGTTTGGCGCGAGAACATAGTTGTTAGACCCGAATCGGCCGCCCGATTGGTGAGTCAGTATAACGTGGTGACACGTGCGTCGCCTGACAGTTTCAAAATGGACGGTTTTGTAAAGGCGAAGTGAGCCACTCGGAATGGGGATTTTCGGATCTGGACGAATCCTTTAAATGTGATAATTGCTGCCCTATGAGAACGCATAACTATACAATAAAAGGTTCAGATGGACACGTTTAGAAAAAGATATGTACCCCAAACAGTCGGTGTTAATATTATTTCTGCCGACACAAGGCCAGAGGTCATGCACCACACAGCCACTTCCCCGTGTCCGCCTGTTTACATCGAACATTTGCCAAGTCATTTCATTTTTTAATCTGATGGATTAATCTTGATTTTTTTATTTTGAGAAATTTGAACAGATGCCTCAAAATAAACAATGTATTGAATTCTGTTACTTTTATATTTTAATGTTTCAACTCGGTAGCGAGTACACTTTTGATAATGTACGAAAAATGTGCGCGCATGAAGGGAGAGACTCAAGTCCATATCGTGCACGTTGATTGATGGGAGGAAAAAACATCGTTTTCTCTGAGAATTCTCTCAATTTTCTTAATATTCAGAAGATATATATGCCTACTAAGAATTAATTGGCAGTTGCTGATGGGTTCCTTGTAATGATGGGTGTTATTTTGTTATTTAAATATTTTTATTATCTAAACTTTAACTTATTGTTTACAAATTTCTTCTGTTGACAATCAGTGAATCACAGTGACTGCTGCGTCAGTGACAGTTAGTGACAGTCAAAATCAGAACTGGTCTGGCCCTGGGTGAACCACCGATCCATGTTTATTAGAACAGTCGGTCTAAAATAGACATATCGGGGCATTCCTGACACAGTGCTCTGTGACGTAAGAGAGGGAATTGCTTGAATACTGAATTTTTTTCTTCTTTTGAAGATTTGCAGGGCCTGCATGTTTTGTTATAATTAATAATTAAATTATATGGGATATTCTCACTCAGTAATCAATTAATATTTAATTTATTCCGTGTCTTTAAAAAGAAATCAGAACTCTTTTTTGTTAAACTATTGGGTGTTTTTTTAAAGATTACAGTTTAGAGTGATTCCCCTTATCCCAGAATGGACCATATACATGAAAGACGAAAGACCGATGGTCTATTTTAGTTTAAATTTAGACCGATTTGTATAATATTTAAAGACATGTTTGCCCATAAGTTCGAACTTCAATCGAGATTCGACTGATTTTGAATGATAGGGGGTTTCTAAGCAAATACACAATACGTTTTCTGATTGGCATGCTACTAACTATATATAAATACGTTTGTTCCAATCGTTTGACAATGCCTCGAAGACAAAATCAATCAATCAACCAGGGTTAGCCCCCCCCCTTCCCCATCGGGGTAATCTGCAATGATCAGCTCGGTAGCTCCAGGGGTCGTATAGCCCTGACCATGTCGCGGATTGTAGACCTTCTGACTGTTCTTGTGTTACGATACATCTGGAGCCATCCCTGCTAGGTGGTTGGAAGAACGGTTTTAACACTTGAACATTCAGTGTCATTTATATTCCCATTCAACAAGCGATAACACCCGAGACAAATAGTAAATTATGAATAGATCGGGGGGGGGGGGGTAATAACAAATTTGCTGGAAGGATTGGAGGGGTGATCCAAGAGGCAAAACACACATTGTTTACAACCTCATGCAATTTGTTTTTGCTGAAAATGTTTTGTGCCATATTAGACATTTGCAACAGTTTAAAACATTATAACTGCAAAAACACCATAGCTATGTTACTGGGACATCATATGGGCCTTAATAGAGATGCCATTAAGCTATGGCATATTGAGTATGGAACGGTGATGTGAACAACTTCCTTCCCGACACCCTTGGGAAAGAAGCTTTGAGAAATGTAAAATTGAAATAAATATACTTGTTCTCCTGATGTAACCTAATATATTTAAGCCTAGATCAGTGTGTGCATGCATGGAACAAGAGCGATCATGTGTTTCAAACATTAATGTGAGTATCAATGGCCAGAAAATAACTGCCATCAGTGCATCAAACTAATCAGTGAATTAGTTGCATGGGTATTAACTCAGATGATCTGTTTATCACCGAACACCTAATTATTCCATATCCACCATAGTTACTGCTCGTCATCTATATGCATGTATTTAAAAGAGTAGGAAATGTCTGTCCGTCCGTCTGTCTGTTCGGATGTTGGTGACATGGGTACTCTGGTGGAGGTCAAAACGGCATTAGTGTTTCAAAATTTTGATTTAAATAAAAATGTAAATAAATAAATAAAAACAAACAAATAAGAGCTCACTATGGGCCTATTTCAGCACCAGATGCAAGTTATTTATATATTTATTTATTACCAACCAACTGAATATCTGGTACAAGTCCACTATGGCTTATTCCAGAACCAAATAAATCCAATATGAAAACAATTGAATGTCAATATTTAGCTCCAATATGAACCTTTTCCATGAGGACACCTCTGGGGCCGCAGACCCTAAGGCTCAAATGTGACAAAGGCCCCTTTGTGCATGGGCCACCGACCTATCCGACGCTGAATAAAGGCTCACACTAGTTTAGTATAATTGAACTTACTCCACTAGACTAACAAAAGTGGTATGGAATAAAGCTAGATAATGGGCTTGTTGACTGACTAATCAGTAAATAGTTCCAAATTATATAATTGTGAGTATCATGCACAACGACCTAGGTTTTCAAATATCAGCAATTTATAAAATAATATTTCCAATTGCAGCCTGGTAAGTATCCTCTCTATGTATTTGTTTCAAAATATGTCAAACTATAGTTGAATTCGAACTTAACAATTGATGTCATGGATATGTCTACATAATGTAAACAGTGACTCGAAAGTGAAGAATGAGTTCACTGTCCTGAAATGTTTTCAGAAACAAAATGTCAGAGTTATGGAGACACGGAATCAGCCCGTTGATTCATAGTTGATTAACTCAGTGAGCGTGAACATATTTTCATTTCTTATCGAGATCGGATTTGTATATTGAGATGTCCCTCAAACCAAATCAAGCTTGAACATCGGTAATGATTTTCCTCCATGCCAGGTTTCGAACCCGTGCCAAACTCGTCTAGCCCAGACCATCATGATCTTATCCACGACCTAACCACCTCGGCTACCGGGACACCCCGAACGGAAGCCCTTTCGTCGAGCGTTAGGAAGCGCATCAGTCTGACCATGGATTCGAACCCACTACCTTCGAAATTATTGATTCTGGAAACATCACAATGCACTTCATCCGAAATTGCATATGACCATTCGATTACTGGTACTGACGTATACAGGATATCTAGTGTTTTTGAGTGGATACCGACAAATATGTCATGAGTGAGCGAGACAAATGTTTATTTTCGCGAGCGGCTTGCCGCGAGCGAAAATAAACATTTGTCTCGGTCACGAATGACATATTTTTCGGTATCCACTCAAAAACACTAGATATTCTTTTTATTATACGCATATCCAAAGAAATTCACCATTTACGACGATAAATGATCTCACAATCGTCTTCAAAATACAACATTTTTGAAGCCATCAGCTGATCGGTGCCGCTTCACGCAATACTGCTTCACCATCCGCGGAATTTAAAAATATAGATCCCGTATTCTTCCCTTTATTCCCCCCATAAATATGTCCAATTTCAACATAACATAGATTTTAATTATAACTGTAATATTATGAGTGAATCTTATGTAAATTAAATAATCACAATAACTCCCTTCACTTTGTTGTTCTTCAGCACAAACTTGAACTTGGAATGATAAATTAAACCGGAAACACCGACCAGAAATTGTAAACACAATAAATTCAATCACTGTCGCTGTCTATCACCCGAATGCGTTTGAAACGCTTTTCATTCCCGTTGAGGTTCATTTCATTTGTAATGCTGTGCTTCTATGAGGCCTGGGAATATACATTAACGGCTCCATGAAATGTATTACCACTGAATACCGACTTCGGCAACTGTCCGGAATTGTCACAAATTTCACCATGACTTGGAAATGAGATTTCAACAGGTCTCTTTACACGGAGACTGGGGGTTGGTACAGCTACACAGGTACATGCACTTTCATTGCTTTCAGGCTGAATTCTTGGAGAAATGTTGTTTGAATTCCTGTCATTGTCAGATAGAATATCAGATATTTGCCTACTTTGTTCTGGATTTATTTTACTGTAATTCAGGAGGCTGTTAACATTCTTATGTCCTGACACATGAATTATTTGATGGGCAGGTACACCTTCATCACACAATGACTGCACGCGGTGTCTCCTCGCACTGTAAGCTGTTATTCGCTTGTCGGTTTCTAGTCCAGCATCAGTGAACATATTCTTCATTATCGCATAGATGTTATTTAATCCAAATGCATTTTTCGTACCACGATTTTCCCAGTTTCATCCACCCTTGATGATTGATCGCCAAGAAAAATGGTGAGTCAGACGCGCACATTTCAGCTGGTCTCTTTTCTGCAAATAGCTGATGTAATGTGACGGGATCTTTCAATTTGTCTTCTGTTGAATACGCTCTGGGTTTTACTTTCCTGTCATCCCTTGGGTTTTCTCCAGTCCTCGTTTTCGTTTGTCGCTCTTGGGTGTATATCACATAATTCCTGCCCGCCTCATCTTCTCTTACTTCAACGTCACCCCATCTCAGTGAGTAAGTTTCTTGGCCAGTTCGCATGCCGAAATGTAGCGTACACATCAACCACATTGAATTTAGCAGTGATTTTAGATTATGAGGTCCAAGTACTTTTGCATCAAAAAGTTTATCTATGTCAGTTTGAGACAGTGGATCTGCAGCATGTGGCTTGTTTCCTCGACCCATATATTTTAACTCCTTCTGTTTGTTTTTCAGTGTTTGTCGGCATTTGGCAAATCTGCATGTGGTCGGTTATGAGTGACGCTTCATAGTTCTTACTCCTTAAATATCGATCAAAAGATGATATGTAGGCGCGCAGTGTTGTTGGCTCAAATTCACAACCATCCTTCTTCCGCACCGACAGCAGGAATTCAGAAATGAGTTCACAAAGTTCATTCGGTGGAATTTGCTCTATCACTCTGGTTTCACCACTTTCCAAAGCATACAGACTCAACAACTTCAAGTCATACTTAGTCTTTCTTTTTGTGTTAACATGCTGCTGCTCTTGGTTGAAATTATCAACATCACCTCCAGACATTTTTACAAACCTCAGATTGTCCATCCTTCCCTGGTTTCCAACACTGTACACAGAATGAGCTGAAGCTGAACTTGAAGGAGCAGTGATGACAGGGTCAGGGTGAGGGTTAATTCCGTCGATTTCATCAAACAATATACCACTAGGCCCAGGGTCCAACTCAGTTCCACTTCCAGCATCACCAGCACAAGAAACTGTTCCCGTTTTTGCCGAATCTTCATCAATCTCTTTAATTAACTCCTCAAGTGATATTTCTTCATCTAATTGGAAATTTCCCCAAATATCATCTCCGACGAGTGTGGAATGGCCTTCCATATTTTCCGCAAAACGTAAACAATGCAGACGTACAAAGTATAGAAGAGGAAAGATAACTCTACTGATGCGCGTGGATTTTGAAATATTCCGGTAGCGCATTTGTACACGCAAGTGTATCGGTCGCACGCGCAAGCTAGTGTGAAAGTATATTCCTCTATATCCCCTTCTGGGTGATATCGATATTTATCTAAACGCGTTTTTTTCTATAATTCACTGTTGGGCGTATAATAAATATAGATATCAGAGTTATGGACCCACGGGCTCAGTATGAGTGTTCATTGCTTCATATTTGCTTATCACAGTGAGCGTGAACAAATTCTCATTTCTTATCGAAATGGCCATGTGTCGATCGGGCTGATCGTGCTGATGTGACTGCAATGCAAAATAATGCAGAAAAGGCATCAATCGAGAAATGGTAGACCCTGGGGGATAATCACAACTACTCTTCCAATATCCTTGTCTGTTGGGTCTAAACATCTCCGGTCTTACGGGATGGCCACACAGAGCTCTTGACCGCACCATTTACGATCATTTGCGTCCATCAACTATCACAATAAACAAACATGCCCTGCAGGCTGGTAGGACACCGGACCACAATTATGCCACCAGTGGCATGTTTCGGAAATAATAGTGGTTTGACCAACCCGGTCCAATGTCTGCGCTGAGTAGCATACACTTAGTGTATTGCTAATGATAGACGACTTGCTGTGTTATATTACCCCATGTATAAGTTGATTACATAAAACAAAAAAATTAAATTAAATTTAAACTATAAATTTTTAAATTTCAATTGGAAAGTTTGATACTTCCATGCATATTCCCATCCCCGATTCCCATCTTTGTTCTTAAAGCTCTACCCACTCCTGTCCAATCCATACCCAAAACCCTAATCCCCCATAACCACACCATTAACCATAGCCAATCGATAACCCTATCCATAACACTATCCTTAAAACATTCATTAACCCTAACACAATCAATAACACTACGTATATCCATAGCACTCATGCTAACCATATCCATATCCTGAATTCACACTATAAACCTTTCATAACTCTAATCATATACACAAGCCTTACCCAAACCACAATTGTGTGCACAACACTGTCACTGTTTTAATGTCAACCCTATCCAAAAACTCTAACCATATTTATAACCATTATCCTACCGATAACTTTAAGCCTAAACAGAAACCTTATATACATACAATCGATTCTGCTCTAAAGACTAATGGATCCCGCGACCTTTTGTGGGTTTGCCATTGTAGATATATATGTCAACTGTCTTCATTCGATATATTGCCCATGTTCAGTGTGTTTCGCAAATGGGGGCTCATAATTATTGTAATACATACAACCGCCTTTATGCACACATTTGTATATATTAAATAGAAAGAGATCAGTTGATTGAACTGGTGGCGTGAAATAATTCATGAGAGGCAGGGACGTTGTACCAACACGAAAGCTCGAGTTCGTGCAACAAATTAATTATTTCACGTCACCAGTTCAATTAAGTAATTATTCTGTTTATTATATTCCACTATAAAGAATTGATTTACCAGAAATCTGAATACAACCACCGTGATACCCATGACACATACATAACGCCCTAGTTGAAGTGTCATAATTCACTTGTAGTGAAATTATATTATAAAATCACTCGAGATATCGAGGTAAATCACACATAGGAATGTAATAAATCAAAATATCTACCTCCCTCGTCACTTTGATTCTATTACAATTTACTGAGAAACGGACTATTTTGATTATCTGGCCTTAGTATTTGTTCTGTATATTCTTCGGAATAAAATATTCAAATGTGTCAATGTCCATTTCTTAACTCTTCCAGATGACAACCATGATACGAAAAACAGATGGTGTACATCTTTATCTCGTTGTCCATTCCAACACGATGTCAACTTGCTGACAGATAACGTTTGGCAAGAGCTCGGGCAATGTAAACATGTTGGTAAATGGCACAAGGCAGGTTGGTAAGTTACTGGCTAATACTCAGCCTCCAGTTGACCCGTCTATGTTTTTTATCATAAGTATGCCAACTTGAGGCTGGTATCGGCTAGTAAATTACTTGCCAATCGGACACCAAGAGGATAATAAGCTGTTTACACATCACATATATGCGTAACGGTGTCGAGTTAGCCAGTTGTTGGTCCTGCTTATTGTCTAATTCACATATACGTGAAAGTCATCTTTGTCCGGGAATATTTCCTCGCCCATAGAACAGTCATGCTTCCTTCATCAAGGGAGATAAACCCTGCTTGGAGTTTGCATAGAACCATTAAGACCGTAGTTTTAATTGACACGGACAATTTCGAATGAATATGTATAGTTTGCTTTCTCGGAGAATGAGTTATATCCAAGCAAAGTACTAGATTAAACATAGTCACACATTATGTGTACGTGTTGACACTGTTCAGCCCAGCGTAGTGGGGGGATACATGAATTTCAATTTGCAGTTCGAGAATACCTCTGATCAATCAAGAAAAATAACTCGTGGCATGATTTCGAAACTCTGATAGAGTTATGCCTCATGGATCAACAAATTATTATACCATATACCTCCCATAAACTCCAACTCATGCAACTGCGGAAAACTTGGAATGTTCAAACTTGGGGCGATGGATGGAGTGGGGTGGTGGTCAAACAATGTTTGACCTTACAACTTAGAGATAATGTAATTTTAACATTAAATCTGCGTTAGTCATTGTAGTGTTTCTTGTTGTAAAATTACTAACTACCCGGTGTATGTAAAAATCTTGGACATATTACATAAGCATTCACTGACATATGCAGCTGCGCTAATCACATACACCAACCTGTAATAGATAGTTGATAGGAAACAAACAGTAAGTGGTGAAATTTCTAATATTCTTTCAAAAATAACAAAATGGTTTTTAGTTTGAGTTTCTGGTCCCGAAAATAGCCAAAGGTTAAATGTATAACACGTGGCTGAACATTTGTTCAGACATTCTCCTGAACAGAAACTTGTTAGTAAAAAGAAAACGGACTGAAAATATTCGACTTTTTATTGTGAAACCACACACTTCGCCATAACACTGGTTGGAATGTCTTATAGTTTCCTAATTTTCGTACATAATTGTCTATGAGGTGAACATTTGAACCATTGGAAATTGAGGGTGTGGGAGGCGGATCTAGTTGGAAATTCGAAATAAAACACCCCAAACGAAATCCCTCTATCCACGTCCCTGATGAAATATAATTTAACCCTGACATGCGGTGTAAAAGTTTCTTTAATTATAGAGGTTGAATTATTCCAATTATTAAACGACCAAGGTCCAACATAATCATTTAAAAAATTAACAGTTATAATAGTTATAAGAAGGTACTTAATCCGATTCGATGGTCCCCATATCAGCATATTCCATCACAATTGCTTTTTAAATGTCGCTTCAGTTATCATAATAGATTAATTGCCCACAAATAATACCTGTGTTATATAAATAGCTTTGTTGTACTGCTTTTGATTTTTGATAGTCTGACATACCTAAGTCAACATGTCTACATATTCGCGAACAATAAAGTTACCTATCGGCGTACATGAGTCTCATGAGATGTACTTTGTGTACATCACCATGCTAACGAAATCAATCGACTGAAACGACTGTTCCGGTATGCGAATAATTTATGATTATCAATTATAAAGATATGCGCAAGCATGATAACGTCGCGTCATCCTCGCAGCCTCGCTCTAACCCAAAGTATCACGTGCTTCCCCGGCGATCCCCACTGTAATGTATTGTTCAAACATAGACTCAGATACGGCCGGGTATTGAAGAGGACATGGCTGTATATCAAGTTTGTGTTTGGTATGACTTTTCCCATGTTTACTCGTCATTTGTTCAATTCAGTATTATAGTGTTATCCATGTCCATCCGCAATTTGGTCCGAGACCGTCTTCTCCGTTGAATATTTACCAGGCCACTAAAATGTACCGGTGGTGAAAAATAATAGAGTTCAAAAATCGATATCTGATCACTCTGAGCTTTGATGGTCGGGATTCCACGACTTGAATCACATATTTATTAACCCCGAAACAAAGAAATAGTATTTTGCTAGCGTTAATTCGGAATATGCATCTTCTTTAAACTAAAAGGCACGGATGGGCTTCATTATCTATACTAACAAAACTCAATTGTGTTCATAATTATTATGTTTGTTTGTTTGTCCGCTTATAGGCCACAATCATAGTTTAAATGTCCATATAGGGGCAACTTGATCCGGGGAGCGTAATTAGATAGGTCCCGTTCACCTCAGACTTCAATTCCATATTTGAAAATTTTAATATTTCACTGAAATAAAGGGTGTTGTAGGGTGGCCGCGAGACTTTCTTTCCACACACACCCATCCTCATCCAACATGGCCGCCGTCCAGAGGGATTCAAATAGGGAACCCATGCCAGTTCTCTGCCCTTTACCGATTTATGTCAAACAAAGAGTGGTGTATGGTAGCCCACAAGACACCCCATATATTCACCAAACACATCCGATTAAAAATGGCCGCCGCTCAGAGTGGTCAAAATAGGGAACCACTGGGTTTGAACCGTCCAACTGTTGTAAATTTCCAACCAACCTGAAACCACCTAATGTTGGTATATTTCCAATTGGTAGCAATTTCAGACCAAACTTTAGATTAAATATATAAACGATTTGCTAGAGTTGGTCTAAAACAACAAATGTCCCTATAATTAGTTGTTGGAAAATCAACCAACTAACAATTTCAACCTACAAATGTTTTTAAATGACCAACCAATGCTGTGTGAGGAATGCCATTTTCATCGGTTGACATTTTTGACCAAAGTTGGAGTGAGGCCCCTTGTGTAATGCACCCCTTTGATAGCATTAACGGCACCACGTCCCTGTATATCAGCAAAATAGATTCATGGAAGCCGTGAAACATCGAAATCAACATGAAAGCACACTGAGGTGACGATGTGGCACCGGTGAACTGTCACCGAATGCGCATATGTCGTGTAGCTTGTTATCGCAAAGGCAACGTATCATTTTATGATATTTTACAAACCTTATTTTAACAAACATACTTTTTAACTTACGAACCCCACATGACAATGATTCTGATCAGCAATATTAAAAACAATACAAAGATAACAATAAGCTGATCATTGTAGTAAAATTGAGCACAATCATGTTCCACTCAGAATGCTTTCGGATTTGTCATAGTAAAAAGCACTGGAAATTATGAGGTTGTGAAACAATACAAATAATTGCTGGTTTATTGAATCCTGCGGACCAAGAGCCGCTTTACATATACAAAATGGGGAACGTAATTTTCTTATAAAACTTCTCACAATTACGCTTCCTGAGCTCAATTTCTGGACATGGTAGAAGTTCTCTCGTCGGAAACGCACAGGAGCGTAGAATGAAAAACTGACATGTTCTCAATAACCAAGATGTTGACGAAATAATCAATTTTAGGGTAATTGATAAATAGTGCAAACACTGCTGAAAATAAGGGTAGCTTATGGTATGATATGTACATGCATTTATGAGTAGTTCGTCCTTTTGATATTGATTTCACTGCCTTTGATATTCGATGGCTGCCAAAATGGCTATAGCTGGGATGACATAATTATATCACATTTATATCATTGTAATGTGGCATTTTAGTTAAAGTTGCATTTTAGTCTGAAATTTATTTTAGTAAATAAGTATTATAGAGCATAGTTCTTTAACAGAATCAATTGAGTCAAAGACGAGATTCATTCTGGTTATGAGCTATTCGCATGCTCTGACCAGCTTAGAGCACAATTGACCGCACACAATGGGAGTAGCTGGAAATCGCGGCGTGCGTTGGCCCCGACACACAACATATGCGCTTGTCGACTGTGGGCATGCCTTGGCAATTGGTGTGCTTTACCAAACATCAGGGAACGATTGAGCTTTAATGAACAGAAATGTACAGATTGAACATGGTTTTCAAAAATTTTTATCCACATTTTAACAGCTGATCTGATTTAAGTGACCAAGCTATGAGACATGCTAAACACTTTTACTAAATGGAATGACCAGCTGTTAGCTTCATGCAGCAACCACATGTTGCGATCTTAAATTGGTATTGCATATGTGCATAGTAAAAAGATGTTGTAATCAGATGACATGTATAGGTTATAACCCGCTTGGGTATATGTGCAATAAATATTGACCAAGGCACAATATCGCCGCGCTCAGTATTTCTTGTACACATACCCGAGCGGGTTATAACATATTCACACCCAGAGGCAAGGGGATTTAAGCCATATTCAATTCGATGAATACCTATCAATTACCATTCAATCAAAGTTTAATTGAATGGTTTGTGGTGTTACATATTTATGTTGAACAATTAGGAAAATGGTCGTTGTCAATCGGGTCTCCTACGGAAGCATTATTTATTTATACTGACGACGTGTTTCTGGATAAAAATATTTTACCTTGTGATAATAAACTGTTTCGGCTGTTAAGTTTATTTTTCGTCTTATTGTCATAATGGAATTATCGTTCAGAACACAGGAGGCATTGCTCCGGAAGTGTTCGAACTCCGAAATGAATCTATTCCACATTGCATGAAGTTTGTGTTATGCAATATCAATTTGTCATTCATGACAAAAGACGTAAACAAACCTGTACTTATTGCCTGGATTTTCCGCGTACATGCATGCATATGTGAACAGTTTGTGGAATGTTCTCATTCCCAAGATCATTCCGTGATTATTGTGGATTATACATTCCAAACAGGTTTGGATTTCGTTCAGTTTACGTCCTATCACCCCGCCCATCCCGAAAAACCAAACAATATTCAATGGAAAGTGTTGGGGGCCCACCCATGCAGACCACCCCTCTATACATGACCGCTACGAATGATACCGGTATGATCCGTGCTTTAACTTCACGAGTGACTGGTAAGATCGTGTTATCATGGCGTATTGTTCTAATATAACACCTTCCGCTCCGATCCCCCTTTAGCTTACTATCCAATTAATGTCAATTTCTGTGTGATATATAGCTCAAGTCTATATTTTGTCCGTCGAAATACAGATTCATACAAGAAATATTGTTCATGTATTGGAGCAATGTGATTGACCGAGGGGTGTGAACCGGTTTATAAATGACCATATATACCAGTATATATTTCAGATGTAATCAATTCTTCCATAAGGATCATGGCAACTCATCTCACAAAAAGAGTTAGGAAATTATGAAATCATAACTATTCAATAGTAGAATGAGCCTATGTCAGTCCCATGTTAATTTTGATTGGCCATAGTTGCAGCGCTTGTAGGTTGACGAAGATGGGGTCTATAATTTCCCTAACATTTTTCTTTATAATAGCTAATAGCCCTCATAACTTACCATTCTTAAGATATATTCATTTTCAATTCCACCCCAGGTTAAGTGGTTCTGTTAAATTTACATCTTGCTGATGGGTACTGCTGGACTGGTATGATGCGTGTAGGTCAAAGCGATTGTGTTAAGAAAGAGTACCATAATTTACCTAAAGTTTGTCATTTTTGCATTGTGTTTCCTAAGCCGAACGATTTGTACAAAGGCCAGTGTCTGTATGAAACATTCTACAACATATATATTTCAAAAATATTTAGTAATGGGTACGCGGATGTTCGCTAAACAACATGAATAGTCATCTCAATTATGACGCATTTGTAACAACCATTAGCCATTATTCAATTATTTCACAATATACATGTTTTATAATGTGTTCTACACATAGTGGCTTAACCTTGATTTGTTCAGATAGCTTTGCTGTACCTGAGTATCATAGCAAATTTATTGACATGACCACTTAACTAAGGATGAATACTGCATTATGAATATGTTGTGACATATAGGGCAGTAGAAAATAATGGTTGATTTTTTAAATATAATTCCAGTACGTTTGTTGCAAACCTACACACAATACCGTCTTGGTCTAATATACGAGTCCTGTTTATTTAGGAGTATGGACATGCAGTCCACCAGTCTCATGACAATTAAATGGGCTCTTCGCTAATAACATCTGGGCTCAGGGGAACAATTAATAGTGACGTATGCAACACAAATGAAAACTACATAGTAACATTCCTCAATCATAGATTATAACTTGACAACCATAGTGTTAGAGTCCGAGTAGGCATGGCCATAGCATGTTTTTCTTCAAAAACAGCAGAGTGCAGACTATAAATTTTACTAGAATATCGTTATGGTATGTACACCACACACATAAAGCCGCAAAGCGACTGACACACAGACATATATATGTCTCATGTACCTATAACATAAGACCAAACCGTTTACGATTCTTTTACATTTTTGGAGTGGAGATTTATATGGCACATATACATACATACAAAACTAAAAGTAAATTTAAAGGGATGAAACGAAAAATACGATTGTGCAGAAATAATGGAGATCTATATTGCGTTATATAATCCACAGATCCACACAAAAAAACATCTGACAAAATATGGTGTATGACTATTTGTGATTACTCACTGACTTCAATGTCTTGTATGGCCAGTCTGGCATCATAGAGGGACGTTCTTCTGGGTCAGCAAAACAAGTTTCTAATGGGCTGTATTTTATACAATTTAACAGCATTAATAGTCATTGGTAATGTTTTCATTTTCACTTGATAAGTTGACACACGAGAGAGTGTTGCATAGCTTGGATACGGTAAGCGGCTGATATGGACCCTGGCTCTTACGATCCTGGCTCTTACGGACCCTGGCTTTTACGGACCTCCGGCTCATACGCACCCTGGTCTATACGGACCCCGGCTGTTACGGACCCTGACTTTTACTGAGCTCCAGTTCATACGGATCTCATTCAAATTAAATTAAAATTTATTTTATTTATATTTTATTTTTTATATATCTTCCAAATGTTGTATATCTTTTAAATTTATCTTTCACTTTTTTACTTTCGGATCATTTCATTTTAACTTATATTAACTTTTATTTTAAATTGTCAAGCTATGTAATACTCTCTCGTGTGTCAACTTTCCAGTGAAAATGATCGCATTGCCAGTGACTATTAATGCTGTTAAATTTTATAATGCAGCCCATTATAAACTGCTTTCGCTGACCCAGAAGCACTTCACTTTTTGATGCCAGACTGACAATGAGAATATACACATACAAGACATTGAAGTTAGTGACTAATCACAAATAGTCATACCTGAGTTCATGTAAGGTTTATAAAAACTTATTTGGAAAGCTTGATTCTAAAGTGTCTAGCAAAATGGGCTTGGAATACAGAACACAATCATGTTATATTGTGAGTTGCGAGGGATTTAGAAGAAAAATACGAGCAAACATAAACATAAATATGTAGCTTTGTATGGTACGAATAGCTCTGCATAGCAACTGGTGCTTGTATTTTCTTCTAACTCACTCTGTACTCACAATACAAAAGGATTGTTTCTGCATTCCATTTCCATACAGCTAGACACTTTAGAATCAAGCTTGCCAAATAAGTTTAAAATGAACCTAACATGAACTCACTTAGTTGACTGCATGGAGCGATTGTCATGTTGGTGTGTAGATTTATTATAACCCGACGAAGAGGAAGGATTAGTTTACAGACATGTTATGGACTTGTTTGGGTCCGTGACACTGATAAGTTAGTACTATGCCAAACTGGGGAATGTAGCATTTTACTAACATCGCCGATAATTTCTTAGAAATCGACCGTACCACTCCATAGAAAACATCGTCTGAACTACGCTCAATTGTAAATATTTACATCTCGATTCGGGACGCCACTATCTGCGATAAACTAACACAAATTTATTTAACCACTGAGCGTCACTGCATTTATTTAATATATAAGAATAACGGTGTTTGTGGTCAACTTGGATCAATATTTGTAAAAATAACAACCTTGATCAAGATTATTCTCTATTTCTATTTCATCACCCAACCGGAGTGTTTAACATCACTTTAAGTCTTTATTACTGGATAGCACACCAATAACCAACAAACATGAATTTATTGGTTTTGAACATGTGTGTGAACATGTTTATTTTCACCATTTTGTGATGGAGAATAATGTGCAGCATCGAGGAACGAGTCTTTCTCACAAGTTATTTATTTTTGCTTAATATGTATATCCATTGTAGTCATACTACTGAATATTTAAGTGAAATGGTACATTATAATTGCTTCTGTTTTATACCAGACGGAATGGCGCACCTTATCCTTCCGTTAGTAGTTTCATGTACACTTGTTTGATTTGTGCTTGTCTCAAAAATGTTTTCAGACAATTTAATTTGTGGTGTATATTTTATTAGAGCTTGATCATGTTGTGCATCTTGCATAGTACAGTACATTTCTTCAATTTTATTTCAGGAGGAATGAAGCATTTGCAATTTTCAACAATCTATAATTTGTGCATTTTTGCGTTATTAGCTGTTTCAGTTTTTACGTTTTTGTCAGCATTTTCAATTGATTCATCAATGATGCTATTTGCTTCAGTTGTCACTGATTCTTTTGTGACTTTTGTCAGCATTTTCATTTTGTTAAACAATTTAATTGCTTTCATCTGTGACTTCACATGTTTAAATTTTCAGTTTCATTATGTTCAAATATTTCATGCTCTGAATAGTCGTGCTCATTTTGCGTATCATGCATTGTGTCTAATTGTTGTCTAACTCATCTCTTATCGACGTCGATTCTGGAGTCACTGGACTTCCTAAATCAACACACATTGCTGTGTGTTGACATGGCATATTTTGCGACGTGGATGAGCGACCATAATCCACAGACAAAAACGTGGCGCTTGAGCTTTGTTTTGGCTGTATTATTTACTGCCCTATTAGTTTGACTCTCACGGGAACGTTTATCAGCCGTTATCTGTTTCTTCTTTCTTCTCTGCATGATCACCACTCATCGCTCTCTTAGGCATCTGAAATGTTCAGAAAATAATATTCAGCCATCATGGTATTTTCTTCAGTCATATTAACCACAAATCAACTCCTTTATATATCAGTAATTACAAATGCATGATTTGCGAAATTAAACCTGCTCGGTCAAACTCAGCAGACTTGAGCAGAACAGATACTGGTAACAATAACAGACAACACTAAAACCATTATGTTTTTGTGAACGTCCCTCATATAACACTGTCTGTCTCTTGTCTGGTTGGACTTTCTTAAAGAGTTCCATCCTATAGTTATTGTCCTGAATGGCTATACCATAGTAAACATAAATATAGCATTATGTGTTCAGTTAATTTGCATTAATGGGTATGATTCATTGATTTAACAAGAGCATATCCAGGGTGTGGCAACGTATGCCTGTGGCAATTCGAACATTCGAAGTGTTATAACTCTGGTAACAAATTTGAACTTTACCTGCTACATGAAGTAAACTCGCCATATTTCATTCCATTCAGTTCCGAGTTACTGAAGTTATCATCAGCAAACAAACAAAATTAGTGCAAATTCCAACAAAAAGGGTCATAACTCTGGTGAAAATTGGCGGCCTAGACCCAAATTCAAACATGACCTATAGTGTGTGCTAGTTAACCCACATACGCAATTTCATTACATTATATTGACACTATCTAAAGTTACCACCCGGAAACCAGAAGTGAACAGACGAACAGACAGACTGACGGATGGACCAATAACTGTTTACATAATACATATAACAGGCATATAAAACACTTCTGGAATAAATTAACGTTGGCCTCAACCCGCTCTTGTCTCATAAGTAACATTTCGCAAAACATGCATGGCACTTTCTAGTTGAGTAGACTCGACCTTAGCCATTTCTGCTGCCATTCGAAGGACATTGAGCGCAATCAGTCTGGTATGTGTGTCATGTTATTAAGGCCTATGCACGTTTTGATAACAAATTCCTGACATATAAAAATATTTCTTGTTTTAAATTTGCTACATGCGACATAATATTTATTACAATCAGCCAGTTGAACATTATAAGTCCACTTTCATGACATGAAACATCTCACTGTTTTAATATGCAAACAAGGTCAATGTCCCGGACTGTACGCTCAAATGTTGGCTATATCTAGAGAGACATTTAAGTAATAGTGGTGCATTTCTCTCAGTTTAACCGCGGGTCATAACTCTGGCAAAGGACCATAACTCTGGAAAAAGTGTGGACAAAACAAACCCATGTCATATCTCTGCCAAGGGCCATAACTCTGGGAAACAATTCAGACAAAACCTGCACTATGAAGGACGAACGGTCGAAGGTCTCCACTATATTCCCCGAATCCTCAATTCACAAATGTCCTAGTCATACAATGCTTATGATATTATGATGCGAGTTTATTGTTCATATTTCAAAATTGTCTCACACCGGGGCGAACCTTGATCGGGCCGATGTGTCCTGGTCCCTCCCCATGGTCAATAAAACACTGCTAATTAGTTTAAGGTAACAATAATTTACTATATTTGGTCGAAAATTGTGGCCATCAGTTGGACATTTTCCATCCCAAGGGATCGTGTGAGGTTTGAAATAGTGTTCGGTATTCGACGGATTTCGGTATTCGAATATTCGGTTTGAATAACGAGCGAATATTCGAATAGTATTCGAATATTTAGATAAATTATAAAATTATATAGATAACATATTTTGGAACCAATTTATTATTTAATGAAATAGCATATTTATCCATGCACATGCTATACAGAAGAAAAAAAGACTTTTTGCTTAATAGCAAGAGTTTATCTGTTTATGAAGTTCAAGTAGTCAATGTCCCATGGTTCCACAAGTTGGTCGTAGTGCCACAATAACTAAGAACATGATCTGGATTGAGCTTGCAGGTTGCCTTTTTGGTTTTGGCATCCAACGTGAAGTGAGTCCATATATCTGATTTCTTCGAATTTGACGCCATAGTATACACACAAGTGACAGCGCGCAAACAAAACAAAACGATGCCTTATATGTCCGCTACCTATGACCACATGCAAGCACGGTCTGGTTTACACCTAGCCAATAACATTATTTCGACGTCATGACGCCAATCAAATCAGAACGTTATACTTACGTCATATTAATTCGTTTATGGTCAGTGGAAAATAAACTTTTAACAGACCCTCAGACTAATAACAAACCAGGAAACATTTACCCGGAGATTATTCTCGAATATTCGAATAGTCAAATAATTATTCGAATATTCGAATATTTATTTTTACGAGCGAATATTCGAACATTCGAATATTCGGACCGAACACTTGTTTGAAATTCAAACACCAGGAAAGCTTGAGGCCAGTCTAGATGCTAGGATTTTGCGATTGTCTTGTTTAGATTTAAACATTGATCGGCACCAGGTGTGTCCTGGTCTATTGCCCGTAGGCGTGTGTATTTGTCTGGAGGATGCTAGGATGTATTCAATTTTCAGGTTCAAAATTCTGAATGTTATCATACTGGTTATATAGAACTATGTTTCATGCTAATGCTACCAGGCCCGAACACTGAGGTGGACGGGTGGGGTGCGAATCGAATTATGCAAAAACTTGAGTTTGGTCTGTTCAATGGTGGGGATTGCAGTTGTAATTCCCAATGTGGACATCCCCAACGGAGACACTCTAGCCACAGCCACGTCCCTATTCGCTATGCACACAGTGTAGTCGGTGAAAATGTCACAGGCAGTACACTGCACTGTTGCACCATTCAAAACACTTGAGTTCTCGCTGAGATTACCGCATTCGACACAAGGCTGCATGCCTCGCTTATCTTATGTCAAGTAAATTTCTTTATCAACCAATATTTGTGAAGCGCACATCGAGTGGTTTCAGGTTTGATTTACCTCATACTGCACACGCGCTGGCGATTAATCGCCGCGTTTTTAAGGTGCGTGTTAACATAACGCAGAGCTATTCGTGACCAATTACATTCCTCAAACAACAACGTCCTATTCATGACAATCATCTTCTGCAATCAACCTCGTCCTCGAGATAGCCGTTACAGAGAATTGCCTGGTTCATTCGACCAGCATATACTTTCCGGGTACAGTCATTCTCATAACTGATGGGCGACAAAATAATAAATGATGAACGGAAATGAAATGGCTTGGAACGAAGTTATCAACGTATAGTTCTTCACCACTCCCAAGGAACCCAAAATTCCAAAATGAGTGAATCTGTATTCACCCCACTCCCTTGTATGGGTTGACATTTTTCGTTTGGGGTATATTTGAAACCACTTTAAGACATATTCACCCATGCAACCCCCTTATATATGTTGAAATTTTCCTAACCAAAAATGTCCAACTATTTGGAAATATTTAGATCCTGCAATCCATATGGTCGGAATATTTACAACTAATAGACAATTCAAATAGGATGAACCCAAAATCTTATTTGGCTTAAAGCACGTTTGTGTGCCATTCCTGCCAACCATAAGGCAATTAATTTGCGACTGCACATTACACCGATTGGCCGGCATTTTGCAACTGAATCAACTATTACTGGTAGACCATTCACATAAAAGGTGAAATGTTTGGCCACGATTGGCAGTCGTGTGCCGTTTAGCATGTGCGATCACTGATGATAAGTCGCCAATCATGATCAAATTGAAATCAATAGCTCGTGCGAACAGTGTCCTGCATGGCGACAGAATTCGACCTGAAATGACGCGTGTGTAACTCTCAAGGTCGAATTCTGAGTCACATCACGTAAATTTCCATGATATTCCACCAGTTCAAACATGGAAAGATTTTTATTTTCTGCATGACGAGAAATTTATAACATTGAAAACAAAAGCAACGCATGTAATCTATTTATTTATTAAAACCTGTCCATCTGGTTGCCCACTTCCAACAGTTCAGAAGCCGATTCTGGTGTGTACTCATAAGCACATAGCATTTACTTGACTGACCTCAGGATTGACTAGATTATGGAGCCTTTATTTAGCGTCAGATGGGCATGTGGCCCCTTTGTGCTAGGAGCCTGCGACATTTTAACTATACTCTTTTATATAAACATATATACACGTAAACACACCAAAGTATATCTTTTCGGGTAAAGCGTCTTGCAGAAAATCTATCACAAACAAAGTGATGAACAGCACGTGAAACTTGCCAGATTTATTTAAACCCAGAATAAGATTAGTGGTCCATGAGCGATACTTGTTTTTCAGTGAATAAATCCCATGATAATTTATGGCGTGTTAATAATCATTATAGTGGCCTGCCTTTTGGTCCGATTGGTAACAGGGTAATTTGACTGCATGCTCATATCACCGAATAGAGTTTTCAGTTAGCTGGCAACTGAATAACAAAATCTCCCCCTTAGACCCGGTTTGGCTGGAGCGCCAATGCAGGTTTAAAACTCGGAGATTTAAATCGGAGATGACGAATCCGGCCATAGTGTTCATCTCGTTCACTGTTATATCGCTCCTACTGTTTTTCGTTATTATCGTTAGAAGACTCGTTCTGTTTGTCAGTGGTGGTACTTTTTTTTAACGGAGTGCAGTACGTAATTACAACTAACATCATTGTAATTAAATTATTACAAGTTATTGGTGTCGCGATGACTACGTATACAATCATAAATCTCTTTCAGCAATCTTATTAGGCTGTTATTCTGACAATTGTTTACTTTTCTCACACTGTAAAGATCTAATTATGGTCGGTATATACATGACATACATGTATGCTCTTAGATATATACTGACGTGACACAATCCATACCAGCAGTGCTCTGCTTTCACAGACGTTCTGTATCATTAACGTAACAGGACAAACGTGCAGTATTATTACCGTAACAGGACAAAATTATAATGAACGCTCTTTATTGTTGTGTGCTCTTTAAACAAAGTATATCTCTATAACTTCTGTTAGCTTTAGATCTCTATAACTTAAGTTAGCTTTTCTGCTACAAATAAAATACGTTGTTATACGTACGTACGTCATTTACCTATCGACACAGTTTGATCCTAGGAACACGATGTAAGCAAATAATTACTAGATGTAAGTTAAATAGGATGCACGAACGTAATAAATCACTTCGAAGGGACGTGATCGATCGGTTGGAGGATGTGGCATGTGGCATCAATGGTTGCCATGAACTTTACGAAATAAAATATGCATGTTGCCAGAAATATGAAACAAATGAGCCAGAGCTTAGTGCAAATTACACTTATGTGCTTTATGAACGATGTAAGCAACATGTTAATTATAATGAACATGAGTATACGACTCGAGTCATAAACTCATTTTCATGATAATTACCATGTTGTTTGCCCCGTTCATAGTGAACATGGGTGTATTCTACACTAATCCATGGCCCAAAATAATTAATTTGTTATATATATTCTGTTGAGTATAAAAAGAGATGGTCCAATAAATGGCCGGATTTTGTGAATACACCCACTTTTAAGTTCGGAACTCAAAATTTAAAAACTCAGCATTGAAGGGTGGGTTCTTCGACTCGAATTAAAATCAAATGTCTTTGCCCCCCCCCCCCCCCCAAGCCAAAAGTAATATTAAATATGACTGGACATGGCTTTATTGTTTATTATAGACTAGCAGGGTTATCCGGCTTTGTCCAGGTTAAAGTGATGTGAAACCCTTTGCATGCTGTGGATATTTGGTGGGAATAGTGGATGCTCTTAAATTTCTCAAAGTGTTACACTTATTCTCGTAAATTGTATATCCAAATAGCACCACAAAACATGATTCTTAAATATGGAATATAAGTAGTGGCCCACATTTTCGATTGTCATTTTGTTTATCGCGATTAATCCGTCCACCAAAAAAATATATATATATATATTCATTTACAACTGGGTATACGTCAGACATTATGACATGAAACATGAACATCATAAACACATTTATAAAATAAAAGACGACAATTAGGTTTTAAATATATAGAAATGTATCAATCCATCTATTGGGTTAGACTAAGATTTTGAGGACGCCTGGCTGTCATATCTCCATGAAGATACAGATGTTTTAGAGAAATGTCCAGGTGCTCCTCTGCTCTATATATTGGCGAAGTATTCGCAGTTTAAGAGAAATGTTGCTATGCATTCATATCAGGCTTATCATCTACATGTGCCCGATACAAAGCGAGATTTTGAGTGGTTTATTGTAAATATTTTTGTTAAAACTATATTGAATGGAACAGCCTCAATTGTGTTATAATATATATGATTCATTCTAATATGCAATCCTCTGACGAGTCAATGTCCTCAGTTTGAATGGATATATATGTATCTCTTAAATAGATTAATATAAATATACTTTTAATGCTTTCTTCTATGTATGCATGTCGAGTTAACTGTGACTAAATCCACAGCCATCTGAACCGCACTGGGTTATTGCATACCGGCCACTAGTGTTAGTTAATTATACAGCACTGTCTAATTAACTAATGCTGACGGCTGGTATGCCGGTAATCACATTGACAACACAGTTGCGCATGCGCGTTGATCGGACGTCGTTGTCATCTCGGTGATAAATGTTTGTTAATTTCTCTAATTTTGGATGTGTGGGAGCCTAATAACTTACATACAAGACAGGATTACGTTTGCTCATATTGATGGCTGATACGGGAGGTACAAAACGTGATCGCACTTCAGAGGGGGAGACGCCGAAACCTCACGAAAAAATTACAAAGGTGTCAACAAACATGGCGGGGCTTGAATACGACAGCATTTCAGGTCAGTTGACCGCCCTCACGACAATTATAAAAGAAGTTAAATCTGGACAGCAGGGACTGCAAAAAACTCTTGATACAAAATTGGACAAAATGAATACAGACTGGAAAAAGCTATTAGATGTTAAATTTAAGAAGCTAACTGAAGATATTTCGATGGATATTTCTGTTGAACGTGGTCGTATTGATACAGTTATTTCTGACATGGAGGCGGTCAAGCTGAAAATTGATCAACTGGTGAGTGGTAATCCCGTCGTTGACGCTACAATAGGATCAAACTCAGCTGCGCCGCGATCATTGGATGATAGTGAACTGTCGGTGATAATCACCAATCTTGCTGAACCAGGGGAATGTGAGGAGGAAGATCTTGTCGAAATGGTGAAGGATATGTTGTCAGAAATGGGTCAAGATGTGCAGGATAAGGGGATCGCGATTATTAGTGCTCAGAGATTGAAGAAGAGGTACAGAGATAAGCCAGCTTTAGTGAAAGTGAAATTTGGAACTTTGGAAGAGAAGATTCTTGTATTAAGGAACAAGCAAAAACTTAATGATGTTGAAAGATTCAAGTCATGTTTCATCCGCAGCAGTAAACCTCACATCGAGCGTCTGATTGAAACAAATGCTCGCACGCTACTGAGTCAGATGCCATATGGAAATGACTTTTATGTCTCTGGGAGTGGAAGAATAGTTAGGAAAGGGCAAAGATTTGGACAGGGAAGAATGTAGGACGGGACTACATGTGCTGATTCCTGTGACCAGACTCTGAGTGTAGGCCATGTTAACGTCAATGGATGGGCCAAAGGAAGTAGACTGTTAAAAACAAAATTAATCGAATCTATTAATTGTGACTTACTTTGTATTTCAGAAACACATTTGAAACAAAATGAATGTATTGAGATTGCTGGGTATCAATGGATTGGTAATAATCGAGCATTTATTCATAAATCTGCACCAAAGCCATCAGGAGGGGTTGGAATTTTAATAAAGAACACAATTTTTGATGATTATCACACTGAAATTTTGGATAAGTCAATAGATGGGTTTTTAAATGTCAAGTTTAAGTCGACAGCTCTTGATGATACGTTTATTATATGTGCATGTTACCTGCCCCCAGAAAAATCCCCATGGGGTCGTGATGCAGAGGGTTTTTATGCACACACATTGACCAACATATATACTTACTGTGATTTATGTCCCATGGTTTTATGTGGTGATCTAAATTCAAGAAATGGAAACCTCTCTGATATAAATCCTGATTGTGATAATATTTCAAGCTTGTGTAATATTGATGCAGTTATTAACCAACATGGAAGAGCTTTTATAGATTTTCTCATTAAAGCCAAATTTTGTTGTTTAAATGGCCGTTTGAATCCAGAAAATAATAATTTCACTTCAATTAGTCACAAGGGATCCGCCGTTGTTGATTATATATGTGTTTCACACGACTCGCTTAATCTGTGCTCCAATTTCCGCGTCACAACACAATCAAACCTCATAGAGGAGCGATCATTGTCAGGATATATAGGTCAATACAGTCGGCCGCCCGACCATAGTTTTGTGACAGTCGATTTCAAGGTTAATCCCATTTTTACCCAACGACATTCAGTGAATGAGCACAATGAATCAAGTCAGCCACTCACGCCAACCAAATTGAGTAAACCTATCCCGGAAAATTTTCTTTCAACTCAGGCAACTTTGGGAGCTTTTTCAGAATTGATTCACAACATTGAATGTTCGATTGAATCGCAAAACTCTATTGATAAGATTTATGGCAATTTCGTGAAACTCATATGTGATGAAATGGAAAGAAGTATCCCAAGTTTTAGTAAATTTCCACGATCTAAAAAAAGATTTAAATATCAAAAACCATATTGGAACGACGAACTTACTAAATTATGGCGCGAAATGAATAAATGTGAAAAACATTTCCTCACTTTTAAGAAAAAATCACGGGATAAACAGAGAGCTCATGTCAAATTTAAAGAGGCACGTAGATTTTTCAATTCAAAAATGCGATTTTACGAACGTCGTCACAAGAGAAATCTGATGAATACTATTGAATTAGACTGCAATAATCCAAAATCGTTTTGGGACTTTATTAAAAATTTGGGTCCAAAACGCAGCACCACAATTCCAAACGAAGTTTATCAGGAAGATGGTATCATCGCGCGAGATAAAATAACGGTCTTGGAAACATGGAGATCAGCTTTTGAAAACTTATATAATCCAACACAAGCAACAAATAATTTCGATGAAACTTTTCGTGAAGAAATTCTTAGAGAGAAATATTTTATTGAAAATAAATTTTTAGACCCGCTTTATGAATCCAGAAATTTTCTCAACCACACAATAACAGTTGATGAAATTGAGAAAGTGCTGACAAAAGCAAAAAGTGGGAAATCATTTGGGCTAGATTCCATTCCTTATGAAACATTGAAGTGTAATGCAGTGAAACCAGTTTTACATACTTTATTTAACTACATTTTTGACACAGGGATTATACCGTCAATATGGAGGCAATCTATTATATCCCCAATACCCAAAGATAAAAGTCTTGACCCTAGAATTCCACTAAATTACAGAGGAATATCACTGCAACCTACCACTAGTAAGCTGTATAACAGCATTTTGAACAATCGTTTAAGCGAATATTTCGAAATGAACAATGTCCTTGTAGACGAGCAAAATGGTTTCAGACCAAAACGATCGTGTTTAGACAATATATTCATATTATCGACTCTTGTAAGGAGTAAATCTGAGATTTTCACTACCTTTATTGACTTCAATAAAGCTTTTGATTGCGTTGATAGGGATATGTTGCTATACAGACTCCTTAAATGTGGAGTTGATGGCAACATGTACCAATCAATACAAAGTATGTATCAAAGTACTTTTGCACGTCTAAGATTGAACGGATCTATGTCAAATGAGTTTACTTGTAAGACTGGAGTAAAACAGGGTGACAGTCTTTCGTCTACGCTCTTTAATATTTTTGTCAACGATTTAGCATCGGAAGTTAAAAATCTTGAATGTGGCGTCAAACTGGATGATACTATGATTTCCGTACTACTATATGCAGATGACATAATGATTATTTCTGAAAATGAACTAAATATGGAAAAAATGTTGAAAGTTGTTAATAATTGGTGTAAAAAATGGCGTATGACAATTAATATTGATAAAACAAAATCGGTCCATTTTAGAAAGAAAAGTGTTGATAGGACTCCATATGTTTTCAGTATTGGAAATCAAGTCATTGAACTGGTTGAGCAATATAAATTTCTTGGAATTGTTTTTCATGAACATGGGAGTTTTGATACCACTGCAGAGATACTTGCTAAATCAGCAAGTAGAGCCCTAGGTGCCTTAATATCAAAAATCCATCCATATAGGGAAGCTGGTTTTGAAACTTTCAAAAAACTCTATATTCATTGTGTTTGTCCCATCATGGATTATGCTTCAGCAGTATGGGGTCATAATAAATATACCACTCTTGATATGGTGCAAAATCGAGCTTTCAGATATTTCTTAGGGGTTCACCGTTTCTGTCCCTTACTTGCGGTTAATGGAGACATCGGATTAAAATCGAATATTAATCGCCGATGGGTAAATCAAATCCGGTTTTGGAATTATTTGGTTCAATTAGAAGATGGCAGAATTGTAAAAAAAAGTTTTCTTATGGGACCGCAGACTTAATACAAATGGCTGGTGCACATCCGTCCTAAAGGTCCTCTCAGAAACTAATATGCAACAGAAATACGATAGCTTGGAAACTTGTAACATCTCAGATTTAGAAGACGAACTTGAGAAATCACATGAGGAAAAATGGCTGACAAGTTTAGAATATGTTCCGAAATTACGCACATACAAGATATTTAAAAATAAATTTGAAACCGAGTCCTATGTTTCTATGAAGTTGAGTCGATCACATCGCTCGATATTAGCACAATTTAGATGTGCTATTCTTCCATTAAGAATTGAAACCGGTCGATTCCGGAATGAAAAAGTCGGAGAACGCACCTGTCTCATATGCAACTTGAACAAAGATGAAGATGAAAAACATCTTCTCTTCATATGTCCATTCTATAAAGAACTTAGAAATACACTTTTACTGTCGATACACGACAGAATATCAGATCTTATAGAACACAATTTAGTTGATACAGCACTGACCGAAATTGTTAACGCCCACCCCCGAAAATTAGCAAAATACCTTGACGCTGCCCTCAATAAAAGAAAAGACTTTTTATACAAAAAATCAGAATGATACTTTAAAGAAAAGAAAAAAAGTATATATATATATTAAATATTTCTGAAAGGGTTACATTACACACATATATATATATTTTATATTTTATTCCCGAGATGATCAACAGTTCGACCGTACAT
Organism: Siphonodentalium dalli; assembly: GCA_032622095.1. Taxonomy (NCBI): domain Eukaryota; kingdom Metazoa; phylum Mollusca; class Scaphopoda; order Gadilida; family Siphonodentaliidae; genus Siphonodentalium; species Siphonodentalium dalli. The sequence goes on from CP136062.1 coordinate 60,288,035, forward strand.
GCGGTTTATAAACATTTTGACGTGACATATAGGTCCTTCGGGCCGGGTGCGAATTGTTATTGATGTATAATATTTGTATAATTTGTAATCATGCACATGTCACGAAAATAAATGATACAACAACAACAACAACACAGCTCGTATGTTTACCCTTTAAGGCTTGTTATACTAATTAATTTGCAGTCAGCTGCTTAGATATGTCTTCATAAGCAATGTATATCACGTTTCAAATTTCATTTTTTTAATTAAAAAATTTAATGAATTTTTTTACATTTTTAGATCCTCAGTCCAGCCTAATATACACCATAAAACTGTCTTTTTCATTGCAAGTTTATAATTTTAAATTTTAAATTCAAAGTTTAACTTTAAAAAAAATTTAATTTAATTGTTATGATTTTTTTAAAAACCTGAATCTGAAATGATAAATAAACGAAATTAAAAGTTTTAAAACCTAACTTACATTTAAAAAGGAAGACAGGTAGCAAGACACACTTTTTAGGTATGGTAACAGGTAGCAAACTAATCTTCCGAAAATTTTCTGAGTTTTCTCCGCCTAAACTCAGCTATAATATTTTGGTCGGCATCTATGAACCGACAAAATAGGAACCAAACAAATATACCGTGCCAGTATAAGAAGTATTAAATAGTTTGCTGATGACTGAGAATATCCCAACCGCACCCACACCCAGGTCTGGTAAATTGAAAATGAATCAATGTTCCCGTGGATATATTTTCGATTGGAAAACGGGTATATGTCGGGGGAAAATAGATCTACAATATCCAATAAATAGAATCATATGCTGTGACTTAATATTTCAAGATATAACGGTTTCAAAGTGAAACGTTCTGGCAGCCGCGCGAGCCTTGTGTATAAGAAGTAGTAAATAGTTTGCTGATGACTGAGAATATCCCAACCGCACCCACACCCAGGTCTGGTAAATTGAAAATGAATCAAAGCTCCCGTGGATATATTTTCGATTGGAAAACGGGTATCTGTCTGGGAAAAATAGCTCTACAATATCCAATAAATAGAATCATATGCTGTGACTTAATATTTCAAGATATAACGGTTTCAAAGTGAAACGTTCTGACAGCCGCGCGAGCCTTGTGTATAAGAAGTATTAAATAGTTTGCCGATGACTGCGAATATCCCAACTGCACCCACACCCAGGTCTGGTAAATTGAAAATAAATCAAAGTTCCCGTGGATATATTTTCGATTCGAAAACGGCTATATGTCGGGAGAATATAGCTCTATAATATCCAATAAATAGAATCATATGCTGTGACTTAATATTTCAAGATATAACGTTTTCGAAGTGAAAAGTTCTGACAGCCGCGCGAGCCTTGTGTATAAGAAGTATTAAATAGTTTGCCGATGACTGTGAATATACCAACCGCACCCAGGTCTGGTAAATTGAAAATAAATCAAAGTTCCCGTGGATATATTTTCGATTCGAAAACGGCTATATGTCGGGAGAATATAGCTCTATAATATCCAATAAATAGAATCACATGCTGTGACTTAATATTTTAAGATATAACGGTTTCAAAGTGAAACGTTCTGACAGCCGCGCGAGCCTTGTGTATAAGAAGTATTAAATAGTTTGCCGATGACTGTGAATATCCGAACCGCACCCACACCCAGGTCTGGTAAATTGAAAATAAATCAAAGTTCCCGTGGATATATTTTCGATTCGAAAACGGCTATATGTCGGGAGAATATAGCTCTATAATCTATCTATCTTCTATCTATCTATACTATATATTTTGAGACTTCGTATATATGTACTTCATAGAATCCAAAACGCGTGTACAGATTGAGCTCAAACTTCCTATGTAAGTGTCAAATCCCACCGACACGACCGTGGTCGCAGTTTAGTGAAGCTCAGAGCACCCGTTCTCCAATCTCAAATCACCGCAAAGGCACGGCGTGAGTTAATCAAGTGATTATTTAATGAGCGTTTGTTTTTGACGCATCTCTATAAAGAGCGTCTGTTTGCCATTCAACGTAATTTGCATCTGCAGAGAGATATACGGAACATACATTAAATTTAAAAAACATTTGTTTCTGACCAACCCTGCGAGCACGGATGGCGCGCTTTGTTTTTACAGTATATAGTTATATACCGAAATCATCCCAGATAATCACGAATATATCATCAGATTTCTCCCCAGATATACCGTTATAAAGCTACTGGAATCTGCCAATCTACGGGAAATTCGAGGGAATGCCGATTGAGCTCAAACTTGCTACCCACGGGAAGTGTCATATATATGAGTGTGTCCTTTATAGACTCGAACCGATTGAGCTCAAACTTTCTAAATAAGAAAATAGCCCCCAAGCCGTAAATATCAACAACAACGATATTGCTACCTACGGGGAGCAACGTTATTAGCATCTGCATAATTATGCAGAGAGAAAGTGCTTTCCTATTTTTAGAACGCAACACATGTTTACGTCGCGTTGGTGATTGAGGTTCACAACGGGGTTAATTGACTGTCCGCTCTTTGCGACGATGGGGTTCACGGCGGGGACTATTGACCAACACTCACAATTTCGTCTTTTGCATCAGATACCAATACCTCGACTGATCGGGACGAAACTTGGTACGTGAGTGTAGTTTGACCAGGTGGTCGTCGCTGTCGTTCGCATGCGCAGACGAGATATCGGAAACGGGTGGAGCTATCGACTTGAAATTTGCTATGTGAATGTATCTTGCGCCGGGTACAAATTTTATCGGGTCGCCGAGTCCGTGCGACGCCAGCTTCGCGCATGCGCAGACCAGATCTCGGAAACGGGTGGAGCTACCGGGTCCAAATTGTTCTTATTGAAACGCGTGGAGCTAAAAATTAAAAAAAAATATTTAAAAAATGTCATGTTTCGGACAAGCCGCCGGTGGCGGGCTAACCTGCTAGTACTATATATTTTGAGACTTCGTATATATGTGTGTATGTATGTACTTCATAGAATCCAAAAACGCGTGTACAGATTGAGCTCAAACTTCCTATGTAAGTGTCAAATCCAACCGACACGACCGTGGTCGCAGTTTAGTGAAGCTCAGAGCACCCGTTCTCCAATCTCAAATCACCGCAAAGGCACGGCGGGGGTTAATCAAGTGATTATTTAATGAGCGTTTGTTTTTGACGCATCTCTATAAAGAGCGTCTGTTTCCCATTCAACGTTATTCGCATCTGCAGAGTTATACGGGAACGCAAACGTTATCGCTCGAAATTTATTCCCTGCGAGCACGGATGGCGCGCTTTGTTTTTACAGTATTCGGTATATACCGAAATCATCCCAGATAATCACGAATATAGCATCAGATTTCTCCCCAGATATACCGTTATAAAGCTACTGGAATATGCCAATCTACGGGAAATTCCAGGGAATGCCGATTGAGCTCAAACTTGCTACCTACGGGAAGTGTCATATATATGAGTGTGTCCTTTATAGACTCTAACCGATTGAGCTCAAACTTGCTAAATAAGAAAATAGCCCCCAAGCCGTAAATATCAACAACAACGATATTGCTACCTACGGGGAGCAACGTTATTAGCATCTGCAGAATTATGCAGAGAGAAAGTGCTTTCCTATTTTTAGAACGCAACACATGTTTACGTCGCGTTGGTGATTGAGGTTCACAACGGGGTTAATTGACTGTCCGCTCTTTGCGACGATGAGGTTCACGGCGGGGACTATTGACCAACACTCACAATTTCGTCTTTTGCATCAGATACCAATACCTCGACTGATCGGGACGAAACTTGGTACGTGAGTGTAGTTTGACCAGGTGGTCGTCGCTGTCGTATTGGCGAGCCCGTGCGACGCCCGTGCAGCGCATGCGCAGACGAGATCTCGGAAACGGGTGGAGCTATCGACTTGAAATTTGCTATGTGAATGTATCTTGCGCCGGGTACAAATTTTATCGGGTCGCCGAGTCCGTGCGACGCCAGCTTCGCGCATGCGCATACCAGATCTCGGAAACGGGTGGAGCTACCGGGTACAAATTTTTCTTATTGAAACGCGTGGAGCTAAACATTAAAAAAAAATATTTTAAAAATGTCATGTTTCGGACAAGCCGCCGGTGGCGGGCTAACCTGCTAGTCTATACTATATATTTTGAGACTTCGTATATATGTATGTATGTACTTCATAGAATCCAAAACGCGTGTAAAGATTGAGCTCAAACTTCCTATGTAAGTGTCAAAACCAACCGACACGATCGTGGTAGCGGTTTAGAGAAGCTCAGAGCACCCGTTCTCCAATCTCAAATCACCGCAAAGGCACGGCGGGGGTTAATCAAGTGATTATTTAATGAGCGTTTGTTTTTGACGCATCTCTATAAAGAGCGTCTGTTTCCCATTCAACGTTATTCGCATCTGCAGAGTTATACGGGAACGCAAACGTTATCGCTCGAAATTTATTCCCTTCGAGCACGGATGGCGCGCTTTGATTTTACAGTATTCGGTATATACCGAAATCATCCCAGATAATCACGAATATAGCATCAGATTTCTCCCCAGATATACCGTTATAAAGCTACAGGAATCTGCCAATCTACGGGAAATTCCAGGGAATGCCGATTGAGCTCAAACTTGCTAAATAAGAAAATAGCCCCCAAGCCGTAAATATCAACAACAACGATATTGCTACCTACGGGGAGCAACGTTATTAGCATTTGCAGAATTATGCAGAGAGAAAGTGCTTTCCTATTTTTAGAACGCAACACATGTTTACGTCGCGTTGGTGATTGAGGTTCACAACGGGGTTAATTGACTGTCCGCTCTTTGCGACGATGAGGTTCACGGCGGGGACTATTGACCAACACTCACAATTTCGTCTTTTGCATCAGATACCAACACCTCGACCGATCGGGACGAAACTTGGTACGTGAGTGTAGTTTGACCAGGTGGTCGTCGCTGTCGTATTGCCGAGCCCGTGCGACGCCCGTGCAGCGCATGCGCAGACGAGATCTCGGAAACGGGTGGAGCTATCGACTTGAAATTTGGCATGTGAATGTATCTTGCGTCGGCTACAAATTTTCATGCGCAGACCAGGTCTCGGAAACTGGTGGAGCTACCGGGTACAAATTGTCCTTATTGAAACGCGTGGAGCTAAAAATTAAAAATATATATATAAAAATGTCATGTTTCGGGCAAGCCGCCGGTGGCGGGCTAACCTGCTAGTCTATACTATATATTTTGAGACTTCGTACATGTGTGTGTGTGTGTGTGTGTGTACTTCATAGAATCCAAAACGCGTCTACAGATTGAGATCAAACTTCCTATGTAAGTGTCAAATCACACCGACACGACCGTGGTAGCGGTTTAGAGAAGCTCAGAGCACCCGTTCTCCAATCTCAAATCACCGCAAAGGCACGGCGGAGGTTAATCAAGTGATTATTTAATGAGCGTTTGTTTTTGACGCATCTCTATAAAGAGCGTCTGTTTCCCATTCAACGTTATTCGCATCTGCAGAGTTATACGGGAACGCAAACGTTATCGCTCGAAATTTATTCCCTGCGAGCACGGATGGCGCGCTTTGATTTTACAGTATATACCTTCGGTATATACCGAAATCATCCCAGATAATCACGAATATAGCATCAGATTTCTCCCCAGATATACCGTTATAAAGCTACTGGAATCTGCCAATCTACGGGAAATTCCAGGGAATGCCGATTGAGCTCAAACTTGCTACCTACGGGAAGTGTCATATATATGAGTGTGTCCTTTATAGACTCTAACCGATTGAGCTCAAACTTGCTAAATAAGAAAATAGCCCCCAAGCCGTAAATATCAACAACAACGATATTACTAAATACACGTTTTCGGCAATGTGAGAGTTTTCGGGGAGCCGTGATGCCAACAACGACCCGAAGACAGATTTCCCGACGGGAAGCGTTTGTTTTAAATTCAATGCAATGTTATCGTAGAGAGATTTCACGAAACAAAGAATGCGTTGTCTGTCGTTCCTAGGAAGGGGGGATTTCTACGGGTAAATTTTTCCGCCAGAAACAAAAAATTTAATTAAAACAATTTAAAATTTAATTTCAATTCAATGCAATGTTATCGTAAAGAGATTTCACGAAACAAAGAATGCGTTGTCTGTCGTTCCTAGGAAGGGGCGATTTCTACGGGTAAATTTTTCCGCCAGAAACAACAAATTAAATTTTAAAAACATTAAAGGGGCACTTTGATTATTGCGATATAACCAAGATGCGGGCCCCGTTGGTTCAGAGTGCCCGGATGAAGATAATTAATCGAGTGTGCTTCTCACAGTACGAGCTAACTGCATGGCCTCCTAATAGCTATAGCCTGATACCGGAGTACGATGCGTATGTCTCTTTGGAAAGCAGACGAAATTCCTAAAACGATGTACATCTGTTAGGAATTTCGTCGGCTTTTCAAAGAGACAGGCTATTTGGCCATGCGTTTGTCACAACAGACCTGTTTCTTGCGTGCATGCATAATTCGTGTTTTATTGATAGTAATGATGAAAAGAGTAATGGCTTGTATTAATCGAATAATATAAATGAAGTTACTTTGCCGCATCGTAATCAGGATGGACTTTATTTTACCTGCAGCTACGGCACCTAATGCGCACGAGTGTAGACTATAAACGATATCTGATCCTACGGAGGATGACATAGTTTTTGATATGCGATCTTTATCTGTTTTTAGAGATCTTTTAACAGTATCGGAGGATCAATATCAGATCATGCATATCCACTGATCCTTAAAAGACGCCATTTTTATTTCTAGATGTGTGAGCTCCCGCTTCGAAATTTGTTGGTCACATTAAATCGAATCTTCTAATCCCCCAATACCACAGAGACGTCCGATTTATCTTGTTTTGAATAAATCGACCAAATTTAATTCTCAACTATTTCTCTTCGTTAGATTTTTTTTATTTTTTTTACAAAAAACCTTCAGTTTAGCAACAATATTATGATCATATATTTGATCCGCTTCCTGGTCCGATAGATTTAACATAACAACGCAAGTTGGTATGGACGCCATATTCGATGAAAACAATTCATTTAAAAGTAAATACAATATATATAAATAAATCACAAATTTAACACTGAAACACGGAGGAGTTAGTATGAATTTATACTAATTGCACAAGCTTATGATACATTGCCATCGATATACAAACATGTTCCATTGTCAAAGTCTTTATAAATTATTTTATAATATAATTTTAATATAAACTTTTAACTGCATTTTTTAAATTTGCAAATCTATAGGACTAGTAAATAAGTAATAAAATAATTACTCCTATGAATCTGAGTCAATGTTCAACATAATTTCCTTTTATGGCATTTCTGCATTGGGAATATCTCTAACATTAGCCTAACAGTCAGTGATTGAGTGAATATCATTGAAATTTGAACTCTAGTTATTAATAATTAATATTCTGGATCTGATGCATTGTAAAGGTTTATGTGTTTATTAATAACCATTTATATACTAAAGCATCGTTGATGAGTAGTTAACCCACAGGAAATATTCAGATAATAGTTCACCAAAAGACCACACATTTTCCTCAATACATCAATAGGGATCTTTGCAGCTCCTTGTGAACTTCTATTTATCTGTTATCTGCTTTTATCACATTAATACCCTCCAAATCAATAATAGACCATTCCTATGTCATTTGATATATTAAGGGTTAAACAACTGAATGGTGATTGTGAAACTTTCCTACATAGTAATGGGTCTTGAAAAAATATCTATAAAGACTATCCACTCAGTGTAAAATTCTGTCATGTTGCCAGACTAGCAGCCCACTATATATAGGCCCTCACCACCCACCCCCAATTGTTTCTCAAAAAAAAAATTGGGATGAACCCATTTATTGTTAAATAATGGTTCAGGTAATTATAAGCTCTTCAATTATATTTAAATAAAATATTGCCTATATAAGATATCATTATCAATTACAATATGGTACCTCAGACTTTGCTTCAGAATAAGGTAAATTAAAGCACATATAACATTATGTGCCAGTACTCATCCTCCATTGTTGAATGGGCAGAACAGTTTTATATGTTTGTAAATAATGTGAAACAGGTAAATATTTGCAAGAATCAGAAGGGGGGCATGGCTCTGAAGGTGGTACTAGTATAGGCCTATCTAATCTATTGACAAACACATGATCTGTTTCTATTTTAAATGTCAATATCTCAGATTTTAAGAACATTTGAACAGGAACTGTTCATCTTATTGAAAACAGTAGGCATACACGGTCCGAGCATGATTTCATAAATTATATTAGTTCAAATAGTTATGAATTGGCAAAAAATTTACTTTTTCTAATAATTTTTGTTTTTTAATTCTCCCTACCGAACTGGGAACAAATGGCAGTTTGCATGGCAAACCAACATACTTCTGGAAAAGTGTTCATTTGATACTAAATATGCAGTCTCTGAACCATCCAGCCATCTTGACCCTTTGGGATAATTTTTGTCAAATTTTGTTTTGGGGTTTGGCAGACACCACCTGACAAAGTGATCATCATCATGAATGTATGACTATTATTAATAAGATTTAAATTTGTGTGATAATATAAATTTGGGAATAAATTGAATAACTTAGTTTTGTTCAATCTCATAATTTTGTGGATCATCTAGGTTTAGATTTGGTGTACCCAAGTGAACACAGTACGGTACACAGTACGGTACCCAGGGCAATATGCAGAGCTGGTAAAAGTGTTCAGCAGTTGACAATATATCACCTGACAGCATAAGAGCAACAATTAGATATTTTAGACAGCAATCGGCCAGGTTAAAATTGATGTATCAGATGTTCTCATAGGTTAATTTTTGAACTATTACATTTTTTTTCACACCAAAAGTTGAATATTTCCCTAATTTTAGACTGAAATGGCCATCAGATGAAAAGTTAGGTTGGAAATGTTCAAGTTTAATTAGAGGGGGGGGGTCCAATCCCAGATTGCCAGGAAATAAATCAACAAATCCCAGTTCCCAGGAAAAAAATATGCCATTTCCCAGTTCCCAGGAATTAAAAGCAAATCCCAGTTCCCAGTAAAAAAAAAAGTCAGTTCCCAGGAATTAAAATATTATATAGAGTATCGACAAAAATTACAATATTCACAAGTAATGTAGATCAATGTACATATCTTGTATTTTTATGCTATCTTATGATTTACTGGCTACTGTCTAGTCAATTGTACATCATTTTACATGACATAAAATGCGAACCTATATGCAAATCCATTGAACAGAATCAACAGATCACTCTTTACACTGATCTACACCACAAATCAGGTAATCCCTAAATGTCCAGGTGATGTATGCAAATTCATGTGGTCTCAATATATCTAAGACGGTTTGTGATTTGAGATTGTACCCCATAACTGGAATGTTAGTATGAAAAACCAAGTCACAAACCAACTGAGAAATAGGAGACAACAATGAACACAAGTCACCAGATACAACAGCTTAGATAGGCCAAGTGGTAAAACTCGTATAAATAAATGACTTTAAAATTACTGGATACCAGCAGACCTTGTTGGTAGTTGCTACAGATGCACGGTATCGACAACAGCTGAATACTTCTTACAGAGAACGTACATTAAAAAGAAATGGAAAAAAACATGCCTGACTCATCTTTCATCACTGGAATACAATTCGGGTGTGTGCATTTTTGGGGAAATCAGTTCATAATTAGGTAAATAAAAATGGAAATCCCGATTAATTGGGGATAATTGGTCCCGGAAAATAATTTCAACCTTTCCCGGGTTCCGGTGGAATTCTGTTCCCGATTCCCGAAAAATTAAACCTGATGATCCCAATTCCCGAAAAATAAAAAGGGTCGATCCTGGTGTCCCGAAAATACCCGTTCCCACTCTAATTACATTTTCACATTTGCCCACTGACTGTGTGTGAAGGCCATGCATCTTACTGAAACTTTTACCCAATAACCATGTGTTAGCTAATGGATAATAACAACCCAACTCAAAGTGAGTCTAGTGGTTGCAGGAATAATTAAGTGACCAGTAAAATTGGTATATGACCTCAGTACATGACTTTATTCAAACAATGACTGCACGCATCTAAAATACAGCAACAATGGTACATTGAGATTGGAAAGTATGCGAAGTTTACAGCTACATTAACCCTTCCATGACAGGATGTTCCTGAAATTTTGCGAAAACCTTGTGCTAATGCATTCTCTTATTTGTGCAAGTCTCCCATAGGGAGCCTCGCATATATAAGAGCATACATTGGCCTAACAATATTTTCCTTGACCTTATAAGCCAGTGCATTCTCTTATATATGGGAGATTCGCATATATAAGAGAATTCACTCACTCAGGATCTTTGATGCTGCACCAGCACAGCTCCCGTCATGAAATTATAGCGATAAATGGTGAAAATCCAGGTTCACTCCAAAGAGCAACTCCCTCATCATCCAATCTCTTGATCCCTATATATCTCAATCGCTGTGAGTCTAAGAGTCAAAAGGGTTCTGAATTATTAAAGATTCAGAAATGTATCTGTGAATCTCGTTAACATATCAGGTTATGGTAGCTATTAAAATTAATTATGCTGATGCCAAACTGGGCAGGGGATGAATAATTAGTATTGTGCAAGCAGACTTTCCAATATCTTTGCGGCATGTCAGGGCATGTGGGGAAAAAATGTTAATTTTTTTATGTATCTGACCAAATACTTGAACAACTTCAAGATAGAGAAAAAGAATGAGCCAAACAAAAACTGAAATGGAGTTAAAATAATTTATTATCTATAATAATAAACAGAATGAATTTAAAAATATGGACAAATTTTGTTCTTACACCAATCATAAATATCGCATAAATAGCATGTTACTGTCAAGATCATAAGCCTTGTTAGTAAACAAAAGCCATATTATGATACAATACAGTACATAGTGTGCGTTATGTAAAACATACAAAAGCGGGGAGACCCCACTACTTCAACTTTGGTTAAAATTGCCACCAAATTATTTACAACATACCAATATAATGTTTGCTAATGCTTGCCAATCAAGATTTTGGTGCTGAATGGGTCACCATGAATCACTCTCTCCAAAAAATTGCCACTGTATTTCAGTGTTTTGCTTATCACACACTCTTAACGAGTTGTATATAAACAAATGCTGGGCTCACACAAAGTGGTGTTTTGTGGATAATATAACACTGATACTATCGTTATATTATACTATTATTAATTTATTCTTGTAAAAATTCATAATTTGGTAACTTTATTTCTAAATTATAACCCACAATGAAGGCCATCTGTATCTTTAAACAAACTTGAAGTCAGTAAATGTTTTCTGAACAAAGATCAATAGTTGATTTATGTAAAATATGTATGTTTTACATGTAGCAATAAGTTTTATTATATTTAGCAGGGGTAATCCAGACAGCAAGTTATGATATGATTATATAACCAATAGACATATGAAGTGCTAATTCCACAGCCAGTTTTGGGGCGGGGCATTGCTGTTGTAAACGAGAGGTGTGATTGTCCCAATGCGACTAAGGAACCCCCCCCCCCCTGGAGTTTTTAAAACACTAAGATGTTTCATATATCGGTAAACAATTAGTTAAAATAATAAAATAACACATTCCCATTGCAGGCGCAAACCCTAACTCCTAACTCTTATCCTAAACCTATTGACCGAAAATTGTAGGAATAAAAGCTCAGACAAAATTATGCATGTTGCGAAAGTGTTTCAAAAGTCGAAAAACGGGAATGACTCCACACAAAAAAGTCGGGCAGACATCATAATCGCAGTGCACAGGTTCCCATGGTACTAAATATATGTGCCAAGTTAAAAAACATTGATCTAAAAATGTAGGAATAAAAGCTCTGACAAAATATTTCTATGTCAAAAAAGAGGTGGGACCAGGGATGACGGAGAAAGGGGCATGCTGGGACACTTGCCACCCTCGCCTCGGTCCAGGGGAGACCAGTGGGCATATTCATGTGCCCACCTGATTGATTTGCCACTTGCCCTTTGGTGCTTCCAGCATCCCTGGGTGGGACTAAGGTATTACCCTAGTATTCAATATGTTATTCCAATGAAGTAGCAATCAGGATAATTATAAGTCGAAAAATGGTCATAACACAGTCAAAAATGTCTGGACCAAACTCCAAATCACAGGTACACAGGATGACATGATGATTGACCCCTGTAGAAAATTTGATTAAAATTGAACTAGAAAATTCTGAGAAAACAGACAGACACCCCAACAGATGACTAGACGGTGAACCCCCCCCCCCCCCAACTCATTATAGGGATAGGGAGTATAATGATTGAGAATCCATTATTTACCAAAGCTACTAAATTTATCGATTCAATGTCAGCACAGATGGACCAGCAAGGGATTTCTCTTAAAAATTATACCACCAATGCCCCTCAAGTCTCTGAATTTTAAGATAGCTGAAGTGGTAATTTCCAGGGTTGATGTGATCAAAGTGGAATAGCAGAAATCCTTGCCCGATTAAGTTACAGCAGAAATGTTCTTTCGGACACAAATTTCCAAGTCAAACAAGGGCCGTAACTCTTGTAAAAAATTTATGGACAAAACCCAAAGAATTTGGATATCTTTCCCCCCAACCTGTGCAATTACCATGCCGAAGGACAACGGAATCCAATAATAAAGACATCCACATCGTAATGTTTGTTATGGACGCGTTGACAGGTTTTACAATAAATCTAGCAAAGGACAATAACTAGAAAAAAAGTGCAGACAAAAACGTGCACTATGTGGAGATCCTTTCCACAATGCTGGTCTACCATACTAAAGGACATCCAAAATCGACCATCGATATTTGAGCTGTGTTGTGAAATCTTAGTTACAGACAGGCAGATGGAAGGAAGGACGGCCAGACGAAGGTCTCATCTTCATTCCACCAAATCCTCCTTTGGATGTCGGGGCATAATAACATTCAAGTCTGACCATTATTATTATTGGAAATCTATACTATATATTTTGAGACTTCGTATATATGTGTGTGTGTACTTCATAGAATCCAAAACGTGTGTAAAGATTGAGCTCAAACTTCCTATGTAAGTGTCAAACCCACCGACACGACCGTGGTCGCAGTTTAGAGAAGCTCAGAGCACCCGTTCTCCAATCTCAAATCACTGCAAAGGCACGGCGGGGGTTAATCAAGTGATTATTTAATGAGCGTTTGTTTTTGACGCATCTCTATAAAGAGCGTCTGTTTCCCATTCAACGTTATTCGCATCTGCAGAGTTATACGGGAACGCAAACGTTATCGCTCGAAATTTATTCCCTGCGAGCACGGATGGCGCGCTTTGATTTTACAGTATATACCTTCGGTATATACCGAAATCATCCCAGATAATCACGAATATAGCATCAGATTTCTCCCCAGATATACCGTTATAAAGCTACTGGAATCTGCCAATCTACGGGAAATTCCAGGGAATGCTGATTGAGCTCAAACTTGCTACCTACGGGAAGTGTCATATATATGAGTGTGTCCTTTATAGACTCTAACCGATTGAGCTCAAACTTGCTAAATAAGAAAATAGCCCCCAAGCCGTAAATATCAACAACAACAATATTGCTACCTACGGGGAGCAACGTTATTAGCATCTGCAGAATTATGCAGAGAGAAAGTGCTTTCCTATTTTTAGAACGCAACACATGTTTACGTCGCGTTGGTGATTGAGGTTCACAACGGGGTTAATTGACTGTCCGCTCTTTGCGACGATGAGGTTCACGGCGGGGACTATTGACCAACACTCACAATTTCGTCTTTTGCATCAGATACCAACACCTCGACCGATCGGGACGAAACTTGGTACGTGAGTGTAGTTTGACCAGGTGGTCGTCGCTGTCGTATTGCCGAGCCCGTGCGACGCCCGTGCAGCGCATGCGCAGACGAGATCTCGGAAACGGGTGGAGCTATCGACTTGAAATTTGCTATGTGAATGTATCTTGCGCCGGGTACAAATTTTATCAGGTCGCCGAGCCCGTGCGACGCCCGTGCAGCGCATGCGCAGACGAGATCTCGGAAACGGGTGGAGCTATCGACTTGAAATTTGGCATGTGAATGTATCTTGCGTCGGCTACAAATTTTCATGCGCAGACCAGGTCTCGGAAACTGGTGGAGCTACCGGGTACAAATTTTTCTTATTGAAACGCGTGGAGCTAAAAATTTAAAAAATATATATAAAAATGTCATGTTTCGGACAAGCCGCCGGTGGCGGGCTAACCTGCTAGACGAATGCCGCCAGTGGCGGGCTAACCTGCTAGTACAATATAAAATGACTACAGAATGAAAATTCAATATACTTCTGAGTCCAAAAAGGGCCATAACTCTGGTAGCAGTGAAGGGGACAAATAGTCAGTGGGTATCCTCCCCCTAAACTGGGATATCAACACACCAAAGCACAACCATATCTGATGATCATTGCCCGAATTACAAGCTGATATGTTCGTAGAGACAAAATATACAAATTTCCAAGTCTTAAACAAGGACCGTACATAACTCTGGTAAAAATTAATTGACGAAACCCGAAATATGTTAGTATTATCCACCCACAAACTGTGCTATCACCATGCCAAATTATTAATACCCAAGGTGATGTATTCTGAAGTATGGACAGACGTACAAATGGATGGAAGTACAGAATGGAATATCAACAACGGCATTGGGCACTCTTTTGAAAGCACACCCGATGGCGAACTTTATATTATATATTACGTCAATATCAGGCAAAGGTATTAGGGCTGAAGTGTAAAAGTATCTTACTGATACCTCCTCTCCCAATCACCAATGCAGACTTATTACATTGAGTATGACAAACATGAAATCCATTGATCAAATGACCCAATTTAATGCTGATATATCTAAAGATAAACAAAGAAGGATAACTTTAGAGAAGTAAAAATCCTCTTCTGAAAGCAGTCATGATGTTGAACCTCCGTAACAAATTTCATTCAGATCTGTTGACCTTTGAATGAGATTATACAGTACCCCCAAAACGAATCAGCCTCATTCAGCTCATTGCGGCGATTGGTCCACTCAAAATTGAGGATCTCGGCAGCAATCCCCGACATCTAAAAGCGCCATTTTTGCGTGGAAAGGATTATAATCTCATGCCCATTGAAACTTTTGTCGCCGCGAGTTGCTGCAAATGCTACCAACACCACAAATAGATGATTTTATATATGTTGGACTTATTTGTTGTACGGCATACATGTACATGTACTTACATGTACATGTATATACCGTGCAGATCTACAGTGAAGCCATTTGCTGAAGTAAACTTGGCCATGGCAAAGGATTTCCGTAACAGACTGCCGAAGCCAAAAAATCTGATTTAAAAGGGCTGGAAGTATAGACATAATCATAGTCTATGAAGCTTAGAAATATATTGCCCCAGACCCCTGCACAGATTTCAACCGAATTTGGTGTGGTGACTCTGGATACCGCTGCAGATGTTATTTTAAAAGGATCTTTTTCTTCAAAATTTCAAATTAAAAATAATTTTAATTCTGTTTTTTTTTTTTTTTTTTTTTTTCATTTTTAAATGGAGCAAGTAGTTCAATCTAAAAAAAATGCATTTATAACATCCGTCAGGATAACCCAAGTCACCGCACCAAATTTTATTGAAATCGGGTCTGGAAGAAAAATTGCGGACATACAAACAATGAAACCATCCTTGCGTTGTTCATAGTGTTCCGGCATATTGCGGTGAATCACTTCAATTCGTGGTGGAAAATTGGATTTTGGCAAATTGCTGTGATTTCTCACTTAAAAAAGGCCTGCCGCATTGAGCAGGATGAGGCACCTTCATCTTGGGGGCACTGTAACTGGATAGACAGAAAACCACTACTTTCAGGTGAAATTAAGGACTCTAGAATGGAAAATGCTAACAATGAAATTGGGGGCTCATTTTTGATCCGGAAGCCAAACATCCATACCAAATTTCATTCGGTATGTCATCCAATAATTCATAGCCGAGATGAATGCCTGGATGAGCAGACAGACAGACATATACATATAGAAAAATCAACCAGTATACATGTACATGTATCTCCCATTTCTTGTGTGGTTACTTTAGTTGTCATCTGTCTCTGTTCTGAAAGGGTAAATAGCATGATTACCTAATAATAAATTACCTATCAATATAATATTACTAGAAGTCAAGCAATCAGAATAAGTTGAATATTGGAATTTAAGACCTGTTGTCAATTATAATCCATAGTAAAATGCATGAAGCTAAAAATTAGTCATTTCTAAAGGCAAAATCTTCCTTTTTTCTAACAACGCACTCAATATGCCAGCATGTTTCATTTTATATAGAACTAGCAGGTTAGCCTGCCACTGGTGTGGTTGGTCAGAAACATGACATTTTGTAAATTATTTTGTTTTTATTGAATTTTTTTTTAATTTTGTAATATTTTAATTTATAATAATTAAAAAAAAAATTTAATTTAATTTAATTGATTTTTGTTTTTTTAATTTATTTGTTTTTTTTTTAAATTAATTGAATTGATTTCTTTTTTAATTTAATTTTTTTAATATTTTTAAATTTTTTAAATTAATTTTTTAATTGAATTTTTTGTTTTTCAATGAGTTAATTCTGACTTTTTCGGGCAAAAAAACTGACCCGCTGAAATCCCCCCTTCCTAGGAACGACAGACATAAGAATCACACAATACGCATTTTTTGTTTTTCAATGAGTTAATTCTGCCTTTTAATCAAGAGAAATTATGGTACCCGTCCCTAAAAGAGGTATGATTTAAGGTACATCGAGCAGAAAAAACTGACCCGATGAAAATTTCCCCCGTTCCAAGGAACTACAGACATAAGAATCACACAACACGCATTATTTGTTTTGCAATGAGTTAATTCTGCCTTTTTAATCGAGATAAATGCATTTGGCGTTTTGCATACATAGTTTCATACGCATGGGTAACCGTTTAGCAACATCGATGGTAATAAAGAGCATTAGTCAGTTAACAACTCCAAACATGGTCAATATAAAGATTGTTGATGCCTTAAGTGCCATTTGCGGTAATTTTGATGATTGGGAGTGGAGAATGGGTGCTCAGAGCTTGTCCAAAATGCGACGGTTTTTACCCTTATTTACGAAATTGAGCTCGATCTGCGCAGCCGTTTTCGATTCTATAAAGTATCCACATAGACACATATATACACACATATATACGGAGTTCTCAAAATATATAGTAGACTAGCAGGTTAGCCCGCCACTATCGTGGTTGGTCAGAAACATGACATTTTTTAAAATTATTTTGTTTTTATTTATATTTTTTTATATATTTTTTAATATTAATTTAATGTTTTTTAAATTGAATTTATGAATTTTTTAATATTTATTTTATTTTTTTTAATTTAATTTAATTTAATTCTTTTTTATAATTTAATCGTTTTTTTATTTTTAAATTTTAAATTGTTTTAATTAATTGTTTTAATTAATTGTTTTAATTAATTTTTTGTTTCTGGCGGAAAAATTGACCCGATGAAATCCCCCCTTCCTAGGAACGACAGACAATGCATTCTTTGTTTTTCAATGAGTTAATTCATGGTACCCATCCTCAACTTCCCCGTTCCTAGATACCTGTCCCTAAAAGAGGTATGATTTTTTTTAAACTGACCGTGGCCATAGAGCAGCCCCTGACGAGATGGTCAATAGTCCCCGAAAAGAGCGGACAGTCAATTAATCCCGTCATGAAATCTCTCTGCATAATATTTCGGGTGATAACGTTTCGTTGAATTGTAAACAAACGCTTCTTAGATCAATTCTGCCTTTTTAATCTAGATAATTGCATTTCGCGTTTCTCATCCGTATTTCGGACGCATGGGGGTAGTTGTTTAGCAATGTCGATTGCAATAAAGAGCGTTCATCATTAACAATCCCGAATATGGTCAATATAAAGATCGTTAATGCCTTAACCCCCGAAGTGGCGTTTGCGGTGATTTTGATGATGGGAGTGGAGAGTCAGTGCTCAGAGCTTGTCCAAAATGCGATGTTGATGATCCCCGTTGGTTTTTACACTTATATACGAAATTTGAGCTCAATCTGTCCACGTGTTTTCGATTCTATGAAGTACCCATACACACACATATATATATACTAGAAGGTGATCCGACTTCGTCCGGTCTTTGACCTTCAATTGTCCATTTTGAAGGTCAAGTGGGTCACGATTTGACCAGTCCAAAACACTGTCCGGGCAGAAGTACTCGACAAACGTGCCCGTCGAAATACATCCGGTTTTACCCGATTTGACCTTGAATTGATCATTTTAAAGGTCAAGGTCAGGTCGGGTCATGATTTGACCCGTCCAAAACACTGCCCGGACAAAAGTAACCCTATGTATAAAATTTCGTGCAAATCTCATAAAAATTGGCGATTTGACCTTGAATTGACACAATTTCAAGGTCAAGGTCACATAGCACAGGCAAATGAATATACTTATGAGACTCCTCGAAATCCCGTGATATTCGGGGCGTTTGACCTTGAAATGACCCGATTTCAAGGTCAAGGTCAAATGCACGGGCAAATGAATATGCTTATGAGACTCCCCATACAAAACTACCCCCACATACTAAGTTTCGCGAAATCCCTTGATATTCGGGTGTTTGACTTTGAAATGACCCGATTTCAAGGTCAAGGTCGCACGGGCAAATTAATAGGTCCATGTCACTCCTCGGCCGAAAATACCCCCACATACCAAGTTTCATCGAAATCGGCTGGGCCGTTTTCGAGTCCATCGATTACAGACAGACAGACACACACACACAGACAGATCTTCCAAAATATATAATAGATATATAAACGGAAGTCTCAAAATATATATTTGAACTTGATTGGCTCAGAAAAAATTGATTCAATTGGAGATTCGATTTGATTTCGAATCGACGGAATCGTTTGCCTGATTTGATTCAAGATTTTATTCAAAATGGAAACACCTGATTCGCAGGGCCCTAATTTTGACTTCCATCTTGATTTAACCCAAAGTTCTCAAATTCCCCAAGGCTGTCAGCTTGTCAGCCAGTGGATTCTTCAGAACAGTGCTCTAGACCACTCGAATCCACTGAGAAAAAACTTTATACGTGAAAACAAGCTTGTGACTCGGTGGCATTTTAGAATTCCACATTTTTCCACATCGTTTCCCACGCCATTGCTTATTGCCATGGCCAATTTCCAGGACTGAAAACATTTACAGAGCTGAAAATAAAATTCCTTTCAAAGTCTACTTCTTCTTAGGTGCAAGTATTATCGCACTGGCATTCTTTGAGGTGGAAGTGACAAATGTGTCAGATGTACAATAAGTAATATCATGTAATTTACTGGGAGAAGACCATAACACAGAAACCAGGTCCTGTGTACATAATTTTGCTGCCGTGTCCCGATGACTGTAATGATATACTTGGCCATGATACAATACGAATCATAATACGTCATTATCAACAATACGATACATATTGTGATACACTAAATTAGTATTCTCAAATTAATATGACCTCAATTACCAGAACCAACATGTTTGTTTAATTAGGTGATGGAATTAATGTTAAATTGCAGTTTAATAGCACAGGCACTTTGTTGTTGTTTATTAGGGTTTATCGTCGTTCTAGCCGCTAGGCCACACACAACGTTGTCAATTTTACGGGTGGAGGAAAGACCACGCAGAGGCTTAATTTCACCGGGAAATTATTCCACTGCGTGTAGAAACCACCAACCCCCGGAAAGCAACTTGCCCAGATGCACGCCCTATGACGGGTTTGAACCAGATTTCTGATTCACTGAACCGATTATGGCCACGTAAATGGCATTTTCGCTTGTTTTTCATCTTCCAAAAGTGAAAGAATACCTCCTTGCACTGTCAAATTCAGTGGAATGTCCAAAACAAAATTTGTATACATTAAATTGAGAAAATTGCTTTGAATCGAACCATCGACATGAAATCTACAGCTACTAATCAGCAGCAAATGTGACCCTCTTTGTCTGGTCGATCAGGGTCGATATTTAATATACATAATGTTTTTTTTCTGACCCTGTTTTCGTAAGTTTCGTGAGTTGATATCGACCAATCAGAAAGAGGGTTATATTTTTCCCCACATTAATGGCGATTCAGTCATGTTAATGGTTTGCACAAAAAGATTTCTACCACTTGAAAGTATAAAACAAGTTTATATTGGCACTTCACAACATTTTACACTGTAAGGAGCGTTTCTATCACTTTTAGAAGTAGAAATTTACGCGACAATACCGTTTACCCAACCATAATCGCTGCAGCGAGTCAGAAATTCAACAGTGAAGGCTGTACTGGCCATGCTATTCCGTACAGAATATTGTCACCCCCTGTGGTATGTATATAAGGTATATTTTGAAATATTTTTTCTACAAGCTCCCCGTGTTTAAAAGCTGATAGCTAGATGAGTCAAATACACATAATAAACTAACATGTACACTTAAGAGAACATTGGATGTGTTGCTCTTATGCGCATGCCCATCTTCAGAAATTATTTTGATTTCCTGTATCAAGATGGCCCGTGTATCAAACAAAAGTGATACATTGAATTCACAATGAAATATACAGCCATAACCCACCCCAAGGTCAAAGTCAATTAAATGTTTCAAAACACTTTAAATAGTATTTACCAAATGATCCTGCAGAACTTCTATGGATTCTTTGTCTTGCGAATGTTTGCACATGCTGCCATCTCTGTCATCAGTACCCGACAGCTACATGCAGACAACAGTAACAAAATGTGTCATCTTTGATACCAGGTGCTTTCCTGCTGTGCCTGGCTGCATCTGAATAAAAAGAAATAAAGTTTTAATGAACTATTAGAACAAATGCCACATTAGAATTTGATAAGCAATTCGCAGTATTCAATTATATATATTTGTAATATGTAGCTTGTAATCTGGTGAAACAATAAACAGTTTCAACAAGTGCAACAGCAATCATAGTATTTGCCCCCCCCCCCCACATTCAGTTTAGAGAGTGGGCAATGCTATTTAAAATGTTTGTATGGAGGAAAATTTGAGCTGTACTCTATGTTCAAGAAGATCCATAGCTCTTAAGATGAAGTTCAATTGTATCATGAAACCAATCATATTAGCTGTAACCTCTCATTATTGTCTATCATTATACTAGGGTGAATCCACCAACCGGTGCCATTCAATGTCAACATTGATCACCTGATTCAAGATCAACATGAATCGGTTTGCGGATTCAGATATTTTGGAATGGGCATTAGTTTTGTGTCATCTCTTTTTGTTATCTAATATATATTTTGGAAGATCTGTCTGTGTCTGTTCGCGATGAAACTTGGTATGTGGGGGTATTTTCGGCCGGGGGGTGGCATGGGCCTATTAATTTTCAGATCTGAGGACAACTTTTCACGTGCCAAGGTCAAATCTGTTTTACGCTGTGTTACGGGACTTTCATTTGAGTTCGGTGCTTACAAATCGATTCGAAACAGCGCGAATAATAAAATGCCAGTCATAATAATGACACTGTGAGAATCTTTCGTGTTTCCTCTTTCCAACGATATATTATGCGTATGTATCCATTTTAGTTATCTGCCTCAATTATCAAGAAGAAGTGGTACTATCTCCCATCAGGATAAAAACAATGCGTAACTTCTATGACGTCGTTAGAGGTCATAACGTTTGATCACGTTAATGCTTAACCGGCCGATGCATTTGACTGTTTCAGCCACCTTGGCGATATCTCGGGCACCGATGGCAATTTATCTTTACGTTGAAACTTGATAATTAATGAGCGGGTGTATATGAGGCGCGTTTATATACTTGAGTGGAAATCAAATCGGGTTAAACTGGCGGATTTTTACGGACGAAATTTGATGCATAGGGTATCTCGGTATCCGCTGGGCCGATTTCCCGGTATCCGCTGGGCCGATTTCCATCATTTTTCGGATGTTGGTGTTGGACCCCACCTGGCCTTGACCTTCAAAATGGTCAATTCAAAGTCAAAGCCCGGACGAAGTCGGTTCACCTTCTAGTCTGATATGTATTTTGAAGACCTCTGTATGTTTGTTTGTATATTTGTATGTTTGTCTGTCATTTATACAAATCTACGATTCTCGACCGATCGGGACGAAACTTGGTATGTGTGTGTAGTTTGACCAGACGGAGGACGTTGTCATACTGCCGAGCCCGTGCGACACCAGCTTCGCGCATGCGCAGACCAGATCTCGGAAACAGGTGGAGCTATCAACTTGAAATTTGGTATGTGAATGTATCTTGCCCCGGATACAAATTTTATCGGGTCGCCGAGCCCGTGCGACACCAGTTTCGCGCATGCGCAGACCAGATCTCGGAAACGGGTGGAGCTATCGACTTGAAATTTGGTTTTTTAATAGCCCAGACAACGTCGGGCTCATCGGCTAGTCTATTATATATTTTGGAAGATCTGTGTGTGTGTCTGTCTGTCTGTCTGTAATCGTTGGACTCAAAAACGACCAAACCGATTTCAAAGAAACTTGGTATGTGGTGGTAGTTTCGGTCGGGGAGTGACATGGGCCTATTAATTTGCCTGTGCGACATGACCTTGACATCGGGTAATTTCAAGGTCAAACGCCCGAATATCACGGGATTTCAATGAAACTTGGTATGTGGGGGTATCTTTGGCCGGGGAGTGGCATAAACCTATTAATTTGCCCATGCGACATGACCTTGACATCGGGTCATTTCAAGGTTAAATGTCCGAATATCACGGGATTTCGATGAAACTTGGTATGTTGGGGTACCTTTGGCCGGGGAGTGGCATAAACCTATTAATTTGTCTGTGCGCCGTGACCTTCACATCGGGTCAATTCAAGGTCAAATGCCCGATAATCATGGGATTTCGATGAAAATTAGTGTCTAGGGATAATTTTGTATGGGGAGTCTCATAAGCATATTCATTTGCCCGTGCAATGTGACCTTGACCTTGAAATCGTGAATTTTGATGGGATTTCAAAACAATTTGATACTTGGGGTTACTTTTGTGCACTGGGTGTTTTGGACGGGTCAAATCGTGACCTCGACCTCACCTTGACCTTCAAAATGATCAATTCGAGGTCAAATCGGGTAAAACCGGATGGATTTCGATGGGTACTTTTGTCAGGTACACTTGTCCGGGCAGTGTTTTGGATGGGTCAAATCGTGACCCCACTTGACCTTCAAAATGGACAAATTCAAGGTCAAAGCCCGGACGAAGTCGGGTCACCTTCTAGTAATTATTTAAAATGAAATCTTTGATTTATCTACTATATTTAAAATGGAGGTTTCTGTTCCTGGAAGAAAACATTTTTTTTTTTTAACATTACTCCATCGTTGATAATATAATATCAAATAAAAAAGTGCACCGCCCAGAGTATCCCCTCTCCAAGGTGGAGGTTTATTTATTTTCTTATGTTACTTAATTCGATTGATCTTAATTTTGTCAGTGATGCCTTAATAAAATTTACATTGAAATCAATTCATATTTGTTATCAAGCCAGAGAGAGCAAAGTTGCCAACAAATTTATAATTCATAAAAACTAAAACTAAGGCATCCATTTGAGAACATTTGTGATGGCAAACCTCCATATCAAATTTCATATCTGCACAACTGGACATATGATTTCCTGATAAACAAAGAAGGATAACTCTAAAGTGGAAAACATGAACATCATTTGCCCCTCGTTTGAAAGCAGTCATGATGGTGAACCCCCATACTATTTCATTTAGATCCTATAACCATTGGTTGAGATAGATGCACAGACGACCAAAAAAACCCCACATTTCCAGATAAACCAGATGGCTGTTGGCAGCCATGTTTTTCATCAAAAATCACTAAAAAATGGTAGCTCCCATCTAGAGGCGATTCAAAACATTACTCCAATAAATGCGGGCTGCAGGTGGTGCTGATGGATTAAAATATGAAATCCAAAATGGCTGCTGGCTGCCATGTTTTTTAATGAATTTCGCTGAATTTTGTCAGCACGAAAATCCTTTTGAGTTTGGGGATAATCGAATGAGGGAAGCAGCCTGTAGGGTGAGCTGAAGAAAATTGTTGAGGACGAATGTATGGATGAACAGACGGACGATGACCCATGGCAATAGCTCAAGCTTGACTTCGTTAAGTTGAGCTATAAAGTACTGCTATATAGCATTCATGGCAAACTGAAGTAAACTAATAGACAGAAATCAGCTCTGTGATTTGTTGCATCAATTGCAGGTGCATGATTATGGGGAAATTTATTATTGAAAATGGTAAATTTCTTTGGAATGTGTGTCATAAAAGAAAATCTAGAACTAAAAGGTAACACCATAAAAATATTTCATTTCTGACAGAGACAAATATTAAATATTATATTAACCCTTTACCCAACAGTAATATGACTAACGTCATTACTTCCAGCCAACAGAACTTTCTGGTGACGTCAAAGTTTTTGGGGGAAAACATGTATTTTTACTAAATGTTATGTGGCTCTTGGTTTATGAAATTATGTTCATCTGTATGGATGGGGACTGGGATTAAACAAAAATTCAGAGTTGTGAATCCCCCTCCCCAAGCATGATAGTATGCTGAATATTTAGTAGGTTTTATATTTATATTTTATAACAATAAATGTAATAAACAAACAAAAGGTAAGTTTTGTTTTATCAACAGATCAATGTGACTTTCAGTTTCAATTTCTCTGTCGGAAAACCATATCACGAAATTGGGTGATTAATTAATGTTTTAAGCAATGGCTACGTAGTGAATTGAAACATAAAATAAATCATCAAGTGGCCTATCAACTCTTGGATAATTACGTGTAAATTCAGTTACAATTGACTGCATTATTAGTCCAAACTAGTCAACATTGTGCCATCGATTACAACGCACGTGTTTTTTTGTTTACTTCAATTTGGCGCACCGGTTTTTGACCTTGACATTGCAGTCAATACATTCGCACCGCACATATCTTGTGCAATTAATAAATTAAACAATTCTTTCGGGCCTACATTGTATCTTACAATCGAGAAAAGTGCTTTCTCTTAGTGAAATTTTGAGTAATCATATTCAATATAAAATGACAAGACAGTGCCGATAAGAATTCGCGGTAAATGCAGCACTATTCGGAATTGATTTGCGCATTTTCAATTTAAAAATAGCCGCGTTTGTCTCGTGAACTCT
Organism: Siphonodentalium dalli; assembly: GCA_032622095.1. Classification (NCBI taxonomy): domain Eukaryota; kingdom Metazoa; phylum Mollusca; class Scaphopoda; order Gadilida; family Siphonodentaliidae; genus Siphonodentalium; species Siphonodentalium dalli. The sequence goes on from CP136062.1 coordinate 60,313,228, forward strand.
TGTGTTCAAATAAAAGTAACTAATGTTATACAATGTCATTTCTTTGATTTTTCACATCATGATATGGCCAATTTACTTGAGTATTTGGCAGTGTTAATGCGCGGAGAAGAATAATTTTATTAATCAAACGAGAGAACAAAACGGCCGATCGATGCACATTTGTGCTATACAGTATTTTATCATTGCTGTTATGACGTCGGCAAGGTTCCGAGATGTTTTCATCGTCATCAGCTGATCAATAAGAGCAATGGCAACACTCAATAAATGGTCAATTGATACTAACAATAAATCTGAGATATATTGTTTGAATTTGCAATGAATGTCATTTATTTATTACCGAATGGCTAATAGTTATAGCCATGATAAATGACAGTCCCCATTGTGAGCCCCACATTCCAACACCACGTGTTCGCAGGTACAAATTTCTGCGCTCATTATCAGTGGGCGGTTCTTGGCGGGAGTGTTTTTTAAATAAACCATTTGGATTGAATCGTGTGTCCATTCCTTTGTATTTTTAGATTACATTGTGGAGAATATACTCAAGATTATGCGCGCAGAATAATAATTTTATTAATCAAACGAGAGAACAAAACGGCCGATGCACCTAAATTTGTGCTACAGTATTTTATCATTGCTGCTATGACGTCGACAAGGTTCCTAGATTTTTTCATCGTCATCAGCTGATCAATAAGTTCAATGACAACATTCGATAAATGGTCAATTGATACTAATACTAAATCTAAGATATATTCTGTTTGAATTTGCAATGAATGTCATTTATGAATTACCGAATGGGTAATAGTTATAGCCATGATAAATGACAGTCCCCATTGTGCGCCCCAGTTTCCAAGAACACGTGTTTACTGTAGGTACATATTTTTTGCGCACGTCATCAGTGGGGGTTTCTTGGCGGGGTGTTTTTTAAATAAACCATTTGGATTATTGGATCATGTGTCCATTCCTTTGTATTTTTCAATTATAGTGTGGAGAATATACTTAACACTGAAATTAATGGAGACATTTGGTCGAATGAACTCCCAATTATTACAAGAGCATCGCTAAGGCGTGGCAAAATACACCCTTTAGCCATTTTGAATTGTACTATCGCAAAATAAGATAATACTTTGAGCTTACATTTAAAGAAAATCTGATATACCCCTAATTTCAATGCCAAAATGTGGTCAAATTCTAAGTCGAAAAATCACAGTGAGGAGAGGGTGTGGTCATTGTTTATCAGCAAAAAATGACATGATTATGTTACCCGATGTGCTTTGTCTTGCGACTGTGTTAAACGCTTTGATCTTTGCCATGTGTTATCGCAGTTATAGATTGAGATTCGAGGTTCAGTCCGATTCGAAACCGAGACGAGGATTCGGTTTCAAGGTTCGGTCGACCTAAAATCTAAGGTTCGCAGGGCCCTAGTTCAATGTCAGATTTCAGCTTTTTAATTTAGGAAGGAAAAACAAAATATACATATTAACCCTTTCATGACTGGAGCTGCACTGGTCTGGTGCTCCATTAAATATCCTGTGCCAGGGCATTCTCTTTTATAAGAGGATCTTCCATATTTAAGAGAATGTATTGGCTTTTAAGAAGGGACATATCCAGGCCGGTTTTCATACCGATAACCGGTTTGGGAGCCCAAACTCCAGGCGCCCAAAACAAATCTTTCAGGGACAAATACAGCCATTTTCCCAGAACTACGATTTCAGTATGACGATCCTCAACATTTACTTAAATTCTTTACCAGTCAAAGAAAAGTTTACCGCAAGCCTGTTAGTTTCCCAATAAGAGGGGCCCAGGCACCTTACCAAATCAGGATAGGGTAATCCCTGATCAATGTTCTTAAAACATAAAAGTGCAAACTGGTAAACATGATCCTAAAGGCCAGATATATAGAAAATGTTGCTTATTTAAATAAGAAATATTGGCCAGAGTTATATGTCTCATAAATTTAGTCTAATTTACAAATTACCTCATCACATCATGGAGATTGAAGTTTAATGTGACAATGCATCCGGTCATTGAAGGTTTCATGTTGCATGATGCATTGACATTTCTTTCTCGGGCTGCCCCATTCGCAAGGTTAACTGCAAGTTGCCCAATCTCTGCCATATTGCTTGGGTTATCCCAGATGAAGGGAAGAGCCTGATTAGTCATGTAGGAATGTCAATGTACACCTAAAAATAAAACAAATCGAAAATGATATGCATACCAGTATTAGTATTTAGCATTCCCAACATAAGTGCAAGAATTATTTACTTGAGGTTCACTCTGAATGTCTAACAAATTTGGATGAAATAGCTCACATTGAAATACAAAACAAATACAGATATTGTCATCCGGTAGAAATTGTAAGTTGCAAACACGTGCAGTTAAAGGTACTCAATCCAATCAGAGGGTCCCCATCTCAACAGATTCCAACAACAACAATCCGATCAGAGGGTCCTATATTACAATTTCTTTGGCTTTGGGGGTAAAAAATATTTGATTCGAGTCGAGGAACCCATCAAACAAAGCTCAGAGTTATTAGATATTGATTTTAGAAATTTGTTATCTTCTCGAGATGAGTACTAATAATTGTCCTTAACTTCGTAATCTGCTCCAGATGTGTACACCAAAACACTATTCAAACAGACAAGGATGGATAACATAAAATCAAGTGGTAATAATAACGCAATTTTGACTGTGTTCTGGGACAGAAAGAATAGAAATAACGAACCTTCAAATATCGATATCTGATCACCCTGAGCATTGATTGGTAGGTTTCTTGACTCGAATCAATTAATTTTTACCCCCAAAGACAAAGAAATAGTAATATAGGACCCTCTGATTGGATTGAGTACCTTTAACTATGTCTCAACAATAGATACATCAAAGGGATTATGCAGCAGTGATTGAATGTGACCAAGTGGGTCTATCAAGTCAGGTCAAGGATGCACACTGTTTATAGTACACTGTGACCTACTAATGGCTACTATCGTTCATATATATTATATATGTCGCATTTTCAAATACTAATAAATATTTTCGAATTTTCTGGGGCATGCTAGAATAAAATGAAGACACACTGTGAGGTGGTGTTTAGTTCTTTGTATCGGATTCTATTATCAGGTTGGAGTTGCAAGTAGCTTGTGTCGTCATATTTGGAATTGAATTTGCAGATTCTTTGTCACCTTGGCTTCCCTGCGGTTGCGTTTATTCAGCAAAATTCCACTAAAAACTTGCTATCCAAATATTCTAGCTGGTTTACGTACGAGCACATTATCACCTATGTGCACGTGCTGTATGTCGGTAAGTGGCGACTTCAAAGGAATTACATGGGGATGACAACCATAATGATTAAAGACATTAGTACTCTAAAAACAAAATAGTTTCACGCGAGTACCAGTAATGTATGTAAGCTTCAGTTTCTTCATATATTATCGCAATATTTATTAGCCAACTTGAACAAGACAGATCGAAAATCGCCGTTATATGTAACTCAGCCTTGAGACTTCAAAAAACAACAGTGAAAATTATTCCTTTCTCGTAGATTTTTCTATCGCAGTTGACACGGGAAATGACTGCGGTGGAAGGCGGTCGCGGAAATACTACTGCGGTGTTTGCCGGTAACGGACTAGATTACCACGGTGGAGTTCCAAAATGACCGCGGTCAGATACCGTGAGTCACTGCGAATGGATGCATTGCTGCCACTTGACCGCTGTGAAGTGGCAGTATGACCATGGTCATCACCAGCCCATAACATCGTTAAAGGGGTTGATTAATTAGAGCATAGGTCGAATTACATCACATCACTCTACATTAATCGTTTATTTTGGTGCTACTAATAGAGCCAAATACTCTGTTATTTCTAGTCAGATTAGAAATTACCCAAATTTAGAATAAATAAAATTATTTACCTACCCAATTAAAAAACATAGGGTAGGGAATGGGCAAACACAGATATTTTTAATACCAGCCTAATATTATGAATAATAATCACTGAATTGTAACAATATCTGATAAAGGCAGATTTTGATTTAGTTTGACTAGTAAGCTGGTAGTGATATCAATATCAAATCAACAACCATGTGACCTTAATTTTAATCAGATGCGGCAGTTAAAACTTTATGTTGGTGTATTGTCTGACCATTCATTTAGGATATGATTTGTAGTTTATAATAATTATTATTCTCACAACTTCACCCTTCATGTTTATGATAACTTCTGGACTAAGATAGATTATATCTGTATCTGGCTGTATAGTCCAGAAACTTCTGCCAATGTCTATAATTAATTAATTATTAATTTGTTGTTTTATTGTATCAAATATCATCGAATAGTTTCATTTCTACAGTTTCGAGAAAGTCATTGTAATTTCAGTGTGATTAGCCATCATAAGTTACTTTTCACAGCTACCACTCATTCAATGATGTCTACTAGAAATAAGCTGATGGGAGTGTGTGCAAAAGAAAATAGTTACAATTCTAGTTAAAATATTGCAATGCAAAGGCAGAATTTCAATGCAATTTGGAAAATCTGAAGCAAAACATTCCAAGAAATTAATACATCAATGATCATGTCAGTATACTAAAGTGTCTGTTATCGAGACTGCTGATATGCTAATACTTTAAGGCATGTACTATGGAACAGTGGCAGGCCTGTCATTTTACGCGGGCGATTTCGATAGCCCGCGTGCAGCCCGCGTATTTTCGATTACACGCGTGCGACAGTTTCGCCCGCGTCGGCTTTCAAAATCAATGTGCTTTAAATGGCAAGTCAGGGGTTAAGACAATCTGATTGAAGCCAGTCGGGTCAAATGTGACGAACGTCATCGTCGGCATCTGTGTTCTTTGATGTTTCTAGACAGTGTCATGAGTTTAGCACCCCGTGCTCTTCCTGCAACACGTGCTCGTCATACATGACTCGGTATTACGTCAGCATCGTCGGCACTTTGATAACTGAATCTGCTTGCTATTTTTACATGCCTGCACCTTCCACATGTTTTGAACTGGGGCTCTGTCCATAGTTGAGCTGTGACTCTATTCAGGGAGCCAAATTAACTATAATGCAATAATGGCTGATCAAAAAGGCTGCCACGTTCAGTTAAAAACTTTCGAAGGATGGAATACTGGAGGCCAGATTGGCTATGATATTGTTAACGCAAACTGGCGGGATTTTGTAGAACGCGTGTGGTGTAAAATATGTGCACGCCACTGTGACCGATTGAGATCAACATGCCACGGGAAAGTATGAATGAATATAAAACTTTGCTGGTGGCATAACACATTGCCAGATAATCCCAGATATGTCATAATTTTGAAATTTTGTTTTAACATGATCCTGAGTTCCCTCGTTTCAAATAATTTGCAGTGTGAACAATCAATCATTCTGTTAAATTTATAATATCAATGTTCAAACCCTCCAAATTTGTCATTGTTTGCTTTCTAAACCATAACCATTTCCATAACTACACTTACCTAGGTTACCTACATTTACCTAGCGTAGTATCAAACACAACATATCAATTTGATGTTGGTCAGTGTAACAATCCCAGGGGTAGGCAAACATAAACACTCAAAACAAGAATAAATAAGATTGAACAACTTTATTGATAACATACAAATACATTCTCCAGTCTGGTTTGTTCCTTTTGGAGTATATCTGGCTAAGAAAATAGCATGAATAAATCACGAGGGCTATTAGCACTCGTCACTGGGGTTCACGTGGGCGATTTTGTAGCCCTCGTCAATTTTTCATATGGACAGGCCTGCAGTGGGCAGTTGATAAAAGAGACAGACCTATTTTTCTGAACCAAAAAGTTCTAACTAAAGAAGGTAAATTCACAGTAAACATGATATAAAGATATCAAGTACCTTGATCTTTATAGCTGTTGCACTTTCAGTAAGTTAATCTTGTAGTTTCATCAGCAAAGTAATCAACTGGTTGTTGAAATGGCACAGTAACATTGAACCATGCTTGGTGAATGAATTTATGAGTGCCAGATGATAACCGTTCAAAGCTTCAATCATTCTGAAGTTTGCAGTCCTAAAATTGAAAAACAAAATATTGATTATGTCAACAATGTTTGAAAAACAAATTTTGTCATTGCCAAACAAATTTTAATTCTAGTTAAAATATTGCAATGCAAAGGCAGAATTTCACTGCAATTTGGAAAATCTGAAGCAAAACATTCCAAGAAATTAATACATCAATGATCATGTCAGTATACTAAAGTGTCTGTTATCGAGACTGCTGAAATGCTAATTACTTTAAGGCATGTACTATGGAACAGTGGGCAGTTGATACAAGAGACAGACCTATTTTTCTGAACCAAAAAGTTCTAACTAAAGAAGGTAAATTCACAGTAAACATGATATAAAGATATCAAGTACCTTGGTCTTTATAGTTGCACTTTCATTAAGTTAATCTTGTAGTTTCATCAGCAAAGTAATCAACTGGTTGTTAAAATGGCACAGTAACATTGAACCATGCTTGGTGAATGAATTTATGAGTGCCAGATGATAACCGTTCAAAGCTTCAATCCTTCTGAAGTTTGCAATCCTAAAATTGAAAAACAAAATATTGATTATGTCAACAATGTTTGAAAAACAAATTTTGTCATTGAAACATTCTGTATATAATCCCAATATCAGTAAAGTTATTGAAAATCAATCTTTATCATGAAAAGACTCAAGTATACAAGTATATTGTACCTTATCTCCATTGAGCTGCTATAAGGAGGATGGAATGAAGCACTTTAATTGAATCTAACAATTACCGGTATGAAAACAAGAAATTGATACCAATTAAATTCATTATTGATGAATAAACTACTTCAAATTAGTCACCCAACATCTCCATCTGCTGTTGTACCCTCAACAACATAACCCGTGTTGCTGTTGTCCTCACTGCTGCTAACAGCATAAAGCAGTTTCTTAACAAAATTGCTCTTTTTGTAAAAAAAATTTAAAGGCACCACCACTCATATGGCCCCAACAGTTGTTTTGATGATTGATCTTCATTTCTGGAAAACAGGATGAGTCTAAGATGACATGCTTCAATGTGCCATTTGGGAGACCATTTTGGTTTATTTATTTTCGATTACTATACTAGACAAATCTACTAATCTGTTACAGAAGTAAATTTTGACAATATTAACAGTAAGCCTTTCTATACTAAATGGATTCTTTCTCACAGTTCTAGGTGAAACAGGTTCCATTTTGGGAGCCTTTATTCAGTGTTGAAGGGGTAAACAGAGGGGCCCTTTATGCATACATTTATGTATATTTTGATTTATTAAAACAAAATTATTTTCCATTTATTTTTAATTACCGGGAATTTAAAAAAGAACTGAATTTTACTTTTTTTATTGGACTTCCTGCTCAATTTGTGATTTGTGACCCAAACACTGTGTTCAAAGTTGTATTTTTTTATGACTTCAATTATATGTGTCTTCCTGGGACATATAATTCCCATGAAAGGTAGTTCAAGTATTTATCAACCTATTTTGATATCACGGAAAAATTCAAAAGCAAATATTAGTAGGTGTAGTTTGAAGGGCAAACAGCCAGGTGTCTTCAAGGAACATTAGTAATGACTAATAAATATATTGCCCACATTATTTTTCGACATTATATAATTAGGTTCCCTGTCATAACTTCAGAAAGTTCCCAGGTTTTGAACTGGAGTGTGGAATATGATATCTACAGCGTTAGCTTGAGTAGAGATTCATGGCTATGGGAGGCCAAATTCACATTTAATAATTAATTATGCTTAAGCATAATGAATTGCGCTTTAAAACCTTAATTGTAACTACTATCTAACCTACCCCTAAACTATTGGCATGACCTGGTGTATCACCTAGCAACACATGATGAGCATTGGCGATTATACTATTTTTTTTTAATCGCCCAGCTGGGCTGCCCAGCTGTATGGTAGGCCAAATTCACATTTAATAATGAATTACGCTTAAAGGGGGACTGTACACTGAATTCGGCCATTTATGGTTCCATCTCCTTTTATACTCAACAGAATATATGCAACAAATGAATGAATTTGAGCCATGGATTAGTGCAAAATATACCCGTGTGCTCTATGAACAATGCTAAAAACGTTGTAATTATAATGAAAATAATTTTATGGCTGGAGTTATAAAATAATTTTCATTATAATTACCATGTTGTTTGCATCGTCCATAGAGCACACAAGTGTATTTTGCACTCACTCATAGCTCAAATTCATTCATTTGTTGCATATATTCTGTTGAGTATAAAAGGAGATGGTCCCATAAATGACCGGATTTAGTGTACAGTACCCCTTTAAGCGCCATTGATTATAACCTGTTTTAATTAGCCTGAGTACTCACAGTCAACTGTGAGAATATGTACAACAATGATAATCCCTAATTACATATTATCAGAATCCCTATATCCAGAGAATTAATGTCTTCTTCTCGGAACTCTAGTATTTTTTTATATCATTTTTGCAGATTTGGGTCACTATGGGTCATATAGCATGGATGTGGTGTCACTTCATGAGGGCTTGCTTAGGCCAAAAAAAAGATTGTATGTTTCCGATAACGGAGTGAAAAAATTAGGGTAGGTAGGTAGGGATTTTTTTTTTTAATTTTATTTTGATATTTTTTATCCAACTGCAGAAATATTGAATTACCTCGACCGAAGTGACATAAAATGCCAACTTGCGTTGTGGGAAAAGTATTACTTGATAAACACAGTGGAAATAGACATTAAGATTGATGAAAGATCAAACTTACTTCATGCTTAAGTATGTTATTTATTATTCACATACCACATTTTCATAAATTTGGCAATAAACTCTGATAAACTTGGTACAAAATTGATGTCACTAAATTTTATAAGTATTTTACCCATAATACCGCCATTATACCTTACTTGTATTGTGACGACTACATCCCATTGTCTGGATGTAGCCAGTACACCCAACCTAGCATACCTGGTTTTTGGAAACAGTAGTTGTACCCCTAACATATGTGGTGATAACCTCTATACATGTATATATACAGATACACACACCATGTCTGTTGATAGTGCTCCTACCGGTACTCTCAGGCTCCAAATAAAAGTGCAGGCCCAAATAATACTAGTGCAGGGGGAAAATTCCATTGAAAGTTAATAATAGCATGGTGGAAATTCTGAGCAAAACATCAACTATAGTTAAAAAAATTATAGTACATGTAGATTAGGGATCAACATAGTATTTGTCATGTAGTGTTTTATTCAATATTTAAATGTTCACATGTAATCCATATATTTGAATATGTACATGCATAAAGTTATAAGCTCATCAATTTGGTATCAGAATCATATAGAAATATTGAGATTGTGCTCATTTAGCCTCATAAGAAAAACTGAATTTTCTGAGTCGAAAAAGGGGCATAACTCTGCCAAAAATGGTCAGACAGAATCCAAGTTCGAACTTGACCTGTGTTTTGGTGGGAGAAAGTAATATACCAAATTTGGATTCATTCCGATAAACTATACTAAAGTTATCATCCGGACAACAAATTTCAAGGATTTTCTAAGTCAAAAAACGTAAAATAAGGGGCATAACTCCGGTGAAAATTGGCGGGCGGATCCCAAATTCGAACTTGAATTAACTTTTCGGCTAATAAACCCACATACCAAATTTTATTAAATTTGGTTCACTCTAACTAAAGTTATCATAGGCATATTTTAGAAACCATGTGTTTTGCACACTACTCTCGGGCTCCAAATAAAAGTGCCGGCCCAATTAATAGTGCAGGGGGGGATTCCATTGAAAGTTTAATAAAAGTGCAGACCCAAATAATAGTGCAGGGGGAAATCTGAGCAAAATATCAATTATGGTTAAACAAATTATTTTTATACACTATAGCAGGTCAAGTATAGCCTAGGAGTCAACAAGGTATGTATCATGTGCACAGTGTTTTTATATGCCATAAAAATGAATATGTACATGCATAAAGTTAACAGTCCAGTAAGCTCATCATTTTGATATCAGAATCATATAGAAATATTGAGTTTGTGTTGATTAAAATTTTCATAGCCTCAAAATTAATACACGTGCAGACCCAAATAAGCACTGTGCATGGTGGAGATTTCCCAAGAAAATAATAAATGTGCATGCATGTTTATTTGGAGCCCAAGAGTAATGTTCATCAATATTTCTAGTGGTAAAAACAGTGAATTTTTTGTTGTTTTTTTAGAAAATTTGGACTTTTTCTCAAAATATCAATTATATAGATTACTGTAGGGTCGTCGGGTTATTTTTAGGTTCGGTCAATGTACGAAACACATAGCATCTTCTTTTTTTTGGCCTTACCCCATATGGTTCACTTATTGACTTAACCCTTTGAGTGCCAGGGGCCGATCTCATCGGCCCTAAACCTACACAACAAGTCTGTTAACCCTTTACCCAACAGAACGGCCCTGTGCCAATGCATTCTCTTATATATGCGAGTCGACCATAGGTCGCCTCGCATATATAAGAGAATGCATTGGCTTAACACATTAAAAATTATAAAATTGGTAAAGAATGTACGAAAAAATGGTAAAATGTGTTAAAAAAAGGATTTGTTTTAGGCCAATGCATTCTCTTATATATGCGAGACGACATATGGTCGACTCGCATATATAAGAGAATACATTGTCAAAGGGTATAACTGTAACTATCACAATGTGGTCAAGGAGCCGGTTCCAATGATATCCATATTTGTATGGTTCTATTGAGACAGACCGAAGATATTTTAGGCTGTTGAAGCTTTATTTGGCCGGTTTTGGCCGGTTTGTTGGGTAAAGGGTTAAAGAATATAAGAATAAATTATTAAAATTTAAAAAAAAATAAAAATTGTTAGGCCAATGCATTCTCTTATATATGCGAGGCGACCTATGGTCGACTCGTATATATAACAGAATGCATTGGCACAGGGTATATGGGTTGATACAAAAATCGACCTGGCACTCAAAGAGTTAAATCAGGGGAAAAAACCCTATTTTCATATTATCAGCATCCCTGCCCAAAAATTGGTGTCTCATTCATGGAGCTTTGGTGTCTCTGTCCTTGAGCTCTAGTGTTTTTTATTAAATCAGCATCTCTTGTGTGCACACAGATCTATAGTATTTCTATAGTCATATAGCGCGAATGTGGTGTCACTGAAGGCTTGCTGCTCACATATGGTGTTACTGTATACTGGAAAATTGAAGAAAATCAAAGTCGCCGCAACTAATACAGAAGGTGATGCTACTGCGAGTAGCACCAACTAATACAGAAGATAATATGTTATCACGAGTCACCCCGACTAAAACAGAAGGTAATATTATTGCGAGTCAGCCATTTTGATAAAGAAGGGCTAGCTCCCTACTACTATAGCCTATAGGTCAACATGACCGCTTTCGCAGATTGCTGCTTCCAGCACGATACGCACTACGTTCATGACTGAACTACTACTACAGTAACTACTACTACTAGTGCCCATCCAAACCAATGAAAACAAGAGGTGATATGTCAATAGGAGTTAAGGCGAAGTTATGGATAAACCTATAACCATGAATTGTGCTTAAGCGCAATTAATTATTAAATGTGAATTTGGCCTCCCATACATGGCATGATCTATCACACATCTATGTAGGCCAACAACAATATGCTACATGGCAGTACATCATCATCAATCATGCACAGTTGCACTAGTACTGCCTGTGGCAGCTGGACCTGTGTCCATGGCAGCTGGACCAGGAGCCAGGCAAAGGCCTGTTTTAATATTCGTACGAACCATAGTCACAGCCTAAATTAAGGCCAGTAGCCATGAGTATAGGTCACGACAATAATTGAGCCAACTGTGCGTGTGTGTTTTTTTTAGGCCTACTAACTTTTAGTTTTACCATGAATTCTCCAAACTCCCACTGAATATACTACACAATTTGGCCATATTCGTATATAGCGCCATTGAAAGAATATATTTTTATAAAATATGGAGACGGAAATGTGTTACCAACAGCGATTTCTCAGTGCCACGATTTCTCAGTGCCAACTTCAACATTCGGAGTTTTGCACCGCCATGATTTTGTGTACTTAGATTGACGTCATTTTATAGAGAAATATTTGACGTAGTTCACACCGGAAATAATATTTCTCATGAAATACATCGTCTATTTTAATTGCAATTTTTCCAAAAGTAAATAAAATGTATCACACAATAAACTGTACACTGATAATGAGGGGTATTGTTTTGTTTTCGCATATTTAATCAGGATAACATGATATATATCGGTATAATTGCAGCCTGGTCCCGGTATCGACACTAATATTTTTTCACTTTTACTCAATGAGGGCTATCGCTAGTCTTGCCAAAACAGAACAGTAATTCCCTCAGTCGCTTTTAAATCACGTTCATATTGTGAGATGAGTAGGCCTAACTTAATTATCACAATTATATATCCGCAACCTGGGTGAAACTCTACCGGTGTCAGTTAGGGAACCTAGGTAACGTTATCACTAAAACCGATGTGACCAAAGTAGCATTAATATATACAATTCCATCTCCGACACTCTGTTGTTCTTTGTCAATTCGTCCGGTCCGTATGCCCATCCGTCTAGCTAGGGTAGGTACATACGTACAAACATATAAATCAATATATGAATGGGAGCATTTTACATGTTTTAATTGTCGGCCTAAATCTAGGAGATGGTAGCCTATCCGTGCACGACTTGTAACTATAATTCATCGGCAGCATCGCGATACCGTGTCACGAGATATTTATGACCTGTGTATGGTCGAACATTAGTAGATCGGGTCTCGATTTTGTACATCGCACATTTCTCCACAAGTACCACTAATCAGTTGGTTGATGCCAACTGGAATATTAGTTGTTTTAATTACACAGACCATGATGTCACTATAGAAGACTGTCCGACGCGCTTCAATTCTCAGGAGAGCTACGTTAGCACATCGCCGATCATAGTATCACAGGTGAATTAGAGATGTCATGTTTTATCAATCATAAGATTAATAAAATAACTTTATATGTCAGACACGATAGAAATATGAGAAATATAACATAAATATAGGTTCTTGATAGGTAGCCTACACGAATTCCCGAGAAAGTACACGCGCAATTAGGGAGTAATATAAACTCACTTTTCATACAATTTATAAATTTTCGACAGCTGCAGAATAGCTATAGGCCTACACATGTAGATAGCGCAATTCTTTTAGCTCGATTACACTGTAGTTTTACTTCAGCGAAATCCACCATCAAATGGAGCGGAAGATGATAGTTACTCATAAGCATCAAACATATTTGGAGTCAAGTGTTTGTGACTGGATTTTACTTCCCTTTATGGCGAATCGAGATATCGGGTTTATTAAAATGGGATTGATCTACAACGAAATACAATTTAAAATCTGTAGAATTGAAATCATAATACTTCTCCACAGATGGTGTAATTTAGGGATCATAATTTATTTCTTACCTGATTTTCTTGTTTCGGTTTCGTGACATCCTGCACATGCAAAACACGAGTTGTTGCGATCTCCAGGTAATATTAACCACGATTAAGATAAAAAAAAAACCCAACAGACTGCAACAGCCAATATATATGCATCATGATTGCACAGGCTGGTATAAACGATCATAAACAAATGCTCATCCGTGGTTAAGTGGGCCCACACCTGGTTAAGGCAACATAAGTGGTCTTCCTATACTATTTTACGACCCCGGTGTGTCCTGCTGAATTGTTGATGCTGGTATGACACACTCATGTTGTTAAAACATGTATTGTCCGTTTTTCTTGTCCAGTCGACATGGAACATTCATAAACATAATATATTTTAAAATATTTTAATCATGGTCCTTCATGTATACATACATGCAGCTAAGTAGCCATCTAAGTTTGACATTTTGCAACAAATGTGTCATTATTAAAATATTATACAATATGTTTATAATGTTTCGGAGTTATAAACATAATGGCTTAATTTTCCTCCAAAATTTGTGACAATGATATCGACAGGGGGGGGGGGGTCGGAAAAAAAATTCAGGCACGTATGGCATTTTTTCCCTTTCGATCATTTTTTGTACCCACCCACCACCACCGCCAATTTTTTTTCCGTTTTCGGCAGTTTTTTCCGACCATTTTTTGACACCCACCCCCCTTTTAACACTAAAACAGAGATTTGCGGGGGGAAATTCACTGTAAACAGCTGTATATGAATTTCTGTGCATACTATTTATCATGGATGTTAACATGGACATGTAAATAGGAATGAGTCATTTTGAGGTCATTCGGCCAAAAAAAACATGGCTGCCAGCGGCCATCTTGGATTTCAAAATTTGCAACAAAATACAACACGATAACTGCCTGCAGTCAGTTTACAGTTAGAATTACATTATTTCTCTCATTCAAAGTGGGTTTGAAGCCCAACTCATTGCCAAAACACTAAAAAACAAGCAGGAATTTTTTTTTTTAGATGCGGAAAAAATTGCTTGTTGGTGGCTTTGACCACCCACCCACCCCGGCATACGTGCCGGAATTTTTTTTTTCACCCCCCCCCCTGACAATGATAGAAAAAATAATGACACATTTTCTTAACAGCATCAGCTTGCCATACCAGCATCATAGCAATTAGCAGGACAACTTAATGACTCGTTCCCACCAAGAGATCACCCCGATGATCCATATGGAGTTTGGTGATGATCGGATCAGGGATGTGGTCTGTAGGATGTGTCAAAGGATTTAGTGATGCAAAGAGTAAAATCCAAGATGGCCGCGGCCATGTTTTTTTGCCAAATGATCCTAAAATGACTCGTTCCCAGCTACATGTAAATGTCAACATTCATGACAAATTTTATGATGATCACACAAACAGTACGGCCTGTAGCCCGCGCCAATGGATTTAAGTTTGAAATCCAAGATGGCCACCAGCGGCCATGTTTTTTGCCGAATGACCCCAACATGACCCGTTTCCATGTCAATGTCAACATTGTGTTATGTACTGGTACTCACATAACCCAAGTATTCCATGTCCAGGTCACCTTTTTTCATTATATATATATATATATATATGATATGGGTAAACATAAAAATTAGTCTTTTGTGGGTACTTAAGTATCAATTTTCCCATCTCCACTAGCATGGGCATGCATTTGATTTTTTTTGTCTCTGAAACACTGGACAAATGACAAAATAGGTGATAAAACAGAATTTATTCCTATCTTTCCTGGCATAGAGACCTCTCAGAAATCAAGACTAAGAGTGCAAATTAATTACCGGTACATACAGTCTAATGTACACTGCCATATAATTGCCTCAGATCTGTGGAGAAACACAGTGCAAGGCCATTAAAATTATTCCGTCCACAACACAGTTCCTGGGCATATACGCTATACTGCATAGAGCTACAGCCTGAATACCAGTGTCCTATAAAAGTATATCTGGTTACACTTCACACTAGATGGCTAGATATAACTATAATTATCAATTATACAGATTTACTGTTTGTCTCTCACAGAGCTAAAGTGATACCACTGGTTATCTATTCAATTCTTAGTTGAAAAGGGCCATAACTCTTGTATAAAATGTCAGATCTAACCCATATTCAAATTCGATCTGTATTTAGAGTTGAGAAACTCACATACTAAATTTGGGTCCTATCAGTTGAAAAATGGTTGATTTAGCGAAGCATGCATGAATTCTATGTCAAAGCGCCATGACTCCAACAAAAATATCAGAACAAACCCATATTCGACCTCGATCTGTATTTTGGGCTGACGAACTCGCATACCAAATTTGGTTCCGATCAGATGAAAATTGTTTGAGTTATGACAGCATGCATGAATTTGAAATCGAAAAAAAGGCCATAACTCCATATAAAAAACTCGGATCAAACCCATATTCGAACTCAATCTGTATTTTGGACTGAGAAACCCATAAACAAAATTTGATTGTGGTCGAATATAAATTGTTTGAGTTATCGCACCATGCGTAAAGTGTCTACAGACAGACAGACAGACGGATGGACTAACAACGAAGTTTGGTGACAATTGGATAATAAATGTGACCTGTAGAGTGTGCTAAAGGATTTAGTCATACAAAGAGTATAATCCAAGATAGTCACTGGCAGCCATGTTTTTTTTAACAGAATTCGATAAAAATAGTAGGATCCCATCTAGAGGTCACCCCGAAGATCCGTATCAAGTTTGGTGATGATCGAATGAGGGATGTGGCCTGTAGGTTGTGCCAAAGGATTTAGCAACGCAAAGAGTAAAGTCCAAGATGGCCTCATTAGGCCATCAAATTCAATAGCTTTCATCCAGAGGTGATCCCAAACATGCGTGTAAGTTTTAACAAGAGCATTGCTAGGACGTGGCAAAATATGCCCTTTAGCCATTTAGAATTGTACTATCGCAAAATAAGATAATACTTTTTTAGCTTACATTTGAAGAAAATCTGATATACCCCTAATTTCAATGCCAAAATATGGTCAAATTCTAAGTTGAAAAAGGGTCGTAACTCATGTAAAACTAACTGAATAAACCATATTCAAATTTTGTCTGTATCTTTAGCTGGGAAATTACACATACCAGCTTTGGTTCAGATCAAATAATCCAAATTGGAGTTATTGGTCAGAAACCAAAATTTTTAACAGACAGTCAAATTGTAAGTCGAAAAAGGGCCATAACTCAAGTAAAAATAATTGGACGGATCCCATATTCGAACTTTGCCTGTATCTTTAGCTGGGAAATACACATACCAACTTTGGTTCAGATCAAATAATCCAAACTGGAGTTATCAATCGGAAACCAAAAATGTTAACAGACGGACAGACAGACAGACTGATAACATAATACAACTTTTTTTCAAAAAGAGCGCATAAAAACATTTCAACAATAATTGTGGGCTGATGGATTCAAATCTAAAATCCAATATGGCCATGATTTTTAACAGAATTCAGTGTGTTTTAGTACTGCAACTCATTGTGTTCCCACCCAGAGACTTTGTAATATTGAATGCACTCTAAATCACACTGTGTAATCACATAAATGTGGTTTAGTCCTAAATCCAGTTTTCAATAGTTATATGTTCACAGCGTAATTCAATTATTTCTTCATACGACCAAGTAGACGAGTTATTCTGTCATAGTGACATTGAGAGAAATAGAGCTTAGATCCCATGTTTTATGAGAAAAAGTCTTGCACATAAGCGTACCTCTATAACATTTCCATATAAAATATTGAAATAAATGTCAGTATTTTCTTTTATTGGATTATATCATTTTATTGTTATTTGGCTTAAATCATACTTACACCATACAAAATCAAACATATAAAAGTAGAATTGAGCATTTATTTGTGCACTGGTGTCAGAATTCATTACACAGAGTTGTTTGGTGTAAAACTGTTGAATTGTGTAGGCACGATTAATGCTACACAACAAAACAAGTGACAATAGTGACATTTCTGCCAATACAACTATGACTGAAACCTGGTCTAAGTGATACGTCATATATGTACTTTATTTGACTCAACACAGACTTTTAAAAAGACTATCTGAGACAGGTAACAGATAATCAGAAATTAATGCTTCTCAGGGCTGCTCAGGGCATTATAAATTTGTGTCAGAAGAAAAATTAAACTTATGATAGGAATAAATTTTTTTTTATTATTATATATAAGATAACATTGATAGACCCATATGCCATATGTTCTAAGATCAGCATATTTATCATATCAATCTTGTTGCACAAAGTGTATCATCTGTCCTTGATCCAAGTATGTAGGAAATGGATGCCTGCTTCAAAGGTGAACTACTTTATCTTCTACATACAGGTCAAATTTCCTATAAAAAAAAGAAGTGATACAAAATATATAAGTAATTCAAAATAACAGTCAAAATATAAATTGGTCCACATTCAATAAAATAATTTTGTGGTTGGTATGCACATCAAATTCAAAGGCTTGGATTGAAGGTTTCTATTCTGAAGCATGGCATGAATGGCATGCAATCAGCATGAATGGACAAGCAAACACCGGTGCGTTTTCCCCCACCTACATGCAGATGGGCAAATTTGGGGATGGGCCTTATCAAAATATGCTAAAAAATAATTTAAATCAGTGTTAATATTTGTTTTAGTTTGAGCTTAAAATTTAAATTGCAATGCCAAAAAATTACAAAGGGCTGTAAATCTGGTAAATATGTATGGCAGGCCTAGTGTGCAAACTCATTTAAGATACTCCTCTCGGGAACTCAACCAACAAATATTTATCAAACTGTTTAGTTGATAATAGTTCAAAATACACCTTTTCTGGTGATCTTAGGATTTGAATATTTTTGAATCACCGTCTTGGCATTCTTGAGGGTGAGAAAAGAACACAGTTTGAAGTTGTTCTAAATTTAAAATTTAGATTTGTTCTCGCTCATTGAACCAAGCATATTTGAAGCAACAAAATATCATGCTGAGTCTGTAATAATATGTTAGTATAACGCCTGAAATTTAAGCCTAATCGCTGTTTTGTATTGCCACATTGACTTGCAACAGTTACCTCCCAACTACGTAACAGTGCAGTAGATTTCTCATCCAAACATGCAAATTTAGGGCACCGTTGAACATATTGAAAACATTTTACCAATGTGAACAATCAGATATATATCAGAGCTATGTCCATCTAGGAATTAGTGAAATGTACTTGCAGACTTACACTGTTCACGATATTGGAAACACAACTGCACCAACCTTTTTAACATGCTCCATCACCTAACCTATGCCCTTGCATGTAATTGCAGCCCATTTTGCCCCCATACATGTACCAGATACGTGGTGATGGGGTTGGGGATGACTACCCCCAGCTTTGCTCAATAGTTGAAAATTCATGTTCGAATAACAGTAGTACACCACATATCGGTTAACATTTTTCTCATTGTTTGATTTTCGACTAATTAGTGGGGAATTTGTGTATTTTAGATCAACAGTAGCATATAGTTCTACTTTTGGTCTGAAATGGCAATCATGTGGAAATTTTCCAACCTCAGGGAGATGTCAAGTTGGATTATTTCCAGCAGTTGGAAAGCTTGACGTACCAGTTGGAAAGTTCCAACTCATGGGGTTGGGTGCAAAATAGAAATCTGTGAACCTGGGAGTTTTGTCAACTTTGAAGCTCCATATCTTGGTCATGGTCATTCAGATTTTAATGAACGTGAGGGAAAGAGTATTAACGAATAGCGATTTTTGTCCGTTAATTTTTTCCAAAGTTATGGCCCTTATTCAGTAATAGGACTGGGTGTGAAAATGGATTTGACTCTATATGACTACATTCACCAGTAAATCCTTCGGCACACCCTGCAGGCCACATCCTTCATCTGACAGTCACCAAACCTCATGTGAATTTTTGAAGTGGCCTCTAGATGGGAGCTATTCATTTTTTCACCCAAATTGGTTAAAACTTGGCCGCCAGCAGCCATCTTGTTTATCTGTAAATTAGGGTGTTTTTGTCCATTGATGCATATATCTCTATATGTTTATAAGATAAAAATGAAATTTTGTATGGAGGTTTACCATCATGACTGTTTTCAAAAGAGAGACAAATGATGTTTTCCATTTTAGAGTTATCCTTCTTTGTTTATCTTGAAATTATGCACTTTTGTCCGTTTGCCCATATATCTCAGCAATGGGTTATCGAATTTGAATAAAATTTGGTATTGAGATTTGTCATCATGAATGTTTTCAAAGGAGCACCCAATGACATTGTTTGCATTGTCATTTTGTCTGAGATATTGTCATTTTTTATTGCAATTTTGGTCTGTCCGGCTTGATAACTCGAACAAATTGACCCAATTTCAATAATTTTTGGTATTCATTTGGTATTCATCACTGGCCAGACTAAGACATCTTTCGATTTAAGCCACATCAGAAAATGAATTAACCTCAGTGGAAAGCCACTTTGGCAGGAGATACTCTGGGCAGTGAACTTGTTACAATTAAGGTACTCATCGTGCACTAAATTACAAATTGTAGCTCCAGACAAGTGGCACAAAGGCACTGGATGTTAGGTCATATGCTGGTAGTAATATGCTTAACATGTGCTGAATAAATAGTAATTAAAAATAAAACCATCCCTCCCTTATTGATTTGAAGAAAACATGAACCAACACTTTTTTTTTTTTGCCTGGAGGGTCAGACGCATATTGGTCAAAATTTCCTGATATTTAAAAATGAAATTTCTGAAAATCTGTCAGGAATTTCTTTTTCAAATTTGGTACAAGCAATTATTCTGACACAATATTTAAGAGTGGTCAACTTGTTGGAAATTATAACCCCATTTAATATAATTTTATGGTATGAAAAATATGTAAAGTTTTGTTGTTTTCTGGTAACAAGAACTTTATCATATCTGAAGATCATGAGAAGACTTAGTTTGGCGAATTCAAGAAATTTCATAATTATTTTGTTGTAGAAAGACAACCACCCATAGATAGTTTTATATATTTAAGAATTTCATGTGAAGCCATGCCTGCTCATCAATAAAACTTTGGGCTATAAAGGTCAGTTTTAGGTCTAATAGCCATAGCCAAATCCCCAATTGACCAGGTATCGGGGCCGGGGTAGTAAAAAATTTGCAGGAAGGTATGCTGGGTGGGTGGGTGTCCTGTGTTTTTTACAACCTCATGTAAATTTTTTAATAAAAGCTTTTGTGCCCTTATTTGACATTTGTAACAGTTTAAAACATATTATAATATTTTATAACTGCAAAAACACCATATTTATGTCTCAAACATTAATGTGACTATCAATGGCTAGAATATAACAGTCATCACACTGTTCAATCAGTGAAATATTTGCATGTCTATCAACTCATATGTATGATCTGTTACTCTCACAACTCCTAAAATATCCAAGTCTGGCATATTGACTCTTTGTTATTTATTATAACAGAGGTTACTCCAGTAGACTATCAAATGTGTTAAGCCATAATGCTAGATCATGGGCTGGTTGATAGACTACATGTAATTGGGAAATGGTTAGAAATTATGGAATTGTGTGTATCCTGTACAATGACCAAAGTTTGCATATATAAACTTATCCTGATGTAACTAATGATTTGATCATTGTGTGCATGGAAATGAGCAACTGTCTAAAACATTAATGTGACTATCAATGGGTAGAAAATATATGTCAGTCATCAAGCCAATCAGTGAATTATTTGCATGTCTTTCAACTCAGATGATCTCTCATAAGACCTAAAGTATCCAAGTCTGGTATAGTGATGTGACTGCTTGTCATCTATATATATAAACGAGTTGGATATGTCCGGATTTTTCTCTCAGACCCCTGGACCGAGTTCAACTAAATTTGTTGTGGTGACTCGGGGTACCCTGGCAGATGTTATAAATTATAATGGTATTAATTTTTTAAAAATTTTAATATTAAAACAAATAAAATAAAATTGGTTTTGTTAGATTGAGCAAGGAATTCAATCTTTTAAAAAAAATATATATTAAAACAATATATATAAATCAAAATGTTTCAATGACCAAATGTGCTTGAAGCGCACAAAGGGGCCACCGCTAAATGATTGAAGACTCTGTCTAAGATAAAGATGTGTGCGAAGTCCCACAAAGGGGGCCACTGGTAGCTCTGATGCTGAATATAGGCTCCCAAAGCTGCCCAAAGGGGGCCTTTTTCACCTAGTTTAGTATAATGGAAGTAACATAAGTGGTGTGGAATATGTTAGACAATGGGCTAGTTGACAAACTAATCAGGAATAGTTAGAAATTATGAAATTTTGTGTATTCTACACAATGACTTAGGTTTAAAGATGATCAGCAATTTATAAAACATTTTTTTTTTCAATTAAAACAGCTTCTGAAAAAGGATAAACTGTTACTTGAACTAATTGAGATAATTCCCAGTCATATGAGTGATATCCGTAGAGTTTTAATCGATTTTAGACAAATTTTAGTGAAATTTTGGGTTTTACTACCCCCCCCCCCTCACTGCCCTGATTGGTCTGAGTTATTTGGGGCTGCTTCATTCTTCATTGTATGATGTCATATCATGCAATTAAAAATCTAACTCAACATTATGACACAAACAGAGCCTCCTGTCATAGAACAAAGATAATAAGCTCTTTGGTGAGTGGATTGTTGTTTGAAATTTTAAAAATATGTTTTAAGTTCTTGTTACCTAAAGGGAAAAAATAAAATATTAGTTTAAAGTTACTCAATCCAATTAAACACCCTTAAATTACTATTTCTTTGGATTTAGGGTAAAAAATATTTGATTCGAGTCAAGACACCTACTTAAGTTGTATTTAAATTCATGCAGTACTATTTTTCGCACACCTTCTGAGTTTAAACTAATTTACCACAGGGAAAACAAGATCGATGATTTTGTTAATGAGGTACACACATTACAAAAGGTTGGACACTGAATGGATAACTACCCGTACAGATGTAGGCCTCAATTTAAATTTGGTCCAATATCAGAAATCAAGTAAGGTACCTAATCAAAGCTCAGAGTAATCAGATATTAATTTTTGAAGTTTGTTATTTCAATTGTTTGTGGCCCATAAATATGCCGTCAACCGAATAGTCTGAGTCAAAATTGCAGATGAAGATGGATAACTCTAAAACAAGTAGTAATATGGCCAAATTTTGTGAATACTCAAGTGATAATATAGCCCTATTTCGTTGAATAAACAATTTTTGGGAAACTTGATACCATAGTTGGTTAGCATTATTTTGTTGCAATTAATCGATTCTGATAACTAAAGCGTATTTTGAAGAAATGTTGTTGTTGTTCTATCTTGATGATATGGGACCCTCTGATCGAATTGAGTACCTTTGACCCTTCAAATGCATTGAAATCCATTGTTATGTCTTCTCTTTCTAATTGTTCAGATTCTAAACAATATGTGAAATTTTTGATTTTTCATCAGATAGATCCAAAGAAATTCGTCGTTGAAAATTCATCAAACTAATATCTGTACATATGTACAGCTGCCATGGAAATCATATGAACAAATATGACTATAACAATGAAGACAAAAAAAGTCACAAAATGTTTCGAATTTTGAACGAGAGGCCGATCACGATCGGCAGATGTTAACCCATCCCTTGGCGATAAAAATTTAATATGATCGGATAAATGAGATTTTTGGTGTTGAATTATAGAGTATACTGTTATGTACTATTATAGACAAATGTACATAACACAAATTATTGGAATTTATGGGTCAATGGCATTTATATAAGAGAATGCACTGGTACAGGATATGTAATGCTAAACCGCCACAGCCATCAAGCCCATGGGTTAAATGTGTAGGTGTGACCTGGAAATGGAATACTTAAGAGAGTCAAATTTAAGTTTACAATAATAATGTGTCCTAGTATACAGATAAGCAACCTCACCACTGGCCCATTAATATCAATTATATAGTAGAGCTGTTAAAAAATGTTTTTAATTATTAAAAAAAATTAAAGGGACACATTGGAAATCTTTTTATCAACTTTTATCATAATCATCAATATATAAATGAAAACAAATGACAATGTCATTGACATTTTTTTTATTATTATTATAAAATTTAAAAATAAATTTTAAAAAATCGATTTAAAAAAAAAAAAATCGAAAAAGGGTCATAACTCCATATACAAAATTTGGTTTCGATCGGACAGAAAATGTTTGAGTTGTCGCATTACTTGTAAAGTGTCTACAGACAGACAGACGGACGAACGACGAGTGGTCAATCCGGGCAAGGACACTATGTTTACCTTACTATGGTATGGGTAAACATAAAAATATATTTACCTTAAAATAGATGTAAGTAGAATATTGAAATTCTAATAAATAAATGTTTTCATTTATCTCACTACCCAGCTGCACTACCATCAAAATATCTCCAATTTCCATAGATATGACCAAGTTCACTTGTACATCCAATCAAAACTTACTTCTAGACATATTTTCAAAATATTTCAATGCCAACTTTCCACCCTCTGACAGAATGAAATCTGCTGCCTTTCCTGATGTGGCATACCAATTTAGTGTTGATGTATTGGAATTCTTTTTAAGATGAAAGAAAACAATGTCTTCTGCATGGAAACATGTTTATCTGGAATGAAAATAAATAACATTAGAGCAAATTAATTAGAGCAAATTAATCATTGAGATATTTATATTTGTTCAAGTTCAGTCAAAAATTGAGAAAAACTGAAAAAACTAATGGCATAATATAGGTAAAAAAATCAGGATAAATGTGATTTTGTTATCAACTTCAACGAAAATAAATCACAGAAAATTCACTGGAAAATTGATGAATGAAGGACATATAAGTCAGGCAAAAAAATCCAGACAAACCTGGTTTGCCCACTGATTTGATATTGTGATAAGCCACTTGGTGACAAAAATTATTAAAATTGGTTCATACCAAATGAAATGAAGAATTACTGATTCATGTTCTGTCCATCTCCTTAACACGTTGACTGCCACTATGAGTTATTCATTTTTTTTTGGGCAATTTTATCCCAGATACATGATTTCGGCAGTGAATTTTGTGAACATTGTGTGAAATTATAAATGTGACATAAAAATATTGCACTATTTTAGCTATTTTGCAAATCGACTGCTGTACAGAAATTCCAACAATCACCTGATTGACTGCATCGCTGTACTGATAAGTGTTGTGACTGGCCAACACTGAAGTTATACTTGTTGCGGTAATGATAATCCCAGATTTTTTCATTAGACTCTTTAATGCAGAGTTTTTTTGAGAGTCTAATTTTAATTAGAACTGTGTTAGCTGATACAAGTGTTTATAATGTTCCTAGTTCTCAAAGATTACAACTTACCAACTCTATTATTATTTCCTTTTGCTTGTTGGGGTTTTTAAGCCCAGTCTTGTGCCAATCTGCCTGAAATAATAAAATCCATTATATTTATATGAGTGTGTGTCATGTTCAAGGGAAATGTACAAGTATCAATGTACTATCTGTAGCCACATATCTAAATACAATGGTGTTGCTCACTCAACTTTAGGCTAAATAATATAATACCTGTGTTTAAATTTACGTGAGTAAACGCTCAACATTATTTCTGCCATTCTGTTCTATGGGGGGGATTCTTCTGCATAAATTGTCAAAATAATGACTGTTGTTCCAGCTGGTTGTTCACCATCTTTAACCCATCCATGAGTGTAGCTGCTTGAAATTTAATGAAAACCCTGTGCCAGTACATTCTTTTATATATGCCTGTTTCCAATATAATATGTGCATTCTGTAATATATGTGAGGCTCCCCAAGGGAGACTGGCATATATAACAGAATGCACTGGACTCGCATATATAAGATAATGCACTAACCCAGGATATTTGATGCTGCAACAGCTCAACTCCTGTCATGAAAGGGTTAAAGAAATGTCTTATTCCAGTCGCTACCCTCTAGTCACTTATTTTCGTATTTTTATTTAATAAGTGAAAAATAAGTGTCAATGATACTGTAGCTCAACTTGGGGATGAGTTCATTTTTTGCTGAGCAATGAAATGTGTCTTATTGGGTGAAAGTGTGAAAGTGGTAGCCCAGTGGTTAGAGTGTCAGACTTTTAATGGTGCTAATGCACCAGCATGAGTTTGCACCTGCCAGTGGAATATTGTCTCTGCAACAGTGGCTTGGTCAGATTAAGCGGTGTGTGTACTATATAGAGCCGCACCCTTGGGCAAGTCACTTCAACTGTGCTCGCTTCATCGTACCAAGACGAGAAATAGGGACCTGGTTGTTGGCTAATTGTAAGTCGCTCCAGTAAAGCGCCTGTAAAATGGCAGCAGGCATAAGACTCGGCATTACTTCAACTCTTTCGCTGCCAAACGCGCTTAAATGCGAACTTCGAAGATGCCGCCAATCGCGCATTTTTGCGAATTTGGTATGTAGTCTAATGTATGGGATATAACTATGTTCTGTCCGGCATGTTTGACAGTGTACAATGTATTTATCTGTAGTACTGTTGTGCGCGAAAAATTTAAAGCGACAATATCCTCAAGGTCATGCTATTTCTGACATTTGGGATTAGTCAGAGTCGGAATATTGCGTCATTGCTGTTAGCACGTGGTTATCAGTCGAAAATGGCTGCTCGCAAAAGATTCAGGCTGAAGAAGTCATTGTTATTACCTCTATACTCTAATGATCGATGGGGCGCCTGCGGCACATAAGATGCTTATACCTATTATTTATGTGGACAGTAGCCTCTATAGGGGCGACTGCGGCGCATAATATACTATGGGTGGTGGGTGGGTAAGTAACCTCTATACTCTAATGATAGAGGGGCGCCTTCAGCGCATAAGATACTTGTACCTATCATTTATGTGGGCAGTAGCCTCTATAGGGGCACCTGTGGCGCATAAGATACTATGGTGGCGGGATGGGGTGGTGGGTGGGTAACTAACCTCTATACTCTAATGATCGATACTCTAATGATACTCTAATGATCGAGGGGCGCCTGCGGCACATAAGATACTTATACCTATTATTTATGTGGCAGTAGCCTCTATGGGGGCGCATAAGATACTATGGGTGGCGGGAGGGGAGGTGGGTGGGTAACTAACCTCTACACTCTAATGATCGATTGGATGGGATGGGTGCCGCGATGCATAAGATACTTATTCCTATTATTTATGTGGCAGTAGCCTCTATAGGGGCGCCTGCGGCGCATAAGATACTATGGGTGGCGGGATGGGGAGATGGGTGGGTAACTAACCTCTATACTCTAATGATCGAGGGGCGCATGCGGCACATAAGATACTTATACCTATTATTTATGTGGGCAGTATCCTCTATAGGGGCGCCTGCGGATCATAAGATACTATGGGTTGCGGGATAGGGTGGCGGGTTGGTAACTAACCTCTATACTCTAATGATCGAGGGGCACCTGCGGCGCATAAGATACTTATACCTATTATTTATAATACACCTTTACTGGTTTTGAACAACCCTTGTCTATTGTACCATTTTCAAGTGGTGATAACAGGCAAATAAATAAATTATGCTGGTGAGTTCACCATGCGTACGCTGCGTGACCCATATAATTCACATAAATCATTGTAAAACCCAATTTTCTTGAAATTCAAGATGGCCGTCAAAATCATGTGACTTATAAGGGGTGGAGCAGGGTCATATGTCCCGATGTAGGTATATATACATATGGGTATGGTTATATATACATGTATCTATGTTTGGGATTGTACCTATAAGGGAATATTCAAGCAACAAAAGCACGAACTCAACAAAGTGCGCCATTGTATCCCATTTTGATACAAATAGGTTCGCAACTTGCATAAATAAATCCAAGATGGATGTGTACCTTACTGTTGGACATCGTATAATTGGGTTGAAAATTAGAAAACAAACAACACAACCATTCATACCCACACAAACTGTACATATACTGGCAAATAGCCACTAATCCAAGATGGCCGCCAATGTCACATGACATTGGTGGGCGTGTCCATGGCGGCATTCAACAGGGTATACCTATGTCTATATACCTGTGAAGTTTCAACTAACTTATATTAGAAACTACTTGAGATATAATGTATTACCCATTAATACCTGAAATACATGGATATATGTAAGGATGCGTGGCACTGGGGGGTACGTCTGTGGTGGCGGGTGGCAGCGAAAGAGTTATTAGCTGGGCTAATAATGTGAAGCACTTTGGGCCAATCTGGCATTAGGGATATGCACTATATAAGCACCATAATTATTATTATTAATTAATGAACCTGGTTCAAATGGGAAGAGTTAATTAATTAATTTTCTGAATAGTTGAAACAATAGTTATGTAGATTTATCTGCTTGTTACCCATTGTGCAGATAATTCATATTGGCTAGTAGCCATTATTTTGATTTAGTATTGATAGCATGTGTCTATGGGGTGGTTGTGAAGGGTTATTCAGGTAATATAATTTCCAATATCAATTAATGGGAGACCAAATTCACTTTTAATAATTATTTGCACTTAAGCATAAATATTCATGCTTGAGAATAAAAACATTGGACTAAAGCACAAATATTTGAGCTTATTACAGCACAATAATTTGAGCTTAAGTGAAAATATCTGTTCTTAAGTGCAAATATTTGTGTTTAATCTCAAAGATTTGAGCTTAATCTCAAAGATTGTTGCTCAAGCTCAAATTTGTACATTTCATTCCCAGACAATATAGATCTTTCCTAAAAAAATAAAATAGGCTTCCCCATGTTTGAATTGCCATGTCCCATGATACTTTATGGTGGACTCTGCCAACATCAACATGGTGTGTTAGGTAATGTTTTTTAAATTCCTTCTTTGCGCTTAAGCACAAATAATTTCACTTAAGCTTATTTGTGGTTAAGTGTAATTATATTATAGGCACTTGAGCACAATTATTTGTGCTTGAGTACAAATAACTTAGTTTAAGTGCAAATACTTGTGACTTTGGCCTCCCATTAAATGTGCAAACTTCAAAGTACAAAGATATGCCTTGTTAGAAATATGAGGAACAACCCATATATAGAATGAGTCAATGGAATCATTGGAAGGGTTAATTTTTTTTTCTATAAAGATCAATAGAAATATACAAGACACTACCTTAAAATAAAAAGATTAATAACATTGTGGAAGAAATTTGCCCATTTGGAAATAATTTGCCACTGAAATTAATTATTACATTTTAAAATGTTTTTTTGTGGGTGGGGGGGGGGGGGGTAATAAAATTGTTAGGGGAGGTCTGAATCAAGGGCAGGTGGTTGCCCAAAAATGCCACCATTGTTTTTGGGGTAGGGCTAAAGAGGGCTGGTTTCAAAGATTGCATAATAGCTGGGTCAAAGAAACCAGCTTTGACATACAAATAAATACTTGATCGGTACCGTTAATTTAAACCCAACTCTAGTTTACTCCACCAAACGGCCCTGGAGCCCATGCAAATGAATACTAGTAACTAGATAGCATATGTGTACACAGTTCTTGTTGAAACCATACTAGTACTCATATAGCTGCATGATACTGAGTCTGGAGATTATAATAGGGTGTTTTTCTATTACCACCAGCAAGCATTATGTCAGTGTTATGCAGCCACTCAGAAGATTGTCAGAATTTGTATGCAGTGGTAGATTTGCCACATAGCTAAATATAGCGCTATAAAAATGTCACATTAATAATTTTACATAACATTAGAGTTTGTGACACCCAACTAAACTCTAAAAGCATATGTGAAGAGTACATAATTGACCAATAATACCTAGCAATCTGAATAGAAGTACGTATTTCCAAGAAATTCAACAGTTAACACCAATTTCAAGTGGCCAATATACAGGAGATATCTGACATTTCTAAGATATTTTGTGCGCTGTGGCATCATACTACGCCAGCTGCATGCAGATGGTAACTATAGAAACACAGCTATTTTCTTACTCTTTATCACACAGCTATACAAGTATGGTTTCAACTAGAACTGATGTGTACAGGAAACCATGCCGGTAATAAGCATAAACTAGATTTAACTGAAATGATAAATATCATCAACGATTTTTCTTGATGAATTTAAACAACGAGAGGCCGATCCTGATCGGCAGATGTTAACCCATCCCTTGGCGATAGTAAATTACTATGATCGGAATCATAAATGAGAGTTTTGGTGTTGAATTATAGAGTATACTGTTATGTACTATTATAGACAAATAAATACATAATACAAATTATTGGAATTTATGGGTCACTCGCATTTATATAAGAGAATGCACTGGTACAACTAAACCACCACAGCCTTGGGTTAAATGTGAAAGGTGGCCTGGATATGGAATGCTTGTGTTAAGAGTGTCCAATTTAAGTTTACAATAATAATGTATCAAATTCTACCAACAATATAGTATACAGATAAGCCACCTGACTGCTGACACATTAATATCAATTATATAACAGAGCTGTCAACAAATCACAGGAATTGCTTATGTTGATATCACTGACTTCTCTATTACACCAATAACAATTATAATGATCCCAGACCATCTGAAGATATCACTCTAGAGCACAGATGTCCAAGTCTACCATGTGATGTTTATTGTTGAATGTTTATTTTAAATTAGATACCATAGCATTCTTTATCAGATTATTAGCACATCAATTGGCATAAGAGACATCAGAAAATAATATAGCCTTATCAATAGCTAAGTAGTCCAAAGGCATGGGATGGAATTGGTGAATTGGGTGTTTTTTTGAGTCAATATATTTTTTCGAAAAAGGGACATAACTGAGTTAAATATAGTTGGATCAAACCCAAATTCGAACTCGATCTGTATTTTGGGCTGACAAACTCACAAACAAAATTGGGTTGCGATCAGATGAAAAATATTTGAGTTATCGCACCATGCGTAAAGTGTGTATGGACAGACAGATACACGACGAGTGGTCAATACGGATAATGACACTATGTTTACCATACTATGGTATGGTAAACATAAAAATTTCTTAATATTACTTCTAAACTGGGGTAGATCAACTGCCTGAAATACATGCTCAGGGGTGTTTTTCAAGGAGAAAAAAACCAATTTTTCCGGGGGAGGCACCCCGTACCCCCACCTATGGGAGGCCTCTGCTATGCCTCCCATACCCTCCAGCAAGCCTACCGGCAGTTGTTTCCCCTTCTATCAAAGCCACCGCCCGAAAAAAAGTGTTTTTTTTTTTGTTGTAAAAAATCCATTTTAGTGTATTTAATTGGTTTTGGACTAAAAATTACATCACATTGAACAAATCTGCAACCCCTGTGGGCACATCCCTGCGAGAATAGGACATAGGTGATTTATTTGGATGGCTGCCTACCAACTCATAGGCAATAAAACCACACCCCATGTTCAATTAAGGGAAAACATCTGTGCCCCACTTTTATTAGTACACACAATAAACATATAAATCAAGGATGTGATTTGATGAGTCTAAAATGAAAGTGTCAATGACACTGTAGCTCAACTTTGGGAAGAAGTTAAAATTGTGTGATGAGCAATGAATGGAAAGATTTAGAATTGAAATTTGAAATCCAAGATGGCGGCTGGCAGCCATGTTTTTTGCCCGAATGACCCCAAAATGACTCGTTCTCATCTACATTCCAATTTAAACAGCCATGACAAATTTCATGATGATCAGACTAGAGGTACGACCTGTAGCCAGTGCTAAAGGATTTGGTCATACAAAGAGTAAAATCCAAAATGGATGCTGGGCATTGCTGGCGGCCATGTTTTTTTGCCGAATGACCCCAAAATTTATCGTTCCTATCTACATGTCAATATTATCATCCATGACAAATTTCATGATGATCAGACGAACAGTACGACCTGTGGCCAATGCTAATGGATTATAATTTGGAAATCCAAGATGGCCGCTAGCGGCCATGTTTTTTGTCCGAATGACCCCAAAATGACTCGTTCCCATCTACATTCCAATTTCAACAGCCATGACAAATTTTATGATGATCAGACTAAAGGTACGACCTGTAGCCCGTGCTAAAGGATTTAGTCATACAAAGAGTAAAATCCAAGATGGCTGCTGGCGGCCATGTTTTTAGGCCGAACGACCCCAAAACTACTCGTTCCCATCTACATGTCAATATTAACATCCATGTTAATTTCATGATGATCAGACAGACAGTACGACCTGTGGCCCGTGCTAATGGATTTAATTTTGAAATCAAAGATGGCAGCTGGCGGCCATGTTTTTTGTCCAAATGACCCCAAAATGACTCGTTCCCATCTACATTCCAATTTCAACAGCCATGACAAATTTCATGATGATCAGACTAAAGGTACGACCTGTGCTAAAGGATTTAGTCATACAAAGAGTAAATTCCAAGCTGGCGGCCATGTTTTTTGGCCGAATGACCTCAAAATGACTCGTTCCCATCTACATGTCATTGTTAACATCCATGACAAATTTTATTATGATCAGACTAAAGTTACAACCTGTAGCCCGTGCTAAAGAATTTAGTGATACAAAGAGTAAAATCCAAGATGGCTGCTGGCGGCCATGTTTTTAGGCCGAACGACCCCAAAACTACTCGTTCCCATCTACATGTCAATATTAACATCCATGATAAATTTCATGATGATCAGACAGACAGTACGACATGTGGCCCGTGCTAATGGATTTAATTTTGAAATCAAAGATGCCAGCTGGCGGGCATGTTTTTTGTCCAAATGACCCCAAAATAACTCGTTCCCATCTATATTCCAATTTCAACAGCCATGACAAATTTCATGATGATCAGACTAAAGGTACGACCTGTGGTAAAGGATTTAGTCATACAAAGAGTAAATTCCAAGATGGCTGCTGGCGGCCATGTTTTTTAGCCGAATGACCTCAAAATGACTCGTTCCCATCTACATGTCATTGTTAGCATCCATGACAAATTTTATTATGATCAGACTAAAGGTACAACCTGTAGCCCGTGCTAAAGAATTTGGTGATACAAAGAGTAACATACAAGATGGCTGCTGGTGGCCATGTTTTTTGGCCGAATGACCCCAAAATTACTCGTTCCCATCTACATGTCAATATTAACATCCATGACAAATTTCACGATGATCAGATGAACAGTACGGCCTGTAGCCCGTGCTAATGGATTGAATTTTGAAATCAAAGATGGCCACTGGTGGCCATGTTTTTTGTCCAAATGACCCCAACATGAATCGTTCCCATCTACATGTCAATGTCAACATCCATGACAAATTTCATGATATCAGACCAAAGGTACGAACTGAAGCCCGTGCTAAAGGAAATTGTTGACGCATCACACACAGACGCACACACGGACAACGGATACCAAGCCATGGCAATAGCTCAAACTTTACAAAGTAAAGTTGAGCTAAAAATGGCTGCTGGCGGCCATGTTTTTTTGCCGAATGACCCTAAAATGACTCGTTCTAATCTACATGTCATTGTTGACATCCATGAAAAAAATCTAAGATGGCTGCCGGTGGCCATGTTTTTTGGCCGAACAACACCAAAATTACTCGTTCCCATCTACATGTCAATATTAACATCCATGATAAATTTCATGATGATCTGACGAACAGTACGACCTGTCGCCTGTGTTAATGGATTGAATATTGAAATCCAAGATGACCACTGGCGGCCATGTTTTTTTCCTTAATGAACCGAAAATGAATCGTTCCCATCCACATGTCAATGTCAACTGCTATGAGAAAATTCATAATGATCCGACCAAAGGTACGACCTGTAGCCCATGCTAGAGGAAATTGTTGATGCATCACACATGCACACACACACAGATGACGGACGACAAAGCCATGGCGATAGCTCAAACTTTACAAAGTAAAGTTGAGCTAAAAAGAAGAGATAAATCTAGTGGCCTCCGGTCAACCTCAACCAAATAAAAACCGTCGCTTGATTTCTGACAAAGTGTTGCCTTTTGTCGACACGGCGATGGTGATTATGTGTGAAAACTTACTATGGCAGTCGATGTCGGTCATAACAGTTTAATAACTCTCTTATGCAATGCGGAATAACTTGAAAAATACATTAAATACAATATTTATCACTGAAGACAGCTGAAGATGGAACATCTTAATCATTCCTGGAAGTATCTATATATGATGCTGGCATGCTGCTAAAAAACGCTGTTTGGTTGGTGCGTTAAAACAGGTAAAAAGGGGAACATCTCTAGCCAGAGTTTAACTGAGTGAGTACCACTCACTGCTTGAGCTGACTCTCTCCAAAAATATGGAAACGCATACTGAAACATGTATGTCTAATTGCGGAAATACAAATAACAATGATATGTTTAGTAAGTTTTCACACATTATATATTTTCCTGCCAAAACAGATTGAATAGTTCATCTGACTCGCTAATGACCAGGACTTCATGTTTAAAATACCGGTACTTCAGAAATGATATAAGTCGCATTTTCATTTCAGTTGTCCCTATGTTATGAGGCCGTGCCATACATTTTCAATATGCCGCACAATATCTGTATATACTGTTATGAATAGTTACCAGTACCACTCACAAACCGCTAGTGGTATGTAATTCTAAATGCTTGATATAGGTACACCATTCTAATGCCCCCCCCCCCACACTGGTTTAGCAGCGAAAAGAAATAAACGAGTGTTTGAGATGAATCTTTATTTTATAAGTTAGTTAATGAATGTATTCGCCGAAAATAGTCCCCACAATATTTACTGACATCGACCACCGTAGAAAGTTGTTTTCACACAAAATCAGAATTGCCGTGTTGACAAAAGGCAACACATTGTGAAGTTTGTCAGAAAACAAGTGACAGTTTTGAATTGGTTGAGTGTGGCCGCAGAATATATATGGTAGTGCTTCTAGTTTATTATCGAAAAAAGCCGGTTTGATAGTATAATATATAGCTGAATACAGCTAGGTAGTAGGTTAGCTGAATACAGCTATTGTAATTGTACATAGCTGTACAGCTGTATTGACACTGAAACTGTGAGTGTGACGGTATTCTGAGAATTCTCACATTTGCCAGACCTGATCAGTCATCAATTCATGACTTATTAATTACCGGAATGTGTATACTGTATTGACCACGTTATGCAAATGTGGCAGTCAAGCTTTAATCTTCCCCGTAGTGGACCGCGTTTCGATCAATCAAACACAACATTTCAATGCAACGAATGGATTCCTGCCTGGCAGTCCGTCCAGTGGGCGCAGCCATCTTTGTCCGGAAACAAACAAATATACCGTACTTAAATAACTTCGTACCGCGAAGCGACAAAGCAAAGATGTTATCATGTACACTCAATTTCAAAGATATTGTTTTGAACAATAATTGAACCAATATTGTATTGTCCTGAGTACTATACTACTTTCAACAACTATTTTACAAAAAGTAGGCTACTAAATATTGGTTGTATTGTCGTTGTATGGCCTACATATATGATATATACATATATTATATGTAGGCCTATAGATACGTGTACCTATAGGCCTATACCTGTAGGCGAACTGATTTTGTATGTGAGCTGTGTGTGCAGATAGCTTAACTCAAGGGAACATATTAATTAATACGCCCTAATGATTATATACATATAGCACATGATATAGACAAAATTACCTGACTGTCACAACATTTAACCTGGCTGTTAATGGCAGTGAGATCTGGTCAAATAGACAATAAAACATTATGTTGCATTCGAGTTTGTTTTTCATTACCCCGAATGCCCACGGTAAAATTAATGTATTATGTTAATATATCATAGTTTCAACTCAATTCTCAAAACGTCAAAAAATAGTATTATATCATGATATGTACACAATCCTATTTGTCAAATATACAGGCCGATTATCTTATCATGCAGGCAATCCGTCAGTATATATATATAGAGATATTTTGTTTCACAGGGCCACTGGTAACGTATGCATGATCGACGTTAACTTATTGTTCTATAGTGCTCAACGATAACTCATTAACTGAGTCTGTCTCCATTATTAAATCTGATGGTGCAACATAATACAACGATGATAGTCCATACAATATTTTAGCGTTATTTGTTAAATATGTGCATGATAATTTGTGATTTGCGTAAAAGAAAGTATTGTTCCAGAAATTACCAGAATGTTCCGTTTCGAGTATATCCGGGTTTCTTTGTTTTGTACGTGTCCGTTACACATCATGGTGCCGAGAGTGCTCAATGAACGCAGGATCACATATCAAAATGAGAGGATAAGGTGATCCCCTTTTCATGGGATCACCATATCCTTTCATTTTGATATGTGATCCTGCCTTCATTGAGCCCCGAGTGATTCCCGAGACGAGGATCACGTATTATATGATGCCTGATCCTACGGAAGATTACATAGTGTTTAATATCTACACCCGTGCGCATGGCCTGGCTACGGACTGTTCATTCTTGAAAGTGCAGCCTATACTCGTATAGTAAAACTCGATATTATGCTTTCAAGATTCATATCAAGGCGACGTCCAGACGCGGGATGTTGGTCAGTTTCTGTGCCGAGGCTAGGGACGTACATTAGCGATGGCGGGGTTGTTGACGGGGTGTCACGCGTGCAAATATATACATGTAGTGACATTAGCACCAACCTTTACTAATAAAAATAAATTGAGTTCGTGTGTCTGTCCGGAAAAAAGGCGACAAAACGACTTAACCCCTCTGAAAATTTGGACATAGGGTCATATCATACACGTAACCCGGGGATTAAGGGCGCTAATAATGTTTATGACTTTGGCTATATATAGGCCATCAAACGGAGTGGCAGATCGGCAGATTAAAAAAAAATCGAAATGTTTTTGAATTTGGGAATAGATTTTTACAATTTGTTTTGCTTCATCCTATTTTATGGATGTTAGTGTTGAAGACTATTATAATATTTAAGGAAGGGGCAGTCCTGTCAACAAATTTGGTATTTTGAAAATAAATTGATTTTGAAGCCATTTTCACCAAGCTTGGTGTTATTTCTTTAAAATGGGGAATTTGACCCTAAAAATAATATAATAAAAAAAAATCCCGGACCCCTGTGTCTTATATATATGTACTTTTAGTATTATGACCAATTTGTGCCAGGGGCCAGTGGTAGTACTATTCATGTGTGTTTCCGAATACGTTGTTCGAATAAATAGGATTATCTTTATTTGTGGCTGAGACATGAGAAGCTGCATAATTTGATAAATAAAACGCTATTTCAGAATGCATTTTAGCTCAAGCTGCTGAACATGAAAATTCAAGTTGAGATATTGCCAATTTTCCATGGGTTGGTATCCATCGCCAGTGGTTTCCGAACATAAGTACGTCCGTCGACAATTTCCATTGGCATCCCATATAAAAATGTACCTGGGTAAATCCACCCAGGTTTTTTGGGCCGAAACCCAGGTAAAAATCTATCTACCAAGACATCCACCAACCATCAAGACCCCGCGAAACCTGGGTTTTACCATGATTTACCCACCTGAAACTGGATAAAAACCCTGGTATGGGTAAACCTGGGTGTAATTACCCAGGTGACCACACCCAGGTGTACCCTACCTGGGTGTTTCCCACCCAGGTGTTTCCTACCTGGGTGTTTCCCCACCCAGGTGTACCATGGTGTTATTTACCCAGGTGTACCCTGGTGTTTCCTACCTGGGTGTTTCCCATCCAGGTTACCTTGGTGTTATTCACCCAGATGTACCCTGGTGTTTCCTACCTGGGTGTTTCCCACCCAGGTGTACCTTGGTGTTATTCACCCAGGTGTACCCTGGTGTTTCCTACCTGGGTGTTTCCCACCCAGGTGTACCTTGGTGTTATTCACCCAGGTGTACCCTGGTTTTTCCTACCTGGGTGTTCCCCACCCAGGTGTACCTTGATGTTTCCAACCCAGGTATACCTTGGTGTTTTTTTTACGCCGATGTACCTTGGTGTTTTCTTACCCAGGTGGATTTCCCATTGAGATGCACCTGGGTTAGAAAACCCCAAGGTACACCCAGGTAAGGAAACACCAAGGTACACCTGGGCAGGAAAACACCAAGGTACACCTGGGTAAGAAAACACCAAGGTACACCTGGGTAAGAAAACACCAAGTTACACCTGGGTAAGAAAACACCAAGGTACACATGGGTAGGAAACACCAAGGAACACCTGGGTGAATAACACCAAGGTACACCTGGGTGGGGATACCAAAGTGAAATGATGAGGATGGCAATGAAGTAGATTTTGATGGGATGCAGGGGTATTGTTATCAATGGAGTTGTTTTAGTATAATAGAACATTAAGGAAACTGATTGTGCAGCAATACAAGTTTATTCAAGGACAACAAACTAACTAAAGATAAAATACATGTATAGAAACACATGTAATATATAAATATATAAACTCATTAAACTGCATGGGTTAAAACTTACTGACAACAAGAGTTGGGTTAAAATTTTGATTAAAAAACACTTGCAAAGTCCCTCTTCATACATGTATATGGTATGTTAGGCAAGTTACATGTACATGTAGTTGCAATGTATACTAGTACCGGTACATGACATACCGGTGGACACAAAAATCATTATTTTAGTTCCAATGTCATTTACCAGAATACATGTACATGTTGTACCTTGCAACTACATCTACAGTGAGGTAGTTTTGTCTCATTTAAACTTTCTAAATGGGTTTCTCCCTTTGAATGACATAAACTAATGTGAGTATACACATGAGTTGTGGTGTGAAATACACACCAAAAATTTATTTCTTAGTCTGAGGACATGTTTCCCGTCATTATCTTACTGCTTACAAATATAGATTTGTAATAATGTGCTGTAATGCTCCAGAAATAGTCATATTTTGTCCTGGTTCATAAGAACATATTATTTCTTAGTGTTAGAAGGACATGTTGTCTGATATTATTTGACTCATAAACCCCCAAATGTACATGTAAACAGAACATTCGGGAAAGAGACACACCATCTTTATCCTGTTTTATATCAGTACTAAGTAGCAATATTGATCAGATAGCAAAATATGCTATAAATAGATTTCAGATGGTAGAGATTAAACAATCACATTAATTGCACCAACTCGAAACAGTTAACATACCCTGTAGAATACAGACTATGATCAAGGAGGGTGTCACACACACCCCCACCCCGCTTTGGTATGTGATATTCAAGCCATTTTCAGGTGGTATGCTATATACATGTACATACACAATGTTATCTGGTACTAGGATTTCACACGGCAATATAACCGGCATCCACGATTCAGCAAAAAGGCTAGTATGCAGATATAATAGCAGAAAATTATACAAATTTTGAGTATTTTCCAGCTTAAACAGACCCAAGTGATATATTTTTATCTAATTCAGTCTAATGGCTCTTGATATGTTGATGTTTTGGATACTATTTCAGCAAATGTGAGAAAAGGTGGCTTCTTTGGGGCATCAGCTTGTCTGAAAAATATATCAAGGTCCCCTAAATCCGATACTACAATTCAGAACAATCCAACCAGTGTCCCATGAAATGGTGGATAATAAACTATCATACCAAATTTGATTCAGATTTGATCACACAAACTAAAATTATGATGCGGAAACCAGAAATTAACACGATTCTAAGTCGAAAAAGGGCCATAACTCTCGCAAAAATGAGCGGAGCATACCTATATTCGAACTTGACCTGTATTTTGGTCTGATAAACTTACATACCACATTTGGTTCAGATATGATCACACAAACTGAAGTTATCATCCGGAAACCTACAATTTTCAAAGTTTAAATGTCTATTAGGCGACACCAATTTTTAAGTCTGGTTTACGAACATGTGGGCTGATGTGGGGAGAAAAAAAGTAGATGCAGGAGGGGAAAAAAATAAAAATAAAAAAAATTGTCCCCCCCCCAATTTATATCAAGTAAATCTTGAAATTTTACATAAATTTTACAAAAATTGTGAAAAAAAACTTTTCGAATGAAATTCTGAACCAAACAAGACATTTCTTGTCATGAAATACATGAAAATATGGATCTGCAAATGATCATAAGCAGAACCGGATGCGACAGCACATGAAAATCAGTACGCGTGTAAAAAAAATTGGAACAAACAAGTAAAAAAAAAATTCATGAAATGGAAAAAAAGTTGTAGGAGGTGTTCATAAACCGGACTTAAAAATTGGTGTCGCCTTATGTGTATATAACTCATATAGCTAACTATTAAAGGTGCTCAATCAGATTCGATGGTCCCAATATAATTAGATTCCAACAACAACATTTTTTTTAGAAATGCTGCTTCAGTAATATCAGAATCGATTAATTGCCCAAAAATAATGCTAACCACTGTCAACTACATGTATAGTATAAAATCGCCTGATACGTTATATTTATCAACATGCTGTTCGACGAAGTTTGACCTTATTATCAACACAAAGCCTCTTCATTTTAGAGTTATCCATCTTCATCCGCAATTTGGTCTGAGACCGTCGGCTCGTCAAATTTTTCTGGGCCACTATTAAGTATCGATGGTGATAAATATTAAAATTTCAAAAATTAATATCTAATAACTCTGAGCTTTGATACATGTAGGTGGGTCCCTTGACTTGATTAAAATATTTTTACCCCCCCCCCCGATTCCATATACATGTATATGTAAATAGCAAATGAGGGGCACTTAATCGGATTATGCATCTTTAAACTGTATTTGAATTTAAAGATGCATAATCTGATTAAGGGCCCCCTGAATTAATGCTCGCACATTACTCTTTATTTGGACTTGGGGGGTAAAAGATATTTGATACGAGTCGAGGAACCCACCACCTATCAAAGCTCAGAGTTATTAGATATCAATTTTTGAAATATACTATTTTTCACGATCAAGAATTAATAGTGGCCCACGGTCTCGGACCAAATTTCAGATGAAGATGGATAACTCTAAAATCAAGAGGCTTTCTGTTGATAATAAGGCCAAATTTTGTAGAACAACATGTTGATAAATAACATATGTCAGGCAATTGTATACTTTAGTTGACAGTGGTTAGCATTATTTTAGGGCAATTAATCAATTCTGATAACGTAACTGAAGCAGCCTTTCTAAATACAAATGTATGATGTTGGAATCTGATTATATGGGTATCATCGAACCGGATTGAGTACCTTTAAAATGAACTGTATCCAGTATAAACATGTTAAACCTGATAATTAATTAGAGCATGCAGTCCCTGTTGACATGCGGTATCCGCTGGTAATCTTACCACAGCAATATGTGTTAACTGTGATAACCAAGTTAATTGTTTTTACCACAAAAATTCTGAATTCTATCTAGACATTTTGAAACAATAAAAAAAAATTCTGGTGTGATTACAATGTCAACTTTAAAACAAAATTCATATAAACATCGC
This sequence comes from Siphonodentalium dalli, assembly GCA_032622095.1. NCBI lineage: Eukaryota > Metazoa > Mollusca > Scaphopoda > Gadilida > Siphonodentaliidae > Siphonodentalium > Siphonodentalium dalli. The sequence goes on from CP136062.1 coordinate 60,354,090, forward strand.
ATGAAAAATACAGCCTAACTGCAAATGTGAGGTGGACCACATTCTGCGGCGGTATAACTGACTGCGGTTGATCGCATGAACACGCCTGAATACTGCAGTAATACCCGAGTAATATAAGGCGAGTTGATTAATTAAAGCATAGCTGTAATTTTACATGTATGTTCTATAGACTTTGTTGGGAAAGAGAATATAGCTGTGCGACAATGTTAATCCTGATGAGCTAAGTTAGAAATTTTTCAATCGAAACCTCATAAAAAAAAATATAAATTCAGTTCTCAATTTTCGAACACTTCTAGGAAATTGTTCAAAAATATTGTTAAAAGATGCCCATTCGATTTGACACTGTAAATATACCCTGTTCAAGTGTTCCTGCTAATGTGCTATGATGCGGTTGGGTCCTGCTTAATTGCTATGAATTGCACTACCCGCATCATAGCAATTCAGCAGGACCACCAGCATCATAGCATATTAGCAGGACCACTTGGCCAGTGGTAAAATAGTTTGTTTTCCATACGGATATGTGTTTTCAAATAATCATGTAATGATATCTAACATACATGTATATGATCCCATTTATAGGTTTTATTCATCACGGCCAGATAAACTTTGTATACAGATAGTTTTACCAAACTTACAATTTTTATTAGGTGCTTTCATTGTAGCTGTACTAGTATTAAAAGAGTGCTCAATAAAGTTTGTTTTATCATTTATGCTCATTTGGAATTTGGATGCTATTTAATTCTGTTTATCTATATAATTGGCTGCACTGCTAAATTTTGACTCATTTCAGTCATTTGATGTCAGTACATGTAGTTGTCCATCGAAATGGCGAACACAACCAAAGACAAATTACAAGAGGAAAGACAACAAATACATTTGATGTGCACTAAAACAGATACAGTAGTGCCCTAAGAAATCGACCCCTTAACCACAGCAGAATTATGTGTAACTTTCAGGATTTAGTCGGATATATGGCTTGTTGCCATTCATCGGAAAGCTCTCCCCGAGTTTAATACCAGTAATTCTGCTGTGGTTAAGGAGTCGATTAATTAGAGCATTACTGTAGTTACAAATGTATGTCTAGCCTCCTGTTGTGTCACTAATAAGATCTTTAATTCACATACGGTACACATGTACATGTACATGTACTATATACCCGTTCAAGCGTTTACAAGTGTCAGTCATCGAGAAACTGACCAAAAGTTTTGGTAGTATATAATATAGGCTAGCACTGCACTTGGGCTACATGTACATGTACTGTAAGTGATTATAATGTACTATTTTTATATTCTGCTGTGAAAGTGTTGCTGAATGAAATTTAAGTTTACCCCGATATTCTAAGTCCGCTCGACTAAGATGGGTTTTTTCTCGAAAACTGATATCTGAATATACATGACTTTTTGTACGTCTTCCACTGGTTGGTATTCCCCCTAAAATGACTAATTTTAACTGATTAGATTAGCCCTGGTATGGAAAACTCTAACTGTTATAGCCCGATGAGCGGTTTACTGCCAACAGCGGTGATGATATGATGACCAGCGTTGTGCATGGCATATGTTGATCCAGGTAAGAATGCTACCATACATTCATTAAATATCTTATTAATAGTAACCCAAACTACACAAGAGACTAGTATAACTAAGATTGGGCTCGATTAATGATGTGACACTTTCAGTACTTCATTTACTAGTAGCCTGGTACTGGTGGGCCTGGCTACAGATACTTGTTTGGCGTGTTTGAGGCCTGTGGCACAAGGGCAGCAGAATCAATTAAAATTTCTCTTATTGTAGTGTAGTACATGTACATGAATAGTACCGGTAGTACAGCACACAAAGAGGTATATAGTACCGGCACATGTACATGTATTCTCTCTGTTTTCACACATGTTTTTTTTTCAATTTAACAACATGAGTCTTTTATGACACATACATGTACTAAAGTGAAAGTAGGCCTACATGTATATAATGTGCACCCAGTATACCGGTACATGTACTGATATATTACATTGCAATACAGTCCGAGTACAATGATATAGCAAAATTATGCATAGTAGAATAACAACCTTTTGTACAAACAGTCCTGACAATGATATACCGGGATATCATGGTGATAGTTCATACATTTGGAATTACCGAATACCTGAGTTTGTGGATAGACCGCTTCATGCGATGTTTATGTGAATTTTTATTTTTAAGTCGGCATTGCATACGGTAGTCCTATAAACCACACCAGAGAATAGCAATTGTCGGTCAGTGACCAACTTCTTATGTTTATGCAATCGATACAATCCGGTTCTGCTTTTGATGTCCAGTTCGATATTTGTGGTGTGTTCTTGTGCAAAAATATAATTCTAACTAATGCGCCAAAAATCAGGTTTATAAATTTATCCATTCTTGAGCAAGAGCAACTCGTAAAACTTGTATGGTATAACATTCCAAACTGAGTATTTCTGCTATCAAATCATATGATAATAATGTTGAACCGGACATCGAAATCTGAACCGCATTTATGGATTGCAGCACGTGATGTTGAATAAACAGTTATAGAGGATATACAGTAATGCTCTAATTAATCGACTCCTTAACTACAGCAGAATTATGGGTAACTTTTCAGGATTTAGTCGGAAATATGGGTTGATGCCATTCATCGGAAAGCTCTCGGTGAGAGCTTTCCGATGAATGGCAACAAGCCATATTTCGGACTAAATCCTGAAAAGTTACCCATAATTCTGCTGTAGTTAAGGAGTCGATTAATTAGCTCTAGAATTACTGTAACATGGTTTATAATATACAAATGTATACTGTATGGGAAACATCAGAGGTTTACAAAGTAATAAAAACAGTTGATTTGTTCTTTATTCTTGTGGTTATATACACGTACATACATGTATTCTAAAAATAAATGTCCTTTACAACGTGGATCAATGAAATGCGGTTGTTGCATTTAAAATGCATTGAGGGTGCATTGTGTCACGCCACTTTGTAAATGCCTTAATGACAGCATTTAAATTAAATGCACTGCATTGGGAATAATCGCAGTCGCATTGAAATTACCGATCATTGCGCCGAAAAAGTATACTAGTATGAACACCCAAATAACGATACGATAGTGTATTTTGCAATTTTAGTTATAATTTTGTTTAATTTAAATTCACATCTGAATAATTCTGTGTTATTTTCCCACTCCTGGTGTACATGTATATGTTCGGAATCGGACATTCATGATGTAGTTTTCCATTCAAAATGGAATAAACATAAATAAACACTGTTGACATTAATTGTTTTATAATCAGAATCTGAGAACAATGATTCTCATTTTGATTCTAGTAAAAAGTCTTGATTCCCTGTAGAAAGTGAAACACTAACATTTTGATTATTGCCAAAAATCTGATGGATTTTAAGGCCTGCATCAAGACATTTGTTTGTGAATAAATCAAGGTAAATGTGTTAAAATATGAACGCATTTACAAATGCGTTGCTCCAAAATCGCAAAGTAGATTCGAACATGTGGTCGTTTTTCTAAGAAATTTGTGAGTGGTCTGTACATGTACATACATGTAAGTTACTTGACCAATTACACAAGGAGTCGAGGGACACAATCAATGAGGACGTTTGTACTAAAAAATATTTTTTTACGCAAGGAACAAACACAAGGCCACTTTCTTAATTTATATTATGAGCCAACAAGACAGATCGTAAATCGCTGTTATATGACAATATATGTGGCCATCATAATGGTCGACAGGCATGACGCCAACAAAAACCAATCTGTCAGGCCAATATAAAGAAGTCGCGACTTATTGCTGGTGGAACCTATTAAAGCCATCGTTCCATTTCGTTAATAACAACTTACTTGTAACATTCACCTCCACCTCTTTACTCTTGGGCTCCAAATAAATATGCATGCACCAGCTGCATCCACGTTTATTATTTTTCTTGGGAAATCCCCCCCCCCCTGCACAGTGCTTATTTGGGTCTGCACGTTTATTAATATTTTGAAGCTATGAAAATTTAAATCAGCACAAATTCAAGATTTCTAGATGATTCAGATGTAAAAATGATCAACACGTCTACATTAGTTACTAGCTAAACAAGACATTTTGTCATATGTTTATACTTTACTGTGAAATTGCGTTTCTTCCGTTCTCCATGAACGGATTCTCAAAATGTTTGGTTTTCCAAAAAACAAGGATTCGAACTGTCTGAACTGAACTCCATGCGTTTGTTTAAATAGATGAATAAATAATGGGAAAGACATACAATCCTAGTTCATAATGAATTTAAGTATATAAATATAAATAATAAACGGCGGATTCAACGTGGTCATGGGTTTTGACCGCGTTAAAAAAATCAGCAAACTCTGCATGAACCCCGAAGTTTGCTGATTTTTTCTCGCGGTCAAAACCCCATGACCGCATTGAAACCGCCGTTCATTTCTTATATGAATAACACAATTTAAGATTGGTGAATTATTTCTTTTGGTTAATTTAATAAACGTACAGGACCAAATAACGATCGTACAGGTGGGAATTTTACCTCGATTTTAATAATCGTACATTAGGCACTCAAGAGTACATATTCAAGTATGTGGCAAACCAAAAAAACACCACATGATACATACATGTACCTGTACTACATGTTGACTCGTATACCTGAATCTGCTATAAAAATTATTTGGTTAACCACAGTTGATGTTTTGCTCAGAGTTCCCCCTGCACTATTATTTGGGTCTGTACTTTTATTAACTTTCAATGGAATTTCCCCCCCCGCACTATTATTTGGGCCTGCACTTTTATTTGGAGCCTGAGAGTAAGTTGCATTGACATTTATTTTCACGAATTACCATGCTAAAGGCCAAAGAAAAAAGATTGTATGTTTCCGGTAAAAAAATTTAGGGTACTAGTAGGTACCGGTAGGTAGGTTTTTATTTTATTTTATTTTGATATTTTTTATCCAGCTGCAGAAATATTGAACTACCTCGACCAAAGTGACATAAAATGCCAACCCGTGCCATGGGGAAAGTATTACTTGATCAACACAGTGGAAATATACATTAAGATTGATAAAAAATCAAACTTACTTCATGCTTACGTATGTTTTTTATTATATCTAATACCACATTTTCATAAATTTGGCTATAAACTTGGTACAAAATTGATGTCACTAACTTTTTATAAGAATTTTACCAATAATACCGCCATTATACCGTACATGTATTGTGACGATTACATCCCATTGTCTGGGGGTAGCCAGTACACCCACCGAGCATGCCTGGTTTTTGGAAACAGTAGCTACTAGTACATGTATACCCCTAATATATGCAGTGATAACCTCTTTACATGTATATATACAGATACACACCCACCATGTCTGTTGATAGTGTTCCATAAGTCCCAAACAAGACATAAAGCAGGCAGGAGATCCACTCTCAGGAAATTAAAATTGCGAAAATTTTGACTTTTTCTCAAAATATCAATAAAAAGTTTAGGGTCGGCGGGTTATTTTTAGGGTCGGTCGATGTACGGAAACATAGTATCTTTTTTCTTTGGCCTAAGGAACATTGCAACTGGTTTGAAGTAACATGACCGCGTTGCGTCAACACTGGAACTGCATTGATGGTAATTTTCAACATGGTCTCACTGAGGTTCTATCAAATATAAATACTAGTATGGTTGAGGCCAACTTGAGGGAGACAATTATTTTGAGAATATGTGATCCTGTGTTAACATGAGCCTAAGGCGACACCAATTTTTAAGTCTGGTTTACGAACACCTCCTACAACTTTGTTTCCATTTCATAAAAAAAAAATTAACTTTTTTTGTCCCAAAATATTTTACACGCGTACTGATTTTCATGTGCTGTCGCATCCGGTTCTGCTTATGATCATTTACAGATCCATATTTTCATGTATTTCATGACAAGATATGTCTTGTTTGGTTTGAACAGAATTTCATTCAAAAACATTTTTTCACAATTTTTGTAAAATTTATGTAAAATTCCACGATTTACTTGATATAAATTGGGGGGACAATCTTTTTTATTTTTATTTTTTTCCCTCCTGCATCTACTTTTTTTCTCCCCACATCGTAAACCAGACTTAAAAATTGGTGTCGCTTAAATATCATCTGATGGAGTCAAAATCATTGAACCGTCACTTATGCATGCACATGTTGTCTTGATGTTGAGTCTGGCTTTCATCATTTTCATTAGTTTTACTGTTAATATCCACCAAAGGTTGAGGTGTTATGGAACAACTGTATGGCATCGTATACTGTTATCTTCCGAGTAAATATGGAGTCTCTAATTCTTTTATCAGTGATGCATCTACTCATCAAATAGTATAATCCTTAAATATTTGTAGTCCAGGTGATCTCGACTGCACAGTACATGTATAAACATTCATCTGTGCACAGTGTGTTTTAAATTTCTTTGCCGTGTAACAACTGTTGTCCCAAGTTTCAATGCCTTGTCCTCCTGGTATGTAGGGATTACCAATTTACCATTGCCGTGTTTTAATTTGCAATTTTGATGATGACGCTCACTAAGCTTGTTGATAATTTTCTTTGTCGTGTAACAACTGTTGTACCAAGTTTCTATGCCGCGTCCTCCTGGTATTTAGGGATTACCGGTGCCTTTAATAGCATCAGATGCATCATTGCCAGTTAATGTACATTAGAGTGGAACTGAATTAACAATGTCACATTGACACAGTACTCAGTTAAGACCAGTAAAACAGCAAAAGTAGTATTATTGTACAGCAGGCTTATCACTATCAGTACTTACTACATGTACTGACCCCTTACTATCGTGGATCAATCTGAATCTGAATGGTTACGCTGCAGATCCCAATTATGGTAATTTCGCAGCGGGTGAGAGAGTCTCAGATCTTTTCCTTCAGCGCACTCTTGAAGGAATCCACAGGCTGTTGTTGTAGGATTAAGGATTCCTCCAGCTGATTCCAGTCGCATATAGTTCGAACAAATGTGGAATTAGCGAACTGAGCTGACACGTATGGTATAGCCTCGTAGCACTGACTGTTGTTCCTTTAAATTAGGTGCCGAGGAATTTGGCTGGTGACGTAGCCTGTCAGAACTTTGCTCTGCGATCTAAGACGCCTTGTTTCGGGTGTAAAGTATTGATTAGGTGGTATAGCCGGGACCAATCCACCCACCACCTTACTCATGAATCCCAGCCGATTTATTTTCCGCCGTTTCTGCAATGTTGGTAAATCTAGCTCGTAGAGGATCTTGGTCATATATCCATCTTCTTTGCTCTTATAGTCTCTTTTAATGAAACGGGCTGCTCTACGCTGGATTATTTCCAGCTTGTCGATGTGATTTTGTTGGTAGGGGTCCCAGATGGTGTCTGCGTAGTCCATGATCTTCAAACTTCTCAATTCTTCTTCTTCTGGACAGGTGCATTATGAGCAGGCCACTGGCACTACATCATGATTGTACCGGTACCACAAATTCAATTTTGAGAAAATATTCTGGTTATGGCCAGGTAGCTGAGGTACTGTTCAATACTATAGTTGATCCGTTTCGTTATCGTAGCTTAATTCTTACTGTTCCGGGAATTGAAATATTTTTTGTCACATGAAATTCAGTCTTTTTCGATATTTGCGCACATCCATGGGGAGAAATCGGCGAATCTTATATATAAGTCCACAGTTTATCCGTTTGTAGCCAATACACCATTTCCTTCTGTCAATCCGCGTTGATTCGCGACAAAATTAACTCAAAATACCACAAGGAATAATCCGCGCTTCATTTTGAAGAACGATAACTAAAAGTTAAGATTGTAATTTGGCTGCAGAAACGAAACGAAACGAATTTTGAAACACAATAATTGTATTCACTAATATTTTCCTGTTGGTATATGGTCTACTATAGTATATGCAATCATTTATTTGAAATAATAAGTATCACTTAGAGAATAATTCTTACTGATAATTAGAAATCTCTTTATTTTGTATCCCTTTAATATTAAATAATGGCCCTGAAAATTGTCTGTTTGTCAGTTTAATGTTCACCAATTATAGCTAGGCTGTTAGATAAAGTATGATATTGCTTCATTTGTCCGGGGTAGTGTATTGTCATACTGTCATAATAAACTTCAAGTAATAAGGTAACTACTCGTCAATGATGCTTGAATACATAAATGATTAATAAGGTAACAACTACCCGTCAATGATCGACGTCTTAATATAGAAAGGTTTTATAAGGTAACTAACTACACGGCAATGATACTTATTATAGAAGGTTAATAATTTAACTTCTTGTCAATTATGCTTTAATATAGAAAGGGTTAATAAGGTAACTACCCGTCAATAATGCTTTAGTGTAGAAATTGTTACTAAGGTAACTACATATCAATGATGCTTTAATAAAGAAAGGGTTAATAAGATAAAGTTCTACACGTCAATGATGCTTAAATATAGAAAGGGCTAATAGGGTAACTACACGTCAATGATGTTTTAATATAGAAAGGGTTAATATGGTAATTACACGCCAATGGTGCTTTAATATAGAAAGGGTTAATATGGTAACTACCGTCCATGATGCTTTAATATATAACTGGCTACTATGATAACTACATGTCAATGATGCTTTATTGTAGAAAGGGTTAATAATGTAACTAATCACCAATGATACTCATTATAAAAAGGGTTAATAAGGTAACTGCCTGTCAATTATTGCTTCAACGTAGAAAGGGTTAATAAGGTAATTACACGCCAATGGTGCTTTAATATAGAAAGGGTTAATATGGTAACTATCAGTCAATGATGCTTTAATATAGAAAGTGTTATAATATGGTAACTGCACGTCATTGATGCTTTGATACAAAAATGGTTAATAAGGTAATTACCCGCCAATGGCGCTTTAATATAGAAATGGTTTATAATGTAACTACTCACCAATGCTACTTAGTATAGAAAGGGTTGTTTAATGTAACTACCTGTCAATTAATGCTTTAATATAGAAAAGGTTAATAAGGTAACTACACGCCAATGATACTTAGTATAGAAAGGGTTGGTAAGGTAACTACACGACAATGATACTTTAGTATATAGAGGGTTAATTAGGCAACTACCCGTCAACGATGCTTTAATATAGAAAGGGTTAACATGGTAACTACACGTCAATGATATTTTAATAAAGAAAGGGCTAATAAGGTAACTACATGTCAATGCTGCTTTAATACAGAAATGGTTAATAAGGTAACTTCACGTCAATGATGCTTTAATATAGAAAGGGTTAATACTGTAACTACTCACCAATGATACTTAGTATAGAACGGGTTAATAAGATAACTACCCAGCAATAATGATGCTTTAATATAGAGAGGGTTATAATAAGGAACTACACGATAATGATGCTTTAATACATAAATGGTTAATAAGGTAACTACCCGCCAATGGCGCTTTAATATAGAAAGGGTTAATAATGCAACTACTCACCATTGATACTTAGTATAGAAAGGGTTAATAAGGTAACTACCTGTCAATTAATGCTTTAATATAGAAAGGGTTAATAAGGTAACTACACGCCAACGATACTTAGTATAGAAAGGGTTAATAAGGTAACTATATACGACAATGATACTTTGATATATACAGAGTTAAGGAGCCAACTACCCGTCAATGATGCTATACTATAGAAAGGGTTAACATTGTAACTACACATCAATGATATTTTAATATAGAAAGGGTTAATAAGGTAACTACGCGTCAATGATGCTTTAATAAAGAAAGGGTTAATAAGGTAACTTCACATCAATGGTGCTTTAATATAGAAAGGGTTAATAATGTAACTACTCACCAATGTTACTTAGTATAGAAAGGGTTAATAAGGTAACTACCTGTCAATTAATGATTTAATATAGAATGGTTAATAAGGTAACTACACGCCAATGGTGCTGTAATATAGAAAGGGTTAATAAGGTGACTTCAATGCAGATTATACAGTTTAACAAAATACCACAGGTGTATATATCCGGGTGAACACTGTAGTAAATACCTGGGCGAAACCCTGGTGTAAATACCTGGGTGTAAATACCTGGTGTAAATACCTGGGTGTAAATCCGTAAAAACCCGGGTAAACTGGGGTTTATACCTAACATATATCGAAAACACCTGGGTAAATCTATATAAATCCCTGATTTACCTGGGTGTAACCTGTGTGTGACCTGGGTGGAACCAGGGTAAAACCTATATGTACCGGGGTATACCTAGGTAAACACCAAGATTTACCCAGGTACATTTTTATATGGGATAGGCTACAGGTTGTAACTTTGGTCGGATCATTATGAAATTAGACATGACTGTTGGAATTGGTAACATATAGATTGGGAACGAGTCATTTTGTGGGCCAGTCGGCAAAAACATGCATCATATATCTCAAATTTCAATCTATATAGTATACGGGCTAGATTCCGCCATGCACCGAAAGCGTCAAAATGTGCGATATTAGCGCATGTTTCGGCGCGCCGAAAGCGACAAAACGTGCGCCGTAACGACGCACATTTTGTCGCTTTCGGCGCGTTACTAATGGCGCACTTTTTGTCGCTTTCTGCGCGTCGAAACATGCGTTAATATCGCACATTTTGTCGTTTTCGGTGGCGGCATCTAGCCCGTATACTATATATAGATTGAAATTTGAGATATATGTTTCCTAATGGCGCCGAAAGCGCCATTAGGAAATGGTCCTAATAGTATTCCATACCAATGATATTCCAACCCGGGGATTAAGGGCGCTGATAATGTTTATAACTGTTGCTATATATAGGCGATCAAACGGACGGGCAGATGGGCAGATTTTTAAAAAATCGATCATTTTTTGGAATTTGGGAATGGATTTTTAAAACTTGTTTTGCTTTATCCCATTTTATGGATGTTAGTTTTAAAGACTATTATACTATTTAAGGAAGGGGCAGTCCTGTCAACACATTTGGTATTTTGAAAAAATTGTGATTTTGAAGCCATTTTCACCAAGCTAGCTTGGTGTTATTTCTTTAAAGTGGGGAATGTGACCCTAAAAATAATATAATAACAAAAAATTCCGGACCCCCAGGGACCCCTGTGTCTGATATATATGTACTTTTAGTATTATGACCATTTTGTGCCAGGGACCGGTGGTTGTACTATTCATTTGTGTTTCCGAATACGTTGTTCGAATAAATAGGATTATCATTATTTATGACTGAGACATGAGAAGCTGCATAATTTGATATGTAAGACTCTATTTCAGCATCCATTTTAGCTCAAGCTGCTGAATATGAAAATTCAAGTTGAGATATTGCCAATTTGCCATGGTTTGGTATACCCATCGCCAATCACTGTGGTTTGCGAACATAAGTACGTCCGTCGACAATTTCCATTGGCATAGGCTACAGGTTGTAACTTTGGTCGGATCATTGTGAAATTTGCCATGACTGTTGACATTGGTAACATGTAGATTGGGAACGAGTCATTTTGTGGGCCAGTCGGCAAAAACATGTATCATATATCTCAAATTTCAATCTATATAGTATACGGTCTAGATTCCGACATGCACCGTAACGACGCACATTTGTCGCTTTCGGCGCGTTACTAATGGCACACTTTTTGTCGCTTTCGGCGCGCACCGAAAGCGCCATTAGGAAGTGGCCATAATAGTATTCCATACAATTGATATTCTAATGCAATTATTATGCTGATCGCCTCATCATTCTTTGTGTCTGGCGAATTACAATTCATGCTGATGGCAGACATTTGTATATGGCGCTATCACAACGATCATGACATTTGGAACTTATTCCCTTCCCTATATATATATTCCTTATTTTCAAAAATGTCGCTTTCGGCTGACTTGACGGCATGGGTGTGTGGCCCGCCCCAAATACCACATAGAAACACCCCGACCTCCACCCATCACCCCCCGAGGGGTGAAAATTGGGTATGGACCATTTTCGAGAATGGTAAGGATTTCGACCGATTTAACGGAATGTGTGGGTGGCCCGCCCTAAATACCACCTAAAAACACTCCTAGCCACCACGTATCACCCCCGGGTGGTAGGCCTACCTCCCAACCCAAAACATATAATATATGGGAGGCCAAATTCACATTTAATAATGAATTGCCACATATTGTGCTTAAAGGGGTACTGTACACAAAGATAGGCGATTTTTTTATTTACTCCCATTGAAATAACTTTCAAGTTAGATTGTGTTCGTGTTATATGAGTTTCGTATAAACCTAATTTAGCTAAGAAAATATTGATCTTGGAAACAAAAATATTACGATTTCAAACTACGCGCTATGTGTTTGACCTTCACCGGAGAAGACGCAGCTCGCAGGAAGACCGGAAGTTCATTGCTCACAGCTTCGATTGATGCATTCAATCTCTTCCATCGAACAATCTCACTCCCTATAAAATACTTGACTCTTTATGACTCTTGTTTCTTTCTCCCTGTTTTCCGAATCGGTTATAACGGGCCTTCTTTTGCAGGTAACATGTTTTGTTTGCAACTCAATAATGTTCGCGAACGGCCGTCGATAAAAGACACGCAGCAGATGCGATTTCAAGAACGGTAACTCGTAATGGCATAATTCTCCATTTTATGAATCCAGCCATAAATGAATTTATATTAAATAATTCAATTTTACTTTTACGATAGCCTATTACCCGGAACGTTTTCAGTAGACATCGTCGACTCAAATTAGTTATTTTATAATATAATATTCATATTAGATCGCTATTGTCACCGGGAATTTATTGAAATTGGGGTACAGTACCCCTTTAAGCGCAAATAGGGCATTTACGCTTAAGCGTAATTAATTACGCTTAATTGCGCTTAAGCGCAATCAATTGCGCTTAAGCGTAATTGTGACTACTATCTAACCTACCCATAAACTATTAGCATGACCTGGTGTATCACCTAGCAACACAAGATGAGCATTGGGCTAATTTTGACCTGTACTCAACAGTCAAACTGTGAGTATGTGTTCAACAAGGAGAATCCCCTAATTACATATTATCAGCATCCCTCTATCCAAAGAATTGATGTCGCCTTTCCGGAACTCTAGGAATATTTTGTATGATGTTTTTAATGTATTTTTGCACAGATTTTAGCCTTTACTATGGTAATATCCTATACATGCATGCTGTGTCACTGCATGAGGGCTTTCTTTCCTCATACAGTAATGCTCTATTTAATCGACTTCTTAACCACAGCAGAATTATGGGTAACTTTTCAGGATTTAGTCGGAAATATGGCTTGTTGCCATTCATCGAAAAGCTCTCGAGAGCTTTCCGATGAATGGCAACAAGCCATATTTCCGACTAAATCCTGAAAAGTTATCCATAATTCTGCTGTGGTTAAGGAGTCGATTAATTAGAGCATTACTGTATGGTTTACTTATTGACTTAAATCAGGGGGAAAAAACCCTATTTTCATATTATCAGCATCCCTGCAGCTGATCCCTGTCCAAAAAATGGTGTGTAATTACTGGAGCTTTGGTGTCTCAGTCCTGAAGCTCTAGTTTTTCTTATTAAATCAGCAGCTCTTGCACAAATCTATAGTATTTCCATGATCATATAGTGTGAATGTGGTGTCACCGAGGCTTGCTTCCCTCATATGGTGTGCCTGTATACTCGAAAATTTAAGAAAATCAATGTCGCCCCGACTAATACAGAAAGTAATGCTATTGCAAGTAGCCCCAACTAATATATACCGAAGATAATATAATGCTATCACGAATCGCTCCAACTAAAACAGAAGGTGAGACTATTGCGAGTCAGCCATTTTGATAAAGAAGTTGGGCTAGCTCCCTACCCATCCAAACCAATGAAACCAAGAAGTGACATGTCAATAGGAGTTAATGCTAAGTTATGGAGAAATCTATTTATTCACCAGGGGTGTTTTGTTACATATAACCATGAATTGCGCTTAAGCGCAATTAATTACGCTTAAGCGCAATGATTGCGCTTAAGCGCAATTGATTATTATATGTGAATTTGGCCTCCCATAATAATAGCTTACTAGAGACTGGGACTCATATAATATGTAATAATATATTAGTCCCAGCTACATGTAGGTAGAAATGTGAACAGTAGACATCCTGATATACAAACAATATATATTATTGATTGTTTGATTTTCCAACCAGTATTTAGTGGGGGAATGTGTTGTTTTTAGACCAACAGCAGTATATTCTTCTACTTTTGGTCCAAAGTTTGGTCGGAATGGCTATCGGTTGAACAATTTAGGTTTAGAGGGTGTCAGGTTGGACATTTCAGTTGGAAGGGGGGGGGGGGTGCAAAGTAGTATTTCGAGAACATTTGACTTTGGTCTGGTTCAAGGTACGTACATTTGAAAATGTCAAGGTGGACAAACCCAAGTTTCACAACCACCCACCAATGGGGACCATCTACATGTAGCCACCTCCCCGGTTATAAGGTATAAGTATAAGACACATTGGCTACATGTATGCGACTAGAGATCTCCATTGTGGGGGGGGGTGGGGGGGGGGTCTCCAACGATAACTTACTATTATTATCACAGCTCCCAGTTAGTGGCCAACACATAAATGCTATTCTCTCCAGTCAATTATTTACCAGATCGACATACTTCTAAGTTAGGAATGAAATAGACAAGACAAGAGAAAAATGTAATCCTGTCCATTTTGGTCAATACATGTAGGCGATCACTACCATAACTATGGTAATATAATTTTTTGCCTCAAGGCGACATATCATATTTCTGAATGCCATGCTACATGTAACTAAATATGAAATGTACTTAATCCGATCAGAGGGTCCCCATATAATCACATTCCAACAACAACATTTTTTGAAATGACGCTTCAGTTTTCAGAATATAATAATTGCCCAAAAATAATGAAAAGCACCATCAACTATAGTATAAAATTGCACAAAACCTGTTATTTATCAACATTTTGTTCAACGAAATTTTACCGGTTTGTCAAATATCTGACACAAAAAGCCACTTGATTTTAGAGTTATCCATCTTTGCCCGCAATTTGGTCAATGAAATTCTTCTCGATGACTTTCTATTTTGCCGGTTTGTCAAATATCTGACACAAAAAGCCACTTGATTTTAGAGTTATCCATCTTTGCCCGCAATTTGGTCAATGAAATTCTTCTCGTTGACTGTCTATTGGGCCACTATAATTAAAATAATAGATTTATAACATCGATATCTGATCACTCTGAGCTGTGGTGGGTGGGTTCCTCGACTCGAATCAAATATTTTTTACCCCCGAAGTCAAGGAAATAGTAATTTGCGACCGTTAATTCGGATTGAGTACCTTTAAGATCTAACAGCAACCATATCTCAACCCCACTACAATCTGGGACTAATATATGTTATACATGTATTAGTCCCAGCTACAATCAGTGAACCTGATGAATAATTTTAACAGCATCTGAAAATGAAAGAAACATCCCACACCTTGTCTACGATATAATGAAAGCCATAATTGTAAATCAATCAGCTCTGCGTGTACCGGTATACATGTATATGTACACATATTGGACCCACATGAATTGCTATATTCTCCATGTTAATTTAAAACGAGCGCACCACTTTAACAAACTCATTATTGAGTATTATATCAATAGCGATGTGTTTGTTAAAGTGGCAGGGTCATTTTAAATTTATACTCCTTTTAACATCAGTAGGCCTACACAATCATTCGTTGCATAACTTTCATTAAATTTTCCTAGTACTGAATATAAACAGTACTGGTACAATAACACTAGCAGTACTGGAACCGACATCCTGTAGGTGTCTGGCCTGTTTATTACCTTTTTAATTTGTTCTGATACATCAGGTACTTATAATAAATGATAGTTCATTCAGACAACATCCTCTAAGTTGCCTAATAATAGACACAAACTAATAATAGTGATGGTGGGATTTTTTAGCTAAAATTAATAATAGTTTAAACCACAGCAATTTCACTCTATGTCTCTTAGTGATCTGATCATGGGAAGTGTTCTCCAAATATAATAACAGTGTTGACACTATCATATTATTGACACTATTATTGCACATGAGAGTACCGTTACTAGTACATGTAGATGCTAATATGAGTAAGTCATTATCAAGTCTGGCTCTTCTTGAATTCAACTATCATAGTGATATTCAACTACATGTATTATATCTTAATTGTACTACCATACACAATGTATACTGGTACGGTATATACGTAAACTCCAGGTTTTCTCTATTTTTACTAAAACTTCATGGAATAATCCCACTTCGTAATGCACAACCACTTAAAATGTACATGTATATAACACTATAATTTTAACAGAGCAAATGAGAAGGCATCATATTCCAATATAAAAAGAATTCTACAGCTTATTACAGGAGACCTGTTTATTTCATAATGGCAGAAGTACATGTGCATGTACCGGTATGCCATTTGAAATTTTGAATGACATTATAAATAACTTCTCACCAAGATGATTTCAAAATTCTAACTACTAGTACAAGTAAATCAGTTAAATAATCAAAAATGCCAGCACCGATATATATACTGTACTTAGTACATGTAGTAGGTACCGTACTTGAGATATTTTCACCACTTCATAATAGTTGAATATATACGGTACATGTACCGGTACAATGGAATTCAAGTTGTGTCAGACCTGTTGTTTGGCATAAACAATGTACCAGTAAGTGACTTTGGTGATCACTGTTAGTCATTGATTTTGATAACATAAGTTCATGATTTTTACAAAATAATTTTAATGAATCAAAACCATGTGCAGCCGCATGTGTAACATGTACCTGTCTTTGTCCATTAGTCATTATCCAAGTCTGGTTTAGTCTTGATCTAATGATCAAAGGCGGAATGTTACTAGTATGTACA
Source organism: Siphonodentalium dalli (assembly GCA_032622095.1). Taxonomy (NCBI): domain Eukaryota; kingdom Metazoa; phylum Mollusca; class Scaphopoda; order Gadilida; family Siphonodentaliidae; genus Siphonodentalium; species Siphonodentalium dalli. The sequence goes on from CP136062.1 coordinate 60,370,972, forward strand.
GGTAACTTATGATCATGATCCGGGAGTCTGATGAATTATAATCCATTTCACAGCATTGTCCATGTCTGCATGTTTCATGACATGTTTGGTAAACATCCTCACTCGATTCACTGACACTGGTGAGTGGTGCCATTGCCATTCTGATTCTCCAATCTCCATATCATGTTCTACCCTTCACAAGTTCACACACATGTAGCTACTGCACTTCTAATCAGTCTAATGTACTATGCAGAATGATAGAATCTGAATGAACATTCAATGACCTTTTACGGCATCAGCGTTGACTGCATTTCAGCGTTGACTGCATTTCAGCATTGAAGGGCTGAGGAGTCCAGAATAGAACTATAATCATCATATTTTGCAATAATCATTACATTCACATTGTTTGCATTCTTCCATTGCCTTGGCTTGGGTCAATCATAGTCCAACAAATTAGACTATTCGGATTAATACATATTTTAATATTTGGACATTTACGATTGTATTAATCCTGAAGGATTAAAAGGTCCATAAATGTCCAAATATTAAAATTCCTATTAATCCGAAAGTCTAATTTGTTGGACTAGGTCTGGTCAATCAGTGCTATTCACTTATTCGAGTCAATGTCCATGATAATGATAACAGTTGAATACGGCAAAGCCTGACCTGCCACACTCAGTGACTCACACACAGTGTCTGTGACCAGTCCAGTGTTAGTTCAGTCATGAACGTAGTGCGTATCCTTCTACGCTGGAAGCAGCAATCTGCGAAAGCGGTCATGTTGACCAACTTCACCAAGTCCAGTGTGCGATATTCGGATTGGTCCCGTCACTTCACATGATATTTTCTGATAATTAAGCGATATTTCTAACACCCAAACGGGTTAAAACAGTCTATATCTAATCCGTTGTGTACACGAAATAATGAGATACATATTTTCTGCGAATAATGAACGAAACAAGCAGATATGACAGATGAAAAAACTATTTATTTTTAACACATAAAAATTCCACACCGGATGTTCGGCTGCGCATTGCGAATGTGCAGGGTGTCGAATACGGACTGTGAAATAACGTACTCTAACTCTGGGAACAATTTATCCCCAATTTCATGCACAAGAATGTTTAAACATTATCATAACATATTCGACTTGTTTTTAATTTGTTTTCATGAAAAGGAATGATAAAAGGCACAATAAACATATCTAGAACGACAAATAAATCCAAATTAGCCATTTCCCCGTCATATTTCGGTCAGGCAAGCGAGGTACAAAAATGTATGAATCTGAGTACGAAAGTCGGAGTGTTCCTCTATCGTATTGCAATAATCGCCAACCTATTATAATATAAAAAAGCTATGCAGGGGGATAACTCGGAAAAAAAATTATTGTTGCGGAAAAAGTCTCATTGACTTTAAATTCAAATTAAAAAATAAAAAACAAAAATAAATAAAAACAAAATAATTACAAAAATGTCATGTTTCTGAAACAAAGCCATGGGACGAATGCCGCCAGTGGCGGGCTAACCAGCTAGTACTATATATTTTGAGACTTCGTATATATGTGTGTATGTATGTACTTCATAGAATCCAAAACGCGTGTACAGATTGAGCTCAAACTTCCTATGTAAGTGTCAAATCCAACCGACACGACCGTGGTCGCGGTTAGAGAAGCTCAGAGCACCCGTTCTCCAATTTCAAATCACCGCAAAGGCACGGCGGGGGTTAATCAAGTGATTATTTAATGAGCGTTTGTTTTTGACGCATCTCTATAAGGAGCGTCTGTTTCCCATTCAACGTTATTCGCATCTGCAGAGTTATATGGGAACGCAAACGTTATCGCTCGAAATTTATTCCCTGCGAGCACGGATGGCGCGCCTTGTTTTTACAGTATATACCTATATACATTCGGTATATACCGAAATCATCCCAGATAATCACGAATATAGCATCAGATTTCTCCCCAGATATACCGTTATAAAGCTACTGGAATCTGCCAATCTACGGGAAATTCCAGGGAATGCCGATTGAGCTCAAACTTGCTACCTACGGGAAGTGTCATATATATGAGTGTGTCCTTTATAGACTCTAACCGATTGAGCTCAAACTTGCTAAATAAGAAAATAGCCCCCAAGCCGTAAATATCAACAACAACGATATTGCTACCTACGGGGAGCAACGTTATTAGCATCTGCAGAATTATGCAGAGAGAAAGTGCTTTCCTATTTTTAGAACGCAACACATGTTTACGTCGCGTTGGTGATTGAGGTTCACAACGGGGTTAATTGACTGTCCGCTCTTTGCGACGATGAGGTTCACGGCGGGGACTATTGACCAACACTCACAATTTCGTCTTTTGCATCAGATACCAACACCTCGACCGATCGGGACGAAACTTGGAACGTGAGTGTAGTTTGACCAGGTGGTCGTCGCTGTCGTATTGGCGAGCCCGTGCGACGCCCGTGCAGCGCATGCGCAGACGAGATATCGGAAACGGGTGGAGCTATCGACTTGAAATTTGGTATGTGAATGTATCTTGCCCCGGATACGAATTTTATCGGGTCCCCTCGAGGCCGTGTCGACGTTGAGTAAACCACGGGCGATCTCTCTTTCCCCGACGTTCCGCCTTAGACGCCCGACGAGCCCGTGCGACGCCAGATTTGCGCATGCGCAGACCAGATCTCGGAAACGGGTGGAGCTATCGACTTGAAATTTGGTTTTTGAGTAGCCCGGTCCTGTACGGGGTTACATTGAAAAACTAAAATTAATGGATCGACCAAAGCCATGGGACGAATGCCGCCAGTGGCGGGCTAACCTGCTAGTACTATATATTTTGAGACTTCCGTATATATATATATATATATATATATATATATATATATATATATATATGTACTTCATAGAATCGAAAACGAGTTGACCGATCGGGACCAAACTTCCTATCTAAAGGTAAAATCCAACGGGAATAGTCGTCGCGGCGTTTTGGAGAAGCTCACAGCACCCGTTCTCCAATCCCAAAATCACCGCAAAGGCACGGCGGGGGGTAATCGAGTTGATAGTTAATGAGCGTTTGTTTTTGACGCATCGCTATAAAGAGCGTCTGTTTTCCATTCAACGTTATTAGCATCTGCAGAGAGATATACGGGAACAATACTTTTGAGTGGTTAGCTATGCGGGGAGATTTATTGGATGCCATAGTACTCTTACAACATCATTGTTATAGTATGTTTGACACTTAGGTCAGGGCTTAGGGGGGGTGGTTAGTGTGGATATAGGCATAATGGACAAATCAAAATGCTTCTCAGAAATCCCGGTTACAAACCAACACTCACAATTTCGCCTATTGCATCAGATACCAACACCTCGACCGATCGGGACGAAACTTGGTACGTGAGTGTAGTTTGACCAGGTGGTCGTCGTTGTCGTATTGGCGAGCCCGTGCGACGCTCGTGCAGCGCATGCGCAGACGAGATCTCAGAAACGGGTGGAGCTATCGACTTGAAATTTGGTATGTGAATGTATCTTGCCCCGGATACGAATTTTATCGGGTCGTCGAGCCCGTGCGACGCCAGCTTCGCGCATGCGCAGACCAGATCTCGGAAACGGGTGGAGCTATCGACTTGAAATTTGGTTTTTGAAGACAACGTCGGGCTCAACAATTTTTCATCGGGTCAGTTCTTTCAGCCCGATGTACCTTAAATCTTTTAGGGACGGGTACCAAAATTTCTCTTGATTAAAAAAGGCAGAATTAAAAAAATGTCATATTTCGGACAAACGCCGCCGGTGGCGGGCTAACCTGCTAGTATCCAATAAATAGAATCATATGCTGTGACTTAATATTTCAAGATATAACGGTTTCAAAGTGAAACGTTCTGACAGCCGCGCGAGCCTTGTGTATAAGTATTAAATAGTTTGCCGATGACTGTGAATATCCCAAACGCACCCACACCCAGGTCTGGTAAATTGAAAATAAATCAAAGTTCCCGTGGATATATTTTCGATTCGAAAACGGCTATATGTCGGGAGAATATAGCTCTATAATATCCAATAAATAGAATCATATGCTGTGACTTAATATTTCAAGATATAACGGTTTCAAAGTGAAACGTTCTGACAGCCGCGCGAGCCTTGTGTATAAGAAGTACTAAATAGTTTGCCGATGACTGTGAATATCCCAAACGCACCCACACCCAGGTCTGGTAAATTGAAAATAAATCAAAGTTCCCGTGGATATATTTTCGATTGGAAAACGGCTATATATCGGGATAATATAGCTCTATAATATCCAATAAAGATATTCATATGGGCTGACTAAATATTTCACGATATAGTGGTTTCGGAGTGAAGTATGCTGAGCAGCCGCGCGAGCCTTTGGTATAATAAGTCTGTCCGCACCCACACCCAGCATTTCGTTCTCGCTCCATTAAAAAAGAAGTCCGTGTGACAGGCTAATTACCTTACGCCATGTTAAAAATAGCTTTACCAGGCCCAGTCCGTCGGCGGTAGATCAAAGGTTATGTCGCCGCAGTCTGCTGTCTTGCATGTGTAGTCTGGTCGATAAAAGGTTTGACCTAGAAAAAATTTGGACTAAGTTGGTTTGTATACCATTTTGAAGAGGAAGCTCTTCTCTATAACATATCCAAAATCCGCTAAAATCCGCTTTGAGCATTTTTTGTAATTCAAGATGGCGTCCAAGATGGCTGCCATTTCCTATAAGTCAGCTTGATGCAATTATAGTGAGAACATCTTGTCATATATATACACATGTATACATTTCTATGAAGCTAAGACATAACGCCACCTTTATGTGCAAAACTGGAACTCCCCGTCCAAGATGGCCGCCAAAATGGCGACCGGAAGTGGACTTTTTACGTTTTTTTTACTAATATCTTTAAGATAAGTTTCTGTGGTTTGGAACTGGTTGAGAATTGTGACTGTATTTTGTATATAGCATATTAACTGACCATTGGAGCAATGAAATATGCTGTTCGTGAGGTCCACACCCCTTCCGGTCACTCAAAAATTCGATTTTACAAAACGCGGTATAACACTTCACAAAATATCCCCGAGATTCTAATCATATTTCATCAAGAAGTGGGAAGAACTGTGCAAGTAAGTGATGCATTCTATATCTTATTGATATTCGAACTCAATGGTACCAAAATTGTCACTTTGGCTCAAAATGGCTGCCAAAATGGCCGCCAAAATATGGAAAATGGTAATTATTATCCTAGCTTGCCATTCAACCGCTTACAAGTTGTGGTGATGAACACAATTGGCTATTCTGTCTTATATTGCTTGAGTACTAACATTTCTGATGCACCTTGGTATGTATTACTATTTTAACCACTGAAATTACCAGAATTATTCGAAATTTTCTGCCACAAACCGGATATCAAAATCAGCAAAAAATCGATGTTCAGGTTTGAGCCTTTTTTTAAAAGTAAAATGGAACTATGTTTGGTATCAAAGATGTTTATTTTTTGTTTTAGACAAAATTACTCAAGATGGCTTCCAAAATGGCAACCAAATTTGGTAAACATTATTATATACATATACATATGTGTATATATGTGGTGTATATGTATACATAATCAATGGTTACTCACATGCTACTTAATCAACTAAATGTTCTATTCTGGTGGTCCCGGTACCCTACGAATCATGACAAGTTCCTTTTGAGGAATGCAATATGGATTTTGCCAAAAGCTTGCTTGTTTTTGAACGGAAATGGGCAGAACGTTGAAACGGAACTGACAGGGATCATATTATGCGGCTATTCTGGCCCATTAGCTTCAACATTGATCAACTTAATACAGTGTGTATGTCTGTTGACTGTATGGTCATAGGCGAGGTGAGTAGGTATACATGGAGTTATTGTATTCATGAATGATGTGAATAGTTATACAATGTGTGACCATATGGTCATGGGTGGGATGTCCATAGTGAGGTATAGGTATATAAGGAGTAGCAGTATGGTGATGTGTGAGGTGAACATGTTTACAGTGAGTGGCTGTCTGGTCATTGAAGTGGTGTATGGTCATAACGAGAGCAGCTACAATGTCGTGTATGTATATATGGAGTAACTGTGTGGTCAGGGGTGGTTTGTACATATGTACATTGGGTGGCTGTATTGTCATGGGTGGGTGTATATGTATACATATGTTGGAAGTATTGTAATGGATGTGTGTATGTATAAATAAGGTGTGGTTGTATGGTTATGGGCAATGTGTATATGTGGACATGAAATGACTGCACGGTCATTGTTGAAGTGTATTTGCATACCTGGGGTACACTTTGATGGTTATTGGCATCTAGTGTATATAGAGAGTGACCTCATGGTGATGGGTGGGATGTATATGTTTATATGTAGGGCCTATTGTATTGTCATTGGTGCTGTGTACAAGTATACAGTGAATAGCTGAATGCTCATGTAGAGGGTGTATATGTATACAGCGAGTGGCTGAATTGTCACGATTGAGCTGTATATGCAAGTCTGAAGTACGAATGGTCGTGAGTTCGGGGTATTGGTATATCTAGAAGCTGTGGCCATCGATGAGGTATATATATATATATATATGTATATATATATATATATATATATATATATATACACACCTGGAGTGATGCTCTGGTCGTGGGTGAGGTGTATATGTATATCATGAGTGACTACATGGCCATGGCACGGCCAATATGTACATAGGCATATAGGGATTGACAGTATAGCAAAATTAATGATTGGGTGAATTGATATACAAGGAGTGACTATGATAACGAATGTGGTTTATGCGTATACAGCAAGAGGCTGGATTGTCATGGGTCAGGTGTATATGCAAGTCTGGAGTGTATGAATGTCCGTATGCGCGGTATGAGACATTGATATATCTAGAAGGGCTGTAAGGCCACTTTTGTGAGGTCTATATGTATATACATGGAGTAACTCTATGGTTTTGGGTTGGGTGTATATGTATATCTTGAGTGGCTATATGGCCACGGTTGTCGAAACTATGAATATAGTTTACAGGGAATGAGACTGTATGACCACTGGTGAGGCAAATAGGTATACAAGAAGTGATGTATGATCATGGATGTAGCGAACAGGTATGGGGTGACTGTATGGTCATCGGTAAGGTGTATATGTATATATTTAGTGGCTGTATAGCTATGCATGTAACAAATAAATATACATGGAGTGACTGTATGGCCTATGGTTAGGCGAATGGGTATACAAGAGGTTACTTTGTGTCCATGTATCCAGTGAATATGTATACAGGTCATGTGATGCGTAGGAGTATACCCGGTGTGTCTGCATGGTTATTCACGGCTATATGGCCATGTGTTGGTGTATGGGTAAACCCAATTGTGGCTGTATGGATGGTAATGGGTGATGTCTACACAGCGAGTGGCACATGGCCATTTACGTGGTGTTCATGTATATATGGAATGACTGAATGCTCATGTGTGATTTGTACTGGTGCACCTTTGTGTGACTATCGCTTTCCACAATAACTCAAGGATATGTTAATCGATTGATGTAATATCAGAGTGTTCTCCACATTAATTGCGTTGTATATGCAATGTGAAGAAAACGGTTTTCCTGACAATAGTTTATAAGTTAATCAATTTTTATGCTAATGAGCCAGAGTAGCCACATAATATGATACCTTTCAGTTCAGTTTCAACGTTCTGTCCGTTTCCGTTAAAAAACATGGACAGAATCCCAAAAGAGGTGTTCGCCAAAATCCATACTGCATCCCTTAAAATGAATTTGTCGTGCCTCATAAAGTGCTGGGACAACCATAATATATTATTAAGTTTTCAGTTGATTAAGTAGCATGTTTAATAACCAAGTGAGTCACAATTTGCTACCATTTCGGAACAGCAGAGAATAATGTTCGGAATATAAACTTTTTACCAAATTTGGTTGCCATTTTGCAAGTTATCTTGAGTAATATTGTCTAAACCACCACACTATGCCATATTTAAGGCATATCAAAATAAAAAGAACATTTGATACTAAAGATAGTTCCATTTTACTTGAAAAAAATGGTCCAAACATGAAAAGTTATTTTTTTTGCCGAGGTTGATGCTGTTTGTGATAGAAAAATCCCATAATTCTGGTAATTTCAGAATAGCAAATAGTAAAAATTAATCAATGTGCATAAGAAATGTTGGTATTTAATGTATATAAGACAAAATAGTCATGTGTGTACATCACCACAACTTGTAAGCGGCTGCATGGCACGCTGGGATAATAATTACCATTTTCCATATTTTGGCGGCCATTTTGACAGCCATTTTGAGCCAAAGTGACAATTTTGGTACCATTGAGTTCGAATATCAATAACATATAGAATGCATCACTTACATTGCACAGTTCTTCCCACTTCTTGGTGAAATATGACCAGAATCCCAAAGGGGATCTTTTGTGAAATGTTATCCAGCGTTTTGTAAAATCGAATTTTTGAGTGATCGGAAGGGGTGTGGACCCCACGAACAGCATATTTCATTGCTCCAATGGTCAGTTAATATGCTATATACAAAATGAAGTCAGAATTCTTAACCAGTTCCAAACCACAGAAACTTATCTGAAAAGTAATAGTTAAAAACGTAACAAATCCACTTCCGGTCGCCATTTTGGCGGCCATCTTGGATGGGGAGTTCCAATTTTGACACATAAAGATGGCGTTATGTCATAGCTTCACAAAAATGTATACATGTGTATACATATGAAAAGATGTTATCGCTATAATTGCATCAAGCTGACTTATAGGAAAATGGCAGCCATCTTGGACGCCATCTTGAATTACAAAAAATGCTCAAAGCGGTTTTAGCGGATTTTGGATATGTTATAGAGGAGAGCTTCCTCTTCAAAATGGTATAAAAACCAACTTAGTCCGAATTTTTTCTAGGTTGACCCTAAATTTTTAGTTTATCGACCAGACTATGTGGGTAAGTTATGTAATCATGTGACACATCGAAAAATAAGCTGATACTATATATCGCATTTTTTTTATTTCATTAAACTTCAGCTTTTGACAAAAACGAAATGTACCAAGTGTATAATTGGAATCCGCGGTTGTGGTTTGAGACGTCAATGGCTCGAATCCGTTGATAAATACGGAAATTACCCATGTGCATGTATAAATAAAAATATAATCTACACCCGAAATTAGAAAGAACTGAATTCATACAATTAGCGATAAAAACATGTTCATGCACGATCGTTTGCGCATTGTTTATAGGAAATAAATGGTTTTGGGTTCCGTTTGCATTGAACGAACTAAAGCGTTAAATTGTCGTTTTGGAAACTAATTCAATTATATTTTGCTGATTTTCTAAAAAATATAATTCGTTTGATAACTTTGTTTTGCTGCGTCATAATTGTTTTTATCATTTTATTGGCTAATTGCAATTCTGTTTTTCCTTTAAAAATAACAATACAATTTAACATTTTATACATCGAATAATAAACGGTGATTAATTTGCCAGGGTGCCCTGCCCATGCTCCCACAGGCTGAGATATGAAAGGAATATGGAGAGCTAATTAATTACTGGTTGTATGCTGGAGTCACCTCACCGTATGGTATAAAGCCAGTGCGGTTCACACCCAGGCGCCCTACATTAGTGCTGGGAGTATATTTTAGTCACAAATAACTCGACATGGTTTCTAGATCACTATTGGAATGCCCTGATTTCCATCCCCATATAAATATGACCGTTGAGAAGATATAATTGTTCAAGTGACTTAATTCGGTCACCATTTGTCGAAATTGTGCAATTGGAATGCCAAAACCTCCTTAGAACGACATGGATATGGCCTAGTAGGAGATGACTATATATAACTTTGTTGGATAGCGGCGAACAATCTTATAAATCTTATAAATGCTAATGAATCTCCTCTCGCCATCCATGACCCAAACGACAATCATACCATTAGCGAAGAACGTGCATTAATTTGGTGCAATCAGTGCTAAATATATGTGTATAAACTTTGGTGCAACTCCCCTCATGCATGACTTGAACCGCGCCGCTTTTGTCATATTTAAACCACGTCTATTACTCTCATGCATGCATTATATAATGGAGATGATTATATATAAGTTTGGTGGTAATCGGCAACTAAACAAATTATCAACATATATAGTTATTACCCCCCTCATCTCTCACCCAAACGGTTCGAGGTCTCCCAGTTTGCAAGAATATGTGTATATCTTAAATAAAATGATAAATATACTTTTAATGCTGTCTTCTATGAATCAGTTTTGCTAGTTCGTTATACGTTTTAACACACATGATTTGATTCATCGTATCATTTGATAAGGACGTGTATGAATTTGATGGTAATTGGCACTAAACATTTTTTTTATCAGTTTTGTTTACCCCCCCCCCCCCCCCCCCCGTCCCTATTTCAGACTGAAGCCCGCAACTTTTGACATAATTAAACCACACATTTAGACTCATTATGGAAATCCATATATATAAAATTGGTGAACATTGGCGAGTATACAAATTCGTATCAAATTTAGGGGCCCCATATCTCTCGCCCAAAACGGCACCAATTTGGCGTATCTAAACCACCCGATTAGATTCCTTGTATCAGGAAGAAGAATATGTATCAATCTGTTATTGGCGAACTATGCATTGGGAAACATATATTGCAATAAGTGACAAATTAAGGGTCAGACGACAAAAGTTGCTGATATATGTCTCACCCCCAACTTGTGTCAAAGTTTTCAAAAGTTGTAAATTTCATGATTGACACAACATTAGTTGGAAATGATACACCACACTTAGGTTGAACTTGTTCTAAATGTTTGAGTTTCCAGCCAGTAATTTGTGGTGAATATGTTGTTTTAGACCAATATCAGCATATTTTGTTTCTAATTTTGGTCAAAAGTGGTATGAAATGGCTATCAGCTGGACAATGTCAAACCTTAGGATGCTATGGCAATATAAAAGTTTGAGTTACTAGTTGAACAGTTCGAAAAGTTCGAATGTAAGGGGCGGGTTTGCAAATTGTATTTCACCAACAAACATGAGCATGAGGAGTTTGTTTGGTTGAAGGGGTGCAGTTGATTCGCTGGGCCCTTGTGTGTGTGATGCACATTTTTTTTTTCAAAGTTAGATTTTTGGAATGTCATTTTCACAACCGCTATGATTCATATAACCCGCACAATATTCACAGCGGCATTAGTTAACACAAAACTTCACGCATATTTACATTGTCTATAAAAATGATGTAAATTGGATTTGAAGTGCCATATTTCCCAAGTTCATATAAAACACTCGTGTTCGCCCAGTGTGATATCCCTTTTGGTCAATCGTACTGTCACAACTGGAACAGACAAAGTATTGCAGTAACAATGCATAACAATCCCTTGATCTATTTCATTCGTTCCCAACAAAAGGATATTGCAGTATTCGCATTATTTCGTGTAGTCCACCATTCAATAGACATGCCTGTGTTAAAAATAATACAAATAACAGAGTGTTGTTTGAGGTTTTGTCCGATGAAATTACATGTCATATCCTATATCGCACCATTTGCTTCATTGCTAAAAAATGTGCACTGGCATGTATAATACACATGATTATGTGACACAAATATCACGTATTTTCATTGTTGAGATCGTACCATGGACCATAATTATAAGAACGCATATACAGTACTACCCCAGTGCGTCGACTAAAATAGATATTAGCAACAAAATCCCCCGACAAATGTTCAAGACTTGTGTTTCACCCGATCTCAAATACGGAATCTACGTCTGGGATCACGCTCCAAATAAAGCAAAAATCCTACTAGACAAGATATATTGTGATATCCATCTGTAAAGAATTTCATGAAAATTTGCCACCCATTTTATCAAGCTTTGGGAAAATAGCATGTGCCAGCTTTTTTTTGACATATCTCATATATATTTTGAAGACCTCTGTCTGTCTGTCTGTTTGTTTGTCTGTATGTCTGTCATTAATACAAATCTACGATTCTCGACCGATCGGGACGAAACTTGGAACTTGAGTGTAGTTTGACCAGGCGGTCGTCGTTGTCGTATTGGCGAGCCCGTGTGCGCCCGTGCAGCGCATGCGCAGACGAGATATCGAAACGGGTGGAGCCATCGACTTGAAATTTGCTATGTGAATGTGTCTTGCCCCGGATACGAATTTTATCGGGTCGCCGAGCCCGTGCGACGCCAGCTTCGCGCATGCGCAGACCAGATCTCGGAAACGGGTGGAGCTATCGACTTGAAATTTGGTATGTGAATGTATGTTGCACCGGATACGAATTTGATCGGGTCGGTGAGCCCGTGCGACGCCAGCTTCGCGCATGCGCTGACCAGATCTCCAAAACGGGTAGAGCTATCGACTTGAAATTTGGTTTTTGAATAGCCCGGACAACGTCGGGCTCATCGGCTGGTCTCATATATATTTTGAAGACCGCTGTATGTTTGTCTGTATGTCTGTCTGTCTGTCATTAATACAAATATACGATTCTCGACCGATCGGGACGAAACTTGGTACGTTTGTGTAGTTTGACCAGGCGGTCGTCGTTGTCGTATTGACGAGCCCGTGCGACGCCAGCTTCGCGCATGCGCAGACGAGATCTCGGAAACGGGTGGAGCTATCGACTTGAAATTTGCTATGTGAATGTATCTTGCCCAGGATACCAATTTTATCGGGTCTACGAGCCCGTGCGACGCCAGCTTCGCGCATGCGCAGACGAGATATCGGAAACGGGTGGAGCTATCGACTTGAAATTTGGTATGTGAATGTATCTTGCCCCGGATACGAATTTTATCGGGTCGCCGAGCCCGTGCGACGCCAGCTTCGCGCATGCGCAGACCAGATCTCGGAAATGAGTAGAGCTATCTAAATTTGGTTTTTGAATAGCCCGGACAACGTCGGGCTATCTCATATATATTTTGAAGACCTCTATTTGTCTGTCTGTCCTTTATAGAATCGAAAACGGCTGGCTCGATTGAGTTCAAACTTCATATCTAAGGATAAAATCGCACGGACACTGTCGGCGTCGCGTTTTGGAGAAGATCAGACCACCCGTTCTCCACTCTCAGTCACAAAAACGGCACTGCGGTGATTAATCAAGTGATAATTTAATGAGCGTTTGTTTTGACGCATCGCTATAAAGAGCGTTTGTTTACCATTCAACGTTATTAGCATCTGCAGAGTGATATACGGGAACTCGGAAACGGGTGGAGCTATCGACTTGAAATTTGGTTACCAGATCTCGGAAACGGGTGGAGCTATCGACTTGAGATTTGGTTTTTGATTAGCCCGGACAACGTCGGGCTCATCGGCTAGTCTACTATATATTTTGGGACTGCTGTCTGTCTGTTTGTTTGTTAGCAATGGCCGGGAAAACTGCCCGACGGATTTCGACGAAATTTTACACCTAGGGATACTTTTATCCGGGGAGTGTTTTGAACGGGTCAAATCGTGACTCCTACATGACCTTGACCTTAAAAATGGTCAATTCGAGGTCAAATCGCGCCTTTCGACGGATTTCGATGTTAGATCCACAGAGGTTGAAAGTCCGGATGAAAGCAGAGGGGAAACATCCCGGACGAAGTCGGTCACCCTGCTAGTTATACGTCCATGGTGTAACCAAGGAAGTATATTGTTTTTCTATTGTGGCTGTTTTCCGTTTATTTGGAAATACTCGGAAACTAATTACAGTAGGAACGCGAATGTAGGCATCTAAGGTCTGCTGAAAAAAAATGTATCCGGATTTCGGTCCAATGATTCAGTACTGAGTTATCGCACTTTTACGATTATTTTTCATTATTATTAGTATTATTAATATACTCCACGATTTTGCAACGCCCTAATATCTGAAAGTATGAGGTGTAGCAAACTGAAATTTAGTACGTATGTTGGGGCTAATAAGTTCTAACCAGTGTTGTATAGACACTATTTTTTTTGTACATAAATGAGTACTGGATCATGCTTATTATATGCCAGGGCCCAGTTTCATGAAAGCAACTTATGACATAGTTGGGACTTAAGATGGTCAACAGTTCAAACTTCAGTCATAAGTGCGTTTCACGGACAAGGTCCTAACTTAAGATGGTCTTAACTTTGGTCTTAACTATAAGTCTGGGGTGAGGTGTCTTAAGATAATCCTAAAGTTAAGACCCAACTTATTATCCGCCTAATTATTCGGAAAGATGGATGGGATCTAGTGCATGTATATTAGTATAAACACATTTAACTGAATATAATCTTGCGAACACGGAGGGATGTTTCAGAAAAGGTAGTTATTAATAACCAACTGACAGTGGTTTCGCGATTGGCGGTGTGTCCAAATCTAACTGTGAACCACCAAGACCCGACTATACGTTTCTAGCTATTTCCACAGACTTGGACATCACTTGTTTTAAATGGAGACATGAATCATTCGAGCTTCCAAATTATGTCTACGTAATTTGAAACAATATAAGATCGATTGACAAGTACATGAACTATTGACATATCGGCTTGATATGCTCTGAAAAATACATGACATGGCCACAGCCATTTCCCAGCTGTGTTCAACGTTTCACAAATAAATTAAATAAACGCTCTTTATCCAAACCATATTAGTAATACAAAATAACGCAGAACGCTCTTTTCGGTTCCACGTCGTACACATGGTGTCGTTTGTTAGGGACCCGAACACCTTGTTAATTTTTTTGTGTGATTGCAATGCGTCTTTCTGGGGCATATAATGCCCGCAGTAAGATAGTTCAAGTATTGTTCCATTTCGAAAGATTGATCGCTGTTATGCTTGTATAATATAGGTATCACATTGATATGTTAATTGTGTCGATGCTATGCGATATTTTGGTAAGAACAGCGTATATATGTGTGCAGGATAATGATACGTAACAAGCCCCGGTATATTATAATAATCCACGCACGTGATTCAAATATCTCAGATCAATTCTATATTTATTGCACTGTTTTAACTTTGAAACGATAAACAAATAGCATATGTAGTATTATATAGTATAAATTACAGGCATTTAGCATATGTGTCAACAGAAGCTGAGCAGATTAAAATCATCCGTATATATATATATATATATATATATATATATATATATATATATATATATATATATATAGCTATAGCTATATATATATATATATATATCTATATATATATATATATATATGGCTTCCATATAAATGTATCTGTCGGACTAAAATACTGCCTATATGGAACTAATATTCACATTAGAGTAATATAAATAAAGAGCTTTTCGTGTTAGTATTCCATGATTGTTGGCAATTAATAAAGAGCGTTTCGCTCGGCGCTTGCGCCGTGCTGCCATTCCATGCTTGAATCCAAATGAGCAAATATTCGGTTCCCAGCTGCATAAATAGATCTATGTTTCAAAGGGACGTATAATGTATTCGAACCCAATGCTATAGGAACCCCAAAGGAGCGAACATATACAGGCACTTGACTCAGTTGAACATGCTATACATGTGAAGGTTCATCTCTAACTTTATGGTGTTTATATGTCCCTTTAACACATTGAATCCCGTTCTCTTATTGTATGATAGGCATTAGTATTTAGCTATGAATGGAAACTGAATAAAAAAAGCACATGCAGTTAAAAGGCGCATACTGTACTTATATATGTACATGTACCAGCCACTATACTGATTATCGCCCTTTCATTGCAATATCCTAAGTATGCTTAGACACGCCCTAATATCTAAGACCAGACAAAGCACCTATGCATATGCATGTCACACATATAAACCCGACAGTTTGTGAATTCTCGTAACCTGATTGATAATTGTTACCTGGGAAACATTTAATGTTACGTGGACCATGCACGATTTCAATCTAATTTCCCCCCAAAAAATGCAATCTTTTTATTTATCGTATTTCAGAGGAAAGAAAAGGAGAGGTTAGAGAAGATTAAGGTCGTTTCTGAGAAACCCGACACCGTTATGGCTATAGAGTCACTAGCAGAAAATATGAAGGCTGTTGATGAGAATAGACAGAAGAGACTGAATGAAATAAAAGAGAAAAATCGTATGCGCGAAGAAAGGGCGCTACTATATATCATACACGGAACCAATATTTTCGGAACATAGCTGTAATAAATGGACGCGGACCAGTCTAAAAGCGCGGGAACTTAACTTCCTACTTGAGATGGAGTTAAGACTGTTTTATGAAACGCGTTCGTGAAACGGAAAATATACATCATAAAATTCACCTTACGTCTTAGTAGCATGTTATATTTACTTCTCCGAAACATGCCGAGCGTTACTCTTTAACATTTTAACATGTCTGGGACTATATACAACACACAACGCGCCTATTTTATAAGCAAATTTAAATTTTGAGACAGTGCAATTTTTTTGGGGGATTGGGTGGGATTCGTACCCCGGCCCGTGACGGCGAGTGCGCCTTGCGACGCAAAGTCCGACGTCAATACCACACGGCCACCGAAGCGACCCCAAAAAATGAAGCTCAAATGACCGCTGTATTCCGACGTCGCACTTAGGACACTATATGCACATTTTAGGTCTCTATTATATGTAACCATACTAGATATGGTGCAGTAGCATGTTATATTTACGTCTCCGAAACATGCCGAGCGTTGCTCTTGGGTGGGATTCGAACCCCGGGCCGTGACGGCGAGCGCTTTTTGCGACTAAAAGTCCGACGTCAATAACACACGGCCACCGAAGTTACCCCAAAAAGGAAGCTCAAATGGCCGCTGTATTTACCGACGTCAATACCACACGGCCACCGAATTTGCTTCTAACATAGGCGCTTTGTGTGTTGCATATAGTCCCAGACATGTTAAAGAGCAACGCTCGGCATGTTTCGGAGACGTGAATATAACATGCTACTGTGCCATATCTCCTTATATGGTTACATATAATAGAGACCTAAAATGTGCATATAGTGTCCTAAGTGTGACGTCGGAATACAGCGGTCATTTGAGCTTCCTTTTTGGGGTCCCTTCGGTGGCCGTGTGGCATTGACGTCGGACGTTGAGTCGAAAGGCGCGCTCGCCGTCACGGGCCGGGGTTCGAATCCCACCCAATCCTCCAACAAATTTGCACTGTCTCAAAAATTAAATTTGCTTTTAAAATAGGCGCCTTGTGTGTTGTATAGTCACAGACATATTAAAGAGCAACGCTCGGCATGTTTCGGAGACGCAAATATAACATGCTACTGTGCCATATCTCCTATGGTTACATATAATAAAGACCTAAAATTTGCATATAGTGTCCTAAGTGCGACGTCGGAATACAGCGGCCATTTGAGCTTCCTTTTTTGGTTCGCTTCGGTGGCAGTGTGGTATTGACGTCGGAATTTGAGTCGCAAGGCGCGCTCGCCGTCACGGGCCGGGGTTCGAATCCCACCCAATCCCCCAAAAAAATGCACTATCTCAAAAATTTAATTTGCTTATGTCTTAGATTAAGTCCATCTTAAGATCATCTTAAGTCCTTGCTTCATGAAACTGTGGTTGTTTCTTTGATTGTCTACCCTGTTTCAGACTGATTTCTCCTTTCTTGGTGACGTCACCTGTTGAGTCATCTAGCCATATTGTGACTGGATGTCGAAATCCAACATTCCATTCCGGTTGCGCTATACATCCGGCATGTCAAGTATGTGAGCCTATGTGCTGGACAATAATGGTTGTTTTCTTACACGAGACGATTTATTAATCGTTTATTACACACACACTTCATCACCCTTAATAACATACAACACCAAATAAAATTATTTGCAAAACAATTTGAACAGCCTATAACTCGAATAGTCACCCCCTTTTACCAAATAATTTCATTAAATTGCTTAAAAACTAAAATTTTAATCGACATTCCAACTTCTACTGTAGCACACAGAAAATGGCAAGTGTTATTTCCCGACAAAATAATTAATTGGTGTAAACTGGATAAACTTCCTTTTCTCACGACGCCTGACACAAAGCTGCAATGGCTACAATTCCGAATAAATTCACGAATATTATCAACTAATAAGTTTCTCAAAATGTCCAATTTACGTCAAGATGATAAATGTGACAGATGTAAAAGCGAGACAGAAGAAATCTCCCGCATATTTTGGAACTGTTGGCACGTTCAGGAATTCATAAAGGAACTCAGCGAATGGGGTAAAATTAACAGCATTGATCTCTGTCCCCAACAAATGACAATGATTCTCGGCTCTTCACCAACGGATCCGAACTTTACAACTAACATGATATGGCTCCTAATTAAACAATACATATACAGGACTAAATTCAAGCCAATTAAAGTTTTCCTCAAAGAGTTGAATTATAGAATACCAATGTGAGAAGTATACCGCACGATGCCAATCGAAACAAGAAGAATTTTCGAAAAACTGGTTCATTTTAGAAAAGGCTTTACATGTATAACATGTACACACGAGTCAACACCAATCAACTTGAGTGTCCTGGAAATTATCTCTTCACCAATTCGAAAACTCACTTAGTTAATATACCCGGAAATACGATACCCCCCCCCCCCCCCAATATCACAATGCCGTATATGGTTAGATGTCGTACCGATACGCCGTACACAGGAACAAAGTTCAAGGATCTAAAATCTGAATTAATATATAAAAATGAACATATATTCGATTTATTTCAATTTTCATGTCAGTCACTGGGAGTGCATATGGTGTACGAAAGACATGAAAATGAAGTGCGTGAGATGTGAGCGAATTGGAAGAATGTCATGTGATATATAATTATGTGTACCTCTGTTTATATTTTCATTCCTTCATTGATGTATGTTTATTCAAATAAAAAAAAGCCTGTTGAGAACAAACTAAACAGACAACCTATATTGTTTTGTGGCCGCATTATTGTCAAAGGACATGTATGTTCAATGTTGCTTCATTTCACGAATTTCAGTTGAAATCCACAAACCCATATTTTACAATTGAGGGTCAAATTTAGGCAAGATTTAACTTAAGTACTGTTGGAAAAAAAAAAAATTGTCTAAATCGTGATAATATGACAATTTTCAGGTTGCAACCAGTTGCTGTTTCTGTAAAACAGGTCAAAACTTATTTTTAGGAAATAAATGAACCAACGTGAAAACATAAACATTGAGTGAAGTTTTGCTATATATTAGGACATGCAACAACCTGCCTGCCGAAACTCAAATACATGAACACATCTAGGTGTGGGTAATATAACATTCATACTTGTTTAACTTAAAATACTCTTGCCAAATCATGCAAACGATACACACCTCTTCCATAACCTCATAACAATGAAAATCGTGCTCGCAAATTACGTTTACGTTTGCTCATATATTATAGCTATAATTTAAGTGTTCTATGTAATAAATACCACATAGATCTCAGTTTTAGTAGGAGTGTTAAACCCATACAACTGTAAACAAGACAACGTGTCAGAAGAAATAGAAGCTGTACAATGTCTCCGTCCAACGCACAGAATAGATCATCGAGGGAAAAAGATGAACAAAACTTCTCACTCCTAATATAAAATCAAGGATGGTTTCGTATTCACAATCGACATAATTATGTAATTTGCTGTCCGTGCTCCGTGTTTCCCCTCCATTGGCCACGCACCACTCCAATTCGAATTCCACTGGCCTTTGAAATAAGAACTTGAGCATCCACTCCTGTCAGTTTATGTTCGTCAGACATCATTTTGTCCTTGCAGCCTGCTAGGCGCTAAGACGTAACGATATTGTAGTATGTACAAAATAGAGAAATCCTACACAAAAACATATTTAATACAACAATTAAAATCTATGATTGTCACCACGCCACATAAGGCTAGTTGTATCTCAAAACATAATTTGAAGAGATGAGTCTTCTACGACCTTATCAATGCCGTTTCAGTGTGGTAGCAAACAGCGGCATTGACGTCATTGTCGTCTTGACTAACAATAATGATAGAATTGTCCATATAACATACCATTACACGAACAAACTTTGTTTCTCCTCAAAGCGGTCATTTTTCATCCGGATTGCGGCATGTGCTTCCTCTCTATCTCCATCCCTTCTCGTGTATCGATTCTGGTTTGTCTGTGCTTGATAAAAACTTCTAAAACTGTCGAAAGATACGGAGCTGCCCTTGCAGCATGCTAGGCGCTAATACGTAACGTAATCGTTCAGTTTAACTCAATTGTAACGACGTAACGATGTAGTCGGTCGTGAGTTGTGTAAATGGCGCTAAATATATATGTGTTATATCCCAATACAGGGTTGGGACACCGTTTGACCGCCCGCCATGCCCGTTCAGTAGTTAAAAATCCCGTTCAGCAGTTCAGCTGCTGCAGTTTAGCAAATTCTCGCGAACCCAGTTTAACTCAATTACAACGATATCAGCAGAGTATAGGTTGTGCAAATGACTTGTAATCAATGGGCCAACTACAGGGAGTGAAACCAATTTGACCGACATCCACCACAGTTAAACAGTTCAAAATCCCATTCAGCACTGTATCGGGTACAGTTCAGAAGATTCTCCCGAACGCAGATTTACATATTTTTAACGAAGATAGTATACATGTATACATTGAGAGCTGCTATTACCTGGTGCATTATGGGAATTTAAAAAAACAACAAAAAACTAAAAAGTCTACCCCCCCCCCCCTTCCCTACCCTAATTTGTTGCCATCCGTTACCAAAAATGAAGGTATTATTTTAATTGGACTTAGCATTATTTGTGTGCAATTAATCGACTCTGATAACTGATACGGCATTTCTAAAAATGTTGTTGTTGGAATCAGATTATATGAGGACCATCAAATCGGATTGATTGCCTTTAATAATGGAAAAGGTTAAAAGACAGGGAAACCTATTTCGGCCCTGTTTGATCCAGTTTAAGTCCTAGAATCCACTGACCTACAGTAGAGCTCCATTGGTCTAGTTAAATAAATTAATCTGGCTATTAGCGAGCGGAGGGTCACTAATATGCCAGAGGGCTGTTAATAATTCCTGGAGGGCCGTTGATAAACCATAACGCCCTCCAAAATAATGTTATTGGTATATGTATATTATTACCACTTTAGAGGGCGTTCTCTAGTAGATTAACTGTATTTTACCTGCATGCACGGTAAGATTCCATAATTTTGAGGCGAAGTTGACTGGCATTGGGCATTAATGAAACTTTTTTTCGCTTAAGCGCAATTAAAAAAACTCTATATTTTCAATTGCGCTTTGAAGAGTGCATTTGAATTACGCTTAAGTGAAAATATTGATCACCATAAACCAAACCCCAATAATTCTTATAGAATAAAGTGTTATGCATTACACTTAAGCGCAATTAGCTATTAAGTGTGAATTTGGCCACCCATACAGAATACCCTGACCAGGTTGTGCCCACTTCTGGCGCTACTAGCACGAGAGACCATAGATCATGCCATGAATCTCTTCTCTTCCCATAGAGATCATATTCCACAAGTACGGGGAACTTTTTGAAGTTTTGACAGGGAACCTTACCGGTATAAAGTCGAAAAAATACAGCAGGGGTTATATTTCTTAGTTATGACCTATTCCTTGATAATGTACTTCACTGTACGTGAAGGTTCCAACTGGAAATTGCATGCTTTTCTGTGACTTGTGTGAGCCGATATCGCAATAAACATAAAATTATTTACCCAGGAGAAATTACATAATTGTAAGCAACACAAAGCAAAATCGTTCACAAAGTCACTTAAATCGGGAAATTTCAAGTTGGGACCTTCACGTACATTGAAGTATATTATTGTGGAACAGCTAATAACTAATAAATATATTCCCTGCGTTATTTTGTGGACTTTATAAGGTTACCTGTCAAAACTTCAAAAAGTTCCCATATTTTGTACTGGTGGAATATGATCTCTACAGACGTTAGCCAGAGACAAGATTCATGAATCATGGCATAATATAGAGATACCAGTAAGCTGCGGGTGGCGAACAGTCATATTACATAGGAATCGATATTCGCCACCCGGGTGGTGAATAGCGTTTATATTTGTTCTTTATTTGCTCCATATACGGGGAGTATGATGATCTCGAGCATCGGGAATAATGATATTCAGTCCTAACCCAAAATTATGTGGGTTGGGTTGCAATATGGGAAGAGGGGGTTTACATAACATGTTTTTTTTCATCTAACACTGGAACTTCAAATACAATCTAGAAGCATATTTTCCTTGTGCATTAGATGTACGGATGTTTGTATTATATTAGGTGTTCATTGAATCGCAAGTGCACACTCTCTACGTTTAGAAGTACATTTCGGACAAATCTCTGTGACCGGCATTTGAGATGGGGTGGGGGTGGCGAATAACATCGTTCGTAAAACTCCGACGTCAGTTAACTTTCGTTCTTTGTGCTTTAACCCTATTCTGAAAACTTGGATGTCAGATGAGTTTCTTTTATGCATTAGATTAGATGATCCTTCAATCATAAACATAATTTTCTGGAAGTGGAATTCCGAAAACAATCTGCGATCTGAATTGGTTGGGATGGGAGGGGTGGCGAATAACTTTATTCTTAAAACTTGGACGGCAGATGAGTTTCTTGGTATGTGCATTATAATAGACGATCCTTCAATCATAAACAATCATTTTATAGAGAAAAGAGTTATCCCCCCAACCAATTAAGATTACATATTTGTTTTCGAAATTCAACTCCAGAAAATGATTGACTGATTGAAGGATGGTCTAATCTAATGTATAAAATAAGAAACTCATCTGGCATCCAAGTTTTAACAATAAATCATCCAAGTTTTAAGAATAAAGGTACTTCCAGTTCTATAAAATTATTGTTTATGATTGAAGGAGTGTCTAATCTAATGCACAAAATAAGAAACTCATCTGACATCCAAGTATTAAGAATAAAGTTATTCGCCAAATCCCACCCCACCCACCAACCAATACAGAATTTCATATCGCAGATTTTTATTCGCAATTCCACTTCCAGTATATAGTAGATGATATGTTTGTGAATGAAGGATCGTCTAATCTAATGCACAAGGTAAGAAACTCATCTGACATCCAAGCTTTAAGAATATTTACTCGCCACCCCACCCCCACACCAACCAATTCAGATCGCAGATTTGTGTTCGCAACCCAAGTTCCAGTTCCATAAAATAAAATGATTGTTTATGATTGAAGGATCACCCGTCTAATATAATAGCTTTACTATATCTGGCCTCTTTTCCATCTGGCCGGTCGATTTTCCGGCCACTCGGGTTCAAATGGTCAAGTTCTAGCTGTTGAAGATTTGTAACTTCATCATACTCATCTTCCGTTAATACCTTTCTTTTCTTTTCTAATATTTACCCATGCATCGATCTTCATACAGTGCATACTAGTCACAATATATTGATCAGTGTTTGAAAGCTTGGCTACTGGTAGGTAGCTGAACAGGAAATGTCTCGGATTACTTTATTCATACACGTACGTGTAAGTGACAATAAAACATTAACTGTCTTCATCCTGCCAGCCAACATAATGTGTATCAGATAAGAATCTTCATATGAATGCTACAGAAGTAGAACACCCATGTTCAACCCTTCCATGACTGGAGCTTCCTGACATTTTGGGAAAACCCTGTGCCAATGCATTCTCTTACATATGCAAGCCTCGCATATATAAGAGAATGCATTAGTCTAACAATATTTTCCTTGACATTGCCTTGCCAGTAAGCCAGTGCATTTTCTTATATATATAAAATAATGCACTGACATAGGATCTTTAATGCAGGACCCGCGCATCTAATGTCATGAAAGGGATAACTGGTCCTGCTTAATTGCTCTGATATTGGAGGGTCCTGCTGAATTGCTATGATGTTGATGGGGCAAAATGATGCTGTTAAGAAAAAAGTCCCGTCATTTTGGGGGTGTTTGGCTATTCCGAGCGATTTGAGAAAAAATCCAGTGTCAATATGAAACATTCAAGAACAGATATATTAAAAAAGTATTTTGATAATGACTGTGCTGGTATTTTGGCATCTTTTTAACTCATTGGGAGTAATTTTCAAAAATACATTAATTCTACTTTTGGCATTAAATGAAATCTTGTTTCGTGGGGTTCGTTCTAAAACTATCTTCAAAATTCCATTAAACCGCTCCAGGATCCAGCCGTTATATGACGGATAGGTTGTAAGCCATTCTTTCTTTCACTCTACTTATGTTGAAAAACGGAAAGGCCGTAAGGCCCGTCAGCCAGTGCTCCATTCTGACTTGTTATTGTCATTCCGGAGGGTTATGTGTGATTTTCGTTGACCCGGGCAGATGTGTTACCTTGTCAGGCACCCACTTATCTGTATTGGTTAACCTATAAAAATAATGACTGCGACCAGAATACCCATCTGCATGTTAGCGCATTCAGTGGAGAAAAATTGCCCATTATTGTAAAACTTTCCTCAATTTTTTAACATGCCACATGTTTGGTAAATGTTGTGGAAAAATCATAAAATGTTCAATAATTTCCAGTTGCATTATAATTTGCAGAAAAATCATGATGTTTTCAGTTATTTGCACGACGTTGTGATAAAAATATGAGGAATGGAGACAATTGTCTTTCGTGTAATATATTTGCATATTTCCCTGATTTTGCATACAACTTTAAGGTGTTACATCTAAGCAGGTAGCATGTTTGATTACCAGCCAAAGCTTCATTTCAGACCTCTAAAACATTTGGAGCTCAATTCCACCAAGTCAAGTTTGAGCTATTAGCATGGGTTGGTGTCCGTCATCCACCTGTGTGTCCGCCATTCGTAGCCCGTCCGCCCATCAACAATTTTGCTTAGCACACCCTACAGGTCACATCTCTCTTCCGATCATCACCAGACTTTACATGGGGTGACCTTTAGATGGGAGCCATCAATATTGTGTGGAAAGCCCTTTTTAATGTATACATTAACCTGATGTGGAACTCTCGGGTAGGGTATTTATTTTAATGAATATTGACCCAAACTGACAACTCACACACCGTCATCTGACGTACATGATTGTACTAATTAAATAAAATGGCTCTTGGTGGCGAAATCATTTGTGTTTGTTTATCGCTGATAGTTGCGTCTCGAAGCCAGATGCAAATATTTGCAATTGAGCGTAGATCAGACGATGTTTTCTATGGAGTAGTATGTTAGATTTCTTTGAATTTTCAGGAAATGTTAGTTGAATGCTACATGTATATTCCCCAGTTTGGCATAACACCTGAACAAGTCCATAACATATATGTCTTTAAGCCATCTTGGATTTCAAATTTGAAGCAGTCAGCACACCCTACAGATCTCATTTATGGGATAATTGTTTTGAAAATTTAAAGGCATGTTTAGGATCGCCTCTAGATGGGAGCTACTAGTATCAAATTTTAACAATTTTCGATGAAACACATGGCAGAAACACAGCCATCTTGGATTTTACTCTTTGCATGACTAAATTCTTTGCCATACCCTACATACCACATCCCTCATCTGATAATTACCAAACTTCATATGGATCTGGCATTTTTTGTATTGGGACCAATCATTTGGTTAAAATTTGTATTTGTTATGACTTCACTGCTTCTTTCTGGGACATATAATGCTCAAACCGGGGATATCATGTGGCTTACACAGTTATTATATTACTAAAGAGAACATGAAAAAATAGAACAATATTTGTCTTATTTTGAATATCAAATATTATCCACTATTGATGAGATTCGGAATGTTGAAACCATTGTTTGTAAGCAATCTACTGTCATAATAACCAATGTTTATGTCTATCGCAACGATCAATACTTCAAAACACAGAGAGCATAGATTATGGTCATTGTGCATTTCGTCATTAACTTATCTTCAACAGTGTTGGCAACATGCAAGTCAATCTACATTATTTTCTTAATATTAAAAACAAAAGAATACCATACATTATTTGTAGCACTTGGCATAAAGTTTCTGGCAAATGATCATCGGAATTATATAACACTAGCTGGTGGACTCGACTTCGTCCGGGCTGTTTCCCCTCTGCTTTTCGTCGAATTGCGCGATTTTACCTTGAATTGACCATTTTGAAGGCCAATGTCAGGTCGAGGTCACGATTTGACCCGTCCAAAACACTCCCCGGACAAAAGTTACCGACAAAAGTACCCGTCGAAATCCGTCAGGTTTTACCCGATTTGACCTTTAATTGGCCATTTTGAAGGTCAAGGTAGGTTGTGGTCACGATTTGACCCGTCCAAAACACTCCTCGGACAAAAGTAAGCCTATGTATCAAATTTTGTCGAAATCCCGTCAAAATTCGCGATTTGACCTTGAATTGACCATTTTGAAGGTCAATATCACATCATGGTCACGATTTGACCCGTCCAAAACACTCCTCGCACAAAAGTAACCCTTGGTTTCAAATTTCGTCGAAATCCCGTCAAAATTCGCGATTTGACCTTGAATTGACAATTTTGAAGGCGCCAAGGTCAGGTCGGGGTCACGTTTTGACCCGTCCAAAACAGTCCCCGGACAAAAGTATCTGTAGGTATCAAATTTCGTCGAAATCCGTCTGGCAGTTTTACCGGCCATAGCTAACAGACAAACAACAAACAAACAGACAGAAGTCCCAAAATATATAGTAGATTCTATTCTCCTATCGAGTGCTTTGATTGCCTTTAATAAAACATTTTATACCATAATTACCTGTTCTATTGCGTGTGTAACACATATTTTGTAAATTTCATCTTTACATCCTAATGTGGGTATACAGCTTCCTATTGTGGATATAAATTTCTACTGTGGGTGAAAATTTTCCAACGTAATTGCGTGTGTTAGAGCTACTCAATCGATCAGGCACTCCTAACTTACTATTTCTTTGGCTTCGGGGGTAAACATATTTGATTCGAGTCGAGAACCCACCCATCCAAGCTCAGAGTGATCAGCTTTCGATTTTTGAAGTTTGTTATTTCTCGAGATGTGTAATAACATGTGGTCCAGAAACATGTGCTCAAGCGGAGAGATGGGTAACTCTAAAATGAGGTGGTAATAAGGTCAAATTTCGTGCTACTTTAGTGATAATACAGCCATATTTTGTTGAAAAATATGTTGATAAATAACTAGTTTGGGAAAATTTATGCCACAGTTGACAGTTGTTAGCATTATTTTGTCTGATAACTAAAGCGTATTTTGAAGAAATGTCGTAGTTGTTGTATCTTGATTGTATGGGGACCGTCTGATCGGATTGAGTACCTTTAACTAATAAATAGTTAGATTATAAGACATCATTCTGAGGTAAGATGTAACTCTTTCCGGTGTATATAGCATTATGTAAAACTAAAATGGACAACAAATCCCGCCACTGGATCTTGGCATAAAGTCTGTTATAGAAAGATATATTCATGGGGTATCGGTGTAAAACAGGATTATCCCAACCGTCGAAGGAAACTACATGTATGGTGGAGAATGATATCTACAGGTAAACCAGGTTAAGATTCGTGTCATGACCTACAGTAATGCCCTCAAAATTCCGTTCCGCATTGTCACTAGATAAGTATTCAAACTTTCCACAAATTTAACACTGAATTCGATTCAAATGTTCTCACTTTACCTCCCCATTAACCCTTTCTATACTCAGCCCTGGGAATTGAGGAAAAGATGCTTAAAGGTATTCAATCCGATTCGATGGTTCCCATATCATCAGATTACAGCAATAACAACAACAACATCTTTTGAAATGCCGCTTCAGTTATCAGAATCGAATAATTGCCCAAAAATAATGCCAACCACAGTCAACGTTAACTATAGCAAACATTGCCAAAACATGTTATTTATCAACATTTTGTTCAAGGAAAGTTTGCAGCTTTGTCAATTATCTGACTCAAAAAAGCCACTTGGTTTTAGAGTTATCCATTTTCATCTGCAATTTGGTCCATCTTATCGTCAATTGTTTACTGGGCCACTTAAAATTATCGGTGGTGAAACATAATAGAGTTTAAACATCGATATCTGATCACTCTGAACTTTGATGGGTGGGTTCCTCGACTCGAATAAAATATTTTTTACCCCCGAAGCCAAGGCAATAGTAATTTGCGAGCATTAATTCGGATTATGCATCTTTAAGAAATATTTTTGCCAAGGTGGAAGAATTGGTCTGGGCAAAAATGTATTTACCTAGGCAATTTTGCAGCAATCTGCTTTTTGTAACAATATATAAATTTCAAATCAATATTAACCTTCCAACCCAGGTACGATATTTTATTATTATGTAATTCACTCATATTACTATCATCTACATTACTTAGTTATTTTGGGGAATATTGATTCCAGGCCACTATTCAACATATATGCACAAATTCCCAACCATCTTCTAAAGCGTGTTCTTATAGTTAATACGCCTGTGTCATGAATTTTCTCGGAAATTCATCGAAAAGCTCTCAGTGAGCTTTCCGATGAATGGCGACAAGCCATATTTCCGTCTAAATCCTGAAAAAATACCCATAATTCTGCTGTGGTTAAGGAGACAATTATTTAGGGCATTACTGTATTTGCCCATCTTTAATATTTGTTAACTCCATTGTTCAGTGGTTCAGCTCTGGATGCACCAAGTCAGTGCTACATACAGCGTATCTAATCTCAACTGTCTGTACAGAGGCAGTAAAAAAATTGTGATGGTGGATCCATCTAAATATGAGGACAAGGTAAGCCTTCACGGTCACTTGCAGTAATGTCCTAAATAAGCGACCTCTAAATATGGCTTGCTGCCATTAATCAGAAAGCTCTCAGTGAGAGCTTTCCGAAGAATGACAACAAGCCATATTTCCGACTAAATCCTGAAAAATTTCCCATAATTCTGATGTGGCTAAAGGGTCATATACTTCGGGCATTACTGTACCTCATGGTCAGTTATTCAAGTACCCTTTGGCTCATAGCCTGTGTGTTGTATTTGTCAGACCAAACTGATATGATTTTATTTGATTTTTGTATTGGCAATGACATATATGAATGCATATGTTTAAAAATGATTGAATTTTTCCTAACCACAAATAACTTGTATATTGGATGTAAATATTATTTGGGTTCATGATGGATAGTTGCCCTGGGATGTTTTCAAGTCTGCGAAAGGTTGAACAAAATGATGTTAGCTCTATGAGGTTAAATTTAAATTATATAATTATGTTCTGTAAATATTAATCACTAGCAGGGTTACCCGGCGTTGCCCATGTTAATGCGATGAGAAACCCTCTGTATGTTGTGGATATTTGTTGGGGAAAGAGAATGCTCTTGCTTAAAAGTGTTATACGTTTTCTCATAAATTGTATATTCAAATAGCATCATAAAACATGATTATTACAGTCCTGGGATATAAGTAGTGGCTCACCTTGTCAATTGTCATTCTGTTTGTCGCGATTAATCTGTTCCAACAATAATGAAGTATGTATTTATTTACAGCTGCGTATACATTAGACGTTATAATATGATACATGAACATCACAAACACATTAGTTCGATAAAAGATGATAATTGGGTTTTAAATATTGAGATGTATCAATCAATTTAGTGGGTTGGACTAAGTTCTCGAGGACACCTGGCTATCTCCATGAAGATACAGATGTTTCAAAGAAATTTTCAGGTGCTCCTCTGTTCATGGTGCTATATATTGGCTAAATATTCTCTGTTTTAACGAAATGTTGATGCGCATAAATATTAGCTACATGTGCCAGGCACAGAGCGAGATTTTGAGTTGTTTATGTCAGTCGAGGAGTCTGTTATAAAACCCTTGTCAGATGTGCAGTATTGGGAGGATCCTGAAAAGTCTTATGCTATACTAACTGCATTTTCTTGTATATCAGAAGAAACTATATTTGACTGCACACTGTGACCACTATTTTTGAACAGGCCTTCCATATCTCCTGACAAATTGTAACTTTTTGTGGAAACTGTATTGAATGGAACAGACTAAATTTTGTTATAATATATATGCAATCCTCTGACGGTTCGGGGTCTCGCAGGTTGCACGAATATATGTATCTCTTCAATAGAATGATAAATATACGTTTAATGCTTCTTCTATGTATCTCTTTTTGCTAGCTCATTTTGTGAATGCCCTGATTGCTTTTCCCATATAAATATGACAGTTAAGAAGATATAATTGTTCAAGTGACTTAAGTGGGTCACCATATGTCGGGATTGTGAAATGTGAACGTCCAAAACTACTTAAAATGACATGGAGATGGCCTGGGTGACTGTATATAACTTATATGTGGATAAAGGCGAATAGCAATCTTATCAATGAAAGTGCATATCCGCTCGCCATCCGCGACGCAAACGACACCAAATATGATTTAATTCATGGTATATCATTAGAGAAAAACGTGTATGAATTTGGTGGAAATTGGTGCCAAATAAATTTGTACCAGCGTCTGCCTCTTTTGATTTGATAATCAGCAACTAAACAAATTCTGAGAATAGTTATGACCCATATCTCTCACCCAACCGACAGCAATTTGACGTCTTTAAATCACACGACGATATTCCTCGTATCATAGAGAAGAATAATATATCAATTTTGTGGAAATTTGGGCTAAAAATAGTTTATTAAATCAATTGTTGATGCAACGCTGACTCGAACAACGCCATATTGCGAAGATGATTATGTATTCGTTTGGTGGAAATCGGCGACAAAACTATTTCACGATATATTTTTAATTTTGCCGACCTCCCCCTTTTCTTCCCCTGACACCAACAGCGTCATTTTAGAATTTTTTTACCCGCACCGTTATCTTCCTTGTAAACAGTTACCCCATCACAGATGCATATATATGAAATTGGTGAAAATGGCGAGTATACAAATTCGTATCAAATTTAAGGTCCCCATATCTCTCACCCATAGGGCACAAATTTGGTGTATCACAGAGAAGAATATGTATCAATCTGGTGGAAATCGGCACTAAACATATAGATATAATTTGTTGTGTCCCTCTCATCTCTATGCACCACTGACTCGAATGGCCAAACTTATGTCATCCTTAAACCACACGATTATACTCCTGATATCATGGAGATGATTGTTTATAAGTTTGGTGATAATCGGCGACTAAACAACTTTTTTTTATCAAATTTGGTGCCAATCCACATCCCCCATCTCTCAAACAAACAGCACCACTATGGCGTCTTTAAATCACACGATTAGATTCCTCGTATCTTGGATAAGAACTTGTATCAATTTGGTGGAAATTGGCGCAAAAAAATTGTGCATCAATTTTGGTGCCCCTTTCCCTTTCAATGCAACCCTGACTCGAATGAGGCCACATTTGACAGATATAACACCATTAGACTCCTCTTATCATGGGGATTATTTTGTATAAGTGTGGTGGCAGTCGGCGACTAAACCAATTATTATCAAATTTAGTGCCCACCCCTCCCAATCTCTCAACCAAAAGACAATAATTTGGCGTTGTTAAAACGCACAATTTGATTCCTTGTATAATGAAGTAGAATATATATCAATTTGGTGGAGATCGGCGCTAAAATTAGTTTTTCAATTTTGGTGCCCCTCTCCCCTTCCGTGCATCCCTGACTCGAACGACGCCACTTTTAAACCACACCGTTGGTTTTTTCATATCATGGGTTTGGCGTTATTAAATCGCACAATTAGATTCCTTATATCATGAAGAAGAATATATATCAATGTGGTGGAGATCGGCGCTAAAATTATTTTTTCAATTTTGGTGCCCCTCCCCCCTTCCGTGCACCCCTGACTCGAACGACGCCACTTTTAAACCACACCGTTGTTTTTTTCATATCATGGGGATGATTATATATAAGTTTGGTGGAAATCGGCGACAGAAAAAAAATCAGTCCCTTCCCCTTCCGGGCACCCTTGACTTTTGCCATATTTAAACCACACCATTAGATTCCTCATATCATGGGGATTATTATATATAAGTTTGGTGGCCATCGGCGACAATTTTTTTCTTCTGCCCCTCCCCCTTTTCTGCCCCTGGCAACAACGGCGTCACTTTAGAAAATTCTAACCCCGACCATTATCTTTCTCGTAAAAAGCTACCCCTAGTAGACCCCTTTGGCATCATCTAGATGGTCCCTTGTGAATTTCTATAGAACACAGACAGACAGACAGACAGACAGACAGACAGACAGACAGACATTCGCAAATATAGATATAGATTGCCTAGGATCACATAAGAATGAAAGTTCCATATAGGAACTCTCTAATTTCTACTAGTAATTATAAAGATGCATAAGCACTCGTAGTCCATAAAATAAAAAGTTTGTAAAACCATCATGGAAAATAGATATATTGTTCTTATTCTATTATTGATAAATCTCCGGCATTTGACAAGTCCAGCAGTATCTCAGAAAAAGTTAACAAAAATCACCTTTGACCCAAAATTCGAGCAGGGGGGCATGATTTAGATCACAACAATGAACTTGAGGCAAAAAATTATTAGGGGTTGAATTTCAATCTGAATTTCGAACTTCAATCCAGATCGAAATTTGCCCAGATTGAAATTCAGATTGAAATTCAAACCTATAGATCGAATAATTTCTCGAAGCTGAGCGTTAGTTTGCTGTATTCTCTTGCGGAAAGAATCAAAAATGCCAAGTTTCAGCTTGATCAAACCATAAACAGTGCCACTTCCCTCCAACACCACACCCAAGTCCAGCGAAATTGTCTAAGTCCAGCAGTTTCTCGGAAAAAGTGAAAAAATCACCTTTGACCCAAAATTCGAGCAGGGGGGCACGATTTAGATCGCAACAATGAACTTGAGGCAAACACAATTAGGGGTTGAATTTCAATCAGATTATGGAACTTCAATCCTGATCGAAATTCGCCCAGATTGAAATTCAAACCTATAGATCGAGTAATTTATCGAAGCTGAGCGTTAGTTTGCTGTATTCTCTTACGGAAAGTATAAAAAATACCAAGATTCAGCTCGATCCAGCCATAAACAGTGCCACTTCCCTTCGACACCTTAATATTGAACGCGAAATTTTCTAAGTCCAGCACCATGGCGAAATATTTTGAATTTTTTTTATTGTGAAATATACCCAACAATCAAACAGCAGATTAGTGGTCCGTGTTCTATGTTCCTACATCGCTCGGATAGTCATAATATAGATTGAGCATATGTTTCGATTCACTTTTCCACTATTGTATATATGGCCTGATTTGTCGAGGCCAATAGCACCATTTCCATGGTCGTGCACAAAATGTGCCAATTTATAATACAGCATATTACATGCCACATTAATGATTATTCTGAGCCCGGAATTTATAGATTCCATCAATTTAGATCGGGTAATTTATTAGAGCAATTGTATCAGTCATAGTTTGAGCAAGCATAGTATATGCCTATTTTGAGCATTTTATATGCGGAATTATTTTGTATTTGCATATTATATGCAACTTTGAATGGCATCACCTGTCTGGGACAGCGCTTCAAATGTAGACATTCGCCCAGATTGAAATTCAAACGTATAGATCGAGTAATATCTCGAAGCTGAGCGTTAGTTTGCTGTATTCTCTTATACGGAAAGTATAAAAAATACCAAGTTTCAGCTCGATCCAGCCAAAAACAGTGCCACTTCCCTTCGACACCTTAATATTGAACGCAAAAGTCCAGCGCCATGGCGAAATTTTTTGAATTTTTTTATTGTGAAATATACCCAACAATCAAACAACAGATTAGTCCAGCAGTTTCTCAGAAAAAGTGAACAAAATCACATCTGACCCAAAATTCGAGCAGGGGGGGGCACGATTTAGATCACAACAATGAACTTGAGGCAAACAAAATTAGTGGTTGAATTTCAATCTGAATTTCAAACTTCAATCCAGATCGAAATTCGCCCAGATTGAAAGTCAAACCTATAGATCGAATAAGTTCTCGAAGCTGAGCGTTATTTTGCTGGCTTCTCTTACGGAACGTATCACAAATGCCTTATGTTTACTTATCGTTTCACTCAAATGAACACAAAGTAATTATACTCTAACTCAAATATCGTTATTATAATATATTCGAACAACAATTAAATTCATATATGTACAATATACATGCATAACCAAACATTAAATTACAATAAATACATCTGAAAATTGAAAAATTAATAATTGTTTTGATCATGGCAAATTCGTCGCAAAAAATAGATATAGAGATGATTTTTGTACAATGTGCTATTGTTGGGTATTTTGCGCTCAGCTTGCAGATATATTGTACGCGACGCTCTGGTGAAAATTCATTTAATAAACTAAGCTGAATCACCTGCTATACTTATAAATGAGTTTGTGTTAACCTAATCACAACCCGCGCTATCCGAATACTTTTTACGATAGCTGTATATATTTTAAATGACGTATAACGCACGCAGCTGCCTGCTCTGCATGGGCACCTTCATTAAAAGAGCGCATGCTACACAACAATCTAATCATTGCGTCTCTAGACCCTCGCGCACTCCTTGCGCTATATGTAGCATCTATCTCAACCCCAGCATTTCGCTTACCAAACAATTTTTCACCGATCGGAGCGAATATATATGCGAGCCTAACGCGAATCCCGATACAATCCTTTAACCTGCCACTACGCCTAATTTGAACATCATAAAACTAACGTTAAATTCCAAAATGAAATCCATTCTGGCCGTGACAACCAAATTGACTGGGGAAGGGGTGCGGTCTAACTTATTTCTTATGGGAGGGCGGGCGGGCAACACTCAAATCTCGACTGCGGCGAAAACTAGAAAGAATAGGCTATTGCGCGCATACTCCTGACAAAGCAATTCACTTCGCAAGCTCTATGTGATCTTAATCTCAATCAAACTCAGGCCTGCTCTGCCCCAATTACGGACTCTGTTTTAACCCTCTCCAATATAGTAAGCCTTTTAACCCTATTCAATATTATCGAACGAGTATAATTGTAATATGACTATACGTAAACGTAATTTGCAAGCCCTCAAATGTACTTTTATGACAATAACGAATGCATGAATTCACAAACAGAAATAGGACATAAATTTGCACCCACTGCATGGGTTGGAATGTTGCAACAGTTAAATGTTATTCCAATACGTTCAACTGTTGGAAAGATGTCCCGTTTATCAAATACACTAGAGCTCTGGGTGCAGACAAACATTCATGGGGCAGGGATGCTGATATGCATTAGGACATATGTTTTTTCTTCCATATTCGAGTCTACATGTATATAGGCCCACCACACGAGTTAATCAGCCCCCCCCCGTAACCACTAATCCCCTTTGTATGACCATGGATATTGTATGTATCTGTGCAGGAGATGCCCCTTTATTCAAATACACTAGAGTTCCATGATGGAGACATACTTGCATGGGGCAGGGATGTCGATGACATGAAAATAGGGGATTTTTACCCAATTTTAAGTCAATAAGTACAGTAATGCCCTAAGTAATCGACTCCTTAACCACAGTAGAATTATGGGTAACTTTTCAGGATTTAGTCGGAAATATGACTCAGTGAGAGCTTTCCGATGAATGGCAACAAGCCATATTTCCGACTAAATCCTGAAAAGTTACCCATAATTCTGCTGTGGTTAAGGATTCGATTACTTAGGGCATTACTGTACACCATATGAGGGAAGCAAGCCCCCATGGACCCCTAGTTCCCTTTTTATGACCATGGAACTTGTATATATATAATATCTGTGCAGGAGATTTCCCTTTTACCAAAAAACACTAGAGCTCCAGGTGGAGATAAACATTAATGGGCAGGGATTCTGATATGCATTAGGAAATATGTTTTTTCTTCAATTTTCGAGTCTATATAGGCCCATCACATGAGGGAAGCAGGCCCCCACTGTAACCCCTAATTCCCTTTTTATTACCATGGATATTGTATGTATCTGTACAGGAGATGCCCCTTTATTCAAATACGCTAGAGCTCCAGGGTGGTTGGACACTTGCATGGGGCAGGGATGCTGATGATATGAAAATGGGAGTTTTTACCAAATTTTAAGTCAATAAATACACCATATGAGGGAACCAAGCCCTCTGGGACCCCTAATTCCTTTTGTATGACCATGGAGCTTGTATATATATATATATATGTGCAGGAGATGAACCCGTTATCAAATACACCAGAGCTCCGGGTGGAGACACACATTCATGGGGCAAGTATGCTGATATCCATTAGGGTGGAGACACCATTCGTGGGACAAGTATGTTGATATCCATTAGGAAATATGCGTTTTCTTCAATTTTCGACTCTGTACTTGTATATACCGATAGACCCACCACATGAGGGAAGCAGGCCCCATGTAACCCCTAATTCCATTTTTATGAGCATGGATATTGTATGTATCTGTTGAGGAGATGCCCCTTTATTATAATACACTAGAGCTCCAGGATGGTGACATACTTGCATGGGGCAGGGACCCTGATGATATGCAAATAGGGTTTTTTACCCAATTTTAAGTCAATAAGTAACCCCCAGGGACCCCTAATTCCATTTTTATGAGCATGGAACTTGTATACATCTGTGCAGGAGATGTCCCTTTTATCAAATACACTAGAGCTCTGGGTTGAGACACACACCCATTGGGCATGGATGCTGATATGCATTAGGACAAATGTTTTTCTTCAATTTTCGAGTCTACTAGTATATACATGTATAGTCCCACCACACGAGGAAAGCAAGCACACAGGGGCCCCTAATTTCCTTTTTATTATCATGGAACTTGTATATATCAGTGTAGGAGATGCCCCTTGTATCAAATACACTAGAACTCCGAGTGGAGACACACATTCATGGGGCAGGGATGCTGGTATGCATTAGGAAATAGGTTTTTTCTTTAATTTTCGAGTCTATATAGTCCCACCACATGGGGGAACCAGGCACCCTGTAATCCCTAATTCCCTTTTATGACCATGCATATTGTATGTGTCTACGCAGGAGATGCCCCTTTAATCACATATACTAGAGTTGCCGGGTGGAGACACACATTCATGGGACAAGGAAGTTGATGACATGAAAATATGTGTTTTGGGCCAATGTCAATTAAATTAGTACATCATATGAGTGAAGCAAGCCCCTAGTGAGGATACCCAATTTGTTTATGGCCATGGAAATGGAATAGGTCTGTGCAGAGGATGTCCTTTTACTAAATTATACTAGAGCCGCCGAAGCCAGACACCAATTAGTGAGTCAGGGGCACAGATATGCATGGTAATTTAGTTTTTCTTCAATATTCGACTCTATATAGACCAATCACATGAGGGAGCAATCACCGGTAACCTGTAAGTCCCATTTCATGACCATCAAAATGGTAAACATCTACGCAGATGTACCTTTCATAAAAGTTACTACAGCTCCGGAGTGTAGACTCAAATTCATGGGGGCAGAGATGCTGATGATATTTAAATGGGGTTTTTCACCAATTTATTGTCAATAAGTACACCATATGAGAGAAGCAAGCCCACGCGGACTCCTAATTCCCTTTTCATAACCATGGGAATTTGGGGATAAATGTCATATGGATGTTCCTTTGATAAAATAATATTACTAGAGCTCCAAGATGGAGCTGGATCCCAGTTGTCAAGGATAATAGTCTGGTCGATAAAAGGTTTGACCTAGAAAAAATTTGGACTAAGTTGGTTTTTATTCCATTTTGAAGAGGAATATTTCCTCTACAACATATCCAAAATCCGCTAAAATCCGCTTTGAGTAAACTTTTTTACAGAGATTTTAAAAAATGCTCATTTTTCGACCTTGCGAAGTACGTTTTTCTACAATATCCATCATCGGTGACACCAGAACGCGTTAATCCTCCATCCGATATATACCAGTTTGTGT
This sequence comes from Siphonodentalium dalli, assembly GCA_032622095.1. Taxonomy (NCBI): domain Eukaryota; kingdom Metazoa; phylum Mollusca; class Scaphopoda; order Gadilida; family Siphonodentaliidae; genus Siphonodentalium; species Siphonodentalium dalli. The sequence goes on from CP136062.1 coordinate 60,408,729, forward strand.
AAAAGGGTATAGGGGTGCGAATAGAGTGACAAGGACACAAAACAATGCAATCGCGGCGATGAAATGGCTGTCAAAATGGCCGCAACTACAATCCATGCTACGATGAAAGCAACATATTGGATAACCCCCCTATAAGCGAAAATACACATTTGTAATTTACAAGAATGTTGTTATATATCTTTAATGGTACACATATAATTAAAACAGATCTATCTGAATGATTTATCGATCACTGCTACGCGCGTTAACCCAATGATTTACGTTCGGGTTTTCTTATTAGAATACATCCAACAGTCGGACCAGAAACAGTTATTTTGGGCATGCAACACACGAAGTAATATTTCGTCACACAGTGCGTGGTCGTTTCCTTTTGGAATGATGATTAATTATTAAATGTAAAGCAGAAACTGAAGTGCCCACCCTATATGTGTAAATACTAGTTATATTTCCAGAATTTTCAACACTCTCCGTGACAATAAACCATACACGTATGTCGTAATGCTGATTATACTGTCACGAAACACTTATCTCTTCAACAGAATAGTACCCTATCTCACTAGATCGAAGAAACTAATTTTCATGGTGCTCCCATACCGGCTTCTTAGTAGACAATTATGTTCAAATTACTTCAATCGGAACTTTACAACATGAATATGTACCACGCAATACACACTATTAGTTGTCAGTATCTTGTTGTTTGAAATTATGTTACCATTGCCACCCACATACTTGCGCTTAATATCAGGTCATCAGCGTTTAGAGTCATTAGTTCTGCGTTTATCATTCACTCAATGTTGCTATTTATGGTTTTGTATGCAGCAGATATGTGTAACATTAGGGAGAATGGGTAAACGCGGCGATGCGGTTGCAGAAAAGGTCGTACGTTTCGCGTATATGTGGGCTTAGTGCATTTAAGTGCACATAATTTCCATGTATAAAGACAGTCTCTGTCATAGAGTATGTAGGCAAATTGGGTTATGTTGAGAATTTATTGAAGATAGTCTATTGTAATCCTTTGTATTTTGATAAATTGCGTTCATGGTATACCACCATGTATTTGTGTGATAAAAATGAAATATTCGTGTTTAATCACTTGACCGGAGGAAACTATGACTACTATTTTAAGACACGGACAATAGGATCTACACATTTTACCTAGTACCATATGAATAGCTCTCATACTGTTCTATAGTAGTGAATTTTGAAAGACTGTGTGTTGTAGATTCAAAAATAAATGATTATCGGTCACATTCGTGAGACTGTTTTCATTACATATATTTCTGCTTCTAGAAAAGGTCACACAATGAGTACACCCCTATTAGATCACATTTAACTGTTTTAATACACATATATTACACGATTCAAGATAAACAGTACAGATAAAACTGCGTTATTCTTCTATTTCTTGGCGCCCAAAAAGTCCGCATTCAATCGTTGTATGAGACCTGGCTTTCGGTTGCTCTTCGCGAGATACATTAGATAGAATTCTTACATACTATTATTAGTAGCTCCCCCTATACTCTTAAATCATTCTTCCTCGTATAATTCGACGGCCTGTTCGTTCTTGTATAACCAGCTATTAAATTTTCCGCAAATTGTAAATTTCATTCGATTTTGTCCATTTTGGCGGCCATTTTGGACAGACATTCTACCGATAGGGTTTACGACTAAGGATTGTTTGTGTGAATTTTATTGTATTACTAGTTTGGTATTTGTTGGCGCACCTACCACCGAAATTCAGGATTTTTCTATACCAACTGCCAAAATGGACGCCATCTTGTATTACAGAAAATGCTCAAAGCGGATTTTAGCGGATTTTGGTTATGTTATAGAGGATATATTCCTCTTCAAAATGGAATAGAAACCAACTTAGTCCAAATTTTTTCTAGGTTGACCCGAAAATTTTAGTTTATCGACCAGACTATTAATGAATACTGGAGCGCGATAACATAATGCATAGTAGATTATCGCCGAATGGATACCGGTAAGACGGGTATGAGATGAACCTAACTGTAATTATGACTTTACACTTAATTTCAAGTCACCGATTATTTTGTTTATATCGCCTTGGTATACGGGTTTAATAACAATCTATGCCTTAGATTTGATTAAACTACTGCAATTCATCACAATTTGAAACGTCTTGTGTCTCAATAGATGCCTAAAGAGAAATAGAAAACAGCTGAAATCATCAACAGATTCCCCGTTATGGGTCTCAGAATGCAACAGTATTCAAATTAAAAATTTGTTTTTAAGGGAAGGGGAATAAATCTATCTTTAAAATATATAGTTATTCCCCCCCTCCATTGAAAATAATACACTTTACGCAACAAAGCCATATGAAACTTAAGCACAAAAACACGTCGGTAACTCACCAAAACAATATGTTCACAGTTTATTACACCGGATAAGTTGATAAGGACAAAAACAAACATACCTGTGTTTAGGGTTTCCCTACCTACCCTAGAAAAAGGTGCCTACCCAAAACTTTATTTTTTTTCTCAGTGGGAATGGCATCGAAATGTGTCTTACCATTTTGAAATCTCTCCTGTAAAAAGGATTTAGATTTTTTTTAGTCTAGTGCTCTAATTCAAGATTAACAATATTTAGAATCAAACCTTTCAATTAATCGGAATTGTGATGCTTTCTATAGATTGGATTGTCGATAACACAATGGAATTCAGAATAAAAAAATTTGAAAAACAAAATTCCATAGCTACCTACCCTAATTATTTTGGACCATGTAACCCTAAACACAGGTATTATTTTTTTGGCCTAATACAGTATTAAAGAGCTTCCTATTTCAATTGTTATATAATATGGCAAATATTTTATATATGTATTTGGTGGTCAAAAATTAAGTGGGCCTTTAATAGTAACGTGAATTTCGTTAATTATTCCTTATTCGCAAAATATTTGAAAGTGTGGCAAATGGCCCCAAATTCGTAAGTCGCCAGGTGGGGGGATGGGTAACATTTTGGGCCGAAATTTTTTTGGATAGAGTTCGTAAAAGTGGTCCGAAAAAGTGTCGAACCTGTGCTCGGTCCGATTTTTTGGAGGAAAATGTGGCAAATGACCCAAAATTTACAAGTGGCTAGCTGGGAGAGAAATTTTGGGCCGAATTATTTTTAGGTCGAGTTCGTAAAAGTGATCCGAAAAGGTGTCGAACATGTGCTCGGTCCAAAAAAATGTTAGAAAATGTGGCAAATGACCACGGGAACATACTCAGTAAAAAAAATTAAAACAATTTGGGCCGAACAAAATTAATCGAAAGTCGGAAATGCCTCGAAATTAGGCAATGTCTAAAAAATGATGGGAAAATGGCCCCAATGGGTGCAAATTCTCAAGTGACCAGATGGACGGAACATTTTGGGCCTAACAATTTTGGGGCGAGTTCGTAAAAGTGGTCCGAAAAAGTGTCAAACCTGTGCTCGGTCCGATTTTTTGGGAATAATGTGGCAAATGAGCCAAAATTTGCATGTGGCCAGCTGGACGAGAAATTTTGGGCCAAAATTTTTGTAGGTCGAGTCGTAAAAGTGGTCCGAAAAGGTGTTGAACCTGTGCTCGGTCCGAAAAGATTTAGAAAATGTGGCAAATGACAACGGGAACATACTTCAGGTTGAAAGTCGGAAATGCCTCGAAATTAAGCAAAGTCTAAAAAATTAAGTGAAAATGGCCCCAATAGGTGCAAATTCTCAAGTGACCAGCTGGGCGGAACATTTAGCTGGCCACTTATCAATTTGGGGCCAGTTGCCACACTTTCCGATAGTTTGCGAATACGGAATAAGGAATACGTAACGAAATTCACGTTGCTGCCTTTAATGTTGATTTTTCTTTCAAATACAGATTGCCAGTTTGGACAGACTGTATCTCTTACGTGTAGTTTATTTCAGTCACGCAGTTAACTTTCCATAATAAACGATTAACTGATACTTTCTTCTTGATAATCGTCGTATATATGGCTTTATTTCTAAAACGACGTTAAACCCAATCAATCAATCTTCTTGATATTAATAACTGACATCTGGGATAATCTGGGAATTAGAATGGGTGTATAAATGTACTACATGTATATGTAGCGTAATAGTATTTTCATTCCTTGTGTCGTTATTGCTGGGGGTGCACATTTATATTAATTTATGGTTAAATTCGCCCAAAATAATGCACCTTCGGAATTTAGCGAACCTTCGGAATAATGAACCTTCAGAATAGAGATCCCTACCCCTTAATTTGATTTCGCGGGCTTAGGTGTCTGATGTACTTTCAGCTATGTTGATCAAAGTGGGTGCAGGCGGTTACCACTTTGGAGAATATAATGCATGTAGCACTAATAAGTGACAACAAGAACTTGTGCTGATAACTGTTCAGTAACTTTGAACATTCCATGTCCCGCGAAATGTTTGTGCATTTGTAAATAATGGTGAACGTTTTACACTATGAAATTTGAAAAATGAAATATAGATGCATTTCTATGCACGTCGTTCATTACGGATATAATGATTGCTAATTACCAATCCATAGGAACATAAATTCACAGTTAAACATACTAGTAATTTATAAACAATAACAATGCTGTGACACGGCATAAAAGCAAAGGAACATGTCACACCCCGAACTCTTTGAAGATGACTGCCAAACTTCGGCTGTGTCATCAAATGATCAAAAGGAAGCCACATCAGAAGTGGCGAGAGAACAGGCTGTCGGGTGGTAAATTGTGCTGCATACACTGTTAACTTGTACTTTCAGGCATGGAATTTGCGCATAGTACTGCTTACATAAACAACCATATCCACCCCATTTAATACTGGCCCCAGCCTATGACCCCGTAGGATTTTCTCGCTCTAGAGCAGACTTTATATAAGTTATGTACCTTGGGTCAAGGGCTTCCAAAAAAATTTGGGTAGACTTCGTCAAATGGTTCTCCCGTCTCCATAGCAACCGTTTTCAAAATGGCTGCCAAATGTATTATTTTCACATCAGAAAGTCGATAAATGGTGATTCCAGTCACAAGATTTTGTCTCATTTAATTAAATAGACATGTTTATGCACTGTGTTATATATGAACTGACTGGTCGTCATCATAACTCGCATTTTGTGGTATATTTGGTGAATATAACTGTTGCCATGGTGACTGGTGTATGCCTAAATATATAGCCTCTCTATCCTTCTGTGGTAGCACAAGTTCCGTATCGACAAACCCATTAACACATAAGTTAGGTACCTTGGGTCAAGGGCTTCCAAAAAAATTTGGGTAGACATCGTCAAATGGTTCTCCGTCTCCATGGCAACCGTTTTCAAAATGGCTGCCAAATGTATTATGTTCACATCAGAAAGTCGGTAAATGGTGATTCCAGTCACAAGATTTTGGCTCATTTAATTAAATAGACATATGTATGCACTGTATTATATATGAACTGACTGGTCATAATTTTTGAATGCAAATGTTCAACAAGCAGGGCCATATTCCAAAATGTTCGTAAAATTTTGTTATCTTTAAAACCATTTTTCAGTGAATGCCTTTGAACATAGGTCATGATTTTGGGGACAAACCATAGAATTTTGTTGAAAAACGGAATAATTTGGAATTTAAATTAACCTGCTATGCCAATTGAACCATTTTAGCACAACTTGACAGTCAAGTTAGAGCTATTGCTATGGGTTGGCATCAGTCGTCCGAGATCCGTCAAAAATATCCGTTAGCACAAAATACAGGTCACATCTCTCAAAGATCTGATCGTCGCCAAACTTCATACGGGGTGACCCATACGGTGGAGCCATCGTTTTGTTTTTTACCGAAATGTTTTAATATGATATGGTATTTTTTAAATGATAGCGACTGAGAAAAGCGCAATGTTCAGATGCTAACGGATTTCATTGTTTAATACTGAAAACCAAGATGGTCGACGGTGGCCATATTTTTTTTATTGATTCACCACAAAACATATCGTTCCTATATATACATGTCAACTTCAACGTACATGGTAAATTTCATGATGACCAAATGAACAAGATGGCGGTTGATTTTTTCGAATGACCCCAATTAATGACTCGTTCCCATCTACATGTCAATAGCCATGTCAAATTTCATAATGATCCGACCAATGGTACGATCTGTAACGCGTTCTAATAACATTGTTGACGGTCATACACATGCATGCACGGGCGACGGATACCAACCTATGGCAATAGCTTACTTCGTCAAGTTGAGCTAAATATGGCAGTAAGTTTCTACGGATATGCTAGCAATTGCGACATAACATCGACTCCACATTATCATATTACCACATATTACTCATATATTCGAACAAGCAACTGTTGCAGAACAACCACAGAAGTTCGTACAGTTGACGTTGTGTCTGCGGCATGAGCATCGACGTGTACAGACAACCTTGCATGCACATTTCACAGTCAGATCTGTTGGTAGTTTGTGTTCAAATTTTTGTGGAAGAAGGAGTCCATCAACGGATTGCCACCCAAAGTCTTCAGGTTGTGGGTCAGTATCACCTACAGGGTCCAGCAGAGTAGTTAGTTGCCTAATAGCATAGAACGACCTCAAAATATGTCCATGTAGAGAATAAGAAGTGGGTGGTAACGCCTCTAATGGTTTTGCATTCTTAGTATACAGGTGACACCTCAATCCATCAAATGTCCGAATACCATTTACACCCTTCAGCACTTTAGTAAGAAAATGCTCTGCCTGTTGAGTGGAATGCTCACTTGGTCTGCATTCGTCTGCGAAACTGGTAAGGAACATTGCAGGATCATTTTTGAGAGCAGATGGTTTGGTTCCTATTTTACTTGTGATGTCGCTTCCAGTAAGTATATGGACTTTAATTATTACTGAGCATGTCTCAATTCCTAGTTTCATCCCCAAGGTGTGAAGTGGAATGAACCTGTCCTTTTCAGCACTGCCACCATAACGAATCCAGAGTTCCTCCAAACCAGAATTGAAGAAAACATTTATATAGTACAATAAAATTGCAACAACATCAGTATCATTTGCCAGGACTACGATGCGCTTCAGTCCTTTTTTCACTGCATGCATGATATGTGGAACCACTCGGGCATCGGCTTCGTCTGCTCCACTAGTCAGAACAGGAACAGTCTGCACAGTGTCTGCCATTACTTCCACTGCCTCCACAAGCTTCGATTCCTCAATATGACCACTAAAAATCACAGCTGTTTTGTTCGATAAGACGTTCGTGATAAGATGACGCTTTGCTGCCTTTTGAAGCGCTTTCTTGTTGTTGTTAGATGCCCAAAACCTCTCAAGCTGTTGTCTAGGAACTGGTGTGTCAGATTCAATACCCGTGAATTCAAGTGGCTCGTGTGTGGATCGGCGTTCTCGTTCACCATTCTTCACCGATGAATCTAGGTAGCTGTCGAAGACAAAGTCAATTTGATCCGACCTGCAAGTTTCTTGTGTAGTTTTCAAGATTGAGGTGAACAAGTCTCCAAATGTTGACATAAGTTTTGCTGGTAATCGTCTAATTGTTGACATAAAGTCCACAACTATTCCAGTTGGCAAAGTAGACTCTTTTGAGAATATGTAGTCTGTTGCATTTAGCTCTTTCTCCAATTCCGTCACCAAAGTACTTTTGTTTGGTTTCTTTGTAAAGTCGCCATCAAATAATGTGGATGAACTAATTAAATCATATTTAAATATATCTTGGTATTGGAGACCACGCTTCATTGCCATTTCGATTATTCTATGTGCAACACTGAGTTCTTTAGGTGATATTTTGATGTGGGTTTGTGGCGATTTAACCCTCGGTTGAAGTGCGTATTCTATTGTCGGCAGGTTTGTGCGATGAATTGTGTCTGTTAGCTTCTTTTTCCGTTGCACGAACCTTTCTGTTCTGAATTTGGAGTATTCAGTTTCTCCTATCGTGTACACAGATAGGAGTTGAGCTGCGTCATCAGCAGGAACTAGTTGGGCTGTAATAAAATTATGTAGATTAACATTCGATACTAGGCTGTATGGATTCTCTTTTTGGCACATAGCATCATACAGCTTCTTAACTGATTTATTCAACAAGTTAGACACTCCACCAGCGAGTTCATGGTGCAAAACAGTCTCTCTGGATCCCAGCTCTGCCTTTGTCAGCTTTCGAAATATATTGCTGATTGCCAATACCTCGTGGTAAATAAGCTCCCATTCCGCAATGTATTGGACTTGTCTTGTTTGTCCTATAATCCCGTTCGTGCTTTTCTGGGAACGCTGTATGGTCTGTTCAAGCTTCATGTCGGGCGCAACACCATTAAACAACCCTGAATTTTCTTTAACAACAAAATGTCCCTCACAAATTTTTTTGTATATGTCGGGATTTGACGTTGGTAACATCCTCATTCGCTCCAGATACCATGAAGCATATCGTAGGTAGTTAATACTGTCCATTGCCTTGAACAAAGGGAGCAAATCTTGAACAGATTGCAAATGTCTCAACCAATCACCTTCTCTGTCGGCAGCGACCAACCGTTTAAGATTAGACACCATTCTGAGGAAGTTCTCCCAATATTCACACATTTGCGATGTCGCGGCGCATTCTATCGAAAAGTCATCAAATTCCTTACGATACTGTTCTGATGTCTTAACCAGCTTTGACATGAGAACTTTTGCTGTCCTGTTATCTTTATCTTGAAATGACTGTTCAAGTAGTGGAATGTCATGAGCCATCTCAACATTATTTTGAGCTTTCCCTTCGCCGAATGCATCCCACTTCATGGCTGCAATAGCATCTGCTATCATCATAAGGCCGCGCATGGAACGGACGTAATGGCCACCACTCATCACCGATGCTACTGTTTTTTCACCGAATATCCCGCATTCCACCAGGGCCTCTTCCGCGCCACTTCCTGAAAGATATTTCCCGATGCATCGCTGAACAACCTTGGCCATATGAAAACTACCTAACATAGGCACTATACCCTTAAAGCGATCTGGGCTGTTCATTGTTATCTCCACAACAGTCCGGAAAACGTCTTCATCACAGAATACAGGCATGGCACTCTGTGGAAATTGCTTTCCCATTATCTGCAAGTTATTCAATGCTGTGTAAACGGTTGCAGCCGATGTTACAGGATGTGGGATATATGGCAGAAATCCAACATGCATCAGTGGGATCCTGGCGTTGGAAACCAGCGCACGACAACCGGCCCAAGATGGTCCATGAAAGCGTCCATCACCTGGTCCATTTCTAATCAAACTGACAATGAATTCTATCTCTTTCTCAGCTATCGTTGTGTCCTTCATATTTAGTAGACACCTGTCGACTTTGAAGTTATCTGGAAGGTCTGGTTTAGTCTTTGGGTGCTGATACTCTGAAATCATCTGACAAGGCAACTGATTATTTACATGAGTGCTTATTGGTTGCAGGTTCATTTCTGAAATCGTGCCTTTTGAATTTAATTTCACCGGTTTCGGTTGAAACATGGTAAGCACAGTATCGTGATTGCTTGACTTCCCAGATAAACTTGATCTATCCTCATGATCAAAATTATCAAGCGCACTGATGGTGAAGTCACTTGTTGTAAAGTGACTTGGCAGTGGAGTGTCATTGTTTTCGCATGAAGCAATTGCATATTGGGCGAGTTTCTTGCGACATCGCATTATCTCGTTGTAACTGACGCACATTCCAACCCTGTTCATAGATGTTATAAGCTCCCTACTTTTACATCTGTCATACACTGTATGTGCCATCAGAAGAGGGAGTGGTGCTTTCTTTCTTCCTCGATGAATTCCATAGAAGAGCATCTGGAATACTGCTTGAATGCAGAGTGCATGCCTTGACGCAGATACAGTTCGTTCGTGTTTAATATTCCCAGATCCTTCGAACTGTGATGTAGAATAATCTGTATCGTCGGTATCTGCATATGCCTCTCCTGTATCAGAATGGTCATAGAGATGAGAGAGGAGGCATCCCTTGTCCATATTAAATAGTGTGGCAAAGAATGTTACCAACACATCAGGCATTGTTGTATCCATCCATGATTCTTTCAATTCTGTCGCATCACAAAACTTGTCATCGAGAGAGAAATCAAACTGACAAAGTTCTTCACGAATTGTCTTTGCAGCATTCTTCATGATTTCAGCCGACCGCAACTTTTGTAATATATCAGTCGCTGTCAGATCTCCTGGAAAAACCATCATTGACTCATTTTTCCTTTCTGATGGGCAGAACTGAACGTCATCTCCCATTGAGTTCATGATAAATAACTTTATCTCTCGATTTGAAAAGAAACAGTTTTCGTTCTCTGCATTCATCATGCCCCGTATATCAGATAAAGCTATGCCATAACCTCTGTTGATTATTGTCTTTAGTGAATCCAATTTCTGTTCAAAAATCTTACTCTTGGGAGATTTGTTGGAAGGCTCTTGACTCCGTCGACTGAATCGTATTAAATATGCTGACATGCAATTGCTGTGATACAACAAGTCAGCGCCAAATACATGCGTCTCTTCTTCCAGGTCAGCCACCCTGGTGTACACCTCATCTGAAAAATATATAGCCGCTTCGAGTAATTTCTGTGCTCTTGGACTTTCACATACACGATATTTGTCCTTAACATTGTTGTGCTGAATATTTCCACATATTAAACACGGCAGTTTGGTAACGTGTTCCTCACTAGAAGGTGGTGCCCGTGCTAAAACATCAGATCTTAACTTCATACTTAAGTCGGTCGGTGCCTTGTTATTTTTGCTACAGTCCTCACTATCGTCACTGGACTTCTTCAGTGTGATGTTATCTAGCGTTTTGCGAAGTGTGTACGTTTTGTAGCACTCGTTGGTAAGATGGTATGAGAAGTCTGACCCGTCCAAACATCGCAACCTCTTGTACACGTCATCATCCCTTATCTCAGCTGCATCGTGCAGTCGCTTTCGCCCGTTATCTGTCGAAACCAATGGAGTTTTCCCCTTCTTCTGACATATAACGCATAGTCTACACGTGTTATCACAATCCCCACTGGGTCCAATTCTTTTTAGCATGGGAGTTGCAGCCAGGTTCATCATTTTATGAATTTCAAGGTCCTGAAAGTAGAACAAACATAAGAAACAATAAATCATGTTGCATTTTGGTTATATATATGGATATCTGAATATTCGTCCTAATAAACCAATTTCGCCATTGGGTTACTCAAATTATGCATATCCACCTGATTTTTTTTTATTTTAGTCATGCTAGCCCAATACATCCAAAAAATAAAGGTAAGTTTAATAAGAAAATGTCCAAACACACACCAATCATATACTTATTAAGATAACTAAAACTAAAGTTATGACACGGAAAAATAACAGATTATAAGTCAACAAGGACTATATCTCTTGCAAACATTGGTGAACAGAACCCAAATTAGAACTTGTCCTATATTTTCATATAGGTAATCCACATACGAAATTTGAAAATAATCGGATAACTGAAACTAAAGTTATCATCTGGAAATCATTTGGGACGAATGGATGCACTGACTGACAGGCAGACAGAGAGGTGTACACCGCTTATTTCTATAGTCCCCCGAATTTCTTTTGATAATTCCATTGGATGTAAACACCTTGGTCCGAATAGGCATCCCTAATTTAGACTAGGTTTTATTCTAGACCTGGTTTTACTCTAATTTAAACTAGGTTTTAGTGTAGTTAAACCCAGCTTTGTGATAAACTCAGTAGTTTTAGTTTTTGGAATTCGATCTCAATTAAAACTAGGTTTTATTGGCGTGACAAAGTTATGATAATAACACTAATTATTTGTGGTGAATTGGCGATACAAAGATCAGCGGACAATTGGTGTATGGGTGGGTGGCCCGGCCCAAATAACCCATAGAAACACCCCATCCCTGACATCCGGGCGGGTAGGGGGTTACCATCCCGAGGGGCGAACATGGGATATGGACCATTTTCGAGAACGGCAAGGATTTCGGTCGATTGGTGGTATGTGTGTGTGGCCCGCCCCATTTTCGAGACCGGTAAGGATTTTGGCTAAATGAGTTGGTGGCCCGCTCCAAATACCCGATAGAAACACCCCACCCTCAAACCTGGGGGTACCACCCCGATGGGGTGAAAATGGGGTATGGATCATTTTATTCCTTATTTGCAATAATGTTTCTTTTGGTCAATTTTACTGCACGGATGGGTGTCGCGCCCAAATACCACTAGAACCCCCCTCACCCCGGGGGGTACCATCTCTCGGGGGTGAAAATGAGGTATGGACGATGGGGAGCGCCCCAAATCCCCATAGAAACACCCCATCCCTCACCCCGGGGTCCATCATTACCACCCTGGTTGAGGGTGGGAATGGGGGTGTTTCTATGTGGTATTTGAGGGCGGACCACCCACACATACTGTCATACTGGCACACATACTGTCATACTGCCTAACCGTTCTCGAAAATGGTCCATACCCCATTTCGACCCCCTCGGGTGAGGGGTGGTGGTGTTTCTTTTGCCATTTTGCAAGCCATGCTCTGTATAAACATACCTCCATTTTACGTAGATGGGATACAGCACAGTCCCCGGCAATCTCTAACCAATAGATAAAATCAGGTTCACGCTATGCGACATGCAATCTGCAGCATCAATCCAGATCTGAAACAGATGTGTTATGTTAACAGACTGCCATGTAAAATTAATAAACATACCACAATAATTATCCGAATTCAAAATTTGGGCAAGAGCCTACTCCTCCCCAGGCTCTGGTCTGTTCAATTGCCTCACCAATAGCCAAACAAATATTTACATGCAAAATAAAAAAAATGTATCACATCAACCAAATTCAAAATTTGAGCAGCACTTCCCCTCCCAAGGCGCTGGCCAGTTCAATTACCCCACCCAATCCAAACATAACTATTTACATGCAAACATTAACAATGTATCACATCAACCAATCTCAAATTTGGGCAGCACTTCCCCTCCCTAGGCGCTGGCCAGTTCACTTGCCCCAGCCACAGCCCAACATAATTATACAACCATGCATGCTAAATGTGACAACATATTACATAATTTAACTTACAAATTTACTCAAACTTCAGCTCTATCTTATAAACATAAATATATCACAAACCACACCATTAAATGCCATGAATTCTAGTTAAAAAGTGAACAAATAATATTTGTTTAATTATTTGAGGTTACGTTTTGCATTATCTTCGTGGTTGACATGCGGTTACCGTTATGCGACAGGAAATTGAGGCCAATAAGCTAATGCCGAGTAATGGCCATATGATCATATTGATAAACCGTATGAATATGAATCTGACTACACAGATATCCCAATGTGGTAGATAATATACTCACAATTTATTTCAGAACACCGGTTTCTTCATATATGTGAAAACTTTTATCTTTTGTACCCAACCAATCATGCAGTGTAAGAATTTTTTTTCAGTAGTATTGGAATACTGGTTGAACAAGTTGAAATTCAGTTGTTAGCAGTGTCGCGACGTCATGATGTCATCACGACGTCACAGTGCCAACTCTCAACCAATATATGTAGATAGTTGAGATGTCTCACGCTGGGTAACATTTCACAACTTATAATGCTGAAAATGATGCAGAGAATCATATAGAAAGGGGTATATTATATATTTAGGCATACACCAGTCACCATGGCAACAGTTATATTCACCAAATATACCACAAAATGCCAGTTATGATGATGACCAGTCAGTTCATATGTAATACAGTGCATAAACATGTATATTTAATTAAATGAGACAAAATCATGTGACTGGAATCACCATTTATCAACTTTCTGATGTGAAAATAATACATTTGGCAGCCATTTTGTAAACGGTTGCCATGGAGACGGGAGAACCATTTGACGAAGTCTACCCAAATTTTTTTGGAAGCCCTTGACCCAAGGTACATAACTTATATAAAGTCTGCTCTAGAGCGAGAAAATCCTACGGGGTCATAGGCTGGGGCCAGTATTAATTGGGCAATTAGTGAACGAAAGTAAATAACCGTCGACTACCCCACCTGTCGAAGGTTAGTCGATTAATCAAATAATCGTGGCAAGCCTAATGTTTTCAGCCTCCAGATAAGAATTTATCAGTCTTGAAACCCCTGTTTTGATTTTTGTCATTGTATCTCGTCATATTGAACTAAGTTTGGCTGCAATTGACGCAGATAGAGGCGATTCTCAGAAATATATGACAAAAAATGCATATTTTGATGTAGGGCAGGTGTGGTGTAAGGTACATGTATATGCAGGGGAAACTTGGCCTACCGTACTTGATTTTGTTCATTCTATATGTGACTCATTACTACTAAAGAACTGTCCGATATGTGGTTCTAAATGAATATTCATTGACTGGATCCATACATTATGTTATGTTATTTCCATGGATCGTAATGTACATGTAAAAGGTAGGACAGGTCTCAACTCCCAATTCTTTGAAAATTTATGTCTCCAAACCCCTGTTTTCATTTTATTCATTGTATCTCATCATATTGATTTAAGTTTGGCCACAATTGACCAAGGTATAGCCCATTCTCAGAAATTCATGACCAGAAATACATATTTTGAGATAGGGCAGATGTGGTGTAAGGCAGGGGAAACTTGGGCTTCTTGATTTTACTTACTCATTATGTGGCTCAACACTGCTAAAGAGCTGTATGAGATGTGATTCTAAAAGCATATCAAATGACTGAGTCCATACCGGTACATGTATATCACTCGTGATACATGTAAGAGCAAAGGCGCAGTCTCAATTACTTGTGCTTCTTGTGTTAAAATAGCAATATATTAGACACTAGCAAGGTTACCCGGCGTTGCACGTGTTAATGTATGCTGTGGATATTTGTTGGGAATAGAGAATGCTCTTGCTTAAAGTGTTATATTAAATTGTATATCCAAATAGCATCACAAAACATGATTATTACAGTCATGGAATATAAGTAGTGGCTCACCTTGCCAATTGTCATTCTGTTTATCGCGATTAATCCGTTCCACCAATAATGAAGTATTTATTTCTTTACAACTGCGTATACATTATACGTTATAATATGATACATGAACATCATAAACACATTACTTCGATAAAAGATGATAATTGGGTTTTACATATTGAGATGTATCAATCAATCTAGTGGGTTGGACACCTGGCTATCATATCTCCATGAAGATACAGATGTTTCAAAGAAATTTCCAGGTGCTCCTCTGTTCATGGTGCTATATATTGGCTACATATTCTCAGTTTCAACGAAATGTTGCTTCGCAGATATATCAGCTACATGTGCCAGGCACAGAGCGAGATTTTGAGTTGTTTATGTCAGTCGATGAGTCTGTTCTAAAACCCTTGTCAGATGTCAGTATTGGTAGGATCCTGAAAAGTCTTGTGCTACTAACTGCATTTTCTTGTATATCAGAAGAAACTATAGTTGACTGCACACTGTGACCACTATTTTTGAACAGGCCTTCCATATCTCTTGACAAATTGTAACTTTTTGTGGAAACTGTATTGAATGGAACAGACTAAATTTTCTTATTATATATATGAAATCCTCTGACGGTTCGAGGTCTCTCAGTTTGCACGAATATATGTATCTCTTCAATAGAATGATAAATATACGTTTAATGCTTCTTCTAGTTATCTCTTTTTGCTAGCTCATTGTGTGAATGCCTTGATTGCCTTTCCCATATAAATATGACTGTTAAGAAGATATAATTGTTCAAGTGACTTATGTGGGTCACCATATGTCGGGATTGTGAAATGTGAACGCCCAACTACTTAAAATGATATGGAGATGGCCTGGTGACTGTATATAACTTATATGTGGATATCGGCGAATAGCAATCTTATCAATGATAGTGCATATCCGCTCGCCATCCGTGACGCAACCGACACCAAATATGATTTAACTCATGGTATATCATTAGAGAAAAACGTGTATGAATTTGGTGGAATTTGGTTTATTAAATCAATTGGTGACGCAACGCTGACTCGAACAACGCCATATTGCGAAGGTGGTTATGTATTCGTTTGGTGGAAATCAGCGACAAAACTATTTCACTATATTTAAAAAATGTCCCCTCCCCCAACAGCGTCATTTTAGATAATCGGCGACTAAACATTTTTTTATTATCAAATTTGGTGCCAATCCCTCCCCTCTCCATCGCTCACCCAAACAGCACCACTATGGCGTCTTTAATTCACGATTAGATTCCTCGTATCATGGATAAGAACGTGTATCAATTTGGTGGAAATTGGCGCTAAAAAAATGTGCATCAATTTTGGTGCCCCTGTCCCTTTCAATGCAACCCTGACTCGAATGAGGCCACATTTGACAGATAAAAGCCACACCATTAGACTCCTCATACCATGGGGATGATTTTGTATAAGTGTGGTGGCAATCGGCGACTTATTATCAAATTTAGTGCCCACCCCTCCCAATCTCTCATCCAAAAACAACAATTTGGCGTTGTTAAATCGCACAATTAGATTCCTTGTATCATGAAGAAGAATATATATCAATTTGGTGGAACTGGACGCTAAAATTAGTTTTTATCAATTTTGGTGCCCCTCACCCCTTCCGTTGATCCCTGACTCAAACGACGCCACTTTTGACATATCTAAACCACCCCGTTGGATTCTTCATATCATTGGGATGATTATATGTAAGTTTCGTGGCAATCGGCGACATAAAAAAAATATCTCCCCCATTCCGGGCACCCCTGACGCGAACGGCGCGACTATTGCCATATTTAAACCACGCCATTAGATTCCTCATATTATGGGGATGATTATATATAAGTTTGGTGGCAATCGGCGACAATTTTATTTTCTGCCCCTCCCCCTTTTCTGCCCCTGACAACAACGGCGTCACTTTAGAAAATTCTAACCCCGACCATTATCTTTCTCGTTTAAAGCTACTCCTAGTAGACCCCTTTGGCATCATCCAGATGGTCCCCTGTGAATTTATATAGAACACAGACAGACAGACAGTCATTCGCAAATATAGATATAGATATGTGTCAAATAATAACACGCCATCTGCTTTTAGAAAATTACTATATGTACTATACGTAATGAGAAGCCAGCAACACTATTGGACTTATTGTATATTATATTGACTATGTACCGGATGGTTACAATTTGACATAGGGCAGACGGGTCTGTTGCTCCCTGCCGGAGTTTACCTTACAAGCGATAAGATTCCACAATTTTGAGACGAAGTTGACCGATGTGGGCATTAATTCAGCTTTGTTTACATTATCGTCCACTTCTGGTTAAGTCACCGATCACGAGATCACACAAGGACAGAGTCGTAATAATAGTTATAACATGATTTTGTCCGGCGTCATGGTTTATTAACAGTCATCCAGGAATGATAAACAGCCCTCGGGCTGTTAATCATTCATATCGGGTCGTTAATGAACCATAACACCTTCAAAAACATGTTATTGGTCCATTATTGATCATATGAATGTAACCTCGGCTCCAAATAAAAGTGCAGGTCCAAATACTCTTGGGCTCCAAATAAAAGTGCAGGCCCAAATAATAGTGCAGAGCAGGAATTCCATTGAAAGTTAATAAAAGTGCAGACCTAAATAATAGTGCAGGGGGACTCTGAGCTAAACATCAACATGCCTGGTCAAACAGTTATTTTTTATATTAGGTCAAGTATAGGAATCAACATAGTACTAGTGGGCTCTTTCACGTTAAAGGTTGACCACAAGTGGCCAAATAGGGTGAACAAAAGTGTTCTTCAAATGACTTTTCATTCATTAATTAATGTTAGGAACATCTTACTGGATCGTGAACTAAAGTTTCAGAGCAGGAGCAAGTGTATTTTGATTTTTCAGGCTTGGTCTATGCAGGATTCTCTCAAAATTGAAAATACTGAACAATTATTTCCATTGTCTTAATTTTAATTATTATGCATTTGTTTCCGGAACGATATCACATGACATTGAGCAATGAACAATCAGAGAGCACATATGTCAAAATTACTGGAAAAATCTTTGAACTTCCATATTTTTAAATTTATATGTAAATTATGAACTCTTAATATTCATATTCCATAATTGTTATTTTCTGATAATAGAAAGATGCTTAAGAAGTGTAAAGATTTTACTTCTCAAGTTGAAGTGCATGCTTCAAGGATTGTAATATTGAAAGCATTTTCAAAATCGGACAAAAATTGACTCAACAAGAGCATATTTAAAAAATGCCAATTTCCACTGACTTATTCTCGGAGAGGACACATTTTTTTTAACATTCGTTCTCTGTAGGCAGAGTCTAAATTGTAACTCAATCATAGAAAGATTGCCGATTTTCATTGTCTTGTTATATATTTTAGAGAACTTGAATAGACCTGTCAAACTGAGAAATGAGAAATAAACATATTGAGACTCTTGGAAACATGACTCGACAAATGATAAGTTGGGGCAAAATCTGTTGTCCCATAACCGGTTGTTATGTGTAACCATACCATAGTGTGGTATACGTAATGTTGACGTTCGAATTGACCAATCATCGTCCGTCTATCCGTATGTAGCCATTTTACGCATGGTGCGATAACTCAAACATTTTCTATCCAATCGGAACCAAATTGTTTACGAGTTTCTCATCCCAAAATGCGGGATGAGTTTGAAAATGGGTTTGATCCGATGATTAAATAGAGGTATGGGCCTTTTTTTACTTAGAATTCACGCATGCTGCGATGATTCAAACATGTTTTATCTGATTGGAACAAAATCTGGTATTTTGGTTTGTGATTTCGCAGCCCAAAATACAGGTCAAGTTCGAATATGGGTTTGATCCAATTTTTTTACTGGAGTTATGGCCCTTTTTCGACTTACAATTATTCAGATGTGAGGTTTACTGATTAATACAGGCTTTACTTTATAAGAGACAAGAGACACCTGATCCCTTTTGTATTATATGCAAATAAAATAAGTTTCAAGTCAAGACACTTGCAGAAAAGGCGAATTATTGATATAGAGTTATTTTTAGCTGTCATATGTTAGCCCTATTATAATCTGTAACTCATTGGCATTCACAAACGAATAGACTTTCCAATTTCATTCTAAAAGTATAAATTGGAATAGTCCATTGTCCATTTGCATGGATGTTTTCAGAATGTGAGCAGACAAAGCAAACCCACATTTAATGTAGTAGTGCACTATTTAAAATTCAAAATTATTTGCAGTCTCACTGGGCCGATTTCCATAATACTTGGTATGGAGACATAGTTTATAATTTGTTCATAAGGTCATGGTTGAGTGGATTTTAGGGGACACAGAGGAGTGAGAAGATTAACAATGAGGGCTATGGGGTTGTCATGGATTTCATTGTCGAGAACAGAAATCTATGTCTTTCTATGTATGAAACAAATATATTGAGTGTTATAGAGCATTTGGAAAAGGGGCTATATTAAGTTTATCATGTCAGGGGCTTCAAGGGGTCCTAATCAGGAGCATTAAAGTGTCAGATAATCTTTTTCTCCAGTCCAAGAAGACAGATAAACATTGTTAATACTTGGTGTGGATTATTGCGATGAACCATAATTTCCAATTTGTTCATCCTGTCATGGCTGATTGAAATTTAGGGCACATGGACCGCTTAGAAGATTAACATTGATTATTATTCATTTTAGCGTCCACGCTACTTGTAAAACATTGTGATGTGTGAAATCATTCTATTGGGGGTTACTTACTGTATTTTATATGAACTGTGATAATCTGTATTGAGTGTATCGGTGGGTCATATCGTCATAGGGGCAGAAACCTCATCATGTTATAGCTGTACAAATATATGGATAATTATGTTGTATCATGGTGTAACTATTTTATTGAGAGCTATACAGACTGTGTTCATTTATCTCAGGTTACGGGTCCTATGGTATTCCAATGTTATTATATGTACACACACAGGGCGTATTCCTTTAATGTTGCAAGTAAGTGCAAATAATCTGCAATCTGTTAGAAAATGTGTCCTCTCCGATTATTCAAGACAATTATATTTAACTTTTGAGAAACACATGTTTTATAAACAACACTTCCATCAAACCACTTGTAATCACTGACATGATTGTCAATAATCAAGACATTCTTCATATTGACAATTTATTCAGACAATTTCAGTTGAGCAGATATGAATTGCCTCAATGGAAATAAATGAAATAACAAGCTCAAATTGGACATGTCATGTTGCATAAACTGTATTTAATATAGTAAATTATTACTACACAACGTTCTCATTAACATAATGGTTCCAGTTTAATATAAAGCAATGTCTTCCAGAAAATCTCTGGGTTATATGCTTGAATTCTCGGAGATAACATTGTTTTAACATTTAATGAGCTGCTGTACCAAATCGGGATGGTTCAGCCCACCAATTAAAGTGTATTCACCCTCAATACTAGTGACAGTTTACCCACAATACAAAATGATTTTCTCATTTCATTAATATTAGCAGTTGACAAAGATTCTCGGAGAGGACAAATTTTAACGGAATTTCGGTGCACATATTTGGAGAATTGAACATAATTTAAATAGACTAATACACAGAAAAGGAATTTTACCATTAATCTTCTATATCATGAACTGTCCAAATGAACATTATTCCTGATCCATGGTTATTGTAAATTTTGTTTATGAAAAGCTTTATTTTAGATTCAAATGCTATAAATCATTTAACGGAATATCTCAGTAACCTTCAAATTCAAATATCATCAAACTGAATGAACGAAACCACTCAAAATGTTCACCACAAAGATCAACCAGACATAAACTAAATGCTAAATGAGGACATTTTTGGCAAACCCATAAATTAAAATAAATATAAGGAAAACAAAATCATCACAGCAATTATTGGCCACTCAAAATATGCCTAAAATTGGTGCCCATCGCCCTATAATTTTGTTAATTTTTCCAATGTAGTAGTGAAATTTTGTCTGCATGTTAGGCTGTGTGTCAGTACTATAGCAATATAATTAAGACACTCCAAACACACTGACAAATGCATAATTTTCCCTCCTGTCTGAAAATTAATTTTGTCAACCTTTAACGTGAAAGAGCCCTAGTACATGTACACTGTACATGTATGTGTCATTTGGTGTTTTATTCAATATTAATTAAATGTCCATATGTATGCCATATACTTGAATATGTACACGCATAAAGTTATAAGCTATATCATTTTGATATCAGAATCTTGACTTTGTGCTCTTTTCAATTTTCATAGCCTCAAAATTAATAAAAGGTCGGCCGACCACAGTGTCCCCCGAAAACGGGACAAGTCGACGCCGCTTTGTTAAAGAAATTAAAAAAAGTGTTGAAATGTTCTAAGTCGAAAGGGTTTATAATTCCGTAAAGAAATAATTTTTCCGTCATGAATATACATGATTCACATCTCCAATATGTGGGAAACAATACTTTGAAATTTCAAATATCTACGATCAAATCTGTAGGAGGAGTTGATCACACCATAAAGGTATCCTCATACAGAAAATGAGAAAAAGCTAAATTTCGAAGTCGAAAGACCCATAACTCTGGGAAAAATAATTGGATCAAACTCAAATTCGAACTTTACCTGTATTTTGATATGAACGACCCACACAAAAACAGAATTTCTAATTAAACAATCCATACTTGCGTTATCATCCGGAAACCAAAGAAAAAAGGAGAAAAAGTTGAATTTTCTAAGTCGAAAAAAGTCCATAACTCTAGGAAAAATCATCAGATCAAACTCAAATTCGAACTCAACCTGTATCTTGATATGACTGATCCACATACATACGATATGTGCAATTAAAGAATCGAAACTTGAGATATCATCCGGAAACCGAAAAAGTGAGAAATTTTCTGACTAAAAAAAAGTTGAAAAAAGGAAAATAACTCCATAAACGAATTTGGATCAAACCCAGAATTGCAGAGTACCTGTGTGCTTGGTTGAGATACCTACATACCAAGTTTCAAATTAAATCGGATGATCATTACTGGAGTTATAACTCCGGACGGACGTATGGGCGGACGCACGGACGGACGCACGCACGGAACTGATTACACCGAAAATAAATTTTACGGTGGACAATAAACGTGCAGACCCAAATAAGCACTGTGCATGGGGGAAATTTCCCATGAAAATAATAAACGTGCATGCATGTTTATTTGGAGCCCAAGAGTAATAGTGCAGGGTGAACTCTGAGCAAAACATCAACGTTGGTTAAACAAATAATTTTTATAGCAGGTCAAGTACTGTATAGGAATCAACATACCTGTAGTGATGTTTTATTCAATATTTAAATGTTCACATGTATGCCATATACTTGAATATATACATGCATAAAGTTATCAGTAAGCTCATCATTTTGATATCAGAATCATATAGTTTGTGCTGATTTCAATTTTCATAGCCTCAAAATTAATAAACGTGCAAACCCAAATAATCACTGTGCAGAGGGGAAATTTCCCAAGAAAATAATAAATGTGCATTCATGTTTATTGTGAGCCCAAGAGTGCTATTATCCACAAAACACACTTTGTGTAAGGAGGGTGATTCATGGTGACCCATTCAACACCGAAATGATTTTGAGAGGTGAAGATTAAAGATAGCTACAGTATACTCGTCCGTTGCTAACAACTTTGTGACATTTCCAACATAAGTTCAATTAGTGGGGATTTCCTCGGTGTTGAGTGTTTTACCTATCGCATACTCTTTACATATTGTTTGTTTACACAACATGGTATTTGTTTACATAACACAAGATTACTAACATGACAATAAGATGCTGCAATTTATGTTTGGAACATGTATAAGAACATTTGTCTACAAATGTATAATATAATATTATTTCTGTTTATGGCGGAGGCGGGGGAACAAATTTGTTCCAGGCATGTACCGGTATGCCGGGGTGGATGGGACCAATACACAATTTTTTCCGCAACTCAATTTTTTTCCCTGCAAATCTTTTGTCTGTTTTTGCAATGAGTTTGGCTTAAAACACCTTAGAATTTGAGAAATTATGTAATTCTACATGTAACTGCTAAACTGACTACAGGCAGTTATCGTGTTGTATTTTGTTGCAAATTTTGAAATATTAGATGGCCGCTGGCAGCCATGGTTTTTGGCCGAATGACCTCAAAATGACTTGTTCATATTTACAATTAAGTCAATGTTAACATCCATGACAAATAGTATGCAGAAATTCATAACGAACCAAAGCCGGACGCTTTGGGTCGAATATAGACTATATCTGATTTTGTGACGTCACCAATTATTATCTATAATACGACACTGTTTCGAATTTTTGCGAGCACTTTTGTCGCACAGTAGATCGGTGCGCTTGAAGTATTAATGTCGTAATCTGAAATAAACGTATGCGTCTTTTAATGGTCCGCCTTTCAAAACTGAGGGGAGTTACTATCGGAATTATGCACAGTGAAGTTCACTCATAGCCGCAGTTTACATTTAATTGAAAACATAATTATATCATATTATGGACTGTCAAATATTTGCAATGGAGTGGCCTAAAATATACATGTCGCGGGCAATGGGAAAATCTCAATCACTCTGGCTGGGCTGGGGACAATACTGGAATCGAAATACGTGATGCAAGCGAACGTTATTATATCGCGTTTAAGTTATCCTAATATTGCACAGTATACGTGAGTCTGATAAGGCTCAGATATCCTTCTATGTTCATGAATCGACAAGAAACACATACGTATGAACAAAGCAGAAGATAAATTCAGGTTATCGCAAATTTTATGAATAAAATCGACAAGCTTCTTCGTACATATAGTACACATCTCAATCGGATTGCGCACACAGCGTCAATAATATAATGGTTAGTTTCAGTAAGTAAAATACTCCCCTCTAGACAACAACTAACAGTTTTGACTTAATACTTTCAGCTTGATATTGGTTGTTTATATTCTATAATTCATGAATTTGTTCAACAGGAATGGCTTTTAAAAGTTTTTTATTTAGGTTTTCAGTCTGAGTCTGTTTGCATTGTGCTCACATGCCTTGATGTAGGATATGATTGACCCAATTTATACACGAAATTACTATAGAACCCACTCTGTCGGAGAACCCTTGTGCATGTATGGAGTGTGATATATCATAACCACACCACGATATAAGGCCTAAGTTAATCTTATTTGAAGGGAATGCGCATCTATGAAATTATTTTATAGGATTAAAAAGACACAGATATATCCCAGCTTATGATTGTTTTAGCGGTGGTTCGTTAATTACGCTAGCGTATGGTCATATTATACCGGTACAGCTATTTACAGTGAATTCCCCCCCACAAATCTCTGTTTTAGTGTTAAAAGGGGGGTGGGTGTCCACAAATGGTTGGAAAAAACTGCCGAAAACAGGGGGTAGGGGAACAAAATGTTCCGGGCACGTATGCTGGGGTGGCTGGGTGGTCCATGGGACCAACAAACAATTTTTTCGCCAACTCAAAACTTTTTTCCCTGCAAGTCTTTTGACTGTTTTTGCAATGAGTTTGGCTTAAAACACCTTAGCATAAGAGAAATAATGTAATTTTCCGTCTTTCAATTTTTAAAATCCAAGATGGCCGCTGGCAGCCATGTTTTTTGGCCGAATTACCTCAAAATTACTCGTGTGGGTGGGTGGGTCCCGACAAGGGTTGAAAGTAAAAAATCAGCATACGAGCCTGACATTTTTTCCGACACCCCCCCCCCTACCGAAAACAAAGCGGGGTGAGTGGGTCAACAAGGGTTGAAAGTAAAAAGTCAGCATACCGGTATGTGCCTGAACTTGTGTACCGACATGACAGCATGACCTACCGCCAACGTTTATCGTATCTTTTACAAGATCCTCATGGACGTATTGTTTTCTTAAATTTTTGGTATGACGACCCGCTAATAGACCACAGTATCATAACCAACCAGTACTGTAACTCCACCACAGTGACCGTTTTGATACTGCTGTGGATACCTATACTCAAAGTCTGTGTCATGATGCGACCGCTATGGGGGGACTTGGGTGAGATTCAGTGAATCTAAAAAAAAACGGAGGAGTAGTGTACGTTAGCAGTCGTGTTGTAAATATAGAACTACATGTAAAACTTAGAAGTGCGATGATTTCTCTGCTCGAGAGCTCTAGATCTCTACTCTTGGTCACAGTCGATACTAGTTATTAGTATTAGTAAGACGCCTTGTGCGATCACAGAAGTTAAGCAGCGTCAAGCCACAGGTCCCCAGAACAAAAATTTACCCCACCCCCAATAATACTTAATCCTATAGAAAGGTATCCAACTTGGCCCGGCCTAATTTTTTATTAGTTTTACAATGTCCACAATCAGGTTAAAATACACCAAAATAATTTTTGTAACATAAATGCCTCATATATAGTTAGAAAGATATGTTATTACTCTTAATTTGATGCATCCCCTGTAAAAATTGGTTAAGAAAAACTCTGGTTATGAGCACAGGCCTGACGCAAACCGACTGTAAAATTTCACTCGTTCGACATGATGTCCGCTAAACTCGGTAAAAAAGTGCGATTTTTACACCGACTTGGGCTTCAAAAACACAATCGACGGTTAGTAGAATATATATATTATACATCATTAGCAGCGGAATTGTTTACTGACCCACCCAAACCAATCACGCTACATCACGGCATCGTATATCTCGTATTTATTGAAAAATTCAGTTTCATAAACCCGGAAGGAAAGTGAATTTTTCGAAAGACAGCCATTGGTGTTCGGGCGCATATGTGTACTCTCTATAGTTCATACCCAACATAATATATAACGAAGAAGTAGTGTATACTACTGTATATACGCTCTAAATATTTATGGAGTTATATTTCTGTCCATATGTATGTTTTCAAATTGGCATTCGTGTTAATTCAGTCTTTGTGTATTTATTTAACTATATATTGTGATGGGTATGAACTATAGAGAGTACACATATGCGCCCGAACACCAATGGCTGTCTTTGGAAAAATTCACTTTCCTTACGGGTTTATGAAACTGAATTTTTCAATAAATACGAGATATACGATGCCGTGATGTAGCGTGATTGGTTTGGGTGGGTCAGTAAACAATTCCGCTGCTAATGATGTATAATATATATATTCTACTAACCGTCGATTGTGTTTTTGAAGCCCAAGTCGGTGTAAAAATAGCACTTTTTTACCGAGTTTAGCGGACATCATGTCGAACGAGTGAAATTTTACAGTCGGTTTGCGTCAGACCTGTGCTCATAACCAGAGTTTTTCTTAACCAATTTTTACAGGGGATGCATCAAATTGAAGAGTAATAACATATCTTTCTAACTATATATGAGGCATTTATGTTACAAAAATTATTTTGGTGTATTTTAACCTGATTGTGGACATTGTAAAACTAATACAAAATTAGGCCGGGCCAAGTTGGATACCTTTCTATAGGATTAAGTATTATTGGGGGTGGGGTCAATTTTTGTTCTGGGGACCTGTGCGTCAAGCTCGGTTAGTCGGATGGGTGACAGCTTGGTATTCCGGGTGCTGCCAACTTTTGGTGCGACTCCGGCACTTCTCTCTCTGTTACATAGACATGTGCAGTACGCTGTCCGATTGGCGCGGACATTAAAGAATATTACTGGAGTCACCACACTGTGTGACCGCAGGGTATGGCCCGACGAATCTTTCTCAAACACTTTAATAGATTGGTGGTACCGATCAGTGGGGTGTGCAAGCAAAAATGGGGGCAAACGTCAGTGAGATAACTCAGATTACGAAGGAGGCTCATTATTAATTTGTATGACATGATATGAACAGTATGCAATCACAGTTTTAAACAGTTTAATATATGAGAATGCACTGTGACACTGCCACTACATGTATGCGCGTAGTTCGTAAGGAGTTTGGAACTTTGGAGTCTGATTCGAGTCATTGCAAACGAACACTATTATGCGCATGTATGCTTCACCCTGTCGCGCATAACAGGCATGTGTGATATCAAAATTGCCCAACGTGACTTGGGAATGGTGCATATATACGCAAACATGATTACAGGAACTACCGTATAGTATCACAATTTGGGCCTGATCAATTGAGTTGTCATGAAAGCTGAATGGTCAACAATATTCCATTTCCCGGATAACATAAGCTGCTGAGAAGATGCTGATCGGATTTAGAAACATTTGATTGAGCTGAGCAACGCAATATACTTCGGCTATTCTGATATTAAAGAATGTCAGATACCGACATACAAATATGTCCTGCAATAAATTCACTCACTTCGGAGGAAAAGATGGAGGAAACCCGTGTGGGCCACGATTATGGGATAACCGCGATGAACATGCGAACCATCACAGACCTACATGCAGGTTGCACCAGTAACACACCGACCTTCCACGAGTAACCAACGCTGGGACTGAGAGGCCAATATATATGAGCAGTGGGATATTGGGCAACTTAGCCTATACACATTGGACTATTCGCAGGTCCCAGGTGGTCGCGGAAGGAGACTCAGGTTAATTATTGGGGATATAATGATTGTTTTTATATAAATTTATAATGCAGTCTATTCCCGGTGATAAAAGACTTGTAACTAATGTAAGTGGTATACAACGATTCAAATATCCCTAATCACACGACCCCTTTCGAATCAGAATGTAAGAACTAAGATTCGAAATCCAATTAAATCTTCGTCAGGCCCTATACCACAGGGTTATATAACTTATTCAGCCGTGGTAGCACCTGGACCAGTTTGCCTCTAACCAGAGTTAGTTCCTCCGCTGAAATATCAACAATGACAACAGCTACTGAGCGGGTCCGTGTCGTTTCGGTCCAGAGTCGTTTCGGCTGGGACGTTTCGGCCGGGACGTTTCGGCTCAGTTTTAGGCCGAAACGACTCACTTATTGAGCCGAATAGTGACCAACAGGCTACAGTCCAGATGCAGCGAATTTAGAAGAAAAAAAATTTCAACATGCATAAACTTCTATTTACTGATTATTCGTATTGTCATGCTATTTTGCATACATTCAAATAGTATATCTACAGTGTAGTTCATCATGCGAAACACCATTCTCAATTTATATTATGACTAGCCGATGAGCCCGACGTTGTCCGGGCTATTAAAAAACCAAATTTGAAGTCGATAGCTATTAAAAAACCAAATTTGAAGTCGATAGCTATTCAAAAACCAAATTTCAAGTCGATAGCTCCAGCCGTTTCCGAGATCTTGTCTGCGCATGCGCGAAGCTGGCGTCACACGGGCTCGGCGACCCGATAAAATTCGTATCCGGGGCAAGATACATTCACATACCAAATTTCAAGTCGATACTTGTAGCTCCACCCGTTTCCGAGATCTCGTCTACGCATGCGCGAAGCTGGCGTCGTACGGGCTCGGCTATCCGATAAAGTTCGTATCCGGGGCAAGATACATTCACATAGCAAATTTCAAGTCGATAGCTCCACCCGTTTCCGCGATCTGGTCTGCGCATGCGCGAAGCTGGCGTCGCACGGGCTCGGTGACCCGATAAAATTCGTATCCGGGGTAAGATACATTCACATAGCAAATTTCAAGACGATAGCTCCACCCGATTCCGAGATCTCGTCCTCGAATGCGCGAAGCTGGCGTCGCACGGGCTCGGCGACCCGATAAAATTCAAGTCGATAGCTCCATCCGTTTCCGAGATCTCCTCTGCGCATGCGCTGCACGGGCGTCGCACGGGCTCGCCAATACGACGACGACGACCGCCTGGTCAAACTACACACACGTACCAAGTTTCGTCCCGATCGGTCGAGAATCGTAGATTTGTATTAATGACAGACAGACAAACAAACAGACAGACAGTGGTCTTCAAAATATATATGAGATTAGCAATTTAGCGGTCATTTTTGTGCGAAATCGCCGACAACCTTTGAACATCATGTGGCTTGTCTGGCCAAACTTTTCTATCAAATATCTTGTTCAAATGGTGTTCGTAAATTGGCACAAAATGCTTACCACAGTGACAGTGCTGTGCATTTCTATATCTTGAAGAATATTCGTGTTCTGTCGATCAGATTACACAAAATAGACATTTCAATGTCATCTCCGACTCCGCCGAGTCTCAGGACGATTGCCATAATTGTTTTGCGTACTAATTCACCACAAATTGCACAAACTTGTAATCCATTCGCTGTTGAACAAAAACATAAATATAGTCAACAATTCAATACACTACATAATTATATTCCATCTTTCACGTGTGAATATAATGACTCAAATGATAAAAATGTTGCGAGCTATATTTTTTATCTCGCCGATGTTAGGATGAGCGGTACTTTGGATTTCCTTTGTAACTGTCGATTTAAAGCGGAACCGCTGAATATTGATCGATTAAGTTATAGATTAAATTTTGGTTTGTATTTTGTAGGCTTCGAGCTTTGACAATATTCCATCAATCTTTTAGGCGAAAACGTCTATAGAAAATTAAAGACAAGTTCCAAATGTCCAATGGGCAAACTTGAATTATGTTTCGAGTCAAATATTTGTAATAATTGAATGAAATACGTAGACAAAACTTTTACAGTACAACTACAAATTACTACGATTCAGCCAATTGCCGTTTCGAATTTCAGCACTTTTCGTCTTGTTTAACTAAGTTTTTGACGTTTTTTATGTAAAAAATATCATCCACATATTTACAGTATGTTTCGCCTTTCGGTATTTATAATGGAGTCTAACTCGCCTTTGTTCCTGACCAATTTAATCAGTTATGTTAATTATTATGATCTTTGAGGTGGAACTGGATATTGGAGTCTCTGAGTTACTAGGTCAACCGTCGTAACTAATAAGTAACGTTAATTTTGATTGGCAATTGATAAGTAACGTTAATTTTGATATGTCAGACTCTGACCTCAATATCAGTAATCAATTACTACATATAGTACTTTTTTCTATTTATAGATTTCCCGCCAAAACTGCGAATAGTATAGCGCAGATCTCACGTACAGGTATATGCTTATGGCTCGCGTACGAGACCCCTGCGGGGTTAGTTTGTTGTATTCTCTTACGGAAAGTATAAAAAATACAAAATTTCAGCTCGATCCAGCCATAAACAGTGTCACTTCCCTTCGACACCTTGGCGAAATTTTTCCACGAGTATCTCAGTAAAAGTGAAAACAAAATCACCTTTGACCCAAAATTCGAGCAGGGGGCACGATTTAGATCACAACAATGAACTTGAGGCAAACAAAATTAGGGGTTGAATTTCAATCTGAATTTCGAACTTCAATCAAGATCGAAATTCGCCCAGATTGAAATTCAAACCTATAGATCGAAGCTGAGCGTTAATTTGCTGGATTATCTTATGGCAAGTATCAAATATCCCAAGTTTCAGTTCGATCCAGCCTAGACCAAGTCTTCTCTTACTAAAACCAGCTGATATTGGGATGGCGAGATGCTGAATTTTAGTCCGAGTTCGCCTCCATAGGCTTCTTATAACACGAGTTACGACCAGGGTTTGTGGCGGGAATTTGTGGTGTATTTTACTCTATTTACCGCACAAATCAATACATGAAGCTATATACATCGGAAAGAGTGACATCTTATGGGCATAGTGGTGTATAATAATCTAACTTTCATGTTAAATTACACATAAAATATTCCGGTTGATTGCCACTAACATCGCTTTGTTTATGTTTGTTTATGTTTTAACTGAAAGCCGAAGTGTTCCGAAGAACTACGGCATAGTCCGGAGTTTGTTTTGGCCGAGACGAATTTCGATACAGACAAGATGGCAGGTCCATATTTATACTAATGCTCGTTGTGTTTACACTGTTTTAAACTGTAAGAGGGTTGTAATTTCCGTAATTTATTAAATGTATTGCATTTATATCTTCAATGTTTACTTAATGTATTAATTTATTTATTGACACGCATAATTACGATTACAGTGGAGAATTCATCGTTATGTGCGTGGTTAGTCGAAAATCTACGAAATATGTTCACCCAAAAATGCCGAACACAGTTCGCGAGGTCAACTGATTCCGCATAGTTTTAAAAATATGTCAACACTGCGGTAAATGTCTCTTTTCACATTAAATTACCGCTTTCAATTCACAACTTATGTCGGTTTCAGATCAAATATCATGTCTTCTGCGGACAAATCCGTTTATTGTCACAATTGTGATATTTTATTTCATATAATTGTGGTTTTATTTGAGCGGGTTACTAACGCTTAACTCGTGTTATAAGAAGCCGATGGAGACGAACTCGTACTAAAATCCAGCTTCCAGCCATCCCAATATCTTAGCTGGTTTTAGTTCGAGAAGACTTGGACTAGATACAGCCATAAATAGTGCCACTTCCCTTCGACATCTTAATATTGAAGGCGAAAGTCCAGCACCATGGCGAAATTTTCTAAATCCAGCAGTATCTCAGAAAAAGTGGAAAAAAACACTTTTGACCCACAATTCGAGCAGCGGAGCACGAATTAGATCACATCAAAGAACTTGAGCCATACAAAAAGTAGGGGTTGAATTTCAATCTGAATTTCGAACTTCAATCCGGATCGTAATTCGCCCAGATTGAAATTCAAACCTATAGATCGAGTAATTTCTCGAAGCTGAGCGTTAGTTTGCTGTATTCTCTTACGGAAAGTATCAAAAATACCAAGTTTCAGCTCGATCCAGCCATAAACAGTGCCACTTCCCTTCGACATCTTAATATTGAAGGCGAAATTTTCTAAGACCAGTGCTCTGGCGAAATGTTCTAAGTCCAGCAGTATATCAGAAAAAGTAAAAAAAAAAATCACTTATGACCCAAAATTCGAGCAGGGGAGCAGGAATTAGATCACAAAGCTCTTTATTACAATCGAAGCTGCCATGCGTAAAATACGGATGCAAAACGAAACGCGGAATGCAATTATCTCGATTAAAAAGGCAGAATGGGTTGTTGTGTCATATATGTCCTAGGAACAGGGGAATTTTGCATCGGGTCAGTCTTTGAGGGACGGATACCATGAATTAATTCATGAAAAACAAAAAATGCGTGTTGTGCTATCGACTTGAAATTTGCTATGTGAATGTATCTTGCCCCGGATACGATTATCGGGTCGCCGAGCCCATGCGACGCCAGCTTCGCGCATGCGCAGACCAGATCTCGGAAACGGGTGGAGCTATCGACTTGAAATTTGGTTTTTGAATAGCCCGGACAACGTCGGGCTCATCGGCTAGTTATATATATATGACGACAAATATAATCAAATTAGTCATTTTCCGTGAAACCTAGACAGACAGGGTAGGTAAACAAATTGGTGATATCTGAGTATACGAACGTCGGATTGTCCCCTCTGGTATTGCGATAATCGCCTACCGAAAAGTAGCAAGGATTGTTTCATTGTCAGCTTTTATCATCTGATTAAATTCATTCATTGATTCTAGATAATCAGTTCTCATCATCGAGGATTAATTACAGCCTTTTCATCGGATAAAAAGTAATTCCATGACATATTGGCGTATCTCTACTCGCTTGATTTCGTGAAGAATTACGTTTTCTCCACTTCATCTTCCGTCTTCAAGAATCAAGTTCAAAACAGTTGAAGTTTAATCGACAGTTGGGCTACTGTAAACAAATGTAAGCTGTTACAGACAACATTGATCGAGATTCTAGAATCATTTAATCAACCCAAAAGTTCAAATTCATGGAAATTAAAAAAATAAATGAGAGAATTCTGTGTTCAAGTTCAAGGAAGTTATATCTGATGAGGATTTTGGAGATGCTGTTGTGAACTGAAGTCTGAACACATGCATCATTGCATGGTCCTGGATTGGAGGTATTGTTCCTTAAATCCAAGTTTTATGTAGGTTTATTTTCTTTATTATTTCATTTAATTGTGTGTCGCCATTCGTCGGTCATATTAATTTGTTGTTATTCATTGTTTGGCATTCGTCAGTGTGTTTGTCTTCAGTTGTTTTTCATTGTCGGTGTATTTGTCAGCATTCGTTTTTCGTCATCCTTGTCATTCATTTCATCAGTCGTTTGCCGTGTCAGTTGTTTTTTTTCATCAGTCGTTTTTTTCGTTTGTTGTTTTTCTTCATCAGTCATTTGTCGGTTGTTTGTTGTCATCCTTGTCAGTCGTCTGTCGTTTGTCGTCAGTCATTTTTCGTTGTCAGTCATTAGATGTTGTGTTTATCGTTGGTCATTTTTCGTCATCGTTTGTCATCATTCGTCGGTCGGTGTGTTTGTCGTCAGTCATTTTTTCGTTGTCGGTCATCATTTGTTCGTCAATCATTTTTTCGTCAATTGTTTTCTTCGTCGGTTGTTTGTCATCATTTGTTGGAACTTTGTTTGTCATCGTCATCCTCGTTTGTCGTCAGTCGTTGTGTTTGTCTTCGGTCATTTTCTTTATCGGTTATTCGTTGTCCTCCTTCATTTTTTTCATTCATTGTTCATCGTTGCTTATTCGTTGTTCGTCGTCATTCGTTTGTTGTCATTTGTTGGTCCTTTGCGGTCAGTTGTTTGTCGTGATCTGTCTATAATTTACAGTGCCTGAATAACGTAAATCATAGTGCCATGTTAATGTCATTTTTGATGCATAACTGGATGTATATATGTGTCAATTTTTTAAAATGACTATACAGTATGTTGTCGTTCTTCGTCGTTGTCGTTTTTGTTTTCATGCAAATTCAGGGGTTAATTTAATTTGTTCAATATGTGTTTTGCAGCCCTGGGTAGATTTTGTATAGCATTCCCTACCAATACATATATTTTCATTGTAAACTGGTCGGCATAAATTGGAAATTGCATCGTAAATTGCGATGCAAATCCAGTTAAATTCAGCCCTGGTTTTTGTTGTTCATTGTATGTTGTCGTTGTTGTTGGTCGTCGTTGTTGGTTTTTTGTCGTCGTGTTAAATTTGCATCATTGTGTAATTTTGGTCTGCACCATGGGGTGCAGTTGGATACATGTATTTGAAACCATATGTCACAAAGACCCTGTAGCCATGTCACTGTCCACGTGACTGTTCACCAATACAAATTAATACTTAGCCGTACCGGTTCCGCACTGGGAGGGCTGCAGCCGCCCCCCGAAATATTTTGAAAGTTCAATTTTTTTTAAATGCCGCTCCAGTTATCAGAATTGATTAATTACCCAAAAATAATGCTAACCGCAGTAAACTACAAATGCATGGTATAAAATGCCCAAAACCTGTTATTTATCAACATATTGGTTCAGGCCAAAGAAAATTAAATGTTTGGTTTGGGTTACAATCCGAAAACAATACAGTCGGTAGGTAGGCCTGAAAGTTTATTTTTTTCAATTATATGTTTTTATTTTGACATATGCTTATTACTTTTCATGTCCGTATTGTACTCCAAGATTGACATGAAACTACTTTTGATTATTTGTGTACAAAGTTTAATATTGCACCATACTTTTGCTAAGGAATCAACCTATTCTGAGATGCTGAAATGTGTTTTTTTTTTGGTTTTATAAATATTTTTGAGAAAAAATTCAAAAGATTTTATTGAAAACCATGAACAAAACTATAGGGTAGGAGTTTTAAAATATGGTCGGTAGAGAAACCCAAACCACAAATATTTTTTTCTTTGGCCTCAACCAAATTTTGCCGGCTTGCCAAATATCTGACAAAAAAAAAGACTTGATTTTAGATCCATCTTCATACCCAATTAGGTCCGATATCGTTTTCCTGTCAACCTTTTAATGGGCCACTTAAAATTATCGGTGGTGAAATATAATAGATTTCAAAAATCAATATCTGATCACTCTGAACTTTGATGGTTGGGTTCCTCAACTCAAATCATATTGATTCCATTGATTCCCAAGTCAGTGCATTTAACTTGAATGCTGTTAAAAAAAATTATTGTTAGAATCTGATGATATGGGGACCATTGGATCAGATTATGTACCTTTAATTGCTTTAATTCATGAAGACATTTGTTTATGACTAAATCGACTTGAACAAGGTACAGCTGCATGTATGGTACATGTAAAATGTATACTTAAAGTAATTGACCACATCTAACGTGGTGTCACCCTGGTATTTATACTGCGGTATTACACCGTGTTAACCTCCAATATTGTGGTAGGGTTACCGCTTCAACATTACGTGTATCTGTGGAACATAAAAGCATGGATGGCCTTTGTTATCCATTATATATTTTGGAACTTCTGTCTGTATGTACATATATGTGTGTTATAGACTCGAAAACTGCTTGACCGATCCGACTCAAATTTGGTACATGTATGTACATGTACATATAGGCCTACTTTTATCCGGGGAACAACATGGGTGGGTCAAATTTAACGCGCGACCGTGTCCGTGTCCTTGACCTTGACCTCGCTCATATACATGTACATGTAGGCATGTATCGGTATCTGGACCTCGAACAATCGGACTCATATTTGGTATGTAAATGTAGGCCTACTTTGATACCGGGCACAATATAGGCGGGTCTGATTTCCTGTGCGACTGTGCCCTTGACCTTGACCTCGCTCATATACGCTCATATACAC
The DNA here is from genome assembly GCA_032622095.1 of Siphonodentalium dalli. Lineage (NCBI taxonomy): Eukaryota > Metazoa > Mollusca > Scaphopoda > Gadilida > Siphonodentaliidae > Siphonodentalium > Siphonodentalium dalli. The sequence goes on from CP136062.1 coordinate 60,444,169, forward strand.
TCATATATGCATGTTTCTGGAACTCGACCGATCCGACTAAAATTTGGCATATAGGCCTACTTTGTTACCGGGCACAATATGGGCGGATCTAATTTCACATGCGATCGTGTCATTGACCTTGATCATAGAGGACTGTTTCTTGACCGATCTGACTCAAATTTGGTATATAGGCCTACTTTGATCCCGGGAACAATATGGGCGTGTCACATTGCACGCGGGACCATGTCCTTGACCTCGCCCATATAGCCATGTTTCTGGACATAGACCAATCCGACTCAATTATTTTTTTTTTCTCCTAATACTTTTGAGCATTGTTCCCCAAATAGCCCAGACGAAGTCGGGCTCATCAGCAAGTCTATTATACTCATTTAATATATTTTATTCCAATATACGGCACAGGAACATGACATTGGGTTACATGTATGTTATCGTGACTGACATTACACAAACCTATCGAAGATACAGTAATGCCCTGAGTAATCGAATCTTTAGCTACAGCAGAATTATGGGTAACTTTTCAGGATTTAGTCGGAAATATGGCTTGTTGCCATTCATCAGAAAGCTCTCGGGGAGAGCATTCAGATGAATGGCAACAAGCCATATTTCCGACTAAATCCTGAAACCCCGAGAGCTTTCTGATGAATGGCAACAAGCCATATTTCCGACTAAATCCTGAAAAGTTACCCATAATTATGCTGTAGTTAAAGAGTCGATTACTTAGGGCATTACTGTACATGAGAACTGGATTTCAAATTTAATTTATAGACGTGAATATATATGCATTGCTGATTTGTATTACATACACATGTGCATGTACATGTATGTTACACTTATTAACTCTCTTGATCAAATTAGCATTTCTGCACAAACATTAAAAATGCACCTGATACAGACCAATGTTACTCTGTAGTAATACAAAACTATTAGTTAAAATTCCTCAGTGATAAAGGGTATGTGGCATGCTACGCCAGCCGTTGAGGCATGCCAATATGTCAAATATAGCGAATTATCGAAATATGAAATACCACGAAAAAGCGAAATAGGAAAATACAGCGAAATTGCGGAATAAAAAATGCATCGAAATGACGAAATAGCGCGAATTATTTTTATTAACTAAATAACGGAGATATTTGAAGAAGTGTTTTTGACGAAATAACGGGCATATTTGGAGAAGTTTTTTTTAAAGAGCGTACCCCAAACCTCCCCCAAGCCCACCCACCCAAGAGAAGAATTTTACTTATATTTCACCACAGTTGATCTATTGTGGTGTTGTTATTTCTAATACAAATCGGCGTTATTTCGTAAATATACATTCTTTATAGAGTTATTACCCTGTGGCAATGTTACGATTTTAGCTTGCCAAAGAACATGTGGCATGCCTCAACGGCTGGCGTGGCATGCTACATACCCTATATCACTGAGGAATTTTAACTAATAGTTTTGTATTACTACAGAGTAACATTGGTCTGTATCAGGTGTAAAAATGTTTTGGTGTCACACATGTACTGTATCAGTCTGCTGATCTGTTTTCAAACCAAGACAACAAATTGTGTTCAATTGTATCGAACGAGCCGTATTTGATCAAGTTATCAAGGCCGGACCCTGCGCTTACTATTGCTAACGTACATGCATATATATATACAGAGCGGTTTGCTTAATCTGACTCAAGTAGAATTATTTCAACTGTGGATGGATGCATATCCATGCAAGGGCGAAAACAACATTCTGCGATGTGGGCGCGCCCCGCGTGGACTCTTTTCGCCATGCAGTGCACAATAATTTTGTTGACATTTTGTTGCTGGTGTCGGAAAATATCTGGCCCGGCGTCAAGTTTTAGTCGCCCAAAGTTGTTCTATAAACATAGATGTAGCAATTCTAACTGTGGTGTCAACTATATCAGCACAAACGCATGTACAGTATATAAGCCATGATTGAATAGAAATATTTATCCAATGCACCGGCCCAAACCATATGGTCGACCCTGTGGCCCCGGGCCAATTCCATTGCACAAATTGAGCTAACTGTAAGCATGCAGCTACATAATTATAAGCTGACCAATTACATGTAGTAGTATTTTGAACACATACCGGTAATCCGCAGTGTTGACACGTAGATCCCTGCCATATATTTTGAGGATATATCACTGGTGTGAAACCACAGGACCTTTAATCTGCATGCACGACTCTGCATATAGCATACCATATGGCCATGTTTATATAGTACTGCCCACTCGTGTGATGTACCCAGTCCTGGTACAGTAACATTGATACATCCATTGATCCGAGTAAATTCAATTGTCACTAGTTCCATATAAGCTACATAAACTGAGATTGTGTTTTATGTGTGCATACCCAGATTGGAACATATCAAATTTATATATATATTTTGAATGTAGTTTTCAAAACATTTCCCGGGGGTGTTCCCCCATACCCCCACATATCAGGGGGGGGGGACCCCTCTCATGCTCTCCCACACTTGCCGCTTCATGGCTCCGATGATGCTACGCATCATATATATAAGCCTATATTAACGGCACCCCCCCCCCCCCTTTTGAAACTTCCTAGATCCGTCCATGGTTATCCTCAATATACTCAAACATTCATCAATATTATACTACTAGTACCGGTATGTACCAATGCACATGTATAAATGTACAGGTACATGTGTAACGGTATAATCACAGTATTTCAAGTGCGAAATCAGTTGATGAAAAAAGGTATTTTTGTGAGGTCACACACGTACATGTACATATGTAACACCGAAATTTGTAGTTGACATTTATTTGTACTGCCAGAACCATGTATTACCGACATTCTTTTGAGGCATGGAATAGATGTTAACCATGGACATAATGTTATACCCGCATGCTGATGAGGATAAGTGTAAGGAACTACACTACACCGAATAGACTAGTCGTAAACATATGTAAATGTCACACATTTAATGGTAGAATGACCCTAATATCGTCATAGTACATTAACCTTAGATACATGGCTCTGTTAGCATAAACTTCAAAATAAGGCCTAAGACAAAAATAGGTGTGATTTCCCCTAATTGCCCCCCCCCCCCAAGAATTTGGGTCGATACGGAGGCCTTTTTTGTTAGTATTTTTCTTTAAACACACTGCCTACAATGTACCATATACATTAATGTAGAAGTGTACTACATGTAGTATAATTGGGCTTTATTAAAGGTACTGTGATGTATGTGAATGAACCAAGGAGTTTACAAGTCAACAACAACTGGGGACTCTGGGAAGTGGGTGGATTGGGAAAACACACTTAAAAAAATTCTAATTCAGAGGGGTGTGGTAATAACAACTATTAAAGTGACATTCCATTTCCATTAAATCAACATTTCATTAAAGTGACATTGTCAGCCTTAGGTCGTTGTGTTTGTCGTTGGTCATTTTTCTTCATCGGTCGTTCGTTCGTCCTCGTCCTTCACTTGCTTCATTCGTTTGTCGTTGGTCGTTTTTTCGCTGTTGGTCGTTCATTGTGCATCGTCACTTGTTGGTCCTTTGTTTTCAGTTGTTTGTCGTGATCCTCGCCGTTTGCCATCTGTCGTCATCCTCGGTTGCTTGTCGTCTTGAACATGACGTCTTAAAATTGTAAGTTGCTGCTTTCAGCAGAAGGGTATGCACTACCGGAACTAGTAATACATCTACGTTCATGACTCAACTACAATTTACAGTGTCTAAATAAGGTACGCCATATTAACGTCATTTTTATGCATAACTGGATGTACATTGTATTCAATTCGTTAAATTTAATGATTTTTAAGCATTGGGCAGATTTGTTATCGCATTCCCTACCAATTACATGTATTTTCATTGTAAATTGGTCGGCATAAATTGGAAATTGCGATGCGAATACAGATAGATTCCAGCTAAATTCAGCCCTGGTTGTTTGTTGTTCAATGTACGGTATGTTGTTGGTCATCATTGTCAGTTGTTCGCCATCATGTTAAATTTGCAACATTTGTGGAATTTTGGTCTGGACTATTGGGTGTAGTTGGATATTTGAAACCCTATGTCAAGAAGACAATGTAACCATGTCACTGTCCAATGGAAACCCACAGCCATGTCCCTGTACACCAATACAAATCTATACATAGCCGTATGGGCCAGGTCGACTGTAGGGCTGCAGCACCACCACCCCCAAAGATCGGGAAAATTGCAGATATTTTTAGTCAAATTCAAGCAAATCGAATGGTATACATTGTATCAGAGGGAAATTAAAGTGTTTTCCTCATTTCTGCCCAATTATACATACCGGTATATGTATTTAAGGTTGATTTAGTCTGTTATATTGATGTGTATATATATGGTATATTCTACAATGTGTTACAACCATGAAAATCAAATGTAAAAAAATTCTGGCAAAATGTCGCAGCACCCCCCTAAATATTGACTTGTAGATTGAAACGAGTCATTTTGGGGTTATTCTGGCATAAAACATGGCTTCTGGCAGCCATCTTGGATTTTACTCTTTGCGTGACTAAATCCTTTGGCACGGGCTACATGTCTACCTTTAGTCGGGTCATTATGAAATTTGTCATGGCTCTTGACATTGACATGTAGATGGGAACGAGTCATTTTGGCATCATTAGCTACAGGCCGGAGTTCGAAATTCGCCCAGATTGAAATTCAGATTGAAATTCAAACCTTAGATCGAATTATTCTCGAAGCTGAGCATTAGTTTGGTGGCTTCTCTTACGGAAAGTATCAAAATGCCAATTTTCAGCTCAATCGAACCATAAACAGTGCCACTTACCTCCAACACCCCACCTATCATAATATTGAAGGCGAAATTTTCTAAGTCCAGCGACATGGGGAAATTTTCTAACTACAGCAGTTTCTCAGAAAAAGCCAAAAAAAAATCACCTTTAACCCAAAATTCTATGCTGGATTTTAGTCCGAGTTCGCCTCCATAGGCTTCTTATAACATGAGTTACGCCCAGGGTTTGTGGCGGGAATTTGTGGTGTATTTTACTCGATTTACCTCACAAATCAATACATGATGCTATTTACATCGGAAAGAGTGATATCTTATGGTCATAATGGTGTATAATAATCTAACTTTCATGTTAAATTACACATAGAATATACCGGTTGATTTCCAGTAACATCGCTTTGTTTACGATTCTAACTGAAAGCCGAAGTGTTCCGAAGAACTACGGCATAGTCCGGATTTTGTTTTGGCCGAGACGAATTTCGACAGAAACAAGATGGCAGATCCATATTTATTTTAATGCTCGCTGTGTTTACACTGTTTTAGGGTGAATTTACATTGCTATAGAAATGTACACAGATCTACACGCAGACTAGTGTAAACGGGTTGATATAGAAATGCACAGAGAAAGAAAACGGTATTAGTTCGTGTGAGCAAAAATCGTGTCCGAAAAACGTCACGGTCAACGCCGAAGCATTGCGACAGGCAAATTAGTTTTGATTAATTGTTACTCGGGCGTGGCGAATGTTTTCGTTGTCATTTCAACCCGTGTATTTCGAATATTGAACACGGATAGGGGCGTGGCAAATTGTTCAACGGTTGGATATTTCATACCTGACACAACATTAGTTGTAATTTCCAAACCAACAATAGATTGAAAATGATCTTGTAGTTTGATTTTCAAACATTTTATTTTGGGGGGGGGGGGGGTATTGTTTTCGAACCAATATTTGCATAATTTCCTACTTTTTATCAAAATTTTTCTGCTGGAATGGCCATCAGCTGGAAATTTTCCAACCTTATCATAGGGGCGGGTGTAATGTTGGAAATGTCCAACACTTGGAAAGATTGTGTCCTGGTCCCTCCCCGTGGCCATTCATCATCATCATATGTATTATAACAGCTATAAAAAAAACTGCATGTAATTTAAGAAAACAACATTGTCCTACATTGGTCAACATTGTCATTGGAATTGTCATCAGTTGAAAATTTTACTACATTTGGTCAAATAAAGGGTGTTGTAGGGTAACTGCATGATTTTCATTCTTTCTTCGAACCATTATCAAGTGGTGTAAGGGTACACCTTAAATACATGCGACACAGACCAAATCGCTGTTATCTGCTGATAGTTGATACATTTTTATGTCTGGCCTAAACTGACACGACTCGCAGTGAATTGTCAATTACCAGAGTACTGATCAGCGCGCGTTCAGTATTAGTAATCATGGTGTGATCACAGTAATGCGCGACACGTGACTTCATACAGATATGTATACATTCTATAGCAATGTAAATGCACCCTTAAACTGTGAGAGGGTTGTAATCCCCGTAATTTATTTAATGTATTACATTTATAAGTTCAATGTTTACTTAAAGTATTTATTTATTTATTGACACACATAATTACGATTACAATGGAGAATACATCGTCATGTGCGTGGCTAGTCGAAAATATAGGGAACAATTTTACCGGAAAATGCCGAACACAGTTCGCGAGGTCAACTGAGTTCGCATAGTTTTTTTAAATATGTCAACACTGCGGTAAATGTCTCTTTTCACATTAAATTACCGCTTTCAATTCACAACTGATGTGTTTCAGATCAAATATCATGTCTTCTGCGGAAAAAATCCGTTTATTCTCGCAATTGTGATATTTTATTTCATATAATTGTGGTTTTATTTAAGCGGGTCAATAACGCTTAACTAGTGTTATAAGAATCCTACGGAGGCGAACTCGTACTAAAATCCAGCATCTCGCCATCCCAATATCAGGCTGGTTTTAGTACGAGAAGACTTGGACTAGATCCAGCCACAAACAGTTCCACTTCCCTTCGACACCTTAATATTAAAGGCGAAATTTTCTAAGACCAGTGCTGTGGCGAAAGTCCAGCAGTATCTCAGAAAAAGTGGGGAAAAAAACTTTTGACCCACAATTCGAGCAGGGCAGCACGAATTGGAACACAAAATGAACTTGAGGCAAAACAAAATTAGGGGTGAATCTCCACCGAATTTCGAACTTAGAAGTTCAATCTAACTTCACGCGAATCTCCACCGAATTTCGATCGCTCAGATTGAAATTCAAACCGATAGATCGAGTAATTTCTCGAATCTGTGCGTTAGTTTGCTGGGTTCTCTTACGGAAACTATCAAAAATACCAAGTTTCAGCTCGATCCAGCCATAAACAGTGCCACTTCCCTTCGACACCTTTATATTGAACCACTGTGTAGGAACTGTTACATCGGAAATCGTTCTATCGCCGGTATTGTGATGGTTCTTGGCTGATTTGTTACGGTTCCTGATGATTGAAAATAATATTTTTTTGTGACAAAATCACGCATAATTATAGAGATCTTGAATATATTATACTTTCCTGAATGAACAGAGGCTGCAGAAGTGCCGTGCTATCGAAATCTGAACTCTAGACCACAATTAACTTGGTATTAGTGAGTTAACGCGTAAATATCAACATGTTATCACTGAAAATCAAGCCACGTTGACGCAATTTCTTTGTTTTTCGTGGCGTATAAAATATGAAACGCACTCTGAAGAAAAACACTGACTATAAAGTATACCCGTGTTATTCTTTTGTATAATAGCTGAGAAAGTACCCCGATAGGGGTTGATAATTGGGAGCTGTGACCTCCTAATCAACACGGGTGCGTGTTACGGTTCTATTTCAAACCAATCATGGCTGTGACGGTTCTGTACATGAGATTTATTCGAACGATTTCTGCACACTGGTCCTAACATCGTCTTGTGATTCTGACATTTTAAACCAGATAATGACTGTAGCTTATGTAATTTGCATAATAGAACAGGTGTATTAAGAAATAACACAATAAATACCTAATACGGGAGATTGTTCTCTTAGTTTGATTTGACAACAATTTAATAGTGGGGAATTTGTCGTTTTTAGACCAACATTTGCATACTTTCCTACACTTTTAACGCGTAATCAACCATATTTGACATGTACAAATGGACACACCTTCTTTAAAGTTGATCCAAAACTCATGATGGGTGGACATGAAGTAGGGAGCAGGTGTGATCTAGTTTTCTATATCATATTTACCCCCCCCCCCCAATTGGCAAGAAACTTGTTTTAATGGACAAAGAATCTCATTCCATTTAATTAATATGCTTTGTATTAAATAATGTATGCTCTTTTGCAAAATAAATCATCTCTCTCTCCATCTGTTGGGAACATTTCCAATCGTATGGAGGTGGGGCGCCAGGTTGGAAACTTCCAACACTTGGGACTCTTGAAGCCAGTCTGAATGATTTTCAGGTTCAGATATCCATGTATTCTCACTGGGCCCATGTATCCTGAGTTTCTCCCCCGGTTTGCATGGTGGCCAATCAAAGGCTACTGATCAATTCACTTCAGAATGGCACAAAATCTAGAGCTATAATGTGTCATGCAGTTGGGGAAAACCAAAGCCCAGACCTTGTGCATGAGGTTGGTCTGTTTCAAGGGGATGGTGCCGTTGGAAATTCCAAGGTGGACGCCCCAACATTGGAAACCCTCCAGCCCACGTCCCTGCCCACTTGACATGTTATCAGCGAGGAATAATAACGTGCCTTATAAGAGTTAGGTTCAGACACACAAAGCACTGATTTCTAATGATTCATTTGTATGAATGTTTAGCTAATAATTCAAACAATCTGTTACTGCATGTTGAATTTCATAGCTGAGCATTCCTACAAATGAATCAATAGGATTCAAGTCGCTGCTCATTACAGCACATTTAGTCACCAAAGGATTAACATCCATATAATATTATTTGTAACTGCATTATTCTTTTCTCTTTTTTATATGTTACTGCTTGTTGAACTTAATAGCTGATCATTCCTACAAATTAATCAATAGGATTCAAGTCAATTATCATTACAGCGCATTTAGTAACCAAAGGTTTAACATCCAAATAATAATATTTGTAACAGTAGGATTCTTTGCTTTTTTATATCTATTCAAAATCAGAGATCCTAGTCAATCTAAAATATGATTGAGTGAAAGGTTATCGTGCTTGTATATATGCTTTAATAGCTGCATATTCTAGAATTCTAGAATTTAACCTAGATAATCAGCATCCAGCAAGCGGATGCCCGACATAAACTTCATAAACTGCGTAATCAGAATATTGTATGGCTGTCAACGAACTTTTAACGTCTTTTTGTTTTGCTTTTTGTTGAGTAAAATACGTCTAATAAAATAGACAACACTAGCCGATGTGCCCCCTCTTCATCCGGGCTATTTAGGGATTTATTTGTGACCGTCTCCGCCTGGACAAACTATTGTTCGATTGGTCCGGAAACATGCCTATGTGAGCGAATATGGTCAAGGTCAAGGACACGGTCGCACGTGAAATTGGACACACCCAAATTGTTCCCGGGATCAAAGTAGGCCTACATTATACCAAATTTGAATCGGATCGGTCGAGGTCCAGAAACATGCATATATGAGCGTATATGAGCGAGGTCAAGGTCAAGGATACGGTGGCAAGTGAAATTGGACCCGCCAATATTGTTCCCGTGATCAAAGTTGACCCAGCTACCAAATTTGTGTGGGATCGGTCGAGGTCCAGAAACATGCCTATATGAGCGTTTTTGAGCGATGTCAAAGCCAAGGACACGGTCGCACGTAAAATTGAACCCGCCCATATTGTTTCCCGGATCAAAGTAGGCATACACACCAAATTTGAGTCGGATCGGTCGAGCAGTTTTTCGAATCTATAACACAAATACATACATACAGAAGTTCCGAAACATATATAGATAAAATACAAGACATATAACTCTATATATCCCGTCTACGCTAACGCTTTCCGAAGTCCAGCGCTATGAAATTTCACTATTGTTGACCGGCTATTGAATCATGGAAATGTTGGGCCTGCAAAACGCGTTATTTTTCAAACTAGCCGGCGACTTTGTGAATTTTGTGAATTTTGATAGGCGTAACACAGGTTATTCAATAAGCATAGAAAGGCAGTGTAATTCATGGAAATTAATGACAAGTGGTGCAAATTTCAACTTAATACATAGCTTGTTGTGTTTATCTTTGTATACTTTCACAAAATTGCCAGTTTGAACCATGCACCATGGCAAATATTAGTCATAATTTTACCCGTATAGAACGATTAACTGGGGAGAGAACCGACTCGATCAGGAGAGAACCCAAACAATTATCAAATTTCGTGGTTTTTCTCGTTGTTATGACTCGCGCAATTGACGTTTCGTTATTAACACGCTCATTGGTGCCATAGATTGTGGTGGGATTGAAAATAACCAATCTAATTATCACCTAGATGCCTCAAAATTGCGTTTTAACTGTCAAAAAGTCGTAAAAATGTATAATTTCGATCATCAGGAACCGTCACAAATCAGTCTAGAACCATCACAAACCGGCGATAGAACGATTCCAATGTAGCAGTTCCTACACAGTGTATTGAACGAGACATTTTCAGTACACAGCAATGAACTTGTGGCAAAAACAAAATAGGGGTTGCATCTCCACCGAATTTCGAACTGCGAACTTCTATCTAATTTCACGCGAATCTGCACCGAACTTCGAACGCTCAGATAGAAATTCAAACCTTTAGATCGAGTAATTTCTCGAAGCTGATCGTTAGTTTGTTGTATTCTCTTACGGAAAGTATCAAAAATACCAAGTTTCAGCTCGGTTCAGCCATAAACAGTGCCACTTCCCTTCCACACCTAAATAGTGAAAGCGAAATTTTCTAAGACCAGCGCTGTATCTTTGAAAAAGTGAGAGAAAAAAATCACTTTTGATTCAAATTCGAGCAGGGGAGCAGGAATTGGGACACAACAATGAACTTGAGGCAAACAAAAAATAGGTGTTGAATCTCCACCGAATTTCGAACTGCGAACTTCAATCTAACTTCACGCGAATTTCCACCGAAATTTCGAACTTCGAACTTCGATCCAACTTCACGAACCCCAAATATCGCCAATTAAATTGCAAATCAACTATTTTAGTTGAAAATCTGGATTTTCTGGAATATTTTTCATTGCTCTCGTTATGATCTAACATTTTGTAAACATTCATGATTTGATCAGAATTTGTGCAACTGTTTATTGATAAAGATGCTCCCACTAGGAGCCTCAGATATATAAGAGAATGCAGTGACTTACAAGGTCAAGGTAAATATTGTTAGTACAATGTATTTTATTATATATGCGAGTATCCCATAGGGACAGGGTTTTGGCAAAATATCAGGGTTGTCATTTAAGGGTTAAAGGGGGATGTACACTAAATTCGGCCATGTATGGGACATCTCCTATTATACTCAACAGAAAATATCATATAAAAGAATTACTATGTGTCCAGAATGAGAGTTAAATAAACTCATGTACACAAAAACCACACGTAACAACCTGATGATAAACAACGAAAACGAATAAATGGCTCGAGCTATACACTCATTTTCATTATAATTACCATGTTGTTTACATCATTCATAGAGCACTTTAGTGTATTTTCCACTCATCCATGGCTCAAATTCATATTTGCATATATTCTGTTTAGTATAATATGAGATGTTCCCATAAATGGCAGGATTTAGTGTACAGTACCCCTTTAAGTAAACAGTAATCTGATATAATAAATGGTAGAAATATTAAACCATATCTTTAGTTACAAAATACTTCTATTCAGAACATGCATGACATTAAATATGGGGCCGTTGGAAGATTTAATTGAGTCTGTGTTATACATGTCACGGGAGATATTGTTACCTATTCATCAGAGCATAACATCCTGTTTGTGTGTGTTTTATTTGTGTAACAATCTAATTAGCCATCCAGGGTATGCTTTAGCTGGAAAAAAGTGTCGACCTCCTAGTTGTTTAATAAAATACTGAACTTAGTGCATCATAGAGCCACTATCAAAATGAATAATTTACACGTACACAGTCTTAACCCTTCCGTTACTGGAGATTCCGGAACGTTTGCGAAAACCCCGTGCCAATGCATTCTCTTATATATGCGAGTCGCCCATAGGGCGCCTCGCATATATTAGATAATACATTGGCTTAACCTTGATCTCGTAAGCCAGTGCATTCTCTTACACATGCGAGGTTCCCTATGGGCGACCTGCATATATAAGATAATGCGCTGGCACATGGTTTTTAATGCTACACCAGCACAGCTACTGTCATGAAATGGTTAACAGTCGTACTCAAAATTGTTCATCATATTTCCATTCTATTGGTAAACGCTACTGTATTGATAATATACCCCCATTTTCGAAGAAAAATTGGCGGTATGCTGAATTTACTTTGTACGTCTGTCTGTCCATGTGTTCATCCGGGCATATATCTCAACCATGGGTTATCTGGTCTCAATGACATTTGGTATGCAGGTTCATCGCCATGACTACTTTGAAAGGGGTCAGAATCACCCAACCCAGACAACCCAACCTGATTGAGCTAAGACAGACCAACCCTGGGTCCTGTTTCATGAAAGCAACTTATGACATAGTTGGGACTTAAGATGGTCATAAGTTCAAACTTCAATCATAAGTGCGTTTCACGAACAAGGTCTTAACTTAAGATGGTCTTAACTTTGGTCTTAACTTTAAGACTGGTGTGAGGTGTCTTAAGATAATCTTAAAGTTAAGACCCACATGATAAGTGGCATATCGATCACAAATATGGCGGCCTATGTTATTTTGCAATTACGGAGATATCTGTACATTGTATGGGGTGGGCAACTCGTCGTCTGGTATACAGGGTCGTGGCTACAGAATGAGAGTGGGTGTTCGCCTCGAAATGTCCAACTACACCCCCTTAAACAACACCAAATTCACTTTAGGTTTAAACATTCCAACTGGTACCGGTACCTCAAACTTTCCAGGGCAACCCCACCCCCCCCCACCGTATAACCATAGGGTTAGTTTGGTAAAAACAATTCTGAGCACATGCTTATCATCAGGGACGTGGCGAATGGGGTTTGTGTGTTGTCTACCACCCCCCCCCCCCCCCACACACACAAATGTTTAGCAATTGGAAATTTCATGCCTGACAACAACATTAATCGTACACTATATATAGGTTTCAATTGTTTGAAGTTCTAACTAGTAAAGGAATGTGTTGTTTTAGACAAACAGCAGCAACCGAAATGGCAATCAATTGGAAAATCACAAACTTTAGGGGCGTCAGGTTAGAAATTTAGAACTGTTGGAACATTTGAGATACCAATTGGAAAGTTTAAATCCAACGGGTGGGGTGGACATGGCATTTCGCGAACATGGAAGTTTGGCCCGGTTCAATTAAGGGGCGAGTGCAGTTGGAAATTGCACGATGTACCCCCCCCCCCCACAGAGACCAACTAGCCACTCCCGAGCATCATCGAATGTAGGATATAGTCAATTATCAGCTGTGTATGTGACCTATAGATAATATATATTATAAAATTGTATTACCCACGAATTAAACTTTTGATAAGAATTATGGCCAAGCTCAAAGCTCACTCTCCTCTATGTTATTCCATATGTGTGTGGGGAGATAGGGTAAAATGAGATCAATTAATGTATTGATTCTTTCCTCTTTCCAAATTTCCGTCGGCTGTTTACAAAGCAGATATGTCATATAGGAAAGGTAACACAAACGCTCTTTATCAAAATATGTTTTAGAAAAAGTGACAATTTTCTATAGAGAATATTATTGGTATTGAGTTTATGCCCACGCCCATATGTCGTGATTTTCAAGGCTGTCCAAATTTTTGTCATGTTTTTTTTTGCAGGGGTGGGATGACCATTGTACAGCATACTGTATATATATATATGATATACACACCCGTAACGATGACACCCCTTAATGCGAGTGTGCTAATGGAAACGTAGTTATATATATATCCATGGTATGACAACCGCATAAAACATCTGCATAAAAATAATAAAAAAAGTTACTCTAACAAATATGTTTCCTTTCCCTTTGAATCGAAAATGACCTATGTGTGTCCTGATGACATCGCCGATTTTATTTTGATTATTGCTACACGTAGAGAGCGATGGTCGATAATACACGTGTTATGTCGGCTCACATACAAAAAATCGCCGCCTGATCATTGCTCTCAGTGGATTAACTCGGCGTAAATGAATGGTCGCAATCATGCATCGATCCATATAATTATATTGTCTTATTTCTGACACTGCCACTCACCAGTAAACGCAAAGCTCGTCATTTTAAGAGCCTGTGATGTACTCATGTTCGAATTTACATCGTGGAACCCATGCAAGTCTAAGATCCATATGCGAATATAAGGCCACTGACTATAGACAGTAAGATACATGCGCTGATTCGCCCACCCCCACCCCAGCCGCTATCCAGCATCCCTGTCACACAATAATGTCAACTCGGACTCGGCTCTTTCTCGATAACCTCTCAATGCCGTACATACAGATTGCACAAGCCCACATTTTTTTGTTCCGGACTGTAGAAAATTGTCGATAACCAGTCTAAATGAGCGGGAACTTAACTTACTACTTAAGTTGGACTTAATCTTGTTTTGTGAAACGCGTTCTTGAAACGGAAAAGTTACATCATAAGATCCACCTTAGATCTTAGATTAAGTCCATCTTAAGATAATCTTATGACATTGCTTCATGAAACAGGGCCCAGGACTGTCCAACATAGTGACAACCTGACCGAAAAATAATGTTGAGAATCAAATAGGTCGAACCTATGAGCCCATTCAGTGTAGATTTTTATGGTTAATTATTGACTCTAAAGAGCCAGTTTTGACACCTGTTTGAAAAATCATATTATGTAACCAGTCCATTAACATTTTTTTTTCCGACCGATAACTCTAGTTTGAATTATTTTATCTGAACCAAAGTTGGTAATTAATTCGTTAATCATCAGTTGCTCGTCTGTGTAGGGATGACAATGTATCAAAAGTAACTTACTAGTACTTATCAAAACAATGATGATTAACTGATAGAACGGTTTACTTTCTTAACCAATTGACAATATTTTATTGCTTTGTGGTTTCAAAATAAGGCAATATTGGTGTATCAGTGCTCATTTATGTTAATATTCGTTGCCAGTTTAAGGTTTATTTCAGTGTTTGCGGTTTCCATCTCTTTTGTCAAACTTGAAATTTAGTTATTCAGTTATTTTTGTGCGTGTTTATTTATATTTTTGTTTTAGCTTCGGTTTTCTCGATTATCCCATATTTTGTTTTTTTCTATTTGGTCAAAATGTCTGAAAAATGGCCATACAAATTAAAAAATGGCTAAGCATTTATCCTACTAAAGGAATTTTCGGCAATTTGAACACCGGTCCTGGGATTTAAGTATCTAGTGACCAATGGTAGTGCTGTTTTGGTTAAAGATCCATGGTCCAATTTGACAATATAATTAAGAATTTCGTGCATCAATTTCCTGAGCCTGAGAAAATGAAAAATCACCTTCATTCGTATCCCACAGGCAACACTTAACCCTTGCATGACAAAGTGTGGCCAAATGCTCTTTCTTGGGCCGTTTTCCAATTTGGCCACGACTGTGAACACTGCCTTGGCCTAGTATATAGTTTAAAGGGCCCTGTGAATTTGAATTTCAGCAACCGAATCGAATCCCGAATCGCATTGAGTGTTCGATGTCGACATCAACATCAAATCCGAAGCAAATCGGGACAAGCACTTGGCGGAGTAATGGCGCGTCCACATGTACCTGCAAGAAAATATCAGGTACAATAAATTATTGTTGCTGCAATTATTAAGCCCGTGAGAACGCGGGCGATTTTTAAGGCGTTGATTGAGCTCAATCAGAAGTTCAGAACAGTATTAATCGTGCTGGTTTAAGTGAATTGCTTCCGGTAAACAACCTATAGTCCATATTGGCAAAGCATAATATTATGGCATTTCCAGCTGTTGACGTGTATTACAATAGAGTCGGTGGGATGAGGCACTCACCGACCTGTAGCTACGTTGCTCTCATACACAAAGATCTTCTATTTAATGAGAAAGTGTTCACCAATTGGAAATGTCATATCTGACACAATATTACACCAAAAATGGGTTGAATTTGTTGCCTGAATTTCGAGCCAGTAATGTGGAATTTATTGTTTTAAACCAACATATGCATCTCTTTCTACTTGTGGTCAAAATATTGGTTTGAAATTTCCTCTAGGTCCCCCCCCCCCCTCCTTGTTGTCCAGTCAAAATTCAAGTTAAACAAAAAACACAAGGCACGTGAGTTACCAGGTCGGAAATTCAAAGGCGATGGGGAGGGTGCAAATTGAATTATGTGATCTTGGGAGTTTGGCCTGGTTCAAGGGGGGGGGGGGGGGTGCAGTTGGATTGACGGAAACCATCTATAGATATACGCCTCTACACACATATCCATATAATACTTCAGCGATTCTGTCAACCCAATTAAAATTTAATTACGAAGTCAGTTGTTGAAACAGGCGATTCTATTGATGCATCATAACTCTAGTGCGTGAACCGTTACCAGCGTATCCCTTAGAGATTATTTAACTGTTACCGATGACCACCAATCAAGGTGAACACACGTTACACACATGCGGTAACATACCCGTTCACTGCCTCCATCGGCTATTTTCCTGTATTATTTTCTTCATTGGTCAAGTAAGTCACATTGGGCATACCTGATATTTTCTTGCCCGTCATGTGGACGCGCCATAGATCAAGACCATTTTTTTCAAATATGAAACAAAGATCAGAGACAGAGTTCACAGACAAAAGTTTTGCAACTGACATCGCTCTCAACTTTATTTTGAACGAAAATCAAAACCATACATCACTTAGTATAACACATGACACATGCGTCATCTGAGCACACACCTTGACCACTATAAAATGAATAAATACTACTGAAGTGTTGGCCTCAGGTCAATATAGATAGACCAGAGGGATCATATAGTGGTGTGGATATAGATAAGTAAGTGTGATCAAACTATCATATATGCAGGCCTCAAAATATGGTGCTAGTCATTTGCAGAACGAGGTCCACAAAGAGTGAATTTAGTGACGCTACCAGCACAGTGGGTTAGCATGACTAAATTCACCCTCTGGGAACCTCATTCTGCTTCTAGGCCTCATCTTCTCTCGAAAGTATCTTTATTATCAAATAACCAAGTTTTCTTTTCTTGTTTCCAAAGATTCTTTAGAATCTTCTTTAGAAAGTTTATTTTTTTTCAGTTCAGTTTCTCTATATCCCAGTTCAGTTTCTCTATATCCACACAATGCATGATCGATGTGCCCATGTGTGAACTTAAATATGTATCTATTCTCCCATAGCAGATGAGGCCATGCAGAGGTCCGCAGAGGGTGAATTTGTTGAAGCATAACTAAACTCACCCTCTTGGCACCTCATTCTGCAAATTACCAGCTCCACAGTTTGAGGCCTGCATATAAGGCCTAAACATATACATACTCGTCAATGAGTATTTATTAAAAGGCATCTGTTAAAAGTCTTTGAAATAGCCAACATATAGTTCAATAGGTGCAGCTGATGATGTACAGTAATGCCCTTAATAATCGACTCCTTAACCGCAGCAGAATTATGGGTAACTTTTCAGGATTTAGTCGGAAATATGGTTTGCTGCCATTCAACGGAAAGCTCTCAATGCGAGAACTTCGCCCTAGTCGCCTCCTAGCTTGGGGCATGGGGTGATGTACGCGAATCCCACCATTTATTAGACACCGTCCACTTCATTCATCAGCCGAATATATGTTACAAATGAATTAATTTGAGTCGGGGATACATGCTGAATATACACGCATACTCAAAAGAACTACATGTACATGTATCAATATGAAAATTATATTAAATAAACTTGAGTTTATGATTTAGAAGTTTCTGGATTTACAACATAACCACAATTACATAATGGACGGATTGGGACAATTAGAAGTTAGCACATTCCATGCAGAAAAAGCGATCACGAAATATATGGCATCAAATTCAAGATATCCGCTGATGATTTATCCAAAATTAATTAATATCTGGATGTGTTGACATAAATCTAACAACAAGTTCAATAAAATATTTGAGATTATGGTGCAAGTTATTTTCTGCATTTATTCCACACCATTGTCGGTGAGTTCAATCGTTGATTGTAACCTCCAGTGATACTATAACCACCATAATTGTGATCCTACTCTGTTAAAAACAATGCTGTTTCACCAGAAGCGGAACATCGACGTAATAATGGATGTCGTTGCTCTTGGTGGTGTCCCGGCTTTTTTCAATGTGTGGTATACAACAATATGTATTAAGTCGCTGTGATTTAATCAAATAAATGTGCCCCACATGGAATAAAATTGCATAAGTTTTGAGATATTTTCCACTGGGAACTATTGATCTGTAGACACGTACTACACTCATAATAGCTAGATTTCCATACTTTCTTTACAAAAGTTTATAAAGTTCATGTAATTTATTTGTCGCAATGGAAATTAGACTGGACTTGGATGATACCTATACCCGAGCTACTCAGATGGATTTGTAAGATATTTGGGAGAACATTCAGTATTTGTGCGTTTGCAGAATACTTAATAGCTGAGACAGATAAATCCAAAATAAGTCAGGAGACAATCTTTTGGTCCTGCAAACCCGTGTGTTACAAACAAACAGGCCTCAAATTATGGTGCTGGATATTTGCAGAATTAGGTCCCCACAGGGAGAATTTAGTGACCTCTTTTTGCATGGCCTCAACTGCTATGGGAGACCTAGACACATATTTAAGTTCCAGATGGTGAAGATAGTGATGTGCACCCATTGGGTACCTCGATTATACATTGTGTCGTCTGCCAATTTGGGGATATAGAGAGACTCAAAAAGAAACTTTCTAAAGAAACTAAAAAACTTGTTTATTTGATAATAAAGATACGTTCCTGATAAAATGATACATAAGCAGAATGATGTCCCCAGAGGGTGAATTTAGATATGGTGATGCTAGCCCATTGTGTAAATTCACCCTAATGGGCCTCATTCTTCAAATATCCGGCACCATACTGAGGCCTGGTAATGAAACAAACGCAGATCATGTCAAAATTTCAGAAACAGCAACAAACATGAATTATCTAACAATTTGGCTAATTACATGTATAATAAGAATATACATCGAAATGGTCTTGTATTTAGTATAAATTATTGTATTGAAGTAAAATATCAACGCAACTGGATGAAATTCTTCACCGTGGGTGTGTTCTGATATTCCCTATCGCCTATCATATATACATTAGAAGAAACATAGCGTCACTTGCAGTCAACATGATGTAAATTGATATTGGTCATTTTTTAGGAGAGACAAAAAAACTTAATTATTTATTTACGTTTGTCTGTTGTTCATAAACTACTCTCTGAAGAGAGGCAAATCACAACCTTTGAGAATAAATAAAAATTTTCCTATATACTAGCCGAGCTACTATAATCAAGCCTGAGTTTAGTGTGACTGTCTTTTGCAGAATGAGGTCCCCATAGGGTGAGTTTAGTGACAATATCCCGCATAGCTGACTAGTATAACTAAATTCATCTTCTGGGGACCTCATTCTGCTTAGACCTCATATTCTCTGGAAAGTTTCTTTATCATCAAATTTCTATAGAAACTTCTTCACATAGATTATATTTCTTTTTTAGTTTAGTTTTTCTATATCCCCAATTGGCAGAGGACATAAAGGTTCCCAATGGGTGTACATCACAACATTCACCATTTGGGAACCCCAATCTGAGTCTATGTCTCCTATAGCACATGAAGCCATGCAGACTGATGTTCCCAGAGGGTGAATTTAGTGATGCTAGCCCGCTGTGCAGGATGGCATCACTAAACTCACACTCTGGGGACCTCCTTATGCAAGTGACAGGCACTCTTAACTCAGACTTGACTGTAATATAGTTTGACAATGCAGTAGCGGACACCATGTCGAAGAAGTGAAAACTAAAAACAGCCGGTTTGCGTCAGACCTGTACTCATAAACGGAGTTTTTCTGTACCGTGTTTACAAGGTATACATCAAATTGAAGAGTAATACAATATCCTTCTACTTGTAAATGAGGCATTTGTGTAACAAAAATATTTATGTATTTTCAACCAGTTTATGGACATTGAAAAAATTATTTTAAAAAATTAGGCCCGACCAAGTTGGATACCTTTCTATAGGATTAAGTGTTATCCGGATGGGGTTAATATTTGTTCTGGGGACCTGTGATTAAGCCCATGTTACGATCATCTTAAATCATTGCTGCGTGAAACTGGGCACTTGTTAACTACTGGTAGATATTCACGGCACGCGATTAAATTAATGTATTTAATGGCTATGCATGTGACAGGTTGCTTATAATTGCTTAGTATTGTCATGTCACAAACGTACATCCGATTTGATTGGATGTTCGTCACGTCGGTGCCACACAATGGATATCATTGCTCCAATGAATACTAACGTTATTATTTCGATTGTGGTCGCTACATATTTCTGAACACCTGTTTCTGTGTACTTTAACACCCGGGGGCGTGCTCTCACCAACGCAACTATCTCCATGTGACGATATGCAAGATACATGCGATCTGATTGGATGTCGCATTTATGACACCAGAATAACGTAGTGTGTGACATGCTCTCTCCTATATAATGCTCCCATATTCATGGGAAAGACATCAAACCACTGTACCAAACCACAGAGACAGTTTGTGTTTTGGATCACGGAAAGGTGAGTTTGTGTTTACGTTTTTTTACACACACACCCTCACCCACCCTCACACACATATCTCTCACACACCCTATCTCTCACTCACACACACACACATACACACACAACCTCCCTCTCACAAACAACCTCTATCGTTTAGGGTTAACATTCAAATGTTAATTTTTTTATTGCAACTGTAGCCAGAAACAATCAACTGATCAAATGTTCAACAATACGTCTGCGGTACACAGTGACAAATCTCAAATTACACAGACCATCATACTCCAAATGGTGCCATCTCGCATTCTGTTAATGTGAAACTCTCTCTAAATTATACCGCCCTGCTAAAATTTAAGAATGAAGCAGGTCTCATTCGGTTAATATAAAACTCTCTCTAAAGTATGCCGACTTGCTAACATTTAAGAATGAACCAAGTCTCATTCTGTTAATATAAAACTCTCTCTAAAGTATGCCGACCTGTTAAAATTTAAGAATGAAGCAAGTTTCATTCTGTAAATATGAAACTCTCTCTAAAGTTTGCCGACCTGGTAAAATTTAAGGATAAAGCAAGTCTCATTTTATAAATATGAAAATCTCTCTAAAGTATAACGACCTGCTAAAATTTAAGGATGAAGCAAGTCTCATTCGGTAAATATAAAACACTCTCTAAAGTATGCCGACCTGCTAAAATTTAAGAATGAAGCAAGTCTCATTCTGTAAATATGAAACTCTATCTCTAAGGTATGCCGACCTGCTAAAATTTAAGAATGAAGCAAGTCTCCTTATGCTAATATGAAACTCTCCCTAAAGGAAGCCGCCTGCTGAAATTTAAGGATGAAACAAGTCTCATTCAGTTAATATGAAACTCTCTCTCTAAAGTATGCCAAGTCAATTCTGAAAATAGAACAACTAGACATACCGTCTGGTTTATTAAACAAAACTCGTAAAACGGGTTTTGACGTTAATACACTTTTTTGCCTATTCGGAATCAGTGCACTCGATTACATCGGGTAAATTCATTCCAGAGGTGATTTCCAATCAGAATGATATCAATGGACAATTTTGTAAATGCAGAAAAGACATAAAACTTAAAAATGTATGCGATGTTTGGGAAGACAAAACACATGCGCCGTTTTAGCGAGAGACGGCATATTGTGTGAACGTTTTATGATTCGCCCAAAACAACTGAGATGTTTGCAATTCAATGAAAGTCGTCGAACCTTGCATTGTATTTATTAACCTTCATCTTGTCGCTCATGCATTATGGGTACGTTATCTTTGGTCCTCACACCGCACACTCTTCTTTAAATGTTTCCTCGGATACATTATGATGCCACGATAATAATCGTACCAATAGTGGTAATTCGAATCTAATTTCCTCCTTGAAATGGTGTCCAAATGAAATAAACTGTATATCTAATCGTACAAAGAGCTGTGTACGATTTATTTTATTTTGGACACCATTTCAATTGTGGTGTAGGTGACATATGTTAGACCACAGGTCCCTGACACGAAATTGATCATGACACTAAAAGTACGTACATAATAGGTACTTTCAGTGTAATGACAAATTTTCAAATTTCAAATTTTCACATTTCAAATTTTCAAATTTCATTTGTCCAAATGAAATAAACGGTACAGAGAATCGTACAAAGAGCGACGTCCTGATAATAATGTACGATAAATTGGCTATCTTCCCTCTGCCACCGCCACCAGACATTAATTCAGGATCTCGCACGTGGAATATCGTGCATTCCAAGTTAATTTCGGATTGCAGCTATTTAAACTTTGACAAAATTAGAAACTATATTGCTATTTTTGCGTGGGCCCTCGTGATGGTCCAGTGGCATAGCATAGTGATGCGATGAGGTTGTAGGACTTCAGTAGATGAATTTATTAAATCTATAGTGCAATGACATAATTAGCAACAAGTGTATACGAGTGTGACAAGCCAGAGTAAATTATAACATCGCGTGTTGAATATCCGTTTATACTCCAAATAGCGATTCCTCAATATCAGGAATGGCTCCCAGTTCCCAAGTCACACGGGTTTTTGTTTACCACATGATCGAAATGTGTCTGCGAATCTCATTAACATACATACTCCATAGTTATTTCAATAGTTGCTTTGAAATGCTGCTGTTGGATTTGGCATAGGAAGACTAGTTAATGTTATGAAATAAGATTATTCTAGCTGAAAAATTAACTAAGGATAAAACATGCGGACCTTTAGTTAGGCAATTTCAATGCGCGTTTCTTTCTGTGTGTCTACTCCATGACTGTTACTAGTAGGTGCGGTGCTATGTATCACTACTATTCCTGTAGAGTTGGTGGAATTTGTGAATCATTTGGTTGAATTACTGTGACTGGGTCTATTTGAATTCTTGTCGCATGTGATCTTGATCTGTGAAATGTATGTCGCATTGAAATGTGTTTCTGTCGTCTGTGATCCTTGGTTCTTTATTTTAGCAGTTTATACGTTGTTGCTTACTATTCTGTCCTCTGTAATCTGTTCTGTATCATTTTAGCAAGTGTCCGTCTACTCTTCTGAGAGCTGTTCTGTCTCGACCAGTTACTGTGCCGTATTAGTCTGGTCGATAAACTAAAATTTTAGGGTTAACCTAGAATAAATTCGGACTAAATTGGTTTATATATCATTTTGAAGAGGAAGATCTCCTCTATAACATATCCAAAATCCGCTAAAATCCGCTTTGAGCATTTCTTGTAATTCAAGATGGCGCACAATATGGCTGTCATTTATCGTTAAGTCAGATTGTTGCAATTTGATGCAACTATGGTGACAATATCGTATCATATGTATACATAAATATACATTTTTGCGAAGCTAAGACATAACGCCACCTTTTTATGCCAAGATTGGAACTCACGGGCCAAGATGGCAGTCAAAATGGCGACCGGAAGTGGAAAATGTTACGTTTTTTTTACTGATATCTTTAAGATAAATTTGTGCTGTTTGGAACTGGTAGATAAATGTGACTTTATTTTGAATTTAGCATGTTAACAGACCATCGGGAAAATAAAATATGCCATAAGTGGGGTCCCCACCCCTTCCAAGCATTACAAAAATCGAGTTTACAAAACGCGGCATACATTTCACAAAAAATCACAATTTGGGATTCTAGTCATATTTCATCAAAAATTAGCAGGACTGTGTAACGTAAGTGATGCATTCTATTTCTTATAAATATTCCGACTCAATGGTATCAAAATTGTCACTTTGGCTCACAATGACTGCCAAAATGGCGGCCAAAATATGAAAAATGGTAAATATTGCACCAGCGTGCCATGCAACCGCTTATATGTTGTGGTTGATGAATAAAATATTATGTCTTATATACATTGAATGCTAACATTTATGATGCACCTTGATTAATTTTTTCTATTTTAACCACTGAAATCACCAGAATTATGGGATAGTTTTATCACAAACTTGGCATCAAAATCGGAAAAAAAATTACTTTTCAGGTTTTGCACCATTTTTTCAAGTAAAATGGAACTATCTTTGGTATCAGATATGAGTTTTATTTTTGACCTATCTTAAATGTGTGACCCTGGGGTGTTTTAGACAAAATTACTCAAGATGGCTTGCAAACTGGCAACCAAATATTGTAAAAAGTTGATTTGTCATATTTATTCAGAACATTATTACAAGCTGTTCTGGAAAGATTGCAAATTGTGACTCACTTGGTTATTAAACATGCTAATTAATCAACTGATAACTAAATGTTATATTCTGGTTGTCCCAGTATATTATGAGGCATGACAAATCAGTTTAAGGGATGCAGTATGAATTTTCGCCGAAAACTTCTTTTGGGATTCTGTCTGTCTTTGAACGGAAATGGGCAGAACATTGAAACGGAACTGAGAGGGATCTTATTATGTGGCTACGCTGGCCCATTAGCATCAAAATGTATTAACTTATATACTATTGTCATGAAAACCGTTTCATTCGTATTGCATACCAAACGCCATTAAGAGACACTCTGATATTATCTCTCCTTAGGTTAGCATATCCTTGAGTTATAGCGATAGGAATTCACTCCATATATACATGAACACCACATAAATGAACATATGTCACTCGCTTTATACACATACACCTCACCTACTACTATACAGTCACACATGGATATGCACATACACCAACCATGAGTAAACATGCAGGCATACCAGGTATACTCCTACATCTCACCCATGACCATATAGTAACGACCTGTATACCTAATCACTACATACATGAACATACAGTAATATCCTGTATACATATTCGCCATTGGTATACACATGCATGGCATATAGGCACTTAAGATATACATCCAACGATGACAATATAGTCACTCCCGGTATATATTATCGCCACATTCATGAGCATACATTACTTGTATACACATTTGACTCACCAGGGGTCTAAAGTCACTCCCTGCATATATATTTGCGACATCCATGACCATATATCCACTCAAAATATACATATACACCCAACCCAAAACCATAGAGTCATTACAGGTATATATAGTATACATATAAACCTCACCAATGGCGTTACAGTCCTTCTAGGTATACCAATGTCCTGCACCGCGCACACGGCCATTCATACACTCCAAACGTGCATATAGACCTCAGCCTCTCGCTGTGATAATACAGTCACTCCCTGTATAAAATGTACCCACTATTAATTTTGCCACACTGGAACTCCATATATACATATTGGCCACACCATGGCAATATAGCCATGCAAGATATACAAGGTCTCGCGTCTTGCAGGTAATGAGTCGAAACGTAATGTGACATGTACTTAGTATGGCACATAGTCAGTGATCTGCAACTGATGTTAATCTTATCCAAATATTTTGGCACCTTTTAAACTCATTGGGAGTAATTTCCAAAAATGTATAAACTCTACGTTTGGCATAAAATAAAATCTTGTTTTTGTGGGGTATGTTCTAAAACTATTTCCAATATTCCATTAAAATGCTCCAAGACCTAGCTTCCAACTCACCGTTCATGTCACTAGAACGGGGATCAATTTGTCTGTTTGGTCATCATATATGTAGCCTCGAATATTATGTAGTATGCCTAACAGACATCCTCCCCTTTCTTTTGACATCCATACATTGTATACCACTATCATTATGTGGGGAATAGGATAGGATGTAAGCCATTGTTTATTTCACTATACTTATATTGACAAACTGAAAGGCCTTATGGTCCGTCCGCCAGTGCTCCATTCTGACTTGCTCTTGTCATTCCGGAGGGCTACGTGTGATTTTCGTTGACGCGGACACATGTGCCACCTTGTCAGATACCTACTTACATATATTTGTTAGCCTATACTTACCTGTATTGGTTGATTGTCTGTATTGGTTAACATATGACCATAGTCACTCCAGTTGTATATATACCTTATCAATTACCATACAGTCCTTCTGGATATGCCTAAACACTAAAACAGTAAAACTAACCAAGTACACTTGTGTCTTGACTTCATCTGCTCTTTTAACGGAAAATGGGAAATTGGGTCGAGAATAAATTGGGCGACAGACCGGAGTTCACACACACAATTCGATCTCTGTTTCCAACTTTCCTACTACACAAAAGCAAGAATCCACACCCGCAAACTATCAAATTGCACTTGCTGGTGTAAATTCCTCTTATTTAACATGATTCTAGAACATCTATCGTCATCAATACACTCAGAGTCGATAGCAATTCTGAAGCGGTGTTCCCAAACTTCCCACTAGAGAGCAAAGGTGACGTAGTTGGGAACTCGTAGCTAGACAACCCTTTCCTCGAATGAAGACACACAGTAACACCACCTTAAGTACCTTCAAATTTAAAGCTGTATTAATATGTTTATAATTATATGAATAGCATAAATTGCTGCATATTAGATTAATCACTCGTAACAAACAGAAACAACATATATGACTCAACTACAATATTTATAAATCAGGAGTGGCTTCAGGGGGGTCAGGTTCTACATCCCACCCACCATGTCGAGGAAATGTGCAATGGTCACTCCGATAGCTTCCGGGATAATATAGCGCCCATGTTGAAGATCATAGCCCCTGCGTTGGAGAAATCCTGAGGCGCGACCACTGGTATAAAAATCAAGAGAAGACTGACAACGATTTAAACAGACCGTCCACCATTTGGGTTATCGCGCGAATAATTATTTTAAGCGGCCTGACGACTTCATCCAAGTCAACGGCTCTCTGCACGTTAAAAGCTTGACTCACTGTGGTCATACATGTACATAGCCGCAATGATTGTGTTGTCAGCGGATAGGATAGGGCAATTTATTTACAATACACACATGAATAAATACAATGGCAATAACACATAATAAGACAATGTTGTATAGTGTTGGGGGTTAGCCTAGCCCTATCGGGCTGTCTTCGTGCTACCCCCTAAAACAAGTATCACTATAAATAACAGAATAGATGGCTTGTACTTGATATCCACGCACACGTACTGACTATAATCATATATAAAAATATATAAAAACTACTATTTAGGGCATATCACAAATAAGTATCGGTGTGGTTGTGAGACAATCCAGTCGAGTTATAAGATCGAAAATGTATTATATATCCATACTATTGTTTTGAACTGTTCAACGGACACATATTACAGGTGTGTGTGATCCATGTAAAACGCCAAATACACAATATTTACATATATTACATGCATGTGTGTCTCCACCCTACGGGTGGATACACACATGCATGTGATTTATGTATGTAAAACTAATTCCCTCATAGCCCCGAAGTTCGATTCCACTTCCTTCAAAAAATCTTTCATCCCCTCAACAATATACCTCTGGAATAATCTCGACCCAAAAGCAACAAGCTACGAATCTCTTGCATCATTGACAAAGTCCTTAAATTGCACTAGAGAGGGAGTACCCCGACATTACTATGAAGCTATTACCAGAATAACACAAATTAACCACACCCGCCTCAGACTCAACTGCAGTGACTTAAATTATCACAAATACACAAATTTCGTCGCCGACCACTCATATTGTTTATGCGGACAAATAGAGGACAGCGACCATTACCTAATGATTTGCGATATATATATATATACATCTGAAAGAAACTCACTTCTCCGGTCATTAAATGACATCTGCAACCTGACAACTCATAAGCTTCTTTGTTGATCCCCCGAATTAAAACCCAAAAAGCCAACACAAAATATTTCCGAGAAATACAGAAATACATTTCTAGTACAAAGCGTTTCGCCAACTAAGTTTGTATATCGCCATGTTACATGATCTAATATTTCAGACTATACACGAGAACGAATGAATACTTAGCAATTACTCGCGCGAGTATAAATGCCGTACAGTCCGTTGGTACGAGGTCACCGAGTCATATAAAAACACTAAAAACTAATTATAACACCCCTAAACCCTATCTGCAAAACCCATATTACTACTCTGAGCTCATTTCTGTCCTACTCTTCACTTAGATGTATACCGTATTACCATTATCATTACTGATGATATATCTCTTCCATCAGCATTGTCAGCAGCATGTCGAACGTGATGCGTTATTATTATTTCCTATAAAATTAGAATCAAAAGACCCTCTTATGGCTCAGATATATATGTATTTAATATATATATATACCATATTAATAACACGTTAATTAAAAGAAGTGAAAAGAGATATTTTGGACGCCTTTGCGACACGAAGTATTATTCTACATATCCGAATCAATACAGAAAACATAGGGAATTAATAGATACACCATCATTATCTATGCACATGTGCTCTTTATGTCCTATACACAATTACACAAATACATTACCTGACGTACATAGACCCACCCCCACCTCGCGAGAGTAATAATCGGCTATATGAAACGACAGTAATACCTGTATTAAGGAGAGTATATTATACGACATAATCTATTATATATTTTGAAAGATCTGTGTGTGTGTGTGTGTGTATCTGTGGGTGTGTGTGTGTGTAATCGATGGACTCAAAAACGGCTGAGCCAATTTCGATGAAACTTGGTATGTGGGGGTATTTTCGGGCCACGAGTAACATAGGCCTATTAATTTGTTCGTGCGAGGTCAACTTTTCACGTGCCGAGGTCAAATCTGTTTTTACGCTGTGTTACGGGACTTTCATTTGAGTTCGGTGCTTACAAATCGATTCGAAACAGCGCGAATAATAAAATGCCAGTCATAATAATGAAACTGTGAGAATCTTTCGTGTTTCCTCTTTCCAACGATATATAATGCGTATGTATCCGTTTTAGTTATCTGCCTCAATTATTAAGAAGAAGTGGTACAATCTTATATCAGGGTAAAAACAATGCGTAACTTCTATGACGTCGTTAGAGGTCATAAAGTTAGATCACGTTAACTCTTGACCGGCCGATGCATTTGACTGTTTCAGACGTCTTGGCGATATCTCGGGCACCGATGGTAATTTATCTTTACGTTGAAACTTGATAATTAATGAGCGTGTGTATATGAGGCGCGTTTATATACTTGAGTGGAAATCAAATCGGGTTAAAAGGTCAAATCGGATAAAACCATTTCGACGGGTACTTTTGTCGGGTACTTTTGTTCGGGCAGTGTTTTGGACGGGTCAAATCGTGACCCCACTTGGCCTTGGCCTTCAAAATAGACAATTCAAGGTCAAACCCCGGACGAAGTCGGGTCACCTTCTAGTATTATATAAATCAGACAGTCGCTCTCGCTATGGGTGGTATGGATAAAACTGATTCCCGGAAACGACTCACATAAGCCAACACGCTTGATGTCGAATCCGGTCCATGATGTTATAATCTGATGTGTTGTATTTTATGTTGTATTATTCATGGAATAAATACTGTTTAAACTAAAATACATGTACTACATGTATTTTACACGGCCACACCAATAATTGACAAAATGCGCGCGAGCGGTTCATTGTTAACAGGCCAGAAAGTGAGTAGTGATAAGCGAAGTCAAACTGTCTGCTATCAGGACACTTAAGACCAGTCCAAAACATGTCTTCTCTTACGGATGCAGAAATTAGTCAAGTCAATGTGATATCTGGAATTTTATTAATGCACGAACAACAGAAGCGACACGTCTGGCATATGCAGACTTGATATAGAACATGTTTTGCGTGGGATCTCGAAAGCTTCAAATCGCTAAGGGACGTAGTTGAATGTATCGGTCTGAATAATCTGGGCAAGAAGGTACAATATGATATGTTCTACTTAAATAGCTCAGAGTTAGCAACCCCACCTGGTAGATTTCGGGACCATATATCGCCCCAAGTCGGGGATCATATATAACCTCTGCGTGGGGGAAATCCTGATCCACCTCTGCTATAAATATCAAGAGAGGACTGGTAATTATTTAAATAGAACGTCCACCATATGGGTTATCCCACGAACAATTATTTTAAGTGGCCTGGCGACTCGGTCCAATATAGCGGCTTCTCTACATTCCGACTTAATTGGAACTAGAACTCAGTGCGATCAACACGTCGGCAATGATTGGGTTGTGAGTGGACACAAATTACATTGTCTGTATGATCCATGTAAAACGCCAAATACACGATAATTACAGAGATTACATGCGTGTACTCTCTGTAAATATCGTGTATTTGGCGTTTTACATGGATCATACACACCGTGTAATATGTGTCCACTGACAACCAGGCATTGTCGCTATGGTTGACCACAGCGAGTCAAGCTCTGAACGTGCATAGAGCCTCTGACTGGACGAAGTCTTCAGGCCGCTTAAAATATGTGTTCGCGCGATATAAACCCAACTGTTGGATGTCTCTTTAAATCATTGTCAGTCTTCTCTTGATTTGTATACCAGTGATGGCCCCAGGATTTCCCCAATGCAGGTGCTATGCTCCCCAAAATGGGGCTATATTATCCCGGAAGCTACCGGACTGATCATTGCATATTTCCTCGACGGGTGGTGTGTGGGGTGGGGGGGGGGGGGGTGGGGTGACATGCAGCACCCTGCGATCTGACCCCCCTGAAGCCACGAAGTCACTCCTAATTTATAAATACTGTTGTTAACAGTCATGTCTGTCGTGTCTGTTTTCTTATATGCAGCAATTTATGCTATTCATATAATTATAATAATTTTATTACGGCTTTAAATTTGAAGGTACAGAAGTTGATGTTGCTGTGCATCTTCATTCGGGAAAAGGCTTGTCTAGCTACGAGCTCCCAACTACGTCACCTTTCCTCTATTGTGTTATATATGTATGCGCAAACCCCTTAGTATTTCGAAGCTTTCGACACCAGCATCGTGGATTATGGTCCAACATGTTATAATTCAAGCCTATACAATTGTGACAGTTAGGAACATAGTCAACATATACTGTTCTGTAAATTCTGGGTGAAAAATGGGGTGTCACTCTTTTTACATTCAACCCTATAACTGCATGAATTTTTTGGCGCTGTAATGGACATTTTCATGGAAATCCCATTTGAATGTTATCACATGAGCTCCTCTCAAATTATCAGAGCAATCTCAACAAACCAGTATTGTCTGTCTTAATTTTCCAATGCGTGTTATTCAAGGCATGGGAGCACCATATCGGATTGTTAAAATTTTACATGATCCCGTTGATAAAACTAAGATTGAATTTCGTTAATGGAACTCTGCACGCGCGACTTACTCAAATATGGTTATCATCGCGGTAACCCGCGATGCTATAATTAAGTCCGCTCCAAACAATCACACCATGGGGTTCATAAATTTATCCAGACAGTCCCGCGATTAGAACGGAAATGTCCAAATTTCTTAGATTAGTGGCAATAACGGAGGAGTCGCGTTTGGTGGAGCCATTTCGTGGCCAATATTGGGCGAATCGCATATAATGGCGGGCGCGATTGAAACGTGATGTTCTCATTTAATTTCGCGATAGCCGTTTACCTGGTATCACCAAACCGGAAGGTACATGTATCAGCAAAACCGGATCAATGGTTTTAAAACAGTGAACACATCCTTCCTCAGATTAATGTATTTACATGTATGACCCATGCAGTTGACTGATTACATTCACTATCGAACACATCCGTTCGTAAAGCAGAATGTTCCACCAATGGGACATCGACCATATATTGCTCTAACCCAGTACATTTAATGATTGATTGATTGGGGTTTAACGTCGTTTTAGCAACAAAGCCATATCACGACGAATTTAGTGACAATTCCGGCTCATTTATATATCATCGTATATAATAAACACTGTTTGACGTTCGGTAGTTCGTTTGAGACATAGTTATCCATCACCGACGGCGTATAATGCCCGTATCAATAGAAATATAATACATATGTTCCATTAACTTTAATTAAATGCTTATTTCATACAGTGCGGTTCGCAAAAATACTATCCGCGTTCAAGTGTGGCCACCCACCATATTCTCGGGTGTCAAAGCCGCGAATCGATGTTGCATTTTTATGTCACCAAACCATAGTTTGGATGTCAAATGTGCAGATTATATATTTCGCAATTTGACTGATTATGTCGGCGAATTAGCACTGATGACGATTCAATAACAGTGTGTGGATACAATATTAATGGCTAGCAGACCATTGGGGCGTTACAACAGATGTACACTCCCAGGCGAAATTAAACAAATACAGGATGCGTGCCACGAATTCCAATGAATCGATGTTCAACTGTTATAATATGTAATATATATTAAGTAATACTTAATTAAAAGCTATCAATTGTGTCAGTTATTCACTTATGTGATTATGAGGGTGGCGTTCTCCACACAGGATGCAGATTACCTAACATTTCCTAAACTCATTGGTGATGCTGGTTCCGCCAGAATGGTGTACACAGAATAAACGGTGTGAACTGCAAGTACACTGGACGTGAGCTAAGCCTAATAGCCTAAACGCAAATAAATAGATTCAATTTAACCTATAATATGTATAATTCGGAAGAAATGTGAAAAATACGGTAATTTACGCCTGAAATATCATTCAATTTGTCCGAATTTACAGAAATTTCGACCATTCATAACATTTGTTGGTGGGCTGACAATATAAAACGCCCACTTATACACCTTTCTTACACGAATATGAGATCATATCTGTTATATTTAAATAATTGACAACAAATGCAAATGATGGATCATGATAAAGAGCAGTTACGGTTGTGTTGTCTATTTCCGGAGAATAATAAGGAGCGTTCTTATGATATACGCTCATTACGCCACCTGTGGTGTATCTAGCTGCTGAGATTTTGATATTGCGTGGTGGACAGGGCGAATGCATTGTGGGGCTTTTATTTATAGAGTTGGAAATTCCGTTTATTTAAAAGTCGGAACTACGCGACCAGTAGGCCAAGTCCAGTAAAACGGTTCGTTATAGGTGCTGGTTGTTATTGTTATTTTAACGGAATTCTGAGTTGGTCATTCGCGAAACCAATATATTTTATAATCTATAATTAAAACCGTGGGTATATAATATATGATCCTCTTTGTGGATATTGTAGGAAGGTAAATTTAGCTAAAGCGGTGGGATATCTTGCAAGACAACACATTTCGGTTTGCGCTATAACTGCTCAATGTTTTAACGTGTTACACAACGTCTGATAAAAAGAGTTATATCTGGAATATTCACACTATTTTTTCAGAGAACATGCATAGAGTAAACATAGTCCTATCGGACTATCATAAAGTAGTTCCGTTTAATTCGGGATTAATTAACCCTCAGACTGCCGAAACTGCCGACAATAAATTCGCTTGTTCGTGTTCCCCGAAAATCAAACTTGCCTGTTTAGAGGTCCCATTTTCGTGGCTAATGGTGATAGAATCACAATTTTCAGTCAAGTTCATGGATAAATTACATTACACTTAATCGGCTTATGTCCGCGGCCATAAACCTGCGTTTTGATAACAATTTATTTGAGACAAACTGTTGCGCGGGTATCAGTCGGCGCTTATCGGTTGAAGTTATTATGATCGTGCAGCCTGCACGTGCAACAAGTGTTCAAATACAACAGAAGAAAAAAATACTATGTCAAATAAATAACGTGATCAATGGACAGACAAGTTTCATTTCCGTGGGACACGAAAAAGCGAATTTAATGTCGTCAGTTTCGGCAGTCTGAGGGTTTTAATTAATCTCCTTTACGATATCCCGATAGGACTATGTTTACTCTAAGTTCTCTGAAAAAAAATGGTGTGAATATTCCCGATAGAACTATTTTTATCAGACGTTTTGTAACACATTAAAGCATTGAGCAGTTAGCGCAATTTTCTGGAATTTCGGACTATTTCG
The DNA here is from genome assembly GCA_032622095.1 of Siphonodentalium dalli. Classification (NCBI taxonomy): domain Eukaryota; kingdom Metazoa; phylum Mollusca; class Scaphopoda; order Gadilida; family Siphonodentaliidae; genus Siphonodentalium; species Siphonodentalium dalli. Next base: position 60,478,097 of record CP136062.1, read on the forward strand.
TCTATAAAAATACGATGAGCAACTGAAAATGTTTTTCAACATTCTGGAAGGGGTATATGTCCATGGTATATATGTTTAAAATTTCACGCATAAACTATGACAGATAACAAAGTTATAATTAGTTTTGTAGGCCCACCATAAATCCCCTATAATAAACGCATGCCTCCGTAAGCACATGGCTTTGCTGTGGATACTTTCGTTCCCAGCATGCATCATTCTCGCTATCTGTAAAATGTCTATGAACAATGGCTGTGCCATGCACTCTTAGCTTTGATCCGCATTTAGAAGCATTCTGGTGTGGCGAATGAGAAACCTGCAGTAATTTATAAGCCGTAGTTCATTGTAATAATTTGAAGAATTACTTATCTTAACGGAATTCTGAGGCGGTCCATTCATGTAACCAATATATTTTATATTATGATTTATATTTATGGCTAATAATATGAACTTGGTGGCGTTACCATTTCTGACTATGGTTTTCTTGTTCCTATTGTATAGTGTAATATTCAAGCCCCCATGGTGCGTGTGAATGTCGCATGGTTAGAGGTGTAACTATGGCAGTCGTAATGGGGTTTGACTTTCGGCTCAGTGACCTACGTGTTACACGATAATGTTACGGTTATGTTGTCTATTTCTGGAGAATAATAAAAAAAATGAATTGGCACAAATGTTTCGCAAAACTTCAGGAAGCTCCAGTCACGGAAGGCTTAATGTCCCGAGGGAAAGCTGTGATGATGGGGTCAAAATTATATTCATTAATTTCAATCAGTTACGGTTGTGTTGTCTATTAATGGAGAATAATAAAGAGCGTCCTTATAATATGTATACGCTCATGCCTATTGTATAATGTAATATTAAATTCGAATTGCTTGAACAATTAAATCAGAATATCCGTTAATCTTCACGACCGCGATGTTGCGTGTGAATGTCACATGGTTTGAGGTGTAACTATGGCAGTCGTAATGGGGTATGACTTTCGGCTCAGTGACCTACGCGTTACACGGTACAGTTACGGTTATGTTGTCTATTTCTGGAGAATAATAAGAGAATGTATTGGCACAAATGTTTCGCAAACCTTCAGGAAGCTCCAGTCACGGAAGGCTTAATTTCCAGAGCAACTTCAGACTTCTACCATATTTAGATATCCATACCATATAAAACACCTATGGTATGGTAAAAGTGTTATGAATTACGATCAACGAACAATCATTAAAGGTGGATTATCTCTTTGTAAACATGTATTATATACCGGGGTATAAAATATTAGATTTGAATCGAAGACTCCTGTCCGGAAATGCTTCTATCGATTAATATTAATTTTATTTCGAATATTTTCTGGTCTAAAAAGGTGTGTTTGTTCAGCTAATGAACAATAGTGGTTACTGTTAACAGAGACCAGAAATTATATTGTGCAATTTTGTCACAAATAAACGTTAATTATAGTCATTATCGCTTATATCTGTGGAACAAAACAATACAAACAACCAATATGTGACATTTGACATTCGTTGCGTAGCCGTAGGAACAGCCCAGTGCTCTATATCGCAATACGGTCTCATCCGAATGGTCGGTTCTAAAAATAGTAACATAAACGGGCCCGATTTAATATTCGAAATAAAATCAATATTAATTGATAGAAGCTTTTCCGGGCATAGGTCTTCAGTTCATATCTATTATTTTATACCCACGCAACTATTTAAAATTTGTTATTTAAAGAGATAATCCATCTTTAATCAATATGAGGTCATGCCGGTTGACTAACATCTAATAACCTGCTATCGGGATACTTAGGTAATTTATTACCAAATGATAATATATACATGTATTGAGACTTGAATATTAAAATAAATTGAGAATGCACTGGCTTAATTACAAATTCAAGGCAGTTTAAATAATTGACTCCTTAACCACAGCAGAATTATGGGTATTTTTCAGGATTTAGACAGAAATATTGCTCGTTGCCATTCATCGGAAAGCTCTCATTGTGTGAAGTGTGTCTTCTATATCAAGGCCACTATAAACACCCCTTTCTCGACCCACTCGATGCTGTCATATAAATTCAACAAATGACACAAACTCAGACACATCCATCTTATTTGGGTTTAACTGCCTGTGATTCTCCCATATACGAGCGGGAATTTTCCACTCGCTTTCGAATCTACTGACCTATCTCTCCCTAGATGTTTGACGATTTGTACACCTTTCATAATGAAAAATAGATTTGTGTCACTTTAGTTCTGATGAGACTACAATGCTCGGGCGATGGTAAGCGAATTTTGAGGAAATATGCCAGACTTATACATAAGCGATATTCCATGTATTATCGCGCTCTTTCGGTCACTGGAACACATCAGCGATAAAATACTAACTTATATCTGAACATAGAATATGTGCGATATATTAACCAATTTATATTTTTGCACATGCAGTCCATTCCTGAAACAGTATGATTCAACTTGTGATCTTCATTGTCTGCGTGACCACAGCATGTGGGGAACCGCTAAGCAATGCTGAAAATGATGACAGGATGAGCTGTAAGTATATGGAATTCAAATATTAATTTAGTACGGAAACTTATACGTGATGATTCGATCACTGAATGATAATGTATAAGGGAGTGATCAATATTGTAATATTGGGTGATAACCAACCTGCTAACCACAACCATGATTTCCCCAAAAATAATTTGGTCCACATTCTTCATTTGTCAGACGAATTTTCAGACTTCATGATTTCTTGCAACAACCCCACTGTGAACGCCTAATGTTTGTCAATTTCACCATTCAACATTCTCTGAGGTTATGTGATTTGCTTGTGTGGAAGGTGTTAGTTTCATTGAACACATCCGAGATCATTCGATCGTATCGATGGTTGCATTGTGGTAACGTGTCCTCACCACCGACTACTATTTACGAACTTTCGCTAAATGTTAGCCGATATTTATATAACGGTGTATATATGTTTGGCATCGAAACAATGACCCTTCTCGCCATGTGCATCGCAATAGCAACACAACAGATAAATATACATGTTTACAACACGTACGCGCGGCTGAACCAGACTAATATTGATGCAGCATATCAACAACCCTCTTATATAACTTTGTATCAAGACGAATGGTTGTATCACTCTATGCCGCAGTAGCACATAGTTATTAGAACAATTGTTGATTTTTATACAAGGATTTGTGTCACACATGCACACATGTATACATCTTGTCCACACAGTGGGTGCACCATGGTTGGACTGGCAAGAGGGGGCCTGCAGTGTTACATGCGGCCTAGGCGTTATGATACGGACCAGGAATTGTTCGACTGAACATCCAACAACTCTCGATGATACTTGTTTTGGAAGTGACAGGGATATTGATATATGCCGTGGAGACGATTGCCGAGGTAATTTAATCACGTGCACACAGGTTATGGTTACGACATGGACAATTATATAAAACGAGGTTGCAGGTACTATGTTAAGTGTATACATATTTATGAGACGGGTTTAGTTCATTATCTTGTAACTTCGCCATTCCATTAACACTTCCATGAATGGAGCATCCTACAATTTTGCGAAAACCCTGTGCCAATGCATCGTTTTATATATGCGAATATCCAATATGGAGTCTCGCATAATAAATTATATAAGATAATGCATTGGCATAACATCATTTGCCTTGACCGTGTAAGCCTATGGGGACTGGCATATATAAGATAATGCACTGACATGAGACATTAAAGGCTGCACCATCGTAGCTCCCGTCACGAAACCCATGGAACTGTTAAGCAAAATCAGACTATACTAAGTTACTAACCAACGTCGAGGCGGGAGTACACATATAGTTAGTTGATAACACCGCATATAACTGTGAATTGTTAATCTGGGATTGCAATCATGGAATGATATGAACAGTTACTGCATACACAAAATTTAACAATGGTTTCCACGAATTTACGAGAGATGATATTCCTCTTGTTTGAGATTCATACTTTTCTGCAATGTTTTGATTTTTCGTCATTTTACACCACCCCCCCCCCCCCATTTAAATCTGTTCCCTTCTCACTTCTATTCGTTCCGTATACATTCAAATATGAATGTTTTTCGTCTCTGGTGAGATAAATAAAGATTAACTGTGACCCACGTGTTGCTAGATTCACCTTCTAAACTAAATCATGTGTTCATGTGTACATGTATTGATATTAGAATAAATATTGTTTAAACTAACTTGAGATACCCTGAATGTGTTAAAATTTAACATAAGTCGCCTAAATGTTGGGAGGTATATTTTCTCGTCTTTAGCTGTCGATAATTGAAATTTAACGTTAACTTTTCGTTATCTAAACCTCGTCAATGCGTATACACTGTATCAACATGCTTATCCATTATACACATTTCAACAGTAATTGACGGCGGATGGTCGGCTTGGATAGAATCGAGCCCGTGTAGTGTAACTTGTGGAACGGGAAAACGTATCGATAACAGAACGTGTTCGGACCCGGAACCACTAAATGGTGGCAAGCCGTGCGATGGACCTTCAAATAGAACCATTGATTGCACAGAGGAGCCATGCCCAAGTATGTGTTATATTATGTTATATTACATGTTATATCCCTTGCTGGATACACCCAAATCAACACTCTTAAAAATATAGCTACTTTATAGTGCCTACATAGGTACTATCCTCGCCACTGGGTTAGTGCCTAACCTTAGGTACTATATAGTACCTATATGATATAGCTACTATAAAGCACCTAATTATAGCAAAATACATGTACAAACATAATATAAATGAGACATATGATATAACATTAAACCATATATAGATCCTCACCATTGAGTTGAGGAAGGAAATTTATTACTTGCACCAAAAGGAATTTCCGGCCCGAGGTATCTAACTGAAAGTCGATCCAGGGATGTGGCTAGAGGGGTGTGTGGGGGTGTCTCACCCCAGCAGAGAGCTATATTTTCAATAGTTGGAAATTCCTAATTTCAGGTAAAAGGGGAATTTATTGTTTTTCGACCAATATTTGCATATGTTCCTATTTTTGGTCAAAAATTTTGACAGAAATGGTCATCAGTTGGAAATTTTCCAACCTTAGGGGGGTGACAGGTTGGAAATTTCCAACACTTGGAAAGCTTGTGTCCTGGTCCCTCCCCTGTGGCCAGTCAAAAACTTCTAGTTAATTTAAGGAAACAATATTGTCATACAATTGGTCAACATTGTCATTGGAATTGTCATCAGTTGAACATTTTCCAACCTAAGTGGGGGGGGGTGTCAGGTTTGAAATTTCCAACTCCAAGAAGACTTGAGGCTAGTCTAGATGTTAGGATTTTGCGATTTTCTTGTTCAGATTTCAAAATTTTCGCACACCGGGCCGAACCATGGTCGGCCCGGTGTGTCATTGCCCCATCCACATGGCCAATACGAAACTGCTAATTAGTTTAGCAAAACAATATTTTACTACATTTGGTCAAACTTGTAGACATAAAAGGTCTTCAGTTGAAGAATTTTCCAACCTGAGGGGGAGCATGAGGTTTGAAATTTCCAACACTAGGAAAGATTCAGTTGAGGCCAGTCTAGATGCTAGGATTTGCGATTTTCGTGTATAGTTTTCAAAATTTTCTCACACCGGGCCGAACAACCATGGTCGGCCCGGTGTTTCCTGGTCTGTTGTCGGTAGCTGTGTGCATTTGTCTGGAATTAGACCACTAGTTGTTTTTTGGGGGGCAATTTTCAGGTTAAAATATTTTAATGTTCTCATACTGGGAACATAGAAGCATGGCTTATGAATATATAGGAAATTAGGCCTGAGCATGAGGTACAAGGGGGATGCAAATGGAATTATGCAAAAAGTTGTGTTGATGTGATTCCGACTCAAGGGGGGGGGGGGGAGGGGTGCAAATGGAATTATGCAAAAAGTTGTGTCGGTGTGATTCCGACTCAAGGGGGGGGGGGGGTGCAGTTGGAATTTCCCAAGGTGGACACCCCCAGCGGAGACCCTCTAGCCACATCCCTGGGTCGATCTCTCACACTGTGAAAGAGTCAACCTCAGCAATGAGATACCACATCAACGCGAAAGTAAAAGCAAAAGTTGTTGAACATAGATGTATACTGGTTCTACTCTATTCTATTCAATATTACAATTATATTTGCTTTATTAATTGCATGAAGAAATTTCTAAGAATTGATGTGCCTAAGAAATTGAAATAAAGTCCACAATATTTTCTTGCGTACATTGACCGATCAGGAATCCCAAACGTTTTCAAAAAGGGTCTATAAGTGTGTCCAAAAGTAACATGTCGTTGTTGGCAAAAATCTCGTAATTTCTTATTAACTGAGATTAATCTATCCTTGGTAATGTCATAGTCACAGGGTCTGGGCAGAATGGAGGACATGATTATGTCAACGTTCAATCCTTGAAGAACTCAGATGGGGTTGCCGAAGGATGACTCAAAGGTCCGAATCGGCATCTCTGGTTTAGACTAGGTTTTATTCTAGACCAGGTTTAACTCCAGTTTAAACTAGGTTTAAGTAGGGTTTAAACTTGGTTTTACAGTAGTTAAACCAGGTTTATGGGAGTAAAACTGGGTTTTAGCGTACTTAAACCAAGTTTTGTGATAAACTCAGTTTAAGTTGAAACTAGGTTTTATTAACGTGATAAAGTTATGGTAATATTACTAATTGTTTGTGGTGAATTGGCTATATAATCATCAGTATAAGCTTAGGTATATATGATGTATACGTACCATACGTCTCGCCTCGAACATACACCTTTAAATATACTTTGAAAAACATTCAAAGTTAAACCACCCTACCCCAGGTTTGACTAAAACCTAGTTTTTTGGGTTTAATTATTCGGCCGATATTTTTCGCCCAATATTGATGTTGTTTCTTCGTGAATATGGGAGTGTTTATTTTGAATTGGGGGAGGCGTTTATGCGCGGGCGTTTGTCACTCAATGTAGATGCAGGAGAGTCTTAGTGGAATTCGGGGAGGTGATGTCGGTACTTATGAGATAAATTCTAACAAAATATGTGCCAGTGTGATGGATGATTTCTTGCTATATATGTCTGTTTGCATTTCGCTCGTTCGGATGTCGATTTGGCGGCTGAGGGCATGGCGGGATCGGACTGATCAGATTGACACGTCAGACACGAACATGACTTTTGAAACTGATTCCTTATTCACAAAAGGTCTCTTTCGGTCAATTTGACGCATGGGTTGGTGGCCCGCCGAAATACCTATCAGAGACACCCCAGCCTTCACCCGGGGGAGGGTAACGGCCACCCTGAGGGGGTGGAGTATGGACTATTTTGGAGAACTGTAAGGATTTCGGCCAATTTGATAGTATGGGTGGGTGGCTCGCCCCAAATAACCCATAGAAACACCACACCCCTCACATCCGGGGGGGGGTACCACCGATGGGGTGAACGTGGGATATGGACCATTTTCTAGACTGGTAAGGATTTCGGCCAATTGACGGCATGGATGGGTGGCCCGCTCAAATGTCCCATAGAAACAGCCCACCCCTGAACGATGGGGGAACCACCCCAGGAGGTGAAAATGGGGTATGGACCATTTTCGAGAACGGTAAGGATTTCGGTCAATTTGACGTCAGCAGTGTGGGTAGCCCGCTCCAACTACCCCCTAGAACCACCCTCACCCGGAGGTACCACCCCGAGGGGTGAAATGGGGTATGGACCATTTTCGAGAACGATGGGTGGCACATCCCAAATGCCCTCCATAGAAACACCCCACCCCCACCGGACCCCATTTTCACCCGCGGTAATGGTGTGGGTGTTTCTATGACTATATTTGAGGGCGGGCCGCCCAACAATGACGTCATATTGGCCGAAATCCTTACCGTTCTCGATAACGGTCCATACCCCATTCTATGGGGTATTTGGGGCGGGCCACCTACACATGCCGTAATATTGACCAACAGAGGCATGTTTTTGCGAATAATGAATAAAATGCTCCATACCCCATTTTTACCCCAGCAGGGTGGTACCCTCCAGGGATGAGGGTAGGGTGTCTATATGTGATATTTGGAGCGGACCACACACCCCTGTCGTAAAATTGGCCGAAATCCTTACCGTTCTCGAACATGGTTCATATCCCATCTTCACCCCTCGGGTGGTAACCCACCCCACCCGCCCGGATGTGAGGGGTGGGGTATTTATATGCGTTATTTGAGGTACCCTTCCCCGGGGGTGAGGGTTGGGGTGTTTCTATTCGGTATTTGGGCGTACCCAATTTCCACCTCCTCTGGTGGGACCCCTCCCCCCCCCCCCCGGTGAGGGTGGGTAGGGGTGGTTCTATGGTGTATTTTGATCGTGCCACCCACTCCTGCTGCCAAATTAATTAGCCTAAATCCTTACCGTCCATACCTCTGTTATCCCGGGGTGAGGGGTGATGTTTCTATCGGGTATTATCGGCGAGCCACCCATTCATGCCGTCAAATTCGCCGAAATCCTTCCCGTTCTCAAAAATGGTCCATACCCCATTTTCACCCGTCCGGATGGTACCCCCGGGGTGGTGGTGTTTCTATGGGGTATTTGTGGCGGGCCCCCACCCATGCCCTCAAGAGATATTTTTGAGTTCCAAAAGTCACGTTCGTCCATGATATTAGATAATATCTAACCGTTATACAACAGACCGTGCATTCGTCGTGATTTCTCAAAGCGCACGGGTTATTCCCCTGATTAGGAGATTATATAGCGACAACAGGTCGCGTGACCGGACAATGAATTGACAATTAGCGATAATCAACAGACAGACCACGCCTGCTATCCTTGCAATTGGACAAGTGAGGCCCACAGGTAACGCAATCGACCAAATCTATGTCGTCCCAGCGGTGGAGAAAAACTTGGTTTTACTACTAAAACCCAGTTTAAACTGGTAGTTTAGACTAGGTCTAAACTGGAGATGCCGATTCGGACCTTTGAAAGTGTCCAATGTCCATGTTCGTAGGAATGTCATTGGTGCCTATATGAATTAACATACACTCAAAGGCTTGAATGAATGTCTGTTTTTTTCTGGATGAAGACCGTTAAAAAGTCTATGCTGGCACATCTAAGACTGTCAGAATAGGTCCCATCATTATCTGATATATACTTGACAATATGATATCCCAGTAGTTAAATTATCTTCCCTTTACCTGCAATTAAATCAAAACTTATTTAAGGCAAAAGCCATCCTTTTTGAAACTGAGAGTTTATTAGATTGTGAAAATACCAAAATACCCCACCTCTCCTAAATGAATGTGATGAATAAAGCTTAGGGTCCCGATTGGTCAGAGAAATTAAGGCTCGAAGTTTATCAGTTAGGTCACTATAAGTGATCTGAACTAATCAACTCTTTATATATTTAACAAATACTGGAGAGCAAGTTGGTGCAGGTATCGATGAATTCATTTTATTATATGATAACACTGGATAATATATAGAACCTGAGATGGCAGTAATGGTTATCTTTAATATTCTTTGTCCGAATTTAATTGTTTTTGACCACTACAATTCGGTCTGGGAAACATTGAATGTCACCTATGCAATATTTTCTCGCAATCTTTCAAACCGTGTGGTTGGAACTAAGTTAGATATTCTAGCCATAAGGAAAAAGACTAAAAAAAACAAGTACCAAAAGGTAATATCTAAGTGGCAAGATAAATCCATAAAATATGAAAATAGAATATCAGGCTGTATAGGTAAGGCTTGTTTTGGACAATGCTGCTTCAAGCGAGAAATGCCCTTAATCAAAAGTTTCAAGTAATATACATTGAATGCCTCGTAGTCATAATTTCGAACAATATGCAGATGTTTCAATCCTGATAAGTAATTTTGAATTGAGGAGGGTGATTTGAATGACCTGCTTAGAAACTGAAAGTAGAGGCCCAAAGTTCTCGTAGAAGCTGGCAGAGGGACCAGCTTAAAGAAAATACAAAACTGCAAATAGGTCTAAGTTTGAGTTTCAAATTATGTTATGTGCTTTCGACAAAGGCTGCTCGGTGGGAGACTCTTGTAAATGGCATGTGGAAACTGCAAGGCGTCCCTGTGGTTAGGAGAAATTGTTTCCTGCATAAGATTGTCACTGACTTTATAAGATATACCAATTGGGAACCCACATTGTACGAACTCTATCAACAGTGTGTCAGCATATTCTTGTAACTGATTTATGATAAATGATATATTCAGCCTTGAGTAAATAGGAATTGTACACCCTGTAAAATTGGGACAACTCGAAGCAGTGACCAGATGATTAGTCTCAATAAAAAATTGCTTGGGAGGAATTTGACTAACAGTGTTCTGATTACACCGGCTCTCAAATATCTCTTGTTGAGAACAAACCTCACATTTATGTACTGGTGTGTATGTACATGAATACCTATTTATGATTTCAGTAGGTAAAACTGTTCAATGGTATCAATTGGTATAGAAAATTGTTGCCATGTCTCTACTAAGGCATCACATGTTTCATTTTATATTACAATCTTGAACTGATACTGTTATATCAGTAACAGTTAATTCCTCAGAATTAGTTATAAACAATGTAATATCTTCAACAGTTAATTATTTACAATCAGTCCCTGATTCACAATTGAATGACCTGTTTGTATCTCTGACTTCCCAATCAAATTATGAATCACTCTCCAACACACATGTTGAATTATTTGTTTCATATTGATCAGTGTTACCAGTAGAGGTACATGTAGTAGCAGATTTTACAAAATGGTCCACAGAATATGGGTGGTTACTAAATATGACAAGAATTGATTTTGTCGCCGATTGCCACGAAACTTATACAAATTCATCACCATAATATGAGGTGTCCAATGGCGTGGCTAAACGTTGTCAAAAGTTGCGTCATTGGAGTCAGGGGTGCACTGAACGGGAGAGGGCACCAAAATTGATACACAATATTTTTAGCGCCAATTTCCGCCAAATTGATACGCATTCTTATCCATGATATGAGGAATATAATCGTGTTATTTTAATGACGTCATATTGGTGCTGCTTTGGTGAGAGATGTGGGTGGGTGGGCATTAAATTTGATAAAAAATTGTTTAGTCGCGGTTAAGCACCAAACTTACAAACAATAATCTTCATGATATCAGGAGTCTAATTGTGTGGTTTAAAGATGTCAAAAGTGGGGCAAATCGAGTCAGGGGTGCCTAGAGGATGACACGAACATTGATAAACAATATGTAAGTTTGTGGTTTAATTATGTCAAAATTGGCGCCGCTTGAGTCCGAAATAGGGACGGGATGGTCACCAAAAACTTACAAAAAATATGGTTAGTGTCAATTACCATCACGTTCTTCTCAAATGATACAATGAATCAAATATTTGCGAATATATGTCTGTTTTCTATATATAACTTTAAGGGTACAATCGAGATGGCACCAAGGCGGTCTAACATGGGTAAAGTGACGTTGTTGGTGTCAGGGGAGGGGTTATTTTTAGCATAGGTTTCGACCAAATTGATATATTATTCTTCTCCGCGATAAGGGGAATATAAACGTGTGATTTAAAGATCCGAAATTGGTGCCGTTTGGGTGAGATGGGGGGGGGGCGGTAATAACTATGATAAGAATTTGTTTAGTTGCCAATTACCACCAAACTTATATAAAATCATCTCCATTATGTAATGCATGTATGAGTCTAATATACGTGGTTTAAATATTATACAAAAGTGACGTGGTTGAAGTCATGCATCGGGAGAGTTGCACCAAAGTTGATGCAAATATAATTAGCACTTATTCTACCAAATTCATGTACGTTCTTCTCTAATGATATGATGAATTAAATCACACTTGGGGTCGTTTGGGTAATGGATGGCGAGAGGAGATTCACTAGCATTTATACGATTGTTCAAATCGCCAATATCCAACCAAGTTATATATAATCATCTCCCAGGCCATATCCATGTCGTTCTAAGGAGTTTTTGGCATTCCAATTTCACAATCTCGACAAATGGTGACCGAATTAAGTCCCGTGAACAATTATATATCTTCTCAACTGTCATGTTTATATGGGGATGGAAATCAGGGCATTCCGATAATGTTTTAGCAACACAGATACATAGAAGAAAGCACTAAAAGTATAATTATATCAATATATTTAAGAGATACATATATTCATTCAAACTGAGGGACCTTGGATCGTCAGAGGATTGCATATTAGAATGACTCATGTATATATTATAACACAATTGAGTCTGTCCCATTCAATACAGTTTCCACACAAAACGTTACAATTGCCAAGAGATACGGAAATTTAGAGCAGGCCTGTTCCAAAATAGTGGTCACAGTGTGCAGTCAAATATGGTTACTTCTGAGATAAAGGAAAACGCAGTCCGTAGCACAAGACATTTCGGAATCATCCAATATTGACATCTGACAAGGGTATATTGCCCGATACAGAGGATTTCTTTCATTTTTTTTATAACAGACTCATCGCCTAACACAACAACTTAAAATCTCGCTGTGCCGGGCACATGTAGCTGCTATACGTGCATGACATCAATTATTTTAAACTGAAAATGATTAGCCAGTATATAGCACCAGCACAGAGGAGCAACTGGACATATCTTTAAAACATCTGTATCTTCATGAAGATATGATAAACTAGATTGATTGATTGATACATCTCTATGTAAAAACACTGATCGTCTTTTATTTTTTTCGAACTAATATGTTTATGATGTTCATGTTTCATGCTATAACGTCTGAAGTATACGTTGTAAATAAATAAATACTTCTTTATTGGTGGGACGGATTAAACGCGATAAACAAAATGATAATTGTTCCGACCTGACAAGGTGAGCCACTACCTATAAGAATCATGTTTTGTGGTGCCATTTGGATGAACAATTTATGAGAATACATGTACGTGTAACACTTTGAGAGCAAGGGTATTCTCTATTCCCACCAAATATTCACAGAGGGTTTCACATCACTTTAACCTGGGCAACGCCGGGTAACCATGCTAGTATATATATATATATATATATATGTTCATGCATGTTTAAATTTCGGCAGTAATTCACTGCACAGAACCGGAGTGTGTGGGTAAGTAATTTAGACACACCCTTTAGCATGCTGTAGAATGACCCAAAAAACACGCGTTGCCATACGTTAAACAGTTTGGTTGCTCAGATATTATGAAAATAAGTTTTCAAATCTCAATATGTTCAGATGACGTTTTCTCCCACTATGCACTATTTAGGCGTTATAGGACATTATAATTATCGAGTGCTGCGATCGTGTGATTGTTCATCAACCGGTTCACACCCCTCGGCCAATCAAATTGCTCTAATTCAGGAACAATATTTCTTGTATGAATCTGTATTTCGACGAGGCCAAAATATAGAATTTAGCTAAATATCACACATAAATGGACATTAATTGGATAGTAAGCTGAAAGGAGATCAGAGCGGAATGTGTGAAATTCTATAACAATACACCATAATGATAGCATAAGTCACTCAGGAAGTTAAAACACGGTCAGTGGCTCTCATAGAGGTGGTGGGCTGCATCGGTTGAATGTGTGTTGGTTTGTCTGGTTGGGCGTGGTGATTGGGAGTAAACTGAATGAAATCCAAACCTATTTGGAATGTATAATCCACAATAATCACGAGCGTTGGAATGATACCATTGAGAACATTCCACAAACTGTTCACATTTACATACATGTACGGCGAAAATGCAGGCAATATATGCAGGTTTTGTTAAATATGGTGTCATGAATGCCGGTGATATTTCATCACACACACTTCATGCAATGTGGAATAGTTTCACGACGGAGTCCGAACACTACCGGAACTTTGATTGCCTCCTGTATTCTGAACGATAATCCCATTATGACAACAAGACGAAAAATAACCTTAACCGCCGATACAGTTTATTATCACAAGGAAGAATATGTTTTATCCAGAAACACGTCATCAGTATGAAAACGTTTTCAAATTCGGAGACACAATGGTTTATCAACGCTGATAAATAATGCTGACGCAAGTGATTGAATGGTAATTGATAGGTAATCGTCTTATAGAACGTGGTTCAATTTTGTTTGCATTGGGTGTGAACCGTTTTATAAATATGTCATAACCCGCTTCGCTTCGCGGCCTTGGAATATCTATCTATATTGTCCATATACCCAGGCGGGTTATACCATATACGTACACATTCATATATTGTGTATGTGTACAACATGTATGGTTATATTCCAGTGGATGGAGAGTGGTCGTCGTGGGATGAGAACTGCATACAAATGACCGCGTGCCGAGGATTAAAGACACGCACCCGACAGTGTACCAACCCCGAACCGAGTGGAGGCGGCACGTGGTGTCATGGACCGGACCTAGAACAATCGGCATGCGATCGATTTGTGTCCAAGCGGGAAGGTTAGTTGGCGTGAATATCAGTGCATTGCTGTGTTGGAGCTCACTACGTTCCGTCGATTATAAGATCTGGATCATTACATCAATAGTATGAAACTGCCAACCTCTTTGTTCGCAAACCAGATTCCGGGTGTTGATAGTGATCCAATGGCATCCATTTTACAACTCACTCATTACTCATTTATAATATATTCCAATAGTGCACGCTTTCCGGATATAATTTGCATATAGTTGTGATTGCAGTAACACACTCGATACCTATTAAATCTTTAATTCACAAGCTTTAGACTAGTATATAGTCATCTGGTGAAGATCTAGTTGCATTGATAAATATAAAAACAGATCATGCTTCAATTCATAAACATGCAGAACACACCATATATCTTAATCGACACCAAGCATGTGGTATTGTCTATTCTTTTGACTAATTTTGAGAATATTCGTTCTCCCATATCAAATGTGTTACTGCAATCACAACTATCTGTGACATATTCGGCTAAACATATTATACTGTATATATTGAGTATAATATGTGTATATAAATTATAAGATTTATGGATATACTGACTCAGTATATGAGTGTTCATTCCTGCATAATTATGTACTTCCATTATCTAAATTCTTATATAAATTGCCACATATCGATCGCAACGGCACATTGACATTTCCCTCACCTCAGATCAAGTTTGGATATATAGGTCCAGATATTCCCCACGACACAACCATTTCGGCTATACGGAGACATCATTAAAGGGAAGCCCTTTCATCGAGAGTTTTTTCAGAGCCCCACTAAATAGTGTAGTTTATTCATAGATGACAAACACTAGTTTAAGGTAAATCGGCTTTTGTTAGATTCCGATAGTATACACTTTTCGCGTAATATGGATGTTTCGCACGATGTATATATCTTCGCCTGTTTAAGGTGACACGTCATCAAATTATACGAATGCTCTCATCATATTGTGCGCACGTTATAACTGTAGTCGTTTTATGAACATAATATTATTGAACGCGTTGTGATTTTTCCAGCCAATACGTACACAATTAGATAGCGAAATATAGTTTATCGGGGTTCACGATTAGATAGCTATTGCTGTCCGATCGCACGGGATTGAGGCTGTTATTAACAAAATTACTGAAATATTGGAAGGAGCGTGTTTGAAGAACACTCCACTAACATCCACAACGCCCACCACCCACCCAATTGGAATATTTGACTTATAGTCGGTGGACCTCCAGAATGTCGTACCTCGGGAAAACAGATTGTACAGGGGACACAAAATATATGTTTCTCTGGAACTAGAATTGGTATCTGCCAATAATATTGCACAATAACATATTGTATCACATTTGTTATAATAGATACACTTTCATCGATATTCAATTATATTCTAGTTGAAGAGAAAACATGATTTGATTGTGCTATAGGAGACACTTTAGAAGTTAACTTGAACAATAGAAATCTTGTCTATACGACATTTTAGTTTTGACGATTACCGCGCCTTCGTTAGTCTTTGTCACTCGGGATAAGGAGGATATGCCATCCGACAATTGTTCCTCAGAACCATCCAATCAGATTCATCATTCCGTC
Source organism: Siphonodentalium dalli (assembly GCA_032622095.1). Lineage (NCBI taxonomy): Eukaryota > Metazoa > Mollusca > Scaphopoda > Gadilida > Siphonodentaliidae > Siphonodentalium > Siphonodentalium dalli. The sequence continues at coordinate 60,494,083 of CP136062.1, forward strand.
TGCAGGAACGGTTTTGAAAATAAAATTTACGCCATTTTAGAATTAACGAAAACTTTTCACGGGGGACCCAGATACGATATTTTAGAACATTAGTTTCCCTGATAAACATCGAAAAATTAATGGCATTTATAACTGTTTATAATTGAAATATTGACCAGTTATCTGAGAAACTTAATATGTAGTCGAACACGTAGATTCCGAAAATGCAATGAAACGTTTCGCGGCAAAATGACTGGTACGACCTTTTATAATCCCACCGACGATGTGACGATAGCATGTGAAGGCAGGTGAACAACGTGGTATCACCATATGATCTATGTTATTTTTGCTTACAGATTGCGTTGGTAATAACACAGTCTGGCTGAATAATACCCAACTCTGCGTATATATCAGTACCGATACGAAGAACCACATGGCGGCTGAAACTGCATGCGAAGAAATGTGTGGGCGATTAATTCAGATTCGAAATTCGTCTATGTTTGACGAGCTACGTGGCCGACTGCCAAGTAAGTATCCGACACGTATCTAACTGAGCTTCTGCGGAGCCCGAACTTGTGTGATACGGAGATCCAAGTCGCGAGGGTGTATGAATTATATAGAGGCAATCAGAACATGTTTGGGGGGTCTCGCTTTATAAACCAGGTTAATCTATATCTACATTTGAGAATATTCGTCTGTTCTATGTTTGTCTGCGCTCTATATATACACGTTAACAGGGGCATCTAGAGACCTACACATGGGTCTGCAGCGGGGTATACGTTTTACATGGAAGATCATGGTGCCAGTTAGTTCAGTATGACCGTTTGAAGAATCTGACAATCCACTCGTATTGTTGAAAACATTGACGTCGACTCATAGTGTACGAAACATGGACATCTATACTTTGGTGAGCGGGATCTCCAGTTTAAACCTCCGAGTTTAAGTCATGGCTATTAAGGGGTGTTTATACATTAGCCGGCGAAGATCATATTCGCTTTAGCCGGTTAGCGATAACAATAGAGTGTTTAAACTTCGCCTGATAAGAATTACAGGAATCCGGTTACGCAGCTATACGGTTTTCAACTTTTGGATAAAATGATTTAGTACAAGCACCTGATTGTATTATGGAGTCTAATTCGCTCTGCGGTTAAGTTAGATGTTTATCAGGGGTCACGCCGTCGTGGATGATTTCGTTTCAACAATTAACTCGAACAATATTATTGTGTAATCACTGATGGACCAACCCGCTTTTCACCTGTGTACATATGGGTCAGTGTGCCAGTTTGATGGCCTCTAAGCAGCTGTCCGTCGGTGGTCACACACCTTGATTATAAGCTATTATTATAAATACTAACTGATGATATGCACATACTTTGCATGAGCATGCATGCATGGTACATTTGTTGCGCATTATAGGGAATTAAATGTGCGTGTTCATGAACATGTATGTTCATACATATGGAAGAAACGGGATGGCACGTTTCAATGCATTCAAATTTAATGGACAATTGGTTCAATAATCTAAATTGGAGTGCGCCGTGGACATACATACAGAGGGGCGGGTCTATAGGGACTGAGTTGGAGACGTGGGACTGTTCATATTTGGAATTTCCAACTGCACCAAACCTTGAATCTCACCAAACTCACCAGTGCAGCGGACAAACGCCAAAAGTGGTCGGGTACCCCTACCCGCGGTAGAACAAGTTAAAACCAACTTTGTTTTAAGGACAAATATATACTGTTCACGAAAATTATAGTGAAAAATAACGGAATTGTTGGTGGCTATTCTCAAATCGACGATGAACGATACCCACAGTGACTTTTTCCAGAAATTAACGATTTTGGTAAAGTGAGCCCTGCGGCTATGTCCTAAGTTATTTGCCCACATTGTTGGTGTTAAAATTACTACAGCATACAATATTTGCAAAAAGTGTTGCTTAATTTAGATTTCCCTGCCATTTGGAGCCGAAACATTTATTTTTGTTGAAAAATCGCTCTTATATTTCTCAAACATTATCATTCAAACGGATATTGCAATGATGCTGAAATATTTAGTTCTTATGGTGTAGTAGTTATCTGACAAGTATATGAAAAAAGAAGTTAACAGAAATTTTGAACGGTTTGCGAAATATTGGATTTTAGCTACCCCTCCCCCAAACACGTTTTTGGTAAAAAAAATACATATTTTTGATAAAGACATTACAAACGTTTTCTAATTGATCTGAATGCGACCAAATATGAATCTTGTACTGAAAGTTTTGTCCAGAGATACCGTTTAATTGATAACAGATGTGGTCAGGCTTTCAGACCCCCAGTTACAACAACAACAATTATTTTAATAATAATATGTAATTTTGCATGCATTAACATCGATGTTAAGTACTAAAACCTTTGTTATAAACAACACGTGACCAACTATACAATTCATATAGCTCAGTAGTTATCTGAACATCACAAGTAGAAATAATTTGACAGAAATTGTGAACGGTTTTCCAGATAATGGAATTATGTTCCACTCCCCGGACGCGATTTGGTAGAAAAAATACATGTTTATGATAACGACAACACAGACCTTTCTAAATGATTCTAATGGGCATATAATCGTGACTCGTGTGGTGAAAACCTGATCCGTAGACACCGCGAGCGTGGTTATATATGTTCTCAGGTTTCCAAACCCCCAGTTACAACAACAAAACATTGTATTTATAACATCTAATTTTATATTAACACATATCGACTTTGAGGAACTAAAGTATTTGTTCTAAACGACACATAATATAGACTAACATAATGATACAGAACAAAATTATTGTTGCTTCCATAGTGATTGTTAGAGTCCCTCTAAATCGACCAAATTATAGAAACAATGGGTATTGTATTTTATATCGTATTAATTAGTTTGACCAAGGTGGAAGCGTTAGTTCAAATATGGTCTATGTTTTGAGCCCCTTCCCCTGCCCAATTAGAATTCTTGAACACATCATGAACTAAAAGAATATGAACTCAATATTAAGAATCATGAAACTACAAAGGACAGTTACATAAGGAAATACACAATGTTTATGGATGGGTTTGTTCCCGAAATAGTCTGGCACATTTTACAAAACGAGGCTGCGTGGTAAATATGAAGGGCGAATTTTCTATTTTTTTCGAGAACACTCTACCCGATTTAAAGACTCGAGCACAATACGAAATGACGCTATATGCTCTCTATATTAACTGAAAGTGTGACTGGAATTTATTACTATCAGAGAATACATAATTTGTATGGGTGGGTTGTGCGTGTGTCGCATTACACAAAGTGGCCGATAAATAAGAAAGACGAATTTGCTATGTTTTGAGGAACCCCCATACACAATTGAATTGTTAAAGTTGAACAAACCACGAACTGAAGTTACTGCTGTAAATATTGACTGGCGTGTGGGCAAAGGATAGTAATATCGGGACATACATAATGTTGATGGATGGGTTGGTTGGTTCCCGAAAGCCGGATGACAAACGCCGAAGGCGAATTTTGTTTTGTGGCACCCATTTATAAGCCCATTTAAACTCTTGAACACACCATGCGCCGAATATATATGGGTTTATTATTAACTCACAAAGCATGGAACGACATACCTTCCGCAATAACAGAAGCTCCGACGATTTTCGATTTTAAAGATTATCTTAGAATAATTTATCCTACCATTAGACCCCCAGTATATTTCTGTACAGGAAGTAGGAAATATAATGTATTGCACGCCAGACTACGAAACTATTGTAGTGATATTCAGTCTGTGAAATTCCAAAACTATATCTCAGGAAGTCCACATTGTACGCGCGGCAACCAGTGTGAAGATGCTTATCATTACTTCTTTATGTGTCCCCACTACCAGTCAGAACGAACGGAGATGTTTCACCTGCTAAACAGAGAAGGAACTAAATTAACACATATGAACAATCTACTTGTTGGCATCCCGAATACTCATAACAAAACAAAATGTGAAACTGTTCAAAATAGTCCAACATTTTATCGCGGAGACTAAACGTTTCCAGTAAAATTTTACGATAATAAATTAGTTTATCAATTAACACATATGTTTTCGCATCAGCATAGCATACACACTCGGCGTTGGCACCACCCACCAATCATTCTCATTCTCACCCTTCCTCAATAACTGTTACAATCTTCCATCATCATCTTTTCCATTCACCACATGCAGCTGTAAATAAGTTACTTGTTGTGCCACTTTGTTAAACAAATTGTTTGTACCAATGTATACCGAAGAGGGGCTCATACATTTTGTAACTTGTGCCACAATTAATTTTGTATTATACTACAAATAAAAAAAGTTTAAAAAAAAATCACTTTAACCTGTGCAACGCCGGGTAACCCTGCTAGTATAATATATTATACTAGCCGATGAGCCCGACGTTGTCCGGGATATTCATCCGGGCTATTCAAAAACCAAATTTCAAGTCGATAGCTCTACCCGTTTCCGAGATCTGGTCTGCGCATGCGCGAAGCTGGCGTCGCACGGGCTCGGCGACCCGATCAAATTCGTATCCGGGGCAAGATACATTCAAATACCAAATTTCAAGTCGATAGCTCCACCCGTTTCCGAGATCTCGTCTGCGCATGCACGAAGCTGGCGTCGCACGGGCTCGACGACCCGATAAAATTCGTATCCGGAGCAAGATAAATTCACATACCAAATTTCAAGTCGATAGCTCCACCCTTTTCCGAGATATGGTCTGCGCATGCGCGAAGCTGGCGTCGCACGGGCTCGGCGACCCGATAAAATTCATATCCGGGGCAAGATACATTCACATACCAAATTTCAAGTCGATAGCTTCACCCGTTTCCGAGATCTCGTCTGCGCATGCGTCGCACGGGCTCGCCAATACGACAACGGCGATCACCTGGTCAAACTACACACATGTACCAAGTTTCAAGTCGATGGCTCCACCCGTTCCCGAGATCTCGTCTGCGCATGCGCGAAGCTAGCCGATGAGCCCGACGTTGTCCGGGCTATTCAAAAACTAAATTTCAAGTCGATAGCTCTACCCATCCCGACGTTGTCCGGGCTATTCAAAAAACATTCGATAAAATTCGTATCCGGGGCAAGATACATTCACATAGCAAATTTCAAGTCGATAGCTCCACCCGTTTCCGAGATCTCGTCTGCGCATGCGCTGCACGGGCGACGCACGGGCTCGCCAATACGACAACGACGATCACCTGGTCAAACTACACACACGTACCAAGTTTCAAGTCGATAGCTCCACCCGTTTCCGAGATCTCGTCTGCGCATGCGCGAAGCTAGCCGATGAGCCCGACGTTGTCCGGGCTATTCAAAAACCAAATTTCAAGTCGATAGCTCTACCCATCCCGACGTTGTCCGGGCTATTCAAAAACCATTCGATAAAATTCGTATCCGGGGCAAGATACATTCACATAGCAAATTTCAAGTCGATAGCTCCACCCGTTTCCGAGATATGGTATGCGCATGCGCGAAGCTGACGTCGCATGGGCTCCGCGACCCGATAAAATTCGGATCCGGGGCAAGATACATTGACATACCAAATTTCAAGTCGATAGCTCCACCCGTTTCCGAGATCTCGTATGCGCATGCGCTGCACGGGCGACGCACGGGCTCGCCAATACGACAACGACGATCACCTGGTCAAACTACACACACGTACCAAGTTTCAAGTCGATAGCTCCACTCGTTTCTGAGATCTCGTCTGCGCATGCGCGAAGCTAGCCGATGAGCCCGACGTTGTCCGGGCTATTCAAAAACCAAATTTCAAGTCGATAGCTCTACCCATCCCGACGTTGTCCGGGCTATTCAAAAACCATTCGATAAAATTCGTATCCGGGGAAAGATACATTCACATACCAAATTTCAAGTCGATAGCTCCACCCGTTTCCGAGACCTCGTCTGCGCATGCGCGAAGCTGGCGTCGCACGGGCTCGGCGACCCGATCAAATTCGTATCCGGGGCAAGATACATTCACATACCAAATTTCAAGTCGATAGCTCCACCCGTTTCCGAGATCTCGTCTGCGCATGCGCGAAGCGGGCGCCGCACGGGCTCTCCAATACGACAACGTCCACCGCCTGGTCAAACTACACACACGTACCAAGTTTCGTCCCGATCGGTCGAGAATCGTAGATTTGTATAAATGACAGACAAACAGACAGACAGACATACAGAGGTCTTCAAAATATATATGAGATAAAATCCAATCCGAATGATTGGACATCAATTTGTAGATGTATGCGACGAAAAGATATCAAAATGACAATGACCATGCTTTTGGTGCGACACTCACTTCACATATTGTCTATGAACTCAAACAAACCTTTAACAATGTTGTTTAAATATCATTAAAATTACCAATAGCAATACCTGAAAGTTTGAGTTGGATATTAATAATTTCACTTCACTATACTGCCCAACCATACCTCTAGCAGCAGCGGCAAATTGTTTTCACGTGTGCAGCAATATCATATTGCAGCTCAGTGAGAAATAAAAGGAAACTATTAACAAGTAAAGGAGAACATGAATATATGCGTAACTTCGCCGGCGATGGGTAAACACTCTGCAGTAACCTCAGATCGCTCACCGGCTAAGTGTAGTTGTGTACACAGCACCTTATAAACCTGCATTGACGGTCCAGTTAAGCCGGGGTCTAAAGGGACGTTTGTGGTATTTCAGTGACCTGTCCATTGATATCTCTATTTATTATGATTAGCGGATACAACTCCCAGTCACACAGGGCATAAAAAGCAAACAGGTAGATTGGTTCTTGAACTGCACTAAAAATGGAATATGTTCATAAATTAGAAATACATGCCAAAAAATCACATTTATGCGAATTTGTTCATTGCATAAATTACCATAAATTCCGAAACTTATTGAGATATTTACTCGAATTTATTCTTGAATAAACTTCCAAGATTACAGGAATTGATGGTCAGCATAAATGCCGATACATTTTGAAATGTATCCACATTTATTCTGATAATAAGTTATGGAGGGATGCATAAATTTCAATAAAATTATCCACGTTTATGCTATGAATAAATGTGTATGGGATGCATAAATGCCGATACATTTCTAAATTTGGGGTATACATACATGTCGATATCTTTCGAAATTGATTCACGTTTATTCTATGCATAAATGTTGATGGGCTGCATAAACGTCGATAAATTTTCACGTTTATTCAAATGTAAACGTTGATATACTGACGGATAAATCAATTAATTGTGGCACCACGCCTATATTATTTTCGTCGGCTGCGCATTCCGTTATGTCGACATACGCGCGTATCGTCAAGGTTGTGTGTGAATTTCGACGATGAGGGTGGGGGTTACGAATAACAAGAACGTGCACAGTATATTCAAACATATCAAGTGCATAATTCATCAACTATTGGAGCTAGTATTACGATTAACAGCGAGCGTTGTCACACCACATGATTGGAATAGGGTATTATATACATGCATGTACGGAAAGGCAAAAACAAAAATTAATTATTTGGGTAATATCTAGCTCTTAATTTTGTTTCTCCGTGATGAAAATTTAACATATTATATAATAGTGAATTAGATTTATATCAATTTGATTATTCCAACGATATTAGGATCTTCATTATTGGCACGTTCTTTTGATTCACTAACCTCATATATATGTCATGAAAGACAATTGATAATCCATCCCTTCAAAACACGCTCTATCTCATTGGGGAGGGGTGTCAAACTTAACATCTCTTGAAACAGACTCAATTACCTGGAAGTGTCATTTGCACCCCATTTGGATGGAATTTTCTAAAGGTTTAGCTTTTGCAAACTGTCTACATGTAATTGTGGTTATATTTCCAACCTGGCACATAAAGCCTGTTGAATAGCGCTTGATAGTCCGAGGGTGGGATCATATTTGACTTTTTGGTAAAAACAAAACAAAAAAACAACACATTCCACAATAAAACAATCAGACAAGTTTCAATTTGTATTTGATCTGAGATTTCCGATTTTGTTGCGAAATGCATGGAATTTCCAACTTTCCAACTGAAATATTTTGCCAAAGTTGGGATGTGAAACACCGCTGTCGCCACATCCCTGTTTATATAAATGTTTGCGTGTATTGTGCAGTTCCAAAACCTTAATAAAAAATAATTCACATCACTGTTCCAATGGCATATCTGTAACACCAGTCACCTCCTTGTCACGACTTCGATGTTTGTGATCATCCAATAATTGATCTGTCACTGGGACTGAATTTCTCAGCTCAGCGCAATCATGCATATAAATGGACATCGCTGTTTGATTGTTCATCGCTGAAAATTTCATCGCGTGCATGTAAACCCCACACTGGTCGATATATTAATGTCGTCAACTCCCCTTTATTGGATAGTACCTTGCCCCGGCGATGTATGAACTACATTGACAATACATAAACCCAGTTGGCGGGTACTATCCATGCATTATGTCTCAGGTTTAATCTGTGGTTTTAAATGTCAAATGGAGGTTCCTACCAGCGTCTGAACTGGAAATGAAGAACCCAGCCACGGTTTGTTGCAAATCATTCAACACGGTATGCTGCAACAGCTAAATGTTGTTCCCTTTTGAACCTCTAACACCCGATCGAGAATTTATTGTCATGTAATTTAACATTCTCTTAATTATCTGTTGCAGGTACATATTACAACATAGACGGGGGCGATGAGACAATGGAGGGGAATTGGTTGTTTTCGGACGGAAGTCTTATGTGGACTGATTGGAGAAGCGGCCAGCCTCACTCCTCGAACACACTGATTAATTGTGTTTTAGTGTACCAATATAAATACCAGGACATTTACTGTGGACGATATCCATACAATTACGTATGTGAGATCTTAAGAGGGTAATTCGAAAACCGACAGATTCGTTGCATCTGACCTGAACTAGTTATGTCTATGATATTATATGTTATTATACGACTGATCCTGCGTGTCCAGAAAAATAGTGGTCGGACCAAAGTATCTGGCTGAATGTACAGTAATGCCCTAAGTAATCGACTCCTTAAACACAGCAGAATTATGGGTAACTTTTCAGGATTTAGTCGGAAATATGGCTTGTTGCCATTCGTCGGAAAGCTCTCGATGAGAGCTTTCCTATGACTGGCAACAAGCCATAATTCTGCTGTGTTTAAGGAGTCGATTACTGAGGGCATTACTGTACTTATCTGGTGTAAACGTCTGGCATATCCCAAGTACAGCTATACCAATTACATAGAGCTATTATACATCTATATTATAATTACTGTCAGATGGATGAAGCTCAATCCACAAAACAGTCAGATGATTGTACCTTGGTGTAGCATTGCTATATTCTTAATTACTGTCAGATGGATGGAGCTCAATCCACAAAACAGCCATTTTATTGTACCTTGGTATAGTATTGTACCTTGGTATAGCATTGTACCTTGGTATATCATTGTACCTTGGTATAGCATTGTACCGTGTGGTATAGCATTGTAACTTGGTGTAGCATTGTACCTTGGTATATCATTGTACCTTGGTATAGCATTGTACCGTGTGGTATAGCATTGTACCTTGGTGTAGCATTGTACCTTGGTATAGCATTGTACCGTGTGGTATAGCATTGTAACTTGGTGTAGTATTGTACCTTGGTATAGCATTGTACCTTGGTATAGCATTGTACCTTGGTATATCATTGTACCTTGGTATAGCATTGTACCTTGGTATAGCAGTGTACCTTGGTATATCATTGTACCTTGGTATAGCATTGTACCTTGTGGTATAGCATTGTAGCTTGGTATAGCAGTGTACCTTGGTATATCATTGTACCTTGGTATAGCATTGTACCTTGGTATAGCATTGCACCTTGGTATAGCATTGTAGCTTGGTATAGCAGTGTACCTTGGTATATCATTGTACCTTGGTATAGCATTGTACCTTGGTATATCATTGTACCTTGTGGTATAGCATTGTACCTTGGTATAGCATTGTACCTTGGTATAGCATTGTACCTTGGTATAGCATTGTACCTTGGTATAGCATTGTACCTTGGTATAGCATTGTACCTTGGTATAGCATTGTACCTTGGTATAGCATTGTACCTTGGTATAGCATTGTACCTTGGTATAGCATTGTACCTTGGTATAGCATTGTACCGTGTGGTATAGCATTGTACCTTGGTATAGCATTGTACCTTGGTGTAGCATTGCTATATTCCAAACGTTTTATTAGATGGATACTCATTTCGCAACAAAATAAATGATTATTTGAAAACAAATGTCACATATGTTTGCAACTGCATGCATGCTCGTGAACAAACAATATATTACAGATATGCGCGCACTCGTCAACAACCTGCATGAATGGTCAGTTTTTTTAAATATGTGAGCGCTAGACATAATTATGATGCTTGAATGAGTGGCATTTTATGTGGAAATGTCAAATTAAAATATCAGAATTGAAAGACCCCAATATACTATCATTGTACTCTGTTTCTGCATTTGTAAATTAGCTTATTGGATGCCCATATAACCACTGAACGTTTAACCGTGGGTTGTTAATAGGTTGGGCAAGGTGGATTTTTCGACAGAAGTGTATTAGGATATACCAATGGATGAAATTGTCATGAAAATTTGGTTTGTTAAACCATCTGCTCTTGCGTTATAAGTGTTAGAAGAACTTGTATGGAATTGACAACTGGTTCAGTTTTGAAAAAAATTGATTCGCTTTCATTTTTGCAACGAACCTGACTTATATCAGACGCGTCATGAAACAAAGGTTTATTGTTACGTCTCCCTGTAGCTCGTTTCACAATTCTAGTAGCTGCTTGGTGCTCGCAACGCGCAATCAACTTGCCTTGTAGCTGATGCTAGCGGCGTGTAGTATAGCAACGGCCCTTATTGTAATGACAACGGCGTTTGTATGCGTATTTATATAATAAACAACTTGGATCAGTTTGTAACTTAATAAATTGTCAGACAAGTGTTCGTTCCCGTTTCATAGGAATGTTACATGTGCATCGATTTAATTTCATCAAAATTTCGTCATAACTATCTCACTGTATAACTCGGAGCGCAATATGGAACATTAGCTAACATCACGATGATCAAAACACCCTGCCTCATGTTTCGGGTATATCGTGAAGGCGTACACATGTATGTATATATGACGTTATACTGTACATTTCTCCTGTTAGTCTGTATATATATATATATATATATATATATATATATATATATATTTATATATATAAATATTTACTTATAAAGCACAACAAGTTGTAATATCCTGCTCATGGGTTACGATGTATACTCGCTTTACTACGGCTACCCTACAAAACTAATCATATGTATATATATATATGCTGAAATAACTTTAAACCGGACCCGGTAAAGAGAACATTTTCGACCAAATCATGATCCGCGTGTCCGGTATGCCGGTTAAAGTTTGTCCCCAGATACGCGACTCATGTTTGCATACACATGCCATTGTCACTTACAATAAACGCCGTTGCCATCGGCAACACGGCAGGATGGTTGCGCTTTATGATTGCTAGTCGACATGTTCAACTAGATCACTTTCTGCGAAACGTCTTCGTCGACGTGCCGAAACAACCAAGTACTGAAAACTCAGGTGCGGAAACATCCTGAAAATTAGGTACCGATACGTCATGCGTCACCTCGTTAAGCAGAGTGACATTTCCAAGACCACGGAATTCCATTTGCACCCACCCCTGGACTGGTCATTTCAAGCTGGTCTTGACCTCAATCTTTTCAGATGTTAGAACATTCCAGCATAACGCCCTCTTTGTTGGAGAATTGTGGCCATGAAAATCCAAATAAATGACACAACGTATGACCGTCTTCTTTTTATGGTTTACAAAGTAACAACTTTCACACAAAACAATACTCGTTGGGGTGACAACCTAGTGCGCCGTGTGACACATTCAACCTGTTCTGGTCTGCCATATACAACTAATATACTGCCAGTCATGACATTTCCAACTGTTGAGCATGTTGGTCAAGCCATCCAGTTGTCATGTCATTGTTCCCGGGCATGGTTCATGTTCCTCTCGATTATAGCTTTATACAGACAAGTATCTGACACTTTGAGGAAACTCACCGACTGGAATGTATTCAAACTATTCATTATACCGTAGCGAGTATCTGTAGTGTGGTAAATATATATCGTCGTTGTGTATGTCATTTTATTAGCTTGTTGTAGACATTGCACTAGTATATCAATACATTCATGAATGTCTGTATGTATTTACAGGTGACGAAAATAAACTACTTTTAAAATCTCACACAGCGTTGTAGTCATGGGTGCCCGACCACACTACCGCAGCCTTACCTTGGTCAACACATTGTGACAACTCGCTTGTAACCTCATGAGACTTAAAGATACACTGTCAGATTGGACACCAAATAATTAAGAATTTCATTGGTCAATATTTCACTTTCCAGACAGAAGAAAATAAAAACAAATGCTGGCAAGCACCACTATGCGTACAAACAAGGCATCACTGAATCTACACAACGAGAAATAACAAGAAAACTATAATCAGAAATGGTAATGCCCTCAAGATCATATTATTAGCCATACATATACACTATAATATAAAATCGATAGGTTATATGAATTCACCCCCTCAGAATTCCGTTAAAACAACTAATCCTTCGAATTATTACAAACAACTACGACTTATTACTGCAGGCTTCTCATTCACCACACCGGAAAGCTTCTAAATGCGGATGAAAAATCGGAGGTATTGTGTTCCCGACAAGGGTGCATGGTCTAGCCATTGTTCATACCTAAAGATTGAAAGCAATTAACGCGGTCATAATTATTACATACTGCAACTATCATCCCATCACAACACAACCATCAGTGGGCTGCAGAACGAAAACTATCTATAAAGTTTAAATATAAGAATTACAAATTATCATTTAAATTTCTTTTATTGGTAAATGACATAGATTGTCACAAACCAAAAATCAACATTATTGACATAATAATGTAATTGGTAATTGACATAGCTTGTCACAAACCAAAAATCAACATTATTGACATAATAATGTAAAGGACAATACGAAATTGAAATTCCCAACTACACCGTTTACCGGTGACCGGCCTCCTGATCGCGCAGTTCGACTTTTAAACTAATAAACCGGTGACCGGCCTCCTGATCGCGCAGTTCGACTTTTAAACTAATAAACTGGAAAAACCATAAAACCTATATGCGACCACGAACTGTTATAATGTGGGCCACAGTTTAGGTTACACTGGTGTAAATGTTTCCCATAGGCCTCAGTGCTAACGTTTTAGCGTATAGTGTTGGCAATATAAATGTTGGGTCCAAAATTTTCTTTAAATCTGAAAAATTGACATTTTGGGAAACTTTTTACACAAAAAAATCATGTCTGTCTAGCAGGGAATTCGCCTTTAAATCTTATGTTTTCGTAACTAGTGTCAGAACCGCATAAAAAAATACAGTCATATTTTAGACCACACCAAAAAATTCAAACTTCACTACAAAGGGTTAATTCCTGTGCCAATGGTTATTTTACCTATGGGAAATCATAGGGAAGAGGTGTGATGATTTTTTTATGTGAAAAGCACACAAGACTATTGACCAATCAGGGCCCAGTGTCTATTTTATTCTCTCCTATATATTCCTCCCGCATCCGCCAGATGTCACTCGGAACCTTATTTACACCAGTGTAACCTAAAGCGATAGCCCGCTTTTTCGCGGAATAATTGTAACTCCCTACAATTCTTCAGAATTGCCCATCAATGGAAAAAATGTGTTCAAAAACAATATCACTTCTGTGGTTCTTTATTTATCACACACAATTTAACCCCACCCCCTTTAACAAATTATTCATCAAAAAAGCACCATTTTCCACCACCAGTCATGTTCAGGCCCCATTTTCACTCAGTTTTAGGGGTCTGGTGTTGCAAACTTGGATCAGCTATGGAAGACTGTTCAATATTCTTTCCATGAGAGAACTTCTGGTGATGTGAGGTCATTGAGTCCAGATCTGATCAGCTGAGCATCAAGCGCATGACTTTATCAGCACATTGAAGAATAAAATATGACATTTTCAGGTCTGCAAGGGTGATCCAAGATAACTGGATGTGGGTGTATATTGAATTAGTTGAATAAAGATATGCTCTCTTTGAATTGCTGAAGAATTTTCTTAAATGTGTCCAGGTTTTAGTGCTATTAACCTTCAAATGACCATACCCACCAGTGGAAATGACACACTTTTATGATATATATCTGTATATCACTGGCTATAAAATCCAAAATACTTGTTAAATTAGGTTCTTATAACAATTGATATATGTGTCGTTGACATGCCCATGTTATGGGTCATTTGCATTATCATGTGACTATTACCACCTTGAAAAAATTTGAAAATACCTTGAAAAATTAGCATTTTTTATGAAAAATCTTACTATTTTTTTGGCTGATGTAAGTGAAAGAAGGCATCAGAAGCAAGAATAGCCACATCAAGCATGAGATATTCATTGGACTGAAAGACCAGGCTCTGTAAAATGCATTAAAATGCTTTAAAGTGACTCCCAGGAATCAAAAATGATAAAAAGCTATTTTTTGCCTTAAAGCGATAGCCCGCTTTTTCGCGGAATAATTGTAACTCCCTACAATTCTTCAGAATTGCCCATCAATGGAAAAAATGTGTTCAAAAACAATATCACTTCTGTGGTTCTTTATTTATCACACACAATTTAACCCCACCCCCTTTAACAAATTATTCATCAAAAAAGCACCATTTTCCACCACCAGTCATGTTCAGGCCCCATTTTCACTCAGTTTTAGGGGTCTGGTGTTGCAAACTTGGATCAGCTATGGAAGACTGTTCAATATTCTTTCCATGAGAGAACTTCTGGTGATGTGAGGTCATTGAGTCCAGATCTGATCAGCTGAGCATCAAGCGCATGACTTTATCAGCACATTGAAGAATAAAATATGACATTTTCAGGTCTGCAAGGGTGATCCAAGATAACTGGATGTGGGTGTATATTGAATTAGTTGAATAAAGATATGCTCTCTTTGAATTGCTGAAGCATTTTCTTAAATGTGTCCAAGTTTTAGTGCTATTAACCTTCAAATGACCATACCCACCAGTGGAAATGACACACTTTTATGATATATATCTGTATATCACTGGCTATAAAATCCAAAATACTTGTTAAATTAGGTTCTTATAACAATTGATATATGTGTCGTTGACATGCCCATGTTATGGGTCATTTGCATTATCATGTGACTATTACCACCTTGAAAAAAATTGAAAATACCTTGAAACATTGGCATTTTTTTATGAAAAATCTTACTATTTTTTTGGCTGATGTAAGTGAAAGAAGGCATCAGAAGCAAGAATAGCCACATCAAGCATGAGATATTCATTGGACTGAAAGACCAGGCTCTGTAAAATGCATTAAAATGCTTTAAAGTGACTCCCAGGAATCAAAAATGATAAAAAGCTATTTTTTTCCCTTTAGGTTACACTGGTGTAAATGTTTTCCATAGGCCTCAGTGCTAACGTTTTAGCGTATAGTGTTGGCAATATAAATGTTGGGTCCAAAATTTTCTTTAAATCTGAAAAAATGACATTTTGGGAAACTTTTTACACAAAAAAATCATGTCTGTCTAGCAGGGAATTCGCCTTTAAATCTTATGTTTTCGTAACTAGTGTCAGAACCGTATAAAAAAATACAGTCATATTTTAGACCACACCAAAAAATTCAAACTTCACTACAAAGGGTTAATTCCTGTGCCAATGGTTATTTTACCTATGGGAAATCATAGGGAAGAGGTGTGATGATTTTTTTATGTGAAAAGCACACAAGACTATTGACCAATCAGGGCCCAGTGTCTATTTTATTCTCTCCTATATATCCGCCAGATGTCACTCGGAACCTTATTTACACCAGTGTAACCTATACACGCGCGGGCGTGTTAATAACGTAATACGTTAAACACTATCGCACCATGGCATAGTTGAGAACGAACTTTATTATATCGATTGTCTGCGAATGAAACACATACGCTCTGTATAAGAGGTGACCAGCGATTTGTTTGCTTGCCTGAACAAAATCGAAACATGTTATGTAAACTTCATATTTTGATATAGTCTATATAGGGGCATGAACACCTCCAAGTGTCCGATCCAAATATTTTCTGCTATGGACATAGATAGAACACAACGCGCATCTTAATCGAAACTCTTTTATCGAATGAGTTGCGGATGGCGCAAGGCTATATTTCACGAAATATAACTTTGCGCCGTCCGCAACGAGTTCGATAAAAGATTCGAGATTATGATACTAGCTGTGTTCAGTATTTATTGTGATTTAAGTCTGACAAGTAACCAGTAATAATGGGAGGATCACCGGATGCGGATGATTGACGTAAATGTACGTAATCTTTCCTGACGACAACGTCAACAAGAATAGCTGTATTCCACTAGAGGTATATATAGGTTATCACCACCATGTGTGTTTCTGAGATCCGTATTTAAGTCGAGCTGCCTTCTCTGGCCAGTCTATCGACGAGTCCGTAGGACGAGTCGATAGACAGCCCAGAGAAGGCAGCGAGACTTGAATAGGATCTCGGAAACACACAGGGTGATGATAACCAATTTATCTTACAATTCGTCCCATAAAAATGCAATAAAACTCAATTTAAAACAGGAACTATTTTATTACGCGCAACACACAACGTACACAATTCTCAGCACGCGACGTTGTGATAAGTCAAATTCTGAGAAATTCACGTCACTATTCAAACTCACTTTGGCTGGAATCCGATTCAATGAAGAGGCGACGATATTTTCGTTTCATATGTTCGACATAATTGTCACTTTTAACAGGATAATTGTATTATTTTATGGTGCAATCTCCTTGGATAGTGATAGTGTTGGCGAGATGCATTGCCGGAGATGACTGTCCATTCAGAGTTTTGGTGAATTTTGAACTTTCCGACACTTCGGCAATCGAGTTCTGACTCGCACTAAAATAACCCATTTAGAGGAATTAAATGCAATAAATCACGGACTTTTCGTAAGTATTCTGTTTTATATCCTTAACATAAGACAAAATTAATTTGATTTTCCCTTCTGTATTTTATCGAATAAAAATGCGTTCAGTAGCTTTTGATCAAGACCGTACTGAATTACGGGGAATTCCCTACTTCGCTAAAATAGAAATTGTCAAAATAGTCCGTATTCGTGCGCGCTGTAAACAATGTGTAAACTTCGTTCCTTTTTCGATTTCCAAACATTTTTGGGTGGTTATTTTGAGCTTTTTGGGCCCTGTCTCCACATTTTGTCAACTTTATTGAACTAATTATTGATTATTTTACATTCGTAGCACACGAGTATATTATTTTACGACTTTTAGTTGGTTATTTAGACGTTTTGTTTTGAAAACAAGCCAGTTGTCGAAACGCACGTGCACCAGCTGTTGCCATCGAAGATATCCTTGTTGCCATCCAGGATACAAGATCGGAAACCGCCTAGGCGTTTTCACGTGTATTTGATGAAATATATATATAGCTATATTGTAAGATAAATACACAGAAATGGCACGATGTGTAAATGGGTTTGTCGATACGGCACTCGCCTCGAGTTCTATCCTTCCGCGACAGCACGGGTGCCGTATCGACAAACCCATTTACACGCTTCGCGTCCTAGAATCCGTGCATTAAAAATACAGAGTTAGAAGGTTTATTTAGGCACATAAAGGGCGTGTTTTTTCACCCACTGACCAACGCGCGAAGCGCGTTCAGTGGGTGTACTATAATCGTAGGACTTATGCGTTTCTGCTGAATTGAACTAGTGCCTATGCGTTTCTGCTGGGCTGCACTGACGTTTGATCGCAAAATAAAATTATAACCATTATCAAAGCACACGTTTGGATAACACCGCCATAAACAGTGACATATTATGATGTTGAGCTCGTATCGTCAATAAAATTAGAGTTATGACTTATAAAACTAAGAATTACTGCTAAAGTATTTCTACCAATTAGGTCACTAGATTCGTGTTGAGCTGGAACTTGAGAAATTTTAATTTCAACCAATTGAAATGCCGTTGAAAACTGAAGGGATAAGCGATTATCGCAATAGGATATTGGAACACGTGTGCGTAACGTAACTATCACAAGTATAACGTACTCTGATAAGTTATCGCCAAATTCGTGCTTCAAACAGTTTAAACATGTCATCTTCGGCTTTTTTTTTTATTTTTATGAAAATGAATAATAAATGGTGTGATAAATATGTATAATATGAATATAACGACAAATAGAGTAAAATTAGACATTTCCCCTTGAAACTTAGGATTGGAAAGCCAGGTACAAAAATTGGTGAAATATGAGTACGAACGTCAAAGTGTTCCCTGTGTATCGTGATAATTGCCAACCATGCGAAGCGAAGCCACCATTGGCGATTATTTTACGCTGGATTTTTATCATCGAAACAAATCAATTTCTTCCACCTAAAAGATAATTACGTGCTTAACCCTGCCGTTTTCGGAATATATAGGTATTCCACGCAGAAACACCTAGTCTCAGCTTAAATTTTTGAAAAATAACAGTTTTATCGACATAAATAGATTTGAATTGGACAATTCCATGTTAAAATTTATCATCGAAAAAAATTCAATTTCTTCCATCTAAAACATAATTACGCGATGGACTCTGTCATTTTAGGAACATATATGTATCCCACGCACATGCACCAAGTCTCAGCCTAAAGGTTTGAAAAAAGACAGTTTTATCGACATAAATCGATGTTAATGGTAAATTCCATGTTAAATTTTATCATTGAAAAAAATTCATTTCTTCCATCTAAAACATAATTACGTGCTGTACTCTGTCATTTTAGGAATATGTAGGTATTCCACCCACACACTCCAAGTCTCAGCTTAAAATTTTGAAAAATGACAGTTTTATCGATATAAATCGATTTTAATGGCAAATGCGGTGTTAAATAAATTTTAGGGCCCTGCCAATGTTTTCTGAGCTGTTCTAAATTGGTCACTAGAGTCCATGTTTGACCGGTTACACCTGATAATTATCCGACAGTGCAGTCGCGTTACTTTATAGGTCAACATTGGTCATTATCACCCGACAAATTTATTTCGGTCTATCGTATCAACCCCTATTTTCTCCCGCGTAGCCTGACTAAATGTCAACATTGGTCTTTATCGCTCCACTAATTTGTATCGTTTCATCGGTATGAATTCCATATCCAATTATCAACATATAACCAACCCAACCTCTAATCCCGGTCCAATTTATTTATTTCTTTCATCGGTATAGTCACGTTACGTAATATTTTATCATGTGATACTTGTACTTATTTGTCTATGGTATTACTATAGTATACCGTATACGTATATCAATTGCTATTCCTTTCTATATAATCCTGGTGCTATCTATAGAGATAGATAATTTCCGCTGCAGACGATATAAAACTGACGACATTTTGAAATGTAAGCAGGCTTCAAACTCATCTTATCCAAGAAAAACTCTGGTTACATAAGAAATTTGTGTATAAGGTGTATGCGCATTTGTCGCGTTAAAAACAAAAGGTCCCAAGTCAAGGTCCAAATCCCCAACACACTCATGTGAGGTTTAACTCCATCCTCATACAGTAATGTCCAAAGTAATTGACCACTTAACCACAGCATAATTATTGGTAATTTGTCAGGATTTTAAATGCTGAAAAAATACCCATAATTCTGCTGTGGTTAAGTGGTCAATTACTTTGGGCATTACTGTAACCAATATAAGGATTTGAGGTGTAATGATAACTCAATCCTCATACAGTAATGTACAAAGTAATTGACCACTTAACCACAGCATAATAATGGGTAATTTGTCAGGATTTTAAATGCTAAAAAAATACCCATAATTCTGCTGTGGTTAAGTGGTCAATTACTTTGGGCATTACTGTAACCAATATAAGGATTTGAGGTGTAATGCTAACTCAATCCTCGTACAGTAATGTCCAAAGTAATTGACCACTTAACCACAGCATAATTATTGGTAATTTTTCAGGATTTTAAATCCTGAAAAATTACCAATAATTCTGATGTGGTTAAGTGGTCAATTACTTTGGGCATTACTGTAACCAATATAAGTATGTGAGGTTTAATTAGAACTTCATCCACATAACTAATAAATATGTGTGAAAATTAAACCAAAAAAAATAAATTCCATGATGGCGTCCAATATGGACTGCCTAATTCTGCTCCAAAACATGTATATTGAATATATGGTTGTTTATTGGGGAAAACCGATTATTTCAATAATATTTTCATTAACTGGGATCCAAAACCCGACTTACGGGAGCGCGCTTCATGCGCGACTGTATCTTAAGCATATGTGCATATTTAATGAGCCAACAATTGGAATCCCAATAGAGAAGATTGGCACGTCGCCCTTGCGCATAGACATCATTGATGATCTCTATGGGAATCAAAATTGATATTTAATAGACAATTTTGATTAACCGCAATAACTTAAGGAATCTCTAATTGCGCTTAAGCCCAATGAGAATGCAATAAGACATTCCTTATTATGCTTAACCGCAATTACTTCCCATTCCACTTAAACACAATTAATATATCTCTCATTAGATCACCCTTCTGCAAATAGTAGAATAATCCTATATTTGTTCCACCCATTGTGCCATGGAGAATGGATATGGACTACACCATCTGTATTATAAGGAGTTTATGTACTATATATAATATATTATTCTTTAATAAGATATTCATTATTAGGCTTTATCAGCGAAATTTGAATATTCTTCATTGCGCTTAAGCGCAATTAAATATTCCCTTATTGCGCTTAAGCACAATAGATATTCCCTTATTGAGCTTATAAGCGCAATAAGGAATATCCCTTATTGTGCTTAAGCACAATTAGATCTTCTTGCTCTTAATTAAAAAAAAAACAGTTATAATTGTATTGTAACTATTGGTTTGTCCTTTAAAGGTACTCAATCCGAAAAGAGGGTCCCCATCTCAACAGATTCCAACAACAACAATCCGATCAGAGGGTCCTATATTACTATTTCTTTGGCTTTGGGGGTAAAAAATATTTGATTCGAGTCGAGGAAACCATCAAACAAAGCTCAGAGTTATTAGATATTGATTTTTGAAATTTGTTAATTGCTCGAGATGAGTACTAATAACTGCCGTCAATTTGGTAACCTGCTCGAGATTTTACGCCAAAACTCTATTCAAACAGACAAGGATGGATAACTCTATAATCAGGGTACGCAATTTTGAATGTCTTCTGGGCCGGCCAGAAAGAATTCCCGATAATGAAAAATAATAGATTTCTAAAATCGATATCTAACAAATCTGAGCTTTGATGGGTGACTTCCTCGACTCGAATCAAATATTTTTGACCCCCGAAGCCATTGAAATAGTAATTGAGATGAGTTTTATCGGATTGAGTACCTTTAATATTTCCATACATCATGCCCACATATATTATAAAAGAATAGTACTATTATTATGCTCGTAGTAGTTAATACCACCTTACCGTCAATATTCTAGCATGGTTACTTTCAAAATAACAACGTTAATTGTTATTACTATTTGTGTGTACTGTATATGTACATCAGTCACCAATTGAGAAACTTAAGCACAGTCTGGTTGAATATCTACCATATATGGTGGATTATTCTCACATCCAAGCTGCTGGTGTCATTCGTGTTATTTTGCATGCGAAGTGGTAGACCCCCCCCCCCCTAATAGCTTATCAATACCACTCAGGACGGTGGGTGTTTTTCCTCAATTAATTGAATTTCTTGTTTCATGTGTGAAGATGCTTTCATTTTATAGTTCCGGTTTCATGGTTGAGGCGAACATGTACAATGTACGTAACGTCAACTAGATGCGTATGGATCGTACGTTCCATACGTATTTGTAAATATGGAACAGCAATAACACTGTTCTTGGAACAAGCGTGTAATAAACACTAATACATGTATGTATTCAATGGCTGAGATTCCGTTGCATGCATGTGACTCACCTCAATGGGTGTGGAATAAAAATGCAGATGGTGATTTTTGGTGTCAAATCAGACCTGGCATCTCTAATACGTGCCGATCTAATCTACAATAATTCCACTATATGACAACACTGGGAGTGTTTGGAGCTCTATCATTAAAGCTTTCGGCCACTGGCCTTCCTCAGATATAATACAAAATACACTATCTGGTTTATATTACAAAGTTATATCACTTAAAAACAGTTTGTGGTTACGCGTCTACTTGTCCGCCAGCCTACTGTAAACAGTGTTGTTTTACTTTTAAACGCGAAATTCGTGACACTTGAGTTGACGTGTTTAAAAGCAAAGCCTGGCCCATGGGGTGTTCAAACGCGTTTTTTGAAAACATATTGTAATCATTGATTTAACATATACGTTAGTTTCAAAACATGCCGTGTAACGCCTTCGTTGACTCGGTGGTGTTCAAATTTAAACATTGTCTAAGTTGGCTATTTAAGACGCGTGCGTTTTAAAACGCGCTGGTTAAACACATACCGTCAAACACCTTCCGATAAAACGTGTGATGTGTTAAAAAATCGTCACAAAAAGGCAACTTAATTTCAGTACATGATTAGCATCTAACGCCGGATACTCTACACCAAATCTGACAATTTATGGGACTCTCTTCTTTTATACTCAACAGAATATATGCAACAAATGAATGTATTTGAGCCATGGATTAGTGCTCGTGTGCTCTATGAAAGATGAAAACAACATGATCATTATAATAAAATGAATTCATGACTCCAGTCATAAATTCATTTTCATTATAACTACCATGTTTTGATCATCGTTCATGGAGCACACGAGTGTATATTGCACTAATACATGGCTCAAATTAATTCATTTGTTGCATATATTCTGTTGAGTATAAAATGAGAATGTCCCATAAATGGTCGGATTGAGTGTACAGTACCCCTTTAAGTTTAAGTTACATAAATACAATGCAAAGGCACCAACTTCGACAAGTTTGATCAGTCTAGATGCGAGTTTTAAATGTGTTCCTTTCCCAACACGTTGGAAGTTAAGAACTATTCAAAATCGTTCAACTGATACGCATTTAATTGCTAGCATAACGACGTGACGCAAGGCACGAGTGTATTAAATGTGTTCGTTTTCCAACACATTGGAAGTTAATATATATTCAAAGCGTGTTCAATTGATACACATTTAATATGATCAAATGTTAATATCACAACATGACTTGAAAGAAGATAAGTGTAAAAGCGTTTTAAATAACGTATGGTGTTTGAAAGGAAATACGGGATTTTTTGGAATGCGTTTAAGGGGTTTCCACACCTGAACTATGTTAGGAGGTTGAAAGTTTAGACAGATCTACAGGGACAACTACTTAATTGTTATGATAGTACACATATGCTATCTGAAGACCACATCAAACATATTATATAATAATACAATACAAAGCGTTCTCAGCCAGCAAGTATAAAAGATTATTATAAATTAATATCTTCCATAAGAAGTACACGATCTGAGCTAGTAAAGTTGTGCTGTAAAATGCTAAGGATTCATTGTGCTCGCACTAATATAAACCTTTGGGGTGATATGAGTCCATAGCCAAATCCCCAGGTGATCAGCTGTGTCTAATATTGTGGCCTACTTGCAGTTGATTGCTCCCTGCTTGAGTCAATGGCCTACGTACCAACATGTGTACCGTTCTTGAATGTAACAGATCTTGCAATATGGATGCTTACCATTTCCAGCACAAACTAACATTATTTTAACAGTCTTGAATCAGTGTTGCCACCTATTAAATTGTCATTCGAGCATTGTACTAGTTCAGATCGGGTAATTTGTTATAGTTTCCGAGAATGCTCTTCCCAAAATTTCCCTTCTAAAAAGATTATTAAAGCCATCTTTTTGACATATTTATCTACTATATATATGTTGAGACTACTATATATTTTGAGACTTCCGTATATATGTGCGCTATAGACTCGAGAACAGCTGGGCCGATTGAACACAAACTTGCCGTGTAAGGGTACAAACCAACAGGCAGTGCTATCGGGCCATTCGCGAGCCCGTGCGACCACTCCATCACCCTTCAACTGCTACCGTAATGGGGATTAATGGGTTAATGATTAAAGAGCGTTCGTATCTGTGGTGTCGTTGTTAAAGAGCGTTTGTATACACGATTATAAATACGGCTCAATCGACCGTCTCGGAAACTGGGGATATCGAGACGAAATTTCGTACTTAGGGCTTCCAAGGCACGGGGGAGATTTTCGTCGGGTCAGTTTGTCCGCCTGAGGTGATCTTGACCTTGAAATGGGTACCCACAAATGACCTTGGGCGATATCTCGGTCGTCAGCGGTGACATCGACGTGAAATTTGTTATGTATGGTCAACTCGGGACGGGGAATATTTTTGTCGGGTTATTTTGTCCACCCAACATGACATTGAAATGGATACCCGCAAATGATATAATGATGTCGGCGTGCCTGTACGGGTTTACCTTGAAAAACAAAACTTAATGGATCGACCAAAGCCATGGGACCAATCCCGCCAGTGGCGGGCTATTCTGCTTGTTGTTATATACAATATGCGTGTTGTGATCTTCAGATAGTACAGGCAGTGCACGAGCTTAATAATTAAGTAGTTTTCTGTGTACGTCCATCTAAAATGTCCACCTTTTAACATAGCTCATGTATGGAAACCCCTTAATGACGTTGGAAATAATTGCGCATATTCAAAATGCGTTTAAAAAATATGTTCAAGGATATTACACACATTCACATAAATTGAACGCAAATATGAACTGAAGACACATTTGCATGGTTCACTAGAGCACGTCTTTGATGGATGCACAAGATTACAATACATTCGTTGATATAACGCATTCAATGTTTTTGCGCAAATGTTCGAAACAAGTTCATCATACAAGTAATTCCAAACTGATTTGCGGAAAGATAAATCAATGGACAATGAAACTTCCAAACGCCTGGGGGTGCACATGTATAATAAATAATAAAGCCATGTCCCGTCAGATTTAACATCCTCTAATTTAATAGTACTTTTGGCGGGGGGGGGGGGTAAACACATTTGATTTTAAGTCGAGTCGACGAACCCACCCTTCAAAGCTGAGCTTTTAGATTTGGAGTTCTGAACTTAAAGTGCACTAAATCCGGCCATTAATGGGACCATCCCCTTTTATACTCAACAGAATATATGTAACAAAGTAATGATGTTGAGCCATGGGTTCGTGTATTGTGTAGATTACACTCATGTCCACTATGAACGGCGCAATTTATGACTCGAGTCGTAAACCCATTTTCACTATAATTACCATGTTGTTTACATCATTTTATAGAGCACATGAGTGAATTTTGCACTAAACCCTGGCTCAAAGACATTCATTTGTTGCATGTATTCTGTTGAGTATAAAAGGATATCACCCATTAAGTGGCCCCTTTAAGTAAGCGACAGTATGTTTTTTTCTTATTATTTTTTTCCCGAGGACCCAGTTAGAGCTTCTGGAAACCCATGATGGCACATTTCACAAGGAATGTGGTACCGACGAATGTTCTGTTAAACATAAAGCCGAGAGTTTTATCACGCTGGATATTATATCAAACTCGATCTACCCACTAACAGAACGAGTCTTCTAAAGATAATAACGAAACAGTACGAGCGATTTAATAGTGGACACGATGAACACCACAACACAGGAAT
Organism: Siphonodentalium dalli; assembly: GCA_032622095.1. NCBI lineage: Eukaryota > Metazoa > Mollusca > Scaphopoda > Gadilida > Siphonodentaliidae > Siphonodentalium > Siphonodentalium dalli. The sequence continues at coordinate 60,519,865 of CP136062.1, forward strand.
GGACATGTTGACAATTATTAGTGAATGTGTCGCTGTGGACGAAAATACTTGAACTTAGAATCATGAATTACGCAGATTGCAGTCAATACACTTGTCATGTTGCACAATGCAAACACTTGAGTTTCGCATGCGATTAACGCCATCGAGACGAGGCACATGCCTCTTATCTTTTGTCACGAAAAGTTCGTTATCAACCAAGAATTGTGAAACGCGAAAGACGTGGGTACAGGTTTAATTTATCGCGAAGAAACACTTGCTGATGTTTGATTTACCCCGAAGTAGCACTTTACTTGTTAATGAACTGCTCGTACTTCACTTGGACTCTGGACATTCAGTACGCTTGCCCGTATGGCAAAGCAAGGTCAAATTTATATAACGGTGTATGCAGTACATATTTTCTGACATGCTGTATGTATGGTAGCAACTATAACTATGCAAGTTTGAGTGTGGCGACGAGACAAAGGAACAGAAGAAAACAAACCCCAGCAAAATAGCATACATAAATAATGGTAATGCCTTCCTGCATCCGATATAGTTATTGCAATGCGTACGCGTATTTTTGAATAATTGCATGCTGCACTTTTTAACTGCATGTGTTCTAAACTTTAGAGGTGAGCCTTCATTTATAGCATAACTTACTGAGGCAATGACCTTGTTAGCTGCTTTCGGTTTGTTGGTATTCATTGCTTATTTTATAAAACATAATACGTCATTTGAAGAATCTAGTTCTAGGAAATCGAATGTTTCCCCACTGGGGTTCAAGCATGTAATGACAGCACGACACAAGCGCCGAACTAAACGCTCTTTGTTAATTACCAACCGTCATTGAACACGAAACGCTGTTTATTTATATTACTCTAATATAATATGCATATTACTTCACACCATGCTTCTTTATTTTAAATCCGAGACATGGAAGCCATATATATTTATGTATGTATGTGGCACCGGAATAAATCACTTCTTTCTTTCACTGTCACTGAACATTGAATGTGAATCACCCTGCGTGCTTGCCTTGATGGCTGATTGAAATGCTACGCTGAGGAGTCATATAAGCATACCGATGCTGGTTAATAAATTAAGAAATTGCCATTAAATAAATAAACAAAGGTTAAACAAATATATTTCTTTCAAAAAAGGTAAGTGTTTTTCCCCTGTTTTAGCCTAATTGACAGTATACTATACTATGCGGATAATTAGTTATCAGACATACCTGACTAGCTTATCTGTAAGATTCTGATTCTTAGTCTAAAGATTTATGCAATGTTTCTAGCCATTTTTGGTGAAAGAGCTTGGCGGTCGATTGTATCCAAAAATATATAATCTGTTGGCGGTATTTACTTTATTAATTTGGCTTGTCGGTAGAGAGGACATTGCTATGATATTTCTTTTATCCCGGATGTTCCCCACCGTGGAGTTGAATTTTGAAATTAATTGTTCTTGCGGCAAATTATCGTTGAAATCTAAGAGTTGAAAGAAAATTTTGGTGTTTCGGGAAAGCTTTCTTTATTTGCGACACACTGTTCGAAATCTTTATTCCTAGCTTTTTCTGAATATCCTGGAGGGGTTTGTCAGATTTAATTGATTCCATCCCTTCTTTGATGTCAATGAATCCGACATTAATTAGGATTTGTTCCAAAGTGTGAATAGATAGTTCATAGTGCTACGTACGTGCTCTAACGCGGATCCGCGTTGTGCATATACGAGCCGCGTGTGCACTATACGCATGCTATTGTACTGCTATGCTATTGTAAGGGATACTGTACACTAAATCCGGCCATATTTGGGACATCTCCTTTTATACTCAACATAATATATGCAAGAAATTAATGAACTTGAGCAATGGATGAGTGCAAAATACACTCAGTTGCCGTACGAACAATACAAACAATATGGCAATTATAATGAAAATGAATTTATGACTGCTGTCATAAATTCATTTTCATTATAATTTCTATGTTGTTTGCATCGTTCGTGGAGCACATGTGTGTATTTTGCACTACTTCGTTCATTTGTTGCATATATATGCTATTGAGTTTAAAAGAAAATGGTCCAATAAATGGCCAGATGTAGAGTACAGTACCCTTTTAATCTGATAGTCACGTGGGTGTGTTGCCATAACATACCTGTGCTTGTTATGTAGTATTATCCTGCCGATAGTACTGGGTACTAATACGATATTATTACAAAACTATAGTATAACAGCATCGACACCTTAAATATCCATGCGTGTAGCCACAATCATGTACCATATACATCATTATTTACATTTGCGATAGAACATGGTGGATTAAACGCCATTTGTGTTACCTATTTTACTGGCGCTTAACAGCAACCACCCTTCTCGTAGTGATCACAGGACTCGCAATAGGTCGATAAATATGCTTGAACTATACCTTTCTATGGGTATTATATATGTCCCAAAAAATACAACTTTGAACAATGTGTTCGGGTCCCAAATAAAAAACACCATGTGCATGCACGTCATGTTACAGAAAATAGCGTTCCGTGTTAATCTATTTGTGACATTGTGTACACAAAGAGCGTTTGTTTCACTTCTGTGCGAAAATTTAAAACAATTGGGAAATGGCCTTTTCGGAGCATAAGCAGTCGGTATGTCAATGTGTCGTGTATGTCAGCCTATCTTATGCCTCCTTCCAAAGTATGTAGGCACACTTTGAAAGCTCGAATGAAAGCTGTGTCAATTAAAACAAAATTAATGATGTCCAAGTCGCGGACATATATTCTTGTTTTACAGAAGTTAAAAATGAATAGTCCGGTCTTATCGGTTAGAAGTTAGAAGTTTGCACCCGCCAATCGCACAACCACAACATGACCCGCCCATGTCTGCATGTTATGCAGTTTGTTATTACTTACTACCATTTCTGAAACATCCATCGTTTGCAATGTGAATAGAATTTATTGAAATTTCGCCGATCCAATAAAACATAACGACTTATTACCTATTATTTCTAAATATACGCTCAGATTCATACGGATACTGACCACTATTTTATATGTGGGTATGTAGTTATCTTTCAAGGGGTATACACTTAACATAAAATCCGACAATCTATTGGAACATCTCCTACCATACTCAACAGAATATATGCAACGAATGAATGAATTTGACCCATGTGTGAGAGTAAAATACACCCATGTGGTCTATGGATGATGACAAACAACATTGTAGTTATAATGATTTAATGAGTCGGGTCACTAAATCATTTTCATTATAATTACCATGCGTTTACATCATTGCATATATTCTGTTGAGTACAATCAGAGATGTTACCATAAATAGTCGGATTTCGTGTATACCGCCCCTTTTTACGAAGAAGTCAATGGTTGTCACATTATCCAGAAACAATGCATGTGTAGATCATAAGCATTGCCAAAAATCAATTACAACTCGTTGAACCAGCATTATCATACTGGCAAATGTATTGCAGGTAGATCCGTCATAGGAAGCCATATGGTGCTATAAGCTATATGAACGGCAACATGCACCTTTACCAAAGCTAATAACACGATAAGTAGAATGTATGTATTCCACATATGACGGTGCTAAATAAGGCTGCCTTCAAATAAATGTATATATGATTCATTATTGTGAGATAATTGAATGATTTTATAGGCATATTTTGGAAGAGCATCTACACTTGGAATTAGAGAGATAAGGATTAACTGTCATGTGGACTGTTTTTAAGGAGATGTAACCGTGAGGTAAGTGTTCATAACTTGTGTAAAACCCGAAGGGTTTACATACAATTTATGACCACTTACCTCACGGTTACATCTCCATAAAAACGGTCCACATGACAGTTAATCCTTATACTTATATACATTTAGCGAAACGGCCACTTTTGTAAATGTATTTAAATCGAAAAGTGTATCGTGACAGAACAAGCCCAAAATATCCCATAGCACCCTTGGCAAAAGTTTTGTTTTTGTTTTAATATTTTTATTAGGATCCTGATAAGCATATCTCATACATAGGTGTGCACATATTAATATATATATATTATGATGGTTGATTATTCTATTGAACATAAAGTATAGATTGTATGTTTGATATATTATTGCTTTTGTACCAAACTTTTTACAATTATAGTAAACAAATAAATGTTTAGTTTATTGATATATTATTGCCGTGGGGTGGAGGGGGCATTCCATCTCAGTGGAGAGTACATGTGAATTACATTTATCTTCATCCCTACAATTGGTATGCAAAAACATTAATCGAATTTGGAATTGATGGTAATGTAAAAAAAATTTCTTTCCAGTTTTCTGTTAACTTATTGATATGTTAACAATGGTTTCAAGTCTTCCCATCTTGTTTTAAGATGATGAGCCCTACTGACTTCCAAGTGACTTGTACTGAGACATTCAATGTTTTAGTAGTATTTAAGATGTTCAATGAGGCCAGATTGTTTTTCCTCATTTTACATAAATATATATATTTTCTATAAAGTAATATACAAATATCCAATATTTCAAATATGGTTGCTTCTGTGTCTCCCATTCCAAGCACAGTATATTCTGGGGTGAGATCTATTGAAAATGCACATTTTTCTTTGAGTAGCTGTTGAAATGGAAGCAATACAGTTTTTGAAATGGAACATTCATAGAAGAGATGTAGAACTGTTTCTCTTGAGTTTCCACAGAAGGTGCAAAGTTCTGTTTCTGATAGTTTGCACTTGAATAGTTTCGAATTTGTATACAGTATATCATGATTGATCTTAAATTGGAAATTAAGTAACCCTGTATCATCTGTAATTTGGTTTGGATGTTTATAGATTTCACTCCAATTCAAGCCACTAATGGGTTTTCCTAGTCTTTTTGCCCATTTGTTTTGAATATGGGTGGTTGTTCAACAATATTTCCATATGGGATAAAATGTTTTACAGGTTTTTGTCAAGTTTTCCAACTTATCTATTTTTGATTGTTTTTATCAGATTAAGTTTCCTATTTCCCCTCACACATGTTCTCCATTGAGATGGTATTGCATTCAAAAGTCCCTGGTAGTATGTAAAAGGAGTGCGTAAATTATATTTACAACAAAATTCACCATAGTCCAGGAATCCTGAGTCGTCTTTCATAAGATCATTTATGAAGAATATATTATTCTTTATCCACTCTTTATTAATGAACATATGCCTGTCCACTATGATATGTTTATTTAAATGAATCGGTTGGGATAGGATATCTTCCGGGGCTGTGCTGAGATTTTGGTCCTTGGCAAAAGTTAACAGGAACAATTGAAACCCGATGATTATTTAAGTCAATCCTGCGCGAATCCGAATGCGCCCAAAGCATTACGCGTTCGTCTTTCCAAACCCAAATGACGTATCGATGTTGTTATGAGCTTGCAGTTATACGCTGTTGCGCATTCACCGAGAAATAACTGCAACTAGCCACGTGGGCGCCGACCAATCAGAATGCTGGATTTAGTGATAATAACACTTAGTGTGTAAATATATTGTAATAACCGCGGAGTTATAAGCTATAGTACATATGCATTATTGTATATTATATACATTTTCTCGTCCGTTTATTTACCACATTATAACTTGTTGTATCGAAACGCCTCTAAAATGCCAGGACAATTCGCTAGTTTGTCAGTAAATTCGAAGATTATAATGATGTGTTCACTGTGGGTGTCAACAAATGTTGTTATTATGCTCACTGTGGACTAATTCGGGAAACCATTGTTTTAAAGTGATGTGAAACACCCGGTAGGGTGGTCAAATAGAAATGTAGATTATCTTGTTCAAAGTAGGTATTTTTACAAAATTATATCCAAATTGATAATAAACACCGTCATTCTTATATATTAATTACATGCTGTGACTCTCGATGGCGAAATCATTTTCGTCAGTTTATCGCCGATAGAATCGATGCGTCCCGAATTGAGTCGTAAATATTTACAATTGAGCGTTGTTCCGACGATGTTTTCTATGGAGTGGTACAGTCGATTTGCTTCATATTTTCGGTGATGTTAGTAGAATGCTCAATTCCTCCAGTTGACATAGCTCATGAATACTATCTTTTCAGTATCTCGTACCAGAACAAGTACAGAATATGTCTTTAAATTTCCTGACTCGCTTCGAGCTTTCTCGGGAAGTACAAAATGCATTAGGGCCGCCGAAACACAACCGAACCCCCAAATATACAACTCGTTATAGCGACTTGCAAGTCGTTATAACGACTTCCAACAAATCGATATAACGACTAACATTCCGAGTCGTTATAATGACTTACAACTCGTTATAACAACTTGCAAGTCGCTATAACGAGTTTTTGGAAGTCGTTCTAACGACCTGCAAGTCCCTATGACGAGTTGCATATCTGTATAATGCAACTATGAGCAAGCTGTTTGCCCCCTCCCCACAAAAACAGACATTTGCACGACATGGAACAGAAAAGAACGTTCCGTGTTATTCTATTCCTGATAGGTTGCAATAAAGAGCGTTTGTCTGACTTGGAGCGAAAAAATGAAGAAACATTTCGTGTATGTTATCAACATATCGTATCCGTCCCTCCAAATTTCGTAGACAAAATTTGGAGGTCCGAATGAGCCACGTCCGTTTAAGGAAATACATAGAACTCATTGCACATGTAGCAAGCGGTGGGGTTGGGGAATGTTCATATTCAGTTTTTTCGTTAATTCATAATTATCCTATATAGTGTACACTACCCTATAATAAGTGAAATTCATACGAAATTGTTAGGAGAAATTACTAGCCGACGACAAGTTAAAATCTTATCTAACACACGCCGTTATTGTCAAACCAGCGCCATGGATACGACACTTAAGATTTGAAGAAAAAACTCTAGCACGAACACGATGATTCAAAAACAGATCAATATTTACCGAGCAACCTGGATACCTTATCGCCATTTCAGATTACATATAAAATGCACGTAAGCGTTATTTTTGTCCATAATTTGCCGACGTTCCTCGATATCGCATCGTATACGTAACAAGGTAAGGTTCCATTTCTTCTTTTGTGCTAATGTCTGAATATCTTATCAGCCAAATGCTATTCGCGATTAAACCTTCAACTAACATAGCTACTCATTGGTATTTAACCATTATAGTTGAATATTTTAATTGAAATTCAACAACATGATTAAATTAGTCTAATTAGTAATCATGCAGGCTTGGGAAGAACGACTGGAAATATATAGTGCTTTACATGGTATATAAACACATTGTTAGTGTTGTGTTTCAGGCGAGAATTGCATGACACCACGTGGAAACAAGAATAGTTTAACAGAGGTTCATTCGCACCGAAACACATAAGATAGCTGGAACAGTATAACCAGGATATATTATGCCATGAGTGAGCAAGGTAGACATGTTTGTATGTGAACTGAATGGAAATTTATACTGTCGTTGGTAGATTGTACCCAAACATAACGCGCTTACACGCTAGATATTCCGTGTGTTGATATTGGACCATGTTCGCAATATCAGCAGTTGTTCATTGTGCGATAAGATTTCAATATTCCACAACACTGCCGAAGTCATACCAATGTTCCAGTTGTTTAATTCATTTCTGCCACAAAATAGATACAGGCTCGTTATTCACACCACATCAGGGCGCACGCTCTTTATTGGTTCATCTCCGGTATCATCTTTTCTAAAGTTTATGTCTGGTATATAGTTAAGATAAAAAAAACTGTTAATGTGCATTCTGCATGTGTGTACCTCGGGAAATGAACTGAATTTACAATATTTCATAAATGTTTTGATTATTATCAGATTATTACAGAAACATCTAATAGTTGGTGTGATGGTTGACGATGTTTGGTCACTGCAACATGAGAAACGTAACAAAGCACTGTATACATGTATTTGTTTTATGCATGCGTATTAGTAACATTGTGTAACATATAAACCATTGTGGTTAACTCTGCAAAGTTGATAGATTAACATTTCAGACGTATACATTTACAACACTTTGAGTCATAGCCATCGATGCGGAACGGTCATGCTGGAAATATCTCTCTTTTCATCTTTAGTTCCGTCCGAAGTGTAAACTGCTCCGTCAGTTCATCTTTTGTCAGTTCTCTAATAACATATGTTTTCATTCATTGGAGTGGCCTTGTTATTCTTGCTATATTGTATCAAACACCATGCAGGGTTTATACCTCCCTTGATGACTCGGAGAGACCGCTGCTACCGGCGACATTTCACCCACATTTGGTTTACTTCCGCGATATTAAAATATATACTAAGCAAACACAGCAACATGCTGCCCTTGTTAAGCACACAAAATATCGAACAAAATTTGTATAAATTTTGGACCTTATGTTTGAAAAGTCCCACTAAAACCGAAGAACTATATTTCGAAACGGTGTAATTCGGTTCTCCGATTATTTTATCAACACAAACGTATAAACGCACATGTACGACATTGTCACAACGGCAAGTCAAACACAGGAGTTCTAATTTGCTGCAATTTTGACGAGTAGCTTGCGAGAATCGTCAACAAAACTACCGCTCTTATTTTCCATTCTGTCATTATGTTTTATTTTGGGAATTGTTCTTAAAGCACATAGAAAATTTGACTTTGGAGCGATCGGGTTTCGCCATTTTTGCTGCAATATCCCATGCTAAATATAGAAACACGCACTAGTACCCAGCCGGTTATAGAATCAGAAAGGAAGCATGACTGGTGCGCTCTGGTAGAGATTGATATTGTATTGTGGTCTGAATCGTGTTGTTGCTTGTGTCCACATAAATGTTTGAACTGTGTACGTGTCTTTGTGTTCTCCGTTTTCTTTTCTTTTTCTTTCAAACGTGACTGTGGCTTTCGAATTATAATTTGTCATTTCTTTCACTAGATACATGTAGTTCGCTAATCTTGGTCTCTTGTTGTGTTTGCGTGAATTGCATCGCTTTCGGGCATATTAACGACCACGATATTTCGTTAGTTTTCTGTTTACTTTAATTTAAGTGACTGCATAAATAAATAGTGTATATAGTATAACATACCAATAATATAGTTGAAACCAATCATCAATTTACAATATATACATGTATATGTTGTTCCTATTCTATAAAGCTTATCTTTTATCTATTTTCGTGGACATGGGGTAGCATATGAACCATAAACACCAATGGTGACTAGACCAGGGAATATAATCATATAGACAACGTTGGTATATATCTTTTGGGTTTTAGTTAGATAATATTCTCAGCATCAGGTATTCGATCAAGAATCGACTCGGCGCAAACGCCTCGTCTATTCTTTTACCGAATACCCTTTGCTTCGAATAGTATCCATTGCGTACACATATACATATGCGCTTTAATCATACAGCCATGCATGGCGTTTGATATTGATTTCCACACATATTAAACATCGAACTGTCATTGGAGCCAACAGTCCAATTGGTCTTGTCTGCAGCTCCGATTTGATTACCTGAGTATACGCGCACGATTACTGTTGTTCACGGAGTAAAGTAACATGTTTCAATTATTATTTAATTCGAACCCGGACTCGCCAGTTGAGGGACGTTTCCTCATAACTTTGCCGTTGCGCTGTGGATTCGGCTAGTGTGAGCTATCTATTTCAATCCAATTTTATTTGTTTATGTTTTCTTTCTTTATTTAAAGATACCCCATCCAATTCGACATCAAATAAGTTAAAATTCCATAGGACATTTATCAGGCAAATAAAACATGAAACATAATGGCAATCGACGATGGTCGTTATACATATGCATCACCAATACAGCACCACGCTAAATATCAAAATAATGTGATCAGAATGAGCATAAATAGCGTATTTTCGAAAATGCTCTCCAATTTTCATCGTTGGTTGATGATGAAGTAAAAACGCTCTTTGTAAAATGTGATATTTCAAATATTCTGGCGTCGAACAACACGAAACCTGGTAAAACTGCCTCAATATTCAGAAGTCGAACGCACACAAGAAGCTTGCATAAATAAGTTTACTGATTCTGTCTCATTGATGTCTGGTTTAGAATACATAATAATTGAAGTGTTATGGTGTCGTATGGTGTTTCTTGAATTTCCAATTATTTTATGAAAGACACTTACTAGCTTGAATTATATAAGTATCATCCTTTGATTTATAGTTTATACACGGGGGCGTGGCTAGACTTTGCTCAGATCAGTATGACAATTTAATTTCGCACAGCCATCACCTCCAGGTTAGATGTTTCAAACTGAATGGTGTCCCAATATGTCCAGTTATTGAACATTTCTAACCTGACATGCGCCATCCCCCGTGGTTGGCAAATTCTCACCAGTCCCATCGTGTATGCATGATTCGCAACTCCCACACCACGATGACCTTACACGTACCAAGTATCACCCCCAAAATTGAACAAATGGTCAGTGCACAAATGTACAACCTGTATTATTTTTCTTCGAAACAGCATACAATCGAGTAAATATATAGTGCCCATATGTGACCCGCCATATCAAATCCAGTCGTAAGTCGGGATTTATTTTACCCTGTGCCAATGCATTCTCTTATATATGGGAGTCGACCATAGGTGATAGGTCGCCTCGCATATATAAGAGAATGCATTGGCCGAACAATGTTTTACAATTTTAATAATTTGTTCTTGTATTCTTTAACAATTTTATAATTTCACCCATACAGAGCCCCAGACAAACATGAGCAGACGACACTCTTCTATATGCTTCTATATATGTGTGGGGCTCCCTGCAGGGTAATGGATGTTTTTTTATTTTATGTCCTAAAAATTGTAAGAAACATTTATTTAAAATTGTTAGGCCAATGCATTCTCTTAAATATGCGAGGCGACCTATGGTCGACTCGCATATATAAGAGAATGCATTGGCACAGGGTAAACAAAATCCCGACTTGCGACTGGATTTGATATGGCGGGTCACATATATCGTTCAATATATAGTGTATTTTCCAGCTGCATCCCGCCCCTTTTAACCAGGCCGAACTCACAATGTCGCGTAATTTCATTTGCTTCCCACCCCGTGGCTTGGAAATTCCTAACTGTACCTTTTGTGGGGAGGAATCTTGAAACAATTTGAAATATGAGCCTGAACACTGCAAAATCCTATAGCATCAATAAAAGTCTAACTCCATGAAAATTCAGGCCTCGATTTGTTATATTTTTGTTTTGAACATGTTTAAATCCGAACCTGACTGAAAGCTGTACATGTAGTACTAGAATATATATGCAGGTCTAACTACAGAACAATTCAGACTGCGATCTGTTTTTGTTTGTCTGTTTGTTTTATTTGTCATTTGTAATTGATTAACAGGTTTTGACTGGCCAGTGATAAGTGACGTGGGAGAACATTTAAATGATTTTATTTGTCTGGTCTCAAGATTTCCAAGTGTCGGAAATTTCCAAACTGACACTAAGATTGGAAAATTCCCGTCGAAAGTATTGACCGAATGAAGGAAAGTTGTCGAAAACCCAACAAATCCCCCCTAATTACTAATTACCCCCACCCCTGTATCAACGCCCGAGTCCCTGTTACGACAATCGTTTTGTGGAGAGTTTTGTTCTATTTTATCGACTCACGACGGGAGTAGCATCAAATAATCCCTTGCGTATTCTTAACAGAATGGCCGTGTGCGATAAGACTCATGCGATCAGAACGCTTGGGCATTCTGCCAGATAATTAAGCGACACAGGAATAAAACGCCGGTGGGTTTTAAGTTTCTTTAAACCATAACATATCTATATGAAGTTATACAAAATCGTTGTTCTGGACAATTAACATTGACGTTGCACCGATCTATTTAACTAAAAGGGAAATTAAAAAATAATGGAATTGCGGACATCTTGGATATGATCGCGAAAAAAATCGCATGACCAGATATTAACCAATTACTTGCCAATCTGCTACAAATATCTGAAGTCAAAATGAGTAGTGTTTGAGCACAAAAACTTGTCGGACATGCCACCTACACTATCGTGTATGTGAGACAGAGTAATGGTGGATACACACATGTATGTACTCTCTGTAATAATGGTGTATTTGGCGTTTTACATGGATCATACAGACAATGTAATATGTGTCCACTGACAACCCAATCATTGCCGACGTGTTGACCGCACTGAGTTCCAGTTCCAATTAAGTCGGAATGTAGAGAAACCGACCGCTATCTTGGACCCAGTCGCCAGGCATATTAAAATAATTGTTCGTGGGATAACCCATAATTATGTTGGACGTTCTATTTAAATAATTACCAGTCATCTCTTGATATTTATAGCAGTGATGGATCAGGATTTCCCCGACGCAGGGGCTATATATGATCCCCGACATGGGGCTATATATGATCCAGAAAGCTACCAGGCGGGGTGGCTAACTCTGAGCTATTTAAGTAAAACATATTATATTGTACCTTCTTGCCCAGATTATTCCGACCGATACCTTCAACTAAGTCCCTTAGCGATTTGAAGCTTTCGAGACCCCACGCCAAACAAGCATCATGGTCGAAAATGTTCTATATCAAGCCTGCATGTATATGCCAGACGTGTCGCTTCTGGTGTTCGTGCATTAATAAAATGCCAGATATCACACAGACTTGTTAATTTCCGCATCCGTAAGAGAAGACATGTTTTGGACTGGCCTTACATGTCCTGATAGCAGACAGTTTGACTCCGCTTATCACTACTTACTTGTCTGGTATGTTAACAACGAACCTCTCGCGCGCAGGTGATTAATGTTGTCAATTATTGGTGTGGCCATGTAAAATACATGTATTTTACATACAGACATTACATGCATGTGTGTATCCACCCTAAGGAGAATAGTAATGTTGGCTACATAATTATAGTCACATGGGGGAATCAATTGAATGCCGCTCCGAGCAATCGGAGGCCGCTCCGAGCAGCCAACGAGGCACTCCCAGTTTTTGAGTCGTTTTTGGAGACATGGAATTAGAACTCAACACTAAACCAAAGATTGCGGACAAATGAAGAGGTATGTTTTATCTGTTTTAGGTTTGCCCAGTTATATGGTTATTGCCCAGCACGCAGTGAGTGGTGGAACGACAGAGAAAACGATATATAATGCTGTAGGTGTGTCCGAATATGAACACCCATTACGAAAATACCGGCACTGTTGACAAAACATCCATTATTTTGCAAGGAAAAACACACTACTCGCTATTTACGATATAATCTACTTGAAGCCAAATATTACCCCAAGCCGCGCCAGACATTTTAGTCCAAAATTCCCCAGAATAAGAGTCCGACGGCGGAAAACGGGAAGGGTGGTGTAGCGATGATTTACCAACGAGGCTGAACGGTAATAGTCAACGAGGCCCCTCCGAGTGACTATACATGTACATGACTACGATTATCAAAACGGAGTTTTACGTTTTGGTATATAAAATGGTACTGCTTTTAGTCTGAGTTTCACTGACTTGCAAATACTTTACTTCTTGGTGATGGTGAGATGGCACAATTCACAAAATGACTTGGCTGTATATTGATTGTCGCATAGACATAATGGTTATCCTGAATTAATGTTATATCACTCCAACTGCAATGTTCTGACTCAAAATAGGCATTGAACGAGCAATAATGAATGTTTACTGATCTAAAGTCTGTTCGAACGATTCCAATATGTGAATAATACTATGAGATAGCGATTGCCAAGACTCTAACGTTTGATCCATATATAAGCAGCGGAACTGAGTTTTGGAAGACCGGCTATCGCTTGTTTGGCGACAATTTTATATATACTTATTATGAGTGGAATGGCTTATTCCCATTTTTCTGTTTCTGAAACAAAATAGGACATAATGATCATAATTATGTACTTATCTATGTAATAAGTACATATTGATATGAAATATCACTATATCATTAAATTGGCCGCACAATCGTTATTATTCACATATTCACAATGTGAGATCAGCACGTGTTTAAACGGAAATACATTTTTATTGCGTGTAGTGAATACTCCGATCTAAGGCAAATACTATATCGAGATATTGAAGATTATGACTATGAATTTTCTAAATTGAGTGACGGTGAAAATTTTCAAAAGATTATGAGAAATGATGTCTTTATAAATTCATAAAGATTATGAGAAATTATGTCTTTATAAACGCATCTCAGTAACCAGATGTAAATAAACAAATATAGGATTTCTTTCAGAAAACCCCATATTGCATAGGGTATTATAAATACCCTATGCAATATGATCCGGTTGTTCTTTCTCAGAAGGGAATCTTTGAAAACTGAGTAATTTGCAGAGAAAACCCTGACACTGTGGTCGAATGATGATGTTTCGCATAGAACATGTATATGCTTTTGTGTTTTACATATTTAATCATTGTGTAACTTGCAACTGCCTATATAATTGGTGTATTGCAATACATAATCTATTCTATTATATTGGCATCTTTGGAACAGACTGTAGATCAGTAAACATTCATTTTTGCAGGGTCCATGCATGCCTAATTTGAGTCAACACAGTGCGGTTGGAGTGATATAGCATTCAGGACAACCCTTGGGTCTTATGCAAAAGTCAATGTACAGCCAAGTTATTTTACGTAAATTTTGCCATCTTCCATCACCAAGAAGTATAGCATTTGCGAGTCACAGAAACGCAGTGCCATTTTATATTCCAAACTCCATTTTGATAATCGTACTTCTGTCTTAGTTACTCGGAGGGGACGTCGACTATCACCGTTCATCCTCGTTGGCAAATCATTGCTACACCGCCCTTCCCGTTTACCTCTGTCGGAAGCTTACTCTGTGGAATTATGGGCTAAACTTTCTGGGCGGCTTGGGGTAATATTTGGCGTCAAGTACATTTAATCATAAATAGCTAGTAGTTCATTTTTCCGTGCAACATAATGGATATTTGTCAACAGTGCCGGCATCTTCGTCATGGGTGACCATTTTCAGACACACCTACAGCATTATATATCGTGTTCTCTGTCGTACCACCACTCACTGCGTGCTGGACGATAACGATATTACTGGCCAAACCTAAAACAGATAATACATACCTCTCCATTTGTCCGTAATCTTTGGTTCAGTGCGGAGTTCTACATTCCTGTCTCCAAAAATGACTCAATAACTGGGAGTGCCTCGTTGGCTGCTCTGAGCGGCCTCCGATTGTTCGGAGCGGCCTTCGATTGATTCCCCCATGTGATATTAGAACGTTCAATTTGGAAGGAGTTCTCGGTGTATCCATTTCAAAGATTGTTTTCATTTTATAAAACGGACATAGCTCTTCTTGTTTCACAACGTCATTGCCGATCACATCAATTTAATTCGCATGTATATAGCCGAAATACCAGTAGAACAAATATGTCCGCATATTTTACATATCATTACCTGTCACAAAATTTGCCCAAATGTGCATCAACACAACACCAATACAATTACTTAATTCTTAATTAATTAGTATATAAAATCTCACGTATCATCTTTACTGTTCATATTTCCAATATCCAAGCCAAAAATTCACAATCGACCAGGAATGGGGCGATTACATGTACATGTCTGATTACAATACAAACACATATCTATCTGTGGATTGCACACACAAACTGATCTTGTTTGCATGTTTTACGTATTTGAGTATATATACATTTTTCTGAAAGTAATCCTATAATTGTTTATTTACATCTGGTTACTGAGATGAATTAATAAAGACACCATTTATCTTGGCATTGTGTGTCTGTTTGATCTTAAAAGAGACACACAATAAAATCAACTGAAAAAATTATATATCATATAAGCCAGCTTTAATCAAAACAGATCTGAATCGCTATTTAATGTGTTTAATATAATATAAGTTGTAAATCTTCAAGGTGATTAGGTCATGGATGATGAAAGTTATGGAATAATTTGGTTGGACACAGGTGAACGGCATTCCCAAGATGTTCTGGTACACTAACAATCTTAGAGTATGTACTGTTGTTTCTCAACTTTCTCTACGAAAACTAATCTGGAACACTTAGGCCTATTGTAACCAAAAGAAGTGCATACTAATCTGAAAAACAAAATCATGTTCAAAGTATTTTATTACAATTACAATACGTTCGCTCCTAGCAATCTGTTTTACAATGTGAATACAAATTCTTAACAATTAGTTATGATTAAACATACAATACAGTCCACTTACATAATATGAGTAGCGTGAAGTAACGTACAACACATGCATACTATAGAAACCCTTTAATTTGTAGTAAGTAATGTTCAAGATGTGTGTACACATAGTAGCAGGCCAATACGAGTATAAAAGTATTTGATGTTCTAGGTTAGAGTATAGGATGTGGAACTGGGCAAACATGATATGGTGGGGAAGTATCGAATATTATAGTGTTTGTCTGAATATTCAATGAAGAGTTTGGTAATACACACCAGGATTGGCCCCGCTGCTATGGTCATATTTCATGACCATATTTGAGGATCTGACTTCAGTGTGTGATAGTTACTGTCGTGAGTAAATGTCAGGTTCCCGCGAGGGAATCGCGCTTGATATTCGGGTCTGTGTCTTACTTTTATGAATACTGCTATTACATACAAGGTAGGTATATGCATGTACGTATACGTATGTTTACGGAAAGCTATACCATAGAACGTGTTATTTTTATCCACGACAATGAAAACATGGACTAATGTTTTCTTCTATTGAAACGATGCAATCTATAATTCCAGTTAAGCTTTTAACGAGAGTGATAGTGTGTATATATATATATGTACCCACTACAATTAATCGAGCTATTGCGGTCACTGGAATATTATTATGTCGACGAATTACTAGCTATATTCTGGAAACTGAAATTTACGAGTCAACTTGATGATTCATACTGACCACATATTTTTATTGATACAGTCCGTTCCTGAAACAGAATGCTTCAATTGACGATATTCATAATCTTCGTGACCACAGCATGTGGTGAGCGGCTAAACAATCCTCAACTCTTGGGAAATGCTTTGGATGGAACAGACGATGAGCGAAAGGGGGGCTTTGTTCAACATGATATCAGAGGTACATGTAAGTATGAAGTACAGATATGTCCTCATGTGGGTTTATTGGGCGAGGCTCTGCCGAATCCAGTAGATGCCAAATCCCCCGGGCGGACATAAACCGTTTAAACGGCAGCATTATTAATATAGTTGATGTACATGTATCCATCACGAAAAACTTGCCTTTTGTATGGGAATTATGCCATTACCCTAGATTTGCATTTGTTACTTCGATGACGCCCTTGCATTTATGAGGTCACGCGAACTAATTACCATTCACGACGTGGGCAAACCGAATCGTAGCTTCGAGCGAAATGTAATACACATAACGTTTATAGGCAGGCTTTATGTAGTATCCACAGGTAGTGAGCGGTAGATAATATATAATATGCATTATAGTTTGACAAGATACAAGGTTTATTTTCACGAGTATGAATAAGTAAATGGTGGACCGAGTTTGATCGAGGTCCCCCAATTGCTGAATCATATGAGCGGAAATAAGCATGGTATATCCTCAAATGTTATGGGTATTGCTTTTATCCATCACCAAAGTTTAAAAGTCGTTAAGATCTAATAAATTTGTTTAATAAGGCATCAACGGGAAAATTATTTAGGAAGCTTTTAAATTGATTGCAAGGCACTTTATTTTGGCGCATGCTAAAATAAAGACATGGTTTATATTTACATCCTCTATGTATACATATAATAGTAGACAACACATGTGATGGATCAAAGACATTATATGATACATGTACATGTATCAGACCGCTCAATGATTGTTGTCTCATTCCGTTCCATATATTTGTTGTACTTTTAAAGTAATTTCCTGCACTGCCTTCGCATGTAGCAGTATTCATGTTTGTCCATTTCAGTTATGAGAAGCGCTTGTGTGTACTATAGCGTCCCCATGCTTGAAAATAAAGAGGCGGGAAGTATCCATCAGCCATGTATCCCAATTGTATCTTCAAAAAATCAGAATAACTAACATGGTGTGCCTGGGTTGCGAAAGACAATCATGCACGTGGTCGTTAGTCACCAGAGGCATCTCGTAGCCGCAGTTACTGGGTGTGAAATGTATAATAGTCAACAACTAGTGTGACAAACCATAAGCAACCATACATATTATTGTGAATTGCATGCACTAACACATTTCTTCTCAATATGTATTTTTATACGATGAGAGTATCTAATAAATTGAATTTAATTGGTTAAGTAGCCCTGATAAGTTACTTTGATGTTTGTGGGTCCTGTTTTAGGACTTTGACTATGTTGGGGCGATATCATGTGATTAAGAGCAAGTACCGTTATTGTTATTACTGTTGTCACGTGTGCGGTATTTGGCTAATCGGGAGAGCAGAGAGAGATTATACATGGTTACCGCTTTTGGAACCACACCCATTATTAGACTGTTAGGGTGTTGTTCAAAATCGCTGTATAGCGAGAGGTTCCATAATTCCATAAGTTTCTCTCTTAGTCATTGTCGCTATGGAATGCAGACACGCATTTTACAAACAAGGACGTGGCGACATGGTATTTGTGGATGTTTCATCCCCCCCCCTCCGCAACTTTTGTCAAAATATTCAACAGTTGGAAATCTCATGCCTGATACAACATTAAAAAGGATATTTTACACAACATATAGGTTGAAATTGCTCTCATTGTTGGATGTCCAACCAGTAATGTCATGGTGCGGAATATTTTGGTTTTAGACCGACAGAGGCATATTATTCTATTTTTGGTAAAAATGTTAATCTGAATTGGCCCTCAATTGGACACTGTCCACCCTTATGGGGTGTCAGTCTAGAAATGTCCAACACTTGGGAGGTTTAAAGTACATTTGGAAAGATTCAACACAAGGAGGGTAATTTGCAAAGGGTATTTGTAAAACACGGGGGTTATATCTGGTTGATGTGATACAATACACGAGTTACAAATCACATGTAGAAACGGTACCTCTCTAGAGATTCGGTGGGTTAGATACGCATTCGTTAACCCGTTCTATACTAAATAGATTCTCCCATTCAGCTATCAAAGTATACATTGGAATGGTCTAATATTCATCTGGGGGAGGGGGTCATGAAGAATAGTCAGACGACATAATTATAATACAAGAACAGACTGCCTCCTATTTATTGGATGGACATATCCAGACAATAAGTATGTTGAACTTTACTGTGTGAACATTTACTATAGGAAGTATCAAGTAGTAAGTAAAAACAAAGGTTAATTCATGTGTGAATTGTTTGTCTTCAGTCGGCGGCGTCTGGACTGACTGGAAAGAAGGCATGTGCAGTATGACATGTGGTCTGGGTACAATAGTGCGTACACGGAACTGCACGACTCCAAACCCTCAAAGTCAAGAAGAAATGTGCGTCGGCTCGGACAGAGAAGTTGATTTATGTCAACAACCAGCTTGTCCAGGTGAGCACACTAAATTCGTGTAGCCATGGTTCAAGCTGACCCAACTGTCAATAGCCAGATTTTGTTTTAAACTGGCCAAATAAATGTACAGCTGGCCGAATGTTTTTGCCAAATAATATCAAGTTTACTTTTACACATAAAACTGGTATACTCCCATATGCGGGCGCATGTGCGACTAGACATAGCTACTTTTACAGTCTAACTACTCCATGCACAACCATGACTTAGTTAACTTGCCTCTATTTCACCTTGTATTAGTTACTTCTGTCTCGAGGGTGGATGGTTCACTATCAACATATTACTAGCGTAAAACAATGACAAAACTAGTGCACGAATTTTCACACACAGTTGCTTGATATAGGTTCAGATTACAGAAAGCGATACGATTTTGGCATTTAAAAGGTTCAGGTGTATCATTTAAAAGGTTCAGGTGTATCATTTAAAAGGTTCATGTATGTCATTTAGCAGCCAATATGCACACGATTAGATAGCGACTGATATGCAATCGCCGTGCCACGTGCCACGCGATGTTATGATTGAGGTTAGGGTTATAGACACGGAGATATTTGAAGAAGTGTTTAAAAAAGCGTTGTCCTAACCCACAACAAGCGAACCCACTTAGCAGAATAATTTGTCTTATGTCCGACCAAAGTTGATCACTTGTGGTGTTGTAAATTCTTTCACACAAGCTTCCGCCAAAGTACGCTCAATATAGTGTTATCACCATTCCGATTAACACAGGATACTCTTTTCAGAATATAATCATAACCCCGCCCGGCACGTGTTACTGCGATTGGACATGAATCGCTATCGAATCGTGAACCCCGATTAAGTATATTTCGCTATCGAATCGTGAACCCCGATTAAGTATATTTCGATATCGAATCGTGAACCCCGATTGAGTATATTTCGCTATCGAATCGTGAACCCCGATTAAGTATATTTCGCTATATAATCGTGTGCGTTTTAGGTGTGTTAGGTCCACGGCGATAATATACGGCTTACACATTTCATTATTAATAACTCCGTGCAATAATTATATTTCCCATGTCAACAATAATGCTATGTAAATGTTACTGTTACAGTTGAATTGCATATAAAAGACAAATTATTCAATAAGAGTAGGACAAAGAATTGTATTCTGCAAATCATATCGAGACTACATTGTTTGAACTTACTACACGATTAGCGATATTTGTTGACCTGCAGCAGTTTTATTTTATGTAACAGTGGTTTTATCGAGCGATATTTCGTTATTCGATAACACTATCAATATTGACTATACGAACAATAATTATGCTATACAAACTGTTATATGTTTTGCACATTTACCCACTGTGATTTCCTTGATTCGCTTTAAACATCGCCGCGTCCAGTATAGTCACCCGGAATATATCCCAGTCATGACATGTACACAATTATATATAATACCGATACTATAATTAGACGCTATAGTCAAAACCACATGTACATGTAACAACTGATATATAATAACAGTGATATACCATAGTCACTACCACATGTACATGCAACACATAATATATAATACAGATAATACACCCTGGTCCAGACCGCATGTACATGCAACAAATAATATATAATACAGAGAATACACCCTGGTCCAGATTGCATGCACATGCAACAAATAATATATAATACAGGGAATATACCCTGGTCCAGACCACATGACCATGCAACAAATAATATAAAATACAGGGAATATATCATGGTCCAGACCACATGTACATGCAACTACCATATAACACAGGGAATATACCCTTGTGGAGGCCACATGTACGTGTAACGAAATTTTCTATATCTGTATTTGCGACTGTTTGTTTGTCTGTCTGTGTTCTATTTAAATTATCAAGACGCCACAAAAAGGGTCAAACATGGTTAACGTTTTACTAGGAAGATTATCGTTCAGCTTAGACTTTCATAAAGTGATGCTGGTGTTGCCAGGGACAGTAAAAGGGGAGGGGCAGCGACAAATTTGAACGTCGATTTCCACCGAACATACATACTCATCTCCATTATATGAGCAATATAATGTTTTATGATGTTTTAAAAAAAACTATTTTGTTTAAATACTTTAAACTATTTTAAATTCCGAAAGGTCTATTTAATACGAATACAACGAATTAGAATTAGTTTTTAATTTGTTCATTTACTTTTAAATTTTGAAAGCACTATTTTAGTTTTATCCCTCAAACAAACAGGGTCCAAGTGGGCCCCAAAAAGAATCAAATGGCATAACGCTCGTTAAATGAGTCTTGAAAGAACACCATAATTTTGCCCCCAAAGGACAATCTATTCTTGCTATAACGCAATATGTCAAGAGAGACGGGAATGTATAGAAGGTCTGTTCAAACAAAAGTGTTCACAGTATGCAGTCAATTAAGAAATAAATACACTGCGCATCGGCGTATATAGTATAATTTGACCACAAAGACACTGATTGTAGGACGACGCGAAGCGGAGTCCTACAATCAGTTTATGTGGTCAAATGTTACTATACACGCCGATGCGCAGTGTATTTATTTCTTTTGTAATTCGACTGTATGTTTTGGTCAAAATTATAGTGACATCCTTCAACCTGCTATATAATAGCCCAGTTTCCAGCCTTCCGTGGTATGATTTTCCACCAACAGTTCTCTTAGAACTGTAACGTCAAACATGACGTAACTATTGAACGGCGGCCCTTTTTCGTTGTCTTTTTGGCAAAACAATTTCAGTTAAGACTTATTTTTGTTCTCTCTTAAATACAGTTCAATATAGTACAGTAGGTAGTCATTATATGTCTCTTTCTTCAGTCTATAACATGACATTAACCAATGTCCGTGTGGTTTGAGGCGTTATCAGCATTGCACTGATTGTACCACATTTTTTTGTGGTACAATTCAGAATATCTAGAACTGTACCACAAAACGACGGTCGTGTCTCCATGGAAATACAGGCTGTATGTAGGTTTGGGCAAGGTTGTATCACAACTAAAGTTTATTCTGAAATAATAGGAAAACACAGTCAGTAGCACATGACGTTTCCGGATCCTCCAATACTGTCGTCTGACAAGGTTACAGCTGCCCGATACAGAAATTGTGAAACCTTTTTATAACAGATGGATAGCCTAACATAAACAAACTAATATATCGCTCTGTGTCGGGCGCATGTAGCTGAGATATACATATAGCGACATATGAATGGAGGATAATCTGGATTGATTGATTGGTATTTTATTCTCATAATTGCAATGAATATTGAAAATTATATTTAATTGCGATAAACACAATGACAATCACCCCGACAAAGAGAGCCACAACTTACATCCCATTTGGGGTGAGAGATGGGGTCACTAAATTTGATAGGAATTTGATTTGTTGCCGATTGCCACCAAACTAATACATATATAATCATCTCCATGCTGTCATTAGTCTGATGGTGTTTTTTTAAATATGTCAAAAATGGCGCGGTTCGAGTCAGGAAGGGGATGGATACCAAAGCTGATACAAATATGTTTAGTAATAATTTCCACCAAAGTCATGCACGTTCTTCTCCAATGATATGAGGAATAAAACCATGTGGGTTAAAGACGCCACATTTGGTGCTATTTGGATCAGGGATGGACAGAATAGGGACACTAATATTGATCAAAATATTTTAGTCGCCGATATCCACCAATGTTATATATGGTCAACTACATCATTCGATCTAAGGAGTTGTTAAGTCACTTCAACAATTATATCTTTTCAACTGTCATATGTATATTTGGACTGGAATCAGGGAATATGGAGAACTAGATGCATATATTCTCGCAAAATGAGGGACATTGAACCGCAAAAGGATGTCATGTTAGAATGCCATATTTATTATAACATAATTGAGTCTGTCCCATTCAGGATATTTTCGACAGAAAAGATACAATTTGTCAAAAGATGTAGAAATGTAGACGGCCTGTTCAAAAATATTGGTCACAGTGTGCAATCAAATATACTTTCTTCTGAGATGAAATAAAACACAGTCATTATAGGACGTGACTGTTCATGGTCCTCCTACACTGGCATATGACAAGGGTACATATGCCCGTTACGTGGGGTGGGGTCTTTCACTTTATTAGAACAGATTCACCGCTCAACATACACAACGTGAAATCTCTCTCTGTCGGGCACATGTAGCTGATACATGTATATGCCAACATTTAAAATGAGAACAATTACCCAGAATAGCACCATGAGCAGAGGAGCATCTGGACATTTCTTTAAAACGTCTGTACATTAATGGATATGTGATACCTATGTGACCTCAACATCTTAGTCCAACCTACTAGATTTATTTGTACATCTCTTTGTTAAACCCAATTGTCGTCTTTTTATTTTTGTGAACTAATATATTCATGATGCTCAATACAAAATATTTAAAAACAAAAGCAAAAACAACATCAATTTAACCACGTCGACTGTACGATTAAAAAACAAATAACGTCTGAAGTACGATCAGAACTTTGTAAATAAAATAAATACTTCTTTATTGATGGGACGAATTAAAAGCGATAAACAAAATTACAATCACCCCGACAACGTGGGCTATGCGCTACTTATAATCCATCCGTTATAATGACGTTTTGTGATGCCATTTGGATATACATTTATGAGAATACGTTTTAACATTATAACCTGGGCAACACCGGGTTTACCCTGCTAGTACTATACAAATACCGGGAGTAGACCTCAAACCAAGACCAAAATACAAACAAACAAAAACAGAAAAAAACAACTAATATATAATACAGGCAATGGACCGTATATGCTAGTCCATACCATAATTATGTACATGTAACAACTAGTATATAATACAGGCAATAGACCGTATATGCTAGTCCATACCATAATTATGTACATGTAACAACTAGTATATCTTACATGGAATACCCTTAGTCAAGACAACACGTAACAACTACTATACACATATACCTGGACTAGAACCTAGATCTACGTAACAAATAATATATAATACTTATAGATAAAACAAGGTGAAGCAATATTGAGCACGAGTTGGCGCCGTAATCTTTTGTGTGGGGTAATCTGCACAGATCTACACGTAAGAAATCGTGAATTTAGCCGTTTGCACGGTGTCAATCGGTGAAAACTAACCCAAATACGGACGACATGATTGTGTCATAATTTATATATTATGCATGTATTAGATCCGACACATATACGCGTACCATTGGTCAAGACGTATTGGTCATGAGCATTATATTATAATATGTCGTTGTAGTGGTTGGAGTGTGGACTACCTGGACGGAGAGCCCTTGCTCTGTAACGTGCGAACTCGGGACTTTGGTAAGGACACGGAACTGTTCGGCTGCTCATCCAGAATCTGAAAACAACTTGTGCATAGGTTCCGATAGAGAAGTACTTCTTTGTCGAGAAGCGGATTGTCCTGGTAAGTTCAACAAGAAACTGTTTTTTTTTCTTCTTTTTGCTCAATTAAACTGCATTAAGTTTTCTTAAGTAATGAACCGTCGTGTGTAATGAGTCATATCTTGCACTTCACTAAAACTCAAGCATATCAATTACTTGTGCGTTACTCTTTTGAATTCCTTTATTAAATAAATGTCACCAGTGTCTTTCAAGAATACTGATGTTTTTCTTACAAGTGGAAGTTTAAAACAATACAATTAATCCACTATCTTTCTATCCAACCTCTATCGGATATATGCAGTTATCATGTTGGTTTGTGATTTCGGAATATTTAACAAATTAAAATTACGACGGTATAGATTTATGATCCAGGCCCTATACAATTTCCACTGCTCATTGACAGTTTGAAATAAATGGGTACGGATTCTTTAGAACCATTTATTTATTACTGATTCGAAGCATATGGTATACATGTATCCAGGGTGCAACCTAACGTCCGCTGGTCCAAATTGTTAGAGATCTTTGATTGCAACCATTGAATGACATGAACTGCATACACAAAATTTAACAATGGTTTCCATGAAATGATGTTCATATTGTATGAGAATCATACTTTTCTGTAATGTTTTTATTTTTCGTCATTTAATCCCACACACCAATCTTTTCTCTTCAACCGGGCCTCTAGCTAAATAAACCGTTCGCATGTCGTGTTTGACATTCCGAAACTGCGCGACCGTTTTTTCGACCAGAGTAATCTGACTTGTCGTGAAATCAGCGATGGTGGGGGTTGGATTAGCTTTTCTGCGATATCTTTACCAAAAATGTATGTATCAGAATTGTGTGTGTGACATATGATCAAGATATCCTTGTAGATTGTCCGTGTTCGTCTATCTGTGATGTAGCTGATTTTAAGAATATACAATACCTTAATATTTGGGAAAGAAAATTGAAATTGCAGTCATAAATACAATTCATCTCATGATTTTATGATAGAATTCCACATTAAGATTGTTTGGCTTCGGCAATCCGCAAAGGCAATCCTTTGCCATGGACCAGTTTGCTTCAGAAAATGGCTTTGACATAGCTGATTGCCGTAGCCAATTATGAGGCCTGACAAACACATGATATATGCACGTTTTTCGTCTCCGGTGAGATAAATAAAGACCAACTGTGACCCACGTGTTGCCAGATTCACCCTCTAAACTAAATCATGTTTTCATGTGTACACGTATTGATATTAGAATAAATAGTGTTTAAACTAAATTGAGATACCTTGAATGTGTTGAAATTGAACATAAGTTATCTAAATGTTGGGAGGTATATTTTCCCGTCTTTAGTCTGTCGATATTTGAAATTTAACGTTAACGTTTCGTTATCTAATCTTCGCCAATGCGTATGCACTGTTCACAATGCGCCTCTCCATTATACATATTTCAATAGTAATCGACGGCGGATGGTCGGCTTGGGCAGAATCGAGCCCGTGCGGTGTAACTTGTGGAACGGGAAAACGTTTCGATAACAGAACTTGTTCGAACCCGGAACCACTGAATGGTGGCAAGCCGTGCGATGGACCTTCAAATAGAACCGTTGATTGCACAGAGCAGCCATGTCCAGGTATGTATTATATTATGTTATATGCGATGCTATACCCCTTTTTGGATACACGCCAATCAACAACAATACATTCCACCACACACTTTTGAAAAAAAAAACACTTGTAGTTAAAACCGTTGCAATGGTCGATCTTCTATCCGAAATATTGCAATGGTATTGTAGCAGTAACACGTTTTGCCCAAATGTGTGATACACATTAGGGGATATTGCAGTTATTGCACCTGTATAGCTGATGTAGATCCTGTTGACTAATATATCTGTCTCACAATTATGAATTATGATAAGTTTACACCTCATTTCATGGAGTATATACACTATCTGAATGCAACAGTATATGTAATCGTTAACCCTCATTACAACATGAATCTTATTTCGAAATCTTTTCATTTTCATAATAATTTCTTTGTCACACGAATGTTTAATCTTCGATAGTCTTTTGTATTTTCAATATAATATCACTTTCCACACAGTAATGCGACAAGGATCCTGGTGTTAGAAAATCTTGTCACCAATCAATAAATCAGTTTATTTCTCATAACCTACACCCAACATATATAGGTAACACTAGCATATACATCTCAAGTTTGATCTGAGTTAAGGGACATCGCAATGTGCCATTCCCATCGACACATGATCATTTCGATAAGAAATGAAAATATGTCCACGCTCATTGAATTTACCACACTTGAAGCAATGAACATGCATACTGAGTCCGTGCCTCCATAGCATTAATATAAGTGCACAAAATAAATTTATGTTTATATATTATGCATGCGTGCACATATATTAAATAGATATGTGTATATTATATACCCCAACCCTGATATATATTCATAATCTTGATATACATGTACTAGTGCTGAATATTCCCGCGACAACCACAGCACCGTATCCACAACAACACATGCAAACCTTCGAAATGCATTTCTTATATTTCTATAGCCTGTTGATGATTATTCCCATAAAAAACTGAGTGTATTCATATTTATTTTTATTAAGTTTGGCGATAATTTGAGACTCGCCCACGCAAAACATTAAGTCAGCCCAATATAAGCATTTAGCAACGATAGCGTTATCTATATAACTAACTGTCTTCAGGTGCATATCGCCTGAACTTTAGAAAACACGCCCGATTATTCTGCTGACAACTTTTAGTGATTGTGTCAGATTAGGTCAATAGAGATATGTGCGTCGTGTTTGAGTTACGGTATGTGTGTTATTGGGGTATATGACACAGGTGACCCAATTGGCAGTTGACCAATCGCCGAACACGATTTAGTATAACATAGACGGGCTACTTAAATATTAACTTCTAACATTCGCAGAGCTTTTGGAGATAAGTCTCCTCTCCGAGGTCATATCGGTTATTGCTTCCGAGATACGTATTCAGGTCGAGCTACCTTTATTATCGGCGTATATCGACAAGTTCGCCAGAACGAGTAGATTGCGACCACTTGAATACTAATCTCATGAACATACAGCGCGTTTATAACAAAATTGGCTTACAACCCATCATCCAACATAATATAAAACACATGGTTCATGTGGCATAACCACTATCTCGTCGCGATGATAAAAGAGTTCATTATACGTCTCTGCCAAAGTTTATGTCATCGACTATTCAGAGTGTCAACACATATCCATGTGTACATAAGCTATGAATCAAGACAGTTAGGTGACTGTATAATGCAACCGATGTTTAAGTCTTTTCGTCATTGCCACCGGAAATATATAAGTTGATTTAAAATGGCATGTGTATGTATATATGTATGATGCTGTGAAGAGAATGTAACTAATTGATACCAATTGCCCGTGTAAATGGATGTTTCTTTGAAGCAGTCCATGCGCATTAACTGTTGCTAACCAGGTTACGGCTTGGTGCCATCCATGATACGGATTCCGAGTCGTTTGCACAGGTATTTGAGGAAAAAGATGCTAAATTTTAAGACAAACCGAAATACACAAGGATGTGTATCATTCGTCACTACTTATATACATGTATTCAAATTAACATTCATGTGTACACTGTATATTGCAGTGGACGGAGGGTGGGCGCCATGGGAAGATACCTGTATACAAACGAACTGGTGCCGAGGTATACAGAAACGAACCCGCAACTGTACTGATCCAAAGCCGAGCGGCGATGGAAGTCCGTGTCAAGGCAGCGATCACGATATATCCTCATGTGACAAGTTTGTGTCGAAACAACAAGGTTAGTATGCATACACACATGCATTGTGACAGCCCGTCATGTGGGAATGTCGTCACCAATGAAGTAGATGGAGTGTTATATCAAAACATAGAAAATCTCCTATATGAATGTGTTGCAGGCAGATACATCTCATTTTGATTTGTATTGGATCACTAAGCTACTGACGGGCCATTATATAATGGTCATTGCGAGGCATTCTGCATAAAACATTATGAAAATTCATTCATATCCACGAAAATATTGATATTAGCCCAGAAAATATAACATTCTGTCTCCAGATGTAATCGTCATGAA
The DNA here is from genome assembly GCA_032622095.1 of Siphonodentalium dalli. NCBI lineage: Eukaryota > Metazoa > Mollusca > Scaphopoda > Gadilida > Siphonodentaliidae > Siphonodentalium > Siphonodentalium dalli. The sequence continues at coordinate 60,548,809 of CP136062.1, forward strand.
ATACTGTTATTATTATTAGCAATATACACAACACAAACATTGACCCTGAAGTTGAAATTGAAGGCCATACTGTATATTAAAATTACTTTAAAGTGTGGAGATTAATTATAATTGTTGTGGCTAATTTAAGTATTATCGGTATAGTAATATTATGAGTTGATATTAGCCCAGAAAATATAACATTCTGTCTCCAGATGTAATCGTCATGAAATACTGTTATTATTATTAGCAATATACACAACACAAACATTGACCCTGAAGTTGAAATTGAAGGCCATACTGTATATTAAAATTACTTTAAAGTGTGGAGATTAATTATAATTGTTGTGGCTAATTTAAGTATTATCGGTATAGTAATATTATGAGTTGTGTGAAATTTGGATAACATTTCAGACGATTGACGCTATAATTTGTAAAATATAGCAATACATTTTAAATTTAAAAAAATACAATTTAAAATAGGTGAATAAATACAGCGAGAGCAAAAAATATGCCACTAGGTCAATTCATATTCAACAACAAATACACCATAAAATTCAATAATAACGATCAGCCAAGGTTATGGGTGGTCACCACGCAATGTATGCGTGTCAGAGCCGTCTCTCGGCCGCGCCACACACTGACATATAAGACAACAAGAAAACTAAGATGCATGCATCAGGTCACCCATGAACTATTCAGCAATAGAATAATTCAGTTCGGTTGCGGTTTCACAACGTTACAACTGACATACGATTACACAAGACACACCTTGAATGTGGAACTGTGTAAGAGTGAATATTAATGTTCTAAATCCCATGTTTCAACTTTAGTTGTGATTGGGGGGGTCGTACTTTATTAACACGCAAGTAGTGTAATTAAGTACGGGTAATTAGAAGTAACAAATCGTTTAGTTTCTATCGTATGGACTGAAAGGGGTGAGCAGATTGTTGGTGATGAATGTTCTCGTTAGCTGTCAATATAATATGCATATTTGCCCCGTTACGTTTATACACTGTAGCATTGGCGGGCCAAAGTGTGTTGACATTTAATTGTTTGGTTCATTAATAACAGATCAGCGGGGATTTGTCGTGAAAACGTACACGTATACGTGGAAATATGCTATGGTTACGGTTAAATTAATGGTTGTTCTATTACACCACCGTGTATACTCGGTTTAAATAGGTATATTATATAGGGACGTGTGCTCAATTTTGGTGTGGACCGATGATCGAAAAAAAAAATCAGAGGTAAATGTCGCAGGCCGGAGGGCCATTTTTTCAATAATTTTTAAAGAAATTGAGCAGTTGCAACAGAAGCAGCAAAAAAGGGTGTACAATTGGCAAATGATGAGGGGCGGTGTGACGTGTAGATTAGATATGCAATTTGGAGATTATTGGATGAGGGATGTTATATTAATTATATTAAAGGGACGAGAGGGTTTAGTTGTCGAAAATATTTGTTCCAAACACCGTAAACAGATAAATATTAAAACGCATACATTTTGGTTCAAATATACGATCACTATCCCTTAAACATCATGCTTACATAAAGACCTACTAAATTTTACCTAAACAAGAGTGATTGTGTTATAGAAGGCAGCATAATGCTACTGGCTAATCACACACAAATGGTATAAACGCTCTTTATTATTTCCAAATAAGGAATTGAGCAACAAAGAACGCTCTTTATGTTTACCATCATAATATAAAGAAACACCAGGAAAGTAACTTTTTATGCTTTGTTTACATAACCAGATAACAGTCGGTAAATTTACGACTATAACATAATGTTTATGAGATATTTCTCATTTGTATATTAACAAAGTCTGTCTATATTTGAATATTATTTCGTTTGTAGCGGTTTTTGACAGGTGGAAATATGTTCACACGATACCCACCAAAGGCCTTCATACCTTTAAGGTATACTACAACTGTTTTTCTTTTCAATAGCAGAATACCGAATGCTATTAAGAAGTGACACAAAACACAGAACATTTGTTTTAATTATAAGTATTAAGCAGTGAGAGATATGTGAGTCGCGGAAACCAGTTACGAAAGGCAATATTAAAATGATTTCTGTCAGAGAATAATTGTTTACGTTCCAATGAATATGTACTGGAAAGAAACTGCTCTGTACCAGACTTTCATAAACACAAATTATGTATTAATGATGATTAATGGTGTAACGAGATATTTCGTTCTTTAATGTCTCAAATGAAAGTGTTAATGACACTGTAGCTCAACTTTGAGAAGAAGTTAAATTTGTGTGATGAGCAATCAATGGAAAGATTTAGAATTGAATTTGGAAATCCAAGATGGCCGCTGGCAGCCATGTTTTTTTTGTCGGAATGTCCCCAAAATGACTCATTCTCATCTACATTCCAATTTCAACAGCCATGAAAAATTTAATGATGATCAGACTAAAGGTACGACCTGTAGCCCGTGCTAAAGGATTTAGTCATACAAAGAATAAAATCCAAGATGGCTGCTGGCGGCCATGTTTTTTGGCCGAATGACCCAATAATGACTCGTTCCCATCTACATGTCATTATTAACATTCTTGACAAATTTTATGATGATCAGACTAAAAGTACGACCTGTAGCCTGTGATAAAGAATTTAGTCATACAAAGAGTAAAATCCAAGATGGCTGCCATGTTTTTGGGTCAAATGATCCCAAAATGACTCGTTCCCATCTACATGTCATTATTAACATTCTTGACAAATTTTATGATGATCAGACTGAAAGTACGACCTGTAGCCCGTTCTAAAGAATTTAGTCATACAAAGAGTAAAATCCAAGATGGCGGCCATGTTTTTTGGCCGAATAACCCCAAAATTACTCATTCCCATCTACATGTCAATATTATCATCCATGACAAGTTTCATGATGATCAGACGAACAGTACGACCTGTGGACCGTGCTAATGGATTAAATTTTGAAATCCAAGATGGCCACTGGCGGCCATGTTTTTTGTCTGAATGACCCCAAAATGACTCGTTCCTATCTAAATTCCAATTTCAACAGACATGACAAATTTTATGATGATCAGACTAAAAGTATGACCTGTAGCCCGTGCTAAAGAATTTAGTCATACAAAGAGTAAAATCCAAGATGGCTGCTGGCGGCCATGTTTTTGGGTCGAATGACCCCAAAATTACTCGTTCCCATCTACATGTCATTCTTAATATCCATGACAAATTTGATGTTGATCAGGCTGAAGGTACGACCGGCAGCCCGTGCTAAAGAATTTAGGCATACAAAGAGTAAAATCCAAGATGGCTGCTGGCGGCCATGTTTTTTGGCCGAATAACCCCAAAATTACTCATTCCCATCTAAATGTCAATATTATCATCCATGACAAATTTCATGATGATCAGACAAACAGTACGACCTGTGGCCCGTGCTAATGGATTAAATTTTTAAATCCAAGATGGCCACTGGCGGCCATGTTTTTTGTCAGAATGACCCCAAAATGACTCGTTCCCATCTAAATTCCAATTTCAACAGCCATGACAAATTATATGATGATCAGACTAAAGGTACGACCCGTAGCCCGTGCTAAAGATTTAGTCATACAAAGAGTAAAATCCAAAATGGCTGCTGGCGGCCATGTTTTTTGGCCGAATGACCCCAAAATGACTCGTTCCCATCTACATGTCATTATTAACATTCTTGACAAATTTCATGATGATCAGAAAAACAGTACGACCTGCAGCCCGTGCTAATGGATTGAATTTTGAAATCCAAGATGGCCACTGGCGGCCATGTTTTTTTTCCCGAATGATCCCAAAATTAATTATTCTAGTCTAAATGTTGATGTCTATGGGAGGCCAAATTCACATTTAATAATGAAGTGCGCTTAAGCGCTAATACCACATATTGTGCTTAAGTGCAAATAGGGTATTTACGCTTAAGCGCAATTAATTGCACTTAAGCGCAATCAATTGCGCTTAAGCGCAATCAATTGCGCTTAAGCGCAATTGTGACTACTATCTAACCTACCCATAAACTATTAGCATGACCTGGTGTATCACCTAGCAACACAAGATGAGCATTGGGCTAATTTTGACCTGTACTCAACAGTCAAACTGTGAGTATGTGTTCAACAAGGAGAATCCCCTAATTACATATTATCAGCATCGCTCTATCCAAAGAATTAATGTCGCCTTCCCGGAACTCTAGTAATGTTTTGTATGATGTTTTTAATGTATTTTTGCACAGATTTGAGCCTTTACTATGGTAATATCCTATACATGCATGCGTTGTCACTACATGAGGGTTTTCTTACCTCATACAGTAATGCTCTATTTAATCGACTTCTTAACCACAGCAGAATTATGGGTAACTTTTCAGGATTTAGTTGGAAATATGGCTTGTTGCCATTCATCGAAAAGCTCTCGGGAGCTTTCCGATGAATGGCAACAAGCCATATTTCCGACTAAATCCTGAAAAGTTATCCATAATTCTGCTGTGGTTAAGGAGTCGATTAATTAGAGCATTACTGTATGGTTTACTTATTGACTTAAATCAGGGGGAAAAAACCCTATTTTCATATTATCAGCATCCCTGTCCAAAAAATGGTGTGTAATTACTGGAGCTTTGGTGTCTCAGTCCTGAAGCTCTAGTTTTTCTTATTAAATCAGCAGCTCTTGCACAAATCTATAGTATTTCCATGATCATATAGTGTGAATGTGGTGTCACCGAGGGCTTGCTTCCCTCATATGGTGTGCCTGTATACTCGAAAATTGAAGAAAATCAATGTCGCCCCGACTAATACAGAAAGTAATGCTATTGCAAGTAGCCCCAACTAATATATACCGAAGATAATATAATGCTATCACGAATCGCTCCAACTAAAACAGAAGGTGATACTATTGCGAGTCAGCCATTTTGATAAAGAAGTTGGGCTAGCTCCCTACCCATCCAAACCAATGAAACCAAGAAGTGACATGTCAATAGGAATTAATGCTAAGTTATGGAGAAACCTATTTATTCACCAGGGGTGTTTTGTTACATATAACCATGAATTGCGCTTAAGCGCAATTAATTGTGCTTAAGCGCAATTGATTGCGCTTAAGCGTAATTATTTGCGCTTAAGCGCAATTGATTGCGCTTAAGCGCAATTGATTGCGCTTAAGCGCAATTGATTATTAAATGTGAATTTGGCCTCCCATAGATGTCAACAGCTATGACAAATTTCATAATGATCCGACCAAAGGTACGACCTGTAGCCTGCATTGTTGACGCCTTACGTACACACATACACACGGACGACAAAGCCATGGCAATAGCTCAAACTTTACAAAGTAAAGTTGAGCTAAAAATAGGGGTGGGGATGTTTTGATCTCTAGTTTAACGACATTTTTCGGTCTTTGCAATTTAACGACATTTTCGGTCTTTAACAGTTTAATTGGGGCCCCCGGTGGTCCAGTCGGTAGAGTGCCAGGTGGAATACGTCGTCCCAGGCCGTCCAGCGCGGACGAAGCTGGTTCGAACCCCACCATAGGGAGGGTGACCGGAATCGTGTATCTGGGCAAGTTTGTCAATTGCTTTCCGGGGGTCGGTGGTTTCTACACTTCCCGGTGAAATTGAGCCTCTGCGTGGTCTTTCCTCCACCTGTAAAATTGACAACGTCGTGTGTGGCCTAGCGGCTAGAATAACGATAAACCCTAATAAACAACAGCAATAACAATTAATAGTTTAATGACATTTTTCGGTCTTTATAATATCTCAAGATATAGGGGGTATTTGGATCTCTAGTTTAACGACATTTTTCGGTCTTTATAGTTTAACGACATTTTTCGGTCTTTAATATCTCAAGATAGAGGGGCCCTTAGGGGGTATTTGGATCTCTAGTTTAACGACATTTTTCGGTCTTTGATAGCAAAATGGAAGAAGTACATATTTGGAAGATGTGTGGCCCTAAAAAGGAAAGTTGTTTGGTGGTCTTGAAATACAGTTTTTCTTAACCGTCTTCCTTGATTAAAGTGATGTGAAACACTCCGGCAGACACCGGGCAGAGTGATCAAATAAATAGAAATTAAGAATAATCTTTCTCAAAGTAGTTATTTGTTACGAATATTAATCCAAATGGATGTTACACAACGTCATTCTTATATATTAGTTAAATGCAATGACTCTCGATGGCAAAATGATTTTTGTTTAATTACAGCCGATAGTTGCGCCCCGAATCAAGATGTAAATATTTACAATTTGGAGTAGTTCCGACGATGTTCTATATGAAGTGGTGTGGTAGATCTTTTTGGAAATTTTCAGTGATGTTAGTAGAATGATAACATTCCCCACGTTGGAAAAGTGCCTGAGCACTAACTTATCAATTTCTCGCTCTCGAAAAAGTCCATAACATGTCTTTAAACATATATATAAATCTCCGAAAACTAAATTCTAAAGCATTAAAGGATTTGCTATATTTCCAGGGCATATATTTCATCTGATTTTGCGAGAATCCATATATACTTTTTCACGAGAATCCAGGGTAATTTGCGAGAATCTAGATTTGGATTCTCGCCGAAATATAAGCCCAGATTTCACTCTGAAGTGTGCCTAAATGGCATAAATTGTACCGTGGTTCCCATGTTCGCTATAAACTAGCTTGAAATTGGCAAACCAATGAATTTTTTTTCTTCAGAAAATTTACATTTTTATGACTCGCGACATAATTGTCACCAATAAAAACAAATTTGATTCATCTTGGAAGTTAGTCGGTGACTATAAATAATGTCACCATTCAACTGAATGTTGTTGAATTCTATTGAGATTTGGAGCAGACAATATATTGGGAGGCTCCATAGCATGAGGCCCCCACCCCCCCTTTTTCGTACGCCGTATTCCATGCCCTGTTATGAGGTACGCCGTATTCCGGCCCCTCTGTTAGGAGGTATTCGGTATTCCAAAAATACCGGTATTCGTACGCCGACCTTCCAACAAATGAAGTTTTCATATATTTTTATGTATTCCATATGGCTGTTAACTGGTATTCCGTATTCCAACTTCTGTGTTAAGTGGTATTCCGTATTCCATGGGGGTGGGGTGGGGTGTGGGCCTCTAGCATCCGCTCCTCAATCCTTACCAGATGTCAGTAGAAGTTTCCCATTTCATTATTCCAGTTCTTTAGCAATCTTAATCATTATAATTATGTAATGCCCTGACCATGCTTAATACTAGCTTGAAATTGGCGAAACAATGAATTTTTTTTCGTCAGAAAATTTACATTTTTATGACTCGCGACATAATTGAGACCAATAAAAACAAATTTGATTCATCGTGGAAGTTAGTCGGTGACTATAAATAATGTCACCATTCAACTGAATGTTGTTGAGCATATTTCAACCAATTTTTGAAGTTTAAATGAATATTTTATTCACACTCAAAGTAAAATTGACAAATTTCAGGATTTTAGCCTGCTTTGTTGGGACCAAATATTTGTTGTGCACACTGAAGGAACGTCTACCATATTTTATGACTCGCGACATAATTGTCACCAATAAAAACAAATTTGATTCATCGTGGAAGTTAGTCGGTGACTATAAATAATGTCACCATTCAACTGAATGTTGTTGAGCATATTTCAACCAATTTTGGAAGTTTAAATGAATATTTTATTCACACTCAAAGTAAAATTGACAAATTTCAGGATTTTTTTTAGCCTGCTTCGTTGGGACCAAATATTTGTTGTGCACACTGAAGGAACGTCTACTCGATAGGCCAGATTATGCCCTGACCATGCTATAAAGTATTAAACTAGCTTGAAATTGACAAAACTATGAATTTTTTTGGTTGAACAAATTTACATGGGAATCTCCATAGAATTTAGAAAACGGTTATATTTCGATAAAAACGAAAGTAATGCGAAATGAGAGTCGGCTCAGGTACTGTACACCACAATCGGAATTGTGAAATGTAAACACCCATTACCTTTTGTGAGAATAACACAAGCGCAGACTTGATCAAAGTAATGCAATACACAACAACAAATAGGATAAAACTGATATAAACACGGTTTACGTGAGAATAAACGTGCAAACAGTTGACAATATTCTTCGCTAAAACGGAAGCTATAGATTTATTGTCACTAAAAAGTGTACTCCAGCCCCGGCTCGACTCGGAGAAAATGTGTGAAATACCGAGCAATAATCTTAACATAAAAATCAGAAAGATTTTCATGATCGAACTGCGGACCTGATAATTATCGAAATATTTAGTCGAATTAATTTTTAATTAGTTAATCACATGATTTAGACATCAACACACTCTTAAAGACGCAATACACCGCCATCTAATGTCGTTATTTAACTGGGTCGGTGTTTGTTGTTAACCATCGTTCATTGCTTCGTTTTTAGGAAGACCATTGTATCTGTTTTGCGCATGCGCAAGTCACTTTCCATATTTGGAATTTCCATATATGGGATTTGTGTTAACCTCAATACCGATCGATACCGATCAAGCTACAACATATAACCACGCAATTATCTTAGCATAAAAATAAGATATATTGTAATTTATGCAACTACGACCCTGGTAACCCTCATAACTAATAAAATATACCGGCCAATTCATTTTAAGATCGTTATTTCACTTTGCTTTAGGCATAAATACACTCTTAAACGCACATAAACGACCCATTGGCGTTAAATTAAATATACTCGGTATTTATTATATTAGTTTTTTATTGCTCAGTATAGAGTTAGACCCTTGACACCTGTCAATATATTTGGGCTGAATTCATATGATGCGGTATTATTCCTCGAAATAAACAACAAAGCAGTCGTTACTTCGAAATGTCGTTTGGGCTAACATTTACACAATTCCCCCGCGTGTTCTCCTCAATTGGCACGCAGGTTCTCAGTCGACACACAGGTTATCCCAGAAAGTCGTGTGAAATAAACACCCAAGGTTCAAACTATAAAGGATATCCAATTTAGAATAATTTACCCACCCGCTGACAAACAGCCACGCCTGTCAACTAGCCAAGTGCATACAGTTCCCACACAATTATATATCTGAGGCTATATAATTCAAATCATTTGGCAATTGTTTTCATGTATAATTTCAATGCACCATATAATTCAATACTATAAACCAGCTAACTTTTCCACCCAATGGGAGGAAAAATAGACAATACCCAATATAAATACCGGTCAATTGCCTTACGTACGTAGCAGTGACGTCGACCAAGTCCCGGTCAAGTGAGGTCACAGTATACTACTGATATATACACATTACGTGAAATATTATAAAGTTTTGAAAATTGAGGGACGTTTGCTGTGATGGTAGACAAGGGGAAACTGCGAGTATTTAATGTATTGTCCAATATAACACGCTGTTGGTGCTATTCAGACATTCACATAGTGTAATATCGCACATTGCGGAAGGATCGTGCTAAACTATTATATTTCACAATCAGATCGTGTTACATATTGTGAACAATTTAATAATCTTCTACCGAAAACAGTATGAAGTTTCGTTTCGAAAATTAGATATATTGCAAACTTAGGGAATTGACAATAAATATCGAAGATCTTATTTGGTAAGATAGGTACTGCCATCAAATATGGAAAACACAACACATAACATAAATCATTTGCTGATGATAATTTGTTGTAATCTAGTTGTCGATAGAAAAGATATTTCTGACAACACATGTTGTCTTTTCCAGTGAGGCGGTGACTTCAAGTTACCTCCCATGAATATCATGAATGTTAAAAATGGATTTATGGATTTCTCAGACAATAATGTGTGTGCTAAAAAATTTAAGCGGACTATAGTGTTGGAAATGGGACTTTCCAAAATAGTGAATGTCAAGCAACCAATCGTAATCGTGGGTTAGGCTTAGATGGTCACGTGAGAAAATATTTTCAGATAGTTGTGTATCAAAACACTCCATTCAGGCAATCGCAGGTCCTCGTCAAAAACCTAGCAACTGATGATTTAAGATAACTGACGGCACTCGTTGATTAGCAATATAATTTTGTCCCACAAACATAATATATAAACAAGCAGGACCCACCAACATCATAGCATGATAGCAGGTATGGCCTATTTGTGACAAGTGACATTGGTATGCGGTGCCCTGATTTGTTTTATCTCAGCCATCTGAGGACTTAATCAGTAACTGTTGTTTCCACATTTAGTACTAATTGGAAGTTATGTTATGCATTGTGATGTAATAAAATAATTATCCGTTACAACAAATGTATGCTATAGTACTATAACTTTTTGCCCGCGCAATATGAGATATATATCCGAATTATGAAAAAAGTGGTTTAAAATACAGCAATTTGTTTATGCAGGTCGATAGGCAGCTTCACAGGAAATATTTTCAAAACCACATTACCTTATCTAGACTATGAACCAAATTAGGGTGTGCGCTTTTTTGTCTACCATTGAAATCATGACTCTCTGCGAGAAAATAAATAGAACAATTTTCATTTCATATTTTAGTTTTTTTGGAAGCCATTTGCATAACTATTTTTTATTAGGAAAAATCACCATAAAGCTACATAATGTTTGACAATATGAATAAGCTTTGAGTATGTATGTCTGCCATATTATTGAAAACGTGGTTGAATAATGTGTGTTGTTTTGTGTTATCATGGTCCTTTACCCGATAAAAAATAGTCCTGCAAATGGCTGCCAAAAAAACAACAAGATATGCATTTAAAAATATTTTATTTATTTTATCGCAGATAATTAGGAGTTCAGATTGTAAAACTGAACGCATACCCTAGCCGGTTTCATAGTCTAGATAAATAGGTGTGTTTATTGAAAATTGTTCCTGTCTATCGACCTACATGAAGAAAATGGTTGTTTTAACTTTTTAAAACTACTTTTCTTCATAATTCGAACATATCTCTCATATTGTGAGTGTAAACACGTGTTGTTATAATACTATAGCATACATTGGTTATATTGGATAATGGTTTTTCCCTTCAAATTGACTGTTAACTGACACCACAACAGTAAAATATGATCTGTAATGTCTACCTTCAGATTGCGTTGGTAGTAACAAAGTCTGGCTGACTAATACCCAACTATGCGTATATATCAGTACCGATACGAAAAACCACATGGCTTCTGAAACTGCATGCGAAGAGATGTGCGGGCGGTTGATACAAATACGCAATTCGTCTATGTTAGCTGAACTGCAAGGTCGACTGCCAGGTAAGTATCAGACATTTACCTAACTGAGCGTCTGCGAGCCAGAAATTTGACAATTGATACCGAACGTCATGTCTTGATATATAGATACAATCAGAACACGTTTCTGGTTTTATCTCACATTATAAACCAGATTAATGAAAATCACATGGAACCCCTATTGTATTATTACAAGCTATTACATATCTGCTCAGCTTTCACTAGTTACAATTGCCATCGCGCCAACAAAATGACCGCGCGTCTTTATTGATTTATATTGATTCTGGCAGATTAAATCTATTTATAAAAACCGCGCATGACAGCAACACCAGACAATGAACAAATCATTCCGTTGTCCATTACAGTTAATATAGTGTCCAACCTCGTTGAACTGACGACAAGGACACAAAAACAAAAAGGCAATTGAGGGATTATATTTTCTCTCGCCAGCTACGGAGTGCACAATACTGCTATATTCGGTTGTGAAGCGCCAACGTTGTAAATGTATGCATTTTGTAGCTTCTTTTAATTAATTTGATTTTTTTAAATGACATAAAGATTTAGATTTTGTCATGCGATATGCAAGCTTTTCACCTTATTAAGTTGGGATGTGAGATTTTATCAACGAGTCAAATCAAATGTATCAAAGAGTTGTCTGAAATCTTATAACCCAACATAACCAGTTGGTGATCTATATATATTGTCTGTCTGTTTTGACTATTGTTATGCCAACTATATAAATTAGTATGGGGTCATTTAGAGAACGGAAACTAATCTACCAGGGGATAAGTTTTACGTGGAACACGTTGCTGCAGTTCACTTCAGTGTGACCGCTTGAATCTGACAATCAACTTGTATTGCTTGCCAAGATGACATCGACTCACACTATATGAAACAACAACATCTGAACATGTGGGTGAACACATCATCAATACACAAACTAGCTGACAAATAACACGTTGACACATTAAATAGACTCGTTGCACATAAACTAAACTCAATGCACATAAACTAGACTCACTTCATATAAATTACACTAACTACGCTTGCACTATACTCACTAACACATTCACTATAATCACTAGCACATAAACTAGACTCACTAGCACATAAACTAAACTCGCTGCACATAAACTAGACTCACTTCACATAAACTAGACTCAATGTGCACGCACTATAATCGCACACATATACACTATAATCACTAGCACACACACTAGATTTGCTGGACATACACTAAGCTCACTGCACATAAACTAAACTCACTGCACATAAACTAGACTCACAACACTCAAACTAGACTCACTGAGCATGCACTGGTACACAAACTAGACCAACTGCACATAAACTAAACTCACTGCGCATGAAATATAATCACTAACACATACACTATAATCACTAGCGCATGCACAATCACTAACACATACACTAGAATCACTAACACATACACTAGACTCGCTGCGCGTGCACTATATTTACTAGCACATGTACTATAATCAATAACACATACTATTATTTCAGATTGACGGGCTGGATTCTCCATTTTAAACCTCCGATTTTAAACCAGGATTAAACCTACTATTGACGGTCCAGATAAACCTCCGAGTTTAAACCATGGTTAACCCATCATTGCGGTCCAGCTAAAACGGACGATAGACTTATAAGGGTGCGTTTGGGGCCAGTTGTGGAACTACTCCTGACGGGTTGGTTGTCGACCAAGCCTTTATCTACGTGTTCTACCTAGCACAGACAATTCATGTTCTTTCCAGATGTATTTTCTATTTGTGTCAGGGTGGGTCTATAGAAATATTCCAGACACAGAGATGGGATGGTGGGTTTTTCGATGTATGAAAAAGGTGTGGTGCAAACTGTTTTCCAATCAACATATTTATAATATATTAACTAGGAAAAATTAAGATGCATTTATAGGAATAGCACTTAGTTGTAACTGTGCTTACCTGTTGCGTCATTTCCTAGTAGGGTGGGCCCATATCAGTGAGTAGAGAACACTATATGGGTCACCAGGCTTGACACTCGTGATTATATTATACCGGTGGATGTCTCCCGGATGTGTGTCTTTTGAGTTGACTGTTTTAACCTACTTTAAGCAACAATTCGTAAAATATAATTTCAGAGGACTAAGTATCGAACACCCTGTAGAATCCAACTTCCAGGCAGCCTGGACATTGGACACACGCGTCGATATTATCTAGTATGCATGTAAAAACAAACTGACAGTGTTTATCGTTGTTCTTCGTTGTTCTACCAGGTTCTACCCCTAGTTATGTGCCTATATAATGTTCAATCTGCATTTACATGGGATTTTTATGAAGTTGTCATGGGGATATGTAACTCTCAACTACCGTATACCTTGAGTGATACATTTGAATTCGGAGTAAAACAGTCTGTTTATGGCGCAATAGTTACTGGAAGTGTTACAATGATGTGTCAGCCGTCAACAAATTAACCGTTATTTCACTGAACAAAGTCTTTATCACTGATCATTTCAATTAGCTGAGTCTGGTCAACTATTAACAATAAATGTTTGAAATACAGTTATTCAGTGCAAGTTATCTGATAGCTATTTTTTGTCAATATTTTTTTCGATAAAGTTTGGAAATAGAAGCAGAATAAACTTCCAAACAATATCTAAGTCTTGAGACATGTCGGCTTATCTTATCAGTCACAATTTTGTATTTGGATTTACAAATTTCTCGCCATCACGAAAACGCGAAATTGTTTAAATAGTGGTTTTCTCGAGAATAATGACGAAAGTATTATTTGTTTACAAACTCAATTTCGTGCAAGCCACGTTTTCTCAGAAGTGGGGTCTATTGGGTGTTAAATTACATGTTGGAGCCTAATTCTAGTTTCAGTACTATTACATGTAATTCAAGCAGTGGTCATATTCTTTCTTATTATTTCTGCTATCGATATTCATGCCAATAAGCACATACCACCTGTCGTATACATGCATACATACATACCACATAAAACCCATTTTGAATGACAAAATGCGAAATCCACATGTCAACAGTATCATATTATGACAAACTTATTTCAAATGTCGATCACATTTTCTCTGAGACTTTTACATCAGTCCTTGGTTACCAAAACCATTCTATTGTGTATATTATTGTATACCACACATAGGCAATCAGACACTCGATGTCCTACTACCCAGTTCACCAGGATGCCACGGTAGCAACTGGACAACAAACTTGAACATTGTATTTGCATATGCACCATTATTAGAGTTGTGATGTTATTATTATTATTGTTATACTTTAATTTCCTCCAATATCATGAAGAGTTACAAACATATATACATGCTAAACATATACATAAACGTTTTGTATGTATAGATATACACATAACAATATTCTATATGCACGTCAAATAACTTATACACGGCATGTGAACGAGGGAAAAATTATAATGTGACACAAAGGTATATTTCCAATTAATATGGGCACTAGTACCAAAGTGCGCATTATGTGACTTGTGCTAAAGTTACAAGTACATAATAATAACATTGAAAGAAGGTATTTGTTATTTTGTTAAAATGTTCACAGTATGTATCGACTGGTGTGATGAGCAAACTACTAGCCTGGTTCGATGTGATAACATTTCCAAATATTCGCAGTCACTCTGACAAAAAGATGACAAGATCCCTCCAATCCGAGTCAACTGGAATATCGGATGGGTGATGACCAAGGAAGCAGGCCAGTAGTTCTTCCTTTTCCAGTCCGTCTACATGCAGGGAGTCCTCAATCCCAAACTGGTCAAGAAAATCCTGCCATACACAGTTCCGTAATTCAGCAAGGAAGATACAATCAATAAATATGTGCATAATAAGACATTGGTCTGGCATGCCACACTTTAAACAAATGCCACTATCGTGATATGCTGTATGTACGAGCAAGTGAGCTGCCAGTAAGAAAGTGAATTTTTCCTTTGGGTAGTCCCTGCATGTTACCCATAAAGGAGATATGCAAAGCGATGGATGTGCAGTGGCAAATACTGATAATTTCGGGTCAGTAGTCACAGAAGATATCCAATAAATCCTTTCAAATTCGGATATTTGAGTTTGCACCAAGTTTTTCCACACAGATTTGGAAGGGAATAAGCCAGATATTTCAAAGTTATATACATGCTCTAAAAGAGAGAATTTAGCTAAGATATGGTATATGTCAGACATATGTGAGTGTAGCTCTTGACGGCCAAAAAGGTGCTCGTATAATCTGAAAACGAATATGCGTTTTGCAGCTTTGTCTGATGACAATCTACAGAGCGACCCGAACAGAGATAGCTTTTTCTTCTCGATGATGCTAGCAACAGAGCTAAGACACATGAGACCCTGTGATATCACTGTTCGCGTCGCTCTGGGTAACCCCTGCATGTTTTGCATGGCACATGCGGTGTACTCTTTCTAATTTCATCATATCGGACTGTGACAAGCATCGTAACATCTCAGAACCGTACAATCCACAACTTAATACAATAGACATATATTTTCAAGCAACTGAAAGGAGTTATCCCACCAGGATATATGCCTGCTTTGGTACGAGAGAAATAACTAACCCGTATTTTATCACAAAGGTGATCTATCATATGTGAACTTTGTTTGTATTTAGCAAGAGGTATTCCAAGGTGGATTGCAGAATCAACTTCCCTCAAATTTGTAGAGTATTCGCAGAATGACCATGTACGGTTACATTTTTCAAATTCATGTTTTGTTTCGTTAAATACAAGGATAACAGTTTTAGTGTAAACAATATTTATTTGAACAAAAGAACAGAACATCACATTGACAATTATACATATTGAGAAAAAAACATAGTTCAAATGAGGATTAGATAACAAGCCATGAGCCTATGGCTTTTATAAAAATATTTTCCTCCAAAAATGTTACCCCGAGTGTCAATACAGACAGCTACAGGGTAAAAAGGACGGGAATTTGAATATTGTTCTGTGTTTTCAAATAAATGTTGGGAAGTTAATTAAGCGAGTGCAGGGATCAGAAAGATGGAGGAGTGATAGAAGGGAGGAGATTATGAAATAGACAAGAAAGATAATAAAGTAGGTGGAAAAGAAGTGTGATAAATGCTGTATACAATAATCCCTCAGTCATAATCTAAATTTTACATTATGGCGTTAAATCATGGTGTGTTGTCCAATATAGAAACGGAATTAGACCCCAAATACGTCTCGGCACCCAGGAGAGATGATGCATGAAAATAAGTATATATTAGGATAATTGTTATACTTGTAGTGCGTATCAATATAATCTAGATACAATTAGTACATGTAAGTACAATCAGTAGTAAGTCCATTAATATGCCAAGGTCAGCACGGTTGAGCATGCACTCCGTGGGCAGACAGGCGGATATGCCCGAACACAATATGTGCAGAAACGCGACTTACATATTTATACATACAAGTTATGCACCTCATCTTCACATACACGACCCCCTGCGCACGGAGCTCACACAGTATCGAAACGTCGACTTTGGATAATAAACAGTTGTACAGCTTCAAATATTATATAATTTGTTTCATCGGACATCTCATTAGACCCATATAATAGGACATCAATGTTCACATCTGCTGGCGAAAATGGCAGAGCGGCTATCATATCAGCTCAGTTTGTGTAGGGTTATACTTAAATCTCCAAAAACTGACTGTACCGAAAACATATACGTATCAAGTTCGATATGCCTTCCTTAGTAAGAGAGAGGAGCATCATGTCATCTGCTTAAGTTATGGCAGAACAGTTTATGTCTTGAATTTGAAGGCCATAGTATTGATTTTCTAATTCCTGGAGTAGGTCATCGATGTATAACATATATAGCAAAGGAGACAATATACCACATTGTCTTGTTCCATGATGCACAGTGAACCATCTGGAGGTGAGATGATCGAACCTGATACAACATTCTATATTGATAAGCAGTGAGCGAATAATGTGCCAAATTTTTCCAGTGATACCTCTTTTGTGGAGTTTGTATAACAGACCATTTATCCAAACGCAATCAAATGCTTTCTGAGTATCGAGTAGGCACGCAAACAACTTATTGCCTACGGTCCTTGGCGAAGGAGATACATTCTTGAACGAGGTAAGACGTCGTCATACAACTGACCTCTCTCTGAAACCCGTATTGCAGAGGACTAACCGCGATTAAGTGCGGAGTATTTGTTTGTAGGCGGGTAAGTATGACCTTTTCAAATAATGTATATATAGCCGGTAGTATGGTTATTGCACGATAATTATCAAAGTTATCTTTGGATTTGGTTCCGCCTCTGTGGATGGTGATCATCACACCTCGCTTGGCCGCTGAAGGGATGTGAACTAGGCTGAACATTTGTGTGAACATATAAGCTAAGCATTTAGATAATTGGCATCCACCGTAAATGAAGTGTTCGTTCACAATTGCATCATAACCTGGAGCTTTGCCAACGTTCAATGTCGGTAATAGCCGCTCTAAGTCATCGGCTACAACGGGGTAAGTTAGCAAGTTATCAATTGTGGACAATTCTGGAGTACATGAAGTATTATATACATATTCGTTAACATAACATAATGGTCATCGTCGAAGGTTGTACATTGTAGTGGTGAATACAATTCTTCGAAATATAAAGCAGAAGCAGCTGAAATTTCGTTAGCACCTCGATACGTCTTCCCATCATAATTGAAGAATGGAGGGGTCAGTCGGTTGCGAACGCGGCGTTTCGCATTGAATAACTTGAAAAAAGTGTCATGATCCAATTCCGCATTTCTATCTATTTCTGCGTGGATTTCGCTCAGATAAGATTCAGATAGCTTCCGATATTCACGTCTGAAATCCCGCTTGGCACATTGTATGTGCATATGCACCATTAGAGTTGTGATGTGAATGTTATAGGCTTTTAGATGGCGAAATAAAGATACATAATGCATACATGTATATATTCACTAAGATTTAATTCAATGTTGGCAAAAATATGGAAAGCAGATAAATATGGGAACTGTTTTATGATCTTTTTTTCTGATGTTGCTACTACCATTCCACTGGTTTGAGTAGTATTAATATATTGCAATATGCTAGATAGTAATTGCTGGAAAGAACTAGGCTGGTATAATTTTATCTCATATTATTCTGATTTATTCACTAATTTTGGGTAGGTCTCAAATTGTTGGCCTGGACAAAATTAAAATAATGCACAGAGGGTGGGGAGGGTGGTCATGTAGCGGAGGTTATTGCATGGTTTCAACCATGTGTCCGCAAATTTGTTCAAGACCACCCCACCATGTGTGCGAACATAAGTATGACGTATCTATATTATAAAATATCTATATTGATTCAGAGGTATAGCGTAATAATTTGAGCCAGATGGATCATAAATATAGCTTATGTCACTAGCGGGGAAATATTTGTTCTTAATTTTAGCTCAACTTGATCAAACCGGGTGAGGAGAAGTCCCCATGTGGTATCACGATTAGCCCTTTCTTTACATTATCCCATTCAGTTACAAAAGTGCACATTGGAATGGTCTACTATTTTTTGGGTGATGTAAGGTATTATGAACAGTCGACAGTTAATAAAAGTGCAAAACGAGTCATATTCATCGAGGGAAATGTTCAGATGATATATTCAACATACGACCCGAGTGCAAATTCACTGAGCGACATCAAACGTTCATTATCAAACAAGGCTACCGTGGAACTGACATGAACGCAATCGCCGAATTATATTCAGAACTGTTCACATAGCTTTATCTTTAAGGGCTAATCGATGAGCTACTGGGGACTCGGGCGCGGCCATCTAGTTTCCGAATGTGCAGTGGCAAAACCATTAACCAACTGAAAACACTGATTTATAAAATACAAGCAGAAATTACGTGTACACACATGAAATATTCCGATACATATCGATAAATAAGACGTAAACGAACTTTGTCGTGATTGCTCGTGCAAAATAAGCCAATACAACGCTGTTAGTAGCTTTGCGTTGTCTATAGCGTATAGTATATAGTTAAAGTTAATACTTGCACTTTAAAATCCGTTGGGTAAGATTTTAGCCCAACACCATAGTCATCGGATGTGCGCCATGTATTGGGTTAATCTGTAATCATTTGTTATTTAAAATAATATCGCGTGTTATTTTACTGCGTTAAAAGTAAAAGACATGTGGTATAATTCGGGTCAATGGCTCCAAAGAAAAACAGTGACTATATACGGAAAATGTATCAGTTAGCAACGAAAATAAGAGACAAGAAAGTGCAAAAATGTGCGCACATACAGGTGATTTAAACATTCTCAGACCTGGGGCGGCTAACGTCAGGGCCTGGGGCGGCTAACAGTTCACAATTAAACTTTAGATAACTTGAACCGCGGTTGCTGAACATACAGTTTATCAAGCATGGACATATTACTATAAACTATTGAAATCAGTATTTATATTCGCAACATTGAAAATAAAGTTAACGTTTTAATTATTAATTAATGTGCACATTCTATGAGGGCCTCAAACTGAGTCTGTCATAATTCATCTCTATCACCACCCTGTACCGTAAGTGTTTAGAGAAGGATATACGAGACAAGAGAGCAAACACACGCTTTTGAAAACCCTTTTGTGAGAATGAGTCAATTATGACGCGATAATACAAAGCCCCATGTGCACTCTCACATTTATAGACACGCCGTTAATTCAGATTTTGTACAGCTCCAACGTTTATTATCCGCGGTCCGGAAAAAACGTATTCGTCATGTCGAGCCTCCATATAATCAAATTAAAGCTGGAACGTCTAGTTGTATGGTTTAGTTGCCGGTTAAAGCTTATAAAACGAAAATATTTCATTGCAATTGCCAATAGCATATCCCCACACACTTTATCGTTGTCACATTAATTTTATCGACTGTCGCTGTCCATAGAACATGGAGTTCCGAATTAGGAAAGTGCGACTATTTAGCTCGACGAAACACTATTGATAAACGATGGATCTCGTTGGACTAATTGTAAAACGGGAGTGACGAATGCATCACATATACCTACTGTGTCGGGTTTAAACCACGGATTTAGCTGTCAAAATATGTTTTAAACCTAGATGTTTACGTAGACCGAGTTTAAACATGAGATGACGAATCCGGCCGTTTTGGTTTATTCGGAATGTCTGTACGTATGGTCGTTCGCTATCAATATAACACAGGGGACTATATGGCCGGATTCGTCATCTCAGGTCTAAACCTGGTCTACGTAAACCTCTAGGTTTAAACCGCCGTGAGTCAGCAAAATCCGTGGTTTAAACCTGAGACCGCAGGTCTAAGTGATGCATTCGTCATCTCTGGTTTAAACCTGGTCCAGCCAGACCAGAGGTTTAACAGTAGTGTCTCTGTATCGTCGAGATAATTAAACGTACTTTCCTAATGTGAACCGCCTCGTTTTATTGATTGCGAAAATCAATAATTACGACAGCGGTCATATTTTGATTGGAAATTTATAAGTGAGAAGCAGTCACACATATAAAGCGTATGGGGATAATTTTTTGTCAAATTCAATATTGTGTTTGCGTTTTATAAGCTTAAACCGGCAACTAAACCATCTAATTCGGCGGTCCAGCTAAACCAGCTTTATCGAGGCTAAACTTGAGATGACGAATCCGTCTTTTCTCCGTCGCGGTTTAGAATTGTCAATCAATCAGTCAAATGGTGGAGCTGTAAATAATCTCGAGTGAGGGCGTGTCAAAGTGGCGACTGCCGACTCGTGTTATCATGTCACAGTTGATTCATTCGTACGCGAGCTTTGCTCAGATATGGACATGTTTCTAAAAATATGATTTTAACAACTATTTTGTGGTTTTTTTGTTTGGCTCGTGGCAGTCACAAATACTGGTGTTTTCTACGAATTCATTTGAAGGGTTCAACGTTTTAATTTTGACACCAAAACGATGCTACTGCATGACCAGATATGCTATACACATAGTTTGCAATCCTAAACTTATATTGCTATATAAGTCAAATTTGATAACTTATTTTGATGTAGATCATGCCACAAATTTCTACTCTGGCTACGCCCATAAATTCCCATAATATTCTACCAGTCCAAAACCTGGGAACCTTTTTGATTTTCTGCATGACTGGAAATTTATGACATTGACAAAAAAAATCAACGCATGTAATATATTTCTTTGTTAAAAGCTGTCCCTTTGCATGGTTGCCCACTTCCAACAGTTCAGATGCCGCTTATGGTGTGCACTCATAAGCAAATTGCCTTTACTTGACTGGCCTCTTGGTCCAGGATTGACTCGATTATGGAGATTGTATTCAGCGTCAGAGGGGCTTTGCGCACATTTTGATCATTTGAACATATTAATTAAAAAATAATTTAATTAAATTTAAAACAAACAAATGTTAATTTAAATTTAAAATTTTGTTTCTCTTTAGATTCAACTCCTTACTCAATTTAACACAATTTTTTAATTTTTTTAAAATTATATTTTACTTATTTTTAAATCAAATTTTTTTTAATCTAACGCCGTTATACCACACGAATCACCACACCCCTAATTTAATTGAAATCGGTCCAGGGGTATTGGAGAACAGTTGCGAACGGACATACAGATAGACAGCTCCTATACCCTTTAATATATACATATACACATGTAAATACACACAATTTTGTCTTTGCGGGTGAAGCATCTTGCAGAAATCTATCACAAACAAAGTTATGAACAGAGCGTGAAACTCGTGTTGAGAGACATGCCCTTTGTTAAACTGATTTAAACACAGAATGAGATCGGATTAATAGTCAATGAGCGATACTTGTTTCTCAATGAATAAATCCATTGAGCGTGCACGCGGTCACGACAATTTATGACTTGTCAGTAACCATTATATCGGCCTATCTTTTGGTCCGATTGGTAAGATGGTAGTTTGATTGCATAATCATATCACTGAATCGAGTTGTCAATTAGCTGGCAACTGAACGACAAAAACGCCCCCTCAGCCCGGTTTGGCTGTACCGCTAATGCAGGTTTAAACCAGGTTTAAACTCGGATGTTTAAACCGGAGATGACGAATCCGGCATATATATCTAGAGACGACCCAATGGTTTAACATTGGTTTAACATCGGTTTAACAACATAAATCATATGCGACATCTGCAGTTTGGACCGAACAAACCGCCAACATATATTACTAGATTCACTGAACTGGCTCAATCGTAAACACTATATGAAGAAATAGCTATAATTATGTTGTTGGATTCGAGCCTCTATCACCCAGTCGAGTGTTTATTGTCACTTTGACATTATCTTGATTATCTTTTGCAGGTAACTATTACTTCATAGACGGGAGCGATGAAGGAAGAGAGGGGGCGTGGTATTTCTCAGATGGAAGTCCATTGTGGGCAGCATGGGCGAGCGGTCAGCCCGCCAACTCCAACAGTGTTAACTGTCTGATTATTCGGAGCCAAACTGTTCTGTGCCAGCATGACTACTGTTCACGATCTGCATATAATTACGTCTGTGAGATATTAAGAGGGTAATTCCAAACCCGACAGATCTGACCTGAATTAATTATGAAAATAATATTGTTTTTCATTGGATCCAGAATTTCTAGCACAATAAATTCGGATGCAACGATATCGGTCGAGTAAAATATTTGGCTGAATTTACTCATCAGCGGCCAGATGTTATAGTCCGTTTGTATATTACGAAAAAGGAGTGCACGACAAGTGAAACACTTAACACGATGGAGACCCCACTAATCCCAAAGTGGTCACCAGGATTTCGCGGTGATTTTGTTTGCGGTGCAGTGTACTTGTGTGGAGCGGATTAAAACGAATCAACAGAAAGCTGGGAGAGTGCGCAGGGATCAACACGAGGCACTGCGATCCAATGCTAATCGCCGTAATAAACAACGACACAGACAACTACCTGGAATAGATTCATGTTCTCTTTATGTAAACAATATTGACACTTATCTTTATTGACTTGATCAAATTTGTATTGACTGTGAAATTGACAGTTTGCATAAATTGTTTACCTGCAGGGCGATTTCCGTTGCATGGTTTATATCAGACTCCATACAGGGTGTGTCTTTTTACCGGATTCCGGATCCCGGATTTCGACCCGGATTTAGGTGTCTTTTTACCGGATTTCGACCCGGATTCGGGTATGAATTTCATGCTTGTTTTATCACACATTTAACCCATTAAAAGCCGTTTCTGACACGCGGAAACTGGTTAGGGGGTGAGATTAAACCAATATAGGGCTGTCGTGCTCATTCAATCCGATTAATCGTATTTAAAGGTACAGATCGTGCCCGGATCAGCATACTTCTTATTTTTTCATATTATCGTCTTTTTTATATATTAAATGTCACGTGGAACAAAGTTATAAGTTGATTTTGAAACGTTATACTAGGCTGTTGGATTTATTTCACGGAATGATTATCGCATTTAAAGGTACACACCATGTGCGGAACCGAATTAATTTCCACGTATTTACTGATAATATTTAAAGGTACAGATTATGCCCGGATCCGGATTTTTCTTCTTATAAAGTAATGCTTATTTAATACAATAAATGTAAACTGAGTCGCGTGGAACTAGGTTATAGATGTTGATGTTTAGATCAGATCATTCCCGGATTCGGATACGAATAGTTCTTTTCTATTTCATATAAATAGTCAAGTATTTAATACATTAAATGGCAGCTGAGCCACGCTGAACTCAGTTTATTTGGAAACGGTGAACATGGCGCTTGGATTGATTTCACGCGAGAATGAGCCCATTTACAGACAAACTTTATGCCCGGATCTGGATCCGGATTTTATGTGTCTTTTTCTAATTTCGACCCGAACCCTGATCTCAATTTTATGTTTATTATAACCCATGTTTAACACATTAAAAGACATTTCAGACCCGCGAAAACATGGCACAGGTAGTCAAATTCAACACATGTTACAGTATAATTAATTCCATATAAATTTTGATTACTCCTTGAAAAATAAATGTACGAATTTCAATAAAAGTTTGACCTCCAGACTCCAGCACACTAAAACGTAAACGTATATTATTACATGAGATATATATATCTCGATATGATAATATTTATAATTTGAAGCACGTTAGCAGGTTGAACCACAACACATTTACATTATATTTTATGGTGTATATTATCAACAATATACATATCGCATGCTTAATTGTAAGTCGAATCCCAGTCGTGAAACTCATCCAGGTGATTCAAACTATTTCATATTCAAACAAAGGAATCTTAAAATAATAAATTTATATTAATAAAAATGATTTTAATATTTAAAATTCTATATGCCATAAGTATATTATATTCCGAAAATGATTAGATTCTTGGATTGGCAGGCGGTTTAGAAGTTCCTACGTATAATTCGTACCTGGTTCCGCGTGACTCAGTTGCCATTTGATGAAATAAATACACGACTAAACATCAACATCTATAACCTGGTTCCACGCGACTCAGCTGACATTTAATGTATTAAATAGGCATTAATTTCTGAGAAAAAAATCCGGATCCGGGCATAATCTGTACCTTTAAATTTTATCAGTAAATACGCTGTAATTAATTCGGATCCGCACATGGTGTGTACCTTTAAATGCGATAATCCTTCCGTGAAATCAATCCAAAAGCCGAGTCTAACATCTCAAAACAACTTGTATAGTATTTTGTACTAATAGTACCGTTTCAGTAATTGATAGATATCTGTTGTATATTTATTAAACAACCATGCGGTATATGGACAGTTTATATTTTCTGTTCTGTTCAAACCCAACCTGTACCATGTTTCCGCGTGTCTGAAATGTCTTTCAATGTGTTAAATGTGGGATATAATAAACATAAAATGCAAACCCGGTTAGGGTCGAAATCAGCAAAAAGAGACACATCAAATCCGGATTCAATTAGGGAAATAAAGTGTGTCTTTAAACGGACTAATTCTAAAACCTGGTTCCACGTGACTCCGCTGGCATTTAATGTATTAAATAGGAATCAATTTATAAGTGAAAGCAGAACAATCGGGATCGGGCATAATCTGTACCTTTAAAAATGATTAATAAATACGCGATAATTAATTCGGATCCGTGCATGGCATGCACCTTTAAATGCGATCATCCTTCCGTGAAATAAATCCAACAGCCGGGTCTAACCTCTCAAAATCAACTTCTAATTTCCTCTTAACTCAGCTGACATTTAATATATTAAATAGGCGTTAATTTATATGGAGATTTTTTTTTTTAAACCGGATCCGGGCATGGTCTGTACCTTTAAACTAGATAATCACTGTATAAACAGTAGCGGGCTGCAACGGGATGAATATGCTATCCGTGTTTTTATAACGATTCGGGCGTCGTGACATAAAACGCTTAATACAAGTCGTACATCTATCTCACTTAAACCGGCTTAAATATCGAATTTACAATAGTAATACTACTAGTATCACAAATATAATCGTTTATAATCGAACTAAAACAATAAACCATTTAAACTGCACCAGGTTTTTGTGTGGGCTGGAGAACAAAAAATCTTCACAAAAGCAAGTCAATTTATTTCAATCCCAATGATATTACTGTTAAACGCAACCTGTGCCATGTTTTCGCGGGTCTGAAATGTATTTTAATGTGTTAAACGTGGGTTATAATAAACATAAAATTGAGATCAGGGTTCGGGTCGAAATTATAAAAAGACACATAAAATCCGGATCCAGATCCGGGCATAAAGTTTGTCTGTAAATGGGCTCATTCTCGCGTGAAATCAACCCAAGCGCCATGTTCACCGTTTCCAAATAAACTGAGTTCAGCGTGGCTCAGCTGCCATTTAATGTATTAAATACTTGACTATTTATATGAAATAGAAAAGAACTATTGTATCCGAATCCGGGAATGATCTGATCTAAACATCAACATCTATAACCTAGTTCCACGCGACTCAGTTTACATTTATTGTATTAAATAAGCATTACTTTATAAGAAGAAAAATCCGGATCCGGGCATAATCTGTAACTTTAAATATTATCAGTAAATACGTGGAAATTAATTCGGTTCCGCACATGGTGTGTACCTTTAAATGCGATAATCATTCCGTGAAATCAATCCAACAGCCTAGTATAGCGTATCAAAATCAACTTATAACTTTGTTCCACGTGACATTTAATATATCAAAAAGACGATAATTTATATGGAAAAAAAGAGAGAGAAAAAACCGGATCCGGACATGATATCTACCTTTAAATATGATCAATAATTACGAGATAATTAATTCGGACCCGGACATGGTGTGTTCCCTTAAATGCCATCATGATCACGTAAAATCAATCCAACCGCCGTGTCTATATGAAAAAAATAAGAAGTATGCTGATCCGGGCACGATATGTACCTTTAAATACGATTAATCGGGTTGAATGAGCACGACAGCCCTATATTGGTTTAATCTCACCTCCTAACCAGTTTCCGCGTGTCAGAAACGGCTTTTAATGGTTTAAATGTGTGATAAAACAAGCATGAAATTCATACCCGAATCCGGGTCGAAATCCGGTAAAAAGACACCTAAATCCGTGTCGAAATCCGGGATCCGGAATCCGGTAAAAAGACACACCCTCCATACAGCGCCCTCTATGTTATCACTGCGATTATAGCACGACCACGAGGATGGTACTATTTTTACATGTCGTCGCGGAACTATATTTAGTCACCTATGATCTTGTTTTGACCACCAAATTGTTTTTAAAGTGTGCAATAATGGTAATTCGTTCGGTATTGATAAGAACAATATGAACTGAGCCAGACATAGACAATTTTAATCCCAAAACATAAGAACTAAAAACACGTAAGGAATCATTACCAATTAATGTCCTTATGGCAGTGGTATATCAGCGGAGCGATGCGCGATAACTCTGTCTGGAGTTTGGGTTTATATAGACGGTTCGCGAGTATCCGTATAATGGTACGTCTCTGTGATTCGTTATCGTATGTAGTGGGGTATTCGGACAAAGCTGACACCACCGTTCACTCTTAAAATCACAGGTACCCTGAAGTGTTTTCTAGGTACTAGACTTATCCCGTGTGGAGTAGCAACATGATGGTATTCTGGTTTCCTGCCCGGGTATTATGGAGTACTATATATCCAAGTATATTGTGGTGTATGTGTTCAGGTACTCTGCAGTACCAAATATTCGGGTACACTATGTGAACACCCTGTCCAGGCACTCTGAAGAACCTATCCAGGTACTCCGGAGTACATGTCCATGTGCCCGAGAGCACCGGTGTAGGAACTGTGGAGTACATGTCAGGGAACATATACTGGTATTACGGGGTACATAATTGGGATAGTATGCCCTTCGCTGCATGTGGGGTACAATTTATCTGAATATCAACATGTATAATTTTGTGTGTAATTAAAGTAAACATAATAAATCAGACTTATAAAACTTTTATATTAGTGTTTATTTCCCTGCGCCGTAGCACAGGCGTGTATCATTATAACGAGCAAATTATAAATAAAAATTAAATATAAATTTAAACCGAACACGCCATTTAAAAACCCCGTCCCTATATATACACACGTGTGTATCTATAGCGAACCAGTTGTTTTTACAGTGGCTCGCTCTGCTTAAAATTATGTTTGTATGTTATATAATTCACTAGTTTTAACAACAAACCCCTGTGCACCATATATTTAAAGGTTATGTTACATCTACAGCAGACTGTATGCCCTCTATACCACAGTACACCATATACTTAGCAGTTATAGCGCAAACGTTATGTTCGACCGACACAAAATGGAACAAACACCTACCCTGAGTGCTCTCGCATATATTTCAATCAAAATCCATAAATAAATGGTGGGGGCATGCCACGTGATTTTAAGGGCCAATGCTTGGTGTATTCAAACTCGGCTCCATACTTTTACGAACTACCGGTAAGGTTCCATTGTTTTCGAACACAAAGCTTGATCGAATTCCCTATTGATGGACACTATTATTTTTTTAAATAACACATGCAATTGTGAATTGGTCAAATTGAGGTGACGTATGAATCAAAAGGCTGCTAGGCTGCTCAATTTGGGAGTGTACTTAGGAAATGTTCTTGATCTTATATCTAGAAAATAAATATCTTAAATCAACAATGTATTTCGTATATGTTAAGAAAGGCACTTTCTTACTTTCTAGACAAAATTACGAAAAATATTTTCAAATTTCTAGAAATATAAGAAAATGTGTTTCTTGCTATTTATACAATTGAGAAAAGTTTGTGGTCATAAGTTTTCTCAAAACAAGAAGACAGTTTTGAGTTCTCATAAGAACATTATTCCCACATGTTTTTCACGAAAGGTAAATTCTTGAAATGAGAGCATGTAAGTATCTTTCTCATTTCAAGAAATTAACTTTCCAAGAACAACATGTTATAATAATGTTGTAATTATGAGAAATAATTTTACCTTGTAAGAACACTTTGTTCTTGTTTTGAAAAAAATATGCTCCTAAACTCTTACTCAAACTTGCAAATTAGTTGCCAATATGTACACAACGATGAGTAACACAACATTCTAACACTACATAAAAGTATTCGTTTCCGTAAAAACAGATGCATACAAATATAACCGGTTACCCAGATGTGGAACAACAGACAAAATGTTCACAGTTTTGGCGGTGTGTATTTAATGCAAAAATCCAATTAATTATATAAATTTTAATATGGATGCCATATTGTATCACCAAGCTGACAAAACACGAATCGTCAATTGTACGCTTTAGTCCAGTGACCAACCGCTGCCAAAGGCAAGGAATAAATAGCATATCAGGATGGTACCAACATGGAACACTCTTTGAAGTTACTGAAGATAAAGAGGGATTTGTTTGCTCTCTGGTGCCATACATTATAGTAAACGCTTGTTCCTAGATGAACAGTGTTATCGATGTTCCACATATACATCGGTGTGGAACATTTTTGAACATACGCATTTCGTTGATTTCAAATGACGTATATGATGTTCGCCTCAACCATGACACCGGAACTATAAAATAAAAGCATCATCACACATGACAAAACAGGCCATGCATGTGCCTAACTAAACCTTGTAATGCTGTATTTTAATGAACGGATTCTAGGACGGGCGACCTCTAATAAATACATAATGACACGTGTGTTAATTGATTTATTGATACGGCACTTGTGCCATCGATGAGGGATATAACTCGAGGCTGTGCTTCTCGTTCTACCCTTGCGCACTAGCAGTCGTGTCGTATCAACAAACCCATAAACACACTCGTGTCGTTCTATGTATTTACAGTATAGTTTCAATAAGTGTTTCAGGGATCATGCAGATTGCATGTTTACTGTTCAAGACCAAGTCTTCTTAGTACACAACACTTTGGGATAGCGGTTGGGTTGGTGCTGTTTTGGACCGAGTCATGTCCCGTTCATTGAAAAGATGTAAATGGATCCTGGATGTGATTAATCATCTGACATGTCCGCGATTAATCTGAACTCAAAATGACACATCGTTTACCGTGATAGAAAAATGTGAAGTGATGATACCATCGTTTAATTTATTGTTAACATTATATTTCTGATAGCACGACAAATCAAAATTGTCTGGAAAGCAAGGCTTTGGCAACGAACCTTTGAAATAAGTATGTTTGAAATCATCATGCTTGGGAAAGTCTGTCCTTTATGTTCTTATAAACAAAACATCAATTTGACCTAATCCTGGTACATACTGGTACAGGCAAGATTCTGGGCGTAAAGTCCGTTATAGAAGAGTAACGGGACGGGACTCGGTCCAAAACAACATAAACCAACCGATACCCCAAGCTGTGGACGGAGAAGACTTGGTCTAGTCCGGCCATCATGAGACCATCTCCTTTTATACTCAACATAATTTGAGCCATGGATTAGTGCAAAATACATTAATTTGCTCTATGAAGAACGCAAACAACATGGTAATTATAATGAAAATCAATAAATAGCTGGAGTCAGAAATTCATTTAATTATTATTACCATGTTGTTCGCATTGTTCGTAGAGCGCACACTTGTATTTTGCACGAATCGATGGCTCAAATTCATTCATTTGTTGCGTATTTTTTGCTGAGTATAAAAGGAGGTGGTCACATAAAAGGCCCGATATGTATCATAATTTACATCAATTTAAAAATGACGTTATTTGCTGGGTATTTCAAGTGTTTACTAACCGGGTGCCCAGTCTGTCCAGTGTTATCTGACACACATTAAACATGATACTTGAACCCGGTATGATTGCTTCATGAAACACCCTTGAACTTGGCGCTGGCATTTCTTTAGAACTGCATGAAATTCTATATTGAATTCTACATAATTGCCTCTTGCCACAGCTAATTTATTTCGAGGGATACCTGGATGCCTGTATACCAGAATACGGTATAATGAAATCCAGCCATTTTACTCATTCACAGTACATGTGTGTAACTAGAGTAGTGTATCAAGATGCAAGTGTCAAGACGCCGGCTTGTGCCATTGTGGTATTATTTCATATGCGTGTAATGGTTACCACATCCGTTTATGGTGACCATTCATAAAAATATAAGTCACATATTTATCACCATGGTGCTCTTATGAAAGGGTATTCAAGTTGGCTGTGATAATGGTGTTGTCGCGGTACATGTATAGTTCACAGTAAACATTGCGGTGAGCAGAAAATTGGCTTGGGAATAGGAAATTTTGATCAATTTGGTGTCAGACCAGATGGGAGATGTTAAGTTGGAGGATAAGCCATCATGCGGATTTATTTTATGCTAGAGAGACTCATACACCCCATGCCTAAAATCAAGTCTAATAAGTTATCAAGGTTGTCATGTTATGGTGATAAAATGTTGAAAAATACTTCAAATATTTCAAACAAAATATTGCTTTAAATAAAATCTTGTTCTCTTATTTGTCAGTGTAAAACACGTAGGTCTATCTTTTGTTGGAAAAACTGTCAAATTTATAAGACTTGATTAAGTGTTTTCACATTGCATACACGTAGAGTTTACATGTACACGATATAGTAGCACTAGTCCTGACTAGTTTTTCTGAATTTTCCAAAATGCCTGTTAAAAGAGCGGAATTCCATCTACATGTACTTGATTCATTTAGATGCCTAAAGTGAATGAGCTGCTGTAATGTTCTTTGAAGTACGTTCATGCAAAATAACACAAAAGTATGTATGTATAATAAGGTAACTGCAAGTATCAATCATCAACAACTACATGAACAAATATATTGTCTATATAATGTTCTTAAAATTTCGTTATTAATAACACCAGTAATGACATTTTGAATGTCAAAACCATTGCTAATGGTAAATGTAAACATTACTGTTAAAGTTGAAGTACCTGTAAATGTCTAATAAGACACAAATGCGTGTTTAATCAAAACATTACCGTAAACATTGGATAATATAGAAGCATTGAAAACTGTTTTAAAAATCATATTCAGACTAAACTATATGGACTTACTACATTGAACACAATTGTTATATAGAGCGATGTTGTTCAAAATAACAGTTTTGTTTATAAAACAACATGCACAATTTCTTTATTTGAGAACATCAATAATGAACATACAAGTACGTAATCAATAGTACCAATTATTCTCGATCTATAACGTAGTTGTTTTAAACTTGTATTAAATTATTTCACATGAACCAACTTCGAAGCTAAGTCTTGGGCCCCTTAAAGTTGGCTTTAATCATTTAATGACGGGTGTTGTGCTGGTGCAGCATTAGAGATCCCGTGCCAGTGCATTTTCTTATAAGTACGGGTCGTGCTATGAAGGTTTCCAGGTCTTCCGAATCTACCACGAACTGTGATATATTGTTCCAATGATGCACCACCCTTTCAGTAAAGAATTGCAAACGGATATCTTTGCATCTATACGGGTGTAATTTGTGGCCCCTCTTTCTCGACCAGTATACCCTCTGGGACATATAAAGACGTGTCAGGTTCAAGAGTGTAGGAACCCGGAGAATCTTATATGTTTCAATAAGATCAACATCTATTCAGTCTCCTATATTTCAGCGACATAAGACTGAGGTTAATCAGCCTTTCTCTGTACGGTAGGTTCCAGACCTTTTGTACTAGCTTAGTTGCTCTTAGCTTTAGTTTCGGTATTATACTAAACGTTTACAGTTTAAGTAATAAGTAGCCCACGCAAACAGACAAAGCAAAACATTTCTGTAGCCAATTGGATTTCCTTCTGTGAATGATACAGCACATACCGTATAATGACTGTACATGATTTATTAATTTCTTGTTTTTGGTGAGTTCAGTCACATTCATGTGATCATAGACGTATGCCACACCTGACAAATATTATCAACTAAAGTCAAATTGTCAGTGTCGCATGATTCTTGACATGTGGAAATGTGGATGTACATATACATGCACCGCGTGTAGTGATGTTCCCCAATGTGTGCATTGTTGGTAATCATTCATAAATTATAGAGAATTGGATAATTTGCCAAACATTTGTGAAAGAATAGTTTTATTGTGCGCATCACTTGTCGGACTTTTCAAGTTGTCCTACTCCAGCGTGAGTACGGTGTTGAAATGCATAGTCGACGTTGACTTGAATTTCAGCGATATTCCACGATATCAATCTTAACGGTAAGCGTTGGCGGTCGGTATTGCAGTTCAAATATTCATACAATATAATAATATAATCTCATATATATTTTGAAGACCTCTGTCTGTCTGTCTGTCTGTCTGTCTGTTTGTCTGTCTGTCATTAATACAAATCTACGATTCTCGACCGATCGGGACGAAACTTGGTACGTGTGTGTAGTTTGGCCAGGCGGTGGTCGCTGTCGTATTGGCGAGCCCGTGCGACGCCCGTGCAGCGCATGCGCAGACGAGATCTACGAAACGGGTGGAGCTATCGACTTGAAATTTGGTATGTGAATGTATCTTGCCCCGAATACGAATTTTATCCGGTCGCCGAGCCCGTGCGACGCCAGCTTCGCGCATGCGCAGACGAGATCTCGGAAACGGGTGGAGCTATCGACTTGAAATTTGCTATGTGAATGTATCTTGCCCCGGATACGAATTTTATCGGGTCGCCGAGCCCGTGCGACGCCAGCTTCGCGCATGCGCAGACGAGATAATCTGACCAGGCGGTCGTCGTTGTCGTATTGGCGAGCCCGTGCGACGCCCTTGCAGCGCATGCGCAGACGAGATCTCGGAAACGGGTGGAGCTATCGACTTGAAATTTGCTACGTGAATGTATCTTGCCCCGGATACGAATTTGCGCAGACCAGATCTCGGAAACGGGTAGAGCTATCGTCTTGAAATTTGGTTTTTGAATAGCCCGGACAACGTCGGGCTGGGTAGAGCTATCGACTTGAAATTTGGTTTTTGAATAGCCCGGACAACGTCGGGCTCATCGGCTAGTCTTCTATATATTTTGAAGACCTCTGTCTGTCTGTCTGTATGTCTGTCTGTATGTCATTTATACAAATCTACGATTCTCGACCGATCGGGACGAAACTTGGTACGTGTGTGTAGTCTGACCAGGCGGTCGTCGTTGTCGTATTGGCGAGCCCGTTCGACGCCCGTGCAGCGCATGCACAGACGAGATCTCGGAAACGGGTGGAGCTATCGACTTGAAATTTGGTATGTGAATGTATCTTGCCCCGGATACGAATTTTATCGGATATCCGTGCCCGTGCGACGCAAGCTTCGCGCATGCGCAGACCAGATCTCGGAAACGGGTGGAGCTATCGACTTGAAATTTGGTATTTGAATAACCCGGACAACGTTGGACTCATCGGCTAGTCTCTTATATATTTTGATGGACCTCTGTTTGTTTGTATGTCTGTCATTTATACAAATCTACGATTCTCGACCGATCGGGACGAAACTTGGTACGTGTGTGTAGTTTGACCAGGCGGTCGACGTTGTCGTATTGGCGAGCCCGTGCGACGCACGCTTCGCGCATGCGCAGACGAGATCTCGGAAACGGGTGGAGCTATCGACTTGAAATTTGGTATGTGAATGTATCTGGCCCCGGATACGAATTTTATCGGGTCGTCGGGCCCGTGCAGCGCCCGCTTCGCGCATACCAGATCTCGGAAACTGGTGGAGCTATCGACTTGAAATTTGGCATGTGAATGTATCTTGCGTCGGGTACAAATTTTTCTTATATATATTTTGAATAGCGCGGACAACGTCGGGCTCATCGGCTAGTCTATTATATATTTTGGAAGATCTGTTTGTGTGTGTGTGTGTGTGTGTGTGTGTGTGTGTGTGTGTGTGAGG
This sequence comes from Siphonodentalium dalli, assembly GCA_032622095.1. Taxonomy (NCBI): domain Eukaryota; kingdom Metazoa; phylum Mollusca; class Scaphopoda; order Gadilida; family Siphonodentaliidae; genus Siphonodentalium; species Siphonodentalium dalli. The sequence continues at coordinate 60,583,238 of CP136062.1, forward strand.
GTGTGTGTGTGTGTGTGTGTGTGTGTGATGGTGTGTGTGTGTGTGGGGGGGGTGTGTGTAATCGAATAACACGAAAACGGTCGACCCGATTTCGATGAAACTTGGTATGTGGGGGTATGTTCGGCCAGGGAGTAACATAGACCTATTAATTTGCCCGTGCGACGGGACCTTGACATTGAAATCGGGTAATTTCAAGGTCAAACACCCGAATATCACGGGATTTCGATGAAACTTGGTATGTGGGGGTAATTTCGCATGGGGAGTCTCATAAGCCTATTCACTTGCCCGTGCGACGTGACCTTGACCTTGAAATCGGGTCAATTTAAGGTCAAATTTTTATGGAATTTCGACGACATTTTATACATAGGGTTAATTTTGTCCACTGAGTGTTTTTGGACGGGTCTATCGTGACCCCGACCTGACCTTGACCTTCAAAATGATCAATTAAAGGTCTAATCGGGTAAAACCGGATGGATTTCGACGGGCACGTTTGTCGGGTACTTTTGTCCGGGCAGTGTTTTGGACTGGTCAAATCGTGACCCCACTTGACCTTGACCTTCAAAATGGACAATTCAAGGTCAAAGCCCGGACGAAGTCGGTCACCTTCTAGTATAATATATTAGTTAAAACCGCCATTAACATAAATAATAGTAAAGTATAGAAAATATTTTGTTCTTATAACGATAAATATATGGTGTAATTGGTATGTTATTTTAGTTCGTACGCTGTGTTATGTAGACACCAGTACGCAAATAGTGTGCGATAAGCAACACATTCAACATCGGGGCGACCACACAAAGGTAACTTTGGTTAAAACTGCCACCATGTTGTTTATAACATATCGTTATAGCCCTCGCCAAACCTCGTCAATCAATATTTCGGTGTAGAATGGGTCATCATGAAATCAATCTCTCAAAATAACGTCACGGTGTTGAGTGTTTTGTTTATCGCACTATATGTGCATGTTGTACATAAATAAACGACCGGCTCACACAAAGTGTATCTTGTGTATAGTATCGCAATTATATTATCATTATTCTCTACTTTAGTGTATTCTTGAGGAAATATTCAAAATTCCGTAATTATTATTTCTAAATTATAACCTACATGTATTATATAGTAATATATGTTTTGCTATATATTTCTCCAGTTAATTATAAATTATTCCCTCAAAACGTACTGTCCAAGATGTTATAAATAGGCTTTAGGCATCGGTTTAATCTATGGCACATTAAATGACGTTAGTATTGCAACACATATACTCACCCTCATATTTATGCTACTAAATAATATAACAATCTCAGTGTGGTAAATAATTAAGAAAGTAATTGCAATAACCTGAAAAGTATGTTTGTTTTCTGAAATATCGACCACCAACCTACACAGACCTGTGTACGGAATGTTGTGTCAGACCCCCCCCCCCCCATGTTTCATGGCTGACAAACTTGTCGACCATGTGCGGCACACCACCGGCAAACGGCGAGTAATTGGCAACTCCACCAGATAAAGATTTCGAGTTACAAAGTCCCATAATGGAAACATGTGCCAGCGCTGGAGTGCGAGACAGCATGGAGTTGTACCCCTAACCGATTGAGACACCGGTCAGTATATGTAATTTGTCGTTCACATCCTGTATACTACAGCCCACTGTGGGAAATCCCTGCGAAATTAACAGGGAAATTTACCAGCGGGTAAACGCATCCTAGAGGAAGTGTCTGTCATTCAGTCGACGACGAGTTAAAACCTTGTCAAACAAACGCCCTTATTGTCAAACGCCATGAATACGAAACAATATTAACTGAAAACAGAACATCAGCACGAGCACGATTATTAATTACAATGCGAATTTACCGGCGTGTAATCGCACCCAATATAAACGAAATTTAAACACTGAACCATTCCGCCAAAGACGATTTAAATCCTTGTCTAGCGAACACCCTTATTGACAAATCAGTACCATTGTTACGTCACGTATATATGACTTGAAGAAGAAAAGCATTAGCACGAGCACCAGCAAACGCCCTTTTTATCAAATCAGCGCCATTGTTACGTCACGAATATATGAATTGAAGAAGAAAAGCATAAGCACGAGCACGTTGATTAAAAATTAACAGATTCCTATTTACCAAGCAACCTATCTGCATTTCTGATTGCATATAAAATGCACGTAAGCGTTATTATGTTCCATAACTTGTCGACGCTCCTCGATATTACATCGTACCAAGGTAAGGTTCAGTTTCTTCTTTTGTGCTCATATCATGTTTGAATATTTATACCACGATCGCCTATCTTACTATATAAATAAAGCCATCTGTTTAAATTTTACATTTAATCAACACCTGTTGATTAAACGTGTCTACTGTTAATTAAACTTCGCAGAGTGGATTAAACTTTCTGCATACAAGTTGAACGGAAAAGTGTTTATCCATCGCATTGTAAAGATCGTGGCATAAACTTCGCAGAGTTGATTAAACTTTCTCCATACAATTTGAACGGAAAAGTGTTTATCCATCGCATTGTAAAGATCGTGGCATAAACAATATACACGCATAGTGTTTCTGGTTAACAAATTTGATCCACGGATTCGCAAAACACACCAGTTGTGGTGTTTGCTAATTTGCATATATTTAGTGAACACTAATATTCTTAAGTTTTAAATTGATACTTTTATCGGACAAGCGTTATTATTTACTTTTTACATCGAAACATCTCGGTGATTCAATTTGTTCATGTCGACATTATGATGCAAGATTGAAATAGAGGATCCCTTTAGGTTGGTTGGTTATAAATGTTCGCTGGTAGACAACGTAATGCATACGTTTGTCGCGAATGAATGGTACTGTACACTTATCCTCCGCGATGTCTGCAATGTGATCATAGAAGTATTTTATGTGAGGATCGCCATGAGCACTGACACATATGAATGTACATTAATGAAATTGACAACTTCCCAATAGCTTTCGGGGAAGACCGTTATGAAATGAACATCGCGAGTAAATTGCGCGCACAAGACGACATTGAATATGCCTTGCAGAAGACGAGAACATACCTATATGGCTTATTGGTTTACATTGCATGGACCGATATTGACGATTTGACCACCAAAATGATCGTAAATAAACGCGGATTATCAAACGCGTAACAGCTTGACTATCGTTTATGGAACAGAAATCCTATGGGACGATAAGTAGTTACTGAAAATATACATAATCGGGAAAGAAAGCACTCATAACTCAGTGCAACATCGTGCGTGTGGATGGCAAGGCTATTTTCTGTGGTATAATCGGATAACAAAACAGTTGTTGCCCTTCTTCTCGGGAGACATTGAGATTTGTCACCCGCTCGAGAACGGAATGTCTGCCTCGGAGCTTCGCTCCTCGGGAGACATTCCGTTCTCGAGCGGGTGACAAATCTCAATGTCTCCCTCGACAACGGGCGACAACTGTATACTGTTACGGGTACTAGGATAGGGTACTACGTCGATCACTAGAAATTGTTATATATATTCGTTGTCGTGTTTCCCTATTCGTTGTCACGATTACAGGTTCGGATTTGCAACACAACTCACAAATTCGTGATATAGTAATAAAGTCGCGATCGTTGTTCAGACTCTGAGATAATATCCTTAAGTTGTGATCGCCATGTGCCTTAATTTGTATCTATTGGATGCAATCAAATCATTCGTCGTCGTGAAACACGAGACACTTGCGAAACAAAAAGTCCCAAGCTATGACCTGATACAGAATAACTAAGTACACAATAATCACGGCACTGTGATTAGCAAGCACGATTGTCTCACAAACGGACTCATATATAGTCGTCAAGGTTTTTGGACCGTCCGAAAACATTACGACTACAAACAGGGGGGGGGGTCGGATAAACTTTTCAGTCACGTATGCTGATTTTTTTCATTTCGACCCTTGTTGGGACCCACCCACCCCCGCGTCCAAAATTGTTTTCCGTTTTCGGTAGTTTTTTTCCGACCATTTTTAACACTAAAACATATATTTGCGTGGGGAAATTCACTGTAAACAGCTGTATATGAATGTATGTGCATACTATTAGTCATGGATGTTAACATTGACATGTAAATAGGAACGAGTCATTTTGGGGTCATTCGGCCAAAAAAAACATGGCTGCCAGCGGTCATCTTGGATTTCAAAATTTGCAACACAATACAACACGATAACTGCCTGCAGTCAGTTTAGCAGTTATAACTACTTTATTACTCTTATTGTAATGTGTTTTAAGCAAAACTCATTGCAAAAACAGTCAAATAGACCTGCAAGAAAAGAAAATTTAGTTGCGGAAAAATATAATTTGTTTGTTCCATCGATCACCCACCACCCCGGCATATGTGCCCGGACAAAATCCCCCCCCCCCCCCCTGCTACAATAAGTTATTCATTATAATTATCTTTCGTCGTCCGTCATGCGGAAGGTCTCTAATCATTTCGACGAAATAACGACTATGAGCCAGTTTGTGAGAAAATAGTGCTGCTGAGACATCTTGTCACTCGCAGCAAGACGAAGCGGTTCTGTGTGTCGTCATTATTTTGTACTGTATTGTGTTCTTATCAAGTTATATATAGTTACTGGTTGGCTCGATGATCGAATACCACGCTCGCGTCCCCATGATTGACTTCCCGAACAACTTATAGTGACGTAGTACGGACTAGTACCACATTCGTAATTTTGATCAGTAATAATTCACTAATCGATAGGTGTCCAATATTACGCTTCGATTATCTCGTATATGACAATGTAATACTGTTACCTCTTGTTCTCTTGTATACTCCGCCCGCGTACATGTAGTTTACTTCCTTTCTCGTTGTATAATTAATTTTGGTATTTGTATGTCTCTAGCATATCACGTCTTAATCCGCGATATTTAAGGAAATCAAACCGAGGTTTATCATGCTCTCTCTATAGCTTGACTTTAGAAATTTCGGCATCATTTGTGTTGATCGACTCTGCAACTGTCCAATGGTTATGCTTCTGTTCTTGTGATTAAGGTTCCAAGTCTATTACACATATCTCAGTATTGGTCTCTACATGGACCTGTACAAGAAGCTTAATGTGTCTGGTTGCTGTAATCGTAATACAGATTGTCACAATCAGATTAACATTTCAGGTGTATGAATTTACAAAACTTTGAGTCATAACCAGATCATAACCAGTTCATGTTAACTATAATATGCACTATCCCGTCCCCTTCGATGCGGATATGTCTCTCGTTTCACCTTTAGTTCCGAACGATGTGTAAGCTGTTCCAATAATTCATCTTTTGTCAGTTCTCTATTAAGATATATTCGGTCTTAGATTGCAGGGGCTTTGTTACATTTGTGTTATGCTATTGTGGTTTGAATCGTGTTGTTTCTTGTGTCTACACCAATTGCTGGTTCTCTTAAACGTGACTAAGTGTTAACTGTTAACTCTCTTAAATGTGACAATGTGTTAACTCGTTCACTATAAAAGCTCATTAGGGCCAACAGAAACACCAACGCACACCTAAACATACAATTACACCACTCGTAAGTCGTCATGCCGAGTTGTGTATTTGCGGTTGTGTTTCGGATGGACCTAATGCGCTTTCGTATTTTCACACTTAGCTTGGTCGTTCGCCAATCTTGGTCTATTGTTGTCTTTGCGCCAGTCACATCGCGTTCAGGAATATTAACTACTTGAGATATTTCGTTCCCTTTCTATTTACTTTTATTTGCTCTTCTTCCATATAGGTTTTTATTTCATTGTCCAGTTTGTTGATTTCTTCTTCAATATCTGATTGTGTTTTCTCTGCTGTGACTCGCTGTTCTTCCAATAAATCAGTTTTCTTGTCCAATTGTTAGAGGTGACTTTCAGTTATTTTCTTCTGTATCCCTTAGATATATCTGACTTTTGTGTTCTGTTGATTCCACTTCATTGTCCGTCTCCCCTCTGGTTATATCTAACATATCTTCCCTTTTTGAGAGTCTCTTCTCTATTCTTTGAATATTATTTTCCATGGTCTTCGATTGCTTTTCCATTTCATCCTTGTTTGTTGCCATTTTTGCGGTGTATGTTTTCTCTAACGCATTAAATCTGGTCCTTTGTTTTGTTTATGTTCATTGGCAGACATAATTGTTGAATCCGTTAATGTGATTATAATTGTTGAAGTATGATAGGAGGTCTTGTTTCCTCCAAGTTCATATCAATTTCGTTCAATACTCATGTTTTTTTCTTCTCAAACTGCCATCCGTGTCCTTGTCCCAGTAATTTAACATACTGACAATGGAATGTGAATTAGACACTGCAACAGTTTACTGTCATAGTTGCTAGCGGCGTCTTCTATTCGTCGCGAAGGTAGATACTGATTGGAGACAGGGCCTATGTGTAAATCTTTTAAGAAATGGCATAAACGGTAGGATGTGAGGAGGGTTTGCTAAATTCCAGTATCTTGCAAACCGTTCACAATTGCTGTTGACTTCTCGCTACATCCGCTTGTCCGATAACTAGTGTTGAAGTAAATAGTTTGGCGTTACTGCGAGATTCGTTTGAATGATACTGTTTGAACAAAGATACAGCAAATTTATATATAGTTTGGCTCGAAATGGATGGAAAAACGAAATTATTCAACACACTTTCCTTCAAAATAGACATTTTAGCACCAACACTGTTGCATACTAATTTAGGACTGAGACAAGGGCTCGCTCTACCAACATCGCGATTTCTGGAAAATGTCACTGCTTGGAGGGTATCATTCATCGTCGATTTGACAATAGCCACTAGTGATTCCGTTATTTTCTACTGCTATTTTCGTGAATCGTATAATTGTTTTTTTTTAAAGCTGGTTTCAATGTGTTCTACCATGGGTAGAGGTATCGCGAAAACTAAAGTTCTTTTTTCGATTTGGCCGCTGCACTATTTTTCTGAATATTTAATGAGGAGTTTAGTAATACACATCAGGGTTGTTCACGCTGTTATGGTCATATCCCATGACCATATTTGGGGAGCTGATTTGATTGTGATATAGTCACTGTTGTGGCTGAATGCCAGGTTTCATGAGGTAAGGTCGACAAAATTACTAGCTGTATTCTGGAAACTTAAATTTACGAGTCGACTTAATGCTTCATACTGAATTCGTTGTTTATATTGATACAGACCATCCTGAAACAGAATGCTTCAATTGACGATTTTCATAATCTGCCTCACCACAGCGTGCGGTGAGCGGCTTACCAATCCTCAACGCTTGGGAGATTCTTTGGATAGAACAGACAATTTCCAGAAATGGGGCTTTGCTCAACATGATACCAGAGATACATGTAAGTATGAAGTACATATGTCTTTATATGGGAAACAGAGATACATGTAAATATGAAGTACAGATGTCTTTATATGGGAAACAGAGGTACATGTATAAGTATGAAGTACATATGTCTTTATATGGGAACAGAGATACATGTAAGTATGAAGTACAGAGATACATGTAAGTATGAAGTACATATTTCTTTGTATAGGAAATGAGTCACGAAGGTGTGTAAATGTATAAAGGGTGTGGTGAATATTGTAAAAAATGTCAACCTACATATACACGCAGTCGGTATAAGACATTACATGATATATGTACACATGTGCCATGCCGCTCAATTACTGTTGTCTCATTCCTGTAACAGTTTCTGAATTCCTCGTGCCTGTGTTTCAGGTTATTCGTGGAGAAGGGATGGGCATCACCGTTATGTACCGTTCCATATATGTGTCGTACTGTAAATGAATTGCCTACATTGCCTTCGCGTGTTGCAATATGTAGTGTGCGGTCTTGAAAATAAAGAGACGTGAAGTATGTACCAGCCATATAACCCAGTTAATATGTCTTCAATGTCCACGAACACTCATTCCGAACATCTAACAGGGTGGGTCTGTGTGGCGATAGACAATCTTGTATGTGGTCGGTAGTCCGCAGTTGGGTACTTGGAAATGGAGGTGCAGTGAACAGCTATTATTATTAAAGTTGGCATGCGTACGGTGTTTCGTTAATCCGATCCAGTTGAGGCAGAATATGTATTCTTGAAATAGTCAGTAACACATAAGAGTAAACATATTACAACAATGGCTACAATACACTACAACGACAGGGATAACCACTTTGATTAAAGTCGGTTTGCATTCAACAGCAACACAACCATTATTACGCTAGGTTACGGTATATTGTTGAATATTTTATGCGCGTAAACGTTTTTGTATCGATTCGCTTAATGCATGAGAGAGTTGACAGCATAGTATATGCCAACATGGTCCACAGTTTGATGCATGTGTACATGTTATTCATTAATTTAGTATTGAATGAGTTATCGGCGTATACATTGGATTGGTCGAATATTCATCTGGAGGTGTTGTCGTGAAAAATAAGCAGACGAATGATAAAACAAGTACAGACGGGGTCATACTTATTAGAGGGACATGTTCTGACAGTAAGTTCTGTTGAACTTATTATCTGAATATTTCATAAGGGAACTACTCGTCAATAAGCCTGTATATTTACATACTAAGTGTAATTATCACTAAATCCAGCATTCCTATTGGTCGGCGCCCACGTGACTAGTTGCAATTATTTCTCGGTGAACGCGCAGCAGGTCATAACTGCAGCCCCATAATTACATCGACGCGTCATCGGTTTCGGAAAGAAGAACGCGCAATGCTTTGGGCGCATTTGGACTCGCGCAGGATTGACTTAATAAATCATCATGGTTCAATATAAATAGCCTCGTTGTTCCTGTTAACTTTGCCAGGGGCGATATATGGGATATTTTGTGATGGTTTTGTCACGATACACTTTTCGATTTAAATACATTTACAAAAGTGGCCTTTTCGCTAAATGTATATAAATATAAGGATTAACTGTCATGTGGACTGTTTTTGTGGAGATGCAACCGCGAGGTGAGTGGTCATAACTTGTGTAAAACCCGAATGTTACATCTCCATAAAAACAGTCCACATGACAGTTAATCCATATATATTTACTAAACACATTTGTTAATCCATACTTGTATTGTATATTTACAGTTGGCGGCGTCTGGACTGTGTGGAAAGAGGGCATATGCAGCGTCACGTGCGGTCAGGGTACAATAGTGCGTACACGGAACTGTACGACACCAAACCCTCAAAGTCTAGCAGAAATATGCATCGGCTCGGAACGAGAGGTTGATCTATGTCAACAACCAGTTTGTCCAGGTGAGCATACTAAATCCATGCAATTATGGTTCATGTTGACGGTTGCCAAATTGGTCAATGGCCAGGTTTGTATGAAACAGGCCAAATTAATTTACAGTTGGCCGGACTTTTTTGCCAAGATATTCCAAGTTTCATTTTAAAAATTATACACGGGTACATCCCAATACGAGGGAAAACGTGTAAGGTCTAACTAGTAAGTAACTACTCCATAACTATATATGACTCAGTTAAATTGTCTCTATTTCACTGCGTGATAGTCATTTCTATCTCGAGGGTGGTTGGTCCACTATATCAACATATTACTATAGCATTAACCAATAGCAACAATAATTCATAAATTTCCATACATAGTTGCTCGATATATGTTCAAATTACAGGAAGCGATACGAATTTTGCCTTATAGGAGGTTCATGTGTGCCATGTAGCAGCCAATTCGCACACGATTGGATAGCGAATGATACGTAATCGGTGTTCACGATTAGATAGCGATTGGTATGCAATCGCAGTTACACGTGCTACGCGATGTTAGGATTGAGGTTAGGGTTATTGGCACAATATCGGAGATATCTGAAGAAGTTTTTTTTTAAAGAGCGTTATCCTAACCTCACACAAGTCCACACACACAATAGAATAAATTGAGTTATGTCGGACAAAGTTGATCACCAGAAACAAAATCATATGTAAATAAAAAAAAAACCTTCTGTTTGTGTGGGGAACTCGAGACAACATACCATTATCTCTTTGCGTGTACATTTTATCAAAAGTCAAGAAGATAACTCTACGACTCCATACCCAACTTGTCGTATCTGAGAATACTCTACTGTGTGGATCAAGAGAGCTTAGCCTTCGCGCGAAAACGAACAAATATTTAAACTCAGTACAGACATACACCATGCATGATAACACAAAGATTCCCGTTATTTTATCCAAACATTCCACATTACATCAATTGCTATGGATTCCGGTTGTATTATGCGGCAGCATTATATTATCCACTATATGTGTAATACTAAATTCCTCCCGTTTATGATTACGTCATGTTAGTATCATGTGTGTATTATTCCATGCAATTTTAGACGCTGCGATATTCACGGTGAACAACCTTGAAACAGGAAATGTCATGTTTCGGGTTAGTGCTGTTGAATATATTCTTGTTCTCATGGAATGTATATCGTTCAGGACATATTTGTATTATGAAGAATGGTAGCTGTGTGTTTTTTTGTACATATTTTATGACGGATGTAAGCGGTTTACATAATTTGTGATTGACTCCCTCCCATGGTGTCTGACGCACGACTGTTATATATGAGCATAATTGTTGCTCTCGCAACAACCAAATCTCAGATTTCATCTGTCCTCCTCTTGTCCTATATAGTTTTTCATCTCTCTCTATCTCTCTGTCTCTCTTTATATATCTCTATATCTCTATATATCTCCTTTCTTTCTATGCCTAATGCTGTCCCGAGCACTATCTTCATCCCTGTCTAACTTTGATAATTCGAAAACCAATATTTTCATTCTGAACCATGCAGCTCCCTCGCTTGTTGGGACGGGGCATGCAGGCAAATGGGGGATACTTCTTGTAAGCCCACGGGCTCGTTGTCTGACCCTCGTATCCATATATTATATATTCTATTCTGCATGTATGTGTTATTTGTATACCATATTACTTCTTTGATTTGGAAATACAAGTCTGTTTACACTAATTACTATATACATACCGCGGGAATAGACCCTAGTCCAGGCCACACGTATACATCTAACAAATAATATATCATACCGGAAATAATACCGGAAATCAATCGTGAAAAGTACGCATACCTGTGGCCAAGACATGTGACCCTGCAGTATACTAGACTCTGTCGTTGTAGTGGTTGGAGTGTGGACGGCCTGGGCGGAGAGTGCATGCTCTGTAACATGCGAACTCGGGACTTTGGTAAGGACACGCAACTGTTCGACTGCTCGTCCAGAAACTGAAAACAACTTATGCATAGGTTCCGATAGAGAAGTTCTTCTGTGTCGAGAAGCGGATTGTCCTGGTAAGTCCGACATAACATGTTATGGGGTAATGGTAATGTGTACTGATAATGAATTTGACTACATTACTTTTTCTCAAGTAATAAACCGTAGTGTGTAATGAATCATATCTTGCACTTCACTAAAACTCATGCAAATCAATTACTTATGCATTGCTCTTTTGAATTCCTTGGTCAATTATATCACCAGTGCCTTCCTGAATATTGATGTTTTCTTATAAGTGGAATTTTAAAACAATACAATGATCATGTGAGTGTTTCTGTACATAACGCGTTGGCCAAAATTAACAACAACAATTTTGAATCAATTGGGAGTAGTGGTGACCACTGGGCCACTGCTTGTAACTTTTGGTTTGTAGCTTGTACGATAAATTACGCACATAATTGTAATTAGGAAACATCTCAATCACAGCGAATTCGAACAGCACTTTGGCTGTATAATATTGGGTGCGTATTCAGAAGTAATAACTATGTAGAAGTTGAATCTGTGGCAATCGGTTGAGTCATCTCTTTGAATACTTTCGAAAGGCCGAGTTTGATTATCGTACGTGGAATTTCGGAAACGTCGATTATCGTACCCGGGATCACGGAAAAGTTGATTATCAGAAGGCGACCTCTATCAGAGATATGTAGTTACCATATTACTTTGCGATTTCCGAATATATAACAAATTAAAATTACTCATTGAAAGTTTGAAACAAATGGTTACGAATCCTTTAGAATATTGATTTATTATTGGTTCGAAGAATACTACTTACATGTATCAAAGCTATGGCGTAACGTCCGCTGGGCGAAATTTGGGAGATCTTGGATTGCGACCATGGACTGATATGAACTGCATACACAAGATATAACAATGGTATCCATGAAGTTACGAGAGATGATATTCCTCTTGTATGAGATTCATACGTTTCTGTAATGTTTTGTTTTTCGTCATTTTAATCCCCGCACCCATCATGTTCTCTTCATCTCGGCCTCTTGGCATTCGCTCCTTCTACACTAAAATGAGCATGTGTTTCGTCTCCGGTGAAATCAAGTAATATCAACCGTGACCTGCGTGTTGTTATATTCACCCTCTAAACTAAATCTTGTTATCATAATATTATATAAATAATAATGTTCAATGTTTTGTTAGATGTACATGTATTGGTGGTAGAATAAACACTGTTTGAACCAAATTGAGATATCTTTTGTTAAAATTGTTTGAAATTTGACTTTAACGATTGTTATCTAAAGCTTGTTATTCATGTACACTACATCGATACGTTTCTACATTCTACACATTTCAACAGTAATTGATGGCGGCTGGTCGGCTTGGACAGAATCGAGCCCGTGTGGTGTAACTTGTGGAACTGGAAAACGTTTCGATAACCGAACGTGTTCAAACCCAGAACCACTGAATGGCGGAAAGCCATGCGATGGACCTTCCAATAGAACCGTTGATTGCACAGAGCAGCCATGCCCGGGTAAGTGTTATATTAGATGCTATTTCCCTTGTTGGATTCACGAAACTCAACAACATATTCAACGAAACACTTCTGAAGACATTTGTAGTTAAAACCGTTCCAATGTTTTGGTCATGCACGCATTGGGGCAAAACATGTTACTGTTACAATACCGTTGGAATATATCGGATATAAGAACATTTGTAGTTAAAACCAGTCCAATGGTCGATCTTATATCCGATATATCCCAATGGTATTGTAACAGTAAAAAAATTTGCCCCAATGCGTGCATGACAAAAATAATGCATTTGTAGTTCCAATGGTCGATCTTATATTCCAATGGTATTGTAACAGTAACATGTTTTGCCCCAATGCGTGCATGACAAAAATAATGCAGTTATTTCCCCTGTACATTTGCTGCAGATCCTGTTGAATATATCTCTGTCTCAAAATTATGTGTTTACAGCTGGGAGTAGATACAGACATGTTCATGGAGTATATACACTATCTGACTGCAACATTATTGGTAATCGTTAACCCTCCGTACAACATGAATCTAATTTCGAAATCTTCTTTTCATTTCCATAGTAATTTCTTCGCCACACGAATGCATAATCGTCGATAGTCGTTTGTATTTACAATCTGATGTCACTTTCCACAACGTAATTCGACAAGGATCCTGCTTTTAGAAAATATTATCAGCAATCAATAAATTAGTTTATTACTCACGACCTACACCCAACATATATAGGTAACACTAGCATATACATTTCAAGTCTGACATGGGTTAAGGGACATCGCAATGTGCCATTTCCATCGATACATGATCATTTCGATAAGAAACGAAAATTTGTCCACGCTCATTGAAGTTACCACACTTGAAGCAATGAACACTCATACTGAGTCCGTGCATCCATAACATTAACTGATTGAACGCCAGCCTCCTGGTGGATTGCGTCGCCCGGCGGCCAGCCTCCCTGTGGCGACGTCATGACGCCCATCACATCAAACTTTGATGTTCGTTGCTTCATTTTCGCTAACACATTGTGCGTAATATTTAACACCAATAATTTCTTATCTGCGCACATATATAAACCAATTGGACCGTCTTCACTACAACAAGTATCTTCACTGCAACAAGTATCCAAAACAAGCGATACACATGGATGATCAGCTGACTAGCCAGTGATTTCACACCCGAGATTATGACATCAAACCACGTAGGCCTATATATATATAGATGGGAATTGAATTTGAATTATTTGAATATTATTTATTAATTTTATAATTTACAATGTGCAGGTTGTTATTTGAATCGTTAATAGCAATGATTAAAATTCACATACCATGGTTTGGAGCAATAAAATTATATAACCAACGGTTTCTACGATCTCATTTCCGTCACATGACAAATCCTGACGAAGCCATGAAACATTTCATAATGATCCGTAAATCGGCGCCGTCTTCTCACTTCACACGTTCAGCATGCCTCTAGTTAACCGTGAATTATGTGACAAAACTATCAGAATGGTTAATATATAAGAAATAGATAATATCACGAAGAATGTTTGGATAATAGTTTTCAATTAGCAGACGATATATTGCATATGGGTACAGGGAACGCAAACAGAGCATTCGGCAACGAAAAGGACGGGACGTAAATCTGGGCGACGAGATATCTCGTCGCCGGCGTGCAACGTCATGACGTTCAATTATTTAATATAAGTGTACAATATAATTGTATGTAATATAAGTGCACAATATAAATTTATGTTTATATATTATGCATGCGTGCACATATATTATATATATATACTAGAAGGTGACCCGACTTCGTCCGGGCTATTCAAAAACCAAATTTCAAGTCGATAGCTCCACCCGTTTCCTAGATCTGGTCTGCGCATGCGCGAAGCTGGTGTCGCACGTGCTCGGCGACCCGATAAAATTCGTATCCGGGGCAAGATACATTCACATACCAAATTTCAAGTCGATAGCTACACCCGTTTGCGAGATATATAGCCCAATGTCATTTGCGGATACCTCGGCCGGTGATGAGTTAACGCGACACAGTCAAATGCATCGGCAGGGTGAGAGTTAACGTAATCTAACTTTATGACCTCTGACGACGTCATAGAAATTACGCATTGATTTTATCCCGATAAAAGCATCGGACCACTTGTACCTAATAATTGAGGCAGATAACTAAAACGGATACATACATATTATATATCGTTGGAAAGAGGACACGCCACAGATTCTAACCGTGCAAATTATATGACTGGCAATTTATTATTCGCGCTATATCGAATCGATTTGTGAGCACCGAACTGAAATATATTAGCGCAAAAACGGCGTAAAAACAGATTTGACCTCCGCACGTGAAAAGTTGACCTCGCACGGACAAATAAATATGCCTATGTTCGTCTCCGGCCGAAAACACATCCAAATACCAAATTTCATCGAAATTGGCTTAGTCGTTTTTGAGTCCATCGATTTCAAACACACACACACACACACACACACACACACACACACACAAACAAACACACAGATCTTTCAAAATATATAATAGATATGTATATATAGTGTATATTATATACCAACCCTGATATATATTCATAATCTTGATATGCATGTACCAGTGTCTAGTCTATAATGTTATAGATATATCTCTAAGAATGTTATTTATGTATAAATATATATTCAATGTATTAAAACATTTATACACTATCATGTGTACGTGTGTATCGGTAATGTTCTTTTACAAGTTAAACTATCGACTGTCCAACAAAGGTTAGCTGAATTATTCGGCCATTTCTCGATTTAGTTAATAAATGAGCATCGTGGGTGTGTGTTGTTGGGGTATACGGCGTTATGATAGTTTCAGGCATATTGTGTGAACCGCGGTTCTCGATACGTTTGCCCGCGATAATCAGACCCCCGTACCCCACAAAAGCACATGCAAACCAACGGCATGCATTTCTTATATTTATATAGTTTTTTTGTGATTATTCGCATAAAAAAACTGAGTGTATTCTTTTTCATTTTAACAAGTTTGAGACTAGTCCACGCAGAACATTAAGTCAGCCCAATATAAGCAATTAGCAACGATAACGTGTTCTATATAACTAACTGCCTTCAGGTTCAGTTCGGCTGAACTTTGAAAAGCACGGTTGATTATATTGCTTTGTCTGTGTGTTATTGAGGTATGACACAGGTGACCCAATTGACAGTTGACCAATCACCGAACACGATTTAGTATAACATAGACGGGCTACGTTAATATTAACTTCTAACATTCGCAGAGCTTTTGGAGATAAGTCTCCTCTTCGATCTCATGTCGGTTATCGCGAAGTTTCTGAGATGCGTATTCCGGTCGAACTAGCTTTAAAATCGGCATGTTCGGCAGAACGAGTAGATTGCGACCAAAGGGAGCTAACAATACTTGAATACTAATATCATGAACATACAGCGTGTCGATAACAAAATTGGCTTGCAACCCATCATCCAACATAATATAAAACACAAGGTTCATGTACCTTGGCGTCTCGTTGCGATGATAAAAGAATTCATTATACGTCTCTGCCAAATTTTATGGCATCGACTATTCAGGTCCATGTGTGCATAAGCTATGAATCAAAACAGTTAGGTGATTGTATAGTGCAACCGATGTTTAAGTGTTTTCGTCATTACCATCGGAAACATATCAGGTGATTTAAAATGACATGTATATATATGTACGATGCAGTAAAGAGAATATAAATAATTGATACCAAAACCGATTGCACGTGTAAGTTTCTTTGAGGCAGTCCATGTGCAAGAAATGTTGCTAACCAGGATACGGCTCGGTGCCGTCCAGAATATTCTGAGTCGTTTACACATGTATTTGAGGAATTAGAACATAAATTGTAAGATAAACCGAAATCCACTATGATTATATACATGTATTCAAACTAACATTCATGTGTACACTGTATATTGCAGTTGACGGAGGGTGGGCGCCATGGGAAGATACCTGCATACAAACAAACTGGTGCCGAGGAATACAAAAACGTACCCGCAACTGTACTAATCCAAAGCCGAGCGGCGATGGAAGTCCGTGTCAAGGCAGCGATCACGATATAGCATCATGTGACAAGTTTGTGTCGAAAGAACAAGGTTAGTATGCATACACATATGTATTGTAACAGCCCGTCGGATGGGGAGGTCGTCACCCGTGAAGTAAATTGATACTGTATGCCATCAAAACTAGAAGTGTTACATATAAAATGTCCGATATGAATGTGTTGTAGTCAGATACATCTCATTTTGATTTGTATTAGGTCACTAATCTACTGACGAGTCATTATAAAATAGTCATTGCGAGTCATTATACATACAACATTATGAAAATGTATTCATATCCATGAAAATATTGATTTTAGCCCAAAATATAATATGATAGTATGCAAGGCATATATAGAACGACCCCGACGGACAATGCGAATGATCGGGAAAATAGTCGGTGCACTATAGTCATGTATATTACAGGCCTATACGCATGTCAGCGACGCGAATGCTTGATTGATAATGTAGATCGTTTTGGATGCCAGTGGACTTCAATAATTATATATGCCTTCATATAGCCTTTGGTAATAAAAGCCTCTATATTGCAAGTAAGCGAAGACGGCATGACACGTTCAGTCATGTCTGGATTCTGGCCGCAGTGACAAATGACGTTTTGACGTAATGACGCCGTAACTGCCTTCAGTTAGCTAACAAATGAAACTGATATAATATGATATATTTATAATAACTTACTGTTTATAAATAAATAAATAATTCAGTTATCCATTGCCACATATCGGAAGTTGCGAAGTAGAAAATTCGTTCATTGCTGATTCCGTGATTTTGTGAAATCATTACCGGAAGTCACGTGATTTTTTCGCGAAAATGTTGTGTGAATAAACATTTCTCCTTCACGGTATACTGTAATTTATGTGTGACGTCACAATTACGCGCGCCCACCTGTTACCTATACACGACCCGAGCTCTGGCGCACAAGCGCGCCGAGCGGGGTCGTTATAACATCATTTGTCCGGATTTAATCGTCATAAAATAATGGCATTAATATTAGAAATATGCGCAACACAAACATCGGCACTGAAGTGGAAATTGAAGGACACTACATAACAATTGTGTTAAAGTATGGAGATGAATTATAGTTGTGGCTAATTTTAGTGATTATCGTCATTGTAATATTACGTTAGGAGTTGTGAGAAATTTAGATAATACAATTGAAGATGATTGAATTAAAGAAATTATTGAAAATGTTTTAGACTGTATAATTTGTAAAATCTAGCATAACATTTTAAATTTAGAAAAAGATACTTGTTTCAATTAGGTGAATAAATATAAATTACGATTTAAATTTCTAGTGCATATATACAATGATGAATATTATAAAAACGTTTTATGTGATGGTAGAAACAAACTGCTAGCATAAAATGTATAGCAAGTATAACACGCTGTTGATGCTACTCAGACATTCACATCGTGTAATGTCGCACACTGTGGAAGGACGACACATTCAATGATCTCGCTAAACTATCATATTTCACAATCATATGATATTACCTAATGTGAAGAATTTAATAATGTTACTATCGAAAACAATCTGACGATCGGTTCGAAAAAGTTAGGTAAGCGAAGACAGAAGATGATAAATACGAATATCAAACAGAGGGAAAACATCACAAATAAAATAAAGACATTTAGGACAACAAATATTGGCCATTACAGTTAACCGGAGATGACTTTCCAATTATCTCACAAGAATAGAATGCAAGTTAAAATTTACCCAGCGATAGCGGGTTAGGTTTAACTGGTCACGAGAGAACATATGTCTAGATAGTTGTGTATCAAAACACTTCTAGTGTCTCATCATTTCTCTAGCATCTGGCAATTTAAGATAACTAACTCGTTGTAGTAATGACATAGCGTAGTCCCACCAACATACTAGATAAGCGAGTAATGTTCACCAACACCTTATCATGATAGCAGGACAATTTAACCATGAATGACCCAAACCTGACATGGACTTTGGTGTTCCGTACCAGGATTTCTTATATCAGCCATCTGTGGCTTAATCACACATAGTACTAAGTGGGAGAATGTGTTATTCATTTTAATATGTTTTAGTATATTAACTTATGTCACAACAATAAAATAGGATGTGAAATTTCTGCCTGCAGATTGCGTTGGTAGTAACAAAGTATGGCTGAGTCATACCCAACTCTGCGTATATATCAGTACGGATACGAAATACCACATGGCTGCTGTAACTGCATGCGAAGAAATGTGCGGGCGACTTATACAAATATGTAATTCGTCCATGTTAGATGATCTTCATGGTCGACTGCCAAGTAAGTATCAGACGTTTATCTAATTGAACTGCGAGCCGGAAATTTGACATTTGATACCGAACGTCATGTCGTGGGGGGTCTATAAATTATATAAAGACAACCAGAATACTTTTGGGGTTTTATCTCACATTATAAACCAGATACATCTTGATCTATATTTTCGAATGGCTGTATGTCTGTTTTTATGTGTGTATGCCAACTACATAAATTAGCAGTGGACCATTTAGAGAGCTGACATTGGATCTGCCTTGGGGAAAAGCTTGGCGTGGAACACATGATTGTTGCAGCTTACTTCGGCATGACCGTTTGAAGATTCTGACAATTAACTTTTTTGCAGAAAAAATATACATTGACTCACAACAAAAGAAACAACATATGAACTATAGGGCAAACATAGCGCTAACAAACCAACTAGAATCACTTCACATACGGTTATTGCAGACCGACAGGAGGCCATATTCGTCATCCCAAGTATAAACCTTTGAATTTAAACCGGGGTTAAAACCACACTGTTTGTCCAATAAAACCAGAGTCTAAGGGTGCGTTTGGTGGCGTTTGGTGACCAGTTGATTGACATATCTGATCAAACTCCCATTCACACAGTGTATAAATGCGGACCGGTATAATGTTTCTTGACAGGCCTTCAATCAACATGAATTTATAAATGCCTATAAAACGCATCGGCTATATTCATTGCTCGACCCAATTGAAACCCGCAGTTCAGAAAAAAACTGATTCTTCATCACTTGCATGACACCATACCTCTCCATATATGATCGTCAATTTGAAGGCCGTAACCGTTCACCATGTCGGGAAACACGTGTGTGTATTTTTTCGTGCACTTTTCATCCATGTACACGTACTATTGACCTTTCAGCTGCCATAACTTGTTTATGCTGATCTTTGGTTAGGGCGTAAGGGAAATCATTCTACTAACATGTATTTGGTATATTATAACCCACAGAGTTTCAGTTACGTACTCTATCGAGATTCGTATTTTATGCGTTGTTTTGCACAGTTTGTGATATTATTATACTCAACGCTATGTTTACACTACTACTTTCCTCACAACATCATGAAGGAAGCGGTGATGGACACACAAGTGAAGTTTAGTAATATTTATCCAAAAATAAGGTCGGTTGATCGTCATAATTTTAAATGTTATTGTGAAATTACCTGGTATTTGTCAGTTATTGAGGAACATTCTCTATTTCCACAGCATTTGCGAAAATATGTTACTGATCTCCATAGTTAAAACTCAAATTGATGTACACGTAAAAGTAAAACATCTTAATGGCACAATATTTAACTTGAAATTGCCCAGTCACTTGCAAGCACAGCTTTTGTTTTAACAGGTGAATCCATACGCCGCGAAGATATATCAATAACAGCTAGTTGGGATCGAATCCTTCAAGACAACATCAGATCCCGTAATAACTGTACGCGATGACTTATAGTCGCACATTTTTCGATGAATTTTGACAGCATGATGCATAACACTGAATATACAGTTATCACCACAATTAGTATCCATATCAGTGGGTCAGCCAAAGATAGTTTGATAAGAACATTCAACCAATAGTGCACTCCCGGCCCGTAAATTGTCGTAATAACTTGGCGATAAAATGGCGAATGGCGACAATGTCTAATACACACACATTTCAATGAAAATGATGAACACTTCTATCGGTCCTATACAAACTATTCGAGTCCATTCTGTTGAGCCGTCTTCTTCAAAGTCACCAAATGAAACGATTTCCGAATGCACAACAAATGGGTTTTCAGAAAGGTATCAGCTGTTCGATGACGTCATTCGTTCTCACGGAATCTGTATCATATGCCAAAGACAATAACTCCAATTTATATGTTGCCTTCCTTGACCCCAAGAAAGCTTTTCATAAAGTATGGCACACTGGCCTCCTGTACAAATTCATTCAGCTCGGATTTTCGCCACACCTTGTCAGTTTGTTGGAAAACATCCATTCGGATGTGACTAGCAAAGTACTATATGACGGCCGCATGTCGCAAAGTTTCAAAATACTGCAATCTACTCGACAATGTGGCGTTCTGTCTTCATAGACGACCTACTTAACGAACTAGTAACTTCTCCATACGCACTAAGAATCTGCAATATCCGATGTGGCGCTCCTACTACTGCCGATGACATCGCCCTTCTGTCGCTATCGAAATCCGGTCTCGACTCCTTGTTGAACATATGTGTGAAATATAGCAGGCGGTGGCGATTCGAATTCTCCTCCACGAAGAACAAAATTGTTGTATTCAACGAGAATAAAAACTCATATGACCGATCGGGAAGGACATGGAGGTTGGGCAATCAAACTATTCAGGAAGTTACAGAATGTGCCCATCTTGGTTTAATTCAGGACAAGTTTGCGAACCAGGTCAATTCCGCCTCTGCTGTGTCGACAAAAATGAGGAATAACTTTCTCAATATCATGGGTAAAACACTTATGAAATCCAATACACCCATCACCATGACAAATGTCCTCAAACCTGTTGTTCTACCGAGAGCTCTCTGCCGTGTCGAGATGGTTCCTTTTTATCAAAGTTCCGCCATCACCATTATGAACAAAGCCGCCAGAACATGTTTCAAATACGCACAATCCCTCCCAAAACGAGCGTCAACTAGGCTATCGCTAGGTCTTCTTGGATTTCTACCAATTGAATATCAACTGCATATCAAAAAACTTTGCTTCCTGGGACGTCTTATCCATCTACCGTTCGGCCATCAATTACCATTACGACTGTTTCTGCTGAAAGCACACCTGTACATAATATACAATCGCTCCAGTGGTTTTGTACAGGAAATGTTCTCCATATTAGCCAAATACGATCTTTTGAACTATTTGAACGAATATCTGGACATTGGGGTCTTCCCAAAACTGTCAACGTGGAGGCAGCTGTCAGGGGAACGTTCATTTCCTCGTGGCAGACCAAAGTTTCGTCCGATCCATCGTTGCGAATTCTGTGGAAAGTTCACCCTAATCCCCTATCAAACTGTGAAGTCTGGAAACTTCTTCATGGAAACGCTCACATGTTGAAATATCTCAAAAACTTAGTACTGCTTCTCAATAGGACTACCTATGCCAACAATTTAGTGTGTCATCTCTGCAGCGAAGTGTACTCGAACGAAATCGACCACGCCATGTTCGTATGCTCTTCACCAGCCGCACTCATTATTAGAAACTCTTTTTGGGAAGCGATTATCTCTCGTTTCGGCATACCCGAATATTTTCACCTTGCGCCGTTAGCCAGAGATGACCTGGTAGCAACACTCCTCGGATGTTCTCTGGAAACCCTAACAGAACACATATCTCACTGCCTCAAGGAACTAGTACTATATTCTGCGAAGTTCCTGTACGTTTTCCGCACAATGATAAGGAATGGCGTACAGCAACCCGTGTCACGTCCATTGTAATTATCTTCTCAAAACCCACGCATGTTGTAACGACTAACTTTCATATATGTTGGACAAATAAGATTTTCCTGCAACAAAAGCTGCAGTGAACATACAAATGCAAATATTCTTCACTCTCGTGGTTTCCAACACCTCTCCATACTTGTACATAACGGCCCACCACACTGACCAGGGGAGCCCACTTTAATCCAACTGTATGTATATGTCTCAAGACAACATCAGATCCCGTAATAACTGTGCGCGATGACTTATAGTCGCACATTTTTCGATGAATTTTGACAGCATGATGCATAACACTGAATATACAGTTATCACCACACTTAGTATCCATATCAGTGGGTCAGCCAAAGATAGTTTGATAAGAACATCCAACCAATAGTGCACTCCCGGCCCGTAAATTGTCGTAATAACTTGGCGATAAAATGGCGAATGGCGACAATGTCTAATATACACACATTTCAATGAAAAATGATGAACACGTGATGAATCGGTCTGTGTAATTGTTGTACGTGTAAGTTGGAATTGTAAATATGTGATCATCCGTCACTGGGCGGCTTCAGTTCATTGTTTACGGTGTTGTTGTTGTTGTTGTTGTTGACATTGAAGCTCTCGTGAATGACTCTGGTGACAATCAGAACACTGTCAACTGGATTGAATACTTCAGGTTAAAAACAACACTGTCCATATTCTAATAGCTGTTGCTGTCATTGTTGATATCATTGTCACCAGTGGTTGACATCGAAGCTCTTGTTAATTGTACCTGTATCATCTTGTGTCAGTAAATGTGTCAGTGCACACTGCACACTGAGACGAATGAGGAGAAGTCATAGCCGATAGCTCGAAGAGGCAGCTCGGAGACAACCCAGAGGTCATAGTTTAGTGAAAATACCAATGATTAAGCCGGTTGTGAAGACAGACAGTCTTCACATTAGTTCACAACTGTACAAGTCGGATTCCCACCCAAATAAAAAAAACAACAGTTTGTACAGCGCCCGCGATGCAATAGGCGAAACGACAAAAGAACATTCGTTAGTGATAAAGACACTGCGACGTAATTTAATTACGGACGCAAGATAATACGGATTCGCATTTCACAGAATACTGAATACAATTAAACAATTAATAATACATATCAAATGTCAGCAGAGTCAGATTATGTCAAACTGTATGGAGTCACTATCGTATATAATTTGGTCACCGATAAATATACTATTGAATTTTGACGGCATGAACTTTGAATCACGAAATTGTTTAACTTAGACCATGTTCAGGGCATATAAAACAACGGTAGTTCACCGTAAAATGATGAAACTATATGGGACCGTCGAAATACGACGACCCGACACCATCAAACCGACAATATGTTTGACAGTGTATTACACGACCCCCTTCAGAAATACATCCAATCATATTGTTACCGAAACCCTAATACTATTAAGTAGAAAGAACGTTTCAACTCTGGAAAAGGAAAACAAATAATAAATATTTCCATATTCAGTATAAAGGTTATGTCCCTATTTAGTCTCTCCCGAGGCTTCCACGGACGAATTATACATATTTCACCGTGGGGTGTTGAATTATATATTTTAAATCTAATTTGTCGCATATATGCATGTAATATACCACTTATCCATTATCATACGATATATAACTGTAGTAGTGTCATATATATGGCAAGCAAGTACCCAATCTACACGCATTCGCACATATTTTATTATTTTCGTGTGTTGATACCTTATACACTTTACATATACATCCCAAATGACGATGAGTTAAATTGAGTGTTTATTGCCGCTACACCATTATCTTAATTGTATTTGACAGGTTCATATTACTTCATAGACGGGAGCGATGAAGGAATGGAGGGGTTTTGGTATTTCTCCGATGGTAGTCCCTTGTGGGCAAACTGGGCGAGCGGTGAGCCCAACAACGGAGCCACTGCTAACTGCGCGCTGATGACCAACAGTTACCAGTACCTTGACGAATATTGTTGGAGATCCGTCACACATAATTATATATGTGAGATCTTAAGGGGATAATTAAAACACGCGATAGTCTCGTTGCATCTGAACTGAATAAATTATACACATGTACATGGATATGATATTGGACACCTTTCCCATTATGAACTAATACCAATAGTAAATATTAGTAATGAACTACTGCTGATGAGACGATACATACCTCATATTCTTGTATTCATTCGATATGTGGCTCTTAATGGATAAGACACCACGCTAGTGTTGTCTTGCCAACTCATCAACGAATCAACATTCGAGCACTCAACAACATGCAATTAAGTCCGAGTTGTGCAGATGCTCAAATTAATGTATGTTGATTGCTTAACAATATAACGCAAGCGCAACTTTCGTAAACAGTACATGGAATTGTGGAAATGGGGGTGGGGGTGGCATGCGAACGACATACGATATAATCCGGTGTACTAATGTTCCTTTAATAATACCAAAATATTCAGACTTTGGACCATGAATAAACTATACAGAATACATTTTATCGTTCCATTACCAGCTCAGTACTCCATTAATTTACCTCATCGCGTTCTTGGCTTGACGATATAGTGTCTTATCTCAAAAGTTAAACTTTAGCAAAACATACCTTATTTCTAATGTCATGAGAAATACTCGGAAAATATACTGTCGAACGATACCTCATCAAGTTGGCTGATGTAATATCGTGGGTAAATTTCCAAATTTAGAGTTCATTTTTGTTTAAACGGCTTGGCGAATATAGTGAGAGTCTTGAATAATGAATCGCATATAATCATGACTCGTCTAGGATAGATCATCTCACTCGTGCATTCATAATTAAGAAGGTTAGTCTTGATTTGGGAGTTACTAACTCTACTCACTCGTGCTGCGCAGTCGCGAACAGAGATATTAACTTCCAATCAAGACTAACGTCACCCTTCTTAATTCTGAAGACACTCGTTGAGATGATATATCAAAATACGTAGTTCACTATGCTAAAGGTGTCCATTATCTGATTACACAAAATATATTGCGTTGTCGGAGAGAAAAAAACCCCGATGGAACGATAGCGGTCCAGTTAGTTATTTGGTTGAATTTATATGTGTTTTATTCAAACAATAATTTAAATTACAACAGAGCATCAAATAATTCAAAGAAGTAAGGTGTAATTATTGTGAGGGAGTGGCAAAACCATGATTGGCTGTATTCCTGTCATCCGCGGTGTCAATTGAACAAATAATTCAAATAATCTTGACTGTCAAAACTAAAATGTCAGATCGCGCGATTTTAATTTTTACTTCTGTAGTGTCGTATAAAACAATAAAATAATGTGTTTTTCTCATAAGCCAGAAGAGAAGTGAATATAAACTTGTGTATTTGATAACGACTGTGATACAAAGGATTATCACCTAAAGGTAATAGTATATATCAATGATGTAGTCCGGGAGCTAATAGGGGTACCCTTGCACCCCCCCCCCCCTGGGACTTAACTTCACCCCACTCATTTTGTTCCTTATTATGTCCTTCAACTTTTAAGCAATGTTAACAAGAAAAAAAAGTGGCCGTGTAGACTCCAGACAAGATGGCGTCCATCATGGCCGCCGTTTTCCAGACCAGACCCTTAGTCAGTTTTATGCAAATTATAGCGGGAAAATCTGGTAAAATGTACACAAATGTATATATTTTCGTGAAGCTAAGTAAGACATAATGACACTTTTTTGAGCCAAAACTGAAACTCACCATCCAAGATGGCCGCCAAAATGGCCGCCGGAAGTTGAAAATATGACATTTTTTCACATATATCTTCTAGATCAATTCATGCTGTTTGAAACTGGTTGAGTAATGCAACTTTATTTTGTGTTTTGTATATTAATTGATCTTTAGAGCAATTAAACATGCAATTATTGGGGTCATAACCCATTCCGATCCCTAAAAAAATCGATTTTACAGAATGTGGTATAAAATTTCACAAAAAAATAACGATTGGGATTCTAGTCATATTTCAACAAGAAATGAACAGAACTTTGTAATGTAAGTGAGGCATATCATTACCAATAAAATCCAAGTCACTGGAACCAAAATTCTTACTTTGGCTCAAAATGGCTGACAATATGGCCTCCAAAATATGGAAAATGGTAAATATTACACCAGCGTGTCCTGCAATCGCTTACAAGTTTTGGTTGATGTATAAAATTGGTTATTCTGCATTCTATACATTGAATACTAACATGTCTGATGCACCATAGTTAATTGTTACTATTGTCACCACTGACATCGTCAAAAATATTGGACTTTTCTCTCAAAAACTTGACATAAATATTGGCAAAAATTCACTTTTCAGGTTTGGACCATTTTTTCAGGTAAAATATAACTATCTTTGGATTGAAAGGTGTTTATTGTTTTGGTCTATCTTAAGTGTGTCACACTACGATGTTTATAGACCAAACTGCTCAAGATGGCTTCCAAAATGGCAACCAAATTTGTAAAATGTTAATGTTTTACATATATCCCGAACATTCTCTGCATTATCCGAAAAGGTACAAATTGTGACTCACTTGGTTATTATACGTGTTAGTTAATTAACTGACAACTACATGTTCTATTCTGGTTGTCCCAGTTCCGTATGGGGCATGACAAATTCATTTTAAAGTATGTAATTTGGCCGAGAACCTCTTTTGTAATTTTGGCCATATTTATTGAAAGGAAATGGGCAGAACTTTGAGACAGAACTGAGATGGACCATAATCTTTGGCTATATTCTGGTCCATTATGATAAAAAAAAATATGTCAACAGGATACAGTGTGGATGCAAAGATCGTAGCCAGGGAGTTACTCTATGATCATAACTTTATGTGAGGTGAATAGGTATACAGGGAGTTATTGTATGTCATGACTGATGTGAGTAGGTATACAATGAGTGACTAAATGGTTATGAGTGGGTTGTCCATGGTAAGATGCATCTAGGTATACAGGGAGAGGTCATGGTCAGGTGAATCGATATGCATGGAGTGACTGTATGGTGTATGTCTGTGTATATTCAGTACGGGTGCACCCGGTGTGCCTGTATGGTCATTGGTGTGGTGTATGGATATCGTTACTTGGTCATCTATGTGTTGATTATGAATATATGGAGTGACTGTAAGGTCATGGGTGGGGTGTACATGTGTTGTCTGTATGATCATGGATGGGGGGGTGGATAAATAGGGAGTTATTTTATGGTTACGAGTAATGTGTATAGGTATACATGGAATGACTGTACGGTCATGACTGGATATGAATACCTGGAGTAAGCTGGGTGGACATTATCGAGCGTGTGGGTATAGAGGGAGTGTCCTTGTGGTAACGGTGGGATGTATATTTATATATCTCGTGGATGTATTATCATTGGTGGGTGTATAGGGATTAGCTGTATTATCATGGATGGCGTGTATGACTATACAGTGAATTGCTGAATTGTCATGTGTAAGGTGTATATGCAGGTATGGATTGTTTGAGTGGTAGTGTGTGCGGGATTTTTGTATATATGGAAGGGCTGAATGTCCATTAGTGGGGGTTACATGTATACTTGGAGTGAATCTATGGTCTAGGGTGGGCTGCATATGTATATCGAGTGGTTATATGACTATGTGTGTCGAATAGGTATACATGTAGTGACTGTATGGTTAATGGTGAGATGGGTACATGTAGGTATACAAGTAGTGACTGTACGATCATAAATGTAATTGACATCTATACAGGGGCTGATTAAATGGTCATGTGTCAGGCGTATGAGTGTACCTGTTTGGTGACTCGTGGCGGTATGGTCATGTGTAGGTTATACCAGTATACATACGTGTTGCTTTATTGTCATGGGCGAGGGATATGTGTATATAGCGAGTGGCTATATGGCCATGGATGGATGAGGTGCATATGTATACATGGAGTGACTATTCTGACATCTATGTGGTGTATTCGTATATCTTGAGTGGCTATTCGGATGTAGTGTGACAAATAGGGATACAGTGAGTGACATGGCCAATGTTGAGGTGAATATGTATACAAGGATTGACCATGATCATGTATGAATGTTTTTAATAGGTACACACGGGGTGACTATATGGCCATAGGTCATGTGAAGGAGTATACCAGGTGACTTGGTGTGGGTATGTGTATGAAGCGGATGGCTATATGGCCATTGGTGAGGTGCATATGTATACCGGAGTGACTTTGTGGTCTTTGTTGTGGTGTTGATGTATATATTGCTAGTCTATTTGACCATGCATTTGGAGAATATGTATACAGGGGACGACCTTATGGCCAATGGTGAGATGAATGGATATACAAGGAGTGACTATATGGTTATGGGTTATGTTTAGGAGTATACCCGGTGTTCCTGTATTGTGATGCGTGGCTGTATGGTCATCCGTGGTCATGGTGTGTACATGTATACAGTGGGTCACTATATTGTTATGTCTGTGGCGTTTATGTATATATGTAATGACTGTGTGATAATGGGTGGCTATCGCTTTCCACGATATGACTCTCGGACATGACCTCTCTATTGATTAACATATCCTTGAGTTATTGTGGAAAGCGATAGCCACCCAAGATACACATGTACAACCCACTCCATGTGTACATAAACACCACACAAATGACAACATAATCACCCACTTTATACACGTACACCTGATCATACAGCCATACTTGGTTATATCCGTACATACCACACATGAAGATACAGCCATGAGTCACCATGTATGAACACCAGGTATACACCTACACCCGACACATGACCATATAGTCACTCTATGTATACATATTCACTACATTCACGATCATACATTCACTCATTGTATAAATATTCACCTCACCATGGACCATACAACCACTACATTTATACCTATTCGCCATAGCCATGACCATAGAGTCAATCCAGGTATACATATGCACATCACCAATGGTGAGCCCTTACAGATATACCAATACCCGCACATACGACAACTCATAAGTTCCATTCTTGCCATACTCATACACGCCATCCATGATCATACATCTACTCCCCATACACCACAAATGATAACACATCCACAACATATATAAATATACGTCCGACCGTTACCAACAAGGCACTCCCTATGTACCCACATTCATTCATGACCATACAATAACTCCCTTTATACCTATTATCCTCATCTATGATCATAGAGTAACTCCCTGATTGCCATCTTGGCTTCTACTCTGTATCCAGTTGATAAATGTTTATCACAATGGGCCAGAATACCCACATATCATGGTTCATCTCAGTTCCGTCTCAAAGTGCTGCCCATTTCCTTTCAATAATATGGCCAGAATCACAAAAGAGGTTCTTCGCAAAATTCCATACTGCAACTTTAAAATGAATTTGTCATGCCCCATACGGAACTGAGACAAACACAATAGAACGTAGTTGTCAGTTAATTAACTAACACGTACAATAATCAAGTGAGTCACAATTGGCTGCCTTTTTTCGGATAACGCAGAGAATAATGTTCGGGATATGTTAACTTTTAACTTTTTACAAAATTGGTTGCCATTTTGGAAGCCATCTTGAGCAATTTAGTCTATAGACACCGTAGTGTGACACATTTAAGATAGACCAAAACAATAAACACATTTGATACCAAAGATAGTTGTATTTTACTTGAACAAATGGTCGAAGCATGAACAGTGAATTTTTGCCGATATTTATGTCAAGTTTGTGAGAGAAAAATCCAATATTTCTGGTGATGTCAGTGGTGACAATAGTAAAAATGATCCATGGTACATCAGTCATGTTAGTATGCAGTGTATATAATACAGATTAGCCAATTGTATACATCAACCACAACTTGTAAGCGATTGCAGGACACCCTGGGGCAATATTTACCATTTTCCATATTTTGGCGGCCATTTTCGCAGCCATCTTGAGCCAAGGTAAGATTTTTGATTCCAGAGAGTTGGAATATTCATAGCTAATGATATGCCTCACTTACATTACAATGTTCTTTTCATTTCTTGTTGAAATATGACTAGAATCCCAATTGTGATTTTTTTGTAAAATTTTGTACCGCATTCTGTAAAATCGAATTTTTGAGGGATCGGAAGGGGCTAGGACCCCATTAATAGCATATTTAATTGCTCCAATGATCAGTTAATATACAAAACACAAAATAAAGTCATACTACTCAACCAGTTCCAAACAGCATGAATTGATCTAGAAGATATATGTGAAAAAATGTCATATTTTCAACTTCCGGCGGCCATTTTGGCGGCCATCTTGGATGGTGAGTTTCAGTTTTGGTCCAAAAAAGTGTCATTATGTCTTAGCTTCACGAAAATATATACATTTGTGTACATTTTACCAGATTTTCCCGCTATAATTTGCATAAATCTGACTAAGGGTCTGGTCTGAAAAACGGCGGCCATGATGGACGCCATCTTGTCTGGAGTCTACACGGCCACTTTTTTTTCTTGTTAACATTGCTTAAAAGTTGAAGAACATAATAAGGAACAAAATGAGTGGGGTGAAGTTAAGTCCCAGGGGGGGTGCAAGGGTACCCCTATTAGCTCCCGGACTAATGTGTCCAGCGATAAATAGTTATTTGTGTATCCGGTAAATAAAGTTTTGGAGGATACGACTTTTTAAAAGCACACCTTCAAGGTGGTGCGAGTCTGGGCATCACGGAGTTGTGCTATCCGTGGAGACAGTTTAGTTTCACTTCTGTTCATATTAATTCAACACTGAATTGCTGTTCCGAGTGTTTTCACTTTGAGTTGCATTGACGTACACATATATCACCTCATGCACAGTCTTTCAAAGTTTTCAAAATCCAACTTTAATTGCGGAATGGAAAGCGATGTAATTACTGTTATCATCTAGACTTATAATTATGTTTCACATATCATGTCCACTATATCCTATATTACTGCGCCACTCACACGTTTTGGGAATTTGACAATTCTGTGATGGAGCAAGTGGATGAAGCATGGTGAGATATATATTATATTTTTACAAGGCCAGTGTATTAAAAAAAACTTCTTAACGGTGTGTGGCGATAATTTGCTTACACTATTTCTCCAACACAGATCTGGCCAAATTACTTTGCTCCTTTAATTTGTTCCCGTGTTTATACGTGTATATAAATAATTATGCCACGCCAAAATGTTCTTTAATATGCTTGTTCTGTAATTATCCTTGTTTCATGTAACAACGGCTGGAATAAAAATAAATCAATAAAACATATTGTCGTGTATAGGTTCATTTAGATATGGTGATAATTGGTGACAAGACACACATATCGCATATTTTATTTCCACAATTGTTCTGTATTACCCAAAGGCCAAGACGGGGCATGCACATTAATTCAATAGTGTTTTGAAACTTTGGGGAAAAAATGAGAACATGGCCAGGAAGTTTATATATAGAGGATGTGAAATGAGTGTTTCTCTCATATGATATTTATGAAACGAGTCTAAGAATTTTCATAAATATCATATGAGAGAAACACGAATTACATATTCTATTTATCATATGACACCTATAAATTGATTATGATGTTCAAAACGCACCAAATCACTAAATAGCTTTATAACATCGGCAGCAAAAGGTTAATGTGACGTCACTTCATTGCACCGGAAGCCCAATTACACCTGGTGAACTAGCAGAAATAATATGCACGCGAAGATATAGTGCGCTATTCTGTTCTCAGTTTGTGACATATCGTATATTTATTAGATAAATACGAATTACTTATTCTATTTATCGTATAACAATGTCCAAAACTATATATTTCAAGATTATAATTGCGAGAATTTCGGCATCGCGTTGATTCGTGTATTTGACGCGCACGAATTTGACCTGCATTTAGTCAGAGATGCGGCTCGGCCCCCAGCTGCCATTCAGCCAATCGGAACACAATTTTTGTCAACAAACCAATCAAATTATCGGAAGGTGATATGAATTAGTAATTGATATGAAATTGATTTATGACATAGTTTCCAACGTAAATAATGATTGAGTCATATGATAAATATATATATGACATTTGTTGGCGTTGCTGTACGTCGCGGTATTTATTTGAGCCTTAGGTGGTCAGTTGGGGAACCTAGGGCAAAATACAGTTTGACATGATCGACCTCCTAATGTCAGACTACCACATAATGCCTGTTATTTCGTACAATGTTGTGTTAAGTGTTAGTCTTTAAGTGGTCAATACTGTCAAAAATAACAAAGAAAGACAACTTTAAAGATCAAACGTTCAACCGTCCGTCCATCCATCATTGTGTACGTCAACAATTTATTTTGGCACAACCTACATGTCACATCTCTCATCCGATCACCACCAAACTTTATACGAATATTTTGGGTGACATCTACATGTACAGGGACCTATCGAATTTGAACGATGTGCGATGAAGAACATGGCCGCCGGCAGTCATTGTGCATTTTACTCTTTGCATTGCAAACTCATATGTCACATTGTTAATCCAATTAATGCCAAACTTCACATGGCTCTTCGGTTTGGACTCTGGTATCACTTAATTTTAAAAAAACATTTAAAGTGGTACTCTACACTGAATCCGGCCAATTATGTGACCATCTCCTTTTTATACTCAACAGAATTTATGCAACAAATGAATGAATCCCAGACAAGGATTAGTGCAAACAAAAAAATACACCCGTGTGGTCTATGAACGATGCAAACAACATGATAATTATACTGAAAATGAATAAATGACTGGAGTCATAAATTCATTTTCATTATATTTACATACACCTGATATCTCTTCCGATTTCCCCATAGCGCCCATATAAAAATGTACCTGGGTAAATCTTGGTGTTTACCTAGGTATATCCCTGATGAACCCCGGTACATGTAGGTTTTACCCTGGTTCCACCCAGGTCACACCCAGGTTATACCCAGGTAAATCAGGGCTTTATAAAGATTTACCCTGGTGTTTTCTATATATGTTAGGTTAAACCCCAGTTTACCCGGGTTTTTACGGATATAATTTAGAAAAACGCTGTCACACCCGGGTATTTAGACCCAGCCGTTATCCGGAGTATTTACACCCAGGTATTTACACCAGGTTTTCGCCCAGGTATTTACTACAGTGTTCACCCGGATATATACACCTGTGGTATTTTGTTAAACTGTATAATCTGCACTTGAAGTTACCGTATTAACCCGTTCATTATTACAGCATCATTGGCGTGTAGTTACCTTATTAACCATTCTATATTAAAGCATTAATTGACAGGTAGTTACCTTATTAACCCTTTCTATAGTAAGTAACATTGGTGAGTAGTTACAGTATTAACCCATTCTATATTAAAGCATTATTGACGTGAAGTTACCTTATTAACCCTTTCTGTATTAAAGCATCGTTGACGTGTAGTTACCTTATTAACCCTTTCTATATTAAAACATAATTGATGTGTAGTTACCATGTTAACCCTTTCTATATTATAGCATCATTGACGTGAAGTTACCTTATTAACCCTTTCTATATTAAAGCACCATTGATGTGTAGTTACCTTATTAACCCTTTCTATATTAAAACATCATTGACGTGTAGTTACCATGTTAACCCATTCAATATTAAAGCACCATTGACGGATAGTTGCCTTATTAACCCTGTATATACTAAAGTACCATTGTCGTGTAGTTACCTTATTAATCCTTCCTATACATTGACGTGTAGTTACCTTATTAACCCTTTCTATATTAAAGCATTAATTGACAGGCAGTTACCTTATTAACCCTTTCTATACTAAGTATCATTGGCATGTAGTTACCTTATTAACCCTTTCTATATTAAAGCATTAATTGACAGGTAGTTACCTTAAACAACCCGTTCTATACTAAGTATCATATGTGAGTAGTTACATTATTAACCATTGCTATACTAAAGCGCCATTGATGGGTAATTACCTTATTAACCATTTTTGTATCAAAGCATCGTTGACGTGCAGTACCATATTATAACCCTTTCTATATTAAAGCATCATTGAGTTACCATATTAACCATTTCTATATTAAAGCACCATTAGCGCGTAATTACCTTATTAACCCTTTCTATATTGAAGCAATAATTGACAGGTAGGCCCTAGTTACCTTAATAACCCTTTCTATAATAAGTGTCATTGGTGATTAGTTACATTATTAACCCTTTCTACAATAAAGCATCATTGACATGAAGTTACCTTATTAACCAGTTCTGTATTAAAGAATTATTGACGTGTAGTTACCTTATTAACCTTTTCTATATTAAGACATCATTTACGTGTAGTTACCATGTTAACCCTTTCTATATTAAAGTATCATTGACGGGTAGTTGCCTTATTAACCATGTATATACCTAAGTATCAGTGTCGTGTAGTTACCTTATTAACCTTTCTATACTAAGTATCATTGACGTGTAGTTACCTTATTAACCCTTTCTATATAAAATCACCATTGATGGGTAGTTACCTTATTAACCATTTTTGTATTGAAGCATCATTGGCGTGTAATTACCTTATTAACCCTTTCTATATTGAAGCAATAATTGACAGGTAGGCCCTAGTTACCTTATTAACCCTTTCTATAATAAGTGTCATTTATATATATTGGTGATTAGTTACATTATTAACCCTTTCTACAATAAAGCATCATTGACACGAAGTTACCCTTAACCATTTCTGTATTAAAAAATTATTGACGTGTAGTTACCTTATTAACCCTTTCTATATTGAGACATCATTTACGTGTAGTTACCATGTTAACCCTTTCTATATTAAAGTATCATTGACGGGTAGTTGCCTTGTTAACCCTGTATATACCTACTAGTAAGTATCAGTGTCGTGTAGTTACCTTATTAACCCTTTCTATACTAAGTATCATTGGCGGTTAGTTACCTTATTAACCCGTTATATACTAAGTATCATTGACGTGTAGTTACGTTATTAACCCTTTCTATATAAAAGCACCATTGGTGGGTAGTTACATTATTAACCATTTTTGTATTGAAGCATCATTGGCGTGTAGTTACCTTATTAACCCTTTCTATATTAAATCATCATTGACATGTAGTTATCATATTAGCCAGTTATATATTAAAGCATCATTGACGATAGTTACCATATTAACCCTTTCTATATTAACGCACCATTGGCGTGTAATTACCATATTAACCCTGTCTATATTAAAACATCATTGTCGTGTAGTTACCCTATTATATCTTTCTATATTAAAGCATCATTGACGTGTAGAACTTTATCTTGTTAACCCTTTCTTTATTAAAGCATCATTGACATGTAGTTACCTTATTAACCCTTTCTATATTAAAGCATCATTGACAAGAAGTTAAATTATTAACCTTTCTATACTAAGTATCATTGCCGTGTAGTTAGTTACCTTATTAACCCTTTCTATATTAAGACGTCGGTCATTGACAGGTAGTTACCTTATTAACCATTTCTGTATTCAAGCATCATTGGCGAGTAGTTACCTTATTACTTGAAGTTTATTATGACAGTATGACAATACACTACCCCGGACAAATGAAGCAATATCACACTTTATCTAACAGCCTAGCTATAACTAGTGAACATTAAACTGACAAACAGACAATTTTCAGGGCCATTACCGGTATTTAATATTAAATGGATACAAAATAAAGATATTTCTAATTATCAGTAAGAATTATTCTCTAAGTGATACGTATTATTTCAAATAAATGATTGCGTATACTATAGTAGACCATATACCAACAGGAAAATATTAGTGAATACAATTATTGTGTTTCAAAATTCGTTTCGTTTCGTTTCTGCAGCCAAATTACAATCTTAACTTTTAATTACCGTTACTTCGAAATGAAGCGCCGAAAATTGCTTGTGGTGTTTTGAGTTAATTTTGTCGTGAATCAACGCGGAATGACAGAAGTAAATGGTGTATTGGCTACAAACGGATAAACTGTGGACTTATATATAAGATTCGCCGATTTTGTCCGCATGGATGTGCGCAAATATCGAAAAAGACTGAATTTCATGTGACAAAAAATATTTCAATTCCCGGAACAGTAAGAATTAAGCTACGATAACGAAACGGATCAACTATAGTATTGAACGGCCATCTGCCCATAACCATGCTACGACAATACGCAAAATTGAATTTGTGGTACCGGTACAAGCATGATGCAGTGGCAGTGGCCTGATCATGCACCTGTCCAGAAGAAAATTGAGAAGTTTGATCTGCGATAGTAAGGGGTCTGTACTACTGTACGTGTGGCCATAGACTCAGAGCCATACGGTACTGATAGTGTTAAATGGGAACTGTTAAATGTTTATCAATTCAATGCTATACGGCTAGTTTGGTGTGAATAAGGTTCAAATATAACATCCAATAAAAAATTAGATATAATTTTATCAATAAACGTGTTTTTAGCGACTTTTAAAAATCGATTATTATTTCTAAGGTGATTTTGCTCGAGTCACGTGACCGCAAAACCCGTGACGTCAAAGGCGGAACTGCCACTGCAGACGAACTGTTTACGAAAAATGGCTTCGGCACACAGAATTTCCGCGTCTGAAAGTGACTCTGATCGCGAAAGTGACGACAATTTACGTATTGCGGAGGATCATACATCTATAGCAGATACCGAAGACGCCTTTGGTGGCTTGCGTTTAAATATTGGTCCACATTTGTACGAACCAGAGGCCGACGAAGACGAGTCACGACGGGGACCCAGACCTGAATCTGACGACCCAAGTCGATTGGATCCTCAAAGAATCAACGAATGGTAAATAGGACTATCTTGTCTTTTAAAAAAAAGTTTATAAGCTTTTAAAATCATTGCTAATTCGTTTGATCCGCGGGTGGTGAATATTAATTGTGTGTCTTCAACTTGTATTTTTCATTTGTTTACCTAATATTAACAAGCTTGAAATTGTTTATAAAAAAATGCAAAAAAGCCAAAATGACAAATCTTGTCAAATTCTTTCAATAAGGACATACCTTAATTTAAAGAAAATAAACATATACATGTGCCCACTATCATTTGTTTAGTAATCACACAGGGCCATAGTGGTAAATTATAATGTATATGCACAGGTAAATTATATTTATAACCCTGTGATGACTCCTGTAGCCTGTAAATTGTAATGGCACTGCCACTAGTCTAATGGCAATGCTGTATTTACGTTCTTTAAACAGACTGAGTCTGAGGTGTGTATACAGGTCAAACAGGGATCGCAACCTATCAGCGTATTCTGAATAAAATCAGAACTCGGTCAGATACCATACCAAGTTTGTCAGACTGAAAAGTCTCATTCGAGATCACTTAATAAAAATCCGAATGCAAAATGCCGACTTCCTCCCATTACAACACTTGTCCAGGTATGTTGTCGTGGGTGCAGTACGCTGTCCAATCTGGCGCGGACATTAATGGTGGACACGCCTCGGTGTGTGCACGTTAAAGAACGCTACTGGAGTCACCACAGGGTTATAAAGTTACTCGGCCATGGTAGCACTTGCACCTCCACATAATCCTCAGCACCTTGAGGACGATGGAATATCAAGTAGATAGATAGATAGATCTTGAATAAGATGTACTTTTCTGCCTGACCAACTTGGTACTAGTATCTGACTGAGTTCTGATTTTTGTCAGGTTACCCTGATCAGGTTTCGATCCTTGGTCCGCTACTCTAGTGTCCCGAATAGAAGAACAGACCGGAATAGTAGTACAGGGTGGACGGTTGGGCAAATTTCAATAATAGAATAGACCGGAATACAGGGCGACAAATTCTTAGATTTCTCAATATTTAAACGAGTCTACGGTATCATTGGCTATCAATCTGTCAACCGTACATTACTTGAGTGTCCAATAACTGTAATTGAATTCAAAGTCAATGACATCCAGTTTTCGATATCTAGCAGTACCAATACCGATACATGTATTGTATTACTACTAGTACATGCACTACTACTGGTAACTTTAGATGGGGTTGAGTGTCATGACATTGATGCGTAATTGGCTACTGTCAGCTACAGCTTGTCACAGCTGGTAATTTTTATACGATTATGTCAGATTGAAATTGAAAAAAAATTAATAAACATATTGACTGAAATAAGCTTATACAGGGCGGCAATTTTCATGAAAAAAAATAAACATACATGCAGATACATGTATGTTTATTCGGGACACTAGGGTGGCATGAGAGGCCATTATGCTACCGACTTCCACGATAGCTACTAAGTAGGCTATTATTGTTACTAGTAGGTTATCAATTGGCATTCATGAAGAACCTTGGATTAATTATAATATAATAAAAGAATACTCAGATTTTCTGATTGGCATTAGAACCAAAGAGGTTTAGTAAATAGTGCCTAGTGGTATCAACATTATGGATAAATTAATGTAAAACAAAACAAAAAGAAAGTTGTTTTTAATTTTTATAATATTAGCCCAAAAAGTATGAGTCAGTAGTTTCGGACATGGGTCGGTCGTGTTAGCATACAATCAGATAATTTTGTTTTGCCCAATAAGCAATGCTGTGGGAAATTCTGTAGCAACATGTGGAATCTAACATGCCACAGCATTAAGTTTGCTGTGAGACATTTTGGGACATTTTTCCTAATTTTAGGGCTGCATAGATACAGTAATAAAACTAGAATGGACTTGAAACGAAATAGATTTATTTCATCGTTTTCGTTATTAGGGCACGATACTTGAACAAAAATACAAGTACCAAACATAATTATAACAGTGATAAATGAAAAACTTGTTTAAAGATGCTCTATCTGTTTCCTCTACATTTCAGGTGTACCTGTAACCATTGCCAAATTTTGCAAACTGACCCAGAGTTCGTTTGCTGCTCTGAGATAGAGAAGGTTGCAGCTATAATATCAGAAGCTGGTGAGCTGGATGATCACATTTACAAATGTATCACCGACTGTCCTGGATTTAAGACAGTTTGTCTTGATCGGAACGTTTTGCGTGTTGCTTGGCTGGGTTTCGACAACAATATGGAAGCAAGGCATTTGAAGGTCCACAGGCAGCCAAGTACAGACATACAGCATATAGACAGCTGCAGAGATGGTGTTGGGGATATTGTGGGAAATATTTCAGAGTGATACTTCCATCATGTGCAGTGTCATGCATACGGGCCCACTATCCAGAACCAGGAGATGCGGATACTGCAGTGTATACAGGATTCAGATTGCCAGTATTAGAATAGGTTCAAGCTGTCTATGCTACCTTTTATGTGTTGCGGATCCTGGTGGCATTGTAGCATTGATCGTGGTTATTATTTTAAGATGGCCTATCTCTTTCTATAACAAGATTTATGTAGTTTTCTGGGTATAAAATTATTAATATGGGTATAAAATTATTAATATGATTTGAAGACATCAGCCCGGAAACCCTTCTATCAATGAATATTGTTTTTATTTTGAATATTCTGATAATACATGCAATCAATTGGGACATAGAGTTCTCCAGCTTGCTATGCTTGGGCACAGCAAGCAGGAGAACTCTATCTCTGTCTGAGATCGCCTTAAAAATGTCCCAATTGATTATAGCAGAAAATTTAAAATCAAATCAATATTAATTGATACTTTGATAGGGATCTTTGATTCATATTTTTTATTTTATACACAGAACACTATATAATATTTGTAATAGTTATAGGAAGTATTTTGTTGGAAATGTTCTAAGTCAAAATGATTATGCATTAGCACTTTTCCAACTCCAGAGATATCCAAATGGTACTAGAATGACAATTTTTCAGCCAAATGGTTTGAAATAACATATTTACAGAAAACAATTAAAGACATAGCAAGGAGTTGTTAAGTTGCTTTAAAGCATTTGTCACTTTTAACGATAGAACTTGGAAACTTATAGGTTTGGAAATGTTCTAACTCAAAATGATTCTGCATTAGCACCTTTCCAACCCCAGAGATTTCCAAACGTTACTAGAATGACCATTTTTTAGGCAAATGGTTTGAAATAACATATTTACATAAAACAATTACTCTCAGGTGGCTAATAATCGTGATGGCCTAATAATAGTGATGGATGGTGTTTTAGGCTGAAAATAATAATAGTGATGGCAATTTCACTCTATGTCTCAATGCCAAATAAT
The DNA here is from genome assembly GCA_032622095.1 of Siphonodentalium dalli. NCBI lineage: Eukaryota > Metazoa > Mollusca > Scaphopoda > Gadilida > Siphonodentaliidae > Siphonodentalium > Siphonodentalium dalli. The sequence goes on from CP136062.1 coordinate 60,623,882, forward strand.
AGTGATCATTGGAAATATTCTGCAAAATTAATATTCGTGCTGACACTATTATTAAGCACCTGAGAGTAAAGACATAGCAAAGAGTTGTTAAGTTGCTTTAAAGCATTTCTAACTTTTAACGATAGAACTTGGAAACTTATAGGTTTGGAAATGTTCTAAGTCAAAATGATTCTGCATTAGCACCTTTCCAACCCCAGAGATTTCCAAACGTTACTAGAATGACCATTTTTTAGGCAAATGGTTTGAAATAACAAATTTACATGAAACAGTTAAAGACATTGCAAGGAGTAAAGATGCTTGAAAGCATTTGTAGCTATAATGATAGAACTTGAAAACTTGCAGGTTTGGAAATGTGAATGATCCTGTCTTAGCACATTTCCAACCCCGGAGATTTTCAACCGTTACTAGAATAACCATTTTTAAGGCAAATGGTTTGAAATAACATACCACAGAGAAGCAATTATTCAATGAAATTGACAAATTTATGAAGTATTTGAGAAACAACTTTACAACTGAGTTTACTTTGGAAAAGTCAGCAACCACCGAGATAAAATACTAAGATATCAGATCAGTAACATGCCATGTTAAAGTGATGTGAAACACTCTGGTAGGGAGATCAGATATAAATGGAGAATAATCTTGTTCAAAGTAGTAATTTTTACCAATATTATATCCAAATTGACAACACACAGCATCATTCTTTATATATTAATTAACTGCAGTGACTCTCGATGCGAAATCATTTTCGTTAGTTTATCGCCGATAGATGCGTCCCGAATCGAGTACCTAGTAAATATTGACATTGAGCTTAATTCAGACAATGTTTCCTATGGAGTGGTACAGTCGATTTGCTTCAGATTTTTGGCAATGTTAGTAGAATGCTACATTCACCCAGTTGACATAGCACCTGGATACTAACTGATCTGTTTCACGCACCAGCACAAGTACATAATATGTCTTTACGGAAAGACTAGAAGGCTAGAATTCTAGCTTAGCAACTTTACATGCTAAGAATTATATAAATCACATCTACTGTTCAAACCACAGGCCCCTGGGGAAAATTACTAAAATAACAATGTAGACTATACCAGTGAGGTTCAAACTACCTTTAGAAGAGGAATAATACAAGTTGTAAATATAGCAACTTTAAGAAGCATTTAGACTGCTAAGATTTCAAAATTAGCAGATTAACAATTTTCTGAAAACTGCTGTTGTGACTAGATATAATAGCGAACAACACTAACGTATCAATGCGTTATTCAGTAACCTGACTGGTGTTTGGATGAAAGATAAGAAAAGCGTTCGCTGTCCATACAGCTTGGAAAATAATACAAAGTTTGTTTAACCATTATTACCAAGAAGAACATGTATAAATAGAAGGAATTTGTTCTTATTTTCATTGTTAATAATCCTCCAGTGATGAGATTCCACATGTTGAAATCATTGCATGGTTTGTAAATACAAACTCTAACAGTCAGCAATGTGTACTGTTTCAGTGGGCTGCATATTTAATCATAAAATAAATAGAAAATTTAAATTTGTTTGCTGATGGGACTGTAACAGTCAACTTAATGTTTACATAACAATCGTCTCAACATGCAAAATCTCATTATTGGACAATTATTAATAATAAAAATAAGAACAGTTCACATTTTTTGTATGGTTTTACAGACTTTTATTTATGAGTTCTCACATCTACTATGAGTGCTTTACACCCCTTTAACAGGATCATGTATAACAAAGGCTTTAGGAATAGCAATCAAGTACAGTAATGCCCTAAATAATCGACTCCTTAACCGCATCAGAATTATGGGTAATTTTTCAGGATTTAGTCGGAAATATGGCTTGTTGCCATTCATCGGAAAGCTCTCTGAGAGCTTTCTGATGAATGGCAACAAGAAATATGGCTTGTTGCCATTCATCAGAAAGCTCTCACTGAGAGGTTTCCGATGAATGGTAACAAGCCATATTTCTGACTAAATCCTGAAAAATTACCCATAATTCTGCTGTGGTTAAGGAGTCGATTATTTAGGGCATTATTGTAGCTTCAATCGTTCTGAATAAAAGTGCTATTTTCTCAGAGGCCTCTTCCTGAATCGTGTCTGCCTTGCTGCCAGAGCATCCTTCAATGAAACTTTCTGCTTTTTATGTGTGAGACTGTGTGGCACCACTACAAATTTCTTTTTCGGACATGTCCTGGCTGTATGCATAATTTCTTTTAGACAGTCTTTAACGTAGTCTACAAAGCAAGTGAATAATACTGTTAATTATCAGACTAATTTTGGTCTTCATTGGGAGGGGGTGCAAATTAGTCGATGTTGGCTTGAATTTTGACCAAAATCAACTACCGTACAAAACTGCCTGTCAATTAATCTTTCATTTTGCCCAGAATGATTACACCAGAGTTATGAAAGATTATATTCATGACTGCATGAATTAATGGCCAGAATTAGCATCATCCATGTGAGTACATGGACATGTGTTTTTGAAGGTGTAAATAATATACATGTATCAGATGTATGTAAGCATGGACTCAGTATGAGTTGGGAGCAACCAAATTTGCCTAGTCATGATTACATTTGTAGTCAAACAAGCAGGTGCTCAATGTCCTAAAATTCTACTTGGATAGTCAAGATTTGCTTTTTCATACTATACGTGATATGGTATAGACTAATCAACTACTGATCGTCAAATGAATAATGACCATCGACTTGTCAACGAATAAATTCCCTAATCGTCTCGGGACTACATTGCACAATCTTTATAGCTGATATAGAAATGATTTTTGACAGAGTTATGTGTCTTCTAAGTACTTGACTTACAGTACAAGATTATCAAGTTTGTCAGATATATATACACTCAATTTTTCTCAGAATCCACTGGTAATTTTTGCTTCCAGGTTATAACTTTGTTAATACTTGCCATATGAAGCCTCATTCATTATTCTTTTCAGAACATAACCTTCCTTGTATTTGGGATACCACATGCTGTACCTCTCCGTACCGTCTTTTGTTTTAGATTGGGACCGTTCACTATTCTCATTATAATGTAGTGCAGCAATTCTCATTCTGAATATTTGTGTGGAGAAAATAATAGTAGATACCTTACTCATATTTAAATTCGCGAATTACTATTTTTCACTCAGTTATGAATTCGTATAAAAAACCGACAACAATTATTTCTTGAATGATGTATCGATGTATCTGATGGCAGTTTTAGTCCTCATGTTTGTATAATAGTATATGCATACAATGTAGATTAAATACCATCATGACTGAACAGTTAGGCTGATTTCAGAAAAATTGACACTTGGCTGCATGTATTTTAATACTTGAGGTGACATTATAATTAATGAAGACCGTATGATTATGGCTTCATTTCTGGGTTGTGGAATTCTGCACCTTCAGTATTGCCATATGGAAATTTGTCCATTATTTATCGTTTTAGATAGTTATACACTGTTGAGATTGACTGCCCGCAAGTTGATTTTATAGTCCATTCAGTCCAACTTTCCTTTTCGTAATATATTTAATTCATTATCATAACTATATATTCCTCGTGGACTTGTTAAATTTGGAAGTGATATTATTTTTCGCTCAGTTTTAAATACCTGCACCAGTGGGTGCATAAAAAATAGTACTGCACAAATTTAAATACGACTAAGGTTCTATTTTGAGATTCATAGTACAAACACCACTACATAAAATTGTGAACTGTTTATGTCGGAATGAGTAAGATACTGATTTTATTTGTATGACCATGCAGGAGGTTGTAAGACATTGTCCTTTAAATATGAAAACATTTGGATTCTTCAAAGAGAATGTGCAGAAAATAGTTCCTTTTGGAAACTGACAATCTTGGGCTAATGTGAGCCATGTACATGTTAAATAATGTATGATGTACCTGCTTTGTAGACCTCTGTACGAGAACTGGAACATTTTGGGCGCATACTGATTCAGTAAGCTATTATAACACTCAACCCCACTAGTTTGCCCATATGGTGACATCCGTTTGACCATGTTGATTTGGCGTGTTTTTGACATGAGCTCATTCAGCTCATCTGCTGCTGGTGTTCCTATTACGGAAAGAAAATTTCAATGAGGAAATTCTTTGAATTATAGTTCTGTTTATATAAATGGAAAATGTTCGCATTATATAAGGACACAATTAAAATGGCAGGCCTGGTCAAAATATCTCAAAATGGGGTGAGAATGGTATCTGACATCCCACTTTAAAATAGTTGCAAGATTAAGTTTGATAACTTCTAACTTGGCACATCAAGCATCCACAGAGAGTAACACAATCTGTGTCCATGTTGTATTTCTAAACAAAGTTCAAGCAACGTTCCACAGAGGTTTTTCTTGTCATTTCGAGACATGAAACATACTACAATATAGTCAGTATTAAATGTGGCCGCTACTCATGCGTAATAATTCAATCTCGGAATTATGCCTAGTTTATTAAAAGATAATAATTGAAAATTCCACTGGACATATTTTGTCACAGTATATAAAATATGATTTTGGAAATTCCTTCAGTGTTTTTAACCATGTATATTTAATTGATTGTGAGAAATACAGAGAATATGCATATATATTTATTGAGTTGTATGACCTCAAATATGCTATTTCATCAGACCGGTTCTGGACCACAGGCAAATTTGGCTGTCCATATAATGGTGGAACACACATTTTGTTTAAGAATACTTTTGTCCTCTCAATCAGAGATGCATAAATAAATCATATTTTGTGCACAACCTAGAGAGGAAATGACTAAAACAACAAGAAACCCTTCATGTTTCTTTAATTTTTAAAATACAAGACGATAAAAAAAAATGGATTTTAACTAATTTTGAGAAATTGAGGCTCCGAAATTAGAAAAACTCCCAAATTTGGAGGCACATAACTTGAAAAATACTGTAATGGGTTAAAGTACTTATTCCCACTGAGAAACTTGTGAGTTGCAATAAGTTTGTGGTGAAACCATATTAAAATGCACTGGACTAATTTACTTGTTTAGTTTCTGATGCATGGAGGCACATGCATGATAATGTACATGTATTTTGTATAAACATCCTACCTTTTTGTAGCCACTTTTTCTTTGAAGAATATCCCTTTGGGTGCTCACATTTTGTATGGTTATTTTGTATATGCTCAATACTGGTTTTATACTTTCTAGCCACTTCGTCAAAATCTCCTGGAACACTTGACGATGCGCACCAGTACAAGTGACACTTGATGCTCTTTATCCAGTTCTTGATTGGCTCCATCTCCTTTCTTTTAGCCAGCTTCTCGAGTTTTTTAGCTAGACCTGTCAAAATTGATTTTTATTTAACCTTTTTCATGACTGGAGCTGCGCTGGTGCAGCATTAAAGATTCTGTGCCAGTGCACTCTTATATATGCAAGTCTCCCTTAGGGAGCCTCACATATATAAGAGAATGCACTGGCTCACAAGAACAAGGTAAATATTGTTAGACGAATGTATTCTCATATATATGATAGGCCCCCTATGGGAGACTCGCATATATAAGAGAATGCATTGGCACAGGGTTTTTCAAAAAAATTCAGGAGGCTCCATTCTGGTGAAGTTAGAGAAAGGAAACCGGGTGTGGTCTGAGAATGCCATACTATCACTGGGATGATCACATTTTGGATGATGAGAATGAAATATACCTTAAAGGTACTCAATCCGAACAGAGGGTCCCCATCTCAACAGATGCCAACAACAACAATCCGATCAGAGGGTCCTATATTACTATTTCTTTGGCTTTGGTGGTAAAAAATATTTGATTCGAGTCGAGGAACCCATCAAACAAAGCTCAGAGTTATTAGATATTGATTTTTGAAATTCGTTATTTACTCGAGATGAGTACTAATAATTGCCTTCAACAGCCGTAATCTGCTCGGGATGTGTACACCAAAATCTATTCAAACAGACAAGGATGGATAACTCTAAAATCAAGTAGTAATAATAACGCAATTTTGACTGAGTTCTGGGCCAGAAAGTATTCCCGATAATGAAAAATAATAGATTTATAAAATCGATATCTAACAAATCTGAGCTTTGATGGGTGACTTCCTCGACTCGAATCAAATATTTTGGACCCCCGAAGCCATTGAAATAGTAATTGAGAGGAGTTTTATCGGATTGAGTACCTTTAACTTATTATCGTACTGCAAATAGAATATCATGCAGAATAAGTCACCAACCTTTCACCACATGCCAGCAGTCAAAGAAGTGGGTAATTTTCAAGTTTTCTCTGATCCATTTTGTGACCTGAAGATGGCAGTCTGTGATGAAGGCTTTCACTTTAACTCCCTTTATTGTCTTCTGGCACCTTTTAAACCCCTCCAACTCCATTGCATTTGAGTTTGCCACCTCATTACTCTAGACAAAATAAATAAAACGGGTATGTGTGAATGCTTTTTTGGTGATACGGATTTATAGGACAACCCCCCCCCCCCCCTTCAGTTATGACCATTGGTATCAAAATACATGAGCCCTAACATTCCAGTTATATTGGGCTGCATGTACATATAAAATTTACAACAAGAAAGTAGATCACTACATTTATGGAGATGATAAAATTATTTGTTGATCCTCATGCTATACCTTGGAATGCTCTGTTCTTCATTTCAAGAGATGTTCTGATATGAGCAGACAATAGACAAAATAAAAACACCTAACATTTCTCCCTGGATTCCCATTCATGTATCTATAGTATATTCATAAATAAGTTCAACAAATGACTAATCAAGTAATTACTCATCAGCTAGTATCCAGTTCAGCAAAGTGTTACATAAAGTTCATCATGTTGAGTATTCCATAGCCATCAATTAAATAGTCAATTACATTGCATCTTACACTGAGGGGATAACCGTTGCCAGAAACACAGGTTAATTTTTGTTTTGCCTATGCAGGTTTGCAACTTGCACACTCACTTGAATAATTTGAGATGCAATTATTTTGTTTCTGTCAGCATCCATCATTGTGTATGAGCTGAATTTTGCCGAATGCCCCATAGAATCACACCTTGCATCTCCGCAAACATACACCTCTTGATTCTGAATTGATTTGAGGACCTTTTTCAAGTGAGTTTGCCAGACATTGTCAATTGCTTCATGAAGGTAGCATTGTTGATGTCGAAAAAAGGTTCTTGATGTCTGGCATTTGATGTTCATCAACCTATTAACAGAACCACACAATAATTGAATCAAACTAGATGTAGGTTTAGATTTTGATAGAATTGGCTAGTGGCTTAACATTTGGGTACTATAATATTGAGGCCTAGAGTGTCAAGACTTGTTAGCTTTGAATGTAGTCGCGAGGACATCATCCTACCATTGGTTACTCAATTTAATTTGTTAGTATTTTACTATCTATTAATATCATATCAGCAACTTATAAATCATAATTGTCTAATAGGCCACTATTAAAAACATGTATATTTGAAGTCACCCTATGGGTTGGTATAAAACATTTTTGTAATGCTGACTATATACAGATACCATCATGAGAGTGAGGGTGACAATGTTTTGTGTCATTTCATGTTTTAGCTAATACCTGCAGAAATCAAAATGGGGATAAGTTCAATTACCTATGTATATACATGTCTGCTGAATTGCAATACATATGTTTACATTATGGTGGATAAAATGCTTTCTTGAGAGGTCCAAAAAGTAGATTACATTGGTGCCATTTGATGATAGTAGGTCAGGTGATTGATAAAAGAAACCGTATTTTTATTGTGGCATTATTTGACTTATGTTGTAGATTTTGTGTAGAGTATTGTTTTATGTTTACACTTGAAAAATCAATATTCTTAAAAGTCAGGAAAATGAGGAACTATTGTACTGGTATATGTAGGTTGATATCATAGTTGCATATATAGAGGATCTGCAACAAGTCCCCAGTTTATAGCGGAATTTACAAAACGAGTCCAGTAAATTAGACCTAATTTACTGGACGAGTTTTGTAAATTCTGCTATAAACTGGGGACGAGTTGTAGATTCTATTTATTACATGATCCAAAACCTCGACGAAACATACTGAAATCAACAAATGGGACGCGAAACTAACATCGGTTTCTATAAGGCATACGCTGACGTTTCACGTAACTATGAGTTGTTTGTCTGCGTAGAGAAATAGTCCCGGATAAATAAAGACTCTGTGGCGTATTTAAAGTCGTATATTTAATGACATAACTTTTCAAACCCTTCATTTATCATTGTTTGTTCGAGAAATATCAGAAGACATAAACAGACCACAAACGGAAGTCAAAGGTCACCTGGCACTATTTCCTGTTATTAAACGAACGTTTAATATCACAATTTATAGAATGGGTTTATTGCATGGAATAAGGGTAGGATCATGTAATAAATGTTGATTCATTTTGGAGGTAATGGCACATGTTACATAATATCTTACTGAAAAAGCTTGAAAATCTTGCTTGGCAGATTACCAGTCAACAAGATTAGACTGCTTAGCAGGAGGTTTCCAATTGGTATATGGCCTCTGATAACCTCTGGCTGGCTGTCCCATGATGTTTCTCGTCCACACTGGCTGCATTTTGTGGCCATAGTTAATAGAGTCCCATTTATCCGTCGATATATTTTGTTGATGCCTTTACAATTGGTGCATATCCTGAACAATTTGGTTAGAGATGACCCAAAGACAATGAACTTTAAATCATCCTGTGGACTCAATTCTTCTTCCCTGTAAATATTGTAGATATGTCACATTTGAACCTTCAATCAAATTAAATATATGTTATTTGAGATGGGTGATGATATGTATGCATATACATGTACATGTTTATTAATTATATATGACATTTTTGACTACAACGGCCTGTTATCGAATTATGAATATCGCTTCAATTTGCCCTTAAATCAAGTAATATTTTACGACATCACCAATCCAATAATATTATTTACGACATCACAAATGTGATTAATATGGTTTTACAACATTCCGTAAATCTACTTCACTGCTAAATAATGTGTAGATATAGATTTTGTGATGTTAATGATTTGAAAGAGTTGTCAGGTACTATGAGGCGATCAAATTAATACTAAATATGATATTACTTAGCTGTTTAAAAAATTTTGATCAGAAGTTAAATAAACACTCTTTATTTCTAGTAATCTACCATATCAGTAATAGACTAACAATGAACTCTCTTTTCATGCAAATGGCTGTTTTTTGTTTGGGACCCAAACATTGAGTTCAAAGATGTATTTTTTATTACTTCGATGTGTCTTTCTGGGGCATATAACGCTCATAGAAAGGTAGTTCAAGTATGTGTTGACCTTTTCGATACCGACAAAAATTCAAAAGCAAAATTTATTAGGTGTATTTTGGAGCACAAACTTCCAAGTGGCTTTAATGAATTAACATGTACTAGTACTTGTTGGTGCCACGCATTCTACAGATATTCATGACTTTCCACATGTACCTACTGTGAAGGCCTTGTGTTCCTTTAACGTGATGTGAAACACTCAGGTAGGTGATAAAATATAAATGGAGAATAATCTTGTTCAAAGTAGTAATTTTTACAAATATTATGTACTAACAGAGGCAATTATTATGGCTTTATCATGACTTTGTTTACTAACCTAATCTCTTCAAATTTAACATAAAAACTGGGATCAGCTTCAGCCTCATGGAAGACATAATCTCGATCTCTTGCATTATCACTGGTAGGTGCAGTGTCTGCATCGGTGAGGAGATCATCATCCTCTGTTTTTCTCTTGCTGGGTCTCCTCACAACTGTTTGTATTTCTTTTGAAACTCTTGTTGGTTTTCTTAGGTTTTTCAATTTTGTGACGTAGACTACTCTCTTCTTATGGTTAATTGGGCATCTTGGCCTCCACTTCAATGTCTGTGCTCCTAAAAGTATGTAGTTTTCTCGTTGTAGGGTTATAGCGATTAAGCATGTTATACATGTACTTTTGTGCTCTCTACCCCTCCCATTTTGATCGATATTTTGAACAGTTGGAAATTTCATAATTTCATCCAAAATCAGAGTAAATGTAGCTATAGTATCAATAAATGTGACAGTCATGGATTGAACTTATCTGACACAATGGCGTAGAATAAATACAGAACACAACTTGCATCATAATTTGGAATATTTTATCGTTGCAAATAGTAACATTTCAGTCCAGCAATGCTCTCACAAAATATATCATTGTGTCATGCGCAACTCATTTGATAAATGATTCTCATGTGTTCTGTCCATGTATCATCCCAGAAAGTGTTTTGTGGAAGAAGATAACATTTGGATCACTGAATTCTACAGTTATACTAGTACATTTCATTATTTTAAGTTAATTCACCTTTCTCTATTGTGTCAAAAGACGTCTGTGTGAAGCTTTCATTTTGTGCGTTAGGGGTTAACATCTCCTCATCATCTGTCATATTTTCAGCAGCCATGTTTTCTAAAATGTATTCATAATTCATATTAATATGCATGAAGAGTTGTTTGTATGTGCTAAATCTCTAACTTCTGGTAAATGCAATGTATGAGATACATGATACCTATCATAGTTGTTGTATTGTACATGTTGTGTTGGAAACTTTGATGCACATCCCTCTTCCAACTATATTCTGGGTTTTGATTAAATAATTCAGTTTCATTTTAAATTAATGATATGCGTTTTACTATTTTAAAAAAGGAATTCTTACCATCTTTAGTTTCCGAAGGGTTAGTAGTAAAACTTTCAATCAACTTCTTCCTGCTCATTCTGATTGACCCTGGTCTTGGCGTTGGAGGTGGAGATCCTAGACTCTTTGGAACCGACTGAATGGTTGGTACTGAATCCTCGTACTTGTAGAGCCTATATAAATAAGAAAGTGGAAAAATATACATGTAGGCCTAAACAGTACATATACTCAGTACCTGAATTTTGTCAATGTGTACCCAATGTTTGTCCTAGTCTATATTCAAGTTCTTTGTTTGTAAAAGTACTTTCACATAGGATTATACATTATAGGCCATCTTCCATTCTATTGAAAAAGTATGTATGTAACAAATGAATTTCCAAACACAATACTGTTCTCAAACAACTGTATTTTGCTCATTGTCATATGTTTATGCAAGTGTATTAATTCTTTATCGCTCATTGTCATATAAATCGTATGATCTCACCTAAAGAAGTTTTATATATAATAACACAATTTGACCATTGTTTGTTTGATCATTATGGTGAAGAGATACCACCTTTCTTGATATTATAGAAAATTCATCTCATTTCTTGATTGAATAAAATATGAAAGTATCTGATAGTCTCACAATTGATACCTCATTTCTAATACTGGCCAAAATCAGCTTCGAACTAGATCTGCTATTAAATATTCACATGCCTGCACACTCATCTTTCCCAGTGCTATTACAATATAATGTTGAAACAGTACAATTGATGTATTTCTTAGTTAATACCTGTTCCTTAATAACGATATCGCAGTAGGTGAAGGTCCCAGCTTGAGATTGCATGATTTAGGTGACTTTGTTGAGCCAAATTTGATTAGTATCGTATACAATCATGGAATTTCTCCCGGGTAAGGCCAAAAACATATATATATATATTTCCAGCAAATTGTGAGGTAGGTAGGTGCCCTGTGCCAATGCATTCTCTTCTATATGCATCTTATGCGAGTCTCCCATAGATATGAGAATACATTGGCCTAACAATATTTACATTGATTTTGTGACCCGGTACATTCTCTTATATATGCGAGGCTCCCTATGGGAGACTTGCATATATGAGAGTGCGCTGGCACAGCAACTTTAATACTGCACCAGCACAGCTCCCACCATGAAAGGGTTAAGTGTTATTAAAATACATATACTATTATTGCTTATTAAGAGTGGGGTTTCAGATATGGTTTATACTACTCAAAAAGAAAAATAGCCGCTTTCTGGCATGCCCACACTTTTACATACATGTACATTTGTATGTTTGCTGCCTAAAGACGAATTAGACGATACCTCAGTAGTTACCTCGATAAGGGGCAGAATTTATCCGGTCATATTTTTCATCTCAACCCATAATCTATTCAAAATTTTGACAAATAATTCACCACCACCGTAATTCCAGTGAGAAATTTAGGAGACTTCCCCTACAAGCACCCACATCTTTAATAAGACCTCAGCGAATTTTAATTTTAATTCTATGTTATGTTCCATATGGCAATAGCATTATTATGGTCACCCGCTACTTTTTATGGTCAATCGGAAGTTAGAAACAATTAATATTTTGTGTTTGGCCCAATCAATTCAATGAATGCAATGCTATTGTGATATCGACTCACAAAAGTAAAAAAAATCATACAATTTCGAGCTCGGACCTGAAATTTATTTTTAAGGAAGAAGTAATATCAATCTTGAAATGTCCAATCCCGCCCACTTGAAGCAGACCAAACTCAAGCAGACCAAACTCCTATGTTTGTGAAATACCATTTGCCGTATTATGCACCCCCCCCCCCACCCCATTGGTTGGAACTTTCCAACTGGTACCTCAATTTGTCCTCAAACTTTTATGGTAAAAATTTCATGATTGGCGTGTCTGGTTCAAGGCAGTAGAGCGCAGCTTAAAATTCTAATTTACCCCCAGTCACCAATTTGTACCAACAATTTTACTGAATACACCACCCTCGCAAAATTGTAGGCCTATTGATATTAAAAAGGTTCGATGTGGATACTTTAGGAATTGTGCTTACAATACCCAGATCAGGAGAAAATACGACCTGTTTTTTGTGTGTGACCTGTTTTAGTTTTTTCTGTGGGTGGGTATATTTTCAACTGGTACTTTTATATTCTGAGAAACTAAGTATCCTCAAAAACTCAGTTGTTGGACAAAGCTTCGGTGGCCGTATGGTATTATTGACGTCGGACTGAGTCGCAAGTCGCACTCGCCGTCATGGGCCGGGGTTCCAATCCCACCCCCCCCCCACCAAAACAAAATTTGTCTCATAATTACACCGTTCTAAAAAAAAATAGGCGCCTTAATAATTATGTGTTGTATAGTCCCAGGCTAGATCATGCCATGAATCTCTACTCTGGCTGACGCCCGTAGGGATCATATTCCACCAGTACAAACCCGGGAACTTTTTTAAGTTTTGACATCAGCCAGAGTAGAGATTCATGGCATGATCTAATTCCTAGGCATGTTCAAAGAGCAATGCTCAACATGTCTTGGAGACGTATATATATATATATATATATATATATAACATGCTACTATGCCACATATATCTATTATATGAGGATATCACCCCCTGAATCTTGAATACCAGTTAATTTTGGGGGGTGAATCCTGAATACCAGTTAATTTTGGACAGAATTCTGTTTCCTAGGCCCCAGAAAAAAAGTGGACAGCATTTAGTTTCTATGCGCTTGCCAGGATATCTTGTTGCCCCACCGTTCCCAAACAAACCCCCCCCCCCCTCCACCCAGAAACATTGGACACAATTATGTATCCTATATAGGCCCCAGAAAAAAATTGGACAGCATTTTGTTTCCTAGGTGCTTGCCAGGATATCTTGCCCCACCAGTTCCCAAACAAAATCACACCCCCCCCAGAACAAAATTGGACAGAATTCTGTTTCCTAGGCGCTTGCCAGGATATCTTGCCCCACCCATTCCTTTAAAATTTATTCAACCCTTCCCCACCCTTGCTTTTTTTACAGCACTCCGCTTCCCAGGATATTTTGCCCCACCCGATTCACCAGAAAAAAAATTCACCCCCCCCCCCCCCCAAAAAATTGGACATAATTCTGTATCCTAGGCTCCAGAAAAAAAATGGACAGCATTTTGTTTCCTAGGCGCTTGCCAGGATTTCTTACCCCACCTGTTCCCAAACAAAATATCGCGTTATGGGCGTTATGAGGCCGTTACGATACGGTTAATGATACTTTATGATGGCATGGTGGTCGAATATGCCCAATAAGCTATTCTACCCACCCATTCATACAGATAACTAGCACAAAATATTATTTTGCGCCATCAAAACCTGCGTCCAAGATGTTTTTGTTGAACCTGAATACCAGTTAATTCGGGGGTATGAATCCCGCGTACGGCTTCAAAACACCCTGAATCCCGCGTACCGAAGGGGGGGTGATACCCTCTTATATATCAGTATCCGCAATTGATTAAACTGGGTACATTTGTCATATTTTCCTGCCAACGACATTTACCGAACTTCGGAGTCTGCTCTGCTAATTAAGATCAAATGGCTTCATTTAATTGGACCATAGACTGTCATAGATATGTTTTTTGTGCTTCCAATAATACACTATGCAAATCTTTAATTTAGTTCCGATTGTCAAAACGCATTAATTCCATTATATACTAATAGCAATGGAACTGATATATATTCCATGGATCATTGTGATCATGTCCACCCGTGTGGCCAACACAAAACTACATTGATAAATTTGTTTGATAAATTATAGGTCCATATATATAATATGTGTATTTATGACAAAGGGAAGATGCTTTACATGTGTTCCAATGTACTTATATAATCTTTCTTCCCTTGTGAAATCTAGTTTTGCCATATCTTGTAATAGGGGGCAACTAGTGTTGACACGGACTGTATCTCCATATGAGGCGTATTGTGGGCGCCCACGGGATACTTCGATTAGGACCAGTTTACTCCCTTCAAGTTCACAATGCGCTGTTTGCAATATATCGCATGTTTATGTGTTCGATTGCAACATATGCATGTATTAAATTGTGGTGCTGATATCATGTCATGATGTGTTGTGTACGAGAGAACGGATGTTATTCCGAATTGATAAATAAATCAGGGACTTTTTGAAGAAATTCTGAAAATCGAGTCATGTCGTCACGCGCAATAATACGAGCACCTGTTCAATAGTCGATCGCGTTAGTTTCACTTGTGCATCAATTCGAAGTTGTGTATATCATGCTCGTTCTGTTTTATGTGAATTGTGTTCAAATTTGGAGTTACACTTGTTGGATATCTATACTTTGTCACCAGGAACGTGTACAATACGCGAGTTTCATATGATTTGTTGTGTTTTATCGGATTAATTATTCTGGATTTATCTTAGGCCTGTTGTGTAGGCAATATTTAGCACGTGCTTCTCGCCAATCCCGGATTCTCATGTGTTGTGATTTGGAATTTGAAGTTAAATTGTGAGACACGTGCGATTATGGATATAACTATTTGATGAATTGAAATCAGGAATGCTAACAAAATGTCAATATTCTCCCGCATTTGACGTCAGCTCGATTCACTACTGTACTAGTATAGGCACATAAGTCGGCCAAGTTGAAGACTGGTGAGTCACATTTTTTCATTCATATTCTTTATTTAGACTGTTTAACACGGTTGTTGAACTTCTCAAGACCGAAACAAACACATACATGTGACATAGATACATGCAGTATCAATTTGATTTTGGCTTACTTACTAGAAATGTTTTTTGCAACAGTTAACTTTCGTGATTTTTTTTTATTATATAAATTCGGTGATTGCATGTGTCCAACAACTGAGTTTTTTTGCATCATTATTTAACAATTACTTTATTACTTAATATATAAATTGAATACTATTTAGCTGTCGATATACCACCTATATACTATAAAATAGCCATATCTTCATTATTATTATAATTTATAGGCTATACTACTAGTAGTACTCATATATAGTATATCAATGTAAGACGTAGTGGGATAAAACCCTGAGCCCCGACAGGTAAATGGGAATGGGTGTCAGACGTAGGCCTACGTGGTTACCCATGTACAGGCTATATGCCTACCTGTAGTATGCACACACTAATTTAATTAGGCCAACAACAAAAAAATGCCTGTGTTTAGTGTTTCCCTACCCTAGAAAAGGGTGCCTACCAAAAACCTTTTATTGGACTGTAGACACATATTTTTTTGCTCACTGTGAAGGGCATCGAAAGGTATCTTACCTATTTTCGAAATTCTCCTATTAAAAAGATTTAGAAGTTTTATTAGTCTAGTGCTCTGACTAATTCGAGATAACAATATTTAGTATTGAACCTTTCAATTAATCTGAATTGTGAAGCTTTCTATATTAAATTGTCTATAACCAAATGGAATTTTGAATAACAAAAAAAATCTTTCCTACCTGCAGGCTACACCTACCATAATTATTTTTTACCATGTAAGTTGTAACCCTAAACACAGGTTTTTTTTTGCCTTATATATATCATATAAATGTAACCACTACAGTAGTACTAGTATTGGTTTGCTCTGACTTACATCTTAGAAAACCCCATTTCAAATTTCATTAAATTTTTGAAACAGACAGCTTCAAAATGGCTGTAGCATAGCTGACTCCATGGTGATGCCACAAAGTTTTTTCTTCTGTTCTTCACGAAAGCCGTCCATTTCTTCGCCATCAGGTTATCATTAGGCCACTTAAACAGCTGGCCGCCCGTATGGCTGCAGCCTTGTGCCACACAACGAGCAACCATCACGCCAAACGCAAAAATAAAGTAAATGTCAAATCGAAAAAAATGACAGATCAGTCAAGCGCGAAAATGTAAACAAAGTCAAAATCCGCGCGTCAAAAAAGTTGCGTTCCGACATTGACGTCACGGTTCTTGGTGCACATAAATGTCGCTAGTGGCTTTTTGCTTTTGGGATGCAAATTTTCGACGTCAAAACTGCTTTAAAAACACGATTTTGACGCTATGAGTTGGTGTTTTCGAATAAGATTCGTTTTTAGTGACCTTAATTCTATGTAATGACACTGGTATAGTTCATTTTGCTGAACAATTATGTTTATTAACAGTTCCCTTTTAAGCCTGCTGTTACAATAATACTACTTTTGCTGTTTTACTGGTCTTACTGTGTCAATGTGACATTGTTAATTCAGTTCCACTCTAATGTACATTAACTGGCAATGATGCATCACTATTAAAGGCACCGGTAATCCCTACATACCAGGAGGACGCGGCATTGAAACTTGGTACAACAGTTGTTACACGACAAAGAAAATTATCAACAAGTTCATGGTAACAATTATTGTTACAATTTACAAATATTTAAGGATTATACTAATGTCAATTTGATGAGTAGATGCGTGACTGATAAAAGAATTAGAGACTCCATATTTATTCAAAAGATAACAGTATACGATGCCATACAGTTATTCCATAACACCTCAACCTTTGGTGCATAACAGCAAACTAATGAAAATGATGAAACCCAGACTCAACATCAAGACTACATGTGCATGCATAAGTGACGGTTCAATGATTTTGACTCCATCAGGTGATATTTAGGCGACACCAATTTTTAAGTCTGGTTTACGATAATGTGGGGAGAAAAAAGTAGATGCAGGACAGTGCAGGAGGGAAAAAAATAAAAAAGATTGTCCCCCCAATTTATATCAAGTAAATCGTGGAATTTCACATAAATTTTACAAAAATTGTGAAAAAATGTTTTTGAATAAAATTCTGAACCAAACAAGACATATCTTGTCATGAAATACATGAAAATATGGATATGTAACTAAATGATCATAAGCAGAACCGGATGCGACAACACATGAAAATCAGTACGCATGTAAAATATTTTGGGAGAAAACAGTTTTATTTTTTTTCATGAAATGGACAAAACGTTGTAGGAGGTGTTCGTAAACCAGACTTAAAAATTGGTGTCGCCTTAGGCTCATGTTAACACAGGTTCACATATTCTCAAAATAATTGTCTCCCTCAACCGTACTAGTATTTATATCTGATAGAACCTCAGTGAGACCATGTTGAAAATTACCATCAATACTGTTCCAGTATTGATGCAAGTTACAATGTACATGCAACGTACTTCAAACCAGTTGCAATGTTCCTTCGTGAAAATAAATGTCAATGCAACTTACTCTCGGGCTCCAAATAAAAGTGCAGGCCCAAATAATAGTGCAGGGGGGGAATTCCATTGAAAGTTATTAAATAAAAGTACAGACCCAAATAATAGTGCAGGGGGAACTCTGAGCAAAACATCAACTGTGGTTAACCAAATAATTTGTATAGATGGTATGTAGTACAGGTACATGTACATGTATGTATCATGTGGTGTTTTTGTATGCCACATACTTGAATATGTGCTCTTGAGTGCCTAATAAACATACATGTACGATTATTAAAATCGAGGTAAAATTCCCACCTGTACGATCGTTATTTGGTCCTGTACGTTTATTAAATTAACCAAAAGAAATAATTCACCAATCTTAAATTGTGTTATTCATAGATAAATGAACTCTGATTGTTGACAGTGATCAGCACACTGTAGATTCACAGACCTGGCTATCAATCAAAACTATTTCTGTCACATGGCATCAGTATATAAACCAGTCAGATGGTGCGTTTTGTTGGGATGTATGGTACTAATAGTTCCAGTCTGTACGTTTATTCCGCCCTGTACTATTATTCAGTTACGCGACATTTTCCAACCTGTACTAGTCTATTATTCCACCCTGTACTTTTATTAGGCACTCAAGAGTAATGTTTGCAACAGCGATGTTGTCGATTAATCAAAATATCGTAAATACTATGAGGCATTGCAGCGGTCAGCGGCATTGTAATTGAATGTGGTTGAACAGTCAAATACCGGTGGTCAATCTTGTTGCGGGGTGGGGTCATTTAATTAGGACATAGCTATATTTATGTTAATCTAGTCTCTTGTGTAGTTTGGGTTACTATTAATAAGATATTTACTGAATGTTTGGAATGTATGGTAGCATTCTTACTAGTACCTGGATAAACATATGCCACGCACAACTCTGGTCATCATATCATCACCACTGTGGGCAATAAACCCCGGCGGGCATCAGTATACCGCTCATCGGGCTATAAAATTTCGAGTTTTCCATACCAGGGTTAGTCTAATCAATTAAAATTGGTCAATTTAGAGGTTATACCAACCAGTGGAAGACGTACATGTATATTCAGATATCTATCAGTTTTCGAGAAAAACCCCATCTTAGTCGAGCAGACTTAGAATATCGGGGTAAACTTAAATTTCATTCAGCAAAACTTTCACAGCAGAATAAATAAATAGTACATTATAATCACTTACAGTACATGTACATGTAGCCCAGGTGCAGTGCTAGCCTATATGCTACCAAAACTTTTGGTCGGTTTCTCGATGTCTGACACTTGTAAACGCTTGAACGGGTATATAGTACATGTATGTGAATTAAAGATCTTATTAGTGACACAACACTTCACAAGAGGCTATACATACATTTGTAACTACAGTAATGCTCTAATTAATCGACTCTTTAACAACAGCAGAATTATGGGTAACTCGGGGAGAGCTTTCCGATGAATGACAACAAGCCATATTTCCGACTAAATCCTGAAAAGTTACAATTAATTCTGCTGTGGTTAAGGGGTCGATTACTTAGGAAATTACTGTATCTGTTTTAGTGCACATCAAATTGATTTGTTGTATTTCCTCTTGTAATTTGTCTTTGATTGTGTTCGCCATTTCGATGGACTACATGTACTGACATCAATGACTGAAATGAGTCAAAATTTAGCAGTGCAGCCAATTATATAGATAAACAGAATTAAATAGCTTCCAAATTCCAAATGACCATAAATGATAAAACAAACTTTATTGAGCACATTTTTAATACTAGTAATTACAGCTACAATGAAAGCATACAGTTTGAGCTTCTTTATAATACCACTGAGTTAGGTGATGTTTTGATATTTTGGCTTGGGCACCTAATAAAAATTCTAAGTTTGGTAAAACTGTCTGTATACAAAGTTTATCTGACCGTGATGAATAAAACCTATAAATGGGATCATATACATGTATGTTAGATATCATTACATGATTATTTGAAAACACATATCCGTATGGAAAACAAACTATTTTACCACTGGCCAAGTGGTCCTGCTAATATGCTATGATGCTGGTGGTCCTGCTGAATTGCTATGATGCGGGTAGCGCAATTCATAGCAATTCAGCAGGACCCAACCGGATATCATAGCACATTAGCAGGAACACTTGAACAGGGGTATATTTACAGTGTCAAATCGAATGGGCATCTTTTAACAATATTTTTTAACAATTTCCTAGAAGTGTTTGAAAATTGAGAACTGAATTTATAGTTTTTTTTATGAGGTTTCGATTGAAAAATTTCTAACTTAGCACATCAGGATTAACAGACTACCGGTATGTTTTGTATATTTTTCTGTAATCGACACCTGCTGAGGTGGGGAAATATAATCCATTTTCGCACAGCTATATTCTCTTTCCCAACAAAGTCCATGGAACATACATGTAAAATTACAGCTATGCTTTAATTAATCAACTCGCCTTATAAAGGTTGACATCGGGTATTCAGGCGTTTTCATGTGATCAACCGCAGTCAGTTATACCGCTGCAGAATGTGGTCCACCTCACATTTGCAGTTAGGTTGTATTTTTCATGCGATGTTTAAATGAATTTTTTTTTAAGTTGACATTGTAACCACACCACAATTTTTTTTTTATTGTTTCAAAATGTCTAGATAGAATTCAGAATTTTTGTGGTAAAACAATTAACTTGGTTATCACAGACATCTTACTGTGGTAAGATTACTAGCGGATACCGCATATCAACAGGGACTGCATGCTCTAATTATTATCAGGTTTAACATGTTTATACTGGATACAGTTCATCGAGACTTAATAGTGGCCCAGAAAAATTTGACGAGCCGACGGTCTCAGACCAAATTGCAGATGAAGATGGATAACTCTAAAATCAAGAGGCTTTGTGTTGATAATAAGGCCAAACTTCATCGAACAGCATGTTGATAAATATAATGTATCGGGCAATTTTATACTATACATGCAGTTGACAGTGGTTAGCATTATTTTTGGGCAATTAATCGATTCTGATAACTGAAGCAGCATTTCTAAAACAAATGTTGTTGGAATCTGATTATATGGGGGACCATCGAATCTGATTGAGCACCTTTAATAGTTAACTATATGAGCTAAATACACATAAGTCGACACCAATACAACAATTTTTAAGTCCGGTTTACGAACACCTCCTACAACTTTTTTTCCATTTCATGAACCCAAAGAATTTACACGCATAATAGACATTTAAACTTTGAAAATTGCAGGTTTTGCTCTAAATTTACACATTCCCATCTTAAAAAATTATTTGATTTCCTGTATCGCAATACACATGATATCATGATATGCGTATCATTGATAGTGTATCCCAATACAATGCATGAATTCGCTATGAATTATTACAGTCCCACAAAAAATGGGAACTGCAGTTATCTCTCATTGATTTTAACTCAATAACCACATAGTAAATTGGAAGTTTTCCATGGAAATGTGTGTTGTCGATTTGTCTACTTCGACTTGATTTTTTACTGTCGATTAGTCAACTATGAAAAACCCAAGCCATTTCAATACTAATGCAGTATCTGCTGGTATTAAATCTTACTGCAGTAATATTTTTGTTGTAACCAAGTGAATTACTGCAGTATTTCAACCACGGTAAACCGCATTAATTTTTCTCATGATCGCCTTTCAGCCAGATCATTCTTTACAGTACTTACCATGTACATGTACCATATGTTCTATTTGGGGATAGACCATAATATGTCACTTTGTGGGTTTAGTTTATAGAATTGGTGCAGTTGCACACTGCATCACTGCCTAACTCATTGCAAATGGAGGTCTCTTAATACATTTACATGTGTATAGTTTCTCAGTGCAATTTGGCTTTTTGGATGAAAACCAAAACTCGATAAGTCCATACAATAGGGACAATTTGATTGAAATTTAAAGCAGAAATATAGCTTGGAGCAACTCATAGGGTCACATAACCATTACCGCAAGTATGTACATTATTACATGTACATTGTACCTCAATCATATTTATGATGATTCAATGACAGTGCGTTAGACCGAGTGGTCATTACTAGTAGTCCGATGGGTTCGATTGTCAAGAAGTTCAATAGTTTGAGGGTTCAATAGTCCAAAGGTTCAATGGTCACCGCGTTGAGAGTATCAATTACTGTATCGTAGTACAAAGTTATTTACTTGAGACATAACATGTATTGTCGATATACATGTACACAATGAATGTTTTATCCAATTGATATTTTATGAATACATCTACTCACAAGCCCCTGGAGAAAAATACAATAATACCAATATGGACTATACCAGTGACTGGTATACTCGCTGTATAGTCTATATTGGTATTTCCCCAGGAGCCTGTGTATGTAGATGTACTGATAGATGCTTTGGGGAAGATATTTTGTGTATAATTGGGTGTCTACTATGTTACCTAATTGTACATGTAACTGTCACTATAAACTGGGCATGAAGATTACAACTTGGGAGACTATTATTATTGCGGCCTCATTGCAAATGGGGGCCTCTTGGACGGTACATGTGTATACTAGTAGTTCTTCGTTGCAATTTGGATGAAAACAAAAAATCAGTGTCGATACAATTGGAACAATTTAAAGGACATTTACTAGTGAAGCAGAAAAATTACTTGGACCAATTCCTGAGGTCACATAACCATTAACTCAATGATGTACAGTGCATTAGTCAGAGTGTTCATTACTAGTACATGTAGTTCGATGGGTTTGATTGTCAGGAAGTTCAATAGTTTGAGGGTTCAAATGGTCCAAGGTTCAATTGATGGTACATAGGTTTGAAAGAATCGATTGTGTTTTACAACACATTAATTTAGTCAGTTATATACATGTACATGTATGGTAATAGTATTACCCTCATACACAATAAATTACCCGAGACATAACATATATTACCCATGAAAATATACACAAATTAATGCAATATTTATGCAATTTATAGTTTACGCATACATGTACTGATGCTTTGGGGGAGATATTTTGTGTGTAAATGGGTGGCTATAATTATACCTAATATGACTGTCTCGCTATAAACTGGTCATGAAGATCACAAATTTTGAGACAATGTACACTCTATAATAACCAAACACCCAGGTTATCAGACTCTCGGACTAATGCACAGTACTCATGATTTCCGCTTGGATCTCACATATTTGAAAAAAAATAAAAATTGTTAGGTGAATCAGCTACATGTACTTGTACAGGTACATGTACTTGTAAATGAAGTAAATTGAAAACATTGTTGCACAATTTTCAGGTGGCATGCATGATTCATACCCCTCTGCTAATTTGGTAGTCGGGATTTATTTGCGCAGTTTAACCGGTATTCCGGTATTCAGGATTCAACAAAAAGGCTGGTTCGCAGCTTTTCTAGCACAAAATTAATTTTGTTTTACTATTTTCCAGCCCAAATGACATTTATGATGATATCTACTATGTCCGGTGTCCGTCCGTCCGTCTGTCCGGAAATGGTTTCCAGATGATAACTTTAGTTTCGGTTATTAGATCAAAAGCAAATTTGGTATGTGTGTTTATCAGACCAAAATAAAGATCAAGTTCGAATATGGGTTTGCTCTGCCCATTTTTGCGAGAGTTATGGCCCTTTTTTTACTTAGAATTTTGTTATTTTCTGGTTTCCGGATGATAACTTCAGTTATTGTGATCATATCTGAACCAAATTTGGTATGTGAGTTTATCAGCCCTATTAACAGGTCAAGTTCGAATATGGGTTTACCCATATTTGCGAGAGTTATGGTCCTTTTTCGACTTAGAATCGTGTTCATTTCTGGTTTCCGGATCATAATTTTAGTTTGTGTGATCATATCTGAATCAAATTTAGTATGATAGTTTATTATTCACCATTTCATGGGACACTGGTTGGATTGTTCTGAAATGTAGTATCGGATTTAGGGTCCTTGATATTTTTTTCAGACAAGCTGATGCCCCAATGAAGCCACTTTTTCGGGAGACACTACGGCCGGACGTCCTTTTATTCAATCTATTATCTATAGGTATGTAGAAGTTATGGATACAACTTCAGCAAATACTAGTACATATATATGAAAACTATATTATTAGTGTAATATTAGTTTTCATTCAATATTTCCTTACTTGTAACTGGTACGCATGATTCAACCTTTTACATTAACTGGTATTGGGGCCAGGGAGGTGGGGTGGTAACACCTTCCATACTGGTGTATTCAATTGTGAGTGGCCTTTATGAGGGTGTTACCCCTCCTATCACCCATGAATACTGAATACCAGTTCACAGTTTTCTCACATTTGCTGAAATAGTATCCAAAACATCAACATATCAAGAGGTATTAGACTGAATTAGATAAAAAATATATCACTTGGGTCTGTTTAGGCTGGAAAATACTCAAAATTTGTATAATTTTCTGCTACCGGTATTATATCTGCATACTAGCCTTTTTGCTGAATCATGAATGCCGGTTATATTACCGTGTGAAATCCTGGTACCAGATAACATTGGGTATGTATATAGCATACCACCTGAAAATGGCCTGAATATCGCATGCCAAAGCGGGTGGGGGTATGTGTGACACCCTCGAATATGGGTTTGCTCTGCCCATTTTTGCGAGAGTTATGGCCCTTTTTTTACTTAGAATTTTGTTATTTTCTGGTTTCCGGATGATAACTTCAGTTATTGTGATCATATCTGAACCAAATTTGGTATGTGAGTTTATCAGCCCTATTAACAGGTCAAGTTCGAATATGGGTTTACCCATATTTGCGAGAGTTATGGTCCTTTTTCGACTTAGAATCGTGTTAATTTCTGGTTTCCGGATCATAATTTTAGTTTGTGTGATCATATCTGAATCAAATTTAGTATGATAGTTTATTATTCACCATTTCATGGGACACTGGTTGGATTGTTCTGAAATGTAGTATCAGATTTAGGGTCCTTGATATTTTTTTCAGACAAGCTGATGCCCCAATGAAGCCACTTTTTCGGGGGACACTGCGGCCGGACGTCCTTTTATTCAATCTATTATCTATAGGTATGTAGAAGTTATGGATACAACTTCAGCAAATACTAGTACATATATATGAAAACTATATTATTAGAGTAATATTAGTTTTCATTCAATATTTCCTTACTTGTAACTGGTACGCATGATTCAACCTTTTACATTAACTGGTATTGGGGCCAGGGAGGTGGGGTGGTGACACCTTCCATACTGGTGTATTCAATTGTGAGTGGCCTTTATGAGGGTGTTACCCCTCCTATCACCCATGAATACTGAATACCAGTTCACAGTTTTCTCACATTTGCTGAAATAGTATCCAAAACATCAAAATATCAAGAGGTATTAGACTGAATTAGATAAAAATATATCACTTGGGTCTGTTTAGGCTGGAAAATACTCAACATTTGTATAATTTTCTGCTACCGGTATTATATCTGCATACTAGCCTTTTTGCTGAATCATGAATGCCGGTTATATTACCGTGTGAAATCCTGGTACCAGATAACATTGGGTATGTATATAGCATACCACCTGAAAATGGCCTGAATATCGCATGCAAAAGCGGGGTGTGGGTGTGTGTGACACCCTCCTTGATCATAGTCTGTATTCTACAAGGTATGTTAACTGTTTCGAGTTGGTGCAATTAATGTGATTGTTTAATCTCTACCATCTGAAATCTATTTTTATAGCATATTTTGCTATCTGATCAATTGCTACTGATATAAAAAAGGATAAAGATGGTGTGTCTCTTTCCCAAATGTTCTGCTTACATGTACATTTGGGGGTTTATGAGTCAAATAATAATAGCCAACATGTCCTTCTAACATTAAGAAATAATGCGTTCTTATGAGCCAGGACAAAATATGGCTATTTCTGGAGAATTACAGCACACTATTACAAATATATATTTGTAAGCAGTGAGATAATGACAGGAAACATGTCCTTAGACTAAAAAAAAAAATTTTGGTGTGTATTTCACATCACAGCTCATGTGTATACTCACATTAGTTTATGTCATTCAAAGGGAGAAACCCATTTAGAAAGTTTAAATGAGACAAAACTACCTCACTGTAGATGTAGTTGCAAGGTAAAACATGTACATGTATACTGGTAAATGACATTGGAACTAAAATAATTATTTTTGTGTCCACCGGTATGTCATGTACCGGTATACATTGCAGCTACATGTACATGTAACTTGCCTAACATACCATATACATGTTTGCAGAGGGAATTGGCAAGTGTTTTTTAATCAAAAATTTAACCCAATTCTTGTTGTCAGTAAGTTTTAACCCATGCAGTTTAATGAGTTTATATATTTATGTATTACATGTGTTTCTATACATGTATTTTATCTTTAGTTAGTTTGTTGTCCTTGAATAAACTTGTATTGCTTCATAATCAGTTTCCTTAATGATCTATTATACTAAAACAACTCCATTGATAACAATACCCCTGCATCCCATCCAAATCTACTTCATTGCCATCCTCATCATTTCACTTTGGATCCCCACCCAGGGATAACACCATGGTACACCTGGGTGGGGGAAACACCTGGGTGAATAACACCATGGTACACCTGGGTGGTGGAAACACCCAGGTAGGAAACACCAGGGTACACCTGGGTGGGAAACACCCAGGTAGGGTACACCTGGGTGTGGTCACCTGGGTAAATACACCCAGGTTTATCCATACCAGGGTTTTTATCCAGTTTCAGGTGGGTAATTCATTGTAAAACCCAGGTTTCAGGGGGTCTTGATGGTTGGTGGATATCTTGGTAGATAGATTTACCTGGGTTTCGGCCCAAAAAACCTGGGTGGATTTACCCAGGTACATTTTTATATGGGCGTTACGGTAGACACGCCCCCTTATTCAATGCGTTCATAAACCTATGAACGTAACGTGACGTCACTTCCAATGTCGTTCATAGGTTTATGAACACATTGGTCCCGGAAATCACCGGGGATTGTCGGACATTACCGACTGCTTGAGTATCTAGTACGTCCTGATTTGGCAAGAAATTTGTTTCGGTCTATAATCAGTGTTGTTGCTCTGTGTTACTGAGCGTTGTTGTTGAAAAAAACCGCGCTACTCAATAGGGTTTTATCATTTTCCTTGCCGCTACAAATATTCCCCCGAACCTCACAAATATATCATTATGGTAGAACGGCGTGTTGTCGATTTCTTATCCGCAGCCGAAACTTAATTGTTAGTTTCAGATATTAATCATTCTTGAAATCAACACGTCTACATTAGTTACCGGTAGGCCTACTATCTAAACAAGACGTCTTGTCATATGTGTATACTTTACTGTTAAATTGCGTATTTTCCGTTCTCCATGAATGGATTCTCACAATGTTTGGTTTTCCAAAAAACAAGGATTCGAACTGTCTGAACTGAACTCCATGCGTTCGTTTAAATAGATGAATAAATAGTGGGAAAGACATACAATCCTAGTTCATAATTAATTTAAGTTTATAAATATAAATAATAAACGGCGGATTCAACGTGGTCATGGGTTTTGACCGCGTTAAAAAATCAGCAAACTCCGCATGAACCCCTTCGGGGTTCATGCAGTTTGCTGATTTTTTCTCGCGGTCAAAATCCCATGACCACATTGAAACCGCCGTTCATTTCTTATAATTACCATGTTGTTTGCATCGTTCATGGAGCACACGTGTGTGTTTTGCTCTGATCCATGGCTCAAATTCATTCATTTGTTGCATATATTCTGCTGAGTATAAAAGGAGATGGTGCCACGAATGGCCGGAATTAGTGTACAGTATCCCTTTAAACGTTTCGCATTCCTTATCGCTCCATTGGATCCCCTCTCATACATGTAGTTGAGCTACATTGTCTTTGACACTTCCATTCGTTCTAAACTTACTATGATAATTGTTCATACCTCGTGTGACCTCTGCACAGTGCGGTTGCTCAATTTATTTATAACGATTACATGTTGACGGAAATGACTTTCAAATTGCCACTTTACAGTTTCAGCGTGGGGAAATATAGTTCCAAGTAGATACGTTAATAAACAAACAGCTAGATATCATACACAATTCTGTGATATTGTGTGACATTTGTGTTATTATGCGACAAATAAATGTTATCATAAATTTCAACGCTTTTTATACTCTTCCACATTTCCCTCAGTTTCATATCCCTTCGCCAGGTAAATGTAGATAATGCCCCGAGATGCCGCGGGATCCACGGAGGATTGAAGTGCTGACAATTATTTTCGAAATTTTAATTTATATCTTTATAATAATATTCTTATCGCTTGGTACCGTAGGATCATGGCATAAACAAAATACACACGTAGTCCTGATCCGACTCAAATTTGGTAATGAGGCCTACTTTGATCCGGGAAACGATATGGGCGGGTTAATTTCACGTGCGATCGTGTCATTGACCTTGACCTTGATATTGCTCATATACGCTCATATAGGCTTGTTTCTGGACCTCGACCGATCCGGCTCAAATTGTAGGCCTACTTTGATCCCGGGCACAATTTTAACGGGTCCAATTTCACGTGCGACCGTGTCATTAATCTTGACATTGACCTCACTCATTTCGGCCAATTTGGCCGGTTACTTCATGTCTGTTTTTCATCTAACGTGTGTGTCGAATAAATGATGTGGAGGATTTATGTAAATGTTAGCCCAAACTACATTCCAAGTAACGATGGTTTTGTTGTTTATTTTGCGCAATAATACCGCGTCAGATGAATTCAGCCCAAATATGTTAACAGTTGTCGTGTAAAACATTCGGCAGTAGGTTAGCGTTATTTAGTATTTGTGGATGTCCTTTGACATGGGGCAAATAGACTACTGCGCTTGAACGAGCATGTGAATTTGTCGTTTTTAATGTATAGCAACTTGATAATCAATAACAGAGGCATTCTCTGTCAAATATGGTCGCTCTATTTACGGTATTAATTGCGGAACTTTCTAAAGTAAACTACACGTAAACGGATACATACGGTAAATAATAGAAGGTGTCGGAATCGGCCTAATCGCCCCAGGGCCAACTCGCCCCAGTCGACGTATGTCAATTCGGTACCTACTATAACTTGTACCCGAGGATGAGTCTGGCTCGGAATAAAATATGTATACGGGTGTTATATAGCGTTTTGTCCGTTGTTTCTCAATGAATATTATTGAAATTTGGTGTATATGTCCGGGCTGGGACATGGAATACAACAACGTTTGAATTGTTTTTAAATTTACAAATTTGTTGATTTTATTCATTTTTGTTTTCGTTCTGAAAACACACTATATAATATAATGTATATAATATAATAACGAACACGAGACATACATAATTTATAAACTGTTAACAAAAGATATCAAATTCAATACATGACAAAGATGACTCAGTGGAGTTTATAAAGTGAACATAAAAACATTGAGGTAAGAATCTTTTTAAGGAATGCAACTTTATTTAATGATAATAAACACATAAATTAAAATAACAAACATGAGACATACATAATTTATAAACTGTTAACAAAAGATATCAAACTCAATACATGACAAAGATGACTCAGTGAAGTTTATAAAGTGAACATAAAAATATTAAGGTAAGAATCTTTTTAAGCATTACCAAACCGTTTAGCACAGACCACAGTCCACTTCACTCATCCGATCATCACCAAAAAATCATATTTATCTTGATATTGATCTATCAGATGAGAGCCATCAAATATTTTTTTAATTTCATAGGAAAAAATGGTCGCCAGCGGCCATATTGCATTTACGTTATATGTTATCGCGTTATGTCGATATCTAGTATTACTTAGAAATTTCACCTTTCCAGATTCATAATTGCTCCATTGACTGTAACAGATGAAATTATTCCCCTCTTCGGATAGAGTGTCACTGAAACTTTATTTTGTCAGACTGTCAGTATAATCACTGATTATATATGGCAATAATCTGTAATAAGATGTAGCACTATCTTATTTTATATTTACACGCAGTGCTGTTTTTATACAACAATTATTATCCCCCCTAGATCATCATGTGATCGACCATACATCGCGCGAGGACCTGTTTGAATTAATGGGGGTTTTATGGATCACTTCTGTCCTCAAGCTAGATTATACTTATGACATTTAATGGCATGTTTCTAACGTGGAGGGTTAGATATGCTTGAGAAACCACCACTCTTTAATTCACAACAAGTTCTCAGCTGTCATGAACCCATAGCCATGATATATGGTTTATTTTATGTATACTAGTAATATAGTTATTTTCAGTACCTTTATATACCAGTACTGTGTATAACAATGCATATACATTAATCCATGTATACATGTATATTGATTCAACGGATTCAGTGGTTTTGTCCATCAGTCTATCAAATTTGTGGGGAAAACATGGCCACAAGCAGTACACCCTGCTAAATTTCGAATTTCAATCAATTGGCACACCCTGCAGCCAGCTTTTATTGGAGAACTTTTTCTCATGTGGATATTTTGGGTCACCGCTAGATGTGAGCCATATTTTGTTCTCAAACTGTCCTTGTGAAGACATCACTGCCAGCGGTGATCTTGAATTTTACTATTTTTATGGCTAAATAATTTGGTTGATCCTACAGACGACACCCTTTGTCCGATCGTCACCAGATTCCACAATGATCTTCTGGATAACC
Organism: Siphonodentalium dalli; assembly: GCA_032622095.1. Classification (NCBI taxonomy): domain Eukaryota; kingdom Metazoa; phylum Mollusca; class Scaphopoda; order Gadilida; family Siphonodentaliidae; genus Siphonodentalium; species Siphonodentalium dalli. The sequence goes on from CP136062.1 coordinate 60,654,448, forward strand.
AGCGTGAGAGTAATCTAATTTTCCCGAATTTCGTTAAAAAACATTACCACAGGCAACAATTTGGTATCTTACTCTTTGATCCTCTTTTGCATGACTGAATTGTTTAGCAACTGTACAGACATATCCCTCATCTGATAGTCACCAAACTTCATATTGATCTTCGGGCTGACAACTAGATGGGAGCTATCGAATGCTTTGAATTTTTTTTGGAAAATATTGTCGCCAGCAGTCATCTTCTATTTTGGTTTTTATATACATGCATATCTCTTCACGCGGATAGCCAGTATTACGTAGGTACTTCAACTTTCCGCATTCCTGTCATCATTTGAAATATAAAAATTTACCTGATACATGCACCCTTCAAATTGTTTTTCGTCGTATCTATTTTAATGACCCGCATGCTAATATTGATACAGATATATTTGTCAAACATTTCTTTGTACAATATACAGGTATTTAGTTTGTAACTAAATCTAGAAATATATAATAGTAGCTGGTGGACCCGACTTCGTCCGGGATGTTCCCCTCTGATTTTCGGAGAATTGCGCGATTTAACCTTGAATTGACTATTTTAAAGGTGAAGGTCATGTCGGGGTCACGATTTGACCCGTCCAAAACACTCCCCGGACAAAAGTCACGACAAAAGTACCCGTCGAAATCCGCCCGGCTTTACCCGATTTGACCTTGAATTGACAATTTTGAATATCAAGATCAGGTCAGGGTCATGATTTGACCCACCCGAAACACTCCTGGTACAAAAGTAACAGTAGGTATCAAATTTCGTTGAAATACTTCCGTTTTAACAGATTTGACCTTGAATTGATCTTTTTGAATGTCAAAGTCAGGTCGGGATCAACATTTGACCCGTCCAAAATACTCCCTGGAAATAATTTCCCCTAGGTATCAAATTTCGTCAAATCTGTCAGGCAGTTTTCCCGGCCATAGCTAACAGACAAACAGACAGACAAATGTCCAAAATATATATTAGACTAGCTGATGTACTCGACTTCGTTCGGGCTAGTTAGGGATTTTTTTGTGATCGCCTCCATCTGGACAGTACCCAGTATATACAGCGTCTGGCCAAACTATTGTTCAATTGGTCCAGAAACATGCCTATATCAGCACGTTCGAGAACATGGTCCCACGTGAAATTGGACCCGTCCATATTGCTCCCGGGATCGAAGTAGTCCTACACACAAATTTTGAGTCGGATCGGTCAAGGTCCAGAAACATGCCTATGAGCGAGGTCAAGTTGACACGTTAAATACCAAATTCGAGCAGTGTTAGAGTCTATAACACATACACACATGCATTCATGCATACACACATACATACATACAGACAGGTGTTTCAAAATGTATAATCGATAGCTACAACAATTCTATGGTAGATATTTCACGGCCGACCTGATGCATGCATCTTAGTTTTCTTGTATACTATCATATTGGTATGTTCGTGGCAAAGAAGTAGCCCGGTCGAAGTCGGGCACATCAGCTATTACACAAATAATTTTGTATGTCACAATGTATAGTTCTACGTGGCTGTCTGCCACACGCGTATAATTAATATTCCATTATCTACCACCGGTGTCTCTTACCGAGCGATATTAGCGACGGTGTGTGAGAGCTTGCTACCATCACTGTAAAATAGTTTGATGTGGAATAATGTACACAACCACTATGTGACTAACTATTACAACATATGTCGAAGCGTTGGGGTATTCCTCATCTACCAAGTATTAGTTAAGTCATGCACTCTTAAAACAATAGATACACCAGAGTACCTACGTGGGTATTGAGCTTGTCCCGTGTGGAGTACCAAATTGTTGGTACTCTGGGGTATCAAATATGGTTGGTACTCTGAAGTACCAAATATATTTGGTACTCTTAGAGTATCAAATATCCAGGTAATCTAGAGTAGCTGTCCAATTATTCTGGAGTACCAACTATCAAGACAGGTATCTGGAGTGCCTGCTCGAGTACTCTGTAGTACCAAATATTTATGTGCTATACATATGAGCTATACTATTTGGTATTGGTACTCCATATTATCAAATATATAGGTACTATGTGGAGAACCTGCCCAGGTAACAAGCACTCGAAATTACGAAAAATGTCCGACGGCAAATTTAAGAATGTGGCATATTAGATTCCAAATGATGCCGCGGCATTTAAACATCGAATTAAGTACAAAATGGTCTTCGAGAGCATGCTATCAGTTACATGGACTCCCTTGAATAGTGCAAAATGAAATAATCCGAATTATATTACTTTTATTAACATAGAACCTTCATCGTTTTGTACTTAATTCAAGGTTTAATACCTTGATTTCAGGATTGTCCTGATAGTACTGGCCCCACCATAGACCCCCGTAGGATTTTCATGCGGAGAACTGACTATATGTGTACTTCAATCAGTAGGTTATATGCTTTCAAAAAAATGTGGGTAGACATCACACAAATTTGTTCGGTTGCCATGGCAACGGCTTAAATAAACATGCCAAATGTTGAGGTTTCAACAACTGGAATGCTTACATTTAACCACTTATTTCGCGGTGGATTCGTTAAAACTGCGTGCACATATATATGTTTGCTATATAAACATGTGTAACTTGTCGGGAAATACCATGCACACGTTAACTGGCCATATATATATATCCGTTGTCATGGTAACGATCGAATACCACTTCATATGGTGGATACATATGGGGTAACTACATGGTCGGTTAGCGCAGGCTGACATGCATATATCGCAAATAACATTATATTGCAGAGAACTGACTATATACATTTCAATTAGTGAGTCATATGCTTTCAAAAATAATTGGGTAGACATCACACAAATTTGCTCGGTTGCCATGGCAACGGCGTAAAAATAGATGCCAAATATTGAAGCTTCCGACAATTGGAAAGATTATATTTAACCAATTGTTTCGCGTTGGATTCGTTAAAACTGCGTGCACGCATCCAAATTTGCTAAATAAGCATATATAACTTGTCGGAAAATGCAAGGCACAAGTTGACTGGCCATATATATCTCCTTTGCCATGGTAACGATCGAATACCACTTCATATGGTGGGTGCAGATGCATTGGGTACCTATTTGGCTGGTTAGCACAAGCTGAAAAGCAGATATCACAAACGACATTATATTGTAGAGAACTTACTATACATATTTCAATTAGCCAGTCATAAGTTTTCAAAAAATAATTGGGTAAAAATGACTCAAATTTGCTCGGTTGCCATGGCAACGGCTTAAAAATACATGCCAAACATTGGAAAGCTTACATTTAACCAATTATTTCGCGTTGGATTCGTTAAAACTGCGTGCACATATATATGTTTGCTATATAAACATGTGTAACTTGTCGGGAAATACAATGCACACGTTAACTGGCCATATATATATATCCGTTGTCATGGTAACGATCGAATACCACTTCATATGGTGGATACATATGGGGTAACTACATGGTCGGTTAGCGCAGGCTGACATGCATATATCGCAAATAACATTATATTGCAGAGAACTGACTATATACATTTCAATTAGTGAGTCATATGCTTTCAAAAATAATTGGGTAGACATCACACAAATTTGCTCGGTTGCCATGGCAACGGCGTAAAAATAGATGCCAAATATTGAAGCTTCCGACAATTGGAAAGATTATATTTAACCAATTGTTTCGCGTTGGATTCGTTAAAACTGCGTGCACGCATCCAAATTTGCTAAATAAGCATATATAACTTGTCGGAAAATGCAAGGCACAAGTTGACTGGCCATATGTATCTCCGTTGCCATGGTAACGATCGAATACCACTTCATATGGTGGGTGCAGATGCATTGGGTACCTACTTGGCTGGTTAGCACAAGCTGAAAAGCAGATATCACAAACGACATTATATTGTAGACAACTTACTATACATATTTCAATTAGCCAGTCATAAGTTTTCAAAAAATAATTGGGTAAAAATAACTCAAATTTGCTCGGTTGCCATGGCAACGGCTTAAAAATACATGCCGAACATTGGAAAGCTTACATTTAACCAATTATTTCGCGTTGGATTTGTTAAAACTGCGTGCAGACATCTAAGTTTGCTATATAAACATATGTAACTTGTCGGGAGATGCCAGGCACAAGTTAAATGGCCATATGTATCTAAGTTGTCATGGTAATGATCGAATACCACTTCATATGGTGGATACAGATGGGGTAACTACATGGCCGGTTAGCGCAGCCTGCCATGCAGATATCGCAAACAACATTATATTGCACAGAACTGACTATATATATTTCAATTAGTGAGTCATATGCTTTCAAAAATAATTGGGTAGACATCACACAAATTTGCTCGGTTGCCATGGCAACGGCTTAAAAATACATCTAAATATTAAAGCTTCCGACAATTGGAAAGCTTACATTTAACCAATTATTTCGCGTTTGATTCGTTAAAACTGCGTGCATACATCTAAGTTTGCTATGTAAGCGTATTAGCTTGTCGGGAAATGTAAGGCACAAGTTGAATGACCATGTATATTTCCGTTATCATGGTAACGACCGCAGATGCAGATGGGGTAACTTCCTTTCTGGTTAACAAATGCTGACAAGCAGATATCGCAAACATTATATTGTAGAGTACATACTATATGTATATCAATAAGTTAGTTATGCTTTCACAAATATCACACCAATTCGCTCGTTTGCCATGTCAACGGCTCAAATGTTGAGGCTTCCGACAATTGGAAAATCTCACAGTTAACCACATATTGCACCTATCCAAGATTGCTATATAAACATATATCACTTGTCAGGAAATACAAGACTACAGATGAGGGATGTTATAGGGTAAGTGTGATTGCCGGATAGCATAAGTAAACAAACATATATATCACACACAAGTTTTATGACGAAAATTGGCTTTGTCATCAGAGTCCATATTTACTATTGTGTTTCCATTTGATGAATAAGATGCGTATTATTTGTGGCTTCTTGTCACTATGCCAAACACTTCCCCCATTTACATCCCACATAGAATATTATATAGTATATTGGAGATTTTTAGATTGAAGACTGCTATCTTCGCTCGTAATGAAATATTAGGCTATTCGCCGCGACGTGGCGGGAAATCGTGACCATACATATAACTACTTTAGTGTTTTATGATTAAGACGGTACAATACCGAAAGTGAATGTTGCATTATTTGATGATGACTGACTATATTGGATAATACTTTCCCGCCCCGGTCAATGATAATTAATTATAGTGTTGTGCTTGACGGGCGGAGTTAGCAGTTTTAACAAGAAAACCATAATCAGAAATGGTAACGCCCTTCAGATTATATTATGACGCATAAATATAAATTATAAAAAAAATGTTAAATATATTGGTTACATGAATGCACCGCCTCAGATATCCGTTAAAGCAACTAATCCTTCAAATTATTACAAAAAACGACGGCTTATTACTGCTGGTTTCTAATTCACCACACCAGAAGTATCTAAATGCGGATCAAAAATTCGGAGTCATTGTGTTCCCTCCATAAAATCTTCAACAGTGGTCCAGCCATTGTTGATATCTAAACATTGAAAGCAATTAATGCGGTCATAATAGTTACATACTGCAACTATCAATCCAGCGAATGTTATATGATTGATAGAACAAACCACTATTATCATGGCCGTGTCGTTATTTGTTTAAAATACGTATCAATTGACATATACGCACCCGTTCCCTCATTCCCGACCATTTTATGGGATCTCCGCGAATACGGGGAAATCCGCAAATAGACTTCCGCAAACAGGGACCTACTACGAATTGTCACAACAGGCTATCTATCAGTTGGTTGAATACTATTTCCCTTTTTACTAAAGTAAATTAACAAGTAAATATCGAATGACGATACATATATTTGTAAACAAGCATTGCAAATAATGTTATAGGGACGAAAAGTCGCAAGACTTGTTCCGTATTATGATGATCATGATGTGATTGATAGAACAAACCACTAGTACGATGATCGTGTATATATATATGGCCAGTCAACTTGTGCCTTGCATTTCCCGACAAGTTATATATGTGTATGTATCAAACTTAGATGTGTGCACGCAGTTATAACGAAACCAACGCGAAATAAGCCAAATTTTGTTCCAGAACATGTTGTACAGTACGTAAATAGTGTGCGATCAGCAAAAAATTCAACAATGGGAAGACCACACTAATGAACTTTGTTTAATTAAAACTGACACCATGTTGTTTGCAAAATGCCGTTATAGAGCTCACTAATCATCGCCAGAAGATTTTGGTGTTGAATGGGTCACCAAAACAATCGCCACTGTGTTGAGTTAAGAGAGTTAAGAGAGTTCAATGTATTTAATATATTATCAAGTTTGGTACAGCCATAGTGAATACATTATTCCCCATTCGCACCTATGCGTCAATGAGTCAATGGCATTGCCTGATCACCAGAGCCATATATTGTAGTATTTTGCGAATATGGTTTCCAATTATGGAAGAGGTTATTTCCTAGCAAAGCGAAAATGGCCGAATCGTTTAGAATGATAGCCACACATGTTTTGAACATGATGCACATGGGCACTGTATTGGTCTGCATGTATGTATACAGCTATGCTCTAATTAACTGATCCCCCTTAACGACGTTGGCCACCGATATTACTGCGTTATTCGACCGTGTTGACGGCATTAACCGAGATCAATCCTACCGTGGCCGACCTTTGTACATTTTTAAAGTCAGCATTATAACCACCACAGAGAGTCTATATTTATGGCATGGATTGATGCTGCATTGATGATGCAATTGCGAATGTCGGTCGGTGACCAACTTTGTATGTTGATTAAACCGTTAACAAATTTATTAATTGAAATATTGTTTTGTGTATAGCTAACGCGGTGCATGGAGCTCACGGAAAACTGGACTGGGTGTAAGGTGGCCATGTGCAAAATTAATGCGGAGTACAGCGGTTGCAAACAACATACTTACTAGAGTAGCTCATGGTGTTTTGTATGCAATTGTATGTCCAGAGCTAAACTCTTCATGAATCCACTAACTGAAGGTCCAGGAACAATATTTGGTTGGTAACACATTTCCCATTGAGGGCGAAATGGGTGAAATGGCCACGCCCTTTTTGCGTGAAGTACTACCATCCGCCGTGACTATATCTCCAGAACCGTTGGATATAGGAGGTTGTCTGACCACTCGGAATGGCCACATCATGGGGGTCAGTAATACATTTTCATATCCAAAAGTCAATTATTTTTAAGATAATTGCCAAAAATCCAAATAATTCCATTTGTAAGGGCCTGAACCCCAATTTTGGGGTTCAGCACTTTTATCTCAAAGTTGAGCCCCCAATTAGAATTTTATTGACCTATATCCATCGGTGCCACATACAGGTATCATTTCTGATATTTTCTGTACCATTATCGGATGGGATTGACCTTCAAGGAGCTCTTGACCCTGAAACTCCAAAATGGCCGACTTCAAATTTGCAAAATTTAGCAAAGTCAAGAATAATTAAAATTGTGCTACCTATAGAATTATTTTCATCTTTAAAGGATCATCACCTTTGTGCTCCCACTCATGAGTGCTTACCAAGGTTTTTGGATGGAATATATTGGTCGTAGAATGAAAAACAGACATTTTCCCAATAACAAAGATGTTGAGGAAATCATCAATTATAGGGTATTTGATCAGTAACCTAAAACTCCTGCAAGGTTACCTGGTGATATAATTTGAATGTAGTTCATCCTTTGTTATCTAGATTTCATGGCCTTTGATGTGAGATGGCTGCCAAAATGGTTATAAATGGATGACATATATCACATTATCAATATACTAGTAAATGAGTTCAATGTGTTATTTTCTTTAAACTTATGGGAGAACAGGATGTGTTTATGGTATTCTAATGTTGAATTGAATTATACTCAGCCCACAAGTAGGTTTAGTAAATGTTGAGTTACTACAATTCGATCAATCAGTATATTAGAACAAATAATGGCTAGCCGGGCATGATTGCCTATATTTATATCCTGATATATGTATAGGTACACATAGATGTATATTTGCCCTAAATTGTTTCTGGTTCAAATTTGGGAGTCATGAGAAAGATGCAGTTGCAGTAATATTAAAATATATTGTCCTGTTCAAAACTAACAAATGCATGTCTATTGGTTATTGGTGTGATATCCAGTAATAAAGACTGAAAATAATCCTTCAGATTATTTTATAAGGGATTTAGTCCAGTTATAATAAATCCACACATTAAAAATATAGGGCTTCAAAACATACAGAATATTTTCCAACTTGACAATCGTTCCTTGTGTTCAACTGAGTGAGTTCATGTGAGGTTCATGGAAACTTATTTGGCAACTTGATTCTAAAGTGTCTAGCTTTATGGGCTTGAAATACCGAACGCAATCATGTTGCATTGTGAGTTCAGAGTGAGTTATAGGAAAAATACAAGCATCAGTTGATATGCTGATATAAATCCATACAAATCTACATTCTGCAGGTAGCCATGCTATGCAATACTCCCTCATGTTTCAACTTATCAAGGAAAAATGATCACATTACCAATGACTATTTAATGCTGTTAAATTTTATAAAGTACAGCCCATTTGAAACTGGTTTGCTGACCCAGAAAAACTTTGTCTTATGATACCAGACTGGCCATGAGAAAAAACACATAAAAGACATGGAAGTTAGTAACTAATCACAATTAGCCATCCACCATATTTTGTCAGATGTTTTTGTGGATGTTGTAATGCAATATAGATCTCCATTATAGTTGGACAATTTTATTTTTCATTTCGTCTCTTTAAATTGACTTTTATTTTTGTATGTATGTATATGTGCCACTCCAAACATTTCAGTATAATTACTGTAAACCGTTTGGTTTGATGTTATAGGCACAGAAGATATATATATATATACTTCACATGTCAAATATTGTGAACCCTGCAGGTAGATGTATGTGTGTCAGTAGCTTTAGGTGTGTGGTGTACATGCAGTAACTACATGTATATTCTAGTGATATTTATGGTCTGCACTCTGCAGTATTTAAAAAAACATGCTATGACCATGCCTACATATACATATTTACACTGATTCTAACACTATGATTGTCAGGTTATAATCTATGTTTGAGGAAGTTACTAAGTATTTTTCATTTGTGTTGCATTTGTCAATATTAATGGGTTCCAGGAGCCCAGATGTTACTAATGCAGAGCCCATTTAACTTTCATGATACTGGTGGACTGCATACTTCTAAATAAACATGACTCTTATCAGACCAAGACGGTATTGTGTATGTTTTACTAGAATTATATTTAGAAAAGACTCAACCATTATTTTCCACTGCCCTATATATCACAATATATTCATTTGGCAGTATTCATCCCAAGTTTAGTGGTGATGCTAATACATTTGGTATGATACTCAGGTAGAGCAAAGCGATCTGAACAAATCGGGGATAAGCCACTATGTGTAGAAAACATTAAAAAACATGTATATTGTGAAATATTTTAATAATGGGTGCTGGTTTTTACAAACTGGCCATAATTGAGATGATTATTCATGTTGTTTACCAAATATCAGCGTACACATTAAATGTTTTGAAATATACATGAATATGTTCTTGAATGTTTCATACATACACTGACTTTTGCACAAATTGCTCGGATTAGCCAAACAATGCGAAAATAACCAACTTTAGGTAAAATTATGGTACTCTTAAGAGAATCGCTTTGACCTACAAACATCATAGCAATCCAGCAATACCCATCAGCACGATATAAAATTAGCAGGACCACTTAACCTGGGGTGGTATTGAAAATGAAAATATCTTTAAAATGGTAAGTTATGAGGGCTATTAGCTATTATTCAACCTGCAGCAAGTGCTGCAACTATCATGGTCAATCGAAACTAATGTGGAACTGTCAAAAATTCATTCTACTATTGATTGAATAGTGATGGTACCATCATATCCGAAATCTGTTTGTGAGATGAGGTGTCCTTTTGGAAGAATTGATTAATTCTGAAATATATACTGGTATATATGGTCATCTCTTATCTGATTACAACATGTTTTTACTATGCCCAGATGCAATACCCATTTTAAGATCGCAACATGTGGCTGCTGCATGAAGTAAACAGCTGGTCATTCCATTTAGTAAAAGTGTTTAGCATGTTTCATAGCTTGGTCACTTAAATCAGATCAGCTGTCAAATGTTGATAACAAATTTTGAAAACCTGTTTTGTTCAATCTGTATATTTCTGTTGATTACAGCACAATTGTTACCTGATTTTTGGTAAAGCACACCAGTTTCCAAGGCATGTTCAAAGCCGGGAAGAGCATATGTTGTGTGTCGGGGTCAACACATTCTCAGCAGCGATTTCCAGCTAATCCCATTGTGTGTGGTCAATTGTGCTCTTAAGTCGGTCAGAGCATGCGGATAGTTCTTAAAAAGTGTCATACATATGTTGTGGCCTTGGTGGTATTGTATACTTGTGGTGCGTAACATGCTGAAATCGTTTTTTGGCAATTATCTTAAAAACCATTGACTTTTGGATATGAAAATGTATTACTGACCCCCATAATGTAGATTTTCAGGGTCAAGAGCTCCGTGAAGGTCAATCACATCCGATAATGGTACAGACATTATACATGTATGTGGCACCGATGGATATAAGTCAATAACATTATAATATGGGGCTCAGCTTTGAGATAAAAGTGCTGAACCCCAAAACTGGGGTTCAGGCCCTTAAAAATGTAATTTTTTGGGTTTTTGGCAATTATCTTAAAAACCATTGACTTTTGGATATGAAACTGTATTACTGACTCCCCATAATGAGGTAATTCCGCAAATTTTGAGTGGTCAGGCAACCTCCTACGGTTCTGGAGATATAGAAACATCGGATGGTAGTACTTCACGCAAAAAGGGCGTGGCCATTTCACCCATTTCGCCCTCAATGGGAAATGTGTTACCAACCAAATATTGTTCCTGGACCTTCAATTAGTGGATTCATGAAGAGTTTAGCTCTGGACATACAATTGCATACAAAACCACCATGAGCTACTAGAGTAAGTCTGACTAAACAACGGAAATTTGTATGAAAATATTTACCACACCACAAATGATCCACTTTTACATAAGTCAGATATTGGGGTGGTAAATCTGTTTTGAGATTAGGGGAACGCTAATTAATAACTTTTCTTCGAATATCTGCATTACATAACTATTAATCGTCGTTTAATCCTAAGATCAATTTTAATATATCTTGATTTAATTTAGTGCTCCTGCACGTGCGGTTGGGATTAGATATTAAGCAATATATAATCACCACTCTGATTAAGTATTTATTTATTTATATGTAATCCTATATAAGAATAGACTGCTTGTAATATATGTTCTGTTCGTGCTGCCTTATTTAAATTTGTTGTACAAGCTACACCAGAGGAAAATATTCAGATTAATTAATCAACTTTTGATTGTCGTCTCCTGTTGTCTAACGTATAATAACTGTACCTATCATTGGATCCCCGATGGTGCAGGGAACGCGCCACGGCAGTATGTTTCGCCAGTATGTTATAGCATATCGTCATAGATTATTTAATATACAGGGTAGATAAGTTGAACGTTAGTTTTAAGCTACCCAACATATGTTGTTCTTCACCCACTCAAGCTGACGACATGGCCCTTTTTCACTTACGTCTTATGGATTGCAGTAACTGACTGATATTGGTGTCAACTATAGCAACTTTTGAAGGTACATATACAATCATGCAAAAAAACAATAGTTGTGGTATTTAATGAGTCAGCTAACACTGCGCTTAAAGCAAACATATCTTGGAATCTTAATGGCAAGAACACAATTAAAGAAGGTGAACATATCACTCATCTCGGTATTCCAAATGAGAAATGCATTCCGAACAAAAATGGTCGAGAATATTTGTTCAAAGTTATGTTCAACATAGTTTATGCTTTCAAATTCAGCCTTGTGTGCTGGTGGTAGGACACACATCAACTGTCTCAAAATGAAAAGTCGGTCGTTCTCCCGAATGCTTTATATGGCAGTCAACTCCTTTGTAATCTGACTTCAACTGACATGGAACGTTTAGAACAAGTAACACCGTCAGTGTATAAAGCACATCCAGGGTTTACCAATGCGTATGCTTACTGATATGGTTCAAGGCCTTTTTGGGATGTTGTCCTATTGAGCGGGACATTGAATACTGAAAACTTTCTTTATATTGCTCATTATGCAATCTTAACCGGGGGAAGTCCATGACGGAAATCGTCCTGTACAGACTACTTTAACGTGTGACATGACATCAAGCTGTCAACAGGAACGCCTTCGCGGACTTGTTCCGGTTACTACACAAACGGGGCCTTCTTGTTCACGCATATGCGTACCTTTCTTTCGGAGCATTCCCATATCTATGCTTGTGGGAAAGCTGTTACTTAATTTGGAAACTTTATTTAACTTTAGAGGGAGATATATCTTTTTTGAAATTCAACTCAGCCAACCCTTGATTGCAGATGTCTTACATATGGGAAGCATGTACGACCTTTCCGTCCTAGAAAGGTAGCGTTCTCGTAGTGGCAAAACTTTTGTGTTCACAATTAATTGGCGATGAAGAATGGTGCCATGTGTGTGTCAAACCTTAAACTGACAGAATAGCGCACACATTTTAATTTAGATGCCGATATATAGCCTTTGTTCCGGAATGACTTGATTGACAGGTTCCATGTAAATATTTGAAAATATATCGACTCTATCCAATTAGAAGAGCAATTGTGTTTATTTCAAGGAGTCGTTCCAGCATATACTCTCTCGCAGGACCTTTCGCTTATGAAATGTTTAATTAAGGCAACACATGGTATGTGGTATAAATGAGATTAACGTCCGGAACGCTGACAAAAGTGTGTCTGGTTTACATTATTTATCAGGTCCATTGACAGCAATCTTTTCACTAACATTGCAGCTCAATGATTGTGTTTTATTTTTAAACACTGAAGGTGTCGTAAAATACGTTTACTAAGCGTGGTTAGTTTTATCATTCAAGCGTTCCGCTATCGTTTTAGAATGTAGCGACGCTGTGAGCAGGAGTCATACTCTTGACTCCGAAAATGTGTGCTAATGCCAATTCAAATTGTTAGATATATGTAGGTTGATCTTCAAAATTTATAATGAAATCCTGTTTCCACAAATAACTTGAGGTCGATATAAGTGACGAAAGCACTGTCCCGAGTCTGCAGCATGCGTTCCGTATTGCCATGTCGCTATGGGGGTATGTCAGTGAATGGGTAGTGTTATGCTACGGTCTGTTGACATTCTTCTGTATTTATTGCAGGTTTTTTGTGTGCTTGTTTTATTAGTCAGGATATAAGGAAGTGCGTACGTGGTTGTGTGAATGTATCCACATGAAAGAACATGTGTGTTTTAATGTTGACCGTGTGTGCCTGTGCACAAACGTTTAGATGAGTGATAGTGTTTCGTGGTGGTGGGACTTATTATGCACTTTCATTGTATTATTCATGTATTATGCTATAATGTGATTGTAAAATGCATTTTGAATAGTATACTGTCCTAGCTAAATTGAACTACCAGTTGTCTCACTAGATTAGTGAGAAATACACACCTTCACGTGGAGTGGAAATGGCGATAAGCGATAATGGTGTGTGATAAAGGTCCCTTTGAAATTACAGTATGCTATATGTGTAATACCTAGAAGTCGTCTGTGTATGTCTGTCAACGGTTTTGTGAACAACTGATATGTGGAATTTCGGTCTTATTGATTATGGGACTGTTTAGTGCTGTTAAATTGACTTCAGTCAAGACCGACAAATTGTCGAGGTTCAAGCAAACATTGGGAATAGCCAGTAGAAATGCAACGGCACACAACAAGGGTTCTACATCAAACGATCCTGACTTAACTAACATAATAAATGTTTCTGGTCCTGAGAAGAGGAAACAGATGATGAAATGTCGCTACTTGAACCGACATTGGTGAGACGACGTGGGTCTTTTTGCGATTTGCCTTATTTCGCAAATGACAATATAGTGACTATGAGATGGAATCATCACAAGATGATAAGTCAGAACTAAAGAGCGAACAACCTGAAAATCACGTTATATTATAGAACTCCTGAAAATCAGCAATGTATAAAGAACAAATCTAAATACAGGATCACCAATAGCCTGAGTTGAATGAAAACTGTTGACAATCTTGAGGGAATGCTTCAGAATAAAATTAAATATCAGCAATATGGCAGGAGCAATATCCTCTGGCTCTTAATTTCCATATTCCTATGATCAGCAAGAGGTCACAGTGCGTAAATACTGGAAGCATGGTTAACATTTTTGTAAAAACCCACTTTGGCATTGATGTTAACACAAATTATATTGTAAGATTCCGTCCGTTGGGTGAGATAGACACATGACCCAGCAACTCCAATAATGATGATGGCAGTGAACAAATGGAACACCTTCTGCTGAAGTTGTCGAAAGATGTATCAAGTGTGCCGTTTTTCTTCTCTCAATATTTGACACCAGAGCGAAAATTAAATTTTGTAAAAAGACTCTCAGTATAGAAAAGATAACGATATGTTCACTCCTAATGGACGATATGTGGACATAATTTTACACACGCTTTGAGAAATCTAAAGCAATGGTAACATTGGTGATGAGTATTGATTCCCAGGTGCCCAAACCAAGGCTGAACAGAAGTCGAAAATATAGTGATCCTCTTCAACTTAACCTATGTATATATATATATGTTGACTTACTAACCTACAAACTGTAACATTATATCTCGAAACTACGACTTTATATTTAACGTGTGACATTCAAATCCATATTAGGAATATATCAAATATCCCATTATGTGCGTACATGTGCTCTAGATATGGCAGCATTATATTTCACAAAATACTTACTAATAGTTTTGAATATGTCCTAAACTGAACAATATATCACTATATCTCGTTTACACACAGCCTCTTGGAAACATCATCGAAAAACACAACATTCAGTATCACATGTATGCAGACGATACCCAAATGTACATATCAGTTGAGCCATCGATCTTAGACGAAGCAATTTCTCAAGTTCAGACATGCGTTTCAGAAGTTAAAACATGGATGGAGATCAACAAACTCAAACTTAACGAAAGCAAAACTGAAATTATGCTTTGTGGAACTAACGCTCGGTTGAAGGGGGTCAGTCGTAATGCCACGCTCATCGGCGACAGTGTAATTGAATTTTCTGATGTTATTAAAAACCTCGGTGTGACCATCGACAAAAACTTCTCAATGTCATCTCACATCAGCAACCTATGCAGGTCCTTATATATGGAGCTCCGGCGCATTTCGCATGTACGTCCATATATCTCCGAACAATCCACACAAATATTGATGTCCTCATTTGTGTTATCCAAAATCGATTACTGTAATTCTATTTTAGCAGGACTCCCAGATTATCAACTTCACAAACTTCAAAAAATTGTTAATATTGCTGCAAAAATTGTGTGCCGTGCAGGCAAATTTGATCATGTTACCCCACTGTTGTATAAATTACATTGGCTTCCCATATTTGAACGAATTGTGTACAAACATGCTACTTTGTGTTATAGAAAGTCGGATATTGATAATGCTTTGCCACCATATATTGATACATTGTTGGTCAAATATGTACCTGCTCGACCACTTCGATCACAGGATGCGAATGCGATGGTTGTACCTAAACGAGATCTGATGTACTTTGGTCGCCGATCTTTCGAGGTCTACGGGCCGACCATTTGGAACAACCTTCCCAAAGAGGTGAAACAGTCTGACTGTTTGGAAACATTCAAATCGGCCCTAAAAACTCACCTATTCATCTCCCATTTCGGACAAATAACATCAGAAAACGTTGAGGAGACTTAATTATTGAAATACATGCATATTATTTATTGCGTATATGTTATAGTGTGAATGTGTGTGACTGCGTTTGTGTGAATTGTTCAGCGCCATGAGCCATACGGGATATGGCGCTATACAAATACTCTATATTATTATTAATACGGCTTTAACAGTGTTAGTACTGACAACTATATAAGATACATGATTTAAAGAACATTTTGGTTAGATAAGATGTCCATAATAATGTTTGTATACCAGCTTCAGAAATGTTAACTTTGATAACAACTTGATTTTGTGTTTAGAAATTCTAAAAGGTAATTCAGAACAACGTATGATAATAATTAGACTCAAACCTTGTTTGCTAAGTTGAGTATATTCTTTATAATGACATTAAATTATTATGATCATGTAATTAATTAATATAAACTAATTCATGTAGCGGGTGTCGTCTTAGAATGTTGGTCGCCGAACAAGATAAGAATACAACATATTAGTCGATAGTAGATTCATCAGTGACGTGGCGATATATGGGTTAGGGGAAATTTCACACGAAGAGAGATTATAAATCGTCCCGTAGTTTTGATTTCACAACGACTGATTAGTTGTGAAATATTGTTATTTTAGGTCAACGGTCGCAAACTTGTTTTTGCAAAGGGTGCGCAAACAAATTCGTAAATAGGGCTAAAACTAATGCCGCACAACCACCACCCCACGTTTTCCTTCGACAAATTCTGGACCACAACCCATTTTTCTATGATGTTTGCACTTACAACTGTCTTGGACAAAAATGAAATCACTCACAATGTTTGCATGCTGACAATTGGAACTTTTAGGCATCACCCTTAATCATGATTAATGTATACACTTAAATAAGTAATCTCAGTTATATACTATTTGGAGCATATCTAGTTATTTCTCTGTTAAGTGTGTGGTGGATACCATAATTATGTGTCCGCATACCTGTATTAGATGACCAAGAACCACATTTGGATTCAAAGGTCTGACTCACTTGGATGATTTCGAGCGATAGTAACAGTTGTCAGAGACGTGGCGACAGGGGGGTTTGGGGGGAGGTCTCACCCCAACTTTGGTCAAACTTTTCAACAGTTGGAAATTTCATACCTGCCGAAACATTAGTTGGAAATTTCACACCAACAATAGGTTGAAAATGTTCTTGTAGTGTTATTAGAAAACAATTTATTGGGGGGAGTTTATTGTTTTTGGACCAATATTTGCATATGTTCCTATTTTTTGTCAAAAATTTGGACAGAAATGGTCATCAGATGGAAATTTTCCAACCTTAGGGGGGGGTGACAGGTTGGAAATTTCCCTCCCCCGTGGCCAGTCAAAAACTTCTAGTTAATTTAAGAAAACAATATTTTCATACATTTGGTCAACATTGGAATTGGAATTGTCATCAGTTGGAAATTTTCCAACCTAAGTGGGGGTGTAGGGTTTGAAATTTCCAACAGTATGAAGGTTTGAGGCTAGTCTAGATGTTAGGATTTTGCGATTTTCTTGTTCAGATTTCAAAATTTTCGCATTGTCATTGCCCATCCCCATGGCCAATACAAAACTGCTAATTAGTTTAGAATTTTTTTTTTTTTACTACATTTGGTCAAACTTGTGGACATAAATGGTCATCAGTTGAAGAATTTTCCAACCTGAGGGGGAGTATGAGGTTTGAAATTTCCAACACTAAGAAAGTTTCAGTTGAGGCCAGTGCTAGGATATGTGATTTTCTTGTATAGTTTTCAAAATTTTCTCAGCTGTGTGCATTTGTCTGGAATTAGGCCACTAGTTTTTTGTGTGTGCAATTTTCAGGTTTAAATATCTGAATGTTCTCATATCGGGACTATAGAACCATGGCTTATGAATATATAGGAAATTAGGCCTGACTGATGTACAAGAGGGGTGCAAATGGAATTATGCAAATACTTGTGTTGGTCTGATTCTGACTCAAATGTGGGGGGGGGGTGCAGTTGGAATTTCCCAAAGGTAGACACCCCCAACGGAGACCCTCTAGCCACGTCCCTGACAGTTGTTTGCATAAATCCCATGGTGCCAGCAAATGTGATTGTTGTGTCTTGTGTTTATAACAATTCTAAGTGGAATGGAATATGTATATATTGTACGCCTGCGTGGATTTGACCACCTCTATGTTGATGGCCAATGAGTATTCTACCCTGTTCTGCTTCAGACAACTTCTTAATTATACCTGGCTTCGGATCACTAGTGACGTCAGCTGTTGAACACTTATCATACACATCTGCTTCGATATGTAGCCATTGTATCATTATTGAATGGACCATAACATAGTCGTATTAGAGCGACGTATTTGATCCCAAATGGTTAACCAGATGCGTGAATGTAAACCAAAATTGTGTACAAACGCAAACATGTTTGGTAGCGAGATCTTTCACTGGCATAGATCACTACACCATAACGCATGACATTTCAGATAAGTAAGCTATACTCTGATGTTGCGAAGTACTTAGACGAAATTAAAACATAATTATAAAGTACGAGTGTGTTGGCAGTAATGCTATTTAGTTTGCGAATGGGAATAATTCGCAGGGCAGAATCGTGGGAACTATATTTTTGCCGGAAGGGATGCGCGAAGTGGTTGTGTTAACTTTCTTTCCAACAAATTGATCGGCAAAGACGGTCGCTTATTTTGAAAACCCTCCCTCCCCGTTTGTTGTTTTTTGTTTGTTGTTGGAATACATATTCGATTGACGTCTGCCCCTTTTTGGCCTACATCTAGATGCGGTTATTGTGCCTCAAAACATTGTCACCCACATGTTTGTATTTGTTACTACTACACTTATTGTATCGGCTTCCTGTGAATAATTATGTTTTTCTAAACAGGTAGCTATTAGCGCATTCCAGTTGTTGTCTTTCACTCTAACCCTGTAGGAAAAATATATTTATCACACGACAACTGATCCAATTTTCATTATATATTAACATGACAATAAACAATACAATGTGTATATATTATGAACATACATTGTGTTGCTAAATATGTCTTCAGTGGTTTGTAACTGATTCACTCAAAAATAATGTCCGCGATGTTACGGCGAACGCTACCAAAGACACTGGAATAGAATTGAGACATCGGTTAAATTTAAGGTAAACTAAAGCACCCTAGGTGTGAAAATATACTCACTATCCTACAAAAAGTGTTATTTAGGCTCCTGAACAGTATCAGTTTAAAAAAAAAACCAACAGGAAAAAGCTTAGCACCGAAACGTATTAGTCATTATGGGCTCCAGACCACCAACCCATCCGATCCTGTGGAAATGTTCTTCATATACCCCTGTTTTGTATCAATCTTTTGGACTGAATGGCCATCCCTTGAAAATTGTTCAACCTTGTTGGTCGTCATGGCGGAAATTTCCAAACCTGGGAGAGCTTGAGGCCAGTCCAATGGCTATGACTTTTGGCTTTCTGATACAAATTTCGAAGTTTTATTCCGATCAGAGCCGAACGGTTTTGGACCCTCTCTGGTGGCCAGTCAAAAACTACTTATTAATTATTCTGAATTTAGACCTCTATATGCTAGAATTGTGCATTTTTAAGGGTCAGATTTCCAATTTCTCAAAATGTGTCCTATGCCCTCCCATGTGGCCATTCAAAGACCAATAATCAATTAAAAACCCAAAATCGAGGCCTATTATGCACCAGATGATATATATCAAGCCGTAAGGGGTGCAAATGGAATTACGCAAACTTGTGAGTTTGACCTAGTTCAATTGGTGCAGCTGGAAATTTCAAGCTGAACACCCCTTACGGAGACCTTCGCAAAAAGCAACGTTGCTGGTATTCATATAAATTGCACGCACAACTCACGCACCAGGTAATTTATAGAAATACTATGTGAAAAAGACATGTGATGTTGTTCAAATAGTTTTTATTTCATTCAGATAAGATATATCGCACGACATTGTTGGCTATCATACCATGCGCTTTGTTCTGCAAAACTGATATTATTAACATACACTAAAGGTAAGCATGTTTCCTATTAGGCTTAGTCGAACGTTTTGCAAACAAAATAACAGGTTAATATATTCATGGTATAATATCATAGTATACGGCCAATATCGCACGGTGTTACATTAAACTTCGCATTTTCCATATCGATCCACAAATTGTTCCTTGGTGATATAGATATTTTGCCATGTACGTTTTTCCATCCAAAGTGAACTTTATAAAAGAAACCGACGACCGTCTCCCTGGTACCCACCAAACCTGGCAAGGTCTATTTTCAATATCGTTCCAGAAAGTTGCCGCATCGTCTCTTCAGAAATTACCGTGTATATATATATGCATAGATAAGATGACTTTAATATATTAATAGTGTAGCGAGCCAAAGGGTGCATCGTATGGTATTAGCGGTATACCGTGTTGCTATATATATTACAATGTTATAGTTCTTACCATATGTTTATTATACAATGCACATGTGTCTGGCAATGTTTGTGATCAACAGCTACAGCTCTATGGTGTATATATATATATTATATATATATATATATATATATATATAGAACTTTAGGTACTGTACTGATGAAAACACATGACAGGAACATGTGATACAATGCATACTAGATGGTCACATCGGGTGCAAATTCATACAATACTTGCAAGGGATTTATTGCATCTGAGATGCTAACATAGTTATAAGTTGTACTGTCACTAAGAACTCAAGCCGCCATATTCCGCAGTGCTTTATGTATTAAGACAACAAGTATATACGTGTAATTTACAAGACAGTAACACATTGGGTATTTAAATCGGTAATGTTACAGGTTGCTTTCTTTTGATTGGGTTCTTATAAGATATATTTTGTATATTCGCACATGATTATTATAAGTTGTCTAGTTTGATAAACCACTGACTTTAAGTTATACCGCGTTGTAATTTACAAGTGTAGACGTTCTATAGTACCGGCCCCTGTATTATATTATAGTCCAGGCGGATTACACCGGGCTCACAGTACTGCCCAGGTAATTGTGGTCGCGTGGCAAGCTAAACGTTATACGTACATATTTAAATGCGATGTAAAAATATATTGAGAGGAGATATTGTGTTTTGTCCTTATACTTACATCGATTAACAGGAATCATCGCATTCCTGTGATTCAGTATTTCGGTGTTTTAGAAATTACGACAACAATGATATATCTCGTTCCCGATGGAGCAATATCTTTGAATGTTTCATGGATGGTAGGACACGGAAAGATAACAGAATCATAACTACTAACTGTTACTTGGCGAAACCGTTCTATCCCCGTATGTTATGTGTGTCGTTACCAGGACCAATGAGGACCGCGTGCTGATGCAGTGGGCACTACAGTACCAGTCAAAATAATTGGTATATTAAGCGCGCCATTTGCGCGGGCCCACTATCGCAATACTATTGCAAGTGGAAACGCTTATGCTTGCGATATTATTGCAATATTTTTCGCTTAATATCGCAGTATTTCGCGATAATATTGCGTCAAAATTGTGACATTTAAAGCAAATTATTGCTTCTTCTATATTGTTTATTGCATAAATAGAGACAATATTTTAGATGTGTATATAATTATAGCTATAAATGCTATATGTACACTATATGTACACTATATGCATAGTATTTATCTAATATAAATATAACACTATCGGGTCTGTGTGATATTTTGCGCGCTTAATATCGTAATATTTGGCGATTAATATCGTAATAATAAGCGCGAAAGATTTTTTGGTATTGCTCTATAATCCGGACTTTTTCGACATAAGCGAGCTCAATGTCACAATAAAGCACCTCAATATTCCACTTCTTCTGACTGGTACTGTATGTATCTATATATAGAATAAAGCCTATGATTTTAGATCTATATAAATTTATAACGACCCCGCTCGGCTTGCGTGCACGAGCTCCGGTCGTGTATAGGTAACAGATGGAAGCGCGTACTTGTGACGTCACACATAAATTACAGTATACCGCGAAGGAGAATTTTGTATTCACACAACATTTTCGTGGAAACATCACGTGACTTCCGGCAGTGGTTTCACAGAATCGCGGAATCAGCAATGAAACGAATTTACTACTTCACAACTTCCGATATGTGGCAATGGACAACTGAAGTATTTATTTATAAACAGTAAGTTGTTATGAATATGTCATGCAAAGGTTAATATTAAATCAGTTTCATTTGTTAGCTAAATGAAGGCAGTTACGGCGTCGTGACGTCAAAACGTCATTTGTCTCTGCGGGCCAGAATCCAGACATGACTGGACGCATTGTGTCGTCTAACTCGTCTTCGCTTAATCGCAGCGACATACACTGTAGTCTATAGCATTCACTATATACATTACAATATAGAGGCTTTTATTATCAAAGGCCGATGGGCTATATTAAGGCATCATGTACTCATCGAAGTCCACTGGCATCCGAAACGATCTGCACTAACAATCAAGCATTCGAGTCGCTGACATGCGTATAGCCTAATATATAGGCCTATATTCATATAGTTCCACGACTATTTGCACGATCCTTTGCATTGTCCATCTTCTTACTATTTTGTCGGGTCGTTCTTTATATGCCTGGCATATTATCATATTAAATAGTACATTCATGTGAATATGATTGCTATACCTCTGTGGATATATGTGTGGAACATGTAGTAGTCTTTGAACTTTTTTCGACTGATAGTTTTTCTCATAAATGTTAGGTAATGTTCTTGAACATTAGTATTTTGTGTAAAACCTACCTCTTCAAATAACTAATAGGCGCAATGCAACATGTAATAATGCCAACATGAAATTAGTAGATATGGCAAGAAACATGGCCAACAGAAAATAGATCGGGATCTTTGTCCCAGTGATAAGTCATGGGACAAGCCGAGACAGGCGAGACAGAACAAGAAACGTGGCCAACAGAAAATAGATCGGAATTTTTGTCCCAGTGATAAGTCCTGCGACAAGCCGAGACAGGCGAGACAGAAAAAATTAAAGTATATAATCTGTCTCGCTCCAGTCCCAGTAGAATCAGTTTGGTCCCTGTTCTCAACAGAAAATAGATCGGAATTTTTGTCCCAGTGATAAGTCCTGGGACAAGCCGAGACAGGCGAGACAGAACAAAATAAATTGTATAGTCGGTCTCACTCCTGTCCCAGTAGAATCAATTTGATCCATGCTCTCTGAGTAAAACTACTCGATGTAATATGTATATAGAAATTAGGAATGTATCGCAGCAACACGTTGAGTTGATATCAAGTGGGGCTGGTGATGCCCAGAATAGTGCATGATCACAATAATACGATACATTTGGGTGTGGCTGTCGTGCTATTCCGGGCGCGTTGTCCTGTTTTGTCGTTCCAGAAGTGTGCAGTTCGGAGTATATGGATAGTTTTAATAAAGTCTATATAAATACTGACAGAGTGGGAAAGGTTCAAACATTTACTAATCTGTACTAGCATGCCATTATTATGTCATATAGGGTGTATACTATGAGGCAGTTATGTAGATGTCATATGGGGTAAGGAGAAATTTGATTAAACACATATCAGCTATTTGCGTACATGTTACACTTTTTGCAAGATGGATGTATTTGCGGATGTATATGGCCATGGTATTGCGGCTATGTATACAGGGAGTGACCTTTAGCAAAAGGTGGAGTGAATAGGTATACAAGGAGTGACTGTATGGTAATACATTTGATGTATGATTGTCATGGGTGAGATGTCTAATCAAGCCTGGAGGGTATGAATGGCCGAGTGTGCGGGGTAATGGTATATATAGAAGGACTTTATGGCCATTAGTGGGGTGTATATGCATACTTGGGAGTGAATCTATGGTTATGTGTGTGGTGTATGTGCATATATTGAGTGGTTATATGGCCATGAGTGTGGCGACTAGGTATACAGAGATTGAATGTATGGCCAATGGTGAAGTGAATATGTATGCAAGGAGTGACTGTATGGTCATAAATTGGGTGTATGATTGTCATGGATGAGGCGTATATTCAAGCCTGGAGTGTATAAATGGTGGAGTATATTGGGCACTGGTGTATATATAGAAGGGTTGTATTGCCATTGGTTGTGTATATGTATAATTGGAGTGAATCTCTGGTTATGTGTGTGGTGTATACTTGTATCATTTATGTACCTTGAGTGGCTATATGGCAATGGGTGTGGCAAATATGTATACAGGGGGTGACTGTGTGGCCAATTATGGAGTTAATAGGTATGCAAGGAGTAAATGTATGGTCATACATGGGGTGTATGATTGTCATGTATGAGGCGTATATTCAAGCCTGGAGTGCATGAATGGCTGAGTGTATGGCGCACTGGTGTATATATAGAAAGGTTGTATTGCCATTGGTGGTGTATAATTATACTTGGAGTAAATCTATGGTTATGTGTGTGATGTATACTAGTATGTGTACCTTGAGTGGCTATATGGCCATGATTGTGGCAAATATGTATACAGGGAGTGACCGTATGGCCAATGGTGGAGTTCATAGGTATTCAAAGAGTGACTTTATGGTCATAAATATGGTGTATGCATGTCATGGGTGAGGTGAATATTCAAACATGGAATGAATGGCCGAGTGTGCAGGGTATTGGTATATATACGAATGGTTTTGTTGGCATTGATGATGTGTAACTGTTCAGGTGTAGAGTGTGTATATATATAGCTTGAGTGGCTATATGGTCATGGTGTGGCCAATGTTGTTGGGTTTGCTAAAGTAATTTGCTGAGGAAAACACTGACGCACAGAGGGAAGACTAACACATGGCAATGTTATCGTTCAAACTTGACTTTGTCAAGTTGAGGTAAAAATTGATTGGAAATGAATAACTGCCATAAAACAATACATGATCCGAACTAGTAAAAGACTCGAATGACTTCAATAGAGAGCAGTACTGCTTCAGGAATATTAACAAAATGTTAGTTGTGTGCTGGAACATTGTAAGCATTAATTGTGCAAGAACTGATATAAACATGTGGGCTTAGATGGTTTTAGGTCATATCTCCATGGTAAATTCCCCAGCTGAACAGCTATCTCTAATACTTCCTAATTACATTTGAAATTTGCATTTGCAAATGGCTACTCAATTTTCCAGCACACAACTAACATTCTGTTAAAATTATTGAAGTAGTGTTGCTCTCTATTAAATAGTCCTTCGATCCTTTTACTGGGTCAGATCATATACTGTTTATGGTAATTATTCATTTCCAATATTTGTTTATACTTGCGGAGAACCCTCCTCGAAATATTTCCCTTCTAAAAATATGATTAAAGTCATCTTTTTGACATTTTTATTGTTATGTAATATGATTGATGTGAACTCAGGCAGCATAGATTCCTTCATATTGTTTAACAATTAACTATATTTATGTGTAGGTCCGTCTGGACTTTCCACTTCCTGAGATAGCTCAGGTGTGGAAACCCCTTAAGTCAGGTTTGATCGTGACTTTTGTATTTGTATAAATGCAATGCTCATCAGATTGTCAACTGTAAGCTTTTGCTTTTTCAACTGTCCCCCAAATAGTTAATGTCATTGACACGGGAAATATATTTTATCTGGATATAGACCCCCCATCTAGGCATCCCCTCTACAAGGTTTTCACTATAACCAAGAAACTGTTAAAGGCGAAATATCGTGCGTTAGTTAAAAAGTCACAAATCGTGTTTATATTGTTCTGATTGTATCTCAAGGGTAATGTATCACGAGTCATTTATTACCACAAATACTATAACAAGTAGTACCTGAAAATTTGTTATATATATATTAAATGTTCTGACATGTTGACAGTGATGGTATAGTATCAATACATCATATATCAATTTGAACGTGGTGATGACGCCATGCATTATGGTGGGGGTTGCTTTTATGACTAACCTACTAGAGGTAGTGGAATATGAGAACAATTATAAAAAATAGACCAAATATTACCCTTTTGCAATGACATTGACTGTAGCCTATATGGCATATGGCCCAGTCCATTGATGGGTCCTTGATAGCAATATGAGTTCACATCATTTCTTCAAACAAAATTAGGCTCAACTGGTTTCCAACAGTTGGCTTTTCAATAATAATATTTGATGCCGTTGCCATGGAAACCAGATTTTATCTCTACAGTATATCAGACAAACACATGACCTCTCACTGGGCACCACCCCAAAAAAGTCCATGATATCTACGCAACACATATGTGAAGTTTCATGATTTAGTTACTAAAGTCACAAAATTGCAGTTATTTTGGTCTTATGTACCGTCACAATTACAACAAGGTAGTATTTAACATACAAATTAAAATGTGTCATATTTCAAATTGAACATGGTGATTGGGCCCTATTGTTGTGCATTATGATGGGGTGCACTATGGGTAGCGGAATATGAGACAATTAACAAACAAAAATTGACCAAAATATCACATTTTTCTCAATCATCTTGACATTGGCAATTGACCTTGGCCCTATATGTGTAGTGGCCCAGTCCGTTTGATGGACCATTAATGAGTTAACTATGAGCTAACATAATTTCTTTAAACACAAGGTTCGTTGATTCTCAACAGCGACCTTTTAAAATGTTTCTTCAAATATATGGTGCTGTTGCTATGGAAACCTGAGTTTATAACGACATTAGACCCCACCCCACCTGGGCAAGCCCTCTAAAAAGTTATTTGTATAAGTTTCATGCCTTAGTCAATAAATTCACAATTCAAACCAGATAAATAAAGAACTATAATATACACAAAAGCAAGATATCTTGGGAAATAACTGATTTTGACCCATTTTGGAAAATGGCCACAAAGTTTAGAGACCTATATCTCATGACTGGTTGTTGGTTGCAACAATAACACAGTTCTCCGTGTAGCGGATATCCTCTTGATTATTTTCGAGTAAAGATAACGTATTCAAAACTGATAAATACACCTACTGGGTAGAAAATGTATGACCCGATATTAAAAAAGCTAATATTTTGGTCAATAGACCTTGACCTTTGTATATGACCTTGACCTCTAGAGTTGAAATCACCAGTGTCAAATGAAAGCCCACCGAGGGTAGCACCCCATATCAATGCCAAGATAGGGTTAAACTGCATTAAACGTTCTTGGTATAGACCATTATATGCATATGTGTTATACCTGCCAAAAAAAACCTCCGTTGCCATGGAAACACGCATTTCCACACAAAGCTACACTGCCCCTGTGTGTCCCAGCACTGACATAAACTTCAGATTATGAGCTTTGAGAAAACTTTTGGTAGAATTTGCCCACCAAATTGGTACCATTATCCATTTTTGGGGAGCCTGGCTCATGGACTATATGTCTCAGTATTGCATTATGTAACTTTTATGACCGCGTGAATTGCTTTCGATTTTGGGTCTGGTGTGAACAATGACAAGACCATGCACTCTTGAATATTTTATTGTAGGAACACAATGTATAATATAACAGGTAACATTGCTGAAGTACCGTAAAATGGGATGACTTTGGGCAGCGATGTGACTTCGGACAATATGCATCTCTAAGGGTACACTTTGTACAAACATCTAACGCTTTCTTATTATAAATCCACTTGTGTTTTACTTATCAGCCACCCTGATCTTCATTTTTGTTTAGCCCGAATGCATTCCAGATTTGACCAGGAACTCTCTTCAACGCAGTTGAAAGTTTTTCTTGGCTTTCTGATGTGCGTCAAAATTATGTACGCCCTGGCAAATGCATTTAATTACATATTGAAACCAAAACATGATCGAAAACGCAGGTTCAATTATGTTGTTTCAACTGAGATATAAACTAAAACTCAACCTTTTGAATTTATCACATTGGAAACACCCTTGTGTGGCCCCTTCAAATTCCTTTGGGGTGATTTGTACGCTAGCCCACGACAGTTATACATGTATTGCTTATACACTCTATTTCACTATAAATTAAATGTGTCCAGGCATGTAATTAGGTCTAAATAGACTATACGTTCTTTTATTCTTAAATTCACCATAGCGATGCTGTCATATTTGTTTTTGTTATCCCTTGGTGGTGTCCGCAATCAACCCGTCAACTAAATAATGTGAACATTTTTCAGTTGGAATGTAGACTAAAGGTCGTATTGAGAAGCATCTGGAATGTATTTAATCCAATTAGTATGGTTTATGCCATATGGCAAAGGGGGTGCCAAGACCTAGTAACTACAAACTGGGTGAATAGCACCACACCGACCCCCGGGACTAGCAGGAAAATACTAGTATGAAGGATCGACTGGTAACCGAGAGTGACACATCGGCTATCTACAAGTCAACAAAGGATACAGGATAGTAAAATGGCCGATCATTCTGCCGCCATATATGTAATTTTGTCACGTGATATGTGTATAAAATAAATGTATGCATACCACGACGGAAAAGGAACATATCTGTAAGACGTATTAACGGTATGGGAATATATTATGGTTTTGTTGCCCAATTTGTTTAGGTACATGTTTCCCCGTCCATCATGAAATTTGCGAGGTATGATACAGGAAATAATTTAGTCAACGCATCAGCCTATGATATTGCGTTAGATGTGCAGATTATAAATTATAATTTCTTATCTGATCCTTCAGCGATAACGGAACTATGACTAGGTAGTCTCCTTAATCGGCAAATGAATTAGTAATATCCTTAAGGGATAAAGTGGTGCATCAATGCAATGGCCGTTGCATGTTTGGCGATGAACTGTTCAACCAATAGGAACGTATGCTGGTGTGTACATATTTAAAAATTATCGTAACTTTAGTTTGGCACGTCAAGTTTTGTTAAATGTGTCCACATGGTTTCTCACGAAGCACACATACTATACACACATGCAACACAATTACGTATAATCAACTACATAAACGTTACATATATACCCATTTTCCACAATCACTACATTCAAGCTCCAATCTAGTTTATATAAGCCTAATAATATGATTTTGATGGCATTACCATTTCTGACTATGGTTTTCTTGTGCTTAGTTCGTTTAGGCTAGATTCAGTCAGGGATGTTGCTTGAGGGTCTCCGCTCGGAGGTGTCCAACTTTGAATTTCCAGTTCACATTCCACCATGAACCGAAACAAATCCCACCTTCACCCTAACCAGGAAATGGGGCTACTTGGAAATTGAACAGACACGTGGTAAGGTAAATATAAGATTTAGCAAACGCATGCAAGATAACTGCAAACTATAATAACAGTTTAAATCTCTGTTTGGTATGAAATGTTCAACCGATGGTGCTTCGGGTATGTTGAAAATGTTGTCAATAACGACTCGAACTGCCCCATTCTGTGTCAGATCGCTGCGTTCAGATGAACTTGATTTTCCCGCAGCATTAACGACTCAGGCGAGATGGATACCACGTTACTGATCCTGTTTTGCATTGCCATCGCTACTGGCGAGCAACTGAGCGGTAATATGCAGCAAAATGTGGCATTGACGGCTGACGCATCACATGTCTATGTCGATAGAAAGGACGTTCAAAACACAAGAACAGAATGTGAGTACATGTATATATCAGCAGAATTTGTTAACGAAATGACAAATGAGGATTATGAGTGCCGTCTCTGAAGTAACAATATGTATACATGAATATGAAATAAGTCTTCATATATATAGACACTTATATCATGCGCGATGTTACCGTTGGTCCCCAAATGGAATAGTCGTGTTTATACCTTATTTTTTGGGCTTTCTGTTAGTTTTTAGGATAGCACAAAAATAAGGTAGAATATTCGTGCTAATGACTTTCTGTAAGATATATCTGCAATTTATCAATTAATTATGATCCCCGGAACATGACATATGTAATAACACAATTATACATTGCTCGATAACCTGAACTTAATGAGTATCCATTGCTCGATAACCTGAATTTAATGATTATCCACTACTCGATAACCTGAATTTTATTATTCCACTACAGCTGCCAGCAATTAGGGTATGTTTACATTGGTGTAGATCTGTGTTACAGAACTGCGTGAAGTCTTGCGTCACGGATTGTTGTGACCACAACATGATTACTGGTAATGCATGCGCGCTCGTCAGTACTCTGGTATGCCTAATTAACTACGAGATATCGTTAATTTAGGCTAGGCAAAAAATGGATCCACTATTAGCAGGCCAAAATGGAGTTGATCTATATGCCGCACACGGACGCGCTTGTAGGGTAACCAGAGTAATCCCAAGAGATTGCATAATTCACCCCTCTCTTTGAGATTTATTTTTTTCCAACTTTTCACTCACACACCTGGGTGGTAGCAGTATCCATTTCCTATTGTGGCATGGGTAAGTATTACCGTGGTCACCAGACAGAGCGGGGAACAAAATCAACTGGGGTCTGCCCATGGGTCTGGCCAGTGTGAACAAATTTGGAAATCTGAACCTAAAATTGCTAAAAATGTGTCCCTCAATTTAAAAGATTATGGATTATGGAATAATAAATGGCCCATTATAATGCATTATATAGGAACATCGATGTATGGGTTATGTAGCCAAGCCTATTGAAACCTTAATGCTGAGCGTGTTTCCTGGGATTTATATGTGTTCATAGCCGCCCCTATCCAATGTCATGTCAATTTACTATTGTCAAACGTTTCATTAACATGTGCTATCATGTCGATTCAATACATTTTGAATGTCTTTAGGTAGCAGTACACGATTTCACGGGTTGTAGGGGGTCTGAAAAATAGAAATATAAGTATCTGGGGGCATAACGGCCAGTGTAGCTTGTGTTAACTGTGTCATTACTGGTTTGAAGGTTTATTTATTTTACAAAACTGGGAAAGTTCTCAAAAAAGTGAAAAATTTGGATACGCAACAGGGTTTTCGTATTCAGTGAAGGCCAACTCTGTGTTATTGATTACAGGAAAATAGCCCGATTTCTCTCCCCTGAATTCTGTCATCTGGGCTCGCAAGACTTTTTTTTCAAATTGATACGATAACTTTTTTTCTATTTCAAATAATTCTCAGCTCTAGCATAGCTCTATCAGGTGGAAGAATCTTATTTACTGACATTCGCTCTATCATGGTCTGTTTTTGGGTTGAAAATGGCCAATTTGAGTAAAAAAAATGGGTAAAATTGAGCGGTTCGTGAGTGCTAACCAAGGGGCATAACTCAATGACAAACTGTACGAAGAACCAAAAGTACATTTATATGATTACACCTAAAATTTCTGTCGAAATTAAAACATGCTCGATGGAATATATGCCAACGATAATGGCTTAGCATTGATTTGAAGTACAGTACCCCCTCCCAGGTTGGCAAAATTGCTGGAAATCGTGTATTGCTACCTTATACAGCTGGTCTCTACTCTAGACTATTATGGAATAATAAGTGGTACATGCTATGGAGAAATCGATTTACGAAACGTATGGAATCAAGGCTATTCAAAACCTTAGGTTTCTCTGTTTAGCAGCCATCATAGCTACGCCCTTGCGCAATCGTCTCGTGTGCATTCAATAAATAGGCGCGCACCGTTTAAACTAGTATATGCATGTAGAAATATACACAGATATAGACCAATGTAAACGAACCCTAACTTCGAGTGATATGACCACGCCTATACCAAGTGCCTCAACATGGACATGAAAACCATTCGATACATTCTACAACTTAAAAGGAATGTCGAGGTTGGAGTATCCTGTCGATAACCTTACTGCTAACCATCGGTTCACAAGTATGCATGTACCCAGAAATATCAAAAATACTCTTGCTAACACAATTTTCCAAAGGAATGAAGCAAACAGCAGCCAAAATGTATCCGGGATACCTGCCACGCAATATCGTGATCACTGGCCAATAGCCAATCAAAATTGATGAATTGATGAGGCTACATGGGCAACAAATAATTAGAAGTGATAGTGACAGTTTGCCAGCCTTGTCGACGGCTTTCATCCCCGATGCGTTGTTTTCATTGGAAATAATTTCAGAGTTCTTTGCTCTTTTTACCTCTGTCATCGACTTATAAGGTAGTTCTCCTGCGAATCACCTATTACATTAGAATAAATAACTCTTTTTTCGATTAAGGTTATGAATTTAAAGACAAATTTACTATGCGCCTTATATAATTGGTATTCAAACTTGTCGGTTATAGCTGCATAATCTAAATCGAAACAGCGCTGTGTGTCATTTTAATGTATTGTAGCTTTGTGTGGCCACTCGTGTGAGTAAATGGGGTGTCCGAATGACACAAAATACCACGACAATAGGTATACCATGTCCTACCCACTGGAAGCTATTATAAGCTAATGACAGGCAGTCTAACCTGTTCTACAGGCAGTTTCAAAATTAGTCAGAAAGTTGAAACAAACTGAGCAAGAAAGTCCCAAGTCCTTTCGTATATTGGGTATCAAGTTAACATAGATCTCGTACCTGAATTAATGTTGCATGTCATGTGTATGTACATTATACAGTTTCCAAATTTTATTGGAGTTGTCCAACCCATAACTGGTGGCGCCAGTGGAGGGCACGGGGGGCCACAACCCCCTTGTCGGGGAACTCTATCCCCCTCGTCGGTGAGGACTTGTCGGGGATTTTCTATATGTAAGTCGGTTGTGTGTAACAGATGAGGTAACCATGTACAGACTGTCAGTGTGGGAAAGTGTCAGAGAGAGAACATACAGCGGAATATATCCCACACACAATATGCATGGCACATGTTCCCATTAAATCCGGGGTATTCCCCTGTATTGTTACACCATCAGCGTTTTAGTTGTAATGAAAATATATTGAAACATGTGTGCTTTATCATTGATGGCTACTCTGGCATTCGTCACAATGGCGACATTGGTCTATTGGTCTACAGTATGGCCACATGTTAGCTATACCCCGACAGTGAAACACCATGCTGGCACTTGCAACTAATGACATTATAAATTAGAACTGACACAGAAGACAAGTGGCCTCCCTAGAATATAGGAATTTTCACAACAATTCATGGGTTTTAATCTTCGAGTTATCTCATCTGCTAATTATGGCTGATGTATTGCTAAACTTTGTGACGACTCCTTCGCATTTTGGCCCGGCCCGGAACCATCATGTGTTAATTATCATATCACTGACTTGTCTCAGGTCAAATATTAGTGTGGCGAAGCCTTAATTCAAGTTTAATTGACACCACCATAATATATAATTATTTACATATGTGATAATGTTCATTAATCATAAGCAACTGCAGATCTATTAGAATTCTCCAGGCTCCAGCTAAGAGACTATAATTACTTCAATATGGTTTTGTTCATTGGTTCGCCACACACACTATGTGCGCTCATTTCACATACCAACAGGCAATATGTAGTAATTTAGTGTAGCCCCCCCCCCTGTCGGGGAGCACAGCTCCCCTGTCGGGGATTTTCTGGTGCCACCCCTGCATGATAACAGTAAAATAAAACTTAGTTTCGCGCCAGTAAGATATGCACTTATGTACTTTATGTTTTAATATAGTATACTACAGGTTCATCTACCTTTACTAAATACTCAATGACCTTATTGCCTTAACAGTTCGCACCAATTAATAAGAAATCTGCACTTATGTCATAATTTTCGTACGTCTGTCATTTTGTCTGAACACCCCTCCAAGTTAATAATAGACCATTCCAATGTATACCATGGTAACGAAGTGGGAGAATGGGGTTAGTATTTGAATGACTAATACATCGGTATTTATTCAGTTGGCGGTGTCTGGAGCTCGTGGAAAGAATACACATGCAGCGTCACTTGTGGTCAGGGTATGATAGTGCGTACACGGAATTGTACAAACACAAACCCTCAAACTCCAGAAGAAACGTGTATCGGCTCGGAAAGAGAAGTGGATTTATGTCAGCAGTCAGATTGTCCAGGTGAGATTAGTAGAGATGTCCTGTCCGTATGACACCATGAAACCACAATGTGTAGTTCTTATACACCACACAATCATTAAATCGGACACATACACCGAAGTGTTAATAGGATGTTTCGATAGCCAGATATACACTTTCAAAAGATGACATGTTAACACGTTTTGAAGAATTTCAGTGACATCGACCCACTGTGACTTCGACCCATAGTGAATTCGATCCGATTTGGTGATCTCGACCCGTTATTTGGATTTTTAATGGTTTGTATCTGTGTATAAAACGTTACAACTACCAACCATCAACAGCAGTGCTCAATTCATCCCTGTTTTTAGCATTGCTCGGTTCACTGTGTGAAAACATGACCCACGCCTTGACTGACACCTGGTGAATAAAATTGTGATAACAGTTCAAAATAACGACCACTAATTAGTGGGTCGTGGTCACTTCTGGAGAAAATACCTGCAGAGGGTCGAGATCACCAAATCGGTAATAAATCACTATGGGTCGAAGTCACAGTGGGTCGAAATCACTGACTACCCGTTTTTAATTGTGTCAGCCTCACTGACGTACATGATAATAAACTCACTCCCCAAACATTGTCAAAATACATCAATAAACGAGTATGAGGATTATGACAGCCCACCAAGACACCCGGACGACCGGGCGAACGCCCACAGCACGCCTCATTTTACACATATGGTCAAGAAGTGTCGCCAGTCATATTGTTTTTATTTTATCGCTGTAGTGGTTGGCGTGTGGATGTCATGGGCGGACAGTGTTTGTTCTGTAACATGCGGACTTGGGACGTTGACAAGAACGCGGAACTGTTCGGCCACCCATCCGGAAACTGAAAACAACTTGTGTGTAGGTTCCGACAGAGAAGTTCTTCTATGCCGAGAAGCGGATTGTCCTGGTAAGTCATGTGAATATCTACGTGAATGTTACCCCCATTCGAGATCAATACCAATGATCGATCAGATTAATCTTATACTTTCGAATCGCAAATAGTTATCTATATCCATATTTGCGAATGTCTGTCTGTCTGTCTGACTGTCTCTCTGATTGCCACGATACTTTTATATAATCATTGCCATGATATGAAGAATGCAATGAGGTTGATTAAATATGTCAAACGTGGCGCCATTCGCGTCAGGGGTGTAAGGAAGGGGAGAGGGGCACCAAACTATGCGCTTTAAAGTCTCCAAATTGCTTAAATCTGTCAAAAGTGGCGTTATTCGAGACAGGGAAAGGCAGAGGGGCACCAATATTGATAGTTGATACGCAACAAGTTTAGCGCCAATTTCCACCACAGTGATACGCATTCTTATCCATAATACAAGGAGTCTGATCGTGTGTTTTATAGACGCCATGTTGGTGTTGTTTCGGTGAGAGATGGTGGTCAGTGAGCACTACATTTTATCAACGTTGGTTTAGTCGCCGATTAGTACCAATAATGATATCAGCTGTCTAAGTGTGTGGTTTAAGGATGTCACAAGCAAAGTGGGGCATTCGAGTCAGGATGCATAGAGGGTGAGAGGAACACAAACAAGATGAGCAATATGTTTAGCTCCGATTTCCACCAGATTGATATATATTCTCCGTGATACGAGAAATATAATCGTATGGGTTATATACGCTAAATTGGTGCCGTTTTAGTTGAGATATATGGGAGCCCTAAATTGTATACGTGTTTGTATATTCGCAATTTTATACAAAGATTTATACAAAATCATCCACACGATATGATGAGTCTAATGGGGTGGCTTACAACTGTCAAAATTGGCGTCATGCGAATGAGGATGCACTGAAAGGGCGAGGGTTACGAAAATAGAAATCCACCCAATTGATACACATTCTTCTCCGTGAATCAGGGACTCTAACTGTGTGATTGAAAGACGCCAAATTTGTGTTCGTTTGGATGTAAGATTGGGGGGATAGTCACTAACATTGATAAGAATTGGTTTAGTCACCGATTGCTACCAAACTTATAAAAAAAAACTCCACATGGTATGAAGAATCTAATGGTGTGGCTTAAAATTGTTTCACGTGGCGTCATTCTATGGAATACTGTTAGGGCCAACTCGCAACGGGGCGGGGAATATGAAATCCGCCAGTCGCGGAAACAGCCGAAACCGCGGACAGCGCCAAAATGTCCAGACGCGCACACATATGATCACATATTGTCACGCGAGGGATCCGCGGAAATCGCCAAAATGAAACGTAATCTCGTTTCATTATCTCGCTTTCGGCGGTTCTGTCGTTTGATTTCTTCGCCCCGCGGAAAGCGAAATAATCAAACGAGATCTCGTTTCATTTTGGCGGTTTCGGCGGTTTCCTCGCTCAAGCCGGAATATGGCCGGAACACGGACCGGAAGTATTTGTTAATGTCAAGGATTTTCTACAACAATGGCGCGAACTTGGAAGTTGATGTAGATTTGAGTTGCAAAACATTGAGTTAAATACAGTATTCGAAGATTCAACAGTCCTGCAGATCGGCTAACTGGATGAACCTACGACTAGTCCGAGTTGAGGTGAGTTTTATTTTCCCGAACTTATATCGCCAACCCCGATTCAGAATGTTGAAATGAGATTGACTCGACAATCGGGTATCCAATAATCACAGTTGTTGGAAATTTGTGTCAAATTGCCAACAACACCGAAAACATCGGATATCCCCACCCCTACTAATTATGTAATAAGTAGGGGTGGGGATATCTGTTTTTTCGTTTTTTTTTTACAAAAATTTCAAACAATTAAAAATAACTGTACCGATGCCATGCCATGGCCATGGGAAATGAATAATCCATCAAATTTTATTTTAATTTAAGTGAACGTTGTTACGTTCAGACGACCACGATTCAATCGTAAGTGGAAGGATTTTTGTCGTAGGAAGTAACCGGTAGTTAGATTGCGCATGCTCACGTCAAAAAATAATATCAAGTTTGATTTTAGATTCTAAATTGTGGCGTATCCTTCGATACCTCCACTTGCGATGTAATTGCAGTCGTGTGTACGTAAAAATCGTGACTGGAAAGATCGCATGGTAGTCAATCACATGCTTTACGATATCATCTTGTACGACAACATCGCAATCGTGTGAACAAACTATTCAAAATCTCGTCGGGCCCGATTCATCCACTTAAGATTGTATCCTGGTCGTCTGAACGTTCACTAAATTTTTAGGCACTTCTGAGAGTGAGACACCAGTATTGCCGAAGGGGTCACTCTCACCTAAAAAAGTGCTGAAGGGTACACATGATTTGTGATTGGCACGAACACCATTACTTAAATTGTGTTTATGAAAGTCTGGCGCCCATTAGCAGTTTGTTTTCAGTACATTTTAATATTCATTGGAATGTAAACAATTATTCTCTAACAGAAATCATTGCAGATACGAAATCTGAATGCCTTCAGAACGACATTTCAAACCCTGTGTACCCTTCAGCACATTTTGAAAATCCTGTGTACCCTTCAGCACTTTTTTTGGTGAGAGTGACCCCTTCAGCACCAGTATTGGCAGTAAGTTGGTATACCATGCAGTCCTTTTAATTAGCCCTCGGCATTCGGCACTGCCGAGAACGAGCCGAGGAGATTTCCAATTTCCGATGTACCATACTGTAAGTGTCAATATTTCTTATCAGGTCAAAGAAAATAAGTGTTTTGGTTTGGGTTTCTCGACCGACCCTATTTTTTGCTTCGACCCTAAACATTTTATTGACCCGCCGGCAAAAATAGAAGAAAAAAAACACTGATCGTCAATACCACGAATCGGCGAAATCGGTACGCGATTTAATAGTACGTTTCTAATGACCGGGTGTTTGGCGTTACACGTTTAGTAGTACATGTATGTACGTTTCTTTGGGTGCTGAATTTATCAATCTCGATTCGCGATATCTTTTGGATGTTTTCACAATGGCATCAGTTTTGTCCTTAATATTAAAGTCATTAGCTTCACTCCCGGTGGGTATATATTTGATGTCAGACAGAACTGTGCCCGATATACCACAAGAAAGGTCATAAAAAACTAGAAAGAAAACCCCAATGTGGCATATTATTAGTGTGGTACTCGCCCTGTATTAAATTGTTGAAAACTGCGATCAGAGTAAGAAATCTTCTCAGATACAAACACATTTTCTGAGCGAATCAGCGCGCGGAGTGTCATGGAATGATATTCGGAGGATATCGGAACCGGCCGAATAACGATGATCGGCTGGCACGCACGGCTGAGAGAACAGCCAAAAACAATAGCCGGCATGTCGATAACCAAAAGTAGATTCAACAAAAATAAAAAAAAAATAATAATCATAATAGTTTTTGCATTCAAGTTTTCTAAGTAAAATGTCGACAATTAATTGGCAATTGGCAACTAACAAAGTTTTCACACTCTGTATATATATTATATATAGGGCCATTCCACGCAAAGTGGTCCACAACACAAAAAAATTCAAATTGGACTCAGGGTCACAATTTTTTTTTTTTTGCCATAATGTTGATCCAATTTATCAGGAAAAAATATTTGTATGTGGATTGTACATGTGTATGCCCAGTCTATGTAAACATACACTCAGATTCATACTGATACTATTTTTTATATGTGGGTATGTAGTTTACTCCAGACTGGTGTATGCCTTGCACATCAGTGTTCAAACTTATGGCTACTATAGCCAAACAATTGATCCTATATACATGTTGAAATGCTGATGCTGTCTAGGAAAAAATGTTACGATTAACAAACTGATTCACATGTCATTTTACAAACAATGACCACCTTATTCTGTAGGCATGCCTGCTACTAGTACTTGGATATATGATGCATATCAAGAATAAAAATTGTCAGGAAATTCACATTTGGCTTGTAACACACGTGACAGAATTATCAGTATTTTTTACTTAAAACTGGAAATACTGCACAATGTTTCACATTATTACATATTCAAAGGTAGAAACATTCCCGGACAATTTCGGGAAAAACTTGTTGAACTTGATCACCACCTAATGCCCAAATAAATGCATGGTTTAATTTCTGTAACACACGTGACGTCACATGTGTTACAAAAATGACACAAGGCTTATAGTGATTGAAAACATGGGTCCAAGACTTCTGAAAGCTGTTTATAGATTAATTATGTTGCTATTAATATCTCTAAACAGACTAGATTCACACACTCATTTGGATATGTTAATTAATTTCTGACATCTGCAGCTAAGCATTAGAACCTGTTCTGAACTGAACGCATCACAGGTGTCTGGCTAACACCTCCACATACAGATTATCAATAGGAAATTCATAATATTGATCTCAAAACAGATCTGCAGACTCCTCTATCCCAAAACACATCTGAAATATGATCCTTCATATTGGTCTGACTATAAGTGGACTGTCACATCTTTTCAATGATAGATCTTAGTAATCCAAAATACAATAATTAATCAATATTAATTAGAAAATGGATTAAAATTACACTGATGAGGTGTATGCATCGGGTCTTAATTGTGTATGGTTGACTCATTTTATCTGGTAAAATAGCAAATTGACAAATAATCTTTTACATGTACTTCCAAAAGTTACAAAACCCACTATTTCTGGCCCCCAGTCATGCTCAAATACATCAAATCTACACTTGTACATGGCTCCAGAATATTTACCGGTACTAAAGTGATAGGAATTATTGCATCTGCAGCATCTAGTGTACATGTACTAGTAGCAGTGAAGAGTGTTCTGTTAGTTTCTTCTTGATACAGTAAGAACAAACGCTCATCTGAATTCTCTACAGAACAGTTTTGGTGGCAATGAATTAAGTATGACAGTGTATGTTATACCTTCACAATATCTAGAGGGATTGGTGTCATATGTTGTAAGTCATTCGTGCATTCATAATCAAGCCGATTCTGGAACACGTCAAGGGTGTGCACCCACAGCGTTCAATTTGAAGTTTGAAGCTTTTAATACCCCTTAAGCTTCATTTCAGTCATAATATACCATACATCAGATATATACCAGTAATATGGTCTCACATTTTAGTGGTTTAAGAAAACTTAACCAAAGTATTCTCTGTAGCTAGCTTTGTTAAACAGTTAAATGGATTGTGAACAAATACTTTCTATCTAATGATGTTGTAATTGTTGTTTACCAACAATGGGCTTTGTTTATGTCTAGTAATGTCATGTTCCCTTGTACCAGGCATTAGTAACTCAGATAAAATAAATCATAACTTTAAAAGTTGAGGAGGGCTATAGCCCTCCTAGGCATATCTAGGAGGGCTATTAATAGCCCTCCTGGATTTTCTAGATCGCCAGCCCTGGTACCTCTCTTCTTATGAATTGATATTAAATTTTGTTATGTTCTGCTGTAATATGCATAAAATCATCTTTTGAAACAAAACTTGTGCATAAAATTGACAATCGGTTATGAACTGATTGAAAATAGGATACTGGTTTCGCACGCGTAACACACGTGACAGAGTGATGTAACACACGTGACAGTGAATATGCTATCAGGGCGAGAAATACATTCAACTCTCATTAAAAGTACTAATTGCACATTGAAGTACATGTAGAGTCTTTTTTCTTATTGGAAAAAAGCGCCAATTATGTATCAGACAAGTAACTTCGCAGACTTTTTGCATAGAAAACAGAGGTCCTTTTTTTCTCATTTGTGCGCTGTATTAAACACACGTGACAGTCATATACAAGCATGGTACAGTAATACATTTACTACACAGCCTTAAGGACCGATCGCATAGTTATGATGGGTTTATTATCTCGACTATACAGTGAATCATTTTATATTATATTGAATGCACACCAAATGCTGCTTGAAAATATCACAAAAATTTCGTGCAAAATGTAACACACGTGACATGGAATGGCCCTATAGAATGTTTGCAAATTTAGGAGAGAATGAGTACGTATTCACAGTGTGCAAAAGACGATTGGCACACCTCCGAAATTATCCAGGTTCACCAATAATAAACAAATCTGGGAATTCTGCCTTCTAATCTAACGTCAACATATTTGGCTGAATTCAAGGTGAAGTTATCTGCATGCGTATTATTGACTTCTCTAAATGTAAATTATAAGCAATATTTGAAATGAATAGAGTGAACCACCGATCGATCTATAAATCACAATAGACCAATCGTGCTGAACTAGATCGATTGATCTTTCTGACACCGTGGTCACTGTTGTAAGAGATTTCTTGAATATTGAAATTTTGTTTGCTTGAAGATTTGTTCAAATTTATAATGAATATTAATTAATACCAGCAACAATTATACCTTGTCTTTCATTAGTTTCAAAATAAATCAGAATTAATTTTTTACAAAAAAATGGTTGTAACTTGAACGAACAATTTAGAGTAGGCGTACTCCCTTTATCCAAGATTCATGCTGGCTGTGAAAGACCGATCGGTCTATTTTAGCCCGATCAGGCTGTTATTGATTGATCGGTGGTTCACCCAGACCTGTAGGATATGCGTGCTATAGCATATAGATAAGGCGTTTCATGTATGGGAGGCCCATTTCACTTGAAATAACAATTTAGAGTAGGCCTACTCCCTTTATCCAAGATTCATGCTGGCTGTGAAAGACCGATTGGTCTATTTTAGCCTGATCGGTCTATTTTAGCCCGATCGGGCTATTATTGATTGATCGGTGGTTCACCCAGACCTGTAGGATATGCGTGCTATAGCATATAGATAAGGCGTTTCATGTATGGGAGGCCCATTTCACTTGAAAGAACAATTTAGAGTAGGGCTACTCCCTTTATCCAAGATTCACGCTGGCTGTGAAAGACCGATCGGTCTATTTTAGCCCGATCGGGCTATTATTGATTGATCGGTGGTTCACCCAGACCTGTAGGATATGCGCGCTATAGCATAGCATATAGGGTGGAATAATAGTACAGGTTGGAAAATGTCGCGTAACTGAATAATAGAACAGGGCGGAATAAACGTAGACTGGAAATATTAGTACCGTACCATACATCCCAACAAAACGCATCATCTGACTGGTTTACTGATGCCATGGGACAGAAATAGTTTCGATGGATAGCCAGGTCTGTGAATCTACAGTGTGCTGATCACTGTCAACAATCAAGAGTTCATTTATCTATGAATAACACAATTTAAGATTGGTGAATTATTTATTTTGGTTAATTTAATAAACGTACAGGACCATATAACGATCGTACAGGTGGGAATTTTACCTCAATTTTAATAATCGTACATGTATGTTTATTAGGCACTCAAGAGTATGAGGGAAGCAAGCCCTCGGTGATGCCACATTCAGTCATTCACACTGTATGACCATAGAAATACTATAGATTTGTGCAAGAGATGCTGATTTAATAAAACAAACTAGAGCTCGAGGACTGAGACACCAAGGCTCCAGGAATGAGACACCAATTTTTTTGGACAGGGATGCTGATAATATGAAAATAGGGTTTTTTTCCCCTGATTTAAGTCAATAAGTAAACCATATGAGGTAAGCAAGCCCTCATGCAGTGACACCACATGCATTCTATAGTATATGACCATAGTAAGGGCCCAAATCTGTGCAAAAATACATTAAAAAACATCATACAAAAAATCACCAAAGTTCCGGGAAGGAGACATAAATTCTTTGGATATAGGGATACTGATAATATGTAATTAGAGATTATCATTGTTGAACACATACTCATAGTTGACTGTTGAGTACTCAGGCTAATTAAAACAGGTTAAAAATAGCCCAATGCTCCTCTTGTGTTGCTAGGTGATACACCAGGTCATGCCAATAGTTTATGGGTATGTTAGATAGTAGTCACAATTACGCTTAAGCGCAATTGATCGTGCTTAAGCGCAATTAATTGCGCTTAATTGCAATTCATTGCGCTTAATTGCAATTCATTACGCTTAAGCGTAAATGCCCTATTTGTGCTTAAGCACAATATGTGGTATTTGCGCTTAAGCGCAATTATTTGTGAGCACAATTCATTATTAAATGTGAATTTGGCCTCTCATAGAAAGCTGAACTTTACAACCAGGTGATTAAAGGTACTCAATCCGATCAAACGGTCCCCATATCAAATACAAAAACAACAAAAGTTACATTTCTTCAAAATGTGCTTTAGTTATCAGAATCGATTAATTGCAACAAAATAATGCTAACCACTGTCAACTATGGCACAAAATTTCCCAAAACGTGGTATTTATCAATATTTGTTCAACGAAATATGGCCGTATTATCACTTGAGTGGCGCAAAATATTACCACTTGATTCGCAATTTTTTCCTGGACTGTCATTTTGAGGACAATTTTTCTGGGTCTCAATTTCTTGCACATCGAGAAATAAAAAACTTAAAAAAATTACAAAAATCAATATCTGTTCACTCTTGAGCTTTGAATGGTGGGTTCCTCGACTCTAATCAAATATTTTTTACCCAAGAAGCAAAAGAAACAGTAATTTAGGAGCGTTAATTCGGATAATGCATCTTTAAAATGATACAGGTTGATCAACTCAATTTTCAAAATTAAATGTTGCAGAG
The DNA here is from genome assembly GCA_032622095.1 of Siphonodentalium dalli. Taxonomy (NCBI): domain Eukaryota; kingdom Metazoa; phylum Mollusca; class Scaphopoda; order Gadilida; family Siphonodentaliidae; genus Siphonodentalium; species Siphonodentalium dalli. Next base: position 60,697,746 of record CP136062.1, read on the forward strand.
GGTGACTACATCACAACAGTTCTGTGCAATTATGTATGGAGCACAAGCAATCAACACAAGCAATCAACACACAAGTCACAACACTTGGCTTGAATGAGATTCATGTTTCATTTCCCCTCCAGTTTTAAAAGTAATACATTGAATGTTATATTCATCACTTGGAAGAATGTATTAAAGGCAAACAGCTAGCAGACAGAGAAAATTACTATTGGATTTCCCATTCTCCATTTGGATGGATGTTCAAATAATGTATTCAACAAACTGACATATTAAGGATTTTTGTTGAAATTTATCTGTCAGAACATCCCTACAAGGGCTAAATGGGCAAACCACATGCTAGTGTCATATCATCCAGTTAATACACAGGCCGTGTAATAGCGGCCTACATTGTATCCATAGGTACCGGCCGCCTATAGGCTACATTTTACTTTTAAAGCACCACAAGCCATCTCTATATTATTCATTAATAAAATCATTATTATAATCGCTTCCGATGAGAACGGACTGTGTTTTTAAATGCCATGTAACCTGGATGTAACACGATAATATAGCTTCTTTCCGAGATTCACAATTATCATGATGGCTAGGGCCGCTAGGCATGTGTATGCATCTTGTAACAGTGAATGTCATTATACATAAACATAAATAGAACCAGAAGATTGAACCAAATAACAAGAGTGATTTTTTTTGTCATTTACGATAAATAACAAAGATTGATTTTTTCGTTGAATCAAGTTGTGTAACAGAAGCCATTATAACTTCAATATTATATATTATCTAATATTGAAGCAACGCTAATAGTTCACAGCTTAATGAAATATGCCAACTGGAGGTGTACATGGGTTAATTATCTATAATCCCTCTTTTGTCGAACAGTCTGACCCTCATACCGCTATACTTAAAGTAATTGACCACCAATAACGTGGTGTCACCCCGTTAATACCGCGGTACTATACCGCGGTATCCTCCAATACCGCGGTACTGATACCGCTTGTTAATGCGAACAAGTATGTGGGAGTAAATACCTCCCCTCAAAGAGTTCCATGAAAATCACCACGGTATTCAAAAAAATTAACGCAGTGCCCGCTAAAAGACCGCGGTATTCAAAAAAATTAATGCGGTGCCCGCTAAAAGACTGCGGTATCATCGCCCAATACCGTAACTCCACCGCCGTGACCATCTCGATACCGTTACCGTTTATTACCGGTATCACCGCGGTCATGACCGGGGTATCACCCCGTTTTTCTGGTCAATTACTTTGAGAATAGCGGTATGTCAAAAATTTAACCAAAGTGGGTATCCCCAGTGTTGAGTGTTTATGTTTATCACACACTCTTTGCGTAATATTGTTGGCTACTGTATCTTATTACATGTAATATGGCTTTTGTTTACCAACACAATGTACGATCTTGACAATAACATGATATTTATGCGATGTGTATGATTGGTATAAGATTAAGAACACAATCTGTCTTTATTTTAATATTCTTTTTGTTTATGGCGGTTTTAACGTATGTGACTGTAAGTCTGTAATTTAAGTCCATCCTTATCTTTAAAAAAAATAATTTAGAAAATTTATATTAAAATCATGGCAAAATCACACAATCAAAGCTGATTCACAAGTTTGATGGTACGAGAATCAAAATCAAATCCTGATATGCCAAATGTTGGGTGGGAGGGGGTATGCTGTATCAATTTCTCAACAGTAATATCTTACTTTGTTTACCCTCTCCCTGTATTATATCTTCAGTCAAATTAGTTGATGTTATTGTGAATTTGTGACAGGAATGCAGCATTGCAATATTTATTGTACATTCATCCATGTACATGTAGCTTTCATTTATTGAATGATTTAAGAAATAATTCTTGTGTCGATTAAGGTTATGCAGTTATAACTGAAAAGTTTGAAGATAAATTCGCGTAGTGCATTTATAGAAAATTTATGTTTAAAATTTTTAGATATAACTCCTAACCTTTAATTATCGAAACAAGAGTAATTTCTTATAAATTAATCCATCATATCACAAGAGAGCCAACAAGAAGTTAGAAGTATAACGAGTGTACAACATTGAGACTAAAAAGACACGTGAAGTTGAAAGAGACACGTGTCACTCAAAACTTGTGCTTATCGTTGATCACGTCGCATGGACAATTCAGCGATTTTGATTGGCTTGTCGCAGAGACGTTGGTGTTTTGCAGTGATTCTCTGATTGCTGGTGATTGCCAGCAAGTCTCTCGGACATTTGTTTTAGTGTTGAAATGATTAATCGACTAGTCGAAGTCGACGCGATTATTAAATTAGTCGATCCCGAAATCTGCTAGTCGATTAGTTGGGAAAAAGCACTACCTATGTGCTAGCATGACAACAGTGCCATTGCACGGCCATATTTTCATGTAATCTGTGGCATTCTGTGCGTTGTTCCTTTAACGATGCCACTGCCATTAGTCATGCATGAGCAGTGAACTCCATGACCTGAACTGAACCCAACGTACATGTACTAGTATGTACGTGTAGGCGCGGTTTCTTTTATGTTGATCATCAAAGACATGAAGTGTCGCTGCTGACTTAACACTGTCTAGTTCGATGTGACGCAATAATGCCCTTTTCACATTTATGATATATGATAAAGATTGCAATGAATTCAATTCAGGGACCGCAATGGAATTAAGTTCTCATTTAGAGAACTTTTTGCGTTATCCCTGATGGTCTCAGGTCACATGAGTATTTCTATTTTTATACAGATTTCTGCCACATAATTTACCTTATATTCTGACGGCAACCTCTATAAAATGAATTAATTCTTGAGAAAATTGATATATTCTCTTATATATCAATTATTTACACAGTCTGAACTCTATCTGTCTCATCAGAACCCTACATATAACATGTATATTTAATATAAATTATTATAATTATAATATATATACCGTTGTGTATTATATTTATTCAACTTGTAAACATACCCATAGTATGTATTCATGTACACATGTATAACCTGAACTATCAAAATAAATCTAATCTAATCTAGTCCAGTAAAGCAATTAGTATTACCGTGGATAGTCAACTAAACCTTAAAGATGCATAATCTGATTAACGCTGCTAAATTACTACTGGTATTTTCTCGGCTTCGGGGGTAAAATAATATTTGATTTGAGTCGAGGAACCGACCACTCAAAGCTCAGTCATCATATCTAGAGTTTTTAAATCTGTTGATTTTATCTTTGGAATATTTGATCTTACAAAGTTGGTATGTGTATTTCCCAGTTGAAAACACAGGCCACGTTCGAATATGGGTTCTGTACAATTATTTTCACATGAGTTACAGACCTTTTTCAAACTTAGATTTTGACCGCATTTTGAAATTAGGGTTATATCAGATTTATATTGAATCTAATTTAATACTGGTTTTAATGATATTTCATTTACACAATAACCTCTCTTGCGCGAAGAATATTTTCATCTCAAATTTATTATTTTTTCAGATGCGGCTGGCATGTTTCATTTATCGATTTTGTGTTGTTCCATTAGACTCATCAACACCATTAAGAACCTGTAGTAAGTATATCCAATCATCTTTTTCTCCTTCATTCAACAATTAAATTCTGAATTTTTTTTTTAATCTTTACAACACACCCCCAACCTCCAATCCCACACCATCCTTTCTCATGGTTCCATATAATCACTCACTTACCCACTAGAGGTGCCACGATTATTTATTTTGATAATCGATAATCGGTCGTCAATAATCGACTATAATCGATTAATCGTACATAATAATAATAACATCACTAGAAGTATTCCGTAATATGGCCTATTGCCATATTGGCTGGATGCTGGTTAACTGCTTTCGCTGCATGTTTGAGGCTTCGGCTGATGTAATTTTTGTGTTAATAAAGTGCATCATAAACCACCGGTAATGACTAATGAGCACAATGTGTTCAATACAAGCACAGTTCTCGGCGATGTCATGGTTATAATATTTGTGAGTTCATTGGAACGAACGACGCGATTAATTTAACAGCCAAACATACAAGCAATATAAAAGTAGGAATGCACGACGGACCGACGGTGGTTCCTAAAAAAAAGGAATCTAATGTTACGGAAACTATACGTTTCAGCGAACTTCCAGAGCATGGATAACAATTACAAAGGTGGGCCTCTGCCCGCAAATTTCAGGACACATACAAAAATAAGTATTTGGTAATAGTTAATTTCATTTAGCAGTCACCACACTATAAGTGATAGCCTGTACTAGTAACATCTAAGTATACTTATACAAACAAAGTATACTAATTGCTGCAAATGACACCGCCGAGAATATCGCTGATTAAAATGCCGTAGGTTCCCTGATATCGAGAGAATGTCAATCAACTCCCCTTTGGTCCAATGAGATTCAAGGGCGAGGGCATTCAGTTCACTGACAGTCAGTCCATTTCAAAGACGTAGTGCCGCCTTTCTTGTAGAAATATACAACGATGTCGGCATAAGTTCAAAGCTGCAGTGCCGCCATCATGGCGCCATGCAATTTGAAGAATATACAATGACTCGAAGAGTAACCATGTCATCAAATGAACTGCCGGCTGTTTGCAACATATACTAGTAGTACTCAAGTTGTCGGAATCTCTTATCAGGGTATTCAACAATAACCGGCATTTTCCAACGTCCGAAATAAATAACGCAGATTAATCGACGACGGAAATGGTAATCGATTATCGGCTTTATCAACGGTTCATCGATTATACGATTAATCGTGGCACCCCTATTACCCACAAAACATTCAGTTCATTCTTCGCCACAAATTCACATTTGTTTTCAGAGTTCGAGCATTACATTTTGATGTTCATCAATAATTTTTAAAAATCTCTCAGTCATATGCGAACGTTAAAGTACTAGTATCCATACATAGGACTGAAAATGTAGTATATGGTTTTTTACTTCAGACCCAAATTACAACATACGAGTACAGGTACCGGTATGTACTTAAATTTATAACACAAATTTGTGAAGAGTCTTTAATCATAATATACATGTATAATGTATATGACTCCGGCAGTACATATATGTATCTCAATCAATAAATAATAACTCATAAAGTTTTACTTCAAGAGTTAATGTACCGTATTTGAGATCCTTTGAATAAACGGTCGTATTATGTAAATGGGTTGTCCGTCGTCCGTCCGTTCGCCTTTGGTTTCCAGATGATAACTTTAGATTGAATCGAGTGAACTGAACCAAATTTGGTTATGTTAGTTTACCACACCAAAATACAGATCAAGTTCGAATATGGGTTTTGTCTGCATGATTTTGACGGAGTTATGCGCCTTTTTGTCCCCCAAAAAACCTAAATTCGGGGGACTGTTAAAATAGCCGGTGTCCGTCCGTTCGTCCGTCCGTGTGTGTGTCCGGAAATGGTTTCCGGGTGATAACTTTAGTTTCGGTTATTAGATCAAAAGCAAATTTCATAGGTGAGTTTATCAGACCAAAATACAGGTCAAGTTCGAATATGGGTTTGCTCTGTCAATTTTTGCGAGAGTTATGGCCCTTTTTATTTTACTTAGAATCTTGTAATTTTCTGGTTTCCGGATGATAACTTCAGTTTGTGTGATCATATCTGAACCAAATTTGGTATGTGAGTTTATCAGCCCTATATAAATACAGGTCAATTTCGAATATGGGTTTGCTCCGCCCATTTTTGCGAGAGTTGTGGCCATTTTTCGACTTGGAATCCTGTCAATTTTTGGTTTTCAGATGATAACTTCAGTTCGAAATACATGTACAGGTCAGGTTCGAATATATTCGAAGGTTTTATGGGTTTGCTCTGCCCATTTTTGTGAGAGTTATGGCCCTTTTACGACTTATAATCCTGTCACTTTCTGGTTTCCGGATGATAATTTTAGTTTGATCATATCTGAATCAAATTTGGTATATGAGTTTATCAGCTCGAAATACAGATCAAGTTCGAATATGGGTACGATCCACCCATTTTTGTCTGGTTGCTCTCAAATATGGAATATTGATTTCTTATATGAAAATATAATATGAACTTTTTTCCGATGATTTCTTGTTTATTCACTGAACAGATTATCTGGTAACAAATAACACAGCCAGCATTAATGATGGTAAAATTAACAAATAAATATCTAGAGTTTGCCGTGTGCCATTTCAGGGGACACTGGTTGGATTGTTCTGAAATTTAGTATTGGATTTTGGGTCCTTGTTATTTTTTTTCAGAAAAGCTGATGCCCCCAATAAAGCCACTTTTTCGGGGGACACTGGCTGGACGGCCTTTTATTGTCCGCCGATCCAACGGGTTTGGAGGACTATTATAATCAGTCTGTGTGTGTGTGTGTGTGCGTGCGTGCGTCCGAGGTTTCCGGATGATAACTTTAGTTAGAGTGAACCAAATTAAATTAAATTTTGTATGTGGGTTTACTAGCAGAAAAGACAGGTCAAGTTCGAATCCTGGTTCCGTCCGCCAATTTTCACCAGAGTTATGCCCCTTTTTCGACTTAGAATTTTACCGTCTGTTAACATTTTTGGTTTCCGACCGATAACTCCAGTTTGGATTATTTGATATCAACCAAAGTTGGTATGTGTATTTCCAAGCTAAAGATACAGGCCAAGTTCGAATATGGGTTTCGTCCAATTTTTTTTACATGAGTTACGGCCCTTTTTCGACTTAGAATTTGACCGTCTGTTAACATTTTTGGTTTCCGACCGTTAACTCCAGTTTGGATTATTTGATCTGAACCAAAGTTGGTATGTGTCTTTCTCCCAGCAAAACACAGGTCAAGTTCGAATTCGTGTTCCGCCCGCCAATTTTCACCAGAGTTATGTCCCTTTTTTTACTTAGAATTTTTGCCAATTTGAGGTTTCCGGATGATAACTTTAGTAAATGTGTACTGAATGAAATTAAATTTGGTATGTAGGTTTACTAGCACCAAAGACAGGTTTTTATGCGCAAACAACGGTCGTATCAAGCCAACGCTTAGAGGCGGACATGTATGAGGTCTACCGACCTTTTATTCAACTTAGATTTTACCTAATTTGCGGTTTCCGGATGATATCTTTAATAGATTGAATCGAGTGAACTGAACCAAATTTGGTATATCAGTTTACCACCCCAAAATACAGATCAAATTTGAATATGGGTTTCGTCCACATTATTTTGACTGAGTTATGTCCATTTTTGTCCCCCGACGTTCCGTCGGAGGACTATATAAATGACCCTCGTGCATCCGTGCGTCCGAGATTGGGTACCTTCATGGTGTAATCAACTCCTCCTACAGTTTTAAATGTAGAGATTTGAAACTCTGGGATATTGTTCCTAACATGTTGGTGATTTGCAACATCTATATAGCTAATCAAAAATATTAGTCTTTCCATATTTTTGGGGGGGTTTTCGACTTAGAAAATTTGGAACATTTTTGCCTTTTGGATGAGATTGGGTACCTTCATGGTGTAATCAACTCCTCCTACAGTTTTAAATGTAGAGATTTGAAACTCTGGGATATTGTTCCTAACATGTTGGTGATTTGCAACATCTATATAGCTAATCAAAAATATCATTTTTTCCATATTTTCGGGGGGTTTTTGACTTAGAATATTTGGAACATTTTTGCCTTTTGGATGAGATTGGGTACCTTCATGGTGTAATCAACTCCTCCTACAGTTTTAAATGTAGAGATTTGAAACTCTGGTTTAATTTCTTTAACAAAGCGGCCATCGACATTTAAAAAAAATTCTTTAACAAAGCGGCCATCGACTTGCCACATTGTCGGGGGACACTGTGGTCGGCCGACCTTTTATTCGACTTAGATTTTACCTGATTTGCGGTTTCCGGATGATAACTTTAGATTGAATCAAGTGAACTGAACCAAATTGGTATATTTGTTTACCATCCCAAAATACAGATCAAGTTCGAATATGGGTTTCGTCCACTGATTTTGACTGGGTTGTGCCCCTTTTTTTATTTTACCTGACATGCGGTTTCCAGATTATTGTGTTTTATTTTTATTTCGTCTTAAGTCAAAGGTTTCTTGAAAACAAATGAATTAAACCTTGCTCCACTCTACTCCAGAAATGGGCGTATTATGCCACGCCCCAAGCCTGGAAAACTCAAGGCGGGCTGCTCGCCTAGAGCCGGCCCAGAATTTTCCAAGGCGGGCTTTTTATAGCCCGCCTCGTCTCGGATAGGAAATTTATTTAGTTATTTTATTGTGTTTTATGAGAAAAATACTGCCTCGAAATCGTAAAGAATTATATTGTATAATGTGTGCATGCGTGACTTCGGCAACTGATGGTAATGTCAAATGGGCATTATGGCGGAATCATCAAATTGCGGAACGAACTGTTCCATAAATCATATCTTTTGATCGATACTCACGCATTTTAAGAACAAAATAAATTATTTCTCTTCATAAGATTGAGCTTACAATATATTTCACTGGATAAAATCAACATATGTTTGCGGATAGTGAGAACCACTGTCTTGATTGAGTTTAACCTTTTGTTCAAAAATAGACAAACTATAGTACTATTAATAGCCCTCCTGGATTTTCTAGACCGCCAGCCCTGACGCCCCAACGGCATGCTCTTGTTAGAACTTGTGCTAATGTGCATGTTATAATCAATAACCATATTTTCACATTGCATTATTTGTCTTCTTTTAATAGTCCTGAGTGATCTTGTTGCCAGACTGAGACAGTGTATGTAGATGTAGCATGCTGGAATCAACCACAGCAGTAAAATTTGACAATGAACATGAAGGATATATTTGGAGGCAGGAGACCGGTGCCGTCTGGTTCTTAAGATCAAGATTCAGGGTGTGAGTCAAACAAAATTTATTTAACTTTTGAGAAAAGAATGTATAGATTCAGTCTAAATATAATTAGAACGTGTTTCATTTCAATGAACTTACGGTTTAACCTCTTCGCTGCTAAATAACGTTATGACGTCGTGTGCTGGGCTGTTGACGTTATTGCCATTTTCCAATGGGAAAATATAACGGGAATATCAAAAGAACCATAAAACTGACTCAGTTAAAAGGCTACCATCTTTCACAATCGTGGAACACCATACACTGTTTGAAACTTCGAGATACAGTTATTCCGATGCACCAATCTCTGAGTTCCAGTTATGTATAATGGCCTGCTGCTAGTGTGTTGAAGTAGGTCCGTAGTACCTACGGACCATATAGCACACGGCGTGCACTTTTAAGTCCGTAGTATTTACGGACGTCATAGCAGCGAAGAGGTTAAAGACTCTCATGGTTAAAATTATTTCAAACGGGAGAAATCAAGCCAATGCGCAGTGAGCGATACGTTGCTTGACCAATGAACAGCTTCTTGCAAATTCAATTAATATTCACTTATTCTTACAAGCCACCCCGTGGTATTTGATTGCAATCTCATGAAGTTATCGTATAAACTACACGTTAGTGTCTCGTATCTTAACTGATCAAACGTAGTATATTCAAAATCAAAACTGACGTACATTTATTCATAATTGGGGAATATATAATACTGTATGATAATAGAATTGTATTCCAAAGATATTCCAAAAAATGGTATTCTCTCCTAACCTATGGATATTACGTTACGTGCCAAATAAGGATCATTTACAACTTCTAGTAATCATATAGTAAATGCCAAGCTCATATTCTAAATAAGGTATTAAGGAGATGATGCAACATGACCATGGTACAGCTCAATAACGTTTATTATAGCATGCTTATTGTTATATTTTCATTACTTGGTTCATTTATATATATCTGAATGGCGAAACTTGTATTTTGCATGTACAGTAAAACTTCTACAAAACGAACACACTTTGGACCGGCCCTTCTGTTCGGTTCAGAGAGGTGCTCGGTTTATAGAAAATAACTTTTAATAGGCGAAATAATAGAACAAAAATCAACAGTTCCCCAAAGTTTTAAAATTGCACTCAAAAGTACCTTTGATAATCGTAACCAAGAATAATAGAAAAAATGTGCAGCAGTTATAGGTGTTATTTTGTGTAACATGTGATATTACAACCACACAAACTCACTCTTAGAGGGATAATGAAATACAAGATGACCTCCCATGATGTGGCTGTCATTTCAATTTTACGAAGTACAAAAGCCTGACAGGACAGGTCCCGACTTTTGTGATGCTTTGCACTGCATTTAGAAAGGTGTTGTTGAAGTGCCAGAAGTCTTCAACAACCCTTCAAATGGTTTCATCTTGTTTGCTCTAGTAGTTGATTGCAATAATTTAGCTTTTCAATACTAATATTTTGAATGGAATAGCATCGACATACATTTATCTACATATCCGTGTTACATTATTAAATAGTTACTATGATTTGCGAACTTTGATTGATTGTGGACTCATATCCCACTTTCCCAAAGCCAGAGAATGATTAGACCTCTCATTTGCTGGATTTCAAAATGTGTGCCATTTTCGCATTGCTACATATAAGATAGATATTGATTCTGTTAATTAATGTTTCTTTTGGCCAAAATAGTTGCAAGGCTAGTTAGCGATGACCTCTCTGAAAATGTTGGTGGAAAGTCAAAAGTGCATGTTAACGAGGACTGCACATTCTAGACCATCACCATATATTAATGAAAGTGATATATTATTACTGAACATTAATACAATGACACTTCTTATCGTGCCACATGCATGTTTACTTGTAACGGTTGATGACACTAATACTGCCAGATGCCTGCATATTGTTAATGCTTTACCATCTCTAAATGACATCAAATATGTCAAACAATAGTCAAAATGCGCACTGAGATCGATAGATGATAATTCTATTTATTACACATCTATTGGCTGGCTGTCGTTAATGCGGTAATTCAGCCAATTGAACTATTGAAGTCATTCTCGGAATTTCGCTGAGTGATTTTTATTTTTGTTGGTTTGTCTTTCTCCAAATATTTTAAACAAATTTCCTGATAATCAGCAGCAAAACAACCTAAACATTCAACAACTAAAATATCCATCCAGTGCTAATTCTGGCGGAATATAGTGCACAACATCCTTGTATCATCTGTGTCATAGCTGAGAATCTGACATTTAGAACCTGATATAGGATACTACCAAACCAAAGGCAGAACGAGAGACACGGTTTATGCGCCCATACAAAGCTGATCGATCAAGGTATAAGAAAGTTAATTTGAGATATGACAAATCGTCAATCAAACAACATATCGGCATCTTATATAAGCACACAATATAAACAATATGTCGCTACAAACTACCATATGACACATTTTGTCCAGCTTTCGTATTCGTTATTTGCAGTGTTGACATTAAAATTAGCCGCCACATTGGGCACCATCTTGTATTTTGATTGTCTACTAAGACGAGACATGGATATAAATTTCACACTTATGTGAACATATGCCACATATCTACCCATTTGTTAGTCTAGCCATCTGTCTGTCCATAGACACTTTACACTTGGTGCCATAACTTTTTGATCGGAACCAAAATTTGTATATGAATTTCTCAGCCCAAAAGACAGATCGAGTTCGAATATGGGTTTGATCCTACTATTTTTAACTGAGTATGGCCCTTTTTCGAAAATATTTACTCTTAAAAAGAAAAAAAATCTAGATTGAATGTCTTGCTCAATAAAAAAAAAAAAAAAAAAATATATATATATATATATATAAATAAATAAATAAATAAATAATTTTATTTTATAATATAATACATTGTATAAGGCAAAAAAATGGTTTTGATTCTCAGGCATAGCCGCATAGAAAAAAATGGCCTGCGTTGGACCATTTTATTACGATTTGGATATCATCGTAGTTGTAAACTGGGTAACACAAAATTAGGAAATATGTTTCAAATATCAAATAGGAGCTACATACAACGGTGTATGTGTGGATATTCAACAAAAGACCATTGGCAACGATAACTATCAGGTATATTGTCACCACAAGCTGTGCAAACCCCCTTAGTTTATTGGTAAAATGTGTTCCAATATTCAATCTGCGGACAGCAGGAAGTTGGATATTGAAAGATCAATCAAATTCGTGAACGCAAACCAGAACGCAATAAAAAACTCAGTTTGATAATTGGTGTTTTTTTTATAGTTTTATGGCCTATCATTAGAGTTAGTGCTGGGCAGTTTCCCTATTAATCAACAATACCCAGTTAAAATTTCCATATCGTCACTAATATCGTCTAAAATAAACTAATTGTAATGTCCTCGGCAATCAATGGGTGCCAGCCAATCAAAAGCGTGTACAAACAAATAATTTAACTCAAGCCTAAATCAAGTTATTTAAGTGTTTAAATCCAAGCGTAACATCCATGCGTGCAATCAAAACACACAGAAAGCGTGTGGTCGTGCGGTTTATGTTACTCAGTGTACCCATGTGTAAATATCGTTTTGCAGGCTCACATTTTTTTCAATATTCAATCATCATATTAAACAACATTTAGAACAACTAACGGAATGAGGGAAGGGAATATGAAAACCCAGGATACGTCCCCCTTTCGCTCACAATATTACACAAACCCTCCGACTTCCCTGCGTATAATAGTATTGCAAGAGAATGCACCAAAATGAATCGACGACTGATCAGGTGATAGATCGATATGGATGTCAGTTATGCCACGCCTCTTCCTTCAGCGCAATGATGCACGTGCACCGTAAATCAAAATAACCAATGGACAAATACACTGCCCTCTTCTTGTCTAGAAGAAACCACTCACTGCGATTGGTTGAAAAAATTGTATAGAATTAGAGCTTAAAACCCACCCAAAAATACATGGTGTCCTTGCTTGGCCAAATTCCAAAGATTATGTACTACATGTTTGGACTTCATTGAAAGACTGAACCTCTTTGTCTCCTCCTACAGATTTCATCCCAGAGATTTGAAACTTCAGAATATTGTTGCCGATATATTGAAGATGTGCAACATGTATATATATAGATGACGGAATAATTATTTTTTGATGGAGTTATTAACCCTTTTCGACTTCAGTATGAGGGTACCTTCATGGTGTAATCAACTCCTCAGATGGACTACAGTTTTGTTCGTAGATATTTGAAACTTCAGAGTATTGTTACCCACATATTGGAGATGTGCAACATGTATATAGATGACGAAAAAAAAATTTTTTTTACCGAGTTATTAACCATTTTCGACTTAGAAAATTTCAACATTTTTAGTCGAGTTTTTTTCCAAAACTCGACATAGTTTGATGAGGGACGGCGGGCGGGTGGGCGGGCTATCGGGCAGGCGGCCTGTTTTGCTTATAACTCAACCGTTTATTGACGGATTAAAAAAAAATTGGTGTGTGAGTACATATCCATGCAAGTAAGCTGCAGACAAACAATCGGGTTCGTCCGCACATTTATTACAGAGTTATGGCCCTTTGCCATTTTTCACTGATTTTAGGCTCGTTAGCGCAACAACTTCAACAAACGTTATCTGATTCGATTGAAATTTATCCAAGAATATCTCGGACGAGTTCGAAAACCGGCCTGGTCCGATAAAATTTGATAAAGTTATGGCCCTTAATTAGTCATTTTTCACGAATTTTCAGCTCTTTAGCGCGATAACTTCAACAAACGTTATCCGATTTGATTGAAATTTGGTATATAGGTGTCTCCCAAGAATATCTCGGACGAGTTCGAAAACCGGCCTGGTCCGATAAAATTTGACAGAGTTATGGCCCTTAATTAGTCATTTTTTCACAAATTTTCAGCTCGTTAGCGCGATAATTTAACAAACATCATCCTATTTGATTGAAATTTTGATATATAGGTGTCTCCCAAGAATACCTCGGACGAGTTAGAAAACCGGCCCGGTCCGATAAAATTTTATAGAGTTATGGTCCTTAAGTAGTCATTTTGTACGAATTTTGAGCTCGTTAGCGCGATAACTTCAACAAACGTCATCCGATTCAACAAAAATTTGGTATATAAGTGTCTTCCAATAATATCCTGGACGAGTTCTAAAAAAAATTGATAGAGTTATGGCCCTTAATTAGTCATTTTTTGTGAATTTTTAGCTCGTTAGCGCGATAACTTCAACAAACGTCCTCCGATTTGTTTAACATTTGGAATAGCTAGACGTACTTGCCAAGAATATTTCGGACGAGTTCGAAAACCAGCCTGGCCCGATAAAATTTGATAGAGTTATGGCCCTTAATTAGTCATTTTTCGATTTTACCTATTAATTAGTCCACCGATACTGATGCACACCAATTGGCGGTAGCCACCGGCGGTAGCCACCGAAAACGAGACACAGCATCTCTGATGCCACCTCTTGTTTCACCGTTAGCGCGATAACTCAATTAAATATTAACTGATTCAAACCATATTTGATATATGAGTCTCTTGCAACAATATCTCGGACGAGTTTGAAAACCAGGTTTTTTAGAGTACGGAATGTAAACAGACGTTTTTATCATGATTAGCTTGGTCGACGCTCTCTTTTGCCTCAAAATAAATAATCGTGATTACCTGCCAATTAAACCAGAAATGAATAAATGTGACGTCATGATTAATAGGCAGGTGAGAATATATTGGATTAAATCCATCCTGATGTCTTAGACATGGGTTGTCAAAAATTTTATGATTGTTAGCTATCAGGAGGCCTTTTAAAATACGGGCCAATAACATTGTTCACGTTTTCCATTCTAGAGTTATCCTTCTTTATTGTCACCCGACATTCCGTCGGTGAACAAATGTAACGACCTTCATCCATGTGTGTGGGCTTCCATCCATTGACTCCATCCATCTGGAACATTGTCCGAGTCTGTATTCTGTCATTTTATGGTCATTTGTTGTTAAACTTGACACATATATCAACCAGCATGGGAACCTGCACACCTGCGATTTTGAGTTCGGTCAGACTCATTCTGATGGAGTTAATGCTCTTTTTTGACCTGTGTTTGTACAACCTGAGACACCTCTATTGTCAGAGTCTGTATTCCGTCATTATCCAGTAAATTTGGTTACAACTTGGCACAGACGTCGGCCAGCATGGGAACCTGCACACCTGCAAGTCGGAGTCATTTTGGTGGAGTTATTGCCATTTTTCAACATAGAATCGTACATCATGGGACGCATCTTTTGTCCAAGCTTATATTCCATCATTTTCCAGTTAATTTGGCAGAGTTATTGCCATTTTCGACCTAGAAATGTTTTATGTTTTTTATTTTAGAGTTATTGACCCTTTCTCGACTTATTCAAGATGTGCAAATATTTTGTGAATATGCACTTTGTATCATATTGGTAGTGTTGAAACGACCAGTGAATTTCAAAGTCGACTAGTCGAGGCCCAAAAGTCGCGTTGTATCGACTAGTCGGTACCCGATATTAAAACTTTCAAACATAACATGGTACGGAAAATTCATCGTACATGGCGTACACTGATGACTGAGTCAATGACGGTCTATTGCGCAGCGCATTTCCCTGCATAGACACCAATTTATTTGGGAAATAATACAGTAAACATCTTGATATTAATTTTATCCAACACACTGAATGTAATTATATAATTAGAGTCCCGATCAAGCGCTGTCAGTATCATTTATATTCGGTAGCAACGACCTTCACACAGCGTCGCATTATAACCCGACGGTGCGAGATCAATTGAAATATACACAGTGTCTAGATCAAAGCGGTCTCCGACAAACGATAAAGCCACGTCAATCATTGCCATCATGTCACAGTGATGTCTTTGACCTCAAACGACGAGTGAGACATTGTGTTGTCAATTTCATTCTTTCAATTAATAGTCGGGTCACTATGTGTGTCTATACTAGTAACACTGTCAATTCCGGGTGCCACCAAACGTTATACTTACCGTAACTTACGCGCAGTTAACACCGTTTATGCCGGAATCGATCTTGAAAACGTTATACATGTAACTATGTAACATACACTATTTCAGCGTCGACTACAGCTAGTCGATTAATCATTTCAACCCTACATATTGGTGTAATCAATTCCTCCTGCTGTTTGTAGTATTGGGATCTGAAACCCATAAATCCTTCGTCCTTTTTTGTCCATCTGCGTAGAAAGCTCAGCGATGGTTGTCGTAATAAACTAGTGATGAATTGATATAGGGAAACCACCATTGGCCATCTTGTTAAAATTTAGCAATTGGCCAATGCTGATTATACCATATATAGTACAAAACGTGATGCAATGTTGACACTTGTTATAAACAAAATTCACCGTAACTAATTAGACACACAGTAGTAGCAGTACATGCAATAAAACTCATTATCTCCTGATCTCACTGCACAGTGTAGTCACAGTTACCGAAAAATAAATTAATAATGTGTTTAGTTGATAATACGTTGAACATTTATGATCAAGCAATGAAGACTTTTATCTGCTGGTAGATTTAAGATTGCCTGTGAGGCAGCCAAAATAGAATGGAGAATTAATGAAGCATATCTGCATATGCACCGCATTCTACTTTTACATTCTGTTGCAATAATGCTGTTTTAGCATTTACAATGACATGATTACGGGTTCAGTTCTTCTGATTTGTCAATGATTCTAAAACTCATCTTGAACTTTATGATCATGCATCTAGCATGCTCTATAAAAAGTCTACAATGTTAGAAAGGTTTTCATTTATGGTATCTATAATCCCCTCCGGGTGTTCGAGCACATGGCTGCGAATATATTCCCATATTGCCCATTTTGTGTGAATAATACATCAACTATTTTCGGTACACACTTTAACTTATCTCAAATTCACCCAATGTGTTGTTACGTTTCGGATGTTTGTTCACCATATTAGCCACCACCGACTGTTTTAAATATAATTGAGTGACCATTATAGTTACCAATATTTACTGTACAACACATTAAAAAACTGCATTTGAACATTCATTCACTGTTTACTCCCTTCGCTGTAAAGGCGAAAACAATCAGAACCTCATTGGAATGGCAGGGGTTTTTGCCGATGCCAATTATAAACAGATAACCCAAATATCTACAGATTCCGATTGCCGTTCCAGTTTATCTGTTCATCACTAGAATAAACAGACCATTTTAACTTTCAAAAAGAAAAGTCTTCATAGAATGTTATTATATGATCATAAACTTTCTTCTAAAAGTCCCATACTAAATAATGGGCAAAAGAAGTTGATAAATCACGATATATACCTGGTTGTTCTATAAATAGGCTAGATGAGTTAATAACAAGATCACGTGACTCATGAGTTATTAATATGAAGTATGTTCATGACAATGTAGTGATGTTTGGTAATATTTATCATCATACATGTATTGTTTATTATTTTGACTTGTTGAAAAACATTGTTGTGCATTTTATGGATTTATATAGATGGGTCAGTAAGGTAGTTCAGGCCTAATGGGCTTGATACCATTGGTGGATCATATAATAAAACACTTATTGCATGGTTTTGAGGTTGACATGAGGATTTATCAACCCTTGGAAGTTAATATTCACCTCGGCCTGTGGCCTCGGTGAATATTAACTTCCTCGGGTTGATAAATCCTCATGTCAACCTCAAAACCATGCAGTAAATGTATATTATCACCTCCTTTGTCCATTTCTCAATGACATGTTGATCCCACATACAAGTGTACGTGGGAAATAAGTAGAAATTTTAGAATATTTTGAGCCTTTCTTTAATCTCGAGTTGTTTGTGTTTAATGTTGGAAAATACTTATTTGCCAGTAGTTTGATGTATTAACATTCAGCTTTACTATGACATCGGTGACTCTATTACAACGATGTTTTCTCTAGCCTTCAGAAATGAAAGTCCTTACTTTTAACACTTCGTCGATTTTGAATGGAGAATATTGTTCTCTGTGCTGTTTATGAAGTTCTCTTAATAACTCTTAATCATTCTATATTGCAGCGGACCAGAACCAACGTTGGTACCAGCATAGCTGATATTACAGATAAAGAGAAAAAAGAACAGTTGTCAAGCAAAGCTCATGAGAAAGGATGGCTATTGCTTATTGGCATAATAATTTCTACACATCGAATCAATCATTAATCTTCAAAACCAAAAAAATTGTAATGTCATTGTATGCATGTCTTTGGGAAAAATTTATGAGAAAACAAATGACAATTTTCCTTCAAGTTCATATGCACCCCTCTTAACTTGTTTGGGCAATAGGGGCCCATTAGGCAATAGCAGCGCTCAGAGTCCGAATATCAAACAGAAAAATAAAACAATAAAAGTAAGGCATATATGTATCTTTAGTTTAAAGATATGGGCGGCGTTGGCTGTGGGTATGCTGTTAAAATAATCACCTCCGTCAAAAACTGCCATAAACAGAAATAATAGTAAAATATAGACATACTTTGTTCTTATACCAATCACAAATATGGCATAAACAGTATTTTATTATCAAATGTTTTTCCTTTGTTATATAAACAAAAGCAAAAAACATTACGGAATCTGGCTTTTGTTTAGATCCGGATATGGTAAACATAAAGGGCCTTATTTGTTAATGTTTTCCTGATATGGAAATAATAAAGAGCGTTTATATCATTTGTGCGTGATTATAAACCAATAGAATTGTGCTATGTTATGTAAACAGAAGCAAAACTTCTGTAACACGAGCAGGCTCTTGTTTACGTACACCATCGTACGCCTTGATGACAATATACTATTTACATGCTGATTATATTTGGCATATGGACAAAACTATATATATTTTAATATTCCTTCTGTTGATGGCGATTTGAACAAATATGAATATTTCTGCAACGAACGCCGCCCGTGCCTTTAAACATATTGTATTGCAAACAATGTTTACATACAATTGACAAAGAGTGCCCCAAATTTAGAATTAATTTTCTCTTCCCTAAATCTTGATAAAACAAAATGTGGTCAAAATGGCCGAACTTGTCGCAACATAATGACCTTTACCCTCTATGGAGTTGAAACAAGATTTGCCACAATATTTCTTATATTTTCTTGATCGACTTATATAAATTTCAGCTTAACATTTGATAAAAGCTCAAAGATGGTCACCAAGATGGCGACTTAAAGACGCCAAAATATTAGTTTTGACCAAATTCCCAAATGAACGTCAGTATATGGAATATGGATTTATTATCATAAATACCTATTCAAAAAACTAGTTCTTCATTCCAAAATAAATAGAGCTAATAAATCTGAACCTTGAGGTGAGAGAACCTGAGTGAGGTACCGAAGGTTACATTAGGTGGCACTCCACAGTTTCTGCAGGGATGAGCGCAGAAATA
This sequence comes from Siphonodentalium dalli, assembly GCA_032622095.1. Taxonomy (NCBI): domain Eukaryota; kingdom Metazoa; phylum Mollusca; class Scaphopoda; order Gadilida; family Siphonodentaliidae; genus Siphonodentalium; species Siphonodentalium dalli. The sequence continues at coordinate 60,716,981 of CP136062.1, forward strand.
AGGGGGCATCAATTCATTGAAAATTGTAATACGACCCTGCCTAAAGATGCAGAAAAGCCTTGTCCCGATTGCATGGTCAGTACCTCGAGTTACCATGGATATCTCGATACAGTTTTGTGGTGCAATTCTGCTTTCTCAGATTGTATTGAGATTGACGCACACGACTTTTCCCATTTTTAGCTCAACTTTACTTTGTAAAGTTTGAGCTATTGCCATGGCTTTGTCGTCCGTCGTCCATGTGTGCGTGATTCGTCAACAATACAGGCTACAGGTCGTACCTTTGGTCCGATCATTATGAAATTTGTCATAGCTGTTGACATCAACATTTAGACCGGAATGATTAATTTTGGGTCATTCGGAAAAAAAACATGGCTGCCAGCGTCCATCTTGGATTTCAAAATTCAATCCATTAGCATGGGCTACAGGTTGTACTGTTCATCTGATCATCATGAAATTTGTCATGGATGTTAATATTGACATGTAGATGGGAACAAGTAATTTTGGGGTCACTCGGCCAAAAAACATGGCCACCAGCAGCCATCTTGGATTTTACTCTTTGCATGACTAAATCATTTGGCACGGGCTACAGGTCGTGCCTTTGGTCGGATTATCACAAAATTTGTCATGGATGTTAACAATGACATGTAGATAGGAACGAGTCATTTTGGGGTCATTTGGCTAAAAAACATGGCCGCCAGCAGCCAGCAGCCATCTTGGATTTTACTCTTTGTATGACTAAATCCTTTAGCACGGGCTACAGGTCGTATCTTTAGTCTTATCATCATGAACTTTGTCATGGCTGTTGAAATTGGAATGTAAATGGGAACGAGTCATTTTGGGGTCATTCGGCCAAAAAACATGGCCACCGGCAACCATCTTGGATTTTACTCTTTGCATGACTAAATCCTTTGGCACGGGCTACAGGTCGTAGCTTTGGTCGGATCATCATCAAATTTGTCATGGATGTTAACAATGACATGTAGATGGGAACGAGTCATTTTGGGGTCATTTGGCCGAAAAACATGGCCGCCAGCAGCCATCTTGGATTTCAAAATTCAATCCATTAGCTCGGGCTACAGGTGGTAATTTTCATCTGATCATCATGAAATTTGTCATGGATGTTAATATTGACATGTAGATGGGAACGAGTAATTTTGGGGTCGTTCGGCCAGAAAACATGGCCACCGGCAGCCATCTTGGATTTTACTCTTTGCATGACTAAATCATTTCACACAGGCTACAGGTCGTACCTTTGGTCAGATCATTATGAAATTTGTCATGGCTGTTGACATTGGGACATAGATAGGAAACGAGTCATTTTAGGGTCATTTGGCCTTAAAACGTGTCCACTGTCAGCCATCTTGGATTTTACTCTAAATCCTTTGGCACACCCTATACAGTCCACTTCCCTCATCCGATCATCTCCAGACTTCATATTAATCTTGATATTGATCTTACTAGATGGAAGCTATCAAATGTTTTTGAATTTTATTGGAAAACATAGCCGCCAGCAACCATCTTGGATTCTACTGTTATATAATTATATATCTCTTCATGTTGATAATCTAGTATTACTTAGACATTTCAACTTTCTGCATTCCTAATCGCTCCATTGAGTGTAATACATTAAATTATTCCCTTTCCAAGTTGAGCTACAGTGTCATTGACACTTTCATTTTCTAACTCTGTGCATACGATGCACCAATGGAGTACACCGGTAACCCATTTTCTAATGATTCATCGTTTGAACGAAGCTATGAATGCAAACGTATATGGTGCAGATGATGTTATGCATGGTATTTGATATATGCTACGACCAAAGGAAGTTACTTAATAAGGCCATATAAAATTAATAGGTCGTTTCTCATGGAATGGTTTATTCAAAATGACGAGGGAGGCAGTTATTTGTATATACATGTATTATTTATTTGAAAATATATTTTGGGAGGAGGCAGGTATTTATATATAAAATATTTATTCAAGTCTTGTTTGAACATATTTATTGTGACCCACATATACATGGAATATTTAACATAACACAGAATATATGGATAATGTTGTGGGTGCACAGGGGATCGGAGCACAAGTCTTGTATATGTGCAGTTCCTAGTATCTGGTTCTATTACCCACCTGCATGGTACCCTGATTAATCAAGGTTTTAGTCCTCAGTTCAGGTTTAGAAACCTTTGTTTACCCTGCCCTACATGTACTACATAGTATTTAACTTTAAAGGAGGGTGTCGAGTGAATATTGAATGTGGATTTCCATGCTAGTGCTGGGCGGTATACCGATTATAATCGGTATGATTTTTAATACCGTTACCGTAATTTTTTTCCATAATCGGTAAACCTTGGAAGACGGTATTATCGTGATTACAGGTCATACCAGCCTGTTACCGGGTACATTGTGGTTTACCTTTATTGGAATACAAAGAAACTACTTGGTTTCTCTTCACCATAGTTATCTTTCAGTTGAAAGAAACTGTTCATTCTTCACTTCTTTCTTGATGACATTTGCCAAAAAATGCATTCCATTGCTACCGGGGACAAAATCCAGCCCAATATTATATTGCAAGTTATGATTGCATCATTGCTAATTATTTCCCTGGGTGCATGTTATCGAGTGGGAATGATTGATCATGTTCATAAACGTGGATTTATATGTATCATTTATAATAATTCAACCGGAAGTGAATAACAGTCTACAAGTTAAATACCTTGAAAGTAATACACTTTATTTCTTGGCATTTAATAAAAAACATACATATTCACACCCGTGCGAGTTAGCTGGCTTTATTTCAAAGCTCTTGGATGTATCCACTGAATGATGCTTCCATAACTCACAATTATTACCTGTATTTGAGATCGGCATACCTTGTCATGAATGCATGCAAACAAATGATACATTGCCACTGTTTGTTAAATCATAATTTTTTTAAACGGAGATTTGGATGTGTGTGTTTCCTCATTTATTGTAAGCTATTCGATTTCCTCCAAAAAACAGTTGACTTGTGTACCAAACGATCACTACTCAGCGGGGGTTTTAAGAGATTAGTTGAAATAATCGGTAATACCGTATACTGTGGTATGGTTTTAAGATTTAATACCGCGGGATTTTTATGCTTAAAAACCACCCAGCGCTATTCCATGCGTATCAACAAAGTTAAATTGGCAAGTGCCAGTGGTTCTGGGTGTCACTGATATAATATTGAAAACAATCAATAGTGTACTATTTAATACATATGTGATGCTTTGTTGGCATGTTTGTAGATTTACCTATTTGTTGAGATTTTTCAGAAGTAGATAAATTGTTTCAACTCCAGAGAACAATTCTAAAAAACAAATTTATAGCAAGATTTAATCATTTACCTAAACAAACCACCAGTCAAGTTCATGACTTACAATGATATACCGATACCTGCCTTAGCTGCCTCATTTGATCAGGATATTTGCAAGGAAATCCCCATTCAAAATTGGTCACTTGACGGTGACCTCTCATAGATAGAATTTACATGGATTAGTATAAATAAAAAACAATCATTTGTCAAATTATGATTTATTTTCATACAAATAGGACATTGGTGTTTCTCTTGGGCAGCAGTTGTAGTCCAAACACTTGGCACCACGTTTGAAGATTTTCAAAACATGAGATAGAGAATGATTGAGTCCAGAGAATTTGAAATCGGCCAGTTTTTTATGCCCTCACGTTTTTCAGGATTTGGTTCCTCTGACATGAATTAATTTTCTATTTTGTTGGACTGTGTTATGGTCATCGACCGATATTGTGTCCATATCATGAAATATTTACATATCACAACTAAAAAACACCGCCATCCATTTTGCGACAGAAACTTTGCCCAAATTATCTGCCTTCAGCCCAGCGAATACCACGAATGTATTGGCCGTCTAACTGGATAGATTTGCACATTGTTTGTGAGAACTTTTTAGGTTCAGTCTTGCTTCCAATGGGTTCCGTCCAATTATTTTTACATGAGTTGCAGTCCTTTTCGACTTAGAATTTGACCATCTGTTAACATTTTTGGTTTCCTACCGATAACTCCAGTTTGGATTATTTGATCTGAACCAAAGTTGATATGTGTATGTCCCAGCTAACGATACAGGCCAAGTTCAAATATGGGTTCCGTCCAATTATTTTTACATGAGTTACGGCCCTTTTTATACGCCCTTTTGAAAAAAAGGCCGTATTATAGTATTGGTCTGTCCGTCCGGGCGTCCGGGCGGGCGTCCGTCCGTTAACCTGTTGTCCGGACGATAACTTTAGTTAGTCAACCAAATTTAATAAAATTTGGTATGTGGGTTTATTAGCCGAAAAGTAAGTTCAAGTTCGAATTTGGGTTCCGCCCGCCAATTTTCACCGGAGTTATGCCCCTTATTTGACGTTTTTTGACTTAGAAAATCCTTGAAATTTGTTGTCCGGATGATAACTTTAGTATAGTTTATCGGAATGAATCCAAATTTGGTGTATTACTTTCTCCCACCAAAACACATGTCAAGTTCGAACTTGGGTTCTGTCCGACCATTTTTGGCAGAGTTATGCCCCTTTTTCGACTCAGAAAATTCAGTTTTTCTTATGTTTTTTGGTTTCCGGATGATAACTCGATTTTGGAATGTTTATACGCAAAACCCGTTTTTTTGTGGATTACATATATCGAAATACAGCTCAAGTCCGAATTTCGTTTTAATCCGATAATTTTTGCGAGAGTTATGGCCCCTTTTTTGACGTAATTTGACTTAGAAAATCCCTGAAATTTGTTGTCCGGATGATAACTTTAGTTAGAGTGAACCGATTTCAATCAAATTTGGTATGTGGGTTTATTAGGAGAAAAGACAGCTCAAGTTCGAATTTGGGTTCCGTCCGCCAATTTTCACCGGAGTTATGCCCCTTATTTGACGTAATTTGACTTAGAAAATCCCTGAAATTTGTTGTCCGGATGATAACTTTACTAGAGCTTATCGGATTCATTGATAATTTGGTATATTACTTTCTCCCACCAAAACACAGGTCAAGTTCAAATTTGAGTTCCGTCCGCCAATTTTTACCAGAGTTATGCCCCTTTTTTACCAGTTTCCGCCGACCCAAGAGAGGGCGTATATTGCACGCCCAGCGTAGCTCTTGTTCGACTTTGAATTTGACCGCAATTTGGCATTGAAATTAGGAGTATATCAGATATTCTTCAAATGTTTAAAGCTCAAAATGTTATTTTATTTTTGGTAGTACAATTCAAAATGGCTAAAGGGCATATTTTGCCATGCCCTAGCAATGTTCTTGTTGGTAATGATTGGTTGAATAATTAACCCTTCCCAAAAATTTCATAGACCTTTGTTATCTGGTGTAAGTACTCAGTTATTTTCAATCTGATCATTGTCATATCTCACCTAGGTTTATCAAGGCCAACCATTACATAGACTATATGCTAGCAATAATTAAAAATATTGTCTACTAACAAATGTGAATGGCAGAACATGTTAAATTAACCATTCTACTTTAAACAGGTTCATCATTAAAGATACGGGCGGTGTTGGCAGTGGGTATGCTGTTAAAATATTCACCTCCGTCAAAAACCGCCATAAACAGAATAGTAAGATATAGACAGACCTTGTATGCCAATCAGAAATATGGCATAAACAGTGTGTTATTGTAAATTTTCCCCCTTTGTTATGTAAACAAAAGCAAAAAACGTTACGTTACCTGGCTTTTGTTTAGATCCAGATATGGTAAACATAAAGAGTGTTATTTGTTAATGTTTTCCTGGTATAGAAATAATAAAGAGCGTTTATATCATTTTTGTGTGATTAACCAATATAATTGCGCTGTGTTGTGTAAACAGAAGCACAATTTCTGTAACACGAGCAGGCTCTTCTTTACATACACCATCGTACATTTTGACGACAATACACTGTTTATGCGCTTATTATGTTTGGCATATGAGCGGAACTGTATATATTTTGGTGTTCCTTCTGTTGATTTGAACAAATATAAATATTTCTGCAATGAACGCCGCCTGTGCCTTTAAACACTATAAAACACCTTATTAATAACACTTTCCATCCATCACATAGACACTTGTATGTTTCCGATTCAATAACTCAAATATTCATCATCTTATTGATTGATTGATTAGTTTTCAAAATTATGAACTCTTCCCAGTAACACATATCATTAATTCAGAAGTGGTTTATTTAGTATTAGATGTCATGTCCTGTTTTGAATATGCAAATCCTTCATTTGATCAAATTATTCTAATGATCAGCCACCAAAGCCCTTGGAACAATTCCAGTTTATATATCTACCATCAGGGGTGCCGGAGAAGGGGGCATGAAGGGGGCACTTTCCCTCCTTTCCGTGGCCCAGGGGAGTCCACTGGGCACCCGAAATGTGCCCACCTTTTGAAGTACTTACCACTTCTGAAATAAATCGCCAGCTGTTGTAGTAAAAAAAACCATGTCTCAACTTTTGTGATAACAAAATTACAGCTTTTGAAGTAGATCGACTCAATAAATTTTAATGGGCGCTGGACAATTTTCATGACAAAATCAACCCGATAATCCATAGCGGCTATTGCCCATATGAGTGAGTTGTGGCCGAAGGAATTTATTTGAGTCTGGTTCCCTGACAAAACAATACCAATACACATGAGAAGTAACAACAGTCCCTTACAAGTATGACGTGTACCATGAGGCATTTGGTGAGTTTGGTTCCCCACCTAAGCATAAGAGAACACATAAATGATCAATCATACGAGTATGTAAGATTGTTCCCAGTCAGTCCGACAATCCACACTGGTGAACGCCCTTACAGGTGCGATTTTTGTCACAAGAAGTTTGGTGTGATCTTGAGTCTGACAAGACATAAGAGAATCCATGCTGGTGACCCGATGTGTGTCTGAAGACAGATGTGTCAGTTCCAAGGGAAATAATTGGTCTAGTTGGCCTCATCTTTGGAGGAAAGGCCTATGTCAAACTTTCAAGTCAAAATGTTCGTGTGTCAAAATGTTCGTGTGTCAAAATGTTCAGTCTCATTTCAAAATTTATTCAATGATATATATTAATACAAATAATTTTATTGTTGATTGTCAGGCAGAGCAATAAAAAAATGAAATTATGAATTATATTCATATGATTGATCACCTATGTGTGTTCTCTTATGCTTAGGCACGGAACTGGACTCATTAAGTGCCTCCTGGTACACGTCACACTCGTAATGGCGATAGCTGCTATGGGTTATCATTGTGACTTTGTCATGAAAATCATTCCTCGCCCATAAAAACTGAGTCGGTTTACTTCAAAAGCTGTAATTTTGTTATTACAACAGTGGAGACAAGATTTTTTTATTACAAAAGCTGACAATTTTTATTACAAATGCAGAGACCTCACTTTACTACAAAAGCTGGCGATTTTATTACAAAAGTGGTCAAACAGGGCCAAGATAGATGTTTTAACCCCTTTTAACAATGCCATTATTAAATAACTATTATTTGTATATCTCACATGGCAATTTGCAAAAACATAAATAGAACTGCTTACACGATGATAGTGGTGACAGGCTCTATAGTTTAGATGTTATATTAACCCTTCTCTTTTGACCCATAAATTCCAATAATTATACCCCCCGCAACGAAGTTAGGGGGGGGTATACTTGAGTCAGCTTGTCCGTCCGTCGGCGTCGTCCGTCCGTCCGTGGACACAAATTTGTCCGGAGTTTTTCTCAGTTGTTTTTTGATCAATTTCCGTGAAACTTGGCACAGACATCAACCACCATGGGAACCTGTGCACCTGCGATTATGACGTCTGTTGGACTTTTTTTAGTGGAGTTATCCCCCCTTTTTCGACTTAGAAAATTTTCACAACATGTATACTTTTGTCCGAGCTTTTATTCCTACATTTTTCAGTCAATTTTTTTAAAACGTGGCACAGATATTTAGTACCATGGGAACTTGTGCACTTGCGATTATGACGTCTGTCCGACATTTTTTGGTGGAGTTATCCCCCTTTTTTTATTTAGAAACTTTTTTTGCAACATTCATAATTTTGTCCGAGCTTTTATTCCTACATTTTTCAGTCAATGTTTTTTAATCTTGGCACTGATATTTAGTACCATGGGAACCTGTGCACCTGCGATTATGACGTCTGTCCGACATTTTTTGGTGGAGTTATTCCCCTTTTACAACTTAGAAATTTTTTCGCAACATACATAATTTTGTCCAAGCTTTTATTCCTACATTTTTCGGTCAATAGGTTTAAGATTAGGATTATGGTTGTACACCTACAATGGGAACTGTTATTTTATTATTTTAACTAAATGTTTACTGACATGTGAAACATCTTAGTATTTTAAAAACAGGGGGGTATCCGTAGTCCCATTGGGACAGTCACACCTCTAGTTATACCCCCCACAACGAAGTTAGGGGGGGTATACTGGAGTCAGCTTGTCCGTCCGTCGTCTGTCGTCCGTCGTCCGTCCGTGGACACAAATTTGTCCGGAGTTTTTCTCAGTCGTTTTTTGATCAATTTCCGTGAAACTTGGCACAGACATCAACCACCATGGGAACCTGTGCACCTGCGATTACGACGTCTGTCGGACTATTTTTGGTGGAGTTATCCCCCCTTTTTCGACATAGAAAATTTTCGCAACATGTATACTTTTGTCTGAGCTTTTATTCCTACATTTTTCGGTCAATTTTTTTAAAACGTGGCACAGATATTTAGTACCATGGGAACTTGTGCACCTGCGATTATGATGTCTGTCCGACATTTTTTGGTGGAGTTATCCCCCTTTTTCGACTTAGAATTTTTTTTTGCAACATGCATAATTTTGTCCGAGCTTTTATTCCTACATTTTTCGGTCAATGTTTTTTAATGTTGGCACTGATATTTAGTACCATGGGAACCTGTGCACCTCTGATTATGACGTCTGTCCGACATTTTTTGTGTGGAGTTATTCCCCTTTTTCGACTTAGAAAGTTTTTCGCAACATACATAATTTTGTTCAAGCATTATTCCTACATTTTTCGGTCAATAGGTTTAAGATTAGGGTTATGGTTGTACACCTGCAATGGGAACTGTTATTTTATTATTTTAACTAAATGTTTACTGACATGTGAAACATCTTAGTATTTTAAAAACAGGGGGGTATCCGTAGTCCCATTGGGACAGTCACACCTCTAGTTTGGATTATTATGCACATTTGTCTATACTAATTTAGATCATAACATATAATTTAACATCAAAACTCTTGATTATGATTCCCATCATGGCAATAAAATACTACCGACAAGAAATGGGTTAAACATCTGCCGATCGTGATCGGCCACTCGTATATAGTGATAGACCAATATGAAGGAAATAGTCAATCCCTTTGCAATGGGTTTCATGTTTATGAACGTCACAAAAGTCCCCTAAAATCAGAGTTGAGCTTTCTGAGATATCTTGATTTTTCGGAGTGGTTCAAATTCTGAAGCATTTCCATCAGGCCATATGCGAATGCAGTCATGTGTAGATCAATTAATTCCAAATTCATAATACATTGAGGTATATACAAACAATGCTTAGTCGTGAACCATATAAGTAGAATGTACGTCTCAAAATGGCCACCAAAATTTAATAGCTAATCGCATAAGAGTGACAACAGCTCGAAATATGTGAGGGAGAATTATTTCAGAGTATAAGAGAAACATTTAATCGGGGATGTACGAATTCTCTCTAAAATATCTTGCGAGATATACAGCGAAAAGCAAGGTCTCATACAATGGTTAGAAACGGAAGAATAAGGCAATTGTTTCTGAATTATTTAACTTGGCCCGACTAAACAGAACCTGAACGTATATTACTTGTATATTACTCATACGTATTTTACCTACTAGGTAGTTATCCAGTATGTTGCTTTCATCTTGGCTTGTTGTTTGTGGCCATTTATGACCGCGATTGTATTATTCTGATCGTGTCACTATATTCGTTCTCGTACTCACATTTCACATAAACTGGAATAACTGCGTAATTCATATGACTAGATTAGACAAAATAGAACAGCAAAATACGACCAGATCATTGATAACCAGTTTTGGGGGGTAGGGTTATGTTTTTAGAAGTTTTGACCACTTATGATACGCATACTTGCTAATTCCTATTATAGCGATGGAGTGGTGTCTGTGCAGTTTTTAAAATAGATAGCTCGCGTCTATGTTTTGAGAAGCCCTCAAAATCTGACATCGAATACAACAGTATGCCCTCAAAATCGTCATTGTTTTGGCTCCGTGTTTTATTTCATATCCATATCTGCAAAATTTATTTGAAGTTTCCCTTTGAATGGGTGTCTTTTGTTCAAGAACTGTGTATCGAACAATATTGAGTGCCTTTTGTATAATTATGTTTCATGATTGTGAAAAATATTTTATTTTTTTTATTATATGGAAAAAATAATGTAACTCAAAAAGCTCAACTTGGATTTTAGGGGACTTTTCGTGACTCGTCCGCGATGTTATGGTCTAAATAATATTTTTTAAATCAGCTTTCCCCGATTTATTTCCTTACTTTTCCACTTTCATGTCTGATGTGCCTGGAGTATTATAGCTTAGCTATACCCACATTCTAAACTGAGCATATTCCATGCTTGGCACTGCACTTGTTTTTCCTGTTTTCCGAATTGTGACAAAAACAACACAATTCAATAGTTATTAAAGCCATTATTATTACATTCATCGCCTAGATTAATGAGTTAGCTTACCTCATATTAAAGTGGACTGTATATTTCAAATGTTCTCTGATAGTCTGTGGAAGTTTAACATTTCAAATGATTTGAAATTTTGATTATATATTTATTGTAGAAATAGGACTAGAGTCTAGTTCAATAATTAATATTTTATATCTATTTATATATATTCTACAGATAATTTCTATATATTCTTATGTTTGTAGTCTAATGTTTAATATACATATGTAGAGTTTTGTATTGATAAATGTTTTGTTGAAAAATAAAATAATTTCAATTCATCTTAATGTTTTGACTTTTTTTCATATTGCAATTTGGTGGTCTACAGGAAGAATAAGATTGATACTTCATGAACATAATTAAATAGTTAAAAATTAGATACCCCTAGGAAATTGTAGAACAAAGAATTGGAACCACCTTTATGTTTTAAATTTATGTTCCACAAAATTTTATATTGAAGACAGGTCTATTTTGTTGCACATATTATTTTGAATGAATTCTCATAGGATCTAATTACAAGAATGGGATTTACATAATTCTCAACACTAAAGATGCTCTATTCCCAACAATAGCAACAACAAAACATATGGCTTGAAAATAGTTTTGAAGTCAAGTTTGCATTATTATTGCCAAAAGCACAGGAGAAACATGGAGTTTTTAGCTCACCTGAGACAAAGTCTCCGGTGGAGCTATAGTCATTACGTCTGTCCGTCTGTCTGTCAACTTTTTTAAAAACATCTTCTCCTCTGAAACTATCATACCGAATTGGTTCATATTTGGTGTGGATGTTCCCTAGGTGACTCTCATTCAGATTTGTTCAAATGAGGTCACCAAGTCAAATAGTTTTGATGTCAGGACCATAACTATTTTTCCACATAGTAATTCTTAAAACGACTTCTTTTATGAAGTTGTCGGGCCGAATGGGTTCATATTTGGTATGAGGGTACCTTGGGTGACTGGTTCAGATTTGTTCAAATGTGGGTGGGGCTATGGACATAAATCTGAATTTTTGAATTTTTTTTTCAATTTAACTTATTGCTCAATTTAACCAAAAAAAAAAAAATATATATATATATATATTTTATTTTTAATAAATAATTTTTTTTTTTTTTAAAACTCATTAAAATTTTGAAGAACCTATGACATTACATCTTTGGGAGGGGAGGGGAGGTACCTCTAGTCACTCCACTATATTTGGTTGAAATCAGGGGTTTGGGAGAAATCAGGAACAGACAGATGTACAGAAATGTTCAGTAAATGACTTTAAATCCTTGTATTCTCTACTACAGCAAGCCACCCATGTGCTCTGATGGACACATATTTATACAACTGGCAGATGGGTAGATAACATCTGCTGTGCCATAGTGCTTTCCATCCCCAGAGAGTGTAATTCATGTCATTTGTAATTTAACTGAGATTAATGGTGTTATCAATGAAGCACCCTTGTTGTTTACATTATCACTCAGTGGTCATTAAAATCAGATTAATTTCATTTTCTCCAAGTTTGAAGTAAGAGTGTCTGGCATTTGTAGAATGAGGTTCCCAGAGGGTGAATTCAGGGGGTTGCTCCACACAGCAGGCTAGCATAACCAAATACACCCTCTGAGAACCTTATTCTGCTTAGGCCTCATCTTCTGGGAAGTATCTAGAGTCTCAAGATCTCATTCTGCTTAGGCCTCATCTTCTGTGAAGCTGTGCAGGATAGCGTCACTAAATTCACCCTCTGGGGACCTCATTCTGCAAATAACAGACAGACTATTTCAAGGCTTGATTGTATAATACATTGTGTTGCTTGAGGCCAGACATGCACAATGTAGGAACAGACATGCTTTTAGTGATGCTATCCCACACAGCGGGCTAGCATCACCAAATTCACCATCTGGAGACCTCATTCTGCTTAGGCCTCATCTTCTGGGAAGTATCTATAGTATCAAATTTACATTGTTGTTAGTTAAATTTCCCTTCTAGGAAGTTTCTATATCCCCTAATTTGCAGAAGATAAAATTCATAATTGAGGGCCCCAATGGGTGAACATCACCAACTTCAACTGGGGAAATTCAATTTTATTCTAGATCTTCCATAGCAGTTGAGGGCCTTATCAGAATGAGGTCCCCAGAGGGTGAATTTAGCGTCACTAAATTCACTCTCTGGGGACCTCATTCTGCAAATGACAGACACACTATCACACTATTTCAAGGCTTGATTGTATAATACATTGTGTTGCTTGAGGCCAGGCATGCACAATGTAGAAACAGACACGCTTTTTGTGATGCTATCCCGCACAGCAGGCTAGCATCACCAAATTCACCCTCTGGAGACCTCATTCTGCTTAGGCCTCATCTTCTGGGAAGTATCTATAGTATCAAATTTACATTGTTGTTAGTTAAATTTCCCTTCTAGGAAGTTTCTATATCCCCTAATTTGCAGAAGATAAAATTCATAAATGAGGTGCCCAATGGGTGAATATCACCAACTTCAACTGGGGAAGTTAATTCTTATCCTTTGTGAAAATGGGATCACAAAGTCAAATAAGGCCAGAGCAAGAGACTTAACTATTTCACTACATAGTAATTCTTAAAATATGTTTGCAAGAACTAGTTGGCTTATATAGAATGGAATGTTCTTCCTTGACTGCAATACAGATTTTTTTTAATGGGGTCACCTGGTCAAATAGGGGCCAAGCGAGGGACAGTTTCCCTCTTAATATGCTTCCTTCACAAGGACCATCAGGTCTATTTTACTGTTATTTATGATATGTATGAAGGGTTCTTTGGTGTCTGGGATTCAAATTTATTCAGATGGGGTCACCAGGTTAAATAGGGTGGGAGAATTACTATAGAGACATATAGTTATGTCCCTGGTCCCACCGTGGGACCAGGGACATAACTATATGTCTCTATAGTAATTCTTAAAATGTCTTCTCAAGAGAGTTTGGACTATTTAGCTTTAATACATATAGTATGGAGGAATCAGGAGGATCCTTTAGTGACTGAGATTCAGATTTGTTAAAATGAGGTCAACCTGTCAAGAAATGGCAGGCTATGGGGAGTTAACACTTTTGTGTCCAATAAAATCATCGAAATACCAAATTCATTAAAACATCTACCTTGGAACCACCTGACTGATTGGTCTGACATACATGTATTGTGTTTTGGGTCCATGGATAATTGGGCTTCAAACATGTTTAAATGGTTTTAGAAAAAGGCGCTTGTGAGATTGGAACTTTCTCCAACAATTGAGAAAGTTTGAGGTGTCGGTTGTGAAATTCCAACCTAAGACTTGGGAGTCTGGAGCCCGGTCGGGAGGGGACTTGTTGAGCTGGAGGAGGGGGTGATCAGTAGTGTACAGTTGGCAATTTCAAGGTGGATTTTCACCAAGCTACATACTTGAAGTCTCTCTAGCCACATATCCTGTTTAAATCTACTTCTTTTAAAGTGATTATGAAAAGTGCTGACTGTTTTGGTCTCCAGAGTCCCAGTCTTATCAGTCTTTGCAGTCTGGTGAGAGACCCCACAGTCATTGACTGTCTTGTTAAAATAGATTTTCAATAAATATTTCTCTAAAAATATTAACATTTCTGTCCCAGTTTCTTGAAAATGTTAGGGAAAAAATTATTTACTTTTGCCACAAGTTCCTATTTATTAGAGGCTGTGTTAATAGATGTCTTATTTAATGTCACCAGTTTAAAATGTCATTAGCCAGGTGTTCAGCAGGAACACTGCAACAAATGAAAGAATTTGAGGATGAAAGCAAAATACAAATAATATTATAAAATATAGCAGCTAAAATTTAACTTTGTAAATGGCAGACGTTTTTCTTACTGAGTCTGTTATTATACTGGTGAATATGGGTGTATTCAGATATCATTTATTCACCTTCATTTCAGTTACACATTTTCCAACATATAGTATTGAAGTTCCATTAATGTAATATATGCAAAGGCTCTGAGCACACACACTAAAATTTAAATTCAAGTAGTTGAGATTGATTCAATAATATAAAATTCAAATTTGTATGACTGGAACTATGATATTATTACTTGGGGCGCAGGGACTTGCTAAACCCACCCCACTCCACACAGCCTTTAAGCACTGTTCTTACATGTATATATATCGGCTATAAGTGATGATAGCTTACAAGAGTCTCTTGTATACTACCATTATGTATAGCAGCTCAAATATAGGAGCATGTCGTTAGACCCCACCCCTTCCAGTGAATGGAATTAGTTGAACAAAGTGTTAATTGTTTATTTTTTGCTCATTTGTACTTGTATGAATCTGTTTTCCCCAAAATAAAAACTTTATCGGCATGAAAACAAATAAAATTTAAATAATAAGGAGATGTCTGTAATTGACCAATTTTTTTCTCCATATTCTCAAAGCCACATGGCGTTTTGCGCTCCAAAATACAGATAATATTATTTGGTTTTGACTTTCTTGGTATTGAAACAGGTTGATAAATATCTGAACCACCTTTCTATGAGCATGCTGTAACCCTAAGAGACGCATTGAACTGATGAAAAATGCAATTGTGAACACGGTGTTTGGAACCCCCAAAAAAAGAAGCCATTTGCACAACATGGAACAGAAAAGTGCATTCGGTGTTAATCTATTCCTGATATGGTAGAAATAAAGAACGTATGTCTGACTTTTGGAGAAAATTTGAAAATGGCTGTGACTATGGCAAGTGCCATTCAGACCATAATATGAAGCCTATATGTCAATATTTTGTTTTCATTCCCTCCAAATCTGAATGAGCCATGTCTGTTTAAATTACTCTTTCTTTACTGAATGAAGTATCCTGCTCAGTACTACAATGTAGATTGGAATGGTCTATTGGAGGGCGTCATCCGGAGGGATGTTGAAGAAATAAGTAAGCAGATGACAGAAACAAACAGATAATAAAAGTGCAGGATGATTCATATTCTTTTGTTTACAGTAATCACTTGGTAACATTTGAACATAATGTATATCATAAGGGAACTACTGGTCAAAGACAACGGGTTAAGTTTAACAGAGGTTGGCCATTGATGTTGTATTGAATTTATCTGAGTAGGTGTCGACCCTATAAAGTTTTTGGTTCTTGAATGGTCTTCACCTAGACCTGGTTAAGCACTGTATATCCAATAAGCAGATGGCGAGCAGAGAAATGCTATGGAATCCCATTCATTCATATAGGGAAATTCGACAAGAAGTAGTAGGACTTATTAGCTGAACATTCGTTCAGATGAATGGGTAGGCTTAAACTTATACATGGGATTAATCATCCAGTTAAATACATGGCACATGTACATGCACCCTAGTGACCCTACAGCTAAATCCATTTTGGGTAACGGAAGTAATTTACAGTAATGTTATATAAAAAGTATCCAAACTCTTAGATCATTCATGCCATGAATCTCTACTCCAACTACATATTACACCAGTTCCCTGTCAGACATCAAAAGGTTCACAAAAAACTTGTGAACCTTTTGATGTTCTGACAGGGAACTTTATAATATAACATTGAACAAACAAGGTATAGAATATATGTCTTTGTTAATACTTGTTCCTTAATCTACTTCAAATTAGGGGGTGGTCCCAGCTCAAGATTACATGCTTTTTTTGTGAGCCGATATCGCAATAAACTTTATAAACAAGTGAATTAATTACCTGGGATAAATTCCCAAAATTGTAAGCAAAGCAAAACCAAATCGCTCACAAATAATTAAGATACTTAAATCATGCAATTTCGAATTACATTATTAAGGAACAGGTAATAACTAAGAAATATATTACCTGCACTGCCTTTTCAATGTTATAAACTTCCCTGTCACAACATCAAAACGTTCCCAGGTTGTGTACTAGTGGAGTATGATCTCTATATGGGCGTAGCTAAAGTAGAGATTCATGGCATGATCTACCGAATTCTCAGATTTTCATGATTACTGGCAATAATCTTACATTATGTGTCGGCTACACAAATGATTTACATTCCATTTCCATGGAATAGTAAATATATAACCTATTCTGTCGAAGTAGATTGAACCACAGGTCCCCTATTAAGTACTATCAATATAAGACGTACTCTCCTGACGTATAGTACTTTAGGTATTGAGATGGCCATCTTGGTGTGCTTTTGTGTCGATCAGAAGCTTATGTATATTGCCCCTGGGTCTATATACTATTCACTGATATTTGGATTTCAGATCCTATAATAGATTATTCGTCAATTATGATCACGCCACATATGTGGTATATTCATTCACAAGTATTTTAGAGATGAGAAACTATATGCTTTAATATTCAACAAGGAACTCTAATATAGTGTCCTCTAAATATGGGCCCTGTATATGAATAAGGAAACCGGAGAGGCTCCAAGAATATATATAAACTCAACCATAATTATTTATTATTGCTTGATTCGATTGTGGTAGATGATGCTGTCGCTCAGATTTCCACGCACACACCCTGTGCGGCAACAACAAAGAGCTCGTGTTCAGTATATACGATATTGAAATTGCGATATATTGTAACCAACGTTCGAAACGCAAGTAAAAGCACAAGTAATGCAAAATTCCAGTCAATATATACTCACAAATATAAGCCCATTATATATGAAATAAAACAATGAGATTATGAGGATCGAAAGGCCTGCTAACAAATATTTCGGTTTCCCATACCAAATAATGGAAACCACGAAATCGTTATTTACAGGTATCGCAATTAACGTATGTCCCCAATAATTTGCAACGACCGTTAATGAGGGAATCACTCCCCTATTTTCAGGCCAATTTCAAGATGTACGCGGAATTCATATACCGGTATAGTAATACCCCTCTGTTAAGTGGTACTTGTGAAAATTGTGATATTAGTATGAGATAACTATCGAATAGTATTCTATACTACATGTATATAGTTTCTTAACTGC
Organism: Siphonodentalium dalli; assembly: GCA_032622095.1. Taxonomy (NCBI): domain Eukaryota; kingdom Metazoa; phylum Mollusca; class Scaphopoda; order Gadilida; family Siphonodentaliidae; genus Siphonodentalium; species Siphonodentalium dalli. The sequence goes on from CP136062.1 coordinate 60,734,615, forward strand.
ATGGTACGTATAGTATTCGCAGTTCTATTCTATCTTGTATGCAAGATCCAGGGGTAATTAAGGGATGACACCCACTCATTAATTATTACTGATTCATGTGAATGATCATCAGCGTATTCGACCATATTTTCTCACCCTTCCTGAACATCGTTGCCAAAATTGAATAGCGGGCCCTTGAATTCATACATGGGCATATGGGGCGCTATCCCTGCAAATATTCGTTTTCGGAGATATCTCCTTGGGTCCAAGCAGATATCTGCTCGCACATATGGAGATATCTCCTCGGTTTCAAGGAGATATCTGCTTGGAATATGGAGATCTCGTAGTTGCGAGGAGATATCTCCTTGGATCCAAGGAGATATCTCCATAATCCAAGCAGATATCTCCTTGGATCCAAGGAGATATCTCCATAATGGACCATAGTCCAAGCAGATATCTGCTAGGAATTGCAATTCCAAGGAGATATCTCCACGAAAAGGAGGAGATATCTCCGAATTACGAGGAGATATCTCCGAAAACGAATATTTGCAGGGATGGCGCCCCATATGGGAAAGCACCCTCGCCCCCCGTTTATAGACATACAGTCTACCCACTTATCGCAAGGGGTAACTTTATATACGTCCCTTTGGGGTTCCTGTATTTAGAAAGTTAAAATTACACTAAAGTCTACTTATCTCATTGAGGGGAAAGTGCCAGCTTATTCGTAGACGTACGCATATTTCTAGAAACTGCATGTTTTATATCGATTTGATTTATTTACTAGTATGATATTCCCATTCGTTTTAATACGAGACACCGTTTATAAGCCGTGATTTCATATGCTATGTTTTTCTTTCAGGTGCTACTGCGTTGCATCTTCATTCGCTAAACTGGTCGGTTTACCGGCATGTTCCGGGTGTCGCGACGAAACCGCCGAAACCGCCAAAATGAAACGAAATCTCGTTTGATTATTTCGCTTACCGCGGTTCCATCGCCACGAAATCTCGTTTGATTATTTCGCTTTCGGCGCTTTCATCGAGGCGAGAAAATCAAAAGACAGAACCGCCGAAAGCGAAATAATGAAACGAGATTTCGTTTGATTTTGTCGCTTTCGGCGGTTTCGGCGGTTCCCTCGCGTGGTGATCTGTGTGTGCAACAGGTGTTTTGTCGCTTTCGGCGGTTCCCGCGGTTCCCTCGCGTGGTGATCTGTGTGCGCAGCCAGATGTTTTGTCGCTTTCGGCGGTTTCCGCGACTGGCGGATTTCATATTCCCCGCCCCGTTGCGAGTTGGCCCTAACAGTATTCCATACCATTCGAGTCATGGTGCACAGAAAATGAGAGGGGCACCAGAATTGATACACAATAATTTTAGCGCCAATTGCCACCAAATTGATATACATTCTTATACATGATATGAGGAATCATATCATTTGATTTAAAGACGCTATATTGGTGTTGTTTGTGTGGGAGATGGTGTGGGATGGGCACTAAATTTGATAAACAAATTAGTCGTCGATCGGCACTAAACGTAAAAATAATCATCTCCATGGTATCAGGAGTCTAATTGTGTGGTTTAAAAATGTCGCATGTGGTTCCAATCGAGACAGGGATGCACATAGGGTGAGAGAGGAACAAAAATTGATAAACATTATGTTTAGCGCCGATTTCCACCAGAATGATACGTATTCTTCTGCGTGCTCCGATGAATCTAATGGTGTGGTTACAATACGCCAAATTGGTGCTGTTTGGGTAAGAGATGTGGGGGCCCTAAATTTGATACGAATTTGTATACTCGCCAATGTTCCAAAAATTTATATATATTCATCTCCATAATGAGTTTAAGTTTGGGGTTTAATGATGTCAAATGTGGTCCCACTTGAGTCCGAAATAGGAACGGGCGGATCACCGAAACTGATAGAAATATGTTTAGTGCCAATTAACATCAAATTCAAACACGTTCTTCTCAAATGATACGACGAATCGAATCGTGCGTGTTAAAACGTCACATTTGGTGCCTAGATATATATGCAAATATATGTCTGTATGTGTTATATATATAACCTCACGGGATACAATCGAGATGGCACCAAGGCATTCTAAAAGTGGCAAATTTTTACGAGGAAAATATTGGTACATGTTAAAATATTAGAATAGCTCATGTTAATATTATAACACAATTGAGTCTGACCATTCAATATAGTTTCAACACAAAAGTTACAAGAGATATGGAAATGTATATATAGAAGGTATGTTCAACAATATTGATCACAGTGTGCCGTCAAATATAATTTATTCTGAGATAAAAGAAAACGTCAGTAGAACATGACTGTTTAGGATCCTCCAATACGGACTTCTGACAAGGTTGTATCTGCCAAATATATAGAGGATAGCTTTCATGTTTTAGAACAGACTCATTGCCTAACATAAACAACTCACAATCTCACTCTCAGTCTATCACATGTAGCTAAATAGCTGATATAGCAGCATACCAACATTTCTTGAAAACTGAGAATAATTATCCAGTATGTAGCACCATGAACAGAGTAGCACTTGGATATTTCTTTAAAACATCTGTATCTTCATGGAGATATGATAACCAGGTATCCTCAAAATCTTAGTCAAACCCACTCAGTTGATTGATACATCTCTATTTAAAACCATACTGTCGTCTTTTATTTTTGCATTTTTAATGTGTTTATGATGTTCATGTTATAACGTCTGAAGCATATGTAGTTGTAAATGAATAAATAGTTCTGGTGGGACGGATTAATCGCGATAAACAAAATGACAATCGCTCCCATCCGACAAGGTGAGCTACTACTTATATTCCGTGTGAAAGAATCATATTTTGTGATAATTTATGAGAATATGGGTAATGCTTTGAACAAGAGTATCCTCTATTCCCACCATGTATCGACAATATGCAGATGGTTTCACATCACTTTAACCTGGACAATGCCGGGTAACCATGCTAGTGATATATGTTTACGTTTTGGTACCCATTTGTATCCTGGTCACTGAGGTGTTATCCCCTTTTCTGTTGTTGTCAAACATAAGATACCAGTCTTGCCTATTCTACCAACATCATATATTACAAGTCATTCTTGTTTCTCGAACGTGCGTTTAACGCGTTTACTTGTTTACACTCCGAATTGGTTTTGAATGATCCGTGTCTAGAGTTACCAGGACATTCTCACTTATTGAAACAACAATAATGATAATTTAAGACAGACCAACCATATTACGATTTCTATATTTATTTTGATTAAATAAAATATACACATAAAACACAAATATACGTTTGGCTTCATGGGGAATGTTAATTTCGCTCCACTTGACTGTCAACTATGTAGGCGCTGTGTAGACCCGTTATACGGACGATGCAGAAATGAGTTAAGATTGCATATGATATACTAGAATGTCTGTTAAGTGTCTGGTCTACCACAGCGATTGAAAACACGAGAGGCCTGGCAGGATATTAGTAGTTAAGCATAGAGTGAAATGCCTGTCAGGCTTTATCGAGGAACCAGACAATCATGCATATCGAGTAGATCCAAGGAGCTTTCGCACATACGCGAATGGTAGAGATGTCAAGGACAGTCAGTTTTGTACCATTACCATATGGTTACCGGCCAGACCTCGGATAAGAAGGCTTTCACGCGTGATACGCAGCTGTGCTATCGTATTCAAACGGCTACACGCCAGATAAGAGTCGCGCACGAGTGCAAATGGTTACACACCTTAGGAGCACTGAACAACACAAATGGCAGTATCGAGCTACCTGCAGATGCCTCCCGGAGAACAGTTCACGTGTAATAGGAATCGGTGACTCAACGTATTCTCTGACAAAGGCAGCAAAAGCGTTCTCGTGTACCAGTATGATTCCACTGGTAGGTACAACGAAGTCAAGGAAGATACGTGCTCGATGAGGAGTGTGTGTGACAGTGCGGCCATAACAAGGCTATCGTGCAAATGCACAGTAGGCGGGCGCGGGTCTCACCAAAGCATATACGTCCACAAGTATATGGCTAACAACTGTGACCGAATTAACCCATGGTGCCCGGTCTGTCAGAGCGGTTTGGAAGACTGTAATTGGGCACAGGTGATAACCACTAGAAATAAGTTGAGAACGTATATGCGCGAATGGTGATAGCATGACCGCAAGATTCCACGATCGACATAAGGAGAAGCTGACTAGACTTACAATTAAACGTGAGAATTTATCAGCTGAGCAAAAAGGAACCCAGTAAATTTAATTTAATGTAAACTAGTCGTAAGCCGAGCTGAATAAAGCTAAATTATTCGCAAACTGAACATTCCCAATTTCTCTATCGGACTAGTAGAAAATTATAAGATGTGTGATACTATAGATATATGGTCATCAACAAGCATGTACATATAATACTAAGCTGAAACAGAGTACAACATAAATTTATAATATTTTGACAGGTTACGTTTAGGAAACTGTGAGCACAAGATCACGTCTGGACACAAGCTAGAGGTCATATTTTTCAAGTTGGTGTTTGGGATTCTTCATACAAAATACAGTGATAATATCTATTAACTGTAAAACCAAACAGATGTACATATGTACATCGCACCGCGGAGATGGTGGATGGACGGACAAGTCTACGGCACTGACGGTATTAACACAAGCTTGTCTGAACAGCCTATCTCTGAGAAGTATTCTGTATAAATGATTCCGCACGTAGTATACGACTCGCACGTACAGTAACACCCTCTGCTCTGGAATCTGAGATGTGCCATGATAAGCGACGGCGACCTTAAATAACACCACATGGCCTGGCCCTGTGTAGGAACCTGTTCTAGCAGATTAACTCATGCCCTGTTGTGGTCGCGCGTCATATCTCGAGTACTGTTGGTATGTATAAAACTACAGTAATGCAATAAGACATATTTCATTACTATCAAAAAATATTCGAAATAACGGTCACAATGTTACATTCCGATGCAGGTTTTAAACTGATCCGATTTCTGAGTTACACAGTCGCATCTGCTTACTGAATAATCTTCCAAAGGAACAATACTATATGAATATGTAGTTAATTTGGGAGTAAAACCCTGCAGTTTGCAAATGGTTACAATACACCAAATCATGTACACATGCCTTATATAGTGTTAACAGAGCGGGCTGGCCTGCATTCGCAGGAACGTGTTGACACTGTACTGTCATCGTATTTCGTCTACTACAATGTTGATATTAATGTTACAGTACCCTTAACATGCGGATAACAAAACGACACCGAAAAAACACCAACCCCTCATATGGATAATATGCTCATTTGACAGCTCTAACCTTTGACGCTTTAGTTTTATTTGACGTTTATCGTCGGAAAACACGACTGTGCATTTGCCCATTAACTTTTCATCCATCCATGTGTTAGTGAAAATTCAGCTGCCATGATTTTGTTATACTGATCCTAGCTTGGAGTCCAAGGGGGAATCAGTCTACTAATTTGAACGACATTAAATTGCGTCCTGTTATATCAAATAAAAAAACTGTGATTTGGAACATGTCTGTACTCTTACTGTATTAAGACTTTTCTGCCCCATCCATATCTGAATGCATTAATGTGGTCTTGACCTGACTAGTTGACCTGCTTTCTGACAACGTAATTAATGACGATGTGCAACCTTGCGGTTGGTCTGATGACAGATATATATCACTCCCAGAAAATAAGCCATAATATTAGGTAGGTGAAATGGGCACACCAACATTGGGCTGAAATTGAGCGAACCTATTTTCGAAAAAAATGGACAGAAAAATCCACTAGCATTTATTTATTATGGAAGTCTGGGAGCTTTGGCTCGTAAAACCATGTGTGCAGATTTCCAATTTGTCAATATGTCGTATTAAATGGGTAAGTCAACGCGTTTGATCCGATTTGTCATAATATTTTAGATCCTATAAAAACGTATTTCAACAATACAGGGACAATACTTTAGATTGGTTGGGTTGTGACTTGTTTTTATTTTGTATAGTTAAGTCCAAAATGAAAACAACTTTGCAAGGTGGAGTCCAATAAATCTAAAAAGTGCAGGTACATAAGCTCCCATGTTGCTTAGTGTGTTGTGCGTAATGGTAATATATGCCATTTAACAGAGTATATTATTTTTTCTTGACTTTATCAGCTTATTTTACCAGAGTAGGACCTGGTATTCCATTGTACATGGTGTATACTGGAATTTGTTTACAAGGACATGGGCGAGAATTAGATTTCACAATAGCACATTACTCGTACGCAGCAGATATGGCTTTTGTGTGAGAAGAAACTCATGTGTTATGAAACTCATGTGTTGTGAACCCCATGTGTTGTGAAACTCATGTTTTGTGAAACTCATGTGTCAGTGGATAACAGTTACACACGGTGTCACTCAAACGTTAACATAATGGGACAAGAATAATCTTATAAATAAGTCAGCTAGGTCGAGAAGAGCTTAACACCTTATGTAATCATATGTGCCATCGATATGACATCCAATCTATTGTCTCAAATGTTAAAGCTTCTAAAAGCGTACATAGCTACTACCATGGTACATTACCCTAATACTTACATGGATAATGTGCTAGCGAAGAGTGACAGCGACATATGGGCCACCGATACCATAATATCTGGTATAGTACGTGTTTCACACAGCCAATATACACAGTGTTAGATAGCTAAATATCGTGATATTGGCAAACTACTGAATGGAATGGCACAAAGTGACACGCGGCTGAACAGCATTTGAAATAGCGTATACAATGCAGCCGGCTAATTTGGTTGTGAGAGGAAATCGTCGAGAACGTTATTTGACTGTATGTTGAATAAATGTTCTGATAACTGTCGTTACAAATTGTTCTTGGTCGTGTTCAACAATGCCAATATAACAGTTTGAACCAAAAGACACACAATTAGACATGTATATACAAAACTAATTTGTTCACAATTACATGTATTTATTGCTGGATGTTCTCATGCTAGAGGTTATGCTTGCAACTTGCAGCTTGTGTGCTAAGTAATAGCACGCCATAGGGAGAATGCATACGAGATAAAGGAACAACATTTCGACAGTACACTGGGTGTGGTTTCAGAAGTTATACTTGTGTAGACGTTGGTGTTTAAAGAACTTTTAGCAATCGGTTGTTGTACATTTGATTGGCCGGTTATATTGTAACTATCACGTACCATTCCCCCTATCAGAATGGACGATGTATATTAATGAGTGGAATTCTTTCGAAAAATGCATCCATAACTAATCCATACCAGCTACACAACGGATGTTAAATTGTTCATAGATTTCGTGTGCTGAAATAAATCATAGTCATCTGTGTGTTGTCGTATATAATTTATGGGCTGTTGGTCTTTGAACTTTGACGTTTCGTTATCTAAACCTCGTAAAACATGTACACTGCGTTGATATGTCTCTCTATTCTGCACATTGCAATAGTAATCGATGGCGGTTGGTCGGGTTGGACAGAAACGAACCCATGTGGTGTGACTTGTGGAACTGGTAAACGTTTAGATAACAGAACGTGTTCCAACCCGGAACCTCTGAATGGTGGAAAGCCGTGCGATGGACCTTCAAATAGAACAGTTGATTGCGCAGAGCAACCATGTCCAGGTATGTGTTATATTATGTTATGGAAGATGCTATATCCCTTGCTGGATACAACTAAATATTCCACGAAACACATCTGAAGACATTTGTCGTTAAAATTGTTTTAAAGTTAGATATTATATCCGAAATATTGTAGTGGTATAAGTGGTAATATGTCCTGTCCCAGTGTATGAACACAATTATGAGTTACTTAGTGTTAAATATCATGTTGACTAATCTCTGTGTCAAAATGATTAGTTTACACCTCGGAATAAATATGTTCTATATCTATTTACGGGATATCATCTAGATGCCATAAAAGGAGTCTAACAGGGGTACATTTTTACGAGGAAAATAATGGTGCGGGTTAGAATTTTCTAAATTGACGCTTTGTTGTCAGCGGCAGAACATGGTGATGGACAGCACAATTTTTTGGAGCCGATTTCCACCAAACGTAAGAACTATCATCTCCATGTTATGAGGAATCTAATGGTGTGCATTGGAGATGTCAACATATCACCGTTCGAGTCAGAGGTACACGGAAGGGGAGAGGGCCACCAACATTGACAAACGTACGTTAGCCCCGATTTCCACAAAACTGATACACATTCTTCTCCGTGATATAAAGTTTATAATTGTGTGGTTTAAATACAGTTCGCAGTTCGTGTGATAGATAGGGCATTAAATTTTATAATAATTTAATTAGTTACCGATTTCCACAAAAATTATCTATATCTATATTTGCGAATTTGCGAATGTCTGTATGTCTGTCTGTCTGTGTTCTATAGAAATTCACAGGGGACCATCTACATGGCACCCGAGAGGTCTATTAGGGGTAACTTTTGACGAGAAAGCTATTGGTGCGGGTTAGAATTTTCTAAAGTGACGCCGTTGTTTTCAGCGGCAAAAACGGGAGAGGGGCAGAAAAAAAATTGTCGCCGATTGCCACGAAACTTATATATAATCATCCCCATGACATAATGAGTCCGATGGTATGGTTTAAATATGTCAAAAGTGGCGACATTCGAGTCAGGGATGCGTTGAATGGGAGAGCGGCACCACAAATGATAAGTTTAGCGCCCAGAGACCACCTAGATGGCACCAAATGGGTTTACTAGGGTAACTTTTTATGAGAAAGATAATGGTGCGGCTTAGAACTTTCTAAAGTGACGCCGTTGTCAGGGGCAGAACAGGGGAGGGGCAGAAGACATGTTTGCCGCCGATTGCCACGAAACTTTTATATAATTACTGTCGTTTGGAGTAAATGTTGTGGAAGGGGTACTAAATTTGAATGGGTTTAGTCACCGATTGCCACCACATTTATACATATCATCCCCATGGTATGAGGAGTCTAATGGTGTTGCTTAAATCTGTCAAAAGTGGCGTCATTCGAGACAGGGAAAGGCAGAGGGGCACCCAGATTGATACGCAATAAGTTTAGCGCCAATTTCCACCACAGTGATACGCATTCTTATCCATAATACGAGGAGTCTGATCGTGTGATTTATAGACGCCATGTTGGTGTTGTTTGGGTGAGAGATGGTGGTCAGTGAGCACTACATTTTATCAACGTTGGTTTAGTCGCCGATTAATACCAAACTTATCAATAATGATATCAGCAGTCTAAGTGTGTGGTTTAAGGATGTCACAAGCAAAGTGGGCCATTCGAGTCAGGCTGCAAAGATGGCGAGAGGAACACAAAAAAGATGAGCAATATGTTTAGCTCCCATTTCCACCAGATTGATATATATTCTCCGTGATACGAGAAATATAATCGTATGGTTTAGATACGTTAAATTGGTGCCGTTTTAGTTGAGAGATATGGGAGCCCTACATTGTATACGTATTTGTATACTCGCGATTTTATACAAAGATTTATACAAAATCATCCACACGATATGATGAGTCTAATGGGGTGGCTTAAAGCTGTCAAAATTGGCGTCATGCGAGTGAGGGTTCGCTGAAAGGGCGAGGGTTACGAACATAGAAATCCACCCAATTGATGCACATACTTCTCCATGATACAGGGAATCTAACTGTGTGATTTAACAATGCCACATTTGTGTCGTTTGGATGTGAGATTGGGGGATAGGCACTAGCATTGATAAGAATTGGTTTAGTCACCGATTGCTATCAAACTTATAAAACAAACTCCACATGGTATGAAGAGTCTAATGGTGCGGCTTAAAACTGTTACAATTGGCGTCATTCGAGTCAGGGTGCACTGAAAATGAGAGGGGCATCAGAATTGATACACAATAATTTTAGCGCCAATTTCCACCAAATTGATATACATTCTTATACATGATATGAGGAATCATATCATTTGATTTAAAGACGCTATATTGGTGCTGTTTGTGTGAGAGATGGTGTGGGATGGGCACTAAATTTGATAAAAAAAATTAGGCGTCGATCGGCACTAAACGTATAAATAATCATCTCCATGGTATCAGGAGTCTAATTGTTCGGTTTAAAAATGTCGCATGTGGTTCCAATCGAGACAGGGTTGCACATAGGGTGGGAGAGACACAACAATTGATAAGCAATATGTTTAGCGCCGATTTCCACCAGAATGATACGTATTCTTCTGCGTGCTCCGAGGAATCTTATCGTGTGGTTAAAATACGCCAAATTGGTGCCGTTAGGGTAAGAGATGTGGGGGCCCTAAATTTGATACGAATATGTATACTCGCCAATGTTCCAAAAATTTATATATATTCATCTCCATAATGATTTTAAGTTTGGGGTTTAATGATGTCAAATGTGATGCCACTTGAGTCCGAAATAGGGACGGGCGGATCACCTAAACTGATAGAAATATGTTTAGTGCCAATTAACATCAAATTCATACACGTTCTTCTCAAATGATACGACGAATCGAATCGTGCTTGTTAAAACGTCACATGTGGTGCCTACATGTAGATATATATGCAAATATATGTCTGTATGTGTTATATGTATATAACTTCACGGGATACAATCGAGATGGCACCAAGTGGCAATTTTTTACGAGGAAGATATTGGTACATGTTAAAATATTAGAATAGCTCGTGTCAATATTAGAACACAATTGAGTCTGACCATTCAATATAGTTTCAACACAAAAGTTACAAGAGATATGGAAATGTATATATAAAAGGTATGTTCAACAATATTGATCACAGTGTGCCGTCAAATATAATTTATTCTGACATAAAAGAAAACGTCAGTAGAACATGACTGTTTAGGATCCTCCAATACGGACTTCTGACAAGGTTATATCTGCCCAATATATAGAGGATATCTTTCATGTTTTAGAACATACTCATCGCCTAACATAAACAACTCACACTATCACTCTCAATCGGTCACATGTAGCTGATATAGTTGCATAGTAACATTTCTTGAAAACTGTGAATAATTAGCCAGTATGTAGCACCATGAACAGAGGAGCACTTGGATATTTCTTTAAAACATCTGTATCTTCATGGAGATATGATAACCAGGTATCCTCAAAATCTTAGTCAAACCCATTCAATTGATTGATACATATCTATTTAAAACCAAACTGTCGTCTTTTATTTTTGCATTTTTAATGTGTTTATGATGTGCATGTTATAACGTCTGAAGCATACGTAGTTGTAAATAAATAAATAGTTCTTTATTGGTGGGACGGATTAATCGCGATAAACAAAATGACAATCGCTCCCATCCGACAAGGTGAGCTATTACTTATATTCCGTGTGTAAGAATCATATTTTGTGATAATTTATAAGAATATGGGTAATGCTTTGAACAAGAATATCCTCTATTCCCACCATGTATCGGCAATATGCAGATGGTTTCACATCACTTTAACCTGGGCAACGCCGGATAACCCTGCTAGTACACAATAATCTCCATACATACAAAAACTGACAAACATAATTTTAGCCCCGATTTTTAGCAACAATATATTCTTCTCCGTGATATGAGGAATTTAATCGTGTGGTTTAATTACGCCAAACTGGTGCCTTTCGGTGAGAGATATTGGGACTAAATTTGAATCACCGATTTCCGCCAATTGTATATATATTGATCTTCATAATTAGTCAAATCATGTTGCTTAAAGATGTCGTAAGTGGCGCCGCTTGGGTCAGGGATAGGGAGGGGAGTGTCAACAAAAACTGATACAAATATGTTTAGTGACAATTTCGACCACATCCATACATGTTCTTCTCCATTGATGCAAGGAATCATATCATTTGGTGCCTATATTTGCGAATGTCTGCATGTCTGTCTGTGTTCTATACAACCTTACGGGGACCATCTAAAAGACACCAACGTGGGATGACAGGGGTGACGAGCAAACACAGTGTGTTTTTAAGTGACGGTGTTGGCATCGGTGGCAGAAATGGGGAGTTCACCGAAAATGATGAAATATTTGTGTCGCCAATTTCCACCGAATTTTGTATACATAATCACGTCCGGATATGACGCCTGTTCGCGTCAGGGTGCACGGGAGGAAGAATGACACTAACAATAATAATAACAAAAACTATTTTTAGCGCGATTTCCACCAAATAAATAAACTTTCTTCTCCATTATTCAGAGAATCTAATCGTTTGATTTGTAGACGCCAAATTGGTGCCGTTTGGGTGAGAAATTGAAGGCGGTAGTAGCTATGATAATAATGTGTTTAGTTGCTTGTTACCACCAAACATACATAATCATCTCAATTACATCAGGAATATAATAGACGTGGTTTGAATGTATGCGGTGCCGTTCGGGTCATGAATATGGAGGGATGGGTTTTCAGATCTGACACAAATGTGTTAAGCACGAATTTCAAACTTATGCATACATGCTGTTCTCCAGTGATACGATGAATCACATTGAGTTGGTTCAAGACGCAACATTTGGTGCTGGTTATGTCAGGAATGTAGATGGAACTCCAAAACTAGCATCTGACAAGGGTACATCTGCCGGCCGATACAGAGGATTTATTTCATTTAGTTAGAACAGACTCATCGTCTATATAACATAAACCGTATCGCTCAGTGTTGGGCACATGCAGCTGATATATGGCGACATGTGTTTTAAACTGAGAATACTTAGCCAGTATAGCACCATATGAGCGGATGAGCACATGGACATTTATTTAAATCATGTCTTAACATAGATATACTAACCAGGCGGCATAAAACTCTTAGTCTGACCCACTCGAATGATTTATACTCTATGTAAAACACAATTAAAAACTTCAATTTAAACCAGGTCGATTGTGCGATTAAAAAACAATATAACGTCTGAAGTACGCGTAGTTGTAAATAAATAAATACTTCTTTATTGGTGGGAAGAATTAATCGCGACAAACAAACAAGGTGAGTCACTACTTATATTCCATATATAAGAATTACTTTTTGTGATGTCATGTAGATATACAATTTATGACAACACATGTGATGCATTGAACAATCGCATTCTCTATTCCATGCACTAACTGTCGACAGCGTAGGTACTCACACAGGGACGTGGCTATAGGGTCTCCGTTCCTGGGGTGTACACATTGGGAAATTCCAACTGCACCCCCCCCCCCTTGAATCAGAATCCAAACACAAGTTTTGCATAATTTCATTTCCACCCTCCCCCTCTTGCACCTCAATGCTCAGACCATTATCTCCTATATATTCATAAACCATGGTTCTATGATCCCGGTATGAGAACATTCAGATATTTGAACCTGAAAACATTGCATAAATCCTAACATCTAGTGGTCTAACTCCAGATAAATGCACCCTGCTACGGACAGGAGACCAGGACACACCGGGCTGATCATTGTTGTTCGACCCGGTGTGAGAACATTTTGAAAACAATACAAGAAAATCGCAAAGTCTATAGCATCTAGACTGGCCTCACCTGAACTAGGTTGGAAAATTCTCCAATTGATGACCATTTCAGTCCACAAGTTTGACCAAATATAGTAAAATATTGTTTTATAACTTATTAGAAGTTTTGTATTGGCCACGGGGAGGGACAATAACACACCGGGCCGACCATGAAAAATTTGAAATCTGAACAAGAAAATCGCAAAATCCTAGCATCTAGACTAGCCTCAAGCCTTACTATAAGAGTTGGAAATTTCAAACCTGACAGCCCCACTTAGGTTGGAAAAATTCCAACTGATGACAATTCCAACGACAATGTTGACCAACTGTATGACAATATTGTTTTCTTAAATTAACTAACAATATTTGACTAGCCACGGGGGACGGACCAGGACACAAGCTTTCCAACTGTTGGAAATTTCCAACCTGTCACCCCCCTGAGGTTGGAAAATTTCCAACTGATGACCATATCATTAAAAAAAATTGACAAAAAATAGTAAAATATGCAATAATTGGTCCAAAAACAATTAATTACCCCCACTAGATTGTTTGAAAATCAAACTACAAGAACATTTTGAATCTATTGTTCGTGTGAAATTTCCAACTAATGTTTTGGCAGGTATGCAGTTTCCAACTGTTGAAAATTTGGACCAAAGTTGCGGGGGTGAGACACCCCCCAAACCCCCCTGTCGCCACGTCTCTGTACTCACATCGCGTTAACGTGTGTAACGTCGGCTAACCCAACTAGTGTGTTATAACTTTAGACAAATACATATGTTTATAATAACCTTAAGCAAAATTATCTCCATCAAATCACCCACGTCTGTGCGTAATGTTTTTTCCCAAAAAGAGTAACGACCCAAACGAGTTAAGTTGGTAAACTACACGCACACGTTACTCTTTCCAGCGACTGGCTATAGGGTCTCCGTTGGGGAGTTGTCTACCTTGGGGAAATTCCAACTGCACCCCCCCCCTAGAGTCAGAATCAGACCAACACAAGTATTTGCATAATTCCATTTGCACCCCCTTGTCCCCTTGTATCTCAGTCAGGCCTAATTTCCTATATATTCATAAGCCATGGTTCTATATTCCCGGTATGAGAACATTCAGATATTTTAACCTGAAAATTGCACACACAAAAAATAGTGGCCTAATTCCAGACAAATGCACACAGCTACGGACAAAAGAGCAGGACAATCATGGGCGGACCGGTGTGAGAAAAATTTGAAAACTATACAAGAAAATCGCATATCCTAGCATCTAGACTGGCCTCAACTGAAACTTTCTTAGTGTTGGAAATTTCAAACCTCATACTCCCCCTCAGGTGACCATTTCTGTCCACAAGTTTAACCAAATGTAGTAAAAAAAAAATTATAAACTAATTAGCAGTTTTGTATTGGCCATGGGGATGGGGCAATGACACACCGGGCCGACCATGGTTCGGCCCGGTGTGCGAAAATTTAGAAATCTGAACTGTGAGAAGAAAATCGCAAAATCATAACATCTAGACTAGCCTCAAACCTTCCTAATGTTGGAAATTTCAAACCCTACACCCCCACTTAGGTTGGAAAATTTCCAACTGATGACAATTCCAATGACAATGTTGACCAAATGTATGACAATATTGTTTTCTTAAATTAACTAGAAGTTTTTGACTGGCCACGGGGGATGGAAATTTCCAACCTGTCACCCCCACTAAGGTTGGAAAATTTCAAACTGATGACCATTTCTGTCCAAATTTTTGACCAAAAATAGGAACATATGCAAATATTGGTCCAAAAACAATAAATTCCCCCCGATAAATTGTTTTATAATAAAACTACAAGAACATTTTCAACCTATTGTTGATGTGAAATTTCCAACTAATGTTTCGGCAGGTATGAAATTTCCAACTGCTGAAAATTTTGACCAAAGTTGGGGGGGGGTGAGACACCCCAAACCCCCCTGTCGCCACGTCTCTGACTCTTTCTGGGAAAATGGTACACACAGCCGAGATTATTTGCAGAAATGCTTACCTTTTTTTCTTTTCATTGCAGTTTATGCGTTTATTTAATGTTGGGTCATAAACCATTTGTCATGGTAGAATTATCCGTGTGACAACTCTTAACATATAGGTGGTTGTCCATAATTTATAAATCTTCAAGATATTGTGGGTAGATACCACATAATTGCGACCGGTTGCCATGGCAACCGACTTCGGAACATTGTGCCTTTGTGTGGCTGTAATTTCGCTATATGACGAGATGTTTGCGACACTTTGAATCGATATAAATTATTTCCAAAGTGAAATGATGCAGGGCTATATCTGTAACTAGCCTTGCTCGAAAATCACTATCACCGACAGAGGGCGCCATATAAAATGGCCGGCAAACCCCCGTTTTAAACGTCAAAATGCTTACTTGTATACCATTGTATATAGCAATGTATGCGTCTATTTAATGTTGTGTCGGAGCATTTGTCATGCCAGAATTCTCCGCATGACAACTCATACTATATGAGTGATCATCTGAAGTACAAATCTTCCAGAAAATTTGGGTAGATACCACCAAATTGCGACCAGTTGCCACGGCAACAGATATTTGGATAGGTATGCGTTGGGGGCTGTCATTTCGCCGTACGACGAGATGTGCGCGCTTATAATTTTTGTCGTGGCGCGTCTAAGTTGACTACAGGCGTGTAGCGATAGAATATGCAGCAATAAGAGTGAGAGTTTACAGAAAACTTGTCTACGCGTCTGCGGCTTACTGTGAGCCGCCATATTCGAACAACGACGTCATGAATCACGGCAAGCTACCCCCCGCTTGATGCCAAAATGGGTCACATCGTCCTGGACCCCTCACTGAGCGATCGGCCTATATTAACAACATGTTAATATGCGCAACAAAAGCAAATTATTATAAAAGAATCATTCGTTGATAGCAAGTGAATACAGTATGAAAAGTATCCCGTCCTGTAGGTACTGTATATCCGTTTCCCGTCCTAAACGAGTTAAGGGATCATGGTCAAAGGATGGTGCCTTGATCTATTTGCCCGTAAACTTTAACTTGGGCACCGCCGGGTAACCCTGTTAGTATTTTATAAATTAGCACTTCGTAAAGACATTTGTTTTCTCTTCGAAAACATGCCGGTCGTCACAACCGCATCCATGTCGAGCTACCTCCCACTGGTCCGTATGTAGTCCAACATGACACAGGGAGGGGTAGCGACTTATAATTGAATACCAATATCGTGAACATACATGATGCTGAAAATCAATGTTGTTACAATTCATGTCGCAACAGAATATCGAATACAAGGTGCATGTACCTTGGTATGAGAACTATGTCGTTTCGATGACAAAATATGTCGATTTGCGTCAGTCAAATATCATGTCATCAACTATTCAGTGTGACAAAACAGGTTAGCACTGAATCAAAAACATTTAGGAGTTCGTATAGTGTAAAAGTTTTAAGTGTTTTTCGTTGTTGCCACCGGAAATATATAAGTTGATTTTAAATGACAAGTGTATATATGTACGACGATGAAGCGAATATACATAATTGGTACCAACTGTCGGTGCAAATGGATGTTTCTTTGCAGCAGTCCATGCGCATTAACTGTAGCTAACCAGGATAAGGATTGGTGCCATCCAGTACACGGATTCTGAGTCGTTTACTCATTTATTTGAGGAATAAGATGTTTCATTGTAAGACAAACCGAAATCCACGAGGATGTGAATCAATCATCAATAATTATATACATTAACATTCACGTGCACACTGCATATTGCAGTGGACGGAGGGTGGGCGCCATGGGAAGACATCTGCATACAAATGACCTGGTGCCGAGGAATACAAAAACGAACCCGCAGCTGTATTGATCCAAAGCCGAGCGGCGATGGAAGTCCGTGTCAAGGCAACGATCACGATATAGCATCATGTGACAAGTTTGTGTCGAAAGAACAAGGTTAGTATGCATACACACATGTATTGTAACATCCCGTCAGACGGGAAGGTTGTCACCCGTGAAGTAGATGTTTTTCATTGTGATTTACATTGGATAACTAAGCTACTGACGGGCCATTATGCATGCAATGGCGCGTCCACATGACGGGTCAGAACATATGAGGTATGCCCCATGTGACTTATTTGACCAATGACAAAAATAATACAGAAAATATTCGATTGAGGCAGTGCAGTGGTATTTGATCGCCTGTGTGTGATCAAACTCCAGGCAGAGTTATCTCCCATCGCTTCGCTGAGATCACTGTCATAAGGACATTAATTGGTAAGGATTTCTAACGTGTTTTTAGTTCTTATATTTTAGGGCTAAAATTGTCTATGTCTGGCTCAGTTCATACTGTTCTTATCAATACCGAAAGAATTACCATTATTGAAAACTTAAAAAACAATTGGTGGTCAAAACAAGATAATAGGTGACTAAATATAGTTCCGCGACGATATGTTCGGTGGGTGATATGTGTTCAACTTCAAATCGTGTACGTTCTGTAGTAACGGTATCGGCGACGAGTATCATGTGATGTTGGTCTGCGAGAAATTAGCTGAAAGTCGTGCTAAAATAATCCCTAAATACTACATGTACTATAAATATCCACACAATTTACTTGATGTGCACATGCACTTGATGCGATGGGGCCTATTAGCAACGATTTCTCTGTCAGTTAAATTGTGGCCACGCTTTATCCTAAACACCACTATTCGAATACACACACAACCTCGCTTCCAAGTTATGGGATGACTAAAGCATACCTGACTTTGTACATACGATATATTTCTTTCAAATTCAAAATTATGTAGCTCGTGTGCCCCATCGTCCCAAGTAACATATACGCATGTATGTATATGCATGTCGCTATGACAGTATTCCTATGTAAATGGCGCGAGTGTATCAGACAAATATATAGCCTGTATAATTAGTAACAGGCACATCCACTCTGTTTTGGGTGGACGTGCCTTCAATGAATGCATTAATATTACATCTACTATTATATAATTATGTACCTGTGTAAATGTGCTTTTGTTATGTATTTGTATATAAATTTGTATATCTCACATACCATATTTATTGGTTTATTGAGGTTATATAATTGAATTGAACTTGATTGGTGGTCATCGGTATCCGTTAAATAGTATTTAAGGGATACGCTGGTAACCGTCCATGCACTCGGGTTATGATCCATCAATATTATTGGCTGTTTCAACAATTGACTTCGTGATTTCATTTTAGATTGTTTGACATAATCGCTGAAGTATTATATGGATATGTGTATGGATTAATATATCTGAGGACTTCGGTTGACGAGGATGTCCATATCCAATTTCCAACTGCACCCACTCTTGAACTGGGCCAAACTCCCAAGATCACATAATTTAATTTACACCCCTCCCCTTGCCTTTGAATTTCCCTTCTGGTACCTCACATTCCTTGAATTTTGACTGGATACCGGGGAGGGAGGGACCTAGAAAAAGTTCCAAACCAACATTTTGACCAAAAGTATGAAGAAATGCAAAAGTTGGTCTAAAACTACAAATTCCACATACACAACTGGTTGAAAAATCAGACCACCAGAACAATTTCAACCCATTATTGGTGTGAAATTTCCAACTAATATTCTTTCTAACTGGTGAATAGTTTTGACCATAGTTGCCGGGGGTCCCATGTCCCCACATGCACCTCGGAAAGTTTGGTAACGTAATTTACACCGCAGCCCCACGAACCAATCTAAATCCACAACTCTAGAAATTCCATATGGGTCTCAATGGGGTGGAGTCATCCGATTTGCCACAAAGCCAAAATAATGTGTGTCACCCACATACGCATGTACTATAGAATTATAACATAGGCGTGTACCTATTTCGAAATAACGTGACCACTTTCTCTGATATAGAAGGCCGATCTTTATGTATGAGATCAGCAACGTTGATTCAGGTCGTCGTTCAACTTCGGTAATACATGTTGGACATGTCATAAAGTTATGAATTGCCAAAATGGACTATAGGCTGTTTACCGGACGCAATTCACTTGAACCAACACGACTGATACTATTCTGATTGAGCTCAATCAACGCCATCTAAACCGCCGCGTTCTCGCGGGCGTAATCTTTGCAGCAAGAAAATATTAGTGTATACAATTGAACCTCATATTTTCTTGCAGATATTTTTTGCAGCTACACGTGGACGCGCCATAGTGGTCACTGCGAGTCATTCTTCATACAACATTATGAAAATGCATTCATATCCTTGGAAATATCTATTTTATCCCAGGATATATAACATTATGTGTGCAGATTTAATCATGAAATACTGGCAGTAATATTAACAATATAAACCAAAGCACAAACATTGGCCCTGAGGTGTAGATTGAGGGACATATTTTAACATTACGTTAAAATATGGAGATGAATTATAATTGCCGTGGCTAATTTTATTGATTATCGTTATAGCAATGTAACTATGTTATGAGCTGTGAGCAATTTGGATAATATAATTGAAGATGATTAACTCAAAGGAGTTATTGAAAATGTTTTAGACTATATAGTTTGTAAAATATAGCATTAGATTTTAAATTTAGAAAATATACAACTTAAATTAGGTGAATAAATACAACGTATGATCTAAATTGCTGGTGCAAAAATACAACGATGAATATTATAAAAGTTGATAATTCAGAAGGAAGTTTTCTGGGATTGTAGAAAAGGAAAAACTTCCGGCATAAAATGTATTGTCAAATATAACACTCAGTTGGTGCTACTCAGACATTCACATAGTGTACTATCGCACATTGTGGAAGGACGATGCAATGATGTCGCTAAACTATTAGATTTCAAAATCAGCTCATGTTACCTATTGCGAATAATTTAATAATTTTTCTACCGAAAAAAATCTGAAGATATGTGATATAGTGCGAACTTAGGGAATTGACAATAAATATCGAAGGGTTGATTTGGTAATCGAAGACAGAAGAGGATAGATACTAACATCAAACATAGGGAAACATCACAACGAACATAAATCATCTCCTTGTCATCATATATTGTACTTTAGTTGTCGATAACAAGACATTTAAGACAACAGCTGTTGACTTTTCCAGTGAGCCTGAGATTACTTTCAAATTACCTCCCATGAATATGATGCATGTTAAAAATAGATTTCTGGATTTCCCCAGCTATAATGTTTGTTCTACATTTAGGAAGCGACTATCGAAAATATTTAATATAAAGCAATCAATGTCAATCGTGTGTTAAGCTTAGATGGTCACGTGATATTAAAATATATTCAGATAGTTGAATATCAAAACACTCCATGCATATAATCGCGGCGTCTCACTGAGAACATCGCATCTCAGGATTTAAGAGAACTAACGACTCTCGTTGTGATTACAACATAACGTTGTCTCACCAACATACTAGATAAACCAGCATGACCCACCAACATCATAGCATAACAGGACCACTTAAAGAGGCATGGCCTATATTAATCATGACACGTAACATTAGTGTGCGGTACCATTATTTTTATCTCAGCCATATGGGGACTTAGTAAAAAAAAACTGCTGTTTACCACTTTTAGTGCTAAGTGGGGAATTATGTTATGCATTGTGCTAAGTATTTTAAGAAGGCGCCCCAGTCGTGAATGTTCAAGAAATCTTAATTTTAAACTATCCATATGAAGGGAACATCATTAATCCTTACAACCAATTATAATACTATACCAACAAATCATTACCCGCACAGTATGAGAGCTATGTTCGAATTATGAAAAAGGGTGGTTTAAAAAAAGAAATGAAGGTCGTCTGATGATTGACAGGACATATTTTCAACAAAAACTGAATTATGTAGACTATGAACCCAACTAGCTTATACGTTCAGTGTACCCTTTGAAATCATGACTGTCTGCGAGAAAATAAATAAAACATTTTTCATTTCATATTTTAGTTTTTTGACAGCCATTTGCAGAACTGTTTTTAAAGGAAAAATCACAATAAAACTTCAAAATGTCTGATGAATCAGTAGTGAGTATTAATGTCTGCCAGATTATTGAAAATGTGGTTGAATAATATTTATGTAGTTTTATGTTGTTTTGGTCCTTTACCCGATATAAATATTCCTGCAAATGACTGACGAAAAAAAACTAAAATACGAAATGAAAAATGCTTTGTTTATTTTTCTCGCAAGCAGTCATGATTTCAGGTGGTAGAAAGAGCGCATACCATAGTTGGGTTCATATACAGTTTACATAAGGCAGTGTGTTTTTTTTTAATATTTCCCGACCTACATGTACATGGAAGAATGGTTGTTTTTTAAAACAACTCTTTTCATAATTCGAACAGATATCTCGTATTGTGAGGGTAACACGCGGTGTTGTATAGTACAGCATACATTGGTTATAAAAGGATAATGATTGTTCCCTTCAAATGATTGTTTGAAATTGGGATTATTTAAATTCACGAACGGGGCGCCTACGTAACTTACATCACAACAGTGGTGTGTATTTTCTATTGGCAGATTGCGTTGGCAATAATACAGTCTGGCTGACTAATACTCGACTCTGCGTATATATCAGTACTGATGCGAAAACCCACATCGGGGCTGAAACTGCATGCGAGGAGATGTGCGGGCGACTTATACAAATACGTGATTCGTCCATGCTGGATGAACTTCATGGTCGACTGCCAAGTATGTATCTGACATTTATCTAACTGAGCATCTGCGTGCCACAAATTTTAAACTTGTTTCCGAACGTCATGTACCGTGTATGAATTATATATACAGAGACAATCTGAACACGTGTTGGGTTTTTTTTTTATCTCACTCACATTATAAACCAGACTAATCTATATCTATTCTCGCGAATGTCTGTCTGTTTTTATATTTGTGTGCCAATCAAAGAAATGAGCTGGGTACCATTTAGAGAGCTGAAACTGAGAATATACCAGTGAGGATAATCTGTACATAGTGTAGAAGTTTTGTTCCCATGACCGTTTGAAGAATCTGACAATCAACTTTTATTGCTGACAAAAATTGACATCGACTTACAATATAAGAAACAACAACAGCTGAACTTCGGCTCGACAAAACACTAACACACGAACTATAGAATCACTGCACATAATATTATTTACGACTGACGGGCCCTATTCGTTTTCTCCAGTTTAAGCATCTGGGTTTAAACCAGGGTTCAACCTACACCGATGTTCCAGTTAAACCGGAGTCTATGGGGGCTTTTGATGGTGTTTGTTGACAAGTTGATTGACTACGAAAACTCACTATGGCCATCCGAATCAACACCGCACCCCAAATATACAAATACACAACTTGTTATAACAACTTGCTATTCGTTATAACGACTTCCAGCTACTCGTTATACTGACATTCAGCCCGTTATAACGACTTGCAGTTCGTTGTAACGAATTCCAACAACTCGTTATAATCAGTTGCAACTCGTTATATCGAGTTGTTGAAAGTCGTTATAGCGCTTGTATAAAGTTATACAATTCGTTGTAACCACATTGTTTTATATAAACAAGTCGTTATAACGAGTTGTATAATTGGGAATACGGTTGTACTTATGATGGCCCTAATACGCTTTTGTAGAACCATTCAACTGTGATATAAAATCACTGCACATACGATTATTTCCGACAGACGGGCTATATTCGATGAAGTGATTAAACATACACTGTTGGTCCAGTTAAACTGGAGTCTACGGGGGCGTTTGGCAACCAGTTTTGTGACGATTCTGATCGAACTTCCAGTCACACAGCGGATAAAAGCAGACCGGTAGAATGTTTCTTGACAGATTTTCAATCAACATTAACTCGTAAACGCGTATGCCTACATGTATGTATACCTTGATACTGTACACGCTGTGCATGTACTTCCAAAGTATGACGAGCAAAGTAAGTTAAATTGTGTGTGTTTGTCACTATATAACATTATGTTGATTATCTTTGACAGGTTCATATTACTTCATAGACGGGAGCGATGCAAAATATGAGGGGTGGTGGTATTTCACCGATGGAGATCCCTTGTGGACACACTGGGCGAGCGGTGAGCCCAACAGCGGAGCCACCGCTAACTGCTTGATGGTGTCCACTTCTTATCTGTACTATGACCAATATTGTGTACGATATCCATACAATTACGTCTGTGAGATCTTAAGAGGATAGTTCGAAAAACGACAGATTTGTCGCGTCTGAGCTGAAACAATTATGGACAAGCATATCATATTTGATACAGTTTGCACAACATTTCCTTCAGCAGGTCACATCTCTCATCCGGTTGACACCAAACTTCATAATGTTTTCGGGTTAACTCTAAATGGAAGCCATCGGGGTTTTTTTTTCGAAATAAATTTTTGTTAAACATGGCCGCTGTCAGCCATATCGGCACACCCGGCAGACCGCATTTATTGGAGAATTGATTTGAAGATGTGTAGGCATGTTTAGGACCACTCATGCACATCTATATGGGGGCTATTGAATTTGAACGATTTTCGATGATAAACATGGCCACCGGCAGCCATCCTGTATTGTACTCTTTGCATGATTTACTCTTGCGGCACATCATACATGTCACATATCTACTCAGACCGTCACCATGCTGCGTATGAATCTTCATGGTGACATCTAGATGTGGGCCATCGATATTTTTTTACAAAATTCTTTAAACAACTTGACCGCCAGCAGCCATCCTGGATTTCGTTTTTGAAATAATCGGCACACTCACATCAGCAGCTCATGTTAATTGGATATTTCTGTTGAAAATATGCAGCCATATGTATGGTCAACTATAAAGGGGCTCGAGCTATCGAATGTTATCGATGTTCGACGAAACACATGGCAGTCATCTTGGATTTTACTCTGTCCATCACTAAAAATTCGGTATGCTACAGTCGACATTATTCAACCAAGTTATCGAAGATAGCACATGGCCCGTCTGGTTAACTCTGGTATAATGTGTCACATTATCCCCTCTCCAAATTTGAGATCATGTTCCATCGATAATTGCCTTGGGGCTAAACTTCTAGAAGTGATTTAAGATTCTCATTTGTGTTAAATTTATTGTACATCTTTCGGGCTTTTCGATAAGTTCTGCGAGAATTGGAGCAGTCGTTATTAAACCAGGGTGCTATAGATTTTCTTTTAGGTATTTTATTCCCTTTATTCCTAGTTCCAAGTACTGTCTTTGCATTTTCACACAGTAAAACAGATAACTTCTGTGTAATATCGGTCACGCCAGTTTGGCATAAATTTTCATTTTCTTCCATATCTGTCAAAGTAATAAGAAAATTACTTATTTTGTCATTGGAAAAATTCATAAGATAATCAGTTGCTCTTTCATGACACCATGGTTTAACGACTGGTACCTGATTCTCTGAGGGACCATTTGTGATACCAGTACTATTACTTTCCATCTCATAATAAGGATTTTCTGATATTATTTCAATTACAACAGGGGTGTGGATGCCAGATAAAACATCATCATATTTAAGCATTGCTAAATCAGTAATTTGTTGCATAGTCTGCACGGTGCACACAGCATAGTCAATCAGACTTGCTCCTTTACCGGTAAGACTCCCAATCATTTGGTCACGTCCAACCATACCATCACATATAAGCATTATCGGTAGTTTTGCACACGTCAACTAATTTACATAGTTATTATTAGAGGTATCTTGTGTACTTCTGTTCAATGTGAATCCCCCCAAGACTCCACCCACAAACATGCTGCTCATATATGAGTTATCTTCATAATCTACCAATTTACCTGTCCTCGCATTCAAATCACCCCAATATGTCAGCAATCATACTTTCTAATTTCTGGAAATTGTCCAGGGAAGAAAATCTACTGGATTCTATAGGTATATGAATACTCCCCATGGGCAATTCATTGGGAGTGTGGTTAATTTTGAACCACTGAACGATGTTCGCCTCTTTGGTACCTGGGATAATTTCTACAATTTCCTTCAATTCGACTTTAAAATTCGAATTCGAATTCCCAGGCCCCCTGATCGACACAAAGCCAATTCTTGCCTGCTGTTTGTATAAATTCTTGCACAGGGTTTGAAATCCTGAGAAACTTATCACATCAGCATTGTCAGTTTTTTGTCTCCTGGAGACAAAGTACATCAAACTGGTTTACAAAGTCAAGAAATTCTGGTTCGGTAGCCTTTTATCTTATACCACACACATTTAAGGACAGAACCCTCATATTTCCCCTTCTTACACACCCTCGTGGCTTTATAGCCTTACCACATTTGACAATAGCCTGTTTGGGTGGGGGGGGGGGGGCTTTTGGTGTCTTATCAGTTCATCGTTAACCCTTTGGCGAGTAGAACGACATATATGTCGTTTATCGATTGAGGATTAGAACGACATATATGTCGTTTCAGGAAGTTTTATTTTATGTAGACATAACTTCAATAAATCATCTGATTTATAAATGATTTGTTTAGAAGTTATTTTGATTAATATAATGTCCCAAATGTATAAGTGCAATCGATTATGATAACGAACGTTAACAAAAAATGCGCATAAATTAAAACGAATTATTGGACCCTTTTGACCTGAACTTGTTAATAATTATTGCTATGACGTAGATGTTAAATGTACTCATGACGTCATGAATATGACGTTACAGATACTCTCCAAAGGGTTAATATAAATTCTGTCATTAACAATTCCGGATTTCTCTCCATTTTCCTTTGCTGTTTTTTTTCCATAGGCAGTAACACACCCTTTCTATATATCTGGACATCTCTTGGAAGCTGTTAATTTACATATATTCTGTCATCTTCAGCCGAATTTCTTGCATGCTTCCGTACCAGTTCCTTTTGCTTGAAAAGGTGAATTTCACCACTATGGGGCGTGGCCTGTCATTTACATCTCTGGCTGATTTTATTTCTCCAACACGGTGTGCTAATGAGAATTTTTTCTTTAACCCTTTACCCAACAAACCGGCCAAAACCGGCCAAGTATAGCTTCAACAGCCTAAAATATCTTCGGTCTGTCTCAATATAACCATACAAATATGGATATCATTGAAACCGGCTCCTTGACCACATTGTGATAGTTACAGTTAGCCCTGTGCCAATGCATTCTCTTATATATGCGAGTCGACCATAGGCCTAAAAAAAATCTTTTTTTAACACTTTTTACCATTTTTTCTTACATTCTTTAACAATTTTATAATTTTTAATGTGTTAAGCCAATGCATTCTCTTATATATGCGAGGCGACCTATGGTCGACTCGCATATATAAGAGAATGCATTGGCACAGGGCCGTTCTGTTGGGTAAAGGGTTAACTCAGTTTATGTTTTATGAACTCCAGAATGACATGTTCGACACACTGTTATTTCCATGATGCACCTCTGTTTCGTCTACTCCTATGAGCATCAATTATTCCTTCATACTCGTTCCATGTAAGTCTACCATTTCTTGTTTTAGCTCAGCTCACCAAGTTTATTTATGTGGTCTTCTAGTACTGCTTTTATGGCTTTATGCTCAGACTGGAGAGTCTTCATTGCCTCATTAACCTCATGTTGTCTTTCATTATTTTGGCTATAGCTGGTTGGGTCATTTCATGGTATATTGGCGTAGTTGATCCTTGCTGCATATTTCCATTTTCTATTGATGTTACTCGCAAATCGAGAGACAATACATTTGTTTTCACAATATCTAACCTTGTCTTGAGGGAGCATACATCTGCCTTTACATTTTCAAGCAGATTTAGTTGAAGTTGTATCGTTTGCAGAGCTGCCATAACCTCAAGCATGTCACTCTTCCTACATATTGGGTCTGAAGAAAATTTGTGTTTGTTGAAAGTGTTCTTTAATGTGGCTCTAACGTTCTATGTCTGTACAGTTGCGTTCAAAACTAGGTCAGTCTGAGTATTTCCCCTTTTCGAGGCACAAACGTTTTCAAGTTTACTTTTGGCTGTTTCACATTCTATATCTTCGGGTATGCCGTTTAATAAAGATAAACTTTCTGTAATGGTGTACTTCTAAGGTGGTTCTATCATATATGTAGCCGAGAGTTGAATATCTTTTATTTTCACTGATATTAATGGGAATTTTCGGCTAAATATCCATGGGTTCCAACACCGACATGGGCGAAACTCGGGACCTCGGAATGTGTCATTCCGATCGATACATGGCAATTTCGAGACATCGTTCAAGTTCATTGAATTAAGCACATTTGAAACAACGAATAATCATACTGATTCGGTGCCTCTATATATATTATATACGTTTGGTGAAGTTGGCGACAGTCTGTTTTAGTTCATTTTTCACGCCCCTTCCCATAGCTCAGACATTTCGGACTTGAAAAGAACCACTTTCGGGACTTTTACATACCACGTCATGAGATTATTCTCGTACACCGGAGAAGCGTATATACATGTATAATTAAGTGTGTGTGACAATCGCTGAGAACAAACTGTTCTATCAATGCCCCTCCCCGATACACAATTCGTATCAAGGACAACACGGACACTAGCAATTATTGTTTGCCTCGTTTCTGTTGTAAATTACGGGCGTTGTCGTTCTGCGTGTATACAAGAGGGATTCCAATGGCACTATTCTCATCAAGTTGATCAGTCCCAATGGCGATTAGTATAATAGCATACCGCAGTGCTATTGGAATCCACGATCTTCGCAAATGCAAGCGTGAGGTACACATAACTCGATACACACAGGGCTTCGTTATGAACTACAACACCATTCTTTTTTTGACCGCCCTATCACTTATTATGTGGTCCGATGTGCATCCAAATCCGGGTACAATTGATCGAAACAACGAAAATTCGTTAGCTATATTTCACTATAATATCAGGAGCATACGATACAAATTGACAAAAATAGTTGATATGATTACCGATTTAGATATTCTCTGTTTCACGGAAACACACATTGACCCGTCATGACCATCATCTGATATTATGATTGGTGGATATGGACCCCCTATCAGGAACGATCGCGATTCAAACGGCGGTGGGATCTGTGTCTATTTTTCTGACCAAGTATTGTCAGAACGGCAGTCATCTCTCGAGTTTGACGACTCTATAATGTGGTTTAGAGTGATATCGAAAAAAATGAGATACTTTTTAGCGGTGTCATATAGATCAGCTCAGTTCTGTGCACCTAACTACTGGGACCTCCTGGAGACTTCACTAGAATTGGCTTTAAAAGTATCAAATTCCGTAATACTGGTAGGTGATTTGAACTCAAATGCTTTTGATCCTTCTTCGGATTTAAATGAAATGAAAGCCCGTCTAGTAATCATAAATCTTATTAATGAACCTACACGCGTAACTGACAATTCGCAAACTAGTATAGATCCTATCTTGGTAAGTGATGGCGTTGTGGCTATTGATTCGGGAGTTATAGACCCAGGGATATCCGACCATTATGGAACTTATGCAGTTGTGGAACTCGATTATACCTTTAACCCCAATTTTGAACGGCACGTGTGCAATTATGGAGCCGCTAATTTTCAGCGCGCATCACAAATAATTAAAAATAAGGACTGGCTTAAACTGGCGAAAGGTTTTGGAGTAAACTAAACTGTTAAACTGTTCACTAACGATTTTGTAACTATTATGCGACAAACTATACCCAGTCGCGTCGTTCTCATCAGACCGAAAGATAAATACTGGTTCAACAGCGAGATTCGTAAGCAACTGAGAAAACGTGATAAACTGAGGAAAAAGGCTATTCATAGCGGAAATTTAATTGATTAGAACACTTTTAAAAAGGCGCGAAATACCCTGAATAATATGAAAAAATAGGCAAGAAAAGAATTTGAAAACAATCTTCAGCATAATCTAACATCAGCAGACTCCACGAGGTATTTTTGGAAAATGATTAATAATATTCTGAACCTAACCAAAAACGGATCTCTACCCCCGCTTAAGTTACCAACTGGGAACGATTCCTATGAAATTATTGTCGACGATTTATCGAAGGCAAATCTGTTAAATGACAGTTTTATCGGCAACTCCGCGCTGCCCGCCGCCAAACCAAACATTATTAAGGCTGTACCTCCCCCACCATTAGTAATGTGCCTGTAAAGACGGAAGATATATTGGAAGCTATTTCATCTCCTAAACCGAACAAGGCACACGGTCACGATGGAATAAGTGCAAAATTAGATCGCATCCATGCGGACGCGGGTCGAGTTGTTACAGGTCTCACGCGATCCGTTCCTGTGAAAAACTTGCTAGTAGAATTGGGGTGGCAAACGTTAGCAAACAGAAGGAAATCTCATAGAATGAATATCATGTACAGAATAACTAATAACAAGACCCCTAAATATCTCAACAATCTCTTACCCACCCGCCCCGAATCAGCTGCTAGATATGATTTTAGAGATAAAACAAGTTTTCCTCCATACTCATTCAAAAGAACTGTCCATACCCTGTCAAATAAAATAAAAGAATCATCTTCCATTCGTATTTTTAAACCAAAATACCTAACGACTGATCCAGTTCTTGCGCCACCAGACTATTTTAATTTCGGGAATCGCGCGATAAACATCATTCATTGTAAACTTCGAAATTACTGTAGCGATTTAAACGCTGACAAATTTTCTAATTTCATATCGGACAACCCAAGCTGTCGTTGTGGTCACCCGGCCGAAGAAGCAAATCATTATTTTTTTTGTTTGTCCATTTTACACAGATCAACGATGTTTGTTGTTTCACCAACTCACTACCCTGGGTGTACAAACTATTAATCTCGAGAAACTCCTCCTTGGAGATATTAATCTGAATAGTACACAAAACCGGAACATATTTAGGGCTGTTCAATTATACATAACCTCGACATCGCGGTTCAAACTTTATTAAACACCTTAATGTGCAAACCTACGCTGCAAAAGTAACATGTTGTATTATCACTACATATATAGAAGGTGAAGACTCGACTGAGCCACCGACCCACAGGATGAACCACCCCCCATAAAGTGAAATATCCACCGTTATTGTCACACTCGCGATTATATCATTATATTGTTATAAGTGAAAAGATGTTGTACATATGAATTATAATGTTTGTGTGTGATTATATTTTATGTTGATTTTGTGTAATACAATTATGTGGGGAGAGAGACCATTTGTAAGTTGTACAACTTGTGTCTCAATCCCGTTGCGATATTATTATGCAATAAAAATATGTTTACTCTAACTTACAAGGAGGTACACGCCGTTAGCTTAAATTAGCGTTGATTGTGTTGTCAGCCACGATAGAGCATGAGTTAGTCGGAAGCCGGCAAAAATGCCAGCAAACTAAACGGCCATCGGGCATGGCATTGTTGCAGTTTGCAGTGCAATTTTGCCAGCGTAGTCATGAACTTTCCTTTACGGAATCACACCATCAAGAACGCAGAACAAAATTTAACCAGATGTGTCATGGCAAAAGGATAGCACATTTAAAAATTGAAAACACGATTTAGGATGCTACCAAACCAATGGTGTAATATACTTGATGATATTGTGATAGAGCATTTATCCTTACATGTCAAGCTGAAAGAGATCACAATAAGAACGTTAATTTCAGAAACGACAAAACTTCATTTTGGTCTCCCATCATCACTCGAATACAATAAGTATCGCTCTTCAATAATATTTACAGACAGTCCAGCCAATATCTCGCTAAACATATTCAATGTGAGACGCCCTTGGTCCAGCTTTCATATTCGTTGCTCACAAGGTGTTGACATTAATAATAGCCGCCATCTAGGATGCCATATTGGATTCGTATTTTCTTCTAAGAGTATATATAATTGTAATTTGACACTTGTTTCTTTGATAATAATCAGGACTAAGTAATCATAAAAATTGTGGTTATTTCTTGTTTATTCAGCCTTTTTGTGAATGTTT
The DNA here is from genome assembly GCA_032622095.1 of Siphonodentalium dalli. Classification (NCBI taxonomy): domain Eukaryota; kingdom Metazoa; phylum Mollusca; class Scaphopoda; order Gadilida; family Siphonodentaliidae; genus Siphonodentalium; species Siphonodentalium dalli. Next base: position 60,765,920 of record CP136062.1, read on the forward strand.
GTGATCATGTGGTGATTATTCTGAGTCTATTATTTCACCATTTGATACGATATATGAATGTTAGGACCAGTGTATGGTGTTAACTGTCTGTCCTTGCAGCCAATACAATGATACACAATCTGCCACTGGGGACCATCTATGTCTTAGTTATTCGTATCTCCGTTCACTTGTTGTTGACATTAAAATGTGCAGACGTCATCTTGGATGTTGCTACTCTTTTAGTTGTGAATAAGGATTGAAATTTGCCATTGTCACTTCCTATGTGTGTTCTATATTAAATAAAACTAAATATTGTGCACAATATATGATTCTTTGTTATAATTCCGAGCGATGGCCTTATTCTGAATCGATGATATTGGGAGGGTTAACATTTTGCCTATTATTTCAACATCTGTAGGTTTAGGATAATAAGGTGATCACGTCCATGTAGGAAATGTTCAACTTTTTCAAAATATATGGTGTGCTGCTTAGCATACAACGTGTTTACAAAGTTGACGGAAACATTTTGTGTTTTTGACGCAGCATGACGTTGCGAAAACTCACAGAAACTTGAAGAAAAGATCAATCGGATCTATAATCAACTATAATGTGAATGTCATATTTACCAATCGTATATTGCTATTCAAACGGTTGAAATATATATGCCAATGTTTCGGTAGGGTACTTTGACAAATAGTCTTGTCATAATATGCATACTACCAATTCCGATTAGGCTAAACATTATGTGCGTAAATGCTGTAGATTTAACTTCCCAAAAAAAGGTCAACTTGTTCTACCAAGCTTATATGGGTATCTCGAATAGTAAGCCATTTTTATTTGGCCGCTCCATTACACCACGTAGTCATGTCACATAAATCTGCACAAACATACATCCTACCGGTCTGCATGGTTAATGTTTAACCAACAGTTTAAAGTTTGAATGAGCTCAATTCTGGCTCAAATTACTATCGCGCAGAAAGACGAATCAGTATAAATTATGCAATATTTTCTTATGTCAAGACAGGCATGTCAGAAGCAAGGTCCTGTCAAATACGATGCATCGCGTTGGTCTGTGTTTGATTTACTTACTCAAACAGGCACATAGTATTACTAGGGTATCAACCCATTCTTTAATAAATACTCATTGGCGATTAATTACCTTTGGAAATGTCCAGATAATATGCTCAACAAACGACCATGGGTGGTTTGTTCCAACTTATTTTCTAAAACAATTCCCTCCAATAAATATGACTTCTTAGGCCATAATAAATATATTGCTAGATGATCATCGGCGCCCGCCCCGATTTTTTCGGCCCGCCTCGGATTTATTTATTATACCATTTACGAAATGTGAAACACAAATTTAAAAAAAAAAAAACATTTAAAAACAATTTACTTCTATCAAAATACATGACAACATGTATGTCCATTTGTGGTTGCAGATGAATCCCAATCTCACCAATAAATATGCAGTCTTTAAAACATGCCTGTGGTAATCTTGTTTGTTCAACTCCCATCTCTTGTGGGAAGAAGTCTTATCTGTTAGAGAGCAATATACATGTAGTAGACTTTCTATATCAGAATTTAAAGTTCCTCTCCCAAGTCAATCAAGGATTCATAGTGTCCATGCGTAGTTACTAGTATGGATACAGACAGTATAAATATGACTGCATGTCTACCATATCAAACACCCTTCTGGGATGGGCACTATTTAAAACAGCATATGGAATTATTTACTGGTTTGTATGGGTGTATAAAACTTACAAGCATGCAATGCAGTGTGCATAAGGAACTTCAAAGTTGGGGGCAATTTGAATCAGCGCTGAGGTGTGGTACCTCAGTCAAGGTGTGGCCTGTGGTACCGGTACCATTTTCAATGTGGTGAGGGTCTTTATATTTCAATGCAATCGAGGGACATTTACACCCTGTGCAATGTGACTTAGGCACATGTGAGATATCCTGCCAGTGGAGGTGTGTCTTAGGTCCTGAGGTGTATGACCAAATATATAAGTGAGGTTTGAATTAATATCATACAAGTTATGTTATTATAAAGTCATAGAAAAGCCCTATTATGGTGTTCATCTTGGGCCTGTTGATATGTCAATATTGTGCTCTGAGGAAGATGTGCCACCACAATCTAAACTGAGATAATAATTACAAGAGAACTGCATAGTTGAGTGCTTGGGAGGCATTTGTTTGTCCACATTGACAATACTTATCATATTATTGTGCTACATTAACTTTTTTCTTACAATATACATGGACAGCATTAACACAAGTATAAAGAGTAAGCATTAATGGACTTCTTAACTGCTCGAGGAAAAAAAAATAAAATAAAAAAATAAAAAAAAACCCTACCTACCTACCTGGATTTTTTGGCATAGTAATACGAAACAAATATTTTATGTTTTTCGGCCTAATCGTGCTTGTTCCATACCGCAAGCATTTGCTCATTTCTCGGGGTACCAAACGCCACATAGAAATAGGGCATGCGAATATGCTTGACAAGGGCATCTTTCGACATATAGGACATATAGTTTGCACCACAACATATGTGTGTGCGATATTAATATATACATATGTGTTTTATTATAAATGAAGTAAATGATGGGAATATATATATATATATATATATATATATATATATATATAACAACATGACATTTATTGTCAGGTATTATTTATTTCCATCTTTCACTTCATTTAACTCACATTTTATTAATATTGCACATGTATCCAACATAGCAATGAATTGAATCAACTTTACTTGGTTCATCTATGCCGAGCTGGAAATAAATAATAAATAATAAATACCACCCCCCGCCCCAATTTTCAAAAAACATCCGATGATCATCTAGGAATATATTTATTATGGCCTTATGTACTTGTTTCGCCCGAAGGGGGGGATATCATAGTGGATAATTGGATTCCACTGTGTCTCATGTGCCAATTGGTTTACCAATATGAGTAAATGTTAGCCCGAAATTACGATTGCTTTTCTTTGTTATCATATGAAATCGGAGTAAACCAGCTTCGAACCGGATCAAACCAGCCCAATATATCTTTGCCTGTGTCAATGGTACAACTGTTAACCGAAAACAATTAGCAAAAAGAAAATGAAGATGCATGCATCAGATCGTCCATGAATTATTTTTACAAAGAATTACTTTTCAAATGTGATACAATGTTTGGTGCATTAAATAACGTATTCTACTAAAGTATGGTGTAAAAACTATACATATTAGCTATGCATATCTCTCTTTTAAACGAGGTAATGTACAGTTTACACGTAATGATTATTTTAAATTAATGGCCTGTGTCAATGGTACAACTGTTTACCGAAAACAATTAGCAAAAAGAAAATGAAGATGCATGCATCAGATCGTCCATGTATTATTTTACAAAGAATTACTTTTTAAATGTGATACAATGTTTGGTGCATTAAATAACGTCTTCTACTAAAGTATGATGTATATACTATACATATTAGCTATGCATATCTCCCTTTTAAACGAAGTTATGTACAGTTTACACGTAATGATTATTTTAAATTGAGATTATTAAGTGAAATGAATTAAAAATTGCTACGATATTAAATCATATTTTGTACATGGACGGAAACGTTGTAGTTGAATATTTACGACGAGAACAAGCAAATAGAAGTGGCGTATTTACGGTGAGAAGAAGCAAATAGTTAATTAAATCTAAAACAGTGAATATTATTACTGACCTTTAGTAAAGTAAATAGGTTTTATCACTTTACAGACCATTTTACAGATAATCATTTTGACTGTTGCATGCCTGGACAGAAACTATGCAAACACAGACCCATGCATTTACTATGGGAGATTTAGAGTGGGTCTATTAAACTAATTATATCCTTGTCATCTTTTATAGTTTTTGCGTGAAATTTCAAACATATATCAGGGACATATACCCCTTCTAGAATGTTCAAAAACATGTTCTGTTGCTCATCGTATTTTTATTGATTTTATGCGACGAAAATTCAGAAAATTGCGCAATGTTTTAAGGTGTTACAAAACGTCGGATTAAAATAGTTCTATCGAGAATATTCACACCATTTGTTTTAGAGAATATAGAGTAAACATAGTCCTATCGGAATATCGTAAATGAGTTCCGTGTATTTTGGGATTAATTAACTACTCAGACTGCCGAAACTGCCAACAATAAATTCGCTTTTTCGTGTCCCACGAAAATGAAACTTGTCTGTTTAAAGATCCCAGTTTCGTGTCGAATGGTGATAGAATCTCCATATTCATGTTCATGGATAAATTACATCACACTTAATCGGCTTCTGTCCGCGGTCATAAACCTGTGTTTTTAGAACAATTTTTTTTAGACAAACTGTTGAGCGCGTATCAGTATTTTTCCGTCCACTGGGTACCCACCACCACCTATTTTTTTTTTTTTTCCGATTCTGGGATAGGGACCCACCTCCTTCAAACTGCTTCAAATGACTATTTTACTTAGTTGTCCTGATCTTATCTGATCTATGTTCCATATCATGATTATAGAAGCATTGTATGCGACACTATCGGGTATAATTGAAAATTTCATGTGCATGTTTTCACGTCTGGTCATCACACGTGTGGACTATGGGGGCGGCGAGGGGCTATTTGTGCGCACGTATGTACTGCTTTTCCAATATTGATTGTGGCACTTCCGGGTCTGTTTGACAATTTCATTGCATGTTCTCACGACTGGTTATATGTAGGGAAGCGGCGACTTGGGATTGACGTGTACGCACTTATATTGCACTAACTGGTGGACCCGACTTCGTCCGGGCTGTTTTCCCTCTGCTTTTCGGCGAATTGCGCGATTTGACATTGAATTGACCATTTTGAAGATCAAGGTCAGGTCGGGGTCACGATTTGACCCGATCAAAACACTCCCGGACAAACGTACACGTCGAAATCCATCATGGTTTACCCGATTTGACCTTGATTTGACAATTTTGAAGGTCAATGTCAGGTTGGGGTCACGATTTAACCCATCGAAAACACTCCCCTGACAAAAGTAACCCTAGGTATCAAATGTTGTCGAAATCCCGTCAAAATTCGCGATTTGACATTGAATTGACAATTTTGAAGGACAAGGTCCAGTCGGGGTCACGATGTGTACCGTCCAAAACACTCCCCGGACAAAAGTACCCCGTTTTACCCGATTTGATCTTGAATTGACCTTTTTGAAGGCCAAGGTCAGGTTGGGGTAACGATTTGACCCGTCCAGAACACTCCCTGGACAAAATTGTCCCTAGGTATAACATTTTGTCGAAATCTGTCCCGTTTTACCAGACTTGACCATGAATTGACCTTTTTGAAGGTCAAGGTAAGATCGGAGTCACGATTTGACCCGTCCAAAACACCCCCTAGACAAAATTACCCCTAGGTATCAAATTTCGTCAAAATCCGTCTGACAGTTTTCCCGGCCATAGCTAACACACAACCAAAAAAACAGACAGAAGTCCCAAAATATATCTTAGATGAGACCATGTATGTTTGAACATTTCATGTGCATATTTTCACATGTCACAATATGTCCCGTGTAGAGACATTGGGTTAGGGTGTGCGTACTTATTTTGCAGGGGGCATTATCTGGTCTATTTGAATATTTCATGTGTACGTCATCAGTGCTGATCACATCGGCACAGAGGCCGGGGTGGCACAGTGTTGGGGTGTACGTATATATATTGCATTAAACGCTGTCTGCATGGTCGGTTTGAACATGTCATGTGTATGTTATCATGGCTGGTCATAGCGGCGTGGTACAAGGTGGTTGGTTTACATACTTTTATTGCATTTGATTATAACGACTATATATTTTATTGCATGTTTTCACGTCCGGTCATCACGTGTGTGGACACGGCGACATGCGGTTGGGGAGCAGTATGTACTTTTTTTTATTATATCGATTGTGACACTGTCGGATATGTTTTACATTTTCATGTGCACGTTCTCACGACTGGTTACATAGAGTGACGCGGCGAAATGGGATTGGCGTGTGCGCATTTATATTGCATGGGACCATGTCTGTTGGAACCATTCATGTGCATGTGTCACATGTCATAATGTGTACCATGCATGTTGAGGCGTGGCGACATGGGGTTAGGGTGTGCGTACTTATATTTCATTGTACGTTGTCTGGTCTATTTTATATTTCGTGTCTATGTCATCAAGGCTGATCACATCGCCACAGAGGGGTGACACAGGGGTGGGGTTAAGTATACTTATATTACATGCAACACTGTCCGGTCGGTTTGAATATTTCATGTGTATGTCCTCATAGCTGGTCACAGCGGCGTAGTCGATGGGTTGGGTATACATACTTGTATTGCATTTCATTATATAGGTAGCATGTTCTATTTGATATATCTTGAATTGCATATGTGTATTTGTGGTGACAACTTGATAAGCTGACGTTTCTTTTCTCAGCATCCGTCTTGGATTTTACCCTTTGCATCATTCAAGTCTTCGGAATACGGTACAGCCCTCATGCATCTGTCCGACTGCATATTGGATGTCATGATTTGAATCTATCGGCAAACCATATAGCCCACGTTTATGAGCATGTAATTGTCAAATTGTAGATGCACGATCACGCTTCATATCTAGGGGTAATTTGACCATGCAAGCATAGTGTGCTTGGTCGTGAGTACATCAGATATCTCGTTCTGATAGATCAATTAATATGGATTTATAATATTAACTTTATAACATTTCCCCAATGTATATATGTGACTATGTTTTTGTAAAATAATTCATGGGCGATCTGATGCATGCATCTTCTTTTCTTGTATTATCTGACGTCCTATCATTTTTCCCTCGAATATCCACCCAGACGAACAGTAGACCATTCAAATGAATACTTCTATAACTGAGTGGGATAATCCATTCAGTGTAGAAAGAGTTCCACGCTTGTCGTTTTCGTGTGGCAATTGGCACACAAGTCGTATGGGTATACCACTTACATTGTACAATATTTATAGGAGTTTGTTGTGACATGGCCTGACGCGTGGGACGACATTCAACACTTCACTAATCATTAACGTTGTCTGTCTAAAAAAAAGTCCGTACCCCTTATATTAACGACGCTAGGATGCTGCACCCCTTATTTTCTTCGCCAATTCGACAGTGATTTTCTATATTTGTTTCTAACTATTCCCTTTGTGGTTCGTGTCCTGAAAGTATGCTTGATTTTGATATAATTGGTCCTGGATCAAAACTACTAACACTAAGAAATTAACAATTTATTATACTTGATATTTGTTCGATGTTATAAAGTTCCGCATCAAATCTTATGAAAATGTCCATGTTTTAATATTGATGGAATCTGGTCCATATACTGGCGAATCCAGAGTATAGTTTCGCGTGGTATTATCTAAGAATTTAGAAAAGTCGAGTTCGTAATTTCCCTATCGCATGTCCCAAATAAAGAGCTTACCAGAACAGACAACGGTCTACCAGTGTCCCGCATAGGCATATCGATGCTTCTGTGTCCATTTCGATTAATCACGGTCACGAATTGAGCGAATAATTATTGTTTAAATAAAATTATAATGGGAATGTTTATACATGTATATAACCCGTTGTTTATTTATCTGGTGAAGGTGTCGTCAGTATCTGGCGATGTTGGGTGAAAGGGACTCGTGTTAAAAGCAAAAAATAAAGGGTGTACCTATAGTTGTAGGGGTGGGGTAAGTTAACGGTTCCCAATATCGGCATTCTAGTGCGATTTATGCAAACATGGGCATACGTTATCAACATGTTGTTAATATCCTGTCAGCGGAATGCACATGTATTAGAAACACATTCAAATAGAAAATATCTGCCTATATATAGTATATCAGTTTAAAATAAGAACACATGCAATCTAGTTGATCGTGTATACTTCTTGGTGATAGTTGTTTTACATACGTTTGTGTCAAATCGCACAAACCCACTTCGATGGACTTGTGTCCCTTTAACATCCTTCTGGGAAAATCGTTTGAAAGCAAAGATAGACTATATTAGATACGACACAGCAATGTAAGCCATGCAATCAACATAATACTCGAAAATAGACCTGTATATCGAGTGGTAGTTTGTCATTCAAAACGATGGATCAATATATATCGAACAGCCTTAGTATGTTATCTCCATCAGAAATTGATATAAATTCAACATATATTCGGCAGCACGAAATATTTCGCTCCAGACACATTCGAGGGTCGTCGTGTTTTCATTTCAACCTGACAAGGTGAGTCTTTTTGTTCTCTTTTGTTCAACTTAGTCTCTATCGATAAATGTTCGTGATCGAAGATGTATTCATGATTTTATTACACGCTTGTTACTTTATATGTTTATAAATCGGAACGGAACACGAGTTCCACAACATCACAAAACAGTGTAGGTAAAGAATATCGTCCACCCCATTTCTACATATATACCTGTAATGACCATACATTGCTTCCCAACGTGATGGACTATACCTGACCGGGCTGGAGGGATGTTGGATGGTTTTTCGGGATTTGGTCGGGGTGTGGCTTGTTGCCATTCATCGGAAAGCTCCCGGCGACCGACCGTATTTCCGACTGGGTCCTGAGGGGTTGCCCATGGTTTTGCTGTTGTTGGGTGGTCGGTTTCTTTGTGCATTACTGTATATATACATTGTATTTATGTATAAAACTCTTCTGTAATGTCTATATTGACAATCTGAATAAACTTAACTGAATTGAATTGTACTTAACACGACACAAATAGCATTAACTTCAACGTTAACCATGAAACAAGAACTATAAACTAATAACACATGCCAACACAAACCATGTATGTGCCGGAATAAACCTTGTACATCTGTTGTTTTAATTCACGGGTTCTAGGACGGGTGGTGTGTAATAAACACAGAACGACACTGTTAATGTGCTTGTTGGTATATTCTGTATTTCTGTATACGTATGAGTACACTAACACAGAGCTCCATATCTATACATACATGCATAATAACGCAAACTGACTGGGCCCAGGGGCGTGGTCTCACCCCAAACATTCGCCAACATTTTCAGTAGTTGTACATGCCATGTCTGACATATCAGTTGGAAATTTTAGACATAAAGTATGTTGAATTTTCTTTGTTAGTTTGATATCAAACCAGTATTTAGTGAAGAAACAAAATTAAATTTCGGCCTAATATCGAGAGGTAACTTAATTATGATCAATTATTTGGAACGAAATGGTCATGTCGGAAGTTGAAATCCTTCAGGGGTGTTAAGTTGCAAATTCCCAACAGTAATGTTGGTGAAGTTGAGAAACCAGTTAGCAAATTCCAACCAGAGGGAATGGGTGGATACATGATTCCCCGCACTTGGGTATTTGATCTGCTTCAAGGGCTGGCGGTGCAAAAATTCCAAGACAGACCCCGATATAGCTGCGCTCCTGAGTGTGACAGGGTTGGTGTGTTCCGACGTAGCGGATGAACCGTTTTAAATATGAATTTATACCATGATCGTGTAGTCTACTGTATAGTATTGACGTTCCATTGTTAATCTCCTCGTTGTGCATGTGTATCTATAAATGTTTCACATACGTTGTGAACGGCAAATTGGTTTACCTAAAGTAATCTGTTGTATTATGTGAATAAAATATGTTATCACAAATTTCAATAATCTGTCTATACATGTTCACAATTTTCTCAGGTTTCATATCCTTACGCCGGCTAAACGTACTAACATACTGAGTTGCCGCGAGGTCCACGGAGGGTTGAGCTGCAGTGTAAATTTTGGTATTCAGAAACACTACGTGTGTGTTCTATATATATAACATTTGGGTGTGTGAACGTCCGTGCCAAATACTAGAATACTCGAACATGAACGTAGATAACACATTCCACCCGTTCAATGATAACATTGGAAAATAACTCGGGGAATAAATTATGCAATTATCAAATGACATATATAGACGTGCAATATCAGGGCTGCTTTGATGACATTTATTTATTTCTGAAGCGTCATCAAACTCTCAAGTCGAATTCAGATTGGTCCTCATATGTATAAGGCCATGAGTTTTTAATAATTTAGGAATTTACATTATCCGAACTGACCTGAGCTATTATTCTGGAACATGTTGCTATAGAGTGGATTAAATAGGCGAATACAAATTCTAATATTGGAACTTTCTCCCCTATACGTCAAATCGCACCAATAAGCAGCACAGAATCTAACTTTACGATGCGTGAAAAATACTATTAGCATGTATGGGCCGCAATTTACCTACACATTGGAATTTCTTCATATTAGTTTGATTCATTAGTTTCTATTCTATATTTTGACTTCTGTTCTTTAGCTATTTCTTACTTTTTATCTGAAAGATTGAGCTAAGACTAAAAAGCCTGAGTTTAGTGTACTCGTTATTTGCAGAATTAGGTCCACCGAGAGTGAATTTAGTGACGCCATCCCGCAAAACGGGCTAGCATCACTAGACTCACCCTCTGGCCTCATCTGCTATTGGAGACATAGAATCAGATTTCCAAATTGTGAATATTGTGATGTACACCATTGGGAACCTCGATTATGCAATGTGTCGTCTGCCAATTTGAGGATATAGAGAAACTAAACAAAACAAGAAATAGAATCTATGTGAATAAGCTATAGACATTTAATAATAAAGCAGAACGAGGTCCCCAGGGGGTGAGTTTGGTGATGCTAGCCTGCTGTACGGGATAGCGTCACTAAATTTTGGGGACCTCATTCTGCAAATGACAGGCACGTTAAACTCTGGCTTGACCACCCACATTTATTGAAAATGCGGTTTACATCAACAGAACCCGCTCCTGAATCAAAATGTTTGGAGTTATAATGTTGATCTGTTTTGTGGCCACATCGGCAGGAGATTCGGTGAACAGTTCACACCAGTCACGTGTGTCATCTGATGGAGGAGACCCTGTTTATCATGACGATCATGATGAAACACATGTAAGATCTGGATGTAAGTGTGCTTGATTATAGTGTATACACTATAATAGTGTATACACTATAGTACATACCATAACACAGTGATATAACAGGCAGATGGACACGCTAATGACGCGTTAACAGGAAGCGTTAACATTAACGTTACAGGAGCAACATAACCATGTTTAATCATATTCCTGTTCCACATGGCAATACAAAACCAATGTCAGAAATGCTAACGTGCCTCAAGATCATTTATTATGTACCCATGATTGGAATGACCAACTCATAATTCCGTTAAAACGTCTAATCCTTCAAATTATTACAACAACTACATGTATATACGGCTTATCACTGAAGGCTTCTCATGCATCTCACGAGAATCCCAATACACGTCTTACCGGACTCGGCCTCCGGGTCGCAGTTCGACTATTAATCAGTCCCAAAATTTCCCATTTCTATAAATAAAACGCCCATGGCCCATATATACCAAGAATCAGCGAAACATTATACACGCGGAGCGCGATATGACATACAATTTAGCAATGAATTTATAGAGAACTGATGACGTGAACAGGACGTTGCAGAAACTACAAACAAGAGAGCCCATTGCACTCGAGTGGTTTACAAAATAATGCCCTGCATCGAATTAATTACTTCAAGTCACTTGTTCAATCATGTGATTATTCTGTTTATTATATTCCACAATAAGCATCTGATTTACGAAGAATTCGAATTATACTCATGATGCATACATGTTGATAGTGCGTATGAATATATATAACGCGCTAGTTAAAGCGATATAATTCACTAGTGTAATTATCGTTTATAATTACTCGCGAAATCGTGGTAAATCACACAGAGCAATGTAATAAAAAGATATATTCAGGGTTCGATTCCGGAAGTCACAGCAATTATGTGTTTCACAAAGTCTTATTTAACAGTACCATCAGATTTGTGCTTCTGCAAGTTGTTTACTGAACAGAGTAAATAGATGACACCTTGTCATCATCTTGCACTGACTAATGCACCTACACGTATTGGAAATGATATCAAATGAATTGTAGAACGCACTGGATATTTCCTCATGTAAATTTTGTTTTGTGCACTATGGTATATATCAAAAGCAGGCATGGTTCCATAATCTTAAACTGATGTGAATCACTCCGGTATGGTGATCAAATAGAAATTGAGAATTATATTGTTCAGAGTAGTTGTTTTACAAATATGATATGTAAATTGACAACACACACCGTCATTCTTATATATTAATTAAATGCAGTGACTGCCGATGGCGAAATCGTTTTCGTTAGTTTATCGCAGATAGAAGCGTCCCGATTCGAGTAATAAATATTTACAATTTAGCGTAGTTCAGACAATGTTTTCTATGGAGTGGTATGGTCGATTTGCTTGATATTTTCGGTGATGTTAGTAGAATGCTACATGCCTCCAGTTGGCATAGCACCTGAATGCTAACTGAATAGTTTCACGCACCCGAACAAGTACATAATATGTCTTTAATGTGAATCTGCTATGCCATTCTGCTACATGTACATTGAATTTTTCCGCGCCCGTGTTAGTGTCTTTATCAATGTTTGTGCCCCTCCTTTATCACCACTGACCCAAACGGCACCAAATGTGATGTCTTCAACCCACATGCTTTTATTCCTCGTACCACTGGAGAAAAAACGTGTATGGTTTTGGTGCAAATTAGTGCTAAATTATTTGTATTAGCTTTGGTGCTCTTCTACTCCCCATTCATATCTCGAAAGGAGCCACTTTTGACTTATTTGAGCCATGTCATGGAGATGATTATCCTATTAAATGTAGTGCCCCTATCTCCCACACAAACTACACAAAATTGGCCTTTTTAAATCACACTATTGGATTCCTTGTATGGTGGTGAAGATTATTTATCAATTTGGTGGAAATCGGCGCTAACCATATGTTTTTTTAATCAAGTTTGGTGCCATTTCCCCCTCCATGTATTCCTACTCGAACGGCGCCATATAATTGAGATGATTATGTATAAGTTTGGAAATTGACGACAAAATTTTTTAATTATTTTTGCTGCCCTTCTCCTTTTCTGTCCCTGATACCAACATCGTCCTCGTAAATGGTTACGCCCGCTTAACCCCTTTCTCGTCTAGATGGGCAACCGTGAAGTATATACATGTAGAACACAGACAGACATTCGCACCACATGTGGCGACTTTAATGCACACGATCTTATTCCTCATATCATTGGAGAATAACGTGTACGAATTTGGTGGAAATTGGCGCTAAGCATAATGTTATCAGTTGTGGTGACCATTCCCTCCCAATCCATGACTCAAGCGGTGTCACTTTTGATATCTTTAAACCACACAATTAGAATAATTATTAAGTTGACTATATATAAAAATGGTAGAAATCATCGGCGACTTAACAAATTCGTATCAAATTTAGTGCCCGATCTCTCACCCAAATGACACCAATTTGAAATATTTAAACCACACGATGATATTCTTCGAATCACGGAAAAGAATAATTATCAATGTGGTAGAAATCGGCGCTAAAACACTTTTAACAATTTTGGTGTCCCTCTCCGCCTCAATGGACCATTGACTCAAACGGCCCCAATATTTATATATGTAAGCCACACAATTAGACTATCCTGATACCATGGAGAGTATTGTGTATAAGTTTGGTGATAATTTGCGACTAAATAATTTTAAATCAAATTTAGTGCCCCCCCCCCCCCCCCCACCGTCTCTCATCCAAACGTCACCAATTTGGCGTCTTTAAATCATACCTTTAGATTCATTTTATACCATGAAGCAGATCGTTGATCAAATTGGTGGAAATCGGCACTAAAATATTTTGTATCGATTGTGGTGCCCCTCTCCCATTAAGTGCACCCTGACTCTGATGAAGCCACTTTTGACATACTTAAACCACACCATAAAATTCCTCATACCATGCAGATAAGTATGTGGTTTTGTGGCATTCGGCTACTTAACAAATTCTTATCGAATTAAGTTACCCCTCCCCATCGCTCGTGCAAACGACGTAATTAATTCACGCGATTATATTTCTTGTATAATAGAGAAAATTCGTATCAATCTGGTGGTAATTTGCGCTAAAATATTATCATCAATTTCTGTACCCTCTCCCCTTCCGTGCTCCCCTAACTCGAACGGCGCCACTTTTGACATATTTAAAAGACCATTCGATCCATGCTATCATTAAGGTGATTAGGAAAAGTTTGGTGGAAATCGGTCAGAAAAAAAAATTCTGCCCCTCCCCTTTTCTGCCCTGACATCAAGAGCGTCACTATAGAAAATTTTAACCCGCACCATTATCTTTCTCATGCGTAATAAAAACTGTATGCACTTACAAGCACATGAAATATAACATTGACAGACTCCATAACCTTGACAAAAAATGCTAAATATATATAGTGTGTCTATGTGTGCTGTGCACATGTGCGGCGCAACTGGACCCATCTAATAACCTTACGATGCAGGCTGATCCCGGACTGTGCATATCATGTATATATATATCTTTAAATGTTCCTGGGCGCCACGGTCCGAATACTTTGAGCAATATATCTGTTAAAGAGAGAGAGATGGCATTATCACATGATGTCTTATCAAGGATCCTTCACCAAGATGAGTCTTAGTGGCTCAGTTAGCAAGGTGTGTGACGATTTTTGCAAACATAAGCCGTCGTGCGATTTCGAAACTGGTTCGATTCCGGATACGACGTGCCGATATTTATGATTCAAATGAACATTTGTCTCCTGTTTTCATCCCCAGGACCAAATCCGAATCAAACCATGAATAGTGTGCCTGTCATTTGCAGAGCGGGTTAGTATCACTATGTTCACCCTATGAATACCTCATTCGGCTTAGGCGTCATCTTCTGGGAGGTGTCTATAGTTTCAAATTAACATTGTTTTAGTTACATTTTCCCTTCTGTTCAGTTTTTAAATCCCCTCATTTGCAGAAGACAACACGGATAATCGAGGTGACTAATGGGTGAACATCAACTTCAATCTGATCCTATGTCTCCCATAGCAGTTACGGCCTCAGCAGAATGAGGTTCCCAGAGGGTAAATTTAGTGACGGTAGCTGGGATAGCGTCGCTAAATTCACCCTCTGTGAACCAGATTCTGCAAATGACAGACAAACTATTTCAAGGCTTTGATTGAATGTAGGCTATCATAATTCAAATGGACTCAATGTCTTCGAAGTGGGTTCATTGGACATACAGTAATGCCCTAAATAATCGAATCCTTAACCACGTCAGAATTATGGGTCATGTTTCAGGATTTAGTCGGAAATATGGCATGTTGGCATTCATCGGAAAGCTCTCACTGTTTATTTAGGGCATTACTGTAACATAAAATTATGTAAACAACTACGGTACTATCAACAAGTAGATGAAAAATAGATTGACTTGTGTTGAGTATTAATAACTCCCCAATTATGAGATTTCGCATGTCAAAACCCTTGTTATGTTACAGTGGAATTGCCCATCAAAGTCCAATCAGTCCAATAAGATATCAAATTGTAATAAAAAATTGACGGTGAACATTGGAAAATGTTAAAACATTGAAAAAAATTCCCAAAATCATATTCAACAATGAGTATAAGAACAACATTTATCTAATGTACCCATGTTCTTATCAGTGGAGATGTTTTGACATTTTTATATTTTTGCACATTTACCCACTGCGAGGGCGTTGTGTCCCTTTAATGGTTCAATCCACCCGGGGATTGGAATGCTTGTGTCATGGAGAGTTGAAGCCATGAATGTGATCGTGTATTCCGGTCCGGTCCCGGCGATTAAAATAAGTCGATAAATAAGTTAAATGCATTCATTCTGAATTTAATGGCCTCAGAAAAACTTATTAAAGTTATAGAATTAAGTAAATTCTGGACCCGATATTCTTTATTATGTTAAAAATAAAGAGCGTTTGCTCGTTTCGAAAAAATTGAAAACAGCTGGAAAACTGGTATGCGTCTGTGTTTTTTTGTTCGGTGTGTTTATAAAGCTTGTAGATTGATATTTTGTATATGAGTCGATCTATTTCACGATATTGCTCCTTTCAAATTACGTAAAAATAATGTGCAGGCTCAAATGATTCGTTGTCCGTTTAATGCTGGTATCCGGGATGACAGGAGATTGGTGACTGAATGCACGATGGAGTGATCTCCCTTAGATTGGTTACTGAGTACACGATAGTGTCATTTCCCTTAGATTGGTTACTGAGTGCACGATAGAGTGATTTCCCTTAGATTGTTTACTGAGTGTACGGTAGAGTGATTTCTCTTAGATTGGTTACTGAGAGCACTGTATGGTGATTTTGGTTAGATTGGTTACTAAGTGCACGATAGAGTGATTTTCCTCAGACTCGGGGGGGGGGGGGTATAGTATGGATATAGTGTGGATATAGGCATGATGCTTCTCAGAAATCCAGATTACGAATCAACTCTCCGGAATTCGCCTTTTACATCCGATCACATTGCCATGAATTGGGTTTGATTGGCTACATATGCTGTATGGGGTTTATGTTTCTTTCAGTGGCCTCAGGTGGCCTGTATATTTGCTGTTTGGAAGGTTCGGGAGTGAGTCCAAAGTGTTAATGAGACATGATGATCCAGTCAAAATTGTATCGGAACTCGGATATGGGACTGTAGACTGCAACAACCCATATGACTGAGATAACAATCTTGAGATGGTGGGACCCACATAAAAGATTGGGCGAGCATACATAGAACTTGAATGTGTAGATATGGATAAGGCTGGTAAGTGGAATAAACAGAATCAGAACAGACGAGTGAAAAGAAGGGAGAGAAAATATAATATAATTCAATATATAATTATGCAAGTCTAAAAATAATGTGCTGGTCATCAGCAAAATGATCGAGGTCTGCAGAGGGCGAATTTCGCGATACTACCCGGCATAGCATCAACAAATTCAACCGACGACGACCTCATTCTATTTTGGTCTCGACCAACCATGGAGAACAAGCTCCAGAATGAGAGTCACATATGGTGAAGTTGGTAATGCTATAGCCCACTATGCTGTGTAACATCACTAAACTCACCCTCATTGGAGCTTATTCTGCAGATTGCATATAGCCGTCTTATTTTCAAGTTTCTATTTACACGTACATGTATGTGTCTGAATGCTTGACCTGGGTCTGGCCTTATCACAGTACCTAACCCAAAACTCGGCTCATGGAAATGAAATTAGTTGTGTGATAGATGGTGGATTTCAGCCGAATACCTGTATCGTTGGAGAGTTAATTGCCAGGTGGTGTTGCCCTAATATTTTTTTTCAAAAATCATAATTAACATAAATTCATGTGATACTATGGGACACATCTAACGTTACACTTGATGTGATGAAAAGAAGGTACTAATGCTTTTATACTTGTTTAAATGTATAATAAGCTACCTCAGACAATATTTGGGGATGAAACAATCAATAATTTACCGATCAGCACATGTATTCTGTGTCTTCGGGTTTTTCCATTTTTTTTTATCACTTCCTGTTTCGTGTTATTACAAAAGTTGGAATGACTTAGAAGAACTAGAAACGGAATTAGGGTAACTGTAATACTGACCATGAAGCTTAAATGGCGTGAGACTACAGATTTGGAGGTAAAATGGGGTGGGTACCCCGCATGCAATTGGAAACAATATGTTTTCCTTCAAATATGGGGGTGGTGGGTACCCAAGAGCCAGAAAAAAAAAATTCAGCCTACTGTCATGTCACTTTTTTCCTAGCTTTAGCATTTATAGCAGAGACATTATGGTGTAAGATAAATTATGTTTTAGGAGTTTGCTTGATGCATTGGAAAATGAACGCATGTAAAACCTGAACATGCTCTTTGTTAATATAAAGTGTTATATTTATCCTCACCACCACCAAAATATAACAAAACAAATACTGATATACTTGTTTTGAAACCATAGGTCGTTTGTTGAACTTATTATCTGAACATTTCACACCAACTAATATGAGATAGAAGATCCAGTTGACTGGTTTTCCTGACTCAGAATTATTATATTTACACCCCCCCCCCCCCCCGAATATATACAAAAAGATCATGGTAGAGATACACCATCTTTAAAATATTACCTGCATAATGTTGATTTAAACATTGTTTATATCCCACCAGATTAATAATTACTTGAACAGTTTATACATGGGTTGTTGATTTAAACATTGTTTATATCCCGCCAGATTAATAGTTACATGCATAGTTTATACATGGGTTGTTAGTTTAAATATTGTTATACCCCACCAGATTAATAATTACATGCATAGTTTATACATGGGTTGTTGGTTTAAACATTGTTTATATCCCACCAGATTAATAATTACATGCATAGTTTATACATGGGTTGTTGGTTTAAACATTGTTTAATTCCCACCAGATTGATAATTACATGAACAGTTTATACATGGGTTGTTGGTTTAAACATTGTTTAATTCCCACCAGATTAATAATTACATGAACAGTTTATACATGATTTGTTGATTTAAACATTGTTTATACCCCACCATATTAATAATTACATGAACAGTTTATACATGGGGTGTTGGTTCAAACATTGTTTATATCCGACCAGATTAATAACTACATGAACAGTTTATACATGGGTTGTTGGTTTAAACAGTGTTTATATCAACCAGATTAATAATTACATGAACAGTTTATACATGGGCTGACGGAACAATAGAATGACAGTGTTCGGGGATTTATATATATAATATGTATCTGAAGAGATGGGAGAATAACAGTAAGCACATGACTTTTATGGAAGTCGTTCTCCCATTGTGTCGTTTTGGCCTTGTAAAATGTTTCGAATTTTCATTTGTGTTTTATCAATTAGATTCAGTGTTCGCAGTGGTTATACATATATTATAGATTGGTTTGATTTGTGTACTGCGAGTAAGAAGGTAGAGAGGACAGAGAGAAAGAAATGGGGGTAGTGAGTAAAAGGTTCCAGATAATGTTACACATAATTTATTTAACAGTTGGAAATTTCATGCCTGACACAACATTAGTTGGAAATTTCACACCAACGATAGGTTGAAATTGTTCTTGTAGTTTAATTTTCCAACAATTTATTACGGGGAATTTGTTTTTTCAGACCAACGTTTGCATATTTACCTACTGAAATGGCCATCAGTTGGAAATTTACCAACGTTAGGGGGGTTGTCAGGTTGGAAATTTCCAACAGTTGGAAAGCTTGTGTCCAGGTCTGTCCCCCGTGGCCAGTCAAAACTGCTAGTTAAATTAAGAGAACAACATTTTCCTATATTTGATAAAAAATGAGGTCTTCAGTTGGAAATTTTACAACCTAAGTGTGATGTGAGGTCTGAAATGTCCAACACTAGGAAAGCCTGAGGCCAGTCTAGATGGTAGGATTTCGCGATGTTTTTTGTTGAGATTGTGGAGAGCGCTGGAACAGGTCGGTTATCCGATTTCTTATGTAATTATTTCTATGGAACTAGCTAAATTTTGTTAGGTTGTGTCGGAAATTGACATAAAATATTGTGTTGAGCACAAACAAAGGACAATGATGTTGAAATTGCTAAAAAGCTAATTGAACTGCGTGTTAATCAAGGTCTGAGTCTAGATCGAACGAGCATATCTCTCAAACTGGGATTTTTCTTGTAGGCAATAATAACCCGTTTGTCGAAAGGCTCGGTCAATTTAGTGTTTAATAATGCAAAGTTTTTTCTGAAAATGTTTGCGATTTCAACATTTCTACGATTGTAGATCAGAGGAAAGCACAAGAAATTTCGAGAAACACCTTTGTAGTCAATGTTAAGTCCGGACGGAAGATATGTTTTAATACGCCCATCCAATGATTTTCGCGTTCTAGGCGTATTGAATCGGTTTGGTCTTCGTCGGCTAGAATTGGTGTCTGTTCTATTGGCTGAAAGCTGAAATGGGAATTAATGTCATGATTAGATGAGTTGAAATGATCGGAAATTTGCATGTCGAGTTTTTTGCGAACACTGGAAAGATGATTAGACATTCTAACTTTGAGAGAGGTTTTGTTTGTCCAACATATTGTATACGGCATCTTTTGCATGTGATTAAGTAAATAACATTTTTAGAATCACAATTAAGTTCGCTATGCATTTGATACGATATGCGTGTTTGTTCGCTGGTGAAAGTGTTACTACTATTGATATATCCTATTGTATTGATGTAACTTCGTTTTTTGTGACAAAATGAGGCTGAACCATTACCCAACACCGGCCGGTTGTGCCGTATCATTGTTGGCTCAGTCGATGTTGGGTCGTGGCGTAACGATTCCAATTCTCTTAGAGTTTCGGACTTTACTTGGCGCAGTAATCTACTAGAGTAGCCGCGCGGTCGTAAAGCCTGGAACAGCACTGAACAAGCTTGATTTAGGTCGCTTCTGTTCGTGCAGTTCCGGTGGTATCGAATGATTTGAGATTTAATCAATCCATTGAAAAGTTTTGGCGGATGGAAAGATTTACGATGAAGAAGCTGGTGAGAGTCCGTTGGTTTCGTAAAAAGTTTTGTATCTAAAATGTTGCATGATGTAAATTGTGGGCCCTTAAATGTTGTTAAATCAAGGAAATCAATGCTGGTTTGCGATATTGATTCTTTGAGTTTGATTGATTCATCATGACTGTTCAAGGTGTTCAAGAACACCCTAAACTCATCCAGACCATGAGTCCAAATGATAAATATGTCGTCCAAGAATCTATAATAGGCTAATGGTTGTTTGTCAGATTTGGCTAGGGCGCCTTTCTCCCACTCTGCAACAAAAATTGAGGCAAAATTAGGACTAAACTTCTTGCCCATACTGCAGCCGGAGACCTGTAAATAATATCGTCCATTAAATTCAAAGTCATTCCCTTTAAGAGAAAGTTCTAATAATTGAAGTAGTTCATCTCCAGGTCTATGAGGATCGTGGTGGAAATCAAATGCATTCTTAATTGACTTTAATCCGGCATCGATTCCAATATTTGTATACATAGATTCCACGTCGAGACAAATTAGGTAAGCAGAAGATGGAACTTCAATTTTCGACAATTTAATGAGGAAGTCCTCCGTGTCTTTTAGATAGCTCGGATGGCGGGTAGCAATTGGTTTCAAATAGAAATCAATAAACTCCGAAATGTGGTACGACTCCGAGCCCATGTCGCTGATGATGGGGCGTCCGGGAGGTGTGTATGGATTAGTCCAACAGCTCAAAGGTTTATGTATTTTAGGTAGCAAATAAAATGTCCTATTATTGGATTCAGGTTTTGCAATTAGATACTGAACATGTTTTTTCTTTAAAACGTCCTGGTCCAGCAAGCTTTTGAGAATGAGATTGAATTTTAAAACATTGGATTTCCAAATTGGCTCATCCAATGGTTTGTAATATTTAGTGTTGCTTAATTGGCGCGTCGCTTCTATAATGTAATTTTCTTTAGACATGATGACGAGCGAGCTGCCTTTGTCACAAGGTTTGATTACAATGTGTTTATTGCTGCGAAGGGTTTTTAGTGCAGTTCTTTCAACTTTAGTGAGGTTATCCTCGTTGCAATTTTTTTTTTAATTTGTAATGTCGGTTTTGACTAAGCCAGCGACCTCAGGAATTGAGTTGTCAATCTGGCGATCAGTGGGCGGCCACATCGAAGGTTCTTTAAATTGATCTTTTAAACCTGTCGAATTGCGAAAGAAATCAGCCATAGCTGTTACTTCCCTAAATTGCATGCTTGCTGGACCGCCGTTCATTTCCATGGCATACATAGAGTCTGGTAAAACTAATGTTCCATCCTCCGTCTCAACCACATGTGGTGTTTCTTTGAGATCGGGTGGGGTAGGAACAAAGGTTAGACCATACCTAAGTATTGATTTCTCACCAGCGCTCATGGAAAGGTCGGGTACAAGATTGACTATCTCGGTGCCGAGACCGACTCTTTCCGCATGGCTGATGCCCTTCTGATGAATTAGTTTAAATGACCTTTAAAGATGTTAGTCCAGCCGTGGTAGATTTTCGCCGCCGTCTGTGATGTCCAGTGGATGTTGTCATTCTCCACGTGAAAGTCGCGGGGGGTATTGCCTGTATGACCTTGAGGTTCTGTGTCTGACGAGCTTGGCTGTTAATGGCACGCAGAACTTCCTGGTCCCTAGAATCTAAACTAAATGAGATATTTATTTCCTGAAAATGAAGTGTCGCATTAGGAAAAACTTTTCGGAAATTACAAACCATGTTAGTTACCCTGCTCTTAGCTGTGGTGCCTGCTGTTTTGCATTTGTCGTTGTCTGTCTCCCAGTCCTCTCTGTTGTTGATGCCAATGTTGATGATGACGTGTCGATGTGTCTTTTCTAGCTTCGATTTCAGTTTGTGGGCCACGTTGCAGAAATGACCTAAATTGCCACCTGGGTAAGAAGCAATACAAACATTTTTGGGAGGATCGACATCGATCCGGGACACATTAGAAGAGCCTAAAATAACAACAGGGTTTTTTATCTGTTTAGGGAAGGACCAATCCTTCTTAGGGCCAGGTTGACGAAATTTATAAAAGTTGGATACCTTAGGTGATGTTGATAATACCTCGGCATACGATGGTGATGATGTTGAAATCGCTGGCGATGTCATCGAAGCAATGGAACCAACAGGCGAAGGAGGGCTGGAAGAGATGTGCTTTGGTGGTGTTGTTTTCTTGGCTGGTGAATTTTGAAGTGATGTATTTGGTGGAGTGGATATGCGTGATGTCCGTGGTTTTGGTGCAGGTCGCTGTGGCTGTGGTGTGGCTTTGACGCGTTTTGGTGTGGATCTCACAGAACACGACGTTGTCTGATCCCTGGCTGGACTATCCTGAAATTGAAGCTGGCGAGCGATTAGTGGGGGAGGGGAGGTTGACCGACCACGTTTGTTTGTATGAGTTGGGACGCCAACTCGTGTACCTATCGAGGACTGAAGATTACCACAGATGCTCAAGAACTTTGATTTTGTCTCATTAGTTAATTTGGTGCCAAAATTCTTCAGTCCCCATTTTAATGCTGTGTCACGTGCTCGATCGAAGTCAAGGGTTTTAGAAGAAATAGCCGAAAGAACCTTGACTTCAATTTCTGATTCCGTTTTCCGATAATACTTGACCAAAGTTTTCATGGGGTTTAAACCCCACTCAAAAGCGTCCGCTTTAATCGAACTGAAGACATCCTCACAGGGGAGCACTGGTCGGAATTTCTTCTTTCGCCCTGACTCTACGATGGCCGAACAGCCTTTCGGAAGGACCTTCTTCTCCAAACGGTCCTGTAAAAAATTAATATGGTGACAAAGTTGTAGAATTTTGTATAGCAACTTTACTAGATTTGAATGGTCTAAATAAGCCTGGTCTTTTTGCCGCTCTGGGCGGTTAGTTTTTCCACGTTTAGGTTGTTTTGGTTGAGTCATTTTGATCCAGGACTTGAATTTTGGCTGTGAATAAAGGTAATGATTAGTAACATATAATACACAAAGAACGGAACGCGAAGATATAAAATAAAAAATAAAAAAGTACTTAGGAGCGTACTGTCAAGTTGCCTCAACGTTTCGGTAGAATTACCTTCTTCAGGAAGCAAGCTAGGTTCGAATGTTTAGGTTTTTCCGTGGATCTTATACACCACAATTCTTGATTGTTACGAAAATGTTGGGTTTATAACAATGAGTGTTTTATGATACTATTAGAGAGATGTGAAAGAAAATCTACTTCGTAGTTCTATCTTTACTGATCATCGGCCTGATAAGTGACGCACCCTAATCCAATCAGACGAGGGACGGGAATGGGGTAAAGGATAACAACATTCATCCAATTCTCATCACTTCTGATTTGCTGAGGGAGCGTCACATGGCGGGCCGCAAATCACTTGTAATATACCCTCGAGGGTAACATTTCGAAAGATGTTGACCACTCAGCGATTACCAGTAAATATAGAACTACGAAGTACTCAACATACAGAGATTCCCTCACAGCTCACTAATAATTTATTAAAAACGCCCATTGTATAAACCCCGTACTAAGCTATAAAGTTCAAATAGCCACTCTTAATTGGATTTCAATTGACAATTTCCTTTCTGCTACACATTCTTTGGATTTCACAGG
Organism: Siphonodentalium dalli; assembly: GCA_032622095.1. NCBI lineage: Eukaryota > Metazoa > Mollusca > Scaphopoda > Gadilida > Siphonodentaliidae > Siphonodentalium > Siphonodentalium dalli. The sequence goes on from CP136062.1 coordinate 60,789,973, forward strand.
CATAGCCTTATGTTGCGTAACAGTCTGTAACAGTTGTTAATTTATTTTGCATTTTGCACCACTAAAACGTGTTACATTTACATTTTAGCGTTCTCGAAATTAACACGTCCACCTGGTCCACCTGTGACTTTTCGCTCATTTAAAACGAAACCCAACGTTTCGCCGAACATTGACTTACTCCTCTGTCAGTGAACCGATTCCCACAATGCGACCAGCAAACTGACCGGACAATAGCTGCTCAAATGATTGATGTGCTAGTTGCGCCAAAATTTGAATGTTTTATCTTCTAAAAAGCGAGGATTCTAAAATCAAATTAACTCATTGAACTGGATTAAAGAATATACGCTCGCACTGAGGCCTGCCATTTGGAGGTGCGTGTGTACCCCGTTGTCAGTTATCTGATAACAAATTAGTTGTCACCCTTGTTCTCGTGAGATAAGGGGATTTGTCGTCGCACTCGAGCGGGCGATAATCCCCGTGTCTCACTCAATCGTGGGCGACAACCGAATATTATTTTAGAAAATCCTATTTCAAGATTTTAAATAACCTTGTATGTGAATACAACACAGCCACAACTGAAGATTGTGTATATATTTGTCGTTTTCGTTCTTCCTTTCTATATTTGTTATAAATTACTTCTCCTTTTCTTTGTTCTTATTTTCTTCCTTCTATGCTTGTTATTCTGGTTCTTCCCCTTTCGTTTTCTTCTTTGTTATACATCTATTGGCATGTGGACTCAACTAATTAGGTGCATCTCGATTAGATTCAAGGGTGTGTGTGTTTGATGAAATGAGTTAACTACATGTTTGATATAAAATTGTATTCACTTCTCGCAAGCATCACTTTTTCCTACACAATCGCACTTGCTGTGACAAAGAGAGCAGCATTTGCACCGTGTGCAATCGCCGGTGTCACACGGTGCAATAGCTGGCGAGGAATCATGTTTGAATTAAGACAGGATGTTTCTCCTATAACACATATGTTATTTAACGAGGCGCATCTCCTTTGACGATTTATCCTCAACCAACGACCACGTATACAAGGATTGATTACCGATGTTCGTTTATCACCGCTTCTCCCCGTCCTATCTGTTTCCTGCCAGAGTGTCAGTATTGTCATTTGAACGTTAAATTACAACGGCTGCCACATCCGAGATGTGCAATCCCATTCAAATCGACAGTGTGGCTATGAGGAACCCGCAGAATATCGAGAATACGGTCAGTTGACAAACATGCGGTATCCACTGGTAATATAACTGCGATAGTATTCTCTTTAACTGTGGTAACCAAGTAATAACACAGCGTAATTGTTTTGTTTTGTTTTTTCAGACCGCCGTACACGACATAAATTTGTTTCATTAGCGGCTTACACACACTAAATCTCGAGTAGCTAAATTTGGGTGGTTAGAATATTCCAACGACTTTTATAGCATTATAAGCTACTTAAATATGCTATTTTTGCTACTGGACAAGTAGGTACGCGATGGAACGGGGATAGTTAAGCGATGTATATTCGTGATTTGTTCTATAACTGCACGTGACAACCTATTCAAATGGCGGCTTCCCAGTCGATTCGAGAAAAGGCACAAGTACTGTTTCTGTCAATCCAGCTAGACTAAAATTTGAAAGGCGTAAAATGTATAACTTCTGTGTGACAAGTCATGGTTATTTATAATCTTAGGTACATGCAGGACATCCGGTAACGAATTTACCAATTATTGATACGACATTTAGACGTCACCAAATTCCCAATTGAATCTCCAGCCCCAGGCTGGTGCACATAGTTTATTTTTGAAATTTGAATCTGTGACAAGGAGAGGTACTATTTGCGCTCATGTCGCTTTTGTTTCTATATTGACGTATATCTATATGTTCTGTGTTCACATTGTACTGGTAACTGTAATCATATAAACATAATTCCACTAGTTGTAAAAAAAAAATCCGCGACAATAGGTGAAATCAGCTATAGGGCATACTGATTCCAGTCTGTATAATATTTATGTCCCAATGTTTCCCAAAATCATGCCAAATGGCCTCACCAGGCCAGATAGCATCCCTATGTTGATCCAATGTAAAGACTAAAGTAAACGGTTGTCTCAAATTTTGTTTCAACCTTGAATTTGAAATAACGTTGGCGATTGGTCCAGTTTGCTCGTTGAAGTGAACATAGAAATATTATTAGAATATACATTTGAGACAACATTGAAAATCTAACTTTGAACATTGGAATAATATTGGGAAGCTAACGTTGAATGTTTTGACATTCGCTCAACGTTAAAATAATATTGGAATAAAAAAAGTATTTTTTTTGTTATGTTCGCTCGATATGATCAACAACATTGAATTGAAAATGGGATAATTTTGGAAAACTAATGTTGAATATTGGGACGATCACTCGATTTTGAAATAGCATTGGAATCCTAATGTTGATTTTGTTTTATGTTCGCTCAGCGTTGAAATAACGCTGGAAGCCTAATGTTTAATTTCTGTATATTAATTTAGCGTTGAATCGACATTGGGATTACGTTTGAAAGCTAATGTTCACTTTTGTCAAGTTTTTGATGTTCGATCAACATTGAAATAATGTTAGAAATCTAACAGTTTAAATTTGGACAATCGTTCAACAATGAATCAATGTTGAAATAAAGTTGGAAACCTAATGTTGAATATCGAGATGTTATCTAATGTTGAATTAAAGGTACTCAATCCGATTCGACGGTCCCCATATCATCAGATTCCAACAACACCATTTTTTTAAATGCCATTTCAGTTATCAGAAAAGATTAATTGCCCAAAACAATGCTTTAGAACCACAGTCAACTATAAAATTGCCCAAAACCTGATATTTATCAAAGTTTTTTTCAAAAAAAATTTATTGGTTGTCAAATATCTGACACAAAAAGCCACTCGATTTGAGAGTTATCGATCTTCATCCGCTATCTTGTCAGATAAGTTCTTCTCGTCGACAGTTTACTGGGCCACTAATAATTAAAATACTAGATTTAAAATATCGATATCTGATTACTCCTACTGTACCTTGATGGGTGGGTTCCTCGACTCAAGTTAAATATTTTGTACCCCCGAAGCCAATGATATTGTAATTCGCGGGCGTTAATTCGGATTGAGTACCTTTAATGTGGGAAACCTAACACTGAATGTTGATACATGCTGTACGTTGAATCTAAGTTGAAATATCAATTATCATGCCCTGGCCGAGACGTTGCATGCAATTTTTTTATATGCACGAATTACTTTGCATTATACACAAAACTACAGTCCATTGTAATTGTTATAAACCACTATCTGGTAGTTTGGTGAAACTTTTAATTTCCGATTCGATTCCTTTATTTAGGAACCGCCAGCGGTCCATCGTACATTCTTACTTTTATATTGTTTGTATATATTTGGCTATTCATAACACTGAAATTAATCGCTATATTCATTCTAATGAACTCACAAATATTATAACCATAACATTGCTGAGAACTGTGATGCTAATGGTATTCAATACATTGCGCTCATCATACCCCCTGCAACAATGTTGGGGTGGTATAGTGAAATCAGCTCGTCCATCGTTCGTGTGTGGACACAAATTTGTCCGGAGTTTTTCTCAGACAGTCGTTTTTTTTATCAATTTCCGTGAAACTTGGCAGAGACATCAACCACCATGGGAACCTGAGCACCTGCGATTATGGCGTCTGTCAGACTTTTTTAGTGGAGTTATCCCCCTTTTTCGACTTTAAACATATGGGGTACCGTTTGTGAGTCGTGTTGTCAAAAATTGCACAACATTCTCAATCTGTCAAGCCATGTTCCGATAATTGGAATCGGCTGCCAATGGTCGATAATAGCCCATCGAATATTAATCGTTACTCGCAGTCAAATCGATTGCCAAAATAAAAAATCTGTTATATCAAAGCGCAATATGCAGGCTTTAATAAAGCGTATACACAATACAAACATTGCATTGACTGTTGATAACATTTACATGTATAACAGTCTTAAAAGAATCATTACTAAATTCACCCTATGAGAATCTCATTCTGAAAATGCCAGACAAATTATACTCATGCTTGGTTAATAATAACCCACTACATTCATGAGATAATAAACAACCAGATTCGATCATGTGTGGTGGTAGGAATTGCTCTACCGTACATGTAAGTGATAAAAACAGAAGTTGCATTACTAATATCTTTATGGCCTGCTTCATTGCAATGATATCGATATCATAATGTACAACGACATCACAATCGTCTGAACAAACTGCATGATTTCGTCGGGCCTGATTCTTCCACTTACGAATGAATCGTGGTCGTCTGAACGTTCACTTAAGGAACTCAATATTAATTGTTTTTAACCAAAGTTGTTTCCACATTGTTTTTTCCTTGCTAAAATGTGATTATGTGATCAAAAGGATCTCTATATGAAATTATTGACCTTGTCCACTAAATTTGATTCGACTTTTGATAAAGCACTTGGTTAGTAGATTTTGTATAGATTTCTGACTCATTACATATCCTCTAAAACTATATAAAATTCTCTATACCTTACTCGTATTTAAATTCGATCAGTACCCTCATGTGCCAGATAAACGTGATGGCTGAATAAACGTGCTGGTTTACATTTACCCCTAAAATTATTAATAGTGCTGGCATTTTCACTTTTATATATATCATGACCAAATAATAGTGATGGCCAGCATATTCTTCCAAAATTAATAAGCGTGCCAGCACGTTTATTTGGTACCCAAGAGTACTATTTTTGCGCACCCGATATCATCCGATTTACATGGAAAAAATCTTGTTTGGTACGTCTATTATCAGTGCTATCTTCTGTAATTTTTGTGTGAACAGAACTGAAGAAATATGTCAATTATTTCGACATGACAACAAGCACAATGCTGACAACATTACCGGAATTTCCAAAACCTACATCGTACAACACTGCCTGTTATTAGTCTCACGATCCACTGTGAGGAATGAAGAAAATTACTACACCTATGGCTGGTAAACACAAGTTTTACGCAACAAAATTCATTTGATAAGATTTTCAGACAATGCCACGACATTAACCCCCGATCGAAAAAATATCTTTTACCTTCCGCCATATTCCGATTTTAAAAACAACTGTTTTTTCCAGATATTATTTTTATCGCCGGGAAACGCAGCACCCACACAGAAAAATAATTTTGATTTATAGTGCCGGTATTCTTGCAAAAAGAAGTCGCTCAACGCGACAATAAAGGCTACCCAAACAACCACATATAAAAACTGTTCAAATATAACAGATGAGCTTCACGACCAGCGTATTCAGATTTGCGTCGGGGAAATAATAATGGCAATATTGAATATACAGTGTCAGCGCTCATGTGCTTAATAGCCAATGCAATTTCCGTCCAGGACAAAACAGAAGTACATGAGTAGGTACAGGTATTGCAAGTAACCCCGACTAATACGAAGGTATCAACCCCTCCCCCTGAATTGGTATCGCAAGCCACCAGACTAATACAGAAGGTAATGCTATCGCGAGGGGCCCTGATTAAAACAGAACATAATGCTATTGCAAGTCGCCATGACTAATCAATCCCATCGACAGTAGCACAAACAAATAAAGAAGATAATCCAAAAGTGAATCACCCCATATAATATATAAGATAATGCTATCGCGAGTCGGCCCAACTAAAACAGAAGATAATGCTATTATGAGTAGCCCTGACTAAAACAGAAGCTATTAAATTATATTGCGAGTCTTCACGATTAATAGAGAATGTAATGCTATCACGAGTAGCACAGACTAAAACAAAAGGAAATATGCTATTGTGAGTCCTCCTGATTAATACAGAAGGCAATGCCATCCTGAGTCGGCCCGATTCATGCAGATTATAAAAATTAATGCTATCATGAGAAGCCCCGACTAAAACAGAAGGTTTCGCCCCGATTAATACATAAGGTAATGCTATCGAGAGTCGCACTGACTAAACCAGAAGGAAATGTTTTGTGAGTCGCCATGAAGGGAATGCTATTATGTGGTGAATTTATGATAATGGAATACCCCACCTATTCAGGGAGCAAATATTACATTTGAAATTTTGATTAGCAAATAACCTCATAATAACATAATTAGATAGCATTGTTCTGAAATCATATAAAATTCATACCAAATTGCATAGCTATTATCTAAATTTGGGTAGCAAATTGCGATGCGATACCAGTTAATTTTCTCCATGCACCTATTCAACCTAACTTTAATAATAATAACAATAATTGCGCTGAAGCGCAATTCAATTGCGCTGAAGCGCAATTGGTGGTTATCCCATATGAATTGATAATGGAATAACCTATCTATTCAGGGGTGTAAGCTTGTAAAAGAATTGCGCTGAAGCGCAATTGATATGAATCAATCTGGATTGCGCTGAAGCGCAATTGAATTGCACTTCAGCGCAATTGGATTGTGCTTCAGCGCAATTGGATTGCACTTCAGCGCAATTAAATTGCGCTTCAGCAATCGGCCCAACTGAAACATAAGGTAATGCTATCGAGAGTCGCACCGACTAAACTTAGCGCAATTGAATTGTGCTTCAGCGCAATTAATAATAAATGTGAATTTGGCCTCCCATATAACCGGTCATGAATACCCCGTACGTACCGTACAGTAATGCCCTAATTAATCGACTCCATAATCACAGCAGAATTGTGGGTAACTTTTCAGAATTTAGTCGGAAATATGGCTTGTTGTCATTCATCGGAAAGCTGTCGCCGAGAGCTTTCCGATGACTGGCCGCAAGCCATATTTCCGACTAAATCCTGAAAAGTTACCCATAATTCTGCTGTGGTTATGGAGTCGATTAATTAGGGCATTAAGTACTGTAGGCCCTAACCATTTCAGCCCTACAAATACATCTTTTTCTTTTCACTTGTTGCGACATAAATTATAATTGCATTCATGTCTTCGAATATTGTGTTGTCACATATTACTTAGTAGTCATAACTGGTAATGGGCCTACCTCGAATCGATTCATCACTACCATTCCATATAGTAATGATAGTAGTATGTATATAATATTCAGGGTTGTGATGCATTTAACACACTGTATACTTATATCTGGTTCTATGTTATGGTACTAAGAATACGAACATTCTGTTGCATGAGATTATCTAAATTGTACCCTCAGACTATCACCCATGCCATCACTATTATAAGGCACCATCACTATTATTGTTTTTGAGGTAAAATACCACCTATCTATGATTTCAGTTGTTTTCTATTTCTCTATTGGCATCTTCTGAGATATAGATTTTTTCAAATGGTGATATTATAGTGTTTTAATCATATGTTATGGCATAGATTGTTATTAACCGTATATGAAGGCTCTATAAAAAAAAAATATAATTAGTGCCTCCAAAATTAGATGGGCCTTTAAAGTCACAATTGCTGTTCATCTCATACCGGTCTATCCAGCTGCCGGTATATTCTGCTAATCAGGATGTCATGGCACTCCAGTATTCATTATATATCACAACTGTTATAACCCATAATGACATTAAATTGCATGGAAACAGTAATTTATGGGCTGCGTGACGTGAATATCTATTGAGAAATAAAATCATAATGTAATTGCGAAAACCAATAAAAATCAAATTTTTTGTTTTAATGTATTAAGTTATTTCCTTCATAAAAGGACTTTGTGATAAAGAATCCTCTCAATACTAGTTTAGAATATAGAATTAACTTTTAAAATAACAAAAACCTTCGGAATAGCGAATCTTCGGAACAGTGAACCTTCAGACTAGTGAACCTTCGGAATAGCGAACATTCATAATAGCTAGAGAACCTTTGAAATAGTGAACTTTCAGAATAGCAAACCTTGGAATAAAGAATGTCCCAAATATGGCCTATCACTAAAGTATCATGACATTTAACCGCATTACCACTTGATTTAGAGTTATCCATCTACATCCACAATTTTGTCCAAGACCCTCCGTTTGATGACGTGTGTCTGGGACACATTATTACACCTCTCGAGAAATAACAAACTTCAAAAATTGATATATGTTCAATCGGAGCTTTGATGGGTGTGTTCCTAGACTGGATTAAAGTATTTTTACCCCCGTAGCCAAGAAATGGTATTTGATTGTATGGTGTACCTTTAACTTACATTCTATGTGGGGGAAGGATACGCAAACCGATGAATAGAGCTGTGTTTCAGGCCAAGTCGAATTTGGTCAGGGTCCAATGATATTTGACAGAGTTATGTCAAGTTTTCGACTTAGAAATTTTTACATGTATTTCATGCCATAAAAGTATAGTAAATTTGATTATAATTTCAAACTAGTTGGAAGTTCGTACATATATTGTGTGACAATAGTCGCTTGTACCAAATTAAAAAAAATAACTTCCAGATAGATTTTGAGAAATTCCATTTTGAAATATAATTTTGGCAAAACATGCGCCTGACCCATAATTGGGTCACATGGTATGTTTTTGGTTAACCTATTACTTGTTCACATCGGATAAAATTGTTAACCAAATTTTGTATATGCCAGTTGCAGCCCTCTTAATTCAGATTATTTGGCTTCGGCAATCTGCTACAGCAACAGTATGCCGTGGCCCAGTTTGTTTCATCAAAATGCTTCGGCAATGCTGATTGACGTAGCCAATTATGAAGGCTGCAGTTGTATTATGTTATTTGTCTGTCAGTCCATTTGTTCATCCATGCTAACATTTGGCAACTATGGGGTAATTATGGTATTTTGTCCAGCCCGTCATGGTTTTTTTTATTTTTAAGCTTAGCTCTACTAGGGCCCTGCGAATCTGAGTTTACAGTCAAATCAAATTTTGAATTCAATTGGGGATGAGGTTCGCGAATCAAATCTCAATTCGAATATATACAGCTACATGTATGCGCAAAATAATTGACCCCTTTAACGTGGATGTAGGCCGGTAATTACCGTTCGTACCACCAGTAAACCACAATCAAGTGGTATTACGTCGAATAATAGCGACTGACATGTGGTGTCCATCGGTAGTCTTACCACGGTAATGATTTTTAACTGCGATAACCCAGTAAATAAACGCCAAGTACATTTTTTGTGACTGCAATAACGGTAAATTCAATCTAGAAATTTGTTAACGCATCCACATTTGACCTATGCCATATTCAATCGCAAAGTATTTAGTTCACAAATACCATATCAGGGTATCTTTATTTTGTTCATGTCAACTAAACACCTAGTAATTCAGTTAATACATGTACATTGTTTATTCAGCAAAAATGTATATGTATGAGGTTGGTCACTGCAACATTGCAATTGCATCAACAGTGCAGCTACGATTGTCCGTGTCTTTGAATATGTCAGTGGCTTGAAAGACATCTGACATTCAATTTGGCAGGTGTAGAAAAGTCATACCCACTCGCTTTTTGAAGCCTATTTTTCTGAGTTGTATTGCTATCTGTTGTTAGGAGCATACCACCATGAGTGGACAGGCTATACTCACAGTATAAAGGGTGCAGGTCTTATATTTCGGCGAGAATCCAATTCTAGATTCTCGAAAATATTCTCGCAAATTACCCTGGATTCTCATGAAAAAGTATGTATATATTCTCACAAAACCAGATGAAATATATGCCCTGGGGTGATTGTGTTAAATTTGACACATACTAGTACCAGTACCTGTCCATTCTGTTTTTATTGATTTAAATGCCCGCAGCCTTATGAAACAAAAAGTTCTGGCCATAGAGGTGGCCTTGTATGCCAGAGACTGGTCTTGTCAGCCAGAGAGGCAGCACATCGAATGGTAGGTGTGGTACTACCATGTGGAATTAGCTCAGTTAAATTAACCCATAAATACCAAATGTTGGTTCATCCGTCCATATGTTCGCTTTTGGTTGATAACATTAGATAGTCTCAACTGTAGGGAATGAAATTTGGTATGTGGGTTGTGTCCACAAATTGTAACCGCAGGCAAGTCCCTTTTTTGTTTAAATTCGCAATAAATTTTCATCTCTCTAGCCCAAATATACAAGTCAAGTTTAAATATTTGGGTTTTGACCACCAATTTTCACCAGGGATATGCCATTTGTTGAAATTGCCACGACCAAGTCTAAATCGCCTGAGATAACTTGAGCAACACTTTTGAAAAAAATGTTCAACTATCACATAACATTGCCCAGTGAGTTTATGTGGTCAGCCATTCAAAATGTATCCACATGGCACATATTACTAATTAGCCCCTTCTAGATTTCAGCCAATGCTCAAAGGGGCTCGAGAAACAAATGATGAATAAATTTGCCAATAATATAAAAGTCCATATAACCATTAGTACATCTCATATAAAATTAATAATACCCTGTATCTCCTACGATATGTGCCCGATTGGGTTAACATTTTGAACATACATGTATGTGGTAAATCCAGTACATGGAGTGAGTAAATTATGCAATTTGATTTTCTAACTTTCTTCTAAATGTCGCTTCATTTGAATTTTTGCCATTATCAAAAACAAGTCTGGAAAATGTTTGTCATTGCTCCCTATGGGAGACTCGCATATATAAGATAATGCATTGGCATAGGGTTTTTTGTAAAATTTCAAGAAGCTCCATTCATTGAAGGGTTGTACAGTAAAGTCATTGAGACAATTTCGTTTTTTGATGATCGGTTGTCCGTATCATTTCTACAACACAATTATCACCTTATATTTACTTGGCTACACAATTTTACTGTGTGATCGCCACAGAACATATTTTTAAGAGTACATATATATATGTCCATATTTTGCTGTGGGTGTAGAGTATTCTCGGATAGAATAAATATATTCAAAGCAAAAACTAAGCGAGGGGCACCTAATGGTTGAGTCTGGGATATTTGGCACTTAGAACGTGGCTAGATGGTTTGGTGGGGAGGGTCGACATCTTGGTACTTCCAACTGAAGCCCCCCCCCCCCCCAACCCCTTGAACGACACAAACTAAGTTTGCGTAATTCAATTTGCAAAAACCCCATGGGGCTTGATTTGTCTGAACTTTTCCATCACAGACTACTACAGTAATGCCCTAATTAATGGACTCCATAACCACAGCAGGATTTAGTCGGAAATATGGCTTGTTGTCATTCATTGGAAAGCTCTCGGAGAGCTTTCTGCTGAATGGCAACAAGCCACATTTCCGACTAAATCCTGAAAGTTACCAATATTTCTGCTGTGGTTACGGAGTCGATTAATTAGGATATTACTGTAAATGGTAGCATATTCTAAATGGATCAGTAGTCTTGTGGCCACTATCCATGCAGGGGATGAAAAGGATGGTTCGGCCCTGTATGCGAATTTATTTAGATCTGAACATGAAAATTACAAACTCCTAACACCTTATTGTCTGTGATATTGATGAATGCCAGGAAAATTCGCACCCCAATTTATTGTGTTTTAAAAAATTAATTAACAGCTTTAACTGGCCACTGAGAACATCACAAGACAAATAGGTCGGACGGCCCGGTGGTTCTGAATATGAAAATTGTTCATTCTTAGCATCTAGACTGGCCTCAAGATGTTCAAATTGGGGGAAATTTCGAACCTGATACCCACCCAAATGTTGGAAAATTGCCAACTAATGGCCATTTGAGTCCAAAGTTTTGCAAATGAAAGGAATATATGCAAATGTTCTAAAATAAACAAATATGTCACTAATAAATTGAACATTGGAAAATCAAACCTAATTTTGGTATAATTTCCAACTAAATGTTGTGTGAGGTTTGGCTATAGGGGGGGTAAGACCATGCATAACCAGCCCATGTCATCACGCCCCTGTCTGGCACCCCATGACAAAGGTGTGGTCTTGCATTCACTGATGATGAGAAATCATCAATATTAGATTTTGCTGGAAAACAGGATGAGGCCACAACTCCTAGCTTGTCCATGAGGGTTGGCCCCATCCCCATCGGGGAGATATGCAGTAGTCTGCCCGGTAGATATAATTGGGAGATATCCTGGTGCCACCCATATTGGAAAAGATATATTTTTAAAGTAGACAACATACAGAAATCAGGGGGACAATACGAATGTGCTCTCATAACCACAAAACTACACGAAAGTCATCACAATCAACTCAAATACTATATACCGGTACATATATAATTTCCTTATCTCTATATAATATATATTCGGTCTCTAAAAGCCCTTAAAGTGATGTGAAACACTCCGGTAGGGTGGTCAAATAGAAGTGGAGAATAATCTTGTTCAAAGTAGTTATTTTTACAAATGTTATATCTAAATTGACAACAAACACTGTCATTCTTATATACTAATTCAATGCAGTGACTGCCGATGGCGAAATCGTTTTCGTTAGTTTACCGCCGATAGATGCGTCCCGATTCTAGTAGTAAATATTTACAATTTAGCCCAGTTCAGACGATGTTTTCAATGGAGTGGTACGGTAGGTTTGTTTGAGATTTTCGATGTTAGTAGAATGTTACATTCCTCCAGTTGGTGTAGCACCTGCATACTAACTTATCAGTTTCACGCACCCGAACAAGTACATAATATGTCTTTAAACACACTGGACATGCGATGTCCTTGCGCTCCTGTTGCGCAAATTCTAATATAAAAAGTGTTTTCTATTTCAGACAAAGCTCAAACATACCGGTAACATCTGACCAGACAAAACATAGAAACCCGCTAAACTAATTACCAGTCAAACAAGATAACCCTTCAAAATATAAGATAACACGGCCAACCACAGCAACATACACCATGGATAAATACACTGTCAAAGCACAGCATTTTTTTAACGGTTATATCTGGCATATACCCATAGTTATATATAAACAGGCTACGGGCATCTGACCACAGGTCATTTGCATAAAAAAATTATATAATTCTTTCATTCTTTCATTCCATCAAGGTACAAGTATCTTCAAAGGATTAAGTTGAAGTTTTGGGGCTGAGTAAGATTCTAAGAGAGAAGGTGGAATATTGACTTGAGAGCATAAAATATGACAAGAAAATGACAATCATGGCCCAAATTGCGAAAAGTTGCCAAAGTTATTTTGACACCACATGTGCTGTAAGTATAGCTACATAGGCCTAAAACAAAATTTTGTTGTTTCCGGTAACATATGGTAGAAAAGTAGGGCAGGTGGAATTCAATTGTTTCATTGTTTTTTGGAAACGACCACAATAAGATCATATGTGGATTGTGGAATATATTCATTCTGAAAAATATGCCCATGGCAGCACAAAGTATATAACGGGACACAATTGGGCTGAATGGGCATATCGCACATGTATTGGGAGGAATAAATGAAACCTATAATTTTAATCAAAAATGATTGCGACATCAACCTCAGATTGAACCAGGCCTATCAGTATGACACCACTGTAATTAAAACACTGACTGTCAGAGTAAATAATATAGATGATGACTGATCGGCACATGTATTAAGTACTTCGATCTGAGATATTTTGCACCAACATCATAAGGATCTCCTGGGCATTATCTCTAGTTGGGAGCGAATGATAGCTTCCGAAATTTGTTAAAGAATATGGTCGCCAGTGGCCATCTTGGATTTTACTCTTTTCATGACTAAATTCATTGGCACACCCGGCCCAACAAGCCACATCCCTCATCACTCATTAACTACAACACACATAATTATTCTCCTCATAGTCATACTTGAAACCATTTTAATTCAGCCCTTTCTATACTAAATATTCACTAGCTACTAGTAGTAGTTTCCTCATATTATGTTTCAACAAACTTTCAACAATTTGGAGTTTTTAAAATTACAAAGAAGTAGATGAGTTGGGTGCCAAATGGTACATGCTTACCTCCCCAGTCAAGAATCAAATTATATGGCATGAATTTGTGTCATGATGGCAAACACATACCCGCATTCAATCAGGTTTGAGTATTTTCAATTTATAGTGAGAAATAGTAGGAAGTGAAAATGAAAAAATAGAGTAGTTTATATGGTGTTGAATTGAAGGGGGAATTTGAAGAGAGCGAAATGTTTGAATGTTTGACCTTTGTTATTTCCAGGAGAAAGGACACATGTGCTATATCCCTAGTTGTTCCAAAATTGACGCTGCATGCATTTTAAAGAATGTGATCAAAGGATTGTAGACTTGTTTTTGAGTTTTCATACAGTAAGTATACATTTATACTTTACCATTGGGACAGGCACACCACCGGTAGATTTACCTCTTTTTATACTAAATACTCATTGATGAATAGTTCCCTTAGAAAATATACAGATAATAAGGTCAATAAACAACATCTGGTGTGTTGGAACTTATTATATGAACATTTCCTTCAATTAAATAACTATTTTGGCACTGATATTATCTGTTATTATGTGCTGATTATTCATGAACACCCCTCCAGATTAATAACAAGGAATCCAATGTATACTTTCATAACTGATTAGGGAAAAGACATTAGTATAGAAAGGGTTAATGCTCTGCAAATAATACTGAGTAACAAATAACAACTGACTTTCATGTCAAATCCCAAAATCATCAAAAAATTCTTGGTCTACTAGCAATGGAGCAAATATATGCCTGAGAGCTTTCCGATGAATGGCAACAAGCCATATTTCCGACTAAATCCTGAAACGTTACCCATAATTCTGCTGTGTTTAAGGAGTCGATTAATTAGAGCATTACTGTACCACCGCAGCTCATGTCATGAAAGGGTTAAGTTCCCTTATATTCAGAGTGTGTGTGGTCACATTGTACTGTCAGAATAGCTATTGAATTTATGTCGACAACAGATATCTGTGTAGCTATCACTTTGTCCGAATAATGATGTTCAACAATATAATTAGTAACTACAAAACATAATTATTGATGTATTATTCCACCCATATTATAAGTTACAGATGCTTAGTGGTCGGATATGTTGTCATGTTTTTGATTCAATGTTTATTATGTTATGCCCTGGAAACTATATACAACTTATTCTCGAAGAATATATCGTCATTAAATTTGAAAAACATTTTTGGATATATAGGCAATGGTCCAGGTTTCATGTTTGGGCACCATTTAGGTACTGTCCCGATGGCCACAGTCCTATGGCCAGAAATGGTGATGGCTTGTGGTTGGGGGAGGGGGTGAATCTGAGTATGTTCAAAAGCCTTAAAAGTATATTGTGCTATTATGTTGGTAGATTGTCATATTTTAGATAGCAAATTCTTAACCCAAAACCCAATGCACATATGACCAAAGTTATTCCCTCCAGCCAACATTTAACCATAATTTCTTGCAGCGTCATTTTGACACACAAAGAAATAACACCATTTGATTTGCAATGTCATTGATGCGCATTGTAAGTCATTGCGTAATTATGATAAGTGGTGAGGGGTACTCTTAATTAACAGGACCCAAGCAATTCTGTCACATATTTACTAAAGTATCTTTTATTATTCTTTTCAGTATGTCATAATATTATACTCAAGTTGTATCATCAAATTGTTCATTTTCCCAAAATTTTGGTTTATTATCAATGGCTTTCAATGTATCAATTAACAGTGATACTTACAAAAAATTAAAAAATAACTTCACAGTTAAGTTGGTAATATTAAGGAGTATATATATAGACTCAAATTTCCGATAAATAATGTCTCTAAATTTCATTTTTATTTGATTAATTTATTTAATTTAATTCACGCTGATGTAAATTGGTTCCCACTGGCAGGGCAGAACATAAAATAATTGCTAATGGCAATGTTTAATGAGTTATTTACTATGTTTTATGTCAAAATTTCTTGATCATTTTACATATGTGTGTGGCACATTACTTCTATTATATTAGTATGTGAATGCTCAAACAATTGTGCTTTATAAACCAAACAGATATCAATATAATTATTGATTAATAATTATTCAATGTTAAAATCTAGCTCCTTTGTTCTACCTCGACTTTGGGCATATTTATCCACTATTTGCAAATATCTCCTCGTGGCTAAGAGATATATCCTCGTGATTAAGACACGACAAGATGCAATTAAAAAAAAATGATCAGTAAATTCATCGATTCATATCCCATGTCAGTGACTTGTAATAACCCATACTGCCCAGATTGCACATGTTAACGATGGCACTATAACTCTTAAATTCTGAATGCAAGCACAGTTCGTTTTAGATTTGTTGATCCCGATTTGCTACTTATTATATGCGTGACACTTCAAACCCGTATGCACCGTGCAGTGACTCCACCCCCTTCCATCACATTCAACAATATACTGTTTTAGCGTTCTATTTGGATCTCATCGAACTGGCTGGCGGGTTTCTTCAAAAATGAGGGTAACCTTGAATTACATAAATGTCTATTTAAGAAACCCGCGGGACCACATGCCACACTCCCTCGGGTCCGTCAAATTAAGAAGAACATACACATACCGTATGCCTGCTATATAATAAGTATCATTTAATCGTTGACATAACCGGAGTTGACACAATACATATTATGATGGGGTCAGCAGGAAGACAGCCACTGACGAGGTTATGCCAACACCAGGCTGAGTGCACCCCATTTGGGAGTCAGCATGATGTGGATCGTCATATACCGTTATCCATATCTTGCTGACCCTCAACTGGGCAAGTAACTGATCTTATGCACTTGATGATTCAATCCTATTTATGGTTATTTTTCTATATCCTGTATTCTTGTATTTTGAAGACCTCTGTCTGTCTGTCTGATTGTATGTCATTTATACAAATCTACGATTCTCGACCGATCGGAACGAAACTTGGTACGTGTGTGTAGTTTGACCAGGCGGTCGTCGTTGTCGTATTTGCGAGCCCGTGCGGAGCCCGCTTCGCGCATGCGCAGACGAGATCTCGGAAACGGGTTGAGCTATCGACTTGAAATTTGCTATGTGAATGTATCTTGCCCCGAATACGAATTTTATCGGGTCGCCGAGCCCGTGCGACGCCAGCTTCGCGCATGCGCAGACCAGATCTCGGAAACGGGTGGAGCTATCGACTTGAAATTTGGTATGTGAATGTATCTTGCCCCGGATACGAATTTTATCAGGTCGCCGAGCCCGTGCGACGCCAGCTTCGCGCATGTGCAGACGAGATCTCGGAAACGGGTGGAGCTATCGACTTGAAATTTGCTATGTGTGTTCGCGATGGACTCGAAAACGACCGATTTCGATGAAACTTGGTATGTGGGGTACTTTCGGCCGGGGAGTGGCATGGGCCTATTAATTTGCCCGTGCGAAGTGACCTTGACCTTGAAATTGGGTCATTTCAAGGTCAAACGCCCGAGTATCACGGGATTTCGATGAAAATTAGTGTCTGGTGATACTTTCGTGTGGGGAGTGTCGTAAGCCTATTCGTTTGCCCGTGCGACATGACCTTGAAATCTGGTAAATTCAAGGTCAAATCGCGAATATTGATGGGATTTCGACGAAATTTTATACATAGGGTTACTTTTGTCCACTGAGTGTTTTGGACGGGTCAAATTGTGACCCCGACCTGACCTTGACCTTCAAAATGATAAATTCAAGGTCAAATCGGGTAAACCGGATGGATTTCGACGGGTACTTTTGTGGGGTACTTTTGTCCGGCCAGGGTTTTGGACGGGTCAAATCGTGACCCCACCTGACTTTGACCTTCAAAATGGACAATTCAAGGTCAAATCGCGCAATTCGCCGAAAAGCAGAGGGGAAACAGCCCGGACGAAGTCGGGTCCACCTCCTAGTGTTATATATAGCTACAATGGCACTGTTTATTGTTACGTCCAATGCTTTTTTCGCATTTAATTAGATCTTTCAGCGTTTTCCCAAATAAAATTAATCTACAAAAGCATGACAAATTCTGAATATTACGGTTCGGTTATACTTAATTTTGGGAACCCAGGCTCCGGGCACCCAAACTTATTATAACGGGTCGGCATAAGGCCTAGACCCGTGTGTGATATATCATGAATCCGCTTAACAGAGGGTATACTCTTCAATCCATCACTGGAAATTTCCATCTTTCCTCCATCATTCCATGAACTTCTGTGAGAATTATATCTCATGTCCAAGCTGAGCTACATTAGGCCAAAAAAGAGATACTATGTTTCCGTACATCGATCGAACCTAAAAATAACCCGCCGACCCTAAACTTTTTATTGATATTTTGAGAAAAAGTCAAAATTTAATGCTCATAAATATTGATGATCTTTAGTGTGCAAAACACATGTTTTCTAACATATCCCTGTGAAAGGTGACCACGAAGTGCCAGCTGTCTCAAAAGCCCCAGGTGTGTGTTGGGTTGTGGATTAATGGGCATACATTTTGCAATTTTAATTTCCTGAGAGTTGATCTCCTGCCTGCTTTATGTCTTGTTTTGGGACTTCTGGAACACTATCAACAGACATGGTGGGTGTGTATCTGTATATATACATGTATATAGGTTATCACCACATATGTTAGGGGTATAGCTACTCTTTTAATAAACCAGGCATGCTCGGTGGGCGTACTGGCTACCCCCAGAAAATGGGATGTAGTTGTCACAATACAAGTACGGTATAATGGCGGTATTATTGGTAAAATTCTTATAAAAAGTTAGTGACATGAATTTTGTACCAAGTTTATAGCAAAATTTATAAAAATAAAAATGTGGTATGTGAATAATGAAAAACTTACTTAAGCATGAAGTAAGTTTAATCTTAATGTATATTTCCACTGTTAATCAAGTAATACTTTCCCCACAGCATGGGTTAGCATTTTATGTAACCGGAGTTGACAAACTACATATTATGATGGGGTCAGCAGGAAGACAGCCACGTACGAGGTTATGCCTACACCAGGCTGAGTGCACCCCATTTGGGAGTCAGCATGATGTGGATCGTCATATATCCATATCTTGCTGACCCTCAACTGGGCAACATTAGTCGAGGTATTTCTGCAGTTGGATAAAAAATATCGAAATAAAATAAAAATAAACATTCCTTACCTACCTACCTACCCTAATTTTTTCGCTCCGTTACCGGAAACATACCATCTTTTTGGCCTTAACACTTTTATTAATCTATATCATCTCTTTTGGCCCGTTATTTGCAGGTACAGTACAGGAACATGTTTGGAACTACATTGGAACTACAGAGAATAATTCAAAATCCCGATCTAAGCTTCAGGTAGTGTAGTTCGATGTTCGTACTAAGAATTAAAAGTTCAGCATCATAACAGGTTGCATCTATGTACATGTACCTGTGTATGTACAGCAGGAAATTCTCTAACGTGGTGACCAGGATGAAATTCATACAATGTTCCGCTTCCAGTAAGAAACCGCATCTTTTATTGATCGGAGAGTCGCGCAGCATATCCCATGTTTACGCCTGGAGCCATCAAAATAACGGAAACATGTTTGGAACTACAGCGAAGAAATTCAGCGCAAACGCCTAATATGATCCTGAGCTTGAGTTTGATGTTCGTACCAAGAATAAAATGTTCAGCATCGTACCCACAGGTTACATCTACTAGTATGTACATGTGTATATACTGAAGGAAATTTTCTAATGTGCTGACCAGGATGTTATCATACAATGTTCCGCTTCCAGTAAGAAACCGCATCTTTGATTGGTCAGACAGTCGCGCAACATATCCCATGTTTACGTCTGGAGCCATTAGCATAACGGAACCCAAGACCGCTTCATCGTCTATCGATGGCCGTTTCATGTCATATGTTGGAGAGAGGTTTAGGAGATTTTGACATTTTCTTCTGATCATTATGCGGAATAAGTGCCAAATTAATGTGAATGACCAGGACTGTTGGCAGAACAAATACATGTACGCCATTGTGGTGGATTGATGGTAACATGTCATGACATTGACCACTTTTAGCCTATGTTCAACCTTGTCGCTTTGTGAATCGGTTGAACATAAACCCGAAGTTGTCAATGTCACACCATGTTACCATCAATACACCACAACTAAACTTATATTAATACAGGAAAGTTTTCAAAATAACATGTAATCACATATTGAATGTATACAATGTGTTCATTTTATCTCAGATTTAGAAACCTGAACAATACGTTGAAAATGTTTGGATCTTTAATCTACAGTTAAAGGTGACATATGCAACCGGTTTCATCATTTGGCTAAATAATGAATTTAATTGGTTGCCACTTCGGTCAGATGCGATATTTTAGAAATGCTCCTATCTAGTGATGTTTGGCGTAACATTTCAATGTTTTGAGACATGTTTCGCATTTTGAGCGAAAACTTCATGACCTGGCTGTCTCCCCATATTTTGTCACATCACCGATTGAGGATAAAGCCTTCGCTGTTGATTTCTACCAACACATAGCATATTTCTGCAAAATGAAAAGTCAAGTGATACATGTATTCATTCTTTTACAAAGTATATCTTATAATTTTAATTGAATACAGAGCCAATGATACGATTTGACCAGAAAAGGAAGAGTTTACGGATTGTCTCAAAATTGTTTTCAAAATCTGATATGATCAAATAGACAATTTTGGGGCTATCCCCTATGGGGCTATGGGACTATTGTGCGACACGGATATTCCGCATGTGAAATAGTATTCCTTGAACTCATAAAATATGGGATGGATTCTCATCTAACTGAAAAGTGTGGTAGTTACACAAACACAACCTTCACTTTTCCACTTTTTGGGATCAGATGTGGGGGCCCAGATCATTCTAAAACTGTTGCATGTCACCTTGAAGAGTTTTTTTCTATTATTTCATATATTAATTTCAGTATCATCGAGATGTGTGAAGCGTGTGTATTACATAAATACAACAGTTCTAACTAAATTACACTCTTGAACAAGCTATATATGCATTAAAGATTCTGAAGAAAATATCTGGTGTTTCCATTATCCCCAACAATCTTTACATCAATGTCAGTCAATCACAACATTTAACAGTAAAGTGATGAAGCCAATCAGTATATTGACGATTTTCATCGGCTCCAGAGTTTCTCGACACATAGCTAAAATAGCATAATAAGTTTCCTGTCATATCTGGTCACAATGCTTATTTCAGTGTTCACAAATTTGTGATTACAACTAATTTAACACTAATGTGTGTCCATTTGAAGAGTCCAGAAATTATCAATAATAGCCATCAAGGAGAATAGAATTAAGTATTTCCAAGAATTTCAACAGTTAGCACCCGTTTTTCTTATTCGCCAAAATTCAAGTAACAGGAGATAACATACTGTCAATCGTAAAACTGCGCTTTGATGTTATACAACAGGAATTGCATGCATAAACTATTTATAGTGGCGGTTATGTGACTTATAGTTACATGTGTATATTCGTTAGGACTGTTATGTGTAGCTTATTCCAGCCTGAGAGCCTAATTTTAATGAGAACTGATTATACACATGTGTATCCAGGTGATATACACATGTAAAACTTGATCGTTCTGTTGTGTTGACAAGACACAACAGGTGTATCCTCATGTCATGGCTGATTGTCATCTGTATCAGTTGATAGCACATGCATGTCATGAACATCTGATTAGAATCAGGGACATTTTCATTGACTTTATAAGCTCTTTGTAACTATAACAGAAATAAAACATTCTGAATGCAAAACATTATGGGCGCAGTGCATGTTCAGCTGAAGTTAGATTGAGATCAAAATAATATTATTCATCCTGACCTGAGGTGTGGGGATGGAAAGATCTCACCCCGAGAGGCAAGATATTTCGGCCGATTGTCCGGACCCAATAGCTGGTCCCGAAGATGAGATTGTTTCTATGCCCACATCCCAGGTCATGGATTATTTTTCTCCCAAACCCAAGAGCCACATACTCAATGTTTTGTCTTATACCCAATTTTGGCACATTTCAGTAGTTTCATAACGGTACATCAGGGGAGAAATCTGATGTCACATTTATGATTTTATTTGATGATTTTGGTATATACTGGAAAAGCAAAGCACGATACCCACACAAGCTTGGTTAATTGGTTTGAGTGAAATATACATGGCTAGTGAAAACGACATGGCTATGTCATCATTGTTCCTAGCATGAATTAAAACACATCTAGTCATATATTTAGACTGCCAGTCATTGTTAAATTTTCGGAATGACGTGTGGTACCATGTCATTGACCAATATGGTACTAAAGGTGTCCTCTACCTGGACCAATTACCTCGTTTGCAGCTGTTGTCCACAATTATGGGATCTCCAAGAGATCTCGCTCTACTATCAGATGTCAGATCACTGACAACAATTGAGTCGCTTGCTGGTTAGGTCGGTCCCATTTATGTGGAAACAGTTTTCTTTTGATAATGGTGATTGGTGATGATGTTCAATTGCCCTTATACATTTACTTGTTGGCGAATCTGTACCCTGCGTAATTCAACCCCAGAGAATAGCGACACAAGGGGAGAGAGGTACGACTGTTGTCACTCCCGGGCAGCGCATCGGTGAGTTGGTTGAATGGTTAAATATAGAATATCCATACAGTTTTATGAGATACAAGGTTTGTTTTCGCGAGTATGATTCAGCAAATGCCAAATGGGGAACCAAGCTTTAGCAAGGTCCCCATTTGGTGAATTATATATACGAGTGAAAATAAGCCTTGTATCTCGTTAAACTATATGGGTATTATTTTTATCCATTGCCAAATTTTAAATATCATAATGAAATTATGTCAGCCTCTGTGCAATTGTTGGCAAAAAAGTATGTTTTCCTTGTAAACATTAAGGCAATTTGGTAAATAATATTTTTTTCACTGCATATAACAACTAGAGTGGTGTGTTTTACCTCAAGTGGACTACACAAAATTATAAAATTATATTTTGGCTAATGGCTATGCGAGGTGCGAGGGCTGTTGTGACTCTACTCGACTGAAATGGTATGAAATAGACTATAATACTATTTCGGATGCCACGCACCTGGTGTTTTGATGCTCTTAATGAATGATACAGGAAAGTGGCTCCGCCCAGTGGTGACAAGTGATAATAATCCATGCCCGCAATGTTCTCTGGGTTGAAGACTGATATCATGTCCGAAGGGTGCTTACGTCTGTTTTATTGTCGGTTAAAGTTATAAAACAATATTTTGAACATGTACATGTATGTTCTTTGGAATTGTTTATAGAGTCTTGTGTAGTCCACAACCCCATATAAACGACACAACCATTAGTTCGTGCACTCCCATTAGTATTGCAAAGCCAACAAAGTGAACTTTTCTGTTTATATATAAATATCTTTGAAATAGATCAAAATGTCCCAATACATTTTTTGGAATAGAATAAAGACCCAGTATCTGGGATAAACAGCAGCTGCAATATAACTCCGGATAAAGTTACATCTATTAAGTGGATAATAAATGCTCTTTATTGCTGATTAGTAGTGCATCTTTAAATAATTTGATGCCCACAGCATCAATCACATGATATTAACCATGCATTATTTTACTTTTGTGCAATTTTCCCCACTTCTTCTGAACTGATAAAAAACGCTCTTTATTTGTCACATTATTTTTTTGGCCTCCCACCCCCCCCCCCCCACTTCATCTGAGGGGCAAAGGCGCTTTTACCCGCAATTTTCCTACATATTTTCTAATTTGATAAGGAACGCTCTTTATTGCGTCCTTAAGACGTCAACAACCTCGATGAAATGACACTGCCACAGTGTGATATTGTTGTCAATAATTTGATGCCCACAGCACCTATCCCATGACATTAACCATGCATTATTTTACATTTGTGCAATTTTCCCCACATATCTTTTGAACTGATAAGAAGCGCTCTTTATTGGTTATATAATTTTTGGAAATCCCCCACCCCTTAGTCATCTGGGGGTCAAAGGCATTGTTACCCGCAATTTTTCTACATATTTTCTAATGTGATAAGGAACGCTCTTTATTGCTCATTTTGCTTTAAGAGTGATTTCAACAGAATCTACGAAATGACACTCCATTTCAGTTTATTGCTGTTTTTAAAATTTGACGACCCAGATTCCAACCCTTTTGGGTACATTATCAATTATTTAGATAAAATAAGTTTCAGTGTCTGATGTCTGATAAGATTCCCTTGGTCAAATATTCACGAAATTTACATTGTTTTTTTTTGTGTGTAGGCTAATGTACTTATTCCTGGTAAGAGGCCTTGTGTTGCAATTTATTTTAAGCTAAAAGCACAAATGCTCTGAACTATATATATTTGTTTATTTTGAATGAATATTGAAATTATTTTCTCCATTGTCATATTTTGTGGTCCACATGTCATTAATATCTTTAGAGGCAATATTATCCACTAAAAGTTGATTAAATAGCTACTTTGAGTGATTAGATTGGACCCCTTTGAATACCTATTAAAATAGCTAGAACAACCACTCGAGGTAGAATAATTTCCCACCAATAGTAGTTATCAGATTAACTACCCACAGGTAGCAAAAATTCCAACCACTCGCAGGTAGTAAATTTAAATACTGGGTAGTTCGTATTCATCCCACTACCTAAAGTAGTTAAAAATTAGCCTACCGTTGGGTAGTTCAAATAGCCCCAATAGGTAGTTATTTCAACTACTGAAGGTAGTTATTTTAACTACCAAAGGTATTTAATTTTTTAACTACCCACCAGGTAGTAAAATTAACCTCCCAAGGTAGCGGGATGAATACGAACTACCAAAAGTAGTAAAAATTAACTACTTTTGGGGTTAATTTAGCAACTTTTTATTTAGTGTGCACCCAGTTCATTTTCCGTGAGTGAAATGCATCGCGTTAATTATGTTTTGTTCGATCTATAAATTTAGAAACACGTGAGCAACTGGCGACGGTTGTGACACGCGGGCTTACTCTATTAATGACGAAATGTACACATATATTTTTGCAAATTATACCTTATATGGAACCCAGTTGTAACTTGTATGTGCGCTAATTTCCATTTTTAACACGTATCAACTAACAAGGAGTATACACACTAAATCTCGAGTAGCTAAATTTGGGTGGTTAGAATATTCCAACGACTTTTATAGCATTATAAGCTACTTAAATATGCTATTTTTGCTACTTGACAAGTAGTTACAAGACGGATCGGGGATAGTTAAGCGATGTCTATTCGTGATTGGTTCTATAACTGCACGTGACAACCTATTCAAAATAATGGCGGCTTCCCAGTCGAGTCGAGAAAAGGCACAATTACTGTTTCTGTCAATCCAGCTAGACTAAAATTTGAAAGGCGTAAAATGTATAACTTCTGTGTGACAAGTCATGGTTATTTATAATCTTAGGTACATGCAGGACATCCGGTAACGAATTTACCAATTATTGATACGACATTTAGACGTCACCAAATTGATCCAAATTCCCAATTCAGATTCAGAATAGTTTATTTTTTAAATTTGAATCTGTGACAAGGAGAGGTAATATATTTGCGCTCATGTCGCTTTTGTTTCTATATTGACGTATATCTATATGTTCTGTGTTCACATTGTAGCCTACTGGTAACTGTAATCATATAAACATAATTTCACTAGTTCAACAGGTCTGGCAAATGTGAGAATACAGCTACAATAGCTGTATTCAGCTAACCTAGCTGGATTCAGCTATATATTATACTCTCAAACGGGCTGTTTTTCGATAATAAACTAGAAGCGCTAATTTGCGCATCAAAATTAGGCTACCCTATTCTCCGGCCACCCTCAACGAAATCAAAATCGTCGCGTGTGTTCTGACAAAGTATTGCCTTTTGTCGGCACGGCGATGGTGATTATGTGTGAAAACTTACTACGGCGGTCGATGTCGGTCATAACGGTTAATAACTCTCTTATGCAATGCGGAATACCTTGAAAAATACATTAAATACAATATTTATCACCGAAGATGGAACATCTTAATCATTCCCGGAAGTATCAATATGATGCTGCTAAAACGCAGTTTGGTTGGTGCGTTAAAACAGGTAAAAAGGGGAACATCTCTAGCCAGAGTTTAACCGAGCGAGTTCCACTCACTGCTTGAGCTGATTCTCTCCAAAAATACGGAAACGCATACTTGTATGTCGAATCGTGAAAATACAAATACCAATGTTATGTTTAGTAAGTTTTCACACATTATATATTTTCCCGCCAAAACAGATTGAATAGTTCTGACTCGCTAACGACCAGGACTTCATGTTTGAAATACTTCAGAAATTATATAAGTCGCATTTTCATTTCAGTTGTCCCTATGTTGTGCCATACATTTGCAATATGCCGCACAATATCTATATATACAGTTATGAATAGTTACTGGGAGAGGACTTACAAAAAAGCCACAATAGGCTTGTTGTCTCATCCCTTTCCAATCACCCATACTCATCCATTAGCATTTTTGTAAAATATTCATCTTGTTTTGTATTGGGAATAAATATTGTTTACACCAATAGTTACCAGTATCGCTCACAAACCGCTAGTGGTATGTAATTCTAAATGCTTGATATAGGTACACCATTCTAACGCCCCCTACCGGTTTAGCATCGGGAAGAAGTAAACGAGTGTTTGGGATGAATTTGATCTTTATTTTATAAGTTAGTTAATGAATGCATTTGCAGAAAATAGTCCCCAGAATATTTACTGACATCGACCACCGTAGTAAGTTTTCACACAAAATCAGAATTGCCGTGTCGACAAAAGGCAACACTTTGTCAGAACACAAGCGACGATTTTGATTTGGTTGAGGGTGACCGGAGAATATGGTAGCCTAATTTTGATGCGCAAATTAGCGCTTCTAGTTTATTACCGGTTTGAGAGTATAATATATAGCTGAATACAGCTAGGTTAGCTGAATACAGCTATTGTAGCTGTATTCTCACATTTGCCAGACCTGTTCAAGTAGTTGTATACAAAATCCGCGACAATAGGTGAAATCAGCTATAGGGCCTACTGAGTCCAGTCTGTATAATATTTATGTCCCAATGTTTCCCAAAATCATGCCAAATGGCCTCACCAGGCCAGATAGCATCCCTATGTTGATCCAATGTAAAGACTAAAGTAAACGGTTGTCTCAAATTTTGTTTCAACGTTGAATTTGAAATAACGTTGGCGATTGGTCCAGTTTGCTCGTTGAAGTGAACATAGAAATATTAGAATATACATTTGAGACAACATTGAAAAACTAACTTTGAACATTGGAATAATATTGGGAAGCTAACGTTGAATTTTTTGACATTCGCTCAACGTTAAAATAATATTGGAATAAAAAAAAGTTTTTTTTTTGTTATGTTTGCTCGATATGATCAACAACATTGAATTGAAAATGGGATAATTTTGGAAAACTAATGTTGAATATTGGGACGATCACTCGATTTTGAAATAGCATTGGAATCCTAATGTTGATTTTGTTTTATGTTCGCTCAGCGTTGAAATAACGCTGGAAGCCTAATGTTAATTTCTGGACATTAATTTAGCGTTGAATCGACATTGGGATTACGTTTGAAAGCTAATGTTCACTTTTGTCAAGTTTTGTGATGTTCGATCAACATTGAAATAATGTTAGAAATCTAACAGTTTAAATTTGGACAATCGTTCAACAATGAATCAACGTTGAAATAAAGTTGGAAACCTAATGTTGAATATCGAGATGTTATCTAATGTTGAATTAAAGGTACTCAATCCGATTCGACGGTCCCCATATCATCAGATTCCAACAACAACACCATTTTTTTAAATGCCATTTCAGTTATCAGAAAAGATTAATTGCCCAAAACAATGCTTTAGAACCACAGTCAACTATAAAATTGCACAAAACCTGTTATTTATCAAAGTTTTTTTCAACAAAATTTTATTGGTTGTCAAATATCTGACACAAAAAGCCACTCGATTTGAGAGTTATCGATCTTCATCCGCTATCTTGTCAGATAAGTTCTTCTCGCCGACAGTTTACTGGGCCACTTATAATTAAAATACTAGATTTAAAATATCGATATCTGATTACTCCTACTGTACCTTGATGGGTGGGTTCCTCGACTCAAGTTTAATATTTTGTACCCCCGAAGCCAATGATATTGTAATTCGTGAGTGTTAATTCGGATTGAGTACCTTTAATGTGGGAAACCTAACACTGAATGTTAATACATGCTGTACGTTGAATCTAAGTTGAAATATCAATTATCATGCCCTGACCGAGACGTTGCATGCAATTTTTTTATATGCACGATTTACTTTGCATTATACACAAAACTATAGTCCATTGTAATTGTTATAAACCACTATCTTAGTTTGATGAAACTTTTAATTTCCGATTCGATTCCTTTATTTAGGAACCACCGGCGGTCCATCGTACATTCCTACTTTTATATTGTTTGTATATATTTGGCTATTCATAACACTGAAATTAATCGCTATATTCATTCTAATGAACTCACAAATATTATAACCATAACATTGCTGAGAACTGTGATGCTAATGGTATTCAATACATTGCGCTCATCATACCCCCTGCAACAATGTTGGGGTGGTATAGTGAAATCAGCTCGTCCATCGTTCGTGTGTGGACACAAATTTGTCCGGAGTTTTTCTCAGACAGTCGTTTTTTTTATCAATTTCCGTGAAACTTGGCAGAGACATCAACCACCATGGGAACCTGAGCACCTGCGATTATGGCGTCTGTCAGACTTTTTTGGTGGAGTTATCCCCCTTTTTCGACTTTAAACATATGGGGTACCGTTTGTGAGTCGTGTGGTCAAAAATTGCACAACATTCTCAATCTGTCAATTAAGCCATGTTCCGATAATTGGAATCGGCTGCCAATGGTCGATAATAGCCCATCGAATATTAATCGTTACTCGCAATCAAATCGATTGCCAAAATAATAAATCTGTTTTATCAAAGCGCAATATGCACGCTTTAATAAAGCGTATACACAATACAACCATTGCATTGACTGTAGAAAACATTTACATGTATAACAGTCTTAAAAGAATCATTACTAAATTCACCCTATGAGAATCTCATTCCGAAAATGCCAGACAAATTATACTCAGGCTTGGTTAATAATAACCCACTACATTCATGAGATAATAAACAACCAGATCATTCACTTTTATATATATCATGACCAAATAATAGTGATGGCCAGCATATTCTTCCAAAATTAATAAGCGTGCCAGCACGTTTATTTGGTACCCAAGAGTACTATTTTTTGCGCACCCAATATCATCCGATTTACATGGAAAAAATCTTGTTTGGTACGTCTGTATTATCAGTGCTATCTTCTGTAATTTTTGTGTGAACAGAACTGAAGAAATCTGTCAATTATTTCGACATGACAACAAGCACAATGCTGACATCTGACAGCATTACCGGAATTTCCAAAACCTACATCGTACAACACTGCCTGTTTTTAGTCTCACGATCCACTGAGGAATGAAGAAAATTACTACACCTATGGCTGATAAACACAAGTTTTACGCAACAAAATTCATTTGATAAGATTTTCAGACAATGCCACGACATTAACCCCCGATCAAAAAATATCTTTTACCTTCCGCCATATTCCGGTTTTTAAAACTACTGTTTTTTCCAGATATTATTTTTATCGCCGGGAAACGCAGCACCCACACAGAAAAATAATTTCGATTTATAGTGCCGGTATTCTTGCAAAAAGAAGTCGCTCAACACGACAATAAAGGCTACCCAAACAACCACATATAAAAACTGTTCAAATATAACAGATGAGCATTACGACCAGCGTATTCAGATTTGTGTCGGGGAAATAATAATGGCAATATTGAATATACAGTGTCAGCGCTCAGGTGCTTAATAGCCAATGCAATTTCCGTCCAGGACAAAACAGAAGTACATGAGAAGGTACAGGTATTGCAAGTCACCCCGACTAATACGATGGTATCACCCCCTCCCCCTGAATTGGTATCGCAAGCCACCCGACTAATACAGAAGGTAATGCTATCGCGAGGGGCCCTGATTAAAACAGAACATAATGCTATTGCAAGTCGCCATGACTAATCAATCCCATCGACAGTAGCACAAACAAATAAAGAAGATAATCCAAAACTGAATCACCCCATATAATACAGAAGATAA
This sequence comes from Siphonodentalium dalli, assembly GCA_032622095.1. Classification (NCBI taxonomy): domain Eukaryota; kingdom Metazoa; phylum Mollusca; class Scaphopoda; order Gadilida; family Siphonodentaliidae; genus Siphonodentalium; species Siphonodentalium dalli. Next base: position 60,819,965 of record CP136062.1, read on the forward strand.
TGCTATCGCGAGTCAGCCCAACTAAAACAGAAGATAATGCTATTATGAGTAGCCCTGACTAAAACAGAAGCTATTAAATTCTATTGCGAGTCTTCACGATTAATAGAGAATGTAATGCTATCACGAATAGCACAGACTAAAACAGAAGGAAATATGTTATTGTGAGTCCTCCTGATTAATACAGAAGGCAATGCCATACTGAGTCGGCCCGATTCATACAGATTATAAAAATTAATGCTATCATGAGAAGCCCCGACTAAAACAGAAGGTACTGCTTTCGCCCCGAATAATACATCAGGTAATGCTATATCGAGAGTCGCACTGACTAAACCAGAAGGAAATGTTTTGTGAGTCGCCCTGAAGGGAATGCTATTATGTGATGAATTTATGATAATGGAATAACCCACCTATTCAGGGAGCAAATATTACATTTGAAATTTTGATTAGCAAATAACCTCATAATAACATAATTAGATAGCATTGTTCTGAAATCATATAAAATTCATACCAAATTGCATAGCTATTATCTAAATTTGGGTAGCAAATTGCGATGCGATACCAGTTAATTTTCTCCATGCACCTATTCAACCTAACTTTAATAATAATAATAATAATTGCGCTGAAGCGCAATTGGTGGTTATCCCATATGAATTGATAATGGAATAACCTATCTATTCAGGGGTGTAAGCTTGTAAAAGAATTGCGCTGAAGCGCAATTGACATGAATCAAGCTGGATTGCGCTGAAGCGCAATTGAATTGCACTTCAGCGCAATTGGATTGTGCTTCAGTGCAATTGGATTGCACTTTGACAGCGCAATTGAATTGCGCTTCAGCAATCAGCCCAACTAAAACATAAGGTACCAGTAATGCTATCGAGAGTCGCACCGACTAAACTTAGCGCAATTGAATTGCGCTTCAGCGCAATTAATAATAAATGTGAATTTGGCCTCCCATATAACCGGTCATGAATATCCCGTACGTACCGTACAGTAATGCCCTAATTAATCGACTCCATAATCACAGCAGAATTATGGGTAACTTTTCAGGATTAAGTCGGAAATATGGCTTGCTGCCATTCATCGGAAAGCTTTCGCCGAGAGCTTTCCGATGAATGGCCGCAAGCCATATTTCCGACTAAATCCTGAAAAGTTACCCATAATTCTGCTGTGGTTATGGAGTCGATTAATTAGGGCATTAAGTACTGTAGGCCCTAACCATTTCAGCCCTACAAATACATCTTTTTCTTTTCACTTGTTGCGACATAAATTATAATTGCATTCATGTCTTCGAATATTGTGTTGTCACATATTACTTAGTAGTCATAACTGGTAATGGGCCTACCTCGAATCGATTCATCACTACCATTCCATATAGTAATGATAGTAGTATGTATATAATATTCAGGGTTGTGGTGCATTTAACACACTGTATACTTATATCTGGTTCTATTTTATGGTACTAAGAATACGAACATTCTGTTGCATGAGATTATCTAAATTGTACCCTCAGACTATCACCCCATGCCATCACAATTATAAGGCACCATCACTATAAAAAAATTTGAGGTAAAATACCACCTATCTATGATTTCAGTTGTTTTTTATTTCTCTGTTGGCATCTTCTGAGACATAGATTTTTTCAAATGGTGATATTATAGTGTTTTAATCATATGTTATGGCATAGATTGTTATTAACCGTATATGAAGGCTCTATAAAAAAAATAAAATAATTAGTGGCTCCAAAATTAGATGGACCTTTAAAGTCACAATGTCAACATTGCTGTTCATCTCATACCGGTCTATTCAGCTACTGGTATATTCTGCTAATCAGGATGTTATGGCACTCCAGTATTCATTATATATCACAACTGTTATAACCCATAATGACATTAAATTGCATGGAAACAGTAATTTATGGGCTGCGTGACGTGAATATCTATTGAGAAATAACATCATAATATAATTGCGAAAACCAATAAAAATCAAATTTTTTGTGTTAATGTATTAAGTTATTTCCTTCATAAAAGGACTTTGTGATAAAGAATCCTCTCAATACTAGTTTAGAATATAGAATTAACTTTTAAAATAACAAAAACCTTCGGAATAGCGAATCTTCGGAACAGTGAACCTTCAGAATAGTGAACCTTTGGAATAGCGAACATTCATAATAGCTAGAGAACCTTTGAAATAGTGAACTTTCAGAATAGCAAACCTTGGAATAAAGAATGTCCCCAATATGGCCTACATGTATCACTAAAGTATCATGACATTTAACCGCATTACCACTTGATTTAGAGTTGTCCATCTACATCCATAATTTTGTCCAAGACCCTCCATTTGATGACGTGTGTCTGGGACACATTATTACACCTCTCGAGAAATAACAAACTTCAAAAATTGATATCTGTTCAATCGGAGCTTTGATGGGTGTGTTCCAAGACTGGATTAAAGTATTTTTACCCCCGAAGCCAAGAAATGGTATTTGATTGTATGGAGTACCTTTAACTTACATTCTATGTGGGGGAAGGATACGCAAACCGATGAATAGAGCTGTGTTTCAGGCCAAGTCGAATTTGGTCAGGGTCCAATGATATTTGACAGAGTTATGTCAATTTTTTCGACTTAGAAATTTTTACATGTATTTCATGCCATAAAAGTATAGTAAATTTGATTATAATTTCTAACTAGTTGGAAGTACGTACATATATTGTGTACCAAATTAAAAAAAATAACTTCCAGATAGATTTTGAGAAATTCCATTTTGAAATATAATTTTGGCAAAACATGCGCCTGACCCATAATTGGGTCACATGGTGTGTTTTTGGTTAACCCATTGCTTGTTCACACCGGATAAAATTGTTAACCAAATTTTTTATATGCCAGTTGCAGCCCTCTTAATTCAGATTGTTTGGCTTCGGCAATCTGCTACAGCAACAGTATGCCGTGGCCCAGTTTGTTTCATCAAAATGCTTCGGCAATGCTGATTGCCGTAGCCAATTATGAAGGCTGCAGTTGTATTATGTTATTTGTCTGTCAGTCCATTTGTTCATCCATGCTAACATTTGGCAACTATGGGGTAATTATGGTATTTTGTCCAGCCCGTCATGGTTTTTTTATTTTTAAACTTAGCTCTGCGAATCTGAGTTTACAGTCAAATCAAATTTTGAATTCAATTGGGGATGAGGTTCGCGAATCAAATCTCAATTCGAATATATACAGCTACATGTATGCGCAAAATAATTGACCCCTTTAACGTGGATGTAGGCCGGTAATTACCGTTCGTACCACCAGTAAACCACAATCAAGTGGTATTACGTCGAATAATAGCGACTGACATGTGGTGTCCATCGGTAGTCTTACCACGGTAATGATTTTTAACTGCGATAACCCAGTAAATAAATGCCAAATACATTTTTTGTGACTGCAATAACGGTAAATTCAATCTAGAAACTTTTAAACTCATCCACATTTGACCTACTAGTATGCCATGTTCAATCGCAAAGTATTTAGTTCACAAATACCATATCAGGGTATCTTTATTTTCATGTTAACTAAACACCTAGTAATTCAGTTAATACATGTACATTGTTTATTCAGCATAAATGTATATGTATGAGGTTGGTCACTGCAACATTGCAATTGCATCAACAGTGCAGCTACGATTGTCCGTGTCTTTGAATATGTCAGTGGCTTGAAAGACATCTGACATTCAATTTGGCAGGTGTAGAAAAGTCATACCCACTCGCTTTTTGAAGCCTATTTTTCTGAGTTGTATTGCTATCTGTTGTTAGGAGCATACCACCATGTGTGGCCAGGCTATAATCACAGTATAAAGGGTGCAGGTCTTATATTTCGGCGAGAATCCAATTCTAGATTCTCGTAAATATTCTCGCAAATTACCCTGGATTCTCATGAAAAAGTATGTATAGATTCTCACAAAATCAGATGAAATATATGCCCTGGGGTGATTGTGTTAAATTTGACACATACTAGTACCAGTACCTGTCCATTCTGTTTTTATTGATTTAAATGCCTGCAGCCTTATGAAACAAAAAGTTCTGGCCATAGAGGTGGCCTTGTATGCCAGAGACTGGTCTTGTCAGCCAGAGAGGCAGCACATCGAATGGTAGGTGTGGTACTACCATGTGGAATTAGCTCAGTTAAATTAACCCATAAATACCAAATGTTGGTTCATCCGTCCATATGTTCGCTTTTGGTTGATAACATTAGATAGTCTCAACTGAAGGGAATGAAATTTGGTATGTGGGTTGTGTCCACAAATTTTAACGCAGGTAAGTCCCTTTTTGTTCAAATTCGCAATAAATTTTCATCTCTCTAGCCCAAAAATACAAGTCAAGTTTAAATATTTGGGTTTTGACCACCAATTTTCACCAGGGATATGCCATTTGTTGGAATTGCCACGACCAAGTCTAAATCGCCTGAGATAACTTGAGCAACACTTTTGAAAAAATGTTTAACTATCACATAACATTGCACAGTGAGTTTATGTGGTCAGCCATTCAAAATGTATCCACATGGCACATATTACTAATTAGCCCCTTCTAGATTTCAGTCAATGCTCAAAGGGGCTCGAGAAACAAATGATGAATAAATTTGCCAATAATATAAAAGTCCATATAACCATTAGTACATCTCATATAAAAGTAATAATACCCTGTATCTCCTACGATATGTGCCCGATTGGGTTAACATTTTGAACATACATGTATGTGGTAAATCCAGTACATGGAGTGAGTAAATTATCCAATTTGATTTTCTAACTTTCTTCTAAATGTCGCTTCATTTGAATTTTTGCCATTATCAAAAACAAGTCTGGAAAATGTTTGTCATTGCTCCCTATGGGAGACTCGCATATATAAGATAATGCATTGGCACAGGGTTTTTTGTAAAATTTCAAGAAGCTCCATTCATGGAAGGGTTGTACAGTAAAGTCATTGAGACAATTTAGTTTTTTGATGATCGGTTGTCCGTATCATTTCTACAACACAATTATCACCTTATATTTACTTGGCTACACAATTTTAATGTGTGATCGCCACAGAACATTTTTTTTAAGAGTACATATATATATGTCCATATTTTGCTGTGGGTGTAGAGTATTCTCGGATAGAATAAATATACCCAAAGCAAAAACTAAGCGAGGGGCACCTAATGGTTGAGTCTGGGATATTTGGCACTTAGAACGTGGCTAGATGGTTTGGTGGGAGGGTCGACATCTTGGTACTTCCAACTGAAGCCCCCCCCCCAACCCCTTGAACGACACAAACTAAGTTTGCGTAATTCAATTTGCAAAACCCCATGGGGCTTGATTTTTCTGAACTTTTCCATCACAGACTACTACAGTAATGCCCTAATTAATGGACTCCATAACCACAGCAGGATTTAGTCGGAAATATGGCCACATTCCGACTAAATCCTGAAAGTTACCAATAATTCTGCTGTGGCTACGGAGTCGATTAATTAGGGCATTACTGTAAATGGTAGCATATTCTAAATGGATCAGTAGTCTTGTGGCCACTATCCTTGCAGGGGATGAAAAGGATGGTTCGGCCCAGTATGCGAATTTATTTAGATCTGAACCTGAAAATTACAACACCTAATTGTCTGTGATATTGATGAATGACAGGAAAATTCGCACCCCAATTTATTGTGTTTTAAAAGATTAATTAACAGCTTTAACTGGCCACTGAGAACATCACAAGACAAATAGGTCGGACGGCCCGGTGGTTCTGAATATGAAAATTGTTCATTCTTAGCATCTAGACTGGCCTCAAGATGTTCAAATTGGGGGAAATTTCCAACCTGATACCCACCCAAATGTTGGAAAATTGCCAACTAATGGCCATTTGAGTCCAAAGTTTTGCAAATGAAAGGAATATATGCAAATGTTCTAAAATAAACAAATATGTCACTAATAAATTGAACATTGGAAAATCAAACCTAATTTTGGTATAATTTCCAACTAAATGTTGTGTGAGGTTTGGCTATAGGGGGGGGGTAAGACCCCTGCATAACCAGCCCTTGTCATCACGCCCCTGTCTGGCACCCCATAACAAAGGTGTGGTCTTGCATTCACTGATGATGAGAAATCATCAATATTAGATTTTGTTGGAAAACAGGATGGGACCACAACCCCTAGCTTGTCCATCGGGGAGATCTGCAGTAATCTGCCCGGTAGATATAATTGGGAGATATCCTGGTGCCACCCATATTGGAAAAGATATATTTTAAAAGTAGAAAACATACAGAAATCAAGGGGACAATAAGAATGTGCTCTCATAACCACAAAACTACATGAAAGTCATCACAATCAACTCAAATACTATATACCGGTACATATATAATTTCATTATCTCTATATAATATATATTCGGTCTCTAAAAGCCCTTAAAGTGATGTGAAACACTCCGGTAGGGTGGCCAAATAGAAGTGGAGAATAATCTTGTTCAAAGTAGTTATTTTTACAAATGTTATATCTAAATTGACAACAAACACTGTCATTCTTATATACTAATTCAATGCAGTGACTGCCGATGGCGAAATCATTTTCGTTAGTTTACCGCCGATAGATGCGTCCCGATTCTAGTAGTAAATATTTACAATTTAGCCCAGTTCAGACGATGTTTTCAATGGAGTGGTACGGTAGATTTGCTTGAGATTTTCGATGTTAGTAGAATGTTACATTCCTCCAGTTGGTGTAGCACCTGCATACTAACTTATCAGTTTCACACACCCGAACAAGTACATAATATGTCTTTAAACACACTGGACATGCGATGTCCTTGCGCTCCTGTTGCGCAAATTCTAATATAAAAAGTGTTTTCTATTTCAGACAAAGCTCAAACATACCGGTAACATCTGACCAGACAAAACATAGAAACCGCTAAACTAATTACCAGTCAAACAAGATAACCCTTCAAAATATAAGATAACACGGCCAACCACAGCAACATACACCATGGATAAATACACTGTCAAAAGCACAGCATTTTTTTTTAACGGTAAAATCTGGCATATACCCATAGTTATATATAAACAGGCTACGGGCATCTGACCACAGGTCATTTGCATAAAAAAATTATATAATTCTTTCATTCTTTCATTCCATCAAGGTACATGTATCTTCAAAGGATTAAGTTGAAGTTTTGGGGCTGAGTAAGATTCTAAGAGAGAAGGTGGAATATTGACTTGAGAGCATAAAATATAACAAGAAAATGACAATCATAGCCCAAATTGCGAAAAGTTGCCGAAGTGTAAGTATAGCAACATAGGCCTAAAACAAAAATATTTTTGTTTCCGGTAACATATGGTAGAAAAGTAGGGCAGGTGCAATTCAATTGTTTCATTGTTTTTTGGAAACGACCACAATAAGATCATATGTGGATTGTGGAATATATTCATTCTGAAAAATATGCCCATGGCAGCACAAAGTATATAACGGGACACAATTGGGCTGAATGGGCATATCGCACATGTATTGGGAGGAATAAATGAAACCTATTATTTTTAATCAAAAATGATTGCGACATCAACCTCAGATTGAACCAGGCCTATCAGTATGGAACCACTGTAATTAAAACACTGACTGTCAGAGTAAATAATATAGATGATGACTGATCGGCACATGTATTAAGTACTTCGATCTGAGATATTTTGCACCAACATCATAAGGATCTCCTGGGCATTATCTCTAGTTGGGAGCGAATGATAGCTTCCGAAATTTGTTAAAGAATATGGTCGCCAGTGGCCATCTTGGATTTTACTCTTTTCATGACTAAATTCATTGGCACACCCAACAAGCCACATCCCTCATCACTCATTAACTACAACACACATAATTATTCTCCTCATAGTCATACTTGAAACCATTTTAATTCAGCTCTTTCTATACTAAATATTCACTAGCTACTAGTAGTAGTTTCCTCATATTATGTTTAAAAACAAATTCAACAATTTGGAGTTTTTAAAATTACAAAGAAGTAGATGAGTTGGGTGCCAAATGGTACATGCTTACCTCCCCAGTCAAGAATCAAATGATATGGCATGAATTTGTGTCAAGATGGCAAACACATACCCTTATTCAATCAGGTTTGAGTATTTTCAATTTATAGTGAGAAATAGTAGGAAGTGAAAATGAAAAAATAGAGTAGTTTCTATGGTGTTGAATTGAAGGGGGAATTTGAAGAGTGCGAAATGTTTGAATGTTTGACCTTTGTTATTTCCAGGAGAAAGGACACATGTGCTATATCCCTAGTTGTTCCAAAATTGAAGCTGCATGCATTTTAAAGAATGTGATCAAAGGATTGTAGACTTGTTTTTGATTTTCATACAGTAAGTATACATTTATACTTTACCATTGGGACAGGCACACCACCGGCAGCTTTACCTCTTTTTATACTAAATACTCATTGATGAATAGTTCCCTTAGAAAATATACAGATAATAAGGTCAATAAACAACATCTGGTTTGTTGGAACTTATTATCTGAACATTTCCTTCTATTAAATAACTATTTTGGCACTGATATTATCTGTTATTATGTGATGATTATTCATGAACACCCCTCCAGATTAATAACAAGGAATTCCAATGTATACTTTCATAACTGATTAGGGAAAAGACATTAGTATAGAAAGGGTTAATGCTCTGCAAATAATACTGAGTAACAACTAACAACTGACTTTCATGTCAAATCCCAAAATCATCAACAAATTCTTGGTCTACTAGCAATGGAGCAAATATATGCCTGAGAGCTTTCCGATGAATGGCAACAAGCCATATTTCCGACTAAATCCTGAAACGTTACCCATAATTCTGCTGTGTTTAAGGAGTCGATTCGAGCATTTCTGTACCACCGCAGCTCCCGTCATGAAAGGGTTAAGTTCCCTTATATTCAGAGTGTGTGTGGTCACATTGTACTGTCAGAATAGCTATTGAATTTATGTCGACAACAGATATCTGTGTAGCTATCACTTTGTCCGAATAATGATGTTCAACAATATAATTAGTAACTACAAAACATAATTATTGATGTATTATTCTACCCATATTATAAGTTACAGATGCTTAGTGGTCGGATATGTTGTCATGTTTTTGATTCAATGTTTATTATTTTATGCCCTGGAAACTATATACAACTTATTCTCGAAGAATATATCGTCATTAAAATTGAAAAACATTTTTGGATATATAGGCAATGATCCAGGTTTCATGTTTGGGCAACATTTAGGTACTGTCCCGATGGCCACAGTCCTATGGCCAGAAATGTTGATGGCTTGTGGTTGGGGGAGGGGGGTGAATCTGTGTATGTTCAAAAGCCTTAAAGTATATTGTGCTATTATGTTGGTAGATTGTCATATTTTAGATAGCAAATTCTTAACCCAAAACCCAATGCACATATGACCAAAGTTATTCCCTCCAGCCAACGTTTAGCCATAATTTCTTGCAGCGTCATTTTGACACACAAAGAAATAACACCATTTGATTTGCAATGTCATTGATGCGCATTGTTAGTCATTGCGTAATTATGATAAGTGGTACTCTCAATTAACAAGACCCAAACAATTCTGTCACATATTTACTAAAGTATCTTTTATTATTCTTTTCAGTATGTCATAATATTATACTCAAGTTGTATCATCAAATTGTTCATTTTCCCAAAATTTGATTTATTATCAATGGCTTTCAATATATCAATTAACAATGATACTTACAAAAAAAAAAAATAACTTCACAGTTAAGTTGGTAATATTAAGGAGTATATATATAGACTCAAATTTCCGATAAATAATGTCTCTAAATTTCATTTTTATTTGATTAATTTATTTAATTTAATTCACGCTGATGTAAAATGGTTCACACTGGCAGGGCAGAACATAAAATAATTGCTAATGGCAATGTTTAATGAGTTATTTACTATGTTTTATGTCAAAAGTTCTTGATCATTTCACATATGTGTGTGGCACATTACTTCTATTATATTAGTATGTGAATGCTCAAACAATTGTGCTTTATAAACCAAACAGATATCAATATAATTATTGATTAATAATTATTCAATTGTTAAAATCTAGCTCCTTTGTTCTACCTCGACTTTGGGCATATTTATCCACTATTTGCAAATATCTTCTCGTGGCTAAGAGATATCTCCTCGTGATTAAGACACGACAAGATGCAATTTAAAAAAAAAAAATCAGTAAATTCATCGATTCATATCCCACGTCAGTGACTTGTAATAACCCATATGTATGTATGTCATTTATACAAATCTACAATGCTCGACCGATCGGGACGAAACTTGGTACGTGTGTGTATTTTGACCAGGCGGTCGTCGTTGTCGTATTGGCGAGCCCGTGCGGCGCCCGCTTCGCGCATGCGCAGACGAGATCTCGGAAACGGGTGGAGCTATCGACTTGAAATTTGCTATGTGAATGTATCTTGCCCCGGATACGAATTTTATCGGGTCGCCGAGCCCGTGCGACGCCAGCTTCGTGCATGCGCAGACCAGATCTCGGAAACGGGTGGAGCTATCGACTTGAAATTTGGTTACCAGATCTCGTAAACGGGTGGAGCTATCGACTTGAAATTTGGTTTTTGAATAGCCTGGGCAACGTCGGGCTCATCGGCTAGTCTATTATATATTTTGGGAAATCTGTCTGTCTGTGTGTTCGCGATGGACTCGAAAACGACCGAACCGATTTTGATGAAACTTGGTATGTGGGGGTACTTTCAGCCGGGGAGTGGCATGGGCCTATTAATTTGCCCGTGCGAAATGACCTTGACCTTGAAATCGGGTCATTTCAAGGTCAATCGCCCGAGTATCACAGGATTTCGATGAAAATTAGTGTCTGGGGATACTTTAGTATGGGGAGTGTCGTAAGCCTATTCGTTTGCCCGTGCGACATGACCTTGACCTTGAAATCGGGTCAATTCAAGGTCAAATCGCGAATATTGATGGGATTTCGACGAAATTTTATACATAGGGTTACTTTTGTCCACTGTGTTTTGGACGGGTCAAATTGTGACCCTGACCTTGACCTTCAAAATGATCAATTCAATGTCAAATCGGGTAAAACCGGATGGATTACGACGGGTACTTTTGTGGGGTACTTTTGTCCGGCCAGTGTTTTGGACGGGTCAAATCGTGACCCCACCTGACCTTCAAAATGGACAATTCAAGGTCAAATCGCGCAATTCGATAAAAAGCAGAGGGGAAACAGCCCGGACGAAGTCGGATCCACCTGCTAGTGTTATATATAGCTACAATGGCACTGTTTATTGTTACGTCCAATGCTTTTTTCGCATTTAATTAGATCTTTCAGTGTTTTCCCAAATAAAGTTAATGTACAAAAGCATGACAAATTCTGAATATTACGGTTCGGTTTACTTAATTTTGGGAACCCAGGCTCCGGGCACCCAAACTTATTATAACGGGTCGGCATAAGGCCTAGAACCGTGTGTGATATATCATGAATCCGCTTTGAACAGAGGGTATACTTCCATCACTGGAAATTTCCATCTTTCCTCCATCATTCCATGAACTTCTGTGAGAATTATATCTCATGTCCATGCTGAGCTACATTAGGCCAAAAAAGAGATACTATGTTTCCATACATCGACCGAACATAAAAATAACCCGCCGATCCTAAACTTTTTATTGATATTTTGAGAAAAAGTCAAAATTTAATGCTCATAAATATTGATGATCTTTAGTGTGCAAAACACATGTTTTCTAACATATCCCTGTGAAAAGTGACCACGAAGTGACAACTGTCTCAAAAGCCCCAGGTGTGTGTTGGGTTGTGGATTAATGGGCATACATTTTGCAATTTTAATTTCCTGAGAGTTGATCTCCTGCCTGCTTTATGTCTTGTTTTGGGACTTCTGGAACACTATCAACAGACATGGTGGGTGTGTATCTGTATATATACATGTATATAGGTTATCACCACATATGTTAGGGGTATAGCTACTGTTTTAACAAACCAGGCATGCTCGGTGGGCATACTGGCTACCCCCAGAAAAAGGGATGTAGTTGTCACAATACAAGTACGGTATAATGGCAGTATTATTGGTAAAATTCTTATAAAAAGTTAGTGACATGAATTTTGTACCAAGTTTATAGCAAAATTTATAAAAAAATGTGGTATGTGAATGATAAAAAACTTACTTAATATGAAGTAAGTTTAATCTTATAATGTATATTTCCACTGTTAATCAAGTAATACTTTCCCCACAGCATGGGTTAGCATTTTATGTAACCGGAGTTGACAAAATACATATTATGATGGGGTCAGCAGGAAGACAGCCACGTACGAGGTTATGCCTACACCAGGCTGAGTGCACCCCATTTGGGAGTCAGCATGATGTGGATCGTCATATATCCATATCTTGCTGACCCTCAACTGGGCAACATCAGTCGAGGTATTTCTGCAGTTGGCTAAAAAATATCGAAATAAAATAAAAATAAAAATTCCTTACCTACCCTAATTTTTTCGCTGGCCTTAACACTTTTATTAATCTATATCATCTCTTTTGGCCCGTTATTTGCAGGTACAGCGCAGGAACATGTTTGGAACTACATTGGAACTACAGAGAATAATTCATAATATGATCCCGATCTGAGCTTCAGGTAGTGTAGTTCGATGTTCGTACTAAGAATCATACCCACAGGTTGCATCTATGTACATGTACCTGTGTATGTACAGCAGGAAATTCTCTAACGTGGTGACCAGGATGAAATTCATACAATGTTCCGCTTCCAGTAAGAAACCGCATCTTTTATTGATCGGAGAGTCGCGCAGCATATCCCATGTTTACGCCTGGAGCCATCAAAATAACGGAAACATGTTTGGAACTACAGAGAAGAAATTCAGCGCAAACGCCTAATGTGATCCTGAGCTTGAGTTTGATGTTCGTACTAAGAATAAAATGTTCAGCATCGTACCCACAGGTTGCATCTACGAGTATGTACATGTGTATATACTGAAGGAAATTTTCTTATGTGCTGACCAGGATGAAAATCATACAATGTTCTGCTTCCAGTAAGAAACTGCATCTTTGATTGGTCAGACAGTCGTGCAACATATCCCATGTTTACGTCTGGAGCCATTAGCATAACGGAAACCAAGACCGCTTCATCGTCTCTCGATGGCCGTTTCATGTCATATGTTGGAGAGAGGTTTAGGAGATTTTGACATTTTCTGCTGATCATTATGCGGAATAAGTGCCAAATTAATGTGAATGACCAGGACTGTTGGCAGAACAAATACATGTACGCCATTGTGGTGGATTGATGGTAACATGTCATGACATTGACCACTTTTAGCCTGTGTTCAACCTTGTCGCTTTGTGAATCGGTTGAACATAAACCCGAAGTTGTCAATGTCACGCCATGTTACCATCAATACACCACAACTAAACTTATATTAATACAGGAAAGTTTTCAAAATAACATGTAATCACATATTGAATGCATACAATGTGTTCAATTTATCTCAGATTTAGAAACCTGAACAATACGTTGAAAATGTTTGGATCTTTAATCTACAGTTAAAGGTGACATATGCAACCGGTTTGGCTAAATAATGAATTTAATTGGTTGCCACTTCGGTCAGATGCGATATTTTAGAAATGCTCCTATCTAGTGATGTTTGGTGTAACATTTCAATGTTTTGAGATATGTTTCGCATTTTGAGCGAAAAATTCATGACCTAGCTATCTCCCCATATTTTGTCACATCACCGATTGAGGATAAAGCCTTCGCTGTTGATTTCTACCAACACATAGCATATTTCTGCAACATGAAAAGTCAAGTGATACATGTATTCATTCTTTTACAAAGTATATCTTATAATTCTAATTGAATACAGAGCCAATGATACGATTTGACCAGAAAAGGAAGAGTTTACGGACTGTCTCAAAATTGTTTTCAAAATCTGATATGATCAAATAGACAATTTTGGGGCTATCCCCTATGGGGCTATGGGCCTATTGTGCGACACGGATATTCCGCATGTGAAATAGTATTCCTTGAACTCATAAAATATGGGATGGATTCTCATCTAACTGAAAAGTGTGGTAGTTACACAAACACAACCTACACTTTTCCACTTTTTGGGATCAGATGTGGGGGCCCAGATCACTCTAAAACTGTTGCATGTCACCTTGAAGAGTTTTTTTCTATTATTTCATATATTAATTTCAGTATCATCGAGATGTGTGAAGCGTGTGTATTACATAAATACAACAGTTCTAACTAAATTACACTCTTGAACAAGCTATATATGCATTAAAGATTCATGAAGAAAATATCTGGTATTTCCATTATCCCCAAGAATCTTTACATCAATGTCAGTCAATCACAACATTTAACAGTAAAGTGATGAAGCCAATCAGTATATTGACGATTTTCATCGGCTCCAGAGTTTCTCGACACATAGCTAAAATAGCATAATAAGTTTCCTGTCATATCTGGTCACAATGCTTATTTCAGTGTTCACAAATTTGTGATTACAACTAATTTAACACTAATGTGTGTCCATTTGAAGAGTCCAGAAATTATCAATAATAGCCATCAAGGAGAATAGAATTAAGTATTTCCAAGAATTTCAACAGTTAGCACCCGTTTTTCTTATTTGCCAAAATTCAAGTATCAGGAGATAACATTCTGTCAATCGTAAAACTGCGCTTTGATGTTATACAACAGGAATTGCATGCATAAACTATTTATAGTGGCGGTTATGTGACTTATAGTTACATGTGTATATTCATTAGGACTGTTATGTGTAGCTTATTCCAGCCTGAGAGCCTAATTTTAATGAGAACTGATTATACACATGTGTATCCAGGTGATATACACATGTAAAACTTGATCGTTCTTTTGTATTGACAAAACGCAACAGGTGTATCCTCATGTCATGGCTGATTGTCATCTGTATCAGTTGATAGCACATGCATGTCATGAACATCTGATTAGAATCAGGGACATTTTCATTGACTTTATAAGCTCTTTGTAACTATACCAGAAATAAAAAATTCTGAATGCAAAACATTATGGGCGCAGTGCATGTTCAGCTGAAGTTAGATTGAGATAAAAATAATATTATTCATCCTGACCTGAGGTGTGGGGATGGAAAGATCTCACCCCGAGAGGCAAGATATTTCGGCCGATTGTCCGGACCCAATAGCTGGTCCGGAAGATGAGATTTTTCTATGCCCACATCCCAGGTCATGGATTATTTTTCTCCCAAACCCAAGAGCCACATACTCAATGTTTTGTCTTATACCCAATTTTGGCACATTTCAATAGTTTCATAACGGTACATCAGGGGAGAAATCTGATGTCACATTTATGATTTTATTTGATGATTTTGGTATATACTGGAAAAGCAAAGCACGATACCCACACAAGCTTGGTTAATTGGTTTGAGTGAAATATACATGGCTAGTGAAAACGACATGGCTATGTCATCATTGTTCCTAGCATGAATTAAAACACATCTAGTCATATATTTAGACTGCCAGTCATTGTTAAATTTTCGGAATGACGTGTGGTACCATGTCATTGACCAATATGGTACTAAAGGTGTCCTCTACCTGGACCAATTACCTCGTTTGCAGCTGTTGTCCACAATTCTGGGATCTCCAAGAGATCTCGCTCTACTATCAGATGTCAGATCACTGACAACAATTGAGTCGCTTGCTGGTTATGTCGGTCCCATTTATGTGGAAACAGTTTTCTTTTGATAATGGTGATTGGTGATGCTGTTCAATTGCCCTTATACATTTACTTGTTGGCGAATCTGTACCCTGCGTAATTCAACCCCAGAGAATAGCGACACAAGGGGAGAGAGGTACGACTGTTGTCACTCCCGGGCAGCGCATCGGTGAGTTGGTTGAATGGTTAAATATAGAATATCCATACAGTTTTATGAGATACAAGGTTTGTTTTCGCGAGTATGATTCAGCAAATGCCAAATGGGGAACCAAGCTTTAGCAAGGTCCCCATTTGGTGAATTATATATACGAGTGAAAATAAGCCTTGTATCTCGTTAAACTATATGGGTATTATTTTTATCCATTGCCAAATTTTAAATATCATAATGAAATTATGTCAGCCTCTGTGCAATTGTTGGCAAAAAAGTATGTTTTCCTTGTAAACATTAAGGCAATTTGGTAAATAATATTTTTTTCACTGCATATAACAACTAGAGTGGTGTGTTTTACCTCAAGTGGACTACACAAAATTATATATAATTATCTTTCGGCTAATGGCTATGCGAGGTGCGAGGGCTGTTGTGACTCTACTCGACTGAAATGGTATGAAATAGGCTATAATACTATTTCGGATGCCACGCACCTGGTGTTTCGATGCTCTTAATGAATGATACAGGAGAGTGGCTCCGCCCAGTGGTGACAAGGGATACTAATCCATGCCCGCAATGTTCTCTGGGTTGAAGACTGATATCATGTCCGAAGGGTGCTTACGTCTTTTTTATTGTCGGTTAAAGTTAAAAAACAATATTTTGAACATGTACATGTATGTTCTTTGGAATTGTTTATAGCGTCTTGTGTAGTCCACAACCGCATATAAACGACACAACCATTAGTTCATGCACTCCCATTAGTATTGCAAAGCCAACAAAGTGAACTTTTCTGTTTATATATAAATATCTTTGAACAAATAAATATCTCTAAAATAGATCAAAATGTCCCAATACATTTTTTGGAATAGAATAAAGACCCAGTATCTGGGATAAACAGCAGCTGCAATATAACTCCGGATAAATTTACATCTATTAAGTGGATAATAAATGCTCTTTAGTGCTGATTAGTAGTGCATTTTTAAATAATTTGATGCCCACAGCATCAATCACATGATATTAACCATGCATTATTTTACTTTTGTGCAATTTTTCCCACTTCTTCTGAACTGATAAAAAACTCTCTTTATTTGTCACATTATTTTTTTTGCCCCCCCCCCCACTTCATTTGAGGGGCAAAGGCGCTTTTACCCGCAATTTTCCTACATATTTTCTAATGTGATAAGGAACGCTCTTTATTGCGTCCTCAAGACGTCAACAACCTCGATGAAATGACACTGCCACAGTGTGATATTGTTGTCAATAATTTGATGCCCACAGCACCTATCCCATGACATTAACCATGCATTATTTTACATTTGTGCAATTTTCCCCACATATCTTTTGAATTGATAAGAAGCGCTCTTTATTGGTTATATAATTTTTGGAAATCCCCCACCCCTTAGTCATCTGGGGGTCAAAGGCATTGTTACCCGCAATTTTTCTACATATTTTCTAATGTGATAAGGAACGCTCTTTGTTGCTCATTTTGCTTTAAGAGTGATTTCAACAGAATCTACGAAATGACACTCCATTTCAGTTTATTGCTGTTTTTAAAATTTGACGACCCAGATTGCAACCCTTTTGGGTACATTATCAATTATTTAGATAAAATAAGTTTCAGTGTCTGATGTCTGATAAGATTCCCTTGGTCAAATTTTCACGAAATTTACATTGTTTTTTTTTGTGTGTAGGCTAATGTACTTATTCCTGGTAAGAGGCCTTGTGTTGCAATTTATTTTAAGCTAAAAGCACAAATGCTCTGAACTATATATATTTGTTTATTTTGAATAAATATTGAAATTATTTTCTCCATTGTCATATTTTGTGGTCCACATGTCATTAATATCTTTAGAGGCAATATTATCCACTAAAAGTTGATTAAATAGCTACTTTGAGTGATTAGATTGGACCCCTTTGAATACCTATTAAAATAGCTAGAACAACCACTCGAGGTAGAATAATTTCCCACCAATAGTAGTTATCAGATTAACTACCCACAGGTAGCAAAAATTCCAACCACTCGCAGGTAGTAAATTTAAATACTGGGTAGTTCGTATTCATCCCACTACCTAAAGTAGTTAAAAATTAGCCTACCGTTGGGTAGTTAAAATAGCCCCAATAGGTAGTTATTTCAACTACTGAAGGTAGTTATTTTAACTACCAAAGGTATTTAATTTTTTAACTACCCACCAAATAGTAAAATTAACCTCCCAATGTAGCGGGATGAATACGAACTACCAAAAGTAGTAAAAATTAACTACTTTTGGGGTTAATTTAGCAACTTTTTATTTAGTGTGCACCCAGTTCATTTTCCGTGAGTGAAATGCATCGCGTTAATTATGTTTTGTTCGATCTATAAATTTAGAAACACGTGAGCAACTGGCGATGGTAGTGACACGCGGGCTTACTCTATTTATGACGAAATGTACACATATATTTTTGCAAATTATACCTTATATGGAACCCAGTTGTAACTTGTATGTGCGCTAATTTCCATTTTTAACACGTATCAACTAACAAGGAGTATAGTTGGTCCTGAATGGCGTGCAAACTTTTCATCGAAGCGGCAGGATGCGGCGATATTTTATTGCAGTTCAGTGCATAATTAACAAGGATATTCTCCGTCAACAAACATGCCGATACTACGCAATGACTCATGTCGTATAAATGCACGCAAATTGTGATTATAACCGACTACAAACCTTCTCCACGTGCAGTGTATAAGTATTTATATGGTACCGATGTATTTGCAGTGTGATAGAATGTATGCTCGATATACTTATGCAAAGAATAATGACTGTGTGAAGTCGTTGAAACCAAATAATCAGACACTTCACGAGGTCATTAGCTGACTTACAACCCACATATCCATTTTTTGCCTGTCCATTTTATGTTTGTTGTTGGGTGCGTTTCAATAGTTATTTTAGAGAAGACTCGATTACTCATCTTGAAACCCATAATTATCGTTCTTCACATTATATTATTCGTAGATATATTGATTGATTGATTGATTTATTGCATAAGTCATAAACAGTGAAACAAGCAAAACGTATATACACTATGTACACAACTTTGAATATCACATTAATCATTGTTCATTTCATATACACAGCAGTAATTAAATTAGATTACACAATAATAGGCGATAAACTTAACAAGTATGATAATTACATGTGTTCACCCATAACAATAAATGATTTCGATTATATAGTATAAGACACCTTCTTAAAGGCACACCTTAGGAATATGCATAGTCTTTTTATGAGGCTTATATTTTGAAGAGATAGGAGACCATGGAATTTCTCTCTCGTATGGTTCTTCCAAAAGTACTCAGGGATATATTGTTTTATGATTTCATCCAAATGACTGCATATAATAACTAAATGGTATTCGTCTCCTAGATATTTTCCACATATGGTGCATATCCTATTGTCATTATCATTCTGAGATCTCTTCCATCTTGCGCACTCTATAGGCAGTTTATGATTTGCAGTTCTGAGCTTCAAGATGTATATCGATAGATTAGACGGCAACATCTTCAAGTAATTTGGGTAACCGTAGTCAGTTTTAATAAAACTATAAAATTGGGCCCTCGATGAAGCAGATGTGTTTATGTCAACGAGTAGTGCGTCCCAATGACATTGTTTGAGAACAGTTTTTGCATTTCTCAGTTCAATAGCGATCAGGGCCGTCTGGGTGATCCACTTTGATTGCAATTTCAAATCATAAAGAGCATTTTTGACAAAACATAACCATTTGGAGTTATTTTTGTCTGCTGTCTGTGATTTCATCTCATGAGTCTGATAAATTAAGGTATAAATATTCTTAGCTAGCTCAGAGCCGTTACTCGATACGAGCTTTGACCAATATGTCAGAGCTCGGCATGTTATTTCTATAGAGACGGGGTGTCGTGCGAATTCTGCATAAACTATGTAATTGGGGGTACCCATTTTGATGGACGCAACCATCTTACAAAATTTTAGATGTAGTGTCTCTACACTTTGAATACGTTCAAAAAACCATATCTCACTCCCATACAGTAAAATAGGTAAAATCATCTTATCAAATAAATCAAGCATAATATCAATGGGTAAGTTTAGTTTTCGGACCTTATTAAGCAGTCCGTACATGGCTCTCGTTGCAGAATTAACTGTTTTCTTTATGTTCTGGCAGAAGCGACCATTATAAAATAATTGAATTCTTTAACTATTTCTAGAACACAGCCTCTATACATGAATGTGGGAAGATTTTTTGACCACTTCTTCGTGAAAATCATTAATTTGGTCTTTTTTGTATTGACTTGAAGTTTCCAAGCTTCTGCGTAATCGGCAAAGGCGAGGAGAGCCCTATGCATATTATCTTCGTCGTCAGAAAATAGAACTGTATCATCGGCATATAAAAGACATAACAATTTAATAAAGCGCTGGTGTTTCCAAATTTCCTTCTTGATTTTAGTCGATTAAAAGTACTAAAATATTTCGTAAAGTAGAAGTTTTGCAATGTGTGATACACTTAATGGCTTTTTCTGGATATGTTCAGATTATCTGAACACCGTGAAAATGACAACTTTAACAAAAATAACGGTACTTTTTCTTAACAGCATCAGATATCCCTAACAGCGTTACGGCAATTTAGCAGGACCCACCAGCATCATAGCACATTAACGGGACCCACCAGCGTCATAGCACATTAACAGGACCCACCAGCGTCATATCACGTTAACGGGACCCACCAGCGTCATATCAACATGACATACCAGCGTATTAGCACATTAACAGGACCCACCAGCGTCATATCACGTTAACATGACATACCAGCGTCATAGCACATTAACAGGACCACTTGAACAGGTTTTGATATATTTTCGTTTATCTTGATTTAATTTAGAAAGACATTAACAAGGAACACTCTTTATTGTTCTATGCCATTCAGAACTTTCCGAATTCGATTACTTGAATTAGTCGTTCTGTGGCATATGAATTTTAAATGTTTTACCGACATCTTATACAGATGGTTTTATATTTATGATGCCCACATCTCCCGTCAGACTCTTTTAGAACTGGATAAGGCGACTTAGCTACCGAACCAGATACTCATAATGACAAACTCTGAGTGGCGTGGTGCATATGGCTTTTCAGTATTATGAATGACTCGACTGTTCCTCTTTAACCCATTGATTATTGATTCTCCCATTTATTTCTAAACATATACCTTGAAATTGTCTATGCTGTATGTATACAGTTATTCTGGTGACATCAGCCATTGTAAATATATCAAATATAGCTTCATGGGTCCCCTTTCATGTGTATGTGTGTTCATATAATTAGCTCAACCGACATTCAGCCCATGGCTGTTTGTTGAAATTATTATCTGAACATCAATACAAGTGAATGAATGATAACTCTTCTATTACGTGATCATAGTTTTGATGAAACTTAAATCCTCAATGCATAATGTGACAGACAATAATTATCAAACTGTGTAGTTTGAAGAGGATCAAACTTGTTATCTGTCTAGTGGGATTTAATCCAGTAAAAAGACCGTGTGATGTGTTCACCTTTACTACTGTGTATAATATGACTGTAACTAAACAATGATAATACAACATGTACAAATGTAGCTGAAAATCCCATCCGTCAGTTACGAGTAATGCTAATTGTGACCATTCTAACATATGAATCGGGCATGCGTCGTGGGATTTAATCCAGTAAAAAGACTGTGTTATGTGCTCTCCTTTCACTGACTGGTACGCTGTCGGATCGGGAGCCGACATAAATGGCTGACCCGTGTACATGCATGGGTGACTATGTGCACGTTAAAGAACCCGGCTGTATGTTAGAGTAGCCCACCAAAGCACCGACCACAGTCGAGACCTGGACCCTGTATGTAATACCCGAAAGGGGAGTTGACAGGTAATTCTAGATAGATAGATATATATATATGGTTGTAACTAAAAAAAACGACTGCATGTAGCAGAAAAGCCCATCCGTCAGTTACGAGTAATGCTAATTGTGACCATTCTAACATATGAATCGGCATGCCCATGATGCCCTTTTAAGGCATAAAGGAAGAAAACTACATGTATCACAGTTATAACTCAAATTTATGTACATGTAAAATTAAAAAATCTTTATGGCATACTTTGTGGTAGCATCTAAGGCGTGAAATTGTCCAGTCACTTGGAAACACAGTTTTTGTTTTAACATGTGAATGCGTACATCACGACAATATATCAGTAACACTAACAGCTATAGTTGGGATTGAAACTTTCAAAACAACAGAAAAGCCAGTAGTAACTATGTGTGATGACTTGGCGACATCGTTCTTCTATAGTCCCACATGTTTCGATAAAATTTAATAGCATAATACATCAAACTGTGTATACTAGTGTCAGCCAAGGATAGTTTGATAAGAACATCCAACCAGTCGTGGACTCCCGGTCCGTAAATTGTCGTAATAACTGGGCGAAAGTTGACAATGTCTCATATACACAAGTTTCAATTAATATTGACGAACATGTGATGAATCGTTCCGTGTAATTGTAATAGTTGTACTCGTACGTTGGAATTGTATAGATATCTGATCATCTGTCACTGCGCGGCATCAGTTCATTGTTTACCATGTTGTTGTTGTTGTTGTTGTTGACATCGAAGTTCTTGTGAACTACTCTGGTGCGTACGGTATATCATCTCGTGTAGATGTACATGTATGTGCTTAAAAACTATCAGAACACTGTGAATTTGACTGAATGGTTAAGTTAAAAAAAAGGCAGCACTGCCAGCATTTTAATAGTAATTTTAATACCTACTACTCCCAAAGACAAACACTATGAACCTATGCGTGACAGGAGAAGATTCTTTTACAACAGGAACGAATCTCCTATGATAACCACACGACATGTTCTCGAAGGAGTACTAGATAACGTTGACATGAAAAAGATAGCAAATTATATAACGAACAGAGGTGTAAAATTTTCTATAATTCGCATAATGAGCAGTGCAACTGGTCATGCAACTCTCAGAGTAAACATTTCAAATGATAGTTCGTCCAAAGTGAATGCTCCTAATTTCTGGCCGAAAGGTGTTACATGCAGACAATGGGAACCAAGCCCTTACACGGCGAACCAAAGTTATCGCGCATAAACACGGCGGTCTTAATTGTATTGCCTACATTATAATAACTTACTGTATTGCACTCACTCAATTGAATATGCTGTCGTTCCTTACATGGAATATGACAGGCGCATTGTCGACATCTAATTATTTACACTTGATGTTAGATCAACACCATGTCGATATATGTGGGATATCTGAACATTGGCTTGGGGAAAAAGATTTATTCCTGCTAGACAATATTCATGTCAACTTCGAGTCTCATGCTGTAAGTGACTATACTATGCGTTTGCCTTTCCAGAGAGGTCGTCCCAGAGGCGGCGTAGCACTTATTTGGAACAAGTCAAAGTTTAATGGACGTATCAACAAACTTGCTATTGAAGACGATCGTATAATTGGTATTCAATTGAAATTATCTGCTCTCAGCTTTATATATGTATTCCAAGTTTATCTACCGACAACTAACAACTCTGTTCAATATTACCGAGAATATATGGACAAACTGTCAGAAAAATCATTCTGATGGGCGATTTCAACGCTGACCTTTCTAGGCATGATGCAAGATCAATGCCTTCAAATCGTTCTTGGAGAAAAAAACATTAATCTCTGTCAATGAGATTGCATCACACATATATATTCCGACATTTGTCCCGGCTACGGGCCAAGCTTGCTCGGCGATTGACCATATTATTATACCTCGAAATGATAAGCATAACATAGTATCCTATCATGTTTTTGATGATGACTCAGCCAATGTATCTATCCACCGTCCTCTCATTGTCATGATCGACATGCAGTTCTCCCGTCGCGATTTCAAAAATGTGCACAAATCGCCAATTAGTACAACTGGAAAAAATTCCAAGATGACTGCAATGTCAAATCATCGTATGTAGAGCGACTAGAAACATATCTACCTCCCTTGAATACAAACCAATTGCTCTCATCCGATATTGATAAGTTATATAATTCAATAGTCACTGCGATAAATAGAGCAGCAAGAGAAATAATCCCATCCAAGTCATTCAAAAGCCACCTGAGACCCTTTTGGAATGCCACGCTGACTGCGCTGCACCGTGAAATGACTAATGCCAGAACCAACTGGATTCAGCATGGTCGACCCGCGGATCACAGCAACGCAGTGTACATGGTATACAAACGGACCAAATGTGATTTCCGAAGAGAATATCGTAAATGCTCTCAAAATTTTCTTGACGATTGCATGAATGAGATAGATACCTATGCAGAAATAGATCAAGCTGCATTCTTCAGACTCCTCAATGCAAAACGCGCGCGTTTAGGTACTAAGTCACAATCATATTTTGTATCAAACGGTCGTGTTGTCAGAGATGATGAAGAAATCTCAAAAGAATGGATACAATACTATGAGTCAATATATTCAACACAATTAAGTGATACCTCATTTGATCAAGATCACTATACTAGTGTGTCTGAAATCGTTGGAGCAGAACTTTCGGGCACAACTACGTCAAAAATCGATGATCTTTTGTGCTATCCGGTCTCCAAATCAGAAATATTATCTGAATACAAAACGCTCAGCAGAAACAAAGCTTCCGGACATGATGCTCTAAACTACGAACATTTTATCTTCGGAGGCGAAAAACTAGCCGAATCCCTCGCTCACCTATTTTCAAAAATGCTCGAATCATGTCACGTTCCTCGAAACGCAAAACTTGGCATTATATTTTCACTGTATAAAGGCGCTCCGAAACCTAAAGAGTCATTTGACAGTTACAGGGCAATAACTCTACTTCCAGTTCTCTACAAATTATTTGAACGGGTTATACTATCACGCTTGAAACAAAACGTTCCATATTCTATTGCGGTTCACCCCCTGCAAAATGTGTTCCAGCAGAATATTAGTTGCATGGCAACATCATATTTGGTGCAAGAATGTGTCTCATATACATCACAGAACCACAGCAAATTATTTGCATGTTTCTTGGATGTATGGAAGGCATTTGATACCGTATGGATAAATGGCCTACTGTTCAAACTCATTCAACGTAATATCCAGGGGAAAAGTCTTAGAATAATTCATAATCTCCTAACTGGAATGAAATGTTCACTTATATACAACGGATATCAATCAAAATGGATTGACGTACTTCATGGAGCCCGACAGGGGGGTACCCTCTCCCCGATTGTTTACACCATCTACATTGATTAGTTACTGTGGGATCTTGAGCGGGCGGCATGTGGTCTGAAAATAGGTGGCATTAATTTATGTTCACCAACTCATGCAGATGATATGTTGTTAATGTCGTTAACTCCAACTGGGTTACAATCACTCTGCTCAATTTGCAGTTCATACAGCTCTATTTGGCGCTACAAATACAACGCATCAAAGAGTTACACAATAGTCTTCAATGAATCAAAAGCCGACCACTCTGGATCTCACAGGAAATGGACTCTTGGTCGAAACGAAATGACCGAAGTTACCTCCGTCACTCACTTAGGCATTCCTATAGATAAATTCAAATTCGCGTCATCCCTAGTAGATGAGGTATGCACCAAGATAAGAGGAACATTTTTTATGTTGTCAAATGCAGGTATGTACGCAGGCGGCCTAACACCTGTGACCTCAGTAAAGCTTTACAAGTCTATTGTATTACCAAGAGGTCTATATGGAACAGAACTCATCACTGATATCACTAATACTGATAAGCTTAAACTTGAACGCATTCACCGATTTTGCTTAAAACGTATTGAGGGTTTGCATCCCCAGACCCGCACGGCTATGGTAGAGGGGTTGCTTGGTATCCAGTCACTCAGTTACTTCATAACCAAACGCAGGCTGTCTTTGTATCGCTCATTATGCAATATGAGTAGTGACAAGGCTACGAAGCAACTTTTTTACTATCGCACATCTGAATCTCACTTCGCACAGGGGAGTCCTTTCATTAGAAAAGTTGAATCAGACCTTAAGGATCTGACGATTGCTCACTTGTATGAGGAATTTTCATCAGAAGCAAAAGTAGCTAATAAACACCAATGGAAGTCCCTGGTCAACAACGCAATAATGTCCAATTCTAGAAACGAATGGCAACACCTTGTAGCAACACAGAGTGACTTCGGTCGTTTCGCTACCGTCCAAACAAACCTGCACATGTCCCACCTTTGGAAAGCATGCCACAAATACCCCAGACACAAGAAATTTTACTTTCTCATTGTGCAATTACTATGCATGTTGAAATTCGTTGAGGACGTTGTGTGCATAAGATGTGGGGCAATTTATAATGATACCGTGAATCATGTTTTTTCACGACTGTTCTTCTCTGGTAGACTCAAGAAATGACACATGGTATCGTTTCCTCTCACATTTCCACATAGACTGTTATATGTGCATTGATAATCTCCAGGTGGACAAATAAAATGCTCATGTTCATTGGGTATATCCCAAATTCTCTTCATGGCATCGCTGATGATGTCCTGGAGATTGTCGATTTTATGGTGAGAGAAGCCGCTCATATCTGGTACCTTTGGATGTTCGGGGATAATAGACATTAGTTCATTATAATGTTCCCCATATTTCATTCCTTCTCTAACCATCACTGCGTTGATATTTTCCATCGTGTAATCTTGTACGTGTATATGCGCATGTTTACGGTTTTCAGGCCACAATATATGTGTGTGTCCAATTATATTAATGTCTTGTGTCTCTGTGTTTGTACATAATTGTTTGTGCATGAAATATTTGTTTAATTCCTTATTTATATTCTACGTATTTTGCTTTATTATATATTGACTCTTCAGAAATGGAGGAATAAAAGATATATATAATAGGTGCTACATGTATGTTGTTGTTGTCACTAGTGCTTGACATCGAAGCTCCTGTGAATTACTCTAGCACGTGTAGCTGTATCATGTTGTGTCAGTAAATGTATCTGTGTTTTGATAGTCACAGCCCTGTCAATTTCAACATGAACACTGAGACGAATGAAAACAAGACATAGCCCAATTATACTCGTGTCCTGGACAGCTCGAAATGACAGCATCGAAGACAAATCAGTTGTCACAATTTAGTGTTAAATATCAATGATTAAGCCGGTTTTCGTAGATTTAGAACTTGTCCGTTCACATAGGAACAGTTTTAATATTATTCCACAATGTATACGTCACATTTTCCCAAAAATAAACAATTGTGCGTTCATTTTACACCACCTGCACTGTTATATGTGCATTGATAATCTCCCGGTGGACAAATAAAATGCTCATGTTCATTGGGTATATCCCAAATTCTCTCCATGGCATCGCTGATGATGTCCTGGAGATTGTCGATTTTATGGTGAGAGAAGCCGCTCATATCTGGTACCTTTGGATGTTCGGGGATAATAGACATTAGTTCATTATAATGTTCCCCATATTTCATTCCTTCTCTAACCATCACTGCGTTGATATTTTCCATCGTGTAATCTTGTACGTGTATATGCGCATGTTTACGGTTTTCAGGCCACAATATATGTGTGTGTCCAATTATATTAATGTCTTGTGTCTCTGTGTTTGTACATAATTGTTTGTGCATGAAATATTTGTTTAATTCCTTATTTATATTCTACGTATTTTGCTTTATTATATATTGACTCTTCAGAAATGGAGGAATAAAAGATATATATAATAGGTGCTACATGTATGTTGTTGTTGTCACTAGTGCTTGACATCGAAGCTCCTGTGAATTACTCTAGCACGTGTAGCTGTATCATGTTGTGTCAGTAAATGTATCTGTGTTTTGATAGTCACAGCCCTGTCAATTTCAACATGAACACTGAGACGAATGAAAACAAGACATAGCCCAATTATACTCGTGTCCTGGACAGCTCGAAATGACAGCATCGAAGACAAATCAGTTGTCACAATTTAGTGTTAAATATCAATGATTAAGCCGGTTTTCGTAGATTTAGAACTTGTCCGTTCACATAGGAACAGTTTTAATATTATTCCACAATGTATACGTCACATTTTCCCAAAAATAAACAATTGTGCGTTCAGCGAAGCGATGACATTAACAAGACATTCGTGAGTGATCAAGATAACCGCTCTAGCTCCGCTCATGAAAATAGCGTAATTTAATTACGGACGCAAGACAAGACTGATCTGTGCATTTGCACATAATTAATATACCGGATCATTGCAAGGAATACAGACAATTAGTAATAAATATTAAATATCAGCAAAGTCAGATTCAATCATATTGTATGGATTCACTGCCGTACATAATTTGATCGCCGATAAATATATTGTTGAATTTTTGACATCATGAACTTGGAAACACGCACATTTTTAAATTTGACCATTTCCTGTGCGCACAAAACAAAGGTGATTCACCGTACAACTGATGAAACGGTATCGGACCGTCGGATTACGACGGTCCGACAACGTCAAGGATTTTCTAAGAGTATATAAATCCCAGAAATATCATTTCAGAACAAAATATTAACACCATAATAGTTATCTTCCCGGTGCATAAAAATGCCAGATTTGCGATCGAAAACTCGGAAGGTTTGTGCTAATTGTTAGCGAGTTCTTGACATTGTATTTTTTATTGCGTGCACACGCATCGCAATTTTCAAAATATATAAATCAAAACATGAAGCCCATTGAGCAACTTTGAATGAACAGGATGGTGTATGGTGCACGATGAGATATGTTAGATATATAATATGTTTACTTTTCCCGTAGTATGCACAATCAAGGTTATAAAATCCATTTGTTTAAAATTATTTGTTCACATTGAGAAGGGAGTGCACATTTTGGGCAGCTTTATTTGTGTTCTTCGTCTCATTTTTCAAAAATGGCAATTTAAATTGCTATGCATGAGTAACGTAACTAACTGATTGATTATGATATAGATACCAACACATAGCTTGTAACCAACAGATAACCGACAAGCCACTTAATTTGTTTCTGGTTACAAAGCGTCGAACCGGACATCAAAAGCGGAACCGGATTGTGCATGAGGCATTCAGGATGGGTTTACATTGGTGTAGATCTGTATACAGAACTGTGCGAAGTTTTGAATCGCAGATTACTGTGATAACAAACATGCTTTCTGATAGTGAATGCGCGCTCATCAGTACTCAGGTCATGGACAATTCACCACGCGTCTCGTCAGTTTAGGTCAGACAAAAAATGGAATTATGTACTATATATATATATCAGCGGACCAAACATATTTAGTCTATGCCGACCAGGGACGTGCCTATAGGGTCCACGTTGGGGGAATCCACATTGGAATTTCCAACTGCACCCCTCCCATTGAACCAGACGAGCTTTAAACTACAAGAACAATTTCAACATATATATTGCTGGTGTGATATTTCCAACAAATTTTGTGTCAGGTATGAAATTTCCAACTGTTACATAGAATTACCAAATTTCGGGGTGCCACATCCCTGATTACTCATCGGTATCTTTGTCCATATATTCAGCCGAGTAGAGCCGAGAAGAGCCGAGTAGAGCCGAATAGAGCCCAGAAGCAGCAAACACGACGCACAATTTCAGACAGCGTTGACGCCGTATCAAAACATGTCACTCCGCTATTCCTGGCTTCTGGTTGCGAACCGACTTTCTGATTTCTTATTCAACAATATGTAAAAACGTCCCATTTGTCTGCTCGGCCATATACCAAGTACCTGGACTTAAATGTGATCACCTTCACGAACCATCTAATTCCATGGAATAGCTTGAATACGTGTGTTGAACAAACGAAGATTAAGCACATATACACCAAGCCCCAGTAACGATTAATCAAATCCGATATGCCTGTTGCAATGCCACGGTGTCGAACGTGACTTACCACGGATTCGATTTTTGCTCACACGAACGAATACCGTTTTATTTCTGTGTATTTCTATATATACCTGTCTAAACTAGTATGCGCGTTGAACTGTACACAGATTTACACCAATGTAAACTATATAATAATTTATGTGTTATATCACATCAGACGCTCTTTATAACATTTTCATGGGAATTTGCACTAATAATGACCACTCTTTATAACATGTTCATAGGAATTTGCAGTAATAATAACCAATTGTTTTTAGAGTTATCCATCTTCATCTGCAAGACCGTCAGTTTGACCACGTGTTTTTGTGCCACTTATTATTGCAGATCTCGAGATATAAGAAGCTGCAAAAATCGATATCTGATCACTCTGAGCTTTGATAGGTGGGTTCCTCGACTCGAATTAAATACTTTTTACTCCCGAAGCCAAAGAAATAGTAATTTAGGAGCGTCTGGTCGGATTGAGTGCCTTTAAATTAATATCATGTTCTTAATGTTTAGAAATGTTCATAGCATGTTGATACTTTGATCTTTCGACTATGACTGGAATGGCACCACAATGATACGTTTTCTGATCAGTATGCCAGGGCATACGGTCGGTATATTTTGCGTTTTACATCATTTTTGACGGACAAGAATTACACTCCCACGATGAATCGATGGCGTGTTGGCGAACTGGCGTCATTTCGGATTCCGTTCCACCAAAAAAACGCAGAAATCCCGAGGTGTGGTTTGAAATCACCTGGTCCATTGAATATTCTGCATTTTACACCACTAGTTCGTTGATCGTATTGCATGCATTGAGATTGTTACCGCTTGGTGATATAACAAAATAGTGTCTATCAGAATGACGGATACAAAAGAATAAACGCTCTTTATTTTTTCAAACAAATCGTACATTGGATTTAAGCTCTTTAAACTTAGATCGATTTAATTTATTAAACATGCCTATCGTGGGAAGACTACGATGACATGTGTCGCAGAAATGGGGTCTTTTGTAGTTTTATTCAACAAGACAAACACAAACAATTCGTGGGTGCGGTTTGAAACCCCACCTTAACGCTCCTACGATGAGTCAATGGCGTGTTCTTTCGGCATATATATGTCGTATGGTATATCGCCGAATTGACCTCAATTGTATTTTCATTCTACCGAAAAACGCAACAAATTCTAGGTGGTATTTGAAACCTCTGGATCCAACGGTCGACTTTCGGTCAGTACATTCTGCGTTGTATACCATATTTCGGCCAAGAATTAAGCTCCAAAAATGAATCGATGGCGTGTTCGTTCTATGTATATGTCATGCGGTATAGCAACATGTCTGGAATAATTTGGACTTCCGTTCAACCGAAAAGACGTAGCAACCCCGATGTGCGGTATGAAACGGAAGTGTCTATATACCATCGGATGGCAAATAGCGATTCTACCGATATGCGCTATTTACCATCCGATGGTATTTAAAAAAAAAACAAATATCATATCATCACAATACACTCATATAATGACAATTACTACCCACCTTCTTGGTAAATGGGCCCAGTTGACCCTCGGTTGACCACCTACAGATATCCTGGGGGGATGGTACGTAAAAAATGACCAATTTTGAAGGAAATTTCGTATAGTTTGAGTATTTAGTGGCATAAGCTGTCGCTTTATGTCCACATAATCACCATTCCTAACCGCCTTACAGAAAACCCGGACCAGTTGACCCTCGGTTGACCACCTACAGATATCCTGGGGGGATGGTACGCAAAAAATGACCAATTTTGAAGGAAATTTCGTATAGTTTGAGTATTTAGTGGCATAAGCTGTCGCTTTATGTCCACATAATCACCATTCCTAACCGCCTTACAGAAAACCCGGACCAGTTGACCCTCGGTTGACCACCTACAGATATCCTGGGGGGATGGTACGCAAAAAATGACAATTTTGAAGGAAATTTCGTATAGTTTGAGTATTTAGTGGCATAAGCTGTCGCTTTATGTCCACATAATCACAATTCCTAACCGCCTTACAGAAAACCCGGACCAGTTGACCATCGGTTGACCACCTACAGATATCCTGGGGGGATGGTACGCAAAAAATGACCAATTTTGAAGGAAATTTCGTATAGTTTGAGTATTTAGTGGCATAAGCTGTCGCTTTATGTCTACATAATCACCATTCCTAACCGCCTTACAGAAAACCCGGACCAGTTGACCCTCGGTTGACCACCTACAGATATCCTGGGGGGATGGTACGTAAAAAATGACCAATTTTGAAGGAAATTTCGTATAGTTTGAGTATTCAGTGGCATAAGCTGTCGCTTTATGTCCACATAATCACCATTCGTAACCGCCTTACAGAAAACCCGGACCAGTTGACCCTCGGTTGACCACCTACAGATATCCTGGGGGGATGGTACGTAAAAAATGACCAATTTTGAAGGAAATTTCGTATAGTTTGAGTATTTAGTGGCATAAGCTGTCGCTTTATGTCCACATAATCACCATTCCTAACCGCCTTACAGAAAACCCGGACCAGTTGACCCTCGGTTGACCACCTACAGATATCCTGGGGGGGATGGTACGCAAAAAATGACCAATTTTGAAGGAAATTTCGTATAGTTTGAGTATTTAGTGGCATAAGCTGTCGCTTTATGTCCACATAATCACCTTTCCTAACCGCCTTACAGAAAACCCGGACCAGTTGACCCTCGGTTGACCACCTACAGATATCCTGGGGGGATGGTACGCAAAAAATGACCAATTTTGAAAGAAATTTCGTATAGTTTGAGTATTTAGTGGCAAAAGCTGTCGCTTTATGTCCACATAATCACCATTCCTAACCGCCTTACAGAAAACCCGGACCAGTTGACCCTCGGTTGACCACCTACAGATATCCTGGGGGGATGGTACGTAAAAAATGACCAATTTTGAAGGAAATTTCGTATAGTTTGAGTATTTAGTGGCATAAGCTGTCGCTTTATGTCCACATAATCACCATTCCTAACCGCCTTACAGAAAACCCGGACCAGTTGACCCTCGGTTGACCACCTACAGATATCCTGGGGGGATGGTACGCAAAAAATGACCAATTGTGAAGGAAATTTCGTATAGTTTGAGTATTTAGTGGCATAAGCTGTCGCTTTATGTCCACATAATCACCATTCCTAACCGCCTTACAGAAAACCCGGACCAGTTGACCCTCGGTTGACCACCTACAGATATCCTGGGGGGATGGTACATAAAAAATGACCAATTTTGAAGGAAATTTCGTATAGTTTGAGTATTTAGTGGCATAAGCTGTCGCTTTATGTCCACATAATCACCATTCCTAACCGCCTTACAGAAAACCCGGACCAGTTGACCCTCGGTTGACCACCTACAGATATCCTGGGGGGATGGCACGCAAAAAATTACCAATTTTGAAGGAAATTTCGTATAGTTTGAGTATTTAGTGGCATAAGCTGTCGCTTTATGTCCACATAATCACCATTCCTAACCGCCTTACAGAAAACCCGGACCAGTTGACCCTCGGTTGACCACCTACAGATATCCTGGGGGGATGGTACGTAAAAAATGACCAATTTTGAAGGAAATTTCGTATAGTTTGAGTATTTAGTGGCATAAGCTGTCGCTTTATGTCCACATAATCACCATTCCTAACCGTCTTACAGAAAACCCGGACCAGTTGACCCTCGGTTGACCACCTACAGATATCCTGGGGGGATGGTACGCAAAAAATGACCAATTTTGAAGGAAATTTCGTATAGTTTGAGTATTTAGTGGCATAAGCTGTCGCTTTATGTCCACATAATCACCATTCCTAACCGCCTTACAGAAAACCTGGACCAGTTAACCTTCGGTTGACCACCTTCAGATATCCTGGGGGGATGGTACGTAAAAAATGACCAATTTTGAAGGAAATTTCGTATAGTTTGAGTATTTAGTGGCATAAGCTGTCGCTTTATGTCCACATAATCACCATTCCTAACCGCCTTACAGAAAACCCGGACCAGTTGACCCTCGGTTGACCACCTACAGATATCCTGGGGGGATGGTACATAAAAAATGACCAATTTTGAAGGAAATTTCGTATAGTTTGAGTATTTAGTGGCATAAGCTGTCGCTTTATGTCCATATAATCACCATTCCTAACCGCCTTACAGAAAACCCGGACCAGTTGACCCTCGGTTGACCACCTACAGATATCCTGGGGGGATGGCACGCAAAAAATTACCAATTTTGAAGGAAATTTCGTATAGTTTGAGTATTTAGTGGCATAAGCTGTCGCTTTATGTCCACATAATCACCATTCCTAACCGCCTTACAGAAAACCCGGACCAGTTGACCCTCGGTTGACCACCTACAGATATCCTGGGGGGATGGTACGTAAAAAATGACCAATTTTGAAGGAAATTTCGTATAGTTTGAGTATTTAGTGGCATAAGCTGTCGCTTTATGTCCACATAATCACCATTCCTAACCGTCTTACAGAAAACCCGGACCAGTTGACCCTCGGTTGACCACCTACAGATATCCTGGGGGGATGGTACGCAAAAAATGACCAATTTTGAAGGAAATTTCGTATAGTTTGAGTATTTAGTGGCATAAGCTGTCGCTTTATGTCCACATAATCACCATTCCTAACCGCCTTACAGAAAACCTGGACCAGTTAACCTTCGGTTGACCACCTTCAGATATCCTGGGGGGATGGTACGTAAAAAATGACCAATTTTGAAGGAAATTTCGTATAGTTTGAGTATTTAGTGGCATAAGCTGTCGCTTTATGTCCACATAATCACCATTCCTAACCGCCTTACAGAAAACCCGGACCAGTTGACCCTCGGTTGACCACCTACAGATATCCTGGGGGGATGGTACGCAAAAAATGACCAATTTTGAAGGAAATTTCGTATAGTTTGAGTATTTAGTGGCATAAGCTGTCGCTTTATGTCCACATAATCACCATTCCTAACCGCCTTACAGAAAACCCGGACCAGTTGACCTTCGGTTGACCACCTACATATATCCTGGGGGGATGGTACGTAAAAAATGACCAATTTTGAAGGAAATTTCGTATAGTTTGAGTATTTAGTGGCATAAGCTGTCGCTTTATGTACACATAATCACCATTCCTAACCGCTTTACAGAAAACCCGGACCAGTTGACCCTCAGTTGACCACCTATATATATCCTGGGGGGATGGTACGCAAAAAATGACCAATTTTGAAGGAAATTTCGTATAGTTTGAGTATTTAGTGGCATAAGCTGTCGCTTTATGTACACATAATCACCATTCCTAACCGCCTTACAGAAAACCCGGACCAGTTGATCCTCGGTTGACCACCTACAGATATCCTGGGGGGATGGTACGCAAAAAAAGGTCCGGGTTTTCTGTAAGGCGGTTAGGAATGGTGATTATGTGGACATAAAGCGACAGCTTATGCCACTAAATACTCAAACTATACGAAATTTCCTGTCCGGATTTTCTGTGAGGCGGTTAGGAATGGTGATTATGTGGACATAAAGCGACAGCTTATGCCACTAAATACTCAAACTATACGAAATTTCCTTCAAAATTTGTCATTTTTCACGTACCATCCCCCCAGGATATCTGTAGGAGGTCAACCGAGTGTCAACTGGTCCGGGTTTTCTGCAAGGCGGTTAGGAATGGTGATTATGTGGACATAAAGCGACAACTTATGCCACTAAATACTCAAACTATACGAAATTTCCTTCAAAATTGGTAACTTTTTGCGTACCATCCCCCCAGGATATCTGTAGGTGGTCAACCGATGGTCAACTGGTTCGGGTTTTCTGTAAGGCGGTTAGGAATGGTGATTATGTGGACATAAAGCGACAGCTTATGCCACTAAATACTCAAACTATACGAAATTTCCTTCAAAATTGGTCATTTTTTGAGTACCATCCCCCAGGATATCTGTAGGTGGTCAACCGAGGGTCAACTTGTCCGGGTTTTCTGTAAGGCGGTTAGGAATGGTGATTATGTGGACATAAAGCGACAGCTTATGCCACTAAATACTCAAACTATACGAAATTTCCTTCAAAATTGGTCATTTTTTACGTACCATCCCCCAGGATATCTGTAGGTGGTCAACCGAGGGTCAACTGGTCCGGGTTTTCTGTAAGGCGGTTAGGAATGGTGATTATGTGGACATAATGCGACAGCTTATGCCACTAAATACTCAAACTATACGAAATTTCCTTCAAAATTGGTCATTTTTTGCGTGCCATCCCCCCAGGATATCTGTAGGTGGTCAACCGAGGGTCAACTGGTCCGGGTTTTCTGTAAGGCGGTTAGGAATGGTGATTATGTGGACATAAAGCGACAGCTTATGCCACTAAATACTCAAACTATACGAAATTTCCTTTAAAATTGGTCATTTTTTACGTACCATCCCCCAGGATATCTGTAGGTGGTCAACCGAGGGTCAACTGGTCCGGGTTTTCTGTAAGGCGGTTAGGAATTGTGATTATGTGGACATAAAGCGACAGCTTATGCCACTAAATACTCAAACTATACGAAATTTCCTTCAAAATTGGTCATTTTTTGCGTACCATCCCCCCAGGATATCTGTAGGTGGTCAAGCGAGGGTCAACTTGTCCGGGTTTTCTGTAAGGCGGTTAGGAATGGTGATTATGTGGACATAAAGCGACAGCTTATGCCACTAAATACTAAAACTATACGAAATTTCCTTCAAAATTGGTCATTTTTTACGTACCATCCCCCCAGGATATCTGTAGGTGGTCAACCGAGGGTCAACTGGTCCGGGTTTTCTGTAAGGCGGTTAGGAATGGTGATTATGTGGACATAAAGCGACAGCTTATGCCACTAAATACTCAAACTATACGAAATTTCCTTCAAAATTGGTCATTTTTTACGTGCCATCCCCCCAGGATATCAGTAGGTGGTCAACCGAGGGTCAACTGGTCAGGGTTTTCTGTAAGGCGGTTAGGAATGGTGATTATGTGGACATAAAGCGACAGCTTATGCCACTAAATACTCAAACTATACGAAATTTCCTTCAAAATTGGTCATTTTTTGCGTACCATCCCCCAGGATATCTGTAGGTGGTCAACCGAGGGTAAACTGGTCCGGGTTTTCTGTAAGGTGGTTAGAAATGGTGATTATGTGGACATAAAGCGACAGCTTATTCCACTAAATACTCAAACTATACGAAATTTCCTTCAAAATTGGTAATTTTTTAAGTACCATCCCCTCAGGATATCTGTAGGTGGTCAACCGAGGGTCAACTGGTCCGGGTTTTCTGTAAGGCGGTTAGGAATGGTGATTATGTGGACATAAAGCGACAGCTTATGCCACTAAATACTCAAACTATACGAAATTTCCTTCAAAATTGGTCATTGTTTGCGTACCATCCCCCCAGGATATCTGTAGGTGGTCAACCGAGGGTCAACTGGTCCGGGTTTTCTGTAAGGCGGTTAGGAATGGTGATTATGTGGACATAAAGCGACAGCTTATGCCACTAAATACTCAAACTATACGAAATTTCCTTCAAAATTGGTCATTTTTTACGTACCATCCCCCCAGGATATCTGTAGGTGGTCAACCGAGGGTCAACTGGTCCGGGTTTTCTGTAAGGCGGTTAGGAATGGTGATTATGTGGACATAAAGCGACAGCTTATGCCACTAAATACTCAAACTATACGAAATTTCCTTCAAAATTGGTCATTTTTTGCGTACCATCCCCCCAGGATATCTGTAGGTGGTCAAGCGAGGGTCAACTGGTCCGGGTTTTCTGTAAGGCGGTTAGGAATGGTGATTATGTGGACATAAAGCGACAGCTTATGCCACTAAATACTCAAACTATACGAAATTTCCTTCAAAATTGGTCATTTTTGACGTACCATCCCCCCAGGATATCTGTAGGTGGTCAACCGAGGGTCAACTGGTCCGGGTTTTCTGTAAGGCGGTTAGAAATGGTGATTATGTGGACATAAAGCGACAGCTTATGCCACTAAATACTCAAACTATACGAAATTTCCTTCAAAATTGGTCATTTTTTGCGTACCATCCCCCCAGGATATCTGTAGGTGGTCAACCGAGGGTCAACTGGTCCGTGTTATCTGTAAGGCGGTTAGGAATGGTGATTATGTGGACATAAAGCGACAGCTTATGCCACTAAATACTCAAACTATACGAAATTTCCTTCAAAATTGGTCATTTTTTGCGTACCATCCCCCCAGGATATCTGTATGTGGTCAACCGAGGGTAAACTGGTCCGGGTTTTCTGTAAGGCGGTTAGAAATGGTGATTATGTGGACATAAAGCGACAGCTTATTCCACTAAATACTCAAACTATACGAAATTTCCTTCAAAATTGGTCATTTTTTACGTACCATCCCCCCAGGATATCTGTAGGTGGTCAACCGAGGATCAACTGGTCCGGGTTTTCTGTAAGGCGGTTATGAATGGTGATTATGTGGACATAAAGCGACAGCTTATGCCACTAAATACTCAAACTATACGAAATTTCCTTCAAAATTGGTCATTTTTTTGTGTACCATCCCCCCAGGATATCTGTAGGTGGTCAACCGAGGGTCAACTGATCCGGGTTTTCTGTAAGGCGGTTAGGAATGGTGATTATGTGGACATAAAGCGACAGCTTATGCCACTAAATACTCAAACTATACGAAATTTCCTTCAAAATTGGTCATTTTTTACGTACCATCCCCCCAGGATATCTGTAGGTGGTCAACCGAGGGTCAACTGGTCCGGGTTTTCTGTAAGGCGGTTAGGAATGGTGATTATGTGGACATAAAGCGACAGCTTATGCAACTAAATACTCAAACTATACGAAATTTCCTTCAAAATTGGTCATTTTTTACGTACCATCCCCCCAGGATATCTGTAGGTGGTCAACCGAGGGTCAACTGGGCCCATTTACCAAGAAGGTGGGCAATAATTGTCATTATATATGTGTATTGTGATGATATGATATTTGTTTTTTTTTTAAATACCATCGGATGGTAAATAGTGCATATCGGTAGAATCGCTATTTGCCATCCGATGGTAAATAGCCGCTGCCGTATGAAACCCCGGGTTCACCGGCGGACTTTCGTTCTGGATATTCTGCGTTTTACACCACTAAATCGTCGATCTCATTGACTTGAGTATGTTCATGTGTATAAACTGTTACCGCTTGGTGATATATTTAAACAAATTAAATCGGCAGCGGACCAATGATGAGGCGAGAACGCGATGAGTTGAAACAGAAAAAACCGAACTGGCAAACTGGTACGACTAGTATCAAAATCATTAGCCGATATGAATGCAGATGAATGCGTCAAAAACGCAAACACAGGTATGTAGTAGTATGTATTTAAATCGTGGAATTCACCACTGGTTTCGAGGAACAGGTCAATGCTAACTACTTTATTAGCGGTCGCATTAATAATATATATAGTTACATATTATTGTTAGCATAAAATATTTCGTTTGTCGGATGAAAAGATGTCGAAAAGTCCATAGTCACAGTGCTCAAATATCATGACAAGAAAAACAGAATTACTCATCATTACTCGAATTGCCACACTTTGTATTAAATATCTCATTTTTTCGGAAGATGTTATAGAGTTATCAAGTATATATCAATCAAATATATAATTCTCATTATTTGCGTATATTTTAGGACACAGTACATTCGCTGATGATGTTCTCTTCCGATCTCAATAATCCGCCATCAGAATTGAGCGACAACCGTAGTCGAAAAACAAGTGGGTGATCAAACCTATTAAGTTAAACCATGGATTCTGACATGACACTACGACCTCCGGATTATTCATCGACCAGTTTTCCAATCAATGCCGACCCGAACATGTCACTGATGTTAACGTCCAAAGGCACACTATATTATTCATCATACAGACTATCTTTTGGGTGACCAGGATGATGCGAGAGGTTATGCTGAGGTTAAAAGAGATATACCACCAAACTGCATAGAGACGATGAATGAATATCATGTATATAGAGCAATGTTTCTTATATTTAAGTAATGGTTAGAGCACAAGAATAGTTCTTTACCAGAATAAATCGAGTCGGAGACGAGAT
This sequence comes from Siphonodentalium dalli, assembly GCA_032622095.1. NCBI lineage: Eukaryota > Metazoa > Mollusca > Scaphopoda > Gadilida > Siphonodentaliidae > Siphonodentalium > Siphonodentalium dalli. The sequence goes on from CP136062.1 coordinate 60,859,845, forward strand.
TTATTCTGGTAAAGAACTATTCGCGTGCTCTGACCTACTTAGAGCACAATTGACCGCACATAATGCGATTATCTCGAAATACGAAATTGATCGTGCGTTGAACACGACGTACAATCCGTGCGCTGGCCGAGATGAACACAATGACCCGTTAGCCACACCAATAATCGTGATTACCCATGCAGTGATCGCCGTTGAATGTGAATAAATATGTCCGAAGCGACCAGCGACACGGATTAACGTGTGACGCGTTTTCACAAACCAAGTCACTCGCAGATGTGTTTGGAAAGTCAAATTTGGAAGTCGCATGATTGTGTCTTACTATTATTATATACATTGTATAAGTGGATCATGAATTCCGAAGAAGTCTGTCTGCCAGAATGATGACATGGAATTTGGACCTGTAACCAACAACCAACAACTTTTTGCCAAAGGTAATGCTGCACATCATTATTATGTGACAAACGTGTCGCCCTTTCAAGAAACTGTTTCGAAATTACTACTATAATAGTCCATTGGTTCCTCCAGATTCTCCAGATACAAGTTCTGTTGTTAGTTATATCGGATACGTGGAGCGCTATATAGTGAAGTGGTGATTCTGTTGGATTATTGGATATATCACTATTTTGTGGTTCTATATGTAAATGTTAATTCGTGTAGTTTCATCGTTGGATTAGTGGTCCTGAGAATATTTTCGGAACTGGATTAGTTTTATGGAATAATTATAATAAATGTAATTATTCTACTAGTTAATAAAGAATTCAACCAATGCATGTGTTACTATTGCCACCCCCTCCGTTCGTCCTGTTGATATATATATATATATATATATATATATATATATATATATATATATATATATATATATATATATATATATATTGTATTTTGGTAAATCACACCCAATTCCCAAGGCTGGCAAACTAATATTTCAGTGATATCCCATTGTTCGAGACGCGCCACTCTTAACAAACAAATCGCGCGGTCGTTTCAATGTAGCTTCAGTTATTATACAAGAGGACGTGCATCCCCCACCGGCACTCCCCTTATACGCCGTCCCTATATATGTGCCTGCTTAGTATATTAGAGGTGCATAAATAGTAAAGGCGTATAATGGCAGTGTGTTTGGGGGAAGCAGAGCGCGGTTCGTGCCCCTGGTAATTGAAGCTACTTCGAAGCGACCGTGCGATTTGTCTGTTGTGAGTTGAGTGTGACTAACAATGGGGTAATCATTGAACTATTCATTCGCCAGCCTTGGGAATCGGTGTGCTTTACCAAAAATCAGGGAACGATTGCAACAATGGGATTGTGCTCTAATATATGTTAGAAAAAATGACGAGAGTTTTCAAAGATATCCATTACAATAAATTTGCGAATATATACGGTCGATAATTCACAGCTCTAAGTCATCCGAATCCGTCTATTGTCCTTTATTTGTACAGAAGAACGAATAACGCTATTTATTATATGTCTCCCCATTAAATAGTGGAAAAGTTTCCGTAGCGTAGAACGTTTTTTCAATCGTCTGGACCGACCCATCGATCACAATTATAGTTGCAGTTCGTCTATTTATATCCGTCTTTCAAAAATAGTGTCTCATTATTTGTGAAATTACGGCGCTGTGCATTCTAATTACGAATTTGTTCAAATAAAGAGCGTTTATTATTTCGTACCCGTGTTTCTGATAACAACACGATTGTTGTTTTAAAAATATCACCAAGCTGCATGTACAGTCTCGACATATGCACATGCTAAAGTCAATGAGATCGACGTATTAGTGGTGCAAAACGCAAACTATTCATCGAAAGTCCGCCGGTAGACCCGGGGTTTCAAACCGAACCTCGGATTTGCTGCGTTTTTCGGTAGAACGAAAGCCGAAATACATGTATATGTTATGTTTATATACCTTGCAACGTTTCGGCGCTTCGTCGAAGACGTTTCTGTGAATGCCGGACATTTGCCCGCCTGACATTTCAGGAAGACTACGATTCTCGACCGATCGGGACGAAACTTGGTACGTGTGTGTAGTTTGGCCAGGCGGTCGTCGTTGTCGTATTGGCGAGCCCGTGCGACGCCAGTGCAGCGCATGCGCAGACGAGATCTCGGAAACGGGTGAAGCTATCGACTTGAAATTTGCTATGTGAATGTATCTTGCCCCGGATACGAATTTTATCGGATCGCCGAGCCCGTGCGACGCCAGATTTGCGCATGCGCAGACGAGATCTCGAAACGGGTGGAGCTATCGACTTGAAATTTGGTATGTGAATGTATCTTGCCCCGGATACGAATTTTATCGGGTCGCCGAGCCCGTGCGACGCCAGCTTCGCGCATGCGCAGACGAGATCTCGGAAACGGGTGGAGCTATCGACTTGAAATTTGGTATGTGAATGTATCTTGCCCCGGATACGAATTTTATCGGGTCGCCGAGCCCGTGCGACGCCAGCTTCGCGCATGCGCAGACCAGATCTCGGAAACAGGTGGTCTGTCATTGATACAAATCTACGATTCTCGACCGATCGGGACGAAACTTGGTGTACGTGTGTGTAGTTTGACCAGGCGGTGGACATTGTCGTATTGGCGAGCCCGTGCGGCGCCCGCTTCGCGCATGCGCAGACGAGATCTCGGAAACGGGAGGAGCTATCGACTTGAAATTTGCTATGTGAATGTATCTTGTCCCGGATAAGAATTTTATCGGGTCGCCGAGCCCGTGCGGCGCCCGCTTCGCGCATGCGCAGACGAGATCTCGGAAAAGGGTGGAGCTATCGACTTGAAATTTGCTATGTGAATGTATCTTGCCCCGGATAAGAATGTTATCGGGTCGCCGAGCCCGTGCGACGCCAGCTTCGCGCATGCCCAGACGAGATCTCGGAAACGGGAAGAGCTATCGACTTGAAATTTGGTATGTGAATGTATCTTGCCCCGTATACGAATTTTATCGGGTCGCCTAGCCCGTGCGACGCCAGCTTTGCGCATGCGCAGACGAGATCTCGGAAACGGATGAAGCGATCGACTTGAAATTTGGTATGTGAATGTATCTTGCCCCGGATACGAATTTTATCGGGTCGCCGAGCCCGTGCGACGCCAGCTTCGCGCATGCGCAGACCAGATCTCGGAAACAGGTGGTCTGTCATTGATACAAATCTACGATTCTCGACCGATCGGGACGAAACTTGGTGTACGTGTGTGTAGTTTGACCAGGCGGTGGACATTGTCGTATTGGCGAGCCCGTGCGGCGCCCGCTTCGCGCATGCGCAGACGAGATCTCGGAAACGGGAGGAGCTATCGACTTGAAATTTGCTATGTGAATGTATCTTGTCCCGGATAAGAATTTTATCGGGTCGCCGAGCCCGTGCGGCGCCCGCTTCGCGCATGCGCAGACGAGATCTCGGAAACGGGTGGAGCTATCGACTTGAAATTTGCTATGTGAATGTATCTTGCCCCGGATAAGAATGTTATCGGGTCGCCGAGCCCGTGCGACGCCAGCTTCGCGCATGCCCAGACGAGATCTCGGAAACGGGAAGAGCTATTGACTTGAAATTTGGTATGTGAATGTATCTTGCCCCGTATACGAATTTTATCGGGTCGCCTAGCCCGTGCGACGCCAGCTTTGCGCATGCGCAGACGAGATCTCGGAAACGGATGAAGCGATCGACTTGAAATTTGCTATGAGAACGTATCTTGCCCCGTATACGAATTTTATCGGGTCGCCGAGCCCGTGCGACGCCAGCTTTGCGCATGCGCAGACGAGATCTCGGAAACGGATGAAGCGATCGACTTGAAATTTGCTATGAGAATGTATCTTGCCCCGGATACGAATTTTATCGGGTCGCCGAGCCCGTGCGACGCCAGCTTCGCGCATGCGCAGACGAGATCTCGGAAACGGGTGGAGCTATCGACTTGAAATTTGCTATGTGAATGTATCTTGCCCTTGATACGAATTTTATCGGGTCGCCGAGCCCGTGCGACGCCAGCTTCACGCATGCGCAGACCTGATCTCGGAAAAGGGTGGAGCTATCGACTTGAAATTTGTTATGTGAATGTATCTTGTCCCGGTTACGAATTTTATCGGATCGCCGAGCCCGTGTGACGCCAGCTTCGCGCATGCGCAGTCGAGATCTCGGAAACGGCTGGAGCTATCGACTTGAAATTTGGTATGTGAATGTATCTTGTCCCGGATACGAATTCTATCGGGTCGCCGAGCCCGTGCGACGCGAGCTTCGCGCATGCGCAGATCATATCTCGGAAACGGGTAGAGCTATCGACTTGAAATTTGGTTTTTGAATAGTCCGCACAACGTCGGGCTCATCGGCTAGTCTCATATATATTTTGAAGACCTCTGTCTGTCTGTCTGTATGTTTGTCTGTCATTTATACAAATCTACGATTCTCGACCGATCGGGACGAAACTTGGTACGTGTGTGTAGTTAGAACAGGCGGTCGTCGTTGTCGTATTGGCGAACCCGTGCGACGCCCGTGCAGCGCATGCGCAGACGAGATCTCGGAAACGGGTGGAGCTATCGACTTGAAATTTGCTATGTGAATGTATCTTGCCCCGGATACGAATTTTATCGGGTCGCCGATCCCGTGCGACGCCAACTTCGCTGCATGCGCAGACCAGATCTCGGAAACGGGTGGAGCTATCGACTTGAAATTTGGTATGTGAATGTATCTTGCCCCGTATACGAATTTTATCGGGTCGCCTAGCCCGTGCGACGCCAGCTTTGCGCATGCGCAGACGAGATCTCGGAAACGGATGAAGCGATCGACTTGAAATTTGCTATGAGAATGTATCTTGCCCCGGATACGAATTTTATCGGGTCGCCTAGCCCGTGCGACGCCAGCTTTGCGCATGCGCAGACGAGATCTCGGAAACGGATGAAGCGATCGACTTGAAATTTGCTATGAGAACGTATCTTGCCCCGTATACGAATTTTATCGGGTCGCCGAGCCCGTGCGACGCCAGCTTTGCGCATGCGCAGACGAGATCTCGGAAACGGATGAAGCGATCGACTTGAAATTTGCTATGAGAATGTATCTTGCCCCGGATACGAATTTTATCGGGTCGCCGAGCCCGTGCGACGCCAGCTTCGCGCATGCGCAGACGAGATCTCGGAAACGGGTGGAGCTATCGACTTGAAATTTGCTATGTGAATGTATCTTGCCCTTGATACGAATTTTATCGGGTCGCCGAGCCCGTGCGACGCCAGCTTCACGCATGCGCAGACCTGATCTCGGAAAAGGGTGGAGCTATCGACTTGAAATTTGTTATGTGAATGTATCTTGTCCCGGTTACGAATTTTATCGGATCGCCGAGCCCGTGTGACGCCAGCTTCGCGCATGCGCAGTCGAGATCTCGGAAACGGCTGGAGCTATCGACTTGAAATTTGGTATGTGAATGTATCTTGTCCCGGATACGAATTCTATCGGGTCGCCGAGCCCGTGCGACGCGAGCTTCGCGCATGCGCAGATCATATCTCGGAAACGGGTAGAGCTATCGACTTGAAATTTGGTTTTTGAATAGTCCGCACAACGTCGGGCTCATCGGCTAGTCTCATATATATTTTGAAGACCTCTGTCTGTCTGTCTGTATGTTTGTCTGTCATTTATACAAATCTACGATTCTCGACCGATCGGGACGAAACTTGGTACGTGTGTGTAGTTAGAACAGGCGGTCGTCGTTGTCGTATTGGCGAACCCGTGCGACGCCCGTGCAGCGCATGCGCAGACGAGATCTCGGAAACGGGTGGAGCTATCGACTTGAAATTTGCTATGTGAATGTATCTTGCCCCGGATACGAATTTTATCGGGTCGCCGATCCCGTGCGACGCCAACTTCGCTGCATGCGCAGACCAGATCTCGGAAACGGGTGGAGCTATCGACTTGAAATTTGGTATGTGAATGTATCTTGCCCCGTATACGAATTTTATCGGGTCGCCTAGCCCGTGCGACGCCAGCTTTGCGCATGCGCAGACGAGATCTCGGAAACGGATGAAGCGATCGACTTGAAATTTGCTATGAGAATGTATCTTGCCCCGGATACGAATTTTATCGGGTCGCCGAGCCCATGCGACGCCAGCTTCGCGCATGCGCAGACCAGATCTCGGAAACGGGTAGAGCTATCGACTTGAAATTTGGTTTTTGAATAGCCCGGACAACGTCGAGCTCATCGGCTAGTCTATTATGTATTTTGGAACTTCTGTCTGTATGTATGTATGTGTGCATGCATGTATGTATGTATGTGTGCATGCATGTATGTATGTGTGAATGCATGTATGTGTGTATGTATGTATGTATGCATTCATGCATGTATGTATGTATGTATGTATGTATGTATCTATGTGTGTTATAGACCCGAAAACTGCTCGACCGATCCAACTCAAATTTGGTATGTAGGCCTACTTTGGTCCCGGGATCAATATGGGTGGGTCCAATTTCACGTACGATCGTGTCCTTGACCTTGACCTCGCTCATATACGCTCATATATGCATGTTTCTGGACCGATCGAACAATAGTTTTTCCAGACGCTGTATATTCTGCCCAGACGGAGGCGATCACAAAGAAATCCATACATACATGTAGCCCGGAAAAAGTCGGGGACATCGGCTAGTATACATATATATGTCGAATATATGCGTATTTGCGCAAGGATATGTTGCCCATATCTGCTTATTTCGGAATTAAAAAATCACATTATGCAGCATTATGTACCTATTTCACTGTATAGGTCGATTATGTCCGTAATTGTGCGAGGATATGTTGAATATACAACAACCGGTTGTGGTGACAACTTGCCATTAATTTCTCATATCAGACAAACACAAAGGGGACGAGAACGTCGACAAGCGTGTTTGCTACAGAAGACGGACTACATTTCTTGACCAATTCAGATGAGTGTTTCATGGATGGGACATTCGGAGTAGCGCATAAAGTGTTCAAACAGCTGTTTGTGAAGATCACATTTCACCGACATTGTTCAAGCTACATGTACATTGGCTTCCCTCTTCCGAGCGGATTAAGTTCAAGATGCTCACTATGTACCACAAGACCTCAATGATAAGTTATGTGCATATGTACCACCGAATCATCTCAGATACGAGGACTAAATGCTCTTAGCATACCCACAAGTTTATAGTAGTTTCGGCGACATGTCGTTTTCCATAGCCGGGTCGACTCTCTAAAATGCTCTACTAATCACCCGCAGCTGTCCTGGATATGATGTATTCAACGGTCTTTTAAAACATCATTTATTCACGGAATATTATTCGGAACATTTGGGCGTGTATCTATAAGGAACCAGCTGTCAATGCAGGCTACATAATTATCGCATGTTTGAACTGTAAATTTGTGAATTTATTTTAATGTTGTCAATCGCCTTGAAACCTCGGTGATACGTGCGCTATACAAGAGATATGTGATACGATATGATATATATGACAGCATCCTTAGAATTTTACAGTAAAGCAGCTAGATCTTCGCTTTGCCGATTGGATGTTTGTCATGTCGGCAGCATATAATGGACATCATTGCTCCAATGAATAAGAACGTTATTCTTTCGATTGTGGTCGCTGCAGATTTCTGAACACCTGATCCGGGGTATTTAACACCAGTGGACGCGATTACAGTGATGTTCACCAATGCAGCAAACTCCACGTGACGATACGCAATATATATGCGATTTGATTGGATGTCCCCATTATGACACCGGAATAACGTATTGTATGCCAAATGTTCTCCTATATAATGCTCCCATATTCATAGGGAAGCGCAGATATTTATATCGAACCATTGTACCAGAGCACAGAGATAGTTCGTGTTTTGAATCCCGGAAAGGTGAGTTTTTGTATGCGTTTTTGACACGCACGCTCTCTTTCTATATCTCCCTCTCTCTATCTCTCTTAGCTATCCCTTGTCTATATCTGTGTGTATGTGTGAGGGTGGGTGTGTGTGTGAGTGGGGGTGTGTGTGTGTGTGAGGGAGAGGGTGAGGGTGTGGGGGTGTGTGTGTGTGAGGGTGTGTGTGTGGGGGTGTGTGTGTGTGCGTTTGTGAGGACGTCAGAGTGGGGACTTCGATGTGATATTAGACTTTATACTGGGGACTTCAAACAAACTGGGGACCTCAATGAGGTCCCCAGTTTTTCTGGCACTTGGAAATACACGAATGGGGACTTGGGAACAGAGTACACATAAAAATTAACTAGTCCCCAATGTATGGTTTCAGTCAGACATCCTCACACTCCGTCTTCACGCTGGGAGCGTGTCTCGCTGAAATATTTTTTATTCACACACTGTCAAGTTTCTGCGCATGCGCATTTGAGTCTGTTAACTGCGCAAATGCGTGAAGATCTCGGAATTCGAAAACATGGCGGAGTCCCCACTTGAGGCGATTGAGTTTTTTTTTTACAGTAGGCCTACCGTATATAAACATGGACGGAAGACACAAACAAACATCAGGCTTGGACATTTTATGTTGGTATCGGACTCGGCTTACATGTTGTAGCGTGTGCCAGTTTAGATACGTAATGTTATCTTGCTTAGGTGCTTTTGAGATTAGGGAAGTGAACTTTTCGGAAATTCATCAAAATATGTTTGTGTGTGTGAAATTGGACCTAACTGGCTTCTCAATAACCTGGAATATTGTTAGCACTGTGTGGATTATGTTTGTACATGGACGGGACAAGGTGATATATAACCTCCGAAAAATTAACTGGCGCTAATATTGATATTCTCCTCTGCAAGAGTCTGAAGAAAGCAATTTTCGGTGAACTGAGACAGATTCAAATGTCGTTGAGTGCAGCGGGGTTACATTTTGCATGCATGACAGTATTGCATGACTATTGTGAATTACAAAAGACAGATACTTAAGTTTCACAAATTTATAAACTGCCCAATTAACTCACAAGAGTCAACCACTGGTGACAAGGATTACGAGACATACATGTATAGGTCAACATGACCGCTTTCGCAGATGTAGAAGGATACGCACTACGTTCATGACTGAACTAAATTATGTAGAAATTAGTCTGAGTTATGACGTCAAAAATCAGTCATGACTCATGAGTCAGTGACAAATTGTTGGCTACAACGTACATGTACCTGTGCAGAGGACGAATTATCATATTCTTCAATTGTCATCGAAACGTGATTTGAGAACCATGTCGCCATGTTACGGAGTCTGCTATTCTTTAAATTTGATCGAAACGCCTGTGACGCTGTGATATTGTTCTGATACCGTATATTTATGGATGGCGGATAATCTCGGAGATATGGATCCAATTCTGGGAACCACGTTATCACTGAATCAAGCGCAAACTTTTAGTAATGTACTACAGCTAAGCTCTAATTAATCATCCCCCTTTAACAAGGTTGTAGGGCGTTAATGACACCGGTTATACCATGGACCGCCGTACAACCACAGTCAAGTGGTTGATACGGTATGTGGCAACCGCAGGTTATCTTTCAACAGTACAATTAATATTTTGCGACCACTGTACTCCGCGTTAATTTTTCACATGGCCAACTTCAACCTTGTAAACACCCAGTCCAGCTTTTCATCAGCGCCATGCACCATGTCAACTATACACAAAACAATATTTCAATTAATAATTTGTTTACTGTTCAATGGAACATTCAATAATGGTCACTAGACCGACATTCGCAACTGCCGGTAATAGTACTAGTACCAGGGCAGCATCAAGCCATGCCAGAAATATACACTATGGTTCTGAAGGTAGGCCATGGTAGGATTAATCAATGTTAATAGCATCAACAACGTGGTAATATCGGTGACCAATGTGGTTAGGGGGAGGGTCAATTAGAGCTTAGCTGTATAAATACATGTACATGTACATACATGTAGACCATTCCAATGTCTACAAAATTCTACATTATATGGCTCTGGTGATCAGGCAATGACATTGACATGTTGACACACAGATGTGAATGGAGAATAATTTTTTAACTATGGTTGTACCAAACTTTATCATACCAGTATATTAAATACATTAAACTCTCTTTGTGTTATCTTAGCATTTGTTCATATACCGATACAGTACATTGGAAGTGTACGATAAGCAAAACACTGAACACCGTGGCAATTGTTTTGGGAGAGTGATAATAATTCTGGTACCCCATTCAACATCACCTTGTAGCGAGGACTAGTTAGCGCTATAGCGGTATTTTGCATACATTACCATACAACATGGTGTCAGTTTTAATTAACCAAAGTTAATGGTCTCCCCATTGTTGAGTATTTTGCTTATCGCATGCTATTTACAAAGGTTTTGGAGTTATCGCAAAGGTGTTTGTGATTTTTGCAAAGTTTTGCTCCCCTTATCACTCATGCATCTGGCTGTGAATGACTGATCGGTCTATTTTAGCCCGACCAGGCAATTCTAGATTAATAGGTTGTTCACTCAGACCTGTCTAAGACCTGCGATTTAATGTAATGGTTTGTGATTTACATGTATCGTAAAGGTTTGTGATTTATTGTAAAGGTTTGCGAGCTATCGCAAAGGTGTTTGTGATTTTTCGCAAAGTTGTTTTGTGATTCATCGCAAACGTTTGCTTCTCTTATCCCACATGCATGGTGGATGTCAAAGAACGATTGGTCTATTTTAGCCCAACCATGCTATTATAGATCGATTGGTGGTTTACCCATACCTGTTGGAAGATGTCTGATTCATATTTCTATTTATACGGTTCAAGTCCATTAGTGCCAATGCATAAAAATATATCTGCGATAAATCACAAACCATTGCGATTAATCGCAAACCTTTGTGATCAATCGCAAACCTTTGTGATCAATCGAAAACTATTACACTAAAACGCATAAGTTTATTGCAAAGTAGTTTGCGATTTGCAAAAGGTTTGCGATTTATGCAAGGTAGTTTTTTATTTATCAAGCTATTCTAGATCGATTCGGGTGTTTCATCCAGACCTGTTTAATCTGAGATTTAGCTATACCGGTAAATGCGGTATGTTGTAAATAACAGTGGCATTTCTAATAATAGTTCATAATTTCATATACATGTACCGGTACATGTAGTGGAGGTCTACTCGGTGTTGAGTGTTTTGCTCATTGCATACTCTACATACCGGTACATGTTTGTTTACATAAGATGGCGTTTGCTTACATACAATGTAACACAGAGTACAAACATAGCAACATGCTGAAATTAAAGTGATACATGTACCGGTACATGTATTTATGATTGGAATAAGAACACAGTCTGTTTATAATATTATTTATGTTTATGGCGGTTTTAATGGACGTGACTATTTTAACAGCAGTACCCATCGCCAACACTTACCTGATCTTTAACAATATCCTCATGGGCATACATTACAACGGCATGTAATCGCCATGTATCGTAACTCCACCGCAGTGACCATTTACATACATGACATGTACAGCTGACATTGCCAATTCATTAAAAGCGACACATCACATATTCATTGTACAGGTAATTATACATTTCAGTCAATTCACTTTTCAGCTGCATACAGTAATGCCCCTAATTAATCGACTCCATAACCACAGCATAATTATGGGTCATTTTCAGGATTTAGTCGGAAATATGGCTGGTTGCCATTCATCAGAAAGTATGGAGAGCTTTCCGATGAATGGCAACAAGCCATTTTTCTCGGGCAAAGCTTTCCGATGAATTGCAAAAAGCCATATTTCCAACTAAATCCTGAAAAATGACCCATAATTCTGCTGTGGTTATGGAGTCGATTAATTAGGAATTTATATGTAAATCAATTTCATCAATGTTTTTTTTTCATTAAAGGAAATTGCAAATTCATCGATGATTTCATCATCTCAACATTTCATTAAAGTGATGCTTTATGTTCACACACATCGTTTCATTCGGGTAACATTTTCCATTTCTACACTGCCCATTGCATTGGTCGTATTCAACAGGGATAATCTAGGGGTGGTTTGGGGGGGGGTGTCTCGTCCCCCACAACTTAGGTCAAAATTTTTAACAGTTGGAAATGTCATACCTGCCAAAACATAAGTTGGAGATTTCACACCAACAGTAGGTTGAAAATGTTCCTGTATTCTGATTTTCAAACAATTTATTGGGGAGAGGGGATTACCGGTAATTGTTTTTGGACCAATATTTGTATATTTTCCTATTTTGGTCAAAATTTTGGACTGAAATGGTCATCAGTTGGGGTGGCTGACAGGTTAGAAATTTCCAACACTTGGGAAAACTTGTGTCCTGGTCCCTCCCCCGGCGTGGCCAGTCAAAAACTGCTAGTTAATTTAAGAAAACAATAATGACTTAATTTTGTTCTGACGTGCAGGGGTAGATTGCTTGAGACCCCACCACAGTTTAATTCACAGCAGGTTCTCAGCTATTATTATCTGATGTTCAAACTTCAGTCATATGTTTGGACTTATCATAATCATGATTTTATGCTGGGTTTGAATAGTTCACAAGGTGGGCAATGTCAGGTAGTTTTCAACTTTAAAACGCAGTCCCCAGTTACATTCACACACATTTAATTTACAAAGGTCCCCACATGGATGCTTGTGTGTGATATATCAAAACCATCGACGCACGTCCCCAGTTACATTCACACACAGGATTTACAAAGGTCCCCAAATGGATGCTTGTGTGTGATATATCAAAACCATCAACACACGTCCCCAGTTACCTTCACACACATAGAATTTACAAAGGTTCCCACATGGATGCTTATGTGTGATATATCAAAACCGTCAACGCACGTCCCCAGTTACCTTCACACACATATAGGATTTACAAAGGTCCCCAATTGGATGCTTGTGTGTGATATATCAAAACATTCAACGCACGTCCCCAGTTACCTTCACACACATAGGATTTACACAGGTCCCCAATTGGATGATTGCGTGTGATATATCAAAACCACCAACGCACGTCCCCAGTTATCTTCACACGCACTTCCGGTTTACAAGGTCCCCATTTAGATGTCCCCATTCTAGGGCATTATGTTAAAACTGTCGCCATGGTCAATGCATCAACTTTTCGACAACGGTATAAGGACATACAGCAATGTGTCGAATGGACAACGGACTAGAATGACCATAACAGTCGTATCTCGTAGTCCCCATTTGTGATGATTTTGTCAGAGTCCCCAGATACCCCCCCCCCTATACACGTATGTGTGTGTGTGTGTGTGTGTGTGTGTGTGTGTGTGTGTCTCTCTCTCTCTCTCCGCCCCTGTACCCGCTCGCCCTCCCTGTCTCGCACCATCTCGCCCTCTCCCCTCTCTCGCCATGTGACGTAAGTGACATCGGTTTAACCATATGTATGTTTGTTGCGAATGTGGCAACCGTTACACTTTCCTTTTTCGGTGCGTTTTGTTTCAGTTAAATTAACGATGATTATGCCTCTGAAGTGTTATCTCTAATGCATCTAACACTGACGCGATATACTACATCATTTGTAGATTTCGTTCGAATAAACGGCGTTACACAAAGATGTTATCCCAAAATAAACCTGAACAATCTACGTTGTGTGATGGCCCCATTTTATTTTTTTTTGAATTTGTTTGGCTATTTTTCAGAAACTTTGGCCAAATTGAAAAATAAACTATGTGATCATTACAAAAACCGAAACCAAAGCAAAAACACAAAACACTCGCACAAAAATAAATCAAACACTGTAGACCATAACTGCAACTGATTTAGGGCCCGGCGAAGGTTCGATATTCGATTCGATTCGATATACTCCCGATGATTCGATTCGATTCGATATCATTCGGCCGATTCGATTCGAGATTCGATTCGAACAAAAAAGGCCGATTCGCCGGGCCCTAAACTGATTGCTATCGTACATGTGTATATGATCTACAAACTGGCGCTTCGGTTGCTACGATTCAGCTAAGCTGTTGATACAACTTGGTATGTTGTGGATACTAATTAAATTTTTGTATCGCAACCGTAACCAGCAAGAATCATTAGGTCCATTTGTTTCCAAACGATGTCTTAGAGAAATGTCGAATCGTGCATATCATCAAACGCAAAATGGCAGTTTATCCGAACATCTCTATATAATAGGGTTAAAATTCAATATTGAAAATATGAAGACATAGTCATTGGGAAAAGTTAATAAGCGAATATTCTTCACGCGAAATTGTTTAGCATCACACAAAAGTTCATTAATTCGTCGGGTAGATTCTATTGACGGGAAAATCTTAAAATGCAAAATGTTAATACTTATTTCTCTACACATTTGCCCTTCTATAATCAAAAGCTTTTACCCAATACGTCGTAGGACCTACACCCCGTCATTCCATAGCTATGTTTCTGAATCCTACAATTATAAACAAATAAACAATAAATTTGTTGAATATTCATGAGAGAGTTTTATAACTTGGGCTCAATTCCCTATCATCAACTCATATTCATATTTTCTAAATATTGTGTTTAAAACCGTTATGCATAATAACTAAACATTTCAGTCAATATGTATAATCTCTTATCCCTTCGTGTTTTGTTAACTATAATGACTGAAATGAATAGTTATTATACGCATTAGACATATTAACTGGAAAAAATAGATAGTCATCATATTAATACAATAGTTTATTTCTCATAAATCTCCTATGATATAAAGAAAGTACATATATAGACAAACCTACCCTTGGTTCACATTTAATTAAACAATCATTGAATCATTACAAGCATTACATCGAAATTTGAAGGATAATCATCTTATGTATATACACTTATAGAACAACATAATAAAGGTGGGGGTCGGTCCAAATATAAACAATTGCATGCGTCGGTCCTTGTGGACAAAATATCTATCAACTTCGAGTATAAACAGTATAATAGCTATAACTAAATAGTATATTAAATGATATGGATTAATATATATATATATATAATTACAACTACTTTCGTTTACAATGAAATGTGGGGATTTGATTGGTCGAGCGGCTAGCGGGCGACTTGATCTATCAGTGCATAGTTGTTGCAGTAGACGAGTCACATCGCGTAGTGACACTTTAAGAAAAATGGGGCGAGTCTTTTACCGGCGTCCCACACGACGTCCCGGATGACGCGAAAGCGCGGAACGAGAATTCCATTCGAATCTCAGTGAAAACACAACTCGAAAACTCAATGCTAGAAACATTTGAAAATGTAGTTTATGTCTATATTGCACGTTTCTGCTTCTTACGGACGCTGTGCTATATTTATGATCAACAGGATGATGAACATGGATAATTTTATTGGGAATAAATAAAATGTGTTACCCGATTACAACCCTACTAACATTTTTCTTCTTCATAACAATGGTAATGACATGGCATTTGTCACGAGAACGTTAGATGTGATCAGGGCATTTGTTTACAAATTACATCGGTCTGGAGTCTGGAGTTAAATAATTTTACCGGAGATCGCTATCCAATCGCTTCGGAATCGACTCAATGTGTGTGTTCATAATTATTGAGTTGTTATTGCGTAATTTTAAACGTAAATCGTAGCCAAACAAGTAATTTTTGTTATCATGGATAGTGTATTGCTGAAAATTGAAGTTGAGGTTTAAATATCTATTTTCTGAAAGTTTGCTTGGTCGTTGACAATTTCGGCCAATATATTTTCGGCCCATCCACCAAATTCGGGGATCGTCCAACGGAAAATCCTATTGTGGCAATTAATTTTCTGAGATGGATTATTAGTAGATAGTTGAAAATAAAGTGTTATCGTTGTAATTATAAACCATTAACGTCGTTTTTCGCGGAATTATACAGTATGTTACTGATCAATCTAGAGGCTCATAGATCAACCGAAAAACGACGTTGATGGCATATGTGTATAACGCTAATTATTAGCATTCCCCATAGAAACATGACGTCGGCGTCGGCCGATATCCTGGACTTCCCCATGCACGGACAGATGTCCAGTACATGTGTAGTCCCGGATCACATCTGCCGCCGACGACCGGTCCACACATCCATGAATGGAATGTAAATATTTGAGTTTAATAGCCTATAGTTAACATACATATCAATACTTTCGGACCAGAGATGTCGGGTATTCTGGGTTACACCAAGGTCAGTGTGATTGCGCCCGCCGTATATACCTATATCTCCCGATTAAAGGGGGGCACAGGAGGAGCTATTGCGAACCAAACGTATACGAATGTGCATGGTTCGCCGCCAGTGTGTCGACCTGACTCAGTGACCCAATAGCCATGCTGCTGTATGGACTTGGGGTGAGAGGGGCATATATGTATAAATATACGTATAAATGACGGTAACGTTAATATCTGCACGTACAAAGTAATCCTATCAATTATTTATACATGTATATAAGAAATATTTCGCCTCTATCAAAATTCTACAAATATTTCGTACTACCGACGTGTTCTTGATGGACATAAGTTGTCGCATGTTACCAAGGTCGGGTTTGTGTAGTAATATCTAGCTTTGTACTTTTGTCGTATGTGGGATAATTTTTGGCAAGTCAATAAAAAATTAAATTCATCTCCAACAGGGCTGTTACATAAATTACATTGTCTTTTGTCTAAATCTATTCCCGTCCAATCTCCTACTTCTACCGGTAACCTATGATTTCGTGTTCTGAAACGTATTAAAGCTACGACTTCTCGCATTTTCAGGTATGAAAGATAGTGTTCTTGTAAATGATGTTCTTCAATTATTCGATAGAAACGAAACGTAGAAGAACTGAATGCGCCATACCATTCCTGAAGATAAATATCTCGCGTTCTCTGCTTTACTGGGCTGTTTTACCAGTTCAGGTTGACATATTGTGAGAAGAAAATTTATCCCATTCCTAAATCATTAAAAAGATGTTTTACCCTGGTTATCCAGTCCATGCGCCATGTCTTTGATGTAGTGTAGTGACTTGGCGACAAAATTTTGTCATATTGGAACGGACTGGCCAAAAGTGCCATTTGTTTATATTATGTCAAGTTAGGTGTGCTCTTTCAGAAAGTGAACTAGAAACAGGTTTCTGATCAATATTAACCCTTGTTTCCAGTATAAATCCAAGATGGCGGCCAAATTCAATCATTATTTCACCATGACGTTCCAACTGGTATACAATTTAAGGCACATGCATAATAAAGGCGTCATTCCATCCGGCAGTGTCATATTTTGAAGATATTAGCAATCCAGGCTGACCAAATTTAAAAATTATCACTTTTTGGACCAAAAGCATGAAATTTTGTCATAAAATCATTCTCGTTTCAATTATTTCTGAATAATAAACAGACAATTTCTCAAAACTGTTTCAGTGCAAATCAAAGGTTAAGATCTTAAAATTTTCAGAATAGTATACTGCAAACAAAATATACAATATCTAGGACAAATTCGTAACCATATTTTGGACATTTTGGATTATGTTAACCCTCACCCCAAAAATCATGATATTTTTTTTTGTGATAAACATCCGATAGAACATGGATGAGAATTTATAAAGGGCACTATTCGATCACATTTCTAAATACTGTAATTGCGATTACACACACAATGACCAAAGTTGAAATTTACAACTTTTTCGACTAAAATATGCAATTTGGTAAGAAAATCCTCGTCATTTCAAATATTTTGATCCAATAATTGGTCATTTACACATAGGATATTTACGATAGTTCAAAATGTTTGGTCTTAAGTGTTTTGGACATATATACTGAAAACAATGAATACATTTTCTGTGGTTAATATGTAACAACGTTTCAGAAAATTTGGTTTATGTTACATACCCCCTCACCCCAAAAATCACGAAAATGTGACTTGGTTCAATAAATCTTTGGTTAAATCTTATAAAGTGAGTTTGTCGATGACAATTAGTCATATATTGTTATGTAACAATCTCATTGACAGTATACTGTTTAAATTTACAATTGTATGCCTAATAACAGCTATATTTTATGGTAAAATAACCATCATTTCAAATATTTTCAACCAATATATGGGCAATTTCTCAAACATTTCCCAAAATCGTATACCACATGCGGCCTTGAAAGTTTCGAAAATGACTGTCGAATACAACACATTTAAAGGTGTATACATGTCATGTCTTGGTGAAATAGAATAAAATTCTAAAAATCTATTATACCATAAATAATTTGAAGGTTTTGACTTATATAATCTACAAATGTAGCATACAAGAGGGGGTATATATAGACATGTAGTTCAGATCACAACTTTAATTTGTCTATCAATAATAAACATAACATAAAGATGGTCTATCTTTGTTTATACTCTGTTCTTAAATTCACGTTTGTTATGTTGTACCTGTGTAACTATAATGTGCACAGTCTGATCATACCAGCAGATATATAGCAACTCATAGATTGTCATGTTATAATCACCGGTGACCATGTTGATACATTGAACAAATATTTTAGGCATTCTTAATATCACAATTACAACTGCATAATTATGAGCATGGTAAATCAGCTATTGCACATTTGCACCTGTTACAAGTTTGGGATTTGCAACAACACTTGATGAGTTCTGAACACGCAGCTGCAGCTTCTGGTAATGTAGTCCACCATGGTTTACATCCATGATCTTCAACTGTCCATTCCCAGTCATGCGGGCCATGTATTGGAATTGTTATGTCATGACAAGTGTACCACAATCCTGTCTGGTTTATGGCTCATTTCATATGCTGTATTAGGGTCCCTTTTGAGCGACAAGTTTTGGAGAATTCTCTTCATATGCCTCGTTATCAGCAACTTTTGACAACCTTTGTTATAATTAATGGTAATGAAACGTTCGAGTTCTTTGAAAATATATGAGGACGAATCTAGTTGAATAAAAGGTTGATTCGCCTATAGAAGAAATGTACATGTATCTGTGATAACGCGATAATATTTCCATGCTATCCAGAAACATTTTCTGCCCTTTATATGGAAGAACAAAGTGGTATCAAAACCAGATATCGAATGAAAATTGGGTACTGATAACAATTGTCATCGCCCAGAGCGGAAAATGTGCTGTTGTCATGGTACAATGTTTTAGTTTTGCCTGTTCCTAGAAAAACACATGTATCACCACCACTGTTAGCATCCGTAAACTTTGAAAACAGACCGATGACCATTACCAGGACATCTGTGTCAACAATCCGAGCACGGATGGTCGTCAGCCCACAAGAAAGCGCATGGAAAATGTGCGGCACAATTCTAATATCAGCTTCCTCCTGACAACAGTTTCTCAAGATTTACTAGGAAGAATTTGCTATTTTGAGAGTTGACGAACATTCTGTCATGTTTAACACTTTATCATCATGTTCTGACGCATTACTTGTCAGGAATACAAAACGTTCAAGCTTATTGTCAGAATGACGGAGGAAGTCGTTCCATTTTTTGGGAATCTTAGTTTGGCCACCAACTTTTCGTCCAAGACCTATACCACGATTCTCACTAGTGCTGCCTTTTGTGCTGCCTTCAAAACACCTATCCCACACAACACACATGACATTAACACTTCTTAGCTTGTAGAGTAGAAACTTCATTGGTGACTGTGTAATAATTAAAAGTACATGTAGATCTTATCGCAGGCACAATTATATGAACAAGAACGCCTCCATCAAATATCTTGCACGTACTTCCAATATTTTATTTCTTGTAATAGTGTGTTCGAACAACATTTGGGCAGTTCAAAAAACCCGAAATCGCATCTCCGCTATTCCAAACGATCAAGTGCAGGAACAGGAGAACATCAAATTGAAAGGAAATGGAGCGTTGATAGGTTTAACAGAGAGCTCATCAACAATAACGAGATGGCTACAACTCCCCGAACCAGATGTGTTTTTCTCTCATGAGAGTCGGCTATTTCCCCCGCCTTATCAACGGGAGGTAAATTCAAGGGGACACAATCTGATTTGCTGGGATGTATCCGGGAAGCAATTGGAGATATATCGGACCCACCTAAAAATGTTCAGTGCAAGATATTTGATGGAGGCTTTCTTGTGGATATGATTGTACCTGCGATATAGTATCTACTTTTAATGATTACGCCCAGTCACTAATAAAGTTTCTACTCTACAGACTAAGAAGTGTTACTGTCATATATATGTGGTGTGGTACATATGAAACGAGCTGCCTACCAGGTAAGATTGTGGTACACTTATGTCATGCCAAGCTGCAGTTGTGTGCTCAGAACTCATTAAGTGTTGTTGCAAATCACAAACTTGTAACAGATGCAAATGTGAAAACGCTGATTTACCATACACAGAGTTATGTAGATGTAATTGTGTGCTTAAAATATTTGTTCAACGTATAAACACAGGCAGCGGTGATTATAACATGACAATCTATGAGTTGCTATCTATCGGCTGGTATTATCAGTCTGTGAACATTATAGTTGTATAACATAACAAACATGAATTTAAGAACACACTATAAACAAAGATAGGCCATCTTTATGTGTATTATTGATTGACAATTTAAAGTTGTGACCTGAAATGCATATCTATATATACACCCCTCTTGAATGCTAGATTACATAAGTCAATGATATTGGGTCAAATATATCAATTAATGGTATTATAGATTCTTTTATTTTTATTTTATTTCACCAAAACATTACATGTATATACCCTTATATGTGTTGTATATATATTGGATGTTCATTTTCGAAACTTTTAAGACCGCATATTGTATATTATTGCATATTGCCATTCTATTGGTTGAACATATTTGAAATGATCAAATAAATTGTTATTGGGCATACAATTGTTAATTTCAATAGTATACTGACAATGAGATTGTTACATTATAATATATGACGAATTGCGATCGACAAACTCATTTTATAAGATTTAACCAAAGATTTATTGAATCCTTACAACAAGTCACATTTTCGTGATTTTTGGGGTGAGGGGTAACATAAACCAAGTTTTCTGAAACGTTGTTACATATTAAACACATACAATGTATTCATCGTTTTCAGTATATATGTCCAAAACATATAAGACTGAACATTGTGAACTATCGCAAATATCCTATGAGTAAATGACCATTTATTGGACCAAAATATTTGAAATGACGAGGATTTTCTTACAAAATTGCATATGTTTTGTCGAAAAAGATGTTATATTTCAACTTTGGTCATTGTGTATGTAATTGCCATTGCAGTATTTAGAAATGTGATAAAATAGTGTCCTTTATAGATTCTCATCCATAGTTCTATCGGATGCTTATCACAAAAATAATATTTCATGATTTTTGGGGTGAGGGGTAACATAATCCAAAATTTCTAAAATACGGTTAAGAATGTGTCCTAGATATTGTATGTTTTAATTAGAGTATACATGTCCAAAAATGATAAGACCTTAACCTTTGATCTACACTGAAATATTTTTGAGAATTGTCTGTTTATTATTCCGAAATAATTGAAACGAGAATGATTATATGACAAAATTGCATGTTTTTGGTACAAAAAGTGATAAATTTCAAATTTGGTCAGCCTGGGTTGCTAATATCTTCAAAATATGACATTGTCGGGTTGAATGACGCCTTTATTATGCATGCGCCTCAAATTTTTATACCAGTTGGAACGTCAGTGTGAAATAATGATTGAATTTGACCGCCATCTTGGATTTATACTGGAAACAAGGGTTAATATTGACCAGAAACCTGTTTCTAGTTCACTTTCTGAAAGAGCACACATAACTTGACAAAATATTTAAAAAATGGCACTTTTGGCCAGTACGTTCCAAAAAAAACGCTAAGTCACTACACTAATGTGTACGTCGTTTACTACCATATAAGCTACAATGAAGCGTAAAACTTATCTTTGTTTGTTTACCCATCATCAGTCATCACTATTACACATCAGAAGATATACAGTCGCGGACAGAAATATCACTCACCAGGCAGTATCTATGTCAAATGTGCCTCAATTTGACATAGATAATAAAGACATAGAATCATACAAATTTATTCAACTTGTTCTCCCTCAAGTGCAAATTTGAGTTAAAATATCTACTTAATTGCTTAAAATTTATGTTATTATATATAATAACGGATATAGTCAGAATAACTGAACATTCTAGTTAGTAAACATAATAACTGAGTATACGTCGTAACTGTAACATATATACTTGGAATCGGGTTCAAATAAAACAATTTCATTCAATATTTAATCAGACAGCTCATAATGCCCACATTTAACCAGAAATCATATTGCATTTAACTGTGGTACCATGACCATGTACTCTGGAATGTGTATGTATCAATTTTGCTACATGTAATATATTTGCTATCAAATGCTTTCTACAATTAAGATACACATATTGAGCCAAACAGAAGAATCAGTAGTTGAAAAACTTTTTCGTTGCAGATGACCATGTTCTTGGTGCTGATTGGTGTTGTTGTGGCCTTGTCAGTCGTAGGTTAGTCAGCTTATGAGCCCTTGATATCTGTCGCTTTCCGTCAGCGTGTTCTATTCTTCATCTGGAGGGATGTTTGGGAAATATAAGCCTGCAACACACAGCCAAACATATACTTTCTTTTGAATGTATTATCTTAACATTCCTAATAAGTTAAGTCGTACTTGGTAAAGACTCTGCACAACTATAAAACGTGATGTGTTTCGTGTGTGTAATATAATTCGACATTCTTGCCTTTTATATTAATTTTTATTTATTGTATTTAATCGTGAATACATTGTACTTTATGAACTGGTGTACCTTTTTGTGTTTGTTGTCTGAGCTGATGATGCCTTGTCCGATTTGACGCCATAAGTCCACCATATTTACGATGTATACACCAGAAAATAACTGGATCGGAACGATGGAGCACATTAATTTGAGGTTTCCATGACCAGATATCGACTTTTTAAAGTGAAAGTTTTGTCAGCCTACCAACAATTGAATGATCGTCTCTTACAATTAGGTCTATGTTGTTCTCGGTTGTGGTCGTTTATACTAGGTATCAACGTAAAACTGGTGGATGCTTTTGTGGATTTTCGCCTGTGCATACAACTCTTCGTGGTTGCAAGTGGGTTTTTTTTGGTCAAATCAGACAGCGGATCTTTACGACAAAGAATTAAATTTTATCTAATTTCAGATGCAGTGAATTCGACCGTGCATGTGCATTGTCGTCGTGGTTTTATTACTAGGGGAAACCGGTGCTTTAAATTTATAAAGAATGGTGCAAATTGGGTAGATGCTAAGGTAAGATCTATATAACTGGATCAGAGCAAATGTTTACATACTTACTCCCCTTGCTTCCAATGTAAACATGGCTCTGAGATTATTATGATATAGGGACACTCATGAGATAATAGTATGTAATCTAGGTTCAGGAGAGACAATAAGGTTCAATGTTGAGTACACAATTTATTAGGGAACGGATGAGACAAGCTCGTTATGTGTTACACAGTAAACATTTATAATATAATACATTCAGCTCCATCAACACACATCAATCAACTCACACCTTTCGCTCAGTTTCCGAACAACAAACATGCCGTTTGTCTGACACAAAACACAAACAAACAAGTATATCAAATACAAATACAATTAGCTTTGAAAATAATGAAATACATGACTTCATATTCACTGCTGTCACTTATTGTCAACTTCCCACAAGGGCTCAAATTTTATATATCTTGAATATTCGAGTCAAACATAAGTGAGCTGCCAGTTAGCTGTTCACATCATATGAGTATTGAAGTATGCAGCATTGTATGTCTGTACTACAGTAGCGTTGATGTATCTGATGGCAACATTCAAACATGTTAATTTTTTATGAATATGACAACTCAAATTATGATGACATATGTACCCGAGTCACATGGATTCCTGCAAGTATATTAAATAATTATCCATGTGCCAGACCCAAAAACATATTTTAATCTGCGATGTGAGTATATATTGTATCAACCATATTATTATTTAATTTGTTTTTACAGTAGAAACATCGATAGGAACAACAAATGAATACTTGATATATGAGTATGTCCCTGAATGCACTTGTACAAATTATTATGTGCGTGCATGGGATAATTCAAGAATTAATGTGAAAGCATTCCGATGACCATACAATGTCAAAAAATAATAAAATAAAATTATCTGTCAAATTGACCATTTTCATAATAAAGCATTAATCATTGCAAGTGTCCATCATATCAGGTTGTCAAATTTATCAAAATTATCACGTCAAGTTATCTGTTAAATTAACAATGTTAATTAAAACAATAATCAGTACCATTGTCCGTCCGTCAATATCAGATTACAATGGTCCCGTCACATTAGTCAGTCGTGTCGTACATGACTCCATGGAATATTAGGGTGACTATATCCACGTCCATGTTGGTGTAACTTAATGATCCATAACAAAAACATAATGCCATGATGATATAAAATCATCAACTCGAATTTTCTGTTAGCGCTACCATGTTCATATCAAAATAATCAAAGACAATATATTTCTTGGTAGTATCAAGGCTAGACTATCATGTCAAAGTAAACGTAGTCGAAGTCATGTTGTCTAATAGGAGACCATATTCACCGCAATTACCCAGGACAACATAAATCAAGATCACTCTGATTAGCAATCGCATACCGGTATATATGACATGAAACCCCTATAATGTTGAAAATCGATTAGATATATTCTTATCTCTCACTTGTGGGTGATTGTCTCGTGCTTCCATGGATACTTGGCATCGCGCCAAGTAAATTACCACGCCGATTAATACTATTTAGAAAAGCCACGATTGGCACCAACACCAGACAGGGCAAAATGACCGATTTGTTCATTAAAGTTCAATTACTGCCCGACTTCGTTGCGCTAACGAAACTAGCCACAAAAATAAAGAGGCAAATTGGGGGACTATATGTTTGGTCACAAGGCAGAGCGCGCAATAATGTATAAGGTTGTGAAGCGTCTCGGCCAACGCCGTGCACGTGCATTTTACATGCATTTTCAGCTTCTTGTAAAGATTTTGATTTGTTAAAAAGGCATTAAGCTCTAGTTTTTTTTTCATGTGATAAACAAGATCTTCAACACGTTATGTTTGGGATATAAGATTTTATGAAACTCGTTTGATAAATTTGATTCACAATTCAACTACGACTCGTTGTGAAACTCGTTTCATAAAATCTTATATCCCAATATAACTCGTTGGAAATCCTCTATATCTGCTCATGTCATAATAATCAATATGCATTGTATACCCGATGGGAGGACAGCATTTCATATCAAAGTACAGGTACCATAGTTAATGTCTTGTTAAGAGCGGTGACCAATATGACCATGCTATGCCATGTCTAAATATTTTTAGAACAGCCATCTATGAAATTGGTAAGATTATATTTACATTTACATTTACTACGATACCCGGGTCCTGCTCATATCCAATTAATCAGGACAAATCGTACCAGTATTATACATGACGAGTTCCATGTTCATGGTACGCAGTTGAAACTAAAGGTTATGTCTTCTATTAAGGAAACCATGCATCTTCAAGTCAAAATGACCATCACAAACTATAAATATTCATGCCAGTAACGGTTGCTATGTAAACGTATTATTATTATATCGCATGTCCTTTGACACAAATGTGTGAACTGCCATGCGGAACTCATTATCGTATGGAAATACATATTATGGTTAAGACACGCATTCTATAAAGATAACCATGTTCATGTCAAAATAACAATATCGCTATCTATTAGTATTTTATACTAATGATTCTTCGCTGTGTAAATTATATTGCGCTTCTCCATTGATACTCATGTTCAAAATGTATACACAATAGTACACATATTGTAATCTCAACGAAAATCATCATAAGGTGACTTCTACATGTATGTGACTGCATGAAAACTGGAATTTATTCATTGCATAAATTCCTGATAAATGTGCATAAATCTGGATAAATCAGAAATTTATGCACATTTATTCACAATTTATTAATGAATAAAGGCCGACATTTATACTCAATTTATTCAGTGAATAAATCCGCCTTTATTCAACAGGATAAACTCGCATTTATTCCCACGTTTATGCATTCATTTATTACAAATTTATTCACTGAATAAAGCTGCATAAATATATGTAGATACATTTATTCTGGTTATAAACTCCAGTTTATGCACATTTATACCCCGTATAAATTATTTGGATTTGAACATATATATCCATATATATTTGTGAAGTCTACTTTATGGTGACATTTGGCTTGTAACCAGCATATAAGGCGACGCGGATGTGTATATCTAACTATACATATACACATGTGTCGGTCTGATTCTGGTATCTCCATGTATAGTAATTTGCCAACAAAATGCTACCCTATTGTTGGTTATACCAGTCACAAATATAATATGAACTACTTGGACATGGCACTTTGTGTCATAGTTGTATCTTGCCGTTATAAATTTTCGTAGTCTCTGCAATAAAGAATAAAAATTAAATAATTAAGTGATCGCATGGGAAATAAGTATAAACGATAAAATATTAAAACTAAAATAAGATTATTTTTTTCTGCTAAAGAGTGATGTCGCAATTCAAGGAACACAATTTTACGGGATTCAAAATTGTGTAACATCATGGATTTATTGTACATTGAATTTGTATGCGATATGGCAAAGCGTGATATCACCCTTCCATCACCACAATTTTACTCGATTCAAACTTCAAAACGGGATTACATCATGGACATACTGTACAATGGATTTATATGTAATATGGCAAAGGGTGATATCACCCTTCCATTACCATAATTTACGCGATTCTAACTTCAAGACCGGATTACATCACGGATATATTGTACAATGAATTTATATGTGAACTGGCAAATAGTTATATCACCCTTCCATGGTCACTATTTTACGCGAATCTAACTTCAAAACAGGAATACATCACGGATATATTGTACAATGAATTTATATGTGAACTGGCAAAGGGTGATATTACCCTTCCATGATCACTGTTTTACGCGATTCTAACTTCAAAACAGGATTACATCACGGATATATTGTACAATGAATTTATATGTGAACTGGCAAAGGGTGATATTACCCTTCCATGATCACTGTTTTACGCGATTCTAACTTCAAAACGGGATTACATCATGAATATATTGTACAATGAATTTATATGTGAACTGGCAAAGGGTGATATCACCCTTCCATGACCACTATTTTACGCGATTCTAACTTCAAAACAGGATTACATCACGGATATATTGTACAATGAATTTATATGTGAACTGGCAAATGGTGATTTCACCCTTCCATGATCACTATTTTACGCGATTCTAACGTCAAAACGGGATTACATCACGGATATATATTGTACAATGAATTTATATGTGAACTGGCAAAGGGTGATATCACCCTTCCATCATCACTATTTTACGCGATTAAAACTTTAAAACGGGATTACATCATGGATATATTGTACAATGAATGTATATGTGATGCTAGCAAAGGATGATATCACCCTCCCATGACCACAATTGCAATTTTACGCGATTAAACTGATGCGAATTGATGAAAGAATGAATCTGCAACATAAATTGTGAAATAGCTTTATTTCATGTTCACATATATGTTAACTTACCCTTGGTAAAACTTATAATTAGAAAAGGAATTTAAACACTGAAATGATGTGGAGATCATGTTCTAACCCAAGCAAATATACCACCAATGCAGACGGTGCCTTAGTTTAGACAGAACATGCGAAAACAAACGTATTTGTATATACATAATCCATATAAATACTTGCCTCATGCAGTTAATAGTTTGCATCTCTCATGGAACACGTCTGCGCTGTATATATAGCAGTGTTGAGAGGCAAAAGAAAGCTATCTCCTATGCTGGCTTCTGTTATCTGATACAAATCTCGCATATGTATGCTTGCTGCCGGCATATGGTAATAATTAAATTATGGGCTCAGAATGAAACCGGCGGCCAGTTACAGAAATAAGCTAAATTAATACACGACATCTATAAGTTATTCGGTATATGTACATCGCCGGGCCAACATTGAAATTCTCGATTTATTTAGTATGATACCTGATTTGGTATAACTGAATGTCTGCATTATAAGAGCGGTGCCGACAAAAATCACATTATCTGTAGGGCGTTTTGTCCAGATACCTGATGCAAAATATCTTCAGCCATGGGCTTTTTGTGGGCAAACGTTGTCAGAATGTCATTTGACTCAATAGTGTTAAAATGACATCAAATGTTTACCACATTGCTATAAATGTTCACTGGCGACATAATAGCTCTACTGACCCCGGCACTGTTCCAAGAAAGGCGAATTTAATATGTATAAATGCATGCATAAATTCAGGGTCCTAAATTTATGCAAATTTTATGCGAGATTTAAAAATATAAATGCGAGATTTATAATTTTTTATAAATGCGAATTTAGTATGTATGAATGCATGCATAAATTCAGGGTCCTAAATTTATGCAACATTTATATTTTATAAATCTCGCTTTTCACGCGGTGTGTTATATTTCAACATTGATAAAACTATGTTTAGCGCCGATTTCCACCAAGTGTATACACATTCTTATCTGATACGAGGAATCTAATCGCGTGGTTAAATACGCCAAATTGGTGCCGTTTGGGTGAGAGATTGGGGGCACTAAATTTAATAAGAATCTGTTTAGTCGCCAATTTCCACCGTATTTATATATAGTTATCTTCGTGACATAACGAGTCTAAATGTGTGGTTTAAAATGTTATAATTGGCGCCGATCGACTCAGGGATTTTGAGGGGAGGGTCACCAAAACTGATAATAATATGTTTAGCGACAATTTCCACCAACTTCATGCTCGGTGATACGATGATTCAAATCGTGTGGGCTGAAGACGCCACAATTGTGCCTATATTTGCAAATGTCTGTATGTTCGCGTTCTATATAAATCCATGGGGGACCATCTAGAAGGCACCAAAGGGTAACTTTTTACGAGAAAGAAAATGGTGCGGGTTAAATGTTCTAAAGTGAATATGTTGGTTTCAGGGACAGAAAAGGGGAGGGGCAGCAAACAGGTGATTTTTTTTGCCGCCGATTTCCACCAAAGTTATACATAATCATCTCCATGATATGGCGCCGTTCGAGTCATGGGTGCACGGAGTGGGAGAGGGGCACAAAATTGATTTTTAGTGCCGATTTCCACCAAATTGATACATATTCTTTTCCGTGATAAGAGGAATCTAATCGTGTGATTTAAAGACGCCAAATGTGAGAGATGAGGAGGGGCACTTCATTTGATTATAATTTGTTTAGTCGCCGATTACCTTCAAACTGATACATGGTTTATCTTGCTTTACCAGAGTAATTTTACAAGGATCACTCTATTTCACAATAGCACATTTCTCAGCTGGTGTGTTTTCTGTCTCTTTTGTGAGAATAAAAATGGGACAGGAATATTCTTATAAAAAAGCAGGCTAAATTAAGAAGAGTTTAGCAACTTATGTAAACAACTAATGTTATTAGCCTCCAATCTATTATCTCAAATGGTAAATCTTCTGAAAGCGTACCTCGGTACTACCGCGATTAAATTACCATAATATCGAGGTAAATTACTCTGTTCGAATTACTCTGGTAGAATTACTCTAGTAGAATATAACCCCACATACATACTTATATCCCGGTAAAATACATTAATGAAATACATGGGTGGGAACATTTCACTAGAGTAAAAATACATGTACATGTGTGGGTCTGCATGTGTGCGTATACTATGGAGACCATTCAGTAAATGAATTTTACCGAGTAAACTTACCTGGTTCCAATCACCCTGGTCACATACCAGATTGTTTTCACCATGGTTTACCAGATTGTTTTTTTTATAAGGGAAGGGTCACCAAAACTGATAAAAAAGATATGTTTAGTGCCAATGCTCACCAAATGCATACACGTTCTAATCCATTGATACGAGGAATCAAATCAGTTGGGTTTAAAAAGGCCACGTTTTGTGCCCTTTGGATCAGTGATGGAGAGGGGAAGCACTAATATTGATAGGAATGTTTGGTCGCCGATATCCACCAACGTTATATATAGTCATCTCCATAATTCGTTCAAAGGAGTTTTGGCGTTCAAATTGCAGTTGAACAGTTGTATCTTTTCAACTGTCATAGTTATCTGGGGACGCGAATCAGGGCCTTCATATAGTGAGCTATCAAAAAGATACTAGAAGAAAGCATTAAAGGGATATATATCAATCTATTGTAGAGATACATATTATTCTTGCAAAATGAGGTACATTGAACCGTCAGAGGATGATATGATTGAATGGCTCAATTATTATAAAACAATTGTCCCATAATATACTCACATTAAAGATATTTTCCACACAAAAGACACAATTTATCAAGAGAGATGGAAATGTATATGAGGCCTGTTAAAAAAATAGTGGGTCACAATGTGCAGTCAATTATGGTTTATTCAGAGATAAACGAAAACACAGACAGTAGCACATGACATTTCAGGAATCTCCAATACTAACATTTGACAAGGATACGCCCGATACGCATATGTAGCTCATATATAGCAACATTGCTTTAAATGGGTACTGTACGCCAATTTTAATAAATTCCCGGTAACAATTGCGATCTAATATCAATATTATATTTTAAAATAACGTATTTGAGTCGACGATGTCTACTGAAAACGTTCCGGTTAACAG
This sequence comes from Siphonodentalium dalli, assembly GCA_032622095.1. Classification (NCBI taxonomy): domain Eukaryota; kingdom Metazoa; phylum Mollusca; class Scaphopoda; order Gadilida; family Siphonodentaliidae; genus Siphonodentalium; species Siphonodentalium dalli. The sequence goes on from CP136062.1 coordinate 60,890,482, forward strand.
GCTATCATAAAAGTCAAATTGAATTATTTAATATAAATGAATTTATGGCTGGAGTCATAAAATGGCGAATTATGCCATTACGAGTTACCGTTCTTGAAATCTCACATGTTGGGTGTCTTTTATCGACGGCCGTTTACGACGAACATTATTGAGTTACGAACAAAACATGTTACATGCAAAAGGAAGTCCCGCTATAACCAATTTGGAAAAAAATAGAAGAAACAATATTCATAAAGCGTCAAGTATTTTTATAGGGGGTGAGATTGTTCGATGGAAGAGATTGCAGGCATCAATTGAACTTCCGGTTCATCCTGCAACCTGCGTCTTCTCCGGTGAAGGTCAAAAACATGGCGCGTAGTTTGAAATCGTAATATTTGTATTTCCAAGATCAATATTTTCGTGGCTAAATTAGGTTTATACGAAACTCATATAACACGAACACAATATAACTTGAAAGTTATGTCAATGGGAGTAAATAAAAAATTGCCTATCTCTGTGTACAGTACCCCTTTAAAATAAATAGCCAGTATATCACCATGAACAGAGGAGCACCTAGACATTTCTATAAAACATCGTTATCTTCATGGAGATATGATAACCAGGTGACCTCAAAGTCTTAGTCTAACCCACTAGATTGATTTACACTTCCATATGTATAACTTAATTGTTGTTTTTTTAATATTTGAGAACTGATGTGTTTATTATGTTCATGTTTTGATGATTTGATCCCAATAAAATATTTTTTTTAAACCTGCAAACAAACGTCGATTCCAACAACGCCGACTATTCGATTTAAAAAATGATAACGTCTGAAGTACCCGCAGTTGTACATAAATAAATATTTCTTTATTGGTGGGACGAATTAGTCGCGATAAACAAATGACAATTACTCCGACAAGGGGAGCCACAACTTATAATCCATGTACATGTATAAGAGTGAGGTTTTGTTATGTCCATCAAATGCCCACATCAGAGGGTTCCACGTCTTTTTAACCTGGGCAACGCCGGATAACCCAAACAGTGTTATATATAACAAGGGAAATAAAACAGTCACTGAGTTTGATAAACTCTCTTTTTCACAGGATATTTGCAAAACGATTGGAGGACATCTCGTGAGACCAGACAGTGCGAGAAAACAGGCGACGATCGCCGAGTTCCTAACCGTCTATTACGGTGAGTGGTGATAGCCTGCTGTTATTATTTGTTTTACATTATTAGTTCTATGTGCATTAGTTCCCAATAAGGCTATGTTCATACACTGGCAAGTTTGCACGGTATGGTTTGCAGATATTTCGTCGTAGACTACTATATAGTGCCATAATATGAACGGAAAAACATATACAGTGCATATGTACCATATTTAACTACATGCGAAGGAAAAACTCTATTTCCACATGTAGCGATTTTACCAGATTTTTTCTGTAATTGGCATGCAATTATCTCGCAAGAATAAATCATGCAGGTATTTGAAGGCAAATGCCAGTAGCATCGGTATGAACGACAGCAATTGTACCTCTCATGTCGATCGCTTTAGTAAAGATGCATGTTATATGCACACGTTTCCGTTCATAATCTGGCACCATATGATTTTCTATGACGAAATGCCAGCAAAAGATACCGTGCAAACTTGTCAGCGTATGATCTCTCAAATCTCTCTCTCTCTCTCTCTCTCTCTCCCTATCTCTCTTTTCCACACACACACTACCCTCCCTCTCTCTCTCTCTCTCTCTCTCTCTCTCTCTCTCTCACACACACACACACACACTATTTCCTCTCTCTCTCTCTCTTCTCTCTCTCGATGTTGATTGCCATATGTTTTGACTACTTGCCAGAGCAGTAACAAAACACAATCCAGTCTGTTTGCATGGATGTTATTTTGCGTTGAATTCTGAAAGTTCTCAGTAAAGCAGTGTTCTGATTGTTGCTGATACATATTGTTTTGGAAGGTGGGACAGCCACCTTTTATACATTTCTTACTGACTGCGACCGTCACCATAGCATGGAGTGCATCTGCAGGAACATACATGTACATGTGTATATGTTCACTCTCCTACCAAAATAATGTTATTTAGGCTACTGGACAATAGAACAGTCTCAGAGTTTATCTATAATTATGAAAAAAACAATTAGGAAAAAAATTGCAAGCACCGGAAAAAAAAAATGTTTTTCTTGGCTTCCGACCACCCACCAACCCCGGCCATGTGTACGCAAGTTTTTGTCAGACCACTCCCCGGAGTACTAGGTGTGTTCATGGAGATTAATGCAAATATAAACTTGCACCTTGTCATGAGATCTTAAGCCGCTGTGGTGCACCCATCACTCGCGCAGATTCGAATAGCAATGATCCGCGAGTAGAGCTAACTAAATTGACATTCACAATATATATAATTACAGCTCAGGTGCATGGACATTGTATATGGTCGGACGGGAACGACCTGGCTCAAGAAAACCACTGGGAGTGGAGCACGACTGGACGAGCTTTCGGCTGGACAAACTGGCACATTAAACAACCTGATCAGGGAGTGACTCACAACTGCGTGATGCTATACAAACTTACTGGTTACGATTGGTATGACCATCTCTGCAGTACGCTGTGTTCAATTGTTTGTGAATCAAGGTGAGTAGACGTTGATAGAAAGGTGTCGTTTACTCACGGTTACAGTTAATGATCCCTATGTCCGATTTAAAGGGATACTGTACTCAAATGTTGCTGTTGGTTTCTATAGTCACTGCTTCGTAGAATAAGATATCCACATTTTTATCACTTGAATGGCTGTTGAGTACGAAGTAATGTTACGGATGGCAAGTTATCCGGAATGCGAAAATATAACTATCGTCGTGGAGTTATTGTTGTACAGTTTTCAAGCAAATGTATCAAATAAATGATATATTATATGCATACTACTGCCATATACTCATTAAGTTATTGTATAGTCACTAGTCAGCGAATTGCTTGAGTTTACGCTCCGTATCAACATATTGGTTTACACGATCATGTGTGCCATGCGTGATCCAAAGCACTATCGTGAGGAGATGGCTCCATATAAGGCTTATAAGCACCTGGCGCTTGATGTCTAATCTTCTTCTCACTCAGACTTAACATACTTAATCATATATCTGAACATCATCTTGTAAATTGTTGAATAAATCTGAGATACAAAAATAAATAATGTTTACACCAAAGCAATATCCGCCAATTAATTTTATTACGTCTCGTACACGGAAATTCGTAATTTAATTTATATCATATTATTAACTTTGATTTTAAGATAAACTGTTAACCAGAAAAGTTTACAGAAGACATATTCGACTTAAGTTACATATTTTTCTAGATAGTATCGATATGAGATCGTTGTTATTACCAGGAATGTATTGAAATTGGCGTAGAGTACCCCTTCAACCAGGGGGGGGGGTGAACAAAAAATTCCGGCACGTATGCCGGGGTGGGTGGGTGGTCAAAGCCACCAACAAGCAATTTTTTCCGCAACTAAAAAAAAAATTCCTGCTTGTTTTTTTAGTGTTTTGGCAATGAGTTGGGCTTGAAAACCACTTTGAATGAGAAAAATGTAATTCTAACTGGTAAACTGACTGCAGACAGTTATCGTGTTGTATTTTGTTGCAAATTTTGAAATCCAAGATGGCCGCTGGCAGCCATGTTTTTTTGGCCGAATGACCTCAAAATGACTCATTCCTATTTACATGTCCATGTTAACATCCATGATAAATAGTATGCACAGAAATTCATATACAACTGTTTACAGTGAATTTCCCCCCGCAAATCTCTGTTTTAGTGTTAAAATGGGGGGTGGGTGTCAAAAAATGGTCGGAAAAAACTGCCGAAAACGGAAAAAAAAATTGCGGTGGGGGTGGGTGGGTACAAAAAATGATCGAAAGGGAAAAAATGCCATACGTGCCTGAAACAAATTTCCGACCCCCCCCCCCCCCCCCCCCTGAAAGCACATAGGAAATTTGACGTCGGGAGGGGGTCGAATTCGCCAAAAATTAAGTGTAAAATATATGTGGGTGTGATTCATGTATTGTGTTTATTTTTTCAGGCCCACCATACACGGATAGAGGTCGGTGGCTTACTGAACGTCAAATGAAACGAAATAAAACGAGTTGTGATTGAACGCATTCTGTATTTATGTAAATTTCCACGGTCATAAAAACATCCCAGATCCATGTGCTACTTTTTCCATATCGGCCATTTTAGGGACCCACCACCCCAGCTGGTGCTGTGCTGTGTTGTAAGATTTGTATATACTATAGACAGGGCGCCCAGGGGGTTTCAATTACACTATCGCGTACGAACGATTTGATGCCCTAGATTTGGTGATTTCGGACACGTAATTTTCACGTAAATGTAGAAGAATACGTGTCCGCTAAGCTCACGTAAATTCCATGTATATTTCTATTTTTTTTTTGGAAATTTACGTGATCCGTATATGTCGTAAATCTAAACAATTAATGGAATAAACGTGCCGTTTACGTGAAATTAAATTCCAAATATGGTGCAGTGTTTGTTGAAGATATTAGTATCTGATCATTTCGTTTCGCTATGGAAATACTCGCCAGTACGTATTTAGTTAAGGTAATCCCTTCCTATACCAAATACTTATTTAGGTGTTGTTATCACGTAGGAAGTGTTCAAATAATAAGTTCAATAGGTCGTTTGTTGAACTTGCTAACTGAACATTTTAGCGCAATAAATAGGAATCCTTCTATACTTTTTCGTCTGCTTAGTTTTCCTGAAAACCCATCGGAATGAATAATAGACTATTCCCAGGTGTAAAGGGATAAATGCACGGGTGACCTTCGCGTTGGGTATTGCTGTAAAAATGGTCACATCAAGCAATTTTATGTTACAGTACAGTTCGTAAGCAAAACACTCAACACCGGGGAGAACCCATGCACCAATGGAACTTTGTTACTTGCATAGCGCTCGCTAATTATCGCCACTCATAATTTCAGTGTTGAATAGATCAGCGTGAATCACTGTCCTAAACAAAATCTTCACGGTGTTGGGTGTTTTTCTTATCGCTCACTATTACAGTGCTGTTTATAAACAAACGCTCGGTTTTGCAGAAATATCGCATTCATACTAGTATTTCCTCAAGAATATAGTAATGGTATAGTATAATGATTATACTTTTATACTTATAACATTACTATATTCTTGAGGTAATTTTCATAATTTGGGAACAGTTTTTTCTAAATTATAAATTATAACGACGTCCGTTCGTGCATTTAATATAAATGCAAATTAGTGACATCAATTTTTATTAAATTTCCATCAGACTAATTCTGTTAAAATCTGAGATTTATGTGACAATGAACACATGTATCACCTTGTCGCCAGTCAGACATACCGTATTTTATGTTGAACAGTGGCCGTCCGATGGCCGTCGTGTGTGACGAAAATATTTACTTTCCGGTTCCGTTCTATTTACGAACACAAACAGGCCCGAGTAGTAACACTGTCCTGCATATTTGGAAAATGCGCAGTGCAGACTTGCTCATCTCACCTGATACGCTGATAGCGGTTTTTGACAACAAACGAGAGTTGCTAAACCCAACCTGCTATAATAATGTCCGGGGTTACATTATATATTATCTTTTGTATTATAATCATGCTATATGACTATTGTATATAACTCTGTTTCTCAATATCCGTTATATGTAATTGTCATGTGTTTTATATTGGATGAGAGAATAAAGCATATATACTTCGATATCCGATGGGTATTTCTATAGAGATCGGACGCTCTATACATTGTATATATGACTTATATAGGGACCAAATTCCTTCTGTATGACACGATGTTGTTCGTTTCCCACTTTGGGTCTAAATTAAAAAGTAATGAGATATAGTAAGAAAACCTTTATTTACAAGGACACGTGAACACAGTGAAATGATGTGGGGTGAACATACGTAAACCTTAATACAGATATTCCAGCATGTATACATGTACAGCAATGAACGGAAGAATCTCTCAATATACATATGCTCCAGCATGTACGTACAGCGGTGAACGAAAGTTCGTGGTATATTGCATAATAAACAGCTGTAATGGAATCTAACACATATAAGCGAAAGGAAGACAAGCCAGTACAGAAGCACAAATCTTTTAGGGTACGTTCATACATTGGCAAGTTTGCACGGTATGGTTTGCAGGCATTTCGTCGTAGCCAACTTCATGGTGCCAGAATATGAACGGAAACATGCATATAACATGCATCTTTACAAAAGCGAACGACAACGAGAAGTAACATTTATGTAGTTCCATTTGTAACGGTGCGTGGTATTGGTATTTGCCTTCAAATACCTGTATAGTTGATTCTTGCGAGATAATTGCATGTTATTTACAGGAATATGCCGGTAGTATAGCTACAGGTGGAACTACAGATATATTATTTGTCACGTGTAGTTAGCTGTGGTGCAGATGCATTTTATATCCATGTTTCCGTTCATATTCTGGCATCATATCGGTTTCTACGACGAAATGCATGCAAACCATGTACCGTGCAAACTTAACAGCGTATGAACGTACCCTTCTTGGCAGGGAATACGTCAAACAATCAGTCACGAATTAAAGAAGCATATACATGGTGAATGGAGAAGAAACCAGATGGGGGGGGGGGGGGGTAGAACACCAGTCCTGTTCTCCAATTATAGAAACCCCTATACATTTAAATGGTGCAATATATCAGATTGGAATTTGAACTTGCAACTAAAGAGTCTATGCCAGTTTGATGATTTACATTGCAGTGAACAATTTCTTTGGTAATGCCGAATAAATGCCCTAGTCTGCTACATTTTTGTTTTGGTTTCCAAAGTTTGGGCACAAACACAGCCCTGGTGTATCATAAGGTGGTATCGATTTGTCTACTGATATACTTTTTTACATTTTTGACTTAGTTTATATTCGCGCAACCTCAAACTCCTGTGATTAGCTTGGGGATTGTCGCGAAATTTGCATGTTGCAGAAGTGATAATGCATAAAACGGAATGAAATTGAATTGATATTGAATATCTCAGAATGATCTGACTGATGATAGGCTCTGAACGTGCTGCTGTGTACAGAATTAGTCTTTTACATTGATTTTTTTTTTTTGCGGCATTTCGCACAAATAAAGCAATGGGTGTGCAATACATATGTTACACCCTGATCGTCGGCCAATATATACATGTATATACTATTGCTCGATGCAGCAATAGTCGACGACACAAGCATTATAGCTGACTTAAAATGGTTGCTAATAATCTCATCATATATGTGACCCGCCATATCAAATCCAGTCGTAAGTCGGGATTTTGTTACCCTGTGCCAATGCATTCTCTTATATATGCGAGTCGACCATATGTCGCCTCGCATATATAAGAGAATGCATTGGCCTAACAATTTTTTAGTTTTTACAATTTTAATAATTTGTTCTTGTTTTCTTTAACTATTTTATAATTTCACCCATACAGAGCCCCAGACAAACATGAGCAGGCGACACTCTTCTATATGCTTCTATATATGTGTGGGGCTCCGTGCAGGGTAATGGATGTTTTTTTATTTTATGTCCTAAAAATTGTAAGAAACATTTATTTTAAAAACATATTAAAAAGTTGTTAGGCCAATGCATTCTCTTATATATGCGAGGCGAACTATGGTCGACTCGCATATATAAGAGAATGCATTGGCACAGGGTAAAAAAAATCCCGACTTACGACTGGTTTTGATATGGCGGGTCACATATATATATGTCTGGCATGCAGGTTCAGTTACACTAATCTGTGTTATTCCAAACAAAAGTCACACGATGAGCCGGCCATATCTTGTGTGAATCCATCTATTTAATCTAACTATCTATAACTGATTAATCTATGATGCACCAAACCTGATGACATCGTATCTGATAATTATAACAGTGAATATTATTTTCTTGATTCAAGCGATTTAATTCTATTCATTATTTGAATACAAGGACCACCGTTGATTTTCTGTATCTGGTAATTTATTGTTATGCCGGTGGCCAGGGAACATATATAGAAGAGTGTCGTCTGCTCACGTTTGTCTGGGGCTCTGTATGGGTGAAATTATAAAATAATTAAAATTGTAAAAAATTGTTAGGCCAATGCATTCTCTTATATATGCGAGGCGACCTATGGTCGACTCGCATATATAAGAGAATGCATTGGCACAGGGTAAATGTTCCCTGCCGTGGCCCCGTTAATTAGTGAAACATTGGGATGATTTTAATCCCAACCAGCTACATTGTATCTATTATATAGCATTCAACAATGTTCCATGTTGTCTATAGTTGATTATTGCAAATGTTCCCCTCCATGTATGATAGGTAGATAATCCAACAGTTTGAGACAAAACAGGGGTGGGCTTTCATAATTTCAAGACACTATACTACTTGGTATGTTGGCTCCATGGTGGAAATACAAGTTATTTGAGGAGTTCTTGTTACATAAAGACAAGTAAAACAGATAGTAACAAAACAAGCGTTCGCTTTATCTTCCAATGTGTTCGGCCCATACCATTTATGAGGTCAATCCTGCAAATAGTGTGTCTGATGAGGTTCCCAGAGGGTGAATTTAGTATCGTTATTCCACACGGCGGGCAAGCGTCACCAAATCCACCCACTAGAGACTTCATTCTTATTAGGCCTCAACTGTTATGGGAGACCTAGATTCAGATTGAAGTTTCCCAGTTAAAGTTGGTGACGTTCACCCATTTGTCACCTCGATTATGCATTTTATCTTCTGCAAATTAGGGAATATAGAAACTTCCCACACAGAAGGGAAACAGTAACTAAAACAATGTTAATTTGAGACTATATAGGTATTTCCTAGAAGATGAGGCCTAAACAGAATGAGGTCCCCAGATGGTGAATTTGGTGATGCTTGTCCACTATTTGGGATAGCATCACTAAATTCAGCCTATGGGGACCTCATTCTGCAAATGACAGACAAACTATTTGCAGGCTTTGTATTAGGTTTGTATTATGTGAATAATATTGACGTTATCTTTCAGTCCTAATTGCATGGGGCCAGTACTATACAAATCCTATTTGTGTAAATTACAAGATTTGATTGGTATTGTGCGAAAATAAACAAATGTAGACAAAAAATCCCATCACAAGAAAGCACATGCGCCCGTACATTACACGTGTTGCCGATTATAGTACTCAACATTTTACTATCCTGTAAACAACACATGTAAAAGTTTATGGTACTGGCCCCTGAAATTGTGCAAAACATGTACTTATACAATTTAAATGGCAATCAAATGAAAATTAAATACTTGGCCTTGAAGATAATCAGCGTCGATTGTCAGCATAATGAAACAGGTGATACAGGTGTTGTGAATGTGATTACTTACATGTATGTAATAAGGCACATATTTCTTATTCTATCATCATCTTAAAAATAAGCAAATTCTTGTCACATTCACTAAGCAGTGATGAGGAATATGACATATATGCAATAAACAGGCGCTATGTGTGAGGGAGTGACAGACACCCAGTGACCATCCGGTCGCATCCGAACGCCACAACGCCATGAAATAGAGTAATGTGCAGCAATCCGGACTTTTGCTCTTAAAGACATATTATGGACTTGATTGTAAGCGTAAAACTGATAAGTTAGTATGCAGATGCTATGCCAACTGGAGGAATGGAGCATTCTACTAACATGGCCGAAAATATCAAGCAAATCGACCGTATCGCTCCATAGAAAACATCTTCTGAACTACGCTCATTTGTAAATATTTACTTCTCGATTCAGGACGCATCTATAGGCGACAAACTGACGAAAACGATTTCGTCATTGAGAGTCACTGCATTGAATTAATATATAAGAATGACTGTGTGTGTAGTCAATTTGGATATAATATTTGTAAAAATAACTACTTTGAGCAAGATTATTCTCCATTTCTATTTGATGACCCTACCGGAGTGTTTCACATCACTTTAAAACATGGTTGCGACCAGAGCGTTGATATCCGTTTTTTATAACCAACAGTTTGTTGGTGCAACGTCAGATGTCTTGTTTGTGAAACTCTCAATTACCTCGCATATAATTGAGTCACTGCTCAAGATGGACCATTTTACCTGCACTTAATCCCTCCCGAATGTCTCAATAATCACAGAATGAGAATGATGCACCAGACTTTATCAGGTGGTCAACCACGTGACCGTCTCACCATACTATGCATTTGATGTCTGGATTGTGTTTCGCTGTGTATCCACAGTTGAATTCGTAATTAAAGTTCTTGGAATTCGACACAACACCGTGAACTCTGGAAATAAAATTGAATATAGTTAAAGCTTCATGTAAGTTTGCATTCCAACATATACCTAATACTATTTGCTTTTTATTGTTTTCCCGGTATCGATATAGATTGATAAATACCCGAACTACCTTGGCGCATTATATATGTCACAGAAAGACGCCTAGGCGTCATCAAAAAATACAACTTCGAGCACAGTGTACGGGTCCTTACAAAAAACGGTGCCATTAATTTTGTATTCACTGGAATCGGAAACGGAATGTGAGGGAAAGGTATATTAGGTTATCTTATACATGAAATTATTAAAAATAACATCAGGCACTGCTTTCTCCACTTGTTAATCATCATTTTGTAGCACCGTAAATGTCTCGGAGCAACGACAGCTCTAGAATTTCTTCCCATGGTTTACAGTTGCAATGTGTAAGCGACCGCTGACTAAAACAAAATGAATCCGCACAAAATAAACCATCTCGAATTTTCGAAAAACATTAGAAACACACATATTTTCAGGGTATATCTTCCGCGTACGTATGGGGGGCCTCGGTGGCTCAATCGGTTAGGCGTACAACTCCAAGCCGTTTCGCCTTCCAGCGCTGGCGATAAGGGTTCAAATCCACATGTTTCCATCGTGGACTTTGTAACTCGAAATCGTTATCTGGGAAAGTTGCCAGTTACTTGCCGATGGCCGGTGGTTTGCCGCACATGGTCGACGAGTTTATCAGCCATTGAAATCACTGTTAGATTAGCCGTAAGTGTGCGGATTTCCTCCACCATTAAAACTGGCAATGTCGTGATATGGCCTTAGTGGCTAAAGCGACAAAAAACCCCGAATCAATCAATCAATCCGCGTACGTATGTTTTAAGATGAATGTACCTATTACCTACATACCTATACATAGTGTTGGGTTTGAACGAGCCATACCCGTTTAACGACTAACAGAATATAGTTTTTCTGAATACCAAATTTACACCACAAGTGGGATTGACAACCGCACAAGCTATTTGGTATTCAGAAACACTACGTGTGTATTACATATATGCACCATGATTCCACCAATAAAAATAATATTAGAAGTTAGAACTTAAAACATCGAAGATATGTGTCAACACTTCACCCCCCCCCCCCGTGTGTGGACCCCGAGGCAACTCAGTATACATTAGTACTGTTAAATGGCGAAGGGATTTGAAACCTGAGGGAATTGTGAGTGTATAAAAAATCTATTGAAATTTATGATAATAATTTGTTTGTCGCATAATATCACAGACGTCACATAATATTACAGATTCTTGAAAATATATTAACGTGTCAACTTGGAACTATATTTTCCCACGGCATTACTGTGACGCGGAAATTTGAAAGTATTTTTGGAAGACCGATGTCGGTCATTTCCGTCAACTTGTAATCGCTATAAATAGACAGAGCAACCTCACTATGTGAAGGTCACAAGAGGTCACGAGCATTGTAGACCCAACTGTAGGTATATCAATTTGTCATTCAAAACGTATGGGAAACGTTGATACATACACCGCGTCTGTCTTTGTACCTACAGTGGAGTTTAAAGACCCACTTAATTTTTGAATGCCCAGATTACACTATTCCAAATTATATACCATTTGGAAGAGAAACCAAAAACATATATATTCCTCCAGAATACAAAGCAGCTGTGGCCTATGACTGTCCACCAAGTGCTAGAGATTCATTCCAAGATTCCCCCCTTGTCAACCCAGAATTCATCAAAATCCAAACTAAGATATAGAGTTATTTCCCTTCCATTGGATATAATAGACTTTATAGTACAGTCCGGATCAAAATTAAATGCAGGGCACACCTTGGTTCCTCGACAAAAACAACATGTTCCCAGTTTATTCGACCGGATCAGTTGATAATACAATATTTTGGACCTTCCTCTTTCAAATGGTATACAGTAATACCCTAATTAATCGACTTCTAAATCACAGCAGAATTATGGGTAACTTTTCAGGATTTAGTCGAAAATATGGCTTGTTGCCATTCATCGGAAAGCTCTCACCGAGAGCTTTCCGATGAATGGCAACAAGCCATATTTTCGACTAAATCCTGAAAAGTTACCCATAATTCTGCTGTGGTTAAGAAGTCGATTAATTAGGGCATTACCGTATAACATGGAATATGTTGTATATAATGTGATCTGGTGATTCGAAAATTAAGTGGGCCTTTAACAACTTTATTTGCACAATTCATGCAGTGTTTCATGCGTGAGGTAACAGTACACGATTTCACAGGTTGTATGGGGTCTGAAAAATTGAAAAAGAAGTATCTGGGGGGGGCATAACAGCCAGTGTAGCCTGTGTTAAATGTGCCATTACTGGTTTGAAGGTTTAATCATTTTACAAAACTGGGAAAGTTCCCAAAAAAGTTGAAAATATGGATACGCAACAGGATTTTCGTATTCAGTGAAGGCCAACTCTGTGTTATTGGTTACAAGAAAATAGCCCGATTTCTCTCCGATGAATATTCTGTTATCTGCGCTTGCAAGACATTTTTTTTCAAATTGACACAATAACTTTTTTTTATTTCAAATATTTCTCAGCTCTAACATAGCTCTATCAAGTGAAGAAGCTTATTTACTAACATTCGCTCTGTCGTGGTCTGTATTTGGGTTGAAAATGGTCAATTGGAGTAAAAAAATGGGTAAAATTGAGCGTTTTGTGTGTGCAAACCAAGTGGCATAACTCAATCACAAAGTATAGGAATAAGCTAAAGTACAGACATATGAGTACACCTAAAATTTCTGTCGAAATTAAAACATGCTTGATGGAACCTATGCCAAAGATAATGGCTCAGCATTGATTTGAAGTACAGTACCCCCTCCAATGTTGGCCAAAAATTGCTGGAAATCGTGTATTGCTAACTGAATAGAAATTGACACCACTCCTGGGATTGACGATATACGAACTCGCTAATGGTCGCGCTGCAAATCACCAGTCCCACTCGTGGTGTAAATATGGTACTCAGAAACATTGCGTGTGTATTCTATATATAATGGCCCATAGCAAAAATGAATGGACGAAAATTGTTCAATATAGTGCTTTTTGAGCATAATATAGATTATACCGACAGAGACCTCCAAATCTGGACGGACACTTGCATGGGTAGACGGGTGCCATTTTATGATCCTTACCAAACTTTCTTTGCGTGGGGGAGGTAAAGTTCAACAAATATATCAAACAAATTATGACAAATATATTTAAAAAAACAGTTCCATGACAACAGCCATCGTAATAAAAACTGTATGCACTTATAATTATATGCGCATGAAATATAACATCAGAGAATGCTGTTTGCCATTGACATACTCCATAACCTTGACAAAAATCGCTAAAATATATAGTGTGTGTGTGCTGTGCATATGTGCGGCGCAACTGGACCCATCTAATAACCTTACCTGGCTGATCCCGGACTATGCATATCATGTAGTAAATGTTCCTGGGCGCCAAGGTCCGAATACTTTGAGCAATACATCTGTTAAAGAGAGAGATGGCATTATCACGTGACGTCTTACATGTATATATCAAGGAACCTTCATCAAGATGAGACTTGTTGGCTCGGTTGGTAAGGTGTGTCACGATTTTAGCAAACACAAGCCGTAATCCGATTCAATTGAAAATTTGTCTCCTGTTTTGATCCCCAGGTCTGGACCGAATCAAGCCTTGAAATATACATATAGAATTGCAGAATGAGGTTCACAGAGTGTGAATTTAGTGAATCTACCTAGCACAACGAGCTAGTGCCACTAAATTCACCCTATGGGGACCTCATTCTGCTTAGGCCTCATCTTCTAGGAAGTATCTATAGTCTCAAATTAATATTGTTTTAGTTACATTTTCCCTTCTGTTCAGTTTCTAAATCCCCTGATTTGCAGAAGATAAAATGCAGAATTGAGGTGACTAATAGGTGAACATCCCCAACTTCAACTGGGGAACTTCAATCTGATCCTAGGTCGTAAGGCCTCAGCAGAATGAGGTTCCCAGAAGGTGTTTTTGGTGACGCTACCCCGTCGTGCATGATAGCGTCGCTAAATCCACCCTCTGGGAACCATGCAGATTCTGCAAATGACAGACACACTATTTCAAGCCATTGACGGAATCTAGGCTATCAAAGGCTATCATAATTTAAAGAGACTCAATGCCTTCGAAGTGGGTTCATTCGAAATACAGTAATGCTCTAAATAATCGACTCCTTAACCACGGTATAATTGTGGGTAACTTTTCAGGATTTAGTCGGAAATATGGCGTGTTGCCATTCATGGGAAAGCTATCACTGAGAAGGAGTCGATTATTTAGGGCATTACTGTAACATAAAAGTATGTAAACAACTACCGGTATCATCAACAAGTAGATGCAACAATAGATTGACTTATTTTGAGTATTAATAACACTCCAATTATCAGATTTTGCATGTCAAAACCGTTGTTATGTAAACATTACTGTTACAGTGGAATTGCCAATCAAAGTTCAATCAGTCCAATAAGATACCGAAGTGTAATCAAAACTTGATGGTAAACATTGGAAAAACATCCATTACCCTGCAGGGAGCCCCACACATATATAGAAGCATATAGAAGAGTGTCGTCTGCTCATGTTTGTCTGGGGCTCTGTATGGGTGAAATTATAAAATTGTTAAAGAATACAAGAAAAAAATATTAAAATTGTAAAAAATTGTTAGGCCAATGCATTATCTTATATATGCGAGGCGACCTATGGTCGACTCGCATATATAAGGCAAAAAATATCCCGACTTATGGGACAGAAAAAGATTCGCAAAATCATATTCCGACTTAAATATTTGAACTTACTACACGATTAGTGAAGCTTGTTGATAAATCACTGTATTGTATTATTGGAGAACTACAAATAATGAATATAAGATGAACATTTATCTAATGTACCCATTAATTAATTAATGAATTAAAGTGATGTGAAACGTAAATTGAACCTCACAATTGAGTTCCCTGCGTTATTCTGTGGAAAGACTGAATAAAATAACCCCCATACACGAAATGCCCTAACCAGATATCAGTTTGTACTAATTATACGGCCACGTAACTAACTATTTACTTTCCCTCAATCGGGACGAATAATTCCACTGTAAACGCGAAATAAATACACAAACGAGTTGTCGTGTGCAGTCGCGGAAACACCCGAACACTTCCGACTTGGTCCGACTTGGTCGGGATTGAGTCGGCTTTCGTTCTCAGAAAATAGCTTCCGTGGAGGGAGGCCGTTTGCTGGAATAGCGTAACATCAGCTTAATAAAACGAAAAACAAGCGGTATAGTCAATTCGAATGGGAGGGATATAAAAGGAATTATTGCCTGAAATCACCAACGGAAGAACATTGACCGAGTTATGAAAGAATTATAATCAAAGTGGTCATGATCGAGCAATGAACAACGGTAACAGTTGAAAATGTTACTATTTATAGAAATTTGTAATCGTTGCAGATCGTTGACCGATTTTATGATCGAACTACAGCAGGTACAGTCTCGTGCAGAAAGAGTTGTCTTACATGTGTATTTCAAACTGTTTAATTACCTGTGCAATGCTACATGTGTGCCATATTGCTATTCATTATTCTAGTACAGACCGAATTTGTTTGGGACAGCGATAGTGATATAGATATCCATATGGAATTATGTTTTCTTCAATTTTTGAGTTTATATAGGCCCAAATAAATATACCATAAGATGGACTCAATCATTAATTGACAGTTAAAATTGGATGGAAGTAAAGAAGTGTTGTGTATGTGCACTAAGTAAGCGCAATTGCTTTATGCTTAAGCGCAAATATTTGTATGCAAATAAATAATAAATGTAAAAAAGACTCCCATGTGATTTGCTCTAAACTCAAATTAACTCAGGCCATAAAACATTACTCAAACATAGGTGAGGACTCCACCCAGATCCCATACTAAGATGGATGTTCAGACTGAGGAAACCAGTTGGAGATAGGTACATGTATTTGCTTAAGCATAATTCATTTCAATTGCGCTTAAGTGTAAATGAAATCCACTTAAGTGTAAATGAGTTGCGCTTAACCGTAATTCATATACACCCCCCATTGAACTCCACATACTCAAGCTTAAATGGATGCAACCACATTACTAATGCCAGTAAGTTAACATACATCATATTATACAAATATACATATAAGGTAAGACAGCCGATGAAATTATTGCTCTTAATATAATTCCAATGTATTATGATAACGCATAAGTCAATTATGCTTAAGCGTAAATGATTACATTAAGCGTAACTGATTTACGCTTAAATGCAATTAGTTAATATAAAATGTGAAAATGAATCATTTGCGCTTAAGCGCAAGTATATGTCTATCAATATATTTGTGCTTAAGCGCAAATACCTAACACTCCCTTTATACTTCCCTCTGATTGTGAATGATAGAGTCCATCTCATAGTATATTATCATGGACCCATAGTAGTAGCCCCATATAATACTGAAACATTGAAGAAAAAATATTTCCATATGCATATATCAGCATCTCTGTCCCTGGTGTCCCAAGAATTGGTGCCTCACTCCCAGAGCTCTAGTATATTTTATTAAAGGGACATCTCCTACACAGATATATACCATTTCCATGGCCATAAATATGGAATTCGGGGTTACTGGGGACTCGCTTCCCTCATATGGTGTACTTATTGACTTGAAATTGGGGAAAACCCCAATTTTCATATTATCAGCATCCCTGTCCCCAAGAATTTGTGTCTCCATCCCAGAGATCTAGTATATTTTATAAAAGAGATACCGGTATATCCTGCACATATCTCTACCATTTCCATGGTCATAAAAGAGATATTGGGGTTACTGGGGGGGTGCATCCCTCATATGGTGGGTCTGTGCCATTTAAAATTAATTCAGGGGGGTGATATCAATGCATATTAATTTTTATTTGCGCAAATGATTTACACTGAAGCGCAAATGATAGATGTTATTTTGCGAAATATTTGCGCTTGATCGTAAATGAATAATAAATGTGAAATGGGTATCCCATATATGAAATGCCGTATCTATATGCTATAGCGCGTATATCCTACAGGTCTGGGTGAACCACCGATCAATCAATAACAGCCCGATCGGGCTAAAGTAGACCGTTCAGGCTAAAATAGACCGATCGTTCTTTCACAGCCAGCTTGAATCTTGGATAAAGGGAGTAGGCCTACTCTAAATTGTTCTTTCAAGTGAAATAGGCCTCCCATACATGAAACGCCTTATCTATATACTATAGCGCGCATACCCTACAGGTCTGGGTGAACCATCGATCAATCAATAATAGCCCGATCGGGCTAAAATAGACCGATCGGGCTAAAATAGACCGATCGGTCTTTCACAGCCAGCCTGAATCTTGGATAAAGGGAGTAGGCCTACTCTAAATTGTTCTTTCAAGTGAAATAGGCCTCCCATATATGAAATGCCGTATCTATATGCTATAGCGCGTATATCCTACAGGTCTGGGTGAACCACCGATCAATCAATAACAGCCCGATCGGGCTAAAGTAGACCGATCAGGCTAAAATAGACCAATCGTTCTTTCACAGCCAGCTTGAATCTTGGATAAAGGGAGTAGGCCTACTCTAAATTGTTCTTTCAAGTGAAATAGGCCTCCCATACATGAAACGCCTTATCTATATACTATAGCGCGCATACCCTACAGGTCTGGGTGAACCATCAATCAATAATAGCCCGATCGGGCTAAAATAGACCGATCGGGCTAAAATAGACCGATCGGTCTTTCACAGCCAGCCTGAATCTTGGATAAAGGGAGTAGGCCTACTATAAATTGTTCTTTCAAGTGAAATAGGCCTCCCATACATGAAACGCCTTATCTATATACTATAGCGCGCATACCCTACAGGTCTGGGTGAACCACCGATCAATCAATAATAGCCCGATCGGGCTAAAATAGACCGATCGGGCTAAAATAGACCGATCGGTCTTTCACAGCCAGCCTGAATCTTGGATAAAGGGAGTAGGTCTACTATAAATTGTTCTTTCAAGTGAAATAGGCCTCCCATACATAAAACGCCTTATCTATATCCTATAGTGCGCATATCCTACAGGTCTGGGTGAACCACCGATCAATCAATAATAGCCCGATCGGGCTAAAATATACCGATCGGGCTAAAATAATCCCATCGGTCTTTCACAGCCAGCATGAATCTTGGATAAAGGGAGTAGGCCTACTCTAAATTGTTCTTTCAAGTTACAACCATTTTTTTGTAAAAAAATTATTCTTATTCATTTTGAAACTAATGAAAGACAATTTTGAAACTAATGAAAGACAATGTATAATTTTTTGCTGGTATATTCATCATAAATTTGAACAAATCTTCAAGCAAACAAAATTTCAATATTCAAGAAATCTCTTACAACAGTGTCAGGAAGACCAATCGATCTAGCTCAGCACGATTGGTCTATTGTGATGTCAAATATTATTGAAATATTGCTTATAATTTACATTTACAGAAGTCAATAATTCGCATGCAGATAACTTCACCTTGTATTCGGCCAAATATGTTGACGTTATATTAGAAGGCAGAATTCCCAGATTTGTTTATTATTGGTGAACCTGGATAATTTCGGAGGTGTGCCAATCGTCTTTTGCACACTGTGAATACGTACTCATTCTCTCCTAAATTTGCAAAAATTCCATATATATATAAATATATATACAGAGTGTGAAAACTTTGTTAGTTGCCAAATAATTGTCGACATTTTACTTAGAAAACTTGAATGCAAAAACTATGATATGCCCCCTATTATTATTATTTTTTTCTCTCTTTTTGTTGAATCTACTTTCGTTATCGACATGCCGGCCTTTGTTTTGGCTGTTCTCCCAGTCGTGCGTGCCAGCCGATCGTCGTTATTCGGGTGGTTCCGATTTCCTCCGAATATAATTCAATGAGACTCCGCGCGCTGATTGGCTCCGAAAATGTGTTAGTATCTGAGAAGATTTCTTACTCTGATCGCAGTTTTCAACAATTTAATACAGGGCGAGTACCGCACTAATAATATGCCACATTGGGGTTTTCTTTCTAGTTTTTTATGACCTTTCTTGTGGTATATCGGGCACAGTTCTGTCTGACATCAAATATATGCCCACCGGGAGTGAAGCTAATGACTTTAAGTAAATTCGGGACCCGATATTCTTCACTACGTAACACTATAGATCGTTCCTAGTTTGTCTATTGCTGATATGTTAAAAATAAAGATCGTTTGTCTCGTTTAGAAATATTTAAAACAGCTGGAGAACTGCTATGCACCTGTATTTGTTTTTCTTCGGTGTGTATACAAAGCTTGTTGTTTGATATTTTGTATATGTGTCGATCTATTTCACGACATTGCTCCTTTCAAATTACGTAAAAACAATGTGCAGGCTCAAATGATTTGTGTCTGTTTAATCCCATTATCCGGGATGACCGAAGATTGGTGACTGATGTGCACGATGGGGTGATTTCCCTTAGATTGGTTACTGAGTACACGAAGAGTGATTTCCCTTATACTGGCTACTCTTTCTGAGGACATTGAGTGTATTTGAGCAAAAAAGCTGTAGCCGTAGACGACTAGGCATGCGCAGTAGAAAGCTACAGAAAGCTGTAGCCGGCCACAGCAGGCGGTCACTAACTATTGTACCGCTACTCCGAACTTGGAATGTGGTTGATGTATAATATTATACCGGCATAATGTTGGCATTATGTTGCTATATCAATTCACCAATGGTCTCGCTCGCTGCAGCAAGCACATTTGAAGCAATTCAAGTCCATGCCTCCATAAATCTGATATTTAAAAGAGTATATGATATGTGATTATATCTCGTTCTCTAAATCGGCATATGCAAACAAGATATAATTATATATATTTTTACGAAATAAGTTTAATTATTCACCAAACAATAAATATATCATAGATATAAAATATTTTGTTTGATGCCAACAAAATGGGAATGACAATTATGTGTCCCCAGGGAGCAGTATTTAAAAAATATCTCCCCGATAAGGTTACACTGGTGTAAATGTTTTCCATAGGCCTCAGTGCTAACGTTTTAGCGTATGCTGTTGGCTATATGAACCATGGGTCCAATTTTTTTTTTTAATCTGAAAAATTGACATTTCGGGAAACTTTTTACACAAAAAAATCATATCTGTCTAGCAGGGAATTCGCCTTTAAATCTTGTGTTTTCGTAACTAGTGTCAGATCCGCATAAAAAAATACTGTCATATTTTAGACCACACCAACAAATTCAAACTTCACTACAAAGGGTTAATTCCTGTGCCAATGGCTATCTTACCTATGGGAAATCATAGGGAAGAGGTGTGATGATTTTTTTTATGCAAAAAGCACACAAGGCTATTGACCAATCAGGGCCCAGTGTCTATTTTATTCTCTCCTATATATTCCTCCCGCATCCGCTAGAGGTCTCTCCGAACCTTATTTACACCAGTGTAACCTAAAGCGATAGCCCGCTTTTTCGCGGAATAATTGTAACACCCTACATTTTTTCAGAATTGCCCATGAATGAAAAAAATGTGTTCAAAAATAATATCACTTCTGTGGTTCTTTATTTATCACACACAATTTAACCCCACTCTCTGTAACACATTATTCATCAAAAAAGCACATTTTTCCACCACAAGTCATAAGATCCTTTCCATGAGAGAACTTCTGGTGATGTGAGGTCATTGAGTCCAGATCTGATCAGCTGAGCATCAAGCACATGACTTTATCAGCACATGGAAGACTAAAATATGACATTTTCAGGTCTGCAAGGGTGATCCAAGATAACTGGATGTGGGTGTATATTGAATTAGTTGAACAAAGATATGCTCTCTTTGAAATGCTGAAGCATTTTCTTAAATGTGTCCAAGTTTTAGTGCTATTAACCTTCAAATGGCCATACCCACCAGTGAAAATGAGACACTTTTATTATATATATCTGTATATCACTGGCTATAAAATCCAAAATACTTGTTAGATTAGCTTCTTATAACAATTGGTATGTGTGTCATTGACATGCTCATGTAATGGGTAATTTGCATTATCATGTGACAATTACCACCTTGAAAATTTTTGAAAATACCTTGAAAAATTGGCATTTTTTATGAAAAATCATACCATTTTTTTGGCCGATGGAAGTGAAAGAAGACATCAGCAGCAAGAATAGCCACACCATGCATGGGAGATTCATTGGACTGAAAGACCAGGCTGTGAAAAATGCATTAAAATACTTTAAAGTGACTCCCAGGAATCAAAAATGCCAAAAAGTTCATTTTTCCCTTTAGGTTACACTGGTGTAAATGTTTTCCATAGGCCTCAGTGCTAACGTTTTAGCGTATGCTGTTGGCTATATGAACCATGGGTCCAATTTTTTTTTTTAATCTGAAAAATTGACATTTCGGGAAACTTTTTACACAAAAAAATCATATCTGTCTAGCAGGGAATTCGCCTTTAAATCTTGTGTTTTCGTAACTAGTGTCAGATCCGCATAAAAAAATACTGTCATATTTTAGACCACACCAACAAATTCAAACTTCACTACAAAGGGTTAATTCCTGTGCCAATGGCTATCTTACCTATGGGAAATCATAGGGAAGAGGTGTGATGATTTTTTTATGCAAAAAGCACACAAGGCTATTGACCAATCAGGGCCCAGTGTCTATTTTATTCTCTCCTATATATTCCTCCCGCATCCGCTAGAGGTCTCTCCGAACCTTATTTACACCAGTGTAACCATAAGAAATTCTCCAATCAGAGTCGGAGTACAATGTTTAGTGATAGTCGCCATTTATTTCCCTGCCCGCTGTAGCTTTCTACTGCGCATGTCTTATAAGCCACAGCCGGCCACGGCTACGGCTGTAGCCGGCTACAGCCAGCTACAGCTTTTTGCTCAAATACACTCATTGAAAATGACATGGAAGACAAAGAACATGGAAAACTTTATATACTTTGTTCCTATTTTCTTGATTGATAAGATTTCGCACGTTGACACCATTGTCATGTGAACATTACTGTTACAGTGAAAGTCATTTTATCAACAAACAAATGCATATTTGCAAATCAAATGTTTTAGTTGAAAATTGATGTTAAAGTTTCTGGAATATTTTTCATTGATCGGACCTTTTGTAATATAGATCTTCATGATTTTATCAGAATTTGCTCAATTGATTGTTGATAAAACGGCTGGCACAATAACAGTAATCGTTACATTTAACAATGGTTTTAACACGGGATGTCTCGTGATTGAAGATTTGTCAATGATAGAAACGAGAACACATTATATATCACATGAAACCCCTACAATATCATTGAAAAATCCATTATATATTTTCTTATCTGTCACTAGTGTAATCGCCGCGTGCTTCCCGGGATACTTGGCATCACGCCAAGTAAATTACCAAACGCATTAATACTATTTAGAAAAGCCGACAATACTAGACATTGCAAAAAGATTGCTTTGTTCATTAAAGTTCAATTATTGTCCAAAGTAGTTGCAATAACGAAAATAGGCACAAAAACAAAGAGGAAAATGGGGGGACTATATGTTTCGTCGCAAGGCATAGCGCGCAACGCTGTCATAAACAGTCGTGAAGCGTCTCAGCCAACGCCGTGCATGTGTGCAATTTACATGCATTTTTCAGCCTCTTTTAAAGATTTTGATTTGTTAAAAAGGCATAAAGCTCTATATATTTTTGTCATGTTATATACAAGATCTTCAACTGTTGGGATATCAGATTTTATGAAACTCGTTTGATAAATTTGATTCACAACTCGTCTAGACTCGTTGTGAATCAAAATTATCAAACTCGTTTCATAAAATCATTGAATTGTATTCATTATATCCCAACATAACTCATTGGAGATACTCGATATATATATATATATATATATATCTATTTTCCCACGTTCTTCTTAGTGACGATGGTTCTACAAACATTTATGATTTTTTTTCCAATTTTACCCACTATATACGAGTGCATTATGTCCCTTTAAAACAATGTTTGTGATTCTTCGATATCTTACCTGAGCGAAACTGATATAGAAGAGCTGTGTGTGGGTGATGTTAAACCCAGCCAGGCCTGGTAATGGGGCCTCAGCGGGGTAATCCCGTAACCAAAGTCGATAACCCTGAAGTGAAGAAAATATCGAAACCAATATGAGTGAGATGTTTCTAAGAAATGAAGGGCAGTTCTGAGAGTCAAAATCCAGCAAACTGCTAAATTCGATTTTTTTACATCATTAACCCTTTACCCAACAGAACGGCCCTGTGCCAATGCATTCTCTTATATATGCGAGTCGACCATAGGTCGCCTCGCATATATAAGAGAATGCATTGGCTTAACACATTAAAAATTATAAAATTGTTAAAGAATGTAAGAAAAATTGGTAAAAAGTGTTAAAAAAAGATTTTTTTTAGGCCAATGCATTCTCTTATATATGCGAGGCGACCTATGGTCGACTCGCATATATAAGAGAATGCATTGGCACAGGGCATAACTGTAACTATCACAATGCGGTCGAGGAGCCGGTTCCAATGATATCCATATTTGTATGGTTCTATTGAGACAGACCGAAGATATTTTAGGCTGTTGAAGCTTTATTTGGCCGGTTTTGGCCGGTTTGTTGGGTAAAGGGTTAAACTGTTAAGTTACTATTCAGGCACTCCGCTCAATTGTAAATATTTTTACTTCTCGATTCTGGACACACCTATCGCCGATAAAGATTCGAAAACGATTTCGCCATCGAGAGTCCCTGAATTTAATTAATATATAATAATGGCGGTGTGTGTTGTCAGTTTGGATTTAATATTTGTAAAAATAACTACCTTAAGCAAGATTATCCTCCATTTCTATTTGATCACCCTATCGGAGTGTTTCACATCACTTTAACCAATTATGTACTAAACACAAATTGAAGAATAGTTTCCTTATTAAATGTTCAAACATTAAGTCCAACAAAAGGCCTATATTATTATCTGAATATTTCCAATAAATGAGAATTATTTTTGCTCTTGCTTCATCCCATCGTTTGCATGTCGTCTATTTAAACTTCCTGAACATCCCTTCAAATGAGTAATAGAACATTCCAACATATACTGTCAGTAGTAATAGATAGTTCAATCAGATTCTTCCTGACAATCTGCCATGGCTTCTGACGCATGCAACTTACTATAGACGAGCATAATTGTACCCACGTAACAACTCAATTATTGAAAATTCCCCACCACTGTCATCATTTCACGATTCATCTGTTCCCCACGTCTTCTGCTTTATCACCCTCTTGCGCGCGCTCTCTCTCTCGCTCTCTCTCTCTCTCTCTCTCTCTCCCTCATCATGCTATCCCTAACACTATATTCTTCATTTTTTCCATCCCTAACTCAAATTTAGTTATATATCTCCACTTCTCCTAAACCATTATTTCAATCCCTTCCCGTCTGATCGATACCCTCCCTCACTTATTGCCATAATTTGGGGAAGGGAGGAGAAGAGGAGAAGACTTCATATAAGCCCTCGGGCTTGTTGTCTGATCCTCATTTCCAAAATTAATTCTTATATGTTGTATATTTATGTCATCTGTGTATTATGTCAATTGTTTGGATTTTGAAATAAAAATATGTTTACACTAATCTGCCAACGGTAAGTATTCATTAGTTTGAGGGTTGTTGATATCCATAGATTTCCAGACAGGGACTCTCTCGTCTTTGGGTATGACGTTTGGTTCACATTTTCGTGGCCAGTGTCATTATAGGTGTATTTATAAATTGACTATAAAGGTGACTATCAGAACGTTGTGAAAACGCGGAAGGATATTGCGTGTACGTAAATATTTAATACACCTGTGATTATCTAAAAAACAAATCAACGCATCCAGTTGGATTTGTCTCATGTATTAAATTGCTTTCTGATAGATGATTTGCCAATTAACCTCTGTAATGATGTTGTGACCAGTATATCAAACTCACCAAATTTGCAGCTCTCACGCCCGCATTATCCGCTATATTCTCCTCCAGTGTTTGGTGTCCATCAACCTATGGCAAAGAAAGGTGAGGATTAATCGTCATTTCCTAAATTATGTGGATACTATATTGTATGTGTTTCCTAGCTTTAGCATTGATACCAGACACATTATGGTGTAAGATAAACTATGTTTTAGGAATTTGCTTGATGCATTGGAAAATGAATGCATGTAAGACCTGAACATGATCTTTATTAATATAAAGTGTTATATTTATCCCCACCACCACCAAAATATAACAAAACAAATACTGATATACTTGTCTTGAAACCAATAGTCGTTTGTTAAACTTATTATATGATAATTTCCCACCAATTAATATGAATCATTCTGCTCTTGTGTTTGTCTGTTTCTGTCTGTCGTCTGCATTTATTACCCGAATGAATAATAGATCGTTCCAAAAGTATACTTTTATAACTGAGTGGGAGAATACATTTCGTATAGAAAGGGTTGAAGGCACGTTTACAGTATTATTCCTAAAATTCCACAAAAAGACCAACGGCGACGGCGTAACACAAATTTCACCAAAAAATGTGCTTTAAAAGATCACAGCTCAACTAAATATAGCCACATGTTATGTCCCAGTTCATGAAAACAACGTTATTATATTTACACCTCAGAATATATACAAAAAAGTTCATTGAAGAAATGTAGCATCTTTACCTGCAGAATGTTGATTTAAACATTGTTTATATCCCACCAGATTAATAATTACATAAACAGTCTATACATGGGATGACCAATAATGGAATGAAAGTGCTGGGGGATTTATATATATGATATTTATCCACTGCTCACTATCATTATTGCCTTCATAAAGCCTGCATAATAAACGTTACGATTATTACGTCAAGGTAGCTTTATTAGGTCAACATTATACAGTTATGCATTGTTTCGAGGTTGACACGAGGAATTGTCAACCCGAGGAAGTCAATATTCACCAAGGCCGCAGGCCGAGGTGAATATTGACTTCCAAGGGCTGACAATTCCTCGTGTCAACCAAGAAACAATGCGATAACTGTTTTATTATATGAAACGCGCTTTGATTGGACAAGACGTTGTGACGTTGAACGTCGCTGGGAAAATCCTATCTATTTTCAGGTCTGATAATAAGTTATGTTAACCCCTGAAGTATCTGACGTCACTCATAACTGTTAATAACCTCTTATTTGATTAATGAGGTGAACATCATTAGATATCTCGATTTTTTAATTACGTTTTAACATAGGAATTGGGAAAGAAACTAGTGATCATATAATAAAGCTTAATGTTAGTACTACTTTAATGACGTAATTTGATATGCAAATTGGACAGGTAACTAGGGACGTCAACCGGCCTTAATGACGTCATTGTGATTTCAGAACGTTTTTATCGTGCATAATTCGCTAATATAATTCGTAAAATGACATATGTTTTAGCTCTAAAACATCTATAAATCATCAGAACAAGGTCTGCTTATACTAACTAATAAGGCCAACGAACTATTTCGCTCTAAGCTGCACTCCGGTTTTCCCGTCATGAATGCTAATTGGTTTGCTTGACCCTAATAAATGTAATGGCGGCATCGACGTAACGAATGTAAAACTGAGGAAAATGACAGATTTACCTCATAAAAGGCAAGTTTTGTGCGATGGATAAATAAAATATGTAGCTAATGTTGTCGCTTAAACTGTTTATGTCCGCTCGTGGGATTTGACATCTATTGGACTCGGCAGAGCCTCGCCCGATAGATGCTCAAATCCCCTTCACGGACAGAAACAGTTTAAGCGACGACACTAGCTACATATTCTAAATGTATCTGAGAGGGGGATAACAATAAGCACATGACTGTTATGGAAGTCGTTCCACTCGTGTGTCGTTTTTGGCCTTGTAAAATGTTTCGAATTTTCATTTGTGTTTTATCAATTAGATTCACTGTTCGCAGTGGATATAGAAATATTATAGATCGGTTTGATTTGCACTGTGAGTAAGAAGGTTGATATGACAGAGAGAAAGAAATGGGGGTGGTGAGTAAAAGGTTTCAGATAACGTTACACATAATGTATTTATGTGGAACGGATTCTTTTTATACATTGCTTTGAAAATATTGAAACTGATCGGCATGTTTTGTTTAAAATACACGTTATTTTTTAGCTCTGTATGCAGAACGTTCACGTCTCATCTTCGTGTGGTTGGCGGCGTAGGGAAGCTTAGGGTGGTGATGCAGTATCCCATGTATCCACTAACCTACCTTATACTGATGGAGATCGAATTCACTGTATTGGTTTCGCATACATGTAGATGCGACATCAAAGGCCTGTGCTGTGCGGTCGTCCCACCAATACTTGTATCGTCCCATCTGGTCATAAAAACGACCTGAAATAATTCAATAGAAGAGACAATGTAGAATGGAAATGAAGTTTCATGCTGCTTGGATGTAATCATAATCGTGGTCATATTTCAGACGACGACAGGGTGTTGGTGTTGTCTCACCCAGCAACGTTGGTCAAACTCTTCAACAATAAGAAATTCCATTCCTTAATTTCCATAGAGTTGGAAATTTTGCAATTATTGCTATTCTATGCTGGACCACCATCACCCCTGAATGGAGACCTTCTAGTCATAATCCCTGTCGTGGCGAGTTTTTTTTTATTTTTTAGTGTATCCCGTATAACACCACACATAATATTGCATGTAGATGTATCAAAGTTACTTCCAGAAGAATGGACTCATGTAATTTAATAATTTAATCTCACTTTAAATGGGGACTGTAGACTGTAGAATGCCATTTATTGGTACCATCTCCTTTTATACTCAACATAATATATGCAACAAATGAATGAATATGAGCCAGGGATGATTGCAAAATACACTCATGGGCTAGGTGGGGTGATCGTTATACGCACCTTTCATATCGAAGGCGTGAGTGATTTCATGACCTATCACAGATCCCATTGCACCAAAGTTGAAAGACCTGGAACAACAAATATGAAATAGTATTATCCATCCCTTAACTAACACTTTTTCTGATTGGGCAAAAGCCGCCTCGTGGTAATCCGGTAAAAAGTCATATTGGACTCCCGAATGTCATATTGGACTCCCAAGTGTGCAATATCACTCTTTTATCGGGACTCTGCGACGTCACGAATTAAACCTATTGCGAAATGAATCGGTGAAATTGAGATGCGCGCGCAACACTGGTGAATTTAGCAGACGTTTCACTTCCACATTGAGTTTTGTTTTCACTTCAGTGTTTATTGTTCCAAATCATGCTTTCTAATGATAATACAAGCTTTTATATATAATTAAGTGCTGACAAATACCAAAAATAACCACAAAAGATTTATTCCCAAAATTTGGATAAACATACAGTTGGATAATAAAAATATCATTATACAATGTTGTGTAAAGTACGAGTTTTTCTTGTACTCGTCCAGCTTGTGGTGGTGTCTCGTCAAATATGACTTTTCACCACAACCTGGACTCGTACAAGAAAAACACATAATGTACACAACATTATATAATAACTTTATATTATTATCCATCCCTTAACTAACACTATTTCTTATTGGGCAAAAGCCGCCACATGATAATCAAGGAAAAAGTCATATTAGACTCCAGAATGTCTTCTTCTTTTTTTGGACTCCCAAGTGTGCAATATGACTTTTTTATCTGGACTCTGTGACGTCACGAATTAACTATTGCGAAATAAATCGGTGACATTGTGATGCGAGCGCAACACTGGTGGATTTAGGAGACATTTCACTTCCGCATTGAGTTTTTTTTTTCATTTCCGTGTTTACTGTTCCAAATCATGCTTTTTGATGATCACATCATGCTTTTTGATGATCAAATACAGGCTTTTATAGAGAATTAAGTGCCGACAAATACCAAAATAACCACAAAGGTTTTATTCCCAAAATTTGGATAAACAGACAGATGAATAATAAAATGTCATTATACAATGTTATGTACAGTATGAGTTTTTCTTATACTCGTCCAGGTTGTGGTGAAAAGTCATGAATGCGTACAAGAAAAACAGATACTGTACACAACATTGTATAATAACTTTAACAACTTTATAGTAATAAAATACTATTTGAGGGTCAGAGGCAATTATGCCAAAATTTCCTGGTATTTCAAAATACATTTTCTCAAATTCTGTCACGAAATTTCGTTTTGAAATTTGGTACAAGCGATTATTTTGACACAACATTTAACAACCATCATCCCGTTGGAAAGTATTACCTCATTTACAAGCCTTGAAATAGGGTGTCTGTCATTTGCAGAATGACCTCATTCTGCTTACACCTCAGCAGAATGAGGTTCCCAGAGGGTGAATTTGGTAATGCTAGCCCACTATGCGGGGTAGCATCACTAAATTCACCCTCTGGGAACCTCATTCTGCAAATGACAGACACTCTATTTCAAGGCTTGCTCATTTACTTTACTTGTATGACATGATAAATATTAAACATTTCACTGTTTCCAGGTACCACGAAGTTCTGTAAAATACATTTGACATATATCAATGCTATCATATCTGAAGATCATAGGCGCATTAGTTATTCTTGATTTCGTGAAATATAATTATTATTTTCATTTAGAAAGGGAACTACCCATAAATAATGTTCTATAGTTGAGAATGTTATGTTAAATAATGTTCTATAGTTGAGAATGTTATGTCATGCCTGTTGATCAATGACAAATTGGACTGAGATGAGTTCTGGGTCATGGGTTCATAACCAAGTTAATGCTGACCACTATGTCTACTTCCAGATGATTGCTCCGTCTCCGTGTTTGAGTGAATCATTTTGTCAGATATTTGGCAATCCGGCCAAATTTCGTTGAACACAATGTTGATAAATAACAGGTTTTGGGAAATTTTATACCATAGTTGACTGGTTAGAATTATTTTTGGGCAATAAATCGATTCCGATAACTGAAGTGTCATTTCAAAAAATGTTGTTGTTGTTGTTGTTGGAATCGGATGATATGGGGACCATCGAATCGGATTGAGTACCTTTAACTGTGGTAATGTGTTAAACTGTGACATCGAACAGAATGCCACATACACACTCCATGATTTGTGCGCGTTTGAAAATGTAGGACACCACATAACTATACTGGTACTTACTTGGGCCCATCAGGCACGTAGAATGGCAAATGGAACATAGCTATGGGGAAGAGTAGATCGTTCCTCTTCTCAGAATACAATGTATTCGTCGTGATCGGAGGCCTTATCCACCTGAAACGGAAATGCCACTCAATGTTACCACCGTCATGGAACCCCACACAAAGTAGAGCACAGGACACTCGGCAGTTAATTAAGCTATATTTGTGGGGGGAGTCCACATGTAGGTCATTATCGCAGATTCTCTCATAATCAAAAATAGGATTTCTCAACGGGATGTATTTTATAAATATGTTCATTCACTCCTGTGATTGTTTAATATAGGTCACAGTAATATTTTTCAACCAGCAGACAAAAAAAGACCAACCACTCCACTTGACAATTATTTAATGTATGTCTTGCTTTTTACCACAGAAGTATAAACAAACAGATGAAAAATACCACGTTATATGATTTTGAACGTTGTTATATGTATTCATCAGGATCAGGATTTCAGACAAAAGTTTACGAACATATTTTACAATATATCAATAAATTACTAAAATTTATACGAAATGAGTAGTGCCACCTGGCAGTATTATGTACACTATCTATTAACCGTAATTAATGCCACGAATCTCTACTCTGCCTACGCCGATAGACACCATACTCCATCAGTTTAAACGCTAGTAAACTGTTTGATATCAGATAGCAGATATCTGATAGGGAAGTTTATAACATTAAAACAATGCATGTAAGGTATTTCTCAGTTAATACCTGTTCCTCAATAATGTATTGCACAATATGGAATTATCCCAGTTCGAGCTTGTATGATTTGGGTGACTTTGGTGAGCCGATATTACTTTGCGTCGCTTATAATCATGGAATTTCTCCCGGGTAATCAATTAAATGTCTATAGTGATGCCAGCTCTCACAAGTTAAAAAACCATGTAAGCTCGAGCTGGGACTACCCCTATACTGTGCAATAGATCATTAAGGAACAAGTATTAACAAAGAGATATATCCTCTATGTTGGTTTTTCAATGTTATAAAGTTCCCTGTCAGAACAGGTCGGAATATAAAAAAAACGTGCCCACGTTTTAACGGATCTCCACGGACGTAGACAGCGTAGAGATTCATGGTATGATATATATAAAGAAATCAACTGCTATACTTACGTAGAGATTCATGCCATGATATATATAAAGAAATTAACAGTTGTACTGACGTAGAGAGTCATGACATGATTTATATACCGAAATCAACTGTTATACTTATGTAGAGATTCATGATATGATCTATATACCGAAATCAACTGTTATAATTATGTAGAGATTCATGGTATGATCTATATACCGACATCAACTGTTATACTTACGTAGAGATTCATGATATGATCTATATACTGAAATCAACTGCTATACTTACGTAGAGATTCATGATATGATCTATATACCGAAATCAACTGTTATACTTACGTAGAGATTCATGATATGATATATATAAAGAAATCAACTGCTATACTTACGTAGAGATTCATGGTATGATATATATAAAGAAATCAACTGCTATACTTACGTAGAGATTCATGATATGATCTATATACTGAAATCAACTGCTATACTTACGTAGAGATTCATGATATGATCTATATACTGAAATCAACTGCTATACTTACGTAGAGATTCATGATATGATATATATAAAGAAATCAACTGCTATACTTACGTAGAGATTCATGGTATGATATATATAAAGAAATCAACTGCTATACTTACGTAGAGATTCATGCCATGATATATATAAAGAAATTAACAGTTGTACTGACGTAGAGAGTCATGACATGATTTATATACCGAAATCAACTGTTATACTTATGTAGAGATTCATGATATGATCTATATACCGAAATCAACTGCTATACTTACGTAGAGATTCATGATATGATCTATATACTGAAATCAACTGCTATACTTACGTAGAGATTCATGATATGACCTATATACCGAAATCAACTGTTATACTTACGTAGAGATTCATTATATGATATATATAAAGAAATCAACTGTTATACTTACGTAGAGATTCATGGTATGATATATATACTGAAATCAACTGCTATACTTACGTAGAGATTCATGATATGATCTATATACTGAAATCAACTGCTATACTTACGTAGAGATTCATGATATGATATATATAAAGAAATCAACTGCTATACTTACGTAGAGATTCATGGTATGATATATATAAAGAAATCAACTGCTATACTTACGTAGAGATTCATGCCATGATATATATAAAGAAATTAACAGTTGTACTGACGTAGAGAGTCATGACATGATTTATATACCGAAATCAACTGTTATACTTACGTAGAGATTCATGATATGATCTATATACTGAAATCAACTGCTATACTTACGTAGAGATTCATGATATGATATATATAAAGAAATCAACTGCTATACTTACGTAGAGATTCATGATATGATCTATATACTGAAATCAACTGCTATACTTACGTAGAGATTCATGATATGATATATATAAAGAAATCAACTGCTATACTTACGTAGAGATTCATGGTATGATATATATAAAGAAATCAACTGCTATACTTACGTAGAGATTCATGCCATGATATATATAAAGAAATTAACAGTTGTACTGACGTAGAGAGTCATGACATGATTTATATACCGAAATCAACTGTTATACTTATGTAGAGATTCATGATATGATCTATATACCGAAATCAACTGTTATACTTATGTAGAGATTCATGATATGATCTATATACCGAAATCAACTGTTATATTTATGTAGAGATTCATGATATGATCTATATACCGAAATCAACTGTTATATTTATGTAGAGATTCATGATATGATCTATATACCGAAATCAACTGTTATACTTATGTAGAGATTCATGATATGATCTATATACCGAAATCAACTGTTATATTTATGTAGAGATTCATGATATGATCTATATACCGAAATCAACTGTTATACTTATGTAGAGATTCATGATATGATCTATATACCGAAATCAACTGTTATATTTATGTAGAGATTCATGATATGATCTATATACCGAAATCAACTGTTATATTTATGTAGAGATTCATGATATGATCTATATACCGAAATCACCTGTTATATTTATGTAGAGATTCATGATATGATATATATTCCGACATCAACTCTTGTACTGACGTAGAGAGTCATGACATGATCTATATACCGAAATCAACTGTTATATTTATGTAGAGATTCATGATATGATCTATATACCGAAATCACCTGTTATATTTATGTAGAGATTCATGATATGATATATATTCCGACATCAACTCTTGTACTGACGTAGAGAGTCATGACATGATCTATATACCGAAATCAACTGTTATATTTATGTAGAGATTCATGATATGATCTATATACTGAAATCAACTGTTATATTTACGTAGAGATTCATGATATGATTTATATACCGAAATCACCTGTTATATTTATGTAGAGATTCATGATATGATATATATTCCGACATCAACTCTTGTACTGACGTAGATATTCATAACATG
Organism: Siphonodentalium dalli; assembly: GCA_032622095.1. Lineage (NCBI taxonomy): Eukaryota > Metazoa > Mollusca > Scaphopoda > Gadilida > Siphonodentaliidae > Siphonodentalium > Siphonodentalium dalli. The sequence continues at coordinate 60,924,524 of CP136062.1, forward strand.
ATCTATACTATCGAAATCAACTGTTATATTTACGTAGTGATTCATGGTATGATCTATATACCGACATCAACTGTTATATTTACGTATTGATTCATGATTATGATCTATATACCGACATCAACTGTTATATTTACGTAGAGATTCATGACATGATCTATATACCGACATCAACTGTTATATTTACGTAGTGATTCATGGTATGATCTATATACCGACATCAACTGTTATATTTACGTATTGATTCATGATTATGATCTATATACCGACATCAACTGTTATATTTACGTAGAGATTCATGACATGATCTATACTATCGAAATAAACTTTTATACTTACGTAAAGTTTCATGACATGATCAATATACCAAAATCATCTGTTATATTTATGTGGAGATTCATGATATGATCTGTATACCGCAATCAACTGTTATACTTACGTAGAGATGCAAGCCATGATCTATATACCACAAACAACTGTTATATTTACGTAGTGATTCATGATTATGATCTATATACCGACATCAACTGTTATACTTACGTAGAGATTCGTGACATGATCTATATACCACAAACAACTGTTATATTTACGTAGTGATTCATGATATGATCTATATACCGACATCAACTGTTATATTTACGTAGTGATTCATGATATGATCTATATACCGACATCAACTGTTATATTTACGTAGAGATTCATGACATGATCTATATTATCGAAATAAACTGTTATACTTACGTAAAGTTTCATGACATGATCAATATACCTAAATAATCTGTTATATTTATGTGGAGATTCATGATATGATCTATATACCGCCATCTACTGTTATACTTACGTAGAGATGCAAGCCATGATCTATATACCACAAACAACTGTTATATTTACGTAGTGATTCATGATTATGATCTATATACCGACATCAACTGTTATATTTACGTAGAGATTCATGATTACGTAAAGTTTCATGACATGATCAATATACCAAAATAATCTGTTATATTTATGTGGAGATTCATTATATGATCTATATACCGCCATCTACTGTTATACTTACGTAGAGATTCGTGACATGATCTATATACGGCAAACAACTGTTATACTTACGCTTTCCGGTCCACTTCTTGACCAATCTTAGAGAACATATGTTTGAGTTCGAACTCTTGCCATTTCAATATATTATCAAACCAGGTTTTTCCACCAACATCCAACTGAAATTCAGAAATTTCAAATAATTTAGTCCACAGAACGTCGGGATTTAAATTTTGGACTATAACACTTTCATGACGGGAGCTTCCTCAATTTTTGCGAAAATACTGTGCCAATGTGTTCTCTTATACATGCGAGTCGACCATAGGTCGCCTCGCATATCTAAGAGAATGCATTGACCTAACAAATTTTATATATTATTTTTTTTAATTTTGTTAAAATGCTGAAAAATGCAAGAAAAAATGAGAAAACATTATAACATATTGTTAAAGAATGTAAGCAAAAATGATCAAACAAATTTTAAAATTGTTAAAGAATATAAGAAACAATTATAAAAATTGTTATAGAATGTAAGAATCAATTATAAAAATGATAAAAGTTGTTAAAGAATGTAACAAAAAAATGTTAGGCCAATCCATTCTCTAAAATATGCGAGGCGACCTATGTATAAGAGAATGCATTGACAGGGTCTTTTATGTTGCCCAGCCCAGCTCCCGCCATGAAAGGCATATAAATGCAGAAGATATCAATGGTTTGTAAATTAGTTGGTTGCAGGGTCCGCGCTTGACCCAAATTTACTTTTGCCAAATGAAACTATTTTTTGCCGAATTCGTTTCGAAATTGTCAATCGATATTACTAATAGTATCAGTTTCTGCAGCATTGGATCTTATATCTCGACAATCGCTATTTGAACGATTTTTATGTCGATAGGAAAGCAGATAGTTATTAATTATTCTCGCCTCTATATTGTGGTTTATCGTACAACAATTATAAACAAATAGCTGATCAATAACAATTTAGAATGGTGAATTATATTGGTTAATGCCGAATTTAAAAGTCACGTGTCTATGGCGTAGACCTAAGTTTGTGACGTTTATGTTGTCATTTAGCAGATTGTTAAACAATCTTAAACTAAATTAAAGGCCCATTTAATTTTCGAACCCCCAGATCACATATATAAAATATATGCCATATATTATACCATTTGAAAGAGGAAGCTTCAAAACAGTGTATCATCAACTTATCCGGTGCAATAAATTGTGAACATGTTGTTTTTGTTGAGTTACCAACGTGTTTTGGCATCCTGATTGCAGTAAAAATAGTATTATTTTCAATGCAGGGGGAATAACTATATTGGTTATCCTTCATCACATTTCATCTCTTCTGATTGGCTGAGAGTGCGTCACATGGCGGGCCGTAAATCACCTTATTACCCTCGAGGGTAACATTGTCTCAGTTATTGACCGCTCAGCTATTACCAGTAAACATAAAACTAAGAAGAACTCAACGTGCAGATACACTCTCACAGCTCTCTAACACTTTTCGAAAACACTGTTTTTATAAACCCCACTGTATCATAACAACCGCGAACTGTGGTGTTTGCTAATTTGCATAATTGTGTGTTTTTTTAGTTGCAATTAAAGCACGCTATGTATACACGGTGTTATCGCGGACACAAATCCGTTATAATGTGTAATGTTCCTACTGGACCTTTTTATATCAATAATAAAGACCGTGGGATAAATAGATAAACCTTATTATGCAGTTGGTGTGTGCTGCAGGCAATCGCACATACGATGTACATACGTTACAAATACGTTTATGTACTAGTTCAAATAGCCACTCTTTACTGTTTATCAATTGACTATTTATTTTCTTCAATACATTCCTCAGACTTCAGAGAATATCCCTATGTTGCGTAACAATCTGTGACATATGTCAATTTCTTTTTTGCACTACTACAACGTGTTAGTTTCACATTTTAGCAATCTGGAAATGAAAACGTCTGTCGGCGTCTTCACGGCCATTTGAAACGAAACCGAACATTTCGCTGCATGGCTACTCAACTTCGAAATTGCTTTACTCCTGTTTCCGTGAACCGATTTCCACCATGCAACCAGCAAACTGACCGGAGAATAGCTGCGCAAATGACGGGTCTGTTAATTGATCCAGATTATGAATGTTTTATGTTCTAAATAGCGATGATTCCAACATAAAATTTACTTTTCGATCTGGATTAAAGTATATATGCGCGCATTTATGCCTGCTATTAAGGAGGTTCGTGTGTACTCCTTTGTCAGATAACAAAACAGTTATCACCCTTGTTTTCGTGAGACACGGGGATTTGTGGCCGCTCTCGAGCGGGCGACAAATCCCCGTGTCTCACTCAATCGCGGGCGATAACTGTATAATATTACAGATAGAGTTATTCCCCTTCCATTGAATATTAACCATTAATTGGAATTATTTTGCATTCTGGGAGCCAAAAGGGGGAAATCATTCTATGATTTCAGCAGTTTTCTAGTTCTCTATGGGCATCTTCTGAGACAAATGGTGATGAAGTATAGTATTTTAATCATATGTTATGGCACAGATTGTTATTAAAACTGTATCAAGTCACTATAAAAAAATAATTGGTGACTCGAAAATTAAGTGGGCCTTTAAAGTTAAAGTTGATCACAGTAATTGTTGTCATTATGTATACACTATCAAAACACGTGTGCAAAAGTAGTAGGAATTTAGTATATGAAGTGAATGGGGATTCTTTTGGAAAAGGGACAACTGAGTATATAGGCTTGTAATAATAAGGACTATTCAAAATGTGTATGTTACGGTTAAGGGATATCACCTATGTAGTTTTCAAATTTGCAGCTCCGATGGTCGAGCTGTTTCTGCATAAACAATGAGTTGTTGATTACCGCCGGTATGTAAAGCCAATTGCTAGTCCCTCATATGACGTCACGTGAATGAAGATTAGCGATTCAGAATGCATAATCCATGATGGAATATTCAATCGAACGAATCGTCATAACTTCAGTTACGGGCGGCCTATCACAAAAAATCTCAGTGGCTTCGCGGGCATCGGTAATGGCTGACAAAAAATTACACTGGTGATATCCTTTAACACTAAATTGTCGGATTGGTGGAACAACCAAATACTCACATTCTTATAGAATTCATCTAAGAACGTTATGTTTAGGATATAGGACGGATAGCTGATCTTTTCTATTATTGCTTCAATCTGAAAATATGAAACATTCATAGTCAGTATTAGTACAATCTCAGTACATCACGAAATAGCAGGGCGTCACCGCCCTCCCTCATTTTTTTTTGGGGGGGGGGGGTGCGAGATTCTGGTGTATGTTAAGTGTTATGGAGGATTCATATCCATATTAACTGCTACTCGGAATTCATATATATGGCATTCTATATTCAACAAAACAGTCTGAAGCGCAGCATTTACGCCTAAAATTTGTCAAAATTTTGATTACATTTTATCCTATGATGGCAAAATGTTATTTAATTCGGTCTCATGGAGACCTCTTGCTTTTTTGAAGTTATGGCGGACATCACTTTAGCAAAAATGTGAAAATATTCATTTTAGTCTTAAATATTAAACTTTTCCACATTTTCTTAACTGGTACGCAGGATTCAGCCCTAGCTCTCTGTTGACTGTAATTATAGAATATCGAGGGTACGGGTGAGACCATCATCTAGCGGAAAGCATGATTAGCCACCGCTGTGTTTATTGTTTTCAACGTTGGATGTACGTAACTGCCTGGCGTCATGCTGCACTTTGGTTAGATAATTTGTATTATCATAAACGATAAATTGTCGAAAAATTCCTGATTAACTAAACTTCGATATCCCACAGAAGGGGATATAGACGTTTTAACTTTCACACTAGCTCGGTGTGCGACCGATTCTCTTGTGTGTACCAATGCGCTAACGGAATATTTAAACATCCTCACGAATCAGCGCAAATCCTATACCGTTAAAGTTATAATATTTATAATAAAAATCAATTTTATATGCTGAAATTCGACATAATTAGGGGAGAATAAGCAGAAGAAAACGGGAACTATTTCTCTATTTTGTGGATGGTGAAGTGAACAGGCAGCCATCAGCTGTTGGATTTGATACATTCAAGGGAATCGTGAGACATTTTATCGACGTAAATGGGCATTTCTTTGGAAATGGGTACAGTAAAAAGAATATATATTGTGTTATTGCATCAGTGGATACCGAAAATTATGTCAGTCGTGAGTCGTCAACGAGACAAATGTTTATTTTCGCTCGCGGCAACCCGAATATAAACGTTTGACTCGCTAACTCATGGCATCATTTTCGATATCCGCTCAACAACGCTAGATATATTGTCTATTTATCTATAACAGAAAGTTATCCATAACGTTTACATTATACATCAGACAATGCGTTAAAACACAAGTCTTCAGTCTACATGGCATTGGAATCACCATGGTGACAAAGAATGTACACAAACCTTCTTAGCAGCCCCGTCCCTCGTTTTTACGTCCACCCAGAATTTATTGACCAGGTGCTCTCGGAACGCCCTCTTGATATAAGATATCAAGTTCTCGATCTGAAATAAACCCGAATCATCTGAACTATATGAAGAGTTGGATGGAACAACTGAGCAGCGTATTCCATAGGTTTGAAAACAAATTTAAGGTAGAATATTTATGGGCTGACAAACGTTACATAAAGCAATCCTAATAAAATATATAAGCAAAAAGGATTATAACACTGTCCAATGTGGACCAACGAAAGCGATTCACACCCTGTGCATGTTCCTGTGACGGAATATATAGTAATATGAACTTAAAGACATATTATTTATCTTAAAGACATATTATGGACAGATTTTATTGAATAAAACCATTCAGTTAGTATATCCATACACTATTCCCATTTGGAAGAATATACAGTAATGCTCCACGAGAGCTTTCCGATGAATGGCAACAAGCCATATTTCCGACTAAATACTGAAAAATTACCCATAATTCTGCTGTGGTTATGGAGTCGATTAATTAGAGCATTACTGTAGCAATGAACTAAGATGATCGATAATTTCAACCACATCGACATTATCATTTCAGCCACATCGACATTATCATTTCAGCCACATCGACATTATCATTTCAGCCACATCGACATTATCATTTCAGCCACATCGACATTATCATTTCAGAGAATACAACCACATCGACATTATCATTTAGGAGAATACAACCACATCGACATTATCATTTCAGAGAATACAACCACATCGACATTATCATTTCAGAGAAGACAACCACATCGACATTATCATTTCAGAGAATACAACCACATCGACATTATCATTTCAGAGAATACAACCACATCGACATTATCATTTCAGAGAATACAACCAAATCGACATTATCATTTCAGAGAATACAACCACATCGACATTATCATTTCAGAGAATACAACCACATCGACATTATCATTTCAGCCACATCGACATTATCATTTCAACCACATCGACATTATCATTTCAACCACATCGACATTATCATTTCAGCCACATCGACATTATCATTTCAGAGAATACAACGTTTATTCGGGACGAATTATTGGGCATAAACAATACAGCAATTATAGTCACTTTGTGTAATTCGTTAATAACAATACCGCTGTTTCGGAATATTTTGGATAACAAATGTATGATACAATTTAATTTGGCATAAATATTTGTTATATACCGTTTAGAACACACCAGCGGAGTGTTTCACATCACTTTAATCGTATTCATCTAACGAATGTACTTTGTAACTCTTTCTAGTTGTATTTTCATTCTATTAGGGTACGTTCATACACTGGCAAGTTTGCACGATATGTTTTGCAGGCATTTTGTCGTAGAAAATGATATGGTGCCATAATATGAATGGAAAAAATGTGCCACAGCTAACTACATGCGAAGTAAAATCTCCATAGTTCCAATAATAACGATGCTACTGGAATTTGCGTGTAAAAATCATGCAATTATGTTTCAAAATTTTATCATGCAGGTATTTGAAGGCAAATTCCAGTATCACTGTTACAAGTGGAACTAGATAAATGTTACTTCTCATGTCTTTCGCTTTAGTAAAGACGCATGTTATGTGCACGTTTCCGTTCATATTTTGGCACCATGTGGTTTTCTATGACGAAATGCCAGCAAAGCATACCGTGCAAACTTGCCAGCGTATGAACGTACCCTAAGCCTACCAAAACATAAACAAAACAAATCAAAAAGAAAACATATACAATTCAACTTGTATTTACTTTATGTACAATTTACCTTATCTACGGAGGCTTCGTGAGACGTATCATTCACGTAAATAGCTCCCGTGGCAAGACCCATCGCCTTGTTTGTATAGAAGATACACCGCCGCCAGTGGCCTTGTGGCAGGTCTTCAACTAGAAACAGATATTGCATGTATTGCTTGATTGTTGATAAGATACCATGTGGCAATTGTATTGATAATATACATATGAACAGTACAAATACAATAGAACAGTCATATATCTCATATTATATCATAACGTACTGTCTCCCTACCACCCATTGATTAAATGCGGGGTTCGCGTTGTTTAAGGTTCAACCATAGCAGTCCAATATGGCCTCCAGGGATATGTTTTTCAAATTTAAAAATTTGTAGAAAAGTATCAAAAATGTCACAAAATTCACAGAAAACAACTAGCAATATTATCGTATGTAGTAAATAACACTATACTGGTAGCAGATTTTAAAAATATGTGACACTTAATTTCCAGACAAAATCTGACTTTGTGCGCACGTATATATACAGACGTAACAGTCAGATCATTTCCATAAAAGAAAGTTTATTTTGATTCAGGAGAACTCCATTAGAAATGTTTTTTTGAGAAATCCACATTGTATAGCACAAAACGTATTTAATTTCATATATAGGAGATATAGCACAGTAGCAATGTTATATTTATTGCCTCCGAAAAATGCCGAGCCGAGCTGGCCCTTAGAACATGATTGGGACTATACAACACACCACGTGCCTATTTTTAGAAGCAAATTTGATTTTTGAGACAATGCAAATTTTTTTGGATTGGGTGGGATTCGAACCCCGGCCCATGACGGCGAGCGCGCCTTGCGACTCAAAGTCCGACCGTGTGGTATTGACGTCGGACTTTGAGTCGCAAGGCGCGCTCGCCGTCATGGGCCGGTGTTCGAATCCCACCCAATCGAACAAAATTTGCACTGTCTCAAAAATCAAATTTGCTATTTAATTTTAATTTGCCAAAGTGGGAGTATGAGTTATGTATCAACTTCACCTGACTGTAAACAGCTATGTTTGACACCAACCGCAGTGTTCAACGAATGTCTTTACTGGCAGACATAAACTGAATACAGCAATAGGCAAACAAAGCTGTGGGATACCTACCTGTTGTGACATTTCACATTGCAAAAACTCACTTTAAAAACATGAGAATAGAGTCATATTCTGTGGCGTAATGTATTCGGCAAAACATTTTTTATAGAGATCTCCAAATCAGTATTTACTTTTATTTATGGAAATTTCTCGGATTATATTTGGGAAGAAAGTATAAGATCTTTCCCATTTTTATTACAGGTAAAGGGTTATTTACTGTATATAATTCATGCATAGTTGATTTACTAACTTCTGTAAAGTTTGTGCCATATTTTTTCTATTTTATAATTTATCCAAATTGTTCTCGGTGTCCATATTGGAGTGGTTTGGTTAAACCTTTCAAACTGCGTCATGGTTGATTAATTAAATGGGCAGGGGGGGAGTAATGTCGTTTCAACTACGTCATGGTTGATTAAGTTAAATGATTGGTTGACGTCGTTTTAAATACAATGAACATATCCCACAAATGAATAGGAATCATTTCTTCTGCACTTATATTAGCTATCGTCTGCTTTAATGTTTCATGAATACCCCTTGGAATGAGTAGTGTACAATTCCAATGTATCCTTTAATAACTGATGGGAGAATCCATTTAGTAAAGGAATGGTTAAATGAGGGATTGACGTCGTTTTAATAGACAGGTCGAATTGAAGAAACGCCAGGCTCTGTTATTGTTTATGTTTTGTGCTTTTCTTTAAAACAATTATTCGTCAACTAATATGATACCATCTCTCATTGGATGGTCACGGTGGCTCACTCGGTAAGGTGCATGATGCGATAAACTAATCATATGCTGTAATACACGACATACTATAAAACAATTTGTATCTACTCATTTTACATTTATTTCTCGATAACCTATATCTCTCCATTACTTCCGTTACTGAAACGACTGCACGGAGTGATATGACCACAACTATATATATGTCACGTGCCTAAAACTGGACATGAAAACTTCGATACTGCCTACGATTTAAAAGGGAATGTCGATGTTGCATCAGAATTCCTTCGGGTATGACTGCCCTGCTGATAAATGACATGCTAACCCAGAGTGCACAAGGACCTAGATAAATCAACATGACTGTGTAATATATACACAGAACGACACGATGTGTAAATGGGTTTGTCGAAACAGCACGAGTGCTGTCGCGGAAGGATAGAACGAGAGGCGCTTGGGCCTCGAGTTCTATCCTTCCGCGACAGCACGAGTGCTGTATCGACAAACCAATTTACACATCGTGTCGTTCTGTGTTTATTACACGCTTCGCGTCCCAGAATCCGTGCATTAAAAATACAGGATTAGAAGGTTTATTTAGGCTCATACAGGGGGTGTTTGTCATGTGTGATAATTCTTTTATTTAAATAGTTCCAGTTCCATGGTTGATGCGAACGTCATGTACGTCATTTTACATCAACGAGATGCGTATGGAACATACGTTCCATACGGATTTGTATATATGGAACAGCAATAACATTGTATTTCTAGAACAAGCGTGTAATAAATAACATTTGCAAAGAAATGAAATTAAAACATACAACTGTCACAGTCGAAATATATTAGGAAAACGTTAAGCGAACATGCCATTGCGTAATCACTAGCCACTATAGCTAATTAAAGCGATATATTGATGACCCAAGTTGATCAATCGATAATTAGATATCTGAGTGACAGCGTGTCTGTTTCCAATTTGTGTGTGTTTCCCTCGAAAAATAACTCAAAGTTCTTTTGCTAGTTTTACTTATACGTCCTATATATACTTATGGTGGTTCTCTCGCGAAATGATTAAATTATAAGAAATAACTCTTGATTCGATTAAGGTTATGAGTTGTAACCGAAACCTTTGAATTACGGCATGCAAATTTACTCTATAACGCGAAACGCTGTATATATAATTTCTCTTCAAACGTTTCGGTTATAAGTGCATAATCAAAACCAGAGTCTAAAGGTATAAATATATATCCGATACTGTATAGCACGTGGTTAGATCACCGTGGAACACGCAGCTGCTATGCACGTACACACTCATAAATAAGTTTTCCCAACCTCCACAAATAATTGCATTTACCCGGATTCCGGATTGCCCGCAAACGCTTTTAAATTATAAAAAACATATCAGCGCAATCAAAATGGATGCCACAATTGAAACGAGTGTAGTGACATTTTTGCACATATTGCATTAACGGATAACGAAATCACGTGAGAATCAGCGTGATAACGAACGTGATGTGCAACGTTATGCGATGACAGGTCGTTATGTTTGTCGTAAGCGCTAAATGCACATCTCGTGTGAATCTGCGAGATAACGGACAGTTTGTCATCTGCCCAGAGTGCACATCTGTGTGTAAATTATGCAAAGGCATGCTCACAAATGGGATGTAAAAACCAATCGATGTGATGTGACGCAATTTAACTGTGTCTCCGTGTGAGTGGAACTAAATTTCTACTAATCCGATACAATCAGCATTATTATCAGCCATCGACGAATTGAATTCACAGTCGGACTACGTTGACAGGAATTTGCAGTGTATACCGGTTTGTCGACCTCAATTGCGCTTCCGTTTCCGTAGGCAAAAATAGAATCCCATATAGAGTGATAGAAACCATATCTGCCGGACTAGGTCAAGTCACCTGACCGGCCACGTGATCATTTTCCCGCTGTATTCAATTTCGATGTACGCAATGCACACAAAAAAGTACGTCTATGATGTTAAAGACATATTATGGACTTGTTCTGGTGCGTGAAAATTATCAGTTAGTATCCAGGCGATATGTCAACTGGATGAATGTAGCAATATTCTACTAACATCACCGAAAATATGAAGCAAATCGACCGTACCACTCCATAGAAAACATCGTCTGAACTACGCTCAAATGTAAATATCTACTATACTCGATTCAGGACGCATATATCGGCGATAAACTAACGAAAATGATTTCACCGTCGAGAGTCACTGCATTGAATTAATGTATAAGAATGATGGTGTGTGTTTTCAATTTGGATATAATATTTGTAAACATTTAACTTTGAAAAAGATTATTCTCCATTTATATTTTATCACCCTACTGTTTCACATCACTTTAAAGTGTTTATTGTTGTTTTATAAAAAGTCAAATATATGTATCACCTCCTTTAAATTTAAATTCGCGTAATTTGAATTAAATAACCGTCTGTATCCTTGCGCCAATGTCTCCTATGATGATCAGAGGTGTATTTATAGATAAATGCCCGGTTTGTATTGCGATGGGGCCATTCTCAACGACTCGGTCATTTGCTAATAAAGAAATTTTCCAGAGAAGATTAGGCCCAAGCAGAATGAGGTCCCCAGTGGGTGAATTTAGTAATGCTAGCCAGCTATGCGGGATAGCATGACCGAATTCACCCTCTTGGATCATCATTATGCAAATGACAGGCACCTTATTATCAGGCCTGATGCTGTGGAGGGTCCTGTCAATATTCAAAGATTCGATTTCATGTTGATATCGGTCGCTCGATTTGGAATCAACACTGAATCTACATGTATGTATCTCCTGATGTTGGACATATTGGAATCCATATTAATAATTCAGCGCCATATGGTCTTATTTAGCTAGTGGCTTCCCTTAGACCAAAATAATCGCGATGTTCTAACTTCAGTATCTAAATCATGAAACTTCACCATTCTCAACAACTCGGCCATTTCCGCATCGCTAAGAAATAACCTCTTCCATAAATAGACACCATATTCGCGCAATGCCACAACACACATCCCTGGTAATAAGGCTATCACACTGACTAGCTGTCAATGGAGTATAATGTATCCACTGCATGATAGTACAAAGTCTGCTTCGTGTTGTCTATATTTTAATTGCGAGATCGGAGGTCAATGACATTTTGACAAACTTGATTCCCACGATAGCGAAACACAAATGATGTACATGTAATACAGAATACAGGCGACAAATGCATAATGCATTAGATCCATCGCAATCGAGTACACTGTATAACGCATTATATCCATCGCAATCGAGTACACTTCATCAGTCAACGGTATTTATTACGGATTATTCTTTCGGATTTTGTTGTTTTTATAATTACTACTAAATACATGTACTATTGTACTACGATTCTCACAAACGTTTAGTACGCCAGACATGCACTCCATATATGGAGACGATTTATTCCCTAATCTTGCGAAAGACGCATCGTCCTAGATAATTAAAACTGAATCACAGAACTCAGATCTCGGGACGTAAATCTGTTAGGATTTATGTCGCCTTTTCAAATAGACTGGACAGTAACAAACTTGACCATGCAGTTACTCTAGTAGCTGAGGGTGGTTTTGTATGAACTTTTATGTCCAGAGCAAAACTCTTCACGAATCCACTAATTGAAGGTACACGAACAATATTTGGTTGGGGACACATTTCCCATTGAGGGCGAAATGGGTCAAATGTCCACGCCCCTTTTTGCGCGAAGTACTACCACCCGCCGTGACTATATTTCCAGAACAGTTGGACATAGGGGGTCGTGTGACCATTCAAAATGTGCGGAATGGCCACATTATGGGGGGTCAGTAATACATTTTCATATCCAAAAGTCAATTGCTTTTAAGATAATTGCCAAAAACCAAACAAAATCCATTTTTAAGGGCCCGATTTTGGGGTTCAGCCCTTTAATCTCAAAGCTGAGCCCTCAATTAGAATTTTATTGACCTATATCCATCGGTGCCACATACAGGTATCATTTCTGATATTTTCTGTACCATTATCGGATGGGATTGACCTTCAAGGAGCGCTTGACCCTGAAAATAAGGTTTTTGGATGGAATATATTGGTCGTAGAATGAAAAACAGACATTTTCACAATAACAAAGATGTTGAGGAAATCATCAATTATACGGTATTTGATCAGTAACCTAAAACTCCTACAAAAAGGTTACCTGGTGATATAATTTGAATGTAGTTCATCTTTTGTTATCTAGATTTCATGGCCTTTGATGTGAGATGGCTGCCAAAATGGTTATAAATTGAATGACACATATCACATTAGCAATATACTTGTAAATGAGTTCAATGTGTTATTTTCTTTAAAATTATGGGAGAACAGGGTGTTTTTATGGTATTCTAATGTTGAATTGAATTATACTCAGCCCACAAGTAGGTTTAGTAAATGTTGAGTTACTACAATTTGATCAATCAGTATCATTCGGTAGTCGAGCAGGTTGTGTCTTATCAGTCCCACATCAATTTTGTTTGGCTGCATCACCATTTTGTATAAAGGTTCTACAATTTCCCTATTAAACACGTACATTATTTTAGAACAAATAATGGCTAGCCTGGCATGATTGCCTATATTTATATCCTGATATATGTATATGTACACGTAGATGTATATTTGCCCTAAATTGTTTCTGGTTCAAATTTGGGAGTTTGTAAGAAAATAAGTCATAAGAAAGATGCAGTTGCAGTAATATTAAAATATATTGTCCTGTTCAAAACTAACAAATACATGTCCAGTTATAATAAATCGACACATTAAAAATATAGGGCTTCCATAAATACAGAATATTTTCCAACTTGACAATCGTTCCTTGTGTTCAACTGAGTGAGTTCATGTGAGGTTCATGGAAATTTATTTGGCAAGCTTGATTCTAAAGTGTCTAGCTTTATGGGCTTGAAATTCCGAATGCAATCCTGTTGCGTTGTGAGCTCAGAGTGAGTTAGAAGAAAAATACAAGCATCAGTTGATATGCAGATATAAATACATACAAATCTACATTCTGCAGGTAGCCATGCTATGCAATCCCCCCTCATGTTTCAACTTATCAAGGAAAATGATCACATTACCAATGACTATGATAGTCAGATGTTTTTGTAGATTTGTGGATGTTGTAGATTTTGCAGATTTCTGGATGTTGTAATGCAATATAGATCTCCATTATAGTTGCACAAATTTATTTTTCATTTCGTCCCTTTAAATTGACTTTTATTTTTTATGTATGTATATGTGCCACTCCAAACATGTCAGTAAAAGTACTGTAAACCGTTTGGTTTGATGTTATAGGCACAGGAGATATAGATATATACTTTACATGTCAAATATTGTGAACCCTCCAGGTACGTGTATGTGAGTCAGTCGCCTTATGTGTGTGATGTACATGCAGTAACTACATGTATATTCTAGTGAAATTTATTGTCTGCACTCTGCAGTATTTCAAAAACATGCTATGGCCATGCATACATATACTTATGTACACTGATTCTAACACAATGATTGTCAGTTTATAATCTATGTTTGAGGAAAGTTACTATCTATTTTTCATTTGTGTTGCATTTGTCAATATTAACAGAATCGCTTTGACCTACAAACATCATAGCAATCCAGCAGTACCCATCAGCATAATATAAAATTAGCAGGACCACTTAACCTGGGGTGGTATTGGAAATGAAAATATCTTTAAAATGGTAAGTTATGAGGGCTATTAGCTATTATGAAGAATTATGTTAGTGAAATTATAGACCCTCATCTTCTCCAACCTGCAAGTGCTGCAACTATCAAGGCCAATCAAAACTAATGTGGGACTGACAAAGGCTCATTCTACTATTGATTGAATAGTGATCATTCCATCATTTCCTAAAACTTTTTGTGAGATGAGGTGTCCTTTTGGAAGAATTGATTACTTCTGAAATATATACTGGTATATATGGTCATCTCCCATCTGATTACAACATGTTTTTACTATGCCCAGGCCCCAGGTGAAATACTCATTTTAGGATCGCAACATGTGGCTGCTGCATGAAGCAAACAGCTGGTCATTCCATTTAGTAAAAGTGTTTAGCATGTTTCATATCTCATCACTTAAATCAGATCAGCTGTTAAATGTTGATAACAAATTTTGAAAACCTGTTTTGTTCAATCTGTACATTTCTGTTGATTAGAGCACAATTGTTATCTGATTTTTGGTAAAGCACACCAGTTTCCAAGGCATGTTCAGTCGTGAAGAGCTCATGTTGTGTGTCGGGGTCAACACATCCTCAGCAGCAATTTCCAGCTAATCCCATTGTGTGTGGTCAATTGTGCTCTTAAGTCGATCAGAGAATTCGGATAGTTCTTTAAAAAGTGTCATACATATGCAGTGGCCTTGGTGGTATTGTATACTTGTGGTGCGTAACATGTTGAAATCGGGTTTTGGCAATTATATTAAAAACCATTGACTTTTGGATATGAAAATGTATTACTAACCCCCCATAATGTGGATTTTCAGGGTCAAGAGCTCCTTGGAGGTCAATCCCATCCGATAATGGTACAGAAAGTATACCTATATGTGGCACCGATGGATATAGATCAATAAAATTGAGACAAAAATGCTGAACCCCAAAATTGGGCCCTTAAAAATGGATTTTTTTTTGGTTATTGGCAATTATCTTAAAAACCATTGACTTTTGGATATTAAAATGTATTACTGACCCCCCATAATGTGGCCATTCCGCACATTTTGAGTGGTCACACGACCCCCTATGTCCAACGGTTCTGGAGATATAGTCACGGCCCGTGGTAGTAAATGGGCGTGGCCATTTGACCCATTTCGCCCTCAATGGGAAATGTGTCACCAACCAAATATTGTTCGTGTACCTTCAATTAGTGGATTCGTGAAGAGTTTTGCTCTGGACATAAAAGTGCATACAAAACCACCCTCAGCTACTAGAGTAAGTGATAAATAGTAATAAATAGCAACAACGAGTCTCCCAATCAACAGACGTATTTCCCGGTAGTATGCTCATGATCCATCACGCCACTGGCGGGATTGGTCCCATGGCTTTGGTCGATCCATTAATTTTTGTTTTTCAAGGTAACCCCTACAGGCACGCCGACAGCATGCTATCATTTGCGGGTACCCGTTTCAAGGTCATGTTGGGTGAACAAAATAACCCGACAAAAATATTCCCCGTCCCGAGTTGACCATACATAACAAATTTCACGTCGATGTCACCGCTGACGACCGAGATATCGCCCAAGGTCATTTGTGGGTACCCGTTTCAAGGCGAAGGTCACCCCAGGCGGACAAACTGACCCGACGAAAATCTCCCCCGTCCCTTGGAAGCCCTAAGTACGAAATTTCGTCTCGATATCCCCAGTTTCCGAGACGGTCGATTGAGCCGTATTTTCACTCGTATATATAAACGCTCTTTAACAACGACACCGCAGATACGAACGCTCCTTAATCATTAACCCATCAATTCCAACGACGGTGGCATGGCGAATGGTGAAGGAGTACTCGGACGTTCTCAGAAGCGGTTCGATTGCACTTCTCGTGGCTTTTTACCCTTAGATAGCAAGTTTGGGCTCAATCGGTCGAGCCATTTTCGAGTCTATAAAGGATATACACACATATATATATACGGAAGTCTCAAAATATATAGTAGATCATAATTATGTGCTTATATATCGATCGGGTACGTTGTGGTATAAATAAGGCGAACGGGTCTACTGTGTCACTTTAACTGCTCAGTCACCCTTTCATAACTGAATGACCTCGCCGAGCGAGTATCCTGTCATCAAAGGTATACGTGATTGATAACGGATAACTATGCAGTCTATCGGGATGACACCACTCACCACATCCATATATATATATATTTCAACATTAGAATAACACAACGGTATGAATAATATAGACTTACAAGTGTGAAAATATATCTTTGGGCATCATGGATCGTGTGCATTTGAAGTAGTTGTTAAGAAACTTGCAGTCGGTATTCCATTGACCCCCCAGTTTAACCCTTTCAGTGCCAAATCCGATTTTTGTATTAATAAATTTGAAAAATGATCCAGGAAATATGGGTTGATACAAAAATCGGACTTGGCACTGAAAGGGTTAAGTGGAATTGAATTGACTATTACTTACTGCTACTGCTCTCCAGGAAGAGACTGTCATCGAAATAAGGTTCCAAAGCTCGGATCAAGGTCAAGGACATATAATTCCTCACGATTCTGAAGAAGAAAAAAATTGTGTGCATAAGGAATAATCATTTGGTTCTTTGTTGGTTCCAATTTATATCTGTCAGTCAAGTACCAATATGTTCTTTCCCAAGTGATGAACCCGACGGTTCTCTACTTTGGTTCCAAATATGGGACAAGGTGAAGAATTTATGGAAAACCATTGGATTCAAAAAACATTTTTAGAGGGTACCCCAACCTGTGTGCCTGTTTGTCAGATGTGCATGCACCACACCGCACCGCCACCTCATATCACCATCCATCCATCTCTCTCTCTCTCTCTCTCTCTCTCTCTCTCTCTCTCTCTCTCTCTCTCTCTCTTTCTCTCTCTCTCTCTATCTCTCCTCTCCTCTCTTCCCCACTCACTCTCTCTGTCTCTCTCTCTCTCTCTCTCTCTCTCTCTCTCTATCTCTCCTCGCCTCTCTTCCCCACTCTCTCTCTCTGTCTCTCTCTCTATATCTCTCCTCTCTCTCCTCTCTCCCCCTCTCTCTGTCTGTCTGTCTGTCTCTCTCTATCTCTCTCCTCTCTCTCACAACATTTACAATTTTTCCATGTGTCGACCAGTGTGTCGACTGTCACTTGTGACATTCCAATCAAATCGATCGTTCGGAAGTCCGGACGAGTTTATGAGTACTGATGAGAGCGATGCGCCGGTGAGATACACTCTCGAGGTACGCGTAATCTCGCGGGACAAATACATTTATCACGCACACAGACGAAATAGGCGAGTCTAGTTTCCAGATCATCCGAAAGTCCATTAACCGTTGATGCATTACGTCAGTCGGTAATTCAATTGATAGACTGTGATATCAGACATAAAGTGAGTGCACAATCCGAGGCTGGAGATTATCCTCACTGTTCTAACTCATTGTCATCATTCGTTATTTCATCAACTATGTCCATTCGAAAAATCTCTCTTATCTGCTTTCCGTACCGTATGCCTTTGCCTATATAAGAGGTCGAAGGTCGATGAGTGCAAAATTTCAGTGTGTCGTTAATGGATTGGCGACGTTGCTAACAAGAATTTATATTGTGCAGCAATGCGACCATTTTGCACGTTGTGTGTCACATGTACACTGTATATTACACACGTGCGACATAATATCATGAAATGTGAAGTACCAATTAACGGTTATTTATAAATAATATGAATCTGACGTTCTTGCTTCTATATTAAAATCCCAAATGGCAAAGCAAGGTCATAATCGTTGTATTTAGGTGTAAGAATCTCGGAAAAGTACCCACTACCAGATACATTATGTTTCATTTTCTCAACGACGGACGTGGATGGAAGGTCTTAGTTGGTGAGATCAGTGTGACTTTCGAATTTCCAAATGACCCCCCCGGCACCCCCCCCCCCCCCCCCCCAGACAAAAAAATCAACACACACTGGGTAATCCTAATTAAACCCAATCCATTATCCAATAGCCCCCTTAAGCGATTGGACTATTGGAAAAAATCAACGCAATATACCACGTACTGTTTGTCCGGAATAGTTCCTGCTGCATGCGGGGGGGGGGGCATTCCAACTTTACAATATTCAATCGAACGTATGAAAATATTCAGCTGTTAATCTAAAAACCACATAATTTTCAGAATACATTGGTTGAAAAATTAAATATCTGAACAATTTCAGCCTTTTCTTAAATCTTAAAGTTACTCAATCCGATTCGATGGTCCCCATAATCATATTCCATCAACAACAACATTTTTCGGTTTCAGTTATCAGAATCGATTAATAGCCCAAAAATATAGTCAACTATAGTATAAAATTGCCCGAAACATGTTATTTATCAACATGTTGTTCAACGAAATTTGTCCTTATTATCAACACAAAGCTACTTGATTTTAGAGTTATCCATCTTCATCCGCAATTTGGTCCGAGACCGTCGGATCGTCGACTTTGTACTATAGGCCACTAATAAGTCTCGATGGTGAAAAAATATATATTTCAAAAATCGAATTCTAACAACTCTGAGCTTTGATAGGTGGGTTCATCGAATCGAATCAAATATTGTTTACCCCGGAAACCAATTAACTAGTAATTGAGGGGCTTTTAATATCGGATAATGCATCTTTAAATTACAAACTATTGCTCATGACGTACAGTTTATGACAAATTTGTCTACGGCTGGTGCTGCGCGAGTTAGGTTACGGCAGAAAATATCTACACGTATAGAACAATGAACATGTTAATCCTGTTCATAAAGAAGAACTTACGATGGTGCGACGCCCCCCCCCCCTCCCCCCCCCCCCCCGCGACGTCGTCCCACCAAGACCTCCTCGTTTCCAGTGCTTCATCTAATAAGAAAACTCACCGTTTATACGTCGCATTTGATTTCAAACCAGAGAGAACTTCGTTGACTCTTGCCATGTAATCAAGATGGTAGACTACGACCTGGTCACTGTTAGATAGCTCTGGTCCGCTACCATCGGCAACATTACGTAGATACTTCTTCCAACTTATCTGTCAAAATATAGCGAGTTGATCAGTTAGGCTGAAGGGGTCACTCTCACAAGAAAAAGTGCTCAAATATTAGGGTTTTTGAAAATGAGATGAAGGGTACTGGATAGATGTTTTGAAATCTCGTTCGAAATAACGTTCACCTTTCGAGTCTGGCACCATTTCTGTTGAAGAACAATTGTTTATATTCCAATAAACATTTAAATGAAACACAGTTGACGTGAATACGTCTGTGCCGATTGCAAACCCTGTGATAGCAAACACTCATTCCATTCATCACATTTTCCTTTCTATGAAGTTCTTCATACTTTTGAATGATGCATTTTGGATTTACAGAATATATGTCTTTAAATATTGTATCGATTATTATAGCGACGAAAAGCAAAGAATTATTGTACGGTTGTTACTTACCACACATTTGAAGGTTACATTCGGCCAAATGTCGGTTGCATGACAACTTAAGGAATTACATACATCTATACACTGAGCATGTAGTAAACTATTTGCATGTGCATTTGATATGTATATTTTTCTCGTTCATATCCGAACGCACTGTAGCTCTCTATAATAATTACCTAAGCAAAATTACCATCGTGTTAAAGGTATTCGGTCCAATTGGATGGTCCCCATATCATCAGATTCCAACAACAATACAAAAAATTTAAACTGCCACTTCAAATAGCCGAATCGATTAATTGCCCAAAAATAATGCTAACCACAGTCAACTATAGTATAAAATTTCCCAAAACCTGTTATTTATCAACATTTTGTTCAACGAAATTTTGCCGGTTTGTCAAATATCTGACACAAAAAGCCACTTTATTTTAGAGTTATCCATCTTCACCCGCAATTTGGTCTGAGACCGTCTTAGCGTCGGACTGTTACTGGGCCACTTCAAATTAGCGGTGGTGAAAAATAATAGATTTAAAAAATCAATGTCTGATCACTATGAACTTTTATGGATGGGTTCCTCGATTCGAATCAAATACTTTTTACCCCCAAAGCCAAGTAAATAGTAATTTGCGAGCGTTAATTCGGATTATGCATCTTTAATCTAATACTGACCTTAGTTAATATAATACTGACCTTTGGATAACGATGCTGAAGAGATTCGATAGTCGCAACATTAGTCTTGCTCGCCCGGCTGTGTTCAGTATCATTATGAGTCATCAACTGAAAAGTTCAAATACAGCCGTAAAAATAATAACCAGACAAAAGAATTTTCACAAACCATTAAACTACATGGGTCATGAATGGACTAAACTAAACCTCCCAACAAACCATTAAACTACATGGGTCATGAATGGACTAAACTAAACCTCCAAACAAAGTATTAATTTTCGAATCCCCAGATAATTTTATATAAAATATATGCCATATTATATACCATTTGAAAGAGGAAGCTCCAAAACATTGTATTATCAACTTATTCGGTGTAATAAACAGCAGAAACTAATCTAGAAGATAGTAGTGAAAATAGACATATTTTTACACTTACGGCGGCCATTTTTGTGACCATCTTGCGCTAAAAAATTAGCTTTATGTCTTAGCTTCACAATACTATATACATATGTATACATTAATTTTGTTTATATTTTCTCTCTATAATTTGCAGCAAACTCACTTATAGTGCCTTATAACGGTGGCCGTTTTGGACGCCATCTTGTCTCGTGTCTACACGGCCACTTTTTTCGTCTTAACAGTTGAGGGACATAATAAGGAAGACAATGAGTGGGGTGAAGTTATGTCCTGTTGTGGGTATGCAGGAGTACCCTATCAGTTCTCGGATTATTGTATGTGTGCTTTCATCGCCGTTACTTGAACGTTTGACCTCTGGTGACGTCATCAAAGACAAAATCATATTGTGTTGCTACCTGTGCATAGAGTATTCATATACATACAAAATGACACACCACCTGTTGGAATGCAATGACATAACTTATATGGCATTACCGTTTCCCCCACCACATCATAATCGGAAAAAATGGTAATTGTGTGCGGTTAATCAAGGTACGCTTGGACCCAAAATATATGTTTTTAACATAATTTTTCCTGAACAATACTCATTAGGGTACATCAAATTACCAAATACGTTAATTAATGGGGTGCACGAGGGGTCCTACCAGCCCGTGGACTCTATATAACGCTATACTGCAAACTGCCGAGGTCGACTTTCTATAGTGTATATAGATGATCAGTGGTGTGTCAGACCATTAGGTTATGAGGCAAAATTGACATACAGTTTAGCTGTCAAACAAAAGTATTAACATATTTCAACACTTATATACCAACCTCTGACATATATGCCTCGAAATCGTACAATTCGTTCGATATTTGTCCGGCGTCGTCATCACTGATTCCTAGAACTGTTAAGATTCTTTTGGTGTCTTCTAAATATTTAATCTTTAACTGTAAGAGAAATTCATGACTATTCACCAGGTGAAGAGATGAGACAGTACATCCCTTGCGAGAATAGGACATGTGTGATTTATTTGGATGCCTGACTACATTGGCCTAACAATATTCCCTTGGCCTTGAACCCCAGTGTATTCTCTTATATATAAGAGAATGCACACTGGCACGGGTTTTTATTGCTACACCAGCACAGCTCCGGTCATGAAATGGTTAATACTAATACTAATAATAAACTTATAAACTGTCAAACAGGTACATTTGTATGTTAGATTGCAGTAAACACATTGGATTAAATTTCATTCATGCAGCTCAATATCAGCTAGGAGAAATGTGGATATTGAGATAACTGAATTACTTTATAATGACTGGACAAACAGCTGTGAGAAGTAAGGCCAGTTCATTGTCTACACATTGGCGTGTCAAATAGCTACAGATGTAGTCAAAAGAAGGCTTTTAATGGGGTGAACTACGCAGGGATCTGGTACAGTGTGTGGTGGCAGGGACAGGTGGTGGTGGTGGTGGTGGTGGTGGTGGTGGTGATAGTGGTGGTGCGGGGGGATTGGTGTGTCAATTGAGCAAGGATTTCAATTTTTTTTAAGAGTTATGTCCCGGCCCTGACCCTATTTGACACAGTGACCCCATTTGGACAAATATGAACCACAGTCAGCCTAGGACCCTCCGTGCCAAATATAAGCTAAATAGGCCCAATGGTTCTTAGAAGAAGTCGTTCTAAGTATTACTATGGAGGAATAGAGTTATGGCCCTGGTTTAGCAACTAATTTACCTGGTGACTTCATTTGAACAAATCTGACTGGGAGTCTCCTAGCGAACATCCAAACCAAATATGAATCCATTCGGTATTATACTTTTAGAGAAGAAGACGATTATTGACGGACGGTTGGAACGACGGACGAGGAGTGATGACTAGAGCTCCACCGGAGACTTCGTCTCAGGTGGGCTAAAAACCGGTAATTTGGGGCATCAGCGGAAACCGAATGTTGACATAATGTATGCGTTATATCTCTTGGCAACACGGTCAACGCGAGGTTTGTATTCAACGGGTGATATTATAACGTTATCACTGGTAACATCGGGGTTTACATGGAGATTTAATAGCGCGGGATTCAAAAAGAGACATCCGTGTATTTTGTCTCCACAACAATAGGCTAACGGCCTCAAATTACATATATGGCAGGGAATGTGAGCAGAATAAAACAGGGTCACCATTTCGTTTCACGTAGAGGGCCCTTGAAACAAGTGGAAACAATTGGAAAACAGACATCCCGCCCAGTGAAATTTTCATTGCAGTCCGTTCAGAGTCAGTTTAGAAATAATCCTTTTCAACGTTCAGACCAATGCTTGGTATTTCCGTGCATTTGATGTTCACTCACAGTATACAAAATGGTGGATTTGTTTGTTTAAAATTGTTTTTTATTTTTCTGAGATCATGGAAACAGACGAAACAGAGGAAACAAACCATTCCCGAACAATATTAAGACTCGGGAGCAATTTTATTTCAAGTTGATTCAGTGGAAACATCACGAAACAAACTGGGACAGTGGTAACTCTATATATTTTAATTTAATTTATTTTTTTGTTTTTTCTTCTGATACGATGGAAACAGATGAAACAGAGGAAACAAACCATTCCCGAACAATATTAAGACTCGGGAGCAATTTTATTTCAAGTTGATTCAGTGGAAACATCACGAAACAAGCTGGGACAGTGGTAACACTATATATTTTTATTTAATAGATTTTTTGGTTTTTTTTCTGATACGATGGAAACAGATGAAACAGAGGAAACAAACCATTCCCGAACAATATTAAGACTCGGGAACAATTTTATTTCAAGTTGATTCAGTGGAAACATCATGAAACAAGCTGGGACAGTGGTTACACTATATATTTTTATTTAATTAATTTTTTTGTTTTTTTTCTGATACGATGGAAACAGATGCAACAGAGGAAACAAACCATTCCCGAACAATATTAAGACTCGGGAGCAATTTTATTTCAAGTTGATTCAGTGGAAACATCACGAAACAAGCTGGGACAGTGGTAACACTATATATTTTTATTTAATTGATTTTTTGGGTTTTTTTCTGATACGATGGAAACAGATGAAACAGAGGAAACAAACCATTCCCGAACAATATTAAGACTCGGGAACAATTGTATTTCAAGTTGATTCAGTGGAAACATCATGAAACAAGCTGGGACAGTGGTTACACTATATATTTTTATTTAATTAATTGTTTTTTTTTTTTTCTGATACGATGGAAACAGATGAAACAGAGGAAACAAACCATTCCCGAACAATATTAAGACTCGGGAGCAATTTTATTTCAAGTTGATTTGGTGGAAACATCACGAAACAAACTGGGACAGTGGTTACACTATATATTTTTATTTAATTTATTTTGTTTTTTTTCTGATACGATGGAAACAGTTGAAACAGAGGAAACAAACCATTCCCGAACAATATTAAGACTCGGGAGCAATTTTATTTCAAGTTGATTCAGTGGAAACATCACGAAACAAGCTGGGACAGTGGTTACACTATATATTTTTATTTAATTTATTTTTTTGTTTTTTTTTCTGGTACGATGGAAACAGATGAAACAGAGGAAACAAACCATTCCCGAACAATATTAAGACTCGGGAACAATTTTATTTCAAGTTGATTCAGTGGAAACATCATGAAACAAGCTGGGACAGTGGTAACACTATATATTTTTATTTAATTTATGTTTTAGTTTTTTTTCTGATACGATGGAAACAGATGAAACAGAGGAAACAAACCATTCCCGAACAATATTAAGACTCGGGAACAATTTTATTTCAAGTTGATTCAGTGGAAACATCATGAAACAAGCTGGGACAGTGGGAACACTATATATTTTTATTTAATTTATGTTTTTGTTTTTTTTTCTGATACGATGGAAACAGATTATAGCGTAACCACTGTCCCAGCTTGTTTCGTGATGTTTCCACTGAATCAACTTGAAATAAAATTGTTCCCGAGTCTTAATATTGTTCGGGAATGGTTTGTTTCCTCTGTTTCATCTGTTTCCATCGTATCAGGAAAATAAAAATTAAATAAAAGTATATAGTGTAACCATTGTCCCAGCTTGTTTCGTGATGTTTCCACTGAATCAACTTGAAATAAAATTGTTCCCGAGTCTTAATATTGTTCGGGAATGGTTTGTTTCCTCTGTTTCATCTGTTTCCATCGTATCAGAAAAAAACCAAAAACATAAATTAAATAAAAATATATAGTGTAACCACTGTCCCAGCTTGTTTCGTGATGTTTCCACTGAATCAACTTGAAATAAAATTGTTCCCGAGTCTTAATATTGTTCTGGAATGGTTTGTTTCCTCTGTTTCATCTGTTTCCATCGTATCAGAAAAATAATAAATTAAATAAAAATATATAGTGTAACCACTGTCCCAGCTTGTTTCGTGATGTTTCCACTGAATCAACTTGAAATAAAATTGTTCCCGAGTCTTAATATTGTTCGGGAATGGTTTGTTTCCTCTGTTTCATCTGTTTCCATCGTATCAGAAAGAAAAAAAAACATAAATTAAATAAAAATATATAGTGTTACCACTGTCCCAGCTTGTTTCATGATGTTTCCACTGAATCAACTTGAAATAAAATTGTTCCCGAGTCTTAATATTGTTCGGGAATGGTTTGTTTCCTCTGTTTCATCTGTTTCCATCGTACCAGAAAAAAAAACAAAAAAATAAATTAAATAAAAATATATAGTGTAACCACTGTCCCAGTTTGTTTCGTGATGTTTCCACTGAATCAACTTGAAATAAAATTGTTCCCGAGTCTTAATATTGTTCGGGAATGGTTTGTTTCCTCTGTTTCATCTGTTTCCATCGTATCAGAAAAAAAAATAAAACATAAATTAAATAAAAATATATAGTGTTACCACTGTCCCAGCTTGTTTCATGATGTTTCCATTGAATCAACTTGAAATAAAATTGCTCCCGAGTCTTAATATTGTTCGGGAATGGTTTGTTTCCTTTGTTTCCTCTGTTTCCATCGTATCAGAAAAAAAAACAAAAAACTAAATTAAATAAAAATATATAGTGTTACCACTGTCCCAATTTGTTTCGTGATGTTTCCAATGAATCAACTCGAAATAAAATTGCTTCCGAGTCTTAATATTGTTCAGGAATGGTTTGTTTCCTCTGTTTCATCTGTTTCCATCGTATCAGAAAAAAAACAAAAAAATAAATTAAATTAAAATATATAGTGTAACCACTGTCCCAGCTTGTTTCGTGATGTTTCTACTGAATCAACTTGAAATAAAATTGTTCCCGAGTCTTAATATTGTTCGGGAATGGTTTGTTTCCTCTGTTTCATCTGTTTCCATCGTATAAGAAAGAAAAAAAAAAAAAAAAAATTAAATTAAAATATATAGTGTTACCACTGTCCCAGCTTGTTTCATGATGTTTCCACTGAATCAACTTGAAATAAAATTGTTACCGAGTCTCAATATTGTTCAGGAATGGTTTGTTTCCTCTGTTTCCATCGTATCAGAAAAAAAAACAAAACATAAATTAAATAAAAATATAGAGTGTTACCACTGTCCCAGCTTGTTTCGTGATGTTTCCACTGAATCAACTTGAAATAAAATTGTTCCCGAGTCTTAATATTGTTCGGGAATGGTTTGTTTCCTCTGTTTCATCTGTTTCCATCGTATCAGAAAAAAAACAAAAACATAAATTAAATAAAAATATATAGTGTTACCACTGTCCCAGCTTGTTTCGTGATGTTTCCACTGAATCAACTTGAAATAAAATTGTTCCCGAGTCTTAATATTGTTCGGGAATGGTTTGTTTCCTCTGTTTCCATCGTATCAGAAAAAAAACAAAAACATAAATTAAATAAAAATATATAGTGTTACCACTGTCCCAGCTTGTTTCATGATGTTTCCACTGAATCAACTTGAAATAAAATTGTTCCCGAGTCTTAATATTGTTCGGGAATGGTTTGTTTCCTCTGTTTCATCTGTTTCCATCGTATCAGAAAAAAAACAAATTAAATAAAAATATATAGTGTAACCACTGTCCCAGCTTGTTTCGTGATGTTTCCACTGAATCAACTTGAAATAAAATTGTTCCCGAGTCTTAATATTGTTCGGGAATGGTTTGTTTCCTCTGTTTCATCTGTTTCCATCGTATCAGAAAAAAAACAAATTAAATAAAAATATATAGTGTAACCACTGTCCCAGCTTGTTTCGTGATGTTTCCACTGAATCAACTTGAAATAAATTGTTCCCGAGTCTTAATATTGTTCGGGAATGGTTTGTTTCCTCTGTTTCATCTGTTTCCATCGTATCAGAAAAAAACAAATTAAATAAAAGTATATAGTGTAACCATTGTCCCAGCTTGTTTCGTGATGTTTCCACTGAATCAACTTGAAATAAAATTGTTCCCGAGTCTTAATATTGTTCGGGAATGGTTTGTTTCCTCTGTTTCATCTGTTTCCATCGTATCAGAAAAAAAACAAAAACATAAATTAAATAAAAATATATAGTGTTACCACTGTCCCAGCTTGTTTCGTGATGTTTCCACTGAATCAACTTGAAATAAAATTGTTTCCGAGTCTTAATATTGTTCGGGAATGGTTTGTTTCCTCTGTTTCATCTGTTTCCATCGTATCAGAAAAAAAAACAAAAAAATTAATTAAATAAAAATATATAGTGTAACCACTGTCCCAGCTTGTTTCGTCATGTTTCCACTGAATCAACTTGAAATAAAATTGCTCCCGAGTCTTAATATCGTCTCAGAAGAACCTAAGAAAAAACATTTAACAACCATATAGTCACGGGATGTCTGTTTCCACTTGTTTCCACTTGTTTCAAGGGCCTCTACGTGAAACGAAAATGGTGACCCTGTTTTATTCTGCTCACATTCCTTGCCATATCTATCAAATTAAGTGTGGTTTTCATCGGTTATCACATTAATTCACACCAATAAGAACAACTCAGTAGCCGACCAACGGAACGGGCGTCTGGTAACATCAAATGCGACGAGCTATTGAGTAACCGTGGCGATTGGTGGAAACTGCAAGTTCAAGGATCATACATATACATGTATATACCGCCTATATTTCACGTGCCCATATATCCCCAATGTTTCGCGCATGCACGTTCTCTTCAACCCCACTGTCAAGGGTGTCGATGCATGGTGATTTGAACATGGCGTTGTAGATTGTTCGTTGGGGACAAAAACAATAAATATTCCGTTGAATTGCCCTACATGTGCCTCGCGTTAACGGATGTGGAAGAAGAGGGTGGTTTGGGGAGCTAACCCCGGGATTCTCGAAAGGGCTTTTACCAGAGTATATCACTGTAAACCTGACTTTATCAGAGTAGAGCCTGCATGGTAAACCATGGTTTACCGGGCTTTTACCAGAGTGTTTGTATAAGGGATCCGCCATCGAACCCCGAGTCACCACACCAAATTTGATTGAAAAATCCAAACTGACAGACTGATCCTACTCTTTTATATATATTAATTTTTTTTTATTTTCTTGCTTATCAATTTGTCTTACATTCTTGAACAATTTTGATAATTTTTTTATCATTATTTCTTTGGCAATTTTTATTATTTTTTCCATTTTGCTTACATTTTTTAACAATTATAACTATGGTCGACTCGCATATATAAGATAATGCATTGGCACAGGATTTTCGCAAAAATTCAAGAAGCTGGAATAAGATATGGGAAGCTTATACAGTTTTCAATGTCTTGACTTTACAACTTTCACACAGGGTGTGATATTATCGGCCTGCGCGGAATCGGACTTGCCTTCGATATATAGACAGCGATAATACCATATTACAAGAGTGCATCGCACTGCTCAATCCCCAGGGTACTTAATAATCGATGTTGATTCGTGTTTCTAGAGCAGGTTGACCTTATCTGGATCCAACCATAACAACATGTGATCCATGTAGATCCTGCGCCGGGTCATGTACGGAGCAGATCCCGTCAGAGACGTAGCGACAAGATATTTAGGTGTCTCACTCCGCCCCCAACTTTGATCGAAATGTTCAACAGTTGGAAATTGCATGCCTGAAACAACATCAGTTGGAAATATCATACCAAAATGGGTTGCAATTTAACTCAGTTTTGATTTTCCAACCAGTATTTAGTATGAAATTTGTTTATTTTAGAGAAAAATTCGCGTATTTTCCCGCATTCGGTCAAATTTTAAAGTGATGTGAAACACTCCGGTAATAGAAATGGAGAATAATCTTGCTCAAAATAGTTATATCCAACTTGACAACATAGACCGTATCCTTGTTAAATGCAGTGAGTCTCGTTGGCGAAATCGTTTTCGTTAGTTTATCGGCGATAGTTGCGTCCCGAGTCGCCATGTAAATATTTACAATGGAGCGTGGTTCTGACGATGTTTTCTATGGAGTGGTATGGTCGATTTGCTTGATATTTTCGGCGATGTCAACAGTTTGCTACATTCATCCAGCTGGAAGAGCGCCTGAATACTAACATATCAGTTTCACGCACCGAACAAGTCCATGATATGTCTTTAAGACTTTGCAGCCAATTTTTAGTGTGATATTTGATGTATTTAGAACTCGAATATTGTCGTTCCTTCTGCCATTATTTTTAGACCGAAGAGTGACTGAAACGGTCATTTACGTTGGAATTCGAACATTTCCAATATACAGTAATGCTCTAAGTAATCGACTTCTTAACCACAGCAGAATTATGGGTAACTTTTCAGGATTTAGTCGGAAATATGGTTGTTGGAGAGAGCTTTCCTATGAATGGCAACAAGCCATATTTCCGACTAAATCCTGAAAAGTTACCCATAATTCTGATGTGGTTAAGAAGTCGATTACTTAGAGCAATAATGTAGAAGCCTCTCAGGTTGAACATTGCCAACAGCTAGAAAGCTTGAGATATACCAGTTGGCCAATTCTAACACTATTGGATGCAAATGAAATCTCACCGAACTTGAAATATGGTTATGTTAGTTATACAACTTATAAAGGGTTTCTCCCACCACAGAAATTGTTTACACATAAAATACACGCTACGCACAAACATGATTATATCATGCGTATAACTCCTTTAACCCTTTACCCAACAGAACGGCCCTGTGCCAATGCATTCTCTTATATATGCGAGTCGACCATAGGTCGCCTCGCATATATAAGAGAATGCATTGGCTTAACACATATTAAAAATGATAAAATTGTCAAAGAATGTAGAAAAATATTATAAAAAATGTTAAAAAATGTAAGAAAAAATTATAAAATTGTAAAGAATGTAAGAAAAAATGGTAAAAACTGTTAAAAAAATATTTTTTTAGGCCAATGCATTCTCTTATATATGCGAGGCGACCTATGGTCGACTCGCATATATAAGAGAATGCATTGGCACAGGGCATAACTGTAACCATCACACTGTGGTCAATGAACCGGTTCCAATGATATCCATATTTGTATGGTGTTATTGAGACAGACCGAAGATATTTTAGACTGTTGAAGCTTTATTTTGGGCGTTTTTGGCCGCTTTGTTGGGTAAAGGGTTAATGGCCGCAAGAATAGGTATTTCAATTTATTTGGGGCTATGGTTCATCTCAGTGGTCTCGGAGGGTGGGCGGTTCAGGTTCATTGTCCTTTTTTTATAATCACAATCGGATTTCAATTTATGTAGTCAAAATACAACATGATGTTCCTTTCATTTGCAGCAGAGGTATGAGCATTATGTGTGTGGTTAAAGATACATAATCCGAATTAACCCTTTACCCAACAGAAGGGCCCTGTGCCAATGCATTCTCTTATATATGCGAGTCGACCATAGGTCGCCTCGCATATATAAGAGAATGCATTGGCTTAACACATTATAAATTATAAAATTGTTAAAGATTGTAAGAAAAAATGGTAAAAAGTGTTAAAAAAAGATTTTTTTAGGCCAATGCATTCTCTTATATATGCGAGGCGACCTATGGTCGACTCGCATATATAAGAGAATGCATTGGCACAGGGCATAACTATAACCATCACAATGTGGTCAATGAGCCGGTTCCAATGATATCCATATTTGTATGGTTTTATTGAGACAGACCCAAGATAATTTAGGCTGTTGCAGCTTTATTTGGCCGTTTTTGGCCGGTTTGTTGGGTAAAGGGTTAACGCTCCCAAATTACTATTTCTTTGGTTTTGGGGGTAAAACATATTTGATTTAAGTCGAGAAACCCACCCATCAAAATACAGAGTGATCAGATATGGATATTTTTAATTTGTTATTTCTCGAGATGTGTAGTTATTAGTGGCCTGGTAAAAAGTCGTCAAACCGCCAGTCTGTTACCAAATTGCGGATTAAGATGGATAACTCTAAAATCAGGTGGCTTTGGCGTTAGATATATCGACAATCCGGCCATATTTCGTGGAACAAAATGTTGATAAATAACACGTTTTGGACAGTTTTATTCTATAGTTAACGTTGACTGTGGTTAGCATTATTTTGGTCAATAAATCGATTCTGATAACTGAATAGGCATTTCAAAATATGTTGTTGTTGGAATCTGATTATATGAGGACCATCGAATCGGATTGAGTACCTTTAAAATTCGAAACGCGATGTCGGAGTTATATATGACAGAACATTCATAAAAAGGTCCTTGTTTTTGTATCATTTAGAGCAGCAGTATCTCCGAGGAGGAGTTTCTCAATTTTAATTCTAAGTTAGACTCCCCCTCTCAACGTACATATAGACCCTATGTATCGCCCCCAGTGTTCGTGTGAAACAAGAACAGCGGCAGACACATATATGTGATGAGTTTTCACACATGCATTGGACGATTGTGCGAGCAGTAATTGAGCTGTGTTGCTTTATTTACCGAACATAATATTCCCTGGCGCTCCACAACTATTCTCAACTGAAGCGTAAACTCGCAAGACTTCTCTGACATTCTCCCACACGAGTGGTCTGACACTCTGTCACCCAAGTCACAATGTCACAGACAAACCTGATGCCCCGCATCCCATTCAAGGTCGCGGTTTCTGGAACATGGAAATCCAGACGCAAAACTCACCTTCCTGTGTGACCTTAGTATGTGAATGATGCAATATGGGAAAATACTATGTATGCTGTCTGCTGGAAATATTGCGTGCTCGATGGATTCCACGATGGGTAATTTCACAATATGGATGATAACCAATCACATTCTTGAATTCGCATTTGTTTTAAAGGGATACTGTACCCAAATGTTGTTGTTGGTTTATTTAGTCTCTAAGTTGTAGAATAAGGTAACCAGATTTCCATTATTTGAAAGTCTGTTGAGTACGAAGTAATGTGCGAAAATACCAATTGTGGTTGTCGAGTAATTTTTGGATAATTTTCAAGCAAATGTATCAACTAAATGTTATATCATATGCATACTAGTCCCACATACTCATTAAATCATTGTATAGTCACTAGTCGGTGAGTGGCTTGAGTTTACGCCAGGTATCAAAATATTTTTTTACACGATCATGTGTGCCACGTTTTGCCGAATCCACTACCCGTGAATAATTTTGATTACGTCTTGTATACGGAAATTCGTAATTTAATTTATGACTCCAGCCATAAATTAAATTTATATCAAATTATTAACTTTGATTTTAAGATAACATATTAACCTGAACGTTTAAAGAATACATCTTCGATTCAAATTACATAGTTTTCTATATATGATCGATATTATATCGTTGTTATCACCGGGAATTTATTGAAAAAGGCGTACAGTACCCCTTTAAGATTTATCCCTTTAAGGTATCTCAACTTATCTGTGAATATTAATAAGTCACTACTCAAAGAATGTGAAAACTGTTGGTTGTACGCAGGGAGTTTGGTGGGGATTTGGTCAAATATTTCAATAGTTGAAAAGTTCATGCCTGACACAACATTAGTTGGAGATTGTACACCACATATATAGGTTGAAATTGTTCTCATTGTTTGATTTTCCAACAAGTAATTATAGACTTATAGTGGGCAATTCGTTGTTTTAACCCTTTACCCAACAGAAGGGCCCTGTGCCAATGCATTCTCTTATATATGCGAGTCGACCATAGGTCGCCTCGCATATATAAGAGAATGCATTGGCTTAACACATTAAAAAATATATAATTGTTAAAGAATGTAAGAAAAAATGGTAAAAAAAGATTTTTTTTAGGCCAATGCATTCTCTTATATATGCGAGGCGACCTATGGTCGACTCGCATATATAAGAGAATGCATTGGCACAGGGCTAACTGTAACTATCACAATGTGGTCAAGCAGCCGGTTCCAATGATATCCATATTTGTATGGTTCTATTGAGACAGACCGAAGATATTTTAGGCTGTTGAAGCTTTATTTGGCCGGTTTTGGCCGGTTTGTTGGGTAAAGGGTTAAGACAAACAGTAGCATATTTTCTACTTGTTGTCAAAAGTTGGGTCTGAAATGGCCATCAGTTGGTATTTTAAAATTTTGGAATCCGGCGTGAAAAATTCAAGAGATGGCGAAAGCGAATTCGACCGGCATCAGGAAGGTGGTGTATACTGTACTATGGAGCCATGAAATGCACATCCAAGTGAACGATAAATATTGTAATATAGCATGCATACTGCATACTGGCGTGGACACTGCAGCAAATGTCATCAATTTTATCGCTTCAACAAGAATATGGTGTACAGGAAAATATTCACAGGGCACAAAACGTGGATCAATTCATGGATATAGTTTCGCACAAACGGCGAGATAAACATTGATGCACAGAGACCGATAAGGGCTCTATGAGATGGTTATTGGCTATTAGTCAGAATTTCCGCATAAAGCTTGTATATAATCGAGTTATTGTACATTACAGCGTATTTTGTTGTATCAATTACCTTTGTATAATTCCTGAATGGATATTTTTCTTCCACTTCCGTATCGTTTGTTGCCGTTATGTTCTTTTTCACTTGAACTCTGGGGAAATACTCCGACCGCATCCCAAGAGATCCAACGTCAATCTGAAAACAAAGAAACCTTTGCTGTTCAAAATCGAACAAAATATTCATTGGTTCATTTGGGTGATATGTATACACCAGACCCCTTCGTTACGTAATTATGCGGGAGTGCGTTTGAGCTATCCACTAACCATTTCCTTACTAAATGGATTCACCCATTCCGTTATATATAGGAGCATACACTGAAATGCTATATTATTGATATCAAGGGATGTTCAAGATATATAAGCAGACAACAGACGAACATATAATACAAGTGCAGAAGTGAGAGCTTTCCGATGAATGGCAACAAGCCATATTTCCGACTAAATCCTGAAAAATTACCCATAACTGCTGTGGTTAAGGAGTCGATTATTTAGGGCATTACTGTTTATATTCAAATGTATGAGGCATGGATCGGTGTAATAAATCACTTCTTTCTTTCACTGTCCTTCAAGTTTTTGGACATTCAACATGAGTTTATGCTGATAAATAAATTACGAACTGGCCATTAAATAAATAAACAAAGGTTGCAGCTCTGGTTCAAACACAGACTACACAGCTATGCAGTAGTGAGTCTGGGGTAATTGGGGGTGATATTACCACCAGCAAGAGTTAACTCTGTGTGGCTAAAAATAGTTTCTGCATTGAATGCATGCAGTATGACTATGACGGTGAAAGACTATTTTTAGCAATGTGACGAATCTACACCTGTACAGGCATTCCGACCATCGCCTGACATATGTTGTGATTGGGTGACACTGGGGTAATTATGCTGGTGGTGAATGGAAATCCCCCCCCCCAAATACTCCAGACTCAGTACTGTATAGCTGTCGAATCTGTGTTTTAACCAGAACTGGTGTGGCTGGAGTTTCTACCGGATTCTCATTCACGACCTGCGATGGCAGTTTGGAGCCGCGATATACAGTAATGCTCTAAGTAATCGACTCCTTGACCACAGCAGAATTATGGGTAACTTTGCAGGATTTAGTCGGAAATATGGCTTGTTGCCATTCACCGGAAAGCTCCCAGGGAGAGCTTTCATGATAATGGCAACAAGCCATATTTCCGACTAAATCCTGAAAAGTTACCCATCATTCTGCTGTGGTTAAGGAGTCGATTACTTAGAGCATTACTGTAATTGGATTGGATTGACATTAGCAGCGTGTATGGTCTTGTCTGATATCCGCGCCGAATCATGCATGAAATTCTCGGATATTGCTATGGCAGCGTTATTGTAATTTTCGGATAAATGTCATAAATATATCTAAATTACCCCCAGATCTTACAGATAGCATATAATTGGGCAAAGTAGAGTTGTCTAAAGGTCGTGACCTCGTTATCCCGGGATATAAAGCGGTACTATGTGTGATCGAATAGCTTCGTGAACTCGCGGGATGGAATATAAAACTCTGTCGAATGACGACTATTATATGGCCGCCCATCTATACCGCGCCGATTTTGTCATAAAATAGCGGTGGCTCAGTTTGAATTTGGCGGTTTGGTTTTATTTAGTTTATTTGGGTCTATCATTTTTTTTCAGCAGCTATAGTCAATATCTCAAAGTTGTCATTTTTACGGGTGGGAATAAGACTGGGCAGATGGCTAATTTCATAGGGAAAAACATTTTGCACGTAGAAACCACAGACATTGGAAAGCAACTGGCAATCTCTCTCTCTCTCTCTCTCTCTCTCTCACTCTCTCTCTCATGGAGTTTGATTCCGAATGTTCGATAATCTGTTTACGGTTGATAAATATGGCGAGTACTTCGGGCTATTCGTACGTGCGCATGCACATTCATAACATTTGACAGTACATATGCCGTATCTAGCTAGATATTCCCAGTATTATTCCCATATGCCGCATATAGAGATCTACAACGAGTCCCCAGTTGATAGCGAAATTTACAAACTCGTCCAGTAAGTAATTAGGTCTGGACCTCGCCTTATATGCTATAAACTGGGGACGAGTTGTAGATTATATTTATTACTTCATCCAAAACCTCCATAAAACATACTTAAATCAATAAATGGGACGTGAATCCAACGGCTTATATAAGGCGTACGATGACGTTTCACTTAACAATGCATTGTTGTCCGGGCAATGAAATAGTCCCTAGATAAATAAGTCTCTTTGGCGTATTAATGACGTAAATTTAATTCAGTAAATGTGCAAACTATATCAATGTCAAATGTAATTTTTGAGACAGTGTATACAGCGGCCATTTGAGCTTCCTTTTTTGGGGGGACGCTTCAGTTGCCGTGTGGTATTGACGTCGGACTTTGGGTCACAAGGCGCGCTTGCAGTCATGGTTCGGGGTTCGAATCCCGCCCAATCCCAAAAAAAATTGCACTGTCTCAAAAATTACATTTGTTTCTAAAAATTAAAATAGGCGCCTTGTGTGTTGTATAGTCCCAGATATGTTCAAAGAGCAACGCTCGGCATGTTTCGGAGACGTATATATAATGCTACTGTGCCATATATATATCAATATCCGTCACAGACACTGATGCAATTCTTCTTCACTCCTCGTCCCTCGATTCAAATCACGTTTGCGCAACAATAATACATTTGGGTACACCTGGCACTATTTCCTGCTATGCAATGACCGTTGCATATATCATTATTATAGACTGTGTTTAATGAATGGAATAGGGTCGGAGCATGTAATCAAATATGCATTATTACCAAAGCAAACGACACGAGATGTAAAGTTTATGTAGAACGCGACATTTCCAACTGATAGCCATCTCATCACAAAACAGGGATGTGATGCATCCCAGTCAAACGCCCCCTGTCGCCACGTCCCTGTTCTCACGTAAGATGTATATATCCCGATCGATACATGCAGTCAATAGAACATGGGTGCTGAGAGTATTGGGTATATAGGGATACTGTGTGACCAAATAATCGGACCAATCAGTAGAGTTTACTCAACCACTTAATTCGTGTTATTTGCTCGGATGAAAACCAAGTATTGTCACGATGTTTCGTATGGAGAACGTTGTAAACAAGAATCGGCTGTAAAAAAAATGGAGGATTGTGGTCGGATGTGTTTTCCATAACGAGGACTGCACAGTAATGCCCTAAATAACCGACTCCTTGACCACAGCAGAATTATGGGTAATGTTCATGATTTAGTCGGAAATGTGGCTTGTTGCAATTCATCGGAAAGCTCTCAGTGATGAATGGCAACAAGCGATATTTCCGACTAAATCCTGAAAAATTACCCATAATTCCGCTGTGGTTAAGGAGTCGATTATTTAGGGCATTACTGTACCTGTGAACTATTCATGGGGCGCTCTGTCGTCTGACTTTCAAGAGTGGTAGTTTAACCCTTTCAGTGCCAAGTCCGATTTTTGTATCAACCCATATTTCCTTGATCATTTTTCAAATTTATTGATTATAATAATGTGATACATTGATGGAAAGAGCTAAGAGCTCTTTCCATCAATGTATCACATTATTATAATCAATAAATTTGAAAAATGATCAAGGAAATATGGGTTGATACAAAAATCGGACTTGGCACTGAAAGGGTTAACACAGAATTTAACTTTTTGACAGGCTGTCTAAAATTTAAAAGATACCTCATTATGGTGGCTATGCTTCCATTGCCCAAAAGCGGTATACAACAATACAATTTTAAAGATACGTAATCCGAATTAACGCTCCTAAATTACTATTGATTTGGCTTCGGGGGTAAAAAAAAATGTGATTCGAGTCGAGGAACCCACCCACGAAAGCTCAGAGTTATCATATATCGACTTTTGAGTTCTGTTATTTGGAATATTTGGCGGTCTATAAAATATTCGATAAGCCTACCGACACTTTATACCGAAAATGTTATACTAGAGTTGACAGTGTTTGTAGGTTTAGGCTTATAGTTGATATGTAGGAAAATTGGTATACAGCTGTCACCTGACGAGGGGAATATAATTGGTATGTGCCTTTGATCTCAGATTACTTAAAGGGGAGGGCTAATAAACTATTTTAACATATATGATAAATGAAGAGCGTTTATTACCAGCTCAGAAGATTATGTTGGAAACTTGATTTGACCCAATAAGTAAGTAATTATTCACCCAAATGAACAGGTACAAAAAAAATCGCCCAACGCAGAAAGGAATTAATATTGGGTAAATTGTTACCCTGCGTTGAGTAAAAACATTGCCCAACATTTGGTAAAATTTACCCAACGTTCGCATGGTGCACCATTGTGTTGGGTAAAATTAGCATACTGTCAACCAGGATCTTACAAATGTGTATAACCCTATCAGTGCCAGGTCCGATTTTTGTATCAACCCATATACCCTGTGCCAATGCATTCTCTTATATATGCGAGTCGACCATAGGTCGCCTCGCATATATAAGAGAATGCATTGGCCTAACAATTTTTCATCATTTGTTATTATTTTTTACAATTTTTTTACAACTTTAATAATTTTTTCTTATATTCTTTAACTCTTTCAGTATTTTGTAGGTTTAGTGCCAGGGAATCTTACGTTTTTCATGGGCATCAAAATTATTACTATGAATACTTGGTGATAATTTTGAGTTATAACATGCCCCTAAGGTTTTATTCAGTTTCAGTTTTTTTTAGGGCCGATTTTACAGACCGTAAATTAGGGCCGATGAGATCGGCCCCTGGCACTCAAAGGGATAATGTCAACCAGGATCTTCTAAATGTGCATAAAGTCGCACAGGATACAAAAACTCATTTATATTAGTGTCCAACTTTCTATTTTAGTTTAGATTCAAATACAACCAGACCCCCTAAGCATTCAATATATGTATTATGTATGAGTTACGTGATAGACGAACGAACTTCAAGATCCTGCGTGACTTTGAGCACATTTGGGAGTTCCTGGGTGACTTTATGCGACAATGACCAATGGCCACGTTTAATGTTCTCATTACCACAAATCATGCAGGATTCGCGGATGATGAGGAGAACATACCTAAAAAACATTCGGCATCAACTGACATAAAGGTAGCACACTATTAGAGCCAATATGGGGCGTTTTTTATTGTCTGCTGCGGCAACAATTAGACAGACTGGCAAATATTCCCTGCTAATGTGCTATGATGCGGTTGGGTCCTGCTGAATTGATATTATGCTGTTAGGGCAAAGTGATGCTGTTAACAAAAAGTACCGTTATATTTTTTTTAATTTTCTTTTTCGTGGTGTTCCGACAATCTGAACACATAGAAGAAAAGCCATAATGCTTATCAAACATTCAAAAACATATCTATATTGCGAAATATTGTAATACTGGTAGTATTAGTTAGAAAATCGACTATTATCAAGATGGTTATTCACGCCGTTTTATAAAATCCAGCGCTGCATGGCATTAATATATTTTTCAAAAATAAATATGTTCTTGAATGTTTCATACACACCAGGGGGGGGGGATTCCGGCACGTATGCCGGGGTGGGTGGGTGTTCAAAGCCACCAACAAGCAATTTTTTCCGCAACTAAAAAAAAAAATTCCTGCTTGTTTTTTAGTGTTTTGGCAATGAGTTGGGCTTCAAAACCACTTTGAATGAGAGAAATAATGTAATTCTAACTGTAAACTGACTGCAGGCAGTTATCGTATTGTATTTTGTTGCAAATTTTGAAATCCAAGATGGCCGCTGGCAGCCATGTTTTTTTGGCCGAATGACCTCAAAATGACTCATTCCTATTTAATTGTCCATGTTAACATCCATGATAAATAGTATGCACATAAATTCATATACAGCTGTTTACAGTGAATTTCTCCCCCCAAATCTCGGTTTTAGTGTTAAAAGAGGGGGTGGGTGTCAAAAAATGGTCGGAAAAAACTGCCGAAAACGGAAAAAAAAATTGCGGTGGGGGTGGGTGGGTACAAAAAATGATCGAAAGGGAAAAAATACCATACGTGCCTGAAATTTTTTTCCGGACCCCCCCCCCCCCCCCCCCCCCCCCTGTACACACGCTGTTTTTTCTCTCAAATCGCTCGGATCAACAAAACACCACGAACATGTCAACTTTAGAAAAATAAAGGTACTCTTTCGTAACGGCATCAATTTTCCCTACCTGCATCATAGCAATTCAGCAGGGCCACCAGCATCATAGCATATTATTAGCAGGACCACTTGACCAGAGGTGAAACATAGAGGAGAAAAATCTGACAGCCTAGATATAGCACATACTTCTCGGTCTGCTTGCCGGGAACAAACATCGGTTTGTATGCAGCAACAATTATTTGACGGACCATGTTTACACGGGAAATGTTCCGCCATCTGACCAATTTTAATCTCCAAAGCTTGTCTGCATTAGACAAACAACGAAGACAACAATACAATGCATGACGTGCACTCGAGTCCACATTCGAGATTACCTGATGCAGTGTGGACCGATATGTAGAGACACAGGAAATGTTATGTTACATACACTAATGACTACGTTTTATGATAGAATTACCACAAGTCAAGCATGGTTAAACTTCAATGGTGGGGGAAATGAGCTTATCCATTTCCATACTAAATACTCATTGGCGAGTAGTTCCCTTAGGAAACGTTCAGACAATTATAACAAACGATCATGTGGAACCTTATTATTAATCGTGCTGCTCTTGTGTTTTTTTGCTTTTCTGTGTGTCGTTTGCTTGTATTACTGAACACCCTCCAAATGAATAATAGACTACTCCAATGTATACTTGTATAACTGAATGGGTTCTTGAATGGGAGAACCCATTCAGTGTACAGATGTAGAAAGCGCTAACATGCGAAACAAATTAACATCAAGATAAGCGCATCGTAGAACTAAACACAGCGCATCCGTCCTGCTCTACTTGGGGGGGGGGCACAAAAATCGGTATGTATGCAGCAACAATTATCCGACGGACCGATTGTTTACGCGCAATATGTCCAGACTTTCAGAAACCACCTCCTGACCAATTTTAATCTACAAAGCTTGTCTGCTTTAGATAAACAATAAAGACCGCAATATACGGGATCAATAGTGGTTAATAAGACCAAAAACCGTTCTATCCCGATTCATTTGTCCAGCCTCTTCAGCACGACCCTAACGAGATGAGGAACTTGCGTTGTAATATATGGGTACATCAAGTAATCGATTCCTGAGAACATAGCAAATATTTAAGAATCCTCGAGTATTTTTCATTAGTGAATTGTACCAGTAATTTCCTGTAAAATGTTTACTGAACAAACGGCGCGATCAGTCCCGATTTAGTGGCCCTCGAGTTGGTAAATGGACACGATGCAGCGATGAAATCCTGGCACACATAGAATGGCTTGGAGCTATATCATTCTGAATACTAATATATATCTTAACATATAGAGATAGGCCTGTTATTTCGCAGTCTGACAACTAATGTATGTTGGCACAACGAATTGCTTGAGGTGGCATAGCGTTGGTTAACCCTGTTTGTGCTAAATGGATTTTCCCATTCAGTTATAAACGTATACATTTGGTTGGTCAATTATTCATTTGGATCCATATTCATTGGTGGGAAATGTTCAGATAATAAGTTCAAAAAACGACCTATGGTCTAACGAATAGTTATTACGCGCGCCGCGTGTATACTAATGTAGAGATTCTTGATTCGCCTGGGCGCATGGGGGTTTTATTTATAGAATGGGAATTTTTGGGTGGATTAAAAGTCGAACTGCGACCGGAGGCCGAGTCCGGTAAAAGGTGTAGTTGGGAATTTCAATTTCGTTTATTGTCGTTAACATTATGTCAATAATGCTGATTTTTGGTTTGTGATAATCTATGACAATTACAAATAAAAGAAATGAAAAAGATAATGTGTAAGTCTTATATTTCAAATTTTATAGACACGTTCTGCAGCCTACTGTGTATATAATATATGATCTTGAGCGCGTTACCATTTCTGACATTGGTTTTCTTGTATTCATTGGTGGAAAATGTTCAGATAATAAGTTCAACAAATGAACTATGGTCTAAAGAATAGTTATAGTTTTGCGATGAATCCTACGAGCAGCAGTCTGACAACAGAATGAAGCAGATGTCACGCTATACAGCGACAGCAAATACACGACCATTATAGACAAGAAACCCATAGCCAGAAATGGTAACGCCCTCAAGATCATATTATTAGGCTTATATAAAGAGGCTTATATTGGCGCTTTAATATGTAATTTGATGTCTGTGTGTGTATGGTGTTTGTGCTTGGTGACGGAGCACGTGGAACATTTTTAAAATCCGACATGCCAAACTAAAGTTACGATAATTGTGAAATATTTACGCACATGCGTCACGTATAATATGTGTTCGTAAAGGGCGCATACGTTCCAATTTGTCGAAAGGTTCATCGGTAAACATGCAACGTCCATTGCATTGATACACCAATAATCACAGACCCATTGTTAAAGTACGCAAATACCAAGTATGTTTTATTCACATTTATCCTATCACCTCATACAACATAGCCATTAATTATTGCCAATATACACCAACAGTGGGCGTAATGAAGCCATCATCTTGCGAATTGAATGTGTAGGCATTATGTACTATCTAAAACAACGAGTATAGTTTGCAAAGCTGTGACAGGATAACAATAGAATTGGCCATGCAACCCAATAAAGAGTATAATAAGAGACAGTGATTTTGGCTATGTACAGGCAGCAAACAAACAATTAAAAACCGTGAGTACCATAAGATCAAGCGAGAATCACAACGAGGCGCTGTACATGATGTCACGTGTATATTGATTGTTATGAATGGTTGTGCTCAGTATTTCTGCAATTGATCGGGTCAACCATTTCTATACTATAATGGATTCTCCCATTCAAGCAGTTACAAAGGTATATATAGTATTCATTGAGAGGGGTGTTCGTGTAATAAAAACAGACGACAGACCGAAAAACAAATAATACAAGAGTAGAATGATTCCTACCTGTTAATATGAACGTTTACAGAAGACATATGTTTCCACAAATTAATTATTTGTCTATATATATATATATATATATATATATATATATATATATATATATATATATATGTTATCAATATTAGATCGTTGTTATTATCTGGAATGTATTGAAATTGGCGCAGAGTACCCCTTTAACTGGTTCGCTGATAAATATCCTACATACATAATGAAATGCGTACATATATTTCAATAAAAGAAAATCATTGAATTTTATGCTCGGAGTAGGTAATTTACTACATTTCACTCTGTTCTCAAATTTGACCCCCACATATATACATTTGGGATTATGTTATGAGCTTCTATGTCAAATTAGGTTATGGATATGAGCCTGGGTGTCTGATTAGGTTATGGTTATGAGCTTGGTTGTCGGACGCCGTTGGGCAAAACAATTTGTCATTTTTCTCAAACTTTTCGCAATAGAAGTAGCTTTTGCTGACAATTTTATCGGGCGGCATCCATTAAAACTTCACAATGTCCCAATTTAATTATATATGTAACAATATTTCCAAAATATTACCTGACAAACGCTATTTAAATGATTAAACTAAACAAGCAATACCGTGTCATCGCCAAAGCACAGATCCGTGCTTCCAGCACTCTTACATGGGGTCCAATGAACCAGTGAAGATAATTTGGCAACCACTTGGTAACAGATTTCTTGACAATCGTTATCATGCCAGGTGAATTTATATTGACTACATGTATGGGGTGTGTGTTATCGTTAACTCACCTTCAGCATATAATTACTGGCCCGTCTCTCGTCTACATCCACCAATAGTTGGAACAGGGGCCACGCCCCTTGACCGTGGATCTGCTCTAGAGAATCTTCGAATATCCACGAATTGAGTTTCGGGTCATCATCTGACGTAAGGAATGGCCACCCATTAACCAAACTCGTCAGATTCACAAGTCTTTGTATGGTATCGAACCTTGAGTCTCGGTTATTATCCAAACAACTATTATAGAAATGCCGAGCCTTCTTTTCGGCTTCACCATATAGCGATTTCGTTTCTGAAAATGGAAGATAAATCAAGAATCAGGTAACATTCTAAGTTAAAACTAGAATCATGAACACTCACTCTCTTTAAAACCTCAAAGGTACTTTTCGTTTTGATCTTGTCTCAGATGTTCAATTGGTGGTTTCGGAGCTGAAGTTTCTAACCATTGGACATTGGAAAAGTGACAGACTGCCACATAAGAAGGAGAAATCGTATACCTGCAGTCTGATTTTTAGGCACGGATGGACTTATATTAATATATTATAAATTTTAGTTTACCAAATTATGAAAAATTCCTCAAGAAAATACTAATAGTAATAATATAATGATAGCATGGATGTGATATTAGCCACAACACACACACATCTCCCCGGTGTTGAGTGTTTCGCTTATCGCATACACTTTACCTGATGTTTGTTTGCATAACATGTCATTTGAAAACATAACAGAGTACTAA
The DNA here is from genome assembly GCA_032622095.1 of Siphonodentalium dalli. Lineage (NCBI taxonomy): Eukaryota > Metazoa > Mollusca > Scaphopoda > Gadilida > Siphonodentaliidae > Siphonodentalium > Siphonodentalium dalli. Next base: position 60,969,218 of record CP136062.1, read on the forward strand.
CATGACACAAATATACAATTTACGCGATATGTATGGTTGGTATAAGAACAAGAGGAACCTGTATCAGCTAGTGAGTATATAATTCCCTCTGTGAAGGGGGGCTTACTTGCGAATATGAACGGCGAATTCTGCCAGCATACGCCATGCAGCGATGGCGATGGTGGTTCTTATCTCAGATACACAAATCAGATGACCCTTTAAGTGTGGATCACAAATCCACGCTGTATAAAGCTCGCCTGATTTGTGTAGCTGGGCAAGTGAGTCATTTCGGGTTTCGATGGTTTCTATGAGCAGTTAGGGAATTAATTGCCTGTGTTGTCTGTCATCCGCATATAAAACTGGCAACCTCATGATATGCCAACCTACTGACACCACAATGAAGCAACCCAGTTCCCTCTTTGGGCGAATAGGTCAATAAATTAAGATGTCACGAGACAATTGTTTGTGCATGGGATAATATGACAGTGGTTGAGATGGGCGGTACAAATGTAAGTGATTAGTAAGATTTCCTTCTGTACAAGAATGGGTCAATATGGTGTCGCAATATCAATTGATAGGTCTCGTGATAATGTTTATAATCACGAACAAGTAATAACGCAGCACGTGAACCACAGTGAATGTGTAGGTAACAATATTTTGCGATCCGAAATTACCCGTTGTCAGACGGCGGAGGAGTTTCCGAGTTCGATATATTGATTGCTTAACAGTGCGGTATCTCAGCCGACCAGGTATGCAGACGAAACCCTGGTGGTTGGAATGTTCAGAAATGTGACTTCTTGCTGATACATCCGCTGATCTGAACCCCGGACGATTGATCGTACTATAAGTAGCTTCTCAAAGACAACTATCAGTTAATCTGGATACGATAAAGTAGAGTGATGTCCCCTGTCGGATAAACATGTGAAATACGTGTTGTTTGGAATTTTGAGAAATGTAACTCCTTACTGCTGCACCTGCTGCTCTGAATCCGGATTCCGGACGATTTGTTTGGTATTAAAGTGATGTGAAACACCCCGGCATGGTGATCAACTAGAATTAGGGAATAATCTTGTTCAAAGTAGTAATTTGTTTAAATATTATATCCAAATATATGACATATACAGCCATTCTTATATATATTAATTAGACGCAGTTACTCTTGTTGGCGAAATAGTTTTCGTTAGTTTATCACCGATAGATGCGTCCCGAATCGAGTAGTACATATTTACAATTGAGCATTGTTCAAACGATGTTTTTTATGGAGTGGTACGGTCGATTTGCTTCAGAGTTTCTGCGATGTTAGTAGAATGTTACATTCCTTCAGTTGGCATAGCGCCCGAATACTAACTTGTCAGTTTCACGCACCCGAACAAGTACATAATATGTCTTTAAATGCATATTGGGTCTCTCAGCAGCCAGGCATGGTAAGATAATACACCAATGTCTCAATTTAATTTACACAACTGTTCTTTAACCCTTCTATGACTGGAGCCTGCCTGACATATTGGGAAAATCATGTGTCAATGTATTATCTTATATATGTGAGTCTCACATAGGAGGCCTCGCATATATAAGATAATACATTGGCCTAACAATATTTATAATAGTGTTCGGTCCGAATATTCGAATGTTCGAATATTCGCTCGTAAAAATAAATATTCGAATATTCGAATAATTATTTGAATATTCGAGAATAATCTCCGGGTAATTGTTTCCTGGTTTGTTATTAGTCTGAGTGTCTGTTAAAAGTATAGTCTATTTTCCACTGACCATAAACGAATTAATATGACGTAACTGTAACGTTCTGATTTGATTGGCGTCATGACGTCGAAATAATTTTATTGGCTAGGTGTAAACCAGACCGTGCTTGCATGTGGTCATAGGAAGCGGACATATAAGGCATCGTTTTGTTTTGTTTGCGCGTTGTCACTTGTGTGTATAATATGGCGTCAAATTCGAAGAAATCAGATATATGGACTCACTTCACGTTGGATGCCAAAACTAAAAAGACAACCTGCAATCTCAATCCAGATCATGTTCTTAGTTATTGTGGCACTACGACCAACTTGTGGAACCATGCATGGGACATTGACTACTTGAACTTCATAAACAGATAAACTCTTGCTATGAAGCCAAAAGACTTTTTTTTCCTCTCTTTTTTTTGCGTATAGCATGTGCATGGATAAATATGCTATTTCATTAAATAATAAATTGGTTCCAAAATATGTTATCTATATAATTTTATAATTTATCTAAATATTCGACTACTATTCGAATATTCGCTCGTTATTCGAACCGAATATTCGAATACCGAAATCCGTCGAATACCGAACACTAATTTATATTAAACTTGAAAGCCAATGTATCCGCTGTGGGAGACTCGCGAATGCACGGGCACATGACCTTTAATACTGTACCAGCGCAGCTCCCGGCACGATAGGTGTACATGTATAAAGTACACAAATCATCAGAAGGATATTTCGTATTCTATGGATTAATTAATATATTTGTGAATACTTATACACGTGAAAGTTAGGCAAATTCACGTTTAAAGACATATTATGCACTTGTTCGGGTACATGAAAAGTTATTATTGAGGCAACATGCCAACTGGGGGAATGTAGCATTCTACTAACATAGCCGAAAATCTGAAGCAAATAAACCGTACCACTCCAAAGAAAACATCGTCTGAACTACGCTCAAATGTAAATGTTTACTTCTAGATTCGGGACGAAACTATCGGCGATAAACTTATGAAAATGATTTCGCCATGGAGAGTCACTGCATTTCATTAATATATATTTACATACTAAGTGTTGTCATCACTAAATCCAGCATTCTGATTGGTCGGCGCCCACGTGGCTAGTTGCAGTTATTTCTCGGTGAATGCGCAACAGCTAATAACTCCAAGCTCATAACAACATCGATACGTCATTTGGGTTTGGAAAGACGAACGCATAATGTTTTGGGCGCATTTGGATTCGCGCAGGATTGACTTAATAAATCATCGGGTTTCAATTGTTCCTGTTAACTTTTGCCAAGGGTGCTATGGGTTATTTTGGGCTGGTTTTGTCACGATACACTTTTCGATTTAAATACATTTACAAAAGTGGCTTTTTCGCTAAATGTATATAAATATAAGGATTAACTGTCATGTGGACTGTTTTTATGGAGATGTAACCGTGAGGTAAGTGGTCATAGCTTGTATGTAAAACTTGTATGTTCGGGTTTTACACAAGTTATGACCACTTACCTCACGGTTACATCTCCATAAAAACAGTCCACATGACAGTTAATCCTTATATAAGAATGACGGTATGTGTTGCCAATTTGGATATAATATTTGTAAAATATAACTACTTTGGGGAAGATTATTCACCGTTTCTATTTGATCACCCTACTGGAGTGTTTAACATCACTTTAAAGCTTTGGGAAATACACTGAACCACATCCATTCGACCTTAACATCATTTCGGCCGCTATGCCCTTTTCACCATATCACGGCGCAATCAGTTTTATTGATGGAGGAAGAGAGCTGGCTAGTGTATGATCATGAATGTATGTGGGTTAAACGCAAGATCAAGAACAGAATGTTATTTGATCCTATTTAATCAAGTATGGCAACGATCATTTCCAAGAGACGATTGGGTTCCAGTGAATCAACATAGACCTTTGAACGAGCATCGTTTTTTTCTGGAGTTGTGTTATGGTTGTCGCCGTACTCGGTGTGGTCAGGTTATGGGCACCATCATCTCAGTCTGAATTGGGGGGTCGTTGGTTCTAATCCCGGTATGGACGAAAATCAGAACCGATCTCAGACTTGATCTAATTAGTTCAGGGACATCTCAATATGCCATTCAGGTCGTAAAATGGCTCTTTAAAACACTTCTTCAAACATGTCCGGGGGCCTCGGTGGCTCAATCGGTTAGGGGTACCACTCCAAGCCGTTTCGCCCTCCAGCGCTGGCGATAAGGGTTCAAATCCACATGTTTCCATCCTGGACTTTGTAACTCGAAATCGTTATCTGGTGGAGTTGCCAGTTACTCGCCGATGGCTGGTGGTTTGCCGCACATGGTTGATGAGTTTATCAGCCATTGAAATCACAGTTAGATTAGTCGCAAGTGTGCGGATTTCCTCCACCACTAAAACTGGCAATGTCGTGATATGGCCTTAGTGGCTAAAGCGACAATAAACCCCAATCAATCAATCAATCAATCAAACATGTCCGTTATTTCGTCAAAAACACTTCTTCAAAATTATATCTCATTATTTCGTTTATAAAAATAATTTCCTATTTCTATATTTCGCTCTATATTTCGCTGTATTTCGCTATTTCGCTGTATTTTGCTATTTCGCTTTTTCGCTCTATTTCGCTATTTCACTGTATTTTGCTATTTCGCTCTATTTCGCTATTTCGCTGTATTTTGCTATATTTAGCTTTTTCGTTGTATTTCATATTTCGATAATTCACTATATTTGACATATTATGGGATATGGGATTATATGATATCCAACATTCTGATATTCAATCGAACATCACGTGCCGATTAGATGCCACTAGCCATCTAATCGTGAACTCCGATTACATGTAGTTTGCTATATAATCCTTGGCGCGGTATTGGCTGTTTAAATCACGCACATATCACGCAGTAAACACATCATACTGAGCCAAAGCCACATATAATCTCATATCCAACTAAATAATCGGTGTATGCGTCCTCCACTTTGGTGTGGTATACGGGTATAGATATCTGTTTTTCAAACACAACATTTTCGGTATGTCCTTCGTGTAACAATACACTAACACTGACTCTAACTCTAACCCTAACCCTAGCCCTAACCATATCCCTAACCCTAGCCCTGACCGTAACCCTAGCCCTAACCCTAGCCCTATCACTAACCCTAGCCCTGACCGTAACCCTAGCCCTAACCCTAGCCATATCCTAACCCTAGCCCTGACCGTAACCGTAGCCCTAACCCTAACATATGGATTATGGAGGGGTGCGTGGTTTCGTGTATTCTTACATGAAGGATATACCACATTTTCATGGATGGTCAATTATTTAATGGCAAGTATACTATATGTGATAATAGAATAGACACATGAAAATAAAAGCTGCTAAACACTATCGATCATTGTCATTATTGACTTCAACGGACACTATAATCTGGTTCATGTACTGCACGGTCAAGGCGTGGGGAGTACATTGGTTATTTGTAGGAGCATTATAGATTATCAATTATAGTTCGATTTTCTGCACAGTTCATCTCATGCAGGGGTAGCGGCGGCTCAAGGTATATATCATACCAGCTCTGTTATGAAGAGTTCTAATGTTTAATGGCTGATATTTATGACCCGTCTACATAAATGTTCATGATGGCATGACCTATAACGCAATAATCAAATAAGGACAGAACGGTCATTTAATCTGAATATGACGCGAAAGTCTCAAGATTATGCATGTACAGTTCTTCGTTCCATGGTTGGTGTATGTATAAGAGACGAATGTATACATGCATGATATGTCAATGTACTCAGGCTGAACTCAGGAAAATAATGATTTTCTTTTGTTTTAAACAAATCTATTTGGATTTGAATCAATTAGTCTGTATTTGATCAAATAGAAAAATGTATTTGGTTTGAAAGTAACTCTTGTTATTGCCTTTAATCTTGTTATTAGTTTTTTATTCACTATAGGACTGTGTGTAAGCGGAAAGATAATATGCAATATGCAACATAATAAACAAGAACCATACTAGCTGGTGTTCAAAGAAAGATCAAACATAGCAAAACTAATTAACTGAGGGGTTGTCTTTTGGATGTCATATTTGTTATATTTTAATTTATTAGTATATGGCAATGGTCTCGTGTGAAAGTTTTGTGTTATCAAACTGCTAAACTGGTGTACATAATTTATAGCATGTTTTACAAGGTTCAACACCGTTCAACACATTGCTATGGGTTTATACATACCTAGCTGTGTTTTGAGTATGTAGTAATTTTTATTGCTGACTTCCTGGAATCGGTCCCAGCTGATATAGCCGTTAGGAATTGGCGTCTCTCTGAGCCATCCGCCGCAGGCATATTGATAGAAGTCGTTACACGGGTCGGCAGAGGGGTCCATCGTTGACAATATCGAGCTAGACACCTTAACACACTGTTCAGAGCGACACGTACCATCCGGCGTGACTGAAATGTTATTGGAATAAGTTGTTATTAATACAACAGATAGTCTAGTCCAAAGGGACTTCATAATGATCCAACAAATAAAAACGTAACATTGGACATTTTCGGCCACATGGCCTTCTTCAGCCAAAACAAGTTACACAGGTACAATCAATATTAATGTTGACTCCAATTTAAAAAAAAATTCCAATAAGAGTGTTACGTTATTATTTGTTGGATTAAGTTGTTATTGTTTGTCGATAAATTGAATGCATGCATGCATGGTTTAGAGATTTTATCAAATATAGGATAAAGGTACATTTTTGTTTTCAAGATTCAAGATACTTGATTTGATATTTAACTGAAAATAGTAACATTATACTAATTGGGCGCCTGACAAAAAGCTTTATGATTGTGGTAGACGTGAATAATATTTCTGGTTGTTCGCGTCAGGGATGTCTTAGTTATTCATATCTGGAATCCGTGCATGTCACAAACGCGCGGCCATATTGGATCCACCAAGTCCGGTTCCGTGGATTTAGTGCTACATGTCAAAATTTTTGGAGTAGCATTCTATATTTGGAAGTCATGGATAATTCAAAAGCTCCATATATGGAAATGCTACTCCAAATGTTTTACCAGTAGTACTAAAACTACGGAACGGAGCTGGATGAATCCTATTAGTGGAGTCACTTAACGAAAAATCGTTCACTTTTGGATAAAAGCATGAAACTTTCAGGGTTGGTTGGGTATGTGGTCCTCATCAACCAGTTAGCTGGTTCCAGGTTTCTGCTGACCCCTTGACCTTCAAATTGACCTTGACATTTCGAAGATTTGAGATTTAGGGGCATCTATTTTGTATCGAATATAATGGCTATATTAAAGGATATATAGACATTGGAGATTGTCCAAGCGATACCATGGATGTCCGCCTTTGTATCCACATTCAATTTGTCTATGATAATCCAAAATGGCCGCCATAATGGACGCCAAAATAACAATATTTGACGTTTTTTCACTAATATCTTTCAAATCAGTTCCTGCTTTTTGGAACTGTTTGAGTATTGCAACTTTATTTTGTATTGGTCATGTTAACTGAACTTTGGAGCAATGAAATATGCCATTATATATGCGGTATAAAAATTCACAAAAAATCACCATTGGGATTCTAGTCATATTTCGTCAATACATGGGAAGAACTGTGCAGTCTAAATGACAAATTCCATTTCTTATGAATATTCCAACTCAATTGTACCCAAATTGTCAATTTGGCTCAAAATGGCTGCCAAAATGCCAGCCAAAATGGCAGCCAGAATATGGAAAAAATGTAAATATTGCCCCAGCAAGTCATGCAACCGCATACCAGTTGTGGTTGATGAAAAAATGACTATTCTGTCTTATAGATATTGAATACTACCATTTCTGATGCACCTTGGTTAATTGTTACTATTTTAAACACTGAAATTACCAGAATTATTGGATTATTCTATCACAAACTTGACATCAAAATTGGCAAAAATTCACCTTTCAGGTTAAGACAACAATTTTCTCAAATAAAATGGTATCGAAGGTGTTTATTGCCTTGATCTGTCTTAAATGGGTCACACTTATCTGTTTTTGGACAAAATTACTCAAGATGGTTTGCAAAATGGCAACCAAATTTGATAAAAAAAAATATTTTTCATATATATCCTGAATATTATTCTCTGATGTTCCGAAAAGATAGCAAATTGTGACTCACTTTGTATTAACCATGTTACTTATGAGGCATGACAAATTAATTAAAAACGATGCAGTACGGAATTTTGCCAAAAAAATTCTGTTGTGATTCTGACCATGTTTTTTGTACGGAAATGGACAGCACTTTGAAACTGAACTGAAAGGGGCATTATTATGAGGCTACGACAATAAAATTGTGGCTCATTGGCATCGAAATGACTAATGTCAGGAAAACCGTTTCCCCAATTGTGCATATAAACCACCATCAGGATTTAGAACACTCTGACATTACCTCTATATCGATTAACATGTCCCTGAGTTATTCGTGTGTAAAGCGATAGCCACCCAAATTTACACATGTACAGCCCACCCATGACCATACACTCGCTCCATATATACATAAACACCACATAAATGACCATGTAGCCACTCGTTTTTTACACACACACTTCATCCATGACCGAACAGTCATATTTAGGTATAACCGTACACAACGCACTTGACTATATAGTCACAACTCACCATGCATGTATACTTCTACGCCTCACACACGACCGTATAATCACTCTATATATAGCTCTACACCCCATTCATGATCATACAGTCACTTCATGTTTACATATTCGCCTCACCATTGGCCATACAATTACTCCATGTATATATATTTGCCACACCCATGGCCATGTAGTCACTCAAGCTATACATATACACCACACCCATAACAATAGAGTCACTCCAAGTACACATATACGCATCACCAATGGCCATACAGACGTATATATATACCAATATCCCACTCACACGACCATTCATACACCAGGCTTGCATATACACCTCACTCATGACAATGCATCCACTCGCTGTATACCATAACCACATTCGTGGTCATATAGGCAAGCATTGTTTACCAATTCACACCACCATTGGCCATATGGTTATTCCATATACACATATTGGCCGCACCAATGGTCATATAGCCACTAAAGATATATATATGCACCCCACCATGCCTATAAAGTCACTCCAGGTATACATATACACCTCACCAGTGGCCATGCAGCTTTCAAGACATACCAATACCCAGCATATCACATCACCATTGACCATACGGTCACTCCCGGTATACACATGACCATATAGCCACTCAAGATATACATATACACCCACTCATGACCATATAGTCACTCCAGTTGTGCGTATACACCGCACTAATTGCCATAAAATCCTTCAAGACATACCAGTACCATTGACACCACCTCACCATCGGCCATATGGTAACCCCCTCATGCCTATTTGCCACATACATGGCATATAGCCACTCAAGATATACATAAACACCCCACACATGGCCATATAGTCATTCAATGTATACATATACACATCAGCATTGAATGGATACACCAATACCACATAGCCATTTGTATACTCCAGACTTGCATATACACATCACGCATGACAATTCAGCCATTCGCTGTGTACTCATACATCCGACCCATGATCATACAGCGACTCCCTGTATACATATATATCCCATAATGACAATACACCAACAGCAAAGATGCACATACATACCATATACACCTAAGATCACAATGCCACTTCACATATACCAACACGCTCGCCAATGACCATCCATCTATGCATGTATGCATATACATTTCAACGATCATGACCATACAACCGTTCCATGTACACCTATAATTATTATACCCATAAGCATAGAACCACTACCTATGTATCCATACACCCCACTCATACAAACAACACATGTATATATATACACTATCCATGACAATAAGGCCACCAAATGTACACCTGTACATTCCACACATGCTCATAAAGTCACTCCACATATACATAAACAGCACACTCTTGTTATACCCATACACCACTTCAGTGACTATACAGCCAATCCACGTATGCCTATTCAACTCATGCATTAGCACTCCTTGTTTGCCTGCATCTCACCATAAACACCACACACATGACCATATAGACACTCCTAGTATAACTGGTCACACCATTCGTGATTATATTTCATGTATACCTATTCACATCATCTGTGACCACAAAGTCACTCCCTGACTACCATTTTTACAAACATCATGTATTAAGTTTATCAATGTTGATAAATTTTGACGCTAATTTATGAGAGTAGCAACATCAATTGGTCCCGCCCAGCTCAGTTTCGAAGTTCTGCATGCCCATTTCCCCTCAGAAACATGGCCAGAATCTCAAAAGAAGTTTTTTAGGCAAAATTCCATACTGTATCCTTTAAAATGAATTTGTCGTGCCTCGTAAGGTACTGGGACAACCATAATAGAACCTATAGTTTTCACTTGATTAAGTAACATGTTTAATAACCCAGTAGGTCACAATTTGCTACCTTTTCGGAACAGCAGAGAATAATGTTTGGGATATATATGAAAAATTAACTTGTTGGGTGGATAAGAAATGTTAGTATTCAATCTATATAACACATAATAGTCAAATTTTGTCATCAACCGCAAGTTGTATGTGGTTACATGGCACGCAGCATGGGGCAATATTTACCATTTTTCACATTTTGGCCGCCATCCGTGCAGCCATTTTGAGCCAAAGTGACAATTTTGGAACCAATAAGTTGGAATATGCATAATAAATGGAATGCTTCACTAAAATTGCACAGTTCTGCCAATTTCTTGATGAAATATGACTAGAAATCACAATGGTCATTTTGGGAAAATGTTATACCGCTTTCTGTAAAAATCGAATTTTTGAGGGATCAGAAGGGTTTCTGACTTCATGAATGGCATATTTCATTGCCCCAATGGTCAGTTAACATGAATAGTACAACATAAAGTGAGAATTCTTAACCAGTACCAAACAGCATAAACTGATCTTAAAGATTGCCGCCATTTTTTCAGCCATTTTGAGCCAAAGTGACAATTTTGGTACTAATGAGTTGGAATATGCATACAAAATGGAATGCTTCACTAAAATTGCACAGTTCTGCCCATTTGTTGATGAAATATGACTAGAAATCCCAATGGTAATTTTTGGTAAAATGTTATACAGCATTCTGTAAAATCGAATTTTTGAGGGATTAGAAGGGTTTATGATCCCATGAATGGCATATTTCATTGATCCAATGGTCAATTAACATGAAAAATACAACATAAAGTCACAATTCTCAACCAGTACCAAACAGCATAAACTGATCTTAAAGATATTAGAGAAAAAAATCTAATTTTCAAGTTCAAGCTGCCATTTTGACGGCCATCTTGGACCGTGAGTTTCAATTTTACCCTATAATGGTGGAATTTTATCTTATCTTCACAAAAATGTATACATTTGTCTACATATGACAAGACTGTCTCACTATAATTTGCATCAAACTGACTTAGTGACCCGTCTGAAAAACGGCGGCCATGTTGGGCGCCATCTTGAATTTAACGGGTTCCACTTAACCGAAAGCTGGAACCAGCTGGATTATGATCAGGGATATAGTGGACAATATATGTGCGAAGTTTGGTGCTTTTATCCGGAAGTGAACGATTCTTCCATTATTGTGGGTTAAGCGACTCCACTATATATATACGGCCGCGACCCAGTGGCATCGTTCATTGATAGTTCGTCTGACACCCGCTCATCAGACATGCTATATCCTCATTCAGGGGTATGTCTGGATGGTATCTACGTTCATCTTACAATTTCCAATTGCACACCTGAACCAGGACCAGATTCCAAATTAAAGGGGCGGGCGACCTTCGTTGTAGGTTATAATTTAGAAATAACATTTATCAATTTATGATAATTTCCTCAAGAATATACTAATACATGTAGTATAGCATAATGATGTTATGAATGCGATATTATTCACAAAACACGCTTTGTGTCAGAGAAAATGCAGGTCGAGTGTTGCTAATTTCTCGCAAAAAGCGCAGAAAATTGTTATAAGCAGAGTCACGATATTGCGTCATTTCCTTATTTAGATTTGCGCGCATTATACTATACGTCGGTTGTAAAAACCCCTAATTTGGTGCGTCTACAACTTACAACTCACAAAGCTAACATTGTAAATTGCTTATTCTGTAAGTATTACCAAATAAATTTTCGCAGCTGCTCGACAAAACCCACCCTAGGTTAATCATACACGATTGTAGATATGTGGATTCTTTTCTAACATATTTAGTAAATGTTATATAACATTAATATCAATCAGTTGAGCTAATTTGCTAGAAAATATTGATAATGGTGCTCATGCATGAAACTGAAAACTTGACAACACACGCCGACATCATGGTCATAAAAATGATTAAAATAAAGGAACACTTAGATAATAGTTAGAAGTACACATAGAACGGCTAGTGTGTCATCGAATCCATTCCAAATCGACAGTGCAAGCGTCTTTCGCGGGGTAGGAACTTTTGATGACAAAAATAACGATTATATACGCAGGTGGCTGAATGCAATGTTAACACTTTTTCTCCTCCGAACTGAGTTTACCCTCCGGACTGGCGGAAGTCGATTACATGGCGTGTATACTCACATGTCCCCAGAACAAAACTTGACCCCACCCCCAATAATTATTATTGGGGGTGGGTCAATTTTTGTTCTGGGGACCTGTGTGTATACTCTGAAAGTACACTCGCGAATCGCAAATAATTGTTGCAGGACGATGTAGATTTTTCACACAATTTAGTGATACAAATGCTCGATATTTTTACCACATCAGGATTAAACTAACACAGAACGCTCTTTATTGTAAATGTTGAAAATATTTCAGATTTGACTTCAACAAGTATTTCTGTCATATAACGTTAATATATGTATTGACATAGTTTGGCCCCCATAATCTGACAGGGGTGCAACAAAAGCCAGCATAATTTCAGGATATCAACTGTTATTTTCACAAGATACAAGATAATTCGTGTAAAACTGTTATACTTCTCAGTGGTATCAGTCAAAATAAAATACCACAGACATGTATACATGTACATTTTATCAAGAGCATGAGCTGAGAGCATCGTTGGGTAATCCAGTAAGGACATTATATAATCATCCAGAATGTATTTGCGTGACTCGATCTCGTTCAACTTTCACTACGAATTTAGTCGTTTCTGGAGATTATGCGAATTTATGCCCCTGATCAATAGAAAACGTGTATGTTATGTAAACAGATCAGCTTGTGATATTCGAGATGGGGGCGATAAAGGCAGAGGAATGTGCAGCAAATATCGATTTTAGGTATAGCCTCCTTCGATCTTCACAGCACGCTCAGGTGAAATCTGAATACGCATGCATATCGCGTGTGTATATACTAGATCACGAACACACACACAATCAGTTCGGTTTTTATCTTTGTTTAGGTGATGATATATTTTTACTTTCAGGGTCAGACAGAGTGTGATTGGGGTTACAAGATCGTTGATGTAGAGACAGTTTAATATGTTGCCAAATTTACGACCGGAATAGACGCGAGTAAAGTATCAATATACAGGGATTATATACTTTCAAAAGACTTGCCAAAGTCAGCACTTTTCTAGCCGTTTCGGCGGCTGTTTCCAATTTTTCGCACAAAAATGGGAAAAATACTCTTTAATTTTATCATATCAGGAATATGTTAAGAAGGGACTCTCTTCATTGTTGAGCTGAAATGCTGGGAATTCGGTTCTATAACGTCTTTAAGTGGCAAATAAAGTCCTTATAAAGTATTTAACGGACAAGTTGACCAATTTTGATCCCCGGGATTCCCCTTGTCCATTAATGCGACATTAATTAATTAAATTGAATTTACCCATATAATGTTGTGCCCCCCCCCCCCCATAATTGGTCGATTTATTTAGCAGTTAATTGGAAATTCCAGCTCAAACATGTCGTCTGTGGGCTTCAAAACAGTTGTGCCTGCCATTTTGGAGCGAAACATTTTATTGCATTTTCGTAATCTATACGGGTTCGATTGCATAAGTTTATACCTGTCAATAATTCAAATATAAATGCCAATTTTTTTTTATGTTTTTCAGGGAAATTCGTGTTCTAAAATGTAGTATCTGGGTCCCCCGTTAACTGTTTTTGATAATTCTGAAATTTCGCAATTTTTATTTTGTAAATCGTTCCTGGCAGGAATCACAATATACAGATTCCACGTCTATATATAGCGACTCTGTACGGACTGGAAAGTTTTTTGTTACGTCTATGTTCTTGGTAACTGTGTACTGGATAAATATGCATGTGTATCGTGGTTAAGTTGTCAATTACTTTGGGCTTTACTGTATGAGGCTATAGACGCCGATAATGTTACTTTTAATATATAACGTGAACGTCGTAACACAAGCTTCGGAAACAGAATGTACTGGCATCATGAAAGGCATTGAAAGACTTACCATCTTTGTAATCTGAGGTAGCAAGCGCAATGGCCAGTCCGAGAACAACAACCATGGCAATCACAGAGAAACAAAGGAGAATTTTTTCCAGTGAAGTCCGATTTCGAAGACATTGTGCTTTGAAGAGAACGACGTCATAGTCCTCAATGATGTCATCTTCCGACATGGAGCGTGCGATACTGGAATCCGACATCTGGAAATATAAATTGACGTGAGTGAGCTTTGTGACTTTACTTTAAGAAGGTTCGAAAGGCCAGATGTATGTTAATAACGCCTGTATAAATCACTCCACTCCACACGGAGAACCCATGAACCATCCCACTGCCAAACTTGCCGAGATACACAAACGAACCAAGTTATCTTACTTTGGGTTGATCACAAATATCTGGATTCGAACGAGCTTAGTCATTGTTAGACGACTTATGTTTGGCCCAATGCTTCATGCACCTAACCAACTGAGCCACCGATAACGCCCGTTTTAAGAGTATAAATACACCGGATACTAAGTGCCTCTCCAAAAATGTCTCCTAACAGTAGGTATATGTGAGGACAAGAGTATAAACACAGTATAGGCATTCAACCAAACATGACGAGAGTGATACGATAGTGAATTTGCATTTTTTATTTATTCCATAACTTGAAGTTATCAGCCGAAAATCAATAAAATTAAAATTAAAAATCTAAATAAAAAAGCGCCCCTATAAGTCTGTTGGGAACATTTGGACAAATTACCTATCCAAGTATAGATGTATATTGTATTTTGAGCCAAATCAACCACCAAACCTCACTGGAGTTATCAACCGGAAATCAAGAAAACTCGAATCTCAAGAACATCGAACTTGATCTGTATTTTATGGTCTGCATAACTAATAAGCAATTCTGTCAACAAAAAAAACGCGTTGGAATTTTTCCAAAAATATTACAGGTTACTGGCGTTACATGTAAAACAGCGGAGTTCATCAACCCGAGAAAAAAATTGTAACCCCAGTAATCGGTTTAAAATGCCCAAATCTTGTTCTATACCAAAACAATTTGATATATAAGCGCATATATAGTATGGTATTGTTGCATATGTTTTTGGTGGCGGCCTTGTAAGAGTGTAGGGTAACAAACAGATACATTGACCGGGTTAATGTAAACAGCGAAGTTCATCAACGCGAGAAAATATTTGTAAACCGGTTAAAATTACCATTTTTCTGCCTCAAAAACTGACCAAAAAAGGCGCATATACTATGGATTTCTCGAAGGTTGTTGCATATGTATTGGTGGCGACCTTGTACGAGTGAATTGCTGAATATAGGTGATAAACAGTGGTATATCGATGTCTTTGACTGAAGATCCCAATCAAAAGACAACGTAAAGAGTTTTTGCTGCTGTCGCCGTCGGCAATTACAGATGATGAACCACAGCGAATATCGCCGGCGCCGCCGAACGCTGTATTTAACTAGAGAGTTATGTTGTACAAGAATATCATCGATTTAAATTCAATGATAGCAATTATATCTGCTTACTTCGTTCGTTCAAACATAACGTTTATTGTCTATTTAAGGTCAGTTATTAGTCGTGCGTTTGATCACAATAATCTGATTTTAGTTGACAATTGGGAGTTATTGGAATCATGTAATAAAAATAATGACTACAAATCATCTGATCCCGACCACCAATTGACTCTTCAAACATCAATTGGCCATTACATTAAAGTGATGTGAAGCACTCCTGTATGGTGACCAAATAGAATACGAGAATAATATTGTTTAAAGTAGTATTTTTTACAAATAGTATATTCAAATTGACAACACTCTCCGTCATTCTTATATATGAATTAAGTGCAGTGACTCTCGATGGCAAAATCGTTTTCGTTAGTTTATCACCGATAGATGCGTCCCGAATCTAGTAGTAAATATATTTATAATTTAGCGTAGTTCAGACAACGTTTTCTATGGAGTGGTACGATCGATCTGCTTGAGATGTTCGGTGACGTTAGTAGAATGCTACATTCCTCCAGTTGGCATAGCAGCTGAATACTAACTTATCAGTTTCACGCACCCGAACAAGTACATAATATGTCTTTAACTAACACTATTTCTGATTGGGCAAAAGCCGTCAGGTTGTTGTGAAAAGTCATATCAGACTCAAATATTTCAAATGTGTTTATTCTCATTAAACCATATACAAATACAGTATTTGAGAGAAAATAATAAAGTGAAATACATGTAATGAAATATATATACATAACACCCTGCGTGTCTCGACTTTATATTATCGAGTATTATGTTATCAAAATGTACGTACGACGTGGACCTGTTTGGTCACGTTGACCACCCGATTGCATGGTCTTAAAATTGACTGTGTCCACCCTGGCTACTTAGTCCTGCTGAATTGCTACAATGCTGGTAAGGCAAACTGATTATGTTAAGAAAAAGTACCGTTAACGGTTATCCTATTTAATGTTGTCATTTTCGCTTCTCTGAACAAATCTAGGAAAAGCCGCTGTATGTATAAATCATTGAAAAACATTGTATATTGTGAAATATTTCTATAATGGATGTAATGGTTGTTTCAAAACGCCCATATATATTTGAGATGGATATTACTGTCGTTTTGCAAACACCAGCGCCACAATTATTTAAAGTGATGTGAAACACTCCGGTAGGGTGGTCAAATACAAATGGTGAATAATCTTGCTAAAAGTAGTTACATTTTACAAATATTATATCTAAATCGACATGACACACCATCATTCTTATATATTAATTAAATATAGCGACTCTCGGTGGTGAAATCGTTTTCGTTAAAGTTTATCGCCGGTAGTTGCGTCCCGAATCGAGATGTAAATATTTAGATGACGTTTTCTATGAAGTGGTACGGTCGATTTGTTTGAGATTTCTGTGATGTTAGCAGAATGCTGCATTCCTCCAATTGGCATAGCGCCTGAATACTAAATTATCAGGTTTGTAAACACACCCGAATAAGTCCATAATATGTCTTTAACTATTTAAAAACATATATGTTCGTGAATATTTCGTACAGACTCTGGCTTTAGCTCAAATCTCTCGGATTAGCCAAAAACACAGTAAAAATATCACTTCTTCGAGAGAAAAAAAAGTTATTTTCATTGTATTCTTTAAAATCACTTCTTCGGAAGAAAAAACGCTCTTTAAAAAAAACGCTCTTCATTTTTTTTTTCGGTTCTAAATATCTCCGTTATTTAGTCAATTAAAATTTCTTTGACAAAAAAGAATCACTTTTTAAAAACATTGATTTTTATTTTGTGTTTAATATCTGAATATCTCCGTTATTTCGTCAATATGATCATCATGCTTTACCCGTGGTCAGTTCAGTTTTAATATTTATATAACGTAATGTTGGGCTCGATGGGCGTATATGGTACACAATTAAGTATCTACATCTGATCATGTTATGCGGTATCTACATCTGATCATGTTATGCGGTATCTACATCTGATCATGTTATGCGGTATCTACATCTGATCATGTTATGAGGTATCTATATCTGATCATGTTATGCGGTATCTACATCTGATCATGTTATGCGGTATCTACATCTGATCATGTTATGCGGTATCTACATCTGATCATATTATGAGGTATCTACATCTGATCATGTTATGCGGTATCTACATCTGATCATGTTATGCGGTATCTACATCTGATCATGTTATGCGGTATCTACATCTGATCATGTTATGCGGTATCTACATCTGATCATGTTATGCGGTATCTACATCTGATCATGTTATGCGGTATCTACATCTGATCATGTTATGAGGTATCTACATCTGATCATGTTATGCGGTATCTACATCTGATCATGTTATGCGGTATCTACATCTGATCATGTTATGCGGTATCTACATCTGATCATGTTATGCGGTATCTACATCTGATCATGTTATGCGGTATTTACATCTGATCATGTTATGCGGTATCTACATCTGATCATGTTATGCGGTATCTACATCTGATCATGTTATGCGGTATCTACATCTGATCATGTTATGCGGTATCTACATCTGATCATGTTATACGGTATCTACATCTGATCATGCTATGCGGTATCTACATCTGATCATGTTATGCGGTATCTACATCTGACCATGTTATGCGGTATCTACATCTGACCATGTTATGCGGTATCTACATCTGACCATGTTATGCGGTATCTACATCTGACCATGTTATGCGGTATCTACATCTGACCATGTTATGCGGTATCTACATCTGATCATGTTATGCGGTATCTACATCTGATCATGTTATGCGGTATCTACATCTGATCATGTTATGCGGTATCTACATCTGATCATGTTATGCGGTATCTACATCTGATCATGTTATGCGGTATCTACATCTGATCATGTTATGCGGTATCTACATCTGATCATGTTATGCGGTATCTACATCTGATCATGTTATGCGGTATCTACATCTGATCATGTTATGCGGTATCTACATCTGATCATGTTATGCGGTATCTACATCTGATCATGTTATGCGGATCGTGTGGATTATCCGAACACTGCGAAAATGAAACAGAAAAATAACGGTGTGACTAAACACCGCCCGGACCAGCTTCGTTATCGGTAAACATATTCGGCGATGGCGGAATTTTGGGGGTTAATTGCCAGGCTTTCGTGGGCGATTCGCCCTTGTTTCTTCGTGAATGTAGTCGAGGGTAGTTCCGCAACATTTTTTGTAAGGAGTTATTAGCTGTACACATTTGTAATTCTGGCTGAATCTGGCAAGTTTAGGGGTTAATATCGGTACTTCTGTTTGGCCGTGACCACCCTCCGTGTGTATGTGGGTTTCGACGACACCCACACACATATATGGCCACTAAAATCACCCCTAGACGCAACAGGGGCGGTCCGGGCTGTTAGCTTCATTCGCGGCGAACATATTCGCCGATTCCGGCATTTTGAGGGTTAATAGCGACACTCCTGTGTTATCGCGACCCCTGTCCGTGTGTGAGTGGGTTTCCATGACACCCCTGCACTTATATTGCCACTAAAATCACCCCTATATTCCACAGAGGCGGTCCGGGCTGGTCCCCTAACAGAATCATAGCAATTCATCAGAACTCACCAGCATCACAGAACATTAGCAGGACCACTTGATCAGGGGTGGTAATGATGCTCGTTCGTTATTGTTGGGTACACACGTACCTATCATAGTTGGATGCGTGGGTCTAAAACCTCGTTGAAATCGACCGTTCATCCAATTCGATCGTATAAGGGTATAAAGAGGATTTTGTGTTCATTAGTTGTAATATTGACGCATATATTCTAGTGACATCTTCATGGGGAAAATCTCTTAAGCTCACGATGCGAATTAATTAGCGGGAGTACGTCTCCATCCAACGAGAAAATTAGAATTCGCTAGCATAAAGACGACATTGGCAGGTGGACGTATTACTGTCAATAATCAGTCGATAAGAGGGGTCATAATCAATGCGCATGCCCATACAGGGCACAATGGGTGAAAGGTCTATCTCAACGGGATGTCCCTAAAATCCAAGTGAAGCCTTTTTTTCGATTATCACTAAGGTCAATTGACGCGAATTGATGCGATGATTGCTTGTCACGTGGTTAATTATATACGATTACGATGGACAGAGATATTCATTGGGTCGTGTGTTGTATCATATATACTGCTGAGCCTGCACGTATGAATAACGCTTACCGATATATTCTTACATACTACACATAGTTAAAATGCTCCTGATACCTTGCCGGTGTTCAAATTCGCGCAGCACTATTTTTCACGCACGCATATTTGCGCGAATTTCAAACTGAGCGAATGATAGTATACGACTCAAAACGTTTAGCGAATCCACGAGAATGTATTGGTAATGGGATGTATATATTACTCAAAATATGTGGTCGTTGTGTGGTTAAGTTTACATGTTATCTTATTCCATGTCAATGAATCCCATAAATACATGTATTTAATTTTATTATTGGACAAATAATTGTAAAAATAGCCACCATCACAACCAAATAAGTAACAGCTATGTGTTGATAGTTGTAAAGTCACAGATCAAGATGGTTTTTATACATTTATCTATATCCAGGAACGATTAAGAATTACCATCGGATACAGGGCTTTTGTGGAAATAGTTTTGCCTTCGCGCGCCAAGGTGCGAATTTAAAACTGGGCGAAATATAATACTGCATCAATTTAAATACGAGTACGGTATATATATAGATAGATAAGATAAATAGAGGGACCATTGCCCCACCTGTCAGTGTAGATATATCTATACATTTCACGCTTCAGATAATGCTGAGTCTGTGAACAAGTCGAGATAACAAAAGAAAACTTATTGCCGTATGTATAACTCAAATGGTGACGCACGAGCTCTTCGTTTTGGAGATGATTTCGTGACTGGGGTCATGGTCACTCCATACAAATTGGGATCGTATTACTGCTGAGTTCAACACTGATATTGTACGGGGTTATCGGACAAGACAATAGCCTGTTAAATATGTAAAGAACACTATTTATTCGGAAAGAGATGTAACTAGTTTTATACATGTGGACGAAAGACTTTCTTATTACGCGCGCCGTGTGTATGCTAATGCCTGGGCGCTGGAGTTTATACGCTGGGGGATTTATTTATAGATATTGGGAATTTTTGGGACGGATTTAAAAGTCGAACTGCGCGACCCAGAGGCCGAGTCCGATAAAAGGTGTAGTTGGGAATTTCAATTTCGTTTATTATCCTTTACATTATTATGTCAATAAAAGAAATGAAAAAGATCATTTGTAAGTCTTATAATTCAACTTGTATAGACATGTTTCGTTCTGCAGCCTACTGAGGGTTGTGGTCGGAGACGGCCGAGTCGTCCACCGGTTCGTTAATTAGGTGCTGGTTGTTTAACGGAATTCTGAGTTGGTCATTCGCGAAACCAATATATTTTATATTCTATAATTACAAACATGGGTATATAATATATGATCTTGAGCGCGTTACCATTTCTGACATTGGTTTTCTTGTTTACAATATCGAACATCGCCAGGCACCTCAGTTGACAATATACATGACATGCTAAAGGAAACCAATGATGGGGAATATTTATTTGCTGCAACGATGGATCTGCTTACGATTACAATAAGATTAAACTTCCCATCGATGGCCTTCAGTCGGGATTCGCATGAAAGTTGGGCTGTTTCTTAAGATAGTAATATTGTCGATTTATTTCCCCTTGTCTCGCGCTCAGTACCAGCAGACGGCAAAATCCTCAGATGGTCATTAATCAAAACATCGACGTCACAGCAGGAAATGTTTGATCTATCTTAGATCTTTCTTCCCGGAAGCGTATCTTTGTAGGGACCCCGCGTTCTTTTGTAGAATACATGTCATTCGTTGCCGTTTTGAGAACACGACATACCGTGACCTATCGGTTAAATCCAGATCGTCTGCTCGACGCCTACCTCGGGAAAATGAATCACGTTCTCACTTTCTACAAAAGCCAATCAGTCATTCAGCGCCAAAAGTTATCAATTATAAATGGAAACCAGTCTGGTTGTTTTCGAAAATGGAATTATTTTTTTTATCAAGATACTGTAATAATATACAGGTCAGTTTCTTCTTAAGGTGGTAGACGGTGAGATAAGACATGTGGGTTGTTGAAAATCGATTTAAAAATTAAATTGTTTATTATGTTTTCTTGTGATGAGCACGTGGCGTTTGATAAGCCACCGTAAGCCAAATGTCAACGCTTGCTGTCTGGGATTAGATCGGGGCTATAATATAAAATTCTCGTATTCGAGTATGATTTGTCCAAGTTTCAATTCAACAATTCGTCATCAGGGATAGTGGTATGTTACCAATGACCTTTTGTCTGCTATACCAACAGCTGCCATGGATGCCACTCTCTGAAAGGAACTCCGTTTGAGATTACATGGTCACGATTAACTGCTCACAAGCAAAATGTTATATCTCAGCGAAAAATAGCTTTGTCATCAGGAATTAGGTCCAAATAGTTGATGCACAGAAACCGGTAATTTAGATAAATTGCATTTTAAACCAGTTCACACTTTATGCAGACAACTAACGTGCAGAACATTGTGATTAAGTTCCCATCAGCCACTCCAACCAAGCGAATTGAAGAGGTGCAGATATATGTTTATACAATGTGACTAACATGCCGACAAGACAACTGTGCCATTTGCCCAGTTTTGGTATAGGTGGTATACGCATGCTATTAGCGTTCTTGCATAAAGAATATTAGGCAAGCATCAGACGAAATGTAGGTTGACACCATACAATTCTGCAGCAGTTGTTTTTCTACCATGGCAGATAACGTTCGCACATAAAAGCACCAACCGGCTAGCCTTTGTTTTAACGATATGTGTGCAATCAGTTATACATTTAGACTTCTGTCGCATGTTAACCAAACGTGTCACTCATGCTCCACAAAAAACTAGATGTGGGACTGTTCCAGTGGGACTACGGATACCATCCGCAGTGCAATTGGGCAACATTAAGAGCATTCATATTAACAGATGTGTTTGGGGTTTTTTTTTTAAACAAAACACAAGGAATAAAATACAAAAGCTCGCACAAAATTATACATGTTGCAAAACATTTATAAGTGGAAACGGGGGATAACTCCACTAAAAATAATTCTGATTGATCTCATAATCGCGGGATACAGGTTGCCATTGGTCCTGATATAAGTGTCAAGTTTCTCCTAAAAAATACTCAACAATGCAGGGGGGGGGTCGGAAAAAAAATGTTCAGGCACGTATGCTGATTTTTTCCTTTCGACCCTTGTTGGGACCCACCCACCCCGGCGATCAAAATTTGTTCAATTTTTTTCGGCAGTTTTTTCCCCGATCATTTTTGGACACCCAACCCATTTTAACACTAACAGAGATTTGCGGGGGGAATTCAATGTAAACTGCTGTATATGCATTTATGTGCATATTATTTGTCATTGACATGTAAATAGGAACGAGTCATGTTGGGGTCATTCGGCTAAAAAAACATGGCTGCCAGCGGCCATCTTGGATTTCAAAATTCAATCCATTAGCATGGGCTACAGACTATACTGTTTGTCTGATCATCATGAAATTTTTCATTTATGTTAATATTGACATTCTAATGTGTTTCAAGCCAAACTCATTGCAAAAACAGTCAAAAAGACTTGCACGGGGGGGGGAATTGAGTTGCGGGAAAAATTGCGTGTCGGTCCCATCGACCACCCACCCAACCCGGCATACGTGCCCGGAATTTTGTTCTTTCTGAAAAATGTAGGAATACAAGCTCGGACAAAGTTGCGTCCACGCGGACAGACGAACGAACAAGCTGATTCCGTTATACCTTCCATAACTTCATTGGGGGTATATTAAGATTTATCCGCAGTGACGCCCATCAAGAAAAATCCCACTATAGTTACCTAACGTGCATCAAATCATATCTATCTCACATGGTTCAAATCAAATCACATTTACCCAAAGGAACACCAGCATCTTTACTCGCGCACATCCTGTTTACCCGACGTGACATTCGTGCATCAAGTTAAATCAAATCTAACTCATGTGATAGCCGAGCCTCATCAAATGAAATCTTATATATCTACATCAAGTCAGATCCGTGTCTCAAAGCAAAGTATATATGTTTAAAGATACGGGCGGCGTTGGCGGTGGGTATGCTGTTAAAATATTCACCTCAATCAAAAACCGCCATAAACAGAAAGAATAGTAAAATATAAACAGACTTTGTTCTTACACCAATCAGAAATATGGCATAAGCAGTATATGTTATTGTCAATTTTTTTCCCTTTGTTATGTAAACAAAAGCAAAAAACGTTACGTTACCTGGCTTTTGTTAGATCCAGATATGGTGAACATAAAGAGCGTTATTTGTTACTGTTTTCCTTATATGGAAATAATAAAGAGCGTTTATATAATTTGTGTGTGAATAACAAATAGAATTGCGCTGTGTCATGTAAACAGAAGCACAACTTCTGTAACACGAGCAGGCTCTTGTTTACGTACACCATCGTATGTCTTGACGACAATATGCTATTTACGCGCTGATTATGTTTGGCATATGAACAAAACTATACATATTTTAATATTCCTTCTGTTGATGGCGATTTGAACAAATATGAATATTTCTGCAACGAACGCCGCCCGTGCCTTTAAACAGCCCCCTCAAATAACGTCATATTTACCTCATACTCCAGATCATTATAGCAGATATCCGAATCATAGTGATTCACAGAATCCCTGTCTTTAGGAAGGAACTCGACGTGTATGGGCGAATCTTCCATATCTCAACGCATGCGCACACGTGGATTCAGATTCAAATTCGGTCAGACAAGGAGGGATAAAAACTCCTATAGTTTTTTTATACAAACAGAATGGTTCATCCGTGATGCCATACACAGTGGGCAGTCATTTCAATAACACCACCATGAAGTTGGCAACGACTACTAGCAACGTTTTGAATTATGTTGACCGAAATCCAAAATGACAGCAATGAAACGGTTACTACGTCAGGCGACGTACATACATATGAACGTACTGCAATACATATCCTGGAAATACAACCGGTCACGCATGTGGATATAAAAGGCACGTGTTGGTTCAAAAGGGATGTGTGAATCCGATAGCCAGACCACTAACTATTAGTTGATAGATCCGGTGAACGTGTCCTGTTATGGAACATGTGTGCGAGAATGTTGGCGATATATCTGAGAAACTATCCCGCGAAGGTCTAGTGATCCAACAACAGAGAGGAGGGGAGATGAAGACCAATGAGTGGCCACCAGACGAAATTTGTTCCACGAACGGAGATGCATATTCACATATATGCTAAAAGTATTGACCGTCCGAGGATAAACTGTTCCATGCTTGACGCGTTCTCCAATCGAACACACACTGTCGTCTGTGAACGGCCCAGTGTTGGCGCGGAGCACAATGATACGGAGTGGTGTTGTCAGAAACAGCGCTCAGACGTTCAATGGGAAATTCATTAGACGCCTGATCTGATCAAATGAATTGCATAATTACCGATTCGAATGCGGAATGGGCAACGCGTAACTGGGTGATGACCTCACGTCGGCTGGAAAGATGAGTTACCCGGTAAATTTAATATAATTTACATGGCGATTCGATTATCTACTTAAAACAACTCTCACGCTCCCGTTCGCGCGATTGGTATTGAAGACAAACTACTATCGAACGCGATCATGAGACAAGTTTATGTACTCCGATCAAATTAATCGCTGGATTTGTTCCTATTATTTGCGATACTTCTCTGGAAACGGCCAATCTTTGTTCTGCAATAACACTGGTAGCACATATACGTCATGATATGTGCTACTAGAGGTCGCTTGAGTCATATGTCAGAGATGTTTCGCAAAATCACGTTCAAATTGTTAACGGTTATAATAATATGTTGTCACGTGTCGATACAGCCATCATCAGGTTAGGCACATCCTGAATTTCACTATTATAGTGGTACTCCACTATTATAGTGGTATATTACCATTACCGTTTTGTGAATTTGATAAAAAGAGGGATAATCCAAAATCATATTTCACACAAATTATTCAAAATAAGTGTCGCACTAATTCGATATCATACATATATTTTGTCCAGGAGAATGATTAATCATGACGGTACACGATAAGCAACTCAATTAGCATTCAATTAGTTTAAATGTTATGAAGGGGCGATTGAGTCATCCTGTTATTGACATATTAGTAATATTAGTAACATTATTGAATAACAAAGCTGGCGCAAAAGGTTGCACAGCGTATTTTGTAGGAAGACTGTTCATTCGCTGCGATGTTGTTAAGAGTGAAATTTGGATGTGCACTGGTATGCGCCGTCTTCTATTCATGACGCAAATAAAGGAAACATGAATATGTTATGGTCATACCACTATAATAGTGGAATACCACTACTATAATAGTGGAATACCACTATAATAGTGGAATTCAGGATGATAAGATAAGATAAGTTTATTGACAATTACACACACACGGGGCCGATGTCACAACATAAATAACAATAAATATATATATGATACAATAAGTATACACAATTGTAATCAGAATTAAAATGGAAAAAATGTCATGTTTGTTGTTGAAAATCTGGTGTTTCAGACCTTTTGTGGAAAAAGAGACGGACCATGTTACAGATGATATTGCACGTTTCTGTTTTGTCATTTCGCAGTATGAAAATGAATTTTTGGGCATCAGTCATATTAATAAACTTGTGATTTACTTTATTTATTTCGTCAAAGAAACGGAGACGAATGCTTTTGTAAATAGGACATTTTAAAATAAAATGTTCCTCAGTTTCCGTTTCCAATCCACACTTTCTGCATATTCTCTTGTCTACAGGAATCTTCGGTTGTTTATGGCGCCCTTTTTCAATTTCTAGAGTATGATTGCTAATCCGCAATTTGCTGAAGATCTTTCTTACTTCGATATTTTTTACTATGTCCAAATATGGCTCCAATCGGTAATCACTTATTATTTCTCTATACACCCTCAATTTGTTCTTACCTGATGGTTTTTCATCGTTATATATATCTCTTCTGAAACACGACACATGGTCAACCTTGAAACTATCACAAATATAGTGTGTTGAATTTTCTTCAAATACTGATCAGTTTTATCAATAATTTCCGTGAGTTTTGGAATGTCAAAGTTAAAGGACCACTTATTTGGGATTATGCGGTCATCGGACATTGTGGCTGATTTATGAACGAGGGAATGTTTGTCTGCAGTCGATATTTTTAACGCATATTTAGCAGCACGAGATAATGCTTCATAAACAACGGGGTATCTACCAAGCTCAGCACGTACCGCGTGATTTGATGCTTTCCTGTTTACTCCAAGTGCTCGTTTGCAAAAATTGAGATGAGACGATTCACATGGCGCAGTATCTATATTGTTGAGGTTGATATCAGATGCCCATATTTCGCTACCATATAGTGTAATGGGTTTAATGAGTTTATCATACAGTTTGTTCCACAAATTAATTGAGAATATATCGTGTTGTTGTAGTGACCTAACAAGCGACTAGAGTGCCTTCATGCCCTTGTTGCTTACTTCATTTTGTGCTTTTCTCAATGACCCATTAGCCCAGAATCTAATGCCTAAATATGTGTACTCATCAACAAGTGCAATGGGAAGATTGCCAATCTTGAACGAGGGCAATTTTAGAGTTTTTCTTTTTCGAAATACCATGCATTTACTTTTTTCAGTATTAATTGCAAGGTTGTTGTTGTTATTTACATATACTTGTAAATTATTCAGGCAGTTTTGTAAGCCGTCCTGTGAGTCAGATAATAAGATAAGGTCATCGGCAAAAAGAAGATGATTGATGGCGGTGTTCCCAATATTCACAGGCGAGCATGACTGATCAAAACTGTCCGATATGTCATCTATAAAAATATTAAATAGTGTGGGAGACACAGTACATCCCTGCCTTACTCCAATATTTGATAATTGTTTAGGTCCCATCCCATTCCGTGTCCGCGTCATATAATAACTCGAATTGTACATGGACTTTAATGTGTGTAAGAGGTTACCAGTAATCCCAATGCGGTTAACTTTTTGGAAAAGTATTTCCCTATCTATGGAGTCAAATGCTTTACGGAAATCTATGAACGCTGCGTAGAGTGGTTTTGTTTGTTTTTGGTACGTAGCGATTAATGTTTTCAAAATGGAAGCACTGTCTATTGTGCTCTTGTTTTTTCGAAAACCAAATTGGTTTTCACTTCTCAGATTATTTTCTTCTAAGAATTTCATTATTCTCTTATTTATAATTTTGTTATATAATTTTCCTACTGAACTACTCAGAGCAATCGCTCCGTAATTATTGGGGTCATGCAAATGTTCAATTAAATTATTTCGATTCGTTCGTATTGTATCAAATAGAAATTGATACTGTGACCACACCCGCTATAGAGACGTTTAAACGACCACGTCCGAAATACTGTAACATACAGGAAACGTTTGTATGCAGGATTATCTCCAGTTATACAACGATAAACAAAATATCTTATGTAACATCACCAATGAATTTGTTTCACTGAAATAATGTTAAAGTCCGAGAGTTATATAAAGAATTCACGTATAAATACATGTACCTAACAATTTAGTTAGTGAAACATTAAGGCAGTAATTGTATATAAACTAAACGGATGGACACGTTTGTTATGCGCTTACCAATGGATTATAGAAAAAAATGCAGTATATTAAATAGACAATTGTTAACTATTCTGACTAGTTTATGGTTTTTCTTCTGGAGTGAGATGCGTAGGATTATTTTTATGAGGCGCTAGCTGAGTAAAAATAATCCTCGCATTTCACGAGAGGAGAAAACCCGTACGCTACTCAGAACAGTTGACTGTTGTGTTTATTATATTTTCTATACCAGTTTGTTACGACCCATGCATACCACACTGGATAACTCGGATGGACCTAATGCGTTCGTAAAGCTATATATAACATCACCGACCATTTATGTTAAATTAACGCACAAGGACAATGACGCAATGCTGAGAGTGGGATAACATCTTGAGAGTAGGATAACATCTTGACAGGATAACATCTTGAGAGTAGGATAACATCTTGCGAGCAGGATAACATATTGAGAGTAGGATAACATCTTGAGAGCAGGATAACATCTTGAGAGCAGGATAACACGTTAGGTCTTCTTGGTGTTGGGGATATGATTTATATTTTGACGTAAAATGTTGATGAAAATATAATAAACGTTTTAGATATCGTTATCGCCCTGATTGGAATTAATATAGAAATGTTCACTTCCATACTATAGCCCGTGTGTGTTAATATAGAAATGTTCACTTCCATACTATAGCCCGTGTGTGTTAATATAGAAATGTTCACTTCCATGCTATAGCCCGTGTGCGATCTATACCGCGTCACTTACGTCTACAAATGCGTGGTATATATATAGATCCTTATGATATAGAGGTACCCTTACCGCATGCTGTTACGATATACCCCGGTAAGACTTGTTGTGTAGAAATTCCACATACACGAGTGTTTTAATGTGTTTGTTGATACGGCACGGGTGCATGCTATAGCGCGGAATGATAGCACAAGGACGCGGCCTCGGGTTACATCATTTCGCGACGCTACAAGTGTCGCATCGACAAACCAATTATAACACGTGTCGGTCTGTATTTATTACACGTCACCGTCCTAGAATCCGTGAATTTTAAAAAAACAGACTTACAAGTTAGTTTTATTCAGGCACATACAGGGATTGTTTTGTCATGTGTGCTGATACTTTTATTTTATAGTTCCGTGTTCGTGGTTGAAGCGAACGCCATTTACGCCGCGTGCCGTCAACGGGATGCGTATGGAACGCGTGTTCCGTACGGATTTGTAACTACGGAACAACAGGAACAAGCCAAACAGGCTTCGTAAAAGTTGGAACTTTGTTGTTACTATAGCATATGTATTAATAAGATGTATTTTGCGTTCATCAAACCCAAGTAACGCCTTGTTCGGTTTGCGAGCTATACTACTCATGGTGACCTTGATCCGTGAAGGGAAATGTATATTGTGATACCCCAGCCGGAACGAAGTGAGTTGTGAAGTGCAGACATGGATCCGTCCCCCGGCGCCACATTTTAATATCGATCGAGTCACCTGTGCGTGACGTAACATATAATGTGCTGGAAACTCATGCAGGTGACACGCATGGCTTGCGGTGCATCACGGAATATTCGATGTCAGAGATGTGGCCTTGAGGTTATGTTCGATCGGGGGTGATGGTGCCTGCGCTGTTGAGTGTATGCGAACAGCGGGTTACCAAGACCTATATGGACCCGAGACTTCCCGAACCGCGAACACACACACGAACATCGTGACGTCATGTTCACAGGTTGGAAAATTCTCTCACTCGGCGGGATTTAAAGTGATGTGAAACACCCCGGTATGGTGATCAAATATAAATGGAAAATAATCTGGCTCAAAGTAGTAATTCTTACAAATATTATATCCAAATTGACAACACACACCGTCATTCTTATGTATTAATTAATTGCAGTGACTCTAGATGGCCAAATCGTTTTCGTTAGTTTATCACCGATAGATGCGTCCCGAATGATCCGAATCGAGTAGTAAATATTTACATTTGAGCGTAGTTCAGACGATGATTTATATGGAGTGGTACGGTAGATTTGCTTCAGATTTTCGGCGATATTAGTAAAACGGTACATTCTCCCAGTTGGCATAGCACCTGGATACTAACTGATCAGTTTCACACACCCAAAACAAGTACATAATATGTCTTTAAAATAATGACATCCACATTCCCTACTCCACTCCGATTCATGCATAGTCAAGGTTGTGTACTGGCTGTTCTTGGCATGTTCACGGTGTTCGATTAAGGGGGAGGTCAAGTGAACAATTTGTGGAGCAAAAGTTACAGAGTTGCACATACTTCTGAGTGTGACTTGATGTGGTATTGGAAACAACAGGTATTTATCTGGCGGGTCCGCTTGGTAATTTATAAAATTTTGCAATAAATATATTTTTTGAGAATTTTTTTTCTGGAATTACATCACTTGACCTACATTTGAAAAATCAATATAAAATTCAAAAATTAATACACAAACATTATAATGGAACAAGTTCCAAGCGGTCACGCCAGATAAATACCTGTTGTTTTCAATACCACATCAAGTCACACTCAGAAGTATGTGCAACTCCGCAGATTTGCATGGAAATCCCCATTCAAAATTGGTCACTTGACCTCCCTCTTAAACGGGTACAGATCGTGTTGGTCCACCATTCGGGAACGTACATTTCTCAGAACATATTAACACCTCCAAAAAAGTAAGTTCCCCGTGATATTTCAGATATAATATTCGTTATACGATGACGCGTTGCATGGAAGATAATTTATTGTATATGACCAACATATCTTGTGAAGGTTATTAATATACCAATGTGTGTGCAAGCTGTGTACGAATGTCGACCCCCCCCCACCCCACACCATTCCCGTTTATAAATCTATTCAATCGTTGTCAGATATTGTTCTGTATATAATGTATAAAATAATAATAACAACAACAAAAACATTTGTTGTGCTGTTTTGTAAATGGCCAGTCACACCAATTGAATGGGATGAGTCACCTTTCCAAAAAATCACAAACTCACAGGGTCACTAAGAGGGAACATGCTCACATATATAGGCTGGTCATTTAAAATGTCAGAAGTCTCTGTTAACGACCGGCGGACCTTTCCTTGGTGACTTGCTATATATGGCACCAACGAGAGCGAGCATGCAGTCTACAAAATAATGACACTAAACAATATGACGTTCCTCGTCTTTCCAAGAGGATTTGGCAGCCTCGGCGTCAAGATGTTCTTCACACTTACAGTACCAGTCAGAAGAAGTTGCATATTGAGGCGCGCCTTGATTGCGATATTGGGCGCGCTTAATTTCGAAAAAGGCGCGATTATATAGAGAGTAATCAATTGGTTTTGATGATTACGTGACATAATTCACGAGGGGAGCCGGGCCTGGTAAAATCCGAGTGAGTGGAGCGAACGAGGGTTTTACCAATAGGACCGGCTACCCGAGTGAATTATGTCACGTTATCATCGAAACCAATTGATTATTCTGTTTATTACACACTTTCAACCACTAAAAGTTGATAATTCTAAAGAGAAGATGTGACAAAATAAGCCCAGATCAGCTGATTCTCCCATTTTGAACCCCAACGTACAGTTGCGCGTGCAGTTACGCGGACGGACACATAATTTAAATAATTGTGACGTAACGATACCGATTGATCTCAAAATTTGATGCGATTCATTTTTTAAAGTTTCGGAAATTCTCTATAAAAATTGTGTTTATTCTGACCGAACAAGCATGGCACTTGGAACGGAATATTGTGAAGATGCTGATGGTGTGTGTAAATAATGTTGGTTCATAAAGGAAATGTTTGGAAATCGTGCTAAAAGTAGAAAGATAAGTTTCGAAGTGACAATATTTTAATCATCGACGTAAACAAACTCTCGAAGTGCAACACGTGGAAATTCAGCTCGGAACTGGATAAATGTATTGTTCACATGGAATTGTTCGTAGTTCATTTTACTGGAATATATATGACATCGTCCGAATCATCGGAGTCGATAATAGGTAAGATTCTTCTTCATTTTACCACTTTATTAACTGCTTCTGCATCATCGTTAGCAGTTCGTTTCTGTTCAACTTCAACCATGTTTGAGCCGCAGAAAGTGAAAATAGTTCCGGCTTAGACGGAACTGTCTAAAATCGCGTGCTCTCACCGGTGACGTAATTCACAGGTGTGACATTATCACTTTTAACTCACCAAGAAATCCTTATAAATCACGTCTAAGTGTGTAATAAAGCGCAATACCAAAATTCTCGCGCTTATTATTGCGATATTGAACACAAAATATTGCGATATTAAGCGCGCACAATTTCATACAGACCCGGTTGTGTTATATTTATATTAGATAAATACTGTGCAAATAGTGTACATATAGTGTACACATAGCATTTACAACTATAATTATATACAAATCTAAAACATTGTCTCTATTTATGCAATAAACAATATAGAAGAAGCAATCATTTGCTTTAAATGTCAGTTTTGAGCGCAAGATGTCGCAATATTAAGCGCGAAATATTGCGATATTAAGCGCAAAATATTGCAATAATATCGCAACCGGTGCGCTTATAAGTGTTTCCACTTGCAATATTATTGCGATATTGGGCGCGAAAATAGCGCGCTTAATATACCACTTCTTTTGACTGGTAATGTATCTTTAAATGGGTGTCTACCCTCATAACGGTTTTCTGACTTTTAAATTGAGAAAAATCTCCGCCAAACGGTGCTCAAACACGAAATCTGTTTGTATACAGCGGGTCGGCATTATTAACGTCATCAGTCTTAATCTACTGGATATTTTTGTCAACTTTCCTGACGTCCCTGTGAAATTAGCCCTCTCCCACAGTTGAAACGGACGTTGTCGTGATATGTCCTATAGCGGCTGAAACGGCGATAAACCTCAATGAAAACCAAAGCAATCATATATAGACAGTGATACAGGTCATGGCTGAGTGGTGCGACAAAGAGTCAAAGAGTATTCGCAGTATGCTAACATATGTGAGACCAATCAAGATCTGACCGCTTTGAACAGTGTATCGACCGGGAAAGTCCCACGCACTTCCACACGAAGTGCACAAATGTCCTTGTTCTTTGAACGCTTTGTTCTCGGATTGGGAAAAAAGGTATCTATGAGTCGATATATCCTCTTCTCGAGTAATCTCATAATGGAAACCGGGGTCAATGGATCATTGTGAGGGTGTCGGAAAACAAATGTGAATCACAAAAAGGCGAAGTAGTTTTCTGAAGCGATGGGATTGCATCAATAATGGTGTATTTGATAGTAAGATATCGCTCGGTGTAGATTAACAGCATCGACTTGGGGCGATCAACAACTTCAAATGAGCAAATTGGAATCCGATATTTTGCTTCATGTGAGAAAATAAGCTCATTGATGAGTCGAGTTATTCGGGTGCAAAATTACATTAGGCATAAAGGTTTAAGTAAAACGGGCGTGTGGCATTTTCTCTGTTCTAAGACGGGTTTTTCTCAATTTGCTTCCATATAATTACTGTTGAAACAAAGGTATACATTTAGCAAATGGACACACAATGTATCGAACTGTACGTTTTATCGGGCGACCTTATCAATCGTATCTAGTTGTGTATGTAGCCTGTAATTATTACGGAAAGAGTGAAGGCACTTATTGGTCATGGTGTGTTCATTGTTTCGTGTTTGCGTGAACAAATTATATTTTCGCATAGAAATTGTCATACCTTACTCGTATTTAAATTCGTGCAGTACAATTTTTCGCGCACCCATTTGTGCGCGAATTTAAAACTGAGCGAAAAATAGTACGACTCCCAAGTGTAATCTAAACCGCAGGTCCATATAGGAAATACAAGAGGGCTCTGTTGTTTAGTTTACATATATTATGAACGCCTATATATACATGTATGCATATATTTACATTGGGTTAACCGCTATCAAGTTCATTCAAGCGACAAATCATGGTGACATATAGACATTGTTGAAACGCTTGTATAAGAAATACTAATATTCCAGGTATGTATGTAGTTACTAGTTTGTCTACACGATGTAAATCCGCCGCGATGGTGTTTAATATTACACATATACTATATCCAATGACTAAGAACCGAAATTGTCATCAGCTCCAAGATATTCGAAAATATCACCGAAATATTACGGAAATAATTATGTCAGATTTGAATTCGCGCAGCTAGGTGCGCGAATTTAAAGTGTGCGAATTCAAAACTGAGCGAAAAATAGTACTGCGCGAATTTAAATACGAGTAAGGTATCACGATCAGAATGTCTCTCAACTTGCAAATTGGTTTCGATTTTTACCCATTACGGGATTAGAACCACGACCGACCTAACCGAGACTGCGTTGACAGCATATGATATTCATGCTACTACTGGCACATCATTAAAAAGGAAAGCATTCAACTGAGGGTTAAGCTGCGATTGTTCACCAGTACAAGATGGTAGTCAGAAATACCAGTCCTCAATGCTCCAGAAGTGGACATTTTAGTCCATTGATTCACTGGATGATTTAATCTTCATGTGTATTGATGTTCAGATATATTGTATAAACATGTATTGGAGTACGTACAACCATCTTGGAAGCCATATTTGATGAAAGCACATAGCACAGCTGAAAAGATTACAACGGAGAGTTACCACAGGCCCCTGGGGGATACCATATATACCAATATTTCAACTCACCCAGAAATGGCGCCTCCGGATTGGCCGAGAGCTGTGTCCTATATGGTGTACTGTTGTGCTAAATTTAGCACACTATTATACTTGTATTACTATACCAAACTCGCATTATTTATATCAACGTCTTATGAAGGGAACTTGAACAGTCCAACCGTTGATATTGGTATGTAGTAGTATTGTAGTATGTATGCTACAAGTTCGAATTGTTTGGTCAAATATAATAATATAAATACTATATCAGAGACAAGGCTCACATGTCAGATTTTGGCAAAAACATATAAACATATGTCGGATTCCTCATAGATTTCCAAAACCGGTAATTGCAGTCAAAATATACTCCACTGTGTCTTATTGGCCACTGAATTGTCACTCTTTTATGTATACTCGAAAGAAACAAACGAAGGAAAGTCGATATATGGTATCGTAATTTTGTCGTGTGTTTTTTATATTCAGCGGGTGAAAGTTGTTTTTCAGGGAAAAAAATTGTCAATGAGTGTATGGTAGGTTTTCGAGTGCAAAACCTCGAATATGTCGCTTCCAAACTGTTTCTACTAGTATATATTCTAGGACTGATATTTATTTTAATGACTAACAACTGTGAATCTACCACCAAGAAGCAGTCGTAAACTTGGTCGTCGGATGAGTTGTCACAATACACATATTCAATCAATAGACACCATTCGCATATTGAACATCAGATAACTATTACGGATAGGATAATACGTCACAATAATTTGTGTTCTTTCTATTCGTTGTTACGATTACGGTTTTTTGATGTTCAACAAAACTCACAAATACATCAAATAGTAATAAGTTCGCGATCGTTTCTCAGCTCCTCAATATGGGAGATGACTCTGAGATTATTTAATTAAATTGTGATCGCCATGTGACCTTAATTTTTATCTATTAGTGGCAATCATATCATTCGTCGTCTTGAGACAGGATACTCTTGCGAAACACAAAGCGCCAAGCTATGACCTGATAACAGCATAGTTTATAAGTACAAAATAACCCCAGCACCCAGAACCACAATCCCCTTGCTGAGATTGGCAAGCAAGGTTGACTCACAAACGGACTCGTAGTCGTTTGGACCGTGCGAAAAAATTACGACTATAAATAGCTATTCGTAATAATTATCTGTCGTTATTCATTGTGCGAAATGTGTCTATTATGATCACGAATGGCGAACTTGAGAATTACCGGTACGATATGTCGACTTCGATTTATTCCGTCTAGTTATGTATCAAACAAAAGGAAAGTGTATGGCCTATACTATACACTAGGGAACATTTTGGCTGATTTTATAATTTGTTAGAACTAGTTAGGCTATTAGCTGTTTTTGTTTTTTCGAAAATAGCCATATAAAATTTCATTTGGCCAAAGTTATTTTTTTTTTACCTTTTACCCAAAAATCGAAAATCTAAGTTAAAAACCCAAATTGATAGTGGTATATTGTCAAGTAACAATGGTGGGATTAAAGAAGTCTAGATAAGTATGGAATAAGTGTATAGAATATTAGATGTTAAAGTTATGTGAAACAATGCGGTAGGGTGATAGAATGCTGCATTCCTCCAGTTGGCATAGCGGCTGAATATTAACTTATCAGTTTCACATACCCGAACAAGTCCATAATAGGTCTTTAAATAAAATTAAAATATTCATTAATTGTGAGACCAGAAAATGAGGATTTAATTTGGCCAACAAAATCAGATCTTTCGTTGACCTAAATGTTTTACCTAAATTTCCGATAGATTTCGGAGCTATAATTATCTCGAAAATGATTCCTTTGATTCTGTCGAGTAATATATCAAAATTTATGAGATTTTATGACCAGTAAGGCAAACTGTGTTATATCTTGAGATGAACAAGTTCGCGAGTTTATTATAGATATTGCAGCTGGTGTGTTTTTGACAACAATCGAACTTGTGAGCCTTGTTGTGTATAGATCGACTTGCTAACCTGAAAATCCCGATACTGCAGTATAGAAGACACATATGAGACATGATTCAATACTATATGGTTTTCAATAATTATGACCCGGAAGTACCAAATATTTTGACAAAGTGCACCGATTCCAAAACAATTGGGCACAACTTCAAATAATATCTAGGAGGAACAAAAGAGAAAATGAACAATGCCTTTAGTCAGAACGTTGTGGATCCATGGAAACATCTAGCAAAAGGGGTAGTCAACGTGCTATCTCAAAATCAGTTTAAAAATCGACTGCATTATTACTGGGCTGAACAAGAGGTGAAGATAAATTATTTAGCTAAAGTGGGAATGACAGTACACAGACGAGTCGGGCGTTATGCGTGCTGGTGGGTTATTAGTCTGGTCGATAAACTAAAATTTTAGGGTCAACCTAGAATAAATTTGGACTAAGTTGGTTTCTATTCTATTTTGAAGAGAAATATATCCTCAATAACATATCCAAAATCCGCTTTGATCATTTTCTGTAATCCAAGATGGCGTCCATGATGGTAGTTGGTATCGAAATATTCTGAGGTAGGTGCGCCAACTATTACCAAATTAGTTATAAAATAAAATATACACAAACAATGCTTAGTTGGAAACCATGTCGGTAGATTGTCTGTCCCAATATGGCCGCCAAAATGGACAAAATTGAATGAAATTTACAATTTGTGGAAAATTGAATAGCTAGTCATACAAGAACGAACAAGCCCTCGAATTATACGAGGAAGAATGATTTCAGAGTATAAGGGGAGCTTATAATAATAGATGTAAGACTTTTCTCTAATGTATCTCGCGAGAGAGCAAACAAAAGCCAGGTCTCATACAACGATTAAATATGGACTTTTTGGGCGCCAAGAAACAGAAGAATAACGCAGTTTTATCTGTACTGTTTATCTTGAATCGCGTAATATATGTGTAATTAAACAGTTAAATGTTATCTAAAAGGGATGTATTGATTATGTGACCTTTTCTAGAAGCATACATGTATGTAATGAAAACAGTATCACGAATGTGACCGATAATCATTTATTTTTAAATCTACAACACCAAATCTGTCAAAATTCACTACTATAGAACAGTATGAGAGCTATTCATATGGTACTAGGTAAAATGTGTAGATCCAATTGTCCGTGTCTTAAAAGAGTAGTCATAGTTGCCTCCGGTCAAGTGATTAAACACGAATATTTCGCTTTTATCACAAATACATGGTGGTATACCTTGGACGCAATTTATCAAAATACAAAGGAGTACAATAGACTATCTTCAATAAATTCTAAACATAACCCAATTTGCCTACATACTCTGTGGCAGAGACTGTCTTTATACCTGGAAATTATATGTGCTTAAATGCACTAAGGCCACATACACGCGAAACGTACTATACCTTTTTTGAAACCGCATCGCCGCGTTTACCCAGTTTACACATATCTGCTGCATACAAAACCATAAATAGCAACATTGAGTGAATGGTATATAACCGCAGAACTAATAACTTTAAACGCTGATGACCTGATATTTAGCGCTAGCATGTGGGTGGCAATGGTAATATAATTTCAAACAACAAGATGCTGAAAGCTAATAGTGTGCATTGCGTGGTACATATTCCCGTTGTAAAGTGCCGATTGAAGTAATTTGAAAAAAATTGTCTACTAAGAAACCGGTTTGGAAGCAGCATGAAAATTAGTATTAAATAAAACTTCGATCTAGTGAGATAGGGTACTATTCTGTTGAAGAGATGATTGTTTCTTTATCGTATCATCAGCATTACGACATACGTGTATGGTTTATTATTACGGAGAGTGTTGAAAATTCCGGAAATATAACTAGTATTTACACAGCAAGTGTGTGCACTTCAGTTTCTGCGTTATACTGACTTATACACTCAATAATTAATCATCATTCCAAATGAAACTACCACGCACTGTGTGACGAAATATTACTTCGTGTGTTGCATGCCCGAAATAACTGTTTTGGCCAGACTGTTGGGTGCATTCTAAGCAGAAAACCCGAACGTAAATTATTGGGTTAACGTGCGTTGCAGTGATCGATAAATCATTCAGATAGATCTGTTTTAATTATATGTGTACCTTTAAAGATATATAACAACATACTTGTAAATTACCAATGTGTATTTTCGCTTAAATGTGGTTATACAATATATTGCTTTCGTCGTAGCATGGATTGGAGTTGCGGCCATTTTGACAGCCATTTCATCGCCGCGATTGCATTATTTTATGTCCTTGTCACTCTATTCGCCCCCTATACTCTAATTTCACACATTGTATATCGGATGGAGGATTAAGGTCGAAAAATGGGCATTTAAAAAAATCTCTGTAAAAAGGTTTCCTCAAAGCGGATTTTGGATATGTTGTAGACGATATATTCCTCTTCAAAATGGAATTAAAACCACCTTAGTAAAATTTTATTCTAGGTCAAACCTTTTATCGACCAGACAATATTCGGTGAAGAAGACGTGGATACAGAAGGTATACTCAGATGAAGGTAAAGAACTAGTCTATTGTCAGCGAGTCGTTCGTCGCTGCTCGGAGAGTTGGTCTTCATCACGCGTTATGCGAGATTATCCGTTAATCAATCTATCACAACTTATTATGGAAATGTCAAACGCATCCGGGCAAATATTACTACATGGCTGAGTGGATTATTCTGTTCTAGCGCGTTCCGGTGTACTCCATTTTCCAACTCTGCGGGGACTGTGCAGTTGACGTCGATTCCATCCAAGTTTAATTAGCTGGGACACATGCTATGCATTTCTAATGACGTGCTCCCCGCGATTTGCACAGCGTTTATCGACATTTCAACCAACCCAGTTCCCGTGCGCCAAACGACTCAACCCACACGAATTACGAGATGCACACAACCCAACTATTTGCTGATGGTGAAAAAACTTAATTGCCCCATCGGGAGTTAGGTACACCTGCATTTTTCATGCTCGTCGCGTGGTCGCTAGGAATGGTCGATACTAACCTGTAAAGGGCGTTATGAACAAGCCTGAATTTAGTGTGTCTGTCATTTGCAGAATGAGGTCCACAGAGGGGTGAATTTAGTGCTGCTATACCGCATAGCGTGCTAGCATCACTTAATTCACCCTCTATGAACCCTATTCTGCTTAGGCATCATCTTCTCTGGAAAGTTTCTTTATTATCAAATTTCTACAGAAACTTCTTCACATAAATTATATTTCTTGTTTATTTTAGATTAGCTATATCCCCGAATTGGCAGACGGCACATTGCATAATCGAGATTCCCAATGGATGCACATCACAATATTCACCATTTGGGAACTTCAATCTGAGTCAATATATATATATGTCTCCCATGGCATATGAGCCCATGCAGAATGAGGTCCCCAGATGGTGAATTTGGTGGTGCTAGCCCGCTGTGCGAGATAGCGTCACCAAATTCACCCTCTGGGAACCTCATTCTGCAAATGACAAACACACTAATCTCAGGCTCGGTTATGAGCGAGCGTTACGCTGCCATGGTCTTCGCAACAAACCAAGAATTTAATTATCGTATTTAAGGTTCACCGTCACTACCAAATGATCAGAACATTGATATCTTCTCAAGAGTATGGAAATACATTCTACTATCAAAATTATTCGCGCACTCGTGAAAGAAAAACAATGGAAAAGATTAGAGAAAAAGTATATTAACAACTGTGTGGTAACTCTTATCATCTTTAACGGCGTGATGGGAGGGCCTTGGTGGTGGCAGGCAGGAAGCTATTTATATATGCATTCACATATGACAGACAAAACCTAACTCAATTAGGTGTCAGTGACAAACAAGTAATCACCCATATGAATATTTGATGGGGGAATGACAACTATGTATAAGCTTATCCATCTTACTGCCTCCCTCGTCTTATACATACATGCTAAGACACACGTGTACAGATTAAAACATTCGTGTTGTATATCAAAATTAGCAATATATAACCAAGTGTGATATGAGTGTAATGTATTGTTTACACAAATTTCTAAAGGGGTACACAGGGTCCGCGCTGGACCGAAATTTACTTTAGCCAAATAATTTGCCAACTGAAAATATTTTTTGCCAAATTATTTTAGCAATTGCCAAAATTAATGCTATCCCTGATAG
The DNA here is from genome assembly GCA_032622095.1 of Siphonodentalium dalli. Lineage (NCBI taxonomy): Eukaryota > Metazoa > Mollusca > Scaphopoda > Gadilida > Siphonodentaliidae > Siphonodentalium > Siphonodentalium dalli. The sequence continues at coordinate 61,010,404 of CP136062.1, forward strand.
TATCATTTTCTGCAACCTTAAATTTTATGTTTCGCCGTTTGAACGACTTTTGATATCGATATAAAAGCAGTTAGTCAATATATAATTATACTCGCATCTCTATTGTGGGTTATCATACAACAATAAGCCAATCACCGAACAATACAATGGTAGAATTAATGGTTTCTCCATCAGAAGGGCACATCACAGGAGGATTACTAATCCCCCCCCCCCAGTCATCAGTACTAATGCTATGAGATTAACTGCATCTTAATAGAAATGTTAACTTTGAACTTTCCCTAAACCTTAAAAAACACCACTAATATAATTATGTTGCCAAAACTTTTGCCAAATGAAAATATTTTTTGCCAAATTTGAATTATTTTTGCCATTGGCAAATGTGGCAAGTGGCAACGCGAACCCTGGGGGTACATGGGCGTTTGATGATAGCTACAGCAAATATAAATCCCCCCAGGAACGTGCATCGAGGCAACCATTTACAGATGGTTTATGCACTATTTTTGGAGAATATTTAGGAGACGAATAACATTTAGTTATTATATGCAGTCATTTGGATTAAATCAGAAAACAATATATCCCTGAATACTTTAGGAAGAATCCTACCAGAGTGAAATTCAATGTTCTCATATCTCTTCAAACTACAAAGAGAGAGCACTCTATCTTGTTATCATCCTCAATTATGGCAAATTGCAGATCAGCTTCCAGATTTTAGCGCGAATTACGATCGAAATGAACCACTTTATTATGCCTTTATAGACACATAATATACCCCATGCACCTTCAGTTGTATCTGTATTTTATTCTCAAGATAGCTATGTGTACAGTCTTGAACAGATTTATAAAAATAATTTTGTTGTTATTGTTGTTGTTGTTGTTGTTGCTGTTGTTGTTGTTGTTGTTGTTGTTCTATCCACATTCCATGTCACATTTTGGGTTAATATATACAGTTTGAAGATTTTATGAGGATCACCAGATAGATCATTCATCAGATGACCAAGAAACGTTCTGCATTCTGAGTCTGTTATGAATGTGTTATCTGATTATTAATCAAAAGCCCAACAAGTTCATCAAATTCGGAACTGGTAAACTGTGGGTGACATACTGTTTTGTGTGACAGTCAATCCTATATTCTTCGGGGCACCGCAGAATCTGCTATTCAGTCAGAATGTTTCTTGTGGCACATTAGAGAAGTTCTGCCTTCGAAATGGGTTTATGAAAAATCACTTTTTTTTTATAAAAGTGTGTAAAACAACTATAGTCAACAAGAACATGTAAAATAGATTGATTTCGTTCTTATTTTCATGATTAATAACTCTCAAATAACTAGATTTCGCATATATATAACCATTGTTATATACATGTACATAGCACTGTCGAATCTGCGTTCTACATAGTGTGTTAATTTGCAAACGGTAGACCACCAGAACAGACCAGGAACGCCATGATGTCATGTTCACGGGTTGAAATTCTCACTTCCTAGTTTTCGTAGAGTGATAATTCAACCTGACGTCAGTATGGCCCTGGACCGGTTCTCGGTAATTAAATTTGCTGGATGCTGATATGTCATGGTAACGAACCGTACGGGAACATACAAGAAAGCTGATCGAATACACCTGAGTTTTCTATATACCACGTGATGCATATTGGCAATAGTGTTAGTTTTGAGTCAGATTTCGATCATAAAGTTTATCTCAATACGTCTGTAGACTTTCATTCTGTGTCTACATTGGAATAGGTTGTGCCCAGGAATGTCTAAATATTGAGTTAACTCTGTATAGTTCGATACATTTCAACCATTGACACAAGAAGCAGTTGTGTGAACTCTAGAGACATGCGCACAGATGCAACTGATAGACCACGATATTAGCTGATAATTCAGTGCTGCACGTGTCGATAACTTCATCCTCAGAGGATTTATCCCGAATATGAAATATCCGCCTCGTGATTAGATCGGGGCCGGATTCGACATCCGAACTGAAACTCCGGAAGAGAGCGCAAGACGGCTCTGTACCATTGGGAACTGGATTTGATCAATCGGTTCTACTCTGGCGATATCATCGAACACAGCCAGTGGTTATCTCCCTTGGGTATTTAACTGCGTCCAATCATAGAGCATGGTTCTTGTTATAGCTGTAAATAACCACACCAGAACTCAGAAATCAGATTGCCCATGCCCTGTACATGTAGAATGTTTGGTGCAGACATCAAGTGAGATAAACAATGAAGACATGTCATGAAAACAAGGAGCCGCTACATGTAGATCTAAATACCGATCAGGGAACAAGGGAGTGAAATGTGTCAGAAAACATTGTTGGTAATGACCTGGGGGTAATATGTCACTAGAAATAGTATTTCCAGTTTGTGAAATTACCTCGATTCATCTGATTCATCCACGTAAAATCACGCCTAATGAGCTGTATTGACGTACATGTGTCGAAGTCCAGACCGAAATATATTTGCTGATATTATAAAACCCGGCCTGATTGTGGATCGGCAGTCGTTTTAAAATCTACCAGACCTCAACTGAGTAGCCGTTCTCAAACCGGTAGGTCATCGATAGGTAGTCAATCGATTCATATCGCACAATGAAATACAGTAATGCTCTAAATAATCGACTCCTCAACCACAGCAGAATTATGGGTAATTTTTCAGGATTTAGTCGGAAATATGTTGTTGCCATTCATGGGAAAGCTCTCAGTTGGTTAAGGAGTCGATTATTTAGGGCATTACTGTACTCTTAGTGAGAGACGATTATTTGGTTTTAGCTCGCCTGAGAGCTTTCCGATGAATGGCAACATGCCATATTTCCGACTAAGTCCTGACAAAATTACCCATAATTCTGCTGTGGTTAAGGAGTCGATTATTTAGTGCATTACTGTACTATTGATATTAATTGCGAATAGCAAATATCCAGTCGTAAATTTTTTCTGAAGGTCCAAAAACCTTTCGCAGAATTGACGATTGCGATTCCGTTTGTGAGAAAACAGTGTCGTTCAAACTTCGCAGTAATTAAGTGATATGGACCTGTTTACCGTGATTATTTTTGGGGCGACGATTGCACGCAAAGCTCCATGCTTGGCGTATCGAAACCGTTACAGTAACAACGGTTACAGTGCCAAGCGACTACTGATAGAAAGAACACAAATTCAAGTGACGTATCACCCAATTCGTAATTCCCATCAGGAGTAATTAATTGTTTGAAAGGTGCCCACTCATTTTAAAATACAACGGACAACTGGTCGGCGCAAATTTTGAAAGCGTCGGAGTATGTTCATGTAATCAATCTGTTTGTGTTACGGCAGCTGTTCTAAAATACATCAGTGTGTGGATCGGGAGTATTACAAGCACTTAAAACCCCCACTGTTATCCATCTTCACACAAAATTGCCTCCCAGAATGGAACCGAAAATTAATGAATGAACGCATGTGCTACGAAAATTGATATTGATTCCCACGATTCCAATATTTCCCAATTTACGTAATGTTCCAAGCCGTTGCGCAAAATAATATACTGAGAAGAAAAGTGATAAATTCTAGTGCGTTCCGCTGCTGATATCCGTGAATTACGAAAACGTTGCAATCACGGTGGTATCCGAGATATATCAACGTCATTGGCAGCACATGCTCTTGCCAAGCCTGCAAATAGCGTGTATGTCATTTGCAGAATGAGGTCCCCAGAGGGTGAATTTAGTGACGCTATCCCGCACAGCGGGCTAGCATCACTAAATTTACCCTCTGGGAACCTCATTCTGCTTAGGCCATCAACTGCTATGGTAGACCTAGGATCAGATTGAAGTTCCCCAGTTGAAGTTGGTGATGTTCACCCATTGGGCACCTCGATTATGCATTTTATCTGCTGCAAATTAGGGGATATAGAAACTTCCCAGAAGGGAAAACTAAAAAAATATTAATTTGATACTGTAGATACTTTCCAGAATATGAGGCCTAAGCAGAATGAGGTCTCCAGAGGGTGAATTTGGTGAAGCTAGCCCGCTATGCGGGATAGCATCACTAAATTCACCCTCTGGGGACCTCATTCCGCAAATGACAGGCACACTATTTGCAGGCTTGGCTCCTGCGTGTTCCATAGCACGTTATTTGAGAAAGCAGACGGTCTTCAGCAGGAAGGATGAATGACAAAACATATAAAATCCTGTAAAAACTGTTCTTACAGCGCCCGCGGTGTCAGCAATTCTCTCTTCTATGTTATAATGTCTTAACACTTTCATGCCGGGAGCTGCGATGGTGCGGCATTAAAGACCAGTCTCGCTTACATATCTAGCCTCGCATATATAAGAGAATGCACTGGCTTAAAAGATCAAGTATATATTGTTAGGCCAATGTATTCTCTTATATATGCCAGGCGCCCTATGGACGACTCGTATATATAAGAGAACGCATTGGCACAGCGTTTTGGCAAATTTTCAGGAAGCTCCAGTCATGAAAGGGTCTTTTCGTTCTTCGTATTAACTGTACACAGCTGAATCTAGAAGTCAATATAATTGTATCCCAGCCATTGTTACTCGGCTTCAATCTCTTAAGAAAATGTTCAGATTTATCTAAATAGACTAGTTCTACATTTGTGAACAGACATAACTTAATTCAATAGCCTATATTAGTATGACTACCTTTCCCAAACGTTTTCTATAGTATACTAACCTTAAATGTTCTCAGATTAATATTACGATAATCTCATGCCAATTCGAACTGTGCTTCGACTCAGATCATGCTTGGAATTCGTTTCCAATGTGCGTCCATGTATACGGTTGATAAAATGAGCTACATTGTGTCGTTTGTGCCGGGGTTCAAATCCTAAAGTCAAAGACTACACCTGGAGTTACGACTTCCTGCTAGTATACTTGAGGACGAATCCAAGATATAATCGACAACATAATACTTCGAGTTCATATGCGGGTTAAATATTTGCGCTCAGTTTGACCCCGGTGGGTTAGAGTTGTCAGCGCTGGTGAATTATTCAACGATATTGAGTCTGATGAGTGATCCAAAAACTCAGTAGATATATGGAGACTATCGCTCTGATTAAGATGAACGAGATGGTATAAGTGGCCGCATCTTAATACCGATCTCTGGGGAACACACGAGGAATTAACTTATACACGACGGTGGCTCATTATGCATGGATAGCCTGGCCAGCCACAATGCGGAAACTAGAAAGGATATTAGTTTCAACTATGCGGGCTCAATGGGCAACGGCAAACATATAGAAGAACATCTTATAACGCGATGTGGCAATACATTTCACAATTTCGTATTAACTGTCTCCTTGTTTGCCAGTCGTGCCTCAGTTTCATACTCTACCAATGATTGGTAGCCCAAAAGCAGTACTCTGAATCTGAAATAAAATATACAGTCCTGGTCGTAACAACACGGGATATGAAACAACCGGATATTGGTAATCAGGTGGTAGGTCAATACATGGTCAACCCCAGACAGTTGAATTTCAATAAACTATAGATTATCTGGATCAAGACTATATCTATATTAAACCTGTTCGTGTTTTACATTGATGTATCAAAATCCAACATTATCATAAAAATCGGTGCCGATGTGCATGACTGACTTAATATGGAGAACATTACTTCAAGCGATTATTCCGATACAAATTGTCTGGATAATTTTAGAGCGCATTTCTAAGAGATTATGCCGGATAACACCCTGAGATTCCAGTGATTAGTACCCAAGACATGTTCACCGTTATAAAGAAGGCTCCAATAAGACGATAGAGCTGTATGAAATTGAGATGTTGGAACTCTGCGATCGAGCAATGGGATTATAGAGAACAGCAGACAAAACCAGCTGACAATGCTGTCAATTCGATCGCACCGATCAATGTACGAGATGAGACTCACTGTCAACCAAGACAAAAACTTTACAAGAGCCCCGGGTCAAGATAGGGAGAACGACGAGAGATGAAGAAAAGCTCACAGAAATCAAATTACTGCTCTGAAATACGCGAGAGCCTTGATGGGTGTTAATGCAATGTTTGAGATATTATCGGGAGACGCCTCTGGATCGGAATCCAATATTACCGCCACTCAACAGTTTATTTGTCGAACGAGAGGCGTCGAGTGATTGTCAGAAGATGTAATTGATACGACCAATATCATTAGGACCTCCGCATGGCGTGACCCTTCCACGAGCGGAATCGAGCAAGTAGCGTCTTTCGGGCATTGTGATGCAAGCTGCAAAACAGAGTTCAGTCCCCTCGCTACACGATGTTTGAACGCTGCTGGCACGTGTATTTTCTTAATTAAATCTAAAATTTTGCCAGTTACAAATAATTCTGGCTTGATCTAGACCACTTTCAAATGAATATGGACAGTTCAGTTTCTCAGAATGATGCAGAATGAATTGTAACCTACAAAAGTCTCAAATAAATAAATTTATATGCGACATTTCTTCACATTCCGTGTTGGTGCGGGCAGCGGTAAGTCCTGCGTAGGGGACTGAACTCTGCATGGAGCTTGATTGGGACGCCCCGGTTCTTGGTTGGCTCCTGATTATCGGGTCCTGATTAAGACCCGCATTTGAATCTTAGACAGTTCCCGCTTCCCGATTCAACTTCACATTCGAAAAATTCACTAGGTAGACAAGTGCCATATCACTGTTCTACGACATTCCGTTATCCCGTTATCTGCTACTCATTCGGAATCCAATGTTGCCGCCACTCAACAGGGACAGAGTGATTGTCAGAAGATGTAATTGATACGACCAACATCATTGGGCATCCGCATGGCGCGGCCCTTCTACAAACGGAGTCAAGACATCGAGAGTTCGATGATTATCCTCACTTTACTTCGTAACTAACGACTCCACCAAGCGGAAAATTCCCCACTGTATGTCGAAACCATACACCGACTCCACCAAGCGCAAATATCCTCACGTTACGTCGAAACCATCGACTACACCCAGCGGAAAATTCCCCACTGTACGTCGAAATCACCCACTCTATCAAGCGGAAATATCCTCACGTTACGTCGAAATCACCGACTCCACCAAGCGGAAATTTCCCCACTGTATCTCGAAATCACCCACTCCACCAAGCGGAACTATCCTCACGTTACGTCGAAACCATCGACTCCACCAAGCGGAAAATTTCCCACTGTATGTCGAAATCACCGACTCCACCAAGCGGAACTATCCTCATGTTACGTCGAAACCATCAACTCCACCAAGCGGACACTGGTGAGGACCACACAGGTTGTTAATCTAGTAAACTATTTCGTCTGAGCCACTGTCCCTTCTCGATAAAATGGGTAAATAAACGAGTGAAATTGGTATACTGTAGTTGAAGGGGTCATTCTCAATGGTACACAGGGTTTGCTGTCGGCGCTGATTCAGTTATGTCAACTTGAACGTCTGGCGCCCATTTGTTTTTAGTTCATTCTGATTTTCACTGTAAACAATTGGTCAAGCAGAAATCGCGACAGACCCAAAAACTAAATATTTTCATATACATGTAGAACTAGATAGTAAAACCTGTGTACACTTCAGCACATTTTTTAAAACCTGTGTACCAGCACATTTCAGGTGAGAGTGAGCCCTTCGGCACCACTGCCCCTTCACGACAAAATTGTTTTCAAATGAATGCTATTGATTACCGGTTTACCGATATATGTTCCGCGACTCCACTCGATCCGTTTTCGTCACGGTTATCGTATTTATGACGGTTCCGTTGGAAAATGTGTACTGCAGTTGTATTATGGTCAATTATAATAGTTCTATACATAGGCCTATACATCATGTTCGTTAGGCTATCCGCATGGTGTGACCCTGCCACAAGCACGATAGAACAGGACGAGGTTATCGGTCATTATGAAGAAGATCAGATGACCAAACTCCAGGCAGAGTTATCTCTCATCGCTCCGTCAAAGGACATTTGGTAAGGATTTCTGACATGTTCTTATTTCTTATGTTTTAGGTTTAAATGTCTGGCTCAGTTCATATTGTTCTTATCAATACCGAAAGAATTACCATTATTGCAAACTAGTGGTGGTCAAAATAAAATAATAGGTAATATAGTTCCGACGATACGTAAAATAGATGTATCGGTTCGCAAAGTACCATCCTTGTGACAGTGATCTATCGCAGTGATAACGGAGAGGGCGCTGCATGGAGTTTGTCAGATGACATTTCTTGGTTGTAACGGAGAAGCATCAACAATTGTCATCTGTGCCGCTCAATTATAAATAAAATGATAGTTGCCTGCAATGAAATCTGCTGAAAGTACTGGACTGCTAAAAGTGTTAGTACCACAACGCCACGCCGAGGCCAAACTCATTGACCCCCTGCACCAGCAAAGTTACTGGTCCTACAACGAAGCTATACATTCATACAACGAAGTTGTTAACCCTTTACCCAACAGAACGGCCCTGTGCCAATGCATTCTCTTATATATGCGAGTCGACCATAGGTCGCCTCGCATATATAAGAGAATGCATTGCCTTAACACATTAAAAATTATAAAATTGTTAAAGAATGTAAGAAAAAATGGTAAAAAGTGTTAAAAAAAGATTTTTTTTAGGCCAATGCATTCTCTTATATATGCGAGGCGACCTATGGTCGACTCGCATATATAAGAGAATGCATTGGCACAGTGCTTAACTGTAACTATCACAATGTGGTCAAGGAGCCGGTTCCAATGATATCCATATTTGTATGGTTCTATTGAGACAGACCGAAGATATTTTAGGCTGTTGAAGCTTTATTTGGCCGGTTTTGGCCGGTTTGTTGGGTAAAGGGTTAATGTATAGGCCCTACATTTCATTGTCGTATTGATATCCATATATAAATAAGGAATGACTTTAAACAATGTTTCTGTCAATCACGGGACCGACTTCTCTGGCGTTGATTTCGCATGGGCCGTCTTCGCATGGGCCGACTTCGCATGGGCCGACTTCGCATGGTCCGTCTTCGCATGGGCCGACTTCGCATGGGCCGACTTCGCATGGGCGGACTTCGCATGGGCCAACTTTTATGAGCCGACTTCTCATGGGTCGACTTCGCATGGGCCGACTTCTCATGGACCGACTTCTCTTGTATTCCTGTTACGTTCCCCCTTTATTCGAGGGCAGATCAAATGCTATCACTTTTCATATAGCAATACCCTGATCGTTTAATTACTGTATATGAAGTCTAACTTGATTGACGAAGCATAACAACATATTTCGCCTGTTGTTCTCGTAGTAATCAGGTTCGTCACTTTAACGAGCCATCGACAACCCGGGACACATTACATGGTATCCGCCATGTGTGTTCAATACTAAGTGTTGTTAGTCTTCGCAGTACAAATGACCTTTCAGACTGATATACAAATGGGCCGATAAATTACAGGATGTAGGCTATGTATGGTCATCGTGTGGGAGATATTAGTGTTTACGAGCGCCCTATATCGATTGGAGGAACTCGGACAGGGACCACAAACAATGTTAAATACCCTTTAATTCCTACCATAATTGCATGTCGTTCTTCTCAGAGAAGCAATTCCAATTCTGTCATTGAAGAAGCTAGCATCTCACATTTATGTTGCCATTATATCCTTGTGAATATTTTACGACACCAGGCCACCAGATTCAGAGATATGAAGCAACTGAGACCACTCATATAATATGTCGAGTTTTTACATTCGTTGGACATTGGAGGCCAATTGGGGGGTCGCCTAATACCTACATGACAATTATGTTTATAAACAAACATTGATCTATATGTTAGTGATCTCACCCCCATTTCATGCGAAATTCGTCCATTATTTCTAGTTATGTCTGAGATGTGAACGTAATAGAACTTCATAAGTGATCTCATCTCACCCCCATTCAATACGAAATTCGTCCATTATTTCTAGTAATGTCTGAGATCTGAACATAATAGAACTTCATAAGTGATATCATCTCACCCCCATTCAATACGAAATTCGTCCATTATTTCTAATTATGTCTGAGATGTGAACGTAATAGAACTTCATAAGTGATCTCACCCCCATTCATTACGAAATTCGTCCATTAATTCTAGTTATGTCTGAGATGTGAACGTAATAGAACTTCATAAGTGATCTCACCCCATTCATTACGAAATTCGTCCATTAATTCTAGTTATGTCTGAGATGTGAACGTAATAGAACTTCATAAGTGATCTCACCCCCATTAAAAAAAAATACGAAATTCGTCCATTATTTCTAGTTATGTATGAGATGTGAACGTAATAGAACTTCATAAGTGATCTCTCCCCCCCATTCAATACGATATTCGTCCATTACTTCTAGTTATGTATGATATGTGAACCTTTATCCGTGCCTCCTGAGATCATTTTGAGAAAACCAACCCTGTCGTGGTTGGCGATTTGGGAGGCTCTCGGTTGTTAGTGGTTGGTGGCTTTGCTAAAGAGTTAATGGGGGCTTTCATCGTCGGTTTGACGTATGTTCAATTTCAATTAAGTTTATTAGATACTCTCATCGTATGCCAATGCATATTGAGAAGAAAGGTGTCAGTGCATGCAATTCACAATGATATGTGTGAATATATGAATATGTATGGGGTAACGACGTAATAATAAGCAATGTATGTGTACATTGGCAGCCATGCGTGCAGACAATAGTATATACAATGGTTTTTGTTATTTCGGGGTGGGGTGGATTGTGGGTTAACACGTTGTTAAGCCTCATGAGTGGTTTATCTCACGCTGGGCCCTATTGATAAATATTGATAGGTTTTTCATAGCTTTCATACCGCTAGAGTTGCATAGGTCATGAAGTTATATTACGTTCTGTAGTAGTACGGTTTGATATATTTCAATCTCAGATCTCTTATGTCGATCTTTAGTTATAGGGTGTATGCAGTTGTTTGGCATAACGTGGTACAAGGCGACGTGGCTCCTTCGTGTCTGGTGGTATTGGTCATTTCAAGTTTTATACCAGGCTATACCAGACAACTGAAGACAATGCAACGTGTTTACTATGCCCACCAATCATAGTATCGACTCTAAAGTACCGAAACTGCACAGTTGATGAATATAAATGTTACATAAAACACATCATGACCGATTGATTCGCGTAACATCTGTCATCATATACGGATTAGCGATTTAGGGGCCATGGGCTTTGCATATTCATAAAATGTTAACAAACATAGTGAACGTGAAACACCAACTGAACACACGCAATATGGGTTATCTACAGATTCAGGCCGAATTTACTGTAAAATACGTGTGGCATAATCGTTAATTTTAACCATGTAGATTTCTCCAATAACTACATGGTAACTTGGCATGACGTTTTTTGTTTTTTGTTTTTTTGTTTTTTTGTGAAAAGGCAAAAATGGCGTCAGGAATTAGTGTTCATCTGTGAATAATGGCTACTAATACGGGACATAATGATACAATACGCGTGAGCTTTATGACAAAGAAGACGTATATTGCTCTGTCCTACATGTATATACCTGCAGTTGTCTTTTTTATGGAACACAAAATCGCCGGTGGTCTTATGTTACTGGCTATACTTCGGGTTTCTAGCACAATTATTTGGGAAATTGCGCATTTTCCAACTATAGAACCGAACAAGATACAATTCAGTTCAAAGATGGCGATTGCATGTACTATTTTGCATGGTATAATGACATACTCCCATCAGTTTACCGACATTGTATCATATATTGCCAGTAATCCTCCGATTGGTCCATTTGAATTGGAGACAACTTAATATCTCGACAATTAGCTAAGATGACTGTTCAACGTCAAACTTGTTGACGTGAATTATCCACCGGATGAAATCCGCGCCGCAACACGGAAGTATACAGCCGGCTTTGTGTTTCATTGCTTCTTTCATTTGACAGTCCAATGATGTCTTTGCTAATGAGATGGCCCGCCTTTTATCATTGGTTTATCGTATTGGTATAGGCAAATCTCGCGGGCGTAATTACATTAGGGTCCCGATGTGATGACACCTCGACGATCGGCGCCGCGCGCAGAATTTAAAGCAACGTCGCGATCGACAAATAGGCGATGATTAATAGACCTCTCGGTCGCCCGGACATCACTAACGGACCACGATCGCCTAATAGCCCGACACCGAAATCTGCCGAATCGTCCCGAGGGAGACATCGGTCGCATCGTCGTCGTCCGATCGGACGCGTGAATGTAATCGTCGACAGAGCTTCCAAGATTATTGAGGAGTATAATGCCAAGCACCAATCCGATAAACCAAGTTTCATTTTGAACAATACCTAACGAGGGCAGTATCGCAGTTAACCCTTTACCCAACAGAAGGGCCCTGTGCCAATGCATTCTCTTATATATGCGAGTCGACCATAGGTCGCCTCGCATATATAAGAGAATGCATTGGCTTAACACATTAAAAATTATAAAATTGTTAAAGAATGTAAGAAAAAATGGTAAAAAGTGTTAAAAAAAAGATTTTTTTTAGGCCAATGCATTCTCTTATATATGCGAGGCGACCTACGGATTGAGGTACCTTTAAACAGTATGTTCGAAAATGTATCGGAGTATCTGGCGACTTACTAAAAAGTACAACTGAAACAACGGTTGATGATAATCTTATTTAGTCGAAAGTAACGCAAATATGTTGATTCTCTAATAAGATCGTGTGCCTTTAATCAAAACTGTGAACACCGATGATGACTGGATATAACTGTAATGGAATGTTCAGATAATAAGTTTTTGAAACAGCTCTGAGAACCATGACATGTCATTTTATGAAGAATTGCATGCCAAGTCAGTGTTCTGCGTGGAATAATTAACACTGTATATACTAAATTGATCCTCGATCCCACTCATAAAGGAATACATTCCAATCGTCTATAATTAATCTGGTAGGGTCATCAGGACAAATAAGCGGACGATAGATAATACAAGTACAGAATTAATCCAATTTATTGGAGGGAAATGTTTAGATAATAAGTTCATCAAACGGCATGGACTTGTCATGAATTATCCACCGGATGACGGGCGTCAGCTTTCCAATACACTTATGCATTTACAGATATAGCTTTTCTCAGGAAGATTTAGTTGCTGGAATGATGCTACAATTGTATTGCATTTCACTTTTAATTCACCAAGAAATCCTTATAAATCACGGCTAGGTGTGTATACTAAATAACTGTAATGGAATGTTCAGATAATAAGTTTTTGAAACAGCTCTAAGAACCATGACATGTCATTTTATGAAGAATTGCATGCCAAGTCAGTGTTCTGCGTGGAATAATTAACACTGTATATACTAAATTTTATATACTAAATTGATTCTCGATCCCACTCATAAAGGTATACCTAAAGTAGCCGCTGATGAGAGAATTTGCAAAAAGTGTGGAATGGAGATATAAACCGAAGAACACTTCATTATGCGATGCCCCATTTATAAAAATATAAGAAAACGTTTATTTGCGGAAATAAGCGACAATATTCAGACCTTTAATAATATGGCTGATCATCAGCAATTCTTAATCATCTTGAGAAATGATGAACCCAGAACATGTAATATCATCTGCAACATGGTCCAACTCTTTCTACATAAACGGTGTCAATCACCAAACATTGAACATTAATATATTTATGTTACTATAATTATAATAACATTTGATTTATGTAACTCTTTTGACATCGCCCTCGAGTGGGCATATCTGTCAATAAATTTATCTCTTTAAAAAAAAAAAAATATCTCTTTCAAGACTGACGTTGAATATTAACTGGATTGTGTTGACATAAACAATCGCTGTAAAAGGAAGGACTATGGGGATGAATACCACCATGTGTTAATCTGTAAAGAATTTCAAATTCTGAGGGCTAAATATATAACTACGTACTACTGAGAGTCGCCTAACCTGACAAAATGTTGTGGGCTAGTAACAGTGGAAAATATGAGCTTCCTTAAGAAAGTATGTATTTTTCTAAAGTTATCGCTAAGAAATTACCCCATGTAATACACACAATCGATGCCAAATGTTATTGTACAGCTTCATATAAACGGGAAAAACCCAGCTTGACGAAATTGACTTAATCGGACGGCATTTTATGTGACAGTCGCGAACCACAAAAGGCGATTGTGTGCCAGCGAGAAACGAATTGTTTGTCTAGACAGATTATAATATCACGTGTCGCGCAATCCCTCGAACAATGATATAATCACAATGAAATGTCTGACCAGACATCTAGTGAGTGCTGGTAGTGTGGCGCAGTTCTCTCTGTAAATTCTCAATGCAGCTAATATCAGAAATGCATCGAGGATTCACCGAATGAACGTGGCCAAAAAACAAACAAACAAACAAACAAATAAACAAAACAAATAATATAATATAGGCTAATCGGGGGTCACTGCTTGTCTATATCTATTTGTATTATATATATGTAAATATGTTTTGTTCATGTACTAATGCACTTATGTTCTGTATTGATTTGCAGCTAAGGCATAATAAACTTATCAAACCATTAAAAAAATAAGTCACGTGTGGCATAGACTTGCCAATCCAGTTAGACCAGCTATCTGGAATCTTATTTCGAGAGTTAATTGCTCTCTACATATTTACAGTCACTATGTTTGTATTTGTATTTGTAATGGGGCAAGTGGTAGCCGGAGTTAGTTCGAAACGATTGGAGGACCTTTCCTACACTCCTTCACGTCCATGGATTACCAATACCTGCGGTGATATGCATACGGACAATTTTCTTGGTGTTTTATTTGCATAAGTCCCACATGCATTTTCAGTAATGCCCTAAGTAATCGACTCCTTAACCACAGCAGAATTATGGGTAACTTTTCAGGATTTAGTCGGAAATATGGCTTGTTGCCATTCATCGGAAAGCTCTCATCCGACTAAATCCTGAAAAGTTACCCATAATTCTGCTGTGGTTAAGGAGTCGATTACTTAGGGCATTACTGTACGTTGTGTTTAGTCACTCGAGTTAAATCGAGAGAAAGCATTGCCGATTGTATATATTGGAAGTAATAAGTGCGTAATAGTTCAGAAACTCGTGATGGGTTACTATGCATATTTGCACAGGACGTGTCGTTTCCGCATAGACTTTCTCGTTGTGTGCTCGATCTTCCAAAAATACACCACAGTGTTCCTATGATATAGGCGAGGTTTTGCAATTCAAAAGAAGTCTACTTGAATTTTGAGTACACATGCAACCACTGTCTCGTCGTGTGATCGACTGCAGTGATACGTCATCCATGGCTGTCGGTTGCCTTTTTATATATGTATGCCGCGGTAATCGGTATCTTTCTGAGTAAGTTTAACAGACATGTAGTAGAACAAGAGGACACCTCGAAGATCCATACCAAGTATGGTGGCAATTGGATGAGGGATGTGGCCTGTAGGGTGTGCCAAAGAATTTAGTCAGGCAAAGATTAAAATCAAGGATGGCCGCTTCACGACTTTCGAGAATAACCAATGGCTCCCATCTAGAGGTCACCTCGAAGATCCATATGAAGTTTGGTGACGACCGGATGACGGCTGTTGCATGTTGTGTGTGACGAAGGGTTTAGTCATGCAAAGAGTAAAATCCAAAATGGTCGCTGGCAGCCATGTTTTTCTACGAATTTCGAAAAGCAATCCATTGCTCGCATCTAGAAGTCAACATGAAGATCCATATAAAGTTTGGTGATGATCGGATGAGGGATGTGGTTAGTAGGGCGTGCTAAATGGTTTAGTCATGCAAAGAGCAAAATCCAAGATGGCTGCCGGCGGCGACGTTTTTTATGGACAAATTTTCAAATTCGATGGTTCCCACCTAGAGGTGACCCTAAACATGCCTGAAAATTTTCAAAACAATTCTCCAATAAATGCGGGTTGCGAACTGAGCCGATGGATTCAAACATGTCATAATAAATGCGGGCTGCAGGGTATGCCGATTGATTCATATTTGAAATTCAAAATGGCTGCCGGCGGCCATGTTTTCGGGGAAATAGCTCAAAAAGTAAACTTGAGCAATAAAACCTATGACACAATTGTTTTACAGTTGTTAAGCATTTTAATTAATCAGTATAATTCGGAATTAGTTTTCACTTTTCTTAAAATCTCCAGTCTAAATTAAAAAAATACCTCTACAAAATGAGAAAAGTGAAATGTAGAAGCACATATCTTATAAATGTTTCTAAATGTATAGTTGAACATATTTCCTATATTTTATTTTATTTAATATGTTCACATATGTTGTATATGACCCCAGAAACTGTGTGCCCTATATAGCGGCCGCATGCAATACAAGTGTTTCTATTGGACTATACTTGTTGGCAAAAACTGTTACGTAAGTCAGATGATACACCAATACACCCAATGTGAGCTTGCCAGTTTCCTTTCGAATGGAAAAATAGAATACCAGCTTCAATCCGTTCTTTGACAGCTTGCTAATGTCTAATCTTCTCCAACGAATTGTTCTTCCAAAGGCTCTCTATGGCCAGAACTTCTCTGCGACTCTCGTGACAACATTGTCCTTGTAATTGAGAGGGCGTTTCGAACTTGTGTAAAGCACATTCAAGGCCTACCATCAAGAGCTAGCACCTGTCTTTCTCTCAGTCTCCTGAGCATTTTACCTACAAAGCATCAGATACACGTGCGGAAACTTCTCTTTTTCTGCGACCTTATTCATCTTCCACCGTCACGCGATACTCCATTACGTATATTTCGCAATAAGTTCTTCCTTGACAATTTGTTTCACGTTGATACGTCTGGATTTGTCAGAGACATTTGTGAAATTCTGAAGGAGTATGACATCTCCTCATACCTAGAGAACTTTGTGCAGTCTGGATTCTTCCCACCTAAAACTGTTTGGAAACAGCTGCTAAAATCGGTTGTGAGATATGTGTACCGCGAATCCTGGCAAACAACGGTACTATCAGACGATCGTCTCGCACCTTGCAGGGATGTGCATAACAGCCCGTTGTCAGTCTGGCGGCTGCTTGCCGACAATGCTGACAAAAAGTACATTCTAAAACACCTCGTCAAGCTCCTGGACAGGACTCTCTACGACAACAACATGAACTGTGATATTTGTGGCCGTTGTTTCCAAAACGAAATTGAACACATCACCAACTCATGTAACTCAGATTCCATGCAAAGGTTAATTGCGTTATGTCTATTGGTGTGACATAATCAACCAGTTTGACCTACATGTGTTCGCCTTCTTGGACGGTCTAGAACTCCACAAACTTAACGCGATTCTTCTCGGCAACATTGGCACGTGTCTTCCTTTCGACAATGACACCTGGGCACAGCTAATTATATTATCTTCCACGTTTTTGAACTATGGCTCACAGCTCATACGTATGCGCAAATGAATGGTCATGGACAAACACACTCGCTACACGACGGAACATGCAGCTGAAAAAGTGCATCTTACTCAGAACACATTTTAGAACGCTGACATGGCACTACTGTTGCCCATCGCATGGTGAAATGCGTGTATAGTGTACAATTTCTTCTCATTTTCTCAGCTTCTTTGTAAATACTCAAATATAGAGATACTATGTCCTGACAATATTGTCGATAGGGCATATTACTTTTGTAAGCTCTTCTGTAAAGGAGGTCAATAAATAAATAATAGGAGTTGTTCTGGTGACTTCACCCCCCCCCCCCCCCCCGCAAGAAACCCTTTATAGCTACACACATGGCACAGCGAACCAACGAATTAGCACATTTCTACATTAAAGCGACCCAATGCACTCGCAGTGGGGTAAATATGCAAATATAAAAGTATGTAAAACATCACCACTAAGAAGAACATTCATTATAGATAGTTCCACAAGAGCTAAGTTTCGCGTGATAAAACCATTGTTACCCAAACAAAAGTGTTACAGTGATTTGTCATCAAACGTCGCTCATCGTGTGGTAAGTTCAAATATGATTTTTAGAATATTTTTAAATGCGTTGACATTTCCAATATTTACCGTCAAGTTATGATGAAACAATCGTATTGGCCTCTATCTAATAAGCAGACGATAGATATTACATGTACAGAAGATTTAGTTGCTGGAATGATTTACATGATAATGGTTTCGATAATGGTTTCATGTGCGAAATCACGTTATTGGAGAATTGTTAATAAAAAACATTTGAACATTTATTTTTAAAGACATATTATGGACTTATTCGGGTGCATAAAACTGATAATTTAGTGTTCAGGCGCTATGCTAACTGGAGGAATGGAGCATTCTACTAACATCATCGAAATGTTCAAGCAAATAGACCGTAAAACTCCATAGAAAACATCGTCTGAACTACGTTCAATTGTAAATATTTACATCTCGATTCGGGACGCAACTACCGGCGATAAATTAACGAAAACGATTTCACCACCGCGAGTCGCTATATTTAATTAATATATGAAAATGATGGTGTGTCATGTCGATTTGGATATAATATTTGTAAAATGTAACTACTTTTTTTAGCAAGATTATTCTACATTTGTATTTGACCACCCTACCAAAGTGTTTCACATCACTTTAAATGTACTAGTTGGTGACAGTTGTTTTACATACTTTTATAAAATTTATCCTATTTCACATTGACACACTTCGATGCATTGGGTACCTTTAATGAATATATCATAATTATAGAAACTCGATCACTATTATTATGTAGATTGTTACTCACCTCTTTGAACGTTTGGAAAGTATGATCGTCCGTTGATCTCGATATTAAAGAATTATCCTCAGAATACGTCGCCATGTTTTGGAAAATATGACAACCCGTTAGCTATATAACTAACACATCCGCTAATCATGCATATGTACACTGCATGAGGACAACCCTGTTTGACGAGCCGGGTTCCGCACGTACACAGCGGTAATGTCTTCAAAAGTACACAAATTTGTCACACAACTGAATACTCGTATTTAGGGTGTACATAATTCGTTCGTATAATACCTGGTGATTTAGTTAGCCTGGGGGGCATGTTGGGAACATTAGCATGTTATCGGGACCTATATGTGTTGCTCATCGGAGTGTAAAGAACAAGTGCACTTATTTACTTTTTACGTCTGTTTGTCTTTTCTTCAACGCCAAGACTTCTTTTGTACTATTCAATTCATACAAGGAATCGGGTGTTATTTTGTTTCCTATCTGAAGGCGCCTACATTGTTCCTGTTCATGTATTCCGTTTGCAACTTTGTTCAATGATATTGTCAAGAAATCAACGTGACGTCCAGATTAAGATTACATTATATAGTCACATGTATATTATTTACAATTTAAAGACACAAATACATGGGTATCCTGTTCACACACTTATATTGGCATGCACTCGTACATGCAATGGCGCTGTTTTGAAATCGAATCATGTGACGTTGCGCGCGAGTTCAAATTGTTTCCATATTCATATTGTATGAATGCAACTTTCAACTCGCTATCGGAATATTGTTTAAAATAGGCGATAAATCAGGGGGGGGGGGGGTCAGGAAAACAATTACGGATGTGTTTTTCAGTTTTGGGGACCCACCACCCCGGGAGCGTAAGTTTTTTCCACCCAGGTCTGGGACACCCACCCGGGACCGTCAGTTTTTTTCACCCAGGTCTGGGACACCCACCCCCAAAATTGATGAAAATCTTGTAAATTCTACTAAATAATGTGTTGTTGGCAGGGTAAGGGTCTTTCATTGTGTCTGCGCCGGAATTGAGAGAACGCTGATCAAGTACACCCACAAAAAATAAACAAACAAAGCACATGGCTGAAAAATATGCCAACAAAACCAGTGACAAAACCTTTAAAACCCCAAATAGTTATGGTTTTAAAGGTAAAATACCCACTTTAACAGGATAGTTGTGTCCCTTGTTAGCAATAGGTTAAAATATGTGCATGTGTACAGCTGTATTATGAGTGTATTATGCATAAATGTCAACCCATGTATAAACAAACACTAGCATGATTCATGAATGTCCAGGTATTGACTATTATTTTATTTATTTCTACAATTTGTGTACATAGAATTGTCGTAAAATTGATCTACAAATCTTGAAAACGGTAGTTTGTGGGTTAAATAAAATCGCCGTTGTAACCATTGCCTCGGGGCATGAATATGACACATCAGAAGCTTAATCATTCCTGCCGATGGTTATATCGCAAACATAATTGCAGCTCATTTGAGATCAGATTTGATTGTGACATAAATTACAATGAAGCGCGTTAATCAAACGACCAGATTGTGTGTTATTTGTGGATCATAATCATACACATCAGATACAGTATGTAAATGTTTGAGGAATTAAGTTCCCGGTGGGGGAGATAATTCTATATATTAATCGCGTTTCATCTTTGGCTTCAATTATTCGGCCTCACAAAATATTTCATCGAATTTATAGAAGACTTTTCTTAGGCGTGAAAATGAAGAGCATTCCTTGTTTGTATATTCCTGATATTATTAAAGTCAAGAGCGTTTGTCATACATAAATGTATGTAGATATCTGAACTTAAATTATTTGACATAATGGCACTGAAAAAAAACTATATAAATGGTTCATGTTCAGTTGGGTATCCTATAACCATGAGTTTTAACTTCATTGGTTCCTACCCAGTCTAGTTGATAACTAGTTGAAAGTAATGAAAATTAGGTCTGGTTTTAATAAGACTGGTTCCTACCAACATGCTAAATTCTGAGTACCAGAGTCGTCTGTATGGGGGCGCTGGTGTTAACCTATAAATAGTTACAGATTCTTTTGAAACTCAGAGTATGATTTTCCAACCAGTATTTAGAAGGAAATGTGTTGTTTCAAGACTTATTGTGGCATATTTTCATTCCAACTTACGGTGTTTCCTGTTGGAAACTTCCAACGTTTTTGGGAAGCTTTATATACCAGATGGAACGATTCAACTCAACGCAATGGAAATTCGTCAACTTGGGACATTTATCTGGTTCAAAAAGGCGCGTATTTGAATATTTCAATATGGAAACCCTCCCCAACAACGGTGACCAGCTAGCCATATCCCTATATACAGGTGAGTCAATAAGTATCATATCCTACACATATGTGGTGAGTTCAGAGATATTCGTGAACAGTAAATTCCAAAATACTATTGGTTATCTCCAACATATTATAAGACAAATTGTATGGCTTGATATCAATAACAATTATATCTCCCCTGAAACGAGTGAGTAACTTTCGAAATTAGCCTTCAGAAAGTTGCGGTATACACGGTGGGGAATCACGTCGCTTTGATTTGATGAGTTAACGGGGACATCCTTACATCTGGTTGGAATGTTCAGACACATTCGAACGTTATTTGTTTTTAAAAAGTTCTGAAAAAATAACAGAGACATGACTCATAAGCTCGGACTAGAAATACGAAAATGGATAATAAGACCAGGTATTCTCAATTCTCTCATAATCAAAAACACACTCGTTGCAAACGAGCCGCACCGTTACTGAGCTGGCGTTTATTGGAAACATGAAAACTGCATACCAGTGGGCACATGGCACATTTACGCGGAGAACAATTTTACCTGGTCTGCGACGACGGTCAGGAAGAACCTCCTTTTTTATAGCAGGAAACCTGTTTTCCGAAACCCAATCAAAGCCGCAGCTCAAATGTTCGGAAGTTCATCTGTACAAATATTATCCTATGCAATGAGTATAAATACATATTGTTATGACTTTACATGCAGAATCGATAGCCGTGTAACTTTCGTATATTTCATGATATAACATAATCTATTCGTTTACACATATGTTTGTACACTGAATTTGAATTAGGTTTGGAGTTTGGGTTTGGGATGATCTCCCCGGGAAGATTTGATACATGTATGACCGTTTGTATTATGTTCTTTATATACTATATTATAATTGTGTTCATATATACAATCTTCAGTAATGGAGGATAATTAAAGATATATATACTATCACCATGTTATTGACCACAGCTCATAACACAGCTCATAACACAGCTCATAATCCACTCATATATATTGGCCACTGCCTTAACGCTTATCGCTCATGTCTAATTGTTCACTACTAATTATGTCACGCACTGTGAATACCAGTCGACATAAATTTCGACTCAGTACGTATATCATATATATAAGTTTGTTTTCAGTGCCATTATGTCAAATAATATCTCTCTCTATCTCTCTCTCTCTCGTCCGCTCTCGCTTCTCCTCTATTATTCTCTCTCGCGCTCTCTCTCGATCTCTCACTACTGATCTCGGTTATACGTCCGGTGTATATACATATGTAACAACAATTACCAACCTCCAGCGGGCTAATTGAATGATGTCTACAACAGTCAGTTGGAATATAGTGATAGGCTCTGTTCTAACCAAACCACACACAGAACACAGTTCCACCACTGCTCCATTAGCAATTCCACTGCGAATAAAACTGGCCCCAAGCGTTCGCATTGATTCTATTGAGCACAGCTCGTTGCTACTTGGTCGATTCGTGTGGCACATGGGAACATCGATGTAAGAAACAGAACTCGATTTTACCTACGCTGTATCGATACAACACCGCCTTATACCGGATGCATATGAAATCCGGCGTTATAGTGCATGCCCAGGTAGAGTTATTTCTCGTGTATCACAAAGTGCATTATTCAACAACTTTTCTATATTTTGGAAAATATGTCTCAGAATATTAGAATTATATTACTGTAAACACAAAAGCGCCTATACACATTTACGAAAAAAATGTGTGTCAAAAATGCCGCCGCTATGAAATCATTAGCCATATATTTGAAAACATCGATCAAGGAATAAAGTAAAAACCCTCTTGATCGTGTAAATACATTGTACTATATATATATTCACCGAATATCCCTGCGCCACACCACAAGTATATCTCAAACTCAGTGATGACTAATTTCCGACCTCTGATTTTTTATATCAAATTAAAAACTCCAAGGAAGATTTGTGTCCCTTTGCTACTCTAGCAGAGTTCAGTCCCCTGCACGGGACTTACCGCTGCCAGCACTAACACATAATGTGAAGAAATCGCACATTTATTTATTTGAGTCGTTTGTAGGTTACAATTCATTCTGCATTATTCTGAGAAACTGAACTGGCCATAATCATTTGAAAATTGTCTTGATCAAGCCAGAATGAATTGTAACTGACAAAACACTTCAACAAAATGTTAGAGATTTAATTAAGAAAATACACATATCGGCAGGGTCAGACATAGCGTATAGAATCACTAAACTAAATGGTTTCCCATAGGCGACAGTGTTAACGTTTCGGCCAAATTCACTGAATTGAAGCCTACGGGCCACTCCAGTGACTACATGGCTATCCCACAAATTTGATCTGGAAAAATCCAGTACTACAGCAGCCAGCTAAATAAATTTCCCACCCACAAAAATCCACTCCCCTCATTAATTCACCAGTTTAAATTATTTAGATATGATCACACGGTGTAATCAATCGGAAGATGTTTCGGTCCAACGCGGATGTTTTTGACAGACAACGAAGGTGCGACGTGTTTTTGATCATTTTCATGCGTTGATTCTGGAGTGGACATGCTCTAGACAGCACAGGAAGAGAATGGAAAGGTATATTTGCATTATTCCTCGATTGCCAAGTGTGGGGACCATTTCCACACACGTGTAAAGTATTAGGGGGTGTAGGAGGTGCACACTATACATATTTTTGGGCTGTACAAAACAGGTATCACCGACAGCAAAATCCGTCCAGTTGACGAAACATACAGTTATTTCAATTAAATTGGCACCAGCCGGTCAATATGTTTACTTATTAATGTAGCGGAATGTCTTGGCAACTACCGTTGCGAATTTCAGTTCATAATTTCCCGAAATGACCGATCGTAGGTATCAAATGTAAGGCATGGTGTAGAGAACATTGACAACGCGGATGTGTCGGGAGTGACAACACGGGTACGACGTGCAGAGGAATTTGGGCTGAGTTCCTGGAATCGCGCTGTTGTCATTTTTAGACACTTTAAAGCGCTCCGGAAGTAGCCACGCGTATTCAACCGCGCAACATGGCTCCTGTGACATTTGTACGCAATAAACGATATCACTGAGTCTTATTTTTCGCGCACTGAGCGAAAAATAGTAATACTCCTGAGTGTATACCATAACAACAGGGAACCTAGAGGACTGTACATGTATATGAGTTACATATTATATTATGGAAGTTTGGACTGAATAGACGACTATTTTTATACATGAGGGCGTGATATGCAATCTTAAGAAACCACGATTAAGTAATATTACTCTGTTTAATCGTGTGCGTATTAGGTGGATAGTTTCGCATCATGCAACGGCTCGTGCATGAGATAAACACACAATTTCAGTCGATATTTAATGCTCGTTATGGCATAGTGTGGCCAGAGCAGGCACAATTTGACTAACAACAACGCGCAAGAACACTATTTGTTGTAAGATATTGAAAACTTTCCGTGAACAAATTTCAATATTACATAGTATCATGCCTGAACTCGTGAAGCGTGCCTCACTCTACAGTTTATTTAAGAAATGAATGTCGTGGTAGTGTGTGTTAATTGGTGATACGACGATGTGGTGGTTCGGGGTACACTTCGCGGTTTACACTAAATGTACCCAGAACCACCACATCGTCGTATATCCCAATAACGCACACTACCACGACATTCATATCTTATATTTATATAACGTTTTGATTATTTATTCCCATAAATTATCTGAGTGAATTAGTTTTTATTTTCCAAAAGATGGCCAAGAATATGAGATTAGCCCACTTATCACATATATTCAGCCCAATATAAGATTTCAGAACATGTCGCGGTGATATCGTAATGATAGAAATCACTGTCTTCCGATGTAATTCGGCTGAACTTTGAAAAACTCGCCCAATTATTCTGACCGCGTGGAATACATTGATCAGTTGAGATTACATAATCAGAGTGTCACTTCCTGTTTGTGTTACACATCATAATACAACATGGTCTCTGTATTATGAGGACATAAAACAAGTTGACCAAGTGTCAGTTGACCAATCACATGACAGTATTTAGTGTATCGCAGGCGGGCTATGTAAATATTATGGGATAAAAATAGTTTCGTTTAACCTTTAATACATTTTTAATCAATTACGATGCAATCCAAATCCAATAATATTTGATAGCCTATAGTCAGCTAGCTTGCAATATGACACAGCAATAGTGACAGGAGCCATGGTGCACGGTTGAATACGCGTGGCTACTTCCGGAGCGCATTAAATTGTCTAAAAATGACAACAACGTGAATCCAGGAATTCAACCCAAATTCCTCTGCACGTCGCACCCGTGTTGTCACTCCAGACACATCCGCGTTGTCAATGTTCTCTACACAATGCCTTACATTTGATACCTACGATCGGTCATTTCGGGAAATTATGAACTGAAATTCGCAATGGTAGTTGCCAAGACATTCCGCCATATTAATAAGTGAACATATTGACCGGCTGGTGCCAATTTAATTGAAATAACTGCATGTTTCGTCACCTGGACGGATTTTTCTGTCGGGTAACCTGTTTTGTACAGCCCATAAATATATAGTGTGCACCTCCTACACCCCTAATACTTTACACGTGTGTGGAAATGGTCCCCACACTGGGCAATCGAGGAATAATGCAAATATACCTTTCCATTCTCTTCCTGTGCGTCTAGGGCATGTCCACTCCAGAATCAACGCATGAAAATGACAAAAAAACACGTCGCACATTCGTTGTCTGTCAAAAACATCCGCGTTGGACCGAAACATCTTCCGATTGATTACACCGTGTGATGATGTACAAATCAGAAAACACGATGTCATCCATTAATAACGTGTCACATCTATCGGGTGAAGGTCATTCTTCAGTTACCTTCACCTTTAGCTTTTTAGCTTGGTTAGACAACCACAAACAGGTACAGAATGTAAGCTTTTCTTACATTGTTTTGTTACAGACTTTTGTCAGTTATATTTCATTTTTGCTTTATTGTGAGATATCCAATTCGAACTTTGCCGGAACATGTACAATCAAACTAGTAAAACAATGTCCGAAATAGTAACCCAAAAATAGTCTACCAACTAGCCAAATCCCCCAGATCACCCCAACTAGTAGAACATGTACTTTTTTGGTGTACACGTGTTGAAATAGCTTGAATTAACTAGATTTGTCAGAAGTTAGGCAAGAAAACGACATGCATGACTCACGAATTTCCACATTCAAAAATAGACATACATGCAGCACATGATGGCAGTGGTCTGGCCAGTGTGTTGAAGGGACAGAACTATACCTGGCTGTTAAATCAAAGTTTACTGTCAGTGTTGGCTCCCAAGGCATTGAAGCGTCCACGCAGTGCCCATGTTATGGGGTGTGTATACATGCAGGTATATATAGCGTCGGGGTTGTTCATGCTGTGGTGGGGTGAAGGAGAAGATAACTCGATCTATTCGACCATCCCGGGCGCTTCGCGCCCAACCACTATCCTCTCATGCTGTGGTTGAAATAGAAGGCTATGGTCTTCATGTCAGATGAGGGTTAGGATTACAGAGATTAATTTCATTGAGACGAGAACTTTCAACTACGTTAGAGAGATCATTAACCATAATTCAACACGGTTCCTACCAATTACCGGGTTCCTCCCGCCGAGAATTCAATTTCTTAATTTCCAAAAAGGGCGCTCAGATGTAGAACTAATGAAATTTATACAGCGAATTCCCATTTGTCGCGACACAAACTTGAATAATCTGAGTGTGTTTTTTTAGAAAAATGTCATCCGCATTAGAAATTTAAATGCGAACGGAGGAAAGTTCAATTTGCGTGTTTTCCCGTGCGTTATGAATCTAATAAGGCAAGGCAATTGTATCAATTCAACTCGGCAAGAATGAAGTCGTTGCCATCGGAAGGATTTCGTCGTGGCATATTTGGTTAGAATCTCGGCGCTGTTGCGTAATTGCATTTTATTGCCAATAAGCGCAGTGTAGCATACTGCCCAGTGCATTCTTGAAAGAGGAATTTAAAATGCAAACCTGCAGGTCTGTGTTCAAATTCAATTAACTCTCTTTTATTCTAAATGGATTATCCCATGCACCCAGTTATAACCCTATACGTTGGAATGATCAATCATTCATTTTGGGGATGTTTAGGTAATATAAGCATACGACAGACTGGTGACATATACTATACAAGTGATAAAGGATTCATATTCGTTGGCGAGGAATGTTCAGATAATAAGTTCAGTAAATATTTGTTGAATTTATTATCTGAATATTTCCTAGGGGAACTACTCGTCAATGGGTAGTATTTACTATATAAGAAAGGGTTGAAACCCTTTGTATCAAAGTTTAAAAAAACTTTCAGTTAAGAATAACGGTTCTTCTGAATGGTTTTCCTTATTATGGCGGCATATGTTACTGACTTCCAGCCAAGCCTGATAGAAATGTTACCACATATATATGTCATCTTGCGCTGCGTAATGCAGATGATATTTAGCCGTATAGGAGCCACCATCGGCGATTTCGGTAACACAAAATGCAGCATCGTATATTTGTATCCACGTCCAGAACAAGCTCATATATTTTTCGATGACACCCTACCTCATTTAAAGTCTTGAACACACCACGCACTTAACCGATATGATCTCTATATTAAAGCGATGTGAAACACTCCGGTAGAGTGATCAAATAGAAATGGAGAATAATCTTACACAAAGTAGTATTTTTTACAAATATTATATCCAAATTGACAACATACACCGTCATTCTTTTATATTAATTAAATACAGTGACTCTCGGTGGCGAAATCGTTTTCGTTAGCTTATCGCAGATACATGAAGTAGCGTCCCGAATCGAGAAGTAAATATTTACAATTGTGCGTAGTTCAGACGATGATTTCTATGGAGTGATAAGGTCGATTTGCTTGATATTTTCGGCGATGTTACTAGAATGTTATATTCATCCAGTTAGCATAGCGCCTGAATACTAAGTTATTAGTTTCACGCACCCGAATAAGTACATAATATGTCTTTAGCCGAGGGTACGAACGAATGATAGTTCTATCAAGTAGTACTTAAAGGCCCACTTAATTTTCGAATGCTCAGATAACATTATACACAACATATTCCATATCATATACCATTTGGAAGAGGGACAACAAAAATATATTCCACCAGAATACGGCACAGCTGTGGCATATAGGAGTGTCCACCAAGTGATAGAGATTCTCAGATTCATTCCAAGATTTCCCTGTTGTCAACCCAAAATGCATCATAATTCAATCTAAGAGATAGAGTTATTCCCCTTCTATTGAAAATAATAGACTTTCCAGTACAGTCCGGATCAAAATTAAGCAAACAACACACCTCCGTACCTCGACAAAAACAACATGTTCCCATGCAGTTTATTCGACCAGATTGTTTTGGACCTTCCTCTTTCAAAATGTATATAATTCGGATTATTGTATATAATGTGATCTGGTAATTTGAAAATTAAGTGGGCCTTTAATTCATATGGGTGGCTTGGGTCACGAAAGAATGTGTCGCTTTACAAATACGAAAGGCGAATTTTCTATGTTTTGATGACCCTCTACCCTAAGTCTTGAAGTTAAACACATCGCGAACTGAGAGGATTACTATCAATACTAACGAAGGGTGTGGGGGAAAGCGTAGTAAAATCAAAAATCGCTATGTTTATGGATGAGTTGGTTCCCGAAAGCCTTTGGCACTTTATAGAAAGCGGATGGCAAACAATAAAAGCAAATTTTCACTGTTTGAGTGACCCCTAACCCATTTAAACTCTTAAACACGCCACACTCTATGCTCTCAATGTTAACAGAGCGTGTGAACGAAGAGTAGTGCTATCAGGGAGTATACAATGGGTGGTTAGCTTTCCGATATCCTAGGGCACTTTACAAAAGCCAACGGCAAATACGAAAGATGAATTTTCTATGTTTTGAGCCCCAACCCCAGACCCTATACCCCATTTGAAGTATTTAACACCACGTGTATGCTCTCAATATTACAGAGGGTGTGGAGAAATGGTAGTTATATCAGGAAATACACATATTTTATGGATGGGCTGGTTCCCGAATCCCCGTGAAACTTTACAAAAAGCGGCTGGCCAACGAGAAAGGCAAATATTCTCACTGTTTTAGGGGGATCCATAACCAATGTAAACTCTTGAACTGTGTGTGAACGGCTGGTAGTGATATCGGAGAATATATTATTTATATAGGTAGTTTGGTTCCCTAAATCCTGGTGAACTTTACAAAAAAGCTGCTGGCAAATACGAAAGGCGAATGTTCTATGTGTTGGGGACACCCTGCCCCACGTGAAGTCTTAAAACACATTACGAACTGAAAGAATATACTCTCATTGTTAACTCATGATGTAGACAAAGAAGAGATATGGATGGGTTGGTTCCCGAAAACCTGGGAGACTTTATAAAAAGCGGCTGGCAATTGAGAAAGGCTAATTTTCAATGTGTTTTTTTTAGTTTTGACCCCTCTACCCTATTGAACTCACCAAGAGGTGAAGGGATATGCCATCAATATCAACTGAGGTTGTGGCCGAAATGCTATTCTATCAGAAACGATACAATATTTGTGGATATGGTGGTTCCGGAAAGAATGTGGCAACTTTCAAAAAGCGGATGACAAACGATAAAGGCGATTATTTACTGTTATGGTGGATCCCTACCCATGCAAACTCTTGACGTTGAACCCATCGCGAACCAAATGGATATGCTCTCAATATCAACCGATGTTGTGAATAAATGCCTATTATGTCAGAGGGGATTTCCGGGCACGTATGCCTGTGTGGGTGGGTGGTCGATGGAACCAATGAGTTAGGCTTAAAACACATCTATATGGCAGTATTAACATAAATGACAAATTCCATGATGATCAGACAAACAGTATAGCATGTAGCCCATGCTAATGGATTGAATTTTTGAAATCCAAGATGGCCGCTGGCAGCCATGGTTTTTTATTGGCCGAATGACCCCAAAATGACTCGTTCCTATTTACATGTCAATGTTAACATCCATGACTAATAGTATGCCAGAAATTCATATACAGCTGTTTACAGTGAATTTTCCCCCGCAAATCTCTGTTTTAGTGTTAAAAGGGGGTGGGTGTCCAAAAATGGTCCGAAAAAACTGCCGAAAACGGAAAAAAAGTTGGACGCGGGGGTGGTTGGGTCCCAAGAAGGGTCGAAAGTAAAAAATTAGCATATGTGCCTGAAATTCTTTTCCGACCCCCCCCCCCCCCTGATTATATCAGGAAATATCCAATTGATATAGATGGATTGGTTCCAGACAGCCAAGAACCGTTTACAAAAATCGGCTGTCATAAACAATGCGATTTTTCATCACTGTTGTATTATTTTACATACCACAAGCTGGAGCGATATACTCTCAATATTAACTGAGATTATGGACGACAACGGGTAGTTGTATCAGGAAGTACACAATTAATATATGGATTGGAAATATTAACTGAAAGGGTGACTAAACGTTAGTTTTTATCAGGATATTTACAATATTAATGGATGTAATGGCTCTAGAAAGGCTGGGGCATGTACATGCATATTCAGTTTATGTTATGGCATGACGAATGTAACTTAAACGGTCTGACCTCTTAAATGTCAGCACCATTAAAGTCTATAATTATCCAACTATAGGCTTTGTTTGTTTGGAAGTGAAACATTAGTCCAAAAAAAATTCACATCTAACATTTACATCTGTTGCTTCGGACAAATCATTTGATAACCGTAAAAACTGTGTCCATGTATGTTTGGGATTGTAGCCTCCTTTCCACGACTAAACAGCTATCACACCTGACGACCATAAAGCTCGATATGTATATTGTCGTCCATACAGAAAATAACGAATGGATTGTTTTCAGTGTGACTAAAAGTTGTGTTTTATACCCCAACTGTTCGTAGAAAAATAGGGAGTATACCACAGGAGCTGGAATTTGGTCAAAACCCCTCTTTTATTGGCGGAACCACCACCCGGGACCAAAGGTCACGGAAGGAACGAAACAGGAAATGGTTGCCACCTATTTTGAACTCAACTGTATTCCTACAAAAAATATATTTTCACTAAAAACTTTTGGTACCTCTTACACCTTAGATGCCAATCTACAACATTCCATAGGTATATTTTTCCAGTTCTTCGAAAACCTCACTTTATTTCGGTAATGTATTGTAAATTCACCAACGAACACAAATCTGCGACACCTACATCACGCGTTCTAGAATCTGAGTAGCGGAACTGGTACCAAAATATGCGGAAACTTTAAAACTATGATCCGGAGACGGATAGCATGAAAGTACCGTTTATAATTTCGAACATAGCTGCTGATTACATGTTTATTACATGACCGTACCGATGCACTGATCATCATGAACTTTTTGATGGATGATAACATTGGCGTCTAGATGGGAACGAATTATTTTGGGCTCACTTGCATAAAAACATGGCCACTGGCAGCCATCGTGGATTTAAGTGATAATACTAGATAAATCTGAATCAATTACACAGCCTAGAGCCTGTGTCGATGCTCCTATATCATCACGAAATTGTTCATCGATCATGACATTGATATATAGACGACACCGAGTCATTTTGGGCTTATTTGCATGAAAAAAATGGCCGCCAACAGCCATCTTGGATTTCAAAATTGCATCATTTAGCACGGTGGGCAAGAGGTCGCAGTGTTGGTCCGATCATAATTAAATTTGTCACGGAGGTTGACATTGACATATAGATGGGAACGAGTCATTTTGCTGTGAATTCTCAAAGAAACATGGCCGCCGTCGGATTTCAGCGACAACACCGCATATATAATTAAATCAATAACACTGTCTAGAGCCTAGGCCTATGTCGATGAACCGATCATCGTTAAATTGTTCATGGGTCATGACATTGGTATCAAAATGAGAACGAATCATTGCTAGAGACTGTAACATTGGTGCGATCGTCGTGTAATTAGTCATAGAAACATGGCCGCCGTCGGATTTCAGCCACTCGTTTCATCGACCATGAAAGTTACGCCGATGGGGTCATTGTCACAAGACTCCGGTCAGTGACGGTCACATTCGTAGCCAGTGTAGCCAGCTTATTTCACCGGCGATCACATTCGTAGTCAGCTTTTCTAATTCGTGGTTTATATTGCCCGAAATATGACGTCATCACGTTCGTGACTAAAATGTCGACGTCATGCTCCAAAACTGACTTCGTTTATCAACTTATATTGGAATATAATTCGAGCATTCCAACGACATTGATCCGAAACATCAGGTTATAAATGAACTTATATCAAAACTAAATTCAAGTTGTTTTCATCCATCAACTCAGAAAAATTAGATTAACCTGATCGTGTTCATTGAGGCTCGCCTGAATATGAAAAGCTGGCTACAAATGTGATCGCCATAGAAAAGCTGGCTACATTTGTGATCGATTAAAAAACCTGGCTACGAATGTGATCGGATCGCGGAGCCTTGTGACAGTGACCCCATCAGCGAAAGTTACATTAAGTAATGTTTTTAATATTTTTTTGGTATTTTTGATTTTGAGAAAAACAATGCCGATGGTGGCTAGCTGTCTTCAATTTAAAAATTGAATTTCCAATTCATGAGCACAGGCTATATAATCATATGCATAAAGCCATTCTTTGAGAGTTTTGGTGCTGATTCGTTACGACACACGAGTCACGAGTGACGTATACTATTTATAGATCCTGGTACCGGTACAGTTGACAATACTTATAGTTGCTTATTAAATAAAATTTATGTTAGCGAGTTTATCACTAACTCAAATTTATAAACTAGTTACCAGTTTGTATTATATACAACTTGCAAACGCACAAATAAAACGTATACTGTGAAGAATACGCAGGTTAATTTTGTGCTCTTACATTAAAGAATCTTATTACATTTTGTTACTGTATTTGGCATATTAATGGCGAGTTTTTGTACCCTACATTGACAAATTTGAATTTCGCGAAACTAAACACTCGTTCTATATATGCATGGCCAATATCGTTACCTAACTCAAGAAAAATGTCTTCTCTCATCAACTAAGACATATATTTGTTCGTCAGAACTAGTAAAAAACAGCATTTGATGTGGAAATAATTAAGATATTCTGGCAACGAATCTGCACCAAAACGCACAAAGGAATCGCTTCATGCATAGGCATATATACCAGGCCTCCCCGTGAGTCTATATATCTTTTTCTTCTACTTCGTGATATTCGACCAGTAATCAGTTGGTTGATTACTATTACTATTATATGATGGATATTTTAGGCCTATACAACGGAGCGCGACACAAGCTCCTATGAGAGAGAGAGGGAGCTAGAGAGTTTTGGTCCATGTATGACCAATCATTGCAACCAGTAGCATTACAAAGTCAAGTAGTACATATAGGCCTACCTGTACATAACGAACATAAAACAAGAAGAAAAAAACAATACCAGGTGGTCGTGCCATAAATATAAATAAATTAAATATGAAATATATGTACAAATTACCATTCAGTCTAATGAAGAACAGCAGATACAGAAAAATACAGAAATTTTCAGGAAAATGCACAAAACATCAGGATTAGATCTTCAAAAACGAGCATAGTATGACGCAAACATAAACAGATTTAAGTTTTCTGGCGCCTAAGTTCGAAAACCGCACGCACTTTCAAATATGTTATAATTTCGCGGGCTTTAAATTTAGGTTTCGATTTTATTTCGTTCCGACTTTGTTATTCCGGAAAAATGGTTTTGTGCCATTTGTCATTCAGATTCCAGAACGGGTGATGTAGGTGTCGCAGATTTGTGTTCGTTGGTGAATTTACAATACATTACCGAAATAAAGTGAGGTTTTCGAAGAACTGGAAAAATATACCTATGGAATGTTGTAGATTGGCATCTAAGGTGTAAGAGGTACCAAAAGTTTTTAGTGAAAATATATTTTTTGTAGGAATACAGTTGAGTTCAAAATAGGTGGCAACAATTTTCTGTTTCGTTCCTTCCGTGACCTTTGGTCCCGGGTGGTGGTTCCGCCAATAAAAGAGTGGTTTTGACCAAATTCCAAGCTCCTGTGGTATACTTGACTGACTTTGACAGTCTGTCCGTCCGCCTGTCTATCTGTCCATATGTCTGTCCGTCTGGGCATATATCTCAGACATGCGTTATCCGATTAGAATGAAATTTGGAATCGAGGTTCACCACATTGACTGCTTCAACAAGAGGGGAAAAAGATGTTATTCGTTTTTTCCATCCTGTTCGGTTTTTCTTAAATTAAATACGGTACGGAAGTTCGCCATCATGACTGCTTTCAAAAGAGGGGCCAAGTACGTTGTTTACGTTTCCATTCTAGAGTTATCATTCTTTGTTCGTTTGGAAATCTGTGTGTATGGTCCGTCTGTGCAGATACGGTTAATTGGATCTCATTGAAATTTGGTATGGGTGGTCGCCGCCCAGAGTGCTTTCAAGAGATACGGTGTTTGAAAATTCCGTTCTAGAGTTATCCTTCATTGTTTATTTTAAATTAGGGTTCCGACCTGCCCATGTTTCAATTCGGCACCTTGGTTGAGCAAACAAGGAGCAACCTCTTTTTGGTTCAAGCTGGAGCTAGTTCTTGTGCACCGGCGTTTGTGATAAAATAATCTCAATGAGATTGCCAACCACACAAAAGACTCTTTGGATATTGTTAAGCAAATACAACTGACGCTCTGAGATATTCTTTTTGATAAAGAACTTCTCCGAGAGAGGCATACTGAGGGGATCATTTCCTTACGATCGATTACTTTTCTCCGAATCGATCCAGCCACTTTAACAGACGACTTTTGTAATATGAACCGTTTATACCACACCAGAGTAATTGATAATTGATCGAAGAAGGGAATTTACCTCTTTTATATGCGAAAATAGTTCTGGCTCCCTCCGACAGTCCGAAGCGCCGTCATATTCCAGGCAAATTTTGATTCCGTTCATCCTGAAGGATCGCAGCACGTGCTCTCAATCGCAGACAACCAATCTATAGAATGTCAACAGGCACTCCACGCGTGATGAGCAGTCGTCATAATTTCAACTCTTGAAGAATGTCAACAAACGCTCCATGTGTGACGAGCAGACGGCATAATGTTCAAATCTAGAAGAATGTCAACAAACGCTCCACGTGTGACGAGCAGACGGCATAATGTTCAAATTTAGAAGAATGTCAACAAACGTTCCACGTGGACGAGCAGACGGAGCAGTCCGCAGAATTTCAGCAAACTCTCCACGTCTGACGAACAATGGTTCGAATCCGGAAGAATGCAAACAAACTCTCGAGTTATGACGACAATGTCTCGAGAAAAGCGAGATAGTGTACACACCTCGGAGCTATCTCAGATGGGTAACATGCTCCATATTAGGGCATGAAATTATCGAATCCTGTGAATTCCATGGAACATACGGTACCGACGGTAGAATTTCCACTATAATTATGGCAGCTGGTCCCGTCGGGAACCGATGTATGCGGGATACTAATCAATGGCTCGTCTTTTACCAGCTCGGCGTGTTTGAAATCTAGAGTTGGCGTTAATCAAATTTCGATTACTGCGCAATTATTGCATGGGGCAATATTGGCTGGCGCGAATCATTGGCTTCTCAATAGTTAGGTATGCACCGCTCCGATCATTTCATCCGTGAGATGGAATTTGAATAATTGACCATGCATTATAAACAACTGCAGTGCTAATACACATGCACCCAATTGATTTGAGATTGAGACACGTGTATATACAGGTACGACAAAACGAGTTGCAAGACATGCATCGGTAAACACGTAGTAGTCATATACATATGGCAGTGGTATATCTGCTATTGGTATATATGAGTTGGTAAAAAAAACTATGACAGAATACCTCCATATATGATACACATGTATACACAGAGTACGCATATGTACATCCGTAGGAATTGTCTCAATTCAAAATATACCTCCCATGCATGAATTCATCGACGGGCATTATATTGATTGGCTTTAACAATTTTATAATTTCACCCATACCGAGCCCCATACAAACATGAGCAGACGACACTCTTCTATATGCTTCTATATATGTGTGGGGCTCCCTGTAGGGTAATGGATGTTTTTTTATTTTATGATCTAAAAATTGTAATAAACATTTATTTTAAAAAAATTATAAAAAATTGTTAGGCAAAAGCATTCTCTTATATATGCGAGGCGACGTATGGTCGACTCGCATATATAAGAGAATGCATTGGCACATGGTAAAAAAGAATAGCAACTAAGATTCGTCAATCATGGTCGTATTCTTGAACTTATTATCGTAACAATTCCTACCTTACTCGTATTTAAATTCGCGCAGTACTATTTTTCGCTCCGTTTTGAATTCGCACACTTTATATTCGCGCACCTATCTGCGCGGATTAAAAACTGACAAAACTATTTTCTTATAAGTGTTGGATCTGCATAAATCACTCTAGAATGTTTTTTCATCATGATGACAGATTCAATGCGTGATGGCATAGCTAACTCAGACCGCATGGTCACTGGGGGACGTTCTTTCAAGCACTTGCCATCTAGAATATGTGCATTGCTTACAAGCATTTCAACGTCGTCGATTTTAACATGTGTACGTCGCTTGGCATTGACTAATGGTTTTTAATTTTTTATATTGGTTGACCGAATGTAAACACATGCCTTATGCATTCATAGGCGTAATTGTCTATTCAGTGCCCAACGTTTCGTAATTTATGTAACTCATCAAAATAACTCTTTTGTTTACCGTGGTATATTTAAAATTCAGAGTCGTACTATTTTTCGCTCAGTTTTAAATTCGCGCACCGATGAGTGTGCGAAAAATAGTACAGCGCGAATTTAAATACGAGTAAGGTATATAAGGGAATCACTCATCAATGAGTATTTAGTATAGAAAGGGTACACGTCATACTTCCAATGACACATGCGGAGTATATTTTTCCTGTGTGTTGAGGTGCGTGTAGCCGCGAGTGGCCATTATATGTTACATCTATATGGCGTGCTAATTTGATAGAATCAGCATTTGGTAACATATTTGCTTTATTAACTCCATCATGAATTGACATGAAATTAGAGATGAATGAATAGGAAACATGTATACACTATTTACAACATAGTCATCGTCATCTTCAATGTGTCCTCATCACCATCATCATCATCATCATCATCAACATCATCATCATCATCATCCATTATCATAATCATTAACATCATCATCATAATCATTATAATCATAACCATCATCGTCTTCGTTGTCATCACCACCGTCGCCATTAGAAGTGTTATAAAAATCTTCGTCAGAACCCGCCATCAGAACGCGTTTACGTCACCGTCACCGGTTATCGTCATTATCATCGCAATTATCATCACTATCATGCACCAATCATCACCATCACCACCTTCATCCTCGTCGTCGTCGTAGTCACCGCTACCATCAACGTCTTCAACTATCATCAGCATGATCATCGTCGTCATAAACACACGTCGATAGGTTTGATAGCCATTGGAATTAACGGTTTACATTGCAGAGTACATGTTGGTGTTGGGTCACATTATATGACGGTTGTTCAATTAATGGCGGAAATAGACGCTCTTTTAAATTTTGTTTTGCACAGTAATTTTAGCTTTCTGTGTTTTGATTTCTTGTGCAGTTACATGGGCCTTATATTATACATACAGTCATTGAAAACATCCCTGTATTCTAAGCACATGGGCGGTCAAGGCGTGTATAATAATAATAATAACTAGAATGCACTCATAGAGATGCCAACGTGCGCAAAAATGTAATAACAAATAATTTTAAAAATAATTTCACTGTATTTTACTTAATTTATTTTATTTAATTTAATGTTAGCAAAAAAGACAATTATCATTTCTCATTTCATCACAGATAAAAGGCAAATTACTATATTAATCATTTAAGTAATTAAAACCAATTCCATGTTGCCGAAAGGATGGGACTTTAAAGGCACGTGAGGCCTTAGTTGTCGAAAATATTCATATTTGTTCCAATCACCGTAAACAGAAAAAACAGTAAAACGCATACAGTTTCGTTCATATATACCATGACCATCGCGTAAACAGCATGTTATCACAAAGACCTACTATATTGTACCTAAGCAAGAGCCTGATTGTGTTACAGAAGACAGCACAATGCTACTGGCTAATCACACACAAATGGCATAAACGCTCTTTATTAGTTCCATATCAGGAATTCACCCACAAAGAACGCTCTTTATGTTTACCATCATGATATAAACAAACATCAGAAAAGTAACTTTTATGCTTTTGTTTACATAACAATGGTCAACCATATGACAATAACATACTGTTTATGCGATATTTCTTATTTGTATACGGACAAAGTCTGTCTACATTTTGAAGTTCTTTCTTTTTGTGATGGTTTTTGACGGTTGAAAATATTTTCACAGGATACCCACCGCCAAGGCCAACCGTACCTTTAATATCGATTACATTTTTTCAGCGGCATATTTTCATTTTCATTTTCCGATAGTCAAAGTTGACCAAAGGAGCAATTATAAGAAATAATTAATACCATTTGTGTAAATATTGATAGCAGCCAATATGCAACAATAAATATCAATAATTAATCAATAATTAATCAATAACGATCATTTTATGTAATAATAAACCCTTCAAATGGCGTTTGTGTCAACAAATGCGTTTTGTTTTGTGTTACGTCATTCGTCGTATTTGACCCGGAACTCGGCTGAAGGTTAGGCTATTCAGCCTATTGCGTCGAATTACAAAATCGCGTTTTGAATGTCTCTCTTTTCCGCACGATAAAAAGAGGTCTTCGCACGAACCAAAAATGATAAAACTTCCCAATTATAAGTAAAAATACCCAAATGAAGGAGTCTATGTAGGTCCCGAAGGAGTCTATAGACTCTTTGATGTAGAGTTCTGATGGAGAAAATGTAGGTCGATCTATTTTTGACATAACTCTGACGTATTTTGAGAAAAAATCGAAATCGAGGCTCACTACGAGCATGCCAGTTTTAAATATAGAAACATAGCATCCCGACAAATGGCGATATCGGCGACAAACAAATAATCGAAAACAACACATAAAATAAACATAGCAAAAACGCGGCACAGTAAAAATGTCAGAACGCCACGAGGTTTTACGTCGTTTTTGGTGACGTCATGGAGTGAAACGGAGTAGAGTGACACCAACCTACGAATCTGTCTGATCGCCATACTGTTGCGCGAGCGCACGTAATAATAAATTAATGTATATCATTTATATAGCGCTTAATCCCTGGTGTAGCTCTAAGCGCTTATATTATTACCCCAGCTGTTTTTTATGAGTAATGCCGAGTCTCATGCCTGCTGCCATTTTACAGGCGCTTCACTAGAGCGGCTTACGGATACCCAACAACCAGGTACCT
The DNA here is from genome assembly GCA_032622095.1 of Siphonodentalium dalli. Taxonomy (NCBI): domain Eukaryota; kingdom Metazoa; phylum Mollusca; class Scaphopoda; order Gadilida; family Siphonodentaliidae; genus Siphonodentalium; species Siphonodentalium dalli. The sequence continues at coordinate 61,049,781 of CP136062.1, forward strand.
ATTTCTCGTCTAGGTACGACGAATCGAGCACAGTACAAGTGACCTTGGCCACGGGTCACAACCTGGTGCGAGATTGGAAACAGCGTGTGGCTATATATATAGCACATACACCGCTCAATCCGGCCAAGCCACTGTTGTGGACACGATATTCCACCGACGGACGTGAACTCACTCCGGTGCATTAACACCATTACAAGTCCGATACTCTAACCACTGGGCTACCACTATCAACTAATACGGACGACAGATCGCCCATATATGTGACCCGCCATAATCAAATCCAGTCATAAGTCGGGATTTTTGTTTACCCTGTGCCAATGCATTCTCTTATATATGCGAGTCTACCATAGGTCGCCTCGCATATATAAGAGAATGCATTGGCCTAACAATGTTTTATCATGTTTTTTAAATAAATGTTTCTTACATTTTTTAGGACATAAAATAAAAAACATCCATTACCCTGCAGGGAGCCCCACACATTTATAGAAGCATATAGAAGAGAGTCGTCTGCTCATGTTTGTCTGGGGCTCTGTATGGGTGAAATTTATAAAATTGTTAAAGAATACAAAAACAAATGATTAAAATTGTAAAAAATTGTTAGGCCAATGCATTCTCTTATATATGCGAGGCGACCTATGGTCGACTCGCATATATAAGAGAATGCATTGGCACAGGGTAAAACAAATCCCGACCTACGACTGGATTTGATATGGCGGGTCATATATGGTCCAATCAAAATACGAGACAAACCTAAGGCCCGTTCCAAACGACGGATTTTTGTCGACTCGAATCTAATTGTATTAAATCCGTCGGTGATGCGTCTGCGGTCGATTTTGTTACAGACGGACGCATCTTTGTCGCGTCGAATCTAATACATCGGTCGATTTATTTAAAGGTGGATTCCCGGTTACCGTCAAAAAATGGTCACGCGTAGATATAGAGGCCTATATATACCGGTATATGTTATACATATATATACTAAAATACAGTATAAATTAGGCATATATTTATATATGCGCAACCGCAGTGCGAATATATGTGATCATGTATATGAGGATGTATATAGTACATACAGATATATAATATACTATAATAGGCGCTACAAATAAATGTTATATATCGTGCAACCAATTACCATATATGTGTATACCATGCATGTAAATACCGGTATACAATAATTGTTATAAATCAGAGACTATACCACCCCTACCCCTTATAATAAGGAATACCGGAATATATTAATTATTATAAATCATAGGCTACCACCCTATATCCTTTATAATAAGGAATACCGGTATATATGAATAATTATAAATCATAGGCTACTATCCCTACCCCTCATACTAAGTAATACCGGTATGTATAAATTATTATAAATCATAGGCTACCACTCTGTCCCTTATAATAAGTAATACCGGAATATATGAATTATTATAAATAAGAGGTTACCACCCAATTACCCCTCATAACAAGTAATGTCGGTATATATGAATTATTATAAATCAGTGGTACCACCCCTACCCCTTATAATAAGTAATAACGGTGTATATTAATTATTATACATCAGAGACTACCACCCCTATATCCCTTACAATACGGAATATCGGTCTATATGAATTATTATAAATCAGTTGCTACAACCCATATCCCTTATACCGGTATATATTAATTATTATAAATCATTGATACTATATCCATTATAAGATGTGCGTCAGTGACATGCCATGTTCGTTGGAAAATCAAACTACCATAATAATTACAAATTTCACAATGTTACCTAAGCAATTCTTATAGATACATCTTTCTTTATAACAAAGAGAGTGTGCGACAAATGACGTCATGTGGGTATTTCCGCAGATAAGGGGAATTCCCTCATTATTATACCATATGGTATCATATCATTATCATATCATTTGCATTCGTTTTTCGGCAACTTTCGGCTCTTCTCGTCACATGTATTAGTTTCGAGTCGACAAAAATCCGTCGTTTGATACCAAAACGGATTTCAGACGCATCACCGACGAAGATTCGTCTGAATTGGACGGAGATTCGTCTGTGGTGCGTCTGACATGGATCTAATTGTTTCAAACGTCGCATTTTAGACGCATTTAATACAATTGTGGGTCTGGTATTAGATTCGAGTCGACAAAAATCCGTCGTTTGGAACGGGCCTTACCTAGACAGAATTGAAATTATGTTCATGGTGTGCGGGGACCTTCCCCACACCACATATTAAAAATCGTCTGCGAGATCTGCATGCAAAATATGAAAACTGACATCGTTTATCACAATACCCTTCTGAGTTTTCGGTGGATTATGTTTGGGGGGGTTGGGTTAAATAAAACGCACCAACATGACGTATGATTGGAATATGGGGCCATATCATATATCAAAATGATCCGAATTAATTGCTAATTGTGTCGTGATAGGGCATGAATTTTACTATATCGGTCGCATGGGAAAAAAGGTCACAGAGTACAAAAACATTCCATAGTATGGTCATGATACGCGAAATGATGGGTTAAGACGGAAGAAATTGGTAAGAAAAAGATTATTTTGTCAAAAGACGCTGGAGAGTCTTCAGTATAACTTATCTAAAAATCCGCTTTGAGCATACTGTATTATCCAAGATGGCGTCCAATATGGTTTCTATAAAACATCAGTTGATATATTGTGGTATATGAATTGCGCAGTTATACCAGTTTGTGTGAAATTAGAGTACGGCATCGAATAAAATGACACGGACAGAAATTAATACATTCGCGGCATTGAAATGGCTGTCAAAATGGTCGCAACGTGAAGCTATGCCACGACGAATGTAACATATTGTATAACCACCTAGGAGTGAAAATAGGTATTTTTATAGACAAGTTTCATGTTAAATAACATTAAAGGTACACTGATCATTAAAACTGATCCATCTGAAGGATTTGGTATTCACTGCAACGCAAGTCAAATCCAACGATTTACGTCTTTAAAAGTTCGGATTTTCTGCTTAGAATACACCCAACAGTCGGGGCAAAAATTACAATTTCGGGCATACAGCTCACGAACTAATGTTCCGACACACAGTGCATGGTAGTTTCAATCGGCACGATGATTATTTACTGAATGTAACACAGAAACTGAAGTGCATACCCTTGCAGTATAACTACTGGTGACATTTCCAAAATTTTCAACACTCGATCTCGTGATAATATACCATGTACGTATGTCGCAATGCTTATTATACTGTATAGAAACACACATGTTTACAATAGAGTATCACCACATCCCACCAGATCAAAGAGAAGGTACATCGTACAATTTATTTAAGACTAAGTTTCGTGCTTCTACCAAAATGGTAAACAATTTTGTTCAAATTACTGCAGTCGGCAATTTACAACTGGCACATGCTACCCCACGCAATGCACAATGTTCGTTCTCAATATTTTCTTGTTTGAAAATATCTTTCCAATACCACCATGTACTTGCACTGAATATCAGGTGATCAACGTTCGAAGTTATTAGTTCTGCATTGGCCGTTCACCCAATGTTGCTATTTATGGTTTTCAATGAAGCATATATGTGTTACATTAGGGTAAACGCGGTTATGCGTTTGATGAATCCTAGTACCGTTCGGGTATATGTGGCCTTGGTGAATATAATGATAAAAATGATAAAACTTCCCAATTATAAGTAAAAATACCCAAATGAAGGAGTCTATGTAGGTCCCGAAGGAGTCTATAGACTCTTTGATGTAGAGTTCTGATGGAGAAAATGTAGGTCGATCTATTTTTGACATAACTCTGACGTATTTTGAGAAAAAATCGAAATCGAGGCTCACTACGAGCATGCCAGTTTTAAATATAGAAACATAGAATCCCGACAAATGGCGATATCGGCGACAAACAAATAATCGAAAACAACACATAAAATAAACATAGCAAAAACGCGGCACAGTAAAAATGTCAGAACGCCACGAGGTTTTACGTCGTTTTTGGTGACGTCATGGAGTGAAACGGAGTAGAGTGACACCAACCTACGAATCTGTCTGATCGCCATACTGTTGCGCGAGCGCACGTAATAATAAATTAATGTATATCATTTATATAGCGCTTAATCCCTGGTGTAGCTCTAAGCGCTTATATTATTACCCCAGCTGTTTTTTATGAGTAATGCCGAGTCTCATGCCTGCTGCCATTTTACAGGCGCTTCACTAGAGCGGCTTACGGATACCCAACAACCAGGTACCTATTTCTCGTCTAGGTACGACGAATCGAGCACAGTACAAGTGACCTTGGCCACGGGTCACAACCTGGTGCGAGATTGGAAACAGCGTGTGGCTATATATATAGCACATACACCGCTCAATCCGGCCAAGCCACTGTTGTGGACACGATATTCCACCGACGGACGTGAACTCACTCCGGTGCATTAACACCATTACAAGTCCGATACTCTAACCACTGGGCTACCACTATCAACTAATACGGACGACAGATCGCCCATATATGTGACCCGCCATAATCAAATCCAGTCATAAGTCGGGATTTTTGTTTACCCTGTGCCAATGCATTCTCTTATATATGCGAGTCTACCATAGGTCGCCTCGCATATATAAGAGAATGCATTGGCCTAACAATGTTTTATCATGTTTTTTAAATAAATGTTTCTTACATTTTTTAGGACATAAAATAAAAAACATCCATTACCCTGCAGGGAGCCCCACACATTTATAGAAGCATATAGAAGAGAGTCGTCTGCTCATGTTTGTCTTGGGCTCTGTATGGGTGAAATTATAAAATTGTTAAAGAATACAAAAACAAATGATTAAAATTGTAAAAAATTGTTAGGCCAAAGCATTCTCTTATATATGCGAGGCGACCTATGGTCGACTCGCATATATAAGAGAATGCATTGGCACAGGGTAAAACAAATCCCGACTTACGACTGGATTTGATATGGCGGGTCATATATGGTCCAATCAAAATACGAGACAAACCTAAGGCCCGTTCCAAACGACGGATTTTTGTCGACTCGAATCTAATTGTATTAGATCCGTCGGTGATGCGTCTGCGGTAGATTTTGTTACAGACGGACGCATCTTTGTTGCGTCGAATCTAATACATCGGTCGATTTATTTAAAGGTGGATTCCCGGTTACCGTCAAAAAATTGTCACGCGTAGATATAGAGGCCTATATATACCGGTATATGTTATACATATATATACTAAAATACAGTATAAATTAGGCATATATTTATATATGCGCAACCGCAGTGCGAATATATGTGATCATGTATATGAGGATGTATATAGTACATACAGATATATAATATACTATAATAGGCGCTACAAATAAATGTTATATATCGTGCAACCAATTACCATATATGTGTATACCATGCATGTAAATACCGGTATACAATAATTGTTATAAATCAGAGACTATACCACCCCTACCCCTTATAATAAGGAATACCGGAATATATTGATTATTATAAATCATAGGCTACCACCCTATATCCTTTATAATAAGGAATACCGGTATATATGAATAATTATAAATCATAGGCTACTATCCCTACCCCTCATACTAAGTAATACCGGTATGTATAAATTATTATAAATCATAGGCTACCACTCTGTCCCTTATAATAAGTAATACCGGAATATATGAATTATTATAAATAAGAGGTTACCACCCAATTACCCCTCATAACAAGTAATGTCGGTATATATGAATTATTATAAATCAGTGGTACCACCCCTACCCCTTATAATAAGTAATACCGGTGTATATTAATTATTATACATCAGAGACTACCACCCCTATATCCCTTACAATAAGGAATATCGGTCTATATGAATTATTATAAATCAGTTGCTACAACCCATATCCCTTATACCGGTATATATTAATTATTATAAATCATTGATACTATATCCATTATAAGATGTGCGTCAGTGACATGCCATGTTCGTTGGGAAATCAAACTACCATAATAATTACAAATTTCACAATGTTACCTAAGCAATTCTTATAGATATATCTTTCTTTATAACAAAGAGAGTGTGCGACAAATGACGTCATGTGGGTATTTCCGCAGATAAGGAGAATTCCCTCATTATTATACCATTATCATATCATTATCATATCATTTGCATTCGTTTTTCGGCAACTTTCGGCTCTTCTCGTCACATGTATTAGATTCGAGTCGACAAAAATCCGTCGTTTGATACCAAAACGGATTTCAGACGCATCACCGACGAAGATTCGTCTGAATTTGACGGAGATTCGTCTGTGGTGCGTCTGACATGGATCTAATTGTTTCAAACGTCGCATTTTAGACGCATTTAATACAATTGTGGGTCTGGTATTAGATTCGAGTCGACAAAAATCCGTCGTTTGGAACGGGCCTTACCTAGACAGAATTGAAATTATGTTCATGGTGTGCGGGGACCTTCCCCACACCACATATTAAAAATCGTCTGCGAGATCTGCATGCAAAATATGAAAACTGACATCGTTTATCACAATACCCTTCTGAGTTTTCGGTGGATTATGTTTGGGCGGTTGGGTTAAATAAAACGCACCAACATGACGTATGATTGGAATATGGGGCCATATCATATATCAAAATGATCCGAATTAATTGCTAATTGTGTCGTGATAGGGCATGAATTTTACTATATCGGTCGCATGGGAAAAAAGGTCACAGAGTACAAAAACATTCCATAGTATGGTCATGATACGCGAAATGATGGGTTAAGACGGAAGAAATTGGTAAGAAAAAGATTATTTTGTCAAAAGACGCTGGAGAGTCTTCAGTATAACTTATCTAAAAATCCGCTTTGAGCATACTGTATTATCCAAGATGGCGTCCAATATGGTTTCTATAAAACATCAGTTGATATATTGTGGTATATGAATTGCGCAGTTATACCAGTGTGTGTGAAATTAGAGTACGGCATCGAATAAAATGACACGGACAGAAATTAATACATTCGCGGCATTGAAATGGCTGTCAAAATGGTCGCAACGTGAAGCTATGCCACGACGAATGTAACATATTGTATAACCACCTAGGAGTGAAAATAGGTATTTTTATAGACAAGTTTCATGTTAAATAACATTAAAGGTACACTGATCATTAAAACTGATCCATCTGAAGGATTTAGTATTCACTGCAACGCAAGTCAAATCCAACGATTTACGTCTTTAAAAGTTCGGATTTTCTGCTTAGAATACACCCAACAGTCGGGGCAAAAATTACAATTTCGGGCATACAGCTCACGAACTAATGTTCCGACACACAGTGCATGGTAGTTTCAATCGGCACGATGATTATTTACTGAATGTAACACAGAAACTGAAGTGCATACCCTTGCAGTATAACTACTGGTGACATTTCCGGAATTTTCAACACTCGATCTCGTGATAATATACCATGTACGTATGTCGCAATGCTTATTATACTGTATAGAAACACACATGTTTACAATAGAGTATCACCACATCCCACCAGATCAAAGAGAAGGTACATCGTACAATTTATTTAAGACTAAGTTTCGTGCTTCTACCAAAATGGTAAACAATTTTGTTCAAATTACTGCAGTCGGCAATTTACAACTGGCACATGCTACCCCACGCAATGCACAATGTTCGTTCTCAATATTTTCTTGTTTGAAAATATCTTTCCAATACCACCATGTACTTGCACTGAATATCAGGTGATCAACGTTCGAAGTTATTATTTCTGCATTGGCCGTTCACCCAATGTTGCTATTTATGGTTTTCAATGAAGCATATATGTGTTACATTAGGGTAAACGCGGTTATGCGTTTGATGAATCCTAGTACCGTTCGGATATATGTGGCCTTGGTGAATATAACCAAATATTATATCTAGCTATAAACACAGAGTACGTATAGGCAATTTTGGTCAAGTTTATAACTTATTGAAGATAATATATGGAACTGATTTGTGTTTTTGATAAATTGCGTTCATAGTTAACCACCATGCATTTTGGTGATAACAGCGAAATATGCCTATTCTTTACTTGATCGGAGGCAACAATGACTACTGTGTTGAGATATGGGCAATAGTATCTACAAATTTTACCCAGTAGTCTGTGACTTTATCTCATATTGTTCTAAAACAGTGGACTTTGAAAGGTTTTATGTTGTAGATATAAAAATAAATGATGACCGGTCATATTCGTGATACTGATCTGAGCACATATATTTCTTCTTCTAGAAAAGGGTCACAGAATCAGTACATCGCAACTAAACCACATGTAACTGTTTAATTACACACATATCATCCGACTGAAGATAAAAAGTGCATATAAAACAGCGTTATTATTCCGTTTCTGGGCGCCCAAAAGTCCAGATTTAACCGTTGAATGAGACACTGCTTTCACTTGCTCTCTCGATAGATACATTAGAGAGAATTCACATATCTCTGATCAAAAGTTTCTCTTATACTCTGTAGTCTTCCTCGCATAATGCCAGCGTTTGTTCACTCTTATATGAATATTTATTAAATTTTGCCCTAAATTTAAATTTTATTCGATTTTGTACATTTTGGACGACATTTTTATTTTGTGCGCAATAATAATTTTGCATGACTGGTGATCCATGTGGCAAGAGTAATCATTTGCGGCAATAAATACGCCGATACCTAACCCTACACAATAACGATCATTGCTGAATTTTCCGATGCCGGGTACCCCCAGAATATGCTCGGTTATGAAACGTCGCGCACAGATCTCGATGGGGATTTTTGATATATTGATCGGAATTGTGTACGGATTCGAAAAACGATAAAACAAATTTTGTACAAATTGTGTCTAGGTCAAACCCTATATATGTTGACTGGACTATTAACGCTACATGAAGATACATCGGCCATATCTTGTCGTTACAAACGAACGAACGAGTTTTTCTTGTGTATATATGTGACCCGCCATATAAAATCCAGTCGTAAGTCGGGATTTTTTACCCTGTGCCAATGCATTCTCTTATATATGCGAGTCGACCATAGGTCGCCTCGCATATATAAGAGAATGCATTGGCCTAACAATTTTTTATCATTTTTTTAAAATAAATATTTCTTAAAATTTATAGGACATAAAATAAAAAACATCCATTACCCTGCAGGGAGCCCCACACATATATAGAAGCATATAGAAGAGTGTCGTCTGCTCATGTTTGTCTGGGGATCTGTATGGGTGAAATTATAAAATTGTTAAAGAATACAAGAATAAATTATTAAAATTGTAAAAAATTGTTAGGCCAATGCATTCTCTTATATATGCGAGGCGACCCATGGTCGTCTCGCATATATAAGAGAATGCATTAAACAGGGTAAAAAAAATCCCGACTTACGACTGGATTTGATATGGCGGGTCACATATATCTCCTGGATACACATGTATATGATGCATCTGCATCAGCTTGGCACGCTCTCCGCTGGAGTAAACAGGTAAAGGGTCGATAGCGCTCTTCTGTGATTCCCGCTGGGGAATGTTCTATCGGCCAAATACCATTGATAAAATGACACAGAACTGTAGCCCCGGCCTGTCTTCATTAAACGACAATATGATGAACGGACAATATAACTGAAATCCATTCGAACAACCACTTGCTAATCTGGATCGCTTGAACATATACGGACCAACGCGGACAATATGCCCGAGACATATACGCTAACAACAACTTGTAAATCTGGATCGCTTGAACATATACGGACCAACGCGGACAATATACCCGAGACATATACGCTAACAACAACTTGTTAATCTGAATTGCTCCAACATACGGTGACGATCTGATTGAATTCCCCTATCAATCTTAAGCACTCAGAATGATTAGAAACCGGGAGTCAATATTCACATTGCGTGTAAGGGGTCGCGTCAAACATCGGCGGCGCTGACCCCTAATTAATCGACGGAAAATGATACAAACGTATGATTGACCCTAATCAATCTTATATATAGGCTGCTGAATGTTACGACTTTGTGGGTACTACTTCCACTGATGAATGTATACCATATGTTTGACGAGCTTTGGTATTCGCTATAACCCTTTACCCAACAAACCGGCCAAAAACGCCTATATAAAGCTTCAACAGCCTAAATTATTTTCGGTCTGTCTCAATAACACCATACAAATATGGATATCATTGGAACCGGTTCGTTGACCGCATTGTGATGGTTACAGTTATGCCCTGTGCCAATGCATTCTCTTATATATGCGAGTCGACCATATGTCGCCTCGCATATATAAGAGAATACATTGGCCTAAATAATTCCTTTTTAACACTTTTTACCATTTTTTCTTACATTCTTTAACAATTTTTTAATTTTTTCTTACATTTTAAAACAATTTTTATAATATTTTTCTACATTCTTTGACAATTTTTTCATTTTTAATATGTGTTAAGCCAATGCATTCTCGTATATATGCGAGGCGACCTATGGTCGACTCGCATATATAAGAGAATGCATTGGCACAGGGCCGTTCTGTTGGGTAAAGGGTTAAGAGGTTGTTATCTAGGAGATGTACTCCCAACTCCAAGAACAATATAATGTCCTACTTGTATTTGTCTTCGGTAAGTCAATTTGCAGATTGAAGCTGATTGAAGATGAAAATTCCAGGTCCCAACCGACTGACATATCAAATGTTCTTGCCCACACAACTAACCGCACGTGCAGAGAAAAAATACAACATCAAATTCCAAAATTGACGATATAATAACCATATTCAGATAAGTCCAAAAACTTATCTTAAAGGTACTCAATCCGATCAGAGGGTCCTATATTACTATTTCTTTGGCTTTGGGGGTAAATCATATTTGATTCGAGTCGAGGAATCCACCCATCAAAGCTCAGAGTGATTAGATATCGATATTTGAACTCTATTAATTTTCGGAGAAGTAGCCCACAAGTTGGCAGAACCACGTGATCAAAACGGACAAATTGCGGGTGTAAGATGGATAACTCTAAAATCAAGTGGTTATTATTGTTAATAGTAAGCACTTGATTTTAGAGTTATCCATCTTACACCCGCAATTTGTCCGTTTTGATCACGTGTTTCTGCCAACTTGTGGGCTACGTCTCCGAAAATTAATAGATTTCAAAAATCGATATCTATATTCTCACTTAAATCGTTTATTCCATATAACTTAATATTGACACACCTATCGAACGAGACCACTACATGTACTTAAGTTGATGTGCGACAAAAACAAATTTAAACGCTTACTGTGAACCTAAAAGTTTCTGAATTACATCGAACTAATATGAAGCACACTCACATTGTGAGTTCGGTCACATGATATCCGGAGACGATGCATATAATATACTAGCTCGTTGTCGAATCCCCTCCATGTCATATATGTTTATTATATTGTAATTACTTTGTCATGAATTGATTGGATTAAATACTGCATGTTTACATTTATTTCCAAAAAAACTCTTCCTCAAAAACCTCACAAATCATCGTGCATTAGAAATGAAGTACAAAGATTTACCTATTGACGGGAGCTTCGCTGGTGCAGCATTAAAGATCCTTACCAATGTCTTCTCGTATATATGCGAGTCTCCCATTGGGAGCCTCGCATATATAAGAGAATGCACTGGCTTACAAGCAAATATTGTTTGCCAATGTATTCTCTTAGATATGTGAGGCTCCCTGTGGGAGTTAGAATTATGAGAAGTAACTCTAACGCGAACCACAAATAAATACCTACCGTGAACTAACGCTATATATATAGTCCATTTCGTCTACCCATTCACGTTACAATCACGTGGGTAGGGGATTCGTGAAAATGAACTCAACTGATTACGACAGAACATTCCACTCATGAAGCTGGAGGCGGGGCGCATGACTGGACGCCATCAAATCGCTCCAAGACACACATTTATTGTCCTGCGAGATGAAACGCCCTCTGTCGGGTGATTTGTTTTCCGTGTTTACGATCCTCGGATCGCCAGATAATCAGACAAAGCTAATTGAATTTCAAGTTAACGGAATTCCGTAACGCCAGTTACGAATAAATAACTAAGAAGTTCACATTTAAGTGTCTCGTGTCTAAAGCTTCTTTCACAGACATGTGGCTGACGCATGCGACCAACGCATGCGACTATCTGGTTATAGGCGCAACGTTTCAAAACATACATGTACATATCTCACTGGGGTTACAGCTGATGCAGTTAAACGCAACCGATTTAAACACTTTTTGAAATCGGATTCGTTTAACTGCGTCAGCCGCAACCCCAGTGATATAATTATGTATGGTTTGAAATGTTGCGCCTAACCCGATAGCCGCATGTATTGACATGCATGCATTGGCCACATGCGTCAGCCGCATAACTGTGAAAGCAGCTTGAGGCTCTGTCGCTTTACATGAGCGAATCAAACGGTTGATACTGATAGAGTCATGGAGAATATAATCAAAATTATTGCAAATTTCATTGTTTTAATGAATTCGAATGTAGATTGGGTGCGTTTTGTTGAAGGATATAGGCCTGTGGCATTTGGACACATTTTTTGAACCGTGAAGATTAACGGTTCACAATAAATGTGATCCAACACGACATACCACTCAATAACACACACTCAAACTGCATTCATTTCTTAAATTTATATAGCTTTTGACTTATTAATTTCCATAAATTCAGCCAATTCCTTGTTCTGAAATCTACCTGCAGTTTGGATACTATACCATGCACACTATGTGTTAGCCCAATATTCTACCCGTGAAATATCGGTCGATTAGTTTATGGCCGGCCACTTAGAAAAAAAACACGCCCAATTATCCTATCGACTACTTTTAGTCATCTAGGCCAACAAGATGTGACGTCGGTTCGTGTTAAGATGTTTTATTGACATATGAAACTCATGACCCAATAGGCAGTTGAACAATTGCCGTATAGGATTGATTGTAGCACAGGCTATGGAAATATATCAACATAACAAGCAATTTCATGTCAAAGTATATTATATACATATATATTATTATGTGGTGAATGACCGACGTTGTGATTACGAATTTTCTTTACTTCCCGTCTCTGTGTGGGTTATATTGTCCGGAACACACATGCACGCCCGTTATGAAGTCCCTTATAATATACGGCAATAATATCAGGGACATAAAGGCGGCTTTGCACCCACCCACCCCCTGCCAATGGCTAATATTGCCAAAATGTTCTCCAGTTGGAAATGTCTTGCCCACCACAACATTAGTAGACATTTCCCACAAAAAGTAGTAGTCTGATTTTCCAAAAATTGTTTAGTGCTAAATTTCTTGTACATGTATATTTGGTCCAAAAATCCAATAATTTTGTCGATTTTTTGGACTGAAATTGCCATCAGTTAGACTACTTCCCTATGTTAGTTTGGAAATTTCCAACAGTCAGAAAGCTTGAGGTATCAGTTTGAAAATTCCAACCCAAGGTGGGTGCAAACTGGTATTTCCTGGAATTTTTGGTCTAGATCAAGTTGGAAATTCTAAGTATGGCGCCCCAACAACTTTGTGTCATAAACGTTGCGTACATGCCTTTTATTCGAATCGTGAATACGTGTTAAATTGGGCACCATCCAGTGAACTATAGTTAACAGTGGTATGAATCTTCTGTACCTTTTTAAATCACCCGAATACAGCGTACAAGAACATGGGGTGTGACATCCCCATAACCGTGGCTACATATATATAGCGCTAGAGATGTTGGTATACCGTGGGGCGTATTGCCAGATAAAGCGTTGCTGTGGTTTTGTCTATTTTGGAGTTTATTGTCGTTTCAGCTGGTTTCAGTCGCTATGTCTTATAACGACGTAAGTTTTTGAGGAAAATCCGTCCATGGAGTTAAAGGTACTCAATCAGATTCCATGGTCCCCATAACATCAGATTCCAACAACATGAACAACAACAACATTTTTTGAAATACCGTTTCAGTAATCAGAATCGAGTAATTGCCCAAAAATAATGCTAACCACAGTCAAATATAGTATAAAATTGCCCAAAACCTGTTATTTATCAACATTTTGTTCAACGAAATTTTGCCGGTTTGTCAAATATCTGACAAAAAGCGACTTCATTTTACAGTTATCCATCTTCATCGCAATTTGGTCCGAGACCGTCTTCTGATCAACTGTTTACTGGGCCACTTAAAATTATCGGTAGTGAAAAACAGATTTCAAACATCGATATCTGATCACTCTGAGCTTTGATGGGTGGGTTCCTCGATTTGAATCAAATATTGTTAACCCCCGAAACCAAGGAAATAGTAATTTGCGAGCGTTAATTAGGATTATGCATCTTTAATTTCATCGAGAAATTACTTCACTGCAAATGTTAACCACCTAGCCCCGGAAAGGGGTCCTACTAAAACCCGACCGCACCCGACCGCACCCGACCGGACCGACCCCAGGGGTCCGAGCGAGATGGGGTTTGCACTATCGTGTAGAATGGACCCGAATGTACCAACGTTCCAATCCCCAAGTCGATAGCTTGAGCGGACATGGCACTGTTAACCCCTGACTTGCGGTCGTTTCCGCCAGGTACGGGAAATCCAAAAAGGCACCGATCGCTCCTCCCCTGACTGCCTGCCTACGGAAATGGACATTATATCGTGAAGTGAATACCCATATGCATCAACGGGCGATCGGACAAGTCGCTAGCTGCAGCGGAAGTGAATAAATTAACCCATACGCTTCTGCCGAATTCGCTATAAATGTACGCAAAAACGCCGAAATTAACACCCGTCGACCGGACCGCCCCTAGGGGTCCGAGCGAGATGGTGTCTGCACTATCGTGTAGAATCGATCCGAGTGTACCAATGTACCAATCTCCAAGTCGATAGCTCGAGCAGACACGGCACTGTTAACCCCTAACATGCGGCCGTTTCCGCCAGGTACGGGAAATCCAAAAAGGCGCCGACCGCATGCACCTCCCCTGACTGCCTGACCGAGGAAATGGACATTATATCATGAAGGAAATACCCATATGCATGCATGGGCGGTCTGATAAGTCGCTAGCTGCAGCGGAAGTAAATAAATGAGCCCATACGCTGCTGTCGAATTAGCTATGAATGTACGCAAAAACGCTAATATTAACGCCGCCGACCGGACAGCCACCAGGGGTCATAGCGAGATGGGGTTTGCACTATCGTGTAGAATGGATCCGAATATACCAAAGTTCCAACCCCCAAGTCGATAGCGGATACGGCACTGTTAACCCCAACTGCAATATGACACTTTTCAACAATCTATTTAGGTGATAAATCTTTAGTAGGAAAAAGGTTTTCGTGTAAATTGTGCCTGGGAAGCGTGTCCGTATGTGGGGGGGGGGGGGGGGGTCCAGATGATTTTTTTTCGCACAGACAACCGTTATCTACAACATAAAGATGTTAAAGAATAAACGGGCAAAGTGTTTCCTGTTCATCCAAGATTGACGTTGAAAATTGTCAACATTCGGACCATAAACCTGGATTTCGTTTCCATTGTTTAACGGAAATTACTTTTGGAGCTATATTGATTCACCCAATCTCAGAAATCGAAAAATAATGATAATGCGCGATAAGAAGGTGTACGAGATCATCGAGGAAATTACCGAGAGAAATATCAATGTTTCGGAGGGATATCCCACAGGTCCCTGTCACAATACACCCAAACCACTCAAAGACATATATGTATTTGGGTGGTTGGGGTCTATTGTGCCAGGGGTCTGTGGGATATCACGCGAGAAAATATGCGTTCTTATCATAATAAAGCCTGCTTCCATGTGCTAACTTTGAACATATCTCAACATAAGTGTTTCTATGTTTGTGAAACACCATGCTTCTCGTGCATTATAATTTGTCGATTTTGTCATTATACATTTGCCTCTGTTTGCGTTTGGACATATCACTGACACTTCGATGTTGTAATCAACTTCAATTTTAATAACCAACAAACATTCTGTTAGATATAGATACATGTAGGCAAAGAATCAGTTTCAAGTTTCCTTCCAACAGTCATGTTTTTCATCTAAAATAAATTACACACACACTGTATAACTGCGGCCTATAGATGTGTCGGCGGGTGTTAATTTCGGCGTTTTTGCGTACATTTATAGCGAATTCGGCAGCAGCGTATGGGTTAATTTATTCACTTCCGCTGCAGCTAGCGACTTGTCCGATCGCGCATGGATGAATAGCCGTATTTCCTTCATGATATAATGTACATTTCCGTGTTCAGGCAGTCAGGGGAGGTGCGGTCGGTGCCTTTTTGGATCTCCCGTACTTGGCGGAAACGACCGCAAGTCAGGGGTTAACAGTGCCGTGTCCGCTCGAGCTATCGACTTTGGGATTGGAACTTTGGTACATTAGGGTCCATTCTACACGATAGTGCAAACCCCATCTCGCTCGGACCCCTGGGGGCGGTCCGGTCGGCGGGTGTTAATTTCTGCGGTTTTGCGTACATTTATAGCGAATTCGGCAGCAGCGTATGGGTTAATATATTCACTTCCGCTGCAGTTAGCGACTTGTCCGATCGCGCATGGATGAATAGCCGTATTTCCTTCATGATATAATGTCCATTTCCGTGGTCAGGCAGTCAGGGGTGGTGCGGTCGGCGCCTTTTTGGATTTTCCGTACCTGGCGGAAACGACCGCAAGTCAGGGGTTAACAGTGCCGTATCCGCTCAAGCTATCGACTTGGGGATTGGAACTTTGGTACATTCGGGTCCATTCTACACGATAGTGCAAACCCCATCTCGCTCGGACCCCTGGGGCGGTCCGGTCGGGTGCGGTCGTGTCCGGTCGGGTGCGGTCGGGTGCGGTCGGGTGCGGTCGGGTTTTAGTAGGACCGCCGGAAAGCAACTTACAAACTTGCCAAAATACATGTATCATGCAGATTATCGTTCCTATATATGAGTGAACCATAAATCACCGCTTATCGGGTTTCGAACCAGCTTCGTCATTGCTGTGTGGCACTTTACCAATTGAGCCACCGACAGCCTGCAGCCCATGTCGTATGATGGAGATTCATGACCACTGAGCTGGCACGAGGATCAATTCTTCTGGAATCAATTACAATTAATTAGACTGCATGCATTGAGCCTGTGATTGGGTGTAATCGATTATGCTATTAGCGCCCCTTGTTATCCGGTATTTGTCGACAATTTTTACTTTTATAATCACCTCCGTTCATCTCACGCGAAAATTTAATGGTATGAATGAACAACGGTACGAATAATGATCAGAGAAAGATAACGACCACCCACCGGTGCGAAATGGTCACGTGCACCAAGCTATCCTATATATGTTCGCACAAGAATGAGTAAATTTGAGGTATATAGACAGATTGTGTGCAATATTGGTTTGTATGTATGTATGCTTTAATAAACTCAATCGTGAGTTAACACGCATTAGAGTTGGCAAACATATTTACACTATTTACACTATTTTCCACATATTAAACTGACATGGCTCATTCGAGCTTCCAAATTTTGTCTACGTAATTTGGAAGGAGGTATACGATAGGTTGACAAATTCGAATTATTGGTATATCGGCCAGGGGGGGAGTCGGAAAAAATTTGCAGGCACGTGTGCTGATTTTTGACTTTCGACCCTTGTGTTGGGACCCACCAACCCAATTTTGTTTCCGTTTTCGGCAGTTTTTACCGACCATTTTTGTACACCCACCCCCCTTTTAACACTAAAACAGAGATTTGCGGGGGAAAGTTACTGTAAACAGCTGTATATGAATTTATGTGCATACTATTAGTCATGGATGTTAACATTGACATGTAAATAGGAACAAGTAATTTTGGGGTCATTCGGTCAATAAAAAACATGGCTGCCAGCTGCCATCTTGGATTTCAAAATTCAATCCATTAGCATGGGCTACAGGCTATACTGTTTGTCTGATCATCATGAAATTTGTCATTTATGTTAATATTGACATATAGATGTGTATTAAGCCAAACTCATTGCAAAAACAGTAAAAAAATATATTTTTGAGTTGCGGAAAAATTTATTTGTTGGTCCTATCGAGCACCCACCCACCCCGGCATGTACGTGCCCGGGAACTTTTTTTCACCCCCCTGTATCGGCTTCATATGCTCTGAAAACACTATACACATAACACTCTCATCTGTTCCATGCCGTGCACATGCATGGCTGCTGTTTGTTTGGGACCACAAACACAGTGTTCAAAGTTATATTTTGATGACTTCAATGCATCTTCCTGGGATATATAATGACCATAGAAAGGTAGTTGATGCAGTTCACACTGGGTATATCGACCTATTTCGATAGTGGGGAAAATTCAAAGCGAATATTAGTAAGTGTATATTGGAGCACAAACCGCCATGTATATAGCTAGATCACTAGAATCCACATATATAACATAATAACACTCAACGTAACACAGAATAAAGTAACACTTTAAGTTGGTGTACTTTTTTAGAGGTTTAACAGACTTAATAAATCTTATAAAACATGCACTGGCATAAAAAATAAATGACGTGAGAGGGCAGCTTATGAAGAGCAGTTCTTGGCCGATTTTCAAGCTTAATCTGAGTTGCTATTCCTATTGCAGCATGGTCATATTGATAATAAAGGATAATTTGTTCACACATATGAGGCAATGAACACATAATACCGAGTCAGTGGATCCGCCCACACTGATACCTATGAATTAGGAGTTCACGTCTCCAATTAGACCGTAGTAACTATGACTATGATTATTTATTCATAACCCATTCATATAGTATATACAATTATCTATACAATGTAATATTATAACATGCAATGAGCTACCGGGGACAGCATAACCCAGATAGTTGTCTCCCTGCCACCCCCGTAGTACAGTGTTCATTCTGTACTATATAGTCATTGACGAGTAGTTATCCATCATGGAATGTTCAGATAATAAGTTAAACAAGTTTGTTGAATTTATTAGCTGAACAATTCCCTCCAATGAATATGAATCATGCTGCTCTTGTATTATCTGTTTTTTCTGTCTGTCGTCTGCTTTTATTACTTGAACACCCCTCTAACGAGTAATAGGCTGATCCATTGTATACTTTCGTAACTGAATGGGAGAAACCATTCAGTATGAACAGGGTTAACCCTTTCAGTGCCAAGTCCGATTTTTGTATCAACCCATATTTCCTTGATCATTTTTCAAATTTATTGATTATAATCTTAGAGCTCTTTCCATCAATGTATCACATTATTATAATCAATAAATTTGAAAAATGATCAAGGAAATATGGGTTGATACAAAAATCGGACTTGGCACTGAAAGGGTTAATTGCCGTAGCATACCCTTTCAATCAGTCATTAAGGCATGTACGCAAGGATAATTCACTTGTAATGTCAAAAACACGAAGAACAGTGAAAGAAAGAAGTGATTTATTCTACCGAGGCATGATGTTTTATTAAATCAAATTACATGAGGCATGATGTTTTATTAAATCAAATTACATGAGGCATGATGTTTCATTTAATCAAATTACATGAGGCATGATGTTTTATTAAATCAAATTACATGAGGCATGATGTTTCATTTAATCAAATTACATGAGGCATGATGTTTTATTAAATCAAATTACATGAGGCATGATATTTTATTAAATCAAATTACATGAGGCATGATGTTTTATTAAATCAAATTACATGAGGCATGATGTTTCATTTAATCAAATGACATGAGGCATGATGTTTTATTAAATCAAATTACATGAGGCATGATGTTTTATTTAATCAAATTACATGAGGCATGATGTTTTATTAAATCAAATTACATGAGGCATGATGTTTTATTAAATCAAATTACATGAGGCATGATGTTTTATTAAATCAAATTACATGAGGCATGATGTTTTATTAAATCAAATTACATGAGGCATGATGTTTTATTAAAACAAATTACATGAGGCATGATGTTTCATTAAATCAAATTACATGAGGCATGATGTTTTATTAAATCAAATTACATGAGGCATGATGTTTTATTAAATCAAATTACATGAGGCATGATGTTTTATTAAATCAAATTACATGAGGCATGATGTTTTATTTAATCAAATTACATGAGGCATGATGTATTATTTAATCAAATTACATGAGGCATGATGTTTTATTAAATCAAATTACATGAGGCATGATGTTTTATTAAATCAAATTACATGAGGCATGATGTTTCATTTAATCAAATTACATGAGGCATGATGTTTTATTAAATCAAATTACATGAGGCATGATGTTTTATTTAATCAAATTACATGAGGCATGATGTTTTATTAAATCAAATTACATGAGGCATGATGTTTTATTTAATCAAATTACATGAGGCATGATGTTTAATTAAATCAAATTACATGAGGCATGATGTTTTATTAAATCAAATTACATGAGGCATGATGTTTTATTAAATCAAATTACATGAGGCATGATGTTTCATTAAATCAAATTACATGAGGCATGATGTTTTATTTCATCAAATTACATGAGGCATGATGTTTCATGAAATCAAATTACATGAGGCATGATGTTTTATTAAATCAAATTTCACGATAGCATTGACTTGGTACAACATAACGTTAAACATTCACTGAGCCAATAATACCAAAACAAAGTCATGACCACGTTAATTTCTAACTTACATCTCAGTCTCAGAAAAATATAATTAAAACTGATATAAATTTGTCATGTATAAGACAGATTTTTAATTACATACTATACTTATGCCCTGGTGAAGTCGTAAAGACAGGGCCATGCCTCAAAATAGCGCTGATGTTCCCCCACAGCTGGAAATTGGAAATGTTTGAGTCTACATACTTGTATATAAAGCTTACAAGACATCTTTTGTTAAAGATGCATAATCCGAATTAACGCTCGAAAATTACTATTTCCTTGGCTTCGGGGTTGGGGGGGGGTAAAAATATTTGATTCGAGTCGAGGAACCCACCCATCAAAGCTCAGAGTGATCAGATATCGATATTTGAAATCTATTATTTTTCACCACCAATAATTTTAAATGGCCCAGTAAACAGTTGACGAGAGGACGGTCTCGGACCAAATTGCGAATGAAGATGGATAACTCTAAAATCAAGTGTGCTTTGTTGTGTCAGATATTCGACAAACCGGCAAAATTTCGTTGAACAAAATGTTGATAAATAACATGTTTTGGGTAATTTTACACTATAGTTGACTATGGTTGGCATTGTTTTTTTAGGGCAATTACTCGATTCTGATAACTGAAGAGGCATTTCAAAAAATGTTGTTGGAATCTGATGATATGGGAACCATCGAATCGGTTTGAGTACCTTTAACTACAGATATTGTTGGATTTGAAATGGAGATCATACATACCTCAGAATTAGGTTAAATGTTTCAGAACCGAAAAAAATATTAACTAACTTAAATGAAACTAGTTAAATCCTTATGAAAATCACAAACACAGAAAGGGTAATATTATGATCTAGTAAACACACCTGTATTTTAGTAGAAATATATTCACTTTGATGGAGAAATTTTTCTTTCTTTTGAAAGTGTCCAAAATTTCTTTTAATGGTATCTTTCACCGCGAATAAACCAATACAGTAATTCCCTAAATAATCGACTCCTTAACCACTGCAGAATTATGGGTAACTTTTCAGGATTTAGTCGGAAATATGGCTTGTTGCCATTCACCGGAAACCTCTCACTGAGAGCATTCCGGTGAATGGCAACAAGCCATATTTCCGACTAAATCCTGAAAAGTTACCCTGAATAATCACCTCCTTAACCACAGCAGAATTATGGGTAACTTTTCAAGATTTAGTCTGAAATATTGCTTGTTGCCATTCATCGGAAAGCTCTAACTGAGAGCATTCCGATGAATGGCAACAAAAGCCATATTTCCGACTATATCCTGTAAAAGTTACCCATAATTCTGCTGTTGTTAAGGAGTCGAATATTTAGGGCATTACAATACTTGCACCTGATCAGTGATCTAGCTTTCAGTGAATCCAAAAGTTTGAAGACTTGACTTCAATACTGAAAGATTTAGTATCTGAAAAAAATGCCATTGACCATCAAAGTCGAATTAGCCAACCTTAACTTCTGTTTCTTTATTTGGATGCAACCACGAATGTTGGATACCTCCTCATCACATTATTCTGGGACCGTGGGACTGTACTACCAAACACAATTCTTGTAATATGAAGGTTCGTTTGTGAAAACTGAATTTCTATCAGTGTATTTCTGTCATTGTGTTTAGCGATTCGGCATTATTATGTCGATAACTCTTAATTTATAACATGCAACGCCGAAAATGTATTATATGATCATTTCGACGGGCCATCAATTTACTGGGGTACGTTTGAATGGGAAACTCTTTGCATGCATTGGGGGAGAACGGAGGGCCTGAAGTTTCCATCGTTTGATGCTAACAGTGTTGTACTCAATTTCCATAGTCCCGCGATTTACAGGAAGTCGCCAACTACATTAAGTCATCAAGATTTATGGTACTCGATACCTTCAAATCACGGTATTTGCAACTTTGTAGTATATCGCAATGGCGACGGCATTCACATGAACTGATATACGAGATAGATGGCACAATAGGAGCTGTGGTATACGCTGCTGAATCGTATGAAAAAGTGTAATGTTAAGCATGACGAAGCATTACTTTTCTCAAGTATTCTCAAGTAATGATAAGTAATGTGTGCTTGGGGTCTTTTTGGCATAACCTTTAATTCAAAGTAATACATTACATCAAAGGCAGACCTCATTATGACATGTATATTCACATGAAATCAAATCCACTTTCAGAATTAATTAGACGAGCATTACCAGTTGTATTGCATGCATGCATATGTATACTTACCTCTCTCTCCAATTCGACCATAGTCAAATACATTGTTCCACGCATGCGCTGAAAACTTTCAGGTTCGTCTTATTTAAACTTAACTTCTCTTACAGATTTCACAAGAGGTGAATATTTTCCCGCGGTTATGTTTCAATTTCACGAGAACTTTGAAAACACTCTCCGAAAAGATCCAGTTTCCAAGATTCATAAACAAGCCAACCATTAACAGTAATCAAATAGCTGAATACGGAAAATCCAAATTGTGAACAGGAAACGGAAATCCGCTAACGAATCAGCAGCCAACAGCGTGTAATTATCAGCTATGGAACGATGTATCATTCAACGGGAGAAACAGTATCGATGAATAGTTCCAAATATTGAATCTTCAAAACTTAATAATAAAAGTTAACGTACACACCTTAAAGAATCACACTGATTTAATACGCGCACATTGAAGAATGTAACAAAAAGTAAAATAGTCTAATTAGGTTAACACGCGCGTCTTAAAGAATCACGCACTGTCCACCCAACGCGGGAGCACACGTCCCGAGTGCGAGAAAATTTGACTTGTGATTACACACGAAGATTGTCTACGACCATAAAGAGATGCCTATCCGCTAAAATCAATGCACATATCTCTTTACTTTGATACAAACACGGCTATTGGATCCCTCCTCATGACAATATTATGAGACCCGGGGCTACCGACATTCATCGCGCAATGATGAGTCGGCCGATCCGATCGTGCAGCAAAATTACACCAACAACCCCCATGGTAACTTAATTATTGAGTATTAACTCGAAAGAATTCCCCTATTCTATGTTGTTACGTCGCAACAAGTCGGCAGTTCGATAGATCACAGAGATTTGCAGATAATTTACTAACTGGGGAGAAAAAATTACAGTCTAGTGTCAATTTAATTATTAATATGTCGGGGCGATGCGGCAGTCATTCATGTGATTTCATTTTCTGTAAATATATGATAATGATTCTGTGTGTTTAACCTTATTATATAGCGCTGAATCCGATTGTTATAACCTTGCGCTCGCCTCAATCGGTGGTCATTGTTTACATTATATCAATTTCGGGGGAATTTTGTAAATACGGTGTGTTCGCTACACAAATTAGGACGTTGGGCATGCAGTTATACGTGTGACGCAAGCGTGTTAATTTTAAAACTAACTTGGCAGAATGATCAGTTCTCTTCGGTGCATGCTTAATTCCATAAACATCATGTATCTTAATTTTATAGTTACCAGTTCCTGTCAGTATACGGGTACTAGTAGCACGTACACTGACAAATGTTTACCGGACATTCAGATATCTGGAAATTTAGGGAAGACATATCTGACAAATGATTCCGCATGTTTATATATATAGTCGACGAATGCATATAAGGAATACACATTAAATATGTATTCAGGGCTCCGCGACAAATTTATGAGAACTATTTTTACTTAACTTATTAACTTTCTACTATAAAAAATAACATATTTGGCAGAGACGAGAATGGTCACATGAAGGACACAATCTCAATTAATTTTATACAGATATAAAGCGGTGGTTATACTAAGGATATCAGAATGCCTCATACTATCGAACTCTGGTAAGAATGAATGAACGAACACCGTTAGTAAATTTTACAAAAACACCATCGAGAGAACCTGTCAGTGTCCTTCCACCAACCCTAGTCTATTGCCACGAGAGTTGCAATACAAAATGCCTTACAGAGTGAAAATTCAGTTTTTTCTCAGTTCATCAAGGGTCATGACTCTGGTAACACTAAATGTATGAACCACATATAATTGGGTAACCTTTACCTAAGCTGTGCTATCGTGATACCAAAGCACAACCAAATATGATCCAAACCCGAGTTACAATATAAAATATTTGTTTTGACACATATTTCCAAGTCAAACAAAGGTCGTAACTCTGGTAAAAATGAATGGACGAAACCCTTAGTATGTGGGTAACCTTTTCCCCAATATGTGCTATCACCATACCAAACCACAACCAAATTCGATCATCCGTGCCAGAGTTACAATGTGATATATTCGTACGGACTGGCGGACGGAGCGACATCGACTATTTGTCCCGAATCTGCTTCGGTGGTCAGGGCCCCTCAGGGGCATACTAATAATAAATTTAGAACTAAACGCGAGGACGGAATTCGATCGCGGTAAAATAAATATTTGTTAGCATACAACATGCTAAACTAAACGTGCTGTCACCGCGGTTAAATTGGGAATATCGCAAGAGCCAAACACTGAATTCAAAAAAGCTTGAAATAAATTCCAGATTACAAACTACATTGAACGCACATTACATGAACATTTAATAGAAATACAGCTAGAACCAATTTTCGATACCACATTTGTCTTGTCCGGTATCGGAAATTTAATGCAGTTACTCGCTTCTTCAGAGTTTCACAAATTGTCTCGGTGACACTTCGTATTCATCTCTGTGATTTGTTACCCATGGATTGCCATTAGGTTGTCTTCTCGATCGCTATTTCATAGTTCCCGAGAGCTTCCCGATACATTTTCGTTTGCTCGCAGCGACAAAATCTCGCATAAATCTTATAGTTATTGCTTCAAACTTTCAGCGTACGAAATATTTCACCAAGAGCACTCGCAGGTATACGATGGGACCTTTCAGGCATTCTGCAATTCAGTGTACTGTACAATAAAAAATCGACTCCTTAACCACAGCAGAATTATGGGTAACTTTTCAGGATTTAGTGGGAAATATGGCTTGTTGCCATTCATCGGAAAGCTCTCAGTGCGACCTTCCGATGAATGGCAACAAGCCATATTTCCGACTAAATTCTGGAAAGGTACCCATAATTCTGCTGTGGTTAAGGAGTCGATTATTTAGGGCATTACTGTATCATTCGTGTTCTTTGGTAAATGTAAATTATTTCGAAACCGCGTAAAGAAATGTGGAATTAATGGGATTATTTTAAAGTATATATGTGAAATTTACCGTACACCGAAATCGAAGGAAAATGGTTACATAAAAACCTATGTAACAAATATAATATACGTTTAACTATATCTGAGGACAAAATTCGACCACGGAACAATGATTCAGTGAATTAAACCTGTTAAAACTATAGTGCTCAGTGACAGATACAAATATAATAGCTCTGAAGCCGAACACTGATGCCATTGACGAATGCGATAAATATCAGATTATAAACTACATTTGCAACCACATTACATGAACATCTAATAGAAATACAGCTATATTTTCAATGTTAAATTTATCTTTTCCGGTATCGG
Organism: Siphonodentalium dalli; assembly: GCA_032622095.1. Lineage (NCBI taxonomy): Eukaryota > Metazoa > Mollusca > Scaphopoda > Gadilida > Siphonodentaliidae > Siphonodentalium > Siphonodentalium dalli. The sequence goes on from CP136062.1 coordinate 61,075,897, forward strand.
AAATGTAATGCAGTTACTCGCATCTTCGCATTGTTTCACAAATTGTCTCGGTGACACTTCGTATTCATCTCTGTGATTTGTTACCCATGGATTGCCATTAAGCTGTCTTCTCGATCGCTATTCCATAGTTCCCGAGAGCTTCCCAATAGATTTTCGTTTGCTCGCAGCGACAACATTTCGAGTAAATCTTGGTTATTAGTCCCCCCCCCCCCCCCCCCCCCACCACCACCACCACTTTCAAACATTCAGCGCGCGAAATAATTCATCAGAAGATATTGTTATCGTTTGCTGTACAAGCGCAGTCGCTGGTATCGCAGAATAGGGCCCTGCGAATATTCGAGATTTCATGTCGATATCGCTGTTGTGATTCGGTGTCGACACCTAAATCGGAGAGCCGATTCGATTAATTTTCGAATATTAAATTTGTCCCCATCATTGACACTATGTTGAATAATTGCTCAGGCTGGTGATGAAATATAGGAGTGATGCATTCACGACATTTGTCGTAATATGCTAATTTCGTATTATTAGAGGTTTCTTCACTTAGGTATACCGTTAGATCTCATAAGTGGCAACTGGCCAAAGGGCATAGCATTTTATTATTGGTTCATCGTGTTTTATTGGGATGGTGGTTATACATATCTAGATCTTTATGTACCCAATTTTTCGCAAACTGCATTGTGGATTTGCACGTACATGTAAATAAATCGCTAGTTAGTGTCACGTTATTACGCCATGAATATGTCTGCAGATTATACGGTATTGATATAAAACCGGATCAAAATTAATGATTAACTGCAAACTACATAACTATTTGTGCGCACACACATAACTGTACTTTGAAATAATTTACTTCAGTTAATAAAACATAATCGAAATCTACATTTATATAACTTATACAACCGGTGAATTGCACATGCGATTTCATTTTCTGTGTAACATACTTAAACTGAAAATTTATCGACAACTTATAGCAATAAAATCAGACAAGTGCCGATTCACAAGGCCCTACGTGGGATCTTTCTTGCGATCTGCGTATCGGTATAGGTTATCTTTGATAATTTTGTTCGAAACCGTGTAAATAAACAGAATGTGTCCTACTAAAAGCCGACCGCACCAACCGTACAGCCCACATGAGTCCGAACGATATGGTTCTTGAACTATCGTGCAGAACATACCTGCATGTACTAAAGTTCCTTTCCCAAGTCGGTAGCTCGAGCACAACCGCCATTGTTAACCCCTAACTTATGTTTCGGCCAGGTTCTCAAAACAGAAAGGCAACGACCGGACCTCCCTTAGCTGTCTGACCACGGAAATTGATATACCATGCAGCGAATACCCATCTGCATCCAGTGGTGATCGGACAAGTCACTAGCTAGGGGCGTAAATGGACATAATGATGGTATTATGAATATATTCTCACATCCTTGACCGATTTCGGTCAAACACCTGGTGCTGTAAGGTCGCCACCAATACATCCTTTCAAAACACACAAACACATGCCCACCCGATCCAAATTGGCCGCTGCACAGAGGTTATAAATTTTGCAGTCCGTATCCACAGGGGTTATTATTTTTACACAAATAGGGTTGGATAACATTTCACTCTTGAAGAGTAGAATTTCTACACTTCAGATGGCAGTGTGTTCACAACAGAATTGTGACCATCGTGCACGTTCACACAGCTGTAAAAATTGCCCGACTAGTTTTCATGCAATTCTTCACAGATGGCTAGCTATGCAGTATTGTTTATGCCACTTTCAAATGTTCACAACATCGTCACCCGCCACAGATGACTAGCTATGCAGTATTGTTTATGCCACTTTCAAATGTTCACAACATCGTCACCCGTCACAGATGGCTAGCTATGCGGTTGTGTTTATGCCACTTTCAGATAGCTGGCAAGGTTGCCTTGAAATGTTCACACAACATAGTCACCAGTCACATATGAGTAGCTATGTAGTGATGTTTGGGTTACTTTCAAATGTTCATACACCATCGCCAATAGTCACAGATGGCTAGTTATGCAATTTTGTTTAGGCCATTTCAAATGTTCACACATCATCGCCAATAGTGACAGATGGCTAGCTATACAGTGGTCTTTATGCCACTTTCAAATGTCCACAAAACGTCGTCACCAGTCACAGATGGCTAGCTATGTAATGGTGTTTATGCCCCATTCAAATAGCTGGCAAGGTTGCCTGGAAATGTTCACACCACGTCGTCACAAGTCACAGGTGGCTAGCTATTAATTAAATTTGAATGAGATTTGAGGGAGATACTTGAGAATTATATAATATTGTGTTATCGCTTATACGAGCAGATAAATGCCACGATTTGTTACAGGATTAACTCTTCAATGTTCATTTCTTAATTAACTTAAGGAAGTACGTATATCCATTTTGAATCTACAGTAAAGGTAGTCTATATATACGTTTGATAAATATATAGTTGTCGTTCACATATAGCACATTATAACACTCAACGGCGAATTGCCCACGTGCGAACGTACACCATTCATCACTAAGGCTGGAGGGGTCAATCTCGCCAAAAAAGTGCTGAATGGTACAGAAGTTTTGAAAATGTGCTGAAGGTAACACATATTTTGAAATCTCGTTCTAAATGACGGTTAGTTTTTGTGTCTGCCATGATTTCTGTTAGCGAATAATTGTTTAGATCCCAATGAAAATTAAAATGAACTGAAAACAAATTGCTGAACGGCGCCAGACTTTCAAGAACACACTTGAAGTAACTGCATATTGCCGATCACAAACCATGTGTACCCTTCAGCACATTTTTAAAACCTGTGTATCCTTCAGCACTGTGTTTTTATTAGAGTGACCGCATCACCAACACTAATAGCCGGAAACATACACAGAAAGCCTCAAGAACTTCCTGAGATGACAGATCAGAAATGACGCGGATCGGACGTATGATATTCACGAACCATGCGTGATCATCGCAGTTTATCCCCTTAGGGGACGCAACTGTCTTGGGTCTAATAACGGCCGGAGTCTGGTGGTATACACAACTTATGCGGATTAATCTAGAATACACATATGATTCCTCCTCATTATCTGTATCTGATTTGTAATTATCCCTACGTTAGGCCATATTGCGGAATAACCAATGATATTCCAGCCATCCATTAATGCAACAATATACATCGACATATTGAACAATATATATTATACACATATTGACTGCCTTGGGTGGAATAGCGGAAATATTTTCCCGAACTAGTGTCTTTTGAACAGCAAACAGGACTATTGAACGTGGCAGAATGCCGAGGTCAATGGTCCTGCTTGCTGCTCAGAAGACACAATCGAGGGAAAATGGAGCACGGTTTACCTGAATGCCTCTTTGCGAACCACTTGGCACCGCCTCGGGTTCATAATCGACATCCGAGTATCACATCGCCATGTGGCACCAATATTGCATGGGAAAACGTATAGTATACCATGTATGAATAATGGGAAACTTTTGTTTGGTCCCGGATTATTTCACGCGACCAGTCACATGTTGCAGATCACCGGAGCAAATTATTTCGGTCGCGATTCATTTACACAATATAATATAGGTGCTAAAAGCTTCGTTGATGTGGCAGAAAGTCAAATATCCATTTCGATTTAGACAAAAAACATATTGGTTTAAACGTGAGAAAGTGAATCGGTTCACATTCTTGTTCTACAGTCGAAAGTTTACCTTATATTTTAACTGCCAAATTACAAGGGACACATCCCAAATCAGTGTCAAGATGTGAGGCGTTGTCACTATGTTCACGAACAACGATCTTGTCGTGACTCTAGTCTAGAATTCGGTGGTATAAGACCATGTTGGATTTTGTAATCCCTATGGTGGGAAGGCTTGCGAAGTCACTAGCTGGCCAAGAGTGACCATACAATGCCATACATGTACGTGGTACATGTACGATAACTTATATAAACATTTGGGCTGCGGTGAGTTTTAGCCTCAATTATAGGTCATATGTCCAAAGCCAAATTCCCAGCTATCTCTAACACCGTGGCCTATTCAGATGATTGCTCCTAACTTGAGTGGACTGACCTTCATACCAACATTGGGCTAGTCCATGTAACAGTTCTTGGTAATGGCGTCTCACAATTTTCTAGCGCACAAGACTTAGTGACAACTATATTCTGTTAAGATTCTTGAAGCAGTGTTGAACTTAACTAAATTGCACCAAGCCTTGTACTAGTTCAGATTATGTACATCTGATGGCTTAATGCTTGCTGAGAAACTTCACTTGGTGAATGTGCATGCAGTTCAACAACCGGTCTTCAAGGGTACACTAATGTACACTAATGCCGGTCATTTATGGGACCATCTACTTTTATACTCAACAGCATATATGAGCCATGGATTAGTGCAAAATACACTCATGTGCTCAATATGAACGATGCAAACAACATGGTAATTATAATGAAAACATTTTATGACTGGAGTCATAAATTCATTTTTAGTATAAAAGGAGGTGGTCCCATAAATGTCCGGATTTAGTGTACAGTATCACTTTAACATTACTTCCAAATGGCTGAATATGAATGCTATGTCTTATATTATCAAACTACCCCTTTTAACCCTACCATGACTGGAGCTTTCTGAAATTTTATGAAAACCCTGTCCCAATACATTATCTTATATATGCGAGTCGACAAAAAGTCGCCTCGCATATATCAGAGAACGCATTGACCTAACACATTTTATATTATCGTTTATAATAGTTAAAAAATGTTTGAAAAAATGAAAAAAAACTGCTAAAAAAAAATTTGCAGAATGTATGAAATGATGATAAAAAGAGATAAAAACTGTTAAAGAATGTAAGAAAAAATGATAAAATTATTAAAGAATGTAAGAAATGAAAGTGTCAATGACACTGTAGCTCAACTTAGGTAGGGGAATAATTTAATGGTTGACAGTAAATGGAGGAATTATGAAAGGTTCTAATTGAAATGTCTAAGTAAGACAAGATTTAAATGTGAAGAGAGACCAAAAAATAAATATTGGTGGAAGTAGAAATGGAATGAAATATATATATGAACAATGTTAACTAGATAGTAAGGGCAGGAATTGCAGCAGCAACTCGGTCAACTCCTTTATGATCAGACCATGGACACTCTATTACTGTTGTCAGAACATCTGTCATGTTAGTGAAAATGAGATCAAGTCTTGATTTGGTGTGTGGTGTTTGGAAAGTATCTTTATCAATAAGTTGTTGGCATTTGATAGTGTCTTTCATGAAATGGATAAAATTGGAAGATGTTGGTTCATTAAGGTCAAAATTGAAATCGCCCGCAAATATGAACGGTAGCTGGATATCAATGTGACTTTTAGTGTTATCAGATATGAATCGTTTGAACTGAATTAACGGATTCAATTTTGATTAAATAATGATCGGATCAGGGATGTGGTATGTAGGGTGTGCCAAAGGATTTAGTGATGCAAAGAGTAAATTATAAAATGGCCACCGGCGGCCGTGTTTTTTGCCGAATGACCCCAAAATGATTGGTTCCCATCTACATGTCAATGTCATCATCCATGACAAATTTCATGAAGATCAAACAAACAGATCGGTCTATAACCAATGCTAATGAATTTTGTAGAAATATTAAGTCATACAAAGAGTAAAATCAAAAATGGCCATATTTTTTTGCCGAATGACCCCAAAATGACTCGTTCCCACCACGAGGTCACCCCGATGATCCATATGAAGTTTGGTGATGATCAGATCAGGGATGTGGTATGTAGGGTGTGTCAAAGTATTTAGTGATGCAAAGAGTAAAATCTAAGATGGCTGATGGCGGCCATGTTTTTGGCCAAATGACCCCAAAATGACTGGTTGCCATCTAGAGGTCACCCCGATGATCCACATGAAGTTTGGTGATCATCGGATCAGAGATGTGGTCTGTAGGATGTGTCAAAGGATTTAGTGATGCAAATAGTAAAATCCAAGATGGCCACCAGCGGCCATGTTTTTTTGGACGAATGATCCTAAAATGACTCGTTCCCATCTACATGTAAATGTCAACATTTATGACAAATTTTATGATGATCAGAGAAACAGTACGGGCTGTAGCCCGCGCGAAAGTATTTAGTGATGCAAAGAGTAAAATCCAATATAGCTGATGGCGGCCATTTTATTTTGGCCAAATGACCCCAAAATGACTGGTTCCCATCTAGAGGGCGCCCCGATGATCCATATGAAGTTTGGTGATGATCGGGTCAGAGATGTGGTCTGTAGGATGTGTCAAAGGATTTAGTGATGCAAAGAGTAAAATCCAAGATGGCCACCAGAGGCCATGTTTTTTGGTCGAATGATCCTAAAATGACTCGTTTCCATCTACATGTAAATGTCAACATTCATGACAAATTTTATGGTGATCACACAGTACGGCCTGTAGCCCGCGCCAATGAATTTAATTTTGAAATCCAAGATGGCCATCAACGGCCATGTTTTTTGGCCGAATGACCCCAAAATGACTCGTTCCCATCTACATGTCAATGTCAACATTCATGACAAATTTCATAGAGATCAGACCAAAGATACGACCTGTAGCCCGCGCCAAAGGAAATTGTTGACGGACACACGCACGCACACACACGCACACACGAACGACGGACGCCAACCCATGGCAATAGTTCAAACATACAAAGTAAGTTGAGCTAAAAATGATAAATAGTTGCTAAAAATGTTAAAGAATATAAGAACAAAATGATAAAAAGTTTTATAAAATGTAAGGCCAATTTTTTTTTTTTAAATAATATTTTCTGAAAACCCTGTACCAATACATTCTCTTATATGTGCGAGTCTCCCACAGGGAGCCTCGCTTATATTAGAGAATACATTGGCCTAACAATATTTACCTTGACCGTGTAAGCCAGTGCATTCTCTTGTATATGCGAGGCTCCCTGTGGGAGACTCGCAAATATAAGAGAATGCACTGGCAAATGATCTTTAATGCTGCACCAGCGCAGCTCCCGTCATGAAAGAGTTAAGAAATGGGTGAGTATACACTGGCCTACACTCGAAGATATCCTATTCCACTAGATCAATACATGGGAATTATTTTAACCTTTTCATGGATGGAGTTTTCTAATTGTTTTTGCGAAAACCTTGTGCCATTTGAAGCATTTATATATAGGGCGCCTCGCATATATAAGAGAATACATTAGCCTAACAATATATTCCTTGAACATGTAAGCCAGTGCATTCTCTTATATATACGCTCATCCTTATGCGATGAGAGTAGCATATATATGTGAATACACTGGCACATAATATTCAATGCTGCACCAGCGCTCCCCCGTCATGAAAGGGTTAAATCGCGCGTCGTGTCTTCATTAAGCCCATACTCGTATAATGACGAATTTCTATTAAGAGGGAATCTTTACAAATCGGCCGGGTTCGCAGTATTATCTGTATTCAGCTAAATTCCCGAGGGGTCGTAAGGGAGATTGAATGGTTTTTCATGAGTTCGACGTAATCACTGGCCCGCAATGAATAAGTCCTCAGAAAATTCAATTTAAACTCCGGAATAATTACTGAAACGAACCAACAGCGATAAATGGGATACGCATCTGACACCAGCTGGTTGTAGGGCCCATTTCTCACCCGATATCACACATGATTTTGTTTAATTTAATTCTGTCATATCCACGAAGCAAAGGATGGTTTCCCGAATCGGCTCACTCATTCAGTCCGTATACAAGATTGAACTACATCCTTCACATCCACGCCGTTGTCCGTTTCCATTGTTTGTTCTTAACGAGATATGATTCTCGCAAAATCTCGTCTATCTTTCATTGAAACGAGATGATAAGCAAAATGTTCAGTGAATTATCACTAAATTTGCTCCCAAAGAATAAAAGGCGTCCGGCAATCTATCACGGTCATGATTGTCGTGGAAGTAATATCACTTGTTGACACATTTTCCATCTCGCCGTCACAGGGTGACATAAATTCGTCTGCTTGTTGTGAACTTTTTTCACCTATGTTCTTATGATTCCGATAAACAGATATTTCACGTCTGCTCCTGTTTGACCCTTTCAACAATACTATATAGTGTCTAGAGAATAGAAATGTATGTGTTGTGGGGGGGGGGGCGCCCATTTCATTCAGTATATTTCAGCAAGATGGGATAATACTGTATTGCTTTGCTGTCATATACCAGAGGCGACAGCCGACAGTATCATACTCGGCTGGTGTCCACGCGGCCTTTTCAAAATTGACATTCACTGGCCCAAAAACGTTATATCATAAAATCAGGCCATTCACCACGAATAAGTACATGCGCTTATAAACACACTTCATTGGTCCCTCTGATTTTGAAGAGTACAAAAATACTTTTTTTTAATTTGGGTTTTGTAAAACACGTCTCGTACAATGTACTTTATAACTTGTAAAAGTATCTCCTATTCAAAATGAATCATAAGTAAAGTTCAGAATGTTTGTATACTCCTCTATGGATGAAATCAGTGCCATCCAATTAATTAAGTTCCATTTCTGATGAACTTGGATTGCATTGAATGACCAAGAAAACTACATGTAACGGTGATGAATAGAATTAAAAGGAATTCTTTATTTCAATAACATGCTATAATGGAATACATGATAACGATGTTGGTGAACATAACTATCACAAATCATACACACTACAATAAGTTGTGGTCCTGAAGTGCTTACTAAGCGAAATAGCATTGGCCATCTCAGCCTTCACTTTGCGCATGAACAATAAAGATCGTTCCTTGTTCAGTAAAAAAAATCATGATAATTGAGAAAATAAAGACACGACTACATCCAAAATATGTTCGACTTCATACTAATCATGTCCAAATAACAAATAAATCATGTGCCGAAACGTCTTCGATGAAGTGCCCAAACGTCCAAGTGCTTGGGCTGAAACAACCAAGTGCCGAAACATCTCGAAAAACAAGTGCCGAAATATCCAGGTGCCGAAACGTCCTACACCCATTGCATTGAGCATGGAAAATTGACGATGTTTGTGCAAGCTCATGTGACCATATATCTCAGTTTGTCAAAGGTTTAGTCGAAAACATTGGTGCTACTTAATACACGACGGGGAATCGCGTGGTTTCGAGGTTGGTGAGTACCACGCATTCAAAATGTGCAAACGCACAAACACATAATATATGAGGAACCGACAAAATATTAAGAATTTTGACTGTTGCAAGCATATGCTAGTTTATATTTAAAACAAGTTGATACCTTATGTGTTCGGAATTACTCAGTAGTTTTATATAACATGCTGATCAAAGTTGCCAGTCGGAGGTTCGTGGAATACACACAAGTCCATACACCTATGAGAATCCTTCGACAGACAACTTTGGTCAGAATGTTAGAGCAAACAAATGTGAGTTTTGAAACAAATGAGATATTAGCTTGTTTGAAAAATAGTATAATATATGCTCGTAGCTGCCAAAATACTATGTAGTATATCATTATCCTAGTTTATTTACCCTTTTCCTCGTTTCTGGTCGCGTATGCGATCGCCTCGGCCATTCTGAATCCGTGATACTCACCAACTCGATACCACGTGATTCCCCACCGTGAAATAAACACCTGTCACACAATGAACAACAAATGATAAGAATTACGAATAGCTAAAATAGTAGGCATAACTTTTTTTCGGATTTTCCAGAAACATTTTCGTGCCGTTTACATAACAACACGCGAAATTTCGCCATTAGAGAATTCCCAATAATGAATGTAAGAACAAAGATATATTTCTCCATTCTCTTCTTAGTGGTTATTTTTTATAGACTTTTATAATTTTTACACATTTACCCATTGCGCGTGTCATGGATCCCTTTAAATTGTCAATTATGTGTACATGCCGATTCGGGTCCTGGAATTGGTAGCACGCGCAGTCTTGGCCAACGAAGCCATAGTTTGTTTAACCAACATCTTCCCGATTATACTTTCCGTCGTTTGACAATTACCCACTCCGTCAGAGACAATTACCGCACCGTCAACTGCAGGATTTAGGTATTTGAATAACGATGATTGCCCTGTAGTAGAAATCTAGACCCGATCTCGATATAATTGTTACGGATATCGATAACATTACGGAGTAGCGATGTATTCCGATGTGGATATCATTGCGAGCATTGGTGGGATTGGAAGTACAATGTCATGGGAATACTTACATGTACTAGCAACATTTACGTCTTTGATAAGCGCTCTGAATGAATATTATGCTTGCCATCACACAATAAAATACATATAGCTAGACATGCCATGTTCACATGAAATTGTTTATTAATTGTTTATTGATTTATTATGAATTGTATTGTTAGCGTACTGCCTTTATTGGTGTTTATGCAAATAAATCGTATCGTATCGTAACGTTCGTGTTGTCTTGCCTCGAACCCGAACATTATAAAGTGCTGACGTTCTGTAGCATCTGCCGTCGACAGGGCAAAGTTATGATAATATACAAACAATTTAGCTGAGTTGAGGCATCGCTTCAGATAGATTCTTATTGGCAACTGCGTCGCTTCGTCATTCTACCGACCCTTTAGCAGATGGGCCATTGCGCATGTCATGAACCATCACATGTGTAGCGACATAGACGCGTAGAGGTGGAGAAAATGAAAAGTAGAAAGAGGGCCTACAGCGAAAAGTTCGAGGCATGGTGATCAAGTTCTCAAATATGTTGACAGACGGATCCGGGGGCTGGCATTGGAACCCCACGCAGTTTTGACACAACGAACCCATAGCTTATTCAACCAGCATCTTTCCGATTATATATTGCGTCATTTGATCATTACCCACACCGTCAGAGACGATTACCGCACCGTCAACTGCAGGATTTAGGTATTTGCATAACGATGATTGCCCTGTCGTAGAAATCTAGACCCGATCTCGATATAATTGATACGGATATCGATAACATTACGGAGTAGCGATGTATTCCGATGTGGGATATCCGTGCGAACATTGGTGGGATTGGAAGTACAATGTCATGGGAATACTTGTAAACATGTACTAGCAATATTTACGTCGTAACGTTCGTGTTGTCTTGCCTCTAACCCGAATATTATAAAGTGCTGACGTTCTGTACCATCTGCCGTCGACAGGGCAAAGTTATGATAATATACAAACAATTTGGCTAAGTTGGGGCATCGATTCAGATAGATTGTTATTGGCAACTGCGTCGCTTCGTCATTCTACCCGACCCTTTAGCGGATGCGCCATTGCGCATGTCATGAACCATCAGATGGAGAATAAGACATGTAGAAAGAGTCGAACAACGATAACATTCGAGGCACATGATGATCAAGTTGACAAATATGTGACAGGCGGATCCGGGGTCTGGCATTGGAACCCCACGCAGTCTTGACACAACGAAGCCATAGCTTATTCAACCAGCATCTTTCCGATTATATATTGCGTCGTTTGACAATTACCCACCCAGTCAGAGACAATTACCGCACCGTCAACTGCAGGATTTAGGTATTTGCATAACGCAGTATTGGCACAATGAGGCCATAGTTTATTTAACCACCATCTTCCCGAGTATACATTCCGTCGTTTTGACAATTACCCACACCGTCAGATACAATTACCGCACCGTCAACTGCAGGATTTAGGTATTTGCATAACGATGATTGCCCTGTCGTAGAAATCTAGACCCGATCTCGTTATAATTGTTGCGAATATCGATAACATTACGGAGTAGCGATGTATTCCGATGTGGATATCATTGCGAGTATTGGTGGGATTGGAAGTACAATGCAATGGGAATACTTACATGTACTAGCATTATTTACGTTATATCGTTCGTGTATGTAGTCTTGCCTCTAACCCGAATATGACGTTCTGCATCATCTACAGGGCATGATCATATACAAACATGAGGCATCGCTTCAGAAGGATTCTTATTGCCAACACCGTCGCTTCGTCATTCTAACGACCCTTTAGCGGATGGTCCATTGGGCACGTCATGAACCATCATATAGGGGGCGACAGAAGTACTCAGTGTATAGTGTCATGGGAATACTTATACATGTACTGGGAGTATTTACGTTATAAATTTCGTGTAGTCTTGCTTCAAACCCGAATATCGTAAAAATGTCGACGCTTTATTATATAAAACGTCGACATTTTATGATATTCGGGGTTGAAGCAAGACTACACGAAATTTTAACGTAAATACTCCCTACATAAATTCAAGAAGTATAACTCTATTGGTGTAGTTGATTGTATCTTATTACGCCCTATAGGGGTGTTTACTGCTTCACTGATCTGGCCGTACCAATGGAGCGATGGGGATATTTCGCAGGAGAACACATTATTAGCAGACGTCTCAGAGTAGGCCTAATATAATCGTGTATACACACACCATAGCTAACCTTAGATATAAAATCTACCTGCCGCTCAAATGATGATCGCACCAAGGTAACTTAATATGTTACATCATGTTACCACAACATAAATACAACAACGCACAAGAGAACCAGAGTCAGAAATGGTAACGCCGTCAAGATCATAGTATTAGGCATATATATAAATTATAATATAATATGTATTGGTTTCATGAATGCACCACCTCAGAATTCGGTTAAAACAACTAATCCTTCAAGTTATTACAACAGCTACGGCTTTTTGCTGCAGGTTTCTCATTCACCACATCAGAAAGCCTCTAAATGCGGACCAAAAATCTACTATATAATCGGATTAAATACACGCCCGATACTTCGCAATAGACCTTTATTTTACATTCCAACTGGCACATACTTCATCAGCAAAGTTAGCTGTTATATTATGTATTTGTGTTCTCGCGATAAAATATTCAAGAGTGGACCAGCCATTGTCCATACCTAAATATCGAAAGCAATTAACGCGGTCACGAACGTTACATACTGCAAAAATGAGACATCCGCGAAGATATATCCGCGAAAACAAGAAATGTGTTGTCATGCCAGATATCCCCATCGCCCCACAGCTCCATTGATACGGCCAGATCAGCCTTACTACAATTTCCTAAAATAACTCGCATCGCTTGAAACCCGAAATGTGTTGTCCTGCGAGATATCCCCATCGCTCCATTGGCACGGCCAAAATAGCGATGCAGTAAACACACACAGGGCGTAATAAGATACAAGCAACTATAGATACAATAGAGTTACACTTCTTGAATGTATGTAGGGAAGCAAGAACCCGCAGTTAAAAATATAATTGGCTACTAATGGTGCGTTATGCCGAAGTAAGATACACTTATCGGGGGAAACAAAATCATAAGTATGTATAAATGTAGATATGGGGAACCTTTTGTTGTGATTAGACGTTTCTGACTGAGCCCTAACGCTGAGGGAGTGTCTGGGTATTAGGCTGCCGATGTGTGTACGGAAATGAGGTACACATGTATATATATATGCGACAGAATATATGCGACAAATGAATGAATTTGAGCCGTGGATGAGTGCAAAATACACTCGTGTGCTCGTGTGCAAACAACATGGTAATTATAATGAAAATGAATTTATGACTCCAGTATAGTTACCATGCATGTTGTTGTGTCGTTCATAGAACACACGAGTGTATTTTGCACATGGCTCAAATTCATTCATTTGTTGCATATATTCTGTTGAGTATTAAAGGTAAACGCGGTATGTGTAAACATACACTTATAGTTGTACTGACATTACCACTATTTATATGTGGGTCTGTAGTTAACTGCGATTGGGGCAAACTCATCAGAAATAAAGGATGAATGTAAATGTTGTGTGAACCCGGTTCCACCTAATAAGCACACGCTCTTTTAACCCTTTCGTGACGGGAATTGCGCTGACGTAACATTAAAAACCCTGTGCCAGTGCATTATCTTATATATGCTAGCCTTGCATATATATACGAGAATGCACTGGCTTACAAGGTCAATGTAAATATTGTTAGGCCAATGTATTCTTTTATATATGCGAGGCTCTCTACATGTATGTGGGACTCGCATGTGTAAGAGAATGCATTGGCACAGGGTTTTCGCAGCATTTCAGGAAGCTCCAGTCATGGGAAGATTAACGTTTTTTTTTAAATTAATTAGGTTCTATGGACGAATTGATGGGATTCTCTCCATTTCATTGGAGAGTGGCGAAGCACGCGCGTGATGGCATAAAAGATCACTTCACAGATCAGAGGTCAATGACGTGCATGTTGACAAGTTTCCCCACGCATTATCAAACTCAACTGTTGTTGGAAAACTGAATACAGGCGATATATCAATAACTCATTTTACTCATCGCAATATAGGAGACATCATGTTCGAGTTTTTATCGATATTCGCGACTGATTATTATTTCGCATCTTGTAGTTATAACTATGTCTAAATACTACGATTCTCTACGCCAGGAATGCGCTCCATATTTGGAGATGGTTTATTACTTCATGTTGGGAATACCGCGTCGTTGTAGAAATGAAATTTAGTGGACACTTCTAGAAACGTACATCCGTTAGGATTATCGTCGTCTTTTTAAAGAGAGAGAGGGTTCTATCTTACCTTAGACGCGTCCGAATTCAGGAGATCATTCTCTTCCGGAGACCTGAGAAATAGAAATAAAGGTGTCAATGACAATGCAGCTCAATTTGGAATGCGGATGAAGTTAAAGTATAAGCATCAACATTATTGCATGTGTCAGATTTATGTAGGCATGTCAAAAATTGTCCCTAAAATTATAATCTTGCCAAATCGATACTTGACGAATTTTGTAATAATGCACTATGTAAGTACAATATCATAGGAAGTGTTTTGAGATGTGTGTTATTTTAACTGTGTGTTAAACTCATTAGATGTATCGTTTTTTCATCTTGGTATATAAACTTGTTATATTGTCTTCAAACACTGTCTCTAATTTGGACAATGAATGAAAGTGTCAATGACACTGTAGCTCTACTTGGCAACCAAGCGTTTTAACGAAAAATCGATGGCTCCAATCTAGTGGTCACTCTGAAGATTCGTATATCGGTCAAGGGATTATGGTCTGTAAGGTGTGCCAAAGGATGTAGCCATGCAGAGAGTAAAATACAAGATAGCATCTAGCGGTGATACTAAACGTGCCTGTAAATTTTCAAAACAATTCTCCTAAAACTTCGGGTTGCAGTGTGTGTCGATGGATTCAAATAATTTGAAATCCAATATGGGAGCTGGAGGCCGTCTTATTACCTAATATTGGGGAGGGGAATCATCGTTGGATCCCATCTGGAGGTCACCTCGGAGATCCATATGAAGTTTGGTGATGATCGGATAAGGGCTCTGGCCTGTATGGTGTTCCGAAGATTTAATGGCCGCTGGTCACCCTTAATATCCATGCATATAAAGTTTGGTGGTGCCAGCGGCCATGTTATTCATCGAAAAACATTCATATTCGATAGCTCCGATCTAAAGGTGATCCTAAACATGCCTGTAAATTTTCAAAACATTTCTTCGATAAATGTGGGATGCATGGTATGTCGATGGATTCAAATTTGAAATCAAAGATGGCCGCCAGATATTTTCGAACGAATTTCGATTTAAAAAGTCGATGGATGCTATGGGGAGGTCACCCCGACGATCCCTATGAAGTCTGGCGATGGTCGTATGAGGGATATAGTCTGTATGGCGTGTCGAAAGATTTAGTCATACAGATAGTAAACTTCAAGACCGCCGCTGGCAGCCATGTTTTCGACGAATTTCGGAAAATATCATTGGTTCCCATCTAGAGGTCACCCTGAAGATCGATATAAAGTTTAGTGAAAGGAGGATGGATGTGGTCTGTAGGGTGTGCCAAAGCATTTAGTCATACAAAGAGTAAAATTCAAGATGGATGCCCATGTTTTTCATCGAAAATCTTTCACATTCGATAGCTCGCATCTAGAGGTGATCCTAAAAATGCTGTAAATTTTCAAAACATTTCTCCAGTATATGCGGGCTGCATGGTGTGACGATGGATTCAAATTTGAAACCCAAGATGGATGCTGGAGGCCAATTTTTTTAAGGAAATTCAGAAAAAAAATCGATACCTCCCACCTAGTTGTCACCCCAAAGATCCATATGCAGTTTGGTGATGATCGTATGAGGGTGCCCTGTACGGTGCGTCAAAGGAAATTGCAGACGGCCGCACGGACGCACGACAGACACCAACCCATGGCGATAGCTCAAACTTGACTTTGTCAACTTGAACTAAAATGGATCGCTCATTCTCATCAATAAAGAACACTACACCATTACTATTGTGGTATTCGTATATCTTGCGCTTTTGGATACGAATTAAAGACCAAATGTGATTCCCATGCAACACACGCTACAAGTGAACGATATTGGCAGATACCTCACAGGGGAGATAACTATATGTTATAAGACGTCAACCATGCGGGATTAAACGAGAACGCTAATTATTTATACAAACTGAGAAATATTTGGACAAATGAGACGCCTGCTAACAACATAAGTGTGCAATCGATCCGGACATTGTGTGTGCCGGTCAGTTAGCCGACCAGGAGGGTGCCAGGAATAATATCACTGATGGTGGATTAGACAGGGATTTCCGATATTCAATTATACCAGCATTTACCAGCGAATGGCACTGATACGCTACCGCTGTAATTGGCTGTTATATAGTCAGCGTCTCACTAACTCGGTGTTCAAGAGTGGGTGTTTGGTGTTGCGGCTCAAGAACGCTTGAACTTTTGGGAATATTGTCGTAAGCTGCAAAATAGAGTTCAGTCCCCTCGCTACGCTATGTCTGACCGCTGCTGTTTTGTCAGTTACAATTCATTCTGGCTTGATCTAGACAATTTTCAAATGAATATGAAAAGTTCGGTTACTCAGAATAATACAGATTGAATTGTAAACCACAAAAGTCTCAAATTAATAAATGGGCGATTTCTTCACATTATGTGTATGTTTTGGCAGCGGTAAGTCCTGCGTAGCAGGGGAGTGAACTCTACTTGGAGCTTGATATTGGCGTTGGATTATAATTCCGTCAAGCGGAACGATGGGCATTATGTGATGGTCCAAGCAACTGAATCAACCATGTCTTCTCGGTCCACAACAGCTTGGGATATCGGTTGGGATGATGCTGTTTTGGACCGAGTCCCGCCCGTTGCTCTTGTATAAGGGATTTTCATTGAAAAGACGTACTATATGTACACGTGGAGCCCGGGCATTCACGAAAACCCCTGAATGTGATTAATCATTTGACGCGAGTAATCTGTCTTCAAAATGGTATATCATTTACCGCGATGGAAAACGGCATACATTAAATGATAGTTTAATTTATTGTTCACAACAATTTTCTGACAGCGCGACAAATCGAAATTTTCTGGAAAACAAGGCTTTGTTTACTTAAAAGTCTCCATGCTTTGATATTTAACGGACCTCTTATATATATGCATGCTTTATATCATCATGCTTTGGGAAAGGCTGCCCTCTATATGTGCTTTGACATTTAAGGGACCTCTTATATATATGCATGATTTATATCATCATGCTTGGGACAGGCTGCCCTCTATGTTCATATACACAAAGCTTCCATTTGGCCTAATCTGAAGACATACAAACAAGATAACTCCAGCTCAATATTATGGGCGTAAAGTCCGTTATAGAAGAGTAGCGGGATGGGACTCGGTCCAAAACAGCATTAACCAAACCGATATCCCAAGCTGTTGTGGACCGAGAAGACTTGTGTAGGCGACCAGCACCGCATCGTTAACCTAATGTCATCGATTATAAAGGCAAATGAGAACATGTATCCACAGGCTGAAAACACGACTCGATTCATTTGCTTTCCTTGGGGACCATAAAACCATAAACGATCACAAGAACGATTGTTGAGGTTAGTAAAAGTGTTTTCTAGGTAGGTATGGTTTTGTGAGGTCAACCGAAGAGATACGAACATCAAATGCTGAAAAATTGTGTGTTGAGTGTCAGCTATACATTGTGAGGAGACCCTTCTAGACTACCGTGCGTTGTGTAGTGAATCGGAACTGTGAACCAGGGTGACATTTTTCATCTCTGTTATATTAAAAATGCATAATCCGAATTAACGCTCCCAAATAACTTTTTCTTTGGCTTCGGGGTTAAAAACAATTATTTAATTTGAGCACACCAAAGCGCAGAGTGATCAGATATGGATATTTTTAAATTTGATATCTCTCGAGATGTGTAGTTAATAGTGCCCTGGTAAAAAGTAGACAAACCGACGATCTCGAACCAAATTGCGGATGAAGATGGATAACTCTAAACTCAAGTGACTTTGACATTAGCTATATCGATAATCCGGCCATATTTCGTTGAACGAAATGTCGATAAATAACACGTTTTGGACAATTTTATTCTATAGTTGACTGTGGTTAGCATTATTTTTGGTCAATTAATCGATTCTGATAACAGAAGGGGCATTTAAAAAAATGTGGTTGTTGTTGGAATCTGATGATATGGGGACCATCGAATCGGATTTAGTATCTTTAAATATAGTGAGGTTTTAAAGCATCCGGACGGTTCAAAATCACCCCAAAATATTTCAAAATGTCATCAATATTCCTATGGATTGACTGTTGCTGTCATTTTTCCGTAGAGGCACCACGACCATTTATGACCCGCCATATGAAATCCAGTCGTAAGTCGGGATTTTTTTTACCCTGTGCCAATGCATTCTCTTATATATGTGAGTCGACCATAGGTCGCCTCGCATATATAAGAGAATGCATTGGCCTAACAATTTTTTATCATTTTTTTTTAAATAAATGTTTCTTACAATTTTTAGGACATAAAATAAAAAAACATCCAATACCCTGCAGGGAGCCCCACACATATATAGAAGCACATAGAAGAGTGTCGTCTGCTCATGTTTGTCTGGGGCTCTGTATGGGTGAAATTATAAAATTGTTAAAGAATACAAGAAAAATTATTAAAATTGTAAAAAATTGTGAGGCCAATGCATTCTCTTATATATGCGAGGCGACCTATGGTCGACTCGCATATATAAGAGAATGCATTGGCACAGGGTAAAAAAAATCCCGACTTACGACTGGATTTGATATGGCGGGTCACATTTATTCATATTTATTCATTTGGATACCCCTGTTTTAAGACATCGGTGTGCTACCCACAATGCTTAATTATACTGACTTGACACTGTTGGGTTAATTTCGGTGAATTTTTCAACCCACAGGCCTAACAGTGGGGTGCAGCCCGTATTGTAGCCGTGGTAGGTAGAGCCTCTCTTCCAAATAATAGATGTATATGAGCTGACAAGCATTAACTATGATCAATATTTATCACATAATTTGGCCATAAAAGCAGTTTCATAATTATCGGTAATAGACACGTTTAATATCAGCGCGTGCGATGACGTCACGGCGTTCTTCAAATAACTTGCGATCGTTGTAGTTTATGATTGTTGTTTTCGATGAATATTTCGCATTGCTTCAGATTTATTTGATCATGTGATAAAATGTATCTCACACTCGTCCTATTTTATACGTAATTTATCAACCTCGTCCTCTAAATTCTATTTGAGCCTCGGTAAACCTCGGCTCAAATCGAATTTAGTGAACTCGGTTGATAAATTCAGTATAAAATAGAAACTCATGTGAGATCCTCTATGTATGTTATACATACCATCATAGTTATCATCGTACAATTTAAATGGCATGTCAGGCCCACCACATTTCCAGAACACTATAAATGCATATCTAACTTACCAACATATCCATAGGTTCATATTGGACCTAAATATTCACATGGGTTCGGGCTGAACTTACAGTATTCATAATTGTAACGGTTCTTGCGTTGACGGAATGCTGAAGTTCTCTTATTGACTGCATGAGATCGGATTCGATTCAGAGCCAGCAACTTCAACGCAAAGAAGAACTGAAATCCTGCACAAGTTCTGATGTATCGTAGACAAGTCATAATTGCATGAGCCTACATGTACATGTGTATGGTGCCTTGGAATAAATATGCTTGAAATCTCCTGTTAACCTTTAATTTGGAAGGATAATTGCATGAGCTTACATGGCGCCTTGGAATAAATATGCTTGAAATTTCATGATAAGCTTGGGTTTGGTAGGAACATTCCGATCATGTCCCATCCGATCTGTCACGACACGATCAAGTTACTTATTATTGTCACGCACCACTTTGAAATGGGGGAGATTTATCGTCTTTCGACTTTTTTGTTGGCGAATGTAGAAACACTACCACATAATGATTGCTTCTAACCCAACTCCCCCGCCCCTTGGTGTGTTTACTGAAGCCATTTAACGTGACACGAAACACTCCGCTGAAGTGTTCAAAACTGACTGGCAATTAATCATGCCAAAAAAATTCAACCCAAACAAAAAACAAAAACAATTTAAAAAAAAAGAAAAAAAAAGCCGATTTTACAGACCGTAAATTAGGGCCGATCTCATCGGCCCCTGGCACTGAAAGGGTTAAAGAATTGAACACAGTGACTATGATTGCTGTAATGTTTATGCCCAATAATGCGTCCCGAATAATGTAGTACATTTGGGCGTAAAGTTGTGTTCTCTGAAATGGTGCAGTCGATGTGGTTGGAATTATAGATAATCTTAGTAAATTGCTACATTATTCCAGTGGTGATAGTCTTTGGATACTAACTTATCAATTTTATTCAATGAAGTAATCCATACTTCATGACATCCGTCAATGTTAAGATGCATGTGTGTCCGGATGCAATGTGTGCCAACACATCGCATGCCCAGTCCTGCTGCCATGCACATAAAAGCACAACAGATCTTGGCAGATCATTATTTTCGCTGAAGGTGCTGACTTCGTAGGTTTTTCGAGAGTTATCTATCCTGGAAACGCGCTGACCTATATGTGATATCCGTCTGCGCCTTTCCATGCGAATTTTGGTTAACAGTTATTACTCTACAAATGTTTATTCCTTGCTGTCCTATCTCATCGTTAATATTTGTAATGCAAAAATAAAGGGACCTATTAAATAAAAACGCGTGCGGAAAGACGCAGATGGTTATATCATAGGTTAGCGCGTTTCCAGGATAAATAACTCTTGGTGGCACAGCACTGATCAAATGCCTATCTGAACTATTTACTGGTATCATGCAATTATCCTATATACCAGAACATGCTAAGATTGGGATAATAGTTCCTCTGTATAAAGGAGGCAACAAGCCCCGAATGTTATTTGACAGTTATCGCGCGATAACCCTGCTCCCTGCCATTTACAAACTGCTTGAGAAAGTTATCTTATCAAGACTCAATTCTCACGTACCCAATATGGTAAAAGTACACAAACTGCAACACGGTTTTCAGAAGGGTGTCAACTGTCTTATGGACTCATTTATCATACACGAATCTAAAGCATTTGCATTAGAAAACAACAGTATACTATTCACATGTTTCCTTGATGTCCATAAGGCATTTGATACCGTTTGGATTGACGGTTTGCTATATAAGCTGCATATGCTTGGCTTTGATGGAAAATCATGGCTACTGCTTCATCAGATGCTTAAAGGTACCTCTTGTTTCGTGAAATACGGAGATTGCCGGTCCAGGCAATTTCAAATAGACCAAGGAACAAAACAAGGAGGCGTTATTTCACCTCTTTTTTACATGCTCTTTGTTGACCAACTTTTGGTAGAACTGGCAAACTCGGGAGCAGGACTGAATATGTATTCTGTAAACTCTTCATGTCCAACACAAGCTGATGCTATGACACTCCTCTCTGTTTCGGAAAAAGGTCTTCAGCAGCTACTGACTATATGCACTAATTACAGTCGAAAATGGAGGTATCGATATAATGAACAAAAGTCAGTTGTTATTGTATTTAATGAAAGTAAAAATGAGCACAATAAGACGAGTACTAACCGGGCATGGACTCTATGTGGGAAACAAGTATCTGAAGTTGAATGTCTTACACACTTAGGTGTCCCTATACATAAGCATAATCAAAACGGCGAATTCATTGACGAAATAAAACAGAAACTTAGATCAAGCTATTTTGCTATGTCCAACATCGGTATGTATGCTGGAGGTATAACACCAGTCAGCAGTAGGACAATTTATACATCTATAATATTGCCAAGAGGTCTCTTCGGTTGTGAACTGCTGTGTGGCTTGACCGATTCCGATGTATTATCCCTGGAAAGAACTCACCGATTTTGCCTTAAAAAAATCCAAGGTTTACATTCCAAAACACGCACCAACATTGTAGAAGGGTTAATGGGAATAGGTAATATTCACAGTTTTATTGAAAAAAAGAAGCTTCTCTTCTTCGGAAGTCTATGCGCCCTCACAACTGCATGAGAAGGCAGCCAAATCAGTTTTCGTATTAAGGCTGCACTCGTTCTTCATAGATGGGGTTTCGGGAAAATCCTTCATTTCCGATATTGCAAATATTCTGGGTAACCACCAGTTGTTGTCATATTTTACAAATTATGTTTCTGAAAGTGAATTCCCAACAAAGTCGTCATGGAAAAGTATAGTGCGCAAGGCAATATCTGAATATTCAGAACACGAATGGGAAAGCGCGGTGATCGGCGACAAATCACTCAGTCGCTTTCATGTTATACACCCACAGTTATCAGTCTCCCATTTGTGGCGTTGCTTTCGAAAGTTCCCTAGACACAAAATAGCATATTTGACTGTGGCCGGCATCATAGCTTGTACTGAGTCCGAATTTTTAACTTGCAACAAATGTGGTGTTGCTTATGATGATCTCCCTCTACACGTCATCATAAACTGCCCCGCCATTGCGGAATATCGTAACGACATATGGTATGAGTTAATGAACCAGTTCAATATTCAATGTATTCTCAAACTAGACAGCCTTTGCCCAGATGTACAATTGAATGTATTTCTCACTGCACGTCCACCAGAGTTATTTGATTTAATTGATGAAGCTGACTTATTCACAGACTTTGTAGTATGCAGTACGTATTGTTTGTGGAAAGCTTATACCACGCAATCTCAAATATTACTGACATGCAGTGATGATAGTAATAATTTATGAATATTATCAATTAGGACGCCGATAAAACATCGGTAACTGATGTACATGCTCTATTTCA
Source organism: Siphonodentalium dalli (assembly GCA_032622095.1). Taxonomy (NCBI): domain Eukaryota; kingdom Metazoa; phylum Mollusca; class Scaphopoda; order Gadilida; family Siphonodentaliidae; genus Siphonodentalium; species Siphonodentalium dalli. The sequence continues at coordinate 61,098,967 of CP136062.1, forward strand.
CATCCGTATGAACACATGCTGGTGTATATTTATATATGTTGACCCGTATAGCGTCGGTTTGAATGATCAGGTTAGCATATAATGAATGGTGTATGTCTGCCGTGTGAGGGTGAGTGTGTGTGTATGTGTGTGTGTATGTGTATGTGATATATGTGTATATACGTATATGCATGCGCGTGCATACGTGTGTGATGCGTATCTATGCACACATGTATATATATATATGTATGTATGTATGTATATATATATATATATATATATATATGTATATATATAGCTAGCTATATATATACATATATATGTATGTATAAGGGTGTGTATGTATATGTGTAATTGTATGTATGCTCATATGTATGTATGTATGTGTTTGTGTATATATGTATGCATATGTGTATTTAAGTATGTAAGTTAGGGCCTTCCTGTATGCGCGCCCGTGTTGTTTGTGACTGCATGTGGACGTTTAGTCTGCGATACTACATAGGTGTTATGTTTGTGTTGGGTCCATTTGTTAAAAAGTTTATGTACTTTTCATACAAGGACAACACTTTTCGCATTATATTTTGCTACTGGTATACGCCCTTCAGCAACACAGTTATAGTGTTAGTAACCCGATGGTGATTGTAACGTACATTGTGATTTTATGGTGTACAACATTTGTTGCCAATTCACAGTCTCTCTGAAATCCATGCACCATCTAGTTCAAGGTGAGAGATTACCCTCCCCACAGTACCATCTGTGGGACGTCACATTCTCTATCAATAAATAATATCGATAGAAATTGAGTCTTACATAACGGCTCGAATTGTAAATTATTGAGTGAGGAACACTCTCTCAGACGTAGTTCGCAGCCATCCAGGTCACACTTTTTCTTATTGATATTTAAAGATCGCGAGTAAGGAAATCGAGCTCAAACTAGAATCGTTGCATTCAAGATCAGAATAACATGATTGGTTTACACATCCTGTTCGCTTGGGTCATAAGCTCAATATCAAATATTTGTATATCGAAATCTGTTCAATATGGCACTAGTTGAGCAGTAGATTCGATTCGAACCTTTTTGCCGTGGTAATGTGTTTTCACTGTGGCCCGCGCCATTCAACGGACTAATGTGTAAAAGTTATATAAGCTATAGGGGCGCGGGGCAAGGTATTCCCGCATATGGCATGTTTCGAACTTAGCCGTCGGTTTCTAGCAGAAAATCACCGGCGACACAAATGCAGTTTTGCTGATAATGTACCAATACGTCCCTTTTTTTTGAACGGGCGTATAAAAACGATCGGAGGCAGCATGTAATCATCGTTATGTGCGACATCTCATACATATCTTTATTTCCTCCAGCTAGGAGAGTATGGTTCACAAAATGCATGTTACAATCAAATTATAACATAATAATATAGAGAGGAAAGTAAATAATAATTCCCGCCACAATGAAACATGGTGCACAAGCACCCATCCAAACAATCTCGCACAGGCACTCAATGTCAACATTAAACACTCACAAGTTCTCTTGTATAGATACATTAACATGTGTGTGCGTAAGCATGTGCGTACGCACTTTGTTATATTCTGGCTAGAAAACAAAACAAAACAAAAAACAGTGATTCCCACCACCCTCATCACCACCACCTACCAAAGATAGACCCACACATAAACGCGTACATGCACACACAGACTCAACGGGTTGCATCCGAATCCGTGTATACACAATGGCCATTCATAAGTACATCGGTACACATGCACACCCTCACACATAAACACCCTTGCATATACATGTGCCCATATACATACGCCCGTACACCCAAATATAAACCTTATTTACGCGGATGCACAATCATGCTTACGCACACACAGGCGCGCACACACGCGGCCACATACACACGCACACATATACTCATCTGCAAAAACAAACGAACGAAATATAGTCTGGATTGATGCCCAGTATATATGTACATGAAAATGCCTATATAAGGTCACCGACCCGTAGTTAATAACTATCACACATGCAGGCAAACATTCAGACGTGATATCGGGACATGCCGGGACGCGGAATTCTCTGGAAACTGAATGAAAGATAATCGACTTAAGTTAGTCAGACTATAGTAAATATGGTCACACATTCACCAGTAATGTAAGTAAAATCACACGTTTCTCAATATAATTAACTCATAACATTTTAGAACAATACCATGCACTTAATCAAATCAAATGACGGCATCAGTATCTATACAGTTATGATTAAGATATATGTGTCTGATTGACGCCATGAAAGCAAGAGATAAGTTAACAATACAAATCTAAATTATACTGCAGAGTATATACGTCATTGGTTACCAGCGAACAGAAACACCCATGAATATCACAAACGGTGCGTTGCTCTTAAAAAGAAACGAGCCATAGTGGAATCCTCATCACGGCAATGTTCCTGTACGTACCCTATAGAAATATGCGTATATATAATGTCATCCAGTGACATAGTGTTAATACAAGTGACCACGAGAACTTGTCCAAAAAAATCATACCAAATGATATTTATGTTTAAACGGGGTACTGAAACGATCGGAGTCGTGTCACCATTGTTATGTGCGACATCTCATACCAAATGTTATATCTTTTATTTTAAAATTCTAAGTACATGCATGTTGTCGTTTCCAACGCCAATTACATCGCGTGTTTCAACGTCTTTCTGCATAACACCACACAGGAAAGGGATGACCGGGTGGGGGTCTCACCCACCCCCTCGACATTGGTCAAATATTGCAACAGTTGTTAATTTCATGACTGGCGCAATATTATTTTGAAATTTTACACCACATATAGTTTTAAATTGTTCTCATTGTTCGATATTCCAACGTGTGATTAGTGGGGAATTTGATCTGAGATGGCCGTAAGTCGGAAATTTCCCAACCTTATATAGGCCGGGTGTCAATTTGGAAATGTCCAACAGTTGGAAAGCTTGGGGTACCAGTTAGAAAGTTCTAACCCAAGTGGTGCAAAGGATAGTCTGGTTCAAGGGGTGCAATACCCACGACACCACCCTGTGTAGACCAAGACTCAAGTGGAATAATATTGTTTTGAATGGAGTCCCATCTCGTTGCTCATCTATAACGGACATTCATTCAAAAGACGTACTATATACATACTACGAAGACATACAAGCAAAATAACTCCCACGCACGATTCTGGGGTAAAGTCCAATATAGAAGAGTAACGAGGTGAGACTCGTCCAAAACAACATCATCCCAAACCGATATCACAAGCTTCAACTTCAACTTGTTATTCAGTCTTTTAACATTTTACATTGCATATAAGACTCTATATATTCATAACATATGTACAATAATAAATGAGTCACGTGATATATAGGACAAATCTGTCCTAATTTGGAAAAACATTCCAAGAAGGCCACCGAGGGCACACACCCGGTCCGCCAACGGTAATGTTCAGGAACTATCACCATCATAGGGCCGGTCCCTTCCCTCCGCCGCCTTTCATGAACTGTGATTCCATGGTGCAATCACTGCACATAATCACCCCCCCCCCACAATATATAACACAAAGATCAAAATCAAAGTGCAACGTGTGGCACTTTTATGGGCATATATAACACAGATGTCACATACATACATACACATACATACATATGTACATGTACGAATGGACCCTTTCCGTCAACAGTTTAGAAACTAAGTAAATAATTGTGATCTAGCTCCATCCCCCATTTTGAGGTACGTCACTGCATTCAGCTGTTGTGGACCGAGAAGACTATAGGTGTACACCTTGTGGTGGAATGCCTTATAAAGCCGGAAGGGGCGTCTTCAACAACAACAACAACAACGTGCAATGACAAACTCAATAGCTCTCCCGCAAATATCTCTACAGCACGCGATCGCATGCAATAAGCACCATCTAACACCAATTTCACACCAGAAAACACAGTGCTTCTGGTAGTTAGTTTGTGGGAATTCGTCGCCGGGATATCGCGGGATAATATAATACATCGTGGGCTAACCTACTCCATTGAGTTATCTCAATACATTCCCGAACGCTTCGGTGCCCTTCACAGCTCGCCACGCTAACCCGTTCATCGATCTGTAGTCACGTAATGTTTTGCGGCCATTAACAAATTAAAGAGGTGCTCAACTCATGAAATTCGGGATATTGATAACGCGTGTTCTTGGATTGCATTACAACCTCCCTAATTTTCTGCATATACTCACGGAAATTCGATAATAAGAGTCTCGACTCTTGTAGATAATGTTTTAATCAATTTCCTCCCGAGAACAAGTCAGAGGCATTTCCACCGGGGAATTTGTTGATTGCAGGGAAAGCGAAGGCTCATTTTAATGGGTGCCTAGCCATGCGTTCATCAAATAAACATGAAACCACATATCTCTGTCATGCTACCGTTTTGTCTACTTCCGTGTTTACCATTTGTTAGACACCAATTAAAGTATCTTCTACGGTACACACACATGGCTTATTACATACAGTATTGATGGCGAATGTTTGCAAACTAATAAATCTTCTAGATATAAAACAATTTTTTTTTCAAGCATGCTGGTTCAACATAAGGCTATACATGACTAACTTAGTGCCAGCTATGGTTTATTTTCTGGAGAACGATGCCATTTGCAAGTTGTTCAAGCATAAATCTTTTTTTTTTCAAAAACATTATACTTTGGTTTTCTACTCAACACAATTTTCATATCAAAATGAATCTGTTTTAATCAATACGCCAGCGGATGTATATTAACAACAATGCACTCTTTGCTAAATGATTCAACCAGATCTCAGTTTAATATATCGTTTAGAATTAATTAGTTTTAAATATTTCCTCAAAAATGGCCAACATTTGGAAATTTTCCAAACCTTTGGGGTGTCAGGTTGGAAACTTCAAACAGATGGCAAGTTGTACCAAGTTAGAATTCGCTGTCTGGTTCAGGGGGGTGCAGTTGGAAATTACAATGTGGACACCCCAACAGATACCCTCTAGTCACGTCCCTGTTACACTGACTCAGAGAGATATACGTTCTGCCCGGTAAGCACTTGTGTCAGACAAGTATGAAACAGCACTCAATACACCAGTTGAATGTAATCGCCCATTACGAATCCAATTCAGTTGGAGTTTTATTAAACGACAAAGGCATTGTACCCATGACTGAACGATCGACTTTTATAGGAACCGGCAATTTGCATTGCATTGAATTTGTTTCAAGCAGCGGGTTTGTTATAATTATCGTCGATTAAATGGTCTCAATCGAAATTGGTTGGCTGAGGATTCGTAAATTGCAGTCTTTCACATGTTGTGGCTTTTCAATGGGATGCATATTTACACCTTCCATTGGAAAAGCAGATTGCATATTCCATTAATTAATTATGGTTAGGGTTGCGCTTTGGGTCTATAGGCTATTGGATAAGTTCTAAATTTATATTTTTGGATTGGTGTTAAGGTTCAATGTGTTAAGCTGATACAGAATTGGCATTAAGGGCAAACACTAAAGTCGGATTCGTCATCTCAGTTTAAACCTGGTTTACGAAAACGTATAGGTTTAAATCGTCGTTTGACAGCTAAAAGTTTAGCATATAGTTTAAACCCGAGACGGTAGGTCTAAATGGCGCATCGTCATATCTGGTTTAAACCCACCCAACCAGGCCATGGTAGAGTTAAACAAACTAATGCGGACCGCCACGTTCTATTGACAGCGAACATGGACAATTAATATAACAAGCATATTTGGATCTGGAATTTATAAAGAGATAAATAAAATTAAGTGATGTGAAACACTCCGGTTGGGTGATCAAATAGAAATTGAGAATAATCTTGCTCAAAGTAGTTATTTGTTACTAATACCAATCCAAATTGACGATACACATTGTCATTCTTATATATTAATTAAATGCAATGGCTCTCGATGGCGAAATCATTTGTGTTAGATTATCGCCGATAGTTGCGCCCCGGATTGAGATGTAAATATTTACAATTGGGCGCAGTTCCGACGATGTTTTCTATGGAGTGGTATATGGTTGATTTCTTTGAACTTTTGGCGATGTTAGTAGAATGCTACATTCCCCTTATTGGCATAGAGCCTGGGTACTAACTTATAAATTTCACGCACCCGAACAAGTCCATAATATGTCTTTAACAATTGCGCTTAATTTTTGGAGTTTTATAACATTAAACCGGCGACTAAACCATGTCATTCGACGGGGGTTAGGGAGGCTAGACCTGAGGTGACGAATCCGTCTTTTCTTGACCGTGGTGTACAACTGTTACACAATCAGGTCAATATCTCGAATGACGGCGTGTCTATTGTAATGTAAATGTAAATTTATTTTATCTCGGCTATGAAGCAAAAATTGACAGACACCTATATCCAGACATGGCGAAATAATTTGACAATTTCAAATAAGTACGCCTTTTATAGATTAATCAGATACGATTTTTAACAGACCAAAATATGTGTCGGTAGACAATAATAAAGTTGTGGTCCACCAGAAACCACCGACTGCCAGTCGAAACTGGCTAAAGGACAGATATAACCCCATACAATGAACGAGTGTGTACTTTATGTAAAGATTTCGTTAGGTGATTAATTTTAACACGTGTTCTGGTCCACAAACAACTGAAATAACAAACTTCAAAAATCGATATCTGATTACTCTGAGCTTTGATGGTAGGTTCCTCGACTCGAATCAAATATTTTTTTACCACCGAAGCCAAAGAAATAGTAATTTAGGAGCGTCTGATCGGATTGAGTACCTTTAAACATTAGTTTTACCGATACAAAACTAGCATATTAGTCCAATAAGATACCAAAGTTTTTAATAAATTAACGGAAAAGATTGGAAAATGTTAAATCATTGAAAAATATGCTGAACCTACCCTGCTATAACTGATGTTGTGGTTTATCTATTTCCCGATGTTCTTCTTACGAGATGTTTTAACATACGTTTCTGTACATTTCATTTACCCACTGCATGCGAGTTCCCTGGGTCCCTTTAATACATGTCGGTTTGGGGGGGGGGTCTTGTGACCACGCACCGGGTGATATGGACGGCGTTCTCACCACAGTTCTACCTGTGTGCAAACTATCTTTATTTGTTATCGTGAATATGATGTTTTGTTGACCTCCATTATAGGAGAGTGTGTGTAAAGTTTATCTAATATTTACATGGTTCACGAGTAATATGGAAAAAACAGAGTAATAGATAGCAAGCGGGGAATAGCCACACACAGACAATTGTGCCAGATTGTGTTCTATATTCTATGACCTTTACCAAGTCTTTCTGTGACATGCAAAATCCATATAAGAGAGTGTAACGCCTTTACCCCCTCCCCAAATGACATATTCGTTTCGTGAGTGTTGGTGTCATTACAAGTGTATATATATGATCGTGGTATAAACAAGATATACAGATAGTATGTCTGAAAAACAAACTTAGACCAATGCTCGCGTGGTATACAGGTTTTATGTGGCTGATTCTGTTATGCAGCACATATGCATAGGTTATATATACTGATATCAGTTGCATTCTGTATCCTGTATTGGTTTTCCTTTAATTGTTTATTACATGTCCGGGTATTTGTACTGAATGTATAGATGCGAATATGCAGCTGTTAGTTTGAATATCTTCGCGCGAAGGGTATCAGATAAAACTCAATGACAAAATGCAAATGCACATTTCAGATAAACGTGCAGATGTGCACAATATATTCGCCGCAAAACAACAAGTTTAGGTTCATCGTTGCAATATATATAGTTTTACCGCGAGATAAAATCAACCGACTGCATGAACCATGACTACGATGAATCCGTCGTTTATCAGTTAGAATTATAATTAGGAATTTTGATTTGTATATATTTAAGAAATGAATGTAGTGGTTGTGTGTTAATGTGGGATACGGCGCTGTGATCGTTAATTAATGTAGTGGGTGTGTGCGTGTGTTATTGTGGGATACGGCGCTGTGATCGTTAATTAATGTAGTGGGTGTGTGCGTGTGTTAATGTGGGATACGGCGCTGTGATCGTTGGGACACATTGTGTAAACCGCGAAAAGGTTTACACTAAATGTGCCCCCAACGACCACAGCTCCGTATCCCCCAATATCACACACCCACTACATTCATTTCTTATATTGATATTGCTTTTTGATGATTATCCATAAAAAATCTGAGTGTATGTTTATTTATTTTCACAAAATCTGCCGAGAATTTGAGACAAGTACGCATCGCATTAAGTCAACCCAATATCAGATTTCCAAATAACTGGCATCAGATGCAATTCACTGAACTTTTGAAAGCACGCCCAATTATTCTGCTGACCGCATTTAGTGATTATTTCGGTTTGTAACTTCCTGCTCGTGCTACACTCTGTGAATTTTTAGGATCTAATCTGTGTGAGCCAATTAGCAGTTGACCAATCACCAAACAGTATTTAGAGTAAGTTGTGTAACACAGACGAGCTATGTAAATATATAAATTAAAAAAATATATATATATATATCATTACCAATTTTTTTTCAACTTAAACGGAATCTGCAGGTTAATCTCTCAATCTATCCACTCATAATACAAATTAGACCAAATACATGTATATTCTGTCTTCCACACTGCCAAATCATAACGTGTTGGATACTCATTCAGTCTATATACGGATAGTTGATGCCCGATTATTTCCGGGAACTCTGTGGTCATATGAGTATGAAAGCTAAAATGGCGACCAATGTGGTTATATGCTTATGATATCATTGGCTCAGGGGTGGCGTGCATGCCATGGCCATCGTAAAGCTATAGGAAAAAGCGAAATTCAGTATTATAGGTGCGTGTAAATATTCACATACATGTATATACTCACATCAACTCGATGTCTGCCGAATAATTCGCCGCTGCATATTTGCTTCCGGATCTCATGTTTAGAAGACCATCAACATTCAAAACTAAACACAAAGATAAGGGAACTAACTACACGCCAGAAAAATAAGCATCAAAAGAAATAAACACTGATATAGTTAGATTCCAACGAGTTACGAATCATTGCCCGCCATCGTTATTCCAGTTAACTGCCGACCAGAACATGCATGATTGCATGAAATCCAAGCCATCATTATGAGTTGACATTTCACAAACAATTACGTGTCTTTGAAGTCGTCGGTTAGAGAACACCCTGACATGTTCACCACAGTTGTACATAATGCATGATCGTGGTGTTGTACAGTCGTTAGTTTTCTATGGTGGGTTATATGAGTATAAACTTCGCAACGCCTGCATGTGGGTCTATGTTTACTTATTGTGCACCTATCGGCCTTATAGATACGCACAATCAAGTCTGAGTCAATGGCATATGTGACACCGTGCATGTGTCTATCTGTCAGTGTTTAAGTCAGTGACGTGGCCAGGTTTGTCTTGTTCTGGGCGGTGTTCATCTTTGAATTTCGAACCGCAGCCTCAATAACAAGAAGAAATGGTCAAATCTGATTAATTTCATTTGCTGTCCCAGATCATGCCATGAATCTCTACTCTGGTTGAACCCGTTACGGACGTTAGCCAGAGTAGAGATTCATGGCATGATCTATATATATATTGTTGCCCACGAGCAGAGACATGGGGGTTTGGGGGGTGTCTCACCCAAACTTTGGTCAAAATTTCAACAGTTGGAAATTTCTTACCTGCCAAAAACATTAGTTGGAAATTTCACACCAACAGTAGGTTGAAAATGTTCTTGTAGTTTGATTTTCAAACAATTTATTGTGGGAATTAATTGTTTTTGGACCAATATTTGCATATTTTCCTATTTTTTGTCAAAATTTTGGACTGAAATGGTCATCAGTTGGAAATTTTCAACCTTAGGGGGTGATAGGTTGGAAATTTCCAACACTTGGAAAGCTTGTGGCACTCCCCCGTGGCCAGTCAAAAACTGCTAGTTAATTTAAGAAAACAATATTGTCATACATTTGGTCAACATTGTCATTGGAATTGTCATCAGGTTTGAAATTTCCAACTCTATGAAGGCTTGAGGATAGTCTAGATGCTAGGATTTTGCGATTTTCTTATTCAGATTTCACAATTTTCTCATGGTCCCTCCCCCGTGGCCAATACAAAACTGCTAATTAGTTTAACAAAACAATATTTTACTACATTTGGTCAAACTTGTGGACTGAAATGGTCATCAGTTGGAGAATTTTCCAACCTGAGAGGGAGTATGAGGTTTGAAATTTCCAACACTAGGAAATCTTCAGTTTAGGCCAGTCTAGATGCTAGGATTGACGATCTTCTTGTATAGTTTTCCAAAAAAAATTCACACGCCGGGCTGAACAAGAATGGTTAGCCCAGTGTGTCCTGGTCTCTTGTCTGTAGCCATGTGCATTTGTGGAGTTAGACCACTAGATGTTAGGATTTATGCAATTTTTCATGATAAAAAATCTGAATGTTGTCATACCGGGAATATAGAACCATGGTTTATGAATGAATATATAGGATATTAGGCCTGAGCATTGAGGTGCAAGGGTGTGCAAATGGAATTATGCAATACTTGTATTTGGTCTGATTCTGATTCAAGGGGGTGCAGTTGGAATTTTCCACGGTTGACACCCCCCCCCCCCCCCCCCCCCCCCCCAACGGATAGATAGATCTTTATTTGCACAATAATATACGATACATTGACAAAGTAGTGAACAAAATTGTATTATTGCACAGGAGCAGCATGACCTAGATGGCCCTCTAGCCACGTCCCTGTCCACGAGTTTTCCAACTGGAACAAAAGCGATACATTTAACCCTTGAAAAAATTCCAATTTGTCACCCACCATGTTTGGAAATATACCAACAGAGGGCAACCCAGCCTAAAATATCTACCATATGGCAATCGACACTCTTTATCGGCAAAAGCACAGCTCGTGTTTCTATTTCTTAGTGAACGCCAAGGCTTGTGTTTGGGATTGTGATATTCATATATCGCTTAATTATCGAGGCGCTCTAATAGCAACAATGTGGTTTTTAAAAGCGTATAAAATAGAATGCACATCAAATCTAACCATTCCAAACGTCAAAAGATGGAAATTTCATGCCTGACACAACATTGGTTAGAAATTTCAGACCAAATATAAGTTGGCATTGTTCTGATAGTTCGATTTTCCAACCAGTTTGATTTTCCATCCAGTATATTTAGTTAGAAATTTGTTTTTTTTTTGGGGGAAAAAAAACAAATATTTTGCTGCTGTCGGTCAAATATTTAGATTGAAGTGCCTTCAGTTTGAAATTCACAATCATAGAGATGTTCGTCTTAAATTTACGCTCGATGTACCAAAGAGGGGGAGGAAAAATGGAATTTGTCGGTCTGTTTCAAGGAGTGCTGTTAATTTGCAGATTGGGGTTCCCATAGTGGTGAATGTAGTGCTGCTATATCGCACAGTGGGCTAGCATCACCAAATTCACCCTTTTGTGACCTCATTCTGCTTAAGCCATCTTCTGGGAATTATCTATAGTCTCAAATTAACATTGTTTTTGGTTACTTTTTCCCTTTTGGGAAGTTTATATATCCCCTAATTTGCAGAAGATAAAATGTATAGTCGATGTGACGAATTAGTGGACATCAACAACTTCAACAGGGAACTTAAATCTGATCCTTGGTCTCCCGTAGCAGTAAGTTGGGGCATATGGGGGTCGCGTCATTAATTCACACTTTGGGGACCTCATTCTGCAAATGACAGACACACTATTTGCAGGCTTGGTTCCAAGTAGGATACCTCTTCCAACAGAGACCGTCTATATAGCCACTTCTCCGAGATAGACCCATGTGTAGCTCTACAGCCATATCTCCAATCTCTACCAGAATCGTTTCTCGGCTCGCCGGAAATGACTCTGTGACAACACCTATATGAACCAGTAATCGGTGGAATTCGCGGGTCTAAATCTATATTCAATTTCCAAGAATGACAACACGAAATGTGTATAACTTCGTTAACGTCATTTTTGAATTTTATAATAAAGAACTGGGTCTATTCCAGATTCAAGGTGGTAAAATTCCTTTCCGTTCTTGTACCTGAATTTATTATTTACAAACAACAGTTTATAGTTTTTAAACATGGTTATGATGTCACTCATTTGTTCATCGCGTCCAAATAGTAGGACAATTGATGGTTATTGACAAGATCGTACAAGCATTATTTTACAAAACAAACTCCATTATTTTAATAACGGACGCTCAATATCCAAGTTAATGAACATTTATTTCAATGAGAACGATTTATAGACAACAAGTGTCATATAGTTCTGATTAATACTATACACATGACAGAAGGGATATACCTATAGAGTCTCGTCATTGGGGGAGTGTGTCTAGCTTCAAATTTCAAGCATGTTGATACACGTACATGTAGGCATTGAATTTTCTACTGCTAAAATTTATCGAATCTAATTCCGTTCCCGGTGGCATATTTTAACACCCCTCACGACAAAACCTAAACTAGTATATTAAATCGATCTTCAGCAGTCATTCATTTGTTTCTAATTCTCCACCAAATCTTAAATACGCCGCATAAATAAGAAAATACAATTGCCGAAATGTAAGGGCAAAACTCCGAATTGGTTAAATCTATTACATAATTATGGAGATCATTATCGGTATACGTCGTGTTCAGTCAACGGTAGGAAAAGCGATGGGGTATACTACCGGTCCATTAAGTCGACAATGTGTTAAGTTGTCACGCCATACGTTCAGCCAATGAGCGGGTAGATAGGGCCGATTACAAGGTACCACTCAGGTGTCTTGACGTAGTTTCGGGTTAATCAAGCCTGACAAGAGGTGACATCTTGGACTTGCTTTAAGTCGGATAATAGCGAGTTTGCGATACCCGTCGGACGGGTACGGGTACCGGTAGATCCAGGTAGATTGGTGAAAATCGTCACGGTCATTTGCGTACTTTGAATGCAGCACATAAAGCGATAGGGATTTGGAACGGGTAGATGTATCCCATTGACTGGTAGTCTTTCGCTAAAGTTTTCTCACTCAAAAGTACATTAGTTCTACGAAATAACAGTCAGCTATGCATTAATCTATTTATTGCACGATTGCATTGCCAAATCTCATTGATACATTTGTCATTTAAGCCATGTTTTATGTTCAAAGTATCGAGGCGGCTTCTAACACTAAGATAACTATGGAACGCCGATTTGTTTACTGACAACTGTCTTCACTCAAGTAATGACATGTTATGATTAAGAGAGTGAGTTGGCGGTGCTATACGCAGTCTCGACACAGTGACGTAATTATGGGGGGGGGTCTCCGCGTTGAGAAGGTGTGTCCACCTTCAAATTCCCAACTATACACCCCCTTAAACCACACCATGCAAACAGAGGTTTGTGCGTAATTCAAATTGTGCACGCCGTTGGGCTCTGATCCCCCCCAACTGATCCTTCACTGTCGTGAATATTATTGTGGGCTGTTCTAAATGGATCAGTAGTCTTGTTGCATAAGTCCTGTGATTGGGGGGGGGTCCACCTTGCCGACCATGCAGTACGAGAACAGTTTTGTAGATATGAACCTGGAAATTGCAAAATCATAACATCTAGTGGTCTAACACCAGGCAAATTCACGCCCTGGTTTGTTTTTCACAAATTAATGATCAGTATTGACGAGCCACTGAATGTGGTTAGACCAGGGCATACCGGGTCGACCATGGTTCGGTCTGGTGTGAGAACGTTTTGAAATCTGAACATGAAAATTGATAAATTATTGACTTTCCTCAAGCTTTACATTTGTTGGATATTTCCAACTTAACTGCTGGCCATATAGCCCGAATGTTTTTCTACCAAAAGTAGGAATATTTGCAAATGTTGGTCTAAAACTATAAAAAAAATCCCCACTAATACATTTTTGGAAAATCAAACTGAATGACAGAATAATTTCAACGTATGTTTTGGTGTGTTAGGTATATGCAATATCCAACTGTTGACAAACGTTGGTGTGATACACCCCACCCTCTCGCCACGTCCCCTATCGACCCTTTGTGCGTGGGCATAAGTACACCGTGAACGTGTTACACGATTGAATACAACCGTTCAGTTATTGTACCTTATGTGGTGGTGACTGATTTCTCATTTTAATATAGATATTTGACTTTTGAACGGACATGGCGCATTTGAACCCCAAGACTGTTGTAGTTGCCGATAGTGACACCAAATACTGATATACACACCTCATACTCGGCACAATCTTACCGTCATCAGAGCGACTTTTAGCTGTTTAGTTCTTTGTTTCGCATAGACGTGAAGCAAACGCTCTTTATTCGAACCATATAATGAATAGTGTACCATTAAACACCCTTTATATTTAACAAGTTTGATTTGTATACGCCCGTTTGAAAAAACGGCCGCATTATAGTATTGGTCTGTCCTTCCGGGCGTCCGGGCGTCCGTCCGTTAACCTGGTTTCCGGATGATAAATTTAGTTAGAGTGAACCAAATTCAATAAAATTTGATATGTGGGTTTATTAGCCGAAACGTAAGTTCAAGTTCGAATTTGGGTTCCGCCCGCCAATTTTCACCGGAGTTATGCCCCTTATTTGACGTTTTTTGACTTAGAAAATCACTGAAATTTGTTGTCCGGATGATAACTTTACTAGAGCTTATCGGATTCAATGATAATTTGGTATATTACTTTCTCCCACCAAAACACAGGTCAAGTTCAAATTTGAGTTCAGTCCGCCAATTTTTACCAGAGTTATGCATTTTTTTTACCAGTTTCCGCCGACCCAAGAGAGGGGGTATTTTGCACGCCCAGTGTAGCTCTTGTTCTACCTACACCCGGGTTTAGACCCAGACAAATATCCAAGTTCTTGTGATGAATATTCCCTTGCCCGACCCTTCGAAAGATTCCAACCCATTACCAGTTATATGACTAAATATTCCCCAACTAATATAAGGGGCAATTTCGGTCTTATATCTGACTAAAAGTGCATGCATGTAGGACATTCTTGCACCCTGGGTCTAAACCAACACATTTTACACCGAATAATGGTTGGATTATTAAATTAGCGTAATTGTATATTTGTGCTATCATAACATATTTTCTCAGTCAGAAAATTCCATCTGTTCTAGACGACACTCGAATGGTCTGGGAAATTACTTATGAAAGCTAATTATTGAAAATGTTACCAAAATGAGTCAAAGAAAGACGCCAACCCCTTCCACTTTCGCCTCGTCCCTGGTTAATGCAATCCATTATCCACGCAGATGTCCATCATATAACCATAACAGCAAGTATAACGTCGGCCAAGAAAGCGAATGCGGATAACAATTTCTCTATATCATATATATTGTGCTGCAATTGGCTCACCATACACTACCCGTCGATATGCTTAATTCTACCCGTAAAACAGTTTGCGATTTCAAAACGTGTACCGGTACGGGTAGCTACCAGTACCCGTACCGGTACCCGTACCCGTTTGAAATCGCAAACTCGCTATTAGCTTCAAACTGCACATTGTTTCAGCGAATGGAATTATCTCGGCCAGCGGGATCCAGCATCCTCAATCGATCCATTCGACGAAACAATGTACAGTTTTCAGCCATTATCATATACTTAAAAGCCCAAGTGTCTTATCTATAAAGCTGCTGTCGTTCGTTGAATTGACAAGGTGAGATTACAAGCTAAATGTCACCAGGGTTCGCGCTGTCACTTGCCAATTTTGCCAAAGGCAAAAATAATTCACATTTGGCAAAAATATTTTCATTTGGCAAAAAAATTGGCAAAGTCACTTTTTATTCCTCAAGAAAGTTTAATAATATTTGTCAACCAATACCTCTCATTTCAAGAAACTCTTTCATTAATGGTATTACTGGTGATTTATAAGATAATAAAAAGTTAACACCTCTATCAAGATGCAGTTAATCTGATATCATTAGTATCGACGGGTGGATGGTTTGCTAGTATGTCTGGTGGTGGTGTTTACATAGCGAATCCTCTGTTTCGATGTGGCTTTCTGGTGAAGAAACCCTTCTACAATTTCATTGTTATGCTGTTGCTTTATCGTTCCATGATAAACCCAAGTAAAGAGGCGAGAATTATTAATGATCAACTGCTTTCCAATCGATATCAATGTGGTTTTGTACGTGCATGTGTAAACGACGCAATGTTGCTGACAGTGCGAACTGATACTTGGACAAAATATAGTTCTATTTAGACCTGGTACACTACCAGAAATTATTTCTCATTATGAGAAAAAAACACTTAAAATGAGAAATGTTCTTGGGAGAATAGCTAGAAAAATAAGAAGTAACATATTTTTATATCCGCAAGAAATCTAAGAAAAAACACTAGATTAAGAATTCCATGAATGTAATTTTTCTTGGGGAAGAAAATATAATCTCGGTGCATAATGTTTTCTTTGAGAAAATTTAATTGAAATAAATCTTACTTTAGAATTGTTTCCTTGAAACTGGAAAACGTATTTTCTTACCTAAGTTTATTTTTCTTGTTTCGAGAAAAGTTAAGAAACTCCAATTTTCTAGGGAGAATAGCTAGAAACATTAGAAAATGCAATAAGACAAGAACAAACTTTCTTCAAAACTAGAAACACACATTTCTAGAGCAAGAAAAATATTTCCAACGGATAAGAAATTTTCTAAAAAGCTTTTCTAGAACAAGTAAATAAAACATTTAGTCAAGAAAAAGCATTTGCTTAGTCAAGAAAAGGTTTACTCGATGAAACATAATTATAAAAAAATTCTTAATTAAGAAAAACATTTAATTTTAAATTAATATAGAAATTCAATTGTGTTTTAAGATATACAATTGACATTTGTTGTGAACAATATAAAAACTTCTTTGTAAAATATCATTGTTAAATCATATAATAGAGACAATAAAGGGGCTTAAATATACAGATATTTCGTGCTGCATTTATGGGCTTATAAAATTGCAAGTGGCCGAACAATTAAGATACTTTGTAAATTCGCGAAGTGAAACTATACCAAGTACCTGTATGTTCTTCTGCCACTTAACATTATTGATTACTTATAATTACGCCCCGACACATTATTTTCAACATATTTACGGAAAGAATTATCTCAAAGCTGTCGGTTGTAATATAAATTACAATTTCTGTTATTCGAGTATCCAGTTCAAACGATAGGAAAAACTTTTATTGGCTAATTTTGTTAACGAAGAAAAAACGCATTCACATAAATAACGTTCGCCTCAACCATGACACTGGAACTATAACATAAAAGCATCATCACACATGACAAAACAAGCCCTGTATGTGCCTAAATAAACCTGTAAGTGTGTATTTTTAATGCACGGATTCTATAATTATGACCAAAATTAATGCGATAAGGCTTGTGTAAGCACGATTCTCGTATAACCGAGACCGACTGATGTTGTACGTGCCAAAATGTACCTGTGTTTTCTCCAATTTATACAAGAATCTTGAAAACATTGGTGTTTGAACAGCGTCGAAACCACACGAGAGTGTGGCGACGCTGTGGGAGCTTGTCCTATCTCCGCACAAGTGCACTAAGACGTTGCCATGCCTCCCTCAGTCATCGCCAAACGGCCACGGGGGGGGGGGGCAAGAGAAGGACGCTTCGCAGAACACTCCATTGATGCAACATCTCTTGATGTCTAACATTTCAAAGAGTCGATGTCTTAATTATAAGCACCGAGTCTTTTAAGGACGCATAAAGATCCAATCCCCAAATCGTCTCTGCCTCAAAGGAATTGATTTGCCATCACAACTCTAACCCGCGAGAGGTAATTTCAAAGACTAGTAGTCAAAGGTCATGGAAATTAGACGTTTTTACTCGATTATTGCCAATTGAAGTCTGTTTTTCTTCGGTTGCAATGAATATCTGGTCTGCACAAACACGAGTAAAACACGCGCTATTACCGGGAAGATTAAAGAGAGGGAAGTAATCTCGCTTGTAATGGATTCACCGTGGACAATGCTTCCGCTCCTAACTGTCTCAGCACCAGTCGACAAGTTAATGAAGATCTCTTAGATTAGAGACGAGATAGACCGGGCGCTCTCAAATGTCCACCAAAAACCCAAATTGAAGGGTTGATTGGAAGATTGTATACTAGTAGTCCGTTGTGTTGTGATGTGTTGTGATGTGTTGTGTTGTCTTGTGTTTTTTCATGCTTTGTAGACAAAATAATATTAGTCAAAGGTGATGGAAATTAGACATTTTAACTCGGTTATTTCCAATCGAAATATGTTTTTCCTCGGATTCAATAAATATCTGGTCTGAACAAACACGAGTAAAACACGCGCTGTTACCGGGAAGATTAACGAGACTAATCCCACCAGTTTTGAATTCATCATGGACAATTCTTCCGTTGAACCCGTTCCTAAATGTCTCAGAACCAGTCGGCAAGTTAATGAAGCTCTGTTAGATTATAGACGAGACAGACTGGGCGCTCTCAAACGTCCACCCAAAATCTAAATTAACGAGTTGAGGTCCCGATGACCAACACGTTCGATTACATTTGGATTGGAAGATTGTTCAGTATGTTTTGTTGTGTTGTGTTGTTTATAGCAAGTCATTATGTAAAATGTAAAGGACACGAGCAAGGAAATGAAATGCATTCGTTTTGAACACATATTAACCAGAACAGACGAAGGTCGCTTTAAAAGAGCCTAATTTGTCGGATGCAGATAAAATAAAAAAAGCTCGCGTGCATATAGGTGTTTGTGGAGGGCCGGTTACGGAGGCAACCGACTCGCTCTTTTATCAGTGTCATATATACCATGCTTTGTAGACAAAAATTAGTCAAAGGTCATGGAAATTAGACGTTTTTACTCGATAATTTCCAATTAAAATATATCTTTCCTCGGTTTCAATAAATATCTGGCCTGCACAAGCACGTGCTAGTACTGGGAAGATTAAAGAGAGTTATCCCACTAGTTTTGGATTCATCATGGACAATTGGTCCGCTACTAAAATTAATGTCTCAGTACCAGTCGACAAGTTAATGAAGCTCTGTTATAGATTAGAGACGAGATAGACTGGGCGCTCACAAACGTCCACCCAAAATCTAAATTAACGAGTTGAGGTCCCGATGACCAACCCGTTCGATAACATTGGGATTGGAAGATTATAGTATGTTGTGTATTTTTGTAGATGGAAATAATGTAAGGACATCGGAATGAACATGTCCCCATAGAAAGTATATTAAACGGACAGGGCCAAGGTCGCTTCAGATAGTCTAATTATCCACGAGCAGATTAAAAACAAAAGAGCTGGTAGATGTGTGTATGTGAGGAGAGCCATTTTTAAGGCAATCGAATTGTTTTTCCCCAATGGCATATCTATCATGATTTTCATTTATTAAAGGTACTTGCCAGTTTAAAGCCTCAATTTACAATACGTTTTGCTCGCTTTTGTCACCCCCCCCCAACCGCCCCCCGGGTTCCGCGAAATACGTTTAAACAGACGTTCAGATGTCAGTTTATATGACAACAAAAGATTTATTCAATTCATAGTATTTAGTATTTAACGTTTATCGCTTCGGAAAGAAAAAAAAACGACTCAGTATTTGTTTATTTCATCATGATAAGCATTCATGGTACGTTTCTTCCTGATATGGTAACATTATAGATCATCAATCTCTCTTACGTGCGTGCATAAATTTGAAAACAGCTGTTAAATTTCTATGACATCAAAGTTTTCAAATACAAGTACGTTGTAAATTGTGTACAGCAGCGCTCAGTTATACGGCTTCACTTCACTTCGTATATAAAGTGGTGCTCATAGTCTACGATCGCAAATATATAGACAAGCTAATCGATATCACTCTGGAAGTTTATCAACAACTGCGAGCAAACATGCCAACATGCGGTTACGCTATAGGACAAACACTGTAACAAGCTGAGTTCTCCAAACGGTGGCAAAGTGGCTTTGATATAGAAAGTGAGCCTGATAAAGTGAGCCTGCTTTGGTCAATTTCACATGTTTCCATTGATTATGTTACCGATGATCTACAAAACGTTGACTCGGGTACCGATGATTTACAAACCGTTGACTGGGGTACCGATGATTTACAAAATATTGACTCGGGTAGGTACCAATGATTTACAAAATGTTGACTCGGGTACCGATGATTTACAAAACGTTGACTCGGGTAACGATGATCTACAAAATGTTGACTCGGGTACCGATGATCTACAAAACGTTGAGTCGGGTACCGATGATTTACAAAACGTTGAGTCGGGTACCGATGATTTACAAAACGTTGACTCGGGTACCGAAGGTTTACAAAATGTTGACTCTGGTACCGATGATTTACAAAACGTTGACTCGGGTATGGATGGTCTACAAAACATGGAGTCGGCTGCCCATGATTTACAAAACATTGACTCGCGTACCCATTATTTACAAAACGTTGACTCGATGAAATAGAAAACGGTGACAAGGGTACACTCTACACCATGCATGATCTGCTAAACGCTGATTAGAGTAAAGGATCTCCAAATCTCACCAGTCGATATGCGACCTCTCTTAACCATGTATATACTAAATACTCATTGACGAGTAGTTCCCTTAGGAAATGTTCATATAATAAGTTTGTTGAACATATTATCTGAACATTTCTCACCAAAGAATATCCTTCTGCGCATATATTAGCGTTTGGTCTGCTTGTCGACTACTTTTATTACCTGGTCATCCCGTCAACTGAGTATTAGACCATTCCAACGTGTACTTTTATAACTGGGTGGGAGAATCCATTTAGTATATAAAGGTTTAAGAGAAAATTAACAAAATATTACACGTAACATCTGACTGTCGAGCTGAATCGTTGATTCATCTCAGGAATATATTCTGGGAGAGAGCGGTCGATGTATACGGCATACAGTGATACGAATTCCTGGCCTCACTCTCTGTAGACACATTCGCATCTCCCCTTCTTGGAAACTCTAGCATATGCAAACAGACAAACCATATCCACAATTCCATGATCCTTGTCATTGATGCTGCTGTCTTTCTTTTCCACTCTTTGCAAACTTTCGAAGGGTGTTCGTAACTACTACATGTGTAGCTATACCATGGATATGCACCAAATTTTCAGTTGCCCAACACACACAATGGCTGCGGACACACGTATCACAGTAGCGATGGCATAGTAGGTGTGACAATTTATTATGGTGCAGTTTGGTGACAACAGGTTGTCATAATTAATATGCCATAGCTAGCTATGTCGCCCGCTGCATATTCGCACAATGAGCCCTCCAAAGTTCGTTATAATCAGCCTTTTTCTTGTTTTTGGTCCTTGTATAGTTCGCTTTGTTTATTCCAGATATTTTCCTGCAGCTGCATTTCCTTCAACACAGCTTCATCGGCCCACATGATAATATTAATGGAATTATGCGTAGAACTAAACGTCGCAAAATGAAAAACGCAATAGGGGAACTGTCTTAATACGCATGAAATTAATATAAGTGGATAAACATGAATTGAGATCATATCAACAAAACGTACTGTGGGCATGATGTGTGAGTGAATGAGGGATTGCTACTGTCAAACACAATTCTGGACGATCGAACGTGCAATTATATATATCGTAGAGAACACAATGTAGCAAAACGTAATGAGTAGAGCTGAACCTTAGTGAAACGCAATGGGTTAATTGGTCAAGTCGACTCATTGTTCGGAAACTCAGCGGCAACATGGCTATAGCTATGGCACATAAATATGACGGCCAATTGTCACCTAACTCCACCTTAATAAATTGTCACACCTACTATGACATCGCTACTGTGGTACGTGTGTCCGCAGCCAATATCAAACTTGTGATTGTGCAAGTATCTTTCTAGTGTGTGTATATATATACATGTATTATTTATGTTTGTATGTGTATATTCTTCATGTGTACTGTTTGTATAATCTACCCATACAGGAGGCAATATATACAGATATAATCATAGATATATTGAGCTTAACAAATTC
The DNA here is from genome assembly GCA_032622095.1 of Siphonodentalium dalli. NCBI lineage: Eukaryota > Metazoa > Mollusca > Scaphopoda > Gadilida > Siphonodentaliidae > Siphonodentalium > Siphonodentalium dalli. The sequence goes on from CP136062.1 coordinate 61,120,909, forward strand.
AGCTAAGTCAGCGATAACATTCAGTAGTTGATTTCGGAAATGAGAATACAAACCCGATATTTCAGATTGAACCTTTTTATCAAACCATTGAGGCCATAGCACAATATAGCTAAAGTGTTTTCGTTTTCGTAATGGAATTGCGTATCCCGACTTTCTACGTGTAATATGGAAGAGGAAACGATAGAGAGGCTCCTTATATCATTTCCTGTGAACAAATATTACCATTGACTATCGTATTAAATTGAAGCCAGGTAATCAGGAGACTTATTGTTGAAACTAATGAGTTATCGCTACAGTAAACATTATCACCGATTCAATTGCGTATCACTAACACAGGAATTGATGGTGTTGTTCTCCTAACAATGTCCAGAACCCAATCCGATGTTATGAAAAATATGGATTTCTCCTTCGACAAACAAAACGGAACTATAGTTGTCGGATAAATGATTGATTGGTCAAGACGAACATCGCAATTATTCGATACGTCTCTGCTTGGCTACAAAAGTGTAACAAAAAACGGTTATATGGTCTTACTTTATAACGGCTGACGCTATCATAGGAATGAGTTTTATTGACTGATGTACAAAAACATTGATCGATTAATTACTTTTAATCATATACGCGTTGGGTGGGGTTGATCCACTCTGCGTGGGCTTGATGCACTCTGCGTGGGCCGGTGCGTTCGTTTGTATCCCCGACTGAGTTGCACCGATTTCATCCGTGGATAATTTTTGTTCTCAAACTAACATCGATATCGGCTTGACTGTGAGAGTACCCGAAATCGCTATCCTCACAGCAAGCTCCAATAACTCAGACCTATTCTCTATATAAGATGCAATAATGAATATGTACGGAATTCATGAGATCTGTACAATGAAGCTCAATTGATATAGCGTTTGTTCGACTTGTACACGGGGTCGCACCTACCCCGTGAGAACTGGTTCGCATTCAGTTTTGGACACGGCGCGCATTCGCCACGGTGCGACATTGCAGAAAATGGTAATTTTTATCAATGTTCATTGACCAAACTACGAAAGATCGAACCGATCAGTAATATTTGTTCATTATATTTCCAAAGTCTGTTTTAAATGCTATTTTCGTCATTAAAGCAGACTTTCCCAGGTGATTATCGGCAACATTTCATCTAGACGATTCACGCTTATTGTTCGTATAATATACTAGCTATTGTATGCAGAGTTTATATATTTCTTTGCCACACATATAGGTAGTGTGAAATCAAGCCTCTTTAGATCCAGGATATAACCGGAATTATAGCGCGTGGCGTTAGAATATTGTCACTAAGATTCACCGAAAGGAGGTATAGACAGGGGCGTAGTCACAGTGAAATAGATGTGTCTGTTAAATAAGTTTCACCAGAAACCTGGTCGAAGTTTTCATGCATTCATGGACCAAATGAGTGGGAAGACCAGTATAAGGGGTAAAAACTTGAGTTTTCTTCAGTTGTTTTTGTATGTACGTTCCTGTATAAGTAATGTTAAAATGGCCCATATCTCACGTATACCAATTCCCGTCTTGTTTATTTTCAGAGCAATTCAGGTGATCCTGTTGCCAGTATTTATATTTTCATCCGAGTCTGTAGCATCTTCTGTATGTTTGACCCTCACAAAAGAGCGCAGACGACTGATGATACCCACCCCGTTTGGGGCCATTTCAGGAACGATAACTATATTCTATGCAGTACTCCCGTCTAGACAGCTTGACCTATGTTCTCCGCCCACGCGTCGGTTTATGATCCCCATTAGCATATTATTATACGGAAGGGATATTTTTGGCCGGACATGTTCAAACACGTTCGCCGCCCACGCCTTCTCACGTCATATACTACGAGTCAATATCGATTTACTCTGTGTCCACTCTGTGTAGTGCTTCTGTATAAATTATCGATTAAAACGTGTCATGACACAGCCGCTTTCTGACGGCCAGTCGATTCGCTATAACACGTTCAGACTCGATCCCCCATCTATAAATATATAAACACGTACGGACATGTTTATTATATATAGCTTTTTTCGTCGACCCCCTCAGGTATATAAACGGTCGTTTCTTGATGTGATATCATAGATGGCTCAATGAAAATAGATACTACGAGGGACGTTTGATATAATGTGAGTATAAGTATATATTCTATACAAAATTGTTTTGAAATATGCAAATATAACTCTGTTTTTAAAACAACTGGTCTATGGTGGTACTTTGATAAATTCGCAAATTTGCCAAGTAAACTTTATTTATAATCCCCAGCCTCATAAAATTAATATATACGAAATGTTTTAGTGTTTGCCGTAAAATTTGCGAGTGTATGAACGCACCCCACGCATACAGTTATAAAATGCGTACATCAAATTATAGTGAATAAAATATATATGTTTACTATACCCTTTTTTACACAGAATGGAACGAAATCCGATAAAACATTAATCCGTTTATTATAGAAATTGTCAGGGGCGTTAATCCTTATTGTCCCCTTTCTTCTTCGGCGGCTCTACGTCATCGCTGTCCCACGTGCACGAAGTCATTGTCTTTTCCTCGTCGCTCAGCTCCCAATCGTCCCAATTGCTCATTTCGTCTTTTGGCTGGAAACAGAAGAAAAGACGTTCGGATTAAAAAAAAAATATTATACGGATACGAGTGATTAACGAAGGTGTGTCAATCTCGGGTTATCAATATGGTTCCTTACTATTTTAGGGCCAGTAGTAAAAAATATAGGCTTTACATGAATATGTTATAAAAATCTTGTTCCAAGCAACTCGTCTTTCGTTTAGCCCTCGGATATATTAAAAGCGTTATTAGTTACTGTTTTCCCGATATGAATAAAGAGCGTTTGGGGTTGTGTAATTAAAAAACCAATAAAATCGCACCGCTTACAGAATACGAGTATACTATATAAATTGTTCGAATTCAAAAACAATACACAAAGAAATCCCCGGTTTCAACGAGTATGAATATTTCTCAAACGAACGCTACTATTGCCTTTAACTAAATATCATGTTCAATTTAAAATGAAATAAAAGTTATATTTATACATACCATTTCCATCGTGGGTGTCTCGCCGTCACTAAATGCGTTAGGTGTTTCTATGTCTGTAGTTTTGTGTCAAGTGAAGAATTTCACCTTATATTATACCCAGTAACGAATCATCGCCACTATGCTTGACCGAAATTCACGTTACAGTATAATTACACCAGATGTTTCAACGTTCTGCCCATTTCCGTTCATTGGAATTAGCCGATACACTCGCAGTCATTTTCATTCCGCGACACGTGCGCAGCGGTGTATTAACAGCGAGTACAGTTTGTAATGTAGTATAATTGGCTTATTAGCATACTGCCGGCCTGTCCTATAAAAGGTTAAATATCCGCCATGCTTAATTAAATAACACATTAGTTGTGTGCGAACATAGTTGTCTACTTTTAAACAGATATAACACGGTTTTGAATATTTGTCAGCAAAATTCCTCCGTCGCCCACGCTTCAAGAGTGTATAATTAACAATTTGGAGAATTTGTAATCTTTTTCGGCGATGTATCGTGTAAATGATAGTGATGGCCTACGGTACTCGTTCAGCTCTGAAATGAACTAAATTGTTTAAACAGTTCTTCGGGGTAATCTTTAAAATGAGGCAGAGTGTTCACGAGTATATACATTATTTCCATTGGGGGTAAAATAGAGGGATCCCGCTAATTGGCAAAATAAATTAAAAAAAACTTAATATCTCATCTTAACCGACCACAAACGATAGTCCCCTTCTTTCTGAAAAATAATCGGAAAACGGCTCGTCCGTACCTCTCTCCGCCTCGGAGATAGTCTATTTTGAAATATCTATGACGTCATTAAAGCCGCACGTGCAATGGACATAATATGCCTTATCTAGAGTTCTAGAAGTCGGATCTTGACGCGGTTTTCACCATGTAGGAAGGTTCGACGTCGCCGTCAATAAAATAAATAAAAATAGAGATCTTTCGATAATTCACCAAAACATTTAAACATGAATAATCGTCGCACACACACACCCTCCCCCAACGCGGGTATATGTCCGAAATAATTGAGAATAACATGGTATAAGTTAATATTTTATTTACGATGAAAATAAGTATTCCTCACACGGTCAAAGTTCAATAATCACGTTGAGTGTAAAATCCATAACCTCCAGGATTGCATTCTGTACACGCTAACGCTTCCATCTGTCCATCGTGCGTTAAATAACAAGCTTTCACATTCTCTAATTCAGGTAAAACATGATTAACGGCGTCAATGTGTTGAAACAATACATCAAATTCCTGTTGGTTAATCGTACAGCCTTTCTTCGTGGGGTGCAAATGTTCAGAGTCCTTCGGGGTGAAATACTGGCGTAAGTGTACTACACCATTATTATGGTCTAAAACCGCATGTAGATTGTGTCCCAGATGCACTTTATCTATAGGACTCCTGGATACTAAATGTTCACCGATGGACTTTATATTTTCAGTCAGACATTGCCATCTTTGTAAGCTCATACGGGCCCCGAATGTCGTAGGGATTTTGCCTTCTTTCCATATTCGTAAGTCAACGTATTTCCGGTCCTCATATTCACCGACTGTGAGAAATCGGTCCCTCCCTAAATTTTTGACGAGAATCTTAGAATCCATGATCCTTTCTTAATGAAAATTTAGCTGCGAATGAGTTAGTACATCGAATCACCGTCTTTTTATATGATGGGTGACGTTGAAAAAGTGAAATAGACCAATCGAGTAGCGCCTACGGCGGAGCCATTAATAATTAGTGCCCGCCCCTTTTTTTGATCATAGGACGATGAAATTTCGTAATGTCTAAATATAGCTCTTACACGTCACGGGTTTCAAATAAATGGATGACTCATGTGCTATAAATAGCAACCAATCATTAAGCGAGTTGATGCTATATGCTATAATGATCATAGGACGATGAAATTTCGTAATGTCTAAATATAGCTCGTACACGTCACGGGTTTCAAATAAATGTATGACTCATGCGCTATAAATAGAAACCAATCATTAAGCACCGTGATTTCGAGTTGATGCTATATGTTATATGGATCATAGGTCAATGAAATTTCGTAATGTCTATATATAGCTCTTACGCGTCACGTGTTTTAAATAAATGGACGACTCATGCGCTATAAATAGCAACCAATCATTAAGCACCGTGATTTCGAGTTGCTATAAATATGTTATATGGAACCTTTAGCTCATTAAAGTATTTGCTTTCAGATGGAGCGGTTAATCGATGAATTGCACGCCGAGGGATTTAGTAGTGATGACTTTCTAAGAGGCATCACCGGGAGAGTGGACTCAATGTCCGACACAGACAGAAATACGTATGACAGATTGATATATCTGGAGGGTAGACAGCAGTCGCCCGATAATGACGGGCCAGCCCCCGCACCGTCTCAACCCCAGGACTCATCCCGAGCCGCTCACCAGTCATCCGCTCTAGATTTAACGGGACGGAATGAACCGCAGGAAGTTACTCTCGACACTAGTCACGATGAGCAAACGCAACAGACGGCTAATCAGTCCTACACGATCAATCTTCGTGAAATAAAATCATTCATGAGGTCATCGGCTGTGGAAAGTATATACGACGTGAAATTTGACCATCAATGGCGCGGTGAACTGTTGTCAGACTTGACGGAACGACTTACCAACATGTTCGATCATATACTAAGAACGACGAGAGGTGATTTGGCAGACAATGATCTGGGAAGAGTTATCCTCCATACCGATCAGCTGGATAAACCCATCATAGTACCGTTAACGGCATGGTCGGACCTGAATTCTCAGTTGATTATCGACAAAATAGCTAATGTGCTGACATCGCACGAACATATTGACTTGGACCGATCATTTCGAATAACTGTAGGGTCACTGAGGCAACCCAGTGGCTCAGGCGGTGGAATTCCTATCGACGGTGACAAATCACTTCTGGACAAAAAATCAACAGTCTTCATCCACAATACTGACAACTCCTGTTTGCCTAGAGCTATAGGCGTCGCGATGGCCAGGATTAGTACCGTTTCCGAAGATCTTAAATCGTCTTATCCCGGATTATCACGGCTCGAAATTTTTCTAAAACACGGTAAAGTGACGAAAGACTATTATAAGCACCTAACGAAAAAAGGACGAAATGACCAAAAAGTGTTAGCAAACACTCTGCTTAAAGATTTATGTATTTCCGCCGACCGCCCGGGATCATACGCCGACCTACCAAAGTATGAATCGTTCTTCAAGGTGAATATTATAATCATATGCGGCGAAATTGGGAAAAAAGTATCCAGAGTCAGCAACACCTATGACAGAAATATATATCTGTATCATAATCAGGACCACTACACACCGATAGTCAGCGTTTCAGGATTCTACGGCCTATCTTACTTTTGTGAAAATTGTTTAAAGCCTTTCGACCAGAAAGATGAACATAACTGCACGTCATATTGCATAGTATGCAAAACAGAGGGATGTTTGATTGACCCTTTATTAATGGGCAAGTTATTAACGTGCCACGATTGTAATATGGACTGTAGATCTTTGAACTGTTACCAGAGACACAAAGAGGCACCTGATAATAAACTATCAAATTGTTGTAAATATTTGAAGTGTAGAGAGTGCGGAAGCGTAATGAATCGTGCGAAGAGGGACCTAACAGAAACACCCCACATTTGCGGCGAATGGTCGTGTTCATCTTGTAAGGAATGGGTACTTCCGGGTCACCTCTGTTATTTGAGACCTCCGAAACAGAAAGTGAAAGATGTCAACAAGTTCATATTCTACGACTTTGAATGTTCACAAGATGAGGTGTACCTATGTGACGGTGGATACAAAATGGGACTCCCTTGCTCTACGTGCAGTGAAGCGGAAAGATGCAGTCAATGTCGCCGGTAAGTACATTATTTTATGTGGAACGAAAAATGTATTGTTGTACCCGCTTCTCACCAACCCGCTGTTAGCTCAAGCCCTAATATATTTGTGGGCGTAATTTGATTATCACAGGTTCGGACAATCTTTGGTCAATGAATAGCTAATCACTCGAATGTCTTGTATAATCCGTAGTTATGAATCATCTTGTTTGTGAATGAATGAATGGTGCTTTAATATATAATCCTTTAATATATAATCCTTCCTCGTAATGAATGTATCGAATGTCCCATGGGTAGGGTTTTGTAAGTCTCGTATATCCAACAGGTAGAAAGTCTCGTATATCCAACAGGTAGGGTTTTGTAAGTCTCGTATATCCAACAGGTAGAAAGTCTCGTATATCCAACAGGTAGGGTTTTGTAAGTCTCGTATATCCAACAGGTAGAAAGTCTCGTATATCCAACAGGTAGGGTTTTGTAAGTCTCGTATATCCAACAGGTAGAAAGTCTCGTATATCCAACAGGTAGAAAGTCTCGTATGGTATGAGTGGCCGCAGAGTTGTTGCTTCTGCTGAGTATTTTGCACCACTGGCCTATGACCCGAAGAAAGTCTCTTATATATTTACTATTTTCTCACAGTCGACTAACACAGATTTTGCGGGTCAGATCTTATCTACTAAATCTAAATCTCACACAGGCTCATATTTTAGATGCCAGAACATACTCCCCTCGGAAATCGATTAATAATTGATTGATTTTCCATGATTGGATAAAGAAAGAAAGAAGTTAGTGGGCAGAAAAAGCAAGAATATAATTCCTATATCTACAACTCTTAACAACTACAACTTCTAGACGAAAATAAATCTCCAATAATACTCAGTAATCTAATTCTACAAATATAAATGACAATTGTGCCATGTAACAACTATACAACAGGTGAAGAAATTTCATTAGGTGATTCTAAAACTCTCAATCGCTGAACCGGCCGCCTTAAGGGACCACGTGCCGTCTTTACCATGACGGAACGGACGAGTCCATCCTGGCGTCCAGGGTAAACCTCAATGACTCTGCCTAATCTCCAGTCTAATTTTTTCATATTGTCATCACAGACCAGAACAACATCATCAACTTTGATATTGCGTTGTAGTTCTGTCCATTTGCACATTTTGTTTAATTCGAGGAGATATTCTTTACTCCATCGATTCCAAAATTGTTTGGCCAATCTCTGGCGATAAGCCCATCTTTTTCCCAATGCTGTTTGTTTGAGTGCTCTATCAGCTTCGGGCAAACATTGCAAATGGCGACCAATAACTAAGTGACCTGGGGTGAGAGGCAGTGGGTCCTCTTTATCAGCCGAGACATCTGTTAGAGGTCTGGAGTTTATCTGAGCTTCAATATCTGTCAGAAGCGTTTGCATTTCAAGAAAGGTTAACCTGGCCTTACCAAGTATCTTTTTTAATGGTGATTTTACCGATCTGAAGAGTCTCTCATAAAATCCTCCATGCCATGGAGCCTTTTCCGTGATAAATTTCCACTGTATTCCTTTCCCATGCAAATAACTGTCTATAAGTTTCTTCTGTTTGGGATCATTATACATCTTGGACAGAACATCTCCTGCCTTTTTGAAAGATAGGGCGTTATCAGAGTAAATAAGACTACAATTGCCTCTACGATTCATCATTCTCTCAAGACCTTTGAGAAATTGTGATGCTGTCATATCTTCTACCAACTCCAAATGGATTGCTCGAGTTACCATACAGGTAAATAGAAGTATGTAAGCTTTGGCATCATTAGACTGAGTCGTCTTCGTATACAAAGGTCCTGCATAATCCGTACCGATTTGACAAAATGGCACTGAAGGGTTAACTCTCTCCTTTGGCAACGGAGCCATTTTTTGTTTGGCTAACTCAACGTTCTTACACATCAGACAAGAATGTAAAATTCTTCGGACTTCTTGACGTCCGCGAAGGAGCCAATACCTTTGTCTCAAGTGTGCCAGTGTCTGTGATGATCCAGCATGAGAATTGGATGTATGAAATTTCATTACCAACATTTCTACTAGCTTATTGCCATGTGGCAAAATTATTGGGTGTTTGACTTCTTCAGGTAGAAGACAATTCTGCAGTCTGCCCCCAACTACTAATAATGCTCGTTCAGTATCCCACTGGGGATCTAATGTCTTTAATTTGCTTTCTGCAGGTACAGGATTACCTGATTTTAGTGCCTCTATTTCTACTGGAAAGGCATCTAATTGTACCTTGTGTAACCAGAATTTTATTTCTTGTTCTCTGAGAGATAAAACATCACATGTTGTACCGCTCCCCTCTTTGCGACATCGGAATTTCACCAGCCAGCCTCGTACTTGAGAAAACACAGCAATAAATTTGTCAAATTCATGATATCTCTCAAGATATTCGGTCAGTGGGTCTTTCTCAATTGTGATGGTGTTAACCAGGTCAAATCGTTTTAGTTTGTTAGATTTGTTTCGCAACTTTCTATCAGCTGATTTTTTATCAGTTTGAGAGATCTGGCCTGTATCCTGTTCCCAATCTCCTCTGGCTGTTCTCAAAACTTCCGGGCCATCCCACCACAGTGCTGATTGAATCAATGTGTTGGCACTACATGCACGGGAACATATGTCTGCAGGATTTAATCTGCCCATTATGAAACGCCATGAGGTGGGATCCACTAATTTCTGAATCTCAGAGACCCGATTCGCCACAAACACCTGCCACAAATTAGCGGGGTGACTGATCCACTCCAGTACAATTCTACTGTCGGTATAACAATAAATTGATTCTATTGGAAGATCGATTTCTGTCTTCACATATTTCATAAGTCTGGCTGTAATCAAACTGGCCATTAACTCAAGTTCCGGGATAGTTCTCCTATCCTTTATAGGTGCGACCCTAGTCTTAGAGCACACATTAGTGACATGAATCTCTCCCGTTTGTAAGTCTTCTACTCTCATATATATGACAGCTCCATAACTGAGCTCACATGCATCCCCAAATGCATGAAGTGTGCAAATTACGGGTCCAAAATGAGTTGGTACAAAACATCTGTCTATTTTAATCTCGTCCAGAAGTGGAATTTCATTTTTCCAGCTCTGCCATTCTTCAGCCATTTTGTCAGGCAATTTCTCGTCCCAGTCGGAAACCAGTGTCCACGATTTTTGAAAGATTTGTTTGGCCTTAAGAGTGAAAGGTGCCAGTAATCCCATCGGATCGAAGACTCGATTTAGCTGACGCAAAACTGTTCTTTTTGTCTCTACCCCAACATTCTCCATAGTGGCGCAAAACGAAAACATCAGTTTGTCTTCTATCGGGAGGAATTTAACCCCTAACGCCTTTGTTGAGTACTCCGATGTCTCCGAAAAGATTATTTGTCGGTCCTTTGCCAAATCATCTTCATTCAACAACCTCAAAGCTTCTGCGTTGTTGGAAATAAACTTCCTTAAAGGAAATCCGCCACTATTCAACAGATCTTTCATGTCGACAGCTAATTTGGCTGCTTCTTCTGCTGTATCACAGCCGGTTAAGACGTCGTCTACAAAGATGTTTTTTGATATCTCGGACGCAGCAAGAGGGTAAACCTCGCGCTTGCTATTGACATGATTTTGTATGGTCTGTATTGCGATGAAGGGACTACAATTCAAGCCAAATGTGACGGTGCTGAGTTTGTATATCTCAGGTGAAATATCAGTTTTTAAGTCTCGCCACAGGAATCTCTGCATATCCTGTTCCTCCTCTCTGATGTTAATCTGTAAAAACATCTTCTCAATATCTGCGACCAGCACGACCTTGTGTCGTCGGAATCGTATCAATATTCCTAGTAAGTCTGGCTGCAGAGCTGGTCCAGGTAACAAGCACTCATTTAATGAGTAGCCATCTGGTCCTACTGCCGATCCATCAAAGACAATTCTGAGCTTTGTCGTAGTCTTGTCTTCTCGAAGCACGGGGTGATGAGGGAGATACCATTTGATTCCTCGGCCCTTTTCTTCGTTTTCTTCAATTTTCACTGCTCTTCCCTTTTCTATCATCTCCGTTATCTGACTCCTATACTCTTCTCTGAGTGTCGGATTCTTCATCAATTTTCTCTCCAGCGACACCAATCTCTGTGTTGCATTATATTTGTTTGATGTAATTATTTTTGACATTACATCTGAATTCTCGATTAACCCCGTGACGTAACGGTTCTTTGTCTCATCATATCTTGTCTTTTCCACATACTGGCGTAGAGCTTCAATGTCAATTTGTCGTTGCTGCTTGGTTTCATCTGGTTTTATTCCAAGACTTTCAAGCTCCCAGTGTCGCTCTGCTATCTGCCTTTCATCTGACATCTCTATGGAGACTCCATTGATGTTATATGCTGGGTCCAACTGTGTTGATGTCATATCATCATAACAACCGGAGAGTACCCAGCCCATATGTGTTTTATGTGCTGTGGGGCTACCTCGAGGTCCCTGGATCTTCTGACCAAGGAAAATGTTATTGCAAGCATTTACCCCCAACAGAATGTCGATATCTGCTGATGATCTGGGGTATGTGTCAGCCAACTGTAAATTTCTCAGATGAGTCATCCTGTTGAAGTTGACATCCACCTCGCTCAACTCGGCACTCGGATTCTCGATTACAAATGCTTGGATCTCGAATGTTTCTCCCTGCCAATCTGGTATGGCTGATGAGATATTAAACTGAACTTCTTGTGTATCAAGTTCCATAATGTCGCCACCCGCCAAGGTAAACCTCCCGTGGACATTTCGACCAGTCAGGCCTAACTTCTTAGCCATTTTCTTTGATATAAAGTTCGTACCACTCCCCGAATCGAACAGTAGGCGTGCCTGTAATATGGCGTCCCTGGACTCCACCTTGGCTGTCGCACTCTGCATCAGAACTTTTCTCGTAGTATCTGATAATGTGATTAACCCAGCTGTGGTCTGGATATTGTCCTTTCCACGGTCTGAAGGTCTATTCTTCTCAAAATCTTTCCGAGGATATTCTTGTGAATTTCCGCGGTTCTCGATATGCAGGATTGTATGGTGTTTTCTCGGACATTTCCTGCATGGCCCTTGATCGCATGATGAAACAAAATGTGACTGTAAACAGTTGAAACATGCTTTTGCATCCTTTACCTTCTGAGTTCGCTCAGCCACTGTCATATTGTTCAATGAGAAACATTTTGCTGGGTCGTGTGTCGCTTTCTTCTGGCAAAATATGCATTTCTTCTCATTACTTTGTCGGGTTCCATAGGTTTCTTCCTTAGTAATATTTAACGCATATCCGCTTGGTTTACTGTACTCATTTTGATATCCCCTTTTGTATTCTGGTTTCTTCTCCCTTTTTATCTCTGTATTTTCATCACCAGTTCGCCTACCAACTTGCACAGCTTCTTTGAGTTTGGTGAGAAGTTCGCCAAAGGTAATAGGTAATTCATGTGTTGAATATTCTGAATGCTCTGAATCGTCGTCTGCTGTACTGTGTCTGTTTCTTTCTCGTTTTATGTGCTCACCATCCCAGCGTCGTAATAACCCTTTTGGAATCTTAGGTCGTACGAGAACTGTGAATATCCAACTGCTTCTCACAAAATTACTGTCATTGCATGTTTTCCTTAATAAATAGTTCCAACTTGCTTGGAGTTTCGATAACAGTGGTTCCAATTCTCTGTTACTCGTGTTGGTGGCCGGCCTGATATTAGCTATGTCCAATATAGCTTCTTGTAACAACAGCATAACATCTCCGTATTTGGTTTCTAAGACATTTAAGATTTCTTCATAAGTAGGCGTTTTTAAAGAAAGTGCCATTTTGAGCGGTTCACCTTCGAGGACACTGTAAATATAATGGGTCTTCTCAGCCTCTGTATACACAGATTTGTCTATCTCTGACATTACTAATTCTTTCCAGGTGTCCCACATCTCCGTCTGACCTCGGAATTTGGGGATCTGGATTTCTCGTTTTCGTTGATTGATTTTATCAACCGTGGAAATCAACTGTTCGGGCGAAATTCCCGAGTTTATGCTTTTAAACGCATCCACTAATGACTGTGTCATTTCTCGAGCAGTTATCTCGGATTTACTGCTACCTGTATCTGAGTGTTCGCCTGCATCTCTGTCATGAGTCCATTTGTCATGTATCAATTGGACTTTCGTCTGCAGTGATGTAAATTTATCTCTATATTGTGTTTCATTTTCCTCCTCTTTCATTCTAGTATTATCGTCCATGGACTTGAGGCGATCCTCGTTATCAGTGTGAAAATCAATCGCATCTTGTGCTTCGGATAATTCTGCATTCATACGCGCTAATTGTTCCATGTCGATATTAGCAGATCGGACTGATAATTCGAGTTCTTCTGCTTGATCATCGGTATGATCCGATTGCATGATTGCAACAGCATGATCATGACTTCTCCTAACTGAAGTTTCATGTTTCGAAAAACGAATTCTACATATCCTGCGTTTTTCTAACAATTTCTCAAGAGAGTGTTCAATACTCATGGTGAATCTATGATTGTCTTCTGAAACAAATGCGATATCACCAAACTCGAATCAAGGTACGTGTACCTCAAAAATTTTAATAACTCAAATAAAGATAACTCAAATATCTCTATAAACACGAATCAAGGTAAACTCATTTATCTCGATAAGATTAAATCGAAGTAATTCAAATAGCTCGATATAACATACAAATATCTTGTTTGTTACCTGTTTATTAGGAATTAATACCTGTCTCCAGGACTCAAACTCAATTACTCGAAACTCAAGTTGATTACTCGATACTCGAAACTCAAACTGATTACTCGATACTCAAAACTGATTGCTCGATACTCGAAACTCAAATTGAAATCATGACATCTAACTCAAACTTTTATGAATTCAATACATAAAATCTCAAACACCATTCTCATCAATGATCAAAGTCTGATGTAAACAAATTTATCTCAATTATGACAGATTTGTATATCTATAATCTCATCTCATTCTCACAAATCTCATAAATCCAAAGACTGAATCCGGTTCGAGGGACCATTTTATTAGCTCAAGCCCTAATATATTTGTGGGCGTAATTTGATTATCACAGGTTCGGACAATCTTTGGTCAATGAATAGCTAATCACTCGAATGTCTTGTATAATCCGTAGTTATGAATCATCTTGTTTGTGAATGAATGAATGGTGCTTTAATATATAATCCTTTAATATATAATCCTTCCTCGTAATGAATGTATCGAATGTCCCATGGGTAGGGTTTTGTAAGTCTCGTATATCCAACAGGTAGAAAGTCTCGTATATCCAACAGGTAGGGTTTTGTAAGTCTCGTATATCCAACAGGTAGAAAGTCTCGTATATCCAACAGGTAGGGTTTTGTAAGTCTCGTATATCCAACAGGTAGAAAGTCTCGTATATCCAACAGGTAGGGTTTTGTAAGTCTCGTATATCCAACAGGTAGAAAGTCTCGTATATCCAACAGGTAGAAAGTCTCGTATGGTATGAGTGGCCGCAGAGTTGTTGCTTCTGCTGAGTATTTTGCACCACTGGCCTATGACCCGAAGAAAGTCTCTTATATATTTACTATTTTCTCACAGTCGACTAACACAGATTTTGCGGGTCAGATCTTATCTACTAAATCTAAATCTCACACAGGCTCATATTTTAGATGCCAGAACACCCGCAGTAATCTAAAAAAAATTGTTTCATTTTTTAGGTGCTCAAACTGTAAACGACCGGCCTGCGGATTAAATCGACATCAGCCCAATTTGGTGGTGGCCCAAACAGCCTGCGACTCTTGTTTGGACTCGCCGGTGAACTCAGATTCGACTTGCGACGTTTGCGGTACTCGTTGCGATCATTGCGGTAGCCTGGATAAAGAAGGCGATTACAAAAAGACACCGTGTAGCGACACGTGCGGAAGAAGACAGTACATATCGTCTGGTTCGGACACTCTACTGAACTTCGGAACCTGGCTGTTTACTAAACACCATAAACACGCCACGGTATTGGCTCATAACAACAAGGCTTACGACGCTATATTGTTGCTGGAATACATGGTTTTCCAGGGGATGAGGCCTAGCAAAATTATTTATTCTGGATCGAAGGTCATGTACATGCTAGGTCACCATGGGATTCGAATAATAGATTCGCTAAATTTTCTGACGATGCGATTGGCTGCTCTCCCGAAGGCTTTCGATTTGAAGGAACTAAAAAAAGGTATACGCATTTCTTTTTTATATTTGTTTTTAAATATTAAATTGACACATTCTTTAAATTTTTATTTCAGGATATTTTCCCCCCCCCATTTCTTCAATAATATATATATCGTTTCCATTTGTTTTTAAATATTAAATTTAAACATTTTATTTCAGGATATTTCCCTCATTTCTTCAATAGGAAGGAGAACCGACTGTATGAGGGGCCGTATCCCGATTCAACGTATTACGGAGCTGACACCATGTCGACGACAGACAGGGAGGCGTTTCTACGTTGGCACGAAACTAAAGCCGGTGAAACCTTCAATTTAGAGCAAGAATTATTGGCTTACTGCATTTCTGACGTTGATATCTTGCGTCAGGCTTGTTTGAAGTTTCGGTCATTGTTTTTGAAAGTTACCGAGAATAAGGTAGATCCTTTCATGTCGATAACGATATCTTCTGCGTGCATGAAGGCCTATAAAATATTGTTCTTGGAAGAAACTTATTCTATAACTCTCACTAACTCTGATCAATCAGAAACCAGTTTGCTGAAGAAATTGAATGATAAAGAGCGAGTATTGCTCGGTGATGATTGGGTAGAACGGGATACGGCCGAGGAGTCTGGAATTGAAATTACTGATGAAAAATTCATTAGTACGCCTATAGGCAAAGTTCCTAACGGGTTTTACGGTGACAAGGACCAATATTCGAACGTCTCCATCCAATGGTTGTCCTGGTTGGCCCACAATAAAAATAGAGACATACAACACGCTTTGAACCGCGGTGAATTCAAGGTACCAAATTCAAAGTACAAGGTGGATGGATATTGTCAGGAGACCAACACCTGCTACGAATTTCACGGTGAGTACGACGTATAATCATCTTAAAACATTTATCCCATCCCCCCTTAATTGTTCATATACAATAAATGGTATTTTTATTCTTTAGGTCGTTTTTATCACGCTCGTTTGACACGTTACCCACGAAACAGAGACACATCTCCAGTACGACGTATAATCATTTTAAAACAGTTGTCCCATCCTCCCCTAATTGATCATATACAATAAACGGTATTTTTTCTTCTTTAGGTTGTTTTCATCACGCTTGTTTGACGTGTTACCCACGAAACAGACACATCTCCAAACACCCGCTGACTAAACAGACACTGAATCAACTGTACACACTGACCATCAAAAAGCGTGAATTTTTGAAGAAGGCGGGTTACAAATATGTATGCATTTGGGAGCATACATTCACTGAGCAGAAAAAGAATAATGAAAAACTGCGGGACTTCTTGTCGCAGCTGGATGTACAACCTCGACTTATGCCACGAGATGCTTTCTTCGGAGGTAAGTTTCCATATTTAAAAAAAAAAAAATGAAGTTTATAAAATAAAAATAAATAAAATTTATTTCTAAAAAAAATTCTTTTATCTTTTTAGGTAGGACAAATGCCTGCAAATTATACAAAGACGCGGGCCCACGTGAGAGCATCAAATACGTCGATTTCACGTCCCTGTATCCTTATATAAATAAATCGGGCAAAATGCCAGTAGGGCATCCTGAAATAATAACTAAGGACTTTAAAGATATCAGCGCATATTTCGGGCTGGCTAAGGTGAAGGTTTCTCCTCCGAGGAAATTGTACCACCCCGTATTGCCATTGAGATCTCACGGAAAACTCACCTTTCCTTTGTGTCGATCATGCGCGGAAGATCAAAGACAAACGACGTGCGATCACGGAACCGATGCGAGATCTATAACAGGGACGTGGACGACGCCGGAGATAATGAAGGCCATAGAGAAGGGTTACGTGGTGACGAAAATATACGAAGTATATCACTGGACAGATACCACGCAATACAATCAGGATACTAAGAAAGGTGGACTCTTCTCGGAATACGTCAATTCGTAAGTATATTTTTTTAAACGAAAAGCGCCGCCGCCCCCTCCCCTCCCTTTTTTTTGGTCGGGGGGTATCATTGAGTACGGGATGAAAAAAAACATTTTTATTTTTTTCGTTTTCAGCTTTCTCAAACTCAAACAAGAAGCTAGCGGTTGGCCAGCCTGGGTGAAAACTGCCGAGGACGAGTGCAGATATCTGAATGATTACGAAAGGGTCGAGGGGATTCGTTTGGATCCCGAAAATGTAAAAAAACAGCCAGCACTCAGAGCCACTTCGAAACTCATGTTGAACGTTCTCTGGTAAGTAGTTATTTTTTTTTAGATAAATAATTTTAATTATTCGCATAAACTATATCGCATTACTAATTCATTCATCCATTACAGGGGAAAATTTGGAGAGAGACAGAACATGACGCAGACGGAGATAATTCACGACAGTGAACCGAAGAAATTCTTCAGTTTGATTTCCGACCCAAAGAAGCTCGTGAAGGACTTCCACATTATCAATGACAGCCACATTCAGTTATCCTAAACCCACGACGACCATTTCCTACCCGATGAAAATAAGACTAATATATTTCTGGCCATATACACTACCTCCTGGGCTCGTCTCAAGTTGTATGATGTACTGGATCATCTAGGAGAAAATGTGCTGTATTTTGACACTGGTGAGTACTAATTTTTTTTTGCGTACCAAATTATGCTCTAGCTTGATATTAGGTCCTCAAAATATTTTACATTTCTGTTTTAGATTCCATCATCTACGTACAAAAGACGGGAGGCCCCGACGTCAGCTGCGGTGATTTTCTCGGGGATCTGACCGATGAGTTAAAGGGGGACACTATCACACAATTCAGAAGCGCCGGACCGAAGAATTATGCTTACAGGACGACTGCCTGCGATGAGGTGTGCAAGGTGCGGGGCTTCAGTTTAAATTATATCAATTCTGAGGCCATTAATTTCAAGACTATGAGCACCCTGATTGATAGAAAGAGAAAGACATTGGACGACCCTGATGTTGTAGAGCCGAAGAGACGACATTTGGTAGATAAAGAGCGGGAAGGTGAATCCGGCGTACCCGACAAGGTGTTCATAACTGAAAAGAAGATATGTAGAGGTAGTGCCCGTCCTATCCTATACAACAGAATTCAAAAGAAGGTATACAGAGTGGTATACACGAAGAGAGTGATACTAGAAAATATGGACACTATCCCTTTCGGATATTGAGAGTAGTTTATAAGGAATATGTGACACGTTCGTTCGCCTTAGGCATGTCATTAATACCGTTCTTACCGAATTCCAGCTACGTGATCGCGGGTGCGACAAAGAGCGGGAAAACCAGATGGACTTTCCGCTTCTTACAAAATATAGAGGACATGATAGACGGCCCTCATCCCCAGAAATTTCTATACTGTTTCGGAGTGCATCAGGACTTATTCGATGAAATGGAAATAGCCATCCCACACATAAATTTCCACGAAGGTCTTCCCTCCAAAGAACTACTGAGTGAATTTGCGGACGGTACGACGGCTATGATAATTCTGGATGATTTGGCTCACAAAGTTTTGGACAATTCCGATATGGAATGTTTATTCACACAAGGCTGCCATCATAAGAACTTATCAGTTATATTTTTAACTCAAAACTTGTTCCAAAAAGGTAAACACGCCAGAACTATAGCTTTGAATACTTCCTATACCATTCTTTTGAAAAGCGTGCGTGATGCGAATCAAATAAAATATTTAGGTCAACAGCTGTTTCCGGGAAAATCACGTTTTCTGACTGATTGTTATAAGGATGCGGTGTTGGACAGACCCTATGGATATCTCATAATCGACGCTACGCCTAATACTGATTCAGAGTTTCGTGTAAGAACTGACACCTTTCCCGGTGAATATCCTATAATATACAAATCTTTATAAGGATGAGTGCCAGGATCTCTAGAAATGCAGCGTTCTTGTCACTACTCGCATCCTGTTCTAGGAAGCAGTTAATATCTCTGTTGAAGACGGCTACTACGGACCAGATAAACGCATTATCGGAAATATGTTTGAATGTGTTGCAGGGTGTTTTGACTGTTACGAATATACAAACATTAGTGCCTTACAAGAAGTTTTATAGACTCATGGCTGACGAGAAATATAGCGTGCTTAGGAAGAGACAAAATTTGCTTAAAAATTTGAAAGCAGTGCCTCTGTTACTCAAGGACGTACCGATTGAACATTTATAATGTCGACATATTCAAAAAATGTGGTCATACCTTATGACAAATATGAACGTTTACTGAAAAATACCATCAAGAAAACGGCTGTAAAGACTCAATCACCTACAACGTCCTCAGCAATTCGGAAACCATCGATGATGAAGAAGATAGATAAACCACCGGGGGAAAGATTATTGAATAAGAAATGGATAACTATGTCAAAATAAAACTTATATTTGTATTATAATTCATTGTTGTTGTTTTTCTATACCTTCGGTGGGGAGGGGGGTCCCTGAAATAACGAGACGAAACTTATGTTTTATTTTCAAAATTTTTATTTTCAACACTAATAATATACACAAAAATATTAGTTGGGAGATGACACATTGCGAGCCTCGTTTATGCTGAAGTGTGATGGAAAAGTCCCGTATACCAATAACACTATAGTCTGCGACAATGCTTCTGTGAACTTAATATCCATTTGCGTCAATCCCTTGACCACCGGTTGTCCGTCTTCGATAGATCCAGTCGGGTCAATACAGTAAATAGCATAACCACCGTCAAAATCCTCTCGTGATATGGACGTTCCGGGATACGCTCGTACCAAGTTACTGTAAGCTTCGAGATAATCTTCCTTCCCGTAATTCATGCTCAGTGGTCGGCTAGGTAATGACTGTCCATTCACTGTGAAAGCCACGCTACTGCAATTGAAATGTTGAAAGTTCAGTGGATTTTTCTTGTAATTTCCATTAAATCCCGCAGCATCAATCATAACCGCTATGATACGCCGAGGTATATCTCCTTGAAACAAGTCAGTGGCTGTGAAATTGAAAGACCCTTTGGCGATAGAGAAAGCCTTCACTGCGGATCTCAGGTAGGGATAAATGGCATCAGATTTTTTCAAACGTTCTTCGATTTCTTTGGTAACACTAGGAATCATTTTGCAAAAGCAAACTCTGATACTAGCACCGGTTATTTTAACTTTGTAATTTTCATTCTCTTCGCCATTCATTAGTGCGAAAGCATTCTTCACGGGCCATAATTTAATGCGGACGGGCACACCGTTGATAATATATCTATCCTGTTGGCACAGATCATGTAGTATCGGTCCGGAAACTTTTATTTCTTTGCTTTCCGCCGTGAGCTTCACTCTTTCATAAAAACCTAGATTGCCTCCGATGGGTGTTGTATCGTCGAATTCGTTGGGCGTGTCTTTGTACCACATCCGCTGTTGTAGACCATTGTTGATAGCATTTTCATCCGCGCTCAATAGCGCGTCCAGATAAGACTTGTAAGGATAAAACGGTCCTAATGTTGATACCGTAGTTTGCTGAAGCTCGATGTCGACTGACGAGAACAATGAGTGGACTGGTGCGTTAATAATTCCTACTTTTGAAGTTTTTTTCAAAGCGCTTCCGTCACCTTTCACAATTTTCAAAGTCAAGTTTAGAAAACTGTTTCGAAAATCAATATATTTCTGAGACGTCGATGGTACGTTGAACTCTATAGGAGCACCGTCTACTATCTGGTTAACGGGGTTGTATCCCATCCATTCCCTTTGCATAACTTCCGCCCTTTCAGTAGCCTTCGAAAATGTAGGTAAGTTACTCATTTTGGTGAGGAGAATATGTCGTTTGCGGGTTCCTTTTTAACTTTTCCAATGTTTGTCTTCTTCGCTTTTCCTGCTTTTATCTTTTTAACTTTTATCTTCTTAGCTGCGGCTTTCCTTATAAGTTTTTCAGGTTTCGCTTCAGTCTCGGGTAGGTACTTCGAGTCATCGTAGGGTACATATTTTTTAAGATCAAAGTCATAATAGTACGGAGTCCCCATTATGGCTAAAGTTCAACGTGTACTCTGAAGTAGTAATTTTTATAGGCGTCAAATTACCATCCAAGACGTATACCCTTATAAACTGCGGGTCAGTCCTAGTAACGCGCACGTCATGACTCTTACCGTACTTATAAGTTGATTTACTGCCTCTATAAATAACTCTTAGTACGGGTGCCATTTTATTATAAACGAATGAATGTTCGCATACGTCACAACATACGTACATAACGTCATGCGGGTCCTCGGGTTTTATAGAAAATTGTTCCAGGCAACACGTCCATCGTGAATCTAGTAACCAATCAGCGGGTAGTGGCGTTGTGAAATCACCCGCTTCATTTCCGGGAAAAGAAGCGTCACTATGACGGCTAGATAAGTATAATCTCATCACTTTCCGTATTTCACTAGATCAGTTCTTGATATCCAAGAGTCGTATTTAGAACCCCAATTCAGCCAACGAACTAAAACTGTGTTCCCGCTCCTTTTTAGTATTTTCTCGATTCTGTAAACTGCATCAGGGTCCACTTTAATTGCTTGTAATTCTTGCGCGTAAAATGAGCCTGTGACTTCTTCCTCGTCCCAATCTTTCAACTTGTAAACGTTCACACCTCCTCTTCTATATCGCAGTACCACCTTGAAAATTTCACCCGTCCACTTCTTATAAAATTCTTTGTCATAAACTCCTTTGATGTGTGATATCCTCACTCTGTCACCGACCTTGAACTCGTACTTTTTTAATTTGACACTACCCTCTCGAAGAAGTAGTTTCTGTTGATAGCGCACCTCAGATTCGTTGCCTTTATTAACTGACGTCGGTGTGTAACCGGTGGAACGGTGTACCGTGTTATTGTAGCTTTCCACAATATCCTGCAATACACTGGAATATTCTTGAATACTATTGTGAACGAGATATCTATATAACCTCGTCTTCAGGGTCTTTATTAATCTCTCCGCGTAATTGGCTTTAGTTTCATTTTCGGTCGACAGGTATTTGATTCCTTCCCGCTTGAATAACCTCTGAACGGGTCTTGAATTAAAGTCCGTCCCCTTGTCCGTTCTCAGTATGGATGGTCTACGTGTTTCGTGAAGAAACACATCTTCGAAAGCTTCACTTACGTGTTTCGCATCTTTCTTTATCAAGGCACGACACCAAGCGTATCTTGAAAATACATCGATTATAACCAAAATGTATTTATAACGACTTCCTGAAGCAGTCAAGTCTGCCAAATCACAGTCCCACAACGAGTCTAAGCCTTCAACCACGACTCTACTTCTAGGAAATTTGTGTCTAGATGGTTTAATTAGCGTATAGGTCTCTTGAGAACTGAGCCAATCTCGAATTTTCTTCCTGCTGATAACGTGTGATCCTTCAGCTTTAACAGCCTGATATAGTTTTTCAACTCCTCCGAAACTACCTGGTTTACTCGGGTCATAATACAGAGAATGTAGATATTCATCCATTACTGCAGATTTCGAGTTCTAGAATTTTCGGTAGCACCTCACGTACGATCTGTCGTTGATTCTTTATACCCGTTATTAAAATAGATCCACTCAGGTGACAAGCGAAGTGGATACCCTCAGTGTAGAATGTCACAGCAGGAAAAATTTCTGGATAATAGTTACCACCGAGATATTCGACCAATAACCTTAATGATAATGGGCTGCATTTATGAACGGCTGACATGGTAATTATACGAACTCTGGACAGGCATACTGGGTATCCGATCTTTTGAATTATTCTGGCATACTTTCGCAGTCTTCGAATTCCATCTTCCGCGTGACTAGCGGCTCCCGCACACATAAGTTTACCCGTCTTATAGAGCCAGCATGATCCGCCTATAGAACGATTCCTCCAAATTAAGAAACCCCTCTTACATACGACGTTACGTAGTGCATTAGCCAAATATATCACATCCACAGGACATCCTAACTGACTGGAACATACTACATTAGTTACGCGTACCATAGTGACAACATTATGATATACACATTACCTTTTATACCACGACGCTTCTTCTATTTATAGTAGGGGGCCGGAAGTAGGTACCCAACAGACGAACTCAATAGACTCGTCCATAATGTCGAGGCCTCGTGACCTATTGACAAATTAACGATAGATGTGATTACTATCGTATAAATAATAATAATTTGACAGAAATATACAATCTCGGATCTAGGTACTTTCTGGCCGAGCCAATACCACTTTTCTGAAGAACCGTCACTCTCCATAATAAAATATTATAACTTAGTACATTCACAACCCTTATAACGATATCACGTGATGTGGAATTTTTTTTTAAGTTTTTTGAAATTTGTGAAATTTTTGAAGTTTTTGAATTTTTTTGAAATTTTTGAAGTTTTTGAAATTTTTAAAGTTTTTGAAATTTTTGAAATTTTTGAATTTTTTGAATTTTTTTAACATTTTGAAGTTTTCGAAATTTTTGAAGTTTTTGAAGTTTTTTGAAATATTTGATGTTTTTGAAGTTTTTGAAATTTTTGAAGTTTTCGAAATTTTTTGGACATGCCCAACCGGTATACAAATAGACCGACGCGTGGGCGGAGAATATAGGTCAAGCTGTCTAGACGGGAGTACTGCAGAGAATAGAGTTATCGTTCCTGAAATGGCCCCAACTGGGGTGGGTATCATCAGACGACACCTGGTTTGTAATTTGCTGCAGAATCTATCAGAGGAAGACACTGTCGGCTCTTTGCCTTGTTCTTTTAACTCATATATAAGCCTCATAAAACTGTTTATCACATTTGTCACATGTGTGACTTGGGGGTTCATACATGTACCTCTTCTTTTGTCGGTTTAAGTTACTGCGGATATTGTAGTTTTGAAGTTGAATTCCTCGCATGGAAACTCTGTTGCACACATTGGAGGCCCGGCACATGGGTTCGATCGGGTGGGTGTGCTGGTAGCCAGAGGATATGCGTAGTTTCTGTTGGTTGCAAATAGCAGGATAGGTTCAGCAGTATGTCTGAATCGTCCATATAATTCGACGATACTTCCACCCCAGAGTACATTCTGAAAAGATGATAATTAAAAGTTTAGGTCAAGATTGAAATTAAAATTGAAATTAAGTTTATCGCGAGTAACCAATGATATGTGGTGGTTACTTATACTGTACCACAACTAGCAATTGGAAATGTGTCGACTTGCCTGCGAAGAATGTGTTTATTGATACAAATTATGCGGTTAAATGTCAAGGTATCGGCTCGGAACTTGGTGCATTTGACTGGATGCGAACAAAATGATACCATAAGATCAGAGGGGCACCGTAGCATTTTGGACTCAATTGAAGAGGGGCCTCGTGTGACAATATTATCAAGACCGGTGGTCTGAGAGTGAGGAATGATAAGAAACTCGCCGCACGCCCAAAATAAACACGCGATTGATGTTTATTAATTGTAATTAGTCGGACAAGTTATCATTGGAAATTGAGTTATTGCTGTTTTGACAACAGGTAAACAGTTTTCAGCTAAAACCTCAAATAAACTATTGGATCGATATCATTGAGTCATTTGGAAAATAACTGTAGCATCAAATGTAGATTAATCTCACCTTCATTTGTCCAAAATTTATCGTCGATAAACTATTTTCTCGATCATGAGCGCCGTGTCCAAAACTGAACGCGAACCAGTTCGCATTGAGCAGGTGCGACACCGCGCTTGTAGTCGCTGTCAATGCAGATATTATGTATTCGAGCTTCGCCGGTGGAATGTTGAATTTCATAACAGTGGCAAGGTTTCGGGTTAAGCGGAGTGTGACTGCATAGCCATACGCTGTTCAACTCGCGCCTAGTTACACTGTTAGGAATTGCTGTCGGTTCGACGGTTTCGGGCCGTCATAATCGACGGTCCCATACCGTTTCATCAGTTTGACGGTTTTTTACCGTTATTTTATGTGCCCATGAAAATTGTCTAAATTAAATATTTTCGTGATTCAAAGTCGTGCCGTCAAAATTCAATAGTATATTTATCCGCGACCATATTATATACGGCAATGACTCCATACAATATGACTGAATCTTACTCTGCTGATATTTAATATGTATTTTTAATCCGGCATTCATTCTGTGTTATGCGGTCGGTACGTATATTGATGAGTACGTTATTCTCATTCCGGGTTTAAGTTCGCGCTTTAGCACTCAGATCATTTTTTCGCCATTTTTCTTTGGCGTTGTATATTTGATCCAAACTATTGTTTTTTTTGGGAAACTGTTATCTGTTCGATTGTGGACAGTTGTTAAGACGGTCTTATTTCGGTTCCTTTGATAACCGGACAATTTCAATTGTGCGAAAACGGCTTAATCATTGACAATTTCCACTAAATTAGAGAGTAGAGATTCATGCCAATCGATTTATGGCGTGATTCGGGGTCTGACTTCATTCGACTCAGTGATGATGTTGAAATTGACAGTGTTGTGACTTAGTATCAAAACGCTGGCACATTTACTGACACAAGAGGATACAGGTACAATTAACACGAGCTTCGATGTCAACCGATAGTGACAATAATAACAACAACGACTCAACGAGCAGCTATTACTATTAGAATGTTGACAATCCAGTTGACAGTGTTCTGAATCTGATTGTTTCAAAGCACATGCATGTACATTTACGAGAGAGGATATACATGTACATGTACTGTACGCACAGTGTAATTCACAAGAGCTTCAGTGTCAATAACAACATCGTAAACAATGAACTGACGCCGCGCAGTGACGGATGATCACATATCTACAATTCCAACTTTACAATTACACGGACCAATTCATCCTGTGTTCATCAATTTTCATTGAAGCGTGTGGATATGAGACATTGTCATCATTCGCCATGTTATCGTCAAGTTATTACCACAATTTACCTGGAGTACACTATTGGTTGTATGTTCTTATCAAACTATCTTTGGATGACTCACTGATATCGATACTAAGTGTTGTGATACCAGTATATAGTTTGATGCATCATGCTTTAAAATTTCATGGAAAATGTGCGACTACAGGAGAACATTGTCGCCAAGTCATTGCGCACAGTTATTATGGGATCTGCTGTTGTCTTGAAGGTTCCAATCCCAACTAGCTGTTATTGATATACAGTACCAGTCAAAAGAAGTGGTATATTAAGCGCGCTATTTTCGCGCCCAATATCGCAATAATATTGCAAGTGGAAACACTTATAAGCATGTCGCTTGTGATATTATTGCAATATTTTGCGCTTCATATCTCAATATTTTGCGCTTAATATTGCAACATCTTGCGCTCAAAATTGTGACATTTAAATCAAATTATTGCTTCTTCTATATTGTTTATTGTATAAATAGAGACAATGTTTTAGATATGTATATAATTATAGTTGTAAATGCTATATATGTACACTATATGTACACTATATGCACAGTATTTATATAATATACATATAACACTATACGGGTCTGTATGAAATTTAGCGCGCTTAGTATCGCAATATTTTGCGTTCAATATTGCAATAATAAGCGCGACAGACTTTTGGTATTGTGCTATAATCACGCCTTTTTCTAAATTAAGCACGCTGAATATCGCAATAAAGGTGCACCTAAAAATACCACTTCTTCTGATTGGTACTGTATTGTCATGATGTACCGATTCACCTGTTAAAACAAAAACTGTGTTTACAAGTGACTGGACAATTCACGCCTTATGTGTTACCAAAAAGTATGCCATTAAGATATTTAACTTTTACATGTACATAAATTTGAGTATTCACTGCATGTGAAACATGGAGCTTTGTTGTTCTTTTTATAGCTTAAAGGGACATGCCGATTCATGTCTTAGAATGGTCGAAATTAGTATTACTCATAACTGAATAGTGATGTGTTGGCTTATCAGCTATTACTAGTATCGTTTTTTATTTACAGCCATATGTATACAGTACTTAGTGAAAGGCGAACACATTACGCGTGCGCAGCCTTTTACGGATTAAGTTCCACAAGGCAGATAACAAGATTGACCCTCTGCAAACTGCACAGTTTCATAAGTATTGTCTATCACTTTATGCATTGAGGAATTACATTTCATCAAAACTATGATCGTAACATAAGAACTAAGATGTATTTTTCAGTTACGAATAATACTAGTTTCGACCATTCAAAAACATATGAATCGTAATGCCTACCGGGAAATCATATTGTCACCATGGGAACCTGGCTAATTCTATTGTAAATTAGCAAATTAAGAGCAAAAATTGGTGTTGACCCATGAAAAATACCATTGGTCTGATCTGTATTAGTTACGGTCTTGATATTATTTAAACGGTGCTGAACCGTAAAAACTACAGTTACTGGTTACGGTCTGCCAGTTACTTAAACAGTTTTATGCCGTGGAACATGCTACGGCCTGACCGTATGTTTAACGGTCAAATGTTGGCAGCGATGTTAAAGCGACGGTATTTTTTTTCTAACAGTGTATGACCCTTGATCAATGTTGATTGTACTGTGACTGATTCACACCACCATGCTTTAAGGCAGAACACGGTTCGGTGTCGATATATCTTGGCAGTACATGACAAGAAAACCATAGTCAGAAATGGTAACGCCACCAATATCATATTATTAGCCATAAATATAAATTATAATACAATTATTCTATAAACTAGCTTTCAAATTTTATGCGGGAAATTTGCATACTTCCATATTTCAAGTTTTCCCGTTTCTCGTGTCATACGTTACTTTCTTCAAACTGTCTTCGTTATTACACAAGCTGATGGGCCCGACTTCGCCCGGGCTGTTTCCCATCTGATTTCCGGTGAAAGGCGCGATTTGACCTTCAATTGACTATTTCGAAAGTCAAGGTCAGGTCAGGGTCATGATTTGACCAGTCCAAAACACCCCCACCCGGTTAAAAGTACCCCTAGGTATCAAATTTCGTCGAAATCCGTCCGTTTTACCCCACTTGACCTTTAATGAACAATTTTGAAGGTCAAGGTAAGGTCGGAGTCATGATTTGACCCGTCCAAAACACTCCCCCGACAAAAGTACCCATAGGTATCAAATTTCGTCGAAATCCATCCGTTTTGTCCGATTTGACCTTTAATTGACCACATTGAAGGTCAAGGTCAGGCCGAGGTCACGATTTGACCCGTTCAAAACTTTCCCCGGACAAAAGTATCCCTAGGTATCAAATTTCACCGAAATTTGTCCGTTTTACCCAAATTGACCTTGCATTGACAGTTTTAAAGGTCAAGGTCAAGTCGGGGTCACGATTTGACCCGTCCAAAACACTTCCCGGACATAAATACCCATAACTATCAAATTACGTTGAAATCTATGAAAAGCCGAGGAGGACATGTTGGTTGCTAATTGCTAGATATACGACGCTGTATTTTAAAGGTGTTTCAAACTAGGAGATAAAAGTATTCTGCGTTTCAAATGGTGATGAATTATAGTATTTTATTCAAATTTTATGGCATAAATTGTTATTAAAACCGTATATACTATAAAAAATGAATGACTCGAAAGTTAAGTGGGCCTTTAAACAAAGTCACAATTGCAGTTAGGCTCATCTCATACTCCTCCATTCAGCGATATTCTGCTGCGCAGTTTGTTATAGCCTCCAGTATTCATTGAGCGTTATAGCCCCAACTGTTATAATTCGCCTTTAGCAGGCGTACTCTTGCCTCATATTATTGAGATATTAGGTCACACGTAATCACATTAAATCGCATGGAAACATAGCAATTGTGTGGGCTGCTTGGCGTGAATATGTAATGAGAAATAAGGTCATACGTAATGACATTAAACTCAAGAAAACCCGCAAAAACAAAACAAAATCACATTTAATGTTTTAAGTTATTTCCTTCATAAAAAGAATCTTCGTCATAATGAACCCTCTCAATACTTTAGAATATAGAATTAACCTTAAAATAACAAAAATCTTCGGAACACAGAACCTTCGGAATAACGAACCTTCGGATTGGTGAACCTTCGGAATAGCGAACATTCAGAGAAATTTCGGAATAGTGGACCTTCGGGATAGTGAACCTTCGGAATAGAGACATGCCCCCAATATTCATATTATATGCCCAGAGTTCAAAGCTATGGACCCATAAAATTCTAAACTTGGCCCTTAAAATATTGAACTCCAAATTGGAGCCCACACAGAACATCACTTAAGTCAACTGTACCTGTGTCATGTCCCAATGCGGGAGGGTCCATATATACCACAACATTCATATTATATGCCAAGAATTCAACGGTATGGGCCCACGTAATGACATTAAATCTCAAGAAAACCCACTAAAACAAAACAAAATCACATTTAATGTTCTAAGTTAAGTTATTTCCTCCTGTATCTGTATCGGTGTGCGCGCAGGATCAGTTCGGATGTGAGCGCACACTCCATAAAAAGAATCTTTGTGAAAATGAACCCTCTCAAATTAGTCTCAATACTTTAGAATATAGAATTAACCTAAAAATAACAAAAACCTTCGGAATAGAGAACCTTCGGAATAGCGGACCTTCGGGATAGCAAATCTTCATAATAGAAACATGTCCCCACAATTACACCGGTGACGTAAACACGTGTGCTAATCTTTGTCGTACTATCGTAATTATCGGTACGATTTATACTCTAGTACGAAACAAGAATACATTCCTCCATACGACCATGAGTCTATACAAATCTGTACACCAGTGTCCACCCACTTCGTGGCGGTAATAACCTTAAAGATGCACACTAATTTGTTGCAGATAGTTTTGCTTCCTCGCTGGAGGATGGGGTTGACAGTGGTGCCACGTGTGCTATGACCGAGTTACTGTAATAACTGATGTAAATGTAACACATTGAAATTTATTCACTGTCAAATGCGCTATATCAATTGATCGATTATTATTAGCATGCATGCTGGGAGCCTGGGACATATACGAAACTGTCCACTCGTTTCCGATAACCACCTCTGTTATTTCTAATAAATAAGTATAATGTGTTGTAACGGAAATTTACGACCGCCAATACTTGCAGAATACATATTTGCAATAATGCCACTAGTACTGACCGATATCTACGGCGAGATGTACGAAGCTTTGTGTATTATACTCACGTGTCTGTCCACGCAATTTAACCCTTTACCCAACAAACCGGCCAAAACCGGCCAAATAAAGCTTCAACAGCCTAAAATATCTTCGGTCTGTCTCAATAGAACCATACAAATATGGGTATCATTGGAACCGGCTCATTGACCACATTATGCTGGTTACAGTTATGCCCTGTGCCAATGCATTCTCTTATATATGCGAGTCGACCATAGGTCGCCTCGCATATATAAGAGAATGCATTGGCCTAAACAAAATCTGTTTTTAACACTTTTTACCATTTTTTCTTACATTCTTTAACAATTTTATAATTTTTAATGTGTTAAGCCAATGCATTCTCTTATATATGCGAGGCGACCTATGGTCGACTCGCATATATAAGAGAATGCATTGGCACAGGGCCCTTCTGTTGGGTAAAGGGTTAAACAATTGCTCACTCGACGTATTGCTTGGGTATTATGTCATTGTATCTACGGTTGGTCATTTTCTGCCATATATGGCGTGATTATTTTATAGGATCCTTATTTGCAAACATCGGGTGTTAGATTGGAATTGAGATGCATGGTTTATATTGCCGATTCGAAGTTGATGTTTGGCCACATTTCATGAAGGTTGGTGGAAGTATACGCTCTTCATTTTGGATTTTGCACATTCGAATAACCGAATCTCCAACAAAACAACTACGCTTATCTCAATTATAATTCAATCCACCAAAAAAAAGTGAAAGAACCCTTATAAATATTTCGCTTGCGGCATTTTGATTTATGGTAGGATAGGATAGGATAGGATATTTTATTTCAATATACATATAATAATTAATACATAATACATTTGACAAATATTGTAATGTATATTCGAGGGGGTGGCATAGTCAGGCTAGACTGTCTTACTGTCACCCCCTTAAAGATGAATAAATGTTAACATATATAGGCGGTCAAGATTTATTGTACAATGCAGTATACTTACACATACCTTATATATATTCACTGAAAACGCCCCTGTAGTATAACATACCTTTATTCCCTCCGTACTACAGAATGCTTACATTTTAACAGACAATAAACAAGAACAGTACAAGGAATATTAGTATATACAAACATTTAACTCGAAGAAAAGCAAACGCATATATATGTACACCACACATATACACATATGCACACATACGCACCACAACAAACCTTAGTTACTCACACACACCCTTGTGCACACACCCTTACACATATTCACGCACACACATATGCACACACACATACATACACACATAGACCCACACACAGCTCTCTCGTAGTACTTGCGTGCTTGCACTCGAACACACAAAAGTGCAAACCGAGAGTCATGTCGGACAATTGACACGAAAAAGAAGATGAGCATAAATATATATGGTCAGATACAACCGTGATATAAGAAGTTGGCGGTTTAACCATTTTGGCTAGAATGCTGCCAATACCAGTCAGAAACAGAAGACTGACCGTCGTCTATCATGGTGCTATAATATAAAAATGTACAACAAACTTTATTGTCATAATTGTGCACAAATTGTCGATTTGAAGGAAGCAAGGTATGTAAAATTGTTCAGGGAGGTTCAACCATATTTCATTTCTTACTTCATTGGTGATCGAACAAGCGAGGACTGCCTGTTCTACTAAATTGTCATATCGTTTGCTACACCACTGACACGCCCCGTCCTCCTGTGAGAATTCTTTTGCCGATAACTTTATTGTTTCCGGAAATTCAAATTTATGTTGAGGATAACATCTACATGCGTACCAAAGTGGAGATATGTTCAGTGAGGTATACTTATTTGCGAAATTGAGCATGTAGTTATCACTGGTAAGGTGGGTTTTCCAGTCTTCTTCGTGAACAAGCATGTGATATTTGCCAAGTCACAAATTATTTCCATGTGTCCTTCAATGGAAAGTGTCCTGTTTCAACATCGTCTTGTCGTCTTGACGAGTTTTGCTTGTGTATATCCACTAGATACCCATGTGAATAGTTCACAAGCTTTCTACATATTGCCTCTAAAGTACAGTATGTTCATATGTGAACTCACGCAAGTGGTCTTAATTAGAAGCCAGATCATTATTCATATACCGTCGATCAACCTTATGGGTACAAAATTCTGCATTTTATACTCAACAGAATATATGCAACAAATGAATCAACTTGAGCCATAGATTATTGCAAAATATATTCATGTGCTCTATGAACGATACACACAGCATGGTAATTATAATGAAAATGAGTTTATGACTCGAAATATGTATTTCGTATGCACGTGGATGCATTCTTTGTGTATTGGAATAAAGTATGTTTAGGCTCATGGCAACTGCCTGCATGTGAGTAATAACGTGCCAATGGTAACTGAAAGATTTATTCATGTCTGGTATTATAGGAGTAGAGGACAATTTGTGGTTCCGACGAAATTTCAGTCACATTATATTTGTAGTATATACAGATAAAAGAACCCGAAAAGTCGTGAATCATGTCAGTTATATTATCGTGGTCTCGATGATGGAACAGCGAATACTATCCCACATAGATGCCCCTTATACTCTGAAAATCATTACATTCTCAGCTATTCTAGCCCAAAAAAATCTTAGCATTTACAATGAGATAAACTGCATGTATAATCGAGACAACACACAACGATAATAGAATCTAAAATTCGATATAACTCCCTACTGATGAAAAAATTTCAATTACGATGAGAAACAGAAGAACGATTATGATATGCTGTACTCAAGATAGAATCTAAGACGGAATATGGCTAAAATAATTGATTCCCACGGAGAATATGGAATCGATCAAGAGAGATAATCTTTTCAGAGACTTTCTGTCTTGGTTCGACTTTCTATGGCGATGGGGTCACGACGTCGTTGTGATTGATGGAGTTATGTGGACCTTTCTTTGAATATCGCGTTGATTGTTACACGAAATTTCACTTCTGTTACATCGGGGTCCGTAGTCCGTTCGGTTTGACATTTCGCGAAGAACGAATGGTGGATTGGATGGACTAGTTTTCAGATAATAGGATCATTTCACTGGGAATAAAATATGAATTTAGATGGACAAGTCAGTTGATGTTCAGCATCCTCAGATAATCGATGATCACAATCACCATTCCTTGTAATCCAATTTTGTTCCTGGCGAAAATAAAAGGGGATATATGAGATACGAAATGAAGTTCATAAGGGACATCCCATAACTCGAATCACAGTAATAAGTGGTCCCACAATACAATGTACATCAATAAAATATCTTTTCTCTGAGCATCATTTTGCCAACATGCAAATTTTGTACACATAAAATCATATGCGAATATTTCGTAAAATGATACAAAATTCAAGACTAAAGACACTTACTCCTAACATTCCAAATATTAAATAGGATCATGTAATAAATAGAGGATCTACAACGAGTCCCCAGTTTATAGCGGAATTTACAAAACGAGTCCAGTAAATTAGGTCTATACCGAGCCTTTGGCGAGGTCCAGACAGGGGGGGGGGGTGGAAAACAGTTTTGTTCCGGGCACGTATGCCGCGGTGGGTGGGGTGAGTCGTCGATAGGACCAGCAAACAATTTTTTCCGCAACTCAAAAATATTTTTCCTGCAAGTCTTTTTGACTGTTTTTGCGATGAGTTTGGCTTAAAGCACATATAAATGTCAATATTAACATAAATGACAAATTTCATGATGATGAGACAAACAGTATAGCCTGTAGCCCATTCTAATGGATTGAATTTTGAAATCCAAGATGGCTGCTGGCAGCCATGTTTTTTTTGACCGGATGACCCCAAAATGACTTGTTCCTATTTACATGTCAATGTTAACATCCATGACTAATAGTATGCACAGAAATTCATATACAGCTGTTTACAGTGAAATTCCCCTTCAAATCTCTGTTTCAGTGTTAAAATGGGGGTGGGTGTCCAAAAATGGTCGGTAAAAAACTGTCGAAAACGGAAAAAAAATTGGACGCGGGGGGCAGGCGGGGGGTGGGTGGGTCCCAACAAGGGTCGAAAGTAAAAAATCAGCATACGTGCCTGCAAATTTTTTCCGACCCCCCCCCCCCCCCCCCCCCCCCCCCCTGGTCCAGACCAAATTTACTGGACGAGTTTTGTAATTTCCGCTATAAACTGGGGACGAGTTGTAGATTCTATTTATTACATCATCCAAAACCTCGACAAATCATACTTAAATCAACAAATGGGACGCGAAACTAATATCGGATTATATAAGGCATGCGATGACGTTTCACGTAACTATGCGTTGTTTGTCCGCGTAAAGAAAGAGTCCCAGATAATAAAAAAAGACTCTTTGACGTATCTAATGGCATATATTTAATGACATAACTGTTCAAACTCTTCATTCATTATAGTTTGTTGGAAAAATATTGGAAGCCATAGTATTTTTGAGACGTAGCGTACGGAATGTAAACAGACGACAAAGGTCACCCAGCACTATTTCCTGTTATTAAACGAACGTTTAATATCACAATTTAGAGAATGGGTTTATTTAATGGAATAAGGGTAGGATCATGTCATAAATACATACAATATCAATTGACATGCATGCAGGACCAAGTTAATATAATGAATACAAACTGGGATAAAGTTGCGCCCACGGGTGGACAGTCCGACAAGCTGATTCCAGTATACCACCACAACTTTGTTGAGGGGGTAAAATAAGGGTGTTGAATTATGATGAATAATACTACCGTGCATTTTCTGTCTTGACACTATCTATCAAGACACTTTCTGTCTTGGTTCGGTTGCTATGGCGATGTGGTCACGGTGTTGCCGTGGTTGATGGAGCCTTGAATATCACGCTGATTGTTACACGAAATTTTACTCTCGGGGTCTGCGCGGTCCGTTCGGTTTGACATTCCTGGAGAACGAATGTTGGGTTGGTGGACTAATGTTCAGATAATCACCCCTGATCAAGTGGTTCTGCTAACTTGCTATGATGTTGGTGGGTCCCGCTGTATTACTATGGTGCTGTATGTTCTTCTGTATTGCTATGGTGCTGCATGGTATGTTCTTCTGTATTGCTATGTTGCTGGTATGTTCTTCTGCATAGCTATATGAAGCTGGTATGTTCCTCTGAATTGCTATGGTGCTGGTATATTCCCCTGTGTTGCTATGGTGCTGGTATGTTCCTCAGTATTGCCGATGGTGCTATGGTATATTTTGGGCTGGTTTTGTCACGATACACTTTTCGATTTAAATACATTTACAAAAGTGGCTTTTTCGCTAAATGTATATAAATATAAGGATTAACTGTCATGTGGACTGTTTTTATGGAGATGTAACCGTGAGGTAAGTGGTCATAACTTGTATGTTATGACCACTTACCTCACGGTTACATCTCCATAAAAACAGTCCACATGACAGTTAATCCTTATATGTACATCACACATCAATACACATACATACACATACACACCACAACAAACCTTAGTTACTCACACACACCCTTGTGCACACGCCCTTACACATATTGACGCACACACATATGCACACATACATACATACATACATACATACATACATACATACATACATACATACATACATACATACATACATACATACATACATACATACATACATACATACATACATACATACATACATACATACATACATACATACATACATACATACATACATACATACATACATACATACATACATACATACATACATACATACATACATACATACATACATACATACATACATACATACATACATACATACATACATACATACATACATACATACATACATACATACACACACTGACCCACATACAGCTCGCTCGTAGTACTTGTGTGCATGCACTCGAACACACAAAAGTGCAAACCGAGAGTCATGTCGGACAATTGACACGAAAAAGAAGATGAGCGTAAATATATATGGTCAGATACAACCGTGATATAAGAAGTTGGCGGTTTAACCATTTTGGCTAGAATGCAGCCAATACCAATCAGAAACAGAAGACTGACCGTCGTCTATCATGGTGCTATAATATAAAAATGTACAACAAACTTGATTGTCATAATTGTGCACAAATTGTCGATTTGAAGGAAGCAAGGTATGTAAAATTGTTCAGGGAGGTTCAACCATATTTCATTTCTTACTTCATTGGTGATCGAACAAGCGAGGACTGCCTGTTCTACTAAATTGTCATATCGTTTGCTACACAACTGACACGCCCCGTCCTCCTGTGAGAATTCTTTTGCCGATAACTTTATTGTTTCCGGAAATTCAAATTTATGTTGAGGATAACATCTACATGCGTACCAAAGTGGAGATATGTTCAGTGAGGTATACTTATTTGCGAAATTGAGCATGTAGTTATCACTGGTAAGGTGGGTTTTCCAGTCTTCTTCGTGAATAAGCATGTGATATTTGCCAAGTCACAAATTATTTCCATGTGTCCTTCAATGGAAAGTGTCCTGTTTCAACATCGTCTTGACGAGTTTTGCTTGTGTATATCCACTAGATACCCATGTGAATAGTTCACAAGCTTTCTACATATCGCCTCTAATGTACAGTATGTTCATATGTGAACTCACGCAAGTGGTCTTAATTAGAAGCCAGATCATTATTCATATACCGTCGATCAACCTTATGGGTACAAAATTCTGCATTTTATACTCAACAGAATATATGCAACAAATGAATCAACTTGAGCCATAGATTATTGCATAATATATTCATGTGCTCTATGAACGATACACACAGCATGGTAATTATAATGAAAATGAGTTTATGACTCGAAATATGTATTTCGTATGCACGTGGATGCATTCTTTGTGTATTGGAATAAAGTATGTTTAGGCTCATGGCAACTGCCTGCATGTGAGTAATAACGTGCCAATGGTAACTGAAAGATTTATTCATGTCTGGTATTATAGGAGTAGAGGACAATTTGTGGTTCCGACGAAATTTCAGTCACATTATATTTGTAGTATAAACAGATAAAAGAACCCGAAAAGTCGTGAATCATGTCAGTTATATTATCGTGGTCTCGATGATGGAACAGCGAATACTATCCCACATAGATGCCCCTTATACTCTGAAAATCATTACATTCTCAGCTATTCTAGCCCAAAAAAATCTTAGCATTTACAATGAGATAAACTGCATGTATAATCGAGACAACACACAACGATAATAGAATCTAAAATTCGATATAACTCCCTACTGATGAAAAAATTTCAATTACGATGAGAAACAGAAGAACGATTATGATATGCTGTACTCAAGATAGAATCTAAGACGGAATATGGCTAAAATAATTGATTCCCACGGAGAATATGGAATCGATCAAGAGAGATAATCTTTTCAGAGACTTTCTGTCTTGGTTCGACTTTCTATGGCGATGGGGTCACGACGTCGTTGTGATTGATGGAGTTATGTGGACCTTTCTTTGAATATCGCGTTGATTGTTACACGAAATTTCACTTCTGTTACATCGGGGTCCGTAGTCCGTTCGGTTTGACATTTCGCGAAGAACGAATGGTGGATTGGATGGACTAGTTTTCAGATAATAGGATCATTTCACTGGGAATAAAATATGAATTTAGATGGACAAGTCAGTTGATGTTCAGCATCCTCAGATAATCGATGATCACAATCACCATTCCTTGTAATCCAATTTTGTTCCTGGCGAAAATAAAAGGGGATATATGAGATACGAAATGAAGTTCATAAGGGACATCCCATAACTCGAATCACAGTAATAAGTGGTCCCACAATACAATGTACATCAATAAAATATCTTTTCTCTGAGCATCATTTTGCCAACATGCAAATTTTGTACACATAAAATCATATGCGAATATTTCGTAAAATGATACAAAATTCAAGACTAAAGACACTTACTCCTAACATTCCAAATATTAAATAGGATCATGTAATAAATAGAGGATCTACAACGAGTCCCCAGTTTATAGCGGAATTTACAAAACGAGTCCAGTAAATTAGGTCTATACCGAGCCTTTGGCGAGGTCCAGACAGGGGGGGGGGGGGGGTGGAAAACAGTTTTGTTCCGGGCACGTATGCCGCGGTGGGTGGGTGGGTCGTCGATAGGACCAGCAAACAATTTTTTCCGCAACTCAAAAATATTTTTCCTGCAAGTCTTTTTGACTGTTTTTGCGATGAGTTTGGCTTAAAGCACATATAAATGTCAATATTAACATAAATGACAAATTTCATGATGATGAGACAAACAGTATAGCCTGTAGCCCATTCTAATGGATTGAATTTTGAAATCCAAGATGGCTGCTGGCAGCCATGTTTTTTTTGACCGGATGACCCCAAAATGACTTGTTCCTATTTACATGTCAATGTTAACATCCATGACTAATAGTATGCACAGAAATTCATATACAGCTGTTTACAGTGAAATTCCCCTTCAAATCTCTGTTTCAGTGTTAAAATGGGGGTGGGTGTCCAAAAATGGTCGGTAAAAACTGTCGAAAACGGAAAAAAAATTGGACGCGGGGGCAGGCGGGGGTGGGTGGGTCCCAACAAGGGTCGAAAGTAAAAAATCAGCATACGTGCCTGCAAATTTTTTCCGACCCCCCCCCCCCCCCCCCCCCTGGTCCAGACCAAATTTACTGGACGAGTTTTGTAATTTCCGCTATAAACTGGGGACGAGTTGTAGATTCTATTTATTACATCATCCAAAACCTCGACAAATCATACTTAAATCAACAAATGGGACGCGAAACTAATATCGGATTATATAAGGCATGCGATGACGTTTCACGTAACTATGCGTTGTTTGTCCGCGTAAAGAAAGAGTCCCAGATAATAAAAAAAGACTCTTTGACGTATCTAATGGCATATATTTAATGACATAACTGTTCAAACTCTTCATTCATTATAGTTTGTTGGAAAAATATTGGAAGCCATAGTATTTTTGAGACGTAGCGTACGGAATGTAAACAGACGACAAAGGTCACCCAGCACTATTTCCTGTTATTAAACGAACGTTTAATATCACAATTTAGAGAATGGGTTTATTTAATGGAATAAGGGTAGGATCATGTCATAAATACATACAATATCAATTGACATGCATGCAGGACCAAGTTAATATAATGAATACAAACTGGGATAAAGTTGCGCCCACGGGTGGACAGTCCGACAAGCTGATTCCAGTATACCACCACAACTTTGTTGAGGGGGTAAAATAAGGGTGTTGAATTATGATGAATAATACTACCGTGCATTTTCTGTCTTGACACTATCTATCAAGACACTTTCTGTCTTGGTTCGGTTGCTATGGCGATGTGGTCACGGTGTTGCCGTGGTTGATGGAGCCTTGAATATCACGCTGATTGTTACACGAAATTTTACTCTCGGGGTCTGCGCGGTCCGTTCGGTTTGACATTCCTGGAGAACGAATGTTGGGTTGGTGGACTAATGTTCAGATAATCACCCCTGATCAAGTGGTTCTGCTAACTTGCTATGATGTTGGTGGGTCCCGCTGTATTACTATGGTGCTGTATGTTCTTCTGTATTGCTATGGTGCTGCATGGTATGTTCTTCTGTATTGCTATGTTGCTGGTATGTTCTTCTGCATAGCTATATGAAGCTGGTATGTTCCTCTGAATTGCTATGGTGCTGGTATATTCCCCTGTGTTGCTATGGTGCTGGTATGTTCCTCAGTATTGCTATGGTGCGGGTATGTTTCTCAGTATTGCGATGGTGCTAGTATATTCCTCTGTATTGTTATGGTGCTGGTATGTTTCCTCTGCATTACTATGCTGCCGGTATGTTCCTCTGTATTGCTATGATGCTGGTGTGTTCTTCTGTATTTCTATGGTGCTGGTATGTTCTTCTGCATTGCTCTGATGCTGGTATGTTCCTCTATAATGCTATGGTGTTGGTATGTTCTTCTTTATTGCTATGATGCTGGTATCTTCATCTGTATTGCTATGGTGATGGTATGTTCTTCTGTATTGCTATGATGTTTGTGAGTCCAGCTGTATTGGTATGATGTTGGTGGGTCCCGCTGTATTGCTATGATGTTGGTGGGTCCCGCTGTATTGCTATGATGTTGGTGGGTCCCGCTGTGTTGCTATGATGTTGGTGGGTCCCAGTGTATCGCTATGATGTCGGTGGGTCCCGCTGTATTGCTATGATGGTGGTATGTTCCTACGAATTGCTATGATGTTGGTATGTTCCTCGGATTTATTATGATGTTGGTATGTTCCTCGGATTTATTATGATGTTGGTATGTTCCTCGGATTAGCTATGATGATGGTATGTTCCTCGGATTTGCTATGATGTTGGTATGTTCCTCGGATGTATTATGATGTTGGTATGTTCCTCTGATTTGCTATGATGTTGGTATGTTCCTCTGATTTGCTATGATGTTGGTGGGTCCCGCTGTGTTGCTATGATGTTGGTGGGTCCCAGTGTATCGCTATGATGCTGGTGGGTCACGCTGTATTGCTATGATGGTGGTATGTTCCTACGATTTGCTATGATGTTGGTGGGTCCCGCTATATTGATATGATGTTGGTATGTTCCTCGGATTTATTATGATGTTGGTATGTTCCTCGGATTTGCTATGATGCTGGTATTCTGTATTGCTTGATGACAGTAGGGCAACGCGATGCTGTTAAGACTATAAATACCGTAATTATTGCAGTCTTTGGCTTATCCGAGCGATTTGAGCAAAAGTCAGGGTTTGTGTGTGTTTCTTCTGCATAGCTATATGATGCTGGTATATTCCTCTGTATTGCTATGATGCTGGTATGTTCTCCTGTATTGCTATGGTGCTGGTATGTTCCCCTGTGTTGCTATGGTGCTGGAATGTTCATCAGTATTGCTATGGTGCTGGAATGTTCCTCAGTATTGCTATGGTGCTAGTATGGTCCTCTGTATTGCTATGGTGCTGGTATGTTTCCTCTGCATTACTATGCTGTCGGTATGTTACTCTGTATTGCTATGATGCCGGTATGTTCCTCTGTATTACTATGCTGCTGGTATGTTCCTCTGTATTGCTATGATGTTGGTGGGTCCCAGTGCATTGCTATAATGTTGGTGTGTCCCGCTGTATTGCTATGGTGCTGGTATGTTCTTCTGTATTTCTATGATGCTGGTATGTTCTTCTGAATTGCCATGATGCTGGTATGTTCTTTTGTATTGATATGATGCTGGTATGTTCCTCTGTAATGCTATGATGCTGGTATGTTCCTCTGTAATTCTATGGTGCTGATATGTTCTTCTGTGTTGCTATGATGCTGGTATGTTCATCTGTAATGCTATGGTTCTGGTATGTTCTTATGTATTGCTATGATGCTGGTATGTTCTTCTGTATTGCTATGATGCTGGTATGTTCCTCTGTATTGCTATGATGCTGGTATGTTCCTCTGTGATGCTATGATGTTGGTATGTTCCTCTGTATTGCTATGATGCTGGTATGTTCCTCTGTGATGCTATGATGCTGGTATGTTCCTCTGTATTGCTATGATGTTGGTATGTTCCTCTGTGATGCTATGATGCTGGTATGTTCCTCTGTATTGCTATGATGCTGGTAAGTTCCTCTGTATTGCTATGGTTCTGGCATGTTCTTATGTATTGCTATGATGCTTGTATGTTCCTCTGTATTGCTATGGTACTGGTGTGTTCTTCTGTATTGCTATGATGTTGGTATCTTCTTCT
This sequence comes from Siphonodentalium dalli, assembly GCA_032622095.1. Taxonomy (NCBI): domain Eukaryota; kingdom Metazoa; phylum Mollusca; class Scaphopoda; order Gadilida; family Siphonodentaliidae; genus Siphonodentalium; species Siphonodentalium dalli. The sequence continues at coordinate 61,162,676 of CP136062.1, forward strand.
GTGTTTATATTGTGTTGGTATGTTCTTCTGTATTGGTATGATGTTGGTGGCTCCCGCTGTATTGCTATGATGTTGGTGGGTCCCAGTGTATTGCTATGATGTTGATGGGTCCCGCTGTATTGATATGATGTTGGTGGGTCCCGCTGTATTGCTATGATGTTGGTGGGTCCCAGTGTATTGCTATGATGTTGGTGGGTCCCGCTGTATTGCTATGATGCTGGTATGTTCCTCTGCATTGCTATGGTTCTGGTATGTTCTTATGTATTGTTATGATGCTGGTATGTTCCTCTGTATTGCTATGGTGCTGGTATGTTCTTCTGTATTGCTATGATGCTGGTATCTTCTTCTGTATTTCTATGGTGCTGGTATCTTCTTCTGTATTTGTATGTTGGTGGGTCCCGCTGTATTGCTATGATGTTGGTGGGTCCCAGTGTATTGCTATGATGTTGGTGGGTCCCGCTGTATTGCTATGATGTTGGTGGGTCCCGCTGTATTGCTATGATGTTGGTGGGTCCCGCTGTATTGCTATGATGTTGGTGGGTCCCGGTGTATTGCTATGATGTTGGTGGGTCCCGCTGTATTGCTATGGTGTTGGTGGGTCCCGCTGTATTGCTATGATGTTGGTATGTTCCTCTGATTTATTATGATGCTGGTATGTTCCACTGAATTGATATGATGTTGGTATGTTCCTCGGATTTATTATGATGTTGATATGTTCCTCGGATTTATTATGATGTTGGTATGTTCCTCTGATTTATTATGATGCTGGTATGTTCCTCTGATTTGCTATGCTGCTGGTATTTTCTTCTGTATTGCTATGATGTTGGTGGGTCCCGCTGTATTGCTATGATGTTGGTGGTCCCGCTGTATTGCTATGATGTTGGTGGGTCCCGCTGTATTGCTATGATGTTGGTGGGTCCCGCTATATTGCTATGATGTTGGTGGGTCCCGCTGTATTGCTGTGATGTTGGTGGGTCCCGCTATATTGCTATGATGTTGGTATGTTCCACGGATTTATTATGATGTTGGTATGTTCCTCTGATTTATTATGATGTTGGTATGCTCCTCGGATTTGCTATGATGTTGGTATGTTCCTCTGATTTGATATGATGTTGGTATGTTCCTCTGATTTGCTATGATGCTGGTATTTTCTTCTGATTTGCTATGATGGCGGTAGGGCAACGCGATGCTGTTAAGACTATAAGTACCGTAATTATTGCAGTTTGGCTTATCCGAGCGATTTGAGCAAAAGTCAGGGTTTGTGTGTGAAACATTCAAGAACATATTAATATATTAAAATAATTTAATAATGGTGGCACTGCATGGTTTCTGAAACGAGAGGCCGATCACGATTGGCAGATGTTTAACCCATACTATGGCGATTGCGATTAGTTATTTTCATAAATCCTTACACCAACCCTTTTAACAATTCACACCTTACTATTAAAGTAGGGCCCTGCGAACCTTATAATTTAGGTCGAACCGAACCTTGAAACCGAATCATCGTCTTGGTTTCGAATCGAACCGAATCTCGAACCCAATTACCGACCGTGTCATTGAAGAGAGTCCAAGCGACGTACTCATAATACTAGTAGCCAGTTAGAACGTATGTGGATCATTATAATAGTACAATCAACGTGTTATATACAAATTTATCGTATACGATATAAGATAATTACATGTTGAAGAATTATTTTATATTGGAGATGAATGACAATCCGATAAAACGTTGATTTTATGTTCCGTTTATGTCCATACATTATATTACATAACCCCGATTAAAACAAATATCCGATTATCATTCTCCGTATATACCCGCGTCCGCTCACTGATCATCACTCATGAAAAATCATAACTTATGACTTATTCTAACAGTAAGTGAGACAGATGTCTGATTGAATCATCGGTCAAGCTTCCAGTAGTACATATGTACAATGTAAACAACGCGATAAACGACGCATTGAACTCCTAACACACTGACAGCATGAACGCGCCACGTGGCATAACTCGGTAACTATTAACAGACTCGTCAATCTGTAACTGCGACAACACATGACAAGGATCAAAGCGTGCCGACGTCGCGTTGTAGCAATTAAGTGTCACAAGACCAAAGCACATCGGGTTACATAATCATGTCAATCATTTATGCTGATAAACAATGGCCACACCTTCTCCTCACTGTGATTGGTTGACTCCAATTGTTGACACAGAAGGCTGCCGGAAATACCCATTCACTTTCAGCCAGTTTACGGAATTCAAAAAAGCTTGTTCGATCTGTATTCGTCAATAATCATAACTTATTGTCTCGTTTGTTAGGTATAATTATGTCTATTAGTAAAGTTATATGGAGAATAAAACAAACTTTGACGAGGTAGAACTTTGACTGAGATAGAAATGTTATAGTTTTACTAATTAATTATCACGAATTTGACATGTCCGACTGGACCGTTTAGCGGGAGCGGAATAAAGTTATGCCAAAAGACCCGTTCAATGAAATATCACCCAGTTACCCCGCCCGAGTAATGATCAAAGTAATTATGTCCAATGTAAACATAAAATCATAGTATCACACAGTTGTATGTAAACCAATTAATATACGGTATATAATCAATAAACAATTCCCAGTACGCAAAATTTGCCCATTTTGCGGGACTAAAGAAAAGGTTCGATATAAACGAATCCCGTCTAAGGTTTCGAACCGGACCGAATCATCACAGCGGTTTCGAACCGAACCGAACCTCGAACGGTTCGCAGGGCCCTATATTAAAGGTACTCAATCCGATTAAGCACCCCTCAGTTACTATTTATTTGGCTTCAGGGGGTAAACAATATTTGATTTGAATCGAGGAACCCATTCATCAAAGCTCAGAGTGAGTAGATATCGATTTTTTAAATCTATTATTTTTCACCACCTGGAATATTTATTGGCCCCGCAAAAGTCGATGAGAAGACCAAATGGCAGATGAAGATGGATAGCTCTAAAATCAAGTGGCCTTTTTGTGTCTGATATTTGACAAACCGGCAAAATTTCATTGTACAAAATGTAAGCGGCATTTTAAAACAATTGTTGTTGTTGGAATCTGATAATATGGGGACCATCGAATAGAATTGAGTACATTTAAGTTCAGAAGTGGCATAAGACTTATTGGGCACCTTCCATATGAACATGGATATGGAATTCGATTTATGTCACTCTAAAATAGATATGTCTTATAGAGTGATAAAGCTAATTAAGCTCAGTCCATAGTCAGGCAGAAGCACCATACATAACAGTTAAAGATAAAATAGTTATAATTTTGGTAAATATGATTGATAATGATTGGATATAACATATTTTAATGCATAATTAAACAACTAGAGGTGAGATATGAGAATGGTCAGATTGAAGATATTAGAGTCATTACATTGGATAGCATACTGTATGTCTATGGAATGGGTGGGTTAATTTTCTTCTAAGCTGATCATTGGAAAGATACAAGTCTATAAACAGCAGAAATATAATTTAAATTAGGGTTAATATTTTCAATACCATTCAATCGATAACAAAATCTATAGTCAATAATGTGTCATGATTAACCTGGATGTGATTATAAGAGTGATTGGGTTAAAAATGTTTAGTTATCACATTGTGTCAAATGGATTTTTGGATAATGTTAATATTTTAAAAGCAACTAAACCAAATGACCCTCTCGATACACGTTAGGGTGTGTTATCATAAACTATGACAATTAAATATAAACATAATCATTGACAAATATTGCGTTATCAAATCAGATAGCAAGGGATTAATCTTAACCACACTAATGAACTGAGCAACACAAAATAGTCTACAAAAGCATGTAATTGGATTTAGAAGCCCATACAATAAGTCAGTCTCAAGAATACAAGCAACTTTATTATTATCCTGCACCCCAAATGCAATAGAGGGAATTTCCAAATAAGACATTTCCTCTAATGATGAATATTCAATTGGTGGTTTTTAGAAATCCTTACTGAACTTGGCTCAAAGTGAAAGGAATAATTTAATATCTACCTATCGGATATCATGTGTCTATGGAATGGGTTAATTTTAATCCCAAAATCCATGCAAGTGAAAAGTGGATCACCGTCAACCTGGATATAGAATCAGAGAAACGATCAAATGAAAAGCATCAAAACCATATGATGTGTGGAGAGGGTTAATCATTTTCAATGACATCATATGATGGAACTAGGGAATGGGTGGGTTAAATTTTGTCTAAGATAAGATACAGTGTCTCTACAGTTGCACTGGTGTAATATGTCAATAAACTGTACCTCTCCATAGCTAAATATAGAATCTAATAATTAACTGCTGTGTGATTGTGACTATCTCTTAAAATTCTCATTGTATTACATGTAATTGAATTATATGTCAAATGGCCATAACTCCATTAAAAATACCCGGATCAAAGCCATATTTGAACTCGATCTGTAATTTGGGCTGATAAATTCACACACCAAATTTGGTTCCAATCAGAAAATATTGGAGTTATAGCACCATGCGTAACGTGTCTACGTACAGACATACGGGTGGGTGGACGGACGGACGAACGACGAGTAGTCAATCCGGACAAGACACTATGTTTTACCATACTATGGTATGGGTAAACATTAAAAAAACGACAGGGATCGCCATTTCAATGGTGGCAGGTTTGCACAACCGTTATTAAAATATTTCACAATATATAACTTTTTTGAATGTTTTCTACACATAGTGTGGCTTTTCTTCAAGTTCATGAGATCAGCGAACACTGCGAAAATGACATCTTTAAAAAAAAGGACTTTTTCTTAACAGCATCGATTTAACCTATAAGTCGCATACCACATTAGCAGGACCACTGAACCATGACGGGGTGATAATAGAATCATTTTACGGAGAAATAAACTGTCTAGTGAGGTGGACAAATCAGCTGAAGTCAGCGTTTTCAGATAATTGATGATTAAAATAATGATGACTTGTTATCCAATGTTGTTCCTGACGAGCAGAAAAGGGGATATATCTTATGGGATATGGAAATTGAAGTTTATAAGCTATTGGAAAAACAAGCCGACTTTAACTCTAGTTACATATACATCGATAAATTACTTTTATACAAACATTTTTTTTATTATTAAACACTTTATTAAACGACAAGTATTGCACTCAAATGTTATAGTGTATGTTGTATAAAATGACGCAAAGTGCAAGAACAATGAAGACACGTCCCTAAATTAGGAACAGGGGTTTTTAATTCGGGCTTACATCCACTGACATTTGTCCATGGACAAAACTGTGTATTATATGATCATAAGTTTGTTTCCCAATTCCTATGTTAAAACATAACGAAAAAATCGAGATATCTAATGATGTTCACATCATTAATCAAACAAGAGGTTAATAACAGTTTTGAGTGACGTCAGATACTTCAGGGGTTAACATAACTTATTATCAGACCTGAAAATAGATAGGATTTTCCCAGCGACGTTCAACGTCACAACGTCTTGTCCAATCAAAGCGCGTTTCATACAATAAAACAGTTATCGCATTGCTTCTTGGTTGACACGAGGAATTGTCAGCCCTTGGATTGTCAGTCCTCGGGTTGACAATTCCTCGTGTCAACCTCGAAACAATGCGATAACTGAATAATATTGTACAATTATTGTACATATCTTTTGTAAATACATATATATATATGTTCTTAATATCATGCAAACTTATCTGATACGAGAAAATAAAGCATACCAGTCCCAAATATCGTGCTCTCAATAAGAGTATATATCATTCCGTGTCACTTTCGAAATTACGGGTGGCATTATCAAATGTGGTCCTTAAAGATGCATAATCCGAATTAACGCTCCTAAATTGCTATTTCTTTGGCTTCGGGGTAACAAAAATATTTTATTCGAATCGAGAAACCCACCCATCAAAGCTCATAGTGAACAGATATTGATTTTGAAATTTGTTATTTCTCGAGATATGTAATTTTTGGCGGCCTGGCAAATATTCGCCAAGCCGATGGTCTAAAATCCAGTGGGATGATAATGTTAGATATCTGACAATCCGGCCAAATTTCGTTGAAAAAATGTTGATAATTAACACCTTTTGAGAAATTTTACACCATAGTCGACAGTCCATAGTTAGCATTATTTTGTGTCAATTAATCGATTCTGATAACTGAAGTTGCATTTCAAGAAATTAAGATGAAGAAATACACGGGCATATGCCAATTACACATGCATGCATAACTTGTGCTGGGAAAAAAATGGATGCATGATGTTTCTTTATCATATCCCGACGGGGTTATTTCCCCCTAGTTCTAGTCAGATGATAATATCATGAATGCAGGTGGAATTTCTGGCAAAAACACAGCAAAGCACAGGCACAACACCGACCACCACAAGCTACCATACCAACTCTCACATGTTTCTAAGCCAAATGCCACTCATCATGTATATATTTCTGTCATCTTGTTTAAATTCAAGCAAACTATTACATATGGGAACGGGGACAATTGTTCCCCATCCCCGTTGAAAATGAATTTACAATAAAATATGATTAAAGTAAAAAGAAAAAGTGCCAATCGAAAACCAAGCCATTACCTGTGGCACCAGTGTTCACGCTGTCGGTAGCCAAATTAGCCAATGGCTAATCTTTTTCGAATTTGGCTAATAAAAATTTCACTTGGCTAAACTTTTGGCTAAACTTTTTTTTACCCCAAATGAAGACTGAAAGCATGGAGTCAGAAAGCTAATTCATAAAAGCGCTCAATAGATCGACATTCAAGACGAAGTTAGGTGACGAAAGTATTTCATTAATTTCGTACTTATGAAATATCGTTCCGTAACAGCAAAAGGTAAGCTCTAACATTTAGTGTACAGTAAACATATTTTTATTTCCAAATATAACATAAATTTTGGCAAGTGGGTTTTCAATTCTCTGATGTGAACGATCTAGTCCGAAAATATCGAAAGTGGGAATATATTGCCGACTGTACAAAGGGAAACCCGATCGCGGACAGTACAAAGGGAAACCCGATCGACAACTCTATCAACCAAGCGATCACACAGTGATATGCAATCATCTAAACGCTGCCTGCCATGCAGTATAATAATACTAAGCGTCTGGCTATAACCACCTGACCTTATATAGTTGATGAAGAATATGAACACTTATTGGGAGGAAAATGTCACAACAAAGTCATATGTTCATGGCTGCCATTGGGGCGAGACATAAAGCGGTTTTTCCTGGTGGAATCGGATTATTATGACGCATGAGCTTCACTGATAGATGGCATTCCCGATCCAAAATGGCGATTCGGGTGGTTATCCTGCATCGTATGACAGCACTTAGAGCTAAGAAAAACAACTTTGGTTGAAGGCATTCAAATTACTCAGCCGATCAACAGTATCAATAACCATTGGAGGGTTTTCCGAACAGTGAAATCAATAACGGACCTCGGCAGAACTGTATTAAGAATAATAGCCCGGGATCCCAGACCACGGGGGAATGCACAATGATCAGGAATATTTGATGGCCGCGCCAGAACCGGCTTCGAAGCAACACTAGGTTGCATTACAATCAGACTAACTGCAATACGGCGAAAAAAAAGATAACACGCGATGAACACATCTACAAATCGCGTGGTGCGTAAACAAAACACGTTTTAGGTTTTTCGCGAGTAAAACGCGGGCATCTAGAAGATTACAGGAGTGTAACCACGAGAAAATATCGCACAATAGTTCCTGGTCTTCAATGTCAACCCTAGCTCGATGTCAACTCGAACACTGTATCAGACGGGAACATGATTTTGAACGGCCAATCATACAGTAATCTATCTCAAGACTTCGATTTATCAGTCAACGCCTCTAATCAATCTTACAGACCATTATCCCGGATATTTCTTCTGATCGCTCAAAGAGATTTCATACTCGAGACACGTACTGTTTCCGGTAGATGGGCGGGAAAGGACGCCCTCTGGCGACCAGACTGTGTTATTCTATACAAAGTTCGGACTGGACAGATTGATGAAGCGAACCTATATTCGATTAAGTAATGCGGCGGCCGTGAACAATGCCCTGTAGCAAGCACAGAACTCTAGATAACTAGATATACACGAGAGACGGGCCCAGGGGCTGCTACTTGTGACAAGGATAGTGAATTGAGTGGAAATGGAGGACCAACATTGTGGTTTATGTTCATAATCGTGATATATACCGAACAGTATATGTAATCATAAGATATTCTTAACGTGTTCTAAAATACACTTGATATCGAATTGGAAAGAAACAAAACTTGGGGTTGCTTTAGTTGGGGGTTACCCTCATTCAGTCACTGAACCATATCACGTCGTTGTATAAGCTATATCGAGGAAAGACTGCGCGGTGGGTTCATTTCGCTGAAAAATCAATTCACTGCACGTAGTTTAAAAAACAACCGAGCCCCGGAAAGCAACTCACAAACTTGCTCAGATACACGAATCAGTTCACCTTCCTTGTGCGTGGATCACAAAATCCGCGCTTATAGCCTGGCTTACATTAATTGGTAAGGTATCGGAGGCATACTATATGAAGAGCCTAAACTGGTCACCGCTTCAGCTAATATATGTACCAGCTTTGGTCCGACCCATAGGTCGATATATACATAAAATAACTTTCTACAAAAGAAAAGACGCATTGAAGTCATAAAACATACAACAGCGAGTCCCGTACAAAACAGTGATATTTGTATTCATCGGAAACGGAATGCTTTCTCTTCGTTTTAATATGAAATTTACATTCTGCAAATTAGGCGAAACAGAAACAAAACAGAAGGGAAAAAGTGACTAAAACAATGTTAATTTGAAACTATAGATACTTACCAGAACATGAGGCCTAATGAGGTGCTCCAATAGTTGTACTTATACATATAGTTCCTCTAAACTAAACTTAAACTTCAACGTCCAACTAACTTCACACACCCAAACTTAAAAACTTCAACTATTTAAGTTTGTCCTGCAAGGTAGCGATGTAATGTAAATATTTACACGTTAACCCTTTCAGTGCCAAGTCCCCCCCCCCCATATTTCCTTGATCATTTTTCAAATTTATTGATTATAATAATGTGATACATTGATGGAAAGAGATCTAAGAGCTCTTTTCCATCAATGTATCACATTGTTATAATCAATAAATTTGAAAAATGATCAAGGAAATATGGGTTGATACAAAAATCGGACTTAATCAATAAATTTGAAAAATGATCAAGGAAATATGGGTTGAAACAAAAATCGGACTTGGCACAGAAAGGGTTAATACGCAATCATCACCTGAACAAATATAAAAAGTTGAAAGCAAAGCATTTCCTTCAAGTTCAGACTTGTATGTTTTATCAACCATATATTCATGGTCACTGGGTATATTAGTAATGGGTAATTGGTGAGACGGCATATGCCCCACTATATTCAGTTACACATATATTTGATGGAAAAAGTAATGTGTGTCTCTTTCAGATTCCATGTTCTTATCCGTGTGTAATACACCACACGGATAATGTTAGAGCGTCCCCAAGCAGGACCAATGGCACATCCTTAACACATCCTTAACACATCCTTAACACATCCTTAACACATCTGCACATAATTAAACTGCGTGGAGTATATTTCGTCTTACATAACAACCCCCGTGCGTAAAGATAGAATTTTGGCCGAAAACTGGCAGGATATTTCCATATCCGTAATCTTATTCGTGATTTTGCGAAAGGTCTCTATTAAACCAATATTGGAATTTTGCATTACTCAAAACCAAATCCTATACAGTTGGAAATTGTATTAGACCAAATCCTATAGAGTTGGAAATTGTATGGTCTCATCCCCCAGTTGGAACCCCCTATCAACGTCCCTGATGACAACGTATATATATCCGTGTTCATTTATCGATAGTGTAGATATAAATTAATATACTCTCGTCGTTTCTCGCGCCAATGTGAGTATACAGTGTGCCCTGGTGTGACATCTAGAGTGACTGCTGTCTGCGGGCTATCATTGAGCTGTGGTGGAAAGTGGAGACTGAACGTGCCCATCCATATCCTCGTCGATGAATTTATTTCCACACTCGTTTATGCAGGTCAATAACCATGTAGTACCTGTGTGTTGGCACGTTCGCATCTACAGCTATCGAACTGGACTAAGAAGCACAACCGCCAAGAGTTGGATGTTACACTGGTGTAAATAGGGTTCGGAGTGACATCTAGCGAATATAGGAAAGAATAAAATAGACACTGGACCATGATTCGTCAATAGCCTTGTGTGATTTTTGCATTAAAAAAATCACCACACCCTCTTCCCTATGATTACCCATCGGTAAAATAGCCATTGACACCGGAATTAACCCTTTGTTGTGAAGTTTGAATTTTTTGGTGTGGTCTAAAATATGACAGTATTTTTTATGCGGATCTGACACTAGTTACGAAAACACAAGATTTAAAGGCGAATTCCCTGCTAGATGGACATGATTTTTTTGCGTAAAAGTTTCCCCAAATGTCATTTTCAGATTTAAAGAAACTTTTGGACCCAAAATTTATATTGCCAACACTATACGCTAAAACGTTAGCACTGAGGCCTATGGAAAACATTTACACCCGTGTAACCTGGAGAGTACTGATGTCAGCTGATTCGTTTAGTCTGAGGGAAACTGAATCTGAACCATTCTGAACACCTTCCTATAATACCACCGCCGTAGAGGGCTTTCCTTGTGCACATAATGACGTCACGGTCCTATTAAAGGTACTCAATCCGATCAGACGGTCCCCATACCATCAGATTTCAACAACAAGAACATTTTTTGAAATGCCGCTTCAGTTATCAGAATCGGTTAATTGTACAAACATAATGCTAACCACAATCAATTATTAAAAAACCTGTTATTTATCAACATTTTGTTCAACGAAATTTGGCCGGTTTGTCAAATATCTGACACACAAATGCCACTTAATTTTAGAGTTATCCATCTTCATCGGCAATTTGGTCCGAGACCGTTTTCTAGTCGACTTTTTACCAGGCCACTAAAAAGTACCGGTGGTGAAAAATATTAGATATCAAAAATCGATATCTGATCACTCTAAGCTAAGGTGGGTTCCTGGACTCGAATCATTTTTTTTTACCCCCGACGCCAAAGAAATAGTAATTTGCGAGCGTTAATTCGGATTATACATCTTTAACAATTATTCCACGCTGATATGTCATTTGATTGTTGGCTCTGGATAATTTCTGTCGCGAATGCCCGCGATTTGTGGTTGGCCGATACTGGCGTAATACTTCTTAGACGAAATGGGATTCCCTGATATCTGTTACAGACTATCACCAACGGGTAGCTCTTCGTTATAGTCTGCATGGGTTCACTCAGACTAATTGACTATAATGTTCTTGTCGCTAGCTAAGTATGAAGACATTGGCAGATATGAGTTCAAATTCCAATTAAGGGGCAGCAGAATTCCATAAATAGTTCCGTTAAAGCTAATGAATGAGTTCGAGATGAGTAAAGCTGGAAATTAATTCCAAAGTTTTAAACCAATATTACCTAGAAGAACATGAAAAAATAGAAGGAAATTATATGTATTCCATTATTAATAACACTCCAGTGACGAGATTCTGCACGTTGAAAGCAATGTTGGTAAACATTCTACTGTAACAGCAGCAAACAATAAAATACAGATAGCGTTGGTTGTGATCAGTTGCGGTGCGCTGCGTATTTCCTAATTAATTTATTTGCGACGGCAATGGCGGAACTCAGGTCGCCTCAAATTAAAACAGATAGAAACATTGGTTATAACACTTTGCACAAATGTTCCAATGGATACCGTAATGAGTAAACGTTGGACACATCGAAAAACAGATATGTTTGTATATCATAGGATGACACAGTTGTTGATTCTTATTTGATTGGCAACATGCCTAATATTCCTATCGAGTTGAGGTCGTTTAAACTTTTCTTTGCTGAATATTCATTGGTGAGTAGTTCCCTTAGGAAATGTTCAGTTTAAAACTTGAACTTATGATCTAATCATTTCCCACCAATGAATATGAATCATTCTGCACTTGTATTTGTTTTTTTCGTTGGTCTGTCGTCTGTTTTGATTACCTTAATACCCTCCAAACGAATAATAGACCAATCCAATGCATATTAATGTATTTGCAACAGTAATGACGGAACTCAGATCGCCTCAAATTTTATTTTCTTTGTATTAAAGCAGATTATTGTTAGTTTTATCTGGAAATCATTTCACTGCACATAGAATCTACCGACCTCCGAAATGCAACTGAAAAACTTGTTCAGATTTGCTCTCCATAAGTAAATAAATCACAAAACCGCGCTTCGTCATAGCTATGCGGCTTCCGTTGGCCTAATTTGCCATACACCTTACCAACTGAGCCGCCGGTAGCTTCCATCGTAACCATATATAATTTTCCAAGAACCCACCAGACAGCGATAGTATATTAGTGACGTTGTGTGGCATATCAGTCCCTTAACATGAACAACGGCCATCACCAGCCTTCACTCAACGATCAAAAACAATACACTGACAAAATCTATGAAGGCTTTGCTATCGATGGTCTGGACTTGATAAATAGCTGGTTATTTACCGTGTGCGTACGTCTGATATTATAAATGTTAATAGCATGGTGTAATGGGGGACCTCTGGTGACTCTGTCTGTTACTCTGTAGTATTGTTGAGATGGTGTGAGACCGACGATGACCAACCATGACATCTCATCTATGTACTTCAATATATAAGATGTTGAGTATACATGTACTTTAACATTACTATGACTGGAGCTTCCTGACATTTTGCGAAAATTCCTGTGCCAATGCTTTCTCTTATATTTGCGAGTCTCCCATATGGTGCCTCCCATATATACGAGAATGCATTGGCTTAGTAATATTTGCTTTGACATTGTAAGCCAGTGCATGCTCTTATATACGCGAGGCTCCCTATGGGAAATTCGCATATATACGAGAATGCACTGCACAGGATCATTAATGCTGCACAAGCGTAGCTCCCATCATGAAAGGGTTAACAATGTCTGACAAAACCGTTGAAGTCCTGGAAGCTCAGCCGTTAAGTTATATAGCACGACATAACGGGTCCAGCGAAGCTGGTTCTAACCACGATAAGCGAAAAATTGTTACAAACGCAAAGGGGAATAACCCGATTATTGTATCTGGACAAGTCTGTTGGTCGCATGACGAGGGTCTGTGGTTTCTACGTACAGTGTGTGATTTCCGTTGACTTGTACCCGGACTGTAAACCTGGCCAATGCTCTGCTTTGGGCGTCATTAGTATGGACCAACGCCACCTTGGATCACCGGTGGGAATTATGACCGCTACTAAAATTGAGCAGTAGCATGCAAGCTGATTGGCTGAATTGATTTGTGTTTGTGTCGGAAGACCCAACTTTGATTATGTCGTATATGTATATATATCAAATCATATTCTTTTGATATCCTACATGGTATTTGGAAGAGATATTTTAAAATACGTGAATTATGTTCGCAGAACACACGAAGTAAAGTATTTTGTTTTGATTGGTATTCCCGTGCTCTGTTTACTCTCCGTCTTTATGTTTAAGTTGATGGCTTAAATGACTCATCTACTTTAAGATGGCACTGGTCCGCACTTGACCCTCTATATTGGAAGGCTCGTTGTGAGAGCGCAAACTCCATACATGGTTTACCTCCCTTGATGACTCGGTAAGACCGCTGCTACCGGCGACATTTCACCCACATTTGGTGGACTTCCGCGATATTAAGATATATACTAAGCGACAGAGCAACATGCTGCCCTTGTTAAGCACACAAAATATCGAACAAACTTTGTAAAAATTTTGGACCTTATGTTTGAAAAGTCCCACAAAAACCGAAGAACTATATTTCGAAACGGTGTGATTCGGTTCTCCGATTGTTTTATCATCATAAACGTATAAACGCACGTGTACGACATTGTCACAACTCGAACGGTAAGTCAAACACAAGAGTTCTAGAAATGCTGCAATTTTGACGAGTAGCTTGCGAAAATCGTCAACAAAACAACCGCTCTGATTTTCCATTCTGTCATGTTTAGTGTGGGAATTGTTCTCAAAGCACATAGAAAAGTTGACTTTGGAGCGATCGGGTTTCGCCACTTTTGCTGGAAAATCACATGCTAAATATAGCAACACGCACTTGTACCCAGCCGGTTGCAGAGTCAGAAAGGAAGCATAACTGGTGCGCTCTGGTAGAGATTGGTGATAGCGTCCTAGTATTTCACATATGAGCCATGGACTAGTCAATATTGGCAGGTGAACTTTACCCTCCTCGCGATTTTTCCCCCACTCGCAAACGTGACAACGTCGCGATCTGTCCTAACAGCTATTACCCCCAAAATGACCATCAAACCAATATACCCAGTATCATGCACCAGCCTTCATTCGATGGTCTCAGTGAAATGGTTTATAACTAAACACTGACAAAATTTATGAAGGATTTTCTATCGATGGTCTGGACTTGATAAATAGCTGGTTATTTACCGTGTACGTCTGAGATTACTAATATTAACAGCGACCTCTGGTGACCAATACTGTCTGTTACTCTGAGTTATCGTTGATATGTCATGAGGCCGACGATGACCAATCATGCCATCTGATCTAGCAGCCAATACTCCAAGGATTATATAGCAAACAATATGTAATCGGGGTTCGCGATGAGATATCTCATGATAAAAGTCAATCTCAGTAAACACGTTGCACGGGATGTTCGATTGAATATCAGAATATCGGATATCATATAATCCCATATCCAATGATAATATGTCAAATATAGCGTATTATCGAACTATGGAATACAACGAAAAAGCGAAAAGGGAAATAAAGCGAAATAGCGGAATAAAAAATGCAGCGAACTAGAGCGAAATATAGAAATAGCACATTATTATTATTAACGAAATAACGGAAATATTTGAAGAAGTGTTTTTAAGAGCGAAGGGGAATAACCTGATTCGTGTACTTGGAATGTCAATTGATATCCCGGGTGTCAGTGGATTCGACGTGTGGTGTCGTGATTTACTGGTGTAATTTACCCTCTGTGCTGTCGCTCCTCCATTTGATAAGTGAACGTTCAGACGACCACGATACAATCGTAAGTGGAGGAATCGGGCCCGACGAGATCGTGGATAGTTTGTTCACACGATTGCGATGTCGTCGCAAATGAAGATATCGTAGGTTGTTCGTAAAGCATGTGATTGACTACCCTTCGATCTTTCCAGTCACGATTTTTACGTACAAACGACTGCGATTACGTCGCAAGTGGAACTAGAATGCACTCAGAGAGATGCCAACGTGCGCAAAAATGTAATAAACAATAATTTAAAAAATAATTTCACTGTATTTTACTTAATTTATTTAATTTAATTTAATGTTAACAAAAAAAGACAATTACCATTTCTCATTTCATCACAGATAAAAGGCAAATTACTATATTAATCATTTAAGTAATTAAAACCAATTCCATGTTGCCGAAAGGATGAGACTTTAATATCAATTACATTTTTTTCAGCGACATATTTTCATTTTCATTTTCCGATAGTCAAAGTTGACCAAAGGAGCAATTATAAGAAATAATTAATACTATTTGTGTAAATATTGATAGCAGCCAATATGCAACAATAAATATCAATAATTAATCAATAATTAATCAATAACGATCATTTTATGTAATAATAAACTCTTCAAAC
Organism: Siphonodentalium dalli; assembly: GCA_032622095.1. Taxonomy (NCBI): domain Eukaryota; kingdom Metazoa; phylum Mollusca; class Scaphopoda; order Gadilida; family Siphonodentaliidae; genus Siphonodentalium; species Siphonodentalium dalli. Next base: position 61,178,418 of record CP136062.1, read on the forward strand.
GGTGTTTGTGTCAACAAATGCGTTTTGTTTTGTGTTACGTCATTCGTCGTATTTGACCCGGAACTCGGCTGAAGGTTAGGCTATTCAGCCTATTGCGTCGAATTACGAAATCGCGTTTTGAATGTCTCTCTTTCCCCGCACGATAAAAAGAGGTCTTCGCACGAACCAAAAATGATAAAACTTAATTCCCAATTATAAGTAAAAATACCCAAATGAAGGAGTCTATGTAGGTCCCGAAGGAGTCTAAAGACTCTTTGATGTAGAGTTCTGATGGAGAAAATGTAGGTCGATCTATTTTTGTCATAACTCTGACGTATTTTGACCTGGGAGAAAAAATCAAAATCGAGGCTCACTACGAGCATGCCAGTTTTAAATATAGAAACAGGGAATCCTGACAAATGGCGATATCGGCGACAAACAAATAATCGAAAACAACACATAAAATAAACATAGCAAAAACGCGGCACAGTAAAAATGTCAGAACGCCACGAGGTTTTACGTCGTTTTTGGTGACGTCATGGAGTGTGACACCAACCTACGAATGTGTCTGATCGCCATACTGTTGCGCGAACGCACGTAATTATCCAAGGATAGGCCACGATTTCGAATCTAAAATCAAAAAGTGCTTGATAAATTATTTTTTGACTTGCGATTTTGACGTGAGTGCGCAATCTAAGGGTCTATTCTCATTGCACACGCGCGTGCGATTAATCGCAGCGTTTTTTAAGGTCGATCGGCTCTATATGTGTGTTCGATGGCATTCATTCCTCCCACTGCTAAGAGTTCATAGTTGGAGGATGATAAAGTACTTTCGGTTGGGGGTGACCACATACAGGCCTATATATGCTGACACATTAACTTTAATTTTCCTCAGTTAGATTTACTCAGGTATAAGTTGAGTATAACGAGCCATGCCATCAAAATGACATAAGTTTTGAGGACACAATTATATCTAGCTAATTATAATTAGAAATAGAGGGTTCAATTCCATGTAGTTGGGCATAAATATGCATATTTTATTCCAGCTTGAAACGTATATAACACTATATAGTACGATCACAACCCAGATTACAGGAGTGTTATGTATATAATTGTTATTATCACTCAAGATTATCAAAAGTGTACGATTCAAGTGGTTGAATTAGACCTGTCAACGTTTTACCTTATAGTTAGCTAGGTCTGACAAAAATCGTCTTTCTGAATAAAGCTCATTTAAAACATTTGTACTCAAACATATGATATCCAGTAAAAATTATGGGGAAAGAGGGGATGAGACCCCAATTTGTTGGGAGAAAAACAAATAGATTTGCATGTAGGGAGGATGGTAGACCCATGGTTGGGAGGGATTTTTATGTTCAACCCTGTGTATGAACGTTTTTTTTTTCTCAGACCCCCTCCCCCATCATCGAGTGCTCATTTGTATAGCCGCTGGCAAAAGCGACAACGCGGTACTATAATTGACGAACCACCATTCAAATAGAATAAGTGATGGGACTCAGAATTCGACCTTAAGAGTCACTCACGCATCGTTTCAGGTCGAATTCTGTCGCCAGGACGCTGTTCGCATGCATGAGCGATTGATTTCAATTTGATCACCATTGGCGGCTTATCATCAGTGATCGCACATGCTAAACGACACATTTATATCAATCTATATATTCACAATCTTGGGTAAAGTGTTGCGCGAGACTGACAGTTAATATAATTCGACTGAATTCTACAAAAATCACTACTGATGCTAGCTATACGTTGGAAACTTCTTTCCAAGCCATTTCCTTTCCGTACTTCATTTATTATTTTATCGCCCATCAGTTACGAGAATGACTGTACCCGGATAGTATGTGTGACCGAGTGAACTATGCCATTCTCTGTAACGGCTATCTCGATGACGAGGTTGATTGCATAAGATGATTGGTCACGAATAGACCGTGGTTGTTTGAGGAAGGTAATTGATCACGAATCGCTCTGTGTTATGTTAACATGCACCTTAAAAAACGCTGCGATTAATCGCACGCGCGTGTGTAATGAGAATAGACCCTAACTACCGGTTATACTTCTTACGATGGAAATCCTTCCACTTATACGATTGAATCGTGGTCGTCTGAACGTTCACTAAATTGACAACGCCGCGTAATGCATCACATACAGTAATGTCTTCCGATAAATGGCAACAAGCCATATTTCCGACTACATCCTGAAAAGTTACCCATAATTCTGCTGTGGTTAAGGAGTCGATTATTTAGGGCATTGCTGTATATAGCAGCTGAAATAACGATAAACTACTACAAAATCAGCCAATACGCCAAGGATTATATAGCAAACTATATGTAATCGGGGTTCACGATTAGATGGCTAGTGGCATCTAATCGCGAGCACTGGTGGCACGTGATGTTCGATTGAATATCAGAATGTTGGATATCATTATATAATTAAATCCCATATCCCATAATATGTCAAATATAGCGAATTATCGAAATATGAAATACAACAAAAAAGCGAAATATAGAAATAGGAAATTATTTTTATAAACGAAATAACGGAGATATTTGAAGAAGTGTTTTTGACGAAATAACGGACATATTTGAAGAAGTGTTTTAAAGAGCGTCCCCCAAACCAACCCACCCAATAGAACAATTTGACTTATACATGTATTTCACCAGTGTTGATCTATTGTGGTGTTGAAATTTCTCATACAAATCGCCGTTATTTCGTCAAAGTACATTCTTTATAGAGTTATTACCCTTCAGAATAAATGTGATATTCAATCGAAACCACGCGTGCCTCCAGTGGTCGCGATAATATGCCAATAGCATGACAATCTGCGGGATGGGATGGGATATGGGACAAAACGACAATCTGCGGGACAGAATTTCAAATTGCGTGGGACGGCCGATATCTCGAGGAATACAGGGCGTAGGGGGCTCATTTTGATGTCTAACGAAAGGCCCACATTCGCCCTATCCGCACATATTAACCCCACCACTGACCGGACACCAGAAGTTGCATTATTTGATCGACAATTGACCTAACATGGGGTGGAATTTGGGATAGAATGACAATCTGCGGGACAGGATTTTCAAATTGCGTGGGACGGCCGATATCTCGAGGAATACAGCGCGTAGAGGGCTACTTTTGGTGTCTAACGAAAGGTCCACATTCGCCCTATCCACACATATTAACCCCGCCACTGAACGGACACCGGAAGTTACATTATTCGGTCGACAACTGACCTAACATAAAATGCCACAAACACGAAAAACTGCGTTCGACATTAATGTTTAGAATTTAGATTTCTCGATGAATACACTAGCAAACAACAAGTTTTATGTATCAAATAACGCAGTGGAATACTGTGCATTCGTTTTTATCTACAATATGGCTGTTTTAATGCGAATATTGTAATGACGAATACGCAAACACGCTCCGATAAAACAGCTAAAAATAGACCCGATGTTTACAATTACAGGATCGATTTCAGCCGGTATATTCAATATAATAGGGCGTATAGTATATCAAAATGTAGAATTAGACACAAGGAATGTATTTTGATCCAAATGGGTCCAACAGGCGGTGAAATTGTTGCAGAAATTCGCTCCAAGATATTCGCACTTATTTTTATTTCAGTTGTGACTAAAAGCCCAGATGCCGGAGCCCAGCGACTAAAAGCCAAGTTACAAAATAGATCAACTGGTTTGAACGAATGATTATGTCAATGGTAAGACTATTCAAACGAATATTCAAATCAAATAGTGTTTATAGACTTAAAAACTTATGTGTCCGCCATTCATATGCGGTGGAGGTTCTCATATTATCTGCCAGTCATACGCGGGGGAGGTTCTCATATGAACATATTATCTGCCGGTCATACGCGGTGGAGGTTCATATTATCCTCCGGTCATACGTTGGGGAGGTTCTCATATTAACATATTATCCGCCGGTCATATCCTCCCTCGCGTATGACCGGTGGATAATATGAGAACCTCCCTCGCATATGACCGGCGTATAATATGTTCATATGAGAACCTCCACCGCGTATGACCGGCGGATAATATGTTCATATGAGAACCTCCCCTATGTATGACCGGTGGATAATATGAACCCCCACCGCGTATGACCGGCTGATAATATGTTCATTTCAGAACCTCCCCCACCTATGACCGAACGATAATATGAGAACCTCCCTCGCGTATGACCGGCGGATAATATGAACCTCCACCGCGTATGACCGGCGGATAATATGTTCATATGAGAACCTCCCCTATGTATGACCGGTGGATAATATGAACCCCCACCGCGTATGACCGGCTGATAATATGTTCATTTCAGAACCTCCCCCACATTTGACCGAACGATAATATGAGAACTTCCCTCGCGTATGACCGGCGGATAATATGAACCTCCACCGCGTATGACCGGCGGATAATATGTTCATATGAGAACCTCCACCGCGTATGACCGGCGGATAATATGAACCTCCATCACGTATGACCGGCGAATGATATGTTCATATCAGAACCTCCCCCACGTATGACCGGAGGATAATATGAGAACCTCCCTCGCGTATGACCGGCGGATAATATGAACCTCCACCGCGTATGACCGGCGGATAATATGTTCATATGAGAACCTCCCAAGCGTATGACCGGTGGATAATATGAACCTCCACCACGTATGACCGGCGAATAATATGTTCATATCAGAACCTCCCACACGTATGACCGGAGGATAATATGAGAACTTCCCTCGCGTATGACCGGCGGATAATATGAACCTCCACCGCATATGACCGGCGGATAATATGTTCATATGAGAACCTCCCAAGTGTATGACCGGTGGATAATATGAACCTCCACCATGTATGACCGGCGAATAATATGTTCATATCAGAACCTCCCACACGTATGACCGGAGGATAATATGAGAACTTCCCTCGCGTATGACCGGCGGATAATATGAAACTCCACCGCGTATGACCAGCGGATAATATGTTCATATGAGAACCTCCCAAGCGTATGACCGGAGGATAATATGAGAACCTCCCTCGCTTATGACCGGTGGATAATATGAGAACCTCCCTTGCATATGACCAGCGGATAATATGTTCATATGAGAATCTCCACCGCGTATGACCGGCGAATAATATGTTCATATCAGAACCTCCCCCACGTATGACCGGAGGATAATATGAGAACCTCCCTCGCATATGACCAGCGGATAATATGAACCTCCACCGCGTATGACCGGCAGATAATATGTTCATATGAGAACCTCCCCTACGTATGACCGGTGGATAATATGACAACCTCCCTCGCGTATGACCGGCGGATAATATGTTCATATCAGAACCTCCCCCACATTTGACCGGAGGATAATATGAGAACTTCCCTCGCGTATGACCGGCGGATAATATGAACCTCCACCGCGTATGACCAGCGGATAATATGTTCATATGAGAACCTCCCAAGCGTATGACCGGAGGATAATATGAGAACCTCCTTCGCTTATGACCGGTGGATAATATGAGAACCTCCCTTGCATATGACCAGCGGATAATATGTTCATATGAGAATCTCCACCGCGTATGAACGGTGGATAATATGAACCTCCACCGCGTATGACCTGCGAATAATATGTTCATATCAGAACCTCCCCCGCGTAAGACCGGAGGATAATATGAGAACCTCCCTCGCGTATGACCGGCGGATAATATGAACCTCCACCGCGTATGACCGGCAGATAATATGTTCATATGAAAACCTCCCCTACGTATGACCGGAGGATAATATGAGAACCTCCCTCGCGTATAACCGGTGGATAATATGAGAACCTCCCTCGCGTATGACCGGCGGATAATATGAGAACATCCCTCGCGTATGACAGGTGGATAATATGAACCTCCACCGCGTATGACCGGCAGATAATATGTTCATATCAGAACCTCCCCCGCGTATGACCGGAGGATAATATGAGAACTTCCCTCGCGTATGACCGACGGATAATATGAACCTCCACCGCGTATGACCGGCAGATAATATGTTCATATGAGAACCTCCCCCACGTATGACTGGCAGATAATATGAGAACTTCCACCGCATATGAATGGCGGACACATAAGTTTTTAAGTCTATAAACACTATTTGATTTGAATATTCTTTTGAATAGTCTTACCATTGACATATTCATTCGTTCAAACCAGTTGATCTATTTTGTAACTTGGCTTTTAGTCGCTGGGCTCCGGCATCTGGGCTTTTAGTCACTACTGAAATAAAAATAAGTGCGAATATCTTGGAGCGAATTTCTGCAACAATTTCACCGCCTGTTGGACCCATTTGGATCAAAATACATTCCCTGTGTCTAATTCTACATTTTGATATACTATACGCCCTATTATATTGAATATACCGGCTGAAATCGATCCTGTAATTGTAAACATCGAGTCTATTTTTAGCTGTTTTATCGGAGCGTGTTTGCGTGTTCGCCATTACAATATTCGCACTAAAACAGCCATGTTGTACCTAAAAACGAATGCACAGTATTCCACTGCGTTATTTGATACCTAAAACTTGTTGTTTGCTAGTGTATTAATCGAGAAATCTAAATTCTAAACATTAATGTCGAACGCAGTTTTTCGTGTTTGTTGCATTTTATGTTAGGTCAGTTGTCGACCGAATAATGTAACTTCCGGTGTCCGGTCAGTGGCGGGGTTAATATGTGTGGATAGGGCGAATGTGGACCTTTCGTTAGACACCAAAAGTAGCCCTCTACGCGCTGTATTCCTCGAGATATCGGCCGTCCCACGCAATTTGAAAATCCTGTCCCGCAGATTGTCATTCTATCCCAAATTCCACCCCATGTTAGGTCAATTGTCGATTAAATAATGCAACTTCTGGTGTCCGGTCAGTGGTGGGGTTAATATGTGTGGATAGGGCGAATGTGGGCCTTTCGTTAGACATCAAAATGAGCCCCCTACGCCCTGTATTCCTCGAGATATCGGCCGTCCCACGCAATTTGAAATTCTGTCCCGCAGATTGTCGTTTTGTCCCATATCCCATCCCATCCCGCAGATTGTCATGTCCCCAATAGCCAACTAATCGTGAACCCCGATTGAGTATATTTTGGTAGTCAAACGTGTGCGTATTAGGTGACAAAATACATGTAGTTCACGAGGTGAGCCGCGGACCTGGTTTTTTACCAATATGGGACCGGTTCCCCGAGTGAATTATGTCACGTAAACATCGAACCCAATTGATTATTGATTATTACACACTTCCCATCAATAAATGAGCTAATTGTAAAGATAATAAGTGACAAAATAGTCCCAGATCAGCTGATAGCGCGCGCTCATGCATGGGGATGTAATTCACAGGTGTGACATTATCACTTTTAATTCACCGATAAATCCTTGTAAATCCCGGCTAAGTGTGTAATAAAGTAGTATATATTGGCATGGTCTATTATTAATAGTGAGTGATGTTCCGGTAATAAAAGAGATACCAAATAGATAAAAAGATATTACAACTGCAGAATTAATGATTCACATTCATCGGAGGGAAATGTTCAGCTATTAAGTTAAACAAGTTTTGTTGAACTTATTATCTGAACATTTCCTAAGGGAACTACTCGTCAATGACAATGAGTATTTAGTATAGCAAGTGTTAACAAGAAACAGGGTGAATAATAATACTTCTTCGCTGAAGCAATATATGTAAAGTATCGCCCAAATCGTCCAGAAAGAAATGCAGGGTGTGAATCAAAGAGCAGAGATGACGGAAACAAAAACATGTGAAATGTACAAAATATGACACCAACACGGAAATTGTACCATGAACCATCAACTATGTTATAGGTTAAAGTGAAGTAATTCGATTGATAGCGCCCTCCAACGGATTTTGGACCAAGATGCAGGAGAGAATTACAAAAATTATGGGCTCTGGTTGGTTAATAGTAGTTTCGATATTTAAACATATAACATACATGCTATCACTCCTCTTGAAATTTCAGATGCCAAACCAAACATTGGCACATTGTAAAGCACGATGTTCCTAGATTTTATTTTTTTGGTGTGAAGTATTTAAATATTTTTTTCATGGACTTCTGACTCTAGATTATAAATCCCAAATTTAAAGGTATATCCCATGCCCGACAAAATGATTTTGTTCATGAGGAAACTTTGCGCAGATGCCAATCCTGGTGATCGTGTACTCATTTATCACAATACGTGGATAGTCAGAGCTATACAGGCCATTATATGTTAACACTGATGCCTATGGGAAATAATTACTTCACTGTAACTTATAGTGCTGGAAATGTGGGCGGTTGCTCAGCAATGGCGAAGCTGGTTCTAATCGCGACACGCACTGATTTGTGATCTACACCAAGGGGAGGTAACCGGTTTTTGTCTATGGACAAGTTTGTCAGTTGTTTATCTGGGTCGGTGGTTACTATGAGCAATAAAGTTGTTTCTATGTGCAGTACAAATGTTAAAGTAGCCCGCTGTGCGGGTTATCCTTCACAATTAAACTGAAAACGTCGTGATAAGTAATAGCGACTGACACGAAGATGTGGAAGTATAGGTCACTCCCATCTAATACGAACACTAAATAAGCTGTCGGTTCGGAAATATGGTGACTTCCGACCGGCCAATCAGTCGACGACAGCCTTCACTACTATCTTTGGCATCTAATATCGTGTGACAATTAGCCTGAGATTACTATGTCGTTCGCGATCGACGACATATGGACAGTTAGTTGTCCCTGACCTGACCAATTTTCTCGGTCGGGAAATACAGATTAATGTCCATAGCTATATAGGTAAGTGACAGCACACACTATCTAGGCTATCTAGATAACATGATATATCATATAAGACAGACATTGCTACGGTTGTAAAGCTTTATATAATTATAGATGTAAACAGAGACGTGGCGACAGTAGGGTTTGTGGTGTCTACCCCCTCTACCAGCCATGGGTTTCAAAAGCTAAACCTTCCGCAAGCAAGGCCGTATCTCAAAATTATTCGATTCATTGAAAAGTCTGGTACATTTAACTACTTGAACTATTCAACAAAGAGTGTACTAGCGTACAGTATAAGCTTTGTATACGGAATCAATAACAGTTTGATTTAACCCGATCTATACTAAAGCATCACTTATATATGAGTAATTATCCCATGAAATATTCAGATAATAAGTCTAACACTTTCTATACTAAAGCATCACTAATGAGTAGTTATCCCATAGAAAATGTTCAGATAATAAGTTTAACCCTTTCTATAAAAAAGCATCACTAATGAGTCATTATCCCATAGGAAATATTCAGATAATAAGTCTAACACTTTCTATACTAAAGCATCACTGATGAGTAGTTATCCCATAGAAAATGTTCAGATAACAAGTCTAACACTTTCTATACTTAAGCATCACTGATGAGTAGTTATCCCATAGGCAATGTTCAGATAATAAGTTTAACCCCTTCTATACTAAAGTATCAACGATGAGTAGTTTTCCCATGGACAATGTTCAGATAATACGTTTAACCCTTTCTGCACTAACGCATCATTGACGAGTAGTTATCCCATATAAAATGTTGAGATAAGAAGTTTAACCATTTCTATACTAAAGTATCATTGATGAGTAGTTGTCCCATAGGAAATGTTCAGTAATAAGTTTAACGTTTTCTATACTAAAGCATCACTGAGGAGTAATTATCCCATAGGAAATGTTCATATAATAAGTCTAACACTTTTTATACTGAAGCATCACTGATGAGTAGTTATCCAATAGGCAATGTTCAGATCATAAGTTTAACCCGTACTATACTAAAGTATCAACGATGAGTAGTTATCTCATGGGAATGTTCAGATAATAAGTTTAATTCTTTCTATACTAAAGCATTATTGATGAGTAGTTATCCCATAGTAAATGTTCAGATAATAAGTTTAACCACTTTCTATACTAAATCATCACTGATGAGTAGTTATCCCGTAGGAAATATTCAGATAATAAGTTTAGCCCTTTCTATACTAAAACATCATTGACGAGCAGTTATCTCGCAGGAAATGTTCAGATAATAAGTTTAACCCTTTCTATACTAAAGCATCATTGATGAGTAGTTTTCCCATGGGAAATGTTCAGATAATAAGTTTAACCATTGCTATACTAAAGCATCATTGATGAGTAGTTATCCTATAGGAAATGTTCAGATAATAAGTCTAACACTTTCTATACTAAAGCACCATTGATGAGTAGTTATCCCATAGGAAATGTTCACATAATAAGTTTAACCCTTTCCATACTAAAGCACCATTGATGAGTAGTTATCCATGAGAAATGTTCAGATAATAAGTTAAACCCTTTCTATACTAAAGCACCATTGATGAGTAGTTATCCCATGAGAAATGTTCAGATAATAAGTTTAACCCTTTCTATACTAAAGCATCATTGATGGGTAGTTATCCCATGGTAAATTGTCAGATAATAAGTTATAAAAATGACCATATTTAATTTTTTAAACTTATTATTTAAACATTTCCCTCAATAAATAAGGCTCCTTCTGCACTTTTCTTTATCTGTCGTCTGCTTTTATCACCTTATCATCCCTCCAAATAAATAATAGACCACTCCGATGTACATTTTTAACTGACTGGGAGAATCCGTCATTTAGTATATATAATGGGTAAAAAGCATGCCACCTGATTCAGAGGTATGAATCGTCTTCCTTAGACATCTCCCAACAGTATCTAAAGTTCAGAAAGGGTGTCCCGTTTACTATTTATACACATCAGTGTCGTCAAGCCTTTTAAATTTACAGCTATGATGAACTGATATTCATGTGAGGTTGGAAATAATGGTCACCTCAGCACCACTATAAATTAAATTGGTCTTGCTCTGATGTTACGATGTCGGGGTGCTGTACTGGTCCATCCCACACTGTTACATTCGTCAGTTTCGACGATCATTTATGGAATGATTAGCACGAAGAAATATTTTCTCAAAATAAAAAACAGACCAATATAATCATTGCGTAGACATTGTTATTATACAAAAAGATATATTAAAATACTAGACGACACTGATTTGTATGTATAGTAAACCACGTCTGCTCATATCGTATACACGTCTGCTCATATGAATATAAATTCATCATAGCTGCAAAAGACTTGACGGCTGCTATGGGAGACATACAACATTAGCTCCAAATTCTGAAAGTATGTCCGGTTTACTATTTATACACATCAGTGTCGTCAAGTGTTTTAAATTTACAGCTATAATGAACTGATAAACAGTGATAATCATGTGAGGTTGGAAACATTGGTCACCTCGGCACCACCATAAATACAACTGATCCTGCTCTGATGCTAAGATGTCGGGGTGTTGTGCTGGTCCATCCCACACTGTTACGTTAGTCAGTTCCTCTAGGGAACGATTCAGCTTGGTTTTAAGATATCTGTTTTGAATGTTCCTCACAGACAATAACTTTATCTTGAACCTTCCAATTTATATAATCAGTAAAATAACCAGAAATTTCAAACTATGTACCTGTTGTGAGAATTAAAGATGTTTATTCGTATACTATGGCAATATGTTTGGCGCTGGATTTTTTTTTTTTCGCTTTTGTTTAGTCTGTGATGTCGCAATACAGTAATGCCCAAAGTAATTGACCACTTAACCACATCAGAATTATGGGTAATTTTTCAGGATTTAGTCGGAAATATGGCTTGTTGCCATTCATCGGAAAGCTCTCGCCGAGAGCTTTCCGATGAATGGCAACAAGCCATATATTCGACTAAATCATGAAAAATTACCCATAATTCTGCTGTTGTTAAGTGGTCAATTACTTTGGGAATTACTGTAGGCTAACATATACATTTTGTATATATTATACTTGCTATCCATATATAATCATATCACATAATCTGGAAAGACTAAGCTAATTGTGGGCCCATGTGGGGCCAGGGTAGAAAGCATAGTTCTATGGCCCCACTGCGATGTAAATAATCTCTTACTACTGCCCATGTTGCCGTGGAGTCCATTCCATGAGGGTGCATGGGTGTAGGAGTCCTAGTGGAACTAGAGCGGCCGTAATACGTGAGTCATTCGATGGACTACTAGATCATGCCATGAATCTCCAGCTAAAGTAGAGATGCATGGCATGATCTAGATGGACTACGTCCTGGTACGACTCGTGGTCCACTTCGTGCCCATGTCGCATCACAGGAGCCTGGAATTTGGTCAAAAACCCTCTTTTATTGGCGGAATCAGCACCCGGGACCGCATGTCACGGAAGGAACGAAACAGAAAATGGTTGCCACCCATTTTGAACTCAACTGCATTCCTACAAAAAATATTTTTTCACTAAAAACTGTTGGTACCTCTTAAAAATGGTTTTGCGCCGTTTGTCATTTCCGATTCGTCATCGGGTGATGGAGATGCGGCACATTTGTCTTCGTTGGTGAATTTAAAATAAATTACCGAAATACCGTGAGATTTTCGAAGAACTGGAAAAATATACCTATGGAATGTTCTAGATTGGCATCTAGGGTGTAAGAGGTACCAACAGTATTAGTGAAAAAAAAATTTTTGTAGGAATACAGTGGAGTTCAAAATGGGTGGCAACAATTTTCTGTTTCGTTCCTTCCGTGACCTGAGGTCCCGGGTGCTGGTTCCGCCAATAAAAAGGGTTTTTGACCAAATCCACGCTCCTGTAATCGCATCAAGGCGGTGTTGAGTAAATCGTACTCAATCCGATTAGATGGTCCCCACATAATCAGATTCCAAAAATAACATCTTTTGAAATGCCGCTTCAGTTACCAGAATCGATTAATTGCCCGAAAATTATGTTAACCGCAGTCAACTATAGTATAAAACTGCCCAAAACCTGTTATTTATCAACATTGTGTTCAACGAAATTTTGCTGGTTTGTCAAATAGCTGACACAAAAAAGCCACTTGATTTTAGAGTTATCCATCTTCATCCGCAATTTGTCCGAGACCGTCTTTTCGTCGACTTTTTACTGGGGCACTAAAAGTATCGGTGGTGAAAAATAATAAATTTCAAAAATCGATATCTGATCACTCTGAGCTTTGCTGTGTGGTTCCTCGACTCGAATCAAATATGTTTTACTCCCGAAGCCAAGGAAATAGTAATTTGCGAGCGTTAATTCGGATTAAACATCTTTAACCCGGGTCAATAAATCGGCTAGTCACGAAATAGCGTGTCTGTCATTTGCAGAATGAGGTCCCCAGAGGGAGAATTTAGTGATGATAGCCCGCATAGCGGGCTAGCATCACCAAATTCACCCTCTGTGGACCTCATTCTGCAAATGACAGACACGCTATTTCAAGGCTTGAAATCGGCTAGTCATGCTTCTTCACATTGCTTCAGAATGCGTTATTGTTATCTTGTGTATTGTCTCCCACTCGTTGGCCGTTTTGTATTCTTTGTAGTATATTTGCTTAATGTGTCATGTTGATGTTTATTTGAATTTCGTCTTGTTTAGATATTTGAACTCAGATGTAATCAAAAAGTAATCAATTACATTTACTAAAGTAATTGTAATCGTAATCGATTACATTGGAAAAAATGTAATCAGTAATGGTAATCGTAATCATGTAAATCAAAAGTAATTGTAATCGTAATCGATTACATTGGCATGTAATCGCCCCAATCATGTAATATGTTCACGCCTGTTTCAAGATGAAGAGGTATTAGGGGGCTGATATATGCAGTGGTTAAAGGCGTCATTACCAGTCTTGGGCCCGACAATAATTTGAAGGGTAGTTCTGGGTGGCTTCTGGACACAACGTACTGGACACTGAAAAATCATGTTGACTAAAATATTTACTAAACACGTTAAGTGATAATTTGTTGAGCAAATTGTATTCAATGGTTGAGTAGTGAGTACTCAACAATGACAAATCAGGATGCCTGTTTCGAATTTAATCGACACATTGATTAAAATTAGTAATAACAGTAACTCAATTTACAACACTGTGCATCTATATCGGTAGTCATATTTACGCTACCTATTTTCAAGACCCGAGAAATGAATGAATAGCAATCTTTGAGGTCGTCGAATGCTTATCTCAGATACATCAATTACGATGGATTCGAATGAAGATCGTCTTATTATAACAGGGGAGAGAGATTATAACAGAAGGGAGATATTATGTATTGGATGTAGAGAAAGCTGTCAAAGGGAAATTGGAAGGCAAGACGGAAACCTTGCAGAAATTCGATCTGAAAATAAATGTAAATGTTTAGTTATCGATTGGGATACAAATCGATTCGAGTGTTACAGGAAAGTAGTGACTGAAAGTATTGGGACTGTAAGAAATTTATCGAGAAAGCGGGAGCAGTATGGAGATATGTTTAGTGGCAATGCAACAAATCTTATGGAGGATATCACTATTTTTTCCGACCAAGACCCAATTCCGACGAGTTACGATTCACTACGATAAGAAGTCAAAACAAGATAATGTTGCAAGGATTAAAATGCAATATATCCTGTGGCTTACTATCATTGTTCCTGATATCTCTATCCGAGGATTTAATGCCCAAATTCCTGACGACATGTTAACAGGTATTTACAGAACATTCCCCTAGCAAAGCCCAACAGCCAAAGTGAGTAAATGTGCCGAGACTGATGGAATTGTTGCTGATGATGATGAATTTGAAATAGCAGAAACCGCGATGAAGGACCAGTCATTAAATGGAATATTGAATGATAAATATGTACTATTTGTTACACCAAGGCGGAAGAAATGTATAAGTGTGAGTCAACGATTCGGGAAATCAAATTTATCCGCCAAAAGTTATTTCATTTCAACAACCATCCTCAAAAGATTTGATGAATTACATGTGATGCTCGGGAAACCAAACTCGACCACAACGATATGAACGATTATCTGCAGTATAATCTAACAGCGGTTATGCATCTATTTGAAGAGACAATGGAAAAGAAAACGACCACGTTAAAAGAGCTATAGTCAATTCGTGAATGCATTTCCATGACACCAAATGAACGAAGCCCGTCCTCTGGAGTGCACTTACATTTATCTTACATGGTTCATTGTTTTAATCTTATCAACTGTCTGCTTTGTAAAGTTTCTTCGCTACATAATTTTGCCTATACAACTTGATTGTATTCTTGGTCATGCTATGACATATCAACTGGAACCACGTTAAACCAAAATTAATGTTTATTGTTTGGAGGATATAACAGTTTGTATATATATCGTTATATTGTCACTAATACCAACATTATATGAATACAACTTACGCATTATGTTTTTAAGTACACATTATGCGATAACAATATAATTTTTTTGTTTAATTTAGAAGAATGCCGGTTAACATTTCATATGTTTGTTCTAACAACATCAACGCTAAATGAGGAGAGACAAGGTGTGGTGACGTAATATCCATCGGTGCTCAACAGGAATAACGCTGGCAAGTGATTCAATACTTACGGTAGAACCGGCTCCGCTGGGGAATAATCCTCACATTCATAAAGAGAATAGGCAATCAGGTGTGACTCTAGTCTGGGACGAACTCCGGCCATGGCAGCAACAACCTCCTCACAGAATTGAAAGTCGCGAATCAACCCGCAGATTTCTGCACAGTCCTTCGGCGAATATTTGTCAATCGATGTTGGATACAGAAAGCCTAACCTGGTAAATGAACCAGGAAATTTCTTCACAATCTTTCTAAATGTTTCTCAATCGATGCCAGATACAGAAAGTCTAACATTAAAGACGCTGGCAAATGCCTTGCGATGAGTCCTAATGGCGACACAGCTTCACGTATGTATTAATATGGAGTGTATTTTGGTAAGTGAATCAGGGAATCTCGATGAATTCTCTGAACAAGTTTTTCAGCGGAATTGCTTACCGGAACCACCGCTGTTGGTGGTCACGTTATTGCGTATCTGATACGCTATAAACGTCTCTAATAAAGGATGAATGGCTGTACTCAGCAATGCCCGCGGGAGCTACAGCGTCGATCACGTGACAAGGAGCTATGTTTTGTGGGTTCATTCCGACTCCTCTGAGATTGTGATCGCCGATCTATCATTATACCTACGTTGAGATAAAATTTCATTTGTGTGCTAGCAGCACTGTCAAATCCGACGAAGTAACGCGGTTATCTGTGATCGGCAGTAAACCAATATCGGAAGTGTTCAATCCGTCCAATATACCAGCCCTGGTATAAATCCGACAATTGGATTTATATATATGTTCTACCATATATTGGCTTCTGCAGTATCCATGTATGTAGTCATATAAATGACAAATCGAATGGTGGTCGAATCCAAATGATTTAGCTTTAATGCAAGAGGTATATGACTTAAAGAGTATATCCACATCGAATTTACTACATCGATGATTTGAGCGTGTCAGCCAACCGAAGATTCCTAAATGCCACAGGTAGTTTTGAACTGCAATTCCACAGTTTGGAAACGTCAGAAGTCGTTCCGCAGTCGCTTACATTGATAATAGCCTACAACTGTAACTGCCCGAACGCAGTTAATATGATAGGCGACAAAAGTAAAACGATATGTCCAATCTTTCAGAAATCTCTAAAGCGCGTGCACTCTTTTGTAATGCGTATATCCATCGGCATCGGATGTTAGGTTCTTTAATGCAGTTCCTGTCAGTCAGAGTACTCCCAAAAGGCTTTTCGACATCAAAGGCATAATGACGTCAACGCACATCAGTAAAAGGTTGCGCAACAATTCCAATTTTATCGAACTGATCCATCGGAAGTTACTGATTTTCGCTTTCCGATAAAACGCGAACTTTTATTTATAAGAAATGCACCCATGGAATGTCCCAGCTAGTTACGCCACGCAAACTAGATCGAGTTAGTATACGCTTTCCGCTCCCGATTCCGGGTAATCATATTAGCAGAAAAACGCACAATATAGATCGATGATCGATGTAACATCCATCTGTGTTATGACGATTGGAATGAACAGCGATTTTATCGATGAAAAGATAACAAAGGAATATTAATCCCCAGGAAGTTCACTCCGCTCCTCTGTCTTCTTTTCGTTCAGGGGAGGTCACTCCATGCAATCCGCTGTCCAGATGTACGCAACTTAACAAAAGTAAACTGATTCGATTCATTCTTTCTTCTGAATTCTTTGTAGTCGTTCGTCTTTCATTAGGAGAGATAAATCTATTTGTATGTAAGCTCCAGCGCAGTATTAATCCCAGGAACATGCCATTGTGATGACATCAGCGCGGAATTATCCCATATGAACGTTAATTGAATGGCAATAATCCTCGCCTGTAGGCATATAAGACGATAAACACGTGGATAAGTTTAAAGCGCTAAGTCAGCCCAAGGAATTGTCATATTGCACGATCGACCGTCTTGGATAAATGGTTCTTTTTCTCAGTCCATTATTTCGCCAGCCTAATCCCTATTATTATCACATCAGACGTTCAGCGCAATACGCCTATCTGGACGCTTCTAATCTAATAATATCGTGTACGTCCTATGTCGGAAATGAGCAGCCCGGTCACGGATCTTACATGGACGTTACAGCAAATGTCCACTGATTGTTTCTGACCCAGTCAAGGTCACGTGTGCGGAGTAGTATCCAACGTATGGTTGAAGCTATGTTATACAATTCGATCGCTGACTATTGGCGAAAGGATATATTTTCGCTGATGCCTTCTGCGAGACTGATTGATTCGAAAACAATTTGTGTCGCAGAGGGAATATAGAAAACAAACAGTGGGATCCGCCAAGCATACATATGACGTGTGCCATGATGATTGCCTTCTGGGAAATGACGTGGTGGCAGTCTATGTACAACGACGTGGATTCCCACAGCGTGTATTGGCACTTGGGGTATAATTACGGGGTCGGGATGTGCGTACATGGGGCACTACTCGAGCCATCAATTGGACCGACTTCGATGTTCTACGGTCGTACATCGTAGATTGGATGAGGCGATAACATCGATTAACACGAAAACAACGCACTCATTTCATCAAATCCATTGCCTCGTG
This sequence comes from Siphonodentalium dalli, assembly GCA_032622095.1. Classification (NCBI taxonomy): domain Eukaryota; kingdom Metazoa; phylum Mollusca; class Scaphopoda; order Gadilida; family Siphonodentaliidae; genus Siphonodentalium; species Siphonodentalium dalli. The sequence continues at coordinate 61,196,439 of CP136062.1, forward strand.
GAAACACAACTGGCGTGATACGATAGTTGGTTGTCGGGACTTGCCACATACATCAGTAAACCTGAATTATAAGACAGTAAGATGCCAGGGCTTGTATCATACATCAGCCGCCAAGGATACACGCGCTCTGGTCACGATTATAGGGGCGGTATGTGATATATATATAGTTCATAAGTACCAGTAATTTATGGCAGTACGTTAGCACTTGAGCTAAAGTACATATGGTCATTGCCAAAAGATATCGGTCATATTTTTAGCTAGCTTTTCAAACTTGTTGCATAGCACTTGAAATCATTATATGGACTGTATATTTAAGCCTCTCGAATTACCAGTAATTTATGCCAGTACGTTAGCACTTGAGCTAACGTACATATGGTCATTGCCAAAAGATATCGGTCATATTTTTAGCTAGCTTTTCAAACTTGTTGCATAACACTTGAAATCATTGTATAGACTGTATATTTAAGCCTCTCGAATTTACCAAAAAAATTGTAGAATAATTTATCGACGTCCCCATGCAATCGAGGTTATTTATGCCGCGAAAATAATTGATGTACATTTCATATTGAACTGAATAACTTTAACTACATTTTGTCTCGATCGTAAGGTATGCATATTTGTAATGCACGTACATGACTGGTTTGAGATATGACTGGTTACACATGTGACCGGTGCATGCATTGTGAAAATAACCAATTAGATAGCACGTTACTGAATTTACGGATTCCTGTACAATATGCCCTATCTCTAACTCGCGGCCATTTTGGATCCACCAGGTCCGGTTCCGTGGTTTTGCTTAACTTTCCATATATGGAAGTCATGAATAATTCAAAAGCTCCATATATGGAAATGCTACTCCAACACTTTGACCTGTAGCACTGAAACCACAGAACCGGGTCTATGAAACCACGGAACCGGACCTGGTGGGTCAAAAATGGGCGCGAGTTAGTGATAGGACATATTGAAGCAGACATGCGACCGTTGAAGTCTGCATCTATTTACAAGATAACGCACCAATTTCAACAAATATATTGCCTCGTGGAACATAACCGGAGTGATACGATAGTTGTTTGTCGGGAATTGCAACATACATCAGAAATTCCAGAGTTATAAGACAGTAAGATATCTAGATTTTATCATATATCAGAAGCCAAGAATACATGCCTTTTATATAATTGTTGAATACACAAGAACCAGTCATTTACCAGTATATTAGCACTAGCGCCCAATCGAGGCCATGGATGCCATGAAAAATGTGATGTATTATTCGTTGAACTGTGACTTAACTAGCACACATCGACATATTATAATGGTATACACTAAAATGTCTATACTATTTATCTAGATTGATCTGCCAAACTCCATGCAGGGTTTACCTCCCTTGATGACTCGGTAAACCGCTGATACCGGCGACATTTAACCCACATTTGGTGGACTTCCGCGATATTAAGCTATATACTAAGCGAAAAGAGCAACATGCTGCCCTTATTAAGCTCACAAAAAGTCGAAAAATGTAAATTTTGAACCTTAAGTTTGAAAATTCCCACTAAAACTGAAGAACTATATTTCGAAACAGTGTGATTCGGTTCTCAGATTATTTTATCAACACAAAAGTCTAAACGCACGTCTATAACATTGTCACAAATCACACGGCAAGTTAAACACAAGAGTTCTAATTTGCTGCAATTTTGACGAGTAGCTTGCGAAAATCGTCAAAAAAACTACCGCTCTGATTTTTCATAATATCATTATGTTTTAGTGCGGGAATTGTTCTAAAAGCACATAGAAAATTTGACTTTTGTGCGATCGGGTTTCGCCATTTTTGCCGGAAAATCCCATGCTAATATAGAAAAACAAACTAGTACCCAGCCGGTGACCGAGTCAGAAAGGAAGTATATATGACTGGTGCGCTCTCTGGTAGAGATTGGGGGTGTGCATGTAATAAAAGCAGACGACAGACAGACGAAATGTTATTGTACAATTGCAGAAGGATTCATATTCTTTGATGAGACGTGTTCAGATAATAAGTTCAACAAACGACTAGTCAATGATTATTTAGTAGGAAGCGTATGGGTGTGTTCGGGTCTCTCATGTGGCTTGAATCCATTGGGGATAAATCCATTGGAAATAAATCCATTGGAAATAAATCCATTGGAAATAAATGGTCTTATGACTGTTTTCTTATGCTATCCTCGACGGTTTTTGGTCACCTGTTAGTGCCGGACAACTCCATTACAGTCTCATACCTTATATAAAAACCATACTCATGCTGATCATTGGTCGACTGCGGAAGTGGTAATGTACCATATGGTACATCACATCCTTCCGCAGGTGACCTATGTCCAGTAATAAATCAAATAATTTGACATTCTACATCTTTACAATTTCTGTTAATCTGTTACTTGTTACATGTATAGCATATATATATCATGTATTCCTGTTTATTTTATCTATACATGTAGGTTGTCCTACACCAATGTGTGCATTAAAGACTATTAAAACGTATATTATATATATCTCATCTTATCTTAAATGCCCAAATGGCGCTAGTTGTGCCGTCAGTGATATGGGTTTTTCGTGTGGAAATCATGCTATACACATCAACCACATTTGGGGTGATTTGCGAAATTGATCTCCATGCAATCGACATCGTGGTCAAGAATAGAACACGGTATTGAAGAATTTTAGAATCACTTCTGATGAAACAATAGGAATACAACAGGTAGATCATGCCACGAATCTCTACTCTGATTAACGCCCGAAAAGAGATCATATTCCTCCAGTACAAAACCTTGGAACTTTTTGAAGTTTTGACAGGCAACCTTATAAAGTCGAACAAATAACGCGGGAAATATATTTCATAGTTGTTATCTGTTCCTTAATAATGTACTGCACAGTAGGTGAATGTCCCAGCTGAAAATTGCTTGCTTTTCTGACTTTTGTGAGCCGTTATCGATAAACATCGAATTAATTACCCAGGAGAAATTCCATAATTGTAAGGGACGCAAAGCAAAATCGCTCATAATTTAACTTAAATCGTGAAATTTTGAGTTGGAATCTTCCCTACAGGGAAGTACATTAGTAAGGAATACCATCGTTTCAATCACTATTCAGGTGTGAACCCACGGCTATATACAGGTCAACAAAGGAATACAGAATAGTAAAACGGCTGATATTTTGTCGTCATACCTATAATTTTTGACATGATAAGAGTATAAAATGTGTGTATGCATATCGTGATGGAAGAGGAAGGCAGCTGTATGACATATTAAGGAGATGTGGTTCTGGTGCCCAATTTGTACAGGTATACTGGTTCCATCGTCCATCACGATAAAAGTTGTGAGACATGATCCAGGAGCGGTTTATAGACATTTTGAAAAATTAATTTGACCGTATATACCAAACTAAAGTTAAATAGCCAAAATAGATAATTTGAACAGTTAGAAAATGTTCCAACATTTTGGAAAGATCGAAATGACACCGGAGAGCGTCATCATTTGCTAGCGCTTGATTATATGATACGATATGATACGATACGATTTATTTGCATAAACACCAATAAAGGCAGTATGATAACAATATAATTCATAATAAAACAATAAACAATCAATAAACAATTACATGTGAACATGGCATGTCTAGCTATATGTATTTTATTGTGTGATGGCAAGCATAATATTCATTCAGCATTCAGAACGCTTATCAAAGAAGCGCCCGACTACGTTGCTGGTTTTGCTGCTTATTTCAGGGTTATCATTTTACATTATAAGATAAAATTTCTGATCGTTTGACATACTTGTAAAATTACTGTGATATCTACCAACAATTTGGAAAAGTTAATCTCTGAGATCGCAATAGTGTGGACATTCCATAATGAAATCATACTCATTTTCTATTTTAGAACCGGTCCTGCATTTAAGGCACAGTCTCTTCCCCTCCTTAATTATAGGCTGATGATGACTACCTTTTTCAATAGCGAGTTTGTGATCACTAACACGGAGTTTTCTAAAACTGATCCTATCTTTAAAGATGTTGTATTTATTCTATGACTTCCTAAACGTTTGTCATATGATTAGTTTTCGGCATACATAGCCAGCCTATATATAAATACGAACACATGCGTGCGACAATTGCCAGGGACAATAGAGCACATCGATATGTCGTATAACCGTATGCATGCGACATATGACTCTCTGTATATAGTGATATTTTATTTGATTATTGATCGCTCTTCCACTGTATATGACTAGGACCGCATTAGTGCGATGTATGTCTGGCACAATGAAGCGCTCGTTGAGCCGTATGCATGTGACATATGACTCTCTCTGTTAATATCAATATGTTATTTATTTGTGAGGGTGTGTTTTTTTTTTTTTTTGTTTTTTTTTTTTTTATATATATATTTATTTTATTATTATTATTATTTTTGTATGCATGTATTTGTTATGTAACCCTTGCATGTCATTTCTGATTTGTAAATATTACCAGTCGCTCTCCAAACTTGGAGGTCAATAAATAAATAAATAATAATATGATTTCCTAAACGTTTGTCATATGATTAGTTTTCGCCATACGCGCCGCAGAGAAAATACCAGAGGCCGCTGATGATTCCTACAGGACGGCATTTCTTTATTTGATGCGCAATTGATGCAACTAATTGACTTGGTGATCGTGATGGTTTCTCTCCCGGCTCATCTCATCGACTCATACGTCTCCATATCAAGTGCTATAATACCCTAACATGTCAACGGACAAACAATTGATCCGATTTACTGTGACGCAAGAAAGTGCGAGAATATTGATTCTGACGAGATTTGAACGAGACTTGTCATATCGACATTGTTCCGTCTGCATTCGGCGCTCGTTTCGATTAGTGAGATCGTCAGTTCGGTGAAGTTTCCTCAGCGTTGATTATACGGCGTATACATAGCGATTAAAGATGCACAATCCGAATCAACGCTGCTAAATTAATATTTCTTTGGCTTCGGGGGTAAATAATATTTTATTGGAATCGAAGAACCCACCCATCAAAGCTCAGAGTTAACAAATATCGATTTTTGAAATTTGTTATTTTTCACCACCTGGATAGCGACCATAGCTTGCGCTCACCCCGATAAATGTAATAGAAATTCCGACTCATTTCGATTTTATCATAAATAGTAGACACTTTTTGACTTTCGGTAGTTCGTTTGAAACATAATTATCAGTCACAGATGGCGATAATGCGTGTATCAATAGACAAATATATGTTTAATTAACCATAAAATTGTCTATCCTGCAGAGCGGTTCGCAAAAATACTATATGCGTCCAATTGTGGCTACCCACCATAATTTCGGGTATCAACGCCGCAGATCGATCCTGCGATGAGATGTCGCCAAACCAGAGCTGGGATGTCAAAGATGAGAATGATATGCTTCACATTTTGACCGTTTCTGCTTGAAATTATCCCGTATAAGCCACATACCCCTGTTAGGGTGTTCACCTATAGTTTCTAAATTCACCCCCTTCCAGTAACTTTTATTTGCACCCCCATGTCAGGTTCCGGTTTTCATTGAGTTTACAACGGGTTCATCCAACTGCTGGATATGACAACCCCTAAGTTTAGATTTTTTCACTGAAATTGGATAACTCTAAAATCAAATGGTAATAATAACCACTTGATTTTAGAGTTATCCATCTTCATTCGCATCTTCGTCCGTTTGACCACGTGATTCTGGTCCACAAACAATCAAAATAGCGAACTTCAAAAATCGATATATAATCACCCTGAGCTTTGATGGGTGACTTTCTCGACTCGAATCAAATATTTTTTACCCCCTAAGCCAAATAAATAGTCATTTAGGAGCGTCTGATCGGATTAAGCACCTTTAAATATATACTATTAATACATTTCCAAAGTCGTGATAATTTTTCAGCTGTATACAAGTTTTCGCACGACGTGAGATAAACGCTATTTATTTTGTATGATACCAGTAATATAATATAAGAAAGGCTCTGACACGAATAAATCGTTCTGCATATAAATTTGGTATAAAATCATAGCCGAACAATGATTCACTGAATTCATCGCCTCCGTCATGAAAGTGGAACGGCACCCCAGGGCAAGGTCGGATCAGTTGAGCCTAAAATATCTACACCCTATTTAATATTAGGGAAACATGGGTAGATATATAACTGCACTCAATAAGCCTACAACTATACAGACATAATATCGTGATCACTGAATCCCGTGGCTTTCCAGCTTTCCAGTGATTTTTCAACTTTTCGCTCAGAAGTTAGGTGGACGCTCTTTATTCATCCCATATCAGGAATGGACATACATACGCTCTTTAATGTGTCAGGTTTTGTTTATGGATGATTTGACTTAAATTAAGTCTTTCTTGGCATATAACGACTTTAATCCCTGAAACTGGTTAGGTGTGTAACAAAGGCTAGCATTATATATTCTAAGTAGTAACTATGTCCAAATAACGTCATTGTGAATTTCACGTCTCAACGATAATCAATTAGTCAGAAATACGTTTTTATAAGCCCGTTTGAAGAACAAAATGGTCCGTATTATGTCAGTCAACATTTTGGTTTCCGGATAATAACTTGAATTTGGATTATTTTAGCACAACTAAACTTGACTCAGTCATACCAAAATACAGGTCAGTTCGAATTTGGGTTCGGCACGATGATTTTTGACAAAAGTATGGGTCTTTCTCAACTTGGAAAATTCAATTTTTACATCAACATTTTGGTTTCCGGATGACAACTTGAGTTTGGATTATTTGATCACAACTAAACTTTGTATGTGGCTCAGACATTACAAAATACAGGTCATGTTAGAATTTGGGTTCGACCCGATGATTTTTTGGCTTTTTTCGACTTACAAAATTCAATTCTGAAAGATAAATTGGCTGACAACTATATTTACTTTGCAAACGGGCGTATTAAGCCTGGTGGTGCTCTTGTTTCTTATGTGCAGACTATTGGGGGAAGTGCATTTTTACTACCAATTTACCGAATCGCTATGAGGCATATGAAGGTAATATGTATTAGTACAGTATTTAATTTATTTGTCGGCCTATTTTTACCATGAGAACACACCAATTAACCCTTTACCCAACAAACCGGCCAAAAACGGCCAAATAAAGCTGCAACAGCCTAAATTATCTTGGGTCTGTCTCAATAAAACCATACAAATGTGGATATTATTGGAACCGGCTCATTGACCACATTGTGATGGTTACAGTTATGCCCTGTGCCAATGCATTCTCTTATATGTGCGAGTCGACCATAGGTCGCCTCGCATATATAAGAGAATGCATTGGCCTAAAAAAAACACTTTTTAACATTTTTTCTTACATTCTTTAACAATTTTATAATTTTTAATGTGTTAAGAGAATGCATTGGCACAGGGCCGTTCTGTTGGGTAAAGGGTTAAGGGCATGCATGTACAAGTTAGTCAGTTAATTCACTTTCAGCAGCCATTATGATATCGTGACATTATAAGAGGATACCAAAATTCTGGGTACGCCGGAGCGGTGTTCATTTAATACCCCTCCCACTTTTAGAAAACTTCGTCTTCAGACAATGTCCACCGCGTGGTCATATTCAGGATTCGTTGAGAAGAAGACTACATCCTCTATGCAACTATTCCAATTTAACGCATGCATGTAATTGTTTGTATTGCTGAATTGGTCACTGGCATCGGTTTTTTTGTGACAAAGTTACACACGTTGGAGGGAAATGTGATAAAGTTACCCAGTTTGGGGGACATTATGATAAAGTTACCCAGTTTGGGGTGAATTTTGATAAAGTTACCCAGCTTAATGTATACCGGTGTCAACCAAATATTCACGTTTCGTGATCAAAATGACCACATTCATTACTAATATTTATAAATGTACGATCAGTGAGGGAGATCACTTGACTAAACTACATTGTATAGTATTTCCCACTGCATGATGTCACCTTTAAATCCGGTTCATAATGTGATATTTGATTAACCTGGGTATATAACTTTATAACATGGGTATCCAGTAAATTTAGCTGAAATGCATGGTCACTGTCACCCCCTTTCGTTAATTTGGGTAGCCAGCTTTTTAAAATTTTCAGTTGGGTACCGAGCTTTCATACGATTTACATTTTGGAGACCCAGGTATTCAAATTGCGAATGAATTATGGGTGGAATTTTGTGGGTAGATTAGTATGGCATAAAGGCTAATTCAATAACATTCGTTTTTCTTCTGATAGTTATACATTCAAGTTTAGGACACGTCGGTCTTGATTCTGTTTTAATTCCACACTAATCGAAGCGTACTTTGATAAGGAATCCACAGCGGACGACAGCATTTTACAGTACACCTGCAGATATAATATATGAGAAACTGACACAAAACATAGCATTTTGACTGTTACGAGCATAATTATGGTAGAATATTTTTAAAACAAGTTTTTAAACTCCTTTGTTTCCAAATACTCAGTAGTTTTCTATAACATTCTGACCAAAGTTAGTCGTCGGAGGTTCGTGTAATACACCAGTCCATACATCTAGGAAAATCCTTTGACAGACAACTTTTGTCATATAATGTTAGAGCAATATCTGTGAGTTTTGACACAAATGAGGCATCAGCTTGTTTGAAAAATAAAATAGCATATGCTCGTAACTGCCAAAATAATATGGAATGTGTCGTATCCTAGGTTATTACCTTTTCCCTATAGTTTCTTGTCGTGTTTGCGATAGCATCGGCCATTTTTAATGCGTGATACTCATCAACTCGAAGCCACGTGATTCCCCACCGCGACTATATATGCCTACAATACTTATCCCCTATTATGTTAAAGCACCGTGGTACATTCACAAATTTTACAGGATCATTTCCAAAACAACTGACGACAATCAGTAATTAAATCACGTGAGATTTCATAAATCAGGGTACCCAAATGTTAATTTTATAAAGGCTGGGTACCAAACTGAATAAAATGGTTAGCCAACTGAACGAAAGGGGGTGACAGTGACTATTTAAATTTTGGGAACCTGGATAACTCTATCACAAAAACCCGATGAGAGTGATCAAGTCAGTGTTAGTATTAGTATAATTATTCACAACATATTTTTTATCTGACCAGAATTCAATCGTGCAATCATTCGTTGCCTACAGCTCTATTCCATATCCGCCTAAAGCAATCAAAAGCATGTTAACTTCGTAATTGTCCCAGATATTCCGTCGGGGGGACTATAGTAATGACCCTCGTCCACGCGTGCGTGTGTCCGTCCGGAACATTTTCCGAGCCTGTGTTCTGTCAGTTATTCGGATAATTTGTTTTAAACATGGCATTATGTATCAACCAGTATTGGCACATCTATACGCACCTGAGTTCGGTCTGACTTATTTCGGCGGAGTTATTTCCATTTTTCGACATCGAATCGTACATCCTGGGACGCATCTTTTGTCCGAGCCTGTATTCCGTTATTTTCCAATCGATATTTTTTGAAACATGGCAAAGATGTCAACCAGCATGAGAACATGCGCACATGCGATTTGCATGCAGTTCAGTCGGAGTCATGTTGGCGGAGTTATTGTCATTTTTCAACATTGAATCGTACATCCTGGGATGCATCTTTGTTCGAACCTGAATTCTGTCATTTTCCAGTATTTTTTTTAACTAGGCACAGATAGTAATCATCATTGGAGCCTGCGATTCTGAGTTTGGTTGGACCCATTTTGACGGAGTTCTCTTCAAACCTTCGTCGGGAGACATTTTGGTCAGCGAACTTTTATTTCGTAATTGTAAACGGTGCGATTTGACACCAACTTAGTCCAACTTTCTGGAGGTAGTTTTCTGGTTATCATGCAAATGAAGAACAAAGAAAAATACCTGAATTCATCACAGGGATAGCAAAAGTCCACAAAAGCCAGGCAGTAGTTTTATGTTGAAAGATTACAAATGATCATAATTTATAACGCTGTTAACCCTTTCATGACTGGAGCTTCCTGAAATTTGACGAAAACTCTGTGCCGATAGGGCGCCTCGCATATATAAGAGAATGCATTGGCCTAACAATGTTTACCTTGATCTTTTAAGTGGATTATCTTAATATATAAATGCGAATGCCTGTGTGTGTGTGTGTTCCCTATACACTTTGTGGTTTCTCGACCGATCGCCCCGAAATTTGGTATCTAGGCGTAACTTGACCCGGGGAAGGACATGGGCTGGCACTGGACATTTTTTTTTACCCCAAAATCGGAAATCTAACTAAAAAACCCAAAGTGATTTTATAGCAGGAGCAACATGAGAATCAAATTTATATTATCATCATATGCTTATTGATTAGGCGATACAGCTTAATGGATCAAAAGACACTCATGGCAGTGCACGATCAACAAATTGTAATACAACAGTAATGCGGATTAACGCTAATGAATCCGCTGTCTGTCATAAGGACATATGGTGAGTAGTGGTATATTGTCAAGTAACAATAGTGGGATTAAAGAAGTCTAGACACGGTAATTGGAGGTATGGACATAATTATATAGAATGTTAGATGTTAAATGAAATATCCATTAAGTATGAGACCAGAAAATTCGGATTTAATTGGTCAATTTTTTTTTAATTTGGCAAAAAACAAATGTTCAGCCATACCGTGATCACTGTGGGAGACTTATATATCAGATAATGCAAAGGGTTTTCGGAAACTCCAGCCATGGAAGGGTTAATGTGTAATTATTTTTATTGTGCATTATGAATAGATGAATATGTATTCTCACGATCAAGGTATACTATGTTGCACAGATATTCTGTGGATGAGTTTATACAGTAATGCCCAAAGTAATTGACCACTTAACCACAGCAGAATTATGGATAATTTTTCAGGATTTAGTCGGAAATATGGCTTGTTGCCATTCATCGGAAAGCTCTCAGTGAGAGATTTCCGATTAATGGCAACAAGCCATATTTCCGACTAAATCCTGAAAAATTACCCATAATTCTGCTGTGGTTAAGTGGTCAATTACTTTGAGTATTACTGTATACAATGATCATACTTCCAACACCCAGGTTACAAACTAAACGAAAGAAGAAAATCGCTATTCGCATGCTTCTAGAACTCAGAAATTCATTGTTTATTTACCTTCGTTCTGTAGAATTATACACTCTTGGGTTTATTAGAATCTGTAAAATTAAACGATAACTGAAATTATGACAAAATCTTGTCTTGTAATCTAGAACTATAAAGTATATAACGGGATTTATGGAAACTTTTTTGTGCAAAGGTGTGTGTGTGTCTAGATGGTTCCAGAGCTGGGTTCAGCAATAAGGAGTCTGTATCGTTGGATAAAATGATTGCGCGATGCATTTGCCTCCTTTATCAGTTTATTTCCTATAATCGTATACATAACATAGGTATGGAGATAATAATAGTTAAATATATATATAAGCACATATAAATAAATATATTTACTGTATGCTTACATATACATATTTATAAATATATACATGTATATCGGTGTATATACATGTATATCGGTTCTGTTCTTGTAGAAATTGTGATAATTCTTGTTCTACCCATTGTTATTCGGTCATTTCTCGATTTACAAGCTTAATAAATTCGCACAACTTGCGGAGATGTATTACATTGTCGTCATTGAGTAAATCACTCATCAATATTGTATTTGAATATAAATTTCGTTTTCTTCGAGAGACTGTTCTTTGACACATTGACTGTTAATTTCCATTTGTCGCAATATTTTTCAAACTGATATATAAAGAATCAAAATAAATTTCATTTAGCAATCTAATGTGCTTTCAATTTCGTTATTCAATTTTCGTAAATCAATCAAGTTATCTTTTTCAAGGAATTGTTGCAGGTCATTAATACGCAATGAAAACAGAAGGGGAGATGAGTTTAAACCTTGTCTAACTCCTTCAAAACAAGGGAAGTAAGATATAGTGGCACTGTTAAATTGTACACAAGACTTGACTTGACGTGTTGGTACATATTAACAATTACTCTGAGTGTCTTACCGTTAATTCCACATTGTAACAATTTGTACTATAAACATTGTCTCCACACACGTATCAAAGTATCAGTATCAAACGCTTTTTTAAAGCCAATGAAGGCACATAGTAATTTATTATTCAAATGTCTGCTTATTTCTGACAATAAGGTCAGTATCAACATGTTATCGACAGTTGAATAGTTCTTTATAAATCCAGATTGGTTTTCTGAAATTATACTGTGACTTTCTACGAATACATTCAGTCGGTTAGAAAGGATCTTCGTGAATAATTTGCCCAAGCAGCCAGGGGGGGGGGGTCGGAAAAAATTTCCAGGCACGTATGATGATTTTTTTTCCCGGCCTCGGACCACCCACCCACCCAATTTCTTCCGTTTCCGGCCTTTTTTTCCAGGCAATTTTGGACACCCACCCTTTTTTTTTCCGTTTCAGGAAGTTTTTTCCGGTCAGTTTTGGACACCCACCCCCCTTAAATTTGAGAAAAATTATCAATTGAGCAACCAAATAGCTGATTATCCTGCATTATCATAATTTATTGCGCTATATTTGAATAGAACAGTGCATAATGAGATAACTATACTATTTGAATTTATCATATAAGTGTCAATAATCAAGAAATGTGTCAACATAATCACATTTCTAGGGATATATAGGCAGAGTGCCAAGGTTTTTATTAACATTCATTTTCATAATATATAGTCACATGATCTAGTCACATAATCACATTTGAGTATTATACAGAATACATGGTACCGGTACAACAAATTTCAGATTATTTGATATTTTTGATATTTGCTATGTGATATACAGTAATGCCCTAATTAATCGACTCCATAACCACAGCAGAATAATGAGTACTTTAATTTTAATTTCCGACTAAATCCTGAAAATTACCCATTATTCTGATGTGGTTATGGAGTCGTTTAATTAGGGCATTACTGTATTGCTGGAATCAAATTGTTTATCAAAACATGTGGAAATACAACTGTTCATCCCAGTTCATCCCAGTTTGAAGAATAATGCTAATACCAAACATAACCATGATATACATGCGTGACTCTTCTTGGGGCATCTCAGAAACCAGAACTGAGGAAACATGTTATAGCATGTAATGGCAGGCTGGTAGCCACTGCCTGAAGTAATAGGCTTCGTAATAATTGGGAATAATATGGATGGATAGCCCAATTTTACTTCTTTTTTGCTCACGATATCAGTGACGATAAAATCTTCGTTACTGTGATTAACATTACAAGCTGATCCACATTAACATGGAAAACAATGTGAAATTGTTCAAGCTGGCCCGGTTGGCCTTCAATTTATTTGTTAAGATTTTGTTTTACGTTGTCAAAAGTCTATTTTATTCCATTATTTATTATATCTTTATTTCCAAGTCACATATGGTCAAGTGTGCTTTCATTTTATTGCTTATTTTCAGCTGAGTTCTGCATAGTTATTCTTATTTTGTTGTATCAGTAGATGGAATCCTGATTAAATTTTATTTTCCCAATAGCGCAGTGTCTAGTTCTATCAAGTTGAATTTGGGTTATTGTTGGCCATTGTGCAACTGATCCAACTTCTGATAACCTCTATATGTAGTATAGCATTAGTATTAACTATATATGACCTGTTTCTGTTCAAAACACATCAAAATAAGACTCAATAGCAGGAATGGAGAAAAAAATTTGGCATATGGAAAAAACAGTTTTTTGGACCCAAGATACACCCACCCACCCCATCATACGTGCCTGGAAATTTTTTCCGACCCCCCCCCCCCTGAAGCAGCTGAGTATTGTTATCGGTCTATAATTATTCTGGTCACTGAGACCTCCCATATTCTTGAATATAGAAATAATCGTTCCTAGTACCCATTCTTCAGGAATAAATCCAGTATCTAAAATAACATTAAATAGTTTATGCTATATCCCCATCATAGCATACGCTGACTTTTTTTATGTGTTCATTCAATATTAAGTCATTGCCTGATGACTTACTATTTTTCAAACTCTTTATGGTATGATTGATCTCTTCGCACGTGATGGGCATATTAATTTCTGTATTGTCGTTTTCGTCGAAATTGTTAGAAAAAATCTACTTCGTGTGAGGTGGAGATGATCGTTCGGAAGTGGTCAGCGAGAACATCGATGTCAACGCTTCATTTGGGGCTATGGGTGGGATCTCTAAGCTTTCTCCAAAATTGTCTGGGATTACGACGTTTCATTTGGGACATTTCGCGAGATATTAACTCTCTGAGAATGTTATAGCTTTGTCCATCTGCGATCCACCCCGTTCTAGTGACTGTGGTAATCCGACATTAGGATGTACTCGCGTGCCTGCTAATTTAATGATTGATGGGATTTTTTACTAAAAGAGAGTTTGTTTTGATTATTTTAGTTAACCCTTTCTGTACTAAATGGATTCTCCCATTCAGTTATAAAATTATAAATTGGAATGGTCTATTATTCATTTGGAGGGGAGTTCAGATAATAAAAGCAGACGACAGGCAGAAAAACAGATAGTACAAGAGCAGAATGATTCATATTCATTTGGTGGGAAATTTATTATTTTATCATCTGAACATTTCCTAAGGAAACCAACTACTCGTCAATGATTATTTAGTATAGAAAGGGTTAACGTTTGAAATTTGTCCACTATAAAATATAAATCGGATAGAAAATTTCCAATTTCAAATGCTGGGTTGTGGAGAGAATAGTCTTGGTCTGTTTCACTCCACCCCTAATTGTGACTCTATCCCAAAAGTTGAAAGCTGTTAAATTGTGAACGTTGAAAAAGTGAACACATTAATTTGACGGAACTAGTAGCTATATATATTTATAACATGATCCTATCCTTATTCCATTCAATAAATCCATTCTATAAATTGTTATATTAAACGTTCATTTAATAACAGGAAATAGTGCCAGGTGACCTTTGACTTCCGGTTTGTCGTCTGTTTACATTCCGTACGATACGTCTCAAAATACTATGTCTTCCAATATTTTTACAACAAACTATAATGAATGAAGAGTTTGTAAAGTTATGTCATTAAATATACGCCATTAAATACGCCAATGTATATCTGGGAATATTTTTTTTACGCGGCAAACAATGCACAATTAAATGAAACCTCACGCAGGTCTTATAGAAGCCGATGTTAGTTTCGCGTCCCATTTGTTGATTTAATTAAGTTTTGTCGAGGTTTTGGATCATGTAATAAATAGAATCTACAAGTCGTTCCCAGTTTATAGCGGAATTTACAAAACTCGCCAAAGGCTCTGTACAGACCTAATTTACTGGACTCATTTTGTAAATTCCGCTATAAACTGATGGGGACTCGTTGTAGATCCTCTATATATGGAAATAGTGTTAGTAGTGAATTTTGCAGGTTTAAATACATATTATGGACTTGTTCGGGTGCGCTGAACTGATAAGTTAGTACTTATGCAGTATGCCAACAGGAGGAATGTAGCATTCTGCTACATCGCCGAAAATTTCTAGCAAATCGACCGCACCACTCCATAGAAAATATAATCTGAACTACGCTCAATTGTAAATATCTACTTCTCGATTCGGGAAGCAACTATTGGCGACAATATAACGAAAACAATTTCGCCATCGAGAGTCACTGAATTTAATTAATATATAATAATGGCGGTGTGAGTTTGGATTGAAGATTTGTAAAAATAACCACTTTGAGCAAGATTATTCTCCATTTCTATTTGATCACCCTACCGGAGTGTTTCACATCACATTAAAGTGAATTTTCTTATGTGTGCTTCGGTTTCATTGGAAATCTCGGAAGAAGTTCAAAGCGTGCAAATATAATTTCTAAAGTTGAACATCGGGCAGTTCGGCTGGTTCGAATTGCAGTGCAGTTTGCCGCTGTGGTGGGGCACCCCTTCTCATTCGACAATCACTAGTTAATATCCAATTTGGAGGTTGACATGCTATAATAGAGACTACCAAGCTATGTCTCTTCGTAAATTTGTTAAATCGTAGAGCCAGACAAAATTCCAACAGGGACACAATTATTCACGATAATTCACCAACTGTTCAAATTGTTATTGGGAACATATTTACGCAGTCGACGTAAACATCTCCGTAATAATTATAATATTACGTCGACACGAATTCATGTAGAAACCCATTTCCAGGACAATGGGCTTCCCCCAATTTCGTGACGTCATACTGATGTCACAGACATTCCAAATAAGGAATAATTTATGCGGTTGTATTGGAATGTTACGAGAGGCAGATATTTACTAGTACAGAACACTGAATAGAGGCATCGGTTATTTCGCCGCCGATCAGAATCATGCCATTTGTCAAAAGTGTTTTTCTTTAATAAAGCAGCTGGTCAAAATCAATACGACTATTAAAACTAACTTTAAATCAGTGCCACATGACCGAGTTAAACGACTATTGCATTCGCCGTATACAGACGACACCTGAGCTATTTTTACGGGACACGCGCAGCTGTTATCGGTTAGCCAATCGGGGCCAGCGCTTTCTGGTACCGCTTCCAATAAAAACAAGGAATTCCCTGGTGTATCCCCAAGTCTGGAAATAGAATTCCGGCCAGTCCTGTTCGACTCAGATATACTGAGTCGAAATTTATGTCGACTGATATTTACGCTGTCGGCTAATTCCCACTAATTTGTTTCCGCTGCTATCATTTACAAGTTTACACTATCAGAATCCCCTAATACCCGATGGTTCCTCTGTGTGCGGGCGGGCCTCATCAGTTCGCTATCTGATCTCATAGATGCGCGGTGTTCGCCGAGCCTTGTAGCTCATATCCCTGGATTATTACATGTCATAACTGACTGAGGATCGCTGAGATGGGACGAGACGCGTGAACACTACTAATCTGGTTCCGAATCTACCGCGATGGTATGTTAATAATGCCGTCATGTTTCCCATTGCTCTTGTATATAGTTGCCTAGATTCCTCATAATAACAAGAAACCCATAGTAAAAAATTAGTAACACCATCAAGATCATATTATTAGACATATATAAAATATTCTCGTTTCATGAATGCACCACCTCAGAATTCCGTTAAAACAACTAATCCTTCAAAATATTACAACAAGTACCGCTTATCACTGAAGGTTTCTCATTCACCACACCAGAAAGCCTCTAAAAGCGGACCAAAAATCTACTAATCGGATTAAATACACACCCGATTCTTCGCAATACGAGCTTTAGTCTACACTCCAACTGAGACATACTTCGTCAGCGATGATAACTGTTATGTTATGTTATGTATTGTGTTCCCGCAATGCAATCTTCAAGAGTGGCCCAGCCATTGTTCACAACTAAATATCGAAAGCAATTAACGCGGTCATAAAGGTTACATTCTGCAACAATGAGACATCGCGAAGATACATACATCTTGCAAAAAGTGTAACCGGTATGCAATATAGCGAGTACGTTGTTAATCAAAGTTATTCCATAGCTCCTATGACATCGCCAGATCAACCTCGCATTATACACCCTAGAGGGCGTAATAAATATGAGTCGAGTACCCATGTATGCAACCGGACACTTGTTAAGTATGTTGAGTGGATATATTTCCATGCTGTATTTGAAGCATGTTTGCGTACAGCTTCCATAACACAAGTATCTGAGAAAGCTTTGTCGAAACACTAAAAGTGCCTACTGTACAGTCCTGAAACTGTGAAAGTTATGTCCCCAAAAAAACGTGACCAGAATGGCATCCGTGCAATCATCTTAATATAAGAAAAATGAAATACGCAGATATATACAGTAATGTCCTAAATAATCGACTCCTTAACCACAGCAGAATTATGGGTAATTTTGGAGGATTTAGTCGGAAATATGGCTTGTTGCCATTCATCGGAAAGCTCTCACTGAGAGCTTTCCGATGAATGGCAACAAGCCATATATGGTCAGGTAATCAAATAGAAATGGAGAATAATCTTGCTCAAAATAGTTTTACAAATATATCCAAATTGATAACACACACCATCATTCTTATATATTAATTAAATGCAATGAATCTGGATGGCAAAATCGTTTTCGTTAGTTTATCGCCGATAGTTGCGTCCCGAATCGAGAAGCAAATATTTACAATAGAACGTAGTCCAGACAATGTTTTCTATGGAGTGGTATGGTCAATTTCGTTGAGATTTTCGGATATGTTAGTTAAATGCTACATTGAATGTAGTACATTCCTCCAATTGGTATATCGCCTGAAGACTAACTAATCAGCTTCATGCACCCGAACAAGTCCATCATATGTCTTTATCATCTAAACATTCTATATAATTATGTTCATATATTCAATTACCGTGTCTAGACTTCTTTAATCCCACCATTGTTACTTGACAATATACCACTATACCCACCATCTACCATTCACCTTTCGACAAGCAAATGATCCATTAGTGTTTATCTTCATTAGTGTGTTAATGCACTTGGTGGCCCATTGTTTGATAGTGCACTAACATTTAGAGCCATTTGTTACCCAGCAATCTGTACCACCCAATCAATTAGCATACGATCATAGTATAAATTTTATTCTCAAGTCGCCCGTTACAAAATCAATTTGGGTTTTTGAATTAGATTTCCGATTTTGGGGTGAAACAAAACTTTGGCCAAATGAAATTTTTTTGTTTTTTGCCATTTTCGAAAAAAATTGGCCATTTCTGTATATATAGTCTGTGTTCATCCAGTTCATTGGTGGAAGCATATAGTTATTCGGGAGTGGAAATATGAAACTCACCCTCCACCGAGAGATCCTGGCTCCAACTGGCATACCATCAATCGCCGAGCAATGGGGATGGGATCAAACACTTCAACCTATCGATCCGACTGCAATAACGGAATATCTATTATATCTCTTTGCCGCCGCTAAAAGTTACTCGGCGAATTGAAAGTCGTAATAGCTTGTCTTTAAACGAATGCTCACAACATCATAAAGGGGGGATATAATCCATGGCTCAAGTTAATGTTCAATGAACAAAAACGAAGCACCCATTAAACTGCTAGCGTTTACTGATTTTGTAGTCCCAAGTGTCTACAAAAACAGAATATTCACGATCTCTTTTTATGTTATATTGGTATTCAGATCAAATCTTTCATGTACCGAGATACGGTAATGGGTGTCTTGATTCATATAGATCCGAAGGATAAGCGGATGTCTGGACGGGAATCCACTGAGACCTATAACGAGTCGCATACACTATAGAAGTCGAGACGTTGTCCTTTTTTTGACGTCGTGTAATATAAGAAAACGAGGTATATCCAATCGCGTTGATTGCGTATGTCTTATTGTGTTCATCAGAAGTTCAATGTTTCTGCCCTGACAATTGCGACATGCGACTGTCTGAATCGCTGGCAATATAAACAAGGTTCGCTGTGATTTCCAATCTCACGGTATCTTTTACGAAGAAATTGGATGAACTAATCAACGCGATCCGAAGAATAACGGGCACAATTTCCTCCTCACAGCTGGGTCGCAACGATGATGATATTAAACAATTTATTCCGTCTAAAATATGCTGAACAACTTTAGTTCGTGCTCAATTTTAAACTCAGTCTAAAAAGACCGTTAGTTTAAACAGAACTGTCCTCACCCAATGTACATTCGTACATTTGTGTAAATTCTCTTCAAATTATGCCAAATGCATGAATTCTTCGCTGCTTACGTCCAATTTCGGAGAGCAACTGTGTAACAATTATGCACCATAACATCGAAAATACAACAAAACCGACATAACAGTAATTCCAATACAACATGAGAAAAGACGCACTCTTTACGATGCAGAGTATTAAGATGTGTCCGTTTTTTCTTCTTGGTAGACCTCATGTGGAGATAATTTATAGTGCTACCTGGGAGAGGTGTAAAATTCGCAGTAAGGTAATTAGTACTTCCAGGTAATGATGTGTGCATTTAATAATTCAAACATCGCGCGCGGTAAATCATTCCACGGTGTGTGGAACAACGATAAGACACGACGCACCTGTCAAACAACGTAAATCACAAACTTACTCAGCTTCACAGGTAATTTGTTCAGTGAAGAAGTCTGTTACAAGGAATTTAACGAGCATTTTCCTGTCAGTCAGTTCTTCCCAGTTCTTGCTCTCGGGGATGTACCAGGAACCTACGCCACGAATCAAGTCTCTAACCCAAAGCGGTTTTGATTTAAAATTTGTTGCACGTATGCCGGGTGGGTGGTCGATAGGGCCAACAATTTTTTTTTCCGAAACTCAAAAATATTTTTCCTGCAAGTCTTTTTGACTGTTTTTGCAATGAGTTCGGCTTAAAACACATCTATATGTCAATATTAACATAAATGACAAATTTCATGATGATCAGACAAACAGTATAGCCTGTAGCCCATGCTAATGGATTGAATTTTGAAATCCAAGATGGCTGCTGGCAGCCATTTTTTTTTTTGGACCGAATGACCCCAAAATGACTTGTTCCTATTTACATGTCAAGGTTAACATCCATAACTAATAGTATGCACAGAAATTTATATACAGCTGTTTACAGTGAATTCCCCCCCCCCCCCCGCAAATATCTGTTTTAGTGTTAAAAGGGGGGTGGGTGTCCAAAAATGGTCGGAAAAAAACTGCCGAAAACGGAAAAAAAAATTGACGCGGGGGTGGGTAGGTCACAACAAGTCCAAACTCAGCATACGTGCCTGAAAAAAAATTCCGACCCCCCCCCCCCCCCTGTTTATATCAAATACACATTAACCATTTATTAGATGTTCGTAAAATACACACAATCCCTTTCATTCGCAACTATACAATAACTTTTGCAAAAACTATCTATAATCTAGCTCATTCACTGAATGGATGCAGGACAGCAGATATCCGAATTTCTGAAGCGACGGTTTAGAGATTACATTTATGACGAAGGTTCCTGGCCTTGTATATCGGAACTCAACTCGACACAACGTGTAGCTGTTCGGACATATATAACAACTCTCGTATATTGGTTATAAACGAGACTGTATCGACAAAACATTTTGATTGGGAAGTGGGGGTTTTCGCAGTAGTGGGAATCTGTCCCCTCAAAAAGATTTATTTGAGGTAAATTTTCACTGCCAAGAATTTATTCACATTTTTCATCCTACAAAGATGAGAAATAAGTTGAATATAATAAACATAATACATTCATAATCGTCAACAGACACATTTCACATAATGAACGACGACAGATAATTATTAAAGTGATGTGAAACACTCCAGTAGGGTGATCAAATATAAAATTAGTCATTTTTACAAATCTTAATCCAAACTAACAACATACACCGTCATTATTATATATTAATTAAATTCAATGACTTTCGATGGCGAAATCGTCCCGAATCTAGAAGTAAATATTTACAATTGAGCGTAGTTTGGAGTGGCCTAAATCAGATAGTCGGTTAACAGAGAAAAAAAACTACCTATATGCCCAACCGGTATACAAATAGACCATGATGCAACAATATGTCTAGGATGGCCCCAAACAGGGGATACTGCAGAGAAAGTAGGTCATGTACTTCCGTGACGTCACAAACTGTCTAGGATGGCCCAAAACAGGGGGGGGGGTTATCATCACTTCTGCTTTGTTCGTTATTATAATGTTTCTTCTTATTCAAGAAATAGTAGGATTATATGATATCGATGGATTATCAAATACACGTATGTACTATCTAGTCTTATAGCAATTTCATGTTTAAAATGTTTTGTTTCGTTAAATGCAGTCGTTTTGCACAATAGTCTCTGTATAGTGCACAAACACAGGCATTTTTTGGCCAACGTTCTGTACATTAGTTGGAAAATAAAGCTTTGCTCATGAAGCTAATGTTGTGGGCTTGTGATCGCAGGTGAACTGCATCTCCCAATCGCACAAACACAAATGTAAAGCTTATTCTAGGATCTCAGGACTATATAGTGGAAATGTGAGTCAATTTATTGATCAAGTACACACACGTACAAGTTCTAGAGGTTTCCTCAAATTTCCGGCCAACTGCACCTCCCCCCCCCCCCCCCCCCCATTGAAGCAAACATCAATCTCACATGTTCGCAGAATTCCATTTGCAACCCTTGGAAAAATCCAACCTGACACACACTAAGATTGGAAAATTACCAACTTTTACTGGTTGAAAAAATCAAACAATGAGAACAATTCCAATCTATATATGGTGTCAAATTAATGTCCAACTAATGTTGTGTCATGCATGAAATTTCCAACTGCTGGAAATGTACCAAAGTTTAGTTTAAAGATATTTATTTCAAATATTTGTCAAATTTAGATAACACGATATATAACACACACATTTGTTTATACATACAACGGGATTGGAGGACAAGTGCTGACTCACTTAAGGGCACCCCTCTCCCATATGTTATTACACTGACAAAATAAATAATTAGTAATGGCAAAGCAACATGACTACCAAAACAAGTTGAACATATATACAGATCACCGGTCACCCCCTCTCCCGAGTTAGTCATAAGTTTTATATATGTATTTATTTAAAATCGGGTTTGTTTGTTGCGTTTTCTGGCTTGTATGTATCATTATTTGGAACAGTTAGTCAAAAGAATCCTGATTTTCCTCACGTATGAATGATTGCACAGCTAAGAAAATTGTACCAAAGTTCGGGGGGGGGGTCGAGACACACAACCAACCCCTGTCGTCACGTCCCTGTACAACTGACAAGTTTCGTGTGTTCTTCACAACATCTTCGGAATTTGATTCAGGAGACCTAGAGCTGTTAGAAATGATTGCCCTCATCAAAAAACACAATTTAACTTGAAAAAAAGATGCGATTAAGTCGGACTGGCAGCTAATTATGTGCCGTGTTTATACACATAGAAGAAAAGCATGACTTTCACAACAAACATGAACTTTATAAATATAAGATACAAATGATACTTATGTCAAATACATGAGCCATGTTTGACGCTGGAAGAACATTAAACATAGTATCGGAGACCACGTGGATTTCAAAATCTGATCTAGAATCGGGAATTAGCCCCGCCCCTGGAATCGGCTTCGGATTCTGAATCCGGATTCTCACGAAATAACGACTCTGCGCGCGATCGGTCCATTTCAACAAGCGATTGTTATAATGGACGATTCATTATTTCGCATTAATTAACCGACACGTATTGTAACGTGTTATGACTTAACCCTTTACCCAACAAACCGGCCAAAACCGGCCAAATAAAGCTTCAACAGCCTAAAATATCTTCGGTCTGTCTCAATAGAACCATACAAATATGGATATCATTGGAACCGGCTCCTTGACCACATTGTGATAGTTACAGTTATGCCCTGTGCCAATGCATTCTCTTATATATGCGAGTCGACCATAGGTCGCCTCGCATATATAAGAGAATGCATTGGCCTAAAAAAAATCTTTTTTTAACACTTTTTACCATTTTTTCTTACATTCTTTAACAATTTATAATTTTGAATGTGTTAAGCCAATGTATTCTCTTATATATGCGAGGCGACCTATGGTCGACTCGCATATATAAGAGAATGCATTGGCACAGGGCCCTTCTGTTGGGTAAAGGGTTACTGCAAAGACGTTGTCGGCTATTCGAAAAATATACACAAATCTGTGTTAACTTGAAGGTGCATGCAGACTAATTCACCATTTTGTTCTATTCAAGAATACGAAGCACACTAGAATTAAGCAAATGGTATATGGAATGTGTAGGTATAGTTACCATGCACATATCATACCTCACTGCTTAAATGTCATGACAATCTAATTAATTAGTATTTAAAAAACCCAAATTGTTCCTTATATTACGTCGCCATATAGGCAAGGGGAACAGCGTTCGTAAAATTATACGCAATTTCGCTGTTGTTGCGAAATGGGTTACACTTCGAATGCACCGATGTTATGTGTGTGAAGAACGATGTTAAGGGCAGATGCACGTTTGGCCAAAATGTTCTGGTATTTCTAAATGGATTTGCTCAAAATATGTCAGGAATTTATTTGTGAAATTTTGTACAAGTGATTATTGTAATACCATATTTAAGAACCATCGAACAATTGGTTATTTAGTGGAGTTAGTTTTTCGACTTTATAAGTTTCCCTGTCAAAACTTCAAAAAGTTCCAAGGTTTTGTACTGGTGGAATATGATCTCTATGGGCGTTAGGGATGATCTAGAATGAACCATGTATATGATTAGACATCTTTTTAAAATGGCAGTTGAATGCCTACAAGCTACAAGTCACAATCTACAAGCGGAAATCTCTATTATCATGGTTTGCAATAGCTCAAATCAGTCTGAAACAGTGTGCCTCAGGCCAAAACAAAAAATTCTCTGTTTCCGATAACATTGGGAAAATTTTCCAGACAGACAGGCAGGGTTTTTTTTTTAACCTTTCAGTCGTAAGCGAATAGGAGTAGTCACAGTCCCATGGAGTATGGTAGATCCAAATGTATTGAAAATGAGCCAAGCATTCGATAAAAACATGTTGTCACTTGACTTCATTCACTCTGCAATAAGATCTCTACCAACGTTGAGCTTAATAGCCAACTTATATTTGCTTTGGGATCAGGGGGGGGGGTCGGAAAAAAATTACAGGATACAAGGACCGGGTGGGTGGGTGTCTCCGAGCCCGGAATTCAGATTTTTTCTGATGTCATGCAAATTTTTTCCAAAATAATTTCTAAGACAAATTACAGCTTCAAAATGAATTAAAACAATCAGATTCATATAGTAGTGCATGCTATAGCCCTATACAAGTGAGGGGGCTCTATATTTTAATTTTTTTGTCCACAATTTCTCCCTCTAACAGTTGAAACCATGGGGTGGGTCCGGTTTTGGTCGAGGAAAAGAATTACAATGAAAAAACATTCATTCTCATCTTTTCTCATAGTTTATCATGGCTTTTTTAACTTATTATACAGAGGATACCTGCGTTTTTTTGTGAATACCGGAAGTATCTCATGAGTGGTCACAGTGAGATACTGGAATCATCACGAGTGCCTAAAGGCCACCACCCCGAGTGATGATTCCAGTATCTCACTGTGATCGGTAATTCCGATATTCACTCAAAACACGAAGGTTTTCTTTTTATTATATGCGCTATTTACTAAAATAGATCAAGGAATTAATTCAAAATGTATGACCCATTAATTAGATTAATTTACTGTCAATAAGCCGTAAATCCGTTGGCCTCATGTGTTTATATTAATGATATCAGTCAAGATATTGAATAAACGATAAATACAGTGACCACGTGGTCGAAGTACACGGTCGATGTCGATAAATGACTACAGTGACTTAAGTCACATAATAACGTGTTGTTCACTGATTGAAGCATTAAAAGGCTCCAGATTCAATCTCAGAGCATCTAATATTCAAAATTTTCCGGGGGAGACCCCCTCCCGTACTCCCCCTCAGGCCTTCGGGATTTTCGGCATCTCCTGCTGGGATACTACTCGCCTCGACATTTTTTAGGAGAGCTATACTCGCCTAGAATGATCACCAGTGATTTCCCACATGGAGACAAACGGATCCAAGGGGGGCGCGCCCCCCCCCTATTTTCGCCAGAGCAAGGATTTTTTTGCGAGGTGTCCTGGCGCCATTTGTATCGGGGGCCCGAAGATTCCGCACTGAATATTGCTAACGCGCATGCAAATACAGCAGTTTATATGTTTTACATTACTCAAACGTATAGTTTTTTTTAATTGTGGGTTGAAATGACTTCAATTTGGTATTCCACGATATGTATAGCCATGCAAGGGGCGAATCCAACATCCCGAGATGAAGGCCCGCGGGCTATTTTTCGCCATGCAGAGCAAACAATTTCTGCGACATTTTATATCGGAGAATATCTCGCCCGGCGCCAAGTTTTGGGCGCCCGAAGTTTCAACACTGAATATTTCTATCAAAAAGAAATATTACAATTCTAAAAGTGGAGTCAAAATTTAGACAATTCCATCTATGTGTAAAGAACGAATGAATGATAAACATGAGTCATCGACAGTGCACTCTATAGGTTGTACAATGTAGTCCGATCAATGCCCGGACTATAAAATGCACTGGCGGCAGTATCATCGTAAAGAGATTATCTAAAGGCACATACGCCATACTACTATGGTATACATGTACCATATACATATAGTATATTTTCGAATTATTATAGAAATACATTGCTGGTTCGTTTCCAATGGTATATATGCATGGCATTTAAAATTGGTTATATCTTCCATCACATGTTGTGGCACCCTAATTGGACCGAATGTGTGATAACAAGACATCTTCAGGTCACGACAAATACACATCTATTGCTTAACCCTTTACCCAACAAACCGGCCAAAACCGGCCAAATAAAGCTTCAACAGCCTAAAATATCTTCGGTCTGTCTCAATAGAACCATACAAATATGGATATCATTGGAACCGACTCATTGACCACATTGTGATGGTTACAGTTATGCCCTGTGCCAATGCATTCTCTTATATATGCGAGTCGACCATAGGTCGCCTCGCATATATAAGAGAATGCATTGGCCTAAAAAAATAATCTATAATTTTTAATGTGTTAAGCCAATGCATTCTCTTATATATGCGAGGCGACCTATGGTCGACTCGCATATATAAGAGAATGCATTGGCACAGGGCCCTTCTGTTGGGTAAAGGGTTAATAATAAAAAAAAGTCTGACACGAGACCTTCAAAGCATCAGTTTCCATGTGTCCTTATCGCCATTAGTCTATTGTTTGACTGAACATATATTTATTCATAACCCAAACATTTACACAACAGATAATAATGTACATACAATATTTTAATTAACATTATGGATGCAACCAGAATGTAGATGAATATGGGATTGGATTACTAGTTAATCAGTTCCGTGTCAGATATTTTTTGGTGAAAACTGTGTTTATACTAATAAAACGAGCACGTGATTGGAGTGTGATCGACCACCCGTTTGGCTTGTATTGATGACTTATTTTGCTGGTGTAACATGAAGCTGATGGCTTTTAGAAGTAAAACTGAAAACATTAGCATGGTCAATTGAGGGATTAAGAGGTTGGATAGATGCATTGTATTACCAGCCGAAACACCTCTATACTAGTACTGACTAGAAGCCATGATTGCGAGTATTCATTCTGAAATACAAAATATTCTCCCATACACCAGCCCAAACCATAGGCACCCGGTGATTCCGGGGGCTTATTCCATGGGCATGTCCGGCGCGCCAAAATAACCATGTCGCCCAGATAATTCACATTTGCACAGACTTTCAGATAGATAAGTTCACTGTTCAAAGAAGCTTTGATCTTTCATCACTATGTGTAGTATACAAAAAAAATCCCCGGACCCCCACCTACGAGAAGGGGGTTAAACCCCATCTCCTGCTCTTCCCCACTCGCCGCTTCTCAGCTCGGATGATGCTATGCATCATATATATAATAATACATAGCGCCCCACCCCTTCAAATTTCCTGGATCCGCCACTGGGAGAGGACTGGAACTGTGTTTATTTAATCAAATTGATGGTGTTTTTACTTTACACTTGTACATAATTTAACCTCTTGCTAATAAGGGACACATCTTGTTAAAGTGGGTATTTTACCTTTATAACCATAAATATTTGGGTTTTTAAAGGTTTTGTTGGCATATTTTTCAGCCATGTGCTTTGTTTGTTTATTTTTTGTGGGTGTACTTGATTAGCGTTCTCTCAGTTCTGGTGCAGACACAATGAGAGACCCTTACCCTGCCAACAACACATTATTTAGTAGATTTACATGATTTTCATCAATTTTGGGGGTGGGTGTCCCAGACCTGGGTGGAAAAAACTTACGGTCCCGGTGGGTGTCCCAGACCTGGGTGGAAAAAACTTACGCTCCCGGGGTGGTGGGTCCCCAAAACTGAAAAACACAAAATTTCCACCTTGTATCAGTAATGTTTTTCCTGACCACCCCCCCCCCCCACATTGACACTCTTAACAGGTAACTATAGAATAGCCTTCTGGATAAAATTTAAAAATAATTGAGGCAGGCAAGAAAATCTCATCGGAAACAAAGCGTTTTTTTTTTTTTTAACCTTAGCCACTATGCTGTCAGTCCCTGCACACAAGCTTCAAAGTTATTCACAGTCTCACAGAATGTCACGGTCACCGATACAGACTCCATGATTCAACATGCTGCATCACTCATTCTTAAAATATCATAATCTGAACATCATTGGAGATCAATATCGCTAGTCTACCACCATGCTGAGCAATGGAGCCTCTGTGACACAGGGGCCTGTAACGCGCTCCGCTGTCTGCCCCCCTTTTGCGCTGCCATATACGCCGCTTCTATATACGCGCCTGCTTCACGCTAATGGTAGTATAATAGACACTGTTATACTACCATTAGCGTGAAGCAGGCGCGTATATAGAAGCGGCGTATATGGGCAGCGCAAAAGGGGGCGGACAACGGAGCGCGTTACAGGCCCCTGTGATCTATGACCACAATTTCAATTGACGGTCTATAGTTCTGACCTTCTTGATTTTAAGGCGAACAACAATATACAAGGTAATGTAAAGCAAGATACAGAGGACAGCTAAGATACACAAAAGGTTGAGATACCACACTGGATCGTATTCTTGCATCAAATATCCCAAAAGAATTGGTATTATTCCCATACCAATGCAGGACATCACTAGGAAAAATGCTGTTATTTTGGAATTTACTGACACAATATCTTCCTCTGTCCATTGATAAATGCAAGGAAAGACGTTAGACATGGATACGCCAACACATCCGATAAAGACCCAGATGAGAGTCTCGTTCCAGTAAACTGAGCTGAAGTATAATCCGATGAAAGATGACAATATACAGCAAAAACACAAGCATAACATTTTAGAAGAATTTATGAATGGCGATAAGAAAATGCCGATGAATCGTCCTGACGCCATTGTTGCCCAGAATACAGATGTCAGGTCAGCACCTTTTCTTTTGTCCCAGTTGAAGTTTTTCACCACGAATGTGACAAGAAATCCAGCAGTGGTATCTTCCATGCTGCAATATATTAACATTATAAGGCCCAGAAGTATTAATACTGTCATCTTTAGTAATGTAGGCAACTCCCTCTTTTGTGGTTCCTCAGAACCTTCTACAGTTTCTCTTGCTTTTTTGCTTGAATTAGAAATTAAAGTTTTTAACTTTAAGGCTAATATTGGAATTGAGAAACAAATGGAAATTATCCCTGTAATTAGAAAAGGAATGTAAAGTTGCGATGATGTATAAACCACATCCTCATTTGTGGAATTTGATGACATATCTGTATTATTCACAGTTATATTCATTGTTCCATTCACAAACGGTATCACTTTTGCCAGAAATGGCTTTGTTGCTAAAGGAGAAAGCACACCGCCGAAGGCAAATGAAAAATGTATGGCTTGCATATATGGTCGTCCTGCTGCACCCCATGTACGTGCACATTCCACATTTCCACATGTGTCAATTATTCCCATGCTGATTCCTGTGAGTGTTTGACAGGCAATCATTGCCCAATATTCAGGAATCCATGGAACAGCTGTGCTGAACAGTCCCATCATGACAGTGGCAAAGAATATCATAATTTTCCTATCCAGCCTATCTAAGATGGCACATATGAGCGAACCAAGTACATATCCCACAGTTCCGGAAGTGAAATACGCTGATCCTTTCTCGGTGTCTGTGTTGGTGAGAAGCTGAAGATCCAAGAAAGATGGTCCTATTTGTCCGCTTGTCCATCCATATGCTACAAAACACAAACCTAATGCGACTGTTGTGAATACTTTAGATATATGATGAGATTTATTAACTGAACTATCATGCTCACAGACAGCTGGCGGTTGTGATTCTTGACACTGCTGAGCATGATTTTCTTTACTTGGGGGGTTGAGTATATCCAGCCCATCAGATAGTTGGTCATCAACCTCTGAAGTCTCACCTCCCAAATTACTATTTCCAAGCATATTTGACGCAGATGTGTGTCAATTATCTATGAATAACACATGAATGGTAAATGCTGTGAATTTACAAGCCACTAACCAGGTAGAATCACATTCAGAATCTTAGATCTGGTTTACACGCCAACACTGTGGAAAACTCCAAATCATAATGGTGATAATGTACCTGTACATGCACACTGGTAGTTCCATAATATGAACTCTGTATATGCTCGTTAAGGTGTTTTCGTTTAGTTTACTGAACTAGCACACTGGGTATCACTGTCACACGTGATGGCGATTATGCACTAGGTCCCTATTTGCGGAGGTCCCCGAATTCGCGGAGTTCCCTAAAATGGGATAAAGAGACGAATTTAAAGGGAGGAACGGGAGTGTATATTTCAATTGAGACATCTTTAAATGAATAACGACACAAAAATCGATAATAGGTTCTTGTTCTATCAATTATATTCACGTAGTGCTCACAGTAAAAGGCACACATTGATACGATGATATACATTCACTATATATGTCCCTGTATATGCCAAGAGTACCACTTACATTTGTGAATAAAATGAAGCATACTGCATAGATGTTATTCAGTCAATTGAGTATTTGTGACTAAAAACAAGCATTCTGATTGGCCCAGAGCGGCTAACTTTAGTTTTCGATTCACTGACATTGGCCGCTTCAGCGTGCATCAAATCTGAATGTAGCACGGTAAAATTTCATCGGCGCAGAACGCAGTAGCGAAAAGAGCACACTCGCGCGTTGTTGTCTATAGATACCGTTCATCGGCCGCTTCAGCATGCATCAAATCTGACTGTAGCACGGTAAAATTTCATCGGCGCAGAACGGAGTAGCGAAACGAGCCAACCCGCCCACAGGAAATTGTTACGGAGCAGTGTTCCGAGTAACGGAATGAACAAACCCAACGACTTGTGCACGGTGACAACGGCAAAACGAAAGTCTCGATTCGTATCATGAAAATGACTAAATGATACTTTTTATTCAGTTTTTTTTGTGTGCAAATTCCTTGCTAGATTGAATTGCAATGGAGATAAACGTACCCTGTTTCGTTGTACATTCTGGGATTCGAGCATGAAAACAGTTTGTCATCTGATTTTATAGAAATCCAAATCATTCACTGATTGACTCGATGCACCGATAACAGTTATTGTATGCTCGTTTGCCATTCAAACGATGATCTAGGCTTAAAGGTCTTAGTTACATCAAGAAAAGTATATTTATTTAAATTTTACATTTCTCTAAGCTCTTTATGTTTCTACGAATGTTGAAGTTTCTAGTCTCAACACTGGTCTCAGTGTTGTTACATACATGTACGTTCATCAAAGAAACATCTAATTTATTTCGATTATACATTTTCTAAACTATTATATTTACAAGATTGTTGAAGTGTACACATTGGTCTCCAGTCTATTTTACTTATTATTTGGATGGAAATATATTATTCCAGATCTCACTAAATATTTTTCTTAAAATGTCCATTCCGGGTTCTTTCCGAATGGTGTCGAGAAGGAAGTTTTTCACCTTATTGTCCCATGTGCAACAAGCCATAGCAATCACAAATAGTACCAAAATGACAATAAGTATTTTGACCAGTTTCTCAATAATATTCCACATATAGTATACATAGTAATTCATTAACGGGTGTGATATATTACATCAATTCAGCTTCTAACCCCCTGATTGTAGAAATTCTTACAAACACCT
The DNA here is from genome assembly GCA_032622095.1 of Siphonodentalium dalli. NCBI lineage: Eukaryota > Metazoa > Mollusca > Scaphopoda > Gadilida > Siphonodentaliidae > Siphonodentalium > Siphonodentalium dalli. The sequence goes on from CP136062.1 coordinate 61,228,108, forward strand.
GAATTTATCCATGTGCAGTGACTATTATTACTAAAAACAACTCAAATTGTACTGCGGCTATGCCGTTGCAGCCCTAATGGAGACGCCAAACTTAACATAACTTCTTATTAAATGCGCAAGTTATGGAATGTTTTGCAGAACTTGCTGGTTTTACACTTGTTTTATATCGATCGAGCTACTATAGAACGAATTGGTTATTCAGTTTATTTGGAACATGTGCCGACCTGAAGCTGAAAAATTATTCAGCATCGAATCAAGTGGATAAAGTATCTCAGCATCGAATCAAGTGGATAGAGTATTTTGACATTTTTGTTGATCAATGAGAGTGATAACATAACAATATATTTACACACTAAGTGTTGTCATCACTAAATCCAGCATTCTGATTGGTCGGCGCCCACGTGGCTAGTTGCAGTTATTTCTCGGTGAATGCGCAACGCCTCATAACACCAAGCTAATAACACCATCGATACGTCATTTGGTTTGGAAAGACGAACGCGTAATGCTTTGGGCGCATTTTGACTCGCGCAGGATTGACTTAATACATCATCGGGTTTCAACATGAAGAGAAATTGTTCCTATTAACTTTTGCCAAGGGTGCTATTGGGTATTTTGGGCTGATCTTGTCACGATACACTTTTCGATTTAAATAAATTTACAAAAGTGGCTTTTTCGCTAAATGTATATATTATAAGGATTAACTGTCATGTGGACTATTTTTATGGAGATGTAACGGTGAGGTAAGTGGACATAACTTGTATGTAAAACCCTTCGGGTTTTACACAAGTTATGTCCAATTACCTCACCGTTACATCTCCATAAAAACAGTCCACATGACAGTTAATCCTTATATATCTTGTTTTCCTTTTGATACTTTTTATATTGAAGTTTAACATGAGTTATTTGCAAGTCCTAACTTGGGAAGGTGCTGAGTTTGCGGAATATACTGTCTATCACGATATCTATTGATTGATTGATAGATGAATTAATTTCTTTATTTCAATCTGTTGTCAGTTTTATCGTATTTTGAACAATTCCTTCGTTGCGAAGTGATTATTTCACTATCATTCTCAATTGGTAAGTTTCAGTTTCACTTGAAGTTGAGCGATCTTCTGGAGTTCCGTCCTGATCTTTCCGACAAAATAAAAATTGCTCACTGCCACTAGTATTCGCTGATTTAGTATCACTTAACATTATGAAAATCCCAACAGATTCAGAAATTTACAGTTATGATTTCCTGTATACGAGGTCCTGTGCTGTGTACCAAACTGATTCATATCTGCTGTGCCCAGCAGTAAGTGTCACTGTGAAGATTGCTGGAATGGTGTGAAACTTTGTCACATTGTGATTGTTATGGTTGTAAAAAAAAAAATTAAAAATTTGAATAATGTAATAGTCGCTGAATGTTGTCGCAAAATAATGTCATAACGGTTATGTGACTTTTGAACTGAGGAATACCTCCATATAAATGTTCATCGCTGTACGATACTTGTTGCAATAGCGGTATATCGTTAGACTTATCACTGAAGCTATACATGCACGATATACCATCATCCATTTAAGAAATGGATGTTGATTTTGTTGCGTTCCATAGAGTATGGATGCAAGTTGGTCTGACATTTTGTGTGGGACGCGAAAGCGTTCCACACATGAAAATGTCAGACCAACTTGCATCCATACTCTATGGAACGCAACAAAATCAACATTCATCACTTATATTTACACTCAATCGAGTCAACCGTCAGATTAAAAGAGTTTTAAGCGTCTATTTCCAACGTTATTATCGTGGCTCGGAGCAAGTTGCGTCTACACTAAAATGGATGCAAGTTGGGGTCAGCGCGCGGCGTCATGTGACGTATTTTCGACCAACCAACAGCCTGCATTCATGTTCCACAACGCGAATGCATGTTTGAGTGTAAATATTCTATGGTATGTTATTATCTGACGTTCTGATTTGGATATTAAAATATGTTTACACCAAGTGTTGAGAGAAAAGAAAACGTTTACATCAAAATTATACAAATACAGGAAGAATGAGGAGGAGGCAAATCTAGGGTCGGAGAGTGAGAATTTATCATATGTTGTTCTATATTGGCGTTAAAGTGGGACTGTGATAGCATGTTAGGGGGACTGTACACTAAATCCGGCCATTTGTGGAACCATCTCCTTTTATAATCAACAGAATATATGCAGCAAATGAATGAATTTGAGCCATGGATTAGTGAAAAATACACTCATGTGCTTTATGAACAACATGGTAATTATAATAGAAATTAGTCTATAACTCGGGAATATTCTGTTGAATATAAAATGAGAATGGCCCATAAATGGCTGGATTTAGTGTACAGTACCCCTTTATGGATGTTCTATACTTTCCATGAACAATTCCTACCACAAAATCTTGTTTGGACGTTTGCATCATGACACTTTTCACTTAAAAAACATTTTTGTTTAAAGATTTTTTTTTATTTTAATAGTTTTTATTCAGGTCAAAACATATATGAATAAGCACAACAACACACAAACAGTGAAGTAACATAATGGGTATTATGCTCAGAGAAGTACCTTACCAGACCAGTCAAAATCTGTTCAGAATACGAATGGTCTGTGGCACCTGTCACATAAAGAAATATTTGATATGCGCTCTTAAGCAAACGTGTATTACAGTTTGTTCATAAACAGGATTGGAATATTTGTATGGTGGTTATGCAAAGCATGTGTGAGGCACAATTTCCAAGAACGGTTAACGGTTGGTAGGGAAAAGCTAAATGTCCCATCTGTTTAAAGCTAATTTCCTTCCTTGTGCTAAAACTGTTTACAATGATAAGTTCTGTTTTTTTGTAACTACTTATGGGTTCTATCAACCCTGTAATTTTGGGTTCAGTATTCGTAAAATTACATGAATATATAGATTATCAATCAAAACAACGTAATGTTTCAACTGAACCCATCTTGAACCAGATCGATTACCTACCAATTTGGGGTGGGGGAAATCAATTTGCACCAGACCCAGGTTGGTATCTCAAGCTTTCCAAAAGTTGGCAATTCTCAACCTCACCCACCCGTAAAGTTGGAAAGTTTCCAACTGATGGTCAATTATGTGTAAACATTCGACTGAACAGAGGGATATATGCACAACTAATGTCGTGTTATATACTGCATGGTTGAAAAATGTAAAACAATTCACTGTTGATGTACAATTTCCAACTGTTTGACCAAGTTGTGATAAGAGACACAACACCGCTTCCACGTCTAAGCATCATGTTTCTAACTGCAGCTATGTCACGTCTGGTTAAAGGCATATTATGGACTTGTTCGGGTGCTTGCAGCGGATATATTAGTACTCAGGCGCTATGCCAACTGGGGGAATGTATCATTCTACTAACATCGCCAAAATATCGAAGAAATCGACCATACAACTCCATAGAAAACACCGTCTGAACTAAGCTCAATTGTAAATATTTACATCTCGATTCGGGACGCAACAATCGGCGATAAACTAACGCAAACGATTTCCCCATCGATACTCATTGCATTTAATAAATATATAAGACTGACGGTGTGTGTGGTTTTTTTTTTTTTTGGCCCGGGGCTATTGCGGACCACTCTTATCGGCTGGAGCACCCCGAAAGAGGTGACCCACCCTTACGAGATGGTCAAATTGCCTGTCGGGGTCAGTTCCCGCTAGAAGCGGAAGTCCGTCAGTCAGTCAGGACTACTCGTCCTCCTCAGACTGCGAACCCATACCGTTGAAGTCCCGTCCGATGGGGTGACCATCGTCGGTGTGTGTTGTAAATTTGGATTAATATTCATAAAAAAAATTACTTTGAGCAAGAATATTCTCCATTTCTATTTGATCTCCCAGCCAGAGTGTTTCGCATCACTTTAAGCTCTATATCTGTGAAATATCTCACGTGATTCCACACCCGTTGTGAAACAATTGTATACATTATGTTGTATAGCACAAGTTGAATACAGAGATGAACCTACCTCGTGTAACTCACTGCGCGTGAACAAATTCTCATTTCTTATCGGCCATGTGTCGATCGGAATGGTACATTGAGATGTCCCTCAAACTAAATCAAGCTTGGAAATCGGTCCCGATTTTCATACATGCCGGGTTCGAACTCGCGCCAACCTCGTCTGGCCCAGACTGTGGTGATATTATCCGCGAACTAACCACCTCGGCTACGGGACATCCTTAAAAGGGAAGCCATTTCACCGAGAGTTAGGAAGCATATCAGTCTGAACATGGGCTTTGCGCAATCAGCTACTCATTTGATAGAAGATTCTTGATTAAGATGCGCGTTGTGTACTGTCTATTTACTGCAGCGTGGTAAGTCGTGAGGTTTAGATTGAACAACGTCAAACCTCAAGCATACATACCGTATGCATGGCGGGGTAATATCACAAAGTAGTGAGGTGCAATACTCTATTTCAAATACAATATATGTGCAGTGGTTCTCAGCCATTTTTTAAAGGTACTCAATCCGATCAGAGGGTCCTATATTACTTTTTCTTTGGCTTTGGGGGTAAAAAAAATAATTGATTCGAGTCGAGGAACCTACCAATCAACGCTCAGGGTGATCAGATATCGATATTTGAAGTTTTGTTATTTCTATTCTTTCTGGCCCAGAACACAGTCAAAATTGCGTTATTATTACCACTTGATTTTAGAGTTATCCATCCTTGTCTGTTTGAATAGTGTTTTGGTGTACACATCTCGAGCAGATTACGAAATTAAGGGCAATTATTAGTACTCATCTCGAGAAAATAACAAATTTCAAAAATCAATATCTAATAACTCTGAGCTTTGTTTGATGGGTTCCTCGACTCGAATCAAATATTTTTTACCCCCAAAGCCAAAGAAATAGTAATATAGGACCCTCTGATTGGATTGTTTTTGTTGGAATCTGTTGAGATGGGGACCCTCTGATCGGATTGAGTACCTTTAAGCAGTCAGTTTTGAAACATACATCTTATATTCCGTATTATATGAGGCCGCTACTCGTGGGGACACATGTCACGTTGATTGTTGTACATAGTTTATAAACATAGTATAGCTCAGCTGCCAACGGACATATGTTTAAAGGTGCTCAATCCGATCAGACGGTCCCCATACCATCAAGATCAACCATTTCTTCAAAATACGCTTTAGTTATCTCAATCGATTTATTGCAACAAAATAATTCTAACCACTGTCAACTATGGTGTCAAATTTCCCAAAACTTGTAATTTGTCAACTTTTTGTTCAACAAAATATGGCCGTATTATCACTAAGGTAACACGAAATTTGACCGTATTACCACTTGATTTTAGGGTTATTCATCTTCATCCGCAATTTTGTCCGAGACCCTCCGTTTGACCACGTGTTTCTGGGCCACATATTATTACACATCTCGAGAAATAACAAACTTCAAAAATCGATATCTGATCACTCTGATCTTTGATGGGTGGGTTCCTCGACTTGAATCAAATATTTGTTTACCCCCAAAGCCAAAGAAATAGTAATTTAGGAGCGTCTGATCGGATTGCGTACCTTTAACGGGGGAGTTTGTCTTCAGTCAATTATAGTTCAATCTAAACATCTCTAATATAATGGTACATGGATGTAGCTATAGGTACAGGTACATCAGATGTGCATACTGGATTTAGCACAGAAAATTGTGACATACCGACAAACCTGAGTCATTCGAAAGTCGGTCGTAGTTAAAGTGATGTGAAACAGTCCGGTAGGTTGATCAAATAGAAATGGAGAATAATCTTGTTCAAAGTAGTTATTATTACTAATATTATATCCGAATTGACAACACACGCCGTCATTCGTATGTATTAATTGAATTCAGTGACGCTCGATGGTGAAATCGTTTTCGTTAATGTTTTGATTTATTGCCAATAGATGCGTCCCGAATCGAGTCGTGAATATTTACAATTGAGCGTAGTTCAGACGATGTTTTCTATGTAGTGGTGCGGTCGATTTGCTTCAGATTTTGGGCGGTGTTAGTAGAATGTTGTATTCCTCCAAGTGGCATAGTGCCTGAATACTAACTTATCAGTTTCACGCACCCGAATAAGTACATTATATGTCTTTAAAACCGATAATTATATAATGCATTGAAATATCCCAATACAGAAGCATCTTCTGGTCATAGTCACCTCATGTTCTGGGATTGGAGACCAGTCGTTCTGGGATTGGAGACCAGTCGAATCATAACAAATTCGTTCGATTCCCCGGTCCAGTCCGATTATTCCATAAAACCCTTGCGATAAGAGATGGATAACTCCATCTGGATTGCTAATGTTATGTCTGCATTGAAATCATCGCTGAAGGTCCGCTTTCCCCAATTGATTACTGGTAACACTGGTCACGTGACGGGTGTAAATGTTTTCCATTGGCCTCAGTGCAAACGTTTTAGCGTATACTTTTTACAATATAAATCCTAGGTTAACCCTTTACCCAACAAAACGGCCAAAAACGCCCAAATAAATCTTCAACAGCCTAAAATATTTTCGGTCCGTATCAATAACACCATACAAATATGGATATCATTGGAACCGGTTCATTGACCACATTGTGGTGGTTACAGTTATGCCCTGTGCCGATGCATTCTCTTATATATGCGAGTCGACCATAGGTCGCCTCGCATATATAAGAGAATGCATTGGCCTAAAAAAAATCTTTTTAACACTTTTTACCATTTTTTCTTACATTCTTTAACAATTTTGTAATTTTTTCTACATTCTTTGACAATTTTATCATTTTTAATATGTTAAGCCAATGCATTCTCTTATATATGCGAGGCGACCTATGGTCGACTCGCATATATAAGAGAATGCATTGGCACAGGGCCGTTCTGTTGGGTAAAGGGTTAAAAAAATTCTTTAAGTCTGAAAGATTGACATTTGCGGAAACTGTGTATGCAAATAAAATCATGTCCGTCTAGCAGGGAATTCGCCTTTAAATCTTGTGTTTTCGTAACCAGTGTCAGACCCGCACTAAAAATAATGTCATATTTTAGACCACACCTCAAAATTCAAACTTCACTACCAAGGGTTAAATCATGTGCCAATGGCTATTTTACCTATTGGAAATCATAGGGAAGAGGTGTGATGATTTTTTTGTTGTTGCAAAAAGCACACAAGGCTATTGACTAATCAGGGCTCAGTGTCTATTTTATTCTCTCCTCTCCCGCATCCGCAAGATGTCACTCCGAGCCGCATTTACACCAGTGAACATACTATCATGTATAGCTTCAAATGAGATATGGTCACCCATGCACCATCTCTCCCCAGAACAGGGGGGGATTTTTCGGGGCACGTATGCCGGGGTGGGTGGGTGGTCGATGGGACCAACAAACTATTTTTTCTGCAACTCAAAAAAAATGTTCCTGCAAGTGTTTGGACTGTTTTGCAATGAGTTTGGCTTAAAACACCTTAGAATAAGAGAAATAATGTAATTTTAACTGCTAAACTGACTGTATGCAGTTATCGTGTTGTATTTTGTTGCAAATTATTTTGAAATCCAAGATGGCCGCTGACAGCCATGCATGTTTTTTGACCGAATGACCCCAAAATGACTCGTTCCTATTTACATGTCAATGTTAACATCCATGACAAAGAGTATGCACAGAAATTCATATACAGCTGTTTACAGTGAATTTCCCCCGCAAATCTCTGTTTTAGTGTCAAAAAGGGGGTGGGTGTCCAAAAATGGACGGAAAAACTGCCGAAAACGGAAAGAAATTTGGACGCGGGGGTGGGTGGGTCCAAACAAGGGTCGAAAGGTAAATATCAGCATACGTGCCTGAAATGTTTTCCGACCCCCCCCCCCTGCCCAGAATGCATCTTGTGACCGGTTAAACGGACATGGCCCATTTGTGCCTCCAAATTATGTATATGCCATATAATTTGGGAAGGATGGGTAAGCTATGTCGATATAAATACGAAATAGACCGATCGACAGGCTTCATATACTCTTGAGGGAGAAAAAACTAGCCAAGTTCAAGACAATTTTCCAGCTGTGAGATAAACGCTCTTTATGTTAACCATATTAGGAATACATTAACAAAGAGCGCTCTTCATTGTTCTATGCTGAAGAATGTATATCTCTCAATTCTGTGATTTGAATAATGAATAAACCTTGCTGTGACATAATATTCAGTTTCTATTAAAGTATTTATCGACCTATGTTGATCCCCAGAAAAGCGACCATATATAGTTAAATTCAAACCGTTAGTTTCTGGTTTTGGACGTTCAACCGATATCATGGTATATATTTACATCGGCACGCAATGATCTTCTAATTAAACATAGTGAATGGACCTATCCGTGAGTACCGCCCCAATGTCTATTATAGCCAATGAGCCGATAGCTTAATCGTCGATGCAACATTGTGTCTGCATAGCGATATGGAAGACACCACAAGCTACTCCCTGACAACCATTATAAGCAGTGTTGGGTTTACGAGAGCAAAATATCTGCTACATAGATACAAATGTGTTGAAATGTGCATGGGTAACATGTCCAGTTGACGAACGATATTTATACACATATCCCAAAGTGTTTTCAGTTCGGTTTCCTAAACAAAAAAGTAACCAAAACAAGTGTTTCGCTGGATTCAACACTCGGATATTTTAAAAGTTATCAAAGTCGAATGTTAAGATAAAAAAATTCAAACTACAAAGTGGAAATAGTAGTCCCCATCGGTGGTGTGTTATGAATATTAATTGCACCTCGAATATTTTTTTAGGTGAAGTGTTTTCGCTATATATGTATACATGAAGCTGTTATAACACCGTGGTAAAATTGACCACTATTTGATAATCCTTTGCATCCGGTCGCAAAGTTGTCGCCTCGGGTCCCATGCAAGGCGCTCAAGGTACGGGGAACTGATATCGTTATAGTTATATCTGCCAGCTTTTGATGCTGTTCGACAAAAGAGGGATTATAGATTAATTACCACATGTATACCCTCTGTGGTCTTATTTCATCAAGGTGTGAACTATTAGCATTGCTTCGAAATTAGTTGTTCTATTCTATATTGAAGTTATAATGGCTTCTGTTACACATTTTGATTCAACGTAAACATCGATCTTTTTTGGTTATCGGAAATGGCCAAATATCACTCTTTGTTTTTTTTTCTTCAAATCTGGTTCTATTTTTTTTATTTATGCATACACACACCTATGCATCTGGACAATCGTGAATCTCGGAAAGAAGCTATATTGTCGTGTTATATGGCGGTTAAAATACAGCCCGTTCTCATCAGAAGCCAATTTAGTAATAAAGAGGTAGGTCGATTGAGATGGCTTGTGGTGCATAGTAACAGTAACCATGTATCCTATTGGTTAGGTCCATTGCTTACCATTGTAATTGCCAGGAATCAAATTAGATCTATAAATACATTAAATACTTTGAGTTTGAATTCTCTGAATTAATTCATAGAATGGAAAGTAGCGTTTTTCGTCTGTCCACACAAACGCCCTGTTGTACGTTTGTATACGCTCTTTTGAAAAAAAAAAGTCGTATTATGTAATATGTCCGTCTGTTAACATTTTTGGTTTCCGATTTATAACTCTAGTTTGGATTAGTTGATCTGAACCGAAGTCGGTATGTGTATTTACATCTAAAGATACAGGCCAAGTTCGAATATGGGTTCCGTCCAATTATTTTTACATGAGGTACGGCCCTTTTTCGACTTAGAATTTGACCGATTTCATAACATTCGTTTTCCGACCGATAACTCCTGTTTGGATTATTTGATCTAAACCAAAGTTGGTATTTGTATTTCCAAGCTAAAAATACAGGCCAATGTTGGAATATGGGTTCAATCCAATTATTTTTACATGAGTTACTACCATTTTTCGACTTTGACCGTCTGTTAAAGGTACTCAATCCGATAAAACTCCTTTCAATTACTATTTCAATGGCTTCGGGGGTCAAAAATATTTGATTCGAGTCGAGAAAGTCACCCATCAAAGCTCAGATTTGTTAGATATCGATTTTAGAAATCTATTATTTTTCATTATCGGGAATACTTTCTGGCCCAGATCTCAGTCAAAATTGCGTTATTATTACCACTTGATTTTAGAGTTATCCATCCTTGTCTGTTTGAATAGAGTTTTGGTGTAAAAATCTCGAGCAGGAAAAGAAATTGACGGCAATTATTAGTACTCATCTCGAGAACATAAGAATTTTCAAAAATCAATATCTAATAACTCTGAGCTTTGTTTGATGGGTTCCTCGACTCGAATCAAATATTTTTTACCACCAAAGCCAAAGAAATAGTAATATAGGACCCTCTGATCGTATTGTTGTTGTTGGAATCTGTTGAGATGGGGACCCTCTGGTTGGATTGAGTACCTTTAACATTTCTGGTTTCCGATCGATAACTCCAGTTTTGATTATGTGAACCAAAGTTGGTATGTGTATATCCTAGCTAAAACTACATGCAGGCCATGCAAGTTCGAATATGGGTTCTGTCCAGTTATTTTCACATCAGTTACGGTCATGTTTCTACTTAGAATTTGACCGCATTTTGAATTGAAATGGTTCTGTAGCACGTATATGTAGCTTACTTGTGGCTGAAAAGGTCACTGTCACCCACTTTCGTTCAGTTATCCAACTTTTTGTCCCCCGAAAAAAAATATTTGGGGACTATTAATATAGCTGGTGTCCGTGCGGAAAGTTTGCAGATGAGAACTTTATTTTTGGACTATCGGATCGAAACCAAATTTGGTATGTGAGTTTATCAGCTCAAAGCCACATGCAGGTCAAGTTCGATTATGGGTTCGGTCCGCCCATTTTTGCCGGAGTTATGGTCCTTGATGATTTAAATTTGCCCATTATATTGGTTTCGCGATGATAACTTGAATTACAGGTCAAGTTCAAATTGAATTAGTATACTAATCCGGATTACGCAGTCTCTCTCCACAATATATATTAGTGTATATATAGACTAAACATGTATCTGAATGCCCTATTCAGACCTATCTGCACGGTGGCCATTTTGGATCTGGGTGGGGGGGGGGGGGGTCAAAATGGTGACGCAAATAAAAGCAATAATTTTGCGAATAAACGAAAAGCAAGATATATATATATATGACAACCAGGTCATTTCTCACCAATCAAATGACGTGCCATAGAAACGTCATATATATACTAATTTGCATATAAGTGCAATTTCATGTGTCCCTTATCATCGTAGTGTAGGGTGCTATTCCGTTTTCAGAACTATGCGAAGGTGTTACAATTGGAAATCCAAGTGCAAGATGCAGGCCATGCGTACATGGTGTGGTGAATGAGAAACCTTCAGTGATAAGCCGTTGTTGTTGTTGTTGTTGTTGTTGTTGTTGTTGCTGCTGCTGATGCTGTTGTTGCTGTTGTTGTAATTTGAAGGATTAGTTGTTTTAACGGAATTCTGAGGTGGTGCATTCACGAAACCAATATTTTTATATTATAATGTTTATATGCCTATAATAATATGATCTTGAGGGCGTTATAACATTTCTGACTGTGGTTTTCTTGTCTCTCATAGCTCCGCTGAGATACCACTCCCACAAGCACATTTTGCATGGTAAGGATTTCTCACATGTTCTTAGACACTTAGTTCTTATGTTTTAGGATTAAAATTGTCTATGTCTGGCTCAGTTCATATTGTGCTTATTAATACCGAAAGAATTACCAGTATTGCAAACAAAATAAGATAGTATAGTTTTACGATTTACAGCGTAAAAAATATACTTGTTTTCAAATGAATCTGTTGTTAGGAAATGGTTGCATTCGTACGATTTCAACCAATGCATCTTGGGTTTTATATCTGCCTGCCAACATGCTAATGATACAATCAAGTAGAACATGATTTCAAAGACAAGCAGAAAGAAGCACTTATATTATGAAGAACAGTGAGACTTTTTTACCAGTGGGTTACGGGTAGATTATGCCACGAATCTCTACTCTGGCTAACGCACGTAGAGGTCATATTCCACCAGTACAAAACCTTGGAACTTCTTGAAATTTTGACAGGGAACCTAAGACAGTCGAAAAAATAATGCAGGGAATATATTTCGTAGTTATTATCTGTTCCTTGATAATGTAATTCACTGGAGGCGAAGGTCCCAAATCGAAATTGCATGCTTTTCTGTGACTTTTGTAAGCTGATATCGCAATAAACATTGAATATATTACCCAGGAGAAATGCCATAATTGTAAGCGATGCAAAGATAAATGGCTCACAAAGTCACTTAAATCGTGAAATTTTGAGTTGCTGCCTTCATGCACCAACAGTGAAGCACATTATTAAGGAACAGATAATAACTAAAATATATATTTCCCGCGTTATTTTTTCAACTTTATAAGGTTCCCTATCAAAACATCAAAAAGCTCCGAAGTGTTGTATAGTGGTCAAATATGATCTCTACGGACGTTAGCCAGAGTAGAGATTCGTGGCACAATCTACCAAATTTGAGAAAAAAAAAAATTCGTGCAAAATTCGCTAATTTTATTTATCAGTGCATGCACGTCACTGTGTTTGAAAAACATATTGTCATCCTGCGACACTGCAGCACCACCAATCTCTTTGTAAAGCCGACGGAAATCGTAATAAATAATTTTCTCTTGTATTCTTTAACAATTTTATAATTTCACCCATACATAGCCCCAGACAAACATGAGCAGACGACACTCTTCTATATGCTTCTATATATGTGTGGGGCTCCCTGCAGGGTTATGGCTGTTTTTTATTTTATGTCCTAAAAGTTGTAAGAAACATTTTTTTTTTAAACATGATAAAAAATTGTTAGGCCAATGCATTCTCTTATATATGCGAGGTGACCTATGGTCGACTCGCATATATAAGAGAATGCATTGGCACAGGGTTATAAAAAATCCCGACTTACGACTGGATTTGATATGGCGGGCAAATAAGATTGTCGTCGGCTTTTCAAAGAGACCACATCACAACTGGAGGAGCAAATATAACAAGTATCATTTTGAATGGGATTTCCAATTCTAAAAATAAATGTATCGGTCGGCACAGTTAAAAAGAAGTACCATCGTGCGGCAGTGATCTATCGAAGTGATAACGGAGAGGGTACTTCATGAAGTTTGGACTTAGGCTTCCGTTATCAAGTGTACGTGGTGTAACCGACGTAAAACGTACATGTAAGCGTCTGCATGGCTAATGTATCATTTCTAGTATATAATTTCGTCGTGATATCAGTTGGGGATATGTTGAGTTATATACGCGATGAAGCAGATAAAAGGAAAACAATTCAAATGGCGAGTATAAAATGACGGCGGGGTCACGCTGTCGTATTCAAATGAATGAATATAATATGCGTCTCATTATGTGTAGGTATATAATAACCTGCCAGTGAATGCAAAACGTGCGATCGAAATAGACTGGTGCAATGCAGGAGGATTTTCTTTGGATCAACCAGAGCGTAAACTGTGCGACTATGTCGAAGTGTGGCAAATACCACGCAGTATATTCACTGGTCTGTTTGAGAATTGGGACAGGGTCGTGTTGATTTTATCGAATGTTTGTGTAAACTTTTTGAACAACGAAGCATCGTTATCAGTACACAACTCGATCCGTAGCCAAATCAGGTGTCGAGTGAATTTGGATGGCAAAATTGTTGGAATACTTTTTCGAAAATGTACGTATATAAAAGTTAATGACTTTATATGCTATTGCACACTGCCGTATCCGGATAATATGTTTCGTGATGTGTCTATTGCCCAGACACTCTCATCGTATATACACAGGGACGTGGCGGCAGGGGATTTGGGTGACTATAATATATAACCACACCCACACCCCAACTTTGGTCAAAATGTTCAAAAGTTGGAAATTCCATGCCCGACACAACACCAGTTGCAAATTTTACACCACCTATATGTTGAAATTGTCTTATTTTTCCAACCAGTAATTAGTGGTGGGTTTTTTGTTTTATACCAACAATAGCATATTTTTCGAAACTTTGGTGAAATGGCAATCAGTTGGAACTTATCTAAGATTTGGCCCTTCCTTAATACTCATCGACGAACAGTTCCCTTATGAAATGTTCAGATAATAAGTTCAACAAATGGCATATAGGCGTTTGTTGAACTTATTATGTTAAACATTTCCACCTGAGAATATGAACCTTTCTGGACTTGTATTATATATATTCGTCTGTCTGTCGTCTGCTTATATCTCCTGACCCCCTCCCCACAGATGAATACTATAACATTTCAATGCATATTTTTATAACTGATGGGAGGGTTCATTCAGTAAAGAAAGGTTTGAAGTCGGTTGATCGTTGCATGATCACCTATTCTAATTTAGCCTGGTCGATAAACCCAAATTTTAGTGTCAACCAAGACAAAATTTGGACTACGTTGGTTTTTATACCATTTTGAAGAGGATTCTATCCTCGATAACATGTCTAAAATCCGCTTTGAATATTTTTTTTGTGTAATTCAAGATGGCGTCCAAGATGGCTGCCATTTTCCGTTAAGTCAGTTTGATGCAATTATAGTGAGAAAATAGTGTCATATGTATACACATGTAATCATTTTTGTGAAAATAAGACATAACGCCACCTTTTTATGCCAAAATTGGAATTCCCAGTCCAAGATGGCCGCCAAATTTGCACCGGAAGTGGAAAATGTTACGTTTTTACTGATATCTTTATGATCAGTTTCTGCTGTTTGGAATTGGTTGAGAATTGTGAATTTATTTTGTATTTAGCATGTTAACTGACCATTGGAGCAATGAAATAGCCATTCATGGGGTCCCCACCCCTTCCAATCACTCAAAAGTCCCATTTTACAGAACGCGGTATGAAATTTCACACAAAAATCACCATTGGGATTCTACTCATATTTCATCATGAAATGGGAAGAACTGTGCAATGTAAGTGATGCATTCTATTTACTATGGATATTCCAACTCAATGGTGCCACCATTGTCAAAATGGCGTCCAAAATATGAAAAATGGTAAATATTACACCGGCATGCCATGCAACCGCTTAGAAGTTGTGATTGATGAACAAAATTGACTATTCTGTATTACATGTATATACATTGATTACCAACATTTCTGATGCACATTGATTAAGTTTTACTATTTTAACCACTGCAATTACCAGAGTTATGGGATTTTTCTATCACAAACTTGACATCAAACTCGGCAAAATTTTACTTTTCATGTTTGGACCTTTTTTGTCACTCCTTGTATACCAATTTACCTCACCATTATTGTTTCAATACTGTCACTCCCTTTAAACATATTGGCCAGACCATGGCATTATAGCCACTCAATATATACATATACACCTCACCCATGACCACATAGTTACTCCAGGTGTATATGTATATTTACCTCACCAATGGTCATACAGCCCTTCTATGTATACCCGCACTCACGGTCATTCGTACACTCCAGACTTGCATATACAGCTCAACCTTGACAATTCAGCCACTCGCTGTATATTTATACACCCCATTCATGAGCATTCACCTATTCACTGTATACATGTTCACACCAATGGCAATACAGCTAACATATATGCATATAAATCCCACACATGACCATAGGGCACTCTACATTGTATATACACAAGTCCGCCAACGACCAGCAAACTGTACTCCGTGTATACACTTCAATAACAATGACCGTGCAGTCATGCCATGTACACATATACACACTGTCCTTAACCATACAACCACTCCATATTTATCCATACACTCAAGCCATTACCATACAGCCAACGCATGCACACATATACACCTCCCATGACAATACAGCTACACAATGTACACCTGTACATCCCACCCATGACCACACAGTCACTCCATATATACATAAACAACACACATGTGGGCAGTAAGATACTCTGGTTGTGCCCATACACCACTTCAATGACAAGACAGCCACTCCCTGTATACATATTCACATCACACATGGCCATACAACTATTCCTTTATAGTAAGTTATATATATATATATATATATATATATATATATATATATATATATCTATATCTCTCTCTCTCACCATGAACACCCCACCCATGACCATATAGCCACACATTGTATAACTATTCACATCATTCGTGACTACAATAACTCCATGTATACCTACTCACCTCACCTATGACCATACAGTCAACATACATCCACACTGTAATAAGTGATCAATGTTGATGCTAATGGGATAGATTAGCCCAATCCCTCTCAGTTCCGTTTCAAAGTTCTGTTCATTTCCTTTCAAAAACATGGACAGAATGCCAAAGCATGTTTAATAACCAAGTGAGTCTCAATTTGCTACATTTTCTGAACAGCAGACAATAGAATATATGTGACAAATCAACTTTTTACCACATTTGGTTGCCATTTTGCAAGCCATCTTGAGTAATTTTGTCTAAAACACCTGTGTGACACATTTAACACAGATAAAAAAAATTTGATTCCAAAGATAGTTCCATTTTACTTTAAAAAATGGTTCAAACCTGAACAGTGAATTTTTGCCGATTTTGTTGTCAAGTTTGTGACAGAAGAATTCAAATAATTCTGGTAATTTAAGTGGTCTAAATTGTAACAATTAACCAAGGTGCATCAATGTCAGTATTCAATGTATATAAAACAGAATAGTCAATTATATGCATCAACCACAACTTGTAAGTGGTTGCTTTGCGTGCTGTGATAATATTTACCATATTTTGGCTGCCATTTTGAGCCAAAGTGACAATTTTGGAACCATTGAGTTGGAACATCCATAAGAAATAGAATGCATCACTTATATTGCACAGTTCTTCCCATTTCTTGATTATATATGACTAGAATCCCAATGGTGATTTTTAGTGAAATTTATACCGTGTTCTGTAAAATCGAATGAGTGTCCGGAAGGGGTGCGGACCCCATGAATGGCATGTCATATCTCATTGTTCCAATGGTCAGTTAACATGCTAAATACAAAATAGTCACAATTTTCACCTAAAGATATTAGTAAAAAAAACGTAAAATGTTCCACTTCCGGTCGCCATTTTGGTGGCCATCTTGGACGGGGGTGGCGTTATGTCTTAGCTTCACAACAATGTATACATGTGACAAGATTTTCTCACTATAATTGCATCAAACTGACTTACGGAAACTGGCAGCCATCTTGGACGCCATCTTGAATTGCAAAAAAATGCTCAATGCGGATTTTGGATATTCTATAGAGAATATATTCCTCTTCAAAATGGTATACAAACCAACTTAGTCAAAAAAAATTCCAGGTAAACACTTTTTATCGACCAGACTAATTCTGGAGATCGAGTTACAAGGAAGCGAATTGTGTCCATAAATATATAGGCCACCACAGCCCTAATAACGTTTGTGTATTACAATATACACGGATATAGAGGATATGGTTAGCCTTTCATTGATTGATGTGTGTACATTCATAGCGCAAAAACAATGCAGATATGGTAATATGCATTGTTGTAGATATGGGATACGATTTACTACTTAAAAATTGACATAACTTATGAGCTTTTGTATGTAAGAAAACGGTTTAAAATGCTTCAACGCGCCCGTTTATTTGACTGGACATTTACTACCGACATGTGGTGGCTGCATTGTTTTATCTGGCGTGCACAATGTGTTCTTAATTTTTTGTATACATATGATTTATAATGTTTTGTAACAGGAAGCTACCGCGACCTATATGGAGCGATGGGGAACATCACACCGGATACACTAGTGACTATATTATCTTACAATTTAGCTGTTTTACGTTAAAGGTACTAAACCCGTAAAGAGGGTCCCCATCTCAACAGATTCCAACAACAACAATCCGATCGGAGGGTCCTGTATTACTATTTCTTTGGCTTTGGGGGTAAACAATATTTGATTCGAGTCGAGGAACCCATCAAACAAAGCTCAGAGTTATTAGATGTTGATTTTTGAAATTTGTTATAAACTCGAGATGAGTACTGCTAACTGCCGTAATCTGCTCTGGATGTGTTCTCCAAATCTATTCAAACAGACAAGGATGGATAACTCTAAAATCAAGTGGTAATTTTAACGCAATTATGACTGAGTTCTGGGCCAGATAGTATTCCCGATAATGAAAAATAATAGATTTCTAAAATCGATATCTAACAAATCTGAGCTTTGATGGGTGACTTCCTCGACTCGAATCAAATATTTTTGACCCCCGAAGCCATTGAAATAGTAATTGAGAGGAGTTTTATCGGGTTGAGTACCTTTAAATACACATGTAACGCCTGGGTTGTTTCTGATCGATATATAGATGGCAACAAGTCGTATAGTCTGGTCGGAAAAGCTACATTTGTGGAATACTAGAACCCTAGAGGCATTTTGGGGGAAAAGCATGAAACTAAGTTTTATAGCATAATTCAAGTATGCTGAATCCAATGAGGGTGCCTGTCGCTGCCTGTGACCCATATTTCACCCATAAAATCAACTTAAAGTCACATACTGTTTTTATTGCCGCGAAAATACAGTAAGTCAATGTCGAGACATATATCACACTCGTTATACATATAATCTCATGGACATGGGAATACTTTGTTATTTGAATCACCCCTCGTGACCTTTTTGTCATAACTATCTCATCATCTGCTATACATATATGGACAAGTATGTTATTTAATATATAAACGCTCTTCATGAAATCACACCCGGTTGAAAGTTCTGTGAATCAGGATTAAGTTGAAAATATGACGTTTTTTCACAAATATCTTCTAGACCAGTTCATGCTGTTTGGAACTGCTTGAGTAATGTGACTTTATATTGTGTTTTGTATATTAAATGATCATTGGAGCAATTAAATATGCAATTATTGGAACACGGTATAAAATTTCACAAACAAATCACAATTGGGATTTTAGTCATATTTCAACAAGAAATGAACAGAACTTTGTAATGTAAGTGAGGCATATCATTACCTATGAATATTCCAACTCATTGGAACCAAAATTCTTACTTTGGCTCAAAATGGTCGCCAAAATATGGAAAATGGTAAATATTGCCCCAGCGTGTCCTGCAATCGCTTACAAGTTGTGGTTGATGTATAAAATTGGCTATTCTGCCTCCTATACATTGAATACTAACATATCTGATGCACCATGGTTAATTTTTACTATTGTTACCACTGACATCACCAAAAATATTGGACTTTTCTCTCAAAAACTTGACATAAATATCGGCAAAAATTAACTTTTCCAGGTATAGACCATTTTTTCAAGTAAAATGCAACTATCAATAGTAAAATGTAACTGTCTCTGGATTCAAATGTGTTTATTGTTTTGGTCTATCTTAAATGTGTCACACTACGGTATCTATAGACCAAATTGCTCAAGATGGCTTCCAAAATGGCCACCAAAATTGTAAAAAAGATTTTTTTTACATATATCCTGAACATTATTCGCTGTGTTATCCGAAAAGGTAGTAACTTGTGACTCACTTGGTTATTATACGTGTTAGTTAATTAACTGACAACTATATGTTCTATTATGGTTGTCCCAGTTCCGTATGGGGCATGACAAATTCATTTTAAAGTATGGAATTTTGCCGAGAACCTCTTTTGTGATTCTAGCCATATTATTGAATGGAAATGGGCAGAACGTTGAGACGGAACCGAGATTAACCATAATCTGTGGCTATTCTGGTCCATTATGGTAACAAACAATATCAACTGGATGCAGGGTGGATGCCAAGATGGTAGTCAGGGAGTTACTCTATGATCATAGTTGAGGTGAATAGGTATATAGGGAGTTATTGTATGTCATGAATGGTGTGAATAGGTATACAAGGAGTGACTATATGGTTATCTATGGGTTGTCCATTGTAAGATGTATAGGTATACAGGGAGAGGTCATGGTCATGTGTGATGTGACTCGGTATGAAAGGGGTGACTGTATGTTGTATGGTTGTGTATATCCAGTACGGGTGCACGATGTATGGTGTGGTGTATGAATATAGTTACATGGTCATCTATGTGTTGATTATGTATATATGGAGTGACTGTAAGGTCATGGGTGGGATGTACATGTGTTGTCTGTATAATCATGGATGGGGTGTGTGGATAAATAGGGAGTTATTTTATGGTTACGGGTAATGTGTATAGGTATACATGGAATGACTGTACGGTCATGATTGAAGTGTATATGCATACCTGGAGTAAGCTGGTGGACATTATCGAGCGTGTGGGTATATAGGGAGTGTCCTTGTGGCATATATTTATATATCTCGTGGATGTATTATCATTGGTGGGTGTATAGGGATTAGCTGTATGCTCATGGATGGCGTGTGTGATTATACAGTGAGTTGCTGAATTGTCATGTGTGAGGTGTATATGCAAGTATGGAAGGTATGAGTGGTCGTGTGTGCAGGTTTTTTTGTATATCTGGAAGGGCTGAATGGCCGTTGGTGAGGTGTATATGTATACCTGGAGTGACTCTATGGTCTAGGGTGGGCTGCATATGTATATATATCAAGTGGTTATATGACTATGTGTGTCGAATCGGTATACATGTAGTTACTGTATGGTCAATGGTGATATGAGTACATGTAGGTATACAAGGAGTGACTGTATGATCATAAATGTAATGAATATCTATACAGGGAGTGACTAAATGGTCATGTGTCAGGTGTATGAGTATACCTGGTGTTCCTGCTTGGTGACTCGTGGGGGTATGGTAATGTGTAGGTTATACGGGTATACACACGTGTTGTTATATGGTCATGTGCGAGGGGTATGTGTATATAGCGAGTGGCTATATGGCCATGGGTGAGGTGCATATGCATACATGGAGTGACTTTTCTGACATAGCTGGGGTGTATTAGTGTATCTTGTGTCGCTATTCGGCTATGGTGCGACACATAGGGATACATGGAGTGACATGGCCAATGGTGAGGTGAATATGTATACAAGGATTGACCATGATCATGTATGAATGTTTTGAATAGGTACACACGGGGTGACTATATGGACATATGTCAGGTGAAGGAGTATACCAGGTGGCAAGGGTGAGGGTATGTGTATGAAGCGAGTGGCTATATGGCCATTGGTGAGTTGCATATGTACACCTGGAGTGACTCTATGGTCATTGTTGTGTTGTTGGTGTATATATTGAATGTCTATTTGACCATCTGTGTGGAAAATAGGTATACAGGGGATTACCGTATGGCCAATCGTGAGGTGAATGCATGGGTATACACGGAGTGACTACATGTATGGTTATGGGTCATGTTTAGGAGTATACCCGGTGGGCCTCCATTGTGACTCGTGGATGTATGGTCATCTGTGGTAATGGGTCAGGTGTACGTATAAACATTGGGTCACTATATTGTTGTGGCTGTGGTGTTTATGTATATATGGAATGACTGTGTGATAGTGGGTAGCTAACGCTTTCCACGTTTAACGTTTCCCCCATGTACATAAACACCATCAAGATGGAGAACTCTCTGACATGACCTCTCTATTGATTAACATATCCTTGAGTTATTGTGGAAAGCGATAGCCACCCAAGGTACACATATAAAACCCATCCATTACCTCAGTCACTCCATATGTACATAAACACCACACAAATGGCAATATAGTCACCCACTTTATACACGTACACCTGACCATACAGCCATACTTGGTTATACCCGTACATACCACAAATGACGATACAGCCACGATTCACCATGCATGAACACCAGGTGTACTCCTACACCTGGCACATGACCATATAGTCACTCTATGTATACATATGCACCACATTCACGATCATACATTCACTCAGTGCATACATATTCTTCTCACTATGGACCATACAGCCACTACATGTATACCTATTCGCCATTCGGTCAATCCAGGTATACATATACACCTCACCAATGGTGAGCCATTCCAGATATACGAATACCCACACACACGACCACTTATACCTTCCGTACTTGCATATACACCTCACACATGACAATTCAGCAACTCACTGTATACTGTATTCATACATGCCGCTCCAATGATCAGTTAATATACAAAACACAAAATAAAGTCATATTACTCAACCAGTTCCAAACAATATGAACTGATCTAGAAGATAATTGTGAAAAAAACGTCACATTTTCAACTTCCGGCGGCCATTTTGGAGGGTGAGTTTCAATTTTGAGCCAAAAAAGTGTCATTATGTCTTAGCTTCACGAAAATATATACATTTGTATACATTTTACTAGATTTTCCCGCTATAATTTGCATAAAACTGACTTAGGGTCTGATCTGAAAAATGGCGGCCAGGATGGACGCCATCTTGTCTGAAGTCACCACGGCCATTTTTGTTTCTTATTAACATTGCTTAAAAGTTGAAGGACATAATAAGGAACAAAATGAGTGGGGTGAAGTTAAGTCCCATGGGGCGGGTGCAAGGGTACCCCTATTGGCCCCCGGACTATAAGAGAATTCTTACGAGAATCGTCGATAAATATACAAAACAGCAATGTCTTACCGTAGGTACCTGATTAATATGATGTTAATGTTTCAGAATTATTACTGTGATGATAGTATCATGATACAACGCGGCTTTGAACGTTCCGCGAGGAGTATATAAGTTTGAGTATGTTCAAGGCCAGTTACGTGATTTCATATGACGTTGTACGGTGCCGTATCAACAACCCTCCAGCGAAGAAAACACGAAGATTTTAAAAGCCTTTTATTGAACTCTATGTTCATACAATCGGGCGACAGGCAGTCTATTCGTGTTCGGCACCTTCGAATTATGGTAAAAAAGTTGGTTTGACACTTTTCCGCGGAAATGCTTCTAGAAATGTCTTTTCTGAGAATTACGACTAGACTATAGGAGAACCCAACAAATAACATACATATTTTGGTTCTTCAAGAATAATCAAAATCAAGAACCAAATGAAAAACCCAAATAAAGAACCAAATTAAGCACACAACAGCTATTGGAACCCAAACTTGATTCAAAAGGTTCCCCTAAAGGGAGAAATACCATTCCGAGTTGCTTTGGTTCTCCGGATAGAACCAGAACATGGAACCAAATAGTTCCTGTAGGTTCTCCATTTGTTTCACCAATTGCCTTCCATGAAACAACACTTATTATGAGTGCTTGTGCTTTCACCATTTATGCTACACTCCCCTGATCATGTGATCCCTTTGTACCTACATATAGTCTAAGCTGACAAGGACGCTCTTTATTGATCATAAATGGTAATATAATTTTTTAAGTGCCCCTTTAGGGTCAACGGCACCTATCCAATGGTACACCCCGGGTCAATATACCCCTGTATACCAATTTCCAGTGACCAGGGTCCAACAATTGGGGTAGATGATACATTGTTTAATTAGAATTGTTTATTAGTGTCCCTTTAAGTCGCCTGATGTAAACGGCATGTATCCCACGACGCTCATCCAATTTACCCCTGTGAATAAATTTTCAACGACCATATTTCAACCATTTTTAGTATATAATTATTTACTAGTGTCATTTAAACATACGGGCAGCCTTGGTGGTGGGTATGCTGTTAAAATATTCACCTCCGTCAAAAACCGCCACAAACAGAAATAATAGTAAAATATAGACAGACATTATTCTTATACCAATCAGAAATATGGCATAAACAGTATGTTATTTGTCAAATGGTTTTCCGTTGTTATGTAAACAAAAGCAAAAACGTTACAGAACCTGGCTTTTGTTTAGATCCGGATATGGTAAACATAAAGAGCGTTATTTGTTACTGTTTTCCTGATATGGAAATAATAAAGAGCGTTTAGATCATGTGTGTATGATTAACCAATATAATTGCGCTGTGTTATGTAAACAGAAGCAAAATTTCTGTAACATGAGCAGGCTATTGTTTACGTACTCCGTCGCACGTCTTGGCGACAATATACTATTTACGTGCTGATTATGTTTGGCATATGAACAAAACTATATATATTTTAATATTCCTTCTGTTGATGGCGATTTGAACAAATATGAATATTTATGCAACGAACGCCGCCCGTGCCTTTAAGACATACGACGTCAAGGGCACCTATCCCATGATATTCCTCGGGTCAATTGACCCCATGTGTACAGCTCCGATGGCCCAGCCGTGTGATCGCCCATAGCCCGACCGACAAACAACGTTGATTTTTATTATTATGTTATTCTCATATTCGTGGTATTATATGAGCAATAGAGTTACTCCATACGAGGAATCCAGTCTAAATATGATTCAAAAACAGACCAGGAATATATGTACATGTATGTGCATTAGTAAAGTATGCCCTAGTGGCTTTAGTTTTAGTTTTAGTGGTAGATTAAATCCGCACACTTACGATTAATCTAACAGTGATTTCATGGCTGATAAACTCGTCGACCACGTGCGGCAAACCACAGGCCATCGGTGAGTAACTGGCAACTCCACCAGATAACGATTTCGAGTAACAAATTCCACGATGGAAACATTTGAATTTGGATTTGAACCCTCATCGCCAGCGCTGGAGGGCGAGACGACTTGGAGTTGTACCCATAACCGACTGAGCCATCGAGGCCCCTGTTCTATGACGAAAAAAAATTCGGATTTGGTTCCAGATGAAATCCAAGCAGTGTGGAACCAACCTTCTGGGTTCAATGCTGGTATATGGTTCTCCGTTGAACCAAATTTAGAACTATTTTCTAAAGAGTGCAGTAATTAAACTGGTACCCCTTCCGTGCACCCAAGCGTTTGACTGACCATGTGTACCAAATGTCAACCGGGATTAGTTTAGATCAATGTTTTTTTCATAGCAAAAGAGCAATATATAAAAGTATACCAATGTTCAAGCACATATTATACCGAGGATTATGGGAATTTATTGCAGAATGTGGAAAATGTCTTTCGCTAACGCTATAGTGTTGGCATAAATTCCACAAATAGTTTGCATCCCTAGCTCCTATCCCCACCTTTAAAAAAACATGTGGCTACTTCACTGACATTTGAACATGGCTGTATTTTGGCTTAGCGTATACTCTTTGGACCCTTATTTATTAGCTCAACTTTACTTTGTAATGTAGATGGGAACGAGTCATTTTGGGGTCATTCGGCCAAAAAACATGGCCGCCAGCGGCCATCTTGGATTTTACTCTTTGCATAACTAGGCCTTTCAGCTTTCCACATTCCTAATCACTCCATTGACTATAACACATGGAATTATTCCCTTTCCAAGTTGAGCTACAGTGTCATTGACACTTTCATTGAGATATCGCGCAAGAATTGTTCACACCCTCCTAACGCCATCATGCACTCAAACAAGCAGCTATACGTCCATGCAATATGAACATAATTTTGTTTTGGTTAGCGAATCATGTCGTGAAACTTTGAAGTCTCTAGACCCATTGACCTATTGTGCAAGAACCGTTTCCTAGAACGTTCCCACCCTTACCCCTTAAACTTGCAAGTACATCCATGCAGTTTGAATGGGGTCAGTAGATTGTTACATTCGGTTCGGGTGGGGTGAATATCGAGCTTTCTTTTCACACCAAAACGAGTCCTCCACATGGAATATTCTTCGAGATATGGCATGTTCCACTCTATATTCTAAATCCTGTTCACCAGATTGTCACTTTGTTGCATGTCCCATACCATGCATTCAGAGCGAAAACTATTATGTTAGAGGTATGAACTACTATCCGAGATGTTTTCTTCTTAACTTGTACCTATTGTAATTATATATCTGAATGTCCATAGAGGGAAAAATAAATACTGCTTGAACTATTTGACATGTCGCGGAAAAATACATAATTATAGGTTATCACCACCATGATTGTGTGTTTCTGAGATCCGTATTCAAGTCTAGCTACCTTCTCTGGGCTGTATATATATCGTCGAGTACGTCCTTCGGCATTGGTGAATATTGATTTCCTCGGGTTGACATTTCTCGTGTCAACCTCGAAACAATGCGATAATTGTATAATGTCGTTGTAGGTAACGCACGTATGGTTGAAGTCATGGCGCGTACCCATCATCACACTGACGTCATCAACGATTAACTGTGTCATATCAGAATAATCATACGGATCAAAACAATACTTTTGTTTGTGTGAATACAACCGATTGTGTTTAGTGTTTTCGGCATTGTCATAGCAAACGACTCAAATGAATGGATATAATATATGTTTTAGTCCGAAATTGTGAACATAATAATAGGACTAACTGATGCCCAATTGGCCGGTTAATTATATTTTGTAACCGAGGCGAATCTCTCCATATATAGCTCAGACGCAGTCATGTTTGCCATAAAGGATACTACTACTGGGACAGACTATGGAACCACTTTTGGTTCACCAAATTACCTCTGTGTGTGGAGGCTGAATAAAAAAATTATTGCAATGTGAGAGAAAAAACTTAACGCCCACATACTATGGGTTTCATTCGTTGATTTTTTGCAGGACCTTCCTGAATATAACCTATTTTTTCATCGACGCTAATATTTACGCAATTCATAAAGCAGATAAAAAGTTAGAAATGTTCGTGTTAAAACTTGATTAGATAGTCACGATTGGGATTTGGATGTTGAGACACACATCATGGGCATGCGCCCGTCTCTGATTGCGTTCTGTTTCCTTCTACAGATATGTTGATTTTCCGATGACCACAAGATGGTAGTGATCAGGGTTAGCGGACTGAGGAATCAAGTTGAAGAGAAGCAGTTGAGGACATATTTCAAGAATCCAAAGAATGGAGGAGGGAACATCAACGCCATATACTATCCTCTTAAATTCAACGAGGCTGTGGTCGTGCTTCAAGACGAAGCCAACAGCACGGGTGAATAAAATATACACGTTACATATGATTTAAACATATTTTATTATCCCTCAATAAACAAAATACAAATAAACATAGTATAATTGATGGTGTGGATGAGAGGCGATAAAGGGACCGGAGCACAAGTTATAGAAGTTATGGAAGCTCCTACCCCTTGTGTGTACGGAGAATATTGATTCATTTCGTTTGGGACTCAAGATGAGTCGGGTAAACATATTGGTCAAAAATGCTGGAGAAGATTCTCTTTTTTTTAACTCTATTTTTATATATATAGTATTAGTAAAATAATTCCAAAGGTATGGGATGTAGTTCTTAAAATGGAGATCTGAGTCGGTTAAGTTAAGTGTGGTTTACTGTCTATAGTCTTCACTTGAAATAAAAAATTGGCTTTATTTGACTTATTAAATTTATAACAGGAGAATTAGACTGGCCATCTAACAAAGGATAAAAATGGAAAAAACAATTAATCATTTAAAGGTACTCAACCCGTAAAGAGGGTCCCCATCTCAACAGATTCCAACAACAACAATCCGATCAGAGGGTCCTATATTACTATTTCTTTGGCTTTGGGGGTCAAAAATATTTGATTCGAGTCGGGGAACCCATCAAACAAAGCTCAGAGTTATTAGATATTGATTTTTGAAAATTCTTATGTTCTCGAGATGAGTACTTATAACTGCCGTCAATTTGGTAACATGCTCGAGATTTTACGCCAAAATTCTATTCAAACAGACAAGGATGGATAACTCTATAATCAAGTGGTAATAATTGACTACGTACTGGGCCAGAAAGAATTCCCGATAATGAAAAATAATAGATTTCTAAAATCGATATCTAACAAATCTGAGCTTTGATGGGTGACTTCCTCGACTCGAATCAAATATGTTTGACCCCCGAAGCCATTGAAATAGTAATTGAGAGGAGTTTTATCGGGTTGAGTACCTTTAATCATCATCAATAAATAATCAATTTATCATGCTGCTAAATCAATCATGGAGAATATTATTTGTTTTGTTATTTTTGACACTTATTTCTGCTTATCCAAATCTGCCTGTTGAATCGAAACTATACATACGTTACGTAGATATACTGTATACTTGTACACGTAAAATCTGTCAATGTGTAACAACAGTTTCTGTCGACGGTGACTATGTAAGACCATATATAATACATATACTATATAAGACTTTAAGTACAACTGGTGTGTATATATCCTCACTGAACTTTCTGTGTATAATAAAGGGCATAAATAATACCTTTGACACATTATATAAGGCCAATCAGCAGAGACTCGTGTAACTCTGGGGAATATATTTTTTCGATACTTCTTTCCATGAACTGGGACAGAATATGCCATTATAATAAGAACAGTATACTACATTTTCTTGGTGGAATATCTATATTTTAAAACACTTCGTTTTGATTGTTTGAAAGTCAATCGGATAAACAGACGAGATTTTGTTATTTTGGGTAACCTAACCCAGATCTTGTTTCTACGGCAGCGTAGAACCGACACCACCTCTTTTGTTATTAACTTGTTAAACAAGTTACTAACTTGTTATACCCCCCCCCCCCCCGCAACGAGTTGTGTGTGTGTGGGGGGGGGGGGCGGGGGGGGGGGGGGGTATACTGGTATCAGATTGTCCGTCCATTCTGTCCGTCCGTGGACACAATTTTGTCCGGAGTTTTTCTCAGTCGTTTTATGATCATTTTCCGTGAAACTTGGCACAGACATCAACCACCATGGGAACCTGTACACCTGCGATTATGACGTCTGTCAGACTTTTTTTGGTGGAGGTACCTCCCCTTTTTCGCAACATGTATAATTTTGTCCGAGCTTTTATTCCTACATTTTTAGGTCGATTTTTTTTAAAACTTGGCACAGATATTTAGTACCATGGGAACCTGTGCACCTGCGTTTATGACGTCTGTCCGACATTTTTTGTTGGAGTTATCCCCCTTTTTCGACTTAGAAATAGAATTTTTTTCGCAACATGCATAATTTTGTCCGAGCTTTTATTCAGTCAATAAATTTAGGGTTAGGGTTAGGGGGTTTATGGTTATGGTTACCTGTTGACATAATTTCAGTGCCAAATATATGGTAATGGCTACTTCATTCGAATAACATTTTGAATATGGGGGGTATTACTTAGTCCCATTAGGGACAAGCCCATCTCTATAGTTTAAACAAGTTAGCTAACTTGTGTACACAAGTTACTAACTTGTTTATACAAGTTACTAAATTGTTTAAACAAGTTAGCTAACTTGTTTAAACAAGTTAACTAACTTGTGTAAACAAGTTACTAACTTGTTTAAATAAGTTAGTAACAGAAGAGGATGTGTTGGCTCCACGCTGTTGTAGAAAATGGCTATCCGTGATTGGGTCAGATGCTAACTTGTTTAATCAAGTTAGCTAAATTGTTTAAACAAATTAGTAACTTGTTTTAAAAAGTTAGTAACAAAAGAGGAGATGGTGGTTCTACACTGCCGTATGTTTCTAACCCTTCATGCTATAATTTTTCACAGAAGCCACGAAGATACTGACGACCACAAAACATATCATTGTAGATGATCATGTTGTCATCAGAATTGAACCTGATTCGGTAAGTATTTTGCATATTGGACATAATCCACATCCCATAATCCAAGTATTAAACCCTCCCATGCACACTTTCTTCACAGAACAATGATCTTCAAATTACTTAAACCTATAGCTACATGTAATACGTACATTGCAACTCAGGAACACTCGCTAACCCTGAAGTGCAATTAAACCCACCATTGCAAGTGGTCCTGCTAATATGCTATGATGCTGTTGGTCCTGCTAAATTGAGATGATGCGGGTAACTAGGGCAAACTGATGTCGTTACGAAAAAGTACCGTTATTTTATCTAAAGTTGTCATTGTGTCGTGGTGTTTGGCTAATGCGAGCGATTTTGAAGAAAAAATAGTGTGTGTATGAGACATTCAAGAACATATATTTTTGAAAAATATAATTATGCCTCGCTGGAGTTTCTAAAATGACGTGAATAACCATCTTGATTATAGTCGATTTTCAACTACATGTACTAATACAACCAGTATTAATAATATTTTGCAATCAATATGATTTGAATGTTTGATACGCATAATGGATTTTCCTGGATATGTTCAGATTATCGGAAGACCACGAAATAGACAAATTATAAAAATATGGTACTTTTTGTTGACAGCATCAGTTTGCCCTAACAGCATAATAGCAATTCAGCAGGACCCAACCGCATCATCATGCGCATCATACCACATTTGCAGGACCACTTGACCAGGGTTGAAACGGTTTAAAGTCGAGGACTACGGACATTTGTCTATATATATTATCTATGATCATGATCAGGACTTTGATGCTGTTCTCAGCATTACTATGTTAAATGTACTCAATCCGATCAGAGGGTCCCCATCTCAACAGATTCCAACAACAACAAAATTTTATCAAAGTTCACTTTAGTTATCAGAATCGATTAATTATCCAAAAATAATGCTAACGACTGTGAACTATCGTATATAATTGCCCAAAATGTGTTGTATAGCAACATTTTGTTCAATGTAATTTAGTATCGAGAGTATGTCGGTCGGCTTTTTCGGTAAACTTCTGAGACAGAAAGTATTCCCGATAATGAAAAATAATAGATTTCTAAAATCGATATCTAATAAATCTGAGCTTTGATGGGTGGCTTCCTCGAATCAAATATTTTTGACCCCCGAAGCCATTGAAATAGTAATTGAGAGGAGTTTGATCGGATTGAGTACCTTTAAATAGATCATTGATGTCTACTGAAATTATGTAAATCGGCACACTAACATGACATTTTGAACTTATTCCCGATTCATTATTCTCAAAAATGTCTCTTTCGGTCAATTTGACGGCATGGGTGGGTGGCCCACCCCTTCGGTCAATTTGATGGCATGAGTGTGTGGCCCGCCCCTGCGCCCCAAATACCCCTAGAAACACACCTAAATATACATTAATCCTTTGTATTACAGTATATATTACCTATTTATATTATTCCACAACACATTTTGTGTAAATACAAATTCTATTCCTAACAAATTTAGTGGAAAATTTGGGCAAGGGTAAATATTGAGACCACGAAAAATAACTTGCTATAGAAGGCATTTCTGTCAGACCCCTACCAAAACCAGGATTCATGCTACCATAGGCCAAATTGGCCAATGGGCATTTCTTTTTCAAAAATGGCCAAAACAAATAATAGTAATAATGCTCTAACACGCTTGGTACAATATTACCCCAGTCATTTATACAAGCCAACCAATGAACCGGTTGCAGCCATTGCAGGCGCTGCTCTAGTTTAATCAGAACATGATCTGATACTCATCAGTATGACAAGCTGACTGGTACTCTTTTGACGCACGAGTGATGCGAAGCCGACACAGTACGAGCGACCTTGCTCAAGAGTCACAATTTGGCGCGGGTTTTGAAACAGCGAGCAATCCGACAATTGAACATCGATCAAAGCGGCCATTTAGCCACTGCTATGTGGATACTCAATGACCGGTGTCGCGCTGCAAACCCATATCGATGTGTTTATAGCAAATACAAGTCCGACACACTAACCACTGGACCACGGAGCTCCACAGAAATTCAGTGTCACACATTTGGCCAAAGTTTGTTTTACCCCAAAATCGGAAATCTAATGCAAAA
Source organism: Siphonodentalium dalli (assembly GCA_032622095.1). Classification (NCBI taxonomy): domain Eukaryota; kingdom Metazoa; phylum Mollusca; class Scaphopoda; order Gadilida; family Siphonodentaliidae; genus Siphonodentalium; species Siphonodentalium dalli. The sequence continues at coordinate 61,259,602 of CP136062.1, forward strand.
ACCAAAATTGATTTTGTAACAGGAATAAAAGAGAATCAAATTTATAGTAATTAGTCTAAGTGCTAATTGATTAGGTGATACATCTTTATGAGTGACAAAAGGTACACATGGCAGTACACTATAAAACAATGGGCCACCAAAGGCAATGATGACAGTAATGATGATTAACAATAAAATAAAAATATTCATTAGTTGTGAGACCAGAAAATGAGGATTTAATTTGGTCAAAGTTTTTTGAATTTGGCCAAAAAAAAAATCAGAATTGTCAAAAAAATTGGTCAAAATATTTTTTGGCCCAGTGTGAACACTGATCACAACTAAGATTCCAGACAAGAAACACATAATTTGGAGAGTTATATCAGAGAAATTCAGTGTCGCACTTCAAGCGCGAACAGACTACAACACTCTGTATCTGTCCGGGGAAATATCATCAACAATTATGCTCGATTTTCACACAACCTGGTGCAGCACTTCTTTCGGTTTATTAAGTATCAAATTTAATATGAAATTTACTATTTTATAGATCATATTATACGTGACAGTTACAGTAATGCCCTAAGTAATCGACCCCTTAACCACAGCAGAATTATGGGTAACTTTTCAGGATTTAGTCGGAAACATGGATTTCCGATGAATGCCAACAAGCCATATTTCCGACTAAATCCTGAAAAGTTACCCATAATTCTGCTGTAGTTAAATGGCAAAAATCATTCACATTTGGCAAAAAATATTTTCATTTGGCAAAAGTTTTGGCAAGTCACTTTGTAATTCATCAAAAATGTTGAAAAATATTGGTCAATCAATACCATTCATTTCAGGAAACTCTTACAATAAAATTATATTAGTGGTGTTTTATAAGGTCTAGGAAAAGTTAACACCTTTATTAAGAGAGAGGGCTTCAAATAAGCCTGTGGCTTGTTGCCTAATCCCATTTTTCTTCTAAATTTGTATCTATTGTAATTATTTATCTGAATGTCCATAGAGGGAAAAATAAATACTGTTTAAACTAAAATGCAGTTAATCTGATAGCATTAGTATTGATGGGTGAGGGATTACCCGTATTATTGTTTGGTGATTGGTTTATTGTTGTTTGATAAACCACAAAATAAGACTAAATGTTGCGGAAAATTATACTATTAGGGATAGCATTTGGCAAATTCTAAAAGAATTTGGCAAAAAATATTTTCATTTGGCAAATAATTTGGCAAAGGTAAATTTTGGTCCAGCGCGGACCCTGTTAGTGAGTAATGCACACAAGCTTTCGGGTTTCTCTGAAGCCTTTATCAAGTGAAAAATTGACAATACAATTTTTCACTTGCTTCACAGAAGGCCAATACACTAATGAGTCTATAATGGTATTATCATTTAATTCCTGTCATCTTACATAACTTGATCAAGACTAGCTCATATGGCTATACACATACATCTTCCCTTTTCATCAACTGGTATTCTGATGCAAATACTTTTCTATTAGATATTCGACAGAATCACTGCGACGATGACAGACCCGGGGGTATGTAACCTCCTACAGAGACAGAGTGATCTGTATGACGAACTGAAGTTTGGTAGCGACCTGAAAATCACACACAACAAGACAGATAACTCTTACTTAATGCAGGGAAACATGTATCAGATCGAGTGGGCATGGAACTATCTTCATTTCCAAATACCACGAAAACACAGGGTAAGTATACAGTTGATGTACAGCAATGCCCTAAATAATCAACTCCTTAACCACAGCAGAATTATGGGTAACTTTTCAGGATTGAGTCGGAATAATAGCTTTCCGATGAATGGCAACAAGCCATATTTCCGACTAGATCCTGAAAAATTACCCATAATTCTGCTGTGGTTAAGGAGTCGATTATTTAGGGCATTACTGTATGCACCATCTGGTCATGCATGATCTGTCCTTTCCCTGAACTTTCTGTATATATTTGGGGGGATATATAAAATATTAATTCTGAGTCGGAGAGAGGAGGTAACAGGAGCTTCTGTCACCAGGAAATCATTCCCCAAAATAATGTACTCTGAGTGAACCAGGACACAAATATGGCTATTTTCGTTTTAGAACATTACATCATAATGGGTTGTGTGCATCCGTCTAAAACTTCCTGTGGTACACCCTACAAGCCACATTTCTATCGTGGGGGGGGGGGGCGTTCTTCTATTTATTACCTATTTTGTGATACCAATAATTCATTTTGTGATATGGGACCATCTCCCTTTATAATCAAGTCATAAATTCATTGTTATAATAACCATATTGTTTACATCGTTCATGGAGCACATGAGTGTATTTTGCACTAATCCATGGCTCAAATTCATTCATTTGTTCCATATATTCTGTTGAGTATAATAACATGAGATGGTCCCATAAAATAAATTGTGTACAGTACCCCTTTAACCAGAATGATTCCAGCACACATCTTCGACTCAAATTAATAATTTTTTAATATATTATCGATGCTAGATCGTTTTTAATACAAGGAATGTATAGAAATTGGCATGTCTCCTTTTATTGATATGGAAATTACTTAATTCTTATAAAAACATAACTGAAAATGGAATTATTTTAATGACATATATTACAATATCAAATTATATAGAATAACAAACCAAAAACAAACTTGGCACTATACCTGGTGCATATCACATAAGGCTATCTAACATCAATAATGAAATCTATAATGTAACGTATATACAAGTCAGCATGCATCTGATTATAAAGAATTTGGTCATCAATGATTGAAAAAAGTTTATAGAAAAAGCAAAACATTCAGTAAATTCAATCCTAATTATATCAGATATATCTAGCTAGTAGAAGATGCCCTGGGATACATATAATATTGACATATACTGATTGGTTATCGTTCTGTGTCAATATGTGTGAAATTGTCATAATTGTTTGTAAAATAGTGTATATCTGAAAATATACCATAAATAAATTTTGAAATAAAACAAAGGTGTTAGTCTCTAAAATTAAATCAGGGAACAGTTTGAATTTTTTTTTGTAAATAAACAAAACTAGAGGTGGTGCATGCCAAATGATAGGGCTTAAAATGGAAATGCTCACCAATGTGCAACAAATCAACAAAATCTTTCCAACTGACTAATAGGGTGAAAGTCAAAATTTCTATATCTTCAATTTCTTCATAACAGTGCTCGAGTATATGAATTATAATTTGCCTTATTTGTTTAGATATATGTGTTGTTGAGAGTATACTAGTAAATAAAGAATGTTACATGCATATCCCTAGGAAAATATCTTATTGCGAATCCACAATTCTCATTGGAAAGGATGTGGGTCATAACAGGACTTTTATCAATTTCAGATTATATCAGCATCCACCTTTGATGATGGTTATTTAATTCCACAGTCCCAAGCCAGACCAAATTTAAAACTACAGAAGGTATGTATAATTAACCTTTTGGATACTGACTGGATTCTTCCATTCATTTGTAAAAATATACATTGAAATGATCCATTCACCATTTGTAGGCTTGGTGGAGAATCTGAACATTCATAATTTGCAAGAATGTTAAATATGTATAAAGGGTTTCAGGCTAATTTATTTAAAAATAGTTTACTTTTGTTTAGATTCTTGTGTATAACATACCAAGTTTGGAATAATAATTTATTCTGTACACCCCTCCAGATGATCAATAGTCCATGAATTCCAGTGTATACTTTTATAGCTGAAAAAAGCCATAACCTTTTATTTTGTGGAACCTGGAATAATTTAGATTGTGGTGGCATGGCACATACTCTAAATATTCTTGCACAATTCTATGTTTTGTTTAAGTTTAGTTAAAGGGACCCAAGGCCTTTGTAGTGGTTTCATGAGATATAATAAAAACAGCTGTAAAACTTTTATCATCTACAAGTACAGTAATGCTATAATTAATCGACCTCTTAACCAAAGCAGAATTATGGGTAACTTTTCAGGATTTAGTCGGAAATATGGCTTGTTGCCATTCATCGGAAAGCTCTCCCCGAGAGCTTTCCGATGAATGGCAACAAGCCATATTTCCGACTAAATCCTGAAAAGTTACCCATAATTCTGCTTTGGTTAAGAGGTCGATTAATTATAGCATTAATGTACATGTAGAGATAGATTATTAATTACTCTCCAATAATGAGATTTTGAATATCAAATCTGTTGTTGTAAATATTACTGTTACAGTGGAATCACCGATAAAAGTCCAATAACAATTAGTCTAATAAGATACCAAATTTAATCAGACCTTGACAGTAAACATTGGAAAAGGTCATAGCATTGAGATATATTCTCAAAATCATATATTCAGACTAAAATATTTGAACTTACAACATGATTAGCAATGTCTGTTAACAAATCACCGTAACAGTCTTGTTTACATAACAATGATTACAACACATGAAATTTCATTATTGGAGATCTTTCAATAAGGAATATAACAACAAAATTTATCTATTTCCGATCCATGTTCTTCTTGTGGCGATGTTTTTACAGACTTTTATAGTTTTGCACATTTACCCGCTGCGATTGTCTTGTGTCCCTTTAAGGGTTAAGCATCGTTTTAGCTACTCTGCCATTTCAAGGTACTCAATCCGATCAGATGCTCCTAAATTACTATTTCTTTGGCTTCAAGGGTAAAATATATTTGATTCGACTCGAGGAACCCACCCATCAAAACCAAGAGTGATCAGATATCGATTTTTGAAGTTTTTTATTTCTCGAGATGTGCAATAATAAGTGGCCCAGAAACACGTGGTCAAACGGAAGGTCTCGGACAAAATTGCGGATGAAGATGGATAACTCTGAAATCAAGTTGTAATATGGCCAAATTTCGTGATACTTAAGTGATAATACGGCCATATTTTGTTTTGGGAAATTTGATACCATAGTTGACAGTGGTTAGCATTATTTCGTTGCAATAAATCGATTCTGATAACTAAAGTTTATTTTGAAGAAATGTTGTTGTTGTATCTTGGTGATATGGGGACCGTATGATCGGATTGAGTACCTTTAATGACTGATTCTATATTTTACTATTCACTTTATTCTCCACAGACTCAGACCCTGCCAGCACAGAGACGGGTTTCACTACCAACTAGTGTCATGACTAATCGTCTACCAGCTCAACTGCCTCCAGTTCCTCCTGGGCGGGAATCAAACTCTCCTGATTATGACGAAGTCGGGTCGCTCAACTTCAAAGACAACCCTCTGTTTATTCCACCCGATGGGGCCCCCGGACCTGCCGCCACCCCAAACAAACGAAGCTCCTTTGTTGGGGTCAGAGTTCTACCATCGCCTCCTCGGGCAAATGTTCCAACCAACTTGCCAGCAAACACAAACACACCCTATCGGTCAATAGGCATGGCAGCGGGACCTAAATCATTTGTTATTGGACAAAAAATGACAATAACTATTGAGTATGCTGACATCACAAAGTCGACGTCAGCAGCCCTGGCAATATCGACAGATCCCGACATGAAGAATTCTAGAGGAGTTGCTGGGCTGATAGCCAATAAGGCGGGAAGGAATTTCAAGGATGAGTGTGCAAAAATAATTTCATACAGACAACAGTTAAGCTTCTGTGATGTGGTTCACACATGTGCGGGCGGTGAACTGAATTCGAAGGTAAAACATGTGATTCAGTTGTGTGTTCCGCCATGGAATGCGGACAATAACCTCATCAGCCAACACAAACTCGTCGAGACTTATTGTCGTCTGCTGATGTATGCAGACGAAACCCTCAAAGTGCAATCAATGACTTCAACATTCTTGGGAACAAGTATGTCCTATATGAAATATCTTAGAAACTAACATGGGAGGTACAGAAATGTCCTAAATAATAGACCCCTAAACCACAGCAGAATTATGGGAAATTTTTTGGGATTTAGTCGTAAATATGGCTTGCTGCCATTCGTCGGAAAGCTATCGGTGAGAACTTTCCGATGAATGGCAACAAGCCATATTTCCGACTAAATCCTGAAAAATTTCCCATAATTCTGCTGTCGTTAAAGGGTCATATACTTCGGGCATTACTGTAGTGACAAGGGACCAAATATTATGCTTCATCTTACTTAAAGATACGGGTGGCGTTCGCGGTGGGTATGCCATTAAAATATTCACCTCCGTCATAAACCGCGCCATAAACAGAAAGAATACTAAAATATAGACAGACTTTGTTCTTATACCAATCAGAAATATGGCACAAACAGTATGTTATTGTCATTTTTTTCCTTCGTTATACATATTATTTATGTGGGCAGTAGCATTAGTCTCCAGCGCCTGTGGCGCATAAGATACTATGGGAGATGGTTTCAGTCTGCTTCCTCGAGTAAATACTCTAATGATCTAGGGGCGCCTGCGGCGCATAATATACTATGGGTGGCGGTTTGGGGTGGTGGGCGGGCCACCTTATACATATTATTTATGTGGGCAGTAGCATTAGTCTCCAGCGCCTGTGGCGCATAAGATACTATGGGAGATGGTTTCAGTCTGCTTCCTCGAGTAAATACTCTAATGATCTAGGGGCGCCTGCGGCGCATAATATACTATGGGTGGCGGGATGGGGTGGTGGGCGGGCCACCTTATACATATTATTTATGTGGGCAGTAGCATTAGTCTCCAGCGCCTGTGGCGCATAAGATACTATGGGAAATGGTTTCAGTCTGCTTCCTCGAGTAAATACTCTAATGATCTAGGGGCGCCTGCGGCGCATAATATACGATTCCTGGCTTTTGTTTAGATCCGGATATGGTAAACATAAAGAGCTTTATTTGTTACTGTTTTCCTGATATGGAAATAATAAAGAACATTTATATCATTTTTGTGTGATTAACCAATAGAATTGCGCTGTGTTATGTAAACAGAAGCACAACTTCTGTAACACGAGCAGGCTCTTGTTTACGTACACCATCGTACGTCTTGACAATATACTATTTACACAGTGATTATGTTTGGCATATATATGAACAAAACTATATATATTTTAATATTCCTTCTGTTGATGGCGATTAGAACAAATATGATTATTTCTGCAACGAACGCCGCCCGTGCCTTTAAGACATATTCAATCTTGGTTTACCCTTTCTATACTGAATGGATTCATTGGAACGATCGATTATTCATTTGTTGGGGAGTTCAGGTAATAAAAGCAGACCACAGACGGATAATACAAGATCAGAATGATTCATAAATGTTGGTGGGAAATGTTCAGATAAAAAGTTCAATAAACGACCTGTGGTCATTTGTTGAACTTATTAAGTGAACCAACTCATCAATAAGTATTTAGTATTTAAAGTGTTATGTGGTCCTGCTGCTGTTGGTGGGTTCTGCTCAATTGCTATGATGTTGGTGGGTTCTGCTGAATTGCTATGATGTTGGTGGGTTCTGCTGAATTTCTATGATGTTGGTAGGGCAAATCAATGCTTTTAAAAGAAAGTTCTGTTATTTTATTTGAACTTTCCATTTCCATTTGTCGATCTGATCTGTACAATTCAAGGAAAAGCTACTATGTGTATAAAACATTCAAAAACATGTATAATGTATAAATATTTTAATGTGATGTGACACACTCCAGTGATCAAATAGAAATTAAGAATAATCTTGCTCAAAGTAGTTATTTTTTCATGAATATTAATCCAAATTGACAACACACTTGGTCATTTTTATATATTAATTAATTAAATGCAATGACTTTCGATGGCGAAATCAATTATGTTAGTATATCGCCAAAAATTGCATCCTGAATCGAGATGTAAATATTTACAATTGAGCATAGTTCAGACGATGTTTTCTATGGAGTGGTATAGTCGATTTCTTTGAATTTTTTGGCGACGTTAGTAGAATGCTACATTACCCAAGTTGCCATATCGCATAAGAATTAACATATCAATTTCACGGACCTGAACAAGTCCATAATATGTCTTTAATAATGACTGTGCTGATTGTTGCAATCTGGCTATAACTGAGATGGCTATCCCTGTAGTTTTGCAAGCACCAGCACAGCCACAAGCCTTGAAATAGCGTGTCTGTCATTTGCAGAATGAGGTCCCCAGAGGGTGAATTTAGTGATGCTACCCTGCATAGTGGGCTAGCATCACAAAATTCACCCTCTGGGGACCTCATTCTGCTTAAACCTCAGCAGAATGAGGTCCCCAGAGGGTGAATTTGGTGATGCTAGCCTGCTATGTGGGGTAGCATCACTAAATTCACCCTCTGGGGACCTCATTCTGCAAATGACAGACACAATATTTCAAGGCTTGGCAGCCATTATTAAAATATTTTAAAATAAATATGTTCTTGAATGTATCATACAGACTGGCTTTTTCTCAAATCACTTGTTTTAGCACAATATAAATGACAACTTTACAAAAAATAATGGTACTTTTTCTTAACAGCATTATTTTGTCCTGCCAGCATCATAGCATCGAGTGGAGCCAACAATATCATAGCAATCATGGATCACTAGGGCATGGCAACTTGTATTTTGGGCTAGTAAACTCACATACCAAATTTCATTCCATTCAGTTCAGATTTACTAAAGTTATCATCTGGAAACGAAAATTAAGTGCAAATTAATTCAAACAAAAAGAGCCGTAACGCTGGTGCAAATTAGTCGGTGGAACCCCGAATTCGAACTTGACATATTTCTTTGCTAGTCAAGTTAGAAGCCCACATACCAAATTTCATTCCATTCAGTTGAGACTATCTAAAGTTTATATCATCCATTTTTTTTTTAAACGGGCATATAAAAAGTTAAATTTTGTACAATAACCATGCAACATGCAACTACGGCATATTATGACTGAAATGGTCGTTATCCCATATTTTTTTTGGGTACTAATATACCCAGGTTCTCAAAACTGGTATCTAGTTACCTAAGTTAACTGAAACTGGTAAATTTTACTTTGCTAGGTTGAGCAAATCTCATCTGGTTCGAAGGCTGTTGTTTGGCTCAATCAATTTGAGATAATGGTTGGCATACATGTATATTGTAACAAGGCAAATCACATTCTCAGACTTATCAAAAGAAATCTTCATGGCTGTTACAAAGACATAAGAGAGAAAGCCTACATTGGACTAGTTCTTCCTATAATTGAATATGCCTCCTCTGCGTGGGATCCTTATTACAACAACATTTTGATCAAATTCAGCATAGAGCAGCACGATTCTGTTTTAGAAATTTCTACTATACATATGAACCTAGTTCAATGACTGCAATTCTAAAAAATTGAATTGGAAAAGTCTCAGCCAACGAAGAAAAGAAAACAAGATTATTCTCTTCCAAAAAGGTCTCATTAAAGTATCATCTAAAAAAAACCACCCGCTTAAGTCGTCACACAAACCCCATTGTCGAGAAATCAATTTTGGCTACAAATTTAGTTTCGTTCCAAATGTTGTGCGATTGTGGAATAAACTTGCAACTGAGACAGCACTACCTGCACTTAATCCAGAATCTGTTGATAACTTTTCCATGGCTATCAGAAACCCGAACAATGCTAAACTAAATTTTAATAATTAATTATCGGAAGCTTGATGCCTGTGTGGTGCGATAATGTTTTTCAATGCAGCACTGTAACTAATCAAGATCAAGATTGTATTTATTTAATTTTACTATTGATTCTGATGATTGGCACCAATAAACCACACCAACACGACGAAATTTGCCAACTTGGTAAAAATAATTCAGTGAATATGGGTAACAAAATACCAGTTTTGAGAACCTGGGTAACTTATTACCCAAAACCATGGGATATGTACTCGCTGCAACAAGCCTGAGTTTAGTGTGCCTGTCATTTGCAGAATGAGGTCCCCAGAGGGTGAATTTAATGATGCTAGCCCACATAGCGGGCTAGCATAGCATCATTAAATTCACCCTCTGGGGACCTCATTCTGCTCAGGCCTCAACTTCTCTGGAAAGTTTCTTTATTAACAATTTCTATAGAAACTTCTTCACATGGATTCTATCTCTTTTTTAGTTTAGTTTATCTATATCCCCAAATTGGCAGACAACACATTGCATAATCGAGGTTCCGAATGGGTGTAAATCACAATGTTCACCATTTGGAAACTTCAATCTGAGTCTAATTGTCTCCAATAGCAGATGCCTCTGGGGACCTCACTCTGCAAATGACAGGCACACTAAACTCAGGCTTGCTTATTACCCAAAACCATGGGATATTAACCAAATCAGCCAAAATACCCACCCATTCAAGCCTGGATATAGTGTGTCTCACATTTGCAAAATGAGGTCACCATAGGGTGAATTTAGTGATTCTAACCCACATAGTGGGCTAGCATCACCAAATTCTCCCTGTGGGAACCTCATTCTGCTTGGGCCTCAACTGCCATGGGAGACCTAGGATCAGATCGAAGTTCCGAAGTTGAAGTTGGTGATGTTCACCCATTAGTCAGCTTGATTATACATTTTAACTACTGCAAATTAGCCGATCTAGAAACTGAACAGAAAGGAAAAAGTAACTAAATACTATGTTATTTCGAGATTATAGATACTTCCCAGAAGATGAGGCATAAGCAGAATGAGGTCCCCAGTATGGGAGGCCAAATTCACATTTTATAAATGATTGCACTTCAGCACAATACAATACAATCAGTGCAATTAATTGTACTTCAGCTAGAGCACAATTGAAATTTAATTGTATTTCAGTGCAATTCATTCAAACGCAATTATTACATTCATGAGGGTAACCCCCTGAAATTGAATGGATATTCTACCAGTTTGCATTCAGACTAGTTCCACTCAAATCTTCAAATAATATTGTGAATTTCACCATTCTATGGCACAGGGGTGCTATGTGCTTTTTTCAATTGCGCTGAAGTCTGCATGTATAATGTGCAACTGTATTTTCATTTCAGACAAGCTATCAATTCCAATTGGTGTCACTGTCAGTGCTTTACTTGACGCAGTACATGTGTTCCTGAGCAAATCTCAGAATCCACCACGGCTCAGGGAGGTTCGGTTGGTATCCATTAACGATGCACACGTGCTCGAAGCCATTAGCACTATGGATTGTTTTGGTGAAATGAAATTCAATGACTATCTAGCCATGACCCTTGAGAAATATGATGATGCATTGTTAGCAGACATTTTTCCGAAGATCAAACCAGATGGATCACGTGATCAGGCTGATACGGAGACTGTGTATGTCAAGTTATTAAGAACACACAACAAGAGCCGATAATGGTTCTGAAGTTATCAAAATATGCAACAACACCCGATAATGGTTCAGAAGTTATCAAAAATACAAAGCACCCGATAATGGTTCAGAGCTGAAGCTATCAAGAATATGCAACAACACCTGATAATGGTCAGACGTTATAAAAAATACACAACAACACTGGATACATGTTGTGGTTCAGAGCAGACGTTTAATATCAAATATAGGGTCGTAACGATTTATCGCGATTTCCGATTCTCGATTTGAATCACGATCCGTTTCCTTGCCGATTCGATTCCGTATGTTTAAATTATCGCAACCTAGAATTTTTTTCTAAAATGATTCGACAACACTCGTTGAATATGTTTCTTATCAAATTCAGATGTGAAATAAATATTGTGAACTATAAGTTTTATTGATTACACAAGTATTTCTAAATTGAACAGTTTAAATATCATGATACTAAGATAATATGCTGTGTAAAACTCCACTGACCCGCTGTCAGTCTGTATTACTGAAAAAACTTGGAAGCAGCCAATGTCATGCATGTCCAGAGTAGCTGCATCGCGATGTGCATCGAATTGTCAGGCAGAAATCGTGATTCGAATCTAATTGTGAAGTTGTGAATCGTTACAGCCCTAATCAAAAATACACACAACATCAGACAGTGGTTTTGAGCAGATGCTAATGTTACTGCCCTATCAAGTGGTCCTGCTAATTTGCTAAGAAATCTAATGTACAGTAATGCTCTAATTAATCGACTCCTTAAACACAGCAGAATTATGGGTAACTTTTCAGGATTTAGTCGGAAATATGGCTTGTTGCCATTCATCGGAAAGCTCTCCCCGAGAGCTTTCCGATGAATGGCAACAAGCCATATTTCCGACTAAATCCTGAAAAGTTACCCATAATTCTGCTGTGTTTAAGGAGTCGATTAATTAGGGCATTACTGTACTGTTATTTTTCCTAAAGTTTTCATTTTTGCAGTGTTTGGCTAATCCGAGCTATTTGAGTAAAAGCCAGTGTCTGTATGAAGAACATTCAAAAACATATTTAGTGAGATATATTTTTATGGTGGAGCTAATGTCTGCAAAATGACAGGGATAGCCATCGCAGCTATGGCCAGTTTGCAACAACAAACGCAGCCATTATTAAAGTGATGTGAAACACTCCGGTATGTTGATCAAATATAAATGGAGAATAATCTTAAAGTGATGTGAAACACTCCGGTATGTTGATCAAATATAAATGGAGAATAATCTTAAAGTGATGTGAAACACTCCGGTATGTTGATCAAATAGAAATGGAGAATAATCTTAAAGTGATGTGAAACACTCCGGTGTAACAGGATATCTTCCCCCCTGGATATCTTCCCCCCCACCCTGGATATCTCCCCCCCCCCCCCCCCATGTACGACTAAAAAATAATTTAACTCATTTGATATCGTTTGGTTCTGAAATGGCCAGAAAAATGTTTTTTGAGATTAAAAAAAAATGTTTTGTTTTTTTTTTTATTTAAAAAAAAAAACTGACAAAATTATTGTTTTCACGAATTTGATTGTCTTTTTTTTTTCTTTCAAATGTCCAGGCTTGGATATTCCACCACCCCCCCCCCCCCCCACCCAGCACCTACATGACATAAAAAATCATCTTATGGTTTTATCGCTTATTTTGCTTTATATATTCATGAGTCAGGGTTTGGGGTGGGGGGAAGATGTCCAGGTCAGGATATCTCCCCCCCCCACCCAGCACCTACTTGACAAAAAAATAATCTTATGGTTTTATTGCTCGTTTTGTTTTATATAGTCATGAAACAGCGAGAAATTAACTTCTTCTGAGAACAAGTTGTTTGAGTCAGGGTTTGGGTGGGGGGGGGGGGGGGAAATGTCCAGGTCAGGATATCTTCCCCCCCACCCAGCACCTTGTCATGTAGGTGCTGGGTGGGGGGGGGAGATATCCTGACCTGGACATCTCCCCCCCCCCAAACCCTGACTCAAAAAACTTTTTCTCAGAAGAAGTTAATTTCTCGCTGTTTCATGAATATATAAAGCAAAACAAGCAATAAATCCATACAATGATTTATTTGTCATGTAGGTGCTAGGTGGGGGTGGGGATATCCTGACCTGGACATCTCCCCCCCCCCCCCACCCCAAACCCTGACTCAAACAACTTTCTCTTGGAGAAGCTAATTTCTCGCTGTTTCATTACTATATAAAGCAAAATAAGCGATAAAACCATAAGATGATTTTTTTGTCATGTAGGTGCGGGTGGGGGGGGGGGGGGGTGGAATATCCAAGCCTGGACGTTTGAAAGAAAAGAACAAATTTGAATTAAAAAAAAACATTTTTCTGGTCATTTCATGAACAGACAATCAAATTCGTGAAAAAACTAATTTTGTCACTTTTTTTTTTTTAAATAAAAAAAAAATTAATATATTTTTTTTTTTAATCTCCAAAAACATTTTTCTGGCCATTTCGGAACCAAACGATATCATATGAGTGAAATTATTTTTTAGTCGTACATGGGGGGGAAGATATCCAGGGTGGGGGGAAGATATCCTAGGACATCTTCCCCCCCGGGGGGGGAGATATCCTAGGATATCTTCCCCCGCGGGGGAAGATATCCTGGGGGGGGGAAGATGACGTGTTACACCGGTATGTTGATCAAATAGAAATGGAGAATAATCTTGTTAAAAGTAGTAATTTTTACAAATAATATATCCAAATTGATAACACGCACCGTCATTCTTATATGTGAATTAAATGCAGCGACTTTCGATGGCGAAATAATTTTCGTTAGTTTATTGCCGATAGATGCGTCCCAAATCGAGTAGTAAATATTTACAATTGAGCGTAGTTCTGACGATGTTTTCGGCAATGTTAGTAGAATGTTACATTCCTCCAGTTGTGATAGCGCCTGAATTCTAACTTATTAGTATCACGCACCCAAGAAAGTACATAACATGTCTTTAAAATATTTTGTAATATACATGTTTTTGAATGTTTTCTAAACACAGCTGATTTTCCTCAATTGTTCAGATCATCTGCCAAACAATGCGAAAATGACAACTTTAAAATAATTATACTTTTTCTTAACAGCATATTTGCCCTACCAGCATCAAAACAATTCAGCAGGAACAACCAGCATCATAACAAATTAGCAGGACCAGTTAACCAGGGGTGGTTACATGAGGGACTTATACCATTCACAGACGTAGTCAGGGTTTCAGGCTAATGTTTACAAAACTTAACTTTTTATTTGGATGCTAGTGTGTAACTCTTTCATGATGGGAGCTGCACTGGTGCAGCATTAAATACCCTGTGCCAGTGCATTCTCTTATATATGCGAATCTCACGTGGGGAGCCTCGCATATATAAGAGAATCCACTGGCTTACAAGATCAAGGTAAATATTGTTAGGCCAATGCATTCTCATATACATGCGAGGCAACCTATGGGCGACTCGCATATATAAGAGAATGCATTGACACAGGTTTTCGCAAAAATTCAGGAAGCACCAGTCATGAAAGGGTGAAAATAACATGTTTGAAACCTAATAAGTAAGACACACTTTTCATATTTAATTTTTAGGACACCAAAAATTATTTTTATCAATTTTTCAATAACAAAATTGTATTCTTTGGTATTTAACCCTTCAATGACTGGAGCTTCCTGAAATTTTGTGAAAAGCCTGTGTCAATGCATTCTCTTATATATGCGAGTCTCCCATATGGCACCTCAAATATATAAGAGAATACATTGGCCTAACAATATTTACCTTGTAAGCCAGTGCATTCTCTTATATATGTGAGGCTCCTTATGGGAGACTCCCATATATAAGAGAATGTACTGGCACACAATCTTTAATGCTGCACCAGCGCAGCTCCTGTCATTAAAGGGTTAATATATAGGCCTAGTCATATTTGGTTTTCAACATTTTGAATAAAGCATTTAACCCTTTCAGTGCCAAGTCCGATTTTTTATCAACCCATATTTCCTTGATAATTTTTCAAATTTATTGATTATAATAATGTGATACATTGATGGAAAGAGCTCTAAGATTATCAAGGAAATATGGGTTGATACAAAAATCGGACTTGGCACTGAAAGGGTTAATGATGTTAAATTAGATGTTTTATGTTATTGTTGTTGTAACTGAAGATTTTGAACCCTGAATACATCTTTGATATTTAAGCTGTATATTATTGTAAATATATTAATAAATGAGTAAAAAAGGTGTTATTTGGATTTTGAATTAGCTAGCATGGCAAGAAAGCCTGAGTGTTATGTGCCTGTCATATGCAGAATGAGGTCCCCAGAGGGTGAATTTAGTGACGCTATCCTGCATAGCGGGCTAGCATCACTAAATTTACCATCTGGGACCTCATTCTGCTAGCCCTCATCTTTTGTGGAAAATTTCGTTATTATAAAATTTCTATAGAAACTTCTTCACATAGATTCTATTTCTTTTTTAGTTTCTCTATATCCCCAAATTGGCAGACGACACATTGCATAATCGAGGTTCACAATGGATGAATGGGAAATATTTGTTTTCGCTGTAAATATTGTAATATATACAGTCGACGCAATTATCTGTATTTTGGGCACGACTGTATTTTAGGTCAGTTTGGACTCGCGAATTATCAAAGTAAAATCATTCTGCACAGAAGAAGAACCGTAATTCTATTATGATGACATGTTATGTTTGAATGTGATAGATACAACTGGTATGCAAATTAACATGCTATCTTTTCTTACAAGGAATTGTATTACGTGGGGTTTATAAGCATTATGCATATGTCTGTATTGTGTGCGGGCGTTAGAAGTGAAACATTTCTCGAATAGATGTCTCAGTGGGAGTTCGTTGTGCATAAATTTGGAGACATGACCATTCTAGATTACGACTTCTGGTAAAAATCATAGTATAAAGCAGTATAATGTGCCCTTTCGAAGAAATAGATGGTCAAGGTAGAACAAAGGAGCTGGGTTTTAAGTTAAAATAATGCGCAAGGATACCAAATGACGCACAAATTGATGCCACGACGCATTGCTGAGAGTAGGATAACATCTTGAGAGTAGGATAACACATTCGGTCTTCTTGGAGAGGGGAAATGATTTACATATTGACTGAAAAAGTTGACGAAAATATAATAAATAAGTTTATCTCAATTTAATAAAACAAATGTGTAAAACCAGCATTATCAAGAACAATGTAAATAAATACAGTAATGCCCTAAATAATTGACTCCTTAACCACAGCAGAATTATGGGTAACTTTTGAGGATTTAGTTGGAAATATGGCTTGTTGCCATTCATTTAGGGCATTACTGTTTTTATTTTCATTATCAATTATCCTCCAATAACAAGATGCTATGTGTTGAAACCAGAGTTATTAAAGTGATGTGAAACACTCCGGTAGGGTGGTCAAATAGAAATGAAGAATAAACTAAAATCAAAGTAGTGTATTTTTAGGAATATTAATCCAAATTTAAAACACACATACCGTAATTCTGATATATTAATTAAATGCAATGACTCGATGGCAAAATCATTTATGTTTGTTTATTGCAAATAGTTGCATCCCGAATCCAGATGTAAATATTTAGAATTCAGCGCAGTTCAGATGTTGTTTTCTATGGAGTGGTATGGTCGATTTCTTTGACAGTTTCGGTGATGTTAGTAGAATGCTACATTCCCCATGTTGGCATAGCGCCTGAGTACTAACTTATCAGTTTCATGCACCCGAACAAGACCATAATATGTCTTTAAATAACAACTGTTAATCTTATATTGCCATATCTTCAATGATCATTAGTACTTTCAAATAAAATGATTGAATCACGAACATGAAAATGTGAAAGCATTGAAAAATATTCAGCAGAGCACATATTTTTAGCTAGATAGATTAGTCACAATTGTCATTCAGTGTTTGTTCATAGGACTGTAACAGTTGATGTTAACCCTTTACCCAACAGAATGGCCCTGTGCCAATGCATTCTCTTATATATGCGAGTCGACCATAGGTCGCCTCGCATATATAAGAGAATGCATTGGCTTAACACATATTAAAAATGATAAAATTGTCAAAGAATGTTGAAAAATATTATAAAAATTGTTAAAAAATGTAAGAAACAATTATAAAATTGTTAAAGAATGTAAGAAAATATGGTAAAAAGTGTTAGGCCAATGCATTCTCTTATATATGCGAGGCGACCTATGGTCGACTCGCATATATAAGAGAATGCATTGGCACAGGGCATAACTGTAACCATCACAATGTGGTCAATGAACCGGTTCCAATGATATCCATATTTGTATGGTGTTATTGAGACAGACCGAAGATATTTTAGGCTGTTGAAGCTTTATTTTGGCGTTTTTGGCCGTTTTGTTGGGTAAAGGGTTAACCCTCCATTGACTGGACCTTCCTGAAAGTTTGAGTAAACCCTGTGCCAATGCGTTCTGATATATATATACTAGTCTCCCATAGGAAGCCTCACATATATAAGAGAAAACATTGGCCTAACAATATTTACATTGACCTTGTAAGCCAGTGCATTCTCTTATATACGCGAAGCTCCCTATGGGATACTTGAAAATATAAGAGAATACACTGACACATGATTTTTGATGCTGCACCAGTCGCAGTGCATTCTGTTGAGGCTCCCAATGGAAGACTCGCATATATAAGGGAATGCACAGGCACATGATTTTTAATGCTGCACCAGCGTATATCCCGCCATGAAAAGGTTAACATAACAAAGGTTTCAACATGCAAAATCTCGTTATTGGACAACTATTCATGATGAAAATAAGAACAAAAACTCTATTTTTCCACAATCTGTTTATATCGCAGTTTTTTATTAATATTTTATAATATTTTCTCATCTACTCACTGTGAATGCCTTTAGTCTCTTTAATCCTTCCATGACTGAAGCTTTCTGAAATATTACAGAAACCCTGTGCCAATACATTCTCTTATATATGCCAGTCTTCCGCCTTGCATGATATATAAGAGAATGCTTTGGCCTAACATTTTTACCTTGACCTTATAAGCCAGTGCATTCTCTTATATATGCGAGGCTCCCATATGGAGACTGTCATATATAAGAGAATGCACTGGCACAGGGTCTTTAATGCTGCAACAGTGCAGCTCTCATCATGAAAGGGTTAATATTCATAAAGAATAAAATAAGTAAGGTCTTGATCAAAATTAATTGGTTGGCGTTTTATGCTATAAAATATGCTCAACTGAGCTAATTAGTCTGGTTGTTGACCTTAATAGCTGAACATCCCCAAGCCTTGAAATAGGGTGTCTGTCATTTGCAGAATGAGGTCCCCAGAGGGTGAATTTAGTGATGCTAACCCGCCTAGCGGGCTAGATCACCAAATTCACCCTCTGGGGACCTCATTCTGCTTACACCTCAGCAGAATGAGGTTCCCAGAGGGTGAATTTGGTGATGCTAGCCCGCTATGCGGGGTAGCATCACTAAATTCACCCTCTGGGGACCTCATTCTGCAAATGACAGACACCCTATTTCAAGGCTTGAACATCCTACACATTAATTAATGGGAATCAAGTAACCACTCATAAATGAGGATTCAGTAGTCAGAGGGTTAAATAGTCAATGGTTGGTTTTGACCAAATATATATATAACTTTAAAGTGTCTGAACATACACATGTATACTCTAACGAAGCTAATCAGGTATAATAATTAACTTAATTATTAATAAAGTTATTTATTGCAACTCAACAAATGTTTCCAAAAAATGGCAAAATAAGCTGAAGCATATACCATTTCAAACTCATTTTTGAAACTGAAATTCCAAGACTTTTCCAGGACTTTTCACTGGGTCGGTAGTGCGCATGTGCTAAACTTAGAAATTAGAAATAAGACCAGCAATAATGATGAAATGGACATGGACTACACGTATCATAATTTACAATATCGATGATATCATTTAGTCGGAAATATGGCTTGTTGCCATTCATCGGAAAGCTCTCACTGAGAGCTTTCCGATGAATGGTAATAAGCCATATTTCCGACTAAATCCTGAAAAGTTACCCATAATTCTACTGTGGTTATGGAGTCGATTAATTAGGGCATTACTGTAGATTGTATGGAATTATCATCCTCAGCAAGCCTGAGTTTAGTGTGCCTGTCATTTGCAGAATGAGGTCCCCAGAGGGTGAATTTAGTGACGCTATCCCGTATAGCGGGCTTGTGTCATCAAATTCACCTTCTGGGGACCTACTTAGACCTCAACTGCTATGTGAGACCTAGGATCAGATTGAAGTTCCCCAGTTGAAGTTGATGATGTGCACCCATTGGGCACCTCGATAATGCATGTTATAATCTGCGAACTAGGGGATATATATAAAATGAACAGAAGGGAAAAATTAACTAAAAACAATGTTAATTTTAGACTATAAATACTTCCCAGAAGATGAGGCCTAAGCAGAATGAGGTCTCCAGAGGGTGAATTTAGTACTAAATTCACCCTCTGGTGACCTCATTCTGCAAATGACAGGCACATTTAACTCAGACTTGATCCTCAGGGGCAGGCAGGAAGAACATATTATTTTCCATGACTTTTTTACGATTTAAGAACAAAATCCCAATTTTCCATGACTTCCAGGACCTGTATGAACCCTGATATACTGAAAAATAACAAAATAAATAATCAAACAAACATAATGAAATACAAATGAAACAAAGTTTGTATATAACCTGCTGAAAGTACCATGAGCTACATGTAATGGCTAGACTACAGTGTCTGTTGTCTGCTTTTATTACATTGACACCCCTCCAAATGTTCCAATGAATAATTTTATAACTGAATGGGAGAATCCATTCAGTATAGAAAGAGTTATAGGTGTTGTTCTGTTTTCAGTGGCAGAGCCTGGTCAAAATTAGCAACTGACATATGATGTTCACTGAAAATAAGTTCCAAATGGTCAATAATAATAGGTAGTTTGTTGAACTTATTATCTGAACATTTCCTAAGGGATAACTGCTCGTCAATGAATATTTAACATAGAAAGGTTAATTTTCTCCAACAGGGACCCGGTTAGATAATCTGTTCCAGTTTGTACAATTTTGTATCTAAATTCAAGATCCTGGAACTTTTCAACTAGTTAAAAACAAGGATTCGGAAAATAAAGTCTTCTGGTAACTTGCTGTAAGTATACTGTCCGGTTTTTACACTGCCAACATCTACCAGTGTGCCATGTTTTTTAAAGTAGTCATATGAAATAACAGGCCTCATTCCCCCACCCCCTAGCGGAAACCATGAAATACCAGATATACCAATATATACTATACCAGTGACAAGGTTCACAAGTCCAATTTGGGAAAAAACACACCATCTATCATATTCCTCCTAGATTCTCAAAATCTTTCTTATCTGTCACAATATATTTCATTAGGTCTTATTGGCCATGAAATTTCCTTTCTTTTGATGTATAATTCGATGGTATCAAACGAAGGGAAGTCGAGATATCGTATCGAAAAACTAGCAAAACCTACCGACGAAAAGCGGTCGTCAGTTTCCCTGTCCGGTAAGTAGTGATTGTACACGTATACCAATTTAGTTATTATGATCACAATTGCCGAACTTGCGAATTCCCTGTGCAATATGTCGACTTCACTTAAAAACACTTTGTCATGTTATATCTGAAACAAAAGAAAATTTTATGCCCTATAACATACACTGGGGAATATTTTGGCTGAGTTGACAATTTTTTAGAATTATTGAATATATTAGGTGGACAGGGAGACTGACGACCCATTTTACTCCCAAATTTCCAGTAGATATTGCAAGTTTTCGGTACGATGTCTCGACTTCCCTTCGTTTGATAGTATGGAATTATACATCAAAAGAAAGGAAATTTCATGGCCAATAAGATACACTGAAATATATTGTGACTGACTTGAATGATATTGAGAATCTATGAGCAATATGATAGATGGCGTGTTTTTCCCAAATTTATACCTGTGAACCTTTTCACTGGTATAGTATATATTGGTATATCTCCTATTTTTTTCTCCAGAGGACTGTGACAAGAACCCTGGGCGGCACTTCGTCCACAAGAAACCTGATTAAAATTGACATATCATCCGGGTTCTTGTGTTCTTCTGTGCTCTTGCAACATGATCCAAGCTTCTTATAGTCAAGATCCTGGTTTCTTTGGGTACCATTCACACAGTATGTAAATGATATTATAAGCTGTAAAACTGGGAATTGATATATACATGTAAGTTGAAGATCTCTCTGCTGTCGCCCAGAATCAAAGCAAACTGGACTGAAACGTTCATTGAAGAAAATTGTTGATTTGCCATGAAGGTTGCTCATGAACACCCTGGGCGAATGACACACAAAGACATCTGGACCATAGGGCCCTGCAAATCGATTCGATTCTATGTGATTCGGAATTTTTCATCTGATTCAATTCGATTCGAAATCGGCTGTTCTGATAATCATTGGCACCAGTTGCATTCTCATTACTTCAATGGACCACATAAATTTTTCGCAAACATATATTATGATACCAATGCATATAAATAACATTGCTGTCAACTGAGCTATACTATAGACCACCGAATCATTGTAACACTTATTCAACTGTTCAAGCAAAATTTCATATATATGTCAATCTTGTGAATGCGATTGCTTTCTGGCTTCAATATTGCTTCTGATACTGTTTCATTATTGTATAAAGAGATGCAGCCACAAAAAAATGCACACTTAGACAACTGACTTAGATGGTTAGAAATGCATTTGATGCACTTATATATATATTTACATAACATTTACACTGACGATCATTTATCGTCGTTACAAAGTGAGCAAAGTGATATTGGTACGGCCTCTGGGTCATGTTTAGTCTTCATCTTTACTGTTATGCTGGTTACTGTTACTGGTGCAATGATTCGATTCAAGATTCGATGCTATTCTGAATCATTTGGCTGCTTCCATTCGAGATTCGGTTCAAAATGAAAATGCCTGATTCGCAGGGCCCTACTGGATCATGTCTACATGAAACTTCGATCATGTCAACAAGAAGCCTGGAAGAACACAAGAACTATGGGTGTTGTTCGCCCAGTGTGATGCAAGGAACATAGAATCTATGCTACTTCATAATGAAAATTCCTTACCCTTCAAGGATTGTACCAACAGAACATAGATGTTCATCATTGCGATATTTAAATTGAAGTGCATCAATGTCACAATTCAAGAATCAACAGACCTTAACCCTTTCCATGCTAAATGGATTCTCCCATTCAGCTATAAAAGTATACATTGAAATGATTTGTTATTCGTCTAGAGGGATGTTCAGGTAATAAAAGCAGACAACAGACAGAAAAACCGAATATACAAGAGCCGAATGATTCATATTCATTGGTGGGAAATGTTCAGATAATAAGTTCAACAAAAGACCTACCAGTATGGTTGTTTGTTGAACATCTTATCTGAGCAGTACAAAGGGAACTACTCATAACTCGTCAATGAGTACAGTAATGCTCTAAGTAATCGACTTCTTAACCACAGCAGAATTATGGGTAACTTTTCAGGATTTAGTCGGAAATATGGCTTGTTGCCATTCATCGGAAATCTTTTCAGAGCTTTCCGATGAATGGCAACAAGCCATATTTCCGACTAAATCCTGAAAAGTTACCCATAATTCTGCTGAGGTTAAGAAGTCGATTACTTAGAGCATTACTGTAGTTAGTATAGGAAAGGTTAACTCTTAATACCAGTCGCAGGAAAATATCATCCAATAGTGAGAGAGCTGAGTAAAAATTTAACAATTTCAACCAATTATTAAGTTTACAGTAAGGCATGAAACATGCAACCTTATAGTTCACATTATGTGCAATCGCTATTTGTATGAAACAAGTTGTGTGGGTGTTATTATGGCTGAAGGGGTCACTCTCACCAAAAAAGTGCTGAAGGGTACACAGGTTTTTAAAATGTGCTGAAGGGTACACAGGATTTTGAAATCTCGTTTCAAATGACATTTAGTATTCGTATCTGCCATGATTTCTGTTAGAGAATGATCGTTTGCGTTCCAATGAACATTAAAATGAACAGAAAACAAACTGCTAATGGGCATCAGACTTTCAGAAATACAATTTTATAAACGGTGTTAGTGCCGATCACAAACCCTGTGTACCCTTAAGCACTTTTTTTGGTGAGAGTAACCCCTTCAGCGTTATTATGAGCTTATTGACATATTATAGTTCAGTTTCCATTGGAGGAACTTTCCCTCCACAAAAATAGAAAGTTATAATTACTGTCTGCCAATTCTCAAAGTGTGAACTTGACATTCTTCAATCTAATCTTTCTCCAATATCTATTGCCTGCAATCAGGGTCAACGTCACTACTGTTTCATCACACTATCCCAGAATTCAACATTTCTTCACTGCGAATTGTCCCGCCTCTCAAGAACGATGTCCGTCAGATTTTCTATGCCAGAGTCTGTGATCTGGGTAAGCATAAGTATGGCATAATAAATGCTCGCTTCATTCTTGTCGACCAAACGTACTTCCTTTATGTGTTGAGCATCCTCGAATGAGAACTTAAACATAATGACAGCATCGATGAAAGCCTGGAATGACTCATCCAGCGTGAATCCGGTGGAACCTAAGAAAGGAGATTCGAAAGCAAATGAGGCTGAGCTACTCATATCACAGTGGGGAATCACGTGGTTTCGAGTTGATGAGTATCACACATTCAAAATAGATGAGGCAATCGCAAACATGACCAGAAACAAGGAAAAAGGTAATAAACTAGGATAATCACATATTCTGCCTGACCGAAGTTGTCAGTCGAAGGATTCTCATAGATGTATGGACTGGTGTATTCCACGAACATCCGACTGGCAACTTTGGTCAGATTGTTATAGAAAACTACTGAGTATTTCCAAACAAATAAGGTATCAACTAATGTTTTAAAAATAAACTAGCATATGCTTGTAACAGTCAAAATGCTATGTTTCGTGTCAGTTCCTCATATATTATGTTTTTGTGTGTTTGCACTCGCCTCAGCCATTTTGAATGCGTGGAACTCACCAACCTCAAAACCACGTTATTCCCTACCATGCCCATGTATGGTTTGGTTTGTGGGGGTTCATTGTCATTCCAGCTGATAGGACATATGACAGGGGCCAGATTTACAGGTGGAGGAAAGACCGTGCAGGTGGTTAATTTCACAACAAAATCAATCCATATCATGCAGAAACCATTGCAGGGACCAACCAAGACAAGAAAACTCAAATATGGAGAAGCCACTTTTAAGCCAGACTTTAGTGTGCCTGTCATTTGCAGAATGAGGTCCAGAGGGTGAATTTAGTTATGCTATCCCACACAGTGGGCTAGCATCACTCAGTTCACCCTCTGGGAACCTCATTCTGCATGGACTCATCTGCTATGGGAGACATAGACTCAGATTGAAGTTCCCAAATGGTGTACACCCATTGTGAACCTTGATTAAGCAATGTGTCGTCTGCCAATTTGGGAATATAGTGATACTAAACTAAACAAGAGGTGTGCACTCGCATGCTAGCATACCCCCACCATGGCAAATTAAACCCGCATTATCCGTAAACCCAACAAAAAAGATTTTTAACTTTAAAGAAAAATTTGGATTAAAAATATATCTATATGGTGTCGCAAGAAGCTTGTACAGAAAAAGACGGACGGACCAAAAACTGTGGTAAAAATCAATGTTCCGAACCCATATTCAAAGAAATTTCCGGAAAATATCCTAACTTGATAGCATCCACACAAAAATAATCCCAAAATTTAAGTCGAAAATGAAGTGTAATGTTAGGAAAAACAGTCCGAGCCAAACCTGAGCCGCATCATGTAGAGAGGGTGTTGTGAGAAGCATGTATACCAAAAAAGATTGAAATCGGTTCATACTTGTTAAAGTTATTAAGTCGGACAGAATTTTCTAAGTCAAAATAAGTCGAAAAGTAAGGCGTAACTTAAAAAAAGAAAGTCGGACCGCACCGCAATTAGCATCATGCGAAGAGGCGGTCCTAAGGAGATTGCATACAAAAATTTATTGAAATCGGTTCATAGTTATGAGGTCGGACAGACGGACACACAGAGGGAGCAAGTGTGACGGACGGTATGACGGACGGATATGGACAGACGCAGTCAATCCAGTATACCCCCAATTTTATATGGGGGTATAAAATGAAATAGAATCTATCTGAAGAAGTTTCTATTGTAATTTGATAATAAAGAAACTTTCCAGAGAAGATGAGGCCTAAGCAGAATGAGGTCCCCAGAGGGTGGATTTAGTGATGCTAGCCCGCTATGCGGGATAGCATCACTAAATTCACCCTCTGGGGACCTCATTCTACAAATGACAGGCACACTAAACTCAGGCTTGGTCACCTCTCCCTATCAGATTATTAGGAAGAAATGGACTGTTATCAGGGAGAAGCCATAAAGGCTGCAGTTCAATTTACTCTCTAATATCACCTATCTGTGATCCAATTAGTATTATTAAAAACAAAAACCCAATTACAATACCATTATAATGAGTAAGAACACCATAATAATCAGAAAATACCCTTCAAATGTGCTGTTTTGAAAATGCATACTGGTATATGAGAGAGATGTCACTTCTCCCTGGGATTAAAACTGGGAGAAATGGCATATTTTAGGGAGAAGTTGTCACTCTCTAGGCTGATCCCTGAACCCCCACCACCCCCCCCCCCCCCAGAAGTGACTTACATTCAGGTATGCCCAGATACATGCAAGTCTGAGTTTAGTGTGCCTGTCATTTGCAGAATGAGGTCCCCAGAGGGTGAATTTAATGATGCTTTCCCACATAGCGGGCTAGCATTACTAAATTCGCCCTCTGGGGACCTCATTCTGCTTAGGCCTCTCTAGAAAGTTTCTTTATTATCAAATTTCTATAGAAACTTCTTCACATAGATTTTATTTCTTTTTTAGTTAATTTTCTCTATTGCCCAAATTGGCAGATGACACATTGCATAATCGAGGTTCCCAATGGGTGTACATCACAATATTCACCATTTGGGGACTTAAATCTGAGTCTATGTCTCCCATAGCCGATGAGGCAGAATGAGACCCCCAGAGGTTGAATTTCGTGATGCTAGTCCACCGTGCACGATAGTGTCACTAAATTCACTCTCTGGGGACCTTATTCTGCAAATGACAGGCACACTAAACTCAGTCTTGGTTACATGGTGGTAATCTCATAAGAGCATCCAATTTCCTGGTCTGAATGTCAAAACATTTTAGAAATATTTATGCCAGTCAATTGATCGTACATGATTCCTAGGAAGAGTCTGTATGACTAACAGGTTCCACCTCGTATGTAAAATAAGAATAATTTAAATGTATGACATCGAATTGAGAAGCCGTGGCAGCAAGATGTTCAAATTGTTTTGAAAAATGTCATTTGCAAAAGTATACCATTGCCGTAACATCGTTCCATTCCACACATGTGTGCAGACTGGCTTAAAAATATCAAATGCTGAGATACAGAATCTAGTAATTTTTCAACAACACGCTTGTAATAAATATTAGTACTCACACCCAAGAAGTGGGAACGTGATGCTCTCTATCCACAGCTTGCTGTTAGCATACAGCAAGGCCTTCAGATAACTCCGGTACAATGTCTTCTCTCTATCTGCCTCCTGTCGAAACCCCGATGGCTCATGAACATGTATCAGATGAGACACTCTGGTCCTAAGCTTCCCACCAGATGGCGTGTCTAACACCATATCAGCCTTAACTCCACCCTGTTTCCGCACCTCTTCTAGCACTCCTAATTTATCTTTATCGTCAAGTGCATCCATCAGAGACTGTGATGCCTTTGACTGCAGTATCTCCAATGTCGAGATCATGCCATTTACCAAGCCACCGGTATCCTGTTTGGCAATGTCGCCAGATTTTATTGTCACTGTAATACCATGGATATCAGTCGAATAAATTAAATTACCAGCATCAGAAACTTCCGAACCAGTTCTTATCCCGTGAGCTGATAAATTAGGGACTACTCCCGCCTTAACCTTCGTCCTGCCGAGATGTGGTACTTTTAAAACTTCGAAATCTAAGGCACTAGTATTGTTAGATTCGATCTTTGGCTTGGCATATTTGCTGACAACTTTTGTAGGTTTTTGAATGGTATTAAATGTTTTCTTTACAGATTTTTCACCTTCTGAATAAAGGTCAACTTGATGGAACTCACAATCTCTGACTTCAACGTCTCCATGCTCATTGGCTGCACTAAAATCTTCATAGTCGCTCTCTATTTTTTCAGGAAAATATTTGTTCTCACTGCTATCGCTATCGCAACCAGGATTATGGCAAGATTCATCATCCTGATCCATATTATCATAGGTTTCCATGTTATCTTCCTTGAAAACATTCTGAGAGCTCTTGCTGATATCAAACACAGTACTGTGAGCAGACACTTCATGTTGATGAATATTAATTTTGGAAATATTCTTATGGTCCCCATTGATGAAAGGCATCTCACCATCTTTAAAGCCAGAAGCAATCTCTGGTTCCACATCACGGCTCATAGGATATTTGACAGCCTTAGCTCCACTTTCGCCCACATGAAATTGTGTCTTCAATGCTTGCTTTTCTTCCGGAAGAAATTCATCATAACGATTACTGTTCTTTAAGTCTCTCTGATACTTATCTTGGTTCGCTGTGATCTGTGACCTATGAAACAGCACCTCTTCCTTGTTGACACCATCATAGAGACTGTTATTAGAATATTCCTTAGAAACAAGATTTTCTCTGTTAGTATCAGACAGATCAGACACCACACATGTGCTCTCATGTTGTGGCTCATTGTATCCGGAAAAGATTTTCGTCATGCTAGTCATTTCATTACAGCTAGAATCCATGCTCTTAACCAGACTGGACAATAAGTCTATGTCGCTATGGCAACCATGTTCAGTGCTGTAAGACAATTCTTCATCTTCTCTTCGATTAGAATCCTCATACCTTGTGCTGATTGGAGGTGAAGATATTTCTTTTCTATCATAATTCTTATCATCATTTGTTTTCATGTCTTCACAAGAATCCAGACATTGGTTTGTGTTGACGTCTTTAAGCAGCAATGATGTCTCAACATCTCCAAACGCTTGCCCAATTTTTCTGTCATCAGAATTCTTCGTAACCTCTTCAGAGTTATTCCCTCTAAAAGTAGTATCTGCCTCTGATTCAGTATGAAGAAACGCAGTTGTCATACATTTTTTACCTTCAGGTCTGTTCTTTGCTTCAAATTCCTGAAATGCATTGGTCGGAGAAGGAAAACTGGCATCACGCCCAGCTGAACAAGGAATTTGAAGAGATGGTGACAAGTCTTCTTTGTGGATCGAGAACTGACGGAGACTGAAGTAGGATTCTTCATCGCTTTGCCTTGCATTAGATAAGATGTCCTGTTGCTGTGTCAAGAGTCTACCCAAATCAATCGGAGCATCATGCAGAAGGCTCACATCAGTTTCCTCAACAATTTTATTTTCTTCTTTTGTCATCTTCTTTTGAGACCCATTCTCAGCAAAGTGATCCTCCATAAAATTGTCACTAAATTTCTCTTGATCTGCTAGAGCGTCAATCAATTTATCATATTTATTATCTCTTGCTTCTTTTGCCTTTTTGTAGTCGAATACTTCCGTTGCAATTTCTTCAATCTGGCTCACGGGGTTCACTTTTACAAACTCTCTTGAATCATAAATTTCCTTCGATCGTGCACCAGAAAAATCGGAAAGGCTGAATTTATTATCATCTTCTGAGGGTGTTTGAAGAGTCGCTTCAGCATCACCACTGACAATCGAAAAGTCGATCAGGCTTAAATCGTTTTCAATATTCATTTGGTTGACACCCTGTGCCACACTGTCAATGCCATCAAGCTTATTGTTTGCTCTCCCATCCCAAATATCATCCTTTAATTCTTTTGTCTGAAAAATATCCTCTTTCTGAATATCGCTGTGATTTTCACAATTGTTCAGTGCATCATGGTTAATCTCTGCTTTGGCACTGATCACCGATTTACCATCATTAATGAATAGCGGAATCTTCTCATCAGTTGCACTGTTATCTCCAAAATCAGCATCAATAACCTTCCTTTTATCTGCATCATCTGATTTGAAGTTTATATCAAAACTATCCAAATCATATTTCTTCTTGCACTTCTTGTAGGCAAATGACTCTGTATTTGATTTTTCCCAAAATTGTACGATATTTGTAACTTTTTTATCAGTCTTAAAATTTTCGTCCTCGGAACTCGGTTCGCTCATCTCATCTGAATCATCATCCGATTTAAGCATGTCCAAAGTTTTCTGCAGTTTCGCACTCAAAACAGGCTTCCTTTTTGTATCTGATCTTGAATGGTCAGAAGTTTGATCTGGCTTCGATTTAGATTTCCTTGAAATTTCACTTGGTTGCACTGGGTGATTCTCACCATCTGTATTTGGTAGTTTTAAATCTTGCATGACTGATGTCTGCAGTGACGATATTTTGATTTTCTTTGCCGACCTCTCACCTTGCTTAGAACTACATGTGTTTGATGAACTAAAATCTATCAAATCTCCCACTTTACTGCCATCATCCTGCTTGCCGGCTGTCAGTGTCTGTTCTGTTTTAGTACTCTTTAGATGAGTCTGATATTTTGAATCCACGGTTGCTGACCTTTTTGGATGCGCATCACTTTGCCCGTCAAATCTCATCCCTACTTTTTCTCTGTACTGATTGCTGATTTCTGCATTCCCAGAACTTTTTCCACCTTTATTTCTGATAGATTTTGATGTTTCTGCACATTGTATCCCATGCACCGTTCTCTGCGAACTCTCTGTATTCCTGTTTTCAGTATCACTATTTTTTGTTAATGTCGCTCTTGGTTTGGAAGCATTCCTTTTATTTCCAGCTTTGGTTCCTGCTGTATCACCAGCTTTGGTTCCCGCTGTATCACCAGTTTTGGTTCCCGCTGTATCACTGAGCTCTGCACTGTCATCCACACTATCTGCAAGAGATTCACTGAATCCATCAGTATACGATTATGTTTTCAGTATATGATTATGTTTTCAGTATATGAGTACGTTTTCAGTATATGAGTACGTTTTCAGTATACGATTATTTTTTCAGTATATATAATTATGTTTTCAGTATACAATTATGTTTTCAGTATATATGATTATGTTTTCAGTATACAATTATGTTTTCAGTATATATGATTATGTTTTCAGTATACTATTGGGTCTTCAGTATACGATGTTTTCAGCATACGATTATGTTTTCTGTCAGCAAATGAATTCTATGTTTTTATCTGACAATCTTAAATCCAATATTATTGGCTGTCCCATATAACAAGCCACATCTCCCCTTATGTGGTTCTAGCTAGCAATTCAATGAAAATTCAAACTATGAAAGAAGAAAATTATGGCTAGAATGTTGTCTAACACACTATTAATGTGACTCATTTTATTACTTATCTCATTATTCAACCATATTTCTAGTACAAATTCATAGATATATATCTCCACAATATAACAATAACATGATTTTTGAGGGCGTTATGGTTTATTAACGGCCCTCTGGAATGATTAATGATTTGCAAAATGATACAATCACATCAAGGATCCCCATCGTACATAAATTTGCGTTATACAGCTGCACGTTTTGACATTGCACCAGAGTAGTTCTGTGGAAATGGGTTGCATGGTCACAATATTACCATCTTGTCCGATTTACTTGCGCGTGCGCATTACAAACACGTGGTCAAATCGTGCATTATTGAGCAATTATGTAAAATTTAAGACTCGTGGCACCATTTGAACATGATGACCATACTCATGCCCTATAGGTGATGTCTAAAACGGGATGTAATGCCATTGAATGCACAGGGAAGTGGTGTCATTCTATCACTTGGGGTATATGCTTAGCAACCATTGATACCGTTAAATACAAATTAGGTTGAATCTTCTGACCTGATATATCTTCAATTTCACAATAGGGTATTGACTGCATAGAAAGTGCAGTTTCTTAGCGTGGAATTATACAACGCTATAAGCTATAATTGCATAATACTTTCAGTTCCAGGTAGTTGCATAGGAACCGTTACCAGGGAATGATCGTGTGGCAAAGTATACCAATCTAAAAAAAAATACACAGTCGCCCATGGGACCATACCTGTAAAGTTTCAGACCTGTAGCACCATTTGAACATAACCATCAACATGTGCATGCCAATGAATGTCTAAATTGGGGCATAATACAATTGAATACACAGGGCAATGGTGTCATTCGATCATTTGGGAAATTTGCTTAGCAACTGTTGCTACCCTTAAATACAAGTTAAGATCACACTTCTGGCCGATATAACTCAAATTTCACAATAGGATGTTGACTACATCAAACAACACCATTTCCATTGGGCTGAATTACGACTGTAAAAGCTATAATTGTATTTTACTTTCAATATCGGGTAGTAGCCTAGCAACCGTTACCAGGGAGTGACCATGTGGCAATGTAACCAGATCGTAAAATAATCAGTGGTCCATGGGGAACATACCTCTAAAGTTTCAGACATGTGACACCACTTGAACATAAACAGCACCATACATCTAAACACTGGCCACGATTTAAAAAAATACCACTGGGAGCCCAGGGTCAGGGTGACGATCGTTGTGGGAAGCCAGGGTTCAAAGGGTTAAATATGCGAGGCTCCCTATGGGAGACTTGCATATACAAGAGAATGCACTGGCACAGGATATATTATGCTGCACCAACGCAGCTCCCATCATGAAAGGGTTAATGGACTGATATTTCCTCTAGCAGCTATATGGGTACCATTCCCCCAACCCCTAGCATAAATCCAGTCTGTGGACATATTCACCTTTACAGTAATGCCCTAAATAATCAACTCATTAACCACAGCAGAATTGTGGATAATTTTTCAGGATTTAGTCGGAAATATGGCTTGTTGCCAATCATCGGAAAGCTCTCCTGAAAAATTACCAATAATTCTGCTGTGGTTAAGGAGTCGATTATTTGGGGCATTACTGTACCTTCGTCATTATTAGCACTGGTATCCTGAGCTGCATGCTGCAGCATGAACGCTTCCTCTAAGCTGTTCTGTTCCATAATTAGATTCTCGATGTAAGTTTTAACCCTCTCAACTTGGTACCATTGTCCCTTAATCACACATTTCTTGTTTGGTTTGAAGAGAATATATTCCAGACCAATAGCATCAAGGAATTTCTTGTGCCGATTTTCAGAAGACATCAAGATAGACGAAGATATGTCCAACGTTGCCCGAACTTTATCAAATATCTGTAAAGCAATAAAAAGTTTGTCATAGCAAATAAAAGTTCCTAAACATAAATCAAAGTTATTTCTCATATTGTAATTTCTACATTATGCGAGATCTTTTAATTTTGTGGAATTTTTAGAGTTTTTTATTTAATTATTTGTTTCTCAAGTAATCCCTCACTGATTTTTTTGAGCCTCATTGATATTTCTTATTGTAAGGAATTGTTGCTAATGAAATGGTTTAATTCATTTGTTTGAAACCTTTGACTTAAGACGAAATAATAAAAAAAAAAATGGTAAATTTGATCTGTATACCAAATTTGGTTCAATTCACTCGATTCAATCTAAAGTTATCATCTGGAAACCGCATATCAGGTAAAATCTAGAAACCGTATATCAGGAAAAATCTAAGTCGAAAAAGGGGCATAACTCAGTCAAAATCATGTGGATGAAACCCATATTCGAACTTGATCTGTATTTTGGGGTGGTAAACTAATATACCAAATTTGGTTCAGTTCACTTGATTCAATCTAAAGTTTTCATCCGGAATCTGCAAATCAGGTAAAATCTAAGTCGAAAAAGGGGCATAACTCAGTCAAAATTATGCAGACGAAACCCATATTCAAACTTGATCTGTATTTTGGTGTGGTAAACTAACATACCAAATTTGGTTCAGTTCACTCGATTCAATCTAAAGTTATCATCCGGAAACCAAAAGCTGACGGACGGACGGGACGGACAACCCATTTACATAATACGACCGTTTTTTCAAAAGGGCATATAAAAAGCTAACAAGCATCCTGGTCTCAGTAGCAAACAAAGAGTAATAAAATTAACAGGTAGGGAGCCAGCCTATTCTAGATGGTAACCCTGTTCGTTATTTAATTTAACCCTTTCATGACAGGAGCTGCGCTGGTGCTGCATTAAAGATCCTGTGCCAGTGCATTCTCTTATATATGCAAGTCTCCCATAGGGAGCCTCGCATATTAAGAGAAAGCACTGGCTTTCAAGGTCACGGTAAAATTGTTAGGCCAATGTTTTCTCTCATATATGTGAGGCTTCCTATGGGAGACTCTCGTATATAAGAGAATGCATTGGCACAGGGTTTGCATAAAATTTCAGGAAGCTCCAATCATGGAAGGGTTTAATATGGGAGTCTCCCATAGGGAGCCTCACATATATAAGAGAAAGCACTGGCTTACAAGATCAAGTTAAATATTGTTAGGTCAATGTATTCTCTTATATATGCTATGCTTCCTATTGGAGACTCTCATATGTAAGAAAATGCATTGGCACAGGGTTTTTTGTAAAATTTAAGGAAGCTCCAGTCATGGAAGGGTTTAATATGCAAGTATCCCATAGGGAGCATCGCATATATAAGAGAAAGCACTGGCTTACAAGGTCAAGGTAAATATTGATAGGCCAATGTATTATCTTATATATATGCTAGGCTCTCATATCTAAGAGAATGCATTGGCACAGGGTTTTCACAAAAGCTCCAGTCGTGAAAGGGTTAAAATCAAAGTTTTCTTATCTACTATATATCACACATACCTCAACTCATCCAATCTGAATCAAAGAAAATTGATGAGGTACAATCCTTTTACTTATAACTCACCTGAAGCAGACCTGATCGAGTTTAGATTAGCCTGTCATTTGCAGAATGTGGTCCCCAGAGGGTGAATTTAGTGACGCTATCCCGCATAACGGGCTAGCATCACTAAATTCACCCTCTTGGGACCTCATTCTGCTTAGGCCTCATCTTCTCTGGAAAGTTTCTTTATTTATATCAATTTTCTATAGAAACTTTTTAGTTTCTCTTTATCCCCAAATTAGCAGACGACACATTGCATAATCGAGGTTCCCAATGGGTGCACATCACAATATTCATCATTTGGGAACTTCAATCTGAGTCTCTGTCTCATAGCAGAAGAGGCCATTCAGAATGAGGTCCCCAGAGGGTGAATTTGGTAATGCTAGCCTGCTATGCGGGATAGCTTCACTAAATTCACCCACTGGGGACCTCATTTTGCAAATGACAGGCACTGACCTGGAGGGGAATCTTCTCTAGTGTGAGCACACTTCCTTTCAGTCTGAATTTCTGTTTAACTATTGTGTCGACGATACCTGTGTGAAGAAATAGGAAATGCAATTAGGTCAGAAATCACAAAATGAACAAGTTATAGGTCAGAGGGCACCGGAACGGATGTGGGCATGCACATTAATCCCCAACCCTTGAAATAGTGAGTCTGTCAATTGCAGAACGAGGTACCCAGAGGGTGAATTTATAGTGATGCTATCTGCTGAGGCGTCAACTGCTATGGAAGACCTAGGATCAGATTGAAGTTCCCCAGTTGAAGTTGGTGATGTTCACCCATTAGTCAGTCACCTTGATTATGCATTTAATCTTCTGCAAATTAGGGGATATAGAAACAGAAGGGATAAAAGTAACTAAAACAATGTTAATTTGAGACTATAGATAGTTTCAAGAAGATGAGGCCTGAGCAGAATGAGACTCCAGAGGGTGAATTTGTGTGGGATATCATCACTAAACTCACCCTTTGGTGACCTCATTCTGAAAATGACAGACGCACTATTTCAAGGCTTGTTCACCTCTGCCCAAAATTCAGAGGTGGAGTATCAGACATCACATATTTATCATATCTAACTCATGTGTAAACCTGATGATCCAAGATCATACCAACTTTTTAAGGTGATGTTGAAGTTAACCAAGCCTGCAGATAATGTGTCTGTCATTTGCAGAATGAGGTCCCCAGTGGGTGAATTTGGTGATCCTAGCCAGCTGTGCAGGATAGTGTCACCAAATTCACCCTCTGGGAACCTCATTCTACTTAGGCCTCGCTGTGAGCCAAATGGGCAAGATTTATGAATGGTACAGAGTACATATATGCTCAAATCAAACTTTGATGTCTTATGACAACAAACGGTCAATTCTGTATTCTTTTTTTGTATTGAGATATCTATTACTTAGAGCTTCCTATTTCTATATCGGAATATTATATAACATTTATAATATAAACTAAATAATAAGGAGCTTGATCACTAGTTTGGCTTTAAATGTGGAATGGTAACCATGGATACTACAGCAACATGAAGGGCATTATCATTTATCTGTTGTAAATATTTCATCAATAAATAACTGCCAAACCTGGAGAATCTTTGAAAATGAAGACGGCATCATTTGAGGCAAGCGGGTAGAAGAATTTGTCAACTTGTCCACCTCCACATGCTTCGTTTGATAGAGTCTCTTTGAGCGTCTTTGCAGCTAATCCATTCGGTATGTTACAAACTCTGACACCGAACATGGTGTAGTGCTATGCTGTCCGATGAACGATGTAACCTGGATGAAAGGAGAGAATATTTTAAGCTACATGTATTGTGGTTGACTGATGGTAAATATGATGTGAAATTGATGGTTTGGAGTCTAAAGTTCAACCGAGTCATGGACTCGAAGCCATCAGACATCCAAGGGTTGAAAATTCCTTGTGTCAACTTCGAAATAATTTTATAATTATTTTATGATATGAAACCACAGTAATATATGGCCTCCCCTGATCCTAAAATCTGGTTCCAGCGATTGGATTCACTGGCTATCTTTGAAGCCCGGAAAACCTACTCTATTTATAAGCACAAAATCTAAAAACAAAAATAAATTTAGCAAAGTCACAATGCTCTGACATTGTAAAACATAACCAACATTTGATTAAACATGGGCGTCACCATCTTGTTTGTTGTCATCGAGTCGAAATTCTTCTCAGCCAAAACATACTCGATCCGTATGAAAAAAATGTGATGTTAATTTTACCTTCATCAATGCTGGTTGTGTAGGTTTGATCCCAGGTGATCTGTTCAGTGAATAGCCAAGTTTCTCAGATTTGTGTGATGACCCCAATATTGCAACCCAGAATAATCCGCAAATTTTAAGTCAACAAGGACCAAAACACCAGCAAAATGTGTGGATCAAATCCAAATTCAAACTTGACCTGTATCTTCATCACATGAAGTTCATGTGATAAATCAACATACTAAATTTAATAAAAACAATCAGATAACAAAAACTAAAGTTATCATCCAGAATCCAAAATAATCGGCAAATTCTAAGTCGACAAGGACCATAACTCCGACAGAAATGGGCTGACCGAACACATATTCGGAAATGACCTGTTTTTGGAGCTGATAACCTCAGATACCAATCTTTTTCAGATCCGACACCATAAACTAAAGTTATCATCCGAAACCTCAAAATTCTAAGTAAAAAGTGTCCAAAACTCCCCCAAAAAAAATGGGTGGACCGAACCAATATTTGAAGTTGACCTGTATTTTGAGATGATAAACTCACATACCAAATTTACTTTTTGATCCGATAACCCAAAATAAAATTATTATCTGGAAACTTTCTGAATGGACGGACACTGGCTATTTTAATAGTCCCCCAAAAAATTTAGGTTGGGGGGGGGGGGGGGGCGGGGAATTGCGCAATCTTCAACCGAGCAACACCGGGTACCTCTGTTAGTTTTTAGTGATTAATCAATGTGAATTTGACCTCCCATATGATCAGATGATAGAAGTATGACCTGCATGATGCTGATGACTACTCAGTAACTCACCTGATAAGCCTATACTCTTGGCTGCTAGTAATAAATAATGATAACGCTTCAAAGTCACCACCGGTTTACCTTTAGCAATGTTTTACTACTTGGAATAAAGAGACAACACACATATGACATAATATTCTGGACACTGTCTCCCTTCCATGCTAAACTGAAACAAGGAAGTGGAAAATTACAAATGAAAACGAAACTAAACTTCCCAGAATTTCCCCCATCTCATGTGAACAACATTTCTAAAAATAGAACTGGTATTTCCGATAATAAACTGACTGTCATGTGCGAGATAGACTGGTACCCTGTCCCAACTCTGCTACTCGCTCGCGGGTACGTTTGCTGGACTGGGTACTAGGCTAGTGCGAGATCAGGCTCTATCAGCGTACTCGGTGTTAACCAGGACGGACCTGACTCCAACCAAGCATACTTAGAACAAGAAAACCATAGTCAGAAATGGTAACGCCACCAAGATCATATTAGCCATAAATATAAATTATAATATAATTATAATATAAAATATTATTCATTAGTTAGGGCCTATATTAGCGCTTGTCAAATACCATCTAATAAATATTCATCTTATTCACAACTTTAAGGAGTCCTTCTGGCACACGAGAATATTTATCGCCGTTTGATTTGCACCAAGTGAACTCG
The DNA here is from genome assembly GCA_032622095.1 of Siphonodentalium dalli. NCBI lineage: Eukaryota > Metazoa > Mollusca > Scaphopoda > Gadilida > Siphonodentaliidae > Siphonodentalium > Siphonodentalium dalli. Next base: position 61,297,366 of record CP136062.1, read on the forward strand.
GCGCATATATAATTGATAGAACTGACCTTTATTATGATGATCGTGTCGTTATTTGTTTAAGATACGTATCAATTGACATATACGCACCCGTTCCCTATTAAAATCTATATATATCGCCCATTTTAGGGGATCTCCGCGAATTCGGGGACTTCCGCAAAGTGATCTCCACAAATCTGGACCTACTGCAAATCGTCGCACCCAATGCAATTTGTAAACAAATACGATTGACATGCGTTTTAACGAGGTGAGCTTTAATTAAACGAAAGAAGCATTCTACATAAACTATTTGTCATGGACTCAGCCAGTGTGCCATATATATGTGTCAACTAAGGTCGCTTTGCGTGGTAAAAGTGAAAAGTGAATATGGAAAATCCTATTGAAAATGAAACTGAAAGTAGCCTACAATTTTGGGAAATTCCGCGGCAGATTGCAGTGAATCTATACTATTATACTATTGGAAGTGAATGTACAATTCCTGGAATTCTATCAGATATCCCGACTCTGCTCGTTTTCGTGATCATAGGTTATATAGGCCCTATATGACCACGAAAACGAGTCGAGTCGCGATACATCCATCGGTACAAACACATTGTGTATACGATACAATTTTGACTTGATGACTAGAAAATAAAAGATCGCGGTTAATCCAAGTCTCCAACAGAACAGACATGCGCGCTCCAATTAAAATTACCCACAATTCACTTCACTACACAGGGGTTCCCAAAGGGTTATACATTATTTTCAGGCTATCAGAGTATTTATATTTTCAACAACATATTATTACACCAGTGACTTTAAGTTTACAATTTCAGCATGTCCTGACCCTATGGATACGATTTATCATATTTTCAAAAACGTATTATACACCGGTGCCGTTAACTTTACAATTTCAGCATATACGTGATTCTATTGGTACGATTGAGTAAGGTACAAAAAAACATATCCAAGAATATATTTCTCCATTCGACCATGAGTCTATACATATCTGTACACTAGTGTCCACCCACTTCGTGGCGGGAATAACCTTACAAATTCGCAACTGAAGACCGTCTACTACTATAGCTCATGTATTAAATCAACCCCCACCTGCCCCCTGTGCATAATAACTGTTTCATTTGTACCGCGCACTTCCGCGTAGTTCTGCGCAGTTCCGCGCACTGTTTCGAGGTGCCGGTACTACGGGTTTATCGAGTACGCTAGTTTATAAACAAACTTTTGTCAATAGCCGTTTTGGTCAAACTAAACCTTTTTCGACCGTGACAGCAGATCCGAATCGTAGCTAAGATGTATTTAGATAGAATTATCAAAAGAATTTGACCGATTAGGGTGCATTTTAAAAGAATCGAGTGGAGAAATCTTGCTGACATTTTCATAAAACACGCCGAAGATAAAAGATGGCGGTTATCACAATAGAACAGGCATAATATTACCCATAATTCACCTCACTATACCAGGAGGCTCCCAATGGGTTATATATTATTTTCAGGCTATCAGATTATTTATATTTTCAACAACATATTATTACACCGGTGACTTTAAGATTACAATATCAGCCTGTCCTGACTATCGATACGATTGAGTCATATTTTCAAAAACATATTATACACCGGTGGCGTTAACTTTACAATTTCAGCATCTACGTGATTCTATCGGTACGATTTGAGTAAGGTACAAAAAAAAATAATCTTCGCCCACAGAATTGGAGACTACCACTGAATATGAAAAACAGCCACACTAGAAACACCACAGGGTGGCGTAACAAGACGGCTGTCAATCAAGACTAACTCGGTGTATTCTTATTTTACCAAACCCACATCTGCAGATAAAGACATGCAGGTCTCCCTGATAGCTCATTACATGTACATAGAATCACAGTGACATGGGCTTTGGTATACATACGCCAATATACAGAAATGGTATATTTTAGGGAACAAAAGTCAATGGAAAATTCTGCTTTTCAGTGATATAATGTTCAGTTAAATTTTGAATAACTACATATGAATGAAGCACAGAAAGGTTACGACAGTGGACTTTTCGTGAAACTTAATGGTAAATGCAGGCTGTGATCGACTTACGTGACTAGTCTTTGTTTAACAAGTGGACCAAACAGAATCATATATCCCTATAATTATACATTTGACAAAATGTATGTGTTAATATTATATTAGACATATTAGCCAGATCCAATTATTGCTATTACACCAGAGGCACTAACGGATGTCATTCTACACAATGATACAATTTCCCCATGAAGATGCTACTCGGATTCCTTATGTAATTTTGCATTTACGGTTTGTTAAAAGCTATCTGGAAACGGATTATGTATGAATAGAAGGTGTACGTGTTAATTTAAGGATTTACTTGTTTCCATTCTTGAATTTGGCGGGTCGTCCTAAATCCTGGTCAACACAATTTAGAAAGCGTTAGTTTTTACAGAACATTTTAGATGGCGCCATCTGGCTTAAGGAGATCGTGCGATTTGAAATTTATCAAAACTACTAAGTACCGGTATGAGCCTCAGACGTAGTTTTGGAAATTTGGATGTGATCAGTTGCGATCAAAATTTAGCATAGAACCATTTGGAGATTCTAGTATATTGGATAAATGGAATCATTTTGCGTATGATGATATGCGCGAATTTATATTTCTCAAAAATAATAAGTATGAATCTCAGACGTTGTTTGGAAATTTTGGATGCGATCAGATGATTCTGCCTGGCTACAGTTGCGATCGAAATTTAAGACTGAACCCTATATGGAGAATTTCGTATTTTGCTCGAACGTTGAGAGTAATATCACTTATTGGCGATCATGACATTGTGCTAATATATATGAAGATAAACACTCGACGCGTTTAACCCATTGTAACTATTAGTAATTTAATTGGTCACTGTCATATTAATTTAGATGTTTTAATAGAAGTTATTATTTAAAATAGCATTGCGATTATGGGAGTCAAGTAAACATGCACTTGTATATATATTCGCCTTAATTTTGGCGAGAATGATCCCTTATTATAAGCCCAAGTAAAACATTATGTTTGTAGAGATTGATCCCTTAAACCGAAGTAGATATGTTTACTTCGCAATAGATAGTCATGATACATTATAGAGGAAGTTTGAGGGCTCCCACCATCTATGTTCTGTGATATATATATATTCATGAAATCGCAATGACTTCATGTATCTTCGCGATCTTGTCGCACCATCTATCATGTCAGTCTTAGATATATTGAACCCTCTCCTTGCAATATTTACAATTTATATACTCTTTTCACTCCACAATATCGAGATATTCCGTCCAGTAAATGTGCGTATACTTGTCGAAATATGAGAGAAATAGTAAGCTGTATATGTCACCTATTATGATAATACAACGAAGTCATTGTTATTGTTTGTACCAGGGACGTGGCTAGAGGGTCTTCGTTGGGGGGTGTCCACCTTGGGAAAATCCAACTGCACCCCCACCCCCCCCCCCCTTCAGAATCAGACCAAGACAACTTTTTGCATAATTCCATTTGCACCCCCCCCCCCCTTGCCTGTACCTCAGTGCTCAGGCCTAATTTCCTATATATTTATTCATAAGCCATGGTTCTATATTTATGAGAACATTCAGATATTTTAACCTGAAAATTGCAAAAAAAACAACAACTAGTGGTCTAATTCCAGACAAATGCACACAGCTACGGACAAGAGACCAGGACACACCGGGCCGACCATGGTTGTTCGGCCCGGTGTGAGAAAATTTTGAAAAACTATACAAGAAAATCGCAAATCTGAAGCTTTCCTAGTGTTGGAAATTTCAAACCTCATACCCACCCCTCAGGTTGGAAAATTCTTCAACTGATGACCATTTCTGTCCACAAGTTTGACCAAATGTAGTAAAATATAGGTTTTGCTAAACTGATTAGCAGTTTTTGTATTGGCCATGGGGATGGGGCAATGACACAACGGGCCGACCATAGTTCGGCCCGGTGTGCGAAAATTTTGAAATCTGAACAAGAAAATCGCAAAATCCTAACATCTAGACTAGCCTCAAGCCTTCCTACTGTTGGAAATTTCAAACCCTACACCCCCATTTAGGTTGGAAAATTTCCAACTGATGACAATTCCAATGACAATGTTGACCAAATGTATGACAATATTGTTTTCTTAAATTGACTAGAAAGTTTTTTACTGGCCACGGTGGAGGGACCAGGGCACAAGCTTTCCAAGTGTTGGAAATTTCCAACCTGTCACCCCCCTCGGGTTGCAAAATTTCCAACTGATGACCATTTCTGTCCAAATTTTTGACCAAAAATAGGAACATATGCAAATATTGGTCCAAAAACAATAAATTCCCCACAATAAATTGTTTTATAATCAAACTACAAGAACATTTTCAACCTATATTGTTGGTGTGAAATTTCCAACTAATCTTTTGGCAGGTATGAAATTTCCAACTGTTGAAAATTTTGACCAAAGTTTGGGGGGGGGTGAGACCCCCCAACCCCCCCCCCCCCCTGTCGCCACGTCTCTGGTTAGTACCCACACAATGCACACATACACATACATGCAGAATGCATTATTTTAACTTTATATATACCAGATATGGTGCATGTAATTGACGACAAGACAGCGTCATTAATATTCTATCCCATTAAACGTGATTCGTATGCAAGTCTTGAAGCTTTGTCCATGCACGTATAGTGTCATTTACTTCATACATTATGTGTTGCGCTATATATAAGAACAGGCACATACCGCAGGGGGTGTCGGAAAAAATTTCCAGGCACGTATGATCATTTTTATTTTTTCTGACCTCGGGGGACCCACCCACCCAATTTCTTCCGTTTCCGGCCTTTTTTCCAGGCAATATTGGACACCCACCCTTTTTTTCCGTTTCAGGAAGTTTTTTCCGGTCAGTTTTTGACACCCACCCCCCCCCCCCTAAATTTGAGAAAATTATCAATTGAGCAACCAAATAGCAGATTATCCTGCATTATCATAATTTATTGCGCGATATTTGAATAGAACAGTGCATAATGAGATAACGATACTATTTGAATTTATCATATAAGTGTCATTAATCAAGAAATGTGTCAACATAATCACATTTCAAGGGATATATAGGCAGAGTGCCAATTTTTTTATTACCATTCATTTTCATAATATATAGTCACATGATCTAGTCACATAATCACATTTGAGTATTCTACATAATACATGGTACCGGTACAACAAATTTCAGATTATTTGATATTTTGATATTTGCTATGTGATATACAGTAATGCCGTAATTAATCGACTCCATAACCACAGCAGAATAATAGGTAATTTTTCAGGATTTAGTCGGAAATATGGCTTGTTGTCATGACAACAAGCCATATTTCCAACTAAATCCTGAAAAATTACTCATTATTCTGCTGTGGTTATGGAGTCGTTTAATTAGGGAATAATATGGATGGATAGCTCAATTTCACTTCTTTTTTGCTCACGATATCAGTGACGATAAAATCTTCGTTACTGTGATTAACATTACAAGCTGATCCACATTAACATGGAAAACAATGTGAAATTGTTCAAGCTGGCCCGGCTGGCCTTCAATTTATTATGCCCCCGATCTCCGATGGAGATTTGGGGGTATATAGTGGAGCCGTCCGTCCGTCCGTCCTTCCGTCCGTACGAACGTTTCAACTCATAAATTCAGTTGATCTTTGGTATGCTAATAGACCAGCCGGGGGGGGGGGGGACAAGATTTCCCCATAACTGCGGTTTCGTCCGCCCATTTATTTCCAGAGTTACGCCCCTTTTTGGACTTAGAAAATTCAGTTTTCTGTGGCATACGAACATTTCAACTCATAACTTTGGTTTCGCTAATTCAATTCAGTTGATCTTTGGTATGCCAATAGACCAGCCGGGGGGGGGGGGGACAAGATTTCCCCATAGCCGTGGTTTCGTCCGCCCATTTTTTCCAGAGTTACGCCCCTTTTTGGACTTAGAAAATTCAGGTTTTCTGCTACTTTTTTGGTTTCCAGTTGATAACTTGATTTTGGATTGTTTATTTGCAAAACCCGTTTTTTTGTGTATTACAAATTACGCAATACAGGTCAAGGTAAAATTTCGGTTCAATCGGATAATTTTTGTGAGAGTTATGAACCTTTTTCGACTTAAAAAATTCAGTTTTTTTTTTAGAAAATTCAGTTTTCCTTCAATTTTTGTGGCACCAGACCAAATTTGAAGCTAATATAGAACAACATGTGGCATTTTTTTATAGCGGTTAACCAGAAAGTTTCTCTGATTGTACAGTCGGGGGCGTTACCTCCGCCCAGCGGTGCACTTGTTTGTTAAGATTTTATGTTTTACGTTGTCAAAAGTCTATTTTATTCCATTATTTGTTATATCTTTATTTCCATGTCACATATGGTCAAGTGTGCTTTCATTTTATTACTTATTTTCAGCTGAGTTCTGCATAGTTATTCTTATTTTGTTGTATCAGTAGATGGAATCCTGATTAAATTTTATTTTTCCAATAGCGCAGTTTCTAGTTCTATCAAGTTGAATTTGGGTTATTGTTGGCCATCGTGCAACTGATCCAACTTCTGATAACCTCTATACGTAGTATAGCATTACTATTAACTATATATGACCCGTTTCTGTTCAAAACACATCAAAATAAGACTCAATAGCAGGAATGGAAAAAAAATTGGCATATGGAAAAAACTGCTTTTTGGGCACAAGAGACACCCACCCACCCCATCATATACGTGCCTGGAAAAAAATTCCGACCCCCCCCCCCCTGCATACCGCACATAATTATGTCTTCTTATAGATAACTTCACCCTTAGAAAATGTCCAGAAATTTCTTACCTAGTTATACTGACAATTTATTTTTATTCTCGTGATGGCAAATGATTCGAGAGAGTATTAATTTTGTTATGTTGACTAAGATGTTCATTTAGTATGTCATATGTGAAATCCAGTCGGAAGTCGGGATTTTTTTTACCCTGTGCCAATGCATTCTCTTATATATGCGAGTCGACCATAGGTCGCCTCGCATATATAAGAGAATGCATTGGCCTAACAATTTTTTACAATTTTAATAATTTTTTCTTGTATTCTTTAACAATTTTATAATTTCACCCATACAGAGCCCCAGACAAACATGAGCAGACGACACTCTTCTATGTGCTTCTATATATGTGTGGGGCTCACTGCAAAGGTAATGGATGTTTTTTTATTTTATGTCCTAAAAATTGTAAGTAACATTTATTTAAAAAACATGATATAAAATTGTTGGGCCAATGCATTCTCTTATATATGCGAGGCGACCTATGGTCGACTCGCATATATAAGAGAATGCATTGGCACAGGGTAAAAAAATCCCGACTTCCGACTTCCGGGTCACATAATTATATACAAGGTATTGAGTGAACGGAGACATTGACTTCTTTATCATTAGATCAACATGGTCCCCACTCCCAAATTGAATAAACCCGACCAACATTTATGGATCAACTCGTCTAAATTGTTTCAAAAATTGAAACAACACCATCCCATGATTTAACAATACATGTGGATAGCTAGGATGCAAATAATATGTTATAGGCATAGACCACGTTTAATACTAAAACATCCATAAGCACCTTAGCCTGGAATGCTAATAATTTATTTTTAAAATCTATACACGACCGAACATTTTAACAAACAGTGACTGACACTAAAACAAATATAAGACTTGTAGATTTTTACCACGCAACTCCTTATTGTTCGGTACTTTATTCTGGTATTAAACATTTGTCATCAACTGATGAAAAACACCATATATATATACATCAATTTGAAACCATATCTCGAAATTTTGGTATTCATAAACATTAGATTTGTAGAATAGTTGGCATTGTCATCGAGTAGATTATTCTTCATTTCTATTTTTCACCATACATATACCGGGGTGTTTCATGCACATCACTTCACTCCCGGTGAAAGGTCTTCCTTTTAATGATATGAAGTCCCTGTTGCCGAGGAGGTTTATACATGTAGGTCGCGAATTACACCATTGCATGGCGTGGGTTCAAACAATCGCGGGGACCGATTTTCAAGCTTGATCTGTGTTGATGGACATCTCAATGTGTCATTGTGATCGTATTAACATGCGCATGCGTGGCCATTTCGATACGAAATGATAATTTGTTCACACACAAAATGAATGAACAATTAAAGGTACTCAATCCGATAAAACTCCTCTCAATTACTATTTTAATGGCTTCGGGGGTCGAAAATATTTTATTCGAGTCGAGGAAGCCACCCATCAAAGCTCAGATTTATTAGATATCGATTTTAGAAATCTATTATTTTTCATTATCGGGAATACTTTCTGTCCCAGAAGTTTGCCGAAAACGCCGACCGACATACTCTCGATACTAAATTCCATTGAACAAAATGTTGCTATACAACACATTTTGAGCAATTATATACGATAGTTCACAGTCGATCGTTAGCATTATTTTTGGATAATTAATCGATTCTGATAATCAAAGTGACCTTTGATAAAATTTTGTTGTTGTTGGAATCTGTTGAGATGAAGACCCTCTGATCGGATTAACACATCATTATATTGATCAAAATAAGTGTTCTAAAATGAACGCGTTCATAACACCGACTTGACGCCACATCTGTCCAATCTCGCTACTCTCATCAAGGACGGCCTCGGACAATCGCCATTTCGACCGGTCACATGATGAGAGTAGCGAGATTGGACGGATGTGGCGTCAAAACACCGACGTGTTTTAATCGCAACGCTATGTGTTAACTCTACACATCAGCGTCAGGGTACCAGTCGTCTAAAGACATTGATTTAAAACGGCGGTATTCAAACGTTAAACATATTTAGTCGATGAACAGCGATGATCATCTGATGTATAATCACTGCATGGCGTTCAGTACCGGTATCAAACGGTACCTTTCGTTTCGTATTCCCGTTGATCAGTTCGATATATATATCATATATAGTAGTTGATAACACATATCAATAATTTCCCACGCCTGGACGGATCGAAGAACAGACGGGCGCAAAAAATGTGGGGGCGTATAGCTCATTGGACTAATAAGCGAGATCACTGAGTCGCGGCCATATTGGATTCATCCAGCTCCGTTCCGTTGTTTCTGAGATTCATCCAGCCCCGGTTGGGAACCGTGGTTTTAGTGCTACATGCCAAAGTTCTGGTGTTGCATTTCCCAGCAAATTCACGGAACAGGGGCTGTGGATCCAATATGACCGCGAGTTATAGTGACGCTGAATTGTTCACTCTCACCGGTTTTCTGTGATAAAGTTACCCAGGTTACTGAAATTGTGATAAAGTTACACAGGTTGGGGAGAATTATGATAAATTTACCCAAGTTAATAATATTTCATATTAACAACAAAATATTCATATTTTGCAATATAAATGACCACCCCAGTACTAACATTCCATAATTTATGCTTTTTGAGGGATATTACTTGCCAAAACTAAACAGTAATTACCTCAGTCACTTTTAAGTCGCGTTACTATTGTGAGATTTGCTTAACCTGGGTAACTGTATCACAATTCTCTCCAACCTGAGTAACTGTATCACAATTCCGGGAACCTGGGTAACTTTATCACACAAAAACCGGTGAAGGTGACCAATTGAGCTTTAGTGATAGGGCTTGTCGCCGGAATGTTCAAACGCCTGCAGTGGGATGACAACGATTAATTCGTCGGAATAACGCTCCCCATAAAACCTTAATGGGCTGTCCGTGTGGAAGCTGGTCACGGGTTCGTTCCGGTTCAATGAAGTATAGTTGCATGGTATTTATATCAGAGGCCCCCACCCCCATTTTCGTACGCCGTATTCCATGCCCTGTTATGAGGTTCGCCGTATTCAGGCCCCACTGTTAGGAGGTATTCGGTTTTCAAAAAATACCGGTATTCGTACGCCGACCTTCCAAAAAATGATCATAATAATAATATAAATTCGATTTTTGTCACAATAACATTTCCTATGGGATAACTACACATCAATGAAAGTGTCAATGACACTGTAGCTCAACTTGGAAAGGGAATAATTTAATATATTACAGTCAATGGAGCGATTAGGAATGTGGAAAGTTGAATGTCTAATACTAGTTTATAGACATGAAGAGAAAAGTAAAATCCAAGATGGCTGCTGGCGGCCATGTTTTCGGCCGAATGACCCCAAAATGAGTCGTTCCCATCTACATGTCATCGTTAACATCAATGACAAATTTTATGACGATCAGACTAAAGGTACGACCTGTAGCCCATGCTAAAGAATTTAGTCATACAAAGAGTAAAATCCAAGATGGCTGCTGGCGGCCATGTTTTTTGGCCGATTGACCCCAAAATGACTCGTTCCAATCTGCATGTCATTGTTAACATCCATGACAAATTTTATGATGATCAGACTAAAGGTACGACCTGTAGCCCGTGCTAAAGAATTTAGTCATACAAAGAGTAAAATCCAAGATGGCTGCTGGCGGCCACGTTTTTTCGCCAAATGACCCCAAAATTACTCGTTCCCATCTACATATCAACATTAACATCCAGGACAAATTTCATGATGATCAGACGAATAGTACGACCTGTGGCCCGTGCTAATGGATTAAATTTTGAAATCCAAGATGGCCGCTGGCGGCCATGTTTTTTGTCCGAATGACCCCAAAATGACTCGTTCCCATTTACATTCCAATTTCAACAGCCATGAAATTTTTTATGATGATCAGACTAAAGGTACGACCTGTAGCCCGTGCTAAAGGATTTAGTCATACAAAGAGTAAAATCCAAGATGGCTGCTGGCGGCCATCTTTTTTGGCCGAATGACCCCAAAATGACTCGTTCCCATCTACATGTGATTATTAACATTCTTGACAAATTTTATGATGATCAGACTAAAGATACAACCTGTAGCCCGTGCTAAAGGATTTAGTCATACAAAGAGTAAAATCCAAGATGGCTGCTGGCGACCATGTTTTTTTTGCCGATTGACCCCAAAATTACTCGTTCCCATCTACATGTCATTGTTAACATCCATGACAAATTTTATGATGATCAGACTAAAGGTACGACCTGCAGCCCGTGATAAAGAATTTAGTCATACAAAGAGTAAAATCTAAGATGGCCATGTTTTTTGGCCGAATGACCCCAAAATTACTCGTTCCCATCTACATGTAAATATTATCATCCATGACAAATTTCATGATGATCAGACAATCAGTACGACCTGTGGCCCGTGCTAATGGATTAAATTTTGAAATCCAAGATGGCCGCTGGCGGCCATGTTTTTTGTCCGAATGACCCCAAAATGACTCGTTCCCATCTACATTCCAATATCAACAGCCATGACAAATTTTATAATGATCAGACTAAAGGTACGACCTGTAGCCCGTGCTAAAGGATTTAGTCATACAAAGAGTAAAATCCAAGATGGCTGCCGACGGCCATGTTTTTTGGCCGAATGACCCCAAAATGACTCGTTCCCATCTACATGTGATTATTAACATTCTTGACAAATTTTATGATGATCAGACTAAAAGTAGGACCTGTAGCCCGTGCTAAAGGATTTAGTCATGCAAAGAGTAAAATCCAAGACGGCTGCTGGCGGCCATGTTTTTTGGCCGATTGACTCCAAAATGACTCGTTCCAATCTACATGTCATTGTTAACATCCATGACAAATTTTATGATGATCAGGCTAAAGGTACGACCTGTAGCCCGTGCTAAAGAATTTAGTCATACAAAGAGTAAAATCCAAGATGGCTGCTGGCGGCCATGTTTTTTGGCCGATTGACCCCAAAAATGACTCGTTCCAATCTACATGTCATTGTTAACATCCATGACAAATTTTATGATGATCAGACTAAAGGTACGATCTGCAGCCCGTGATAAAGAATTTAGTCATACAAAGAGTAAAATCTAAGATGGCCATGTTTTTTGGCCGAATGACCCCAAAATTACTCGTTCCCATCTACATGTAAATATTATCATCCATGACAAATTTCATGATGATCAGACAATCAGTACGACCTGTGGCCCGTGCTAATGGTTTAAATTTTGAAATCCAAGATGGCCGCTGGCGGCCATGTTTTTTGTCCGAATGACCCCAAAATGACTCGTTCCCATCTACATTCCAATATCAACAGCCATGACAAATTTAATGAAAGTGTCAATGACACTGTAGCTCAACTTGGAAAGGGAATAATTTAATATATTAGTCAATGGAGCGATTAGGAATGTGGAAAGTTGAATGTCTAATACTAGTTTATAGACATGAAGAGAAAAGTAAAATCCAAGATGGCTGCTGGCGGCCATGTTTTCGGCCGAATGACCCCAAAATGAGTCATTCCCATCTACATGTCATCGTTAACATCAATGACAAATTTTATGACGATCAGACTAAAGGTACGACCTGTAGCCCATGCTAAAGAATTTAGTCATACAAAGAGTAAAATCCAAGATGGCTGCTGGCGGCCATGTTTTTTTGGCCGATTGACCCCAAAATGACTCGTTCCAATCTACATGTCATTGTTAACATCCATGACAAATTTTATGATGATCAGACTAAAGGTACGACCTGTAGCCCGTGCTAAAGAATTTAGTCATACAAAGAGTAAAATCCAAGATGGCTGCTGGCGGCCACGTTTTTTCGCCAAATGACCCCAAAATTACTCGTTCCCATCTACATATCAACATTAACATCCAGGACAAATTTCATGATGATCAGACGAATAGTACGACCTGTGGCCCGTGCTAATGGATTAAATTTTGAAATCCAAGATGGCCGCTGGCGGCCATGTTTTTTGTCCGAATGACCCCAAAATGACTCGTTCCCATTTACATTCCAATTTCAACAGCCATGAAAATTTTTATGATGATCAGACTAAAGGTACGACCTGTAGCCCGTGCTAAAGGATTTAGTCATACAAAGAGTAAAATCCAAGATGGCTGCTGGCGGCCATCTTTTTTGGCCGAATGACCCCAAAATGACTCGTTCCCATCTACATGTCATTATTAACATTCATGAAAAATTTTATGATGATCAGACTAAAGATACAACCTGTAGCCCGTGCTAAAGGATTTAGTCATACAAAGAGTAAAATCCAAGATGGCTGCTGGCGACCATGTTTTTTGGCCGATTGACCCCAAAATTACTCGTTCCCATCTACATGTCATTGTTAACATCCATGACAAATTTTATGATGATCAGACTAAAGGTACGACCTGCAGCCCGTGATAAAGAATTTAGTCATACAAAGAGTAAAATCTAAGATGGCTGCTGGTGGCCATGTTTTTTGGCCGAATGACCCCAAAATTACTCGTTCCCATCTACATGTAAATATTATCATCCATGACAAATTTCATGATGATCAGACAATCAGTACGACCTGTGGCCCGTGCTAATGGATTAAATTTTGAAATCCAAGATGGCCGCTGGCGGCCATGTTTTTTGTCCGAATGACCCCAAAATGACTCGTTCCCATCTACATTCCAATATCAACAGCCATGACAAATTTTATAATGATCAGACTAAAGGTACGACCTGTAGCCCGTGCTAAAGGATTTAGTCATACAAAGAGTAAAATCCAAGATGGCTGCTGACGGCCATGTTTTTTGGCCGAATGACCCCAAAATGACTCGTTCCCATCTACATGTGATTATTAACATTCTTGACAAATTTTATGATGATCAGACTAAAAGTAGGACCTGTAGCCCGTGCTAAAGGATTTAGTCATGCAAAGAGTAAAATCCAAGACGGCTGCTGGCGGCCATGTTTTTTTGCCGATTGACTCCAAAATGACTCGTTCCTATCTACATGTCATTGTTAACATCCATGACAAATTTTATGATGATCAGACTAAAGGTACGACCTGCAGCCCGTGATAAAGAATTTAGTCATACAAAGAGTAAAATCCAAGATGGCTGCTGGCGGCCATGTTTTTGGGCCGAATGACCCCAAAATTACTCGTTCCCATCTACATGTCAATATTAACATCCATGACAAATTTCATGATGATCAGACGAACAGTGCGACCTGTGGCCCGTGCTAATGGATTGAATTTTGAAAACAAAGATGGCCACTGGCGGCCATGTTTTTTGTCCGAATGACCCCAAAATGACTCGTTCCCATCTACATTCCAATTTCAACAGCCATGATAAATTTCATGATTATCAGACTAAAGGTACGACCTGTAGCCCGTGCTAAAGGATTTAGTCATACAAAGAGTAAAATCCAAGATGGCTGCTGGCGGCCATGTTTTTTGCCCGAATAACCCAAAAATGACTCGTTCCCATCTACATCTCATTGTTAACATCCATGACAAATTTTATGACGATCTGACTAAAGATACGACCTGTAGCCCGTGCTAAAGGATTTAGTCATGCAAAGAGTAAAATCGAAGATGGCTGCTGGCGGCCATGTTTTTTGGCCGAATGACCTCAAAATTACTCGTTCCCATCTACATGTCAATATTAACATCCATGAAAAATTTCATGACGATCAGATGAACAGTACGGCCTGTAGCCCGTGCTAATGGATTGAATTTTGAAATCTAAGATGGCCACTGGCGGCCATGTTTTTTTTCCGTATGACCCCAAAATGAATCATTCCGGTACAAATGTTGATGTCAACAGCTATGACAAATTTCATAATGATCCGATCAAAGGTACGACCTGTAGCCTCTATTGTTGACGCCGCCCGTACACACGCACACACGCACACACGGACGACAAAGCCATGGCAATAGCTCAAACTTTACAAAGTAAAGTTGAGCTAATAATGGTCCAGTATTGAACTCTCAACTCTGTATTACAAGTTTTACTATCATGTTGCCTTTTAGATCCTTTTATCATCAATACATTATCTTATCTTATCTTAACTGGTACTCCGGTATTCCGTATTCCACCCTCTGTGTTAAGTGGTATTCCGTATTCCAGGGGGGGGGGGCCTCATATCATATACTTATAGATATTTCATGATACAGGAACAAGACTTGAGCACCCTGACGCGTATATGAAAAACGGTGCACCGTACGTGCGGTTCTATATATGTACACACGGGCAAAGATGTGTTCACAACAAGTCATTGGGGTTAAACCCACAAAACACCATTTGTGGGAAGTTTAAATAGACGGCATTAGAGCGACAAAACCTGTCGACATTCCACACCAGTCAATAACACCAAAGCTCCTCCCATCACATCTTGGCGAGAGAAGAATTGATTGGCAAGCTGGGCTGTACGTAAATACCATAGAGCTCAACAGCGATCGATAAACTGAGTGCAAATGTTCGTACGTATGGAAAAATAATCAAACAGACAGCAGTACGATTATATAGGAAAAGAAGTATACTATAATTCCAGATACTGTGTGCGATGACTTGAGTGGTTGCTTGCTTTGGACTAAAGGCGTGTACTTCGCTTCTGTAAGTTATACGCGTATTCGCCCATCTGTGTACTGCAAGTGTACTTAGATACGGTATAGTACACAGCTGTGTGTACTGCGTAATTGGTGGAAGTACATACATTTGCATGTTTCATTATTGAAACGTTCTATAGTGGCTGTGTGCAAAGGCTGACCAGATTTCCGCTGGAGTATATTGGGAGTACACTTTACACCTGGCTTGTGATTACGTCACGGAAAGTCTTGGAACGTGATGACGTAACAGATAAGTACGGAAATAAGTAAGCGGTGATGCGAGCGAGTGATGAGGAGCTGAAAACATATGCATCACAAGGAACTCGCAGAGGAAAAAATCGGGTGTGATCATAATCGTGGGGAAAACATAATAACTGTTTCCGGTGATCATTAACCCTTTGTGTTCAAGTTGGAGAGTTCTGACAGGAAGCGTTTTCCACCGCGTCAATTTATGAGTCGCACGGACATCCACGTTGTGACTGTGAGGAAGAATGTCAAACCACGAATACGACATCACTTGAGGAGCTGCAGGAAGCCCCTCCCCACATCGACAACAACGGCGCCAGAGGAACGCCGAATGCCTGCACACAATCAGGCAACAATTGAGGTGATTTATTAACCCCTCAAATTGCAGGGTTTGTTTAATTTTTTTTTAGTTCAGATGCCACACAACTAACGTGTTATAAGCCTCGGCATTGAAACACACCAACAACTATAAAGTTATAAATAGTATATTTATTTTCAACACTGAATATTATGAACCCCTGCTAGCAACTCGTGATGCTCTGGTCTAGTGTCGTTGGTAGAATAGTGCATGGTAGGTGGTGTCCGTGACTGGGGTGGACAACAGTCCAAGTTATCCAACTATATAATTTATATTCCAAAAGCTTTCGTTTTTCAAGAAAATTGTATCTTTGGAAAATTTAGCCTAAAAATTGGACATTTTCATATTTTAGACTTGGAAATAAGTTGATTAAAATTCAATTAACAAAGATGACCATTGTTTCTAACAATTCTAGTAACTAACGCTTGAAATTACCTAAAATCAGTTTATAACTTGGATTTTTCAACTTTTGAAACTTTTAGTCAGCATTTTTAGGGGGGGGGGGGGGGGGGGGGGTGTACTATCACATGGACAACTTTCAATAGAAAAATTGGGGATGATACAATAAATTGGATATAAAACTATGAACTAGTAGAAAACAAGTGATTTTCCCTTGATTGCAATTGCGATTATCATCTATGTGCATCTGATCTGAACACAGTTGAGTGGGTCACATGGTTTTAAGCACTATATAAAACCAATCATAATTTTTAGAATAACTATTTATTTGAACTACCAGTAGATTAACCAATTTTGATGGATTAAAAGGCCCAATTTGCTAAAGTTGTTAACACTATGATTTGGAGAATAGTTAAGATGCTTGCTTACCGATAACATTCCCTGATTTCAGGATCTGAAGAGAAGAATCAATTTGCTGCCGATGGGAAAACGGCCGATACCAGAAACAAGAGATCCTGCGATCCTGGGAGCAGAACTCAAAATAAGGCTGGCTGCAAACAGCCCGATATTCACAGAAAGAACGAGCAGAAGTCGTAAAGTGTCGATAGCGAAGGAATGGCCAACAGAACGATATGTTCCAATTTACGAGATTAACAGTGATTTAGACTGTACACTGGATTGTTACATGAAAGTCAGGGCAGGGAAAATAAGAGGATATCACTAGCAAAGTTTCTGATATTCTATCATTCACACCACGCTACACATTCAGTAAATTCTGCAATGATTGCTCATATGATGAGCTGTTTTTCAGGATCATACAGTAAGGCCCTAAATAATCGACTCCTTAACCACAGCAGAATTATGGGTAATTTTTCAGGATTTAGACGGAAATATGGCTTGTTGTCATTCATCGGAAAGCTCTCACTGAGAGCTTTCCGATGAATGGCAACAAGCCATATTTCCGACTAAATCCTGAAAAATTACCCATAATTCTGCTGTGGTTAAGAAGTCGATTATTTAGGGCATTACCGTAGATGTGTTTTATTTTTTTTAATGTTCCAGAATTCTGGTTCCGGAATGAATCAACTGAGAGTTCATGTGATGAACTGTCTCAGGATATTATAATTTTAGGGAGGAAACTGCACAGAACAGAACAGAACAGAACATTGTAAAGGGAGAATCAGTGGAGTTACTGATTTATATGAAAGTCAGAACAGGGAAAATAAGGACACCAGTAATGGATTTTTTTACAGTGCATCACAGACCATTGCAGATATTATAAAATGAGACAACAGAGTGTGCACAATATTGCATATGGAGTTAAGTGGTTGAGTCTTATGGCTGTTTAATAAGGACAAACAAAATTAATGTTCTGTTTCCCACACACATGCCCCCTTATAATTGTATGACCTGCTGACTGCTTTTATGGCCCACTAAATATAAAAATTATAAATCATTTTGCCGCCTGACAATGGACAAACTTCTGACGATACATTTAGCTAGACACATGTCAACTTGTATTTGATATTTCCCTTTGTGGTTATGGATAACATAAATGTTTTTGTGGTATTTTTTATTGCACTTGTGTTGTACGGCAGACAGCTACACTAAAATTGCATTAACACTTAAAGGTACGGTTGGCCTTGGCGGTGGTTATCCTGTGAAAATATTTCCACCCGTCAAAAACCGCCACAAACAGAAAGAACAACAAAATGTAGACAGACTTTGTCCGTATACAAATAAGAAATATCGCATAAACAGTATGTTATTGTCATATATTTGACCATTGTTATGTAAACAAAAGCATAAAAAGTTACTTTTTCGGTGTTTGTTTATATTATGATGGTAAACATAAAGAGCGTTCTTTGTTGGTGAATTCCTGATATGGAACTAATAAAGAGCGTTTATGCCATTTGTGTGTGATTAGCAAGCAGCATTGTGCTGTCTTCTGTAACACAATCAGGCTCTTGCTTAGGTAAAATACAGTAAATCTTTATGATAACATGCTGTTTACGCGATGGTCATGGTACATATGAACGAAACTGTATGCGTTTTAATGTTTTTCTGTTTACGGTGATTGGAACAAATATGAATATTTTCGACAACTAAGGCCTCACGTGCCTTTAATCATGAAAAGTCATTTTTCACACCCAAAAATATTTGAAAATTTGATAACTCAGGAGTAAACCCATAAAATCCAGCCTTCTCGGAAATTTTGGTCGCATAACTCGTAATAAGTGGGAATAAAAACCTGCCAGCTGGGTAATTCTGCAGGTAAAAAATACTATATAAAAACCTGCCTGCCTGCTCATTTGAGAAACAGATTATCAACTTTGTGTTGATTTTTATTAATTGGTACCTCTCGTTTTGTGTGAATGAAAGAGGAATGATAATCACCTCAACCGCCATCATCATCATTTAGGGTACTACATATTTTCTGGATTACAGCAAACTTTTCCTTTTCAAGATTGACAGAAGATTTCGGACGACACATCTGAACTCAGCTGTAGTTTTGTTATGATGCAGCTTATCGTCCGGAATGGTTCATAGAGATTATCACTACAGTGAAGTGATCTGAGTCTCCATATCACGCCAAGTTGAGAAGGTGAGATCACGGATCAGACGAGCTGCCGCAGGCTGCGAGTCTGATCCGTGATCTCACCTTCTCAACGAGACGTGATGTGGAGACTCGGATCACTTCACTGTAGTAATAATATGTTTATTATATGACCAATTGAATTTTATTATTACAACCAACCTCTGAAATTGTATTGCGAAAAAGGTGATAAGTTGAATTCAAATTTAATCAACAAATCGCAACAGTTTAATCAACAACAACAATTTTAAGAAGAAGTGTCTCAATTGAAAATAGTTCAGGAGCCTCGTTTTGATTCAGACACGCATGATCTGGAATCGGATCACGATACTATCATGATCCGATTAATCGGAAAACCATCGCCAAACAATGGTGGTATTTAGTGAAAATAATGAGTCATATAATAAATTTCAATATCAACATCTCAACGAAAATGCAGTGTAAATTGTAACCTTATCCAAGATGGTTTATGACAAAATCGGTTTTCCAGTACTGTAAATGCAACAGATTGTAATACAATTTGTTCAAAGTTGGTCTGAATAGCATATGGAGTGCTGTTTGATTCCTAAAACAATTTCCATACCATCATTAAAAATGTGTTCACAATGACGAGAATGTGATAATTTTTATTGTGAAATAGAATGCTTCCCTTTCTGTTGAATGCTACTCTGTTTACAGTTACTTAACCCATTCATGATGGGAGCTGCACTGGTGCAGCATTAAAGATCCTGTGCCAGTGCATTCTCTTATATATGCGTATGGGAGCCTCGCAAATATAAGAGAATGCACTGGCTTACAAGTTCAAGGTAAATATTGTTAGGCCAATGTATTCTCTTATATATATGGGTGACTCGCATATATAAGAGAATGCATTCGCAAAGGGTTTTCGCAAAATTTCAAGAAGCTCTAATCATGGAAGGGTTAAAGAGTTTTATAATTTTGCTGATATATGTATATCTATGGAGACTGATATTAATCTCAATGATGCACTGTTCACGCTGGCTTGAAATTCCTTGGTATCAAACTTGATGCCAGTTTGGTTGAGTCTATATTGGTATTTTAGTAATTTTCCCCAGGGGCCTGTGGGGAGATATGCATCTCTTAGCATGGTACGACTATGGCATGTCTTTATTCCTCGAAAATTATCTAATTTCCTAATTTAACTCCACTGCTTGTTGAAACCACCTAATCACAATAAGCAACTGACAAACTTGCCCAGATACACGAATTGTGTTACCCCCATTAGCTGACAAAGTGAGCTGTACTAGTACACGTTCTGAGCACAGGCCCCTGGGGAAAATTACTAAAATACCAATATAGACTATAACACTGGTATAGTCTATTTTGGTATTTTAGTAATTTTCCCCAGGGGCCTGTGATCAATTTCACCAATGAGAAGGATACAGTAGATCAATTTACCCTTCCTAATTGCAGGAATCAGGTCGAAGTTGCCATTTCGGCAGAGGGCAACTTGATTATAAAACGAAGTATGAGTTAACCCTTTACCCAACAAACCGGCCACAACCGGCCAAATAAAGCTTCAACAGCCTAAAATATCTTCGGTCTGTCTCAATAGAACCATACACATATGGATATCATTGGAACCGGCTCCTTGACCACATTGTGATAGTTACAGTTATGCCCTGTGCCAATGCATTCTCTTATATATGCGAGTCGACCATAGGTCGCCTCGCATATATAAGAGAATGCATTGGCCTAAAAAAAATCTTTTTTTTAACACTTTTTACCATTTTTTCTTACATTCTTTAACAATTTTATAATTTTTAATGTGTTAAGCCAATGCATTCTCTTATATATGCGAGGCGACCTATGGTCGACTCGCATATATAAGAGAATGCATTGGCACAGGGCCGTTCTGTTGGGTAAAGGGTTAATAAACATGGTTGCAGCCCTAGATTGCATATGAATTGGTAAACTCCTTTTTGATAACTGAATACTTGCTTGATTCATATCAAGCATGATTTTAGTGTGTCTGACATTTGCAGAATGAGGTCCCCAGAGGGTGAATGTAGTGACGCTATATCACACAGCAGATTGGTAACACCAAAATCACCCTCTGGGAACCTCATTCTGCTTAGGCCTCAACTGCTATTAGAGACCTAGAATCAGATTGAAGTTTCCCAGTTGAAGTTGGTGATGTTCACCCATAAGTCACCTCGATTATGTGATTTAACTTCTGCAAATTAGGGATATATAGAAACTTCCCATAAGGGAAAAAGTAACTAAAACAGTGTTAATTTGAGACTATAGATACTTCCCAGAATATGAGGCCTAAGCAGAATGAGGTCCCCAGAGTGTGAATTTGGTGATGCTAGCCCACCGTGCGGGATAGCGTCATTAAATTCACCCTCTGGGGATCTCATTCTGAAAATGTCAGACACACTATATCCGAAATTGATTCATTTGTAGGGATGTTCAGGTAATACTCCTTAACCACAGCAGAATTATGGGTAACTTTTCAGGATTTAGTCGGAAATATGGCTTGTTGCCATTCATCGGAAAGCTCTCACTGAATGTCAACAAGCCATATTTCCGACTAAATCCTGAAAAGTTACCCATAATTCTGCTGTGGTTAAGGAGTCGATTACTTAGGGCATTACTGTAGCATCTGAACATCCACAGAATAGACCATTCCAATGTATACATTATAACTGAATGAGAGAATCAAAAACTTACAAACCAGGTGTTTATTAATCTGGAGGGGGGGGGGGGGTGTTCAGGAAAAATAATCAGATGCCAGATAACAAAAGTACAGTATGTTGGAGGGAAATGTTGGAGGGAAATGTTCAGATAATAAGTTAACAGAAGTATTGTTGAACTTATTATCTGAACATTTCTTAAGGAACAACTTGTCAATGAGTATTTAGTATAGAAAGGGGTGAAATAAATATATGCAAAAAGCAATGGCTCCAAATAAAAAAAAATAATTGGTGCCAAATAAGGCATTTCAGACCATCTTTGCAAACCAGTGCGAACTATGTTCATAATGTATATTCTGTTAACTAATTTATTGATGGTAATACTCACAGCCTTAGGTCTTTCTATTTATCATTGAAGTGTTAATAATCAGATTTATAGCGTGTCTGTCATTTGTAGAATGAGGTCCCCAGAGGGTGAATTTAGAAAACGCTATCCCGCATAGTGGGCTAGCATAACTAAATTCACCCTCTGGGGACCTCATTCTGCATAGGCCTTATCATCTCTGGAAAGTTTCTTTATTATCAAATTTCTACAGAAACTTCTTTACATAGATTCTATTTCTTTTTAGTTTAGTTTCTCTATATCCCAAAACTGGCACATGACACATTGCATAATCGTCGTTCCCAATGGGTGTACATCACTATATTCACTACTTGGGAACTTCAATCTTAGTCTATGTCTCCCATAGCAGATGAGGCCATGCAGAATGAGGTCCCCAGAGGGTGAATTTGGTGATGCTAGCCCGCTATGCAGGATAGCGTCACTAAATTCACCCTCTGGGGACCTCATTCTGCAAATGACAGAGACGCTATAATCAGGCTTGTTTATAAACAGATTTATAGAGAAAAATCAGATCTATTACATTATAACTCTAATGTCCAAGAGTACCAAAACCTACATATTCACTTGCTGATACATAGTTACATGATTACAATTCATTCATTAGCATAGTACAAGACTCGTACTAAAACCAGCTAAGATATTGTGATAGCGAGATGCTAGTTTTTTTTTATGAGAATGTCCCTATACGCCCAGGTTTGGTGTGGATTGTAGTCTATTTTATTTTATTTTACCTAACAAATCAATACCTGAGTGTCATCTTATGGCCATAATGGTGTATAATAATCTGTTTGTTTATGTTTACTTTATGATTGCTTGAATATTTTCACCAGAATATGCCGATGTCACCTCGTGAGGTCAATTGAGTTCAAACGCTTTTAAAAATATGTAATCACTGTCGTAATTCTCTTTTTTGCACATTAAATTACCGCTTTCAATTGACCATTGATGTGGTGTTCAGAACAAATATCATGTCTTCTACGGAATAAACACGTTTATTGTCGCAATTATGATATTTGATTACAATTAATTGTGGTTCTATGTGAGCTGGTCACTAATATGTAACTCATGTCATATAAAGCCAATAGGGCGTGTCTCGCACTAAAACTACAGTAACGCCCCAAGTAATCGACTCCTTAAACGCAGCAGAATTATGGGTAACTTTTCAGGATTTAGTCGGAAATATGGCTTGTTGCCATTCATCGGAAAGCTCTCGGGTAACTTTTCAGGATTTAGTTGGAAATATGGCTTGTTGCCATTCATCGGAAAGCTCTCGGGGAGAGCTTTCCGATGAATGGCAACAAGCCATATTTCCGACTAAATCCTGAAAAGTTACCCATAATTCTGCTGCATTTAAGGAGTCGATTACTTAGGGCATTAATGTAGCATCTCTCTATCACAATATCTTAGCTGGTATTAGTACGAGCAGACTTGGAACATCATTGGCATTGATATTAAAGGCCCATTTAATTTTTGAATCACCGATTATTTTTTTTAGTGCCTTGATATACGGTTTTAATAACAATCTATGACATAAAATATGATTAAAATACTATAATTCAGAACCTTTGGAATGTCTGTGTCTCAGAAGATGCCCATAGAGTAATAGAAAATAGCTATCTGAACATCTCTATAAATAAATAGATGAATGGGAATCCATGTTTCGTCGTCTGTTTACAATATCTGAGCATCTCAGCAATTGAATAGATCATTCCAATGTCCACTAAAAGTAATGAATGAGAGAAACTGAATGAATGGGTTGAGAAGGCTGGCCTGGCTTGAAATTCTGACGGGTGATGGGGGTGGGTATTTGCTTTCTCAGACCCCCCCCCCCCAACTTTTTACACCATATATAGTTTGAAATATGCTCTCTCTTTTTGAATTTCCAACCAGTAATGTGTTGGGAATACGTTGTTTTTAGACCAATAGCAGCATATTTTTCTAATATTGGTCAAATTTTTCAATAGTAGGGGAGATGGCAGATTGGAAAATACCAAATGGAAATTCACGAACACGGGAGTTGGGAGAGGATGGTGCAGTTGAAATCTTCAAGGTAGACACCCATCCATCAGAGACCCTCTAGCCACGTCCCTGCCCAGACTATGGAATAGCAACCTCATTCATATTTAAATTCGTGAGGTACTATTTTTTGCACACCCATTGGTGCGCTAATTTAAAACTGAGTGAAAAATAGTATGTCTCATGATTTTATACCAGACCACAAGGCTAACTAGATGACGTGTTAATGAGTTGCATAATACATTATGGAATGTTGGGTTGAATAACCTATTAGGGCCATATATATTTACATGTGTGGTACTAATCTCAACACCATTATTTACATGTAAAGCGACAAATCATGATCAAATCTTTGATGTTGCAATGCTTGTCTGAAACACACACATTTCAGGCTGAAGGTGTACGAAAGCACGTCTTCGTATCAAGCAACAATCCTGGAGTGACGCTGATGGCATAATGGTCTGCGTTAACTTAATTATTTCAACCCAACTATATAGAATACATGCAGCAATGTGCTGTCATCAGCCTAAGTGGGGGTGGTTTTAATTCCTTTGAGTTCATTTCAACAATGTCCATTACTATTTAAATATCAGAATGATTAATTGGAGCATATAAGAACCCATATTCGCAGCAAGCTGATGATGCAGTCGTGTTCTATATATATTCAATGTAAATATTCGTCGTGATATTTAATATACACATGTATCAGTTACAAGGCTTTTATGAAAATATTTGTGTCAATTTTGAATTCGAGCAGTAAGGTGCACAAATTCAAAACTGAGCGAAAAATAGTACTGTGTGAATTATAAGTACGATTAAGGTATGCACTTGATAGTCTGAAACATCCCGATTTCCTTCATATTACCACTATTATACAGGGTTATACAGGGTTATACAGGGTTTTACAGTATAATAATAAAGGATCATTATTATATTCAAAGCTCTAAGCACTGTAACAATCACATTATTACCCCACTAGTTGAGCAATGACAATTCTTAAGCCTACTGCCATTTTACAGACGCTTAACAAGAGCAGCTTACCAACAAGCCACTTCCCTAATTAATGTCTAGGTAGACAAAGCGTCATTAGATTACTTAAATTTGAGCCAGGCTGTCTCATCACTATAAACGTATCATTATCTATTTTGTTGATTGTTTATGTTAATTAATAGTTTGTAATGACAATTGTTATCAAATGACTTCCTTCACTTATACAAGTATAAATGCAATAAGATTGAACAATAAGTTTGAATCATGTTGTTTGTTTTTGTTTGAATATTTGTGTATCGAGTTTAATGATGATATTAAATTTACCACATGTGTTATAGATAAACATATTCTCACCATTGAAATCTGGTTAAGAATTTCTACCCTATTCTACCATATTCTCATGTGAGAAATCTGACTTAGAATTATTCCCGAGATATTCTGATCAGATTGTGGCCAGAATCCTCTAAGTTAGATTTCTACCCTATTCTACCATAAACTCATGTGTGAAATTTCTCCTGAGAAATATTTCTCATGTTATATTTAGGGTAGAAATTTATTTCACAGGAGAACTACCTTATTTCTCACCCAGCAGTCTAATTTGAATACATTTCTCCTGAGAAACTACTGTGATTCCTCCTGAGAACTACTGTGATCACATGTGGAGTTTTTGTACGGGCAATAGCTCCCAGATTTTATTTCTGTTGCCCTGAAACACTAGGGGTTCATATTCACCAGTTGAGTTTAAAGGTACTCAACCCGATAAAACTCCTCTCAATTACTATTTCAATGGCTTCGGGGGTCAAAAATATTTGATTCGAGTCGAGGAAGTCACCCATCAAAGCTCAGATTTGTTAGATATCGATTTTAGAAATCTATTATTTTTCATTATCGGGAATACTATCTGGCCCAGAACTCAGTCAAAATTGCCACTTGATTTTAGAGTTATCCATCCTTGTCTGTTTGAATAGATTTGGAGAACACATCCAGAGCAGATTACGGCAGTTAGCAGTACTCATCTCGAGTTTATAACAAAAATCAATATCTAATAACTCTGAGCTTTGTTTGATGGGTTCCTCGACTCGAATCAAATATTTTTTACCCCCAAAGCCAAAGAAATAGTAATATAGGACCCTCCGATCGGATTGTTGTTGTTGGAATCTGTTGAGATGGGGACCCTCTTTACGGGTTGAGTACCTTTAACCCTTTCTATACTAAATACTCAATGACCAGTAGTTCCCTTAGGAAATGTTCAGATAATAAGTTCAACAAACGATCATAGATCGTTTGTTGAACTTATTATCTGAACATTTCCAACCAATGAATATGAAACATTCTGCTGGTGTATTTCAATTTTTATGTCTGTTGCTTTTATTACCTGAACATCCCTTCAAATGAATAATAAATTGTACCAATGTGTACTCTTGTAACTGAATCGGAGAATCCTTTTAGTATAGAAACTTTGAAAGGGGTAAATATAGTCCAGGTGGTATATACCAGGCGATGCTCACCAAAGAGGGTATCTGTGGTCGCTGCTAAGAAGCGTTAAGTTTATCCATTAAAGCCGATTTGATAATACAAGTGATATGTGTCACCACCACAGCCAAGCCTGAGTATAATGTGCCTGTGATTTGCAGAATGAGGTCCCCAGAGGGTGAATTTAGTGACGCTATACCGCACAGTGGGCTAGCATCACAAAATTTGCCCTCTGTGTACCTCATTCTGCATTGCTTCATCTGCTATGGGAGACATAGACGCAGATTGAACCCAATGGTGAATATTGTGATGTACACCCATTGGGAACCTCAATTCTGCAATGTGTCATCTGCCAATTTGGGAATATAGACAAACTAAACTAAAAAAGAAATAGAATGAGTTTCTGTAGATATTTGATAATAAAAAAAACTTTCCAGAGAAGATGACACCTAATCAGAATGAGGTCCCCAGAGGGTGAATTTAGTGATGCTAGCATGCTAAATTCACACTCTGGGGACCTCATTCTGCAAGTGACATGCACACTAAACTCAGGCTTGACCACAGCCAGTGAAGACAGGAGATCTGAAGTCTGCTATGCCTCTGTGAAATAAACCACTTGATTCGTAAAATAAACCTCGCTGGTAAATATCACGCCATGACTTTCATTGTGGCTTGGATCATAACAACTGGTTACGAGATGCAAGGATTATTTCAATCGGCTTGAGACTCGTGAAACTTATCCTCTGCCTCTCACATGAGGATAAAAATCATACGCTATTCAGAACAGTTAACTATTGTCTATCTAGTAAAAACTTTCTCTGGTGGAATACATGGTATTGCATGGGGAGGACAATTTTGTCCCTTACTATATCATCTGGGTATTTAGACCAATTATTGCTGGTAAGCTCCATCGCAATATCGAATCCCCTCACCCACGTTCTGAGTAATCACTAAAACTATGGTGGTAGTATTACTGATAGGGTCTTTGTCACAAGCCTTCGATCACATTCGTAGCAAGATTTTCAATCGGTCACATGTGATTGTAGCCAGCTTTTTAAGGGCGATCACAATCGTAGCCAGCTTTTCATATTCATGCATGCGCAGGCCTAAATGAACGAGACTAGTTGAGCTAATCACATTTTTGAGTTGATAAATGACTTAGATCTAAATTTAATATTAGTTTATCTACTACTGTTGCGAAATTGCTTGCGGTCTAATCCTATAACTTAATAAATTAACTCAGTTTTAGAGCATGATGTCATCATTTTAGTGGCCAATGTTATGACATCATATATCAAGTCATAAAACGATGTAATTTGAAAAGCTAGCTACGAATGTTATCCTCTGTATCAAGCTGGCTACAAATGTGATCGCCTGTGAAAAGCTGGCTACGAATGTGATTGCCTGTGAAAAGCTAGCTACGAATGTTATCGTCTGTATCAAGCTGGCTACATTTGTGATCGATTTAAAAAGCTGCTACGAATGTGATCGGTGCCTTGTGACAATGACCCCATTGGTGGCAAGGCTCAAAATAATTTGTTTTCTACTGACTGTCAAAATGACAGGCACCAAATGGATGGTGTTGGTCATTTCAAAATGGTTGCTGTCAAATTTCCAGATGTACTGCATGAGACCGTATTTAAATTTCCAATCAACTTATAATTTGTCAATGAGTGAGTTAGTGAGCATCCAATCGCCACCCAGGAAAAACCCAAGTTATTTTTGTTTTCAAAAGTTCAAAAACATTCTGTCGATTAATACATACTAATGTACTTCACAAATGAGATAATTGCATTAACACTGAATTGATCTGAAATTAAAAACCAGCTATTTTTTACTTTCAATGTCCGATTTGGCCAGTAATGGCTCCTTGGATGTACCCAAACTGATAGATTGTTTAAAAAATTGCATTGGACAAACTGTCCAACAGATACAGAAGTGCACTGGACATAAGCTATTTTTCGTCGGACAATGACAGTGATCGGCCACTTATTTTGAGCCTTGATTGGTGGTAGTGTTGGAAAGCGAAATAAAAAGAATGCATGACATCAGTGATAAACGTCTTCAATATAATTGATCTGAAAATTATAAATTGTGAACACTCTAGTATATATATATAGCAATCAGCAGTAAATGCCTGCATATGAGACACTGTCAAAAACATCAGAAAAAATATCAGCAGTAAATGCCTGCATATGCTTGAGAAAATAGTGACTGAAAAAATCTTGAAAAATATAATACCATCTCAATAATATATAAACAAATGCATTGAATGCAAAAACAACCTAAAATGTTGTCAGAGTTGCCTATGTTTCTAAATGAGTGATTATGGAACATTGTCAAAAACGTTAGAGGAACAACTGAAAAGAGACTTGAGCAAATAATAACACAGTAAAGCCCTAAATAATCAACTCCTTAACCACATCAGAATTATGGGTAACTTTTCAGGATTTAGTCGGAAATTTGGCTTGTTTCCATTCATGGGAAAGCTCTCACTGAGAGTTTTCCAATGAATGGCAATAAGCCGTATTTCCAACTAAATCCTGAAAAGTTACCCATAATTCTGTTGTGGTTAAGGAGTCGATTATTTAGTGCATTATTGTAATAAGGTTAGCAAGGCAAGCCTAATCACATCGTGACATCATTGTTCAGAATTATAATTTGTTTGTTGGAGATGTTCTGACAAGACTAGGTTTAAGTTCCATATGCACTATGATTGTGGACAATAAGTATTAATAATTATTGAATAATTCTAGTACTGTAGACACCTGTCAGTAAGATCATTCTCGAAGATAAGCCCAGCCTGGATTATTTACCCTAAATAAAACATGGGGTGGTCCTCGTAGAAAAGCCCACCCCCATTTTGGAGCATTTGGAAGGTGAATAAATGACGTCTTTCTATCCTGTATAATAGGAGAAGATACTCAAGCACAACTCTGCTTTTATTATTTTTTCCAGTTGTTTTTCTTAAAAAATAAAGATGAACAAGAGGTGGCATCAGAGATGCTGTGTCTCGTTTTCGGTGGCTTACCGCCGGTGGCTACCGCCAATTGGTGTGCATCAGTATCGGTAGACTAATTAATAGGTAAAATCGGTTAATATTTGTTCAAGTTATCGCGCTAACGGCCTCAAAATCGCGAAGAATTCACAAACTAAGGGGCATAACTCAGGGGAAAAAGTTCGGAGAAACCCGGTTTTCGCACTCTTTCGAGATATTGTGCGAAGCAAGTCACACACCAAAAATTAATATAATCGGTTAATATTGTTCAAGTTATCGTGCTAACGGCCTCAAAATCAAGAAAATTTTGCAAACTGAGGGGGATAACTCAGAGAAAAAAGATCGGACAAACCCGCTTTTCGAACTTGTTTGAGATATTGTGCCAAGAAAGTCATGTACCAAATTTTTTTAATCAAATCGGAGGATGTTTGTTGAAGTTATCGCGCTAACGAGCTAAAAATGACTAATTAAGGGCCATAACTCTATCAAATTTTATCGGGTCAGGCTGGTTTTCGAACTCGTCCGAAATATTCTTGGCAAGTATGTCTATTCCAAATTTTAAACAAATCGGAGGACGTTTGTTGAAGTTATCGCGCTAACGAGCTAAAAATTCATGAAAAATGACTAATTAAGGGCCATAACTCTATCAAATTTTATTGGGCCAGGCTGGTTTTCGAACTCGTCCAGGATATTATTGGAAGACACTTATATACCAAATTTAGTTGAATCGGATGACGTTTGTTGAAGTTATCGCGCTAACGAGCTCAAAATTCGTACAAAATGACTACTTAAGGACCATAACTCTATCAAATTTTATCGGGTCGGGCCGGTTTTCTAACTCGTCCGAGGTATTCTTGGGAGACACCTATATATCAAAATTTCAATCAAATAGGATGATGTTTGTTAAATTATCACGCTAACGAGCTGAAAATTTAGGAAAAAATGACTAATTAAGGGCCATAACTCTATCAAATTTTATCGGACCTGGCCGGTTTTCGAACTCGACCGAGATATTCTTGGGAGACACCTATATCCAAATTTCAATCGAATCAGATAACGTTTGTTGAAGTTGTTGCGCTAACGAGCCTAAAATCAGTGAAAAATGGCAAAGGGCCATAACTCTGTAGTAAATGTGCGGACGAACCCGATTTTTTGTCTGCAGCTTACGTGCATGGATATGTACTCACATTAATCCGTCAATAAACGGTTGAGTTATAAGCAAAACACGCCGCCAGTCCGCCCGCCCGTCCGCGGCCCGCCCACCATCAAACTATAAGTCGAGTTTTGGAAAAAAACTCGACTAATAATAGTAGACATTTGTGATAATATTGTGAATTATAGATATCTTATTCTATTCTTATCTGTTTGATCAATCAAAGAGTTATCAAATCAATAAAATCAAGGGATGTGTCACATATTATTCATCTTTCTTGTGTTACTTTATTCAGTACAAAACATGGTGTTGGTATAAAGTATGAAGGTAGGTCGGCACATAAAGGCTAACTGAATTTTTGCACAGGGAGGTCCTAGTGAGTAAGCTCAGTACCCGCTTTTTGAGCAAAAATGTGCACTAGCACCCCCCAGGCTTACTGGTGGGTGTATACAGTATTGGTGCTTGAACACACACTGATTATGTCCAGGCTTAAAATGATGCTGGAATTTGCAGAATGAGGTCTCTCCAGAGCCATCCTCTGGGGCCTTCATTCTGCATGGGCTCATCTGCTATGGGAGACCTAGACACAAATATAAGTTCCCAGATGGTGAAGATTGTGATGTGCACCAATTGGATACTTAGATTATTCTTTGTGTCATCTGCCAATTTGGGGATATAGAGAAATAAACTAAACAAGAGGTACGCATCTAAGATGCTTTTGTCGAGTTTTTTGGCAGTCGAACCAAACTTCTGCCAATAAGGTGCACAACTCCGGCAAAAAAAGTCGGACGGTGGTACATTATTGCAATAGACCTATATACCAAATATCAATTGAATCTGTTAATATTTCATTGAGTTATCGCACTAACGGTGATAAAATTGTTATTAAAATAGACAAACTAAGACCCATAACTCATGAAAAAAAATTTGGACAAATCAGGTTTTCGAACTCGTCCGAGATATTGTTTGAAGAGACTCATATAACAAATATTGTTGAAATCAGTTAAAATTTCATTGAGTTATCGCGCTAACGGTGATAACATTGCTAAAAATAGACAAACTAAGACCCATAACTCCGGAAAAAAATTCGACAAACCTGGTTTTCGAACTCGTCCGAGATATTGTTGCAAGAGTCTCATATACCAAATATTGTTGAAATTTGTTAATATTTGCGTGAGTTATCGCGCTAACAGTGAAAAACTAAAAAAAAAAGTGATCAAAGATGGATAACTCTTGTCAAAAAGTTCGGACGTGACCCATTTTCTACAGGCAGTAAATAGTCATTGGGAGCAACTCACATACCAACATTTTTTGAATCCGTTCACAAATGTCAAAGTTATAAGGCATTCTTTAGGTCCGCCCGCCGCCCGCCAACCATCCCTCGTCAAACCATAAGTCGAGTTTTTGGAAAACTCGACTAAAAAGAAACTTTTCAGAGAAGATGAGGCCAAAGCAGAATGAGGTCCACAGGGTCCAGAGTGTGAATTTAGTGATACTAGCCTGCTGTGAGGGGTAGCGTCACTAAATTCACCCTCTGGGGACCTCATTCTGCAAATGTCCAGCACCTTATTTTGAGGCCTGGTTATGACATAATGTTAGGAGCCCAACACACAATAAAACAATTAGTAAATTGAGTGTGCTTGGTATTGACAACATGCAGGGACTGATCTAGGGTTTTGAGTTTGTGCTTACGTCGTCCCGCTGCCGCTGAGCTCCCACACCCACCATATTCACATAAAAAACAACATGCCAATGTGCGTTCCAATTCAAATTCAATTGGTACATAAAATATGTAACAGTTCTGATATTAATTGATTCATTCAAGTGGATCCAGTCTCTAATTCCGTCTTTTTAATAATCTTTTTAATAACAGAAAGTTAGCATTTAAATTAATGCATGTCAATTTAATAGATTCACGATGTTTTGGCAACAAGTATTTGCATATATTAGCATCATTGCGACAAGGATAGTTACAGATGTACAATCTGACTCAAATTGATCAGACTGAATGTTATTATTTATTGGTGGTTTTGATAATTTTTTGTTTTTACAATTAGTTTGGGCACAAACACCAGGTGCCCAAACCCTGTTGAAGGGTCCGAACAAGGCTAGATCAGTCTCCAACATGTCTTGGCAGCTCCATTCTTTGTAAGTTGTTTTGATTAAAACAAAACAATGATGCCTTTCACAGTGAGGTGAGATTGGATGCAACAGACTGAGAATTATGTTTGCCACTATGCCCTATGGTAACATTTCTCTGACGTCAATGTGACTTATGTTGCAT
This sequence comes from Siphonodentalium dalli, assembly GCA_032622095.1. NCBI lineage: Eukaryota > Metazoa > Mollusca > Scaphopoda > Gadilida > Siphonodentaliidae > Siphonodentalium > Siphonodentalium dalli. The sequence goes on from CP136062.1 coordinate 61,330,372, forward strand.
TGATTGAAGAGGCAACTCTGACCACTTGGAATATAGGACTAGATAAATACTTCAGTTACATAAAATATTTTGTGAAATCAATTGAAAAGTGTATCAGAATAAAAAATACTACATGAATTTATCAAAAATAACTTGGTAAACCATAAGGCATTTTATTTTTTATTACTTGGATTATAGATTAAAAAAATCTGTTTGTCAATAAAAATATAATTTTAGTTTTCGGTTTTTTTATTTACGCCATTGAATGGGAATATTAATCCAGACATATAAAAACAAAATTAGAAAAAAGTATAAGTTTACGTAAAATGTACAACAATATTGATTGAACAGCGAAGCCTCCTGGTGATGTTTATGGCATTGAATGTCAACGCCAACATGGCGGACGCTAATATTGGCAATATTTTTTCATCTATCCGTATCATGCTTTAAAGAAACATCCAAATCAAAAAATATTTTTGCCTGTGCTTGTTTTAGATGAGGAGATTATTATACAGCAAATATTTTATTTCTCCCGACCCTATTTTTTGACAATTTAAATTAAAAAAAAATATATACAGATTTTATTTTTTTCCCACCCACCTCCACCTCCGCTACCTTTGAGCCAAAGGAATCCATAAACCAAGTAATAACAAATAAAATGCCTAAATATCAGTTAAAAATGTGAAAGATGGAGCCTTTCTTTCATGGTGTTTTTATATGGATTCTTGCTATAAAATAATAATTATGAGTCAAAGACACCATTCTGCAGACAAGAAATGTTATTATTAGAACACTATGCTGTTTTGTAATGATTCACGAATAGTATTTTTACCAAACATTTCGCCTTTAAAACACTTTTAAGTTAATGCATCACACCATATGAATCTAATATGTTCTTTTTGAAAACTAATATAAAAGCAACATTTTCATAAAATCATTATTCTGGTACTATTGGAAGCGCTATCTGGGAAGAAATACTTCTTATTTAATGTATAATGGAAGATGAAATGATGTTCACAACCACTACAATGAATAAATCTAAATCACAACATCATCAAATATGGGCAACCAAAATAGAGCTGATATTTAACAAATTACAATGGCCCATACTGGTGCCCATATTCAGCTATTCAAGAAAATCACAACCATTTATCCTTAAACAAGAGCATATCTAGAGTGTGGCAAAATAACCCACTGGTAATTCCAACAAAATGGGACGTAACTCCGGTGAAATTTGGAGGGCCGAATCCAAATTCGAATTTGACCTGTATTTTAGGCTACTAAACTCACATACCAAATTATATTCCATTCAATTCAGATTTATTAGTTATCATCCGGAAACGAAAATTAAGTGCAATTTCCAACAAAAAGGGCCATAACTCTGGTAAAAATTGCACCCAAATTCAAACTTGACCTGTATTTTGTGCTAGTAAACCCACAAACGAAATTAAAATTCCATTCAGTTCAGACTTACTAAAATTATCATCTGGAAATGGACAGACCAATAACATAATATGTCCTTTTTTTTCCTTCAAAACGGGCATAAAAATAGAGTTATGAAAGGCACAATACTTTCGATTTCGAGATTAAACAAATTACATTGCATCAAATGCAATCATGAATTGCCATCTAATCAATAGTTAATAAAAAGAGCTAGACAGCAAATTATAATGAAGTGTCAATGACACCTTAGCTCAACTTGGAGGGGATAGTGTCATACATTACAGTCATTGGAGCAATAAGGAATGCGGAAAGTATAAATGTTTAAGTAATACCGAGGTCAACCCGAAGAGCCCATAATAAGTTTGGGATCAATTGGATAAAAAATACTGAAGTATTTTGTGATGCAGATATTAAATTCCAAGATAGCTGCTGTCAGACATGTTTTTGATCGAATATCGTTCAAATTTGATAGCTCCCATTTAGAGGTGATTCCAAACATGCCTTTAAATTTTCACAACATTTTGCCAATAATCACCACGAAGATCTGGATGAGGGATGTGCTTGTTTGGGTATGCCGAAGAATTTAGTTATGCAAGAGTAATTTTCCAAGTTGGCCACTGGAAACCATGTTTTTCAATGAATTTCGGAAAAAAGCAATGGCTCATATCTAGAGGTCACCCTGAAGATCCATATCAAGTTTGGTGATGATCAGATGATGGATGTGGTCTGTAGGGTGTGCCATAGGATATAGTCATGCCTGTAAGTTTTCAAAACATTTCTCCAATAAATGCGGGCTGCGGTGTGGGCCCATGGTTTCAAATTCGAAATCCAAGATGGCTGCTGGCACCTTTTTCAACGAATTTCAAAAAAATTAATGGCTCCTATTTAGAGTCACCCCGAAGATCCATATGAAGTTTGGTGATGATCCGATGAGGAATGTGGCCTGCAGGGTATGCCAAAGGAAATTGTTGTTGGATGGAAGGCACGACACATGGACACATGAATGTAAACCCATAGCAATAGCTTAAACTTGTTGCCCTGTGCCAATGCATTCTCTTATATATGCGAGTCGACCATAGGTCGCCTCGCATATATAAGAGAATGCATTGGCCTAAAATAAATTCTTTTTTTAACACTTCTTACCATTTTTTCTTACATTCTTTAACAATTTTTATAATATTTTTCTACATTCTTTGACAATTTTATCATTTTTATTATGTTAAGCCAATGCATTCACTTATATATGCGACCTATGGTCGCCTCGCATATATAAGAGAATGCATTGGCACAGAGCCGTTCTGTTGGTTGTTAACCCATAGCAATAGCACAAACTTGGCTTTGTCGAGTTGAGGAAAAAAAATGGTCAAATTCAAACTGAGGTGACTCAACATCCTCTCTGTGCAAGACTCCGTAACCGAATTTCCTAAATTATGTTATATCGCTGCTTGTCTTTTTAAGAAGAAAAATTATTAACTTGGAATAGAAGAAAGTATCACTGGTCATCTTCTCTCCATTATTTCTGAAAGACTTGGAGAGTAATTGTCCTGAACAATACGAAGTCCGAGCTCATCCTTTTCAGCACAATTCACATGTATTTGTCTGTGTTTATCTAGCTGACGTTGCCACTGCATTGCGAGAATAACTGCATCTGCTTCTGCTGAGTTTGGGTCTTTGGGTGGAACAACTCCCTAGAAATGAAAGACAGTTTCTATAGTAAAGTCTAAAAAAATATGAATATTATTAAATAAAGCAAATAAAAATAAATAAAACCAACACATTAACATCAAGTATTCTCATTTTCCCATGCTACAGTAATGCCCTAAATAATCGATTCCATAACCACAGCAGAATTATGGGTAACTTTTCAGGATTTAGACGGAAATATGGCTTGTTGCCATTCATCGGGAAGCTCTCAGTGAGAGCTTTCCGATGAATGGCAACAAGCCATAGTTCTGTCTAAATCCTGAAAAATTACCCATAATTCTGCTGTAGTTAAGGAGTCGATTATTTAGGGCATTATTGTATTATGACTGATTGAATGGATTGGTGAGAAGTCTTACACAAACTGAACACCATGGCCAATTTTATTTTTTATTTTTGCAATTTTGGTAAAAAAAGTTGTCCGTGGGCTTGTAAACAAATTAAATGAAGTGGTGTCACCTTTTCATTCATAGATTCCTTTACACCAAGTCTGAATTTAGTGTGTCTGACATTTGCAGAATGAGGTCCCCAGAGGGCAAATTTAGTGACGCTATCCCACATAGAGGGCTAGCATCACCAAATTCACCCTCTGGGGACCTCATTCTGCTTAGATTTCATTTGTTATGGGAGACCTAGGATCAGATTGAAGTTTCCCAGTTGAAGTTGGTGATGTTCACCCATTCGTCACCTCGATTATGCATTTTATCTTCTGCAATTTAGGGGATATAAAACTGAACAGAAGGGAAAAAGTAACTAAAAACAATGTTAATTTGAGACTATAGTTACTTCCCAGAAGACGAGGCCTAAGCAGAAGGATGTCCCCAGAGGATGAATTTGGTGATGCTAGCCTATTGGGGACCTCATTCTGCAAATGTCAGACACACTAAATTCAGGCTTGGTGCAACCAAATCCACTCAACAATTCATACAGTAAGGTGAAAAGTCAAACTGAGGTGAATGTATCATAACGTCAGAGTTGATGATCTTGCGTGCAAAATAAACCGCCTGACATTGATATGACAGTGAATTTGTTGTGGAATTATGAATTTATTTGACAAACTACAGCATTTTAAATTTTATACAAGAATCATTCTGACATGAAATTCTAATAAACCCCGGACTGGTCAATGATATTTTTGTAGTTTTAAGGAATGCTACCTTAATGCAGATGGTTTGAGCAGCATTGAGAGTTTCTTTGACGGCCTTCATCAAGTTCTCAGCATTGTTCACTAATATCTTCTGAGCCTGAAATATTATTTACCACAGTGAAACACTGAAATATATCATATAATGTAGTGATGAAGAAGCAAAGTTTACTATTAAGTAGCATTGTAAACATAGTACTAGTAATGCCCTAAATAATCAACTCCTTAAAGTCATTAGCTTCACTCCCGGTGGGTATATATTTCATGTCAGACAGAACTGTATCCGATATACCATAAGAAAGGTCATAAAAAACTAGAAATAAAACCCCAAGGTTGCATATTATTGATGCGGTATTCGCCCCGTATTAAATTGTTGAAAACTGCGGTCAGAGTAAGAAATCTTCTCAGATACAACCACATTTTCGGCGCAAATCATCGCGTGGAGGTCATGGAATTATATTCGGAAGAAATCGGAACCGCCCGAAAAACGACGATCGGCTGGCACGCACGGTTGAGAGAACAGCCAAAACAAAAGCCGGCATGTCGATAACCGAAAGTAGATTCAACAAAACACAAACTAGATAATGTGATTATGTCTTGATTTTTGCATCGATATCTCATGTTTTCTAATTGAAATGTCGATAATTAATTGGCAACTAACAAAGTGTACACACTGTGTATATGTTATATATGGATTGTTTGCAAATTTAGGCGTGAATGGGTATTCACAGCATGCAAAATACGATTGGCACACCTCCGAACCGATCAGCTGATCCAGGTCGTCATGCTTCTCATCGATTGAAAATAAACAAATCGGGGAATTCCTGCCCTTCTTATCAAACGTCAACACATTTGGTCGAATTTAAGATGAAGTTATCTGCAATGGCATTATTGACTTCTGTAAATGGAAATTATTAGCAATATTTCAAACGCAGAGAGTGCATGAACCACCGATCGATCTATAAATTATAATAGCCCAATCGGGCTGAACTAGATCGATTGGTCTTCCTGGCATAGTGGTTGCTGCTGTAAGAGAGGGAACTCTAAATTTCTTAAATATTAAAAAAAAAATTGTTTTCAGATTTGTACAAGTTTATAATGAATATTACTAGTAAAAAAATATACCATTGTCTTTCATTAGTTTCAAAATAAATGAGAATTTTTTTTAATTGGTAGAAACAGCTGGTCGAAAGAACAATTTAGAGTACTCCCCTTATCCCAGATTCAGTTTATAGTAGCTAATTACACTTAAGAATAAATTATTTATGCTTAAGCATAATTAACTTACGATAAGCGTAATACATTCGAATTACGCTTAAGTGTAATTGGGTTCATCAGCTATCTCACCTCTATGGGAGGAAGCCAAATTAACATTTAATAAATAATTGAGCTAAATTTAGCCCCCCCCAATCAAGGAATCTCTAATTACACTTAAGTGCAATAAGAATATTTCTTATCGCGCTTAAGTGCAATAAGAAGATTCCTTATTGCGCTTAGAGATTCCTTATTGCGCTTAAGTGCAATACGATATTCCTTTTTGTGCTTAAGTGCAATAAGATATTCCTTATTGTGCTAAGCGCAATTAGATATTTCCTTATTGAACTTAATCGCAATTATATCTTCCCTTATTATATCGCTTAAGCTCAATTATATCGCTTAAGCTCTATTATTTATTAAATGTTAATTTGGCTCCCCATATACCTCATGTATATTGGTATAACCTGATGTAGGTTACTGGCATTAGTAATGCGGTTGCATCCATTTCAGCTTGAGGGGAGTTCACTGAGAGTGTATATGAATTACGTTTAAGCGTACTTCATTTACGCTTAAGCGCGGAACTCATTTACACTTAAGCATAATTAATATGAATAATGCTTAAGCAAATACCTAACTCCAACTGATTTCCTCTGTCTGAATAATTGAGTCCATCTCATAGTATATGGGGGAGTCTAAACCGATGTTTGATTGATGTCTTATTGCCAGAGTAAATTTGAGTTTAGAGGAAATCGCATGGGAGACAGCCTTTTCAAATATATTATTTATTAGTGTAAATCAATTGCGCTCAAGCGCAAAAAATATGTGTCTAATAATATATTTGCGCTTTAGCATAAAATTGCCATAAATGTGATCTATTATATGGGAGGCCCTTTTCACATTTATTATTTATTTACGCTTAAGCGAAAATAACCTCTATCATTTGCAATTAAGCAAATAGATCATATTTGCGCTTAAGCGCAAATCATTTGCACTTAAGCGCAAATAAAAATCAATATGCATTGATCCCCCCTGAATTAATTTTACATGGCACAGGCCTAAACACATCACTAAGGTTGATATAGCCCCACCATATGAGGGAAACAATCCCCCAGAAACCCCAAGATCTGTTTTATGACCATGGAAATGATATAGATCTGTGTAGGATATGTCTCTTTTATAAAATATACTATATCTCTGGGATGGCGACACAAATTCTTCGGGACAGGGATGCTGATATTATGAAAATAGGGGTTTTTCCCCAACTTCAAGTCAATGAGTACACCATATGAGGGAAGCAAACCCCAGTAACCCCTAATTCCCTATTTATGGCCATGGAAATGGTATATATCTGTGCAGGAGATAATAAAATATGCATGAGCTCTGGGAGTGAGGCACCAAATCTTGGGACACCAGGGACAGAGATGCTGATATGCATATGGAAATATGTTTTTTCTTCAACTTCGAGTCTGTATGGGGCTATTACTATGGGCCCATGCTAATATAATATGAGATGGACTCAATCATTCACATCAGAGGGATGTAATGGAGTGTTAGGTATTTGCGCTTAAGCGCAAATAAATTGATAGACACATATTTGTGCTTAAGCGCAAATGATTTACGCTTAAGCACAAATATTTGCGCTTAATGATTTATGCTTAAGCACAAATATTTGCGCTTAAGCGCAAATAAATAATAAATGTGAAAAGGGCCTCCCATACTATTTCCGCTAAAGCGCATATGATTTGTATTTAAGTATAAATGATTTGCTCTTAAGTGCAAATGATTTACACTTAAGCGTAAATGATTTGCGATTAGCGATTAAGCAGAATCAGAATAAATGTGAAAACGGCTTCTCGTATAATCGCTTAAGCATAATTCATTTATGATTAAGTGTAATTAATCTATCAATAAAAATAAATGACCAGTGAGCTTAAGCGTAAATCAATTACGCTTAAGCACACTTTAATCAATTACGCTTAAGCACACTAGTCATAATTCTATTACTCATAGGAGTAATGCTTTATCTACATCATACGGTTAAGCGTAAGTGAAGTACGCTTTATATGTGTGCATTACACCTGAGTGTAATACATTACGCTTAATTGTAATTAATCACTTAAGCTAAAGTGCAATTAGCTAATACATGTGAAAAAGGCTTTCCATTATAGTTATCATCCATCAGAATGAATAGTGCTTACTAAAGCTTGACAACAGAATTTGCCATTAAAAACATTTCATGGCCAATGAGCTAACAAATGTTCTGTACTGGCATATTGAATACCAATTATTTGTAATATTGTACAGGTGTAATGTAATTAAACAGTTTTGAGTTACAAAAGTAAGACAACTCTTTCTGCACGGTACTGTGCTTGCGGCCAGATTGATGTAAAAATTCGGTCAATGCGCTTACAATTTTCTATAAATAGTAACATTTTGGAATTATTACCTCTCGATCACTGTTCGATTATAATCTTTGCAACTAACTCGGCCAATGTTCTTCCGTTTGTGATTTCACGCAACAATTCCCTTTCTATTCCTTCCCTGTCGAATTGACTACCGATTGCGATGTCAATTTGTTTTTCGCTTTAATATTCTGATGTGCATGACGCTATTCCAGCGAACGGTCATCCTCCCTAGAAGCCATTTCTGAGAACGAAACCCGATTCAATCCCAATCGAGTCGGAAGTGCTCGGGCATTTCCGTGACTGCACAAGACAACGTATCGGTTTGTTTTTTCGTGTTATTATGGCGAGATTAATCGGGACGATTGATGAATATAAATAGTTAGCCGAATGGCCGTATAATGTGTACAAACTGACTTCAGGATGGGGGATTTCGTGTATCTGAGTTATTTTATTCACTCTTCCCACAGAATGACGCAGGGAACTCAATTGTGAGGTTCAATTTACGTTTCACATCACTTTAACCACAGCAGAATTATGGGTAATTTTTCAGGATTTAGTCGGAAATATGGCTTGTTACCATTCATCGGAAAGCTCTCAGTGAGAGCTTTCCGATGAATGGCAACAAGCCATATTTCCGACTAAATCCTGAAAAGTTACCCATAATTCTGCTGTCGTTAAAGCTTGATTATTTAGGATATTACTGTATTATGACTGATTGAATGGTATCAGGTATTCAAACAAAAAACTGTAGGTATTCTTTTTATTATATGCCCCTTATTAATGTTCAAAGCTAAATTAACTCTTATTTAATTAAATTATTAACTCTAATTAATTAAAGCAGCGATGTATATAATGTATCTAATTTACATCCATGATTAAAAGTCCATGATTAAAGAGAGTGTCATTGTTTACAAACAGGAAAGAACCTAGGCCTAAATTTTAAATTGACACGTTGTAGAATTATTGATTGATCAAGTGGCATCATAAATTTGTCGCTTTTGATTGACTAGTGGACAGTGAACATGCACTGATCACTCACTCCACCTTGGTGTGTTCCTGCTGTTGTTAGTTTCAAGTCAGCGAGTTATAGTGAAATATCGAACCTACAGTGAAATAACAAAATGCAATTTCACTGTAGCTCCGAAGAGATAGATACAACAATCTTATCGTTACAGTAATTTTCCGCTATTTTATGGGCAAGCATATAATAAATAGACAATAGTTAACTGTTCTGAGTAGCGTACGGTTTTTCTCCTCTCGTGAGATGCAGAGGATTATTTTTACGAGGTGCTAGCCAAGTGAAAATAATCCTCGCATCTCACGAGAGGAGAAAACCGATACGCCACTCAGAGCAGTTGACTGTAGTGTTTATTATATTTTCTATACCAATTTGTTACTACTCAGGCTGAATAGGTCATTGTCGCATGGTTTCTGGCAAAAAGACACCCAGGATCTCTTAAACTGTCAAAAAGACACCCAGGTTCTGTTAAACTGTCAAAAAGACACCCATGATCTCAAAGTCTCGCCAAACAACGGGAATTTTGTTTAGTCGTCTGCTATTAATATTGGTCCAACTATCAAGGATGCGGAATTGCGCTGTCAGTCAGACTCAAAGCCGAATTAAATTTTGTTGATATTTCTCTCCGATCACAAACAAATAATTATCATAATATTAATAGTAGACGACTAAATAAAATTCCTGTTGTTTGGCGAGACGTTGAGATCCTGGGTGTATTTTTGACAGTTTACGAGATCCTGGGTGTCTTTTTGACAGAAACCATGTGACAATGACCTATTCAGCAACACTCAGACCAAAATGAAACACACAATTAATACGTTCTTAAAGCCATATAACACCACCGGGATTGTCCTTCTTAATGTCATTATTTTTTTGTTTTATATCAATATCTTTTTTTAAATCATTAAATATTTATCCTTGCGAAAATATCTAAGTGACATCTGGAAACTAATAACTTAATATTGTTACGCCATTATCAAATTACAATCTGTCATAAAAGCATGCATATTATTTTGTCCGTATCGGTATTGACGACAAAGAGCCACAAAATATCTGTCGTGATTCACATTTGGCTGATTAAGCTATTGTCTTACACTTGGTGCTCATAAACCTCGACCGACATAAATACAATGTCATCATAAACATGCATTGTGCAGGAGTCCCATGAGTGACCAGACAGACAATGGGGGATTAGGGGATTAAATGTAAAATAATAACCTTTTGCTGTTTCGTGCAGAATGACATAATTTTTCTCCAGATTAAAACAGCCTGTTACGAACAAATTGCTTATATACCAGCGTCAATGCACACTTTACAAAATATTGCTTTCTTCACATTGTCATGATTCAACCACGGTCGGTTTAATGTCCATGTGTCTTTGAATGTCCGTCTTGTGAAAACTAAAGATGATTGCATATCACTGTGTGATCGCTTGGTTGATAGAGTTGTCGATCGGGTTTCCCTTTGTACTGTCCGCGATCGGGTTTCCCTTTGTACAGTCGGCAATATATTCCCACTTTCGATATTTTCGGACTAGATCGTTCACATCACAGAATTGAAAACCCACTTGCCCAAATTTATGTTAGATTTGGAAATAAAAATATGTTTACTCTACACTAAATGTTAGAGCTTACCTTTTGCTGTTACGGAACGATATTTCATAAGTACGAAATTAATGAAATACTTTCGTCACCTAACTTCGTCTTTAATGTCGATCTATTGAGCGCTTTTATGAATTAGCTTTCTGACTCCATACTTTCAGTCTCCATTTGGGGTAAAAAAAAGTTTAGCCAAAAGTTTAGCCAAATGAAATTTTTATTAGCCAAATTCGAAAAAGATTAGCCATTGGCTAATTTGGCTACCGACAGCGTGAACACTGCGTATGAGTCTGATGACTATGACTATGATATTTATTCATAACTCAATATAACATATATTTTTATACAATTAATGTATACAAACAATGAGTTATTGGGGACGGCATAACCTGTAAAGGCTGTCTTCCAGCTGTCCCCAATAATGAATGATGAATATGTATAGCTGCATGAGTCTGATGATGAATATGTATAGCCTTATGGGTCTTGCTCAAGTTATAAGATGGCAGGAATTGATTGATAACACCTTTATAGACTCATTAGTGTATAATGCACATAAGCTTTCGGCCTTCTGTGAAGCCTTTAGCAAGTTGAATATTTTATTAAATCTGTAATATGTATAAAAAAAACAGATTAATGGAGGCATAGACTCAGTCAGTAGGAGTGTTCATTGCTTCAAATGTGCTTGCTTCAGTAAACGTGAACAAATTCTCATATTTATAAGTTAGACTTAACCCTTTACCCAACAGAAGGGCCCTGTGCCAATGCATTCTCTTATATATGCGAGTCGACCATAGGTCGCCTCGCATATATAAGAGAATGCATTGGCTTAACACATTAAAAATTATAAAATTGTTAAAGAATGTAAGAAAAAATGGTAAAAAGTGTTAAAAAAAGATTTTTTTTAGGCCAATGCATTCTCTTATATATGGTCTCTTATATATGGTCGACTCGCATATATAAGAGAATGCATTGGTACAGGGCTAACTGTAACTATCACAATGTGGTCAAGGAGCCGGTTCCAATGATATCCATATGTGTATGGTTTTATTGAGACAGACCAAAGATATTTTAGGCTGTTGAAGCTTTATTTGGCCGGTTTTGGCCGGTTTGTTGGGTAAAGGGTTAAACACTGTACTCTAGTGTTCCTAAAAAATATGCATGCACATTTATTAATTTCATCAAAAATTTCCATCCTGCACATTGCTTATTTTGGTCTACAAATTCATTATATACCGGAAACTTGTGTATGTTTTGTTATTACGGGGAGGTGTTTCTTATTTATCCGTTGATGCCATCTATATGCGTTTTGATGACAGCTGTACATAATGACACACAATTTGCATGACATGTATTAATACCAACCGTATGATGTCAAATATGCCTGGATCAATTTTACTCCCAATATGTTATGTTTGTTTATGTGCTGAAGAGGGACACCGGAACAGGTATATAACAACCATCTCAGACTGGATAGGCGCGCTCTTGCAGAAACGCCGATGTAAATTTATGCACATTCCGGGCAATTTCTCGATCCCATAATTGCAAATCAACAGTTACCGGTATAATGGTTTTGAAACGTACTTTCCTGCATGATTATTCGGATCTGCACATTTAAAAAAATTTATCAGGATTTCCACCCTGCATGTTTATTTAGGACTGCAAGTTTATTTGGAACACTTAAAGGTATTCAATGGTTACCATATCATCAGATTCCAACAACAACATTTTTTGAAATGCCACTGCAGTTATCAGAATTGATTATTTGCCCAAAAATAATGTTAACCGCAGTCAACTATAGTATAAAATTGCCCAAAACCTGTTATTTATTAACATTTTGTTCGACAAAATTTTGGAGGTTCGTCAAATATCTGACACAAAAAAGCCACTTGATTTTAGACTTATCCATCTTCATTTGCAATTTGGTCCGAGACTGTCTTCTTGTCGACTTTGTACTGGCCCGTTAAAAAGTATCGGTGGTGAAAAAGAATAGATTTCAAAAATTGTTATCTGATCACTCTGAGCTTTAATGGGTGGGTTCCAAGACTCGAATCAATATTTTTTACCACGAAGCCAAGGAACTAGTAATTTGTGAGCGTTAATTCAGATTATGCATCTTTAATGTATGTTGCCTTCATAACACAATGTCTGGAATTCTCAAAGCTGAAATTCCTTTATAATATAATTATTTAACAACATTAGCTATTATAAAACTATGCTATGTTCACACCTACTAGCTACACCATACACAACAATCAAGAAAATACACAGAAAAATAACTACAAGCAAATATCATCACACACATGGTACTTACAGGGAATATTGTAGTTTGCTATAAAAAAAAAATGCTATCATTTAAAAAAAAACCTAGAAAAAGAAGACTAATTAATAATAATACAGTAGTTTTTGTCAGGCAAATAGTTTAAACAATATTTATTTATACCCTCAATCAACATATATAATGATTTTGACAATATTTGATATACATGTAATGACATGTTTTTTGGATAGATAATCGATTAAGGGTGAAGAGTATCTAACAACAAGCGAATCATCGCTTATGTTGAAATATCTCCTCAGAAAAGAAGACAGGTGGAGTATATATAAGAAGAGCGAAGGGTAAGATGCCAAGTTGAAGAGGACAGGGTATGGAAAATATTTAATTCTGATTTAATGAATCTGCTGAGGTCAGAGAAGGACAGTGGGATGGATAGTGATAGAGAGGGAGAGCAAGAGAGACAGAAAAAGAGAAAGTGTGGGCTACAACTGCTGTGTAGTAACATTTTCTCTGTTGAAAATCTTTTCTTTTTGTCTTTTAAAGTTATTAGGACTATACTGACAACATCAGGAATTTAAAGAATCAAACAACTGTGCTAGTTGGTTAACAAAGTAGTCATTTGTGGATACAATTTTGATTTATTGTATTATTATTTCCAGACAAGTAACTGAGGTCGCAACTTCATTCCACAAACTAGCTTGCTAAGGCAACAGCAATTTAACCCTTCCATGACTGGAGCTACCTGAAATTTTGCGAAAACCCTGTGCAAATGCATTCTCTTATATATGAGAGTCTCCCATACGGAACATAGAACTACAGAAGGGAAAAAGTTACCAAAAACAATGTTAATTTGAGACTATAAATACTTCCCAGATGATGAGCCAAAGCAGAATGAGGTCCCGCTAAATTCACCTTCTGGGGACCTCATTCTGCAAATGACAGGCACACTAAACTCAGGACTGCACAGCCCTTGAAATTTGCATTTTTCTTCTACAGCATTGCTTTAGAATTGCACGATGTTCTGTATCGGCTTCTATGGCATCGCCTTTTGCACACAATTAGATACAAGTAGTGGCACTTTCCATGATACTTACATTACTGGACGGAGTTGATGAGGACAGGACACCTGAGATGATGTTAAGTTGTTTGCTAGATGTCATTATCTGATTAGCGTAACACATCAAATCAATTCCAACCCTGAAAACAAACAAAATAGCAATGACGAGGGTCATAGATACAACACAATGTTCCAATAACGCTCTATTAACCCTTTCATAATGGGAGCTGCGCTGGTGCAGTATTAAAGAACCTGTGCCAGTGCATTCTCTTATATATGTGAGTCTCCCTACAGGATTTTTAATGCTGCTCCAGCGCACTCTCATCATGAAAGGGTTAAAATGTGATTTCTCAATATAATGAAAAGTATTATTTGTGTAAGTTCAACCAATTCAAGTTTGAAATTTGAAAACTGATGAGGCAAAATTATTTTACAATGAAAATAATACTAATATAATTTGAGACAGTGCGGAAAATGTCAACAGAAAGTCGGTCGCATAAGAAAACCATTCAACAAAGATTCCTTGTTTCTCATCAGCGCCCGTCCCGATTTATTCACAAGTCTCTAATTTTTTTATATTTTATAAATGATCTATATCGCACAGACATGAAGACAAAACGTCGGTCAAGCAGTAACTAAAATGCTAGGGTGTAACAATACATGGTTTTGGTGTTTATCGCGATATGTAAATATATCACGAAGTACCTGCAGTACGTGTCTATGCGATTTTTATTACAGAAAATATACCTAAACCCGTTGTCGGGTCTTTTTACAATAGAATATACTGGTATAGCAACTAAAAGTGGTAAGCATACTTGGCTGTCAAAACAAAAGTTTGAGAGAATGTGTGTACATGTACTATGTATATAAAGAAATAAACATTGAAGTTGGAACTGTGTAAACCCGATTTAAGTACGTACTGAAACTGATCTACTAAAATTTATTATGTCTTTTGTGAGGAGTCCTATTCTTATATCAAACAAAAAGCTTTGTCTTGGCCAACAGATAGGAAGGCATAATTATTACAAAGAACAGAAACTTCTAACCTATAAAGAACGTCAATTTTATATTGCTATGAATCAATCTTAAATTGACAGATTGTAGGCCACTCAGGGGCGGGGCCTGTTGATAATTTAACAGCGTTTTTAATATTGGCCATGATTTCAGCAGTTCAATGTGCACTGTCATTAATATTCATGTCATACACTGGGAGGGCCAGTGAATAATTTAAATCCCATGCAAATCATCTCACATTAACTTCTGACCAATGTTCCCATTTTAACCACAGTTACACATCTAAATGACAAAAAGGTGATTGTCTAAATATACCATGAGTTGACTTAGAAGTTATAATACAAAAAAAAAAACACCCTCCCGCCCCATTCTTCGAAAAAAGTCTGATGAGAAACAAGGAATCTGTTGAATGGCATAATAAGGGATTGCTCATGAAACAAAACATTAAATTTGTTTAACAGTATAATTTGTAATTTATTTAATCTATGCCTCATTACATCAGGATCGCTGCATCACCTTTCAAAACAAACTCTTTCTTCTAAACATCTTGTGAACATTGTAATTTTTTGGCTATTAAAACCAAATAAACATTTTCTAGTGACATGGAAATTGAGACCTCACCTTTTATCAACGCTGTGATCAGAGAGAATTTTAGCAAATTTCCACAGCTTTGTTCCACTCTCTGCTATAGACTTCCCAACCTCTATCACAGATAAATGTTGCTGTAATATACACAAAAATAAATTGTGAGTGAAAAAGTCAGAAACTTGATAAGGCCATTTTGTTCTTATTTTGTTGGTATACGGATCATCCTAGAAAAAAACATTTAATTTGCAATCAGAACTTATTCTATTTCCTCCCGAGTTTAATGGGGCCTATAGCAAAAAGAAACAAAGTTAGTTCCGGGTCTAATGAGACCTCTAGCAAATAGAAAAAAAGTTAGTTCCGAGTTTAATGGGGCCTATAGCAAAAAGAACAAAGTTAGTTCCGAGTTTAATGGGACCTCTAGCAAAAAGAAACAAAGTTAGTTCTGAGTCTAATGGGACCTATAGCAAAAAGAAACAAAGTTAGTTCCAGGTCTAATGGGACCTATAGCAAAATGTAACAAAGTTAGTTCCGAGTCTAATGGGACCTATAGCAAAAAGAAACAAAGTTAGTTCTGAGTCTAATGGGACCTATAGCAAAAAAAAACAAAGTTAGTTCCGGGTCTAATGGGACTCTAGCAAAAAGAAACAAAGTTAGTTCCGGGTCTAATGGGACCTATAGCAAAATGTAACAAAGTTAGTTCTGAGTTTAATGGGAACCTGTAGCAAAAAGAAACAAGTTACTTCCAAGTCTAATGGGGCATATATATAGCAAAAAGAAAAAAATAGTAATAATAATTATCGAGCCAGACCATCGAATAAAACTATTTCTGATTGGCTGTAAATGGGATTAACCTCCCAGAAATTCCCTTGTCCACCAATCAGTCCAGACTCATTTCACCATTTTGTTTAATATGTATCACAAAGTATATTATTAAAATTTTAAAAAAATTGTTTACTAACTGATTTTATCTCAAATGAAAAATGTTTTAATTCAAAACAAATTTTATTTTCTATTTTTATTTCTGCTCCTAACCTATCTTTTAACCTCTTCACTGCTAAATGACGTTATGATGTCGTGTGCTGGGCTGTTGATGTTTTCCATTGGGAAAATATAACGGGAATATCACAAGAACCACAAAACTGACTCAGTTGAAAGGCTATTATCGTTGTTGAACATCATACATTGTTTGAAACTTCAAGATACAGTTATTATATAGTTATTATGCACCAATCTCGGAGTCCCAGTTGTGTATAATGGCCTACGGCTAGTGTGCTGAAGTAGGTCCATGTATCTACGGACCATTTAGCACACGGTGTGCACTTTTGTGTTACAGACTTCATAGCAGCGAACAGGATATAATAATTACCTGCAATCAAACAAATTAAAATAAAGTTCCCGAAGTGCTATAATTAGTGACTGAAAACAGACTATTCAACCTTTATATATCCACTGGTTAACCCTTTGATGACTGGAGCTTCCTGAATTTTCAGCAAAAACCCTGTGCCAATGCATTCTCTTATATATGTGAGTCGCCCATTCAGCGCTTCGGTCATGTCATTTGTCTATATTTTCTATAGCAATGAGCCAAAATCTGGTGGCGTGTACGTTTTTTTGGTGAAATTGACACATGACTTCCGATTAGCAGCTGTCTACAGATTATTAATTTGCGGAATCGGCAGTGGACCAATGATATGAAAATAATATTATCAACTTCACAACTTCCATAGAATTCCCATGTGATCTAGGCATATTAGTTTCATTTAGACCAATTTCGTCAGTTAGTTTAACCCTTTACCCAACAAACCGGCCAAAACCGGCCAAATAAAGCTTCAACAGCCTAAAATATCTTCGGTCTGTCTCAATAGAACCATACAAATATGGATATCATTGGAACCGGCTCCTTGACCACATTGTGATAGTTATAGTTATGCCCTGTGCCAATGCATTCTCTTATATATGCGAGTCGACCATAGGTCGCCTCGCATATATAAGAGAATGCATTGGCCTAAAAAAAATCTTTTTTTAACACTTATTACAATTTTTCTTACATTCTTTAACAATTTTATAATTTTTAATGTGTTAAGCCGATGCATTCTCTTATATATGCGAGGCGACCTATGGTCGACTCGCATATATAAGAGTATGCATTGGCACAGGGCCCTTCTTTTGGGTAAAGGGTTAATGGAAACCAGAGAAGACATCACGACCTGGTTCACGATGTCGTTTACGTCATGTTGCTTTGTGGGCCAGAATCCAGACAAGATTGCACAATCCATGACAATACTTGTCATGTCGTCTCCACCGGGGCCATTGCATGCTGTTACATAACTTATTCTCAGCATTATGTCACCGATAAAAAGCAAATTCGAGGCACAGCATGTGTGGTTGCTCCATTACATGTCACATATGATTCATATGGGAGACCCACATATATAAGAGAATACACTGGCACAGGGTATTTAATGCTGCACCAGTGCAGCTCCTGTCATGAAAGGGTAAAAGAATAATATTTATTTCCTGATGTGATTACACTGTATGAGTGCATTATGTTAAATCACACATATAAATCTCAAAATTATTTATAACTTTGTGTTTTGGCACCATATGTTTAAACACATCAGCAAATGAGCATTACTGCTCATATATATGTCTGAATAATTTAATCATATGCTGTCAATACGCAGATTCTATAAAACAATAGATGTCACACATTTAGCCATTAAGATATATTCATTCGTGTTCCGGTCATTCAAGGGGACGACGTACCGCGAGAGCTCCTTGTTAATCCCTTGAGTGACCATCGATTTTTTTGTCACTGGACTTGGCTGGTTATGGAGTTAATCCCCAGTCAAGTCCAGCACATGCTGAGCGAATTCCAGTCTGCCCATTGTGTTAGCTGGCATGTACATGCTGGTATGGGCAGACTGGATGTGGTGCTGGAATACCAGGTCACCCTGGCAGAACCCACTGCTAGCCGTGGCTTGGATGGACGGACTGGAATCCACCGTTCCGGGACCGGCCAGACCACGCAGACCGGGATCGGGAAGAAGAAGGCACACGTCCGCCGCCACAGGAACACAGACAGGAGGGCCAGGTGGAGACAGGGAAAGCTGAGAGATGCCCAGCTCCCCTCCACTTGGCCCCCGGGCACGATGCACAGGACGTGGCGATATCACCACCAGTAGCAGGGACGCAGATGTCACCCCGGATATCCCTGCCATCGTCACTGACGCCAGCGGAGACAGGGATGGCGATGCCACCCCAGATGTCCCTGCCGCAGACTTCGTGGTGGAGATGGACATGTTAACACCAAGGACACGGAGTACTACAACATCCCGGTATCCCCCATCTCCACCATCAGCACCAACAACACCGACAGTTCCAACGTCACCGATGATTCATAAGGGATGCTCAGAAGCTACGATAGCAACAACAACAACTAGAACTGACATCCCAACCAGTAACAACAACAGCAGCAACGGCATCCGCCGAAAGGAAAAAAAAGAAGGCAAAGAAGTAAAAACGAGAGGACGATCACGATCGGCAGATGTTTAACCCATCCCTTGGCGATAGTAAATTGTTATAATCAGAATCATAATCTTTTAATGTTGAATTATAGAGTATACTGTTATGATATGAAGTAGTATATGGCAAATGTACATAATAACCAGTAATAACACAAATTATTGGAATGTATGAGTCAATATAGAAGGGCTAATATAACGTCTAAACTCTAGAGCCTGTCACCACTATCATAGTATAAGCAGTTCTATTCATGTTGTTGCAAATTGCCATGTGAGATATCAAAATAATATAATTATTTATTTAATGGAAAAGGTTAAAAGACATGGAATGGGTAAAAGGGGTTAAATCACCTATCTCTGCCCTGTTTGATCCAATGTAGTCCCATCATCCAAGGACTTAGAGAGCTCCATTGGTCTAGTTAAATAAATTCACATTAAGTTGTGGTTAATAAGATAGCTAAATCAATTTATCCAATAATTCACTAATTTGTGTCTCTTATACAGAGGGAACATATGAGGGCTATAAATAACTCTCAATAAACCATGTCTTTTTATCTCTCTCACAGAGAAGCTGTGAGGCTGAGGTATTCATTAATTGTAAGTTACTTGGGTTATAATTGGATAATTCTTAGTTGAAAAAGGGCCATATCTCTGGTATAACAAATTGGATCTAACCCATATTCAAACTCGTTCTGTATTTTGAGTTGAGAAACTCATATACCAAATTTGGCTCCTATCAGATGAAAAATGGTTGCTTTATCGAAGTATGTGTGAACTATATGTCAAAGGACCATAACTCCATTAAAAAACATCCGATCAAACCCATATTCGAACTCAATCAGTATGTTGTTCTGAGAACCTCATATACCATATTTGGTTACAATCAGATAAAAAATGTTTGAGTTATGGCAGAATTCATGAATTCTAAGTCAAAAAAGGGCCATAACTCTGTAAAAAAAACTCGGATCAAACCCATATTCGAACTCGGTCTGTATTTTGGGCCGAGAAACTCACATACCAAATTTGGTTCCGATCAGATAAAAAATGTTTGAGTTATGGCAGAATGCGTGAATTCTAAGTCGAAAAAGTTCCATAACTCTGTAAAAAAAAGTCGGATCAAACCCATATTCGAACTCAATCTGTATTTTGGGCTGAAAACCCCATATACAAAATTTGGTTTTGATAAGGTAGAAAATGTTTGAGTTATCGCATTACACGTAAAGTGTCTACGGACGGACAGACGGACGGACGGACAGACGGACGGACGGACAGACGGACGGACGGACAGACGGACGGACGGACGAACGACGAGTGGTCAATCCGGACAACGACACTATGTTTACCATACATGGTATGGGTAAACATAAAAATTTAAATATGCCATGATCATAATTTCATCGTCACCACTTCATGTTTTTGTAACTTCATAACATGAATAATTAAAATTCCAAAGTGGGTTGTAGGGAAGGGGTGCCGCCCCTTCCAAATCTTCCCGAGTTAAATCCTCAAATCCCAATAAATAAAAATAATTTAGCCATTAAGGTTATTTCTCGATAACCTAAATTTCTTTATTACTTTCCGCTACAGAAATATCAGGAGCATCGAGTGAAATGACCACGGATATATACAGCGCAAACCTAAAAATGTACATGAAAACTATTCGACACTTCCTACAATTTGATAGGGAATTTCGATTTTGTGTCAATTCCTTCGGTTAGGACTGCCCGATTTATACGGCAAATAACTTTTGTTTTGTGGGGTTGCATCATCAATTATTCGTTAAGTTCGAGGTTTAGTCAAAGAACGAAAATGAAAATCTCAACGACATTTACGATTAAGTTGTTGTCTGCGGCGGTTTTCGGCAAGTCGCAAAGGGAGGATTTTTTAAAAGACGGAATACAGAGTGGAACGAATGTACGATACAGAGTGGAACGAATGTAGACATGTATGTTTGACTACTGGGTCGGCTAACATTGTAGACTTATCTGAATACACGGTACACCACTTTATTTGTGTGGTAATTAATTAGAGAACTCACTAATCGGCCATATTACTCGCATGTTGTAATTTCATAAATGATGTCACCCAATGAAACCAAAGTCGTCTCCAGTAAGCATAGTTGTAGTTGGCTAGTTCGAAAATTTGAAATAGATTTAGAGAGAAAATAGTCAAATACACTCTTTGTCTGTGACATTAACTTTATAGCACAATAAAAGTTAAAACAAGGGAAAATAAAACTCAATAGATGTCATTCATGTGATCATAAGCATCATTACGTCATAATACTCTGGTAACTCTGCCCTAGTTGCCCATGCCTCCATATCACGATTCACAAGTCACAAATATCCCGTCATTCGAGTTTTACAGTGTCAACATCCATGTCATCATATATATCCATCGATGGTAATTTGGGTGTTTGGCACTTTTGCGCATTGTGAACTTGTCGGTGCCCAAGCAGCCCAACAGACTCCTCTCAAATGATGCATGTGTCATAAATTTATACCGCGAAACGACACGTGCATAATTGCATCCGGCGGCATTCCAGCCGCATCCAAGAAATGCAGTTATCACAAGCGCCTACACAATGCATGCATTCTGTCAATTTAGTGACAAGTTGTCATAGTGCGGCATACTGTGCCTTTGATGTTTGAATGTGCTAATGATATCACGATGACCAATCGCAGTTTTGTTTGGCGCGATGTTGAGCTGCTTAATTAACCCTTTATATTTGTTAAGATGTATATTAATAGAAATCAATAATCAGTACCGAGAGCCGTCAGTACTCGACATCAGAATTGGTACCGATTTAATTACTGATTACCGCCGGTTCCGGTTCCGGTACCAGTACCTATTGACAACCCTGAAATTCACCCTCTGTGGACCTCATCTGCAAATGTCAGACACATTAAATCCAGACTTGATTGTAATAGTAGTACTCACATCCACACTTATGTCCTGATTGTACAGATTAACCATATGAACCATCTGCTTTGACATCGCCTTAGCTACAGACACAATCGGATTGTGATCATCTTCCCACTTCTCTGACTCCTTCTGAAGGTATATAGCAGCTGCCTGGAATTTTTATCAAATAAGCACAATTAAGTCATTAAAATAAATTATCTGTGTCCCCATGCAATTAGATCTCAATTTTGAGATGAGGGAGGGAGGATAATTATTTTTATTTTGTTCTCAAAATCTGGAAAATATACTCCAGAAACCAAAATAAAATCATTTTCATTGTTCAAATCAAAAGGTATTTTAAAAGGAAATTTCAGTGAAGAGGGAGGTACCTGAGAACACTGAATTTTTATTTATTCTGCTTTGGTATGACATAAATTCCCATGGTGGGAAACAAAGACAAAAAGAAATATTTATATATTTATTTAGCCTACGTTAAAGCCAACAAATGCCGACTGAATAAGCAAAATCACAAATGCTTCGCAAAAGTAAGAACTAACTTAATTTTGATTTCATCTTTGTATAGATGATGATATAAACATAATTTCTGGTTAAACATTGTTGAAAAAGAGTGTTCCAACATTTCATACATGGTAGTATATTATTCTAAGAAGGTAAAACATCTTACCGATAAGGAGACACATTTCCGATAAGGTGACATAAAACTTGTATTGCCTGCATCCTGCTTCAACCTTAATGGTGAAATAGTGAGAAAAAACAGATCAGTGAGAAAATCAACCCTCTACAAACAATTAATGATTGCTTGAATGCACAAACAGCCAATTTCCAATATGTAATTTACCAGATATATTGAAAATGAAACAAATCAGTTGGCAAAACATTTAGGTTATGTACATGTGAGCTTAGCAATATTAACAAACAGAAAATTGTGACATTTAATGGAATAGGATTGGAGCGTAGAGTTCAATGGATGTTGATTGGATTAATTTTAGATTCCACCTTTATTTAAATATTGTATTAAAATATTATTTTTGTTTAAGATCACTTAACAGTTCCTTTACTAAAAACTCATTAACAAGTAGTCAATGTTCAGATAATAAGTTCAACAAACGACCATATGCTGTTTGTTGAACTTATTATCTGAACATTTCGCTCCAATAAATAGGATGCCTTCTGTACTTATATTATCTGCCGTTTATTTTTCCTGAAACCCCTCCAGATGAATAATGTCGTTTTACCATTTTTTGTTGAATTTAACCTTTTCAGTGCCAAGTCCGATTTTTATATCAACCCATATTTCCTTCATCATTTTTCAAATTTATTGATTATAATGTATCACATTATTATAATCAACAAATTTGAAAAATGATCAAGGAAATATAACCCATATTTCCTTGATCATTTTTCAAATTTATTGATTATAATAATGTGATACATTGATGGAACGAGCTCTTAGAGCTCTTAGAGCTCTTACAATCAATGTATCACATTATTATAATCAACAAATTTGAAAAATGATCAAGGAAATATAACCCATATTTCCTTGATCATTTTTCAAATTTATTGATTATAATAATGTGATACATTGATGGAACGAGCTCTAAGAGCTCTTAGAGCTCTTTCCATCAATGTATCACATTATTATAATCAATAAATTTGAAAAATGATCAAGGAAATATGGGTTGATATAAAAATCGGACTTGGCACTGAAAGGGTTAACAGGTGTTTATTGAACTTAATACAAAAGAATATGAATCTTCTGCTCTTCTGTTAGCTATTCGTCTGTCATCTGCTTTTATTACCTGAAAATCCCTCAAAATGAATAATAGACCATTCCAATAAACATCTTTATAACTGAGTGGGAGAATCCATTTAGTATAGAAAGGGTTAATACTTTGATATCTGGATCTCACTGATGGGTGGTTACTGGATTCCCTTGCATTTATTATTAAGTTTTCTTTAGCAACGATTAACACTTTCTTTACTAAAAGGATTCTCCCATTCAGTTATAAAAGTACACACTGGAATGGTCTATTATTCATTATGAGGGATTTTCAGGTAATAAAATGATGCTGGCTAGCATCACTAAATTCACCCTCTGGGGACCTCATTCTGCATGGCCTCAAATGCTATGGGAGACAGAAACTCAGATTGAAGTTCCCAAATGGTGAATATTGCGATGTATGCCCATTGGGAACCTTGATTATGCAATGTGTTGTCTGCCAATTTGGGGATATAGAGAAATAAACTGAAAAAGAAATAGAATCTGTGTAAAGAAGTTTCTATAAAAATTTGATAATAAGGAAACTTTCAAGAGAAGATGAGGTCTAAGCAGAATGAGGTCCCCAGAGGGTGAATTTAGCGATGTTAGCCCTCTATGTGGGAAAGCGTCACTAAATTCACCCTCCGGGGACCTCATTCTGCAAATGAAAGGTACAGTAAACTCAGGCTTGTACCGGTTACTTCCCAGGACAGAAAACTTCCCACTTACAATTAAATCATGGTCAGTTAAATGTTCACTTATGTTGTGCACAGAGATTTAGACTATTATCACTGTTATTTTAATATACCTGTTACTCTTAACACTGATCTGTTCCAGTGAACAATCATCCTCATCATAAAGAAGACTTAATTCAGACAGCGGCTGCACATCTTTTGACACTAGCAGCTTATATATCTCTACAAGAATAAAAAACACACACAACTTTAACCCTTTCTATACTGAATGGATTCTCCCATTCACTTATACAACATTTTGGAATGGTCTATTATTCACATGGAGGGGTATTCAGGAAATATAAGCAGATGACAGATAATAAAAGTGAAAATAAATTCCTATTCATTATGATTCATTGGTGAGAAATTTTCAGCTAATAAGTTCAACAAATGACAACTTGGTCGTTTGTTGAACTTATTATCTGAACATTTCTAACCCTTCCATGGCAGGAGCTTCCTGAAATTTTGTGAAAACCATGAACCAATGCTTTCTCTTATCTGGGGAACTTTAATCTGATCCTAGGTCTCCATAGCAGTTGAGGCCTAAGCAGAATGAGGTTCCCACCCAATCCATTCTTTATATTTCTGATTAATATTTCTGATTGATAGTATCATGTTAACATATGGATAGTGTGTCAATATACTTTATGAATGCATGACTATATGTTTTTGTATCTTCAAGTTAATATGTAAATAAAGTTATATAAAAACAAAAAAATGAGGTTCCCAGAGGGTGAATTTTGTGGTGCAAGCCCGCCATGTGGGATAGCGTGACTAAATTCACCATCTGGGGACCTCATTCTGCAAATGAGAGACACACTATTGGCAGGCTTGCACATCATTGACCTGTACTGTCAGACCCTCCTTCCGAATGGTTTCACACATGTGACATGAGAAATAGTTTTTGGCCAAAATGGTTCAATCACCAGTTTCGGTGAAGGCATTGGAATTGGCCAACTCTAAAGCTAGATGAATCAACACATCTTGTTTAGTAACATACAGTAATGCCCTAAGTAATCAACTCCTTAACCACAGCAGAATTATGGGTAACTTTTCAGGATTTAGTCGCAAATATGGCTTGTTGCCTTTCATCGGAAAGCTCTCCCCGAGAGCTTTCCGATGAATGTCAAAAAGCCATATTTCCGACTAAATCCTGAAAAGTTACCCTTAATTCTGCTGTGGTTAAGGAGTCAATTACTTAGGGCATTACTGTATTTGTTTAACCCTTCCATGGCTGGAGCTTCCTGAAATTTGGCGAAAACAATGTGCCAATGCATTCTCTTATAGGGAGCCTCGCAAATATAAGAGAATGCATTGGCCAAATAATATTTAACTTGACCTTGTACAGCTAGTGCACATTCTCTTATATATGCGAGGCTCCCTATAGGAGACTCGCATATATAAGAGAATGCACTGGCACAGGATCTTTAATGCTGCACCAGCACAGCTCCAGTCTTGAACCTCACAAAAGGGTTAAAAATTTACCCATAATTTTCCAAGAGTTTTAAAAACTCAATCTCCTATTTATCAATAATTAGAAATTTAAATAGATTTATGTTGGAGCTAAAAGGCACTAGAAGAGAGATTCTTTAGATTATTTCAAGACTGAAGGATTTTTGTCCACTGACAATTATTTTTGGGGGACTATAGAAATCAGCACCGTCTGTCCGTGCGTGAGTCCGTGCATCCATTCGTTCATAAGTGCAATAATTTGTTTGTTTATGAGTTGGTTGCCACAATATCTTGGATGAGTTCAAAAACCAGTTTCGTCCAATTTTTCTTACCTGAGTTATGCCCCTTAGTTTGACGATTTCTCGCCATTTCTTTTATTGTAAGCGCAATAATCCAAACAAATATTAACTGATTTCAATAATTTTTTATGTGCATTAATTAATTTTATTCCTAACACTGCCAATCTCCGAGTTAGCCACCTGGAGTTAGCCATCTTGGAGTTAGCCACCATTTCGGGGGACACTGTGGTCGGCGACCTTTTATATTCATAAAATCATTTATATATTAAAGTTTTAGCATTCTTAAGAAACAAAGAACATGGACCATCTTGATCCAGGCAGAACATGTCCATGAATGGACACAAACACAAAAAAGTTTGCATAACAGATATAGTTGAGCAAATTGATTTGAATTTAAAGTAAATTGATCTAACTTACCCTTGTATAAAGTGGATTTAACATCAGTCATTCTATGTAGTGTGGTAACAATTAAATGGCTGTAGCATGCCCATTCCTGTTTATGTCGCTGTAAAGCAAAATCTGCTACACTGCTACCACCATCTTGATAAAATAATA
Source organism: Siphonodentalium dalli (assembly GCA_032622095.1). Lineage (NCBI taxonomy): Eukaryota > Metazoa > Mollusca > Scaphopoda > Gadilida > Siphonodentaliidae > Siphonodentalium > Siphonodentalium dalli. The sequence continues at coordinate 61,357,099 of CP136062.1, forward strand.
TAAAATTATGTGGAATTTATATATATATATAGGGACTAATTGGGGGTTTGAATTTGGGTATCGTCACATGGCTTTTACCTGGGTAGCCTATTCATGATTTTAAATAGGCAACGTCAGCATGCAAATTTAGTTTGAACTTTCACATTGTCACTTTCTTATTTTTAGGCAGACATACAGCCTAAGATGTTGTTTGTGACACATTTTTGTCATGACAAATGAGCCAATATATGGTGCTGAATTAAATTTTGTGATGGTTTGTTATAATTTTATCCAAAATATTAAACTTGAAGAAAAGATTGCACGCACGGGAGCTTCGGGATCATGCGAGCAGGCCTGAGAAACAAGCCTGCAAATAGCGTCTGTCATTTGCATAATGAGGTCCCCTAAGGGTTAATTTACTGAAGCTATCCCAGACAGTGGGCTAGCATTTACAAATTCACCCTCTGGGGACCTCATTTTTCTTACACCTCAACAACTATGGGAGACCTAGGATCAGATTGAAGTTCCCCAGTTGAAGTTGGTGATGTTCACTCATTAGTCACCTCGATTATGCATTTTATCTCCTGCAAATTAGGGTTTATAGAAACTTCCCAGATGGAAAAAGTAACTAAAAACAATGTTAACTTGAATAGATACTTCTCAGAAGATGAGGTCTTAAGCAGAATGAGGTCCCCAGAGGGTGAATTTGGTGAAGCTAGTCCACTGTGCATGATAGTAACAGTAAATTCACCTCCTGGGGACCTCATTCTGCAAATGACAGACACACTACTGCAGGCTTGATTTTGTGATGGTTTGTTGATTCTGGATGCTCATATTCAGTGAGTGTGTAATATATATAGGTTATCATGTGGGTTCCGAGATCCGTATTCAAGTCTCGCTACCTACTTTGGTATATCTATGAGTCTGTCAGGATGAGTCAATTGCGGTTCAGAAAAAGTAGCGGGACTTGAATGCCAATCTTGGAACCTAGAATAACCCATTTATCTTTCAATTCATTAAGCAGAATATAAAGTAAAAGTAGGTGTGTGACGTTAGTTAGGCATTCGGTGTTAGACATTCGTCTGGCAATTAATTTAGTAGAATATCAAATAAAAGTTACTTTGGCAGAGGAACTAGGTCATTCCATGCATGAAATAGTACACTGCACAGTTGATGTCGTTATGTGTCACTGCGAAGTATTACGTCATCAATTATTCAGTGTGTCAAAATAGGTCCATTTGTGCATATGCATTGAATCAAAACATTGCTGTGTTCCTAGAATAAAACCAAATATTTAAAGGTTTTTTGCCATTACCTGTACCCACATTAGATTAGAAATGACATATGTCCAAATGTTATAAAGAGAATAGAAATAATAGATACCAATTGCCCATGTAATCAATTTATTTAGGAATGAAGTGACTTTCTCAACAGCCAACATGCATCCACTGTTGACATTCAGGATATGGCTTGTTTATATCCAGAATTCAGAATCGGACACTGCCCAGTCTTGTTGCCATTCATCGGATAGCTCAGTGAGAGCTTTCCGATGTATGGCAACAAGCTATACTTCCGACTAAATCCTGAAAAATTACCCATAATTTGGCTGTGGTTAAGGAGTCGATTATTTAGGGCATTACTGTATTTGAGGAACAATATGCTAATTATAAGATAAATATCCATTACAGGACACACAACTCACAATGATATCACATTTAGTAATTTTTTTCTCATGAAAAACTAACCTGCCAGAATTTTGACATTTTCGATAAGTTGTGGGGCGATGTTCATTAGACCATCGACGCACTTCTTCACAGAGTTCCGTTTCTCCAAGTCGGTACTTGATTGAATCCCTTGCAGGACTTTCTGCCTCGTCCTCACAAAGGTGTTACTAAAATTACTGCACTCCAACTGTACCTACAAGGAAATGAATGGCTGGACATACAGTAATGCCCTAAGTAATCGACCCCTTAACCACAGCAGAATTATGGGTAACTTTTCAGGATTTAGTCGGAAATATGGCTTGTTGCCATTCATCGGAAAGCTCTTGGGGAGAGCTTTCCGATGAATGGCAACAAGCCATATTTCCGACTAAATCCTGAAAAGTTACCCATAATTCTGCTGTGGTTAAGGGGTCGATTACTTAGGGCATTACTGTATGATGAATGCTTCACAACTTTCTCTGGTGATACCTTAACCCTTTCCAATCCTTGAGATAGTGTGTCTGTCATTTTCAGAATGAGGTCCCCAGAGGGTGAATTTAGTGTCATGATCCCGCATGGCTGGATACGACCCAGATTGAGGTAAAATGATAATCATATTCCCGATCAGATAATTCTGTTTCAACAATGATGAGTCTATACATTAATTGGGTGAAGGTCTACTCAGGTGGAAATAAATGAGAAAGTGTATAAAAATAATAGGATTATTATAAAAGTGTTGACACATAACGTATCTCTTTGCTGTGTAAACAGTCATCAGTAAGTTAAGTTTGATCGCTGAATAATTACACCCACTTCATTCTCTATAGTAAATTCCCATTGAGTTTATCAAAACTAATGTAATTATATCGGATAATTACATTAGGTCGAGATTTTATCAGTGGAGCGAACACGACCCAAAAGTATTAGTGCCCAATGATATTTGTAGTCCATTGCATGGTAACCACCGACGCTACTTTCTTCGCTAACGCTTCGCAATACACAACTTGTTTTCACGAACGGCATGAAAGCCAATTAAAAAACAGTAAATCAGAATCCAACTTAAAACAATGCCCCAATGAATTAAACATTTCCAAGCTGTTAACAAAGAATTAAATGTTGTCGTATTTGCAAAGTTTTATAACGAAATGCATGACTAAACTTACACAACTTTTTTGTCTGAAAAATCAAACAAATCGACCTTACCACTCCATAGAAAACATCGTCTGAACTACGCGCAATTGTAAATATTTACTTCTCGATTCGGGACGCAACTCTCTGTGATAAGCTAAAAAGAATGATTTTGCCCTCGAGAGTCATTGTATATCTCCCCGAGAGCTTTCCAATGAATGGCAACAAGCCATATTTCTGACTAAATCCTGAAAAGTTACCCATAATTCTGCTGTGGTTAAGAAGTCGATTACTTAGAGCATTACTGTAGGACAATAATTCACCTGAGAGTCATTTTTAGTAACGCTATCTCCCTCGTTACCAATGCTTTGTATCTTCTGGGTCAGTGATAGAGAATACAAAATAAACAGTCTATATAAATTTCAAAGAAATTTGTGTGTTAATTTCCAATACTGTTTAGTGTCCTGATTGTTTATTTATCGGGAGTCAGATGTAGTCTTGAAAAGTACATTCGGAGCAACACCAAGTGACTTGTCAGTCTAGTAGCCATTGTGCTGTACATTATATCTATGTTGCGTAACTTGTATTATAACAGGAAGCTCGAAATGTAGGGGTAAAATATTCTAACTGGACTCTACACTGACATTCACATGTTCACAACTTGCATGAAACGATATCATCTCACGGAAATTAGAATGCTGACATCAGCAGAAGCTGCATGTGTATCACAGTCTATTTACGGCAAACACCGCCCATTCAACCAACTGCGTGGGGGTACAGTCTGTGCACGTGTCGCTAACAATAGCCTGAGATTGCTGGCACCACAACATTGCCGCAATTGACAATTTGACAAACTTTGTAAAAGTCTTGTTTCCCACGAACAGTTCATGCCACTACGTTGTGGCTCGTGAACTTGTGTAGTGAAGTAATGGCTGTGCATGGGTCACAAGACAAAATCTGAAGGCCTCAATTCTACTCACACTTTGTGTAGAATTTGCAGATATAAAACATATATATTGCATTGTGCGCCATGCATGGACAAATTAAACAAAATTAAGTGCCGTTGGTGTCCCCTGATGTAAGATATACCAAGTGTTAACAATTCACCCCGTTCCTGGTTCCTAAAAATCATAATCCCGGGAAATGGGAATAAGTATGGGACCCGGGTACTGGGAAATTCCCATTCCCGGGATTAAACTCTAGCCATGATAGACAGTAATTCACCTGAGAATCTTTGTTAGTAACATTCTCTCCCTCGTTACCAATGCTTTGTATCTTCTGAGTCAGTGTGTCAATACAGCTGGTGTAACTCAGTGTCGACTTTGAAATTTCATTCACTAAAACCATTATCTGAAAGAAAAGATTGTGGGTCTCAATGAAATTTGTGTTTTCATGTTTCCAACATCCAGTTTGATGCTCTCGGAAATGTAATGTGCATAGGGATATAGTCTACCTATACTGTATCATCCTACTCGTGCATAACATTCACGCTCGGTATTGTGCAGAGTTTATCGACAGATTATAGGCTACAAATTCTCCTTGTTAAGATTATTAGAGAGAATTAAAAATGGCTGAAGTTCAATTATAGATAGTTAGAACACCATTATAATCAGTAAATATACTTTAAAGGTACTCAATCCGATAAAACTCCTCTCAATTACTATTTCAATGGCTTCGGGGGTCAAAAATATTTGATTCGAGTCGAGGAAGTCACCCATCAAAGCTCAGATTTGTTAGATATCGATTTTAGAAATCTATTATTTTTCATTATCGGGAATACTTTCTGGTGCAGAACTCAGTCAAAATTGCGTTATTATTACCACTTGATTTTAGAGTTATCCATCCTTGTCTGTTTGAATAGATTTTGGTGTACACATCCCGAGCAGATTACGGCAGTTGAAGGCAATTATTAGTACTCATCTCGAGTAAATAACAAATTTCAAAAATCAATATCTAATAACTCTGAGCTTTGTTTCATGGGTTCCTCGACTCGAATCAAATATTTTTTACCCCCAAAGCCAAAGAAATAGTAATATAGGACCCTCTGATCAGATTGTTGTTGTTGGAATCTGTTGAGATGGGGACCCTCTGTTCGGATTGAGTACCTTTAAATATTTTGGGATATATGCATACTGGTGTACTGCCACACCATGACAAAATGTATAGTCTCATATTTCTTGATGGTGAAGTTAGAAGTTTTCAATCTAAACCTCTATAGTACCATATGCATGGGCCTGAGAAACGGAAAATAGACTTTGCATAGCCTTATGAACAACTAGTTTGGTGCTCGAAAATTTGATGATTAAATTAACATGTTCACTGCCGAAAACTAATAGGTGATTGAATCCTGTATGCCAACATGGGATTGCATGTTTTGGCTATAGCAGTTGATATTTTACGTTTATCAGAGTGATGATTCTACCAATATTGGATTATATGATGCTGAAACATTTACTAGTGTTTCCTCGCTGGTGCAGCTATGAGTTATCTCCTAGGTAAATAAATAAAACTATTTTGATGACTTAAATGACGTATAGTGCTACACAGATGCAAGCATATCGTGTATAAGGCACAGTAAATAATTTTATACATAAAAACACTGGTACAATCTATGTCAAATAAGATGGTGCAAACATAATATATACTGACTTATGAGATAACTAGCTGGCACCACTGATGATACACTGGTAAATTCCATCCTAGGTGCCAACTACGAGTTATCTCTTGTAACCTGTTTCAGTCACTTTTGGTTGACTTCAATTGTATAAGACTTCATAAATGAAGTTATATATACAAACTGGTACACTCATTGGCCGGGAACTGAACGGACATGCATGGGTAAACAAGCCACATGTTTTCACATGTGCATACACTTGATGTACGGCTATCACAGGTTCCATCTGAGCCTCTGAAATAATTGGGATAAAGTGCCAATGTCAGAATTAAACAAATTATAAAGCATGTGAAGCAAGTATGGGATGTGTAATAAACATAGAACCACAGTTGATAACCAGCTAGATTAGTTATAAATTAGCACACCCAATCAGGGTGCTGATTTCTAACTAATCTCAACATAAGTGCTGTTCTAATATATATTACATAGCCAAACTTATACATGTATATTTCACGGACCTTGCACACATCCATAAAAAATGGGGTGTATATGCCTAAAACTTCTGATGAGGCCTGAAAAATCTTGAGCCAACTGATATGATATGTGCAACAAAACCCCTCTATTGTCCGGAAGAGGTCTATTTGCACATGTCTACCATGGGTCAGGGATGTACGGAAGAGGTCCTGGTGAATTGGAGTGTCCTAGCAAGAGTTCAAACTGCACCCCCATCAGTTTATCAGTTTATCATTGTAGATGTAATTATACATATATAATCAATCTATGGGATAATTGGGTATGTTTGACGCATAAACATATTGCTGGTGGTTTCTGTGGTTATTTATGTGGTATGGACACCACCATGAGTTAACTCGTAGTAGCATATAGCAGTCAGAATGGAACCGATTACTACGAGTTAACTCGTAGTTGCAGCCAATGTGTTAACCAAAATATGCGATCGGTCATAACTTGAATATCTTATATTAACTGAATGTCCACTAGATTCACATCATTAGCTTAGATAAGTATCTTACCCTGACAAGCCATAACCAGTAAAGGGCATTGGTCATCTCCTTACTGTAAAGAATACCATAAGCGCTCTGGCATGAATCCTGCTTCACTCGGTCAAGCAATTTTTCGACATCTTTAATCAAAGGCGTTAACTTTCTAGAATGAGAAAATTATGTTTCAAAAATGTTAATGATTAGTTATAATTACAATAAAATTGATATATATAGCACCAGTTCTGATTAAAATCATACTCAGATGCTTCAGGTACTGAGTCTGACGACATTGGGTAGGGGTTCCATTACTACAAGCAGGGGTTACATAATTGCCAGCCAATCGCAATATCATCAGTAAAGCAATGTAACCAATCAGGTGATAGTCGCATGGAATACCCAACACCAGGGGAATTCCTTCAGCCAGCGCGATTCCAGTAAACCCCGCCCATTAGCTAAAAATAGCATAAGAACTTTTCCACAACAAGGCTAATTCCACAGAGTGTTTACAAATTCAGAATTTATGCGTCCAATTAAACACTGGCTTAAAGGCGTATAAAGAGTCCAGAACTGACCAATATTACTAGCTAACTTGTCCAATATAATTGAATATAATCATGAATTTCAACATATTTAGTACTGAGCAAAGTCTTTAGCGGAAATGAAACAAAGCGAAGTACATTTTTTCAATCAAAGCTATTTTAAATTTAAATATGGGCAGTAACGTCATACTGCAGGCTTTGTCTGTGGAAGTTATTTATAGCGACGGTAATGCGACAAATATATAATTTTTATATTAAAATTAGTTTTTCCTCAAGGGAAGCCCGAAACTGAACTATATGGATTATTATCCTCGGCCTTGTGTTATCAGGAGGGTTAAAATTTATTGTCCGTTTATTAGCCTACTCCGGTCAATCAGCGACTCCGGTCAATCAGTGCTCGGATTAGCTCACGCATGGATGCGTCCCGTGCAAATCTCGCTCTCTTAACAATTCATCTAGCCAGTTTTATTTCCGACTTTTAATAGTAAGATTTGCGAGTCGCGGGGTTGGGAATGGCACCGCCATGGGAGGGATCTATGATAGTTCAGTTTCGGGCTTCCCTTGAGGAAAAACTAATTTTAATATAAAAATTATATTTTTCCGCCAAGGAGAAGCCCTTCAACTGAACTATATGGAATAGAATGCAAGCCCAGGAGGAGGCAACGAGCAATAAATTTAATATTCCAGTTTGACGGGAATGTACTCTTCCAAACAGATTTCATGTATATGTGATTTAGTCATGAATCGGCTTTGATATGTTATGTGAAAGAGCTCATAAATTCAGATTCCAGCATTGCTCAAGCTTGTCTTTTGGAATAAACATCCCAGGCAGTGCCATACCATACGTGCCAGCTATTAGTAGAAACCGAGCAGTAGAGACTTCTTCTTCTGCTGCTGCTTTTCTCTCGTGTCCTGCGATGAGAGTGATGGCGGCATTTACTATTTATATCTTCCCAAATAGAAAGCGCTATAGACGGTACGCGACAGCGAGTCTTCCTCACACAGAACAGCCTCCAAAGGCTCGGGTGCTATTGTCCCGGAGGATTGGTTGCCCGAATCTCCGAGAACGGCACTCTGCCTGCCACGGTCTGCTGATGCAGGACCAGGGGGCGCGAACTGGTACAGCCCAAGGACTGGTACAGTTGTGCAAAGTTTGTGTAATACATTGTAACAAGATTTTGACACATATCCTGTGATGAAGTTTTTTTTTCCAAGAGATCGACCCGTGTCGTGTCCGTACGCAAAGCGAGTTCCCTAGGAACGACAGAATCCTTGACTGACAGTGGGAACCACCGTCGGCCCGAGATCCTTGCTCATCGTCGTCAAAGCCATCAGACGCCAGGAGAATTATAGAAACTAGAAAGCATGTCAGGATCGACGCCAGCAACAGAACAGCCTGCATCAGGTTGAGGTAAGGTACTAGAGGGAAGCCCACACTGGGAATGGCTCGAACGAGGAACAATTGCGCTCGCAGTTAGATTTTAAGGTGTTATTTCCCACCCCAAGGCCAAAATGGCGGAAAAAAGGGAAATTGAAAGGATCCATTTGACCAGGGAAAGCCCCCCACCGAATCTCCCAAATGCAGGTGGTCCCGACACGCTGACATAAACGTCGATGACATACCACTAGGATCCCCTGACGGCAGAGGAGCAGGCCTGGACGTATCACTTGGGATGACGTTTCCAGGGGGACAAGACCGACCCTCGTAATGGAGTGGGCCACGGCGCCGTGGGGAAGCGTCAGAAGGCCAGTTGGCTAGTGCGCTTTGTGCGGCACGGGACAACGAGGCTTCCCCACCCAGAACAGTCGCCAAAGGCGCGGGTGCTTGTGTCCTGGAGGATTGGTTGCCCGAATCTCCGGAGGACGGTACCCTGCCTCCCACGGTCTGCAGAAGACGGGGCTTGCAGCATGACCAGGGGGGACCGAATGGTTCCTGCCCGAGTTAAGACTGGTACGTTTGCTCAAAATGTAAAACCATGGACCAATGGGCCCTCAACCAACTATGACAATATCGCGTAAATTCATGAGCAACCCGTACGGCCATCAAAGTCGAATCTCGTTCGACAATAAGCAAGACAAGACATTCTGTTAGTTATTAGCACGCATAATATACAAAACATTTGTTAGTTATTGCAAAACAAGGTTAATAAGGTAAATTCCGTTATTTACGATGGCCACGTGATCTTACCTGCTTGAAATTAAACCGCAGGTAAGATACTGTCTTTTCTCGGCGAAGAGGACGATGAGATCCGATTTCTCCTGTGCAAGAACATAGCGGAGTCCTTGCTTACGGTGAGGAGAACGTTTTATACACTTACAGAAAGTCCGCAGATGGTGGAGCAGGCCTGGAATATCCCGAGGGAGTATGATTCCAGGGGGACAAGACCCACTCACGTAATGGAGTGGGCCACGGACCGTGGGGAAGAGTCAGAAGTCTCAGTCCTTCCCAGGAGACAGGAGCAATTGTTCACGCAGCCTTAAGCAATTGTAATTTTCACGAATATTAAACTGTGCACTGTTCCCTCTTGACAGAAGGTGCATGGTCATAGTAATCATTTATTCAATATTAAACTATTGGAAGGTATATATAAAATCGTTCCCATCGCCGTTAAATTATGGGAATGTGAAAGTGCCATGGAACATGCATGTTATGAGGTCTATCCCACAATGACATTGAATTTGAGAAAAACACAACTGATGATTATACAGGCGCAAGTACATCCGTCTTCTGAATTGCGAGAGCAAATGAGAGCTCGAGCTGCGGTTACATCTGGGAAGAACTGAAGTCTGGTTGGCTGGTGCGCTATTAGTGGCACATGATGAGTCTTCCCCACCCTAAGGCTCAGGAGCTGTGGCATTCGCCCTTGAAGATTTGTTTTCCAAATCAACGATGGTAGCACCCCGCCAGTCACTGGTACTGGGCAGTGGTCATGCACAATATAAAGGCTTCTTTGGGAACGGCGCTTTATATGCGTGATGATACAAATGCTTTCATTTGTGTTATTCATATAGGTTTTCTATTTACCAGATAATCATGGATACGTAGTAATAGAAAGAGAAGAGCCATGTTTTGGACTCTTTTGAAATTGGCACTGGCAGGCCTGCCGAATGCAAAATAAATCTGAAGCCGTAATGTATTTGTCGGTTGTCTGGTTGTGCTTAGGTACCCATAGGTACACAAACTGTTATATTCAGTATCACGAGAGCCACATACAACTTTGACGCGACCTAGATTTCACAACCTCCAGGTGAACCGAACCGTCGTTCGCCTCCAATACGCAGGCCTGCAGTGGTTGTGCGCAATATAAATAGAAACACTGTTCATGTAACTGCACTTTATATGTGTGACAATACAAATGCTGTCCTTTCTGTTATTTGCCCGATAATCAATTGGATATGAGGCAATAGAAGGAAAAGAGCCATGTGTTGGTCTCTGATGGAAATTATAGTGGCAGCGGCCCTGCGCAATATAAATGCATTTCCTGTAACTGTGCTTAATACATGAGTGAAGGCTATTTGACATTTGATCTTTCTATGTGGAAATAGAAGGTAGAGAGCCAAGTGATGGACTCTGTTGGAAAGGCTATTGACAGTGCATCGGGGGCACATGACAATATAAATGCATAGTAGTTCACCTTGACTATTCACGGATTGAAAGCGCAGAAGTATGTCGGTATCAGTGAAAATTTACGCCATATTGATATAGTCAGTTCGTATGTCATTGAGCCTTTGAGGCACTGATACCCTTGTACTAGTATGGAACAATTATGGCTGGCCATACATGTTTTTAAGCTCACCATTTTGTATCATTTAAATTCGTAATTTGAATGTATCTACAAACACTAATATCTGAGGATAACAGTTCAGATGTTGTCTATTTGTTACAGTGAACACGTGGAAATGTCAAACATCAAAATCATCAAAAGTATAAACATTGTTGACTGAAAATTTATTGAGACACTGGCTAGCCAATGAATCATTTCAACACTGCGACCATGCTAGGTCACACGGATATGATGACATGCCACAAGTACTGTCAAGTAGGCCAGCCAAAGGCTCGCATCCCAAATTTCTCCAAAGAGATCTGACCACGGACGGAAGTATCCTTGGATATTTAAGCAAACTATAGCTGAAGGTTCAGGCTACTGCATTTGCATATCTGTGCAGTCATCGAACAGGGAAGTCCATTCTGCAAAATACATTGAGTGATTGCAAAGAAACAGACACAATTGTCGCCGAAATAACGACAGTACCGATATGAAGTGATGGAGATCGCCATTCGACAATGGGAACTCAGGCTTCAAGATTCGACGAGAATCACCGAATCGATTCCCGTAATGATTCTCACAAAACTTTACAATTTTCAGTGCCTCATGACTGACATGATTCAGCATTTGATTCTCGCAAAATGAAATGTATTTTGAGCCCTGGAACTTGAAATGAAAATCCTTAGTGCCCAATCTTGTGTCAGATAATCCTAGTCCCCAATCAAACCAGTTGCACGATTAGTAGCAAGCGGACACTGTCAGTAATACTGGACAGACATGTAAAGAAAGAGACTATTCAAGAGACACAGCATTATTTGAACACAGGCCATATAATACTATATGTTATAACAAACATAATCTCATTGTTTCTAACGATTGTTCCGATAATACAATGAGGGAAAGGAAATGGAATCGCAAGAACAGAGTCAGAGTTTCAAATAAATATCTTGAAGTCGATGTAACGTTTGCGACGTTCCAAGTATCCAAATAAGAGCCATCATGTTAATAGTAATACATTCGGGCTAGCTAAGATATGCAAAAATTAATCGGTAAGCACAATTAATTATAACGACATGTTGTATATGTACAATGATGTTCTGTGATAATCATTTACCAAATGTCGGTTAAGTTCCAGTCGCTCAACTTCAACTTACAATTAGTTGAGGCAAGAGAAATTTCATTGGATTACAAGTTCTATCTTGTTTATTAATACATGTAAATTATCGCCAAAGGAGATATTTCTGTCCTGGCCAACTTTCTGCGCAATAACAGAGCTGTTGCAGATACGATTATGTAGTGTACATGAAATGAACGTAGCAAGAAGTCGGCATCATGAAATATAGTTAGCACGAAATTAGGAGACTTCGCATACCGTACCACGTGGACTCAGACATCGGACGATTCATGCCACCGTATATGTTGCACAATAATGCAAAATAGGTTCGCTACAAGTAAACGATGTGCGTCTGTAGTCATTGTCAAAATGGCCATCAATGGCGAAGTTCACAACGTGATTTTGTCGATTCCAATTCCAAATTTTTTTTTGAGATAAAATGGGTCGATAAAAACACGGAATATTTATAAATAGCGTTGCGCATACTATGAAACGAAGAGTTTCTGCGCGAACTTATAAATATGAAACGACCGGGTAAGCAACGGATAAATTGCAAGTTTGTGATCAACAATAAATATTGAGTTGATAAACTCGCAATAGAGAAATACTTCCTTTAGTTAAAACCACGTCTGATAGGTCCAAGGAGAGAAATAAAACTGGCTAGATGAATTGTTAAGAGAGCGAGATTTGCACGGGACGCATCCATGCGTGAGCTAATCCGAGCACTGATTGACCGGAGTCGCTGATTGACCGGAGTAGGCTAATAAACGGACAATAAATTTTAACCCTCCTGATAACACAAGGCCGAGGATAATAATCCATATAGTTCAGTTGAAGGGCTTCTCCTTGGCGGAAAAAGCAGATTTCCTCAGACTCAGAACCTGAAGCATCTAAGTATAATTCTAATCAGAACTGATATAGCACTTTCAGGTTATTACTCTTTCTGGTAGATATCAATTTGAAAAATCCCCCATGATATCAATATTGATATGAGCCACAGTAAACTGCCTTATGTTACACATTTAGATAGTTATATGGGGCTCAACCCGAACAGTTAACCCTTTACTAAATACTCATTGACAAGTAGCTCCCTTAGGAAATGTTCAGAAAATAAGTTCGACAAATGGCCATAGGCTCTTATTATCTGAACATTTCCCACCAATGAATAGAAATCTGATATTTGTATTATCTGTCATCTGCTTTTATTGTCTGAACATCCTTCTAGATGAATTATAGACGGTTCCAGTGAATACTTTTTATAACTGGGTGGGAGAATCCATTCAGTAAAGAAAGGGTTAAAAGAATTATAGATGATGACCACTACAATGCTCCACTTTTAATCATTAGTAGAATGGCCATATACTATGGTGTCGCTACTCTATTTAGTCGTGCCTAGGGGTCATCAGCCATACACGAAAAATGCTACATTTAAACAGTATTTTGACAGCAATGAGTATTTGATCTTGTTTATTATACCAGGGTATGTATAAAATGGTGCTTAAATTGCCTATAAGCTTACATACTGATTTCTGCTATTTTGATGACTTATATTGACATCTGTCAATTAAGCCAGATTAGACGTCAAAATTTGCCAAAATTGCCTTCCCTGTTTTTCTATTAGTCCAGAATGTCATGCAATTGAGGATTTTGTGAGAAAAGTAAATGGACAACCATGACTTATTGTGGCTTATTTTCAAAGTCTCTTTCATGCTGCTTCATTTCCTGAATTTCCAGTGAAATACACGAACCCTTTACAATTTTGTGTCAAATATAGGAAAGATTTGACAAAAATCAGCTCAAATAAAGGTGAAAATAGGCATTTAAAAAAAAAATCGCAGTCATGTGACATATATTCAGGTTGCTAACTATTGTTATTATTGCAGCACATGCAAAAATAGATTTTTATGAACTAAAAAGGTCATAAATCAGTTTGAAAATATGCATAAGTCTGACCTGAAGTTTTGCTATGTCTGAAGCTAAAAACTTGGCTGATGAATCTTAAATACATGAAAAAATCTAGGGTTATGTTATGTTATGTTAAATAGCCTTGATAATAGTGTAACAATACCGTTATATACAAAACAGCAAATGATATTGGTTGAAAAGCCAGATATTTTAAGGCAGGGATTACTGCCTCTTAAAGTTGCTGCTCAAATTTGAATCACCACAGCCAATCAAATTCACTCTCATGGCTGACAGCGAACACAGTATTCTCTGCTGTATACATAATTTGAGGACCAAAAGAGCCATCTCCTTTTAATATGGATACCTTGTTTGTACTCAATCAGCTGTTAAGCCGATACCTCCAATAGATAGCCAAAATCAACACATGATTTTAAGTGGCAACAACACTATTTTGCTGTCACTAAAAAACATTTTAGTGGCAACAGCCGCTTCATTTTTTTTATACTGAACAAGCCTGCAAATAGTGTGTCTGTCATTTGTAGAATGAGGTCCCCAGAAGGTGAATTTAGTGATGCTATCATGCATTGCAGACCAGCATCACCAAATTCACCCTCTGGGAACCTCATTCTGCTTGGGCCTCAACTGCTAGGATCATATTGAAGTTCCCCAGTTGAAGTTGATGATGTTCACTCATTAGTCACCTTGGTTATGCATTTTATTTTCTGCCCATAAGATGATATAGAAATTCCCAAAAGAGAAAAAATTAACTAAAAACAATGTTAATTTGAGACTATATATACTTCTCAGAAGATGAGGCTTAATCAGAATGTGGTCCCCAGAGGGTGAATTTTGGTGATGCTAGCCAGCTGAGCAGGATATCATCACTAAATTCACCCTCTGGGGGCCTCATTCTGCAAATGACAGACACACTATTTGCAGGCTTGGCCACTTTGATTTATAATACTTAATAAATCGTACCTTCCTGAGATTGTCTGCGACATTCTGATGACTCGCAGTTGTTCAGACTGTATTAGTTTCAGCCTTTCATCATCACTAATCAGGTTGGAGATAACGTGGATACCTGCATCCCGGGCCATGACTAGAGTTTTCTGATACAGACGACTCATATTTGTGGTAATTGTGTACATGAGTGTAGCCCACTCGCGACCCAGCTGGTCTAACTCGGTGACTTCCTCGCCATCAGCAGTCACTGGGTCAGCTGCAATAATAAAAGAAATTATTTTCATTAACCCTTCCATGACTGGAGCTTACTGTAAATTTTGGGAAAACCCTGTGCCAATGCAATCTCTTATATATGCGAGTCTTCCATTGGAAGCCTCGCTTATATAAGAGAATGCATTGGCCTAACACTATTTACCCTGACCTTGTAAGCCAGTGCACTCTCTTATATATGTGAGGCCCCCTATGGGAGACTCACATATAAACTTGCATATATAACAGAATGCGCTGGCACTGTGGCACAGGTTCTTAATGCTGCATCAGCACCATAAAAGGGTTAATACTTGTGTTCTCAGACAATTATAGGAAGAAAATTGGATGAGAAAGACTTTATTTTTTAAACAAAATTTCTAGACTGTAATAGATAATTGGATACGTGTATTAAATCAAATCCAACAAATTTCCACGTAATCATAAAGAATCCGGCACACTGCATCTCTGATGAGATTCTTGTTTACCCTTTGAGTGCCAGGTCCAATTTTTGAATCAACCCATATACCCTGTGCCAATGCATTCTCTTATATATGTGAGTCGACCATAGGTCGCCTCGCATATATAAGAGAATGCATTGGCCTAACAATTTTTTTTTTTTTTACAATTTTAATAATTTATTCTTATATTCTTTAACCGACTTATTCTGTAGGTTTAGGGCCGATGAGATCGGCCCCTGGCACTCAAAGGGTTAATGTGGCTTTATGAACAAAGTCTCGGATTATGTGTTACTAGTATGTTCTAATGAGAAACAATGAAGCCTGAGTTTAGTGTATCTGTCATTTGCAGAATGAGGTCCCCTGAGAATGCATTTAGTGACACTATCCCGCAAGGCGGGCTAGCATCATCACATTCACCCTCTGGGGACCTCATTCTGCTTTGGCCTCATCTTCTCTGGAAAGTTTCTTTATTATAAATTTTCTATAGAAACTTCTTCACATAGATTCTATATCTTTTTTAGTATAGTTTCTCCATATCCCCAAATTGACAGATGACACATTGCATAATTGAGGTTCCAAATGGGTGTACATCACAATATTCACCATTTGGGAACTTCAATCTGAGTCTATGTCTCCCATAGCAGATGAGGCCATGCAGAATGAGGTCCCCAAAGGGCGAATTTGGTCATTCTAGCCCACTATGCGGGATAGCGTCACTAAATTCACCCTCTGGGGACCTCATTCTGCAAATGACAGGCACACTAAACTCAGACTTGATCAAGATATTGTTTGACGGCTGGTAATATATTGCACCCAACAGCAGACATCAATCAAGTTTCCAAATCAAAGCACATGAAACTCTACATACCCAAGTTCTGACAGGCATCTATAACTGTTTTGATAGTGACTGATAGGTTTTCCATTTCATGTACCAGTCTTGTCAGTTGTCCAAGGTCGTCTTTTAATCCATGAAGGACACCAGCGACATTTCTATCCTCGAGGAGCATTGTGTACTGTTTAGTGACATTGCATAAAGATAACTGATGATTCAAAATCACATCAACCTGCAGAATATGAAATTCAGAGCTATTAGGCATCGGCTGACAGAACATAATATAAATTGAAATTAATAAAATTTTATTCCTATAAAGACTGAATATAAAGCAGTGAAAATCCTCCCCAAATCTGAAACCAGACATTGCTGAAAATAATTAGAAACAAAACCATAATCAAATCAAAGATCCAGAATGGTAGATATTGTCCATCGACCTACATGATCAAATGGTTGTTCTTATTTTTTTAAACCACCTTTTTCATAATTTAAGTATATCTCTCATATTGTGAGGATAAACATGTGTTGTTATAATAATATAGCATACATTGGTATAAAGGATAATGATTTTTCAAATTGATTGTTTGAAATTGAGATTTTTTTTTAATTCACGAGTGGGGCGCCTCCTTAAAGACATATTATATACTTGTTCGGGTGCATGAAACGGATAAATTAGTATTCAGGTGGTATGCCAACTGGAGGAATGTAGCATTCTACTAACATCACCGAAAATTTCAAGCAAATCAACCATAACACTCCA
Source organism: Siphonodentalium dalli (assembly GCA_032622095.1). NCBI lineage: Eukaryota > Metazoa > Mollusca > Scaphopoda > Gadilida > Siphonodentaliidae > Siphonodentalium > Siphonodentalium dalli. The sequence continues at coordinate 61,374,111 of CP136062.1, forward strand.
TAGAAAACATTGTCTGAACTACACTAAATTGTAAATATTTACTACTCGAATCGGGACGCTTCTATCGGCGATAAACTAACGAAAACGATTTCGCAATCGGCAGTCACTGCATTTAATTAATATATAAGAATGTCGGTGTGTGTTGTCAATTTAGATATAATATTTGTAAAAATAACTACTTTGAACAAGATTATTCTCCATTTCTATTTAATCACCCTACCGGAGTGTTTCACATCACTTTAATAATGCTGATTAAATAATTATCGATTAGACCATTAGAAAAGATGTCTTTAAAATTCTGCCACACAAAATTTATTTATTGCTCTAGAAAAATATCAACAATATAAATATTGAATCAATTTTCATGATGCCACAACTGTATATTTCCTGTATTCATTCTGTAACACGGATCATAATTTTTTTAGATCATTAATTATTTCCAGCATTTCACACACATTTAACAGATGTCATCCTATAAATTATGCTGACAATAAGATAAATAATGTCAATGTTTAGTGATTTACCATGAGATATGTGATCATTCTGGAGTATAGCATGTTTAACTACCGGTACTACATAATTCACCATATATTAAAGAGGAAGGAAACCCTTAACAAATCAGGATGTTAATACATTTAGTATATCAACCACGGTGCGATAAAACACCTCTCATTTCTCAGTTGCATTCAAACACTATGATATCACATCGCAGAGTACAAAACTCCTGCTAATTACGGCACATCCATATTTATAAGATTATCTCACTAAAATCATTTTGGACATGTTTGTTTGTTATTCTGTGCAAAATCGAAGCAATCACAACCTATTGAAGACTACATATACATGTATTATAAGCCAAGATTATTTACGTTATAATTATGAACAATTAATGTATGGCCAGTTAATGGTCGCATAACATTTGAATGTGACAATCTAGGCCATATTCACATGACTTCTATATGTGCAAATATGGCAGATAATCTTTCGCGAATTAAAGTATAATTTATTCCCAACAGATAATCATTTATTGTGCACAACAAATATTAAATCTGCTGTTTTATTTGTTTTCATATTTAAAGACAAACTATCATACACACGATACAGTTTAACATTAAACAACCAAGTGAGACCATGACATCACAAACTATAAAGGGAATAAAGGGAGATAATATTTCTTCCAAAATGGCAGCGTCAAGTTACCAGTGTAATTGCTATGGGAATCAGGGAGCTAAATGTGTTCTAGAGTCGGGGAGCGAGTACACCGTGGAATGCTAAAGGTGAATGTAACCAAAGAATGACCTTCACCTGATACACGCGACACATTATTAAAGGATGACATCGCGTTTATTTGATTTGTACATCATATCTAAATAATTTAAACTGGTGAATGAATGGGGGAATGGATTTTTGTGAGCGGGAAATTTATTTAACTAGCTGCTGTTCTGGGTTTTTCCAGATCAAATTTGGCTGTGGGATAGCCCTGTCGTACACTTGGGGATTTATTTAAAAAAGTAAACACATAACCTATGATTTTTCTTGCATTTTCGTGATCAACTGGTGTCAATCTAGCTGGGTAAACATCACTGGTATGGCCTGCAGGCTTCAATTCAGTGAATTTGGCCATTTAGTTCAGTGATTCCTATGGCGGGTTAGTTTGAGTCGCCATATCTCTGATCTTGTGTGGAGATTTGTGCTGAAACTTTACACACGAAGATAGAACAGCTTGCTTAATGCACATGCCTGTTCATTACGCGATAGTTTCATTCCCCTTTTATTTAACTATTATTATCACCTTTGGCTTCAGCAGTTCATGTTTGTTCTTGAGCAGTGATTCAGATAGTTGACTAACATGATCCTTCCATGTATCAACCGATGTATCAACAATTACCCTCAACTTCTCAACCTGGAGGAAATATGATCAGAAATATCGTCAGAATAAAAATACAGAAAAAAGAGTGTAAAATAAAAAAAGGTGTGAAATAATCAGCCACCGCACATGAGACCTGAGACCACAGTCAACCACATTGGAAGCAATAAAATCTAAATTTAGAGCACAACATCTCACCTATTTTGACAACAATATCTTATCCATATCGACATCAACATCAGTGTTTTCATGTTGATGGGGAGAGGAATGATTAGTAAGTTTGGTAACTTGTGTTCCAATCCTCTGATTCTGTTAATGTAATTGTTAAAAACGTGTTATATTGCGTCTGTTAACTCAGTAAAAAAATGTGTCAATGATACTTTATTGGGTAATTTTTTACCAAATAAACACATGGAATCGTACAACTAACTTTAATGGACATATGTCCGGGTAATAATGGCAACAGGCAACTGAAAAGATGTTAATATTAAACCCAGAGATAGCTGATGCAGCGATAAAATGCTATGTTGCTGTGTGGCCCAAAAGTAAAAAAAAAATAATAAAAAAGCTCGCTTGTTTTTAAAAATATGACATGAGAAATGGGAAATTGACTTTGCAAGACCTTATAATACAAACTTATAAATGGATTTATAAACACAATAGAATGTCTGTAGCAATCTTTGTGCTTTTCTACCGATATACTAATATACAATCACCTTCTGTTGATATATCAGGACGTAAGCCTGAATTTAGTGTGTCTAACATTTGCAGAATGAGGTCCCCAGAGGGTGAATTTAGTGACGCTATCCCACACAGCGGGTAGCATCACCAAATTCACCCTCCAGGGATCTCATTCTGCTTAGGCCTCAACTGTATCAGATTGAAGTTCCCCAATTGATGTTGGTGATGTTCATCCAATAGTCGCCTTGATTTGTATTTTATCTTCTGCAAATTAGGGGATAAAGAAACTCAACAAAAGGGAAATTATGTTCTAACTCACTTGCAACTCGAACGAACATAAACTATTTATGGAATAACTACAAGGAATGCATGATGTTATATGTAAACTTTAATGGACAAACATGAAGTGTAGCGATAGATTTCGTTTGCAGATGATCAGTCATATAACAAATAAGACATAAAATGACGAATATTATAGTGTTACAAGTATTATAAGCATCTCCCAATCATGGGTTGGGCAGGGGTACAACGCGGAACTTCAATAATAGAGTGAACCTTGACCACCGTGTCAAGCAAGTTAAACCAATGCAAAATCACGCGTGTGAATAAGCACACATGAGCTAATCATTACGATTGCCTTGAACATCTTTCAGACGGCGCAGTATTGACCCAGTTTGAATGACCAAAACAAACTGGACAATTTCGTTAACTCTTTACAAACCCTGCACACATTGGCGAACATCAATAAATATATAAGTTACTAAAAACAATGTTAATTTGAGACTATAGACACTTCCCAGAAGATGAGGGTTAAGCATTCTGCAAATGTCAAACACACTAAATTCAGACTTGAATAGGCAATCACAGTCTTACACAATGAGTAGAAGACAATCATATAATCATAGAAAGTCAGTGAAAACATTCCAGTGTTGATAAAAATGTTCAATGTGCACTCGTTTGCACATGTTGGTATGATTCAATATCTGGAGGTATGAACCACACCCTTGATATTTTGATACATTTTTCTTGAGTGAAAACACAACACACCTCGTTTGTGGTAATAAAAACATCTGGATGCCAACTCATGAAGAATTTTACGCGAGAATAGCATAACTGTACTAACTCTTCTCAGCCAATCAATTATGACTTAATTGACATTGCACATAGTAGTACTCAACAGTATTAAAATTAATCTGCTGTTGTACACTTGTTAACAAAATTCAATGTAATGATGACGTGTGGATGCCAACTCAACAAGAATTATCAAAAAGCACATATATGTACTAACCTTCTGCAGCCATTTATCCATTTTATCTTCGAGATCATCTACTTTGTCAGCATCACCAGAAGCAGCCAGTTTAGAAGACACGATGATTCCAGCAACTGCTTCTCCAGCTTCCAGTCCAAGTGACTTTATATCACTTTAGGGGGAGATTAACAGAATATTAAGCTTCACCAATTGTGTATGAAACTAATTTTGATAAGTCATTGACTTTCAAACAAAATAAACATCACCAAAGAACAATGGCTATTAACCCTTTCATGGTGCAAGGTATGCTGGTGCAGTGTAAAAGATCCGGTGCCAATGCATTCTCTTATATATGCGAGTTTCTCACAGGAATCCTCGTATATATAAGATACTACACAGGCTTATACGGTCAAGGTAAATATTGTTAGGCCAATGTATGCTCTTATATATGCAAGGCTCCCTATGGGAGACTCCCTTATATGAAACAATGCATTGGCACAGGGTTTTCAAAAAATTTCAGGAAGCTCCAACCATGGAAGGGTTTATAACAAGGATGATGACATGTCATTTACATAAGCAACAGCTCTGAACAGTGAATTATATTCTAATACTTTTGATGACTGAAACTTATTAACAAAGGCTGAACAGCATCTGATGGAAATGCAAATCTTGGGTTTATGAGCCTTTTTTAACGAAATAAAAGGTCGCAGACCACATGTCCCCCGACTCGAGTGGTAAACTTCATAATTGGATTTGTTAGAAGGATACTATTTGCAACAATGTTATACAGTATATAGATGTTGCAAACCACCGCAAAATTTCTTGGACAAAACAACCCGATGAACAAACGCATGCAAACGCGAAAAAAATGATATTTTTGTATTAGCTATATAGATGTTGCAAATCATCAACATGTTAGGAACAATATCCCAGAGTTTCAAATCTTTACATTTAAAACTGTAGGAGGAGTTGATTACACCATGAAGGTACGCAATCTCATCCAAAAGGCAAAAATGTTCAAAATTTTCTAAGTCGAAAACCCCCCAAAAATATGGAAAAAATGATATTTTTTATTAGCTATATAGATGTTGCAAATCACCAACATGTTAGGAACAATATCCCAGAGTTTCAAATATCTACATTTAAAACTGTAGGAGGAGTTGATTACACCATGAAGGTACCCAATCTCATCCAAAAGGCAAAAATATTCCAAATTTTCTAAGTCGAAAACCCCCACAAAAATATGGAAAAAATGATATTTTTGATTAGCTATATAGATGTTGCAAATCACCAACATGTTAGGAACAATATCCCAGAGTTTCAAATCTCTACATTTAAAACTGTAGGAGGAGTTGATTACACCATGAAGGTACCCAATCTCATCCAAAAGGCAAAAATGTTCCAAATTTTCTAAGTCGAAAACCCCCACAAAAATATGGAAAAAATTATATTTTTGATTAGCTATATAGATGTTGCAAATCACCAACATGTTAGGAACAATATCCCAGAGTTTCAAATCTCTACGTTTAAAACTGTAGGAGGATTTGATTACACCATGAAGGTACCCAATCTCGGACGCACGCACGGACGGACGGACGGACGGACGGACGGACGGACGGACGGACGAGGGTCATTTCTATAGTCCTCCGACGGAAACGTCGGGGGACAACTAGTATGAAAAAAGTCAGTATGAACTGACCATTCAAACATAAAAAATTCATAAACTACAAACAAGTAAGAAGCCTAGTATTAAGCCTTATAACCCTTTCTATACGAAATACACATTGACGAGTAGTTCCCTTAGGAAATGTTCAGATAATAAGTTCAACAAACGACCATGTTAACTTATTATCTGATCATTTCCCACCAGTGAATATGAATCCTTCAGTACTTGTGTAATTTTTCGTATGTCTGTTTTCTGCTAATTTTTCTGGACATCCCTCCAAATGAATGATAGACTATTCCAATGTATACTCTTATAACTGATGGGATAATCCATTTAGTTTTATCTTTTTGTCATACAGTCGTCTGCATATTTATCCTGAACACCCTCCAAATATTAAAAAATAGACCATTCCTATGTATAATTTTAAAACTGATTTATGAGAGGCTCACATATATAAGAGAATGCACTGGCACAGGATCTTTAATGCTGCACAGTGCAGCTCCCGCCATCAACCTCATGAATGGGTTAACGAATGCATGTTAATCCTGTTTGGCATGACATGATTGCATTTTATAACTGTTGCATTATAATTACATTTACATTCGCTCCCCGTCATGAAACGGTTAACTGCAGACCCACATATAAATAGTGGGTCTGATTACTTTCTATTCCTGAGGTGCGGGATTCCATGTCAGTGGCGCCAATCAGAACACACTATTAAGATAAAAGTGTCCAAACAATATTATTAACGTAGAGCGATGTGACGCAATTTTTGTGAGGCCCACATATGTTAAAAGAAATAAAAAGTAGGCGGGAATACGATAGGCTCAGTATCTGTATAAATCTGAGTGTATGCAAGCCTTGAAATAGTGTGTCTGTCATTTGCAGAATGAGGTTCCCAGAGGGTGAATTTAGTGATGCTACCCCGCATAGCGGGCTAGCATCACCAAATTCACCCTCTGTGAACCTCATTCTGCTGAGGTGTAAGCAGAATGAGGTCCCCAGAGGGTGAATTTGGTGATGCTAGCCCGCTATGCGGGGTAGCATCACTAAATTCACCCTCTGGGGACCTCATTCTGCAAATGACAGACACACTATTTCAAGGCTTGAGTGTATGTTAACACTTCCATGACTAGAGCTGAAACGGTTAGACGGTTAGCATCCGGTTAGCGACGTAACCGGTTAGAACAAAATGAACCGGACGTAACCGCATACCGTTGTCAGTTGAATGTGAACGTGAATAATCCTCAAAATATTAGGTTAAATGATGCAAAACTAATACTAAATCCCGTGTCACCGATAGTAGAGTGCAATGCAAGCATTAATTGGTACACGCGGTAGTATCAGATACTTAGTAGCAATTCTCGAACTGTCTGGAAGTGTCGGCGACCTTCAATCAATTCCGACCCTTTGAAGTTATCTTCCGACAAAAGCACGTGTGCAGTCACTGTGTATCAAGTCTGAATGCACACAAGGAAGTGACAACGTAAAAGTGGCGTTGTGTGGCAATGCGTGCTTTCGTAACTTAATAGTTAATACTGCACGAAGCAACATGGATTCAAATTGGAATCACACCACGACATACTATATATAAAACTGTTTTACAGTGGGGTTTATAAAAACTATGTAAGTCGACAAAGTTTGAAGATTGAGATCAACGGCACAATGTCTTAACTCTTCCTACCTGTTGTGATTTAATATGATCAATTCAATTGAGTGACCAAACAGAGATCGTAGTTGAAGCAACCCAAAACTTCTTCAATAATCTTCCCTTTAATCAAGGAAATTGATGCTCCATGCTACTCTGTAACTGGTTGTGCCTGTGGGACTAATTAACACTCAATTTGGCAGTAATTGCTATATGTTAAGTGATTGCATACTAAAACCGAAACCGAAACCGAAACGTAAATTATATAACCTCCCAACACTAGTGTCCGCTATCATGATACCGACGAATAGCTCGAATACTGAATAGGACTGCGAGTCTGACCTAACTAACCTTCCTTTTTGTTCTCTAGTTATTACTTTCTTGTCTTTATATATAATGCATTGGAGGATACACCAATGATGATAATGATATATTACAGATCTTTAATATATAGTTTTGTTACTCGTTTTACCAATAGTCATACTATTTTACTCGTTTTACAAATGCCCAAACATATGCTGATCACGGCAAATAAGCGATCTCCCCTGTCATTCACAAATTTCACTTGCTCATTCCCCATCACGACTCACGAGAGCCAGCAAAAGAACAGTGAATGCGTGTTTTTGAATATCGTTAAATGCCGTGAATAAGGTCTTTATTTCAGCTACTACTTCTCACCTAGGTTTGTCCCTGGAACATGGCATAATGTCGACATAATTAGTGTGAGAGAAGTCCGCAAGAAATTTAGCGGTTAACCGGTTGAAATCCGGTTAACCCCGATGGTTAACCGGTTAGAAGAATGGGTCAACCGTTTCAGCTCTATCCATGACTAGAACTTCCTGACATTTTGGGAAAATCCTGTGCCAATGAATTCTCTTATATATGCGAGTCTCCCATAGGGAGCCTCGCATATATAAGAGAATGCATTGGCCTAACAATATTTACCTTGTCAGTGTAAGCCAGTGCATTCTCTTAGATATGCGAGGCTCCATATGGGAGACTCGCATATATAAGAGAATGCACTGGCACAGGAACTTTAATGCTGCACCGGCGCAGCTCCTGTCATGAAAGGTTTAACATAGGCTGATAATGTTCAAGACAGGCAACACTATTTGCCTTTTTTTTTTTGGGACAGGCTGTATTAAGGTGAATCTTATTTTAGTTACCCTGTTTTATCTGTGTCATTCTCGGCTGTAACAAGGTGTTCACAACAGTCGACGATATGATTAGTCCAGCTGAGTATATCTCCCATATACATTTTAACGGTAGCCTTGTCTCCATTGCATGATGACTCCTTTAACTGATATCCAATATTCTTCAATCGCCTTGATATACCACCTATAGATAAGGATGATATATATTAAATAGGCCATCTTAATGATGTTGAAATTGTATGAGATTCAAATAAATTCTTTTTTTGACCTATTGACAGCAATTGATCATTGAAAAGCATGTAAGTACATTTTACAACAATTTTCTAATCGATAAAAAATTAATAATAAAACTAAAATAAACAAGTGCACAGATTATCCCCTACACCACCCAGAGTGTCCACTACACCACCCAAAGTGTCCCCAGCCCCACCCAGAGTATCCCCTGCAACACCCAGAGTATCCCCTGCACCACCCAGAGTATCCCCCACACCACCCAGAGTTTCCCCCGCACCACCCAGAGTATCCCCCGCACCACCCAGAGTATCCCCGCACCACCCAGAGTATCCCCCGCACCACCCAGAGTATCCCATGCACCACCCAGAGTATCCCACACACCACCCAGAGTATCCCCTGCACCACCCAGAGTATCCCCAGCCCCGCCCAGAGTATCCCCTGCACCACCCAGAGTATCCCCAGCCCCGCCCAGAGTATCCCCTGCACCACCCAGAGTATCTCCAGCCCCACCCAGAGTATCCCCCGCACCACCCAGAGTATCCCCGCACCACCCAGAGTATCCCCCGCACCACCCAGAGTATCCCATGCACCACCCAGAGTATCCCCTGCACCACCCAGAGTATCCCCTGCACCACCCAGAGTATCCCCCAAACTGCCCAGAGTATCCCCCGCACCACCCAGAGTATCTCCAGCCCCGCCCAGAGTATCCCCCACACTGCCCAGAGTATCCCCCGCACCACCCAGAGTATCTGCAGCCCCGCCCAGAGTATCCCCCACACTGCCCAGAGTATCCCCTGCACCACCCAGAGTATCCCCTGCACCACCCAGAGTATCCCCTGCACCACCCAGAGTATCCCCCACACTGCCCAGAGTATCCCCTGCACCACCCAGAGTATCTGCAGCCCCGCCCAGAGTATCCCCCACACTGCCCAGAGTATCCCCTGCACCACCCAGAGTATCCCCTGCACCACCCAGAGTATCCCCCACACTGCCCAGAGTATCCCATGCACCACCCAGAGTATCCCCCGCACCACCCAGAGTATCCCCCGCACCACCCAGAGTATCCCATGCACCACCCAGAGTATCCCCTGCACCACCCAGAGTATCCCCTGCACCACCCAGAGTATCCCCCAAACTGCCCAGAGTATCCCCCGCACCACCCAGAGTATCTCCAGCCCCGCCCAGAGTATCCCCCACACTGCCCAGAGTATCCCCTGCACCACCCAGAGTATCTGCAGCCCCGCCCAGAGTATCCCCCACACTGCCCAGAGTATCCCCTACACCACCCAGAGTTTCCCCCCGCACCACCCAGAGTATCCCCCGCACCACCCAGAGTATCCCCCACACCACCCAGAGTATCCCCCGCACCACCCAGAGTATCCCATGCACCACCCAGAGTATCCCCTGCACCACCCAGAGTATCCCCTGCACCACCCAGAGTATCCCCCACACTGCCCAGAGTATCCCCTGCAACACCCAGAGTATCTGCAGCCCCGCCCAGAGTATCCCCCACACTGCCCAGAGTATCCCCCGCACCACCCAGAGTATCCCCCGCACCACCCAGAGTATCCCCCGCACCACCCAGAGTATCCCCCGCACCACCCAGAGTATCCCCTGCACCACCCAGAGTATCCCCTGCACCACCCAGAGTATCCCCCGCACCACCCAGAGTATCCCCTGCACCACCCAGAGTATCCCCTGCACCACCCAGAGTATCCCACACACCACCCAGAGTATCCCCCGCACCACCCAGAGTATCCCCCGCACCACCCAGAGTATCCCCTGCACCACCCAGAGTATCCCCTGCACCACCCAGAGTATCCCCTGCACCACCCAGAGTATCCCCCGCACCACCCAGAGTATCCCCCGCACCACCCAGAGTATCCCCTGCACCACCCAGAGTATCCCCTGCACCACCCAGAGTATCCCCCGCACCACCCAGAGTATCCCCCGCACCACCCAGAGTATCCCCTGCACCACCCAGAGTATCCCCTGCACCACCCAGAGTATCCCCAGCCCCACCCAGAGTATCCCCCGCACCAACCAGAGTATCCCCTGCAACACCCAGAGTATCCCCTGCACCACCCAGAGTATCCCCCGCACCACCCAGAGTATCCCCTGCACCACCCAGAGTATCCCCGCACCACCCAGAGTATCCCCCGCACCACACAGAGTATCCCCTGCACCACCCAGAGTATCCCCTGCACCACCCAGAGTATCCCCTGCACCACCCAGAGTATCCCCCGCACCACCCAGAGTATCCCCCGCACCACCCAGAGTACCCCCGGCACCACCCAGAGTATCCCCCGCACCACCCAGAGTATCCCCTGCACCACCCAGAGTATCCCCTGCACCACCAGAGTATCCCCTGCACCACCCAGAGTATCCCCAGCCCCGCCCAGAGTATCCCCCGCACCACCCAGAGTATCCCCCGCACCACCCAGAGTATCCCCTGTACCACCCAGAGTATCCCCAGCCCCACCCAGAGTATCTCCAACCCCACCCAGAGTATCCCCTGCACCACCCAGAGTATCCCCTGCAACACCCAGAGTATCCCCTGCACCACCCAGAGTATCCCCTGCACCACCCAGAGTATCCCCTGCACCACCCAGAGTATCCCCCGCACCACCCAGAGTATCCCCTGCACCACCCAGAGTATCCCCTGCACCACCCAGAGTATCCCCTGCACCACCCAGAGTATCCCCCGCACCACCCAGAGTATCCCCCGCACCACCCAGAGTATCCCCTGCACCACCCAGAGTATCCCCCGCACCACCCAGAGTATCCCCTGCACCACCCAGAGTATCCCCTGCACCACCAGAGTATCCCCTGCACCACCCAGAGTATCCCCAGCCCCGCCCAGACCCAGAGTATCCCCTGTACCACCCAGAGTATCCCCAGCCCCACCCAGAGTATCTCCAACCCCACCCGGAGTATCCCCTGCACCACCCAGAGTATCCCCTGCAACACCCAGAGTATCCCCTGCACCACCCAGAGTATCCCCCGCACCACCCAGAGTATCTCCAGCACCAACCAGAGTATCCCCCGCACCACCCAGAGTATCCCCCACACTGCCCAGAGTATCTCCAACCCCACCCAGAGTATCCCCTGCACCACCCAGAGTATCCCCCGCACCACTCAGAGTATCCCCTGCACCACCCAGAGTATCCCCCACACTGCCCAGAGTATCTCCAACCCCACCCAGAGTATCCCCTGCACCACCCAGAGTATCCCCTGCACCACCCAGAGTATCCCCCGCACCACCCAGAGTATCCCCCGCACCACCCAGAGTATCCCCTGCACCACCCAGAGTATCCCCTGCACCACCCAGAGTATCCCCCGCACCACCCAGAGTATCCCCTGCACCACCCAGAGTATCCCCTGCACCACCCAGAGTATCCCCTGCACCACCCAGAGTATCCCCTGCACCACCCAGAGTATCCCCCACACTGCCCAGAGTATCTCCAACCCCACCCAGAGTATCCCCTGCACCACCCAGAGTATCCCCTGCACCACCCAGAGTATCCCCTGCACCACCCAGAGTATCCCCTGCACCACCCAGAGTATCTCCAGCCCCGCCCAGAGTATCCCCCGCACCACCCAGAGTATCCCCAGCCCCGCACAGAGTATCCCCCGCACCACCCAGAGTATCCCCTGCACCACCCAGAGTATCCCCCGCACCACCCAGAGTATCCCCAGCCCCGCACAGAGTATCCCCCGCACCACCCAGAGTATCCCCCGCACCACCCAGAGTATCTCCAGCCCCGCACAGAGTATCCCCCGCACCACCCAGAGTATCCCCCGCACCACCCAGAGTATCTCCAGCCCCGCACAGAGTATCCCCCACACTGCCCAGAGTATCTCCAGCCCAGTCCAGAGTATCCCCCGTCAAAAGCCTTTTGCTGAGGTTGATTCATTTTCTGATGTGGCCTAATTTCGAAAGAAACTTTAGGCTGGCCTGTGATGACTGAATAAAACCTGCATGAATACCAATTATTATTGAAATTGGTTCATATCTGATTGAGTTATCAAGCCCGACAAACTAAAATCACAAAAAAATTGAGATACTAAGGTTGTTCACTCAGACAAAATCAAAATGCAAACCATGTCATTGGGCAGTGTTTTGAAAGCATTCGTGATGACAAACCTCCATACCAAATTTAATTCAGATCTGATAACCCATGGCTGAGATATCTGCGTGAACATGTTAAAACAAGAACATCATTTGCCCCTCTCTTGAAAGCAGCCAGGATGGTGAACCTCCATACCAAATTTAATTTAGATCCATAATCATTGGTTGAGATATATGCATGGACAGACAAAACACCTAAATCTCCAGATAAACAATATGGCTGCTGGCATGCATATTTTATATCAAATTTGGGGAAAAAAGTTAACAGCTCCCATCTAGAGGCTACTCCAAAGATCCATTATGAAGTTTGGTGTCGATCGGATGAGGGATGTGGCCTTTCGGTGTGCCGAAGGATTTAGTCATGTAAAGAGTAAAATCCATTTTCACACTAAGTCCCATTACTCAATAAGGGTTGTAACTCAGGAAAAATTCAATGAAAAAAACCCACTGTTTATTTATACTCTTTCCCCCATGTTCGTTCATTAAAATCTGACTGACAATGACCAAGGTATAGATCTTCAAAGTTGTTACAGACGGATGCCCCAACGGGCCCATTACTATAACCCCCACAAACTTTGTTTGCGGGGAATAACAAATAAATCCATCCATGTGTCCTTCCATACAAAATGTGTGCCTTAACGTGTGTACCACTTACCTTTATTGTACCTATTCTCTGCCCTGTGATGGGTTGGGGGACCATTAGGTTTTGGCATGCTTTTCACCTTGTCTTTAGCACCAACAGAAGGTATATGAATGCTGCTGGATAAGAATCTGTTACTCTCCTCGGCTAACAACAGCTGCTGCATCTTTATGCTGTCAACAGGTGTCTCCTTGGACATGGCAGCTTCAATTAAATAAGCAGACAATTGGTATTTCCTGTATAGTACGTGGAATATACATTAATGTCTTAAAACAGAATTATGGGTAATTTTTCAGGATTTAGTTGGAAATATGGCTTGTATACATTCATCGGAAAGCTCTCACTGAGAGCTTGCTGATGAATGACAACAATCCTGAAAAATTACCCATAATTCTGCTGTGGTTAAGGAGTCGATTATTTAGGGCATTACTGTATGCAACCAGATTTCACTTGCTCATGGAAATTCAGCTACCATTACCAAAAATTGCAACTTGTCATAAAAAATGCAGTTCCATAAATGTGACCCGCCATATCAAATCCAGTGGGAAGTCGGGATTTTTTTTACCCTGTGCCAATGCATTCTCTTATATATGCGAGTCGACCATAGGTCGCCTCGCATATATAAGAGAATGCACTAGCCTAACAATTTTTTATCATTTTTTTTAAATAAATGTTTCTGACAATTTTTAGGACATAAAATAAAAAAACATCCATTACCCTGCAGGGAGCCCCACACATATATAGAAGCATATAGAAGAGTGTCGCCTGCTCATGTTTGTCTGGAGCTCTGTATGGTTGAAATTATAAAATTGTTAAAGAATACAAGAAAAAATTATTAAAATTGTAAAAAATTGTTAGGCCGATGCATTCTCTTATATATGCGAGGCGACCTATGGTCGACTCGCATATATAAGAGAATGCATTGGCACAGGGTAAAAAAATCCTGACTTCCGACTGGATTTTATATGGCGGGTCACAAATATAGGATTGCACACGTCTTGCTTGATGCCTTTATCAGTTGGAACTGTAAAGCATTCTGGATGTTAATCTGTTCTTTGTGGATGTTGCGATCAGTGATTCTGCAGGTTGTTACAGCATTTTTTGTCATTAACCCTTTTAGTGCCAGGGGCCAATCTCATCGGCCCTAAACCTACAAAATAAGTCTGTTAAAGAATATAAGAATAAATTATTAAAATTGTCAAAAATTGTAAAAAAAAATAATAAAATTGTTAGGCCAATGCACTCTCTTATATATGCGAGGCGACTCGGTAATATAAGAGAATGCATTGGCACAGGGTATATGGGGGTTGATACAAAAATCGACCTGGCACTCAAAGGGTTAAAGATACATAATACAATTGGACACCCATAAATTAATATTGCTTTGGCTTCGGGGGTAAAAATTATTGAGTTGAGTTGAGGAACCTATACCCATCAAAGCTCAAGAGTTTTCAGATTTATATTTTTGAAATCTGTTATTTTTCACCACAAGGAATATTTGGCGGTCTGGCAAAAATTCAGCTGACATCTTCCAGAAATACTACAGACATGCTTGTCCCATGAGATTTACCTTTTTTCCTGATATCTCTTCGTAGCGGGCTGAGCAAGTCAGGTTGTTTATGTTTACAGAGGCCATCTCGCAGCTGCTTAACACAATCGACCAGCAGCTTGATCCGCCTCATAGCTGTGTCCGCAGCTATAGGATCATCAATCGTCGCAGACAGAGACTTGTGTGCATCCTTTACTCCACACACAGCTGTCAAGGCAAAAAAGAGAAGGTCGAGATACAGTAATGCCCTAATTAATTGAGGATCAGCTTTCCAATGAATGGCACAAGCCTAAATCCTGAAAAGTTACCCATAATTCTGCTGTGGTTAAAAAGTCGATTAATTAGGGCATTACTGTAATATGCCAATACCTACCACATTGGTTGTTAAACAATGCAAACAAGAGGTGTGCACTCGGGTGCTAGCATACCCCCACCATGGCAAATTCAACCCGCATTATCCGTAAACCCTAACTTGATAGCATCCACACAAAAAAAATAAGTCAAAATAAGTCGAAAATGAAGTGTAATGTTAGGAAAAACAGTCCGAGCCAACCCTGACCCGCATCATGAAGAGAGGGTGTTGTGAGAAGCATGTAAATTATTGAAATCGGTTCATATTTGTTAAAGTTATTAAGTCGGACAGAATTTTCTAAGTCAAAATAAGTCGAAAAGTAAGGCGTAACTTAAAAAAAGAAAGTCGGACCGCACCGCAATTAGCATCACATGCGGAGAGGCGGTCCTAAGGAGATTGCATACAAAATATTATTGAAATCGGTTCATAGTTGTTCGAGTTATTAGGTCGGACGGATGGACACACGGAGGGAGAAAGTGTGACGGAACGACGGATGGACGGACAGACGGACGGACTCAGTCAATCCAGTATACCCCCCATTTTCTTCGAAAGTGGGGGTATAATTACAAGCCTGCAAATAGTGTCTGTCATTTGCATAATGAGGTCCCCAGAGGGTGAATTTAATGACGCTATCTGCATGGATGGCTAGCATCGCCAAATTCACCCTCTGGGGACCTCATTCTGCTTAGGCCTCAACTGCTAGGAGACTCAGGATAAGATTGAAGTTCATCCATTGGGTACCTCGATTATGCATTTTATCTTCTGCAAATTAGGGGATATAGAAACTAAATAGAAAAAAAAAGTAACTAACAACAACGTAAATTTGAGACTATAGATACTTTCCATAAGATGAGGCCTAAGCAGAATGAGGTCCCCAGAGTATGAATTTGGTGAAGCTAGCCCGCTGTGCAGGATAGCATCACTAAATTCACCCTCTGGGGACCTAATCTGCAAATGACAGACACACCATTTGCAGGCTTGGAAATTAACTCTACTTTGGAATAGTATTTAACAATATCTGTTCGAAACATATCTCGACTAACATTTTTATGATATGAGATACAATTTCGATGACTCTCATACATGATAATGACAATATTCCTAAAGGCTCACTTAATTTTCGAACCCCCAGATCACACTATCTAAAATATATGCCATATCATATACAATTTGAAAGAGGGAGCTCCAAAACATTGTATTTTCAACTTATTCTATGCAATGAACTGTGAACATGTTGTTTTTGTTGAGTTACGGACGTCAGTGCTACGCTCAAGTTTCTGCACAAAGTCTATTGTTTCAATGGAAGGAGAATAACTCATTATATTGAGATATACATGTACTGTTATTCCCCTTCCATTGTAAATGAAACTATAGATTGATTTATGTTGCATTCTGGGAGCCATAACAGGGGAAATGATTTTATGATTTCAGCTATTTTCTATTACTCTTTGGGCACCTTCTGAGACACAGACGTTCCAAATGGTGATGAGTTATATTATTTTAATCATATTTTATGGCATAGATTGTAATTAAAACCATATATCAAGTCACTATAAAAACATAATCGCTGAATCGAAAATTAAGTGGACCTTTAAACAATTTGTAAATGTTACCGGAATGAGAAGTCTGATGACTTGTTCCATTGAATATGATGATGATGATGATGACGATGATGAATACTAAAATTTCATCTCATAAATGGCCTGTCAATAATTGACTCATGCTACCACCATCAATGGTACTTTTACATGACTTTAATGCATATCGTTTTTGACGTCACTGACCCACCATGTTTTTTTCTTCGAAACATTATTCCAAGGACCACTTACTAAGATGCATAATATTTAGTTAATATGGATTTATATATCTAATATAGTTTGTTAGTTAGATCATCAAGATTTTAACTGTGAAGTTTCTTGAACACTTTTTTTTATAACTAGCTGAGCTAGTAATGAGGTTTATAGCAAAATATGACATAGGAACTAAACTAGTTAATTTTGCCTTTATTTCTACTTGCTTGGTGGCTCATTATACTCAACATAGATATATCATAGAATCCATCTCACCTTTCTTTAGATGTTTGAGATAGACCATCAACCCATTCCGGTATATCACATGGTGAGGTTCCCAGAGGGTGAATTTGGTGATGCTAGCCCGCTACTAAATTCACCCTCTGGGAACCTCATTCTGCAAATGACAGACACACTATTTCAAGGCTTGCATACACGCAGATTTATACAGATACTGAGCCTATCGTATTCCCGCCTACTTTTCATTTCTTTTAACATTTGTGGGCCTCACCAATATTGCGTCATATCGCTCTACGTTAATATTATATATTCTATATATCATAGAATCCATCTCATTTCTACTTGCTTGGTGGCTCATTATACTCAACATAGATATATCATAGAATCCATCTCACCTTTCTTTAGATGTTTGAGATAGACCATCAACCCATTCCGGTAGACTGGATCAAGGTGATTATCAACGAAGTGAGTGATTATTTGTTCCGCCCTCCGTGCTCTCCCGATTATTGTGTTAATGACAGAGAGTGAGTCGCTGAACTCTTCAGCAGACATGAATCCACGAAACAAACTCAGATCATCTGTTAACTTCCTCACTGTAAACAAATAATGATGCATTGAGTGCTGTTACTATATCACATGGTTAACAACAATGGCATATATATTTGCAGCCCTGGGAATTAGCCTAGGCAATAGGCAATGCCTAGGTAAAAGCAGAGGCAAAATCGGTTTGCCTAGGCAATTATATTTCCTAGGTAAAACAAGTTCATTGGGTTACTAAAATTGATTTGTGTCTGTCAGAAATAGAACCTCTTTAGCCAAAATGACTTACTTAAATCACTCTTTACATATATTGTCCTACAATTGTTTCCATGGCACTGGGCCATTTACTAGTTACCCGGTATAAGGACACTTGTTTTGGAGATGATTTGTGGAATTGTACATATGTTGAGTAGTGGCCTGGAAATAATGTTCCCCAAAATAACTAAGTAATTCAGGTTATTATTGAATCATATTGATTTGAGATGGCAATATTGTTGCAACATGGCCTAGGTAAAATCTGTTTTTGCCTAGCCGATTTCTTTGACCTAGGCAAATATATTGCCTAGGCAAATTTTCCTTAATTCCCAGGGCTGTATTTGAGAAAGAGTCCACTTTCCAAAACCATGAGAAATTCATTACTGCAGCAGTATGTACTGAAAATCTGATAACTTCCTCACTGTAAACAAATAATGATACATTAACGTTTCCATGGCTAGGGCTGCCCTGATGCAGCATTAAAGACCCTGTGCCAGTACATTCTATTATATATGCGTGTCTCCCATAGGGAGCCTTGCATATATAAGAGAATTCACTGGCTTACAAGATCAAGGTAAATATAGTTAGGCCAATGTATTCTCTTATATATGCGAGGGTTCAGGAAGCTCAAGTCATCAAAGGGTTAGTTGCTATTACTATAACACATGGTTAACACCAATGACTATTATATTTGAGAAAACATCCACTTTGGAAAACCATGAGAAATTCATTTCTGCAGCAGTATGAACTGAATATATAAAAAATTTTCTTTATTTCTTTTCAAGGGATATATATTTATTAAAGGTACTCAATCCGATTAAGCACCCCTAAATTACTATTTCTTTGGCTTCGGGGGTAAAAAATATTTGATTCGAGTCGAGGAACCCAGCCTTCAAAGCTCAAGACTGATCAGATATCGATTTTTGAAGTTTGTTAAATTCCACGTACCTGCTGCACATGTGCTCAAACAGACAAAATGCGGGTGTAAGATGGATAACTCTAAAATCAAGTGGTTACTATTAACAATAATAACCACTTGATTTTAGAGTTATCCATCTTACACCCGCAATTTGTTTGTTTGAGCACGTGGAAGTACGTGGAAATGGACCACTTCTCCAAATTTTAACAAACTTAAAAAATCGATATCTGATCACTGAGCTTTGAAGGGTGGGTTCCTCGACTCGAATCAAATATTTTTTACCCCCGAAGCCAAAGAAATAGTAATTTAGGGATGCTTAATCGGATTGAGTACCTTTAACCCCTTCATGATGAAAGCTGCGTTGTGCAGCATTAAGGATCCTGTGCTATACATATGTGTGTCTCCAATTGGGAGCCTCGCATGTATAAGAGAAAGCACTGGCTTACAAGGTCAAGATAAATATTGTTAGGCCAATGTATTCTCTTACATATGAGAGGCTCCCTATGGGAGTCTTGCATATATAAGAGAATGCATTGGCACAAGGTTTTTGCAAAATTTCAGGGAGCTGCAGTCATGGCTATTACTATATCACATGATTAACACCAATGACCAATGTATTCTAGAAAACATCTACTTTGCAAAACCATGAGAAATTCATTGCTGCAGCAGTATGTACTGAATATATAAAAAAAATTCTGTCTTTCCTGTTCAAGATATAGTTATTAAATGGCACTGGATAACAGATTTTATTTGGACCACTTGTAAAATGGGTTTTTTTCAACAAAAATAGATACAAGGTCAAAATAAATAAAAAATCTGTGTTCTCAGGCACCTCCCTCGTCACTGAAATGTTATTTTAAAAAGCCTTGTCAAATATTTTTTTAAATATTTTCTGTTAGATATATTGAATTTGAACAATGTAGTTATTTTGTTGAGAAAAAAAAATAAACAGCCTCCATCCCTCATCTCAAAATTGAGAACACAGGTATTATTTTTATGGCCTAATAAAAAATTTCCAGAATTTTTGGCAAAAATAAAAATATAAGGCCTCCATCCCTCATCAGATGTTCCTTGTGTAATTGCCTGATAACACAGCTATTTATTTTTAACCCTTCTATGACTGGAGCCTCCAGAAATTTTGCAAAAACCCTGGGCCAATGCATTCTCTTATATATACGAGTCTCATATATATAAGAGAATACATAGGCCTAACAATATATGTGCCAGTGCATTCTCTTATAAATGCTCCTTATGGGAGACTCAAATATTTAAGAGAATGCACTGGCACAGGATATTTAATTCTGCACCAGAACAGCTCCTGTCATGAAAGGGTTAAATAGCACTAGATAACATATTTTATTATATGCTTCCCCATTAAATAGTGGGAAATTGCCGTGGCGTAGAGCGTTATATCCATCGCCTGGACCGACTCGATGGATAACACTGACCGACTCGATGGATAACACAATAGTATTACTTTTTCGGAGATCACTTCCGGTTTATAGCGGCGAATCACATTAAGTTTCAAAGCGTATTAATAACAGCCGGACTATTGTTTTAATTATTGATTTTCACGGTTCATAAACTGTTATTTAATTGTTATAATGTTAACTCATTTGTTTTAATATATTCTTATCACTAAATTATGTATACATTAATTTTCTCGCATCATTTCAGAATAAAACAATGGGGACTATTTCGATATTTGTCATTCAGTGGTGAGCAAATCAATTGATGGAATGTAAACAAAATGCAAATGTCGAAGCTTTCTAACAATTTGAAGTGAACTGTAGGACAAAATTAGCAGTTTTGGTGCGGTTTATAGCGCATATAATAAAAATAAAACCTACGGGTTTTGGTTGAATACCGGATTATCTCATTCGTGGGTGCAAGGAAGTACAGAATTTCCACTCGCGGCTTGCAGCCGCTCGTGGAAATTCTGTACTTCCTTGCACCCACTCATGAGATAATTCGGGTATTCAACCAAAACTCGTAGGTATTCTCTATTTATTTGGACCACTTGGAGAATTGTTGGTTTTTTTCTTGACAAAAATATATCTATATATAAATTAAAAATTTCCAAGATTTTTGACAAAAATAAAAATAAAAGGACTCCGTCCGTCATCAGATTTTCCTTATGTAATTGCCTGATAACAAAGCTATTTATTTTTAATGACCATACTACACTGAAGTAAATAATCTTACAATATGCCTGGATTAGAATGAAGTGAGGACTTACTTGTGACACTGATGAAAATGTGTGGATCGGTCATCTCATCCAAGACACTGACTAAATTCTTCATCTCAAACCTCCATTCCTTAGACATAAGTTTGATGTGACGAATAATACTTGGGTCATCTGGACACTTCGACAGTGATATAATAGCAGGGACTATCTCCGGGTCAAGCTTTTCCAATCTCGATACTGATGCTTTTATGCTACGCACATCTAAAACAAGACATCAAATTTTAATAGCACCATATACTGTTAAATAAACTCGATTAAGGATCGCCCACTAAAATACACAATGTACATACAATATGATCATTTGTTGAACTTATTATCTGAACATTTCCTAAGGGATAACTACTCATTAATGATGTTTTAGTATAGAAAGGGTTAAACTTATTATCTGAACATTTCCTATGGGAGAACTACTCATCAATGATACTTTAGTATAGAAAGGATTAAACTTATTATCTTAAAATTTCCTATGGGATAACTACTCATCGATGATGCTTTAGTATAGAAAGGATTAAAGTTGTATTCAGAGTTCCAGACCAATTTTGACCATACTTTGTCTCAATTTAAATTCCTGCAGTGCTACTTTTCGCTCAGTTTTAAATTCGAGCATCTAGGTGTCAAATTAGATTTTATATGTTGCTGTTGTTGTAACTGGAGGTCTGGAGCCCTGAATATATCTTCAACATTAACCCTTTCTAAAATACTCATTGAGGAGTAGTTCCCTTGGAAAATGTTAAAATTATAAAATGCGGCTGATTGATAAACTTATTATCTGAACATTTCCCAGCAATAAAAAGGAAATACATGTGGAAGGAATCCTATTCATTTAACCTATGGTCGTTTTTTAACTTATTATTTAAAAATTTCAGGAAGCTCCAGTCATGAAAGGATTAAAGGGACTAAAGGCAATCACAGCGAGTATAGTAATGCCCTAAATAATTATGGGTAATTTCAGGATTTACTCGGAAATATGGCTTGTTGCCATTCCGACTAAATTCTTAAAAAATTACCCATAATTCTGCTGTGGTTAAGGAGTCGATCATTTAGGGCATTACTGTACTTCTGCACATGGATTTTCATTTCATGGGTCTGTCGTCTGTTTATATTTACTGAACATCCCGCCAAATAAATAATAGACCATTCAAATGTATATTTATAACTGAATGGGGCAGTCCATTTAGTAAAGAAAGGGTTAAATGTCACGCTGGAAGATATATAGCTTACTTGTGACCTCAGTTGAACTGGATGCAGCGAACCCTGAAATTTGGGAAACAAGGTCAGCATGTTCACAGAACTCGTCAATCTGTTTCTGCATCATCATTTCTGAAGCCTGAAATGTTAGGTAAAGAGTCAATGAATGTCTACGTATTCAAGCTTTGAATAGTGTGTTTGTCAGTTGCAGAATGAGGTCCTCATAGGGTGAATTTAGTGACGCTATCCCACACGGCAGGCTAGCATCACCAAATTACTCAATGGGGACATCATTCTGCTGAGGGAGACCTAGGATCAGATTGAAGTTCCCCATTTGAAGTTGGTGATGTTCACCCATTAATCACATTGATTATGTATTTTATCTTCTGCAATTTAGGGGATATAGAAACTGAACAGCTAGAAGGGAAATAGTCACTAAACAATGTTCATTTTAAATGTACTTTCCAGAAGATGAGGCCTAAGCAGAATGAGGTCCTCATCCATTGCATCACTGATGGACTGTAGTTATATTTTAATGGATTATGTTCAAGCCTTGAAATAATGTGTCTGTCATTTGCAGAATGAGGTCCCCAGAGGGTATATTTAGTGACACTATCCTGACCGGCGTGCCAACAACACCATACTCAACCTCTGGGGATCTCATTCTGCTTAGGCCTCAACCACTGTGGGAGAGCTAGGATCAGATTTCTAGGATCATATTGAAGTTCCCCAGTTGAAGTTGGTGATGTTCACCCATTAGTCACCTCGAATTCTGCATTTTATCTTCTGCAAACTAGGGGACATAAACTGAACAGAAAGGGGAAAAGTAAATAAAAACATTGTTAATTTGAGACTATATATACTTCCCAGAAGATGAGGCCTAAGCAGAATCAATGACATCCCCAGAGGGTGAATTTGGTGATGCTAGTCCACTGTGTGGTAAAGCATCACTAAATTCACCCTCTGGGACCTCATTCTACAAATGTCAGACACACTATTTCAAGGCTTGTTTATGTTGACATCAGGTGAGAGCTAAATAAGCATTTTGATTAGGTGAATATAATTTTAACCCTTTCATGGCGGGAGCATCAAAAATCCTGTGCCAATGCATTCTCTTAAATATGCGAGTCTCCCATTGGGAGGCTCGCATATATATGATAATGCTCTGGCTTACGTGGTCAAGGTAAATAACGATAGGCCAATGTATTCTCTTATAAATGCGAGACTCCCTATTGGGGACTCACATATATAAGAGAATGCATTGGCACAGAGTTTTCGCAAAATTTCAGGAAGCTCCGGTCATGGAAGGGTTAATTTAACAGTTATAGAATGGGGCTGATTCAACTCTCGACGAAACATAAGTGACCATAGGGTTTATCTTTATCAAGTTCATTACCAAATTTCCAGCTGCAGCGACCTTCATGAGTCTATCAAGTGGTTCTGTAGACTCCTTAAGCACGTCTATAATCAGGTAGAGTATCGTCATTTTCACATGTTTCTCGAGGTCACAAAACTCGTCCATCAACCCCTCACAATGTGTGCCAAAGTCATCTCTGGAATGTCAGCAAACGACGGTATCAAAATAATTCAGTGATATTCAAAGTTATCTCTGGAATGTTAGCAAATGACTGTATCAAAATAATTCAGCGATATCCAAAGTCATCTGTGGAATGTTAGCAAACGACCATGTCAAAAATAATTCAGCGATATCCAAAGTCATCTCTGGAATGATGTCGATGTCAATACTGGAACTTTATTTTTATGTTAATTAGAATAAAAGTATGATATACAGATTTTTGTTGGGTTATTTAGTGTTGACTGTGAGATAAACATGGGTGATAAAGGTGGTTGAACAATTTTGTCAACATGAAAAGACACATTTAAAATGGAACTATATTTTTTCTTGAAGGTGTCATCACTTCGTATTTGGTTGTGATAAGGAAATCAATATCTATTTGTGTTAACCCCAGCTTTCAAGGTTTCAAGATTGATTTTCCCTAAAATGTGATTATATGATAAAAAGGATCTCAACTTGGTCGCAATTTTATATAAAATTTATCAACCTCGTCCACAAAATTCACTAAAGCACGGCTCGAATCAAATTTAGTGCACTCGGTTAATAAATTTTGTATAGATTTGCGACTCATTAGAGATCCTCTATTTATTGGTTGATTTGTTCACGATATAAATCACATGGAATCTATAAACTAACTTTTAAGGACAGTCTTCCTTGGCAAGTGCCCCAGAAATAATAAAAAAAATTAATTAGCAACAGCAAACACTTGCATGCTTTTCAAACAACTATGGCAGGAGACACGGGAAATTTACTATGCATGGCCTTAGCCATTCTTGTACCTGATCCTGTCATTAGTGGGAGATGCTTTCATCATGCTCTGTAATTCAGCCATTCTCTGTTTCATCTGTAATACCTTCAACACAAATAAATTACAATAGAAAATAATTAGTTGCTGATTTTTCAGAAAAGAGAGTGATATTAATATCATGATGATGAGTATTTTATGCAATTGTTAAAGGGAAATTGCAATAATGGGTTTGAATAAAAAGTCGGCCGACCACAGTGTCCCCCGACAACGTGGCAAGTCGATGGCCGCTTTGTTAAAGAAATTTTAAAAAATGTCGATGGCCGCTTTGTTAAAGAAATTAAAACAAATGTTGAAAGGGTTAATAATTCCGTAAAAAAATAATTTTTCCGTCATCTATATCAGTGTTCACGCTGTCGGTAGCCAAATTAGCCAATGGCTAATCTTTTTCGAATTTGGCTAATAAAAATTTCATTTGGCTAAACTTTTGGCTAAACTTTTTTTTACCCCAAATGGAGACTGAAAGCATGGAGTCAGAAAGCTAATTAATAAAAGCGCTCAATATATCGACATTCAAGACGAAGTTAGGTGACGAAAGTATTTCATTATTTTCGTACTTATGAAATATCGTTCCGTAACAGCAAAAGGTAAGCTCTAACAATTAGTGTACAGTAAACATATTTTTATTTCCAAATCTAACATAAATTTTGGCAAGTGGGTTTTCATTTCTGTGATATGAACGATCTAGTCCGAAAATATCGAAAGTGGGAATATATTGCCGACTGTACAAAGGGAAACCCGATCGCGGACTGTACAAAGGGAAACCCGATCGACAACTCTATCAACCAAGCGATCACACAGTGATATGCAATCATCTTTAGTTTTCACTAGACGGACATTCAAAGACGCATGGACATTAAACCGACCGTGGTTGAATCATGACAATGTGAAGAAAGCAATATTTTGTAAAGTGTGCATTGACGCTGGTATATAAGCAATTTGTTCGTAACAGGCTGTTTTAATCTGGAGAAAGATTACGTCACTCTGCACGAAACAGCAAAAGGTTATTATTTTACATTTAATCCCATAATCCCCCATTGTCTGTCTGGTCACTCACGGGACTCCCGCACAATGCATGTTTATGATGACATTGTATTTATGACGGTCGAGGTTTATGAGCACCAAGTGTAAGACAATAGCTTAATCAGCCAAATGTGAATCACGACAGATATTTTGTGGCTATTTGTCAAAATGCTTTTATGACAGATTGTAATTTGATAATGGCGTAACAATATTAAGTTATTAGTTTCCAGATGTCACTTAGATATTTAATGATTAAAAAAAAATTGATATAAAACAAAAAAATAATAACATTAAGAAGGACAATCCCGGGTTACCCCCCCCCCCCCCCCCCCCCCCCCCCAAATCACTCTTTCACATAAAGATTAATACATTTTTAATAAATGATATATATAAAAATACTTCTAGTTCATAAAAAATATTTAAATTATTGTGTATTTTACCCGTGTCTGTTAAATTTTACGTTTTAGTCATCAATTGTGAACCGACCAGAAAACGATGATTTAATTTGGCCAAAAAACATTTGGCTAAAGTTTTTTTCATTTGGCTAATAAAATTTTCATTTGGCTAAACTTTTGGCTAAAGTTTTTTTCGGGCCAGCGTGAACACTGATCTATATACATGTTGCACTGAAGTTTCAAATATCTACGATCAAAACTGTAGGAGGAGTTGATTACACCATGAAGGTACCCTCATACAGAAAATTATAAAAAAAAAATTGAAAGTCGAAAGGCCCATAACTCTGGGAAAAATCATTGGATCAAACTCAAATTCGAACTTGACCTGTATTTTGATATGAACGACCCACAAAAAAACAGAATTTCCAATTAAACAATCCAAACTTGAGTTATCATCCGGAAACCAAAGAAAAAAGAAGAAAATTTAATTTTCTAAGTCGAAAAAAGTCCATAACTCTAGGAAAAAGCATCGGATCAAACTCAAATTCAAAATCAACCTGTATCTTGATATGACTGATCCACACAAAAACGGTATTTGCAATTAAACGATTCAAACTTGAGATATCATCCAGAAACCGAAAAAGTGAGAAATTTTCTAAGTAAAAAAAAAGTTGAAAAAAGGGAAATAACTCCATAAAAGAACATCGGATCAAACCCAGAATTGCAGAGTACCTGTGTGCTTGGTTGAGACACCTACATACCAAGTTTCAATCAAATCGGATTATCATTACTGGAGTTATAACTCCAGGCGGACGCACGGACGGACGGAGCTGATTACAATAGTCCACCGGAAATAAATTTTACGGGGACAAAAAAGTAGACACCAAAATGACGTTAATTCTATGACTTTTCACTTGTCGCAGAAAGCCAAATTATTTCTTTTATTTAAAGTACAGGATACATGTATTTTTTGCTAAAAAAAATTCCAAAAATACAACATTGGGAAAGTGTTTTCTCTAAGTGAAGGGTGGAATTTGAGTGAAGTTAGAAATTTTTATGGAAAATGCACTTGGAAATTTAGAGGGTGCCCATACACCCTATTCAATTCAAGCACCACTATCGAGGTCTATGTGTGACATATTTAAAAAACTAGGCTTCTGTGAAAATTGGAGCATAAACGGCTGACATACCGTGTGAAAATTTTAAATAAATAGTCTGTGTGAAAATTGGAGCATAGATGGGCATCATACCTTGTGACAAGTTTGAATAACTAGGTCTCTGTGAACGTCAAAGCATAAATGGGCGACCAGCATACTGTGACGTACTGCAGACTCCATCCATATATCTAAGTCAAGGTTCATATCAAACCTCTGGTCTTCAGAGAGACTGTGGAGTATCTGAAATGAGGAACTATCTTAGTGAACATCGTGCTGGACTGTGGACTCAATGTAAACATCTATTTATAGGATCATATCAAACCATAAGCACCAGATTATGGGCCATTAAAAGAAAATTTATAGTTTTTCAGTTACGTCCACAGGGACTTAAATCTTTGTCAATTTGATCAAGAATCAAATGAGAATAAATTAAAAGTGTCAATGACACTGTAGTTTAACTTGAAGAGGAGATAATTTGAAAATTGTTATTGCATTGCAATTAATGGGAAAATTAAGAATGGCTGCTGGCGGCCATGTTTTTAACAAATTTCGGTAAAAAATCGCTCCCATCTATAGGTAACCCCTATGAATCATGCAATTTGGTGATGATCCGATCAGGGATGTGGCCTGTATGGGGTGCCAAGGATTGAGCCATGCAAAGAATAAAATCCAAGATGGCTACCAGCGGCTATGTTTTTCATCGAAAATCGTTCAAATTTGATAGCTCCAATCTATCCAAAACAGCATCAATCCAACCAATATCCCAAGCTGTTGTGGACTGAGAATACTTGGTCTCGCTTGGAAACAGCTCGCATCTTATGGAAGTGACCAAGGCTGGCAGAGATGAAGAGAACCTGGTAATATACAGTAGTGCCCTAAGTAATCGACTCTTTAACTACAGCAGAATTATGGGGAGAGCTTTCCGATGAATGGCAGCAAGCCATATTTCCGACTAAATCCTGAAAAGTTACCCATAATTCTTCTGTGGTTAGGGAGTCGATTAATTAGGGCGTTACTGTAGTTGTATTAACCCTTCCATGACTGGAGCTTCCTGATGAATGGCAACAAGCCTTTAGTCGGAAATATGGCTTGTTGCCATTCATCGGAAAGCTCTCGGGGAGAGCTTTCCGATGAATGGCAACAAGCCATATTTCCAACTAAATCCTGAAAAGTTACCCATAATTCTGCTGTAGTTAAAGAGTCGATTACTTAGGGCATTACTGTACAAGCCTGCAAATAGCATGTCTGTCATTTGCAGAATGAGGTCCCCAGAGGGTGAATTTAGTGACGCTATCCCCCACAGTGGGCTAGCATCACTAAATTCACCCTCTGGGAACCTCATTCTGCTTTGGCCCTCAACTGTTATGGTAGACCTAGGATCAGATTGAAGTTCCCCAGTTGAAGCTGGTGATGTTCACCCATTTTATCTGCTGCAAATTAGGGGATATAAAAACTTCCCAGAAGGGAAAACTAAAAACAATCTTAATTTGATACTGTAGATACTTCTCAGAAGATGAGGCCTAAGCAGAATGAGGTCTCCAGAGGGTGAATTTGGTGATGCTAGCCCGCTGTGTGGGATAGCATCACTAAATCACCCTCTGGGGACCTCATTCTGCAAATGACAGCCACGCAATTTGCAGGCTTGGTAATATAAGTCAATTACCGTGGATAGCTTTGGTTTCGTCGGCATTAATTTTTGCGGTTTCTCATAAAAAGAGCATTTGTTGGGGACATGAATTCATGGATCAGATGTATCCAACATGTCCAACAATAGTAGGTATAGGACATCTTTGAGTAGTCACTATTGAGAAATTGGACCCCCAAGTATTCCGGTGCTGAAGGGGCTTTGATATTGCAATCAGTGAACTAATAGCTACCGGCTTCATTTCACATGCTGGCAAGGTACAGTAATGCTCTAATTAATCTACCTCTTTACCACAGCAGAATTATGGGTAACTTTTAAGGATTTCCGACTAAATCCTGAAAAGTTACCCATAATTATGCTGTGGTAAAGAGGTCGATTAATTAGAGCATTACTGTACATGTACATAGTTACTTATTGTTTAATGTAGGAGGTGCAATGTTAAACCATAATTAGCATTTATTAAGCGATCCAATCATTGAGCAGTGTTTGTACAAACTATAGAAGGGATCATGCGATGTTGTATATAAATATTGTTTTGATAATGATTGATATTTTGTATAAAAGTTTAAGTTTCATATCGTCTCAGGTGTTTTTCCCACAGCCATTTTACGACATTCCAAAAACAGACATATAATGCCTGATCTACTTTCCCCATCTCGTATATAGATATTAGCTCTGCCAACTCAAGAGTCAGTTATTTCGTTGGATGCTGATTTCAGGTTGGGCAATACCACAAAATCAACAAAAGATGGACTACCAAAAATTTAAAGGATTTTACTGTATTCTCCATGTTATATTTTAGTAATAATACATACCCAACCAATCCTAGTTACGAAAAATCCTGGTTCATCACTGTCTAAATAATCATCGCATAGAGATCTATTCTGCACTATGTCCATAATGTCACGCACTGTTGATGAAATCTGGTTCAATACTGATAATTTATTGGCCTGAAAATATATCAGGTATTTATCAGTTCTAAAGAATAAGAAAATAAAACAAGGTTTGCGCATCAAAGATGGTTCTGTTCGAGTTGTTTTGCCCATAAGAGTGAATCTGTTCGACAGAGAATCACTAACAATGGACGAACTAAAGAACCATATCTAAGGGCCATGACTCTCAAGTAAATAAAAACTAGAGGTCATCCTGAAGATCCATATGAAGTTTGGTGATGATTGGATGAGAAATGTGACCTGTAATGTGTGATAAAGGATTTAGTCATATAAAGAGTAAAATCCAAGATGACCGCTGGCAGTCATGTTTTTTAACAGAATTCGAAGAAAAAAATGGTAAGCACTCATCTAGATCATCATTCAAATTTGATAGCTCCCATCTAGAGGTGATCCTAAACAAGTCTGTAAAATAATTCTCCAATAAATGTGGGCTGCAGGGTGTGCTGATGGATTCACATTTGAAATCCAAGATTAACAGGAAACTCTTCAGTGTTGTTCAGAGCAACTTCATGAAATATACCCAGAGATTTGATGCACCAAAAAATTAGTTCATATTTCATGGCATGTAATGCCGATTATAAGTGCTTCTTGTGCAGTTTCTTCAAAGTGTTCTTTGTTTTTCCTGAAGTATGGCATTAAAACAGATTGTGAGCTTGCCTCTTTGTTACACACATTTTTTATGCTCAAATCCCATGAAGCAGAGTATGTTTATCTTCGAAGTGGCACCATGCCATCATACCAGTCGTTTATATATATTTCTATATATTTCAGGTAGTGCTGGCTACAAATTTGAAGCCACTCATACTCAACAATTGTGATAACCATGTAACAGTTCTTTACTACTGTCTGTGATTAACCCTTCCTTGACTGGAGCTTCCTGAAATTTAAAAAAAACCCTGTGCCAATGTATTCTCTTATATATGCGAGTCTCCCATAGGGAGCCTTGTATATATATAAGAGAATACATTGGCATAACAATATTACCTTGACCGTGTATGCCAGCATGGGAGACTTGCATATATATGAGAATACACTGGATCTTCCCATGGGAGACTTTCATATATATGAGAATGCACTGGATCTTCACATGGGAAACTTGCATATATATGAGAAATCACTGGATCTTTAATGCTGCACCTGTGCAGCTCCCATCATGAAAGGTTTAATATATGATGTTGATGAAAATAATTAGTTTAACAAGGTACAGTACCTGTGTTTGAGAGTTTCCAGGATATTTTATAAAACTTTGTAGTGCTGTCATCACTGGTTGCACACCTTTCTTTAGGACAGTGAGCTCTGTAATCAGCCTCTCCCGCTGAACCTTATTACACATATCCCGTTGTCGCTTGGTGACCAAATGGCTCAAATCCGATATCGCAGTGACAAAATTCTGTAAAATCACAGAAGGGCACATTAAATCAATAGACACAATGTAGCACGTACAGTAATGCTCTAATTAATTGACTCCTTAACCACAGCAGAATTATGGGTAACTTTTCAGGAATTAGTCGGAAATATGACTTGTTGCCATTCATCGGAAAGCTCTCGCTGAGAGCTTTCCGATGAATGGCAAAAAGCCATATTTCTGACTAAATCCTGAAAAGTTACCCATAATTCTGCTGTTAAAGAGTCGATTACTTAGGGCATTACTGTATAACATCATGCATATAAATGAAAAGTCATTCAAATGTAAAGCTATAAAGTTTTTGGTTTATTGGGTCAATAACACCTTATAATATTAACTATATTTTATATTAAACCTTTTCATGACTGGAGCTGCTCTGGTGCAGCATTAAAGATCCTGTGCCACTGCATTCTCATATATATTTGAGTCTCCCATAGGGAGCCTCACATATATAAGAGAATGCTCTGGCTTACGTGGTGAAGGTAAATATTGTTAGGCCAATGTATTCTCTTATATATGCAAGACTCCCTATGTTTTCAATGGAGTGGTATGGTCGATTCTTAGAAATTTTCGGCAATGTTAGTAAAATGCTACATTCCCCAAGTCGGCATGGCTCCCATGTACTAACTTATAGGTTTCAAGTCCATAATATGTCTTTAACATTGATATGATTGCAAGTGTAATTTGTGGGTCACATAGTATTTTTTGTATTTCTTCCACATTACTAAGCCATTTTTTGCACCAAAATTAATTATATAAAGTTGTTGTGGTTGGATGGAACCAAGCCTTGAAATAGCGTGTCTGTCATTTGCAGAATGAGGTCCCCAGAGGGTGAATTTAGTGATGCTACCCCGCATAGCGGGCTAGCATCACCAAATTCACCCTCTGGGGACCTCATTCTGCTGAGTTGTAAGCAGACACACTATTTCAAGGCTTGGATGGAACTCTGAATACAGCTACTATTTATTATTACAAACCTCGAATGATTTGAACAGGTCGTTGATACTTGTTACTTCACCAAGATTACTGATCTTCACTAGCACATTCTCTCCAGATGAGACCATTCCTCTCACTTCCCTCTCATCTGAAGCAAGCAACACCTAAAATGCAATAGGGCCAGTTATTTTAACTACAGTAATGCCCTAAATAAGTGAGAGCTTTCCAATGAATGGCAACAAGCCACATTTCCTGAAAAGTTATCCATAAGTCTGCTGTGGTTAAGGAGTCGATTATTTAGGGCATTACTGTAGTTTCCAAAATCCAAACTGGGTCCATGAGAAGCTATAGGAAGTCAGTAATATGATTTAGTCAGTTATACTTCCAAGGCAAGATTTGAGTAATACGTTGGTATTTATATGAACAACATGTCTTTACCGGTTTAGATTGCTTCCACCCTATACATCTAATATCAAAGATGATTGAGTGTGAATTAGGCTCCTGCGAATATTCGATATTCGATTCGAAAGTCAAATTCGATTCGAATTCGAGTCGAAATTGCCAACTCGAAATTTCGAATATACTATGACGGAAAAGTAGGCTGTTTCAGGACAAGTACACATGTCGATCTTAGCTGTTTGTGGCATTTAATTCCAGAAAATTATGTATATATGCACATTATAATTCTTACTGTACATAGCCAACAATTAGCCACGATAGGACGACTAAATACGTCTAAATTATATAGCTTTAAACTGGTAGCAAAAGCTAGCAGATAGCCAATGGTCCAACGACGCGGTAAATTATAATAGCTATGAAACTGGGCTACCGATAGCGTTATCCATCGTCTATTCGATTCCGCGTTATGTAATATGGGTGAGAATGTAAACAACACATGTTCCTGGTGTCGAAAAGTGCATTTTGGCACTGTTCTCTTTTGAAGTTGACTTTCAGTTTCGGAGTTTTCTTTTACAATGGACAAAATGTCGTCCATCGTTCATGTTTATTTTAAACATGATAAAGCTGCAGGCACGTGTGATGAATGCAACATGCATGGTGTATAAATCACAAGCATCTGGGACAATGACCCATCTATGGAATCATCTGTTCAAGAAGCATCAACCAATACATGAAGAGGCTACACTGCGACTGTTGTTGCATCTTCAAGTTTATAACAACGGGTGTTTCCGAATGCCGATTTGCAATTTTGCATGTACATGCAAACTGTAGAAATTTCGTGTGATTTTAGTTTGATAATCCGTTTAGTGGTAATATATTAATCGTTGTGATGGCCGCATGGACGTTTTAATCTGCTTTGTTTTCTTGACAATTATAAATTGAAGTTAATAGTATATCAAACGACGGTTTATCGCCACATAAGTTCTGATGGAACTTCATGCATGTAGTTCATAGAACGTTTCACAAATAATCTAATCGTTGACAAAACATACCTAATTGAGAATGCAACACACAGATATGATTCGATTCGATATTCGATTCGATATTCGATTCGATATTCGATATTCGATTCGATTCGATTTCGTGAATTCGATCCGATATTCGATTCGATCAAAATATCCAATTCGCAGGACCCTAGTGTGAATTTGGCTCGTTTCAATGTATTCATGATAAGCCAATAGAAAATTATGAGAACAGCCAAGCCTTGAAATACATGTAGTGTGACTGACATGTGCAAAATGAGGCCCCCAGAGGGTGAATTTAGTGACCCTATCCCACACCAAATTCATCATCTGGGAACCTCATTCTGCTCAGGCCTCAACTATTATGGGAGACGCAGGATCAGATTGAAGTTCCCCGGTTGAAATTGGTGATGTTCACCCAATAGTCACCTGAATTATGCATTTTATCTTCTGCAAATTAGGGGACATAGAAACTGAACAGAAGACAAAATGTTAATATGAGCAAATAGCTCAATCTAAAAAAAAACTAATTCTTTTTTAAATCAAACTGTTTAAACAATCAAAACGATCAAAATGTGCAAGAAGCGCACACAGGGGCCACAGTCCCGTAACGCTGTTTCAGTTAGTGCGATATAAAAAAACTAGTTTGTTTCATAAGGAACATTTTTCAAAGTAATGAAAGTGTACCAAAAAATATATATATTTTAATTTTTTTTTAATTATTAAAGAAGATGATAAATACGTCGGAGGCGCATGGTTTTTGGGGATGCTGCGATCCCGGATAAACAAACCATATTTTTTATATGGCCTAACCAAGGTAACAATGAAAACACTATCTGTCTACAAACTGCTCAAGTGATATCAGAGCTGGGGCAATCTACAGGCAAAATTTTGCTGAATAAATCAAGCATGATTAACATGAGATCACGATTAAAAAACAATACCTTCAGGACCGCCTGCAAGACATCTTTGGCAGCTTGAACCAGATGTTTTCTTGAATCACGATTTTCATATTCATTGATCAACCTCTGAGCCGAGAGAACTAAGCAATGACCAGCGACATCCAGCGTCTCACAGGCAGCAGCCATTTGCTCCTTAAATACCTGGAGGAGATCAGAAGACAATGAATATATGAAAGACTCCTCCTCCCACATTACTCTTGGGCTCCAAATAAACATGCATGCACGTTTATTATTTTCTTGGGTAATATCTCCCCTGCACAGTGCTTATTTGGGTCTGCACGTTTATTAATTTTGAGGCTATAAAAATTGAAATCAGCACAAACTCTAGATTTCTATATGACTCTCATATCAAAATGGTGAGCTTACAGGTATAACTTTATGCATGTACATGTATATCGCATACATGTGAATATTTAAATATTGAATAAAACACCACATGACACATACTATGTTGATTCCTATATATCGATACTTATTCCTATATTATAAAAATACTTTGTTTAACCATCGTTAATATGTTGGATGTTTTGCTCAGAGTTCCCCCTGCACTATTATTTGGGTCTGCACGTGTATTAACTTCCAATGCAATTTCTCCCCTGCACTATTATTTGGGCCTGCACTTTTATTTGGAGCCGAAGAGTACGCAAACATGGAGGTTAAAATTAACCATGTCTATCTAAAACAAGAGCATTGCTAGGGCATGCAATATATGGCCGTGATAATTCCAACAAAGGGGCCACAACTCTGGCGAAAATTGGAAGGTAGAACCCAAATTAATACTTGACCTTTATTTTGGGCTAGTAAACTCACATACCAAATTTCATTCCATTTATCATCCAGAAATGAAAATTGGGTGCAAATTCCAACAGAAAGGGCCATAACTCTGGTGAAAATTGGCAGACAGAACCCAACTCCATACTTGACCTTCATTTTGGGCTAGTATACTCATACCAAGTATCATTCCATTCAGTTCAGAAATGAAAAAAGACAACAGACGGATGCCCCGACAGACTGACCAATAATATAACACGTCCCATTTTTTTAAAAAGCCATATATTAAATTAAAAATGATAGATAATGCCCAATCATCAAAACACAGTCAGTCA
This sequence comes from Siphonodentalium dalli, assembly GCA_032622095.1. Taxonomy (NCBI): domain Eukaryota; kingdom Metazoa; phylum Mollusca; class Scaphopoda; order Gadilida; family Siphonodentaliidae; genus Siphonodentalium; species Siphonodentalium dalli. Next base: position 61,409,847 of record CP136062.1, read on the forward strand.
CTGCTTACTTATGTACTATTTCGCTGACTTGTGATGTGTCATAGAATTAACACTTGAACACTTGAAAATTGCCTTTCTGTTTTCTACTATCACGCCTAAGTTTACAGGATTACAATTGGCAGGTTGGCTCTCAATATATGTCTAATCCTACCTGATCATTTGAATATTCAATTCTTTTCTTAGCAACAGCTATCAGGCCCTCAGCAGCTGTGACAACCGTTTCTGCACATCTGACCATGTCTGTTGGTGGAAATGCATGACCTGCTTTACTCCGCTCATTTAGTAGTATCAGCAAAGAAACCTGTAAGTCAATAATAGGTTATAAATAATTACATAGATTACAAGAGAATTCGGCCTCACGTGAAGTCGCCAACCATGCATACATGTACATGTAGATGATCCTAGAGAAGACAGCCTCATGTGAAGTCGTCCCCTTTGATAAATTGTCTTCCCTAATCATAGCATAATTGTTAACTACAAACTAGCTAGTTTTGGAACAGCAATCAGATGAATGACATGGTCAAGTCCATTCTAATTTTGATTTTGATCATGCAATGAATACCTACTCTGACTGACCATAGAGATCATATTCCATTAAAGTTCTGCCTTGTGCCATCGAAAATATAATGTAAGTATATTTCTTAGTGTTGTTGATGGGGTCATTGTTTGTAACATTCTACTGGATACATACCGGTAGAGTAATGCCCTAAATAATCGACTCCTTAACAACAGCAGAATTATGGGAACTTTTTCAGGATTTAGTCGGAAATATGGCTAGTTGCCAACAAGCCATATTTCCAACTAAATCCTGAAAAGTTACCCATAATTCTGCTGTGGTTAAGGAGTTGATTATTTAGGGCATTACTGTAAATTTGCATGCAGAGTGAATTTCTGTCTACATTTTTTGTGTACAGAAATGCACACCAGTCTCACATAATGTCATGTGACATGGGTCATTGACGTATTGATTTATACAGAAACGGACATGTGTTATTCATATAAGTGTAAGTCTCAAACGCTTGTCAGTGAAAACATTCAGACAACTTTTAATTTGAAGATTGATGTGTGACCAATGACAAACACACATTTTGACTGTTGTGATAGAACTTAGAAGACCACATACAATTTTGCTGTTATCGGAAGATAATATACTTTCAAATTGAAGCAGGCGAGTAAGATGACAATTATATCTGGCCAAATTTTAAGCTCATGCCGACCGAGACTGATGTACATTTATGTATAAAAGTTACAACATTGATTAGCTGGGATAGAACTTAGAAAACCACATACCATTTTGCTGTTATCGTAAGAAAATATACTTTCAAATGTTTTAAATTTGTACACATGTATAGCATTTTTCAGCACTGGGTAGATTTTGTATAGCATTCCCTACCAATACATGTCTTTTCATTATAAATTGGTTAGCAGAAATTGGAAATCGCATCGCAAAGTGCGATGCGAATCCAGTTAAATTGATCCGTGTTCAAATTGAAGCAGACAACACTTATTTCTGGCAAAGTTTTAAGCTCGTGCTGACCGAGACCGGTGTACATTTATGTTACAACATTAATTAGCTAAACCGGCATAACTTCATGCTCATGAATGGGTTTGGAGATCATGGGTGCCCTCATTAACAAAACATGCAAAGTTGACCAATTCAGTTATTCGGACTAATCCAATGGTCAAATGCGATGATCTTGAAGAACATTGATAGAGGACGAGGTTTAGTACCTTTGATGTTGTAGCAGTCGCAGCAATATACATGTAGTTTTTGGAAATTATTTGGGTATTTAGTTGAAAGCGAACAACTGACACACCTGACGTTTGCGGGAGAATGGAATCGTCGTATGACTGGTGTACCATATGGTAGCCACCATTTATTCACGTGAATTGAACAAGCACAACAGGTTAGTGTTAAATCGCCGAGGCCTGGAAACTTGTGACAATGTTTTAATTGTTGTCTGTCGAGGGCCAAAAAGATCATGTGTTAACAACATTTAACTCCATGTGCTTTTGATTCAAATTGATTGACGTTCTGCTATATGATGAGTCGAACGACTGAAAATGGAGGAGGTGATTAACAAGTTTAATGGACCCATACGAGCCAATCAGAGTGCTCTATGGGTGGGATTTGTATCTGCTGTCCTGGGCAAAGGAAATGTCAATAATTAATGTGGGACATAGTGGTTGTTATTATTAACAAGACAGTCAATGATTGTGTAGACACTCAGCAGACTGTAAAGACTGAGAGACTGGGACTAGGATGACCATAAGATACAGTATGTACTTGTCAAAATCACTTAAAAACAAGTAGTCCTAACTAGCGACGTAGCTAGAGGGTCTCCGTTGAGCAGTGGGGTGTCCAAATTGAAATAACTTTACAACTGCATGGCCCTGATCCCCCACCCCACATAGTCTGCTCCCTCCCAACTGAAGCAAACACACTCATAAATTCGTAAATTCCTTTGCACAAGTTGGAATTTTACAATGATACCTCAAGCTTTCGTAACTGTTGCAAAGTTACAACCTGACATGCCCCCCCCCCTTTTTTAATAGTGGACCCCATTCAAACAAACTTTGATCCCAATTCTCCATATAGGCCATATGCACCAAAAGTCATTTCTTGACTGGTCGAACCCATTTTAACAAATCTGTAACCCAGTCCCAAGTAACACAAGGAGCCTCCATACTACATATAAGCTACTAGTAATTAGGCCTGATGGCTCTCGAGGAGCCATTTTAAGAATTACTATGGGGGAAGAGTTATGTCCCTGGTTGCACCCCTATTTGACCTGGTGATCTCATTTGAACAAATCTTAATCCCAGTCACCGAAGGACTCTCCACACCAAATATACGCATCAAAGATACTAAGCCCCTATTTGACCCAGTGATAAAATTCTGAAAAAAATCTGAATCCCAGTCATTCATACCAAATATAAGCTGAATAGGCCTGATGGTTCTTGATACAAAGACATTTTAAGAATTACAATGGATGGACAAGTTATGTCCCTGGCTCCCTATATATAAGAGAATGCACTGGCACATGATCTTTAATGCTGCACCAGCGCAGCTCCCATCATGAAAGAGTTAATGACCTACATGTAACTGTTAGTTTGTTATCATAGGCCACAAGTCATTTATATACAATGCTCTACCAGGCAGAGCTTTAGGAAATCAATCAACAAAGCTGTCACTCCAAGCAGATTTTGTTAACACTGCCAGATCTCATTAATTATTTAAAAATCACCTTAGCCAGCACAATGTGGTTTCCATATGGTGTTATGTACCTGTAAGTAAACATTCTGTGTTCTCAGACACCCTCCTCATATCTCATATAGCTCTGAGTATCTGCTGTTTGCATGTTCTCGATTTTGAACTATCTAAGCCAAATTTGGTGTGGCCACCCTGGTGGATGTTATAATGGCGTTATATTTTTTTATATTTTTTTTTAACATGTTTAAAAAAAAATTAAATTAAACAAAATATATATTTTTTAATTACATATATATATTTTTTTAGTGTTTTGTTTGTTGTTAGGCCACTCAACAGAGATTTCTTGTTTCTCATCAGACTTTTTTCTGAGAATGGGGCGGGAGGACGTTTGTATTTTGTTTTTTGTATTATAACTTCTTTGTCGACGAGTGCTTATATACTCACATTAAATTTAGGCAATCACCTTCTTGTCATTTAGATGTGTTTATGTGTTTAAAAGTTATGCATAGTTTTGTTGATATATCAAAACAAAAATGAATGCATGGGTAGCTAGGATTACAAAACTAAAATTAATGGAATATTTTATTGATATTGAAACTTTGGTGTATAATAAAGACCCACCTCATCAATAACATTAAATAAATCATTAATACTCATTGTGTCTCTTATCTATTCATTATCGTCCCCATATTAATTATAAAGTGGTGTGTTGGTGGTGACAATAGCACTCAGAGATCGACACAGATTTACCTTAATGGTATAATTGCATTGGTAGGCCTACTTATATAAACACACCCTAAAGTACTAACCAGAACAATCAGTGAAGCTATTTACAGAACAGAGCTCTGAGTGCACAATGTACTTTACTGGTTTTGCTAGTGAGTGGCAATGGCAATTTGAATATTGGTCAGAAGTTAAATATGAGATGATTTGCATGGGATTTAAATTGTTCACTGGCCCTCCCAGTGTATTAATGATAGTGCACATTGAACTACAGAAATCATGGCTAATAAAATGCTGTTTAATCAACAGGCCCCGGCTCCGAGTGGCTTTCAATCTGTCAATTTAAGATTGACTCATAGCAATACAAAATTGATGTTCTTTATAGGTTAGAAGATCTCAATACCGGTACTGTTTGTAATAATTATGCTTTCCTAGATAGATAATAATTTATTTAGTAATATATAACCAACATAACAATAAAGTGTACAAAATCAATAAAATATGGTATATATCACAGGGAGGTGGTATGACCAACTGGTTGTCTTCCTACACCTCCCATAGAATAAACATATTCCGACTCTGAGCTACCCCAGGACAATATGGTATTTCTTATTTGGCCTGCCAGGCTATTTATCATATAAGACTAAAATACATTTCTTCAGTTATGGTTCTAACTACAGTCATCCAAATGAAAATATTTATCATAATTTTAATCTATAAATTATAGATATTATGGATGACCAGAGAGATGACTGAAAATGACTGATGAGATAGATATTATTTTATATTTGCGGTGATCAGAGTATTCTTGTCATAGATTCAATTCAATTAGACTAAAAGTAATAAATTTCTTGAAAAAAATTCCTGGAGTATGGGGTGATATGGACTATTCATACATAAATGTGTAGCAGTCAAAACAGCGAAGGTTTTTACATTTAACAGTGTCTAAGTAACTATCAATAAATTCATCAAATAATTCATGTTTAAATTTTGATCTAGGGCGAGTTGATTTAAATGAGGTTTCTATGTTGTTCCAGAGTTTAGGAAAAATATGAAATGGAAGATTTTCTGTAAATTTTGTTCTTGGTTTGGATTCACTAATTTTACAGTGGAGGTGGTAGATTATTATTATACCAGTCATGCATATATAGACAAATTTTTAGCTTATGAAATCTGAGGTTTTTAATATTTTACTCTTCTTGAATAAGGGATCTGAATGACTATTATATCTCCTATTATGAAAGACTCGAATTGCTTTTTTCTGAAGTATTGTCAATTTATTGAGTGTTTTCGAGTTTCCCCAAATTTACATACCATATAACAGGTGACTATGCACCAAACAGTTAGAAGATCTCAATACTGGTACTGTTTGTAATAATTATGCCTTCCTATTTGTTGACCAAGACAAATCTTTTTGTTTGATATAATTGGACTTTTCACAAAACTTGAAAGGACATAATCCGATTTTTGCGTGGTAGAATAAGTTTTATAGTACGTACCGGTACTTAAATCGGGTCTTCCAAGTTCCAACTTCCATGTTTATTACTTTATTTACATAGTACGCACATTCCTGCAAACTTGTGTACCAACAGCCTACCGGTAGTATACTGGAGCCTACCAGTCACTGCTATGCGTTCCGGAGCCCCAAGCATACCAAAAGGATGCAACTGTACATTGAGATTGGTCTGAACGTTCACTACATCATGATCTATGTACACATATAATGTATACAGAGATCATGAAACATCACGATAAACATCCATACACCAAAACATAGATCATTTATAAAATGCAAAAAAATTAGAGACGGGTGATAAAATCGGGACGGGCGCTGATGAGAAACAAGGAATCTTTGTTGAATGGCCTTAAACAGAGCAAGAAGTTCAATCTAAAAACATTTTTTTTAAGAGTTGTGTCCCTGGATCCGCCTGTATATGACCCAGTGACCCCATTTGAACAAATCTGAACCCGAGTCACCCATCCATATCAAATATAGATAGAGTTATGGCACTGTTTTAACAACTATTTGTAGTATTTGACCTGGTGACCTCATTTGAACAAATCTGAATGTGTGTCACCTGGGGAACATCCACACTGAATAAGAACACATTCGGTCTCATGGTTCTGGAGAAGATGTTTTAAAGAATTGTTGATGAATGGATGGATGGCTGAGGAGTGATGACTATAGCTCCACCGGAGACTTCGTCTCAGGTGAGCTAATAACAAGTTCAGCTTCTGAAAAAGATTGAGTTTGTTGGGCAAATTCAAATTGACTCAAATGGATTATGGAGATATTCCATAAGGGAGTCCATTGAGGAAATCTTTTAAATGCAACGAGATGTTAAATTGTTTTGCTAGGGTTTTGGGGAATCTAAACCAACTGTTTGGGACCTGGGTAGTCCAACAAATTAGACGATTCAGATTAAGATATATTTTAATATTTGGACATTTATGTTATCTTAATTCCTCGATTAAGATAATAGTAAATGTCCCAATATTACAATATATCTTAATCCGAATAGTCTAATTTGTTGTCCCAGACTGAACGACAACTACCCTCGCGGCCGAATGACATGTTCACTGTGGTTAGATTTCTGGTTTGTATCGTCTTTTTTCAGTTTAATGAAAGTACACCGCAGCAACTACACCATGCCAAATGGCAAGTACACCACGGCCCAACTGTAGTTAGCCGGTGGAGCCGCGGTGTAGTTGTATTTCGGCCGCGGTGGCAACACTAACCACGCCGCTGTTAAGTGGACACTTGTTTTGTCCAGCAGGATAGGACCTGGGTATCAGGTTTATATTAGCACTGGAGTATCATTATGAGTAGTGACACTTTGTTCACTCCAGTGTACATGTAAGTACATGTAACAGTTAGAGGTATGTAATTAAAACTGCTCGAGATGGGTAAAAAATAATCCCATCTCACTTCTGTTTTTAATCCGACAAGGACAAATCGATTTGTGTTTTGAAAAATTGTGCTCCAAAATCGATGTTTTAAAAGGTTCAATTTAAAAGAAAATAATTCCAGCACTTACGATATATATGTACCGTACGCGATAGTACCCTGCTGGACAAAACAAGTGTCCACTTAACTGCGGTGCGGTTAACGTTGCCACCGCGGCCGAAATGCAACTACACCGTGGCTCCACCGGCTAACTACAGTTGGGCCGCGGTGCAATTGTCATTCGGCATGGTGTAGTTGCCACTGTGTACTTTCATCAAACTAAAAAAAGACAATTACAAACCAGAAATCTAACCACGGTGTACATGCCATTCGATCGCAAGGGTAGTTGCGTTTCGGCCGCAGTGAACTTGCCGTTTAGCCGCAGTGTACTTGCCGTTCGGCCGCGGTGCTCAACTGCAGTTACAAACTCTGACACCGCAGCCAAACGGCAAATACACCGCGGTGCCAATGGACACTTGTTTTGTCCTGCAGTGGGGTATGTCATTTCAGTACAATGTCCATATGATATTTCCAAAAACGGCAGCACTTTGTCAGAGTATGATGGCAGCTAGAATTACCTCATTTTGATTTACAAGTCAACTGGTAGTTGGTGGACCCAACTATTCAAACAGAGCTAGACGCTCTCGAATAGTTGGGCCGCCGTAGCTTTATTCACGACCTCCAAGTGCTTTTCCATTATTATGAATTTTTTTCCCACTTATAACATGAAAATACAAACATTGTATATAAATTATGTTGAAGACTAATCTGTTCTGAGTGAGTATCAACAAGCTACCCGACGAAAAAAATAAAAAATGTGACATTTGTAGTTGTTTTAAAAATACATGGTAGACTGCTTGCCGAAAAACTATTTCGGGAAAAAATTAGACACTACCCCGCCTCATTTCAATCACCAAATTCACATATAACTAGATGGTTTTATCTGCTACCATTATGTTGTAAGATCAAGTGATAATGGCAGATTACGAAGGCATTGTGTACAATACCTGACTCTCGAAATATAATCCGAACTTTGAGATAAATCCGAGACCGTTAATTTGTCAACATTTAAAACTTGATCTGTAGTAAATTGACGGAACGGAACAGGCGGAACGAACTTACAACTACATAACCGGAAAGGAGATCAGATAATTACGGGAACGATCGACCGAGTGAAAGCAACAGCAACAACTATTTTTTTAATTTTAAGTTTTAATAAACAATGGAGTTTGATTTCAAAGAAACAATGACCAAGGGCGTGGCGATATGTGCGGGGACACAATATAAAGTGTAAGCCAAGGCCGTGGCCGGCTCCAATAAAATGTGTAAACGGGGTGTTATATGTTTGAAATTTGGTATATATGTCCGGGCTGAGGCATGGAATACACTAACGTTTGAACTGTTTTTAAATTCACAAATTTGTCAATTTTCTTCAACTTTTTCGTTCTGGAACACACATTAATATTCAAATAGTGGTCTCGGTATCAAACGCCCAAGTTCCGACCACGTCGCCATCGCTATGCTTACATAAGATTTACGTGCCAATAACGTTGACAAAGCATTAGCGACAATATGGAGTCGAAACCGAGTAGAGATGGGCGGTTTTGATTTTTTATGTTCGGTTTCGGTTTTTCTGGGAGAAAAAAACATCGGTTTCGGTTCGTTTTTTTTTACTAGATAGTGAAATTATACTGAAATGAATATACTTTCAAAGTAACCGCAATTAGAGTCAATAATGTCCCAATAACGTTCAATTTTTTAGGAAGGAAATGCGATCACAGGTAAACAACGGGACAAAATGCCGACGCAAACTGAATCCAACGCGATAAGATGATACAATTCGGTATTTTAAAAAATAAACACCCCCATCTTCACTGTTTATCCCTTTCTGACATGTTTAAAACATATTTATCATATTATATGCATTGATTAGTGTCTGAGAATTCAACCACAAACAGCAGCAAATTCACAAACACTGGGCGTCCTTGACCTGACTGTGTAACAATTATTGACACGTGTATGCTTGACCCACATTCAATGACTGCGGTGTGATCGCTTTGATATGTGTGATGTTGCGACATATTTTACAAGCTGCACAATGGCTGCAAACTTCTACCAGATTACGTCACATCGGAATGTCCAGACGACCAAAGTGTTCATACCATTTACTTAAGTTTTCGAGTTAGCAGACGCTTCCATTTTTTTGGTTGGCGATTATCGCCTTATTTGGACTTGTGTACGTTCGGCATTCATATAGTTAGCCGGACTCTGGTTTAAGCGACGTTTTTATGACATATTAAGCAGCGACATTTTTTTGCAGTCGTCTCCAGTTAGACGCATAAAATAACTCCAAACAGGGCTTTTTGTTGAACCATGTTCGTTATTTTGTTCGGCCATATGTTTTGAAAAAGAACAAAAACAGTCGCCTATACGATATTATAACAACATGCACATATCTGAGATGAAATGGACACATTCCGATATAATATTGATCAGTGACGCCCATAATTTGATAACAATATCAACTAATAAGTACCTGGGGAGGTATAATAAGTTGATTTAAGTGAAAAATAAACATATAAAAAAAACGTAATATCGGTTTGAGCAGAGTCGCGTGGGTCGGTTTTCGGTTTATTGTTAAAAATCGAAACTGAGTTGTTTTCTCGGTTAACCGCCCATCACTATCTGAATATTATAGTCTTAGAGTCGTCAATTAGTTAAAGCCGATTACCTACGGCGATAAGTGACCGTATGGCTACCTTATATTACAATTTGACGACAGTTGGTAAGTTAAGGTGTCAATTTGGAAAATTCTCACTCAATTAGGATGGAAAGAGGTTGGAATAATAATTTGGACACTTAATAAGGCACTTTAGCCACGCCCTTGAAAAAAATTGATTTGATGATATATTATGATGATATCATGGTGATGATGATTTTAATAATAATATGTTGATGCCGGATGATGACGATGGTGATTATGAAATGGTTACATGCATATATACATATATAATCATTAAGTTTATTTCTCATGTTTATAAATATTTGAATCGAAAATAAACTCGAAACAAACAAGAACATGTTATAGCCGGAATCCAATTATGTTCGTTCCGTTTCCGATTCCTAATTCACTGTTTTGACGGATTTTTGCAAATACAAAATGGCTGAAAGTTCGAGGCGGTAGAAATATGCTCTCGCTTTATGCGAAGAATGACACGACTAACATCTTAAACATGCATTGACAACACACTAGAAATGTACTAGAAGCTCTGATCTACAAGTATGTGGGAGTTTTGGTTGTTAAATAATATTTTTTAGTGTGTGTTATCGCTTGTGAAAAGTCGAGTAAATGTCCATACCAAATATTGGTGACGGAGTACTGCTTTCAGTGATATACAGTCCTGACTTTTATAGAGCTATGCTCTGATAATAAAAGTCAGGTTTACGGACTAGTCAACTGGGAATCATCGAACGGGATCATTATTATCATAACATCTGTGACCTATTTTCAATGCGATTTTGTGCATTTTTGCTGCACTCAACTATTGTAATTTGTAGCTGATTTTTTTTTACATTTCCCAGACCTGCTGACTGACAGCAGTGGCAGCTGACTGAGTTTGACACTGTATCAGTGTCTGACAGTTTGAACTTTGAGTTTCTGAAACCAGCTTCGAACTTCGAAGTTCAATTTTATACAAACCTGAGAAGATATCGGGGCTAAAACCCGTTGAATCGACTTGGTTTGTACCAAATTTGATATTAACCCGTTTGTCACCTCCATCACATCATCGTCATGTGAATAAATATCGAGAAAATCCGTGGCAAAAATTCAAACTCATCAATAAATAAAAATATCACGACCAGTAGAAAATATGGATTCGGAACCGGTTTAAAAAATAATCCTAAAACACAAAACGGAACGATAAAGATTGTTTATAACGAAACTTTTCATTGGTTTAAATATAAGGCTTCTGACCAATGACCAACTCTGTTTGAAACAAGCACCTGTTCATGAAAGCCTGAGAAGTATGGAAGAAATTGTTTTGTTTTGAGCTCCGATTCATCACTGTTCATGGTGGGTTTCCGTACCTTTTTGTTCGTTATCGGGCATAAAATGTTGTTATTTCTATTTTAGTAACAATGTGTAGTCAGTATAAGAGAACTATTTTTAGTCCTGTGGAGTTAGTAAGACGGATAGAACACTTTTTTGAACATGCGTCAAAAACAAATCATCATTTTCCTAATAAAATTCCACTTTCATTTTCAACAACATCATCAACAACATGGATTATTAAATAAAAATGTACATTTGATGAATATTTTATCTGAGTCTTCTTTCACTAGTAGTCATTTCTTTCATTTTGAAGAACCATTATGAACAGATGAAATGGAAATTGGGTGCGACCTGCCACAGGAGAACTGGGCTATATTTATTTTGCATGTTTCGTAACGCGCCTAGGTTATAGGCTAGCCTATTAGTATAGCCATGATATATATATATATAGGCACATGTGACCCTGCAAATCAAATAGATTCAAATGTTTCGTCTGATTCTATAACAATCTATTTGATATTATTTATACCACTTTAGCCTTTTCCTAGAGTATTAACACTAACAGTAACACTTAACAGAGTTTTACTGCAACTGGTAGGCCCTACTATGAAAATTTAAATCCTATTACTTAGTATATTAAAGGCTATATATGATAATAGCATAGTGGCACATGTTACATATTCATATAATCTGCTTGAAAGCAATGCAAATTATATCATCTGTATCTGTATGTAGTTCGGTGTAGTACGTAGCCTTGATTTGGCTGTAGGTGCACCGTTGGACGACTTAATTTGCTGTTAATGTTGGTATCGATGTTGAATCACATGCGCTGTCCGTATCTTCCAGGTGGTTCCATTCGATGATTGTTTTCACAAAGAATGAGTTCTTATATTGAGCTGTATTTGTCCTTATTATTTCGTAAGAAAGCGAGTTAGTACACTCGTGCGACTCAATAATGTTTGTTGTTTCAAATCCTGGGAATTTTTTGGCAGTTATTTTTCGTTTGTCCTTGCTCCTTGGTGTTAATAGGTCATGTGTATGTATAGCCAGAACCAACCCCTCTACTATCTTCCTAAACAGTGTCATCCTTTTCACTTCTCTTCTTATCTTCATTGGTGTCAGTCCTTCTATTTCCATCATTTCGGTAACTGCACCCTTTTCTCTGTTCTTGTAATTGCTGGTGATGAATCTTGCAGCTTTTTTCTGTACTCTTTCGATGTTGTCTATGTCCTTCTGCAAGTATGGATCCCATATTTCTGCCCCGTATTCGAGTGTAGATCTTACCATGGACTCGTAAGCCAGTTTCTTGTGTTTTTTATCGGCTTTGCTGATGTTTCTTTTAAGGAATCCCAGGGTGCTGTTGGCTCTTTTGACAATTTTATTTATATGGGATGACCAGGTTAGATTGTTGGTAAAAGTCAGTCCTAGATATGGTGTTTCATCTACTGACTGAAGGATGTGATTGTCTAGCTGGTACATGTGGGTTGATTTGCCCTTTGTAGACATGATGTAACATTTTTTTGCGTTGAAGCGCATCCCCCATTGGTCAGCCCATATTTCTAGCGAGGAGAGGTCTTTCTGTAGTGCATGGTGGTCTGACTGGTCTCTGATTTCTCTATAGAGGAGGCAATCGTCTGCAAATAATTTTACCTCTGAGGTTACGGCTTTCGGTAGGTCGTTCACATGGCAAAGGAATAGTAATGGTCCCAGTACTGTTCCCTGTGGTACTCCGGACTCCACTGGTACGTTTTGTTACGCTTCTCCTTCGAGTACCACTCTCATCTCTCTTTTTGTGAGGAAATTTTCCAGCCATTTGTGTGTTGTGCCATTTATGCCATAGTTCTGCAGCTTGTATAGGAGGCCCTTGTGTGGCACAGTATCGAAGGCCTTTGAGAAGTCAAGGATGGCTATATCTGTTTGTTTGTTTTTGTCCAGGTTTTGTAGGAGATCCTCTGTGACATTGACTAGCTGTGTGACGCATGAGTGGCCAGATCTGAAACCGTGGTTTTTGTCGGTCAGTATTTTGTGTTCATCCAGGTGGTCTCTGATGTGCCTGCAGATGATGTGTTCTAGAATTTTGCAGGGTACTGATGTGAGTGAGACAGGGTGGTAGTTCTCTGGGTTGTGCACGTCACCTTTTTTGTAGATGGGAGATATATTTGCACTGCGCCAGTCAGTTGGGAGTTCTCCTGTGTCCAGTGATAGCTGGAAGATGGCTGTTAGAGCAGGAGCTATGTGGTTAGCGCAAATCTTGAGAACTTGGTTTGGTATACCGTCGGGGCCTGGGGCTTTAGATGTTTTTATATCTTTTAGGAGTTTGTATACACCTTCCTCTTTGATGTTGATATCTGCAATGTCTGGTATACTGCTTGATGGTTTTGCAGTGGGTGTATTCTTTAGATCTTTGGTGAATACTGATTGAAACTGTTCATTCAATAATGCTGCTTTCTCTGCGCTGTTGTCCGTGAGTGTGGTACCCTTTTTGAGAGGTGGTATCCCAGTGGTGTCTCTCTTCTTGGACTTCAAGAATTTCCAGAATGGTTTGCTGTTCTTTTTCTCCGAGCTTTCTTTGATGATCTCTTGTATGTGTGATCGTTCTGCCTTCCTCATTTCATTCCTGCACATCTTTTGGAAATCTTTGTATTTATCCCATTTCATTGATGTCTTCGCTTTCCGATAGAGTTTCCCTTTCCACCTAAGCATGCGTGATAGTTTCCTGTTTATCCATGGGAGTTGTTCTTTCATTTCTTTCATATCTATCTAACAGTGTACCGTACATAGCATAGCCTATAGTGTTGAAATGATTAGGGATTTTCAGTAGTCGACAGAGGTAATCGAATACTAGTGTACCATAATTTCCCATTTCTATGCCCTTAGGTAAAAAATGGACCATGTGGTATCGCAGTTTTGAACTTTTTAGGATCCAACTTTCCGCTTTAGAATGTTCAAATGACGCGATTGTCGGTGATTACTTTGCTTAAGCTACAAGTTTGTCAATACCACTAGAGGACATTTGTCCCAGGGTCTATCACCAACCTACCATCCAATGATCCGATTAATATAGCTCTAGCTGTGCTTACTTCAGTTATCACTGATCAATTACGTCACACCGAAATAGACAGTGTACACATGTACCATGTAGCAATCGGCTTTGAAGTCTTGATGATCAGCATAAAAGAAACCGCGCCGACTTGTGCGCTTGAGTTCAATTCATGTCACTGGGATCACCGTCTGTGCATGACTGACAGCAGTGGCCATGCCTGCATCATCAAATGAACAATTCAATAATAGGCTTTAACAAGTTAATTAACCTCTTTGCTGCTTTATGACGTTGTGTGCTTGGCTGTTGACATTATTGCCATTTTCCAGTGGAAAAATATAACGGGAATAACACAAGCACCATAAATCTGACTCAGTTGAAAGGATATTATCATCATACAGAACATCATACACTGTTCGAAACTTCGAGATACAGTTATTCCGATGCACAAAACTCTGAGTTCCAGTTATGAATAATGGCATACTGATGTGCTGAAGTAGGTGCATAGTACCTATGGACCATATAGCACACGACATGTACTTTTATGTCCGTAATACATGTAGTTATGGATGTCATAGAAGCGAAGAGGTTAAATGTTCCGATGGATTACTGCTAAATTTTCCATGATAATTTGGCTGTGCAATGGCACTGCTGTCATGATAGCATATAGGTAGTGTTTTTTTTCCCACTAATCAACTAGGAGATTTTGAGATTAACTAATTTAATAATCGACGTCAATTAGTCAGATAATCGTTTCAACACTAAATAGCCTAGCTTGGAGTTGTGTGCCGAAAGCTTTGTGGTGGGGTGTCTAACATCACTCAGATTCATTACTAATAATTTAATACTCACAAACTGTATAAAAAGCTTCATTTCAATTCTTTTCAGATTATGAGATGATAATGGCTTTGCTCACAATTTGAGCAAGCACATAGATGACAGATGGTAGGCCATCACGATGATGGAGAAGAAAATAAAGCTGAAGACAGTCAATTCATGTATAACATGTGGACTGTGCAAAGGCTACCTCATAGATGCCACAACCATCACAGAATGTCTCCACACATGTAAGTTGATACAGCAAGGCCCGTCAATTCATGTATAACATGTGGACTGTGCAAAGGCTACCTCATACAGTAATGACCTAATTAATTGACCCCTTAACCACAGCAGAATTATGGGTAACTTTTCAGGATTTAGTTGGAAATATGGCTTGTTGCCATTCATCGGAAAGCTCTCAGTGAGAGGTCCTCAGATGGTGAGTTTGGTCTTGCTAGCCTCGCTATGCAGGATAGCATCACTAAATTCACCCTCTGGGGACCTCATTCTGCAAATGTCAGACACAAAATTCAGGCTTGTGTAAGTTGATACTGTAAGGCCCATCAATATTTTGTTTCATGAAATAAAATATCAGGGTATATATATAAATATGCGGCCTGTGTGTTTCCATGAATCTTTTGTTTTCGGAGCATTTTAACCCTTTCTATATTAACTGGATTCTGTCACTCAGTTATAACAGTGTGTATTGGAATAGTATATTTTTAGTTTGGAGGTGGTGTTCAGAAGGATTCATATTCTGTGGTGTGAAATGTTCAGATAATAAATTCAACAAACGACCTATGGTCTTTTGTTGAACTTATTATCAGAACATTTCTTAAGGGAACTACGTGTACTCATCACTGAGTATAAAGTATCGAAAGGGTTAACTTACTGAATGTTAACCTATTTGCTGTTAACTGACGTTATGACGCTGTGTGCTCGCCATTTTCCAGTGGGAAATTATAATGTGAATTTCATAAGAACCATAAAACTGATTCAGTTGAAAGGTTATTATCGTTCACAATCGTGGAACATCATATGTACACTATTAACTTCAAGATACAGTTATTCCGATGCACCAATCTCTGAGTTCCATTTAGGAATAATGGCTTACTGCTAGTGTGCTGAAGTATGTCTGTAGGTACTACGGACCATATACATGTAGCACACGACGTGTGCTTTTACATCCGTAATGGCCACGGACGTCATAGCAGAGAAGAGGTTAAAGAAATAAACTATTATTTAATATGTATGTGTGTCTTGATGTAATATAGGTCAAGTTCAAATATGTGTGTGTAAGAGTGTGTGTATATCATCTACAGTAATGCCCTAAGTAATTGACTCCTTAAACACAGCAGAATTATGGGTAACTTTTCAGGATTTAGTCGGAAATATGGCTTGTTGCCATTCATCGGAAAGCTCTCGGGGAGAGCTTTCCGATGAATGGCAATAAGCCATATTTCCGACTAAATCCTGAAAAGTTACCCATAATTCTGCTGTGTTTAAGGAGTTGATTAATTAGAGCATTACTGTATGTCTCAAAATATGGTGCTGGTCATATGCAGAATGAGGTCCCCAGAGGCTGAATTTAGTGACGCTATTCCGCACAGCAGGCTAGGATCACTACATTCACCTCTGGGGACCCCATCCTATATGGGAGACCTATATGTGCACCCATTGTGCACATTGATCATGCATTGTGTCATCTGTCAATTTGGGGATATACATGTAGAGAAACTAAACAAAACAAAATAAAAAGAAACTTTCTAAAAAGTTTCTAAAGAAACTAAAAAATAAAGATATTTTCCGGAGAAGATCTTTGAGGCCTAAGCAAAATAGAGGGTGAATTTAGTGGTGCAGGCCTGCTGTGCGGGGTAGCGTCACTAACTTCACCCTCTGAGGTCCTCATTCTGCAAATGACCAGCACTATATTTTGAGGCCTGAAAATCATCTATGCCTGCACCCATCAAGAGTAATTTCACTGGCTGATGGATGAAGAAAATGTTTTTTAGTGATGTAGTATGTATATCTGAGTGACAGATGAACCAATCTGCGATTGAGCTATGCTAGATAGAGTGTGTGCTAATTAGAGTGCACTCTGACCAACATGTACCCTCACATATAATATCATGCACAAATATTAACCAAGACTCCTGTATTTAAAAAGCAGTACACAAAATCCTTCCATGTAATTTAAATGCTTTATATACATGTGTAGCAATTTAGCAAGCCCTGAAACTTGTATTAACCATTTATAATAGTTGCTGCTGCGTAGATGCTTATTCCCATTGATTCATTTGCAGGGCTGTTTATTGACAAAATCTGTGCAAATATCAGCTCAACATCCTTAGAATAAAATCCTTAGGGTACATTAGACCAAGTCTAGACTCCGACGAATCGGGTATTTGTGGCTGGAAAAAGAATCTCGAATCAAATCAGACCATGGATTTTGAATCGAATCTAAAAATAAGTTTTGAGCTATTGGTTATTACAGCCTACTGAAAAAAGTTTTCATCGACAACAGAGACCAAGCACGTTTTATCTGCATGTAGCATATTTTTATGAATTGATGTACATTGTAATTCTTGTACCTGTAAAATTCTTGAATCCTGACCAGGATAGGTATAACCGTATTAGGTATACAACCGGCCGGCGTTCGTATTTTGACATTACATTACATTGTTTCATACGCGCTGACTTGTTCTGAAATGTAATTTTTCGTGCAAATTGTACAATCACATTACTTGGACCATCATATTTTTTGTCACTGAACTTCGGAATAATTTCTGGAGACAAAAATATATGGTTCTAAGTAATGTTTTCGTACAGTTTGTGGAATTGGATAGATTCGATACTCCATAGAGGTGTGACATTGTGTCATTGATCATAACCACCAGATCGTATTCACAGTACTGTGGCGACGAAAGCGCTATTCGAAAGCGCGATAACTATATTAACTCCGTGAAGTTTGCCATGTGTTCGAGTATTGACTGGAATCTTAACGCGGCAATATGCACCGATAAAAAATTTGCTTAATTGTGCATAAATTGTCACGAAATGAAACAAAATAAATGGTGTAACCAATATTTGAAATATAAACAAATCTTCCGATGGAATTCGAATAAAATAAAAGGACAATTTCGAATCAAAGCTCGAACCTTCATCGGAGTCTATAGATCTGCCTGGCTTATAATATCTGAACATTCCTACAGATGATTAATGGACCTGTTCAATGTATTCTGTTTAACTGAATGGGAGAATTTATTAGTCAAATGCTAAAAACCTGAAGTACAAGTTCATTCTTTTCTTTCAGTCTGCAAAAGTTGTCTGGTGAAGTATTTAGATGACCACAATACATGTCCTAATCCTAAATGTAACCTGGTCATCCATCAGAGTCATCCAAAGAACTACATCAGGTAAATACCATCATCACCCTCATGACTACATCAGGTAAATATCATCATCACACTCATGACTACATCAGGTAAATACCATCATCACACTCATGACTACATCAGGTAAATGCCATCATCACCCTCATGACTACATCAGGTAAATATCATCATCACCCTCATGACTACATCAGGTAAATACCATCATCACACTCATGACTACATCAGGTAAATATCATCATCACCCTCATGACTACATCAGGTAAATACCATCATCACCCTCATGACTACATCAGGTAAATACCATCATCACCTTCATGACTACATCAGGTAAATATCATCATCACCCTCATGACTACATCAGGTACCGGTAAATACCATCATCATCCTCATGACTACATCAGGTAAATACCATCATCACCCTCATGACTACATCAGGTAAATGCCATCATCACCCTCATGACTACATCAGGTAAATGCCATCATTACCCTCATGACTACATCAGGTAAATATCATCACCCTCATGACTACATCAGGTAAATATCATCATCACCCTCATGACTACATCAGGTAAATACCATCATCACCCTCATGACTACATCAGGTAAATACCATCATCACCATCATGACTACATCAGGTAAATATCATCATCACCCTCATGACTACATCAGGTAGTCATCACCCTCATGACTACATCAGGTAAATACCATCATCACACTCATGACTACATCAGGTAAATATCATCATCACCCTCATGACTACATCAGGTAAATAGCATCCTCATGACTACATCAGGTAAATACCATCATCACCCTCATGACTACATCAGGTAAATACCATCATCACCCTCATGACTACATCACATAAATATCATCACCCTCATGACTACATCAGGTAAATACCATCATCACCCTCATGACTACATCAGGTAAATATCATCATCACCCTCATGACGTGAGCTGCACTGGTGCAGCATTAAAGATCCTGTGCCAGTGCTTTCTCAAATGTATGAGTCTGCTATAGGGAGCCTCGCATATATAAGAGAATGTACTGGCTTATAAGGTCAAGGTAAATAGTCTTAGGCCAATGAAGTATCTTATATATATAAATGCACTGGCTTACAAGGTCAAGGTAAATAGTGTTAGGTGAATATATCCTCTTTTATATACGAGGCTGTCTATGGGAGACTCGCATATATAAAAGCATGCATTGGCACAGGGCTTTCTCAAAATTTCAGGAAGCTACAGTCGTGGAAGGGTTAATATGTAGTTTTTTTGTCTCTTTGTGCCAGCCCAGCTTGGTATTAAAAGCTGTTTCTAGTGTTATAATGTGTGTTATTTGGCGTCAGATACAATGTGCAAGAACAATATCATGATTGGACTCAACCCCAAATGTTTCATTTGCTCTTCAGCACCGTATGTTCTGGGCATATTCCATTTAACCTGTAAAGATTTGACTGAAATTGAGCTGCTCTGCCGTGAGAGGAAATTCAGAAATTTGTCACCACGGAAACGTTAATACTATAAATTCACTCCCTCTTTGAGTATCAAAAAGGTTCCTTGAATATTTTGACAATAGTAATCATCCCGAACATCATGCTATATCTTGTTGAAATTCGCTGGTACCTGCTATTGTAACATACAGTAATGCCCTAAATAATCGACTCCTTAACCACAGCAGAATTATATGTAATTTTTCAGGATTTAGTCGGACTAAATCCTGAGAAATTACCCATAATTCTGCTGTGGTTAAGGAGTCGATTATTTAGAGCATTACTGTAAGCTCAGTACATAATTTAACAGATGATCACAGAAATCAGCCTAATACTGATTCTTGATTTACTCCTAGTTTTCATCTTTGGAAAGACTTCAGATTTTGTTATATGCTTGCCTACAAAATAGTGGAATTTTTCATTATTTCACTGTATCTTTTGTTATTAAACTGTAGCTTGGCGGCAGTTTACTGGTAGGTCAACCAGTTGTTTCTTTCCATGTAATGTTCAATTTGTTTTACTATTAAAAGTGAAAATGCCACATAATTTAGCAATGTTGAGCTTTAATAAGGTGCATACAATAAAAAGAATACCTTCAGTTAATTATTTGAATAGCTGAAACATCTCATTCGTGTCTGGAAAGAAGTATCAAATTTACACTCTTGGTTGTAGCCGCTCATGAAAATTCGAAATTTCTTTTCACACACTCATGAGATCATTCGGTATTCAAACAAAAACTGTAGGTACAGTAATGCCCTATATAATCGACTCCTTAACCACGGCAGAATTATGGGTAATTCTTCAGGATTTAGTCTGAAATATGGCTTGTTGCCATTCATCGGAAAGCTCTCCCCGACAAGAATGAAAATAAAATGTTTCTGAATTGTGATGGGACACGGGTTTAATATTTATATCTTTTGACAGAGAGAAGCCACAAACTGACAGTCTTATAATATTTTAAGTCTGTCATGATGACATCATGACAGGCTAAATAACAGTGAAGATTTCAATTATTTCAAGGTTTTATTGTCTTATGGGTGTTTTGTCGATTGGTTGAGTTCAGATGAGGTTTAAACAGAGTTTATTTCTATTATTATCTTATCTGTGTTTTGTTGATTGGTAGAGTATAGACAAAGTTTTAGCAGAGTATATTTTTATTATTGTCTAACAGCTGTTTATATATTTTCACAGCTTTGACAGAACAATGCAAGATATTGTTTACAAACTGGTGCCCCATCTACAAGAAAGTGAGTATTGTGATAAGCAATAGTTATTTTTAGCTCACCTGAGACGAAGGCATTGCTTCTTGTCCATTGTCCGTCAGTCCAATTGTCGGTCTGTGCTTACATCAGACGTTTATGTGTCTAAATTTAAGAAAAATCAATATTTATGTGGCTATATTCCGTTAGCCACTTAACAACATTCAGATGAACCCTCAAAAATTATCGATTTGGCCTAATCAGCCTATTTAATTTTGAAGACTCTTAAAATTTGGAAACAAAAAGCCCATAGATTTGAACATCCATGATCTGTCCACCGGAGGTGTTCGGACAGGTTATGTGGCTAGTCACATAATCAGTTTCTCCTATTCCGCTGTCGTAGTTGCTGTATGTAAGTATTTGAGTTTCAAACACCTACCTTTGCTTATAATTCTTACATGTTCTGATTATTTAATTTGAAATTTTATCAG
Organism: Siphonodentalium dalli; assembly: GCA_032622095.1. Classification (NCBI taxonomy): domain Eukaryota; kingdom Metazoa; phylum Mollusca; class Scaphopoda; order Gadilida; family Siphonodentaliidae; genus Siphonodentalium; species Siphonodentalium dalli. Next base: position 61,431,220 of record CP136062.1, read on the forward strand.
TATCAAACACTTGATAGCCACCTAAAATTCGACCAACTACTTGATAGCCACATACACGTACAATTTGTAAACACGTAACTTATTTATAACTCATAGCCACATAACTATCCAAATGTTGGTACATCCATCAACAATTCTTTAAACGTGTTCTTCTCCAGAAACATAAGACCGATTGGGTTCATATTATTTTATGTGAATAATCCCTAGGTGACTCACATTCCGATTTTTTTTTCAAATGAGGCCATCTGATCAAATATGGGCAGAGCCAGGGACAAAACACTTTCCCGCCATAGTAATGTAATTCTTAAAACAACTTCTTCTCAAGAACCATCTGGCTGATTCAGCTTATATTTGGTATGGATGTTCCTTGTGTGACTGGGGATCAAATTTTTCAAATTGGGTCACAAAGTCAAATAAGAGTGGCGCCAGTGACATAACTCTACAAATAATATTCACTTTTGAAAAGTCTTAAAAATTACAACTTTGAACACACCGTTTGGTCCCAAACAAGCAACAGCCATGTGCACGGCATGGAACAGTGTTTGAGTGTTACATGTTAGTCTATTCCTGATATGGTAGAAATAAAGAGCATTTGTTTCACTTATGTGCAACAAATTAATAACAGCTGGAAAAATGGCTGTGACCATGGCAAATATTTTTCAGAGCATTTGAAGCCGGTATATATCAATATTTTGTGTATTTTCAACCAATCTTATACCACCTTCCAAATTGCGGAAACAAAATTTGGAAGCTACAATGAACATGTCCATTTAAATAATTAAAACAAAGTTTTAATTTAATTAGCTTTTATTCCTACATTTTTAGGTCAATGTTTTTGAAACTTGGCACAGATAGTTAGTACCATGGGAACCTATGCACCTGCATTATGACGTCTGTCTAACTTTTTTTGTGGAGTTATTCCATTTTTCGACTTAGAACATTTTCGCATCATGCATAATTTTGTCCGAGTTTTTATTCCTACATTTTTCGGTCAGTAGGTTTAAGATTAGGGTTAGGGTTGTGCACCTGGAATGGGAATTTGTTATTTTATTATTTTAACTTAATGTTTACTGACATGTGAAACATCTTAATGTTTTAAAAACACTAAGGTACTAAACTTCTTGGTTTCTTTGATTGCAGAAGAGCTGAAGAAACAGAAGGATTTCTACAGGAGACGGGGCTTACAAATGCCAAATGGCTTACAAGGTAATTTCAAACCAACAAATCAAACCCTCTTCACATAGCGAGTGGGTGTAATTTTTCACAATCACTGCCCATTTGAAAGCCAAGTTTCTCTGATTTCAATGACATTTCTGACAGTGATCATGGTAGATAAATGTTCCAAAAACACAATGCCACTCTTTGTAACTATACAACCTGCTTGCTATAAGTAATGAAATCTGCCCAATTTATTACTATACTGTGCAGCAAAATATATTGAATTTTTTTTGTAAAAGAAAACATTTTCTATGATGCCTTTATCGTCTGCAGAAAATGAAGATGTCCCAGTGTCGGAGCAGAATGGTAATGCTGACACAGATGATGAGAAAGATTACCACAGAAGCGATGAGCAGCTGAACATATGTCTGGAGTGTAAAGGAAATATTAAGACTCTTAAGAAGAGATTCCTGAGACTCTCATCACAGGCTACAATCATGCATCTGAAAAAATTCATTGCTTATAAAATCTACAACAATCTGTGTCGGTTCAAGGATGTGAGTATATTAATCTCTATTTCAGACTATCAATTTGAATGAAAATATCATTATCCTTTATAACCAATGTATGTTATAGTACTATAACAACACCTGTTCACCCTCACAATATGAGAGATACGCTATGATTATGTAAAAAAAATGATTTAAACAAAATAAAAACAACTAAATTCAAGGCTGGTCATTGGAGAGTTGACGGCAAGTATTTGCACCAACTACAGTAATGCCCTAATTAATCGACTGATTAACCACAACAGAATTATTGGTAACTTTTCAGGATTTAGTCGGAAATATGGCTTGTTGCCATCCATCGGAAAGCTCTCCCCGATTAATTAGGGCATTACTGTACATGTACTGTAGGGCTTCCAATGATGTGTAATACTAATTTAGACCATTTTATAAACCCTGCCAATAGTGTGTATGTCATTTACAGAATTGTGTCTCCAGAGAGTGAATTTAGTGATGCTATCCCACACAGTGGGCTAGCATCACCAAATTCACCCTCCAGGGTCCTCATTCTGCTTAGGCCTCATCTTCTGGGAAGTATCTATAGTCTCAAATTAACATTGTTAGTCGAGTTTTTTTCCAAAACTCGACTTATAGTATGATGGGGGACGGTGGGCGGGCGACGGACAGGCAGGCGGGCATGTGAGTACATATCCATGCACGTAATCTGCAGACAAAAAATCGGGTTCGTCCGCACATTTATTACAGAGTTATGGCCCTTTGAATTTTCAGTTCGTTAGCGCGATAACTTCAACAAACGTTATCCGATTTGATTGAAATTTGGTATATAGGTGTCTCCCAAGAATATCTCGGATGAGTTCAAAAACCAGCCTGGTCCGATAACATTTGATAGAGTTATGGCCCTTAATTAGTCATTTTTCAAAAACTTTCAGCTCGTTAGCGCGATAACTTCAACAAACGTTATCCGATTTGATTGAAATTTGGTATATAGGTGTCTCCCAAGAATATCTCGGATGAGTTCGAAAACCGGCCTCGTCCGATAAAATTTGATAGAGTTATGGCCCTTAATTATTCATTTTTCACGAATTTTCAGTTCGTTAGCGCGATAACTTCAACAAACGTTATCCAATTTGAATGAAATTTGGTATATAGGTGTCTCCCAAGAATATCTCGGATGAGTTCGAAAACCGGCCTCGTCCGATAAAATTTGATAGAGTTATGGCCCTTAATTAGTCATTTTTCATGAATTTTCAGCTCGTTAGCACGATAACTTCAACAAACGTTATCCGATTTTATTGAAATTTGGTATATAGGTGTCTCCCAAGAATATCTCGGATGATTTCGAAAACCGGCCTGGTCCGATAAAATTTGATAGTTATGGCCCTTAATTAGTCATTTTTCAAAAACTTTCAGCTCGTTAGCGCGATAACTCGGTCGAGATCGAAAACCGGCCTGGTCCGATAAAATTTGATAGAGTTATGGCCCTTAATTAGTCATTTTTCACGAATTTTCAGCTTGTTATCGCGATAACTTCAACAAACGTTATCTGATTTGATTGAAATTTGGTATATAGGTGTCTCCCAAGAATATCTCGGTCGAGTTCGAAAACCGTCCAGGTCTGATCAAATTTGACAGAGTTATGGCCCTTAATTAGTCATTTTTTCAAAAAATTTCAGCTCGTTAGCGCGATAATTTAACAAACATCATCCTATTTAATTGAAACTTTGATATATAGGTGTCTCCCAAGAATACCTCGGACGAGTTAGAAAACCGGCCCGGTCCGATAAAATTTGATCGAGTTATGGTCCTTAAGTAGTCATTTTGTACAAATTTTGAGCTCGTTAGCGCGATAACTTCGACAAACGTCATCCGATTCAACTAAAATTTGGTATATAAGTGTCTTCCAATAATATCCTGGACGAGTTCGAAAACCAGCCTGGCCCAATAAAATTTGATAGAGTTATGGCCCTTAATTAGTCATTTTTCGTGAAGTTTTAGCTTGTTAGCGCGATAACTTCAACAAACGTCCTCCGATTTGTTTAAAATTTGGAATAGACATACTTGCCAAGAATATTTCGGACGAGTTCGAAAACCAGCCTGGCCCGATAATATTTGATGGAGTTATGGCCCTTAATTAGTCATTTTTCGATTTTACCTATTAATTAGTCTACCCATACTGATGCACACCAATTGGCGGTAGCCACCTGCGGTAAGCCACCGAAAACGAGACACAGCATCTCTGATGCCACCTCTTGTTTTTAGTTTCTTTTTCCCTTCTGTTCAGTTTCTATATCCCCTAGTTTGCAGAAGATAAAATGCATAATCGAGGTTACCAATGGGTGAACATTACCATCTTCAACTGGGGAACTTCAATCTGATCCTAGGTCTCCCATAGCAGATGAGGTCTAAGAAGAATGAGTTTACCAGAGCATAAATTTGGTGATGCTAGCCTATCTATTTGCAGGCTTGCTTTTCATCCTTTTGAGCTGAGTCTGCTCCTTGAAATCTATTAAATTCATAGTTTATTTCACAATTTGTTTATTACAGGTTGATATTTTATGCAATGATGAAATTCTAGGAAAGGATCATACATTAAAATTTGTTGAAATTACACGGTGGCGTGCTAAGGTGAGATTATTGGGGATGGTCTTCGCAGTGGGTACAGTAATGCCCTAAGTAATCGACCCCTTAACCACAGCAGAGTTATGGGTAACTTTTCAGGATTTATGGCTTGTTGCCATTCATCGGAAAGCTCTCACTGAGAGCTTTCCGATGAATGGCAACAAGCCATATGTCCAACTAAATCCTGAAAAGTTACCCATAATTCTGCTGTGGTTAAGAGGTCGATTACTTGGGGCATTACTGTTTGTTGTTAAAATAGTCATGCCTGTTAAAACTGCCATAAACAGAAAGAATCTTAAAATATAGACATGTTTTGTTCCTATACCAATCATAAATATTGCATAAATAGTATGATATTTTCAAGTTTGAATGCTGTGTTATGTAAACAAAAGCCAGGTTCTGTAACATTTTTGGATTTTGTTTACATAACAAAGCATACAAACTTGACAATAACATACTATTTAAGCAATATTTATGATTGGTATAAGAACAAAGTATGTCTATATTTTAGTATTTCTGTTTATGGCAGTATTAACATATGTGACTATTTTAATAGAAAGCCTTTAACAATATGCCAGACATCTATTTATTAAAATATAATACTCTTTGATAGCCTGTGAAATGTTCTTATATTCTGTAAGAAGGTATTATTATACCCCCTCAACAAAGTTAGGGGGGGGTATACTGGAGTCAGCTTGTCCGTCGTCCGCCCGTGGACACAAATTTGTCCGGAGTTTTTCTCAGTCGTTTTTTTATCAATTTCTGTGAAACTTGGCACAGACATCAAACACCATGGGAACCTGTGCAACTGCGATTATGACGTCTGTCCGACATTTTTTGGTGGAGTTATCCCCCTTATTTGACTTAGAAATTGTTTTGCAACATGCATAATTTTGTCCGAGCTTTTATTCCTACATTTTTCGGTCAATGTGTTTTAATCTTGGCACTGATATTTAGTACCATGGGAACCTGTACACCTGCGATTATGATGTCTGTCCGACTTTTTTGTGTGGAGTTATTCCCCTTTTTAGCTCAACTTTACTTTGTAAAGTTTGAGCTATTGCCATGGCTTTGTCGTACGTGTGTACGTAAGGCGTCAACAATGCAGGCTACAGGTCGTACCTTTGGTCGGATCATTATGAAATTTATCATAGCTGTTGACATCAACATTTAGACCAGAATGATTAATTTTGGGGTCATTCGGAAAAAAAACATGGCCGCCAGCGGCCATCTTTGATTTCAAAATTCAATCCATTAGCACGGGCTACAGGCCGTACTGTTTGTCTGATCATCATGAAATATGTCATGGATGTTAATATTGACATGTAGATGGGGACGAGTAATTTTGGGGTCATTCAGCCCAAAAACATGGCCGCCAGCAGCCATCTTGGATTTTACTCTTTGTATGACTAAATTCTTTAGCACGGGCTACAGGTCGTACTTTTAGTCTTATCATCATAAAATTTGTCAAGAATGTTAATAATGACATGTAGATGGGAACGAGTCATTTTGGGGTCATTCAGCCAAAAAACATGGCCGCCAGCAGTCATCTTGGATTTTACTCTTTGTATGACTAAATCCTTTAGCACGGGCTACAGGTAGTACCTTTAGTCTGATCATCATAAAATTTGTCATGGCTGTTGAAATTGGAATGTAGATGGGAACGAGTCATTTTGGGGTCATTCGGACAAAAAACATGGCCACCAGATGCCATCTTAGCACGGGCCACAGGTCGTACTGTTTGTCTGATCATCATGAAATTTGTCATGGATGATAATATTGACATGTAGATGGGAACGAGTGATTTTGGGGTCATTCAGCCAAAAAACATGGCCGCCAGCAGCCATCTTGGATTTTACTCTTTGTATGACTAAATTCTTTAGCACGGGCTGGAGGTCGTACCTTTAGTCTGATCATCATAAAATATGTCATGGATGTTAACAATGACATGTAGATTGGAACGAGTAATTTTGGGGTCATTCGGCCAAAAAACATGGTCGCCAGCAGCCATCTTGGATTTTACTCTTTGTATGACTAAATCCTTTAGCACGGGCTACAGGTTGTACCTTTAGTCTGATCATTATAAAATTTGTCATGGCTGTTGAAATTGGAATGTAGATGGGAACGAGTCATTTTGGGGTCATTCGGACAAAAAACATGGCCGCCAGTGGCCATCTTGGATTTCAAAATTTAATCCATTAGCACAGGTCGTACTGTTCGTCTGATCATCATGAAATTTGTCATGGTTGTTAATATTGACATGTAGATGGGAAAGAGTAATTTTGGGGTCATTCAGCAAAAAACATGGCCGCCAGCAGCCATCTTGGATTTTACTCTTTGTATGACTAAATCCTTTAGCACGGCCTACAGGTTGTACCTTTAGTCTGATCATCATAAAATTTGTCATGAATGTTAATAATGACATGTAGATGGGAACGAGTCATTTTGGGGGCATTCGGCCCAAAAACATGGCCGCCAGCAGCCATCTTGGATTTTACTCTTTGTATGACTAAATTCTTTAGCACGGGCTACAGGTCGTACTTTTAGTCTGATCATCATAAAATTTGTCATGAATGTTAATAATGACATGTAGATGGGAACGAGTCATTTTGGGGTCATTCGGCCGAAAACATGGCCGCCAGCAGCCATCTTGGATTTTACTCTTTGTATGACTAAATTCTTTAGCACGGGCTACATGTCGTACCTTTAGTCTGATCATCATAAAATTTGTCATGAATGTTAATGACATGTAGATGGGAACGAGTGATTTTGGGGTCATTCAGCCAAAAAACATGGTCGCCAGCAGCCATCTTGGATTTTACTCTTTGTATGACTAAATTCTTTAGCATGGGCTACAGGTCGTACCTTTAGTCTGATCGTCATAAAATTTGTCATGGATGTTAACAATGACATGTAGATGGGAACGACTCATTTTGGGGTCATTCGGCCGAAAACATGGCCGCCAGCAGCCATCTTGGATTTTACTTTTCTCTTCATGTATAGTATTAGACATTCAACTTTCCACATTCCTAATCGCTCCATTGACTGTAATACATTAAATTATTCCCTTTCCAAGTTGAGCTACAGTGTCATTGACACTTTCATTTTACTTAGAACATTTTCGCAAGCTTTTATTCCTACATTTTTCGGTCAATAGGTTTAAGATTAGGGTTAGGGTTGTACACCTGCAATGGGAACTGTTATTTTATTATTTTAAATAAATGTTTACTGACATGTGAAACATCTTAGTGTTTTAAAAACAGGGGGGTATCCTTAGTCCTCTAGTTAATTTTGTAGTTATCAACAGCTCTGTTAATTAGCATCGACTTACGACAATGCTCTTAATAATCGACTTCTTAATCACAGCAGAATTATGGGTAATTTTTCAGGATTTAGTCGGAAATATGGCTTGTTGCCATTGATCGGAAAGCTGTTAGTGAGAGTTTATCGATGAATGGCAACAAGCCATATTTCTGACTGAATCCTGAAAAATTACCCATAATTCTGCTGTGGTTAAGGAGTCGATTATTTAGAGCATTACTGTCGCCGAGTCAAATGCTAACATGAAAATAAATAAGAAATGATTCACCGTCGCTACAAAAAATATTGCAGAGATTATCTAGAAAATCTGCAATTCAAAACCAGAATGAAACTAAGCCTGTCAGTCTACTGGGCTAAGTCCCAAATGTAAAATAAATTTTTGTCTCCGATTCCTCTTTTTTTTTGGGACTATAGAAAAAGAGTCTGTCTGCATAACTGTCTGTCTGCAACATTTGTTGTCGGGATGTTAACTTGAACATTTGTTGACAGAATTTGATGTACCTTGGTATGTGGCCTTCATATGAGAAAGTCCAATCAAGTTCAAAATTGGATCCGATCTGACTATTTCTGGCAGTTATACAACATTTCTACTTAGAATTTGTTGTCTGGATGATAACTCACGTTATGATTATCCGATTGCTTTCAAATTTAGATTGTGGAATAATCTCATGAAAGCTAAGGTCAAGTACTCAAGTTAGAATTTGGGTTCAGGCCAACCATTTCTGATGAAGTTGTGCCCCTTTTTTAGCTCAACTTTACTTTGTAAAGTTTGAGCTATTGCCATGGCTTTGTCGTCCGTCGTCTGTGTGTGCGTGTATGCGAGGGTGAGTGTGTTAACCCATCTCTGCGAGGACATTCATATAGTAAAACAATGTCCTCACAATGTTAACAGTTTTTTCCCTTAAGGCGACGGAAATTTGTATTTTTTGAAATTTTTGAAATTTTTTCGACCGCACTAGGCGGAAATGATACTACGCATGCGTTACAAAGATTGCCGTTATTTCGTTAAAGGTACCCTCCGAGTTTGGATATATTTACGAAATAACGAGGTCCTCACAACCACGGTATTGTTTGAATTTCTGAAGAAATGTCCCCACAACGTATGTAATACAAACAAGGGTGTGTGATGCGTCAGCAATTTCCTTTAGCACGGGCTACAGGTCATACCTTTGGTCGGATCATTATAAAATTTGTCATAGATGTCGACATTGACATGTAGATGGGAACGAGTCATTTTGGGGTCATTCGGGAAAAAAACATGGCCGCCAGTGGCCATCTTGGATTTCAAAATTCAATCCATTAGCACGGGCTACAGGTCCTCCCGTTCGTCTGATCATCATGAAATTTGTCATGGATATTAATATTGACATGTAGATGGGAACGAGTCATTTTGGGGTCGTTCCGCCAAAAAACATGGCCACCAGCAGCCATTTTGGATTTTACTCTTTGCATGACTAAATTGTTTGGCACGGGCTACAGGTCCTACCTTTGATCGAATCATGGATGTTAACAATGACATATAGATGGGAACGTGTTATTTTTGGGTCGTTCGGCCATAAAACATGGCCGCGGGAAGCCATCTTGTATTTTAATCTTCGCATGACTAAATTGTTTGGCACGGGCTACAGGTCGTACCTTTGGTCGGATCATTATGAAATTTGTCATGGGCATTGACATGTAGATGGGAACAAGTCATTTTGGGGTCATTCGGCAAAAAAACATGGCCGCCAGTGGCCATCTTGGATTTCAAAATTCAATCCATTAGCACGGGCTACAGGCCAGAGTGTTCATCTGATCATCATGAAATATGTCATGGAAGTTAATATTGACATGTAGATGGGGACGAGTATTTTTGGGGTTGTTCGGCCAAAAAACATGGCCGCCAGCAGCCATCTTGGATTTTACTCTTTGCATGACTAAATCCTTTGGCACGGGCTACGGGTCGTACCTTTGGTTGGATCACCATGAAATTTGTCATGGATGTTAACAATAACATGTAGATGGGAACGAGTCATTTTGGGGTCATTCGGCAAAAAAACATGGCCGCCAGCAGCCATCTTGGATTTTGTTCTTTGCATGACTAAATCGTTTGGCACGGGCTACAGATCGTACCTTTGGTCGCATCATTATGAAATTTGTCATGGCTGTTGACATTGATATCTAGATGGGAATGAGTCATTTTGGGGTCATTTGGCCAAAAAACATGGCCGCCAGTGGCCATCTTGGATTTCATAATTCAATAAATTAGCACAGACTACAGGCCGGAATGTTAGTTTGATCATCATGAAATTTGTCGTGGAAGTTAATATTGACATGTAGATGAGAAACGAGTCATTTTGGGGTCATTCGACAAAAAAACATGGCCACCAGTGGCCATCTTGGATTTCAAAATTCAATTCATTAGCACGGGCTACAGGTCGTACTGTTCGTCTGATCATCATGAAATTTGTCATGGATGTTAATATAGACATGTAGATGGGAACGAGTAATTTTGGGGTCGTTCCGCCAAAAAACATGTCTGCCAGCAGCCATCTTGGATTTTACTCTTTGCATGACTAAATCATTTGACACAGGCTACAGGTCGTATCTTTTGTCGGATCATCATGAAATTTGTGATGGATGTTAACAATGACATGTAAATGGGAACGAGTCTTTTTGGTGTTATTCGGCAAAAAAACATGGCTGCCAGTGGCCATCTTGGATTTTACTCTTTGCATAACTAGGCCTTTCAACTTAACACATTCCTAATCACTCCATTGACTGTAACACAAGAAATTATGCCCTTTCCAAGTTGAGCTACAGTGTCATTGACACTTTCATTTACTTATATATTTGCCGATTATAATTCTGATATCTAATCAAATATAGACAACATAGACAGTTGGAAGTAATGTTTGATTCAATGATTGTTCCAAAATAAAATCTTTTTATTTCTAAAAAAGCCACTCGTCAAATAAAGCCACCTTATTCAGGGGACATGTTTCCCAGCAGCCTTTTATATATGTTCAGGGGCATTAATAAATAGAATGTGAATGGGCTGCAGTATACATTTTATATTTCAAGTACTATTTAACCATTTAAACACTTAATGCAAAAATAGATGCGTAAGAATAAATGACGCGTAGTCCTTAATGCAAAATTACTTGTGCAAACCCACGTGTGTTTTGTTTACGTATTCCCTAAAATTATATACTTCGCCTGTCCAGACCTAGCGATGCAAATGGATTATTAGATCCCAGAGGGTTACCACAAATAAATGAGAGATACCTCTTGATTTTAGAGTTATCCATCCTTGTCTGTTTGAATTGTGTTTTGGTGTACACATCTCGTGCAGGTTACGAAACTGACGGCAATTATTAGTACTCATCTCGAGAAACTAACAAATTTCAAAAATCAATATCTAATAACTCTGAGCTTTGTTTGATGGGTTCCTCGACTCGAATCAAATATTTTTTACCCCCAAAGCCAAAGAAATAGTAATATAGACCCTCTGATCGGATTGTTGTTGTTGGAATCTGTTGAGATGGGGACCCTCTGTTCGGATTGAGTACCTTTAATCATTTTTAAAAGTCCTTTAAATGCTATTTTTGCATTTATTTTTCTGGAATCAAAACATAATTTATGATTTTTATTAGAGTACTCACCACAGACCACAGAGCCATGCTGTCGACAAAAAACAAATTTATAATGAGAAAATGCATGATTTTGTTGACTGACCATGAAAATAACATTGTTGTAAGCGTTATTGTCAGTTCGCTTTGAATACTTGGTATTTGCCTAGCACTAAGGAATGATCGCTTAACAATACTTACCTATCTAAGTTTCATGTAGTGCATTTACAACATACGTAGCATCAGGCACAAAGGAGTCTATAATATAGTAAAAAAACATCCTGGGAGCTCACTGTATCGGTGCCCACTCTGTGCAGGGAGCTTCAGTGTTCAAAGGGTTAACATGGTTAATTTCAGATCTGGTATGCCGTGGCACTGAAAAAGTTTTTAAAAACTTTCCAGATAAATGATCCTAGATAAATGTGGATCATAATTGTCTTGTATTATACATTTCAGGACACACCACTCCTTCTCCACTACAGACAGAAAGTGTTGATATGAAACAACTGTTAGTGCTACAGAAAAGTGGGGCCCGATGAATCACTCAATTCCAATCCTAGCTGCTGTTAGTGCTTCAGAATTGTTGGGTTTTACCGCTGGATGAATTGCTAGTCAATTCCACGGGGTAGGAACTGCTCCATGAGAAAAGATCCTCTTGTGATTTTCGGTCCAGTTCACTGTCAATCCGTGTCCAGTTCACTTGCGAGATTTTTGTACTTGGTCCAAAACAGACGTGCTTTACACCATGTACCAAACTACCACATCGCAATAACCATTAGCGATTGCATTCAAACAAAAGTGAGTCCAGTGTGAAGTTTTAGTTCAAACATATGTGCACACTTATTTTACCAAAAATCTGTTGCATATATGTTCGGGTAGTGAACGGATCTTATCAATGGTGAACTGGGACCAATCACTAGTGAACTGGAACATTTCTTAAAATGGATAAATTCTACTGTTCCACATTTACTTAACAATTTTCAACTATATGTCTTGATAGTTGAGGTAGCTGGCAAGGTATATACAACAAATGAACTGCATATACATCTCTGTTGCGTAAAACTTGCGTTATTTACCATGGGAAAATCCCCAGTGACCTTGACCAGATCGGATAAGGACTGGACTGAAGATCGGAAGAGGTGTGTCAGCCTTGTGGAGCAGTTCCTACCCCGTGAATTCATGAACAACATTACATATCAAATCAAAACTTAAATAAAATACCAGTTCTATGTGAGATTATTTCTGTGGGATAAAACACAAATCTTATTTAAGCTGATTATTAATACTGAATAATGCGCCAGCAGTAGTGTATCTCCACAATAACTTTGTTGCTTCAAGCAAAATAAAAAATATTATTTCTTGGACTAACTATTCCGACTTGGTTAAGATTAATTGTCTTCCTAACAACCACATTATTTTACAAGAGTGTAAACTCACAAGTTAAAATGCATGTTTAATATTTATTGATTTTAAAACTATTTCAAATCAAACAATATCAACAAACAGTTATCATATTGTGAAGATTTGTTGGGGCCCTATCTGTCCGAGAGGTGCTTATCCATGTGTTCTCAGTGGCTAGACTTCCATTTAAAACAATTATCTCAAACCATGTGCTGTTTTCTCAGTAAAATGCGTCACAAATAGTTTATGCTCATTAGTGTTGTACTGTATTCCAATTAATCGTCAACACCGTGGTATGAAACACCACCCACATTATGATCTTAACGGTTTAATAATATCGCAACAATCAAACAAGTCAAACATTCTCATGCAAGCGCTTTATCTCCATTTGAATCAATGTTTTGACATTACATCTATGTCCATCAAAGCTTATCTACCAAAAATGGCACAGGGCGCTTACTTCTAGGATTGGGCTGGATTAATGAATTGACGCTTTCAGTGCTTTATTTCCATGCACGTGACATGGCGACGGGGACGATTCAATTTTTACTTATAGCAGTCTATAGCACACAATAATGTCTTGTACATGTATTCTCTCTGTTCTCGTAAATGTGTGGGGCTTTCTACCTGTCTTTTCCAATTCAAGCCAATTTAATGACATGAAATGTGCTCAAGATAAGTGACAGTATACCATGTGTGCACAGTACACTGGAATATTCTATTGCAATAATACTAATATAGCGTAATTCTGTATAGAATAACTCCTTTTTTGTGCAAACAGTCCTGACAACAACATATAGGATATCGTGACCATAGTTTCAAACCATCACAATATTTTAATTGGGAATACCGTACAACACTAATGCTCATGCACTGTAATTTGGAATTTTATGTTGATGTCCTTTTCTCATGATCACAGATTGTGAAACTGAAACAAGTCTCACTGAATGGCCTTCAAGTGACTATGAAAGCAGACGGTATAAGATTCGATGAACACTTTTCTCTTGCTATTATGTCAATATTTCAGATTTAAAGAAAATTCAGGAGATACGCATTTTACTGTAAATAGTATGCAGTCCAATCATCCCACGATATCACCAATTATCCTGGTTCAAACTGGTTCAAATAGTCATTATATGGCGAAAAAGTAACTTCTCCCTACCGAACGTAATCAATTGACAATGCGCATGGCAAACCAACAGAGACATAGAGAACATTCCGGAAAAGTGTTCATCGATATTAACGATGCGATGAAAGCAATCAGTTATGATTGAAACATCCCCAGTGATCTTTTGTGTATCATAACCCTTTCTATGCTAAATGTATTCTCCGAGTCAGCTATAAAAGTATATATTGGAAGGGTCTATTATTCATCTGGTGGGTGCTTAGAGCAAAAATAAACAGACGCCAGATAATGAAAGTGCAGAAGGAGTCCTATTTATCAAGGGAAATATTCAGATAATAAGTTCAACAAACGACCTTATCTGAACATTTCCTAAAGGAACTACGGTAATGCCCTAAATAATCGACTCCTTGACCACAGCAGAATTATGGGTAATTTTTCAGGATTTAGTCGGAAATATGGCTTGTTGCCATTCATCGGAAAGCTCTCACCGAGAGCTTCACGATGAATGGCAACAAGCCATATTTCTGACTAAATCCTGAAAAATTACCCATAATTCTGCTGTGGTTAAGGAGTCGATTATTTTGGCCATTACTGTACTTGTTAATCAGTATTTAGTATAGAAAGGGATAAGTGTGCACTCGTGTGAAAACATTCAATACTCATTTGATTTGTAAACTTTTCAGCAAATTTTATTCTACTTTCACTTGAGTGGAGTAGCATTATATACAAGCCTGCAAATAGCGTGTCTGTCATTTGCAGAATTAGGTCCCCAGAGGGTGAACTTAGTGATGCTATCCCGCATAGCAGGCTAGCATCACCAAATTCACCCTCTGGAGACCTCATTCTGCTTAGGCCTCATCTTCTGGGAAGTATCGATAGTATCAAATTAACATTGTTTTTAGTTACATTCTAAAATTCATAATTGAGGTGCCCAATGGGTGAATATCACCAACTTCAACTGGGGAACTTCAATCTGATACTAGGTCTGCCATAGCAGTTGAGGGCCTTAGCAGATTGAGGTCCCCAGAGGGTGAATTTGGTGATGCTAGCCTGCTGTGCGGGATAGCATCACTATATTCACCCTCTGGGGACCTCATTCTGTAAATGACAGGTACGATATTTGCAGGCTTGATTATATACAAATACCTACATTCTTAAAATTGTAATAGCATCTATATATCTCTATGAATTTTTAGAAATTGATTTTTGTTCTACAATTGAATATATACTTCTTTAGAATTTATTTCCTCCATATACTTATTTATTATACTGACATTCTGGATTGTATAGTAAATGTACTGGAACTGTTTGTAGTTTCTTAGATGACATACTTTTGTTAAAGAGGCTGGTCCAGTTTTAACACTTCCATGACTGGAGCTTCCTGAAATTTTGCGAAAACCCTGTGCCGATGCATTCTCTTATATATGCGAGTCTCCCATATGAGAATACATTGGCCTAACAATATTTACCTTGACATTTTAAACCAGTGCATTCTTTCCATATTGGAGACTCGCATATAAAAGAGAATGCATGCACTGGTACAGGAGTTTTAAATCTGCACCAGCACAGCTCCCGTCATGAAATGGTAAATGTCTCAAATAGGTCAAAATTGGTATATACATCATTAGAACGCTTACCTGTTATTCAAAAAATATATTTGGTCAAAACTCCAGATGGGATGAGTTCAGGTCAAGTCTTGTAATAGTGTGTCTGACATTTGCAGAATGAGGTCCCCAGAGGGTGAATTTAGTGATGCTATCCCGCACAGTGGGCTACCATGCATCACCAAATTCACCCTCTGGGGACCGCATTCTGCTTAGCCTCCTCTCCTAGGAAGTATCTATAGTCTCAAATTAACATTGTTCTTAGTTATTTTTCCCTTCTGTTCAGTTTCTATATCCCCTAATTTGCAAAAGATAAATTAATCGAGGTGCCCAGTGGGTGCAATCACCAATTTGAAGTGGGGGAACTTCAATCTGATCCCAGGTCTCTCATAGCAGTTGAGGCCTAAGCTGAATGAGGTCCCCAGAGGGTGAATTTGATGATGCTAGCCCACCATCTTTGTAGCATCTCTGCACTAAATGAGCTTTCCAGTGATGTCTAATACCAAATTTGACCAATCTTATGCAAGTTGGGCTACCTTTTTAATGTGAATTTCAACACTATACATTGTAGGTGCACTCTTGCTATAAATAAGTTTCTTTTGCCACACAGTCATTATTTTAATTAGGTAAATGCACGTGCTTATTAAAGCCTCGTAATGGATTTTTGTGTAGTTACAAGAGTCTGTCTGAGAGATGAGTAGGAACGTGCTACATCATTAGAAAAATAATATCCGCTTCCAAGTGTTCAATGCCTTCACAGCTTCCGTCCAATGATTTACACACGAGTCACGGACCTTTTGCGACTCAGAATTTACCTGATTTGATAACAGTTTGGTTTCCAACTAAGAACTCCAATTTTGATTATGTGATCAGAACCACGGTTGGTATGTGTATTTCTCGGTCAAGTTCGAATATGTGTTATGGCCCTTTTTCAACTTAGAATTCACCTGAATTAGTAAATAAAGAAATGAGCATATTTAGCCGCTCCCCAGCGACGCTCTTGTGTAATATTTAGTGCCGAGTTTGATGAATGTTTTACAGGGTTAATAATGTGGTATTCAAATGGATTGTGTGTCATTGAATCTTAACCCTTCCATGACTGGAGCTTCCTAAAATTTTGCGAAAACCCTGTGCCAATGCATTCTCCTATATATGCGAGTGGGAGCCTCGCATATATAAGAGAATGCATTGGCCTAACAATATATACCTCGACCTTGTAAGCCAGTGTATGCGAGGCTCCCTATGTGGGACTCGCATATGTAAGATAATCCACTGGTACAAGATATTTAATGCTGCACTAGCACAACTCCATTGATGAAAGGGTTAAGTTTTACTTTGTGAAATGTTTCAGTGCATATGACAGAAAGTGCAGAAAAAATCAGTCTGCATGATTTTTTTGTTAACACAATTGTCTAAGAAATAAAACACTGACTTTGTGTGGCCATATTACTTGCACTGAGTAACTTCCATGTTATAATATTTACACTCATACATTCAAGTTGGTCTGACATTTTTATGTGTGGAATGCTTTTGGGTCCCACACAAAATGTCAGACAAACTTGCATCCATACTCCATGTAACGCAAGCAAATCAAAATCCATTTCTCAAGTTGACCAGTTTTATCATGAACATACAACTGCAGTACATGAAACATACATTCTCTGATGTGCCAGTTGCTTCTATGTCAAAGAATTTGGTGCGCTCTTCTCCTGAAGTTAATACCTGTTATTTTTAAAATCACCAAATAATTTCATCTATGCCACCCTAGGTCATTCGATTGATAGCCAATGTATTGATGTAAGAAATGTTTTTTTTTTGCATTTTAATTATGCAGAAAACAAAATACTGAAACCTTCCTTAATGGTGATGATATAGAAAAGTAATCAATTGGTTTCAATGATTTCTTGACATAATTAACAAGGGGATTGGGCCTGTTAAAACTCGAGAGAGCAGAGGACCGACTCGCTGAGTAAATTATGTCACATAATCATCAAAAACAATGGATTATTCTGTTTATTACACACTTCGTTAATTTACAGATAACAAAGTGACAAAAGTAGTCCTTTATCAGCTGATCACCCAATGTTGTGACCCACAGTTTAATAATGCGGAATAACATTTAAATGTTTGTGATGTAACGATTCCACTTTACCTCATTATTTGATTCAATATAGTGGGGTTTCGTGTAAGTTTCGAGGTAACAATGTATGATGTGAACAAACACGAACAGTCACAAACAGTGAACACATGGAAATTCATTTCAAAACTTGGAAAACGTGTATTGTTAAATCCATAGAATATTTTTCACACAAAGTAATTCACAATTCTTTGGACATCACTGATATTCGTGTTGTCAGACATTTGGTAGTCACAGATGACAATTCAAATCAAGTACTTTCATACATGTACTTTCATACTTGCTTAAGTGAGCAAAAATAGTACCGACGTGAGGTAGTGCTGGGAGTCGCCAAAATTTCTAATCACGCACAGGGGATATGACAAATGTTTTGCCATGTTTCTCGAATAATTGTATGCATTACATGTTAACACGTGTCACTGTATGGATTGACCAAGTACTTTTAAACTATTTCATTACTGCTGATATTTAAATCTGCTATAGACATCGGTGCTATTGATATTGGAAAGTTTCGCAACTCACAGAGAGAGTTATGACTACGTCTATCTATTCATGGTCGTAAAATTCATGATGGATCAAAAAATTTATTTTCCCAAAATAACGACGATTAGAATTACAGAATACATGTACAGCAATGTATGGATAATCATGCTCAGTGAGATTTTCGCTTTGCACATTCTGACTGAGCACAACGCATACAGTATTCAATTAAATCAGCCAATTGAGGATGGTTTGATGATTGTTAACCCTTTCACGGTGTGCCAGTACATTCTCTTATATATGTGAATCACCCATAGGGAGCCTCACATATATAAGAGATGCACTGGTTTACTAGGCCAATGTATTCCATTACATATGCGGGGCTCCTTATGGAGAAAAAAAATTCAGGAAGCTCCCGTCATGGAAGGGTTAAGTGATGGCTGCATGATACCAAGCCTTGAAATAGTGTGTGTCATTTGCAGAATGAGGTCCCCAGAGGGTGAATTTAGTGATGCTATCCCGCATAGCGGGCTAGCATCACCAAATTCACCCTCTGGGACCTCATTCTGCTTACACCTCAGCAGAATGAGGTTCCCAGAGGGTGAATTTGGTGATGCTAGCTCGCTATACGGGGTAGCATCACTAAATTCACCCCTGGGAACCTCATTCTGCAAATGACAGACACACTATTTCAAGGCTTGCATGATAACAAAAAACTAATTGACTTGAGTCTGCAGCTATAAATGAAGTTTCTGATACAAACTGAAGAAATTGATGCCCTATCCATTGTGATGGTTAGGACGTGGTTAGTCCTAAAAACCTTAGTGCTGCCATTACTGTTGCAAATAATTAGTTAGGAAATACATTGCGCACCACAACTGGTTACGTTCAATGCTATCTTCATTTTAGAGTTGATTGTTAACCAACATTGCTTTCCACCACTATGTTCATACCATTGGTAAATGGAATCATATTTAGTAGTGTTCAGTGAATGTGATGTGAATGGGAGAAATATATTGAATGTTATGATAACAAGCTGGTTTTATTTGTGGATATATTATTAAGATGAAATTGGAATGTATTTGTAGTTTATATGTTGTTATTTGTATGTTTTCATTTGTTTATATGTATATATATACATTTGTACAATAAAATTAATTTCATTTTCTGGATGGATATCAATACCCGATTACAGCCTACCGGTACTTGTAATGTTGGGGCGTGGCCAAATATGGTTGTTTGTTTGTCCATAAAATGTTAGCAAATTAGGTAATTTCCAAGCTGAAAACTGGATATATATCTCATGAAAAAATCATTGGACCTAACATTATTCAATCTATACCTGTATTAGACACCCATACCAACTTTAATTCCGAGCGAAAGATCATTTGGAAACTAAAATGTTATCCAATTGGCCAAATTCCAAGTTGAAAATAGACCATCAAATAATCAAAGTTATCAGAGAATAAAATATTAACAATAGCGCAATTCCAAAACCAGCATATAACAAATAAAAAAATCAAGAACTTTTTGGTGTACACAAAAAAAAATCTCTACTGCATGTCATCAAAACTTCAGTAATAAAAAAAGGTGGAAAAAAAATCACATCTCGGAGAAAATCATCTTTCATAATTTTGGGCAGAAGCAATCCCACAACTTCTGCTTGGCACAAGTCTCAAGTCTGGAAATAATATGTCTGACATTTGCAGAATGAGGTCCCCGAATTTGCAGAAGATAAATTACATAATCGAGGTGACTAATGGGTGAATATCACCAGCTTCAACTGGGGAACTTCAGTCTGATCCAAGGTCTCCCACAGCAGATGAGGCTCCCACAGCATTTGAGACTTGAGCAGTTTTAGTTTCCCAGAGGGTGAATTTGGTGATGCTAGCCTGCCATGCGGAATAGCGTCACTCATTATTTGCTGGCTTGGATTGGCTTGTTCAGAGGGACAGTCAAAATTTTGAAATCTGGTGAACTCTACTGAAGCAGGTGGCTTATTTCGATCAAAGGTAGACATTTGAACCTCATTCTGCTTGGGCCTCAACTAACAGAAGGGAAAATGTAACTATAAAAATGTTGGTTTGAGACTAGATACTTCCCAGAAGAATGCAAAAAATAGGTCCCCAGAGGGTGAATTTGATGATGCTAGTCCGCTGTGAGGGATAGCATCACTAAATTCACACTCTGAGGACCTCATTGCAGGCTTGATTTTAATCCACAATGTGACATACAGTACATACAAGACAGTAGTGTTGTGGGCTGTAAATACAAGTTAAACAACACTATTTTGTGGATAGTTCATGAATTCAAAATTTACATAAATGTATAAATGAATTTTATTTCCATTCATTATATTTTCACAAAAATATATTGTATTTAATACATATAAAAAAAAAAAATCATAAACAAATAGAAAAACAATTGAATATAAAATGTCAAAATAATCATATGAAAACATAATTTGACAATCTCTCTTGCAAATAATTTCAACAATCTTGTGTATTACATTTTGAAAACAATATTCTAACACCCCAACTGGTTATATTTCCAACATGTAAATGTATAAACCAAGTGCTTGGCATAAATCAACAGAACCTTCACAAACTTAGATATCATGACATTCAGAGCCCTATATATCAGCATGGTCCGGCCTATTGTCAAATACTGCGACACAATCTGGAACCCATACTTGAAGTACAAAAGTATAACACTTGAACGAAGGGCGAGAAAGTTAGTTCCACAATTAAGACAAGAGTCATACAAAGAACGATTAATAAGACTGAACCTGATGTCCTTGAAATTCAGGGGTGACCTCATAGAGGTATATAAGATTCTAAATGGACGCTATAACGTTGAGCCAAGCATGTTTTTCCAGAAAAGTTTATCTTATATGACCAGAGGTCACGACCAAAAACTCCAGATGCCATCTGTTCGAAAGGATACAAGGAAGTATTTCTTCACAGACCGTGTTATACAAGACTGGAACTATCTCCCACAATTTATCATTTCTGCAGGAAGCCTAGACCAGTTCAAATTTTACATAGACTCCTACTTTTACGACAGGAAGTATATGTTTGATTATAACACTTGCTAGATATCCACGATGTACTGGAAGGACATATTAACTCTAAATGTAAAACTTATTCACTGCATGTTACCGGAACTAGAAGTCACAAGACTTGTTCCGTGACCTTGATGATATAAAATTCCCGAGTATCTATTGGCATTCAGAGTCCATTGTAGCTTTGATTTTGAAGACAAGAACTAGAACGGAAAATGCAAATAACGTCATTGGGCAGTGTTTTGAAAGCACTGCCGATAAAACATAGATGAGATATGTGAGTGGAAATATTTGAGACTTCGACCACTTTTGGAATAATATAATGAATTACTGATATCGTTCAGTTTTGAAATTATCCAGTCTCTCTTTGGCAGCCAATCATGATGCCAAGATCAGATAATACTTGGAGGCCCTGCCATTTGAGCAACGCAACAGACAAAATATCTCATATACCTCCAATAGAGCACAAACAATCCAGATGTCATTATGAGAAAGAACAACAGACCAACAGACGGCCTAACACTGAGCAAACAGTAATGCAAAAAGGGTCAGGTTACTACAGAACGGACGGATGGTTCAACCGGGACAAGGACCAGTCTAATATGCAAAATTCCACAACAATTGTCTTTAAGTTTCTACTTCTCGGAGATAAAAGTACATTTTAATAATATAGATTTTCATCTCAGAGTCGAACACTTAGCAAGCCTTTGTATAGTATGCCTGTCATTTGCAGAATGAGGTCCCCCAGAGGGTGAATTTAGTGACGATATCCTGCAGTGGGCTAGCATCACCAAATTCACCATCTGGGGACCTCATTCTGCTTAGACTTCAACTGCTATGGGAGACCTAGGATCAGATTGAAATTCACCAGTTGAAGTTGGTGATGTGCACCCATTGGGGACCTTGATTATGAATTTTATCTTCTGCAAATTAGGGGATATAGAAACTGAACAGAAGGGAAAAAGTAACTAAAAATTTGAGACTAAATACTTTCCAGAAGATGAGGCCTAAGCAGAATGAGGTCCCCATAGGGTGAATTTGGTGGTGCTAGCATGCTGTGCGGGATAGCATCACTAAATTCACCCTCTGGGGACCTCTTTCTACAAATGACAGGCACACTAAGCTCAGGCTTGATACTTAATGATGAACATTGAAACTAAGCTGGCGTCTGCCATTGTTTTTGTGACTCATGTATGTTTCTTGTTGAATAGACTGGTTACTGGTTCCAAACTGCGAAACTGTATAGGTATAGTAATGCCCTCAATAGTCGACTCCTTAACCACAGCAGAATTATCGGTAACTTTTCAGAAACTGAAAAGTTACCCATAATTCTGCTGTGGTTAAGGAGTAGATTATTTAGGGAATTACTGTATATTAGCTGTTGATATTTTACATAAAACTAGGACATTTATTTATCAGATACCCTGTAATTAGCACCTAAAACCACCTCATATTTATTAGTAAGACACACGTGTATTATTGGCATGTGCAGTGATATAAGAGCTTAGCACAATGATGTTAAGTACAATATAATTATGATATGGTGGGTTATTTAGTGATGATTGTGAGATAAACATGGGTGATATTAACCCTTTACCCAACTGCTATGGGAGACCTAGGATCAGATTGAAATTCACCAGTTGAAGTTGGTGATGTGCACCCATTGGGGACCTTGATTATGAATTTTATCTTCTGCAAATTAGGGGATATAGAAACTGAACAGAAGGGAAAAAGTAACTAAAAATTTGAGACTATAAATACTTTCCAGAAGATGAGGCCTAAGCAGAATGAGGTCCCCATAGGGTGAATTTGGTGGTGCTAGCATGCTGTGCGGGATAGCATCACTAAATTCACCCTCTGGGGACCTCTTTCTACAAATGACAGGCACACTAAGCTCAGGCTTGATACTTAATGATGAACATTGAAACTAAGCTGGCGTCTGCCATTGTTTTTGTGACTCATGTATGTTTCTTGTTGAATAGACTGGTTACTGGTTCCAAACTGCGAAACTGTATAGGTATAGTAATGCCCTCAATAGTCGACTCCTTAACCACAGCAGAATTATCGGTAACTTTTCAGAAACTGAAAAGTTACCCATAATTCTGCTGTGGTTAAGGAGTAGATTATTTAGGGAATTACTGTATATTAGCTGTTGATATTTTACATAAAACTAGGACATTTATTTATCAGATACCCTGTAATTAGCACCTAAAACCACCTCATATTTATTAGTAAGACACACGTGTATTATTGGCATGTGCAGTGATATAAGAGCTTAGCACAATGATGTTAAGTACAATATAATTATGATATGGTGGGTTATTTAGTGATGATTGTGAGATAAACATGGGTGATATTAACCCTTTACCCAACAGAAGGGCCCTGTGCCAATGCATTCTCTTATATATGCGAGTCGACCATAGGTCGCCTCGCATATATAAGAGAATGCATTGGCTTAACACATTAAAAATTATAAAATTGTTAAAGAATGTAAGAAAAAATGGTAAAAAAAGTTTTTTTTTAGGCCAATGCATTCTCTTATATATGCGAGGCGACCTATGGTCGACTCGCATATATAAGAGAATGCATTGGCACAGGGCATAACTGTAACTATCACAATGTGGTCAAGGAGCCGGTTCCAATGATATCCATATTTGTATGGTTCTATTGAGACAGACCAAAGATATTTTAGGCTGTTGAAGCTTTATTTGGCCGGTTTTGGCCGGTTTGTTGGGTAAAGGGTTAAAGGGTGGATGAACAATTTTGCCAACATGAAAAGATACATTTAAAATGTAACTATATTTTCTCTTGAATGTGTCTTTACATCCTCTTTGGTTGTGATAAGGAAATAACCATTAATCTTTTTTGAACTACAGCCATTTCAAGAACAGATCATTTTTCTTGGCTAATATTTGATTATGTGATAAAATGGATCTCAAATTTGTCGCAATTCTACACGAAAGTTATTAACCTTGTCCTCTAAATTTGATTCGAGCCTCGCTAAAGCTTGACTCAAATCAAATTTAGTTCACTCGGTTAAAAAATTTTGTATAGAATTGTGACTCATTAGAGTATGTATGTTTTTCATTGAACCATACTCTTGTGCTCCAAAAAACCTGAAGTTCTGAATAAACATGCAGGGGGGGGGGGGGGTCTGTTCATTTTTAATAAAATTGCTGAACCAAACAAGAGGTTGCACCATGGTGAAAATTGATATATGGGCAGGGCAAATACCAAATTGTGAAAAAAAATGTGATGAACAAATTACTTGACAATTCTAATGAGCGACGTACAGAAATCCAACATTTCAGATAAATAAAGAGGGATAACTCTTGAACGGAAAATGTGAACAACATCAATGAACACTATTTTGAAAGCCCTCCAGATGCCAAACCTGCATACCAAATTTCATCGAGATGATGTCGATATTATATTTGTTTCCGCTACAAATGTGTCAAAAGATAAACAAATATCTTTAAATTTTCAGAGTTAATTTCATTCAAGTGCACTTTTGCTGTGCAAGGACCAAATAAAATAAATATGCAGACCCAAGCCTACAAATGGTGACTGTCATTTGCAGAATGAGGTCCCCAGAGGATGAATTTAGTGACGCTATCCCACATAGTGCAGACCAAAATAAGTATCGTGCAGGTGGAAATTTTTGACAAAATTAATAAATGTGACCCGCCATATCAAATCCAGTCGTAAGTCGGGATTTTTTTTACCCTGTGCCAATGCATTCTCTTATATATGGGAGTCGACCATAGGTCGCCTCGCATATATAAGAGAATGCATTCGCCTAACAATTTTTTACAATTTTAATAATTTTTTCTTGTATTCTTTAACAATTTTATAATTTCACCCATACAGAGCCCCAGACAAACATGAGCAGACGACACTCTTCTATATGCTTCTATATATGTGTGGGGCTCCCTGCAGGGTAATGGATGTTTTTTATTTTTGTCCTAAAAATTGTCAGAAACATTTATTTTAAAAAAATGATAAAAAATTGTTATGCCAATGCATTCTCTTATATATGCGAGGCGACCTATGGTCGACTCGCATATATAAGAGAATGCATTGGCACAGGGTAAAAAAATCCCGACTTACGACTGGATTTGATATGGCGGGTCACAAATATGCATGCATATTAATTGGAACACTAGAGTAATGATGCTGGACTGATTTTTGTCTTCTTAGCTGTGATTAGGGCCCTGCGAATATTCAAGATTAGATTTGATGCTGATAGTGCAATTGTGATTTTCATGAAATCCATCATGAGAGAGTGAGCCAGCCCCATTGAGACCTTCATCATCGGACAGCATGCCACTCTGTTACCACCATCCTGGTACAGAGATTCACCCCCTTTCAGTATTCCATCCAGGGCTTATGCATTGACTCCCTTGTAGAAATTCATCAAGGGCTTATGAGTTGAGTCCCATTTCGATCACGTGGCTTCGCCCGCGACAGCCATCTTTACTTTATAAAAAAGGAACATTGGTGTGGCCTGAAAAAAGAATTTGATAACAGATGATAAAAACATGTTCCACTGCCTTTAAAGCCACATGCAATTTGTACTCCAAAATACGCCTAATTATATTTGCTTTAGAATTTTTCTAAGTCCATAAATATCTAAAACCTTTCTACGAGCATTATGTCACAGAAAGATGCATTGAAGTCATAAAAAATACAATATTCAAACACGATGTCTGGGCCTGAGAGCTTGGTACAACATTTGTATTCATTAAAATTCCGGATTAATGCCTGACTGTCCGGATAACGTATATTGCCTTATATCACATGAAACCTGTATTATATCATTAAAAAAGCTATTACATATTTCCTTATCTCTCACTAGTTACATTTCACTTGGCATCGCACCAACAAAATGACAGTGCATCTTTACTCTGATTCAGGTGGATTTATACTATTTCGAAAAGTTGTGCATGACACCAACACCAGACAATGCAAAATGATTGCTTTGTTCATTTAAGTTAAATTTGGGGGACTATATTTTCCATCGCCAGCCCAGAGCATGCAACACAGCCAACTCTCTAGTGTGCCCATGCAGAATGAGGTCCCCAGAGGGTGAATTTAGTGATGCTAGCCTGCTATGCGGGAGAGCGTTACTAAATTCACCCTCTAGGGACCTCATTCTGCAAATAACAGACACATTAAACTCAGGCTTGCCCTTCACACATCCTCCCAATTGCATTTCACATACAGTAATACCCTAAATAATCGACTCCTTAACCACAGCAAAATTATATGTAACTTTTCAGGATTTAGACGGAAATATAGCTTGTTGCTATTCATCGGAAAGCTCTCCCCGAGAGCTTTCCGATGAATGGCAACAAGCCATATTTCCGACTAAATCATCCAAGTCTGAGTTTAATGTGCCTGTCATTTACAGAATGAGGTCCCCAGAGGTTGAATTTAGTGATGCTAGCCTGCTATGCGGGAGAGCGTTACTAAATTCACCCTCTAGGGACCTCATTCTGCAAATAACAGACACACTAAACTCAGGCTTGGTATGTTCATGTATTCTTTTCAAGCCTTGAAATAGTGTGTCTGTCATTTGCAGAATGAGGTCCCCAGAGGGTGAATTTGGTGATGCTAGCCCGCTATGCGGGGTAGCATCACTAAATTCACCCTGTGCAGACCTCATTCTGCAAATGACAGACACCCTATTTCAAGGCTTGATTCCTTTTTAGGTAGTCACCAAAATTCATACTAATCTAGTAACATGTAGTTTTGAAGTTGGAGTAGTACTACATATGTTCAGTTTAAAGTGTTTAAAGATACTGTTAATTGCGTTAGCCGACATTCAGTTAAATTGTAATATATTCTTTGATAAAGTTAAAGTTGTTAATAGTGAAAATAGACAATGTGTTAGTGTAAGTGTTGTTTCAATTGTTAATGCAAGCTTATAAGTGGTTTAATTGCACTCATTTACACAATAACATTGATTGTTCATATATAGCTTACTGTTATAGGAATTCCCAATTTTTGCATCTGCGCATACACATTTTTTCCCAATTGAAGTGGCCGAGGCCCCTTTCCCAAAATACCCAACATTATCCCTGTGGCTTACATTTCTGTAAGACATGTACACAACAATCAGCTTTACATTCAAGCAACAGGACTCACCTTTCCATACCAATGAACAAGGAATATCTGTTTCATAGACATCTCATCATCCATCTCCTTATCACGACACATGACAATAATCTGAAGATAAAATAATATTCAAATTTTGCATTTATCACAGTAATTTTGCAATAAGATTGGGCAAAAGTTTAAGGGTGATTGCCAATGACCGGCTCAAAGTCCAAATGACCAGTGCAGGTTTGCTTGTACCTGTCTTATGACTGGTGCTCATTTATGTATTATGCGCTGATAAAATGCTGCACTTTTTTGTTAATTCAATGTGGGTAGGATAATAAATTTGTTACTTATAACCGGATGTTTTTAAAACTTATTTATTATTATTATGCATTAATACAAGTTGCTTGTGTATCATCTTAAATTGAAAACAAACAACATCGCATGCTTTATTGAGCCAAAGTTTGGCACTTTCAACAAAATGCCCAATATCGCTGGGGAGTGCAGTTATGTCAGGTGTAAACAAAGTTGAGAAAAATCAACTATATATTTACTCAATGGGTATTTAGTATAGAAAGCATGTCACTGTCAATGATCGTATCAAAAGTCCAAATGACCAGTGTACATGTATGTTTTCTTGTACCTGTCATTATGACCGGTGCTCATTTATGTATTATACACAGATAAAATGCTGCAATTTTTTTTATTTCAATGTGTGTAGGATAATAAATTTATTACTAAATAAATAAATAAAGGAATAAATATGTAACCTGTAATGCTGGTGGGACCCGAAGTTTTATCCTCAGCATAGTCTTCAGATGGCACACTAAGATACGTATGGAACACCGTAGGAATTTCTTCTCTAATAGCGGAAGTGTATGCTTGATATTGTTTCTGTTAATTGACTGATGGCTAAAATAAGAATGAAAAATCATATTGTGAATCTTCAACATGTAAAGGTGAATGCTGGCAACCAGTAAGTTTCTGTTAAGTTAAGATGATGCTCATGGCGGACTTTATTTTGCTTGCTATTGGCTTGGAGTTATACACTTTTTATGGCATGCAATTAGTATCTCAAAGAAGTATGTAGGATATAAAAATAATTGTTACAGAGCAATACCATTAGGAATTAAATGGAACGCAAGATAAAATTACAAATTGGTTCCAGGCTGTGTGATAATAGTCACAAGTTACAAGCAGAGTCTCTCTAATTTACGTTTCTATAGGTAAAGCTTGTGACATCACGATTTGTGCAAAATAAAAATATTTTCTTAGAAGAGCTCTGGATAAAAAAAAAAGTTTTGCTTGGAGCATGTAATAAATATATATGTGTTGTTTTGGGTTAGTGACGACTGGTACCACATTTGACATACCACTTGATGCTTTGGCTTTTGTGGTATCCTATCACAAACCAATAATTGCTAACCATACCAATATAATATATTAACCATCCAGGTCATTGATAAAGCCAACAACAATTGGTAAACCTTACCAGTATCTTTCTACACAGAGACATATCTGCTCATCATTTTTGTATTTGTAACCATCTGGGTCGTTGATTATACTTGATAGTTTAGGTGCATTCTCGTCTTCAATTATTGCTGCAACAGAGAAGAAAAAACGGTTCTACTAATAAGAAATCTGACATCATTGCTGGAAAAATAGTTCCCATCATAATGAAAATTTAATTTAGGTATGGTTCCCTTTATCTGACCGTCAGCCTCCACCTACTAGAGAAATCTCCTGTGTCCCTGTATTGGAAATATAAAAGGTCGCTGACCACAATGTCCCCCGAAACGGTGGCTAACTCCAGGGTAGCTAACTCCGAGATTGGCATTGTTAGGAAAAAAATTAATTAATCCACATACATGTAAAAAATTATTGAAATTGGTTTATATTTGTTTGATTTGTTGTGCTTACGACCAAAAAATGGTGAGAAATCGTCAAATTAAGGGGCATAACTCAGGTAAGAAAAATCAGACGAAACTGGTTTTCGAACTCATCCTAGATATTGTGGCAACCAATTCATAAACAAAACATTATTGAAATCGGTTAATATCTCTTCCGAGTTATTGTGCTTAGGACCAACAAATGGTGAGAAATTGTCCAACTAAGGGGCATAAACTCAGGTAAGTAAACTCGGACAAAACTGGATTTTGAACTCATCCAAGATATTGTGGATTTTTTTTTTTATTGAAATCGGTTAACATTTGTTCCAGTTATTGAGCTTACGACAAAAAAATGGCGAGAAATCATCAAACTAAGGGGCGATAACTCAGGTAATAAAAATCGGACAAAACTGGTTTTTGAACTAGTCCGAGATATTGTGGCAACCATGTCATAAGCAAAAAATTATTGAAATTGGTTTGTTGAGTTATTGCACTTACAACGGGATTGGACGGACGAATGGACGGCACCACGCATGCACGATGCTGATTTCTATAGTTTAATTAATTTTTGGGGGAAAAAATAGCAGAACTCATTGTTTCTCATAAGAACATACTAGCAACACATAATCCGAGACTTTGTTCATAAAACTACATTAACAAGAATCACATCAGAGATGCAGGGTCGAGTAGTGTTAACTATGCCAAACATGAGCTTGGGTTGAAATTGCATTAATTGTAACTGGCTATCATACTCAATCTGTAGAGGAAGTGTGACATACCAATTATTCACCCTGCGAACCAACCTCACCCAAAGTTATTATGCTATGATTTTAATTAAGACATTGTTCAGCAAGTCTCATATACCCAATACCAAGAAAATCAGTCGATATCACCATCTATAGACACTCGCCTTCCACCAGCCTGTGAACTGACCTCGCCAACAAGAGCTTGCACCATGGGTGCTGGGATACCCCCATCGTGAATATTGAAATATGTGCATGTCGGAAATCAAATTTAAAAAACAAATGTGATGAACGAACAAATTACTGGACAATTCTAACGACAGACGGAAATCTAACATTTTCAGATAAAGAAAGAGGGATAACTCTTGAACGGAAAATGTGAACAACGTCAATGAACCCTCTTTTGAAAGCCCTCATGATGCTAAACCTACCATCAAATTTCATTGAGATCTGATAACCCATGATTGAGAGAAGAGAGCGGACTGATGGAAATCCAACATTTTCAGATAAAGAAAGAGGGATAACTCTTGAATGGAAAATGTGAACAATGTCAATCAACCTTTTTTTAAAGCCCTCCTGATGTCAAACGTGCATACCAAATTTCATCAGGATCCGATAACGCATGGTTGAGATATATGTGTGGATGGACAGAAATCCAACATTTTCAAATAAACAAAGAGGGATAACTCTTGAAGGGAAATGTGAACAATGTCAATGAACCCTCTTTTGAAAGCCCTCCTGATGCCAAACCTGCATCCCAAATTTCATCGCGATCCATTAACCCATGGTCGAGATATATGAGCGGACAGAAACACGGACGGACGCATGTAATCCAGTATAGCCTTATATCTTTTGGGATGGGGGTACAACTATTGATCAAGTTTTTTGAAGGCAGAATTTCCTTAGTTTGCTCAGTTTCTCTGATTGTTTCAGTCGTCTGCTCAAAACACGAAAACTATATGGCAAGCCAAACCGCTATTTAAGTGAAATCAAACGTTATTTTACTTAACCCTTTCAGTGCCAAGTCCAATTTTTGTATCAACACATACATGTATTTCTTTGATCATTTTTCAAATTTATTGATTATAATAATGTGATACATTGATGGAAAGAGCTCTAAGAGCTCTTTCCATCAATGTATCACATTATTATAATCAATAAATTTGAAAAATGATCAAGGAAATATGAGTTGATACAAAAATCGGACTTGGCACTGAAAGGGTTAAGTAAAATTAATATTAAATAGCGGTTTGGCTTGCCATAAAACTGGCCCCGTTCAATACTATAATATGAAATATGGGTATGAATGTAATCGCCGGTGAAAAGCTTGGTACACTTGTGATATGTTTGAACAGTCGGGTACGATTGCGATCACTGCTTTGTGACGATTATGATCCCTTCTGCTGTAGTAAATAGCTCAGGACAGAACCAGGCCTGAGAATTATGGTGCCAGACATTTGCAGAATGAGGTCCCTAGAGGGTGAATATAGTGACTCTACCCCACAAACTGGGCTAGCATCACCAAATTCAACCTCTGCATGGCGTCATATGCTATGGGAGACCTAGACACAGATTTAACTTCCCAGTTGGTGATGTGCACCCATTGGGCACCTCAATTATCCAATGCATCTTCTGCCAATTAGGGGATATAGAGAAACTGAATTAAAAAAGAAAAAGAAACTTTCTAAAGAAACTTTCTAAAGAAACTTAAAATCATGATCATAAAGATACTTTCCAGAGAAGGTGAGGCCTAAGCAGAATGAGATCCCACAGAGGGTGAATTTAGTGATGCTAGCCCACTGTGCTGGATAGCGTCACTAAATTAACCCTCTGGGGACCCCATTCTGCAAATGTCCTGCACCATAATCTCAGGTCTGGACAGGACAATAGCTGACACTGTGAAAAAGAACTGCGTTTGGGTTACTTTATGATCATACATTCGAAAGTAAAGAAAAAATCTGCTTGGCATTAATATAGATACGCACCACCCTGTTTAAGTTTCTTCATCCCACGTGACTTGTAAAAAGATTCTTTCCTTTTCTCTTCATCTGAAAAAGCAATACTAACATGATACAAATAAAATTTAATACTTAACAAGTTAACTGAGCACTGTCTCGTGTTTTTGGGAATTGAAATTCCCACATAAAGTGAACAATCTTGATTACAACAGAACTGAAATTAAAGGCCCACTTAATTTTTGAGTAACCAATTATTTTTTTATAGAGCCTTGATATACGGTTTTAATAATAATCTATGCCATAAATTATGATTAAAATACTATAGTTCATTACCATTTGAAACGTCTGTGTCTCAGAAGATGCCCATAGAGAGATAGAAAACAACTGAAATCATAGACAGATTTCCCCGTTATGGCTCCCAGAATGCAACAGAATACAAACAAAAAATGTATTTTCTTAAGATATAGAGTTATTCCCCTTCCATTGAAAATAAGGAAACTTTAGCACAAAACACAAGTCAGTATTTCAACAACAAGACAGTCAATGACTGTGGGGTCGCTCACCAGACTGCAAAGACTGATAAGACTGGGACTCTGGAGACCACAACAGTCAGAACTTTTCATAATCACTTTAAAAGAAGTAGTTCTAAACAAGATATGTGACTAGAGAGACTTCATGTATGTAGATTGGTGAATATCCACCTTGAAATTACCAACTGCACACTACTGATCACCCCCTTCCTCCAGCTCAATAAGTCCCCTCCCGAACGGGCTCCAGACTCCCAAATCTTAGGTTGGAATTTCACAACCGACACCACAAACTATCTCAATTGTTGGAAATTTCCAATCTCACAAGCACCTTTTTATAAAACCATTTAGACATGTTTGAGTCCCAATTATCTATGGACCCAAAACATCAGATTAATCAGTCAGGTGGTTCCAAGGTAGATGTTTTAATGAATGTGGTATATCAATGATTTTATTAGACTGAAAAGTGTAGCCCCGCCATTTCTTGACCGGTTGACCTCATTTTATCAAATCTGAATCTCAGTCACCAAAGGATCCTCCATATTACATGTAAGCTAAATAGTCCAACCTCTCTTGAGAAGACATTTTAAGAATTACTATAGAGACATATAGTTATGTCCCTGGTCCCACCCTATTTAACCTGGTGACCCCATCTGAATTAATTTAAATCCCAGACACCAAAGAACCCTTCATACTAAATATCAGTAAAATAGACCTGATGGTCCTTGTGAAGGAAGCATATTAAGAATTATTATGGAGGGAAACTGTCCTTCCCGTGGCCCCCTATTTGACCAGGTGACCCCATTTTGAAAAGTCTGAATTGCAGTCAAACAAGAACATTCCATGCTAAATAATTAAGCCAACTAGTTCTTGCAAACATATTTTAAGTATTACTATGGAGTGAAATAGTTATGTCTCTGGCTCTGCCCTTATTTGACTTTGTGATCCCATTTTCACAAATCTGTCACCCAAGGTAATTTCATACCAAATATAAGCAAATTAGGCCATTTGGTTCTTGCATAGAAGACAAATCATGACTTACTATGGAGAGAAAGAGTAATGTAGCTGGCCTTGCACCTACTTGACCTGGTGACCCCGAATGAACAAATCTGAATCACAATCACCAAAAGGAACCTCAATATTAAATATGAGCTAAATAGAGCTGGTGGTTCTTTCAAAGAAGACTTTTCAAGTTTGCCAAATATGTTCTCGTGAGGTGGTGGATGTGGGAGTGTTAAATGTCCTGTTAAAAGATTTGAACAATACATATGATAGATTGTTGTTGTAATTGGGAAGTAATAACCTCTAGCAGATCTCCAGTGAATGTTTATAAAAATGTCAGATTTCACTTGACATGTGTAGGCATATCCCGCATACAGTTGGAGCCAAAGTAAATGCTTCTTATTAATGATTCTGTCAAGAATTAGAGTAAATATTAATTTTGGGACCAGCGTGGCAGAAGCAGTGAACTTGAGTGAAGGGACAGAGGGCACAACCTTCAGAAATGTAATGGCATTAGTTTTTCAATTTTCAATATTTTTTAAAATATATATATATAGTGAAATACAAATTTATTATTTTTTTTTAAATATTTTAATAAAAAAAATATTGACTTTAAAAAAAAAAATATTCTTTAACTTTTTAATATATAATTTTGTTTCTATCTTCTTTTTTAACTTTTTTTTTTTGGTTAAAAATTAAATCTAAAAAAAAAATTGTTTTTGAGTTATGTCCCTAGCCCCGCTCACATTTGACCCATTGACCTCATTTGAACAAATCTGAACCCAAGTCACCCAAGCATCCTTCATACCAAATATGAATACATGTGGCCTGATGGTATATGAGAAGTCATTTTAAGAATTACTATGAAGGGATAGAGTTATGGCCCTGGCTTCACAACTATTTGACCAAGTGAACTCATTTGAACAAATCTGAATGTGAGTCACCAAGGGAACATCCGCACCAAATATGAAACCATTCGGTCTTATCATTCTGAAGAAGATGTTTAAAAGAATTACTATGGAGGGAAAGAGTTATGACCCTGGCTTTGCAACTATTTAACCCAGTGACCTCATTTGAACAAATCTGAATGTGAGTCACCTAGGGAACATCAAATATTAACCCATTCGGTCTTATGGATCCATGTTTAAAGAATTGTTGATGGACGGACAGATGGACGGATGGAACGACGGACAGATGGATGGACAGATGGATGGACGGATGAGGAGTGATGACTAAATGACATCTCAGGTGAGCTAAAAACAACATGTCCACACTTTATTATGCCGAATAAGTTGATATACAATGTTTTGGAGCTTCCTCTTTCAAATGGTATATAATATTAGGGACCTGCGAATATTCGATTCGATGTCGATATCGGCACCCGATTCGAGATCGACACCGAATTGGTCTGCTGATTTGGATATTTTTGAATCAGTGTAGTCTCGTTTTTCCATCCAAATAACACATGCCAAATGACCTGAACTCACAAAGATTGAAGCACAAGGTTGCCAAGTTAGTCAACGTAGGTAATTTTGAATGTATGCCATTCAGAATAGACATGCATTATGCAAATTATGTGATTCAATCGCAACCCGCGGCGGTGATCAATTGCCGCATATTTGTAATCTGTATCGACACTATGAAAATTTTCTACACGTTGCGTGATCACTAGATGCGGAACTCAATTGATTACCTTATGTTTAGAACATCAGATATCCAATTCAGATTTTATGAATTAAATTCAATATCAGCCGCCGTTATGAGCGATAAAACATAGATCGGAATGAACAGAAAGGGTGAGAAACCTTAGAACAATCGCTCTATTACGTTCTTAAATGGACATCATCCTGCGACCAGTTATCTGCGACACTGCTGGCAGAATTCCTATGAATTTCCTACTGTCAGTTTTTGTTTCCCCGGGAAATCGTGCGCGTTGCATCAAGTTTTGATCCCATGAATCTTGTTGATAACATTTAACAATTGTAATTTGTGTCTGTTTTCTGGGACCCCCTCTGTGAAGATAACTACTGTGAATATGTGATGTATTAGTAGGTGTTTGATCTATTATGGGTGAACAGTTAAACAGATACAAGTAACTACAACAATTATATAGCTGAACGGTGTACCCATGTCCACTGGTAGTCTGGTATCCAATCTTTATTATCTTTATTAGATAATGTAGACAAGTGACTTCCATTCCATGGGGTCTGTGATACGTTGAGTGAACTGTCTTTAAGAGTCTTACTGTCACTTCTATAGCTAGATATAAATTCATCCCAAACCCTCCATGAGACTGAGAGTGACTTGCCTTTGTCATGATTTTCAACAAAAAAAAACACAAGTTCCAACGGATGTTTAAGGAGATTAACATTGTTATATAGTATCTGGTGAATGTTGCAGTTTTTTGTCATGAAACACAGAAATACACACTGGTAAACAATGTCAATCACTAGCTGATTTGATTCGAGATTCGATTCGATGTCGATATCAGGAAGGAGATTCGATATCGAGATTGATTCGATGCAAAATCCCCGATTCGCAGATCCCTATATAATATGGCATATATATAAAACTAGAAGGTGACCCGACTTCGTCCGGGATTTGACCTTGAATTGACCATTTTGAAGGTCAAGGTCAGGTGGGGTCAAACACCAACACCCCAAAAATGGTGGAAATCGGCCCAGCGGATACTGGGAAATCGGCCCAGCGGATACCGAGATACCCTATGCATCAAATTTCGTCCGTAAAAATCCGCCAGTTTAACCCGATTTGATTTCCACTCAAGTATATAAACGCGCCTCATATACACACGCTCATTAATTGTCAAGTTTCAACGTAAAGATAAATTACCATCGGTGCCCGAGATATCGCCAAGACGTCTGAAACAGTCAAATGCATCGGCCGGTTAAGCGTTAACGTGATCTAACGTTATGACCTCTAACGACGTCATAGAAGTTACGCATTGTTTTTATCCTGATGGAAGATAGTACCACTTCTTCTTGATAATTGAGGCAGATAACTAAAACGGATACATACGCACTATATATCGTTGGAAAGAGGAAACACGAATGATTCTCACAGTGTCATTATTATGACTGGCATTTTATTATTCGCGCTGTTTCGAATCGATTTGTAAGCACCGAACTCAAATGAAAGTCCTGTAACACAGTGTAAAAACAGATTTGACCTCGGCACGTGAAAAGTTGACCTCGGATCTGAAAATTAATATGCCTATGCCACTTCCCGGCCGATAGTACCCTCACATACGAAGTTTCATCGAAATCGGGTCGGCCGTTTTCGAGTTCATCGCGAACACACACACAGACAGACACACCACACACACAGACAGATCTTCCAAAATATATAATAGACTAGAAGGTGACCCGACTTCGTCCGGGCTATTCAAAAACAAAATTTCAAGTCGATAGCGCCACCCGTTTCCGAGATCTGGTCTGCGCATGCGCGAAGCTGATAAAATTCGTATCCGGGCAAGATACATTCACATACCAAATTTCAAGTCGATAGCTCCACCCGTTTCCGAGATATATAGCCCAATGTCATTTGCGGATACCTCAGCCGGTGATGAGTTAACGCGACATCGGCCGGTTAAGAGTTAACGCGATCACGTCACGATCTGTTGATGGCGTAATATATTTACGCAATGTTTTTCGATGAGCGAAGCATGGTCCTGCGTTCTTCCCGATAATTAAGGTAGAAACTTTAAACGTACACAGGCGTGTGATACATCATTGGAAAGATGAAGCGCCACAGATTCTAACCGTGCAAATTATATGACTGGCAATTTATTATTCGCGCTATATCGAATCGATTTGTGAGCCCCGAACAGAAATATATTAGCGCAAAACGGCGTAAAAACATATTTGACCTCGACACGTGAAAAGTTGAGCTCGGATCTGAAAATTAATAGGCCTATGCCACTTCCCGACAGAAAATACCCCCACATACGAAGTTTCATCGAAATCGGGTCGGCCGTTATCGAGTCCATCGCGAACACACAGACAGACACACACACACACAGATCTTCCAAAATATATAATAGATGATCTGGGGGTTCGAAAATTAAGTTGGCCTTTAAGTGTAGTAGTGCCCTACAAGCAAACACATGGGCCTGGATATGTGTATAATATGAGAATAGAGCTCAACCCTTGTAGTACTTCATTCTCAAATCATAACTTGTTTGGACAATTAGACATGAAGCATACAGTACAGACATTGATTCATCATATATAAGCCATATTCTATCTTCGTTCAAGTTAAACAGGGTTTTTGAAAAATAGCCAAAGAAAGTTTCATTTGGCCAAACTTTTTGGCCAAAATGTTTCAATGCTATAGTCAGAAAAATCAGCAGTTGTTCACCTGTATATGAATAACAGTTAATCAAAAGACACACATTCTTATCAAAATAATAATGGTTAGCTGCTAGAACAGTGTGATTTCTTAATCAAGTTACAATAATACTTCACTGCTTTGTGGTTTCAAAATAAGACAATGTAGGTAACCAGCGCCCATTCATGTTGATATACTGTAATTTGCTGACTGGACCTATTTCAATTTGTGTGTTTCCCATCTGTGCACATTTCCATTATAACTTTTGTCCAAATCTAAATTTTCATTTTTTTATTTGTGCACATTTCCTCATCATTTGTTTTAGTTTTGGTTTTCTTGATGATCCCAGATTTTTGTTTTTCAATTTGGCCAAAATTTCTGGCCAGAATGAACCCAAGTTATATATAGACAAAATTACTTGACAACATTTTACAGTAGTTGAGATATCTCACACAGGCTAACAACAAAATCAAACTTTCCAGATAAAAAATGACAACTCAAGAATAGAAAATGTGAATGCCGCATTGGAAACTATTTTGAAAGCACTCCTGATGTCGAGCCTCTACTCATATAACAAATTTTCATTTAGATCCAATAACTCATGGCTGATATGTCTGCATAGACAGATACAACAAAATTAGAAAGTTAACAAAAAACAAAATCTTTTTTTATATAAAAACTCACTTTCAAAGAGACCGGGAACCAGCTTAAAGACAATATCCTGCATAGTTCTGTCTGCCCTGAGGTTGAATAGTGGCTGAGTTTCGTGCACTTTGACACTACATTGGGGACAGTTCTTACTGCTCTGCAAATACTTAACGATGCAGCTTTTACAAACTGTAATGAAGAGAATAAATAAAGGCATATTATGTGCTTACTACTTCACACTGATACTATACTATCCAGGTACTACATATGTTTGAAGAATATATCATTTAGCCCTTCCATAACTGCAACTTCTTGAACTTTGCAAAAACCCTGTATCAATGCACTCAAAAAGTCTTATGCTGCTAACTGCATTTTCTTGTATATCAAAAGAAACTATATTTGACTGCACACTGTGACCACTATTTTTGAACAGGCCTTCCATATCTCTTGACAATTTGTAACTTTTTGTGGAAACTGTATTGAATGGAACAGACTAAGTTTTGTTATTATATATATGCAACCCTCTGACGGTTCAAGGTCTCAGTTTGCACGAATATATGTATCTCTTCAATAGAATGATAAATATATACGTTTAATGCTTCTTCTAGTTATCTCTTTTTGCTAGCTCATTGTGTGAATGCCTTGATTGCCATTCCCATATAAATATGACTGTTAAGAAGATACAATTGTTCAAGTGACTTATGTGGGTCACCATATGTCGGGATTGTCAAATGTGAACGCCCAACTACTTAAAATGATATGGAGATGGCCTGGTGACTGTATATAACTTATATGTGGATATCGGCGAATAGCAATCTTATCAATGATAGTGCATATCCGCTCTCCATCCGTGACGCAAACGACACCAAATGTGATTTAATTCATGGTATATCATTAGAGAAAAACGTGTATGAATTTGGTGGAATTTGGTTTATTAAATCAATTGTTGATGCAACGCTGACTCGAACAACGCCATATTGCGAAGGTGATTATGTATTCGTTTGGTGGAAATAAGCGACAAAACTATTTCACCATATTTTTTTTATTTCCCCTCCCACCAACAGCGTCATTTTAGAAAATTTTAACCCGCACCATTATCTTCCTTGTAAAAAGTTACCCCTCTTAGAACGCCTTGGTGCCATCTCGATTGTACCGCGTGAAGTTATATATAGAACGCACACAGACAGACAAAAAGACAGACAGACAGCACGATTTTATTTCTTGTATCATTTGAGAAGAACGTGTCTGAATTTGATGGTAATTGGTACTAAAAATATTTTGTATCAATTTTGGTGACCCTCCCGTCCCTATTTAGGACTCAAGCTGCACACACTAAGACTCATTAGAGATTAGAGATGCATATATATGAAATTGGTGAAAATTGGCGAGTATACAAATTCGTATCAATTTAAGGTCCCCATATCTCTCACCCATAGGGCACAAATTTGGTGTATCTAAACCACACGATAAGATTCATCGTATCACTAAATCGGCACTAAACATATAGATATAATGTT
Source organism: Siphonodentalium dalli (assembly GCA_032622095.1). Lineage (NCBI taxonomy): Eukaryota > Metazoa > Mollusca > Scaphopoda > Gadilida > Siphonodentaliidae > Siphonodentalium > Siphonodentalium dalli. The sequence goes on from CP136062.1 coordinate 61,471,004, forward strand.
TTGTGTCCCTCTCATCTCTATACACCACTGACTCGAATGGTCCCACTTGTGACATCCTTAAACCACACGATTACACTCCTGATATCATGGAGATGATTGTTTATGTGATAATCGGCGACTAAACAATTTTTTTATCAAATTTGGTGCCAATCCCTCCCCTCTCCATCTCTCACCCAAACAGCACCACTATGGCGTCTTTAAATCACGATTAGATTCCTCGTATCATGGATAAGAACGTGTATCAATTTGGTGGAAATTGGCGCTAAAAAAATTGTGCATCAATTTTGGTGCCCATGTCCCTTTCAATGCAACCCTGGCTCGAATGAGGCCGCATTTGACAGATAAAAGCCACGCCATTAGACTCCTCATACCATGGGGATGATTTTGTATAAGTGTGGTGGCCATCGGTGACTTATTATCAAATTTAGTGCCCACCCCTCTCATTCAAAGACTACAATTTGGCGTTGTTAAATCGCACAATTAGATTCCTTGTATCATGAAGAATATATATCAATTTGGTGGAAATCGGCGCTAAAATAAGTTTTATTAATTTTTGTGCCCCTCTCCCCTTCCGTTCATCCCTGTCTCAAACGACGCCACTTTTTACATATTTAAACCACACCGTTGGATTCTTCATATCATGGGGATGATATTATGTAAGCTTCGTGGCAATCGGCGACAGAACAAATATCTGCCCCCCCCCCTTCCGGGCACCCCTGACGCGAACGGTGCGACTTTTTCCATATTTTAACCACGCCATTAGATTCCTCATATTATGGGGATGATTATATATAAGTTTGGTGGCAATCGGCAACAAATTTTGTTTCTGCCCCTCCCCCTTTTCTTCCCCTGACAACAACGGCGTCACTTTAGAAAATTCTAACTCCGACCATTATCTTTCTCGTAAAAAGCTACTCCTAGTAGACCCCTTTGGCATCATCTAGATGGTCCCCTGTGAATTTCTATAGAACACAGACAGACAGACAGACAGACAGACAGACATTCGCAAATATAGATATAGATGAACAATTAAACACCCAAGCAGAGAGTTTCAATTCACTTTAAATTAATTTGTCCCTGAACTGGGCCTTTAAATTTCTTTCATCTACAGTAATGCCCTAATTGATCGACTTCTTAACCGCAGCAGAATTGTGGTTAACATTTCAGGATTTAGTCAGAAATATGGCTTGTTGCCATTCATCGGAAAGCTCTCCCCGAGAGCTTTCCGATGAATGGCAACAAGCCATATTTCCAACTAAATCCTGAAAAGTTACCCATAATTCTGCTGTGGTTATGGAGTCGATTAATTAGGGCATTACTGTAGGTTACACTCACATGTGTGCAGACATTCAGTTATGGTTGTAGCATCAATGAAGTATCCAGCACACAGGTAACATACGACATGTGGATTTACATCACGAATCCGTATCTGTAACATCTGAAAATAAATGAAAGTGTCATTTGAATGTGTTATTTGAATGTAGTAGCCATTACTGTATATTGGGCACTGAAATTATGTGAACAGGTAACCCTAAATCCCCTAAGCCCTAACACTAATCTTGAACCTCTTAACCATTAATTCTGATCCTAAAACGTATTGACTGAAAAATGTAGGAATAAAAGCTCGGACAAAATTATACATGTTGCGAATATTTTCTAATCGAAAAAGGGGGGATAACTCCACCAAAAAATGTCCGACAGACATCATAATCGCAGGTGCACAGGTTCCCATGGTGGTTGATGTCTGTGCCAAGTTTCACGAAAAATAGAATCTATGTGAAGAAGTTTCTATAGAAATTTGATAATAAAGAAACTTTCCAGAAAAGATGAGGCCTAAGCAGAATGAGGTCCCCAGAGGGTAAATTTAGTGATGCTAGCCGCTATGCGGGATGGCCTCACTAAATTCACCCTCTAGGGACCTCATTCTGCAAATTACAGGTACACTAATTAAAGGCCTGTAGTCAGCTGGTAGGGGTGTGAGGTAAGAATAATGAAAGTGTCCATGAGACTGTAGCTCAACTTTGCAAAAAGTTAAAACTTTTGTGATGAGCAATAAATGGAATGATGAATTGTTTTTTAAAATCCAAGATAGCAGCTGGCGGCTGTTTTTTTTTTTTTTGCCGATTGACCCCAAAATGACTCGTTCCCATCTACATGTCAAACAGCTACTAGTATGAAAAATTTCATAATGATCTAAAGATTTAGTCATGGAAAGAGTAAAATGCAAGATGGCTGCCAGCAGCCATGTTTTATAGCCTAATGACCCCAAAATGACTCGTTTCCCATCTACATGTCAATATTAACATCCATGACAAATGTCATGGTGATTCGGACAAACAGTATGGCCTGAAGCCCGTGCTAATGGATTGCATTTTGAAATATAAGATGGCCGTCGGCAGCTATGTTTTTGGGTTGAATGACCCCAAAATGACGCATTCCCATCTACATATCAATGTTATCAAATAATCATCCATGACCAATTTCATTATGATCCAACCAAACGTACAACCTCTAGCCCGTGCCAAAGGATTTAGTCATGCAAAGAGTAAAATTAAAGATGGCTGCTGGTGGCCAGGTTTTATGGCCAAATGACCCCAAAATGACTCATTCCCATCTACCGCTATACTTAAAGTAATTGACCACCAATAACGTGGTGTCACCCCGTTAATATGGCGGTACTATACCGCTATATCCTCCAATACTGCGGTACTGATACCGCTTGTTAACGCGAACAAGTATGTGTGAGTAAATACCTCCCCTCAAACAGTTCCATGAAAATCACCGCGGTATTCAACAAAATTAATGCGGTGCCCGCTAAAAGACCGCGGTATCATTATCGCCCAATACCGTAACTCCACCGCCATGACCGTCTTGATACCACTACCGTTTATTACCGGTATCACCGCGGTCATGACCGGGGTATCACCCCGTTTTTCTGGTCAATTACTTTGAGAATAGCGGTACATGTCAATGTCAACAGCCATGACAAATTTCATAATGATCCGACCAAAGATATTAGCAACCACCACTGTGTTATTGCTCATCACAGGCGCTGTGTTGCTTTTCAAGTTTAGGCGTGAATGACGTCATTAATTTTTACAATACCATGAAACAGAATTTCGACGCAATGAAAATCCGGACAAGAAAAATGGGTTAAAAATCACGTGACTTCCGCCCCGCTTTTGCATAGCATCCTGGGAACAATAATATCAAATTGTGAAATCACGGAATCGGAAGTGGACCAAGTGGGATGGTTATGAAATTAGCAACTTCAATTTTTCTGAACAATTCCTATGTTATGTAGGCTTATGAATTAGTTTCATTTTGACCATTTTCGTTGGTTTGCTGACCGAAAACCAGCGAAGACGTCATGACATGGTCCATAACGTCATTTACGTCAGTTGGTTTTGTGGGCCAGAATCCAGACACATTTGGTCTTTACCGGAAACACCGATTTCACATCGCTAGACTAAACGCAATTATATATACAAAATGGCCAAAAGACATTTTATATACAATATGCACCCAATAAATATGGGATCCCTCCCTACAAATGTGTTGTTTGTTTGTTAGGTTTTCATTGTTCCTTTTTTGTTTATTCTTCTTTTAAAACTAGTGAGTGCATATTAGATTATATTCTTCATCATGTTTTCAAATGTCATTTTGACTATCAGTTTGAATTTTTGACCATGCAATGAGCTAATTCAGCTGCCTTCCACAATATATACACTTAAATGTAATTAAGAGACTTCTCTCAAGACCATTTTCAATACAGACTGGATTCAAACGAGAGATGTTTTCTATTGACAAGAGCTAGCTAGCTAGCGCATGAAACTGTTCGCACGAAAGATTTCCCCAGTGATATTTTGGGATATAGCGACCATGTAAACATATATATTTGTCATATATAAACGTGGGAAGTTGATAGCTTTAGTTTAGCATGGATGTGTATGAGTTGTTTTAACGAGATACGTGGTGGCAGGGTGGTTGTACTGTAGTGTTCCGCGGAATCCGCCCCTCCAACTTTGGTGAAAGTATTCAACATTTTGAAATCCCATGACTGACACAGCAACAGTTGGAAACTATGTATATAGATGGAAATTGTTGCGATAGTTTGATGTATTTGTGTGGTTGCTCCACTACGTGTCACGTGCTATCATATTACTTGTAGCCAATGCCAAAGGATTTAGTCATGCAAAGAGTAAAATCCAAGATGGCGGCCATGTTTTATGGCCAAATGACTCCAAAATGACTCGTTCCCATCTACATGTCAATGTTGACGTCCATTACAAATTTCATAATCACCCTACCAAAGGTACAACCTGTAGACCATGCCAAAGGATTTAGACATGCAAAGAGTAAAATCGAAGATGGCTGCCAGCGGCAATGTTTTTTTTAGCTGAATGACCCCAAAATGACTCATTCCCATCTACGGTACATGTCAATATTAAAATCCATGACAAATTTCATGGTGATCAGACAAACAGTACGGTCTGTAGCCAGTGCTAATGGATTGCTTTTTGAAATCCAAAGTGGCCACTGGCGGCCATAATTTTTGGCCGAATGACCCCCAAAATGACTCATTCCCATCAACATGTCAATGTCAACAGCCATGACAAATTCCATAATGATTTGACAAAGGTATGACCTGTATCCCACGCTGATGAAAATTGTTGATGGATGTCTCCACGCACACGAGCAAAAATGGTTTTGATAAGATCATCCAAGATCCAGCTTCCACCTCAAAATTTATTTCATTAGAATGAGGAGCAATTTGTCTGGGACTTTTGCCATTATCATATTTAGCCTCGAATCTTCTTTAACCCTTTCAGTGCCAAGCCGATTTTTGTATCAACCCATATACCCTGTGCCAATGCATTCTCTTATATATGTGAGTTGACCATAGGTCGCCTCGCATATATAAGAGTATGCATTGGCCTAACAATTTTTCATCATTTGTTATTATTTTTTACAATTTTAATAATTTTTTCTTATATTCTTTAACTCTTTCAGTGCCAGACTTACTTTGTAGGTTTAGCGCCAGGGAATCTTACGTTTTTCATGGGCATCAAAATTATTACTATGAATACTTGGTGATAGTTTTGAGTTATAACATGCCCCTAAGGTTTTATACAGTTTGTTTTTAAATTCGCTATAGCATGCTTAAGCATACCCATAAAAAATTCAACCAAAAAATCTAAAAAAAATAATTTTAGGGCCGATTTTACAGACCGTAAATTAGGGCCGATGAGAACGGCCCCTGGTACTGAAAGGGTTAATATACCTAGCACACATCCTCCCCTTTCTTTTGAAAATAGTTTCAGAACGTACCCCACAAAAACAACATTTTATTTTATGCCATACCTAGAATTTATACATTTTTGGACATTACTTGAAATAGGGTGTCTGTCATTTGCAGAATGAGGTCCCCAGAGGGTGAATTTAGTGATGCTACACCGCATAGCGGGCTAGCATCACCAAATTCACCCTCTGGGGACCTCATTCTGCTTACACCTCAGCAGAATGAGATTCCCAGAGGGTGAATTTGGTGATGCTAGCTCGCTATGCGGGGTAGCATCACTAAATTCACCCTCTGGGGACCTCATTCTGCAAATGACAGACACACTATTTCAAGGCTTGTACATTTTTGGACATTACTTCCAATGAGTTAAAAAGAAGCCAAAATAGTTTTGATAAGATCATCATCAGTTGCAGATTGCTATTTACCATGCTTAGCTTATGTCACATTATGTTTTGACTCGTTACCTGCAGTTGAAGATGGTCTCATAAATAATAAATATTGTAAAGCACTAAAAAATAAAGCCTATAGAATGAATGTGAGATTGTACCAGGTATAACATCTCAAAGATAGCCATTAAGTTTCAAAAGGAATTGAAGATGATCTCATAAATAATACATATTCTAAAGTGCTGTAAAGAAACAAAACAAATGATCTCATATGTGACTGAAGACATCCAGCGAGATACACGTGGCTCGAATCATCCAAATCATATGACTAGTAGGATGCATCGTGGAGACAAGGAATAAAATTATCAACATACATGTATGAGGATAGAGGTTTCTGTTTAGTGCAGTCAGAACAGAGTAATGGTTTCTAGCTTGGAATTTAATTCTACAGACCGACTGCATGTACATTGGACAGTAGATGTAATGGTTGTCTAGCTTGGAATTTAATTATACAGACCGACTGCATGTACAATGGACATTGAAATAACATAGGATATACACCCGTTAAAATGACATGAGAATTGACCTCCGAAAACATGTATCCCAGGCAAGTGTCAAGTTCTTCAACTTGTTAGTGAAGCCAAAGTTAGACTCAGAATGGTTTCCATAGCAATAACATTTGTGGCTTTCATTACATGTCTGACAGCTCTGATATTAGCTGCGTATGGCGTGTTTATCGCCAAAACAGGGAATTATCTTCGCTGTCAAAAACTGTGTGTGTATCAAGATGCGTGCAACCGTTTTCATTTTAGAAACAAACGATGTCTTCTGATAACAGAGTTGATGAGCCCTCACGGAGAAATAGTCGATAAATCAGGAGCTGTTTCTGGTGTCTGTAATAGGGATGAGATCTGTATTCCCACAGGGATCATTGGGTCAGGATACAGATGTGAGATGGTGCTGGGCGTCGACCTCATAGGAGTGAAGGGATTCAGGATCTACACAAGGGGAATTAATTTTGACGGAGCCATGCAGTACTGTGAAGAACAAGGGGGACAACTCTTTGTTTTTGAAAATCACACCCAGTGGCAGACGATAGCTGATCTGGCAATAGCAGACGACGTTCTGGCGGGAACAGGATTGGTTGGATTGTGGATGAACGGAAATGATCGAAACATAGAAGAGAATTACGTCACAACATCTGGGGAGCCGATTCCATTCTTTGATTGGGGAGACAATGAACCAAATGACTATTTAAAATTGGGAAACAAAGATTGCATGGACTTGAAGAAGATACATGACTTTAAAATGAATGACGCAACCTGCTCCTCAATCTACAGGGGATTTATTTGTGAATGGAATCTGTTCTGAACATTTTCTTCTCTAATTGGAAAAAATCAACTCCATGTTACACATCACATTAAATCTGAAATCCACATTTACAAATATTAAACCAACTCAAATGTTGCATAAAACTAAAGAAGAGAAAGGACTGTGAAAGGATTGTAAAGATTTGTAAAGGATTGTGAAAGGATTGTGAAAGGAGTGTAAACAAGCCTTGAAATAGTGTGTCTGTCATTTGCAGAATGAGGTTCCCAGAGGGTGAATTTAGTGATGCTACCCCGCATAGGGGGCTAGCATCACCAAATTCACCCTCTGGGACCTCATTCTGCAAATGACAGGCACACTATTTCAAGCCTTGAGTGTAAAGGATGATGCATAACTCTGCTCAGTTACAAACGGGATTTATTAAATGGATTTTATTCTGAACAATCGAGAAGCTCGTGATCATGTTAACCCTTTCAGTGCCAAGTCCAATTTTTGTATCAACCCATATTTCCTACGGGTATTAGCAACAAGATATTAAAGAACACTGAAATTTATTGATAAAAAGTTCCACTTTGTTATACAGTCAGAGAATATTCAAATTCAAAGTCTGAGACAATGCACTCCATTTATTACAAAAACTTCATTGTTAAAACGTTACGTGTGTGACCACCAACTGAAAGTGACGATGGACCATATTTTACTAATTAATTTACTCGTACCTCAAATGCAACTATATTTTTTCAAATTAACATAGTATTTACCACAAAGTTTCGAATAGCCAATGTTTTAGTTGTCAACATATCAATTTCATGAGCTATAACTAGGATTGCATTCTTTTGCTCATATTAAACAGGACTGTAACCCAAATTGTAGTCAGTGTAATATTTAATTGACTGATCAGTCAATAATGGTTCTATACTGTCCAGAATCTGGGTAGTCTATACTTTTCAAAACAATACATATAAAAAATGCCATGTGAGTTTGAAAATTTTCAATTTTTGCACTTTTTTGTCCCCAGCATGGTAGAATCGCCCTTGATCATTTTTTTCAAATTTATTGATTATAATAATGTGATACATTGATGGAAAGAGCTCTAAGAGCTCTTTCCATCAGTGTATCACATTATTATAATCAATAAATTTGAAAAATGATCAAGGAAATATGGGGTTTGATACAAAAATCGGACTTGGCACTGAAAGGGTTAAATCAGACATTTGCATACACAAATAATAAACTTGACCAAATGTTATGTAGAACTCTGTGTAAGGAATAGAAAGAGGTTTATTTGAGAATGGAAGCTGAACAGAACATGTTCCTTTTTAACCCTTTACCCAACAAAACGCCCAAATAAAGCTTCAACAGCCTAAAATATCTTCGGTCTGTCTCAATAACACCATACAAATATGGATATCATTGGAACCGGATCATTGACCACATTGTGCTGGTTACAGTTATGCCCTGTGCCAATGCATTCTCTTATATATGTGAGTCGACCATAGGTCGCCTCACATATATAAGAGAATGCTTTGGCCTAAAAAGAAATTTTAAATTTTTTCTTACATTTTTAAACAATTTTTATAATATTTTTCTACATTCTTTGACAATATTATCATTTTTAATATGTGTTAAGCCAATGCATTCTCTTATATATGCGAGGCGACCTATGGTCGACTCGCATATATAAGAGAATGCATTGGCACAGTACTGTTCTGTTGGGTAAAGGGTTAAGAGAGGACAATCAGATCTAAACATCTGAAGATATACGTGATGTTTTATATGAACATTTATCCTGTTAACCAGAGATCTTGATCACATGCACACATTACATTTCTTATTGTTGATTAATAACTGTGACTGACAGTACAGAACCAGAGATCTTGATCACATGCACACATTACATTTCTTAATGTTGATTAATAACTGTGACTGACAGTACAGAACCAGAGATCTTGATCACATGCACACATTACATTTCTTATTGTTGATTAATAACTGTGACTGACAGTACAGAACTGCAGAGATCTTGATCACATGCACACATCACATTTCTTATTGTTGATTTTGGTAATAAAATTTAATAAAATTTTGGTGTTTTACAATATTATACCATACTAGTTAAACCCTAAATACATTATATCTTTTAGATATGGCACAAATTTGATTCCCATCCAACCCCCCCCCCCCCCCAAAAAGATAAATATTTGCACCGTCTCAAAATGACATGTTCCTAAACACATTGTTTTTAGAACTAATGGGTGCATGCAAACATAGTGTGTCAATTTTGTCATCTTGAAATTTATAAGGTATTTCATTTTTGGACCTGGATTTTTGTTTTAGTTTGGATTTTCCCAATTATATAATCCTATAATCGGGTTTTTCAATTTGGATTTTTTTCAAAATTTTCTGAAACAATTGGCCAAAAGAATTGTCTGTACATCAGTGGAAAGAACTTGGTAAAATATGAAGAATATCAGGCTACCCAGAGTGGTCCGCCTTCACAACTCACCTACATGTACATGGACACCAAGGCTCAATTTTTTTTTTTTTTACTGACTGTCAAAATGACAGGCACCAAATGGATGGTGTTGGTCATTTCAAAATTCAGATGTACTGTATGAGGCAGCATTTAAATTTCCAATCGACTTATTATTCGTCAATAATGCACATTTTAGTGAGCGTCCAATTGCCACCCAGGAAAAACCCATGTTATTTTTGTTTTCAAATGTTCAAAAACTTTACGTTGATTAATAAATACACCTGCAATTCGCAAACGACATTATTATATTCACTCTGAATTGATCTGAAATTAAAAAAGAACTATTTTTTACTTTCAATGTCCGATTTGGCCAGTAGTGGCTCCTTAATTGGACGTATCCAAACAGATACAGATTGGTTGAAAAATTGCATTGGACAAAATGTCCGACAGATACAGAAGTGCACTGGACATATGTTACATGTATTTTTCATCAATTGAAATTCCAGTATTTTCCATGATATAACCCTTTCATTATGGGAGCTACGTTGGTGCAGCATTAAAGATCCTGTGCCAGTGCATTCTCTTATATATGCGAGTCTCCCATAGGGTGCCTCTCATATATAAGAGAATTGAACTGGCTTACGGTGACAAGGTAAATATTGTTAGGCCAATGTATTCTCTTATATCTGTGAGGTTCCCTATGGGATAATTGCATATATAAGAGAATGCATTGGGCTTTTGCAAAATTTCTGGAAGCTCCAGTCACGAAAGGGTTAAGCTGATTGAAAGACCATATTTTAGGTACATTTTCGATCATACTGTTACTAATAAATTAAATAATTAAAAAAAAATTCAAGTAATTAAAGCCCACAGTTTATCAGATTTCATGCACCCTTGTTGTTTGATAGCATGGTACATGTATTACTGATAATATTATTGCTACTGTTACTACCAGTGATACAGTAATTCCCAAAGTAATTGACCACTTAACCACAGCAGAATTATGGGTAATTTTTCAGGATTTAGTCGGAAATATGGCTTGTTGCCATTCATCGGAAAGCTCTCGGTGAGAGCTTTACGATGAATGGCAACAAGCCATATTTCCGACTAAATCCTGAAAAATTACCCATAATTCTGCTGTGGTTAACCCTTTACCCAACAGAACGGCCCTGTGCCAATGCATTCTCTTATATATACGAGTCGACCATAGGTCGCCTCGCATATATAAGAGAATGCATTGGCTTAACATATTAAAAATTATAAAATTGTTAAAGAATGTAAGAAAAAATGGTAAAAAGTGTTAAAAAAATATTTTTTTAGGCCAATGCATTCTCTTATATATGCGAGGCGACCTCTGGTCGACTCGCATATATAAGAGAATGCATTGGCACAGGGCATAACTGTAACTATCACAATGTGGTCAAGGAGCCGGTTCCAATGATATCCATATTTGTATGGTTCTATTGAGACAGACCGAAGATATTTTAGGCTGTTGAAGCTTTATTTGACCGGTTTTGGCCGGTTTGTTGGGTAAAGGGTTAAGTGGTCAATTACTTTGGGCATTACTGTAGGGTATAATATGTAATAAAGTATGATCATTCGTTTTGTGATAGATTCACAAGCATTGAAGGACGCCAATCCATGCCAATAGCTTAAACTTGATGGCTAGACAAATGGACAGATATGAACTTATTATTTCAACATTTCCTGAGGAAACTACTCATCAATGAGTATTTAGTAAACAAAGGGTTGATGGATCATTGATGTGGAACACCTATAATCTCACATTTGCCAATATTGTCGTATGATATTTTTGTAAACTTTTAACATAAAGTAATTTTCAAAATATCAGTCAGGCACTATTATCAATATAAATATTGTATAGAATTGCCATATGTTGTAGAATTGCCATATATTGTAGTATTACACATGCAATGCATGAACTATGGAATTGTACACAATGAAACAACTGTCCATTAAGTTTGATATTGAGCACCCGTTTTCCCCCCATTCAGTTATAAAAGTATACTTGGGAACAATCTATTATTCATTTGGAGGGATGTTCAGGAAATATAAGCCAACAACAGATATAGTACAGGCTCTTATGTACTCCTGTGTGCATATTGTGAAGAAATATAGTCTTTGCTGCTGATATTGTTTTTTTTGATTGATTTTTTTTTGTGCAGCTGTCGCACATGACATTAAACTCACTTACACAAAATTGTCAAAATCCATCAATAAACAGCTTTGTTAGATAGGGTTATGTCTGAATGCCCGCCAACTGTCCGTAGTCAAACCTTTTTAAGAAGAAAAAACCTATTTTCCTAGAGAATAAATGTTGAAAGCATATCAATGCCATGATGTTCTTAATTCATTAACACATGACATCAAATGACTCGACCAATAGAACATGTCACAGAGACACGAAATAAAATAGACAAACAAACTAATCACAATGATCTTTCAGTATTGTATTCTACAGTAATGTCCTAAATAATCGACTCCTTAACCACAGCAGAATTATGGGTAACTTTTCAGGATTTAGTCGGAAATATGGCTTGTTGCCATTCATTGGAAAGCTCTCAGTGAGAGCTTTCCGATGAATGGCAAGGCTAAATTCATTCAACTAACAAGCTTGCTAAAACATGTAGTGTGTCTGTTATTCGACAAGGGTCTGCGCTGAACTGAAATTTACTTTTGCCAAATAATTTGCCAAATGAAAATATTTTTTGCCAAATTCTTTTAGAATTTGCCAAATGTTATCCCTGATGGTATCATTTTCTGCAACCTTAATTGAGTCTTATGTTTTGACAATCATGGTTTGATATCGATAGGATAGCAGTTAGTTAATAATTATACTCCCATCTCTAGTGTGGTTTATCATACAACAATAAACCAATCACCGAACAATAAAATGGTTAAAGCGTTGCTTCATCAGAATAGAACACCACAAGAGGGTTGGTTAGCTGACCACGATCTCAGTAAATACAGGTAATCCCTCCACCCACTAACTAATGCTATCAGATTAACCCTTTACCCAACAAAACGGCCAAATAAAGCTTCAACAGCCTAAAATATCTTCGGTCTGTCTCAATAAAACCATACAAATATGGATATCATTGGAACTGGTTCATTGACCACATTGTGATAGTTACAGTTATGCCCTGTGCCAATGCATTCTCTTATATATGCGAGTCGACCATAGGTCGCCTCGCATATATAAGAGAATGCATTGGCTAAAAAAAATCTTTTTTTAACACTTTTTAGCATTTTTTCTTACATTCTTTAACAATTTTATAATTTTTAATGTGTTAAGCCAATGCATTCTCTTATATATGCGAGGCGACCTATGGTCGACTCGCATATATAAGAGAATGCATTGGCACAGGCCCCTTCTGTTGGGTAAAGGGTTAACTGCATCTAAATTTAGGTGTTAAATGTTCCGAAACCATATAAAACACCACTAATATAATTATATTGTAATAGTTTCCTAAAATGAATGGTATTGATTGACGGATATTTTTAAACTTTATTGAGGAATTAAAAAGTGACTTGCCAAATGAAAATAATTTTTGCCAAATGTGAATTATTTTTGCCATTGGCAAATTTGACAAGTGGCAGCACGAATCCCTGATGGTTGAGTGGGACACTTATTTTGAGAATAGCTCTATGGACCCTCATCAGATTATACAGATTACTTTTAAACTAACGCGCTTCGATTCCATAAAGGTGACCCCCCGCCAACGTTAAAATGATGTACTTCCACTTCATTAAGGTGCCGCCTGTCAACGTTAAAATGACGTACCTCAACTTCATAACCCTTTGATCCCTGGCTCCCAACAACGATCGACAGCCTGACCCTAGGCTCCCAGGGGTATTTTGACTTATTGTAGACTGTTCAGGCGCATGGTGCTGTATTGTATGCATTTTCTTCTACCATATTGTTTACACCATTGGAAAGATTATTAAATTCTGAATTCAGCACATCACAATCTATTTCAATGTCTTAAATCCAGAAAAAGTGATAAAAAATTGAAATCTTTATTGGATTTATTATACAAACTGCTTATGCCAGCTTAAAGACAAGATTCTGAACTTTATTCTCGTGTAAATCTATATAGCATGTACCTTTGCGCAAAAAAGTTATGATTTAGTGAACTCAGAAGTTTGTATATTCTTGAACAAAATTTGTATGACATGTGTTTACATCCGACAATCATTAGCGTGAATTATTTAATTTAGTGGGAATTTCGCGAAACGAGAGGTCGCAAGATGCAACACAACCTCGATAATTGTAGAAATGTGATAAAATGGAGACTAGCTGCATCCGGTTTTAAATTGGCTGATACTTCGTTGTGCCAAACACAACCTCGATAATTTTTGGACAGCTAAAATAGATATAATATAAATTTTATAAAACACTATTTTATTTTTCTTACCATGGAGTATTTATCGAAATATAAAAACTCGATAATTTTTGGACAGCTAAAATAGATATAATATAAATTTTATAAAACACTATTTTATTTTTCTTACCATGGAGTATTTAACGAAATATAAAAAATAAAGTGCAGCTCTTCGATGCCGGTAGAACGAGATTACGTCATGGCCGGTTTTCCGGCCAGTCGTGTACATGTATATATATGCAATTACGTTCTAGTCGGAATACTGGCCAGCAGGGTTCAAAGGGTTAAGGTGCCTCCCATCAACTTTAAAATGACGTACTTCGACTCCATTAAGGTGCCGCCTGTCAAGGTTAAAATGACATAATCCGACTCCATTAAGGTGCCGCCCGGCAACATTAAAATGATGTACTCCGACTCCATTAAGGTGCCGCCTGTCAACGTTAAAATGATGTACTTCGACTCCATTAAGATGCCGATCATCAACGTTAAAATGAAGTACTTCGACTCCATTAAAGTGCCGATCGTCAACATTAAAATGACATACTTCGACTCCATTAAGGTGCCGATTGTCAACATTAAAATGACTCATTTCACTCCATTAAGGTGCCAATCGTCAACATTAAAATGCAGTTGAGATGCTTCTAGCTGTCGAAAGAAGATTTGGAAGTCATAGCATGAAAGTGACATGAAGCCTATTGAACGAATGAGAGATTGCAGCGTGTATAACATCTCAATGAGAGCCATTATGTCCTTCATCCATCAATGATGACATTTCAATAAGAGTTGAAGAAGATCTCATAAATAATAAATATTATGAGATGATCTTATAAATAATAATATTCGATAGCGATATAAAGCCTATAGAATGAATGAGAGATTGCCCTGGGTATAACATCTCAACAATAGCCATCAAGTTCTTCATCCATCAACGATGACATTTCAAAAAAGTTGAAACAAATGATCTCATATGTGACTGAAGACATCCAGCGAGATACACGTGGCTCGAATCATCCAAATCATATGACTAGTAGGATGCATCGTGGAGACAAGGAATAAAATTATCAACATACATGTATGAGTATAGCCTATAGGGGTTTCTGTTTGGTGCAGTCAGAACAGAGTAATGGTTCCTAGCTTGGAATTTAATTCTACAGACCGACTGCATGTACAATGGACAGTAGATGTAATGGTTGTCTAGCTTGGAATTTAATTATACAGACCGACTGCAAGTACAATGGATGTTGAATTAACAGAGATATACAGTCATTGAAACAGCATGAGATTTGAATGCCGAAGACATGTATCCCATTTAGTGTCAAGTTCTTCAACCCATTCATGAAGTCAGAGTTAAGACTCAGAATGGTTTCCATAGCAATAACATCCGTGGCTTTCATTACATGTCTGATAGCTCTGAAATTAGCTGCGTATGACATGTTTATCGTCAAAACAGAGAATTATCTTCGCTGTCAAAAACTGTGTATGTATCAAGAGGCATGCAATCAATTTCATTTTAAAAACAAACGATGCGTCCTCATTACTGACCCGGCGAATCTTCATGGAGAAAGGGTCAACAAATCAGAAGGTCATTCTGAAGGATGAAGTCTGTGTTCCGACGGGGATTATTGAACCAGGATACCGACATGAGACAGTGCTGGGCGTCGATCTGATAGGAGTGAAGGGATTCAGGATATACACAAGGGGAATTAATTTTGACGGAGCCATGCAGTACTGTGAAGAACAAGGGGGACAACTCTTTGTGGTTGAAAATTACACCCAGTGGCAGATGATAGCTGACGTAGCAGATGACATTCTAGCACGAACAGGATTAAAAGGATTGTGGGTCAACGGAAATGACAGAGAGCTAAACGGAACTTACGTCACAACATCTGGTGATCTGATGCCGTTTTTCAAGTGGGGAACCGGTCAACCGGATTATGTCTATGCAAAGGAACCCCATGATTACATTGTATTGAAGAAGCAATTAGACTTTGAAATGGATGACACGCTGCTGGATGATTAACAAGGGATTTATCTGTCAATGGAAGCTAAACTGAATGTTTTCGCCTCAGAGTGGACAAAATGACTGTATGTTCCTCTTCATGTTAAATATGACATCAACATTTACAAATAATAAACTCGACCAAACATTACATAAGTGAAAGGATTTTGAAAGGATTAAGCATGACTAAGATCTGGGTAAACAAATAAAACATAGATTGTGATGGATTTCATTCTGCATGTTCCTAATCACATTAAATCTGACATCCACATATATAAATAGTAAACAAGGCCAAACGTCAAATACATTTAGAACAGAGGAAGAAAAAAGAATTTGAAAGGATGATACATGACTCTACAGAGTTACAAACTGAAGAAAACTTTGAACAAACATGGGATTGTTTGAGAATGGAAGCTAACTGAAAAGTTTCTTCTCCAAGAGGAAAAATCAGCTAAATGTTCCTCGTGTTATATCAGAAATCAGCTAAATGTTCCTCGTGTTATATCAGAAATCTGAATGTTCCTCATGTTATATCAGAAATCTGAATGAACAGATACAACAAATATTATGATGGATTCTGGATATTATCTACTCAGAAAGGACAATCAACCCCCAAGCTACCGTATGTCTGATGTTTTATTTCAAAATGGATTCTGTTATAAATGTTCTCTCTGGTTTTCGTCTTGGAGCTTAAAATTGTGGATTTTGATCATAAAATTATTCCAGACCTGAGTTTAGTGTGCCTGTCATTTGCAGAATGAGGTCCGCAGAGGGTGAATTTAGTGATGCTATCCCAAATTCACCCTTTGTGGACCTCATTCTGCACAGCCTCATTTGCTATGGGAGACATAGACTCAGATTGAAGTTTCCAAATGGTGAATAATATGATGTACCCCCATTGGGAACCTCGATTATGCAATGTGTCGTCTGCCAATTTGGGTATATAGAGAAACTAAACTGAAAAAGAAATAGAATCTACAGTATGTGAAATTTCTATAGAAATTTGAAAAGAAACTTTCCAGAGAAGATAAGGCCTCAGCAGATTGAGGTCCCCAGAGGGTGAATTTAGTTATGCTAGCCCACTATGCGGGATAGCATCACTAAATTCGCCCTCTGGGGACCTCATTCTGCAAATGACAGGCATACTAAACTCAGGACTGGGGCTGTCCCAATGGGACTCAGGATATCCACCCCCCAATTCCCCAACCCTGGGAATTAAGGAAAAGATGCCTAGGTAATTTTTTTGCCTAGGTGAAGAAATCGGCCTAGGCAAAAACAGATTTACCTAGGCAATTGATTGTGTTTAGTTATCAAAGAAATTGTAGACAATACTGTATGCTTATATCTAATTCATTTAAATTAATGTCATCTATAAATTTTTAGTTATTTTGGGGGATATTGTTTGCAGGCCACTACTCAACAACATATATGTTCAATTCCTCAAACCATCTCCAAAACAAGTGTCCTGATAGTTAATGTCCCAGTGCCATGGATGATATTGTAGGACAATATATGATAAGAGTGAAAGGAAGTCATTTTGACTAAAGAGGTTCTGGGTGGTTTCACGGAAAGGCAGCAAAATAAACTAAATATGAAAGTGTCAATGACACTGTAGCTCAACTTAGGTAGGGGAATAATTTAATGGTTGACAGTAAATGGAGGAATAGGAAAGGTGCTAATTGAAATGTCTAACATGTGCCAGAGGATTTAGTCATGCAAAGAGTAAAATCCAAGATGGCTGCTGGCGGCCATGTTTTTCGGCTGAACGACACCAAAATGACTCGTTCCCATCTACATGTCATTGTTAACATCCATGACAAATTTCATGAAGTTCCGACCAAAGCTACAACCTGTAGCCCGCGCCAAAGGATTTAGTCATGCAAAGAGTAAAATCCAAGATGGCTGCTGGCGGCCATGTTTTTTGGCCGAACGACCCCAAAATCACTCGTTCCCATCTACATGCCAATATTAACATCCATGACAAATTTCGTGATGATCAGAGAAACAGTACGACATGTAGCCCACGCCAATGGATTGAATTTTGAAATCCAAGATGGCCACCAGCGGCCATGTTTTTTGGCCGAATGACACCAAAATTACTCGTTCCCATCTACATGTCAATGTCAACATTCATGACATATCTCATAAAGATCAGATCAAAGGTACGACCTGTAGCCCGCACCAAAGGAAATTGTTGAGGGACACACACACACACGGACGACGGACGCCAAACCATGGCAATAGCTCAAACTTACAAAGTAAGTTGGGCTAATAATTGCCTAGGCAAACTGATTTTGCTTCTGCTTTTAACTAGGCATTGACTATTACCTAGGCTAATTCCCAATGGTGCCTCTCCCCATAGCAACCAACAGTAGCGGGAATGTTTTACCAAAGTTACGCACTGGAAAGGTAGTTCGGATGCACACATAGATGGACAGAGTGACCAACTTATTTGAGTATTTTCCCAATAAATTTTTTTGGGGTACAATACTGTACAATATAACAAAATTGCTCAAATAGCCTTAATGCCAAGTTTTAAAATAATTGACTGGAAAATTTAGGAATACAAGCTCGGACGAAATATTCTGCATGTTCACAAACAGGACAGTCAATGACTGTGGGGTCGCTCACCAGACTGCAAAGACTGATAAGACTGGGACTCTGGAGACCGAAACAGTGAGCACTTTTCATAATCACTTTAAAAGAAGTAGATTTAAACAGGATATGTGGCTAGAGAGACTTCAAGTATGTAGCTTGGTAAAAAAACACCTTGAAATTGCCAACTGTACACAACTGATCACCCCCCTCCTCCAGCTCAACAAGTCCCCTCCCGACCGGGATCCAGACTCCCAAGTCTTAGGTTGGAATTTCACAACCGACACCTCAAACTTTCTCAATTGTTGGAAATTTCCAATCTCACAAGCGCCTTTTTCTAAAACCATTTAAACATGTTTGAAGCCCAATTATCCATGGACCCAAAACACAATACATGTATGTCAGACCAATCAGTCAGGTGGTTCCAAGGTTCCAAGGTTTTAATGAATTTGGTATTTCTATGATTTTATTGGACACAAAAGTGTTAACTCCCCGTAGACCAGCATAGACTGCCATTTCTTGACAGGTTGACCTCATTTTAACAAATCTGTATCTCAGTCACTAAAGGATCTTCCTGATTCCTCCATAATATATGTAAGCTAAATAGTCCAAAATCCCTTGAGAAGACATTTTAAGAATTACTATAGAGACATATAGTTATGTCCCTGGTCCCACCCTTT
The DNA here is from genome assembly GCA_032622095.1 of Siphonodentalium dalli. Classification (NCBI taxonomy): domain Eukaryota; kingdom Metazoa; phylum Mollusca; class Scaphopoda; order Gadilida; family Siphonodentaliidae; genus Siphonodentalium; species Siphonodentalium dalli. The sequence goes on from CP136062.1 coordinate 61,490,177, forward strand.
TAACCTGGTGACCCCATCTGAATAAATTTGAATCCCAGACACCAAAGAACCCTTCATACATATCATAAATATCAGTCAAATAGACCTGATGGGCCTTGTGAAGGAAGCATATTAAGAGGGAAACTGTCCTTCGCTTGGCCCCTATTTGACCAGGTGACCCCATTAAAAAAATCTGAATTGCAGTCAAGGAAGAACATTCCATTCTATATAAGCCAACTAGTTCTTGCAAACATATTTTAAGAATTACTATGTAGTGAAATAGTTAAGTCTCTTGCTCTGCCCTTATTTGACTTTGTGATCCCATTTTCACAAATCTGATACGGATAAAAATTAAGTTCCCCAGTTGAAGTTGGTGATATTCACCCATTGGGCACCTCATTTATGAATTTTATCTTCTGCAAATTAGGGGATATAGAAACTTCCTAGAAGGGAAATTTAACTAACAACAATGTAAATTTGATACTATAGATACTTCCCAGAAGATGAGGCCTAAGCAGAATGAGGTCCCCAAATGGTGAATTTGGTGATGCTAGCCTTGAAACAAGCTTTGAAATAGTCTGTCTGTTATTTGCAGAATGAGGTACCCAGAGGGTGAATTTAGTGAGGCTATCCTGCACAGCGGGCTAGTATCACTAAATTCACCCTCTGGGGACCTCATTCTGATAAGGCCCTCAACTGCTATGGAAGACCTAGAATAAGATTGAAGTTCCCCAGTTGAAATTGGTGATGTTCACCCATTGGGCACCTCAATCATGAATTTTATCTTCTGCAAATTAAGGGATACAGAAACTTCCTAGAAGGTAAATTTAACTAACAACAATGTAAATTTGATACTATAGATACTTCCCAGAAGATGAGGCCTAAGCAGAATGAGATCTTGAGACTCTAGATACTTCCCAGAAGATGAGGCCTAAGCGGAATAAGGTTCTCAGAGGGTGTATTTGGTTATGCTAGCCTGCTGTGTAGGATAGCGTCACTAAATTCACCCTCTGGGAACCTCATTCTACAAATGCCAGGCACTCTTTGAGAAAATGAAATTAATCTGATTTTAATGACCACTGAGTGATAATATAAACAACAAGGGTGCTTCATTGATAACACCATTAATCTCATTTAAATTATGGATGACATGAATACACTCCCTGGGGACTCTGTCTAAGGCTGCAGAAGCTCTCTTTATCTCTCTATCTGCCTTGCCATGTGTCATGTCTATCAGTTCATAGGAGAGTTGCCTTGTAATGGGAATTTAAATAAATATACTTTATTTACCTGTGAGTTAGGATATGAGATAGGGTGGAATGCTGTTGGTTGGGGGTGGGGTTCTGGGTCATGTGGGGGGGTGATATTTTTTGTTTGTATGTTAAATTGATCAAGGAGTTCCTGAATTTTTTATTATTTTTTGGGGAATTATGGCCCTGGCTCCACCACTATTTGACCCAGTGACCCCATTTGAACAAATCTGAACCCCAGTCATTCAATGACCCCACATACCAAATATAAACTAAATCGGCTTAATGGTTATTGACAAGTCGTTATAAGAATTACCAAGGAGGAATATAGTTATGGCCCTGGTTTCGCAACTGTTTGACACAGTGACCTCATTTGAACAAATATTAATGACAGTCACCTAGGGAACATCCACCCCAAATATGATCAAAATGCAAAAATGTAATTTTTTGGTTTTTAGAGTTATGTCCCTGGCTCTGCCCCTAATTGACCCAGTGACCCAATTTGAACAAATCTGATTCCCAGTCACCCAAGGTCCCTCAGTACCAAATATAAGCTAATTCGGCCCAATATTTTTGTAGAAGAAGTCATTGTAAGAATTACTATGAGTTATGGCCCTGGTTTCTCAACTAATTGACCGGGTGACCTCATTTGAACAAATCTGAACACCAGTCACCCAAGGACCCTCCATACCAAATATTAGCTAAATCGGCACAATGGTTATGGACAAGAAGTTGTTGTAAGAATTACTGTGGAGGAACTATTTGACCCAGTGACCTCATTTGAACAAATCTGAATGAGAGTCACCTAGGGAACATCCACACCAAATATGAACCAATTTGGTATGATGGTTTCAGAGGAGAAAATGTTTTTTAAAAAGTTGACGGACGGACAGACAGACGGACGGACGCACCACAGGGTACTTGTGAGGTGCGATCTTTTGTTGTACGGAAAATCCAATTTTAAAGAGTAAAATCTAAGATGGCTGCCGGCGGCCATGTTTTTTGGCCGAATGACCCCAAAATTACTCGTTCCCATCAAAATGTCAATATTAACATCCATGACAAATTTCATGACGATCAGACGAACAGTACGGCCTGTAATGGATTGAATATTGAAATCCAAGATGGCCACTGGCGCCATGTTTTTTTTCCGAATGACCCCAAAATGAATAATTCCGGTCTAAATGTTGATGTCAACAGCTATGACAAATTTCATAATGATCCGACCAAAGGTACGACCTGTAGCCTGTATTGTTGACGAATCACGCACACATGGACGACGGACGACAAATCCATGGCAATAGCTCAAACTTTACAAAGTAAAGTTGAGCTAACAAGCTGATACCTCATTTATGTCCAAATTCACATTTGTTTGCTCTAACATTCTGACCAAAGTTGTCAGTCGAAGCATTCTTCAAGATGTATGGACGGTGTATTCCACGCAACACCAACTGGCAACTTTGGTTAGAATGTTATAGAAAACCCAGAAGTATTTCTGGACAAATAAGGTATCAACTTGTTTCAAAAATAAACTACTGGTAGCATATGCTCATAACAGTCAAACTGCTATGTTTTGTGTCAGTTCCTCTAATATCATGTTTTTGTGCGTTTGCACATTTTGAATGCGTGGTATTCACCAACCTCGAAACCAGGTGATTCCCCACCGTGCTTCGCGGTTCACACAATGTACATGTACTAGTGATGTACTGCCAAGGCGGTCCAGTCTGGTCCGGTCCAGGCCATTCCGGTCCGGTACACATGCCTGGACCGGTCCAAAATGGTCCGGTCCACCTATAATAGCTATATGTTAATGAATTCTCTGTTTTCTCAATTTTTTTACTTTGTATAGTACAAACTATAAGGTTACTGAGTTCAGTGCATTGCAATGAGTCCATATATGTTAAAACTTACATTGTTTGCCGATTGTATGCATCATTGTCTGTCACTGGTGGGATATACTGGGAACGATGCACGATAATAGTATTTCTAGTAATGCGAACATGCACTAATTAAATGTATCGGACAGATATATAGCTAGGGCAGAATGTGTTATAACCAATCTAACATGGCACTCAACTGATCGTATGCATGATTCGTATCAAACTTATTTTCATTAAATTTAAATTTAAACGAAATAACTATACTGATGACAATTTACAAATGTGTACTAATAATGACTACTACATTAATATTGGAGTCTTGGAGATTGTGATGACTGATTGTATAGTCCTGACAATTACAATTATATACCTAAGTACAACTACTATTGGCTTAAGTGACTGTCTTGTGTATGTACTATGTAATGTGGTTTGCATGTTTCTTCGATAATTATAACTGTGAAAAACAATAGAACACTCGATTCGATATCCACCAAATTGATTAGTTGATGCCATGTTATACACTGTTTATGACAAATAGTTCCATACTCATTCAGTTGCATGTTTGTCGCATTGATAGGGTGCTACATAGTGTTGGCCAGTGACTTAGCAGGCGGCCGGAAATCGGCGACACCTGTAGTACTCTGGACTTCAATACGTTGTGTAGGTTCTTTGTACTCGGAGAAGAAAAGCGACGAGTCCTCTGGTTGATAACTTTAATAAGTATGCACAACTATATATATAAACAGCACGGCATGCAGTATCGCAAACGTGGTTTGAGAAACTATCTGGTTGCTAGAAAATGTGCTTCTCCCAGACCTGTACTGGTCCGGGGCTTAAATTGCTACTGTGTTGGCAAGAAGCCAACTCATTAGCAAGGAACCGAAACCTAATAAAATTATACTGAATTAATAATAGATTAAATCACTAGTACTAATTAGTACTATAGTAGATTAAATCTACGATACTTAAAATAAGGTACAATATAGTTCCTACTTATAACCATAAGAGCGTGAGATGCAGCCATAAGGGCATGGAAGATTAGTAAACATTAATCTTCCAACAATAACTGAAGTTCCGTGCAAATCCATCAGGTAAAAGTCACGAACAGGTGTAGCTTCGTGGGAACAGGTAAGTTCTTGGGAACAGGTAACGAACAGGTAACTTCGTTACACACCAAAGCAAACGGCCGCCCACACTGGCACTTTCATTATAAGGAAAGTGACATGTACAAAGTACATCTATACATTGTTTTCGTGGCATCAAACGTTTAATAGATATTAACCACTCGAATGCGTCAATACCGGTACATCGTTGCTAATTGATATGACGACAAATACGCAATAATATTCGCGATAGTTTATTATAACTGAAGTAAAATAGTGGACCGGACCGGAGAGTACCGGACCGGCGGCAAAAAGCGGTCTGGTCCGGTCCAGTGACACCTGGTCCAGACCGCGGTCCACCACTGGACCGCGGACCGGACCGGTCCAAAGCGGTCCGGTCCGCATCACTACAATGTACGCCCAAATAACACACACACGCACAACATTCATTTCTTAAATATTAATGGGCAGCAGAAATGATAAACAGCCAGATAGCCTATTAGAGGCATACCAAATGTGGGGTTTCTTCGGGTTTCTTAGAAGAATTTATTCACTCCCATATTACAGGTAGTCAATCTGTTGGTAGATTCTGGTTTTGACAAATTTCTAATAATTTTAACCCATCTTAATCAAGTTTTTCTCGATTGAGATATTTTTTACTTTTAGATTATCCTCTAGCTGTTTATTTACGATCTGTCAGTCGATCACGTGATCAGTGACTTAACTTAAATAAAAGGTCGCTGACCAAAATGTCCCCAACGACGGTGGCAGGTTTGAAGAATTTATGGGTTTCAGATCCCTACGCTGCAAACTGTAGGAGGAACAGAGTACACCAACATGATACAATTTAAGTGCCTATTCACTAAATATGTTACAGATCTTCAATGTGTCGAGAAAGGGTCAATAGATCTAACTCTAAAATAAAAAACATAACACATTTCTCTATCGAAAAATGGCAATAGCTCTGCCAAAATTACTCAGACTGAACTAAACATCACATGTGCGCAGGTTCCCATGCTGGTTGACATCTGTGCCAAGTTTTAAAACATTTGACCAGAAAATGACAGAATACAGGCTCGGACAAAGTTCCAGACATACGGACAGACAGATGAGGGTCATTACTATAGTCCTCCTACAGAATGCCTGGGGACTAATTATCAATCCGCCGTGTTCATTCGATTCGGCAGCGGAAATAGTATAATAATATATACCTGTAAGGCTGTATACTATACAGCATTACAGATACAGAACTGATCAACACTGATCAATTCTAAAAAAGTAAAAACTGAAGAAAAAAACACCCCCATCCACCATCGCAATAGGGCAATCTATTCAGTTTACTCTTATATTCAACTGAATAATATTTACCTCCTCCATAATGTTCACACGGATATGTACAAGTTGACAGAGAACGTAATATATAGAAATTAGAATATAAGTTATGACAGAACTCGACTTGGTAAAATTCGTGCAATAGGCAACATTGATATAATAAAGATAGAGTACTAGATAATTATTTAGTGAGGTATCCAAATAGAAAACAATATAGAATCGAAGCAAATAACATGCATTTCTTTTTAATAACAACAAATGTATTGATTTATTATAATATTTCATTGTTTTTAAATTTTGAGATATGTTTCATACATGTTTTTATTGTCTAAATTATCTAGTAATTTAATTTTACCACGTGGTTCTTCGTTTTTACTTCCGGGTTCCGTTCAATTGCACCTCTCCCAGAGTCTGTCTGCAATTCTCCTCGATTTGTGGCGGCTCTGAATTGCAATTCAGCAGTTCTACTGAACTCTGATTAATAAGGTAAATAATGGAGATGCGTCTTTTGTCTTATTTACTGATCTTTACGCCAAAAATTTGTTTCACTTCAGTATTGACGCGCTGTAAAATAGGGGAGGGGTGGTGATGTGGACATTGTGGTTGGGGAGGGGGGGGGGGGGTAAATTTACCAGTTTACAGCATCTTATCTTGTTTAACATTTTCATGTCGACACTTTAAAATTCTAGTGTTATTATTGTCCATAAAAGTAATTATTACCACTTTAATATGGAGGGCATTATCAGATTATAATTCTCTTGTAAATGATAGCCTAAACTGTATTTTATCCACGCATTATAATAAGATTCCATAGTTTTGAGGCGAAGTTGACCAGAAGCGAACGGCGAGCATTAAATGTTAAACCTTTGTTTTCATTATTAATGCCTGGCATCCAAAGTGGTATTAACATATGATTTATTAACGGCCTTCCAGGAATATTCAAGAGGCCTCGATCGGGCCTATCAGTGGCCCTCGACTGCATCTCGGGCCGCTAATAGGCCCTAGGGCTGTTAATCATTTCTGTCAGACCATTAATGAAGCTGAAGGGGTCACTCTCACCAAAAAAAGTGCTGAAGGGTACACAGGATTTGAAAATGTGCTAGGGTACACAGTGTTTGTGATCGCCACTAACACCGTTACTTAAACTGTGTTTCTGAAAGTCTGGCGCCCATTAGCAGTTTGTTTTCAGTTCATTTTAATGTTCATTGGAACTTAAACAATTATTCTCTAACAGAAATCATGGCAGATACGAAAACTAAACGTCATTTAGAATGACATTTCAAATCCTGTGTACCCTTCAGCACATTTTCAAATCCTGTGTACCCTTCAGCACTTTTTTTGGTGAGAGTGACCCCTTCAACCATAAAGCTTTCCAAAATCATGTTATTGGTGTATTAATTACGGTACTCGTTATTTTGTTTAGAGTGGCACCCAGTATTTTTCTAATATTATACGAACAAGTTTTTTTCCAATTGAATTAAAATCTAAAAGTGTAAATTTTAATAAATAACAGGCAATATATTGATTATAGAATGACTGTACATGCAGACATATCCTTGACCACCTAGAGGTCTTAAAGGAACTCAAATCTGATTTGATGGTCCCCATATCATCATATATTCCAACAACAACAACATTTTTTGAAATACCACTTCAGTTATCAGAATTAATTAATTGCCAAAAAATAATGGATATATAACCACAGTTTTCTATAGTATAAAATAGTCCAAAATGTGTTATTTATCGACATTTTGTTAAAAGAAATCTGGTCAGATTGTCAAATATCTTAACAACCAAAGCCACTTGATTTTAGAGTTATCCATCTTCATCCGCAATTTGATTCAATACCGTCGACTTGGTGAATATTTGCCAGGCTGCCGAAAATTACTTATCTCGGGAAATAAAAAATTTCAAAAATCAATATCTGATCACTCTAAGCTTTGATGGAACTAAGGACCTACAGTACATGTACAACATCATCGGCCAATCCTCAACTGGCTGACAAGCATTCTAACATAATGTCTATAAAGAGAAAGGACAAGAACAAAACATTGATTGGCCAACAAATGATACAGGAAGTCAAATACAATAGTAGATATATAGTAGAGTTATTTAATTTTCACACACATGCAGGAATAGCCACTATAGTGTTAAGTCATGCCATGAATCTATATATACTCTGACGACCAATGCCCGTAGAGATCATATTCCACCAGCACAAAACCTTGGAACTTTTGAATTTTTGACAGGGAAATTGATAAAGTTGAAAAATAGCATGGGGATATATTTCTTAATTATATAATTATCTGTTCCTTAATATCATACTTCACTGTATGTGAAGGTTCCAACTCAAAATTGCATGCTTTTCTGTAAATAAACATTCAATTAATTACCCAGGAGAAATTCCATAATTGTAAGAAACGCAAAGCAAATTCGCTCACAAAGTCAATTAAATCGTGAAATTTTGAGTTGGGACCTTCACCTACAGTGAAGTACATTATTAAGAAACAGATTTTAACAAAGAAATATATTCCGTGTGTTATTTTTTCGATTTGTAAGGTTCCCTGTCAAAATCTTTAAAAAGTTCCCAGGTTTTGTACTGGTGGAATATGAACTCTATGGGCATTAGCCGGGGTATACAGATTCATGGCATGATCTAGTATAGTGTCTACTCCCATTCCGATGATGTAGCTGACAGATAGTGTATTCCCTGTACATTGTACTATGAGAAGAGTACATGTGGATACGATTTGCACCAGGAAGTATTTTGATGTGTCTCAAAACTCTTTTCCTTCTGAGATAATTCTCAGAGCAATGATTTCATCATTGATAGTCTATTTGTGATGCTCTCAGCGCTGGATGTGATATCGATAAAAGTCTGCAACCCGAACTGCATGTAAGTGCACATAGCTCAGATGTCAGTTCATGTACTAAAAGGGGCATGTGGTTAAAAACAAGTAAAAAATATAGATAAAAACATCTTAAATTAAAAACGAGCATGATACTTTAACAAACACATTCGTATTGATATAATACGATAGACAATAGCAATGCATTTGTTAAAGTATCATGCTCGCTTTTAATATAGGGTTTTTTATTATATTTTTTTACTTGTTTTTAACGACACACCCTGTGCTCTCAGAACTGAATGTGACATCGATAAAAAGTCTGAGAGCTCCAGGATTGAACACTGACCACATGTAAGTGTACAAACCTCAGAGGTCAGGCCATGTATTAACCGAACTATGCTGCCTGCTCCCAGTCCTCGAACCATGAACCTTTATATAACAATTCATATTACTGAGGGATGTGGCACTGTGGCCATTGGTATATCATTATTTAGTGTTTCAATTTTATGTTTTATTGGTTTATAGGAGATTAAACTTGATTTCTCAATTATTTTATTAATATAGTTTTACATCATTCTGATAGTGAAGTACTATATTGTTGCATCGGTGCTATAATGTTCTATATCCATATATACACATTCGTATTGATATAATACGATAGACATTAGCATTGCATTTGTTAAAGTATCATGCTCGTTTTTAATATAGGGTTTTTTATTATATTTTTTTACTTGTTTTTAACGACACACCCTGTGCTCTCAGAACTGAATGTGACATCGATAAAAAGTCTGAGAGCTCCAGGATTTGAACACCGACCACATGTAAGTGTACAAATCTCAGAGGTCAGGCCATGTATTAACCGAACTATGCTGCCTGCTCCCAGTCCTCGAACCATGAACCTTTATATAACAATTCATATTACTGAGGGATGTGGCACTGTGGCCATTGGTATATCATTATTTATTACCACTTTATAGGGCGTTCTCTAGGCCATTGATAATGTTTTTCGGGGCGTTCCAAATAGCGTATTGTTACCAAAACAGCGGGCCGCGGGCCGATAATGAGAAGCCTAGTTCAATATCGGCCCGCCGCCCGGAAACTATAGATCTCGTTTATTATCGCGAGAGTTACGTCCCTTCAACTTCTGATCTGGCGTGTTTATTTCAAGAAAATAATCGGAAGATGTATCCGATTTCCTTGACACTATAGTGGTTTTATGATTGGAATTCACGCTATATGATTGAATTATTGTATCAAGGGTAAGTATGCATTGGTAATTTTAGCTGCCAACCTCTCATTGGTTGTTACTCGTCTCCAATGCTGGTTTTTCCCCTGTCCTATTTTCGAGACTCCGTCAGTCCGTGTCAGCTGACAAGTCAAATGATATCAAATTTAAATGTTCTTGAAAATATTTCTCTCTTAATCTATTTCATTATTCCACTAAATCCTCAAATGGGTCAAATGTCCAAAACTGTGGTAATAATAGTAATAACATGATTTCATCGGGCATTATGGTTTATTAGCGGCCCTCTGGAATGATTAACAGCCCTCAGGCCTATTAGCGTCCGTCGACTTCGTCTCCGGCCGCTAATAGGCCCTTGGGCTGTTAATCATTCCAGCCGAGCCGTTAATAAACCATAACGCCCTAAAAAATCATGTTATTGTTATATTATTGTGTTAATGTTAGGTTTTATTGGTTTATAGGAGATATAAACTTTATTTCTCAATTTCTTTTATTTATATAGTTTTACAGCATTCTGATAGTGGAGTACTATGTGTTCAACAAATGTAAAATAGCAGGTAATTTATTTTTTGTTTCAGTAGGCCAAATCGTTGAGAAATACAGCCCAGTGAAAACAATGACAGAATGCGTGGAATACTCATCACAACTCGTATGAATGAGGTCATTTTTGCAGATATTGATGATGAACTGATTACAAGAATTAATCTTCAAGCAGTCGACCATGGACTCCTCAGTCTGGATGACATCAGCGTAATTATCATACAGAGGGACATTTTAATTGTTGGGCGAGTGGGTGGGTGGCAAGGTTGAGTTTAGTGTGCCTGTCATTTGCAGAATGAGGTCCCCAGAGGGTGAATTTAATGACGCTATCTCGCATCGGGGGCTGGCATCACTAAATTCACCTTCTGGGGACCTCATTCTGCTTAGGCCTCATCTTCTCTGGAAAGTTTCTTTATTATCTAATTTCTATAGAAAATTCTTCACATAGATTCTATTTTTTTTAGTTTAGTTTCTCTATATCCCCAAATTGGCAGACGACGCATTGCATAATTCAGGTTCACAATGGGTATGTATCACCATATTCACCATTTGGGAAATTCGATCTGAGTCTATGTCTCCCAATAGCAGATGAGGCCATGCAGAATGAGGTCCCCAGAGGATGAATTTGGTGATGCTAGCCCACTGTGCGAGTTAGCGTCACTAAACTCACCCTCTGGGGACCTCATTCTGCAAATGACAGGCACACTAAACTCAGGCTTGTAATGAGTAATGTCACAGGCAACAGTTGTCATGACAGTGCGGCTGAATTGGTTCACATGTTTCTGTTGATTAGGGTACATTCCCAGTATCTTGAAATGTTGAATTGAGTACCCAGGATCTCTGTTACGTTGATTACCCATGCAGGATCTCCAAAATCTCGTCTAATGAATTCATAGTCGTCTACTTTGATTCAATAACAAATCAGTATTTCTAATCCAACGATGATGCTCATTTTGATTTTTATGAGAAAAAAAATTATATAAAACTTTTTGAAAATGTTAAGTTTCCATATTCGCCCCCATCTTGTTAATGGTCTCTATCGTAGAGGCCATGTGTCAAATTGGAGACATTTTGAAATCCTGGGTACTCTTCAATTTATCGGAGATCCTGGGTACTTAGATCAATGATTTGTAGATCCTGGGTACCTAATCAACGGAAACATGTGAATTTTACCAATGCAGGCTCATTGTGTTTCGATCTGAATTTCCTACAGAATATTCTGGAGAAGCTCACCATTTGGCAGCTATGTGTAAGTTCAAGGGGCCTTAGGCTAAATATTTGAAACTGTGTATTATTGAAAATAGATGGATAGAAAATTCTACAACTAACATTATAGTCCCTTCCATCTGTTTTCTCAACTGAAAGATACATCAGAATCAAGATGAAAAGCACAATATGTTTCATAAAAATTAGCGCGAAATACTGAATACATATTTATAGACTTAACCCTTTGAGTGCCAGGTCCGATTTTTGTATCAACCCATATACCCTGTGCCAATGCATTCTCTTATATATGCGAGTCGACCATAGGTCAGTCGACCATTTTAATAATTTATTCTTATATTCTTTAACAGACTTATTTTGTAGGTTTAGGGCCGATGAGATCGGCCCCTGGCACTCAAAGGGTTAATTGTTTCACAGATTCAAAACAATTTTTTCTTTGATTTAAAACAGGAGGATGAGGTTACAGAGAGGTTACACACCATTGACACGAGTATTATCATGCAGCTGTTTGCTCCTATCGTTCTCTCTCAGTGGTCACTCATAGAACAGCTGAAGAATCCCTGTTCATACATAAAATGTTTGAATGGGTACACACTCGCCTTCAAACAGGTTAGTATCTCAAGGGTTCTGACTCAAGTCTGAGTTTAGTGGGCATAAAATTTTCAGAATGAGAACCCCAGAGTGTGAATTTAGTGACGCTATCCCACATAGCGAGCTAGCATCACCAAATTCATCCTCTGGGGACCTCATTCTGCCTGGCCCCATCTTCTATGGGAGACATAGACTCTGATTGAAGTTCCCAATGAAACCACTAACAACTGGAAGGCAATTGACAAATTTTCCAAGATACGCGAATCAAGTTACCGAGATCTTTCCAATGAATGGCAGCAAGCCATATTTCCGACTGAATCCTGAAAAATTTCCCACAATTCTGCTGTGGTTTAGGGGTCGATTATTTAAAACATTACGTCACATGTATTTCAACCATCACTATCTCTGATTTATATGAAACTACAACAAGATACAGATTTGTTTAGAGCATTTTGAATAAAGAAATGTGAATATTCTTTTTTGGTAGACCATTATATTTAAATAATTGTTCTGAGGAGTGTTAGTTTCCCACTACATAGGTTATACCTACATGTTTGTTTTACTCCAGCAAGACGAGCTGTTGTTCATGGCAATCTGTGGTGATAAGGATTTCGAGACCGAAGATTATCTGCAGAAGAAGCTCTCTATTCTCATCCATGTCCTCGGATTCGTGTTCGGTCTCATACCAGAAGAGTGAGTATTGCAATAATATTATTTATAGCACACCCAATGGCTTGTTTGCGCGAAATAAACCAAAATAAAGAAGATTTCAAATCATTCAATAAAAAAAATGAGTATTGTTCTTGAACAATACAAACTGATCATGTCAACAACCTCGCTGGCAATGCCAACTTTAACAGAAAATTTCTCAGCTAAATTTTTAGGTATAGTTAAACACATGTTTGTTCAATTAAATAAAACACTATCGACCTAAACTTGAGTATACTACAAGCTACAATCTTCAGAGTGTGCAATAAACATAGAACAATATAGTTTGTGAACATGTTAACGTTATTGCACTCGTTTGTCGTGCCGCGAGGTAAAACTCAAACTTCTGGTTCTCATTTTATCATCGCGTCACAACAAACTCGTGCAATAACGTTAATCAGTTCCCACACTTATGTCGTTCTGTCTATGTATTCAGATCTGTCAATATAGTTGTGATCTGGGCCTGAACTATAAAACTTGTAACTCCCGAGAGCATGCAACAGCTATTTACCAGCTTGTGAGTCTATATCTCTGTGTGTTATAGTAGCCACGTCATTTATAAATTGTACACTTGTATGCTTACTCGTTCAACTGTACACATAGCTTACTCTTGAGTGCCTAATAAACATACATGTACGATTATTAAAATCGAGGTAAAATTCCCACCTGTACGATCGTTATTTGGTCCTGTACGTTTATTAAATTAACCAAAAGAAATAATTCACCAATCTTAAATTGTGTTATTCATAGATAAATGAACTCTGATTGTTGACAGTGATCAGCACACTGTAGATTCACAGACCTGGCTATCCATCAAAACTATTTCTGTCACATGGCATCAGTAAACCAGTCAGATGGTGTGTTTTGTTGGGATGTATGGTACTAATATTTCCAGTCTGTACGTTTATTCCGCCCTGTACTATTATTCAGTTACGCGACATTTTCCAACCTGTACTATTATTCCACCCTGTACTTTTATTAGGCACTCAAGAGTAGTAGTGTTATATTGTACCGTGTTAGAATTGGACTCGGTAGTGAACCGCAAATCACTGGATTATATTGAGGTGTTTGTCACATTGATGTCTCACACTGAGCATGGCTTTTTATTTATCCGATCCACAAGTGTGATTATGCATATATAGAGTATACAGAAACAAATTTTAGATATTGTCGCAGTCAACAGTTGGCGATGTTGTCAGATGACCAAAAGCGTGGTTGTCTTCAACCGATGAGTACACTTTAATAACCGGTAGAATAGATATAAATGAAATCATGCAGCCTCGAAGTGAATAACTTATACACAAGTCTAGTCAAAAGATTTACGAACAAAATCTTTGATAAATATGAGGATATTCAACCACTCTATGCTTTTATCACTTTGTATAGTTAACACAGGCACATTTATTCTAGGATTCTATATCAGTCATCCACTGGACACTATGTAATTTCATTGACAGTTATAAATATATTTCACATAATCATCATTCCATCATGTTATCTTCTCTAGAATTGGGACTTCCCGCTTCTCAGAGAAAATGGAAAAATGGGAATTGGTCAGAAGTTTGATGGAAATATGGACTAAACTCTTCAACACAGAACATGCTTACCTGGTTGAGGTATTTATTGCCTGAAAATAGTATGTCTGTCATTTGCAGAATGAGGTCACCAGAGGGTGAATTTAGTGACGTTATCCAAAAAAGTGGGCTAGCATCACCAAATTCACCCTCTGGGAACCTCAATCTGCTCTCATGATGAGGCATCTCGCACTAGCGCAGATATAAGGCTTACTAGTAATCAAGTCTGTGATTGTATACCTATAGTAGAATGTCGGTTAATTTAATTTTATGTCGACTACTCATATATTTGGGGCATATCCAATTTGTTATGAAAATTAAAACTTCTAAGATACGTTGCTCATCTGACAAATTTCGTTGTGTTATCCAAAACTGTCGGCTTCTTACAGAGAGGGTCCGAGAATTTCTCCAGTAGACCATTAGCAATTCATTTTATTATAGGCCTACTTGCCCTTATCAATTAGAAAAAAATCATGATTTGATGATGTTTATGTAAATAGAAGAATGTTGGTGAGATGGTTATTGATGATGTTCATGAGATGTAGCATATCGGCCAATTTTGGTTGGCCTCTTGACTTCTGATTACAACAACATTAACATTCTACTGTGCGACATTTCTGCTCCTCAACGAGTTTTCACTTGGTTGGTAATAATTGTTAAAATTTGGTGATGTTGCAAAATAAGATATAGTCTATCTACGAAACAAATCTTTGTTTCATTATTAAATATATGAATTTATCTGGTATGGTGTACCATAGGCTGGTCCAAGACACTGGTGGATTGCAGGGATATGAAATTTGGGTGTGATAATATTGAGGAATCTGTATGTATATGAATTTGGTATGTTTATTTTTCTGTTTATGTCTCGTGAACCTAACAGTCCAGTCTGACTATTTATGATAATTATGGATAATGTGTGTTATATACACAATGTGTTTGTATCGACTCGGCTAGTTTTCATGGCCACATAGCGACTCGGCGACCAAGGTCGCCTCGTCGCTATATGGCCACGAAAACTAGCCGAGTTACGATACATGAATCGATACAAACACATTGTGTATATAACACATTTATCCATCGTTGGTGTGATAGAATCCACCGCACAAATTACATTTTAGGAGTTTCTTAAATGCTAACATTGTTGGATTTGTGTCCGACGATTATTTTTCTTGAGTAAATTCTCCCAACCTGCAAAGGCATCTGTGACACGCGATTAGCTCGCTTTGCTAAATTCTCCCAACCTGCAAGTTCACGCGAATATGCCTAACGGAAATTGAATTCAATGGACAAAATCTCTTACACCTGCAAGTTTCATATAATTTATAATAAATACTGAACAAATACATATTAGTTACTTTGTGATCTGTTATACCATAATACTGCATGATGGCAGGCAATGAAATACTGTTAAAAACTAGGAACTATTTGTTTATACGTTGGAATGTCGTTTTGATTTTACACGCGATTGATGTGACGTCAGTTTATTCAATGACGTCATGAGCGCCTTGTATCGCAACTGCAGTAACGATACAGATGTTTTTATCGCCAATTCGTTATTGCCAATTTTATCAGGGAATTTCATAGGAAATGGTAGATAATGTGTATGGCCACCAAAATTATGGCTTTGTATGACCCACATGTGTGAGTAAAGTGGGATGTACGATTTCACACGAGTCCACGAGAAGAGGTGCCTGTGACTTGACCGCCGGAAGCTGACATAAGCTAATGACAGGCTGTAAAGGCAATTTTGGAATCAGTCGAAAATTTGATATAAAATGAGCAATAAAGCACCTTCCTTCCCTATATTGGGTATTGAGTTTTACCGTATATATTTCACCTGAATTAAAGATCCACACCATTTATATAAGTTATAACTTTTTCTAATTTATTAGTCCATCCATAACAGTGCTCAGCATTAAAGTTAGTTTCGTGCAAATATGAGCGATGTACTAATGCACGATATATAAAGCATGTAACGATTGTCGGTTTTCATGCGAGTTAAAAATAAACACTCTTAATGTTGAGTTCATTAGTTATGTGTTAACTGTGGTCTGAATTATGAAAACTGTTGGCCTGATTTATTTATTTTAGGCAATAGAGAAGTTGAACTTGAACCAGGTCATCAATGAGCGAACGATTGATTCGCTTGAGGACATTGTTCGAAAGTTTGTTATTGGCGCAGATCGTCAGCCATCACATGCAATGATCACAGTCAACAGTAAAGTCTTGGCCGTCTACTCTAAGTAAGTCTAATAGCTAGACTAATAAAAATTGACTAATAAAAATAAAGTTCTGGTATGTGCTCTATATCCATATTTATATTGACATAACCATCCATATTGAAATATACAAATGAGAAAGTTGAAAGTTCCATTAAAGTAATTAATTAAATTGCCAGAGTAATTGTAATGAATTACAATGCGTTTTGAAAGTAATTGTAATTGTATTTGTAATTGGCAATTTTGAAAGTAATTGCAATTAATTACTTTGCGTTTTGGGAGTAACTGTAATTGTATTTGTAATTGACCTTTTTGAAAGTAATTCACAAACATACATTCTTGTATTCCAAATAAATGTGCGGTCCCAAATAAATGTGAAAGATGGAAATCCCAGTTATGTTTAATAATTTAACAGACCTAAATAAATGTGTCCTAATAAATGCTGGCTTCCATTATTATACTATATCTTATATGAGTTGTCAATAACAATGGCCTACTGGAAGTTCAAATCATCATCATTGCCAGGTTTATTCTACCCTCGTACACTTCTTACCCATCAAATTTCTGGCAGAGGGCACAAATAAAATAAATGGGCAGACCCAAATAAGCAATATGCATGGTATAAATTTCTGACAAATTAATAAGCGATCATTCATGCCTATTTGGAACACAAGAGTATCCATTTGGAGCTAAGTTTACATAACAGATAGAGCAATTCCCTGAATAATCGACTCCTTAACCACAGAGAATTATGGGTAACTTTTCAGGATTTAGTCGGAAATATGGCTTGTTGTGGTTAAGGAGTCGATTATTACAACATTACTGTATCCTCTATTTATAGTAACAAAACACAGGACTTACAAGCTGCTGATATTTTACTCATCAACCTGCTTGTGCATCATTTCTTCCCGGTGGAAAATAAGCTGGAGGATCTATTTTCACAGTCTTTTCGTCAATCGGAAACAATCAGTTTGAACAATCAGAGAAGATCGTCTCGTATAGAATATTACAGACCAAAGAAAGAAAAAACGATTATGGAGGTGTCCGACTCAGAAGATCAGGTAAAGAAGAATAACAATTTTTGCAATAATGGTGTTCTATGTTCCTGCCTGAAATATTTGATTGAAAATCTCTGTCTTTTAGTTTTAATCCTTTCATGACAGGAGCTGCACTGGTGCAGCATTGAAGATTCTATGCCAGTACATTCGCTTATATTTAGGAGTCTCCCATAGGGAGCCTCACATATATAAGAGAATGCTCTGGCTTACAAGGTCAGTGTAATTATTGTTAGGCCAATGCCTTTTCTTATATATATGCGAGGCTCCCTATGGGAGACTCGCATATATAAGAGAATGCACTGTAACATGGTTTTTGCAAAATTTCAGAAAGCTTCAGTCATGGAAGTGTTAAGTTGAATATGTATGACACCAAATGTTTCTCATGAATTTTTTGGGGATAAAATACAAGTATGTGATCAAAAGCGATTTATAAAAACATTTGTTGTAATATTGTTCAGTGAGAAAGACAGCATCTTTATACTTATATATATAGATTCTATTATGGTGAGTTTCATAGTTTTCTGTCAATACTAGTGATATATACTGGGCATCATAGGTTTAGAGAACTGTGTGCCGAGGTAAACCTATTATAGATACAGAAGGTATTCACAGTCGGCAAAGAAATTTGTTCTTATTTTCATTATTGATAACCCTCCAGTGACGAAGTCTGTATGTGGAAGCCATTGTTTACACACATTGCTGTAACAGAGAAGCCAGTGATGTATTTTCAGTAACAAAAAATAACTCTAAAGTACAAATAACGTATATCACAATCAGTTGCGCAGCATGCACTGCATATTTCCCAATTACATTTATTGAAACAGTAGTGGTGGCAAATAAAACATCTTATTATCCATCCCTTAACTAAGACTATTTCTGATTGGACAAAAGCTGCCACGTGATAATCCGGGGAAAAAGTCATATTGGACTCCCGAATGTCATATTGGACTCCCAAGTGTGCAATATGACTTTTTTATCAGGACTCTATGACGTCACTAATTAACTATTGCGAAATGAATCGTGAAATTGTGGTGTGCGCGCAACACTGGTGGATTTAGCAGACGTTTAACTTCCGCATTGAGTTTTTTTTTTCATTTCCGTCTTTACTCTTCCAAATCATGCTTTCTGCTAATCAAATACAGGCTTTTATAGAGAATTAAGTGCCGACAAATGCCAAAAATAACCACAAAAGTTTTATTCCCAAAATTTGGATAAACATACAGATGGATAATAAAAATGTCATTCAACAATGTTGTGTACAGTATGAGTTTTTCTTTTAGTCATCCAGGTTGTGGTGAAAAGTCATATTAGACTCGACAATGCGTGTCTTACCACAACCTGGACTCGTACAAGAATAACACATACTGTACACAACATTGTATAATAACTTTATATTCTATTAATTTATTGGCATCAAAACACAAGAGGACATTAGTTGTAGCTCTTTGCATAGATATTCTCACCAATATTGTAATGAGTAAAATTTGGACACCTCAAGAAATAGGTATGATTTGAGGTGATATACTGATACGATACAGGGTATCATTCAGGGTATCATACAGGGTATCATTCAGGGTATCATACAGGGTATCATTCAGGGAAGTTTTTATTTGTTAGTTGAGCGGCAAAATTCCAATAACTTGACATTGACATTGTGAACGCCTTGCAAGCCTTGAAATAGTGTGCCTGTCATTTGCAGAATGAGGTCCCCAGAGGTTGAAATTAGCGATGCTACCCTGCATAGTGGGCTAGCATCACCAAATTCACCCTCTGGGGACCTCATTCTGCTTACACCTCAGCAGAATGAGATTCCCAGAGGGTGAATTTGGTGATGCTAGCCCGCTATGCGGGGGTAGCATCACTAAATTCACCCTCTGGGAACCTCATTCTGCAAATGACAGACACACTATTTCAAGGCTTGACGCCTTGTGGGGGCTTTAAATTTCACTTTTTCTACATTCCTTCATTATTACAGTATCATAGTGCAAGAACAACTCCCTCCAATAATGATGACTTGGCAGCAAGAAGCACAACTCCAGAACAGAAGAGTCACAGCTCATCAGGTTAATGTTATAGCTACTGTGAGCTGTTTTTTTTAAAATGTTTTTTTAATGGTGAAAAGTTAACTTGGAATGATTTATTCTTCATGTGTAGAGTTGTTCTAATAATATTAGCACATACAGGCATTGACACACCACCAGGGGCGCCGGAAGCATCCAAGGGCAGGGGGGGGCAGAGCCTACAAAAAGGGCACTTTTCCGCAAAAAAGGGCATTTTCTCCACAAACTCGGGAAAATAACCATAAATTCATTGTGGCAAAAATCCCTATTTTAATGGTATTTGTCGGTTTTTATGGCCGTTTGTGATAAAATTGACAAAAAATTAATATTCCTTGTGAAATTGGTGGTATTTGGACCAAAAAAGTCACATTTTGCTATAAAAACACGAGATTAAACACACAAAAAGCATTTTCTGTCTCCAGAAAAAGGGCAAGTCCTGCCCCCGCTCGCCCCCCTTGGTCAAGGGCAGGGGGGTCAGCTGCCCCCTCTTCCGGCGCCCCTGCACACCACATGGATTCTAATTTATTGAAAAATAGAAACGGTTTTATATAATTTTGCTTTCGTGCTCCTTCATTCTGGAATATATGTATTCCTAACATGAATTCAACATCAAAGATGTTACCATACCGGTACATGATTTATTGCTTTACATTAGAATAATGGTGGTGAGATTGGTTGCCCACATGTTCATATAATGGTCTATTCAGATTAACCTATCATCAGGGGATCATGTATCTCATTAACATCAATAAACTCAAGAGTCTAGCTATTTTTTGCTCAGTTTTGTTTTAAATTAGTACAGCATGAATTTAAATATGAGTACCGGTAAGGTAAGCAGGTGATTATTAGTACTGAACATCGCTGATAATAGTTTTCCTTATTATTTTGTTTAACCCTTTCAGTGCCAGGTCCGATTTTTGTATCAACCCATATACCCTGTGCCAATGCATTCTCTTATTTATGCGAGTCGACCATAGGTCGCCTCGCATATATAAGAGAATGCATTGGCCTAACAACTTTTCATCATTTGTTATTATTTTTTACAATTTTTTACAATTTTAATAATTGTTTCTTATATTCTACTCTCTTTCAGTGCCAGACTTATTTTGTAGGTTTAGTGCCAGGGAATCTTACGTTTTTCATGGGCATCAAAATTATTACTATAAATACTTGGTGATAGTTTTGAGTTATAACATGCTCCTAAGGTTTTATCCAGTTTTATTTTAATTCGCTATAGCATGCTTTAGCATACTCAAAACAAATTCAACCCAAAACAAAACAAAAAAGACATTTTTTTATATTTTTTTAGGGCCGATTTTACAGACCGTAAATTAGGGCCGATGAGATCGGCCCTGCACTGAAAGGGTTAAAGTGACTTCTAGGATCCAGCTGTATTCTATTTCATTATTTGACATTGTTATCACCTGTACATGCATGTATGTGATATGTTTTATATACTATACACACATGTCACTATAATAAACTATTCCTTCGATATAATAAATCACATACATATATTAATTAATTATCCCAGTAGGCAGTTCTGGCTTCCCATCTATATCTCAGCATAACGATGGCTTCTTCACACCACAGCCTGATTTTCCAATCCATCATATGATTCAAGAAATTGAGGTGATTATGTTAGGCTTGCTACAGTAATGCTCTAAATAATCGACTCCTTAACCACAGCAGAATTATGGGTAATTTTTCAGGATTTATTCAGAAATATGGCTTGTTGCCATTCATGGGGATGAATGGCAACAAGCCATATTTCCAACTAAATCCTGAAAAATTACCCATAATTCTGCTGTGGTTAAGGAGTCGATTATTTAGAGCATTTACTGTAGTCTGGGCGTAAACCTTAAAATAGTCAAGAATTTCATAGAAAGAAATATTTTTTACCCGAGTCTAGACCTCATGGGTTTAGATGTTATTGCATACATGTGGATATTATTAAAGTGGTGTGAAATACAAATTTCACAATTGCATTCAGATAATATTAGCAAATAATTTTGCTAAAAGTAGGTATTTTCATTAGTGTTATTTTATGCAACAAAAGCTAAAAACAAAACTAAATATTGACATTTTTGCATCGTTCAGCTGTAATAGAATCATTAAGTAGATGACCTCTGTCTTATTCATGACACATAATATAATCGGTTGATATATTCCTAAATTGAAGTAACAACAAACAGTGATAATATTTCAAGAATCAGTCCTAGATTTCACAGAAATAAAAATCTTTCTTGTCAAAATTTTCGCCGATTAAAAATAGTTGTCCTCCCTCCTAATTTGATCTGGCCATAATCTTTCAGAGTGAAAGCCATTTGGAGTCTGTAAATTCAGAGTCTGCCATGCATTCAGCAGAAACTAGTGCAAGCGGGGATACAAATAAATCAAAAGGTGTGCGAAGATCCGTGGAAGCAGATGGCACATTGAGCTGCTATGAGAAGCAGACTGTGTTTCTACGCACTTTCAGCTGTCCTTTCGCACCACATGACCTCTTCTTGGTTGATCTGTTTCCGGGAACTGTGTTGTCAGTGATAGTAGAGGTATGTTGATCGGTTTAAATTACTGCTGTTATACAGTAATGCTCTAAATAATCGACCCATAAATTACCCATAATACTGCTGTGGTTAAGGAGCCAATTATTTATGGCATTACTGTACCTTGGCAAGCCTTGAAATAGTGTGTCTGACATTTACAGAATGAGGTCCCCAGAGGGATAATTTAGTGATGCTAGCAACATCAAATTCACCTTATGTGTACCTCATTCTGCTTGGGCCTTATCTTCTGGGAAGTATATATAGTCTCAAATAAACATTTTTTTAGTTACTTTTTCCCTCCTTTTTAGTTTCTATATCCCCTAATTTGCAATAAGACGTAATGCATATTAATCGAGGTGACTAATGGGTGAACATCACCGACTTCAACTGGGGAACTTCAATATGATCCTAGGTCTCCCATAGCAGTTGAGGCCTAAGCAGAATGAGGTTCTCAGAGGGTGAATTTGGTGATGTAGCCCACTGTACGGGATAGCGTCACTAAATTACCCTCTGGAGACCTCATTCTGCAAATGTCAGACATACTATTTGCAGGCTTGTACCTTCGACTATGGAAAAGATTTATTTCCATAGGTCCTTCTATTTTGAGTGTCATGTCAGTGTAATTTAAGCCTTTCATGACGGAGCTACACTGAATTGTGCCAGTGCATGGAGCTTCACTGGCCTGTGCCAGTGCATTCTATTATATATGTGAGTCTCCATAGGGAGCATATATGAGAGAATGTACTGGCTTACATGGCCACGGTAAATATTGTTAGGCCAATTAATCTGACGGAGCTGCACTGGTGCAGCATTACAGATCCTGTGCCTGTGCTTTCTCTTATATATATGCGAGCCTCCCACAGGGAGCCTTGCATATATAAGAGAATTCAATGGCTTACAAGGGCAAGGTAAATATTGTTAGGCCAATGTATTTTCTTATATATGTGAGGTTCCCAAAATGGGAGACTCGTATATATTAGAGAATGCATTGGCACAGGGTTTTTCGCACAATTTCAGGAAGCTCCAGTTTTGGAAAGGTTAAGGATATTGTTACGGACATACTAACATTACAGCATATATGTTTTGGAAGAATGTTTGTATTCTTAACCCTTTACCCAACAGAACGGCCCTGTGCCAATGCATTCTCTTATATATGCGAGTCGACCATAGGTCGCCTCGCATATATAAGAGAATGCATTGGCTTAACACATTAAAAATTATTAAATTGTTAAAGAATGTAAGAAAAAAATGGTAAAAAGTGTTAAAAAAAGATTTTTTTAAGGCCAATGCATTCTCTTATATATGCGAGGCGACCTATGGTCGACTCGCATATATAAGATAATGCATTGGCACAGGGCATAACTGTAACTATCACAATGTGGTCAAGGAACCGGTTCCAATGATATCCATATTTGTATGGTTCTATTGAGACAGACCGAAGATATTTTAGGCTGTTGAAGCTTTATTTGGCCGGTTTGTTGGGTAAAGGGTTAATGCTCCTTTATTCACATTGGAAAGGATAGGATAATTTATTTACAATACACAATATTATACAATGTGCAGTAACACATAACAAGGTAATTCTGTATATTGTTTGGGGTAACTAGCCCTATCGGGCTTTCTTCCTGCTACCCCCTAAAACAAGTATCTCTATGAATAATTGATTACATGGCTTGTATTGCATATCCATGCACACGTACATACTATAATCATATATAAAACTATCTACATATCCATGCACACGTACATACTATAATCATATATATTTACATACTAAGTGTTGTCATCACTAAATCCAGCATTCTGATTGGTCGACGCCCACGTGGCTAGTTGCAATTATTTCTCGGTGAATGCGCAATGGCTTATACTGCAAGCTCATAACACCATCGATACGTCATTTGGGTTTGGAAAGACGAACGCGTAATGTTTTCGGCACATTTGGATTCGCGCAGGATTGACTTAATAAATCATCGGGTTTCAATTGTTCCTGTTAACCTTTGCCAAGGGTGCTATGGGTTATTTTGGGCTGGTTTTGTCACGATACACTTTTCGATTTAAATACATTTACAATAGTGGCTTTTTCGCTAAATGTATATAAATATAAGGATTAACTGTCATGTGGACTGTTTTTATGGAGATGTAACCGTGAGGTAAGTGGTCATAACTTGTATGTAAAACCCTTCGGGTTTTACACAAGTTATGACCACTTACCTCCACGCATACATACATACTATAATCATATATAAAATTATCTACATATCCACGCACACATACATACTATAATCATATATAAAACTATCTAGAACCTAGTATTTAGGGCATATCACAAACAGGTATTGGTGTGGTGGTGAGCCAATCCAGTCGAGTTATATGAACGAAAATGTATTATCTCACCATAGGAACGTTTTGTACTGTTCAGATTTTCTAAAACATATGAACAGTTTCTAATCCAGTTCAGTTCCATGGGTATATTAAGAACATAATAATCACTATATACATAATACGTCACTGAACCCAGAAGTCAAACTCAAATCAAGAGTTCTTCTGTCTCCAATTTATTATTATTTTTTAACAACGGATTCAGAGGAGAGATACTGCCATCCTGTGGGCCCTGTAACCCCTCCTTTAAGTGAACAGTTTTGTCAGCAATGTTTTATTTATGTTGTCCTGTCTGATGGCAAGTTGAGAGTCTATTACTTACATTAATGCCCTAAGTAATTGACTCCTTAGCCACAGCAGAGAGAGCTTTCCGATGAATGGCAACAAGCCATATTTTTGACTAAATCCTGAAAAATTACCCATAATTCTTACAGTAATGCCCTAAATAATCGACTCCTTAACCCTTTCAGTGCCAAGTCCGATTTTTGTATCAACCCATATTTCCTTGATAATTTTTCAAATTTATTGATTATAATAAGAGCTCTTTCCATCAATGTATCACATTATTATAATCAATAAATTTGAAAAATGATCAAGGAAATATGGGTTGATACAAAAATCGGCACTGAAAGGGTTAACCACAGTAGAATTTTGGGTAATTTTTCAGGATTTAGTCGGAAATATGGCTTGTTGCCATTCATCGGAAAGCTCTTGATGAATGGCAACAAGCCATATTTTCAACTAAATTATGGAAAATTACTGATAATTCTGCTGTGGTTAAGAAGTTGATTGTATAGGGCATTACTGTACCTTTCCATTTCACCAGAAACCATTCTGTGAGCTCTCGCCTCACTTATGCCAGATCATGCTCCTCCTACAAGATTTACTCAGCGGGAAGAAGGAGAAAATCACCAAGCAACAAGTGCAATACATATATGATGCTTTCAGCACCCTCATGTCAAAAGTCCTCTCACCACTAAAGAGAACAAAGGTAAATAAAACAGGCATGTGGTTGTAAGGCATTTTATTTTTTATTACTTGGTTTACAGATTGTTTTGGCAAAAAAGTCTGGGAGGTGGGGTGGGGGGGGGGGGGGACAAAAATATTAGCTGTATAATTTTTTTTTAAATTTAAATTGTGAAAAAATAGGGTCGGGATAAATAAAATACTTGCTGTATAATAATCTCCTCATCTAAAACAAGCCACCATATCACCTATAGTTATGCCTTGGCCTTGTCCACTTGCATAGGCAAATATATATTTTTAATTTGAATGTGTCTTTAAAGCAAGATACTGATAGATGAAAAAATATTGCTAATATCAAAGTCTGTCATGTTGTCATTGACATTCATTAACATAATGATCTCCAGGAGGCTTCGCTGTTCAATCGATGTTGTATATTTTATGCAAACGTGTACTTTTTTCAATTTTTTTTTATATGTCTGGATTAATATTCCCATTGGCGGAAATAAAATAAAATGAAAACTAAAAAATTTTTTGACAAAACAGCTTTTTTTGGGTAGGGAAATGCATAAACCAAGTAATAAAAATAAAATGGCTAAGGCCCTCAAGGAAATCGCTATGTGAATATATTTTATTGAAATGTTGCCGATTAACCCTTTACCCAACAGAACGGCCCTGTGCCAATGCATTCTCTTATATATGCGAGTCGACCATAGGTCACCTCGCATATATAAGAGAATGCATTGGCTTAACACATATTAAAAATGATAAAATTGTCAAAGAATGTAGAAAAATATTATAATTTTTTTTTTTAAATGTAAGAACAAATAATAAAATTGTTACAGAATGTAAGAAAAAATGGTAAAAAGTGTTAAAAAAAGATTTTTTTTAGGCCAATGCATTCTCTTATATATGCGAGGCGACCTATGGTCGACTCGCATATATAAGAGAATGCATTGGCACAGGGCATAACTGTAACCATCACAATGTGGTCAATGAACCGGTTCCAATGACAAAGGATTAATTTATACAGCATATTCTGATCTTACATCAGGAAATTCCAGCTGATTTAAAAACAGCGTGTATTATGTATTTGGTCTGTTCGTCTGGAAGGTAGTTCGTCTGTTTGTTCATAGTTGGTTTCCGGATGAGAACTTTTGTTTTACTGACCAAAATGGAATGAAATTTGGAATGTAGGTTCACTACTATACAGTACAGGTCATGTTTGCTGAAAAACTTGGCCACCAGCAGCCATCTATGATTTCAAATTTGAATTCTTCAGCACACACTGCAGCCCACATTTATTGGAGAATTGTTTTTGAATTTTACCGGCATGTTTTGGGTCACTTCTAGATGAGAGCTATCAAATTTGAATGATTTTGGATGAAAAACAATGGCCGCCAGCAGCCATCTTGCAATGTACTCTTGCATGACTAAAACCTTTGGCACACCATACAGACCACATACCTCATCTAATCCTAACCAAACTTCTTCTGGGTGATCACTAGGTGGGAGCCATGGCCATTTTGGATTTTACTCTTTGCATAACTAAATCCTTCAGCACACTCCACGTTCCTCATCCAGTCATCACTAGACCACTAGATGGGGCTGTCAAATGTTTCCAAATTTCGTTAAAAAACATGGCCGATACAGACCATCTTGGATTTCACATTTGAATCCATCGGCAAACCCTGCAGCCGACTTTTATCGGAGAAATCTTTTACAAATTTACAGGGATGTTCAGGATCACTTCTAGATGGGAGCTATCAAATTTGAACGATATTTGATAAAAAACATGGCCTCTGGCAGCCATCATGGATTTTATTCTTTGCATCACTAAATACATCCAGCATACCATACAGCCCTCATTTTTCATCCAATTGATCCTAAACTTCATATACTCTTCAGATTGACCTCTGGTATTACTTAAACATTTAAACTTTCCACATTCCCTATTGCTCTGTTGAATGTAATGTATGACAGTATCCCCTCTGCAAGTTGAGTTGCAGTGTCATTGACACTTTCATTAATAGATGAAACTTCAGTCGACACCAAGTGAATTCCGAACATGCCGATAACTAATTTTAGATTAATCGCGCATCAAAAAACTTGCAAGCTAAAAATTTGAGGATACATATAAACCTAATTAATTCAATTCCTAGCTGAAAATTCCCGATACTATTATCATTCAATGTAAATTTGTTTGTTGAATAATAAATTGTCCACCTAAAATTTTTAATAAACTACTTAATATTACTAAATACTTTCCACGAAACTTTACCAGAATGGTGCTAAAGTAAGGACCATTGGCATCACATATTAACTCATAAATAGGTGTCAGGATCAGTGGATAATCTATTATCTAACAAACTGCCAACAATTAAAGGTACTCAATCCGATCAGAGGGTCCCCATATCATCAAGATACAACAACAACAACAACATTTCTTCAAAATACGCTTCAGTTATCAGAATCGATTAATTGCCCAAAAATAATGCTAATCACAGTGAACTATAGTATAAAATTGCCCAAAACCTGTTATTTACCATGTTTTGTTCAACGAAATTTTGCCAGGTGTCAAATATCTGACACAAAAAAGCCACTGGATTTTAGAGTTATTGATCTTCATCCGCTATCTGGTCAGATAAGTTCTTCTCGTTGACAGTTTACTGGGCCACTAAAAATTAAAATAATAGATTACAAATATCGATATCTGATCACTCCTAGCTTTGATGGGTGGATTCCTCGACTCGAATCAAATATTTTTTACCCCCCGAAGCCAAGGAAATAGTAATTTGCGAGCGCTAATTCGGATTGAGTACCTTTACCTTTAAATCTCCTGTGAAATCTCAGTTAAAGTGATGTGAAACACTCGACTGAGGTGTTCCAAACGGAATAATACATACTCCGGCCAAAATAAGTTGTTTTCATATATTTGACATCCAAATAGTCAGAAAACATATTCATTGCTATATATACTCAGTAACAATTATTGCGCAATCATTGCTGTAATGTTTATGTCGAATAAAGCGCCCCGAATAAAAGTAGTAAATATTTACATTTGTGTGTAGTTCAAATGGTGTGTTCTCTGAAATGTTATAGTCACTGTGGTTGGAACTTTTGACTATCTAAGTTCATTGCTGCATTCTTCTAATGTGGATAGTGTTTGGATACTAACTGATTGGTTTTATTCAATGATATAGGTACATAATATGTCTTTAATTACTCAATGTCTGAAAAAACACTGTAATATCTAATCAGACACCTGCTATCACACTCTGGTTTAAAGCATTCACAGAACTAAAGATCACAAATGAGATCGGTATGAAAGGCAACTGTTTGAAAACATATATCTCTGATTTGCATGTGCATTCAGATTCCAGAGGTAAAATTGCAAGTGTTCGCTCATCACAGTCTAAAAATTATGTCCAGTGTTCGAAGTATAGAGGTTCCAGATCACAGAGATAATTATTAGTGACAATTCACTTAATTGGCATAATTCGAGACTGACAAATTCATTCGGTGTAGAGATGGATCTGGTTTATAGAGGGTCCGGTTTGAAAGGTTCTACTCTACATTAATCTCATTCATATTTCTTCTTACTTTATGGTATTGCATATACAGTAATGCCCTAAATAAATGACTCCTTAATTACAGAGAATTATGGGTAATTTTTTTTAGGATTTATTCGGAAATATGGCTTGTTGCCATTCATCGGAAAGCTCTCAGTGAGAGCTTTCTGATGAATGGCAACAAGCCATATTTCCGACTAAATCCTGAAAAATTACACATAATTCTGATGTGGTTTAGGAGTCGATTATTTAGGGCATTACTATATAACAGTATTTTCTATGAATAGGGCAAAATAGAGAGAATAGCTCTGGAGATAAAGAAATTCTGGGATAAAGAAGGTACGAGGAATGCTCTGTTGTCATATCTCAGAGAGGATCCAGAATTTGTTTCATCTAGGTACGTTTGTCTTGAATTGAGAAATAGGAGCTGAAACGCATTATATTGCTCAATAGTTTAGAATATCATCTAATAAAGTCTGAAATAATGTGTCTGACATTTGCAGAATGAGGTTCCCAGAAGGTTCACCCATGAACCTCTGTGAACCTCATTCTGCTGAGGCCTCAACTGCTATGGAGATCTAGGATCAAATTGAAATTCCCCAGTTGAAGTTAGTCACTTTGATTTTGCAAATCAGGGGTATAGAAACTGAACAGAAAGGAAAAAGTAACTAAAAACAATGTTCATTTGAGACTATAGATACTTCCCAGAAGATGAGACCTGAACAGAATGAGGTCTCCAGAGGTAAGGTTGGTGATTTTTCAATGCTTGCATCTTTTAAATCATGTTATTATTTATTTAGATTTTAACCATATCATATTTGGAGCTTCCTGGAATTCTGCGAAAACCCTGTGCCAATGCATTCTCTTATATATGTGAGTCGCCCATATGATGCATGGCATATATAAGAGAGTGCATTGGCCTAACAATATTTACCCTGACCTTGTAAGCCAGTGCATTCTCTTATATTTGCCAGGCTCCCTATGGGAAACTTGCATATATAAGAGAATGCACTGGCACAGGGTCTTTAGTGCTGCACCAGCACAGCTCCCATCAGGAAAGGATTAATTCCTGAAATAATTTTGAAATAGATTGACAACCACCAACACACTATTATTGACACTGTGGGAATCACGTGGTTTCGAGGTTGGTGAGTACCAAGCATTCAAAATGTGCAAACACACAAAAACATAATATATAAATGAACTGACACAAAACATTTTTACTGTTATGTGCATATGCTAGATTATTATGCCCCCGACTTGAAGTCGGCGGGTATATAGTCGGCGTCTCCGTCCGTCCGTACGTCCGTCCGTACAAACATTTTGCTTTATTGTTCAACAACCGCTGGGCAGATTTAGCTGACATTTGGTATGGTGATAGAGCAGCATGGGGGAACAGCTACATGCATAGCGCGGGTTTCGTTCACCCATTTTCACCAGAGTTATGGCCCTTTTTTGACTTAGAAAATTCAATTTTGTCCGTCCGTACAAACATTTTGCATTATTGTTCAGCAACCGCTGGGCAGATTTAGCTGATATTTGGTATGGTGATAGAGCAGCATGGGGGAACAGCTACATGCATAGCGCGGGTTTCGTCCACCCATTTTCAACAGAGTTATGGCCCTTTTTTTACTTAGAAAATTCAATTTTTCTCTTGTTTTTTGGGTTTCCAGATGATAGCGTGAGCTTTGGTGGTACGATTGCAAATCCCGTATTTTTTGGATCAGTTATATGAAAATACATGTCAAGTGCGAATTTGGGTATGATCTGATGATTTTTGCCAGAGTTATGGCCCTTTTTTCAACTTAGAAATCCGTCCGTACATCCGTCCATACAAACATTTTGCATTATTGTTCAGCAACCGCTTGGCAGATTTAGCTGTTATTTGTTATGGTGATATAGCAGCATGGGGAAACAGCTACATGCATAGCGCGGGTTTCGTCCACCCATTTTCACCAGAGTTATGGCCCTTTTTTTACTTAGAAAATTCAATTTTGTCCGTCCGTACAAACATTTTGCATTATTGTTAAGCAACCGCTGGGCAGATTTAGCTGATATTTGGTATGGTGATACCTTCCATGCTTATTCCGAATTGCTACGGTCGGGGGCAAATGCCACGCGACAGCGTACCTCTTGTTTTAAAAACAAGCTGATAACCTTATTTGTTTGGAAATGCACAGTAGTTTTCTATAACATTCTGACCAAAGTTGCCAGTCGGAGTTTCGTGGAATAACCAAGTACATATACAACTAGGAGAATCATTCGACTGACAGCTTTGGTCAGAATGTTAGAGCAAACAACTGTGAGTTTGGACACAAATGAGGTATCAGCTTGTTTGAAAAATAGTATGTAGCATATGCTCGTAGCTGCCAAAATACTATGTAATATATCATTATCATAGTTTATAACCTTTTTCCTCATTTCTGCAATTTTGAATGCGTGATACTCAACAACGTCAAACCATGTGATTCCCCACCTGTATTCTCTTTTATATGCGAGGCTCCCTATGAGACACTCGCATATAAAAGATAATACATTGGCACAGGGTTTTCGCAAAATTTCAGGAAGCTCCAGTTGTGTAAAGGTTAAGTTACTTAAATATATGATTGAAAAATATATACATCTGAAAATAGAAGAAAAACATAGTCCTACTTGCATAACTTAAGAAAATTGAGACCAAAACCTTCACCTCAGGTTTATAACTACTTTACTCCTATTTAAATTCGCACAGTACTATTTTTGGCTCAGTTTTGAATTCGCGCTCTTTAAATTTGCGCACCTATCAACATGAATTCAAAATTGACAAATATGCTTTTGTAAAAGTCTTGATCTGATGACAGTTTCAGTTCTTAGTTCTTTCTGAAGATACATGCACATATTAACCCTTTCAGTGCCAAGTCCGATTTTTGTATCAACCCATATTTCCTTGATCATTTTTCAAATTTATTGATTATAATAATGAGATACATTGATAGAAAGAGCTCTTGGGTTGATATCATTTTTCAAATTTATTGATTATAATAATGAGATACATTGATGGAAAGAGCTCAGATTTTCATCATGTGGACCATAACTGCATCATTATTTTATTACGATGATGGATATTTATATCCTCCAAATAATTATTCTGATAACGAATTAGTTATGGACTGGAAATCAATTAAATGAACTCGAAAACAAAAACCACAACCGCGAACACAACTGAACCCAGAAAAATTAACACTTGGCTGTGGACTGTGATGACATAACTAAATCAGACTATATATGGTCATGTGGTATCATTCCAGGGTGGTGAATAAGGGGGATGTGTTTTCAAGCACATGCATGCAATCTAGAATATGTGTATTTCTTACAAGCATTTCAACTTCGTTGACGTTACCATGATGTGTACGTCGCTTGGCATTGAGTAATGGTTTTGAATTTTTTATATTGGTTGACCGATTGTAATATACATGTATATAGGCCTACAAGTATAGCCGTATTTTTGTCTATTCAATGTCCATCTTTTCGTAATGTGTGTAACTCATCAACAAAACTCAATCTTGTTTCCCCTGTCGTTAATTAGCTTAAACTCGGGAGTCGTTATACTGGTAGACCGTATATAATATATATAGGCTTACATGTATTGGCATATTTTTGTCTATTCAATGCCCATCTTTTCGTAATGTGTGTAACTCATCAACATAATTCAATCTTGTTTCCCCTGTCGTTAATTAGCTTAAACTCGGGAGTTGATTAGTACTGCGCAAATTTAAATATGAGTAAGGTACACCATCGATCTCTGAGCACTGTTAGTCTCGGCACTGAGAATATTACGACTATTTTCTTCTTTCATTTCAGTCTTGAAAATATACTCAATAATTTGAATACAAGGTTGAAGAATTTATTCCTGAATCTGTATCTGTCACCTCATGCTACACCTCCGAATGTCTCAAGCTCCCTCGAGCGCATACAGAAGAAGGTGTGCAAGAAACTCGCTGACTTCAAGGAGTATCTCACGGTGAAAGCTCAGAGAAACATCACAATGACATCGTATCCTTCTCTATAATTTTGTAGGTTAACCAATACAGGTAGGTGGTTGTCTGACAATGTGACACATCTGTCCGGGTCAACGAAAATCACACCTAGCCCTCCGGAATGACAATAACAAGTCAGAATGGAGCACTGGCTGATGGACCATAAGGCCTTTCCATTTGTCAACATAAGTATAATGAAAGAAATGATGGCTTACAATATGACTCATATAATTTCCCCACATAATGAAGGTGGTATGTATGTATGGATATCAAAAGAAAGGGGATGATGTCTGCTAGGCATATTAAAGAAGAATCCAGGCTAAATATAATGATGACCAAGATCCCAATTTCTCGCAGACAAATTGTTCCTCATTCTAATGACATGAATTTTGAGGTGGAACCTGGATCCTGGAGCAGTTTGATGGAATTGTGAAATGTACCCCACAAAAACAAGATTTTATATTATGCCAAAAGTAGAATTTAGAAATTTTGAGTGCAGAGCTTTCCGATGAATGGCAACAAGCCATATTTCCGACTAAATCCCGAAAAATTACCCATAATTCTGCTGTGGTTAAGGAGTCGATTATTTAGGGAATTATTATAACTTAGCCATGGGTTATCATATCTGAATGAAATTTGGATTGCAGGTTCGCCATTGGGAGTGCTTTCAAATGAGTGCCCAAAATGGTGTTATTTGCATTTTCCTTTTTAGAGTTATCCTTCTTTGTTTATATGGAAATAATGTCTTTTTTTGTCCGTCAGACTGAGCCATGGATCTCAATGAAATTTGGATGTCCACCATTGCAAGAGCTTTCAATAAAGTGTCGGTGATGTTCACATATTCGTGCCTCCATCTGCTCATATAACTCGACCATGAGATATTGGGTCTCGACGAAATTTGGTATGCTGGTTTGGCATTAGGAGGGCTTTCAAAAGAGGGTTCATTGACATTGTTCACATTTTCAGTTCAAGAGTTATCCCTCTTTGCTTATCTGCAAATGTTGGATTTCCATCCGTCCTCTCATATATCTCAACCATAGGTTATCGGAACTTGACGAAATTTTTTATGCAGGTTTGGCAACAGGATGGCTTTCAAATGAGTGTTCATTGACATTATTCACATTTTCCATTCAAGAGTTATCTGTCTTTGTTTATCTGAAAATGTTGGATTTCTGTCCGTCCTCTCATATATCTCAACCATGGGTTATCGGATCTCGATGAAATTTGGTATGCATCAGGAGGGCTTTGATAAGAGTGTTTATTGACATTGTTTGCATTTCCGTTCAAGAGTTATCCCTCCTTGTGTATCTGAAAATGTTTGACTTCTGTCCGTCGGCTCATATATCTCAGCCATGTTTTATTGGATTCTCTTCAAATTTGGTATGGACGTATGGCATTAGGAGGGCTTTCAAAAGAGTGTTCAGTTACATTGTTCACATTTTCCGTTCAAGTGTTAGCCCTCTTAGTTTATCTGAAAATGTTGAATTTTTGTTGGTCCACTCATATCTTTTTTAATTTGGTTTCCGTCCTGCCATGTTTCAATTGGCACCATGCCGGTATCCCAGCACCCAAGGTGCAACTTTTGGTTATTACTTTGGTTAACTTCTGGTTATTTTATTTTTGAGTTGCGTCCAGTCCATGTTTCAAATCGCCATGGTTGGCATATTGCAAGCACCCGAGTTTCAACCTATTGTTTCCCTTAATTTGACTCAGATACATTGAAGATTTTCCTGGTCTGATCCACTTCATGTTTGTCGATAGACAGACCAATCAGATGATAGCACCGTCATTCAACATATCAACTGATTTTAATCACAAGCACAATGCCACAGAATTAATCAAAAACAAAGTGAGTACTATAATAAAGCAAAGAATACAATTTGTGTGATTCCACATGGTTCTTTTTGGAATGGCCCACATATCTTTCACTTGGGGAAGATTATCATAAAAGTATCAAAATTTAAAGCTAGCATATGCTATTAACCCTTCCATGACTGGAGCTTCTTGAAATTTTGCGAAAACCCTGTGCCAATGCATTCTCTTATATATGCAAGTCTCCCATAGGGAGCCTTGCATATAAAAAAGAATGCATCTGCCTAACAATATTTACCTTGACTATTTAAGCCAGTGCATTCTCTTATATATGCAAGGCTTCCTTTTGGGAGACTTGTATACATAAGATAATGCACTGGCACAGGATCTTTAATGCTACACCAGCACAGCTCCCATCATGAACGGGTTAAATAGTCAAGTAAATTCAGTATATGCTTTTATCCCAGTTCAGCTTATATTTCCTTGATGGCCATTACTGTCTTTATGTTGATTCTGATACACACTAACTCACTCAGGACTCAAAATATGGTGCATGGACATTTGCAGAATGAGGTCCCCAGAGGGTGAATTTAGTGACGCTACCCTGCATAGTGGACTAGCATAACTAAATTAACCCTCTGGGGACCTCATTCTGCTTAGGCCTCATGTTCTCTAGAAAGTATCGTTATCAACTTAACAAGTGTTTTAGTTTCTTTAGAAACATCTTCAGAAAGAATCTTTATTAAGTTGAGTTTCGCTATATCGCCAAATTGGCATACGACACAATGCACAATCAAAGTATCCAATGGGTGCACATCACAATATTCACCATTTAGGAACTTCGATCTGAGTCTATGTCTCCCATGCTTTAGGCCTCATTTTCTCTGAAAAGTATCTTTATGATAAAATTAATAAGTTATTTAGTTTCTCTAGAATCTTCTTTAGAAAGATCTTTTTCTTTTTAAAGTTAGTTTATCTATATCCCCAAATTGGCAGATGACAAATGCATAATCGAGGTGTCCATTGGGTGCACTTTATCACCTTAGGGAACTTAAATCTGACTCTAGGTCTCCCATAGCAGATGAGGCCATGTAGAATAAGGTCCCCAGATGATGAATTTGGTGATGTTAGCCCATTGTGCAAGGCAGTGTCACTAAATTCACCCTCTGGGAACCTCATTCTGCAAATGTCCAGCACCATATTTTGAGGCCTGAACTCAATAGTATTTCACAATTTGCTTAACCCTTTCAGTGCCAAGTCCGTTTTTTGTATCAACCCATATTTCCTTGATCATTTTTCAAATTTATTGATTATAATAATGTGATACATTGGCGGAAAGAGCTCTTAGAGCTCTTTCCATCAATGTATCACATTAGTATAATCAATAAATTTGAAAAATGATCAAGGAAATATGGGTTGATGCAAAAATCGGACTTGGCACTGAACGGGTTAAAGAAGATTTGAATTGCAGAGTTCAGAATTGTTAGAGCTGAAATTGAAAAATAGCCAATTACATTTTGCATAATTCTAGCGACGTTTGTATATATTTAGACATGGCTGATGTACCAGCAGATGCAGGCTCGGCTGACGGAGGGTTACACGACAGTTATGCTGCGCGATGGAGATTATCACTATTCTTACTTTGTATGGTTTGAGGATACAACTGTAAGTTCTTTCTACTAATGAATCTGAACTGTAAAAGTAGTGAGTCTAACATATTAAATAATTCTAAACAGTTGGCTCAGCAACGAATGAACTAATTTTAGAGTGGAATACAGCGATGACACATGCTAAGAGATTTATTGCAAATTATGATAAAAAATTATTATGCCTTTATAGACAAATAATAGCTCTCTGTAGTCTTTATATCGCTTTTTATAATATTATGTTGTTGTCGTAATTATAGCATGGAAGTGATAGGTGATCTTTAATTACGAGATGTCAAATGAGAAAAAAAAAATTCATATCATCAAAAACTATTCACAATTGGTTATTGAAACATGATTTTAATAGATACAGCCATATTTGAAATGAGTCGATGATCCTCCTGAGGTTGTGCAGAATTGTGCCAACTGAAAATCTCCATCACATGTTCCACTGTGGTTGATTGTGAAAATATGCTGGGCATCACACAATTGTGTTGTCAGAAAGGGAATCAATCTGTTGACTGGTTCCGGTACCTCCAAATTATAAGGAGGTATAACAGCATCTTTATTCAAAATCTCTATACGATATTTCAGGGTAATATGAAGATGATCCCTAAATCATACAAGTGGAACAGAGATATGGTGACACCTGGCATAATCTCTGGAAACTTCTACAGGTTTGAATACATTAGTTTAGCTCTTATTAGATTTAAACACGCAAACAGTGAGAGCTTTCCGATGAATGGCAAGAAGCCATATTTCGGACTAAATCCTGAAAAGTTACCCATAATTCTGCTGTGGTTAAGGAGTCGATCATTTATGGCATTACTGTACAATGTATCCATTAATGCACACAACGGACAGATTCTATTTTCAACACAATGCAAGATGCAACACATACCTTATATGGTAAATAAGTGGATGTGTCATGACATCTCTTGTTTTTAATTTATAAAAGATGGCGGTTGTCTGCGAATTGAAGAACTTTGACTTGTATTTATGTCAATAAATATTTAGTTTTTGGGATTTGACAGGTTTGGCATCATCATAGATTTGCAATATTGCATTTGTTTAAGATATAAATGTAGTGGGTGTGTCTTATTGAGGGATACGGCGCTGTGGTCATTTGGGGTACATTGTGTAAACCGCGGTTTACACTAAATGTGCCCCCCCCCCAATGACCACAGCACCGTATCCCCAAATAAGACACACACCCACTACATTCGTTTCTTATATTAATATAGCTTTTTGATGATTTATTCCCATATAAAAGCTGAGTGTATTCTTATTTATTTTCACAAAATGGTCGATAATCTTGAGACTAGCCAATGCAGCACATTAAGTCAGACCAATATAAGATTTCCAAACTCTTAGCTACGATAATGTGATCGATATAAATAACTGGTTTCAGATGCAATTTGGCTGAACTTTGAAAAGCATGCTCAATTATTCTGCTGACCGCTTTTAGTCAGATTAGGTCAACAATTTGTAACTTCCTGTTCATGTTACACTCGAGAGATCTCTGCATTATTGGGATGTAAACCAGGTGACCCAATTGGCAGTTTACCAATCACCAAATAGGATTTAGAGTATCGCATGCAGGCCATGTAAATATTCCAATATCAAACTTATATCATAGAGCTTCTGATAGCAGCTGATAACGCAATGCGCCCACAATGAATGGTTTACTGCTGACAATGGATTGTGTCATCAGAACGAACCAACACAACAGACCAACGCAGTCGTCTGAACGCTACTGGTTGTCAAGGATTTTATCTTTCATGCCTCTTTCTTGATATTCTTTGATATATGCACAGAACACAATGCTTATCTTAATCAAGAATCTTTTATCAATTGTGTTGTGGATGGCGCAAATACATATGTAACTATGTGCCATCCACAAGAGTTCAATAAATGATTTATTCTACACCATTGTGTCAGATAAGTTAAATCCATGACTGTCACCTTCATTGATACTACAGCTACCACTATTGTGATTTAATTCTGATGAATAACCTGTAATGATTGGGGCATCACCCAAAGCAGATCATTGATGTAATGTACGTCATCTATCTTGGCGATGTCAGCAAAAATAGGTCCGGCTTGTATTCCACTAGTGGTATACAATAATATGTATTCAATGGCTGGGATTAACCACAGCAGAATTATGGGTAACTTTTCAGGATTTAGTCGGAAATATGGCTTCTTGCCATTCAGTGGGAGCTTTCCGATGAATGGCAACAAGCCATATCTCCGACTAAATCCTGAAAAGTTACTCATAATTCTGCTGTGGTTAAGGAGTCGATTATTTAGGGCATTACTGTATCATCTTACAGTGAAAATACTTTTCACATTGCCACTGTCTTTCTGATTTTCTCTTATCTCTTTTATTTTAGGCAGATAATTCGACTGTGCTTCCCGAGTGAATCACCTTCTAGCATTCATTGTTATGAATTCTTCTGTATGCATGTGGGATTGGCTCCCATGCAATACATCGCATCCCAGTGCCGACAGTTAACGTTAAAACTGTGGGAGAGTTCGGGAGAGGCCTACACTCCAATCAGCTTGTTATAGAACTATATGCTACATACGGAAGGGAATGCTTTGGTGACTTGGAACATTCTAATCATCAAATGTTCGAAGATGTCAAATTCAGAAATGATGCCAATGGGAATAGAACTAAGCAGATTAACCACAATCATGTACTACAGTATTGCAATGGAGATGCAATGGAGATGCAAATGGTGATAAAAGCCTACACATCTATAGATTTCAGCTCACTGTGTGGAAAAATGAGTAAGCAATAGTTGGGTGGCGACGACAAACTGTCCATACTGCTACCACCGATACGCTTGATTGGCTTCAATTAAAATAAGATCTTGCAATGAAAGAAAATCCCAGTCACCCATTGCCTTTATTACACATTGATCCTAAAAGTACAGTGTTATTG
Source organism: Siphonodentalium dalli (assembly GCA_032622095.1). Classification (NCBI taxonomy): domain Eukaryota; kingdom Metazoa; phylum Mollusca; class Scaphopoda; order Gadilida; family Siphonodentaliidae; genus Siphonodentalium; species Siphonodentalium dalli. The sequence goes on from CP136062.1 coordinate 61,529,671, forward strand.
CTGTTCCATATTTACAAATCTATCTCATCGACATCAAATGACGTACATAGCGTTTGCCTCAGCCATGAAAGATGAACTATAAAATAAAAGTGTCATAACACATGACAAAAACAAGCCATGTATGTGCTTAAATAAACCTTGTAAGCCTGATTTTTAATGTTCTGATTCCAGAACTGGTGATGTGTAATAAATACAGAATTACACGTGCTACTAGGTTTGAGGATATGGCATCTCGGAAGGATAGAACTTGAGCCTGTGCTTCTCATTCTATCCTACCGCGCTAGCACTTGTGCCATATCAACAAACCATTAACACACTCGTGTGGTTCTGTGCCTGTATAGCATTGATCGCGGATTCGGTTATCAGAAGATTGGAATTTTTCTCTTTGGTGCATGTTACATGCAATACCCTTCCTGAATTTCTCTATGGAATGAGCTCGTAATAGTTATGTTAGTCAGGTGACATTCATGGCAATGGCAACACACATTAGTTACTTACATATGGCTAAACCTGGCTACATTTTTTTTGTTTTTTTTTTGTGATTGTAAATTATTAATTGTTATAATTTTAATCAATTATTTACCTCTGTTATTTATAAGAAGCATGTTAATTTTTTAACCAGTTATAATATAAAATTTTATTAAATGATGGAATAAAATATATTACTTATGTGTTGTTCAGCATTTATTTCTCCTAAAATATGGAGACGGGGTTTGGTTGGTGTGTACAGCTTCTAGGCTTTCGACACAGGCCTGAAAATATGATGCTGGGCATATTTGCAGAATGATGTCCCAGAGGGTGAATTTAGTAATGTTACCCAGCACAGCAGGCTAGCATCACACAATTAATCTACTGAGAACCCCATTCTGCGTGGCCTCATCTGCTATGGGAGACTTAGACACATGTTCATGTTTGCATGTGAATATTTCATTTTACTGTTGTTGATATATGTATGTACCTTGTTATAGTATATATCTATTTATATCTATCTATACACTTTAATATTTATCCATCTAAACTATAGTAACTATACATGCTAACCATAAAAACTTCAATATTATTATATTACACCAGCATACACATCGCCAATACGCAGCATATTACTTTCCTGTTTGCATTCCTGAAATTGTAAATCTCAGAATTGTTACGAAAAGTGGGTTATCTACCTTGCCGAAATATTTTAACATTACATTCCGCCGTTCCAGTGCGTTTTGCGTCCGTAATTTCGTACGCAGAGGTGACCGTATAGCAACGTCCAATTTATACCAACCAACCATTTGACTTAATAAACTTGGGGTTTGGGCAGCTTGTGGTGACAATATACCTGGTAGTTATCGTTGCCTAGTGTCTGTTTTTGAATACCAACACATACACCATTGTATGTCTATCATATTCGATGTTTGAAACATAACTAATTTCCGTTTTCTAGTTTCCTATTTTTGTGTTAACATTTGACAGATTATGTCAAATTGAAATTCGTAATAAAATGGGTCAACGCGGGCCTTTTTTCCAGACGCAGCAATGCCCGAGAATAAAAAAAAAATTTAGGGAGAGGACGTTTTTTATAATTTTCTGTATGAGGGTACCTTCATGGTGTAATCAACTCCTCCTACAGTTTTTATTGTAGATATTTGAAACTTCAGAGTATTGTTACCCACATATTGGAGATGTGCAACATGTATATAGATGACAGAATTTTTTTTACGGAATTATTAACCCTTTTCGACTTTTCAACATTTTTTTTAATTTCTTTAACAAGACGGCATCGACTTGCCACGTTTTCGGGGGACACTGTGGTTGGCTGACCTTTTATTTTGGAAATAAAAACAAGTATTCTCATATTAAATTTATATCACATTTTCAGCTATACCAGTATATATAATGTAAAAGTAATAAAATATTACAAAATATGCCAGATGATTATATCCAGCAGTACAAAAGAAGAGGTTGATACTGATATGACCAAAGGTGTTACATGTTGGTGAAATGATGGTAAAATTAAAATAAGAATTGGGCCATAAAAATCAAATGTTCTCAGGCAATATACAAACAAATCTAATGAGGGAAGTGGTTGTTTTACTTTTAGTTTTCTTTTCTTTGAACAATTTTGGAATTCAAATTCAAACAATTCCAAACATTTTATGCTGCAAAAGCTTACAATTTTGTGTGAAATGTATAGAAATTGGGCAACAATAATTTTACAAATATATCTTCAACACAAACCAATTGAAATTTAAAATTATATTATGAAGCCTTCTTCAGATAACAAAGGCGGGCCTGAGAACAAATAATTTCTTATTTTAAGGCATTATCCTTGTGTTAACAGTTTGGCACAAACACCTTAACAATTGGAATGTTTTAGTCGCCATGTGAGTTATCATATACATGTACTATTAATGGTAATTTTAGATTTTAATACATAATAATATGACAATGTTAGGACTGTACTTTAAATTGAATTAATCCTTGTCCCAAATTTGCCATAGTTGATTAGTACAGTTTGTGAAATTGATGTTTTGTCTTCTTCAGTTTTTTTCAAAACTGGATCACACATTTTCCAGAATTTCCAGTTTGCATTCAATGTGGGCATCTTTGTATGTTGAAAAAACAATATTTTCAATAAATAAATAATTCAGAGAGACAAATGTTTTTGATAGATATGGAAGACATGATAATATGATACAACAAGCCGTTGATAATGGAGCCAACTCATAGTGTGGGAGACCACATATATAGATGAAACAAAGAAACAAGTTCACAGCTTCTATAAATATTTCAGGACAGTATAAAGGGTGAAGTCCTTGTTCCTGTTTGCATGTGAAAATACTAATGGATATATTTACCATTGTAAGTTGGAATACAATGACTAACAAAGTAAATATTAACCTGGAAAGTAACCTGATATGAAACTGACATATTAAGTTGGAAACTTTAATATGCAGTTACTCCATTATTAATAGCTTTCAGAGAAAGTAGTGAGGTTTTAAAAAAAAAATACAATTAACATTTAGAAATAGGTAGTGATTTCTGATAGAATCATTTAATCGTTGTCAAAACAGTGTTCCATCACAAGGCATATATACCCACTGCTTGTTTCAAATTTCAAATCTAAGAAGTTTGGCTCACTATAGCATTCAATTTCCCTAAATTGTATTTTTAGCTTTTTCGGAAAAATATGATTCGTCAAATCTAACACTGGTGAACATGCAAGAGGCAAAATTCATTAAAACAATTTTTACGGAATCAGTGCTATGCATTCCTCATGGTTGTTTTATGGAATCGGTGCTATGCATTCCTCATGATTGTTTTATGGAATCGGTGCTATGCATTCCTCATGGTTGTTTTATGGAATCGGTGCTATGCATTCCTCACGGTTGTTTTATGGAATCAGTGCTATGCATTCCTCACGGTTGTTTTATGGAATCAGTGCTATGTATTCCTCATGGTTGTTTTATGGAATCAGTGCTATGCATTCCTCATGGTTGTTATATGGAATCGGTGCTATGCATTCCTCATGGTTGTTTTATGGAATCGGTGCTATGCATTCCTCATGGTTGTTTTATGGAATCGGTGCTATGCATTCCTCATGGTTGTTTTATGGAATCGGTGCTATGCATTCCTCATGGTTGTTTTATGGAATCGGTGCTATGCATTCCTCATGGTTGTTTTATGGAATCAGTGCTATGCATTCCTCATGGTTGTTTTATGGAATCGGTGCTATGCATTCCTCATGGTTGTTTTATGGAATCGGTGCTATGCATTCCTCATGGTTGTTTTATGGAATCGGTGCTATGCATTCCTCATGGTTGTTTTATGGAATCAGTGCTATGCATTCCTCATGGTTGTTTTATGGAATCAGTGCTATGTATTCCTCATGGTTGTTTTATGGAATCGGTGCTATGCATTCCTCATGGTTGTTTTATGGAATCGGTGCTATGCATTCCTCATGGTTGTTTTATGGAATCAGTGCTATGCATTCCTCATGGTTGTTTTATGGAATCGGTGCTATGCATTCCTCATGGTTGTTTTATGGAATCGGTGCTATGCATTCCTCATGGTTGTTTTATGGAATCGGTGCTATGTATTCCTCGTGGTTGTTTTTATGGAATCAGTGCTATGCATTCCTCATGGTTGTTTTATGGAATCAGTGCTATGCATTCCTCATGGTTGTTTTATGGAATCGGTGCTATGCATTCCTCATGGTTGTTTTATGGAATCGGTGCTATGCATTCCTCATGGTTGTTTTATGGAATCGGTGCTATGCATTCCTCATGATTGTTTTATGGAATCAGTGCTATGCATTCCTCATGATTGAACAATTTATTGACATCCTGTTAACCCTCTCATGATGAGGGCCATGCTGGTGCAGCATTAAAGACCTGTACCAGTGCATTTTATTATATATGCGAGTTTCGCATATATAAGAGAATGCATTGGCTTACAAGATCAATGTAAATATTGCTAGGCCAATACATTCTCTTATATATGCAAGGCCACCCTAAGGGCACAGGGTTTTTGCAAAAAATCAGGAAGCTCCAAACAAGAAGGATTAATAATGGAGCCCAATGTTTTGGACTTAATAATTGTAATTGTAGATTTTTGCCAAAACCTCTCCCTTAATTATAGCCCCCCCCCCCCCCCCCCCCCCCAAGTCATGTTAGATGCCAAGAATGACATTTGTTAAGATCGAAAATACTTTTCTGGGTAACATTTGAGTTATTGTGATAATCCTACAGTCGTAAGTCGGGATTTTTTTACCCTGTGTCAATGCATTCTCTTATATATGCGAGTATAGGTCGCCTCGCATATATAAGAGAATGCATTGGCCTAACAATTTTTTACAATTTTAATAATTTTTTCTTGTATTCTTTAACAATTTTATAATTTTGCCCATACAGAGCCCCAGACAAACATGAGCAGACGACACTCTTCTATATGCTTCTATATATGTGTGGGGCTCCCTGCAGGGTAATGCATGTTTTTTATTTTATGTCCTAAAAAATGTAAGAAACGTTTATTTAAAAAATTTTATAAAACATTGTTAGGCCAATGCATTCTGTTCATTCTAAGATAATCCCACAATAATAGAACCTCAACTGACTTTGAATGAGATGACAAAACCCTGTTTGTTTTAGAATACATGAATGAACAGACACCTCATCAGCTTTCACAAGTCCCCACTCAACATAGGCCCAGGCAGACACCGTGCTTTAAACATCTCTTCATATAGCTGGCAAGTTTTATATAGATTCCAGGATATAAAATAATCGATTAATATAAATTTTATTTATATTTTTCTTATGTGATTCCGGGACGGTAAAACGGGCTATTTTTAGAACAGAAATCTCGCGAATATACACCAAGAGGGAGAACTCTATCTTGTTAGCATCCTGAATGAAGGCAAATAAGAGATTTCGTCAAGAATTACATTCAGCTGCATCAGATATAAACCACTTTATTATGCCTTTATAGATAACTTATAAACCCAATCTTCAGTTTATCTGTATTTTAATCACAAAAATGCTGTTTTCATTCTTGAAATCAGGTTTTATGAAAATTACGTTGTTGCAATTGTGGCCCGGAAGAGATACACTATCTTTAATCGTTCTTTAACCCTTTCATGACGGGAGCTGCGCTGGTGCAGCATTAAAGGTCATGTGCCAGTGCAGTCACTTATATGTGTGAGTCTCCCACAGGGAGCCTTGCATATATAATAGAAAGCATTGGCTAACAAGGTCAAGGTAAATATTTTTAGGCCAATGTATTCTCTTATATATGCGAGACTCTATAAGAGAATGCATTGGCACAGGGTTTTCGCAATAATTCAGGAAGTTCCAGTCATGGAAAGGTTAACATGTTCTTTATCTTGTGACTATTCATCAGTGACTGTCTAAGATCCAGCAGTCAAATCGTAAAATACAATACATTTTATATTGGAATAATGTTGGAATTAAGTGCCATACAAATATGTTGATTGTAGTAGACTTGTGGTAAAATGAAAAGAGAGAACCATGCACAATTTGACGAGGTGAAAAGATTGTTAATGAAATATATGAATGATCAACTGATATGAAGAATGTCATCGGAATTAAAACAGGACAATATGTAGACTGACCAAGTTTCAAGAAGCAAAATAACTTCTACATAAAAAAGCACATATTGCTGTATATAGCTAATGTATGACCTTAGAGATTGCTAACAACTAATATTTTATGTGGATGCTGCGAGTCTGCATTTAACCCTTTACCCAACAAAACGGCCAAAACCGGCCAAATAAAGCTTCAACAGCCTAAAATATCTTCGGTCTGTCTCAATAGAACCATACAAATATGGATATCATTGGAACCGGCTCCTTGACCACATTGTGATAGTTACAGTTATGCCCTGTGCCAATGCATTCTCTTATATATGCGAGTCAACCAGGTCGCCTCGCATATATAAGAGAATGCATTGACCATTTTTTCTTACAATCTTTAACAATTTTATAATTTTTAATGTGTTAAGCCAATGCATTCTCTTATATATGCGAGGCGACCTATGGTCGACACGCATATATAAGAGAATGCATTGGCACAGGGCCCTTCTGTTGGGTAAAGGGTTAAGACATGACCTTATGCAGTCCCTCGATTTTGAGGCGCACCCTCAGGCTCCTGGAATTGAAAAGCAGAACACCAAAAGATGTGCACCTCGAAATCTTGGTTGAGTTGACACAATACTTGACAGAGAAAACACAGAATAGAATACTCAGTGTTAATGACGACCCAACACTCCAAGAAAGGTTATATAACCCGTCAATCAAGGAATGCACACAGCGCACATGCTAAAATATTGTGTCTCAGACAATATTAGCAAAAACATCAACCGATGGTTACAAAACATTGGAAACCAGCTCTGAGCTACAGATGGGACTAATTTGATCTCAGCACGCATAATGAGTATTCACTGTGGATGAACGGATGTAATTACATGTTTTTGTAGTACCAAGCCTGAAAATTGTGTGTCTGTTTGCAAAATGGGGTCCCCAGAGGGTGAATCTAGTGACGATATCCCGGACAGTGGGCTAGCATCACCTAATTAACCCTCTGGGGACCTCATTCTGCAAATGACAGACATCATTTTTTGCAGGCTTAGTTACTATAACTTCATAAAATCGTTTTCTGGTGACCATGAGTTTGTCACCCACTGAACCGACAGTACTAGTATAAAACAATTCTGCCTTGAATTACAGTACTAAGAAATAATTACATACATTCATCCACTGTGGAGTATTTCCTCGTTCAAAAGCTGACAAATTTGAAATTGGCACCCATCACCTTAAACAAATATTATTTTTAAACTGGGAACAACTGATGTAGAAGCTCTTATCACTGTGTTCGTAAACTGTGAACTGGCAGCTGTCGCATTAAATTGCCAGTTATACCAAAGCACAAAGCAGCAGTAAGGTCCCCGCACAGCCAAATTCAAAAAGCTTATATTTTTAAAACATTCGAAGAATGGAGGGCTACTAATAATATAAGATGAGGATAAGGTGTAAGCAGAATGAGGTCCCCAGAGGGTGAATTTGGTGATGCTAGCCCACTATGCGGAGTAGCATCACTGAATTCACCCTCTGGGGACCTCATTCTGCAAATGACAGACACCCTATTTCAAGGCTTGATGAGGATACCTCCCGTAAATACATGAAGTAATTTGTTGTTCTTCTGAAATGTACCGTACTGGGAAACTTTTTGTTGTCATGCAATGTTGAGTTTGATTACCTCTTGACTCACTATGTAGGAATTTTGTCATCTGATGCAAGTACCAATTTTAAGGTATTCGTTTCATAGAATTTGAACTTATATCATGCCGTTTCATACCTCATGACCACCACAACTGACTTGAATGGTATTAGAGAGGCACTGGCCCCATAGGTTACTCTATGATTAACCCGCTTTTAACCCTTTCTATTGTAAATACTCATTGAGTAGTTATCCCATAGGAAATGTTCAGATAAAAGTTCAACAAACGAACATAGGTCGTTTGTTGAACCTATAATCTATACATTTCCCTCCAATAAATTGGACTCCTTTTGTAATTGTAATGTCTGTCATCTGCTTATTTTTCCTGAACATCCCTCCAGATGAATAATAGACCATTCCAATGATAGACCATTCCAATGTATACTTTTATAACTCAGTGGGAGAACCCATTCAGTAAATAAAGGGGTAACCTAAACACGGAAGTCCGTTCAACATCCTTTTGAATCTGGCTGGATTAACTTGTGCTAATATAAGCAGTGATCAGCAACAAGAAATAAATAAAACAGTGCATTGACTAGGTCAGTCACATATTGGAAATTTGTTGCTATAGTAACCATTCAATTTTCTTCCACATAATTAGATGGGAACATTCCCCTTGATCCGTCAGGTTTTGTACCTATCCACCAGCCAGCGTCTACCTTCTCTATGTTCGTTATTAACTCCCCAGGGTCAAAGGTGATCTCTGATTCATCCTCTGTAAGAGATAAATCATTTATTCATGAGCTTCATTTCACAAATTACAGTAATGCCCTAAATAATCGACTCCTCAACCACATCAGAATTATGGGTAATTTTTCAGGATTTAGTCGGAAATATGGCTTGTTGACATTCATCGGAAAGCTCTCAGTGAGAGCTTTCCAATGAATGGCAACAAGCCATATTTCCGACTAAATCCTGAAAAATTACCCATAATTCTGATGTGGTTAAGGAGTCGATTATATGGGGCATTACTGTGCTTGAATGCAATTGGTTGTCGCCTGAAGTAACAGGTTGAATATTTCTCAATAATCTTAATATCTGACCAGCAAAAATACAAAATTCTCTGAGATAAAATTTCACAAGAAACCGAATATCAGTTGTTTTTGTATAAAGGTTTTGAATAAAACATCAATAGTCTTCTAGTGTCGACAGTCACACAGAACCTGCTGAAGTGGGATATTCAAAATGGTGTTTTCATAAAAAAAAAATATTTTGTCCAATTTCTCTTAAATTGTTTTACTTTTACTTTCATTGGATATCCAATTATGAAAACAGTTTTTAGACTTGCTGTTTTCATGAATATTCAACTCAAAACAGTATGTTTATCTCCAATATATTCAGCATTCAGAAGGCCTGTGGTACAGTTCCACTACAATTCTATAATGATATTTTTCGTGCATTTTCTAGTATTGGCGCGAAAAATTGTATTCACAGTCCGTGACATAATGAGTATGAGAGTAGTTAATTAAGGCAGTAGCCAATGAGAAGCCGTGAGTCAGCTGCAGATTAATTAACAAGGAGTGTCACTCGAGCCTATTCTTTCATCGGGTAAACTTACGAAATTTTCAATGTGCATATATATTTAATGTCAAGAAGACAGATTGATACATAAAATTATTGTTCAAGACAAATTCATGGGTAATCAGAAATTTTTTGTCAGTATACATATACTGAAATAATGTGTTTCAGATATCATATGGAAGTTTAGATTCAAGTTTGATGCATGCATTTTCTGTTGCTGTAATGCTATATTATCCAATGAGAGTGAATTTCTGACATTGAAACTGCAAACAGAATGGTTTTCGGAAAACAGGTTTCCATAATTTTTTTCCCCCGAGAGAAAAGGGTTTTGGTGGCATAGTATGGATAGCAATATATTTATGTATCAGGTGCAATGATAGTTATGTTATCATTATGGTAGAATTGGGAATACTAATATTTGTGTGGTCTTGGGGTAAATGAAAAGAATTCTGAGATTAACAAGCTTTGAAATAGCGTGTCTGTCATTTGCAGAATGAGGTCCCCAGAGGGTGAATTTAGTGACGATATCCTGCATGGTGGGCTAGCATCACCAAATTCACCCTCTAGGGACCTCATTCTGCTTAGGCCTCAACCGCTATGGGAGACCTAGGATCAAATTGAAGTGGCCCAGTTAAAATTGGTGATGTTCACCTGTTAGTCACCTCGATTATGAATTTTATCTTCTGCAAATTGGGGGATATAGAAACTGAAGAGAAGGGGAAAAAGTAACTAAAAACAATGTTAATTTGAGACTATAGATACCTCCCAGAAGATAAGGCCTAAACAGGATGAGGTCCCCAGAGGGTGAATTTGGTGATGATGCTGGCTCACTGTGCAGGATATCATCACTAAATTCACCCTCTGGGGACCTCATTCTGCAAATGACTGACAATATTTCAAGACTTGGAGACTAACTCACCTGCTTGGTAATCATACAAAGCCAATGCACTTATCCCAGATGATTGTCCATTTGTTTCTTCATTTGCTATATCCCCTAATTTGCAGAAGACAAAATTCATAAGGGTGAACATCACCAGCTTCAACTGGGGAACTTCAATCTGATCCTAGGTCTCCCATTGTAGTTGAGGCCTAAGTAGAATGAGGTCCCCAGAGGGTGAATTTGGTGATGATGCTGGCTCACTGTGCAGGATATCATCACTAAATTCACCCTCTGGGGACCTCATTCTGCAATTGACTGACAATATTTCAAGACCTGGAGACTTAACTCACCTGCTTGGTAATCATACAAAGCCAATGCACTTATACTGGATGATTGTCCATTTGTCTCTTCATTTGATATATTGGCTTGCTGTTCTTCTAAGTACTGATCTTCTTCATATACTTCTGGCTGTGCTGTCACCTGTGTTGGAGTTATGGCAGGTGGTGCTGCATCTGTTAGAATAGAATTCAATTATTATTACAATATGCACAGCTTAACAATCTAATATATCTTTGCAACTGTAGATTCAGCCCATTAGGCCCTACCTAGTCAATTTTCGATTTCTCAGTCCAAAACAGTTTGAAAGCATGTGCACATGCCAACAAATAAATAAATAAATAACTGTTTTGTATAGCGTAAAATCCACTGAAGTGCTCTAAAATGCTTCACAGGTTGAACATAAAATACAATTGCAGACATAATATATACGAACAACAATAAACTAGCACCTTCCTTATAAAATAGAGTACACAGAATTAAAAATACAGAACATTATTTAAAAAGTCACAATTAATTTAGTTGTGATAACAGGCTATGCTAAAAATAATAATAACTGCGAAAGGGTAAAAAAATGGAGGACGGGAATCAATAAAATACTAATATAAATTACTATTAACAGGTTGAAATTATATTTTTGTTTAAATAATCAATGATGCTAAGATGCTAACGAAGCATTGCATCTCTGCATCGGCTATCTCTGGGTTTAATAATAAGATTAATTTCAGTTGCCCGCGGCCATTATTAACCGAACAGATGTCCATGTAAGTTAGTTGATAGATTCCATGCGATTTATTTCGTTAAAGGGGTACTGTACACTAAATCTGGCCATCTATGGGACCATCTCCTTTTATACTCAACATAATATACCAGTATGCAACAAATGAATGAATTTGAGCCATGGATGAGTGCAAAATACACTTGTATGCTCTATGAATGATGCAAATAACATGGTAATTATAATGAAAATGAATTTATGACTCCAGCCAATTAATTTTCATTTTGACTACCATGTTGTTTGCATCATTCATAGAGCAAATGAGCATATTTTGCACTCATCCATGGCTAAAAGTCATTCATTTGTTGCATATATTCCGTTGAGTATAGAAAGGAGATGGTCCCATAAATGGCTGATTTTAGGGTACAGTACACCTTTGAACATCAGCCAATAAAGAATTATTTACATATTTTTGTACGGAGTTTGCAGAACGCAATAATCTCATGTGTTGAACCCTTTGATGACGGGAGCTTCCTGAAATTTTGCTAATGCATTCTCTTAGGCCAAACGAAAAAAGTGTTTTGATTCTCAGGCAATTTTTTTTGAGAATCGATGAGGGAGCGAGGGTTTTATTTTTATTTTTTATTTTTGTTACGGGGATAATGCCCATAGTTAGCATGGGTTATTATACCTTCCAATGTTAAGAAAATGTAAGGAGAACATTGTTTTCATATAAACTAATGTATTCCACTATAAAGAATGACCAATTATCACATTGTACTACCCGTACATCAAATCTGAAATAAAGAATGACATATATGACATTGTAATATCCGTACATCATATAGGGATTTACCAGAATGATATATATATATATACATTGTATATTTCAATTTACTGTTGTTGATATATTTGATATATATATGTACCTTTTATAGTATATATCTATTTATATCTATCTATATACTTTAATATTTATCCATCTATACTATAGTAACTATACATGCTAGCCATAAAAACTTCAAATACTATTATATTAAACCAGCATACACATCGCCAATACGCACCATATTTCTTTCCGGTTTGCGTTCCTGAAATTGGAAATCTCAGAATAGTTTACCGCACGAAAAGTGGGTTATCTACCTTTTCGAATTGATAAAATGACGAAATATATGAACACATTTGACATAATAAACTTGGGGTTTGGGCAGCTTGTGGTGACAATATACCTGGTAATTATCGTTGCCTAGTGTCTGTTTTTGAATACCAACACATACACCATTGTATATCTATCATATTCTATGTTTGAAACATAACTAATTTCTGTTTTCTAGTTTCCTATTTTCGAGTGAAAATTGTAATAAAATGGTTCAACGCGGGCCGTTTTTCCAGACGCGGCTATGCCTGAGAATCAAAACACTTTTTTTGTTTGGCCTTATATATGCTAGTCCCCCATAGGGAGCCTCACATATATAAGTGAAAGCACTGTACAAACAATATTTACCTTGATCTTGTAAGCCGGTGCATTCTCATATTATTCTATGGGAGACTAGCATATATATAAGAAAATGCACTGGCACAGGATCTTTAATGCTGCACCAGAGCAGCTCCCGTCATGAAAGGGTTAACACACGTTTGAACATAGTTACCAATTACAGTAAGGAATTGGACATTTGAATCAGCAAACGGGTCTGTTTGATCACACTTGTATAGAAAAAAAACGTACCACAGTTATTTTGAACTGACTAAAAATTTTCCCAACAAATTGATCGCAAATAAAAAGGCTGCATGCGCAATGTTTTGGGACCATGCCCGTGGGCCTAAGAAACGGGAATTTGACTTTTTCTCCGTATGGGAGACTCGCATATATAAGAGAATGTGCTGGCATAGGATCTTTAATGCTGCACCAGTGCAGCACCAGTCATGAAAGGTATAATAGACCCCCATGAATTATAAGGATTTACCATCTTCCCATGCCTCATCGTCATATTCATCATCAGATGGGGGTCGTTTGGGGAGGCCCTGGCCCAGAGATTCCGCCACCACATCTGGCATGTTGTCATTCTGTGTTGAAACCTCTTGCGGGGCAGGTGAAGGCTCCCGAGGCGGAGGTGAAGGCTCCCGAGGTGGCGGCGTTGGCTCCCTCTGTGGAGATGGCTCTCGCACAGGTGATGGTTCCCGAGCATCAGGTGAAGGGTCTCTCGGAGTGGGGCGAACTGCCTGCACTGGTTTTTCAAAATTGTTTTGTGCATTGTTTGTAGAATTGCTAATTTTTCTGAAATATAATTTACGATCAACCACATTAATTTTTTTTTTATCGGAAATACCATGCTGAATTTTTTTTACAGAAATGGACCAGCTAAAAAGAAATAGCATTCAAGCCTGCAAATAGTGTGTCTGTCATTTGCAGAATGAGGTCCCCAGATGGTGAATTTAATGACGCTATCCCAAACAGTGGGCTAGCATCACCAAATTCGCCCTCTGGGAACCTCATTCTGCTTAGCCCTCCTCCTGGGAAGTATCTGTAGAATCAAATTAACATTGATTTTAGTTACTTTCTCCCTTCTCTTCAGTTTCTATATCTCCTAATTTGCAGAAGATAAAATGCATAATCGAGGTAACTAATGGGTGAACATCACCAACTTCAACTGGGGAACTTCAATCTGATCCTAGGTCTCCCATAACAGTTGAGGCCTAAGTAAAATGAGGTTCCCAGAGGGAGAATTTGGATATGCTAGCCCACTGTGCAGGAAAACAGAAAAATGTTTTACAACGTTTGTTTATGGATGGACAGACAAAAGAATAACAGGTGATACATCTCCAGAATTATGTGTCCTGAGTTGGCTTGACAAATTGATATAACAGCCCGTGAAATTGGCACTTTTATCCACAGCATTTCTTTAGAACTCCATGAAATTATATATTGGATTCTATGGCTTTTTCTGCAGCATTGCCTTTTGTTGTAACTAATTTCGAGGGCTGGAGATATAACACAATGCTAAAATAAAAGGTCAGCAGACCACAGTGTCCCCCGACAACATGGCAAGTCGATGCCGCTTTGTTAAAGAAATTAAAAAAAAATGTTGAAATTTTCTAAGTCGAAAAGGGTTAATAACTCCATAAAAAAAATATTAGATATATAGATGTTGCAAATCACCAACATGTTAGGAACAATATCCCAGAGTTTCAAATCTCTACATTTAAAACTGTAGGAGGAGTTGATTACACCATGAAGGTACCCAATCTCATCCAAAAGGCAAAAATGTTCCAAATTTTCTAAGTCGAAAACCCCCCAAAAATATGGAAAAAATGATATTTTTTATTAGCTATATAGATGTTGCAAATCACCAACATGTTAGGAACAATATCCCAGAGTTTCAAATCTCTACCTGTAAAACTGTAGGAGGAGTTGATTACACCATGAAGGTACCCAATCTCATCCAAAAGGCAAAAATGTTCCAAATTTTCTAAGTCGAAAACCCCCCAAAAATATGGAAAAAATTATATTTTTGATTACCTATATAGATGTTGCAAATCACCAACATGTTAGGAACAATATCCCAGAGTTTCAAATCTCTACGTTTAAAACTGTAGGAGGAGTTGATTACACCATGAAGGTACCCGATCTCGGACGCACGGACACACGGACGGACACACGTACGGACGGACGGACGAGGGTCATTTCTATAGTCCTCCGACGGAAACGTCGGGGGACAAATATATCATTGTAAATATAGCTACTATAAAGAATAATAAAACAGCATTAACATCCAGACACTTAAACTAAATAAACAGATACTTGACCCCAGTAAAAGGTAGTATTATTTAGCTGGTGCTTTTTTGTAAATAGAAATGTAAAATCTATCAACAATCATTGACAAACTTTGCTTCCAACAGTCTAGGCTGTAACATGCTACTTTTATCTGTAAATTCTGAGTTAAAAAGGGGAATAACTCTGTCAGAAAAGTTCAGAAGGACCCAAATTGAAACCTTACCGGGACTTTTTAATATGAAGACCATATACAAAGTTTCATAAAATTCTGTCAAATATTATTTAAGTTATCATCCGGACAACAAAATAATCAGCAAATTCTAAGTCGCATAAAGGGGCGTAACTCTGCCAGAAATGGTTGGACAGGTCTCAAATTTCGGGACTTTTTTGTTGAATATTATTCAAGTTCTCAATCTTACAACAAAATAATCTGCAAATTCTAAGTCGAAAAAGGGTATAGTCAGAAATGGTCGGAACATATACAAAGTTTGATAAAATTCTGCCAAATATTATTCAAGTTATCATCTGGACACAACAAACGTTTCGGGCAAACGGACACCGCTCATTTCTATAGTCATCCGAATCAGGGGACAATTTAATTTAAACCATAATTGTTTTTAAGTAAGACAGAAAAATAGGAGATAGTTACCTAGGAGATGGTGGTGGTTGCTGCGCTGGTTCATCAAACTGTGACTTTGGCTTTGTCTCGAACATTGTCTTTGATGAACGAGCTGTCTTTCCTGCTAAGCTTCTGGCTTCCTATATCAAAACATCAGACAAGGTTATGAAGCCTCAAAATATTGTGCTGGACAAACAGTATAATAAGGTCGATAACTCCACTAAAAAATCTTGGATCGAGCTCATAATCGCATGTGTACAGGTTCGCATAGTGGTAATATCTGCGCCATGTTTAAAAATAATTGACTGGAAAAGTATGAATTAAAGGTACTCAATCCGATCAGAGGGTCCTATATTACTATTTCTTTGGCTTCGGGGGTAAAAAATATTTGATTCGATTTGATCACATACCGATTTTTGAAATTCGTTAATTTCTCGAGATCTGGGACACTAATTTAGTCTGCCTCGTGCTCAAACAGACAAATTGCGGGTGTAAGATGGATAACGCTAAAATCAAGTGGTTATTATTGTTAATAACTAACAAGAATTTCAAAAATCGATATCTGATCTCTCTGAGCTTTGATGTGTGGGTTCCTCGACTCGAATAGTTAACAATAATAACCACTTGATTTTAGCATTATCCATCTTATACCCGCAATTTGTCTGTTTGAGCACGAGGCAGACTAAATTAGTGTCCCAGATCTCGAGAAATTAACGAATTTCAAAAATCGGTATCTCATCACCCTGAGCTTTGATGTGTGGGTTCCTCGACTCGAATCAAATATTTTTTACCCCCGAAGCCAAAGAAATAGTAATATAGGACCCTCTGATAGGATTGAGTACCTTTAAAGCTCGGACAAAATGTTGAGTGTTGCAAAAAAGTTCCAAGTTGAAAAAGGGGGATAACTCCACTTACAAAAATTGAGAAGGACATCATAACAACAGATGCACTAAATATCTATACTAGTTTAAAAAGAATTGACTGAAAAATGTAGGAATACAAGCTCCGACAAAGTTGTTTCCACAGTCGGACAGATAGACGCCCCCTGCAAACTGATTCCTGTATACCCCCCACATAAATTTGTTAAGGGGTAAAGTGAAGAAACAACTCACTGCCGCTCTCTCATGTCTCATGTGCGTACTCTTCACTCTAATCTCTTCATCTTCATCCATAGACCGCTGTTGTTCCTGGGCCTGATAAAATTGAATTAGATCAATGTCAGTTAGAACTTAGAATAAAACATAGAACGTAAAAGTTAGCACTTGGGCAGAATAGAAAACAGGTTTTCAGATGAATTTGAGCAAATAAAACAATGATGAATGAGTATTAAATACAAGCCTGCAAATAGTGTGTCTGTCATTTGCAGAATGAGGTCCCAAGAGGGTAAAGTTAGTGAGGCTATCCGGCATAGCGAGCTAGCATCAACAAATTCACCCTCTGAGAACCTCATTCTGCTTAGGCCTCATCTTCTTGGAAGTATCTAAAAATAACATTGTTTTAGTAACTTTTTCCCTTCTGGGAAGTTTCTATATCCCCTAATTTGCAAAAGATGACTAATGGGTGAATGTCACCAACTTCAACTGGGGAACTTCAATCCGGTCCTAGTTCTCCCCCATAGCAGAGGTCTAAGCAGAATGAGGTCCACAGAGGGTAAATTTAGTGATGATGCTAACTCACTGTGCAGGATAGCATCACTAAATTAACCCTCTGGGGACCTAATTCTGCAAATGTCAGACTCACTATATCCAGCCTTCATAACAAGATCTAAATAATCATGCATGTATGATTATTAATTTTCTACAAAAACTCCAACCTGTATGATCCTTATTTGGATCTGTAAATGTATTTAATGTTTTTCACAATCACCCGTGCAAATGGTAAAAAAAAATTGCCCAAAAAAAATTCATTTGGCAAACATTTTGGCTGGTGGGTTTTTATATTTTTTAAAGTCATGGATGGCCTTTGTTATATGTTATAATTTACCAAATTACGAAAATTTACTCAAGAATATATTAATAGTATAGTATAATGATAGTATGAATGCAATATTATCCACAAAACACACTTTTGTGAGCCAAGTGTTGTTTATATACAGCACATAAATAGTGAGCGATAAGCAAAACACTCAAAACTGTGGAGATTTTTTTAGGAGAGTGATTCGCAGTGACCCATTCAACACCGATTAGCGAGCTCTATACCAGTATGTTATAAACAACTTGGTGACATTTCTAACCAAAGTTCCTAAATTTTCTCTCATTAGTCCCTCAATTAATTTTGAAAAATAAAATAATTCATTTGACAAGAGAAAATTTTGGTCCAGCACATACCCTGGTCATGAATATGCACCCTCAGATCACCTCAGGTGCACAGCCTTCTGCCAAAAAATTAGACAAATCTCTCACATGTATTAACAGGTTGACAATTACTGACTAGTTTAATGTTGATTATAAAATTAGCCCAAAGCTAGAAAAAGTCTATCCTGTACTATTTAGGTCTGTACAATTAATCAGTTTGGGGCAATATTCAACCCTATACTATTAGTTTATACTGTACTATTATTTGGATGCCGAGAGTAAGAGGTTTTTGAAAATGTCCACATAAACACATCAGGCCTTTAAAAATTGGAAATATACTTAACCGGAAAAAATGGTCAAGCAAAACAAATTTGCTTAACCTTTTTTGTTTGCTTAACCCATTTTAAATTTATAGCGGACATGTTTCAGAAATTTCTGTCAATAATGTGATACAGATTAATAAAGTTTATATTATCAACATGACTACAATTACATGTTTTACTAGTTTAATTACTTCCCTGGGCCTTGATGCCAGGTATGTTGACAATGAATTATGTGAGATTCACAGAGAGTTGGTCACACTGACAAGATCCCCTTCTTAACAATAAAGACTGATTCAAATTCAAACAAATAATTTTCTAAACAGATAACAGCAAACACATTGAAATAACAACCAATTATCAGACTTTTATTGTTCATGTAGTTTCTTTGTTTCTTTACAGTGACACTGAGTTAAACCAAACAGTGACACTCACATCTCACACAAAACTTTTTGTTTCATTATAGTAGACAGTCATTAGTTTTCGATTTCTTAGCCACAGTACTGTCACAAATGTCCCCTTACAAATTCACAACTGAAGACCTTCTACTACTATATTTCATTAATATAAATATTTTAATTAAACCCCACCTGCACCATGTGTATAATAACTTTTATTTGTACTGCGTGCTTCCACATATTGAAATAACAACCAATTATCAGACTTTTATTGTTCATGTAGTTTCTTTGTCACAACACTTTACCACTGAATTAAACCAAACAGTGACACATAACTGTCATACCTCACACAAAACTTTGAGGTATTTCATTACAGCAGTCAGTCATTGGAAGCAAATTAAATTTTTGAGACAGTACAAATTTTTTTGGGATTGGGTGGAATTCGAACCCCGGCCCATGATAGCGAGTGGCTTGCAACTCAAAGTTCGACGTCAATACCACACGGCCACCGAAGCGACCCCAAAAAAGGAAGCTCAAATGGCCGCTGTATTCTGACGTCACACTTAGGACACTATATGCACATTTTAAGGTCTCTATAGTATATATACAGGAGATATAGCACAGTAGCATGTTATATTTATGCCTCCGGAAACATGCCGAGCATTGCTCTTTGAACATGCTTGGGACTATACAACACACCAGGCGCCTATTTTTAGAAGCAAATTTAATTTTTGAGAGAGTGCAAATTTTTTGGGGATTGGGTGGGATTCGAACCCCGGCCCATGACGGCAAGCGAGCCTTGCGACTCAAAGTCTGACATCAATACCACACGGCCACCGAAAGGACCCCAAAAAAGGAAGC
Source organism: Siphonodentalium dalli (assembly GCA_032622095.1). NCBI lineage: Eukaryota > Metazoa > Mollusca > Scaphopoda > Gadilida > Siphonodentaliidae > Siphonodentalium > Siphonodentalium dalli. The sequence goes on from CP136062.1 coordinate 61,549,168, forward strand.
TCAAATGGCCGCTGTCAGTCATTAGTTTTCGATTTCTTAGCCACAGTACTGTCACAATGTCCCCTTACAAATTCACAACTGAAGACCTTCTACTACTATATTTCATTAATATATATGTTTTAATTCAACCCCAACATGCACCACGTGCATAATAACTGTTTTATTTGTACTGCGCACTTCCACGTACTTCTGCGCATTTCCACGCACTGTCTCGAGGCGCCCATCTATTTACATCGGAAGTTTCATACACATGCAAGTCTTGCGTCATGCGTAGAGATGTGCTTGACCAAGCCTTGAAATAGTGTGTCTGTCATTTGCAGAATGAGGTCCCCAGAGGGTGAATTTAGTGATGCTACCCCGCATAGCGGGTTACCATCATCAAATTCACCCCCTGGGGACCTCATTCTGCTTACACCTCAGCAGAATGAGGTTCCCAGAGGGTGAATTTGGTGATGCTAGCCCGCTATGCGGGGTAGCATCACTAAATTCACCCTCTGGGGACCTCATTCTGCAAATGACAGACACACTATTTCAAGGCTTGTGCTTGACAACACTGCAGCAGAGCATGTACAGTGTATGCTTTATGCAGGATATACGAATAGTGTCATGCTTTGAAGTATTTGATGTTTGGATGGTGGAATTTAGGTCAAGTTGCTTAGAATTTTGCACGAACGGGAAAAACAGTTATGCCACGAGAACTTTGCTCGAATGGAGCTCGAACGAAACGCTCGTTCCTGCAATTTTTAAAAGCCTGCACATGCATGGATCTACACTTGTTATCAACTGGTAAGAACCTGACAAGAGCAACATATTGATGCTTTTCATCATGTGAGAAAAAATATATTTCATTCTTAAATGAAACATAATATATTTTTAAACCAGTGGTTTGCGATGGTAGGACGCATATGGGTGTGTTCCGGTCTCTCAGTGGTCTGAATCCATTGGGGACCATAATGGAAATAAATGGTCTTTGGACTGTTTTCTTATGCTATCCCTGATGGTTTTTTGTCACCTGTTAGTGCCGGACAACTCCTTTACAGTGTTATACCCTGAATAAATGCCATACTCGTGCTGGGCATTGGTCGACTGCGGAAGTGGTAATGTACCATATGGTACATAACATCCTTCCACAGGTGACCTATGTCCAGTAATAAATCAAATAATGTGACATTCTACATCTTACTAATTTCTGTTAATTTTGGCACGTGTTATTTCACATATATACCATGTATTCCTCTGACTATTTTTATCTATACATGTAGGTTGTCCTACAGCAATGTGTGCTTTAAAGACCATTAAAACGTATCTTATCTTATCTTATCTGGTGAGCTGAAAATGTAGAAATGAAATAAAATTTGTCATAATATATAGCAGGATGATGACCTGAGGTGATGTGCTGAATTTGTAGCTGCAGTAATACTCTAAATAATCATCTTTTTTATTAATCGAATCCTTAACCACAGCATAATTATGGGTAACTTTTCAGGATTTAGTCAGAAATATGGCTTGTTGTCATTCATCGGAAAGCTCTCACTGAGAGCTTTCCGATGAATGGCAACAAGCCATATTTCCAACTAAATCCTGAACAGTAACCCATAATTCTGCTGTGGTTAAGGAGTCGATTATTTAGGGCATTACTGTATGTGAAAATCAGAAATGCAATTGGGAGGATGTGTGAAGGGCAAGTCTGAGTTTAGTGTGCCTGTTATTTGCAGAATGAGGTCCCCAGAGGGTGAATTTAGCAACCAAATTCAGTCTCTTGGGACCTCATTCTACATGGCCTCATCTGCTCAGACTGAAGACTCAGATTGAAGTTCCCAAATGGCGATTATATTGTGATGAACACCCATTGGGAACCTCGATTACGCAATGTGTAGTCTGTCAATTTGGGGATATAGAGAAACTAAAAAAAGAAATAGAATTTAAGTTAAATTTTATAATAAAAAAACTTTCGAGAGAAGATGAGGCCTAAGCAGAGGGTGAGTTTAGTGATGCTAGCCCACTATGCGGGATAGCATCACTAAATTCACCCTCTCGGTACCTCATTCTGCAAATGACAGACACGCTATAATCAGGCTTGGTAAATGGTATATGCAGTGATAGGAGAGCTGAAAACATTAAATGATGAATTGGTATTATAAAAAGGAGTGCTTGTACCAAGCCTTGAAATAGTGTGTCTGTCATTTACAGAATGAGGTTCCCAGAGGGTGAATTTAGTGATGCTACCCCGCATAGTGGGCTAGCATCACCAAATTCACCCTCTGGGGACCTCATTCTGCTTACACCTCGGCAGAATGAGGTCCCCAGAGGGTGAATTTGGCGATGCTAGCCCGCTATGCGGGGTAGCATCATTAAATTCACCCTCTGGGGACCTCATTCTGCAAATGACAGACACACTATTTCAAGGCTTGGCTTGTACAGAAAAATCATTTTCATTCATTTCATAATTATGTCTCCATATATTTCACAATTTACATGAAAAAGTCATAATTTGATTTTTAAACACACAAGTTCTTATTTTCTAGTACAAAATATCAACCGTTTCTGATTTTTTTTACTTCTTGACATAATTAAAGTGATGTGAAACACTCTGGTAGGGTGATCAAATAGATATTGAGAATAATCTTGCTCAAAGTAGTTATTTTTTACGAATATTAATCCAAGTTGACAACACACACCGTCATTTTTATATATTAATTAAATGCAATGACTTTCGATGGTGAAATCAATTGTGTTAGTTTATCGCTAAAAGTTGCGCCTCGAATAGAGATGTAAATATTTACAATTGAGCGTAGTTCAGATGATGTTTTCTATGGAGTGGTATGGTCAATTTCTTTAAATTTTTCGGTGACGTTAGTAGAATGCCACATTACCCAAGTTGCCATATCGCATAAGTATTAATTTATCAATTTCACGCACCCGAACAAGTCCATAATATGTCTTCAATATATGTAAAGTGCATAAGTATACAGGATATGAGTCAATTTGATTGGCTGTTGAGAATGGATGACAGACAGGCATGGATAATGGGAAGAGCAGTCAGACGTGTGTCAAATGTTCTCACTATGTCATCACAATCATGATCGGGGACAGCTTCATGATCGGAGTTTGGTTCATGATCGGGGACTGCTTCATTATCGGGGTTTGCTTCCTCGTCTGACTGTAAATAAATGGCATGTTTGTCAAACCAAGTCTTTATTCTGCATTAAACTGGGAAATCATTAAAATGAAATTGTGTAATAATAGTCGATATTTTCACATAAAGTGTAGTTGGCACAAAATGATTGGCAATATTTGCTTTCAAATTTAAATGCAGATGCAATAAAAACATTTTTCATGCTTAAGCTTACCATAACAAGAAAAAATGCTCTTTCTATGGTGCTGGAGAATCAACACAATTCAGTGAATATTTTGTTTACAACAAAACATAGAAAGACTGTGTATGAGTATGAGGCCATGCAAATCAATTTCACGTTTCTGAAGCTCATGCTCATGGTCCTGAAACCATGCGAGTGCAACCTTTTCATTATTTAGCCAAAGTTTTTTTAATTTGGCCAAAAGACATTTCGCTAAAGTTTTTTTAATTTAAACTTTTGGCCAAAAGATTTTTTGGTCCAGCGTGAACACTGAACACATGATAGATTGCATAAAAAAATCTCAGTGAAAAAATGCGTAAGTCACACTTTGATTGGGCGATTATGACAAAATAAATCACATGGAATCTATGAATTAACATTTTATAGACATCTGTTTGGAAATAATTGTCATGGGACTGAAATAAGTCCCGGAGCTAGTCAATACTGAGGTATAATGCTTCGTTGGCGTGTCCCCCAGAAATAAATAATAAAACGTAAATACGTGCTTAAGCATGGTTTTAAAAATATGTTTTGTCTGAGAAACGGGAAATTGACTTTGCATGGTATAAAAATCTATATTTATTAGTGATCTAATCAAGCAGTCAAAAACAAGCAATTGCTGGTCATAAAGTTATAAAGTGATGTGAAAAACTCTGCTGAGGTGTTTTAACGGAATAACAGATAATCATGCAAAAATAAGCTCCTTTCATAAAATTGATATTCAAATAGTCAGACAACAGCATCATCGTTATAAACGAATTACACACAGTGACTATTATTGGTGCAATCATTGACTTAATGTCTATGCCCAATAAACATTACTGAATCAGTTAGTAAATATTTAAATTTGTGCGTTGTTCAACTGTTGTGTTCCCTGAAATGGTACAGTCAATGTGGTTGGAATTTTCGATAATCTTATTTCATCGCTAAATACTTGTAATGGGAATAGTGTTTGGATGGTAACTGATAAGTTTTATTCAATGAAATACAGTAATGCCCTAAATAATCGACTCCTTAACCACAGCAGAATTACGGGTAACTTTTCAGGATTTAGTCGGAAATATGGCTTGCTGCCATTCATTGGAAAACTCTCACCGAGAGCTTTCCGATGAATGGCAACAAGCCATATTTCCGACTAAATCCTGAAAAGTTACCCATAATTCTGCTGTGGTTAAGGAGTCTACTATTTAGGGCATTACTGTAAGTCCATAATATGTCTTTAGCTTTCAACATAATACACATTAGATTGTTTTACTCCAACAATTACAAGAAAGCTCCATTATTCTGACAAGTTCATAACAAACATACTTTCAATTTCTCAATAAAACTCACCCATTTCTTTTTCTCATCTTCAACTTCTACTTGACTTGCTCTTCTCTCCATCTTCTTCCTCTCGTGTACCCCCTTCATTCTTTCATTCATAATCCTGTCTCTTTCCATGGCTTCTTGTTTCTGTGGAAAATAATTAGTTATTTAGTATTCACTATATATGTACAATCAGGGGTTGACCAACGGGTTTTATCAGTCAGTATAATTCTGGCTATGTCTATAAAACCATTCCAACAGAGATTCATCATGGGCAATATATTGTAATTTGATTGGTCCCAAAATGTGCCATACTAATGAAACAACCTATACATTTATACTGCTGAAAATTACAATATCTATTATATATTTTGGAAGATCTGTGTGTGTGTGTGTGTGTGTGGTCTGTGTGTGTGTGTATCTGTCTGTAATCGATGGACTCGAAAATGGCCAAACCGATTTCGATGAAACTTGGTATGTGGGGGTATTATCGGCCGGGGGGTGACATAGGCATATTAATTTTCAGATCCGAGGTAAACTTTTCACGTGCCGAGGTCAGATCTGTTTTTACGCTGTGTTACGGGACTTTCATTTGAGTTCGGTGCTTACAAATCGATTCGAAACAGCGCGAATAATAAAATGCCAGTCATAATAATGACACTGTGAGAATCTTTCGTGTTTCCTCTTTCCAACGATATATAATGCGTATGTATCCGTTTTAGTTATCTGCCTCAATTATCAAGAAGAAGTGGTACTATCTTCCATCAGGATAAAAACAATGCGTAACTTCTATGACGTCGTTAGAGGTCATAACGTTAGATCACGTTAACGCTTAACTGGCCGATGCATTTGACTGTTTCAGACGTCTTGGCGATATCTCGGGCACCGATGGTAATTTATCTTTGCGTTGAAACTTGATAATTAATGAGCGTGTGTATATGAGGCGCGTTTATATACTTGAGTGGAAATCAAATCGGGTTAAACTGGCGGATTTTTACGGACGAAATTTGATGCATAGGGTATCTCGGTATCCTCTGGGCCGATTTCCCGGTATCTGCTGGGCCGATTTTCACCAATTTTGGGGTGTTGGTGTTTGACCCCCACCTGACCTTGACCTTCAAAAAGGTCAATTCAAGGTCAAAGCCCGGACGAAGTCGGGTCACCTTCTAGTCTATTATATATTTTGGAAGATCTGTGTGTGTGTCTGTGTGTGTGTCTGTGTGTGTGTCTGTCTGTAATCGATGGACTCAAAAACGGCCCAGCCGATTTCGATGAAACTTGGTATGTGGGGGTATTTTCGGCTGGGGAGTGACATGGGCCTATTAATTTACCCGTGTGACGTGACATTGACCTTGAAATCGGGTAATTTCAAGGTCAAACGCCCGAATATCAAGGGATTTCGATGAAACTTGGTATGTGGGGATACTTTCGTATGGGGAGTCTCATAAGCATATTAATTTGCCCGTGCGACGTGACCTTGACATCGGGTCATTTCAAGGTCAAACGCCCGAATATCACGGGATTACCATGAAACTTGGTATGTGGGGGATTTTTCGTATGGGGAGTCTCATAAGCATATTCATTTGCCCTTGCGATGTGACCTTGACCTTGAAATCGGGTCAATTCAAGGTCAAATCGCCAATTTTGATGGCATTTCGACGAAATTTTATACATAGGGTTACTTTTGTCCACTGGGTGTTTTGGACGGGTCAAATCGTGACCCCGACCTGACCTTGACCTTCAAAATGATCAAAGCCCGGACGAAGTCGGGTCACCTTCTAGTATCATATATTTGTAAACTCTTTGTATACGTTTAGCAAAATTATGTGACACAGGCTCAAGACAAGGCACATCAATCGAAGATTTGAATAATTTGCATCGATATGTAATGTCAGAATTGTGAACAGCAGACAGAATAATTTTATTTTTAACACCTTTTACCATTTTTTCTTACATTCTTTAACAATTTTATAATTTTTAATGTGTTAAGCCAATGCATTCTCTTATATATGCGAGGCGACCTATGGTTATCCGGTCGGATTAACAGGCTTCATCTAGGGCTCAAAATTAGGCATATGGTATTTGTTCAGTTTTCAAAAGAGTATTTACATTAAATATATTATTGATTATTCAATGTGTCGTCTGCCGATTTGGGGATATAGAGAAACTAAACTAAAAAAGAAAAAGAATCTTTTGGAAGAAGTTTCTAAAGAAACTAATTTGATAATAAAGATTTTTTTTAGGCCAATGCATTCTCTTATATATGCGAGGCGACCTATGGTCGACTCGCATATATAAGAGAATGCATTGGCACAGGGCATAACTGTAACTATCACAATGTGGTCAATGAGCCGATTCCAATGATATCCATATTTGTATGGTTCTATTGAGACAGACCGAAGATATTTTAGGCTGTTGAAGCTTTATTTGGCCGGTTTTGGCCGGTTTGTTGGGTAAAGGGTTAATCCGACAGGATAACCCCCACCTCCCGGATTGGAGCATGATCTCCTGCACTCCCATAAAGGCATCGTAATCTCCGGGATTCTGCTTATGTTTGCGGATTCAGCAAGTGACAACAATTTAAAGATTGTTTTCCTTTTACAATTAGCATTGATAACAGACTGTTAGAATTGGCTGCCATGCAGAGCAGTTAAGTTTCATTGTTTGTCTGTGAGACTCCCGAATTGCCATAGGGAAAACCTCCAAAATATGGATAACCACACATTTCTCCCGCATGTGCAGACACACTGTCGGTAACTTCAACACTAATCTGATAGCAGTAAATTGCAGGGTGATAACCTTAATTGATTTTCACACTCTCCCAAAGTAACATCAATTGGATTGAAAATGACTGTAGACAACAGAAAAGAGAAAACTCAATATTTTTAACAGGAACTCTTCAGCTTTTAAAACCACAAAAGGTATTGTTGAAAATCACCTATTTTTCGATCTATTTTGTTTCATTCCCGGGAAGCCTAGGTCAACAGGTGCTCTTCACCTTTGAATTTCTCAGCAGTTCAATGCATTGTATTATTTTACATAACAAGCATGTATCTCACAGTATCACCCATCATAGCTGTTTTCATTACTGTTACACCTCAGCAGAATGAGGTTCCCAGAGGGTGAATTTGGTGATGCTAGCCCGCTATGCGGGGTAGCATCACTAAATTCACCCTCTGGGGACCTCATTCTGCAAATGACAGACACACTATTTCAAGGCTTGGGAATACCTCCCACAAAAATCTTCCGGATAGCAATTTTCAAAACTTAACAGGTCTGCAGTGCCTAGGGTCCTGCGAATATTTGATATTCGATTTGATTCGACACTCAAATTTGAGTTGAAAATTCCAACTCGAAATTGAAGCCAGATTAATTGCAGACATATCAGATGATTAATCACATTCATGGGTTCACATGAATCCTGGTCTCCAGTGTACATGTAGTACATCTTTGAATGAAAGTTTGTTATAGAAGAGTAATGGGAGGGGACTTGGTCCAAAAACAGCATAAACCCAACCGATATCACAAGCTGTTGTGGACCGAGAAGACTTGGTCCACTGATAATTTAGCCTTAAGTTTAATCAGATTTGTGATCCAAGTTGCGGCAGATTATTGATAAAAAATTTTAAGTTATCTCAAAAGCTTAGGCAACTTAGAAACTAAGTAATTTATAACTTATTTATCTAGCGACCTATTCACATCCAAGATATAGATAGAACCGCATTAGTGTCTGGATTTTGACAAAATTATCGCACGAGATTTGTTGGCGGAGTGATGCCTCGAGTGCGGGACGCAGTCCCGCACGAGAGGTATCGCGTTCCGCCAACAAATCGAGTGCGGTAATTCGTCAAAATCCAGACACTCATGCGGTTCTATTTTGATTACATATCTCCATGTCATAGTAAGTTGACTCACAATCGTACATCTCCGGTACAGAAAATGTGAACTTAATTGAGTTTTAACGTCATTTTAGTGTTAACCCAACAATCAGACAGGGAGCCCGTCTATCCACGATTGACCTTGACCCATGTTTAATGATGCATTTGAAATTAAATTTTGATAGATTTACCAAAAATATAACCCAATCAGCGCTATGCGATTACGGCAAGTGGGTTGTCGCCCTTGCGTTGAAAAAGTAAAGATAGTAACGGCGAGAAACAGTCTAACAACACTGAATGAAATAGTTCCGTCGACAGATTGCACTAGTGCGATTCTGAGAATTATCACACGCCTGGAAACTCGTGCCATCATGCGAAATACGTTGATAGATATGTAATAAATACCTCTCTCTCGACTCTTAAACCGTCGACTTTTTTCTTCTCTTCCGTATCTCTCTGCCTTTGTTCTTCCTTTCGGCTCTGCTCATCTTTCTAAGAATTTAAATTTTAAAAATCATGATTTAGAAACACAGTTTAATGTCTCTGAAACAATGGTCAAAATTGTGTTGTTGACTTTATTCTTTTGTATGATCTAAGCATGCAAACCTCTTTATTATATTTCAAAGATTTTCACTTTTCATGTGGGTTATTTGAGTCTGCAAGTAAATTTAAATTGGTTCTTCTGTAGACCATACTATGTATACTTTGACATGTCACACTATTTTGTTAACAGAATTATTGTATTAATACGAATTGACTCAATCTTTGGTCAAACAAATGGAATATAAAAGGAATATGGTTCTTCATATATCTTCATTCATATACATTATAACCTTCAAAGAAATAGCCACCAGTGCATAAGGGTGAATGAGGAATAACAAATGGACCGACCAGAGTATCCCCCGCTTTCCGTTGAGGTTTATTCATTATCTGATGTGGCTTAATTTCAAAAGATGTCTTAGTTTGGCCTGTGATGATTCAATAAAACCAGCATGAATTCAAACAAACAAAAAATTATTGAAATTGGTTCATATCTGTTTGAGTTATCAAGCCAGACAACCTAAAATCACAAAAAATTGACTAACTAAGGTTGATACATGGTGGAGAATCGCATGGTTTTGAGGTTGGTGAGTACCACACAAAATGGCAGAGGCTGGTGCAAATGCATAAATAACATAATATATGAGGAACTGACACAAAACATAGCATTTTGACTGTTACGAGCAAATGCTAGTTTATTTTTTAAACAGGTTTATACCTTATTTGTTCGGAAATACTCAGTGGTTTTATATAACATTCTGACCAAAGTTGCCAGTCGGAGGTGAGTGGAATACATCTTGAAGAATCCTTCGACTGACAACTTTGGTTAGAATGTTAGAGCAAATAAATGTGAATTTGGACACAAGTGATGTATCAGCTTGTTTGAAAAATGGTATAGCATCTGCTGTAGCTGACAAAATACTATGTAATATGGCATATCTTAGTTTATTACCTTTTTACTCGTTTCTGGTAGCGTTTTCGATCGCCTCGGCCATTTTGAATGTGTGGTACTCGAAACCACCTGATTACCCACCGTGTGATAACTCAGACAAAATGAAAATGCAAGCAATGTCATTGGGCAGTGTTTTGAAAGCATTCTTGATGACAAACCTTCATAGCAAATTTAATTCAGATCTGATAACCCATGGCTGAGATATCTGTAGGAACGGACAAAAAAAATAATTTCCAGATAAGCAAAGGATAACTCTAAAATGGAAAATATGAACAACGTCATTTGCCCCTCTTTTGAAAGCAGTCACGATGGTGAACTAACATAAAAAATTTCATTTAGATCCTATAACCGTTGGTTGAAATATATGCACGGGCGGAAAATAAATTCAAATTTCCAGATAAACAAAATGGCTGCTGGTGGCCATGTTTTAAAACAATTTTGGGGAAAAAGTTGACAGCTCCCATCTAGAGGGCAGCCCAAAGATCCATATGAAGTTTGGTGACAATCAGATGAGGGATGTGTGGGGTGCGCCGAAGTATTATGTCATGAAAAGAGTAAAATCTATTTTCACACTAAGTCCCATTACTCAATAAGTGACTCTGTAAAAAACAATGGCCGAAACCAGCTGTTTGTAAATACACTTTCCCCCCATGTTGGTTAATCAGCATACCGAAATCATTAAAATCCGACTGACGATGACCAAGATATAGAGCTTCAAAGTTGTTACTGATGGACTCATGAATGAGGGACAGACGGAGCCCATTCATATATCCCCACCAAACTTTGTTTGCAGGGGATAATAATAATATGCATGAATTGAGACCCAACCAGTTACTCTTAGCGCATAAATATTGCAAGACCGTCATGACAAAGTCACCCACAAAAGAACAAGATTTAACCAAATCTCAGTGTTGAAACCACATGTCAATTTAAACATACTTCAGTGCCAAGTCTGATTTTTGTATCAACCCATATTTCCTTGATCATTTTTCAAATTTATTGATTATAATAATGTGATACATTGATGGGAAGAGCTCTAAGAGCTCTTTCCATCAATGTATCACATTATTATAATCAATAAATTTGAAAAACGATCAAGGAAATATTTGTTGATACAAAAAACGGACCTGGCACTGAAAGGGTTAAACATACTTCAGTTTGCTGCCAGAACTTGTCCCTGTCCTTGACCCTGATATCCTTGGCAGCTACCGTCCTTTTATAAACCGACCCCTGTAAAGATGAATTATAAATATCAAGGTCAATATTATCTTCTGCTTTTTTTTTTTTTTTTAAATATTTGATAGTCTTAGATTGAGAACATCAATCGTCAAATGGCAGTCACAAGTCTGATAATAGTGTGTCTGACATTGGAAGAATGAGGTCCCCAGAGGGTGAATTTAGAGATGCCATCCTGCAGGGCAGTCTAGCGTCATAAAAGTCACCCTCTGGGAACCTCATTCTGCTTAGGCCTCAACTGTTATAGGAGACCTAGGATAACAATGAAGTTCCCCAGTTGAAATTGGTGGTGTTCACCCATTAGTCACCTCGATTATGCAAATTAGGTGGTATAGAAATTGAACAGAAGGGGAAAAACTAACTAAAAACAATATTAATTTGAGACTATAGATACTTCCCAGAAGATGATGCACAGTGGGCTAGAATCACTAAATTCACCCTCTGGGGAGCTCATTTTCCAAATGTCAGACACACTATTCCCAGGCATGATCAATCACTGTTAGCTCCCTACATTCATCTGATTAACTTCAACAGAATCTTTTGTATATGCATGAATAGGAACAATTCTGAGTTTAGTGTGCCCGTCATTTGCAGAATGAGGTCCCCAGGGGGTGAATTTAATGGAGCTATTTGGCTAGCATCGCCAAATTCACCCTCTGGGGACCTCATTATGCATGGGCTCATCTGCTATGGGATACCTAGACTCAGATTGAAGTTCCCAGATGGTGAATATTGTGATGTACACCCGTTGGGAACCTTGATTAAGCAATATGTCATCTGCCAATTTGGGGATATAGAGAAACTAAACTAAAAAATAAATAGAATCTTTGTGAAGAATTTTCTATAGAAATTTGATAATAAAGAAACTTTCCAGAGAAGATGAGGCCCAAGCAGAATGAGGTCCCCAGAGGGTGAATTTAGTGATCCTAGCCGGCTATGCGGGATAGCGTCACTAAATACACCCTCTGGGGACCTCATTCATTTGGAGATCATATATATCTTCTCACTGTTGGTAACTGACAGTGCATGATGTTTAACCCTTTGAGTGCCAGGGGCGGATCTCATTGGCCCTAATTTGTTTTGGTTGATATTTTTGGGTATGCTTAAGCATGCCATAGCGAATTTAAAAACAAACTGGATAAACCTTAGGGGCATGATATATCTCAAAACTATCACCAAGTATTCATAGTAATAATTTTGATGAAAAACGTAAGAATCCCTGGCTCTAAACCTACAAAATAAGTCTGTTAAAGAATATAAGAAAAAATTATTAAAATTGTAGAAAATAATAACAAATGATGAAAAAATGTTAGGCCAATGCATTGTCTTATATATGCGAGGCGACCTATGGTCGACTCGCATATATAAGAGAATGCATTGGCACAGGGTATATCGGTTGATGCAAAAATCGGACCTGGCACTGAAAGGGTTAAAGTTCGAAGTTCTCAATCTAAACTTGTCTAGAACTAAATTACGGAATTTACATGCTATCTGAAGCGATTTTGAGTCATTAGAATGACAAATCAGAGACATTGTTTCTGACTACAGTCAGCACAATGTATAATCAGATAATCATTCAACAATTATCCACAGTGAAAACAACAAACAGTTTTCCTACATAATATCAGTCAGCAGTTAGTCATTCTGCTGCCACCAAAAGATAATAAAAAAGAATTTTCTCATGTTATACTAAATAGGTGAAATGCCGAATTTTTTACATTATAAGTCAATGTGAAATTCACTCACATTTAAAATTTCCTACATAATACTCTACTAGAATTATTAAAGCTACTTACAGAAAGCATTGCGAAAACGTGTAAAACAAATTTGCAGCCGGCAGACATCTCTAATAGATAAATATGCCAAGCCGCTTAAATCTACCAAATTTTACATCACCCGAACCTGAACCGGTTGTGGCAATCAGTCTGTTACAATAATGCTGCCCTAAATAATCGACTCCTTAACCACAGCAGAATTATGGGTAATTTTTCAGGATTTAGTCGGAAAGTTATCATTTCCGCCAATGGGAATATTAATAAAAAAAATTTGAAAAAAGTATAAGTTTACTTAAAATGTACAACATCGATTGAACAGCTAAGCTTCCTGGTGGTGTATATGGTATTGAATGTCGACGCCAACATGGCGGACGTTAATATTGGCAATATTTTTTCATCTATACGTATCAAACTTTAAAGAAACATTCAAATTAAAAAATATATTTGCCTGTGTCCTATGTTGAGCTTAATAACCTACTTATTTTGCTTTTGCATTTGGGAAAACGATAAATGAATATTCACATTGACACTCTAACAGGTAACTATATAGACTAGCATTCTGGAGAAAAAAAGAAAAAAAAATTGAGGCAGGCAAGAAAATCTCAGGCAGGTAGGGTATTGGAAACAACATTTTTTTTTTAATTGGCCTTACTCACCACGGGACCGGATGGCTCTTCTTGTTCACTGTATTTCTCCTTGTGGAAGCTGTAATTAGATCCTGAAGACGTCTCCACTTTCTTCAGCACGTCCTCTGGATCCACGTCATCTTCTGTCCGTGCATTTATTGTAACATGTATACCCTGTGAAATAAAATTCAAAATAAAGAATGTGACATATTTATTATTTAATGGATATTTCATTTTTGTATTCACTCTATATTTGCAGCCTTATATTTTTACCAGTGCATATCCACACCCAAGATTTCGTCAACCAAACTATTAGTTGACACTTTCTATACTATATATTAGTTAAAGATGCATAATCCGAATTAACGCTCACAAATTACTATTTCATTGGCTTCGGTGATCAAAAATATTTGATTTGAGTCAAGGAACTCACCCATCAAAGTTCAGTGTGATCAGATATTGATTTTTGAAATTATTTTTCACCACCGATAGTTTTTCAGTGGCCCAGTAAAAGGTCGACAAGAAGACGGACTCAGACCAAATTGCGGATGAAGATGGATAACTCTAAAATCAAGTGGCTTTTTTGTGTCAGATATTTGAAAACCGGCAACATTTCGTTGAGCAAAATGTTGATAAATAACAGGTTTTGGCAATTTTATGCTATAGTTGACTGTTGCTAGCATTATTTTTGGGTAATTAATCGATTCTGATAACTGGAGCGGCATTTAAAAAAATGTTGTTGTTGGAATCTGATGATATGGGGACAATCGAAGAACCTTTTACCCTTTCTACAGTAATGCCCAAAGTAATTGACCCCTTAACCACAGCAGAATTATGGGTAACTTTTCAGGATTTAGTCGGAAATATGGCTTGTTGCCATTCATCGGAAAGCTCTCGGTGAGAGCTTTCTGATGAATGGCAACAAGCCATATTTCCGACTAAATCCTGAAAATTTACCCATAATTCTGCTGTGGTTATGGAGTCGATTACTTAGGGCATTACTGTATACTAAATATATTCTCCCACCAATTTAAAAAAAAGTGTACATCAAAATAGTCTCTTATTTGGATGGATAAATAGGTAATATCAGGAGACGACAGATAACAAAAGTGCAGAAGGAGTCCTATTTATTAGGGAAATGTTCAGATAATAAGTTCAACAAATGTATGGTTGTTTGTTGAACTTAATATCTTAATATTTCCGACGGGAAAACTATTCATCAATGAGCATAGAAAGGGTTAAAGATACGCTGTGAATATAGGTGTTACAATAGTCACATCCACTAAAACCACCATAAACAGAAAGAATATTATATTTCATTCAAACATTATATTGTCATGTATTAAAAATAAAACAAATATCTGTTATAACTTATGTGGAATGACAAAGCAAACTCCTCCTTCCTATAATGACAATTGCCTGAGAATCCATGTTTGGTGTAACCCAGTAAATCGGTGAAAATTATTAGTAAATGGCTGTCTATTGATATTACATCAGTTCAAAGCTTGATAAGCCAAATGTGTGTAACATGCACAAAAAAAAACATTAACCCCCCCCCCCCAACAGTCACTGAATTAAAGCCCCATAGTGGTTTAACCCTTTGAGTGCCAGGGACCGATCTCATCGGCCCTAAACCTACAAAATAAGTCTGTTTTAAAGAATATAAGAATAAATTATTAAAATTGTAAAAAATTGTAAAAAAAACAAAAAAATTGTTAGGCCAATGCATTCTCTTATATATGCGAGGCGACCTATGGTCGACTCGCATATATAAGAGAATGCATTGGCACAGGGTATATGGGTTGATACAAAAATCGACCTGGCACTCAAAGGGTTAAAGCCTGTCATTGTGTTCACTTTTGTTACAATACAGTTCTGTTCTGGGGGGTCAATATACATGTAAGTCAATAAATATGTTAAATACTTTTATATATTTATATGCCACAGAAATTAGAAAGATAGACATAATTTGTGAGTTCAAATAAGCCATGTCTGTTTAACTGAATGACAAATATATGATAAAGGAGGATTTGAGAATATAACTCTCCAGGGAACACATTTCGAATCGATCAAGAAAGCCTGGAAATATATTGTCAGTCATGATGGGAACACCCCAAGAGCATTCCATTTCAATCTATATGGCAATGATATGAGCAGCTTGTCATACCTTGTGACAGGGAATATAAATATTGACAGGGAAAGTGCTTCGGAAACCATATTCCTAAAATCATATCTTCAGCATCCACACACAGGCTCAACTTGCTGTGAATAGGAAGGTCTTTCAGTCATATCCTTCTCAAACTAGAGGTGTGACTGTCCCAATGGGACTACGGATACCCCACTGTTTTTAAAATACTAAGATGTTTCACATGTCAGTAAACATTTAGTTATAATAATAAAATAACAGTTCCCATTGCAGGTGTACAACCATAACCCTAATCTTAAACCTATTGACCGAAAAATGTAGGAATAAAAGCTTGGACAAAATTATGTATGTTGCGAAAAAATTTCTAAGTCAAAAAAGGGGAATAACTCCACACAAAAAATGTCGGACAGACGTCATAATCGCAGGTGCACAAGTTCCCATGGTACTAAATATCTGTGCCACCTTTTAAGAAAATTGACCGAAAAATGTAGGAATAAAAATTCAGACAAAAGTATACATGTTGCGAAAATTTTCTAAGTCGAAAAAGGGAGGATAACTCCACCAAAAAAAGTCCGACAGACGTCATAATCGCAGGTGCACAGGTTTCCATGGTGGTTGATGTCTGTGCCAAGTTTCATGGAAATTGATCAAAAAACGACTGAGAAAAACTCCGGACAAATTTGTGTCCACGGACGGATGACAGACGGACGGACGACGGACTGACAAGCTGACTCCAGTATACCCCCCATAACTTCGTTGCGGGGGTATAATGATAAATATAAGACGATTGTGCTTACCCTTAGTAGGTCTTTGATGGACTGTAGGTGGTTGACACACTTAAGTTTGACACCCTCTGGAGCTCCTTCGCCTTGCTGTGGACACAAAATAAATTATTTGAAAAATCACATCAAAATGTCATATCAATAAATTGTGAAGGATTACATTAAAGATTCTCACAAATAGGAATTTTTGCATAACCCTTTGATTTATAAATAGCCATAAATTTGTTGAACTTTATATTATCTGAGTATTCCCTCCAAAAAACTAAATAGGAATGTTATATCTTCAGCACTGTTTTATCTGTATACAAAAACAATCAAGTGATTTGAAACACTCGTAGGTATTTTAACCCTTTGAGTGCCAGGTCGATTTTTGTATCAACCCATATACCCTGTGCCAATGCATTCTCTTATATATGCGAGTCGACCATAGGTCGCCTCGCATATATAAGAGAATGCATTGGCCTAACAATTTCTTCTTTTTTTTTTACAATTTTAATAATTTATTCTTATATTCTTTAACAGACTTATTTTGTAGGTTTAGGGCCGATGAGATCGGCCCGTGGCACTCAAAGGGTTAAAGTGATTTGAAACACTTGTAGGTATTTTAACTAAATTTGGTATCAAAATTGCCAGATTACAATGCCATTCTTTCATATAAATTAACCCTTTGAGTGCCACGGGCCGATCTCATCGGCCCTAAACCTACAAAATAAGTCTGTTAAAGAATATAAGAATAAATTATTAAAATTTAAAAAAAAAAAAAATATATATATATATTGTTAGGCCAATGCATTCTCTTATATATGCGAGGCGACCTATGGTCGACTCGCATATATAAGAGAATGCATTGGCACAGGGTATATGGGTTGATACAAAAATCGACCTGGCACTCAAAGGGTTAAAGTCATGTGAAACAAATATTAATTCTAACACACATCGTCATTCTTATATATTAATTAAATGCAGTGACTCTCGATGGTGAAATCGCTTTTGTTAGTTTATCACCGATAGATTCGTCCCGAATCGTGTAGTAAATATTTACAATTGAGCGTAGTTCAGACGATGTTTTCTATGGAGTGGTACAGTCGGTTTGCTTCTGATTTTTTGGCGGTGTTAGTGGAATGCTACATTCCTCCAATTGGCATAGCGCCTGAATACTAACTTATCAGTTTCACCCACCCGAACAAGTACATAATATGTCTTTAAATCAAATGACTCTCATTGACGAAATCATTCTCATTTGATGATCAATGATTTTGTTTTGGATGAATGAAGGACTGTATGTTTACATTTTTGCATGGTTCAGGTGTTGTGTTCTATGAAAGGGCACAGCCAATGTTGTAGAATATTTTATCAATAATAGTTTAACCCTTTCATGATGGGAGCTGAGCTGGTTCAGCATTAAAGAACATGTACCAGTGAATTCTCTTATTACATGTATGTGAGTCTCCAAAAGGGAGCCTTGAATATATAAGAAAATGTCAAGGTCAATGTAAATATGTTAGGCAAAATGCATTCTCTTATAATATGAGAGGCTCCTTATGGGCGACTCACATATATAAGAGAATGCATTGGCACAGGTTTTTGCAAAATTTCAGGAATCTCGAGTCATGGAAGGGCTACTTGTGCATTCTCCAAATACTTTTAGTGGCTGTCGTAAGATGTCAGTTTGAAGTAGTGAAATAAGCACTTAATATGTCTTTAAAGGGTTAATTTCCAAATAATAATAAGGTTAAAGCTAGACAATCTTATGATCTTCAAGCCTCCATTACAAGTTTCAACCCATTTCAGAAACTCAAACCAGGCCTACTTTCTTGAGAAAGTTCAGTTGATATACATATGCCATTTAAATATTTTTTTGAAAGTATTTGCAATTGTAATTAACTACTTATTGACATGTAATTGACCCATACATGGTAGAATACTTACCCAATTAATGAAGACGTATTTAGGTAGGTTGGTGTTTGGATCAGTTACTCGTACATATCCGTACATGATTTTATTGCAATGGAAATCTTGTGCCATCTCCTCGATGCCCTCATCTATAGAAATAACAGTTTGTGGAAATGTTGAGCAACTATAGCTAGATTCCATTTTAGTGGAATATATTTGATGCTGCACCTACAGGTACATATATAATCATTGTTTTGTTTCATCGCTGAAATATGGATGTCATATAGTGGCTACAAATGTCAGCTTGTGAAGGTATCAAACAACTTCAGTATTAACCCTTTACCCAACAGAATGGCCCTGTGCCAATGCATTCTCTTATATATGCGAGTCGACCATAGGTCGCCTCGCATATATAAGAGAATGCATTGGCTTAACACATTAAAAATTATAAAATTGTTAAAGAATGTAAGACAAAATGGTAAAAAGTGTTAAAAAGAGATTTTTTTAAGGCCAATGCATTCTCTTATATATGCGAGGCGACCTATGGTCGACTCGCATACATAAGAGAATGCATTGGCACAGGGCATAACTGTAACTAACACAATGTGGTCAAGGAGCCGGTTCCAATGATATCCATATTTGTATGGTTCTATTGAGACAGACCGAAGATATTTTAGGCTGTTGAAGCTTTATTTGGCCGGTTTTGGCCGGTTTGTTGGGTAAAGGGTTAATCGTTGTTTGTAGCTCCATTAATTAGCAAAAATTTGCTTAGCTAAATAATTTCATAGCTAGAAATATTTCATCGGCAAAAAATCTAGGGTTCTGTATAGATATTAGTTGCACACTCTACAGATACATGTATATCTTCAATCAACAATAAGAACTTGGTCAATTAATTCTCATGGCAGACTTTGGTTGGGTCTGGCTTAAAATAGCCGATTATCAGGATGGTCCTTCTTATCTACATGTAAGTAGTCTTTTGCATGTACAGTAATGCCCTAAATAATCGACTCCATAACCACAGCAGAATTATGGGTAATTTTTCAGGATTTAGTCAGAAATATGGCTTGTTGCCATTCATTGGAAAGCTCTGTGAGAGTTTTTCGATGAATGGCAACAAGCCATAAATCCAACTAAATCCTGAAAAATTACCCATAATTCTGCTGTGGTTATGGAGTCGATTATTTAGGGCATTACATGTAACAATGAATTTTTGCTGTTTGCAGACTTCCATAATGCAACACTAAGACAATGTCTGTAGTAAATTTGTTTCCATTTTTAACAAAACATTGGCAGGTTCAGAAATTTGCCTCGGCTGACTACATTTCTTTTTGCCTTGACATTTCCCCAGTTGAAGTTGGTGATGTTCACCCATTGGGCCCCTCAATTATGAATTTTATCTTCTGCAAATTAGGGGATATAGAAACTTCCTAGAAGGGAAATTTAACTAACAACAATGTAAATTTGATACTATAGATACTTCCCAGAAGATGAGGCCTAAGCAGAATGAGGTCTCCAGATGGTGAATTTGGTGATGCTAGCCCGCTGTGTGGGATAGCATCACTAAAAGCATGTCTGTTCCTACATTGTGCATGTCTGGCCTCAAGCAACACAATGTATTATACAATCAAGCCTTGAAATAGTCTGTCTGTTATTTGCAGAATGAGGTTCCCAGAGGGTGAATTTAGTGACGCTATCCTGCACAGCGGGCTAGTATCACTAAATTCACCCTCTGGGGACCTCATTCTGATAAGGCCCTCAACTGCTATGGAAGACCTAGAATAAGATTGAAGTTCCCCAGTTGAAGTTGGTGATGTTCACCCATTGGGCACCTCAATCATGAATTTTATCTTCTGCAAATTAGGGGATATATAAACTTCCTAGAAGGGAAATTTAACTAACAACAATGTAAATTTGATACTATAGATACTTCACAGAAGATGAGGCCTAAGCAGAATGAGATCTTGAGACTCTAGATACTTCCCAGAAGATGAGGCCTAAGCAGAATAAGGTTCTCAGAGGGTGTATTTAGGTTATGCTAGCCTGCTGTGTGGAGCAACCCCTAAATTCACCCTCTGGGAACCTCATTCTACAAATGCCAGACACTCTTAATTCAAATCTGATTTTAATGACAACTGAGTGATAATGTAAACAACAAGGGTGCTTCATTGATAACACCATTAATCTCAGTTAAATTACAAATGACATGAATTACACTCTCTGGGGATGGAAAGCACTATGGCACAGCAGATGTTATCTACCCATCTGCCAGTTGTATAAACATGTTTCCACCAGAGCACATGGGTGGCTTGCTGTAGTAGAGAATACAAGGATTTAAAGTCATTTACTGAACATTTCTGTACATCTGTCTGTTCCTGATTTCTCCCAAACCCCTTATTTCAACCAAATATAGTGGAGTGACTAGAGGTACCTCCCCTCCCCTCCCAAAGATGTAATGTCATAGGTTCTTCAAAATTTTAATGAGTTTTTTTTTATTTTATTTAAAAATAAAATATTTTATTTAATAAAAAAATTATTTATTAAAAATAAAATATATATATATTTTTTTTTTTTTTGGTTAAATTGAGCAATAAGTTAAATTGAAAACAAAATTAAAAAATTCAGATTTATATCCATAGCCCCACCCACATTTGACCCAGTGACCTCATTTGAACAAATCTGAACCACAGTCACCCAAGGTACCCTCATACCAAATATGAACCCATTCGGCCCGACAACTTCAGAAAAGAAGTCGTTTTAAGAATTACTATGTGGAAAAATAGTTATGGTCCTGACATCAAAACTATTTGACTTGGTGACCTCATTTGAACAAATCTGAATGAGAGTCACCTAGGGAACATCCACACCAAATATGAACCAATTCGGTATGATGGTTTCAGAGGAGAAGATGTTTTTAAAAAAGTTGACGGACAGACGGACGGATGGACAGACGACGGACGAGGAGTGATGACTATAGCTCCACCGGAGACTTTGTCTCAGGTGAGCTAAAAACTATGTAAGTCGACAAAGTTTGATGATTGAGATCAGCTGCACAATGTCTTCACTCTTCCCGTTCTTCCTCCCTGTTGTGATCTAATATGATCAATTCAATTGAGTGACCAAACAGACATCGTAGTTGAAGCAACCCAAAACTTCTTCAATGATCTTCCCTTTTATCAAGGAAATTGATGCTCCATGCTACTCTGTAACTGGTTGTGCCTGTGGGACTAATTGACACTCAATTTGGCAGTAATTTCTATATGTTAAGTGATTGCATACTAAAACCGAAACCGAGGTTTTTTTTACCAAAAAAAACCAAAACCGAAACGTAAATTCTATAACCTTCCAACACTAGTGTCCGCGATCATGATACAGACGAATAGCTCGAATACTGAATAGGACTGCGAGTCTGACCTTACTGACCTTCCTCTTTGTTCTATAGTTATTACTTTCTTGTCTTTATATATAATTCATTGGAGGATATACCAATGATAATGATATATTACAGATCTTTAATATATAGTTTTGTTACTCGTTTTACCAATACCCATACTATTGTTACTCGTTTTACAAATGCCCAAACATATGCTGATCACGGCAAATAAGCGATCCCTCCTGCCATTCACAAATTTCACTTGCTCATTCCCCATCACAATAACCAGCAAAAGAACAGTGAATTCGTGTTTTTGAATATCGTTAAATGCCGTGAATAAGGTCTTTATTTCAGCTACTATTTCTCACCTAGGTTTGTCCCTGGAGCATGGCATAATGTTGACATAATTAGTGTGAGAGAAGTCCGCTAGAAATCCAGTTAACAATGGTTAACCGGTTAGAAGAATGGGTCAACCGTTTCAGCTCCAAGGATTATGGGTAATTTTTCAGGATTTAGTCGGAAATATGGCTTGTTGCCATTCATCAGAAATCTCTCACTGAGAGCTTTCCGGTGAATGGCAACAAGCCATATTTCCAACTGAATCCTGAAAAATTACCCATAATTCTGGTGTCATTAAGGAGTTGATTATTTAGGGCATTACTGTACATCTATCAATAACCTGATTCAATCAAATTATGGTAGGATTCTGTTCTGATGTTCCAATTTTAATGTAAATATTTACCTCCTGTTCCAATGACCTTCAAAGCATTAGATTGTCCTTCATATCCCAACACTAACCTGAAAAAGTCAAAGCTCTTGATAAAATACTTGTAAAATGGTTTTTTTATATATCTGACTTTATTGATTATACACATGTACATATCACTACTATCAAGTGCCACATAATATTAAGCCTTCCATGAGTAGATTATGCTAAAACAAGTTATTTTTATGACAACTGTTCTTGTTTATAATAAAATCTCCTTCCCTTTATATTGAATTTAACCATTCCATGACTGGAGCTCCATGAAAGTTTGTGAAAACCCTGTGCCAATGCATTCTGTTATATATGCAAGTCTCCCATTGGGAGCCTTGCATATAAGAGAATACATTGGCCTAATAATTACCTTGGCCTTGTAAGCCAGTGAATTCTCTTATATAATTGTGTTTTATTTTTAACAATTTGAAGGGTTAAGTAATGTAAGGGTGTTGTCATTTGGCACTGCATAAAAACATTGATATCATATACCGGCAGGTGTACCGTAAATTTGGGGGACTAAAAAAAAAAGTTAAATTAGTGTGTAAAATAAGTATACAGACAATTTTTTGTATCGCTACCAACAACAGTAGAGGAAATTGTTAAAATTTGCAATTTATTTCTATATCCAACTTCAGTACATTCATGACAACATGCTAAACCATGATGATGAACTATTCCTGATCATCATCTGGACCTCGTCTACATAATCATAGAACAGAACATGTCAGAACAGCAATGTAATTTCGACATAGCCAGGCAGAATCAACCACATGGATTTAAGCTTTTAGCGATGTCCGTTTCAATATATGTCAGAATAAGGAAATAACTATTAATGTGTTTAACCCTAAAAAAGAGTTCTTTTCGTGAAAAATGGTTCACTGGTAATCACCGTCAGTGGGCAAATAAAATTATCTTCGTTCATCTCTCCCTCGTTGGTTTTATTTAGTGACAGATACACAGGTGATGTAAGCATTAATATGTAGATCGGGCAGGATTGGGTAGGGAAATATGTCGCAGGGGAAATTTGACTGAGGGGAAAATGACCCTTTGTATGGTTGTCTGTGGTATACAGCGAATGTTTCATTTTCAGAGGAACAATGGAACAGGAGAAGATATTACCACATGTATAATGCCTCCACCCCCCTCCCCCCACCCGGCCCATCAACATTTAATGAATGTCAATCATATCCAAAGATAAATAAAAACATCCTAAAAAGTCTTTAAAATTGTTATACATGTATATTCAATGTTTTTAACTCGCCAATATGCAATATAACACAATAAACAATTTGTGTAAATTGACTATATGTTATATACCGAATGACCGAACATTTTGGGTGCCGTATCAAACAACCAATAGGTACTAAATGACTGTACCAAGGCAAAGCCTCCATGTACTAAACACCCAGCAAAAGGCATAGAGTCCAAAATTTGTTTATATCATTTGAGTGGTTATATTATAAGCATGAGCAGTATTATTTATCATATTAGAGTAATTAATGTGTTAAAATGTGCAGATTATAATATGTGCTAAACATTAATGATCATGTTCTTATTTTCACACAGTTCGATCTTAACCCAGATATCCTTGGCCACGTGTTACAATCGTGAGTTTTATCAATACCGAATATCAATATCTAAAAATCCTGATTACTTGTCATCCTTCTATGTCAGCAGTCGATTAGTTTGGACTTTTATAACAACCTGCAGGTTGTTTTACGGTTCATAAGCAACACACATAGTTGTGCCGTCACTAATGTCCAATACCCCTTCAATCATATTTTTCGGTTCAACAGCCGGGGGGTTCAAAGACGGTGGGAAATAGTCTTCATCCAGCAGGGATAATGAATTGACAAAGTATAAAACCAATTGTTTTTCTTTTTCCATCTGCCTCTCCTTAGCCACCTTTTTCCATCTGCCTCTCCTTAGCCACACTTTTAAATTTGAAAAACAAAAATCAACCTTATACAAAATTAAGTGAGGAAAATGAATTTAGTTGAAATAGGCACATAGCGACGTTCTAAAGTACGTTGAGATTGGTGACATAATTTCCATAATCCCAGTGTCGCCAAACTCTCACAGGGATTAACAGCGCTCAACCATTTTAATGTTTTCAAAGTACAGTAATTATGTCGGAGTCGGAGTCAGAGATGAGAGTCAGGATGGAGGAGGGGGAAGCCAATATCAGTGCTTAAAATCCGTTGGAAGTGAGGACAATCAAAGCCTATTGGTATCTTTTGATAGTTAAGAATACAAATTTCAGCATGATGTGCCAAAGTTATATTACGAGGGCCGCAATTCGCAATTAACAGGACTTTGTTTCACTGACATATATCACAGTTTCGCTGAATTAATGCCATTAATCCATGAAAAGTATTTTTCTATGCAAATAAATTTTGATTAATTTTATTATCATATAATTTTTATTAATTTTATTATCATATAATTTAGCAGAAATACATATTATCACATAATTTGGCCATAAAAGCAGTTTCATAATTATCGGTAATAGACACGTTTAATATCAGCGCGTGCGATGACGTCACGGCGTTCTTCAAATAACTTGCGATCGCTGTAGTTCATGATTGTTGTTTTCGATGAATATTTCGCGTTGCTTCGGGTTTATTTGATCATGTGATAAAAGGCATCTCACACTCGTCCTATTTTATACGTAATTTATCAACCTCGTCCTCTAAATTCTATTTGAGCCTCGGTAAACCTCGGCTCAAATCGAATTTAGTGAACTCGGTTGATAAATTCCGTATAAAATAGAAACTCATGTGAGATCCTCTATTTGTACACTAATTTACATTGGAATTGAAAATGAAAATGAAAGGAATTTTCTGGGATCTTATGTATGAGGTAACTCTGCATGATTACGCGATGTTACAGAAAATACATAGGTCCCGAATAAATCACTGTTTACGCGTAATGGTTTTATATTAAATCACAATGACATTTGTTCGTGAATAAAACAATGAAAATGTTTTAAATATTGAAATATATTTACTAACGCGTACATATATAGCTCCAAAATCATGAAGTATAATGTACCTGGTCACCTTTTCTGGGAATTTTTAGCATGCTGTAACTAAGCTACTTGACCGATTTGAATTTGCAGGAGGAACCATATGAGGATGATCTTACTCAAAAATAAAACGAAACTATGGCCATGCAGTTTCTTAATAAACTAATGCATTTTATAAGCCAACAAGACAGATAACAAGAATCGCCATTATATGACAATATATATCATATCAATCGGCAGACACAGGCCACCATAAAGACCATCCCGACGTATCGCTGTTCGGATCCAAGGCACTGTTCCGTTTTGTTTGCGACCACCTACAGTTACACCGACCGCTTTATACTGCATTGACGGTTAACTCGACTGCGTTGAACATTACAACCGCGCTGGAGTAACGTTATGACCGCGGTGCGTTAACACTAAAACCGTATTTTATCTTATACTGGTTTGATGTTATACTGTGTATTAAATTTTAGCTATATCTTACATATGTGTATTATACTCCAAGAAAGGACTATGCACAATGTGACCTTTAACCTCACGACATTGCTGCCTTGGCGATTTATCAACAAAAACTCTCGCCTCAAAATTGGGTCACATCTACTTCAGCGTTTCGGATGGTTTAAACGAATAAATTAATGCATACAAGTGGAATAAAATAGTAATGTAGCTACATATTCGATGAAACATGATTACATGTCCCTAATTACCTAATAGGACTAAATTTTAGCTTTCATTATTCTGTTCCTATCAGTTTAGACAGCAGTCTGCTTGCACCGCACAAAAATTAGCAAAATTTACGATGTACACTTTTCTCAGAACTTGCATGGTTATTTTAAATCTAGCAAATTCTGAACTATAACAGTTTCAATGACTTTGCTTTTTGTTTGAGAACATTGATATTTTATTGAAAAGAATTTCACAGATCCAATTTCTGTACTCTTGGACTCCAAATAAACGATGCATGCACATTTATTATTTTCTTGGAAAATTCACCCCCTGCACACTGCTTATTTGGGTCTGCACGTTTATTAATTTTGAGGCTAAGAAAAATTGAAATCAACACAAACTCAAAATTTCTATATGATTCTGATATCAAAATGAGCTTAGAACTTTATGCATGTACATATTCAAGTATACGTTATGCATGTGAACATATAAATATTGAATAAATACCACATGACACTAAACTTCCTATACTTGACCTGCTATAAAAATAATTTGTTTAATCAGAGTTATGTTGATGTTTCTTGCTCCCCTGCACTATTATTTGGGTCTGCACTTTTATTTTTATTTATTTATTTTATTTGCTCTCAATGGAATTTCCCCTGTGCACTTTTATTTGGAGCCCGAGAGTACATGGATTCATATTAAATCAGGACTTATATCTTGTTTATTGCTGACAAATCACCCCAATGTTCCATAAATTCGTGACCTCATCACATATACTGTAACTGCGTATACATGCGTAACAGGAATTGCTCTTCGAAAAGACCAAAATGTAGTTTGTTTTTGTCTGAAAACTGTCATAAATTTTGCTTAATTTGACCAAAAATGATAGTGTCAGTTGGCATAAGCGCTGAAAAATCATACTTCTAACTCATTGAGATAAAACACATCTCAAAACACACTATGCTATTATCGTATATATGTATTTCTTCATTATAATGAGAAATTATTAAATATAAAATTCATTTAATCCATTATACATAAATATTTTTCATGCGCTTTCTAAGTTGACAACCGGAGGGACGTCACATTACAACAAGCTCAAAATTACACCACCTCAGCTGTAGGTGTAGCGAGCGTAGCCCCTGTATTTATGCCAGGTCATTCCATTCATTGCACATTGTGATTGTAGTTTCATTACCCATTGTAAGTTGTAACCGAGCGTAATGAATGGAATCACCCCTAGAATATTCAAGATATGCCTATACGATTGTGTCAGACATCATCATCTTGATCTCACACCAGTTATCTGACTTCGTTGTCCGCGGAAGATTAAATTGTCCGCGAATCCACAAATGATGGACGACGAACAGGTGAGTCATAATAATGTTGATTAAATAACGTATTTGCAGAGAAACAAACATGTGCACGGTTCCATCATTCGGAACATATACCTGGGCATCCAGTTACATTGTTTGGGGGCTCAATTCTTCAGATTATTAACATTACTGCCGAATTTCTTCGAGATATTCAGTTTTCGAACGTACTTTTCCCACTTCATTGACTAATTTTGATTAAAAAAAACCCATCCCATGTGGAATTTGTAGAAGATACATGAACACTGACCTATTAGGAGTGATTCGCATCAGTCGAATCTGTCGATTGTTTGAACAGAATATTGGAAAACTGCAATTTGTATTGACACATGTAGGTCAAGGTGGATAACATTTCCACACGAATGGATAACATGTCCAGGCGAAGGGATAACATTGTACTCAAAAGTTCATACCTTGTAGATAACATGTGCAGGGATAATTTTCATTCACATTGCTCTACATTAGCCTATAAATGTAGCTACGAGTCACTAGTCGGCGTTATTATTGTCACTCCATATATGTTTTATCAAATGACAAGCAGGGCTGCCTGAAGCATTCAAGGGCAGGACCACAGGTAACGACACTTTGCCGTAGGTATAGAAATGGAACTAAAATTCCATTGTTGCATGGAACACCACTCAAAGGGGCTTGCTCTGTTCTTGTTCTGTTCTGTTGATTTTTCAATGGAATTGTCCGAATATTTATTGTCTGTGCGATTGGTTGTTATTGTTTGAGAGTTCAATTTTGCTGTCAGAACACGAGAATGGCACATATAGTGTACTAGTAAAAGTTATTTGAAGTCGCCATTCGTTCCCTCTTGTGAATGCAGTGGCCAGTGAACTACACCTTTCACACTGGCCACGACATTCACGTAGGCAACAAGAGCGAAATCGCATTACGCACAAGCAAAAAAGCTAGAAGATCAGCAAACCAGATGAACCTGCACACGGGGATAGAGGTGTAAGGCCATTACACCATTCGAAGAATGATAGCCGCATTCCAGCACACCACAGGAAAGAACTAAAGGATTTGCCTGACACATAACTTGCGACGATCTTGTGCGGACAGTGTGGTTGTATATAAGATCTATAAGGGTAATTATACCGAGTGTTAGAACATTCAGACTCATAATTCACGAGGGCATATTGGGCCCAAATGCATTTTGAGTCCGGCTGTTTTAACACGAGGTAATTACCGCACTTATATACATCAAACAACTATATATAGAGGATCTACAACGAGTCCCCAGTTTATAGCGGGATTTACAAAACGAGTCCAGTAAATTAGGTCTGGGCCGAGCCTTTGGCGAGGTCCAGACCTAATTTACTGGACGAGTTTTGTAATTTCCGCTATAAACTGGGGACGAGTTGTAGATTCTATTTGTTACATGATTCAAAACATCGACAAAACATACTTAAATCAACAAATGTGACGCGAAACTAACATCGGCTTCTATGAGACATGCGATGACGTTTTATGTAACTATTCGTTGTTTGCCACGTAAAGAAATAGTCCTAGATAAATAAAGACTCTTTGGCGCATATATTGGCGTATTTTTAATGATATAATTTTTCAAACTCTTCATTCATAATAGTTTGTTGGAAAAATATTGGAAGCTATGGTATTTTGAGACGTATATAGCTTATGGAATGTTAACAGACCACAAACCGGAAGTCAAAGGTCACCTGGCACTATTTCCTGTTATTAAACGAACGTTTAATATCACAATTTATAGAATGGGTTTATTGAATGGAATAAGGGTAGAATCATGTAATAAATATGCAATATTAAACACCATGCAACTAGACAATCTTCTTTGTAATAAGAAATAACTCTTTAACATGTTTAATTATATCAGTTTAATAAGAATCAGTTTCATAAAAATAAAAGTTTAACAGGATATAAACGAACAGCTACACCAGTTCTTAAACATAAACATTTGTGAAATAAAAATCTGTAAAACTTAACAGGTTAAGCAGGCTTTCCGCTAGTAGGGCAGGGGGTCCCTTTAAGGGTCCCATTCCCCCAGCCAATTTTCCCCCTTCTGTCATACCACAGGACATATCCCATATGTATAAAGGTATAAAGATGTTTACTTCTCAATTTTGTTGGGACAGTACTAAGAAATTTAAATAGTTGACAACGTTATTTGATTTCTAGCGAGAATACACACTCAGAGCGATCTAACACTAAAATTTGGATGTCAGTATGTCTGTAGGCCGGAGCTAACATTCAACGTGCAGGGTCGATGTGTTCCATTTATAATATAGAGTACACTTTATTTAGTTTTTACTGAAATGCTCCGGATTCTGAACGAGCACACCCGGTTCTGCACATTGCACGCTAGCTCCAACCTGCAGTCACAGTCAGATGAACTGAGGAAGTGATCAAACCCGACATAGCTAGAACACATGCTTTGGAGTCACTGGTTACGTTACGAACAAGACAGTCAATGACTGTGGGGTCGCTCACCAGACTGCAAAGACTGATAAGACTGGGACTCTGGAGACCAAAACAGTCAGCACTTTTCATAATCACTTTAAAAGAAGTAGATTTAAACAGGATATGTGGCTAGAGAGACTTCAAGTATGTAGCTTGGTAAAAATCCACCTTGAAATTGCCAACTGTACACTACTGATCACCCCCCTCCTCCAGCTCAACAAGTCCCCTCCCGACTGGGATCCAGACACCCAAGTCTTAGGTTGGAATTTCACAACCGACACCTCAAATTTTCTCAATTGTTGGAAATTTCCAATCTCACAAGCGCCTTTTTCTAAAACCATTTAAACATGTTTAAGCCCAATTATCCATGGACCCAAAACACAATACATGTATGTCAGACCAATCAGTCAGGTGGTTCCAAGGTAGATGTTTTAATGAATTTGGTATTTCGATGATTTTATTAGACACAAAAGTGTTAACTCCCCATAGCCTGCCATTTCTTTACAGGTTGACCTCATTTTAACAAATCTGAATCTCAGTCACTAAAGGATCCTCCTGATTCCTCCATACTATATGTAAGCTAAATAGTCCAAACTCTCTTGAGAAGACATTTTAAAAATTACTATAGAGACATATAGTTATGTCCCTGGTCCCACCCTATTTAACCTGGTGACCCCATCTGAATAAATTTGAATCCCAGACACCAAAGAACCCTTCATACATATCATAAATATCAGTCAAATAAACCTGATGGTCCTTGTGAAGGAAGCATATTAAGAGGGAAACTGTCTTTGCTTGGCCCCTATTTGACCAGGTGACCCCATTAAAAAAATCTGAATTGCAGTCAAGGAAGAACATTCCATTCTATATAAGCCAACTAGTTCTTGCAAACATATTTTAAGAATTACTATGTAGTGAAATAGTTAAGTCTCTTGCTCTGCCCTTATTTGACTTTGTGATCCCATTTTCACAAATCTGATAAGGATAAAAATTAAGTTCCCCAGTTGAAGTTGATGATATTCACCCATTGGGCACCATTTATGAATTTTATCTTCTGCAAATTAGGGGATATAGAAACTTCCTAGAAGGGAAATTTAACTAACAACAATGTAAATTTGATACTATAGATACTTCCCAGAAGATGAGGCCTAAGCAGAATGAGGTCGCCAGAGGGTGAATTTGGTGATGCTAGCCTGCTGTGCGGGATAGCATCACAAAAAGCGTGTATGTTCCTACATTGTGCATGCCTGGCCTCAAGCAACACAATGTATTATACAACAAGCCTTGAAATAGTGTGATATTGTGTCTGTCATTTGCAGAATGAGGTCCCCAGAGGGTGAATTTAGTGACGCTAAATTCACCCTCTGGGGACCTCATTCTGATAAGGCCCTCAACTGCTATGGAAGACCTAGAATAAAATTGAATTTCCCCAGTTGAAGTAGGTGATGTTCACCCATTGGGCCCCTCAATTATGAATTTTATCTTCTGCAAATTAGGGGATATAGAAACTTCCTAGAAGGGAAATTTAACTAACAACAATGTAAATTTGATACTATAGATACTTCCCAGAAGATGAGGCCTAAGCAGAATGAGGTCTCCAAATGGTGAATTTGGTGATGCTAGCCCGCTGTGTGGGATAGCATCACTAAAAGCATGTCTGTTCCTACATTGTGCACGTCTGGCCTCAAGCAACACACTGTATTATACAATTAAGCCTTGAGATAGTCTGTCTGTTATTTGCAGGATGAGGTCCCCATAGGGTGAATTTAGTGACGCTATCCTGCACAGCGGGCTAGTATCACTAAATTCACCCTCTGGGGACCTCATTCTGATAAGGCCCTCAACTGCTATGGAAGACCTAGAATAAGATTGAAGTTCCCCAGTTGAAATTGGTGATGTTCACCCATTGGGCACCTCAATCATGAATTTTATCTTCTGAAAATTAAGGGATACAGAAACTTCCTAGAAGGGAAATTTAACTAACAACAATGTAAATTTGTTACTATATATACTTCCCAGAAGATGAGGCCTAAGCAGAATGAGATCTTGAGACTCTAGATACTTCCCAGAAGATGAGGCCTAAGCAGAATAAGGTTCTCAGAGGGTGTATTTGGTTATGCTAGCCTGCTGTGTGGAGCAACATGAATTCACCCTCTGGGAACCTCATTCTACAAATGCCAGACACTCTTGGAGAAAATGAAATTAATCTGATTTTAATGACCACTGAGTGATATGTAATGTAAACAACAAGGGTGCTTCATTGATAACACCATTAATCTCATTTAAATTATGAATGACATGAATACACTCCCTGGGGACTCTGCCTATAGCTACAGAAGTTCTCTTATCTCTCTATCTGCCCTGCCATGTGTCATGTCTGTCAGTTCAGAGCAGAGTTGCCTTGTAATGGGAATGCACAGATACTAGTATTAAAAGGAATTTACTGAACATTTCTGGACATCTGTCTGTTCATCTTTTCTCCCAAACCCCTGATTTCAGAGGTACCTACTCTGGTTTCGCAATTGTTTGACAAAGTGACCTCATTTGAACAAGTCTGAATGACAGTCACCTAGGGAACATCCACACCAAATATGTTCAAAATGCAAAAATGTAATTTTTTTGTTTTTAGAGTTATGTCCCTGGCTCTGCCCCTAATTGACCCAGTGACCCAATTTGAACAAATCTGATTCCCAGTCACCCAAGGTCCCTCAGTACCAAATATAAGCTAAATCGGCCCAATATTTTTGTAGAAGAAGTCATTGTAAGAATTAATATGAGTTATGGCCCTGGTTTCTCAACTAATT
This sequence comes from Siphonodentalium dalli, assembly GCA_032622095.1. Classification (NCBI taxonomy): domain Eukaryota; kingdom Metazoa; phylum Mollusca; class Scaphopoda; order Gadilida; family Siphonodentaliidae; genus Siphonodentalium; species Siphonodentalium dalli. The sequence continues at coordinate 61,582,109 of CP136062.1, forward strand.
GACCGGGTGACCTCATTTGAACAAATCTGAACACCAGTCACCCAAGGACCCTCCATACCAAATATTACCTAAATCGGCACAATGGTTATGGACAAGAAGTTGTTGTAAGAATTACTGTGGAGGAATAGAGTTATGGCCCTGGTTTCACTATTTCACTATTCACTATTTGACCCAGTGACCTCATTTGAACAAATCTGAATGAGAGTCACCTAGGGAACATCCACACCAAATATGAACCAATTCGGTATGATGGTTTCAGAGGAGAAGATGTTTTTTTTAAAGTTGACAGACGGACTGACGGACGGCTCGACGGACGCACGGACGGACGACGGACGAGGAGTGATGACTATAGCTCCACCGGAGACTTCGTCTCAGGTGAGCTAAAAAGCCGTTAAAGCCGATAATTTAATCATACCCACTGATTCTATCTTCATGCATGTCATAAAATATATTATCTATGTTTATTATAATTTATAATTAGCTTAATATTTAGAACTAAAACATTGCGCCTTTATTCTATTCCTTCATTGCTTCCAACCTGCTAATTGTCTATCTGCTGAGTGTTATATTCCGGCACATTATGCATCCGAACTATCTGCCGAGTCTTGAATAGTGAGTCGTTTAACTTCAACGGGCGCGTTTCCGTATACTGGGAACAATGCAAGGCCTTCACCACCGGTGATCTATAACCTTGCAATTAATTTTGATCTAATAAATTTTCTAGGTTTTAAAGTTATTGCGGTCGATAGCATAGTAACTTGGGTAGAAAATGGATGCAAAACGATTAGCAAATCTACTCTCTGATTCTTCTATTGGCCGATACAACAAAAGTAGGTCCACTACTGTTTCCACAACATTGAAAACATTGACTGCATTTTCCCCTCGGCGGATACAGGACCCGTTCCCCAAAACCTGGCGGAAAGCCTGGGTTAAGGCGACTATTTAGCATGACTTTATCTTCGTCGTCATATATGCATATATCCGTGGCTTATAACCACAAACGTCATCGTGTAAAATTACGTACTGACGGGGAAATTAATATTTGATTTATATATTTAGACCAGCAGCTAGTTTTAATTACCACATGATTAATTATTATAAGTGATCAAAATAGTTACCGGTATGATGGTTTCACTACATACAATTTTCCTACAGACAATTTAGACAACATGAACCAATCTGGAGATATCACATGCTTTCCGACAACCGTGGTCGATATATGAACTAACGTGCATTATTTGCAACATGCATTGTGTTCGTTGTATGGTTTTTAGTAAATATCCAGTATAGTAACAAACATCTATATGTCTCATGGTGTATGTAGCTCGAATTTCCAACCATACTTTACGAGAATTAATCTCACATGTTGTTTTGTGCTGGTGATTAATTTTACTTCGATTTGCTGGTCAATTTTATAGGCTACCAGGGTGATGGTGTGTACCGCATTAGGTACGATGCTTCAGGTAGAATGTTTTGCCGCACCCCTCGAACGGGCAAGTGTCCATCTGTTCGTGGTTGTGCTCTTTTGAATGTCGCGTTAGGTCACTTTTTCTCTTGTACGTTTTCCCACATGTTGAGATTCAGAGATTCTCCATGGCATGTTTCTTCTTATTGTGAGAATCCAAATCCGCTTGATTAATGCACAGCTTATGGCAAGCCGAGCACCGAAATACCGGTATTGAGCTATCTGAGTGTTTTTCCCTTGCGTGTCTATCGAGATTCGACTTGGCACTAAATGTGGCATCACATTTTAAGCATTTCCATTTGTTTGGTGTTGATGTCATCGGGACGTTGTTTGACAGTGTTGTAATGTCCATGATAGAACCCTCAATTATGCTGAGTTCCAGGCCGTGGCCATCAGTCATTTCGTCTTCACTCTTCAAAATGAAAAAAAAAGAGATAAATGTTCACGAAAAATGAAACGGGTCGATCGCCAGTGTGGTATTATATCATTATGTGGGCGCGCCAGAGTGAAGGCCTAGTTGTATATGCACCAGTGTACAACTTCTATGTCACTGCACCCCCCCCCCCCCCCTTGAATCAGAATCAGACCAAATACATGTTTTTGCATAATTCCATTTGCACCCCCTTGCACCTCAGTGCTCTGGCCTAATATCCTATATATTCATAAACCATGGTTCTATATATTTCCAGTATGAGACCATTCAGATATTTTTACCTGAAAAAATGCATAAATTCTAACATCTAGCGGTCTAACTCCAGGCAAATGCATGCGGCTACGGACAAGAGACCAGGACACACCGGGCTGTCCATGGTTGTTCAGCTTGGGGTGAGAAAATTTTGAAAACTATACAAGAAAATCGCTAATCCTAGCATCTAGACTGGCCTCAACTGAAGCGTTCCTATTGTGTTGGAAATTTCAATTGGGGGAGGGGTGCGTGAGAAATTATTTGGGATTTACAAATGGGAGTTACCGTTAAAATCTCGAGATTAACGGGGTCTTTACGTGGTGTTATATGATGCTGACAAGTTCATTCAATGACAAAATTACGATCAGCCAATTAGTCTGGTTAAACAACACATGTGGCAGCCCACGTCGGTTTCATTTGCGGCCCAACCACATACACCCCCCACCATGTGGACATGTTATCCTGGTCGGCCATACAATATTATCCATATTGGCGGACAATTGTTATCTCTAGCATTTCCATGCTGTGGACATGTTATCCATGTTTACTCGCATATGGTTGTGAAATTACCATTTTAAAATGAGAATACTAGATAGTATATCAGGTACAGCAGACACATAAGGTGACATATAGAACCCACATCATGGGTTTGCCGAAAATTCTGCACAGAGTGCTGTTTTCTGTCAAAAATGGTCATTGAAGTGGGAAAATATGTTCCAAAACAGAATATCTCGAAATAATTCGGCAGTATTGTTAATAAACTGAAGAATTGAGCGCCGAAACAGCGTAACTGGATGCCAAGGTACCGGTATATGTTCCGAATGATGGAACTGTGCACATGTTTGTTTCTCTGCAAATACATTATTTAATCAACATTATTATGACTCACCTGTTCGTCGTCCATCATTTTGTGGATCCGCGGACAATTTAATCTTCCGCGGACAACGAAGTCGGATAACTGGTGTCGATCTTCTTTCCTTTTTGTTTGTAATTAGTCTATCTGTCTGTATCTGTAGATATTACAGTGCAGGAACCAATTCTGGTTGTAGGCGCACTTGTCCAGGTGCTACCACGGCGGACAGCGTACTGCACCCACGACAACATACCTGGACAAGTGTTGTAATGGGGGGAAGTCGGCAATTTGCATTCGGATCTTTATTCAGGGATCTCGAATGAGACTTGGTATCTGACCGAGTTCTGATTTTTGTCAGAATACCCTGACCAGGTAGGTCAACATGACCGCTTTCGCAGATTGCTGCTTCAGATTGATACGCACTACGTTCATGACTGAACTACTGACCAGGTTGCGATCCCCGGTCCGCTAGCACGAGAGACCAGTAGGCTACCCTACCTCTCGGCTACCGACTTCCCTATAAACGAAAAATCGGGTGCTGGACGTTTCGTACCTTGGTCGTTTCGTACAAAGACGTTTCGTACACTCTGGTCGATTCGTACCATTATTTTGGTTGTTTCGTATCAAACTTTTTTGTCGTTTCGTACCATCGAAAAAAAATATTGTAATTACTAGTGCTGAATGAAAAGATGTCTATTACCATTGTTTTATTTCTGTATTAATATATGTGTATATACTAGCTAGTAATCATGAAATCGGCGGTACCAGGTCTGTTCAGTATACTTGGTATGTTGTTACAGCGAAGGGTTGCCGATCACTGATTAGTCTTTAGAAGTGCTCATCAGTGATTTCACACTTTGCTGATGTGTCACCGTTTTGTTTTTCTTTTGTTGTTTCGTAAATTATACCGCACACAGGTATGTTGTTACAACAAAATTGTAGTCAGTGATTAGTCTTTAGAAGCACTAATCACCAAGTTCACACTTCGTACGGTTTGTTTTTACAGCATTCGCGAGTGATAAGTGTGTTGTTTTTCTTGACTCCTATAAATGATGCGGATCGCAAGAGCAAGGCATTCAGACAATAACCATGACTGATCTAGATTCCAACGTGAATTGTTTAGAGTGTTCCAGAGAAGTGCGTCCAAGACAGCACGGTTTACAGTGCGAAGGTTAGTAATTTTTATTTTACTTACGTTTCAAATACAAGTCGAATTCGTCAATCACATTCAATATACCGGAACGTCGCCAAATATACCGGTATATATTTAATATAATGAATGCTCTTATTATTTGTAGGTTGTGAGAGATGGCAACACAGAACATGCAGCTAGCGACACAGGCAGACAACATCTTCGTCCCAGCCGCGACTTTGACAGAAGACCTCCTAAGGAATGAATACGAACGCAACCCGCACGCCGACCTGCCGAAACCGGAAAATCTCATAAGGCAGGCAAACCGACACCGACAACGAATAAAACCAAAAGAGCCACAAGACAACACCTTCATCACAGACGTCGGCTTCCTTCCTGATGGTTTCGTACAAGATGACATCCATTTCGACGACCAACGTCACTTGATCTTTGCCACCAATGACCAGCTGGCTGTCTTAGCAAAAGCCAAGAACTGGTATATCGACGGCACTTTCAGCATGGTAAAACATCCGCAGCTGTGTACAATCCATGCTTTTGTGAGGAAAGCGGACCACATGAAGCAGGTGCCGCTTGTATACGTCATGATGACTAGACGAAGAGCAAAAGACTATGATCAGGTTATTATATTTTTTTTCATTACAATTACATCAATTCAATTCAGAATTATGAATTACTGCATCACATCATTGCTTTAAAAACAATCACAATTGTATGTGAATTCACACCGTCACAATTCTCTTGTGATTTCTATATGTATAGGCCTATTTGAATCACCGCTAATCACACCGTCACAATTCTCTCACGATGTCTATATTTATATTTATCTTTTTAGGTATTTGAATCGCTTCTTCGCCTGCTGCCTACACCACCAGCAGTCAAAACCGTGACAATGGATTTCGAGAAAGCGACATGGAAGGCTATTAGTAACCATCTGTTGAACTTCGAGGTTGTTTTTTTCACTGGACACTATAAAATTATGAAAAATTACGGTAAATAGTTGAAAATCATAAATCTTTAATGTTTAACTTTATGCTAATGGTATTGTTGACATTTATATATATGTATGTTTTAATCTTTCATTACAGACAACTCAGGAAGCTCTTTGCACTGCCGCTAATTCCTACAGAACACATTGAGCCTGCATTCTCGAAATTACGCGACCATCCTGCAGTCAACTGTCCTGATATTCAGTTGCTGTTTACCTATGTAGAACATCAATGGATTGATTCAACAACATTTCCAATCTCAATATGGTGTGTGTTTGGAAGATCGATACGAACAAACAACGACACGGAAGGGTGGCATCGTCGGATCCAGTATAAAAACAGACAGACAAACATTCCGTTCTATCGGCTGATTCCGATGCAAAGACGAGAAACCGCTGCGATGGATATGACCATAAAGCTGGTCAGCGAAGAGAAGCTGAAGCGATACCAAAGACTACAATACAGGCGAAATCAGGCCCAACTTTTCTGCCTGTGGGCAAACTACGAGGGTGGAACCCTGAGAACCAGCAGCTTGCTGAAATCCTGCGCGAAATTATTCGCTCCCATCCCAAAGAAAACCACCGAAGCTGCCGAAGTCACAGAAGACTGATTGAGCACTCACACTTGTGTCATTCATTCATTTTCATTTATTGTTAATTAATACTGTTATTCATGTATGACTTTTATTTCGTTATAATAATAAAACTTGAAAAAATTACGCTAGAATATTGTTTTTTCGATGGTACGAAACGACCAAAAAGATTGGTACGAAACAACCAAATTAATGGTACGAATCGACCAGAGTGTACGAAACGTCTTTGTACGAAACGACCAAGGTACGAAACGTCTAGAAGCCGAAAAATCTAGACCCGATGGCACTAGAAATGTATTTCATCATTTCTAGTGCCGCACGGGCCCCCATACCCTGCGTTGAGCTATCTATTTCACAACATTTTTCATCTAAACAATGAATGCTGGCCTTATTATCTCACCATATATTTTCAGTCGGTACTCCCTGCCACAAGTTGACGCCAAAAGTTCCCTGTGTCGGTGTATCTAAATCCTTTAATCGGACATTTCTAAACTGTCTAATGTTGGTGACCTCGATAAGTCGTCCATCTTCACGTTCTTGTTGACATTTTACACAAGGCCATGTGCTCGGAAGAACTACTGGGTAATTTACTACGTCCGGTTTGGCCTATAGTCCATTTCACGAATAACTATTGACTGTTGCGTTCAAGCTGCAGACAGAGTTTAGTCTCCGCGCGAAGAGATATCGTAACGCTGCGGCTGCAGGCACGTGTATTATTTAAAATAAAATATTTTTTTTATAGAAGTGTTTTGTAATAATAATAAATAATAATAATTCATTCTGGCTTGACCTAGACCATTTTCAAACGAATATGGACATTTCTGTTTCTCAGAATAATGCAGAATTAGCTGTAACCTACAAAAATCTAAAATAAATATGTATATAGGAGGTACCAAATTTGCTTCTAAAATAAATAAATACGACATTGCTTCACATTCCATGTAGGTGCTAGCAGGGTAAGTCCTGTGTAGGAGACTGAACTCAGGATGGAGCTTATGTTGCGTTCTGGGACGGAAAGTATCCAAACAAAGCGATCTGTAAATGACAAAATAGGCCTACCAAGCTGAAAAATTTTCGCGATCGCTGCACTGTTTTTTTTTAGATTTACGCTCGCTATATAGTCAACAAAACTCAAATAAAATCACGTCATGTTGCATTATTAATTTATTATGGTTTATTTCTCCATTATACAGCACAAAACATGATTTAAGTGTCATTTTCCGCCTTAGTTTTATCCAACTTGGTTCTGCTTGGTATTTCTATGCACCCCTGCTTATCGTCGGCATGCATTTTCTATGGGATATTTAGAACGGGTCTATAAAACTAATTAGGCTATAACTTTGTTATCTTTCATATTTTCCGTGAAATTTCAAATATGTGCCAGGGACATATATCCCGTCCGGAATGTGCATAAACATTTCCAGTTTCTCATCGTATTTTTAATTATTTTATGCGACAAAATTGTCGTAAATGTCAGAAAACCAAACTGACCAGTCTATGTTTTGCGTTATGAGATAAAGCTTGATGAACATCTATATATAGTTCTATTGAGATTTTTTTACGTCCTTTTATACCCCATAATCACTAAAATGAGATGTCTCTCACCCACCACACGATTTGTTAAAAGTGAAAATATAAGAAGTGAGATTGTTTTATCGGTTAGCAGATACATTTCCGGATAAAACGGAGTGATCTTCATATCCCGTATATTCAGGAGATGCATCTTTCAATGATATATGTAATTTTTGTTTTGCTGATATATATCAAAAATATCAAAAATCGACATCCCTGTACCCCGTCATTACTGTCACGCGAAAATTTTAAGCTATTCAAGTTGTCCGTTTGTTAGACAAATTTGAAACTTATAGATTTATATCAATGTTCCATGCTTGTGTCGAATAGAAACCAGGTCCACATTTGTCAAGTGCGTGGATAAATGATGATCACACTTACTCCGCTTATTTCTCGGCCAGAAATATGTGTTTTGAACTTTTGATAACAATTTATTTGAGATAAAAACTGCTGCGGGCATGTCAGTCAGTGTGAACTTATCAGTCGCTGGGCATCGTGCATGGTTCAATAAGATCTAGTGATCGTTCCTTCGTCCATATAGATGACTTAAATATTCCATTGTCCGATCTAACAACAAATTTGTCGAAAATGTCCAATTTAATGTCAGTTTGCATACCAAGCCAATAAAAAGAAACAACATACGATGAATACTTATAGGTATCATGTCTATGACACATGCATGCAGCCATGGCAATTGGCGAACATCTACAAAAGCCACATATACCATAAAATGAGATTTTGTATGTAGGCCTTCCTAGCTATAGATATGCAGGTAAATCTTCAAGGCCTACATAATTACTAACATTTAACACTATGCTGTAATACTATATACACAAGACAGAAGTTATCTTGTTCCCTTGGTTCAACTAGGATGTTTCACTATATTACACACTCAGTCACTCACACCGTTGTAATGGTTTGCTAACAATAAAATCTTGAAATCAGTTAACGGTTATTCGTGAAATGGACTATAGGCCAAACCGGACGTAGTAAATTACACAGTAGTTCTTCCGAGCACGTGGCCTTGTGTAAAATGTCAACAAGAATGTTAAGATGGACGACTTATCGAGGTCACCAACATTAGACAGTTTAGAAATGTCCGATTAAAGGATTTAGATACACCGACACAGGGAACTTTTGGCGTCAACTTGTGGCGGGGAGTACCGACTGAAAATATATGGTGAGGTAATAAGGCTAGCATTCATTGTTTAGATGAAAAATGTTGTGAAATAGATAGCTCTACACAGGGTATGGCAGGCAGTCAGCCGCCCTAATGGGCAGTTTGAGCTGATCATTAGGGCGGCGTAGTGTCTAGAAAAATCCCCCAATTCACAAAATGAATAACAATCAAAGACGAATTGATAAAAAAAAATTGGGGCATAGCAAAATTCTGACACACTCATGTTTCACGAGTCAACGGAAATTGGGGCAACGCCGGCGGAAATACTCGACGAGTGAAATTCCCAAAAAAGAACACAAAAGTAAGCATTTGTGACGAAGCGAAATTAATAGTAGAACGGAACTAAGTACCAATCAGTTTTTGTTTTGTCGTTGATAACATCTTTATACGCTGCTTGAAGCGATTCTTTGTTATTACTCAAGTTAATAGCCATTTCAAAATCTCTTCCGCATGCAGGTACTTGTGAAAAACGTCATCAATCGTGTCATACGTATTACCCGTTAGACTTATTGACGGTTACCTGCTACCGTATGCGACCAATAAAGAACGCTAACGCTATTTTAGGTTACAGTGAAGTAATTATTTCCCATAGGCCTCAGTGTTAACATATAATGGCCTGCAGCCCTGACTATCCACTAATTGTGATAAATGAGTACATGGTCACCGGAATTGGCATCTGCGCAAAGTTTCTGCGTGAAAAAAATCATATCGTCGAGCATGGAATGTACCTTTAAATTTCGGATTTATAATCGAGAGTCAGAATTGCATGAACAAAATATTGACATTTTTTACCTCACACCAAAAAAATTAAATCTAGGAACCACGTGCTTTACAATGTGCCAATGTTTTGTTTGGAGTCTGAAATTTCAAGAGGAGTGATTGCATGTATTTTATATGTTTAAATATCGAAACTACTATCTGTATCTGTAGTTGTTACGTCCTAGTGACCAAGGCTGGCTTTTACAGGACGGGATCGAGTAGATCCATAATTTTTTCCAGGAAGTTTTTTTTGCCGAACCCGTGACTTCTTCGCCACGGTAGGGATCTTTAACGTGCGCACATTGTTGCACACGGGACAGCCATTAGCGTCGGCTCCCGATCCGACGGTGTGCCAAGTGTAGTGTCATCCCTGGTCATGACATTACGAGAGGAGCAGAGGTACGAAGTTAGTCCAGTACGCATTTTTTCAAATTTTGTCTGAGACTCTTTGGCTTCTGGAATCTTTCTCAGATCACTGATCGTGGCATCGATGATTGATTTGTGATGCCCGTGGTACTGGGAATGCAGATGGCGACACAAAGTCCGACCGATATTTTGTCGGATTTGAACCCTCGACCGTGTCGAAGGTGTAGCTCAGAGGTCGGCCCACAAACCAACTGAGCTATCGGCAGATTCCACGAAAAAGTGTACCAATTTTGATGTGAAAGTTTCGCATTGCAGGTCTTTTAAATAAAATGTAGAATCAAATGAGTGTTGATTCACTTTGAAGATTTGTGTGTTATGTAGCTAGGAAATCGTCATTTTTGCCCATCATCATATATATTTTATTATATTAACACTTTTCTCACTAAAATATGGACATTTTGGACGGAATCAACTACCGAGTTTGTGTGACGTTTAAGATATATGATGATATCTGCTTGGCATGCGGCCAACAATGACTTTTAATGGTGTCAATTTCAAGAAAACGTGTCAATCTGTGCGATTACAACTTTATTTTTTAAATTATTGTGTATTTTCCCCATATTTTTTCAATTTTAATCAAGATGTGTGAACGTCAGACAATTCCGTCAAAAATATGACGTTCACATCGGCATTAGCATAGGGCTTCGGATCAAGAAATTTATTCCACCATATGGTAAGTCTATTCACAAACAGGCTAAACGTTACAATAAGGCCTCCCTGTATCATACCAAATATCTCTAAATATATATGTTGTCGATTAGAAGTGTGCTAACGTTAATTCCGTCAAAAGGTATAACTGACGTTAGCAATTTTCCCGCCGAAATTTCCGCTAGACTTGACCTCTGAACTGCAAGTTGTTTTGCCGCGAAAAACAAAATCAAAGAAAAGATCAGGACAGTTTCACTCATTCGACATGAGGTAAGTCCTCTTTAAAATACTTCATTGTTAATTCATTCCGTCCCATTTTCTGACGTTAGCAACACGTATAATTAGAGGGCCCAATGGCGGCTTATCGGCCAATTCCACATGTACTACGTCATTGAGTGATGCTAACGTCAGTCTGTTGACGGAAAAAATGTTGCTAACGTCAGTCTCTAGACGGAACTTTCTATGTGAACGTCAGCTTGTTGACGGAAACTTTGTTGTGAACGTCAGCACGTTATTTGTGGATTTGTCCGTCAATATTCTGACGTTAGCATAATTAGAACTGGGCGAAATATCATCTTCCGGTATTCTTTTCTCATATGTCTGGCTTTAAAAGATACTCTAAAATTACTAGAAGTACTACTTCGTAAATAAAACGATGTTAAGTTGAGTATTATAACAGGCATTGTGAAGATCAAAGTTGCTAACGTCAGGAATTTTCCGTCTAATGTTCCGTCAAATTACTGACGTTAGCAACGTTTCAGAAAAGCAAAATAAAATCATTTAAAACTCAAAAAATATTGAGGTCCTAGGTCTATTCTTTGTTTCAATGTCTTTGTAATTGACGTTTCCCAACAATTAGCACAGAGAATGTAACTGAACATATTTCTGAAAAACTTTTTTTTTCGGTAGTTCACTGGTACACATTTTCGTGGAATCTGCCGGTTGTAAACAATATGCGGTTTTCTCCGTTACCGTTTTCTCCGTTACCAGCGAACACCAGAAGGTCATTTTTTAGGCACATATGAACCTCCTGGCGATACTATATCGGCAGTCTGGGTTTGTTTGACTCAGATCAACACAAAAAACTAACCAGGTTAATTACAAATAGGGGAGACCCGGGCAAAGCGGGACACCAAATGTTTTCAAGGAATTTTAGATAGGATTTTCGCCGGAAAAAAATGGAAAGCCGTTGATTGGTATATAATTCATCGGCGCATATAATCGGGTGATCATTGATACCATGCAAACACCATCTCGGTATGTCCCTTTTGGAACCTCTTGTTTTGTCCCACTTTGCCCGTGCCTTTGTGCAAATCGGGACACCGCACTGGGCAAAGTGGGACAATGTGCGATGCTATCCGGGCAAAATGGGACAGCAAAATCAAAGAGACAGTGCGGGTTGCCATTGCTCACACTGCTACAGACAGACGGGCTCTGAGTGGCAGATGAGTTTCTGTTGGGTTATGTAGGATGGATTTTTGTCTGGCGACCAGAGTTATCTATCTTAACGATATATTCACCCCGGTACAGTACCGATTAAAACGAAGGTGACATCCATTCCTTAAAATTACTTATTCGAAATTTTTATAATTATGTCAAACAAAGGGTTTGTATGCCGCCCCCCCACATATATTCTATCCACGCACCCATCCAGATCCAAAGTGGCCGCCGTCCAGAAGGGTTCATATAGGGCACCATGCCTTTTCCCAGCCGATTTAGGTCAAACAAAAGGTGTGTGCAGGGAGCCAATCTAAATACCCCCCTTCACCACACCACGATCTAAAATGGACACCATCCAGAGATGTTCAAATAGGGCACCCATGGCATTTCTCGACCCCTTGGTCGATTTAGGTCAAACAAAGGGTGCCCCAAGATAATCTAAATATTCACCCCTTTCACACCACTCCGATCCAAAATGGCCGCCGACCAGAAGGGTTCAAATAGGACATCCATGCCATTTCTCGTCCCGTTGACCGATTTAGGTCAAACAAAGGGTGTCGTATGGTGCGCCTCCCCAGGCATTCTTTCCAAACACCTCACACACCTCAACCTGATCCAAAATTGTCGCTGTCCAGAGGGGTTCAAAATAGGACACCCATGCTATATCTCAGCCCCTTGGCCGATTTAGGTCAAACAAAGGGTGTTATATATTGTTCCTGGTGTCAAATACATCCACTATACTTTTCGGATTCACCCATCAGCCAATATAGAAACAGACATATCTTCAACCTTGTCAGTAATCATTATAAGATGGGCGTGAAAGCTACCTGTCAACATTTGGAAGCAGGTCATGGAAAGGGGCCGTGTGATGGAGTTGGTGGGACCTCCAAGAGGTTGGCTGATGTTGCAGTGAAGACCGGTAAATGTGTGATACAGAACGCCGCCGCATTTTGTGATTGGGGCAATCACGCCAATATTAATGTCGCATTTAATCACCTCAACGAAAGCGCCCTGAAATTGGTTTTCCCGATGTCCTACCCGTTCCTGGAACACTCAAGATACACGCGGTTATTCCTACTAAACACGCAAACGGCATCGCTACCAGAGAAACGTCATGTTTCTGCGCCAATTGTTTAAAGTTTCTAACTTCAAATGGTGAGTCCGACCTGAAATGCAATTGGAAGTTCACAACGATGTCTGCACCACATGTTCGCGAGTCTAATGGTTCTCGGTCAACGGTCATCAAAGGCAAGCGAGCTTCAACAAAGAGTGCGGAAAATAAGTGTCAAGATGCGTATTCTTGTGGGAAGTGTGGATGGGTTTATGGTGATCCACTCGACCCCAGTAAACGCGACGAATGGGTGTTGTGCTCAGATTGTGGCAAGACTTAGTGGTTTCATGAAGGTTGCTGAGAGGATTACGGTGTCTTTGATAATTTCACGTGTTTGTCATGTTTAGACATATAGACTCAATGTGATGACACTAGTAACGATGACATTTTATTAAATTGATTTATATAGGCAGGAAATTAATTGAAGGCTATACTATAGCTATTTAAAATTAATTTCGAATTTTAATCATATTGCATACTAGTACCAATCCACGAATAAAACAATGCATTTTGTTTTGGTAGTTTTTAGCTCACCTGAGACGAAGTCTCCGGTGGAGCTATAGTCATCACTTCTCGTCCGTCGTCCGTCCATCCGTCCGTCCGTCCGCCCATCCGTCAGTCCGTCCATCCGTCAACAATTCTTTAAATATCTTCTCCTCTGGAACCGAATGAGTTCATATTTGGTGTGGCTGTTCCCTAGGTGACTCTCATTCAGATTTGTTCAAATGAGGTCACTGGGTCGAATAGTTGCGAAGCCAGGACCATAACTCTTTCCCTCCATAGTAATTCTTTTAAACATCTTCTTCTCAACCGGCAGTCCAAATGGGTTCATATTTGGTGTGGATGTTCCCTAGGTGACTCACATTCAGATTTGTTCAAATGAGGTCACTGTGTCAAATAGTTGCGAAGCCAGGGCCATAACTCTTTCCCTCCAAAGTATTTCTTAAAACGACCCCTTCTCTCTTGTACCATCGGGTCGAATGGATTCATATTTGATACGGAGTGACCTTGGGTGATTGGGGTTCAGATTTGTTCAAATGGGGTCACTGGGTCAAATAGGGGCGGAGCCAGGGACATAACTCTAAAAACAAAAAATTACATTTTTGCATTTTGACCTTTAATTTTTAGCTCACCTGAGACGAAGTGGCGTATGACGGTGGAGCGAAATTCACCACTCCTCGTTCACTAGCAAAATATTCCTCATTCATAAACTTGCATACAGGTCGTATATAACTATATATAGGTTTTTTTCTCCGTTACCATCATGTCCATGCTAATATTACATCGGGCGTTTGAATTGTCAGGTATTCCTTGTTCGACATATATTAACACATTCTTATATTTATGTAATCAAATAAAATTGAATGGCATGATTACGCAGGTCTTATTTTTAGATGCACAGAATTGTGTGCACCAGCATAGATCAATGATATGGGTTTACTGGAAACACATACACATTCAAAGTACATGGGACTGCATGTAGTTTCAAATAATAGTTAACATGTTTCCAGCGAAGTTAGAAATTCAACCAAACACGTTTGTGTCACATATTATTAAAAATTTAGTGTGTATCAACGATTCGCAATATTTAGGAATATAAAGACCCAATATGTGTTTTCTCCGTTACCATGCCCACTGTAGTATATGTGTGTCGCATATCACACACGCCACATCAATATTTTCCACATGTTTTGTTTTCGAAAACGTATATAACCCCACATAAGAAATTGGCCCATTTCGTCTGTCTATACACCATATAGAGTGATAGAGAGTGTTCGATTCGGAATGAATTTTTAATTGCACGGTAATCCTAAGATATACGGGTAGCCATTGACCCTAAACATCTGGCTAGTGACAGCTCGAATCATGAGTATTTTATAAAATTGCATGCATGTGACTATAGCCACCACTGTGTATTGATTGTGACAATATAAAACTGTTGCCACATGTTTAAATGGACTGTACGTACCCATATGCTACCCTTTCGGGTTGGTAACGGAGAAAACATGCATAAAAGTGCCTACCGTTTTCATGGCAGCTGAAAAATATAAACATGATCCTCCGGTGCTCATTTTAACGTGACACATTCCACACATACTATATTTTCATATTATGATGATGATAACCGGTATTTTTCGATATGATTGCAAACTACATGTCGATTTAAGGAATTTTAGGCCAAATACCACGAAAATCGTAGCTGCAAAGATCGCAGCACCGTAGCGTCTGCGGGCAAGCTACGATTTCTCCACCTACGATTTTCCCCACTTACGATTTTAATCGTAGCGTCTGCGGTGGCACTAAGAGCACGAACACTATCATGAAATGGGTTACACCTTGCTTTGGTATAGAGTTTCGCAGTGTTTCGGTCTGAATATGTGTTTATGCATTGAACGTTTCTCTAGAATGTAAAATAAAAGTGAGAAAGGTTATAATGTGTCCGTCCTCTCTGGCGGTCGAGTAGCGCAGTGACAGGATTTGCGTGCCCGCCCGAAGGGCGGCACGAGGACGGCGGTGGGCTCATCCGAAAATCGCCCTTACGCCCTGACTTGAATTTTCTTGGACTTGTGGGTACAATATATCTAGATCGTGGCTCAGGAGGATCAGATGAAGTGGGATTCTAGCTGTTAACCCTTTGAACCCTGGCTCCCCACAACGATCGACACCATGACCCTGGGCTAGCTCCCAGTGTTATTTTTTATTTATTGTAGACTGTGTTTAGGCGCAATGTATTGGTTATGATAAAGTGATGTCACATGTCTGAAACTTTACATGTACGTTCCCCATGGACCACTGAGTATTTTGCGATCGAGATGCATTGTCACGCGATCACTCCCTGGCAACGGTTGCTATGCAACTACCAGAAATTGAAATTAAATGCAATTATAGCTTTTATCGACGTATTTCAGCCCTAGGAAATTACGTTTTCGATGCAGCCAATGCCCCATTGCGAAATTTGATATAATCTGGTCAGATTAGTGAACCTAACTTTTGTTTACGGGTAGGAACGGTTGCTAAGCTAATACACCAAATGATCAAATGACACCATTGCACTGAGCATTCAATTGTATTATGCCCCAATTTAGACATTGCCTTGGTGCATGTGTTGGTTATGTTTAAGTGGTGCCACAGGTCTGAAACTTTACAGGTATGTTCCACATGGACCACTGAGTATTGTAAATATATTTTAAAAAATAGGTAATCGAGGGGTGAACTGTCCACACTTATTGAAGTTGCATTCTTTGGTCCCGGCTTCTCTTTCGGTTTAAATGTACGTTCAATAAATGATGTTTTGTCCCTTTTCCCGGTATGGACATTATGATCACCTTGACTAATTGCAGGTATGAAGCCACGCCCATTGCCACGCCCCCTACCTATAAAAAGCTTCGCCGACTCACACAACACCTCAACTGTCCCACACATTGACCTCTTGTCGTATCGGTACTTGAAACAACGCCACCCGCTGCTGGAACGACTGACTGAATCTCTCCCAGTGTCACTGTGCTTTCATTCTCCCATTCTAACCCACAACTGTCGTAGTCATCATCTAAATCTTCTGCGTCCGATTCCAAAACCACATCCGGATTCCGGACCACATCGTCTACCGAAAATGTTTTAGTCTTCATAATTCATGATGTTGTGTGTATAAACTCAATATCAACAAGATACAAACAAAAACATAATTATTGGAGAATCAGACGACCGCGACAATGCTTGTAAACAATACACACGTGGCGGTCGTTATACTGGACTGTTTAGCGGTCGGTATACCGGCCGCTGGTATATTTGGAGGTTCACGCTGCGGCCGGTATTCCGACCGCTCGGGTTCAAAGGGTTAAGAGATTTTTTTTTGTTTTTGGATTCCTTTCGTTTCTTCTTTGGTGGTGATGACTCACAGGATGATGATTCTGATTCTGATGGTAAATTGGCGAAAATTTCTTCAATGGTGCTATTTAGACGTCTGGGAGGCTCATATTGGTCTTCCCAGTCTGTGTCGCTTCCTCTCATGGATCCGGTGGCTTCTGCTTTGGTTGAGGGTGAAGTCTCCGGCTCGGTATATTCCGGAGTCTTCGGAACGAAGTCAGAGGGGTCCTCGTCTTCGTTTGTAGTAACCTCGTCTGGCCGTTATGGTGGTGGTGATGGTGGTGGTGATTCCATCCCCTGGGCAGACTGGACCGGGATCTCAGCTGTATGGGCGGAGTCGACTGGTGAAGTTTCCGTCGACTTTTTCGCTTTTCATGCTGCGAGTCTCTCGGCATCTCTCTTTTTTCTCGATGGTGTTTTCTTCTTTTTCTTGTTCATCTTTTGTCGTGGTTTCCGTGCTGATCTGGTCTTTTCCGGTCCGGTAGGGAGCCCCGAAAAGAGCTGCGCCGGGCCGGTTTGGAAATCCAGAACCAGCTGGTATCCGCCTTTATGAGCATGAAGTGACCAGCTCAGACAAGACGTGACATGCATGGCGTCCAGCATATTAGTGACACTAATTGGTATTAACGATGGCGAGTTCATCCTGAGAGGTGGCGATCCAAGCTCTCTGGAGGTCTGACTGCTAATGAACGAACGATAACGAACGAACGCTAACGATAACGATGACGATGAAGAACGTGGTCGAGTAGCGAATGGATGAATGTAACATTTGTTGGGTTGTTTCCGGCCGTATGGATGAATGTACCATGAAACATATAAAAACATATAAATGGGATGTAATTAAGAGCATAATTTCGATCTGTCTGACATTTTAGAGATACTGTTATCTAAATCCAGTGAATTCAATGCCATTCAATTTTTTCTTTCATTGCACCCGGGTCATTTATCACGGTATGTGTGGATTAAGAAACATATGATACTGACGTATAACATTACACAGAATTTGTGATTTGGAGTTTGGGATGATTCCCGGGAAGATTTGGTAGAGCAGTATGCCCTCCCCTACAACCCGCTTGTTGGATGCTGTGTTGTTGCTGAAGAGCGTTGTTGACTTTCATGCCCCCCAGCAGGACGTGGCTTAAACCTTGATCGTTTTATTTTTTGGTTTCTTTTTTTTCATATTGGTTGTTGTTGTTGTTGTTGTCTTTGTTCGTGATGTGTCGTCGAGAGCTTTGTTGTTGCTGATTTTTTGTCCGAGGTAAACATTACATGCTGTGAGGATTCTTAAATATTCCTCGCTGTCGGTTACTTCTTGGAGCTTGTGAAGCATGTCACCCTGTTCAGCATCCGACCTGATGGAAATTGTGGAGTTGCTGCTGATGTTGCTGGTGGTGGAGATGGAGTACACCGGTATGTGTTGGTACTCTGGTGTCGCAGGTGTATATGTGTCCATTTCTACCTCGAAGTCAACGACAGGAGCGTCGGGGGTCATATCCGCGTTCCTGTCTCAGTTGACCTCGGTGACGATAGCAGATACAACCGGGGTGACATCGGCGTCTCTGCTTCTGGTGGTGGTATCGTCGGGTTGAGGCCGAGTGGGGGAGCTGGGCGTCTCTCAGCTCTCCCATGTTTCCATTTGCCCTTCCTGTCTGCATCTCGATCTTCTTTTGCGGAAGGGGGTCTTCTTGTTTTTCCGCCTCCTTACCTTCGCTCCTACGTCCATAGGTAGCTGGCTGTCTCCAGCTACCGGGTTACGACCGGCACAGGGTCCTGATGAGGACCGTGTCGGTTTAACCCGGTATGTCAAAAGCAAATCAACTTGGCTGCCTGACCAGTGTAGATTCCATGTCAGGCAGTGGTCCAAGTTGAGTGAGCTCAGCACGAGCGTGACTTCAGCGGGGATTATAGATGAATCCATTGTCCAGCTGAAGTCTGAGTGAGAATTATGATGCGTCCGTCCTCTCTGGCTGTCGAGTCAATGATCATACGACTGATGATGATGAATCAGTGAATTCAATGCCATTCAATTTTTTCTTTCATTGCACCCGGGTCATTTATCACGGTATGTGTGGATTAAGAAACATATGATGCCGACGTATAACATTACACAGAAGACAATACAGGGCCTTATTATACTAAATCAGTTATGGTATGGGAAAAGGATTTCTATCATTTCATGACCGGTAATCAGTGTTATGGGCAAATATAAACTGTGAATGAAGCGATGTGTGATTTCCGCCCCTTATATGTAATTTAGACATGCATCCCGTGATTCTGAATAAATGGATCAATTGTTCGAGAGTATAGGGCATATCAAATGGTGTGTAAACATATACATATTCATATTCATTCACTCGCTACTCGACCATGCACAAGTCGTCGGACCTCCAGAGAGCTTGGATCGCCACCTCTCAGGATGAACTCTCCACCGCTTATACCAATTAGTGTCACTAACATGCTGGACGCCATGCATGTCACGCCCTGTCTGAGCTGGTCACTCCACGCTCACAAAGGCGGATACCAGTTGATTCTGGATTTCCAGTCCGGCCCGGCACAGCCCTTTTCAGGGTTCCCTACCGGGAGCGGACCGGATAATACCAGATCAGCACGGAAACTTCGACAAAAGATAAAGAAGACGAAGAAATCACCATCAAGAAAAACAGAGATGCCGAGAGACTAGCCGCATGGAAAGAGAAGAAGGCGACGGACATTACACCAGCCAGCTCCTCCCATGCAGTCGAGATCCCGACTCAGTCTGTCCAGGAGATGGAATCACCACCACCATCGCCTCCACGGCCAGACATGGACTTCATCCAGAAGACTCCGGAATACATTGAGCCGGAGCCTTCAACTGCCAATCATACACCACCGGCCTCCGAACAAGCAACAGATGCCACCAGCCTATGGTTTGAAAACCGCAGAAAAGAAACTGCTAAATTAATCGCCGACTCGAAAGAAAAAATGAAGAAAGCAGAAGAGACTAGAATGAAAGCAATGTCAGCCTTAAATGAATTAGATCCACCGAAAAGTAAAAAGGAAATAAAGAAAAAAGCTAAAAGCAACCAGCAAAAGCTAAACATCTCAACCTCACTTTGCCTCCGGTCAGCCTCCGCATCTGAACAGCATCAACAGCCTCAACAATCGATCTTCATCGAAGATATCAAGAAAGGGTGAAGGGAATTGCACAATGCGTTCTGACCATCCTACCCGGCCTGCGGCCGGAAACTTCACAATCACGCTACTCGACAGCAAGAGAGGATGGACGCATCATATCCATTCTCACTCATGAGTCATGACTTCAGCTGGACAATGGATTCATCTATAATTCCCGCTGAAGTCAGGCTCGTGCTGAGCTCACTCAACATGGATCACTGCCTGACATGGAATGTGCATCGGTCAGGCAGCCAGGTTGATTTGCTTTTGACATACCGGGTTAAACCGACACGGTCCTTATCAGGACCCTCTGCATGCCGGTCGTAACCCGGTAGCTGGAGACCGCCAGCTACCTGTGGAAGGAGGAGCGAAGAAAAGGAGGCGAAAAAATAAGAAGACCCCCTCCCGCAAAAGAAGAGCAGCAGACAGGAAGGCCAAGTGGAAACAGGGGCGAGCTGAGAGAAGCCCATCTCCCCCACTCGGACTCAACCCGATGATATCACCACCAGAAGCAGAGACGCCGATGTCACCCCGGAGGACTCTGCTATCGTCACCGATGTCAACTGAGACAGGGACGCGGGTATCACCCCGACGCTCCTGTCGCTGACTTCGAGGTAGAGATGGACACATTTACACCTGTGACACCGGAATACCACCACATCCCGGTATCCTCCATCTCCACCAACGAAAACAACAGCAACATCAGCAGCAAATCCACCATTTCAATCAGGTCGGAGGCTGAACGTACTAAAATATTGGACAGGCTCAACCGATAGGAAAAAAAGAAAGCAAAAAAGAAAAAGACCAAGGTGTAGATCACTTCCTGCTCCGGGAGTATGGAACTCAACAACGCTCTTCAGCGGCTTCATACTGCCCTTCCAAATCTTCCCGGGAATCATCCCAAACTCCAAACCTCGTGTAAACACTAAATCAAACTCCAGGTCCCATACACGATCGAGCAACATACAGCGAAGGGTTGTAGAGGATAACGACATGAAATCAATTAAATGTTTTCATTCTATCATTTTGCCGAAAAAACATGTTCATAAAATAGCCAGCATCATGATTTGAATGCGCACATAATCTAATGATCGGATTCCCCCCTCGCTGTTTTCGGAATTGTTCGTTATCTTTATGTGTTTCTTTTCTGTTTCGATCGATTCAAAGGTAACTTAGTATATGTTTACAGTCATGTCGATGCGACATTTGCGGATATTCGAATCGAATGCCGACAATGCATATAGGCCTATATGTTTTGCTCGTTGAAATGTCAGTGAGTAAACAGATTCTCTAGAGTATTTTTTTAATGTCAGTTTTAGTATATATAATTTGCAAAATAAACTCATGATTTATAATTCATGACAATGTATGCGAATACTGTAGATGAATAATAAAGGTTTATATAATGGAACATATAGGCTATATACATGTGTCTCCATATAGACAACATGATTATTTTCAAGACAAACAGGGAATTAATGTCCTCGATTATGCAAAAACAAATTAAGTCCAAATCCATAAATCACTCACGAAATCCATTGTGACGGAATTACCAAAAAATCGAGTCAAAAAAGTTTGAGCTTTCATTTGCTTGCATTTTGTCAGATATTAGTCAAGTTAGTTTGTACACCATAAACGTTGGCATCTCTTCTGTGAACACTATGTACAGTGGGTCATATCGCATTGCCAGTGTTCTACTGAGAATGGGTTGAAACTCTGTGACGGAATTACACAGAAGTGACCTCGGTTTTCCACTACCCGCAAATGATCGTATTATCTGCAAACTCTGATGACTAGAGAATAAATTGTCAACCTGGTGATTTTTATGGACATACTAGCTATATAATTTTACCCATTATAGAATGAGTTACCATGTCCTCACTTTGTTATTGCGGTCACATGCATTGCCGTGACGGAATTACATTCTTGAACGTGACGGAATTACACAACGGTGTAATTCCGCCACTAACACTATATATGGCATTTTTAAAGAAGGTTTCCGTACATGTAATTCTAAACCTGATGTCCCAAATCAATGCGTTTATTCGTTGGATATATTCTTTAATGGTAATTCAGATATTGTTGGAAGATTCTGTCATATTATAGGCTATTGGTAGAAAGAGAAATCACACCTCAGCAGGTGTATGTAGGCAGTTGAAAACTCGCACAGAGAAACAAATGAGGTTCCCTTCCCTTTGTGTGGTTCATATATGCAAATCCTTTTTTAACTGGTCCCGTACCTGCTTTGCCATTTACGACGAGCTGATCCACTATGCGCATTTCCGACTGAGCCACCAAGGCGACCATCAAAAACAAAATGTAACAATGCATATGGAATGAACATTTCTTCTGGTAATGTGTTATATATAGCAACTAGCTGGTGGGCCCGACTTCGTCCGGGCTATTCGTCCGGGCTATTTAGGGATTTCTTTGCCAGAAACATGACTATATGAGCGTATATGAGCAAGGACATGGTTACATGCGAAATTGGACCCGATTTGACCTTGAATTGACCATTTTGAAGGTCAATGTCAGGTTGAGGTCGCGATTTGACCGTCCAAAACACTCCCCGGACAAAAGTATCCCTATGTATCAAATTTCGTCGAAATCCGTCCGGCAGTTTTCCCGGCCATAGCTAACAAACAGACAGAAGTCCCAAAATATATATTAGACTAGCAGGTGGACCCGACTTCGTCCGGGCTGTTCCCCTCTGCTTTTCGGCGAATTGTGCGATTTGACCTTGAATTGTCCATTTTGAAGGTCAAGGTCAGGTGGGGTCCCGATTTGACCTGTCCAAAACACTGCCCGGATAAAAGTACCCGAGAAAAGTCCGTTGGGGCTGTTCCTCCCCTCTGCTTTTCGGCGAATTGCGCGATTTGACCTTGAATTGTCCATTTTGAAGGTCAAGGTGAGGTGGGGGTCACGATTTGACCCGTCCAAAACACTGCACGGACAAAAGTACCGTTTAGTACCCGTGGAAATCCATCCGGTTTTACCCGATTTGACCTCGAATTGATCATTTTGAAGGTCAAGGTCAGGTCGGGGTCACGATTTGACCCGTCCAAAAACACTCAGTGGACAAAAGTAACGCTGTTTCCCCTCTGCTTTTCGGCGAATTGCGCGATTTGACCTTGAATTGTCCATTTTGAAGGTCAAGGTTAGGTGGGGTCACGATTTGACCCGTCCAAAACACTGCCCGGACAAAAGTACCCGACAAAAGTACCCGCCGAAATCCATCCGGTTTTACCCGATTTGACCTCGAATTGATCATTTTGAAGGTCAATGTCAGGTCGAGGTCACGACTCGACCCGTCCAAAACACTCAGTGGACAAAAGTAACCCCACGTATCAAATTTCGTCGAAATCCCATCAAAATTGGCGATTTGACCTTGAATTGACCCGATTTCAAGGTCACGTCGCACGGGCAAACGAATAGGCTTATGACACTCCCCATACGAAAGTATCCCCACGTACCAAGTTTCATCGAAATCGGCTCCGCCGTTTTCGAGTCCATCGCGAACACACAGACAGATAGACACACACACAGACAGACAGATTTCCCAAAATATATAATAGACTAGCCGATGAGCCCGACGTTGTCCGGGCTAATCAAAACCAAATCGATGAGCCCGACGTTGTCCGGGCTATTCAAAAACCAAATTTCAAGTCGAAAGCTCTACCCGTTTCCGAGATCTGGTCTGCGCATGCGCGAAGCTGGCGTCGCACGGGCTCGGCGACCCGATAAAATTCGTATCCGGGGCAAGATACATTCACATAGCAAATTTCAAGTCGATAGCTCCACCCGTTTCCGAGATCTCGTCTGCGCATGCGCGAAGCTGGCGTCGCACGGGCTCGGCGACCCGATAAAATTCGTATCCGGGGCAAGATACATTCACATAGCAAATTTCAAGTCGATAGCTCAACCCGTTTCCGATATCTCGTCTGCGCATGCGCTGCACTGGCGTCGCACGGGCTCGCCAATACGACAACGACGACCGCCTGGTCAAACTACACACACGTACCAAGTTTCGTCCCGATCGGTCGAGAATCGTAGATTTGTATAAATGACATACAGACAAACATACAGACAGACAGACAAACAGAGGTCTTCAAAAATATATATGAGAATAGCAGGTGACCCGACTTCGTCCGGGCTTTGACCTTGAATTGACCATTTTGAAGGTCAAGGTCAGGTCGGGGTCACGATTTGACCCGTCGAAAACACTCCCCCGATAAAAACATCCCTAGGTATAAAATTTCGTCGAAATCCGTAAATGTTTTAATTTAATTTGAGTTAATTCTGCCTTTTTAATTCTGCCTTTAAATGATGGTACCCGTCCCGTGATCGTACCCGTCCCTAAAATAGGTACGTTTGTGGGTACCCGTTTCAAGGTGAAGATCACCTCGGGCGGAAAGCCCTAAGTACGTCACACAACACGCTCATGTCTGGATACAGTCTTACACGCACACGCCCCGGACCCAGACGTAAGAATCACATTACACACATACGCTCTTTATCGACGACACTGCGGATACGAACGCTCTTTAACTATCAACGCGATTAACCCCCGCCGTGCCAATGGCGGTCATTTTTGTGACTGGGGTGGAGAATGGGTGCTCTGACGTTCTCAGAAGCGGTGCGATGACACTTCATCTGGGATTTTACCCTTAGATAGGAAGTTTGGGCTCAATCCGTCGGGCAGTTTTCGAGTCCATCGCGAACACACACACACACACACACAGACAGATCTTCCAAAATATACATGTATAATAGACTAGCCGATGAGCCCGACGTTGTCCGGGCTATTCAAAAACCAAATTTCAAGTCGATAGCTCCACCCGTTTCCGAGATCTGGTCTGCGCGAAGCTGGCGTCGCACGGGCTCGGCGACCTGATAAAATTCGTATCCGGGGCAAGATACATTCACATAGCAAATTTCAAGTCGATAGCTCCACCCGTTTCCGAGATCTCGTCTGCGCATGCGCGAAGCTGGCGTCGCACGGGCTCGGCGATCCGATAAAATTCGTATCCGGGGCAAGATACATTCACATAGCAAATTTCAAGTCGATAGCTCCACCCGTTTCCGATATCCTGTCTGCGCATGCGCTGCACGGGTGTCGCACGGGCTCGTCGATACGACAACGACGACCGCCTGGTCAAACTACACACACGTACCAAGTTTCGTCCCGATCGGTAGAGAATCGTAGATTTGTATAAATGACATACAGACATACAGTGTGAAAAGCATAGGCCTATATATAGGCAACTTACGTTAATGGAAAAAGACAATTAAGCAAGTTTACGGATATTATCAAGATTTATTTGGCAAATATTTATGATTACATTCATATTAAATATAGGCGAATCATGGTGAAGTACCAAAGATAAAAACTGGTTAGGAAAGAATTTGGCCATAGAATGACATAATGATATGATAGAGTGAATGACTATAAAAGACACCTCATTTGATATGCGTATGAACGTAACCTAAGCATTTACGTATATGTACTATACAAGGGGAACGGGTCCTTCGTTGCACAACATCGTGTCTTCGTCACTATTATGTCTACCTGGCCACCTCATTTTCTTAGATTGAGTTAAGTCATAATTGTGGCGGTGGTGATGATTTTTTTTTGTATACATAAACCCCACTAGATGGGAGCTATCAAAGTTTTTGGAATTTCATTGGAAAACATGGCCGCCAGTGGCCATATTGGATTTTACTTAATTTATATCTCTTCGTAAGTTCGTATTGACATCTGGTTTTACTTAGACATTTCAACTTTCTTCATTCCTAATAGCTCCATTGACTGTAGTACATGAAATGCCCCCCCCCCCCCCCAAGTTGAGCTACGGTGTTATTGACACTTTTATTTAATCCACGAGCTTCTGAAATTTTAATTTATGTGAGACACACTCTGACACTCATCTGTTTAGTATATACTTTGCCCACAGGATATGTCGCCATAGAAAATTAAAAAGTAGCCCATATTCCATCATTTTCAACGGGATATATGTAATTTTGTATCTGAAATACTAGGAAAATTACAATTTTCCTAAATTTGAACGCCATTTTGGCGGCTATCTTGGATTAAAAGTGCCAGGTGTCACTACCTGGAAGGCTGTGGTAGTAAAATGTTCCATTATGCCCTATATAATAAAGGATGCACCATGCTAATTGGTGAGGGCGGTAGCTCAGTCGTTACTTAAGGCGCGTAGCTAGCCACCCCCATTTTAGCCAAAAATGTGCAATAGTTGGAAATTTCATGACTGACACAAAATTGGCTGGAAATTTCATACCAAATTTTAGTAGTTTGAGTATAATTTTGTTCTTATAGTTTGATTTACCCCCCCCCCCCCACCCCCCATATTTATATAGCGTGAAATGTATTAGAACTATATTTTATGCGATGGCCTATCAGTAGTATCAAATACATGACATCGAATATTTCCTTTGTACGTGGTAACTAGTGTAATTTTAACTCATTTAGACAGACAAAACGCTCTGGAACAGTTTGGCGGGAAACTGTAATTCCGTCACGACAATGTTTTTAATTCCGTCACGCCAGGTGTGACGGTTTTCTCAGGTGGTAATCATTGAATGTCGGATATATCATTTGATTTGGGTGAAATTTAATAAGAACGACAACTGTCATCGAGTTTATTAGCCTTGTTTTATTTTTATGAGAACTTTCTTTTGAAATCGTGAATTTCGTGATGGAATTACCGTGACGGAATTACGTGCAGTTTGGAAATGGCGTCCATATGCTAATATCATATACTTAATAATTACATGGGTTTGTGAAGGAAATTTTTTATTTTTAGTGAAATGTGACTGGCCCCACATGTGGAACAAAATTACTGACCTCGTCTTATCTGGGAACAAATATCAAATGCAGTAATGCATCATATGCTTGAATTTTGTGCCCATCAAGCTTTCTGTGAGAAATTTTAAGGCCATGTGTATCAAGTTTGTGCAATCACCAGAAAACAACAAATTAAAGTTATGCCTATACGATGGTAGTTTCGTACCCGTGGCATATTGAAATTATTAAATAAATGGATGTCAGTTATTGTAGAGCAATTTGAAATTTTTGGTTAAAGTCACGGAAGTCGTGGATTTCATGACTGTAACGTGTTTTTTGTGGACCCCTTATAAATTTATATTTGTAATACATTTAAAGAATGAGCGTTTTTGAAGCTATTATTTCACATATGCCAATGACATTTTAGCTTGCGATTTGTTTACAAACAGAACCCTACCTTGCTGTCACGTGATGTCTGTTTCTCACCTCCAACACAGAAGAGCTTTCAATTTATTGTAACTCGGGAATGGTTTATTGCACTTTATTACGACGAAAGGGCGGATATACCATCCGGCGCCCTCGGCGCCACCCCCTATTTTCGCCAGAGCAAGGATTTTTTTTGGGACGTGTCCAACACCCCTTGATGTGCACATAGACGCTCCCCGCGTGGACTACATGTATTTTCGCCATGCAGAGCAAAATAATTCTGTCGACATTTTGTTTCTGGGGGTCGGAAAATATCTGGCCCGGCGCCAAGTTTTAGGCGCCCGAAGTTTTTCTATGAACATAGATATAGCAAATCTAACTGTGGTATCAAATGTATCATCCCCAAACTCCAAACTTGTTGTTTATAAAGTGGGCCTATACTGCCCACTCGTGTGATGTACCGTACCCAGTCATGTTGTAGTAGGCCTATATAACATCGATTTTTTCAAAACACTTCCATTGATCCGAGTAAATGTAATTGTCACGTACTAGCTCCATATAAGCTACATAAACTGAGATTTGTGTTTTATGTGTGTATACCCAGATTGGAACATATCAAATTTATATATGTAGGCCTACCGGTAACTCAATATTATTCCTTTCTAGTAGTTATTTTAATATCAGTATCCGATTGATTTTTCAATGGGCACAGGACACAGGAAAACGTGTGGTTTTGAATGTAGTATCCCCTGTACCCCCCACCTACGAGAGGGGGGTTCCCCTCTCGTGCCTCTCCTAGATGCTCGCCACTTCGCGGCTCGGGTGATGCTATATATATTAATGGCGCCCCCACCATTTTCAAATTTCCTGGAACCGCCCCTGCACAGTATAATAGTGTTACACCGAATAATAGTTGTGTACATATACATGCTGTGGCGGCGGTACGGTACCGGTACCATACTGGTAAAGTTGAATAAAGTGTTGGGGTATGTAAATGTTTGTGGGTCACTTTTTGACGCACAATGTCTATACTCAACGTGCCATAAATATACTAACACAAAAAGCAGTGACGTTTTGGACGTAAGATATAAAAAGAATTTTCTTGTGTTTGTTTTTGTTTTTTAATGAGGCTTTTTTCTCATTTATCACGTTGGATACACAGTGACTTTGTTGAATAGTATGTGTTTATAGATTTATAATATGATTTATTCATTTCTGTTAGCTGTCAAGCGCCATCTCCATTTCTTAAAGTCGTATTTAATCATCATTTCTTATCGATGACATTTCACTTGGTTTCGTGATATTGATAAACAATAACATTAACAGCTGATCGGG
Source organism: Siphonodentalium dalli (assembly GCA_032622095.1). NCBI lineage: Eukaryota > Metazoa > Mollusca > Scaphopoda > Gadilida > Siphonodentaliidae > Siphonodentalium > Siphonodentalium dalli. The sequence goes on from CP136062.1 coordinate 61,610,562, forward strand.
GGGGGGGGGGGGTAGTAACATTTGCAGGAAGGTATGCGTTTTGTTTTGTTTTTCATCTGGCAATTTCGGGGACTCACCACCCCCAAACCTGCAACAACAACAAAAAAAAAAAAAAAAATATTATTCATAATTTTATTATACCACAGTCCTAGGAATCACTGTCCATGTAATATTAAATTTGAGTAAAATATAACAAATAGATCTAGATATATTACCTCTACTATACAGATATATGTAATTTCGTTCAAATCATCTACCAATGAAAATGCAGAACACAAAATTTTTACTTGCCAAACTGGTCTTAAAGGGGTACTGTACGCCATTTTCATTAAATTTCCGGTGACAACAACGATCTAATATCGATAATATATAGAAACATAAGTAATTTGAGTCGAAGATGTATTCTGTAAACTCTCAGGTTAATAGGCTATCTTAAAATTTAATAATTTTAAATTAATAATTTGATATAAATTGAATTTATGACTGGAGCCATAAAATGGCGTCAATTAAATTACGAATTACCGTAATCAAAAATAGTAATTGAGGGATACTGGATTTTTAAATCGATCGCACACACGATTGCTTAAAATATTATGATGATACGGGGAGAACACTCAGGCCCACTCACTGACTAGCGACGATACAATAACTTAAATGATTATATGGGACTAGTATGCATATAATATAACTTTTATTTGATTCATTTGGTTGAAAACTTTACTCGACAACGACAATTTGTATTTTTGCATTCCGGTAAATTTGTCATCCATAACATGACTTCGTACTCAACAGACTTTCAAATAATGGAAAAATTGTTACCTTATTCTCCGACTCGGAGACTATAGAAACCAACAACAACATTTGGTGTACAGTACCCCTTTAATATTAATATAATAACTAACTATAATATATTGATTTAATATTATTAAATAATATTTTATTCAACTAACAGTGATTCCTAGGGACTGTGATTATACCCACCTTCAAAAGTTCATTAGATTAATTTTGGTCTAAAACATCATAGAACCTTACTAATATCACTCATGAGTCATGGCGCATTCTCAGCTAAATGGGACCAATACGCAATTTTGGTGTCATTGTTGATTTTCGAAAAGAAAATGGGTGACATATTTGACATACTATACATATGATGATATCAAATGAATAAATATCACAGGAACGGGAAGATTCGGCGGAGGGAAGTTTCGGCCATGTATTTTTCGGCGGAGGGAAGATTCGGCAGGGAAGATTCGGCGGGGAAGATTCGGCCATTTGTTTGATCTAACTAATTAGTCGAGGGATTACGGCTTGGGGGTTACGGCTTATGTGGGACTAAGCTTGTGTGCGCACTTATTTTTTTTTGTAACAATAACAACTAATTAGAGGGATTATAGGGTCTTGATTAACTCATTTTTAGTAATGACATATTTTATTAGACTTATTAGAATGGATGAAACATATTTACACAAGCTAAAATAACATAAGGTGTAACAGAAATACAAACAAAACAATTTAAAATACATTTATAACCGGCATTCTTTATTTGAAACATACAAAATCAACTAATAGTCTTGTCTTGTTATCTTCTTGTCTTGTTGTCGTCTTGTCTTCTTATTTCTTTGCCTTGCCGATTCTGTAGATCTTGGTCACTTCTTGTAGGAATTCTGATGTCCTCTTCTCTGTATTTTGCCCATAGGTCGCTGATCTTCGTATCTATTTCTGTGTATTTCTTCCTCACGTCTGTCTCGAGATCCCTGGCTGCAACGGCAATTTCTACATGGGCTGCTTCAAGTTGAAGAATCGGCACCAGCTTGTAGAATGATAGGCGTTGGCCAGACTTGCTGTTAATCCTTCGGTGCCATGCTGAAATGAAGAACGAATTGTTTATTATATATTATTTATATATTTTTATTATGTGTGTTATTAACCATTTGTTGTGAAGAATGAGTTGTTTATTAAAATATGTGTAAACATATTAACCATTTGTTTAACTTATATCTTATAAAGAGAGTTTATTACTTATTATTAATAAAGAGCGTTTATTACTTTTTATTGACATGAAAAATATATTTACCTTCTAAATAAAACGATCTGATTTACAAATTGAATATCTACCTTTCTTCTTGATCGAAGCATTGATGCAGCTATGGACGCATTGGACGGAGCTGTCGAAAAGGCTGACGTGTCTTGTAGTCGGCATGATGAGCAATTGAAACTTATTTCAATCAAACCCTCCTTGGCCTGGAAATACTGTCGCTGAGAAATGCCGGTATTGCATGTTCTGTGTTGCCATATTTGCCGCATGTGTCGCAGTCAACTGCTTGCTGACGAGGACGTACATTCCTATTACACTTAATACACGGGTAGTCTATGAGCTGATTTTGACGGAGGTTGTACGAAGGCATGACGAAGATGTGATATGGTGAAGTCAATTTCATTCAACTATATAGTCTAAAAGTAGTTAGATCTGATGCGGTAAAACAAACAACTGATCAGTTCTAACTGAAATGCACTCAGCAAACTTATCTAAACAAACATCGAATAGTTCTCACTGAGATCATATCAGCATCAGAAAGACGACTCTGTATATTCTACCGACTGTTATACAAACACTTGGTGCCAACGTGAACAGAGTGTGAACAACTGTCAAAAATTTTATTCGTTTTCTCATTGAATCTTCATTAATCATAATTCCTTATAGTGTTCGAATGTGATATTTGGATTTACCACGTAATTTGTAAGTAATAACTTCAATATATTCACAATAAACTTACCTTATCATAAACCTAAAATATTTTAATCTCATAAAATATGTCAAACAAACTAATGACAAAACATCATAAAAGTATTAACAAAAGTAATAATAAAAGTAATTTATTCTTGTAAAATATTCACTCATAAAACATACAAATAATCTCAAACAAAACATCATAAAAGTAATAGCTTCATTTAATTTAATTTATTCATCCAATATATTATTAAAAAATATGCCACATAATTCATAGAACTTAAAACATAAAATCTCCCGTCCCAATATATTGGTATAAACCTAGGAAAATTCGGCCGATAAAACCCGCCGAATCTTCCCTGCCGAATCTTCCCTGCCGAATCTTCCCTCCGCCGAATCTTCACGGACCCAATATCACTACTGGCTCACAATTACTCCTCTTCCCACGCATCAACGTTACATCATGCTGTCTATATATGGACCCAAAACACCCTGTCGCAAGCTGCATGTGAAACGTCGCGACCAGCCAATTCCGCATTTTTACGGTGCGTGGCAGAATGTGTTATCACCGATTTAAATCACAAGACCCATTGGTTAGCACACATGCATAGTCCCTGAACTCTGGATAATTGCAACAGTTTTATGACATCAGGAGTGGCTGTCGCACAAATATGCGACAGAATACGTTACTGAAAATAACTCATGCATGGCTCTTGAAATTGTTTTTACAACATGGATTACTCAGTAAAAGTGAACATATACATGTAGGACGCACATGATGTATGTAGGCAGTTTGTTTTCAGTTCATTTTAATGTTCATTGAAACATAAACAATTCTTCTCTAACATAAATCATGGCAGATACGAAATCTAAGCATCATTTAGAATGACATTTCAAAACCTAGCTGTGTACCCTTCAGCATATTTTAAAAACCTGTGACCCCTTCAGCACTACCATGCCAGACTTGCACACTTTAGGTGTTGTGAGAGTAACAGATCATCTGAGTTGACACTCATGCAAATAATTCATTAATTAGTTAGATACACTGTAACACTGATGACAGTTATTTTCTAGCCATTGATAGTCACATTAATGTTTGAGAAATTTGCTTGCTCTTGTTCCATGCAAACAATGATCTAGGCCTAAGCGTCTTAGTTACATCAGGACAAGGTTATTTATTTCCAGTTTTTCGTGAGTGCCATGCACAGCGCTAACTATACACAAAACAATATTTCAATTTTAATATAAATAAATTTTTTAATTTTTGTTTAAATCAACATTCGAAGTTGGTCACTGACTGACATTCGCAATTGCATCATCAATGCAGTGTCAATCCATGCCAGAAATATACACTCTGTGCTGGTTATAATGCTGACTTTAAAAAAGTACGAAAGTCGGCCAAGGTAGGATTGATCACGGTTAATGTCATCAACTCTGTCGAGTATTAATGCAGTAATATCGGTGGTCAATGTCGTTAAGGGGAGGGGGGGGTGGGGGGAGTCAATTAATTAGAGCATAGTTGTTACTATATTGCTATCTCTCGTTTCGATGGTATGATTGTTTTCTGTTGGTGGTTTAATTATGGCTTTCAGGGCATTCTCAATTGTTTTCTGTATTTCTAGAGTTTCAATTCGAATTTTGTCCATTTCCTTGTCCTGATTTTGTCTGAATTCCTTGATAACGTTTTTCTTTTATATGTTTCCAGTTGCGTGTGCATTTCACCCTGTCCTATTCATAATTTTTCTTCACTATTCGATGTTTTTTTCTCAAGCTTCGTAATTATTGATTAAATTTTCTGTATCCTGCTGTTCATTTGTTCATGTATTTATCCATTTGTGTGGTGTGTTTCTTATCTAAGATTTCTGAACGCTTCTCCATTCGGTGTGTAAATATCTCTTCGAATGTGTCCATGTTTGTATTGCATCATCCATTTTTTTATATCTTGAGAATTTAATTGTTCTGGGTTGTGAGTTGTTTTTTGTTGACAATTTATTTCATCATCAATATTCTCATCTTCTTTGCCCTCTCGTTCTTCTTTTACTATTAGAGCTCTTTTTAATTCCCGGCATAGTTTACAGTGCCATTTTATAGCAGTTGTCATATTTTTTTATTTCTTTTGCATCTTCTGTGCTGATACCCTGGCAGCTAAAATGATATTGTCAGCATTTGTTACATTTGATACTGTTAGCCAATGTTCTAAAGTTGTGCCTGCACCAATAACAACATGGTGCGCAAGTTTCAATGTGATTTCCCTTTTCTATTGCTTTTTCCATATCGTGAGGGTTTATATCTTAATGTCCCAGAATAGTGTGCAATATCCTCCGTTACTAAGGATCCATCACAAATTGTGTGTGAAATTTCCAATGTTGAAAACGTTCATATATAAAGTTCCAAGAAGCATTTTAAAATCCTGCGAGTTTAACAGATTATCTTCTCTTCTTTTGTTAAATAGGTTTTGTTGTATGGCAGGGGGTGTGAAATCTACATGTATAGGAATAATAATTGTGCATCAGAAGTTCAGTGCAATTTATTTGCACTTCACACAATTTACTTCCCTCACAATGAATTGCACTTTATGTCAATTGGATGTTGCTTCAATGCAATTGAATTGCGCTTCAGCACTGAAGCGCAATTATTAATAAATGTGAACAAGCCTGAGTTTAGTGTGTCTGACATTTGCAGAATGAGGTCCCCGCTATCACACATTGCAGGTTAGCATCACCAAATTCACCCTCTGGGAATCTCATTTTGCTTAGGCCTCAACTACTATGGGAGACCAAGGATCAGATTAAAGTTACCCAGTTGAAGTTGTTGATGTTCACCCATCAGTCACCTCAATTATGCATTTTATCTTCTGCAAATTAGGGGATATAGAAACTGAACAGAAGGGAAACAGTAACTAAAAACAATGTCAATTTGAGACTATATATACTTCCCAGAAAAGATGAGGCCTAAGCAGAATGAGGTCCCCAGAGGGTGAATTTAGTGGTGCTAGCCCACTATACGGGGTAGCATCACTAAAATCACCCTATGGGGATATCATTCTGCAAATGTCAGACACTATTTCTAGGTCAGAATGTTACCTGTATAAAATTTAAATCATTCAGAGCCAATGTCAATATTTTTGCCACATTCTGATCATAAATAGTTTATGTCCTATATAAAGAATATAACCTTGCTTGGCATCTGTTATTATTTGTGTTAGAATGTACTCTATCTGTTGCTGGTATATGTTGTAATATGTGTACTGTGCAGTCATATATGAGTCACAATGTAAATCAATTCTTTAATATTTTGTTTACTTATGTAACTACCCGGTACGCATTTTCTCTTTTCATTGATGCTTAAGCTCTTTGACAGCCAAGGACATTGAGTCTATTGATGTTTAGTTGGTTTAACCTCTTTTTTTTTAGACAATGGATTCTCCCATTCAGTTATAAAAGTATACATTGGAATGGTCTATTATTCATTTGGAGGGAGATGTAGGAAATATAAACAGACAGCAAATAATACAAGAGCAGAAGGATTGCATTTCATTGTTGGGGAAATTTAAGACAACATGTTCAAAACGAATGAAGAGTTCTGGTAAATATGTCTGAAAATGTTGCTGCTAGTGTTACCGCAATATGTACAGTAATGCTCTAAATAATTGACTCCTTAACCACAGCTGAATTATGGGTAACTTTTCAGGATTTAGTTGGAAATATGGCTTGTTGCCATTCATCGGAAAGCTCTCAGTGAGAGCTTTCTGATGAATGGCAACAAGCCATATTTCCGACTAAATCCTGAAAAGTTACCCATAATTCTGCTCTGGTTAAGAAGTCGATTATTTAGGGCATTACTGTAACTGAAGATATACCGTACACTTCTTAAATAGATGTCATACTTTTCTTTTACAGGTTAACGATCTTGCTAAAACAGATTGACCTATGACCAGAGGGGATTGTAAAGACAGAATTATTCTGTCTTTATCAAATGGATGTGTTCGGGTAAATCTCCAGGTAAGATGTAGTTTGTAGCTCAAACTTAAAGATGCATAATCCAAATTAACACTCCTAAATTACTATTTATTTGGTTTCGGGTGTAAAAAATATTTTATTCGAGTTGAAGAACCCACCTATCAAAGCTCAGAGTGATCAGATAATGATTTTTGAAGTTATTTCCCGAGATATGTAATTTTTGGCGGTCTGGCAAATATTCGTCAAGTCGACATTCTTGGGTCAAATTGCGGAAGAAGATGGATAACTCTAAAATCAAGTTGTTTTGAGTGTCAGATATTTGACAACCCGGCCAGATTTCGTTGAACAAAATGTTGGTAAATAACATGTTTTGGGCAATTAATCAATTCTGATAATTGAAGCGACATTTAAAAATATTTTGTTGTTGTTGGAATCTGATGATAGGGGACCATCGGATTGGATTTATACCATAGTTGCCAATGGTTAGCATTATTTTTTGTCAATTAATCGATTCTGATAACTGAAGCAGCATTTCAAGAAATGATCTGGCTGTTGGAATCTGATGATATGGGGCCCACCAATCGGATTGTGTACCTTTAATATCTAAGACCTAAAAAATATGTACATGTATATATACCCTTAACCACATCTGGGACTGAAAAAATTATATTGGGTCTCGAACTGTGCACATTTAAGTTTACATGATACCATTAAATCGCTGCCAGAATACAATTGAAAGAATTTTGTGATTTTGTTTTCCTGCAACATTATACACTACATGAATCATCAGGATAGAGTTTTTGCAAAAAATAACGATTTAAGTTAACAGTTAGAAATATGGTGGGCCAGTTCATGAAATTGGTCATAGCAGTAAGCTCTGCCATGAGAAATGCTGTAGCAACATGTGTTAAATTTGCTATTGGATGTTTTTCCTTTTTCCAAAGGCTACATGGGTGGGGTCTCTGATCTACCTTCTTCATAGGAATTCTTAAAATTGCTCCATCATGAGAAAGGCACACCATTAATTCCATAAAATCTTAATTCGATGAAGGTTGCCTCTCTATTGCCCACAATCATTTGATTTTCCCAATTTTATTTTTTGCTTTTTAACAAGTTTTTACCAACATTCAATATCAGACAACATCGCATCCATGTGGTCCTTTTATACGAAAAGTGAGAGGGTATGAAACATTGATATGACTTTTTCAATGTGAAGCAATATCTTTAGATGTTTCATCATTACTGTGCCCAGGAAAGATAACTTAAATCTGTTAATTTTAATTGTCTTTTTGCCAAAGCTCTCTATTGTCTTTTGACAATTAGGTGAATTATGAAGCAGTACATACTGTTAACCCTTTATTTACTTAATATTCATCGATGAGTAGTTAGCCGTTTGTTGAACTTATTATCTGAACATTTCTGTCAAATAAATAGGAATCCTTCTGCATTTATACTACAAAAACTGATTATTTTAAACTAAATGTTATTTAAAAATTGCAATAAATTCGGTACCATAATGTGACTTCTTACCCCATCTGAGCAAAATGTTTGGTGATTTTTGGGTGCATAAAATCAGAATGTCGTGTAATCTTTATGCAAATAAATGATTGAAAATTAATCTTTTTATGAGAAAATGGTTTAGTGCATGAAAATTTAGGTAAATATCTGATTTTAATATGCATTTAAGCGATATTCAAATAACTGAACTTGACTATCTGCTCATCTATCTTTTGTCGGCTTAAAGATACGGGCGGCCTTCCCTGTGGATATAGGTTTTAAAATAGTCACATCCACTAAAACCACCATAAACAGAAAGAATATTATATAATAGACATATTTTGTTCTTTAATAAACAAATCATAAATATCGCGTAGATTGCATGTTATTGTCATGTTTGTGCCCTTGGTTATGTAAACAAACATAAAAAAGTTACGTTATGATTGTTTATAGACAGACACTCGGAACTACCATATCGTCCAATGAAAATGTTCCGTTGCGTAGTTAAAATTATTGGCGCAATCATTAATCCCATTCAAATCACACCAAATTTTATTTTAATCGACCCATTCTACCGGCTGTCAGTTCAAAATCAAGTTAATCCACGTTTCTTCATGATTGGGAAATGATCAGACAGAAAACGTGTACATAATATAATTGTTCTCGCAAAGAGATGAATATTTTTCAATCCAGTTAGTATTTTCTCATAACCTATATATGGTAATACATACCAAATAAGAAATACTACGATGAGTTGTATTGTGAGTTGTAAGCGCAGTAAATTAGAAGTTTTACAACCGACGTAAATCGCGCAAATCTGAATAAGGAAGTGGCGCAATATTGTGACTCATCTTATAAACAATCCACTGCGCTTTTTGCTAGAAACTAAACAACAATCGACCTGTATTTTCTCAGACACAAAACGTGTTTTGTGAATAATATCGCATTCATATGATATCATCATTATGCTATACTATTAGTATATTCTTGAGGAAATTTTCATAATTTGATAATGTTTTTTCTAAATTATAACCTAAAACGAAGGCCACCCGTCCCTTTAAATCATCGCTCCAAATGAATTATATACTATTTCAATGTATACTTTTATAACTGAATGGGAGAATCCATTAGTAAAGAAAGGGTTTATAATCAGAGGTATTTAAATTCGAACCAAGGAACGGCCTGTTCAATATCTACAGTGTAACCCTGGATCCTGCGAATTGGAGATTTTGATCGAATCAAATATCGAATCGAATCATATCTGTGTGTTGCATTCTCAATTGGGCATGTTTTATCAACGATTAGACGATTTGTGAAACTTTCTATCAACCACATGCACGAAGTTCCATCATAACTTATGTGGCGATGAACCGTCGTTTGCAATACTATTAACTTCAAATGATAATTGCCGAGAAAAAAGGTAGATTTAAACAAAATGTCCATGCGGCCGTCACGACGATTAATATATAACCGCTAAACGGATTATCAGAACTAAAATCACGCGAAATTTGTGCAGTTTGCATGTACATGCAAAATTGCAAATCGACATTCGGAATCACCCGTTGTTATAAACTTGAAGATGTAACAACAGTCGCAGGGTAGCCTGATTATGTAGTGCTGGATGCTTCTTGGACAGATGATTCCATAGATGGGTTATTGTCCCAGATGCCTGCGATTTATACACCAGGTTGCATTCATCTCACGTGTAAGTCCCTGCACTACCTGCAACTTTATCATGTATAAAATAAACATGAATAACGACGACATTTTGTCAAGTGTCAAAGAACGCTCCGAAATTGAAAGTAAACTTCAAAAGAAAACATCGCCAAAATGCACTTTTCAATGCCGGGAACACGTGTTGTTTAAATTCTCAGCTATACTACATAATGCAGAATCTGAGACGGATAGACGGCGGATAACGCTAGCGGTTGCTCAGTCTCATAACTATTATTATTCACGCGCGTTGTCGGTCTATCGGTGATCTCCGAGCTTTTGCCTACCATGTTCAAAGCTAGAATTCAGGCGCAATTAGTAGTCCTATAGTGGCTAATTGCTGGCTATACTTATATTTAATATCTATAATCGCGATGTACAATAAGAATTATAAGGTGCATATATACATCATTTTCTGTTATTAAATGGCACAAAAACAGCTAAGATCGACGTGTATACTTGTCCGTAAACAGCCTACTTTTCCATCAGTGTATATTCGAAATTTCGAGTTGGCAATTTCGACTCAAATTCGAATCGAATTTGACTTTCGAATCGAATATCGAATATTCGCAGGACCCTACCCTGGAGCAACCCCTGTTGAGATATAACTAAGACTTATCAAGTGATTAGATCAAGCCTTGAAATAGTGTGTCTGTCATTTGCAGATCAGGTGTGAATCATATAGACTGTACTTCAAAGGTGTAATTGTTTTATCACTCATTTGACCCTGTAGTATTACCCTTTATGTACAGGTACAGCTATTAAGGAAATTGACCCCAGACACACTTACTCTTTGCATAGAGTGGTCAAGTATGGACCAAATCCAATTAACTTGCTGTATATATAGTCTACATTATGTCTTATTGTTGTTGATTAGCATTGACATGGTGTGACATTGACAGCTTTGAGTTATGTCATTGATGTTACTGTACAGTATATCAAACAGCTGACCTTAAGTTATATATTCTACGGCCACGGATCCAAGGTTATTTCACATTTGTTTGTAGATCATGCCATGAATCTCTGCTCTGGTTTTGCCTGCAGAGATTATATTCCACCAGTTCATAACAAAAGTCACCTAATCATGCAATCTCGAGCTCATATATATGAACCATGGGTGATCGGATCTCAATGAAATTTGGTATGCAGGTTTGTCATCAGGTGGGCTTTCAAAAGAGGGTCCTTTAACATTGTTCACATTTTCTGTTCAAGAGTTATCCCTCTTTGTTTATCTGAAATGTTGGATTTCTGTCCAACATTTGTTAGAATTGTCAATTAATTTGTTCGTTCATCACATTTGTTTTTCACAATTTGGTTTCCGACCTGCCCATATTTCACATTTTCAATTTATTTGGACAATAGCGAATTGTACTTAAGTTCAAATACCACATAATTAAGAATTTGGCGAGGAATTGTACTTAAGTGAAAATGAATTACACTTAAGTATAAATATTGATATTTTCATCTATTTGCACTTGAGTCCAATTACTTGCTGAATTCACAATTATGTGGTATTTGCACTTAAGTTGAATTCATTTGCACTTAAGTGCAATTAACCTGTATAAGAAACACCCCCATCCGAGATTAAGCTGGTCTGGTGTTGCTCATAGAGCAGACTTTTTGGGGAAAATGATTAGTCATATCAGAAATAACTGCACAATATTTATCTAACAAACAATTAACTAGTTCCTACTTAACATTTGCACTTAAGTGAAAATGTTTTGCACTGAAGTACAATTATTCGTAGTTTTAAGTGTACGGTAATTATTTACACTTAAGAGCAATATTTGCATTTAGTCCAAACAATTGTACTTAAGTGCAAATGGTAAAAAGGAACTAGATGACTGTTTGTCCTACTTATCCATGCCATAAATGTAGTTATGCTGATACATGGGCACGCATAGTCCTTTCCCTATTACTGGGGCATTGTCTGAGAACCCATGACCTACATGTACCTTTAGGAGTCGGTGCCAATTTCCTAAATATGGGTATCCATATGGGTCCATGACCATCTGGATCATATTGGGTCGTCAGCCATGTGGCGTCTTTAACTCACATGATTTGCTTCATCATATCATTGGAGAAGAACGTGTTTGAATTTGATGGAAACTAGAGATAAACATATTTGTATCACTATCAGTTTAGGTGCCCCTCCACTCTCCATTCATGACTCGAACAGCACGAATGTGAATTCCATTCCTCACAGTCCTTATTCAAGATTTTTTATATTTAATAGGTCAAACAAAGGGTGTTGTATAGTGCCCACACACCCACACACCCCAACCCATGTAATTTCTCGGCACAGGTCCATTGAACAAAAGATGAACCCTCCCCCAATAATACTTAATCCTATAGGATTAAGTATTATTGGGGATGGGGTAAATTTTTGTTCTGGGGACCAGTGTTTTCTCGACCCCTTGACTGATTTGGACCCCTCTGGATGGCGCCATTTTGGATCGAGGTGGGATATGTGTGGGGTGTACATTTAGGCCATCTAAAGTAGGGGCCACCCTTCAACACCCTTTGTTTTACCTAACCCTGGTGACCTGCATGGTCCAATTCCCCAATACCACATAATAATGTCACTTTATCTCATGACTAAATATCTATACCAGGCCTATATTCTAAAAATAATTCCTGGACCATCACAAAGCCATCAATAGAATGACTTCGGATGTAACAGTTCTTAGACAGTGTGTTAGTACTGTTACCTGAGTCAGCTAGACCAGGCAAAAAATTACTACCCCCCCAACCCCTTGCCCTAGATCAAACTTTCTAAGTTACAACTTACACGGCTACTCGATCGAGGCTCTATTAAACAAATTCTGGCTGCTGATTTGTTTATATTTGGACCAAATAGTGAGCTAAAACACATGTTATTAATACACATCTGTTTGTAAATTATTTAATACGTTCCTTCTAACCAAGCTAATCAATCAAGAGTAGTCTCAGTAGAAAAGATTGACATGACACATCTAGATTGAATACGTCGCTCCATTCTGCATGCCGTGGACATGACGGCGAACAAAGCAGAGCCTTTAAAGAAAGTAATATAAGGGGAGTCACTCTAATCTATTGTTTTGGCAAAATTTAACGATCGAGTGCATCCTTATAACCTTGAGTTTGGCACTCGCTCATATTAGGAAACAAAAAAATAAAAACAAATCGGGAATGAATGTTCCTTCCTAGTAGTTGGCGTTTATTAAGATGAAATTCAGATTTTAACCCATTTTCAATGATCCTGAAAACAAGCGCTGCAGCCACATGGCAAAAGGGATGCAATTGAATGGAGATTGACTGTCACTCAAGACTTGCAGGAATATACCATTAATAAAAGAAGGGGACTATCGTTTTAAACCAGATGAGTTGCACTTAAGTGCAAATGAATTGAAATTAAGCACAAATAAAATCACTATTTGCAAATATTTGCACTTAAGTTCAAATAATTATACTTAAGTACATGTACATATATTTGTACTTAAGTTTAATTAGTGACTTGATTTGCACTTATGTGAAAATTATTTGCACTTAAGTACATATTTGCACTTAAGTTCATATCTGCACGTAAGTCTAAATAAATCGAAAATGTGAAAACGGCTTGCCATAAGCACCCGTGGTTAAGTTAAATTTCATGCAAATACGATATATGTATTTATGTATGATATATGAATTCTCACTAACAGCTGTTGAGTTCCATGCAAGTAAACTCTAAATGCTCTTTATATTGAGTTCGTTATTTATTTGTCTCTGTTATCATAATGAGAGATTTATTATGCCTTAGGCTTCCATACATTATCACAAAAAGGTTTTATTGTTTGTATAATTTCAGAGGTGTCATTGTTAAAGGTACTGAATCCGATAAAACTCCTCTCAATTACTATTTCAATGGCTTCGGGGGTCAAAAATATTTGATTCGAGTCGAGGAAGTCACCCATCAAAGCTCAGATTTGTTAGATATCGATTTTAGAAATCTATTATTTTTCATTATCGGGAATCTTTCTGGCCCAGAAGACAGTCAAAATTTCGTTATTATTACCACTTGATTATAGAGTTATCCATCCTTGTCTGTTTGAATAGAGTTTTGACGTAAAATCTCGAGCAGGTTACCAAATTGACGGCAGTTATTAGTACTCATCTCGAGCAATTAACAAATTTAAAAAATCAATATCTAATAACTCTGAGCTTTGTTTGATGGGTTCCTCGACTCGAATCAAATATTTTTTACCCCCAAAGCCAAAGAAATAGTAATATAGGACCCTCTGATCGGATTGTTGTTGTTGGAATCTGTTGAGATGGGGACCCTCTTTACGGATTGAGTACCTTTAAAGTGAAACTGATATGTGGAATAATATAAACATATCACATACAGTAATGCTCTAAGTAATCGACTCCTTAACCACAGCAGAATTATTGGTAACTTTTCAGGATTTAGTCGGAAATGTGGCTTGTTGCCATTCATCGGAAAGCTCTCAGGGAGAGCTTTCCAATAAATGGCAACAAGCCATATTTCCGACTAAATCCTGACAAGTTACCCATAATTCTGCTGTGGTTAAGGAGACGATTACTTAGAGCATTACTGTACTGTCAATTTTATCACACACGAGTAGAGATTCATGGCATGATCTACATTTGGTATAATGATCAGGACAGACTGCGGAATTCTCTTATCTCTTACAGTCTGTTACAGATCTCTTCAGAATTACAGTAATGCCCTAAATAATCGATTCCCTAACCACAGAAGAATTATGGGTAATTTTTCAGGATTTAGTCGGAAATATGGCTTGTTGCCATTCATTGGAAAGCTCTCACTGAGAGTTTTCCGATGAATGGCAACAAGCCATATTTCCGACTAAATCCTGAAAAATTACCCATAATTCTGCTGTGGTTAAGGAGTCAATTATTTAGGACATTACTTTAGGACAAGTGTATTTTCCTCTGAACAAAGCAAGCCTTGAAATAGTGTGTCTGTCATTTGCAGAATGAGGTCCCCAGAGGGTGAAATTTGTGACGCTATCCTGCATGGCAGGCTAACATCAACAAATTCACCCTCTTGGGAACCTCATTCTGGTATTGGCGACCTAGGATCAGATTGAAGTTCCACAGTTGAAGTTGGTGATTTTCACCCATTAGTCACCTCAATATGCATTTTATCTGGAAATAGAAACTTCCCAGAAGGGAAAAAGTAACTTAAAAATAATGTTAATTTGAGACTAATAGATACTTCCCAGAAGATGATGTCTCAGCAGAGCACAGCGGGATAGCATCACTAAATTCACCCTCTGGGGACCTAATTCTTCAAATGACAGACACACTATTTCAAAGCTTGGCTCCCAGTAGATTTACCATAGCAAAATATGCATGTATATATCAAACTCCTCTTTCTCTTCTAGTTTGCACATCTCAGTGATAGACATCGCTGATTATTCTTTCATATTTAGACATTTCAACAACGGGACGTATTAAGATTGATATGTCCATTCAATTATACAATCATTAATTAATTTCTGGATTACAACTTTAATTCTAATGAACTTAATGAAACAAAATTCATAGGTTCACTAACACAAAATAGAGCCCAAGTTCGATATCGTGTTACAGTCGCAAATGTTCATAAATCTTTTTTTGGTTGCAAATTTTATATGTAGGTCATTGAATTATATATTTTTTTGTAAATTTAGCCAATAAGAGAGACTACAGTAATGCTCTAATTAATCGACTCCTTAACCGACAGCTTTCTGATGAATGGCAACAAGCCATATTTCCGACTAAATCCTGAAAAGTTACTCATAATTCTGCTGTGGTGTTGGGAGAGCTTTCCGATGAATGGCAACAAGCCATATTTCCGACTAAATCCTGAAAAGTGACCCATAATTCTGCTGTGGTTAAGGAGTCGATTAATTAGAGCATTACTGTATTTGAACCATTTCTTTTCTAAATACTTGTGGATGAGTGGCTCACTTTGTAAATTGTTAAAGTAATATGCTAAAAAAAACGACGTTAGGTTATATGAAAAAGGATTCCTTCTGTACTTCTATTATACCCTGCTGGACAAAACAAGTGTCCACTTAACCGCGGTGCGGTTAGCGTTGCCACCGCGGCTGAAATGCAACTACACCGCAGCTCCACCGGCTAACTACAGTTGGGCCGCGGTGTACTTGTCGTTCGGCCATGGTGTAGCTGCCACAGTGTACGTTCATTAAACTGAAAAAAGACGATACAAACCAGAAATCTAACCACGGTGTACATGCCGTTCGGCTGCGGTGTAGTTGCCTTTCGGCCGCAGTGTACTTGCTGTTCAGCCGCGGTGTACTTGCCATTCAGCTGCGGTGCTCAACTGCAGTTACAAACTGTGACACCGCGGCCGAGCGGCAAATACACCGCGGGTGCCAATGGACACTTGTTTTGTCCAGCGGGGTATGTCATCTGCTTAACCCTTTACCCAACAAACCGGCCAAAACCGGCCAAATAAAGCTTCAACAGCCTAAAATATCTTAGGTCTGTCTCAATAAAACCATACAAATATGGATATCATTGGAATCGGCTCCTTGACCACATTGTGATAGTTACAGTTATGCCCTGTGCCAATGCATTCTCTTATATATGAGAATGCATTGGCCTAAAAAAATCTTTTTTTTTTAACACTTTTTACCATTTTTTCTTACATTCTTTAACAATTTTATAATTTTTTCTTACATTTTTTTACAATTTTTATAATATTTTTCTACATTCTTTGACAATTTTATCATTTTTAATATGTGTTAAGCCAATGCATTCTCTTATATATGCGAGGCGACCTATCATTGGCACAGGGCCGTTCTGTTGGGTAAAATTGCTCCTCGTTCTGATGACATGAATTTTGAGGTGGAAGCTGGATCCCGGAGCGGTTTATTGGAATTTTGAAAATAGTTTTAGAACGTACCCTTCAAAATCAGAATCATTTAATGCCAAAAGTAGAATTTATAAATTTTTGAAACATTCTCCCAATGAGTTAAAAAGATGCCAAAATGTTTTGATAAGACCATCTTCAGTTGCAGATTGCTGACTATATGCCATGCTAAGCGCATGTCATATCATGTTTCGACCCGTTACACTTCTTACATTCTTTAACAATTTTATAATTTTTAATGTGTTAAGCCAATGCATTCTCTTATATATGCGAGGCGACCTATGGTCGACTCGCATATATAAGAGAATGCATTGGCACAGGGCCCTTCTGTTGGGTAAAGGGTTAAATATTCCTCCAGATGAGTAATGGGATTCCAAGATTCCAATGTATACTTTTATAACTGAATGGGAGAATCTATTTAGTAAAGAAAAGGTTAACCCTTTCATGATGGGAGCTGCGCTGTTGCAGCGTTAAAGATACTGTGCCTCACATATATATGAAAATGCACTGGCTTACAAGGTCAAGGTAAACATTGTTAGGACAATGTATTCTCTTAAATTTATGTGGCTCCCTGTTTTTGCAATATTTCAGGAAGCTCCCGTCATGGAAGCAAGCCTTGAAATAGGGTGTCTGTCATTTGCAGAATGAGGTCCCCATAGGGTGAATTTAGTGACGCTATCCCGCATAGCGGGCTAACATCACCAAATTCACCCTCTGGTGTCCTCATTCTGCTTACACCTCAGCAGAATGAGGTTCCCGGAGGGTGAATTTTGTGATGCTAGCCCGCTATGCGGGGTAGCATCACTAAATTCACCCTCTGGGGACCTCATTCTGCAAATGACAGACACCCTATTTCAAGGCTTGCATGGAAGGGTTAAGGTGGTGCACTGGATGGGTTAACATTGAGCACATTGCAGATTATTCAACAACAAACAGAGTTACTATTATATTTTCAAAACCAATGAACTTATTAGAGAAGATATCCAGTTAACCCTTCCATGACTGGAGCTTCCTGAAATTTTTCAAAAACCATGTACCAATGCATTCTCTTATATATGAGAGTCGCCCACAGGGAGCCACGCATATATAAGAGAATATATTGGCCTAACAATATTTACCTTGATCTTGTAAGTCAGTGCATTGTCTTATATATGCGTGGCTCCCTATGAGAGACCCATAGATAATGCTCTGGCACAGGATATTTAATGCTGCACCAGCATAATATAAGTGCAGAAGGAGTCCTATTTATGGTGAGAAATGTTTATATAATAAGTTCAACAAACCACCTATGGTTGAACTTATTATCTGAACATTTCCTAAGGGATAACTACTCATCAGTGAGTATTTAGTATAGAAAGGATCAAAGTATCATATACAGTAATGCTCTAAGTAATCGACTCCTTAACCACAGCAGAATTATGGGTAACTTTTCAGGATTTAGTCGGAAATATGGCTTGTTGCCATTCATCGGAAAGCTCTCGGGGAGAGCTTTCCGATGAATGTCAACAAGCCATGTTTCCGACTAAATCCTGAAGGAGAGCTTTCCGATGAATGGCAACAAGCCATATTTCCGACTAAATCCTGAAAAGTTACCCATAATTCTGCTGTGGTTATGGAGTCGATTACTTAGAGCATTACTGTAGATGTATTTCCTTAACTTCTTTCCATCAAAGTTGAAAATAAACCATGTTGTGACCTCAGATGGCCCTTAATGTCTTCTCTTGCGTGGCAAATTTTTCTTCAGTGCAATACTTGCTGACTCCCTAAAGCAAAATAAGCTTCTTATTTATTTCCAAGCCCTGAAATATGGTGTCTGTCATTTGCAGAATGAGGTCCCCAGAGGGTGAATTTAGTGATGCTACCCCGCTCTGGGAACCTCATTCTGCTGAGGTGTACGCAGAATGAGGTCCCCAGAGGGTAAATTTGGTGATGCTAGCCCGCTATGAGGGGTAGCATCACTAAATTCACCCTCTAGGGACCTCATTCTGCAAATGACAGGCACACTATTTCAAGGCTTGTTTATTTCATAACCACAGGACTACATGTCGTATGTGTCTTCTTGATACACAAGTATTATCCCCAAAATGAATGTTGTATAGTATTACACAATAATAATAATGCAATTTACCGATAATGAACCCTATGTCATATTTCATTCATCCTTCGGTTGTTTAAGTTGCTTATGTACACCTGAACTATTTTCCGTAAACTCAGATGTCCCTCCAGTTAGGCCTAAACAAAAATAGTGATGTTTCCGGTAACCGCCTGTCCCAAGTCCAGACTGCCGCCCCTACTCCTGCCGCCCCTACTAATTTAAAAATAATAAGATAAAGTATAATAATTAATTGATCTCTGATTATAAGTAATGCAGTGCTGATCAGTCGCTGATCTGTGTTATTTACACTGGAAGTCAGTGTTCTTAAAGAGGTACTGTACACTAAATTCGGCCATTTATGGGACCATCTCCTTTTATTCGCCACAGAATATATGCAACAAATGAATGAATTTGAGCCGTGGATTTGCGCAAAATGAAAATGAATTTATGACTCCAGTCATATAATCATTTTCATTATAATTACCATGTTGTTTGCCTCATTCATAGAGTGTATTTTGCACTAATCCATGGCTCAAATTCATTCATTTGTTGCATATATTCTGTTGAGTATAAAAGAAGATGGTCTCATAACTGGCCGGATTTAGTGTACAGTATCCCTTTAACCCTTTCAGTGCCAGGGGCCGATCTCATCGGCCCTAATTTACAGTCTGTAAAATCGGCCCTAAAAAAAAATGTGGTTTTTTTTTTGGTTGAATTTTTTTTGGTTTAATAATATTTATTCCCAATAATAATTTGTTACAATATAATATATTGGTAATTCATGTTACCATGTTCCTTGTGTATGGGAGTGGATTCGGCTGTAAGCCTATATGGCTTATATATGCCGTCTCCACAAGTGACCTTATCATCGGTGGACATTATATAAAATGGTGCGACAAAGCAAGCAATATTATGCTTGCATTACTCGAGTCGCGTCTCGTCGTGGAGTTGTCGGAGACAGGTAATGAATTGGTATATTCATGTACTAAATGTTTACACCATGTCTAATATATTATAGTATGGGTTTCATAGAATGGGTTCGTAAGAGCAATACAGACACAAGCATATATACAACATTTGTGTGTCACCTGTCGTGTCAGTCATTAGCTATTTCAATATTTCCATATATTAGATATTTACTTAATGTAATTATACCCCCTTTTTTTATAAAGGGGGGTACAGTATACTGTTTTGCACCTGTCCGTCTGTCCGTGCGTCCGGACGGACGAACAAATGGGTAGATATGTGGCTCAGACCTATGTGGCTAGAAATGGTAATGTGGCTTTAGTTTTTATGTGGCTTCTCAAGTAGCCTTAAAATTTTATGTGGCTATCAAGTAGTAGATAGTGATAAAACTCCAGATTATGGATTCATAACATGTTGGAATTATAGCAGAAGAAGCTAATTAAAACTCAAAAACTTGCACACAGCAACTGGGACAGTGGAATAGGAGAAACTGACAGGTCCGTGATTGGGTGGCTAGCCACATAAATGTCAGTCAGTGTCCGACATCTCCTATTGACGGGTCATGGATGTCTAAATCGATGGACTTTTTGTTTCCAAATTTTGAGTGACTACAAAATTAAATAAGCTGATTAGGCCAAATAGATCATTTTTGAACGTCCATCTGAAAGCTGTTACATGGCTAGCCACGCAACGGAAGTTATGCACATAAATATCCATTTCACACAATCTTAGCCACATAAGTAGTCATTAGTAAACACGTCTGTCCGTATGTCCGTCCGTACGTCCGTCCGATGTCTGTTCATGTCGTAACTTCAACAGTTGTGCTGGGATCTCAATGAAATTTTGTATGGATGTTCACTACTATGAGGACATTAAATAGAGGGTTCCATCGTTTTGTTCGCATTTTCCATTCTAGAGTTATACATCTTTGTTTATCTAGAAATGTGTTGGCTTTTTGGTCCGTCTGGTGTCTGTTCATGTCGTAACTTCAACAGTTGTGCTGGGATCTCAATGTAATTTGGTATGGATGTTCACCACTGTGAGGACATTCAATAGAGGGTTCCATTGTTCTGTTTGGCTTTTCCATTCTAGAGTTATTCAAGTTCGTTTATCTGGACATGTTGGCTGTTTGGTCCATCCGATGTCTGTTCAGGTCATAACTTGAACAGTAATGCTCGGATCTCAATGAAATTTTGTATGGATGTTCACCACTATGAGGACATTTAAATTAATGGCATATTCAACTGTTTTGTTTTGTTTTTTGTGCTATAGTTATTCATCTTCGTTTATATGAAAATGCTGATTTTTGGGTCTATCTGTCTGAGTATAGCAGTCATAAGTTATAGATATGCCCACACTAGGCGGTATGCCACTAGGGGGTATGTACCGGACGACAGTCCATCTCTTGTTATTATTGGACAGTGCCATATAATCTGTATATATGTTAGCTCGAAAAGCGTTCTGTCATGATTATGAATTTCTGGACTGTTTTAAATGTAAAAATATTTTCGCTCAGACTATTTGAAATCGTGCCGTTCAGTGCGCTCTCAATGGTTGTTCTTTCCAAACTACCAGAAAGACATTCGTTTCTTTGTCTACTGTTTACTGGGCAGTGGAATAAGTAATGATTCGCCGTTTCATCACTTCCACACACACAATGAGGACTTGATCTGAGATAATTTTCACACAGGTCTTTATTAAGAAAACTACAACCAAGTCGCAATATGCAGTGATGTATTTGGGCGTGAGTAATATTAATAGTGGTAAATATAAGGTTCTCTATGGTTATTATCCGTGCTTCCTTATAATTGCCGACTTAAAGTCACACAATGATTCACACTTCCGCACATTGTCTGGGAGTGTGTTCCACATCTCAACGGCTGAGGGAAGAAAGGACTTTTCGTATGACGCAGTATCACAAGAAGGGTTAGTTAGGTGATGCTTTCTCAGTGGATATCGGTGCATATTCTCTGTTGATCTCGGAACTAAGGTATATAGATATGAGGGTGTCATTTTATAGAACATTTTGTAGAATTGGCATAATTTGGAGATTTTCCGACGTTCTGACAATTTTTCCCATCCAGTTTCCTTTATGAGGTTTTCATTACTGCAGCTTTTTGTTGCTCCAGTTACTATTCTCGCTGCCTCATATTGCAATTTTTCGAGCAAGTCGCTTTCGCCATTAGTACAATTGTCCCAAACAGGAGAAGCATATTCTAAAATAGGACGTATATAAACAAAATAAATTCTTTCAAGGGTTCTCCTGTCTAGGACAAATTTGTTCTTTGCAAGCAAAGCCACTTTTTTGGCTGCCCTCTTTTGAATTACAGTTACATGATGGCTCCAGTTACCATTGTTGTTGAATGTCAGTCCTAGATGTTTATAATTAGACACAGTTTCTATGGTCGACTCGCATATATAAGAGAATGCATTGGCACAGGGTATATGGGTTGATACAAAAATCGGACCTGGCACTCAAAGGGTTAAGATGACGGCAACCTAAGGTTGATGCTGCGATTGTTTTTTTTTTATTAAAGACATATTATGTACTTATTCAGGTGCGTAAAACTAATAAGTTCTAGCATTCTAGTAACATCGCCGAAAATTTCAAACAAATCCGCCGTACCACTCCATAGAAAACATCGTCTGAATTACGCACATTTCAATTTGATCAGCCCTACCGGAGTGTTTCATATCACTTTAAAAATAAGCTCCATTATCTCTCCCAATACCTACACTAATATGTTCAGTCAGTATCATTGTGTCCTGTTATAATCATTTGTGCTGACAGGGGCATATATAGTAATGCCCTAAATAATCAACTCCTTAATAACCACAGCAGAATTATTGGTATTTTGTCAGGATTTAGTCGGAAATATGGCTTGTTGCCATTCATCGGAAAGCTCTGTGCAACAAGCCATATTTCTTAATAAATCCTGAAAAAATACCCATATTTCTGCTGTGGTTAAGGAGTCAATTATTTAGGGCATTACTGTATATATTAGTATGGTGACTGAATATATTCCATACATGGTCTTATGGATGTTTCCTAAAACAAAAAATTGAAAGGCAATAAAATTTATTTTGCCCATATGTTACCGGAAACATCACTATTTATTTTTAGGCCTCACTGAGAAAAGTTGTCCCTGAGGCTAAATATGATCATGCAAATTAAGCGAGGTTATTTTATGTCAATTTTCATATCACCTCATCGATCAATCCAATAAACCTTTTACTTTTTCTATAAGATGTTTAATGTACCATTATCTATCGTTTCTCATGCGATGGTTACTAAATCTGGAAATTGATGAATGATTAATAGTTGTATTGAGGTGGTACTGTACTAATGAGTATGTTATAATTAGCTGTTAATTAACTGAGGATTTAAAGTGATGTGGAACACTCCTTTGGGGTGATCGAATGTGAAACAGAATATTTAAAAGTCGTCATTGTCATAAATTTCTCTACTTTCATATGACATATAACTTTTTCTTAAGTCATAGCATATTTTGCTCGATCAAATTGCACATTAAATGCAAGGTTTATGGAATTATTTGATTGGTCACCATGGCAACAGCTGAATATACAACAACAATGACCCAACACAGAAATCCAGATTGAAATTGCATGGCATAATTGACCAATTGCAAAATGGTATAGTCTATCACAATCCTACAGAACTTCATTTATTTCTAATACTGTAATGTCAATTTTTTTAGTATTTTTTCAATATCATTTCCATGGTAACAGGTATTTCTCATATTTCTCTGGATATTGGGCCATTTCGGGAGGTTTATTGAGACAAATTTCCAATAGACCATTAGATCTACCATAATATGTAAAAATTATCATGTAGTATCCAATAAATATTCCAATTTCAAGGCATTACTGTATATCATAACTTTTCATAACTTTTATATTGAATGAGACATTATGGTATCAGATCCATTTTTGACTATTTTTCAATCTGAAATTTCCAATTTTTATTGCTTCTAGGTAAACAAATTGGGAAAATATTTGGGAAAATATTGTCCGTGACAGAGAAGGGGTGTGGTGTCACCCAAACAACCCTATTGCTATGTGCCTGACCCCAATTAGATTAGATTCTTGGTTGTCACGTCTGGAAATGGTGTGTCTGCAAAATTCGGCCCCCAGATAGTCAAGTTAGTGATGTTATCCTGCACAGCGGGCTAGCTTCACTAAATTCACCCTCTGCAGACCTCATTCTGCTTAGGCCTCAAATGCTATGGGAGACCTAGGATCAGAATGAAGATCTCCATTTGAAGTTGGTGTTGTTCACTCCTTAGTCATCTCGATTATGCATTTTATCTTCTGCAAATTAGGGGGATACAGAAACTGAACAGTAGGGAAAAATTAAATAAAAACAATGTCGAGTTGAGGCTATAGATACTTCAAAGAAGATGAGGCCTAAGCAGAATGAGGTTCCCAGAGGGTGAATTTGGTGAGGCTGGCCTGCGGTGCGGGGTAGCATCACTAAATTTACCCTCTGGGGATCTCATTCTGTAAATATCAGGAACACTATATCCAGACTGTCGGTTGTCCATCTAAGAGTTAAAATTAACAAATTGTTGAAGAAACTAAATCCCTGACCCAAGCCTGAGTTTTAATAGTGTGCCTGTCATTTGCAGAATGAGGTCCCCAGTGGGTGAATTTAGTGATGCTATCCCGCATAGCGGGCCAGCATCACTAAATTCACCCTGTGGGAACCTCATTCTGCTTAGGCCTCATCTGTTATGGGAGACATAGATTCAGATTGAAGTTCCCAAATGGTGAATATTATGATGTACTCCCATTGGGAACCTTGATTATGCAATGTGCCGTCTGCGAATTTGGTGGTATAGAGAAACTAAACTAAAAAAGAAATAGAATCAATGTGAAGAAGTTTCTATAGAAATTTGATAATAAAGAAACTTTCCAGAAAATATGAGGCCAAAGCAGAATGAGGTCCCACTCCCCAGAGGGTGAATTTAGTGATGCTAGCCCGCTATGCTAAATTTACCCTCTGGGGACCTCATTCTGCAAATGACAGGCACACTAAACTCAGGCTTGCTCTCACCTCATAATGTTGAGGGTCAAACAGCAGATAACAGCCAAATAATAGATTACTAGTAGTTTTCCAAAATGGATATGCGGTTCAAAACCCCTACATGACCTCTGTCTGTTTGGTTTTATATAAGTGGTATTCTTCGGCAACAATTAACTGGACATGCTGACCTGGTCATCGTTACAGGACAATAAACCACTTGACAATAGGCCAGGTTACAACATGGCACAGTTGAATTAAATTTTAGTCAATAGGATTGATTTAATACTAGCCTTGCTATGTATTACATGGGATGATTACTGATGCTGGTGCTTCAAGCCTTTATTGTGGACTATACATTCTGCTTCCATAACACGTGTGATTCGCTTATATCAGTGATAATAATTCATGTTAGCAGGTAAAAGCTAGACCATAACTGTTACTTTTATTGAAGAAATTGGTACAATGATGATTCTTTTTGTTAAGAAATAACATGTCTCAGTCCATGTGATTGTTTAAGAGGGAGGTTTAAAGCGGCAACATTTAAATAGGGGAATTCAGTGTTAATTTTGAGGACAAGATTACTCAATAGTTACAAACCGTAGACGAATGCTTCATTGTCTTGTTTGAATGTGTGAGCATATATCTAGTGACAACGCGAAGCAGATTTTTCATTTAATTTTTTGTTTTGAGACATTTGATGGAAATATTTTAAACAATGATTTACTAGTGACCTACTTTTTATACGCCCCTTTGAAAAAGGGTTGTATTATGTAATCAGTTACATATTTGTCTGTCTATCCGTCTGTCTGTCCATTAACATTTTTGGTTTCTGATCGATAACTCGAATTTGAATTATTTGATCTGAACCATGTATATGTATATGTATTTTCCAGCTAAAGATAGAGGCCAAGTTCGAATATGGGTTCTGTCCATGTCTTAAATTTTTTGATTTCCAATCGATAACTTCAGCTTGAATTATTTGATCTGAACCAATTTTGTATGTGTATTTCCCAGCAAAAGATACAGGCCAAGTTCAAATATGGGTTCCATCCAATTATTTTAACATGAGTTACGGCCCTTTTTCGACTTAGAATTTGACTGAATTCATAAAATTTTGGTTTCGGACCGATAACTCCAGATTGGAATTATTTTATCTGAACCAAAGCTGGTATGTGTGTTTCCCAGCTAAAACTACAGGCCAAGTTCCAATATATTTCAAGTTCACATGAGTTACAGACATTTTCAACTTCGAATTTGACTGCATTTAGGCATTGAAATTAGGGGTATATCAGATATTCTTTGTAAGCTCTAATTATTACATTATTTTTCAGTAGTACAATTTGTAATGTCTAAAGGGTGTATTTTGCCACATCCTAGCGATGCTCTTGTTAATAAATGTCCAATAATATCCAACCTGGGATGAAAATCAAAATTCCGCTCTGCGTTGTTACTAGATAAATATTCAAACTTTCCAAAAAGGTATGATATGAACACCTGCGCTTTGTCAAGTTTGATGAATCTTTTCCCAAAAATTAACGCTGAATTCCCCATTTAAATGTTGCCACTTTACCTACCTCTTAAACCCTTCTATACTCAGCCATGGCCGCTTTACCTCCCTCTTAACACCTTCTATACTCAGCCCTGGGAATTGAGGAAAAGAAATATTTATGCCAAGGTGAAAGAAATTGGCCTTGGTAAAAACTTATTTTACCTTGGAAATTTTGCAAATATATGCTTTTTGTAACAATATTTAAATTTCAAATCAATAGTAACCTTCCAACCCAGGTATGATGTTTTATTATTAACAGGCCTTGAAATAGTGTGTCTGTCATTTGCAGACACACTATTTCAAGGCTTGATTATTAATATATAATTCACTCATATTACCATCATCTACATTCTTAGTTATTTTGGGAGACATTTATTCCAGGCCACCACTCAACATATATGCACAATTTCACAACCATCTTCTAAAGTGTGTCCCTATAGTTAATGCCCCCTGTGCCATGGATGCTATTGTAGGACAACGCATGTAAAGAAGAGTGAAATGAAATTATGTTGGCTAATAATCTCTGATTGACACAATGAAATTTTAGCAGGCTAATGAAATTATTTTTACCTAGGCAATACTATTGCCTAGGAAAACTGATTTTGCCTCTGCGTTTACCTAGGCATTGCCTATTGCTTAGGCTAATTCCCAGGGCTGTATACTCAATACTCATTGACAAGTAGTTCCCTTTGGAAAGTCCCACCAATAAATTTGAATCCTTCTGCTCTTGTATTATCTGTTTTTTTCTGTCTGTCATCTGATTTTTCTATCTGTCTACCCCTCTAAATGAATAATAGACCATTCCTATGAATACTTTGATAACTGGCCTCTAGATTGGAGCCATAATTTCGTTTCCACAATTCGTTCAAAAACATGGCCAATAGCAGCTTTCTTTAAATTGAAAATTTGAATCCATCGGCAAACCCCTGCAGTTGCATTTATATTGATGGGGGTTATAGGAATGGGCTCTGTGAGTCGGGGTATCTGTCCGTCCATCCTTCCACAACAACTTTTAAGCTCAATATCTTTATATATACCCCCCCCCCCCCCCCCCCCCCCCCCCCCCCCCCCCCCCCCCCCCCCCCGCAACAAAGTTCTGGAGCAGGGGGTAAACTGGAATAAACTTGTCCGTCTCTCCATGGACACAAATTTGTACAGAGTTTTTCTCAGTCGTTTTTTAATCATTTTCTATGAAACTTGGCACAGACATCAACCACCATGGGAACCTGTGCACCTGCGTTTATGACATCTGTTGGATTTATTTTGGTGGAGTTATCCCCATTTTTTTGAATTTTTTTTCAACATGTATAATTTTGTCCGAGCTTTTATTCCTACATTTTTAGGTCAATTGTTTTAAAACTTGGCACAGCTATTAATTGCCATGGGAACCTATGCACCTGCGATTATTTAACTTAGAAAATTTTTGGCAACATGCATAATTTTGTTCGAGCTTTTATTCCTACGTTTTTAGGTCAATGTTTTTGAAACTTGGCACAGATATTGAGCACCATGGGAACCTGTGCACCTGAGATTATGATGTCCGTCCGACTTTTTTTTGTGGAGTTATTTCACTTTTTTCGACTTAGAACATTTTCGTAACATGCATAATTTCCTACATTTTTCGGTCAATAGGTTATGATTAGTGTTAGGGTTGTGCACCTATAATGGGAATCCTTTTGTCTGAGTTATCGACCTTAGTTTGTCAATTATTCTGTATTTCAGTTTTTCCAGCTTGATAACTCAAACAGATATGAACCAATTTCAATAATTTTTTGGATTCATGCAGGTTTTATTCAATGATCACAGTCCAAACTAATCCATCTTTCAACATTATGCCACATCATAAAATTAATAAACCTCAGCGGGGAATACTCTGGGCGGTGCACTTGTTTGAGAATTGGTTTTAAAATTTACAGTGATGGGTGAGGTATCGAATTTGAATGATTTTCAATCAAAAACATGATTGCCAGCAGGAATCTATGATTTTACTCTTTGCATCACTAATTACTTCATCACCCTACTGCCAACATTTTTATGTGTACCCATACCATAGTATGGTACACATAGTGTCAACGTCCGGATTGACCACTCGTCGTTCGTTCGTCCACCTGTCCGTCTGTCGGTCATACCGTCCTTAAATTATGTCTGTCCATCCGTAGACACTTCACGTGTAATGCGATAACTCAAATATTTTCTATCCAATCAGAACCAAATTTTGTATATGGGTTTCTCAGCCCAAAATACAGATCAAGAACGAATTTGGGTTTGATCTGAGTTTTTTTTTACGGAGTTATGGCCCTTTTTAGACTTAGAAATCACGGATTCTACGATAACTAAAAAAAATAATTATCTAATCAGAACCAAATTTGGTATGTGAGTTTCTCAGCCAAAAATACAGATCGAGTTCGAATATGGGTTTTATCAGATTATTTTTAACTGAGTTATGGCCCTTTGACATAGAATTCATGCATGCTTCGATAAATCAACCATTTTTCATCTGATAGGAACCATATTTGGTATGTGAGTTTCTCATTAAAAATACAGATCGAGTTTGAATATGAGTTAGATCCGTTTTTTATACTAGAGTTATGGCCCTTTTTCAACTAAGAATTGAACAGATTTGAGATTTTTATGCTTACAATATAACAATAGCAGCTAACAATTTATAATTACCTGTGATATCAGTTAGCTCTTCCGGTTGACCTCTTGTATTACTTATTAGATTAAACTTGAGCCATTATGACTTCTCCTTGATAACTGTCCAGTTTCCCTATATAGGGAGAAGTGACTTCCCTCAATATAAAACCTCAAAGCTTGTCCCTAACTGTTGCGAGTAAATAATATGCCAAGAAATGTTGTAAAAAATAGGAATTTTTGAAATTTATTTTTTGTTGGTGACGACTCTGTAATGTTATGTATGATGCAGAGTGGTGTTGTGAGTGTCAGGCAGTCGTGTGTATGATACAGAGTGGTGTTGTGATTGTCATGCCAAGAAATGTTGTAAAAAATAGGAATTTTCGAAATTTGTTTTTTGTTGGTGACGACTCTGTAATGTTATGTATGATGCAGAGTGGTGTTGTGAGTGTCAGGCAGTCGTGTGTATGATACAGAGTGGTGTTGTGATTGTCATGCCAAGAAATGTTTTAAAAAATAGGAATTTTCGAAATTTGTTTTTTGTTGGTGACGACTCTGTAATGTTATGTATGATGCAGAGTGGTGTTGTGAGTGTTAGGCAGTCGTGTGTATGATACAGAGTGGTGTTGTGATTGTCATGCCAAGAAATGTTGTAAAAAATAGGAATTTTCGAAATTTGTTTTTTGTTGGTGACGACTCTGTAATGTTATGTATGATGCAGAGTGGTGTTGTGAGTGTCAGGCAGTCGTGTGTGTGTTTACCATGCATATTGATGTACATTATATGTTTCACCACAGGGCGACGACTCTGTAACGTTATGTATGATCTGGCCATCATTTGGGAATTCATAACTTATTGTTTAGCCCTACCCCTCTTTTAGGGCTGTTGTTCACCCTAGCCCTGTGCCTAACATTTGCAGAATGAGGTCCCCAGAGGGTGCATTTGGTTATGTAACCCACACAGCGAGCTAAAATCTACAAATTTACCCTCTGGGAACCTCATTCTGCTTAGGCCTCATCTTCTGGGAAGTATCAATAGTCTTCAATTAACATTGTTTTTAGTTGAGGCCTAAGCAGAAAGAGGTTCCCAGAGGGTGAATTTGGTGATGCCTGCCTGCTAAACCTCATTCTGAAAATGTCAGACACACTATTTCAAGACTTGCATTCCATTTCATTTGGAACAACACCACCGTCTGTACAGTAATGCCCTAAATAATCGACTTCTAAACTACAGCAGAATTATGGGTAACTTTTCAGGATTTAGTCGGAAATACGGCTTGTTGCCATTCATCGGAAAGCTCTCACTGAGAGCTTTCCGATGAATGGCAACAAGCCATATTTCTGAGTAAATCCTGAAAAATTACCCATAATTCTGCTGTGGTTAATGAGTCGATTACTAAGGGCATTACAATATTTTCCCCACAGCTAAGAAATATTCTGACATACATGTCTTCTGGGTACAAAATTGAACTATTACTATTTCAGGCATGGTCTCTCATGTGGGATTCCGTTAAATTAATTTAAGTCTGTGAGTGTTCAGGCAAGAAAGATGGTTTCCTGTATTTTACTTTAATTTTACTGGACGGCTGCATACTGTGATAGATTGATCATAAATAGCTCTGTCTGATCAGATATAACATGAACCCGCCTCATGAATAACCCATAATGGCATGTGGATAAGTTAGGTGTCAGAATAGATGAAGACATTACATAACCGGAATACACTTGTCTAGCAACATAGTCCCCATGGTAATATACTGTTAACCTATTTGATCACGTAGGTTGTATACACATTTAAACCAGCCCTTCTTGTTCCTAATGGTTAAATTGCCATAGACACTGTTTACATCTAAAAAATTCTGCTAAAAAATAATCTATTTGAACTAATGAATGTTCTGTAAATAATGTTAGATATGGTCTCCCTGGAACCATTCATCCCAGAAATTGATATACAATATCGTATTGATAGGCAAATTGCACGTAATAAAACAGCATATGTATCAAAATGAATGGAATTTAATAATCATGACAGTTAGCTCATTTTGAACCAAACTCAAACAGAATTAGTCAATGCCGACTCCATCCTGAAACTTATTTATGCACACAACTAACTTCATATGTGTTTTTACAATTATGATCTTGCTCAAATCTGATGTACTATTTACATTGTATCGATGGATTTAAATCCTTCTGAAGATAAGAGACGAATGCGAGTTGAGTGTGAGAAAGAACTGAAATTGATAGAACATAATAAAGTTTTCATATTTGAAAACCTCCACCACTAACCACTGATCCTTTTTTATTCATATAATATTCATTTCTGAAATGTGAAACATAATTTATGTTCAATAACTGTACCAAACATGTATCTTAAAAATACAGGCGGCGTTGGCGGTGGGTATGCTGTTAAAATATTCAGCTCTGTCAAAAACCGCCATCATTAGAAAGGATAGTAAAATATAGACAGACTTCATTCTTATACCAATAACAAAAATGGCATAAACAGTATGTTATTGTCAAAAGTTTTTCCTTTGTTATGTAAACAAAAGCAAAAAAAACGTTACGGAACCTGACTCTTGTTTAGATCCGGATATGGTAAACATAAAGAGTGTTATTTGTTACTGTTTTCCTGATATGGAAATAATAAAGAGAGTTTATATCATTTGTGTGTGATTAACCAATAGAATTGCGCTGTGTTATGTAAACAGAAGCAAAACTTTTGTAACACAAGCAGGTTCTTGTTTACGTACACCATCGTACGTCTTGACGACAATATACTATTTACGCGCTGATTATGTTGGGCATATGAGCAAAACTGTATATATTTTAATATTCCTTCTGTTGATGGCGATTTGAACAAATATGAATATTTCTGCAACGAATGCCACCTGTGCCTTTAGCACATTGTATATGTATGTATATTGCATAGTGTTAAAAAAAAGGTAAAATGTTGCTAAGGGTTTCTGAGAAATTCACCTGAAATGCTCGAACCAAGCAAAATCATACCCAAATAAAACCGAATCAAATCGGAACATCTCCAACATAATCGACACCTAAACCACAGCAGAATTATGGGAAACTTTTCAGGATTTAGTTGGAGATATGGCTTGTTGCCATTCATCAGAAAGCTTTCAGTGAGAGCTTTCCGATGAATGGCAACAAGCCATATTACGACTAAATCATGAAAATTACCCATAATTCTGCTGTGGTTAAGGAGTCAATTATTTAGGGCATTATATTATGACGATGTTCTACAGATGGTGTTTTAAATGGAATACTATCCATTGAATAGATATTCAAGAGGAATACAAGTTGGAACAGAAGATGGATGGTATTGGTGTCACTGTGCACTATTGCCAGGCAATAGAGCTATTTGTGGATCAAGCGCTATATAAAACTAATTATTATTAAAGCCCATTTAATTTTGGACTCACCGATAATTATTTTTATAGTGCCTTGATATATATGGTTTTAATAACAATCTGTGACATAAAATATTATTAAAATACTATAATTCATCACCATTTGGAACATCTGTGTCTCAGAAAGTGCCCATAGAGTAATAGAAAATAGCTGAAATCATAGAAACATTACCCCCGTTTCGCTCTCAGCATGCAACATAATTCAAACTAAGATATAGAGTTGTTCCCCTTCCATTGAAAATAATAGACCATACACTACAGTCCAGATGAAACTTAAGCACAGAAACATGTTGGTACCTTAACAAAAATAACATGTTAACAGTTTATTCGACCGGGTAATTTGATAATACAATATTTTTGAGCTTCCTCTTTCAAATGGTATATAATATGGCATATATTTTATATAATATGATATGGTTATTCTAAGCTGGCCTTGTTCTAATGGTTTATGGATATTTAGGTAGCGAAACACATATCCATATAAAAATGTCCCAAAATCACAATGACATTATCTAGGTCAGTTGACATCCCTATAGTTACCTGTGCAATTTGCATATGCAATTACGTCATGAAAGTAGTACATGTACTAACCTAATAAAGCTACGTTGACCTAATAAAGCTACATTGACGTTATAAACATAATGTTTATTAGGCAGACTATACAGGGTGTTTTTTTCTAATTTTAGGTGATGTATCCATGATAGTGGAGTCCCATTTAATATGGTCAACCAACAATCAGATGGAGGAAGCCAGTACGAATTTGTAAAATGCGTCATCGTTGGTGACTCTGGTGTAGGGAAGACCTGTCTGATCTGTGCCTGGGCGTGTGACTCACACTATGACCTCCATCACTTGGTTAAGACACATGTGTCTACAGTCTGGGCTATAGATCATTATAGCAGAGATAGGGATGTAGGTTTTAAATTATTATTATGAAGATGTTATCAAGCCGCCAAAGAGTGTGTCTGTCATTTGCAGATCGAATGAGGTCCCCAGAGGGTGCTTTCAGTGACGCTTTACCACATGACGGGCTAGCATGATCAAATTCACCCTCTAGCAACCTCATTCTGCTTAGACCTCAACTGCTATGGGATCAGATTGAATTTCTACAGTTGAGTGATGATCCATTAGTCACCGCAATTATGCATTTTATCTTCTGCAAATTATGGGATACAGAAACTTCCCAGAAGGGAAAAAGTAACTAAAAGCCATGTTAATTTGAGATACTTCCCAGAAGATGAGGCCTAAGCAGAATGAGGTGTGGTAATTAATTTAATCTTGCATTCAGAGGAACCTTGGCATTGCTGACATTGCAACCCCCTGTCCATTCTGGCTAGCACCATGTTTATTTCACAATTATTTGTTAAGTAGCATTTACTAATTAGTTCTATTCTCGAATAACCATAACCTCATTATCTTCCTAATTATTCTATTTGCGTATCCTCCATTGATCAGCGGGATTATGGGAATGTCTCAAGGTTCTGGGATACAGATGTGCAAACAGATCACCAAACAAATGTGATTATTTTATATTGATTATTCGGGAGATGAGTAGTGATAATTCCCCACAGAATAAAGCCAGCTTTTATCATGTTGTCCACACAAAGGAAGTTGGGCCATCTGTTTCTCCGATCAGTTAACTTCGATTCATATGTCATTTACATGACGTAGTCATGAATATGGAAAATCATTATTTTTCATACAGTCTTGTCACTTGTGACTGATCTAGTGGTCATTTCTTTGATGTCTGGAAGTTTCAAACTGTCATGTGTGCATGCTCATCATGTGTAAACAGATATCCCTTCATATCCGTTCTTTGTATATAAATGATCAGCACATTATGCATGTTATAAGCTTTGAAATAATTTGTCTGATATTTGCAGAATGAGGTCCCCAGAAGGTGAATTTAGTGATGATATCCCGCACAGTGGACTAGCATCACATAATTCACCCTCTGGGGACCTCATTCTGCTTAGGCCTCAACTGCTATGGAATACTTATGATCAGATTGAAGTTCCCCAGTTGAAGTTTGTGATGTTCACCCATTTGTCATCTCGATTATGCATTTTTATGTTTACCCATATCATAGTATGGTAAACATAGTGTCGACGTCTGGATTGACCACTCATCGTTCCTCCGTCCGTCTGTCTGTCTGTATGGAAGGTGCGATAACTCAAACATTTTCAATCTGATCAGAACTAAATTTTGTATATGAATTTCTCAGCCCAAAAGACAGATCGAGTTTGAATATGGGTTTGATCCGACAAAATTAACTGAGATGGACCTTTTTCGAAAAATATTCACTCTTAAAAAAACAAAAATTAGATTTAATTCCTTGCTCAATTTAATAAAATAATTAAATAAATAAATAAAACAAAATAATATATTCAAATATTTTTTAATTTAGACTGATCTCCTTGCTCAATGAAATTTTTTGATTTTTTTTTAAGTTATCAAAATTTGAAGAACTAACACCATTATAACTCCGCCAAGGGTATCCTGAGTCATCACACCAAATTTGGTTTAAATAGGTCTAAATCTTGTGTTATGTACTGGTAAATTTGTTTGGAGTGATATTAAACCCAATTCACCAATTCCATCCCATGCCTTTGGACTACTTAGCTATTAATATTGCTATATCATTTTCTGAATTTGTAAGCATGTGCATTCTCTTATATATCCTATGGGAGAGCGCCTATATAAGAGAATGCACTGGCACATGATCTTTAATGCTGCACCAGTGGGGCTCCCATTATGAAAGGGTTATCATTGCTACAATGATTGAAGATACATGTTGATCAATATAATTAATGAGCTGCTCAAGGAATCCAAATATTTCTCTGCAGTAATGTGACTTCTTTTCAAGCTTGAAATAGTGTGTCTGTCATTTGCAGAATGAGGTCCCCAGAGGGTGAATTTAGTGATGCTACCCCGCATAGCAGGCTAGAATCACCAAATTCACCCTCTGGGGACCTCATTCTGCTTACACCTCAGCAGAATGAGGTCCCCAGAGGGTGAATTTGGTGATGCTAGCCTGCTATGCGGGGTAGCATCACTAAATTCACCCTCTGGGGACCTCATTCTGCAAATGACAGACACACTATTTCAAGGCTTGCTTCTTTTATAAATGATTGCAACCATGGTTAGCTACTGTCATTAGCCTTCTAATAAGAAAAGGAATGCATTGAAATTGATTTTTCAGAACAATGCAGATATAATTACAAAGTTGTTTACTTCGTTAGTTATCTCACTGAGTATATTGGATCAGGATTAAATGACATAAAGATGTATTGATGGTTCCGCACCTCCAGTTGCAACAACAACATACATAATATAATTGTCCCCAGACAATCCATCGGAGGACTATAGTAATGATCCTCGTCCGTGCGTGCGTGCATGCGGACGGAACTTTGTCCTAGCCTATATTCTGTCATTTTTGGAGCACAAACCGCCATGTATATCATTGTATTATCTTTTCGTCTGCCTGATGTCTGATTTTATTACTTGAAGGCTGAACATCCCTCCAAATGAATAATAGACCATTCAAATGTATACTTTTACAACTGAATGGGAGGAGAATCCATTCAGTATAGAAAGGGTTATATCAAAGTGTGACTGTAAAGTCATCCAAATAATGTCAAATTCTTATTCCAAGTTGTGGCCCTTGAGCAAGGTCACTCATACTGTGTTGTTTGAAGACAAGATTAACCCTTTAGCGTTCAGAGAGCCCCAGAGCGCCCGGTCGCGTAGCGTCCAGAAAGCCCCAGAGCGCCCAGAGTTTTTGGATTTTTTTCGGTCATAGTTTACAACAAAAATATAGCATTATAACACAACAAAATTATCTTATTTTTAATGTAAACAATAACATGGATGTTACATTATTAATATTTATGTTTTTGTTGGGTTTTGTACAATTTAATCGACATTTCATAATAAAATCGTAATAAAACGAAAACTGCGTCGTCGCGGTGCTATTTTTCAAGTCGACTAAATCAATGTACTCGCAATTGTGATCTGTGTACAGCCATCTAATATAGTTTTATTCTACAGATTTTTATTTACAAACTTTATTTTTATTTCTAATAGAATAATTATTTGACTTCTTTATGTTTTTGAGCTATTTGGTTTAAATAGGTCTAAAATCTTGT
Organism: Siphonodentalium dalli; assembly: GCA_032622095.1. Lineage (NCBI taxonomy): Eukaryota > Metazoa > Mollusca > Scaphopoda > Gadilida > Siphonodentaliidae > Siphonodentalium > Siphonodentalium dalli. The sequence continues at coordinate 61,647,205 of CP136062.1, forward strand.
GTTATGTACTGGTAAATTTGTTTGGAGTGATATTAAACCCAAGTCACCAATTACATCCCATGCCTTTGGACTACTTAGCTATTAATATTGCTATATCATTTTCTGAATTTGTAAGCATGTGCATTCTCTTATATATCCTATGGGAGAGCGCCTATATAAGAGAATGCACTGGCACAGGATCTTTAATGCTGCACCAGTGCAGCTCCCATTATGAAAGGGTTATCATTGCTACAATGATTGAAGATACATGTTGATCAATATAATTAATGAGCTGCTCAAGGAATCCAAATATTTCTCTGCAGTAATGTGACTTCCTTTCAAGCCTTAAAATAGTGTGTCTGTCATTTGCAGAATGAGGTCCCCAGAGGGTGAATTTAGTGATGCTACCCCGCATAGTGGGCTAGCATCACCAAATTCACCCTCTGGGGACCTCATTCTGCTTACACCTCAGCAGAATGAGGTCCCCAGAGGGTGAATTTGGTGATGCTAGCCAGCTATGCAGGGTAGCATCACTAAATTCACCCTCTGGGGACCTCATTCTGCAAATGACAGACACACTATTTCAAGGCTTGCTTCTTTTATAAATGATTGCAACCAGGGTTAGCTACTGTCATTAGCCTTCTAATAAGAAAAGGAATGCATTGAAATTGATTTTTCAGAACAATGCAGATATAATTACAAAGTTGTTTACTTCGTTAGTTATCTCACTGAGTATATTAATGGATCAGGATTAAATGACAAAAAGATGTATTGATGGTTCCACACCTCTAGTTGCAACAACATACATAATATAATTGTCCCTAGACAATCCGACGGACTATAGTAATGATTCTCTGTCCATTAATGCATGCGTCCGGAACTTTGTCCGAGCCTATATTCTGTCATTTTTTGGAGCACAAACCGCCATGTGGCTTTAAAGGTACTCAATCCGATTAAGCACCCCTAAATTACTATTTCTTTGGCTTCATTCAAAAAATATTTGATCCGAGTCAAGGAACCCACCCATCAAAGCTCAGAGTTATCACATATTGATTTTTGAAGTTTGTTATTTCTCGAGATGTGTACTAATAATTGCCCCAGAAACACTTATTCAAACGGACGAAGATGGATAACTCTAAAATCAAGTGGTAATAATAACGCAAATTTGACCGAGACCATCCTTTTGACGGCGTGTTTCTGGGCCACAAACAATAGAAATAACAAAATTTAAAAAATTGATATCTGATCACTCTGAGCGTTGATGGGTAGGTTCCTCGACTTGAATCAAATATTTTTTACTCCCGAAGCCAAAGAAATAGTAATTTATGAGGGTCTGATCAGATTGAGTACCTTTAAGTCAATAAATGTATGATAGTTTTTATTTCTTCAATCATAAAATTTGGTTTACATTCACAGATTCTTGAGAAATCATGGTGTGACATTGATGGAGCTCGAGTGTCCTTACGACTGTGGGACACATTTGGTGACCATCACAAAGACAGGGGATTCGCATACAGAGGGTAACTATTACATATATATTATTATAATAAGGTGTCACATTTATTTGAATGTTCTGGGATATGGCAGGTTTACATAGTTTCTCCAAACTTATTGTTAACAATGTTTGTGTCTGCTTTGTTTTGTGTCAGCAATCTCCATGACTGGAGATTTTTTTTTTGCGATGAAATTTTGCGAAGACCCTGTGCCAATGCATTCTCTTATATATGCATATATAAGAGAATTCATTGGCCTAACAATATTTACCTTGACCTTACAAGTCAGTGCATTTTCATTCATCACTTTCGGACAATTGGCGGTCAACTTCCCCAAGTTTATGTAACCTTTCTTCCTCACATAGAATTGAATTAATCCATCTAGTAGAAGACTCTTTATCTGTAAAGTAGATGGATCCGGATAGAGGCATGCCTTATCTGATGTCTTTATCTGAGTAGAAGAGAGGGGAGGGAAGTTTATAATAATTATTACATGTTTATCAGAGATTAGTGCACAAATTTAAAATTGAGCGAAAAATAGTATGACTTATAAGTTTATATCAAACACATAAGGAAAATAAGAGAGGTATTTTAGATTTTTATATTTAGTTTTATATTTATGAGCAACCAATCAATCTCAACGCCATTAGTCATATGTTCATGTAAAGCATTAATCATGGTTTAGATCATTGATGTTGAAATGCCTCTAAGAAATGTACATATTCAAGAATGAAGGTGCACGAAAGCAGATCTTCATCTTTACAACCTGGGTTGACAACGTCGTCAAACAGTCTGTGTTAGTTATACATTTAATACATTTAAGATTCATGCAACCATGCAAGGGTTGATTTGTTTTCTAAACAAGCCTTGAAATAGTGTGCCTGTCATTTGCAGAATGAGGTCCCCAGAGGGTGAATTTAGTGATGCTACCCCGCATAGCAGGCTAGAATCACGAAATTCACCCTCTGGGGACCTCATTCTGTTCTGCTTACACCTCAGCAGAATGAGGTTCCCAGAGGGTGAATTTGGTAATGCTAGCCCGCTATGCGGGGTAGCATCACTAAATTCACCCTCTGGGAACCTCATTCTGCAAATGACACACACACTATTTCAAGGCTTGTTTCTAAAGTCAGCAACCTATATAAATATTTGTTTGTGGTTTTACTTCTTACGAGTTCAATTCTATGATGTCCATAAATATTTATTAAATATCAGAATGATTATTTGGACCATACATAAGCACCCATCCAAGCTTTGAAATAGTGTCTGTCATTTGCAGAATGAGGTCCCCAGAGGGTGAATTTAGTGATGCTACCCTGCAAAGCAGGCTAGCATCACTAAATTCACCCTCTGGGGAGCTTATTCTGCTTAGGCCTTAGCAACATAATCATCATGCAGTTGTGTTCTATTTGATCAAATTTTATTCGAGACGGTCTTTGATATATAGAGGATATTACACTTTTTGGTTGATATGGGAATTATACCATGAGTGATAAAAAAAAAAATGAATTTCCACGAGTGGCTCTGCCACTAGTGGAAATTCATTTCTTTTTTGTCATCACAAATCAGATAATTACCATATCCAACCAAAAATTGTATATGTTCTGTTTATTATATGCTCCATGGCTCAGAGTAAACAGTGCAAATTTGTATACCCAAGTACAGCCACGGTAATGGGCTAGTCTCACCCCTTATGTTGAGAAATTCCATCAGTAGTTTCATATCATACTCTGTTTTCCATTTGGTATTGACATTTTCCTGCTCTGAATTAAACTTTGAACGCCAGTCGTTGGTGAAATATTTACAAATAGAGAATCTGAATTTATCTCCAGAGTTTTAGAAACACCCTGTTCAACAACGTGCTCCATTTGCATGTCATAATTGCCAAGGAAAATATCCTCCAAATCCTGAGCAGACAGGCCATCGATCCACAATAAATTATTGGGATATGTTGCGGAATCTGACATTTTTGTTTTATTTCTGACAGACGATAATGTAAACAAACAAAAGAGTAGTGAGCGGGAAGTAAATCTAGTTCAATGTGGCGAAGTAATGTTAACTCATCTAGTACCGAATCATTTTAATTTTAGCGCGGATGGATCTCACTGGATGGATAATGGTTTTTATCTAATGCAAAACTACAACTATTTGATAGCTTAGCATATAATGAACACATCTATCCTATTAATGAACACATCTATTAAGAACTGAAACAAGACCTTTATGAAACATATTTTTGACAGTTTTGAATTCGTGCAGCCGGTTGTGCGAATTCAAAGTGCGCAAATTCAAAACTGAGTTAAAAATAGTACTGCGCCTTATTTAAATATGAGTAAGATATTTCACAGCTTATTATCACATTTTATTTTTAGTGCTGATGTAATACTGCTGTGCTACAGTACCGTCAATCCTGCATCGCTGAAGAATGTCAAGCGAGTGTGGTATCCGCAGATACGACGATGCTGCCCATCGACGCCCGTTGTTCTTGTTGGCACGCAGACTGACCTCCGATACATGTATAAAGAAAGCAAATATAAAAACATCAACAAGGGTCTCATGTATAGGTCAGTATTACAAGACATAAAAAACTTTTGAAATTAGAAATCATGAAGTAAGTACAGTCATAGAGTGTATCCACAGAACAGTGGGCTAGCATCACCAAATTCACCCTCTGTGGACCTCATTCTGCTTTGGCCTCATCTTCTGGAAGGTATCTATCGTCTTGAATTAACATTGGTTTTAGCTACTTTTTCCCTTCTGTTCAGTTTCTATATCAACCACAGAAGTTAAAGTTAAAATACATAATCGAGGTGACTTGAATTGTTAAAAAAAATGATAAAATTGTCAAAGAATGTAAGAACAAATTATAAAAATGATAAAAATTGTTAAAGAATGTAAGAAAAAATGATAAAAATTGTTAAAGAATGTAAGAAAAATTGATAAAAAATGATGAAAAATTGTTAGGCAATGCATTCTCTTATATATGCGAGGCGACCTATGGTTGACTTGCATATATATGAGAATGCATTGGCACAGGGTCTTTAATGTTGCGCCAGCGCAGCTCCCGTCATGAAAGGGCTAGTAAGGCCATATAAAGTAAATTTCATGTTTATCAGGAAAGAATGTTTGACAAGCATGTGAGAGCGTATTTTAATTGAATTGAATTATTTCTGAGGCGCACACCAACGAAGCATTCCACTATTGGCTAGCTCCAGGTCTAATTCTAATTGCTCGTGGCCATTATTTCCTCAACAGATGTCCGTAAAAAGTTAGTTGATAGATTTCATGTGATTTCTTTAATAAATATCGCCGAATCAAGTATGACTGATGCATTGTTTACCAAGACTGCAGATGTTTAACCCTTCCATTGCTGGATCTTCCTACCGCAGACCGGACTGGACCACCGTCATTGGACCGGTCCACATGTGGCGGTCCGGTACTTTACCGGTTCGTGAACTTTAATAAATAGATGAATGCCTAGATTAAGTACTGGGCCAATACCATGTCAACTAAGCATCATCTACATTCCATTGTACTAACATAGGTCGCGAATCGCGATATACTAGCCTATAGTTGGCAATATCTAACTCAAAGTAACTACATCAATACCTTTACGGCGGTACGCATACCTGCTTGTCAGAAATTTTACCAATCTATCTGGAATATATTCAGTTGGCAAGGCTAAGAAAAAAATGTTATGAGCGCTGAAGGTCTTGGAGTATTTACACTCAAACCAATCATTATGCACATTTATTCGTTCTCTAACTTCTATACAAAGATGGGGATAAGTAAGAAAATACACTGCACACTTCCACAATGTGCATATATACAATGTATTATATTATGTGATGTCCAGAGTTTAATACGTTAATAGAGTTTTGACGCTTTCTGTAACACAAACGTGTACAGTCAATTTCAGTTAATTGCATATCGTTTAAATGCATATTTCGGTCATTTGCATAAAATATGCATGCACCAAACCATTTTCTCATAAAAAGACTATTTTTTAATCGTTTATTTGCATAAGGGTCGGACTCTATTCCGTTTTTATGCATACGAAAATCGCCAAAAATGTTGATGAGAAGGGGTAAAAAGTAACCTCATGATGTCGAAATTATAGCAATTTGTAAAAATATTTACCTTGAAAAACGTATTTTATGGGAAAACTTAATACAAAGTTGTTGAAGATGACCATCGCGAGAGCGACGACGGCAATTTTCAATTTCATAACACACGTGGTTTTCTATCTCTTCTCAGTAACATGATTCTGTTGACACACATTTCCTGTATATTTCCATATTTATTTGTAAATTGCATGATTTATTAAAATTTGTATATTTATTTGGTTGTTTGTTGAGTTTGTAAACGTTTGTAAACACCTGAAGTTCCAGTTGCAATTCTGAGAATTCAATGTGAAAGGAAGATTTCCAGGAATTCCCCAACAAGGAAGTCAACTAAACCGAAAGTGCTTTCTATTTCTTCTAACATGCTTCTGTTCACAAACATTTCCTGTATGCTTCCTTATTTCCTTTAAAAAACGTATGTAAACACATGCAGTTCCAGTTGCAATTCCGATAAGTGAAAGGAAGGAAGTTTCCGGGAATTCCATCAATGAAGTATCAAGACGCCGACTAAACACAATTTCACATGGCGTTTGTAATCACCGGCGCAATTGATTCCTGGAATTTATGTCAGATTCAGATAATCCTATTGAAAGATCAAATAATATTTCCAGGAATTCTATCAGATTAACAGAATCTGTTGAATTGTGTCAGCTTCAGAAAATGCAAGTTTGTAAACACCTGCGCAATTATTCCAGTTTCCCGGTCAGTTTGTGTTGAAACCGAAAGTGAAACTAAGATTTTCCGCAAATGACATGGGTAGCTATAATTACGCGAGGTCACGGAAAATAGTTCAGAAATAAATCATCAAATTATTGTCTTCGCAACACAAAGTGATTTATTTTGTCTAAATTTAAATAACCCGTATTTAACAGGTCTTCAATATTTATTCATGCTCCAACTTCTTAGAAATCGCCGGCTTCTGGAAAACAAAACAGCTTCTGTGGCGATAACAAAAGATTAATCAAGTCGCTGCAAATATGCATGCATTGAGGTGTGAATTTGACCTAATTCCATTAACTGCAGCCGCAGCACAAAATGAAATCATAGCAATGTCAATGAGGTCACTAAAGAAATGCTCCAGACAATAGCACGTGCAATCAAAACAATAACCTTTGTTGAACTGTAATGTTGCTTGGAGTCATTTGTGAGCGTACCAATAAAAGAAGGTGTCATACACTGTTGGGCTTCAGTGATTAATTAAAACTATATTGGGGCTCAATTCAGCAAACATTTACGTTTGACAATGGCTACTCAATTGTTTTGGTGTGATGTGCACTGATTAATTATCAGATCAGATTTTATTTAATTTTTTAAGACACTTTGTTTCCCAAAAATTAATGTTTCATTTAATGAATAGAGTTATGCCTCTTCCCATAGTTCAATATAGATTCGTAAATTGCGCTCACAAAAATGCATGATATATTGGGAAATCAATTTGATTATTGTTAGTTTTTCCAGTTGGCTACATGGATAGATGGTTCTTCATATACCTATTTATTTTGAAACAAACAAAATTACCGAAAATAAACGGCAACTACCGTACATAGAATTATCCCCCTTCTCATAACGTGAAACAAAAAAAATTAGTATTTTTATAATTTTATCGGGAAACGTTGGCGTTTTTCTTACCAGTTCTTGGTGGCTATTAACTGATATTTGGTGGGTAGTTAATGATTATTTGTTTAATATTACGTGTGTGTAATGCATTTCTAACTGATTGATTGGATATATTCTAAATATAAACATGTATATAGTGAGTTTATTATCAATGGGGGTTGCCGTTCCAGACAAGAACATCGTTTTATTTTTGAACATTTTACAATCGTAAATGATAATATAATATGGAATAACATTAAATTAATATAGATGAAGCTCTTTAGATATTATTTTTTTTAAACAAACTAAATTGATGATGAAATTGAATGAACGAAACATAAACAATTCACTGCATTTCTAGACTGATGCTGGTGATAGAAAAACGGCTTATGCTTCTTTTTATCGTGATTTCGGCTTTATGCATATTCGGTTAACTGCATAAGAAAAGCCATGCACCGACGCTATGCAATAAAGCGAAATTGACTGTAATAACAAAGTAAGATTTAATTCATTTCCCTCCATTTAAAGATGGATTATCTCTTCATTTAACAATTTTGAAATAGTTTCTTGGGTATAAAATAATAAATATGAATTGAAGACCTGGAAATGCTTCTATCAATTAATATTGATTTTATTCTGAATGTTTATTATAAAATGAGATGATTAAGTGGGACACTTTATTGTTTTATTTTTAGAACAGACCATTCAGGCAACACCATATAGCGATAGAGATAATTAAGGTGTTCACATAGCTATGCTCCGAACGTCAAATGTCCCAGATTGATTTTTTGTATTGTTTTATTACATAGTTGTAAGCAATAATGAGTCTAATTAATGTTTATTTGTGGCAAAATTACACATAAAAATTCTGGTCCCTTTTAACAGTAACCACTATTGTTCGTTAGCTAAACAACCACACGTTTTTAGACCAGAAAATATTTGAAATATAATCAATATTACCCCGGTAACTATATAACACATGATTACAATGAGATAGACCATCTTTAAGGTATTTTATAATGATTGGACCGGTCCAGGCAAGAATACCGAACCACCGACAGCTGGACCGGACTGGACTGGACCACTTCTTCACTAGACCGGACCGCTTCTTCACTAGACTGGACCATCACTGGTGGGGATGTAGCTGTAGTATCAAATTAGCAATGTTTTTAGTTTCTATTTCCCTTCAGTTTTTAGCTCAACTTTACCTTGTAAAGTTTGAGCTATTGCCATGACTTGGTATCCGTCGTGCGTGTGTGTGTGCGTGCGTGTGTGCGTGTATGCGTGATTCGTCAACAATTTCCTTTAGCACGGGCTACAGTTCGTACCTTTGGACCGATTATTATGAAATTTGTCATGGATGTTGACATTGACATGTAGATGGGAACGAGTCATTTTGGGGTCATTCGGCCGAAAAACATGGCCGCCAGTGGCCATTTTGGATTTCAAAATTCAATCCATTAGCACGGGCTACAGGTCGTACTGTTTGTCTTATTGTCATGAAATTTGTCATGGATGTTAATATTGACATGTAGATGGGAACGAGTAATTTTGGGGTCATTCGGCCAAAAAACATGGCCGCCGGCAGCCATCTTAGATTTTACTCTTTGTATGACTAAATTCTTTAGCACGGGCTACAGGTCGTACTTTTAGTCTGATCATCATAAAATTTGTCAAGAATGTTAATAATGACATGTAGATGGGAACTAGTCATTTTGGGGTCATTCGGCCAAAAAACATGGCCGCCAGCAGCCATCTTGGATTTTACTCTTTGTATGACTGAATCCTTTAGCACGGGCTACAGGTCGTAGCTTTAGTCTGATCATCATAAAATTTGTCATGGCTGTTGATATTGGAATGTAGATGGGAACGAGTCATTTTAGGGTCATTCAGACAAAAAACATGGCCGCCAGCGGCCATCTTGGATTTCAAAATTTAATCCATTAGCACGGGCCACAGGTCGTACTGTTTGTCTGATCATCATGAAATTTGTCATGGATGATAATATTAACATGTAGATGGGAACGAGTAATTTTGGGGTCATTCGGCCAAAAAACATGGCCGCCATCAGCCATCTTGGATTTTACTCTTTGTATGACTAAATTCTTTAGCACGGGCTGCAGGTCGTACCTTTAGTCTGATCATCATAAAATTTGTCAAGAATGTTAATAATGACATGTAGATGGGAACTAGTCATTTTGGGGTCATTCGGCCAAAATACATGGTCGCCAGCAGCCATCTTGGATTTTACTCTTTGTATGACTAAATCCTTTAGCACGGGCTACATGTCCTACTTTTAGTCTGATCATCATAAAATTTGTCAAGAATGTTAATAATGACATGTAGATGGGAACGAGTCATTTTGGGGTCATTCGGCCAAAAAACATGGCCGCCAGCAGCCATCTTGGATTTTACTCTTTGTATGACTAAATCCTTTAGCACGGGCTGCAGGTCGTACCTTTAGTCTGATCATCATAAAATTTGTCATGAATGTTAATAATGACATGTCTGCAGATGGGAACTAGTCATTTTGTGGTCATTCGGCCAAAAAACATGGCCGCCAGCAGCCATCTTGGATTTTACTCTTTGTATGACTAAATTCTTTAGCATGGGCTACAGGTCGTACCTTTAGTCTGATCGTCATAAAATTTGTCATTGATGTTAACGATGACATGTAGATGGGAACGACTCATGTTAACAATGACATGTAGATGGGAACAAGTAATTTTGGGGTCATTGAGCCAAAAAACATGGTCGCCAGCAGCCATCTTAGATTTTACTCTTTGTATGACTAAATCCTTTAGCACGGGCTACAGGTCGTACTGTTTGTCTTATTGTCATAAAATTTGTCAAGAATGTTAATAATGACATGTAGATGGGAACGAGTCATTTTGGGGTCATTCGGCCAAAAAACATGGCCGCCAGCAGCCATCTTGGATTTTACTCTTTGTATGACTAAATTCTTTAGCATGGGCTACATGTCGTACCTTTAGTCTGATCATCATAAAATTTGTCATGAATGTTAATAATGACATGTCTGCAGATGGGAACTAGTCATTTTGTGGTCATTCGGCCAAAAAACATGGCCGCCAGCAGCCATCTTGGATTTTACTCTTTGTATGACTAAATTCTTTAGCATGGGCTACAGGTCGTACCTTTAGTCTGATCGTCATAAGATTTGTCATTGATGTTAACGATGACATGTAGATGGGAACGACTCATTTTGGGGTCATTCGGCCGAAAACATGGCCACCAGCAGCCATCTTGGATTTTACTTTTCTCTTTATGTCTATAAACTAGTATTAGACATTCAACTTTCCACATTCCTAATCGCTCCATTGACTGTAATACATTAAATTATTCCCTTTCCAAGTTGAGCTACAGTGTCATTGACACTTTCATTATATCCCCTCATTTGCAGTAAGATAAAATGCATAATCAAGATGACTAATGAGTGAACATCACCAACTTCAATGGGGAACTTTAATCTTATCCTAGGTCCCCCATAGCATTTTAGGCCTAAGCAAAATGAGGTTCCCAGATGATGAATTTGGTGATGTTTAACAGCCATCCATGTGGGATAGCATCACGATATTCACCCTCTGGGGACCTCATTCTGAAAATGTCAAGCAAATTATTTCTAGGCTTGGCCTCATTTTCAGTAAAGATATTTAACCCTTTCAGTGCCAAGTCCGATTTTTGTATCAACCCATATTGATTGTTGATGGGTTGATGGGTTGATACAAAAATCGGACTAGGCACTGAAAGGGTTAAAAACATATTTCAGGACCATAGAAGAAAAGCACATTATAACACCAGACCAAGGCAGAGATGTTGCCATGGAAATTGGTGCTCCATACTACGAGTGCAGTGTTCTGACCCGTCATGGTATTATAGACACGTTTATAAATGCCATCAGGGCTGCGATGGTCGAGAGAAGACGGTTCAAATTCTGGAGTCCTCAGCTACAACGTATACAGAGACCACTGATACAAGTACCAATGGTCATCCCAAAACCTGAGATTCAGCAAGTTAATGTCATTCCATTAGCAGAAGTGGAAAGTCATAACAATCTTATTCTTGATGATGAATTCAAAGATGTCATATTTGTTTGCGACGGAACTTTCATAAAAGCTCACAAAATTTTGTTAATGGTTGCTGGGAAATCGTTCGAGGACCTGTTTATACGAGAAGTCTCTGATTTCAGTCTTCAGTGCCCCACATCTCCTCCATGTGAAACAAAGCAGTCCGTTTCCCGGAAAGAATCTCTCAGAATGAGGCTCAGTTTCAGACGGCGTTGCAGCGACAAAAAACTGCTTATCAAGAATGAGGACTCGTTGAGTGTCAGTGCTGACGATTGTGATAGCGGAGTCGAAATCCAAATTCCAGTGCAACCCCAGAACGATGGAGTGCACCGGCATATTTCTAGTCTTCCTGCCTTCGAGAGTATAGAATACAGAACTGTCACGACTGACATTGGAACCAAAGTCTCTCAGACTATAGTCGTGATGAACTCTGATATAAAACCCAAGGCTTTTGAGTGCATTTTAAATTTTTTTTATACCGGAAACAGTGAGTGCTTTGTGCCATATTTGGAGGACGTGCGGGTGGCTGCAGACCTTCTACAGCTTACTGATGTCCTTATCATTGTCGCTAACCTACATTCCGGAGAGAAATATTTCAACTCTACGGTGCTAACTAATGCCAGTCTTTCCAAACAAGCGAAGCTTATGGAGTTTGCTGTTGACAAAAAGTATCTTGCTGGTAAGTCAGAGGCAGAATTATGGGTAATTTTTCAGGATTTAGTCGGAAATATGGCTTGTTGCCATTCATCGGAAAGCTCTCAGTGAGAGCTTTCTGATGAATGGCAACAAGCCATATTTCCGACTAAATCCTGAAAAATTACCCATAATTCTCTTGTTTCACAGATTACCAAGCCTCAAAATAAGGTGCCGGACATTTGCAAAATTGGGTTCCCAGAGGTTTAATTTAGTGACGCTAACCAGCACAGCGGGCTAGCAACACTAACTTCACCTTCTGGGGACCTCATTATGCTTAAGTCTCATTTCCTCTTGAATGTATCTTTATTGTCAAATTAATTAGGTTTTTAGTTTCCCTAGAAACTTCTTTCGAAAGTTTTTTTTTTTTTTTATTTAGTTTAGTTTCTCTATGTCCCCAAATTGGCAGATGACACAATGTATGAACGAGGTGCCCGATGGGTGCACATCACCATCTGGGAACTTAAATCTGATTCTAGGTCTCCCATAGCAGATGAGGCCATGCAGATTGATATCCCCAGAGGATGAGTTTGGTGATGCTAGCCCACAGTGTGGGGAAGCATCACTAATTTCACCCTCTTGGGACCTCATTCTGCAAATGTCTGTCACCATATCTTCAGGCCAGATTATTACCCATCTGTTCTACATAAATTCCTCGTCCTTGATGAACGGACTTTCATCCTGCGAAAAATATCAGATCCATTGGCAACTTGGCAAGACTCTTCTGAGGGGCGTTGACATCACCAACTTCAATGGGGGACTTCAATCTGATCCTAGGTCTCCCATAGCAGTTGAGGCCTAAGCAGAATGAGATTCTCAAAGGGTGAATTTGGTGATGCTAGTCTGCCATGCGGGATAACGTCACTAAATTCACCCTCTGGGGACCTCGTTCTGCAAATGACAGACACACTATTTGCGGGCTTGAATGTCTTTATGTTCTTTCTTATGCACAGGAATATTTCCGCTAAAGGAAGCCGTTCACACTGAACTATATGGATAGATGTCCTGCGTTTGTAAAACCATAGTAGAAAAGGGGTTAACTTTTTGTGTGTGGTCGCCTACGGTACCTCGCGGTCTTGCTCGGATTAGTCACGCATGCGCAGTCCCAATATAACCGACTGAATCCGCCAGTTTATTTTCTGCTACCAAAGAGAGAAGTCTAAAGGGAGTATTGTTCCGAATTTGTCGTTTAACAACTAGACAACAAATTCAATTTATCGATACAATAATTACTGGTCGCCTACGCGTTAGTTTTTAGAATTATTGTTTCGAATTCACGGACCGTTTCGCTTCAAAACATACAATTGTTCCGTGTTTTTGAATAGGCGGCGGACTTAATATTTTTCGAATCTGAAAATCGACATTTCGCCATAATCAGCCGCCATTTCAAGGCCTTACGAGGCGCATAGACTATTGTGAACAATTCATCTATGTAATTATTATAGATCCTATAAGGTATGATATAATTTGTCAGATATAAAAAATGCCACGTGTTTGTTACCGGAAGTCTCCTAATTTCGTGGGAATTTATTTACGCGTGGACATTTATTTAGCAATAATTACCATCGCTACTGACGCTATTTATCATAATGTTATGAACTACATTCTTTCTCATAATACTTTGTTGTTTTATGGCTCAATACAACTGATCCAGATGTGTTGGTCACATTTGAACTTAAAAGTTGATTACAATTTACATCTGGGTTTATCAATTCAATGTAAAAACAGTAGTGTCATTATTACTTTAATAAATTGACAGAGATTGATATTGGACAAGTGTTATAATTATGTTCATGGTTTGATTCTCGTAACGGAGCATCACCTTCAATGTAACAATCTCAGCCATGTGCTAGCGGACCGGGGATTGCACCCTGGTCAGGGTATTCTGACAGAAATCAGAACTCGGTCCGATACCAAGTTTGTCAGGCTAACAAGTCCCATTTGAGATTACTGAATAAAATCCGAATGCAAATGCCGATTTTCCCCATTACAACACTTGTTCAGGTATGTTGTCGTGGGTGCACTACGCTGCACATGTACACACCTAGGTGTGTGCATGTTAGAGAACACTACTGGAGTCGCTAGATCTCATCTAAACAACATGCTTTCACAAAATACTTTGTGTTTTCTGTTTTAATACTGTCACACATGTCTCCTATGATTTAGATGTGTTGGTCGACGCTTGAATTTATCAGACTACAGTTTATCAATATCAGAAAAATAATGACTGTTGTCGTACTAAGATTCGTTAGTGTCATTAATTTCAGACAGGGATTGACATCTGACAGGAGTCAGAATTCTGTTGAGTACATGATTCGATTCTCGTACAGTGCTTCAACTTCACTGTCAAAATTTATAACTGCTAGCATTTAATGATTGCAAGCATGACACTAAAATTAATCGTGATGACAGTTTCACTATTGTCTCAATTCCAGATTTTAGTTATTCTGAATTGTATCCAAAAATTAACCCATCCTTTCAAAATTGCTGGGTTGTATCTCGACAAAATGGTGTCTCCTTCCGGAATACAAACATAATTGCTTTCCTTCCTGTGTAGGTTTACCGAAAAGAAGCGGGGGGGGGGGGGGGGGGGGGGGGGGGGCTGGATTACTACGATTCTGGATATGGCTCTAAATGGGACACAAAATTACAAATCATGGGTGCTCCGGTTTGCATTCTCTAGAGTAAGGCAAGAGGCTTATCGTCACTCTGATGGTGTTTACTCATGGTTTCACTATCTAAAAATATATTTGAAGATACTTTGGTTTGAACAACCTTTCCCCTTCTTGATTCAATTATGTGAATGATTCCAGCCTGACAGGTATTTAGAGTCGTGGTGACTTGACCCCTCCAGGTAACTGGCCCACTGGCAATAACTGGCGACCGTGGCCTGGATGACGTTCCCCAATGAATAACGATATAATAGCAGTGGTATTCCAAGACGAGGAAGGTGGGGGGAGACATTATTTATGACAAGTAACCATATCAAATGTGAGCTTGGTACAAGAACAGGCTGTACATCCAATACAGCATGTATTGTTCATAAAGGGCATGGTAGGTATTTTGAAGGTATTCATGGACTAGTTGGAGTCTCAATGAATTTTAAAATATATACGTGTCCCGACCTTTCATACCGTTGATATGGCGAATATACTTCACACACGAATGAAGCATATTTACATGGAAAGCATTTATATTGCCATGTGTCCCACGACCACTGCCAATAGCCTTTCCGACAAGAGGCCATCAGCATGGCTCTTCATACTTCTATTGCCCATATCAATTTGATTATCTGGCACATAGACAATAAAACAGGCAAAGACGTTTGCGCTGTCCAGCTAAGCTTTCGAGGAAGCTCATTGACCAGCATTACCGACCTTTCCTAAGACGCAGGCAGGGGACCACCCCGTTCGAGTGGCATCCCATCCCCATGGCACAGATGCCCGATCATAAGGGCCTGAAGCCATGCTGCCAACTGCGCATTTCGGTCTATGCTGTCCTCTCTTCCTTAAACATGCCATAAGCGGGACCACTTAGGTCGGGGGAGTTCCTCTCTATCTTGGCTCTTCAAATTAAAATAAAACAACATTATAAAGGGATGTGTATCCTTTACTAGGAGGATGATAATTTCATTCCTTTCCTTCCTAGGGGAGCCATTTTTAGAGCGGGTCTTCCCCTAGTTTGCTGCATGCTTCACACTAACCGACCTATCACACACCTAGGTCGTTCTGCTGCATGTTTGGGGGGGCAGAGGCTCAGACCTGAATATTCCGTATGGTGACCGTGAAAATTTACCTGTGTTCATCATCTGACTACATTTTACATCATTTGAACTGATTTCGGTTGTAGAAGGCGCACCTTCATTTCTTAGAATTGGATCGCGGTGGGTATTCCGCTGGGAACGCGGACTGCTCTCAGGTGCCTAGTGGTCGTGATGGCCTAATAATAGTAATGTGTGTGGATTTAGGCTGAACATAATACTTGTGATTGCACATTTTGCTGTCTGTCTCCATTCCAAAGGATGGTGCTCGTTGGGAAATTTCTCCGAAATTAATACTCGTACCGACACTATTGTTTTGGCACCTGAGAGTAGCGGTTTGCTTTCTCATCGGATGCTCTGGTCACCTGCGGTGTTCGGCCATGTTCTCTGAGGGGCTATATATATATCTTTAATGATACATTGGATTGTGCCAGGGATCTCTGCTCTGGCTCCGACCATTGGATTGTTGGGCGCAGCTTTAGTAGGGTCTTCGGACATGATCTCATGATGACTTATATATCACCATGATATATCTATTATATCATTTTATATATCTATATATGCGAAAGATTTGTGTCACCGGGTTTCTGCAATGATATCTTGTGAAACGGTGATACATAGGTACCTCAGAGACATGAGACATGTTCTCTGTGGGGTTGTATATCTATATTTAGTGATACGTTGGATCATGACAGGGAGCTGTGATCTGGCTCCGCCCATTAGATTGATGGGCGCAGCTTTGGAAGGGCCTTCTGACATGATCTCATGAGGAAAACTTAATATGTATATCCCCCGGATATATATATTATATCATTTTATATATATATATACGCAATGTGTATATTGTGATACATAGGTACCTCAGGGACATGTGAACGTGTGATAACTGTTCTAAGGGCAGGACCAGTTCACGCTCCTCCGGTGACGTATCAATTCGTTGGTTCAACCAATTCATGGGGATACGTCTGGTGGAGCTGCAGGGGTACTTGGGACCTCCAGGCCATTTGGCCCCCACCAGACGCTAGCGGTTCTGGGCGCTAAAGCTGCCAAATAATCGAGTGCGTACGTATCGACACCGGCTGGATGGCCTTAGGCAGCTTAAGCGTAGGGCAGGGGCCGTACCCATGAGGTAAAGCGCCGAGTCCCCCTGGTCACGATCGAATTAACGACACGGCCTTGCCTGCCACTCCTCCGTGAAGGGATCGGAGAAAAATGACCTCTCCCCACCCTCCAGCTTGGCCAGGATATTAGCTTGGGCATGACCACCTGCAGCATGCGATGGTGGGGGCTCCCTCTGATCCGATGGCTTGACTCGCTTATAGTTGTATAACCCATTGGGGCTGGTGGGCTCTCCATTTGATACCTGTACCATAGATTGGGCATCAGGTTATCTGCCATTTGCATTGGTGAACAGCAGTTAGTTAAATTCTTAATGTTGGTTGTCTTGCCATCTTTGGAGTGGGCCTCCTCCAGTGCAGGTCGTTATGTCGCTAAGGCGGAGAGGG
The DNA here is from genome assembly GCA_032622095.1 of Siphonodentalium dalli. NCBI lineage: Eukaryota > Metazoa > Mollusca > Scaphopoda > Gadilida > Siphonodentaliidae > Siphonodentalium > Siphonodentalium dalli. Next base: position 61,664,440 of record CP136062.1, read on the forward strand.
AGTTAGTCTCCTCGAATCTCAAAATCGGCTGGATTCTTAGAACTGACGGATGAAGAACAGAGAATTGCTCGGTTCGCTCGCAATTCTGAATTGAATGGCACCACCTGGGATGTTGCTTCCAAAAACAAGGGGGGGAGGTACATGTTTGGGCAATATAGCACTTTAATTATATGAGTTATTTCACGTACCTAATCATAACAGATTCATTAAAGAGTTCATATTTAGGTACAATCTGTTTTAGAAGAGTGCATTCCCTCCAAAATTTGGCTATTAACTTTATTGCTCGTGCCTCCTCCTGGGCTTGCATTCTAATCCATATAGTTCAGTGTGAACGGCTTCCTTTAGCGGAAATATGATATTTTTAAAAATATAATATATATTTCCTTAAAGAAAGCCTGAACACTGAACTATCATAGGGCCCTCCCATGGCGGTGCCATTCCCAACCCCGCAACTCGCCAATCTCCTGATTGAGTTGAAAATAAACTGGCGGATTCAGTCGGTTATATTGGGACTGCGCATGCGTGACTAATCCGAGCAAGACCGCGAGGTACCGTAGGCGACCACACACAAAAAGTTAACCCCTTTTCTACTATGGTTTTACAAACGCAGGACATCTATCCATATAGTTCAGTGTTCAGGCTTTCTTTAAGGAAATATATATTATATTTTTAAAAATATCATGTCCTAAAGCTCGATTTGAAAATATTTAAATCCCTATGATATTGTTTGGATAAGCTGTCTGATGATGTATTATTTTATTTCTGTTACATTTAAAGGGGTACTGTACACTAAATCCGGTCGTTTATGGGACCATCTCTTTTTATACTCAACATAATGGATGCAACAAATGAATGAATTTGAGCCATGGATTAGTGCAAAATACACTCGTGAGCTCTATGAATAATGCAGGGAATTTGGTAATTATAATGAAAATGATTTTATGGCTGTAGTCATGATCTCATTTTCATTATAATTACCATTGTTCATAGAACACACGAGTGTATTTTGCACTGATCCATGGCTCAAATCCATTCATTTGTTGCATATATTCTGTTGAGTATAAAAGGAGATGGCCCCATAAATTATCGAATTTAGTGTACAGTACCCTTTAAGGTATTCAAATCAGGAATGTTACGATAATATTGAATGTTCCATTTCAGACATTATCTTCAAATTGGATGATGGATACGCCAAGGCTCACAAAATATTGTTGGTCCAGCAATGTCACATGATGCATGCCATGTTCTCCAGTAATTTCCTTGAGTCTTCTGCTGAAATTGTAAGTTTTATCTCATGTATCCATTGTGTGACACACATGGATCAGTTGACCCTTCCATGACTAGAAATTCCTGAAATTTTGCGAAAACACTGTGCCAATGCATTCTCTTATATATGCAAGTCTCCCATAGTGAGTCTTGTATATATAAGAGAATACATTGGCCTAACAATATTTACATTGACCTTGTAAGCCAATACATTATCTTATATATGTCAGGATCCTTATCAGAAACTCACATAATTAACATAAGAGAATGCACTGGCACAGGATATTTAATGCTGCACCAGCGCATCTCCCATCATGAGAGGGTTAACCAGCTGATCAGTTTCTTAATCTTGTCTTCGAACAACACAGTATGAGTGACCTTGCTCAAGGGTCACAACTTGGAATAAGAATTTGACATTATTTGGACGACTTTACAGTCACACTTTGATATAACCCTTTCTATACTGAATGGATTCTCCCATTCAGTTGTAAAAGTATACATTTGAATGGTCTATTATTCATTTGGAGGGATGTTCGGCCTTCAAGTAATAAAATCAGACATCAGGCAGACGAAAAGATAATACAATGATAACCATTGGAGGGAAATATTCATATAATAAGTTATCTGTTGTACAGCACTGCTCAAATTAAGCGACCTGTTTTAACGAGGTGTACATGCGTTCATACCGCGGTGCAATACCGCGACATACCGCGGATTCGCGGTTACACTACCACGCGCGTACCGCGGTACCACCGCGACGTTCACGGTACCAACGCACTACCAGCGGTAACGAATGTTGGTAGCGCGGTGGTACGCGGTAATGCACCGCACAAACGCGGTGACATTACCGCTACGCGGTAGCATTTTTGTAACGAGGTTAATGACGGGATTCGATGGCTGACCGTCAATCTTCCAAAATAGGACGGCCGTTCTCACGATCTCCGTCCATGTTTGTGTACCGTGAAGTGTATTATTAAAATATTGAAATAGATGAAAGCCGAGTATCGGGAAATATGCCCATTATAACGGGATTCCAGATTAAGTAAAGGTAAGTATAAGTTACTTTGAGAAAGTCATTTTTCAATTAATGTGAATATTAAAATATTACAATAACATTTCTAGTCTCGTTTTATTGCCTAAAATCCCCATAAATTACACTATTTGTAATCAGTGTTGGTTATCGGGAAGGGAACAAATGATTTCAGCCATTTTAGACAGCTCGATAAATCCCGTATCTACAGTTTATATCAATGTTCAGATGTACGTGACCCCTAAATTGAATGATAACGACCACTATTTAAATAGTCCCCAGAATAAATATCGTTATTAACTTTATTGACATTCATTAACTGCAAATCACAAACACCATTTGTTCGTATAACGGGAATTATTGTCTTAGCAATAAAAGACACAACGTGGAACTCCCGTATATCCAGGAAAAAAACACCACATTCTGGCAAAAGCACGTGTCACTGATTACGTCATACTGCAGCTGGCATACTTTGTTAATATAGGTCACGGGGCACTTAAATTAAGATGTCGTCATGTCTTTTTATAACTGGCATCAATGGGTGAAATAAATATTTGTGTTTTGTTGATGGTGCTATTATCTAGTAAAACTACACACGTGACGCACGCGCGAATGGCTGTTTTGTGTTTTGGACACTTGTATTTACATTACTTCAATGCGTCCGTTTGGCTCGCAGAAGGTAGTTAAGATATTTATCGATCTGTTTTGTGCGAACGACCACGTGGCTTCAAACAGACAAGTCTCATTCGATCTTTAAAATGTTGTGCACGTAATAGCTATTTATAAATATTTGTCGCACAAAAGTGAGACAAACGCTCTTTATTGCTACCGTATCGGGAATACTAACAAGGACTAAAACACACCGAATTCGATCACTTGAAATAATTATGTTACAATGTTAACCTCTGTATATAACCAAACAAACATATTTTATCTTTCCAACACCATGCATGTTTTTTTCCGAATAACGATTAGATAGGAATACCGGTATGTGATATAATTTATACTGCGACCCACCGAGAACTACAAGTGCACGCCCTGCCAAAAGTTGCAATTTCACATCAAACGATGCCGCCCGACACGCACTCGTGAGCAAATGAATGTTCACGTAACAAAATCAAAGACTGATTTGACAACTTTGTGTCTTTCAATGTTTGGTGTTTTGCTTGTGTCTTTTGTCGCACACATTGGTGATGATAACAACTTTACTTTGCTGCATGACATGTGCTACGCTTTCTTAGTTATACATTTTATTCCCACCGACAAATCTTCAGGCGCAAATGTTTGTAAATTGCTTTACTATTTCACGCATGCGTACAATCATACGTCTTGGCGATAATATACTATTTACGCGCCGATTATGTTTGGCATATGAACACAACTATAGATTTGAACGAATATGAATATTTCTGCAATTATCGCCGCCCTGGCCTCCAAGACTAAACTCGGACTCAGTGTTACTAATGAACCGCCCCCGCTGGTTTCGACCAAATTCAGATAAATGGAGGATTTACTTTTCCCATTTTATAAGAAATTTAGATCTCGGAAACCCAAAAAAAATAAAAAATTCCGTATGAGTGGAAACCGATATAGGAATCGGGTGCGTAAATCATTTGACGATATGTAAGATAGATGCTAACAACAAAACTATTACTCCACGGTGTTTTGCGTAATCCAGTCGCCGTAAGCAACTATAGCCGAGTTCAAAAACCGCCGACGTGATTAAACGTGATGTACGTGTACATTTGTAATACCGTATGTTCCATGTAAACCAGACATGTTCATATGTAATCCATTTGCATTATTATTCATTTATATTCATTACGTATACATAATTACGTGCAGCTTACATGTATTCATTCAATACAAAAGTTATTCATAATCATTTACCTACCGTGTGACGCCTTGTTTCAGTCGTGTTCTCTCCGCGGTGGAGGGCCGTTAGCGGTAATTTGAACGCGGTTACGAAAAAAATACCGCGGTGTACGGCGGTAACGAACACCAATAACGCGGTGACCTGCGGTAACCAACGGTAAAAATACCGTACCAGTACCGCGGGTCAACCGCCCTCCGTCGCGGTACAGAATGATAACCGCGGTATTTTGGTGGTAACACCGCGGTAAGTACCGGCCCATAACCTCGTTAAACAGGTCGCTTACTGAGAGCATAGCTGTACTTAAAGACATATCATGTACTTATATGGGTGCGTGAAACTAATAAGTTAGTATTCAGGCACTATACAAACTGGTGGAAAATAACATTCTAGTAATATCCCGAAAATTTCAAACACATGGACTTTACCACTCCATAGAAAACATTGTCTGAACTACGTGCAATTGTAAATATTTACTTCTCGATTCGGGACGCTACTATCTGCGATAAGATAACGAAAATGTTTTCTCCATCGAGAGTCACTGTATTTAATTAATATATAAGAATGACGATGTTAGTTGTCAATTTGGATATAATATTTGTAAAAAATACTACTTTGAGCAAGATTATTCTCCATTTCTATTTGATCACCCTACCGGAGTGTTTCACATCACTTTAATATATTAACATTTCCTAAGAGAACTACTCAACAATGGGTATTTAGAATAGAATAGGTCAATTCATTTCAGATCTACTGTTAAAGAAGTCAGTGTGTCCGACAGGGGTGCAACAAATATTGTTATGTTGACGGTGGCAGTTAGCTTTTCGAACCCTTGTACAATTTAATGACCATGCTACAAGCAAAGAAATCACAATATCAGTTTTAAGTTTGTTAAATTTAAGTTACGAATTACTCTTAGGTGCCTTATAATCGTGATGGCCTAATAATAGTGATGGGCAGGGATTTAGGCTGAAATTAATAATAGTGATGGCAATTTCAATCTATGTCTCAATGCCAAATAATAGTGATTGTTGGGAATTTTCTCCAAAATTAATAATCGTGCTGGCACTATTATTAGGCACCTGAGAGTAGGATAGTACTGTTAGTAGATGTATTTACTTTGAAATAGTCTTTATTGCCATATTGTGGTATTTTTTATACCTAGTCTTTAAATCGTGTGTTTTGGGCATGCAGCTTAACCATTGTATTAACTAGATAAATTATCACCATTCTTAAAGTAATCTCGCTGAGAAAAAGCAAATTTACGTTAGCAGAAATTTTTATGCTAAAGATGAATACTCATGCATCATGTGATCAGATGCAAGATTTTAGTGAAAAGCGTGCTGTGTGTGCTCAAGATCAAAATACAGCCAAGGTCAACTGGGCACCCAAAACCTCTTTTTCTAAAGCTGAGTTTCCAAAAGACCTAAATTTTATGAATTTCCTTCAGTTCTAATTACCATTGATTAGGCCATGCAAAGTCAATTTCCTGTTTCTCAGGCCCACGCGTATCGTCCTGAAACCCAGCGTGTGCAACCTTTTTATTTGTGTTTGTCGGAAAATATTATAATCGGAACGAAATAATTGCAGTATGTTTTTATATAAACTTGCATGGAACTGAGACCCGTTGTTTACCTTGTCTCAAATTTCAATTTCATTACTGTAATTGGTAACCATGTGTTAAATATGTGATGTATTGCATCTGAAAACTCAATAAAAAAGTGTCAATGATACTTTATTGGGTGATTTTTTATGAAATAAATCACACGGAATCTATCTACTAACTTTTTGTAAGCCAGTTTAAAAAAAAAACAGATTATTATGTCTGTCCATCTTCGTTTACAAATGACTACTTATGTGGCTATGATTTTGTGAAATGGATATTTCTATGACTAATTTCTGTTACGTGGCCTTCAAAAATTATCTATTTGGTCTAATCAGCCTATTTAATTTTGAAGTCACTCAAAAGTGGGAAACTAAAAGTCCATTGATTTAGACATCCATGATTTGTCAATAGGAGGCATTCGGACAGTTATGTGGCTAGTCACCCAATCACGGACCTGTCAGTTTCTCCTACTCCACTGTCCTAGTTGCTGTATGCAAGTTTTTGAGTTTTAATCAGCTTCTTCTGCTATAATTCCAACATGTTATGATTCCATAATCTGAAATTTTATCACTATCAACTACTTGATAGCCACATAAAATTTTATGGCTACTTGTGAAGCCACATAAAAATTAGAGACACATAATTATTTTAGCCACATAACTCATAGCCACATATCTACCCATTTGTTAGTCCGTCCATCTGTCTTGTCCATCCATTCTCATTTGATTTCCAGATGATAACTTTAGACAGTCTCAACTGAATGAAATGAAATTTGGTATGCAAGTTTACTAGCCTATAATACAGGTCAAGTTCAAATTTGGGTTCCACCTTCCAATTTTCACATGAGTTATGGCCCATTGTTGGAATTACTATGAGCGTATCTTGCCATGTCCAAGGGATGCTCTTGTTATGGACATATGATTGGGCAATAATAGGCACAGGAAACTTAATTTAAACCTAGCCGATGCACAGGTGGAATACTTTGTTGGTGTGTGCCCCAGAAATAAAAAATTAAATTAAAAACGTTGCGCATGCATGCTTTTCAAACCTTTTTTTACCTTTGCATGGCAATATAATACTAATGTATTCTGTACATCCTAGATAACCTTCCAAGATATGACTGTTGAGGTTTTTGAGGTGCTACAAGAATACTTATATACAGGGGATATAAGGTCGCTGAAGGGAGCAGATATCATTGGAATCCTAGAGATCGCCAATAAACTGTGTTTGCCTCGCCTCATCAATCTGACTGAAGCTGCTGTTGTTAAGGACATGATGGAGGCAGATGAGAACGGAGACGATTTACTGGAAGACATACTCAATCTACTCGAGCCTGCTGAGGTAACTATACACAAAACAAAATGTCTGTTTTAATCCAGTTTTTAAGCCTGCAAATAGTGTGTCTGACATTTGCAGAATGAGGTCCCCAGAGGGTGAATTTATTTATGCTATCCCGCCCAGTGGGCTAGCATCACCAAATTCACCCTCTGGGGACCTCATTTAGCTTAGGCCTCATCTTCTAGTCAGGCCTCAGGTTGAGAATAAGTGACTTTTCCCTCTGGCATAAATAGGGAGAAGTAAGAGCAAAATAGGGAGAAGTGAGAGACTGGAGAATAATTTGATCCGATATTGATTGATTTATTTAAGTGAACTTTTTCACTATATCTATTATGTATGTATTCATCATTGATTTTGATTGATGTTAATAAAAATATATTTAACACCACACCCCACCCCATATCCAGCATTTATACCAGGTGAGTTCAATTACATGTAGATGGGCAAATTCTTCTTTCGGGAGCTCGCGTTTAGCAACATGATATGCACACTTTAAATATGCAAGAATCTTAATTTTATCGCCAGTTATCTTCTGCATTGGCAATCTTACTTCTGGTCACAGCTGTAATGTGCGTTTCCGCTGAAAGGAAACAAAGGACCAAATGAAATGACTGCTATAATGTCCTTAATAATCCGATTACTAATTACAACTATTTAGTTTGGCGTAGGTATGTACAATGGAAGTTGGCATTCGCTATACGGCTTGGGGCAATAACATCACTGCCCTATAGAAATTTGCTTCGATATTTTGTCACGTTTGCGTGTAATAAAAACTTTGAGTGACCATGTGTTTCGATATTTTATTCATGTGTTAAATGTGGCCCCACCCAAACAAGTAATGTTGAAATTGTCTTTTGAGTGAAATAAAATTAGTGCGACACCCAATCGACAATAAAAAACGAAAACATTTGAGTGACCACGTGGTTTGATATTTTAGAGTTGTCCTTCTTATATAACCTTCCGATATAAACAATGATTATTGAGTGACCATGTGGTTCGATATTTTAGAGTTGTTCTTCTTACATAGCCTTCCGCTGTGTATATACTTATTTATACTTACAAAGAGCATGCCGAGCATGGTTTGTCACGTTTTGCTGGGAATATAATGCCCGCTTGTGTAGGCAGTATCTAATTTGACGTCACGACACACAGAACAATTCCACTTATCGTTGGCGTCTTGAACATACCAGTCAAATGCATTTTGATTTAGTTTTTTGCATAATTTTTTCGACGGTGACCCCGAGGAGGGAATATCTTCACATTTGCGTTTAGCGGATGGAGAATTTGTGAGCCAAGATGATAATGACATCTTATCTTGGGATAACCTTTGTTTCTTTAACCAATACAAATCTAGTTAAAGAATATGTTGGGCCATTTTAACTAAACATCAAGTTCAGATACAATTGAAAATCGGAGGGCGACTTCACTTCTCCCTGGTGTGACACTAAGGCGACTTCGTGGCGACTAGGGCGACTATTTCGCCCTACTCGCCTGGTAAGCTGAGGCCTGCTTCTAGTCTCATATTAACAATGTATTAGTTACTTTTTCCCTTTTATTGAGTTTCTATATCCCCTAATTTTCAGCGGATAAAAGGCATAATTGAGGTGAATAATGGGTGATCATCACCAACTTCAACTGGGGAACTTCAATCTGATCCTAGGTCTCCCAAAGCAGAATGGGGTACCCAGATGGTGAATTTGGTAATGCTAGCCCGCTGTGTGGGATAGCATCACTAAACTCACCATCTGGGGACCTCATTCTGCAAATGTCAGACACAATAAATTCAAACTTGATCCAGACCCAACACAATGATTCACAGTTGCTCAGTTGGCGGCAATGCATTAATTAGAAATGACAATATTGCCATGCAGTGTGAATTGATGCACTGGCAATACCCTTGTTGAGATTCATGCAAATAAGGGTAGAAAAATGCTAGGAAAATTGTTTGCAATAAATTGGTTTCTGCCGAAGGAAAATTAGTGATTATAATTTCCAAATATTAAAAAACAAGCCCTCAATTGCAATGTTATTGAAAATGAATATTATAGCATTAAATAAATGTAGTGTTTTCATCGGGAATCAAAATGACTTACTTATTTGGCGAGTTATTTGAAAACAGTTAGAATAATGTAGGGCTGTACAGTAATGCCCTAAATAATCGACTCCTTAACCAAAGCAGAATTATGGGTAATTTTTCAGGATTTAGTGTGAAATATGGCTTGTTGCCATTCATCGGAAAGCTCTCACTGAGAGCTTTCCAATGAATGGCAACAATCAATATTTTCGACTATATCCTGAAAAATTACCCATATATATGCTGTGGTTAAGGAGTCGATTATTTAGGGCATTACTGTATATGAATTGAGAATACTAAACATCAAGTATATCAATAGAAAAATCTTGTTATAACCATATGTGTTCACTTCACATGCCAATCAAATTTGATAACATTGATTTATCTAGAAAATAGAGAATCCCTTTCGTTCTTGAAAAATCAGTTCAGGGGAATGCAAGTCTGCAAATAGTGTGTCTGTCATTTGCAGAATGAGGTTCCTAGAGGGTGAACTTATTGACACTATCTCACATGGTGGGCTAGCATCACCAAATTCACCCTCTTGGAACCTCATTCTGCTTAGGCCTCAACTGCTATTGGAAACCTAGGATCAGATTGAAGTTGGTCATGTTCCCCCATTAGTCGCCTCGATTATGAATTTTATCTTCTGGAAATTAGGGGATATAGAAACTTCTCACTAGGGAAAAAGTAATTAAAAACTTTCCATTGAATGGCAACAAGCCATATTTCCGAGTAAATCCTGAAAAATCACCCATAATTCTGATGTGGTTAAGGAGTCGATTATTTAGGGCATTACTGTAATTTGACTATATTGACTAATGAAATACTCTATTCAGACTGATGACAATGGTTTTATCTTCCAGCTGTATAACGCCCATCAGTTAGTGCAGGGGTGCTTATATCACCTGTGTACACATTACCGAGATATCGTACAGAAACACGCCAAGCTATTCAAGTCACTACAACCAGAGAACCAGCACCACACTGAGAAGAATCGATGGCCTCCTGTCTGGTCAGTATGTTTATTATAACCCCACATTCAAGCCTTGAAATAGGGTGTCTGTCATTTGCAGAATGAGGTCCCCAGAGGGTGAATTTAGTGATGCTACCCCGCATAGCGGGCTAGCATCACCAAATTCGCCCTCTGGGGACCTCATTCTGCTTACACCTCAGCAGAATGAGGTTCCCAGAGGGTGAATTTGGTGATGCTAGCCCGCTATGCGGGGTAGCATCACTAAATTCACCCTCTGGTGACCTCATTCTGCAAATGACAGACACCCTATTTCAAGACTTGCCCACATTTCAAACATGCCTGAGTTTAGTGTGCCTGTCATTTGCAGAATGAGTTCCCTAAGAGTTAATTTAGTGACGTTATCCTGCATAGTGGACTAGCATCACTAAATTCACCCTCTGGGGACGTAATTTTGCTTAACCCTTTACCCAACAAACCGGCCAAAACCGGCCAAATAAAGCTTCAACAGCCTAAAATATCTTCGGTCTGTCTCAATAGAACCATACAAATATGGATATCATTGGAACCGGCTCCTTGACCACATTGTGATAGTTACAGTTAGCCCTGTGCCAATGCATTCTCTTATATATGCGAGTCGACCATATGTCGCCCTTCTGTTGGGTAAAGGGTTAAGCCTCATCTTCTCTGGATGATTTCTTTTTTATCAAATTTCTATAGAAAATTCTTCACATAGATTCTATTTCTTTTTTAGTTTAGTTTATCTATATCCCCCAATTGGCAGAAGACACATTGCAAAATCGAGGTTCCCAATCGGTGTAAATCACAATATTCACCATTTGGGAACTTCAATCTGAGTCTATGTCTCCCATAGCAGATGAAGCCATGCAGAATGAGTTCACAAGATGGTGAATTTAGTGATGCTAGCCTGCTGTGCGGGACAGCATCACTAAATTCACCCTCTGGTGACCTCATTCTTCAAATGACAGGCACACTAAACTCAAGCTTGATTTCAAGAAAAATTTCCATTCACATATTTTAAGGACTTTAGTAAATCTGATTTGAATGGAATGAAATTTGGTATGTGGTTCTACTAGTACAAAACACAGGTCAAATTAAAATTCAGGTTCCACCTGCCAATTTTCACCAGAGTTATGACCCTTTTGTTGGAATTTGCACTCAATTTTTGTTTTCAGATGATAACTTTAGTAAGTCAGAACTGAATGAAATGAAAGTTGGTATGTGTGGTTACTAGCCCAAAACACAGGTCTAGATCGAATTCGCAATCCACCAGCCAATTTTCACCAGAGTTGCGACCATTTTTTTTGAATTTGCACTCAATTTTAATTTCTGGATGATAACTTCACTAAGTCTGAACTGAATTGAATGAAATTTAGTATGTGGGTTTACTAGCAGAAAATACAGGTCAGGTTCGAATTTGGGTTCTTCCCACCAATTTTTACCAGAGTTACCAGGAGTTACTGCCGTTTTTGTTTGATTATACTGTGTTGACTTTATCCATCTGTCTGTCCTTCTGTCTGTCCATCCGTATATCTGTACTGGGATATAACTTAGCCACGGTTTATCAGATCTGAATGTAATTTGTTATGGAGGTTCACCATCATGACTGCATTCAAAAGGGGAGAGCTTTCCAATGAATGGCAACAAGCCATATTTCCGACTAAATCCTGAAAAGTTACCCATAATTATGCTGTGGTTAAGTAGTCGATTAATTAGGGCATTACTGTATTTCATATTTTATTGTTATCCTTCTTTGTTTATCGGGAAATCTTTTTTTTTTTGTCCACCTGCACAGATAAATCAGCCATGGGTTATCGAACTGCTTTCAAAATATTGGCCAATGGCGTTTGCATATTCCATTTTGGAGTTATCCTTCTTTGTTATCCCCCAAAATTTTTGGACGATTGGATATAATCCGTGCGTTGGTGTGTGCGGACGTGCATGCATCCATAAATCCGGGTTGTCCGAATGATAACTTCAGCAATATTCAACAAAATTTCTTGATATTTGGTACGTTGTTCACATTTGAGAAGACGCAGGCCAAGTTTGATTTTAATCGACTTAGGAATAATAAAAAAATATTTGTGTTGTCTAAATAAAAAATTGAGCATTCTTTCAAAAGAATCTCTTTATACTTTGTGTGTGGCTCACCTTTGAGAACACCCAGGTCATCGTATAGTTGGAGTCGAATCTTGCCAGAATTTGACTCCTTTTTTCTTAAAATAAGCCAATGTCCCAAAAAGCCACATCAATTTTGGGGGCGGTGGGGTCTGCGACTTATCATTTATTTAGAATTTTGGTTCCGACCTGCCATGTTTCAATTTGGCACTATGGGGTATGCCAGCAGCAACATCTTGTATCATCCAAAATTTATGCAAAACAAGTTATGTGCCTTAACATACCATACCTTTATAATTTTTCTTCCACAGGCATGTAAGAGAAGTGGAATACTATGAGCGAGTTTGCTCGAATCAGAGGAAGAGCTTTGAACAACCACAAATGATCAACAGTACATGGCAGCGATGTCAGACATCATGCTTTTGTCTTTGTGGTCAACGTTCCATGGCAATGATTGAGGACTGAAATAAATTTAGTGCAATGACATGTCATCAGGATAATAAAGGACTGAAAAATGTTGAATGCAATGATGTACTATATGATGAAGTACTGAACTATGTTTATTGAATGATATGCCATCAGGACTATTGAAAAATTAATTACATGTTATGCAATGGTGTGCAGATACAAACAACAAATATCTTTTCTTGACTCTTTTAATAAAACGGGGGTTGGTGGTTTCTACGTGCAATGGAGTAATTCGCAAGTGAAATTAACCCTCTGCACAGTCTTTCCTCCAACATTAAAGTGGCCATGACATGAAATGATGATAAATTTCAACAATTCAAACTCTTTTAGTGCTAGAGCAATCAGATCATCAAGAATATGACATGTAGATCATTAACATTTTATCCCTTTCAGTGCCAAGTCCGATTTTTGTATCGACCCATATTTCCTTGATCATTTTTCAAATTTATTGATTGTAATAATGTGATAAATTGATGGAAAGAGCTCTAAGAGCTCTTTCCATCAATGTATCACATTATTATAATCAATAAATTTGAAAAATGATCAAGGAAATATTGGTTGATACAAAAATCGGACTTGGCACTGAAAGGGTTAAGGTAAATAGTGTATCTCTTGAGGCGACTAATGGGTGAACATCAACTGGGAATTTTAATCTGATCCTAGGTCTCCCATAGCATTTGAAGCCGCAGCAGAATGAGGTTCTCAGAGGGTCACTTTGGTGACACTAAATTCACCCTCTGGGGACCTCTTTCTGCAAATGAAAGACACACTATTTCAAGGCTTGCTCATCAATGAATATTTAAAGGGGTAGGGAGACTGGAGCTCCAGTTTTAGTGCTATCTTGGATTCTTTCATATTCATTGAGATATCCGAGATCTGTGAATGTCGCCAACGTAGATCCCATGGATAATTTTGGATTTCAGTAAAGGTCATCTCTCTGGACCTGAGAAAAGATGGTTACACATGCAAAGTCAATTTCCAAATTCTCAGGCCCGATCAAGCCTTGAAATAGGGTGTCTGTCATTTGCAGAATGAGGTCCCCAGAGGGGGAATTTAGTGATGCTATCCCGCATAGCAGGCTAGCATCACCAAATTTACCCTATGGGGAGCTCATTCTGCTTACACCTCTGCAGAATGAGGTTCCCAGAGGGTGAATTTGGTGATGCTAGCCCGCTATGCGGGATAGCATCACTAAATTCACCCTCTGGGGACCTCATTCTGCAAATGACAGACACCCTGTTTCAAGGCTTGGGCCCGATACAAGTGTTCACACTGCCGTGAGCCACTTTCGCAAATTGCGAAAGAAAAACAAAAGTGGCTCAACAAAATGTGCTAATGGCAAAAGAAAGTGGCTCAATGAATTTGGATGAGTGGCTCTTAATTTATATCGGACATATTAAGTTTAACAATCAGGTATTTCTATCTGGCCACGAGACCGTCTGATTTAAAGCAAATACTAATTGATTCGCGGCTTATACCACAGCGACTGGTTGTAATTTAATCGCATACAATGAATGGGTTTCCTATTTCTACTCAACAAGAGCATACATCCATTGTATCGCTTTCATATCGCCAAACATTAGTCAAACAAAGGCCTTGTATTTCTCATCAACGGTAGCATATACTTGCAATACTGGTTAGTACACCAAGTTTTGATAGCGCATTTTACATAAGTATATGTGACAATAGCTCGAAAATTCAAATCCGAAACATGAATCGTAAATGAAAGTTAGATTTCAGAGATAGTGCAGAAGAACCTTCCTTCAAATTTGTTAATATTCGTGGCTCCAAAAAATATGGGCTGAAAAAATGTGGCTCAAATAAATGAAAAGTGGCTAAAAAAAATTAACAAGTGGCTTAGGCGGTGGCTCAAGAAGATTTTGGGCCAGTGTGGACACTGCCCTAAACCCTGCACATGCAACCTTTTTATTCTCATTTAATCGGGCGAGAAAATATTTAAATGGTAGGTTTTTTTTTATACAAACATGCGTGGAAGTGAGATCGATTCAAATATTTTACTGTAATTGGTAACTATGTTCAAAGATGTCTGCATACTGAGTTAAAAATGTGCCAATTACACTTTAGGCAAATATAAATAAATTGCTAGATTTACATCCAACTTTTTCAGAAAAAATGGGACGCGTGGGCGAATTTTATTTTTTATATTTTATTCTTCCTAACATAGGCTAAAGGGTCATGGACAGTTCTAGATATTGAAGCAGTATCCTATCTTATAATACAAGGTGATATATATTGTCCATTTTTTTCAAAATTGGCTGATTAATGAGTCATTGAAATGTAATTTGACGATTAACTCTTTGAGTGCCAGGTCCGATTTTTGTATCGACCCATATACCCTGTGCCAATGCATTCTCTTATATATGCGAGTCGACCATAGGTCGCCTCGCATATATAAGAGAATGCATTGGCCTAACCCAAAAAAAACAAAATAAAAAAATTCATTTTTTTAGGGCACTCTACAGACCATAAATTAGGGCCGATGAGGTCGGCCCCTGGCATTAAAAGGGTTTAAGGCATGAGAAAAAAGCTTACATAAAAGATATCCAAATAAAAAAAAATTGAGGAGAGTACTGCAGATACGGTCGGGAGGGGATGTAAATCAAGTAATTTTATTATTATGGCCCTAGTGGATGATTTTTTTTACGAAATAAACCACACAGAATCTAACAACTAACTTTATTAAGCTAGCCGGATTCAAAGGTGGAATGCCTCTTTGGCGTGTGCCTCAGAAATAAATAATAAAATTAATGAACTTCATATTTACATGCTTTTAAAGGGGGACTGTACCCTAAATCCGGCCATTTATGGGACCATTTACTTTTATACTCAACAGAACATATGCAACTAATGAATGAATTTGAGTCATGGATTAGTGCAGAAAACACTCATGTGCTCTATGATGATGCAAACAACATTGTAATTATAATTAAAATGAGTTTATGAGTCATAAATTAATTTTCATTATAATACCATGTTGTTTGCATCATACATAAAGCACATGAGTGTATTTTGCACTCCTCCATGGCTCAAATTCATTCATTTGTTGCATATATTCTGTTGAGAATAAAAGGAGATGGCCCATAAATGGCCAGATATAGTGTACAGTCCCCCTTTAAAAAAGAATTTGGCCTGAGAAATGGGAAATTCACTTTAGTTATTATTATTCTGTTACGTGATTGTATTTCATTTGATAATTGCATATCTGCATGCCGGGACATAACGCAACTTTCTAATGGTGATAATAATTTGATGTGTTGTGAACTCAAAGGTTTAACCTGATTCCAAATATGTCACTATGTACAAGAATATCTGTCCTCTATAATTTTTATTTTTGTTGAATTGCTGGTGCCAGGCTTATAGCTATGTTATGAACGGGTGTGTTAGGGACAGGTTTAAAATTGCTACCAATGTTATTATTGCACTGAAAATTTATGTTACTCAGAGGTAGCTGTTCCATTTATATCCCTTTCTATACTAAATGTTCCATTTATATCCCTTTCTATACTAAATGTTCCATTTATATCCCTTTCTATACTAAATGGATTTTGCCATTTACTTATAAAAGTATACATTGGAATGGTACAGTAATTCCCAAAGTAATTGACCACTTAACCACAGCAGAATTATGGGTAATTTTTCAGGATTTAGTCGGAAATATGGCTTGTTGCCATTCATCGGAAAGCTCTCTGTGAGAGCTTTCCGATGAATGGCAACAAGCCATATTTCCGACGAAATCCTGAAAAATTACCCATAATTCTGCTGTGGTTAAGTGGTCAATTACTTTGGGCATTATTCACCTGGAGGTGTTTTCAGGAAAAAAATAAGCATATAACATAAGTGTAGAATGAGTCCTATTTATTGAAGGGAAATGTTCAGATAATAAGTTCAACAAATGGCCTATGGTCATTTGTTGAACTTATTATCTGAACATTTTAAATTGGAACTACTCGTCAGTGAGTATTTAGTATAGAAAGGGCTAAATTACTGTTAACCCTTTCAGTGCCAAGTCTGATTTTTGTATCAACCCATATTTCCTTGATAATTTTTCAAATTTATTGATTATAATAATGTGATACATTGATGGAAAGAGTTCTTAGATGCAAACAACATTGTGCTCTTAGAGCTCTTTCCATCAATGTATCACATTATTATAATCAATAAATTTGAAAAATGATCAAGGAAATATGGGTTGATACAAAAATCGGACTTGGCACTGAAAGGGTTAATGATCATGTTTGATAATTGTGATATTTATTTTATTTGTACGACAATGGTGCTACATCAGCTGGTAGTTTCACAGCTATAGTTATACACCCTGCTTGTATTGTAAGTAAAATGCCTGCAAAATCCCACTATTGCAAGTTGATTGTCTGTTATCACAGGCCCTAATTGTTTCCATGTTTTAAATAAGGTAAGTTGTTTAAAGCACAATTGTTTTTCATGAATTTTGGCAACAAATTATTTTTATAAATAATTATTTTGGGTGAATTCCACAGAGAAATGACATGAAATACAGTAATGCCCTAAATAATTGACTCCTTAATCACAGCAGAATTGTGGGTAATTTTTCAGGATTTAGTCGGAAATATGGCTTTGTTGTCTCGGGGAGAGCTTTCCGATGAATGGCAACATGCCATATTTCCGACTAAATCCTGAAAAATTACCCATAATTCTGCTGTGGTTAAGGAGTTGATTATTTAGGGCATTACTGTATGTGGCCTAATGCATGGGTGACTTGCACAGAAAGAATTGAGGTCCCCTGACCCTTAAAGTCTATCTCTTCCGGCTACATTTACAACAACATATTTTTTTTATAAAACCTGATTCCAAGATGACAAATAGCTGTTCATAAATAAGATACAGATAAAACTGAATTGTGTATAGTTTTGTCCATAAAGTTATTTATTTCTGACGATACCGAGCTTAATTCGCAGTGAAATCTGTTAGTTGCAATAAAATTTTCCTTGATTGAGAGTGCTAACAAGATAGAGATCTCCTTCTTGGTATACTCCAAAGGTTTCTGTTCTAAAATTAGCCTGTAAAACTATCCTCTACAAGAACAAAATTGAAATAAAATCAATATTACAGTAAGGCCCTAAATAATCGACTCTTAACCACAGTAGAATTATGGGTAATTTTTCAGTATTTAGTCAGAAATATGGCTTGTTGCCATTCATCGGAAAGAGAGCTTTCCAATGAATGGCAACAAGCCATATTTCCGACTAAATCCTGAAAAATTACCAATAATTCTGCTGTGGTTAAGGAGTCGATTATTTAAGGCATTACTATAATTGATAGAAATGTTTCTGGATAGGGGTTTTCCATTTCTATTTATTTTAAACCACGGAAACAATATAAAACTTGTTATAGGATGAGTTACACTGTTTTTAATCTGTGCTAAAAACAAGTCGAAATAGTGTGTAACATTTGCAGAATGGCATCCCCAGGAGGTGAATTTAGTGATGCTATCCCACACAGCAGGCTAGCATTACCAAATTCACCCTCTGGGGACCTCATTCTAGTTAGGCCTTATCGTCAGGGAAGTATCTATAGTCTCAAATTAACATTGTTTTCAGTTACTTTTTCCCTTCTGTTCAGTTTCTATATCCTATAATTTGCAGAAGATAAAATGCATAATCGAGGTGTCTAATGGGTGAACATCACCAACTTCAACTGGGGAACTTCAATCTGATTCTCCCAGGTGTCCCTTAGCAGTTGAGGCCTAATCAGAATGAGATCCCCATATGCTGAAATTTGTTATGTTAGCCCGCCGTGTGGGATAGCATCACTAAATTCACCCTCTGAGTACCTCATTCTGCAAATGACAGACACACTATTTCAAGGCTTGAAGCTAAAACCTCTGCCAAAATTTGACTGCAATATCAAACATATAAAATTGGACCGATAGTGAACCAGTCATGTTATGTTACTAAGTCTAGATAAATCCTAATCACTACCATTATGGTGATCTATACAGTAATGTCCTAACTACAGCTTGTTGCCATTCATCGGAAAGCTCTCAGTGAGAGCTTTCCGATGAATGGCAACACGCCATATTCCCGACTAATTCCTGAAAAATTACCCAAATTCTGCTGTGGTTAAGGAGTCCATTATTTAGGATATTACTGTATCTTAATTCAAGATATTTTTCATTCCATAATGATTTGTGATATATAATAATGCATTGGCTTATATCAAGATGAATATTTTAGTTGACTAATAGATTGTTCGAAACGAATAGTCTATATCAGCACAAATTACGGTGACTGCAGGACATAGGTTTCAACTACATTTTTCAGGGTGTGATTATTATTTTAGATAATTGATGCCAGTGTTATTTTCTGATTGGTTAACATAAATCGTCAGATAAACATTATTTATCTCGACGTCATGTAACCGAAATTAAATACTGCCTTCGAAAACCAGATTTTGGGTTGCAGGCAACCTATATTTGTAAATTTTTTGACAAGTGAAATGATTTTTCAGCCATGCAATATTGTCGCTTGCATTTAGTTTTGATAATATGCTTCAATCATGTTTGTACTGATATCTGTAATTTAACTTTTGTTATTGTGGAGGACACAAATACAATGTCATGTGATTAATGTCGGGTATTATTCAAGTAACTGATTGTTACCGTTTATAAACAGCATATATTTATTTTTTTGAGAATGCAGCATATTTATCATACATTCCTTCATTACTGAATGGACTCTCCCAGTCAGTTGTAAAGTACACAATGGAATGGTCTAAATTTGTAGGGGTGTTTTGATAATACACGCATGAAACAGGATTCCCATGCATTCAATTGTAAGAACTGTTTAGATAATAAGTTCAACCCTTTCATGAATGGAGCTACCTAAAATTTATCGAAAACACTGTGCCAATCAATTCTCTTATATATACGAGTATCCCAAAGTGAGCCTCGTATATATAAGAGAATACATTGACCTAACAATATTTGTGAGGCTCCCTATGGTAGACTTGAATGTATAAGAGAATGCACTGGCACAGGGTCTTTAATTCAGCACCAGCGTAACTCCCGTCATGAAAGGGTTAATAACTGGCCTGTTGTTGTATGAACATTCCCCAAGTGAACTACTCTTCAGCAAATATGAACCACTTGGACTCTTAAGGCACATGCAGACCACGTCGTGAGGGGCATGCTATCCACTATTTCTGCATCTGATGATCTGAACAAACATAATATCATTGAAGCATTCATATGACACGTTGCAGATATTGCGATAAAAGCGTCAAACACAAGAATAGGACAGCACTGTGAATTCACCTTGTGCAGAGCCCCTTTCTGTCATTTGCACTTATGGAGAGTGACCAAGATGCTGGAAATGAATCAAACGTCTCAAGACTGATTTAACATTCTCATCCCTTCATTTTCATGACTGAACGAAAAGATTGTTACATTTAACCGTTTCATGACTGGAGCTTCCTGAAATTTGGTAAAAACCCTGTGCCAATGTATTCTCTTATATATGCGAGTCGCCCATATGAGAGTGCATTGGCCTAACAATATTTACCGTGATCTTGTCTTGTAAGCCATAAGGAGCATTAAAGATCCTGTGCCAGTGCATTTTTTTATATATGACTGCAGCTTTCTGCATTCTCTTATATATGTGAGGCTCCCTATGAGAGACTTGCATATATTTAAGAAATGGATGTTGATTTGCTTGCGTTCCATAGAGTATGGATGCAAGTTGGTCTGACATTTTGTGTGGAACGCGAAAGCGTTCCACACATAAAAATGTCAGACCAACTTGCATCCATACTCTATGGAACGCAACAAAATCAACACCCATTACTTATATTTACACTCAACCGAGTCAACTGGCAGATTAAATGAGTTTTAAGCGCCCATTTCCAACGTTATTATCGTGGCTCGGTGCAAGTTGCGTCTACACAAAAATAGATGCAAGTTGGGGTCAGCGCGCAACGTCATGTGACGTAACTTCGACCAACCAACGTCCTGCATTCATGTTCCACAATATGAATGCATGTGTGAGTGTAAATATATGAGAATCTTTAATGCTGCATCAGCACAGCTCCCGTCATCAAAGCGTTAACACTTTCTTTACAGAATACTCTTTGATGAGTAGTTTCCGTAGGCAATGTTCAGACAATTATAGGCCGGTTGTTGAACTTATTATCTGATCATTTGCCAACAATGATGAAGAGCAATCCTTCTGCACTTGTATTATCTTTTTGTCTGCCTGTCATCTGCTTAAATGTTCTGACCATCCCTCCAGATGAATAATAGACCATTCCAATAATAACTTTTATAACTGAGTGGGAGAATCCATTTTGTAAAGAAAGGGTAAAATAATCATGCAACCAATATATGAGGCTCAAAGTATGATGCAACTCAGCGAGATTAAACTTCACTTTTGATGCCGACAAAGCAGAAATCATGCCATTTTCAACACCGTCTGTAAAGACCTTAACATAGTATAACCTGATGCGATTGTTAATAATAATAATCAATATATGTATATAGCACATTACATAGTGAATTAGTTTCAATGCGGTCCTTCCTCGCTTAGGAGGAAGCAACGTTTGACGATCAAACATAGCGTTTGACATTTAAACGCAGAGGGCAGGATTAAAACTCATAACGTTTTCACACCATGGCGTTACAAGTCGAGCACTCTAACTACTACACCACTACATAATAGATGCTATGTTATGAGTTCTCATTTCTCAAATAAACCTTCAACGATTCCCTTCCTTTTTTTCTGTTCGTAATATGAATTGTTTGGGATTGTGTATTTTTTTTGTAGGTTTTTCAGAGTTATTTTTCCTGGAAACATTAACCGCCTGTTCCTTTCCGCACATATTTCATATACTAGTTCCCTTGGATATATTTGTTGATACACAGTTATAGAACTTTTGTATATTCCTCTATTTTTTGTGTATTTAACCCTTTCATTACTGGAGATGTGCTGGTGCAGCAGGTGCAGCATTAAATATTCTGTGCCAGTACATTCTCTGATATATGCGAGCCTCCCATAGTCAAGGTAAATATTGTCAGGCCAATGCATTCTCTTATATATGTGAGGTGCCCTATGGGAGACTCGCATATATTAGAGCATGCATAGGCACAGGGTTTTCGCAAAATTTCAAGAAGCTCCAGTCATGGACGGGTTATATAATACATATATTAACGATGAAATACTACTATAGGAATAAATATATTTATCACATGATTAGCACTATTTTCCGATGTAATATTCGAGCGTAATAGACACGTGTAATATCGTCGCGTGCAATGACGTCACGCTGCTCTTTGGGACAATGTTCGCTGGCTGCAGTTAATTGATCTTAATTGTTGTTCTTTTCGTTAAAATTTTAGCGATTATATGATCATGTGATAAAAAGTATCTCAAACTCGTTCTATTTTATACGGAATTTATCAACCTCGTCCACTAAATTCTATTTGAGCCTCGGTAAACCTCGGCTCATATCGAATTTAGTGAACTCGGTTGATAAATTCCGTATAAAATAGAAGCTCATGTGAGATCCTCTATTTACAATTATTAAACATGCATTTATGGTTCCAGACCTCCAGCTCCAACAATAGCATAAAAAGCCTTATTTAACATTGTTTTCTGCTTCGTTCTGTTAAAACATGTTGAAAACGAAAGGTGACGTATAAACTGAACCTAAAAATATCAAATAATATTGTTTTTTGTTATTGAAAAATTAACAAATTAATTTTTGGTGTCCCTCTAAAATCTATATGAAATAAATTCATAGAAAGTTTAATATCAAACAAAATAGCATAAAAATAGCATCTTTATGGTAGAACTTCTTGTTATTGTATATCATTTTCATGATGGGAGCTGTGCTGGTGCAGCATTAAGGACACTGTTTCAGTGCATTCTTTTATATATGCGAGTCTCCCATAGGGAGCCTCACATATATAAGAGAATGCACTGACTTACAAGATCAAGGTAAATATTCTTGGGCCAATACATTCTCTTATATATGCAAGGCACCCTATGGGTGATTCGCATATATAAGAGAATGTATTGGCACAGGGTTTTTGCAAAATTTCAGGATGCTCCAGTCATGAAAGGTTAGTGCAAGGTAAGCCTGTCATTTGCAGAATGAGGTTCCCAGAGGGTGAATTTAGTGATGCTATCCCGCACAGCGGGCTAGCATCACCAAATTCACCCTCTGGGGACCTCATTCTGCTTACACCTCAGCAGAATGAGGTTCTCAAAGGGTGAATTTGGTGATGCTAGCCCGCTATGCGGGGTAGCATCACTAAATTCACCCTCTGGGGACCTCATGCTGCAAATGACAGACACCCTATTTCAAGGCTTGGGTTAGTGTCAATAAAAACAGCCTCTTTCTTGTAGAACTTTTTGTTATTGTATACACTTGAACCTGAATGAAATGTAAAATAGGTTTTGTAAAAATTAGCCAGGAACCTAGACCAAGTCGTCTCAGTCCTCAACAACTTGGGATATTGGTGGGGGTGATGCTGTATTGGACCAGCCCCATTGCTCTTCTATAAGACGATTAATCTGTCTTTAAAATGGTATATCATTTACCATGATAGAAAAAGGTATAGTGATGATACGATCATTTAATGTATTGTTTCAGTGCATTTTCTGATACCGCGACAAATCAAAATTCTCTAGAAAACAAGGCTTTGTTTCCTTATAAATCTCATTGCTTTGACATATAGCGGACCTGATATTTTGCATATTTTGCATGCCCTCTATGTTCATATACGCAAAGCTTCTATTTGACCTAATCTGAAGACATAGATAACTCCTGCCCCCGATTCTGGGCATAAAGTCCATTATAGTATAGTAACGGAATGGGACTCTGTCCAAAAACAGCATCATCCCAACTGATATCCCAAGCTGTTGTGGACCAAGAAGACCTTTTCTACCTGGAACCCTGAATACATCTTTAATAGTCAAGCCTTGAAATAGTGTGTCTGTCATTTGCAGAATGAGGTCCCCAGAGGGTGAATTTATTGATGCTACCCCACATAGCAGGTTAGCATCACCAAATTCACCCTCTGGGAACCTCATTCTGCTGAGTTGTAAGCAGAATGAGGTCCTCAGAGGGTGAATTTGCACTAAATTCACCCTCTGGGGACCTCATTCTGCAAATGACAGACACGCTATTTCAAGGCTTGTTAATAGTATGCATTAAAAGGAGCAGACAGTTATCTCATAAGTTATCCTTCCTAAGAAAGATAACTCTGCAAAATCCACATAAACAACACAATCCACATTATTTACAAGTCTACCGTGCTGCATTTTGTTTTGTTTCTGTTGTATATTTGTTATATAATGACCTTTTCATTATGCTGCTAGTTTGTTTCTTTGAAGTCATATACTTGCATTTTGTTTGTTCCTTGTTTTCTACATCTGTTTATTCAGTTAGTCAAGTAGTTTCTTATATTAAGTAGTGCATGTTTTTATATTTTCTAGTTGACCAAATGATGGGATATCTCTATGTCATATATATTTAGTGAACTCATTCTGTCATGCTTTGACAAGGTTCAATTCATGACATACATGTACCACCGTAACCGGCTTTGTTTTGATGACCAAGGTAGAAGCACCAAGGATAAATTCAGTTCATGCTGCTCATGTAGCAGGAAATGCAGAACAGAAGGGCTGCAGCCTCCCCCCCCCCCCCCCCCCCCAAAAAAAACATTTAGAAAGCTCAAAATTCGGACAATTTTCAGTCAAATTCGAGCAATTATCTGGCAAATTGAATGGTATTTCATGGGGAAATTGTGGAAAATTACAGTATTTTTCACATTTATACCCGAATTATACATACTTATGTTAATTTGAATCTATTTTGTTATATTTCTGTGTATATACAAGGTATATTCTGCAAAAATTGTGTCTGCAACCATGAATATATCATGTTAGAAAAAGTCTCAGTCCCCAGCAGCCCCCCCCCCCCCTAAAATTTCATACGGCTATGAGGGGAATGGATGATTCCACAGCCAGCCGTAGTGGGAGGGGCATAACAGTTGCTAGGAGACAATCTTCTGCTCAAATACAGCCTGTGCTAATGCTGATTTCATGAACACACCTTATTTATCATCTTTAAATGCGATATATTCTAAGTGTCAATGCAATGTGACAGACACTGTTTTAGTCATGAATAAATTTACAATATCTGTGCATAAATCAAAAGTTCTGTAACTAATTATTTGACAACAGAAAAGATAATTTATCCTATTCATGACAGGAGCTGCACTGGTGCAGCATTAAAGATCCTTTGTGAGTGCATTCTCTTATAAATGCGAGTCTCCCATAGGGAGCCTCACACATATAAGAGAATACATTGGCCTCAAAATATTTACCTTGACCTTGTAAGCCAGTTCATTCTCTTGTATAATCGAGGCTCTCAATGGGAGCCTCGCATATATAAGAGATGTGCAGAAAGCTTTAGTCCAGAAAGGGTTAACACTACAAGATATCCAATTTAGTGAAACCAAAGATGGCATGAGAAGTTTAACCATACGTATCATCGCTTTCGCTCTCTTGACTTCAAGCTTTCGGCCCGATCTGGACCTTCATCAGGAAAAATCAAATTTTGGAATTTATGCTAATCTGACAAGATGTAGTTGTGTTTCAAAATTTGATTTTTCCTGATGAAGGTACAGATCGGGCCGAAAGCTTGAAGTAAAGAGAGCAAAAGCAATGATACATTTGTTTATACTACTGTCCCTTATTTGGACAATGGATTGTTCTGATAAAATCAGAAGTTTAAAGCATCAAACCACCAAGTCAGTCGCCGATTGGTCGAATATATTTGCTAATAATAATTATGTGATTAACAGCTGTGGAAAGGTCCATTGGGCTCATAGAAAACTAATATAATATTATCCCCTGCTAACAAAGTTTGGTGAAGAATATAGAAAAGGGTGCCTTGTGTGCTCTGTGTGTCCAGAATGAGGTCCTCAGAGGTTGAATTTAGTGATGCTATCCCACAGAGTGGGCTATCATCACCAAATTCACCCATTGGGGACCTCATTCTGCTTAGGCCTCATTTTCTGGGAAGTATCTATAATCTCAAATTGACAATGTTTTTAGTTCCCTTCTGGGAAGTTTCTTTTTGGGAAAAAATAATCAAGGTGACTATTAATGGGTGAACATCACCAACTTCAACTGGGGAACTTAAATCTGATCCTAGGTAGCCCATAGCAGTTGAGGCCAAAGCAGAATGAGGTTCCCAGAGGGTGCAATTGACCACGTGGAGTCACTAAATTCACCTTCTGGGGACCTCATTCTGCAAATGACAGACACACAATTTCAAGGCTTGATCCATAAGAACTTAGTAGGTTTCTATCTCAGTCATCATAAGGCCAATATAAATAAATTGCTAGATTTACATCCAACTTTTTCAGAAAAATAAGGCGGGAGGACGAATTTTATTTTTTATATTTTATTCTTAACATAAATGGTCATGGACAGTTCCAGATATTTTCTATCTCATATATTCTTCCTAACATAAATGGTCATGGACAGTTCCAGATATTTTCTATCTTATATAATACAATATGGTTTTTATGTCCATTTTGATAAACATAGACTGATTAACGGGTTATCGAAATGTAAGAATGTAAGGTTTTAAGACATGAGAAAACAAATTTACATAAAAAAATATCCCAATAAAAAAAATGAGGGCAAAAAATAGGGTCGGGAGGGGATGTAAATCTATCATTTTTTTTATTTTGGCCTAAGCCGGATTATAATGATCTTTGGTACGCCCATGAACCATCATTGGGGTGAGGATATCCACATGGAATGGATTACGTCCTTTCATTTTACACAGAGTTATGACCGTTGGAGTGATAAATGCATGCTTGCCAACTTTAAATGCATGTTATTGTAGCCCGTGTTTGATTGAATTATCTTTTAGTATACTCATGAGGCAGCATGGGGGGTGGGTCTCAAGGTATATGCGGTGCGGGTGCACCGGTACTTGTTCAAGGTTACAACAAAACACTGAACAACAATGAATGTGGAAATAATTGGCCTTGTTTTTTTACTTGCATGTATATTCTGGGATCCGGAAAAAATTGAACCATATCTCCCTTACAACCTGTGATCTCGTGAAAACTAAGTTACTCAATAAATATCAGCAGTCTGTCCATTGGTGCTGTTTTGTTATCAGGAGTTATATTTTATCAAACAATTTGAGCTGATAGACTTGCATTGTTCTGTACATTGCTAGGGCCTCTGTTGGCCAGCATGTTGCTATGGCCCCTTTGTTGCTTTGTCCCCATTGACTTGTGTGTTGTTATGGCTTATTTTGGAATGTTAATGTTTCCAATGTCCGGTATGTTATAGTAATGTCATGAGTAATCGACCCCTAAACCACAGCAGAATTATTGGAAATTTTTCAGGATTTAGTCGGAAATATGGCATGTTGCCATTCATCGGAAAGCTCTCGGTGAGAGCTTTCCGATGAAAGGCAACAAACCATATTTCCGACTAAATCCTGAAAAAATTACCATAATTCTGCTGTGGTTAAAGGGTCATATACTTTGGGCATTACTGTACTTGGGTCTCATTGATCTGTGTGTTGATATGACCTCAACGGGCAGTGATTATTGGGCCTATGTTGAAATGTATGTTTCTTGGGGGATCTTTTACCCAAAATGTTGCTGGGTCCAAATTGGCTTCTTACTTGAGACTATGCTGCTAGGGCCTCCATTTACATGTCTCTTGATGCGTTCTAACTGGCCCCTATTTTTGTGGGGCCTTCATCAGGCCCACTTAATTTTCGAATGCCCAGATAACATTCTACACAACATATTCCATATTATATACCAATTGGAAGAGGAACCAAAACATGTATATTCCATCAGAATACGGAACAGCTGTGGCCTGGGAGTGTCCACCAAGTGATATAGATTCTCAGATTCATTCAAAGACTTCTCCCCTTGTGAACCAAGGATGCATCAGAATTCAAACTAAGATATAGAGTTATTCCCAATCCATTGAGAATAATATACTTTACAGTACAGTCTGGATCAAAATTAAGCACAGAACACACCTCGGTACCTTGACAAAAACAACATGTTCACAGTTTATTCGACAGGATAAGTTGATAATAAAATGTTTGGAGCTTCCTCTTTCAAATGGTATATAACATGGAATATGTTGTATATAATGTGATCTGGTTATATAACATGGAATATGTTGTATATAATGTGATCTGGTTATATAACATGGAATATGTTGTATATAATGTGATCTGGTTATATAACATGGAATATGTTGTATATAATGTGATCTGGTTATATAACATGGAATATGTTGTATATAATGTGATCTGGTTATATAACATGGAATATGTTGTATATAATGTGATCTGGTTATATAACATGGAATATGTTGTATATAATGTGATCTGGTTATATAACATGGAATATGTTGTATATAATGTGATCTGGTTATATAACATGGAATATGTTGTATATAATGTGATCTGGTTATATAACATGGAATATGTTGTATATAATGTGATCTGGTTATATAACATGGAATATGTTGTATATAATGTGATCTGGTTATATAACATGGAATATGTTGTATATAATGTGATCTGGTTATATAACATGGAATATGTTGTATATAATGTGATCTGGTTATATAACATGGAATATGTTGTATATAATGTGATCTGGTTATATAACATGGAATATGTTGTATATAATGTGATCTGGTTATATAACATGGAATATGTTGTATATAATGTGATCTGGTTATATAACATGGAATATGTTGTATATAATGTGATCTGGTTATATAACATGGAATATGTTGTATATAATGTGATCTGGGGGTTCGAAAATTATGTGGGCCTTTAACAAGACCTCTGTAAGCTCGTCTTTTTATGGAAACTGTTGGTTTCTAACATGATTTGTTGACTTGTTTCTTGATACAGTAATGCCCTAAGTATTCGACTCTTTAACCACAGCAGAATTATGGGTAACTTTTCAGGATTTAGTCGGAAATATGGCTTGTTGCCATTCATCGGAAAGCTCTCCCCGAGAGCTTTCCGATGAATGGCAAATAGCCATATTTCCGACTAAATCCTGATAAGTTACCCATAATTCTGCTGTGGTTAAAGAGTTGATTACTTAGGGCATTACTGTACCTCTAGATTAATACTGTCTCAGGGGCAATTATGTTAATGGGACCACAGTTGGCCACAATACTATGGACCCTTGACATGCGTGTTGACATGACTTGATAGGGAATGTTGAAAAGCCCTTATTTGTCATGTTAATAAAGCCTCGTCCAGCTTTAATGCTGGACACTCTGATCTGTCTTCATCGAGACTTGAATGTAGATAAGGCCTTGTGTGGCATCTGTGTGAGACACTGTTGGCTTTAGTGCTAGGGCCAGAGTATAGGGCATTTGGACATTTTGTGATTCACGATATTGTTAAAGATGCACAATCCGATTAAACGCCCCTAAATTACTACTTCTTTGACTACGGGTGTAAAAATATTTGATTCGATTCAAGGAGCCCACCCATCAAAGCGATTAGATATCGATTTTTTAAATCTGCCGACCGACATACTCTCGATATCAAATTGCGTTGGAACAAAATGTTGATATATAACACTTTTTGGACAATTTTTATAGTAGAGTAGACAGTGGTTTATAGTATTTTATTTTGGCAATTAATTGATTCTGATAACTGAAGTGACATTTCAAGAAATGTTGTTGTTTTTGGAATCTTGATGTCATGGGGACCATCGAATCGGATTGTGTCCCTTTAAGGCTCCCCTATACCCAGTCAGTTTATAGGGCCTCGAGACATTGTGATCATATGATATAAATGGTTTTGTTGGTCTGTACTCATCATGTTGGCATTTTCATGCGATATACACTGTTGTTTGTTTTGTGTAACTATTATCTGCTTTAAATTAAAGAATATGCTGATATAATTTTTTATTATTACTTTCCATTATCTGGGATGGGTAGCTATGGACAATGCTGACCTAGCTAAAGATTCCTTGTTTACCACCTGGGTGTAACACGCAATCTGATTGGGTATAACAACATATTCAAATCACTGCGTACTCCGTCATCTGGATCTAAGAGTGTGCACAGAACATCAGGGGATGTAGTCATTCAGCTATATGGGTGAAATTTGAGGTGTTACTACCAAACCGACAGACGATATTCTATTAATGTTATTCTCAAAGCTGAATGTCTAGAAGATAAATGAAAGTGTCAATGACACTGTAGCTCAATTTAGGTAGGGGAATAATTTAATGGTTGACAGTAAATGGAGGAATAGGAAAGGTTCTAATTGAAATGTCTAAGTAAGACTAGATGTACATGTCAATATCAACATTCATGACAGGTTTCATAATGATCGGATCAGGGATGTGGTGATTATGGTGTGCCAAAGGATTTAGTGATGCAAAGAGTAAATTCTAAAATGGCCACCGGCAGCCATGTTTTTTTCCGAATTACCCCAAAATGACCTGTTCCCATCTACAGCCTTTACAAATCTCATAATGATCTGATCAAAGGTACGACCTGAAGCCTGTGCCCAAGGATTTAGTCATGCAAAGAGAAAAATCCAAGATGACTGCTGGCGGCCATGTTTTTCGGCTGAACGACCCCAAAATGACTCATTTCCCATCTACATGTCATTGTTAACATCCATGACAAATTTCATGAAGTTCCGACCAAAGCTACACTCTGTAGCCCGCACCAAAGGATTCAGTCATGCAAAAAGTAAAATCCAATATGGCTGCTGGTGGACATGTTTTTTAGCCAAACGACCCCAAAATCACTCGTTCCCATCTACATGTTAATATTAACATCCATGACAAATATCATGATGATCAGACGAACAGTACGACCTGTAGCCCGCGCCAATGGATTGATTTTTGAAATCCAAGATGGCCACCAGCGGCCATGTTTTTTGGCCATATGACCCCAAAATGACTCGTTCCCATCTACATGTCAATGTCAACATTCATGACAAATTTCATAAAGATCAGACCAAAGGTACGACCTGTAGCCCGCGCCAAAGGATTTGGTCATACAAAGAGTAAAATCCAATATGGCTGCTGACGGCCATGTTTTTTGACCGAAAGACCCCAAAATCACTCGTTCCCATCTACATGTCAATATTAACATCCATGACAAATTTCATGATGATCAGACGAACAGTACGACTTGTAGCCCGCGCCAATGGATTGAATTTTGAAATCCAAGATGGCCACCAGTGGCCATGTTTTTTGGCCAAATGACCCCAAAATGACTCGTTCCCATCTACATGTCAATGTCAACATTCATGACAAATTTCATAAAGATCAGATCAAAGGTATGACCTGTAGCCCGCGCCAAAGGATTTAGTCATGCAAAGAGTAAAATCCAAGATGGCTGCTGGCGGCCATGTTTTTTGACCGAAAGACCCCAAAATGACTCGTTTCCCATCTACATGTCATTGTTAACATCCATGACAAATTTCATGAAGTTCCGACCAAAGCTACACTCTGTAGCCCGCACCAAAGGATTCAGTCATGCAAAAAGTAAAATCCAATATGGCTGCTGGTGGACATGTTTTTTAGCCAAACGACCCCAAAATCACTCGTTCCCATCTACATGTTAATATTAACATCCATGACAAATATCATGATGATCAGACGAACAGTACGACCTGTAGCCCGCGCCAATGGATTGATTTTTGAAATCCAAGATGGCCACCAGCGGCCATGTTTTTTGGCCATATGACCCCAAAATGACTCGTTCCCATCTACATGTCAATGTCAACATTCATGACAAATTTCATAAAGATCAGACCAAAGGTACGACCTGTAGCCCGCGCCAAAGGATTTGGTCATACAAAGAGTAAAATCCAATATGGCTGCTGACGGCCATGTTTTTTGACCGAAAGACCCCAAAATCACTCGTTCCCATCTACATGTCAATATTAACATCCATGACAAATTTCATGATGATCAGACGAACAGTACGACCTGTAGCCCGCGCCAATGGATTGAATTTTGAAATCCAAGATGGCCACCAGTGGCCATGTTTTTTGGCCAAATGACCCCAAAATGACTCGTTCCCATCTACATGTCAATGTCAACATTCATGACAAATTTCATAAAGATCAGATCAAAGGTATGACCTGTAGCCCGCGCCAAAGGATTTAGTCATGCAAAGAGTAAAATCCAAGATGGCTGCTGGCGGCCATGTTTTTTGACCGAAAGACCCCAAAATGACTCGTTTCCCATCTACATGTCATTGTTAACATCCATGACAAATTTCATGAAGTTCCGACCAAAGCTACACTCTGTAGCCCGCACCAAAGGATTCAGTCATGCAAAAAGTAAAATCCAATATGGCTGCTGGTGGACATGTTTTTTAGCCAAACGACCCCAAAATCACTCGTTCCCATCTACATGTTAATATTAACATCCATGACAAATATCATGATGATCAGACGAACAGTACGACCTGTAGCCCGCGCCAATGGATTGATTTTTGAAATCCAAGATGGCCACCAGCGGCCATGTTTTTTGGCCATATGACCCCAAAATGACTCGTTCCCATCTACATGTCAATGTCAACATTCATGACAAATTTCATAAAGATCAGACCAAAGGTACGACCTGTAGCCCGCGCCAAAGGATTTGGTCATACAAAGAGTAAAATCCAATATGGCTGCTGACGGCCATGTTTTTTGACCGAAAGACCCCAAAATCACTCGTTCCCATCTACATGTCAATATTAACATCCATGACAAATTTCATGATGATCAGACGAACAGTACGACCTGTAGCCCGCGCCAATGGATTGAATTTTGAAATCCAAGATGGCCACCAGTGGCCATGTTTTTTGGCCAAATGACCCCAAAATGACTCGTTCCCATCTACATGTCAATGTCAACATTCATGACAAATTTCATAAAGATCAGATCAAAGGTATGACCTGTAGCCCGCGCCAAAGGATTTAGTCATGCAAAGAGTAAAATCCAAGATGGCTGCGGGCGGCCATGTTTTTTGACCGAAAGACCCCAAAATGACTCGTTTCCCATCTACATGTCATTGTTAACATCCATGACAAATTTCATGAAGTTCCGACCAAAGCTACACTCTGTAGCCCGCACCAAAGGATTCAGTCATGCAAAAAGTAAAATCCAATATGGCTGCTGGTGGACATGTTTTTTAGCCAAACGACCCCAAAATCACTCGTTCCCATCTACATGTTAATATTAACATCCATGACAAATATCATGATGATCAGACGAACAGTACGACCTGTAGCCCGCGCCAATGGATTGATTTTTGAAATCCAAGATGGCCACCAGCGGCCATGTTTTTTGGCCATATGACCCCAAAATGACACGTTCCCATCTACATGTCAATGTCAACATTCATGACAAATTTCATAAAGATCAGACCAAAGGTACGACCTGTAGCCCGCGCCAAAGGATTTGGTCATACAAAGAGTAAAATCCAATATGGCTGCTGACGGCCATGTTTTTTGACCGAAAGACCCCAAAATCACTCGTTCCCATCTACATGTCAATATTAACATCCATGACAAATTTCATGATGATCAGACGAACAGTACGACCTGTAGCCCGCGCCAATGGATTGAATTTTGAAATCCAAGATGGCCACCAGTGGCCATGTTTTTTGGCCAAATGACCCCAAAATGACTCGTTCCCATCTACATGTCAATGTCAACATTCATGACAAATTTCATAAAGATCAGATCAAAGGTATGACCTGTAGCCCGCGCCAAAGGATTTAGTCATGCAAAGAGTAAAATCCAAGATGGCTGCTGGCGGCCATGTTTTTTAGACGAATGACCCCAAAATCACTCGTTCCCATCTACATGTCATTGTTAACATCCATGACAAATTTCATGAAGTTTCGACCAAAACTACGACCTGTAGCCCACGCCAATGGATTGAATTTTAAAATCCAAGATGGCCACCAGCAGCCATGTTTTTTGGACGAATGACCCCAAAATGACTCGTTCAAATCTACATGTCAACATTCATGACAAATTTCATAAAGGTCAGACCAAAGGTACGACCTGTAGCCCGCGCCAAAGGAAATTGTTGACGGACACACGGACACACAGACGACGGATGCCAAACCATGGCAATAGCTCAAACTTACAAAGTAAGTTGATCTAAAAAGCATGACAGCCCAGTTCAATTCGGTAGCTTATTATGAAAACACAGGTCACGAAGAACCTTATCCCAGTGACGACTGCCATAAGGAAAAATATTGGGGTAGGGTCATGTTATATGCCTCTGCAAAGTAAATCTTGAACATTTTGGGTCTGGAGTGTGATGTGAAATACCAGAATAGAATTTAGTATCACACTGCCAAATAATCGGGTCACAATAATCGAGAATTGCCGATGACATTACAAAGCTCAAATAGCAATTATACAGCTTCTCAAATTAGTCCAGGAGCTGTTATGTACCCTCGAACCCACAGGTCTCAACTTCACCAGACTCATTTTCTTCCTTATTATGTCCCTGAACTTTGAAGCAATGTTTGTTAACACGAAAAAGAAGTGCACATGTTGACACCAGACAAGATGATGTCCAACATGGTCGCCGTTGTCAGACGGGTCACTCAAGTCAGTTTGATGCAAATTATAATGAGAAAATCTTGTCATATATATACAAATGTATACATTTTTGTGAAGCTAAGATATAATGCCACCTTTGTAGGGCAAAAAGGTACTCTCCATTCATATTGGGCGCCATCTTGTATGGGTCAATCATACTGGTGACAATGTGTGCCCCCTGTAAATGCTAGCAAGGTTTGCAGATACCATGTGCATTTAGCAAGCCTGCGAATAGTGTGTCTGTTATGTGCAGAATGAGGTCCCCAGAGGGTGAATTTTGTGATGCTATCCCGCAAAGTGGAAGATAAAATGCATAATTGAGGTGACCAATGGGTGAATGTCACCAACTTCAACTGGGGAACATCAATCTGATCCTAAGTCTCCCATAGCAGTTGAGGCCTAAGAAGAATGAGATCCCCAGAGGGTGAATTTGGTGGCGCTAGCCTGCTGTGCGGGATAGCATCACTAAATTCATCCTCTGGGGACCTCATTCTGCATATATCAGACACACTATATTCAGACTTGATAATTATCGTGGTTAGTAGCTGATGGATAAAAATGTGAAGAGAGAGAAGACATCAACCATTACATTAACAGGTGCAAGAAGTTTGAGAGTGAGAGAGGAGTATTGGAAGAGAGTTACAGAACGATTTTATATGCGGGTGGCGATGAAGAGGTGAGGATGAGGCTACAAGTGCTTACAGGGAATGACACTGAGATGGAGACAGTACAGAGAAAACAGATGTTAGAGGCTTTCCAATCATACATTATATCTTCCAAACGTTTTGATGGAACTGAAAGTACAGTTGTGGCAAACTAAATAATTAACAATGTTATGCCTAACGCATGCGCACAAGAGTATTTTTAAATGTACAAGTGTATCACAGCACATAGAGTTAAGCACACACGAGAAAGTACACGAGAAGAGAGTACAACGAGACCATTTATACTGGAATGACTTTACAGTCCAAGCAGTTAGAAGAACAACAACAAAATAAGTAATTTAGCAATATCTTTTTATTGATCTTACAACAATATGAAATTGATGTTCATGAGACTCAACAAGTAACAATGGTAAAAAAAAGAGTATGATAACTGTATGGGTGCAAACAGAGTATAACCCTTTACCCAACAGAAGGGCCCTGTGCCAATGCATTCTCTTATATATGCGAGTCGACCATAGGTCGCCTCGCATATATAAGAGAATGCATTGGCTTAACACATTAAAAATTATAAAATTGTTAAAGAATGTAAGAAAAAATGGTAAAAAGTGTTAAAAAAAGATTTTTTTTAGGCCAATGCATTCTCTTATATATGCGAGGCGACCTATGGTCGACTCGCATATATAAGAGAATGCATTGGCACAGAGCATAACTGTAACTATCACAATGTGGTCAAGGAGCCGGTTCCAATGATATCCATATTTGTATGGTTCTATTGAGACAGACCGAAGATATTTTAGGCTGTTGAAGCTTTATTTGGCCGGTTTTGGCCGATTTGTTGGGTAAAGGGTTAAACGATGTATAGTGAAAATGCTGAAAAATAATAGTCCCCTATTGTCGGTGGAACTGCTAAAAGCAGAAATGTGAAATATCATGCATTATAGGCGATGATAATTTGAATGAAAGTAGTGTCAAGATTCAAAAGCTTCAATGCCGGAATGCAAACATGACGGGAGCTGTACTGGTGCAGCATTAAAGATCCTGTGCCAGTGCATTCTCT
The DNA here is from genome assembly GCA_032622095.1 of Siphonodentalium dalli. Lineage (NCBI taxonomy): Eukaryota > Metazoa > Mollusca > Scaphopoda > Gadilida > Siphonodentaliidae > Siphonodentalium > Siphonodentalium dalli. Next base: position 61,700,594 of record CP136062.1, read on the forward strand.
TATATATGTGGGTCTCCCATAGAGAGCCTCACATATATAAGAATGCACTCGCTTACAAGGTCAAGGTAAATATTGTTAGGCCAATGTATTCTTTCATATATGTGAGGCTCCCTATTTCGCAAAATGTCAGGAAGCTCCTGTCATGGAAGGGTTTTAACTGTGTTCAAATTGAACAACATACATACATTTTGGTAACCCCTCCCCCTTTCAGCTGAATATGAGAATATGAGAAAGTCCCAATCAATTTCAAATTCCGATCCAACCATTTCTGGTGGAGTTATTCCCCTTATCAAAGTTTCTGTTTATTTTGTTGTCCGTGTGATAGCTCAAGTTGTGATTATCCGATAGATTTCAAATTTGGTATGTGGATTAATCACATGAAAATACAGGTCAGTTCGAATTTCTAATGGAGTTATGCCTCTTTTTCAACTTAGAATTAATCAAATATGTTAACAATATCAACAATTGGAAGCAAATTTTGATTCAATGATTGTTCCAAGAGCCAAATTTTGAATTTCTAAAAAAGCCTCTGGTCAAATATAAAGCCACAAGTAAAGCCATTATTTTGAGCTGATAAACTCACATTCCAAAATTCCAAATTAGGATTCAATCTGATAACCTAAAATAAAGTTATCATCCGCCCTTTCCAAATGGACGGATGGATTCTAAGTAAAAAAGGGGCCATAACTCCAGCAAAATTGGGCGGACGGAACCCATATTCAAACTTGAACTGTATTTTGAACTGATAAACTCACATACCAAATTTGGTTTTGATCCAAAAATAAAGTTAACATCCCGAAACTTTTCGAACAGACGGACACCGGCTATTTTAATAGTCCCAAAAAAAACAACTTTTGGGGGACAATAAAGAAATATTGACCTGCATCCATGAATGGAGCTTCCTGAAATTTTAGGAAAACCCTGTGTCAGTGCATCCTCTTATATATGTGAGCCTCGCAAAAATAAGAGAATACATTATCTTAACAATCTTTATCTTGACCTTGTAAGCCAGTGCATTCTCTTATATATGCGAGGCTTCATATTGGCGACTCATATATAAGAGAATGCACTGGCACAGGATCTTTATCGCTGCACTAGCGCAGCTCCCATCATGAAAGAGATAATATATAAAATAATGCAAAAAAAAATGCTCTCAACAAAAATATAATGTATAAAACTAATGTATCTCATTAGATATTTCAATCATGCCTGTCTTCGATGAAACAGCTGAAACAAATTTCCACATTATGCGACAATTACTCCTGGATGAAGCGTACAGTAATACCCTAAATAATCGACTCCTTAACCACAGCAGAATTATGGGTAATTTTTCAGGATTTAGTTGGAAATATGGCTTGTTGCCATTCATCGGAAAGCTGTCAGTGATCGGAATATGTGAGTTTTTAAAGCAACAAGCCATATTTCTGACTAAATCCTGAAAATTACCCATAAATCTGCTGTGGTTAACCCTTTACCCAACAAACCGGCCAAAACCGGCCAAATAAAGCTTCAACAGCCTAAAATATCTTCGGTCTGTCTCAATAGAACCATACAAATATGGGTATCATTGGAACCGGCTCCTTGACCACATTGTGATAGTTACAGTTATGCCCTGTGCCAATGCATTCTCTTATATATGCGAGTCGACCATAGGTCGCCTCGCATATATAAGAGAATGCATTTTACCATTTTTTCTTACATTCTTTAACAATTTTATAATTTTTAATGTATTAAGCCAATGCATTCTCTTATATATGCGAGGCGACCTATGGTCGACTCGCATATATAAGAGAATGCATTGGCACAGGGCCCTTCTGTTGGGTAAAGGGTTAAGGAGTCAATTATTTTGGGCATTACTGTATGTTTTTTGAGATGGCTGCTATCAAGACTTGTCATATTCCCTGGACTTTGATGTTATCTTGATGGAATCTGTATGTGCTTTATCATCATCTGAATGACTCGACTCATGTGATCTTTGTCTTTTCCGTCTGACGAACCTTAAAATGAAAGATATGTTATGCAATATAACTATATTATCCATTTCTACCTGTGAAAGACCCATTTCGCCCTTTGTACTAAGTGTCAGGTCATTTAAAATCTGTGTTCTCAGGCACCCATTGTATATTTAACTTTGTGAAATATAAAATTATGCTATTAAAAAAAAACATTTTTTTTTTCGCAACATTGCGAAAGTATTCTCTCTAATTATTCTGTAAACCAGATCACATTTTTTTAATGTTTTTAGTCGTTAATTTTCTTCAAGTACTAATGGATACTACACAATGTTCCAGTTATGTAAAGTCGGGACGTATTATGTTATTGGTCTGTCTGTCCATTAGTCTGTCCATTTGCTTTTTTCGTTTCAGGATGATAACTTTAGTCTGAATGGAATGAAATTTGGTATGTGGGTTTACTAGCACAAAATACAGGTCATGTTCGAATTCGGGTTCTGTCCGCCAATTTTCACCAGAGTTACATCCTTTTTTTGTTGGAATTTGCACTCAATTTTCGTTTCGGATGATAACTTTATTAAGTCTGAACTGAATGGAATGAAATTTGGTAAGTGAGTTTACTAGCCCAGAATACAGGTCAAGTTCAAATTTGGGTTTCGCCCACCAATTTCACCAGAGTTATGATGGCCCTTTGTTGAAATTACCACAGGCCTATTATGTTAAGCCCAAGCGATGCTCTTGTTAATATTTGCAGTAATAGTTATTATTAACATGTCACTGATTCAGTTAATGAACTTTATTGTGGCACTTTGTAAAATATTTGTTCATAAACACTGATAGTCAAAATGTGAATATGTTTTGTTTTTTTTGATTTTTAAAAAATTATTAAAATTGTAAAAAATTGTAAAAAATAATAACAAATGATGAAAAATTGTTAGGCCAATGCATTCTCTTATATATGCGAGGCGACCTATGGTCGACTCGCATATATAAGAGAATGCATTGGCACAGGGTATATGGGTTGATACAAAAATCGGATCTGGCACTCAAAGGGTTAAATTACAAATACCGTGCAGCTCTAAGAACGCCGACAGTTCAACCCTATTATATTAAAGGGTTGATATTCCACTTCAGTTGACTTGTCTCACCAGGTGAAAAGCGATGTGTGTGTTCCTTACTTTTCCCATTTTCTGTGGTTCAGCAAGGTAAAATCATCAAGTTGAGCAATTTCGTTGAGGTACTGCGCTAATTTTGGTAACTCCCTGTCCTTCTCTCTGTTAAAATGAGCTTCTCTGAATGCCTTTATCTATAAAATAATAAGGATCCCTGTAATTCATATCAATCCAAATGGCTCAGCCATTTACGCCTTCACATGGAAATAACCTCTCCCATCATAAATACAGGGGTGTGATTAGGGCGTAGTTAAAAAAATGACTAGTTAAGCGTTAAGAATATTTTGGGGAATTCAATGCATTTTTCTGCTATCTAAAGACAACTCAGAACCCATGATTTTTGTGCTGAAGATATTATCTATGGAGAATTCACGCAAATTTGCATAAGGCTATAATACATGGCCCTATTAATACGGCAATGACCTTGACTCATTGCTGCATAGCGTGATTGGACCATAATTTATTCACTGCAATTTTGTTATCAAACTTAAATTGTGATAAATAGCAATTTCCCGGTCAACAGACACATTTCCCAATAGTATGCACATGATCAATCACGTGATTGAAATCGTCCGGCAGATATGGTGTCTATTTATGGGAGAGGTTATTTCCATGCAAAAGCAGAATGGCCGAGCCGTTGAGATTGTATTCATATATCTAAAAATAATAAAAGGTCGCTGACCAAAATGTCCCCCGACGTGGGTCACTAAATATGTTGCACATCTTCAATGTGTCAAGGAAGGGTCAATAACTCTAAAATAAAAAACATAAAACATATCTATATCGAAAAATAGCAATAATTCCGCAGGTGCGGAAGATACCATGCTGGTTGACATCTGTGCCAAGTTAAAAATAATGGACTGGAAAATGATGGAATACAGGCTCGTACAAAAGATGTGACCCAGGATGTACATTTCTATGTCGAAAAAGGGCAATAACTCCATAAAAATGAGTCTGACCGAACACATAATTGCAGGTGCGCAGGTTCCCATGATGGTTGATATAAGTGCTAAGTTTTAAAACAAAATTGACCAGAAAATGACAGAATACAGGCTCGGACAAAGTTCCAGATGGACGGACACACAGACGGACTATAATCCTCTAACGGAATGTCGGGGACAAATAAGTAAGCTTCTCTGAACACTGGTTTTAAGATACCACTAAAAATTTAAAAAAAACTTCGGTAGGACATATGTTCAGATAGTAAGTTCAACAAACAGCCTGTAACCATTTGATGAACTTATCTGAATCTGAACATTTCCAAAGGGAACTATTTGTCAATGATTATTTAGTAAATAAGGGTTTAATTATGATACACACCCGCAGTCCACTCTGTGGATTCATGATAAAGTTCCTCCTGATATCGTCAAACATGATGGTATTTTTTGCAGACCACTGTTCAAATTTACCCCAAATGACACCAAGTGGCTTCACCTGTAAGTATTAAGAAACACAAGTCAAACACATGTCTAGGGCTGCAACGATGTGCAATTTGACGATTCAATGCACTTTGCGATTTTTCTCTTGCGATGCGCATCGTGATCCAAGTCCGATATAATAGCCTATTTCAAACTAACTTTTATTTTAAATTGCTATAAATTCACACCATAAGGAGACTTTTAACCCCTTATCAGCAACATTTTTGGAGATTTTCTTATGCATAAAAATGGAATACAGTTTGACTCTTATGCTTATAAATGATTAGTCTTTTTATGAGAAAATGGTTTGGTGCATGCAAATTTTATGCAAATATCCGAATTATGCATTTAAACAATATGCAATTAACTATAATTTGATTTTCTTGTAGGTGTCTAGTTTTATAGTAAACTGTGCTTTTGCAGAGATGGCATGTTGTCCTCTACATGTCCAGTATTTTATTCTCTATTTTTGAGAATGCGAAGTATTCCCGCATTGTTTATTTATGTCTTGAATTTGGCTGAATTATTTTGTTTTTTAATTCCGTGTCGCAGACCGTATCAGTTGTCATTTTCGGACAACTCACAATTATAAAGCAACTAGGCTTGCCGTGATTTTGGATTTTCAAAATCGATTAATCAGTGGCTATAATCGACTATTAATTGATTTTTCTACCCATGAAATTAAATCTCAAATAGAGATTTAATTTGTAGTAAATAGATGCCAAAAAAGAGACTATTAAGATGTGCGTCTGGTAAGTGTAAGATGGTAAGAATAACTCCCGTTTTACGGGCACCGCACATCGGAAATGAAGGGCATTAGTTCTGAGAATTTGCTCCCATATAAATCAAATGCCTCTATTAAACAATAAAAACAAAATAATTACTCGTAGTTTATGAACTTTATGTAAGCACTAAGCAGATTCAGAAATCATTTTGAATAAACAAATTGAACGAAAAAATCGGAAAAATACTCCAAACTCTCGTCGGGCCACGTGCTTCGTGAGACTGTTCGTGAATTTGGGATCGTGCATTAATTGAATTTGAAGTGCGGGATCGTGCCTTAATTTTCAAAGTCGGGAATCTCTCAATTCATTCGATTGTCAATATTCTTATTCAAGAATACGAGTTTGTCCGCGGAGTATACACATGCGTCGGCACATTAAATGAAAAACCGCCGTGACGTGAAACCAAGACGGAACTAGATTACTCTGTCGGCCCGACCTCAAAAGACGCCGCAACTGAAAGTTACATTGTCACAAATGTTTGCGTGGGTGGGTTTCTGGGTTAGATTAGTGCTGTAAATACGGTGCAAAATATTGCCTCTTAAGTTGAGATAAGTTCTTTGCAAATACGCTGTATGCCAGCGTTCTTGTGTTGTTGTATAATATGCATTGTTATCTGAACTAAAAAACTCGATTCAAAATGAAAATTGATTAATTGGCACCACTGACGATTGTTGGATTATTCCCAAAATCGCGGCAAGCCTAAAAGCAACATGTGGTAACTCGGTTGGTAACTGATAATTTCTTATTAGCCAACCAGATATAAGTTTGTACATGAGTTATGTTTTTACCCGTGTTGCTGACTAGACAATGTTAGTGATTGGCTGAGCTGGTACGAACAGCCAATCAAATAACTCCAAGCATTAGGGCTAGGCTTTCTGCAGCAATGCAGCATTATCATTCCATCATCATTCGGAAAATTATGGAGAATCGGAGATTAACAATACAGCCAGAATCAAAACTAATCAACAAATCAGAGATCAATCGTACTTCATGCATCGAGATTCATCAAAATTCCAATGAATCATTGCAGCCCTACATATCCATCCATAAAACTTCACTTAGAAACACCCACATAATACTCTCCACTGAAACAAGCAATATGATTATATTTTCTGAAATTATCTCTATGGTCTTTAAAAAGTATTTAAATTGTCCTTAAAAGTTTGTTCATGATTAAAATTTGCCAAATCGATCACATGCAGTTTTTGTTTGAATACCAAAATATCTCATGATTGTCTGGAAAGAAATATCAAATTTTCATGAGCGGATGCAAACCGCAAGTGAAAATTTTATATTTCTTTCCAGACACAAATGAGATGTTTCAGGTATTCAAACAAAAAATTGTATCTATTCTTTTTATTATATGTGCCTTAGTAATGCCTAAAGTTGCTAAATTAACTCTTCCTTAACACTTTCAGTGCCAGGGGCCGATCTAATCGGCCCTAATTTACGGTCTGTAAAATCGGCCCTAAAAAAATTAAAACAATTTTTTTTGTTTTTTTAAAATATTTTTTTGGGTTGAATTTTGTTTGGGTATGCTTAAGCATGCTATAGCGAATTTAAAAACAAACTGGATAAAACCTTAGGGGCATGTTTTAACTCAAAACTATCACCAAGTATTCATAGTAATAATTTTGATGCCCATGAAAAACGTAAGATTCCCTGGCACTAAACCAACAAAATAAGTCTGGCACTGAAAGAGTTAATTAAAGAATATAAGAAAAAATTATTAAAATTGTAAAAAATTGTAAAAAATAATAACAAATGATGAAAAATTGTTAGACCAATGCATTCTCTTATATGTGCGAGGCGACCTATGGTCGACTCGCATATATAAGAGAATGCATTGGCACAGGGTATATGGATTGATACAAAAATCGGGCCTGGCACTGAAAGGGTTAATTGATTAATTAATTCTACTTAATTAAAGAGTGCAAATCAGTGTTTACAATCAGGTAGGAGTCCAGTTTGTACTGTGAATATTGATTCGCGCCCGTGTAAACAGCCAGCAAGCTACAGGCGACAAATACGCTTCGGTAATTTACTGCTACTTTATAGGCAGGCATATAAATAAAATACATTTTTCGAATCACAGATTGTTATTTCTTGCTGATATCTCTTTCTTTGATGCCAAACCATGTTGTAAATATGTCTGAGGTACATAGTTCCAAATGAAAATATGATGCCACCCCATATTGAACCAACATCTCCTTGGGACATTCAATATGGAGTCTGTGTCAATCAAAGTGAACATTTATCTCTTCTGTTAACCATTTTTGCAAAAACCCTGTGCCAATGCATTCCCTAAAATATGCGAGTCTCCCATTGGAGCCTTGCATATATAAGAGAATAGGTTGTCCTAACATTTACAGGGTATCCGCGGCTCCTTGAATTCCTTGAAACTCCTTGATTTGGAAAATCAATTTTCCAGGGCCCTTGAATTGAATGCCCACCCCTTGAAAACCCTGGAATTCCGTGTAGCCCTAAAATAATATTTTTTTTACCAAAAATATGTATCTCCTATAATAAATATCTTGGACACTGAAACTAATGGTTATATATTCTTGCCTGCAAGATTCTAGAAGAAGTACGCGCACTTGTCAAATGCCAATTAATGGCGATTATATCTTTGGACCAATCATGCGAGTCCTTTCGCTATAACAGCGATTGAAAGACAAGACCTCATTCATTTTAATTTCTTCCTCCTGTGTGTTTGATGCGTTTGACCGAGTGTGCGGGGCGGGAATGTTGATCCCAACTGGGAGGGCCCTTGCTGTGTTCAGTGTCCAAGATATTTATTATAGGAGATACATATTTTGGGTAAAAAAATATTATATCTCCGTCAAATATATCTTGGACACTGAACCTAATGGTTATAATTAGAATTCTTGAAGAGGAGGAGGCCACGAGGCAAATAATCCGACTATGTCCATGAAACCCACCTGCTGAAGCAGAAAAGACCTGCATCCTGTACCAAAAAGATTTCTTGGTAGACATGTGCCAAAAAATAGATCATTGTGTCCCATATGTAATAGTTCAGATAAACTCAAAAACAACTGAGCCTCCTAAAAGGAAACACCACGTACTTCATGTGCCCTACTAGTAATGATCACAGGGTGAAGGTGTCCAGGATAAACATTGGTCATAGGCAAGGGGGATAACTCATTCATTCATGTACCTAATAGGATAAAGGAACCTACCCCACCCCCGCCTCCTTAGAGGATGAAGCAGCACTAGCACGACATCCAGAGGATGCTGACTGGCCCACAATACATGCAAAAGGGGCACCGAGGGGAAAACACGGTTATGACAGGTCTCAACAACACCTGGAATACCCCGACGGGATAAGAACGGAGGTGAGAATGGAGGTGAAAGAAACTTATTCAGGAGCAGTTCCTGAATGCGGCACATAGCCAGAGCAATGCGATATGGCAGAAAGCAGACTAACCGAGGAAACCTCAATGTACAAAGAACGAAGGTAATATTGTACAAAACACTCAGTTGAATGAATGCCACTTGTCGGCGACTAGGAACAATGAGGTAGCAAAGGCAAGAAAGGGTTCGGAAAAAACGCTATGTGCCGTGACAGCATGAACCTGGATGGACTGAGACAGAACCAGCGGTAGATGCTGCAGAACCTCCATCGCTGCGAAGGTTGTGGGAGCCGCGACTACAAATAGAGGAGGCATGACCACCAACAGATTCCGAGCCTGCAGCGCAGGCTGTACCGAGTGGACAGAGGAAAATTCATTGTTTCCTGTCTCTGCGAAGGTTGTGGAAGCCGTGACTACAAATAGAGGAGGCATGACCACCAACAGACTCCGAGCCTGCAGCACAGGCTGTACCGAGTTGGCAGAGGAAAATCCATTGTTGACCGTCTCTGCGAAGGTTGTGGAAGCCGCGACTACAAATAGAGGAGGCATGACCACGAACAGACCCTGAGCCTGCCGCGCAGGCTGTATTGAGTTGGCAGAGGAAAAATCGTCACACGTTGGTTTTTGTTCTTGATATGTGGGCCCCATCCAGTCCTTCGGTTGTGGAAGACAAGCGTACTTCTCTGCGGATGGCTCAGGAGGCCGCGACCAATAAGGAGGAGGCATGTCCAGCAACCGACTCCAGCGGAGGCTCCATGTGAATGGAGGAAGCAAGAGAATGGCGCTGTTTGTTCTTCCTTTTTCTGTGCTGTTAGTATCGTGCTGGTAATGCATGCAAAATTGTGCGCAATTGTTATCCTAAGACCGAAGGACTGACCCATCCGAAATGACCCTCAGGGAAGGCACTCTCGGATGGGCATGGCAAACTCGGACACGCATCAAACGCTGCCAAATCCATGAGATGTTGCGACAGCACGTCCTCGTCTCTGAACAGCACCGTCCGTCCAGGAGATGGGGGGAAAGGGGCAAGTATCCCGACCAGGTCACCTGGATTGATGAGGCAAAAAATTCCGCAGCCTCGGAAAGGAAACTAAGTCTAAGTTCTGGCCTAGGAGCCCAAAATAGGCCAGAAACTGAACAAAGCAAGGCCACACTGGTGGAGGAAAGAACACAGGTGAATAATAGGGATACATACCAACCCCAAAACCGGGAGGGACGGATGCCGGAAAAGACGTTGACGAATGGAGGACAGGTCAGAACCCGTGCGGTCAAATCCCCTGGAGTGGAAGCAGTGGCAGTTGACACATTGAACTGCGTAGGCAGGCAATGTGCCGAGGGCACCGGGCTTGCGAGCTAAACGGACCACTGATGTGGTAGCTGTAGCAAGTGGCCGGCTGGTGCAGCGATGGTGCGAACCCGGCGGAACCGGAGGCAGGACCAAGGGCAGCTGCACTTGGACCACCATCGCTGCCCTTCTCTGCGGGGGGCTATGGACGCCGCGACCCTGAGGGAGGAGGCATGTCCACCAACCAACTCCAGCGGAGTCTCCAAGTTAATGGAGGATGCAAGAGAAGGTGCCACGTCAGCAGAGGTGCCACGATCATTGAACTTGATAATCGATAGTCAATACTAGATTAGAATCGATGAAGTGTATCTAATAGCAAGGACAGAGGAAGTAGTGCATAATATTCACATGTGCATAAATTTAATCGGAAACAACCGAGACAGTCCTTCCCATGACAAAAATTACAGTTTCATTGATTAGAAGGGTGTAATTGCACCGGTAATATAATTGTAAGTTGGGATTATCTCAAATCAAAGGTCATTGTGTGATATACCCAAGTCCACTGACACTGTCACATGCCCATAAATTAACGGAGATGGGAAATGTGCTAAATATATCTTCACATATTTTAATATTGATTGTGACCAGGTGGACAAGTGCAAATGGTGAACACCCGTGAATAGAAAATTGCAAGTGCATACGGGTGCGAGAGCAATCGTTACTGTCTCGTGGGAAGGAAAGACGGTAATTAGTAATGAGCACAATGCGTTACAAATATCTTTGCACGATCAATGATCGTTAACCTGTCCGATGGATATTAAACTGTAAAACAGGGTATCCAAATATGTCCGGTACTTTTCGACATCCGACATAAAGAACTCAGAGTAATCGCCGCCGAAAGTGGTAATTGAATATCGGCTGTATCAACGTTTCATCGATTATACGATCAATCGTGGCACCCCTACCAGTCGGAGGGAAAAAAACATTACGAAGTTTTCATCGTAAAAGCATTGAGACGTATGTTCAATGTAGAGAGAAGAGGCAAGCCACACTGTGGCTATTTTATCTAGCATCCGTGAGGAAAATTATTGTAAAATATTGTAATGTAAAATATTGTAAATTATTACTGCTAATACATTTGGATAGGATTTTGTTAGGGACCAAACTCCAAACTGGAGCTTAGTGGAGACAACAACACGATATTGCATCCGGTGCAGTGTTAAAAAATCCCGACGAGAACCCGAATGACTCTAAACAGCAGCGGTTTTTTCTATTGAGTATTGTTTTATGCAAACAAAAACGATATTTGTTCGAAGTGATTCTGGTAAATAAAACAAAATTGAAATATTTGTTAATGAAAATATCCACCCACGGACTACTGTCATTAATAAGACAGTATTGTAGAATAAAAGATTGTTGAACAATTGTAAAACTAAATTGCGAAAATTGGAAAACACGTGCGTAGTGCACGAAATTAGGCAACTGCGTGTTGTCGTTCGCACTAGCATAAAGAGAAACGTTCATGAGAAATGAACAGATAAAAAATGCGACTTATCTTGCGTCTAGAAGAATTTAAAATGAATGAGGTCTTGTCTTTCAATCGCTGTTATAGCGAAAGGACTCGCATGATTGGTCCAAAGATATAATCGCCATTAATTGGCATTTGACAAGTGCGCGTACTCGCGGTATGCGTACCGATTTTTAAAACGACTTCTTCTAGAATCTTGCAGGCAAGAATATATAACCATTAGTTTCAGTGTCCAAGATATATTTGATGGAGATACCCAGGTATATCGATTCATCGGGAGTCAATAAATATAGATAGTTTTGTTCCGAACGCGTTGTTGGTGTTGGTATATGGGAAGTAACTCCATTTTGAATTTCCACTGGCGGCAATTCTCTCTCGAGTCAATTGTAATTGTGACCCCCCCCCCCAATGAAGTGTGGTATTGTTGTTGGTATATGGGACGTAACTCCATTTCCCACCAACACCAATTCTCTCGAGTCTATTTCAATTATGTGATCCCCCTATGAAGCATCATAAAATTGAACACGACAAAAAATAGTTCCGAGCTTTTCAAACTCAGGAACCGTAATTAGTGTATTTTTATTGTATCGGAACGAGGTATTTAGTATATTATATAGACATTTGACATTAGAAACCCGTGTTTTACATCAAAACGTACAAATTAACAAAAACGACAAAATCACATCCGCTTCCGATGACCTTCATTTCCTGTTTACGTAAAAAGGCCAAAATGCTAAAATTATGGTGGAAAACGTGGTATCACATGTAATGTTCAACAGTTGGTTCCTGGAAACTCCTTGAAAATTGTCGGGGCAGTTCTTGAAAATCCTTGTATTGACTACTGGAACCTCCTTGAATTCATTCACCAGAAATGGGCAGATGCCCAGATTTACCTTGACCTTGACCTGCACTGGCACAGGATTATTAATGCTCCCTATGGGAGACTTGTAAATATAAAAGAATGCACTAACACAGAATGCTGCATCAGTGTGGCTCCCGTCATGAAAGTGTTAATAGATCTCTAATTCTCATTGCTCAATCTTGTAGGCCGTAATGATAAGTAGACATATGGATGGACACCGTAATCTGGCGATCCCATACAAATCATATTTGAGAGGATATTTACCTCAACAACTCCATACTTAGGGGTATGGACAGATATCATAGCCAGACTGTCAAGATTGAAACACAGCTTATAGTTTGGATTAGACGTCACACCAAGTTCCTTCATTTTTACGTCTATCCACTTCATATTTGTGGCAGCTGTGAATTACAAGAGATGAACCTGAGATAATGTGATCGAGATATGGTGACTAAAGAGAAAAAAGAGAAAATAATTTATCAATATATCGTTGACAGGTTCAAGATGAGATAAAAATTATGATAACAAGAGCTACGCTGAGCATGGCAAAATACGCCCAGTGTGCTTTAATGAACTGTTCACAAACAAACAATGGAAGTGACACTAAATTGTTGTAACCTCAAATGTTGAAAATTCTAATTCGAAAAGAGCCATAAGTCACTAATAAATAGTTGGACCATACCCATAATCGAACTTGACCTGTATTTTGGTCTGGAAAACTCACATACCAAATTTGTTTCCGATAAAATAAACTAAACTAAAGTTATCATCCGGAAACCTCAAATATTGAAAATTCTAAGTCGAAAAGAGCCATATGTCAGGAAAAATATTCGAATCAAACCCATATTCGAACTTGACCTATATTTTGGTCTGGAAAACTAACAAACCAAATTTGGAACCGATAAAATAAACCAAACTAAAGTTATCATCCGGAAACATCAAATATTGAAAATTCTAAATCGAAAAGCGCCAAAAGTGAGTACAAAATAATCGGAACGAACCCAAATTCAAACATGACCTGTAATTTGATCTGGAATAATCACATTCCAAATTTAATTCCGATAAAATAATCCAAACTAATTTATCATCCGGAAACCAAAACTGCTAACGAACCGATGGACAGCCGGACGGACGGACCAATCGCATAATAATGCCATTTTTTAAAACGGGCGTATAAAAAGTAAGAAACAATCATAGTTCCAGCTTGAAAAAACATGCACAAACCAAATGAGGTGAAACTTACATGCAGGTAACATATGGCAAAATCATCCAGACAGTCATCCCATTTGTGAAAGCTCCTTGGTTCAAATGAGGAACATAAGATGTGTGCACTATGTTGCAGTTTCATAAGAAACAAACAGTCTATATTTAAAATGTATTCGTTTTAACACTTTCTACACCTTTCTATACTACATACTCATTGACGAGTAAACCCCTAGAAAATTTTCAGATAATAGATTGTTTGTTGAACTTATTTCCCATCAAAGAATATGAATACTTTGCACTTGTATTATCTTTTTTTCATACTGTCGTCTGGTAATTTTTCATGAACACCCCCTTCAAATGAATAATAGACCATTCCAATATTTACTTTTATAATTAAGTGGGGAAAATCCATTTAGTATAGAAAGAGTTAAAAGGGGGACTGTACACTAAATCCGGAAATTTATGGGACCATCTCCTTTTATAGAATACTAGCAGGTTAGCCCGCCACTGGCGGCATTCGTCCCATGGCTTTGTTTCAGAAACATGACATTTTTGTAATTATTTTGTTTTTATTTATTTTTGTTTTTTATTTTTGAATATGAATTTAATGTTTTTTAAATTTAATATATTTTTTTTCTGAATTGCTTTTTTATTGTTAATTTTTTTTAATTTTAAATTGTTTTAATTAAATTTTAAATTGTTTTAATTAAATTTTTTGTTTCTGACGGAAACATTTACCCGTAGAAATCCCCCCTTCCTAGGAACGACAGACAACGCATTCTTTGTTTCGTGAAATCTCTCTACGATAACATTGCATTGAATTTAAAACAAACGCTTCCCGTCGGGAAATCTGTCTGCATAATATTTTGAGTCTGCCGTACCCGTCGTAATGTCGTGAAATATCTCTGCATAATAGATAACATTGCATTGAATCTGTTGTTGGCATTCAGGGCTTCGGGTCGTTGTTGTTGGCATCACGGCTCCCCGAAAACTCTCACATTGCCGAAAACGTGTATTTAGTAATATCGTTGTTGTTGATATTTACGGCTTGGGGGCTATTTTCTTATTTAGCAAGTTTGAGCTCAATCGGTTCGAGTCTATAAAGGACACACTCATATATATGACACTTCCCGTAGGTAGCAAGTTTGAGCTCAATCGGCATTCCCTGGAATTTCCCGTAGATTGGCAGATTCCAGTAGCTTTATAACGGTATATCTGGGGAGAAATCTGATGCTATATTCGTGATTATCTGGGATGATTTCGGTATATACCAAAGGTATATACTGTAAAAACAAAGCGCACCATCCGGGCTCGCAGGGAATAAATTTCGAGCGATAACGTTTGCGTAAATACGAAATTGTGAGTGTTGGTTTGTAACCGGGATTTCTGAGAAGCATTATGCCTATAACTACCCCCCCCCCTAAGCCCTGACCTAAGTGTCATACATACTATAACAATGATGTTGTAAGAGCTCCAATAAATCTCCCCGCATAGGCAAGCACTCAATGTTCCCGTATAACTCTGCAGATGCCAATAACGTTGAATGGGAAACAGACGCTCTTTATAGAGATGCGTCAAAAACAAACGCTCATTAAATAATCACTTGATTAACCCACGCCGTGCCTTTGCAGTGATTTGAGATTGGAGAACGGGTGCTCTGAGCTTCTCTAAACCGCGACCACGGTCGTGTCGGTGGGATTTGACACTTACATAGGAAGTTTGAGCTCAATCTGTACACGCGTTTTGGATTCTATGAAGTACACACACACGGAAGTCTCAAAATATATAGTATAGATATGCAACAAATGAATGAATTTGAACCATGGATTAGTTGAAAATACACTCATATGCTCTATGAACGACATAGTAATTATAATAAAAATGAATTTATGACTGGATTAATATGGTAGTCTATACTCACACCATATGACGATATCATAGTCCTTGTAAGCAGATTCTAAAAACTCATGTAGGAAGGGCCTCATAAGTTCATTGGCTGTTTCTGCAACAGATCTATGGTCTGAAATTCGAGTTAACAAATGGTATAAATGTTTTTATTTTATGGAGGTTGTTGTTAACCCTTTACCCAACAAACCGGCCAAAACCGGCCAAATAAAGCTTCAACAGCCTAAAATATCTTCGGTCTGTCTCAATAGAACCATACAAATATGGATATCATTGGAACCGGCTCCTTGACCACATTGTGATAGTTACAGTTATGCCCTGTGCCAATGCATTCTCTTATATATGCGAGTCGACCATAGGTCGCCTCGCATATATAAGAGAATGCATTGGCCTAAAAAAAATCTTTTTTTAACACTTTTTACCATTTGTTTGACATTCTTTAACAATTTTATAATTTTTAATGTGTTAAGCCAATGCATTCTCTTATATATGCGAGGCGACCTATGGTCGACTCGCATATATAAGAGAATGCATTGGCACAGGGCCCTTCTGTTGGGTAAAGGGTTAAATAAGGTAATGACCAAAGCTATTGAAGCAATCATAGCTGATGTCCAGCAAGAAATTTAAGAAAGATTTATACATATTGCAACAAGCAACACTATTGTCAATGATGGTTGCCACCAAGCCTGCAAATAGTGTCAGTGAAGGATCCAGGGATATTTTGGGGACACATGTTTTCGGGCAATGATATGCTGAAGGCATGTCCCGAATACCAAAGGCCTGAGTGGGCGAAGGTTCGGGAGGGGGTGGCCCCTCCTGATGGTGGGAGTTCTCTGCTTAGGCCTCATCTTCTGAGAAGTATCTATAGTCTCAAAATAACATTGTTTAGTTCCTTTTCCCCTTCTGTTCAGTTTCTATATCGCCTAATTTGCAGAAGATAAAATGCATAATTGAGGTGACTAATGAGTGAACATCACCAACTTCAACTGGGGAACTTCAATCTGATTCTAGGTCTCCCATTGAGGCCTCAGTAGAATGAGGTTGCCAGAGGGTGAATTTGGTGATGCTAGCCTGCAGTGCGAGATAGCATCACTAAACTCACCCTCTGGGGACCTATTTCTGCAAATAGCAGACAAAACAATATCACGGCTTGTTTGCCACCTTCACCATGTCCACCAGTATCAGCACCAAGGTGCAAAAGGAAAGTGAAAAAGGAAACTTCTACTGGTGTCAATGACTGATATGCATGTATATTCTTCAAATCATTGTTATGAAACATGAACTCCATAAATAGCTAACAGCAGATGACCCTGCTGCCAGTAATGTCGTAAATAATCGACCCCTAAACCACAGCAGAATTATGGTAAATTTTTCAGGATTTAGTTGAAAATCTGACTTGCTGCCATTCATCGGAAAGCTCTCTGTGAGAGCTTTCCAATGAATGGCAACAAGCCATATTTCCGACTAAGAATCCTAAAAAAAATTCCCATAATTCTGATGTGGTTAAAGGGTCATAAACTTCGGGCATTACTGTATAATATTAGATTCTAT
Source organism: Siphonodentalium dalli (assembly GCA_032622095.1). NCBI lineage: Eukaryota > Metazoa > Mollusca > Scaphopoda > Gadilida > Siphonodentaliidae > Siphonodentalium > Siphonodentalium dalli. Next base: position 61,717,632 of record CP136062.1, read on the forward strand.
GTTTTTGGGTTTTTTTAGTGAGATAAAAACGAAGCTCAGTTTACATGGGTCCATGCACAATTTAATGTTTTTGATCGTGGTCAAAATCCCATGACCCCATATTTCCTTGATCATTTTTCAAATTTATTGATTATAATAATGTGATACATTGATAGAAAGAACTCTTTCCATCAATGTATCACATTATTATAATCAATAAATTTGAAAAATGATCAAGGAAATATGGGTTGATACAAAAATCGGACTTGGCACTGAAAGGGTTAATTTCTTATGTACACTCACCAAATAAAGTATAATCAATATCCAACACAAGTAATTTTTTGCCAGGTCTTGGTTCGTTGATGATTTCTACTTTGTAGTCTTTTATGCGTCTTTCTATTTTTGTCAAATATTCCTCTCTGAAAAGTTCAGGCAGTCAAATTGTAGCAATTTTCCAAGTCTTCAAAAATGAATGCATGTATGGCAGTGAATAAGATATTATAAGTTGACTTTAGAAAATACAAGCTGGGAGCAACTGGCAATAACATTTAAATGTTAATTTTGCTTGTGTTGATATATGTCTGGTAAGCTTAGGGCTACTGAAATTAAGATGTGATAATTTAAAGGAATTAAATGAGTATTTTGATTACTAAATACTCATTAACAAGTAGTTCCCTCAGGAGTAAAGTGCAATAAAGCCCATTTGTTAAACTTAATATTTGAACATTTCCTACCAACGAATAGGAATCTTTCTGCTCTTACATGTACCGGTATATTATCTGTTTTCTGTCAACTGCTCAAATATTTCCTGAACATTCCTCCAGATGAATAATAGACCATTCCAATGAATACTTTTATAACCGAATGGGAGAAACCATTTAGTAAAGAAATAGTTAATCAAGAGGATTGTGGGACTGTGAGCTCATCCCCATCTCCCAAATGGCCCAGAACATCAAAAGTTAGAAATTTGTGAGTCAAAACCGCGAAAGTGGGAAACTTCAAGTAAAAAATACTAGAAATTTGTTGGGACAAATGACTGAAATTTAATTATTTCAAGTCAATAATTTAATACTTGAGAGACGAGTTTAACTCTTTCTATACAAAATATTCATTGACAAGCAGTTATCCCTTAAAGACATATTATGGAATTATTCGGGTGCGTGAAATTGATATGTTAGTACCCAAGCTTTATGGCAGCATGGGGAATGTAGCTTTCAACTAACATCGCTGAAAATTTCAAAGAAATCGAAGATACCACTCCCTAGAAAACATCGTCTGAACTATGCTCAATTGTAAATATTTACATCTCAATTCGGGACGCAAATATCAGCGACAAACTAACACAAATGATTGTATTCAATTAATATATAATTATGGCAGTGTGTATTGTCAATTTGGATTAATATTCGTGAAAAATAACTACTTTGGGCAAGATTATTCTCAATTTCTATTTGATCACCCTACTGGAGTGTTTCACATCACTTTAACCACAGCAGAATTATGGGTAACTTTTCAGGATTTAGTCGGAAATATGGCTTGTTGCCGATGAATGGCAACAAGCCATATTTTCAACTAAATGCTGAAAAATTACCCATAATTCTGCTGTGGTTAAGGAGTCAATTATTTCGGGCATTACTGTATATAGAGCAGCACTTGGTGTTGTTATGAGTTTCTCATTATCACATGAAAGTGTTTGGCATAAAGTAACATGATATCCAAAGTAAAAAACTTGTGCCAACTGCTGCATTGTGGTCATCACTTAAAGGTACTCAATCCAATTCGATGGTCCCCATATCATCATATTCCAACAACAACAACAGTTTTTGAAATGCCGCTTCAGTTATCAGAATCGATTAATTGTCCAAAAATAATGCTGCTAACTACCGTCAACTATAGCATAAAATTGCCCAAAACCTGTTATTTATCAACCTTTTGTTCAACGAAACCGGAGTGTTTCACATCACTTTAAAAATATTTTAGATAATAAGTTCAATAATAAGTTGTTTTGTTGAACGTATTATCTAACATTTCCCTCCAATAAATAGGACTCCTTCTGTACTTGTATTATCTTTCGTCTGCTAATTTTCTTGAAAACCCCTCCAGATGAATGATAGACCATTCCAATGTGTACTTTCATAACTGAGTGGGAGAATCCTTTTAGCATAGAAAGGGTTAACGATGGTCTATCTCTTCCCAGAGATCTTTATATAGAGCTCCGTGGTCCAGTGGTTAGTGCGTCAAACTTGCCTTCGCTGTCAACACAGCTAGGCGAGTTTGCACCCAGCCACTGGTCTAATGTGAGTTTCATACAGCAGTGGCTTTGCCGAATTGATCGACGTACAATTGTACGATATTCATATTTCGTGCCAAGTTGAGCAAGGTCGCTCATACTGTGTCTGTTTCGCAAAACCCACGCGTTGAAAAGGGTACATGATTATGAGCAGTGCTCATTCTGTACTTGTATTATTTGCTTATTTTTCCTGAAAACCCCTACACATGAATAGTAGACTATTCGAATGCATACATACATGTACTTTTATAACTGAATGGGAGAATCCATTCAGTATAAATAGGGTTAACCCTTTACCCAACAAAACGCCCAAATAAAGCTTCAACAGCCTAAAATATCTTTGGTCTGTCTCAATAACGCCATACAAATATCATTGGAACCGGTTCATTGACCACATTGTGATGGTTACAGTTATGCCCCGTGCCAATGCATTCTCTTATATATGCGAGTCGACCATAGGTCGCCTCGCATATATAAGAGAATGCATTGGCCTAAAAAAATTCTTTTTTAACACTTTTTACCATTTTTTCTTACATTCTTTAACAATTTTATAATTTTTTCTTACATTTTTTAACAATTTTTATAATATTTTTCTACCTTCTTTGACACTTTTATCATTTTTAATATGTGTTAAGCCAATGCATTCTCTTATATATGCGAGGCGACCTATGGTCGACTCGCATATATAAGAGAATGCATTGGCACAGGGCCGTTCTGTTGGGTAAAGGGTTAATATAGCATGAATTTCTTTCTTTCTTCTAATATAACAGATCACATTTAAAGACATTTTACATACTTGTTTGGGTGCGTGAAACTGAGTTAGTATTCGGGTGCTATGCAACTGGAGAAATATAACATTCTACTAACATTTCCAAAAATATCAAGAAAATTTACCATACCACTCCATAGAAAACATCATCTGAATTACGCTCGATTGTAAATATTTACATCTTGATTCAGGACACAACTATCGTTGATAAACTAACACAAATGATTTTGCCATCGAGAGTCATTGCATGTAATTAATATATAAGAATCATGGTGAGTGTTGTAAATTTGGATTAATATTCATAAAAAGATACTACTTTGAACAAGATTATTCTCAATTTCTATTTGAGCACCCTATCAAGAGTGTTTTACATCACTTTAGTGAGTAGGGAAAAAATTAACTCTCTGCATCACTCACCTATTCTCAACTGCAATTTCCTCCTCTTCTATGTCAAAGTCATTGATAACTTCTGGAATGTCTTCTGGTGGTTCTTGGACTTTGGCCTGATGTCAATAATAAAATAGTTCCTACAGATGTTTCAATATACAAGACTAAGAAAACCTAAACAATGTGATACATGTATATCATTAGACATTAAATAGAGATCGTCTGATAAGGATGCAACATATAACTCTAGAATGATCATTGATTCTCCCTGGAAGCATGAGACATAATTTAAGTTAATTGAGACCGGTCTAAATAGAGGTTTCAAATTGAGAAAAGTGACTTCTCCTGATGTGCATATCACGGAATATCAGAGAGACAGAGTTGTTTTCAGTGAGTAGCCATCAAAGATGAAATTCAGCATACAACTATATCTTCTATGATCCAAATACCTAAAGGAAAACCCAAACCAAATTTCATTGAGATCTGATAACCAATCACTGAGATGCATGTCTCTGTGTGGAGAGGCAAAAAAATTCAACATTTCCTGATAAACAAACAATAACCTTAGAATGGAAATTAGGAAATGCAAAGGACATACAGACGCATTGACAGATAGCGCTAGTCATTTGTAATAAATATATTGTGAATAACTTTGATTTCGTCTGCATCAATTTTCTTGGTTTCCCATAAAAAGACTTTTCGCCGGGGACATGAATTCGTGGATCAGATATCATATTTACCCACATCAACAGGTGGTACAATAGCAGGTTTATGACACCTTTGGGTAGTCATTATTGGGAAACAAGAACCCACCCCCCTCCCCCCGGATATTCCAGAACTGAAAGGGCACCACATAATCAGGTCAATCAGTGCATTAATAGCTACCCGCTTCATTTCACACACTGGTGGGGTAGTTATACATGTACATGTACTTTAGAAGCTCTAGTATATAAATATTGTTTTTGATAATGATTGACATGTTATAATATGACCAAAGGTAAATGTAATACAACCCATGTAGATTACATTTCATCTCATCTTCTGTGTTTTCCTCCACCCATTTAATGACATGCCGAAAACAGACGTAATGACGGATCTTCATTTCCATCTCATATATTTACCTGTATAATTGCTCTACCAACTGAGGGTCAAATATTTCATTAGATATTGATTCCATGGCTGGGCCAAACCACAAAATCAACAAATAGATCCCCATGAATTGAAAGGATTTTACAGTAGATTTAGTAGTATCATGTGAGATGAAGATAACATATCTTCTGTACAAATGCCTGGTTACTACATACCAGTTCCTCTTCTCTGGTTCCCATCATCATGATTTTCATATTTTGTTTGATATTAAGGTCAGCCATGGCAACATTGTCATCTGGTGGCTTACCTGGAAAAACATAGGAATAAAAGTGATATGTTATCCAATATTGATACATTGGTGTTACATGTACCGGTATAACTGTTATTACGAGAATAAAATCATGGACAGGAAGGCAACATCAGTACACATTTAAAGGTACTCAATCCGATCAGACACTCCTAAATTACTATTTCTTTGGCTTTGGGGGTAAAAAATATTTGGTTCGAGTCGAGGAACCCACCCATCAAAGCTCAGAGTGATTAGATATCGATGTTTGAAATTTTGCTGTTTCTATTGTTTGTGGACCAATCTTTTCGAGGACCACGTGCTGAAAACGGACAAATTGCGGTTGTAAGATGGATAACACTAAAATCAAGTGGTTATTATTGTTAATAGTAACTACTTGATTTTAGAGTTATCCATCTTTTTGGAAAAAGAAGGTGAAAGTCATGTCAGGGTAACACATTAGTACATGTATTGCGTGGGGAACATCGCGGTTTGGTCGTGTCTTGTGTCATATTCTTCCTTTCCGGACTTGAAGCAAAAACTCCGTTGCTAGTTCAGTCATGAACGTACCTGTAGTGCGTATCCTTATAACCTTATGTAACCTTATGTTGTTAGTGGACGCTGGCTTCTATAGATGCCACTATATCCACCTCTGATTCTTCATCTTCTATTTCTCCGAACTCTCCTGAGTGTTGGTATATTTAGCTTCTTTAGTCTTTCTTCATATGGTAGTTCTTTTAATTCTGGTATTAGTTTTGTGAATCTTTTTTGGACTTTCTCGAGCATTTCAATGTCTTTCTTTAAATGTGGACTCCAGGCCGGTTGGGCATATTCTAGATGTGGTCTCACCAGACTTTTGTATAGTTTCAGCATTGTTTTGGTGTCCATGTGCGTAAATGCTCTGCGTATAGCTCCAGTGACTGCATTTGCTTTCTGTATTTTCTCATTTATATGTTGGTCAAATTTCAGTTTGTTATCAGTTGTGACTCCTATATCTTTCTCTTCATTTACCTCCTTTAGTTGTACATATGGTCCATCTTTGTTCTTCATGTGATAGATTGGCTCTTCTGTTTTCGTGCCAATGTTCATTGTCACACATTTATCTGGGTGAAATTTCAAAAGCCACTTGTCTGACCATGTCTGGAGTTCATCTAAGTCATTCTGTAATGCATCCACATCTGATATACCCTGTATTTCCCTGTAAATTTTAGTGTCGTCTGCAAACATCATGACATCCGATTTGACGTTGGATGGGAGGTCATTTATATATATGACAAATAATATGGGTCCGAGCACGCTTCCTTGGGGTATTCCACTTATTACTTCTCGTGTTGTTGACGCTTCGCCATTTATCATCACTCTTTGTTGTCTTCCCTGTAAAAAATTCTCTATCCATTCCAATATATTCCCATTTATTCCGTAGCTTCTTGCTTTATGCAGTAGTCTTTGATGTGGAACAGTATCAAATGCTTTCTGGAAGTCCATATAAATTACATGTGTTGCATATCCTTCATTTATGGTCTTGGTCCACTTTTCCAATGAGTGCAGTAGCTGTAATGTTGTAGATCGTCCCTTGATGAACCCAAATTGCTTCTTACTAAATAGTTGGTTATTTCTCATATGGTCCATTATTTTATCCCTTATTCTTGCCTCCAGAGCTTTGCCTACTATACTGGTTAGGCTGACTGGGCGATAGTTGTTTGGTTTAGATTTTTCCCCCTTTTTGTATATACCCTGCTGGACAAAACAAGTGTCCACTTAACTGCGGTGCAGTTAGCGTTGCCACCGCGGCCGAAATGCAACTACACCGCGGCTCCACCGGCTAACTACAGTTGGGCCGCGGTTTACTTGCCATTTGGCATGGTGTAGTTGCTGCGGTGTACTTTCATTAAACTGAAAAAAGATGATACAAACCAGAAATCTTAACCACGGTGTACATGTCATTCGGCCGCGAGGGTAGTTGCCGTTCGACCGCAGTGAACTTGCCGTTCGGCCGCAGTGTACTTGCTGTTCGACCGCGGTGCTCAACTGCAGTTACAAACTCTGACACCGCGGCTGAACGGCAAATACACTGCGGTGCCAATGGACACTTGTTTTGTCCAGCGGGGTAGCAGATATGTTTGCTGTTTTCCATTCATTTGGTAATATTCCTAGTCGTAGGCTGTTATTGAAGATTTGTGATATTGGTATGCTTAGTTCCTTCGCTAGCTTTTTTAGGATTTTAGGGTGTATATTGTCAGGACCCTGGGACTTGCATGGTTTGAGTTTTGATAGCCTAATCTCTACTCCCTCTGCAGTCACTTCAAGGTCTTCCATCTCATGCTTTATTGTCTTCATATCTATATCTGGGATGTTTCATTTAGGTTCCCGTGTGAATACTTCGGAGAAGAAATCTGCTAACACTTCTGCTTTCTCCTTATCGCTTGTTGTTACACTTCCATCTGCTTTCTCTAGGTTTGCTATCCCTGTCTTCGTCTTCATACGTCTCGATACATAGTCCCAGAATTTTTTGGGGTTATCTTTAGCTTGGTCAGCAATATCTCGTTCGTGATTTTTCTGCTTCTTCCTTGTCAAATTTCTCACTTGGTTCCTATATTTTGTATATATGTTATAGTTTTGTTGTGTCCTGTTTTCCATATAGCGAGTCCAAGCTCTATGCTTCTTCCTCACCACCTCTCTTGTTTTTGCATCTAGCGGCATTCTATTTTTTTGGCTGGATGTATTTCTTTCTGGTATGTGTTTGTCTGTAGCTTCTTCGAGTACTAGGCAGAATCTCTTCCACTGGATGTTGATGTCGTTATTACAGTCCTCAAATACTCCTTTCCAATCTATCTTCCCAACTTCTTCCCTCATTTTGTCATAGTTTCCTGCAGCATATTGTTTCTTCTTCATTCCTTGTTTTTTTACGCTATAGCATTTATAGTAGAAACTAATGGAGCAGTGATCACTCTTCCCTAGGGGGTTCCCAATCTCCAGATTTTGAACCATATTTGCTTCGTTGGTTAGGACTAGATCCAGTACATTTGCTTTCTGTCCATGTCTATATCTTGTTGCCTCCTTTACGTGTTGTGTTAGGTAGCATTTGTCAACTGTCTTCAGGAATACTTCTCCTTTCTTGTCTGATGACGTATGTTTTTCCCAGTTGATAGTTGGGTGGTTCAGGTCTCCCATTATCAGTATATGGGTGTTCTTCTTATCATTGCATATCTTCTTCAGCACCCTTTTTAGTATTTTGTCCTCAGTGCTATTATTTGGGCTTATGTATACTGTGCCAATGACAAGTTTGTCTTTATTTTGTAGTGGAACTTCAACCCATACTGTCTCACTGTATTCTTCTATATTTGATAACTCCTCTGCTTTGATTTCTTCTTTTATATATATAATCACTCCTCTCCCTTCCTTTGAAGTAAGATTCATGTGGAACATCTGATAGCCATCTACTGAGTAAAGTGCAACCGGTAAGATCTCTTTGAGATTTTTTGGCTTTGCTTCGGTGATGCTAATTATGTCGTACTTTTCTTCCTCAATTATGTGTCGCAGCTCATTTAGTTTGTTGAGAACACTGTCTGCATTTAAGAGTAAAATCTTCAGTCCCTCCACCTTGTGCATTTTGTGCTTTGCAATAACGTATTTACATTTTGTCTTCTCTGTGGCTTCACTCCGATTCCTTCTTCTTCACTTTTTTCAGTGTCCATGGAGGGCCCCGGACTTGAAAGAACCATTTTGGTGATTCCGATGTTCTTTTCTTGGCCTCCTCGATACACTTTTTCCTTTCTTCTCTATCTGCTTTGCACAGATCATTTGTGAATGTTGCCCTCTCCTTCTTCTCCTTCAACTTTGCTCCAGCTTTCAGTGCTCTATCTTTCACTGTTTGCTCTTTGTATGTCACTCTGAGTGGGCGTGGATTTTCCTTTTCTTGGCTTTTCTTTCCCAGTCGGATAATCTGTTTTATATCATCCACTGTGTGTGCCTCTACTTCTATTCGTTCGCAGAGATCACTGTATTTCACCAAATCCTCCTCTCTTGCTCTTGTACTATCCTCAGCTTCAGATTCTTCAATATTGAAGACGATTATATTCTTCTTCCTCAACTGGTTGTCTGCTTCGAACTTCCTATGTTCTTTAATTGCCTCATTTATTTCCTTCCTTACAGTTTCTGTTGAGGTAGTTTTAGCAGCTTCTGCTCCATCTTGTACTTCTCCAGCTTTTTCTCTGTCATTTTCTTTTTCTTCTATCCTGCTCATTCTTTGCTGTATATCTGACATATCTTCTTCAATAACGTCTTGTCTTTTTTCCATTTTAATCATTCTTCCTAATATCTTCTGTGTTCCTTCGTTACAGCTCTTGCAATACCAATGGATAGTGGAATTTTCTTCTGAGCTTTGGCTTTCTAGGAAAGCCAGCACTTCTTTCGGCACCTGTTGACATTTGGCGTGAAACCACAAGTCACAGATATGGCATCCTAGACCATGATCCTTCACATCTTCAGCAACTGGCTTATTACAGCTTCCGCACTTGGCTAATACTGTACTATTATCCGTATCTTTCTTTCCCCGGACCATTTTCAAATTATGATTTTGTTCAATATCCTTCTGGTGAAAGGGAAACAAGACGATTGGTACCTTGGACGATTGGTACCTGGACGTTTGGTACCCACAGGACGATTGGTACCAGTCTTGTTTGGACGTTTGGTACCAAGTCAGGGAAGACGATTGGTACCAGACAATTTATTTAATGTTTTAAGAATATATACGTATATATTATGGTGTTATATCAGTAGTTTGACTTACTGTAGACAATTGGACCGTATAAGGTATTTTTTGCAGCAGATTTAAGTGACAAAATCTGCGAAAGCGGTCATATTGACCTACTCCGTTGCCAGTGGTGGGGAAAGTTGGACTATACATTTCAATGTATAGTCAACTTTGGACTACGATCATCATCATGACAATAATTGACATGATTCATAATCATATTCATAATTTCATAATCACACAAGCAAAATACCTTTGCATTTAAGCCCAAGTAGTTTTTGTCGCTCTGGGCGAACCTTTGTTGCAATATATATTTCATTTTTGAAATCTGCAACTGTATTAATTCCAGTTAATCCTTTAATTTTGTATTCTTGCCCATTCCATTTAACATTAATAACAACCAACTCTCCTATTTCCGAGGACATTTTCATAAAAAAAACTTATTTGTGGAGAACAATTCGTATTAAACACATTAAACGAATAAAATCAAAAAATATATATTTAGAGTCAGTAGTATCTACATATTGCTAAATTTATTTGTATGCTATTTGTATTGTATAGTTCTATTTTTAATTGTGTTATTGTACTTTTTATTTTTAAAGATTAGCTCTGCATGCCACCATCACGTTACTTCCGGTGTTCTAAAATATAAGTATGGTTGTAAAATAAGTATGGTTTTTGCGTCTGCGCATGTTCACTCCTCCCACAAACCGTAGGTCGCGCCTCGGTGGGAAACAGTGTCACCAAAGAGTGGGTGTTAAGCACCGATCATCAAACAAGTGAAAATATTAATTTCCACAACAAAAATTAATGTGTCAACACAAGAATTTATGGCATTCTTGTCCACAATTATTTTATATTCTACAATAGACTCTCTGCGTCCGCATTGATTTATAAATATATTTATACGGATATATACATACATGTGCGTCTATACTATTGACCCGACAAATTTGTTTAATTTGGCTGTTCGTAAAATACATATTTTTTTTTCTTCTGACAAATAAGTATGGTTTGCATATGTCAAATGTGCGTGAATTAATTGCTGGAGAGAGGTTAGCAGTTTAGTGATTTTTTTTATCAATGGTCGTACAAAAATACCACTAAGGATATACGTTAACAAATAAGTATGGTTGTCAAATGGATATGATTGGAGGGCGGATTAGCAGTGATGCATGATGTTGGTAAAGATAACCATGTAGGCCTATACAACAAAAACATTTGGGAATAAAATTGCTCATTAGTAGCTTACTTTACAATTCTTAAGGCTTGACATAGACCCCGAAGCCACGACAAATAGTTTTCACGGCTGGCTCAACCGAAATTCGTGGCTGGTTAGCTAGCTAAGCCGGCTCAGTCACGACGTTCGTGGCTGACGAAATATGGCGGCTCAGCCGGCTGAGATGTTATCATTCAGCGTATTTTCGCTTCCGAAATGTTCCTAATCCCCGGTTATAGACGCCGTTTTTTTTAGCGTTTGTGGTGAACCCGTAGAATTCCAGACCACACGTAATATTTTGATGTTGGGCTTTTCCATTATGGCGAAAATTCACGAAGGACTGGCATGGATATACTATGTAGTTTCCCATCTAATCGGTATAAGTTATATTGGGACTTCTGTCGACTTCAGACTGCTATCATCACTGCCATCTTGCGATATATGCATGCATCATTGAATGATGCATAAACCCGATAGTAATGATATATAATATTTCCATCTATTTTCTATTCTTGTGTGTATATATTGACAAATGCTAGCGATGTCTGAGACTGGGTGTTGTCGATATAAACAATTTATATTTTAACCCTTTCAATACCGAATGGATGCGCCTATTCAGTTATATGAAAACATGCATTGTGATAGTCTATTCCACATTAAGGGGCCCGGCGTTCGGATAATATAACAACCAGTGTCCATGCGAGTATGCCAATATTAGGCAATGCGGTTTAGTTCTTTGCGATTCACAGTACAGTTGTGCTTGACATATAAGCCCATGTACACGGCTCAGCCATTTTACAATTCAGGCGGCGGAGATATTTAGATGTGGCTGGCGTTAGAGATAATATGGCTGGCGGTGGCTTGTGGCCAATATGGCTGGCGGCGGCGGCGTGCGATGGCGGCTTCGGGCTCTACTTGACATTGACCCGACATATCCTTTTCGTTCGCAAAATAAGTAGTCCTATTGATTGACAAATAAGTATTGGTTGACAAATAAGTATGGTTGTAAAAATAGCTATGTATATATGTGGCTGAAGAGCGAATTAGCAGGGATGATATGTCGGTCGAGAATACCACACAAAAAGAACATTTTGAAATAAAACCGCATACTATTTTACAAATGTCACAAGGCTTGTAACATTGACCCAACATTCTTTCGTTCGCAAAATAAGTATTGATTGACAAATAAGTATGGTTGTCAAATAGCTAGGTACCTTTATATGGATCGAGAGCGGATTAGCAGGGATGATGTTGGTCGAAATTACCACGCAAAAATAATATTTGGGAATAGAAGTGGATACTTATTTCACAAATGTCTTAATGCTTGTAACAATATTTATGGGAAGCCAAAGCGCAAATAAGGACATTAAAATTTTAAAGGTGGATTATCTCTTTGTAAACATGTATTATATAGTTACCGGGGTATAAAATATTTAGATTTGAATCGAAGACTCCTGTCCGGAAATGCTTCTATCGATTAATATTAATTTTATTTCGAATATTTTCTGGTCTAAAAAGGTGTGTTTGTTCAGCTAACGAACAATGGTGGTTACTGTTAACAGAGACCAGAAATTATATTGTGCAATTTTGTCACAAATAGATGTTAATTATACTCGTTATCGCTTATATCGTTGGAACAAAACAATACAAACAACCAATCTGTGACATTTGACATTCGTTGCGCAGCCGTGGGAACAGCCCAGTGCTCTATATCGCAATAAGGTCTCATCCGAATGGTCGGTTCTAAAAATAGTAACATAAATGGGCCCGATTTTATATTCGAAATAAAATCAATATTAATTGATAGAAGCTTTTCCGGACATAGGTCTTCAGTTCATATCTATTATTTTATACCCACGCAACTATTTTAAATTTGTTATTTAAAGAGATAATCCATCTTTAAAAAGCATTACCTGACACACCTGTTGATATTGGCAGAGTCCACCACACAGGGGAAGACTATTTTATTTTTGAGGGAAGATCTATATTGATGGGGCATGAAATATACATGAGTTAAAGCACAAATATTTCAGCTTAATTACAAATATCTGCGCTTAAACACAACTAATTTTGCATATCTCAAATAATTGCGCTTAAGCTAAAATATTGACCCGACATTTGTTTGTATTGATTTTTCTAATAAGTATGGTTGTCAAATGGGTAGACGTACTGGAGAGCGGAATAGCAGATAAGATACTGGTCAAGATTATCACACAAAAATAACATTTGGGAATCTCGCGTTATGTATACTTTTTAGGTTTGGTGTGTATGTATCTATATGTTTAATTATATGTTTCTTCCCTTCCAGACGAAGTTCATACAACGCTGGGGACATCAGATATATACATGTGATCAGAGACGCTAAAACACAAGATCCAACAAATTGAATTATATATGGAAAATGAACAATATTATGCTTCAAATTTCAGGAATGAATTGTGTTTTATTTGTCTTTATTGTGTATTATTCGAAGTTCAAAATAGATCATTCCATACACAAATTGCATCTGATTTCTGTGTTAATCCAATTTAGTTATTAATTAATGCCCCACGAACAACACATGGAACGGCTTACAAATCTGAATGTCGTGACTTTGTCGTTGGTTTGTTTTTTAATTTGTAAGTAAAATAAGTATTGGTTTTTCTGACAATAAGTATGGTTGTCAAATAGCTCCGTATGGTTGGAGAGCGGATTATCGGGGATGATGGGAGTCATCTTTTAAGATTATCATACTAAAAGAAAATGTGCAGCAGAAATGCATACCGATTTTACAATTGTTTTAAGGCTTCTAACATTATAAACATGACATTTTTTCGATTGTAAAATAAGTATTGATTTTTTTTGGACAAATAAGTATGGTTGTCAAATAGCTATATAGGTATGGTTGGAAAGCGGATTAGCAGGGATGATGTTGGCCGAGACTCTTACCCGAAAAGAACATTTAGAAATAGAACTGCATACGTATTTCACAATTGTTTTAAGGCTTCTAACATTGACATGACATTTTTTCGTTTGCAAAATAAGTATCGATTTTGTAACAAATAAGTATGGTTGTCTAATATGTATGTATATATATGTATAACTGGTTGGGCAAGTGTTACATGAATGAATTGATCGATACGAAAATAACATTTGGAAAGATACCATACACAATAAGTCTTGACTTTTTCTGACAAATAAGTATATATGGCTGTGAAATGGATATGACTGCCATGGAGAGCGGTTTGGGATGATGTTGGTCGAGATTATCACACAAAAATAACATTTATGGTGCGTTCACATGTACCTGCAAGAAAATATCTGCAAGAAAATATCAGATACAATTGTACCCTTATATTTTCTTGCTGCAAAGATTAAGCCCGTGAGAACGCGGCGGTTTTGATGGCATTGATTCAGCTCAATCAGAACACTATATTAGTCGTGCTGCATGCATGGTTAAGTGAATTGGGTCTGGTAAACAAGGGTAGGGTTCTCTATTCCGAATGTTCACTAATCCGAAGGTTAACTAATCCGAAGGTTCACTAATCCGAAGGTTCACTATTCCGAAGGTTCGCTATTCCGAAGGTTTTCTATTATGGGAGTTTTTAGCCAGAAATGAATCAAAATTTGCGCCCCCGTACATTTATACACCCCAATCTAATATCTAATTTGTCCCAGATGTCGGTTATTAATAGCAAGAAGACAGTATCAGTTTATCATTTTAATATTATAGAAAGTTGAAAACACAATGACTGAAATAAACTACGAGTTAGAGATGCATTCTACCCGAACTGGCAATCTGTACTTGAAAGAAACATCAACATTAAAATCAAAACAAAGTCAGAATTGCAGTTAGGTCCATTCAGCGGTATTCTGCTATACTACTTAAGTTATAGCGCTCCAGTATTGATTGACCGTAAGAGCCCCACTGTTATAGTCCGCCTTTAGCATTTGGGACATTATATTAATCAAAATAACTCCTATGTAAATCATTTATAAATCAGATGATTTATTGAATTTATGTCTACGTAAAATAACACGTACTTCCTAAAACGACATATATGTCGTTTTAGTCCTCAGCCGATATACGACATATATGTCGTTCTACTCGCCAAAGGGTTAAATCTCAAGGAAACCAACGAAAACAAAAATCACATTAATTTTTTTAATGTTTTAAGTTATTTCCTTCATAAAAAGAGTCTTCGTACTAAAGAACCCTCTCAATACTTTAGAATATAGAATTAACTTTTAAAATAACAAAAACCTTCGGAATAGCGAACCTTCGGAATAGTGAACCTTCGGATTAGTGAACCTTCGGATTAGTGAACCTTCGGAATAGCGAACCTTCGGAATAGAGACATGTTCCCGGTAAACAACCTATAGTCCATATTGGCAATTCATAATATGGCATTTCCAACTGTTGACGTGTATTACCGTAGAGTCGGTGGGATGAGGTACTCACCCACCTGTAGCCACGTTGCTCTCACGCACAAAGACCTTGTATATAATGAGAAAGTGTTCACCATGCAGTTGGAAATTTCATTTCTGACACTATTACACCAACAGTGGGTTGAAATTGTTCTGGTTGCCTGAATTTCCAACCAGTAATGTATGTCGAATTTGTTGTTTAGACCAACATTTGCATCTCGATCGTCCTACTTTTGGTCAAAATATTGGTTTGACGTTTCCTCTATGTCCCTCCCTGAGTCCCTCCCTGGTGTCCAGTCAACATTCAAGTTAAAAAAAACACAAGGCATGTGAGGTAATTCAAAGGAGATGGGGAGGGGTGCAAACGTGGATTGACGGAAACACTCTATAGATATACGCCTCTATATATTCATACAATACTTCAGCGATTCTGTTGACCCATCTAAAATGGAATTACGAGATCAGTTGTTGAAACAGACGATACTATTGGTGGATCATAACTCGAGTGCGTGAACGGTTACAGCGAATGCCTTAGAGATTATTTTACGGATGCCGATGACCACCAATCAAGGTGAACACATATCACACACAGGCGACAACATAACCGTCCACTGCCTCCATCGGATATTTTCGTGTATTACTTTTTTTATTGGTCAAGTAACAGAGTAAGTCACATGGGGCATACCTGATATTTTCTTGCCCGTCATGTGTACGCGCCATTGAATAGATATGCATACTTGTTTCACAATTGTTTAAGGCTTCTAACATAGATATTACATTTTCATTTGCAAAATAAGTATTGATATTTCTGACAAAAATGTATGTTTGGCAATCAATAACATGTGGGCAATAAAACTGCATAGTAAGCTTAATTTACAATTTTTTACAATTGTTTTAAGGCTATTAATATTGACTCGACATCCTTTTGTTCGCAAAATAAGTCCGAAAGGAACATTTGGAAAAAATCATGCATCCTTATTTTCTACCTGGTTTATTAGTCCACGTTCACAAGTCGGGCATAACAAAAGGTGGACTGTCGTCCGGTATATATACCCCCTTGCAATGTGGCATACCACCTAATGTGGGCATACCTATATAACATGCCTAAACAGACATCGGATGGACCAAAAAGCCAACATTTGCATATAAAGAACGGAAACTCGAACAAAACGATTGAATCCTCTATTGAATGTCCCCATAATAGTGAACATCCATACATACTTTCATTGAGATCCGAGGACTACCTGTTCAAGTTATGACCTGAACAGACATTTCCAGATAAACAAATATATGACATATATATGCATAACTCTAGGTTGGAACAGCCGAACAAAACAATGGAACCCTCTATTGATTGTTCTCATAGTAGTTCACATCCATACCAAATTTCATTGTTGCAGTTATGACACGAACAGACATCGGACAGACCAAAAAGGCAACATTTTTAAATAAACAAAGATGAATAACTCTAGAATGGAAATGAACAGCCAGACCGAATTTCATTGATCGATCCCCAGCACTGTTGAAGTTATGACATGAACAGACACCAGACTGACAAAAAAGCCAACATTTCCAGAAAAATGAAGATGAATAACTCTAGAATGGAAAATCCGAACAAAACGATGCAACCCTCTATTTAATGGCACCATACCTAATTTTATAGAGATCAGATCACTACTATTCAAGTTATGACATCAACAGACATCTGACGGACGGACGGAAAGGTGAAAAAACGGTATACCCCCCTTTTTTTCAAAAAGGGGGTATAATCATATCCCCTGCATCATATATCGGTATGATGATATGAATCGTTCTATGTAGTTAATTCCCTGACAGCATTCCGTTTAAAAAATAAGTATTTTTTTTCTTCTGACAAATAAGTATGGTTGTCCCATAGGTATTTTGACATGGCTGGAGAGGGATTAGCAGGAATTATTTTTATCTAGATAATCATACAAAAAGGTCAGATATTGCAATAAAATTCCCAAATTATTTTACTGTTTTTTTTAATTTGTTAGTAAAATAAGTATTGATTTTTCTGACAAATAAGTATGGTTGTCACATATGTATATAGACATGGTTTGAGACTGGAGAAGGGTTAGCAGGAATGATCACGCAAAAAGAAAACTATATGGGAATGAAATTGCATACTTAGTTTACAGATCTTTTTGAGGCTTAACAGCGACCCGATATTTTTTTTAATTTGTAAGTAAAATAAGTATTGATTTTTCTGACAAATAAGTATGGTTGTCAAATAGCTCGGTATGGCTGGAAAGCAGATTATCGGGGATGATGGGAGTCATTTTTTAAGATTATCATACTAAAAGAACATCTGGAAGCAGAAATGCATACCGATTTTACAATTGTTTTAAAGCTTCTGACAGTAACATGACATTTTTTCGATTGCAAAATAAGTATTGATTTTTTGACAAATAAGTATGGTTGTCAAATAGCTTTATAGGTATGGTTGGACAACGGATTAGCAGGGGTGGTATTTGTCGAGATTCTTATACGAAAAGAACATTTAGAAATAGAACTGCATACGTATTTCACAATTGTTTTAAGGCTTCTAACGTTGACATGACATTTTTTTTTCGTTTGCAAAATAAGTATAGATTTTGTAACAAATAAGTATGGTTGTCTAATGGGTATGTACATATGTTAATTGGTTGGACAAGTGTTACATGAATGATTTGATCGATACGAAAGGAACATTTGGCAAGATACCATACATCTTTTGATTTTTTTCTGACAAACAATTATTGCTGTGAAATGGGTATGACTGAAATGAAAGCGGATTAGCAGGGACGATGTTGGTCGAGATTATCACATAAAAAGAACATTTAAACATAGAAATGCATACTTTTTTTTACAATTGTTTGAGATCTTACATTTTCATTAGCAAATAAGTATTGATATTTATGACAAACACATATCGGCTATAAAACTGCATACAAAGCTTAAAGGTGGATTATCTCTTTGTAAACATGTATTATATAGTTACCGGGGTATAAAATATTTAGATTTGAATCGAAGACTCCTGTCCGGAAATGCTTCTATCGATTAATATTAATTTTATTTCGAATATTTTCTGGTCTAAAAAGGTGTGTTTGTTCAGCTAACGAACAATGGTGGTTACTGTTAACAGAGACCAGAAATTATATTGTGCAATTTTGTCACAAATAGATGTTAATTATACTCGTTATCGCTTATATCGTTGGAACAAAACAATACAAACAACCAATCTGTGACATTTGACATTCGTTGCGCAGCCGTGGGAACAGCCCAGTGCTCTATATCGCAATAAGGTCTCATCCGAATGGTTGGTTCTAAAAATAGTAACATAAATGGGCCCGATTTTATATTCGAAATAAAATCAATATTAATTGATAGAAGCTTTTCCGGACATAGGTCTTCAGTTCATATCTATTATTTTATACCCACGCAACTATTTTAAATTTGTTATTTAAAGAGATAATCCATCTTTAATATGCATTTTTTTTTACAATCGTTTAAAGCTATATTCATATTGACTCGACATCCTTTTGTTCGCAAACGAGTCCGAAAGGAACATTTGGAAAGAATCCTGCATCCGGCCTTATTTTCTGCCTGGTTTATTAGGCCACGTTCACAAGTCAGACATAGGCTAATTATATCCCCTACATCATATATCGGTTCTAAGTAGTTAATTGTCTGACATCATTTCGTTTACATAATAAGTATTGATTTTTTTCCTGACAAATATTGATGCACGGTTATCAGATATATGTATATGGTCGGAGAGGCATTATCAGGGATGTTGGTCGAGATTACCTCACCAAAACAAGATTTGGGAATATAATTGCAATCGTTTTAAGAGTAAACAGCAACCCCACATTTTTTAATTTGTGAAATATGTATTTTTTTCCTGACAAATATATATGGTTGTCATATATATAGTTGTCGTTTGTAGCACACAGTTCGAGAAGTCTGATTGTTATTCTCAGTTCAACTCGATAAAAGAGACGAAATGATTGACAGTCGGTCGGTACAGACCTCACAGTGAAGGTCACAGCGCGCGCCTGCGCAATACTCGCGCAATATATATTTTGAGTCCTATGCGCATGTTTAAGCCAAAAACCATACTTATTTTACAACCATACTAATATTTCAGAACACCGGTATTGATCGGAATCGAATGAAAACTGTGAAAATGACCACAAAATATAATTTTTCCAAAGAAAAAGATGAGGATATTTATATGGTATTATAATATTCATTAGCATATGTCGTTGATATCTGGGAACTGAATAAATATCCTCTTTAAAGCAAATGCTGGGGCGTCGGATCCGAGATGCACTGATATCAGATGATTGGGCGCTCCACCTGTCCACTCCGACTCAGAGTCTCGCACCTGTTCAATTTCAAGATTTTAGTGTCGTCTAAATTAATGCCTAAACTAATACTTACTTTACAACATGTTCTTTATGGAATTTGTTCTCCCATCGTGCTTCCTCCACTCCTGAGTGCTTGTCTTTCCATCTCAGTATTCTGACTCAATCACTGAGTCAGGTCGGCACACATGCCATTATTCACTGTATTGCTAGTCGAAAATCTACGGGATAATAAAGTTATCCCGTTGGAATTTCCACCATACCTGTAATGGGGGCTTTTGCTTCAAGTCCGGAAAGGAAGAATATGACATGAGACAAGACCAAACCACGATGTTCCCCGGACAATACATATACAGATGTGTCACCCTGACATACCATTTACCTTTATCAAGCATTTTTGGTGTGCAGTCTGCAGACGAACGATCTGAACAGATTTGGGTGTGTACGATCAGACTTCCGGTAACACTGCCCTCAGTATCGTTTTGCAAATAATTTTTGTCAATGACAATGTAGCGCAAAACTATTTAGATGTCTCATTAAGGTGTAGGTTCAGTTTCTCGACATCAAATAACTGTGCTTACTTATTTTTTCAGGAGCATTCAACGTGCTATGAAAACCACAGTGATCTCTTGGACGTAAAACATACAGGAATAGAACAGAAACATGCCTATATATCCAAATTCAACTAGTAAATAAACATACATGTACATACCTGTTTGCAATCGTCGTACTCCCTCCGATACGCCCTCAAATTTCTCATCTAATAACATTATAAATTCACGGATTTTCCCACCATTTTTAAGGGAATGGGTCCGGGGTCTTCACCATTGGGAAAAAATGCGTCATAGTGGTTTACACATGGTAATGTCTATGATTGATAAGGATTATAGTGTGAAGAGTTGTCAGTGTGAAAATAGTGTAATGAAATAAAAAAAAAAAACATATTTTAAACGCATGGCATGTTCCCTCATTTAATTTCTTTGCAGCCAAACACTTCAATCGATTTAATAATATACAGAAGTTGGCAGAGGAGTGTTTCCGGGAGGGTTTTTTTTTTGTTAACAAGTCGGCGCCACCGCTCAAGTCATCCAAAGTTTATATCGAAATGGCCCATCTTTCTGAGAGGCTCAATGAAAATTTTGCTTTGACACATGTTTTTGTGGGATGCTTGTTTTGATAATTATTTTTTTATTATACGCTCTATGGCTACGCACTTTGTGTTGAACGATTACAGTCCATTGGGGCAAATTGGGAAAGTGTACAATTGTAAGCAAATTGTCGATTCCAAATTCTCAATTCACAGAAAATCTACTGGTTTTCTAAAGAATAAGATAACAATGTCCCTTCATTTTACAAGATTTCTAGTCTTAATACTTAACCCTTTGAGTGCCAGGTCGATTTTTGCATCAACTCATATACCCTGTGCCAATGCATTCTCTTATATATGCGAGTCGACCATAGGTCGCCTCGCATATATAAGAGAATGCATTGGCCTAACAATTTGTTGTTTTTTTTTACAATTTTTTACAATTTTAATAATTTATTCTTATATTCTTTAACAGACTTATTATGTAGGTTTAGGACCGATGAGATCGGCCCCTGGCACTCAAAGGGTTAATGGGGAAGGAAACGCTCAACAAATCAAGCTATTTGTATATTTAGTATATGAACTATGGGTGATAAAACACCTCTCATTTCTTAGTTATGCTCAAATGCAATGATATCACACGCGTAATACAAAACTCCCACTAATTACGGCACATCAATATTTATAAGATCATGACGTCACAGCCTCACTTCACATTACTCTGACATCATTAAAATGTGTATAAAGGCTAACACATTAAATAGTTTTGGTGTGTTTTTTGTTATTCTGCAGAAATCCAAGCAAACACAGCCTATTGAAGACTACATACATGTATCATAAGCCAAAATGATTTACGTTATAAATTTGAACAATTAATTTATGGTCAGTTAATGGTCGCATAACATTTGGATGTGACAATCTCGGCCAAACGCACACGACTTCCACATGTGCAAATGTGGCTACCAAACACTCTTTCTCGAATTAAATTATAATTTATTCACAACAGTTAATCATTTATTGTGCACATCAAACATTCAATCTGCTGTTTTATTTACTTTCACATATAAAAACAGACTATCATATGCAATAGAGTATAGCTTTAAACAGCCAAGTGAGGCCGTGACGTCACAAACTATGAAGGGAGATAATATATCATCCAAAATGGCAGCGTTAAGTTACTGCCGTAATTCCTTGCGCGGGTTAGTTTGAGACGCCATATCTCCGATCTTGTGTGGATATATGCACTGAAATTATACACACGAACAGCGAACAGCTTGCTTAATGCACATGCCTTTTCGTTATGCGATAGATTTCTTCCCCTTTAATTGAAATAATATACATCAAAGTATTTGATTACACTATTTTCACACTGACTATAATCATTATCGGTCATAGACATTACCAAGTGTAAACCTCTGTGACACAATGGTTTCCAAATGGTAAAGACCCAGGACCTGTTCCCAAAAAAAGGTGGAAAATCCCTGAATTTATATTGTTATTAGATGAGAAACTGGAGGGTGCATCTTGAGGGAGTATGACA
Organism: Siphonodentalium dalli; assembly: GCA_032622095.1. Taxonomy (NCBI): domain Eukaryota; kingdom Metazoa; phylum Mollusca; class Scaphopoda; order Gadilida; family Siphonodentaliidae; genus Siphonodentalium; species Siphonodentalium dalli. The sequence goes on from CP136062.1 coordinate 61,739,811, forward strand.
ATTAAAAACAGGTATGTATGTTTATTTAGTTTAATTTGTATATATAGGCATGTTTCTGTTCTATTTCTGTATCTTTTACGTCCAATAGATCACTGTGGTTGTCATAGTACGTTGAATTCCCTTGAAAAAATAAGATAAGCAAAGTTATTAGATGAGAAACTGAACACACGCCTTAATGAGACATCTAAATATTTTCGCGCTACATTGTCATTGACAAAAATTGTTTGCCCCACGATACTGAGCGCGATGTAACCGGAATTCGATCTTTTCCGGATCGAACACACCCGATTCCTTCACTGATCCTTCGTATCGTCACAAAAAATGCTTGTTAAATGTCTCTTTTTATGAAAAGGAAGCCAAATGGTATGCCAGGGTGACGCATTAGTATATGTATTGTCCGGGGAACATCGTGGTTTGGTTGTATCTTGTTTCATATTCTTCCTTTCCGGACTTGAAGCAAAAGCTCCATTGCCAGCGGTGGGGAAAGTTGGACTATAGATTCAATGTATAGTAAATGTTGGACTACTGTATTGCCATTGGATTCTGCAGCGTAATGATGCAGCTACAGGTCCAAAAGTTAATAGTCTATGTAGCTCGTTTTGTCTATCAAAGTATCATACAATTCATAGCACAGTACCACAAATTTTTTTACTTTCATTAGTTGTCTACAACTGTCCCATCTACATAAAAAACCCAATAAACTCAAAGACTCATCACCGCTTTTAAGTTTTATACCTTTTGAGCGATTCAAAATTGATCTGTTTTGGAGAATTTACAATTATAGAAAGGGTAAGAAAGAATCATACAAATCTGTTTATCCGCAATAAAAATCTTCATCCAAACTATCGGTACTATCACAAGATGCGTTGGTAATGTCTAGACAGCACCATTTGTAAGTCTAAATCTGATTGGCTGCATTTATGCCCAGTTTAATGCACCTGTCGGCATGTACAGGAACGCACATTAACCCTTTACCCAACAGAAGGGCCCTGTGCCAATGCATTCTCTTATATATGCGAGTCGACCATAGGTTGCCTCGCATATATAAGAGAATGCATTGGCTTAACACATTAAAAATTATAAAATTGTTAAAGAATGTAAGAAAAAATAGTAAAAAGTGTTAAAAAAAGATTTTTTTTAGGCCAATGCATTCTCTTATATATGCGAGGCGACCTATGGTCGACTCGCATATATAAGAGAATGCATTGGCACAGGGCATAACTGTAACTATCACAATGTGGTCAAGGAGCCGGTTCCAATGATATCCATATTTGTATGGTTCTATTGAGACAGACCGAAGATATTTTAGGCTGTTGAAGCTTTATTTGGCCGGTTTTGGCCGGTTTGTTGGGTAAAGGGTTAACAACCATGACATAAACCACAACTGTTTCAGTGAGGTGCCTCGATTACCAGTTTTGAAACCTGAATTTGTTTTTTATTATGACATTCCAGTATTCATTGATCTATCAGCAGCGCGAAAGTTGCACATAGATTGTATTCATCCAATCCATATCACACGGGATAGTGGTACACAACTAATGAATGTCAATTCTATTTGCGCTATTTGTGATATGCCCAAATTCAATAGAGACTTGTAAATCGCATTAAAACTTTCCACTCTTCTCATAGTGTCAAGTCCAGGATCCGACGATATGGTAGGCTGTCCCATGTGCAACAATGTTTGCACTTTAAAGGAGTCATCTGACTCACAGGACCGCTGGAAATAAGGCATTCATATGAGTATTTCCAGAGTATCCCTGCCTTGGGGACCATATAAGCTCGCTCACTCTATCACCATATCTTATGGTTGGAAACGCCCTAGCAGCAACCTGAATGTACATTTACCAGGGATACCAAAGCATTCTCTATCATATGGTACTAATATCTCTTGACACAGCGAACAGAGTTTTGCAACTCAAAAATATTTATTCCCCAATGGAATAAAAGTTTCAACATTAGTTCAAGCAGTCACGGAGTGGATTATAATTCAACTGGAATTTATCACGGAGATGTTTCCACTTCACTGTATCGCTGTATTATTCATTGTATCATGGAATTGAACTGACTGCTTTTGCAGCTCCCTACTTCATCTTTTAATGTTTTAATGTATGAAATAATTGGTTGAGTGTGTCCTCCATTTCCAGGTTGTGTATAGAGACAAGTACTACTGATAACTATTTTATAGCATTGATATCACCGCATCACTCTAAACCCCCCCCCCCCCCCCCCCCCCTCCATCAAGGCAATTTGGAATGAAACAATTGTGTTGACAGATGACCAGATTCAACATAACCAAAACAGAGATCAATGAGCACACTGCTGACACAAGACTACATTAACTCATTCAGTGCTGGCGACATATATATCGCCTGCATGTCCCCATCCAATTTCCATCGCCCAACGTTGTTTGCCTAACAGCCAATTTTCTAGTGTTCAGTTGATACCGGTACGTTTACTGGTGCACTGATAGTTAGCAAGTGCATAGTTAGCATATCAGAATGTACGGTTATATACCACATGTTTTTCGATCCCAACTTTCATGGCCTGCACTTTATTTTAATTCTTTGGACACATTATTACCTTTGACAAACAAATTACCATACAAAGGCTATATAGTTTTTGCATCTATGAGCATGTTGAAGAGTCAACATCCACTGAATATGCCATGTTTTTGCCTAAATATGTCACATCACCAAACCAGCATTTCCCATATATAGTTCTGTATATAGAAATGAGGACACCCAAGTCACGTGTTTCTCTTCAAGCAATACAAAAATTCTGATGAATCATGATGTTAGATACAGTAATGCCCTAATTAATCGACTCCTTTAACCACAGCAGAATTATGGGTAACTTTTCAGGATTTAGTCGGAAATATGGCTTGTTGCCATTCATCGGAAAGCTCTCCCCGAGAGCTTTCCGATGAATGGCAACAAGCCATATTTCCGACTAAATCCTGAAAAATTACCCATAATTCTGCTGTGGTTAAAGGAGTCGATTAATTATGGCATTACTGTAGCAACAGTGCAGTGTATTTTCACTGAGTACTCTTGTTAGTTAGTCAAATGCGGCTAGTGAAAATCGAGATCCCGATCTAGTACCTGTAATTAGAGCAACCATGTTTGAGATATATAAAAACTTGCCGCCATTTATAGTTAGTAAAACAGTATCATGCATTAGTACTTTGGGTCAAACTATGTGGAACATCATGTGAAACATGTACATGTATCAATAAAACATGAAACTGGCCATGAAACTTGGCACACAGATAGCGGACACCCATGGAAAGTTGGTACTGAATTAGTTAATAATTTTGTTCTCCCTGCCTCTGTTCTATCAAAATTTCTAACCTACATGTATTTTTCTTCTATCTTTACAGATATAGCCCAAAACTGTCAGCAGTTTCTGCAGACTGATCTGCAGTGATGGCGTCTATTGAAAAACTGATCAAGGCGTTTGAGGCATTGAAGGTGTTCCATCCTACTGGAATATTAATGGAGGACATTAGCAAGTAAGAACTATTAAATATGGTGTCAGGGTTGTGTACCATTTGTTGCATCAATATAATGTTTTCGCTCTTTTTATATGGTGTTCTGAGAATTAAATGAGCATAAAATTGCTGGCAATTAAGTTTTCTTTTTAAAGAGTTCCAAGCTTTAAAAAGAAAAAGAAAATAGTATAATAGTCAACCTTTTACCATTGGCCATAGTTTATCTGAAAGACAATTGTTTAAAATATAAATGTACTCCTTATTTTACAAAACAGTCAATTCATTGGAAAATGGAATAGCATTCATGTTGTGTCTTTTGCTTGCTGTTTCCAACTACATTCTCAAAATTCAGCTTGTTTAAAGATACGGGCGGCGTTGGCGGTGGGTATGTTGTTAAAATATTCACCTCCGTCAAAAACTGCCATAAACAGAAAGAATAGTAAAATATAAACAGACTTTGTTCTTATACCAATCAGAAATATGGCATAAACAGTATGTTATTGTCAATTATGTTTCCCTTGTTATGTAAACAAAAGCAAAAAATGTTACGTTACCTGCCTTTAACTGAAGATTGTCTGTTCTCTATAATAATTCTGAAATCTTGTTCTTGACTCCTGGAAGAGACATCTTGGAGATCAATACCTCCAAGTATTTATTTTATTTTAATTACCTGTGAATTTCAGTGGCTCTATAAATCTAAAGAAATTAATTTCTTCCACATTAAATCAGTTAATTGGGTGCTTAATTTTACCGGACACAATGAAGATCAATTTCATGATAAAGATTAATTTCGTGATCTCGTAAGTGGATTTTAATTTATTTTGGTTGTGATAGATAACCCTCTTCTGGGATGAAAATGTGTTGCAAGAAGAGTTCAAATTAATAAATTGACTTGGAACACTTGACATGATATTTAACATTTAAAATATAATATTACCTAAACTTTTATTTTCGAAAAAAAATAAAAAATTCACAAGGTATAACTGATGAATGATCACAGCCATAACTTTGTGAATATTTGACCCTTTTACATTTTAATCCATCTCAGAAAAATAGATACCGTTTTAAATGTTATAAACCCTATTTCAAATAAAGTCATTGTGTTTTCTCGATAGAGAGAGTATCTTCCTGAATAGTATTCCGACTGTTGTTGAAGTTTTCATTGTATTCTCTGGATATATCCCTTAAAACATTTTCTTATCGATGCAGGAAAAAAGATCAGACCATAAGCAAGAAAGACAAGATTACCAACTGTAATCTTATAGCAGACTGCATATGTGCTCAGAACATGAGGTAACTATAATCTATGTATATTCAGTTTTGTATGAACCCGGAATAAATGGTTCGTTCACAAGTTAAGTAAATATAGTAAGTTACATTGACTTTCCTGAAAATTATTTGATATCATTCCCCATTGTGTGACGATAGGCCTACTAACCACAAAGGGGTGCCGTCATCATTTTTGTTCAAGGTTAAACAAAAACTCAACCTACAGTTTGGCAAGTTTGGTTTGTAGGCGAGCCATCTGCATATGCCAGCCCGTAGCCCACCCGAGAACCAACCTTAGCAAACTGCAGGTCGAATCCACATATTTTTGGAAGAGTTATGGTCCTTAATTAGTTAATTTATGTGAATGTCAGACTTCCTCAATAGTGTTGTGTATGATAGCCAGTTAAAATTAATGCATTTTCAATCCACGCCAATGTTTTGCATAGCTACTGCAACTCGACCCCATTTCTCTGATGCGATAACACCATAACGCGATAACATGAACAACATTCAACCAATTCCCAGCCCTCAATGGCTACAGCAATCAGCAATGCTGAAGCCATTTGCTGTAGTGGATTGCCGAAGCCAAACAACCTGAATTAAGTCATTCATATTTGGTTTATGGATCTTTCGAGTTCAAAAACCCTGAGTTATGACCCTATGTTCTGAGTTATGGTTCCTTAACCCTTTGAGTGCCAGGGGCCGATCTCATCGGCCCTAAACCTACAAAATAAGTCTGTTAAAGAATATAAGAATAAATTATTAAAATTGTAAAAAATTGTAAAAAAAAACAAAAAAAATTGTTAGACCAATGCATTCTCTTATATATGCGAGGCGACCTATGGTCGACTCGCATATATAAGAGAATGCATTGATACAAAAATCGACCTGGCACTCAAAGTGTTAATAGCTCATCCATTTTTAGTGATTCTTGGTCAGACAGATTCACTCCTATGGTAAACAAAACTTGACGAGAGCCATCTTTGATGCACAAACCTTGTTTTTACCTGAGTTACAGCCATTAGTTTGTCTATTTTTTGCTCAAATTTACAAAGTAAAGTTTGAGCTATTGCCATGGGTTGGTGTCCGTGCGTGTGCCAACAATTTCTTACGGCATGCCCTGCAGGCCGCATCCCTCATCCAATCTTCACCAAACTTCATATGTAGCTTCAGTGTGACCTATAGATGGGAGCTATCAAATTTTTCTGAATTTTGATGAAAAACATGGCCGTCAGCAGCCATCTTGGATTTTCAAATTTGGATTCATCCGCACACCACACAGCCCGTATTTATTGGAGAATTGATTTGAAAATTTACAGGCATGTTTAGAATCACCTCTAGATGGGAGCTATCAAATTTGAACAATTTTCAATGAAAAACATGGCCACCGGCAGTCATCTTGGATTTTACTCTTTGCATGACTAAATCCTTTGGCACACCCTACAGACCACATCCCTTATCTGCTGATCACCAAACTTCATATGGATCTTTGGGGTGACTTCTAGATGGGAGCCTCATAATACAGGCTTTCCGTCAGGCTTTGGGGAACGGGTCCTGTATCTGCCGAGGGGAAAATGCAGTCAATGTTTTCAATGTCGTGGAAACACTAGTGGACCTACTTTTGTTGTATCGGCCAATAGAAGAATCAAAGAGTAGATTTGCTGATCGTTTTGCATTCATTTTCTACCCAAGTTACTATGCTATCAACCGCAATAACTTTAAAACCTAGAAAATTTATTAGATAAAAATTAATTGCCAGGTTATATAGATCACCAGTGGTGAAGGCCTTTTTCGCAGTATACGGAAACGCGCCCGTTGAAATTAAATGACTCACTATTCAAGACTCGGCAGATAGTTCGGATGCATAACATGCCGGAATATAACACTCAGCAGACAGATGATTAGCAGGTTGGAAGCAATGAAGGAATAGAATAAAGGCGCAATGTTTTAGTTCTAAATATCAAGCTAAATTATAATAAACATAGATAAGATGCTTTGAAAAATATGGATTGATATATATATTTCACAACATGAAGATAGAATCAGTGGGTATGATTAAATTGTCGGCAGTCATTTTTCGTAACCTAACCGCAGCAACGTAACCAGCGGACTCCAAAGCATGTGTTCTGGCGATGTTGGGTTTGATCATTTCCTCAGTTCATCTAACTGTGTCTGCAGGTTGGAGCTAGCGAATCCGGAGCATTTCAGTAAAAACTAAATAAAGTGTACACTATATTCTAAATGGAACACATCGACCCTGCACGTTGAATGTTAGCTCCGGCCTACAGACATACTGACATCCAACTTTTAGTGTTAGATCGGTCCGAGTGTGTATTCTCACTAGAAATCAAATAAAGTTGTCAACTATTTAAATTTCTTAGTACTGTCCCAACAAAATTGAAAAGAAACATCTTTATACCTTTATACATATGGAATATGTCCTGTGGTATGACAGAAGGGGGGAAATTGGCTGGGGGAATGGGACCCTTAAAGGGACCCCCTGCCCTACTAGCGGAAAGCCTGCCTAATATGACAAAAAATCATTGAAAAACGTGGCCTTAGCGGCCATCTTGGTATTTACTCTTTGTATGACTAAATCCTTTGGCGCACCCTACAGACCACATTCTCATCCGATCAGCACCAATCTTCATATGTTTCTTCGGGATGACCTCTAGTTTATTTTCCTTTTTTACCATTCTATTCATTGCTCAGCATAAAAATAACTCCTTTCCAAGTTGAGCTACAGTGTCATTGACACTTTCATTAGCAATGTTATGACCTTTAGCGCAATAACTCAACCAAACTTCAACCGATTCCATTCATATTTGATATATGGACCTTCCACAACCATATCTTGAACGAGTTTGATAACCAGTTTTGTCCGATTCTATTTACCTGAGATATGGCCTTTAGTTTGTCTATTTTTTTTAGCAATTTCATGACTGTTCATGCAATAACTTGAACAAACGTCAACCAATTCCGATTCCGATTTGTCTGATTTTGTTTTTTGTACCTGAGTTATGGTTTCTTAATTTGTCCATTCTTTAATGATTCTCGATCAGACAGATTCACTCTTATGGGCAAAAAACTCGACGAGCGCCATCTTTGATGAGCAACCTTTGTTTGGGATATGTGATAGACCAGTCGTTAATGTGTTGGATCATATGGTTTCAGATCTTATAAGCAACGGCAGTAATTGGCAAATATTTTCACAAGAAAACAATGGTTCATCTTAATCGAGGATTACACTGTACATGTCCATAGAAAAAAATTTCAATGGAAGAGTAAACAAAAAGGATATTTGAGATAGGATCCAAGAGCATGGGGCGGGGGATTTTAACTGTGTGTGTGGCTTTAACCCTTTGAGTGCCAGGTCGATTTTTGTATCAACCCATATACCCTGTGCCAATGCATTCTCTTATATATGCGAGTCGACCATAGGTCGCCTCGCATATATAAGAGAATGCATTGGCCTAACAAATTATTATTATTTTTTTTTTTTTTTTTTTTACAATTTTAATAATTTATTCTTATATTCTTTAACAGACTTATTTTGTAGGTTTAGGGCCGATGAGATCGGCCCCTGGCACTCAAAGTGTTAATAGTACTTTGATTATTTGTCACTTTGCAGGTCAGTTGTGGACTTTCCAAAGTTTTTAGGAATATCTATTGAAGCCTTCTTTACTCACTGTGATGATGAAGATGCTGACATTCGAATGGTCGCAGATGAATGCCTCAACCGCACAATCAAGGTCAGTATATATAGTAGTAGCCTTGAAAATTAATCATTTTATTCAAGATGGAAATGAAAAAATTATGATAGTATCGCTATTGTAATATTTCCCAATTTTATTTCACTACAGCTCACTATGGACAGGTTATAGAAAATCTCCGAATGCCATAGAATTGTAGAAATACTCATGAAGTTCAAGAACTTAAAAACATATACCAGGGAACCATGATTTGTATAATCTATTTAAGTCTGTTAAAGCTATTTAAGGCCACACACAGTTGATTTCTCAGACACTTTTTTTCAAACTGGGCATGCAGGTTTTTATACCCCCCGCAACGAAGTTAGGGGGGGGTATACTGGAGTCAGCTCGTCCGTCCGTTGTCCATCCGTCGTCCGTCCGTCCGTGGACACAAATTTGTCCGGAGTTTTTCTCAGTCGTTTTTTTATCAATTTCCGTGAAACTTGGCACAGACGTTTTTTGGTGGAGTTATCCCCCCTTTTTCGACTTAGAAACTTTTCGCAACATGTATACTTTTGTCCGAGCTTTTATTAGCTCACCTGAGACGAAGTCTCCGGTGGAGCTATAGTCATCACTCCTCGTCCGTCGTCCGTCCGTCCGTCCGTCTGTCCGTATGTCCGTCTGTCCGTCTGTCCGTCTGTCCGTCAACTTTTTTTTTTAAACATCTTCTCCTCTGAAACCATCATACCGAATTGGTTCATATTTGGTGTGGATGTTCCCTAGGTGACTCTCATTCAGATTTGTTCAAATGACGTCACTGGGTCAAATAGTTGTGAAACCAGGGCCATAACTCTATTCCTCCATAGTAATTCTTACAACAACTTCTTGTTCATAACCATTGTGCCGATTTAGCTAATATTTGGTATGGAGGGTCCTTGGGTGACTGGTGTTCAGATTTGTTCAAATGAGGTCACCCGGTCAATTAGTTGAGAAACCAGGGCCATAACTCATAGTAATTCTTACAATGACTTCTTCTAAAAAAATATTTGGCCTATTCAGCTTATATTTGGTACCGAGGGACCTTGGGTGACTGGGAATCAGATTTGTTCAAATTGGGTCACTGGGTCAAATAGGGGCAGAGCCAGGGACATTTCTAAAAACAAAAAATTAAATTTTTGCATTTTGACCTTTAATTTTTGTTTAGGACCCATCACAGTCTCATATTTCTTACCTACATTTTTCTTAGCATGTTCTTCATCTGTATGGATTTTGGTATTGTTTATTTAACCCCTTCCACTCTTGTTTTGATATAGAATTCATCCAAGACAGGATTACTCAAACATTTTTCATCTGATCAACACCAAATTTGGTATATGAATTTTTGACACTTATATACAGATCAAGTTAAAATATGGGTTTGATCCGATATATTTTAACAGAGTTATGGCCCTTTATAATTCACACCCCTTTGCTATGCACTATTAATTTTTAAGAGGACACTCTAGCCTGTATTATTGAAAAAGCCAATTTATCATAGTGTGGTCACCCAATCCTCTTGCTGAATACTGCTTGCTTCAGACCAGTTTATCATCTGTCATTACAAGACATGACATTAGCTAAACAACTACCAGAGTCTACAAGGAATAGTCCATTGTTCATTTCTCCAAGCCTGGACATAGTGTGTCTGACATTTGCAGAATGAAGTCCCCAGATGGTGAATTTAGTGTTGCTACCCCATACAATTTCAAATTTGGTATATGAATTTTTGACACTTATATACAGATCAAGTTAAAATATGGGTTTGATCCGATATATTTTAACAGAGTTATGGCCATAATTCCCCAAAAAATAATAAAATATTCAGGAACTCCTTGATCAATTTATGTAGGCAGAGTCCCCAGGGAGTGTATTCATGTCATTCATAATTTAAATGAGATTAATGGTGTTATCAATGAAGCACCCTTGTTGTTTACATTATCACTCAGTGGTCATTAAAATCAGATTAATTTCATTTTCTCCAAGTGTCTGGCATTGGAGGTATGAGGTTCCCAGAGGGTGAATTCATGTTGTTCCACACAGCAGGCTATGATAACCCAATACACCCTCTGAGAACATTATTCTGCTTAGGCCTCATCTTCTGGGAAGTATCTAGAGTCTCAAGATCTCATTCTGCTTAGGCCTCATCTTCTGGGAAGTATCTATAGTATCAAATTTACATTGTTGTTAGTTAAATTTCCCTTCTAGGAAGTTTCTGTATCCCTTAATTTGCAGAAGATAAAATTCATGATTGAGGTGCCCAATGGGTGAACATCACCAATTTCAACTGGGGAACTTCAATCTTATTCTAGGTCTTCCATAGCAGTTGAGGGCCTTATCAGAATGAGGTCCCCAGAGAGTGAATTTAGTGATACTAGCCCGCTGTGCAGGAAAGCGTCACTAAATTCACCCTCTGGGGACCTCATTCTGCAAATAACAGACAGACTATCTCAAGGCTTGATTGTATAATACAGTGTGTTGCTTGAGGCCAGACATGCACAATGTAGGAACAGACATGCTTGTAGTGAGGCTATCCCACATAGCGGGCTAGCATCACCAAATTCACCATTTGGAGACCTCATTCTGCTTAGGCCTCATCTTCTGGGAAGTATCTATAGTATCAAATTTACATTGTTGTTAGTTAAATTTCCCTTCTAGGAAGTTTCTATATCCCCTAATTTGCAGAAGATAAAATTCATAATTGAGGGGCCCAATGGGTGAACATCACCAAACTTCAACTGGGGAAATTCAATTTTATTCTAGGTCTTCCATAGCAGTTGAGGGCCTTATCAGAATGAGGTCCACAGAGGGTGAATTTAGAGTCACTAAATTCACCCTCTGGGGACCTCATTCTGCAAATGACAGACACACTATCACACTATTTCAAGGCTTGTTGTATAATACATTGTGTTGCTTGAGGCCAGGCATGCACAATGTAGGAACAGACACGCTTTTTGTGATGCTATTCCGCACAGCAGGCTAGCATCACCAAATTCACCCTCTGGCGACCTCATTCTGCTTAGGCCCCATCTTCTGGGAAGTATCTATAGTATCAAATTTACATTGTTGTTAGTTAAATTTCCCTTCTAGGAAGTTTCTATATCCCCTAATTTGCAGAAGATAAAATTCATAAATGAGGTGCCCAATGGGTGAATATCACCAACTTCAACTGGGGAACTTAATTTTTATCCTTATCAGATTTGTGAAAATGGGATCACAAAGTCAAATAAGGGCAGAGCAAGAGACTTAACTATTTCACTACATAGTAATTCTTAAAATATGTTTGCAAGAACTAGTTGGCTTATATAGAATGGAATGTTCTTCCTTGACTGCAATTCAGATTTTTTTAATGGGGTCACCTGGTCAAATAGGGGCCAAGCGAAGGACAGTTTCCCTCTTAATATGCTTCCTTCACAAGGACCATCAGGTCTATTTGACTGATATTTATGATATGTATGAAGGGTTCTTTGGTGTCTGGGATTCAAATTTATTCAGATGGAGTCACCAGGTTAAATAGGGTGGGACCAGGGACATAACTATATGTCTCTATAGTAATTCTTAAAATGTCTTCTCAAGAGAGTTTGGACTATTTAGCTTACATATAGTATGGAGGAATCAATAGGATCCTTTAGTGACTGAGATTCAGATTTGTTAAAATGAGGTCAACCTGTCAAGAAATGGCAGGCTGTGGGGAGTCTAATAAAATCATCGAAATACCAAATTCATTAAAACATCTACCTTGGAACCAATTGACTGATTGGTCGGACATACATGTATTGTGTTTTTGGGTCCATGGATAATTGGGCTTCAAACATGTTTAAATGGTTTTAGAAAAAGGCGCTTGTGAGATTGGAAATTTCCAACAATTGAGAAAGTTTGAGGTGTCGGTTGTGAAATTCCAACCTAAGACTTGGGAGTCTGGATCCCGGTCGGGAGGGGACTTGTTGAGCTGGAGGAGGGGGGTGATCAGTAGTGTACAGTTGGCAATTTCAAGGTGGATTTTTACCAAGCTACATACTTGAAGTCTCTCTGGCCACATATCCTGTATAAATCTACTTCTTTTAAAGTGATTATGAAAAGTGCTGACTGTTTTGGTCTCCAGAGTCCCAGTCTTATCAGTCTTTGCAGTCTGGTGAGCGACCCCACAGTCATTGACTGTCTTGTTCCTACATTTTTTGGTCAATTTTTTTAAAACGTCGCACAGATATTTAGTACCATGGGAACTTGTGCACCTGCAATTATGACGTCTGTACGACATTTTTTGGTGGAGTTATCCCCCTTTTTCAACTTAGAAACTTTTTTTGCAACATGCATAATTTTGTCCGAGCTTTTATTCCTACATTTTTCGGTCAATGTTTTTTAATCTTGGCACTGCTATTTAGTACCATGGGAACCTGTGCACCTGCGATTATGACGTCTGTCCGACATTTTTTGTGTGTAGTTATTCCCCTTTTTCGACTTAGAATTTTTTCGCAACATACATAATTTTGTCCAAGCTTTTATTCCTACATTTTTCGGTCAATAGGTTTAAGATTAGGGTTATGGTTGTACACCTGCAATGGGAACTGTTAATTTATTATTTTAACTAAATGTTTACTGACATGTGAAACATCTTAGTATTTTAAAATCAGGGGGGTATCCGTAGTCCCATTGGGACAGTCACACCTCTAGTGATATTTATTTTTTACCTACAAATTACCCAGCAGGCAGGTTCTTATTTCCACATTTATGACAAAAACTCCCCACCATGCAGATTTTTATGTGTTTACTCTGGTTGACTCACAAATTATCAGAAACATTGTTGGCAAAATTACTTTTAATTGTTAGGTGTTAATACAATTTCAAACAGTCAGTTGAACAACCAATGCAAGTACATACAACTTAAACAAACCAAAAAGAAAACTTCAAAGGCCCAGTTAATTTTCGAACACCCAGATCCCATTATATACAGTATCAGCCATATTATATACCATTTGAAAGAGGAAGCTCCAAAACATTGTATTTTCAACTTATACAGTGGCATAAACTGAATATTTTGTTTTTGTTGAGATACCAACGATCTATTCTGTGCTGAGGTTGCTGCACAAAGTCAATTACTTTCAATGGAAGGGGAATAACTCTATATATTTAGATAGAGTTTTTCCCCTTCCATTGAAAATAAACTATAGGTTGTATTCTGTTGCATTCATGGGAGCCACAAAGTGGGAAATGTTTTTATGTTTCAGCTGTTTTCTCTTACTCTATGAGCATCTTATGAGACACAACCATTCTAAATGGTGATGAATTATAGTATTTTAATCATATTTTATGGCATAGATTGTTACTAAAACTGTATATCAAGGCACTATAAAAAAAAAAATCGGTGACTCAAAAAGTGGGTCTTTAATATTATCAGAATTAGCATAGAAAAATGTAAATACAAGTTGAAATGTATCTTGTTAGATTTATGGCCAGAAATTGACAGAGATTGTATATGTTGCATTGTGAAATGAGCTGCATAATGATTCGTTGCTTTTTATTTTTGGTGGGCCATAAAAAAAGCACCCAGCGGGCCATAATTATATGAGGAGGCAGGTGTCTGAGAATCAGAACATTAATTTGATTTTTTTATTTGAGGCCTTATAAAATCCTGGAAAATTCATGGAATTTTTTCCTGTTGTGGTGAGTGGAAATAAAAACGGTGATGTCATATTAGAAATGAATCCTTGGATTCTTTGTAAAAACTGTCTATTTAATTTCTGTTTGAAATATCTTTTTCCTTTATACAGACATTGCTGGAAACAAATTTGGGGAGACTACAAGTTGAGTTATACAAAGAGATAAAAAAGAATGGAACATCACGGACATTGAGAGCCGCTCTATGGCGCTTTGCTGATATGTGTCATCTTATTAGGCCACAAAAGTGCAGGTAGGATATCCAAATTCCAGAGAGGGACTGTGGCAAAATATATTTTTGTCAGTAGATATCAATTTGGACACTCATTTATTGTAGTAATATTAGCAGGTTTAAAGGGACACTAACAATTATTCGTAAGATAATTATATCTTCCAAAAATGTATTCGGCTAACTCGATGTTGATAGATCAGTAGTTCATAACACATACAAATTCAGCTGTTTGAGTTATTGGCTTCAAGTAACCAAAATTCTTCTCATCCTTGATAATTGCAGAGAGGTTAGTTTTACATGTGGTGTGTCTAGTATTCCTGAAAAATGTAGCGGAATAACTGAGACATTTCGGTGTTAAATTCTGTTTCTAGTGTATAAAAATGGGGTTGTTGTGACGTCATCCTTCTGGTTAGAGCCCTGAAAACCTCAACAGATCTAGTCAATTTAACTGAAATCCCTGAGATGAGAATAGTCAAAGACTATATACTACACACCATGTGAACTGGTATAATAAATGCTACAGTAATGCCCTAAATAATCGACTCCTTGACCACAGCAGAATTATGGGTAACGTTTCAGGATTTAGTCGGAAATATGGCTTGTTACCATTAATCGGAAAGCTCTCAGTGAGAGCTTTCCACTGAATGGCAACAAGCCTTATTTCCGATTATTTAGGGCATTACTGTAGTTGTGATTCTTTGAATTAATCTACTTATATTACTGAATATATTCAGAATTTAGTCTTAAGTTATTGGCTGCTTCACCAATATTTGATATTTGAACTTTGAAGTTGGTTGCATGGACTGGTGATCTTCCCCCAGTGCAACAGAACGATGTCTGTCCATGCCTGAGTCACATCCCTGGCTGCACTATTGTATCAGAAATTATTTCATCATATGATGCATGAAAAACAGCCATGATTTGTTTGTCGGACAGTCATACTTAGCATTCTGACAAGATTATTCGATGCTTGTTCTCAGGAAAACATGCAGTCAAACCAGTGCAGTGATATAAAGTTTATAGTTTGTTTTGGTACGCTGCACAGGTCATGATATACCGTATGAAAACTACATTTAGTGACGAGCCGTTGACAACCTGGCCAATAACATCGTCACATAATTTTGGAAAGTAGGTCACCATTTTGCAATATAAGTAATGAGCATTTTTTCTCATCGTCTAAGGTCTAAAATGATTCCGCTCTTTTGATAACTAACTGCTCCCAAAGAAAGAATACCTGAGAAGCCAGCACTGGCTATATAGTAGTGCCCAGCGAAGCTATGTACAAGTAAAGAAATCAACAGATGTATGATTCCATGAGATGTCATGACCAAACAAAAAAGTTCACAACATAAAGTCTGGAGACCTTTCTTCTTCTGCCACACCCAGCCAGGCCTGAGAATATGATGCTGGACATGCAGAATGAGGTCCCCAGAGGGTGAGATGCTAGCTTCACCAAATTCATCCTCTCGGGACCTCATTTTGCATGGCCTCATCTGCTATGGGAGACCTAGACTCAAGTTCCCAGTTGGTGAAGATTGTGATGTGCACCCATTGAGCACCTCAATTATACAATGTGTCATCTGCCAATTTGGGGATATAGAGAAACTAAACTAAAAAAGAAAAAGAATATTTCTGAAAAAACTAAAAAACTTGTTAATTTGATAATAAAAATACTTTACAGAGAAGATGAGGCCCAAGCAGAATGAGGTCCCCAGAGGGTAAGATTTAGGCCTCAATTGCTACGGGAGACCTGGGATCAGATTGAAGTTCCCCAGTTGAAGTTGTTCACCAATTAGTCACTTTGATTATGCATTTTATCTTCTGCAAATTAGGGGATATAGAAACTTGCCATAAGTCACTAAATGCTATATTAATTTGAGACTATAGCCACTTCCCAGAAGATCAGGCACATAAAGCAGAATGAGGTACTCAGAGGGTGAATTTGGTGATGTAGCCCTCTGTGCGGGATAGCATAACAAAACTCACCCTCTGGGCACCTCATTCTGCAAATGGCAGGCACCTTATTCTCAGGCCTGGTGCCATTTCATCACACATCTGAAATGTTTGCTTTATTTTACAGGCCATACATAGTAAATCTCACACCATGTGTAACACGAATCAGCCAGAGAGAAGAGGAGGCTATACAAGAAACACTGTCAACCTCAATGAATAAAATCTGTCCCGCATTAATGTCTTTTGCCACTGACAAAGAAATCAAGGTGAGTTTATTCATTTTCATGTGCAGAGAATTTTATTGGCTTATTTGTAATTACTCGATATCCAGTGTTAAACTGAAGCTAAAACATTTTTGCCTAATTATTTTATTATCATTTCAAATGAGGCTAAATTAGTACATCTGTTAATATAGTTTGTTGTTTCATTTTTAGTTTGTACTAGTAAATATAGATGGGTAATTTTCTATGATAATTCTCTATTTGTTTAAATCTATTGCTAAAATATTTTTTTTTATATTTCTCAATGGTATTTTTATGATATGTCAAGTGATGGATTTAACAGTCTTATGTCATAATTAGCATCATAATAAAAATCACAATATTATCAATGAAACAGAATACAGCTTAAATTAGTTTGTGGTAAGCAACAATTAATCTCGAAATTTCCTAGAATAGCATTAGATATTTTTGTCTTGCTCTTGGGAACCCAGATCAAAGTTAAATTAAACTCTGCAGAAAAATAAAATTTCTCTGTGCTAAAAATACTCGTTAATTTATTGACCTTTTTTTTCAGATCTTGTTGAAGGCATTCATTCCAAACCTCCTGTCGAGTTCAGCAACATGTCGGCGGACCGCTGCTAATTCTTTGACCTTAATATGCCAGCATTCTCGCAGCCCTGTCACATTCTTCAGATATCTCCTCGGAACGCTTTTACGTGAGATTTATCGTACCAAACTAATATAATCTCATGACTGCTGTGGGCAGTATATTGAGAGTTCACGCAGCTGATATTTTAAATTATGGTATTTTATGTGAATGATAGAAATGATTTGTTTGGAACTTATCTTGCAATCAGGGTTCACGTTGCCACTTGCCAAATTTGCCAATGGCAAAAATTATTTTCTTTTGGCAAATTGATTTTCAATTATGTAATGTGAACTATTTACCCATAAAACATAATCAAATGTGGATTTTCCGTTACGTGTGTTGACTTACAGACAATACAAAGGGAATCCTGGTGAACAAACCTATCAAAAGCAATGTTCTGAAAAGTTTTCATTGACGTTGGTATAAGTAATTTGTATTATGCTCTCCATGTAAAGAATGTCACTTTGCACAAAACAGCAAAAGTTAATTATAAAATTGTTTTTACATTTAATCCCTTTTGTTTGGGTCCTGGACGCATTTGTTGTAACAATGCATATTACCGGTGACATTGTATACCATGCATGATGTCTATTTTATAACCAGCGAGTATAAGACAAAAGGTTAATTAGCCGAATGTGAATGGTGAGATTAATTTGTGGCTTGGCTTTGTTGCCAACAAGGATACACGACGAATTAATTATGCTTAAATGATAGATACTTATAGTTTGATGACTATCTGGCGATATTAAATGTAATATCTGGGTGTCGCTTTGATAGTTATTGCTACTTATAGCATATATATATTAATAATATTAGCTTGCTGTACTAGCTCATCTGTGTCTGTTTGGTTTTTACATTATATAACAAAGATAAAAAAATAAATTATTTTCTTCAATTTCCCCAAATTATACTCAATTAAATTTTGCAAATCATTTTGAAATTTGGCAAATATTTTGGCAAGAGAACATTTTGGTCCAGCACCAACCCTTCTTGCAATATCAAGCTTGTCTTTAGTGGTTCATTCAGACTCAATTATAATGGAATACCTTGATAGCACGACTCAAGTGTGTGAACTGGTGAACATTATTACACAAGTTTGTTGTGAAACAATGGTAAAACGAGAACCACAGGTTCGAGTTTTACCTCACAGCATGAAAAACTCTGAAGATATAATTTGTAGTATACTGAAATTTATGTCGATATTGCTTTATTTAATTCAGCAAACTTGTGATTTATGTGGACTATACCTCATAAGTTATTGAAGACATTTTCTGTTACAGTTGACAGTGTCAACGATGTTGTCAACGTAATCTGTTTGTATTATCCATGGGCAAAACAATTTTTTTTATTGACCCTTTTGAAATCTTCAGTATTTTGCTCAATTTTGCAAAAATAAACAAATTGGAGTTCAATAACATGCAGTTACTCCTCAGGCATGAGTAGTCGAACTACGTTAATGCTCTAAATAATCGACTCCTTAACCACAGCAGAATTATGGGTAATTTTTCAGGATTTAGTCGGAAATATGGCTTGTTGCCATTCATCTGAAAGCTCTCAGTGAGAGCTTTCCGATTTCCGATGAATGGCAACAAGCCATATTTCCGACTAAATCCTGAAAAATTACCCATATTTCTGCTGTGGTTAAGAAGTCGATTATTTAGGGCATTACTGTAAATGTTCCTTCACAATGTGAATACCAATTTATTTAACCCTTTCATGATGGGAGCTGTGCTAGTTGTAGCATTGAGGATGCTGTGTCAGTGCATTCTTTTATATATGCAAGTCTCGCATTTATAAGAGAATGCACTGGCTTACAAGGTCAAGGTAAATTTTGTTAGGCCAATGTATTCTCTTATATATGCGAGGCTACCTATGTGAGACTCGCATATATAAGAGAATGCATTGGTATAGGGTTTTTGCTAAATTTCAGGAAGCTCCACTGATGGAAGGGTTAACTTTGCCAAAAAGGTTTTTTTGTTATACTTTCTTAAAAATTTTATGATATAATGAAAATTAATTTTTATAAATTTCATATATAGGTCCTCGACTCAGACTTATTTTGAATCTGTATTGCCTTGATATTATGCTGTAACACTGATGACTTCCCGAATTAATCCAAGGCATTACTATTTTAAACTTCAGAAATGGTTGTTCCAGTTGACATTGTGCATGATGTACACACACTTCTTGGTGTTATATTGTGTTTACGGCACATGATTCCTCACATTACGAATCCAGACATCAAAGACGAAGGAATGAAAGGAAGCTTCGGTCTCAGTCAGAAGGATTTAACAAAGAACGTTGCTACAGAGCAGCTGCTACAAGTCTATCAAATGTTGTTGCATTACACGGGTCATCAGGATCATAACGTAATAACATCGTCGTTAGAAGCATTGCAACAACTGTTGAAATCTCCGCCTCTATGTCTGTTGCATTACCTATCTCAACCTGACGCAATAGTGAAATCTCTCATCATGCAGGCTGATCTGTCTGAGGCATTCCGATCTCGAAACTCAAGTGAGTATAATAGGATATATTTATGATGAAGGCCAGTCCTGAGAATAAGGTGCCTGTCATTTGCAGAATGAGATCCCCAGAGTGTGAATTTAGTGACACTATCCCACATAGTGGGCTAGCATCACCAAATTCATCCTCTGGGGATCTCATTCTGCTTAAGCCTCATCTTCTCTGGAAAGTTTCTTTATTATCAAACTTCTTCACATAGATTCTACTTCTTTTTAGCTCACCTGAGACGAAGTCTCCGGTGGAGCTATAGTCATCACTCCTCATCCGTCGTCCGTCCGTCCATCCTTCAACAATTCTTTAAACTTCTTCTTCTTCTGAACCATAAGACCGAATGGGTTCATATTTGGTGTGGATGTTCCCTAGGTGGCTACAATTCAGATTTGTTCAAATGAGGTCAATGGGTCAAATAGTTGCGAAAGCAGGGCCATAACTCTATTCGTCCATAGTAATTCTTAGAATGACTTCTTCTCAAGAACCATTGGGCCGATTTAGCTTATATTTGGTATGGCAGGTCCTTGGGTGACTGGGGTTCAGATTTGTTCAATTGGGGTCAGTGGGTCAAATAGGGGCAGAGCCAGGGACACAACTCTTCTTCTTTTCTTTTTTTTCAATAATTTTTTTTTATTTTAATTGAGATTAATTTCCTGCCCAATTTAAAAAAATAAATAACACCATTATAACATCCACGAGGGTGACTCAACCAAATTTGGTTTAAATCAGTCTAAAATCAAGAACATGCAAACAGCTAGCAGATGCTCAGATCTCTATTAGATATGAGGAAGGTGTCTGCAATCACAGAATGTTACTTAACACCATATAGAAGTCACATTGATTATAAAGTAATAAATGAAATGGCAGTGTTAACAAAATCTGATTGGAATGACAGCTCCTTTGATTAATAGCCTAAAATTTTCTGCCTTTTAAAGAGTTGTTATATAAATGACCCACAGCTTATGATAACAAACTCCCAAGGACAAGTGTGAATGATGAATCTGACAGTTAGGCCAGTAAAACTACCTGTGTTCTCATGCAAATACATATGGCCTAAACAAATAATACCTTTGTTTCCGCTAACGAGCTAACAAAAATTAGGGTAGGTAGGTAGGCTTAACTTTTTTTTTTTGTTAACTTTTTTTTCTTTCAGTATCTTTAAAAATAACTGTATAATACTTCTTAGCCCCAATCAGGTTAACCCATATGACAGAGGAACTAGAAACTCCAATTCAATCTTACATATGCTTTAATATTTACATATATACTAGTCTATATACTAAGATAGTCTTTGATAATCCTAATATTTCCTATATGGTCTGGCGACAACTGGAGTCAGTCCAGCACCACTGCACTGTTCACATATTGGAGTGACCGTCTTGAACCGATCTCTTAAGGATGGCTTCACAACACCACCTTCTCCGCATTCAGTGAAGGATCTAGGTATTTTTTGGGGACACCTGTTTTTGGGCAATGATATGCCGAAGGCATAACCTGAAGGCCTGATCGGAGGAATGTTTGGGAAGGGTGACCCCCTGATGATGGTGGGGGTTCTTCCCCTGGAAATTTTTTGAAAATCCATTGCATTTAGATCTAATCTAAGGCTCTTTGAGTCAGTATTTTGAATTTTACAGAGAGGTCAATTTTATCAAGTTTCTCAAGCATAACTTTGGAACTTTTTATATATGTATGGATTGGAAATGCTTATAAGTTATTGTCAGATATCTTTTGGTTCTATGGATTATGCTTATCGGAAGCCTTATCCTGCTTGAAATTAGACTTGCCATCATCACTCTAATTCATAAATAGGCTATTTTATAAAATTCAAGTGAGACACATACCGTACATAATATACTACATGTACATGTAATACAGAAATCCTACATGTAGTACAGAAACAATGTACATGTATTAAGATAGTAATGACTATATATGGTACTAATCTCTATGTTAATTTTTCATTTGGTATTATGAGATCCCACTTGATAACCAGGTTGATTTGATCAAATTTTTAATGTTCCTGTGCTGTAATTGATTGAAATACTGAAGTCTGAACGCTGAATGATAACATACCGTACCTGAACTCAAATTATTTGAAGTTTTCACAGATGAAAGCTAGATAAAGCCAAACATACTTTACAGTATGATTCCAACTGTTAAACTTAAATCTTTTTGTAAACTTAAATTTCTTATGTCAATATATATAAATATATAAATGTTTTGCATCTTGTTATGATATGAATTGGGACCTAAATTTAAAAAAATAAAATATTTAAATAAAAAATTTATTTTTATTTATTAATTTTTTTTGGTCCAATGTTTTTTTTTTTTGCAATGGCAATAAAAAGTTTAGGGTCGGCGGTTTAAAATAGGGTCGGTCGGGTTAGCGGAAACAAACGTATTTTTTGTTTAGGCCTATGGGAAACTGGATGAGAAAGAAGGAGGCATTTTTCTTAGCTTACCTGAAATGAAGAATTGAGACATATTTTGTGTGAATGGTCCCTAGGTGGCTGGGATTCAGTTCTGTTCAAATGGGGGTCACATGGTCAAAAAAGTGGCATAGTTAGGGACCTAACTCTTTCCATCCATAGTTATTCTTAAAATATCTTCTCATGAATCATCTGGGCTATTTAGCTTATAATTGGTATGGAAGGTCCTTGGGTGACAGGGATACAGATGTGTTAAAATGAGGTCACCCGGGCAAATAAGGGCGTAATTCTTAAAATGTCTTCCTATCAAGAACCATCAGGCCTATTCAGCTTATATTTGGAATGGGTGACAACGATTCAGATTTGATTAAGAATTGGATCACTGGGTCAAATAGGGTCAGAGCCACAGGCATAATTCTTTCCCTCATTAGTTATTTTTAAAACATCTTCTCAAGAACCGTTTGGCATATTTAGCATACATTTTGGTATAGAGAGTCCTTGGGTGACTGGGATTCAGACCTGTTGAAATGGGTTCACCAGGTCAAATAGGGGTGCGACCAGGGACATAACTCTTCCCCCATAGTAATTTAAAAATGGCTCCTCCTCAAGAGCCATCAGTCCTATTTTCTTATATGTAGTAACTAGTATGGAGGGGACTGGGTTACACGATTTGTTAAAATGGGTTCGACCAATCGAGAAATGGCATTTTGTGTATATTAAAATTTGTTTGTATGGGGTCCACCATTAAAAAATGGGGGCATGTCAGGTTGTAACTTTGCCACAGTTAGGAAAGCTTGAGGTATCAGTGGTAAAATTCCAACATGTGCAAAGGAATTTTACGAACTTGGGAGTGTGCTTGCTTCAGTTGGGAGGGAGCAGACTATGGACTATGTGGGGTGGGGGGATCTGGACCATATTTCAAGGTGGACACCCCACTGCTCAACAGAGACCCTCTAGGCTACGTCCCTCATTAGGACTACTTGTTTTTAAGTGAATTTGACAAGTACTAACTCTTATGGTCTTACGAGTCCCAGTCTTCTCAGTCTTTACAGTCTGGTGGGTGTCGCCACAGTCATTGACTGTCTTGTTTAGTTAAGTTTCTCTATATCCCCAAATTGGCAGACGTTACATTGAATAATTGATGTTCCCAATGGGTGTACATCACAATATTCAGCCATTGGTTACTTCAATCTGAGTCTATGTCTCCCATAGCAGATGAGGTCATACAGATTAAGGTCCCCAGAGGGTGAAATTGATAGCATCGTTAAATTCTCCCTCTGGGGACCTCATTCTGCTAATGACAAGCACTTTATTCTCTAGCCTGATCAGGGCTGAATACATTTAGATCAAGAAATTTAGTGGGAATGATAAGACATTTTTAGTTACAATATCTGAGGCATTCACATTTCTAAATTCCAGTGAGTAGGGTTGGTCATCTTAATTTACAACATACATACAAATATTACAAATAATGAGTATTCTGTTGGTATGAAATTTCCCGGTATTTCTGTGCTCTTCTGCAAAGACTATATTCATTTTGTTGCATATGTGTTTTGAAGCTCGATGTATCCCCAATGACATATATATAGTATGCTTGTTATTCTACATAGTACAATAAACCCCCACAATTTTATCGCTTTCAAAATTCAACTATATTTGTATAAACAGTCACAAATATATATTTCCGCTAAAGGAAGCCTTTCACACTGTCCTGCGTTTGTAAACTATAGTAGAAAGGGGTTAACTTTTTGGTCGCCTACCATTGGCTTGCTCGGAATCAGTCACGCATGCGCAGTCCCAATATGACTCACTTTGCCTGCCACTCCTCCGTGAAGGGATCGGAGAAAAATGACCTCTCCCCACCCTCAGCATGCGATGGTGGGGGCTCCCTCTGATCCGATGGCTTGACTCGCTTATAGTTGTCTAACCCATTTGGACTAATGGGCTCTCCATTTGATCCCTGTGCCACAGATTGGGCATCAGGTTATCTGCCATTTGCATTGGCGAACAGCAGTTAGTTAACTCTTAATGTGGGTTGTCTTGCCATCTTCGGAGTGGGCCTCCTCCAGTGCAGGTCGTTATGTCGCTAAGGCGGAGAGGGAGTTAGTCTCCTCGCATCTCAAATCGGACTCTTAGAACTGACGGATGAAGAAAAGAGAATTGCTCGGTTCGCTCGCAATTCTGAATTGAATGGCACCACCTGGGATGTTGCTTCCAAAAACAAGGGGGGGAGGTACATGTTTGAGCAATATAGCACTCTAATTATATGAGTTATTTCACGTAACTAATCATAACAGATTCATTAAAGAGTTCATATTTAGGTACAATCTGTTTTAGAAGAGTGCATTCCCTCAAAAAATTTGGCTATTAACTTTATTGCCTGTGCCTCCTCCTGGGCTTGCATTCTAATCCATATAGTTCAGTGTGAAAGGCTTCCTTTAGCGGAAATATGATATTTTAATAAATATAATATATATTTCCTTAAAGAAAGCCTGAACACTGAACTATCATAGGGCCCTCCCATGGCGGTGCCATCCCCAACCCCGCAACTCGCCAATCTTCTGATTGAGTTGAAAATAAACTGACGAATTCAATCTGTAAAGTGAGTTATATTGGGACTGCGCATGCGTGACTGATTCCGAGCAAGCCAATGGTAGGCGACCAAGAAGTTAACCCCTTTCTACTATGGTTTACAAACGCAGGACATATATCCATATAGTTCAGTGTTCAGGCTTTCTTTAAGGAAATATATATTATATTTTTTTAAATATCATTTTTATGATTTGAACCAGTTATATCTACAGCTATTTTTATTTTACAAAACCTGTTAATGTATTGGTGTATTTTTTGTATTTGGATACTCTGTGAACTATATAGAGTTAAACTTCGTTGAACGAATTGGTTGGGACCTACGGATTATTTTGACTTATCCAGTTCTTTTGACTTACCATTTTGCCCCCTCATTACTGCAAGACTTATTTCGATGGTTGAAAGCACACATCTAATTTATAAATCTGTTTTTCAACTTGTTTTAAAGTTACCATTGCTAATCATACTTTCAAATAAACATTTCTTGATACAAATATCTAATGTGTTTAATAAAATACTACATGTATTGAAAATGAAAACACGACAAGGACTTAGTCAGTTTGGCATGAAATCCCGTGCAAAGGAAGTAGACAAATTAAAATGTTGGAATCAGGAATGAAATAATTTAAATGCTTTACTACTGGTACCTACCAAAATATGATTGATGCAGTACTGTTGTCGATTTACCATATAATATACAATTTGAAATGATTGATTCGATGTCTTAGTTGAGCTATATGTGATGATACTAATCTGCATGTATCGTAATTATTCAAATCATAAGATAAGATAATTAATTGATTGGTAATTAATTAATTAACAAGGGGACTGCGTACTTGTGTCGATCTGATTTTTACACCCCATTTGCATTCTCCAGTATTATATGCCTGTCACCTGGCCTGTATGGTTGCTGGCCATATTTTGGCTAATATGGATGGACCAGGTTTTGTTTATCTTAACCGAGAATTTCAACTTATCGTTGTTCGACTTATCTCTGGTAATTTTAATGACTTTATACAGGACCTTAGCTGGGACTGAGGTCCCTCCTTTGACGTAAGCAGGTTTTTCGAGTTACCAACATTCACCTTAATGAAATTTGACTCAAAATTTTATAGAGAGTATTGGATTGCAATGCAAATGTATTACAATGAATCGTTACAGCCATAAATTTTATCATCAACATTCTATTTTGTTCTAAGGCTCGTCAGATGTACCGGCTAATGAGGATCCAAGCTGTGATTTGGAGGACATTTCTGAGGCTCCGAGCATTAGGATGCCGACACATCCAGAGGGCCAATTATCTGACATTCCAAGCATCAGTAAACTCTGTGATAATGTTTCAAATGATGACAAAAATGACGATAGCCAACAAGACACTAGTCCTGACTACTCAGACAATCCGGATATTTGTGTGTTCAGTCCCGACACCAAATACACGAACATGGAAATATGTGACGAAGATAGATCAGAGCAGTCTATGATGTCACATAGTGACAGTGCTGATACTCTCAACAGCATCAAAAGCCTTAGTCCGAAAAAACAGCCATCGCCAAAATTGGCACGACGGACAGGGGAAGATATTAACGGGAATCCAGAGATTGACGAAGTGTTTGGAGTAGAGATTCCTGTAGAATCTGAACTGGAGGCATCGATTGGAACATTCACAGACGGGGAGGTGTCGCTAACATATTGTGTGCGTTTGCTTTGTAAACGATTCTTACTGACGGGTAAATCAGGAGAGGTTATGTCAGATAGAAGTGTTAGGGTCAGCGTGAAGAACCTATCATTAGGCTGTGTAGCTCATTCCATTACCATGTGTCCCGAGATCATCCTACATAAACTGTTCATCGATGATAGGCCAGGTAAGGATTGAAGATGTTAAAAGCTGTTGGATGTGCTTACAATAGGTGACAAGACAACAATATTTGTCAAAACTCAAGTAAGAAAAACTTTTCACAGAAAATTTAGCACCAAACACGTGGAGTAATGTTTAGTACTACATGTAATGCAAAATTGAAAGAAACCATGGGGCGATTTCATTCACTACACTCAGCTACAATGAGTAATGAAATTACAATGGGCAATGAATGGAATGATCGGGCATAAATACTCCGAGTACGCTGGCTACACCTCCGGACGAGGTGGTGTAATTTCAAGCTTATTGTAATGTGACGTCACTTTCCCCGCAAAGATCGGTTGCACATGGAAAATATTTATGTAATGGATTAAATGAATTTAATTTCTAATAATTTATCATAAAGATGCAATATATATAAATTCAGAAATATATAATTCAATTGAATAACATTTAAAATTATTTATCCAAAGTTTTAGATACTTAGTGTCAAGGTTGTTCTAAAATTAGGTATTTTGCTTGTTCGATAAAAGTCAAAATTCTCATTAGTTTCATTGAGAATATAAGATATTTTTGCTCAGTTACTTAAGTCTTTGTATGTTCGACACGCCCATTGTGAGTTTTGTCAAATTTCATGAACCAAAAATTAAGTTTTTTGAATTTGTAACTATGTTATTTTTAGATTACTCCGGTCACTAAAAACATTCCATTCATTTTTGCCCAGGGTAATTTACCCATTGTAGCCCAGCGTAGTGAAAGGAATCATCGCCAGAATATTTTAGGAATATTTCCCAAAAACTATCAACTTTCTGTTTGGAAGCTGACCACATGCTCGTTTTTTGCCAAGATTCACATAGATAAATAATCACAAATGAAAATCATTCATTTAATGTGAAAGCTCCTTCTGGTGTTTCGAACAGTTGTGCAAATGAAACAAAGTTATTAAATTCTTGCTATATCTGGCCGTTGAGAAATTTATTCTTGGCCACTATTTTTACCACATTCAATAGACATTAGTAGTACATTTACATCTGTATTTATAGACTGTTGAAATAAAAACAAATATTCAACAAAATTGGTTATTTCAAAGGGTCTTATGTTTGGTTTATATCCATTGACCAACTTTGATGAATATGAATATATTCTAAAGAAAAACTTGATGTGTATGTTATGTGGAATTGTGGGACAAACCGATAGCAGTCAAAAGACAACATCTCCCAAATGTGATAATTAGTCTAGATTATTGTTTTGATATTATGTCCTTAAAATACAGAGAAAATTTGTTACATGCTGATTATTGTTCAACTTTCCATTTTTGAATGATAACCAGACCATTTGTGACATTCTAATCATGGTTTCATTTTTCGGCATTACGATAACTAGACAATTCGTCCATTCTAATCATGGTTTCGTTTTTTGTCCTTAAGATAGTCAGACAATTTGTGATGTTCTAATCATGGCTTGTTTTTCGTCGTTAAGATAGCCTGACGATTTGTGACATTCTGATTATGATTTTTTTCAGCGTTAAGATAACTAGACAATTTGTGACATGCTAATCATGGTTTTATTTTTTGTTGTTAAGATAGCCAGACAATTTGTGACATTTTAATCGTGGTTTCATTCTCTGTTTTTAAGATAACCAGACGATTTGTGATGTACTGAAGTATGCTGATCACTCAGACCCACAGCTGTTGGGTAACACCGCTCTCATCATCGGAAACCTACTGCATGCTGTCCTTGTTGAAGGCAAGGGAAACTTCAATCTTTGGCTCAAGATATTTGAACCAGATTCCATTCCAGGTAAACTAGTCAGCAAATAGTGTGTCATTTGCAGAATGAGGTCCCCACAGGATGAATTTAGTGATGCTATCCCACACAGCAGGCTAGCATCATCAAATTCAACCTCTGGGAACTTCATTCTGCTTTGGCCTCAACTGCTATGGTAGACCTGGAATCAGATTGAAGTTCCCCAGTTGAAGCTACTAATGTTCACACATTAGTCACCTCGATTATGCATTTTATCTTCTGCAAATTAGTATATAAACATCCCAGAAGGGAAAAAGTAACTAAACACATTGTTAATTTGAGACTATAGAATACTTCTAAGAAGATGAGGCCTAAGTAGAATGAGGTTCCCATATGGTGAATTTGGTGATGCTAGCCCATTGTGTGGGATAGCATCACTAAATTCACCCGATGGGGACGTCATTCTGCAAATGACACACTATTTGCAGGTAAATGGTTCATTGAAGATCCTCTGACTGCTTTGACACCAAATTGGTAAAACATTTCCTAAGCGAATGTTCAGATCACTAGCCATAAAACAAAACATTTCTTCCTTCAGTGTCATGTGTAACAGTCGGGCATAACGAAGACACCAAAGACATATAAAATATCTGTAATCAGAATAAGTGGTAAAGCATATAATTGAGAATGCTCTTTGAGATTGAAGCAATCAATCAGAATAAAAATTAATTCCCCACTAAGAATAAACTAATATTGGCCAATAATCCCTATACAGAAAAATCTGAGAACTGATTGTGACATTCAAGAATAATAGCTTTCAAATGACGAATTTTCACAAATTTTTGTTTGAATTGCCACTTAGGCCAAAAAATAAATTTGGTTTGTTCCAAATCTCCTAACTGACCATATTTTTTCAATGTCAACACTGAAGTTTTTCTATGCCAAACTTAATATGTGAAAACAAAACAAAATATGTGAAACGTGAACATGGCGGCATCTGGCGTCACATCTGGCATGAAAAAATACGACTGGAAGTTATATCCTCTATTTTGTTCTGGGTGTTGCATGGGAAATAATGAAGGTGAATGCACCCAAATGTGGGAAACCTTATCCTGCTATGTGGGAAAACTGAAGAATCGACAAGTTTCTTTTGATATATATAGCTGTCGGTTCATTTTCTGTGATGTCCACGTTGGCGTTGTCAAGTCCAAGCCAAGCATTATCTTATAATATGTTTGTTTTCAGATGTAGTGAATCTTGAGAAGCTTGTCGAGATCCTCATTAAGTTAATCAAAGACGACGTATCTGTTGCCGCTCGACTTGCGCTTACAGCATTACAGACATGTCTTGATGATTTAATGAACAGCTGTCATTCCGATGTGGCTGTCGATGTCTTACTTAGCCTTATGGAAATCAGATCTAATCCATATTGGTTACTAAAGGTATCTACAGTAATGTTCTAAATAATCGACTCCTTAACCACAGAAGAATTATGTGTAATTTTTCATGATTTAGTCAGAAATATGGCTTGTTGCCATTCATCGGAAAGCTCTCACTGTATCTACAGTAATGTTCTAATTAATCGACTCCTTAACCACAGAAGAATTATGGGTAATTTTTCAGGATTTAGTCAGAAATATGGCTTGTTGCCATTCATCGGAAAGCTCTCAGTGATGGCTCTGACTGGTTATATCTTGTGTTCTTCAGCAACATCAGGTACACATGGAGATTTACTACCGTCGGCTCCTACTACACAGTTGGCTCCAGCGAATACTGAGTTTTTAATCGAATAAGATTTTTAATGTATAGCTTTCGAAAAATTTGAAAACAAATTGAATATCAAATATTTTACAATCTTGGTTGCCAAATTAAGATGATTTTGATTTTTCGTCTCTATGTCTGAAATATCTATTAAATAAAATACATTGTCACCGTTTTTTTGAATGGTGGATCGACAATTAAAAGACATTATTTCTTCAAAATATTACAAACAATTTGTAAAAATACAATTTCGATGAAACTGGAATACTGTCGCGAATGTTTGGGGTTTATTTCGGTAATTAAAAACTTGAGGATTTTACTGACGTTACTGAAGGGGAATCCCATTCATAGAGACAGTCCCATCTCTAGTTCTATTAATTTAAAATGGTTTTTCTCTTTCTAAACATGGTTTATATAGTATCCGGGGTTTAAAATAGTAAATATGAGTTGAAGACACCTGTCTGGAAACATTTCAATCAACTAATATTGATTTTATGTTGACACTTTCTTATATGATATGATAATCAAGTGGGAAATTTTTTGGTTCCTATTTTTAGAATTTTTGGATAGAGTTATGCCTCCAAGTGAACATGAGCCGTAAAATGTCAAAAATTGATTGTATGTATATTATGCCAGAAAATTTGAAATAAAATCAATATTAATTGATAGAAGTGTTTCCTGACTGGGGTCATTGATTCATATTTATTATTTTATACCCAGGAAACTATATAAAACGCGTTACAGGAACAGATCGAAGTCATCATCATGCTGTTGCTATAAGATTTAACATCTATATTCCACAGGTTGAGCTCCTTGATTTAATATCAAATCTGGATTTCCGAGTTGTAGCCTACTTAGAATCCTACTGTTTGTCCTTACAGAAGGGAGAGCATCATTTCTTAGGTGTAAGTTTATTATAAAGTTATTATACGATGTTGCGTACAGTATGTGTTTTTCTTGTACTCGTCCAGGTTGTGGTTAAAAGTCATATTGTACAAGACACGCAGTGTCAAGTCCAATATTACTTTTCACCACAACCTGGACGAGTACAAGAAAAACACATACTGTACACAACATCGTATAATGACATTTTTATTATCCATCTATATGTTTATCCAAATTTTGGGAATAAATTTTGTGGTTATTTTTGGTATTTGTCAGCACTTGATACTCTATAAAAGCCTGCATTTGATCATCAGAAAGCATGATTTGGAGCAGTAAACACGGAAGTGAAAGCAAAACTCAAAGCAGAAGTGAAACGTTTGCTAAATCCACCAGAGTATTGTGCGCGCATCACAATTTCACCAATTCATTTGGCATAGTTACTTTGTGACATCACGGAGTCCCGATAAAAAAGTCACATTGAACACTCGGGAGTCCAATATGAATTTCTGGAGTCCAATATGACTTTTTCCCGGATTATCACGTGATGGCTTTTGCCCAATCAGAAATAGTGTTAGTTAAGGGATGGATAATAATATAAATTATTTAAGTGACTCGCTTAGGGCAAAGTCGACTGATCTGATGTATTCATGCCTAAAAAATTGTGAAAAGTGTTATTTTGAAATGAAAATAAATTATAGAAAATTTGTCACTAGGATGTTCTGCTTGACAAAAATCTTCATCAGTTTCATGAAACTGAAGATTAATATATAGACCTTCACAATAAGTTATTGTACCATTATATATATTCAGCATGTATTTAATAGAGAATAATCACTTGATTGAAATAATTCATGAGACGGGTACAAACATGAGAGTGCATTTTACAAAATAGTCCCAGACTCGAATGAATTATTTCACGTCACCATCAATCAAGTTTATTTGGTTTATGATATTCCACTATAAACATCTGATTTCCCAGAAATCTGAATAATACCGCCATTGTACCCATGACGTATACTTTTTTTGATAGCACATATGAATACATAATGCGCTAGTTAAAGTGCCATAATTCACTAGTAAAATTAAGCTCGAGAAATAAATCACACATAGGAATATAATAATCAGAATTTATCAATATCAAAAATATAAGATTGACTATTGAGCAGTTGCATACATTTTTATTTATTTTATATATAAATTTGTTCACCGTATTTGGATTTCTTGATTGACTGATATTTCAGTTTAGAACTGAGTCTTGCAGTTTCTGAGTTCTTTCTATTATTAAATATTTAGATATCTATTTGCCAATTGTGTTCTTTTCAGTCTCTCAATCTGCAGACATACTTTCTTGATGATGTGGTGCTATCACTGTTGGGAGACGAAGATATGAGAGTTAGACATTCCGCGGCCTCTTCTCTTGTCAGGTCAGTTCCAGTCATTGTGCGATATTCACTGGTGCTCACCTAATCTGCCTACCAGTGTTCATGCTGTAGCCAAATTGGGCCAGTGGTCAGATGTTTAAAAAAATTACCGAAAAAAAAAAAATTGGCCTAAAAAGTTTTAACCCTTTGAGTGCCAGGGGCCGATCTCATCGGCCCTAAACCTACAAAATAAGTCTGTTAAAGAATATAAGAATAAATTATTAAAATTGTAAAAAAAAATTAAAAAAAATGTTAGGCCAATGCATTCTCTTATATATGCGAGGCGACCTATGGTCGACTCGCATATATAAGAGAATGCATTGGCACAGGGTATATGGGTTGATACAAAAATCGACCTGGCACTCAAAGGGTTAAATCTATTGTCAACATTCAGCTCTCAGAATATTACATGATCTCACTAAAACCTCTACATTAATAATATCTCAGAATCATGAGGTTCCCAGAGAGTGAATTTAGTTACTCTGTCCCACACGGTTGGCTAGCATCACCAAATTCACCTTCTGGGGGACCTCATTATGCTTAGGCCTGAACTGCTATGGGTGGCCTATGATGAGATTGAAGTTCCCCAGTTGAAGCTGGTGATGTTCACCCATTAGCCACCTGCACAAATTTGGGTCACTGTTTCATTATTTCCCCCCCCCCCCCCTATTTTCATATGCTTTGCAGATTTCCTCTTCTTTCTCTTGTCATCCATATATTTAGTACCAAGTTCACTTTGTGATAAAATGTTATATGACTGATTGGTTTAAGGCTATTGTTCTTTCATCTTATCCAAATTTGACATATCAAAAAGCTTTCGAGCCGTCAGCCAGAATTTTTTACTATCATCCAGGTGTGATTTTTGCTAACCATACATGATGTGTTACCTGGTCAGACACCCACTGGTTACCTAAAAAACAATCAAATTATGTCTCATTTCTCTCTTTAGGTTAATACCAAAGCTATTCTATGCTACAGACAGTTCTCAACAAGATGCTGTGATATCCTTATCTAGAACTTATACGACATGTCACCTGCATGCCGCCGTTGACGAGTGGAATCTTATACCACCGCCGCTGGTACTCGGGATTACGAAGTCATTCCAGATGCATCCTGAAGTCATTCCCGAGACTAACATCGAGAGCAATCTATCGAGAGTAATCACATCTGTGATGGATCTGCTGCATATGTCCACATCAAAATACTTAACTGTAAGCTGTAGCCCAGTGAATTATCAACCTTGTACATTCACTTAACCCTTTACCCAACAAACCGGCCAAAACCGCCCAAATAAAGCTTCAACAGCCTAAAATATCTTCGGTCTGTCTCAATAACACCATACAAATATGGATATCATTGGAACCGGTTCATTGACCACATTGTGATGGTCACAGTTATGCCCTGTGCCAATGCATTCTCTTATATATGCGAGTCGACCATAGGTCGCCTCGCATATATAAGAGAATGCATTGGCCAAAAAAAAAAATTCTTACAACAATTTTATAATTTTTTCTTACATTTTTATCATTTTTAATATGTTAAGCCAATGCATTCTCTTATATATGCGAGGCGACCTATGGCCGACTCGCATATATAAGAGAATGCATTGGCACAGGGCCCTTCTGTTGGGTAAAGGGTTAAATTCCATATTGGACTGAATCACCCCTTTGTATAATTGTTGGAATCTTTATGCAGTACAGGATAACTAGATGGATTGAGGGCTTCACTGAAGACTCACCTGTTCCAATGTCGATACCCAATGCAATGATTTCGCTATCGACAGTCATTTCATTGTAAGAATGATAATGTATGTGTTGTAAATTTGGATTAATAATTATCAAAATAACTACTTTGAGCAAGATTATTCTCCATTTCTATTTGCTCACCCTACCGGAGTGTTTCACATCACTTTAAGACAATTGCTGATCAGGAATATTAATCCCTTGATCAGTGGGTGAAGACTTGGTTCAGGACAACCCTTGATATTTATTCAGCCTTACTTTCCTTGTTTCTTGATGACAGTGTTCACTTTCAATTCTAAACATAATTTCTGTCATGAAGAATCAGCATCCTAATATTCAGTAATGCCCTAAATAATCGACTCCTTAATTACAGCAGAATTATGGGTAATTTTTAAGGATTTAGTCGGAAATATGGCTTGTTGCCATTCATCGGAAAGCTCTCACTGAGAGCTTTCCGATGAATGGCAACAAGCCATATCTCCGACTAAATGCTGAAAAATTTCCCATAATTCTGCTGTGGTTAAGAAGTTGAATATTTAGGGCATTACTGAATAAGGGGTATGGAACATGTGATTATCCAGGAGTGCAAATAATTTTATAAATATCAAGCCTTGAAATAGTGTGCCTGTCATTTCAGAATGAGGTCCCCAGAGGGTGAATTTAGTGATGCTATCCCGCACAGCGGGCTAGCATCACCAAATTCACCCTCTGGGGACCTCATTCTGCTTAGGCCTTAGCAGAATGAGGTTCACCAAATTCACCCTCTGGGAACCTCATTCTGCAAATGACAGGCTCACTATTTCAAGGCTTGATAAATATTCTGTTTTGATTTTGTTTTAGGCTGGTTGTTGCCATGCACTGTGTATGCTAACGGAGGCTTACTTAGTCAGCTTGTACCCGCATGCTTACGGCTGCGGACCGGCACACCCACTGCTTCCAAAAGACAGCAGCACTCGACTGAGTCTCAAGCGACAACACAGTCGCAGTCTCAGTACATCGAGGTTAGTATGACATGATTTATCTCCGATTAATTTTTGCCTGATAAATTTTCATTGGTGAAGGATTTCCTTGCACATATAATCGAAGGCTTTAATCTATATAATTTCATGATTTTATTTTTATCTTGGGATGCAAATATGTTAGTTTTGTTATCAGCTCTCAACATTTACTTATGTACCTCATTTATATACCTCATTATGATTGAAACAAACCATGTCTTTTTAAATGTTTTCAGAAAGGTCTGGGATTTGTCAGTGACTTATAAGGGATGAAATCATGCTGTGTGGCAAAAACACCACATGAATGCTAGGCAACTACTCATAAATCCTATTTATCCAGAGTTTGATCTTATTAAATTTTTAACTCATTATTGTTCATTTGAGCATATTGGATTATTGAACTCATGTCATCAGGTGAATATAACAATAACATGATTTTGGAGGGCATTACGGTATATCAGCGGCCCAACAGAAATGATTAACAGCTCAACATCGTCGAGGGTCACCAATAGGCAGGGATAGGGTAATTGTAATTTGTAATTGTAATTGACTGTAATTAGTAATAGGATGGCGATCTGTTAATTATTTCTGAAGGCCTGCTATAAGCCTGATTTTAGTGTGCCTGTCTTTTGCAGAATGACGTCCCCAGAGGGTGAATATAGTGACGCTATCCCGCATAGCATGCTAGTATCACTAAATTCACCCTCTGGGGACATCATTCTGCTTAGGCCTCATCTTATCTGGAAAGTTTCTTTATTATCAAATTTATATAGAAACTTCTTCACATAGATTCTATTTCTTTTGTAGTTTAGTTTTTCTATAAACCCAAATTGGCAGACAACACATTGCATAATCGAGGTTCCCAATGGGTGTACATCACAATATTCACCATTTTGGAACTTCAGTCTGGGTCTATTCTCCCATAACAGATGAGGCAATGCAGAATGAAGTTCCCAGAGGGTGAATTTAGTGATGCTATCCTGCACAATTGGCTAGCATCACCAAATTCACCCTCTGGGCACCTCATTCTGCATGGCCTCATAGACTCGGACCTTTTGGGGAAATAATTTGGGTTTCCATGACGTCATCATTAACGTAGTGGGCGGGGGACGTTATTGAGCGAAAATTTGATTATCAGCTGCCACTTTCATTATTGACCGGCCACTGCTGGGTGCTATAAGATTTCATTGTACCAGTAAAACTTATACTCTAGGAAAAGCCCTGTAATGTGGTAATATGTAAACAATCACATGATTTTCGAGGGCATTGCACTCCATTATCAGACCTCCATTAGTGATTAGCAGTCCCTTACAGGCCCGAGGCGATAACCAAGGGCCTCTAATGATTGTAGGGCTGCTAATCACTAATGGAGGTCCGATTATGGAGAAAATCATGTTATTGTTATTATTATCAAGTACCGTATTATTGTTTGTCGATGTTTGTATTCGCTAGCAAATGTATTTATGTTGAATAGGACTATCGGAAACTCTATTCACCAGTCATGTGACAAGTAGGGCCGATAATGAGTTGACAGCTCATTATTGGCCCAACACGTCACATGACGTGTTGACCTCACATTACGTGTTGATCATTACCGTCTCTTAATGCCCACTAAAACAGTGAGGTCGCCTGAGGGTGAATTTAGTGTTGCTGTCCCACATTGCAGCCTAGCATCACTAATTCACCCTCTGGGGCATCATTCTGCTTAGGCCTCATCTTCTCTGGAAAGATATCAAATTTATCAGTGAGAGCTTTCCGGTGAATGGCAACAAGTCTTATTTCGGACTAAATCATGAAAAATTACCCATAATTCTGTGGTTAAGGAGTCGTTTATTTAAGGCATTACTTTTCCTTGTGTTAGAAATCAATAGAGATTGTCTTCAACATTCTTATGATATTTTGCAAAAATTAAATTTGAGATTCAAAGTATGCATTTTCTTGATGGAAATATAACGTATTGGGTGTATAACATATGGGGTGTATAACATATGGGTGTGTATTAAACATGGAATGTATAACATGGGTGTGTAACATGGGGTGTATAATATATGGGGTGTATCAATTGGGTGTATAACATGGGGTGTATAATATATGGGGTGTATAACATATAGGGTGTATAACAAATGGTGTATAACATGGGTTGTATAACATGGGTGTATAACATGGGGTGGGTAACATGGGTGTATAACATATGTATGTGTAACAACATTGGGTGTATAACATTGGGTGTATAACATATGGGGTGTATAACATATGGGGTGTATAACAAAGGGTGTATAACATGGGGTGTATAACATGAGGGTTATATAACATGGGGTGTATAACATATGGGGTGTATAACATTGGGTGTATAACATGGGGGGTATATAACATGGGGTGTCTAACATGTGGGGTGTATAACATATGGGGTGTATAACATGGGGTGTATAACATGGGGGGTATATAACATGGTGTGTCTAACATATGGGGTGTATAACAGCATGAGGAGTAACCTAGATTGAACAATTTCAGCTGCATTGATATATTTTACTTGTTATGTTATGGACATTTGTTTCTATTATTTGCTTTTAGTGCGATCAGCCTCGATGATCTAATCTCGGGATCTGGTGGTGGCCCTCTGCCAGTTGTCCTCTCTCTTCTGACCTCATCATCTATAGCTCTTGATCTCTCATCACACCAGGACACTTTACAACTTGCAGGCAACTTACTTGCTGGTAATTAAATATATTTTTTTCTTAGTATAGTGAAATGTCCCCAAACTGAACCGTTCCCAAATTGATAATTTACTAATTGGATTTTTTACTCAGAAGAGAAATATTTTTTCAAAATTTCTTGAACTTTTTTAATCATCTGACTGAACATGTTTCATTTTACTTTTTGAGAGTCATATGATGTCAGGATTCCACTGTAGATATGTTGTCACTATTGATCATGTGGTTTTTTTTCTCTTAATTTCTATAACTTCTTTGACTTTCCTTCTGAAAAAATGTCCTCCTGATGTCACATGAACCTCTCTTTCATCCATTGTTCGCTATGAGTCAAATTTCTTGATCAATGAGACTTTCAGTTAAAAAACAGTACATGGACAAGATTTTTACAACTAGAGATCAATTAATGATATCATTTTCTGTCCCAAAATGAACACTGATTGTAGATAATAGTCTGCTATTAATTTCTAGGTTGTTTAGTTTTAGAATTTGTTTTCAATCTATGAACATTTCTGTTATTCTAACAGCTCAAGTACTGTAATGCCCAAAATAATTGACTCCTTAACCATAGCAGAATTATGGGTAAATTTTCAGGATTTAGTCGGAAATATGGCCAGTTGCCATTCATCGGAATGCTCTCAGTGATGAATGGCAACGAGCCATATTTCAGATTAAATCCTGAGAAATTACTCATAATTCTGCTGTGGTTAAGGTGTCATTTATTTAGGGCATTACTGCATGCAAATGAAATTCCAAGTTACTGCCACTGTGTCTCACAAGCGCTGAGAGACTTTGCTTTCTGTCCAGCAAATGAGAGTCATATGTTTTTAGAATATTTTCGCGACCCAAAAAAAAATTTGACAACACATTCAAGTGTGACTTAACTACATTACATGAACTGAATTGAGTTTTATCTTAAATATTTTTCCGCTTTTTGTCATGGTGCATTTTTCGATATCCAATTAGTTTCCATTCAAGTTATGAATTTTAGGGGCCGCATTTAAGTGTCTGAAGACATTTGATGTTTTGTCGGAGACTGGTAGTTCAGGGAGTGAAAGTAGATGGGCAGCCGTATCGGACAGACTCCTCGTTCCAGAGATAGATAAGATTCTCGCTCATGTTGCCAAGTAAGTAGTCATCCACAATAAAGTCGATGTTTAAAAAAAAATGTGCTTTATTATATTATTTCTTTAAAGGGACACAAGACTCTCACAGTGGGTAAATATGCATAAAATATAAAATTATGTAAAAACAGCATCGCAAAGAAGAACATGTAGAAATAGATGAACATATATTCATTAGTGATAGTTCTCCAATAATTAATTTTGTGTGTTGAAACCATTGTTATGTAAACACAACTATTACAGTGCTTTGTCAACAAATATTGCTAATTGTGTAGTAAGTTCAATTATTTTAGTCAGAATATGGCTTTCAGAATATTTTTCAATGCGTTGAAATTTTGCAATGTTTACCATTATGTCAAATATTAAACTTAGGTATCTTATTGGACTAATTGGAATTTTATCGGTAATTCAACAGTAACAGCAATGTTTACATTACAATGATTTTGATATGCAGAATCTAGTTTTTGGAGAATTAATAGTACTGAAAATAAGAACAAAAGCTAATCCATTTTTGCATATACTTGTTTATGATAGTTTTATTTACAGACTGTAATTTAAGTCATGTTGCATGAATCCACCTCGAAGGCATTGAGTCCCTTTAATAACTGAACACTTATTGATGAGTAGTTACTTAAATTGTCATTGAGTTATTTGTAGGGAATTTCCGGCAGACATTTATCTGTCCATGGCTACTTATCGTATGTTTATGTGACTGGCCCTCTCAGGCCTGGAAATCTCAAGGCGGGCTGGCGGGCTGCCCGCCTACAGCCCGCCTAGAATTTTCCAAGGCGGGCTTTTTATAGCCCGCCTCGTCTACGATAGGACATTTATTATTTAGTTATTTTATTGTGTTTAATGAGTAAAATACTGCATCGAAATCGTAATTATATTGTACAGTGTGGGGACTGTGCGCATGCATGACTTGACGGTAATGTCAAATGGGAATTATAGCGGAATCAGTAAATTCCGGAACGAACTGTTTCGTAAATCTGATCTTTTGATCGATTCTCACACATTTTATGACCAAAATAAATAATTTCTCTTCATAAGATTGAGCGTACAATATATTTCACTGGATAAAATGACACATGTTTGTGGATAGTGAGAACCAAATGTCACTGTCCCAATTAAGTTCAACCTTTCGTTCCGTTTCCGGTTCCTATCAGTGAAAATTGTATTTAGCTTGCAGCCGTCTTTTATCGCTTCGATTGACAATATTTTAATATAATTAGCTAAATGTATCCACGTATTCTAGTTTACACTGTTATTCAATTATTAAAGTTCAGAAACTATTTTCTATGTCCCCAATTGCAAACACCCAGTAAATCTATAGATAGCGACTTGACCGCTGCAAGCAGCAGTCTGCGATCAACAATGGAATATGGATTACTTTGAGAGAAAAAGCAGTCAATATTCAAGTGCAAATATACTGGATTTAATATTGTTCTTGATTGTGTATTTTACGTAAAATTACACTTTCATGGAGAATGCTTTTAATGTGGACAAACTCACCCAATTCCGTTGCATGGGTTGGACACCGACTGACAAATTGTTGAGTACAAATACTCTTACATTTTGTTTCTTGTACATATAGATTATCACAACATATAAAACCATTTTATTACCATAATTACTGTGGGGGATTTTGACATTCACAACTCTGTGGACACTTTGTTTCCACATGAAGAAAATTAATTTAAATGGAGTTATACAACATCAAAAATAGACAAACTAACGGCAGTAGTAACTCAGATAAAATAAATCATAACTTTAAAAGTTGAGGAGGGCTATAGCCCTCCTAGGCATATCTAGGAGGGCTATTAATAGCCCTCCTGGATTTTCTAGATCGCCAGCCCTGCCCTCTAAACGTCCTCATTAACTAAAGAATATTTAGGTGTTTGTCTGCCTTTCATCTGTGTATATGATTTGAACATCCCTAAGGATAAATAATAGCACATTTGGTTGTATACTTTCAAATCTAATTGAGAGAATCCATTAAGTAGTCACAGGGGTAATGACTCTGTAAAAGTTTAAAAGATTACATCAAAACTTGAAAAGCTTGAATCAATTCAGCGTCTCTCAATGTCATACTATGCTATATCAGTATCAATGCATGTAAACTTCAGATTCATAAATGCTCCCAAGGACGTGCGATTACTTTTCTTCTCACAACGAGTTTTATTGCAAC
Source organism: Siphonodentalium dalli (assembly GCA_032622095.1). Taxonomy (NCBI): domain Eukaryota; kingdom Metazoa; phylum Mollusca; class Scaphopoda; order Gadilida; family Siphonodentaliidae; genus Siphonodentalium; species Siphonodentalium dalli. Next base: position 61,780,971 of record CP136062.1, read on the forward strand.
GGAACAACCTCTCCCAATTTTTTTTCGAAGCTTGAGAGTTTATCAATATTCAAGGAATGACTGGATGCACAATTTTGGCATTACGATGGTTAGAAGTTGGATTTGACGCAACAGTATTTATTTGTAGCTATTTTTGGAAAAAAGTCAATGCGACTTACTTCCGAGAACTTTATGTTATATGTTATGTTATGTCTCATATGCATTTACACAAATGTATTGATAAGAACAATTCTCATGCCATTCATTCTATGTAAAAAAGTATTTTTTATTTTATTTACATAAAGCTGATTTTATGTTCATGTTTAATTGTACAGTTGATGAAATTCCTGAGCTTACAGAGAATAAATCATTATCTTCATCAAAGATATCTTGCCCACTAAACTATAAGCTATATTCACAGTGGAAAGGGTTAACATACCCACAGTTGAAAACGGTATGAAATTCTATGGTATGTTTATTCATGGTCCATTGTAATCCCAATAGATGACGTATTTTCCCTCATGGACCATGTGATCTCCATTTTCATATTTTCCCCGGGAGGCCAGGTCATTCTTCCTTTCTAATGCATTGAGATAAGTTGACTTTTTATTTAAACAACATTATTCCATTTGATTATTATTGATTTTGTGAAGTTGACACAATGCACTCACATTTTTATAGCGTTTTATCTTATCATATCCGGCTTCTCGTGGAAAAAAGTTCTGCTTCATAAAATGAGAAAATATTATTTTCCAATATTTATGTGCCCAAGATACTTACAGGAGATATATATTTTACATATTTAGAAAAATGTGTTTATTTTATTTCAACCATTCTCAATGCCTACTCATACCTAATAGATGATTGTTTATTTTATTTCAAGGATTCTGAATGCCTGCTCATACATAATAGATGATCAGAGTCCATTGCCTCAAGGTTCCGTGAAGCCTTCACTTCCATCGCTTCCAAACGCTCCGTCACTGAGTCCAATCAAACGTAAAACAAAGGGAGACAAAGACTCAAATTCTAAGGATGGCCAGACTCCAGAGAAGAGTAAGCAACAATCAAAAGGTAACTCAATGTCTAAAGCCAAGAATCAGCCCAATTATCTTCAGGGTATAAATCAGCCCAATAATCTTCAGGGTTCCATGGTAATGTTAGCCAAGAATCAGCCCAATAATGTTCAGGGTATAAATCAGCCCAATAATCTTCAGGGATCCCTGATGATGTTAGTCAAGAATCAGCCCAATTATCTTCAAGGTTTCGTGGTAATGTTAGTGAACCATATTTTTCCGCCAAGGAGAAGCCCTTCAACTGAACTATATGGATTATTATCCTCGGCCTTGTGTAATCAGGAGGGTTAAAATTTATTGTCCGTTTATTGCGTACTCCGGTCAATCAGCGATCGGATTAGCTCACGCATGAATGCGTCCGTGCAAATCCCGCGCTCTTAACAATTCATGTAGCCAGTTTTATTTCTCTCCTTGGACCTATCAGACGTGGTTTTAACTAAAGGAAGTATTTCTCTATTGCGAGTTTATCAACTCAATATTTATTGTTGATAACAAACTTGCAATTTATCCGTTGCTTATATTTTTAAGTACGCGCAGAAACTCTTCGTTTCATAGTATGCGCAACGCAATTTATAAAAATTCCGTTTTTTTTAATCGACACATTTTATCTTGAAATTTTTGGGATTGATGGCCATTTTGACAATGACTACAGACACACATCGTTTACTTGTAGAAAACCTATATTGCTTTATTGTGCAACATATACGGGGCATGAATCGTCCGATTTCGGAGTCCACGTGGTACGGTATGCGAAGTCTCCTAATTTCGTGCTAACTATATTTCATGAAGCCGACTTCTCGATACGTTCATTTCATGTACACTACCTCATCGTATATGCAACAGCTCTGTTAGTGCGCAGAAAGTTGGCCAGGACAGAAATGTCTCCTTTGACGATAATTTACATGTATTCATAAACAAGATAGAACTTGTCATCCAATGAAATTTCTTTTGCCTCAACTAATTGTAAGTTGAAGTTGAGCGACATTTGGATAATGATTATCACAGAACATCATTGTACATATACAACATATCGTTATAATTAATTGTGCTTACCGATTAATATTTGCAAATCTTAGCTAACCCGAATGTATTACTATTAACATGAGGGCTCGTATTTGGATACTTGGAACGTCGCGAACGTTACATCGACTTCAAGATATTTATTTGAAATTTTGACCCTGTTCTTGCGATTCCATTTTCTTTCCCTCATTGTATCATCGGAACAATCGTTAGAAACAATGAGATTATGTTTGTTACAACATATAGTATTCTATGGCCTGTGTTCAAATAATGCTGTGTCTCTTGAATAGTCTCGTTCTTTACATGCCTGTCCAGTATTACTGACAGTGTCTGGTTGCTACGAATCGTGCAACTGGTTTGATTGGGGACTAGGATTATCTGACACAAGATTGGGCACCAAGGATTTTCATTTTAAGTTCCAGGGCTCAAAATACATTTAATTTTACGAGAATCAAATGCTGAATGATGTTAGTCATAAAACACTGCAAATTGTAAAGTTTTGTGAGAATCATTACGGGAATCGATTCGGTGATTCTCGTCGAATCTTGAAGCCTGAGTTCCCATTGTCGAATGGCGATCTCCATCAATTCATACCAGTACTCTGTCGCTATTTCGGCGACAATTGTGTCTGTTTCTTTGCAATCACTCAATGTATTTTGCTGAATGGGCTTCCCTCTTCCATGACTACACAGATATGCAAGTGCAGTAGCCTGAACCTTCAGCTATAGTTTGCTTAAATATCCAAGGATACTTCCGTTCGTGGTCAGAACTCTTTGGAGATATTTTGGATGAGAGCCTTTGGCTGGCCTACTTGTGGCAAGTCACCATACCCGTGTGACCTAGCATGGTCGCAGTGTTGAAATGATTCATTGGCTAGCCAGTGTCTCATTAAATTTTCAGTCAATCAATGTTTATACTTTTGATGATTTGATGTTTCACATTTCCATGTGTTCACTGTAACAAATAGACAACATCTGAACTGTTATCCTCAGACATTATTGTTTTCGATACATTCAAATTATGAATTAACATGATACAAAATGGTGAGCTTAAAAACATGTATGGCGAGCCATAATTGTTCCATACTAGTACAAGGGTGTCAGTGCCTCAAAGGCTCAATGACATACGAACTGACTATATCAATATGGCGTGCGTCAATTTTCACTGATACCGACATACTTCTGCGCTTTCAATCCGTGAATAGTCAAGGTGAACTACTATGCATTTATATTGTCATGTGCCCCGATGCACTGCCAATAGCCTTTCCAACAGAGTCCATCACTTGGCTCTCTACCTTCTATTTCCACATATAGAAAAGATCAAATGTCAAATAGCCTTCACTCACGTATTAAGCACAGTTACAGGCAATGCTTTTATATTGCGCAGGGCTGCTGCCACTATAATTTCCATCAGAGACCAACACATGGCTCTTTTCCTTCTATTGCCTCATATCCAATTGATTATCGGGCAAATAACAGAAAGGACAGCATTTGTATTGTCACACATATAAAGTGCAGTTACATGAACAGCGTTTATATTTATATTGCGCACGACCACTGCAGGCCTGCGTATTGGAGGCACACGACGGTTCGGTTCACATGACGGTTGCGAAATCTAGGTTGCGCCAAGGTTGTGTGCGGTTCTCCCGATACTGATTATAACTGTTTGTGTAACTTATGGGTACCTGAGGACAACCAGACAGCCGACACATACTAGTATGTTATGGCTTGCACATATTGCATTCCGCAGACCTGCCTGTGCCAATTTCAGAAGAGTCCAAAACATATCTCTTCTCCTTCTATTACTAAATATCCATATGATTATCTGGTGAATAGAATACCTACATGACTAACACAAATGACAGCTTTTGTATCATCACACATATACAGCGCCGTTCCGCAAGAAGCCTCTATATCGTGTATAACCACTGCCCAGTACCAGTGACTGGCGGGGTGCTACTATCACGCCTCAGCACCTGAGCCTTAGGGTGGGGAAGACTCGTCATGTGCCGCTGACAGCGCACCAGCCAACCAGCCTTCAGTTCTTCCCAGATGAAAATGCAGCTCAAGCTCTCATTTTCTCTCACAATCCAGAAGACGGATGTAATTGCATCCGTAATATAATCGTTCGTTGTGTTTCTCTCAAATTAAATGTCTTTGTGGGATAGACCTCGATACATGCATGTTTCGTTGCACTTTCACATTCCCATACTTTAACTGCGATGGGACCGGTTTTTAAATATACCTCCAATAGTTTAATATTGAATCAACGGTTACTGTAACCATGCATATTTTGTCAAGAGGGAGAGGGCAACGTTTAATGCTCGTGAATTAGAGAATTACAAGTGCATACGGGTGCGAGTACAATTGCTCCCGTCATCTGGGAAGGACTGAGACTTCTGACTCTTCCCCACGGTCCATGGCCCACTCCATTACGGGAGTGGGTCTTGTCCCCCTGGAATCATTCACCCTCGGGATATGTCCAGGCCTGCTCTACCTTCGGAGGACTTTCCGTACGCGTATAAAACATTCTCCTCACCGTAAGCAAGGGCACCGCGAAAACTGTTCTTGCACAGGAGAAATCGGTTCTCATCGTCCTCTTCGCCGGGAAGTGACAGTATCTTACCTGCAGTTTAATTTCTAGCAGGTAAGACCACGTGGCCACATAATGAACGGAATTTACCTTATTAACATTATTTTGCATTAACTAACAAAATGTTTTGTGTATTACGCTTGCTAATAACTAACAGAATGTCTTGTCTTGCTTATAGTCGACGAGATTCGACTTTGATGGCCACACACCGTGCAGGTTGCTCAAGAAATAAACGCGGCAATATGCGGTATTGTCATTGTTGGATGGGGGCCCGTTGGTCCATGGTTAAACAATTTGAGCAAACGTACCAGTCTTACCTCGGGCAGGACCAGTTCGGCCCCCCGGGTCCTGCATCAGCAGACCATGGGAGGCAGCGTGCCGTTCTCGGAGATTTGGGCAACCAATCCTCCAGGACATCAGCACCCGCGCCTTTGGCGGCTGTTCTGGGTGGGGAAGTCTCTATGTCCGGTGCCGCTCATTGCGCTCCAGCCAACAGGCCTTCTGACGCTTCCCCACGGCGCTGTGGCCCACCTCATTACGAGAGTGGGTCCTGTCCCCCTGGAAACGTCATCCCACGTGATACGTCCAGGCCTGCTCCTCTGCCGTCATGGGATCCTAGTGGTATGTCATCGACGTTTATTCCAGCTTGTCTGGACCACCTGCATTCGGGAGATTCGGTGGGGGGGTTTTCTCTGGTCAAATGGATCCTTCTAATTTTATCTTTTTGCTGACCTTCTGGCATTGGGGTGGGCCAAAGCACCTTAACTTCAACTGCGAGAGCATTTATACCTCGTTCGAGCCATTCCCCGAGTGGGCTTCCCTATAGTACCTTATCTCAACCTGATGCAGGGTGTTCTGTTGCTGTGGTCGATACTGACATGCTTCCTATACTTCTCATGGCGTCTGATGGCTTTGACGACGATGGGCAAGAATCACGGGATTCTGTCGTTCCTAAGGAACTCGCTTTGCGTATGGAAACGACATGGGTCGATCTCTTGTACAAAACTTCATCACAGGATATGTGTCAACTGACTTCACAAACTTGCACAACTGTACCAGTCTTTACCTCGGGATGAACCAGTTCGAGCCCCATGGTCCTGCACCAGCAGTCCGTGGCAGGCGGGGTGCCGTTCTCGGAGATTCGGGCAACCAATCCTCCAGGACAATCGCACCCGAGCCTTTGGAGGCTATTCTGTGTGGGGACGAATCGGTGTCGCACACTGTCAATGGCGCTTTCTATTTTGGAAGATATCTACAGAAATCACTCTCATCACATGAAAACGAGAAGAAGATGCAGTGAAGTCAGCAGCAGAAGAAGAAGTCTCTACTTGCTCGGTTTCTAGCTGGCGCGTATGGTGTGGCACTGCCTGGGACGTTTCTTCCTAAAACCAGGGGGGGGGGGGGCAGGTACAAGCTTGAGCAATACTGGAATCTGAATTTATGAGCTCTTTCACATAACATATCAAAGCTGATTCATGACTAAATCACATTTACATGACATCTGTTTTGGAAGAGTACATTCCCGTCAAACTGGAATATTAAATTTATTGCTCGTTGCCTCCTCCTGGGCTTGCATTCTAATCAATATAGTTCAGTTGAAGGGCTTCTCCTTGGCGGAAAAATATAATTTTTAATATTAAAATTAGTTTTTCCTCAAGGGAAGCCCGAAACTGAACTATCATAGATCCCTCCCATGGCGGTGCCATTCCCAACCCCGCGACTCGCAAATCTTCTTATTAAAAGTCGGAAATAAAACTGGCTAGATGAATTGTTAAGAGCGCGGGATTTGCACGGACGCATTCATGCGTGAGCTAATCCGATCGCTGATTGACCGGAGTACGCAATAAACGGACAATAAATTTTAACCCTCCTGATTACACAAGGCCGAGGATAATAATCCATATAAATAATATTAAAAATTATATTTTGCATTAGATTCCTGTACATAAAATAACATATTTGAGCCGAGAAGTGTCACTATGAAAAACACTTCTTGTCAGATGTAGAATTATTAAACAAAAATAGTACTGTTTGGTGTTTATAAGCTTACTTTAAAAGTGATGTAATTCCTAGCAAGGAAAATCGGAATATAAAATAACATTTTATTTGAAAATATGCTGTAGTTGTCACTGGAAGACACTGAACCATGATTCTCTCTTTAAAAATCATTGATGAACTTAGTCTTGTATTGTTTATTTACAATGGCTGAATTGCATTGCTGAATAATTTTAGATGAATTTACAATTGTCTATCTTGTGGATAACAATTTCAGATAAAGAGAAAGAGAATGACAAGGAGAAGTTTAGAAAAGATGGCTTGGGCAGCTTCTACACTCTGCCTCATTATATGAGATTGTATGAAACACTGAAGGGAGCCTTCTCTAACTATAAGGTAATCAATCAAGCCTTGAAATAGAATGAGGTCCCCAGAGGGTGCAATTTGTGATACTATCCCTCATGGTGGACTAGCGTCACCAAATTCACTCTCTGGGAACCTCTTTCAAGTTCCACAGTGCTAATGAAAATAATGTTTTCTCTAAACATCTACTGTATTATCCTAGTTTTAATTAAGAGTGTTCAGCATTATTTTTGTAATGTTTTTTATATGATATGGCTTACCGATTGAAACAACTTTCAACTCTTATTTAATCAGTCAATCATGTATTGTTTTTATAAACCTTTTTGCAGGTTTCACTTGATTTGAACATGGCGGATAAATTCTGTAGTTTATTGAGGACGGCTCTGGTAGTGTTATCTCAGATTCTCGAGATTGCCTCTCTTCTGGATATCGGGAAGTACGCTGAAGAATTCCTCGGTTATCTCAAATCAACTGTGATAATGGAACCAACAGAAACTATCTATTGTGTTCAGCAGGTTAGTTATCGCATGGTTACGATATTAGGTTACCCTGGGTCTCCTAAACAACATCAGGTATCCAAGATATCTTGAAATATAATGTGTATTGCGTTACACAGGTTCTGAAAATCTCACTGGAAACGGAATGTTACATTTGACGTCTATTTGATACTATTTATCATCGACCAAATGATTGGGCTGTCTATTATAAACAAACTGTAATAAGGCTCAGGCTTAAACCTTTTATATTTACTTAACCCTTTACCCAACAAACCGGCCAAAACCGGCCAAATAAAGCTTCAACAGCCTAAAATATCTTCGGTCTGTCTCAATAGAACCATACAAATATGGGTATCATTGGAACCGGCTCCTTGACCACAGTGTGATAGTTACAGTTATACCCTGTGCCAATGCATTCTCTTATATATGCGAGTCGACCATAGGTCGCCTCGCATATATAAGAGAATGCATTGGCCTAAAAAAAATCTTTTTTTAACACTTTTTACCATTTTTTCTTGCATTCTTTAACAATTTTATAATTTTTAATGAGTTAAGCCAATGCATTCTCTTATATATGCGAGGCGACCTATGGTCGACTCGCATATATAAGAGAATGCATTGGCACAGGGCCCTTCTGTTGGGTAAAGGGTTAATAGACTCTCCCATCATTATAAAAGTGTATATTAGAATGGTATAATATTCATCTGGAGCGATGTTCAGGGAACTACTCATCAATGAGTATTTAGTAATCAAAGGTTTAAACAAACTGAAACTGTTTTGTTTTGAATTTTGTTATTAGATATCTTTTCAATTCTAAATACTCCCCTATTTTAGTTGTCAAATTTGACATTGTGACTCTGAGGTCATGTGAGATGGATGAGATTTTGATATGCTCTTTTCTGATTATCACTCATAAACTGATGCTCGTTTTGGGAGATACTCTGTACCTAGTGTTTTTGTTTCTCTTCTGGTTATCTTCTGTCTTCGAATGTTACAACTATGTTTTTTTCCCCATATAAAGTAATTTAATTATTGAACATCAAAGCATTTCAGTAATGAGTGAGATCCCATATCCTCACATTACTAACCCTTCAATAACTGGAGCTTCCTGAAATTTTGCGAAAACCCTGTGCCAATGCATTCTCTTATTTATGCGAGTCTCCCATAGGGAGCTCGCATATATAAGAGAATGCATGGCTTAACAATATTTACCTTGATGTTGTAAGCCAGTGCATTCTCTTATATATGTGAGGCTCCCTATGGCCATGGGAGACTCGCATATATAAGAGAATGCATGGCTTAACAATATTTACCTTGATGTTGTAAGCCAGTGCATTCTCTTATATATGCGATGTTCCCTATGGGAGACTCACATATATAAGAGAATGCACTTGCACAGGATATTTAATGCTGCACCAGCATGGCTCCCATCATGAAAAGGCTAAATATTCATCCTCATTTCAGCTTCTGAAAGCTCTCTTTGGAACAAACCTTGCTAGCCAATGGGATGCCACAATGATTGCCAACCTTACAAAGAAATCAAGCAAGTCACCGCGGACATCTGGGAACCATCGTCCGGGGCTCTACCATCATTGCTTTACGCAGCCGTATTCTCAGTTTACACAATCCGTCGCTGGATTCTCATTCAGATCCAGTCAAACGGAACAGGATGACAAACCAAGGTATAATATAATGTCAGGGTTTCCACTATTACAGCAGGCTGGCCGTCCAGCAGTCTCATTCCCCTCCCCAACAATGACTTTGTATTGGGCCACAAAACGGCCACAGACCCGGCAAGCTCAATCATCTTTTTCCGGGAATGGGGACACTTGACATTTAACAGGTCACAAGGCATCATGGACTTGATGCCTGAATAAGACATAATCAGTTGCACCTGTCACGCATGAAGAGTTGTATACACAGTCCTCTATCGTAATGCTTTGTCAGTTTAAGTCAAAGACAAACCAATCATCACATCAACGAGACAGGTGTCGCCAAAGAAAACTACCCAATCACTCAGTTCCAGTGACGTCATGACTCATGATATGTTGAAGTTTTTTTTCAGTTGAATATGAATATTCCCTACCACCATGCATGGCTAGTCCCCTGTTACAATTCATTCTGCATTATTCTGAGAAACTGTCCAAGGATATGTTAGATTTAATTACGAAAATGCATGTGATGGTTACAGACAAACCAGCATAGCAAGGGGACTGAACTCTTGGGTACCATCTATGCTTCAGAATATCGGTACGGAAAACAGTTGGTAAGAATATCCGGTTCGCATTCTGATACCCTTGACCTTTGATACTGATTGCCGCTGAACAATTCAATTATCCAAACAGCGATGAATGCCGATGATGGAAATACTAAATTAATAGTTAATTAACTTGATGTCAAAGAAACATGCACTGTTTTAATTTGCTTTCTGTATGTAGTTTCAATGTTCCTGCTTCAAATCTCAGGTGCAAGGAAATGCTACTTTTCACTAACAAACATCCAAATTTTCTCCCAACGGAATGAACCATGGTCACCCAATTGCATTAAGTGTTTCCCCCCAATACGGCCTCATATATTTCCCCCTGACAGAAACACTTAAAATGTACTCCCTAATAAATTCCATATAAATTTTGAATTGCTAATACTCATTGGTCAGATGGCTTGCAGTTGTCATCAATGCTTAACATAACTAACTATTAAATAAATATGGCCAGTATAAGCCTGTAAATAACTTATATTTTGGTACCTGTCAAAATCTGTTATGGGACATTTTTAAAGGTATTTAATAAATAATTAATAAATGAAATAGTTGCGTAAAACTTTACAAAAAAAAATAGTCAATTTTTCTCAACTTTGTTTGATGCGAACTAACATACATGTAGCATGCGGTAGCAGGCATTTGGTTGAAAATTATGAACTTTGTCTCATTAATAAAGCATGCAATGTTGTTTTTTTATTCATTTTTGGATACACAAGCGACACGTTTAAGCAAATATACATGTTATCAAGGCTTTGAAAATAAATAGTTTTTACAAATAACAAATATATTGTCTTACACACGTTGAATCAACAAAATATTGCAAAGTTTATTTGTGCATAATACATAAATGATCAACCATCATAATGATAGGTACAAGCAAACATACACTGGTCATTTGAGCCTTTCGGCTGGTCATTGACTGTGACTGGATGCTTATTTCCAATCATGGGCCAGGAGAGTATTGTGGACGTATATACAAGCTGCTATTTGCAGGATTAACCCTTTACCCAACAAACCGGCCAAAACCGGCCAAATAAAGCTTCAACAGCCTAAAATATCTTCGGTCTGTCTCAATAGAACCATACAAATATGGATATCATTGGAACCGGCTCATTGACCACATTGTGATAGTTACAGTTAGCCCTGTGCCAATGCATTCTCTTATATATGCGAGTCGACCATAGGTCGCCTCGCATATATAAGAGAATGCATTGGCCTAAAAAAAATCTTTTTTTTAACACTTTTTACCATTTTTTCTTACATTCTTTAACAATTTTTAAATTTTTAATGTGTTAAGCCAATGCATTCTCTTATATATGCGAGGCGACCTATGGTCGACTCGCATATATAAGAGAATGCATTGGCACAGGGCCCTTCTGTTGGGTAAAGGGTTAATTCCCAGGATGTATACTAACAATATGTACATGTAGGAACCCTATAATGTAAAACTGTGATATGGATAATCCTACATATGATCGTATTTTCTCATTATTTACAGTGTTCTGTCATGTTTGAAGAAAAGACTTGAGAAGAAGAATCCTTCTATATTGAAACCAGGCAGTAAAGTTGACAAGGTACCTTTATCCCTATATTCATCCTTCTATATTAAAACCTGACAGTAAAGTTGACAAGGTATCTTTATTCCTGTGTTCATCAGATGCATGCTTGTGAATTTGATATTTGAATAAGGACTTTATATGCTATATTCTTTCAACAATTTTTCACCGTGACATATCCAATAGTGATGTAGATTAGATAAATTTTGTTGTAGTTGGAAATATGGAACTATGGATACATACATAGAATGACACGAGTTTATTAATGAGTTTGTTGATACCACACGAGTGCTTGCGCTGAAGGATAGAACAAGAGACACAGCCTTGAGTTATATCCTTCCGCCATGGCACAAGTGCCATATCAACAAACCCAGTAACACACATGTCGTTCTGTGTTTATTACATGCCACCCGATATAGAATCAGTGAATTAAACAATACAGACTTTTATTTAGGTTAATTTACATGCATACAGGGCGTTTGACGATGCTATTATTTTAAAGTTTCAGTTTCATCGTTGAGGTGAACGTCATGAACGCTGTCTAACATAACTGGGATCATACGTTCCATACAGATTTGTAAATATGGAACAGCAGGAACACTGTAATTCTAGGAACAAGCGTGTAATCTATCTTAAAACTGACCTACATTGCAAACAAAATATACCAGGTTAAACAGCTTGCCACAGGCACCAGCAAAAAAAGAAATGAAAACCCCCATACGTGTTTGAAGAGATTAATATTATTCACCATAAGGTGTCTGACCTGTTCGTGCCCTCTGTATGTCCTTAGTAGGAACATCCAGTTATATTCTGTTGAGAGTTGGTCTCGATATATGGGTCAGTATGTGAGACTTGTATGACATGGTATGAGAGGTCACAGACATTGTGTTCATTTATGGTGGCTTTGTATAAAGGTGGCCTAATTTGTGTTGGGAGATATTGACCTTCACGTATGGATGTTTATTGTGTGTCTGGGCGGGAACGGTTAGTCGTCATGTTTTGGCGTTCCTAAACTCCATATTTGTGTTAGGTACACCTAGCTTTGTCGGATTGTTCGAACCCATATGTGTATGTTGATTCACCTCAAAGATGGATACTGGGGTAGGATAATGGATTTTATATATTATTATGTCCTCGTAGGGAAAAAAGGAATGACTTACCTGGCAATCATGGCTCAGGTAATACTAAAGATAGACGCACTGCGTCATTGGGAGGAATTCCCGTTGGATATTCGTACCTTGAGATTGCGTACCATTTTGGAAAAAACGTACTGGAGAATTTTCGTACCGTTTTCAAGAAAACGAACCTGAGAGTCACTTCGGGTTTTTTAACCCTTCTACTACGAGAATTAAGATTGGGAATATACCATATAGTTTAGTGGGCAAGATACTTATAGGAGATATATATTTTACTATTTATAGGAAAATATTGTTTTTATATTATAAATTTATTTCCCCCATTTGTAGTCTGCGATTGCCACATACATTCGGCTGTTTGAACCATTGGTTATTAAAGCTCTCAAACAATACACGATATCCAGCTGTCCACGACTACAACAAGAAGTGCTCAACCTTCTCTCACAACTCATACAGCTCCGAGTCAACTACTGCCTGCTCGATTCAGACCAAATATTCATCGGATTTGTCCTCAAACAATTTGAGTTCATTGAGGAAGGCCAAGTGAGGTAAGTGAACAAGCCTTGAAATAGTATGTCTGTCATTTGCAGAATGAGGTCCCCCAGAGGGAGAATTTAGTCATGCTATCCCGCACAGTCGGCTGGCATCACCAAATTCACCCTCTGGGGACCTCATTCTGCTTAAACCTAATCTTCTGGGAAGTATCTATTGTCTCAAATTAACACTGGTTTATTTACTTTTTCCCGTCTTGGAAGTTTCTATATCCCCTAATTTGCAGAACATAAAATGCTTAATCGGGGTGACTAATGGGTGAACCTCACCAACTTCAACTGGGGAACATCAATCTGATCCTAGGTCTCCCATACGAGTTGAGGCCTAAGCAGAATGAGGTTCCCAGAGGGTGAATTTAGTGATGCTAGTCTGCCATCACCCTCTGGGGACTTCATTCTGCAAATGAGAGACACACTATTTGCAGGCTTGTATTCCGCTTGTATTCCACTTCGGAATACAATTGTATGTATTAATAGCTGTGATTCCGTTGAATAAATGTACCCCACGTCATTTGTTGTGGAATAATATGTATTAATGGCTGTGATTTCCTTCCACACATGTACCCCATGTCAATGGCTGTGGAATAATATGTGTTAATTGCTGTGATTTTGTTCCACACATGTACCCCACGTCAATGGGTGTGGAATAATATGTATTAATGACTGATTCCTTTGAATACATGTATTGTTTGGAAAAATAAAATTTTTCAATCGCTTTATATTTCCCTTTTGTTTCTTTTGCAGACACTCAGAGCTGTTGGTGCCCCATGTCTTCCAGTTCCTTGTGTTATTGTCATACGAGAAATATCATTCCAAGCTGATAATAGCCATGCCTAAAATCATACAGCTATGTGATGGTATCATGGCCAGTGGATTACAACCAACAACCCATGGTAAACAAGCATGTATAATAATTATGGTTTTATTTAACACCAATGGAGCTTACCACAGCTGTCAATAAAACAATTATTACCAGATATATTCTACCAATCAGCAACTGAGCTGGCCGTTCACTGCATTTAAAATTCTGATGCCATATTTGTTCACTATAATTTGGATATCCGTATTAAATAAGTGTTAAATCTGCTATTTTTAAACAATGTTTTTATGTTACCTAGAATGACAGATATACATAATTGTTGTGATATTTAGATCAATACATGTAACTTGGGATTTTTTTTATCTTAATTATTGAACGTTTATAACAAACGGGACATTGCCTCATGTTAGCTCTACGGAATAAAAACACCAGTTGACAACTTGTCCAGTTCTTTATCTCAAAGTCATCCTAGGTGTCTTGTTATCTGGAAATAATCTGGTTTCTCCAGGTAAATACATGCTTATGGTACCCCTAACCAGTAGCCTCTTGTAGAAGTAAAATAAAATGTGTACCAACCTACTCGCTCTTGATACATAAGGTAGGTTCTGGGTAAATAAAGATATTTTTAACCCTTTCATGATGGGAGCTGCGCTTGTGCAGCATTAATGATCCTGTGCCAGTGCATTCTCATATATGCGAGTCTCCACAGTGAGCCTCACATATATAAGACTGGCTTACAAGGTCAAGTTAAATATTGTTAGGACAATGTATTCTCTTATATATGCGAGGCTCCCTATGGGAGACTCACATATATAAGAGAATGATTTGGCATGGGGTTTTCACAAATTTTCAGGAAGCACCAGTCACGGAAGGGTCAAATATGGCCTGAGGGCTTCCAAATGCATGCCATATGACGCTGTTCGCATTTTCCATTCTAGTGTACATTTCCATTATGAGTCCCTTATGATCCCCATTCTCCTGATATTCTCAACCCATGTCTTGTATTTTCTTCATATTGCAGCTATTCCTGCCCTGCAGCAGATAGTTTATGACCTCTTCCTGCTACGAGGCACTGTGAAGGGTGATGTCAGCAAGGATCTTGAGACACAGAGGGAGGTTGTTGTGTCTATGTTGCTGCGACTGTTACAGTATTATCAGGCCCTCGACATGATTGTTATCGTCCTACAGCAATGTCACCGTGAGAGTGAGGAGAGATGGAAACGACTCTCCCGCCAAGTAACAGACATCCTCCTGCCAGCGCTCGCAAAGCAGCAGGTTAGTTAACCCCCTTTCTTTATTGAATGGATTCTCCCACAAGCCTGCAAATAGTTTGTCTGTCATTTTCAGAATAAGGTCCCAAGAGGCAAAATTGTGAATTTAGTGATGCTATCTTGCATGGCACGCTAGTGTCACCAAATTCACCATCTGTGAACCTCTTTGTGCTTAGGTCTCAACAGCAATGGGAGACCTAGGATCAAATTGGTAATGCTAGCTCTTTGTGTGTGATGGCATCACTAAATTCGCCCTCTCAGTCTGGGGACCACATTCTACAAATGACTGACAAACTATATGCAGATGACAGACAGTCGAACATATAATGCAATTGCAGAATTATTTGGATTCATTGGCGGTAAGTTATCAGACAATAAGTTCAACAATCATTTGAATTATTCAATTGAGTATTTACTGAAGTAAGGGTTAATTAGGATATAACTGTTAAGTTTCTTGAATTTCTATAAAATAAAACTGGTTTTAAGATTTCACTAAAAATAAAAAGAAGAGATATTTAGGCAGAAAAAAAGTGTTTTGATTCTCAGGCATCGGCGCATAAAAAAAAATGGCCCTCATTTTACCATTTTATTTTTGGATTTCACCATAGTTGTAAACCGGTAACACGAAAATAGGAATCTGTCACACATAAATTAGTTATGTTTCAAATAGGGGCTAAATACAATGGTTTATGTGTTGGTATTCAACAAAAGACCATAGGCAACGATATATTGTCACCACAGGCTGTCCAAATGGTAAACCTCCAGTTCCCTGAAATTCGATAAAAAACATGGCCGACAGCAGCCATCTTGGATTTTACTCTTTGACTAAATTCTTTGGCACACCCTACAGACCACATCCCTCATCCAATCATCACCAAACTTCAAACCGATCTTCGGGGTGACCGCTAGATTGGAGCCATCGATTATTTCCGAAATTCGTTATAAAACATGGCTGCAATCAGCCATATTGGATTCCAAATTTGAATCCATCTACACACCCTGCAGACCACATTTATTGGTGAAATGTTTCAAATGAAAATATTCATCTACACAATACAAGACCTTTACTGTAACTTGTTTACTTTCCTTCTTCTTGGTCATTCTATTCATTTCTCAGCAAAAAAATAAAATCCTTCCCAAGTTGAGCTACAGTGTCATTGACACTTTCATTAATATAGATTTTATTTAAACTTATATCATTTTGGATTAATTTTTTTCACTAAACTCTCTCTGTTGCAGATTAGTATTGATTCTCAGGAAGCTTTGGATGTGTTCCATCGGCTGTTCGAATCTGTTGCACCTAGTGTGTTTAGACCTGTTGATATCCTGCTAAAAGCCTTGTTTGCCATGCCTCAAGACATAGTGAGTAATATTTCATTTCAGATATATCATGCTCAAAGCCTTATTTCATGTGCATGAAATTCTTCATTAACACGTCCATGATGGGAGCTGTGCTGGTGCATCATTAAAGATCCTGTGCCAGTGCATTATCTTATATAAGAGAGTCTCCCATTGGGAGCCTCGCATATATAAGATAATGCACTGGCTTACAAGATCAAGGTCAATATTGTTAGGCCAATGCATTCTCTTATATATGTGAGAATGTATAAGAGAATGCATTGGCACAGGGTTTTTGCCAAAATTCAGGAAGCTCCGGTCATGAAAGGGTTAAAAAGTTAGCATGCTAGTGGATAATGACATAATAAATAGAGAATACTTAGTTTTTTTTTTAAATACCAAAATTTCTCATGAGTTATGGAAAGAAATATTGAATTTTCCAGACACGAATGAGATGTATCAGGTATTCAAACAAAATTGTAGGTAATCTTTTTATTATATGCCCCTTATTAATGTTCAAAGTTGCTAAATTAAGTCTTATTTACTAGCCAAAAATGATATTCTCTTTATTTCGATGGTGCATATGAATACATAACTTGCTAGTTAAAGTGACATAATTCACTAGAGTGAAATTATCATTTATAATCAAGGTTAATCACATATAAGAACATCATAAATTATTTAACAAAAATTTCAAAGTTAAAAAGGGCTGGTTGGAGGGAATGCTTTCAGTGGCTTCATTTGCCACCTACTCCAATTCAGTAGTCCAGTGACTCCCCCACCCCCTTATAGCATGTGGTATATTCGGCAGGTATGCAGAAGCTCGGAAGGGCCAAGCCTGAATTTAGTGTGTCTGAATTTTGCAGAATGAGGTCCCCAGAGGGTGAATTTAGTGATGCTATCCCACATAGTGGGCTAGGATCACCAAATTCACCCTCTTAGTCATCAACTGCTGTGGGAGATCAGATAGAAGTTCCCCCAGCTGAAGTTGTGATGATCACCCATTAGTCACCTCGATTATGCAATTTATCTTCTGCAAATTAGGAGATATAGAAACTTCCCAGATGTGAAAAGTAACTAAAGGGCTAACATCACTAAATATACTTTCAAGAGAAGATATGTCTAAGCAGAATGAGGTCCCCAGAGGGTGAATTTAGTGATTCTAACATGCTGTTTGGAGTAGCATCACTAAATTTACCCTTGGGTACCTTATTCTGCAATGTCCGGCACCATATTTTGAGGCTCCTACCCACCCCACCTCTGCTCATCCGCATCTTATCATCACATCCCTGTTTTTTTCCTAGACCAAAGTACAGGGACTTCAGAGATGGTTATGTTTGGTGCTAGCAGTCCTCCGTGTCATAATAGCACAGGCAAAAGAGGAAGTGGTGCTGTCACGTATACAGGAGCTCTGCCTGCAGACGAACATATTCCGACATGGGGATGTTTCGGCCGATGATAAGGATGTAGCTCAAGACTTATCTCCAGAGGAAACCATGGCCTGGTATGTATGAATAACCCTCCCATGACTGAAATTTTGTGAAAACCCTGTGCCAATGCATTCTCTTATAATGTAAGTGAGTCTGCCATGGGGAGCCTCGCATATATAAGAGAATACATTGGCCTAACATTGTTTAGCTTGACCTTGTAAGCCAGTGCATTCTGCCTATGAGAAACTCGCATATATAAGAGAATGCACTGGCACAATGTCTATGTTTTATAGATTTATGATTTATAGAATAAGTGTAGAAACAGAGTTTTAATCTAGAAAGACAGGTAAACGTGTGTGAATATCATGCAGCAATTTACAATAGTCAATATTTATAATGCATGTATAATACACATAATTATACCCCCTTTTAAAAAAAGGGGGGTATACTGTTTTGCACCTGTCCGTGCATGCGTCCGTCCGTCCGTCCGTCCGTACGTCCGTCTGTTCGATGTCTGTTCATGTCATAACTTGAACAGTAGTGCTCGGATCTCAATGAAATTTTGTATGGATGTTCATTACTATGAGGGCATTCAATAGAGGGTTACATCGTTTTGTTCGGATTTTCCATTCTAGAGTTATTCATCTTTGTTTATCTTGAAATGTTGGATTTTTGGTCTGTCTGGTGTCTGTTCATGTCATAACTTCAACAGTTTGCTGGGATCTCAATGAAATTTGGTATGGATGTTCACTACTATGAGGACATTAAAAAGAGAGTTCCATCGTTTTGTTCGGATTTTCCATTCTGGAGTTATTCATCTATGTTTATCTGTAATTGTTGGCTTTTTGGTCCGTCTGATGTCTGTTCATGTCGTAACTTCAACATTTGTGCTGGGATCTCAATGAAATTTGGTATGGATGTTCACTACTATGAGGACATTAAAAAGAGGGTTCCATTGTTTTGTTCGGATTTTCCGTTCTAGAGTTATACATCTTTTGTTTATCTGGAAATGTTGGCTTTTTGGTCCGTCTGGTGTCTGTTCATGTCGTAACTTCAACAGTTGTGCTGGGATCTCAATGGAATTTGGTATGGATGTTCACTACTATGAGGACATTCAATAGAGGGTTCCATTGTTCTGTTCCGCTTTTCCATTCTAGAGTTATTCATCTTTGTTTATCTGGAAATGTTTGTTGTTTGGTCCATCCGATGTCTGTTCAGCTCATAACTTGAACAGTAATGCTCGGATCTCAATGAATTTTTTTATGGATGTTCACCACTATGAGGACATTTAATGGCACATTCAAATGTTTGTTTTGTTTTTATTGTTCTATAGTTACTCATCTTTGTTTATATGAAAATGCTGGTGCTTGGGTACATCTGTCTGAGTATAGCCCTCATAAGTTATAGATATGCCCACACTAGGTGCTATGCCACGAGGGGGTATGCACCGGACGACAGTCCATCTCTTGTTATATATATATAACATGAAAATCACGTATTTTATCATGCTTATTCTCGGACAATCATACATATAATATTTGATTGCCATGGAGATTTCAATGTCACTAGACAAATCTTTCACTGTCAAGTTTTATTATATGCTAACATTTCCTGCATCATGTGTGGGTGGGCACACACTTTTGAAGCTGAACATAGAATGATAGCTAAATCTACCATCTCTTGCCAGTCCGTGCTCAATCCATTCAACCAATACAAATGATTAGCATGCCTAATCATCCTCTGCCAATCACCCGACTGCCCCATGAATACACCAACTTGTGTTAACTCCTTCTATGCCGAAATAAATTCTTCGTTGAACTTCAATAAATTAATTTAATGCTGCACCAGTGCAGCTCCCGTCATGAAAGGGTTAATTTGATGGGTGAGTTCCTCGACTCGAATCAAACATTTTTTACCCCCGAAGCCAAAGAAATAGTATATATATTCGCTTTGATTTCTTCAATTGTAGGTTCATTTTGTCCATCATTGGTAACACAAGTAGCCTTCTCTCACATGAGTCGGTCGTGGTCGTCGGAAGAGATCCTGGATGCCCGTACTTGATACAGCAGCTCTCACAGTTACTTCTTTATGTGACACACATGTTCCAGTCTGGTGAGTTATAGCATGTTTTATCAGTCACGTCTGGATTTAGGTGTGTGATGTTTGTAAATATGAGGTCCCCAGAGTGTGAATTAGTAACGCTATCCTGCACAGCAGGCTTGCATCACCACCTTTTTGTGATAGTGTGTGGAATCCTGACATAATAAATCCCCTATTAAAATAACAGAAACATATAACTAATGAACCGTACAAAGAGCGTTTACATTCAATTCTCTTGGAAGTTGGAATCCAATAGCTGTTAGTGCTTGATATATCATGCATAATTATGCATATCTTATTTGCACGAAGTTAACTTAATTTTACTGTTATGTAAATTTGGGAAATGGATAACTTATCTATAAATGCGTGTACCTTTAATTCAGGTACGATATACATGGGAAACTGTGTACCTAATATACCGGAGGACATGGATGGAGATTTCTTGCTTATTTTATTTCACATAATATGGGTCATACAAAGTTTAAATTAATTCTTATTATGGAACATAAATCATAACATAAAATTTGTATGTGTTCTTTGGGTTTCTGCTATCTTTTCTGTTCCTATTCTTTATGACTATATATCAGAAACTGCCTTTACAGCAGGGTGCTCTGCCTATCATTAGCTTATGTCAGCTTCCGGCGGGCAAGACATGGTACCTCTATTTGTGGACTCTTCTGCTATTGGGCATCCCTTCTTTACTCACATAATGTGGGTCACACAAAGCTTGGCTAGCATCACTAAATTCACCATCTGGGGACCTCATTCTGCTTAGACCTCATGTTCTTGGAAGTATCTATAGTCTTAAATTAACATTGTTTTTAGTTACTTTTTCCCTTCTGTTCAGTTTCTATATCCCCCAATTTGCAGAAGATAAATTGCATAATCGAGGTTACTAATGGGTGAACGAACATCACCTACTTCAACTTGGGAACTTCAGTCTGATCCTAGGTTTCCCATAGGCGTTGAGGCCTAAGCAGAATGAGGTTTCCAGAGGGTGAATTTGGTGATGCTAGTGCACTGTGCGGGATAGCATCACTAAATTCACCTTACTGGTGCTGGCAAGGTTTGTGCTGCCACTTGTCAAATTTGGCAAAAAATGTGGCAAGTGGGTTTTAAAATTTTGTGATGTCATAAAACATCATCGAAGGTTGATTATCCATTATGTGTGCTGACTTACATACACTAGTGGGCAGCAGTGATATGTTTTGGCTTCTACGAATACAGTTATGTCAGTTATTGTTTGGGTTGGAAAAAAATAATATATATCTCCCACATGATTTATAGATTTACATCCAGAGGAATCTACTTACAGGTCTATTTAGGAGGATTGCTACTTCTACCATGAAAATCATTCACCAGACGGCACCGGCATGCTTTCATAACATAACGGATATCAACGGATTTATGTTATCAATCGGCACAAGCCATCCTACGGTTACTCTACAGTGGAGTAACATACTAATTCTACTTAACTATGATGATCAAAAGTACTGGGCAGATGTTCTCAAGTCATCGAGGAAATACCGCACTCTCACATCTCGGTATGTCAATTTTTTTTTTTGGACAGATGATTGATTCTTGCGAGTCAATATTTATTTCACCTGGAGATATGGTGTCTTGTTCCCTGTAAAATATTGTGTTGGTTGGTCTCTCTGTAATCAGAGTTAAAGTATTTGAAATTGCATTAAGAGTTACAGTTCGAAAACATCAATGTTGTGTATTGCAGCAGGGTTTCCTCTAGGGGTTGTGGGAATGGGGGGAATATCAGTCTATAAAAAATATGTGAATATCTACTAGTATTTTGCGACAACACTGACAAGCTAAATTCGCAGGTAAAATAAGTGTACTGACAATTTCTTGTCCCGCCATCAACATTTGTAGAGGAAATTATTTTGACGTCTAACTTCACTACATTCATGACATGTAATACCATGAAATATTCCTGTCGATCATTCTTCAGTGGCTAACATCTGGATCTCATCTACATAATCATTACTGAGAACCAGTAAGAACAGAGTGTTAGTTGAGAATGTAATCGCGATGTATCCAGACATAATCAGCCATGTGGCTATTAGTGTTGTTTGCTCAGATATCTTTCAGAATACAGCACTAATAATTGCCAATGTGAAAAGCATTCGCTTCCTGCCAAATGGTTCACTAGTGGTCAGTGTTGTTAATGGGCAAATAAAATTATATCTGTTTATTACTCTCTGTTGGTTTTGTTTAGTGGCAGATATACACATGTGTTGTAGGCATTAATCTGTGATCGGGTAGGAAAATATGTTGTCCAGAGGAGGGATTTGGATGAGGGGAAAGGGACCTGCTTCATCTATAGCGGAAACCCTGATTACAGATAGAAAACGGCAATGATGTATTATGCCACACTTAGCTGTTGATTTTTATTGTGGTACAATTTTATTATTCAGATCACAAAAAAAACAGTAGTTCTATAAACTTAAATCAATTTTCTGATGCTAACTTTTTCTCATACAGGCATGAGGATGAAATTAGTAAGAAGGACCTTAAATCACTCAGCTGTAACATTGAGATACTGAGAAGAGGCTGTCTTATTTTATACTGTGATTATGTGGTAAGTAGTTCTTACAAAAATCATTATTTTTACCTTCTCTCATTAAAACATTATTGTATGATATTATTGGCAAAAACTTCAATTAGCACAAGCAGGCCTGTCATTATCAAAATTGCAGATGGACCATAATATTCTGCCTTAATTATTTCGCTGCCACTCAGCACTGCAGGCAGATTCCCCTCTGTCAAGCATACCATACATGTATGCAAGCATTATGTGTTTATATGGGTAACATAGTGTATCTCAAGTATCACTTGGAATAATACGTTGAAACGTCACATGTGATTAGACATAGGCATTTGCGAGTTTATAGCCACTCATACCACCACCATAGAGGTAACGTGAACTTGGTAGCCATCTTGGTTTACATACTAAAGGCTATGTTTGATGCATATGCATGCTTATATGGCTATATATGCGTGTTATCAATGAAGAATTTGGTAATTCTGATCATTTGTTTCTCACTTTTCCTTCATTAGTTGACATCAAATGTACTATACACACACCAACATTTGAAGAGGTCATGTGACCATGATTATTACCATGATTCCTTCTGTTTTTGGTCACACCCCATAGACATTTCAATATATCATAAATGTCTTTGTCTTATGTTACTTATAACTATATATAAACTTGTTGATCTGTTGCAGCCAAATTGGCACCCCTTAGTGGTCACGTGACCTTGGTGGCCATCTTGGATCTATATATAACATCTGTATAACATAATGTATGGGTATTTCCGACTTTATTAGGTTATAAGTTTGTGATGAACATATCATGCTGGGTAGGTTGCTGTATTTGAGTTTAGTTTCTATATCATTGGTTAAAACTATGATAGCGAGAGACACATTCATGACCTATGAAGAGATCACGTGACCATGACATATCTAATTGCCCTTATATAGCGGTTTGCGTTATATGGGAATATGTACAGTATTATCTTTTCGTCTGACTGGCGTCTGCTTATTCATCCTGAACATCCCTCCAAATGAATAATAAACAATTCCAATTTATACTTCTTTATCTGGATGGGAGAATCCATTCAGTATAGAATGGTTTAATTAACATATTTGGTTTTTTAAGTGTGAGAATCTGAGCGATGCTGAGAAGATGACATGGTTGATAATTAACTTCGTTGGAGATCTGATAGAACTTTGCCACGAATCGCCTGTTCAGGACCTCATCAGGTAAGGAACAGACCTATTAACCCTTTCATGATGGGAGCTGCGCTGGTGCAGCATTAAATATCCTGTGCCAGTGCATTCTCTTGTATATGCAAGTCTCCCATAGGGAGTCTCACATATATAAGAGAACACACTGGCTTACAAGGTTAAGGTAAATATTGTTAGACAATGTATTCCCTTCTATATGCGAGGCTCCCTATGGGAGACTCACATATATAAGAGAATGCATTGGAACAGGGTTTATGCAAAATTTCAGGAAGCTCCAGTCATGGAAGGGTTAAACTGGCTTATACTGTCATGTGTCATTGATTCATTTGAAGGCAATTTATTTAAAGATTGTTTAAAGCATTTCAGATTTGTTTTTTCTAGGTTTATAGATCATTTATGAATTAAAAAAAAAAAATTCAAATGTTATCACTGATATTGATAGCATTTGTCACCATGATTTGTGTTCTTTTTTGTGTCAATCGATTTACATGAATCCATAATTGACCAATTTTACTCTTGATATTCCAGCGCTGTTCACAGGAACTCCTCAGCAAGCAGTTTATTCATACAAGCCATTCATGCCAGGTGCAATAATGTGCTACGGGTATGTCAATAATATCTATTTATAGCTCATATCTAGTAATAATGATATTCTGAATGTCTACAAAGATATCTTGGTTATTGGTAATCGGATCTCAATAAGATTTGGTATTAAAGTCCAACAAAGGGGAGTGCATGTTTTAATTATCCATTTTAGGTTCCTCTTTATTAATCTGAAAATAATGTCTGTTCACCTGGGTGTATCAGCCATGGGTTATAGAATTTCAATGAAATTTGGTATGGATGTTCACCATCACAAGGGGCTTCCAATGAAGTGTTATAATGGCCACATCACTTCCAACCTACATTGAAACTAGCATGGACTCTCTACAAGAGAGTGCCTCTGAAACCACCGTTATTGAGAACAAGGAACAAACTAAGTGCACTGACCAGACACCAGATAATGGAGGGGAACCCACCATATACACAAAGGCGGATATATACACAGACAATATCAATCTCTATAAGGCAATTCGCAACAAGACAGTAAAGGAAATCAGACTGAACCTACAGTCCAGCTTCCTAGAATTATGCACTTCAAATGGAGTAAGCCCCAAAGGGCTAGCCACCAATACACCACCAGGGAAAGTCCCCGCCCTGGAGAGAGAACACTTCAACGAGAACCTGTATGATTGTATTAAGGAGATAGTTACTGTCATCATAGACTCATTATATATACCCCCGCTACATACATGACAAACAACACTATTGCATTGGACTACAACGATGTCGGCCACATTATATCCAACCTTACATACTAAATCATTGATATACTGCCCGGGAACACCAAAGTCTGCGAAATTAGGGAAACATACTTTACATTTTACTCAGAATGCTATTTTCCTTATGGCTTGAATAGGAAGGATTTTTTAGTCACCTCTCTTCTGAAGTGTTATTGATGTTCATATTTTCCCTTCTAGAGTTATTTTCCTTTGTTTATTTTAAGTTTGGTTTGTGTCCTGTCCATGTTTCAAATTGGTGCACTGTGGGCTATCATCACCAAATTCACCCTCTGGGAACCTCATTATGCTTAGATCTCAACCTCTATGGGAGACTTAGGATCAGATTGAAGTTACCCAGTTGAAGTTGATGATGTTCACCCATTGTCACCTCAATTATGCATTTATCTTCTGAAAATCAGGAGATATAGAAAATGAACAGAGAAAAAGAAACTAAAAACAATGTTAATTTCAAACTATAGATACTTTCCAGAAGATGAGGCCTAAGTAGAATGAGGTCCATGAATTTGTTGACATGATACAACCTCTTGTTGCAAATAATTTAGTCTCATTCATATAATTATTTAGGATTTGTTTACCTTTTCAGCCATGTGTTGTTCGTAAGACATTGAAGTGTCTGGAGTCAATACACTTGTCTCAGAGCGGCGCTCTTCTCACCCTGTTGGTTGACAAGTTTCTGAATACTCATCAACTGACCGTCGGCCGGCTCTGTGATACGATCGCCTGTAGGAGGGTAGAGTTCCTACTCTCAGAGAACATAGAGGTAAGAATGTCGACATCAACTGACTGTTAACTGGCTCTGTGATATCATCGCCTGCAGGAAGGTTCTCAGTTCCAGGCAAACTTTTGTTTATAAACGTACTGCAATTATTTTGTACTGATTATAATTTTATCCAAAATATCAAACTTGAATAGAGGTTGCATGTGCGGGAGCTTCGGGACCATGCTAGAAGGCCTGAGAAATGGGAAATTTACTTGTGTGGCCCTATTGACACATAGATTTATCACCTGCACCTGAGATTTTGAGTTCTGATGAACTTATTTAGTTTCCCTTTTTTCCGTTAAATATTTTGTCTGAAGAAGTTGGTAATATTCTTCTTAATGAATATATTTCACTTTTGATATATTGCAAACTTGTAAATTAATCTTAATAAATGTGCTGCCCTAATTTGTATGCATTTATACTCATATTACCTCTGTACCATTTGCATCTGCTCATAAAGTGATAAAAGCTTATATAATCTGGTCAAAATTCTTAACCCTTTGGCGAGTAGAACGACATATATGTCGTCTATCGGTTGAGGAGTAGAACGACATATATGTCGTTTCAGGAAGTGATATTTTACGTAGACATAACTTCAACAAATCATCTGATTTATAAATGATTTCTATAGGAGTTATTTTGATTAATATAATGTTCCAAATGTATAAGTGCAATTGATTATGATAACACACATTAACAAAAAATGCACATAAATTAAAACAAATTATTGGGGCTTTTTGACCGAACTTGTTAATAATTATTGCTATGACGTTGACGTTAAATTTACTCATGACGTCATGTATATGACGTTACAGATACTCTCCAAAGGGTTAATTTCTTATTAAGTTTATTGACAGTCTCTTCAAAGTAAAAACGTTGTTACCATTTGAATTTCTGTTGCTTTCCCCCTTATGTTTAAATATTATTTCTCAAGATAGAATGTGTGTGTAGTTGTTGTTAACCCTTTACCCAACAAACCGGCCAAAACCGGCCAAATAAAGCTTCAACAGCCTAAAATATCTTCGGTCTGTCTCAATAGAACCATACAAATATGGATATCATTGGAACCGGCTCCTTGACCACATTGTGATAGTTACAGTTAGCCCTGTGCCAATGCATTCTCTTATATATGCGAGTCGACCATAGGTCGCCTCGCATATATAAGAGAATGCATTGGCCTAAAAAAAATCTTTTTTTACCATTTTTTCTTACATTCTTTAACAATTTTATAATTTTTAATGTGTTAAGCCAATGCATTCTCTTATATATGCGAGGCGACCTATGGTCGACTCGCATATATAAGAGAATGCATTGGCACAGGGCCATTATGTTGGGTAAAGGGTTAATTTGCTGTTTCTAGGAGAGTAAGAAGCAGCTACCATTAGAAGATGTGGATAAACTACTCGATGTTCTCAAGTCACATGGTCTCATCAGCAGGTTAGTTCTATAGTTACATTTTACAAGGCATCAAGGCAGGTTTTTTTAATCAATTGTTCTATAAAAACCATACTAAATATGTGCTGGGTTACTGAATGATTACCAAGATGCATTTGCATGTTGTAAGAATTAAAAGTGTGCGTTAAATTGAGCAATACAAATTTATCATGCAGCAGAATTTTAAAGATGTTGGCGGTGCCTCAGAACACAGATTTTTTAACCCTGTTATGATGGGATCTGTGCTGGTGCAGCATTAAAGATCATGTGCCAGTGCATTCTCTTATATATGCGAGTCTCCCATAGGGAGTCTCCACATATATAAGAGAAAGCACTGGCTTACAAGGTCAAGGTAAATATTGTTAGGCCAATGTATTCTCGTATATATGCGAGGCTCCCTATGAGAGACTCACATATATAAGAGAATGCATTGGCACAGGGTTTTCACAAACTTTCCGGAAGCTTCAGTCATGGAAGGGTTAATGACCTGTCATCTACCATTTTTATGGAATCTACTTTACTGATAAAGCAGCTGCTCAGGTGGATTTGTATACTGTTTTGCACATGTGCGTGCGGCTAGCCGTGCATGTGTCAGTAGATCCGTCCATCCGATGTCTGTTCATGTCATAACTTAAACAGTAGTACTCGGATCTCAATGAAATTTGGTATGGATGTTCACTACTATGAGGACATTCAATAGAGGCTTTGTTAAGATTTTCCATTCTAGAGTTATTCATCTTTGTTTATCTGGAAATGTTGGCTTTTTGGTTCGTCCAATGTCTGTACGGTCATAACTTGAACAGTAGTGCTCGGATCTCAATGAAATTTGGTATGGATGTTCACCGATGTAATGACATTCAATGGCATATGTTCAATTGTTTATTTGAAAATGCCGATTTTTTGGTCTATCTGTGAGTATATTAGTCATAAGTTATTGGTATGCCCACACTACGTGGTATGCCACAAGGGGGTATGCACTGGACGACAGTCCTTATCTTGTTGTATTTGCTGTTAATGGATATGCTTTTGACAATTTATTTTATATACTAGGCATGCTAGGCTTACTTCACTACTGACGAAGCTTAGGAACACCCTCAGCACAGACAAGACACCTCCACAGTCAGAGAAGGCTCATCCACTGGCCACCACACCGTCTATTGTTAGTGATATACAACTCAATAAGGTCAGTGAAAACTATGTCAGTTTTTTGGGGTTTTAAGGTAAAGATTGATAAACACAGGTTTATATAAAAATCATATAATAACTGAAATACATTACCATGTATATAAATGTCCTGTCGCCAGCTCAATTCAAGCCTCAGTGTCCGCGGAATGTCGTTGCTGGATGTCAGTCTTCAGTTCCCATGAATTGATACATCTATTGGTACCCTAGTGATGTAGCTGCAAAACAATGGTCTCACATCACCAGCTGGCTCAAACACGAAAATCAAGCCTGCAAATAATTTCTTAAAATTCCCCGGAGTGTGCCTGTCACTATGACAGGCACCAACTGATTGGTGCCTGTCATATCAAGGTCAGTACCTGTCATGGATTTTAATTGTAAACCGAGCTTCATTTACACTTTCAAAACCCCTGCATGATTTCAGTAGTATTGCACTCTGATATGGTTTATCTGTGACCTTGTTTATACTTGTTCGGTATTATACAGCCTGATCAAAGCAAGTAAGGAAATACAAATACAGGTAATAATCAAAGTATGTAATGGCGTCACGTGACTCATGTCTGGTGGTGGATATCTACAGCAGGACGGAAGTCATCGAATTGGTACTTGCAGTCGAGCTTGCGCAGTTGCTACTCGCTAAATTTAATTACAAAAATAACTAACCACACATGGGTTACTAGTTTGAAAACATGCACAATTTTAAAAACAAGCTGTCACACAAACACTGCCTGTCAAGATGACAGGCACAAATAGATTTGTACCGGACAATTTGGTGTTTTGACAGTGTCCGACCCGTTGTTTGCAGGCTTGATGAAAATATTGCCACCAGACACTTATTCACTGCAACTATTGGTTAATGCTATGCTTTAATTGTCAAATCTACAAATTAATGCAGAACGTGGATATATTCCACTGAACAATAGGGTCACTCACCTGTCATCATTCACTGTCGTCATCATCAATATCATCACCATTGTTGATGTTGTTATTGTTGTCATCAATCGTCATCATCGTTATTGTTGTTGTCACTACCATCATCATTATCCTCATACTCATCCCAATCATCATCATCAATATCATCATCATAATCGGCATCATCATCATCATCGTCATCCGTCATCCACGTGCTGGTCTCCTATCACTAATCCACTCAGGTTGACTTGTTATACGAGGTTACTGCACTCTGGTTTCCCACAGATACTACAGCCTTTGCATTCACTAAAGATGAATTTCTGCCATAGACTAACATGTTGTTCAATACATAAATGATTGTTAATTGAGTAAATTAATTTAACGTCATTGTTGCATAACCGGAGTTATTTTCACAACTGTTGGATTGTCCAAGTTAAATGAATAACTTTTCAATGCATTCATCAGGTGACACTGAGGCATTTCCACATCATTGCCATAATGTAAATATATTTTATATATATATAATGTCACTACACCATTTTCAATTAGGCAATTAGCTAATTATTTCACTGTCATTTGTATTATTGTTTAAAAAAGAATGGGAAAAATGCTGGAAAGGAATAGAATGAAAACGTAAATATGGGTGACGAGATATATCGTCACCAGCTCTCAGTCACCAGCTATCTGAGCATGCCACAAAAAAACTTACAGATATTAAATCACTTTTTCTCCATCACCAGACTGTTGATTTATGATTTCAGGAGTTTTTCATCTCGTTGGTCAAAGGTCTGTGTTTTAAACCAGATCCAAATGCCAGGGAATGCGCTTTACTTCTACAGAAACTTGACTATGGCGACATTCTTACCATAGCAATGACAAAGGTTAGTATATATTACCATAGTGATACCCTTACCATAGCAATCACAGAGATCACTCATTGTTAACTCAACTTGACAAAGTCAAGTTTGAGCTATTGTCATGGGTTGGCATCCGTTCTTACTTCATTTTGAAAAATGTTTGAAATGAAAATAATTTCATTTCCACAATACAATCCTTTACTGAAACTTTATGGCTTTCCTTTT
Source organism: Siphonodentalium dalli (assembly GCA_032622095.1). NCBI lineage: Eukaryota > Metazoa > Mollusca > Scaphopoda > Gadilida > Siphonodentaliidae > Siphonodentalium > Siphonodentalium dalli. The sequence goes on from CP136062.1 coordinate 61,811,430, forward strand.
TTAACACTCAAATGACTGTTCAGCATAAAATTAACGCCTCCCCAAGTTGAGCTGCAGTGTCATAAACACTTTCATTACTATAGTGATAGCCTTAGAAATTATAGACATTTAATATATTCAATCCATTAGCAATCTCTGATATCTGTATGTAAAAATATTATAATTTAGGCCAAAAAAAATTAATGAATTGATTCTCAGGCACCGCCGCTCTCATAAAATAGGGGCCGCCAAACTCTTTTTATTTGAAATCCAAACAACCAACGATCAAATAATTCAAATCGCATCCGATTCGCGTTCAAGTGTGCGAGTTCTCCGTTTGCGGAAGTGCCGGAATTCGCTATTTCCGGTTTACACTTTTAGCACGTGGTAATGTAATAATTACGACAGGAATACCACTTCGAAACGAACTACGGCGAGTTATGGCAGTGCACTGCTGGGGAGATGATAGGCCTCGGTATTTACGCAAAAAACATGATTAAATAAAGCGAACTAATGTCATTCATTAAAGCAGGTTGCATTATTTACAGTTATTTATAAGTTCACAAACAAACGAGTCGTGCCGTTTCTTCACCGGCAAATTCCGTGATTTGAAAAAACACGATGTTGTTGACATGTATACCAAATTATATTTCGTGACATAATTGTCAGAAAATAGGCTGTATTGTCCATAGAATGCGATAAAACAATTGGGCAAATGGCCGAAAAAATTTGGACAAGGTTGATGGTTGCCATCCACAGTGTAAGACGTGTCTTGAAAAATTTCAGACAGTGCTATCTCGTAAGCGCAACTACTCGAGTGAGAAACAGGAGAAGTTGAAAGCTAAACGAAACAAGGCAAAATGAGCATGTCTGCAATTTCCCAAGACGCATTTAAACAGTGTGAATGGCAAACATCAGTTTAATACCTCACTATATTTAATATAATCATTCCATTTTCCGTCCTTTCATTTGCTTAGCTTTAAGAGGAACAACATCGATGTTATTTTAGAAGTAGGATACTTCAATGCATATATTTTATTTTATACACTTTTCCAGTTTTATTTCACTACTGGTCTGTTGTTTTGTTTTCTTTATTGGTTCGCAGTTTCAATTATAATGATTCCACAATTAATTGAGCCTTCTGGTCTTGATTTCAGGGATCCCAGATGTATGTCTGAACTGGCCGCTGGAAATAAAACATAAAAATAAAAACGCCCTCCCTCATTCATTTGAAAACAAAAATTGCCTGAGAATCAATTCATTAATTTTGTTTGGCCTTAGGGAATTTGTTTTTATTGTTAAGCCGATGAACTCAAGTCTGAGTTAAGTGTGCCTGTCTTTTGCATAATGAGGTCCCCAGAGGGTGAATTTAGTGATGATATCCCACATAACAGGCTAGCATCACTAAATTCACCCTCTGGGGATCTCATTCTGTTTAGGCGTCATCTTCTCTGGAAAATTTCTTTATTATCAAATTTTGATAGAAACTTTGTCATATCGATTCTATTTATTTTTTAGTTTAGTTTATCTATATTCCCAAATTGGCAGATGACACATTGCATAATCAAGGTTCTCAATGGGTGTACATCCCAATATTCACCATTTGGGAACTTCAATCTTAGTCTATGTCTCCCATAGCAGATGAGGCCATACAGAATTAGGTTGCCAGAGGCTGAATTTGGTTATGCTAGCCCACTATGTGCGATAGCATCACTAAATTCACCCTCTGGGGACCTCATTCTGCAAATGACAGGCACACTAAACTCAGGCTTGTATGAACTGTGAGAGATTTTCCCCCAGAGAATCTATTATCGTAAATCTCATTGAAAATCATGGCCTCTATAATGTATCTTGTTATAGGAATTCAACCTGATGATAATGCAGGAATGTGTGGCTTTAGGGTCGCTGAGGACAATGCTTAGCTATAACAAACAGATGGAGAATGCGAACGATGACAATATGGAGTTACTTCAAGAGCCGGCAATAGATCGACTATTCCGAGCAATGGAGCTCACCCTTTTCCGTCACCTTAACAACACAATAAATATGTTACCCGTGCCACACCAGGTGTTATCGTTCTCAGCGGACTGCTCAAACAAACAGCTGCGATATTTGGAGCGACTCGAGGATTTCCTCATGGACACCTCATGGACGGACTCTATTTTTCAGCTATCGGGTGCTTTGCTTCAGTATTTAGTGTCATCAAAAACATTCCCATGGACTGTTAATATTCCCGCTGATTCTCAAAATGATGTTTGCCGCTTCACTGTACTCTGTCTCGAGGTAAGCATTCAAGTGGGGTTTCTCTGCATATACTCATAAGAATCCACTCTTTTAACCCTTTCTATACTAAATACTCATTGATGAGTAGTTCCCTTAGGATAATGTTCAGATAATAAGTTCAACAAATGACCATATGTCATTTGTACTCTCCCATAGGGAGCCTCGCATATATAAGAGAATACATTGGCCTAACAATATTTACCTTGACTTTGTAAGCCAGTGTATTCTCTTATATATGCGAGGCTCCATATGGGAAACTCTCATATATAAGAGAATTCACTGGCACAGGGTCTTTAATGCTTCCCCACTGCAACTCCCGTCATGAAAGTGTTAACACTGTGAAGAGATAATATCGATCACAGCAGGTAAATCCAATGTGGGAAATGTCATAATTCTTTTTATTACGTAATCCTACCCTTATTCCATTCAATAAACCCATTCTATAAATTGTGATATTAAACGTTCGTTTAATAACAGGAAATAGTGCCATGTGACCTTTGACTTCCTGTTTGTCGTCTGTTTACATTCCGTATGCTACGTCTCAAAATACTATGGTTTCCAATATTTTTCCAACTAACTATAATGAATGAAGAGTTTTAAAAGTTTTGTCATTAAATATAGGCCATTAAATATGCCAAAGAGTCTTAATTTATCTGGGACTATTTCTTTACGCGTGCAATCTACGCATAGTTACGTGAATCGTCATTGCATGCCTTATAGAAGCCGATGTTAGTTTCGCATCCAATTTGTTGATTTAAGTATGTTTTGGATCATATAATAAATAGAATCTACAACTCGTCCCCAGTTTATAGCGGAATTTACAAAACTCGTCCAGTAAATTAGGTCTGGACCTTGCCAAAGGCTCAGTCCAGACATAATTTACTAGACTCGTTTTGTAAATTCCGCTATAAACTGGGCACTCGTTGTAGATCCTCTATTAACTTTCAGACAGTAACATGGTTGACTCACAAAGATCAGCTGAGTTCTTTTAACTTTCAGACAGTAACATGGTTGATTCACGATTCTATTAACTTTCAGACAGTAACATGGTTGATTCATGAAGATCAGCTGCCGACATCTGAACAGCTGCAAACAGCGTTGGAGTGTGTTTCCCTTGTCTTGCAGAATACGACCTTGTGGGGCGTCCTCTCTGATATGGAGCACTCTACATGGGTGTGCTCCATCACAGACAGCATATACCAAATCTTATCTTCAAGTAAGTCAGTGCTATCCTAGATGAAGTCCATGCATGTTTAGGGTACGAGATAGATACTGGCATAGGATGAAGATTTTACCTCTTCATAAAATAATTATCTAACAACATAATTGGTTTGGAACAATGGCCCGCTGAGTAACTCAGTCCCGTTTATTCTGTTCGAATCTGATCTGGTCTGAATGCTTGTCCCCAGTTATGACAGCAAATTTGCATGCCAGAAAAATCCATCACGGGCTGCCTTATGAGGAAATCTGCGATCATTGCCAATGCAAACTCCACCTGCAGGGCACGGTGTTGATCCTCACAGTAGTTTCAAAAGTTTGGATACCCTAGGGTATTTAAAATAATTTAATTAGGTCTATAAAATATAATTAATATCAAATCACAATTAATAAATAATAATATAATGAACATTGTAATAATTATTAATAAAGTGAAATTATCTCTGTTATTGTTTTCAGTTACTGTGTTGCCAGGAGAAAATTTATCATTTTCAAAACCAGATGCCAGGAATCAGCAATGTGATATCGACAGTGAGAACGGTGAGATTTATACAAGTCTGAGTTTAGTGTGCCTGTCATTTACAGAATGGGTCCCCAGAGGGTGAATTTAGTGATGCTAGCCAACTTGGCACAGAGGTATCAATCTGCATGGGAACTTATGCCAACTTATTTACTAGTGCAACTTTGTTGAATTTTACATATGACCGATGTCGGCGGCGGAGGTAACTATAATAGCTTTGAATATAACATGTTCGTTTCTGAAATTTATACACGTACATGTATGAGTTCAATGTCGGCATGGTCATGAATTTACACGACATAAGCAAACACAATGGCATCGGAATACTACATGAGAATTTGGCGGGTTTCGGAGGAGTCGGCATCTCCCGTTGATGACATTTAATCACCACTGCAAATCTTATTATTTTATTTGCAAATAAATTTCCAGCCCTGGGCCCTTAACTATATATTCTTCTATGTTTTGTTGACAATTTGTAAAGGCATTGTGCAGACCGGCCATCATTCTTATCTGGCTAAGTTTGTACAGTAATGCCCTAAATAATCGACTCCTTAACCACAGAAGAATTATGGGTAATATTTCAGGATTTAGTCGGAAATATGGCTTATTGCCATTCATCGGCAAGCTCTCAGTGAGACAAGCCATATTTTCCATAATTCTTCTGTGGTTAAGGAGTCGATTATTTATGGCATTACTGTCTGTATATATCATATCTGATAACGAATAATTGTATTTAATATTATGTAAATCGACCTGCTCTTCATTATGGGGAATAATGTAATATAAGCGTGACAGGTTCTGGGGTCCATGTACCCTGTCTTATCGACTACTAAGCGAGCCACCCCTTTACCATTAATGGTTAAACCATTTCTATACCCATAAACATTTTTTTTTCAAACTTGGCAAAGAGGTATCAATCTGTATGGGAACTTATGCATTACTTTGAGATCAGTCAGGCTCATTTTGAAAGAGTTAATTTCCTTTTTTAACCCTTTCAGTGCCAAGTCCGATTTTTGTATCAGCCCATATATCCTTGATCATTTTTCAAATTTATTGACTATAATAATGTGATACATTGATGGAAAGAGCTCTAAGAGCTCTTTCCATCAATGTATCACATTATTATAATCAATAAATTTAAAAAAAATGATCAAGGATATATGGGTTGATACAAAAATCGGACTTGGCACTGAAAGGGTTAAAGCCACATGGCGGTTTGCGCTGCAAAATACACATAATATTTTTGCATTTGAATATTTCTCAATACCAAAATAGGTCGATAAATATCTGAACTACCTTTCTACGTGCATTATGTAACCCAAAAAGAAGCATTGAAGTAATGAAAATACAACTGTGAATACCGTGTTTGGGTCCCAAACAAAAAAATGCCATTTGCGCGACATGGAGCAAAAAAGAGCATTCCGTGGAATTCTATTCCTGATATGGTAGCAATAAAGAGCATTTGTCTGATATCTGGCGAAAAGTTGAAAACTGCTGAAAAATGGCTGTGACTTTGGCAAGTGTTTTTCAGAGCATATGAAGTCGGATATCAATAGTTTGTTTTTTATCAACCTATTGTACCCGTCGCTCCAAATTACATAGAAAAATAATTGGAGGTTCGAATGAGCCATGTCCTTCTTTAACTAGAATATTTCAACTTGAAATTAGATTTTATTTCTTTGTCCAAACCAATATTTGGGGAAAATAATGAATTTTGGAATTTAAAGTATTCAAGGTAGATTTTTCTAAATTTTTTACAAACTAATTTGTATATTTTCAGAGAACTGTCACATAATGAGTGCTTGCCACAGAATCACAGATTTAATCAAGTCACTCAGAACATGCCTATGTCCAAGACATTCCAAATCACAACTACTTCCTCATTTCCTGGCTTCCCCAATTCGCAACATTATACTCTGTAAGTAGAAACAGACGATAAATATATAGAGCCCCTCTATGTTATTTTGGGTTGGCGATTATCGCATGAGAGCAGAATGATACCATGAGAGCCGCCATCTGTTCTAGTGCGATAATTTCTATAACCCAAACCAACACGTGCAGCTCTATATTTATTACGTACCCCAAACACAAATAAATACAAAGAATGACACAAGTGTGTTCATAAGTTTGTTGAAACGGCACGAGTGCTAGCACGGAAGGATGGAACGAGAGGCCTCTCATTCTATCTTTCCTCGATGAAACAAGTGTCACAGAAGTGTATTTATTACACATCCCCATCCTATAATCCGTGCATTAAAAATTACAAGTTTACAATATATATATAGGCACATACAGGGCTTGTTTTGTCATGTGTGATGATGCTTTTCTTTTATAGTTCTGGTTTCATGGTTTAGGCAAATGTCATTTGACGTCAATGAGATGCGTATGGAACGCACATTCTCTATGGATTTGTAAATATGGAACAGCAATAACACAGTTCTTCAAATGGTCTTTGAATATTATAAAGCTTCAATGACTTGGGGAACCTATTGATATTATCAAAATTTTCCATGAAGAATTGGATGGGAATCTTAACCCTTCCGTGACTTGAGCTTCCTGAAATTTTGCAAAAAAAACCCTGTGCCAATGCATTCTCTTATATATGCGAGTCTCCCATATGAATCATCACATATATAAGAGAATACATTGACCTAACAATATTGACCTTGTAAGCCAGTGTATTTTCTTATATATTCAAGGCTGCCTATGGACGACTCGCATACATAAGAGAATGCACTGACACGGGATCTTTAATGCTGCACCAGCGCAGCCCCCCCCCCCCCCCCCCCCCCCCCCCCCCCCCCGTCATGAAAGGGTTAACGTATAATAAGTCTGTGGTCTTCTGAACTCATTATCAAAACACTCTACTAAATGATGAATAGATCATTCCAGTATATATTTTATGACTAAATGTGAGAATCCATTAAAGGTACTCACTCTGATTCGATTGTCCCCATATCATCAGATTCCAACAACAACATTTTTAAAATGCCGCTTCAGTTATTAGAATCGATTAATTGTCCAAAAATAATGCTGCTAACCACCATATACAATTGCCCAAAACCTGTTAATTATCAACATTTTGTTCAACGAAAACCACTTGATTTTAGAGTTATCCATCTTCGTCCGCAATTTGGTCCGAGACTCATCTCGTCAACTTTATTCAGGCCACTAAAATGAACCAGTGGTGAAATATAATAGATTTTAAAAATCGCTATCTGATCACTCTGAGCTTTGATGGTGGGTTCCTCAACTCGAATCAAATACTTTTTACTCCGGAAGCCAAAGAAATAGTAATTTGGGAGCGTTAATTCAGATTATGCATCTTTAAAGCTACATGGAGGAACTCCAATAACCAAACCAAAAGTTTTTATTTTGTAGATGCATAAAACAATATTCCATTTCAGTGGCTAATTTTACAAAAGCACTTGTCTTCAAGTTTATTATTTGGAGAAAAATAAATATAAATCATATACTTCTTCAAATGTTTAAATAAGCATTTAAATATTGATTATATCTAGGTCTAGCGAGGGTTCCTTACCTGAACAGCTACGCTCGGACACCTCCATTAGTGTGGAAAATAGGCTGGTCTCCTTCTCCGAATTCAACCTGCAGTTGGAAGCTCTCTACACTCCCACTCGAGATTCTGCAAGATAAGGAGGTTCTCAAAGACTTTGTGTTCCGTGTCAATGCCATTGGTATGTACCATATTATTAATTTTCGCAGATTTGATTGATTGGGGTTTTAATGTGACTTTCAGCAACAAAGGCCATATAATGACATTGCCAGTTTTAGTGCTGAAGGAAATCCGCACACTTACGGCTAATCTAACAGTGATTTCAATGGCTGATAAACATGTCGACCATGTGTGGCAAACCACCAACCATCGGCGAGTAACTGGCAACTGCACCAGATAATGATTTCGAGAACATGTGGATTTGAACCCTCATTGCCAGCGCTGGAGGGCGAAACAGCTTGGAGTTGTACCCCTAACCGATTGAGCTGCCAACGCTCCCTACATATTGGATTCTCTATGGTTATTTTCAATTGTTTTTAATTGCTATGTTATGATGTTTGTTTCTCAGGTTGGACATGTTGGCAGCGCATTTTATATTTGTTCTTTTATATGCAGCTACAGTAATGCCCTAAATAATCAACTCCTTAACCACAGCAGAATTATGGGTAATATTTCTAGTTTTAGTTGGAAATATGGCTAGTTGCCATTCATCGGAAAGCTCTGTGAGAGCTTTCCGATGAATGGCAACAAGCCATATTTCCGACTAAATCCTGAAAAATTACCCCTAATTCTGCTGTAGTTAAGGAGTCGATTATTTAGGGCATTACTACATATGTTACTTTTTCTAATGTTGAATGTGGTTTGTAATTCACCCCTGGTTAAGTGGTCCTGCTGAATTTGCTGGTGTTCCCACTGAATTGTTAATATTATGCTGGTAGGGCAAAGCGATGCTGCTAACCCCATCCATGACTGGAGCTTTCTGAAATTTTGTGAAAACACTGTGCCAATGCATTCTATTATATATGTGAATCTCCCATAGGGAGCCTCGCTTATATAAGAGAATACATTGGCCTAACAATATTTATCTTGACCTTGTAAGCCAGTGCATTCTCTTATATATGCAAGGCTCCCTATTGGAGACTCACATATATATAAGAGAATACATTGGCCTAACACTATTTGCCTTGCCAGTGCCTTCTCTTATATATATATATATATATATATATATATATATGTATATATATATATATATATATATATATATATATTATCTGGGACTCTCCACATACTTCTATCATTGTTTAACTGTTCCATGACTGGAGCTTCCTGAAACTTTGAGAAAACCCTGTGCCAATGTATTCTCTTCTATATGGGAGTCTTCCATAGGGAGTCTCGCTTATTTAAGAGAATACATTGGCCTAACAATATTTACCTTGACCTTATAAGCCAGTGCATTCTCTTATATATTCAAGGCTCCCTAATGGGAGACTCGCATATATAAGAGAATGCACTGGCACAGGATCTTTAAAGCTGCACCAGCGCAACTCCCTTCATGAAAAGGTTAATAAAAAGTACCGTTATTTTATTTAATGTTTTCATTTTTGCGTGTTTGGCTGATCTGATCAAATCGAGGTAAAGCCACAGTGTATTGAAAAGATGTATATTGTGAAATATTTTAATAATGGCTGTGTTGGTTGTTACATATTGAGATGGCTATTCCTGTCTTTTTTTCAAAAACATCAGTGCAGTCATTATTAAAGTATTTTTAAATAGACATGTTCTTGAAAGATTCAATCAGACATGTGTTTTTGTTCTTCAAATCGCTCAGATTAACCCAACACTGCAAAATTTACAACTTTAGGTCGATTAGTTGTGCTTTTTCTAGACAGCATCAGTTTGCCCTACCAGCATATCAGCAATTCAGCAGGACCCACCAACATCATAGCAAATTATCAGGACCACTTAACCAGGGGTGTATATGTCCATGCTTATGTTAACTAGCATCATTTTTTTGGTTGAGCTGAGGCAAAAATAAATTTCCTCAGCAATTTTTTAACCAATGAAAATTGCACAAGCTCTGAATTTATTTATAACAACAAAACTGCTGTGGACATTGCTTTAACCCTTTACCCAACAAAACGGCCCTGTGCCAATGCATTCTCTTATATATGCGAGTCGACCATAGGTCGCCTCGCATATATAACAGAATGCATTGGCTTAACATATTAAAAATGATAAAATTGTCAAAGAATTTAGAAAAATATTATAAAAATTGTTAAAAAATGTAAGAAAAAATTATAAAATTGTTAAAGAATGTAAGAAAAAATGGTAAAAAGTGTTAAAAAAAGATTTTTTTTAGGCCAATGCATTCTCTTATATATGCGAGGCGACCTATGGTCGACTTGCATATATAAGAGAATGCATTGGCACAGGGCATAAGTGTAACCATCACAATGTGGTCAAAGAACCGGTTCCAATGATATCCATATTTGTATGGTGTTATTGAGACAGACCGAAGATATTTTAGGCTGTTGAAGCTTTATTTGGGCGTTTTTGGCCGTTTTGTTGGGTAAAGGGTTAATCTTGCACTGTTGAAAGTCTGCAGTCAGCATAAGTGCATTGTTGAATGTCTAGGACCAACAACGAGGACTAGATTACGAAAATCAACACAGAAGCGGTACAGAAACAAAGTCTGTGATGATAATTGGCCAAGTTCCGATTATCAACCGTATAAGTGTATAGAATATGCCACTGTTTGGATCATAAGTTTTTTAGCCCTTGTACAATGTTTGGCCTGGGCAATTTTTCAGTGTTGGCCAACTGCTGCCAATTAACATTGCTACAGGTGCTAATTATAATATTCCTTTGTATCTCAGATTGGGCGTGTCAATGGTCATTTCTAAATGCAATGTTAAATATTATAATGCCTCTCTGTTTCCCAGGTTGACCGTGTCCATGGTCATTAGTAAATACGATGTTATATATTATAATGCCTCTCTGTTTCCCAGGTTGACCGTGTCCATGGTCATTAGTAAATATGATGTTAAATATTATAATGCCTCTCTGTTTCCCAGGTTGACTGTGTCCATGGTCTTTTGTAAATATGATGTTAAATATTATAATGCCTCTGTTTCCCAGGTTGACCGTGTCCATGGTCATTAGTAAATATGATGTTAAATATTATAATGCCTCTCTGTTTCCCAGGTTGACTGTGTCCATGGTCATTTGTAAATATGATGTTAAATATTATAATGCCTCTCTGTTTCCCAGGTTGACCGTGTCCATGGTCATTTGTAAATATGATGTTATATATTATAATGCCTCTCTGTTTCCCAGGTTGACCGTGTCCATGGTCATTTGTAAATATGATGTTATATATTATAAAGCCTCTCTGTTTCCCAGGTTGACCGTGTCCATGGTCATTAGTAAATATGATGTTATATATTATAATGCCTCTCTGTTTCCCAGGTTGACCTTGTCCATGGTCATTTGTAAATATGATGTTATATATTATAAAGCCTCTCTGTTTCCCAGGTTGACCATGTCCATGGTCATTTGTAAATATGATGTTATATATTATAAAGCCTCTCTGTTTCCCAGGTTGACCGTGTCCATGGTCATTTGTAAATATGATGTTATATATTATAAAGCCTCTCTGTTTCCCAGGTTGGACATGTCGGCAGCAGTTTGAGGAGACATGGATGAGTTTGCTTGGACTTCTGAATTCAGCTTCTCAAGCGGAAGAGGAACATATCTCACCTGAGGTGAATGATCTATTCTCTGAATAGCATATACTCTGATTAGCATATGTCCAAATTCCATCTGCATTGCTATTATAAACCTGAGTTATGATTATCCGATAGCTTTCAAATTTAGTATGTGCATTAATCACATGAAAATACAGGTACAATTTTAATTTAGGTTTGTTCCTACCATTTCTGATGGATTTATGTCTCTTTTTCGACTTAGAATTGGCTGATTATTATTCCATTTTCTGATCAAATATGTTATCAACATAAACAGCTGGAAGCATAGTTTGATACAATGATTGTTCCCAGAATAAAATGTTTCATTTCTAAACAAAAAGGCACTGGTAAAATAAAGCCACCTTTATATATGGGCAATGTGTGATGTAGCGACCTTTTATATTTATTGAAACGATTTTCCACATTGTAGGAAGGGATAGAGAGAACCCAAACCACTGTGATAGCCGTGAAGGCAATAACTTCCATGTTACTTCAGGCAACTATGTCTCCGAGCCCAGGTAACCCGACCAATAGTCGATATGATACCAGGCCGAGAGACAAAAAACTAGCATTCTTACATACAAGGTTAGTAGTATAATGATCTCTGTTTGAGATGAGGCCATGTAGAATGAGGTCCCCAGAGGACAAATTGGGTGACGCTATCCTGCTGTGCGAGGTAGTATCACTAAATTCACCCTCTGGGAACCTTATTATGTCCAGCACCATATCATAATATTTTTTTTGGCCTATGTTGTTAATTTCTAATGCTTTTCTCCTCTGTGTTACAGATGTGGTAAGAAGCTCTCTTTGGTTCGTGGGATAATAGAACAGGAAATCAAATCTGTTTGTGCTCGCAGGTTAGTGACTACTGGTTATGATTTATTGTTGTATCCCCACTTTTCAACCAAACATGGGGTTGTATACTGGATTATATCCGTCCACATATCTCAGCAATTTGTTATCGAATTCGAATGAAAATTTGGTATAGAGTTTCACCATCATGACTGCTTTTAGAAGAGGGGCCAATGACTTTCTCATTTTCTATTCTAAAGTTATCTATCTTTGTTGTTTGTATCCTTCTTTCTTATCTGGAAATCTTGGTTTTTGTCCATCTGTGTAGTTTAGTGTACATATTAACTTCGAAAAAACATCTACTAAAATAAAATAAATTTGATTTGTGCTTTTAATAATGTTGTTTGTATGATTTATTTGTTGTATAGGCGTTTGTTACAATATTACTCAGATATTACTGCAGAAATATATTCACCCATGGATATGACATCATTTATGACGTACAGTAATGCTCTAAGTAAGCGACTCCTTAACCACAGCAGAATTAAGAAGTCGCTTACTTAGAGCATTACTGTACTCACCTGCCAAAGGGTTCAGGTCTTGATCACATGCAGTCATTCGTTTAGCTATCAGGATATCCAGAACTCACATGGTGAAATGATATGATATACGTTAAAGCTTGGTTATAATATTATTGTTTTGACACACTTTCTTGCTCATTTCAACTTGAGTACGGTATCATCGACTTTCATTGAATCATCATTGTTGAAACCAAATCATCTGATCGGATATATATCGTATTGCTTACAATGCCGGGTAGTTTCAAGTGTTACTCAGGTAGTGTTACCCAGGTATTGTGTGATGACTCTATTTTATTACACACGTTATTTGTGCAAAATACAGAAGATTTCAAAACGTTAAATAAACAATTGTGTATTGTTCAAGAACCGATTACATCAACAACGTCATTAGCGACATCAACCGCAACAGACAATTTCTTCACTAAATGTTTAGGTATAGTCTACACTATAAGCACACGTTTGTTCAATTGTATAAACAATATGGACCTAAATTTTAGTATAGTACAAGCTACAATATTCAGAGTGTGCAATAAACATAGAACAACACAGTTTTGTGAACATTTTAACGTTATTGCACTCGTTTGTCATGCCGCGAGGTAAAACTCGAACCTCCGGTTCTTGTTTTACCATCGCGTCACAACAAACTCGTGCAATAACGTTATCATGTTCACACACTTGTGTTGTTCTATCTATGTATCCATAAATGATCGTGCATTTATTATCTTATCTATATATGATGTCATATCCATGGGTGAATATATATTTGCAAATAATCTGAGTAATATTGAAACATTAGCCTATTGTAAAAAAAACAAATCCTACAAACAACATTATTAAAAGCATGAATCAATTTATATAATAAAAAAATAATATCCATCTGCATAATATATATGAAAAGTTCCCATTTAGGAGACGATTTTTCAAAGTTATTTGCATAGTATCATATTACTCTAGAACTACTGTATACGACATAAATGTCGTTCTACCCGCCAACCGTACGGCGACATAAATGTCGTTCTACAGTAATGCCCTAAATAATCGACTCCTTAACCACATCAGAATTATGGGTAACTTTTCAGGATTTAGTCGGAAATATGGCTTGTTGCCATTCATCGGAAAGCTCTCAAATATGGCTTGTTGCCATTCATCGGAAAGCTCTCAGTGAGAGCTTTCCGATGAATGGCAACAAGCCATATTTCCGACTAAATCCTGAAAAGTTGCCCATAATACTGCTGTGGTTAAGGAGTCGATTAATTAGAGCATTACTGTACTCGCCAAAGGGTAGTGTAAAGAGTACCTGCAAAGTGCATAAATGAATGTTTTATGTGCCCTGCTTGTCAAATCCAGGTGTTAGGGTGTATATTTCCGCCAAAGGAAGCCCTCACACTGAACTATATGGATAGATGTCCTGCGTTTGTAAACCATAGCAGAAAAGGGGTTAACTTTTTGGTGGTCGCCTACGGTCACTCACGGTCTTCACTCTTCAGTGGCTTGCCTCGGAATCAGTCACGCATGCGCAGTCCCAATATAATTCACTGTACAGATTGAATTAGCCAGTTTATTTTTCTGCTACCAACCGAACGGATCTAAGGGAGTATTTTTCCGAATTTGTCGTTTAACAATAGCGACAAATTCAATTTGTCGATACAATAATTACTGGTCGCCTACGCGTTCGTTTTTATAATTATCGTTTCGAATTCACGGACCGTTTCGTTTCAAACATATAATGGTTCGTGTTTTTCGAACAGGCGGCGAACTTAAAAACAATTTATCGAATATGAAAATCAGCATTTTGCCATAATTAGCCGCCATTTCAAGGCCTTACGAGGCGCACAGATTATTGTGAGAAATACATCTATGGAATTATTATAGCACCTATAAGGTATGATAGAATTTGTCAGATATCAAAAATGCCACGTGATTCACCGCCGGAAGTATCCTAATTTCGTGGGAATTATTTTGACGTTTTAATGCGTGGAAATTTATTTAGCAATAATTCCATCGCTACTGACGCTATCTCTCGTCATGTTATGAACAACGAGCTTTCACATAATACTATGTTGTTTTATGTTTCAATACAAATGATCCAGATGTGTTAATCACGTTTGACCTTGAAGTTGATTACAATCTACACAAGAATACTGACAGTTGATTAGATCTTGGTTTATCAATGTCATATGCATAACAATAACTTCATATGACAGTAGTACCGTCGGAAGTATCCTAATTTCGTGGGAATTATTTTGACGTTTTAATGCGTGGAAATTTATTTAGCAATAATTCCATCGCTACTGACGCTATCTCTCGTCATGTTATGAACAACGTGCTTTCACATAATACTATGTTGTTTTATGTTTCAATACAAATGATCCAGATGTGTTAATCACGTTTGACCTTGAAGTTGATTACAATCTACACAAGGTCAAGAATACTGACAGTTGATTAGATCTTGGTTTATCAATGTCACATGCATAACAATAACTTCATATGACAGTAGTACCGTAGTGCTACGAATAAAATCTCAGCCATGTCATAGATGTATGTCGATTAATAGCTACCTTGTATATAGATCTAATGAACAATAGCTGCGATTATACACCAGCCGGTTCAGCAAGCCGGTCTGAACCGGTGGGCTTGTAAATTTCTGAGAAGGATCCAGGGATGTTTTTCTACCTGTTACAGGTTTGGGCGCTCAAACTCTGGAGACCCTGGGGATAGTAATTATTCAAGTTGGTTCTCCATTATTTCAACGAATTTTTCTATAATTCAACAACTAAACATGAAAATCGGATAAGATATAGAGCCTTTATTTGCACCATCTCTGGATCCTCCCCAGGTAGTATTTCTCGGTCGGATCTCTTCTCGGGCAGGAACAGTTCACGCTCCCCCGATTATGCCTCGGCATTAAATCAATTAGTGGGGAGGCGACCGGTGGCGATGCAGGGGTACTTGGGACCCCCAGGACATTCGGTCCCACACCGGCGCAAGCGGTTCTGTGTGCTGAAGTTGCCAAATCGCGTGCGAACGTAACGACACCGGCTGGGCGGCCTACGGCGACTTCGGCATAGGGCAGTGGCCCTACCCATGAGGTAGCAAGTCCGGTCCCCCTGGTCACGATCTCTCTAAAGACACGGCCTTGCCTGCCTCTCAGCCGTCTTGGGGTTTCTGCTGCATGGCCTCTACCCATCGTTCTGCTTGGACAGGACATTCAGCTTGGTCGGGACCACCTGCATTTGGGGGGGGCTCACCCCGGTCCGATGGCTCCACCTCCTTCCGGTTATCAGAAGAAACCAGTTTTGGCTATGGGATTCTTCATTTCGACACTGGACTCCAAAATTGGAACTCAGTTTATCAGCCTTTTGCTCAAGCAGTTGGCCGTAGCTTAAAAATTCCATGGGAGGTATTTACACCTCGATTGAGCCATCGCCGGAATGGGCCTCCCTCTAGTGTTTTGTCGTCCATTATGGACATTGCAGGTCGTTCCGACGCTAGGGCAGGGAGCGACATGCTATCCTTACACCCCAAGGCGTCTGAGGCTTTCGATGACGACTCGTCTGCGCACAATACGTCAGACTGTGGGTCTTTTCGGTCGTCACAGTCTGGCATCGGTAAGGCAGAAGCTGCGGATCGTGATTTCCTATCCACGGATTATCTCATCTATAGGCTTCTTCCTACTGAACTATGAACTCTCAACCCCTCCTGGCACGCCCTGCGCACTCGTACCACCGTCTTCAAAATGCATCGAGAACTCGATCTATCTTACCTGTGATATACATTTCATAGGTAAGGTACACGACCCGCGACTGACACACTGGTCAATAGACTTCACACATGAATGAAGCACATTTACATGGAAAGCATTTCTCTTGTCACGTGCCACAACGACCCTGCCAATGGCCTGACCGACAGAGTTCTCTCGTGTCCGGAATAAAAGTGCAGTCTGGAATATAGGTGCAGGGTTGAAAATCCGACCTAATGTAATACAAGTGCAGACTGGAATATAAGTACAGGGCGAAACAAATTTATTATTCTATTTACCAATAATCTATTTGGCATGGCCTATTGTGAGTTAATAATATAACAGCAATCGTTAAAACCTGATACGTGGTGCAATATCAATATATTGTTACAGTATACTGACATTTAATCGGAATTTATAAACACCCTCTTAAGATTTGAAGTGGGGGGGGGGGGGGGCAAAATCGGCCTGTCAAGACATGTCTTCCAAAAATGCACACAATTAATAAACGTGCAGACTGGAATAAGCCTTGTGCAGGGTGGAAAAATCTTCCAAAAATTTTAATAAACGTGCATGTACGTTTATTACAGACACAAGAGTACATCTCATGGCTCTTCATACTCCTATTACCAATATCAATTTGATTATCTGGCACATGGTAATAAAATTAACAGGGCACTGCACGCCTATAGACAATAACGCGGGCAAAGACGTTTGCACTGTCCAGCTCAGCTTTCTAGGAAGCTCATTGACTAGCGTTATAGACCTTTCCTTGCAGGCAGGGGACCACCCAGTCCGAGTGGATCCCAACCCCATGGCACCAGACACCCGATCAAAAGGGCCTGAAACCATGCTGCCAACTCTGCGCGCTTCGGTATATGCCGGATGTGTCCTATCAACATTCGACAATAAAACAGGCAAAGACGTTTGCGCTGTCCAGCTCAGCTTTCGAGGAAGCTCATTGACTAGCCATCAGACCTTTCCTTGCAGGCAGGGACCAACCCATATGAGGGGATCCCAACCACATGGCACCAGCCACCCATTCATAAGGGCCTGAAACCATGCTGACAACTCTGCTCGCTTCGGTCTATGCTGGATTTGTCCTATTTCCTTAAACATGCCTTCAACAGGACCACTTAGGTCGGGGGAGCTCCTCTCTAATATTGGCTCTTAAAATTCAATAAGTAACAACATTATAAAGGGATGTGTGTCCTTTACTAGGAGGATGATAATTTCATTTGTTTCCTTAATCAGCGAGCCATTTTGGAGGGGGTCTTCCCCTAGTTTGCTGCATGCCTCACACTAACATACCTATCACACACCTAGGTCGTTCTGCTGCATGTTTGGGGGGGAAAGTGACATGATGTTCTGGGCAGAGGCTCAGAACTGAATATTCCGTATGGTGACAATTTACCCGTGGTTATCATCTGATTACATTGTACATCATTTGAACTGATTTCAGTTGTCAAAGAGCCAAAGGGCCTTCTGCAATGATCTCATTGCTGACTTATAGATCACCTTGATATATATTTTTTATATCATTTTTATATATTTATATACGCGTAAGATTTGTATCACATGATTTCTGTCGGATATCTTGTGATGCATAGGTACCTCAGAGACATGTGATCAGTAGAAGAAAAACAAGGAAGCTGTTCTAAGAACGACAGGGGGCATGACCACCTTGCAAGATGCGGTGGTGGGGGCTCCCTCTGTTCAGATGGCTTGACTCCATTATCGTTGTACAACCTGTTTGGCCTAATGGGTTCTCAACTCAATCCCTGTGCCACAAATTTGGCATCAGGTTCTCTGGCTTTTTCTCTGGCGAATAGCAGTTAGTTAACTTTGGTTGTCTCGCCATCGTCGGAGTGGGCCTCCGTCTGTGCAGGTCGTTCTGTCGCTAAGGCGGAGAGTGAGTTAGTCTCCTTCCTTCATGATCCTGCATCATGGGACCTTGACGGGTGGGACCTTAGAACAGACAGCTGAAGAAGACGACACAGAGAAGAACGAAGAGTTTCTTCTTCCGTTATACTTGCTCGGTTCGCTCGCAACTATGCATTGGATGGCACCTCATGGGATGTTTGTTTCAAAACAAGGGGGGCGGTACACATTTGAGCAATATAGCACTCTAACTATATGAGTTATTTCACGTAAATAATCCTAACAGATTCATTAAAGTGTTCATATATGGTACAATCTGTTTTAGAAGAGTACCTTTACTCAAAATTTGGCTATTAACTTTATTGCTCGTGCCTCCTCCTGGGCTTGCATTCTAATCCATATAGTTCAGTGTGAGGGCTTCCTTTGGCGGAAATATGATATTTTTAAAAATATAATATATATTTCCTTAAAGAAAGCCTGAACACTGAACTATCATAGGGCCCTCCCATGGCGGTGCCATTCCCAACCCCGCGACTCGCCAATCTTCTGATTGAGTTGAAAATAAACTGGCTAATTCAATCTGTACAGTGAATTATATTGGGACTGCGCATGCGTGACTGATTCCGAGGCAAGCCACTGAAGAGTTAAGACCGTGAGTGACCATAGGCGACCACCAAAAAGTTAACCCCTTTTCTGCTATGGTTTACAAACGCAGGACATCTATCCATATAGTTCAGTGTTCAGGCTTTCTTTAAGGAAATATATATTATATTTTTTAAAATATCATGATGGTGTACTAAACGTTAACCTGAGTTATAATTATCTATTATATACAATACTATCGTGAACTCTTTTGTAGACCTGGCAGACAACCACATCATGCTTATTCGACGGCTCATACTGTCACAGACCCAGTTGATTATATGTTTGATAGCAATCTGGAGAGAGAGTTAGGAGAGGAGCACTTCTCATTGTGTCAGGTAGGCTATATATTAGTGCAGGTCAATTTAATGTAATGTCAAACACTCCACTGTTATGTTTAGAATGAAATAGCAACTTATCATGACAAAAGTAATTATTTTTCATAATTTTTCATAGTCGTAAGAGCGACATATTTTATCCCAAAAGGTTAACCAGGTGATTGAATTCAAACCAAAATTGTGTACACGCGCATGACATTTCAGATAAGTAAGTTATATGATGTTGCGAAGTACTTAGACAAAATAAAAGCATAATTATAAAGTACAGGAATTTTGGCAGTAATGCTATTTCGTTTGTGAATTAATTGAAATAATTCCCCTAGCAAGAATCATTAGTGTAAACTTTCTTTCCAATAAATTGACCTGTGAAGCCGTCGCTAAGTTTGAAAACCCTCCCTCCCCTTTTTTGTTTGTTTTAACACAATTCATAGAAGAGGAATGACAATGTGCTGCCACTTTGCAATTTTATTCCAAAATATGAACTGCTAATTTAGCTGACCTGATTGACAAGCCTGCAAACAGTGTGCCTGACATTTGCAGAGGTCCCCAGAGGGTGAATTTAGTGATGCTATCCCGCGCAGCAGGCTTGCATTACCAAATTTACCCTCTGAGAACTTCATTCTACTCAGGCCTCAGCTTCTGGGAAGCATCTATAGTCTCAAATTAACATTGTTTTTAGTTACTTTTTCCCTTCTCTTCAGTTTTTATATCCCCTAATTTGCAGAAGATAAAATGCATAATCAAAGTGACTAATGGATGAACATCACCAACTTCAACTGGGGGAATTCAAACTGATCCTAGGTCACCCATAGCAGTTGACGCCTCAGCAGAATGAGGTCCCCACAGGATGAATTTAGTGATGCTATCCCGCCTTTGGGAAGGAAAAAATGTTGTTTAAACTATTATAAATTACTTTCAGCCCATCTTTGACTTTCAATTTTAACTTGAAAAATATATCTCCGTCAAAGTCATCTTACCCACTGAACTATATGGTATATTCCCAAAACATTAACAAGGAAGGGTTAACAAACCCGGTACGAAAATTCTATGGTACATGTTATCCTGTTTCCTGACCTGTAACCTCTGATGACATCATCTCCAAATGTCCATATAAGCTCATTTCGCCAGATCGCTATTCACTTTTTCTCTTGTTAATGGACGGACACGAAGATAAGTCTTGATATATATTTTTTTTTTGTTATACAAAAAATATTATCTCCGTTGATTATTATTTGTTGTGTGTAAACTTTACTAATTTTGTCGTCCAATCCATGTTTTTAAACAGACAAGTCCACATGAAACGAAACTTGTCGAAGGCATCTTTTATATTCTTTATATTATTTGTCACGGAACAGACGAATAATAGATGCACATTTGGATATGAATAAGGACGCTCAGAATCTTTATAGCAAGAAGCGATTGCACGCATGAGAGATTTTCTATGGTCGAAGCAAATTAGCCACATGTGGCAGTTGCATAGTAACAGTATCACGAAATTCGGTGACTTACTTTCGACCGTCTGACGGCTTGGTCAAATTGTAGCTACAATTTTATTTATAAGAGAACGCAGTGGTAGTCAGGTGTACAACTGACGGAAGCAGTATTAAAATCTTGTGAAACGGATGATCAGGATATGCAATATATCCCGGATTGGTGTGGAAACTCGTTCCGTTTTATAGTTCTTTTGTTTTCCAAATTTTAATAAATTAAAAATGGCATAATATTAATAATTATATTCGTCGAAGAACGACATAATGATATATGCACATTTGGATATGATTAAAGACGCTCATCTTTATTGCAAGAATCTATTGCATACATGTGAAATGTATTCCGGGGTCCAAGCGAGGCGCCACGTGCTCTGGCCTGTGCGATAAAGGTATCACGAAATTAGGTGACTTACTTTCGGCTTCTGACGGCTTCATCGCTACAAGGTTTAGTTATACTACGAGTGTAAATTGACACTTGTCAATTATTTTTTCATTGTTGTTTCAACTTAACAAAATTGTGTTACAATATTGATTTCGTGCAATACAATCGATTAGCTTACTGCCGTTTGTTGTCACAGCCAAAGTGCTTATCAACATAAAAATAACAGGTGTCGATTTTTATTGTTAGCAATTGTCAGAACTCGGTCAGATACCAAGCTTGTCAGGCTGAAAGGTCTCATGCAAGATCTCTGAATAAGATCCGAATGCAAAATGCCGACTTCCCCCCATTACAACACTTGTCCAGGTAGGTTGTCGGGGGTGCAGTACGATGCCCGATCGGGCACTGACATTGATAGCTGACCCGTTTACATGCCTCGGAGTGTGCGCGTTAAAGAAAGCTACTGGAATCACACAGGGTTATAACGTTACTCGGCCATGGTAGCACCTGCACCAGTGCATTTACAACCAGATGGTTCCGGCACTGTTCTATATCCAGATACGATGTAAGAAGAACCAGATCCAGAAGATCTTTCCCTGTAGCTCCCCTAGAGCTGCTGTTCTCCTCGTTTCGATGGTACCGCTGCCTCGGAGAACTGGCCACTAGAGAATAGTGCTCCTCTCCTTGGCTTAGCAACTCGAGGCGATAGTTACCTCAAACACGGAACGTGAGGGCACCGCAGCCAAGCTGCCCCTCCAAGAAGAACCACACAAACAAGAAAAGAAAAAAGAAGAAAAGTTGTGGGTATCCGTGGACTATCGTACGGGACGTCAATCTGCTCCCTCGGGTCGGCCGTTGGCGGGTTGGCGTGCCCAGGTACGGCCGTGTGCTTCTCACCTAACATTCGAACCACGCCGTACATCGCTACAAGTCACCATCTCGGGGTCAGCACCGCTGGGGGTGAGAACACCCTGTCCCCATTATAATCCTATATGCCTTTGGTCCCTGCTGGGCTTGGGCTGGGGCCGAAATTTCCAAGCATGCTTCCTCCTTGTTGGCCAACTGCATGTCCGTGGTCCTGGAATTGCGGTTACTGGCCGCCTTTTGATTAACAGCAACCAGTACCTTCGGGTTTGAATCCCAATGCACAATAAATTTTTTTCTCCTTTTTTTTCCACGATGCCATTCGTGTAGGAGGCATGCTTCGGATCCTGCCCCACCTAACAACCCATCGCCAGTTCGGACGGATGGAGATCGGGATCGGGACAAGCTGTAGCTCTATCCCCGAGGTGAAAAGGCTTTGGACATTCCTTTTGGGTCACCCATACAAAAGAGAAATGAAGAAGAAGAGAAATGCGCTCACGAGGGAGCTCAGATAGTTGTTCAGGGTTCTCTGTTGCAGACAAGTGTCGCTGTAGCCGAGTGGTTAGACCAACGGACTGCAAACCTGGCGACATGGGAACGGACTAGGTATTCAAAGACTTCCTGCTTTATATGTGGTTGCTTCTTTCAATATGCCCTCTGGCGCCTGAGAGGTCGTGGTCATGGCTGGAATAGAGTGTCGCCTGTGTCGATAGTCTTCAGGAATAATCTTGGGATGATGGGTCAGTCATATCATGAAGAGCGGTACTGATACAATGGGTCACTATCTGTATCCATCCTAGACATAGGGTCATCTTCCGAAAGCAACTGATTTCCTATCATCACGATTCAGAAGGGGTACACAATCACGGTGCATGTTTCCTCTGAATATTGAATATCGCCGGGTTGGGAAATGGCAGCCTTCTCGAAATCGTGAAACATATAAATGCCAGGCTCCAAAATGCATTTCCTTTTGTGAGCATCAAATTCGGAATCAGGTTGGTCATACAGCACTGAACTTTGCAAAGTTCGCGAGCATCATTACGAGCATAGTTTTGTGGTTCTCATTGAATCTCAAGGCTTGCAACCAGTTGTTGACTAATTTAGCGGACAGTTGATTAGAAGTAGCCTTTCTTTCTAAACGGTCTATCTGCTTTTTCTCATTATCTTCTCCATGACATGAGACACATTGACAGCGACGGTTGTCTTGTGGAGCTTCATTTAGACCTTTCAATTGTTGAGATTCATTTAGACCTTTCAATTGTTGCATGACTGCTTATGGTCCATAATGATCGCTGATTCATTAGGATTCTCTTGTTCACGTATTCACTGGTTTATTACAGATGTTCCGTAATTGGTTGTATGCACGAGCTAGTGTCCACGCGCTGGTGTCTCCTTTGGTATTTACGGCGGTCATCCGGACTCCGTAAGCCTGTAATTCGCTCAATGTTGGGCTCACGCGGGCAGGCGGGGACTTCCTTGACCGGTCACCTGCCAATGGGGTAATAGCTTATTCCTTTACTTCCTGGTTATAGGGTCAATGCAACGTTTCCTTTTTTAGTACATGCTAATACTGCATGGCCCTATTGGGATCTACATTAGTGGGTCATCTTGGCACATAAATGTTTCGTCTGGTGCTTTCTATAAACAGCATTGTCATGTGCTCTGGTCATCAAAGCGACTCTAGGTTCCCTACAATTGCATGTATGGTGCCCTATATGTCAGATTATGTCAGTATTCTATCCATTCAAATTCTTCTGGATATCTTACAGGGGGGTGCAATAGACTATTTTGGCGAGAGTCTCTTCCCGGTCTCTAGTATAGATTCTCGGTCCATGATATCTCAAATCCTTATAGACAATGGCATATCTCAGATTACTGGGTGTCTGGGCCCTTTTATAGGGGTCTCCTTTATCCTTTGCGGCATATGCCTCTGGTTGTTTCTTCATGTCCCTTATAAGGCTGGTTACACATTCTTTGTCCAGCAAAGTACTCAGCTGATATGTTGATAGCTCTAAGCTCCGAAAGGGAGGTTATCTCAGTCTCAATGTCTTGCAGGAACTACCGGTATCTACTTTATTTGCAGGATATTCAATCCAAGTCACCACTATTTGTTTAGTTTGGGCCCTCTGGTAGCTGCCCAACATATATTAGTCTTCTGGTGTAATTACATACATTGGCTTATGGTGATATTGTATATCTCGTAGGTTATCAGGTCAATCCAGTTCTTTGATTGAGATGCATCGAGGTGTTTATTTTTCCTCGTGGCCTCCTCCTGCCAGAAAATTCTATATTATACCATATAGTTCAGTGGGCAAGATGAGTTTGACGGAGATACAATATTTTCCAATAAAGTAACATATATATCTCCTAGAAGTATCCCACTGAACTCTGAGCTCCCTCCCAGGGCTTCGCACCCACCCCGCTCATGAGGAATGTCCTAATGGGGGCGAAAGAGCTTATATGGACATTTGGAGATGACGTCATCAGAGGTTACAGGTCAGGAAACAGGATAAAATGTACCATAGATAGAATTTTCGTACCGGGTTTGTTAACCCTTCCTTGTTAATGTTTTGGGAATATACCATATAGTTCAGTGGGCAAGATACTTCTAGGAGATATATATTTTACTTTATTGGAAAATATTGTATTCCGTCCAAATTCAGTTGTTAAGAAGGATATTAAGAAAGTCTGTGCATATGTGATTTTCAGATTTAGTTGATGTATATATGCTTAGTTATTTCCCTTTCTAACTTGCCGTTCATTGTAGATATGGCATGTGTTTCAAATTCAGGTTTCACTCGAGTCTATATGGGGAGTGGTCGGGTCCCTGGAGATGAATATGTCTGAATCGGACACAGCTGATGATACAGATGGAAGTCCCGTGCATGAGCGGCCTCACAATCTCAAAATTCCTTTGTCACCGATGTCAGACACGGAACGACCTGTGACACTCAGTGGATTGGACATAAATTCCTGCTTGCAGTTCTTGTTTGATATGTATGGACAATGGTTGTCCTCATCTGCCAACCCGAAGACACCTCTGATGTTAATCAACTCTGTTGTTAAGTCGGTGAGTTCAAGCAGCTCTATAAGTATTAGGCCACGCAATATAAATTTCCCCATTTCTCAGGCGCTTGGTCTCGAAATCTGTGCTTGCAACCTTTTTATTTGCATTTGATTTGTCGGAAAAAAATTATAATAGGTACGAAATAACTGCAGTATATTTTATAAAAACTTTGCCGAACTCATACCCGATTCAATTTTCCAATTCATGACTGTAATTTGCAACCTTGTTTTAAACATGATGTTTTATGACTGCAAACTCAATAAAAATGTGTCAATGATACTTTCTTGGGTGATTTTTGACGAAATAAATCACAACTCTCTTTATATGGACATATGTCCTGGAAATAAATGCCACGGGCAACTCAAATTAAACCCAGAGCTACAGTAATGCCCTAAGTAATCGACCCCTTAACCACAGCAGAATTATGGGTAACTTCAGGATTTAATCGGAAATATGGCTTGTTGCCATTCATCAGAAAGCTCTCACCGAGAGCTTTCCGATGACTGGCAACAAGCCATATTTCCGACTAAATCCTGAAAAGTTACCCATAATTCTGCCGTGGTTAAGGAGTCGATTACTTAGGGCATTACTGTAGCCGATACTGATGTGGAATGCTTCATTGGTGTGTGCCCCAGGAATAAAAAAAATAATTCTAGACCGCGTTATTGCATGCTTTTCAGAATGTCTTGGCCTGAGAAATGGCTTATTTTATCAAACAGAAATTTCTGGAACAAATCATTGTTAAACTCGGAGTCAATCAGATTTGAAATCATGGTTCGTACTGTCATCGGCCAAATTGGCCAATGGCCAATATATTTTCGAAAATTGCCCAAAAAAATTACTTTTGGCCTTGAAATGTAATTCAAAAACCCAATTTGATTTTGTAATGTAAATGAGAGTCAAATTTAAAGTATGATCATCTGCTATTTGATTAACCCTTTACCCAACAGAAGGGCCCTGTGCCAATGCATTCTCTTATATATGCGAGTCGACCATAGGTCGCCTCGCATATATAAGAGAATGCATTGGCTTAACACATTAAAAATTATAAAATTGTTAAAGAATGTAAGAAAAAATGGTAAAAAGTGTTAAAAAAAGATTTTTTTAGGCCAATGCATTCTCTTATATTGTTAGAGCTTAATGGGTAACCACAGGCACTCATGGCAGTGCGCTATCAAACAATGGGCCACCAAATGCAATAAAACAGTAATAAGAGTTAATCCCTAATGAAGCCCTTGTCTGAATGATGGGTAATCGTATCCATGTTTATATCAAAGTGCTAGGGAAGCTGCAGTTTCATTGACATTTTGATTAAATATTCAAATGATATGGTTGTCTGACCTAATGGTAGGGAAGCTACAGTGTCATTGATATTTTGATATTTTCTTACTATGCAGATTATATGCTTTTCTGACCTAATGGTAGGGAAGCTAGAGTGTTTTTTAATTATTTTTTTTAACTATGCAGATTATGTGCTTGTCTGACCTAATGGTAGGGAAGCTGGAGTGTTTTTGAAATTTTGATATTTTCTTTTAACTATTCAGATTATGTGCTTGTCTGACCTAATGGGAGGAAGCTACAATGTCGTTGATATATTTATATTTTCTTACTGTACAGATTGTATGCTTATCTGACCTAATGGTGGAGAAGGAGCAGTTTGAATGGATGCTAGACACCTTGCTCGATCTATTAAAGACACACCCACTAGAAGATGAGCTTATCTTGCAATATATAAACATCGGCATATGCAAGGCTGCCGGAGTCATAGCATTGGTAAGATCAAAGTCTCTATTAGATTGCTTTTTTGAAGACACCCCCCAATGACAAATTTATTTTGCAAACAACTATTTGTGTAACCCATGGGGTCTGAATTTTGTTTTATTTAATATGTTTAATCTGTTTATTCAAAGCCACATTATATTGTATAAGTTATTTTTTACATTATTAAGTTATTATACAATGTTGCATACAGTATGTGTTTTTCTTGTACGAGTCCAGGTTGTGATGAAAAGTCATATTGGACAAGACACTCAGTGTCGAGTCCAATATGACTTTTCACTGCAACATCGACGAGTACAAGAAAAACACATACTGTACACAACATTGTATAATGACATTTTTATTATGCATCTGTATGTTTATCCAAATTTTGGGAATAAAACTTTTGTGGTTATTTTTGGTATTTGTTTGCACTTGATTCTCTATAAAAGACTGTATTTGATCATCAGAAAGCATGATTTGGAACAGTAAACACGGAAGATTAAAAAAAAACTCAATGCGGAAGTGAAACGTCTGCTAAATCCACCAGGGTAATGTGGGTACCTCGCAATTTCATTGATTCATTTGGCAATAGAGTTACTTCGTGACATCACATAGTCCCGATAAAAAAGTCATATTGGACTCGATTGAATCCAATATAACTTTCTGGAGTCCAATATGACTTTTTCCCGGATTATGTGACGGCTTTTGCTCAATCAAAAATAGTGTCTGTTAAGTGATGGATAATAATATATACTATTGGTAAGAGGAATCACATTAATAAATATAAATACCTCAAAATAAGTAAGTTACCCCTGACATATTGAATTGAATTGAATATATTTTATTATAGTGACCTGTATATAAATAGGATACATGTGCGTACAAAAGTTATGTTACATGTCCAATACACCCGGCCGTTATTGCGTGGTGTCAAAACTATGGACACTCTCCTCTCGAATGCTTTATGTACAAATTTTGATGTCTGACGTGGAAAGTTAGTCATTAAATAACCAGCCATGAAACTAAGAGTATTTACACCATTTATCCAGAAATTTATCTTTGTGAAGAAGTCAACTCGGATGTCATATTACACACTGTCTTCAGGCCTCAAAATATGTACCAGACATTTGCAGAATGAGGTCCCCAGAGTGTGAATTTAGTGACTAACGCTACCCTGAAAAGCCATAGCTATTAGCAAGCCTTGAAATAGTGTGTCTGTCATTTGCAGAATGAGGTCCCCAGAGGGTGAATTTAGTGATGCTACCCCGCATAGTGGACTAGCATCACCAAATTCACCCTCTGGGAACCTCATTCTGCTGAGGTGTAAGCAGAATGAGGTCCCCAGAGGGTGAATTTGTATAGCGGGCTAGCATCACTAAATTCACCCTCTGGGGACCTCATTCTGCAAATGACAGACACACTATTTCAAGGCTTGGATATTAGTGTACGGATTGTGAGATGCCCTTTCAGCACCAGAATACCTGGATGTACACAATGGTGACTACTTAAAGATGTCATAAACCAGATGTAGATCATGCCATGAATCTCTACTATGGCTAATGCCCGTAGAGATCATATTACACCAGTACAAACCCTTGGAACTTTTTGAAGTTTTGACAGGGAACATTAAAATGTTGAAAAAATAACATGGGGAATATATTTCTTAGTTATTATCTGTTCCTTGATAATGTACTTCACTGTAGGTGAAGGTCCCAACTCGAAATGTCACGATTTAAGTGACTTTGTGAGCGAATTTGCATTGCGTCGCTTACAATTATGGAATTTCTCCTGGGTAATTAATTCAATGTTTATTGCAATATTGGCTCACAAAAGTCTCATGGCATGATCTACTGTTGTTGGTCCTGTTGATGTTGATAAATGTGTATCTTATCCATGCATTCATTTTCCCATAAATTGACATTTTTTTTATGAGAAACCATGAAAATTGATGCCAACCAAGCCTGAGTTTAGTGTGCCTGTCATTTGCAGAATGAGGTCCCCAGAGGGTGAATTTATTGACGCTGTCCTGTACATTGGGCTAACATCACCAAGTTCACCCTCTTGGGACCTCATTCTACATGGCCTCATCTGCTATGACTCAGATTGAAGTTCCCAAATCACGAATATTGTGATGTACACCCGTTAGGTACCTCGATTATGCAATGTGTCGTCTGTCAATTTGGGGATATAGAGAAACTAAACTAAAAAAGAAATAGAATCTACGTGAAGAAGTTTCTATAGAAATTTGACAATAAAGAAACTTTCCAGAGAAGATGAGACCTAAACAGAATGAGGTCCCTAGAGGATGAATTTAGTGATGATAGCCTGCTATGTGGGATAGCGTCATTAAACTCACCCTCTGGGGACCTCATTCTGAAAATGACAGGCACCTTATTCTCAGGCCTGACTCCAATGAAATCAAAGCCATTTAGATATTTATTGCCTTATTTCTTTTTTATATAGGATTCGGCTGTCGCAGAGAAAGTAATAAAAGTGATTGATAACGGATTCCGTAGCAGCCATCTCCCGAGTAAGATCACCACATTATATGGTAGTCTGTACCTACTCGAGGCGGGCATATCCGATTTCACCAGGCATGTCGTTGCCATGGTTACAGACTTTCTTATGAAGAATCTCACATCGCTCAGTGGGTAGGTAGTAGCTATCAAATGGCTTCAACATTTATTCATCTGGACAGGCCATTTTCACAATTTATGTGTTTCATAGACCGCATAGTATTTTATAAGTACTTACAGCACAATATTCCATGTAGTCTGTTTTTTTTATTGTTTTTTTATTATTATATACTTGTTGTTGTATTCTTAGTATTAAAATGCAATAGTTCCATACGACTTGTGTAAGAATTTTCAATAGTTTGTTTATGGCAATTTAGCATTCTCCATGGAGACGCATGACTTAATTATGATGCTAAAGGCAACATAACAATTATTTCAGATGTATATCAAAATAATTGCAAAACAATTACAAAGGCTAATTGTTTCCCCAAGCACAGGTTACATAAAACAATAAACAGCTACCTGACCGGTGTAGATATGTCAAATTTTGGTACGCAGCAAAATATCAGAACTTTTGTACCCTGTTGTAACGTCGTGTACTTTGGTAACCAGGTACCTTGGGATTTCTAAGAAATAAAAATAAAAGTAACAAATGTTACATTATCTTATAGGTAAAGTAACAAAAATTTGTCATATATGGACCAGTGTTTGAAATATAGCCAATAGCTATTAGTCTACTGATTGCATGATGCCCTTTCAGTGCCGGAATATCTGGAGGTCCAATTTCTCTATTGTGACCAGTTGTGACTACTCAAAAATGTCATAAACCTGCTATTGTAGGACCTGTTGATGTGGATAAATCTTTGATCCACGATTTCATGTCCCCATGAACTTGACTTTTTATGGGAAAGCATGAAAATTGATGGCGACGAAATCAAAGCCATTCACAGTATGTTTTGTGACAATGTCACTGTCACATACACTACTGTATTTTTGCTGACATATTCACCATTCTTTACAGCACTGTGATAACTACCCAGCACTACATTATGGCTATGTGGGCGGCAGCATTTTATGTGATGGAAAACTACCATGACGAACTCAAGGATGTTGAATTTCCATCAAAAATACTCCAGGTCTGTCCATATTCTCTATATACTTCACTTCATTCTAACTCTTCTAACTATACCATTTATAGGGCTGAGAACAAGACAGACTAGTTAGAATTCACATGAAGTGAAAATCAACTAAAATCCCTTTATGTTCTTCCCCAGTTGTTGGGTGGGGTCAGGGTTTGAAAACTACCCCTATTTGTGGTGTTGGTGGAAACAAAATTAATATTAACATCAGCTGTTAAAAGTTATGGGGATTGATTTGATTCACTCATAAATTTTCACACTTCAAAGCCACATGGCAATTTGTGCTCCAAAATATACACCTAATAATATTCGCTTTTGAAATTTTCCCGGTATCAAAATAGGTTGATAAATTCCTGAACTACCTTTATACAAGTATTAATGTGTTTCGAAAAGACGCATTGAACTCATAAAAAATACATATTTGAACACAGTGTTAGCCTATTCCTGATATGGTAGAAATAAAGAGCATTTGTTTGACTTCTATGCAAACAGTTGAAAACAACTGTAAAACAACTGTAAAACTGCTGTGACCAAGTATATTTCAGAGCATATGAAGCTGCTATATATATCAATATTTTGTTTATTTGTCAACCTACCTTATACTTCCTTCCAAATTGCGTGGACAAATTTTGGAAGTTTGAATGAGCCATGTCCATTTAATATAAATCCATGCCCTTATTGATATCAGATCCCCCTATTGATTTCCCGCCACTGGCAGAATGTTTTAGTCCTGATGTTACAACTCCAAGTCAGGGCATCGACACATCACTATTGCACTATGACTGTCGATTCCATGTAAGAAAACTTGTGTGGTGTTCTACAATATAATGTTTCATTATAATTTAATTTTGGAACATTTAGAGCGAGACTAAGAATAATTTGGCAGATGACTGAAATTCTTTATAAACACCCAAAGCCATCCTTCAATATTTAATAAAGTCGAAGGTTGGAATCTTAGCAACACAGTTATCAGACATGTGACTGAGTGTGGCTACTTAAGCTGTTTTGCACCAAGGACATGCCATTATCTTATCTTTTTCACCATAAGGAGCCTCGCATATGAATGCACTGGCTTACAAGGTCAAGGTAAATATTGTTAGGTCAATATATTTCTCTTTTTTACATATGATCGCATATATAAGAGAATGCATTAGCACAGGGTTTTTGCAAAATTTTAGGAAGCTCCAGTCATGGAAGGGTTAAAGACATACAGTAATGCCCTAAGTAATCGACCTCTTAACCAAAGCAGAATTATGGGTAACTTTTCAGGATTTAGTCGGAAATATGGCTTGTTGCCATTCATCGGAAAGCTCTCGGTGAGAGCTTTCCGATGAATGGCAACAAGCCATATTTCCGCTAAATCCTGAAAAGTTACCCATAATTCTGCTTTGGTTAAGAGGTCGATTACTTAGGGCATTACTGTATTATGTACTTGTTCGGATGCGTGAAACTAATAAGTTAGTATTCAGGCGCTATGACAACTGGAGGAATGTAGCATTCTAATAACGTCGCCGAAAATCTGAAGCAAATCGGCCGTATCACTCCATAGAAAACATCATCAGAACTACGCTCAATTGTAAATATTTACTATTCGATTCGGGGCGCATCTGTTAGCGATAAACTAACGAAAACGATTTCGCCACTGAGAGTCACTGCATTTAATTCATATATAAGACTGACGGTGTGTGTTGTCAATTTGGATATACTATTTGTAAAAATTACTACTTTGAACAAGATTATTCTCCATTTATATTTGACCACCCTACTGGAGTGTTTCACATCGCTTTAGGTCTTTAACATGAACTTCACTTTTGATTGCAGCTGGCTGTAAATACAGCCTCTGGTAATGAGGATACAGTATCTGTGGCTGTATATCTAACTGTGATGCGCGGAATGGAGAGGTTGCTGCTGGCGGACGTCCTCTCTGTACACGATGCGGAAAGCATCATCAAACTTAGTGTTGACAGGTCAGTTAAATAAATTCTCTGAAAGGAATGCATGTTTGATGCTCTGATTCACATGATATATATAATATTGTTAGTTATCTTCAGCAATATCGGGGGTACATGTAGATTTAATATACATGGATGTCGATTTTGAACCCCGAGGCAGAGTCGAGGGGTTCAAAAAGAGACATCCAGGTATTAAATCTCCATGTACCCCACAACGTTGCCGAAGATAGTGAATTTGTCCCCACAACAATAGCCATGTCTCCTTAATTTAAGTGTGTTTTTCATAGGTTCTCCAATTTGAAACGAGTCCAAAATATGTCTTTAACCTTGCCTATGCAAGGACAACAAATTTGGTATAGCTCAAAACAAACACAGAACTGCTCAAAATATACAATGGTACTTTGATAATAAAATATAATTTTGTTTTTCACTATTCTCTCGACCGGTTAGCTTTAAGAATAATTCAGTAGCCAACCTAAGGATCCGGCATCAGGTGATGTCAAACTCGGCGTGCGAGAGCAACGTCACGATTGGTAGAAACTGCCAGTTCAAGGGTTAGTCATATTCCCCCGATGTTTCACGTGCTCATATACTCCAGACGTTTCTCGCACGTTCTCTCATACCCCGCTGCCAAGGGTGATGGGGGACATGGTGATTTAAACGTGGACTTGTAGCCAATCATATTGCTAGTTACAACCGGATTTGGGGACAATCTATGTTATACCCCACTTGAAAGAGAAAGCTCCAAAACAGATATATCAAAGCTAACCGGTCGAGAGAATAGTGAAAAACAAAATGATATTTTATTATCAAAGTACCATTGTATATTTTGAGCAGTTCTGTGTTTGTTTTGAGCTATACCACATTTGTTGTCCTTGCATAGGCAAGGTTAAAGACATATTTTGGACTCGTTTGTGTGCGTGAAACTTATAAGTTAGTATGCCAACTGGAGCAATGTAGCATTCTACTAACATCGCCCAAAATCTCAAGCAAATTTACCAGACCTCTCCATGGAAAACAATGTCTGCTACGCTCAATTGGAAATATTTACTTCTCGATTCAGGACGCATCTATCGGCGATAAATTAAGGAAAATCGAGAGTCACTGCATTTAATTAATATATAAGGATGACGGTTTATGTATTCAATTTGGATATAATATTTGTAGAAATAAATACTTTGAGCAAGATTATTCTCCATTTCTATTTGATCACCCTACCGGATTGTTTCACAACAAGTTAAAGGCTCATTTAATTTTCGAGTCACCGATTATTTTTTATAGTGCTTGATATACGATTTTACTAACAAACTATGACATAAAATATGATTAAAATACTATAATTCATCACCACTTGGAACATCTGTGTCTCAGAAGGTGCCCATAGAGCAATAGAAAATAGCTGATATCATAGAAACAATTCCCCCGTCTCGCTTCCATAATGCAACAAAATTCAAACTAAAATATAGAGTTATTCCCCTTCCATCAGCTTCCATTGAAAATAATAGACTTTGCAGAAAGTTAAGTACAGAAACCATGCTGGTTCCTCAACAAAAGCAACATGTTCACAGTTTATTACACTGGATAGTTTTGGAGCTTCCTCTTTCAAATGGTATATAATATGTCATATATTTTTTATAATTTGATCTGGGGGTTCAAAAATTAAGTGGGCCTTAAAACTCTTAATACCAAGGAATACAATGTCAAGCCTTGAAATAGTGAGCCTGTCATTTGGAGAATGAGGTTCCCAGAGGGTAAATTTAGTGATGCTATCCCGCACAGTGGGCTAGCATCACTAAATTCACCCTCTGGGAACCTCATTCTGCAAATGACAGGCTCACTATTTCAAGGCTTGTACATGTGGATGAACTAAGGGGGAGCTATTCCTATGACACGAATCATCAATCAAACTGTATTATGTTAATTGTCTTATAGAAATAATCATGAAATCCAACGTGGGGGTGTAATAAATAAGATATGTAACTGAGACTTTCTGTTGCAGATTGTGTATGCCGAGCCCTCAGAGAGCTTTAGCAGCATTGGGTCTCATGCTAACGTGTATTTATGCAGGTAAGATTAACAAATTTAACTTCAAATTGTTCCCACTTCATGAACCTTCAATCTAATGTTCTATATGTCCTTATAACCCTTTAATGATGGGAGCTGTGCTGGTGCAGCAATAAAGACCCTGTGCCAGTGCATTCTCTTATATATGTGAGTCCCCGTAGGCAGCCTCGCATATATAAGAGAATGCATTGGCCTAACAATATTTACCTTCACCTTGTTAGCCAGTGAATTCTCTTTTATATGCGAGGCTCCCAATGGGAGAAAGGGTTAATGTTCTGGAATAAACTGCCTGTGACTGATCCATTCTTCTGGCTAAAATACCATGTTCACGCACTTATTTATATTTTATAATTTATTTCTGGGGCACATTATTTTGTGACCATATGTCTGTAAAAAGTTAGCTGAATGGAAATAAAAAGTTTTCACACACATGGTTTTGGGGACCATGCACTGGGCACCTGAGAAACAGGGAAATTAACTTTGGATGGCTTAAAGGGGCACTGTACCCTAAATCCGACCATTTATTGGACCATCTCCTTTTATACTCAACAGAATATATGCAACAAATGAATTAATTTGAGCCATGGATTAGTGCAAAATTCACTCATGTGCTCTATGAACGATGCAAACAACATGGTAATTATAATGAAAATGAATTTATGAATTCATTTAGTGTAGGGTACCCCTTTAATGAGAATTTTTTCCTTGTTTGTAGGAAAACAGGTTGATCAGTACAGTCCACGACCTCGGGAAATGGAGCATGCTCCATTCGTGTCAACAGATAGTGATTTATTACAGCAGGATCCCGAATCACTAATCCAGGCCATGGAACGAGTCACTGTGTTGTTTGATAGGTAAGTCACAAATGAATAATTAATCCAGGCCATGGAACGAGTCACTGTGCTGTTTGATAGGTAAGTCACAAATGAATAATTAATCCAGGCCATGGAACTAGTCAGTGTGCAGTTTGAGGTAAGTCACATACAGTGTTCCCTCTGGCCCAGCAATTCCTTTAGCCATTATTTTAGCCAAATGCCAGTTTTTCTTAGCCACTTTGAATTGACTTTAGCCACTTGATTGGGAAGATATTTTGAGACAAATTTAACGTATATTACATTTGATTGACAAAAGAAAACAAAATACAATATTTTTATTGACCATCGCAAATAAAAACAAATTGCGGTGTATTAACATAGCGAACTTATTCAATATGATATCTGAACGCGATCTCTAGATTTTGCATAGTTTTATCTATACCCTGGTGACTACGAAATTAGGAGAACTTTAATCGCTGCTAGTTGGAAAGATCAACGGTTTTGTAAAAAGTTGGAATTAATTAACACTGATCAAACTGAAAATGAAAGAAATTCACTTTGGAAATTTGACTCACAATAAAAACCTCAGTCACTTAAAGCGATTAAGCATGATTCCCTAATCCCCACTCAAAAGTTGTGTTTATTGCAACACTAAGCATCTGCTACTGACACTGCATGAAATCAACACCAATGTACACCTATTAATAATTGTTCCAAGCACATCGCGTCATGTAACATACACTAAGTGCTGACGCTTTTGTTGTATGCATGTCAGCTGTTCGTGATGTAATTAGACCGATGACTGCTGGTGAGTTTGTGATCGCCACCATGTCTAGATAGACACATTTGGGAGGAAATTAGTTTAGCCATTTTTTTCGCCATGTGGTCATTTTTTTCGCCATTTACAATTTATTTTCGCCAATGGCTAAAATGGATACCGCCAGCGGAAACACTGGTCTCAAATGACAAGCCTGCAAATAGTGTGTCTGTCGATAGTAGATAGATGCCTTTATCAGAATTTTTCCACTTCTGTTATAGGATAAATATATATAATATTTGTAGAGCCTCTTAGAGACCGTTTTGGATTAACAACAATGTAAACTTCAATATTATTGTTGTTATTATAAAGAAAGGTATTCTGTATGATGTCTGTGTGACAACGAGAATGGTTTTGCACCAGTGTGATAATCAAAAATCAATGAAGTGTATAATATTCTAATATTATGCTGTGCATATAATAAACCTCCTCCTATTACAGGATAAAGAAAGGTTTTCCATATGACGCCCGTGTGATAACAAGAATTATGCCTGTGATACTGACTGACTTCTTCCCTCCACAAGATGTGATGAATAAAATCATCGGAGAATTCATCTCTAACCAGCAGCCTTACCCTCACCTCATTGCTAAAGTTGTATATCAGGTTTGTGTGTATTATCAAATCCACTGCAGGCCTTAACCCTTTCATGACTGGAGCTGCGCTGGTGCAGCATTGTAGACCATGTGCCAGTTCATAGGGAGCCTCATATATATAAGAGAATTCACTAGCTTACAAGGTCAAGGTAAATATTGTTAGGCCAATGCATACTCTTATATATGCGAGGCTCCCTATGGGAGACTCGCATATATAAGAGAATGCATTGGCACAGGGTTTTCGCAAAATTTCAGGAAGCTACAGTCATGGAACGGTTAAAATCCATAAAAAATTGCAAGGTAAAAATCTCATGATTCTAATTCTCGACAGAATTTAAGCCTTGCACTGCTTACATTACTGTGTGTTCATTTGTAGAGAGACAGTATGACTATGATTCTAGAGTCCCGATATTGAAGTGGTATTCATAATAAATAAAAATAAAAGTTTGCCATTTTTAGCTCAACTTGACGAAGCCTGTGCATGTGTCCTTCATCCAATCATCACCAAACTTCATATGGATCTTTGAATTGACCTCTAGATGGGAGCCATAAAAAAATTCTGAATTTCTTTGAAAAAAACATGGCCTGCACCAGCAGCCATTTTTGCTTTTTACTCTTTTCATGACTAAATCTTTGGTAAACCCTACAGACTACATCCCTTATCCGATCATCACCAAACTTCATGTGGATCTTCGGGGTGACCTCTAGATGAGAGCCATCAAAATTTTACGATTTTTAAAATCGTTGAAAAACATGGCTGCCAGCGAACATCTTGGATTTTACTCTTTGCATGACAAAATCTTTCGGCACTCCCAACAGATTACATCCCTCCTCAGACTTCATATGGAACTTCGGGGTGACCACTAGATTGGAGCCATCTTTCCGATTTTGGATTTTAATTTATATATATAACTTTTTGCATTCCTAATCGCTCTATAGATTTTAACACATGAAGTTATCCCCTCTCCAAGTTGAGCTACAGTGTTATTGACACTTTCATTCTCATTTTCTGTCCTCTCTCTATTTCTCTCTCTCTCTCTCAACATGGCTTTTTTGAACCCTCATATCCATCAAAAATACTTACAATAGATTTTAAAACAGGTCCAAACTCAAGCCTGCAAATATTGTGTCTGTCATTTGCAGAATGAGGTCTCTGGAGGGTGAATTTAGTGATGCTATTCTGCATGGCAGGCTAGCATCACCAAATTCACCCTCTGGGGACCTCATTCTGCTTAGGCCTCATCTTCTGGGTAGTATCTATAGTCTCAAATTAACATTGTTTTTAGTAACTTTTTCCCATCTGCAAAGTTTCTCTATCCCCTAATTTTCAGAAGATGAAATACATAACCGAGGTGACTAATAGGTGAACATCACCAACTTCAACTAGGAACTTCATTCTGATCCTAGGTCTACCATAGCAGTTGAGACCTAAGCAGAAAGAGGTCACCAGAGGGTGAATTTGCTGATGATAGCCCACTG
Organism: Siphonodentalium dalli; assembly: GCA_032622095.1. Classification (NCBI taxonomy): domain Eukaryota; kingdom Metazoa; phylum Mollusca; class Scaphopoda; order Gadilida; family Siphonodentaliidae; genus Siphonodentalium; species Siphonodentalium dalli. The sequence continues at coordinate 61,849,603 of CP136062.1, forward strand.
TGTGGGATAGCGTCACTAAATTCTCACTCTGGGGACCTCATTCTGCAAATGACAGACACACTATTTGCAGACTTAAAGATGGCATATGTTTTCCCTGAACTTTCTCTATAGATTTAGGGATTCACAATTGAATAGTACAGTAATGCCCTAAGTAATCGACTCCATAGCCACAGCAGAATTATGGGTAACTTTTCAGGATTTAGTCGGAAATATGGCTTATTGCCATTCATCGGAAAGCTCTCCCTGAGAGCTTTCCGATGAATGGCAACAAGCGAGCTTTCCGATGAATGGCAACAAGCCATATTTCCGACTAAATCCTGAAAAGTTACCCATAATTCTGCTGTGGTTAAGAGGTCGATTACTTAGGCCATTACTGTATATTATAGAAATGATTCAAAATTATGTCCCTATGTTCATCACATCCACTCTTGGTTAGTATGGTCAGACTTTGAGGAATGGAAATAAATACTTGTAGTTGATACAGAAAGAGAAATTACTGCAATATAATCTTTTTTCTGCCCAATCTTTTTTCTGCCCAAATGATGTAATTATAATCATAATTTATTAGTCGAGTTTTTCAAAAACTCGACTTATGGTTTGATGAAGGACGGTTGGCGGGCGGGCGGCGGGCGGGCGGACCTAAAGAATGCCTTATAACTTTGACATTTGTGAACGGATTCAAAAAATGTTTGGTATGTCAGTTGCTCCCAATGACTATTTACTGCCTGTAGAAAATGGGTCACGTCCGAACTTTTTTACAAGAGTTAATCATCTTAGATGTTTTTTAGTTAAGTTTTTCACCGATAGCGCGATAACTCACGCAAATATTAACCAATTTCAACAATATTTGGTATATGAGACTCTTGCAACAATATCTCGGACGAGTTCGAAAACCAGGTTTGTCCGAATTTTTTTCGCGGAGTTATGTGTCTTAGTTTGTCTATTTTTAGCAATTTTATCACCGTTAGCGCGATAACTCGATGAAATATTAACCGATTTCAACAATATTTGGTATATGAGTCTCCTGCAACAATATCTCGGGTCTTAGTTTGTCTATTTTTAGCAATGTTATTACCGTTAGTGCAATAACTCAATGGAATATTAACAGATTTAATTGATATTTGGTATATAGGTCTATTGCAATAATATACCACCGTCCAACTTTTTTTCCCGGAGTTGTGCACCTTATTGGCAGAAGTTTGGTTCGACTGCCAAAAAACTCGACAAAAGCATCTTAGATGCGTACCCCTTGTTTAATTTCATATTGTGTTCTTCATTTCTTCCACAGGTTTTTTACACTCTACAAATAAAAAATCAGCAATCATTAGTCCGTGACTGGGTTATGTTGTCACTGTCCAACTTCACTCAACGAACTCCAATCTCCATGGCAACCTGGAGTCTGACGTGTTTCTTCATTAGTGCCTCTACCAACCTTTGGCTCAAATCATTGTATCCTTTTAACTGATTTATTTTCCAAATCTATATATGATTAAAGTGTTATCCTGTAAACTCAAGGAGCTATTTGTAAATAAAAGTTTCCGAAGAATGGAAAAACCATATGCGGTGACATTAACCTAACTAAGATAATAGTATTGCGATATCAGCGCAATAACTGCAATAAATTTAAAGATGATATGTTCTTGACCAAATTTGTTATGACAGTCCAGCCAAGTTTTTATTGCCTCTTAAATTATTTTATAATTTGAATTTTTACAAAATTTAGCAAGATGGTGCAATAGCTTTAACAAGCATCAATTAATCTGGCTGCCATTTGGTATGTAACCTCTCAATTCATTAAGTGTCGGCAACCTTTATATGTCTTCCACATTCTCCATCCATTTGCCAATGATGTATATTCTGTGCGAGTTCTTATAAAAACATACCAAATGAATCAGAAATCTGAACGGGTTCAATTCCGTGCTTGTTCTTATAAAAACATAAGACAACTATTTTGTACAGATTAAAATGTTTCCCAACAGATTGAACACGAATAAGAAATTTGCATGCATGGGGATCCGGGATCATGCGCACTGGCCTGAGAAATGGAGAATTTACTTTGGTTGGCCTTATTATTATTAGTTCTACCTTAAAGGTACTCAATCCGATCAGACACTCCTAAATTACTATTTCTTTGGCTTCGGAGGTAAAAAATATTTGATTCAAGTCGAGGAACCCACCCATCAAAGCTCAGAGTGATTATATATCGATGTTAATAACCACTTGATTTTAGAGTTATCCATCTTTATCTGCAAGACCGTCCATTTGACCTCGTGGTTCTGGCCCACAAACAATAGAAATATTAAACTTCAAACATCGATATCTAATCACTCTGAGCTTTGATGGGTGGGTTCCTCGACTCGAATCAAATATTTTTTACCCACGAAGCCAAAGAAATAGTAATTTAGGAGCTTCTGATCAGATTGAGTACCTTTTAAGCATCTTATACTATTGTCAGAAATGAGTGTAATTCCTTAACTCAGCTCGCAGATTTTCTCACGTGATCAACAGGATGGGTAAACTGGAAGCCATTGACAGAAAACTGTTCTGTTTAGCAGGAAAAGACTTCTACTCTCAACTTAATGATGATACATCAAGACGGACATTCCACTCAACCATTCAAATCGTTGCTCAACCGGATTCTCCGTACAAAGAGCTACTAAACTGTTTATAGCTTAACAATTAACCCTTTCAGTGCCAAGTCCGATTTTAGTATCAACCCATATTTCCGGTATCATTTTTATTGATTATAATAATGTGATACATTGATGGAAAGAGCTCTAAGAGCTCTTTCCATCAATGTATCACATTATTATAATCACTAAATTTGAAAAATGATCAAGGAAATATGGGTTGATACAAAAATCGGACTTGGCACTGAAAGGGTTAAACACAGAAGACTGTCATCCATCAAATATTTTTACGATGGCGCCGAGGTCAAGCCTGCAAATAGTGTGTCTGTCATTTGCAAAATGAGGTCCACAGAGGGTGAATTTAGTGACTCTTTCTTACACGGTGGTCTAACATCACCAAATTCACCCTCTGGGAACCTCACTCTGCTTAGGCCTCAACTGCTATAGAAGATTTAGGATCAGATTGAAGTTCCCCAGTTGAAATTGGTGATGTTCACCCATTAGTCACCTCGATTATGCAATTTATATTCTGCAAATTAAAGTTTGGTACCTGGCTCATGCATATTTGATTCGGGAATCTCACCCCTGATTCGATTTGAGATTCAACTGTAAACACCAGATTCACAGGCTCCTACTTGAGGATATATTTCACAAGAGTGATGATAGCGATTACGCCATCTATGAAACATTCAATAACATATTCTCAATTATGTGGCATGATGTGTTTAGTGTTTGTTCCACACCAGACAATAAAATTTTCAAACAACTGTGTGTTCAGCAAATAATAGTAAGGACGCTGGTGAGAAGGTTACATTCAGTACAGTACTTGGATCGTTTGATTCATTTTGACATTAATTTCATCTGGCTTTATAAGGTGCTTCAGTGTTTAAAATTTTGTGTGAATGATTCTAAAAAGACTATAAAAAATTGACATTATTGCATACAAATTGACAAAACTGGATTATTGACAGATGTGTGACTAGTTAAGGACATGTCCTTGAATCTTAATTGCAACATGTGTACAATTAAATGTGTTATGACTTAACCCTTTGAGTGCCAGGGGCCGATCTCATCGCCCCTAAACCTACAAAATAAGTCTGTTAAAGAATATAAGAATAAATTATTAAAATTGTAAAAAATTGTAAAAAAAAATAAAAATAATAATTGTTAGGCCAATGCATTCTCTTATATATGCGAGGCGACCTATGGTCGACTCGCATATATAAGAGAATGCATTGGCACAGGGTATATGGGTTGATACAAAAATCGACCTGGCACTCAAAAGGGTTAAATGATTGGAAATAATGATTAATTTTATCAACATTTTACAAGTCTGTTTTTGAAGCATGCTTCAGTAAATGGTGCCCAGTGTTAAGAGAATTTTGGTGGTATGGTGAAACTTAATATTTTCACCTGGAAGCCGTGTCATCTGCCATTTAACAGTGGAATTAGTGTAATGCCCTAAATAATCGACTCCTTGACCGCAGCAGAATTATGGGTAACTTTTCAGGATTTAGAACTTTCTGATGAATGGCAACAAGCCATATTTCCGACTAAATCCTGAAAAGTTACCCATAATTCTGCTGTGGTTTAGTAGTCGATTATTTAGTGCATTACTGTACCTACATGTATTGATTGTCTCGAATGCTTTCAAAAATTGTTATGTGGGCATCTCATTGAGATGTCTTCTGTATGGCTCTTTGTTCCATCTGATAATGATGAGAATATATGTTTGGTTTCTTGAGACATGACAGTCCCTGGCTGTCAAAAGCTGTGACTCGAACTCTAACCATTGATGTCAACCTCATGATGTTGACTGTTGTCTGACTTACAAAAGATCTATTTAATGTCATTATTCCACTTCAGTTTCAAATTGATAGTTATCCCCCATCCAAGTTTAGCAGGGAATATAGAAATGGGTTCTGTATGTGCATGTGTGTGCACATTCTTAATAACTCTGAATATCTCTATCTGAGTCAACATAGGCCAAATTTGAATGATATTTTGGGTTATTCGTGAACCAGTTCTGATTAAAATCACACTCAAAACGCTCAGCGTACTAAGTCTGACGAAATCTCTATTTGTCGCATTACCATCGCTATAAATAGCATACACATGCAACCCCTGTTAAAAATAGCTTTGATTGACATAATGTACTTTCAGTTTCGTTTCCGCTAATGGCTTTCGTTTTTTCAGAATATTTTTTGCGCCTTGTGACATTATTTCAACTGCGATCAATCACATGTTATGCATTTATGAATCAAAACAAAATAACATTTTCTTTGTTTCACTTCGAAATCAACATCATATTGGACATGTTAGGTAATATTGTTCAATTATGGACTCTTTATATATGCTTTTCAGTGTTTAATTGGTTGTCGTGAACTCTGAATTTGTAAACGCTGTGAAATTAGCCATGCAGCGGAAAAGTTCTTTTGCAATTGCGAATGGCATTGCAGCAAAATGATGAATCTTTAAAATTTGCAAGATATAACCACATGTTTAATCAGGTAAAGGTCTATTACAGTGGAACGAGAATGTGTGTCAGAACAAAAGGATTATGGAAAAGTGTTAACACATATCATATCACTTCACCATGTGAAGAGTAACAAAATCTTAATCAGGTAGCAGCTGCGGCATTTGATGGCATATGCGCATGATCAAGGGCTTAGACACTTTGGGCAACTCAATTGGCTTAAGCTTTGCTATACTATACTCTTTGACAAATACTTATCCCTTAGGAAATGTTCAGATAATAAGTCAACAGCATTTGTTGAACTTATTATCTGAACATTTCCCGTCAATAAATAGGACTCCTTTTGAATTTTGTTTAACTTCTTTCTGCTAATATTTACCTGAAAACTCCTGCAAATGAATAATAGACCATTCCAATGTATACTTTTATAACTGAGTGGGAGAATCATTTAGAGTAGAAAAGGTTAAGTCAGTGGCAGTTGCATGTCGTTGGTGGGCTTCTAAAAGGTCGTACCTCAGGAAAATCAAATTGTTCAGGAGACACAAAAAAACTATTTATCTCTCGAACTATAATTGGTATCTGCATTAACCCTTTACCCAACAGAAGGGCCCTGTGCCAATGCATTCTCTTATATATGCGAGTCGACCATAGGTCGCCTCGCATATATAAGAGAATGCATTGGCTTAACACATTAAAAATTATAAAAATGTTAAAGAAAGTAAGAATTTTTTTTTAAAGTGTTAAAAAAAAGATTTTTTTTAGGCCAATGCATTCTCTTATATATGCGAGGCGACCTATGGTCGACTCGCATATATAAGAGAATGCATTGGCACAGGGCATAACTGTAACCATCACAATGTGGTCAAGGAGCCGGTTCCAATGATATCCATATGTGTATGGTTCTATTGAGACAGACCGAAGATATTTTAGGCTGTTGAAGCTTTATTTGGCCGGTTTTGGCCGGTTTGTTGGGTAAAGGGTTAACTTTACACAATAACACTTTATATCACAGTCAAGCCTTGAAATAGCGTGTCTGTCATTTGCAGAATGAGGTTCCCAGAGGGTGAATTTAGTGATGCTACCCCGCATAGTGGGCTAGCATCACCAAATTCACCCTCTGGGGACCTCATTCTGCTGAGGTGTAAGCAGAATGAGGTTCCCAGAGGGTGAATTTGGTGATGCTAGCCCGCTATGCGGGGTAGCATCACTAAATTCACCCTCTGGGGACCTCATTCTGCAAATGACAGACACACTATTTCAATGCTTGATCACAGTTCTTTTAATAGATACACTTTCATATTCAATTATCTCCTAGTTGATGAGAAAACATGATTTGATGGTGTTATACAAATCTTTAGAAGTAAAAAATAGAAATGTTGTCCATACGGCATATTAGTTTTGACGATTACCGTGGCTTTGTTAGTCTCTATTACTCAGGATAAGGAGGAAACGCCCTCCGGCCATTCTACTTCAAAACAATCCAATCAGATGTATCTTATCAGGAACAGTTTCGAAAAATAAAATTTATAAGATTTAAGAATTAACAACAAAATATCGTGGGGAACACAGATAAGACATTTTAGAACACAAATTTCCCTGAAAAACATTGAAAAATTGAATTTATACTTGAAATATTGACAAACTATCTGAGGGACTTATGAAATGGAACCTGTAGATTCCGAAAATTCAATAAAAAGTTTCACGCTAATATGGCCAGTACAACCTTTTAGAATCCCAACGACGAAGTGAGGATAGCATGTGAAGGCAGGTGAACAACATGGATGTTCATCTTATGGTTATAAACGACGATGTTCTCTGAATCAGATGGACGCTTGACCTTATTATGTACATAAATTATTTATGCTTCATTATTAATGTAAATGGGACTATGTTAACCCTTTACCCAACAGAACGGCCCTGTGCCAATGCATTCTCTTATATATGCGAGTCGACCATAAGACGCCTCGCATATATAAGAGAATGCATTGGCTTAACATATTAAAAATGATAAAATTGTCAAAGAATGTAGAAAAATATTATAAAAATTGTTAAAAAATGTAAGAAAAAATTGTTAAAGAATGTAAGAAAAAATTGTAAAAAGTGTTAAAAGGCCAATGCATTCTCTTATATATGCGAGGCGACCTATGGTCGACTCGCATATATAAGAGAAAGCATTGGCACAGGGCATAACTGTAACAATCACAATGTGGTCAATGAACCGGTTCCAATGATATCCATATTTGTATAGTGTTATTGATACAGACCGAAGATATTTTAGGCTGTTGAAGCTTTATTTGGGCGTTTTTGGCCGGTTTGTTTGGTAAAGGGTTAAAGGCACACATAGTGTTTAGGCATTATTCTCAACATTTTCCTATTATCAGGGTGGTAAAGTACCTAAATAGTTTGAATGGGACAAACAGGTTTGTACACCATGGCAAGTCTGAGTTTAGTGTGCCTGTCATTTGCAGAATGAGGTCCCCAGAGGGTAAATTTAGTGACGCTATCCTGCATAGCGGGCTAGCATCACTAAATTCACCATCTAGGGACCTCATTCTGCTTTGGCCTCAACTGCTATGGTAGACATGGACTCAAATTGTAGTTCCCAAATGGTGAATATTGTGATGTACACCCATTGGGAACCTCAATTATGCAATGTGTCGTCTGCCAATTTGGGGGATATAGAGAAACTAAACTAAAAAGGAAATAGAATATTTGTGAAGAAGTTTCTATAGAAATTTGATAATAAAGAAACTTTCCAGAGAAGATGAGACCTAAGCAGAATGAGGTCCCCAGAGGGTGAATTTAGTGATGCTAGCCCTCTTAGTGGGATGGCATCACTAAATTCACCCTCTGGGGACTCATTCTGCAAATGACAGGCACACTAAACTCAGACTTGCACCATGGCTTTGTTTAGCTAATATAAGGCCAAAATAAGTAAACATAATATATTCTCAGACACCTCCCTCATTAATAGATGTAATAATAAAAAAATTCTTATTTACAATTTCACCCAGAATATTACAAGAAACTAAACCTCAATCTCTGATTTGTCCACAATTTTTATTAATTTTTGTTGAAGATGAAGTGGCTAAATGGAGCTTGAAGATGAATTCTGTGGATTTCTCAGAAAATTGTGGATTCTGTTCCTCTTTTTTTTTATATTGATAATGACTTTCTACTCTCTACATGGCATTATCCATGAAAACGACAACAAATTAAAATAATTTATTACTACATTGAATTAAGTAATTTATTGCAAAAGACTCAATTCATTAAATTCTATGAACACTGGTTGGAATTTGTTTCAAAATGAATGTGCTTTCACTTCAATAAGAAAATAAATGTTATGAATACCTAAATGTCCATTCTCTTCCAACAAACAAGAATGGACTTCATATTTGTGACCGATTTTGAATTTGACGTTACAAATACTATGTGTGACTTTAAATATTATGTATGCTTCACTATTAATGTTCTAATGAGAACCCTTTATATACTAAAGCATGTTTGATGAGCAGTTATCCCATTGGAAACGTTCAGATAATAACAAGCCTTGAAATAGTGAGCCTGTCATTTGCAGAATGAGGTCCCCAGAGGGTGAATTTAGTGATGCTACCCCGCATAGCGGGCTAGCATCACCAAATTCACCCTCTGGGAACCTCATTCTGCTGAGGTGTAAGCAGAATGAGGTCCCCAGAGGGTGAATTTGGTGATGGTAGCCCGCTATGTGGGGTAGCATCACTAAATTCACCCTCTGGGGACCTCATTCTGCAAATGACAGACACACTATTTCAAGGCTTGGATAATAAGTTCAACCACAGGTCATTGTTGAACTTATTATCTGAACATTTCCCGCAATAAATGGGGCTCATTCTGCACTTTTATTTATCTGTCGTCTGCTTTTATCACCTTAACATCCTTCAAAATCAAAAACAGACCATACCGATGTACACTATTTATTTGACTGGGAGTATCCATTTAGTATAGAAAGGGTTAAAATTAATTAATATATGTGCTGTGTCTTTAAAGGGGCTCAAGGCCTTTGAATCGGGTTCATGCAAAATAACATAAAATTGTTTATAAAAAAACTATCATAAACAAATACATGAAAAATTAGATTGACTTTGTTCTTATTTTCATTATTAATAACTCTCCAGTAATGATGTTTAGTATATGATCCTACCCATATTCCATTCAAAAACCATTCTATAAATTGTGATATTAAACATTCGTTTAACCCTTTCAGTGCCAGGGGCCGATCTCATCGGCCCTAATTTAAGGTCTGTAAAAAATCGGCCCTAAAAAAAATATAATTTTTAGATTTTTTTGGGTTGAATTTTTTTTGGGTATGCTTAAGCATGCTATAGCAAATTCAAAAACAAACTGGATAAAACCTTAGGGGCATGTAAAAACTCAAAACTATCACCAAGTATTCATAGTAATAATTCTGATGCCCATGAAAAACGTAAGATTCCCTGGCACTAAACCTACAAAATAAGTCTGTTAAAGAATATAAGAAAACATTATTAAAATTGTAAAAAATTGTAAAAAAACAATAACAAATGATGAAAAATTGTTAGGCCAATGCATTCTCTTATATATGCGAGGCGACCTATGGTCAACTCGCATATATAAGAGAATGCATTGGCACAGGGTATATGGGTTGATACAAAAATCGGACTTGGCACTCAAAGGGTTAATAACAAGAAATAGTGCCAGGTGACCTTTGACTTCCTAACAAATTATCATGAATGAAGAGTATATGCCATTAAATGCACCAAAGACTCTTTATTTTTCTGGGACTATTTCTTTACGCGAGCAAACAACGAATAGTTACATGAAACGTCATCGCATCCCTTATAGAAGCCGATATTAGTTTTATATTGATGATTTAAGTATGTTTGTCAATGTTTTGGATCATGTAATAAATAGAATCTACAACTCGTCCCCAGTTTATAGCGGAAATTACAAAACTCGTCCAGTAAATTAGTAAATTATTGTGATGTAAAAATTAGCGTTACAGCGGGTTGCCATTTATCGGAAAGCTCTCACTGAGTGCTTTCCAATGAATGGCAACAAGCCATATTTCCGACTAAATCCTGAAAAATTACCCATAATTCTGCTGTGGTTAAGGAGTCGATTATTTAGGGCATTACTGTATTTGAGCTCACTACTCGTTTGTGATGTTTGTTGACAAATTACTATAACAGTTTTGTTTACATAACAATGGTTTCAACTATAAAAAATTATTGGAGAACTGTCTATAATGAATATAAGAACAAAAAGTTTTATCTATTTCTCCAGGTTCTCTTTAATTGTGATGTTTTTACAGGATTTTATATTGTTTTGCACATTTAACCAATGTGGGTGCCTTGGGTCCCTTCAATACCCTAATGAGACTATGTTAAACATTATATATGCTTCATTGATAATGTCCTAAAATGGGACCATGTTATTAAACATATATGCTTCATTGATAATGTCCTAAAATGGGACCATGTTATTGAACCACAGGAGCTTGGAATTTGGTCAAAACCCCTCTTTTATTGGCAGAACCACCACCCGGGACCATAGGTCACGGAAGGAACGAAACACGAATTTGTTGCCACCCATTTTGAACTCAACTGTATTCCTACAAAAAATATATTTTCACTAAAAACTTTTGGTACCTCTTACACCTTAGATGCCAATCTACAACATTCCATAGGTATATTTTTCCAGTTCTTCGAAAACCTCACTTTATTTCGGTAATGTATTGTAAATTCACCAACGAACACAAATATGCGACACCTCCATCACCCGTTCTAGAATCTGAATGACAAATGGCACAAAACCATTTTTCCGGAATAACAAAGTCGGAACGAAATAAAATCGAAACCTAAATTTAAAGCCCGCGAAATTCAAAAATATTTGAAAGTGCGTGCGGTTTTCGAACTTAGGCGCCAGAAAACTTAAATCAGTTTATGTTTGCGTCATACTATGCTCGTTTTTGAAGATCTAATCCTGATGTTTTGTGCATTTTCCTGAAAATTTCTGTATTTTTCTGTGTCTGCTGTTATCATCTCATGAAAATGACGACTACCCAAGAAGATATTCTTCATTTGACTGAATGGTAATTTGTACAAATATTTCATATATAATTTATTTCTATTTATGGCACGACCACGTGGTATTGTTTTTTTCTTCTTGTTTTATGTTCGTTATGTACCGGTAGGCCTATTTGTACTACTTGACTTTGTAATTCTACTGGTTGCAATTATTGGTCATAAGGGGACCAAAACTCTCTCTCTCTCTCCCCACCCCCCCCCCCCCCTCTCTCTCTCTCTCTCTCTCTGTCTGAATAACTAGTTTATAAATTTGTGTTAGTGATAAATTTTATGTAATAAGCAACTATAAGTAGGCCTATTGTTAACTGCACCGGTACCAGGATCTATAAATAGTATACGTCACTCGTGACTCGCGTGTCGTAACGAATCAGCACCAAAACTCTTAAAGAATGGCTTTATGCATATGATTATATAGCCTGTGCTCATGAATTGGAAATTCAATTTTTAAATTCAAGACAGCTAGCCACCATCGGCATTGTTTTTCTCAAAATCAAAAATACCAAAAAAATATTAAAAACATTACTTAATGTAACTTTCGCTGATGGGGTCATTGTCACAAGGCTCCGCGATCCGATCACATTCGTAGCCAGGTTTTTTAATCGATCACAAATGTAGCCAGCTTTTCTATGGCGATCACATTCGTAGCCAGCTTTTCTATGGCGATCACATTCGTAGCCAGCTTTTCATATTCAGGCGAGCCCCAATGAATAGTGCTGGGCGATATGACGATATATCGGGTATAGCCGGTTTTAATTTTGATATCGTCAATAATATCGTCTGAAATAAAAATATCGTAATACCGTCCCAAGTTATAATATTCTCCATGTAGGTTGAAACCCATCATATGGTCCCAACAAACAGGGAAGTTAGAGCAAGTATAAATGTATAATAGTCCCAAACTTCTCGGAAATACGCAGTCGAAAAAGTTAAAAAACATCGGAGCACGTGCTTGTCAAGTTGGATATGCTTCGTCGGAAACATCAAAGCGCTAGCATTAGTTGGCGACGTTGTGAGATGATTGGTATGTCGCGCGTATGCGACTGGCACAATGACCTCCTTTCAAGTTGGTGCAGCTTGCTCTATCAACCGTAACCGGTTGCTTGGAGGCGGATTACGATGTCAGATTTTTATTGACCAAACTAGCTGATCGTGTCAATGTGTGCAAATTGCGAGTAAAATTATTTTGTGGACATGTGCCTTACGGATCATGGCATCACTATCACTTCAACGAACGTCAAATTCACAAACTAATTGAACATGTCTATATTTATTTTCCTCGGCTAAAAAAATGCTGACGCAAATTCATTTCGCGTCGTCTTTTGCCTCGGCACTGCCCATTGTCGATGCTAATTCCCAGGGCTGCCGTATACTATGTGCATTGAAGTCTCACGGTGCTACCAACTACCAATTACCACTAATAAATAGTCTCACAAATGACAAATTCCTCATGAATAAATAAAATGGAAATTTGAAACCGAATGTGGTCCTTAATGTGTGGTGTTGAGCGCTATGGTCGAAGGGATATAACTCTAAAAAATTATGCGAAAATGCACGTGGGCCTTGTTATATGATTATATCCCTTTATTTCAAAGTTATTGTTTTCTCTGTCGGCAAACTGTCAGCGGCCATGTTTTTATGCAAATGAGCCCAAAATGATTCGTTCCCATCTAGACGCCAATGTTATCATCCATCAAAAAGTTCATGATGATCAGTGCATCGGTACGGTCATGTAATAAACATGTAATCAGCAGCTATGTTCGAAATTATAAACGGTGCTTTCATGCTATCCGTCTCCGGATCATAGTTTTAAAGTTTCCGCATATTTCGGTACCATTTCCGCTACTCAGATTCTAGAACGGGTGATGGAGGTGTCGCAGATTTGTGTTCGTTGGTGAATTTACAATACATTACCGAAATAAAGTGAGGTTTTCGAAGAACTGGAAAAATATACCTATGGAATGTTGTAGATTGGCATCTAAGGTGTAAGAGGTACCAAAAGTTTTTAGTGAAAATATATTTTTTGTAGGAATACAGTTGAGTTCAAAATGGGTGGCAACAAATTCGTGTTTCGTTCCTTCCGTGACCTATGGTCCCGGGTGGTGGTTCTGCCAATAAAAGAGGGGGTTTTACCAAATTCCAAGCTCCTGTGATTGAACATTATATATGCTTCATTGATAATGTCCTAAAATGAGACTTTGTTAAACTAATGTGTTGTTAACAATATAATCCATTCCTTTATCGTGTGAATCACTTAATCCTGGGTGTATGTGACCATTGGTAAGTCATGCATGATTTTACTGACCCTCAGGTCATATGTGCCCAACTTAACTATTTGAAAAGAAATATTTACATAGCATGTCTGTGTTACATTAAATCCTGTTTGGTCAACTACCAATTGGGTCATCCGGTTTACTTCCCAATAATGCAGAGACCTCTCGAGTGGTAACATGAACACGACGTTACATATTGTTGACCTCATCTGATCTAATCTGATCTAATCACTAAAAGCAGTCAGCAGAATAATTGGGCATGCATTTAAAAAATTCAGCCGATTGTATCTGAAGCCAGTTATTTATATCAATCACATTATCGTTGGGAAAATCTTATATTGGTCTGACTTAATGTGCTAGTCTCAAATTTATCGGCCAATTTGTGAAAATAAATAAGAATACACTCAGCTTTTATATGGGAATAAATCATAAAAAAGCTATATAAATATAAGAAATGAATGTAGAGGGTGTGTGTGTTATTGGGGTATACGGCGCTGTGGTCGTTGGGAGCACATTTATATTACACAATGTACCCCAACTACCACAGCGCCGTATCCCCCAATAACAAACACACCCACTACATTCATTTCTTCAGTATGCTACATCTAATACTTTGCAGATATGATTGCCATCAAAATCAAATAGTCACTAAGAGGTCTAGATAAAATGGTGTGTGCAATGTGTTAAAGACAATCATGTATTCACAGTTATGTGCTATTGCAGGGTGTCCGCTAGGGGTTGGGGGAATTGTAACCCCTATGGCCACTGAGGGGGGGGGGGGGGGGGGGGGGGGGGAGAATCACTGTCCATAAAAAAACAGCTAATATCTACATGTAATAGTATTTAGTCAATCAATCAATAAATTAAGCCAAGTTCTGAATATTTATGGTGATACAAGTAGATAAAGTCAAGGAATCATAAATGTGTTATATTTTTGACAATTTGAAGGGTTAATGTAAGGATTTTGTGATTTGGCACGGCATATAATCATTGATATTGTATAGGTACCGTAAACTTTGTGACAAAAAGTCAAGTTAAATTAGTGGGTACAATATGTGTATTAGCTGACATTATTTTGTACCGCCACCACTAATGGTAGAGTAAATTGTTAAATTCACAATTTATTTTGACGTCAGACTTCACTACATTCATGATAACATGTTATATAACCCTTCCATGACTGGAGTCTCCTGATATTTTGAGAAAACCCTGTGCTAATGTATTCTCTTATATATGCGAGTCTCCTATAGGGAGCCTCACATATATATATAAGAGAGTACATTGGCCTAACAATATTGACCTTGACAGCCAGTGCATTCTCTTAAATAAGTGAGGCTCCCTATGGGAGACTCATATATAAGAGAATGCACTGGCACAGGATATTTAATGCTTCACCAGCGCAGCTCCCATCATGAAAGGGATGTACCATGAAATATTCCTGATCATTTTTCAGTGGTTAACATCTGGACCTTGTCTACATAATCATTAATGAGAACCAGTCAGAACAGTATGCTAGTTGAGAATGTAATCGTAAACAGGCAGCATCAACCATGTGACTTTTAGCAATGTCCACTTCAATATCTTTCAGAATACGGCAATAATAATTGTCACTGTTTGTAGCCCTGACAAGCATTCTTTTCCTGCCAAATGATCAGCGTTGGCGAGCAAATAAAATTATTTTCGTTTATTACTGCCTGTTGGTTTTAGTTAGTGGCAGATATACACATGTGTTGTAGGCATTAATCTGATGATGGGTGGAAGAATATCGGAGGGGAAAGGGACCTTAACCCTTTTCATGACTGTAGCTTTCTGAAATTGAGCTCCCTCATGGTGCCTCGCAATATATAAGCGAATACATTGGCCTAACAACATTTAACTTGACCTTGTAAGCCAGTGCATTCTCTTATATATGTGAGGCTCCCAATGGGAGACTCACACATATAAGAGAATGCACTGGCACAGGATATTCAATGCTAAAAGGGTTAAATACTGGCAGAGGTTTGTCAAAAGTGTTTAAAAGGTATTCAGGGTTTCAGGCCAAATTTTACTAAACCGTTTTAGCTCACCTGAGACGAAGCCTCTGTTGGAGCTATAGTCCTCACTCGTAGTCCGTGTGTCAACAATTCTTTAAACATCTTCTCTGGAACCATAAGAGCGAATGGGTTCATATTTGGTGCAGATGTTCCCTAGGTGACTCACATTCAGATTTGTTAAAATGAGGTCATTGAGTCAAATAGTTGCGAAGCAGGACCATAACTCTGTTTGTCCATAGTAATTCTTAAAACAACTTCTTCTCAAGCACCATCGGCCCCCGAATAGGTTCATATCTGGTATGAAGGGTCCTTGGGGTTCACATTTGTTCAAATAAAGTCACTGGTTCAAATGTGGGCAGAGCCAGGGACATAAATCCAAACCCCCCCCCCCTAAAATTTAGATTGAACTCCTTGCTCAATATAAACCATTAAAATATATAGTTTTTATGTGTACCCATACCATGTATGGTACACATAATGCCGACGTCCGGATCAGCCATTCGTCCGTCTGTCTGTTGAGCCATCGGTACATCCCGTCTGTCTGTCTGTAGACACTTGCTATCCGACATGATTACTCGAGTATTTTTTTATCGGATCGTGTTCAAAGTTTATGTGCATGTTTTTGATGACACACCCCTGACCTGTATGGTTTTTGGTATCGATCAGTTGATCGGTTTAGAAATTATTAACACATTGCATCCACACATGGGCATGTGCTATCCGATGCTATAACTGTATAGTTTTTGGTATCGATTGGTCGATCAGTTTAGAAAATAATTAAACCTTCACATGCATGCTATCCAATGCAATAAGTTGAACATATTTCTTCTGATCTGCCTCTTATTTCTTACCTAGGTTTTTCTTAGCATGGTCTTCATCTGTATGGTTTTTGGTACTGTTTAATTAATCCTTTTCACTCTTATGTTTACTTAGAATTCACGCAAGCTGCTATGACTCAAACATTTTTCATCTGATCAACACCAAATTTAGTACAATTGGTCCTCACCCCAAAATACAGATCAAGTTCGAATTTGGGTTTGATCCGATATATTTTAACAGAGTTATGGCCCTTTATAATTAAAGTAACTGATAATGTAGTTACATGTAATACATTGTGAATTTTAAGAGAAAGTCATTCACACAGAGCAGTGAATTATTAGATTCTATATTTAGCTATGGATCAGTACAGTTTATTGACATGGCCAGCCAGCAGCACTTGTTTACAGACTCTGTATCTTATCTTAGAATAAAATTAACCCACCAATTCCATAGTTCCATCATATAGTGTCATTGAAAATTATTAACCCTCTCCACACTTCATATGGTTTTGATGCTTTTCATTTGATCGTTCTCTGATTCTATGTCCAGCTTGATGGTGATCAACTTTTAACTTGCATGGATTTTGGGATTAAAATTAACCCATTCCATAGACACATTATAACCGATAGGCAGATATTAAATTATACCTTTCACTTTGAGCCAGGTTCAGTAAAGATTTCTAAAAAATTAGAGGAAATGTCTTATTTTGAAATTCCATCTATTGCATTTGGGGTGCAGGATAATAATAACGTTGCTTGTATTCTTGAGACTGACTTATTGTATGGGCTTCTATTAAAATCCAATTACATGCATTTATAGACTATTTTGATCAGTTCATTAGTGTGGTTAAGATTAACCCCTTGCTATCTGATTTGATAACTCAAATATTTGTCATTGATTATATTTATACTTCATGTCATAGTTTATGATAACACACCCCTAACCTGTATATAGAGGGTTTATTTGCTTTAAAATATTAACATTCTCCAAAATCCTGTTGACACAATGTGATAACTAAACATTGTTCACTCAATCACTCTTATAATCATATCCAGGTTAAAGGGGTACTGTACCCCAATTTCAATAAATTCCCAGTGACAATAGCGATCTAATATGAATATTATATTATAAAATAACTAATTTGAGTCGACGATGTCTACTGAAAACGTTCCGGTTAACAGGCTATCGTAAAAGTAAAATTGAATTATTTAATATAAATTCATTTATGGCTGGAGTCATAAAATGGAGAATTATGCCATTACGAGTTACCGTTCTTGAAATCGCATATGTTGCGTGTCTTTTATCGACAGCCATTCGCGAACATTATTGAGTTGCAAACAAAACATGTTACCTGCAAAAGAAGGCCCGTTATAACCGATTCGGGAAAAAAGGAGAAAGAAACGAGTCATAAAGCGTCAAGTATTTTATAGGGAGTGAGATTGTTCGATGGAAGAGATTGAATGCATCAATCGAACCTGTGAGCAATGAACTTCCGGTTCTTCCTGCAACCTGCGTCTTCTCCGGTGAAGGTCAAAAACATGGCGCGTAGTTTGAAATCGTAATATTTTTGTTTCCAAGATCAATATTTTCTTCGCTAAATTAGGTTTTTACGAAACTCATAACACGAACACAATCTAACTTGAAAGTTATTTCAATGGGAGTAAATAAAAAAATCGCCTATCTTAGTGTACAGTACCCCTTTAATCATGACACATTCTTCACCTGTATAGATTTTGGTATCGATTGAATTGTTTTGAAAATATTAAGCCTAATTTTAATTATATTTCTACTGTTTATAGACTTGTATCTTTCCAATGATCAGCTTAGAAGAAAATTAACACACCTATTCCATAGACATACAGTATGCTATCCAATGTAATGACTCTGATATCTGACCATTCTCATATCACACCTCTAGTTATCTAATAATTATGCATTAAAGTATGTTATGTCCAATCATTATCAATCATATTTTACTAAATTTGTAAACTATTTTATCTTTAACTGTTATGTATGGTTCTTCTGCCTGACTATGGACTGAGCTTAATTAGCTTTATCACTCTATAAGACTATATATCAATTTTAAAGTGACCTAATAGGTTGAAATCGAATGCGATATCCATGTTCATATGGAAGGTGCCCAATAAGTCTTATGCCACTTGTGAACTTAACGGTACTCAATCCGATTTGATGGTCCTCATATCATCAGATTCCAACAACAACAATTTTTTTGAAATGCCGCTTCAGTTATCAGAATCGATTAATTGCCCAAAAATAATGCTAACCACAGTCCACTATAGTATAGAATTGCCCAAAACCTGTTATTTATCAAAATTTTGTACAATGAAATTTTGCCGGTTTGTCATATATCTGACACAAAAAAGCCACTTGATTTTAGAGTTATCCATCTTCATCTGCTATTTGGTCTTCTCATCGACTTTTACTGGGCCACTAAATATTCCAGGCGGTGAAAAATAAAATAGATTTAAAAAATAGATATTTGCTCACTCTGAGCTTTAATGAATGGGTTCCTCGATTTGAATCAAATATTTTTTACCCCCGAAGCCAAATAAATAGTAACTGAGGGGTGCTTAATCGGATCATGTACCTTTAATAGTAAGGTGTGAATTGTTGAAAAGGTTGGTGTAAGGATTTATGAAAATAGCTAATCGTTATTGCCAAGGTATGGGTTAAACATCTGCCGATCGTGATCGGCCTCTCATTTTTAAATGGAAAAAAAATTAATTTAGAATTTGTTTTTTTATGAAAATTGAATTTTTAATTTTAAATTTTAATTTTGAAAAACTTACCATGTTATAACATACGCCAGGGTACACTGACTCACAGAGCTTTCCGATGAATGGCAACAAGCCATATTTCCAACTAAATCCTGAAAAGTTACCCATAATTCTGCTCTGGTTAAGGAGTCGATTATTAATTAATGTACCAAATTTCATTCCTACTCAATTCCCTTAGAAAATGTTCAGATAATAAGAACATAGGTTCTCTGTTGAACTTATTATCTAAATATTTCCCCTCCAATAAGTAGGTTCATTCTGCTCTCTTATTTGTCGTCTGCTTATTTTTCCTGAAAACCCCTCCAAAATGAGGTGGACCATTCCAATGTATACTTGTATAACTCAATGGGAGAATCCATTTATTATAGAAAGGCTTAAAAATGCACCATGTTCTGTTATTTTCATGTATACTAATGCCCTAAATAATCGACTCCTTAACCACAGCAGAATTATGGGTAATTTTTCAGGATTTAGTCGGAAATATGGCTTGTTGCCATTCATCGGAAAGCTCTCAATTCCGCTGTGGTTAAGGAGTCGATTATTTAGAGCATTACTGTATACTCAAGCATGTAAATACTGCTTGTTATTTATTATGTCATCTAATTATATCATTTACTTGAAAATATATTGATATTCTCTCTTTACATTTAATACAATACACACAACAGAACCTCTTCCTGTGGGTGGGTCTTCTTGCTGATAATCCCTTTTATTATGTGTACCCATACCGGTGTGGTACACATAGTGTTGACATCCTGATTAACTACTCGGTCGCCGTGGGGCCATCCGTCCGCCTGTCCATAGACACTTCACGCATGGTGTGATAAATCAAACAATTTTTATCAGATCGGAACCAATTTTGTATATGTGTTTCGCAGCCCAAAATGCAAATTAAAATACAGATTGAGTTCGAATATGGGTTTTATCCGAGTTTTTTTTACTTAGAATTCACGCATGCTGCAATAAGTCAAACATTTTTTTAACTGATCGGAAGCAGATTTGGTATGTGAATTTCTCAGTCCATATTACAGATCGAGTTGCAATATGGGTTTTCTTTTGTAACTTTAAAAATATATATATATAATTAAATAAAATGTGCCATGTAACCTCCCATCTTCTACTCCCCCTCACCTACTATCCACTCCTTCATACCCTTCTCCATCCTACCCCACCCCCAAAACTGTTTTTGTCAAAATTATAATGTAACTCTTTCTTGCTTTGAGAATAATAAGCACAGTTATTTACCTGACCACACAGCTGGGCCACATGCTACATGTATGTCAGATTTGATTTTATTGGATCAAAATTTACCTATTCCATGTCTTTAACCTTTCCCATTATTAAATAACTATATTATTTTGTTATCTCACATGACAATTTGCAACAATATAAATATAACTGCTTACACTATGATAGTCCAAGTCTTCTTGTACTAAAACCAGCTAAGATATTGGTATGGCGATTTGCTGGTGTTTAGTCTAAGCCCGCCTGCATAGGCTTCTTATAACACGACTTAAGCGTTAGTGACCCGCTCAAATAAAACCACAATTATATGAAATAAAATATCACAATTGCGACAATAAACGGATATTTTCCTCAGAAGACATGCTGTTTGATCTGAAACCCACATCAGTTGTGATTTGAGCGTGGTAATTTAATGTGAAAAGAGACATTTAACGCAATGTTTACATAATTTTAAAAGTATGAGAACTCGGTTGACCTCGCGAACTGCGTTCGGCATTTTCTGGGGAAAATATTTCGTAGATTTTCGATCAGCCACGCACGATGAATTCTCCATTGTAATCGTAATTGTACGTGTCAATAAATAAATAAATTCATAGATTAAGTAAATATTGAAGATATAAATGTAATACATTAAATAAATTGCGGGAATTACAACCATCTCACAGTTTAAAACAGTGTAAACACTACGAGCATTAGAATAATATGGGCGCCGCAATGTTGTTTGTATAGCCAGAACAAACTCCGGAATGTGCCGGAGTTCTTCCGTATGACTTCGGCTTTCGGTTAAAACGTAAACAAAATATACAGCGATGTCACAAAATGCGATGTCGGTGATAATCAACCGGAATATTCTATGCGTAATTTAACATGAAAGTTAGATTATTATACACCATTATGACCATAAGATGTCACTCTTTCTGATGTATTTAGCATCATGTATTGATTTTTTAGGTAAATCGAGTAAAATACACCACAAATTCCCGCCACAGATCCTGGGCGTAAGTCGTGTTATAAGAATTAAGCCTATGCAGGCGGGCTTGGACTAAACACCAGCAAATCGCCATACCAATATCTTAGCTGGTTTTAGTACAAGAAGACTTGGACTAACACTATGATAGTGGTGACAGGCTCTATAGTTGTTTTGCAACCGATTTAAGAGTAAGCCCCGATGGGAGAAAAGACAACCACACCATGCCAAGGTTGTTCAATTGCTTTCTTTCAACCTAGAACATAAATACATAAGCATTACAATGATGCTGACCAATTTCTGACAAATTAAAAAATAAGTAAAAATTGTCCATACGCGTGCAACATATCATGTATAAATTTCCTAACACCATGCCCACGTGTGTGTGATATAACAAATTATACAGAATTATAAATTGAAGCCAAATTACAATTGCAAAGAATATTCGTCTAACAAAATATATGGACAATAAAGTTTCAGCTAAATGCAGGAAATATATTGCAAATTAATCAATTACCAAATATTAGATATAAAGAACCTAAAATAAACTTTATCATGAGTGGTAGGAATGCCTGCATGAAGTTACGATGAAATAAATATGGATGACTGTGATCATGAATCAAGATAAAATGGAAAAAATTATCCCTTGTCATAAAATTTATCTGATATATCTAAGTGCATTTAAAATATAAATGTGAAACATCACAGCACTCAATATTGCCAACAGGACACAAAGATGATAACTAATCATAACATACACATTGGCAGGTAAGTTGAAGAATAGTTCAAAATCAAATAAATGTTCAATGTTCAACCGAATTAAAAAACGCCTTTCTGCCAAACTCCAGAGATACGTGCACATAGCTTTAAAATTTAAAAGTTGGTCCTGTCCAACAGTTGCCACAATTGAACATACACTATACCACGTCCTTCACAACAACCATATCACTTATGATACAATAGTTTAGATGTTATATTAACCCTTGTCTTTTGATCCATAAATTATAATTAAAGGTACTCAATCCGAACAGAGGGTCCCCATCTCAACAGATTCCAACAACAACAATCCGATCAGAGGGTCTTATATTACTATTTCTTTGGCTTTGGGGGTAAAAAATATTTGATTCGAGTCGAGGAACCCATCAAACAAAGCTCAGAGTTATTAGATATTGATTTTTGAAATTTGTTAGTTTCTCGAGATTAGTACTAATAATTGCCGTCATAGTTTCGTAAATTGCGCGAGATGTGTACACCAAAACACAATTCAAACAGTCAAGGATGGATAACTCTAAAATCAAGAGGTAATAATAACGCAATTTGACTGAGTTCTGGGCCAGAAAGTATTCCCGATAATGAAAAATAATAGATTTCTAAAATCGATATCTAACAAATCTGAGCTTTGATGGGTGACTTCCTCGACTCGAATCAAATATTTTTGACCCCCAAAGCCATTGAAATAGTAATTGAGAGCAGTTTTATCGGATTGAGTACCTTTAACCATCCTGTTTTGACCCATAAATTCCAATAATTTGTGTTAGTGTACATTTGTCTATACTACTTCAGTACAAACAAATGTAACAGTATACTCTATAATTCAACATCAAAACTCAAGTTTATACCATAGTATGGTACATATAGTGTCAACGTCTGGATTGACCACTCCTCGTTCATTCGTCTGTCTGTCTGTCCACAGACACTTTACGCATGGTGCGATAACTCAAACATTTTCTAACTGATTGAAATCAATTTTTTTATGAGTTTCTCAGCCCAAAATACAGATGGAGTTAGAATATTAGTTTGATCTGATTTTTTTTATGAGTTATGTTCCACCAAATTGCAGATGAAGTTGCTTTCGTTGAACAAAATGTTGATAAATAACAGGTTTTGGGCAATTTTATACTATATAATTGACAGTCGTTAACGGCATTATTTTTGGACAATTAATTGAACATGATAACAGAAACGACATTTCAAAAAATGTTGTTGTTGAAATCTCATGATATGGGAACCATCAAATCTGGTTGACTACCTTTAAATGCCTATATATATAAACAACAAATTATTTAATTCAAAGCATATCACGAACTATTCTGAGCCAATCAGAAGTTGATAATGAGTCAAGTCTGAATTTAGTGTGTCCCCAGAGTGTGAATTAAGTGACACTATCCGGGCTGGCATCACCAAATTCACCCTCTGGGGACCTCATTGCTCTTAGCTTCATATTCTAGGAAATAAGTCAAAAGTCTCAAATTAACATTGTTTTAGTTACCTTTTTTGCTTGTCAGTTTCTATATCCCATAATTTGCAGAAGATAAATTGCATAATCGAGGTGACTAATGAGTGAACATCACCAACTTCGACTGGCAGTTGAGGCCTAAGCAGAATAAGGTCCCCAGAGGGTGAATTTGCTGATAGTAGCCCACGGTCCATGCGGGATAGTGTCTCTAAATTCACTCTCTGGGGACCTCATTCTGCAAACGACAGACATTATTTGCAGGCTTGATAACATGTATAGGCACAGTGAAGTCCTGTTACAGTAATGCCCTAAATAATTGATTCCTTAACCACAGCAGAATTATGGGTAATTTTTCAGGATTTAGTTGGAAATATGTCTCATTGCCATTCATCGGAAAGCTCTCACGTGGACGCAATTTCTTTGTTTTTCGTGGCGTATAAAATATGAAACGCATTCTGAAGACAAACACTGACTGTAAAGTATACCCGTGTTATTCTTTTGTAAAACATCTGAGAAAGTATCCCGATAGGGGTTGATAATTGGGAGCTGTGGCCTCGTAATAAACACGGTTGCGTGTTACGGTTCTATTTCAAACCCATCACGGCTGTGACGGTTCTGTACATGAGATTTATTCAAACGATTTCTGCACTTTGGTCCGAAAATCGTCATGTGTGTCTGATATTTTAAACCAGATAATGACTGTAGCTTATGTAATTTGCATAATAGAACAGGTATATTAAGAAATAACACAATAAATACATAATACGGGAGATTAAGTGACATTAATAGGCAGAAATAAAATATTGAAAGTCCCGATGAGTATAGTATCATAATCATGCCCGCCTATACAAATGACCAATGGTAATATAATGGTAATATAAATCTACTCTCAAGATAATATGAGATGTTATATTCATTTACTTAATCTGGGCATTATTGAAAGATCCAGGTGTGACAATATTTCAATGCCAGCGCCATCATATTTCCTCCTCTGAAGTCCGCCTGAGGGACATTTACACATGTTGTCGCCCAGGTATGAATATAACTTATGAAATCACGTTCAACTGAATCATTGATAGGTTATGACGTGGTGGGGGGGGGGGAACTTGGGGAGCGGGTGCTTAATTGGTGTCTATCCCCAACTTTGGTCAAAATGTTCAACAGATACAAATTTCTTATCTTACAATAGATTGGTTTGAAATTTTAAACCAACAATATGTCGTAATTGTTCTCTTAGTTTGATTTGACAACAATTTAATAGTGGGGAATTTGTCGTTTTTAGACCAACATTTGTTGCATACTTTCCTACACTTTAAACATGTAATCAACCATATTTGACATATACAAATAGATACCTCTTATTTAGAGTTGATCCAACCCCCCCCCCCCCCCGAAATTGGCAAGAAACTGGTTAATCAAAGGCTACTGATCAATTCACTTCAGAATGGCATACAATCTAGAGCTATAATGTGTCATGCAGTTAGGAAAAACCAAAGCCCAGGCCTTGTGCATGAGTTTGGTCTGTTTCAAGGGGATGATGCGGTTGGAAATTCCAAGATGGATGACCCAACATTGGAGACCCTCCAGCCCACGTCCCTGCTCAATTGACACGTTATCACCGATGAATAATAATGTGCCTTATAATAGCCAGGTTCAGACACCCATAACACCGATTTCTAATGATTCATTTGTATGAGTGTTTAGCTAATAATTCGAACAATCTGTTACTGCATGTTGAATTTAATAGCTGAGCATTCCTACAAATGAATCAAAAGGATTCAAGTCGCTGCTCATTACAGCACATTTAATCACCAAAGGATTAAAGAGGTAGTGTACGCCAATTTCAATAAATTCCCGGTAACAATTGCGATCTAATATCAATATTATATTTTTAAATAACGTATTTGAGTTGACGATGTCTACTGAAAACATTCCGGTTAACAGGCTATCATAAAAGTCAAATTGAATTATTTAATATAAATGAATTTATGGCTGGAGTCATAAAATGGCGAATTATGCCATTACGAGTTACCGTTCTTGAAATCTCACATGTTGGGTGTCTTTTATCGACGGCCGTTTACGACGAACATTATTGAGTTGCGAACAAAACATGTTACATGCAAAAGGAAGTCCCGCTATAACCAATTTGGAAAAAAAGAGAAGAAACAAGATTCATATAGCGTCAAGTATTTTTATAGGGGGTGAGATTGTTCGATGGAAGAGATTACAGGCATCAATTGAACTTCCGGTTCATCCTGCAACCTGCGTCTTCTCCGGTGAAGGTCAAAAACATGGCGCGTAGTTTGAAATCGTAATATTTTTATATCCAAGATCAATATTTTCGTCGCTAAATTAGGTTTATACGAAACTCATATAACACGAACACAATCTAACTTCAGTCTTATCTTACTGGACGTGTTCAGATGGTCCGTATCCAAGACGTATTTTCTGACAGAAAGTCTCTCCAGTTTGGAGTTCCTCAAGGCTCCATATTAGGTCCTGTTCTCTACACATTGTACACTCTACCCCTGGGAAACTTGATTAGGAAACATGGACTCAACGTGCATATGTACGCAGATGACACGCAAATTTACGGTTCTGCCCCCCCCCCCCCCATCTGGCCTGTCTTCTTTAATAAGAAAAGTGGAACTGTGTGTGTCTGATATCAAGACATGGATGCTGTCTAACAAGTTAACCAGCCGGTAAGCACTAACCATTCGAAATCGGAAGATTGAACATCTGTGGATGTGAAATAGAGCCCGTACCGTGTGCGAAAAATCTCGGTATCAACATCGCTAATTCATTATCCATGGACGCTCAAGTACAACACATTTCCCGTTCCATATTAATCGAACCCATGCGCCTTAGTCGTCTTCGCCCGTACTTAACAATGCCTGCGGCGAAAAAGGTTGCTTCATGCAATATATTGTCAGGATTGGAACTGCAATGCACTTTTCGTGGGAAGTTCCCAAGAACAAATAACTCGTTTGCAACGTCTTCAAAACTCAGCCTCGATGATTGTAGTGCGTGCTCCGAAATCCACACATGTTTCTCCAATTTTGAAAAACCTACATTGGCTCCCGGGAATTGAATTTAAGTTAGCAACATTCTGCTACCGTTACTTTCAATCCTCTTCGCCAGCATACATCTCGGACCTTCTTACTTTGTATAAACCGGGGCGTGATAATTTACGCTCCAAGCAAAAACAACTTCTGGCTGTTCCCAGGTGTAACTATAAGACAATTGAACGTCGCGTGTTCACACATGCTGCGCCAAGTGTTTGGAACTCAATCCCTCTCGATGTTCGAAATTCGCAATCTCTAGAAATATTCAAACAACGAATGAAAATTTACCCACACACAACCAGCCGCAGATGACATTGTATTATTATTAACTGTGTGTGATTGCTATCATCCAGTGTTTGTATATAACTTGTATATAGAGTCCCAAGCGCTTCGAGCTACACCAGGGATGAGGCGCTATACAAATACTATATATTATTATTATTATTATAACTTGAAAGTTATGTCAATGGGAGTAAATAAAAAAATACCCTATCTCTGTGTACAGTACCCCTTTAACATCCGTATACTAATATTTGTAACTGCATGATTATTTTTTTTATCTCTTTTTTATATGTTACTGCTTGTTGAACATAATAGCCAAACATTCCTACAAATTAATCAATAGGATTCAAGTCAGTTCTCATTACAGCGCATTTAGTAACCAAAGGTTTAACATCCATATAATAATATTTGTAACTGTAGGATTCTTTGCTTTTTTATATCTTTTATTAAAAAATCAGAGATCCCTAATCAATCTAAAAACTGATTGAATGAAAGGTTATCATGCTTGTATATGCTTTAATAGCTGCATATTCTAGAATTTATAACCTTGATAATCAGCATCCAGCAAGCGGATGCCCGACATCAACTTCATAAACTGCGTAATCAGAACATTGTATGGGTGTCAACGAACTTTTAACGTCTTATTTTTGGCTTTTTGTTGAGTAAAATACGTCTACGAAAATAGACAACACCAGCAGATGTGCGCCCTCTTCGTCCGGGCTATTTAGGGATTTATTTGTGATCGTCTCCGCCTGGACAAACTATTGTCGATCGGCCCGGAAACATGCCTATATGAGCGAATATGGTCAAGGTCAAGGACATTGTCGCACGTGAAATTGGACCCACCCATATTGTTCCCGGGATCAAAGTAGGCCTACATTATACCAAATTTGAGTCGGATCGGTCAAGGTCCAGAAACATGCCTATATGAGCGTATATGAGCTAGGTCACGGTCGCAAGTGAAATTGGACCCGCCCATATTGTTCCCGTGATCAAAGTAGAACCAGCTACCAAATTTGAGTGGGATCGGTCGAGGTCCAGAAATATGCCTATATGAGCAAGGACACGGTCGCACGTGAAATTGGACTCGCCCATATTGTTCCCCGGATCAAAGTAGGCATACACACCAAATTTGAGTCGGATCGGTAGAGCAGTTTTTCGAGTCTATAACACAAATACATACATACAGACAGAAGTTCCAAAATATATAATAGATAAAATACAAGACAGACAACTCTATATATCCCGTCTACGCTCACGCTTTCCAGGGCTATGAAATTTCACTATTGTTAACCGGATATTGACTCATGGAAATGTTGGGCCTGCATAACGCGTTATTTTTCAAACTAGCTGGCGACTTTGTGAATTTTGATAGGCGTAACACAGTTTATTGGATAAGCATAGAAAGGCAGTGTAATTCATCGGAATTAATGACAAGTGGTGCAAATTTCAACTTAATGCATAGTTTGTTGTGTTTATATGTGTATACTATCACAAAATTGGCAGTTTGAACCATGTACCATGGCAAATATTAGCCATAGTTTTACCCGTATAGAACGATTAAATGGGGAGAGAACCGACTCGATCAGGAGAGAACCCAAACAATTATCAAATTTCGCAGTTTTTGTCGTTGTTATGACTCGCACAATGAAAGTTTCGTTATTAACACCCTCATTGGTGCCACAGATTGTGATGGGATTGAAAATAACTAATCGAATTGTCACCTAGATGCCTCAAAATTGCGTTTTAACTGTCAAAAAGTTGTGAAAATGTATAATTTCGATCATCAGGAACCGTCACAAATGGGCCTGAAATTAGTTCAGAAAATATATTTTCTAAGTTGCTAAATTTGTGCTCATAAAATGTAACCAATGTACCCGACGTAACAACAGGGTACAAAAGTTGTGTTGTTTTTCGGCATACCAAAATTTGCCATATATGGAGATCAGAAAGCAGCTGACAAATTTGCCCCAATACACAAATCGGTCCATACCTTCCCTGTGGATCAGACATCTGCACTTGCTGTGTTTCAAACCAGCTTTGTCATCGTTGAATGGCTTTAGTTGGACAAATCAAGTCATGAAATAGTGTGTCTGACAATTGTATAATAAGGCCCACAGAGGGTCAATTTAGTGACTCTATCCCGCAAAGCAGCCTAGCATCACCAAATTCACCCTCTGGGGACCTCACTCTGCTTAGGCCTGGACTGCTTTGGGAGACCTGGGGTCATATTGATGTTCCCCAGTGGAAGTTGGTGATGTTCACCCATTAGTCACCTCGATTATGCATTTTATCTTCTTCAAATTAGGGGATATAGAAATTGAACTTAAGGGAAGAAGTAACTAAAAAAAATGTTAATATGAGACTTCCCAGAAGATGAGGCCTAAGCAGAATGAGGTCCCCAGAGGGTGAATTTGGTGATTTTAGCCCGTGTTCAGTGTAGTATCATTAAATTACCCTCTGTGGACCTCATTCTGCAGAGGACAGACACTATTTCAAGGATTGGAACTAATGTGTCATGCACTTTAACAATTGAGTACCCGGGAGGTACCGCCTGAGTCATAGTAATAAAAGCCTGAGTCATGATAATAAAAACGATGTTAACACAATGATTACAAAATAATATGCAAGTAAAACATCACAGGACCTGCTCCGGCCCCCGGGGCTGCTGATTATGATGCAGATTTCCAAAAATGAAATGTGTATTTTACGCAACATTGAGTTATGTCATCGTGACTTCGCTGAGTCGAGCATTGCTAATATGTTTTTTTTAGAAGTTAATCTTAACCCTTTCATGATTGGAGCTTCCTGAAATATTGCGAAAACCCTGTGCCATTGCATTCTCTCAGCCCAGCATATGTAAGAGAATACATTGGCCTAACAATATTTACCTTAACATTGTGTTAAAGCCAGTGCATTCTCTTATATATGTGAGGCTCCCTATGGGAGACTCGCATAAATAAGATAATGCACTGGCACAGGATCATTAATGCACCAGGGCAGCTCCCACAATGTAAGGGTTAAAAGCTTCTGAAATCAGGAGCATATAGATGTCTCCGCTAGATGTGAGGTACAGTAATGCCCTAATTCATCGGAATTCATCGGAAAGCTCTCAGTGAGAGCTTTCCAATTAATGACAACAAGCCATATTTTCGACTAAATCCTGAAAAATTACCCATAATTCTGCTGTGGTGAAGGAGTCGATTAGTTAGAGCATTACTGTATGAATACACCTCCTGAGAGATTGTCATGAGAAACAGGAGATTGTGGAGGGTCTTGTACAATAGAAGCTCGACCATCAGGGCTCAAAATAAGTGGCCGGTCACGGTCATTGTCCGACGAAAAATAGCTTATGTCCAGTGCACTTCTGTATCTGTCAGACATTTTGTCCAGTTCAAATTTTTAAACAGTCTGTATCTGTTTGGGTACATCCCAGGAGCCATATTACTGGCCAAATCGGACATTGAAAGTACAAAATAGTTCTTTTTTAATTTCAGATCAATTCCGAGTTAATGCAATTATCTCATTTTTGAAATGCATTTGTACGTATTAACGACAGAACGTTTTTGAACTTTTGAAAACAAAAATAACTTGGATTTTTCCTGGGTGGCGACTGGACGCTCACTTACCCTTGGAACAAACGTCGCACTACCGACGAATCGAATTCAATTAGAATTAGACTCGAGTTTAATTCATAATTCGTCTGTTGGAACAAACGTCGCATTTAATTCAAGACGAATCTAAATAATTTCTTAAAATTGCATAAAGCGTTCATAAGGGTTTTGGTCAAAACTGCTAAAATAGGAGGTTTTATATCAATTATAAAACGTAAAATTCAGTGAGAACATGTGGCTTTTGAGTTCCAAGCGACGAAATTAATGTTACTATTCTGAGGAGTGGAAATTATTGGTTTTATATAGCTATTTCGTAGGTATTTTATACATATTTTAGGTCGGACATGTACTTGTACCTTTTTAACAATTTAATAGCAAGTTGAGGTCAACGCGGTATACACTATATTGCGTCAGTATGCCTATCTAAAACCACGTGGTAAAATAAGCATAGCGGACAGGGACGTATGGCTAGAGACTCTCCGTTGGGGGAGGGGCAATATATTTGCGTAATTCAATTTGCAACCCGCTTGGCTGTTCTTTCACATGCCTGACTGAATGGATCAGTAAACTTGTGATCGTGCACTGCATGGGCGGACCATGGTTCTGCCAGTAGAAGACAAATCAGAGATCTGAACCTGAAAATCCGATCATAGTTGGGCACATCGGGAGAAGAACTTTGAACATGAAAACCGCAACCAAAAATCCATATAGCATTAGACTGGCCTCAAGCTTTCCAAGTGTTGAAAATTTACAATTTGACACCCCCACGAAGGTTGGAAAATTTCCAACTGATGCAGGGGGGGGGGGGGTCGGAAAATATTTCAGGCACGTATGGCATTTTTTTCCCTTTCGATCATTTTTTGTACCCACCCACCGCCAAATTTTTTTCCGTTTTCGGCAGTTTGTTCCGACCATTTTTTGACACCCACCCCCCTTTTAACACTAAAACACAGAGATTTGCGGGGGGATTCACTGTAAATAGCTGTATATGATTTTCTGTGCATACTATTTATCATGGATGTTAACATGGACATGTAAATAGGAATGAGTCATTTTGAGGTCATTCGGCCAAAAAAACATAGGAAAATAATTAGTATTTTTTTTTGTTTGGCCACGGGGGTCATGAGGGACCAGGACACAGACTTCCCGACTGATGGCCATTTCAGTCAAAATGTTGCAAATGTTGGTCTAAAAACAACAAATTCCCCAATAATTCATTGTTGGAGAAAATCAAATTACAAGAACAATTTCAACCCATCGTTGATGTGAAATTTGCACACGCGTCCATGCACATGCAGTATAGCGTGTATATCCAAACGAAATAAATATTTATTTAGTACGTCTACTCGCATTTAATTTGAAACAAACGTCGCACTATCGTCGACTCGAATTCAAATACCACCAAATTACGCCATGCTCGTTGGTGTTTTCCAGTTTGCATTGGAATTCCCTCATTAGCATACCATTATGTAGCTCGTTTGCATGTCTCCGATTTAAATTCGAGTCGACGGTGATGCGACGTTTGTTTCAAACACGGATCTCAGACGCATCAGCAATTAAATTCGTGTTGACCACACGCATTCTTCGTCGGTAGTGCGTCTACTCGCATTTATTTGCAACAAACGTCGCACTACCGACGAATCTAATTCAAATAATTGAATTCGATTCGTCGGTAGTGCGACGTTTGTTCCAAGGGTAACTCATTGATGAATAATAAGTTGATTGGAAATTTAAATACTGTCTCATACTGTGCATCTGGAAATTGGACAGACACCATTTTGAAATGACCAGCACCATCCATTTGGTGCCTGTCATTTTGACAGTCAGTATAAGAAAAAAATATTGTGAGCCTTGTCGACCATTACTAAATACTGATCAACGAGTGGTTCCCCAAGGAAAGTTTGTTGAACTTATTATCAGAATAGTTTCTTCCAATGAACAGGAATCTTTATGTCTATCGTCTGCTTATATTTCATGAAGATTCATCCAGATGAATACTATACCATTCCAATGTATACTTGAATAACTGAATACATTGTGTAATACGATGCTTAGTGTTTAATCTCAGCTGAGACATGCAATGCTTTATATGAGCACTTATACTAGTAATATATCTGAGTTTTGGGTTTTATGTCTTCAGAGTTCAAGAACTCCTGTTACAACAGCAACATAAGTCTGATTTAATATCGTTTACTGCTTGGTTATTTTGTAAATAAGTTGTGAAAACAAAATATGCCATGTCAGTTAGTCTGAGCTAGACCAATAAATACCAAAGAATATAATTTTGTTAATTGAAAAATTTCACAATAATTCTTGGAGAACTTCGAAGCGATATGAGATATATACATAGAATATTCAATATAAAACAAATTAGCATCTTTCGTTTTAGTGCTTATCATTCCAAACATGATACTATGAAATCACACCACTGCTCTAACCGAGGGAGTCGCCCACTGCTCTAACCGAGGGAGTCACCCCATACCCCCATGAATCCTGAATAATAGTTAACACTTAACAGAGGGATAAATCCTGCATACCAGTTAACATAGGGGGTGAATCATGCGTATCGTTTAACAGAGAGGATGAATCCTGCATACCAGTTAACAGAGAGGGATGAATCCTGCATACAAGTTAACAGAGAGGGATGAATCCTGCATACCAGATAACGGGAGGGATGAATCCTGCATACCAGTTAACAGAGAGGGATGAATCCTACATACCAGATACCGGAGGGATGAATCCTGCATACCAGTTAACAGAGAGGGATGAATCCTGCATACCAGTTAACAGAGAGGGATGAATCCTGCATACCAGTTAACAGAGAGGGATGAATCCTGCATACCAGATAACGGGAGGGATGAATCCTGCATACCAGATAACGGGAGGGATGAATCCTGCATACCAGATAACGGGAGGGATGAATCATGCATACCAGTTAACGGAGGGATGAATCCTGCATACCAGTTAACAGAGAGGGATGAATCATGCATACCAGTTAACAGAGAGGGATGAATCCTGCATACCAGTTAACAGAGAGGGATGAATCCTGCATACCAGTTAACGGAGGGATGAATCCTTCATACCAGTTAACAGAGAGGGGTGAATCCTGCATACCAGATAACGGGATGGATGAATCATGCATACCAGTTAACAGAGAGGGGTGAATCCTGCATACCGGATAACGGATGGATGAATCCTGCATGTATACCAGTTAACAGAGAGGGATGAATCCTGCATACCGGATAACGGATGGATGAATCCTGCATGTATACCAGTTAACAGAGAGGGATGAATCCTGCATACCAGATAACGGAGGGATGAATCCTGCATACCCGATAACGGGAGGGATGAATCCTTCATGCCAGTTAACAGAGAGGGGTGAATCCTGCATACCAGATAACGGGAGGGATGAATCATGCATACCAGTTAACAGAGAGGGATGAATCCTGCATACCAGTTAACAGAGAGGGATTATATTAATACTGCGTATTGTATAACAGAGGGATGAATCCTGCATACCAGTTAACGGGGGGATGAATCCTGCATACCAGTTAACAGAGAGGGATGAATCCTGCATACCGGATAACGGATGGATGAATCCTGCATGTATACCAGTTAACAGAGAGGGATGAATCCTGCATACCGGATAACGGATGGATGAATCCTGCATACCAGATAACGGGAGGGATGAATCCTTCATGCCAGTTAACAGAGAGGGGTGAATCCTGCATACCAGATAACGGGAGGGATGAATCATGCATACCAGTTAACAGAGAGGGACGAATCCTGCATACCAGTTAACAGAGAGGGATGAATCCTGCATACCAGTTAACAGAGAGGGGTGAATCCTGCATACCAGTTAACAGAGAGGGATGAATCCTGCATACCAGTTAACAGAGAGGGGTGAATCCTGCATACCAGTTAACAGAGAGGGATTATATTAATCCTGCGTATTGTATAACAGAGGGATGAATCCTGCATACCAGATAACGGGAGGGATGAATCATGCATACCAGTTAACAGATAGGGATGAATCCTGCGTATTGTTTAACAGAGAGGGGTGAATCCTGCATACCAGTTAACGGGAGGGATGAATCCTGCATACCAGTTAACGGGAGGGATGAATCCTGCATACCAGTTAACAGATAGGGATGAATCCTGCATACCAGTTAACAGAGAGGGATGAATCCTGCATAACAGTTAACAGAGAGGGATGAATCCTGCTTAGTGGTTAAGAAGATATAGGAAAAAAGTCATGGTTATTTCACACTAATATTATAATATTCACACATTTGCTGAAGTAATATCCATAACTTCAACACACCAAGCAGATCTATATATTTATTATGTCAGCTCTTACGATTAGCCAATCAGCGTCGACAAAGAGTGACGGCGTATGAACCCATTTTAGGCCAGGGACCCCATATGAAATAATTATTAGGTGCTTATCCACCATCTTGTTTTTCAGAAAACTCTGTCACCTCGGGGATATTTTTGGTGTATTTTGGCGCCAAGAAAATGGATATCTTTCGGAAATATTTTTTTTGCAAATTTAAAGACATGCAGTACCGTGCACCAAAACCTGCACGTGGTGGCTTCTGCGTTACAAGCCCATGTGATTAAACTTGTCGAGACAGTTGTATATTTGAGTCCACTGTCCACATGGCTGAAAAGCAAGTGCATTAAGACTATATGATCATATAGTCACATTTATAGATTTGCGACTGACATACATCTGAGTCAATGTCTCTGAAATTACCCATGCAGTGGCCTGTGAAGATCTTAGTTATGCCATGTCATGCGTTGCAACATTAATGGATATAAAGATGGTCATTGATAAGGACAGTTTGACGCTGTGTCTTGGTTGTTATCACTTTCTGTCAGCGAAGTGAAAGGCTTATAATTGTTAAATACTTCACTATAGACCTAGTTAAGTGAAGCATATATCACATATCCATTTGAAGTCGTATAGCACAATGTACTGCACCCACGCCCATTAGCACAAATGAAGATAACGGGTAATAGGTTAATACACATGCCCCTGGGGGAAAATAGCACCAGTGACGAGGTTCACAAGTCCGATTTTGAGAAACAACACACCATCTATCATATTGCTCATAGATTCTCAATATCGTTCAAATCAGTTACAATATATTTCAGTGTATCTTATTGGCCATGAAATTTCCTTTCTTTTGATGTACAATTCCATAATAGCAAACGAAGGGAAGTCGAGACATCGTACACCAAAAACTGGCAATATCTACTAGTTTCCCTGTCCGCCTAATATATTCAATAATTCAAAAAAATTGTCAACTCAGCCAAAATATGCCCCAGCGTATATGTTATAGGGCATAAACTTTTCTTTCGTCTATTATATATTTTGGAAGATCTGTTTGTGTGTGTGTTTGTGTGTGTGTAATCGATGAACTCGAAAACGGCCGACCCGATTTCGATGAAACTTGGTATGTGGGGGTATTTTCGGCCGGGGGGGGGGGGGGGGGGGGGGGGGGGGTGACATAGGCCTATTGATTTTCAGATCCGAGGTAAACTTTTCACGTGCCGATGTCAAATCTGTTTTTACGCTGTGTTACGGGACTTTCATTTGAGTTCGGTGCTTACAAATCGATTCGAAACAGCGCGAATAATAAAATGCCAGTCATAATAATGACACTGTGAGAATCTTTCGTGTTTCCTCTTTCCAACGATATATTATGCGTATGTATCCGTTTTAGTTATCTGCCTCAATTATCAAGAAGAAGTGGTACTATCTTCCTTCAGGATAAAAACAATGCGTAACTTCTATGACGTCGTTAGAGGTCATAACGTTAGATCACGTTAACCGGCCGATGCATTTGACTGTTTCAGACGTCTTGGCGATATCTCGGGCACCGATGGTAATTTATCTTTACGTTGAAACTTGATAATTAATGAGCGTGTGTATATGAGGCGCGTTTATATACTTGAGTGGAAATCAAATCGGGTTAAACTGGCGGATTTTTACGGACGAAATTTGATGCATAGGGTATCTCGGTATCCGCTGGGCCGATTTCCCGGTATCCGCTGGGCCGAATTCCACCATTTTTGGGGTGTTGGTGTTTGACCCCACCTGACCTTGACCTTCAAAATGGTCAATTCAAGGTCAAAGCCCGGACGAAGTCGGGTCACCTAGTCTATTATATATTTTGGAAGATCTGTCTGTCAGGGTGTGTGTGTGTGTGTGGGAGGGTGGGGTGTGTGTGTGTGTGCGTTGGTCTACCTACTATTCCGAGGTATTTTATATAGTAAAACAATGACCTCACAATGTTAACAATTTTTTCCCTTAAGGCGACGGAAATTTGTATTTTTTGAAAATTTTTCGTCCGCACTAGGCGGAAATGATACTACGCATGCGTTTACGCATGCGTTACAAAAATTCCCGTTATTTCGTTAAATGTACCCTCCGAGTTTGGATATTTTACGAAATAACGGGAGTCCTCACAACTACGGTATTGTTTCCATTTCTAAAGAAATGTCCTCACAACGTATGTAATATGCGTATGTATCCGTTTTAGTTATATGCCTCAATTATCAAGAAGAAGTGGTACTATCTTCCATCAGGATAAAAACAATGCGTAACTTCTATGACGTCGTTAGAGGTCATAACGTTAGATCACGTTAACGCTTAACCGGCCGATGCATTTGACTGTTTCAGACGTCTTGACGATATCTCGGGCACCGATGGTAATTTATCTTTACGTTGAAACTTGATAATTAATGAGCGTGTGTATATGAGGCGCGTTTATATACTTGAGTGGAAATCAAATCGGGTTAAACTGGCGGATTTTTACGGACGAAATTTGATGCATATAGGCTATATGGTATCTCGGTATCCGCTGGGCCGATTTCCCGGTATCCGCTGGGCCGATTTCCACCATTTTTGGGGTGTTGGTGTTTGACCCCACCTGACCTTGACCTTCAAAATGGTCAATTCAAGGTCAAAGCCCGGACGAAGTCGGGTCACCTTCTAGTTTGATATATAACTTGATGAAGTCTATTTAAGCGAAGTCGACATTTCGCACGGGGAATTCGCAAGTTCGGCAATTGAGATCGTAATAATTGAATTGGTATCCGTGTATAATCACTACTTAGTACTTACCGGACAGGGAAACTGACGACCGCTTTTCGTCGGTAGGTTTTGCTAGTTTTCGATACGATATCTCGACTTTCCTTCCTTTGATACTATCGAATTATACACCATGTGTGGGTTAATCAGCCGAATGTGAATGACGAACATCTGATTAATTTGTGGCTCGGCTTTGTTGCCAATAACGATACAGGATGAACTAATAAGTACTATGTATGCTTTTGTGACACAAACTTGTAGTTTGATTAATGTCTAGCAAAACCCCACCGGGGGGGGGGGGGGGTAACTGGAGCGGCTGATTTTGTTTGCCTTTTTGGCGGCCATTTTGGGACATGTATTCTACAAATATGGTTTACATATATACAAAGCATAAGCATTGTGTATAATTAAATGTATTACGAATGTGGCATTAATTGCTGCACTTATACCAAAGAAATTCAGCATTTTCCGACACCAACACAACAGCCATTTTGTATATGTTGAGACCAAAATGGCTTCATTTCCAAATTATTCCGGGTTTAACCGCCTGGCGACCATATATAAAGCATCATTGATGAGTATAGTTATCCCATAAGAAATGTTCAGATAATAAGTTCAACAAACGTCCGCAGTGGGGAGGGGTCGAACTTGGTCTGGTCCAAGGGGTGTAGTTGGAAATTGCAAGTTCGGTAACCCCATCAACAGAAACCCTCTAGTTATGTCCATATACTAATATCACAATCATCAACCATGCATGCGTGGGGCTAAATATTTGCTTAATCATGCACTGTCATTGGGTTCATCTTCAACGCCCCGTATTTGAATGACGTATTCTCTGCTTTAACGTCTATCCTTTGACACCTGAATACCAATGCAATCACCTCAATCGTCACCACCCGCTGCTTCAGCTTTGTGAAGCAAACAAACCACTAATGAAGCTGAAACAATTTAATTCTTATCTCTTTACTGGGCTGTCACCAAGAGGCTTCGGTGCACATGTAAGTAGGTACACTGTAGGTCAATTGGTTTTAACGAGAGTGGTTTGTGGGGTTCTGTGTATATATTGTTAAACCTTAGTATCTTTCTGGTCTAACTGAACTGTTATATGGGTAATTCCAATGTAACCACCCCCTGCGTACGTGGTATCGCCTAAACCGAGGGTGTCACCAAACCCGATAATTGCGGTTTTGATAAATGAACATATCTTCCCTCAGATGAAGCTATATATCTCCCAGTTAAACAGGTGGGGGGGGGGGGTCGGAAAAAATTTCAGATACGTATGCTACTTTTTTGCCGATGACCACTTTTTGGATCCACCCACCCACCCCCGACCCCAAATTTTTTTCCATTTCATAGAGTTTTCTCCAGCCATGTTTTGACACCCACCCCTATTGTGGAACGCAAAACACAAACATACAGAGAAAACCAGGACCAAACCTCCTACATTGAGATTCAGTGAATCTAGTAATGAACAGCAGGACTGGTCTCTAGCAGTATATTCTTGACTGCAGTGGATTTTTAATCGTTTTTGTTAAATATCATATTTCCACAGCTCTGCAGTCAATTAATTTTAAAGCTTAGTATATGAATAGAGCATGGCTTGGAGTTGACTACGCGAATGTAGTGGCCAGTGGGAAGGGTGTAGTTCATGAGCCGAAGGCGAGTGAACTACACCATTCGCACTGGCCACTACATTCACGTAGTCAACGACAAGATATGCTCTAATCATTATATTATATCGAACATTTATAGACAAACTGACGTTATAATATTTATATACCATCCAACATTGTATTGCTAAACTGAAGTCATTGTATTGTGTCCAGGTTGCATTCAATTTCCTTCTCGTCACAAAACCTATTAAGCAGCTTTATTGCTATTGTGAATAGCAGCTATGCCTGAGTGGGTAACCGGTCACTGACACCGTGCGCACGGTTAATCATAATTAATAGTCACAGTTTTAGTGCCAAAATGTGTGTGGTAGTCCTTTTTAGAGACCTTTTTATTTTTTGTGTTTTGTTACTTTGTTATGGAAATTTATAAAGATATTATGTCTATACACCAGGTAGGTGATATTGCTCTAAACCAGATAGGTGATTTTGTTTTACACCAGATAGGTGATATTGTTTTACACCAGATAGGTGATTGTATTATATCATATAGGTTAAATTATTATATGCTACGTACACCAGATAGGTGATATTGTTTTACACCAGATAGGTGATTGTATTATATCATATAGGTAAATTATTATATGCTACGTGCCACCCAGACTCATTAGACATTACTAAAACATGTTTATCGCACATATAGCAATACACTATAGCACACAGGAGCACCAATGGGAAATCAAAGAAAGTTAATGTTACGATTGATTCAAATTGATTCAGATTGGTCAGGATTGGTTAGGAATTTTATAACGTTCACAGTTTATCTTGTATGAATTCAGGAATCTTGTATGAGTTCAGAAAAGGCATTATTTCTATTGGACTGCTCAAGTGTAGCATGTGAGAGTAAAGCGTATAATAAAAAACAAACCTACACTTTTAGTAGAAACCTGTATTAACTCATTCATGACTACATGAGATTGTGAATTATTACCATTTCCCATCTATTTTGTCACATATGAGATAATTGTGTTATCCACTCACAAGTCTAGGTATGTTACATGTTTTTTCTTTATACATCAGTGTATACATCAGTGTTTAATGTCCATGTTTGACCAGATTTGGCATTAAATTTATTTCTTTAAAGTTATCCTTATTTGATGTTAATTACATAGAATACTGCATGGGCGATTCAGCTGCATTAAGAATACTTTCCCTTGTCCCAAAGAGGCACAAACCAACATCCAATGGCCCTAGCGTGTTTAGTGTTGCTGCGGTTCTTTATTATTACAAACCAGTACAAACTAGTAAAAATCCAATAAAAGGTGTCTGTTTGGGCTTATTTTGACACCCAGTCACCCACCAACCCCAGGATACGTGCCGGGAAAAACAATTTCTGCCCCCCCCCCCCCGAGTTAAATGGTGATATCCACTATTCAAAACATAATTTCGCTCTCACCCCGATACATTAATTTTAATAGAAATTCCGACTCATTTCCGATTTTATCATAAATAGTAGACACTTTTTGACGTTAGGTAGTTCGTTTGAAACATAATTATCAGTCATTGGTGGCGGATAATGCGTGTATCAATAGAAAAAATATATGTTGAATTAACCATAGAATTGTCTAGCATGCAGAGCGGTTCGCAAACATTCTATATGCGTCCAAGTGTGCGTACCCACCATAATTTCGGATAACAACGCCGCAGATCGAGATGTCGCAAAACGCAGAGCTGGGATGTCAAAGATGCGAATGATATGCTTCACATTTTGGCCGTTTCTGCTTGAAAATATCCCAATTATCATTCTGACAGGCCGGCACATGGATCGTCTTTTGGGTGGGGGTGCATGTGCAAGGGTGAAAACGTGTATGTTTGTTCGTGTTTTATGTTCTAATGTCATGTAATGTGTAATGTGTATATAATAATTAATGGTGTTGACATACGAAATCTCGTTATTAATAATGAAAATAAGATAAAAGTCAGTCTATTTGTTCATGTACGTGCTCATGGTGTTGATAATAGTTGTCATACAGGCGTTCATGTTATTTCACATGCACCCACTTCGAAGGGAATTAGTTCCTTTATACATACAACGGTTCAACTACAGGCCTGATACATAAGTAATTGTTACGATTCAGCAGAATATTATCAAAATCTCTCAGGAATGTTTTTTTTGTGGGTGGGGGGGGGGGGGGGGGACTTGGTACAAGCGATTACTGAGACACAATATTTAATAAACGTCAAGTAATTGGAAATTATAACCCCATTTATAATGGCAGGAAATTCTGTAACATTTTGCTGTTTCCCGGCACCAAGAACGTCTATGAGATATAGAGCTTTTTTCAAATGTGCAGTTCATATGTCCATGATATCACAGGTCCCCTGGTGCGACAAACCCATCACGAGTATCCACCTTGATACAGTAATATTAAGGTATTAAGGTGGATACTCATGGTGGGGTTGTCACACCAGGGGACCTGTGCATGATATCATATCTAAAGATTTTGAAAGGAGACTTAATTTTTCTTGATTCAAGAAATTTCATAATTATTTTCATTTAGAAAGACAACAATTTCATAAATAATGTTCTAAATTTGAGAATTGTCATGTCATGCCTGCTGATAAATAAAACAACATTGGGCTGAGATGAGTATTATGTCATAGGTCCAAAGCCAAATCCCCAGGTGACCAGGTATCTCACAAACTGCATGTGACTTATTTCGGG
Source organism: Siphonodentalium dalli (assembly GCA_032622095.1). Lineage (NCBI taxonomy): Eukaryota > Metazoa > Mollusca > Scaphopoda > Gadilida > Siphonodentaliidae > Siphonodentalium > Siphonodentalium dalli. Next base: position 61,891,582 of record CP136062.1, read on the forward strand.
TTGATTGCTCCCCGTTTGAGTGGACTGGTATGCATACCAACATTTTGTTTCATTGGGCTGAAATAGTTGTGTATGCATGCTTTATTCTTCACTAGAATTGTAATTGCCCGTTATAACAGGGGGGGGGGTCGGAAAAAATTTCCAGGCACGTATGATGAGGTGGGTGGGTGTCTCTCGGGTCCGAAAAGCAGTTTTTTCCATGTTCAAAATTTTTTCCATTTCTGCTATTGGGTCTTATTTTTATGTGTTTTGAACAGAAACAGGTCATATATAGATAATAGCAATGCTATACTATATATATAGAGGTTATCAGAAGTTGGATCAGTTGCACAATGGCCAACAATAACCCAAATTCAACTTGATAGAACAAGAAACTGCGCTATTGATAAAAAATAAAATTTAATCAGGATTCCATCTACTGATACAACAAAATAAGAATAACTATTCAAAACTCAGCTGAAAATAAGCAATACAATGAAAGGACACTTGACCATATGTGACATGGAAATAAAGATATAATAAATAATGGAATAAAATAGACTTTTGAAAACGTAAAACATAAAATCTTAACATATAAATTGAAGGCCAGCCGGGCCAGCTTGAACAATTTCAAATTGTTTTCCAAGTTAATGTGGATCAGCTTTTAATGTTAATCACAGTAACAAAGATTTTATCGTCACTGATATCGTGAGCAAAAAAGAAGTGAGATTGGGCTATCTATCCATATGTTATTCCCAATTATTACGAAGCCTAATACTTCAGGCAGTGGCTACCAGCATGCCATTACACGCTATAACATGTTTCCTCAGTTCTGGTTTCTGAGATGCCCCGAGAAGAGTCATACGGGTATATCATGGCTATAATGTTTGGAATAAGCATTATTCTTTGAACTGGGATGAACATTGTATTTCCACATGTGTTGATAAACAATTTGGTTCAAGCAATAAATCACATAGCAAATATCAAAATATAAAATAATCTGAAATGTGTTGTACCATGTAGTCTGTAGAATACTCAAATCTGATTATGTGACTAGATCATATGACTATATATTATGAAAATGAATGTTAATAAAAACTTTGGCATTCTGCCTATCGCTAGAATTGTGATTATGTTGAAACATTTCTTGATTAATGACACTTATATGATAAATTCAAATAGTATCGTTATCTTCATTATGCACTGTTCTATTAAAATATCGCGCAATAAACTATGACAGACGGTTCTCAGACAGTTGCCGCAAACTCAGTCAAACTCCTGTATTTTGAATTGTTCTTATACAATATTGCATTTTTATTTCATGGTTCATATATCTTCATGGTTAAAGCCTAATAATGCTGGATAATGCAGGATAATCAGGGATAATGGATAATCAGCTATTTGGTTGCTCAATTGATAATTTTCTCAAATTTAGGGGGGGTGGGTGTCCAAAACTGACCGGAAAAAAATTCCTGAAATGGAAAAAAAAGGGTGGGTGTCCAAAATTGCCTGGAAAAAAAGGCCGGGAACTGAAGAAATTGGGTGGGTGGGTGGTCCGAGGCCGGAAAAAAAAAATCATCATACGTGCCTGGAAATTTTTTCCGACCCCCCCCCCCCCCTGGTTATAATGAAATGTTTATGCAGTTGCAAGCGGCATAATTGCATAGATCGCTATAGAGTGCTCTTAGTGCTCTCAGCGGCGCCCGTGGTTTCCAAAGAAAACATCGTCTGAACTATGCTTAATTGTAAATATTTATTACTCGATTCGGGACGCATATATCGGCGATAAACTTACGAAAACGATTTCGCCATCGACAGTCATTGCATTTAATTAATATATAAGAATGACGGTGTGTGTTGTCAATTTACATATCATATTTGTAAAACAACTACTTTTAACAAGATTATTCTCCAATTCTATTTGATCACCCGACCGGAATGTTTTCACATCACTTTAACCCTTTACCCAACAGAACGGCCATGTGCCAATGCATTCTCTTATATATGCGAGTCGACCATAGGTCGCCTCGCATATATAAGAGAATGCATTGGCTTAACACATATTAAAAATGATAAAATTGTCAAAGAATGTAGAAAAATATTCTAATTTTGTTTAGGCCGATGCATTCTCTTATATATGCGAGGTGACCTATGGTCGACTCGCATATATAAGAGAATGCATTGGCACAGGGCATAACTGTAACTATCACAATGTGGTCAATGAGCCGGTTGCAATGATATCCACATTTGTATGGTGTTATTGAGACAGACCGAAGATATTTTAGGCTGTTGAAGCTTTATTTGGGCGTTTTTGGCCGTTTTGTTGGGTAAAGGGCCATCAAATGAAAACCTTATAGGGTGTGTGTCATGTTGTAAATTTATAACCTTATAGGGTGTGTGTCATGTTGGAAATTTTCCAACAGTTGGAAAGCTTGAGGCACCAATTAGAAATTTCCAACCTAAGGGATTGCAAAAGGAATTTCGCGAACATGAGAGTGGGAGTTTGGTCTGGTTTAACCCTTTGAGTGCCAGGGAACCTACAAAATAAGTCTGTTAAAGAATATAAGAATAAATTATTAAAATTGTAAAAAATTGTAAAAAAAAAAATTGTTAGGCCAATGCATTCTCTTATATATGCGAGGCGACATATGGTCGACTCGCATATATAAGAGAATGCATTGGCACAGGGTATATGGGTTGATACAAAAATCGACCTGGCACTCAAAGGGTTAAATCGGGTGGTTGAAAATTTCGAGGCGGGTCCCCAAACTGAGACGCCCTAGCAACGGTCCTGGTTGGGCTTCCCACTTTAACCCGTCCATGACTGGAGCTTCCTGAAATTTTGTGAAAGCCCTGTACCAATGTATGCTCTTATATAATTATGAGAGTCTCCCATAGGGGGCCTCGCACATATAAGAGAATACATTGGCCTAACAATATTTACCTTCGCACTGTAAACCAGTGATTTTCTCGTATATATGAAAGGCTCCATGTGGGAGACTCGCGTATATAAGATAATGCATTGGCACTGTTCTATAATGCTGCACCAGCGCAGCTCCCGTCATGAAAAGGTTAAGTCAGGAAGAAGGCGCAAAAGGGAAATCCTAAAGTTGGTGGTGGAGGCACCCCTTCCAAAACAAGAGGACACTTTTCAAATCAGATATATTGGCATGCATGCTGAAAAAGGCAATCTGTTCTGATCTGTTGGTAAAAATCCAAGATTTTAAAGGACTGTCCAGGATTTTCTCAGGAAAACATAATAGCTGTTCGAACTCATATGTGAGGTATTTTCTTGCCAATCTATATCGGTGGATGGCAGGGTTGGCAGTTGCACCTCGTACACCCCCTCCCCACTCAGCCACAACACCTGTTCCGCCCCCCCCCCCCCTGGGTCTCATAAATCGTATATCGATCTCTATACCTACGTGTCTATCCCACGCATTTATCTAATCATGCTATTCTCAAAGATTTATATTACCAATGAAAAAATCTCACGTTTTGACGAACTCTGCAAGTGTTTTGTGAACTTTTCTTCGACTTGGATGTTTTGTGATTGAGCGCAGATCCCCTCGCCAGCTGTGAAATAACGGCGGAATCCCAAATGTTCTCTGGATCTATGGAGTTGCTGGCATCCATGTGATGATAGAGTCGCTATCGTAATCGTGTTCTTCTGGCAGCCGGTTCTGGCTCAGTTAGCACTAAACATGACATTCTGTTTCTATCTTTCTATAGCGTAAACCAAAAACGTTTTTGCAGTGCCACGAACAGGTAAATCCGCGTCGACAGATGAGCGGTTTAGAAAACTAAACGATAAATTAGCCTTAATATAGCAGGTGATTATCGCCTTAACTGCGTTATTATTACTGTGATCGCCACCTGATGCGCAACGGTTGTCTGTGACATTTAGCCGCCCATCGTGACTACATCGCGGTACTAGGATTTGAAAGGATTTAACCGATACATATACCTGTAAGTTTTTGTAGTATAATTAATTTGTGTAACAGTATATTAGTTTAAACATATGTATTTGTCTAATTCATACAACACATGATATATAACACATACATTTTTATACAGAAAATGGGATTGGGGGACAAGTGCTGACTCACTTATGGGTACCCCCTCTCCCCAACGGTATATTAAATCCCATACTATTAACCCTTCATATGCTAAAGCATCATTGACGATTATAGTTATCCCGCAGGAAATGTTCAGATTATAAGTTCAACAAAGTCGTTTGTTGAACTTATTATCTTAAACATTTCCCTTAATACATAGGACTCCTTCTGTACTTTTATTTATCTGTCGTCTGCTTACATCACCTGTACATCCAGGTACATCCCTGCAAATCAATAACAGACCATTCCGATGTACACGTTTAACCCTTTGAGTGCCAGCGGCCGATCTCATCGGCCCTAAACCTACAAAATAAGTCTGTTAAAGAATATAAGAATAAATTATTAAAGTTGTAAAAAAAAAAAAAAAAAAGGGTTAGGCCAATGCATTCTCTTATATATGCGAGGCGACCTATGGTCGACTCGCATATATAAGAGAATGCATTGGCACAGGGTATATGGGTTGATACAAAAATCGACCTGGCACTCAAAGGGTTAAACTGACTGGCAGACTCCGTTTATTGTAGAAAGTGATAAACACTATCCAATGAACACTCATAATATAACTCTGACCACTGATCAATCTCTAAATTTACAGTTTAGATGTGCAGGACATTTATCGCTAATTTCTTATATTTAAATTGGTGCAGGAAAGGCCACGCAAGAGGTTATATATTCACTGTTAGCCGATATTCGGGATTCATATCCCTGCATGCCACGTGACGCGGTTGATTTGTGAATGCTTGTCACGGAAAGTCACGGAAAAACTAGCGCCAATTAACAGAACGAGACCAGGCCTTCGAAAAGCAGAATTTGTCGGTTTTGCGAAAATATATATACCAGCCTTTTATTTGAATCCCAAACAACATTTAAAGGGACACTGTACCCAAATGTTGTTGTTGGTTTATTTAGTCTCTGAATTGTAGAATAAGGTAACCAGATCTCCATTATTTGAAAGTCTGATGAGTACGAAGTAATGTTACGGATGGCAGATGCGAGTAATTCTTGGACAGTTTTCAAGCAAAAATATCAAATAAATCTGAATAAATGTTATATTATATGCATACTAGTCCCATATACTCATTAAGTCATTGTATAGTCACTAGTCAGTGAGTGGCTTGAGTTTACGCCCAGTATCAACATACTTTTTTTTACACGAACATGTGTGCCACGCTTTGCCCAATCCACTATCCGAGAATTATTTTGATTACGTCTTGTAAAATGGAAATTCGTAATTTAATTTATGGCTCCAGCCATAAATTAAATTTATATCAAATTATTAACTTTGATTTTAAAATAACCTATTAACCTGAAAGTTTACAGAATACATGCATCTTCGACTCAAATTACTTCATTTTCTATATATTATCGATATTAGATCGTTGTCATCACCGGGAATTTATTTAAAATGGGGTACAGTACCCCTTTAAGACATGGCATCCTGTCATGACTGTGTTGGGAAATGGAGTAATATGTAGCTATATCATGACATTTTCTCTTAACGTGGTACAGTTTGGAAAATTACTATTGACAAAACTGAGGAAAATGTTCTTCATCGCATGTATTCACCCCCTTCTGTTAACTGGCATTCAGTTTAGTATCACCCCTCTGTTAACCGAGTCTCAACTGGTATACGTGATTCAGGTGGATGAATGACACCCTCCCTGACGCTGTGCCTTCCCTGTTACACGAGTCAGGTCATCGTTGACGGCGTTGAAATGTTAATCTGATCTGCATGCACACCTTCACTTTTGTTTTGACGTTGCACTTTACAAATTACAATGTACAATGGGTTAGTGTAGTCCAACAATTTTAAGCTCTCAAGTGGCAATCAGCTTGTCAAGCATATCATATATTCTCTCTGCATGTGAAATATTCTCTCTGCATGTGAAGAATATCGAGAGTATATTTCAGTCGGCTCGTCGAATATTCGCTGTGCCGTCAAATATTCCTGGTCGAGAAAAATAACAGGTTTAAAGTGAGGTGAAACACTCCGGTAGGGTGATATAAACATAGAAATGGCGAATAATCTTGCTCAAAGTAGTTATTTTTACAAATATAAATCCAAATTGACAACTCACACCGCCATTCTTATATATTAATTACATGCAGTGAATCTTGATAGCGACATTGTTTTCGTTAGTTTATCGCTAAAAGCCGCGTCCCGAATCCAGATGTCAATATTTACAATTGAGCGTAGATCAGATGATGTTTTCTATGGAGTTTTCTATATTTTCTATGGTCGATTTGCTTGAGATTTTCGGCGATGTTAGTAGAATACTATATTCCTCCAGTTGGCATAGCAGCTGAATACTAACTCATCAATTTCACGCACCCGAATAAGTCCATAATATACCTTTAAAAAATCGATATCATAACTGTGAGTACACGCATGGGTTCATCGACTCGAATCAAATAATGTTTACCCCCAAAGCCAATTAAAGGAATAGTAATTTAGGATCGTTAATTCGGATTATGTATCTTTCGGATCATAGGTCAGTGCATGCACTATAACACGTGTCTATATGATGTCACTTTCTCTTATTATTGACCAGTCTCACGATGTTCTCTTGTGAATTATTAAAGTGATGTGAAACACTCCGGCAGGGTGATAAAATAGAAATGGAGGATAATCTTGCTCAAAGTAGTTATTTTTACAAATCTTAAATCAAAACTGACAACATGCACACACCTCCATTATTATATATTAATTAAATTGACTCTCGATTGCGAAATCGTTTTCGTTGCATTATCGCCGATAGTTGCGTCCCGAATCGAGAAGTAAATATTTGTAATTGAGCGTAGTTCAGATTTTTTCTATGGGGTGGTACGGTCGATTTGCTTGAGATTTTCGGCGATGTAGTAAAATGCTACATTCCTCCAGTTGACATACTGCCTGAATACTAACTTAACAGTTTAACCCTTTGAGTGCCAGGGGCCGATCTCATCGGCCCTAATTTACGGTGTGTAAAATCGGCCATAAAAAAATAAAAAATAAATGTTTTTTTTTTTTTTTTTTAGATTTCTTTTTTTTTGGGTTGAATTTGTTTTGGGTATGCTTAAGCATGCTATAGCGAATTTAAAAACAAACTGGATAAAACCTTAGGGGCATGTTATCACTCAAAACTATCACCAAGTATTCATAGTAGTAATTTTGATGCCCATGAAAAACGTAAGATTCCCTGGCACTAAACCTACAAAATAAGTCTGTTAAAGAATATAAGACAAAATTACTAAAATTGAAAAAAAATTGTAAAAAATAATAACAAATGATGAAAAATTGTTAGGCCAATGCATTCTCTTATATGTGCGATGCGATCTATGGTCGACTCGCATATATAAGAGAATGCATTGGCACAGGGTATATGGGTTGATACAAAAATCGGACCTGGCACTCAAAGGGTTAACGCACCGAACAAGTCCATAATATGTCTTTAAAGATGTAAAGTTATTCATGGATCCAGTTGTGGCTCCATACTAATATTTGTGAAACATATTTTAAGGTTTATTCAAATTTCAGTATACATGCATGTATAAGATAACATGTTTGGAAAAAGAATTGCCAAATGAGAGACGCTATATTTTTGTTTAAAGGCACGGGCGGCGTTCGTTGCAGAAATATTCATATTTGTTCAAATCGCCATCAACAGAAGGAATATTAAAATATATATAGTTTTGTTCATATGCCAAACATAATCAGCGCGTAAATAATATATTGTCGTCAAGACGTACGGTGGTGTACGTAAACAAGAGCCTGCTCGTGTTACAGAAGTGTTGCTTCTGTTACAGAAGTGTTGCTTCTGTTTACATAACACAGCGTAATTCTATTGGTTAATCACACACTAGTGATATAAACGCTCTTTATTATTTCCATATCAGGAAAACAGTAACAAATAACGCTCTTTTTGTTTACCAATCCGGATCTAAACAAAAACCAGGTTCTGTAACGTTTTTTGCTTTTGTTTACATAACAAAGGAAAAACATTTGGCAATATTATAACATACTGTTTGTGCCATATTTATGATTTGTATAAGAACGAGGTATGTCTATATTTTACTATTCTTTCTGTTTATGGCGGTTTTTGACGGAGGTGAATATTTAACAGCATACCCACCGCCAACACCGCCCGTATCTTTAATATTGCATTTTCTATGCACTTCTTTCATATCATTTCGATGTTTTAAAGGGACAGCACAAATTTATATTTCTGCTATAACAATAATTTTCAATAACAAAATGATATTCTTTGGCAGTGATCGGTCTAGTTTATATCTACTCTCTTGTTTTGTCATATTCGATTTTCAAAATGTTTTCAACAGAACAAAGTAACAAGGATGTTAACCCTTTCATGGATAGTGCTGCGCTGGTGCAGCATTACATGCAATGTGCCAGTGCATTCTCTTATACATGCGAGTCTCTCATAGAGAGCCTCGCGTACATAGGAGAACGCACTGGCTTACAATGGCAATGCAAATAATTGTTAGGCCAATGTATTTTCTTATATATGAGAGGCTCCCTATGGCAGACTCGCATTTATAAGAAGATGCATTGGCACAGGGTTTTCGCAAATTTTATGGAAGCTATAGTCATGGATCGGTTAAATGAGATTGTTTACGTTGTTGTCGTTGTTGTAACTGGTGGTTTGGAACCTGAATACATCTTTAAAAACATGCAATCAAGCATCCACATGCTTTTGGCCTGGTGAGAATGATCGGTAAGTGCAGTATGAAACTTGTGGGAAGAGTGCCGATCTCTCATAGCATCACTAACCTCTCTCGATCGCGTCATACAGTAATGCCCTAAATAATCGACTCCTTAACCACAGCAGAATTGTGGGTAACTTTTCAGGATTTAGTCGAAAATATGGCTTGTTGCCATTCATCGGAAAGCTCTCAGTGTGAGATGAATGGAAACAAGCCATATTTGCGAGTAAATCCTGAAAAGTTACCCATAATTCTGCTGTGGTTAAGGAGTCGATTATTTAGGGCATCACTGTAATATAGACGCTGACCAAATACCAGAATTTACATTCTTGTAAATTGGAGAAAATACGTGTTGAATAATAATATTGTCGCCGACAACACACAATGATTACATAATACCAGAATCGTGTTCAACCCGATCCTTAAATAATGAGTTTCCCAAATAATTATCAGATTTGGTTGGACCATGCATTTTGTCTATATATACCGTAGACCGTAGTTTATGTATTATAGCACAGAGACAACGGAGGCACTGCATTGTTTGTTTCGCGCATGAACTCGTTGATATTATTATGTCTACAATATGTATGACGACTTCAGGGGCGGGGGGGGGGAGGGGGGGGGGGGTTGAAAAAAAAATTGCCGGGGTGGGTGGGTGGTCAAAGCCACCAACAAGCAATTTTTTCCGCAACTAAAAAAAAATTCCTGCTTGTTTTTTTAGTGTTTTGGCAATGAGTTGGGCTTCAAAACCACTTTGAATGAGAGAAATAATGTAATTCTAACTGGTAAACAGACTGCAGGCAGTTATCGTGTTGTATTTTGTTGCAAATTTTTAAATCCAAGATGGCCGCTGGCAGCCATGTTTTTTTGGCCGAATGACCTCAAAATGACTCATTCCTATTTACATGTCCATGTTAACATCCATGATAAATAGTATGCACAGAAATTCATATACAGCTGTTTACAGTGAATTTCCCCCCGCAAATCTCTGTTTTAGTGTTAAAAGGGGAGGGGGGGTGGGTGTCAAAAAATGGTCGGAAAAAACTGCCGAAAACGGAAAAAAAAATTGCCGGCGGGGGTGGGTGGGTACAAAAAATGATCGAAAGGGAAAAAATGCCATACGTGCCTGAATTTTTTTTCCGACCCCCCCCCCCCCCCCCCCCCACCCCCCCCTGACGACTTGAGATTAATTCAATTCTGATTCTTGCCAACTTTGATGTTTGTAGAGAGGTTGGAAGTACTTATATACTCAGCTATAAATGAGTGGGACTGTACCAATCTCCACCAGCGATGTCTCTTACTGATTACACCTCTGTCAGGATACCTATTAAATTTTCGTCTGCTATTAAAGGCACTCAATCCGATCAGACCCTCATAAATTACTATTTCATTGGCTTCGGGGGTAAAAAATATTTGATTCGAGGTCGAGGAACCTACCCATCAACGCTCAGGGTGGTCAGATATCAATTTTTTTAACTTTTGTTATTTCTATTGTTTGTGGCCCGAAACACGCCATCAAAATGATGGTCTCGGTCAAAATTGCGTTATTATTACCACTTGGTTTTAGAGTTATCCATCTTCATCCGCAATTTTATCGTAGACCATCCGTTTGACCACGTTTTTCTGGACCACATTTAATTGCACATCTCGAGAAATAACAAACTTCAAAAATCAATATCTGACCACTCTGAGCTTTGATGGGTGGGTTCCTCGACTCGAATCAAATATTTTTTACCCCTGAAGCCAAAGAAATAGTAATTTAGGTGTGCTTAATCGGATTGAGTACCTTTAAAGCCACATGGCGGTTTGTGCTCCAAAAAATGACAGAATATAGGCTCGGACAAAGTTCCGGATGCACGCACGCACGGACGAGGATCATTACTATAGTCCTCCGATGGATTGTCTAGGGACAATTATATTATGTATGTTGTTGTTGCAACTGGAAGTGTGGAACCATCAATACATCTTTATGTCATTTAATCCTGATCCAATATACTCAGCGAGATAACTAATAGCAGACGAAAATGTAATAGGTATCCTGACCACCTAGTACAAACGCTATCGCATGCCAAATGGGGTGGGATGCTGAAAAATCGCAAGCCAATTTGCGCGCGATTTAGTTTGCCGTGTCCCGCGTGACTCAGCATCGCATGCGAATATGTTTCGATTGTAAAATTCAAAGAAATGTAACTCTAACATACCCGTTATTTAGTAAAAAATCATACCAAAAGAATGACACCACAAAGAGACACGTTTCAAAAACACTATAGGAAAAATCACTTTTAGGGTGGGTGGGCTTGGGGGAGGCGGACGGCACTGTCTAAGACTGTCTAAGACTGTCTAAGACCTGTTGGGAAACAAAGTATTCAGGTGCTTTGCCAACTGTCTAAGACCTGTTGGGAAACACAAAATTCAACGTCACCCCTTTTTCAAATTGATATCGAGGCAGTCAGGTCGCGCCAGCGACCGCTGCCGCGGGGGCCTGATGGCTCATAAAAACAACTCTATATATAAGCGCCCGCGGCTACCACTTTATAGCATCAAGGGTAGACTGAGCAAATCGAGACGGGATGCTGGTCCCGCCAAACTCTCCAGACGGCATCGACATATAAAAACGCATGCGATTCTCGCCTATCGTATCCGTATTTGGACGAGATTGTAAGACCATAGCCTGTCCTGACAGAGGTGTAATCAGTAAGAGACATCGCTGGTGGAGATTTGTACAGCCCCACTCATTTATAGCTGAGTATATATGTACTTCTCCAACCTCTCTACAAACATCAAAGTTGGCAAGAATCAGAATTGAATTAATCTCAAGTCGTCATACATATTGTAGACATAATATAGACGTCAAGTATGCCATACATATTGATATATTTATATTGCACATGCGTGCGTATAATACACATTAAGGTTTGCACAGAGTCTTAACTTATTAATAGCAGAACATCAAGTGCGTCTTCGAGTAGTCCAACAAATTAGACGATTCGGGTTAAGATATATTTTAATATTTGGACATTTACGATTATCTTAACCCTTGATGAGGAGTAAGGTAACATAAATATCCAAATATTAAAATATACCTTAATCCGAATCGTCTACTTTGTTGGACTATCTTCGAGGAGAGCTTGGATCAAATGGTCTTCAGATTTAGAATAACATGGTGCGGAGGAAGGGGGTGACGGGGCGCTATGTTGTACATATAATACAAAATAATAGCTGAAAATATGTGTGCATGGGTGTCTTAAAGTGATGTGAAACACTCAGGTAGGGTGATCAAATAGAAATGGAGAATAATCTTGTTCAAAGTAGTTATCTTTACAAATATTATATCTAAATTGACAACACACACCGTCATTCTTATATATTAATTAAATGCAGTGACTGCCGATGGCGAAATCGTTTTCGTTAGTTTATCTTTATCGCAGATATAGAAGCGTCCCGATTCGAGTAGTAAATATTTACAATTTAGCGTAGTTCAGACAATGTTTTCTATGGAGTGGTACGGTCGATTTGCTTGAGATTTTCGGTGATGTTAGTAGAATGCTACATTACTCCAGTTGGCAAAGCACCTGAATACTAGTTATCAGTTCCACGCACCCGAATAAGTACATAATATGTCTTTAAGAGGGTGTTCAGTTTGTTTATGTTCTGCCAAGAATAATTGTAGCTTTTTGAATAAATTATTCTTGGTTCGGTGAATATGGGGCACTTAAGTATTATGTGATGTTTGTCGCCAAGTTACATTTTGTATAACTTCACTTTATATCTGATTTGCGTTCGTTTGTCTATGATCCTGATTGTATATATGGGGAGGCGGTGATTTCTGGTTCTGAATTTAGCGAGCCGTATGATACTATTATGGTAACTATGCTTGAAACACCAATTTTCTATGACTTTCCCGATTTCGGATTTCAGTAACGCTATAACACGTTTACTGCCGACACCAATTCAATTATAACTGCAAAAAGTAAAAAAGTAATAATATTCTACTTTATTCTATTCTACACCATGGAAATATCAACCCCCGTTCTACCAATATAATATAAGCCTACGGTTGTGATTTTCGGGGGGTGGGGGGGGGGTGGCGGCTAACACAGGGCCATGTCAATCAACAATGTATAATACATGATGATTTATCAGCGTGATCGCAATTACAATGGACCCTGGAGCAGTCTACATGCATGGTGTCAATTATAAACATGTTTATACAAACCTATATACAACCTTTAAACGTATGTAAGTACACATCGCTGCTGTGCTATATATAGTAACATTTAAATTGGCCCCATTTAATCGCGAGATGTTTCGGCATACTTACTACCGTTTTAACATAATTACACCCAAAATGTTTTCTGTTATATATTATGCCATAGAATCGCGTACTCGGGTACTTGTTAACGAATTATCTCATTGGACCTATTATAAGGTATTACAATAATACGACTAAATTTTCCCTGTACTATGAAACCACTGTGATAGTTAACACAAATTTGTAATTACAAATTAATAAATACTATTTGTATTTACAGGTATAAAATTGTTCATAGTATTGACCCCTGATGGCAACATTGACTTGGATATGATTAATTAACGAATTATGTTAACCATCGTCCATCCGCACTTTACACGGGATAGGTATTGTTTTATGTATCCCGCTGTCTCCGTACCATGTACATTGTCTGGGAGAATAAAGCATATTATATGCATGAGTCTTGATCAAGATGACAGGAATTGAATGACAACACCTTTATAGACTCATTCGCGTTAACAGTACACGCAAGCTTTCGGCCTTCTGTGCACGAAGCTTTTATCAAGTGAAATTACAAATGATTATTTATTTAATAGAACAGTCATCATCATATATATAGTCGTCATTATAATTATCGTCGACATCATTACCATAATCATTATCATCATCATCATCATAGCCACCATATCATCATGGTCGTCACCATGCATCGCCATCATCATCATCATCATCATCATCACCATCACCCCCACCATCGTCATCATCATCGACATAATAATATATGTATGGAACTTGATATATATATGGGCTTCCTGTGAGAAAGTCCCGATAATGTTCGAATATGGATCCGGGCCGACCATTTCTGACGGAGTTATGTGGCCCTTTTCGACATAGAATTTCATCGTTTTATTGTTATCCGGATGATAGTTAAAGTTATGATTATCCATTCGATATAGCTTTCAAATTAATTACGTAGATTAATCACATGAAAATACAGGCACAGTTTCAATTCCATGGGCTCGGTGCGACTAGTTCTGACGGATTTATGACAATGTTTTATTTAGAATTGGCCGATTATTTTCTTGTCCAGATGATAACTTGAATTGTAAGAACTTGAAAGTTCGACCATTTCTGTTGGACCATTTTCCCCTTTCGACTTAAAATTTCTTGATTATTTTCTTGTCCGGAGTATAAATTGATAATAGCATTTAATACAATTTGATGAAACTTGGTATATGGTCTTCATATGAGAAAGTCATGTATATGCGGATTAATCAGTTACTATCATTTCTAAATTATAACATATAACGAAGGCCATCCGTGCCTTTATGTTTGAATTTGGATCTGGTCCGACCATTTCTGACAGAGTTATGCCCCCTTTTTGTTACCACCAATGAGTAAGATTTTTGTAGCAGAAATATTTTCTTCATGACCAGAAATTTCGATTTCTTCGTTATTAAAAAAGCTAACACACCAAAAAGCCACATCTCTTTATGCTGGTGTCTAATCAAATTTATTAATAACAAAGACAGTTGTAAGCAAAGTTTGTAAAGCCATGTATACCTTATCGGGATTGTGGGGGGGGGGGGGGGGCATGTGACCTAGTGACATTTTATCTTAACTATATATAGTACTAGGATTCACCCTTCACTGCTAATTGGTATACATGTTTCAGAGTCGGGTATATATGGGGTGACTTGCACGTACATAACCTCATAAATACTAAATAGACTAAAGACGCAATGTGGCAGAATGAAATGAATGGACAAATGCATGTCACGGGCCCCCAGAATGTATAAGGACATGTGAACACTTCATACGAATGTGCATAATTATACATAATGGAATCATAACAGTTAGATTTCGATGTTAGCTTCTAATGTAAACCAATAACGGGTCTATACTATTCATATAAATTATTTACCACGTATAATATGCGAGCTATATATTATACTACGATATACGTCTCATTAACCTATTATAACACACCGCTATCCCCATACTCGCATATCGTAATCGTATTCCGTTACATGAATGGCATGACAGACGACTGATATGCATACAAATTACGTTGTTTTGTAAACTCCAACCTTGTCATAGTCAGACAGTTGTGTCAAATGAGTACCAAAAATGACAGTGACATCCACCTGACGAAATGATTTAAACAACGCCTTCTCGATGATGGTCGCTAAACATTCCCGGCGAAAAGCACAGCGCTGCATACTACCTCCATGTGCGGGTACCTAGATTTATATATACATGTATATATTTAAAGCACATACACCCGCACACATCAATCTCACCGCGCAAAATAAGGCAACGGACTCGTCTAAACACTAAATCTGGGAATTAATTTTGCTCAGAGTAACTTGCCCATCGCAATGAAAGGAATCGGGATGTGAAAAACTCTGCTGGGGAAATTGGATGGGAATTTATTAGAGAAAAATCTTGTTCAGTTTGCAGAATTCAGCTCAATTAGTTTTTATCATATATATTTTTTAGTCCAAATTGGCACCACGTAATATCATCTTTATATATGAAAGAGTAGGATCTGTCTGTCTGTCCGTCTGTCTGTCTGGATTTTCTCCCAGACTGATCGTCACCTCAGTTCCAACTTGTTCTAAGTGCATGCCTTTTGCAATGTTACGAGATAATCGAATTTCAAAGTTTGACGATGTAGTACTCGTAAACTATAAGAGATATATGGTCGGCTTGTCCCCAAAATGTAGACAATTTTATGCCCTTTCGAGCAAAATAACAGGCAGTGCCGCAACAGTTAGTGACACTCTACCAGCGACAGTTCCATCGAGGTACCTCCTCAATTTTTTTTACATAGCACAACATAGAACGGAATTAATCCCACTCAGTATTGTGTAGCATTTGGCAACGATAAAGTTTTTTCAGGGCGAACTTGTTCCATGTGCCATTTCACCACCACTTAAGTCACATGGAACACATTGGAATGAAGTTCTTCTACACAGTAACGTAATAACAAATTGGAAATCAGAAAGATATTGAGGTCTAATTGTTTCATATACACAATTTTATGTATTATTATGTATATAGAACAATTGGTACCAAAATATGATGATGTATCGATTAGAACCTTACAACATGAATGGGGTTTATCAGTCCTAAATGAAACACCAACATTATTCTAACCTGACGTGTATACCAAGTATGCGTTTTTATTGTTAGGAATTGATTGAGAAGCAACGTCATATCCATGAAGACGGCCTTAAAGCGATTTGACCCTGTGTTTACAGTGGGGATTTAAGGTGTCACTATAGCTAGAGCGCGCGAAGTCGGCAACAAAGGTTTATCTAGACACATTGCCGGCATACTGGACAGCATTTATTTCATTGCAAACGGTTCGGTAATTATATGTAAGGGTGCCATTAGCTTGTTTTGTTCTGACCAACAACCCACACTGCGAAATACAAAAAAGAAAGAAAGAAACTGCTTCCAGCCATTTACCATAAACGTAATTCATAGAAAGTAATGGGAGTATAGGAAAAGGAGTCTATATGGATTATGGAACCAATGGCTAACTTAGCTCCAACTTATTTAAACACTTACAGAAGCATGTTCATATACTTCCAATGAACCAAACATCGGAACCAAATGTTTGGTTACTTCTATGGGACAACATTGAATTATATATGACACCCATTTCAATTATTCTTGCAATGCATACATGAGAAAAAACGGATTTGACGATAAAGTATTGAAAAATAGCAGACATTCACGTGATAATCACAGAGCCATGGATAACGCAGTATAATAGCGAGTGCTCAGACTGACCATACTTATAAATCCCTTGCCACTTAGACTCGTGAGCAACATTTAATGAATGAAAGTATTCGTTGAGATCTATAAGACATTACGGGTCCTACTAAAACCCGACCGCACCCGACCGGACCGCCCCCAGGGGTCCGAGCGAGATGGGGTTTGCACTATCATGTAGAATGGACCCGAATGTACCAAAGTTCCAATCCCCAAGTCGATAGCTCGAGCGGACACGGCACTGTTAACCCCTAACTTGCGGCCGTTTCCGCCAGGTAAGGGAAATCCAAAAAGGCGCCGACCGCACCTCCCCTGACTGCCTGACCACGGAAATGGACATTATATCAGAAGATAGAGCGTCTCGTTGGTGTCACATCTAAAAATAGAATCTTTGGGGTCTAAAATTGGTTGTACTAAAATATTCCCAAAATATCAAAAACCCAAAAATTATTTTTCCAAAAAAAAAATTCAAAACTTCCAAAATTTATTTTTTCCAAAAAATTTAAAAACTTCCAAAAAATTTCAAAACCCTAAAATTTCAAAAGAAAAAATTTCAAAACCCTCAAAATTATTTCTCCAAAAAAAGTTTAAATAAAAAATTTATAACGAGTTTTCGGTTTCTGATAATCTCGATATTAAAATGTCGAATGTTAAATTATTTGCGTGTAATATCTTTCGTTATTTTGTTTTGTTCAAATATTTTTCATGAAATTATTAATCGATGTTTAGAAAATAGCTTTATTGGACATTGTGACCATCGATATGAATGCATACATTCCAGTGTTTTATCGGACGCAGTTCATATAATTGTCATACCTGAAAATAGACACTATTACTTTCACATAAATAATAAAGAGCGTTTATTCTTTACACTCTCTCTATCCCATATGACAGGTGTGTATTATCGTGAATTATTGGAAGTATTGAGACTAACGGTCGAAAATTGTAATGTGAAATTACAACCCTCCAGAATGAATTGTCATATTCGCTGTACACGCAATCACACGCGACATTGGTGGTAACAATGTGTCTTTCACACCTTTGCTTTACCAAATGAATTATATTATTTCCCCGGTCACAGTTATATGCTATTCAGAAAACATATCGATTTAATGTCTGAACAAACGAGTTAGTATCAATTAAGGTTGATAAACTGTGTCATTCACACGATAATTAGTTAGCCAAAACATGCATACGTCCAGGACACTCAATTATAGAAATTGCTTTGATGACATTGTTATAACAACATTACGTAATAACCACTTATCACTCCAGGCACACTTACGATCATATACCGAAACTACAGGTAGTACCGATGATGTAACATTATATCACTGCTATTGTACCAATGATAGGTTCAGACATGTTCGATGTTTATAAATAGATATTAACAATTGTTAAATGTGCAGGTGTTCACTTGACAAGAGATTTTGTACACTCAATCACAGACCAACGTGATAATACCAGCCCACACCCCAACCCCCTCAACATCCACCAAACACCTTCACATCACTTACCAAAACCAATGATGTTATAAGAACTGTAGGTTTTTATAATATTATAGCTTGCAGTGTTATCCTGGTAATTCATTTACAACAGCCATAACAAATGTTTACTTATGATGTATATAAGAACTGTATAGCTACTAATAAATAGGACACAGTGAACACAAAAAAAAATGGGTCCAATTAACCATAGCTCCATACCATTTGAACCTTGTTCTAGTATTTGCATCACCGGACCAACTGGTTCTGGTAAGACGAGATGGGTCTACAGATTCCTGCAAAATCTTAATGGAATGTATTCTAGAGATCCACCTAAGAAAATAATGTACTGTTACGGTATTTATCAAAATTTCTATGATGAAATTGAATCATCAATCGAAAATTTGGTCATGCATCAAGGATTACCTACCCAAACAGAAATCGAAGAATTTGCTGACGGTAAACATAATATGTTAATATTAGACGACTTGATGCATCGCATTATTGACCAAAAAGAGATTGAAACACTATTTACGCAGCAAACTCATCATCGCTGTCTTTCGGTGCTGTTTATTTCACAAAATTTATACGCACAAGGCAAGGCTGCGAGAACTATAGCCTTAAACACAGGATATCTAATTTTATTCAAAAATTTGAGGGATGGATCACAAATTTCCACATTGGGTAGACAATTGTATCCCGGTAAATCTAAAGTACTCATTGAGGCATACAAGGATTGTATGAAGAAACCATTTGCGTATCTTATAATAGATATGTCCCCTCACACTGAGGATAAATACAGGCTACGAACAGACGTGTTTCCCAACCAAGACCCTATAATTTACGTACCTACTACGTAATAAGAAGGGGACAGTATCGGAGCTGAGTCGCGACGATAAAATGAGTCGATTATTACGTAATGAGTTGAATTTTGTCAGACTATTGACATCAACCCAATCAAGATCTCAACGAAACGCATTATTGACATCGATAACTAATAATCAGTTGAAAGTTCTGGTTGAAATTACGATCAATTTACTACATGATAGTTTAACAGTTACAGTTCAACAAAAAGCTAAATTACGGCGATATAAATCATTTTATATATTCTTGGGTGATAAATCTGTGAGTTTGTTGAGGAAAAGAAAAAGTGTGAATAATCACTCAACCGCCATTACTTTGATGTTGAACATCGTTGAACCTAAATTGAAACAGTTTTTGTGATGGAGTCTGTGAAGAAAACTGTTTTGATCCCGTATGAAAGATATATGAGGTACACTGAAAAAAGTGAACACAAAAAAGTTTCATCGGAGTCTAACATTGAACACAGCGACATCTCGGCAAACAATAGTAGCCATTCCGATGAAATGGATAAAGAAATGGACCCGATGAATAATCAGATTGTTAATACAGTTCAAACGACTGAACCTCAGGATGCAATCCAAAAATCAGAAGTTAACACATCGAAAAAGACACGTACCAAGCAAAGAAAAAAGAAAATAAGAGGGGTTAAGCGTGAAATATCTAGACCTCCTGGTATAATCGCCGGTAAGCTGACCAAGATAAAGAAGAAACGTTGGCTATCACTGTGAACAATATGGCCGATTGGAAAGATTATTTGAGTTCAATTTATTTTAATCCGGGTCACCCCGCATCGTACTCAGGAGCTACAAAGTTGCATCAGACTGTAAAATCTGAAAATAAGCACAACATTTCCAAGCGCGAGATTGTGACGTGGCTACAAAATCATGAAAGTTATTCCCTGACAAAAAGTGTTAGACGAAAATTCCCGAGGTCTCGTGTTATTGTAAACGCTTCTGACAGTCAATAGGATGGAGACCTCATGGATATGAATGATGTTTCCAAAGACAACGACAATTACACCTACGTGTTAGTAATGATTGACATTTTTTCTAGGAAGTTATGGTGTGAAGCTATAAAGAGGAAAACTGCAATTAATGTGATCAATGCTATGAAACATATATTTGAAGGTGGAAGAACCCCGCGCGTCCTCCGAACGGATCGCGGTTCGGAGTTCACAAACAAACGGGTCAAAAGTTACCT
This sequence comes from Siphonodentalium dalli, assembly GCA_032622095.1. Lineage (NCBI taxonomy): Eukaryota > Metazoa > Mollusca > Scaphopoda > Gadilida > Siphonodentaliidae > Siphonodentalium > Siphonodentalium dalli. The sequence goes on from CP136062.1 coordinate 61,911,966, forward strand.
TAAGGGTCTTCATATATCTCAAATTTTTACGCAAAACGAAATGAAAGCCAATTATTCGGAACGGGTCATAAAAACTATAAAGCAGAAGATTTCGCGTTATATGATAAAGCATAATAATGCTAGATATATCGACATTCTACAAGATATTGTGAAAAGTTATAACCATACAATACATCGTTCATTAGGCACCACCCCTGACTCCATAACTGTTGAGAATGAAGATGAGTCTCGTCTCGATCAGTGGTTAATAAGACAGAAGGGAGGTGTTAAAAGTAAATTGAAGAAAAAGTTCAAATACAATGTAAATGATATCGTTAGAATATCACACACCAAAGCAGTTTTTGACCGAGAATATTCTCAGAAATGGACTGGAGAGTTGTTCAAAGTGACTAAGAGGTTTTACAGGCAGAACATACCCTTGTATACATTGACAGATTTCTTGGATGAAAACATTGAGGGCGCTTTCTACGAGTCAGAACTTCAAGGGGTGCGCGTTGATGACGAAACAGTTTACAGAATAGATAAAATTGTCAAAAAGAGGAAACGAAAGGGTCAAACTGAAGTCCTGGTGCACTGGCATTCATGGCCTGACAAATTTAATTCATGGAATTTAGAGTCTGATGTCGACAGATATCAAAATTAATAAGAGCAAGCTATCCGAGGGGAAACCATTACAATCATGAATAATAGAACAGATACCTTGACGAATATGTTTCAAACAGAACGCGGTCGTCTACATATGAATCTCCTTAAATGGATAGGAATTACTATTATGGTAATAACTCTGTCACTACCGGTTATAATAGTTCCAAAGAAGATACCACGTCAGACGGGGGACTATGAATTACGTCATACGAATGAGTCACGCCCCCCCTGATTACGAACAACACCCCTGTGGGTTCGTGAAAAAGTGGACAATACGATCAAACATTACTGTTACATTATGTAATAATCAAGGGCGCATTTATACACGCATTAGGCGAGTTGTGAATAACACTCCCGCGATTATAAGTATTCCGTATAACCAGTGGTCTGCCTTCAAGTATATATTCAGTGATGTTGATAAAACTATAAGAGAAGAGATGAACATTGATTCTCATTTGAAACAAAATAGAAACTATTCATATGGATAATTATTATCTGTACCTGACTAGCGACGATTCCATAGATAAATATCCAGATAATCGTCCTCTCGACTTCACAATAGAGTTACCTGGTGTATTAATATTGGAAGGGGCGTGGTTATGTTGTTTGAAAGACATAAACATAACTGACCATATAGACACGGATTTATTATATATTTGTTCGGACATATGTGGAGAATCAATAGCCTGCGACACATCATACCCCATCCTCCGGGTTATAAAGAGAGACACACGTGATACGGGTCATTGGCGGAGTTTTGAGGACTCATTCTACATAAACGTAAGACAGGATAAACTTCAGCGTCTCAGGATTTTTATAAGAGGCGATAAACTTTCTAAAATAAATGCAGAAAAAAGAGTGACCTGTACACTACATCTGAAGAAACATGTCGATCACGTATATTCCAGCCGATATTGAAAAGTGGAGAAAACATTTCAGGGACATGATTAATGGGAAGTTAACGCCAGATAATGAGGGTCGCTACTTTATTGACAAAACTCAAAATAGCGATAGTGAAGAAGAAGACGTTCTAAAACCACATATTAACGTAGTGACACCCATAGCGCAAGCGATTGAAATGGCCAAAGCAGAAGTTGCAGAAAATAAGTTGACACAAGCACGTAAGACGTAAAAAAAAAACAATAAGAGGGTGTTACCTAACGATTTGGCTCATAACCCTAAGAAAGTGAAAACCACCTGGTTCGATAAACCATGAATGAATACAGAGAGTACCATACCTCTAAATTGGCATTATTTGAATCGCCCACGGTTGACAGCGGAATACAAGCGACAGAATGGATAAACTACAGACCCGTGAATCAGCTGACAGACACTGCAGCTTTAGAGTTCAATATTCCCGCCATGGCCACAACCTACATGGACCTCAAACGGACATTGCTACTTCTCAAACTCAAAATAACCAAGCAAGATGGTTCGGCTCTAACCGTTAATGACGATGTGGGTCTGATAAATGCACCCCTGCATTCAATATTTTCGCAGGTCGATTTGAATATACAGCAAGTTCCCGTGAGTCAAGTCGGTCCGAATTATCCATACAAAGCATATTTCGATGTACTCTTAGAAACTGAACGTAAGGAACAGCTACATGGACAAGCGTTCGAAAAGGACACGGCAGGTGGTATGGACCTGGCAGATTCGAAAAGCGGGAACTCTGGCCTGTATTACAGGTCCAAAACAACCCGTACTAGTCAAATAATGGATATTATGGGATCAATTCAGCTTGACTTCTTCCAACAGGACAAATTACTACTAAATGGTCTCCCTCTCACGTTAAAATTCTGGCAGACGAGAGATGTTTTTAGACTGATGTATGCGGGAACCACTGAGACATACAAGTTGAAAATACAGGAAGCTAATTTGAGACTAGCCACTGTGAAAGTTAACCCCGGTGTATTACTCAGTCATACTGAGTCACTCAAGAAAAAGAACGCGTGTTATCCTTTTTCAAAATCTATCATAAAGACGTATACAGTGTCAAAAGGTGCATTCAGTTTGGGAGAAGATAATCTATTTCAAGGAAACGTACCCAGTAGCTGTATTATTGGCTTAGTATCATCAAAGGCTGAAAGCGGTTCACGCGATAAGAACCCGTTCAACTTTGTGACTTTTGGATGCAACTTCGTCGGATTTTACGTCAACGGGCAGTCTATGCCCGCCCAAGCACTCCAACCGAACTTTACCAGTAAGGAATATGTAGAAGCTTACAATACGATAATAAAAGATGCGAAACGAAAAGCCGTTCATATTACTTATGAGGATTATGCGAAAGGTTATTGCATATATCGGATAAACCCGCAAGGAATTAATCACGACAGGGTCATACCACACAAAGGTCACACACGCCTCGAGATTAAATTCTCATCGGCTTTGAAAGACAATTGTACTGTTATCGTATACGCAAAATTTCCTGCCGTTCTCAAAGTTGACGAGAGTCGTAAAGTTTGCATTGAATAATGAATACACGCGGACTCATGAGGGCGATAAATAGTTTCACAAACCATAATGAGATAGATGTTTGTCCCATAGACAAATTACCTCTTTATATCCAATATCCCCGGATGTATATAGTTAACACAGACGAGAGTAGCCAACCTGGACGCCACTGGATATTGATGACATTCCAGGAACATAACGTATCAGAGTTCTTCGACCCTATGGGATTAAAACCCGAGTGTTACAACGGACGATTTAAACACGTGTTGTTATTGAATGGACCTCGTTACGAGTGCAATGCTTACAGATTACAGGGTTCTAATATATGTGGTCCCTATTGCATATACTTTGTATTCTATAAACTGTGCGGATACAGTCTAGAAAATATAATGAGACGTTTCAGTGCCAATAATTATATGTATAATGATTTAATTATTAAGGATTTTATGTTGAAATATATTCTGTAAACGCTCTTCATTAGCGACAACGAGAGAAACACTCTTTAAATTATATTATGTATATAAATAAAATATTGTAAATACAATCATTTATCGTTCTTATATTATCATATGTATGACTGGGAAAATATATATATATATATATATGTATATGACTGGGTTGAGAGGGTGGGGGTGGGGGGTCTGTGGAGAGAGTCCGGTGAGGTGGTATTAGGTCTGTTGTCAAAACAAACAAAAAAATCTATTGTTTTTGTTTGTTTCGTCAAAAGCCTAAAAAACAAAGGTATGTGAGCCATCCCCCTGAATGAAAAAAATAGATAATCGATACATATATATATTTATTCTGAAAGTAATTCAAGTTCACATATGGTAGGATATACAATATTTAACATCTGCTTTTCACTTTTAATGCCCGTAATCACAATTTTTCCATTATGAAAGCATGTAAAATGTATTTTCTCACGTCTGAACATTGCCGCAGGGAACAGCTCTAATTCGTAAGAACATTCCATAAGTTTCACTAAAATGTTTAAGTCAAGTTTTCCATTTAACTGACAAAATGCAGACATTGTCAAAATTTTTATGGAATTTAATCTCACTCGCCAACCACATTTTTGAATATGTCGAGCGTACCGACGCAATCGAACTCGTGTCTGTTTGACACTATCAGAAAGCCCGTTAACAACGATTTTACCCGTGTTAAACACGAGGCAACATCCACCGAATTTAGAATGTTTCCATACAACTCCGCTAAACTTTTTGGAATTGTATTCAATGTTCGAACAGCCGAGTGTCAAATCCCTTAGATTAATAGAACAGTTCAAATCTGCAGAACATACGACATTAGTTATTCGTAGCATCATAGGAGTAATGTTTAGATCAATGTCTGCATCCGGTTAATCAAACACGTTCTATCGCCGTTTGGGGCAGCATTCCATACATCTTAAAGATCCTTCCTGGTTTTGGTGATCGTCGGTCAAATAGCACTGCACAGTCTGATCAATTTCAGGAATATTAGCACACAGGACGAATATAGCTCCAACTAGTTCTTCAAATTTGTCGAATGTCAGAGATATTCCGTATTTGGTTGCACACAAATCATCTGAATGTTCAGGCAGCCAATACCTGCGAATGTCAACACGCGGGATGCCGCTCTTTATCGTAATGAAGAAATTCCCTCCGATATGACGTCTCATGAATACATCGTCTTCACCGGTACGATAACTGACCACTTCTTGATGTATATCTGCTAAGTAAGATTTCAACTCTTTGAATCTCCTTAGATTTAATGTTATTCCAGATTTTGTCGGAAATTTATGGCCCGCAGAACTTTCACCGCACTCTCGTATGTGTATATACAGATTTCCCTGGAATCGGCCGTCAAATAGGAAAATGTCATTTCCTAACGGGGCCAAGCATTGTGGATGGAACGCCCTCTCGTTGGTTTCAGTCCGTTGGTTTCCTTCAACATCGGGTTGATCAGTCATTGTTTTTTTATTTTGAACCTGGAAAATAAGAAAACAAAACATTACTTATCAGTTACACATCGAGAATACAAAAGTCCGAAAGGAGTCCGCTCATGCGTTTGGTGGATGTTGGGTGTGGGGGGAGGCCCGCCCCCGCCCGCCCCGCCCGCCCTGGGGATGGGGGAGCCCCGCCCCCGCCCGCCCTGGGGAGGGGAGGTCCGCCCGCCCGCCCGCCCGCCCGCCCCTGGGGAGGGGAGGCCCGCCCGCCCGCCCGCCCGCCCTGGGGAGGGGAGCCCCGCCCCGCCCTGTCGCCCTGGGGGGAGGGGAGGCCCGCCCCGCCCGCATACTCAATAAGAATAAGAAAATTGAGTCATTGAGTCAGTTCATTATGGAGAGAATACTACCCGCAGAAATACTGGAGAAAATATACAATCAGCTAATTGAAATGTCAACTATAAATCCAGAAATAAAAAAACAACTACTACACAATTGGTTTATAAGAGAAATTAAAATAATACTGAAGAATATAGATGAAGGATATTTTCCTGTACAACGATTGAAATCTTTGATTGCTAGGTCTGAATTTGAAACTGATTTCTTACAGGATATATTGAATCAAATGTATTCAAATCGCTGGGTATTTAGAGGCGTTCCTAAAAACAAAATACATGACATTCGTGAACTTATTGGAGATAACTTTGTGAGATTTGCAGAATACCGAGACTGGGTTTTCAATCAGAGAAGTTTTGAAGAAGTGACAATAATTCATGGATATATCATTCTCCGTGAACCGTGTACACTGTTCACGATTGAACAAATACTTAACAGCGGCGTGATTTTGGATTACATTTCTACAAGTAAATCGAAATATATTTCAGAATTAGAGAATGAATTAATCTGGTCATTCGGAATAATCTGGAATTATGGTGACTCTTCGTTGAGAAAATAAAAAAAAAAAAACATAGTTGTTTTTGGTTTAAGTATAAACCAAAAATGAGATTGTACTGGAGGTAAAAATGTAATGATAGAAAAAAAAACAACTAATTCATAACTAACCTGTATAGAATATTTCACACGCACAGCATAGGACTACCGAATTTGTAATTGTGAACTGGATCGGGTAGCATTTTATAGATCGAAAAAATGGACACCTTGGATAAATTGACCAATGACGGCCATACGTTTATAGTAATACGTGTTCATACACGCTCGATGTTATCTAACATCGAACGTGTTTGAACAAGTCTTAGTATAATCCGATAACTACCATCGATCGAATGTTTACACTCTCATTACAACCTTGATCAAATATAGACGATTAAATTATATATATATTACGTACCTCGTTCAATATCCATATGGCAGTGTATCCATGTTATCCAATCGTCTGCGTTTGGTATAAACAACTCGGTACTGTTTGTCCTCAGATCTGTTATATATCTTTCTTTTTCCTTTCGATCTGCATATTTTCCTTGGATTGGTTGTGGTGATGGGCACTGTGCTTCCAGATTCTAACAGCTCTTTAATCGTCTGGAAATTGATGAACTGTGAATTTTCAAAGTTCAAAGAGAACCCCCGAACTTTACACGTCTCTTTAGCTTTATTTGTTCGATAAGCGTAATTCTTGGGGCCTCCAGAAACAAATTCTTCGATGTATTCATCAGGATCTAGCTCGCTGGTGAGTTGGCCCAAATAGTCGCCCAGTGGGGGATTAATTTGATCCTCAGTGCTGCTAAATACACAACTATCCGTGTCGTAATATAATACTCTTCTGTCCAAGGAATGAATAACTTCATATAGCATTAATCGAGCGTGACACGTCGTGAATGTGGCCAAATATATGTTATTCGCTGCTCCACAAGGCACACAGTCTTTTCGATAGGTCCACTCCATTTGAAGAATGTCATCAGTTATGACATGAAAATTTTCCATTTGTTTCATTGGATTTGAAATGAGCTGGAATAGATTGTCTTGTTCCGATTCATGGAAATACTCGGTCTGTTTGAGATTCTGGTTTTGGCCTAGCTTCCCCCAAAATGAGTTGAGCATGAGCTTACTGATTTGCCTCAGTCCTGGATTCTTTTCGATGCTTTCTCTGTCCAGTAATATACCTTCGTTGTCTTTATACGCTGTGATGTATTTATCCATGTCTTCGTTAGATTTTATCCAATCCGGAGGACCGCTAGCCTGCTGCTTGAACTTTAAGAAGGTGTTTATATATTCCGTGAATAATCCATTTTGTTGGCTATAGTCTGACGTTTCGGTCCAATGGTATATTTCATATATTTTGAGAATCTTGTATCCCACTTTGACAGCTGTCTCCAGTTCAGGAATACACCAAACACCGGTAATAGCTCTCTGTTGGCACGTACACGTGCAAGGTCGTTGATTTTCATTATCAGCACAAGTCCTGCACAGTGGAAACTTCAGTTTACCTTCGGATCGATACGGTAATACGGGGTGATATAGTCCATTAGGTGGTAAAATCTTGACTTGCGCTATTCCGAAGTAATCCTTAAGCTCGGTAATGTCATCGCCCAAAATGATTTTCGGGTGTCCAATCGGGTAGCGAGAGTATTTGAGCACACTTGGATACAGCGACGTGAAGTCAAAATAGTGTATTTTCTCACCAACGGCAGTTTTGTAGTGTAATTTAGTTGCATTCGTTCTGCCGCCGAAGAAACTGTCTCTAGGCTCTAGCCGGTCAACAATGTCTAAGCTAGCGATGAAGTCACGAAGCTCCGGATTAGTCTTTCGAGCAGCGACGAACTCGTGTTCCCAAATGCACACATATTTCATGCCTCGACTTTCTATAAACTTCTTCTTTTTCTGTGTGAGTCCGTATAATTCATTAGGTGTCTGGTTGGTTATCGGATTCTTGACTACGTCTCTATCGTGACTCAGACAAAGTTCACATCCATGGAATTGACATCCGTGAAATTCGAATGCCGTGTTTAATTCTTCGCAATAGCCATCCAATCTGTACTTTGCATCATCGAGTTTCTTTTCACGGCCGTTCAATGCGTGAGTTATGTGAACTTTGTCTTTGAACATCATCCATTCCAGCCATTGAATAGAACTTTTGCTGTATTGATCTTTATATGATGTATTGGGGATTCGAGCTATCTGGGATTTGAGAAATTCTTTGTCACGAATTTGGACGCCGCGTTCATCTTCAAGTTTTGTGTCTTGAACCCATTCACCTTTGTATAAAATAGACAAAGTTCCATCTTTACATTTAGCAGGAAGCCACGTTTTCCCTTCGGTACTTAGACGCACTCTCCATTCCTCGTCGACGAATTTCGTTCTGAATATACCCATACATACCGATGCGATTGTAACGTATTGGAATGGATCAACCGCACCAACCAGTTTGAACTTCATATCGCCAGAAAACTCGTCAATTACGGGTTGTATATTTCCAGTCGCATTCATGATGTGGGTTCTGAATTTTATGCAAGCTTGTCTCAAAATATTGACATCACTACGACAATAATCCGATAATTCTTTCTTGAAGATGAAAACTGCATTTGTTTGAGCAGCGTGCCATTTCGTGAAGTCTTTTCGTTCAGCCACACTCATATAATCAGCGCCGTAATATTTGGCATCCGGATAGGGTCCTTCATAATTCTGGTTGGCTGATTTATTGAAAAAGTGCGGGAACCATCCTTTTTTCTCGCCATCCAGACCGAAAGTTTTCGGTAACAGTGCCAACTTCATTGGTAGAAAGCTGAGACTGTCCAGTACTTTGATATGAAGATCTTTTTCCACGTATAGGTACATCAATTTGGATCCATTATATATAACTTTGGGTCTCAATGATTGATCAATGAGATATTCCATGAGAAAATATCCATCGTAACCCTTGAAGTTGTGAGCCAGTGCTATGAACCCCTTGTGTTGTTCCGAGAATAACCATTTTCCAAACTTTTCACCGGTATCAGGACCGCTAAATATAACCTCTCGGAGTCCGCATGTATCCGAACATAAATTTCGGTCACTCTTCTTCTTCTTCTTCTTCGCATCACTGTCGATACACGCATCACATAGAGGTCCGCAATTTCTACAGTTCGGTTTCACTTCCAACGATTCATGCATGCATTCGTAGCAAGCTGTTTGGGCGACGAGGAAGTTCGGTGTATGCTGGACTTTTCCGCACCATGTTTTTAAACAGTTCTGAAAAGTAATAATTGAACGTTTTAACCCCTAGCTTTATCGATAATAAACTAACAAAATAAAACGTCTACACTTTGTTTAGATAATTATTTAAAAAAAAAAATGTTTTGGTATGGGTTCAACGTTAATAAAGAGCGTTGACGTATTACTATTGTTCGTTGGTTGATCCTAAAAATTACTCCTTCCAATCTACGTGTCAATATTATAAATGTATATCATGATCCGACATATAGCCTGTATAATTGTCGATTCAAGCACGCAGATATCAAGTTCAAGAAAGTTAAAACAATTATATATTATGTTAGTTTACTATATAACAATTACAAATCTCTTTTCACAAAAAAATATGGTACACATTTTTTCAATGTGTCAAGAATTAAAAAAGTTAATTACTCGATTTAACATCTGTGACTCAGTTGAATTTTAATATTGAGACCCCCTTAACTTTGGTCGAATTCAAGTATGTTATTGTTTTATGGTAATCTCACACACGAGGTAACAGCTAAAGAGCGTTCAGCGATAATCTAATATAATTTTTAAAAATGAAAGAGCGTCTCTACTTATGCGCGCCTTTAATAAAGAGCGTTGACGTATTAATATTGTTTGTTGGTTGATCCTAAAAATTACTCGTTCCAATCTACGTGTCAATATTATAAATGTATATCATGATCCGACATATAGCCTGTATAATTTACGATTCAATCACGCAGATATCAAGTTCAATAAAGTTAAAACAATTATATATTATGTTAGTTTACTATATAACAATTACAAAATCTCTTTTCACAAAAAAATATGTTACACATTTTTTCAATGTGTCAAGAATTAAAAAAGTTAATTACTCGGTTTAACATCTGTGACTCAGTTGAATTTTAATATTGAGACCCCTTAACTTTGGTCGAATTCAAGTATGTAATTGTTGTTATATGGTAATCTCACACGCGAGGTAACAGCTAAAGAGTGTTCAGCGATAATCTAATATAATTTTTTAAAATGCAAGAGCGTCTCTACTTATGCGCGCCTTTAATAAAGAGCGTTACGTTATCACGATTTCGACTGTAATGTGTTACATATATATATATCACAATTAGGTTAAGACTCACCTGACACTTAGCACATTTCTTGCATATATGATCCTCTTTACAGTCCTGGCAATCCTTTGTATGTAAAGGTGCATATCCTTCAGAACATTCCAATATATCATGTTGAATGGTTTCGAAGTCGAAGAAACAGAATTTAGCTCTTTCATCATCAGTAACGGGAGGTATGGCCCTTACATAGCATTCGTGTGGTCCCATTGTGTATTTGTCACACGATCTACAAAATGTTTCTCCGCACACGTGTTGATTCGGACGTCTTTTCCCTCTCTCCATGACTTTTGTACAGTCCAAACATTTCCACCATTTTTGACAAGGAGCTGTCGTTTCTTTCGAAGCTTGATTAATAGGTTTTGCTTTATGACGCACGAAACATTGATGAGACATACACGTCATATTACAATCTGAACAATGTTCTTTGTTTCCACTTTGTTCACATTTATCACTTTTACACACGAAACAGGTGTGTTCACAATAATGATTTCCTTTGTGTGAATAATGTTTTAAACAATGCACACAGAAATATATTGCGCTAAAGAATCCCGTTATGGATTGTATAGCGTGGAAATGTTCATTAGCAGTGAGATATAAATATATCACGGGTCTTTCTATACCGTCTGTAGGCGCGCTGGTAATGAATTTATTACCCAGTCTAGCACTGACGACTAGTATTGTCAAATTCAGAGTTTCCTCGAATGCTTTTAGATCTGCTAAACTGGCTGGTCTGTCTGTTGATACACCTGCGATGACACTAATTGCTTTGGCTAATTTTCCTTGCTCCGTACGTTTTTTGTGCTGCACATTTTTGTAATAATTGATCGGTACTTTTCTGTATTCCATGATGAGTTGTAAATTATTTCTGGTTCCTCTATTCTGTGTTATTTCTAGCCATTCATCAGGACTGCAAATATTTAATTTACACCAACATGCGGCGATAGCCCGAGCCATACACATATTGTCGGTGTTTTCAATTGTAACGATCGATGTTTTATTTCTTAGAATGTCACTTTCATCATGTAAAGCCGTTATCTTCCTCCGTGCTCCGCCTTTAGGTAACTCGATGGTGCCTATATCTATGCGGAAACTTTGATTAACAGTCAGTGTTTGGTTGCTGTTCAAAACGAGTTCGATTCTGTCAATCACAGTGTTAGCATTTAACGTTTGCAACGTTTGTAACGGAACTACTATAGGGTTGTCCAAACTCTCATGGTGAATGATAACTCTGCCAAGATCATTGTCAGCCAAATTTCCACGAGCTCTTTGAATAGTGTCCTCGAACATTGAATGTAGATTCCTGTATATGTCGATTAACTTTTTCTCTTTGTAAATTTCATCTAATTTGATCTCATATGTTCTCTGTGTTGCCAAATTGTTTCCGAAGGTTCGTTCACTCCTTTTGCGAATGCTATATCCGGTTATTTGAATATCAGAACTGCCGGCTGTTTGATTGTCTGATTTTACGGCTTCATCTTGATGAGGTGTCTGTTCGTCTTCTCGGTTTTGTAATCCTGATGGTCCAGCTGTACCGGGTTGTGAGTTGTTAACATCATTTTTAGACGCATCATGTTCTCCGTATCCGATTTGGTTCGGCCATGGGTCATCTCCTGAACAAAGCGTAGATGCTTCAATTATATCTTCATCCAGTTGATAAGCTACGATAGCCTTGTCGTATTCTTCGATGTCTTGCAGAATACATTCTATTTCATAAATTTCCTCCACTGTCAGAGGTGTCATTATTTCTTCAGCCATTGTTCGAGAAGTCCTGAGTAGTGATTACAGCGGCGTATATTCACTATATGGAATACAGCTTAGTAAGCTATATTTTTATACCATAAAATCCCGAACATATGCAAGCACGGATTACGTAACATTATATAAGATTATATATATGAACGTAATGTATGAATAGGCCGATAATTGGTTTTGTACGGGCGAGGCAACATTAGTTGTTTAACTGGTTATTATTACGTAACCCTGTGTTCCCCCCGCTGAGAACACCTGCACATTTAACAATTGTTAATATCTATTTCTAAACATCGAACATGTCTGAACCTATCATTGGTACAATAGCAGTGATATAATGTTACATCATCGGTGCTACCTGGAGTTTTCGGCATACAAAATGGTCGTAAGTGTGAATGGAGTGATAAGGGGTTATTACGTAATGTTGTTATAACAATGTCATCAAAGCAATTTCTATAATTGAGTGTCTCACGACCTGACGTAATATGTATGCATGTTTTGGCTAACTAATTATCGTGTGAATGGCACAGTTTATCAACCTTAATTGATACTAACTCGTTTGTTCAGACATTAAATCGATATGTTTTCTGAATAGCATATAACTGTGACCGGGGAAATAATATAATTCATTTGGTAAAGCAAAGGTGTGAAAGACACATTGTTACCACCAATGTCGCGTGTGATTGCGTGTACAGCGAATATGACAATTCATTCTGGAGGGTTGTAATTTCACATTACAATTTTCGACCGTTAGTCTCAATACTTCCAATAATTCACGATAATACACACCTGTCATATGGGATAGAGAGAGTGTAAAGAATAAACGCTCTTTATTATTTATGTAAAAGTAATAGTGTCTATTTTCAGGTATGACAATTATATGAACTGCGTCCGATAAAACACTGGAATGTATGCATTCATATCGATGGTCACAATGTCCAATAAAGCTATTTTCTAAACATCGATTAATAATTTCATGAAAAATATTTGAACAAAACAAAATAACGAAAGATATTACACGCAAATAATTTAACATTCGACATTTTAATATCGAGATTATCAGAAACCGAAAACTCGTTATAAATTTTTTATTTAAACTTTTTTTGGAGAAATAATTTTGAGGGTTTTGAAATTTTAGGGTTTTGAAATTTTGTGGAAGTTTTTAAATTTTTTGGAAAAAATAAATTTTGGAAGTTTTGAAATTTTTTTTTGGAAAAATAATTTTTGGGTTTTTGATATTTTGGGAATATTTTAGTACAACCAATTTTAGACCCCAAAGATTCTATTTTTAGATGTGACACCAACGAGACGCTCTATCTTCTTATATCATAAAGTGAATACCAATATGCATCCATGGACGATCGGACAAGTCGCTAGCTACACCGGAAGTGAATAAATTAACCCATACGCTGCTGCCGAATTCGCTATAAATGTACGCAAAAACGCAGAAATTAATACCCGCCGACCGGACCGCCCCTAGGGGTCCGAGTGAGATGGGGTTTGCACTATCGTGTACAATGGACCAGAATGTACCAAAGTTCCAATCCCCAAGTCGATAGCTCGAGCGGACACGGCACTGTTAACCCCTAACTTGCGGCCGTTTCCGCCAGGTAAGGGAAATCCAAAAAGGCGCCGACCGCACCTCCCCTGACTGCCTGGCCACGGAAATGGACATTATATCATGAAGTGAATAACCAAATGCATCCAAGGGCGATCGGACAAGTCGCTAGCTGCAGCGGAAGTGAATAAATTAACCCATACGCTGCTGCCGAATTCGCTATAAATGTACGCAAAAACGCCGAAATTAACACCCGCCGACCGGACCGCCCCTAGGGGTCCTAGCGAGATGGGGTTTGCACTATCGTGTACAATGGACCCGAATGTACAAAGTTCAAATCCCCAATTCGATAGCTCGAGCGGACACGGCACTGTTAACCCCTGACTTGCGGCCGTTTCCGCCAGGTAAGGGAAATCCAAAAAGGCGCCGACGCACCTCCCCTGACTGCCTGACCACGGAAATGGACATTATATCATGAAGTGAATACCCATATGCATCCATGGGCGATCGGACAAGTCTCTAGCTGCAGCGGAAGTGAATAAATTAACCCATACGCTGCTGCCGAATTCGTTATAAATGTACGTAAAAACGCCGACATTAACACCGGACCGCCCCTAGGGGTCCGAGCGAATGTGTAGAATGGACCCGAATGTACCAAAGTTCCAATCCCCAAGTCGATAGCTCGAGCAGACACGGCACTGTTAACCCCTGAATTGCGGCCGTTTCTGCCAGGTACGGGAAATCCAAAAAGGCGAACAAATATTGTTTTCTAAGCACCCCCACAAACACACACACGTTGAACTGAACATACATGTAATGCGCCGTAACAACCATCATATATGTAACTGTCATGTGTTAATTGGAATATCATAATGATATTGCATAATTGAATGAGTTGAGTTGAGTTATTTTTTCTTTAATGCACATGTCTTTACTTCCTCTTTGGTTGTGATAAAGAAATCATTATGAATTGTTTAACCCCAGCCGTCTTTGGGTCGTTTTCCCATGCTACAATGTGATTAAGTGATAAAGATGGATCTCAAATTCGTCGCAATTCAATCAGATTCAATACGCAATTTATTAACCTCGTCCACTAAATTCGATTCGAGCCTCGCTAGCTAAATCTCGACTTTAAATGGAATTTATTGCACTCGGTCAATATATTTCGTATAGTTTCGAGTTATTGATATCGGCATGCCAGTCGTCAATACAAAATTTAGTTGGCTACTGGAGAGGTTACTGGAATCTATATAGCTACCCGTACCGCAACACGTGTTGTAACCACACACTGTTTTACAGGAATAATTCAGCGCATCGACTGGTAATGTGAGCAAATTGAAAAAACATTGATATATGGTTATAGACAAATTGTTAATCGCATTCGCTTTATTGGCCGATATACGTATCGTTATGGATTGTTGGACAATTTAAAATTAAATGGCTGACATGTTGGCAACATTTCAAACAATTGGATTTCACAAATAATATCATAGACTATTCGAATGTTGGAATTTCCAGACTGAGAAAATAGGTTATGATTGCTCGAACATACAATTCCGTTAGTTAGCTTGTCCAATCAATATTCGACTCGCTCAAAATCATTCGTACAAAAATATATTTTGTGTCATGCTTTACTATGCGAATAATCAGATAATACCAAACATCATAACTATAAATTCGCGAATAACGGAGAAACAAACAGTAATTATCTAAACTGCATTAGCAACTTTCCGTTAATATATATCAACATTAAAAATATAAATCAAATTGTTCCCCTACCTTCGGCTTCACCGTCGCAAACAGAGCATGGATATATGACCATAACTGGTAGAACTCGTGGTGGTCGCATTATGATAAGATAAAGATGTCGATTTCACATAATAAATAAAGTGAGTAGATGGGCGCGAAGCGCCCGGGATGGTCGAAAAGATCGAGTGATCTTCTCCTTCACCCCACGGTTTGTTGTTGTTGGAGATATAGCACACAGAAAAATAGTCATGTCCGAACACGGCAAAAGCGGACGTAATGAATTAATGTTATTTCTTTGATTGAATTGATTGGATGGATTATTTGGGGAAGAGCCCACGAGCTTTAATATGGGGTGTGATGGGTGACCCGGTGGGTCCCTTTAATATATGGTTGAGCTGAGCGTGTCATAATTTAGAATGTAACCATTTTATATATCAATGCAACTATATCATTGGTTCATTCCATTGGTTGCAAATTACAGTCGAGTGGGTTTCTTGCCATGTACACGAAGCCATGCATCGCACTCATCCCACGGATGAGGCCAAGGTTCATAATCCGATTTTTAAATCCCTTAATCTGATCATGTTTTAAATCCCAATTAATTCGCATATATTAATTCGTATAACTACTGTCGAAACCAATTCCTATAAAAACACGTACAATTGATACATGTACATTATTCATGATTATTTATTGTAACGAAAACCGCCAAAAGTAAATCGCACGAGAGCTCGAAGTAAATTAGTTAATCACTGGACTGATAATCCCAAGGGATTCACCAAAATAAATAAATTAATTGAATTGAATTCCGTGGTGACGAATGTGACACCTCGCTATAACCCATACACAATGTCACATGCAGTGCTTTGAATAGCATACCACTTTAAGTCACTACCCATGCGACTATCCTGAACCATGTTGTTTTATAATAAATAAACATGGGGTTACCCCCCCCCCCCCCATTCACATATTCAGTTGTTTTATAATATATTTTTGCATGTACCATAACGAAAATTCTCCGGGTCTCATACATATGTGTTTCAATTGATATGTTATCACTCACCTCGTATAAGTTTTCGAATATCGGTGTTGATCTAGCAGGACCAGAATACACTTTTCGCTGCATGATATGATGTCCATTTCCGTGGTCGTGCAACCAGGGGAGATGCGGTTTGTGCCTTTTGGGATTTCGCGTACCCGTGGAACCAGTCGCAAGTTAGGGGTTAGCAGTGCCATATCCACTCGAGCTATCGACTTGGGGGTTGGAACTTTGGTACATTCGGGTCAATTCTGCACGATAGTGAAAACACCATCACGCTCGGACCCATTAGGGCGGTGTGGTCGGCGGATGTTAATTTCGGTGTTTATAGCGAATTCGGCAGCAGCGTATGGGTTAATTTATTCACTTCCGCTGCAGCTAGCGACTTGTCCGAACGTCCATGGAAATATGTTGGCGTTGCCACGTACGATGTACGTGTCCGATTGATCAGTGGTAAATGCATATGGGTATTCACTTCATGATATAATGTCAATTTTCGTCGTCAGACAGTCAGGGGAGGTGCGGTCGGCGCCTTTTTGGATTTCACGTACCTGGCGGAAACGACCGCCAGCCAGGGGTTAACAGTGCCGTGTACGCTCGAGCTATCGACTTGGGGATTCGAACTTTGGTACATTCTGGTCCATTGTACACGATAGTGCAAACCCCATCTCACTCGGACCCCTAGGGGCGGTCCGGTCGGCGGGTGTTAATTTCTGCGTTTTCGCGTACATTTATAGCGAATTCGGCAGCAGCGTATGGGTTAATTTATTCACTTCCGGTGTAGCTAGCGACTTGTCCGATCGCACATGGATGAATATTGGTATTCACTTCATGATATAGTGTCCATTTCCGTGGTCAGGCAGTCAGGGGAGGTGCGGTCGGCGCCTTTTTTGATTTCCCTTACCTGGCGGAAACGGCCGCAAGTTAGGGGTTAACAGTGCCGTGTCCGCTCGAGCTATCGACTTGGGGATTTGAACTTTGGTACATTCGGGTCCATTCTACATGATAGTGCAAACCCCATCTCGCTCGGACCCCTGGGGGCGGTCCGGTCGGGTGCGGTCGGGTCCGGTCGGGTCCGGTCGGGTGCGGACTAAACACAATTGAGATATCAGAGGAAATCAACTCGTCGAATTGAAAAACTGATAACGATTGGATGATATTCTTTACCAACTTTAAAAGTCGGGGCCGCTACGTTATAATGTCGGGATGGAAGTTATTTATTATATAATATACATCACGATGTTGGGCCACAGAGGTAGAACCTGCCTGGAGGCGATAGACGCTACCCAACCAGCGCTAAAGTGTCATGATCTATATATCGAATACCGAAGTTAATCTACGAAAAATATTATGTGTATTAAAGGGGTACTGTACGCCATTTTCATTAAATTTCCGGTGACAACAACGATCTAATATCGATAATATATAGAAACATAAGTAATTTGAGTCGAAGATGTATTCTGTAAACGCTCAGGTTAATAGGCTATCTTAAAATTTAATAATTTAAAAGTTAATAATTTGATATAAATTGAATTTATGACTGGAGCCATAAAATGGCGTCAATTAAATTACGAATTACCGTAATCAAAAATAGTAATTGAGGGATACTGGATTTTTAAACCGATCGCACACACGATTGCTTAAAATATTATGATGATACGGGGAGAACACTCAAGCCACTCACTGACTAGCGACGATACAATAACTTAAATGATTATATGGGACTAGTATGCATATAATATAACTTTTATTTGATTCATTTGGTTGAAAACTTTACAAAAATTACTCGACAACGACAATTTGTATTTTTGCATTCCGGTAAATTTGTCATCCGTAACATGACTTCGTACTCAACAGACTTTCAAATAATGGAAAAATTGTTACCTTATTCTCCGACTCGGAGACTATAGAAACCAACAACAACATGTGGCGTACAGTACCCCTTTAAGACTTAGCGTGGGAACAAATTCAATAAACAAAACTCTTGAATATCAAAATGTTTAATGGAAAAACATCATCATAGAACTAACCCAAATCAATACATGTATGTTTCTGAATTTTCCTTTTCAATGTAAACATTACTTTCAAGTAATGTCAAGATTGTCTCTGGGTATGCTCCAATATAAGTATGGACATCAAATAACTTACTATAGTTTTGCCGAAGAACTACGTCACTGTCATCACATGCATGAGTGTGAATCGATACAAACATAAATACGTTTGCATTCCAGGGAGCGTCAAGCAGACAAGTGGAATATTTAAGCAACGATGTCCATATCTAAGTTGCTCCCATGCATATCATGTGCAGACTATAGACCCCCCACAAGCTGTTGAAATTAAATTTCATATTGACTTCCAAACGTGTACGGGTAATTTCATCGTCGTAGAATGTAAGGATGGATATGCACATCTGCTTTGTTGTTCTACGCATATTTTGCAGATATCCATCACAGACACACCGAACATCTAGTTTGGTCGCAATCGATGAAAATTAAGCCGCCAAAGCAGCTGTCACATGTTGACATTTAATTTACCCACACACGTTTGCACGTCAAGTTAAAATAATGTAATATTGTAAACTTCTATAACCTAAACGCTCCCAGCACTTTAAGTTTGACTTATCACTAATACGTCCAACCATTTATGATGCACCAGTGTTTCCCTTGTTCAAATCTACTCACATTAGTTAGAGAATCTGTCATTGAGTGGAATCGCACATGTGAAACACTATCCATCATAAATGACATCTAAAATGACCTCTTCTTGAGTATAGTTCATGCTAAATGTTTTACACAAACTCCAAGCAATGTCTATGAATGAAACCTACATAACAACGAGTTTCTGATTGACAACATTTAACATGTACCACGTGAAACCATGACAAAATGCGATTGCGAGGTGGAATGGGTTGGATTCCTGCCTCCTCATCCGGTCACGGGTTGTATTGCCCTCACGCCACAACAAATATTGTCATCTAGAGCATAAGTGGTAATGTTGATATTTAAGGGGCGCTCCACTTGTCAAATCTTCAAAAATCTCTTTTTAAAAAGGCAAGTTAACATGATTTCATCCCCGCTTGCTATTCAACATAGAGACAATAGAATTAACCCCAACATGTGCTATAAGTAGGTCATTATGATTTAATAGAAATTATAAAAAATATTTACAAAGCTCCAAAATATATTTGGCAGCAATAATCACATATATACAAACCTTATAATACCACATGGAACATGCATAATGTCTGCAGCGTGCAGTGAACACTGTTCTGCACAGTTAGCATAAGCTTGCAGGAATGTAATTTGAGCTGCATGTAAAAAAAAACATGTACTTTTGTTTTGATATGGATACCCGATTCATCACAAACAATACACATTTTGCTTTTTATAGTTCCAGGAACCATAAATAACATTTTTGTCTTTTGCCGCTTATACTGAAAACTTTTATGTTAAGCCTATCATATGTGTTGTATAATCAGTCCGTAGTCATGAAACCATCCAAAGACAGAATTGTGATTTATGTTAATCGGGTTTTCATATCAAAACAAAAGTACACGCTTTCTGTTTACATGTAGATCAAAGTACATTTCTGCAAGTTTGATGCTAACTGTGCAGAACAGTGTTCACTGCACACTGCAAACATTGTGCATCTCCCAGGTGCATGGTATTGTAAGGTTTGTATAAATGTGTTTTTCTTGATAACGATTTCTTGGAAATTGTTTTGGATATATTTTTTATAATTTCTATCAAATCATAATGACCAACTTATGTCACATTTTGGGGTTAATTTTATTGTCTCTATGTATCATAGCTAGAGGAATTACAAGTAGGGATGAAATCCTGTTAACTTGTCTTTTTTTTAAATAGATGTTTGAAGAATTGACGAATGGAGCTCCCCCCTTAACTATTTTTCGACGAAGCAGAAGCTTGGCAGGTGATCAATATCACATGCAAAGGGTTCCTAGTCGCAACCACTCCGCATTATATCATTGTTGATAGAAAATGTGTGCTATATATGTATGTGGCACACGGGTGGCATTTTATATATTAAAAAACATGGGCATATATAGGATTAGTTTAAAAGGCATATTCCAACCAAAAGCAACGAAACATACCACATTGGTGTATACAAAAAATTGTTGGAAAAACTGTACTAAAACACTACTTTTTGGCAAAATATATATATCCACCCATTACTGCATGTGACAGAACAAAATATGCTTCCGCTCGTCGTAGACTTTTCTTAGAACGAATTCCATTAGCATTATTGTCCGGCTATATATAACTTGAGATTGAATTAGGTATAAGGGTCATTCATTGTAACAGTTTAGCAGCTTAAGTGGCTGTTGTGTCATTGGCGTTCATGGGATGCCCCTGTTTTTCTATTCGTTGAAGTGCACTGTTAAAATGTTAGCTCACTTTCGGACAGGATATCCAACATCTACAACATAAATACATTTATGTAAAGGATAATGTTCGAAGCAGAGGGAATTCGGTAAAAGAATAGACGAGGGCTTGCCCGAGTCTATTCTTTACCGAATTCCCGACGCTGAGAATATTATCTGACTTAAAACCCACTCATTGAATTGTCGTTGGAGCCAACTATCAATTGTGTCTGGCCCAAAGCTCTGCCTTGATTACCTGAGTACACGCCCACAGTTCAGCACGGACAGTTTGTGATGTCCACGATGAAAAGCAACACATTTCAATTATTATTTAATTCGAATTAGGACTCGCCAGTTGAGGGACGTTTCTTCCAAAGTTTGTCGTTGCGCTTTGGATTCGGACAGTGTATGTGAGCAATATCTTACTATATTTCTTTCTTGATTTAAAGATGCCCCATCTAATTCGACATCAAATACGTTAACATTCCATAATAATTTATCAGGCTCCCGTACCCCCGTATATATCATTTCCCATATGTTCAAACCCTGGGAGCCTTTTCTATTATCTTCTGATGGGGTTGAAGATTGAACAAACCATGCAGGGAATATATTTCTGTGTTAATACTTGTTCCTTGAATATAAATTCCCAGCTCGAGGTTGCAAGATTTGTGTAGCTTTGTGAGCCAACATCAATGAAATTCCAACTTTCCAAGCGACGCATAGTACAATCGATTAATTAAATTAAAGTCCCCCAAACCATGCAAACTCGAGTTAGGACCTTTATCTGCTATAAAATACAATGTTATTACGGAACAGTTATAACCGAGCATTATGTTAACTGCATTTTTTTTCAATGTTATAAAACTTCCCTGTCAGAGCAACAGAAAGTTATCATGTTTTGAACTAGTGGAGTATGATATCTTGGCGAAGCCAGAGTAGATATGCATGACATGTCTATACACATGGGTATACGCTATTCTGTTTCAATTTGATACTGGAAATGTTATATTTTTTCTGTGCTTCCCCATTGTATTAAAAATAACCATGTGAGCACTTTCTCGTTCAATGAGTAACGTATAGTTAAAATCTGTGTTAAACGGTTTTGTGTTTATTTGACCGACTTAGGGACGTATTTAGATGTTATCTATATGTGTTTTAGCCTGTCTGCGGACTTTTCTAAATAGTCCAAAGAGCTGTTGGTGTTTTTGTATCAAAGTTTGAAGAAATTTTATTTTATTTTTTGGCGTGGCAATATAAAATCAAAATCGCTAAATATTTGTGAGTTTTAATTAGCTCAGCAAATTAAAGGTACTCAATCCGATTAAGCACCCCTAAATTACTATTTCTGTGACTTCAGGGGTAAACAAAATATTTGATTCGAGTCGAGGAACCCATCCATCAAAGCTCAGAGTTATTAGATATTAATTTTTAAAGTTTGCAATTATTGCCCCTAAGTTTGTAATTTTCTCGAGATGTATAATTTTCACAGAAACACTTATTCAAACAGGCGAAGCTGGATAACTCTAAAATCAAGTGTATTAATAATGCAATGAGACCATCCTTTTGACGGCGTGTTTCTGGGCCAGAAACAATAGAAATAACAAAACATCAAAAAACAATCTGATCACTATGAGCGTTGATAGATAGGTTACTCGTCTCGAATCAATTATTTTTTATCCCCGAAGCCAAAGAAATAGTAATGTATAAGGGCCTGATCTGATTGAGTACCTTTAAGTGTTCCGATATTTAATGCAGCTTGCCGACACGCTATATTGACTCAACTTACATGATTGGGGGAGGAGCCACTCTATGACGTCCCTCAGCCGATTTAATCCCTCGTGTATTCGTAAAAAATAATGCCCAGTCATTCTTAAAAAATAATGCCCACGGGCATTCTTAAAAAAGAATGACTGTTTGCGTTAAAATAATGCTCATGCGATCAAAACGCTTGAGCGTTCTGCCAGATAAGAGCCCTGTCCGGACAAAGGGATAACACGCCGGTGGGTTTTAAAAATGCGATAATGCCTCCGATCCACAACATGTGGGTACATGGCAGCTAATACAAATTAAAAAGGAATTAACTTCAGGGTGGTCCTCAAACCCTACGAACAAAATTATAAACATCAGATATGTGACATGTCCACAAATTCCAAACGATTAACTGCGGTGGTGCACTCAGACCCTCTTAAACAACGTTAAACATTGGAGGTGTCACCAACTCCTGGAACTCTAACATATTCAACATTGGGGTCGCACTTAGACCATAAACAAAGATAAACATCCTATGTACATGTAGTTATCCTCACACCATAAATGAAGTTTAATCGTTTAGCTGGTCCAGAAGCGACAAATGGTGTTGGTCTTATTACTGCGAGATTTTTACATTATTAAACAACCATCATGGCCAAATGATCTGGTACTGGAATAAAGAATGGCAGCGTTATAAACATTTTAGGTCGAGATTTACAAATTTCCAATAATAAGTTAGACGTCCATTTTGACACATAGCCATTGAATACGTCATTATTACTGTGTGGTGTAGTGAAGCCTATGTAGATTGTAGAATCACTAATTACGGAGTTGAGTGGGTTAATTAGTGATGTACTGTATAACTGGAATCCATCACTAATTATCCCATTGAACTCTGCATACATGATTGGTGTAGAGCAATGTATATCGGGCAGCATTCTGAACATGCCATTATTTAATCACAATGGACGGCTGAATTATATGAGAAAGTCTAGTGTCCGGAATTAAAATGTTCAACTCTGGCATATAACATCGGTAGGTAAGTCTGGTTGCGAAACAAAAGTGTCAACTGCACCGTTGGTCGCGCAAACATTAGAAATAGAAACTTCGGTATCAACGTTGGTTGACACAATGGGCGGTTTCTCGGATACACTCATGCAGATAACATCGGTAGGTAAGTCTGGTTGCGACACAGAGATGTTGACTGCACCGTTGCATGGTCGCGCTAACATTAGAAATAAAAACTTCAGGATCAACGTTGGTTGACATCATGGGTGGTTTCTCGGTCAAACTATGGCATATAACATCGGTAGGTAAGTCTGGTTGCTGAATAGGTACTCAGTTCCACTTTGTCCGATGTTACTTAATATCGTATAATACAGTTACGTTTTGATCGATGTGACCAAAAAATGATTCAGAATTGTCACATCGACCAAAGTTGAACAGAAAAGTACCACCATAACAGCATATCAAACATATTGGAACTGATTTATGTATCACAAATAACTGATGACAAAAAATAACTAAGCAAATAAACTATAAGACAAAGTGGAACTGAATCCATCCTACTTTAGAGCACAACGAACAAGGGAGAATCGCTGATATATCCATAACGAAGCAAGATACGACATCGGGCATAAGCGCATCGGATAGAGCTTGACAATTTACCCCTGGTGAGTATGGTTCGGACGTTTCGTACCACTATGCCACTTAGAACACTCTGGAACTGAGGTGACGTGATGGTCCGATGTCAACCAAAGTTGGTGTGGTGACTCGGGGTATGAGATGATATTATAACGGCATTAGTTTTTCCAAATTTTGATTTAAACAAATTTATGCTCTCTGTGGGTCTATTTCAGAATCAAATAAGTCCAATATAATCTATCTGAATATATAGGTCCAATATGAAATTATTTGCACCAGATGTACGCTCTTTATACATGAGTTTTCACTGTGGCCCGCGCCATCCAACGGAATAACGGGTATAAGTCCACTATGGGCTTATTCCAGACTCAAATCGGAGGTGCCAAATACCTCCCACATATATATAGGGAGCCAAGTATATATAAGAGAAGGCACTGACTTCCAAGGTCGGTCAAGGTCAATATTATAAGGCCAATGTATTATATTATATATGCGAGTCTCCCTGTAGGGAGACTCGCATATATAAGAGAATGCATTGGCATAGAACTTTTCCAAAATTTCAGGAAGCTCCAGTCATGGAAGGTTTTATTCGCTCCGAATTATATTTACAATTGTCCACAAGACAGGGGTTGTGTTTTCTTAAATGGTACGACCGATGTGAATTAGAAACATATTATGGAATTATTCGGGTGCGTGAAACTGATAAATTAGTATTCAGGTCCTATGCCAACTGGAGAATGTGGCATTCTACTAACATCGCCCAAAATCTCAAAGAAATCGACCATACAACTCCATAGAAAACACCGTCTGAACTACGCTCAATTGTAAATATTTACATCTCGATTCGGGACGCAACAATCGCCGATAAAGTAACTCAAATGATTTCGCCATCGATACTAATTGCATTTAATAAATATATCAGACTGACGGCGTGTTCTGTAAATTTGGATTAATATTCATAAAAATAACTACTTTGAGCAAGATTATTCTCCATTTATATTTGATCACCCAACCGGAGTGTTTCACATTCACTAAAATATGAGCATAATATGGCCTACATATTTTATATATTTTTTCAGTTGTTTTTATGACACTATAACTTTTGACCTCGTAAAAGGCTTCGTCAAGATTTTAAACAGCGCGAATTAATATGACATTCACACCTATTCACACCTTTGTAGCCGCATTCTGTGCTGAGAAGCGCCTGCAGATATGGACACAGAAAACGGGTCACGCATGCTGTTGGTGACAATGGTCATGCTTTTAATGGAACAAAGCCGTATGTATTATAATAGTACCGCACCTTCACCGTGTATATACGCAAATATATATAGTGCATGTCACGAATCTCTACTCTAGCTACACCGGTAGGGACAGGTCACAGGGACGTGGCATTTTCACGCAGATTACTACAGGCACAGCCTGGGCTCATGAGCATCGATATAATTTTTCAAAATTTAGCCCACTGCAATTATTTTATCATGAACAGTAGTTTTACACGATTTAATTATTCCATTCATTAATCACTGTGGATGAAACCGGATTCGTGAAACAATTGGTATTTATTATCCACCCCTTTACTAAACTATTTCTGAATTGGGTAAAAGCCGTCACATTATAATCTGGGAAAAAGTCGCATTGGACTCCGAAAGTGTCAAGAATATACTATCTGACTGTATTCTGACACCACATGAGTCCCGAAAGTGACATTGGACTCGAATCGAGTCATCGAGTCGAACATGATTTTATAAAAGTTAACTGGACTCCCGGTGACGTCACGAAGTAATTCTAATCAAAGCGCAGTAACTCTATTGGCAAGTGAATCAGCGAAATTGCGATGCGAGTGGGGTGAGACACACAACCCGGTCGCCACGTCCCTGTGAAGAGTACATGTACATCATGTAATTATACAATAATTTTATTCACAAAATTTGGATAAACATGCAGATAGTCGAGATAGATAATAAAAATGTCATTATTCAATATTGTGCACAGTGTGTGTTTTCTTGAACGAGTCCAGGTTGTGGTGAAAAGTCATATTGGACTTTATGACTTTTATCCAATAAAGTCCAATATGACTGTTCACCACAACCTGGACAACCTGGACTCGTACAAGAAACACACACACTGCACACACGGTCACACCATTGTATAATATATAATAATATATAATATATAAACCCGAGGGTATCACCAAACCAGACCATGCGGTTTTGATAAATGAACATATCTTCCCTCAGTTGAATCGGTATATCTACCAGTTAAATTGTGATACCCACTATTCAAAACATAATGTCGCAAAGCGGAATGTTCCTTCAATGGGATAGCGACCATAGCTTGCCCTCATCCAGATAAATTTAATATAAATTCCGGCTCATTTACGACAGAATAGCCTATACTATTAATATAACATTAGAACACAAAACACAAACAAAAATACACGTTTTCACCCTTGCACATGCACCCCACCCAAAGATGATCCATGTGCCGACCAGTCCGAATAATAATTGGGATATTTTCAAGCAGAAATGATCAAATTGTGAAGTATATCATTCGCATCTTTGACATCCCAGATCTGGTTTGGTGACATCTCGATCTGCGGCTTTGATACGATACCGAAATTATGGTGGGTACCACACTTGGAGGCAGATAGTAATTTTGCGAAGCGCTCTGCAGGCTATACAATTTTATGGTTAATTTAACATATGCGACGAAACATATAGTCCCCTAATTTGCCTCTTTGTTTTTGTGCCTATTTCGTTAGTGCAACGAAATTGGACAATAATTGAACTTTAATTAACAAAGCAATCATTTTGCAACGTCTGGTATTGGTGTCAAGCGCGGCTTTTCTAAAATAGTACTAATCCGCGCGGTAATTTACTTGGCTCGATGCCAAGTATCCCGGGAAGCACCGGCTATTACCCACTATAGTGAGAGATAAGAAAAAATCTAATGGATTTTTTAATGATATTATAGGGGTTTCATGTTATATATACACTTTATCATACCATTGAAAACTGATATCATCTTTTAATTTCAACATTGTACATTTAAGCACATTGACTCTGAATACTCTGTTACAGGGACTAGTTACGTCATATTAAGGGTGATCGAGGGAAAGGTAAATTGTGACTGTGTGTTTGTTAATACGACAATGTTGCATCAGGATTCGTCATATCATTCAAAATGACCACATCAGTTATTTATGTGCAAATCAGAAACTTGGCATTGAATAACTTTCCGTTCAATACAAGCTAAACGGACATGTTTTGTTGAATCGACGACTCGCTTTTGGACAATGTCGTCACGAAACGCTCTCGTTCTCAATCATTCCGTAGAATATCGTCAAGCACTCAATTTAGTTATGTTGCGTCACTAATTATACTCGAATATGTGTATTACACATGCCTATTTGATTATTATTCCAAGAGATAATAGCACAAAATGTTTTTTCGATATTTATTCAGTAAAAACATTACATAATGGACTTCACAGACAAAGGCAGACACTTCCAATCGTAAGAAATGGCTTTTCTCATTCGATGGTTCGCGCCGATTACAAAAACTATAAAAACCTTTTTATACCTAAAAAAATCATCATGAAATCTGGTCACAGCTGTCGAGGACTATGACATGTGGGCTGCTGAATGTAAGTTGATAATATGTTGGTGATAGATCGCGTCTCTATAGCCTGACAGTGAATTAATTAAATATGACATCATTCTGGCGAAGCCCTATATATAGTAGCACTGGTCGCGGGCATATATACATATTATACATATATATCACATGAAATTATATCATTAAAAAAGTCATATTTACATATTTTCTTATCTCTCACTAGTTATGAATAGGCGCGTGCTACATATCTCTTAGCATCGCGCCATCACCATGACCGTGCCGCGTCTTTACATTGATTCAGGCGGATTAATACTATTTCGAAAAGCCGCACATGACACCAACACCAGACAATGAAAAAAATATTGCTTTGGTCATTAAAGTTAAATTCTTGTCCAACTTCGTTGCACCAACGAAAATAGACACAAAACAAAGAGTCAAATTGGGGGAATATATTTTCCGTCGCCAGCCCCAGAGTGCATTACTGTCGTATACGGTTGTGAATGCTGTAAAAATGTATGAATTTTGCAGCGTCTTTTAAGGATTTTGATTTGTTAAAAAGGCATAAAGTTCTAGTTTTTTTCTTCAACTCGTTATGTTTTGGGATCTAAGATTTTATGAAACTCGTTTGATAAATTTGATTCACAACTCGTCTACGACTCGTTGTGAATCAAATTTATCAACTCTTTCATAAAATCTTATATCCCAACATAACTCCTTGGGGATCCTCTATATATCATATAACTACAAACAAAGTGGCTAAATTATAGAAGAATTAGAGTTATTATTGTAGAAATATATGATATTCCAGTTGTTGTTGGGTATGCGACGGGGCCACCACATAGCACGTGTCTCACAATGTTCCCGAAGCACGAAGGTCTAAACGAACAGCAATCTCAGTCACCATTCCACATTCGACCATCAAGTAACAGTTACACAACTGGTCAACAAATTACAAGTAAGTCTGACTTATATATTCCCAGTCTGCACATTCCACGTTCGTGCATCAGTAAAACAACAGTATGTACGTGTGTTACACCCCTCGGTGTAGATTGTTTACAAAAGGATCAATCCGTTGCAAACTCTTTCGCCACCAAATTTACAGAGGTAAAATTGTTCAGGACACCGCAGTTTATATGGAAATTCATTGTCTCACATGTGGTACATTCATACTAGTATTTATAGATGTGGTCCGTTGGTATGGACACCCATATATTGTCATGACCAGTCACAACTGCCCATCAATTTGCACTAACTGCCGATGGATGGCGTCATAGAATTGTGATTATATCACCTTGGTAACGCATGCCATATGTACCTGGTAAATACATTTGAACTCAATATTTACTGTCACAGTTAACTTTATTTGCAATATATCACCACATAAGTATATTGACCAAACTCACATTCAAATAGTTAGCACAATATCCAAGACATGTCGTAGATTTAGCATATGTGGTGATTAAGAATGAAATTAGAAGGCGTACAATGAGCATAATGATGAGAACAGACCAAGTGTATGCCCAAGAATGCGTTATATAACCGAGATAGACACATTTTCCCGGATTTAGGCCCACGTGTATTCAACTGTAATAATGCTAAGCAATTAGGAATAACTTTCCAAACACAACTGCCAATGATCTCATTTCGTTCACAAAATGTTTATGTATGTCAATAGCATGCTTACAATATGCACTCGCAGCTATTATTATTGAAGTCGCACTATTGCACGGCACAGTGAATTTCGTAACATTACGTCGAAAATAGGAGACACTAGACGGTTACCACAGAAAACGTCGTTAGAAAGGGCAACAATCTTCTTTATTTCATAAACATGTCTTATCGCAATGTGTTTGCCATAAACAATAACACACTTAATCAATCGGTACATGTGTAGCTGATTAAAAAGCCACACCTGCTTGTGGGCATTGTATCGTCAGGATTTTTGGGAAAAACCCAGGGAAACCCAACACTAGTAATTGTGACGTCATACACTGCTGTATATATTTAAGCCGGGAACATCTCATTGTGGCCGCATTTGTCAGGCCTACGTGTTCAACAGTAAATTAGTATTGATACAGAATATCACCCAAATGATACCTTAATTGCCAGTCAATAAAATCTTTAGCATATCCGCGCAAACGTGATATTATTGCCTGTTATTCCCGAAAATTATTCTCTGCCCGCTAAAGCGGGCTGCGAGGTTGAACGTAAATTACGTCGTACCCGCTAAAGCGGACTGCGGTGTTGAAAGATGATGGGAGCTGTGCTGGTGCAGCTTTAAAGATCATGTGCCAGTGCATTATCTTATATATGCGAGTCTCCCACAGGGAGTCTCGCATGTATGCACAAGAGAATGCACTGGCTTACAAGATCAAGCTAAATTTTATTTAGGCCAATGCATTCTCTTATATATGCGAGGCTCCCTATAGGAGACTCGCATATAAAGAGTATGATTTGGCACAGTTTTTTCGCAAAAACTCAGGAAGCTCCACTCATGGAAGGATTAACCATTACTTTCACTTTAACACACATTCTGACCTATACTTACTTACATACTGCTGCTTTACTTATGTCAATGGAGAAATGTACATAATGTTGAAATAGCTCATTCGGACGTTCAAGCGAACCATCATGCATCTTTTAAATTTATCAGTCACTCGGACTCACTCCACAATTAGCACAATTATACCGCTCAAAGATTTGGTCATTAGATTTTACACGAAATGAACATGCTAATTAATGCTCAATTGAACTTATTATATGATCCTATACCATTTTTCCATTCAATAAACCCATTCTGTAATTTGTGACATGCAACGTTCATTTCATAACAGGAAATAGTTCGTGGTGATCTTTGACTTCCGGTTTGTCGTCTGTTTACATTCCGTACGCTACATCTCAAAATACAATGTCTTCCAGCGTTTTTCCAACAAACAGTTTGAAAAAAGTTGTTTGACTAAATATACGTCATTAAATACGTCATATATAGAGTCTTTATTTATACTTGGGACTATTTCTTTACGCGGGCAAACAACGCATATTTTCGCGAAACGTCATCGCAAGCCTTATAGAAGTCGATGTTAGTTTCACACACCATTTTATTGATTTAAGTATGTTTTGTCAAAGCTTTGGATAATTTAATAAATAGAATCTACAACATTTTCTCGTCCCCAGTTTATTTTGCGGAATTTACAAAATTAGTCCAGTCTATTAGGTCCGGACCTCGCCAAAGACACGGTCCACCGTTCAGACCTAATTTACTGGACTCATTTTGTATAATTCCGCTATAAACTGGGGACGAGATGTAGATCTCCTATGTATATCAGGTTTTATAGAAGTCCTTCTATATATCTTCTAACGATCCCTACCGCAACATGGGTTCGAAACGGATATGACCTGACATCGAAAACGCTTTGTTCGCAGTTGACATATACTCTGACCTCCCCTCTGTATTAACACTATGATATGACGTGACATCGAAAACGCTTTGTCCGCAGTTGACATATACTCTGACGACTATGAGGAGTTTCGGGGATTGCAGATACGAGTGCAAAGAGTGAGTGGGGACACGGAAGACATTTTGGGCGCATTCTCAAATGCAGAACCAGAAGAAAAATTCCAATATATTGATTGCTTTGGCGCTAAAAAGGTTAGTGTGAAATTAAATAAAGTCTCATATTGGGTTTAAAGATGTTATATCTCTTCCCACCAGCACTTCCGACAGCGACATTTAACAACATCAACAACAACAACAGTTACAACACCAACATATACAACAACAAAAGAATATATTTGGAACTCACTTTCAAGACACGTTTCAACTGTTATCGAAATTCTCAACAGAAGCACCTTGTGGGCGCACTTAAAAGTGTTTATCAATTTATAATACAGTTGGTATAATGTTCTAAAAATAGCCTCCTTTTCTGTCCCGATTCATAGAAAATATACGAGAACATTATTTCCTGGTGCTGCTTGTTCTCTATAGGAATAAAAAAGATACTATTTTATGCCCCCCCCCCCGATTTATACCCGTCCGTCCGTCAGTATGTTCTGACATTTCACGTTGTAACTCAGGTGTGAATTAACAGATTTTGTTTTTCCTTTTCGTATATGATGGTAGCTCATCTTTGGGGAAAGGGAGCACATAATTTGGTATTCATCCATTCATTTTACTGGAGTCATTCTGCTTTTCTTGGAGTTACAAGTTTGTGATTTTTTTTACTCTGCATTGTGGCCCCAGCATCAAATGCCAGACTTTAATGCTAGTTCGATTGCTAATTATAGACCACCGGCATTTCGTAGAATTACACTGACACGTAGCGGGCATTGTCCATGGATTATTGTCAATTATTGGAGGACGTTTTTCTGTTTTTTGTTTTACAGAGTATGGTCGGCCACCAAAACAACGACACCATAACAAACGCTAGCATGGTGTGGACTGCTCCAAGTAAGAGTGTAGGTGACGTCGTAATAACGTAAGTTAAAATAAATATTAGCGAAACTTGGTACGTGTGTGTAGTTTGACCAGGCGGTCGTCGTTGTCGTATTGGCGAGCCCGTGCGACGCCCGTGCAGCGCATGCGCAGACGAGATATCGGAAACGGGTGGAGCTATCGACTTGAAATTTACTATGTGAATGTATCTTGCCCCGGATACGAATTTTATCGGGTCGCCGAGCCCGTGCGACGCCAGTTTCGCGCATGCGCAGACGAGATCTCGGAAACGGGTGGAGCTATCGACTTTAACTTTGGTTTTTGAATAGCCCGGACAACGTCGGGCTCATCGACTTGAAATTTGGTTTTTGAATAGCCCGGACAATGTCGGGCTCATCAGCTTGTCTCATATATATTTCGAAGACCTCTGTCTGTATGTATGTATGTCTGCATGTCATTGATACAAATCTACGATTCTCGACCGATCGGGAAAAAACTTGGTACGTGTGTGTAGTTTGACCAGGCGGTCGTCGTTGTCGTATTGGCGAGCCCGTGCGACGCCCGTGCAGCGCATGCGCAGACGAGATATCGGAAACGGGTGGAGCTATCGACTTGAAATTTGCTATGTGAATGTATCTTGCCCCGGATACGAATTTTATCGGGTCGCCAAGCCCGTGCGACGCCAGTTTCGCGCATGCGCAGACGAGATCTCGGAAACGGGTGGAGCTATCGACTTTAACTTTGGTTTTTGAATAGCCCGGACAACGTCGGGCTCATCGACTTGAAATTTGGTTTTTGAATAGCCCGGACAATGTCGGGCTCATCAGCTTGTCTCATATATATTTTGAAGACCTCTGTCTGTATGTATGTATGTCTGCATGTCATTGATACAAATCTACGATTCTCGACCGATCGGGAAAAAACTTGGTACGTGTGTGTAGTTTGACCAGGCGGTCGTCGTTGTCGTATTGGCGAGCCCGTGCGACGCCCGTGCAGCGCATGCGCAGACGAGATCTCGGAAACGGGTTGAGCTATTGACTTGAAATTTGCTATGTGAATGTATCTTGCCCCGGATACGAATTTTATCGGGTCGCCGAGCCCATGCGACGCCAGCTTCGCGCGGACCAGATATAGGAAACGGGTGGAGCTATCGTCTTGAAATTTGCTATGTGAATGTATCTTGCCCCGGATACGAATTTTATCGGGTCGCCGAGCCCGTGCGACGCCATCTTCGCGCATGCGCAGACCAGATTTCGGAAACGGGTGGAGCTATCGACTTGAAATTTGGTTTTTTAATAGCCGGGAAAACGTCGGGCTCATCGGCTAGTCTCATATATATTTTGAAGACCTCTGTTTGTCTGTCTGTCTGTATGTCTGTCTGTATGTTATTTATACAAATCTACGATTCTCGACCGATCGGGACGAAACTTGGTACTTGTGTGTAGTTTGACCAGGCGGTCGACGTTGTCGTATTGGCGAGCCCGTGCGGCGCCCGCTTCGCGCATGCGCAGACGAGATCTCGGAAACGGGTGGAGCTATCGACTTGAAATTTGCTATGTGAATGTATCTTGCCCCGGATACGAATTTTATCGGGTCGCCGAGCCCGTGCGACGCCATCTTCGTGCATGCGCAGACCAGATCTCGGAAACGGGTGGAGCTATCGACTTGAAATTTGGTTTTTGAATAGCCCGGACAACGTCGGGCTCATCGGCTAGTCTCATATATATTATGAAGATCTCTGTTTGTATGTCATTTATACAAATCTACGATTCTCGACCGATCGGGACGAAACTTGGTACGTGTGTGTAGTTTGACCAGGCGGTCGTCCTTGTCGTATTGGCGAGCCCGTGCGACGCCCGTGCAGCGCATGCGCAGACGAGATCTCGGAAACGGGTGGAGCTATCGACTTGAAATTTGCTATGTGAATGTATCTTGCCCCGGATACGAATTTTATCGGGTCGCCGAGCCCGTGCGACGCCACCTTCGCGCATGCGCAGACCAGATCTCGGAAACGGGTGGAGCTATCGACTTGAAATTTGGTTTTTGAATAGCCCGGACAACGTCGGGCTCATCGGCTAGTATAGATATATTTACATAACCGGTCTGTGAGGTTCTATTAGGCGACCAACACAACGAAGGTTGCCTATTTCATATGCATGTTATTTCTGTAAAGGTTTGTGGTTTTAAGTTGTGACTGAATGAAACTAATTTTAACAAACGGACACATCAATTTGCAATAACGGAAATTGACAAATATTATTATATATGTATAAGTGAACCTTACATATAAATAGAATATGTAACATCACACAAGGAGACTGAACACATTCAATAATATGTTATAATAATATCATTATTATTATTATTTTATTAGACAATTGAGTACTATATATTTATTACTTGTTACAGTGTGACCGTGGTCGAAGATTTTTACACATGGTGGTATGGATTGAAATATACACTGAAAGGCCCTTCACCAGAAAGAGATCCAATGTTGCTAGTGAGTGAAACTGAAGCTAAATTCCAAACAATTAATGTCTATAAATAATACAGTTTGAAATACTTACATATTACCTTTTATATATACATGCGCAAAGAAAATTCTAAATTAACTTAAAATTATTTCATGTTACCAAAGTTTTCTAAGGAAAATAAAGCAAAATATCAGAATGTTTTCCATTTTTAGCATACGAGTCTGATAAAAACTTATTAAGGGGGACGGGGTTCAAGTGACAAATTTATAATGGCGATTTTCGTACAAATCAGCAGAGCAAATGCTTGCAAATACTTGCAAATACTTCTGAGTGTGATTTGATGTGTTATTGAAAACAGTTGGTATTTATCTGGCGGGTCGGCTTAAAACTTGTTCCATTACAATGTTGGTGATTTATTTTTGAATTATATATCTATTTTTCCAAAGTAGGTCAGTATTGTATTTCCCAAAAAAAAATTCACAAAAATAAATGTATTGGAAACTTTTATAATTTACATAGCGCATTCGCCAGTTAAATGTTACGACTTTTCAATGATATACCTGTATGTTTTGCATGGTTACGGACAACTGTTTCATACATAACTTTGCCCCGAATATTTGCATGGAAATTCCCATTCAAATTGGTCATTCTAAGGATTCAGTTAAGTAAACCAAATATGGGAAGCCTTTCATGACGTTTATTTTAGCATCGATGTGCATCTTGAGAAAGAAAATTAACAACATCAAAATTTCCACGTTTGCTATTAACGTCATATACCTAAACAATTAAAGGGATACTGTACCCAAATGTTGTTGTTGGTTTCTTTAGTCTCTCAGTTGTAGATTAAGGTAACCATATTTCCATTATTTGAAAGTCTGTTGAGTACGAAGTAATGTTACGGATGGCGGATTAGCCGGAATGCGAAAATACCAATTGTTGTTGTCGAGTAAGTTATATTATATGCATACTTATCCCATATATTCATTAAGTCATTGTATAGTCACTAGTTAGTGAGTGGCTTGAGTTTACGCCCCGTATCAACATAATTGTTTACACGATCATGCGTGTCACGCTTTGCCCAATCCACTAACCGTGAATTATTTTGATTACGTCTTGTATATATATGTATTCTGTAAAAGTTCAGGTTAATAGGTTATCTTAAAATCAAAGTTAATAATTTGATATAAATTTAATTTATGAATGGAGTCATAAATTAAATTACGAACTTTGATTTTAAGATAACCTATTAACCTAAACTTTTACAGAATACATCTTCGACTCAAATTACTTAGTTTTCTATATATTATCGGCATTATCACCGGGAATTTATTGAAAATGGCCAACAGTACCCCTTTAATGCACCAAAATGTAATAAAAATACAGACTATACACTGAATTCAGATAATATATTTGGAAAATACAGAATATGCTTTGTTGATTGTACCTTCTGCAGCCAGATTCCAGTGATTTCGAGGCAATCAGCTGGTATGCATGTGGGTCCGAGAAAGGATGCTTTCTGTATCCGACAACCTGTTCTGGGGACGACTGTAAGGCTGCAGTGGCTTTCAAGAAATGCGGTGAAGGCTACAAGTTTGAAATGATGTATGATGGTGACGGATATGTATCACTTGGACTGTCTGATGACAGAATAATGGTATGTTTAAAGACATATTATGGACTTGTTCGAGTTTGTGAAACTTATAAGTTAGTATTCAGATGTTATGCCAACCTGGAGAATGTAGCATTCTACTAACATCGCCGAAAATTTCAAAGAAATCGACCATACCACTCAATAGAAAACATCGTCAAAACTAAGCTCAATTGTAAATATTAACATCTGGATTCGGGACGCAACAATCGGCGACAAACAAACACAAATGATTTCGACATCCAGAGTCATCAGTGCATTTAATTAATATAAGAGAATGATGGTGTGTGTTGGCAATTTGGATTACTATTCGTAAAAAGAACAACTTTGAGTAAGAATATTTTCCATTTCTATTTATTCACCCTACCGTGTTTCATATCACTTTAACCAATAATTAGACGACTGGAAATATGGAAATGGACATTTGCAGAATAAGGTCCAAAGGGTGAATTAAGTGACGCTATCCCACACGGTGGGCTAGCGTCACCAAATTCACCCTCTGTGAACCTCATTCTGCTCAGGCTTCAACTGCTATGGGAGTCCTATAACCAGGTTGAAGTTCCCTAATTGAAGTTGGCGATGTTCGCCCATTAGTCACCTCGATTATGCATTTTATCTTCTGCAAATTATGGGATATAGAAACTTCCCAGAAGGGAAATAGTAACTAAAACAATGTTTTATATATTATGGCTAATATAAACGTCATACTTTCTACCAAAGCCCATTCTCTAAAATAATTGTCTTTATATATTATACAATTTTGTTAATTCATGTGCATGATTTAGAGAAATAAATATGTTTGCACCAAAACAATGTTAATTCGACCCTATATATACTTCCCAGAAGATGAGGCCTAATCAGAATGAGGTCCCCAGATGGTGAATTTGGCGATACTAGCCCACTGTGCAAATGACAGACACACTGTATTTGCAGGCTTGAATAGTTGTATATTTTAGTAATAATCATGTTTCCAGTTTTCCCACTTAAAACAGTCATAACAAACATTTATTTTTATTAAAGATGTATTCAGAGTCCCCGACCTCCAGTTGACCTATAGTTGACGGTGGTTAGCGGCATGAGTTTTGGACTATTAATCGAATCTGATAACTGAAGCTGCAAAAAATGTTGTTGTTGTTGTTGTTGTTGGAATCTGATGATATGGGGACAATCGAATCGGATTGATCACCTTTAAGTTAGCGATATTTTAGTTGAACAAAAAAACTAAGACATTATGAACTTATGTATTTTGGATTTGGTAATATGCCATACTAATGTCGCTTTAACTGGTTGGTGGGAATATCTGCCAAACAATTAGTATGCACCTAACGAGTAATTCTTCTATAAAGGTCCACTTAATTTTCGAATTCCTTGATAACATTATATACAACATAATACATATTATGTCCAATTTGAAAGAGGAAGCTCCAAAACATTGTATTATCACCATATCAGGTCGAATAAACTATGAACATGTTGATTT
Organism: Siphonodentalium dalli; assembly: GCA_032622095.1. Classification (NCBI taxonomy): domain Eukaryota; kingdom Metazoa; phylum Mollusca; class Scaphopoda; order Gadilida; family Siphonodentaliidae; genus Siphonodentalium; species Siphonodentalium dalli. The sequence continues at coordinate 61,949,782 of CP136062.1, forward strand.
GGACAAGGTTCTGCGCTTAATTTCGATCTGGTCTGTACTGCCAGTCTATTATTCGCAATGGAAGGGGAATAACTGTATAATATCATATAAAATATAATAATAATAATATATTTTAGTTGTGAATTATGATAGGGTAAATAATGGGGGACGTCTTGGTGTGAATCTGAATATATCTGTCACTTGGTGACACTCCAATATAGGTCACAGCTGTTCTGTATTCCGGTAGCATATATATGTTTGTTCCTCTTCCAAATGGTGTATAATATGGAATATGTTGTATATAATATGATCTGGTCATTCGAAAATTAAGTGGGTCTTTAATTTATTCCACTCTTCCAAAGGGCGACGATGAAGCTTTCGTGTGTACGGCAAAGAATTCCAAGATGTCGATCCAGCACGGATACAATCCATTCCAATTCACTGAAAGAAACTACGGCTTGGTATGTGTTCATATTAAATATATATTATGCACTTATCAATTTCTTTATTAACGCTTTGATGACGGGAGCCGCGCTGGTGCATCATTAAAATTTTTGTGCCAGTGCATTATCTAATATATGCGCTTATATAAGAGAATGCACTGGCTTACAATGTCAAGGTAATTGTTTTAGGCTAATGCATTCTCTTATGTATGCGAGGCTCCCTAGCTATATTTCTAGACTCGCATATCTAATAGAATGCATTGGTACAGGGTCTTCGTAAAATTTCAGCAAGCTCCTGGTCATGGAAGGGTTAAAATAAATACCAAAATGAGAGTAGAAAATGCTCAGATTAAAAAAAAAAATTAAAAAAAAATATTAAGCACTTTTTTTTATTTTAGCAGTAAAATCGTGGCATATATAGATAGACTATACCTTACTATATTTATACCTTATAAATTATTTACTGTGGTGAATATATTAATTCAGTGGAGAATAGCTACAAAATACTAAATTAGTATGTGAGACATTTCAATGCGTGTGTGAATTCCTCGGAAAAAATTATGCCCCTGGCACTTAAACTATTAAACTTAAACTTATATGTATATATATTGCGAGGTTAGTTTGTGCTTACACAGGACGAGGCTTTGTTGGACCAAATCGGTGATGGCAAATCCTAATCCAAGTTATCAGCATATATACATACCAACCATTGTCACAAGCTGGTTTTACTGTCGATGGAAACTTTGTTCAGGCAAATCCAGTTAAGACATAACAGTGTAGTACCCCACACCAGGTGTATCTAGCGTATATTGCTTGCAATTTAGCAGAATAGTTTGCCATTAAATTTTTTTTGCTAACTTGCTACATGCTAAACGCGTGGCGATATCAATGCATATGTGAAATTAATTTATCAATATTCTTTACGATAGTTTTACGCTGTCAAAAAAAAAATTCGCTGTTCCTGGTTGGCGCTCTTTATACTTTGTATGAATTAATACGGATTGGTGGGAGCCAGCGTCTGTCACAGGTGCACGGGCAGTCTCACACAAACTAGACCAAGTTCCCATTAGAATCAGCTAGTTGATTTGTAATGAGATCTTGGTATAGTCTGGTGCATGGGCTGGGTACCTTGTGTAACAGTAGTATTGCAACACGATGTCTGCAACAATGGCCATTCTTAGTAATGTTGTGATTTTGTATATATATATTTTTTCAATAATAAAAACCACTATAAGTAAACTCCGGCAGTCTCCTTAAAATATGCAAGAATTGAGGCTTCCATAATATACAAAACAGTGGCACAACCAATTCATCGTAAAACTTACCTCCCATACCCAAATATATATATAGTAACATTACCAGTGTCAATGAGGCACCTGTCCTCAAATAGCTTAAATGTATGCAACTTAGCCTATATATTAAGACGATGATTACGGTTCTCAATATTATATTGCTATGATTGTCTTTTAGCGCACCTATCGTAGTATGAAGATGAAATACATCGATGGGAAAATCATGTGTCAGTTCATCAGACCAGCCTCACTCACGTGGTATTCCATGACAATGCAGAAAAACATAACTCGGAATATTGATGAAGAAACCTATCACATGTTTCTGGCTTGGGGACCCATTAAAGGTATGCCAAAAAAAATATGCACGAGTGTGATATGCTCAGGTAGTGCTATACCCATTTTTTATTATGTTTTGTTAATTAAATGTTATTGTATTGGAAAAGGAAGCTTTGGACACAGGAATAGCATTGTTATTATATAAAAAAATTAAATAGAATTGATTTGTCATCGAAGTCTGGTTTCATGATAGTTATTAGAAGTCAGATTTTGATGGAAAACACTCAATTGTTTAGTCATAGTGCAAATGCCGCAGCACAATTCTGACGCTATTAACGTCTTTGCTCTTACAGTGACTCAATATGAATGAAGCGGGACCACCCGACCCGGGAACATATTGGGGGGGGGGGGGGGGGGGGGGGGGGGGGGGCTATATCCCGATTTTCTGGTCGATTTAGCATCGGACCCAGAAGAAATTGTTACTGAAGCGATTCTGGTGTCATTCGACGCGGAAATGACTGCAGAATAACATACACAAAATCCAACAATATCCACCTTGGGCAAAATTCAGGAATCAAGATGGCGTCCAAGATGGTTTCAAAAATAAATCATGATTAATCAGACAGGAAACCCACCAATCCGAAGAAAAATTTATGTTAATAGTCCAACACTCGTTTAGGAAATCGAACTTCGTCCATAAAACAACATACCCCATAAATCAGTGGCCAAGATGGAGCCAAGATCGCCGTACAATTCTCATTTCATGGAATATGTGACACAATCATCAGAAATCCACTGAGGAATAAGATTCGATCTGTCAGACATGCTCATCTGACATTCGATCATCATTCAGATTCACAGAAAACCAAGATGGCGGCGATACCGTCTCAAAGACTTGGCTTCAATTTGACAGTTTTTAAAAAATACTCATATGCGATTTTCTAAATGAATCCATGGAAAGAGCAAACAGTTCAAACGTCCTCATCTGGGTCTTGCACCACCTCGGTGTTCTTGCAGTTGTTCACACGGCAATCATCGAAGGCATCAACACATTTCAAACCATTCTTGACAACACGGGAGCATGATGGAGTGCCGCACGGATTTTTTGAGGAGATTTTACAGCCGTAGCGTACGAATTTCAACAGCCACTGTGGCGCTGTATCAAGGTGTTTCATAGTTGGGGCAAGTTCAGCCTTCTCAGACTTCCAACCCATGCAGGCGAGCGATTCCATAGCGTCGTTATTTCCAAATAGTGATTTGCAAGTGCGCCTGTAGACTATGAAAGTATGTTGGGGGCATCTGACGAAGCGGTCTTTACCAGAAGAAACAATGTCAATATATTTGAAAAAAAATTAACTTGTTGAGGGAGTCACCATCTTTCCCACCATACGTAGACACAAAAAACTTCGAACCGACACGACACACCTCCTCCTGAATACCCCTCTCATCGCCCCATACACGTTATTGTTTGAATGTGTGTCAATTATATCTGCTTAAGTAAGCCGGGTTTTCCATGACCATACGTTGCTGATGTGGTAGCATAACAACTCCAAGCGTCAATGAAGAGAATGGTCCCACTAATAGTATTTCCGGCTGTTTCTCCATGCTGTGCTATTCCGAGTATCTGACTTGAAGAAGACATGCGTCACATTTTGCTTCCAATGGTACATGAGTAGAATGATAAAGTCATTGTCATCAGTGATGACAACAATTTCCTTGTTTTGTGATGCATAGTCAATGGCAGACGACAATATGAGCGTGTCTGCATCCCCATCATGGATGGCCATCTGTCTCCAGGAACCTTGACATTAAAATTATGAACTGACTTTTCTTGTTCTCGATCGAAAGGATGACCTATGGGTTACAATGCTTTTGCAAGATGCGTCTTGACTGGTTTACACATAGCATAATCTTTGAAGAGCAATGTTGGAATCGTGGCTGAAACCGTGACCATGTTATGTTCCCGCTGTGCAACAGCCACGAGGCGTGCAAACCGTATCGTCGGATCAAACTTAACATTTGGTTATCAATCTTGACTCCGGTGTGCAGACTATCTGGGGTTACAACTTGATCGCTCCTCTTGGTTGAGGCGTCTGTGACAACTAAGGTGTCACATTTCTCTCATGTCGTCACAAACCACAGCATCATCCTAGTCGGATATCAGTCCCATCGATAGCTCCTGGTTGAGACTCTAAGCACGAGCAAACTGAATCAAACATCTGGGACAATTCTTGGTTCGATTTCTTGTCCGGTTGCGGTTCGTTCATCGGATCTGGAAGGATAATCGCGTTTTGAGCAGCGATTGAGAAGGGTATCTGGGAGAGAGACAAATGTTATTTATCTAACATGTTCCCTCCCATGGTGCCAGTGGCAAATGTGGTCGCTTTTCCACACACCAGGCAATGTTGTTTGAAATCAAAAACCGATATACCAGATCGCAGTGTTTTATTCGACGGATCGCTCGTGTCGGCATGAGCTAAGAACCCGATACATACCTGAAATTATATGGAAAACTGGCTCTCATGAAGCGTTTTATGACCTTCTCAATGACACTAACGAGAATACAATGAAGAAACTGTCAATTTACATCACGAAAGGGCTTAAGATCAATGAAATTTAATAACACAGCTTTATTAATATTTATACTTGAAGTCGATTGACATTTCCTTGCAGGTTTACACTGGCATTTATGTACTTGCTTTCATGTAGTGACTTCGTTTATTTGTATTACTGTATAATTATGTGCACACAACCTTGTATATATGTTCTATATCTCATGTTACACATTTGTGTCTGAGAATAAACTATTACAACTACAACATTCTGTTCACTGCTCTTATCATTTTTTCAATGTATTTGTAATGTCTTTACGGCACACAACTTGAACTCAAACTTGAAAATGGCTAATCCATTCCCTGTCTCCTGAGGAGAAACTGTTTCAATTTCGGCATTGTCACACCTAGTGATGAGAGTGACCTGCCTTTAGCGCCAACATTGACTGAAGCTTTCTCTGAGCGTCCTGGAAAGCACCATCGCAAATGACAGAGTGCATCATGATCATCAAATTGGATAATCCCCTGCCGTACTTATTGCACACAAAGAAATCCAAGAAAGATAAACAATAGAACGCAACTATTCAGAGATATGAAATTCCAGCACTGTTATACCACCTGCTTATTTTAACACCGATGGGTTTCCACAAGAGATTTTATGTGCTCGTTGTTAAGCTCTATTATAGCATAATAAATACAAAATGGCAAAATTATTGCTAACACTGAGAGAGAATTCATCACTCTGTGAACATACAACGCGTGCAATAACAATTAATACTTATAATTACTGCTCCGAGGTTCAGGTATCTCTCTATACACCGTTTATTTACTACCAAACGAGCAACCATGAAAATCGGTGCCAAAAATTTGTATCCCAAAATTGACTATTTTAGTATAACCGTTGTCTGACTTTGAGGAGCTCTAAAACTTATCCCCAAATTTGATTTTATTGGATTTTAGATATGTTAATATAAAGTGTTTCACGCGTCGAATGACACCAAAATCGCTTCAGTCACAATTTCTTCCAGGTTCAGCCCCGAAATTAACTACATAGACTAGACTAGTCGGGTTTTTCCCATGGTTTAAATTTTCCTATGAATACATTCTCCAAACTATTCCATGTGCGCAACATTACTTACTTGCAGACCCTAATCAATTAATGTATATCAAGCTCTCGATCTCACAGAATGTTCACAGAAAAGTTAAACTATAGTTAAAACATACTTTCCCAACAGTATCCAGTTGTCGCATCCACGTATTGACTAAGACACTGTTAGACGTCGGAAATACCGTCGGATAATTGCCGTCATACAGATAAAGGTACAGATGGATAATGCGGTCTCGTCCAATATGACTTTTCACCACAACCTAGAATCGTACAAAAAAACACATACTGTACACAACATTGTACAATAAAGTTATACTATATTCCATTTGATTGTAGACATAAGCACCCCGGTGTTAAGTATTCTTGCTGAATTGCTATATACAGTTGATATAGTTTTATTTTATTCTTTAGTTTGTGTAGGGGTTAACCCTGGGTCGGGTTGTCCGTTGTCGATTGGGTTGGATGGGCCCGTTCCACAAAATGAAGTACCTCCGGTTTGGAGTCCACTAGTGACATATAAAAAACCTTTATTTAATGACGGGGGTTACATTGAATATACACATTTCACACCAAAATTTGTGGATTTAAAATTGTGTTTATGAATATAAAATATGGCTATAAGTTAAAGGGGTACTGTACGCCATTTTCAATAAATTCCCGGTGATAACAACGATCTAGTATCGATACTATATAGAAATATAAGTAATTTGAGTCGAAGATGTATTCTGTAAACGCTCAGGTTAATAGGCTATCTTAAAATTTAATAATTTAAAAGTTAATAATTTAATATAAATTGATTTTATGGCTCCAGCCATAAAATGGCGTCTCTTAAAATTGGAATTTCCGTGTACAAAACGTAATCAAATTATAATTGAGGGATACTGGATTAATAAAACAATTGCACACACGATCGTTTGAAACATTATGCTTATACGGGGAGAAAACCCAAGCCACTCATTGACTAGTGACCATACACTAACTTAAATGAGTATATGGGACTACTAAGCATATAATATAATGTTTATTTGATTCATTTGGTTGAAAACTGTACAAAAATTACTCGACAACGACAATTTGTATTTTTGCATTCCGGTAAATTTGCCATCCGTAACAATACTTCGTACTCAACAGACTTTCAAAAAATGGAAAAGTTGTTACCTTATTCTCCGACTCGGGGATTATAGAAACCAACAACAACATCTTGGGTACAGTACCCCTTTAAGTGTAAAATTTAGAAATGAATAGTGATAGCTTTATAAATATATCTCTCATTTATTTCAGGCAATGACGTTGTCGATCATCATTTAAATCTTCCACCCATTTCTAATAGTAAAGTCAGCCTATCTGACTACAACATAATCAGAGGAAGCTCTCTCCATCTCATGGTTAAGTTACACGGTGAGTATAAGTTCTAATATTCGTGGACATAGATACACTTTGAGACGAAAATAACACATCAACCAAGAAAAACAACAGCTGATCTTAACTCGTGTACATATGTGTTTGATAACTGTTTTTATTTTATCTTAAAATAACAAACAAAACAAACAAATACTAATGCAAATACTCCCTGTTGACAATATTCTATCTTTTGTACTATCTGGATAACTAATTAAGCACCTTAGTCTCATCAATATTTTCCGATTCAATTTTACTCGTTTCCCGACCGTGCGCTATTTTAACCCCTTTTTTCATGATATTTTTAGCATGCTACCCGTTCGCCATTTTACCCCCCCCCACACTTTTTTTGCACTGTTATTTTTAGCATGTTACCCATTCGTCATTTTACCCCCCTTTTTCGCTGTTATTTTTTTTAGCATGTTATCACCCCCAATTGACCAGTAACTTTTAATAATTTCTTCGATTTGTGATTTTATGCGCTTCTGTATTTTTATAACGTCTAACTTATAGTTCTACTGTTTCGTTGATGACCATAATTATGTCTTATATTTGCAATTGTATTTTATGTTTAACATGTCAAGCGTTTTAGAGCACTTCGGTGGATTTTACGCTATACAAAATTGCTATTTATTTAAAATCAGTTAAAGAATGATGAAAGCCGATTGAGTTGTACAGCAGGTTTTATTGCGCAGTTCATTCTATTTAAGTAATCAGTAATGACTTAATTTTAATAATCACTAAAGAATCTGGTCCATTTTTCGTGAGCCTTGAGCTTGTTGTGTTATTAGAAATAGTCGACGGCAAAGCTCGTGTGGTTTTGCACTCTTATCACCTCATAATCTCCCTCATACATCTGAGTGTATTGCGGGATTTGAATAGTCAACAAATATACCCGATGATAAACACTCTTTGACATGGAATATTATTTGCCAAGGGGCAAGATGTAACAGTGATAATTTGAAAATAATTTATATAATGCACTTTTTACACACATTGCTCTTTATCGGATATAGGTGACTATGGAGTGGTGTTGTTATGCAGTAATGTTGTATTGTAAGCAGAAAACATTTCATCATCCATTAAGGACTTTGCTAACCCAATTTTCCCCAAATTTAATTGAGTCCAAAATAAATGTTTCTGTTCACTTTTATTCACAGTAACCAAACCCATGGATGCAACATTTTAAGAGTATAATTCATGGTAGATTATGTTAGAAATTCAAAATATGAAATTTGTAGAAGTTTTTAAAATCTATTTTTTCGAACCCAAATTCAACAAAGATCATATCTAAGAAAAAGATATGGGTATGTGTACTGAACACTGTGAAGAATGATGAACAATAAAGATATACTCACATTTCTTCAGTTTTATTATGAGTTTTGGCTTGGAGGCAGTTGTTTACGAATGGTAGATTTCATTGCTCAGAAAAGCTATTTGGGAACTGAATTTTATGGGTCAAGTTAATGTTCACCCAAGCCAGCTGGGATTATGACCAGCAGGTGCTGACCCATGAGAATATCATATCCTGATTCAGGCTGATTGGTGACCTAGTTTCTGGGCTATGGGGTACCCCCAGATTGGGGATTACACAGTTATTTTCTCAAGAGATTCACAACACACCACTGTCCACAGATATTAACACTTAACTGGCACCTCACTACAAGCGATGTCAGTCAAGTTACTCAATTATTTGTAAACAATTGGTTCTCAGTAATTTTGTCAAAGAATGCTTGATAAATATGAATATTATTTTATTGTTCATCATTCTTCACAGTGTTCAGTACACATTGCCATATTTTTTTCTTTGATATGGACTTTGTGTTTATTGATTTTGGGTTCGAAAAAATAGATTTTAAAAACCTCTATAAATTTCACATTTAGTATTTCTAACATATTCCACCATGAATTATACTCTTAAAATGTTGCATTCATGGGTTTGGTTACTGTGATTACTAACAAAAGTGAACATAAACCTTTATTTTGACTCCATCAAATTTGGAAATGAGCACTTGTTGACTCGCCTCACGCTCTTCAATGATGGAAATGTCCAATCTGAGGTAGGGAACCCCAACTGATTACCATTTCAATCCACAATTTTGGCAAAAAATACGAATTTAATATATGCGAGTGCACGGGGTGTGTATATATTTGGGGATGTGTATACATGCGTACCGTTGCAATTCATGTGCCACCCTTTATAATATTATATACCGGGAGATGCCTTCGTTGTGTGTGGTGTATACAGAATGGATATCAAACTGCACCCCGTCCCTTGAATCCTTCCAATTTCCACATTATTGAATCCGGGAAGGAATTCGCAATAACGCGCAGAACTACATTTGTTCTGACATTCATAACAAAATTGTGTCAAGCATGAAATTCCCAACTGGTAAACATTTTGACCAACATTGGGGGTGAGACACAACAAGCCCCATAATTCTCCATCTAACAATGTGATGCGGAAAACAGATCAGAGAAATAGATAACGCAGGTTCACTTTTATTTTTCACCAGGTTAAATGTTTCATATTCACTTACATGTACCTTCCTATATATGGCAGAAATGGGATGACATGTTGTAATGAATTCAAACAAAGTGAATTATGATATCAATAATCGAATTTGGAGCACATACGGGAACAGGTATTTCAAAATAATGTTAACGTATATGTACAATTAATGTTAAAGATTTAAATCAATATCTGAAAGTGCCACATATACTTTCCTCGTTTAAAACACCACTTTAGGATAGAACCGTTTTATTGGATACTCCAAATGTCGGCATTTTCATTTCCAAAACTCAACAATTGACTGAACATATATCTTTAAAAAGGAAGCGGCTAGTTATACAATCATATAACATTGCATCCCATATCGAAACACATATAATTATGAAACACAATTATTTAACCCTTGATTTTTTTTTATTTATCTATATCTATATTTGCGAATGTCTGTCTGTCTGTCTGTGTTCTATAGAAATTCACAGGGGACCATCTAGATGGCACCAAAGGGGTCTACTAGGGGTAACTTTTTACGAGAAAGATAATGGTGCTGGTTAGGATTTTCTAAAGTGACGCCGTTGTTGTCGGAGGCAGAAAAAGGGGAGGGGCAGAAAATTTGTTGTCGCCGATTGCCACGAAACTTATATATAATCATTCCCATGATATGAGGAATGTAATGGTGTTGTTTAAATATGTCAAAAGTGGGCGCCATTCATGTCAGGGAAGCAAGGAAGGGGAGACGGGCACCAAAATTGATAAAACTAATTTTAGCGCCGATTTCCACCAAATTGATATATATTCTTCTCCATGATACAATGACTCTAATTGTGCGATTTAAAGACTCCAAATTGCTGTCGTTTGGATGAAAGATTGGCGGGAGGGGCACTCAATTTGATAAGAATGGGTTTAATAGCCGATTGCCACCACACTTATACAATATCATCCCCATGGCATGATGAGACTAATGTTGTGACTTAAATCTGTCCAAAGTGGCGTCATTCGAGTCAGTTGTGAACTGAAAGGCAGAGGGGCACCAACATTGATACGCAATAATTTTAGCGCCAATTTCCACCAAAGTGATACGCATTCTTATCCATAATACGAGGAGTTTGATCGTGTGATTTAAAGACGCCATGTTGGTGCTGTTTTGGTGAGATATGGGGTGGGTGGGCACTACTAAATTTGATCAAAATTGATTTAGTCGCCGATTAGTACCAAACTTATCAATAATCATCTCCATGATACCAGGAGTCTAATTGTGTGGTTTAAGGATGTCACAAGTGGGGCCATTCGAGTCAGGATGCAAAGAGGGTGAGAGGAACACACAAAAATGATGAACAATATGTTTAACGCCGATTGCCAAATTGGTGCTGTTTGGATGAGAGATATGGGGGCCCTAAATTTGATAAGAATTTGTATATTCGCCAATTTTCACCAATGTTATATATGTTTTTATTATATTTCCACAATGAGTCTAAGTGTGTAGTTTAATGATGACAAAAGAGGCACCGCCTCCGTCTGAAATAGGGACGGGAGGGTCACCAAAACTGATAAAAAATATGTTTAGTGCCAATAACCATCAAATTCATACAAGTTCTTCTCAAATGATACGAGGAATCAAATCGTGCGTGTTAAAAACGTATAATTAGCTAGCAAAACAGATACATAGAAAAAAGCATTAAACGTATATTTCTCATTTTATTTAACAGATACACATATTCTTGCAAACTGAGAGACCTCGAACCGTCAGGGGATTGCATATTATAATGGATCATGTATATATTATAACACAATTGAGTCTGTTCCATTCAATATAGTTTCCACACAAAAAATATAAACCACTCAAAATCGCGCTCTGTGTCGGACACATGTAGCTGATATACTGCTTAGCAACATTTCTTTTAAACTGATAATATTTCGCCAATAGATAGCGCCATGAACAGAGGAGCACCTGGACATTTCTTTAAAACATCTGTATCTTCGTGGAGATATGATAGCCAGGTGTCCTCAAAATTTTAGTCTAACAATTAGATTGATACATCTCTATATATGTAAAGCTCAATTGTCGTCTTTAAATTTTGCGAACTAATGTGTTTATGATGTTCATGTTTCATGTCATAATGTCTGACGTATATGCAGAAAATAAATACTTCTTTATTGGTGGAACGGATTAATCGCGATAAACAAAATGACAATTGACAAGGTGAGCCACTACATACATTCCATGTGTGAGAATCATGTTTTGTGATGCTATTTGAATATACAATTTATGAGAATACGTGTAACACTTTGAGCAAGAGTAATCTCTATTCCCACCTAATATCCACAACATGCAGAGGGTTTCACATCACTTTAAACGGGGCAACGCCGGGTAACCCTGCTAGTAAACCTATATATGTGTTAATTACTGAGGTCCAGTTTCCAATGATAATTTAATTAATTTATGGTTAGTCTATGCTTATTGCCATACAATTATACATATAACAATGCGTTACTGCAGTTGGATAATAACTAAAGGGGAAACAATTAACGACCATATGTGACCAATAAATATGATTTTGATAACCGTATATGCTTATCCCAGCGCATGCATGTGTAAACTGTCTGCAATAACTTACACCGGGTAACGCATGACCGCTTATATCGATAACCAGTGGTGTGTAAACAGTGCTTCAAACATACATTTAAAGCTATTGTTTAAATATCTATATAACTATATAAAAGTGCGAGTTGGATAATCCTAATTTCGGCATTTTCATTTTCTAAAATTTCACATTTTATATATACCGCTCTGTGGTAACTTTCGCCGGATAAAGCGTGCCCCGCTTAGATCGATAACCGGTGATGTGTAAACATCACCTTAGTGAGAGAAGGTCACGTTAATATAGTTGATTCGAAGGAATTTGGAATGTTGAAACATATTAGAATAACATTTCTTGATTTATGCTATAACATGAAGTGTCTTATCCGTACACCTGGTTGCGTGATTGTGTGCAGTGATATTGCATACCAATGGTTAATTTTCAACATCATTGAAACATTGTCGGTTGGCTCATTGACTGACCATACTCACCAAATTTAACCGAAATAGAATGAACAATTTTGATTACGCACTGTCCTGATTTGGACAATATTCAGACGACAGTCCATCTATATATGACCTTTGTACAACTGGCCTTCCCAAAGACAGTATAATGTTAGCATACAAAGCAATGGTAATATACTCATGTAACCAGCAGAATGACAAGTTCTGATACATGCACGACATCCACGATGTACCATGTAGTTTGCTGGACAAGATGGGAATGAGTGTCCATCATTCCCACAAAAGAGACACTTGAATTGCCCTCCGAGGGCAGTCAGGACTCCATATATCCTAAATATATATGAAATGATATATAAAGATTGCCATATTTGATGTTCTGTTTGTTTTCTTCACACAGCTGTGCTGTTTGTGATTGGATGGGTATTCTTCGCAGGCATCACCATTATTATTAGCCGCTTCTACAAAGATGCACTACCTGTTAAAACGATATGTAAGATAGGCGCATGGTTCCAGGTATGATTCCTTAGACACTGATGTCATTGTAAGCTTTCGTCATAGGAAGTTCGAATTATAATGGGCAGGTAGCTAATGCTGTCACTTACCTTCAGCATGTTTTTTTATCACATATAATTGGATATATTTTGGGTAAACCTCATCATGGTCAATTGTTTGGCGAAATAGATCTGATTGTAGTTCCGACCAGAAGATAAGAACACGATGAAACTCCAACTCAATCACGATGACTATATTTTGATCAGGTCTGTGGCTAGTTATTAATTGTAAACTTAAAGGGGCACTGTACTCAAATATTGTTGGTTTCTATATTCTCAAATAAATGTTAAATTATATGCATAATAGTTTCAGATACTCACTAATTGTAGTGTATAGCCACAAAGTTGCTTGAGTTCACGCCCAGTATCAATATAACTTTTTACAAGATGTCTGCCACGGGTGTCCAAATCCACTATCCGCCAATTAATTTGATAACGTCTTGTACATGAAATTCGTAACTTAGTTTGTTATTATCAGGCATTTATTGGAAATGGGCGTACATTCTCCAATTTTGCATTAAAACGAAGATTGGTTTTACTTGGAAAACAATGCCGTACATAGTAGACTTGTTTTAACACATCTCATGCCTATCTTTGCACATATTTAGTCTGTGAGTTCGTACTATGACAATAAGTATATACTTTATCAATCAAATCGTGATCGACTTTTTAGCTGGGCCTTTTCTGTTGCAGGTTCACAGAGCAGTGGCCTGTCTCGTTTGGGCTACGTCCGCCGCTGGTTTCATTATCATATTTGTACACCTGGATGGTCTCACCGAGGTAAGTCTGAAATGAAATTCAGGGAAATTGGAAGTCTGGAATTATGTTCGCTGTTGTTATACCAAGGTCCGGTTCAGTGGATTAAAATAGATTAATACATGACTTAAGTACTTCCATACGAAATTTATATAGCACAGAAAGATTTTATCATATCTACACTAAAGCATCATTGATGAGTAATTATCACATAGGAAATGTTCCGATAATAAGTTCAACAATTATCGAAAAATTACCATCAATAAATAGGGCTCCTTCTGCACTGTTATCTATCTGTCGTCTGCTATTATCACCTTAGCAACCCTCCAAATTAATAATAGACCATCCATATGTACACGTTTTAACTGACAGTGAGAATCCATTTAGTATAGACAGTGACAATCAAGACAAGTCCCGACTTTTCTTTTCATTATGGAGCAATAGAGATTCCATTGAGTCTACTCCTGATATATTTTCCCGCCATATCAAATCCAGTCGGAAGTCGGGATTTGTTTACCCTGTGCCAATGCATTCTCTTATATATGCGAGTCGACCATAGGTCGCCTCGCATATATAAGAGAATGCATTGGCCTAACAATTTTTTACAATTTTAATAATTTGTTCTTGTATTATTTAACAATTTTATAATTTCACCCATACAGAGCCCCAGACAAACATGAGCAGACGACACTCTTATATATGCTTCTATATATGTGTGGGGCTCCCTGCAGGGTAATGGATGTTATTTTATTTTATGTCCTAAAAATTGTAAGAAACATTTATTTAAACAACATGATAAAAAATTGTTAGGCCAATGCATTCTCTTATATATGCGAGGCGACCTATGGTCGACTCGCATATATAATAGAATGCATTGGCACAGGGTAAAAAAATCCCGACTTCCGACTGGATTTGATATGGCGGGATACATATTGACAATAGGACCGTTCGTCTCGGTTCTTTGACAACAATTGGAACAGTTGGAAAATTGCTAAGACTGTTGCATGTTTTTCAGAGTATATAAAGAGTATATATGTCGATCTGGGTAGTATTTCGTGTATTTGAGGACCTATCTTATTACTCATCTCAAAATAACATATACATAATTTGGATGTTAAAATAAGCCATGTACATCTAAGACTTGTCTGCATTGTTCAGTGTGGATTCCATATCAGTTTATGTCTCATTAGTGCCCCTTGAAAGGAAATGGGTGATTAAATGGTCCTGTGCACCTGGTATGTCTCTGGTCCCACTGAACAAAATGGTTTGGGAACTGATGTGTCTGAGGATAACTGTTATTTATCTTTTGGAATAAACTATCTCTGCAAATATTCCCTTATCACACACGTATAGGGTAATGCCCTAAATAATCGACTCCTTAACCACAGCAGAATTCTGGGTTATTTTCAGGATTTAGTGGGAAATATGGCTTGTTGCCAACAAGCAACTAGCAATATTTCCGACTAAATCCTGAAAATATTACCCATAATTTTGCTGTGGTTAAGGAGTCGATTATTTATGGCATTACTGTACTTTGTGTTCGACGACCTTCTGCTAGCAATTGAAGAAACAGAACCCTGGTTTCTGGGAAACAAACTAATTGGAATGTTGATTTTTGTTTTCATTGCAGAATGAAGATGTAAAAGCCCATGCTTATATCGGCATAACAGTGATGGCTGCCGTCACACTTCAAGTTATTGCTGGAATTGCCAGACCCGACAAAGATTCAAAAATCAGACCAGCTTTTAAATGGGGTCATTTATTCCTCGGGACTGCTTCTCATATTCTGGCAGGTGAGTTTAGATACCAATATGATACTTGGAAAATCTGCTTTAGCTCAGTTTGAAGCAGTCATCCCAGCTTAATTGACATTGCGAACATGATATCACACTCATGGGACCAGTTTCGTACATCAATTTTACTGGAATTTTACTTTAAAATTTGTACAAATCTGTACAAAAATTTTCTTGCATTGTAACAGATTCGAATTCAATTTGGAATGATAATGGACTGCCATCTGGGAAGGATAGCGACATGCAATAGGTTTCGTCCATGGATTTTGCCAGCATTATTGCCCGTTATAATATATAACCATTGGTAAACGGATATCCACTTATCATGGTTTCGTACACTCATCTCATAACAACCCGAGATGACTAACGAAATGGCTGCATTTCAGTACATTAAAATGTTTGGTATAATGAACATACAAGTAAGGTAATTGGGCATGATTGCCAAATTCTCCAACAAGTCAAAAAACAAGTATTTCTGCTTGCTTAATAATGTTTTATACTGTTGTTTTTTTCAGCTGCAAACATCATCCTAGCTTTCCAGTTACCAATGATTACCTCTGAACAAAGGGAATTCGGTACCATCGTTTTCGTTGTATGGATCGGCGTACAACTTATCTGGGAACTCATCTTTAGGGTCATGTCTTGCAGGAATAAAGGTGAGATATTAGCCATTCAAGTCAAGAATAAAGGTGAGATATCGGTGACAGTCAGACGAGTTGATTGTATACTTCTAGCTTATACCATTTCTATATCTTTATGTCTATAGATAAAAAAGACTCTAAATTTGAGTCAATAACCAATTCACCGTTTAGACTGGATTGATGTTTCACATAAAGTGTTTGTATGTATGTTCGTGCAAATAGGGAAATATTTACACTCACACATGCATTTACGTTTTGGAACATGAATGCAGGACGTTGGTTGGTCGAAATTACGTCACATGACTTCGCGAGCTGACCCCTACTTGCATCCATTTTAGTGTAGACGCAACTTGCATCAAGTTTCACGTTTCACACAAAATGCCTAACCAACTTTCATTCATACTTCATGGAACGCAACAAAATCAACATCCATTTCTTTAGTTTATCTGAATTCACTATCGCCCTGCATAACTGCCATTGCCTTTAGATTTCCATATCTGCTTGCATAGTTGCGGATGAAGATGGATAACTCTAAAATCAAGTGGTAATACGGCCAAATTTCGTGATACTTAAGTGATAATACGGGCATATTTTGAACAGAAGTTGATAAATAACAAGTTCTGGGATATTTGACACCATAGTTGACAGTTGTTAGCATTATTTTGTGGTAATAAATTGATTCTGATAACTAAAGCGTATTTTAAAGAAATGTTGTTGTTGTTGTTGTTGTTGTTGTATCTTGATGATATGGAGACCGTCTAATCGGATTGAGTGCCTTTACTTTCTCACAACTATATCACAACACATGTCTTATTTATTTCAGAGTCTAATGCAGAGATCTTCGATACAGGAACTACCGGTAAATTCAGCATTGAAGAAGAGAAGAAAGAACAAAAAAGCTCAACAAAAACTACAATGCTTGTGCTATACATAATATCAATGACTGCTTTGACGATTGCAGGAGCTCTATCAATATTCTTCTTCTAATATTCATCAATACGTTTCGTTGCATTTCCATGAGTACGACCAATGAATACTATGACTGAAGGGGTCATTGTCACCACATATTGGTGTGTTGGGTATCCATCTTGACCCTTGTTGTGCTTTCAGCACACCTTTGACACAAAAAGCTTGCATCCGATAACATGGCGCATTTTTTTTTACATCTTAATTTTTTGTATTCCTGCCTCCTATTTGCTTTTTATTGGCGACATAATTCTAAGAAAAATGGCAATTTCTCTAATATAAGCCCAAGAGAATGCCCAAGCGGGATATCCAAAACACCTTCCCGTAAAAGTGAGTAATGGGTATACCAAACAGACCAAAATATGGTGACCATTCAGCAATACGATATGGCTTAGCTTATTGCAGTTATATCAGAATTTGAGTTAATCGGTATGCAGTTTAAATTAAACTGTTGCTATCATTGTTATACTGGAAAGACGTGTTTGGTTAATCCTTTTTAAATAATCTTGTTCCTAAAACATCATCTTGAAATTTTTATGAGCCCAAATATTATAGCGATCTGGCATTTATGTGTTACCATTACCAATCACCAGGCACCGATGGAAAAAATTAAACATGTGAAAGATAAACATTACCTCTGGATATATGCACCCACTCTTGAAGTTTGTCAATTGGCCACATTGTCGGAAGTCGGGACTCATTTATGTTAAATCCATTGTTTACTTGATGCGTACTATATGCCACTTAATATTGCAATCTATACAAGAACCGTAACTCGTGCCGACATTAAATTGGTTCTTGAGACTTGATTTTGCTTCTGGACGAAATACAGGATATTGATCGAATGTCGAAGAATTGCCTGGTCTCAACCTTGGTTCGTGGATAAAACCGTGTGAACAATTCGTAGATTCTTCACAATTCTTAGAGTGTATCCTAATACTAATTTCAGTAACCTGAGTAGCTGTATACTCACAAACATGTATGTAACGTCCAATTTAGCAATGATTTATGTCACAGAAATTAAAGGTACTTAATCCGATTCGATGGTACCCATATCATCAGTTTACAACAACAACAACATTTTTTGAAATGCCGCTCCAGTTATCAGAACCGATTAATTACCCAAAAATAATGCTAACAGCAGTTAACTCTGGTATAAAATTGCATAAAACGTGTTATTTATCAGCATTTTGTTCAACGAAATCTAACCGAATTGTCAAATATCTAACATCCAAAGCCACTTGATTTTAGAGTTATCCATCTTCATCGGCAATTTGGTCCGAGACCGTCGGTTTGACGACCCTTTATCAGGCCGTAAAAATTACACATTTCGAGAAATAACAAATTTCAAAAATCGATATCTGATCACTCCGAGCTTTGATGGGTGAGTTCCTCGACTCGAATAAAATATTTTTGACCCCCCAAGCCAAAGAAATAGTAATCTAGGAGCGTTAATTCGGATTATTCATCTTTAAATGCCATTCCACGGTCCGTAGTTACATTTTTCATAATAAACTAGCTTTGTGAATATTTATAATTTTACTAAGATGAATGACTGTTTTGCACGAATGTGTTTGTGTTAATCCTTTTATAAATAAATAATCGACGATAATAGTTTCTTTATTCCCATTGATTCATTTTTGGGGTTTGAATTTTATGTATCAACTCTCTGTCATGTTTCTGGCAGCTGTTGAACTGCAGGTTCACTCAAACTTCTCGTGTTGAACTTTCCAGAGTAATAATATGGGCGTTATGGATACTAATGTGTACAATAGATATAATTATTATGATATAAATAATAATTATCTGCGTGAAGTAGCGGCCATTCTGTCGGAAATTATATGAAATAAAAGTTAGTGATGGTTTGTTAAAACCAATAGTCTCCATTTTCAAACCAATAGTCGTTCTTGGATTCAATAAGAGACAATTCCGTTTTAATAGATATAGATTCATAATCAATGTTGACCGATGCAGAATTAATGTTCTATTTTAATTTAATAGCATTCATTGTTCAACTAATATTTAATTAACAAACAATTAGTACAGCTATCGCATATTCAATAAACGTATATTCCGTTTCAATAGCCATATTTTCTCAATCAATAGACATATTTCAAACCAATAGACGATTTCCAACGATCAATTATTATCGTTATCAAACTAATAGACCTTATTGTAAAACTAATAACTTATTGTAAACTATAACTAAAACCGTAATTAACTTACTGTAAAAATAATAACGTATTGTAAAACTAATAGACATTATTGTAAAACTAATAACTTATTGTAAAACTAATAACTAATTTCCGACCGAATGGCCGCCCATAGTAATAAACAGATAAATGAGTATAGACAGTTTTGCCAATTATTCCTAAAACCCCGAACGAACATTTGGACAGATTGTAATATTAGTTCGCACCTATAGTCGATATACTATGTTACCCAACACCGCGTTTGTAAGAGGACTTGTGTCGAACGTTCCCCATGTTAGCAAGTCCAATTTTGGTTGTAAGGCACGAATTCATCCCAAACCAAGAGCCTCATACTGATTTTTCGTTTTACCAGTCTTTTGGCACATTCCAGTATATCTATGACAAAATATGATACGAATTCACGGCGATGTTGCGTCAGCAATCCCAGTAGTCCAGGAGATATTGGTCGACCTCTTATATATATAGTTACGGCCAGTATGGGCCCTTAGTGGAGAATGGATTTTGAAATGTCACATCGAGATTGTGGGTTTTCATCCTTCCAAAAGGCTTATATTATGTACCGTTTCGTCCACACAGATCGGATATTATGACAAAAAGTTGAAATTAGTATGTGATAATATCGACTTCTTTTCAATTTTTGGCCGCCAGTTTACCCGCCATCTTGACTGTGGGAGTTTGCCAAACTCAAATGAATACTTCATATCAATGTTCCATATGAACATGTAATTGTGGGCAGAATTCGCGTAACAATAACGCCCATCGTAAGAAAGAAAGGAATGTGAGCTTATTTAAAATTTCGGTCACCATTTCGGCCGCCATCTTCGATTTGGGAAACAATTTCGTGCATGAAATGCAAGGTAATTATTTCACTCAGTATTTCCAACTCAACTGTCAGCATGTGTGCAGTTGTCTCGAAAATAATGCCCAATGATGTGAAAATGAGGGAGTTTTGGTGATTTTTCAAAATCTGTCCACCATTGTGGGCGCCAATTTGGATTTGGGGAGACTTTTATTTGGATATGATATAAGGACAGTTCTTCGCCTAAGTGTTCCCAACTCACAATAGTAAGCAGGTGTGGAGTTGTCGTGACAATAACGCTCACTGATGTTAAAATCAGCGATTTTCGGCGATTTTTCTATTTCTGGTGGCCAATTTGGCCGCCATTTTGGATTTGGGTGAATATTCCTCAACTCAGGTATAAGAGGAATCCTAGCTCGAGTATCTCCTGCACATATGTAGTCATGGGTGTTGTTCTGATAGCAATAACATTCATTGATTCCTAACATTACATCGGGTTATTAGCGTCGATTCGGCTTTGACCTATCATACCGGCATTTGGGAAAACGTGATATCGGATAAAAATATCCCACAATGAATGTATATTATGGCCCCAATGTGTTCGCCATTCACTCTTCTATACGATAAATGTATAACATCACGCCAAGATCCCAATATTTTCCCACAGAGACAAACGAAAGGTGGTGAAATGTCAGAAAATATCATATTTTCACATTTCGGCGGCCATCTTGGCCGCCATATTGGATTTTGGTAACGGATTTTTGGCAAATTTGTAAGGGTTGTATATTAGCATAACGAATCGAGCAGAAAACAAGACCGCATGTGATATCATCTTTACTATATCGGCGATCAAAGAGACCGACCTGGTGCATATAAAACAATGGCTGCTATGACTATTAACCCTGACAAACGGGTAATCAATCGAGACGATAGCTGTATAAGAATGGGCTCGCGACATAGAAATGGAGACGTGACGTTCGGATCTATGACAATTATTGGATTTCTCAGACAATTAATGTAGAATCATATAGCGAATCATAAAGCACCGCGCTCATCGCGTAGTAACGAAGGCCACACCCCTTGATGGGGATAGAAACCAGACGCAAGGGAATATTCGCTTTGGATCTCCTCCTTGCAGTTGACCGTGGACGTGCCTCGTCGCAGAACTAGTTATAATCACTCGATTCTGAAGGTAAGGACACCATTAATACGCATCCCTATTTACATCTTCAACTTCTCAAATGGGTTTCGCAAAAACACATCTTATATGTATTAAAGTCACATGGCGGTTTGCACTCTAAAATACACTCAATAATAAACGCTTTTTAGTTTTATTCGATATCGCAATAGGTCGATAAATATATACCTGATCTACTTTTCTACAAGCATTGTATGCCATACATGAAGACGCATTGGAGTTATACATAATTCAAATTCGAACACAATGTATGGGCCTCGTACAAAAAACGCAAGCTGCAAAAAAGAGTTCAGTCCCCTCGCTACGCGATGTCTGAAGTAGGGGACCGAACTGTGTGCATTGAGCTTGACAAAAACGGTGACATTAACATTCATTAAAATTCTGGAATCGGAAACGGAACGTCCGAACATATATATTACATTATCTACACATAACTACAAAACTTCACGCATTATTTCTCTTCGTTTAAATCGTCAAAACTATGTAGTGTCATACGACAGAGCAACGACAGTTCTATATTTTGACGCGACCGCTGACTAAAAATAATTGAACCAGCACAAACTATATAAAATTTATCGAAAAAGATAAGAAACAAGACACGTAATTACAGCGCATGTACCCATGGGCCTGAAAGCAGTTCAGGGGATATGTTACCCAACGTAACAACAGGGTACAAAAGTTTTTTCGGCGTAACAAACTTTTCCTTATAATGATTTTATTTTAGTTGGCATTAATATTTTCTTGTGTTTGTTCACATTACATGGTTTCGGTTGTTTGTACGGCGATATCGTGTTCTAACAAATGTCGGAAAAGTTGGATATAACATTACAAAAATTTAACGTAACTAAAGATTTAAATATCAATTTAAAAAAAAAAAAATTTAAACTCGGAGTCCAAATTTATAAATAAAATTTAATTGTTCCAAATTTAGTTTAAAATGCTCATTTTCAGCAATGAATAAAATTTCAAGAATTTTCTGTTAAAATCTTTTATTATCTAAGTAAATTCATATATATGCACATATGCATATTTTATAGCACAATCAATATAACGTATTATGTGTTCACGCCCTATGAATCATTGTCTTCGGTGTTTACATCTGTGTTCGCAGATTATATTGTGCTACATTCTACAGCAGTTTTAATTTACAGTAAATCTAAATAATTCGACGCTCTTGTACTCTTATTTCACAGTTATATTAGCTAAATGTTTTTATGGTTTAAATTGTTTGTTGCGCAAAAGCAACCGGCCGTTCTAAGTATACGCAGCTAAATATACAAGCTAAATATACAAGTATGTATAATGAACACCAAGTTGAATTAAGGAAATATAGCATTTTTTTATTTTATAAATGTAGCCAATGAATTTTTTTCGTATATATGATATGCGATTATATAAATCATGAGTGTTAAAGAACGAAACAAAGTTCCTATGGAAATATTTTCGATCTGAAAACGGACTCAGATATCCACAGAAACGCTTTTGAAATGACAAAATACTCACATGTTTCTGTCAAAATATTCGGAGAAAAATCAGCGTTTCATAAATAAATATATATTTCATTATACGCACGGGTGGATTTTGATGCCACATACCCAATGCACAGGAGGGGAACATTCCCCTTCTTGGTACGACCGAACCTGACTTCCAATGAGTTCATTTAAAGGGGTACGTACTGTACCCCAATTTCAATAAATTCCCAGTGACAATAGCGATCTAATATGAATATTATATTATAAAATAACCAATTTGAGTCGACGATGTCTACTGAAAACGTTCCGGTTAACAGGCTATCGTAAAAGTAAAATTGAATTATTTAATATAAATTCATTTATGGCTGGAGTCATAAAATGGAGAATTATGCCATTACGAGTTACCGTTCTTGAAATCGCATATGTTGCTTGTCTTTTATCGACGGCCATTCGCGAACATTATTGAGTTGCAAACAAAACATGTTACCTGCAAAAGAAGGCCCGTTATAACCGATTCGGGAAAAAAGGAGAAAGAAACAAGAGTCATAAAGCGTCAAGTATTTTATAGGGAGTGAGAATGTTCGATGGAAGAGATTGAATGCATCAATCGAAGCTGTGAGCAATGAACTTCCGGTTTTTACTGCGACCTGCGTCTTCTCCGGTGAAGGTCAAAAACATGGCGCGTAGTTTGAAATCGTAATATTTTTGTTTCCAAGATCAATATTTTCTTCGCTAAATTAGGTTTATACGAAACTCATATAACACGAACACAATCTAACTTGAAAGTTATTTCAATGGGAGTAAATAAAAAAATCGCCTATCTTAGTGTACAGTACCCCTTTAATGCAAATGTCCATATCTCATATAAAAAAAATCGGCGGTTTCCTGTGCACTGACTTCACTCATCGCCGCATTATAACACGAATAGTAGGAAATTGAACCCTTTTGATTATCTCTAAACAATGGCTTGATTAGCCCATTGTCTCATTTTTGTCCGTCTAGACGACCCGGTCCGTTATTAATTTCCGGGTGCCTGCGGAATATGTAGTTACAGTGATAACTGAACAGGGCTACATGCATTGCATGATTTGTACGCAACTTAGACTCCACACCCTATACGCCCATACATGCATGTATGTTGCATTGCACATCGGAGAGACAATTTCATACGGAGTTTACGGATATCGGACGTCAATTACAAAGTACAGTTTCTAATCGCCGGATACGGACGATTGCATCCCGGATATCTGCCCCTCAAAGATTGCCCAAGATTGTTTTTTTTAGATTAGACTAGCTGGGTACCCGTCCTGACGGGGTAGAGTCGTTGTGTTGTTTTTTTTACACCAACACCCCGACAATGGTGGAAATCGGCCCAACGGATACCGAGATACAGGTTCAAGGTCATTTTAAAGGTCAATGTCACGCCGCACGGGCATCCGGGGGTGAAGAAATTGATCAGCGCATCAAACTACCCGTCCCGAGATAGAGGTATCAAGCTTCAAACGAATCGAGTTAAGCAAAAAGTGTGACGAAATTGATCAGCGCATCAAACTACCCGTCCCGAGATAGAGGTTGAAGGCCTCATATACACACGCTCATTAAGGATGAAGCTTCAAAAGAATCGAGTTAAGCAATTTCAATGTAAATAAACCAAACGTCTGTTTATACACGGCTTTAACCAAAAATTCGGCCTGTGGACAATGATGTTTAGAAGGTGATTCTTCCGTCCACCATTCTCCTCAAACCAACCTCGAAGTCCCCTGTGGGGACGTATCAGGCGCTGATCTGATAAGAACAGATACTACACTTTGATCTTAGCCAAAAGGCCGAGAAGCGTAACTCTACAGGACTTCGCACTAAGCGAGGTTGTGAAAATAAATGCTCATTGTAAACTATAAAACAGTCAACAGTCTGAATTCACAAACTATAACATAGTCAACAGTCTGAATTCACAAAAACAATGTCTGAAGTCGAAGCGTTGCGTCGAACAACAAAACCTTCGCCAGCCTCATATACAGATAAAGAGCGTCAACGGACAGACGGACATGCCCGCGTTACTCCCGGGGTCAACCTACACCAACACCCCAAAACTGGAGGAAATCGGCCCAGCGGATCCCGAGATACGGGTTCAAGGTCATTTGAAAGGTCAAGGTCACGACTCACGGGCATCCGAGCGCAACGAAATGGCTCGGCGCCTCACACTTCCCCCACATACCAAATTCAGTCCAAATCGGCCCAGCAGGAGCCGAGATAGGGTTGAAGGTAACCGGTTTGAAGGTCAAGATCACGCCGCACGAACAAATGGATGGACCTATGTTGGTTCCCGGGTGATACTACGTGCCCGTACCAAGTTTCGTCGAAATCGGTTAAGAGTCCATCGCGGCCACACAGACAAACAGACAGACACACATACAAACTTTCCTCAAATATATATTAGACTAGCTGGGTACCCGTCCTGACGGGGTAGAGTCGTTGTGTTGTTTTTTTTTTACACCAACACCCCAAAAATGGTGGAAATCGGTCCAGCGAATACCGAGATACAGGTTCAAGGCCATTTGAAAGGTCAAGGTCACGCCGCTACCCGCTGAAAATGTTTGGCTGCCCGAACCATCCCTACCTACGAAATTTCATTCCGATCGTCCCATCGGATCCTGAGATAGAGAGTAAAGGTCACTCGAAGGTCAAGGTCACGACGCACGGGTATCCGGGCGTGACGAAATTGCTCGGCGCCTCACACTGCCCCCCACATACCAAATTAGGTCGAAATCGGCCAAGCAGGAGCCGAGATATGACTTCAAGGTCATTCGAAAGTCAAGGTCACGCCGCACGAAAACAAATGGATGGGCCTATGTTGGTCCTCGGGTGATACTACGTGGCCCGTACCAAGTTTTGTTGAAATCGGTTTAGCCGTTTTCGAGTCCATCGCGGCCACACAGACACCCCCCCCCCACACACACACACACACACACACACAGACACACAAACTTTCCTCAAATATATATTAGACTAGCCGATGAGCCCGACGTTGTCCGGGCTATTCAAAAACCAAATTTCAAGTCGATAGCTCTACCCAGCCCGAAATTTCAAGTCGATAGCTCTACCCGTTTCCGAGATCTGGTCTGCGCATGCGCGAAGCTGGTGTCGCACTGGCTCGGCGACCCGATAAAATTCCGATGAGCCCGACGTTGTCCGGGCTATACAAAAACCAAATTTCAAGTCGATAGCTCTACCCGTTTCCGAGATCTGGTCTGCGCATGCGCGAAGCTGGTGTCGCACGGGCTCGGCGACCCGATAAAATTCGTATCCGGGGCAAGATACATTCACATACCAAATTTCAAGTCGATAGCTCCACCAGTTTCCGAGATCTCGTCTGCGCATGCGCGAAGCTGGCGTCGCACGGGCTCGGCGACCCGATAAAATTCGTATCCGGGGCAAGATACATTCACATACCAGATTTCAAGTCGATAGCTCCACCCGTTTCCGAGATCTCGTCTGCGCATGCGCGAAACTGCGTCGCACGGGCTTGGCGACCCGATAAAATTCGTATCCGGGGAAAGATACATTCACATACCAAATTTCAAGTCGATAGCTCCACCCGTTTCCGAGATCTCGTCTGCGCATGCACGAAGCTGGCGTCGCACGGGCTCGGCGACCCGATAAAATTCGTATCCGGGGCAAGATACATTCACATAGCAAATTTCAAGTCGATAGCTCCACCCGTTTCCAAGATCTCGTCTGCGCATGCGCGAAGGGGGCGTCGCACGGACTCGCCAATACGACAACGTCCACCGCCTGGTCAAACTACATACACGTTCCAAGTTTCGTCCCGATCGGTCGAGAATCGTAGATTTGTATCAATGACAGACAAACAAACATACATACATACAGACAGACAAACAGAGGTCTTCAAAATATATATGAGACTAGCCGATGAGCCCGACGTTGTCCGGGCTATTCAAAAACCAAAGTCGATAGCTCTACCCGTTTCCGATATCTGGTCTGCGCATGCGCGAAGCTGGCGTCGCACGGGCTCGGCGACCCGATAAAATTCGTATCCGGGGCAAGATACATTCACATACCAAATTTCAAGTCGATAGCTCCACCCGTTTCCGAGATCTGGTCTGTGCATGCGCGAAGCTTGCGTCGCACGGGGTCGGTGACCCGATAAAATTCGTATCCGGGGCAAGATACATTCACATAGCAAATTTCAAGTCGATAGCTCCACCCGTTTCCGAGATCTCGTCTGCGCATGCGCGAAGCTGGCGTCGCACGGACTCGGCGACCCGATAAAATTCGTATCCGGGGCAAGATACATTCACATAGCAAATTTCAAGTCGATAGCTCCACCCGTTTCCGAGATCTCGTCTGCGCATGCACGAAGCGGGCGCCGCACGGGCTCGCCAATACGACAACGTCGACCGCCTGGTCAAACTACACACAGGTACCAAGTTTCGTCCCGATCGGTCGAGAATCGTCGATTTGTATAAATGACAAACAGACAAACAGACAGACAGACAGAGGTCTTCAAAATATATATGAGATTAGATTAGATACTTTATTCGCACAAAACATATTTACATTACAACAGTGAGAACAAGTGGAGAATTTGTTTTGTAAAGGGGCAGTATGGCCAGGATTGGCCTTCTTCCTACTGCCCTTTTTTAAATTACCGTTATAGTTGTATTGATGGACATAACTTTCAAATAAATAAAATTTTAATTTTAGTTTCTTTTTTGAATTTACCAGGACTATTTCAGTTGCATTAGTGAAAAATCATTTTCAAAAATTTTAATTTAAATTTAAAAAAACAAATTTGCAATACCACACTAAACCCCAAAACGAATCTTATCTACACTTTTTGTCTAATTGTACTTAATTTAGCTGACCTCTCTGTCTTCAATGGTGTCTGTATGGTGTTATATCATAATGCTACGAAGAAGCCACTGTGTTTTCAAAACACTAATGTTTCATAATCAGCTGACAAACTAATCACTGTGTTTTAAAGTTGAAACTTGAATTGAACCATACGTTAATTAATTTCAATAAAGTATATAAAAATAAATATTATCGTAAAACTTATGGGAGGGCACTTGATATGAGGGGGCAATCGTCCGGGGGAGCAAACGTCTGGGGGAGGGGTGTGGTAACCGTCCTACAACCCCTAAAGTCACCCAAACCCAGTTTATCAAATCTGACAATAAACTAAAGGTTCTGTCGAAATAATTACCATGTAACGAATCAAATCAGTCAAGAATATTCTATTATTTTAATAAATATAAAAATAACCATGTCCGTGTCAAAAATAATGCAGTAAAATTATCTTATAGTTGGGAGCCATTTGAGCCGAATATACACGCACGCAGGTTATGGTCATCAATAAAGTAAATACCATAACCCCGCCCACACCATGTAGGTTAACAAAACTGACAATAAATAAGTTTCCGTGGACATAATTGCCATGCTTGTAACAACCGATTATCATTTTTGAATATTTTATTCGTTTAATATATATAAAACATAATCACATATTTCTGTGAAAAAAATAGTTCAGTGAAATCAAATTTAAAATGGGGACAAAACTAAACGGACATTGATACCAGAAAAAATTCTAAATTGAAACTAAATTGAACATTTATCACAAGTTCCATCAAGATATTTTCTATCTAACAACAGGAAGATGTAAATCTATAAATTCAATAAATATATATAGTCATATGTTTCTGTCAAAATATTCAAGTCATTTAGTATTAAGTTAGCACCCTGCTTGAAATAATGCATGTGTATCGGTACCATTCTGACTCCCATATATAAGTTATTTTGATGAATAATCGCGGTATGGTGGTATCTTTACTTTTTCGGGGCCAATTTTCACAATCGATGGGTTGAATTTCGATGAAATTTTCCGTTAAATAAAATGGTGCTGCTCATTTGCCAATTTGTGCGCGTGGTTTTCCGTGGACATGTAAAAAACCACGGCCCATGTACGTAATGTACAAACGTGGTTTGAATGGAAAATTTAATGAGATGCATTAAAATTATGCTGATGACTAAGGCTATTGATAAATTCCACAATTCTTATTATAAGTATACTCTTTAAAGGGGTACTATACACTAAATCCAGCCATTTATGGGACCATCTCCTTTTATACTCAACAGGATATATGCAACAAATGAATGAACTTGAGTGATTAGTGCAAAATACACTCGTGTGCTCTATGAACGATATAAACAACATGGTAATTAGATAAAAATTAATTTATGACTCGGGTCATTAATTCTTTTTCATTATAATTACCATATTTTTACATCGTTCATAGAGCACATGGGTGTATCTTGCACTAATCACTCAAGTTCATTCATTTGTTGCATATATTCTGTTGAGAATAAAAGGAGATGGTCCCATAAATGGCCGGATTTAGGGTACAGTACTATATGTGGCTTTCAGATTCTGGCTACAACACGGCCCGAGGCATTGGGATGAGGCATCGATATGCAATTCGAAACTCTTTGTGTAGTCAGGACTGTCAATGTAACTGAGTTGCTGCTGCCCTCCCCAAAACCAATTACTAGGAATATTTTTTTCTTATCTTTTTGCTTTGCTTGTGTAGGTGGTAGTAAACTGTCTGTCAATGGTCAAGCGATCTGAGAGAAAGGTTGTATACGAACTTTCTGTAATATGTTGCAAATCTGATGAATCTTCTAAGTTGTTCTGCGTTGGTTTGTGCTGACCAGTTGACGATCTTCTCTACCTTTGAAGGATCAGGACTCAGGCCTTCCTGCGACACTTGATGGCCCACATAAACAACATTTTGCTTCAGTGGCTTACACTTCTTTGGTTACACATTGAGACTGCAATCTCGATATCTCTGAAAAACTCTTCTGAGGTGGTATATATGTTCCTCAAATGAATTAGAATACACGATCACATCACCCATCAATACAAACATTGCAGATATTAAGATTTAATCGCTCAATTGCTATTTGAAAGGTGGAGTGTGATCCACAAAGTCCCATTGCAATCCGATTAAATTCGTAAAATCCTAGATTGCCTGAATTGAAAGTTGCACGTTCAAACTAGTTTTGAGATTCAGAGTTGAATAAAAATGAATTTCCTGACAATTTTTTTTATAATTCTTCAATTCTGGGAAATGAATAAGAATGCTTAATGGTTTTCTTGTTTAAAATCTGAAAATCAATAAAAATGCGCAATTCTCCTTGTCTTTTTCCTTATAGTCGGTCACGGTATAATTGATTGCGGTTGATTGCATAAATGCAGTCGAGTAACACATTTATACTATGGCCAAACTCGTTAAGGACTTTGCTAACCCAATTTTCCCCAAATTTGATGGAGTCATAATAAAGGTTTATGTTCACTTTTATTAGTAATCACAGTAACCAAGCCCATGAATGAAACATTTTAAGAGTATAATTCATGGTGGAATATGTTAGAAATACTAAATGTGAAATTTATAGAGGTTTTTAAAATAAAAATTTTCGAACCCAAAATCAATAAACACAAAGTCCATATCAAAGAAAAAAATATGGCAATGTGTACTGAACACTGTGAAGAATGATGAACAATCAAATAATATTCACATTTATCAAGCATTCCTTGATAAAATTACTAAGAACCAATTGTTTACAAATATTTGAGTAACTTGCCTGACATCTGTTATAGTGAGGTGACAGTTAAGTGTTAACATCTGAGGACAGTGGTGTGTTGTGAATCTCTTGACAAAAGAACTGTAATCACAAATCTCTAGGTACCACTTAAAACCCACCGGCGTGTTATCCCTTTGTCCGGACAGGGCTCTTATCTGGCAGAACGCTCAAGCGTTTTGATCGCATGAACATTATTTTAACGCCAACAGTCATTCTTTTTTAAGAATGCCCGTGGGCATTATTTTTTAAGAATGCCCGGCATTATTTTTTACGAATACACGAGGGATTAAATCGACTGAGTGACGTCATAGAGTGGCTCCTCCCCCAATCATGTAAGTCGAGTCAACATAGCGTGTCGGCAAGCTGCATTAAATATCGGAACACTTAAAGGTACTCAATCAGATCAGGCCCTTATACATTACTATTTCTTTGGCTTCGGGGATAAAAAATAATTGATTCGAGACGAGTAACCTATCTATCAACGCTCATAGTGATCAGATTGTTTTTTGATGTTTTGTTATTTCTATTGTTTCTGGCCCAGAAACACGCCGTCAAAAGGATGGTCTCATTGCGTTATTAATACACTTGATTTTAGAGTTATCCAGCTTCGCCTGTTTGAATAAGTGTTTCTGTGAAAATTATACATCTCGAGAAAATTACAAACTTAGGGGCAATAATTGCAAACTTTAAAAATTAATATCTAATAACTCTGAGCTTTGATGGATGGGTTCCTCGACTCGAATCAAATATTTTGTTTACCCCTGAAGTCACAGAAATAGTAATTTAGGGGTGCTTAATCGGATTGAGTACCTTTAATTTGCTGGGCTAATTAAAACTCACAAATATTTAGCGATTTTGATTTTATATTGCCACGCCAAAAAATAAAATAAAATTTCTTCAAACTTTGATACAAAAACACCAACAGCTCTTTGGACTATTTAGAAAAGTCCGCAGACAGACTAAAACACATATAGATAACATATAAATACGTCCCTAAGTCGGTCAAATAAACACAAAACCGTTTAACACAGATTTTAACTATACGTTACTTATTGAACGAGAAAGTGCTCACATGGTTATTTTTAATACAATGGGGAAGCACAGAAAAAATATAACATTTCCAGTATCAAATTGAAACAGAATAGCGTATACCCATGTGTATAGACATGTCATGCATATCTACTCTGGCTTCGCCAAGATATCATACTCCACTAGTTCAAAACATGATAACTTTCTGTTGCTCTGACAGGGAAGTTTTATAACATTGAAAAAAAATGCAGTTAACATAATGCTCGGTTATAACTGTTCCGTAATAACATTGTATTTTATAGCATGCAGGTAAAGGTCCTAACTCGAGTTTGCATGGTTTGGGGACTTTAATTTAATTAATCGATTGTACTATGCGTCGCTTGGAAAGTTGGAATTTCATTGATGTTGGCTCACAAAGCTACACAAATCTTGCAACCTCGAGCTGGGAATTTATATTCAAGGAACAAGTATTAACACAGAAATATATTCCCTGCATGGTTTGTTCAATCTTCAACCCCATCAGAAGATAATAGAAAAGGCTCCCAGGGTTTGAACATATGGGAAATGATATATACGGGGGTACGGGAGCCTGATAAATTATTATGGAATGTTAACGTATTTGATGTCGAATTAGATGGGGCATCTTTAAATCAAGAAAGAAATATAGTAAGATATTGCTCACATACACTGTCCGAATCCAAAGCGCAACGACAAACTTTGGAAGAAACGTCCCTCAACTGGCGAGTCCTAATTCGAATTAAATAATAATTGAAATGTGTTGCTTTTCATCGTGGACAACACGGACATCACAAACTGTCCGTGCTGAACTGTGGGCGTGTACTCAGGTAATCAAGGCAGAGCTTTGGGCCAGACACAATTGATAGTTGGCTCCAACGACAATTCAATGAGTGGGTTTTAAGTCAGATAATATTCTCAGCGTCGGGAATTCGGTAAAGAATAGACTCGGGCAAGCCCTCGTCTATTCTTTTACCGAATTCCCTCTGCTTCGAACATTATCCTTTACATAACCCAGAAACTAGGTCGCCAATCAGCCTGAATCAGGATGTAATCTTGTCATGTCTCAGCACTGGCTGTTTATAATCCCACCAAGCTTGAGTGAACATTATCTTGACCCATCAAATTCAGTTGCCAAATAGCTCTGTTGAGCAATGAATCTACCATTTGTAAACAACTGCTTCCAAGCCAAAACTCTTCATAAAACTGAAGAAATGTGAGTATATCTTTATTGTTCATCATTCTTCACAGTGTTCAGTACACATTGCCATATTGTTTTCTTTGATATGGACTTTGTGTTTATTGATTTTGGGTTCGAAAAAATTTATTTTAAAAACCTCTATAAATTTCACATTTAGTATTTCTAACATATTCCACCATGAATTATACTCTTAAAATGTTGCACCCATGGGTTTGGTTACTGTGATTACTAATAAAAGTGAACACAAACCTTTATTTTGGACTCCATTAAATTTTGGGAAAATTGGGTTAGCAAAGTCCTTAAGGGGGCCGATTAATTAGAGCTGTATACATGGACCGGTACATTGTGCTGTTGTCGATAGACATGTAACTACAAGAAAACCATAATCAGAAATGGTAACGCCACCAAGATCATAAATAACGCCATAAATATAAATTATAATATCAAATATATTGGTTACATGATTGCACCGCCTCAGAATTCCGTTAAAACAACTAATCCTTCAAATTATTACAAAAAACTACGGCTTATTACTGCTGAAAGGGTCACTCTCACAAAAAAAAGGGCTGAAGGGTACACACTACACAGGATTTTCAAAATACATGTGCTGAAGGGTACACAGGGTTTGAAATGTCATTATAAAGGACATTCAGTCTTCGTATCTGCCATTATTTCTGTCAGAGAATAATTGTTTACGTTCCAATGAATATTAAAATGTACTGAAAACAAACTGCTAATGGGCGCCAGACTTTCATAAACACAGTTTATGTAATGGTGTTCGTGCCGATCACAAACCATGTGTACCCTTCAGCACATTTTCAAACTTTGTGTACCCTTCAGCACTTTTTTGGTGAGAGTGACCCCTTCAGCCTTATTACTGCAGGTTTTTCATTCGCCAAACCAGAAAGCTTCTAAATGCGGATCAAAAATTGTGTTCCCGCCATAAAATCTTCAAGTGTGCATGACCCAGCCATTGTTCATACATAAACATCGAACGCAATTAACGCGTCATAATACACGTAGTTATATACTGCAACTATAAGACAACCAGCGAATTCACACCCCACGAAAACCCGAAATGTGTTGTCCTGCGAGATATCCCATCGCTATAGCTCAATTTGACACGGCCAGATTAACTTTTCTATAATATCCTAAAACAATAAAGCTTCTCAAATCATCGGCATAGTCAATAGAACTATCACGAACTTGGACATTCCAACTACAGCTTTTACCGGATTCGGGGTCGCAGTAACACTTTAACGCGTCCCAAAATAACCGGAAAAAAACAATTATCTATTTATAAAACCTACATAGGACCGTGAATTTCTATAATTTGGCCAACAGTATACACCGGTGGCGTTAATGAGAACCTTGTTGTCAATTCATCGCCAAATTATTTCGGATTTTGCTACAACTGTCTTGAATAATCCAACCATATATGACTGTTACTGATAGTGTTGTGATACATGTACATGTGATGTACACCTACTAGAATGAATCAAGGCATGACGTGCGCATGTCAGTGTCTGGACAATTTCACGCCTGTGGATAATTCCATACCAAAAACAACCTATGCCAATTAAATGTTTTACTTTGACATAAATATGAGTGATAACTTTTTTCCTTTATGACTTAAAACGATAGGTCCGATTCATATGGTCGAAATTAGTATTACTCGTATTTGAGAAGGTCGCTTGAAATAAATATTTAAACATATAGATTCAATTAGTTGATCATTCAATCATGCGTCAAAATTACATCTGTGTTTTCATTTACCTCTGATAGTATACGCACATGCGTGCTCAATCATTCAGTATTATGCTGTATACATGTGTGGGCCTACTTACTAATGTGCATGTAGGATAGGATAGGATATTTTTATTTACAATACACATATGAATAGTACAATAAATTAACATATAACTAGAATAATTCAGTATATTGCTGGGGGGAACATAGCCCTGTCGGGCTGTCTTCCTGTTTCCCCCATAACAAATATCATTATACAAATAATTTATCAGAAGCCTTTTTGCTGGGTCGCGATTTTCAAGATGGCCGATGGTTCTATATGGTCCGATTCCTAGCTTTTTATCCAACCCACCGGTAAAAGCCGGTAAAAGGTCAAAGTTGAGAAGTAGCATCCATTTGTTTACATTCGACAGCTGAGTGGGAGAATTTTTTATCAACATTTTATGGCTTAATTTCATTTATTCTGAGCGCAACTACGTGTTTAAGAATTGTTTTGTGGCCATGTCATCTATAGAGTTAGGATCTGGTGACGATGCAGACATTCAGACGCCCTTGTTTTGTCAACGAACTTCCCACAAGTAAAGTTACTGATAAATAGCGAGTTCTTGCGTTAAAAAAATAACTCAAAAACATACGTGATACATCCAATCCATCTACTGTGCGAAACCTACATATTGTATGTATCCAGGGTGAGTGTTTAATTAGTTTTATGAAGTTCTCGCACCTGCGATTCGGTAACGACCTGTTGCTATTTTATTATGGGAATTCCCAGACTGGAGCCGTATGCTAAAAATAGATGCTACTTGTTAACTTTGACCTCCGGAGACCAAATGGCGGATTCACCGCGACTAAGTGAAGTCACTTATTATTCATA
Source organism: Siphonodentalium dalli (assembly GCA_032622095.1). Taxonomy (NCBI): domain Eukaryota; kingdom Metazoa; phylum Mollusca; class Scaphopoda; order Gadilida; family Siphonodentaliidae; genus Siphonodentalium; species Siphonodentalium dalli. The sequence goes on from CP136062.1 coordinate 61,985,301, forward strand.
TTCATATCCACGTACACGTACAGACTAATCGTAAATATAACAAATAATATAAGACAAAATGTTCAGGGCATTTTTTTTACAAAAGTGTTTATATGTTTGTGAGCCAGTCCAGACGAGTGATCACTTTATCTCTCCCCGGAAACGTTACGTTCTTGTCACATGTTCTAAAGTATGAGAAGTTTCTGCATGTCTTAGTTTCAAACGAAGATTGAGAGAATAGTATTCAGATTATAGAGAAGTTCTCATGATGAAATCTCAGAACACAAGCTCATCACGATGTCTCATCCGACTCAGAATTATTATTTCATACTCATAGATTCATAGGATTCTGGGGAGATATTATGCATCTTTTATAGTTAGAATAAAAATAAATATGAATTCATATGATTCGCCGGAAGGGCTTTTTGTTGAGTGAGGTTTAAGGGAGAATGTTAACTAAATGTGATAATTATGTGTGTGTATACCATCATAGATTGTACATATGTCAATGACTGTACTGCATGTTTGCCTCAGATGAAATAACATATTTGATGTATTGATTGAATCAAGCAATATTCAACAAAGATAAAATGCCTATATTACAAACCTGAATAATTGTCTTCTGGTAGTGAGCTTTTTAATTATGTGAAACCTCAATTTGACCATGTACAATCGCATGTGTAATTTCAAATATGTTATTGTCCATAAATTGGGAATTTGACCAGTCTTGTTTCCGAAAACAATGGATCCTTGCCAGTACTGTAGTTCGTAAAATTATGGGGCTGAATTTTACTACACCGAGCATTGGTGCTTAATCCTTTACCCAACAGAAGGGCCCTGTGCCAATGCATTCTCTTAATATGCGAGTCGACCATAGGTCGCCTCGCATATATAAGAGAATGCATTGGCTTAACACATTAAAAATTATAAAATTGTTAAAGAATGTAAGAAAAAATGGTAAAAAGTGTTAAAAAAAAGATTTTTTTTAGGCCAATGCATGGTCGACTCGCATATATAAGAGAATGCATTGGCACATGGCTAACTGTAACTATCACAATGTGGTCAAGGAGCCGGTTCCAATGATATCCATATTTGTATGGTTCTATTGAGACAGACCGAAGATATTTTAGGCTGTTGAAGCTTAATTTGGCCCTGTGCCAATGCATTCTCTTAATATGCGAGTCGACCATAGGTCGCCTCGCATATATAAGAGAATGCATTGGCTTAACACATTAAAAATTATAAAATTGTTAAAGAATGTAAGAAAAAATGGTAAAAAGTGTTAAAAAAAAGATTTTTTTTAGGCCAATGCATGGTCGACTCGCATATATAAGAGAATGCATTGGCACATGGCTAACTGTAACTATCACAATGTGGTCAAGGAGCCGGTTCCAATGATATCCATATTTGTATGGTTCTATTGAGACAGACCGAAGATATTTTAGGCTGTTGAAGCTTAATTTGGCAGGTTTTGGCCGGTTTTTGGGTAAAGGGTTAAAACCACGTGGCACACAACCATCATTTTATTTATGGAAATGTTGTTCAAATAACTGCCAGAGCACTCAGAGTATGTGTTTGCCACAGTGGAACATAACTTTTGAGGTATAACTGTTAAATCAATGGTATAATGTGGTGTAGGGAAATACAGTCTACTGTAAATTTTGCAGTATAACATTTAAATATATGGTGAACAGGAGTAGTCGGGGAGCCAATAAGGTCCACCTGCACCCCCCCCCCCCCCCCGATGATTACAAATAACCTTATTTTTATTGTTCCCTATGGTATCCAGATAAAGAATCCGGATTTCACCGAAAAATAAAGGTGGCCCTACTAGGTGCTAGAGCCATTAGAATCCAAGATGGCCGCCATTTCCTCTAATTCCGACCAGCTGTATTTAATCGTTGTAATAGATCGGTTGTTAGGAAAAGACACAGACAAAATGTATGCCATTTTGTTGGTATGATGTCCTTCTTCAAAATGACGGCAAATAATTTCGAAAAAAATTCAAAATGGCCGCCGAAAAATGACGTCATATGCACGAAAATAGGAAATTTAATTAATATTTCACCACATCTTCCATTTATCTTCACATTAAGCATCAGTAAATGGCAATATTTTTAAGACAGTCATCAAGCGTGATATTATAGCGTCATTTTAAGACATTTTCCATTGACGAGGGTTCCGTAATAGATACAGAAAGAGGATTTGAAAAAGAGGGGTGAAATTTTCGATTTTTTTTGCAAGACGATTTTGATAGTCATTTTATCGACAAACCACACAGGCTGTTAATAGAATGTCAACAACTATGTGCTTTATTTTATCGGACGGATGTTTTACTTCAATTGGAATGAAATTGGTGTAGAAAATTTCCAAAATGGCCGCCGAAAATTTCCAAAATGGTAAATATTGCCCCAGGGTGTCCTGAAATGGCTTACAAGTTGTGGTTGATATATAAAATTGGCTAATATGTATTATATACATTGAATACTAATATGTCTGATGCACCATGGATCATTGTTTCTATTGTCACCACTGAAATCACCAGAAATATTGGATTTTTCTCTCAGAAACTTGACATAAATATCGGCAAAAATTAACTTTTCAGGGTTGGACAATTTTTTTAAGTAAAATGCAACTATTATTGGTATCAAAGGTATTTATTGTTTTGGTCTATCTTAAATGTGTCACACTACGGTGTTTATAGACCAAATTGCTCAAGATGGCTTCCAAAATGGCAACCATATTTGTAAAAAGTTAACTTTTTACATATATCCCGAACATTATTATCTGCGTTATCCGACAAGGTAGCAAACTGTGACTCACTTGGTTAGTATACGTGTTAGTTAATTAACTGACAACTACGTTCTATTCTGTTTGTCCCAATTCCGTATGGGGCATGACAAATTCATTTTAAAGTTGCAGTATGGAATTTTGCGGAGAACCTCTTTTGTGATTCTGGCCATATTATTGAAAGGAAATGGGCAGAACTTTGAAACGGAACTGAGATGAACCATAATATGTGGCTATTCTGGTCCATTATGATAAAACATATCAACTGGATATAGGGTGGATGCCAATATGGTAGCCAGGGAGTTACTATATGATCATAGGTGAGGTGAATAGGTATACAGGGAGTTATTGTATGGTCAATGGTGAGATGAGTACATGTATGTATACAATGAGTGACTGTATGATCATAAATGTAATGAATAGCTATACAGGGAGTGACTAAATGGTCAGGTGTATGAGTATACCCGGTGTTCCTGCTTGGTGACTCGTGGCGGTATGGTCATATGTAGGTTATACGGGTATACACATGTGTTGCTATATGGTCATGGGCGAGGGGTATGTGTATATAGCGAGCGGCTATATGGCCATGGATGATGTGCATATGCATACATGGAGTGAATATACTGACATGGCTGAGGAGTATTAGTATATATTGAGTGGCTATTCTGCTATGGTGTGACAAATAGCGATACAGGGAGTGACATGGCCAAGGGTGAGCACCGTGAGGTGAATATATATACAATGATTGACCATGATCATGTATGTATGTTTTGAATAGGTACACACGGGGTGACTATATGGCCATAAGTCAGATGAAGGGGTATACCAGGTGCCATGTGTGAGGGTATGTGTATGAAGCGAGTGGCTATATGACCATTGGTGAGGTGGATATGTATACCCGGGGTGACTTTATAGTCATTGTTGTGGTGTTGATGTATATATTGAATGTCTATTTGACCGTGTGTTTGGAGAATAGGTATATATGGGATGACCGTATGGCCAATGGTGAGGTGAATGGGTATACAAGGAGTGACTCTATGGTTATGGGTCATGTTTAGGATTATACCCGATGTGCCTGCATTGTGACTCATGGCTGTATGGCCATCCGTGGTCATGGGTCAGGTGTACGTTTATACAGTTGGTCACTATATTGTTATGTCTGTGGTGTTTATGTATATATGGAATGACTGTGTTGTAATGGGTGGCTATCGCTTTTCACGTTTAAAGTTCCCCCATGTACACAAACACTATCAAGGTGGAGAACTCTTTGACATGACCTCTCTATTGATTAACACATCCTTGAGTTATTGTGGAAAGCGATAGCCACCCAAATTACACATGTACAACCCACCCATGACCTCATATCTACATAAACACCACACAAATGACAATATAGTCACCCACTCTATACACGCACACCTGACCATACAGCCATATTTTGTTATACCGGTACAATAGTACATGCCACAAACGACGATACAGCCATGAGTCACCATGCATGAAAACCAGATATACTCCTACACCTGACCATATAGTCACTCTATGTATACATATTCACCACATTCACGATCATACAGTCACTCATTGTATACCTATTCACCTCACCATGGACCATACAGCCACTACATGTATATCTATTCGCCATACCTATGACCATAGAGTCAATCCAGATATACATATACACCTCACCAATGGTGAGCCCTTCCAAATATACCAATACCCGCACACACGACCACTCATAAGTTTCATACTTGCATATACACATCACACATGACAATTCAGCAACTCACTGTATACTCATACACGCCATCCATGATCATTCATCTACACCTTATACACCACCGATGATAATACATCCCCAACATATATAAATATACGACCAACCCGTTACCAAAAGGGCACTCCCTATATAGCCACACGCTCGTCAATGACCATCCAGCTTATTCCAGGTATGCATATAACTTCAATCTTGACCGTACATGCATACTATGTGCACCTATACACATTACCCATAACCATAAAATCACTCCCTATTTATCTACGCACTCCATCCATGATCATACAGACAGCACAAGTATACATATACACCCACATGTCACAATACAGCCACACACGGTACACATATACATCCCACCACGACATTACAGTCACTCTATATATACATAAACAACACACGGATGACCATGTAACTACTCTCGTTATATATATACACCACAGCAATGCCCATACGGTCACATCGGCCACACACAACAATACACCGTACAGTCACTACATGTATACCGATTCACCTCACACATGCCCATACAGCAACTCCTTATATTCCTATGCATCTCACCATGGACACCCCACTCATAACCATATAGTCACTCCTTGTATACATATTCACATCATTCATGACCATACAGTAACTCCCTGTATACATATTCACATCACCTATGATCATATAGTAACTCCCTGGCTGCCATCTTGGCATCCATCTTTTATCCAGTTGATATGTTGTATCATAATGGGCCAGAATAGTCACATATTATGGTTCATCTCAGTTCCGTCTCAAAGTTCTGCCCATTTCCTTTCAATAATATGGCCAGAATCACAAAAGAGGTTCTCCTCAAAATTCCATACTGCAACTTTAAAATGAATTTGTCATGCCCCATACGGAACTGGGACAAACAGAATAGAACGTAGTTGTCAGTTAATTAACTAACACGTATACTAACCAAGTGAGTCACAGTTTGCTACCTTGTCGGATAACGCAGATAATGTATGTTCGGGATATATGTAAAAAGTTAACTTTTTACAAATTTGGTTGCCATTTTGGAAGCCATCTTGAGCAATTTGGTCTATAAACACCGTAGTGTGACACATTTAAGATAGACCAAAACAATAAATACCTTTGATACCAATGATAGTTGCATTTTACTTAAAAAAATTGTCCAACCCTGAAAAGTTAATTTTTGCCGATATTTATGTTAAGTTTGTGAGAGAAAAATCCAATATTTCTGGTGATGTCAGTGGTGACAATAGAAACAATGATCCTTGGTGCATCAGACATGTTAGTATTCAATGTATATAATACATATTAGCCGATTCTATGTATCAACCACAACTTGTAAGCCATTGCAGGACACCCTGGGGCAATATTTACCATTTTTCATATTTTCGGCGGCCATTTTGGAAATTTTCTACACCAATTTCATTCCAATTGAAGTAAAACATCCGTCCAATAAAATAAAGCACATAGTTGTTGACATTCTATTAACAGCCTGTGTGGTTTGTCGATAAAATGACTATCAAAATCGTCTTGCAAAAAAATCGAAAATTTCACCCCTCTTTTTCAAATCCTCTTTCTGTATATATTACGGAACCCTCGTCAATGGAAAATGTCTTAAAATGACGCTATAATATCACGCTTGATGACGGTCTTAAAAATATTGCCATTTACTGATGATTAATGTGAAGGAAAATGGAAGATATGGTGTAATATTAATTAAATTTCCTATTTTCGTGCATATGACGTCATTTTTCGGAGGCCATTTTGAATTTTTTTCGAAATTATTTGCCGTCATTTTGAAGAAGGACATCATACCAACAAAATGGCATACATTTTGTCTGTGTCTTTTCCTAACAACCGATCTATTACAACGATTAAATACAGCTGGTCGGAATTAGAGGAAATGGCGGCCATCTTGGATTCTAATGGCTCTAGCGCCTAGTAGGGCCACCTTTATTTTTCGGTGAAATCCGGATTCTTTATCTGGATACCATAGGGAACAATAAAAATAAGGTTATTTGTAATCATCGGGGGGGGGTGCAGGTGGACCTTATTGGCTCCCCTACTAGAGCGTGTCATTAAAACGAGTAAAATATATATTTAAAAAAATAAATTTAAACCGAGCTCGCCACTTTAAAAACCGCTTCGCTATACGCTTGAATTAAATTATATTATTTTCAATTTATATGGTGTAGGAAAAATATATGGTGTACTGTTTATTTCATGGTATATTACTGGTGGCAACTTTTATCGTAAATTATAGCCTATATTTTATAGTGAAGGAAAAATAACATGGCGCCGTAGGATCGTCTTCCGTATGGAATTTGGTCATGTGAAATGTGGTGGAATTGGTGGGGATCTTTGGGTTGTCAGCCTTGTCTGACTAATTTAAAGGTTTAAGATGTCTGATTTATAATGTTTACTTTAATTACACATACATTCAGAAATTTGGCCGATTAGTTCAGACATTCACACAAATTTTACTTCACGTACAGGGAGAAGAATACAATCCCAATTAGGTACCTCATAGTATATACTTCGAACGCTTTGCTAATCGGACGATCTCTACCACACACAGAGTAGATTGTAGACACATGCACCGTTCATGATAATCTCCTATTCTATTCGACCAATCAATTATAGTGGTCGGCAGGTTCCATACGTGTTGCTTGTATGACACAGCAAACATATAATTGACGGAGTGTCTGTATATTTAAAAGGACCTGTTGGTACAAACCGATTAAATTGAATCATATCAGTTATGATTGTTGGGATTTCGTGACTATACAGTTACACGAAAGTGCGCATAACATGGTGACGTATTGCCCCAAATGTAATTGTATCTACTAACAATAAATTTGCGAAACATCTCTAGTGTATTGAACAATTTCGATTCCTCTTCAATTGCCGTTCATTTCACTTCAGTTATACACGTGCAACAGGGTTGCGGTTGCAGGTTACAAACAACTAATTATTTTCCATATGTGACAGTACGTGTCAACTCTAAATCTCGCCGGCCACGGGTTAAGCTTATTTGAACTTCAAGTGGTCAATTTTCCCTTAGAACGTCATCCGATACACCAGTCTGTGACAACAAACGCGCCTTTTTATGGAATTTTTTTTCAAACGATAATTTTGCATTTCCACAACTACCCCATTTACCCCATTTTGCACAAAACTCAGCAGCATAAATATACCCAGACAACTTCCGTAACTTATGAACCCCACCAGACTCTTTACGAAGTTCATGGTCACCTAAACAAAATGGATCGGCATATTTACGTACATGTAGGCTATGATTTTCTGTTCCCGCTTAGGGAAATTTCCCTCAATGATAATCAACCAATCAGCAGCCAGAATTTGTGTTTATGCTGACTCGAGTTTCCCTGCACAAATTGAAGAACCATAACTCTATAATTAGTTGCCTGTAACCTACATACCATATATCACATTATTTATTGCAGAATATACACAGGACGAAGTTGTGGTATGACTCGACTGGATGTCACATGGCTTGTCGGGGTGACGTGTGCTGCAATCACTGCATTCTGCATGTATGCGATCGCCGACCAATGCCAGCCACCAGATTTGAACATAGTGCCAGAGCCATCACTGACCATCATACATACCATGAGGAGTCTGAATATGATGCGGTGTCAGAGGGCGTGTGATTACACACTGGGGTGTCAAAAGGTTGCTTACAACACTACCAAGAAGATCTGTCATTTCCTGGGAAAAGGAAGCAGGGAAATCTCTACCGACAGTGCATTGGGATACGCCAATACGACCGCAAAGGTATGTATCGCTTTACCACCATAAGGTATACTGAGATTTATATCGATATTACTTCATTTAGTTGATCAAATTAGACTATTATTGGGCATCAGATTTGACGTTCCTAACAATGTTTCAAAACAATAATTAAATAAATAAATTAAAAGTTCTCCCAACCCACACACATGTTGTATTTATAATTATGTGCGTTCACTCAAGTATTTGTGTCAATAGAACATTCCCAAACCTCACTCACATTATATATACTCGGTTCCTCCCACACTTGTATATGCAGCAAAGTATTCATTACATTATAGTGACCAAGTAGGTATATAATCATGAACCACTTTTCGTACTATCGCCCGAACCATGCCCAATTGAATACATAGTCTGCACACGATGAACGTAACCCAAACACAATCCAAATAATTCGGCCGTCTGAATCCTATAATCTGTCGGCATATATACGATGAAAAGTATCGCCAGTAACAAAGATTAAGATATATTGTGACAGTGTACCATAGTGTAATGGTGGGGGTTAATATTGGCCTGAAAGTATGTGTATAGTATGTTAATATAACCAATTAACAACTAATCAATAAGAGTGTGGGACCAGATCAATGTCACGTGGAAACTACTTCACTGGTCTAAAAGAATAACGAATCAGATGTTACTGGCCTGGAATTGGCTGGAAATATATCGTATCAGAGATGAGACCAGTCATGTGACTTGGGGAAAAGTTTGGGAATAAAATAGTATGTTTGCTTTCGGTCGTGGCTTTTCGGTTGTAATTCTCTAAGTGACCGATGGGCCCCACGACAGACTTCAGGCGAATTCTCAAACTGCTAGCTTTGTGGAAGTTGTTGTGGTAAACATATATCCATGCATTCTTTGCTGTTATAATAAAAGATTGTGTCTCTTCAAAACTGTGTCTGGACCTGTGTTACCCAACATGGAGAGACGATCTACGGCCGACTATAGGACAACAAATGGCGTGCGGATACATACATATACTTATTTACGAATCCCGTAATCATGTTTTGTTCATGCAAATATACATGTTATACATGGAAATAGATATTTGAATACATGTGTGATGAAACTTTGATATACAGTAATGTCCAACGTAATTGACCACTTAACCACAGCAGAATTATGGGTAATTTTTCAGGATTGCCGAGAGCTTTCCGATGAATGGCAACAAGCCATATTTCCGACTAAATCCTGAAAAATTACCCATAATTCTGCTGTGGTTAAGTGGTCAATTACTTTGGGCATTACTGTAGGCTAATTCACCATAACATGGAGGTTGTAAACAAGACAACATATGCTACTGTTGGTACAAACACAACATAATACATACTAAGTATATACTGGCTAGAAACTTGGGACCAATTTCCACCTAATTGTATATCTGATGTAAAATTCCCACCTATATATAATGTTGTATCTGGCTGTTGAACAAAGTAGGGATGACTGTGTGAGACCCCCCCCTCACCACCATGTAACCACTTCCCTGTTCGTGTGAGGAAGAGTTCATATTTCATTGCCCCCCTCATGCCTTCTTCCAGGAACCCTCACACCCATGCATTAGCTCTACATGTGGTGCCAACTCTATATGTTCCCCGAGCTTCATCAGTGATACCGGATACCGCTGCATTCCATTCGATAGAACAGGTGAGTATATATATACACTGTCGAATGTCGCTCACCAACCAATGTGACGTCCACTTACTGTGTTGCTACAACCAAGGTTAAGTGGTCATGCTAGTTTGTTCAAATATACCCTATCACTAACTCGCGGCCATTTTGGATCCACCAGGTCCGGTTCCGTGGTTTCGTAGATTCATCCATCACCGGTTCCGTCGTTTCAGTGCTTCAGGTCAAAGTTTTGGAGTAGCATTTCCATATATGGAGCTTTTGAATTATTCATGAATTCCATATATGGAAAGTTAAGTAAAACCACGGAACCGGACCTCATGGATCTAAAATGGCCGCGAGTCAGTGATAGGGCATATATGGCACGAAACGTGAGCATCAAAACTATATATACATTTTCCGTGACCATATATACCCACCCCTGGCCAAGTGGTCCTGCTAATGTGCTATGATGCTGGTGGTCCTGCTGAATTGTTATGATGCGGGTAGGGAAAACTGACGCCGTTACGAAAAAGTACCTTTTTTTTTTGTAAGTTGTCATTTTCGCGGTGTTTGGCTAATCCGTGAGATTCGAGTGTATGTATGAAACATTCAAGAACACATATATTTTTGAAAAATATAATAATGCCTGTGCTGGTGTTTCTAAAACGACGTGAATAACAAATCTTGATTATAGTCGATTTTCAACAACAAATACAACCAGTATTAAAAATATTTCGCAATAAATATGTTCTTCAATGTTTGATACGCATAATAGCTTTTCTTGTATATGTTCAGATTATCGGAACACCGCGAAAAAGACACATTAAAAGAAACATAACGGTATTTTATTTTGTTAACAGAATAAGTTTGCCCTAACATCGTCATAGCAATTCAGCAGGACCCAACCGCATCATAACACATTATCAGGACCACTTGACCAGGAGTGGTACCATGATAAAGCACATGTGTCAAAAGTGCCAATCTCTACCAGAGCGCACCAGTCATGCTTCCTTTCTGACTCTGTAACCGATTGGGTACTAGTCCATGTTTCTATATTTAGCAGGGTATTTTCAAATGTCAAATTTTCTATGTGCTTTGAGAACAATTCCCACACTAAAACATAACAAGAAAAAGTTCTCCAATAAAAGCTGGCTGCAGGGTGCGCCAATTGATTCAAATTCGAAATTTAGCAGGGTGTACTGCTTGTGGCCATGTTTTCCCCGCAAATTTGATAGACTGATGGACAAAAGCACTGAATCCGTTGAATCAATATACATGTATACATGGATTAATTTATATGCATTGTTATACACAGTACTGGTATATAAAGGTACTGAAAATAACTATATTACTAGTATACACAAAATAAACCATATATCATGGCTATGGGTTCTAATATCCGAACATGACAGCTGAGAACTTGGTGTGAATTAAAGAGTGGTGGTTTCTCAAGCATATCTAACCCTCCACGTTAGGAACATGCCATTAAATGTCATAAGTATAATCTAGCTTGAGGACAGAAGTGATCCATAAAACCCCCCTTAATTCAACCAGGTCCTCGCGCGATGTATGATCGATCACATGATGATCTAGGGGGATTAGAATTGATGTATAAAAACAGCACTGCATGTAAATATAAAATAAAATAGTGCTACATCTTATTACAGATTATTGCCATATATAATCAGTGATTATACAGACAGTCTGACAAAATAAAGTTTCAGTGACACTCTATCCGAAGAGGGGAATAATTTCATCTGTTACAGTCAATGGAGCAATTATGAATCTGGAAAGGTGAAATTTCTAAGTAATACTAGATATCGACATGACGCGATAAAATATAACGTAAATGCAATATGGCCGCTGGCGACCATTTTTTCCTATGAAATTAAAAAAATATTTGATAGCTCTCATCTGATAGATCAATATCAAGATAAATATGAAGTTTGGTGATGATCGGATGAGTGAAGTGGACTGTGGTCTGTGCTAAACGGTTTAGTAATGCTTAAAAAGATTCTTACCTTAATATTTTTATGTTCACTTTATAAACTTCACTGAGTCATCTTTGTCATGTATTGAGTTTGATATCTTTTGTTAACAGTTTATAAATCATGTATGTCTCATGTTTGTTATTTTAATTTATGTGTTTATTATCATTAAATAAAGTTGCATTCCTTAAAAAGATTCTTACCTCAATGTTTTTATGTTCACTTTATAAACTCCACTGAGTCATCTTTGTCATGTATTGAATTTGATATCTTTTGTTAACAGTTTATAAATTATGTATGTCTCGTGTTCGTTATTATATTATATACACTTTATAGTGTGTTTTCAGAATAAAATCAACAAATTTGTAAATTTAAAAACAATTCAAACGTTGTTGTATTCCATGTCCCAGCCCGGACATATACACCAAATTTCAATAATATTCATTGAGAAACAACGGACCAAACGCTATATAACACCCGTATACATCTTTTATTCCGTATCGGACTCGGGTACATGTTATAGTAGGTACCGAATTGACACACGTCGACTGGGCGAGTTGGCCCTGGGGCGATTAGGCCGATTCCGGCACATTCTATAATTTACCGTATGTATCCGTTTACGCGTAGTTTACTTTAGAAAGTTCCGCAATTAATACCGTAAATAGAGCGACCTTATTTGACAGAGAATGCCTCTGTTATTGATTATCAAGTTGCTATACATTAAAAACGACAAATTCACATGCTCGTTCAAGCGCAGTAGTCTATTTTCCCCATGTTAAAGGACATCCACAAATACTAAATAACGCTAACCTACTGCCGAATGTTTGACACGACAACTGTTAACATATTTGGGCTGAATTCATCTGACGCGGTATTATTCCTCAAAATAAACAACAAAACCATCGTTACTTGGAAATGTAGTTTGGGCTAACATTTACATAAATCCTCCAGATCAATTATCCGACACACACGTCAGATGAAAAAGTCACATGAAGTAACCGGCCAAATTGGCCGAAATGACAGAATGGAAAATCAGAGCTGTAGTTTTGTTGACGATTTTCGCAAGCTACTCGTCAAAATTAGAACTCTTGTGTTTGACTTGCCGTTCGAGTTGTGACAATGTCATACACGTGCCTTTGTACTATTGTGTTGATAAAATAATCGGAGAACCGAATCACACCGTTTCGAAATATAGTTCTTCGGTTTTAGTGGGACTTTTCAAACATAAGGTGCAAAATTTATACAAATTTTGTTCGATATTTTGTCTGCTTAACAAGGGCAGCATGTTGCTCTGTTCGCTTAGTATAGATTTTAATGTCGCGGAAGTCCACCAAATGTGGGTGAAAAGTCGCCGGTTGCAGCGGTCTTATCGAGTCAACAAGGGAGGTAAAACTTGCATGGAGTTTGCAAAAGTGCATGTCAGTTATTTTCAGCTCACATTTCATGCCCAAGTTTGAAATGATGTGCTGATGATATCTGTGAGACATGCAGCTGCTCAATTGCATGCCATGCTGTTGTAGGTTAGAGCAAAAAAAGGGCATTGAGAAAAGGTACCGTTATTGTTTTCTATTTACAGTTGCTATAATATTTTTACAACCTCCTTATCTACAACCTCCTTTTCTCAGACAATGGTCAATTCCCACTGTGTGTATCAAAATGGAAAAGAGATCTGGGACCCAATATAACCACAAGTTCAAGGTCTCATATATTGTCATCGCCATTCAATTATCTGCGAGACTCTAGATTACAATGGTTTCAATATCGGATAAATACACGTATTTTGGGAACCAAAAGATTGCTATTTCTTATGAAAATATCTGCAGACGATTACTGTAACCGGTGTAATTTACCTGAGAACATTGCCCACATAGTCTATGAATGCTCTGCCGTAATAGTCTGGTCGAATAAAGGTTTGACCTAGAATAAATTTGGACTAAATTGGTTTGTATACCATTTTGAAGAGAAATATATCCTCTATAACATATCCAAAATCCGCTAAAATCCGCTTTGAGCAATTTTTGTAATTCAAGATGGCGTCCAAGATGGCTGCCATTTCCGGTAAATAAGTTCTACGCAATTATAGTGAGAAAATCTTGACATGTGTATACACTGGTATACATTTTTGTGAAGCTAAGACATAACCCCACCGTTGTATTCCAAAATTGGAACTCCCCGTCATAAATGGCCGCCAAAATGGCGGCCGGAAGTGGAAATTTTTACGTTTTTTACTAATATCTTTAAGATAAGTTTCTACTGTTTGGAACTGGTTGAGAATTTTGACTTTATTTTAAATTTAACATCTTAACTGACCATTGGAGCAAAGAAATATGCCATTCATGGGCTCCCAACCCCTTTCGATCGCTCAAAAAAAATCGATTTTACAGAACGCGGTATAACATATCACAAAATATCACCATTGGGATTCTAGTCATATTTCATCATGAAATTGGAAGAACTGTGCAATGTAAGTAATGCTTTCTACATTTTATGGATATTTCAACTCAATGTTACAAAAATCGTCACTTTGGATCAAAATGGCTTCCAAAATGACGGCCAAAATATGGAATATTTTCAATATTGTCCCAGTGTGCCATGCAACTGCTTATAAGTTGTTGTTGATGCACACAATTGACTATTCTGTCTTATATACATTGAAAACCAACATTTCTGATGCACCTAGGCTAATTGTTACCACCGAAACCACTAAAATCACCAGAATTATTCGAATTTTTCTGTCACAAACTTTGCATCAAAATCGGCAAAAAATCACTGTTCAGGTTTGAAACATTTTTAAAGTAAAATGGAAATTTCTTTGGTATCAGCGGTGTTTATTGTTTTGATATGTGCTAACTGTGTCACAATGAGGTGTTTTAGACAATATTGCTTAAGATGGCTTGCAAAATGGCAACCCAATTTTGGAAAATGTTGATTTTTCACATATATTCCAAACATTATTCACTGCTGTTCCGAAAAGGTAGCAGATTGTGAATCACTTGGTTATTAAAAATGCTACTTAATCAACTAAATGTTATATTCTGTTTGTCCCAGAACCTTAAGAGGCATGAAAGTTCATTTAAGGGGTGCAGCATGGATTTTGCCGAAAATTTCTTTTGGGATTCTGTCCATGTTTTTATTAACTGAAATAGGCAGAACGTTCAAACGGAACTGAGAGGGATCATAGTAGGTGGCTACTCTGGCCCATTGTAATCAACATTGATCAACTTAATACCGTGTGTATGTCTGTTGAATGTATGGCTATAGGTGAGGTGAGTATGTATACAGGGATTTATTGTATTCATGAATGATATCAAGTTATACAATGTATGACTATATGGTCATGTATGGGTTGTCCACGTTGAGTTGTATAGGTATATAAGGAGTAGCTTATGGTCATGACCGTCATGTATGAGGTGAACATGTATGCAGGGAGTTGTTGTCTGGCCATTGAAGTGGTGTATGTGTACAGCGAGATTAGCTACATTGTCCATCTTTGTGTTGTGTATGTATATATGGAGTGACTGTGTTGTCATGGGTGGGATGTACAGGTGTACATTTGGGTGGCTGTGTTGTCATGTGTGGGTATATATGTATACACGCGTTTTCTGTATGATAATGAATGGGGTGTATGGATAAATATGGAGTGGTTGTATGGTTATGGGCAATGTGTATGTATATGTGTACATGTACATGGAATGACTGCAGAGTCAATATTGTTGAAGTGTATATGCATACCTGGAGTACAGTTTAATAGTCACTGGCGGGTGTATATAGATAGTGACATCATGGTCATGGGTGGGATGTACACGTTTATCTGTTGTGACTGTATTTTCATTGCTGTGTACCGGTATACAGTGAATAGCTGAATGCTCAAGGTGTGTAATAATACAGCGAGTGGCTGAATTGTCATTGTTGAGCTGTATTTTTGCAAGTCTGAAGTGTACGAATGGCCGTGTGTGTGGGGTATAGGCATATCTAGAAGGACTGTATGGTAATTGATAAGGTATATATACACCTGGAGTGACTATGGTCATAGGCTAACCAATGCCAACCAATACAGGTAAATATAGGCTAACAAATATATGTAAGTGGGTATCTGACAAGGTGACACATTTGTCCGCGTCAACGAAAATCACACCTAGCCCTCCGGAATGACAATAACAAGTCAGAATGGAGCACTGGCTGACGGACCATAAGGTCTTTCCGTTTGTCAATATAAGTATAGTGAAATAAATAATGGCTTACATCCTGTCCTATTCCCCAGACAATGATAGTGGTACATAAATGTATGGATGTTAAGAGAAAGGGGATGATGTCTGTTAGGCATACTACAGAATATTAGAGGCTACATATATGATGTCCAAGATCCCAATTTCTCGCAGATAAATTGATCCCCGTTCTAATGACATGAATGTTGAGTTGGAAGCTGGGTCCTGGAGCAGTTTAATGGAATTTTGAAAATAGTTTTAGAACGTACCCCACAAAAACAAGATTTTATTTTATGCCAAACATAGAGTTTAGAAATTACTCCCAATGAGTTTTAAAGATGCCAAAATGTTTGGATAAAATCAACATCAGTTCCAGATCGCTGACTATATGCCATACTAAGCAAATGTCACATTACGTTTCGACTCATCACCTGCAAGACGCGAGCCCTTGTATATCTTGCATGGCTTGTAATAATGTAATAATGTTCGGAATAAATACGACAAATCAACTTTTTACCATATTTGGTTGCCATTTTGTAAGCCATCTTGAGTAATTTTGTCTAAAACATCTCAGTGTCAGACATTTAAGATGGATCAAAAATAAAAATCACATTTGATACCAAAGATAGTTACATTTTACTTTTAAAAATGGTGCAAACCTGAAAAGTTATTTTTTTCCCGATTTTGATGCCAAGTTTGTGAAAACAATTCCATAATTCTGGTAATTTCAGTGGTTAAAATAGTAAAAGTTAATCAATGTGCATCATAAATGTTAGTATTCAATGTATATAAGACAGAATAGTCAATTTTATTCATCAACCACAACTTATAAGCGGTTGCACGACACGCTGGTGCAATATTTACCATTTTTCATATTTTGGCCGCCATGTTGGCAGCTATTGTGAGCCAAAGTGACAATTTTGATACCATTGAGTCGGAATATTCATAAGAAATATAATTCATCACTTCCATTACACAGTCCTGCCAATTTTTTATGAAATATGACTATAATCCCAATGATTTTTTTGTGAAATGTTATACCACGTTCTGCAAACTCGATTTTTTGAATGATCGGAAGGGGTGGGGATCAGACTTATGGCATATTTTATTTCCCCGATGGTCTGTTAACATGCTAAATACAAAATATAGTCACAATTCTCAACTAGTTCCAAACAGTAGAAACTTATCTTAAAGATATCAGTAAAAAAAACGTAACATTTTCCAATTCCGGTCGCCATTTTGACTGCCATCTTGGGCGAAGTGTTCCAATTTTGGCATCAAAATGTCCCGTTATGTCTTAGCTTCACAAAAATGTATACTTATGTATACATATGACACGATATTATGACTATAATTGCATCAAATTGCAATTGTGTGAGCTGGTAATTAAATGCATTAATTTGCATTACTGGGGCCCTATATAAATAATGATGTGATTGTATGAGCTGGTAATAAATTAATTGGCATTGCAATGGCCCTATATAACTGATGCTGCCCTTATATGAGCTGGAAATGCATTAATGGGGGGGCCTATATAACCGATGCTGCTCTTGAATGAGCTGGTAATTCATTAATGGGACCCTATATAACTGATGCTGCTCTTGTGTGAACTGGTAATGTATTACTATGGCCCTATATTCCTATATAACTGATGCTGCCCTTGTGTGAGCTGGTAATGGATTACTGGGACCCTATTTGTCCTTATTTAACAGATGCTGTTCTTGTGTGAACTGACGATGCATTAATTGGCAACACTGGGACCGATTGATGCTTTACCAGCTCACACAAGAGCAGCACCAGTTATATACAGTTCCTGTGATGTATTACCAGCTCACACAATGACACCATCGCTTACATAAGGCCCCAGTAATGCCGATTACTGCATTACCAGTTCATATAAGAGCAGCATCAGTTATATAGGCCCACAGTAATGTTGATTACTGCATTACCAGTTCATACAATGGCAGCATGCATAGTTATATAGGGCCCAGTAGTGCCAATTAATGCATTACCAGCTCATACAAGCACATCATTATTTATATAGGGCACAGTAATGCTCGTAGTAATGGTGATTGCTGCATTACCAGCTGAAACAAGAGCAGCATCGGTTATATAAGGTTCCATTAATGGATTACCAGTTCATACAAGAGCAGCATCGGTTATAAAGGGCCACAGTAATGCATTACCAGCTCATACAAGGGCAACATCAGTTATATAGGACCCCCGTAATGCATTACCAGCTCATACAAGGGCAGCATCAGTTATATAGGGCCACAGTAATGCATTACCAGCTCATACAATGGCAGCATGAGTTATATGATATAGGGCCACTGTAATGCCAATTAATGCATTAACAGCTCATGCAATCACATCATTATTTATATAGGGCCCCATTAATGCCAAGTTATGCATTATCAGCTCATAAAAGCAGCATCAGTTATATAGGCCCCCCGGTAATGCATTTCCAGCTCATATAAGGGCAGCATAAGTTATATAGAGCCATTGCAATGCCAATTAATTTATTACCAGCTCATACAATCACATCATTATTTATATAGGGCCCCAGTAATGCAAATTAATGCATTTAATTACCAGCTCACACAAGAGCAACATCAGTTATATAGGGCCCCATTAATGCATTACCAGCTCATACAAGATAAACAAAAAAGTATAGCAAGATATTATCTCGTTTAAAGGAGATAAAAAAAAGTATGGCAAAATATTATCTCGTTTGTATATAAGATGGTGTATGACTGGAGGTAGCGTATGTTCCATGGTGCCCGATACTATGCTATGAATTTGGATAGTCACTATAAGCTAGTGTTTCGTGTCTATTTTTATTCGCCGACTACTCATCAGGGACAGGCGATTTAATTAGATAAGTCGACATTTTATATGTCTGTTAACATGTATTCCATGTGTATATAGTTTGGGCCACGTCATGTGGTATTGTTGGATTTGCAAATTTCATGCAATCATTCTGTTGGATGGTTTGTAGTTTGTAGTTTCAACCTCTCAGCGTTCGCTGCCGATGTGAAGACTGCGTGTCGGGTCGCTTTAAGATAGACCTCTATTCTAACCAGTTTAAACTGGTTAATCTCCGAGTTTAGCCGATTGAATGCGAGTTGTGATAAGCAAAAAATCATGCTGGGTTGGTAATGTTACCGAATAGCGCCCCCGACGTGCGGTATCCCTTTGTGGTTACTTCACATGTGCGAATGTTACAAGTGTGAAAGTTTGATCCGTAATTAATCACTTGTTAGTGAATCGTTAGGACAATTGAAGTCTCTTTGTGTGAGAGGGTTATCGCTGTTGCGTCAAGAATTAATTGATCAAAATGAATTAGCTTGTTTGATCAAAATATAGCGTCTGTCAGTGTAGCAATTGAGGAAATTCTTGTTCCTGTATTTGAGAGTCGAACTCTGTGACCTTCTCACGGAGGCCCGGTTCCATTACGTAACAGGTTGTGGCGTTCTGGTCTCGTCGGTATTAAAGACGCTTGGCATTTTTATGAGAAATTATCAGCTCCCGGCCATTTTCCGGCTAAATATTAACCTTTGACTTCTAAGGAACGCAGCTTAGTTAGGCGTTTAGATTGAATAAAGAGCGTTTTTTCGACAATATTTCACCCAATTTACGGGTACGTCGGAAGACAAGACGTGGTGGTTCCTCAAATATTTCCTGCATTGAGGCTTCTTTAGAAAGAATTCCCCAGTTGTCCTTCAGGATATTACCAATTCTTTTGGCGCCTGGGTGGTATACATCGTGCACATTGTCGGTTTTATATTTGTATTGTTTATATTTTTTGTTTTGCATTCCAAAAGTTCATTTCGTTTGTCAAATGTGACAGTATTCGAATATTGTTCTATTTCTTTTGCGCTGTAGCCCCTGTTTCTGAGCTTCTCGGCAAACATTCCGCGTTTAATGTCAAAATCCTTCTTGTTGTTGGAATTTCGTAGGTATCTCGTGCATTCACCAATGATGAATGATTTAAAGTTATTCGTTGAGTGACTCGATTCCCGATGTAAATATTGAAAAGAATCAGTCGGTTTGGTGTGGCATTTTAGACCCAGAATGTGTATTTCTTCAAATCGCTTCCCTTTGTAGATATCTAGGTCTAGAAATGTGCAGTTTTGCTGGTTGATATTGAATGTGAACTTTAGTAAGTCATGTGCTTTGTTTGCTATTTCAAAGAGGGCTAGTATTTCCTCAGTTTGCTCGTTGAATATAATCAGGCCATCATCTCTGAATCTTTTATGAAAAAGTATTTTGTTTTTGTGAGGGAATGCCTCAATCAGTTGGTTTATATGTCTGTGAATTGCTATATCGCAAATTTCAGGGCTAGGTTTAGCACCTTGGGCAGCTCCAACGATTTGTCTAAAGCATTTACCGTTAAATGTAAATTCATTGGTTTCTAGAATGAGTTTTGCTATCTCCACCAAGTCATTTGTCGGTGGTCTTTTTACTAGGAGCGTGTTTTCCATGTATTCATCGAGGTCGATTTTTAGAGCTTCCAGTAGTTCACCGAATCGTAGGTTCGTATATAGACTAGTAATATCATAGGTTACTAGTAGAGAGTTTTTTTCAACAGTAATTTTTTCGAGTTGATTAATAGGTCAACTGTGCCTTTTATATAAGTTGGTTGTTTTTGGACTATTGGTTGTAAAAAATAGTCAAGGAAATGTCCGATTTTTTCAATTGGGCTGCCTGTCTGAGATATGATTGGTCTCGCAGGCGGTATTATTTTAACCCCTGTGTCGTTGAAAGCCGGGTCGATGTTTTTGAGTTTATCCCCAATCTTGTGGATTTTCATCAGGAAGTATATGTATGGAGTGTTGAGTTGTTCATTCCTGTTGAATAAAAATGATCTAGTAGTATCATCTATCGATTTTTCTAGGTGCATCCTATGTACCAAGGTGAGCACTTTGGAGTGAGTTAATTTTATGTCAATTTCCGGTATTTCCTCATAGTGTATACCGTCATTCATTTGTTTTAAACCTTCTGATATGTAATCAGCCATGTCAATTATGACAGTAGTATTATTTTTGTCTGCTTTCATAATAATAATATTATCGTTATTCTTCAAGTTCTTGAGGGCAATCCTCATTTCAGGATTGAGATTGTCCCTTTTCTGTATTTTGTAATCCGATACTTGTATTTTGCAAGCATACAAATAATCTTCCAGAGCGTTACCTCCCAATGGAGGGGCAAATTTATATTTGGTTTTGAATGGATGTGGAAACCAAGTAGTTCCTGTGTTTGGAATCAGGTATTTAATACGCATTTTCCTTTCGAATGCGACGAAATCACGCATTATTTCTCTCCTGTTTATTCTTTCAGTGGGTATGAAGTTTAGGCCGTAGCCAAGTAGGATTATTTCTGAGTTGTCCAGCTTCTTACTCGATAAGTTCCTGATGAAACTTTTGGCTAGAGATACTCTAGAAGATTTGGTATTAAACTGGGCCTTCTTGTTTTTCATCTTAGTAGTTTTTATACGCTTTTGTATCACTCTGGTTTTGCGTTTAAATTTCCTGCTCATAGTTTGGGGGTTAGCAATTTTAGCGTCAAGGCTATGATTTGCAATATTAGCGTCAATGCTGTGGTAATGCACTATAGTTTGTGCCAAGTTTGTATATAAGATGGTGTATGTACATCCAACCGAAAGCCAATGACTGGAGGTAGCGTATGTTCCATGGTGCCCGACACTATGCTATGAATTTGGATAGTCACTATAAGCTAGTGTTTCGTGTCTATTTTCATTCGCCGACTACTCATCAGGGACAATTAGATAAGTCGACATTTTATATGTCTGTTAACATGTATTCCATGTGTATATAGTTTTTGCCACGTCATGTGGGATTGTTGGATTTGCAAATTTCATGCAATCATTGTGTTAACATGTATTCCATGTGTATATAGTTTTTGCCACGTCATGTGGGATTGTTGGATTTGCAAATTTCATGCAATCATTCTGTTGGATGGTTTGTAGTTTGTAGTTTCACCCTCTCCGCGTTCGTTGCCGATGTGAAGACTGCATGTCGGGTCGCTTTAAGATAGACCTATATTCTAACCAGTTTAAACTGGTTAATCTCCGCCGCTCTGAAGAGTGCCTGGTCACTATAAGATAAAAGTTCCGATATTTTTGAGTTGTGTATAGTATATAGCCAGCACATGGCAGTTCAGCCGTCAATCACGCTTTAAGGCGTGTCCAATGGCTTTAGTGCTCAGTCTTGTTCAGCTAACATAAGTTGGTTGGGTCACGTGACGATATATGCCACATATGTGGTGTGAAATTGATATCACTGATGTTGGGATAAGAAATTAATCACTTCTTTAATGTCGTATTTGACTCGCCGTTAATCTTAGTCTGACATATTTCTGACTGTAGCGTCAAGAATGAATTGATTACCATTTAATTGGCACATGTTTTCAGTCTAGCCTCTGTCCAAGGTTTTGGATTTCGAAGTTTGGCGAAGTTTAAATAATGCCAAAACATTTATTTAGGTTTTATGTGACTTCTTCGGGTTGCATATTTTATGCAGTCTGCATATTACATGCAATATATATGTCATATTCTTGGTGGAATACATCAGATTCAGTTTAAATTTGCATATTATATGCAATCTGTATGTTAATTCCATGTTAGCGAACGAGCGTAACATCCACCACTCATCCCAAAGATATGGGTTGAAATAATGGTAAATGCCAGTAGGCCCAGCATGTGTGCAAATCCAGTCAAGATAGAGCATAGAATCAAATTGGATTGTCCAAATGAACTAGTGGGCCATAGGTTCTTGCTGGCATGCCAGAACATGATACCAATTACGAATTTATCATTCTTTATAGGTAACAGTGGGTTCTAAATAGCACATGCATCGCTAATGGATGAGAATTAATTCATGAGTATTGTCCAGACATCATCGATCATCTGCAAATCTAGGTGCACCCATTAATTTGGGATATTAATGTGTATAGCTATAGTGATAATATAGCTGTAATATTAGCGTGTATCATTAGCTATAATATAGCGTTATTAGTTTGTGACCCGAGTGTGTACTCGTAAGTGTCATATGCACAATTGTAGTACGCCCGTTCAGTGGGGTATTTTTATATGTATAACTATATCAATAATATAGCATTATTACTGGAAACTTCTCGTTTCGGTTTAGTTTATTCAATTAGTCAATCCTAACACCAAGGCTGGCGCAAATCCGTTGATAAGTGGGTCCTTGAAATGTCATGTGTATATCTAGCGTGTATCGTTAGTTATAAGAATAATACAGCATTATCAGTTTATGACCCGAGCGTATACTCGTGATGGTTTATACACAATTGTAGTGTGCCCATTTAGGGATATTTGTATAAGTATAGTTATTATAGCTATAATAAAGCATTGTAGATGTCCATGAATTGTATCCAAGCATATTCGGATCACCACAAAACACTGCCACACAGTCGAAGCAGACAGGATACCTGGTAATTAAACCGGTTATTCAACAGGATTACTATCACCGAGGAATGTCAAGTTTGTATATAAGATGGTGTATGTACATCCAACCGAAAGCCAATGACTGGAGGTAGCGTATGTTCCATGGTGCCCGACACTATGCTATGAATTTGGATAGTCACTATAAGCTAGTGTTTCGTGTCTATTTTTATTCGCCGACTACTCATCAGGGACAGGCGATTTAATTAGATAAGTCGACATTTTATATGTCTGTTAACATGTATTCCATGTGTATATAGTTTTTGCCACGTCATGTGGGATTGTTGGATTTGCAAATTTCATGCAATCATTCTGTTAACATGTATTCCATGTGTATATAGTTTTTGACACGTCATGTGGGATTGTTGGATTTGCAAATGTCATGCAATCATTCTGTTGGATGGTTGTAGTTTGTAGTTTCACCCTCTCCGCGTTCGTTGCCGATGTGAAGACTGCATGTCGGGTCGATTTAAGATAGACCTATATTCTAACCAGTTTAAACTGGTTAATCTCCGCCGCTCTGAAGAGTGCCTGGTCACTATAAGATAAAAGTCTGTATATAAGATGGTGTATGTACATCCAACCGAAAGCCAATGACTGGAGGTAGCGTATGTTCCATGGTGCCCGACACTATGCTATGAATTTGGATAGTCACTATAAGCTAGTGTTTCGTGTCTATTTTTATTCGCCGACTACTCATCAGGGACAGGCGATTTAATTAGATAAGTCGACATTTTATATGTCTGTTAACATGTATTCCATGTGTATATAGTTTTTGCCACGTCATGTGGGATTGTTGGATTTGCAAATTTCATGCAATCATTCTGTTAACATGTATTCCATGTGTATATAGTTTTTGCCACGTCATGTGGGATTGTTGGATTTGCAAATTTCATGCAATCATTCTGTTGGATGGTTTGTAGTTTGTAAACGAGATATTATCTTGTTAAAACGAGATATTATCTCGTTTAAACGAGATAAAAAAAAGTATCGCAAGATATTATCTCGTTTAAACGAGATAAAAAAAAGTATATTATCTCGTTTAAACGAGATTAAAAAAAAATATGGCAAGATATTATCTCGTTTAAACGAGATAACAAAAAGTATCGCAAGTGGGACTATACGGGGCTCCGTAGAAAAGCGTAACACTGCACGTATATATGTTGTAATACGAGAAATTTCGTTTGATTTTTTCGCTTGCTTCGCGTAGACCGGAATATGCGTGGAACTGCTGGGACACCGGAAAATATTGTGAACACTTAAAGGTACTCAATCCGATCAGAGGGTCCCTATATCATCAAGATACAACAACAACAACAACAACAACATTTCTTCAAAATACGCTTCAGTTATCAGAATCGATTAATTGCCCAAAAATAATGCTAACCACAGTCAACTTTAGTATAAAATTGCCCAAAACCTGTTATTTAACAACGTTTTATTCAACGAAATTTTGCCAGTTGTCAAATATCTGACACAAAAAAGCCACTGGATTTTAGAGTTATCGATCTTCATCCGCTATCTGGTCAGATAAGTTCTTCTCGTCGACAGTTTACTGGGCTGCTAAAAATTATAATAATAGAATTCAAATATCGATATCTGATCACTCCTAGCTTTGATGGGTGGGTTCCTCGACTCGAATCAAATATTTTTTACCCCCGAAGCCAAGGAAATTGTAATTTGCGAGCGCTAATTCGGATTGAGTACCTTTAAAGTCATTAGGTTCACTCCCGGTGGGCATATATTTGATGTCAGACAGAACTGTGTCCGATATACCACAAGAAAGGTAATAAAAAACTAGAAATAAAACCCCAATGTGGCATATTATTAGTGCGGTACTCGCCCTGTATTAAATTGTTGAAAACTGCGATCAGAGTAAGAAATCTTCTCAGATACTAACACATTTTCGGAGCGAATCAGCACGCGGAGTCTCATGGAATTATATTCGGAGGAAATCGGAACCACCCGAATAACGACGATCGGCTGGCACGCACGACTGGGAGAACAGCCAAAACAAAAACCGATTGAGCTCAAACTTGCTACCTACGGGAAGTGTCATGGACGGGTTAAATTGTGACCCCGCCCTGACCTTGACCTTGAAAATGATCAAATCAAGGTCAAATCGGGTCAAATTGGAAAAAAAAATTTAAATTAACAAATTAAAAAGGCACAATTAAAGGCACGTGAGGCCTTAGTTGTCGAAAATATTCATATTTGTTCCATTCACCGTAAACAGAAAAACATTAAAACGCATACAGTTTCGTTCATATATACCATTACCATCGCGTAAACAGCATGTTATCATAAAGATTTACTATATTTTACATAAGCAAGAGCCTGATTGTGTTACAGAAGACAGCACAATGCTGGCTAATCACACACAGATGGCATAAACGCTCTTTATTCGTTCCATATCAGGAATTCACCAACAAAGAACGCTCTTTATGTTTATCATCATAATATAAACAAACACCAGAAAAGTAACTTTTTATGCTTTTGTTTACATAACAATGGTCAAATATATGACAATAACATACTGTGTATGCGATATTTCTTATTTGTATATAGACAAAGTCTGTCTACATTTTGTTGTTCTTTCTGTTTGTGGCGGTTTTTGACGGGTGGAAATATTTTCACAGGATACCCACCGCCAAGGCCAACCGTACCTTTAACTCATTAAAAAACAAAAACTTAAATAAAAAAATTATTTAAAAAAATTTATTTAAAAAGACAGAAAATTAAAAAGGCACAATTAACTCATTGAAAACAAATTTAATTAAATTTTTTTTTTTAAATTGTCATGTTTCTGACGATTGCCGCCAGTGGCGGGCTAACCTGCTAGTATCTAATATTTAAACGCGGCCACCGGTGTATACGGGTGATTCTACGGTAACTGAGCAAAACACTGTCCAATGGGCACCATTCACCACAAGACAAGCACTGCTCATCACGAGCAAGTACAATGGCCATCATTTTAAAACTGAGAATCCAGGCATTAATTAGATACCAAAATTAAGTAATTACCATACTCCGGTATGGGTCTTAGGCATGACGATAACCGGCAAGATACCACGAAACTGCATGTCCCAGAGCAGACACGCCCAATTTCTCCGATTTTTCTTATGCACTGGTGATTGTGTATTCAAAACCGAAATCAACCTTCTGGTGTGGAATTTTGCAAGGAATCTAATGCCACCAAAATTATACAGAGATACCAAAGAAGAATCCAACAAAAAGCTATTTATTTGTCCCAAAAACGTTGTCCCATGATCCAGAATCATTACACTAACGCGAGCCTAAATGGGTTGCCACGTTTCCCTTTGGTGTCAGTTGTATATCACATCTGTCGCAACGTGAATGGAAACTTCCATGTTAACAATAAAAAAATATGTTTCCTGAGTATTCGTGAAATTCTCACGGAAATTAACATTTGAATCGCCGGATTTTGTACCGTATATTTATTCACCGTCATTACACTAACGCGGGACACTAAAATACTATATGCATTGACTGAACATTAAACAGTTCTGATAAAAGCGTCTGAGGTAAGCGTGTTCATAAACTAGTTGATTGGTTTGGTTGTCGATATTTAAAAAAGTTATCACATGATGAACGCGAAATCGTCATTACACTAATAGTATAGGCGAATTAGGGTTTAACCCAAAACTAATTGCAACACAAATGGCAAAGGTGCCGTCATATAGAGTAAGTCAATATGTGCAACATACTCAAATCTTAGAGAACAATATTTGGGACAAATAGCGAAATTCCTGTTTCCATGGCAACGAGGGGTGATTTTAACTGAGTTTGGAAACTAGATGTTAAATTGCATGTATGGCGAGAATTATTTCCATTATCTCAAATATTATGTTGGTTGTATGAACACCTATTGTTGTCTAACTTTTGAAATGGTGTTCTCCTCTTGTGATGGTCAAGGTCATATGTAAAGGTCAAGGTCATTGCAAAAAAATGTGTGCTTTTTCCGATACTATCACATAACTTTGACCCACTTGATTGAAATTTAAGATATTGAGCACAGAAATTGGAATCACTGACCTTTATGCAATTTTTTGAGATTTTTTTGGAGTTATAGGCATTAGGGATCAGAAGAATGGCAGGTAATTTTATGGAGATTCCTCCACCACCATTCACTTCGACCCGTGAATTGTAACAACAAAAGCATAAATCTCAGGGTTTTCGGCATATATAGTTAGAAAAAGCATTGATCTACAATCTTACCGCGAGCATAGCATCTATTCGTTGATTTATTCCAGGTTTTATCGCACGTTAACAAATTGTTTTCACCTGTTAGCTAGGTGGTGCCGCCGAAGATAGCCGGAACTCCTCGATTCCAATTTCTGTGGTCTTCGGCAAATCGGAAAATCGGGTAGTACGAAAACTGGTATTCGGAGCCGGAACATTGTTACCGGTCAAAACAATCAGCCCACGACAAAGGTCTATTAAAAGTATCAGGTTCTGCCTTCCCAGCTGGTCCATTAAGCGTTGTTTCATTGTGTAATATCGTCATTTGAGTGTTAAACAGAATAAAATGTCAAGAAAGGGATTTTGGTGTCATTAGACGCAGAATAACACATCCAAACTATCCAGAAATTCAAGTTGGCGTTCAACATAGCCACCGAAACTAATAAATAGCTAGGGCAAATTACTCACAAAGTCAAATTGACCAAACACGAATACAGTCTCGATATGGACATCTGATTGTTAACAATATGATTTGGGTGTGCATGGCTGAGAATGTGTCGACATTTCAAGATGGCTACCAAAATGGTCGTCGAAAATTGTCAAAATTTGAGTGATATCAATATCAGTATGATTAAATAATTAGCCAGTACAATTTTCCAACGTATTGATTCCCATTTATCGGGACAACAATTTTTCAAACAAAGCAGTATCTTCGTTAGATTCAAACCTGCTAGTCACACACTAAGAGGGCATTTTGCAATTATAGCGAGCTATGAGCTTAATTGTTTTCAAACATGTACGAAAAAAACAGATGTCAATAGCTACGTGCAGACATGATTATCGATGAACGATTGCCAGTAAACATATGGTCCCGGTGGTTAAGTCAGCAAATTGTGTAGCGCAAAAAATGCGTGATATGACATACCAGCTGGCATGATGCTACGCTGAAACCAGGTAACATATTCTGATATATAATCACGCATAAGAGCGAATATTTCCCATTACAATTCACACAAAAGTCACACAACACCCACGTGCGCTTATATACTTTGAATTCTAGCTGGTTTATTTGCATCATACGCGTCACTTCACCCATAAGTGTATTGTAAACGTAGCTGTGGATATAAAATCGATCTGACTATATACCTATCGTGTTCCCGGCCATTCAAGTGTACCCTCACAACAAGAGAACACTGTTTATTCGAGCGGGGATTATGTCCGTCTTTCCTGACGATGTATGATAATTACAACTCACATGGTCCCAATGAGGGAGTATTCACTCTTATTTGATGATTGATCTATATAAATCGCCTATAAATACGAATATTCCCCTCCGCTCACCGCAACTTATAACCTGGGTAACTTTATAACAATTTCAGGAACCTGGGTAACTTTGTCTTTGTCACAGAAAACCGACGAGAGTGTCTATTCAGCCTAACTCACGGCCCTATTGGATCCACCAGACCCGGTTATGTGGTTTTAGTGCTACAGGTCAAAGTTCGGGAGTAGCATTTCCATATATGGAAGTCATGAATATTCAAAATCACTAAAACCACGGAACCTGCGCTGGATGAATCTCTGAAACCATGGAACGGGACTGGGTGAATCCAATACGGCCGCGACTCAGTGGTCTCGCTTGTTGGACCAATTCCAATCAGCCTTCACGGAAAATAACACCTCACCGCCAGAACTAGACCAAACAAAACCAGTCGACGCAATGGTCAAATCTGAGATCAGTATCGTCGATGTAACTGCATTGCTATGAAACATCAAACCCCATAAGGCAATGTGTCCTGATCTCATATATACCGAACCAGATACTTAAAACGTGTGCCGAAGAAATTTGCCTATACCAGGCATATTCAACAAATAACTAAAGACAGAGTATCCAATAAGGACCGTTATGTTATGGTGATCACCATAATCGGGAGGAAGTCCTACCCAACGATCAATCAATCATAAAACTACAGCGTTGATTACTCCCTCAGTTATTGGTAGATGAATGGTAATTGTGTAACATCACTGGAGATATTTATAAACATGTTTACAAAGTATTTCCTCAAGTTTGCAGTTCGGATGGTGCATGCGGATATACCTTATTGTTGCATGCACATGATTCAAATTGTTTTATCCGCCCATTGCACTATAGAAATAAAAGCATAGCAGATAGTTATTTCTATTCAGGAGCACACATGGCATGACAGTGTGGATCAAAATCTGGAAAAGCGTGATCTGGTCCAAATTATAGCCCGGTCTGTATGCAACACAACAACTAATGTTGACTACATATGGAAAATACTTCGAAAAGATGAACTTTGCGGAACTACACCAAATACCATTTATTTGGAGACATTTATTGTTTTAAATGGGCTAGCGGACCGTCAACGTTTTCATCATTTCAGCAATCGAATGAGAAATTAAGTAGCCTTGATGTTTTCGGAACATATTGAGACGATTAACTATTATTGAAAGGGTCATCGGATACACATAAACTAAACAGTGGTTGTCTGAAAATCACCAGCGAACAATCGAATTACCCCACAGTGTAAATACGAAATAAACGTTTCAGATATAGCCGTGGTGGACTTTTCACCTTTAAAACGTTGCTGAAATTGTTAGTACTTAAAAATATAATACAGAGTAATACAAACATGTGCTGGTTCACACAGAATAACATATGCTTCGTGCACGAATGCAGATAGCATATAAGGGCCAGCTCGCCCCAGGCCGTTTTTGGGGCGAGCTGGCCCACCTTTCAGGGGCGAGCTGGCCCGGGTATTACATTTGTATTAAAGTTGTAAATAAGTTAATATATATTAATTTCTTAAGTTCAGATTATGATATATTTCAGAGTTATGTCCATCAATTTTGACATTTATATTACTTTAGGCACGTTTGTTAGCAAAGATAATAGCCATGCAGTTTATCACACTAGTTGGTTTGAACGACGAACCGGCGAATTCATAAATAACAATAATGAACTGTTTTCACATTCTGGATATTAAAGTTTCTCTTATTCTCTGAGTTCATCTCACTATCTCTGGAGTTTGGGAACCCCTTTGAAGCCGTTATTATATCCCCATTCATATCCTATCAAAACAATAGAAGCAGGTTGTTTACACAGTAACCAATCGACTAATCACACCTCACACTTCAGTGGATGAGATGGCTTCAGTGTGATAGATAATCACTTTCATATGCCGACCACATACCGTATATAAGCAGTGCAATATTTATCTGACATCATAACCACAAATATGTTCCGTTGTATCTGCGAATATATACAACGGCAGTGGCTCGACTCAAGCACATTTTCGATCGAGGAATGGAGTATATTCCGACATGACGTTCGGACAAATAATGATCTCGAATGTGTGTATATTTAATTCAACATTCCAAATTCAATGATACACATCTTGGGTATCAGTTGACCGATTTGGGTATCACTTTGTATGGTATCACTTGACTCGGGTATCACTTGACTGTAAGCCAGAGAAAGCAAGCAAAACGACCCCAAAACGACAACTTAAATAAGACATTATCCCTTGGGGCGAGCTGGCCCGGGGCGAGCTGGCTCGGGGCGAGCTGGTCCTGGGGCGAGTGGGCCCGTTTCCGTCATATCACGCATTTTTTGCGCTACACAATTTGCTGAATGAACCGCCGGGACCATATGTTTACTGGCAATCGTTCATCGATAATCATGTCTGCACGTAGCTATTGACATCTGTTTTTTTCGTACATGTTTGAAAACAATTAAGCTCATCGCTCGCCATAATTGCAAAATGCCCTCTTAGTGTGTGACTAGCAGGTTTGAATCTAACGAAGATACTGCTTTGTTTGAAAAATTGTTGTCCCGATAAATGGGAATCAATACGTTGGAAAATTGTACTGGCTAATTATTTAATCATACTGATATTGATATCACTCAAATTTTGACAATTTTCGACGACCATTTTGGTAGCCATCTTGAAATGTCGACTCATTCTCAGCCATGCACACCCAAATCATATTGTTAACAATCAGATGTCCATATCGAGACTGTATTCGTGTTTGGTCAATTTGACTTTGTGAGTAATTTGCCCTAGCTATTTATTAGTTTCGGTGGCTATGTTGAACGCCAACTTGAATTTCTGGATAGTTTGGATGTGTTATTCTGCGTCTAATGACACCAAAATCCCTTTCTTGACATGTTATTCTGTTTAACACTCAAATGACCATATTACACAATGAAACAACGCTTAATGGACCAGCTGGGAAGGCAGAACCTGATACTTTTAATAGACCTTTGTCGTGGGCTGATTGTTTTGACCGATAACAATGTTCCGGCTCCGAATACCAGTTTTCGTACTACCCGATTTTCCGATTTGCCGAAGACCACAGAAATTGGAATCGAGGAGTTCCGGCTATCTTCGGCGGCACCACCTAGCTAACAGGTGAAAACAATTTGTTAACGTGCGATAAAACCTGGAATAAATCAACGAATAGATGCTATGCTCGCGGTAAGATTGTAGATCAATGCTTTTTCTAACTATATATGCCGAAAACCCTGAGATTTATGCTTTTGTTGTTACAATTCACGGGTCGAAGTGAATGGTGGTGGAGGAATCTCCATAAAATTACCTGCCATTCTTCTGATCCCTAATGCCTATAACTCCAAAAAAATCTCAAAAAATTGCATAAAGGTCAGTGATTCCAATTTCTGTGATATTGAGAGACGAAAATATATTTAAAATAATTTTGAGGACCACCGCTTCGTGCAGAATAATAGCTTTAGCAATAATGTCAACTCAATCTCGAGATATAGACCTTCAAAGTTGGTGGTACCCTTTCGTAATAAGCAAAATTCTGTATTATTTTGACCAGATACATGGTTATATAAGAGAGCGGCCAGTGGAGGAAAAGGGCCATATTTAAAGAGTTTAATGCAAATTCGTATATAACTGATTATTATATACCGTAGGAAAGCTTGTGGATTGTCCATTATTATTAGCCCTATTGTAGTGAGCAAAAGTGGAAAGAAAATGTAGATATTATTGTTGCCATGGCAACAGATACTATTTTTGTCAAAAAATGGAAAAAGGTCATATCTAAAAGTATAATTGGTCTGGGTAAGATTAGTTCATATACATTACATATGGGTGAAGGTCCTACACAATGTGCTGTCATCTGCTATGTGTATATGTCAAGGTCAAACACAAAGGTCAAGGTCATTTGGGAAAAGTTGATAACATTGGTTTTGCTCACACAAAGCAAATACAATAACATATACACTTATGCATACTGTTCTGTAATATTGCACGAGATATGAACACAATAAATAATCACATACAAATTCTGAACAAAACGATATTTAAATTCCCTTGTTATGTATTTCAATCTCAGAAGGAGGTTCATAATGTGTGGGGTACATGGTTTTCTTATTGGGGGAGTGTGGTTCCTGAAAGCGACGTGTTTGTTTTGGTCTGATATCATGTTTGACAACAGTTTTCTTTATCAGCATGCTAAGTTATGTATCAATGAGTAGTTAGGGATGGTTGATATTTCTCTGCTTAAAATGACCCATAGGAAAGTATTGATGCACCACACATGTAGCTGGTTACCATGGTAACTGGCATGTATACACTTAACGTTGATTCAGTACTTTAATGAAATGATTAATCTTATTATATGTCCGTGTTCTGTGACATCTAACGGCATGTCAAGTGATATAGACAGGGACCTCACAAACTATATAACTGCAATGGCTCATGTCACAATGATGATACTAGCTCTACGACATCAAACCCGACATGTGACCAAACACAATATAGAGCAGGCCCGAGTACTGCTTCCAAAGAGCTACATTTAAAATATTTCAATGTACGGGTTGTCTGAATCATAAATTTGAACAATATTAATCAGAACTAGATTTCAAATTTCCGGCGGGAAATTTGGATATCTCCATGTCTCGGACATCAGACTACCGTCGATAAACATATGATGTTTCATAATATAACAATGACAAAGACAGTGGCATATATAATACCCCTTCCCTGACCCCTTTCCAGATGCGACGTCGACCAAAGTTACCAATTGTGTTCAACTCAGTATTCTAAATAAAATGGCAAATCAAATAGTGGCATAACTGCTTTCATTTTGACGGAGTATTGGCGACAAGCCATTCTAGCCCAATAGTATTACTGTTTATGCGCTCATAACTCTGCCATGTATCATCCGATTAAAGAATATTTTTGCGACTTTGTAATCGCCATCTCTTAGAGACTTTATATCCTGAGGTGATAATCAGATCGAAATCAAAATTTGGCCATTGTTGACACCCCGACCCCGCGTCTATTGCGACCTTCGCCAAAATGCCCCACATATGTTCATCTTAGTATTCTCAAGACAATGGCATATGAAAGAGCAACACAGATGCTTTCATTCTGAAGGCGTTTCATCTTAACCATGGTAATTAGTGATATAAGCTGTCTGGTGGGCCCAAATTTTGTTTCGACTTAAGCGGAGTTCGACTTACCGCCTTCGACAACCATGTTTATTTAAATGACTTTTCACACAAGCTCAGCCGGGAACCAGTCATGACTTCGACTTATGTGGGGGTTTTCGAGTTACCGACGTTCGACTTAACGAAGTTTTACTGTATTATCATCTATATATACATAACAGAGTAGGATCTGTCTGTCCGTCTGTCTGTTCGGATTTTTCTCCCAGACCACTAGACCGATTTCAACCAACTTTGGTTGGTTTGGTGTTAGTTTTTCAAAATTTTGATTTAAACAAATTTGGTCCACCTAGAATGCATCACACTGATTTGTTTTCAGAAAATAAATACTCAAGCTTGTGTGCAAAATGTCCACAAAATTTGGTAGAAAAGTTGGTATTTTCAAATATATCCCGGACATTATTGTCTGCTATTCCATAAAAGTAGCACAGTGTGATTCACTTGGTTATTAAACATGTTACTTAATCAACTGACAACTAAATGTTCTATTCTAAACAAGCATGACGCACGGTATTACTTAAATACTGTACTGGAAGCATTATTACTCAGAAGACACTAGGATGGGACGTAAAGTAACGCTCTATTGTCAAATTGAATGTTGTGTCGATCCATGTGTGCTTCCCGACTGCAATTCAACTGGTAGTACCTAAATGTTCGCGTGCGTATTCAATTCAAAAGAAAAGAGACGAAGACACTATAAGGGGGATTTGGTATAACGCTCTTATGTGTATTTAAATATTAAACAGTGTTACTTTACACCTGATAAACACGACGTTGCAAGCTGATCCATCTAATAGAAGGAAAAAAGAGACGCTGTCAGTATCGATACAACATCTGGCTAAGTGTTCCTGATATATTTGGTCATTGAAGCGGTCCTTGGTTTTCCTATCTATCCGAAGAAAATAAGTGTCTGCATGAAATATTCAGGAATGATTGTGTTATCTTTGTCACAAAGAACGCCCAAATGGTAACAAATTTTAAAATCTATATGTTATTGAGTTGTTGGTACATGACTCTCCTTCGATTTGAAGCAAATCATTGTCCCCATATCTCTTATCTACCAGAATCGTTTCACGTGAATCTCGTCCCATCAAGAACCTGTGAGAAGTTAGCGACACTTGGGAAGCTTGACTGTCTGTTAAAGCAAACCCTACTCGTCAATGAGGATTACTGCCACCAGTCCCCAAGCTGTACGCCCCAGTATAAATAATGATCGTCTGGTGGAACGTTGTTACACTTTTGTTGTGCCTCATTATATTCACATTTTTGTTACTTTAGTACGTATGTTGCCAGTATTTTAATTTATTTAAATAAAGAAAAATATAAATAAAATTGAGGTCCGTATGAGCCAGGGTCCGTATAAGCCGGGGGTCCGTAAGAGCCAGGGTCCGTATCAGCCGGTGGTCCGTATCAGCCAGGGTCCGTATCACCCAGGGTCCGTAAGAGCCAGGGTCCGTAAGAGCCAGGGTCCGTATCAGCCGGCATTCATAGGATCACTCCCTGTATACATATTGGCCACACCCATGGCCATATAGCCAATAAATATATACAACTTACATACACACCCCGTCAATGCCTATTATATAATCACTTCAGGTATACATCGACGCCTCATCATTGACCATACAGACCTTCTAGGTATAGCAATACAACGCGCAGGACATCACCATTGGTCATACAGTCACTCCCTGTATACATTTTCTTCACACCCATGACCATTTACCAAATCAAGATATACATATGCACCCCTCGTGACCAAAGCGTCAATGCAGGTACATATATACCTCTGCAATTGATATACTAATACCCACCAGGACCATTCGTACACTCCATGTTTGCATATACACCTCGCCCATGACAATTCAGCCATTCGATGTATACTCACACACCCCATCCATGATCATACAGCTACTCTCAGTATATATATACATCCACCAATGTATACAGCTAAGGCATATATGCATATATATCACATATACAACCATGACCACAAGGACACTTATATATCCACACGCCGCCAATGACCATCCAGTTATACTCCAGGTATGCGCATATACACAATCATGACCGTACAGTACTACAGTCAGTCCGTGTACAGCTATATGCATTACACATAAGCAATTACGACCACTCCCTATTTATTCATGCACACACACATGACTATACAGCCAACATATACACCCATCCATGACAATAGTCACCCAATGTACGCCCGTATATCCCAATCATGATCATACCGCCGCTCTATATATACATAAACAACACAAACATATGACCATGTAGCTACTATCATTATACCCATACACCAATTCAATAACCATACAAACAATCCTTGTGTAGCTATTCACATCACACATGACCATACAGTCACCCTTTGTATACCCATGCATCTCACCATGGACACATCACCATTCATGATGATACAATAACTCCCTGTAGAACTATTAACCCCCATATATGGACACGCATTCACGCCCTGGTTGCCACTTTGACATACACCATACATTAAGTTGATTTTGATGCTAATGGTCGAGAGTAGCCACATAGTATGGTTTCACTCAGTTCCGTTTAGGCCTTCTGCCCATTTCCGATCAAAAATATCGCTAGAATCCCAAAAGACATTTTCGGCAAAATTCCATACTACAGTACATCATTTAATTGAATCTGTCGTGTCTCGGAAGGTACTGGGACAACGAGAAAGAAACATGTAGTTGCCAGTGGATTAAGTAACATGGTTAACAACCAAGTGAGTCACCATTTTCTACCTCTTGAGAACAGAGAATAATGTTCGGGCTATATGTTAAAAAAAATAAACGTTTTTTTTTACCAAATTTGGTTTCCATTTTGGAAGCCATCTTCAGTGTGAACGCATTTAAGACATCTCAAAACAATAAACATCTTTGATACCAAAGATGGTTTTATTTACTTGAATAAATTGTCCAAACCTGAAAAGTACATTTTTGCCGATTTTGATGTCAAGTTTGTGATAGAAAAATCCAATATTTCTGGTAATTTCACTGGTTACATTAGTAATACTTAACAAATGTGCATCAGAAATGTTAGAATTTTATGTATTTAAGGTAGAATAGCCAATTGTATTCATCTACCACAACATGTAAGCGATTACATGGCATGCTGGGCCAATATTTACAATTTCCCAGGTTTGGTCACATTTTGGCAGCCATTTTCAGTCCAAGTGACAATTTTGGTTCCAGTGAGTTGAAATATTCATAAGTAATGGTATGCCTAAATTATTGTGCACAGTTCTGTCGATTTCTTGTTAAAATATGACTTGAATCATAATGTTGATTTTTTGTGAAATTTCATACCGAGTTCTGTAAAATTCTAACTTTTGAGGGCGCGCAAGGGGCTGGGACCTCATGAATGGCATATTTTATTGACCCAATCAGTTAATATGCATAATTCAAAAAATAATGTCACAATTCTGAACCCGTTCCATACAGCAGAAACTGATCTAGAAGATATTAGTGAAAAACGTCAAATTTTCCACTTCTAGCTGCCATTTTGATTGCCATCATGGGCGGAAGTTCAAATTTTACCCTAAAAATGTGGCATTATATCTCACAGAGTCATACTTACTGTATATTCCAAATATTTAAATCGCATATTTCATGGTAAGATTAATTGCGACATTTAATAAATTATCCAATCATGAAATACTCTTTAAATTTGGAATTTCAGCATGGCTCCACATCTAATATCAATTAATATGTGAATATGTACACCTGTGCAAAGTTTCATGCTTTAGTAACATATTGAACAATTGCCTTGAAATTGGATTTAATCTACTACACTATATTGTTTATCCCATCATATAATAATTTTTAACCACCTCAGTAGCAAATGTCTTTGTTAAACTGTAAGAATTTGTTTTTATACACCCGTTTTGTAAAAACGGAACGTATTATGTTTTTGTCGGTCCATTCTTTCGCTTTTTTCGAAAATGATATCTTTAGTAAGTCTGAACGTCATGGAATGAAATTTGTTATGTCAGTTGACTTGCCAAAAATACAGGACAAGTTCAAATTTTGTTTCCGCCCGCCAATTTTTTCCGGAGTTATGGTCCTTGTCGAACTTGCCGATTATTTTTGTTTCTGCGTGATAATTTTTAGTTTTAATTATCTGATTGTTTTCAAATGTGTTATATGGATTACCCATATGAAAATACAGGTCAAGTTTTAATTTGGGTTCCGTCCGTCAAATTTGGCATATGAATTACACGTTATGAAATTACCACATGCGTATTTTGCCTCCCTCTAGCGATGCTCTTTTTAAAAATTACTTTGACCTTTGAATGTCGCCTTGAACTTCCAAGCCTTCCAACCACATATGTGGAAATGTGGACCCTACTGGTTCTTTCATAAACCAGTGCAAACGTTGAGCTAGTGGTTGAATTGCCCATTATAAGAATAATTTAATGTAAAATCTCCAAATAACCCATGATTGGCCATCGTTGCCATGTAAACTCAAATTTACCAAATTGTCCCAATGGGAATTTCCTAAATATTCTAACAAAGTAGGCATTCAGCAACCCAGTGTACTAAAGGACGTACGTGTTGTAATCAGTTCGCACTAACTTATTTGTTGCATGACAAATTATGCTGTGAGTTTTGTCTCAACAGTCGACTATATAAATATCACATGTTATGCCTTGTTGTACATACAAATATTTCATATTTCAAACTGCTATAGTTTCCAAATCAGTTATCGATATCTTTTTAAATGAACCTTCCCATGGAGCCTGAATTCCGGAGTTTACAAAATAGTGTTGGTGATCGCTATTTGTAATAAATCATAACTAGGACGGTCGAAAATATGACTGCTATAACTGACAAAAAATCTTTATTTTTAACAATGACCTTGACCTTTACGTGTGACCTTGACATTTCAAGGTAACCATGTATATGTGGAAATGTCGGCCACTACAAGTTTGTCCATAAACCAATGTCAACTTTTAGGTAGTTTTTAAATTATTCACGATAGGCACTATTTAATGTAAAATTTCCAAATACCCGATTATTAGCCATCGTTGCCATGGAAACTCAAATTTACCAAATTTATCCCAGTTAGATTTTCCATAATAAAAGATATTATAACAAGGTAGACATTCAACTATCCAGTGTACCAAAAGACGTCTGTGTTGCAACCAGTTCACAATAACTGACATGTTGCATATGACAAGTGATGCTGTGATGTTTTGTCTCAACAATCGACAACATAAATATCACAAGTGTATGTGTCTTGTTGTACATAAAATTGTTGTCGCCACATATTTCAAACTGCTATAGTTTCTAAAGCAGATATCGATATCCATTCAAATGAACCTTCCCATGGAGCCTGCAGTCCGGAGTGAACAAATAGTGTTGGGTATCGCTATTCGTAATAAATCCTAACCAGGACGGTCGAAAATATGACAGCTATTTGATAAAAATCCAGATTTTTAACAATGACCTTGACCTTTATACATGACCTTGACATATCAAGGTCACCATGGCTATATGGAAATGTTGGCCATTACAAGTGTTTCCATAAACCAATGTAAACTTTTAGGTAGTTGCTAAATTATTCACTATAAGCACTATTTAATGTAAAATTTTCAAATACCCGATTATTAGCCATCGTTGCCATGGAAACAAAAATTTATCAAATTTTTGCCAATTAGATTTTTCTAAAAAAAATTATATTCTAATGAAGTACATATTCAGCTATTCAGTAAACTAAAAGTCATTTGTGTTGCAATTAGTTTGGGGTTGACCCCATTTTTCGGCTAGATCGCCTGTACTATAACGCGTCATTACACTAACGTTGTTTGTGTTAATGTAATGACGCTGCGTTGGTGTAATAATGATGTTTTCATTATAGTCCAGGCTCATGGTGTAACAATTGTGCAAAATGTGATACAATCATGAAACTTGGCATATTTGTTCCTCGTGCACTACTCATCATTTTCAGATATGGAGGCAATGGCGGCAGGTCATTCCTTAGCAACTGTTGCTAGGCAACTGCCCAACATCGAATAAAAGCACATATGACTAATATTATGGCAGTTTTAACAAACTAAAATACGCCATGTATAATTTTAATGGTGAAAATAATTATAATAGTTGTTGTCAGTGTGGATGTGACAGGAAAATTACCATATTTCTTACATACCATGGTGATAACGGTTGCTAGGGACATACCCGAAATCGAAAATATGACATATGACTGCTATTATGGCAATTTTAACAAACTAAACTGCACCATGTAGCATTTTGTCGATGAAAACAATTATTTTTCATTCCACAAAGGCATCGTCAGCATACTTTTCTCTGTCAATGACGTAGATATATCATGTATACGGGGCTGGGTCCATAAATGTCCTACGTATAGACACCTGCTCATTCTTGGGTACAATGTCATATCCTACCTTTATCGACCTGTGTCCCATGACCTACATATATGACCCTCGGTCCATGGCCAGCCTGCAGCATGGT
This sequence comes from Siphonodentalium dalli, assembly GCA_032622095.1. Lineage (NCBI taxonomy): Eukaryota > Metazoa > Mollusca > Scaphopoda > Gadilida > Siphonodentaliidae > Siphonodentalium > Siphonodentalium dalli. Next base: position 62,026,134 of record CP136062.1, read on the forward strand.
GGCATTGGTGCATGGAATATTCAAAGGGACCACCACCCATGATCTTTATATTGGGCATTGGTCAAATATCTATATGTGTAGGTGGATACGTGGCATAACTGTCCGATGTGTCCATTTTGCCTAAATTACATATGGACATCCTATGAATCCATGATATACTACAGACAATGTGCATGATATACATATAGGCAGCTGAGTCCACGGCCTAACTATGGGCACCTGGGTATTTACACCATGTAAAAGCGCCATCGTCCTTCTGCGGTCAGAAACAATTCGGGTTAGTTGCTAATATACCTAGTTCCAAGTTGTCATTTAAAATTCGAAAAAAGAGAAGAGTGTTGTCATTTTCATATAACACACATAATAGTTCGATTGTATCTTCATAAGGTTTCTTGGACCAAAATATCCTGAGCTGTATCTGATTTCGCCCATCACTGTTTACGTGTGGAGAAGGCCAGCAAATGTTATGACAACCTATACCCGGGAAAATTATCCCCACCCTCGAAGATACATACATGTAACAATTAACTTGTGTTTAACGGGCAGGGACGGGAATAAATGGTGGGAAGGTTGATGTCTCCGCAATTATGTATCCAGTTGTTCCCTTTCATCACCAGATTTTGGTTGGAGAGGGGAGGGGTGGAAGCTCAAATTATTTTTCAGCACTTTAAGGGAGAAGGCAATCCGCACGAAGTAACTCTCGCGAACACTCATAAGTTTAGAACGTGAAACCCTAGCTGGTCTCCTTTAAACTTCTATATTTTTCCTGAGTTAGAAACTCGAAGTTGACGCTTCATATGGGGTCCGGAATCGCTGTCAGAGCATTGACGTTTACTATAAAAAAATCCAGGGAAGGCCCACACCGGGCCCCTCATTTCGCGCATCACGCACTGACGCAACTTGGCTTCATTGTAATCTTTAATTGATTACATTTTCAATGAATTATAGAAAATCGAAATTGACAGTGATGGGCTCCAGAATCATATCAAAGCAGTGAATTTTCACAAAGTTCCACGATGGAGGCCGCCCAGGAATTTAGCTTCTATATTGGAACCTTAAACTGATTGTTTTTCTCAATTAGAGATTCGAAATTGAGGCCCAGAATCACTCTCGGTGCACTGAGTATACACATATTTTCCCAGGGGCGCTGGGGGTGGGCACCGGACCCAATCCGCAGGATGGGCCACACGCACAACCTCTTACTCTACACTACGCGCATTCGGCATCAGATTCGTAACCGCCCACCACAAAAGCTGGCTACGGGATAATCCAAATCAAAGCCTTCTACCGATGGTCAATAGCGACCACTAACCATCAGTAGAAGTATCGGATTAGCTACGGGCTTGTTGCACATCTGACAGCAACATACCTCTCTGTTCATCATAATGTCCACACTTACCCCAAAAACACTTATCTATGGTTATAATAGGTATCGTATAATATGTACATGCACCACTGGTGTCGCATGGTCATTTCATCAGCCATCTACTGTCCGACAGGAGGATATAACGTCATTACACTAACGGTGCGTCATTACACTAACAAAATCGTCATTACACTAACGCTAAGGATGATCAGCTTTGTTATCCGAAATATATAACACAACGAATCTCCCATTCCATCGATTTATTCTTCGTGGGTGTTTGATATAATATCAATCATTATTCCCCATGAAAGTGGTTACGTCCGAGAATATTCAAGAAGTGTTCCGAAGAATGGGCGAAAAAATACACATGTTTGTGCCTCGAAAATTCAGATGAAGCTTTTATTTTCAGAACTAGAACCTCCCCGGCACTCCGAAAATTGCGAAGTTGCCAAGGAAAGCGAATAACCATAATAAATGGCCATATCTTCGTAACTATATATGTGGTGCCTGCTTGAAATGATGATAAAGTGCGTTAGTGTAATGACGTTTCTGGTTTACACTAACGGTCTAAAACAGACAAAATGAGAAAATAATCAGCAAATAATTTTTACCAACCACATTTCTCGAATATTTCTGACTAACTACACATAATGTGCCCTATCATACACCACAGAACGAAGTTTGTATTTATGATGAACCGGGATACTCAAATTGTTCAGTTACCGTAGAATCACCCGTACACGTATAACATGTACTTTGTTTTGTGTGTAGTATAATTGCGATATCAACATCTAGTGTGTATTGATCTTTGACCATAATGCCTCTTGCAACAATGTCGTCTTTCCCAAAACGAGTGGTCTACTCTAAACTGCGTGTGTGAAATCGATGCGACAAACCAGCTCCGTGAATGCTGCATCAATATATCCACTCTCCCTCTTCGCGTGAATACAGTCTCAACACACTCTCGTCAAATGTATTGGTAGTCGGGGTTATCTTCAGCTGAAACTTCTATAGTCTCGTTGCAATGCATTCTGAAGATGTCCATTTGTTTCTGCGACAATATTCTCAACAACTCAGTTCTAATGGTGCTAAGGAGTTGCTTCTGTAAAACTACCTTTCTGATTCGGTGAATATAAAATCATCGACTGTCCTGTTTTATAGTAACATTTACATTATTCGGCTCCATGCAAATAGTTGGACGTCTCTAGTATATTAATTCATATACCGACTACAATCGATACATGTATGATAATACATTTTATTCACCATCATATATAGGCTTTATTCCACTACAACTAATAAGTTACGACCAAACGTGACTAATTTAGATTAGACTTAAATTACTATTCGCGTTAGACCTTCCATTTGGTACTGACAACTACGGTTATTGCTGTCCATATAAGAAATCGACATTAAAGGTACTCAATCCGATTAGACGCTCCTAAATTACTATTTCTTTGGCTTTGGGGGTAAAAAATATTTGATTCGAGTCGAGGAACCCACCCTTCAAAGCTCAGAGTGATCAGATATCGATTTTTGAAATGTGTTAATTTTTGGAGATTGGGCCACCTCCACGTCTCAAACGGAGAAATTACGGACAAATTGCGGGTGTAAGATGGATAACTCTAAAACCAAGTGGTTAATAAATAATAATAACCACTTGATTTTAGAGTTGTCCATCTTACATCCGCAAAAGTAGGGTTGAGGGGTGGGTGAGTCTAAAATATTATTAAAGGTACAAAAATCACCATCTTAACATTTTTTCCGACACCCGCTGTATATAGAGGAAATCGTTGGAAACCCACAATATGTTTCTAAATTATATGCATACAATCTTTTTGCTGTAGGGTGTCCCTCTGGATACGACCCGGTCTACTGTACTAAAATCTACGTCACTGATGCCGGATTTACCAAGGATGAAGCCATATCACAGTGTGAGGCGGATGGTGGACATTTACTCGAGATTACTAACTCGGTCATGCATGAATACATTAAACAGGAACTGCTACTGACAACAGTCAGTGGTGAGTACACATACTTAACCCTTTATAATGCTAAATGGAATTTCCACTCAGTTATTTTAGAAATAACATCTGTTTCTGTTAAGACTATGCAGTGCTGAATAACTCAGCGTGGTATACTAGGAATATTATTCTGAAATTGTTTTAATATTTTCTTTCATATATTAAATAATCAAAATGTCAAATTTTCCCAAATAATCTTGTGTTTGATCGTTAATTTGGTTTTTGTAATGAAGAAAAAAAATTCCGAAAAATGTCGAAGATCTTATGCTGTAGACGAAGTCACGTGATTGAAGTCGCATGATCAGCGGGCGATGCTGTCACATGATTTAACACATGACAATGACGTAGCGAATATGGGAATTTCCGTTGCTATCAAAACAAAACTGGTCTCGTACCTGACTCAAATACGTTTGCTGGCATGGGTACTAGGCTTGGAGAATGAAGAAAATCCCAGAAATTTAACTAGTCTTTATACCACAAGGATATTCACTTCAGTTTCTGTGTTATATTCAATAAATAATCACAATGCCGAATGAAACTACAGGTACCATGCGCTGTGTGGCGAAATATTACTGTGTGTGTTGCATGGCCATAATTATTATATTTTGGCCCGATAGTTGGATGTTGGATAAGTAGAAAACCCGAACTTTATAGAGACGTAAACCATTGGGTTGACTTACGTTGCACGGTTGGGGGGGGGGGGGCGAACCAACGAAGTGCCCTAAAACTCAATACTGTTGTTATTCTATAGTAATATATTGGTCTGTCTTAGCAAAGCTAGAAGTTTAACTCGCTTGATTGTCTGATAAATTACCAACTTAGGAACTTTGATGGTACAGCTAAAATGCAGCTTTGTCAGAAAACATGTATAAGAAATATACGTATAAGAAGTCGAAATTCGTAGAAGCTTACGGCTGTCGTTTTGTTTAGCCCAGTACCCAGGCCAGCAAACGTATTTGAGGCCTGCTATAGGCTGAGCTCATGAATATATTCATGAGATGCGGTTGTCACGTGATATTTTCGATTGCGAATTTATTTACGATTTTTACAGCTCGGTTTGAGACACACATTCAAGGGAGAGGGATGCTGATTATATGAAAATAGTGGTTTTTTACCCAATTTTAAGTCAACAAGTACACCATAGGAGGGAAGCAAGGCCCCAAGGACCCCTAATTCCATTTTTATGACCATGGAAATTGTATATATCTGTTCACGAGATGTCCCTTTAATCAATTATACTAGAACTTAATGTATTTAAATCAACATTTGTATTGAATTAATATTGACCAGGGCAGTTCATGTACCAAGCCAGAAAATAAGCAACCTGACATTTGAAAATTGAGGTTCCCAGTGGTTGAATTTCATCACACATTATCTCAAACAGAAGAATTACATCACAAAAGTGATTCTCAATCTAAAGCTTGCTCTCGAAAATAGGGTTCCACAGATGAAAAAAGGTTCCACAGAGGGTAATATCTTTTTACAAATTCACCATACAACGATGCCATCAATAACTTCACCACTGGGATCCTCATTTTTCAAATGTCAGACTGCTTATTTTCAGACTTGAAATGTGCAATAAAGATGTTTATAAATTTGACCAGGGCCGCCGACCAGTAGATGTACTGTACACATTTTTTAAATTTGATCAGGGCCTCTGGCCAGTACATGTACTATAAAAAAAAATATTTTGACAAGGGCCTCTGGCCCAGTACAATTGATTTAATATTACATGTATATTATAATATAAAATTTGCATAAAGGTATGCCGTGTTTTACATTTGGCATTTTCGGGTAACCACCACCACAAACCTGCAAAGAACCATTTTTTTAAAGACAAATTTTTGGTCACCCACCCCAAATTTAACTAATTTTGGTCTAATACCACATAAAACCCTACTGATATCACTCATATGACTAGCAATGTTTCACAAGCTGATTTAATAAAAAAAAATTTAAACTGGCTGATAGGCAGTACCACATACCAGTACATGTACATACATACATTACATGCAATCATGTATTGGAGTTTCCAGGTGAGTGTGTCATGAGAGTATTCTCGGTCTAACTGGGTGGTCAAATTGGACACTGCTAAATGGAAATTCAAATGAATCGATGGAGTGGACAAATACAGTACTAACCCACCAAAATCTGAAAGGTGCACAAAAAAAAACCCCACTAGTATAACTTACTCCATAAAGTAACATTTAATTTCAAACTAAAAGAACTGCTATAATTGTTTTTCACTGAAAGGTTTATGCATCCAATTTACAAATTATAAATTTCCCAGCATATCTCCTGCATATCCATTGAGATATCAGTTTCCCCTGTTAGCTATTACATGATCCAAACATGTGTTTTTGGCTATTTTGTCTGTAATACATTTTAAAGGTACTCAATCCGAACAGAGGGTCCCCCATCTCAACAGATTCCAACAACAACAATCCGATCAGAGGGTCCTATATTACTATTTCTTTGGCTTTGGGGGTAAAAAATATTTGATTCGAGGCGAAGAACCCATCAAACAAAGCTCAGAGTTATTAGATATTGATTTTTGAAATTTGTTATTTACTCGAGATGAGTACTAATAATTGCCTTCAACTGCCGTAATCTGCTCGGGATATGTACACCAAAATCTATTCAAACAGACAAGGATGGATAACTCTAAAATCAAGTGGTAATAATAACGCAATTTTGACTGAGTTCTGGGCCAGAAAGTATTCCCGATAATGAAAAATAATAGATTTCTAAAATCGATATCTAACAAAATCTGAGCTTTGATGGGTGACTTCCTCGACTCGAATCAAATATTTTTGACACCCGAAGCCATTGAAATAGTAATTGAGAGGAGTTTTATCGGATTGAGTACCTTTAAGCTGACAACATCTCAGGACAGTGAACTCAATCTTCACTTTCGGGTCATTGTTGACAATTTTATAGACATATCCATGATAATGATGAAATATCATTTGTTAAGCTCCAATTCAACTAGAGTTGACATATTTTGAAAATAAATACATAAAGAGGACATTTAGCAGGCTGCAATTGGAAATATTAGTCTATAAATTGCTGATATATGCAAACCTATAGTCCAGGAGATGTTGGTCGACCTCTGCACCCCCCCCCCCCCAGGACTCAACTTCACCCCACTAATTTTCTTTCTTAATGTTAACAAGAAAAAAAAGTGGCCGCAGAGACTCCAGACAAGATGGTGTCCATCATGGCGGCCATTTTTTTTATATGCACCAGGTCTCTTTGATCGCCGTTATAGTAAAGATGATATCACATGCGGTCTTGTTTTCCGCTCGATTCGTTATGCTAATATACAACGCTTACAAATTAGCCAAAAATCCGATACCAGAATCCAATATAGCGGTCAAGATGGCCGCCGAAATGTGAAAATATGCTATTTTTCTGACGTTTCACCACCTTTCGTTTGTCTCTGTGTGAAACTATTGGCATCTTGTCGTGATGTTATACATTTATCGTATAGAAGAGTCATTGGCGAACACATGGGGACCATAATATATATATTCATTGTGGGATATTATTGTCCGATATCACGTTTTCCCAAATGCCGGTATAATAGGTCAAAGCCGAATATACGTTAATAACGCGATGTAATGTTTCGAATCAATGAATGTTATTGCTATCATAACAACAACCATGCATATATATGTGCAGGAAATACTCGAGCTAGGATTCCTCTTATACCTGAGTTGAGGAATAGTCACCCAAATCCAAAATGGCCACCAGAAATAGAAAAATCGCCGAAAATCGCTGATATTAACATCAGTGAGCATTATTGTCACGACAACTCCACACCTGCTTACTATTGTAGTTGGGAACACTTAGGCGAAGAACTTTCCTTGTACCATATCCAAATAAAAGTCCCCCAAATCCAAAATGGCGCCCACAATGGCGGACAGATTTTGAAAAATCACCGAAATTCCCTCATATTCACACCATTGGGCATTATTGTCGAGACAACCCCATCCATGCTTACAGTTGAGTTGGAAATACTGAGGTAAAGTAATTACCTTACACCTCATGCAAGAAATGGTTTTCCAAATCGAAGATGGCGGCCAAAATGGCGACCGAAATTTGAAAACACGCCTACATTCCTTTACTTTCTTACGATGGGCATTATTGTTTCGCGATTTCTACCCACCATCACATGTTGATATGGAATATATATATGAAGTATTCATTAGGGTTTGGCAATTGATACTCACAGTCAATATGGCGGCCACACTGGCAGCCAGAAATTGAAAAGAAGCCGATATTATCATATACTAATTTCAACTTTTTGTCATAATATCGATCTGTATAGAGGAAACGGTACCTTTAAGATAAGTTTATGTGGTATGGAACTGGTTGAGAATTGTGACTTTATTTTATATTTAGCATGTTAACTAACCATTGAAGCAATGAAATATGCTGTTCGTGGGGTCCACACCCCTTTCGATCACTCAAAAAGTCGATTTTACAAAACGCGGTATAACATTTCACAAAAGATCCCCATTGGGATTCATATTTCATCAAGAAGTGGAAAGAACTGTGCAATGTAAGTGATGCATTCTATATCTTATTGATATTTTAACTCAATGGTACCAAAATTGTCACTTTGGCTCAAAATGGCTGCCAAAATGGCCGCCAAAATATGGAAAATGGTAATTATTATCCCAGCTTGCCATGCAACCGCTTACAAGTTGTGGTGATGCACACAATTGACTATTATGTCTTATATAGCTTGACTACTAACATTTCTGATGCACCATGGGTATTTGTTACTATTTTAACCACTGAAATTATCAGAATTAGTCGAAATTTTCTATCACAAACCTGATATCAAAATCGGCAAAAAAATCGCTGTTCAGGTTTGAGCCATTTTTTAAAAGTAAAATGGAACTATGTTTGGTATCAAAGATATGTATTGTTTTGATATGTGTTACATCTGTCACACTGAGTTGTTTTAGACAAAATTATTCAAGATGGCTTCCAAAATGGCAACCAAATTTGATAAACATTATTATATACATATACATATGTGTATATACGTGGTGTATATGTATACATAATAAATTGTGACTCACATGCCACTTAACAACTAAATGTTCTATTCTGGTTGTCCCGGTACCCTACGAGGCATGACAAGTTCATTTTGATATGGATTTTGCCAAAAACTTCCTTGTTTTTGAACGGAAATGGGCAGAACGTTGAATCGGAACTGAGAGGGATCATATTATGTGGCTATTCTGACCCAATAGCATCAACATTGATCAACTTAATATAGTGTGTATGTCTGTTGACTGTATGGTCATAAGCGAGGTGACTAGGTGTACATGGAGTTATTTTATTCATGAATGATGTGAATAGTTATACAATGTGTGACTATATGGTCATGGATGGGGTGTCCATGGTGAGATGTATAAGTATATAAGGAGTAGCTGTATCGTGACGTGTGAGGTGAACATGTTTACAGTGAGTGGCTGTCTGGTCATTGGAGTGGTGTATGGGCATAACGAGGGAAGCTACACTGTCCTGTATGTATATATATGGAGTGATTGTAAGGTCAGGGTGGGCTGTACAAATGTACATTGGGTGGCTGTATTGTCATGGGTGAGTGTATGTGTATACATATGTTGGATGTATGGTAATGGATGGGTGTATGTATACATAGGGTGTGGTTGTATGGCTATGGGCAATGTGTATACGTGTACATGGAATGACTGCACGGTCATTGTTGAAGTGTATATGCATACCTGGAGTACACTTTGATGGCCATCGGTGGCTAGTGTATATAGAGAGTGACCTCATGGTGATGGATGGGATGTATGTTTATATGTAGGGCCTATTGTATTGTCATTGGTGTTGTGTACAAGCATACAGTGAATAACTGAATGCTCATGGAGAGGTATACAGCGAGTGGCTGAATTTTCACGGTTGAGCTGTATATGCAAGTCTGAAGTGTACGAATGGCCGTGTGTGCGAGATATTTGTATATCTAGAAGGACTGTATGGCCATTGATGAGGTATATATATGCACATGGAGTGACGCTGTGGTCATGAGTGAGGTGTATATGTATATCATGAGTGCCTATATGGCCATGACACGGCCAATATGTATATAGGGATTGACAGTATGGCAACATTAATGGTGGGTGAATTGATATACAAGGAGTGACTATGATCACGAATGTGGTTTATGCGTATACAGCGAGAGGCTGAATTGTCATGGGCCAGGTGTATATGCAAGTCTGGAGTGTATGAATAGCCTTGTGCGCGGTACTGTACATTGGTATATCTAGAAGGGCTGTAAGGCCATTGGTGAGATCTATATGTATATACCTGGAGTGACTCTATGGTTTTGGGTTGGGTGTATATGTATATCTTGAGTGGCCATATTGCCACGGGTGTCGCATATATTTATATATACAGGGAGTGAGACTGTGACCACTGGTGAGGCAAATAGGTATACAAGAAGTGATGTATGAACATGGATGTAGAGAACAGGTATACCAGGAGTGAGGTGTATATGAATATCTTTAGTGGCTATATAGCTATGCACGTGGCAAATAAATATACATGGAGTGACTGTATGGCCTATTGTGAGGCGAATAGGTTTACAAGAGGTTACTTTATGTTCATGTATGTAGTGCTGGGTGAGGTGTATGTCTATACAGCGAGTGGCACATGGCCATTTATATGGTGTTCATGTATATATGGAGTGACTGCATGCTCATGTGTGATTTGTACTGGTGCACCTTTGGGTGACTATCGCTTCCACAATAAATCAAGGATATGTTAATCGATAGAGGTAATATCAGAGTGTTCTCCACATTAATTGTGTTTTATATGCAATGTGAAGAAAACGGTTTCCCTGACAATAGTTTATAAGGTAATCAATTTTGATGCTAATGGGCCAGAGTAGCCACATAATATGATCCCTTTCAGTTCAGTTTCAACGTTCTGTCCATTTCCGTTAAAAACATGGACAGAATCCCAAAAGAGGTGTTCGGCATAATCCATACTGTATCCCTTAAAATGAATTTGTCGTGCCTCATAAGGTGCTGGGACAAACTTAATATAAGATTTAGTTGTCAGTTGATTAAGTAGCATGTTTAATAACGAAAGTAGTCACAATTTGCTACCATTTCGGAACAGCAAAAAATGATGTTCGGAATATAAACTTTTTACCAAATTTGGTTGCCATTTTGCAAATCATCTTGAGTAATATTGTCTAAAAAACCACACTATGACATATTCAAGGCATATCAAAATAAAAATAATCTTTGATACTAAAGATAGTTCCATTTTACTTGAAAAAATGGTCCAAACATGAAAAGTTATTTTTTGCCGAGTTTGATGCTGTTTGTGATAGAAAAATCCCATAATTCTGGTAATTTCAGAATAGTAAATAGTAAAAATTAATCAAGGTGCATAAGAAATGTTGGTATTCAATGTATATAACACAGACTAGTCAATTGAGAGCATCACCACAACTTGTAAGCGGCTGCATGGCAAGCTGGGATAATAATTACCATTTTCCATATTTTGGCGGCCATTTTGACAGCCATTTTGAGCCAAAGTGATAATTTTGGTACCATTGAGTTCGAATATCAATAAGATATAGAATGCATCACTTACATTGCACAGTTCTTCCCACTTCTTGATGAAATGTGACCAGAATCCCAATGGGGATCTTTTGTGAAATGTTATACCGCGTTTTGTAAAATCGAATTTTTGAGTGATCGGAAGGGGTGTGGACCCCACGAATAGCATATTTTATTGCTCCAATGGTTAGTTAACATGCTAAATACAAAATAAAGTCACAATTCTCAACCAGTTCCAACCCACATAAACTTATCTTAAAGGTATTAGTAAAAAAAAACGTAATAATTCCACTTCCGGTCGCCATTTTGGCGGCCATCTTGGGCAGGGAGTGTTCCAATTTTGGCACATAAAGGTGACGTTATGTCTTAGCTTCACAAAAATGTTTACAAGTGTATACATATGACAAGATATTCTCACTATAATTGCATCAAGCTGACTTATAGGAAAATGGCAGCCATCTTGGACGCCATTTTGAATTACAAAAAATGCTCAAAACTGATTTTAGCGGATTTTGGATATGTTATAGAGGAGAGCTTCCTCTTCAAAATGGTATAAAAACCAACTTAGTCCGAATTATGAATGTAGTGGGTATATGTTTGTGTTATTGTGGGATACGGCGCTGTGGTCGTTGGAGTACATTGTGTAATCAACCCACTGCATTCATTTCTTACATTTCTATAGCTTTTTGATGATTTATTCCCATAAAAAAAGCTGAGTGTATTCTTATATTTTTTTAGAAAACGGCCGACAGTCTGAGATAGCCCACGCAGCACATTAAGTCATCCCGATATAAGATTTCCAAACGATAACGTGATCGATATATATATATAACTGGTTTCAGATGCAATTCGGCTGAACTTTGAAAAGCACGCCCAATTATTCTGCTGACCGCTTTTGGTCAGATTAGGTCAACAATTTGTAACTTCCTGTTTGTGATACGCTCGAGCGATCTGCATTACTGGGATGTAAACCGGGTGACCCACTTGGCAGTTGACCAATCACCAAACAGGATTTAGTGTATATTATACGATAAATTTATCGTGTTGTGTTGATACAGGCTATGTACACAATTTATCGTGTTGTGTTGATACAGGCTATGTAAATTGTTCATAATGTTTCACAGGCGACGATGATATAACTTCTAAGTATTTTACAGATGTACGGATCGACGGCGTCCGCTGTGGGGGAATTAGTTACTTCTGCAACAGGAATGGCGTCCCACTGCAATGGATTATGTGGGGGTCAAGCGAGCCAGATGGACGAGCTGGCGAGATAGCAATGCGGTTATCTGATAAAACGGGCTGGAAGTTTCATGACAGTTGGCCCAACAACCACAGGGACTGTATATGTCAGGTGTCCTAGATGGGATCAGTACGTTGACCGATGACAAAGTCATACGTGTGTGTTTCCTGAAATATTCAAGAAAAATACAGTTGAAGGATAAGGAACCAGATAAACATAATGTCGAGTGGGAGTTGTGGTTTCTCATAGCGATGAATATTCGTCAAAATTGGACGCCGAAGATCTCTGAAGCCGCAATTTTTCTGACGATGGAAAAATTCTTAACCCGGAAAAAACATGTTTGTCGACGAAAAGAGATATTTAGTTTAATAAACTCTTTCGAGTCTGAATGAATGCTTTAATAACTCAATCACGAATTAACATGAAATTAGAGATGAATGTGAACATATATGCACTATTTACAACATAGTCATCGTCATCTCATCTTCACTATAATCGTTATCTGTATTATGCTAATCTTCATCATCATCATCATAATCTTCAATATCATCATAATCATCATCATCATCATCATCATCTGCGTTGTCATCCCCGCCGTCATCATTAGACGGCTTATCGCCCGCATCATTATCATCATTGTCGCCGCTATCATCATCATCCTCAACTATCATCATTGTCGTCAGAACCCGCCATCTGTATGTGTTTGTGTTAATATGCAGTCTATATGCAATTTTACCAGTGAGCTGTTACTTCATTGTCTTGGACTATTTGTTATCTCACATATGAAGCCAGCTATTAGGTGACAATTCTGCTGCTCCTCAGTCTCCAGATAAATACTCTCAGAAGTTTTAGAGTTGCCATGTTATCCGAAAGAGAAGAATTTCTGTAACAATACTTATCGTTACATGTATGTGTTTATTTCTCACCCAACTAGCAGCTGTGACAGGACCCGCCTCTCGGTGGTGGAAGACGAGCTCCAGTACCTACTTGTCTGTGAGAGTGGTGTAATTAAATCCAGTAAAGCTACAGTAATGCCCTAATTAATCGACTCCTTTAACAACAGCAGAATTATGGGTAACTTTTCAGGATTTAGTCGGAAATATGGCTTGTTGCCATTAATCGGAAAGCTCTTGGGGAGAGCTTTCCGATGAATGGCATCAAGCCATATTTCCGACTAAATCCTGAAAAGTTACCCATAATTCTGCTGTGGTTAAAGGAGTCGATTAATTAGGGCATTACTGTATAAGCTATGGCATACTATTCTGTGGAGTACGGACTCATATCAGATGTTGTAACATCAGAGATGAAAAATACCAACGTTGTCAAGAATATGATAAAGCATTATAAATTTTGTGTATCCAATGTGCATTCAACGAGCTACCAGATCTTACAGATCCCACCGCACAGAGTGTTTCCAAAGATTTGAACCCAAAATGATTATTCAATTCTAAATGTTCAAAATATTTAAGGTTTGTTAAGGGGGCTTAAACTCATTCATCTAAATTGTCGAAGTATTTTGCACTGTCTTAAAACTTACGTTTGCTTCTAAAATAGGCGGCTTGTATGTTGTATAGTCCCAGACATGTCCAAAGAGCAATGCTCGGCATGTATCGGAGACGTATATAATAACATGCTACTGTGCCATATCTGCTATAATATGCCTAAGATTGACGAATTAAGAATTTTTGCAAAGAGTCTCAAGCACAAATACTGTCCATAATTTTCCGATACCTAGCTTGATGACTCAGCTGACGACTCAGAAATAATAATTGATCAATATTCTATAAATCGACAAAATGGTGGTGTCTGTGTATATATACATCAATCCTTAAATTAAAATGTTAGACAGGATCTGATGAAGATAACATCGAGGTGTATGGTTTGATATGTTGCTTCCTAGTTCTAAGCCAATTTTGATTGGCGCAGCTTGCCGTCCACCTGATCAACATAAATTCTTCGACAATTTAGAAAAGATCTGCTTAGACAATGACTGTCTTGATAATGAAACCATCTTAATGGGTGACTTTAACGTTGATATGAATAAAATTTCCAACAAGAGTATAATTGTGCGCAAAAAAAAAAGTGGATATATTTGTAAAACTCTTTAGTTTCACCCAAATTATTAAAGATTTCACCAGAATTGAAGCGAAGTCTTGTTCAATTATAGATCTAATTTCCACCATGCACAGATCCCACCAAAGTAACTCAAGCTGGAGTTACCAACATGGGAATTAGTGATCACTATAACATGATTTTCTGTATCAGAAAGAGCAAGAAGGTAAACAGAACATAAGAATTCGAATAAGAATAACTACCCTTCGTCTGATTTCTGTGATAAATTAACACTTCACTGGTTGGAAATTCTCTGCCGTGATGACGCAAGTTTAAACATAATATTCTCATTATAGTTTATGAAATTGTACCGTTTAGGAACCAAAGAATCAATTGATGTTCGGATGAATGGATGGACTCAGAAATCCTTAATTTGATTAGGGAAAGAGATGTGCATTTGACTGCTGCCCTTGAGTAGTAATGGGGGGCACTATGGCCCAGTACCCCCCAGACATGGCCACTATGGCCCAGTACCCCCAGACATGGGCACTATGGCCCAGTACCCCCCCAGACATGGGAACTATGGCCCATGGGCCATAGTGCCCATGTCTGGGGGGGTACTGGGCCATAGTGGCCATGTCTGGGGGGTACTGGGCCATAGTGGCCATGTCTGGGGGTACTGGGCCATAGTTCCCACCCTGAGGATAGATGTTCCTGTCATTGATGTGACATTTCTGATCGAAAAAATGAAAATGGACTTAGACATTTTTTCATTACTATTTTAAAGTTTGTATAATTCTGACCAGAGATGACACATCGACACGAACAGAATCAATTGGTGGGGGTCCTACAGTGAAAACGATTTTGTTGAAATTTATCATTTATTTTTCAAAAACAAGAACAAGAACAATGAACAATAATATATTATTATACATCAATAATATTAACAAAGAACAATAATTTATGTACAAAACAAGGTCTCAGATTTGAAGAAACTTAATTGAACATCCTACAACATCCTACAACATCCTACGCTGAATCAATAACAAAAGAGTCTATTTTGTGGAGTTGTTGACACATTCGTTGTTATCTGGTCGTCGTCTTCTTTGCGTTGTATGTATATCAGCCGTCGATGTGCTGGTGAAGTTTAATTCAACAGCAAATTTGCTTTTCTGTATAATCGACCATAGTGTTTTCCAAACCATCGAACTATTGTTCTGTCATTCTTGAAGAAATCCCGAGAATTGAATAATCTTTTCATCCTCTTTCCTTTCATCATGTGGTGGAGTGCGAATATACAATATAATCCACACACATTTGTCGCACGATGTTGATATCGTGTTGTATTCATAGTCCATGCTGATGAGTTCCTTTTTATGAATGGTAACATATATCGTCTCGGTGGTGGTAGTCCAAATGAGTCGAAGTATACAGCTGATCTTCCCTTGAATAACATCAAGGTCCAGTGTTCTCCTGGCTGATCCGATGAGTGCGTGTTCACAATATATGCTTGAATATGTTGTGTTTTTTTCTCTGGTAACAGATCTCTAGCACAAACATATGTGTTAAGTTTACGCAACCAGGAATTGTCCAGAATATATTGAAGTTCAGCTGTCTGCATCGTTGTAATTCTCTTTGACTCGCTGTGACCATATCAGAGTCCACTCTGCGTCGAATTTTTTGCGGTTGAGCTCCAAACTGTTTCTCAGATGATCCCACATAAGGTATGCTTCGAACTTCTCCTTGCAGTGTGGGTTTAAATCCATCAGCTTCGGGAACCATCTTTCCATAAGATTGTATATGTCAAGTTTAATCAGTGCTAAGTCGATAAACTGGTTTGTCCAATCATCAGTTGTAGAGAACAAACACAGAACATGTTCACGTTGACTAGGATGTTCTATTTTACATCCTTCACAGTTTGCTGACACTTCCTTGCGAATAATTTCTTGTAGTTCTTCATCATAGCGTTGTTGAGTGTGTCCAAGATCAGGTTTAATCTCGGAGCAACGTGTTGTGAACGTCGGTATTCTTCATAGTAGTTCCATAGCTGTGATGTGAGCTCCATCCTAATAGTCAGTAAGCACTTCTCTCAAAGCTGTGATCTCTATTTCACTGTCGAATTCAGCATACACCAAAACGTTGACAGCTGTAGTGAGAGCTGTCAAGAACTGAAGCTCCAAACGCAGGTTCCCTGTCTTTATAGGATGTAGATGTCCCTCGTCACTTCCTTGGTCCGGTGTCAAGTCGAAACACCACAAACAATAACCATTCATATATTCTTTTAAATTAATGCCAATTGATTTGTTAACACCAAACATTCCTAAAGATTGATACAAAGATAAATATGATCTGAGACATTGTTTTGTTGCGAAGTTTGGTTCAAATGGACGGTTATGTATTGTATGACCGTCTTGACTAACTTCCAATTTATTCAAACTGAAATGTTTGAAGTGGAATGGATTGGTACCCAAATATCCATTCATATCTTTATTTTCGACCAACGCAATAAAAATTCTCTTTGGTAATTGTCCTTGAAATAAGTGGTCTTCAATTTTTGATCTAAGTCCAGTACTAATTGTGAAAGTTTTTATTTCTACTCGTCTGATAGGTATTTTCATTTTTGACTGGACAATTTCTTGATTTAATTTATTTGAGACCGCTGGAAAGAGACTAACTGTTCTGACATGGAACACTGCTGATTCGAAAACAATTTGTCCATCCTCGGCGCCAATGAGGCAAAATTTTGATGGTGATCTGTTTAATCTGATACGAATTTCAATTCCATTTGGTAAATATTTTTCTTGAAGAAACAGATCAGTGTGTAAGCGTCCACATAGTTCAACAATTTTACTACCACCGATCAAACTTTCTCTAGAAGTTAATCCAGCATTGCCACCACCTTTGGTATTCTCTTCAAATTGTTCTGCTGTATCGCCATACCACATTTCTAAATTTGCTAATTGATTATCTTTATATTCTGGAGAGTATCCCAACAGATTTTCGAAATATGCTCGGTATGGGTAAGTGTCAGAATTCGAAGTTATCAATTTGCTGTTCAAGTAAACATCGATACTGCTGAACATGCTATGAAAGAAATTGTTAACAGGTGCTAATTCCGTACCAGCTAGCAAATTAGTTCCATCTTTTTTTGTAATTTTGAATTTCACATAAAGATAAGATTGGTTAATATCTGTCCACTTTTCGGTTTGAGATGGTATGACAAACTCTATCGGAGCAGAATTATTCAGCGGTGCAATCGGATGATTTTCGATCCACTGCGATTCTGACATTGTAGCCACCGTTGGCGGAACATGTGTTATATCAAGTTCCGATTTATTGCATTCGCATGATCCATTTACCATTTGTGCCATGATTAATCAAAAATATCAAGAGCTCGACTGCTAGGATGTTTTTTCGACTGACTTTTTCGGCGTTTGACAGCTGAATGATTCATTTTTGAATTCGCTACTCTTTTTCTAGGTTTTTGTCTCGAGTTCAAAATTTGATTTTTAGCTTGTGTGCCAAAAGATTTTAAAGCTTTTTTACCTTCAGACATCAACGCTTCTTTCGGACTTTTACCTTGATTAATAATTTCATCTGCAACACCAAAAGTGTGTTTTTTCGCAAGTTGTAAAGCTGTCCGACCAATCGGTTTTAGAAATGGTACAGCAGATCTCATAAGTGATTTGAAAATTGAACCAATACCGTTACCATATTGCCGTGGTACACCTCTATACACGGGAAACATTGTTTTTAGAACTCCTCTCGTTTTCTGAAATGCAGCTTCGCCAAAGACTTACCACCAATAAACTGAATTGATTCTCCTGTGTCGCCACTTATATTTACACTAATTTTGTCAAAGTATGACTTTGAAACTGGAACATAATGTAAATTTCAAAATTCATGTTTTACATGTAATCCGTCGATATCTCTTTTAATTCTGAAAGAAACAACTCGTAAAATTTGTACTTCAACATTTCCAACAATTGTGAAATCGGCAATATCAGAATAAACAAACATTTGATTATGACCAACAAACAAATCTACACCAAACGGAAATCTACTATTTGAATACAAATCTTCAGAAGCGTTTTCAGTTTTGTAACCCAACTTGTGCAAAAAGACATTGTGGTAATTCAATTCCTAGTTTTGGGATACTTAAACTCTTGCGAATAATTTTCACACGTTTTGTAACTTTTGAGTACTTGATGTGAAATCTGTATTCGTTTTGCATTGCTTCTCCAAGTGTTTCATCAATTACATCTTGCATTGTATCAAGTAAATCTGTCGCAGAGGTATACGAATCTTCTCGTATCTGTATTTCAATTGCACGAACGCCATCAGGTCTCGTAAATATCTTTTCTTCAAAACGATTTTGAAGAACAGACAGTATTATTGCATCAGTTGTAATCAAATTGAATTTACAAGAATCCCCTGTAACATTGTATGTTTCTGAAGGTGTTATCAGTTCGACTAATGCAACTTCCCATTTTTCTTTATCAATTTGAATTGGTTTTGGTAATTGTACAGTAAAACAACATTGAGAATTGTTTGGATACATTACCATTGAACTGTCGCTCGGAATTGTAATGTAGAAAGGATTCATACTTTCAAAATTTCTGTCGACTGATTTTTCAAATATTTCAAACGCGGTGTTGGTAAAATGTATCCCAAAGAACTACTGAGTAAAATTAACCACAGTTCGTTATTTTCACTTTGTAAACTTAAATGAACAATTGCTGTAGCGATTATACCAACAATTATAATAATTTGTGTAAAATATGTTACTTGATTTTTTGCAATTTTTTCTCCACAGATTTGAAATTGTGATGGAGCATCCAGATCAACTGAACCATTTTGAGACATGTTAAAAGTTTTATACCAAATTTGTGGCAGGTATCCAACTGTCAAATTTTTTAGGATAACCAGCCCAATGAACTTTAATTTCTCTAACTGATTTACCAGCAACTTTTCTGTAACGTTTACCAACAACTGATTCAATTTCGTAAACTTTATTATCTTTTATATGTTGAATTTCTTTACCATAAAATGATCCTGCGATGTTTTCACCATCTAAATCTACTAATTTGTAAGTTAATGGTGTACTTTTACAAACTCTACTAATTTTGAAAATTTCTTTTGTCCAATTTGGAAGATATCCTTTATCAAAAGTTCTCTTTGTTTTATTTATTCTAACAAAATCTCCAACTTTCAAGATCTTATCTTTTTTCGTTTTTAACTTTCCATAAAGATTTCTGGAAACTTCAATTTCATTTTCTCGAGTTACTAAAACTGGTGCCATCTTAATACTTCTATGAAAACTTTTGTTGTAAGAATTCACAAAATCGTGCAAAACATCATTGTATTTCAAAGTTTGATTATGTGTAAAATATTTCCACATCTTTGTTTTCAATGTCCGTTGAAAACGTTCAACTATACTTGCTTTTGTCTCTGGATTCTCTGTTGTGAAAAAATGAATTTTCTTAGATTTCAAAAATTGTAAAAATAATTTATTTTTGAATTCTGAACCTTTGTCAGATTGAAATGAAACTGGTTTTCGTTTTGATGATTTGAGAATTTTCTGAAATGTTTTAACTAAAGTTTTACCAGTTTTATCTTTAATTTTTTCAACCCATGCAAATTTTGAGAACACATCAATAACACAAAGTAAATATCTGTAATTGTCCTTGTGCTTTTGCAAAGTTTGCAAATCTGCCAAATCAGCTTGCCACTGAATATCAATTCCTGCAACAATAGTTTTACGTCTGCGAAATTTCCGAACAATTGGTTTGTGCAAAGTGTATGTTTTTTGCCATTGTAACCATTTTTTAACATCTGAAAGTTTAATTTTGTTATTTGTTTCTTTCGCATTTTTAAAAAGTTGATTTGCTCCACTGAAACCACCAACTTCTTTTGGATTGTAGTAAATTTCAGTTAGAAGTTTGTCAAATTTTATGTAAGTGGGGACCATTCTTTCAAAATAGATTTTCTGGTTTTAAGAAAACTTTGAGGTGTGAAAATATCAATTGAACGTTTTCTTGACTTGCCACTGCTAGGAGTTGCATGAGGTGTATGAAACTCATCACCAGTGTGACCTTCTTTTAAATGTCTTTGTATCCACAACCATCGATTCCTGTTACCTACATAATCTTGTGGTACATTAAGTTCCCCCAATCCACGTAGGAATGTTTCATAACCAACTGGGTCAAAATCTTTTCGGTGACGAACAACATCGTTTATCAAATCAATTATATTTGATCCAGTAACTGTTTCTGTTCCATAAATTAATTGTCCACGATCATCCCATCTAAGTTTAGGATTAGTTGACAACAATGTTAAAATTTGTTGTGCTTTACCACGAAGTTTAGATGGAACACTTTCCAATATATGTTCACTCATGTTCCCAAAGTTTTCAGATAACTTTTGTTCAGGAAAACTGAATTTTGAATTTAAAGATTTTTGTGAAGTTTTCAATTTGTACAAATTTTCTCCAAATAACTGTGACTTTTCTGATTCAGAAATATTTTTATCATAAACTGATTTCAATTCTTTGTAAGAATCTGAAACATTTGAAATTGCAGGATCAGGAGGTAATTGAGGTTTATTCATTTCTGACATTTTCCATTGTTTGAAATCTTCCAACATTCTGAATGGTACAATAACCATTTTCTTCATATTTATTTGAGATTTAGTTTTTACAAAATATTTTTAACAACTGCACCTAATGTTTTGCTAATCAATGGAGCAAGAAATAATAATCGTAAAAAGCCACCTTTTTGATTCAAAATTTTCTTCTTTTGTTGCAAAGGTTTGTTCTTGTCTGCAAGATATCTGATATGTTTACGCTTCGAATGTAACTTGCGGTTCTGAGCTTCATTCAGTTTTACATTACCTTTTAAAAGATTTTGACAACATTCTGAAATGCAATCCATCACTTGTTTCGGAGCATCGTTGATCATTTTCTTTTTATATGCAGATGGAACTTTACTCATTGCAACAATCAACTCCCCATATTTTTTTATCAGCGGTACTTTCCGGCTCTTAGTTTTTGAAGGTATCTTCACAGTCTAAGTAGTTGTCTCAAAATGAGCAGAAAAATTATATGTTTCATCTTTTATCTTTTCTGATTGAACCATTCTAAAGCTTCGAATGCCGATTTCGATGGATCAGACAACGGCATAAATTTTGAAAATTCAAGATCAATAACTGGTTTTTTTTGTAACGGTTGATGTTGAGGGTTCTGCTGAGAAGGTATAGGTGTAAATTTAGAATGTTGATTTTGTTGAGTTTGCATCGGTGTAAACTTTGAATGATTTAGAGAAAGCTTTGTTTTACGTTTAGATTCTTTTTGATTACCCCTTTGTTGTGTTTGCATCAGTGTAATCTTTGAACGTTTTGGAGAAACCTTTGATTTACTTTTAGATTGTCTACCCGTTTGTTCAAATGAATTTTTCAAAAGACTTCTAATTAAAACTCCCCCAAGGAACCCACTACCACCTCGTTGTAAAATTAATTTGCGTTTTGTTTCCATATCAGTTGATCGATCAGAGATTTTTTTAAGAACATTTTTATTTCTCTGAAAAAACTTTTTTGTCTGTGATGGTAATTTCCAATCATTTTCAAGAAATAATTCAGCTGCAAAAGTGAAGAAATTTATAATTTGTGACAGTTCATCATGACTAAACATCTCGGTGGACGACATGGTTCTAAAATGAAAAAAGTAACAACAACTGAATTTATACTTTTGAATAAATGACAGGACCTCGGTCATTAGCTGTCAACCATTTATGGAAAATATCAGTTCTAATTCGCAAATAATTTTCTGTTCTAGGATGAAAATCTACTAAAATATATCCATGATTTATTGAAGTTGCATCTTCGTATGCTTGTTTCAAATGATTGGTTTGCATTTGATGAGCCAAAACTTTTATTTGATTTTTATCTCGAACGCTTTGAAATAAAACCATGTAGTGTGCATTCAAACTTATAGTTCTGCTACTTTTTGATTTTTGGAACATGTTTTGAGTAATGTAAATTATTGAAGCATTTCGATGATGACCTTTTCTAGTAAACCAAAGCATTATTTTGTCTTCATCTTGTTCCCCCATCATGTCATCGAAAACAACAAGATGAGGAAATGATTTATCTGATACAATTTCCTCATCATCGTCTGGAATGCCATCGATAAACTCAACGTTATCAATTTCTTTTATACGATTGTATGTGTCTTGCCATTCTTTGTAACACCAAACTATTTTCTTTGGTGGTGTTTGGAATAAATCGTGTTTAAATTCAATAACTTTTTTAACAAATTCTGTTTTACCTGATCCACTAGGTCCGCTGATAAAGAAATTACACGGATGTTGGAAAAGTAAAGATTCTTCCATGTTGTCACTTTGATGCCTAATCAGAGAGTGAACTTAACGACGTGTGAATTTAGTTTTTAAAGAGAAATCTCCAAAGCTGTAAATATTTCCATACATTTCAATAATCCAATTATTATAGTCTTCTATTCTTCTGTTTGTTCTGTAAATAAAAAAATCATTCCCTATAATGTTTTGAATTTTTGCATATGTTGACATTTTTTTTGTTAACAAATACCCATAGATCCTAGGAACTGATTTAAAGGTTCCCCCAGCAAGAGGATAATGATCTTCATACTTTGTATAATGAATATAGTCATGTTCATCAAAAGTTTCTAAATCTAAATGGTGTTGATCACCACCAAATAGCCAAAAATCAGATATTCTTTCAATGAGAAAAAATGTTTTGAATTTAATAAATGATTTAATATAGTTTTGAGAGAAATGAGAAAATATACTTGTCTCAAGATAGTCCAATCTCTGTAAACATTCGTCGACATCACAGCATCGTAGTATTGCTTTCTTTTCTCTTTCAAACCAGACTTCTTGTAATTCCTTCTTTATCTCTGGAATAAGTGTTGACTGTGCCACCAAATATCCACAAATCTTCTCAGCAATTTCTGGAGGTACTACTCCTGTCAACATCTTGATATGAAATGACTCAACATCTCCATCCGTATGGATATGTGTGAATACCATTGACGAGTTTTCGTTTTGTGTACACCGATCTGAAAGTTTTGGTTTGACACTCACTAATTAGTTGATGGTTCTTTTGTCTTTTAATTCTGGAAGGATACTCAACAACAGTTTTGAAATTTTCACGATCATTAACACATTGTACCATTGTTTCAAAATTAACTTTTTGACTTGCGCTGTAATCAAGAGTGATACCTTTTACCTTACATTTGGTGTATCTTCTCCCATCTTTGATGTATTCATATCCATAGTTCTTTGGCCCAAGTCCAACAAATTTGACAATCTTTGCATCTGGATGTTCGTCGCTCCATTTCCCCAATCTTCCTTCGATAGTTTTGATGTTCTTCTTTGATGGATCACTGACATACATACAGCTGTCTGTATCAAAATACAGCACTCTATCTCCAAGTGTTTTTAAAACTTTATACAATTGTAATCTTGAATACGCTGTAACAAAAGAAGCAACAACAACATTTGCTGAATGATGAGGTTCAATATTATCTAAAATATCAACATAATTTACCAGAATGAATTTGTCACCATCAAGAAGTGTAACATTTTGAACAATTATATTGTTACTAGTAAGCAATTCAAAATAACGTGATGGCTTATCCACATACTCTGTTTTTGACATAAGATTTCTTTGTGCATTCTTACCCCATATACAATTAATCATAATTTTAGATATTTGGCGTTTTCCTGGATTCTTCTCGATGTTCTCCAATTTTATACCCTCAGCTGCATAATAATCCTGTACAAACTTTTGCTTCTGTTCTTCTGTCTCAACACCAAATGGATAACCACTACATTCCTGTTTGATCTTTAGATGTTTGTCGATATAGGATTTGTATATTTCATCTGTCCAATCTGTCCAATGCCAAATTTGGTACACATCAAGTATTTTGTAGCCAACATCCATTGCTTTGAATAATTCTGGCGTGGTCCACACTCCAGTTATAGCTCGATCTTCTTCTGAATGGTTACATGTCTCGTTCTCATTGATGGCACAAGTGTTGCACAGAGTAAAAACCATTTTCTTGTTACAATGAATCGGTAGAACTGGAATATACAATTTCGATGGTGGTAAAATTGTACATTTAACAAGCCCCGCATAGTCTCTAATGTGTTCTTGATCGATCTGCTCTTGGCTCAAAATTTCTGGATGTCCAACAGGGTAGAATTTATATTTGTTGCAACATGGATACAACGAACACACATCGATGAACTTGATTTCTTTTGTGGAATCTTGATCAATTTCCTCGTACAATTTGATGGCATTTGTACGTCCACCAAACAATGCTTCTCTTGGCAAAATTGGGTCTCGATGTTTGTAGAAAGATTCCATTTGTTGTTTGAATTTCACATCCGATTTCATTCTTTCGTCGATCTGATGCTCCCAAATTGATTCAACTCTGTAACCAAGCCTTTCCAGTTCATCTTTCTTCTGTTGAGTTCTTGTATATAATTCTTCCATGGTGAGCATCGTATAGGGATTCTTGTATTGTCTGTTGTTGTAACATTTTGGACATCCATGAAACAGACATCCATTCATCTCAAAAACTGTTCTTGTGGCTTCCTCATATCCATCGACGTAGTGTCCACCAATCTTGATTTCTCCTCCATTCAAAGCATGCTTGATTGTTATCATACGTGACAATGATATATGTTGAAGCCAACGTATCGCTTTCATGGAATAGTTTTTAGCATATGGGTATCCACCATCTGGAATGATTCCAATTGTTTTCTCTGGCATTGAATTCTTCCTCCATGCCAAATTGCAAACTTGCGCCAATGTTATTGACTCAATGAACGGGTCAATCTGTTCTGTTTCCAATATGTATTTCCTGAATTTTCCACATCCACGGCGAAGAATATCCACGTCTGATTTGCAGTACTTCTCCATCTCTTCTTGGAAGTTGAATATCGCGTAATTTTCTATTTTCTCATTGTACCATTCAAAGAATTTCTCTCGATTTTCCACGCTCATCATGTCTGGTTTGTAGTAATCAGAAGCCAAGTAATGTCCAATGTAATTTTGAAACTTTGGTGAATTCGCCCAATGTGGAAAGTGTCCTTTCGCCATCTCATTCAGCTGAAAAGTTTGTGGAAACTTTGAAAGCGGCATCATCAGAAAACTCAGAGAATCAATAACTTTCACGCTGTTGCATTTTAAACTGAGAATCTTGTTTCCATTCATGATCAGTTCTGGTTTATGAATTCCACTTTGTATGAGTGCTTGAAGTAGAAACTGTGCATCGTATCCCTGAGCATTATGTGCTATTGCAACACATCCTTTGTGATCTTGGTGGAATAACCAGTTTGTGAAGTCTGTTAAAACGTTGTCACCCTTGAATACAAATTCTCTGGAATCCGGTCCGCATGTTTACACATGCAATCTCCACAAGCGGTATGTGCAACACAGAAGTTTGGAATATGAACACCTGTGTCTTGTCTGCATTCAAAGTCAAAGAATACATATGGAATCTTTGCAGGTTTCTTTTCCGGTGATTCATATTTTGGAATGTAGCACCTGTGATCTGCTTCAACGATTTCTTTGCAATGTTTGCATTTCTTCAACCCCGCACATATATGTCTGCTTGATTTATTGATCAGAATTTCTTCATCACAATTGTTGCATAGTTGAACCAAATCACATATTTTTCTTTTCTGTTTTCCTTCCGTCTTCAAATGGTTGTCGAAACAAGATTTATTTCTGAATGATCGTCGACACGTTCTACACTTCACCCAATTTGTGAAATTACACTGTGTCAATGACCAGCATGCACAAACAAATATGCATCGATGATCGCCACGCGTATGGAATCCAATGTCACAGAATTCGCAGTAGTAGCTGGTGCCTAGAAATCCTTTGATTGATGTTATGGTGTCGAAGTGATTGTTGTTGTAGTAGATGTGTACACATTTGCTCTCCGAACACATTTCTGCAGGTTCAAATAGAAATCCAGCGCCAGCAAATTCATTGTGAATTTTCACAACATATTCTGGATACAATATTTCTTGAATCTTGTGGAACTCATTGATACTGCAAACTGTATCGTGTGGAATGCCAGCACGGTTGAGTAGATTTTTTGCTGCATCTGTTTGTGCTGTGTATATTGATTGTCTTATTCTTTTCCATTTCTTTGACCAGCACGCAGATCCATCACTATCTGCCTTACACATTCCGACGACAATAGATCTTGCCATACACATAACATCATCAGCATTTTCAATCCGGACAATACTTCTTTTTACTTTTGTCAGCTTGTTCTTGTCTGAAAATGGTCCATAATGTAGTGAGTGTCGTGTACCACCTTCCGGAATATCTGTAACGAAGATTTCGAAATTGAGTGCACCGTCATGAATTGTAAAGTCTGCCTTTGATTGAACCACATTTTGAATATTATCCATGAGTGTCCCACCATTCAATTCACTGGCTTTTGTGAATGGAATGAAAATGCTCATATCAAGTCCTGGATGATTTATCGTAACTCTGATTCTTGTCTTCTCATTTGCTGAACATTTCTGTTTCAAATCTTCTGTCAACTTCTCAAATATCTCTGGAATGTTTTCGATTGGATCTGTAAATTTCTCGAATTTCACACCAAATTGTCGTGATGCTGATTTAAATTTTCTGGAAAATTTCTCCGAGTTCAGCTCCAATTTGAAATATTTTGTTGGATTGAACACAACACGCTCTCTAGCCAGACTTCTCTTTCTCTTCCCACCAATTTCTCTATTCTGTCTTCGACCGCGTCCAATCGGACCATCACTAGAACTTTCTTCACTTTCTCCTCCATCAGTTTCCATATCGCTCTCTTCACTTTCTGCCCTATCAGTTTCCATATCGCTCTCTTCACTTTCTGCCCTATCAGTTTCCATATCGCTCTCTTCACTTTCTGCCCTATCAGTTTCCATATCGCTCTCTTCACTTTCTGCCCTATCAGTTTCCATTTCGCTCTCTTCAATAACTGCAGGTCTTGGTCTTTTTCTAACAATATCTTCTTCGCTGGCGGAGTTGTCTGAAACAGGTCTTTTGATTCTCTTAAACATTTTTGTCTTGAGTTTTTGTCAGCAAAAAATATTGCGACTGGCTTCTTCGGAGTTGAAGTGTAAAATGTATAATTACACAATTTTACACTTGCTTTTATAGCATTTTTCATCGCGACTGCTATAAAAAGCAGGTGTAAAATTGTGTAATTATACATTTTACACTTCAACTCCGAAGAAGCCAGTTGCAATATTTTTTGCTGACAAAAACTCAAGACAAAAATGTTTAAGAGAATCAAAAGACCTGTTTCAGACGACTCCGCCAGCGAAGAAGATATTGTTAGAAAAAGACCAAGACCTGCAGTTATTGAAGAGAGCTATATTGAGCTGCATAAAGAAGATTCAAAAAAATCTACACAGCTACAGACTAGAAAAATTCAAGATAATCTTGTCGAGTTGAGACAGATCTCTACTGATTTGTTTAAATTTTGTAACAAAATGCAATGGCGAGAGAAACAAGAGAAAAACAAAGCTGATAAAAATTGGAAACCGCCATATGGTTACTGTTACAAATGCGGACAAGACTCCCATTGGTCCTTCCATTGTAAAACAGATTTCGGCGACAAAAAAAATGGGAAAACTATACAAAAAAGTCTACAAGCAGTAACAATACAAGAACAAAATGCAGATATCAAAACTGAAGAGATGTCTACAACATCAGATGTTTTCAAACACCCCCGACCTGTTGATCCTACGAATGATTCACAGAACAAATCTGAAGATAAACATCCAGATTTCGAAAATTCCAAGAAAACTTCCAAGAAAAAGAAGCTGAGACCATTCTACATTCCAAAAACAGATAAATGAATCGATACAAACATTTGAAAATTATGTTGTGTGAATAAATTATGAATTGAACAATCGCGTTTTGTTTTTTCAGCTATGAAAGAGTAACCTTTTGGGGAAATGTGGGTGGCCCTGAAAAGGGCCGTTTTTTCTTTTCCAGAATTCATAAAAATTCTGCCAAATCAGGATATATCCCGTTGGGATTAATTGTCACAGACCAAGTAGGGTTTGATCTGTGCGCCGCAGCAGCCTGAGCGAAGCTGCCAATCGCTGCATTGCACAGATCTTTCTTCTTGATCTGTGACAAGATCTCCACGAGATCAAGATTGCTTGATTCTTGATTGCTTGTTTATTGATCACATACTTCAGGCGATGGTCGTCGCCGAGCCAGAAAATCTCTTAGCATCTGCTTCTGTACCACCTTTTGTTCAGGAGAATCCTGCCATTTCCTATATCTTTTTATCTCCGTCTCCTCTGCCGAATCTCTCTTCCTCCACAACTTCTTGATAAATTTCTTTAAAGACGGCATAATGAATGAAGTTCACTGAAAAAGTGAAAATATTTTCATGCATTTGACACGGGCGACAATGAAATCACATGTCGCGTTGGCGTTAAAATTGACAAATATTTCCTCAAGTTGTGTTTTTTCAGAACCGGATCACCATGCATATTTTTCTTAATCATTATTGCATAGCGATCAAACAAATGTTTTTAATTTCGTTAGATCATTATCTATTAGTTGGTACACATGATTGATATATTTGTTATCTCGTTAGGAAAATATGGAATGTTTTTCTAGTTTTTGTTTTTGGAATTGTACATATTTTATACATAAAACTGAACACAAGAAACATACTGAACATTTTTCTTCATCATTACAATTGATAACTTTACTTGGTCATCGTTTATGAACGAAGATGAATTCATATGTTAAAACATCTTAATTAATTGCATATACTATCATGAATTTAATCTATAACATATCGAAATAGTAAAACTAACAGATAATGCACTGTAAAGAAACACAACGCCAGGAAACATTTGTCATTTTTAATGCCAACGCGACATGTGATTTCTCTACCGCCCGCGCAATCGTGATATATGTTTAAACACGGCCGTGAACAATTTTTATTCTGCTTTCAAAGATGACAGCAATCCCCGAACCGTTGATGTCTATACTAAGAGGAACGATAGGTCTAACACCCCAGATAATGTGGGGCAGACACGCAAAAGAAGTAACCGCCAGTTCAAAACTGGTTATGCAAAAAAGAACAGCGGTGGAACAAAAGCAAAAGTCTCAAAAGAAAATCGTGGCGTGAACTTTGATGCCGTACAAAACGGCCCTTTTCAGGGCCAAAAACAAAAACGGTCCTTTTCAGGACCAACCAATTTTTTCAAA
Organism: Siphonodentalium dalli; assembly: GCA_032622095.1. Classification (NCBI taxonomy): domain Eukaryota; kingdom Metazoa; phylum Mollusca; class Scaphopoda; order Gadilida; family Siphonodentaliidae; genus Siphonodentalium; species Siphonodentalium dalli. Next base: position 62,055,729 of record CP136062.1, read on the forward strand.
AAGAAAAACTTTTAGCATTGCTTAAGAACTAATGTTCCTTGTACCCTATGTTTCGTTTTGAAAAAATCACGCCACGAATAATTTAAAACAAAATATACTTGCAAATATTTGTTGCTGAATAAAATATGAATTGAACAATCGTGTTTTGATTTTTCAGCAATGAAAGAGTAACCTTTTGGGAAATGTGTGTGGCCCTGAAAAGGGCCGTTTTAAAATTATCATCTGACTTTAACATCGTTTTGTGTTTTTCTTATATCTTGGCATATCTTTCCCATGAGAACCGATAGCTTTTGCGAATTCATCACTTTTCTCTGTATCTTTAGATTCTTTACAAGGAAGACGAAATCTGACTTTTGTCTCAGTAGAAGGCTTCATGATACTTTTAGGTTGTGTTTCTTTCGCCGCCAATATTTTTTCTTTTTTGATCTGTTTCTGTTCTTTCGATCTCTGAACATCATGAACCCTGATTGGTATATCTATCTCTTCTGCAACGAAACGAAGATTCACTTTCACTTCTTGATGCGTTACTTGTGTTTTCACGTCAATATTCCTGCGAAGACATCTCAGTTCATCTAAAATCGCTTTTAAAATGAGTGTATCACCACCTATAGTCATTGTCGTATTAGCTTGGCCTGTTGACTGTGGTGCCGCATATGTATTCTGTGCAACAGGGTTACTGTATATCTCACTCTGAAGAAATTCTGTTAACGGATCCATCTTTGATAGCAATGCAATGTAACGTTGATCAAATTCGAAAATATTTATATACATTTGACACGGGCGTCAATGAAATCACATGTCGCGTTGGCGTTAAAATTGACAAATATTTCCTCAAGTTGTGTTTTTTCAGAGACGGATCAGCATGCATATTTTTCTTGATCATTATTGTATAGCGATCAAACAAATGTTTTTTATTTCGTTAGATCATTATCTATTATTTGGTAAACATGATTTGATATATTTGTTATCTCGTTAGGAAAATATGGATTGTTTTTCTAGTTTTTGTTTTTGGAATTGTACATATTTTATACATAAAACTGAACACAAGATTGTTACACGGGCGTCAGTGAAATCACATGTCGCGTTGGCGTTAAAATTGACAAATATTTCCTCAAGTTGTGTTTTTTCAGAGCCGGATCAACATGCATATTTTTCTTGATCATTATTGTATAGCGATCAAACAAATGTTTTTTATTTCGTTAGATCATTATCTATTAGTTGGTACACATGATTGATATATTTGTTATCTCGTTAGGAAAATATGGAATGTTTTTCTAGTTTTTGTTTTTGGAATTGTACATATTTTATACATAAAACTGAACACAAGAAACATACTGAACATTTTTCTTGATCATTACAATTGATAACTTTACTTGGTCATCGTTTATGAACGAAGATGAATTCATATGTTAAAACATCTTAATTAATTGCATATACTATCATGAATTTAATCTATATCATATCGAAATGGTGAAACTAACAGATAATGCACTGAAAAGAAACACAACGTCAGGGAGCATTTGTCATTTTTAACGTCAAAGTATTATGTGCTTTCTCTACCGCCCGCGCAATCGTGATATATGTTCAAGACGGATCTTCAGACTTATTCTACATTCAAAGATGACTGCTGTAAACATAACAGATCTTGACGAGATAATGGGCGGTGTGGTATACTGTAAAGCAGTGTACGGTGAAGAAATATCGCTGTTTTGGACGGCACTCAGCCTCGGGATTTACGGGACGACCGATGGATGGATGATTCTGAGAGATGCGGCAGTTGACCTGTACTACGCAGAGAGTGACGAACTTGGTGCGTCGGCACAAGATTTACAGCGCACACCACTTTTGGCTGAATCAAGATTGATGGTTGAATTAGCGGCGACTGTTATACAGCGACCTATCGTCATGTTTGATGCTACCAAAGGCGGCTACAAATCAACACCAAGATTCAAGTCATCAATACCTCTAGTGTGGATCCCCCACGTTTGCCACGAGCATTATTGTGAATGCGAAATATGGATGAGGCGAGGAGACAAATCAATTGAAGTTTTGGCGAACAAAGAAGTTCAATGTGGCGGATTCTAAACTATAACAAAAATAAAAACGGCCCTTTTCAGGGCCACCAAATATTCGAAAAGAAAAACTCTTGATTGCTAATTGATATTTTCCAAAGTGAGATTTTCCTTTTGAAAAAAATAATTCTAAGTCCATTTTCATTTTTTCGATCAGAAATGTCACATCAATGACAGGAACATCTATCCTCAGGGTGGGAACTATGGCCCAGTACCCCCCCCCCCCAGACATGGCCACTATGGCCCAGTACCCCCCAGACATGGGCACTATGGCCCAGTACCCCCCAAACATGGGCACTATGGCCCATGGGCCATAGTGCCCATGTCTGGGGGGTACTGGGCCATAGTGCCCATGTCTGGGGGGTACTGGGCCATAGTGGCCATGTCTGGGGGGTACTGGGCCATAGTGCCCCCCATTACTACTCCCTTGGCAAATTTAGAAAATCTAGAGTGATTGGTGGCCTTGATCATTACAAAAAAGCTCAGAACTGAAACATAACACAAGGTCCGGAAAGACAAGGTACATTTTTCACCAAACAACTGAATTAAAACAAAAACAAACCTAATGAACTTTGGTAATCCTTCCAGAAACTTGGCTGTCCATCAAAAAAAAAAACTTTAAAAAATGGCTTCTAATTACGCTTTAAAGATCAATAATCAGATAAGTTTTCATAATATATCGATAGGAAGTGAATTTAATTCACTTTGTGTAACATTGTATGCATCGGGTCTAGTTGCCAAACTTCCAAATCCACCTGGCATTTTTAACGTTCCTAGACTAAAGAAGATACTGAAGGTTATGAGTCCATCCAAAGCCACCGAACCTGACTTGACTCCTGCACGATTCCTTAAAGATGGTACAGCTGTACTTGAATATCTTATTACTCATTTAGAAAACATGTCCATATATTAAGGGTTTATCCCTGATTAACTAAAGAGGACTAGAGTGATCCCCATGTACAAGAAGGGTGAAAATACACAACCAGGAAACTATCGACCAGTTTCGGTCCTGAATATACGTCTTATGAGCTTTGAAAGGGGTAGTGCGGACCATATACATTTTTCACTTTAAATATTACCAGATTTTATACTTAATTAATACATTTACTGCGGTATCTTTTATTTGGAGATACTATTTCAATCACATGCAATTGCAATATCCTTTTTTTCTTTTCTCGTGGCCGGGCTGCCGGAAATAAGCCATGGGCCCGTTTCAAACGACGGATTTTTGTCGAATCGAATCTAATACCAGACCCACAATTGTATTAAATGCGACGTATGAAACAATTAGATCCGAGTCAGACGCACCACAGACGATTCTCCGTCCAATTCAGACGAATCTTGGTCGGTGATGCGTCTGAAATCCGTCTTTGTTTCATACGACGGATTTTTGACGACTCCAATCTAATATAATTTACAGGAAAACCCGAAAGCGCCGAAGTACCGAATGCAAATGATATGATAATGATATAAAACATGCGAGATTTCTCCTTATCTGCAGAAATACCCACATAACCTGACGTCATTTGTCGCACGCTCTCTTTATTATAAAGATATATCTATTATATATTTTGGAAGATCTGTCTGTGTGTCTGTGTGTGTGTGTGTGTGTTCGCGATGAACTCGAAAACGGCCGAGCCGATTTCGATGAAACTTGGTATGTGGGGGTATTTTCGGCCGGGGGTGGCATGGGGCTATTAATTTGTCCGTGCGACGTGACCTTGACCTTGAAATCGGGTCATTTCAAGGTCAAACGCCCGAATATCACGGGATTTCGATGAAACTTGGTATGTGGGTGTACCTAAGGCCGGGGAGTGGCATAAACCTATTAATTTGCCCGTGCGACATGACATTGACCTTGAAATCGGGTCATTTCAAGGTCAAACGCCCGAATATCACGGGATTTCGATGAAACTTGGTATGTGGCCCGTGTGAAATCGGGTAAATTCAAGGTCATATCGCCAATTTTGATGGGATTTCGACGAAATTTGATACGTGGGGTTACTTTTGTCCACTGAGTGTTTTGGACGGGTCGAGTCGTGACCCCGACCTGACCTTGACCTTCAAAATTATCAATTCAAGGTCAAATCGGGTAAAACCGGATGGATTTCGACGGGCACGTTTGTCGGGTACTTTTGTCCGGGCAGTGTTTTGGACTGGTCAAATCGTGACCCCCCTTGACCTTCAAAATGGACAATTCAAGGTCAAAGCCCGGACGAAGTCGGGTCACCTTCTAGTATCTATATATATGTATATGCGAATGTCTGTCTGTCTCTCTGTGTTCTATAGAAATTCACAGAGGCCATCTAGATAACAACAGAGGGGTCTACTTGGGGTACATTTTAACGAGAAAGATAATGATGCGGGTTGGAATTTTCTAAATTGACGCTGTTGTTGTCAGGGGCACAAAATGGGGAGGGGCAGAAAAAAAATTGTCGCCCATTTCCACCAAACTTATACATAATTATCTCCATGATATGAGGAATATACTGGTGTGGTTTATATATGTCAAAAGTTGTGCCATTCGAGTTAGGGGTGCACGGAAGGGGAGAGAGACACACTAATTGATAAACCTGTTTAGCGCCGATTTCCACAGAATTGATACATGTTCTTCTCCATGAAACGAGGAATCTAATCATGTGATTTCGAGATGGAAAAAGTGGCGCCATTTGAGTCAGGGGTGAACGGAAGGGAGAGGGGCACCAAAATTGATAAAACGTTTTAACGCTGATTTCCACCAAATTTATACCCATTCTTTTCCATGATACGAGAAAACGGACGGAAAGCACCAGAATTGATACACATTATTTTGTCGCCGATTTCTTTCCAACTAAACTTTCCAATTTCACGCAAAAACTATGAAAGATAACTAAGTTATAATTTGTTTTATAGACCCACTCTAAATATCACATATATATAGTAAAGTTTGTCCGAAAATCTATTTTTAGCATATGATATCACTATTCGTGACGTACCCATGAGCTCAATGCGTACAAGCGCTATTAGATAGAGTGGTGGCGTCAGGGATTGTGGTTAGTGGGGGCATCATACTGGGTAAACGTGTTCTCACTTATTATCAACAAACGTATCGGTAGGCCTGTAATGAGTCTAATGGCACATGTGGTTTGAAGTTGGCAAGTATCAATGTGGCGCACTAATTTGAGTTAGGATAGGGTAGTGATACCAACATTTATTTAAAAAAAAAACGTAATTGCTAATTGAAAACCGTATAAAATGCTTGGTTCTTTTAAAGACGTAGATTGTCCATTTAGTGACTGAATTTGATGAGTGAGTATACTCAGGGATTGCCGATTCTGGAAGAATGTGGAAATCAAAAATACTACCGAGAATACCACCACGTTGAATATAACATTTAAAAATATATATAGATGTATACAACGTCAGAAATATTCTCGATATCCTCTTCTTAGCTCCGGATAAACGATACTCGCAATAAATAAAACCGCAATTATTCCGACAACGTGAGTCCTGCAATTAATATATATATCTTTAATTCCTCCATATAAATGAAGATATGATATACACATGTAATACAAGAACATACAAAAACAATAGAACATAGGAACGAGAACATAACATATATACATGTACACACTTTATGTATGTGCAAAGCAAAACGAATATAGATGGAAACAGATCGGCCGGGCACACGAACAAGACAGAGAGAGATAGAGAGAGAGAGAGCGCCGGATACAGATAGAGACAGTATGGGAAAATAGAATGAAATGAGTTAAGTTAGAGAAAAGTGGGGAGAAACAGAGAGGGGTTAATTGAAGCTAGATAATCCTAAATTCATGGAGAACTGTAGCACCCAGCCGACCACACGACCAGATGTTCGCTCACATCACAGTTGTCAGACACCGGTGTTGGACATTACAAACAAATAGTAGACCCAACACAACACCATTGTATATAAGAGGGCTACCAATTATTTATATTTGCCAACAATGGTGACTTTCTTCTCCCACTGACTACGTGCATATAAGTGACAAACAATTATGACGCCAATGACGAACGATGGTTCCATTCGCACCACAGCGCCCTAGTCGCCTTCAAGAAGTATCTCAATATGGTTTGAGGTGGAATGCATGCAATGTCCAAAAGTTCAATAGGCAAATAGCCTAGAAAGAGGGCAATAAGTCTCTGCTGATCAAAAGACTCCACAAGTTGAAATGCCCCTAAAGGCAACATATCTATAAAGTGATACCAAAAATGATTACGCGACGCTGCAAGTTCTGGGCAAACCGCTATAATGTGTTGCGGTAGGTCTATATAACTTCGCGCACATAACAGGCACTGAGTTTCGCCAGCAAAATTTCGGTAACACAGTAGCTGTGTCGCGATGAAAAATGACTCCTTCTCAGCTGGGTACTTTTGGCAGACTTTCCATAAAAACGATAATTCTGGACTGCTGTGAACCAAACGAAATCTATCAAAGGTGGGTTCCGTGCGCACCCTGTGAGACCATTCAGATTTCCAAACATGACTGCCCTGTTTCGATAGGGTTTTCCAAACTGTTTTCTCTGGAAACAGAGCTGTTGATATGTATTGAGACATATAGGAGGACAAACTCCAGTTATCAAGAATACTGGATAGGTCCTGAAAAAACACATTCTTCGATGCAGTGTTGGATTCATATGAAAAGCTCAGTAATCTGATAATAAATACATCTTTAACAGTTTTTTTAGACTCGAGTAAACAAAATGACGAAAACAAGGACACTTTTCTACAATTAATGAATGTGATTAAAGGAGGAATACCAAGCAGACCCAAGACCATGTCTGTGCTAGTCCTAGTTTTGAGGCCTTGTATAAGTTTGAGGCACATACGATGTGCTTTCTCTAGTTGAACAGTGTCCGATTGAGAGAGACCACACAAAAATTCACTACCGTATAAGCCTCGCGGTAAGACCACGGACTTGTAAATCTTGAGAGAGCTCGCTGGGGTAATACCGCCTGCATGCAGGCCAGCATTAGCCAAAGAGAAGAAAGCATTCTTCGTTTTTGTACAAATATTGTCAACAAGTTTTGAGCGAAAATTATATTTCTCAAGCGGAATACCTAAATGAGTAACACTGTCGGTTTCTGTTAGGCCATGAGAAGACATGTGCCAGTTCTTATGACGTTTAAGTGCTGCGTTAGCACTTTCATTGAAAACAATGACATGGGTTTTGTTTGTGTTGTATCTATAACGCCATTTCAAGCTATATTCGACACATATATCGACAAGAGACTGAAGTCCATATGCAGTTAAAGAGAAAAGTGCCATGTCATCGGCATGCGTTGGACATGTGCAATTTGCACCTTGCATCGAAAGGCCATATCCCGATGACTTTAGATTTGACAAAAGATCATTGATATATATAATATAAAAGAGGGGAGATAATGTACCTCCTTGCCTTGTTCCTTGCAGCATTGGGATCCACCTAGAGCAACCACCTTGGTATTTAATGCAGCAGCTGATATTGTTCAACAAGTGGTAAAATAGCCTCCAAATTTTTCCCTGTAATTGCCTCTTATGCAGTTTATACAATAAACCGTTTATCCAAACACTATCGAAAGCTTTCCATACATCCAAGAAACAGGCAAACAGTTTGCTCTGTCTCTCGGATGTATACGCTATACTTTCTGTTACAAGAAAAGAAGACATGTTGCAACTTATGCCCCGCTGGAACCCATTCTGCAAGGAATCAACTTCAATTGCAAAGGCAGTATACTTCTCCATTCTCGATAATAAAAGTTTCTCAAAAAGTTTATATATTGCTGGTAGCAGAGTAATTGCTCTGTAGCTATCAAAGGAATCTTTTGGTTTAGGATGTCCCTTATATAGAGATATTATACAACCACGCTTAGCACCAAGTGGTATATGTTCAAATTGGAAGAAATAGTTGTACAAGGTAGCAATGCAGCGGGCAAGAGCCTCACCACCAAAAATAATATGCTCATAATTTACACCATCTGTACCAGCTGCTTTGTTGAGGTTTAAAGTGCGACAAAGAGATGTGATTTCCTTCATATTAGTTGGAAAAGTTAACAATCCGTCTAATGGGCATGTTGAATTTTTCATCGATTCGGTCTCTACAAATTGGTTGACATGGTTAAAATGTGATTCGTCAAACTTGGGATCCGTTAGCGGTGTGGAAAAAATGTTATAATAGTACTCAGCCCAAGCTTCAAGAATATCTGGGGTTTCTCGTACTATCGAATTTTGAAAGGAGAAGTGTGTGCTACCAAGTGTCCCTAATGATTTGCGTTTCGCGTTGAAGAGTCTGAAGAAAGTATCTTGATCACACTCAGCGCTTTTATCTATGTCATCGTTAAAAGAGCGAAGAAAAATGCTTGGTTCTTTTAAAGACGTAGATTGTCCATTTAGTGACTGAATTTGATGAGTGAGTATACTCAGGGATTGCCGATTCTGGAAGAATGTGGAAATCAAAAATACTACCGAGAATACCACCACGTTGAATATAACATTTAAAAATATATATAGATGTATACAACGTCAGAAATATTCTCGATATCCTCTTCTTAGCTCCGGATAAACGATACTCGCAATAAATAAAACCGCAATTATTCCGACAACGTGAGTCCTGCAATTAATGCATGTATAAGAAAAATAGTTACGTGAAGCTTATGAACTTTATGAAAAAATTACTTTTAACAAATAGTTCTCTATTCTCATCAAATGCCCCAGTGGAGCGTTCCGCATCACTTTAGCCTGGGCAACTCCGAGGCAATCTACTACATGTATATATTATAAATATTTCTGACGCTATATATATATCTGAGGAATGCATGCACCCCGAAGACAAAAAAAAGGAAGAAAAACACTTTCGCGCAAAACGGTATCTGACTATCAACATGTTAAAGGTACTCAATCCGATAAAAACTCATCTCAATTACTATTTCAATGGCTTCGGGGGTCAAAAATATTTGATTCGAGTCGAGGAAGTCACCCATCAAAGCTCAGATTTGTTAGAAATCGATTTTAGAAATCTATTATTTTTCATTATCGGGAATTCTTTCTGGCCCAGTACGTAGTCAAAATTGCGTTATTATTACCACTTGATGTTAGAGTTATCCATCCTTGTCTGTTTGAATAGAGTTTTGGTGTACTCATCTCGAGCAGGTTTCAAAATTGACGGCAATTATTAGTACTCATCTCGAGAAATTAACAAATTTCAAAAATCAATATCTAATAACTCTGAGCTTTGTTTGATGGGTTCCTCGACTCGAATCAAATATTTTTTACCCACAAAGTCAAAGAAATAGTAATATAGGACCCTCTGATCGGATTGTTGTTGGTGGAATCTGTTCGGATTGAGTACCTTTAATAAAGATCCACCATAGATTTTTATGGTCAAGTATAAAGAATGCTCGGAATTGAAATGCTGGTGTCAGCCACTGTTACATCGGAAGTCGTTCTATCGCCGGTATTGTGATGGTTATTGCCTGATTTGTTACGGTTCCTGAATCCTGATGATTGAAAATAATCATTTTTGTGACAAAATCACGCATAATTATAGATATCTTGAATATATTAAACTTTCCTGAATGAACAGAGGCTGCAGAAGTGCCGTTTTTCGTGGCGTATAAAATATGAAACGCATTCTGAAGACAAACACTGACTCTAAAGTGTACCCGTGTTATTCTTTTGTAAAATAGCTGAGAAAGTATCCCGATTGGGGTTGATAATTGGGAGCTGTGACCTCGTAATCAACACGGGTGCGTGTTACGGTTCTATTTCAAACCGATCATGGTTGTGACGGTTCTGTCCATGAGATTTATTCGAACGATTTCTGCACTTGGGTCCGAAAATCGTCTTGTGTATCTGACATTTTAAACCAGATAATGACTGCAGCTTATGTCATTTGCATAATAGAACAGGTATATTAAGAAATAACACAATAAATACCTAATACGGGATATTAAGTGACATTAATAGGCAGAAATAAAATATTGAAAGTCCCGATGAGTATAGTATCATAATCATGCCCGCCTATATAAATGACCAATGGTAATATAAATCTACTCTCAGGAGAATATGAGATGTTATATTCATTTACATAATCTGGGCATTATTGAAAGATCCAGGTGTGACAATATGTCAATGCCAGCGCCATCATATTTCCTCAAAATGTTCAACAGTTACAAATTTCTTATCTTGCAATAGATTGGTTTGAAATTTAACACCAACAATATGTTGAAATTGTTCTCTTAATTTGATTTGACAACAATTTAATAGTGGGGATTTTGTCATTTTTAGACTAACATTTGCATAGTTTCCTACAGTTTAAACATGTAATCAACCACATTTGACATATACAAATGGACACCTCTTCTTTAGAGTTGATCCAAAACTAATGATGGGTGGACATGAAGTAGGGAGCAGGTGTGATCTAGTTTTCTATATCACATTTACCCCCCCCCCCCCCAATTGGCAAGAAACTGGTTTAATGGACAAATAATCTAATTCCATTGAATATTAATATGCTTTGTATTAAATAATGTATGCTCTTTTGCAAAATAAATCATCTCTCTCTCCATCTGTTGGGAGCATTTCCAATCTTGTGGGGGTGGGGGCGCCAGGTTGGAAACTCTCAACACTTGTGAATCTTAAAGCCAGTCTAGATGTTTTTTGCAATTTTCAGGTTCAGATATCCACATTTTCTCACTGGGCCCATGTCTCCCCCGGTTTGCATGGTGGCCAATCAAAGGCTACTGGTCAATTCACTTCAGAATGGTATACAATCTAGAGCTATAATGTGTCATGCAGTTGGGGAAAACCAAAGCCCAGGCCTTGTGCGTGCGTTTGGTCTGTTTCAAGGGGATGGTGCGGTTGGAAATTCCAAGGTGGACGCCCCAACATTGGATACCCTCCAGCCCACGTCCCTGTTCATTTGACACGTTAGTAGCGAGGAATAATAATGTGCCTTATAATAGCCACTCATAACACTAATTTTTAATGATTCATTTGTATGAATGTTTAACTAATAATTCAAACAATCTGTTATACTGCATGTTGAATTTAATAGCTGAGCATTCCTACAAATGAATCAATAGGATCCAAGTCGCTGCTCTTTATAGCACATTTAGTCACCAAAGGATTAACATCCATATAATAATATTTGTAACTGCATGATTCTTTTCTCTTTTTTTATATGTTACTGCTTGTTGAACTAAATAGCTAAGCATTCCCACAAATTAATCAATAGGCTTTAAGTCAATGCTCATTACAGCGCATTTAGTAACCAAAGGTTTAACATACATATAATAATATTCGTAACTGTAGGATTCTTTGCTTTTTTATATCTTCTATTAAAAAATCAGAGATCCCTAGTCAATCTAAAATATGATTGAATGGAAGATTATCGTGCTTATATATGCTTTAATAGCTACATATTCTAGAATTCTAGAATTTAACCTAGATAAGCAGCATCCAGCAAGCGGATGCCCGACATAAACTTCATAAACTGCGTAATCAGAACATTGTATGGGTGTCAACGAACTTTTATTTTTGGCTTTTTGTTGAGTAAAATACGTCTACGAAAATAGACAACACTAGCCGATGTGCACCCTCTTCGTCCGGGCTATTTAGGGATTTTTTTGTGATCGTCTCCGCCTGGGCAAACTATTGTTCGATCGGCCCGGAAACATGCCTATATGAGCGAATATGGTCAAGGTCAAGGACATGGTCGCACGTGAAATTGGACCCACCATATTGTTCCCGGGATCAAAGTAGGCCTACATTATACCAAATTTGAGTCGGATCGGTCGAGGTCCAGAAACATGCCTATATGAGCGTATATGAGCGAGGTCAAGGTCAGGGACACGGTCGCAAGTGAAATTGGACCCGCCCATATTGTTCCCGTGATCAAAGTAGAACCAACTACCAAATTTGAGTGGGATCGGTCGAGGTCCAGAAACATGCCTATATGAGCGTATTTGAGCTAGGTCAAGGACACGGACGCACGTGAAATTGGACCCGTCCATATTGTTCCCTGGATCAAAGTAGGCCTACACACCAAATTTGAGTCGGATTGGTCGAGCAGTTTTTCGAGTCTATAACACAAATACATACATACAGACAGAAGTTCCAAAATATATAATAGATAGCCGATGAGCCCGACGTTGTCCGGGCTATTCAAAAACCAAATTTCAAGTCGATAGCTCCACCCGTTTCCGAGATCTCGTCTGCGCATGCGCGAAGCTGGCGTCGCACGGGTTCGGCGACCCGATAAAATTCGTATCCGGGGCAAGATACATTCACATACCAAATTTCAAGTCGATAGCTCCACCCGTTTCCGAGATCTCGTCTGCGCGCATGCGCGAAGCTGGCGTCGCACGGGCTCGGCGACCCGATAAAATTCGTATCCGGGGCAAGATACATTCACATAGCAATTTCAAGTCGATAGCTCCACCCGTTTCCGATATCTCGTCTGCGCATGCGCGAAGCTGGCGTCGCACGGGCTCGGCGACCCGATAAAATTCGTATCCGGGGCAAGATATATTCACATAGCAAATTTCAAGTCGATAGCTCCACCCGTTTCCGATATCTCGTCTGCGCATGCGCGAAGCTGGCGTCGCACGGGCTCGGCGACCCGATAAAATTCGTATCCGGGGCAAGATACATTCACATAGAAAATTTCAAGTCGATAGCTCCACCCGTTTCCGATATCTCGTCTGCGCATGCACGAAGCGGGCGCCGCGCGGTCTCGCCAATACGACAACGTCGACCGCCTGGTCAAACTACACACACGTACCAAGTTTCGTCCCGATCGGTCGAGAATCGTAGATTTGTATAAATGACAGACAAACAGACAAACAGACAAACAGCCAGAGGTCTTCAAAATATATATGAGACTAGCCGATGAGCCCGACGTTGTCCGGGCTATTCAAAAACCAAATTTCAAGTCGATAGCTATTCAAAAACCTAATTTCAAGTCGATAGCTCCACCCGTTTCCGAGATCTGGTCTGCGCATGCGCGAAACTGGCGTGGCACGGGCTCGGCGACCCGATAAATTTCGTATCCGGGGCAAGATACATTCACATAGCAAATTTCAAGTCGATAGCTCCACCCGTTTCCGAGATCTCGTCTGCGCATGCGCGAAGCTGGCGTCGCACGGGCTCGGCGACCCGATAAAATTCGCATCCGGAGCAAGATACATTCACATAGCAAATTTGAAGTCGATAGCTCCACCCGTTTCCGATATCTCGTCTGCGCATGCGCTGCACGGGCGCCGCACGGGCTCGCCAATACGACAACGTTCACCGCCCGGTCAAACTACACACACGTACCAAGTTTCGTCCCGATCGGTAGAGAATCGTAGATTTGTATCAATGACAGACAGACAGACAGACAAACAAACAAACAAACAGAGGTCTTCAAAATATATATGAGATAAAATACAAGACAGATAACTCTATATATCCCGTCTACGCTCACGCTTTACGAAGTCCAGCGCAATGAAATTTCACTATTGTTAACCGGCTGTTGACTCATGGAAATGTCGGACCTGCAAAACGCGTTATTTTTCAAACTAGCTGGCGACTTTGTGAATTTTGATAGGCGTAACACAGCTTATTGGATAAGCATAGAAAAGCAGTGTAATTCATCGAAATTAATGACAAGTGGTGCAAATTTCAACTTAATGTATAGTTTGTTGTGTTTATCTTTGTATACTTTCACAAAATTGGCAGTTTGAACAATGTACCATGGCAAATATTAGCCATAGTTTTACCCGTATAGAACGATTAAATGGGGAGAGAACCGACTCGATCAGGAGAGAGCCCAACCAATTATCAAAATTCGCGGTTTTTGTCGTTGTTATGACTCGCACAATGAAAGTTTCGTTATTAACACGCTCATTGGTGCCACAAATTGTGATGGGATCGAAAATAACTAATCGAATTATCACCTAAATGCTTCAAAATTGCGCTTTAACTGTCAAAAAGTCGTGAAAATGTATAATTTCGATCAGCAAGAACCGCAAATCAGGCAAGAACCATCACAATACCGGCGATAGAACGACTTCCGATGTAACAGTTCCTACACAGTGGTGTCAGCGCCCGACTAAAGAGCCTCCGCGTTGAAATATGCGCATAGTTTTTAACGGCAAACCAGCGTCATTCTCAAGTTGATGGGTGTTTTGAAATGTAGCTAAAACACTCCGTGTTCAGTTTTAGCTATCGAATGTATATATAGTCTCCGTGAGTAACTTATACAAAGCGAGTGGTACGTGTTTAAATCCACAGAAAGACAATGGAAGCTTCCAGTTCAATCGATCTTTTTGATACATTTAGATATACATGCCACTGTTTATCTTTGTATAATAAAATATCATCTCGCTCGTGTTGACAAAAGAGTTTTCAGTCAGGTGGGATTCCAACCAAACCTTGACTGGGGTCTCTCTATTGACCACAATTACAAGAAAGCATGTGCAAAACTATCTCAAATTCGTAGATTAAAATATATATTACCAAGAAAATCCCTTGACCCAATGTTTAAAGCTCATGTCTTACCAATTCTAGAGTATGGAAGCTGCGTTTGGGATCATGCGCCTAATATCGAACAATCCATTCTAGACAAGGTATATCACGATGGAGCTCGAGTCGTTTCTGGACTTACATGTACTAGATCTGCCTCGAACTCCACATTACTATCAGAGTTAGGTTGACAACCTCTTCAACGTCGACGCGATGCACAAAAGTTAAGTTTAATGCACAAAATAGTTAACGGAAAAGCCCCGCCATTCTTAACAGACCTGCTTTTACCTAAGGTTGGTGACACCAACCGATACTTTCTGCGAAACTCGAGTGATTTCGTAAACTACTTTTGCCTATATACTCGAGACATTCAAACAATCATTCATTCCTAGTACTATAAAAGTTTGGAATTCTTTGGCAAAGGATATTCAAAATAAATCATACGATTCTTTTAAGTCATCTGTTCTCCCTAAAAAAAAGATCCCCGCTTACATTCTCATAGGTGATCGTTCAACAAACATTTTGCATTGCCGGTTGAGAAATGGATGCAGCGATTTAAATCAAGACAAAGTGAGCAACTTCTTTGCCGATGACAGATCATGTGCCTGTGGATTCCCGAAGGAAGATATTGAACACTTTCTGATAAACTGTCCTTTGTACTCAACCCAAAGAACTGATCTGATTGATACAATGAATTCACTTCAAGTATTTTCCCACAAAGCTCTCTTGATTGGCAACATCACGCTCAAAGACAGCGATAATTTCATTCTCCTTGATGCAGCCTTAAAATTTATTAAATCGTCCGGCAGATTCTCGTGATTAATCAATAAACTAAATGATTATATATGTATCCTTGTGTATATCTGTATATCTATGTATACATAAGCGTATATATACATGTATGTACTGATTGAATTCAGTCAGCATAAACACCATTAAGTATAACGTTCATGTACAAACTCCCCTGTCGGCTATATAGTTAGCCACCCCTAACAAATGTACCCCCATTAACACCCATTAATGAACCACATGATTTATATATTTAACTCGCACCCCATACTTACCCCCCCCCCCCCCGCCGCCACCACCACCACACTATCACTCACCATTAATACTTTATTAAAACTCATCTCAATTATTATTTCAATGGCTTCGGGGGTCAAAAATATTTGAGTCGAGTCGAGGAAGTCACCCATCAGTCTCAGATTTGTTAGATATCGATTTTAGAAATCTATTATTTTTCATTATCGGGAATTCTTTCTGGCCCAGTACGTAGTCAAAATTGCGTTATTATTACCACTTGATTTTAGAGTTATCCATCCTTGTCTGTTTGAATAGAGTTTTGGTGTACTCATCTCGATCAGGTTTCAAAATTGACGGCAATTATTAGTACTCATCTCGAGAAATTGACAAATTTCAAAAATCAATATCTAATAACTCTGAGCTTTGTTTGATGGGTTCCTCGACTCGAATCAAATATTTTTTACCCCCAAAGCCAAAGAAATAGTAATATAGGACCCTCTGATCGGATTGTTGTTGTTGGAATCTGTTGAGATGGGGACCCTCTGTTCGGATTGAGTACCTTTAATAGTTTAGTTATTAAAATTCAATTGTTATTGTATACATGCACCCGTCATGCCAAACCTATTCTGTTTAAAGGTACTCAATCCGATAAAACTCCTCTCAATTACTATTTCAATGGCTTCGGGGGTCAAAAATATTTGATTCGAGTCGAGGAAGTCACCCATCAAAGCTCAGATTTGTTAGATATCGATTTTAGAAATCTATTATTTTTCATTATCGGGAATACTTTCTGGCCCAGAACTCAGTCAAAATTGCGTTATTATTACCACTTGATTTTAGAGTTATCGATCCTTGTCTGTTTGAATAGATTTTGGTGTACACATCCAGAGCAGATTACGGCAGTTGAAGGCAATTATTAGTACTCATCTCGAGTAAATAACAAATTTCAAAAATCAATATCTAATAACTCTGAGCTTTGTTTGATGGGTTCCTCGACTCGAATCAAATATTTTTTACCCCCAAAGCCAAAGAAATAGTAATATAGGACCCTCTGATCGGATTGTTGTTGTTGGAATCTGTTGAGATGGGGACCCTCTGTTCGGATTGAGTGCCTTTAAATATACCATTTATATTTGTTGTCATACTTATTCTGTATTGTGGGGAGCGGAGGTCCATCTAAGTTTTAAGAACTTGTCCTCCAATCCCCTAGTATCTGTATATGAATATACTATTAAAATATGTTTAAACCAATTCAATTTAATATTCAGAGGGATCATATCATTCCTATGAATATACTATAGCTGCGTCCCTCTCTCTCATGGTCGGCATAATGCATGGGGTGCAAGCCTGCTATTAGCTATATGTGGCAAATATATATGGGCGATCGTCGGTTTTGTTTTAGGAAACTGGCCATGGCTATAAGATAAAACATACAATTTTGGTTTTGATGGCCGTTGGTGGCTCGTATAAAATATAATATAGTCAATATCGAAGACATTCTGTGCAAATACTTGGACACTAATTAGGATGAACTCCACATTTGTCGGCATTTATACCAAACTTATATAGCCAATATGCATGGGGCTTGGGGAAAGGGAACAAACATTGCTAAAACTGTTTTGTCGCGCTTTACACTGAACATATATAGATATAGCTGCGATATAAGGAACCTAATGGTGTAGTTTTAGTTTTGCCGGCTTCAACAAATTTGACGACCGATGTCAGTATGGGCATCGGGGTACCTTCAAATTTATGGAAACGGGATAATCTATGGCATTGATAAAAAATGCAGAACTCTTCATCCACACTGGTATGTGTGCTTACCAACCGTTTGGCAATACGTTTTGATTACACTTTAACCCGGACTACGCCGGACAACCATGCTAGTGCTATATATAAGCATTGCTTGGGTATTAATTGTGGTAGTTTGATTTCTCAACGAACAGGGCATGTCACTGAATCATATTTTACAATGGATATAGTATCACTGATTTATAATAATTCATATATACCGGTATAAGGGATAGGTGTGGTAGCAACTGATTTATAATAATTCATATACACCAGCATTCTTTATGATTTGTAATAAGTCATGTATACCGGTATTTACAAGCATGGTATACACATACATGCCAATTGGTTGCACGATATATATAACATTTATTTGTAGCGCCTATAATGATAGTATATTATATAGCTATATGTACTATATACATCATCATATACATGTGCACATATATTCGCGCTGCAATCGCGCACATACCTATACATAATTTGTACTGTATATATATTTTAGTATAAACATCTCAAAAAAAGAAAGTCCCCCCTAATATATTTGGTAATATTTTATGAGATATTGGATGGATTTTGACGAAACTTTACGCAAATATTGAGCGGTATCTGAGACACAACCTGTGCAAGGCACCGTCCTGTGAGTTATGTTGAGGTCGACTGAGCACGAATTGAATGGATGAGGGGTGCTTTTCAAAAGTTGCAGAACACTGACGCAAAGTGGGCAGTCACTCCGTTGTTCCATTGTTCACACAAGTTAATGACTGTAAATGTGGTCCAAAAGTGACACTGAGTCCACGATAACATGCGTGTCATCTTCTGGACACAATATGCCCGCTGCATTCCCAGACCATTCAGTCTAACCACTTTCCTTTGGAATGAAACCTTTCAGAAGTTTCATGCCGTGAACAACACAGTGTTATTGAAATCAGTCTTTTTGAAGCCATTTTCAGTAAACCATGTTTCCCACCATGTTTTGACCATTGAGGTACCAACAGATAAGGATGTTACAAGCACGGGCGGTAACTTAGTAAGTGGGGGACCAAGGCACAGCGATATGATTATGACCACTCTACCTGTGTGTTTGCAACTTTTGAAAAGTGCCCCTCTTCCATTCAATGTGTGCTCACTCAGCCATAGCTCACATCACACCACAGTGCTTAGCACACTTGATTTCTCTGGTACCACAAATCATTTGTGAAAAGTTTCATCAAAATCCATCCAATAGCTCGTAAAATATTACCGAATATATTAGGGGGGCTTTCTTTTTTTGAGGTGTTTATATGTATAACATACTGGTGTATACGCGTGACCATTTGTGACTGTAACAGGGGGTTCACCTTTAAATAAATCGACTGATGTATTAGATTCGACGCGACGAAGATGCGTCCGTCTGAAACAACATCATCGACGGATTTAATACAATTAGATTCGAGTCGACAAAAATCAGACTAAATGTATATAAGGTGACTGTGTATCACTTTGGAAATTTTTAACAGTTGGAAAACTTGTATGTGGTATCGTTTGACCCCCCCCCCCCCCCCCCCCCCCCCCAATGGACTTATTGTGCCAGCTGAACTGATTCTTATAAAATGTTTTAGTCAGAGACTGAGATTGAAACGATAAGACAATCTACTGATTACCATAGGTTTAATTTGCAATATTTACAACATAATTATCATCATACAATCAATATACATAGATACAAATACATTTATATTACAGAATCATAGATCATAGTGGTGGATTTATGATTGAATTCATTGAAGAATTGCTACGAAATCTTACATAGCAATAACAAGTTCTATATTTAGTTTAAATAGCAACGGCTGTTAGAATGTTTGCGTTTATAACATCTTAGTGCTGTAGTTGTATTTGAATTCGTGAAAATCACAATGAAATCTTGTAGCAAAAATCAAACAAAAGAAAAAAACAAATCAAATCAAAACAAAATATTGTAGCCAAAAAAAGAAAAAAACCAACCCTCCTGATGAATTATAGACAATTCCAATTTACGCTTATATAATATGATTATAACTGGTGGGAGAATCCACCTCGTTGAGATAAGTTCAATAAACGGTCATGTGCCGCATAGGCCGTTTGTTGAACTTATCTTCTGAACGTTTTTCACCAACGAATAGGAACCTTCTGCACTCGTATTTCCTGAATTATAGACCATTAATCCATACAACATATCATCAACCAATCTATATACATACATCACACAGATTCATATAACACAAGTATTGCGCTGCATATGTGCTGAAATTCCTTGAAGAATTGCAAAGAAAATATACACAATATCAATTTCTATATTTATTTTAAATATGGTCTCTCTTCCGGGCCACAATTACAATCAACATATATTTTTTTTAATCAAGACTATACAATAGCTATGTTGTGAATAAAATACAGATAAAACTGAAGATGGACTGTCTTATTTGTCTATAAAGGCAGAATAGAGTGGTTGATTTCGATCGCAATTCGCGGCGTATCTCTTAGCTGATATGTAATTTGCCTTGATTGGGTGCTAAAACGATAGAGTGCTCTCTCTTGGTACGCGCTTGATAGACTCGGAAAGTAATCGCGCGGATTTCATTTCTAAAAATAGCCACTAAAACTGCCCCACGAATGTAATAAGAAATTTTAACCCGTTCATGACGGGAGCTGTTATGGTGCAGCATTAAAAACCATGTGTCAGTGCATTCTCTTATATGTGCGAGTCTCCCATACCATAGGGAGCCTCGCATATATTAGAGAATGCACTGGCTTACAAGATCAAGGTAAATATTGTTAGGCCAATGTTTATATTATACATGTATATGCGAGGCCTATATATGGGAGACTCGCATATATATCAGAATGCATTGGCACAGGGTCTTCGCAAAATTTCAGGACGCTCTAGTCATGGAAGGGTTAAACAATAATAATATTAATTGGTAGATGTTTTTCGGGACAGGTGTCCTGGATTCATATCTATTATTTTATAACCTTTAATATGTATAAAAGTTGCTGGGAAGAGAGAGAGAGACCATCTATAAATCTTTGGTATCAGAGGACCGCATATCGAGAGATGTTACAAAGCTATATTCATGTGTTCATTACCGCCACGCCAGTGGGTGTACACTGGTGTATACTTTCTTATGTTTGAGCGGACGATCGATAATCCTCTGGGCGAATGCATTATGGTTAGGTATTTCGTTCCGATAGTGACGATAGTGCAACAAAGATTAGCACATGTGTTCACGTCACCGGTGTAATTGTGGAGACATGTTTCTATTATGAAGGTTTGCTATCCCGAAGGTCGACTATTCCGAAGGTTCTCTTTTCTGAATACTTGCTATTTCGAAGGTTCACTATTCCGAAGGTTCGCTATTCCGAAGGTTCTCCATTCCGAAGGTTTTTGTTATTTTTAGGTTAATTCTATATTCTAAAGTATTGAGAGGGTTCATTATCACGAAGATTCATTTTATGGAGTGTGTGCTCACATCCGAACTGATCCTGCGCGCACACCGATACAGATACAGGAGGAAATAACTTAGAATATTAAATGTGATTTTGTTTTGTTTTCGCGGATTTTCTTGAGATTTAATGTGATTACGTGGGCCCATACCTTTGAATTATTGGCATATAATATGAATGTTGTGGTATATATGGACCATCCAGCATTGGGACATGACACATGTACAGTTGACTTAAGTGCTGTTCTGTGCGGGCTCCAATTTGGGGTTCAATATTTTAAGGGCCAAATTTAGAATTTTATGGGCCCACACCTTTGAACTCTGGACATAAAATATAAATATTGGGGGGCATTGCTCTAGTCCGAAGGTTCAATATCCCGAAGGTACACTATTCCTAAATTTCTCTGAATGTTCGCTATTCCGAAGGTTCACCAATCCGAAGGTTCGTTATTCCGAAGGTTCTCTATTCGAATGGTTTTTGTTATTTTAAGGTTAATTCAGTTTCTAAAGTATTGAGAGGGTTCATTATCACGAAGATTCTTTTTATGAAGGAAATAACTTAAAACATTAAATGTGATTTTGTTTTGTTTTCGCGGGTTTTCTTGAGTTAAATGTCATTACGTATGACCTTATTTCTCATTACATATTCACGCCAAGCAACCCACACAATTGCTATGTTCCCTGCGATTTAATGTCATTACGTGTGACCTAATATCTCAATAATCTGAAACAAGAGTACGCCTGCTAAAGGCGAATTATTGCAGTGGGGCTATAACGCTCAATGAATGCTGGAGGCTATAACAAACTGCGCAGCAGGATATCGCTGAATAGACGAGTATGAGATGAGCCTAACTGCAATTGTGACTTTGTTTAAAGGCCCACTTAATTTTGGAGTCGTTCATTTTTGTTATAGTATATACGGTTTTAATAACAATTTATGCCATAAAATTTGAATAAAATACTCTAATTCATCACCATTTGAAACGCAGAATACTTCTATCTCCTAGTTTGAAACACCGCGACAAGTCGTGCGTCGTATATCTAGCAATTAGCAATTAACATGTCCTCTTCGACTTTCCATAGATTTCAACGTAATTTGATACTTAGTGGTATTTGTGTCCGGGAAGTGTTTGGACGGGTCGTGACCCCGACCTGACCTTGACCTTTAAAATTGTCAAAGCAACTTCAATTTGGGTAAAACGGACGAATTTCGGAGAAATTTGATACCTAGGGATACTTTTGTCCGGGGAGTGTTTTGAATGGGTAAAATCTTGACATCGGAGTGACCTTGACCTTCAATCTGGTCAATCAAAGGTCAAATCTGGTAAAACGGATGGATTTCGACGAAATTTGATACCTATGGGTACTTTTGTCGGGGGAGTGTTTTGGACGGGTCAAATCATGACCCTGACCTGACCTTGACTTTCGAAATAGTCAATTCAAGGTCAAATCGCGCCTTTCTCCGGAAATCTGATGGGAAACAGTCCGGACGAAGTCGTGCCCATCAGCTTGTGTAATAAAGAAGACAGTTTGAAGAATGTAATGTATAACACGAGAAACGGGAGAATTTGAAATATGGAAGTATGCAAATTTCCCACATAAAATTTGAAAGCTACTTTATAGTATAATTATATTATAAGTTATATTTATGGCTAATAATATAATCTTGGTGGCGTTACCATTTCTGACTATGGTTTTCTTGTCAGCAGCTGATTCGGCGTTTTAGCATGGACGTATATACATCGCTGGTTTTAGGTACTCCCGTTATATGCATTCACTTTCACTTTCACTTGGAAATACCAGGAATCGGTATCACGTGATTACATTTCCGCGAAATATTATTACCTTTATATTCACATTCGGTTTGCATGCTGGAACGTTCTTGTCTCCTAGATAGGCCGAATGAATGGGTAACAGTCAACCAAAAATGTGTTGGTAGCGATGCAGATAGCACATTGGTATTTCCAAAAATTGTAGAAGGTAGGTTTAACTTTTATTGGATCATGCATACATATATACACCGCTGGATCATATCATGCATAATTACTAGTATGATGAATCTTGATCTACTGTAGGGTACAGTAATCCATGTTGGTTAACGACAGGTTACCAAGATCGTTCCAAAATAGACACAAAATAGTAGCATGTCTGTGTGTCTGTCCCAGCAAAATGGGACAAATGGTGTTCCATCCCTGTATTGGTTTTAGGTACTCCCGTTATATGCATTCACTTTCACTTGGAAATACCAGGAATCGGTATCACGTGATTACATTTCCGCGAAATAGTATTACCTTTATATTCACATTCGGTTTGCATGCTGGAACGTTCTTGTCTCCGAGATAGGCCGAATGAATGGGTAACAGTCAACCAAAAATGTGTTGGTAGCGATGCAGATAGCACATTGGTATTTCCAAAAATTGTAGAAGGTAGGTTTAACTTTTATTGGATCATGCACGACATGCATACATATATACATCGCTGGATCATATCATGCATAATTACTAGTATGATGAATCTTGATCTACTGTAGGGTACAGTAATCCATGTTGGTTAACGACAGGTTACCAAGATCGTTCCAAAATAGACACAAAATAGTAGCATGTCTGTGTGTCTGTCCCAGCAAAATGGGACAAATGGTGTTCCATCCCTGTATTGGTTTTAGGTACTCCCGTTATATGCATTCACTTTCACTTTCACTTGGAAATACCAGGAATCGGTATCACGTGATTACATTTCCGCGAAATATTATTACCTTTATATTCACATTCGGTTTGCATGCTGGAACGTTCTTGTCTGCGAGATAGGCCGAATGAATGGGTAACAGTCAACCAAAAATGTGTTGGTAGCGATGCAGATAGCACATTGGTATTTCCAAAAATAGTAGAAGGTAGGTTTAACTTTTATTGGATCATGCACGACATGCATACATATATACATCGCTGGATCATATCATGCATAATTACTAGTATGATGAATCTTGATCTACTGTAGGGTACAGTAATCCATGTTGGTTAACGACAGGTTACCAAGATCGTTCCAAAATAGACACAAAATAGTAGCATGTATGTGTGTCTGTCCCAGCAAAATGGGACAAATGGTGTTCCATCCCTGTATTGGTTTTAGGTACTCCCGTTATATGCATTCACTTTCACTTTCACTTGGAAATACCAGGAATCGGTATCACGTGATTACATTTCCGCGAAATATTATTACCTTTATATTCACATTCGGTTTGCATGCTGGAACGTTCTTGTCTCCGAGATAGGCCGAATTAATGGGTAACAGTCAACCAAAAATGTGTTGGTAGCGATGCAGATAGCACATTGGTATTTCCAAAAATTGTAGAAGGTAGGTTTAACTTTTATTAGACCATGCACGACATGCATACATATATACATCGCTGGGGCATATCATGCATAATTACTAGTATGATGAATCTTGATCTACCGTAGGGTACAGTAATCCATGTTGGTTAACGGCAGGTTACCAAGATCGTTCCAAAATAGACACAAAATAGTAGCGTGTCTGTGTGTCTGTCCCAGCAAAATGGGACAAATGGTGTTCCATCCCTGTATTTGGTTATGTTCCATCGATAGTCATTTGCACAACATATACCCGACAATCCTCGTTAAAAATCGGTTAAACTGCGTTCGGTGGAATCTGCTGAATAACGTGCTGAACGGGATTTTGAACTGTTGAACTATACCTGGGTGGAGGTCGGTCAAATGGTGTTCTCTCTTTGTATTTAAAGGGATAGTACTCAGATGACCGGTGGTACGTCGATCGCAAGTTGCAAAACAGAGTTCAGTCCCCTCGCCACGCGATGTCCTCCGACTGCGTGACTTTAAGCACTGTCTGATTTGTTTACCTCCGGGTTGGGAAAACCCATAAATTGTAACTTCCGCATTGTTACTTCCCAAGTTAACGACGTTTGTTGTGAGAAATTCGCACCACAAAGACAGCATAATATTGCAGAAATTATACTAGCAACGCTTATGTGATATGGAAATGCGACATTCCACGGTCAGTGTCCGTTTAATCGTACCGGTACTCAAGTAATCCTAGACAGTTGACAGCAGCCAGCAGGTTGAACTTGGAATGATCTGGAATGGAACTTGGAAGACGAGTCACAAACAAGTTTCCATTATTGGCATGAACTGATCGATGAGTACGTTGCAGTATATCGGCTGATGTCAACCCCATGCAGACTTGGAAGGTTGCGTAAGTTTGTGTCTTACTAAATTGTATGGGAAAGGGAGCCCAAATTCACATTTAAATATCAGGTCTGGGTGAACACCAATTGATCGAAATCCAATAAAACATGGCTGACACTGACATGCCGAGTCAGTCACTGTCAGTAGCCGAGAGGTGCTCACTCCAATTCTTGAATATTTAAATGGTGTTTGTTGGTTCACCCAGACCTGCATGTTTATTAATAATCGCATTGAATGTACCGAAGCTCAACAATCATCTGCAGGTCTCGGTGAACCACTGGTTGATCTGTATAAAACTGATCAGTCTATCTTTATATTGAATATATATATATTCAGTAAATAATTATTCCGTGTCTTTCAACAGAAATTAGAATTATCTCTTTTTAAGTATTGGATGTAATATAATTACCACTATAGAACAGTTCAGAGTGACTTGACTTATGATCACTTATCCCCAATGCCTGCATATGATGAATGACCAATCGGTCTATTCTATAGCGATTAGTCTAATAAAGGTCGATCGTTGGTTCACCATGACCTGTTCATTTGCACTTAAGTGCAAATTATTTAAACAGCGTAAATCATTTGCACATTCAAAGTGCTATTAAAGGCACGTGAGGCCTTAGTTGTCGAAAATATTGATATTTGTTCTAATCACTGTAAACAGAAAAACATTAAAACGCATACAGTTTCGTTCATATATACCATGACCATCACGTAAACAGCATGTTATCATAAAGACCTACAATATTTTACCTAAGCAAGAGCCTGATTGTGATACAGAAGACAGCACAATATTAATGCAACTCTTGAACTGGCTAATCACACACACAAATGGCATAAACGCTCTTTATTAGTTCCATATCAGGAATTCACCAACAAAGAACGCTCTTTATGTTTACCATCATAATATAAACAAACACCAGAAAAGTTACTTTTTATGCTTTGTTTACATAACAATGGTCAAACATTTGACAATAACATACTGGTTATGCGATATTTCTTATTTGTATATGGACAAAGTCTGTCTACATTTTGATGTTCTTTATTTTTGTGGCGGTTTTCGAAGGGTGGAAATATTTTCACAGGATACCCACCGCCAAGGCCAACCGTACCTTTAAATTATCTGTATCTGGAATATGTACCATACATGAAAGGTGTTCATAGACCCAATCATTTAATTATGCTCTATGTAAAAAAAACATTTATTTGAGCTCAATTAAGCGCACATCATTTGCGCTTAAGTGTAAATAAGACATGAGACTATCATACATGTATTTAATAATATATACTAGTCCACCTATTTGTAATTCCTTTCTCAGAGTCTAATTCACTATTTTTTTATTTCTAGACAATCTGATTTATGCTCAAGCTCAAATAGATGAATTTTACTTTTAAAAGAGCAAATAAATTAATTCCGCTTAAGGCACTTTAAGAGCAAATCAAATCTGTCAGATTATCACTTGGCCTTACATATGGGTGTCTTTTGTTTTGTTATATCTCCTCCCAAAATATGCATTACCCCAACCAATATCATAAGAACTGCTGAACATATGCAGTTAACAGGGATGGGTATATATCCTGTGTACCTGTTAGGAAATTGTGGACTACAAGTGGAACAATTTTCCTCTACCAACATTGGTATCTCCCACCCACATAATATTTTTCCACTTATTTTACCCTCACAATCACATATTTTGCTTTATATAGTGATGATATGGCAAGAAATTAACTATATCTGAGTCTGGGTTTGTGAGGGGGTGGACTCTGGGGAGATACCCAGGACTGAGAATCTTCTCCGCCGCCCATCTAGTAGCTGCATATGACCAAAACATCATCTATCGCTTATTTTGCTTTATATACTTCATCCGAGAAAAAGTTTATTAAGTTGGGGATTGGGGGAGATACCAAGTCCTGATTATCACTTATTTTGCTTTATATAGTCCAAAAATTCTCATATGTAGCTCAGGGAAGAATCCAGAGATAATTTGGGGATACCTGTTTCCAGCAGAGGATATGTACCGGTATCCCAATATAACTTTAAAATACGGCTTCTACACCGAACCAACACAGATACAGACGCATATATTATAAATAGGACATATATTTCTGATTTAAAAATTCAACATGCAAATGAAGGCTGTATTGCAACTGCAGATTTTTTAATACAGCGCTTATTGTTGAATTGCCTTGAAAATTCAGGTTGATTCAATACTGTCCACTGGGAATTTGGGGTCATTTGGGCTTCTCAAGTTTGGCCACCCATACCTGTAACAGCTATCAAAACAGCCCTGGAAATTTCCATGATGTAGCTTCTGCGTGAGTGGGGGGGATTATAATCAGCCTGCTCACACTTGGGTAGCACCCATCCATCCAAACACCAACACAATCAACTCAATAAAGTTAATTTCTCACCATTTCATGACTATATAAAGCAATAATAAGCAATAAAATCATAAGTTTATTTTTTCTCATATGCATACTAGGTGGTAATTGGATACTCAGGTCCTTTTATCTCCCCCCCCCCCCCATACCTGTTCAGTGACCTGTTAGGAAATTATCGAGTACCGGTATATGAGACATAGGTTTGTCATGATATTTTAAGTTTAATATCTTTGGAGAAGTAAGATGTCCAAAACTTCAACTATCAAGGTGAATTTCTTCGGGTTAACCCTTTCATGACTGCATCTTCTTGAAATTTTGTGAAAACCCTGTTCCAATGCATTCTCTTATATTTAAGAGAATTAATGCATTCTCTTATATTTAAGAGAATTCATTGGCTTAACAATATTTACCTTGACCTTGTAAGCCAGTGCATTCTCTTATATATTCGAGGCTCCATATATAATAGAATGCACTGGCACAGGATCATTAATGCTGAACCAGCATGGCTCCAGTCATAAAAGGGTTACGACCTGTAGCCCGTGCCAAAGGGTTTAGTCATGCAAAGAGTAAAATCCAAGATGGCTGCTGGTGGCCATGTTTTTTGCCGAATGACCCCAAAATGACTCGATCCCATCTACATGTCAATGCCAACAGCTATGACAAATTTTATAATGATCCAATTTTATAATGACCAAAGGTACGACCTGAAGCCCGTGCTAGAGGAAATTGTTGACGAGTCACACACAAACACACACACGGACGGCGATACCAAGCCATGGCAATAGCTAAAACTTTACAAAGTAAAGTTGAGCTAAAAATGAAAACACCACCTTCCCACCTGGGCCACCCATATTTTTCAATGACCGTTTATTACCAGAAACACAGGTATAGTTTTCGTCCTGAAGAATAAATGTGAAATGGGCCTCTCTGGCTCACATATATGTTAGTTAAGACTAACCCAACCATTTGTTTTATTAGCTGAACTTTACTTTGTAAAGTTTGAGCTATTGCCATGGCTTTGTCGTCTGTGTGTGTGTGTGTGTGTGTGTGATTCGTCAACAATACAGGCTACAGGTGCTACTTGTGGTCGGATCATTATGAAATTTGACATAGCTGTTGATATCAACATTTAGACCAGAACCGTTCATTTTGGGGTCATTCTGAAGAAAAAAAACATGGCCGCCAGCGACCATCTTGGATTTCAATATTCAATCCATTAGCACGGGCTACAGGTCGTACTGTTCTTCTGATTATCATGAAATTTGTCACGGATGTTAACAATGACATGTAGATGCGAACGAGTAACTTTGGGGTCATTCGGCCAAAAAAATGGCCACTGGCAGCCATCTTAGATTTTACTGTTTGCATGACTAAATTCTCTGGCACAGCCTACAGGTCGTACCTTTGGTTGGATCATCATGAAATTTGTCACGGATGTTAATATTGACATGGAGATGGGGAATGAGTAATTTTGGGGTCATTCGGCTACATTAGTGGGGTCGTTCGGCCAAAAATCATGGCCGCTGGCAGCCATCTTGGATTTTACTCTTTGCATGACTAAATCCTTTGGCCAGGGTTACAGGTCGCATCTTTTGTAAGATCATTGTGAAATTTGTCATGGATGAGATCGAGTCATTTTTTGGTTATTCGGCCAAAATCATGGCTGATGGTCAAAAACTCAAAATGGACAAAATGAATTTTTATTCCAAACCAATTGCAGCACATCTCACACCATATCATATGTCATCTTATATGATGCACATTCTTTATTCAATATTCCAATGATGTTATAGATATTCTTTTCTGACAGAAAAGTATTTAAAAATGTATGCCGTTTCATGTTAAACCAAAAATTAAATCAACTTTTCTTATATTTCAGATCAGTTGTTCATGCACTTGTAGCCCGGTCCAAGCACATAATATGAATAGAAGGAATGAAAGAATGATGGGTGTCAGCATGGTTTGAGGATTGCACCACTAGAATATTGACAGGTACATACATGTACATTAGAATTCTGAGAGCGGACATTTGAAACATTTTTTTGTTATAACTGATGTAGTTTATATCTACAGCTTAGCTTGTCAAAGGTTCTTTACTAAATACTCAGTGACAAGTAGTTCCCTTAGGATATTTTCTATCTGTTGGTGTATCCTGAATTCCCTCCAAATGAATAATAGACATACAGTAATGCCCTCAGTAATCGACCTCTTAACCAAAGCAGAATTATGGGTAACTTTTCAGGATTTAGTCGGAAATATGGCTCTCGGGAGAGCTTTCCGATGAATGGCAACAAGCCATATTTCCGACTAAATCCTGAAAAGTTACCCATAATTCTGCTTTGGTTAAGAAGTTAAAAGGCACCACTCAACAGACATTTCCGTCACTAGAAATATATATTGTGGGACAAAAATATTACGATGTTTAGAACACAATTTATTTGGCAGTGGCACATGTATTTTATTTGATTCAATATCTAGGGATGAATATATGAGACAGCATATATGTTTCTTTCATGTTTTGATGATAACTGCACTTATATAATCATGTTATCAAAACAAGTTTCATAAAATGTCTGTTGTTGTAAAAAAAATTGTCTGAGGGAGAGTGACCTCATATTCAATTCTTCACTAAAGGCCAGTATAGATTGGACATCAAACTTTACAATTTTGCCAACCTTAATATATAACATTGCTGGTGGATTGATATTACAAGAATTGTTATTTTATAATTTTAATGAGAATAATAATTAAACTAAACTGAAAGTTATTGTCTTTTGCACGGTTTGTTGGCCTCGACTGAAACTATTCACTTTTTCTGGTTACTAACATTCAAGATCTGCTATCCAAAACTTGACGCCAATTCCAGTGAGTCACACACTCCATGAGTTAGGCAGCACCAGTCTCCTTTATATAGTGATGTTGGTTTCTATAACATAAAATATTGTTATCGTTCTATTATAGGTTCTAATGGAGAGAGATATGTAGATATGGCTGGAAGGACAAGACTCCAAGTAATTGCACAACTGCAGTTCATTAAACACACTTGAATTTAGCGAATTGCCACATGTACAATCATTACATTCTTACAATGTTACCAGCAGTTTTGTGAAGTAACACAATAATGACAATGATATTGAAAAAGATATATTGCTATGTTCGATGCACTTTCTCAGCAATGCCATGAAGAAAATCTCATTCCTGATTAACATGCAGATCAAGCAATGGTTAGTTCAAATGATGTCATACTGTGCTTTTCAATTTAAACTGTGTCCATCTTGGTTATCGGAATGATTCTGGAAGAGAAAGCTCTATGGCTGAGATGATATAATTGTCTACTACAAATTAAATATGCTATATATTTTTGGAATAAATATACATGTACCATATACATGTACGATATTTAAATACTAGTACACATCTTTTCATTTAGGAATTCTGATTCCTTATTCATGCCCAATACTGACTGAACTACTAGGATCCCCTGTATATCAATTGTATACCTTACTCATATTTGAATTTGTGCAGCACTATGTTTCGCTCTATTTTAAATTCTGAGCGACTTCTAAACTTACAAATATTTTTGTATATGATGACAATTTCAGTTCTTCATTATCGCTGAAAATACTTGTGCATATTAAAGATCATCTTGACAAAAATTCCTTCAGTCTGGAATATATATGTTTATATTTTAGAAGAAATTCAACTTAAAATATCTAACCATGATTTAGCTATAAATGCACACTAGCGAAAAATAGTACAATGTACTGCACAAATTTAAATATGACTGAAGAATATATTCTATAATCAGGATACTTTGACCCTGAGAATGTGACAAAAGTAAAAACAGTCTATATACCACATCATATATTTTTACTTCAGCAGATAATTGTAGTCTCTGGGATTAATATAAAAAAGTCAAATTTTTTCACCAAAAAAAGTCATTATCACTAATATTGGTATTAGTTAGTAGTTTAATCTCTTTAAAGGTACCCAATCCGTAAAGAGGGTCCCCATCTCAACAGATTCCAACAACAACAATCTGATCAGAGGGTCCTATATTACTATTTCTTTGGCGTTGGGGGTAAAAAATATTTGATTCGAGTCGAGGAACCCATCAAACAAAGCTCAGAGTTATTAGATATTGATTTTTGAAATTTGTTATTAACTCGAGATGAGTACTAATAACTGCCGTAATCTGCTCTGGATGTGTACTCCAAATCTATTCAAACAGACAAGGATGGATAACTCTAAAATCAAGCAGAATCAAGTGGTAATTTTAACGCAATTTTGACTGAGTTCTGGGCCAGATAGTATTCCCGATAATGAAAAATAATAGATTTCTAAAATCGATATCTAACAAATCTGAGCTTTGATGGGTGACTTCCTCGACTCGAATCAAATATTCTTGACCCCCGAAGCCATTGAAATAGTAATTGAGAGGAATTTTATCGGATTGAGTACCTTTAATATATCAACAAAAGTAGATTATATAGAAATATGTTTTTATCCCAAAAGTCAGTGATTTATGGCTACATATACAGCTACATGTACATTGTACCAGTCAGTGCTGATTGTTGATGTTACTAAAGATCTGCATGCAAAATACAATAATCATTTATGCTTATCATTATGGTACTCACATTATTACATTCTAATGATTTGTCCTGATGAGTTAACCACATCTCTCGTTCTCCATCATTAATATAGTCTGAACATAGAAATGTATAAAGGTAGTGAATCTCGGGGAGAGCTTTCTGATGAATGGCAACAAGCCACATTTCTGACTAAATCCTGAAATGTTACCCATACTTCTGCTTTGGTTAAGAGGTCGATTACTTAGGGCATTACTGTATAACTTGGCTAATTTAACCCAACATCTGCCTCACAAGTTCACAACTTATTATACTGATACTGCGACTTGTGAAATCCATCAAATTATCACTCTCTGTGAGTCCAATAGCTATTCACCTAATTAAACATTATATTTACCAGTCATGGTCCTTGCTGGTTTAAAGCATGGACACAAAACATATGTTTCAAGCATTTGTGACCAGGAAGTAGTATTTAAAACAACTATCAACTAACATATTCATGATTTAGGTCCAGTGCACCATTCTATGACCATACATGATGGGACAGGACCTCATTTTTGAAGATTTTTCAAACTCTACCCACAAGACGAGAACATTAGGGAGCCATAGCAACCATTTATTCACACAAATTATGGTTCAATCAATGCCTAGGACATCCCCCATGCCAGAAATACAGATACAAAAATATCTGCCACAAGGGCTTCCAGTGCATCCATGCACAGTTGCATATAAATCAGAATAATAGAGTTCACATGAATTTTGAAAGGGAAAAAACACATAGAAATCCATATACATTGATATATGGACTATATTTTGAAAGGGAAATTCATTATATGTTGAAAAAAGTTAAACTTTTGTTTATACTCGCACAATGATCAGATAAATTATGTGCACTTTAGAGGTAACCTTGCACAAGGCTAATTAACATAACCCTAGATATTTTCATGTATTTAAGATTCATCAGCCATGTTTGGGTTTCAGCCATTTCAAAATTTCAGATCTACTAGACTTATGCTTATTTTCAAACTGATTTAAGATCTTTTTAGTTCATAATAATTGGTACATGTAGCAACCTGAACATTTGTCACATGACTGATATTTAGAGAAATGTCTGTTTTCAACCTTATTTGAGCTGATTTTTGTCAAAATTTGTCTATATTTGACCCAGTGTGCAGCGGTGTGTGTATTCCTAGAGTATGTGGGACCCGAATTCACATTTACCAGTATTAGCTGATAAAATGGTATGACATAAATGGTATCAGTGTGGGCAATGCCGTCACTTATTATACCCTTGGCTGTCTTAAGCGAAATAATGGTTCGCTTAATAAGAGTAATCCATTCTCATGAATTAGACTGAAGCACAATTCACTCACACATAGTTCAGACATGCTCTTTCAGAATTCCGCTCAAGTTGAAACCTTTGACATAGTAGTATCTCAGTCTTTGAGTCAACTAATAGGGGAAGGCTCCACACACTGATACCATTTATGTCATACCATTTTATCCAAGGTGAGAGAGGTAAAACAAACAATGGTGGTTAAGGGTAACTGAATTATGATTTACCATAATACAATGATACTTCAGAGCAATATATTTATGCTTAAAGCTTAATTGAATTGTTTTATCATAATTAGCTTATATCAGTAAATGTGCATATACTCTGGAAATTTTTTTCAACTGGTACCGTACCTATATCTTTCCAATTGTTGGAAAATTAAAAACTGAAACCCCTTTATTGGAGGATGTGTTAACATTTATTAACTGACTATGCTTAGCATATATGATTTATGCAGCACAATAAATTAGCTTATCCTGAAGCATGATTGGGTTCTTCGGCTATCTTACCTCAGGTATAATGGTATAAGCTGTTGCAAAGATTGTAGGTGGGGATGGGGGTAGTCAAAAATTTGCAGGAAGGAATGAATTTTATTTTGCATCTGGCATTTTCGGGGACCCATCACCACCAAACCTGCAAAACCAATATGTTTTTTACTCCCAATTTGTTTACACCCACCTCCCAAATTTCACTAAATTTGGTTCAAAACTGAATAAAGCTGTACTGATATTACTCATATGACTGGGAATGATCTATCTCATTTAGTTCAAATAACAGTTTAACCTGTTTCAGAAGCTGTTTTGATGGAAATAAACATAGTCACATCACTCTATCAGACTTGGATACTTTAGGTCTTGCCAGAGATCATCTTAGTTGATAGACAAGCAAATAATTTACTGATTGGCTTGATGCACTGATGACAGATATTTTTTACCCATTGATAGTCAGATACTTTCTATCCGTTGATAGTGACATTTAATGTCAGTTGCTCGCTCATTTTCCATTCACACAATGATCTATGCATTAGCGACATCAAGACAAGTTTATTTTTTAAGTTTTACGTTTCTGGAAGGTTCTTTTGTAATAGTGTGGTGAAGGAATTTTTTCACCCCACCGTCCCATATGCAACAAGAGCTACGCTGGGCGTGCAATATACGCCATCTCTTGGGTCGGCGGAAACTGATCAAAAAGGGGCATAACTCTGGTAAAAATTGGCGGACGGAACTCAAATTTAAACTTGACCTGTGTTTTGGTGGGAGAAAGTAATATACCAAATTATCATTGAATCCGATAAGCTCTAGTAAAGTTATCATGCGGACAACAAATTTCAGGGATTTTCAACGTCAAATTACGTCAAATAAGGGGCATAACTCCGGTGAAAATTGGCGGACGGAACCCAACTTGAGCTGTCTTTTCTCCTAATAAACCCACATACCAAATTTGGTTCACTCTAACTAAAGTTATCATCCGGACACATCCGGACAACAAATTTCAGGGATTTTCTAAGTCAAATTACGTCAAAAAAGGGGCCATAACTCTCGCAAAAAATATCGGATTAAAACGAAATTCGGACTTGAGCTGTATTTCGATATATGTAATCCACAAAAAAACGGGTTTTGCGTATAAACATTCCAAAATCGAGTTATCATCCGGAAACCAAAAAACATAAGAAAAACTGAATTTTCTGAGTCGAAAAAGGGGCATAACTCTGCCAAAAATGGTCGGACAGAACCCATGTTCGAACTTGACCTGTGTTTTGGTGGGCGAAAGTAATATACCAAATTTGGATTCATTCCGATAAACTATACTAAAGTTATCATCCGGACAACAAATTTCAAGGATTTTCTAAGTCAAAAAACGTTAAATAAGGGGCATAACTCCGGTGAAAATTGGCGGGCGGAACCCAAATTCGAACTTGAACTTACTTTTCGGCTAATAAACCCACATACCAAATTTTACTAATTTTGGTTCACTCTAACTAAAGTTATCATCCGGACAACAGGTTAACGGACGGACGCCCGCCCGCCCGGACACCCGGACGGACAGACCAATACTATAATACGGCCTTTTTTTCAAAAGGGCGTATAAAAAGACATAGATTAATGTCATCTCCACTGCACTAAGGCCCCCCCCCCCCCGGTATATAATATCTGCCATTGAAAGATTCTACTGGTATGCAGACAATATATGTGGTTGCATCAATTTCAGCTTGAGGGGAGCTCTATGGGAGTGTAATTATTTATGTATAAGCATAACTAATTTACATTTAGGTATAATTGATCTACACTTAAGAATATTTTATTTACCCTCATTCCTCAAGCATTTTCACATTTATTATTTATTTACGCTTAAGCTCAAAACATTGATTCCCCCATGAATTAATTTCAAATGGCACAGGCCTAAACACATCAATAAAGTTTATATAGACCCACCATATGATGGAAACAATCCCCCAGTAACCCCAAGATGTTTTATGACCATGGGAATGGTATAGATCTGTGCAGGATATGTCTCTTTTATAAAAAATACTGTATCTCAGGGATGGAGACACAAATTCTTGGGGACAGGGATGCTGATATTATGAAAATAGGGGTTTTCCCCCTATTTCAAGTCAATAAGTACACCATATATGAGGGAAGCAAACCCCCAGTAACCCCTAATTGCCTATTTACGGCCATGGAAATGGTATATATCTATGCAGGAGATGTCCCTTTAATAAAATATACTACAGCTCTGGGAGTGAGGCACTTATTAGGACACCAGGGACAGAAATGCTTCAACTATTGAGTCTGTATGGGACTACTACTTTGGGCCCATGATAATATACTATGAGATTGACTCAAATCATTCACAATCAGAGGGAAGTGTGGTGAAGGAATTTTTTCACCCCACCGTCCCATATGCAAAAAGACATAGATTAATGTCATCTCCACTGCACTAAGGGCCATATGAGGTCCCAGTAACATACATATGGTGTTTTTGTTATAAATACTCAAAATGTGTTTTAAACTGTTACAAATGTCAAATAAGTGCTCAAAGTAAAACATTTGCATGGGTCACCCACCCCGAAATACCTTCCTGTAAATTTCGTATTACATCCCCCCCCCCCCGGTATATAATATCTGCCATTGAAAGATTCTACTGGTATGCAGACAATATATGTGGTTGCATCAATTTCAGCTTGAGGGGAGCTCTATGGGAGTGTAATTATTTATGTATAAGCATAACTAATTTACATTTAGGTATAATTGATCTACACTTAAGCATATTTTATTTACCCTCATTTCTCAAGCATTTTCACATTTATCATTTATTTACGCTTAATCCCTAATTGCCTATTTACGGCCATGGAAATGGTATATATCTGTGCAGGAAATGTCCCTTTAATAAAATATACTACAGCTCTGGGAGTGAGGCACTTATTAGGACACCAGGGACAGAAATTTTCTTCAACTATTGAGTCTGTATGGGGCTACTACTTTGGGCCCATGATAATATACTATGTGATTGACTCAAATCAGTCACAATCAGAGGGAAGTAATGGAGAGCAAGTTTGGTATTTAATTGTTAGATGCATATTTGTACTTGAGTGCAAATGATTTATGCTTAAGTGCAAATATTTGCAAATAAATAATAAATATGAAAGCCCCCCCCCCCCCCCCCCCCCCCGCCCATCATTTCAGCCCCAGGGGAGTTTTGAGATCTGGAATTTGATTTATGCTTAAGTGTATGGGAGGCCAAATTCACATTTAATAATTAATTGTGCTTAAGCACAATCAATTGCACTTAACACTTGAGCGTAATCAATTGTGCTTAAGTGCAATTAATTGCGCTTAAACGCA
This sequence comes from Siphonodentalium dalli, assembly GCA_032622095.1. Classification (NCBI taxonomy): domain Eukaryota; kingdom Metazoa; phylum Mollusca; class Scaphopoda; order Gadilida; family Siphonodentaliidae; genus Siphonodentalium; species Siphonodentalium dalli. Next base: position 62,092,952 of record CP136062.1, read on the forward strand.
AATAATTACGCTTCAGTGCAATCATTGCGCTTATGCGCAATTCATGGTTATAGGTAACTAAACACCCCTGGTGAATAAATAGGTTTCTCCTTAACTTAGCATTAACTCCTATTGACATATCACCTCTTGGTTTCATTGGTTTGGATGGGTAGGGAGCTAGCCCAACTTCTTTATCAAAATGGCTGACTCGCAATAGTATCACCTTCTGTTTTAGTTGGAGCGACTCGTGATAGCATTATAATATCTTCAGTATATATTAGTTATTCTGTATTAGTCGGGGCGACTTTGATTTTCCTCAATTTTCGAGTATACAGGCACACCATATGAGGGAAGCAAGCCCTCGGTGGAACTATATGACCATGGCAATACTATAGATTTGTGCAATAAAAAGAACTAGAGCTCGAGGACTGAGACACCAAAGCTCCAGGAATGAGACACCAATCTTTTTTGACAGGGATGCTGATAATATGAAAATAGGGTTATTTCCTCTAATTTAAGTCAATATGTAAACCATATGAGGTAAGCAAGCCCTCATGCAGTGACACCACATGCATGCTATAGTATATGACCATAGTAAGGGCCCAAATTTGTGCAATAATACATTAAAAAACATCATACAAAAAATTACTAGAGTTCCGGGAAGGAGACATAAATTCTTTGGATAGATGGATGCTGATAATATGTAATTAGGGATTATCCTTGTTGAACACACACTCACAGTTGACTGTTGAGTACTCAGGCTAATTAAAATAGGTTAAAATTAGCCCAATGCTCCTCTTGTGTTGCTAGTTGATACACCAGGTCATGCCAATAATTTGTGGGTAAGTTAGATTAACCCTTAATTCCCTTTTTATGGCCATGGAAATGGTATATATCTGTGCAGGAGATATCCCTTTAATAAAATGTACTAGAGCTCTGGGAGTGAGACACCAATTCCTGGGACACCAGGGACAGAGATGCTGACATGGATATATGTTTTTTCTTCAACTTCGAGTCTGTATGTGGCTATTATGTTGATCGACACATATTTGCGCTTTAGTGCAAATGATTTGTGCTTAAGGGCAAATTGTTTTATGCTTAAGCGCAAATGATTTGCGCTTAAGCGCAAATAAATAATAAATGTGAAAAGGGCCTCCCATAGTTGCCCACTTCCGATCAACTTCGCCTCAAAATTATGGACTTACATGTATTGTGCAGATAAAATACTGTTAATCAATTATAGAACTTATATATTTGATTTTCCGTTGATAGTAACTAGCCCATCTGAGAATAACTTTTTGAAACTCAATGTGGGAAAAAAAAATCCACCCCTACTATTATTTGGGCCTGTAATGTATTCAATCTGGGAAAATTTTCCACAATCATGGTCATGAAAAATATTACAGTATTATTATTATTTTTGGTAGGCCTACTAGTACTAACAGCAACACTGCACATGCTACATATACTGCTAGTACTATTTGAATGGTGAATAACCAGACCTTCAACTTCAAGACGACAAGAGTAAGGCCTAAATTATTTTTTTTAAGAAGACACAAGGGGGGCAATGGTAAGATCAAGAGCCAAATGGATTGAACAAGGTGAAAAACCAACAAAATATTTCCTCAATCTTGAAAAACGCAATTCTATATCGAAAACTCTATGCAATCTCACCGACTCCACCGGGAAAAACATTGACAATCAATCAGACATAATGCATGAAGCTAGAAGTTTTTACGAAAATTTATATGCATTAAAAAATACAAACAAATCTGATATTCAGGCTATTCTTGAAAAAGACCATACAGTATTGTCACAAGACACTGCCAAAAGCATAGAAGGGCCAATAACTCTAACTGAACTGACGTGTGCACTGAAACGATCACAAAGTGATAAATGCAGTGGACTAGATGGATGCCCATATGAGTTTTGGAAATTTTTTTGGATTGACTTAGGCCAAATTCTATGTGAATCACTCAATGAAGCTTTTGATAAAGGGGAACTTTCAATAACCCAGAAACAAGGACTTATTACTCTGATTCCCAAAAAAGACAAAGACAGAAATCATCTGAAAAACTGGCGACCAATTTCACTCTTGAATATATCTTACAAATTAGCTTCTTCATGTATAGCTGAAAGATTAAAGCGTGTCCTACCTGATATAATAAGTGAGGATCAAACGGGATTCTTAAAAAATCGCTACATCGGAGACAATACTAGACTTACCTATGATCTTATTCACAAGGCAAAATTGGCTGATAAACCTGGGTTACTGCTCCTCCTAGACTTTGAAAAGGCCTTTGATTCAGTATCATGGAAATTTATACATAAATGCCTTAACCTTTTCAATTTTGGAGATGACATGAAAAGGTGGATTTCTATATTTTATACGAATATCAACTCATCTATTTTAATAAATGGGCATATATCTCAGAGTTTCAAACTACATCGTGGCTGTCGACAGGGTGACCCAGTCTCGCCGTATATTTTTTTGATATGCGCAGAAATCTTAGCTATTATGATAAAATCTAATGACCGCATTAAAGGTATCAACCTCGGCAATTTAGAATACAAAATTACACAGTATGCAGACGACACGACGCTTTTCTTAGACGGCAGCGAAGAAAGTCTTAGGGAAGTATATACTGTTTTAAACTTATTTGCAGATTATTCAGGCCTAAAAATTAACCCTAGCAAGTGTCAGGCGTCGTGGATTGGATCTTACACGAAACGTACAGATATTATGTGCCCAGACCTTGGACTAACATTCGATAGTACTTTCAATCTCCTTGGAATACACTTTGATACAAACCTTGAGAAAATGAATATAAATTATGATAAAAAACTTGCTGAAGTCAAACGTTTGATAGAAATATGGAAACACCGGTTACTTACACCCATTGGTCGAATAACTGTGATAAAATCACTAATACTCCCAAAATTAACACACCTTTTTGTAGCTCTCCCAAATCCCGGTAATGTTTTTATGAAAAATCTTGACACAATGCTCTTTAATTTTCTTTGGAACTCGAAGCGTGATAGAATCAAACGCAAAGTTATATGTCAGGATTATAAGAATGGCGGATTAAAAATGGTTGATGTTAAACATTTTATGATGTCCATGAAAATAACTTGGGTTAGGCGCCTCGTGACAAAAAGTGCCAAGTGGACTCCATTAATAGATATACCTTTATTTGATGACCCTATGTTCCTTACTTATGACTACCCTTACATAGAAAAACAGGCAAAGAAATTAACCAACCCTTTTTGGCATGATGTCCTGATGGCATTTACAAAATTTCTAGAGAAAGATAGAAACAATCGCAAATTATCAGCATGTACGTTATGGAATAACCCAAATATAAAGCAATACGGAAAAGTATTAAATTTCACCTCCTGGCGAGAAAAGGGGGTTATCTTTTTAAACGATATGCTGGACAATACAGGATGTTTTCTTACACGAGACGATCTACTAAGGATCTATAACATACATACAAACTTCATCACTCTTAATAACATCCAACATCAGATAAAATTACTTGCAAAAAAACTTCAACAACCTATAACTCGAATAGTCACTCCCCTTTTACCAAATAATTTCATTAAATTGCTTAAAAACTGTCGAGGAGGACAAGACTTTTATAAAATTTTAATCGACATTCCAACTTCTACTGTAGCACACAAAAAATGGCAAGTGTTATTTTCCGACAACATAATTAATTGGTGCAAACTGGATAAACTTCCCTTTCTCACGACGCCGGACACAAAGCTGCAATGGCTACAATTCCGAATAAATTCACGAATATTATCAACCAACAAGTTTCTCAAAATGTCCAATTTACGACAAGATGATAAATGCGAAAGATGTAAAAGCGAGACAGAAGACATCTCCCACATATTTTGGAACTGTGTTCACGTTCAGAAATTCATTAAGGAACTCAGCGATTGGGGTAAAATTAACAGCATTGATCTCTGTGCCCAACAAACGACAATGATTCTCGGCTCTTCACCAACGGATCCTAACTTTACAACTAACATGCTATGGCTCCTGATTAAACAATACATATATAGGACTAAATTCAAGCCAATTAACTTATCGCTAAATGTTTTCCTCAAAGAGTTGAATTATAGATACCAATGTGAGAAGTATACTGCACGATGCCAATCGAAACAAGAAGAATTTTCGAAAAACTGGTTCCTTTTAGAAAAGGCTTTACATGTGTAACATATACCCACAAGTCAACAATAATCAACTTGAGTGTCCTGGAAGTGATCTCTTCACCAACTCGAAAACTCACTTAATTATTCTAACCGGAAATACGATATCCCCGCCAATATCACAATGCCGTATATGGTTAGATGTCGTGCCGATACGCCGTACACAGGAAGAAAGTTGAAATATTTAAAATCTGAAGTAATATATTAATTTGAACATATATTCCATTAATTCCAACTTACATGTCAGTCACTGGGAGTGCATGTGGTGTACGAAAGACGTGTAAATGAAGCGAGCGAGATGTGAGCGAATTGGAAGAATGTCACTTGATATATTATAATATGTACCTCTGTTTATGTTTACATTCCTTCATTGATGTATGTTAATTCCAATAAAAAAAAAAAAAAAAAAAAAAAAAATATTTTTTTTAATATTGCCTGTTGGAATTTGTGTGGATATCAATTTCAATTTTATAGCGAAGAGTGATACAATTTTTTACCTCTTTTTTTTTCACGACGACATCTTCGACATTTTCACCATCGGCATCGTCTTCGCTACTTGACAACCCAAGTTCTGCCGACAAAATCGACCCTTTCTTCTTAAAGTTCTTGCCAATCTTGGGCTGGTTCTGACAGCTCATTTTGCTTGTTCCACATTTGCAGCCTCTGCTGCAAAATGTCCCCGCATCCAAACAGGGACACGATGTCCGCAACGAACGAGACGTGGCCGACTTCCTCCACGCGCATACATTCCCGCATGAACAATTAACAGCCCCCGGATCGCTTCCAAATCTATTTTTTAAACGTTCCGCCATTTTTATATTATTAATGCGTGTCCGTCAGCATTATTTTTAGATCGATGATGCATTCTGGTCTTTCTGACCCTTGACCCTTCGACCAATGCTTGCAATATCTAAACACCGATTTACGATGAAGGCCTGGGTTTGCTGGTGCGCGCGCCACCATGGCAATCCGATTATTCTGGCCCAGAATAATTTCATATAGAAATAACAGTACTATCACTTTAAGGCACGTCGATCATGTCGTTTGCATAAACTATTCCAGAATAACTTCATTATAATTTAGTTAAACTGCGTTCGGGGAATCAGCTGCATGAGCTGCTCCTTATGAACTGCTGAACGGGATTTTGAACTGCTAAACTGGGGGTGAATGTCCGTCGAATGGTTTTCCTCCCCTGTATATGGTTATGGCCCATCGATTACAAGTCATCATTAAACTCGACTAACTTTGTTATAATTGAGATAAACTGCGTTCGCGATAATCTGACGAACTGCAGCCGCCTTACTGCTGATCGGGATTTTGAACTGTTGAACGGGCATGGCAGGCGGTCAAAATGTGTCCCCTTCCTGTATAACACTTATATTACGTGTCATTTACACAACCCGCGACCGACTACCGTCGGTATATTTGAGTTAAACTGAAATTTGGAAATCTGCTGATCAGCATTTTAATTGGTAACCTGCTTATTACCGCCACGCCAGTGGGTGTACACTGGTGTATACTTTCTTATGTTTGAGCGGACGATCGATAATCCTCTGGACGAATGCATTATGGTTAGGTATTTCGTTCCGATAGTGACGATAGTGCAACAAAGATTAGCACATGTGTTCACGTCACCGGTGTAATTGTGAAGACATGTTTCTATTATGAAGGTTCGCTATCCCGAAGGTCGACTATTCCGAAGGTTCTCTATTCTGAATACTTGCTATTTCGAAGGTTCACTATTCCGAAGGTTCGCTATTCCGAAGGTTCTCCATTCCGAAGGTTTTTGTTATTTTTAGGTTAATTCTATATTCTAAAGTATTGAGAGGGTTCATTATCACGAAGATTCATTTTATGGAGTGTGTGCTCACATCCGGACTGATCCTGCGCGCACACCGATACAGATACAGGAGGAAACAACTTAGAATATTAAATGTGATTTTGTTTTGTTTTCGCGGGTTTTCTTGAGATTTAATGTGATTACGTGGGCCCATACCTTTGAATTCTTGGCATATAATATGAATGTTGTGGTATATATGGACCATCCAGCATTGGGACATGACACATGTACAGTTGACTTAAGTGCTGTTCTGTGCGGGCTCCAATTTGGGGTTCAATATTTTAAGGGCCAAATTTAGAATTTTATGGGTCCACACCTTTGAACTCTGGACATAAAATATGAATATTGGGGGGCATTGCTCTAGTCCGAAGGTTCAATATCCCGAAGGTACACTATTCCAAAATTTCTCTGAATGTTCGCTATTCCGAAGGTTCACCAATCCGAAGGTTCGTTATTCCGAAGGTTCTCTATTCTAATGGTTTTTGTTATTTTAAGGTTAATTCAGTTTCTAAAGTATTGAGAGGGTTCATTATCACGAAGATTCTTTTTATGAAGGAAATAACTTAAAACATTAAATGTGATTTTGTTTTGTTTTCGCGGGTTTTCTTGAGTTAAATGTCATTACGTATGACCATATTTCTCATTACATATTCACGCCAAGCAACCCACACAATTGCTATGTTCCCTGCGATTTAATGTCATTACGTGTGACCTAATATCTCATTAATCTGAAACAAGAGTACGCCTGCTAAAGGCGAATTATTGCAGTGGGGCTATAACGCTCAATGAATGCTGGAGGCTATAACAAACTGCGCAGCAGCACGCCCGATAACCCTATAGGCTGGTGGCTGTGGGTAGGCATATTGCTGTGGTGATATTGCGTTGCGGGTTTCGCAACCAAGGTATGTTTTGGATTATAATTGATCAAATACGCTGTAAAAGGTCAGATTTTTTTATCACGTCAGATGCAGTAATGTCTGATTTATAAGTTGAACTTCTTGGTAACAATTTGGCATTGTAGAATACGTTGTTTGAAGACAAAATATCTCGGATTTTGTCGACTTTTTCAAACTTTCAAAGTAAACAGACTCCCAAATTTGCTCAGCATGTCGATTTGTAAGTTATTTTCGTGGATACATGCGGTATAGTATCTCAGTGACAAGACAAACATGACTGCGAACTCAAATAATGCATTTTTCAGTTAAAAAAAAGCTATTTGACATACTGTCCCGTCAATATTTTGTGGTAGGCATATTGAATAGCCAAACACCAAGAGGATAGACATATGGCAAACACAGATACGCATGTAGCACAATGATCAATAGTGGTTTTAGTCTGAGAAAAACGCTTTTATGATGCTATATTACTCACAGTGTTGTAAATTCACATCGTTCATGAGTCAGGAAACATACACTACTTATTTCCAAGAACTAAATACTGGCAGTTGTAATGTGAAACGTTTTAACTGTGACAAACTTTTAAAATGGGGTTTTAATTGAAAATGGGGAAAGTATAGCCCAATAAACTATTCAGCATATTTTAATGTAAAAAAATGAGCCATGCCAGCTTTGTGCAGTTTTCAGGCTGAATGGTCATGGTCCACTACATATAGATAATATAGCTACCATTTATAGCCGGTTTTATTTTTGGCGTTCTGCGAAAGAATGGCGTTCATATATTTGTTTTTTTTCTCTTCGACCAGAACGATTCATGTCTACGCCGGGTTATGGAATATAAACCGCACACAAATAAATAACAGCATACGATGCTATTAACAATAATTCAATGTCCCGCCAATGCTAAATGTAGCTAATAGTTATACCCCCCTTTTTAAAAAAAAGGGGGTATACTGTTTTGCACCTGTCCGCCCGTCCGCCCGTCCGGCTATACGCACCACAGGTTACTTGTGAGGTGCGATCTTTTGTTTGCATGACTTGTGCTATCTTTTGTTTGCATGACTTTGTGGAATAAAACAGTTAGGAAAAAAAATATGTTAATTTCATCGCACCCCACAAGTACTAGAGTTATTCATCTTTGTTTATCTGGAAATGTTGGTTGTTTGGTCCATCCGATGTCTGTTCAGGTCATAACTTGAACAGTAATGCTCGGATCTCAATGAAATTTTGTATGGATGTTCACCACTATGAGGACATTTAATGGCACATTCAAATGTTTGTTTTGTTTTTATTGTTCTATAGTTACTCATCTTTGTTTATATGAAAATGCTGGTGTTTGGGTTCATCTGTCTGAGTATAGCCCTCATAAGTTATAGATATGCCCACACGAGGCGGTATGCCACGAGGGTGTATGCACCGGACGACAGTCCATCTCTTGTTATACATAATTTTATGTGGTATCAATATTGGTAAAGACATTGGGCTCAGAGAAATATCAGGTGCGAAAATTAGGGTACGCTAGAACCTGTATAGCTAGATCATACATATAGTGGACTAGTCCAAGTCTTCTCGTACTAAAACTAGCTAAGATTTTGGGATGGAGATGCTAGTGTTTAGTCCGAGTTCCAGGCCCATGCATTTCTATGACACGACTTAAGCGTTAGTGACCCGCTCAAATAAAACCACAATTATATGAAATAAAATATCACAATTGCTACAATAAACGGATAGTTTCCGCAGAAGACATGCTATTTGATCTGAAACCCACATCGGTTGTGAATTGAAAGCGGTAATTTAATGTGAAAAGAAACTTTTGCCGCAGTGTTTACATATTTTTTAAAGTATGCGAACTCAGTTGACCTTGCGAACTGCGTTCGGCATTTTCCGGTGAAAATATTCCGTAGATTTTCAATCAACCACGCACGATGAATTCTCCATTGTAATCGTAATTATACGTGACAATAAATAAATAAATACATAGATTAAATACATATTGAAGATATAAATGTAATACATTAAATACAATTACGGGAATTATAACCATCTCACAGTTTAAAACAGTGTAAACACAATGACCATTAGAATATCATGGGGGCCGCCATTTTGTTTGTATCGAAATTCGTCTCGGCCAAAACAAACACCGGACAATGCCGAAGTTCTTCGAAACCTGAGTTCGGCTTTCAGTTAAGTAAACAAATAGAAAAAACAACGATGTTTGTGGCAATCAACGGAATATTCTATGTGTAATTTAACATTAAAGTTAGATTATTATACACCATTATGACCATAAGATGTCACTCTTTCCGATGTATATAGCATCATGTATTGCTTTGTTAGGTAAATCGAGTAAAATACACCACAGATTCCCGCCACAGATCCTGGGCGTAACTCGTGTCATAGAAATGCATGGGCCTGGAACTCTGACTAAACACTAGCATCTCCATCCCAAAATCTTAGCTAGTTTTAGTACGAGAAGACTTGGACTAATAGTGGACCTGGACCATGACCCAGTTATGCCGCATATACATAAACAGGAGCACCTAGCAATAATACAAATGTGTGCGGGGCGTTAACTTAATTGAGTGGTCGCTGTTGTCTCATGGGCTATATATAGGAGGAATCGCCGTGAGATTTCGTGTGCATTTATAGTGGTAAATGTTTTTGTCAATACCGTGGGGCAGGTTTTTGGGTGCGTCTAAAATTCACCGAGTACGATATCATATCGGAGAAATGATCACCTCAGAAAAAAAACATCGAGTTGTCATCGCGGGATGATTCTGCTTCTAAATGCAGAAATTAGTCAATAAATCTGATAAAATGTATTAAAACTTAGAAATAATTAGTATTTATTCAGTTTATTATGAAATAATAGCACAAATTTGGGCGGGTTTTGCAACTTCCGTTTAAACTGTAATGCATATCTCAGAAATGGTTGACGTTAGAAGGCCATTGGTGAAAGAGCCGACACTTTATACCTACTTCGTACCCAACCTGCCCCACGGTATTGACAACAAATGCCAACCATTTATGGTGGTCCAATTGTATTTATATCTGACTCAGGCTCCGCTCAATTATCTATTTCAGAAAGAAGCTAAAATAATGTCGGAACCAGAAGAAATAGAGCCCGATCTAGATGAATCGTTGTGTTAATTTTCTTATATTGAGCAGTGTTTAGCCCATACAATATCTTTACCAACGTATTCAACACGTATACAATACTACGGAAAACGTCAACGTCACGAGTCACAAATTACGTCAACTTTATCTTTTTAACAAGAACTACAAACTTTATTAATAAAGTCGCCTATCAGTTTGATAAAAATGGCTATAAGTTACGACAGAAACGAATCAATAAACGCTAAATCTCGATGTTGAATAGTTCTAGTGGGTGTGTAATAAAATACAACCACACATTATGTGTGCGTGGTGAGAAAATTAAATTATGCTGCAAGTTACAACTCGAGAATCATCGTTGTAACGTTGTAACATTCCGCGTAACAAACTCGTCCGTTAATTTTCACGTCATGCACACATATGTGTGGTTCTGTCTATTTTATATGAATGAATAATCATTCCAGAGTGTATTTATAAAATAATATATGCCAGAAGTTGCATATTGTTGGCTTTAAAGTGCTAAATTGGAGCTTGGTCAATATTTACAACGTGCCTATCAACAACGCCACTTGCCTATCATAACAAGTTTGTGCTTTGTCATGAGCCTATCTGCGGAGGCAATATGCCTGTCATAAATTTGTGATATGATACTCAGGAAAATCGATATTTTTCCACGAAAAATATGTCTTTTATTGTGGATTTTGGTTTCATTGTATCAATGGAATGTGCATCTAGTGACATGTGTACATGAAGCCTACATATCTACCATTTATATTAGGTAGTTTCTTTGATAAACGACAAAAACCGGTTGTAAAATTCGACAAATTAAGTAATAAAAAATATATCTAAAGGCACACGGCTATCACAAATGGTGTATGAATACACCAGGCATGGTCCTATCTAATGCCATAAGCGTTCTCGCCGGGTGGATTCCAGATTTTATGATTTTCCTAAAATTCTGAGCACACGTGTGAAAACCGCCACACAATATCACTACAGCAATATGCCTACCCACAGCCACCAGCCTATAGGGTTATCGGGCGTGCAGCAGGATATCGCTGAATAGACGAGTATGAGATGAGCCTAACTGCAATTGTGACTTTGTTTAAAGGCCCACTTAATTTTGGAGTCGTTCATTTTTGTTATAGTATATACGGTTTTAATAACAATTTATGCCATAAAATTTGAATAAAATACTCTAATTCATCACCATTTGAAACGCAGAATACTTCTATCTCCTAGTTTGAAACACCTTTTAAAAAACCGCGACAAGTCGTGCGTCGTATATCTAGCAGTTAGCAACTAACATGTCCTCTTCGACTTTCCATAGATTTAAACGTAATTTGATACTTAGTGGTATTTGTGTCCGGGAAGTGTTTGGACGGGTCGTGACCCCGACCTGACCTTGACCTTTAAAATTGTCAATGCAACTTCAATTTGGGTAAAACGGACGAATTTCGGCGAAATTTGATACATAGGGATACTTTTGTCCGGGGAGTGTTTTGAATGGGTAAAATCTTTACATCGGAGTGACCTTGACCTTCAATGTGGTCAATCAAAGGTCAAATCTGGTAAAACGGATGGATTTCGACGAAATTTGATACCTATGGGTACTTTTGTCGGGGGAGTGTTTTGGACGGGTCAAATCATGACCCTGACCTGACCTTGACTTTCGAAATAGTCAATTCAAGGTCAAATCGCGCCTTTCTCCGGAAATCTGATGGGAAACAGCCCGGACGAAGTCGGGCCCATCAGCTTGTGTAATAAAGAAGATAGTTTGAAGAATGTAATGTATAACACGAGAAACGGGAGAATTTGAAAGTATGCAAATTTCCCACATAAAATTTGAATGCTACTTTATAGTATAATTATATTATAAGTTATATTTATGGCTAATAATATGATCTTGGTGGCGTTACCATTTCTGACTATGGTTTTCTTTAACATATTAGTGCCGTAGTTCTGTGTAATGTATACTACACCCGGCCATTTATGGACCCATCTCCTTTTATACTCAACATAATACTGGAGTCATAAATTAATTTTCATTATAATTACCATTAATTTGCATCGTTCACAGGGCACATATTTTGCACTAATCCATGACTCAAATTCATTCATTTGTTGCATGTATTAAGTTTAAAACGAGATGGTTTCATAAATAACCGGATTTAGTGTACAGTTCCCATTTAAATTCGTGAAGATTCACAATGAGATCTTGTAGCAACAAAAACAAATATTCTTCTTCTTTTTTTTTGTAGCAAGAAAAGAAATAAGAAAAGTGGAGTACTTGTATGCAGGGTCCAGTCATAGATGTTAGAAAGCTATGCTATTATAGTCTATTTTAGCTTCCGTATGACTCAATGTGGCCTTCGCTTAAAGGCATATTAAACACAAAGTTTGGGGCTTCTATAAAATTTATTTTGGTCAGCATTGTATCTAAACATCTTAATGCTTATCAACCATTGGCACATTCAGCTTTTGATGAAATTCTTATCATTATCTACCTCTTTTTATATGTTTGTTTCAGAACAATAACACGCGCAAATTGTTAACTACTCTGTTGCCTAACCATGTCCTTACTAAATACTCATTGACGAGTAGTCCTTACTAAATACTCATTGACGAGTAGTCCTTACTAAATACTCATTGACGAGTAGTCCTTACTAAATACTCATTGACGAGTAGTCCTTACTAAATACTCATTGACGAGTAGTCCTTACTAAATACTCATTGACGAGTAGCCCTTACTAAATACTCATTGACGAGTAGCCCTTACTAAATACTCATTGACGAGTAGCCCTTACTAAATACTCATTGACGAGTAGCCCTTACTAAATACTCATTGGCGAGTAGCCCTTACTAAATACTCATTGACGAGTAGCCCTTACTAAATACTCATTGGCGAGTAGCCCTTACTAAATACTCATTGGCGAGTAGCCCTTACTAAATACTCATTGGCGAGTAGCCCTTACTAAATACTCATTGACGAGTAGCCCTTACTAAATACTCATTGACGAGTAGCCCTTACTAAATACTCATTCGCCGGAAACGAATCAACAACGTGTATAACTCATGTTAAAATTGGTAGGGCGGATTCCAAATCCTAACTTTACCCGTTTATTAGTCCAGTAAATTTCCAGACCAAATTTCAGCCAATTCAGTTGAACCCACCCAACACCTCATAGGGAGATGAACAAGGGAGAGAATACCAACAAAATGGGGCCATAGCTATATATGGTCGAAGTTGGCCAGCGGTCCCAGAATATGGACCCGACCTGTCTCTGTATATAGTATACCCAAATACCAAAATTACATGTTATCCGGTTGATACTATATAAAGTTATTATCCATAAGTCAAAATCGAGTAGATGGATGGACAGACCGACAGACGGACAGATTAATAATATAATGCGTCCATATTCTTTTTAAATTTAAACATATGTTGCACGGGGAGTTTGAGTTTCCGATATTATGCATCACATCTAATGGTATTAAACAGTAGTATGGATGGCTTGTTACATCCACATCTAAAAATAGATTTTTTGGGTCTAAAATTGTTTGTACTAAAATATTCCCAATTTTTTTTTTCAATACCCAAATTCTTTTTTCTCAAAATTTTCAAAAAAAAAAAGTTTTAATCTCAAAAATTTATAATGAGTTTTCGGTTTCGGATAATCTCGGTATTAAAATTTTTTTAATTATTTGAGTGTAATATCTTTTGTTATTTTTGTTCAACCAAATTTTAAATATTTTTCATGAAATAGCTTTATACCAATTATATGTGTATGGACAGGTCCGAGTAGCTGTAATTTTGGACATTGTGACCATCGGTATGAATGCATACATTCCAGTGTTTATCAATCAGACGCAGTCCATGCATCATATAATTGTCATACCTGAAATAATTTGACACCATTACTCTTACATGAATAATAAAGAGCGTTTATTCTTTACTTCTCTATCGCGATGAAGTTATTGAGTATATGACAGGTGTGTATTATCGCGAATTATTGGAAGTATTGAGATGTACTATGTTGAATCATGAGTGGACGAAGAGGGTAATGCGAAATTACAACCCCAGAATGAACTGACATATTCGATGGAACAAATTTTCAAGTATGTACACGCCACATTGGGGGTAACAATGTCAAAAAGAGTCGCACCTTGGTTTACCAAATGACTTCTATTATATCCCGTTGACAGTTATATGTGGTCCGACTCGTTCAATTATCGATATCTTGTCTGAACAACATTAGTTGTTTAACGGGTTATTATCACGTAAGGTTGATAAACTGTGTCATTGTTAGCATTAACGCGATAATTAGTTATCCAAAAAAATATGCATACATAATACGTACAGGTCATGAGACACTCAATAATTGAAGTTACTTCGGTGTCATTGTTATAACAACATTATGTAATAACCACTTATCTCCCCACATTCATACTTACACTCATAGATATTTGTATACCAAAACTCCATAACATAGTTAGCACCGATGAGGCAACATTATATCACTGCTATTGTATCATAGTTGTTCCAATAAAATAGTTATCAAATTCGATCACCAATAGATTTGACTGTGGAATATAACGACCTTTAACTTATTTATCGATCTATGTTAGAACATGGTCTTAACAAAAAACATGACCATAACAAAAATTACCTTACCTTTATGCATGAATCTAATTTGACCATGCGTAAATATTGTCAGCTTATCATTGGATTTACTCATCAGCCGATAAGCTCAGGTACAATTGTATCATGTTTACATGGACTGACTGCGGTCATAGCGTGACGAGCAAAATGTGATGTTTACACACTTAAGCTCTGGATAAACAATACATATCGCATCTGAATGAATTTCTGGAATGTAGGTTAGCCATGCATTCACAGACACTGGAAAAAAATAGTCACTGTCTATAGAGAAGTATGACCTTGTACGTAAATAACAAAGCGCGTGATCGAGTCTATTCATTCTCAATAATAGATGGTCATTTAGTCAAAACAGTATGATGTCCTTTATCCCCCACACACTGGAGCCACACATTACTTGATGTTCACTTATACAGTTGTATGTCAATTATCAGTGGAGTGTCAGTGTACTTCATTGTGAATTAAATCACTCTGGGTTATTTGACTATAAACTATAAACATGTTACACCACAGCCGAGGGTTATTGTAATTTAATGAAAATGTCACACCGAGGTACGCCACCTTGATTTCTTTCAAAAATAGTGCAACTTACCTGTTGGTAATACACGAATGAAGAGCGTTTAACTGATACGAAATTACTACACGAATGAACTGAGTCTTGACATTTATATTTCACATCTTTCTTAAATGTTCCAACACATACATACATAGACATAGTGTTATACAGTCTTATATGTACACACGCTACGACACCATTAAAGGTGGACAATACACTCACGATGTGACAACATATACAGACATAGGCATAGTGTTATACAGTCTTCTATGTACCAACGCTATGACATAATTAAAGGGGGGATAATGCACGCACGGTGTGGAATGTTAAAGTGACACGAAACAAGGGACTTGATGCAATATTGGTGTTTGAATATTAAAGGAACACAAGACACTCTAAAGGGACACTCATTATGAATGAATGTTAACAATACAAGCGCAGTGGTTGAAAGTTAAAATGACACAGAACAATATTTAAAGTTCAAATTTTCGGGCACTTAATGCGCCTTTTATCATTACGTATCGTTTCTCACTCTACAATTCCCAATAATCCACTCACTCTCTCCCCGCTTATAGATATATAACGAAAACGAGAATATCATGTTGATGAAGTTTATTGAAATTTAATCGTCCGAATTGTCATCACTTTCGTCAGAAGTGTCATTTGTTTCGTCCATGAATTTTTCTAGCATCGGTTTGTACTTTAATATTGACATTTTCACTGCATCACATTCTCCATAACCATTATTCAAATATTTGTCGACTTTATCCATGACTCTGTTGTGCAGATTCCCATTGCGCAGCTGCAGATACGCTACTATTGTCCAAGCATAACCATTCATAAAGTGCTTCATATCTTTACTTTTAAGGTCCTTGTCAGCTTGTTCTTTTGCTTCTGTTTCTTTCGAACCATTTTCCTTATACGTGTCCACTTTATAACTCCATTCCTCACGTGTTTTATCTCTACTCTCATCACACAAACTTTTGAAGTATTCATCTTCATTCAATTTAAATTGAATTTTCTTATTCTGACTATCATCCATGTCCTCAGTTAATTTTCGTTTTAACTTATTTTCTTGACACCAGTTTTTTACGTGTCTCTGAACATCATAATGATCTTCGAACAAAAGGCCGCAGTCATTACAAGGGTACGACATGTCTTCTCGAATGTCTATGTTTTGACGGTTCTTTTTATTAATTTCATCGAGCTCACCAGGTGGCCTTATGTCGTTTGTATAGTCATTATGTTGACCCTGGGGCACAATATAATTATATGCTATGCCCTTCTGTTGACCAGGGAGTTCTCTGTCATCGTATTTCGTCGCATTCTGTTGACCCTGGGTCTCAGTGTCTTTTGTATGTTTTTTCATCCCATTCTGTTCATCTGGGTGTTCTCTGTCTTTTTGGAGATTATATTTCATGCCATTCCATTCACCCATATGTTGGTTCGTGTCCTCTTTTAGTACATTCTGTCGCAGACGTAATGTGTCCGGTGTTGCGGCTTTTAAATCCACCAGTAGGTAACCGTACGGTTCACTCGTCGCTTCCGAAAACTCTCGAACCATACGCTGAGGACATTCAGGATACATCTGTCTTGATAATGTTGAAATTAATCCCTTGTCGATTGGGTTATTGAACAATACCAAATATTGACAATTTCGTCGTTGCGTTGGATCTTTGTTGTAGTAGAAATTCTGGTTCAAACTTATCAAAGATAAGTTCAAATGGTGACTTCCTTCGGAATGCAAATCATTAACTCTCTGGTCTTTTGATGAAGTTTGCATCAAGTCATCGAGTATAACTAGATTTTTATACCGGGGGTTGATAAGAGAATCCAAGTTTGCTGGTATTCCTCGTATAAGTTGACCTGAGGGGTGACGGTATACTTTATTTCGTCATATAGGGGCTGCCAATATTTATAAAACCATATTATTCTGTCAGGTGCGGGTGATATTTTTGAGGCAGACTTTTGTAGCAAGGGTTTCACGAAGTATGTCTTACCACTAGATGTCGGTCCACTTACACATGCCGTGAATGGATGCTTGAAAATAAAATCTTCTTGGACATTGGCCATTGGATCATCAAAGCAGGATGTTATGTCGCTTTGTTGCTGTTTCCCCTGCTGGTGTTGTAGTATCTGGTGTTGCTGTAATGGCTGTTGTTGTGGCTGATGATGCTGCTGCCTGTTGCTGCTACTGTTTGTTGCTGCTGCTTGGTGCTGCTGTTGTGGGTGTCGGTTAACAAACTCAGTGTGCTTAGATTGTACATGTCTTATCAAATCATGGTTCCGCACATACTCACTAGAGCAAATTGAACACTGGTGCTTCATTTATACTTGACTAAAATGTCTCGGTATATGGATTTCCTTTATACAAATGTTCATTATAACCTAAAAATATGTCCTGTCCGTATGTTTGATAACTTTATGTAGATGAAATAGTCTGCCGGAGAAGCACTGTGTAGACGGGGAATCAACAGGTCTTGTCGGTAAGAGAGTCAGACGAGACGTGAAGTCTCGGCTATTAAAACATAGTAATGCGATAGCGAACATCAAACGAGTCTGGGCACGCATATCTGTCAAAAGATACAATAGCCGTCATTGGTCAATCTATCCTCGGTATCACTTTTCGATTTACAAAATCAATTTCACCGAGAGGTTCCCTCGTCATTTGTAGTGACGTAATTGCGGCGTTTTGCGGTATTTTACTGCGGCGGCGGCGGCGGCGGCGGCGGCGGCAAAAACAACGGCGGCGGCACCGCCGCCGCCGCAGTAAACACCGCCGCCGCCGCCATAAAATACCGCAAAACGCCGCAATTACGTCACTACAAATGACGAGGGAACCTCTCGGTGAAATTGATTTTGTAAATCGAAAAGTGATACCGAGGATAGATTGACCAATGACGGCTATTGTATCTTTTGACAGATATGCGTGCCCAGACTCGTTTGATGTTCGCTATCGCATTACTATGTTTTAATAGCCGAGACTTCACTTCTCGTCTGACTCTCTTACCGACAAGACCTGTTGATTCCCCGTCTACACAGTGCTTCTCCGGCAGACTATTTCATCTACATAAAGTTATCAAACATACGGACAGGACATATTTTTAGGTTATAATGAACATTTGTATAAAGGAAATCCATATACCGAGACATTTTAGTCAAGTATAAATGAAGCACCAGTGTTCAATTTGCTCTAGTGAGTATGTGCGGAACCATGATTTGATAAGACATGTACAATCTAAGCACACTGAGTTTGTTAACCGACACCCACAACAGCAGCACCAAGCAGCAGCAACAAACAGTAGCAGCAACAGGTAGCAGCATCATCAGCCACAACAACAGCCATTACAGCAACACCAGATACTACAACACCAGCAGGGGAAACAGCAACAAAGCGACATAACATCCTGCTTTGATGATCCAATGGCCAATGTCCAAGAAGATTTTATTTTCAAGCATCCATTCACGGCATGTGTAAGTGGACCGACATCTAGTGGTAAGACATACTTCGTGAAAACCTTGCTACAAAAGTCTGCCTCAAAAATATCACCCGCACCTGACAGAATAATATGGTTTTATAAATATTGGCAGCCCCTATATGACGAAATAAAGTATACCGTCACCCCTCAGGTCAACTTTATACGAGGAATACCAGCAAACTTGGATTCTCTTATCAACCCCCGGTATAAAAATCTAGTTATACTCGATGACTTGATGCAAACTTCATCAAAAGACCAGAGAGTTAATGATTTGCATTCCGAAGGAAGTCACCATTTGAACTTATCTTTGATAAGTTTGAACCAGAATTTCTACTACAACAAAGATCCAACGCAACGACGAAATTGTCAATATTTGGTATTGTTCAATAACCCAATCGACAAGGGATTAATTTCAACATTATCAAGACAGATGTATCCTGAATGTCCTCAGCGTATGGTTCGAGAGTTTTCGGAAGCGACGAGTGAACCGTACGGTTACCTACTGGTGGATTTAAAAGCCGCAACACCGGACACATTACGTCTGCGACAGAATGTACTAAAAGAGGACACGAACCAACATATGGGTGAATGGAATGGCATGAAATATAATCTCCAAAAAGACAGAGAACACCCAGATGAACAGAATGGGATGAAAAAACATACAAAAGACACTGAGACCCAGGGTCAACAGAATGCGATGAAATACGATGACAGAGAACTCCCTGGTCAACAGAAGGGCATAGCATATAATTATATTGTGCCCCAGGGTCAACATAATGACTATACTAACGACATAAGGCCACCTGGTGAGCTCGATGAAATTAATAAGAAGAACCGTCAAAACATAGACATTCGAGAAGACATGTCGTACCCTTGTAATGACTGCGGGCTTTTGTTCGAAGATCATTATGATGTTCAGAGACACGTAAAAAACTGGTGTCAAGTAAATAAGTTAAAACGAAAATTAACTGAGGACATGGATGATAGTCAGAATAAGAAAATTAAATTTAAATTGAATGAAGATGAATACTTCAAAAGTTTGTGTGATGAGAGTAGAGATAAAACACGTGAGGAATGGAGTGATAAAGTGGACACGTTTAAAAACTTCAAAATGGCTAGTTTCGATAAATTAGAACTTACTGAAAGTATCATGATGATTCAGATAATGCGAATTATTGGGCTGACTTGGATAAAAAAAAGTATAGGGCTGACGTGAACCTGGGCGCTAGATTGGGCGTGTAACAGCCGTACCAAGGTGTACCAGTGATAAGCCAAGGTACGGCAAATGGATATATAGTTTTCGATGCTCACGTTTCGTGCCATATATGGTTCTAACATAGATCGATAAATAAGTTAAAGGTCGTTATATTCCACAGTCAAATCTATTGGTGATCGAATTTGATAACTATTTTATTGGAACAACTATGATACAATAGCAGTGATATAATGTTGCCTCATCGGTGCTAACTATGTTATGGAGTTTTGGTATACAAATATCTATGAGTGTAAGTATGAATGAGGGGAGATAAGTGGTTATTACGTAATGTTGTTATAACAATGACACCGAAGTAACTTCAATTATTGAGTGTCTCATGACCTGTACGTATTATGTATGCATATTTTTTTGGATAACTAATTATCGCGTTAATGCTAACAATGACACAGTTTATCAACCTTACGTGATAATAACCCGTTAAACAACTAATGTTGTTCAGACAAGATATCGATAATTGAACGAGTCGGACCACATATAACTGTCAACGGGATATAATAGAAGTCATTTGGTAAACCAAGGTGCGACTCTTTTTGACATTGTTACCCCCAATGTGGCGTGTACATAC
The DNA here is from genome assembly GCA_032622095.1 of Siphonodentalium dalli. Taxonomy (NCBI): domain Eukaryota; kingdom Metazoa; phylum Mollusca; class Scaphopoda; order Gadilida; family Siphonodentaliidae; genus Siphonodentalium; species Siphonodentalium dalli. The sequence continues at coordinate 62,113,535 of CP136062.1, forward strand.
TTGAAAATTTGTTCCATCGAATATGTCAGTTCATTCTGGGGTTGTAATTTCGCATTACCCTCTTCGTCCGCTCATGATTCAACATAGTACATCTCAATACTTCCAATAATTCGCGATAATACACACCTGTCATATACTCAATAACTTCATCGCGATAGAGAAGTAAAGAATAAACGCTCTTTATTATTCATGTAAGAGTAATGGTGTCAAATTATTTCAGGTATGACAATTATATGATGCATGGACTGCGTCTGATTGATAAACACTGTAATGTATGCATTCATACCGATGGTCACAATATCCAAAATTACAGCTACTCGGACCTGTCCATACACATATAATTGGTATAAAGCTATTTCATGAAAAATATTTAAAATTTGGTTGAACAAAAATAACAAAAGATATTACACTCAAATAATTTAAAAAAATTTAATACCGAGATTATCCGAAACCGAAAACTCATTATAAATTTTTGAGATTAAAACTTTTTTTTGTTGAAAATTTTGAGAAAAAACAATTTGGGTTTTGAAAAAAAAAATTGGGAATATTTTAGTACAAACAATTTTAGACCCAAAAAATCTATTTTTAGATGTGGATGTAACAAGCCATCCATACTACTTTAAACAATACCACGCCCGATAACCCTATAGGCTGGTGGCTGTGGGTAGGCATATTGCTGTAGTGATATTGCGTGGCGGGTTTCTCAACCAAGGTATGTTTTAAATTATAATTGATCAAATACGCTGTAAAAGGTCAGATTTGTTATCACGTCAGATGCAGTAATGTCTGATTTATAAGTTGAACCTCTTGGTAACAGTTTGGCATTGTAGAATACGTTGTTTGAAGACAAAATATCTCGGATTTTGTCGACTTTTTCAAACTTTCAAAGTAAACAGACTCCCAAATTTGCTCAGCATGTCGATTTATAAGTTATTTTCGTGGATACATGTGGTATAGTATCTCAGTGACAAGACAAACATGACTACGAACTCAAATAATGCATTTTTCAGTTAAAAAAAGCTATTTGACATACTGTCCCGTCAATATTTTGTGGTAGGCATATTGAATAGCCAAACACCGAGAGGATAGACATATGGCAAACACAGATACGCATGTAGCACAATGATCAATAGTGGTTTTAGTCTGAGAAAAACGCTTTTGTGATGCTATATTATTCACGGTGTTGTAAATTCACATCGTCAATGAGTCAGGAAACATACACTACTTATTTCCAAGAACTAAATACTGGCAGTTGTAATGTAGACGTTTTAACTGTGACAAACTTGCAAAATGGGGTTTTAATTGAAAATGGGGAAAGTATAGCCCAAACTATTTAGCATATTTTAATGTAAAAAAAATGAGCCATGCCAGGTTTGTGCAGTTTTCAGGCTGAATGGTCATGGTCCACTACATATAGATAATATAACTACCATTTATAGCCGGTTTTATTTTTGGCGTTCTGCGAAAGAATGGCGTTCATATATCTGTTTTTTTCTCTTCGACCAGAACGATTCATGTTTACGCGGTTTATGGAATATAAACCGCACACAAATAAATAACAGCATACGATGCTATTAACAATAATTCAATGTCCCGTCAATGCTAATGTAGCTAAAAGTTATACATAATTTTATGTGGTATCAATATAGGTAAAGACATTGGGCTCAGAGAAATATCAGGTGCGAAAATTAGGGTACGCTAGAACCTGTCTAGCTAGAGCATACATATAGTGGACCTGGACCATGACCCAGTTATGCCGCATATACATAAACAGGAACACCGAGCAATAATACAAATGTGTGTGGGCGCTGTTGTCTCATGGGCTATATATATAGGAGGAATCGCCGTGAGATTTTCGTGTGCATTTATAGTGGTAAATGTTTTTGTCAATACCGTGGGGCAGGTTTTTGGGTGCGTCTAAAATTCACCGAGTACGATATCATAGCGGAGAAATGATCACCTCAGAAAAAAAAACACCGAGTTGTCATCGCGGGATGATTTCAGATTTTCTGACATTTAAATCTAAGATTCTGCTTCTAAATGCAGAAATTAGTCAATAAATCTGATAAAATGTATTAAAACTTAGAAATAATTAGTATTTATTCAGTTTATTATGAAATAATAGCACAAATTTGAGCGGGTAACTTCCGTTTAAACTGTAATGCATATATCAGAAATGGTTGACGTTAGAAGGCCATTAGTGAAAGGGCCGACACTTTGTACCTACTTCGTACCCAACCTGCCCCACGGTATTGACAACAAATGCCAACCATTTATAGTGGTCCAATTGCATTTATATCTGACTCAGGCTCCGCTCAATTATCTATTTCAGAAAGAAGCTAAAACAATGTCGGAACCAGAAGAAATAGAGCCCGATCTAGATGAATCTTTGTGTTAATTTTCTTATATTGAGCAGTGTTGTAGCCCATACAACATCTTTACCAACGTATTCAACACGTATACAATACGGAAAACGTCGACGTCACGAGTCACAAATTACGTCAACTTTATCTTTTGAACAAGAACTACAAACTTTATTAATAAAGTCGCCTATCAGTTTGATAAAAAATGGCTATAAATTACGGCAGAAACGAATCAATAAACGCTAAATCTCGATGTTGAATAGTTCTAGTGGGTGTGTAATAAAACACAACCACACATTATGTGTGCGTGGTGAGAAAATTAAATTATGCTGCAAGTTACAACTCGCGCCCCATCGTTGTAACGTTGTAACATTCCGCGTAACAAACTCATGCGTTAATTTTCACGTCATGCACACATATGTGTGGTTCTGTCTATTTTATATGAATGAATAATCATTCCAGAGTGTATTTATCAAAGAATATATGCCAGAAGTTGCATATTGTTGGCTTTAAAGTGCTAAATTGGATCTTGGTCAATATTTACCACGTGCCTATCAACAATGCCACTTGCCTATCATAACAATGTTGTGCTTTGCCATGAGCCTATCTGCGGAGGCAATATGCCTGTCATAAATTTGTGATATGACACTCAGGAAAATCAATATTTTTCCACGAAAAATATGTCTTTTATTGTGGATTTTGGTTTCATTGTATCAATGAAATGTGCATCTAGTGACATGCGTACATGAAGCCTACATATCGAGATTTCTACCATTTATATTAGGTAGTTTCTTTGATAAACGACAAAAACCGGTTGTAAAATTCGACAACTTAAGTAATAAAAAATATATCTAAAGGCACACGACTATCACATGAATACACCATTCATGGTCCTATCTAATGCCATAAGCGTTCTCGCCGGGTGGATTCCAGAATTTATGATTTTCCTCAATTTCTGAGCACACGTGTGAAAACCGCCACACAATATCACTACAGCAATATGCCTACCCACAGCCACCAGCCTATAGGGTTATCGGGCGTGAATACATACACATGTTTATGTATGCATGCTTAGGGTGGAAATTCCAGATAATCGTAACACCTTGCTTAATATACATAATTTGCATATAAACCGTCGAAAAACGCTTTTTGGGTGGTATTGTATGATTATGGAGCCAATTATCAGAAAGCAACTACACTGTTACAAGAGGTAAACATTGCGTTGTTGATTACTCACACTATCGTGGCAAGGTTGTTTTGTTATCTTGTCATCGGAGGTACCGTTGTCAATATGGGGAGGATAGCCCATATACTATACCTGTTATTGAAACATAGCATTTAAAGGATTAAGAACCGTTTATTGTAATAAGACATGTATACCGGTATTTACATGCATGGTATACACATACATGCCAATTGGTTGCAAGTAGGTAAGTAATGCTTTATTCCCAGCCAATTGGTAATTTGGTACATGAGAAAACATATAATACACTATGTACAAATGAGAACACTCCGGTCCAAATATTTGAAAATACACATGCAAACAGTAAATACTGAAAAACAATCATCACACCCAATATATAACAACAATTATGCATACATACACACATACAATTATATATATATGCGTGAAACTATCTGTACTTCCTTAAATAATTACAACATAAAAAAGGACTGTTAAATGTATAGCAGAACTTTCGCTTATAAGAATATGAGACTATTAAATGCATTTTAATAGAAATTTGAAAGCAAATTATTCAACATTTATAAAAATGCAATTAGGTTTCGTTCTATTAAATTTTGTTGTATATATTAATATCTGCGTGAGTTATGTGGGAGAAAAAAAAACAAACAAACAAACAAACAAACAAACAAAAAAAACAAACAAACAGTTGGAACCGTTATCGAATTTTTTTCAATCCAATTTTGATGAAAGTCGACAGTTTGCGGAGCTTCATCGTGTCGTCAGAGTTCAATAAATTGTAGAAAGTGTCTCTCGGTGGGCTAGTCAATTGCCATTTGTCGAAGTATTTAGCTCTAAGCTCATTTAATTCTGGACAGACCATTACAAAATGAAATTCATCGCACATGGTGGCACCGCATAGTTTACATGAGCTATCTGGTTACTTCCCTTTTGATTTGGTCTTAGATCTAGACCATTTCATAGTTTCCACACCCAACCTGTGATTCGTTGTACGCATTCGCTGTATAGGAATAATAACATTGAAGGGAAGTTCAATATAATAACGATTAAGTGATGGGGATTCCTTCAACCTACGATAGAATTCTCCACGTGAGGATTTCGATATGTCATTATTCCATTGACATAAAAATTGGTTCAGTAGTTTACCATGTATAGCTTGAAGCATACCATTTGTAATTGGTGAATGTGTTTTCCAGCTAACCTCGCAATCTGCGCGGACAAAAATATCATTCATGGTATTTATATATCGTATATCTTTGCCTCCATCTTTAATAGCTAATATTAGCTTGTAGAGAGTAAGTGGCAAGCATGTCTCTTTCTTCAGTAAACGACCCCAGTATGCGATCATTCTCTTTTCAATTTCGATACGCAAGGGCCATCTTCCCAGTTCACCATATACGATATAATTTGGTGTGCTCATCTTCATGTTTGTCAAAAGCTTGCAAAATTTTAGGTGAACGGCTTCAATAGCCCGGGTATTTTCAAAGCCCCATATTTCGCACCCATACAATAAAATAGGTTGTATAAGGTAGTCAAATAGTTTTAGCGCCAAATCTACAGGAATTTGGAGATTTCTCACCTTGGACAGAAGTCCGTACATAGCTTTTGTCGATTGAATTTTTATCGACTTGATTGCTTGGCAAAATCGGCCATTATAAAATAACACAATGCCCAAATAAGGGAAGCGCTCAACTATTTCCAGTTTATCATTAGATAGTGTGAATGTTGGAGAGGATCTAACTTTTTTGTTACTAAAAATCATTATCTTGGTTTTTTGAGTGTTTACCTTGAGCTCCCATGAATCAGAGTAGTCTGAGAACGCATCGAGGATGCGTTGCATATCGTGCGGATTATCCGCAAACAAGACGGTGTCATCGGCATATAAGATGCACCATAATTTCAGATAAGTCTGCAGTTCGCTAAAAATACGATCATTAAGATAGTTCAATCCGTCTATAGCACAACTTTCCAAAAAGTCTTCAAGATAATTTAGATAGATAGAAAATAATAGGGGTGACAGGTTTCACCTTGTTTAACCCCTGTAAAACAGACAAAATAGTCAGTCATACGAGCATTACTAAGAACGCATGATTTAGTAACACGATACATGCTTCGGATTATATTGAATATCTTTCCGTTGATTCCCGTTCTCAGAAGCTTGACCCACAAACCCTCTCGCCAAACTGTATCAAATGCTTTCTTGAAATCAACAAAAGTACAATATAATTTCCTCCCTCCACGTAAATAAATCTCAGTCAAGCTGTACAAAACGAAAATGTTGTCTATTGTTGAACGACCCTTTCTGACCCCAGCCTGGTTGTCATTAAGCAATTTATTCCTCTCAACATAAATTCCAAGGCGTCGATTCAAAACACCGGTGAATAGTTTGCCAATACAACTCAGCAAAGTGATGCCTCTGTAAGAATTTGGGTCGCTTCTACATCCTTTATTCTTGTAAAGAGGCATTATCATACCCGTTCCCCAAACATTTGGAAATAGACCTGAATCCAGTACTAAATTGAAAAATCGAGAATAAAAAGGTAGAAGAATATCTATTGTGGACTTAATATAACGGTTACATACCTGATTCAACACCAGCAGCTTTATTAATTTTCAGAGATTTAACACCATCTAGAATCTCGTGTACTGAAATCGGCGAATTTAGGTCAATGTCGTAACTGTTGAGGTCATACATACTTTCTATTAAGGCTGATAAATTAGAGTCACTGCTTGTATGTTCATTCAGTGTTTTAAAATGGCAGAATAACTTTTCAAGGTCAATTGGATCGCGTGTTGCTCGCACACTGTTGTTACCAGTAGTGAACTTTTTAAACGTTTTCCAGAAACAATCAGGTGACTTTTTCGGAATTTCCCTCAATTCTTGGTTGCAGTTTTCTAACATCGTAGCTCGTTTTGTATCCATAGTTTGTTTATATGCCTTACTGGATGTTCTCAATTTATTTCTATAATATGAAGATTTGCATACATAATACTTCTTTCGGGCTCTATTGAATGCCTTGCGCTTACGACGACACTCTGAGTCAAACCACTTCTTGTTACATTTCAATGTTTTCATATGTCGCGGTTTATGGTTATTGCTGTAAGAGCCAAAAGTGTTAGCGGCCTCGTCTGTAAGTATTCTACCAAGATATTCTGAAAAGTTATCAACACCAATCTGAGTCGGAGATTTCTCAACCACTTCAAGTTTGGATTCCAGCTCCGATGAACGCGTTTCAACTCGGCTGATGTACTCACGCGCTTTTGTGTCATCCCAAGGCTTAATTTTTTGTTTCATTACCTGGCCACATACTTCGTCTTCGTGTAATTCATTTGGGGGAGTTACCGTCTTTAATGGTACTTTAAATTCCAAGCTGACACCGCAGTGTACATCTGAGTAAAGACAAGAAAATGCCAGTATTTCAAATTCATACACACGTACAAATGCAGCTTTAGAAGCTATTGCATAGTCAACTAAGCTGGCATCTCTACATGTGCGTTTTCCAATTCCCTTATCTTTGCCAACTCGACCATTTACAATATACATATTAGTAAAGCTACATGTATCGATTAATCTATATCCATATGTGCACGATATATAAAACATTTATTTGTAGCGCCTATAATGATAGTATATTATATAGCTATATGTACTATATACATCATCATATACATGTGCACATATATTCGCGCTGCAATCGCGCACATACCTATACATAATTTGTACTGTATATATATATTTTAGTATAAACATCTCAAAAAAAGAACGTCCCCCCTAATATATTTGGTAATATTTTATGAGATATTGGATGGATTTTGACGAAACTTTACGCAAATATTGAGCGGTATCTGAGACACAACCTGTGCAAGGCACCGTCCTGTGAGTTATGTTGAGGTCGACTGAGCACGAATTGAATGGATGAGGGGTGCTTTTCAAAAGTTGCAGAACACTGACGCAAAGTGGGCAGTCACTCCATTGTTCCATTGTTCACACAAGTTAACGACTGTAAATGTGGTCCAAAAGTGACACTGAGTCCACGATAACATGCGTGTCATCTTCTGGACACAATATGCCCGCTGCTTTCCAGGCCATTCAGTCTAACCACTTTCCTTTGGAATGACACCTTTCAGAAGTTTCATGCCGTGAACAACACAGTGTTATTGAAATCAGTCTTTTTGAAGCCATTTTTCAGTAAACCATGTTTCCCACCGTGTAGACCATTGAGGTACCAACATATAAGGATGTTACAAGCACGGGCGGTAAGTGGGGGCCCAAGGCACAGCGAAATGACTATGACCACTCTACCTGTGTGTTTGCAACTTTTGAAAAGTGCCCCTCTTCCATTCAATGTGTGCTCACTCAGCCATAGCTCACATCACATCACAGTTCTTAGCACACTTGATTTATCTGGTACCACAAATCATTTGTGAAAAGTTTCATCAAAATACATCCAATAGCTCGTAAAATATTACCGAATATATTAGGGGGGGCTTTTTTTTTTTTGGAGGTGTTTACATGTATAACATACTGGTGTATACGCGTGACCATTTGTGACTGTAACAGGGGGTGCACCTTTAAATAAATCGACTGATGTATTAGATTCGACGCGACGAAGATGCGTCCGTCTGAAACAAAATCATCGACGGATTTAATACAATTAGATTCGAGTCGACAAAAATCAGACTAAATGTAAATAAGGTGACTGTTTATCACAATGGACTTCTTGTGCCAGCTGAACTGATTCTTATAAAATGTTTTAGTCAGAGACTGAGATTGAAACGATAAGACAATCTACTGATTACCATAGGTTTAATTTGCAATATTTACAACATATCATCATACAATCAATATACATAGATACAAATACATTTATATTACAGAATCTTAGATCATAGTGGTGGATTTATGATTCAATTCATTGAAGAATTGATACGAAATCTTATATAGCAATAACAAGTTCTATATTTAGTTTAAATAGTAACGGCTGTAAGAATGTTTGCGTTTATAACATCTTAGTGCTTAGTATTTGAATTCGTGAAAATCACAATGAAATCTTGTAGCAAAAATCAAACAAAAGAAAACAACAAATCAAATCAAAACAAAATCTTGTAGCCAAAAAAAAGAAGAAAAAAAACCCCTCCAGATGAATTATAGACAATTCCAATTTACGCTTATATAATACGATTATAACTGGTGGGAGAATCCACCTCGTTGAGATAAGTTCAACAAACGGTCATGTGCCGCATAGGCCGTTTGTTGAACTTATCTTCTGAACGTTTTTCACCAACGAATAGGAACCTTCTGCACTCGTATTTCCTGAATTATAGACCATTAATCCATACAACATATCATCAACCAATCTATATACATACATCACACAGATTCATATAACACAAGTATTGCGCTGCATATGTGCTGAAATTCCTTGAAGAATTGCAAAGAAAATATACACAATATCAATTTCTATATTTATTTTAAAGATGGTCTCTCTTCCGGGCCACAATTACAATCAACCTTTTTTTTTTAATCAAGACTATACAATAGCTATTTTGTGAATAAAATACAGATAAAACTGAAGATGGACTGTCTTATTTGTCTATAAAGGCAGAATAAAGTGGTTGATTTCGATCGCAATTCGCGGGGTATCTCTTAGCTGATATATGTAATTTGCCTTGATTGGGTGCTAAAACGATAGAGTGCTCTCTCTTGGTACGCGCTTGATAGACTCGGAAAGTAATCGCGCGGATTTCATTTCTAAAAATAGCCACTAAAACTGTCCCACGAATGTAATAAGGAATTTTTCATGACAGGAGCTGCGCTGGTGCAGCATTAAAAAACATGTGTGAGTGCATTATTTTATATATATGCGGTTCTCCCATAGGGAGCCTCGCATCTATTAGATAATGCACTGGCTTACAAGATCAAGGTAAATATTGTTTGGCCAATGTATTATCTTATATATGCGAGTCGACATCTGGTCGACTCGCATATATAAGAGAATGCATTGGCACAGTGTTTTTGCAAAATTCCAGGAAGCTGCAGTCATGGAAGGGTTAAACAATAATAATATTATTTGATAGAAGTTTTTCGGGACAGGTGTCCTGAATTCATATCTATTATTGTATAACCTTAAAAGGTACTCGATCCGATCAGACGCTCCTAAATTACTATTTCTTTGGCTTCGGGTGTAAAGAATATGTGATTCGAGTCGAGGAACGCTCAGAGTGATCAGATATTGATTTTTGAAGTTTGTTATTTATATTGTTTGTGGCCCAGATACACGCATTCAAAAGGATGGTCTCGGTCAAATTTGCGGATGAAGATGGATAACTCTACAATCAAGTGGTTATTATTACTTGATTTTAGAGTTACCCATCTTCATCCGAAATGTGTCCGTTTGACCACGTATTTCTGGGTCAATTATTAGTACACATCTCGAGAAATAACAAACTTCAAAAATAAATATCTGATCACTCTGAGCGTTGATGGGTGGGTTCCGCGACTCGAATCAAATATTTTTTACCCCCGAAGCCAAAGAAATAGTAATTTAGGATCGTCTGATCGGATTGAGTACCTTCAATATGTATAAATGTTGCTGGGAAGAGACAGACCATCTTTAAATATTTGGTATCAGAAGACCGCATATCGGGAGATGTTACAAAACTATATTCATGTTTACATAATATATTAGTGCCGTAGTTAGGTGTAATGTATACTACATCTGGCCATTTATGGACCCATCTCCTTTTATACTCAACATAATACTGGAGTCATAAATTAATTTTCATTATAATTACCGTGTTGTTTGCATCGTTCATAGAGCACATATTTTGTACTAATCCATGGCTCAAATTCATTCATGTGTTGATATATTGAGTCTAAAACGAGATGGTTCCATAAATGACCGGATTTAGTGTACAGTACCCATTTAAATTCGTGAAGATTCACAATGAAATCTTGTAGCAACAAAAACAAATATAAATCTTTTTGTTTTGTACTTGTATGCAGAGTGTAGTCATAGATGTTATAAATCTATGTTATTATAGTATGTTATAGATTCCCGTATGACTCAATGTGGCCTTCGCTTAAAGGCATATTAAACACAAAGTTTGGGGCTTCTATAAGATTTATTTTGGTCAGCATTGTATCTAAACATCTTAATGATTATCAACCATTGGCACATTCGGCTTTTGGTGAAATTCTTATCATTATCTACCTCTTTTTATTCTATGTTTGTATCAGAACAATAACACGCGCAAATAGTTAACACTTGTATTTCCTGAACAACCCCCAGATGAATCAAAAGACCATTCCTTCCAATGTAGGCTTATATAATACCAGTTGAACTTATTATCTGAACATGTTTAGCTAATTAATAGGTATTCTTCTGCACTTGTATTTCATGACACCCCTCCAGATGAATTGTAGACCATTCCATTTTACGCTTAAATAACTAGTAACAGAATCCATATCCAGATAATAATTCCAACAAACGGTCATGGGCCGCATATGCCGTTTCTTGAACTTATTTTCTGGACATTTTTCACCAAATCAATAGGAATCTTTCGTCAATTATATCTCATGAAGAATCCTCCCGATGAATTAAAAAGACCATTCAAAAGTACTCTTATATAATACCAGTTGATCTTATTATCTGAACAATTTTCGCCAATTAATAGGAATCATTCTGCACTTGTATTTCACGAACACCCCTCCAGATGAATTGTAGACCCTTCCATTTTACGCATAAATAACTGATGGCAGAATCCATTTCTGTCAGAAAATAATCCGTTTGTTGAACTTATTTTCTGAACATTTTGTCACCAAATGAATTAGGAATCCTTCTTCACTTGTATTTCGTGAACAAGCCCCATGTGAATTAAAGAACATTCAAATGTACGCTTATATAATATCAGTTGAACTTATTATCTGAACACGTTTCGCTAATTAATAGGAATTCTCCTCACTTGTATTCATGACACCCTCCAGATGAATTATAGATAATTCCAATTTACGCTTAAATAACTGACGGCAGAATTTATCTCGTTTAGATAATAAGTCCAGCAAACGGTCATGGGCCACATAGGCCGTTTGTTGAACTTATTTTCTGAACATTTCTCACCAAATCAATAGGAATCTTTCCTCACTTACATTTCATGAACAATCCTCCCGATGAATTATAGGCCATTTCAATAGGCTTATATAATACAAGTTGAACTTATTATCTGAACAATTTTCGACAATTAATACGAATCATTTTGCACTTGTATTTTACGAACACCCCTCCAGATGAATTATAGACCATTCCAATTTACGCTTAAATAACTTATGGCAGAATCCATCTCGTTTAGATAATAAGTTCAACAAACGGTCATGGGCCACATAGGCCGTTTGTTGAACTTATTTTCTGAAAAAATTTCAATGAATATTAATCCTTCTGCGCTTGTATTTCCTGAACAACCCTCCAGATGACTTATTTACCATTCCAATGTACGCTTATATAATACCAGTTGAGCTTATTATCTGAACATTTTCCGCAATTAATCGGAATTCTCCTCACTTGTATTTCATGACAGAATCCATCTTGTTTAGATAATAAGTCGAACTAACGGTCATGGGCCGCATAGGCGTTTCTTGAACTTATTTTCTGAACACTTACTCCATATTAATAGTAATCCTTCTGTATTTGTGTTTCCTGAACAACTCCCAGATGAATTATAAACCATTCCAATGCACGCTTAAAAAACTTGTGGCAGAATCCATTTCGTTCAGATAATAATTTCAACAAACGGTCATGGGCCGCATAGGCCGTTTGTTGAACTTATTTTCTGAAACCTTTCACAAAATAATCACGAATGCTTCTGAACTTGCATTTCAGGAACAACCCTCCAGATGAATTATTTGCCATTCCAACGTACGCTTATATAATACCAGTTGAACTTATTCTCTTAACATTTTTCGCCAATCAATAGGAATCCTTCTGCACTTGTATTTCATGACACCCCTCCAGATGAATTTTATACCATTCCAATTTACGCTTAAATGACTGGTGGGAGAATTCATCTCGTTCAGATAATGAGTTCAACAAACGGTCATGAGCCGTATAGCCCGTTTGTTGAACTTATTTTCTGAACATTTTACACAAAATGAATAGGAATCCTTCTTCACTTGTATTTCCTAAACAACCCCCAGATGAATTAAAGAACATTTTACACCGAATGAAAAGGAATCCTTCTGCACTCCAGATGAATTATTTAGCATTCCAATGTACGCTTATATAATACCAGTTGAACTTATTATCTGAACATATTTCGCCAACTAAAAGGAATCCCTCTGCACTTGCATTCATGAACAACCCCCTCAATATGAATTATAGACCATCCAATGTACGCTTATATAACTGGTGGGAGAATCCACCACGTTCAGATAATAAGTTCAAAAAACGCATAATCCATTTGTTGAACTTATTTACTGAACATGTTTCAACAAATGAAAAGGAATCCTTCTGCACTTGTATTTCATGAACATTTTTCACCAACTGAACAGGAATCGTTCCGCACTATTTCATGAACAACCATCCAGTTGAGTTATAGACCATTCCAACGTTCGCTTATATAATATCAGCTGAAATTATTATCTGAACATGTTTCGCCTATTAATAGGAATCTTTCTGAACTTCAATATCACGAACACTCTTCCAGATGAGTCATAGACCATTCCAGTCTACGCTTAAATAACTCTTTGCAGAATTAGTCTCGTTCAGATAATAAGTTAAAAAAGGTAATTTGCCGCATAGACCGATTGTTGAACTTATTTTCTGAACATGGTCCCCAAATGAATACAAATCATTACGCAGTTGTATTTCCTGAACAACCCAGATGAATTATGGACCATTACAATGTACGCTAACTTATCTGGTGGGAGAAACCATCTCGTTCAGATAACAAGTTCAACAAACGGTCATGGGCCGCATAGGCCGTTTGCTGAACTTATATTCTGAACATTTTTCGCCAATGAATAGGAATTTGTCTGCACTTGTATTTCACCAACACCCCTCAAGCTTAATTATAGTTCATTCCAATGTACGCTAATATATCTTGTGTGAGAATCCATCTCGTTCAGACCATAAGTTCAACAAACGGTCATGGGCCGCATAGGTCGTTTGTTGAACTTATTTTCTGAACATTTTTACCAAATGAATAGGAATTTTTCTTCACTTGTAATTCCTGAACAACCCCCAGATGAATCAAAGACCGTTCCAATGTACACTTATATAATACCAGTTGAACTTATTATCCGAACATTTTTCGCTAATTAATAGCAATTTTCTGCATTTTTATTAATGACACCCCTCCAGATGAATTATAGACCAACAAGCGGTCATGGGCCGCATAGGTCGTTTGTTGAACTTATTTTCTGAACATTTTTACCAAATGAATAGGAATTCTTCTTCACTTGTATTTTCTGAACAACCCCCAGATGAATTAAATACCGTTCCAATGTAGGCTTATATAATATCAATTGAACTTATTATCTGAACACGTTTCGCTAATTAATAGGAATTCTCCTCACTTGTATTCATGACACCCTCCAGATGAATTATAGATAATTCCAATTTACGCTTAAATAACTGACGGCAGAATCCATCTCGTTTAGATAATAAGTCCAGCAAACGGTCATGGGCCACATAGGCTGTTTGTTGAACTTATATTCTGAACATTTCTCACCAAATCAATAGGAATCTTTCCTCACTTACATTTCATGAACAATCCTCCCGATGAATTATAGGCCATTTCAGTAGGCTTATATAATACAAGTTGAACTTATTATCTGAACAATTTTCGCCAATTAATAGGAATCATTCTGCACTTGTATTTTACGAACACCCCTCCAGATGAATTATAGACCATTCCAATTTACGCTTAAATAACTTATGGCAGAATCCATCTCGTTTAGATAATAAGTTCAACAAACGGTCATGAGCCACATAGGCCGTTTGTTGAACTTATATTCTGAAAAAAATTCAATGAATATTAATCCTTCTGCACTTGTATTTCCTGAACAACCCTCCAGATGACTTATTTACCATTCCAATGTACGCTTATATAATACCAGTTGAGCTTATTATCTGAACATTTTCCGCAATTAATCGGAATTCTCCTCACTTGTATTTCATGACAGAATCCATCTTGTTTAGATAATAAGTCGAACTAACGGTCATGGGCCGCATAGGCGTTTCTTGAACTTATTTTCTGAACACTTACTCCATATTAATAGTAATCCTTCTGTATTTGTGTTTCCTGAACAACTCCCAGATGAATTATAAACCATTCCAATGCACGCTTAAAAAACTTGTGGCAGAATCAATTTCGTTTAGATAATAATTTCAACAAACGGTCATGGGCCGCATAGGCCGTTTGTTGAACTTATTTTCTGAAACCTTTCACAAAATAATCACGAATGCTTCTGAACTTGCATTTCAGGAACAACCCTCCAGATGAATTATTTGCCATTCCAACGTACGCTTATATAATACCAGTTGAACTTATTCTCTTAACATTTTTCGCCAATCAATAGGAATCCTTCTGCACTTGTATTTCATGACACCCCTCCAGATGAATTTTATACCATTCCAATTTACGCTTATATAACTGGTGGGAGAATTCATCTCGTTCAGATAATGAGTTCAACAAACGGTCATGGACCGCATAGGCCATTTGTTGAACTTATTTTCTGAACATTTTACACAAATTGAATAGGAATCCTTCTTCACTTGTATTTCCTAAACAACCCCCAGATGAATTAAAGAACATTTTACACCGAATGAAAAGGAATCCTTCTGCACTCCAGATGAATTATTTAGCATTCCAATGTACGCTTATATAATACCAGTTGAACTTATTATCTGAACATATTTCGCCAACTAAAAGGAATCCCTCTGCACTTGCATTCATGAACAACCCCCTCAATATGAATTATAGACCATCCAATGTACGCTTATATAACTGGTGGGAGAATCCACCACGTTCAGATAATAAGTTCAAAAAACGCATAACCCATTTGTTGAACTTATTTACTGAACATGTTTCAACAAATGAAAAGGAATTCTTCTGCACTTGTATTTCATGAACATTTTTCACCAACTGAACAGGAATCGTTCCGCACTATTTCATGAACAACCATCCAGTTGAGTTATAGACCATTCCAACGTTCGCTTATATAATATCAGCTGAAATTATTATCTGAACATGTTTCGCCTATTAAGAGGAATCTTTCTGAACTTCAATATCACGAACACTCTTCCAGATGAGTCATAGACCATTCCAGTCTACGCTTAAATAACTCGTTGCAGAATTAGTCTCGTTCAGATAATAAGTTAAAAAAGGTAATTTGCCGCATAGACCGATTGTTGAACTTATTTTCTGAACATGGTCCCCAAATGAATACAAATCATTACGCAGTTGTATTTCCTGAACAACCCAGATGAATTATGGACCATTACAATGTACGCTAACTTATCTGGTGGGAGAATCCATCTCGTTCAGATAACAAGTTCAACAAACGGTCATGGGCCGCATAGGCCGTTTGCTGAACTTATTTTCTGAACATTTTTCGCCAATGAATCGGAATTCGTCTGCACTTGTATTTCACCAACACCCCTCAAGCTTAATTATAGTTCATTCCAATGTACGCTAATATATATTGTGGGAGAATCCATCTCGTTCAGACAATAAGTTCAACAAACGGTCATGGGCCGCATAGGTCGTTTGTTGAACTTATTTTCTGAACATTTTTACCAAATGAATAGGAATTTTTCTTCACTTGTATTTCCTGAACAACCCCCAGATGAATCAAAGACCGTTCCAATGTACGCTTATATAATACCAGTTGAACTTATTATCTGAACATTTTTCGCAAATTAATAGCAATTTTCTGCACTTTTATTAATGACACCCCTCCAGATGAATTATAGACCAACAATCGGTCATGGGCCGCATATGCCGTTTGTTGAACTTATTTTCTGAACATATTTACCAAATGAATAGGAATTCTTCTTCACTTGTATTTTCTGAACAACCCCAGATGAATTAAAGACCGTTCCAATGTACGCTTATATAATACCAGTTGAACTTATTATCTGAACATTTTTCGCTAATTAATAGCAATTTTCTGCACTTTTATTCATGACACCCCTCCAGATGAATTATAGACCAACAAGCGGTCATGGGCCGTATATGCCGTTTGTTGAACTTATTTTCTGAACATTTTTCACCGAATCAATAGGAATCTCACTTATATCTCATGAACAATCTTCCCGATGAATTATAGACCATTCAAAAGTAGGCTAGCATAATATAAGTTGAATTTATTATCTGAACAATTTTCGCCAATTAATAGGAATCCTTCTGCACTTGTATTTCACGAAAACCCCTCCAAATTAATTATAAACCATTCCAATGCACGCTTAAATAACTTGTGGCAGAAACCTTCTCGTTCAGACAATAAGTTCAACAAACGGTCATGGGCCGCATAGGCCGTTTGTTGAACTTATTTTATGAAAAAATTTCACAAATGAATATGAATTCTTCTGCACTTGTGATTCCTGAACAACCCTCCAGATGACTTATTTACCATTCCAATGTACGCTTATATAATACCAGTTGAATTTATTATGTGAACATTTTTCGCCAATTAATAGGAATCCTTCTGTATTTGTGTTTCACGAACACCCCTCCAGATGAATTATAGACCATTTCAGATTACGCTAAAATAATTTGTGAGAGAATCCATCTCTTCCATATAATAAGTTCAACAAACGGTCATGTGCCGCATAGGTCGTTTGTTTAACTTATTTTCTGAACATTTTTCACCAAATGAATAGCTATCATTCTGCACTTGTATTTCATGAACCACCCTCCATATGACTTATTTGCCATTCCAATGTACGCTTTTATAATACCAGTTGAATTTATTATCTGAACATTTTCCGCCCATTAATAGGAATCCATCTGCATTTGTATTTCACGAACACCCCTCCAGATGAATTGTAGACCATTCCAATTTTCGCATAAATAACATGTGGCAGAATCCATTTCGTTCAGATAATAAGTTCAACAAACGGTCATGAGCCGCATAGGCCGTTTGTTTAACTTATTTCCTGAACATATTCATATTTTACAAATTAATGGGACACCTTCTGCACTTGTATTTCATGAGCTACCCTCCAGATGAATTATATACCATTCCAATGTACGTTTATACAATACCAGTTTAACTTATTTTCTGAACATTTTCACCAAATGAATAGGAATCATTCAGCAGTTGTATTTCCTAAACAACCCCCAGATGAATTAAAGACCATTCAAATGTACGCTTTTATAATATCAGTTGAACTTATTATCTGAACATTTTTCGCTAATTAATAGGAATTCTCCTCACTTATATTTCATGACACCCCTTCAGATGAATTATAGACCATTCCAATTTACGCTTAAATAACTGGTGGGAGAATCCATCTCGTCCAGATAATAAGTTCAACAAAAGGTCAATGGGCCGCATTGGCCGTTTGTTGAACTTATTGTCTAAAAATGTTCACCAAATGAATATGAATGCAAATGCACGTGTATTTCCCTAACCACCCTCCATATGACTTATTTACCATTCAAATGTACGCTTTTATAATACCAGTTGAATTTATTATCTGAACATTGCCCGCCCATTAATAGGAATCCTTCAGCATTTCTATTTCACGAACACCCCTCAAGATGAATTATAGACCATTCCAATTTACACTTAAATAACTTGTGGGAGAATCCATCTCGTTCAGATAATAAGTTCAACAAAAGGTCATGGGCCGCATAGGCCGTTTGTTGAACTTATTTTCTGAACATTTTCACCAAATGAATAGGAATCCTTCAGCAGTAGTATTTCCTAAACAACCCCCAGATGAATTATTTCATGAACAACTTTCCAATTGAATTATAGACCGTTCCAATATTCGCATATATAATTCCAAATTAACTTATTATCTGAACATTTTCGCCAATTAATAGAAAACCTTCTGCACATGTATTTCACGAACACCCCTCCAGATTAATTGTAGACTATTTTTGGCATAAATAACTTGTGGCATAATCCATCTCGTCCAGATAATAAGTTCAACAAAAGGTCATGGGCCGCATAGGCTGTTTGTTGAACTTATTTTCTGAACATTTTCACCAATGAATAGGAATCCTTCTTCACATGTATTTCCCGAACAACCCCAGATGAATTAAAGACCATTCAAATGTACTCTTATATAATATCAGTTGAACTTATTATATGAACATTTTTCGCTAATAGGAATTCTCCTCACTTGTATTTCATGACACCCCTCCAGATGAATAATAGACCATTCCAATTTACGCTTAAATAACTGGTGGGAGAATCCATCTCGTCCAGATAATAAGTTCAACAAAAGGTCAATGGGCCGCATAGGCCGTTTGTCGAACCTATTTTCTGAACATTTTCACCAATGAATAGGAATCCTTCTTCATTTGTGTTTCCTGAAAAACCCCCAGATGAATTAAAGACCATTCAAATTAACTTATTGTCTGAACATTTTTCGCCAATTAATAGGAAACCTTCTGCACCTGTATTTCACGAACACCCCTCCAGATGAATTGTAGACCATTCCAATTTTCCCATAAATAACTTGTGGCAGAATCCATTTCGTTCAGATAATATGTTCAACAAACGGTCAATGGGCCGCATAGGCCGTTTGTTAAATCTAATTTCTGAACATTTTCACCAATGAATAGGAATCCTTCTTCACATGTATTTCCTGAACAACCCCCAGATGAATTAAAGACCAATCAAATGTACGCTTATATAATATCAGTTGAACTTATTATCTCAACATTTTTCGCTAATTAATAGGAATTATCATCACTTGTATTTCATGACACCCCTCCAGATGAATTATAGATAATTCCAATTTACGCTTAAATAACTGGTGGGAGAATCCATCTCGTTTAGATAATAATTCCAGCAAACGGTCATGTGCCGCATAGATCGTTTTTTGAACTTATTTTCTGAACATGTTTCACCAAATCAATAGTTATCATTCTGTACTTGTATTTCATAAACAACACTTCAGACGAATAATAGACCATTCCAATGTACTAGTTGAAATTATTATCTGAAAATTATTTGCCAGTTAATGGGAATCCTTCTGCACTTGTTTTTAATGAACATCCCTCCAAATGGAGTATATACCATTCCAATGTATGTTTATATTCTACCAGTTGAACTTATTATCTGAACATTGTTTGCCAATTAATAGAAATCCATCTGTACCTGTATTTCGTGAACACCCTCCTGACGAATTATAGACCATTCCAATTTACACTTAAATAACTGGTGGGAGAATCCATTTCGTTCAGATAATAAGTTCAACAAACGGTCATGAGCCGCATAGGCCGTTTGTTTAACTTATTTCCTGAACATATTCATATTTTACAAATTAATGGGACACCTTCTGCACTTGTATTTCATGAGCTACCCTCCAGATGAATTATATACCATTCCTATGTACGTTTATACAATACCAGTTGAACTTATTATCTGAACATTTTTCGGGAATTAAAAGGAATCCTGAATTTGTATTTCACGAACACCCATCCAGATGAAATATAGACCATTCCAATTTACACTTAAATAACTGGTGGGAGAATCCATCTCGTTCAGATAAGTTCAACAAACGGTCATGGGTCGCATAGGCCGTTTGTTGAACTTATTTTCTGAACATTTTTCACCAAATGAATAGCTATCATTCTGCACTTGTATTTCATGAACCACCCTTCAGATGACTTATTTACCATTCCAATGTAAGCTTTTATAATACGAGTTGAATTTATTATCTGAACATTTTCCGCCCATTAATAGGAATCCTTCTGTATTTGTATTTCACGAACACCCCTCAAGATAAATAATGGACCATTCCAATTTACACTTAAATGACTGGTGGGAGAATCCATCTCGTGAACATTTTTTCGGGAATTAAAAGGTATCCTGAATTTGTATTTCACGAACACCCATCCAGATGAAATATAGACCATTCCAATTTACACTTAAAGAACTGGGGGAGAATCCATCTCGTTTAGATAAGTTCAACAAACGGTCATGGGCCGCATAGGCCGTTTGTTGAACTTATTTTCTGAACATTTTTCACCAAATGAATAGATATAATTCTGCACTTGTATTTCATGAACCACACTCCAGACTTATTTACCATTCCAATGTACGCTTTTATAATACGAGTTGAATTTATTATCTGAACATTTTACGCCCATTAATAGGAATCCTTCTGTATTTTTATTTCACGAACACCCCTCAAGATAAATAATAGACCATTCCAATTTACACTTAAATAACTGGTGGGAGAATCCATCTCGTCCAGATAATAAGTTCAACAAATGGTCATGGGCCGCATAGGCCGTTTGTTGAACTTATTTTCTGAACAATTTTCACCAAATGAATAGATATCATTCTGTACTTGTATTTAATGAACAACACTTCAGACGAATAATAGACCAGTCCAATGTGCCAGTTGAACTTATTATCTGAAAATTATTTACCAGTTAATGGGAATCCTTCTGCACTTGTTTTTTCATGAACACCCTCTTGACGAATTATAGACCATTTCAATTTACACTTATATATCTGGTGGGAGAATCCATCTCGTCCAGAGAATAAGTTCAACAAACGGTCATGGGCCGCATAGGCCGTTTGTTGAACTTATTTTCTGAACATTGTTCACCAAATGAATAGATATCATTATGTACTTGTATTTCATGAACAACACTTCAGGCGAATAATAGACCTTCCAATGTACCAGTTGAACTTATTATCTGAAAATTATTTGCCAGTTAATGGGAATCCTTCTGCACTTGTTTTTAAATGAACATTCCTCCAAATGGAGTATATACCATTCCAATGTATGCTTATATTCTACCAGTTGAACTTATTATCTGAACATTTTTTGCCAATTAATAGGAATCCATCTGCACCTGTATTTCATGAACACCCTCCTGACGAATTATAGACCATTCCAATTTACACTTAAATAACTGGTGGGAGAATCCATCTCGTCCAGAGAATAAGTTCAACAAACGGTCATGGGCCGCATTAGCCGTTTGTTGAACTTATTTTCTGAACATATTCTTATTTTACAAATTAATGGGACACCTTCTGCACTTGTATTTCATGAGCTACCCTCCATATGAATTATAGACCATTCATATGTACGTTTATACAATACAAGTTGAACTTATTTTCTGAACATTTTTATATTTTACAAATTAATGGGACACGTTCTGCGCTTGTATTTCATGAGCTACCCCCCAGATGCATTATATACCATTCCCATGTACGTTTATACAATACCAGTTGAACTTATTATCTGAACATTTTTCGGGAATTAAAAGGAATCCTGAATTTGTATTTCACGAACATTCCTCCAGATGAAATATAGACCATTCCAATTTACACTTAAATAACTGGTGGGAGAATCCATCTCCTCCAGAGAATAAGTTCATCAAACGGTCATTGGCGCATAGGCCGTTTGTTGAAATTATTTTCTGAACATATTCTTATTTTACAAATTAATGGGAATCCTTCTGCGCTTGTATTTCACGAGCTACCCTCCAGATGAATTATAGACCATTCCAATTTACTTTTAAACAACTGGTGGGAGAATCCATCTCGTCCAGATAATAAGTTCAACAAACGGTCATGGGCCGCATAGGCCGTTTGTTGAACTTATTTTCAGAAAAATCTTCACCATATTAATAGGAGTCCTTCCTCAATTTAATTAGATGAACAACCGTCCAGATGAATTAAATACCATTCCAATGTTCGCTTATATAATACAAGTTGAACTTACTATTTGAACATTTTTCGCAAATTACGAGGAATCCTTCTGCACTTGTATTTCGCGAACAACCCTCCAGATGAATTATAGACCATTCCAATTTAAACTTAAATAACTGGTGGGAGAATCCATCTCGTTCAGATAATACGTTCAACAAACGGTCATGGGCCGCATAGGCCGTTTGTTGAACTTATTTTCTGAACATATTCATATTTTACAAATTAATACGACACCTTCTGCACTTGTATTCCATGAGCTAACCTCCATATGAATTATAGACCATTCCAATGTACGTTTATACAATACCAGTTGAACTTATTATCTGAACATTTTTTCGGGAATTAAAAGGAATCCTGAATTTGTATTTCACGAACACCCATCCAGATGAAATATAGACCATTCCAATTTACACTTAAATAACTGGTGGGAGAATCCATCTCGTTCAGATAAGTTCAACAAACGGTCATGGGCCGCATAGGCCGTTTGTTGAACTTATTTTATGAAAAATTTTCACCAAATGAATAGCTATCATTCTGCACTTGTATTTCATGAACCACCCTCCAGATGACTTATTTACCATTCCAATGTACGCTTTTATAATACCAGTTGAATTTATTATCTGAACATTTTCCGCCCATTAATAGGAATCCATGTGCATTTGTATTTCACGAACACCCCTCAAGATGAATTATAGACCATTCCAATTTACGCTTAAATAACTTGTGGCAGAATCCATCTCGTTCAGATAAGTTCAACAAAAGGTCATGGGCCACATAGGCCGCGTGTTGAACTTATTTTCTGAACATTTTCACCAAATGAATAGGAATCCTTCAGCAGTAGTATTTCCTAAACAACCCCCAGATGAATTATTTCACGAACAACTTTCCAATTGAATTATAGACCGTTCCAATATTCGCATATATAATACCAAATTAACTTATTATCTGAACATTTTCGCCAATTAATAGAAAACCTTCTGCACATGTATTTCACGAACACCCCTCCAGATTAATTGTAGACTATTCCAATTTTTGGCATAAATAACTTGTGGCATAATCCATCTCGTCCAGATAATAAGTTCAACAAAAGGTCATGGGCCGCATAGGGTGTTTGTTGAACTTATTTTCTGAACATTTTCACCAATGAATAGGAATCCTTCTTCACATGTATTTCCCGAACAACCCCAGATGAATTAAAGACCATTCAAATGTACTCTTATATAATATCAGTTGAACTTATTATATGAACATTTTTCGCTAATAGGAATTCTCCTCACTTGTATTTCATGACACCCCTCCAGATGAATAATAGACCATTCCAATTTACGCTTAAATAACTGGTGGGAGAATCCATCTCGTCCAGATAATAAGTTCAACAAAAGGTCAATGGGCCGCATAGGCCGTTTGTTGAACCTATTTTCTGAACATTTTCACCAATGAATAGGAATCCTTCTTCATTTGTGTTTCCTGAAAAACCCCCAGATGAATTAAAGACCATTCAAATTAACTTATTGTCTGAACATTTTTCGCCAATTAATAGGAAACCTTCTGCACCTGTATTTCACGAACACCCCTCCAGATGAATTGTAGACCATTCCAATTTTTCCATAAATAACTTGTGGCAGAATCCATTTCGTTCAGATAATATGTTCAACAAACGGTCAATGGGCCGCATAGGCCGTTTGTTAAATCTAATTTCTGAACATTTTCACCAATGAATAGGAATCCTTCTTCACATGTATTTCTTGAACAACCCCCAGATGAATTAAAGACCAATCAAATGTACGCTTATATAATATCAGTTGAACTTATTATCTGAACATTTTTCGCTAATTAATAGGAATTATCATCACTTGTATTTCATGACACCCCTCCAGATGAATTATAGATAATTCCAATTTACGCTTAAATAACTGGTGGGAGAATCCATCTCGTTTAGATAATAATTCCAGCAAACGGTCATGTGCCGCATAGATCGTTTTTTGAACTTATTTTCTGAACATGTTTCACCAAATCAATAGTTATCATTCTGTACTTGTATTTCATAAACAACACTTCAGACGAATAATAGACCATTCCAATGTACTAGTTGAAATTATTATCTGAAAATTATTTGCCAGTTAATGGGAATCCTTCTGCACTTGTTTTTAATGAACATCCCTCCAAATGGAGTATATACCATTCCAATGTACGCTTATATAATACCAGTTGAACTTATTATCTGAACATTTTTTGCCAATTAATAGAAATCCATCTGTACCTGTATTTCGTGAACACCCTCCTGACGAATTATAGACCATTCCAATTTACACTTAAATAACTGGTGGGAGAATCCATTTCGTTCAGATAATAAGTTCAACAAACGGTCATGAGCCGCATAGGCCGTTTGTTTAACTTATTTCCTGAACATATTCATATTTTACAAATTAATGGGACACCTTCTGCACTTGTATTTTATGAGCTACCCTCCAGATGAATTATATACCATTCCTATGTACGTTTATACAATACCAGTTGAACTTATTATCTGAACATTTTTCGGGAATTAAAAGGAATCCTGAATTTGTATTTCACGAACACCCATCCAGATGAAATATAGACCATTCCAATTTACACTTAAATAACTGGTGGGAGAATCCATCTCGTTCAGATAAGTTCAACAAACGGTCATGGGTCGCATAGGCCGTTTGTTGAACTTATTTTCTGAACATTTTTCACCAAATGAATAGCTATCATTCTGCACTTGTATTTCATGAACCACCCTTCAGATGACTTATTTACCATTCCAATGTAAGCTTTTATAATACGAGTTGAATTTATTATCTGAACATTTTCCGCCCAGTAATAGGAATCCTTCTGTATTTGTATTTCACGAACACCCCTCAAGATAAATAATAGACCATTCCAATTTACACTTAAATGACTGGTGGGAGAATCCATCTCGTGAACATTTTTTCGGGAATTAAAAGGTATCCTGAATTTGTATTTCACGAACACTCCTCCAGATGAAATATAGACCATTCCAATTTACACTTAAAGAACTGGGGGAGAATCCATCTCGTTTAGATAAGTTCAACAAACGGTCATGGGCCGCATAGGCCGTTTGTTGAACTTATTTTCTGAACATTTTTTACCAAATGAATAGATATCATTCTGCACTTGTATTTCATGAACCACACTCCAGACTTATTTACCATTCCAATGTACGCTTTTATAATACGAGTTGAATTTATTATCTGAACATTTTACGCCCATTAATAGGAATCCTTCTGTATTTTTATTTCACGAACACCCCTCAAGATAAATAATAGACCATTCCAATTTACACTTAAATAACTGGTGGGAGAATCCATCTCGTCCAGATAATAAGTTCAACAAATGGTCATGGGCCGCATAGGCCGTTTGTTGAACTTATTTTCTGAACATTTTCACCAAATGAATAGAAATCCTTCAGAATTTGTATTTCCTAAACAACCCCAGATGAATTATTTCATGAACAACTTTCCAATTGAATTATAGACCGTTCCAATATTCGCATATATAATACCAAATTAACTTATTATCTGAACATTTTCGCCAATTAATAGGAAACCTTCTGCACACTTATTTCACGAACACCCCTCCAGATGAATTGTTGACCATTCCAATTTTCGCATAAATAACTGGTGGGACAATCCACCTCGTTTAGATAATAAGTTCAACAAACGGTCATGGACCACATAGGCCGTTTGTTGAACTTATTTTCTGAACAATTTTCACCAAATGAATAGATATCATTCTGTACTTGTATTTAATGAACAACACTTCAGACGAATAATAGACCATTCCAATGTACCAGTTGAACTTATTATCTGAAAATTATTTACCAGTTAATGGGAATCCTTCTGCACTTGTTTTTTCATGAACACCCTCTTGACGAATTATAGACCATTTCAATTTACACTTATATATCTGGTGGGAGAATCCATCTCGTCCAGAGAATAAGTTCAACAAACGGTCATGGGCCGCATAGGCCGTTTGTTGACCTTATTTTCTGAACATTTTTCACCAAATGAATAGATATCATTATGTACTTGTATTTCATGAACAACACTTCAGGCGAATAATAGACCATTCCAATGTACCAGTTGAACTTATTATCTGAAAATTATTTGCCAGTTAATGGGAATCCTTCTGCACTTGTTTTTAAATGAACATTCCTCCAAATGGAGTATATACCATTCCAATGTATGCTTATATTCTACCAGTTGAACTTATTATCTGAACATTTTTTGCCAATTAATAGGAATCCATCTGCACCTGTATTTCATGAACACCCTCCTGACGAATTATAGACCATTCCAATTTACACTTAAATAACTGGTGGGAGAATCCATCTCGTCCAGAGAATAAGTTCAACAAACGGTCATGGGCCGCATTAGCCGTTTGTTGAACTTATTTTCTGAACATATTCTTATTTTACAAATTAATGGGACACCTTCTGCACTTGTATTTCATGAGCTACCCTCCATATGAATTATAGACCATTCATATGTACGTTTATACAATACAAGTTGAACTTATTTTCTGAACATTTTTATATTTTACAAATTAATGGGACACGTTCTGCGCTTGTATTTCATGAGCTACCCCCCAGATGCATTATATACCATTCCCATGTACGTTTATACAATACCAGTTGAACTTATTATCTGAACATTTTTCGGGAATTAAAAGGAATCCTGAATTTGTATTTCACGAACATTCCTCCAGATGAAATATAGACCATTCCAATTTACACTTAAATAACTGGTGGGAGAATCCATCTCCTCCAGAGAATAAGTTCATCAAACGGTCATTGGCGCATAGGCCGTTTGTTGAAATTATTTTCTGAACATATTCTTATTTTACAAATTAATGGGAATCCTTCTGCGCTTGTATTTCACGAGCTACCCTCCAGATGAATTATAGACCATTCCAATTTACTTTTAAACAACTGGTGGGAGAATCCATCTCGTCCAGATAATAAGTTCAACAAACGGTCATGGGCCGCATAGGCCGTTTGTTGAACTTATTTTCAGAAAAATCTTCACCATATTAATAGGAGTCCTTCCTCAATTTAATTAGATGAACAACCGTCCAGATGAATTAAATACCATTCCAATGTTCGCTTATATAATACAAGTTGAACTTACTATTTGAACATTTTTCGCAAATTACGAGGAATCCTTCTGCACTTGTATTTCGCGAACAACCCTCCAGATGAATTATAGACCATTCCAATTTAAACTTAAATAACTGGTGGGAGAATCCATCTCGTTCAGATAATACGTTCAACAAACGGTCATGGGCCGCATAGGCCGTTTGTTGAACTTATTTTCTGAACATATTCATATTTTACAAATTAATACGACACCTTCTGCACTTGTATTCCATGAGCTAACCTCCATATGAATTATAGACCATTCCAATGTACGTTTATACAATACCAGTTGAACTTATTATCTGAACATTTTTCGGGAATTAAAAGGTATCCTGAATTTGTATTTCACGAACACTCCTCCAGATGAAATATAGACCATTCCAATTTACACTTAAAGAACTGGGGGAGAATCCATCTCGTTTAGATAAGTTCAACAAACGGTCATGGGCCGCATAGGCCGTTTGTTGAACTTATTTTCTGAACATTTTTCACCAAATGAATAGATATCATTCTGCACTTGTATTTCATGAACCACCCTCCAGACTTATTTACCATTCCAATGTACGCTTTTATAATACGAGTTGAATTTATTATCTGAACATTTTCCGCCCATTAATAGGAATCCTTCTGTATTTTTATTTCACGAACACCCCTCAAGATAAATAATAGACCATTCCAATTTACACTTAAATAACTGGTGGGAGAATCCATCTCGTCCAGATAATAAGTTCAACAAAAGGTCATGGGCCGCATAGGCCGTTTGTTGAACTTATTTTCTGAACATTTTCACCAAATGAATAGAAATCCTTCAGAATTTGTATTTCCTAAACAACCCCAGATGAATTATTTCATGAACAACTTTCCAATTGAATTATAGACCGTTCCAATATTCGCATATATAATACCAAATTAACTTATTATCTGAACATTTTCGCCAATTAATAGGAAACCTTCTGCACACTTATTTCACGAACACCCCTCCAGATGAATTGTTGACCATTACAATTTTCGCATAAATAACTGGTGGGACAATCCACCTCGTTTAGATAATAAGTTCAACAAACGCTCAATGGGCCGCATAGGCCGTTTGTTGAACTTATTTTCTGAACATTTTCACCAATGAATAGATATCATTCTGTACTTGTATTTAATGAACAACACTTCAGACGAATAATAGACCATTCCAATGTACCAGTTGAACTTATTATCTGAAAATTATTTGCCAGTTAATGGGAATCCTTCTGCACTTGTTTTTTCATGAACACCCTCTTGACGAATTATAGACCATTTCAATTTACACTTAAATATCTGGTCGGAGAATCCATCTCGTCCAGAGAATAAGTTCAACAAACGGTCATGGGCCGCATAGGCCGTTTGTTGACCTTATTTTCTGAACATTTTTCACCAAATGAATAGATATCATTATGTACTTGTATTTCATGAACAACACTTCAGACGAATAATAGACCATTCCAATGTACCAGTTGAACTTATTATCTGAAAATTATTTGCCAGTTAATGGGAATCCTTCTGCACTTGTTTTTAAATGAACATTCCTCCAAATGGAGTATATACCATTCCAATGTATGCTTATATTCTACCAGTTGAACTTATTATCTGAACATTTTTTGCCAATTAATAGGAATCCATCTGCACCTGTATTTCACGAACACCCTCCTGAAGAATTATAGACCATTCCAATTTACACTTAAATAACTGGTGGGAGAATCCATCTCGTCCAGAGAATAAGTTCAACAAACGGTCATGGGCCGCATTAGCCGTTTGTTGAACTTATTTTCTGAACATATTCTTATTTTACAAATTAATGGGACACCTTCTGCACTTGTATTTCATGAGCTACCCTCCAGATGAATTATAGACCATTCATATGTACGTTTATACAATACAAGTTGAACTTATTTTCTGAACATTTTTATATTTTACAAATTAATGGGACACGTTCTGCGCTTGTATTTCATGAGCTACCCCCCAGATGCATTATATACCATTCCCATGTACGTTTATACAATACCAGTTGAACTTATTATCTGAACATTTTTCGGGAATTAAAAGGAATCCTGAATTTGTATTTCACGAACATTCCTCCAGATGAAATATAGACCATTCCAATTTACACTTAAATAACTGGTGGGAGAATCCATCTCCTCCAGAGAATAAGTTCATCAAACGGTCATTGGCGCATAGGCCGTTTGTTGAAATTATTTTCTGAACATATTCTTATTTTACAAATTAATGGGAATCCTTCTGCGCTTGTATTTCACGAGCTACCCTCCAGATGAATTATAGACCATTCCAATTTACTCTTAAACAACTGGTGGGAGAATCCATCTCGTCCAGATAATAAGTTCAACAAACGGTCATGGGCCGCATAGGCCGTTTGTTGAACTTATTTTCAGAAAAATCTTCACCATATTAATAGGAGTCCTTCCTCAATTTAATTAGATGAACAACCGTCCAGATGAATTAAATACCATTCCAATGTTCGCTTATATAATACAAGTTGAACTTACTATTTGAACATTTTTCGCAAATTACGAGGAATCCTTCTGCACTTGTATTTCGCGAACAACCCTCCAGATGAATTATAGACCATTCCAATTTAAACTTAAATAACTGGTGGGAGAATCCATCTCGTTCAGATAATACGTTCAACAAACGGTCATGGGCCGCATAGGCCGTTTGTTGAACTTATTTTCTGAACATATTCATATTTTACAAATTAATACGACACCTTCTGCACTTGTATTCCATGAGCTAACCTCCATATGAATTATAGACCATTCCAATGTACGTTTATACAATACCAGTTGAACTTATTATCTGAACATTTTTCGGGAATTAAAAGGTATCCTGAATTTGTATTTCACGAACACTCCTCCAGATGAAATATAGACCATTCCAATTTACACTTAAAGAACTGGGGGAGAATCCATCTCGTTTAGATAAGTTCAACAAACGGTCATGGGCCGCATAGGCCGTTTGTTGAACTTATTTTCTGAACATTTTTCACCAAATGAATAGATATCATTCTGCACTTGTATTTCATGAACCACCCTCCAGACTTATTTACCATTCCAATGTACGCTTTTATAATACCAGTTGAATTTATTATCTGAACATTTTACGCCCATTAATAGGAATCCTTCTGTATTTTTATTTCACGAACACCCCTCAAGATAAATAATAGACCATTCCAATTTACACTTAAATAACTGGTGGGAGAATCCATCTCGTCCAGATAATAAGTTCAACAAAAGGTCATGGGCCGCATAGGCCGTTTGTTGAACTTATTTTCTGAACATTTTCACCAAATGAATGGAAATCCTTCAGAATTTGTATTTCCTAAACAACCCCAGATGAATTATTTCATGAACAACTTTCCAATTGAATTATAGACCGTTCCAATATTCGCATATATAATACCAAAATAATTTATTATCTGAACATTTTCGCCAATTAATAGGAAACCTTCTGCACACTTATTTCACGAACACCCCTCCAGATGAATTGTTGACCATTACAATTTTCGCATAAATAACTGGTGGGACAATCCACCTCGTTTAGATAATAAGTTCAACAAACGCTCAATGGGCCGCATAGGCCGTTTGTTGAACTTATTTTCTGAACAATTTTCACCAAATGAATAGATATCATTCTGTACTTGTATTTAATGAACAACACTTCAGACGAATAATAGACCAGTCCAATGTGCCAGTTGAACTTATTATCTGAAAATTATTTTCCAGTTAATGGGAATCCTTCTGCACTTGTTTTTTCATGAACACCCTCTTGACGAATTATAGACCATTTCAATTTACACTTAAATATCTGGTGGGAGAATCCATCTCGTCCAGAGAATAAGTTCAACAAACGGAGTATATACCATTCCAATGTATGCTTATATACTGCCAGTTGAACTTATTATCTGAAATTTGTTTGCCAATTAATAGGAATCCATCTGCACCTGTATTTCATGAACACCCTCTTGCCGAATTATAGACCATTTCAATTTACACTTAAATATCTGGTGGGAGAATCCATCTCGTCCAGAGAATAAGTTCAACAAACGGTCATGGGCCGCATCGGCTTATTTTCTGAACATATTCATATTTTACAAATTAATGGGACACATTCTGCACTTGTATTTCATGAGCTACCATCCAGATGAATTATAGACCATTCCAATGTGCGTCTATACAATACCAGTTGAACTTATCATCTGAACATTTTTCGGGAATTAAAAGGAATCCTTCTGAATTTGTATTTCACGAACACTCCTCCAGATGAAATATAGACCATTCCAATTTACATTTAAATAACTGGTATCAGAATCCATCTCGTTTAGATAATAAGTTCAACAAACGGTCATGGGCGCATAGGACGTTTGTTGAACTTATTTTCTGAAAAATTATCAGCAAATGAATAGATATCATTTTGCACTTGTATTTCATGAACCACCCTCCAGATGACTTATTTACCATTCCAATGTACGCTTTTATAATACCAGTTGAATTTATTATCTGAACATTTTCCGCCCATTAATAGGAATCCTTCTGAATTTGTATTTCACGAACACCCCTCCATATGAATTGTAGACCATTCCAATTTTCGTATAAATAACTTGTGGCAGAATCCATCTCGTTTAGATAATAAGTTCAACAAACGGTCAATGGGCCGCATAGGCCGTTTGTTGAACTTATTTTCTGAACATTTTCACCAATGAATAGGAATCCTTCTTCACATGTATTTTCTGAACAACCCCCAGATGAATTAAAGACCATTCAAATGTACGCTTATATAATATCAGTTGAACTTATTATCTGAACATTTTTCGCTAATTAATAGGAATTATCCTCACTTGTATTTCATGACACCCCTCCAGATGAATTATAGATCATTCCAATTTACGCTTAAATAACTGGTATCAGAATCCATCTCCTTTAGATAATAAGTTCAACAAACGGTCATGGACCACATAGGCCGTTTGTTGAACTTATTGTCTGAACATTTTTCACCAAATGAATAGATATCATTATGTACTTGTATTTCATGAACAACACTTCAGGCGAATAATAGACCATTCCAATGTACCAGTTGAACTTATTATCTGAAAATTATTTGCCAGTTAATGGGAATCCTTCTGCACTTGTTTTTTCATGAACATCCCTCCAAATTGAGTATATACCACTCCAATGTATGCTTATATACTACCAGTTGAACTTATTATCTGAACATTGTTCACCAAATGAATAGATATCATTCTGCACTTGTATTTCATGAACCACCCTCCAGATGACTTATTTACCATTCCAATGTACGCTTTTATAATACCAGTTGAATTTATTATCTGAACATTGTCCGCCCATTAATAGGAATCCTTCTGCATTTGTATTTCACGAACACCCCTCAAGATGAATTATAGACCATTCCAATTTACACTTAAATAACTTGTGGCAGAATCCATTTCGTTCAGATAATAAGTTCAACAAACGGTCATGGGCCGCATAGGCCGTTTGTTGATCTTATTTTCTGAACATATTCATATTTTACAAATTAATTAGACACCTTCTGCACTTGTATTTCATGACCTACCCTCCAGATGAATAATAGACCATTCCAATGTACGCTTAAATAATACCACTTGAACTTATTATATGAAAAAAAATCGCCAGTTAATGGGAATCCTTCTGCGCTTGTTTTTCATGAACACCCCTCCAGATGGAGTATATACCATTCCAATGTATGCTTATATACTGCCAGTTGAACTTATTATCTAAACATTTTTCGCCAATTAATATGAATCCATCTGCACCTGTATTTCATGAATACCCCTCCAGATGAATTATAGACCATTCCAATATTCGCTAATATAGTACTCTTATAACCGCTGGGATAAACCATCTCGTTCAGATAATACGTCCAACAAACGGTCATGGGCCGCATAGGCCGTTTGTTGAACTTATTTTCTGAAATTGTTTCAACCATTCATAGGAATCCTTCTGCACTTGAATTTCCTGAAAAACCATCCAGATGGATTATAGACCATTCCAATGTACCCTTACATATTAATACACTTATATAACTGGTGGGGAAAATCCATATCCTCCATTCATCCGTAAATTTGTCCATCCACAGCAAATAAACATTGTGGAAATAAAAATCAATTAAATGTGTCCCATAATAATAATCATTAAGATTATTACCCCGGTCATAGGGCATTGGGTATTCATCCTCGTTAATAATCATTAATATTATTACCCCGGTCATAGGGCATTGGGTATCCATCCTCGTTTAGGATGAATCAACCCGAATAGCTAATGAGCTCATCAGGGTTAACATACTGATAATAACAATCGACTCCAGACCGGGTACTCGGTTAACGAGCGAGTCCCTCGCGACAACTGTGGTACGAGATCGCTTGTCGAGGGCAACCAACGCAGTGTTTTACGTTCAATGGCAGAGAGCGGAATTCGAACGCATGATGTATTCACACCACTATGTTACGAGTCGACCAGGCTAACCACTGGACCACGGCGCCACCAGAACGCGTATTAAAGATATATTCAGTGTTCTAAACCTCCTGTTACAACATAAAAATATCATTAAACATCTTTTCTGCATTGTTCTGTTTGTGGGAGAATCCATCTCCTTCAGATAATATGTTCAACAAACTGAAGATGCCCTATCGATTTTGAACATCATGTATTCACCGAATTTTCATTCATCCATTCATCGGCAATAATTCCATCCACCCGTCAATTGTGTGTATATAAATCTCCATAAAGTGTATCATATATAGGAGTAATAAAACAATACAATTCCAAAATCACTCTGCAGCTTGGCGTCAAGAAGGTCCAATTATATTAGAAGAGTTGCTCTTGAAGTTTATGTATATTACCAGTTGACGGAAACATTGTTAACCAAGTCGTAGAATTTATATTCACAAACGAAGCGTTAAATTGTGCAACTGTATTTGAGAAAAATATCCAATTCCTTGAGTTCGGAGTATAACTTAGTAAATCGAATAATTCGATGGCAATTTTATAATTTCTCACAGAACAGTGCAGTTCAAGGGGACATTGTCGCATCAATTTGCCTTATTTTGTTTGTTTATGTAAGCACCAACTTTGTGTTTAATTTGCCTTTAAGCGAACGTCACATTGAGTCATACATGAAGCTATCTGACGTATAATTATGAAATCGTCGGATTTTCAATTTCATTACAAATAAATATCTGTCATATCCTCCTGATGCATCCGTAAATGTTTTCATCCACAGCATTTAAAAATTGTGGAAATAAATATCAATCAAGTGTGTCCCATAATAATAATCGATGTATTTATATAGCGCATTCCACATAAAATTAGCTTCAACGCGCTTTATATATACATGATTATTACCCCGGTCATAGGCAATTAGGTACCCATCCTCTTTTATGATGAAGCAACCCGAGCAGATAATGGGCTCATCAGGATTATCATACTAATATAACAATCTACTCCAGACCGGGTACTCGGTTAACGGGCGAGTCCCCCGCGACAACTGTGGTACGAGATCGCTTGTCGAGGGCAACCAACGCAGTGTTTGATGTTCAATGGTATAGAGAGCGGGATTCGAACGCATGATGTTTTCACACCATGATGTTACGAGTCGAGCAGGCTAGCAACTGACCACGACGCCACCATAACGGTAATAGTAGAGAGGTAATATCACAGGAGCTATACTCGACCTTCACCCCATACTTGGCAGTCACGTTATATTCAACTAATAAACGGATCTCTTTCTTGTGGTTTTTAAAACACCAAAGTTGGTTGAACATCTTGGTATCAGTATATTTGCGCACACGGGTGTGTGGAATCGATTTGATTTGAGATTATATGTAGACGCGCGCCCTACGGGTATACCGGTAAACGATGTCGGACGAGTGTAGCTCTTGCGACATTTCCTCTCTACCCATCATAACGAGTATTAAAGATACATTCAGGTTTCCAGACCTCTTGTTATAACAACATAACACATATCATTAAATGTCTTTTCTGCATTGTTTTGTTGAAATATAACTAACATACGAACTAGGCCTATAAATACCAAAAATAAAACATTTTATTTTGATTAATTATTAAATACATTTTTGGTGTCCCTCTAAAACATCGAAAGGGAATGTAATAAATACGTCGAAAATTCAATATCACAAAAAAAGAGTGTAATTTCTCGTTCCAAACATGTTATTTTATACACTATAATCTAAATAATAAGTAAAATATGTTTCGTAAAAATTAGTCTGGAACCCTGAATACATTTTAAAACAAAATAACTTATTAAATATCAGTAGCATAGTGTAAAGAAGATATAATTATGTTTGAAGAGCTTTTCTTGAAGCTCATGTATTAGCAGATAAGGTCATTAGGTCAATATAAAAAACAATTGCTTGATTTACACCCCCTCCCGACCATATTTACATCCCCTCCCGACCATATTTACATCCCCTCCCGACCATATTTACACCCCCTCCCGACCATATTTACATCCCCTCCCGACCATATTTACATCCCCTCCCGACCATATTTACATCCCCTCCCGACCATATTTACACCCCCTCCCGACCATATTTACATCCCCTCCCGACCATATTTACATCCCCTCCCGACCATATTTACATCCCCTCCCGACCATATTTTTAGTCCCCTCCTCAATGTTTTTTTATTTGGATATCTTTTATGTAATTACTTTTTCTCATGTCAAATTAAATTCCAATGACCCATTAGATTGTAAAATTATACATGATTTTAAAATCAGTCTATTTTGACCAAATTGGACAACCTAAATAACATTTTATTATATAAGATAGGACACTGCTTCATTGCAATATCTAGAACTGCCCATGACCATTTATGTTAGGAAGAATAAAATTTAAACAAATCGCCTTCTCTTCAGTTCATGTCCCATTTTTTCTGAAAACAGTTAGATGTAAATCTAGCAATTTATTTATATTGACTTAACGGTAACATTGTTTATCCACTTGTCAATTAATGTTCACAAGAGAGGCGTTAAATTGAGTAACAAAATCTAAATCATGCCAGAGAGTCTGACACGTGAGTTATTGAGAACACAAATTAAAATACCTTGAATTTGGCGTATATACAACTTGATAAATCCGAACAGATCGATATCAACAGTTTGTCTTGATGGGATGCCAGTTCAATTCAAGTGAACGAATCGATAATGATGTCGCATCAGTACATACTGAATTAATCTTGAACTTCACATGTCTGTTGATGAGTATTGTTGAAGAGTTCCACTTGATACATTATCAGTTGAAATTAAATCCAAGGGAACAGTGTCGTGTCTACGGTGTCCAATTATTTAAGCGAAGGAGGGTTACCTTCATATCTGTCGACTCCTTGACAAGACGTACCAATTTAGCTCTCTTCTCGATGCCGAGGCGTGCAGTATACAACGAATCATCTTCGACGGACTTCCACTTCCTCGCTTCCATTCTCCCCTGAACCCGATCAATGTGGGCTTTCATCTTAATTGTCAACTGGAATGCAGATTGGGCTTCTTGGCATTGTTCTGCTTCTCATTTGAGTCCAATTCTCTCGCCATACCATCGTAACCTTGTTTGGCCGTCTTCCTTCTCTCTACCAATATGTCGTCTGTGATGCAATATGCGAGCCTCATCTTAGCTTCGTGCATGCATGGATAACACGACATCACAGGTCTGTGTGTGAGACTGGCTTCTCTGGAGAAACTTGGTCTTTTTTCGAGCTGGCTTCGGAACTTCCAATGTTTTCTCTTCAGAAGATGACACAAAGAATGAAACCCCATCATCCATTGCCTTAGAGCACAACAGCCCCTCTTTTTTCAGTTCATCCAGAACTTTCTCGGTTTTGTGTTTTCGTTTGTCCGGACACATAATAAACCGATCAATTAACTTTATGCGTACATGGGTAGTTAGCTTCCAGTTATATTGAAATTCGGCCAATGACTCATCCGAGACATTTTCAGACAGGGATACTGGCTCCTAGACCTCAGAATCTGAATTTACAGACGAATGCGTCAAGAATAATGTGTAAGACTTAATTGATATTGAGCTCACAGTTTCACCGGGAGTCTGTGTCTGATCAGGATATTGTTGGCTGACAACGTTGTCATTTGCCTCTCCAACAGTTTCAATGAGAGTCTATGACTGTTCCAGTAAGTGTTGATTGACAACATTGTCATCAGCATCTTCAATGTAATCTTCAACTTCTTTTTAGGCCTCATACAACTGAGCATCGCCATAAACGGCACGGCTATGACACTGCAAACTCCCTCTCCATTGAGACTCCAACCCTTCTTGGATGCCAAACCCAATCTCATAACATCTCTTCCTCGATGCTCTTTTCTTCATCTTTATTTTCGCTCGTCTCCCCCATTCTCTTCAATAATATTGATATTTTAAGATGAAGTTATAGTTAGACAATTGAATATTTTAAGAGGTTTGATAAGTGTGCGATTTAAACACGACCGCAATGGAAGAACTTTCGAATAGCACAAAGACGGAGTTTCTGAAACGTCACAGAGGCTGTCTCCCCGCAACGATGACGTCATGGTTTTTAGAGAAACGGGGTCAGGCGTGAGTACGAAAACGTTGGGCTTACTGATTACGTTGGTCGCCGTAATACTAAAATCTGCCATAATTTGCCTATAAATATATGAATGCACGTGTTTCTCGGTCATCCGTCAACCTAGATGATGTTCTGTTCCAAACTATATGATAATTTCACAACAGAATTGTTGGAATTTCGATAACATGTTAAGACAAACGCATTTTTATTTATTTTTTTATTGGAATAAACATACATCAATGAAGGAATGTAAACATAAACAGAGGTATATATTATTGAGGCCCCCACCCCCACCCCCATGGAATACGGAATACCACTTAATACAGAGGGTGGAATACGGAATACCAGTTAACAGCCATATGGAATACATAAAAATATATGAAAACTTCATTTTTTGGAAGGTCGGCGTACGAATACCGGTATATTTGGAATACCGAATAGGCCTACCTCCTAACAGAGGGGCCGGAATACGGCGTACCTCATAACAGGGCATGGAATACGGCGTACGAAACGGGGGGTGGGGGCCTCATTATTATATATCAAGTGACATTCTTCCAATTCGCTCACATCTCGCTCGCTTCATTTACACGTCTTTCGTACACCACATGCACTTCCAGTGACTGACATATAAATTTTAATTAATGGAATATATATATATGTTCAAATTAATATATTAATTCAGATTTTAAATATTTCAACTTTTTTCCTGTGTACGGCGTATCGGTACGACATCTAACCATAGACGGCATTGTGATATTGGCGGGGATATCGTATTTCCGGTTAGAATAACTAAGTGAGTTTTCGAGTTGGTGAAGAGATCATTTCCAGGACACTCAAGTTGATTATTGTTGACTTGTGGGTATATGTTACACATGTAAAGCCTTTTCTAAAAGGAACCAGTTTTTCGTAAATTCTTTTTGTTTCGATTGGCATCGTGCGGTATACTTCTCACATTGGTATCTATAATTCAACTCTTTGAGGAAAACATTTAGCGATAATTTATTTGGCTTGAATTTAGTCCTATATATGTATTGTTTAATTGGGAGCCATAGCATGTTAGTTGTAAAGTTAGGATCCGTTGGTGAAGAGCCGAGAATCATTGTCGTTTGTTGGGGACAGAGATCAATGCTGTTAATTTTACCCCAATCGCTGAGTTCCTTAATGAATTTCTGAACGTGAACACAGTTCCAAAATATGTGGGAGATGTCTTCTGTCTCGCTTTTACATCTGTCGCATTTATCATCTTGTCGTAAATTGGACATTTTGAGAAACTTGTTGGTTGATAATATTCGTGAATTTATTCGGAATTGTAGCCATTGCAGCTTTGTGTCCGGCGTCGTGAGAAAGGGAAGTTTATCCAGTTTGCATCAATTAATTATGTTGTCGGGAAATAACACTTGCCATTTTTTGTGTGCTACAGTAGAAGTTGGAATGTCGATTAAAATTTTATAAAAGTCTTGTCCTCCTCGAAAAGTTTTTAAGCAATTTAATGAAATTATTTGGTAAAAGGGGAGTGACTATTCGAGTTATAGGTTGTTGAAGTTTTTTTGCAAGTAATTTTATCTGATGTTGGATGTTATTAATAGTGATGAAGTTTGTATGTATGTTATAGATCCTTAGTAGATCGTCTCGTGTAAGAAAACATCCTGTATTGTCCAGCATATCGTTTAAAAAGATAACCCCTTTTCTCGCCAAGAGGTGAAATTTAATACTTTTCCGTATTGCTTTATATTTGGGTTATTCCATAACGTACACGCTGATAATTTGCGATTGTGTCTATCTTTCTCTAGAAATTTTGTAAATGCCACCAGGACATCATGCCAAAAAGGGTTAGTTAATTTCTTTGCCTGTTTTTCTATGTAAGGGTAGTCATAAGTAAGGAACATAGGGTCATCAAATAAAGGTATTCTGAAAGCGAAGAATCCGTTCCGCATAAATAAATAAATAAATCACGCGTAACATCACAATCTGGCACCTCTCTCTCTCTCTCTCTCTCTCTCTCTCTCTCTCTCTCTCTCTCTCTCTCTCTCTCTCTCTCTCTCTCTCTCTCTCTCTCTCTCTCTCTCTCTCTCTCTCTCTCTCTCTCTCTCTCTCCTCTCTCTCTCTCTCTCTCTCTCTCTCTATCTCTCTCTCTCTCCCCCCCCTCTCTCTCTCTCTCTCTCTCTCCTCTAGCTCTCTGCAAATCATACCTTCGTACTCACAGTACACGAATCAAACCGATTTATAATGTCTATCTACTGCCGAGCCGTAAATCTTAAAGACAAAACGCATATACAAATTTGAAATATTTTACAGGGCCCAAAAGACACAGCGGGAGGACGACAATCATAAAAAGCCACGTGCTTACTGTTGTTCTCCCCTCTCATCAGATACAATTATATTCATAAATCATCCATCACTGTCATTCTGTTACTTTGTCAAATCATGTATAAACTGTTCATGTAATTATAAATCTGATGGGAAATAAACAATGTTTAAACCAAATAAAGGTATATCTATTAATGGAGTCCACTTGGCACTTTTTGTCACGAGGCGCCTAACCCAACTTATTTTCATGGACATCATAAAAAATTCAATGGTTAACATCAACCATTTTTAATCCGCCATTCTTATAATCCTGACATATAACTTTGCGTTTGATTCTATCACGCTTCGAGTTACAAAGAAAATTAAAGAGCATTGTGTCAAGATTTTTCATAAAAACATTACCGGGATTTGGGAGAGCTACAAAAAGGTGTGTTAATTTTGGGAGTATTCGTGATTTTATAACAGTTATTCGACCAATGGGTGTAAGTAACCAGTGTTTCCATATTTCTATCAAACGTTTGACTTCAGCAAGTTTTTTATCATAATTTATATTCATTTTCTCAAGGTTTGTATCAAAGTGTATTCCAATGAGATTGAAAGTACTATCGAATGTTAGTCCAAGGTCTGGGCACATAATATCTGTACGTTTCGTGTAAGATCCGATCCACGACGCCTGACACTTGCTACTAGAAGGGTTAATTTTTAGACCTGAATAATCTGCAAATAAGTTTAAAACAGTATATACTTCCCTAAGACTTTCTTCGCTGCCGTCTAAGAAAAGCGTCGTGTCGTTTGCATACTGTGTAATTTTGTATTCTAAATTGCCGAGGTTGATACCTTTAATGCGGTCATTAGATTTTATCATAATAGCTAAGATTTCTGCGCATATCAAAAAAATATACGGCGAGACTGGGTCACCCTGTCGACAGCCACGATGTAGTTTGAAACTCTGAGATATATGCCCATTTATTAAAATAGATGAGTTGATATTCGTATAAAATATAGAAATCCACCTTTTCATGTCATCTCCAAAATTGAAAAGGTTAAGGCATTTATGTATAAATTTCCATGATACTGAATCAAAGGCCTTTTCAAAGTCTAGGAGGAGCAGTAACCCAGGTTTATCAGCCAATTTTGCCTTGTGAATAAGATCATAGGTAAGTCTAGTATTGTCTCCGATGTAGCGATTTTTTAAAAATCCCGTTTGATCCTCACTTATTATATCAGGTAGGACACGCTTTAATCTTTCAGTTAAACACGAAGAAGCAAATTTGTAAGATATATTCAAGAGTGAAATTGGTCGCCAGTTTTTCAGATGATTTCTTTCTTTGTCTTTTTTGGGAATCAGAGTAATAAGTCCAAACGCAATTTGGGAGATATTCAGGTCTTTCAAAGGCTATATGAAAATAAATAGAGATTTTCATCTTTTGCTGTTGGGGGGGGGGGACTGTTTGCTTAGAGACATAGAGCTTTATTGTTGTGTTGGGATTCTTCGCATTCAAAAGTTTGTTTCCGGGGTGGGTGGGGGCAAATGATCGTTTTCCGTGGACGAAAATGGGAAGTTTTTTTTGGCAGGACGCCATGTTAATTATTTTCTAGTGGACAACATCTGGGTCCCATGTCCAGGGATGGACATAAGATAAGATAAGATCAGGTTTAATGCAAAACACAATGGGCATGCAGTTGCACATAATAATAAATACAACATGTATCAACATAAAGAATAATTTAACATGAGTAAACACATACGATATGGCAGATATGCATATACGTTCTCGTGAATTTACTGTTGTAACATATCAGGTATACTAGCTTTTGTTAGATATATGTATACATATATTGTCTCGAATGGTGAAGAAAGACCGGATCATGTCGCATATATTTATAACGTTAACGGTTGCAATTTGTTCATTCAGCATAATAAATCTATACTTCTCGTAATTTCTAAGAAATGAGGGCAAGTTGCAATTATGTCCTTTGCATAAGTTTCAAGAATACTTTCGTAGGCCTGACATTCTAAGATGAAATGATATTCTGACTCAATTTGTTTTGAATTTGGGGGATGTTTGTGTCTCCCTTTTTCGATTTCCAGTCGATGATCACTGATTCTCAATCTTGTGAATAGATCGAATTCTCGCTTTGACAGATCGCGCATTGACAATGTATGGTTCAATTTCATACTTTTACTTGAATACTCTCTACGTGCGTATTTTATTTCCACTGATCGGTTTCTTTTCGGCACGATTTACATTATTCAATCGCATCAAATGGTTAGATTTCCAAGGCCGGCTCTTGTATCCCTTGGAATCTCCGGCGGTTTGAAATATCGACGCCGTGTTTTCCGTATAATTCATTGCATAATGAAATAGAAGGGTCTCTTAGTGATTCAATTTATGCATCATGTACCATGCAAGCACCCACTTGAAGGTTCGAAATTTTTGTCGTATATATAATTGTTGAGTAATCGCATCATGTATAACTGGGACTCTGTCCAATTCTGCGCGGACGGCATGAATCGTATATAGCATTTCGGTTGACACCTGATGTTATTTTGCAAAACCTCAGATGGACTTGTTCGCTTGGTATTGTATCTGTGTGAATCATATTAGTTGGTTTCTCCTGCCCAGCATATCTCACATCCGTATAATATTATCGAATATGATGGTGGTGTATTAGCTTCGATCAAGTGGGCATATTTAATTTCGCCGCCCCATTATTCCCAGAGAATATGTTCCTTAAACCGTATACTAAAACCACTTTCCTTGATCACATAGTGGTTTAGTTTTTCGCTATCACCCGGTCAGTGATTGGAATCGCCAGATGTTCGAATGCTATTTACCACTCAAGTCACTGCAATTATGCTACAACCCGGACCTTTAATTGATACAGT
The DNA here is from genome assembly GCA_032622095.1 of Siphonodentalium dalli. Taxonomy (NCBI): domain Eukaryota; kingdom Metazoa; phylum Mollusca; class Scaphopoda; order Gadilida; family Siphonodentaliidae; genus Siphonodentalium; species Siphonodentalium dalli. The sequence continues at coordinate 62,157,022 of CP136062.1, forward strand.
ACCCAAGGGGAAGTTTTTTTTCTCAGTTACGTTTCAAATTTCTGCCCATTTCCTTTCAAAACATGGCCAGAATCCTGCAGAATCCCAAAAGAGGTTTTCGGCACAATTCCACACTGCATACTTTAAAATGAATTATACATGCCCCATACGGCACTGGGACAATCAGAATATACTATTTTGTTGTCAGTTTATTAACTTACATGTTTAATGACCAAGTCCAAATATAGTCCAAACCTGAAAAGTTATTTTTTTTAGTAAAGTTTATGATCGAAATATCAAATAGTTCTGGTAATGTCAGTGGTGACAATAGTAACAGTTAACCAAGGTGCATCAAACATGTTAGTATTTGATGCATAGAAGGCAGAATATCCGGTTTTGTACATCAATCATAACTTGTAAGCAATTGCAGGGCACGCTTGGGCAATATCTACCATTTTCCATATTTATATTGGCGAACATTTTGGCAGCCATTTTGAGCCAAAGTAAAAAAAATTGTTCCAATGAGTTAGAATATTCATGGGTAATGCTATGCCTCACTTACATTACACAGTTCTGCTAATTTCTTGATGAAATTTAAAATATTATAATCCCAATTGTGATTTAAATTTTTGGTGAAATTTGAAACTGCATTCTGTAAAATCGAATTGTTGAGGGATCGGAAGGGGCTAGGACACCAATAATTGAATATTTCACTGTTCCAATGATCAGTTAACATAAAAAAATAAGCAATAAAGTCATAATTCTCAACCAGTTCCAAACATCAGAAACTGATCAAGCCGGCTACGCATGCGCAGTAGAAAGCTGTATGCCGCGTCGCGGCCACAGCCTAAGGCATGCACAGCATAAAGCTGCAGCAAGCCTTAAAGGGGTACTGTACCCAAGATGTTGTTGTTGGTTTCTATAATCTCCGAGTCGGAGAATAAGGTAACAACTTTTCCATTCTTTGAAAGTCTGTTGAGTACGAAGTAGTGTTACGGGTGGAAAATTTACCGGAATGCAAAAATACAAATTGTCGTTGTCGAGTAATTTTTGTACAGTTTTCAACCAAATGAATCAAATAAAAATTATATTATATGCATAGTAGTCCCATATACTCATTTAAGTTACTGTATCGTCACTAGTCAATGAGTGGCTTGAGTTTTCTCCCCGTATAAGCATAATGTTTCAAACGATCGTGTGTGCAATGGGTTTACTAATCCAGTATCCCTCAATTATAATTTGATTACGTTTTGTACACGGAAATTCGTATTTTAATTTACGCTATTTTATGGCTCCAGCCATAAATTCAATTTATATTAAATTATTAACTTTTAAATTATTAAATTTTAAGATAGCATATTAACCTGAGCGTTTACAGAATACATCTTCGACTCAAATTACTTATGTTTCTATATAGTATCGATAATAGATCGTTGTTATCACCGGAAATTTATTGAAAATGGCGTACAGTACCCCTTTAAGGCGACACTCAATAGTTTCAACAGGCACATGACAGTGCACCCAACTGATTTTTATATTCTGCGCTCTTACTTTTACATATCACAGCTTTAAATGAGATAATGATATATATTATACATCACGGTATATAATATATAGAAACCGATTTAACTTATGTTATATACACAACTGAATGTATATACACATAATTATAAATTATGTTATACCGGTTCTATTTACTGTATATTACTGTATAATTGCATTGTCAACATGTATATGAATATTATCAAAATAAAATCTAAGCTAATCTAATTTAGCAATAAGGGAATTTAATTCCCGGGGCAACTCGGCCATAAAAGATAGGCTAGCTCGCCCCAAAAACTATCTGCACCGAGTTGGCCCTGGGACGAGCTGGCCCGGATCCATCGTACCAGTGCCGGTGTTGAAATGTTTTTGAAAATGTTGCCATATCTATCCACCAATGGTCACGCTCACTGAAGCAATGAACACTCATATTGAGTCCACGTCTCCATAATTCTGATATAAGGCAAGAAGTTATGGTATAAATGGGAACATACTGGAATGGATAGAGAACTTTCTACCGGGAAGACAACAAAGAGTGGTGATAAATGGTGAAGCGTCAACAACACGTGAAGTAATAATTGGAATACCCCAAGGAACCATGCTAGGACCCATATTATTTGTCATCTACACCAATGACCTACCATCCAACGTTAAATCATATGGCATGATGTTTGCTGACGAGACTAAAATTTACAGAGAAATAAAGGATATATCAGATGTGTATACACTACAGAAAGACATTGATGAATACCAGACATGGTCAGACAAGTGGCTCTTGAAAAATTCCATCCAGAAAATGTGTGACAATGAACATTGGCACGAAAACAGAAGAACCAAATTACCACACGAAGAACAAAGATGGAATAAATGTACAACTGAAGGAGGTTAATGAAGGAAAAGATATAGGAGTCACAACTTGATGATATAACGTCTGACTACCCAGGGGCGTGTTTTTTAATATCCATAAACACCCCCATTGGTCTGCCTATTTCTATGGCCCTATTGTCTTACGAGGAACGCTTTGTCGGCGTATTTATATGACCCTATTGTCTTACAAGGGACGCTTTGTCGGCGTATTTCTATGGCCCTATAGTCTTATGAGGTGCCTTTTGTTTACGTATTTATATGGCCCTATAGTCTTACAAAGCACTCTTTGTTCATAAATCCATCCTTTTCTATTTATGCACTCGATTACCACTTGACAAAACCAAGAACATTTTTCGAAGGTTCTTAATTAGATTCTCATTCAAAGCATGGAAATTTACCTCTATTAATTGTCTCATAGCCAATATGAATGAATACATGTTTTTCTACTGTCCAGTGGTATTATAACTATGGAACATTATGAATGCCTTTGCTTAATGGAATCTATCGATGCGTCTGACAATTGTAACCTTTATATAATTGATATTCGCCTCCATATTATTCATTGAAATTTTAGCGTTAGATACAAAGATATGTATTGTACTTACGGGGACGTCTTCACCTGAAAGCGATGTGCCATTAGACAGACAGATTGTTAAATCTCATATCTTATCGAATTTTCATCAATGTTGCTTAACCCTTTACCCAACAGAAGGGCCCTGTGCCAATGCATTCTCTTATATATGCGAGTCGACCATAGGTCGTCTCGCATATATAAGAGAATGCATTGGCTTAACACATTAAAAATTATAAAATTGTTAAAGAATGTAAGAAAAAATGGTAAAAAGTGTTAAAAAAAGATTTTTTTTAGGCCAATGCATTCTCTTATATATGCGAGGCGACCTATGGTCGACTCGCATATATAAGAGAATGCATTGGCACAGGGCATAACTGTAACTATCACAATGTGGTCAAGGAGCCGGTTCCACTGATATCCATATTTGTATGGTTCTATTGAGACAGACCGAAGATATTTTAGGCTGTTGAAGCTTTATTTGGCCGGTTTTGGCCGGTTTGTTGGGTAAAGGGTTATAGCAATGTATACTGAGTCCTTTGGCCCTAAAATATCATATCAATATATTTGCCTGTAAGTGAACGCTCTTTATACTTTCAAATGCGCACATTAAGGCTTTATGAATTACCAGAACACATCCAAACAATTAATTACCACTATGGAAAGCTTGGAATTTTTATAGAAATCCAATGACAAAGAGTCTCTCCAAAGCCAATATTATCAAAGGTGTCACGTGATCTATCTGTTACAATACAAGCATGCCTGCACTCGATTAACCAACAGCAATGGATCACATTTGGGTTACATACCTTAAAGGTACGCTTCACTTATGTAAAATCAGACACTACATTACACATCGAGTTGAACATGTGCACCAATGTAAGCTCATTTAAATCAATGGGCCTTCACACATCGTACCCACAGTATCGTTATTTACTTTAGTAATGGTTAATATAGCATATAATTGATCATATTTAGGTCACATACCTTAAAGATACACGCCAATCGTGCATTTAAATCAAATTCATCATATCTATAAAAAAAACGCTCTTTATTTTCAAAATCGTCTGATTGTCCCTCATTTTGACATACATTTTAGCAATCTACAGGCTTTCATTCATATCAAATTACCCACTACCCACAGCCTTGTGACAAATTGGCCTTCAAGTTATACGTCACGTATGCATGTACATTCGATGCACGAGCCAACTACCTTCTGGACTATTCGCCCATAATAAAGTCAACGCTCTTGATACATGTCATATTACTTTCATGGTTGTATGTTCTGCATGATTTCATTCATATAAAATTCACGCACTGTATGTTAAACGACAATAACATTGTAACAAAATGACCTTCAAGTTATATGTCACATATGCGTGTACATGCGATGTACATGTGGAAGTTAAAAGGATGTGATGCAATATCGGTGTGTGAATATTAAAGGAACACAATATGTTTACCCCGCATTTGCAATGTAACCTTCTTTGATAGTTTGACAACAGTCTTTTAACAAATTGGAATTCAAGTTATACGTGACATATGCATGTACATTCGATGTACGAGGCAACACTCTAGTAATGATGTGTCTTTATATACTTCAGAAATGATTCATATAGCATACAATTGATCGCATTCGGATCACATACCTTAAAGGTACACGTCACTTTTGCATTTTAAACCTAATTCAGTGTATCCATAAATAAAAACACTCTTTATTTTCAAAATTGTCTGAAATCCCCTCGTTTTAACATAGATTTTAGCAATATACATGCCTTATTTCATATAAAAGTGCCGCAATGTATGTTAAACGACAACATTATAACAAATTGGCATTCAAGTTATACGTCACATATGCATGTACATTCGATGTACATGTGGAAGTCAAGCACATGTTTTAGTCATTAATTGCTACGATACAGATCAAGATGTCTGTCATTGAAATGTATGCTCATAATGGCTTCTGTGCAATGGGTTTGTGAATAGAGTGGGGTGAGCGTATGAGACCATCACTTCATAGATTTTCCTATTTATCCAACTTATAACATTTATGAAGTATGTAGGGAAACCAAGCATTGTACATTTTCACAAACAGATGCACACTAATCGGTTCAGACCATTTCACTATTCTCTTGGATTACTCAGCTGTTAGTAATATTAATTAAAATATATCCCTCCTTGTGAGCTATAAGCTTTCATTAATTGTTCTGCATTATCTTTCTGGAGGACTTCTTCACTCCCCCATTACAACCAACTAATGTATTACACCGATATCGACCAGTTTCAGCATTATATGGTGAAAACACTATTTTGGGTAGGAGGGGACAGAGGCATTGGGTAGGAGGAGACAGATGCATTGGGGAAGAGTGAGAGAGAGTTAGCTAGATAGGTAGGTCGACTGCATATAGCAGTATATAGGGGGTACAAACACAGATAGCAAGGGGTTCCTCGTGGCTTCTGGCATACACATGACGTATTAAAGTTATCCACATTTCATCGGCGCGCCTTTAATGGGTTATGAAGCGCCATACGGGTCCGAATCCTGGCATTCTCCATGTGTTTCTCTTTGAACCCACATTAATAACTAATTAAAATCTTTCTCTCCTGGTTGTTTCGCTCCATAACCTCGATTTGGAAAGCTTGAAGGGCTCATTAAACTTCAATTTAAATCCCAACATGTTCTTATTTGAAGAACCTATCTGGTTGAACATGTCAACCGTAGTAAGCTCATTTAATCAAAGGGCTTCACCCATAGTCCCACTAGTATACAACACAAGGGACTAAGGTCTTCTATTTATGGTGTGTCATTACTTCAGAATTGGTTCATACAATACACAGCATTTGGGTCACATGCCTTAAAGGTGCACGTCACTTTTGCAAGATATCGAAATGGCCATGTATAGAGTGGAATGACATGCCGGGGATCAAATGTTTAATCAGTCCAGTATTTAGGCCTTAAGGCAGTTTGATTTTGGTGGTAACATCGTTGTATATGACAGCTCAGTCATTATATGATACCTAATCGGTTGCACACGATACTGTCTATTATATTTTGTGTCTTATATACTGTATATCAATTGCTTCATTGAGGGTAGGAGTATGGCAATGGTGGCTGGTTCTTCGATGTATTCTAGTCATTGTTCATTTATATTATTACTCTAAAATCTCCATTAAATGGAGAAAATAAAGAGCCCATCTGATGTAGACTAATACATAAGTACTTACTCCATGTATTCTTTTCATCAATTATTATGTATTATAAATTCTATAGAGATAGTCTGTTACACAGGGGAAACAAAGAATGTACCACGTGACAGTCTCATGTCACGAAAGGCCTACTATTATGTATGGGGTTATCAACCATTGGTCTGGAAAAGACCTAATATGTGGACGCGTGTATACACATTTTTTTATGTATTCTTTAATCATTCATTTCTCTTTATTGTCGTTAATTTATAGCATTATTAGTAATAATTTAGTCTAAACTAGCCATTATATGGAGACAATAATGCGTCAATACTGCTTTATTTGTGGTAAATGAAATTATTGCATCATGTATCGCAACTAAACAAGCGAGATAACTCCTCACACCACATAAATTAGTAATATTTCTGAAGCCTATAGTGGTTTGTATTATACAGTGTAAATTTTCATTATTGCTACCATTTAATAGAAACATTGCCCATGATAGGCCTACAATGCGAACACATGTCTATATTAATTTCACATATTCTTTACCGTTCATTCGTATATACTCCAAGCTCATCAAAACATTGATCTGGAAAAGACCTACTATGTGGACGCGTGTATACATATTTACTTGATGTATTCTTTAGTCGTTCATTTCTCTTTATTGTCGTTCATTTATAGCATTATTAGTAGAAATTTAGTTTAAAATCGCCATTACATGGAGAAAATAAATAGCCCATCTGATGTAGACTAATACATAAATACTTACTTCATGTATTCTTTTCATCAATTATATGTATTGTAAATCCTATAAATTTAGTCTATTATACAGAGGAAACAAAGCATGTGGCACGTGACAGTTTCATGTCCCGAAAGGCCTACTATGTGAACACATGTGCATATTAATTTCGCATATTCTTCTCAAAACGCTATATATACGAAGGTATCAAACATTGGTCTGGAAAGGGCCTGCTATGTGGACGCGTGTATACATATTTACTCGATGTATGCATTCATAGTTCATTTCTCTTACGTGTCGTTCATTTATAGCATTATTAGTAGGAATTTAGTCTAATCTCCCGGTATATGGAAAATAATGCGTCAATAATGCTTTATTGATTGTAAATGAAATTATTGCATCATGTATCGCGACTAAACAAGCGAGACAACTCATCACAACACATAAATTCGTAATATTTCTGAAGCCTATAGTGGTTTGTATTACACAGTATACATTTTCATTATTGTTAGCGCATACACTTTGAGTTTATTTTGTAATAAGTCGTTGCCTATAGGTGTTATGGCGCGTATTAACACCATTTTATTGGTAAATCCCATACAAACGCCCTTTACTATTAATAGTTAAACTACTGATTTCCGCATAATTATGCACGCGCGTCTATGGTGTTGATACAGGTTTCTTAATGCAAATACAGTATCAATGTGTGTTGTGTGTTATGACTATATTAAGCGAGCTTTTTTTTGCCAGTAAAAGCTCGCTTAATAGGCAGACCAATGGGAGGTGTTTATGGATATTAAAAAACACGCCCATGGGTACAGTCAGACGTTATATCATCAACAACTGATAATAAACTGAAATTCGACCAACATTTATGACTGAGAAAATACAGAAAGCAAATGCAGTCACTGCAGCCACACGAAGAGCAGTTACACACATGGACACTAAAACAATATTGAAACTGTACAAAAGCTGGTGAGACCATATCTGGAATATGCGTTTTATAGTCCGAGCGTTGATCGGACTACATTGTATAACCTAGAGTGTAGTCTATACTCATGTTTATCATTCATTTGTTCTTTACATATAGTTGGAATGGTCTAATTTTGACTCCACTGTTAGAGTTGCTATATTTATTTTTGATAGAAATATTCAGTGTTGAAACTTCGGGCGCACAAAACTTGGCGCCGGGCGAGATATTTTCCGATACAAAATGTCGCAGAAATTGCATGCATGGCGAAAAATAGGCTGGAGGCAACGTCTCGGGATGTTGGATTCACCCCTTGCATGGCTATACATATTACATGGAATACCAAATTGAAGTAATTTACATGTAAGTTAAAATAACTGTATACGTTTGAGCAACGTAAAACATGTAAACTGCTGTATTTGCATGCATATGTTAGCAATATTCAGTGCGGAATCTTCGGTCGCCCGAGACAAATGGCACCAGAACACCTCAAAAACGTTCCTTGTTCTGGCGAAAATAGGGGGCGCGCGCCATTGAAGTCGGGCACATCATCTAGTTTATATATTTGACAAGATTGCCCCGCTGTATAGTTTGCATCAAACTGACTTAGTGCCTATATATATAGTCTGAAAAACGGCGGCCATGGTTGACGCCATCTTGTCTGGTGTCTACACTGCCACTGTTTTCGTGTTAACATTGCTTAAAAGTTGAGGTAGGCCTACATAATAGGGAAGAAAATGAGTGGGATGAAGTTAAATCCCGAGGTGTGCAGCCTGAGTACCCTTCGCCAATATTTGGTGAGAGTGACTCCTTCAGCTACATAGTATATCATTAGTGGAGCGGACGGAACCGATTTCTGAAAGTTAAGTCCATCGGGACCACACACAAGCTTGTGATACATCATTTTGAAGGTTATGACATTCCGCAGCGGGTAGGACCCGGTGTGAATTATAAAAATAATGCAAAAGATGATTTTTAGCGGATTAAGTGCCAAAATTCAGCAAATATCCCTGTTTTTGTAAAATGCGCCAAAATGAGAAATAAAAGAAAAGAAACACGAACATTTTGCGCTAAAATATTGTAGTCTACATACCTCTAGATATTTACTATGATAGTGGTACGATTTCTCTGATATAAGCAAGTTTTTTTTTAGATTTATTGTAAAAATAGACAAAACAGCGCAATTTTTCAATTTGTTTTGCTTCACTTAATGGGCGATAAATCAATATTGTTTTGACCAGGGATATCGTATATGGTCTAGAAAAGTGAGGATATATACCGCATACGAGAATATGCTGAATATGTCATTATATTTAACACGTGCTGTGTTATGTAAGATTATTTCAACCCTCACCCCAAAATTCAGCAAAAAGTCACTGTTTTAGGGGAATTCGGCACAAATGAATTCAAAAGAACAGGTATTCGGGATATTTTTGTGCTACGATATAGCAGGTTACATACTTATAAATACAAAGTATAGAAATGCCATTATTGCGGTGATGGGTGTCAAAATTTCTTAAATTTACTTGGAAAATAGACAAAAAATTATTAATTTTCAGTTGTTTCGCCCCTCTTAATAGGCGATTATTCAATATTGCGTTGAATGGAGATCCCGTATATAATCTAGAAACTTGTGGAAATATATACCGCATATGATTGTAGGATAAAGATGTCAGTCTTTGTCATATATGCTATGTGGTGGTAGATTGTGTCACTCCCACCCCAAAATTCAGAAGGAAAAAAATCAGTTTTAGAAATTTCCGTATGGCAGAATACAAAAGCACAACAACTCTGATTATTTTGTAAAATTATATTGCAGTCTACCCACTTCGAGATATACATTGTAATAACGCCATGGTATCATTTACAGATGGCAATATTTCGGAGTGTTCTTGTGAAAGTAATCCGAAAATCGTGAAATTTAAACTTGTTGTTCCCCTCTACATGGGTGATAATTCAATTCCATTTTGAACAATAATCCAGGACAAACTCTCAAGAGTTGACGAGACACATAATGCATATGAATGTTTTCGGGTTGTATCATCTTCTGTCGCATTTGTTTTGTTACGTTATTGCACCCCTCGCCCCAGTAATACAATACATCGCAAGATGAGACAAACACGGAATGTTCCTATATACATTTATGCATTATATACACACCATATCAAGCTGAGGCGGTTGATAGTTACTTGAGTTGAAGAAATTACATCATTGTATATGTTTGCTTGGCAAAATATAGCTTCACAGTTGTATAAGATTATACGTATACAACTGAGGTAAATTTAGTGGATGTTAATAGCCACACGTACATGTAACTTGTAACGTGTGTTGCCATTTCCAACGAACTCACCTGACTTACACGTACACCATCAAACAACCGTTTAGACGTTTTGTGTCAAATGTGCAGCATTGCGAAATGTTTATCAGAGAGGTGTCCAATCTTTATGTCAATCGACGAACCTGTGAACTTTTGTTAAATTCTTCAGCAGCGGTGACCACGCCGTTACTTTTCCAAAAAGGGTTGTTGGTACGACTTCCTTTACGTCTCGTAGGTCGTCTGCACCCTGGAACCGGTGGAAGCCAAAGTTTGTTTGTATCTGGGTGCAGAAATGTTCTCCAATGCGGGCGCATAGCCTACTCTTCTTCGATACACATGGAGGGGTTTTAACGTCCAATGGGCATGAACTACCCACGAACGGCACAGCCATTAATGTGAGCTCGCGATCTCACCACATCTAGTCATGGCTCAACCCTGCAAGTTGAGCCAAGGGGTCGTGTTTGGAATGAACCTGCATCCACCTAGGACTCGATGTTTCCCCCAAGGGCTGCCACGTCTTCCCTTTAATCATATAATAGAATATTTGTGTTACATCAACAATACTGTACAAACAGTATAAACACTCTTTACTGTGGCTCTCCTATATGGGAGTCATCATCCACGATTTTGCCCTATGGGGACCTTCCCACAGTATTTGGGGTTTTGGTGTGTCACGACCTTCTTGGTCACAGCCATCAAATCGAGCCTTGTCATCAACCTTGCGATGCTCTTTAATTCTATCTGTCGTCCTTGAATCTCCCTTGGGGTACCCATGGCGCCTTTTCTGGGTTGGGCCATATTTCTTGGAATATGATGAGGAACAGATGCCGTAATATTTCCAAAGCCTTGATCATTACATGTCGAATTTCTCTGACCATGCATGTCTGTCAATGTGTCAGGAAGAATATATTTCTCCTGTGCATTTGGTTTCCCTTCAAGATAGGGTGGTTTTGGTTCAGCTCTTCGGAACTCATCCCCATTGCTTATGGTAGCAGAAACTACTGCTGTATTCCCATGTGATCGTGGATACCCATAATAGGTTCGGTAAGCTTTCTGAGCATTTGTGAATTTCCAGAACTTCCAGGAGTCACATGGCATATTCTGCCAATATATGTGTTCTCTCACAGACATGACAATTGGAACTTATTCCCTATTCCTTATTCCTTATTTTCAAAAATGTCCTTTTCGACCGATTTGACGTCATGGTTGGGTGGCCCGCCCCAAATACCGCCTAGAAACACCCCGACCCCCCCACCAATCACCCCCGGGGGGTGCCACCCCGAGGGGGTGAAAATGGGGTATGGACCATTTTCGAGAACGGTAAGGATTTCGACCGATTTGACGGCATGGGTGGGTGGCCCGCCCCAAATACCACCTAGAAACACCCCCATCCCCCACCCATCACCCCCGGAGGGTGCCACCCCGAGGGGGTGAAAATGGGGTATGGACCATTTTCGAGAACGGTAAGGATTTCGACCGATTTGACGGCATGGGTGGGTGGCCCGCCCCAAATACCACCTAGAAACACCCCACCCCCACCCCCAGCCATCACCCCCGGCGGGTGCCACCCCGAGGGGGTGAAAATGGGATATGGACCATTTTCGAGAACGGTAAGAATTTTGACCGATTTGACGGCATGGGTGGATGGCCCGCCCAAATACCACCTAGAAACACCCCACCCCCCACCCATCACCCCCGGAGGGTGCCACCCCGAGGGGGTGAAAATAGGGTATGGACCATTTTCGAGAACGGTAAGGATTTCGACCGATTTGACGGCATGGGTGGGTGGCCCGCCCCAAATACCACCTAGAAACACCCCACCCCCCACCCATCACCCCCGGAGGGTGCCACCCCGAGGGGGTGAAAATGGGGTATGGACCATTTTCGAGAACGGTAAGGATTTCGACCGATTTGACGGCATGGGTGGGTGGCCCGCCCCAAATACCACCTAGAAACACCCCAACCCCCACCCATCACCCCCGGAGGGTGCCACCCCGAGGGGGGTGAAAATGGGGTATGGACCATTTTCGAGAACGGTAAGGATTTCGACCGATTTGACGGCATGGGTGGGTGGCCCGCCCCAAATACCACCTAGAAACACCCCCACCCCCCACCCATCACCCCCGGAGGGTGCCACCCCGAGGGGGTGAAAATGGGGTATGGACCATTTTCGAGAACGGTAAGGATTTCGACCGATTTGACGGCATGGGTGGGTGGCCCGCCCCAAATACCACCTAGAAACACCCCACCCCCACCATCACCCCCGGAGGGTGCCACCCCGTGGGGGTGAAAATGGGGTATGGACCATTTTCGAGAACGGTAGGGATTTCGACCGATTTGACGGCATGGGTGGGTGGCCCGCCCCAAATACCACCTAGAAACACCCCCACCCCCACCCCCCACCCATCACCCCCGGAGGGTGCCACCCCGAGGGGGTGAAAATGTGGTATGGACCATTTTCGAGAACGGTAAGGATTTCGACCGATTTGACGGCATGGGTGGGTGGCCCGCCCCAAATACCACCTAGAAACACCCCCACCCCCCACCCATCACCCCCGGCGGGTGCCACCCCGAGGGGGTGAAAATGGGGTATGGACCATTTTCGAGACCGGTAAGGATTTCGACCGATTTGACGGCATGGGTGGGTGGCCCGCCCCAAATACCACCTAGAAACACCCCACCCCTACCCATCACCCCCGGAGGGTGCCACCCCGAGGGGGTGAAAATGGGGTATGGACCATTTTCGAGAACGGTAAGGATTTCGACCGATTTGACGGCATGGGTGGGTGGCCCGCCCCAAATACCACCTAGAAACACCCCCACCCCCCCACCCATCACCCCCGGAGGGTGCCACCCCAAGGGGGTGAAAATGGGGTATGGACCATTTTCGAGAACGGTAGGGATTTCGACCGATTTGACGGCATGGGTGGGTGGCCCGCCCCAAATACCACCTAGAAACACCCCCATCCCCCACCCATCACCCCCGGAGGGTGCCAACCCGAGGGGGTGAAAATGGGGTATGGGTGGGGGTGGGGGTGTTTCTAGGTGGTATTTGGGGCGGGCCACCCACCCATGCCGTCAAATCGGTCGAAATCCGTACCGTTCTCGAAAATGGTCCATACCCTATTTTCACCCCCTCGGGGTGGCACCCTCCGGGGGGTGATGGGTGGGGTGGGGGTGTTTCTAGGTGGTATTTGGGGCGGGCCACCCACCCATGCCGTCAAATCGGTCGAAATGCTTACCGTTCTCGAAAATGGTCCATACCCCATTTTCACCCCCTCGGGGTGGCACCCTCCGGGGGTGATGGGTGAAGGTGGGGGTGGGGGTGTTTCTAGGTGGTATTTGGGGCGGGCCACCCACCCATGCCGTCAAATCGGTCGAAATCCCTACCGTTCTCGAAAATGGTCCATACCCCATTTTCACCCCTCGGGGTGGCACACTCCGGGGGTGATGGGTGGGGGGTGGGGGTGTTTCTAGGTGGTATTTGGGGCGGGCCACCCACCCATGCCGTCAAATCGGTCGAAATCCTTACCGTTCTCGAAAATGGTCCATACCCCATTTTCACCCCCTCGGGGTGGCACCCTCCGGGGGTGATGGGTGGGGGGTGGGGGTGTTTCTATGTGGTATTTGGGGCGGGCCACCCACTCATGCCGTCAAATCGGTCGAAATCCTTACCGTTCTCGAAAATGGTCCATACCCCATTTTCACCCCCTCGGGTTGGCACCCTCCGGGGGTGATGGGTGGGGGTGGGGGTGTTTTTAGGTGGTATTTGGGGCGGGCCACCCACCCATGCCGTCAAATCGGTCGAAATCCTTACCGTTCTCGAAAATGGTCCATACCCCATTTTCACCCCCTCGGGTGGCACCCTCCGGGGGTGATGGGTGGGGGTGGGGGTGTTTCTAGGTGGTATTTGGGGCGGGCCACCCACCCATGCCGTCAAATCGGTCGAAATCCTTACCGTTCTCGAAAATGGTCCATACCCCATTTTCACCCCCTCGGGGTGGCACCCTCCGGGGGTGATGGGTGGGGGGTGGGGGTGTTTCTAGGTGGTATTTGGGGCGGGCCACCCACCCATGCCGTCAAATCGGTCGAAATCCTTACCGTTCTCGAAAATGGTCCATACCCCATTTTCACCCCCTCGGGGTGGCACCCTCCGGGGGTGATGGGTGGGGGGGTGGGGGTGTTTCTAGGTGGTATTTGGGGCGGGCCACCCACCCATGCCGTCAAATCGGTCGAAATCCTTACCGTTCTCGAAAATGGTCCATACCCCATTTTCACCCCTCGGGTGGCACCCTCCGGGGGTGATGGGTGGGGGGGTGGGAGTGTTTCTAAATGGTATTTGGGGCGGGCCACCCACCCATGCCGTCGAATCGGTCGAAATCCCTACCGTTCTCGAAAATGGTCCATACCCCATTTTCACCCCCTCGGGGTGGCATCCTCCGGGGGTGATGGGTGGGGGTGGGGGTGTTTCTAGGTGGTATTTGGGGCGGGCCACCCACCCATGCCGTCAAATCGGTCGAAATCCTTACCGTTCTCGAAAATGGTCCATACCCCATTTTCACCCCCTCGGGGTGGCACCCTCCGGGGGTGATGGGTGGGGGGTGGGGGTGTTTCTAGGTGGTATTTGGGGCGGGCCACCCACCCATGCCGTCAAATCGGTCGAAATCCCTACCGTTCTCGAAAATGGTCCATGCCCCATTTTCACCCCCTCGGGGTGGCACCCTCCGGGGGTGATGGGTGAGGGGTGGGGATGTTTCTAGGTGGTATTTGGGGCGGGCCACCCACCCATGCCGTCAAATCGGTCGAAATCCCTACCGTTCTCGAAAATGGTCCATACCCCATTTTCACCCCCTCGGGGTGGCACCCTCCGGGGGTGATGGGTGGGGGGTGGGGTGTTTCTAGGTGGTATTTGGGGCGGGCCACCCACCCATGCCGTCAAATCGGTCGAAATCCTTACCGTTCTCGAAAATGGTCCATACCCCATTTTCACCCCCTCGGGGTGGCACCCTCCGGGGGTGATGGGTGGGGGGTGGGGGTGTTTCTAGGTGGTATTTGGGGCGGGCCACCCACCCATGCCGTCAAATCGGTCGAAATCCTTACCGTTCTCGAAAATGGTCCATACCCCATTTTCACCCCCTCGGGGTGGCACCCTCCGGGGGTGATGGGTGGGGGGGTGGGGTGTTTCTAGGTGGTATTTGGGGCGGGCCACCCACCCATGCCGTCAAATCGGTCGAAATCCCTACCGTTCTCGAAAATGGTCCATACCCCATTTTCACCCCCTCGGGGTGGCACCCTCCGGGGGTGATGGGTGGGGGGTGGGGTGTTTCTAGGTGGTATTTGGGGCGGGCCACCCACCCATGCCGTCAAATCGGTCGAAATCCTTACCGTTCTCGAAAATGGTCCATACCCCATTTTCACCCCCTCGGGGTGGCACCCTCCGGGGGTGATGGGTGGGGGGTGGGGGTGTTTCTAGGTGGTATTTGGGGTGGGCCACCCACCCATGCCGTCAAATCGGTCGAAATCCTTACCGTTCTCGAAAATGGTCCATACCCCATTTTCACCCCCTCGGGGTGGCACCCCCCCGGGGGTGATTGGTGGGGGGTCGGGGTGTTTCTAGGCGGTATTTGGGGCGGGCCACCCAACCATGCCGTCAAATCGGTCGAAAAGGACATTTTTGAAAATAAGGAATAAGGAATAGGGATTAAGTTCCAATTGTCATGTCTGTTGTTCTCTCCCATAGTTGGTGCCTTATCCGCGCTGATTATCGCGGTATAAGTGGGCTCGTGATCCTCAGTTTCAATAGTTCCAATTCCTTCTGGGGAATTTGTGTTGATGTGCCCTGAAAAGTGACGAGAAGATACTATCTCTGACAGAGTTTCTGATGAGTCAGAAGATACAACTCGGTATGCCTTATTCATTTCGTTGGACTCAATGATCATTTATGTAACATATGGCATATGGGGCGTCCACAACAATATGATGCTCTCTTATAGCAATTAGGCCATTAATTCCATCTTGGCTTATGTCAACCACTATCATGCGCTGTTTGATAGTATCACATTCGACCACTATCTCACATTCTGCTGCACCATGGTAATCTATTTTGATTCCATTTATTGTCTCCAAATCACCATATAGATGGGTGTCCAGTTTGGGTTTATCTTCCGATAAGTAGTCATACAGTTTCTTTGAGAGCATGGAAACTGTTGCTCCAGTACCAATCAGAAACCTCACTGGCTGCCCATAGAGATTGTAATCTAAATACAGGCCCCCCTCTTCAGAAGAGCTGTATCTAACAAACTCCTCGGAGTTACGATGTCCACTTGTATTCTGCTGATCTCCCCTACCAGGATAGGCATTAGGACACATGTCGCGTGGATTGTGAGAAGTTCTGCATCTGGTGAGTTCTTTGTATTTGTTTGTGTTATAATCAGGATTATTCTGTCACCATTGTCTATCGTTACGACAGTCCCTCCAGGACTCATTTGTGTTACTCTTGTTCTCCTTGTTTTGGTTCTCCAAGTTTGTCATTCTTTGTTTAATCTCCCCATTACTCCTCTTCACATCAGTCAACATTTGTTTTAGCTCCTTCATCTCAACGATGGACTGTGATGTATGGGACGGTTGTGAGCGATCCTGAGTTTTCACAGTTCATTGGTGGGTTGTATGATCCAGATATACGGCTCAGGGTAAAACAAGCACGACCGGGCTCTCTTGGTGAGAGCATAAGACATGCAGTTGAATTAGAGGCTTTTGCCAAGTTTGAAAAATATATGGCTAAAGACTATGCTAGGGCAGTAAATGAAGCAGACCCAACACAAAGCAAAAATATAGAGTTTGAAGAACCCTAAAAGATAATATATGAACTGAAACTGATTGCTGTTGGCCCAACATATTATTGCTATCTGGGATATACTATATGTCTTGACAACTGTTGAGCAGAGGGGCAAAAACATTTGAAATATACGATTTTTTGGTGTACTTTCACCATGAATATCAGAAATCTTGCCATCTATATCAACAAAATCTTCAAATTGGGTATATATCTAGGAGTATAAGTGTGTACAATACTATATCATAGCACAGAATAATCCCAGTTCGTCCGCCCTGCCGAATGTTCTAAAACATGACTTTTTTGCTGATTTTTTTTATGAGGGGTGACACAATCTTACACAATACAGCACCTACCACAAAGGATGACATAATTGGCTTACGAACATATGCCATGAACATTTCCACAAATTTCCAGTGTATTTCTGAGATCCCTCATCAAAGCAATATTGAGTTATCACCAATTAAAAGGGCAAAACAATTGAAAATCAACATTTGTTTTTGTCTATTTTCACAATAAATCTCAGACATTTTGCCATCTATCAACGAAATCATGGCGTTAACATACTTGGTATTTATAAGTATGTAGACTGCTATATCTTAGCAGGAAGATATCCCAAATTCTCTGATTTTTTATTTCGTTCTGCCGAATTTCCCCAAAACAGTGACTTTTTGCTGAATTTTGGAGTGAGGGGTGAAACAATCTTACATAACACATCACTTATTGAATATGTTGACATAAACAACATGTTGTCATATGCGGAATATATCTCCGCAGTTTTCTACACTATATTGAAGATCGCAGGTCAAAACAATATTGAACTATTCCTGATTAAGTGGGCCAAAAAATTTGAACATTTTGTGTTTTTTTGGTCTATTTTTACAAAAAATCTCAGAAATCTTGATAACTTTCAACTAAATCGAGCACTATCATATTAGAAATATAAAAGTATGTAGAATACAATATCTTGGCGTAAAAAAATCGCGTTTCTCTACAATTGTGTCGCTCTTTGCCGCATTTATAAAAGATGGCAATTATTTTAGATTTTTGCGGCTTAAACCTCTCAAAATCATCTTTTGCATTATTTGTATATTTCACACCGGGTCCTATCCTGTGCACAATGTCATAACCTTCAAAATGATGTATTCACAAGCCCGTGTGTGGTGCCGATGGACTAAACTCCTACTTCTAGTGAGCTTTTTGAGTTTGTCCGCTGTACTACATAGTACTACATATGTCCGCTGTACTACATATGTATAGAATACATTTCATATAGATGATAATGATGTACCCTTCAAATTGATAACTTGATATTTATATTTTTGGAAAATTCACGAGTGCTACAGGCTCGGTTTCTCCTTGGATGGTTGACCGGTGAGCAATAAATATAATTCCGGTCACACTTTACCGGATATCGTTCCGTTACATAGATTCGTTTCTTGATTTCGTGTTTTATTGAAATCCCATTTGAAACCGCGCGAAAAACCAAAATGAAAACAAACTAGCGAAGTCAAAAACAAGCGATTTTACATGAGGTATCAACACCAGAAACAAAATATTATCGGTAACCAGAAAAATGTTAAACACATCCCAATTCGCATGCATACCATCGCACGTGAATCGCTGCAATTGCGTATATAAGTTATAATGAAGTTATAACATCGATCGATTCGATGACGTTGACAGGTCTGGCAAATGTGAGAATACAGCTACAATAGCTGTATTCAGCTAACCTAGATGTATTCAGCTATTTATTATATGACTATGACTATTCTTCCCTAAATACCACTATTGTTTGAGGATCTAATCCAAATCATCGGATCACACTGAGCAGCCCTCATAATTGGCTACGGCAATCGGCAATGCCGAAGCCATTTGCTGAAGCAAACTGGGCCACGATAAAGGGTTGCTGTAGCAGATTGCCGAAGCCAAACAAACTGAATTAAAAGGGCTGCACTGAGTGAGATTTCCCCAGATCAAATCAGATCACACTCCTACGGAAATTCCCGAGATCTGCCGAATTAAAGTCGACGAACTATTTATCCTTTAAAATAGACTCTGGTAAAAAAAATAGAACTGCTGATGTGAAAAAAATCGGCAATTAACTGGTTATTATAGTAAACTGGGCGTCATATATGATATAATAAACCTTTTATCACAGCAGTGAGTTGATCCGTGTGGTCGCATCACGTCTCGTTGAGGTGGGCAGATCGATTGCCGGATCAAACTTGTTGCCTGCGGCAACTCATTTGATCCGGCAATCTGCCCACCTCAACTCGATGTGATACCATGACACGGATCAACACACTGTTGTGATATGTATATATTATACTCTCAAACTGGCTTTTTTTCGATAATAAACTAGAAGCGCTAATTTGCGCATCAAAATTAGGCTACCCTATTCTCCGGTCACCCTCAACCAAATCAAAATCGTCGCTTGTGTTCTGACAAAGTGTTGCCTTTTGTCGACACGGCGATGGTGATTATGTGTGAAAACTTACTACGGCGGTCGATGTCGGTCATAACGGTTAAAGGTACGCAATCCGATAAAACTCCTCCCAATTACTATTTCAATGGCTTCGGGGGTCAAAAATATTTGATTCGAGTCGAGGAAGTCACCCATCAAAGCTCAGATTTGTTAGATATCGATTTTAGAAATCTATTATTTTTCATTATCGGGAATTCTTTCTGGCCCAGAAGACAGTCAAAATTTCGTTATTATTACCACTTGATTATAGAGTTATCCATCCTTGTCTGTTTGAATAGAGTTTTGGCGTAAAATCTCGAGCAGGTTACCAAATTGACGGCAGTTATTAGTACTCATCTCGAGCAATTAACAAATTTCAAAAATCAATATCTAATAACTCTGAGCTTTGTTTGATGGGTTCCTCGACTCGAATCAAATATTTTTTAGTAATATAGGACCCTCTGATCGGATTGTTGTTGTTGGAATCTGTTGAGATGGGGACCCTCTTTACGGATTGAGTACCTTTAATAACTCTCTTATGCAATCATGATGCGGAATACCTTGAAAAATACATTAAATACAATATTTATCACCGAAGATGGAACATCTTCAGGCCTTATCATTCCCCCCAATTCAAGCCGACTACCGGTGTCCCCAAATTACGACAAAGTCCCCAAAATAAGAGTTTGTTTTATTGTTTTATCGATGTTTTTGACAGACTAAACACATTTTTTTTTTCAATCGGAAACGGAAACGGAAATCAAAATCGGAACATTGTAAAACGCGGAATACGAGTTCTAATTTAATAGTGAATTACCCCCCTTTGAAATTATCACACTCTTCTGTCTTGGAAAGATACGAATGTTTCAGCTTTGATTTTAGAATAAAATTTTGAAAATAATCATGAGTTCGCGAGGGAGGCCTCGAACAAGTGGCAAGTCTCACAATAAAACGAGCAGTACATACTCTTCCAAACGCAAACGAAAAGAGGAAGACAGTCAAACTGCGCCCATAACATCCTTCTTTACAAACATTGCCGCTGGCGAAACTGACAAAACGAAGGAAACTGAAAGTGAAAATTTCACTGAAACCGAAAGTGAGCCGACCGGCGACTGTCAGTCATTTTGTTCACTCTGTTCAATAAGGGGTTATTTAGCAAATTAGTGTTTGGTTAATAACCATCATCCCAAAATCCATATATATTATTAAATACACGATTTCATCATCAACTTCATTCTTGATAAGTTGATTAGATTTAATTTTTAATCAATTCATTTATTTATATTTTCATCAGTTTGTGACTGTCACAATATACATAACTTAAGTTCACATAATTTTGAACACATTCAGCAACAAGAATTAGATACTAAAATTATATTTATTAAATAATTGACTTAAGGCCAAAAAAAAAAAGTGTTTTGGTTCTCGGGCAATTTTTTTTTCAAATCAATGAGGGAGGGAGGGTTTTATTTTTATTTTTTATTTTTTTCTGCGCATAGTAAGCATGGACAAAGATACCTTCCTCTGTCTAGTAATAACCAGAAAGGTAGAGGGAACTGTTATGCATATAAACTCATTTAGTCTTATATAAAAATGACATTGTACTACCAGTGTATGACTGGGATTACCTAACAATATATAATGCCCCTGACATTAACTACTGTTATTGTTGTCTAAAAACTGATACCTCCCCATTCTAATATGTGATCCTGAATTTAGTCCCGTGCCTTTCAATTGTATAAAGTTACAATTAGTGTAAGTTGTTCACAATGACTAATTGTAAGAAGAGCATGAGGATCAGCTAATCATTTTCTTAATTGTAGTCATCTACTTTATGTTGTAAGCCTGCAAGTCACTTTTTAACACATTATATGTTAGAGCTCAATGCACACTAATATTCAACACATATCTGCTATGGACATGTTGATTAAATCCCCAAAAAAAAAAAAAAAAGTTAACATCGGGCATTGCAATAAAAAGGCCTAATGCGGCCCTTTTTATTCAATGCGGCGGTGCCTGAGAACCAAAACCTTTTTTTTTTTTGGCCTAATAATATATTAGAATTATGCACAAGAATAAAGTCAAAAAGTGTTTTGGGATGATGAGTTTGATATCCAATTCTGTAAATGGTACTGTATGAAACAATTTTCTGGATGTGACCTTGTATATTGCTCTGAAAATGTGAAATGGACTAGAAATGAAAGATTCAATTCAATACAATTAGGTTGAAATAGATACTTATTATAGTCTGAGAAGCCAGGAAATGGCGTTTCGTGGACTTGAAATCTCAAATTTTCGCAAACCTGCCGGAACCATGGTCCGGCAGGTTTGTTCGGTGTCCCCAAATTAGACTAATGGAAAGGCCTGATCTTAATCATTCCTGGAAGTATCAATATGATGCTGCTAAAACGCAGTTTGGTTGGTGCGTTAACCCTTTACCCAACAGAACGGCCCTGTGCCAATGCATTCTCTTATATATGCGAGTCGACCATAGGTCGCCTCGCATATATAAGAGAATGCATTGGCACAGGGCATAACTGTAACTATCACAATGTGGTCAAGGAGCCGGTTCCAATGATATCCATATTTGTATGGTTCTATTGAGACAGACCGAAGATATTTTATGCTGTTGAAGCTTTATTTGGCCGGTTTGTTGGGTAAAGGGTTAAAACAGGTAAAAAGGGGAACATCTCTAGCCAGAGTTTAACCGAGCGAGTTCCACTCACTGCTTGAGTTGATTCTCTCCAAAAATACGGAAACGCATACATGTAAACGAGTAAACGAGTGTTTGGGATGAATTTGATCTTTATTTTATAAGTTAGTTAATGAATGAATTTGCAGAAAATAGTCCCCAGAATATTTACTGACATCGACCACCGTAGTAAGTTTTCACACAAAATCAGAATTGCCGTGTCGACAAAAGGCAACACTTTGTCAGAACACAAGCGACGATTTTGATTTGGTTGAGGGTGACCGGAGAATATGGTAGCCTAATTTTGATGCGCAAATTAGCGCTTCTAGTTTATTATCGAAAAACAGCCAGTTTGAGAGTATAATATATAGCTGAATACAGCAAGATTAGCTGAATGCAGCTATTGCAGCTGTATTCTCACATTTGCCAGACCTGGTTGACAGGGTGGCAAATTCCGTTAATTCGTCACTCATTGGTGAGTGGGAGAATAATCACAGGAGTTTGACAAGATTATAGTAAATAATAATAAATATATAACATATATAATACATATAAGTAATATAAAGTATAGGATTGTAACTAGAGATTAGCGATTTGATGTCATATATTTTTTTTGTGGTAACACAAAATTAGGAAATTGTAAACACATTAGTCATTATCGATTACAGCGATCTCCAGATCTGTATCTATATTAAGTTCAGCGTAGGATCCTTCCGGATATAAGTACGCAGATACATTGATGTTATGACTATATATATACATCAATCTGACCGCCTGTGACTTACATTTAGCATCACCTTGAATATTTCACCTTATGTTCTCTTTATATATCGTTGCGACATTCAGATTTGATTTGTGATGCGATTTTATGTATTGGGGATATAATTATATGGGAACGGACTACCCGCCCCCCTGAGACAACTCGCCCTTCTGCTGTTTTCGGGGTGGGTCGTGCCAATAAACACAGGCGGTTTGTCCAGAAAGTGTTAATAGTAATTATGTTCTTTGATGATATATTATTGAAGTTTTGACCAATAAAACATGTGTCTATTCATTAATTATGTCAATGTGTGGACTGGAGTAAAGAATGCTACGATGTTTTGTTAACTTAATGGCACCGTAAGTGATGACTAATTAAAAGGGGTTATTTCAGAACAAACATATGATACAAAGTGTTCATTATCATGGTCTGTTATCAAAACACTTAGTGATCGGGATTCATCTCACTGATGTTAACTTCGAGGAGACTTACGGTCCTGTATTATGTAAAGCAGCCCCATGGACAACTTAAATTGTCAACCATTCGATCGTTCATATCACATTTCGTTCACTAACTTTCGTTTAAAAAATATTTTTTTTTAATTTTGTTCATTAAACTTTGTTCATATTATAATTCGTTCATATTGTACTTCATTCATTAAACTTTGTTTTTAATTTTTTTTTTTAAACTTCGTTCATTAAACTCGAATGAACATATTATCGTTGATACATCATTGATACATTGTTGCGTTTACGTTATATTATATTCATGTGTATATTATTTATTATTACATCAAATAAAAATCAATAATGAGCAACCCAGTTTCTTTAAACTAACATCTCATAATCCCCTCACACCTGCTAATTACAACAATTTTTAGGCGGGCAGGTTGTCCCGGGGTGGGTTGTCCCGGAGTGAAACAGGTGGGTTGTCTCAGGGACGGATTGTCATGGACCCAATTATATGGGTGGAGAATACCACAAGATGAACTCTCCATCTACAAAAATGGGGGAGAAAACCTTAAAGACTTAGCCCACTGACAGGACGTCAAATAATCAAACTGGCCCAGACCAACAGTTTTCCATTCCACATCCGTACAATGGAAAGCACATCAAGACGTACTGCGAAAGCTGACTAAAATCATTCTAAAATGATGAAATTTATTGCTTATCGAGAAAATCAAGCGAATCGGACAAAATGAAAGTATAGAAAACATGGACAAATCAATTAAATCCTTAATTGTGTCTGCCACTGACAGGTAGGACCACTGCAAGTGACAAATCTCTGAGCCGACACCCTCCATAAATAATTATCTTAGGCCGAAGAAAAAAAGTGTTTGGTATGGGTTTCCCGATGGACCCTAATTTTAGGGTGCAACCCTAAACATTTATCTGCCCCGCCGGCAAAAAAAATAAAAATTTGTGTATCATGCAGATACGAATTACTGAAGTTTGTTATGGTACGAACTATCGTAAATATGCGCATCCAGTGTTATCGGATTACAAAACGAATGCACTCAATATACAAATGTAAACGTCCAGTTTTTATGCACAGTTTATATTCCCCAAATGCGAGCATGCAGAACGCAAATAATTAATAAGAATATAAAACACATACACAAACTTTTCAAGACATTTTCAAAGCCAATCATTATGATTTCAACAAGCTTGAAGTTTGGTGTAGCGCCGATTCCCCAATATCGAAAGATAGATTGTGCTTTTTAATTTCATGGAAACTTTATCGACGACCCGGCCACTGTGAATGTGATACTGATAGGATAAGTTGTAGATATAGATTTACCTTGAAAAGTATTATGTTAAAATGCCTAGACACTGATACACAACACAAACAAATGTGACCCGCCATATCAAATCCAGTCGGAAGTCGGGATTTTTTTACCCTGTGCCAATGCATTCTCTTATATATGCGAGTCGACCATAGGTTGCCTCGCATGTATAAGACAATTTTTTAATTTCACCCATACACAGTCCCAGACAAACATGAGCAGACGACACCCTTCTATGTGCTTCTATATATGTGTGGGGCTCCCTGCAGGGTAATGGATGTTTTTTTATTTTATGTCCTAAAAATTGTAAGAAACATTTATTTAAAAAACATGATAAAATTGTTAGGCCAATGCATTCTCTTATATATGCGAGGCGACCTATGGTCGACTCGCATATATAAGAGAATGCATTGGCACTGGATTTGATATGGTGGGTCCTAAAAATTGTAAGAAACATTTATTTTAAAAACATGATAAAATTGTTAGGCCAATGCATTCTCTTATATATGCGAGGCGACCTATGGTCGACTCGCATATATAAGAGAATGCATTGGCACTGGATTTGATATGGTGGGTCACAAATTACAAATGAAGCACTTGTTGTAAGTTACCAAAAATGCATTTGACGTGATGCTCAGTCAGTCTAAAAAGACGGTCTTCCACCAGAAAAAAAAACACCCAGCTCTGGGGAGAAATCTGGGACAAACATGAAAGATGAATTTTACGAGGTGATTAAAATGATTCAGGTCGATTGACTCGATTTTTCAAAATTAAATGTTGATACAGAGGATGATCCGATGACTACATCACAACAGTTCTGTGCAATTCTTTATGGTAGAAAAGCAATCATCAGAACATTCCAATCCAAGATCAAGCAGTGCACAGACAGAACAAATAATATTTAAAGTATAACAACTTGTCCATTGAGAATAAATTAGTCACATCATGGCCTACTTATCAATTATATTATTTAAAAGCACAGTGATATGGATAGACATGTAAAGTGAAATTTCAGCAATTCCAGAGTTGAATAAATTCATGCCAATTGCATTTGGCTTGAATGAGATTCATGTTTCATTCCCCATCCAGTTTTAAAAGTATCACTTTGAATAGTGTTGAAACGATTAGCGTTTTTAAGGAATCGACTAGTCGCCAGAGGTAATCGACTACTAGTCGACTAGTCTGACCCCTTCTAAAAGTTCCCGTTTCTATGCCCATATGTCGTATAAAAAGGGCCATGTGGCATCGCAGTTTTGAGTATCCAACTCTTCGTTTCAGAACGTTAAAACAGAAAGCACGTGAACTATATAATCTCCCGTTTTGCCCGTAAGTTTCCCAATTTGATGTCTTAAACCCGGCTCTCCTGCAACCTCCATATAATCTCATGGTTTGGGGAATGCAGGTAATAAAACATTTTATATAAACAAATTGTCGCCGGTAACCAGGAAATAAATAGGCAAGTCTCGTTAGTAAGTCTCGCTAACGAGATGTCTGGTGTGTTCTATTGTCTCTCTGAATTGGCTCCTCATGTCGCGGATGGGGGGGGGTATGGGTATTAGAATGATCTAGGATCTATTCAGTTACTGAGTTGACTTTACCAGCTTGACATGTCGCGAATTATGTTTTGTATATCATTGAAGCCATTTTGTTGCATCATTACTCTAGAAGTCATCACTGGTCAATTGCGTCCCATTGAACTAGACAGTGCTCGGTCGGCAGCGACACTTCGTGTCTTTGATGATCAACATAAAAGAAACCGCGCATACCAGTACATGTGCATACATTGGGTTCAGTTCAGGTCATGGAGTTCACCGCTCGTGCATGACTGGCAGTGTCATCGTTAAAGGAACAATAAGCTCTAAGAAGTTAATATGTATTAACTGTTACAGATTACATGATAATATTGCCATGCAATGGCACTGCTGTCATGATAGCACTTAGGTAGTGATTTTTCTCGACTATAGTCGACTAGCATATTTCGGGATCGACTAATTTAATAATCGCGTCGATTTCGACTAATCGATTAATCGTTTCAACACTAACTTTGAATGTTATATTCATCACTTGGAAGAATGTATTAAAAGCAAACACCAGACAGAGAAAATTCCCATCCAGTTGGATGGATGTTCAACAAACTGACATTAAGGATTTTTGTTGAAATTTATCTGTCAGAACATCCCTACAAGTGCTAAGTGGGGAAACCACCTGCTAGTGTCATATCATCCAGTTAATACACATGCAATGCTATAGCCATTGATGTATTCATTTTATCTCTCATACTGTCAGTCGGTCATATTGTAGGAGGTTGGAAGTTATTTCAGAAAAAAACATTTAATAGTTATTTTATTTTATTTCTTTATTGAAATAAAAAAAGCTCTGTGTGGTGGCTCATGTGTCACTACATGTACACCAATTCTTCATATCATTTGACCAATTATTTATAAATCAACACAGTATTCTTCAATTCTTCACCAAATACAGTAATGCTCTAAGTAATCGACTTCTTAACCACAGCAGAATTATTGGTAACTTTTCAGGATTTAGTCGGAAATATAGCTTGTTGCCATTCAACGGAAAGCTCTCGGGGAGAGCTTTCCGATGAATGGCAACAAGCCATATTTCCGACTAAATCCTGAAAAGTTACCCATAATTCTGCTGTGTTTAAGAAGTCGATACTTAGAGCATTACTGTAAATTCAGAGTGAACAGTAGCAATATCCTGGCTTCTGATATAGATGTGTTTGGTCTGGCAACAAAATGCATCTATCCAACCACTTAGTTTCCTCCATTGCTCATGCTGAATTTTTCAGTTTTACTCCTCATAGCCATCAGCAAAATAAGTCATCAATATACAAGCCAAATGGGTTGGTCGATCATACATGTACTCCGATTATGTACTTGTTTTATTAATATAAAAAAGTTTTTCACCAAAAAATATCTGTTACTGGACTGATTAACCAATATTCCAATTCCCGGTTGATCTACATCCTGGTTACATCCATAATTTTAATTAAAAATACTGTATGTACATAAAAAAATAGGCACACTGAACCCAAATTCGACCTTGAACTGAATTTTCATATGAGTAATCCATATACCAAATTTGATAACAAACAGATAAATAAAATTAAACTTATCACCAGAAATGAAAATAATCGGCAAATTCTAAGTTAACAAGGACCATAACTCCGGCAAAAAACTCAAAGGTCTGGCATAGAATCCTTGTCCTCTTCAGTGAACACTGATTTGAATCAAGCCTTGAAATAGTGTGTCTATCATTTGCAGAATGAGGTCCCCAGAGGGGGATTTTATTGATGCTACCCCGCATAGCGGGCTAGCATCACCAAATTCACCCTCTGGGAACCTCATTCTGCTGAGGTGTAAGCAGAATGTGGTCCCCAGAGGGTTAATTTGGTGATGCTAGCCCGCTATGCGGGATAGCATCACTAAATTCACCCTCTGGGGACCTCATTCTGCAAATGACAGACACACTATTTCAAGGCTTGATTTGAATTGTGTGTTAAGAGCTTCTGCCTTGTTCTTTGCTGTTTTCTATTTGACACCTGTTGACATTGAGAGTCGTGATTGAACTGCCTTCCTGTCGCTTTGAATTTTTATACCTCCAGAACTGTTTGTTGATCACCGGGGTACTATCTTATTGGAATGTGGATGATCACTTTTGTTCAACTTATTTTTCAGGTGTGAACAATGAGTGTCGAACACTTTAACAGTAGTGGGCTTCAGCTCTTCCACCTGCGGAGGATTGGGCCTGCTGCAACTAAAGAAGAATCAGTGGATATAATGGAGTAAGTACATTCATTATCATGTGCTCTATGAGACCAACAGATATAAAATTGCTCACAGATAATAGACAATATTTTTCCAATGTGAAGATATAGACACTTTCACCTTCATGCTATTGATGTGTGACCGTTTCATTTCTTTGTATTTTTTTCAAGTTCAGTTCAAGGACAGTGTGATGGAATCTGTTCATATAGATATTATAAGATATATTCATTGTTATTAGCTCAACTTGACAAAATTTTAGCTATTGCTATGGTTTGGCATCTGTTCCTCCATCAACATCTTCCTTTGGCACACCCTACAGGCCACATTCCTCATCCAATCTTTACCAAACTTCATATGGATCTTCGGGGTGACCTCTTGGAGTTAACAATTTTTTCTGAATTCTGTTAAAAAACATGACCACCAGTGTCCATCTTGGATTTCACATTTAAAGGTACTCAATCCGAACAGAGGGTCCCCATCTCAACAAATTCCAACAACTACAATCCGATCAGAGGGTCTTATATTACTATTTCTTTGGCTTTGGGGGTAAAAAATATTTGATTCGAGTCGAGGAACCCATCAAACAAAGCTCAGAGTTATTAGATATTGATTTTTGAAATTTGTTAGTTTCTCGAGATGAGTACTAATAATTGCCGTCAGTTTCGTAACCTGCTCGAGATGTGTACACCAAAACACAATTCAAACAGACAAGGATGGATAACTCTAAAATCAAGAGGTAATAATAACGCAATTTTGACAGAGTTCTGGGCCAGAAAGTATTCCCGATAATGAAAAATAATAGATTTCTAAAATCGATATCTAACAAATCTGAGCTTTGATGGGTGACTTCCTCGACTCGAATCAAATATTTTTGACCCCCAAAGCCATTGAAATAGTAATTGAGAGGAGTTTTATCGGATTGAGTACCTTTAATGTCTTTAATGAAATATATTGATTGTGATCACATTGTCACTTAAAACCTGTGTAAATAAAACAAAGATTTAATACATAACACAATATGTCAATTAATATAGAAAGAGGAAATATTTAAATATACTGCCACACATATATACTTGCAGTATATTTAAATACTAGCAGGATTACCCGGCGTTGCCCAGGTTAATGCGATGTGAAACCATCTGTATGCTGTGGATATTTGTTGGGAATAGAGAACACTCTTGTTCAAAGTGCTATACGTTTTCTGATAAATTGTATATTCAAATAGCATCACAAAACATGATTATTACAGCATGGAATATAAGTAGTGGCCCACCTTGTCAATTGTCATTCTGTTTATCGCGATTAATCCGTTCCACCAATATTGAAGTATTTATTTATTTACAACTGCGTGTACGTCATACGTTATAATATGATACATGGACATCATAAAGACATTAGTTCGCATAATAAATAAAAGATGACAATTGGGTTTTACATATTGAGATGCATCAATCAATCTAGTGGGTTGGACTAAGATCTCGAGGATACCTGGCTATCATATCTCCATGAAGATACAGATGTTTTAAATACATTTCCAGGTGCTCCTCTGTTCATGGTGCTATATATTGGCTAAATATTCTCAGTTTCAACGAAATGTTGCTGCGCGGGCATATCAGCTACATTTGCCAGACACAGAGCGAGATTTTGAGTTGTTTATGTCAGTCGATGAGTCTGTTCTAAACCCCTTGTCAGATGTCAGTATTGGGAGGATCCTGAAACGTCATGTGCTACTAACTGCATTTTATTGTATATCAGAAGAAACTACATATGACTTCACACTGTGACCACTATTTTTGAACAGGCCTTCCATATATCCTGAAAATTGTAACTTTTTTTGTGGAAACTGTATGGAATGGAACAGACTCAATTTTGTTATAATATATATGCAATCCTCTGACGGTTCGAGGTCTCTCAGTTTGCACGAATATATGTATCTCTTCAATAGAATGATAAATATACGTTTAATGCTTCTTCTATGTATCTCTTTTTGCTAGCTCATTGTGTGAATGTCCTGATTGCCATCCCCATATAAATATGACAATTAAGAAGATATAATTGTTCAAGTGACTTATAAGTGGGTTACCATTTGTCGGGATTGTGAAATGTGAACGCCCAAATCTCCTTAAAATGATATGGGGATGGCCTGGGTGACTATATATAACTATATCTGGATATCGGCGAATAGCAATCTTATCTATGATAGTGCATATCCGCTCGCCATCCGTGACCCAAACGACACCAAATGTGATTTAATTCATGGTATATCATTAGATAACAACATGTATGAATTTGTTGGAAATTAGTGCCAAATATATTTGTATCAGCTTTTGCCTCTTCGATTGTACCGCGTGAAGTTATATATATAACACACAGACAGACAGAAAGACAGACAGACAGCACAATTTGATTTATTGTATCATTTGAGAAGAACGTGTCTGAATTTGATGGTAATTGGTACTAAAAATATTTTGTATCAGTTTTTGGTGACCCTCCCGTCCCTATTTCGGACTCAAGCTGCACACACTAAGACTCATTGGAGATTAGAGATGTATATATATGAAATTGGTGAAAATTGGCGAGTATACAAATTCGTATCAAATTGAAGTTCCCCATATCTCTCACCCATAGGGCACCAATTTGTTGTGTCTAAACCACACGATAAGATTCCTCGTATCACGGAGAAGAATATGTATCAATCTGGTGGAAACATATATATATACTAGAAGGTGACCCGACTTCGTCCGGGCTATTCAAAAACCAAATTTCAAGTCGATTGCTCCACCCGTTTCCTAGATCTGGTCTGCGCATGCGCGAAGCTGGTGTCGCACGTGCTCGGCGACCCGATAAAATTCGTATCCGGGGCAAGATACATTCACATACCAAATTTAAAGTCAATATCTCAACCCGTTTCCGAGATCTCGTCTGCGCATGCGCGAAGCTGGAGTCGCACGTGCTCGGCGACCCGATAAAATTCGTATCCGGGGCAAGATACATTCACATACCAAATTTCAAGTCGATAGCTACACCCGTTTCCGAGATATATAGCCCAATGTCATTTGCGGATACCTCGGCCGGTGATGAGTTAACGCGACACAGTCAAATGCATCGGCAGGGTGAGAGTTAACGTAATCTAACTTTATGACCTCTGACGACGTCATAGAAATTACGCATTGATTTTATCCCGATAAAAGCATCGTACCACTTGTACCTAATAATTGAGGCAGATAACTAAAACGGATACATACATATTATATATCGTTGGAAAGATGAAGCCACACAGATTCTAACCGTGCAAATTATATGACTGGCAATTTATTATTCGCGCTATATCGAATCGATTTGTGAGCACCGAACTGAAATATATTAGCGCAAAAACGGCGTAAAAATAGATTTGACCTCCGCACGTGAAAAGTTGACCTCGCACGGACAAATAAATATGCCTATGTTCGTCTCCGGCCGAAAATACCCTAAAATACCAAATTTCATCGAAATTGGCTTAGTCGTTTTCGAGTCCATCGATTTCAAACACACACACACACAAACAAACAAACACACACACACACAGATCTTTCAAAATATATAATAGATAATGTCCCTCTCATCTCTATGCACCACTGACTCGAATGGCCCCACTTGTGACATCCTTAAACCACACAATTACACTCCTGATATCATGTTGATGATTGTTTATAAGTTTGGTGATAATCGGCGACTATACGTTTTTTTTAATCAAATTTTATGTCAATCCCTCCCTCCCCATCTCTCACCTAAACAGCACCACTATGGCGTCTTTAAATCACACAATCAGATTCCTCGTATCATGGATAAGAACGTGTATCAATTTGGTGGAAATTGGCGCCAAAAAAATTGTGCATCAATTTTGGTGCCCCTGTCCCTTTCAATACACCCCTGACTCGAATGAGGCCACACTTGACAGCTATAAGCCACACCATTAGACTCCTCATACCATGGGGATGCTTTTGTATAAGTGTGGTGGCAATTGGCGACTAAACCAATTATTATCAAATTTAGTGCCCACCCCCTCCCTATCTCTCGTCCAAACGACAACAATTAGGTGTTTTTAAATCGCACAATTAGATTCCTTGTATCATGAAGAAGAATATATATCAATTTGGTGGAAATCGGCGCTAAAATTAGTTTGATCAATTTTGGTGCCCCTCTCCCCTTTCGTGCAAATCTGACTCGAACGACGCCACTTTTGACATATTTAAACCACACCGTTGGATTCTTCATATCATGGGGATGATTATATGTAAGTTTCGTGGCAATCGGCGACAGAAAAATGTTCTGCCCCTCCCCCTTCCGGGCACCCCTGACGCGAACGGCGCGACTTTTGCCATATATAAAACACACCATTAGATTCCTCATATTATGGGGATGATTATATATAAGTTTCGTGGCAATCGCTGACAATTTTTTTTTCTGCCCCTCCCCCTTTTCTGCCCCTGACAACAACGGCGTCACTTTATAAAATTTTAACCCCGACCATTATCTTTCTCGTAAAAAGTTACTCCTAGTAGACCCCTTTGGCATCATCTAGATGGTCCCCTGTGAATTTCTATAGAACACAGACAGACAGACAGACAGACAGACATTCGCAAATATAGATATAGATGTACACAGACCTATAATTGGAAACATAGGAGATAAATTTAATCTTTCAATCCATCGGCAAACCCTGCAGCCTACAATTGTAGGCAAATGTTTTGAATATTTACAGGCATGTTTATGATCACCTCTAGATGGAAGCTATTGAATTTGTATGATTTTCGATGAAAAAGTAGCTGCCTGCAACCATCTTGGATTTTACTCTTTGCATGACTAAATCCTTTGGCCCACCCTTCAGGCCATATCTCTCTTGCCATCATCACCAAACTTCACATGGATCCTCAGGGTGATGGGATCTTACCATATTATCCGAATTCCATTAAAAAAACATAGCAGCCAGCAGCCATCATGGATTGAAAACATGGCTGCCAAGAGCCATCTTGTATTTTACTCTTGGCAGGACTAAATTTTTGGCATGCCCTGAAACTAACATTTTCCATCCAATTGATCCCAAGCTTCATAGGAATCTTCATGGGTGACCTTTAGATGAGAGATATCAAATTGGAACATTTTTAGATCATTAAAGTTTTAATATATATCACCAGGGTTTCCGCTAGGGTCTAAATGGAGGGTCCGTATCAGGCCTGCCTGCACTAATCAAAATTATGTGTAACCTATTTTTCGTTCGTCTGGTTGGTGCATAGGTCAGCAGAAGAGTTACACAAACTGTTATAATCACTACCACCGGTATTATTAACTACAGATGCGCATCCGGCAACTCGTTGAAATACCGCAATAATTTTGAATGTCTCAAATTAAGGTCAGAATCAGTTATCGCAACACCTACATAAAACTTTGGCGTATGCTGTTTTTCGTTTGTGACATTATCATTTTAGTTAACCACCAGGTGAACTGAACGGTTGTTGGCCTCAAATTTGCAGGTCTGCGTATGACGTAGGTTATACATCATACGCGATTTAGAATTTTTTTTATCTGAAAATGCCCTATTTCCTTTCACCTGAGAAGAAACAAATAAGTTTCTGGAGAAGTATATTCACTGGAATTTGACATTAATAAATTGAAATCATTGAACCCCGTACCTAAGGTCTGCAGGCATTGATGATATGTTTAAACACTAAACAGCGAGCGTGATATGCATTGTGACCTTCACCTTCATGTTAACAAACCGGAAATTCCCGAAGTCATTCGATCGACAAAATGTACAGTTATCTCTCCTGGAACATAGCTGAGTGGTTTTGGTTTGGATGACACGTCTTCCTCAGAATTTATGTTCAGAAACATATTAAGGACTTGTTCGGGTGCATGAAATTGATCAGTTAGTACTCAGGCGCTATGTCAACTTGGGGAATGTAGCATTCTACTAACATCGCCGAAATTTCAAAGAAATCGACCATACCACTCCATTGAAAACATCGTCTGAACTACGCCCAATTGTAAATATTTACATCTCGATTCGGGATGCAACTATCGGTGAAAATCTAACACAAATGATTTCGCCATCGAGAGTCATTGCATTTAATTAATATATAAGAATGACAGCGCATATGGTCAATTCGGATTAATATTCGTAACAAATAACTACTTTGAGAAAGATATTCTCAATTACTATGAGATCACCCTACTGGAGTGTTTCACATCACTTTAATATCGTATTCGCTGATATATTACCTGAATATACTCGTAATTTCTGCAAGTATAATGTTTTTATATATTGGTTGATTCGACAGAAGTATTCAGCTGGTTATTTTCAAGGGTTCTTTAGTAGATTGTTTCTATAGGTCTCACAATCAAATTGTTGACAACCCGGAGCTGCTGATTTAATTACTGTCACACTGAGAATCGCATTGGGACTTGTTGATGTCGTCAGGAAATCATATTCTGTTCTGTTAAAATAACATTGATAACAATTTTAGTCGGTGTGTTTTGGCGAATGAATACAAGTATTAGAGTAATTAGACTTGAAATCTATTTATTAACTAGTCAGGGATGACGATATTTCAAAATTTTAGTTGACTTTTCGTTACCCGATGTCCACCAGAACAGTTCTTATGTTTAGATCAAGAACTTCTTATTTTAAATGCTAGTCTGACTGTTAGCTACATATACAGTCACCTGATTGGCTCTATCGCCAAATGTTTGTGTATGGATAAATATCACTGATCTTTAGCGATAATCAAGAACGTCTGGTGATAAAATGCATCATCTTATCGATTTAGTTGAAAATGCTAGATGTCTGCAATTAGAAGTTTATATTTAAATCTGCCATGGCTAATATAAAAGGCATCATCTTATCGTTGGTATAGCTGACAGTGCAAGATGTTTGAAATTAGAAGTTTTTGAGATAAACCTGCCATGGCTATAAACTTATGTATGTGTAAAATTTTCATTGCCGTCCACTTCAACAATGTTGTGTTCAAAAGATAGCAATGGTAAACCACCAAACTGAATGACCATCTAACGTGGTGAATATTACATTTTGTTGAGCATTACCGGCGCCTATTGAAGTCAGGTTGTTTGATGTTTGCCGCATGTGTGGTGTTTTGCTGACAGACCAATCATTGAATACACAAAATCGGTATTTACCTTTGAAGTGGTGTATTTTTGGCATTGGTGCAGGTGGTGATTGGCAATCAAAGACAACCAGATCAATGCAACTCGACTCTTGATTACATTGATTCATGCAGCCCCATTTTTATTTTTTTTATGGCACCAAAAACCAGTAAATTCAGTGGCGAGCCTTGAAGTATCACTGAGCTATAAGACCCCTCTTGATGAATGATAGATCATTCCAATAAATACTTTTACAACTGGTTGGGACAATCCATTTAGTATAGAAAGGGTTAACAAAAAGTCTGGTCTTCTATCGATGTTTGTTCCAGTCAGTTAATCATTCTGTGTATATTGTTCATTAGGCCACAGCAAATTTATTAGTTGTTTATCAGGGAAAAAATTCTCTAGATGGAGAATGGAAGACGAAAATTATATAGGCTGGTCTCGGTATAGCAATTGGCAATTTCTTCACATGATACTGGCCCGCTGAATGCATATCTCAAATAAATTCACTTGAAATAATTTGTTTGCGAATAAAAATAAATAAAACCAACACCTTAATATCTCAATTATTCCCATTTCCCCGTGTTATCATGACTGATAGAATGGTTTGGTGAGTTGTCTTCTAAAAACAAAACACCATGTGGGGGGGGGGGGGGGGTGGGGTAGCAACAAAACAAAATTACACTGCTCTATGCATTTATGATCTGTCTCCATTAAGAAACCGCATCGTTGATTTTTCATGTCATTTATGTTGAACAATGTTATGGCAAGAGCGATAGGAGATTTTGACACTTTCTGCGGTCAGATCATTCTTCAGAATAAATGTCAAATTTCTGAGAATGACCTGGACTGTTGGCAGAACAAATACGTTATTATAGTGGATTGACGTTAACATGGTGTGACATTGTCACACCATTTTACCATCAATCCACCACAATAACTTATAATGTATAATTACTATGTTTCTTGGGTATGGTAGTAGGGGAAATTTCGGCTTGGATTAATGGGGCCTCTGTAAATATAATCTTCTTTCCAGCTTCAGCAAAGTAACCTACATGATTGGACGGAACCCCCGGCAGGTTGACTATGTTATTGACTCGAGTAATTACCAGAGCAGTGCTTACATCTCCAGGAACCATGCAAGGGTCGTACGCCAGAAAGGAAACATTCACAAACTGTTTGATGACAGTCTCAATGGTGTCTTTGTAAATAGTGTGAAAATTTCAGGTCAGTTTTATCACAGCATGTTTTATACATAAACACAGAGCATAAAATTGGGGCTGCAATGATACACTTGGTCACGATATGATACGAATCATGATACATGATCAACGATACAATACATATCACGATACACTAAATTAGTGTTTCCAAATGAATACCGCCTGAATTATCAGAAACAACAAGTTTATAACTGGAGGTAGAGTTCATTTTGAGTTTAATTGTTGGCTAGATTAGTCAAATATTCATACTATACATGTAAACTTGAGGGTTAATTGCAGGTTTTGCATTTTTACGCCAGCCCATCTTCAGACATTTTTACTCGATTTCCTATATCGCGATACACATGACATGATATGATACTTGTATCATTTTAAAGTGTATCGCGATACATTGAATTCATGATGAATCGTTGCAGCCCACATGATAAAATATGAATTAATGACTCGCAGGTGTTTTATTGAAATATTCAGCCATAGTCTTATAAATCCAAAGACGTTTACAAACTGTAATTTGAAAGAATTCTGTTTCAGCCAATGAGAGTATGTTGTTGATATAATTATATATAATAATTGTGCTTATATGGCATTATCTCTCGTACCAGCGGACCATAAGCACTTCACATTATTACCCCAGCTGTTTTTTATGAGTAATGCCGAGTCTTGTGCCTGCTGCCATTTTACAGGTGCTTCACTAGAGCGGCTTACGGAGACCCAACAACCAGGTACCTATTTCTCGTCTAGATACGACGAAGCGAGCACAGTACAAGTGACCTTGCCCAAGGGTCACAACCTGGCACGAAATTTGAACACAGCGTGCTGTTCTACAACACACACACTGCTTAATACTACCGAGCCACTGTTGCGGAGACGATAGTCCACTGGCAGGCACAAACTCTTGCCGATTCGTTAACACCATTACAAGTCTGACACTCTAACCACTGGGCTACCAAACTTCATGAATTTTGAAACTCAGGCTTTTAAAAATTGCACGAACGAGCATTTCGTTCGAGCTCCATTTGAGCAAAGTCCTCGTGGCTTAACCGTTTTTTTCATTCGTGCGAAATTCTAAGCAATTTTACCTAAATTACACCATCCAAACATCGAATACTTCCGAGCATAACTGTATTCTTATATCCTGCATAAAACATGCACAGTACATGCAGGGACCAAACTGATTCTACTGGGACAGGAGCGAGACATACTATATACTTTATTTTGTTCTGTCTCGCTTGTCTCGCTTGTCTCGGCTTGTCCCAGGACTTATCACTGGGACAAAAATGCCGATGTATTTTCTGTTGGCCACGTTTCTTGCCATATATGCTTCCGAGACAGTGCGCGGAAGTACGCGGAAGCACGCAGTACAAATAAAACAGTTATTATGCAGGTGGTGGTTGAATTAGAACATTTATATTAATGAAATATAGTAGTGGAAGGTCTTCAGTTGTGAATTTGTAATGTGACATTTGTGACAGTACTGTGGCTAAGAAATCGAAAACTAATGACTGACTTTTATATTGAAATGCTTCAAAGTTTTGTGTGAGGTGTGACAGTTAAGTGTCACTGTTTGGTATAACTCAGTGTCACGTACTGTAAAGTGTTGACAAAGAAACTACATGTAAACTAAAAGACTGTTAATTGGTTGTTATTTCACTGTGTTCAATGTTATTTGTTTGGATTTGATCAGTCTTTATATAGTTATCTCTCACATTGTTAGGAAGGGGATCTTGTCATTTGACCAATTCTCTGTGAATCTCACATAATTCATTGTTAACTTACCTGGCATCAAGGCTGAGGGAAATAATTAAACAGGTAACACATGTAATTGTAGTCACATTGGATATATATAGAATATACGCATAGTGTTTCTGAATAACAAATTTAATCCACGAGTGGGATTGGCGATTTACACCACCAGCTTCAGCGAGTGGTGTAAATCGCTAATCCCACGAGTGGATTAAATTTGTTATTCAGAAACACTATGCGTATATTTTTATTATGCCACGAGCTTTACAATGCGATGGATAAACACTTTTCCGTTCAAATTGTATGGAGAAAGTTTAATCCACTCTGCGAAGTTTATGCCCACAATCTTTACAATGCGATGGATAAACACTTTTCCGTTCAAATTGTATGGAGAAAATTTAATCCACTCTGCGAAGTTTAATCAACAGTAGGTACGTTTAATCAACAGGTGTTGATTAAATGTAAAATTTAAACAGATGGCTTTATTTATATAGTAAGATATTGACAGAAATTTTTGAAACATGTCCGCTGAAAATTCAAAACGGGTTAAGCAAACTAAAAAAAGGTTAAGCAAATTTTTTTTCCTTAACCTTTTTTGCCGGCTAAGCATATATTAAATTTTAAAGGCCTGAAAACTACCATTGTTTTTTAGCTATGAATCAATTTGAATTGGCTTTCCTTCTAGCTAGCATGTGGCAGTCAGAGAACTTCAAACCATGTCTGTTCCTTTCACTGTGGTATTCATTTCTCTCAGATGTCTGATTATTTCAGGCAGTATAGCTCTACAGGAAGGTGACAGGGTGACATTTGGTCATCCGTCCGGCAACAAACTCAAGGATGGAACGAGAGTCAGGCAGCCTGAGTCAGAGTACCAGTTTATTGTAAGTTTTTAGACAACTAGTCTGTGCATCATTTTGTTTAAACAATTGAGGCCACAGGAATTTATTTTTCCTTTTCTCAGACACTTTTTTCAAAACAGGCAGGCAGGTTTCTATATTTATTTTTTATGTTCCAAAGTTTATGGGCATTATTGGCCTATTTTATGACCAAAATTTTCTGGCAGGCACGTTTTTTTTATTTGTTTATCCCCGAATTGAATAATTGAGTAACCAATGTTTTGGTTTTCAATATTACTTTTTGATTTGGTTTTAATGAAAAATTTAATTTACTCAGTCTAGTACTAATCAGACTTGACTGCACCAACATAACATAAACTTTTAGAACAGTGAAATAATGACAGTCAGAATCAAATAACAGATTGATACCAGATTCTTTGTCAACACTACTGTTGTCACTTGGAAATGTTCAACTTGCTGATAGTGCAACCTTGTATATGTGTATCCAATAGACATTACATTATGTGCAGGTGAACATGCACTCCAAGCTGGCGGAAACATTTAAAACAATGTTTGCAGGCAGGATGATTTGTACTTTTATTTTGTGGTGTGTAATAAAAAGCACCCAGCGGCACCTATTTTAAGGGGGCGGCGGTGTCTGAGAATCACAATTAACTTCCTGTGGCCTAACCAAAGTATTTTTTATTTAAATATTTAGACAATCACCATTTAGACCATTAGTTCTTTTTAAGATTTAGAAAATTAACCAGTCAATGCATTATTTCATTATAAGTGTTTACAGGGGTTTCCGCTGGGGGTTGGGGGAATGGTACCTCTATAGCAGCTGGAGGAATTTTCCAGGTCTTTATATTGCCTCAAATTCAATTTGGTAAACACTGCCCAAAATACGGAATGAGCCCAAAATAATAATAAGAATTTGTGAGAATGCCATATTTTGTCACTGCATACTGCATAGCTATGTTTATGTATTATTAGGAACACTGAAATGATATACAAGTACCACATTTATATCAATCAATTACTATCTCTGAATCGATCATTCTCGGAAATAGAATGCAAGGATTTCAAGTATATTTGTGGCAAATTTAAGAGTTTTCTCCTACCAAACACATTGGATCTCCCCGATGAGCTCAAATTACACCAATTTAAATACTGGAAATCTCAGTCCATCAACAAACAGCGTATATCTAATAATATTTAGTAAAACAGTCGATAATTTAGACCGAAGTATTGAACGTCCACAGTAATATAAGTACAGTAATGCCCTAACTAATCGACTACTTAACCACAGCAGAATTATGGGTAACTTTTCAGGATTTAGTCGGAAATATGGAATGTTACCATTCATCGGAAAGCTCTCCGCGAGAGCTTATCAATGAATGCCAACAAGCCATATTTCCGACTAAATCCTGAAAAGTAACCCATAATTCTGCTGTGGTTAAGGAGTCGATTAATTAGGGCATTACTGTTGATGAAGTTAAGGTATCATAATTGTGTTTTTAGCTCATCTGAGACGAAGTCTCCGGTGGATCTTTAGTCACCACTCCTCATTTGTCATCCCTTAGTCCATCAAGTAAACAACTCAACAGTCATTAACTGTCTTGTATTTTTAACAATTTGAAGGGTTATGCTACGTAAGGGTGTTGTCATTTGGCACTTCATTTTAACATTGATATTGTATAGATACCATAAATTTTGTGACAAACATTAAGTTAAATCAGTGGGTAAAATAAGTGTACCAACAATTTTTCGTACCGCCACCAAGAAATTATTAAAATTTGCAATTTATTTGTATGTCTGACTTCACTACATTCATGAAAACATGTGTTATACCATGAAATATTCCTGATCATCCTTTAGTGGCTAATGTCTGGACCTCATCAACATATTAAATCATGAATCAGAACAGTGTGTAATATGACATAATCACGACTTAACCAGGCAGAATCAACCACTTTGCTTTTAGAAATGTCCACTTCGATATCTTTCAAAGTATGGCAAAAATTGTTGATATGTGTATCCCTGAAAATCATTCTTTTTCCCGAAATTTGTTCACTACTGATCAGCGTTAGTGGGCAAATAAAAGTATCTTTGTTTATCACTTCCTGATGATCTTATTTAGTGCCAGATAGGTAAGTGATGTAAGAATACCATTTAGTTATTATATGCAATCATTTGGATGAAATCAGAAAACAATATATCCTTGAATACTTTTGGAAGAACCCTACGAGAGAGAAATTCCATGGTCTCCTATCTCTTCAAAATATAAGCCTCATAAAAAGACTATGCATATTCCTAAGGTGTGCCTTTAAGAAGATGTCCTATTCTATATGAGCGAAATCATTTATTGTTATGGGTGAACTCATGTAATTATCATACTTGTTAAGTTTATCGCCTAATATTGTGTAATCTAATATAATTACTGTTGTATATATAAACATACATATGCATATGAAATGAACAATGATGAATGTGATATCCAAATTTGTGTACATCGTGTTTTTACAGTAATGCTCTAAGTAATCGACTCCTTAACCACAGCAGAGTTACTCATAATTCTGCTGTGGTTAAGGAGTTGATTACTTGGAGCATTACTGTACGTTTTGCTTGTTTCACTGTTTTGTGACTTTGCAATAAATCAATCAATCAAATTAATCTGTGGGTCAGGTAGGGAATATGACGGAAATTTGGGTTAGGGGGAGGGGACCTGCTGCCATTCTAGCAGAAACCCTGTAACAGTTTATAGAATTAACCAATAGAATTAGTTCATTTGTGTTCAGACAATTAACATCGTAGAGTACAAATCTTGCAAGTGCTCAGATAAATATTTCACTTGATAACTAAAGACAAGATAAAGAAAAGTTAGTACTCAGATGCTGTGCCAACTGGAGGAATGTAGAATTCTTGTAACATCATCGAAAATCTCAAGGAAATCGACCACACCACTCCATAGAAAACATTGCCTGAACAATGCGCAATTGTAAATATTTACATCTCGATTCAGGACGCAACAAACAGCGATAAACCAACGAGAGTCATTGAATTTAATTGATATATAAGAATGACGGCGTGTGTTGTAAATTTGCATTTATATATGTAAAAATAACTATTTTGAGGAAGATTATTCTACATTTCTATTTAATCACCCTACCAGAGTGTTTCAGATCACTTTAAAGGCCACTAGACTTCTCAAAAGCATGTATGTATTAAAGTATATATTAAAATAAACTCTCAAGGTTTATCTCTCATATATTTCTTCATGTATCAGAACAGGATTGTACGATTATCATTTGATATATACTTAACATCCAGGCAGAGTATTTTTTCAATGGAACTATGTATGCAACTAATTAATCAAAGTATTAGCTTATTATAAGTTTATGCAGTCAATTCAATTTAAAGTGATGTGAAACTCTCCGGTATGGTGATCTCATAGAAATTGAGAATAATCTTTCTCAAAGTAGTTATTTGTTACGAATATTAATCCAAATTGACCATATACATCATCATTCTTATATATTAATTAAATGCAATGACTCTCGATGGTGAAATTATTTGTGATAGATTTTTGCAGATAGTTGGGTCCCGAACGAGATGTAAATATTTACACTTGGGCTAAGTTCAGACGATGTTTTCGCTGCAGTGGTATGGTCGATTTCTTTGAAATTTTCGGCGATGTTAGTAGAATGCTACATTCCCCTGAGTACTAACTGATCAATTTCACGCACCTGAACAAGTCCATAATATGTCTTTGATGAGTCTTGTTTTGTGTTGCAGTTTGAAATTTGCATGTGCAACAGTAAAGGTGACACTAATGAGTCTGATTCTGAACAAGACAACTCTGCTGAGGATTTTGCTGACTCAAAGGTTCGTCGTTTTACAAATCAAGCAGTCAAAAGCATTTAGTTGTTGTGTTATGTCGTCTACCTCAAGGTTTGTGCTGCCGCTTGCCAAATTTTCCAAATGCGAAAACAATTCACAAGTTGCAAAAAAATTATTTAATTAGGCAAAAAATTTGGCAAGTGAGTTCTCAATTCCGCAATAAAGTAGAGACTATCTATTTAACCCTTCCATGACTGCAGCTTTCTGACATTTTGCGAAAACCCTGTGCCAATGCAATCTCTTATATATGCAAGTCTCCCATAGCGAACCTGGCATATATGAGAATACATTGGCCTTGCAATATTTATCATGACCTTGTAAGCCAGTGCATTCTCTTATATATTTGAGGCTCCCTATGGAAGACTTGCATATATAAGAGAATGCACTGGCTCAGGATCTTTAATGCTGCACCATCGCAGCTGCCATCATGAAAGGGTTAAGAAATCAATGTCACGAAGCCCCATTCCACAGTTTCGTAGCAGTAGCATCACTAAATTCACCCTCTTGGGACCTCATTCTGCATGACCTCATCTGCTATGGGATACTAGACTCATATTGAAGTTCCCAGATTGTGAATATTGTGATGTACACCGGTTGGGAACCTCGATAAAGCAATATGTTGTCTGCCAATTTTGGGATATAGAAACTAAATTAAAAAAGAAATAGAATCTATGTGAAGAAGTTTCTATAGAAATTTGATAATAAAGCAACTTTCCAGAGAAGATGAGGCCTTTATAGAATGAGGTCCCCAGAGGGTGAATTTAGTGATGCTAGCTCGCTATGCGGGATAGCGTCACTAAACTCACCCTCTGGGGACCGCATTCTGCAAATGACAGGCACATTAAACTCAGGGTCGGGTCAGAGTGAGTTTTCTGATGGGAGAACATTCCTGTATTTTGTTATTTAAATTAAGTACTCACTCCAACCTTTCACCTTTGACACATTCAAATTACTCACAAAGTGACCTCCGTAACAATGCCATCAACCATATTGTATTAAATTAATATTCTGATTGGGTGCTCTAGATTTCTTTCTCCAATCAAATGTGCCAAATTGAATTCAACATGCTTACTGCTTGGAATGATAACACAGATGGGAACAACAAATAAGGGAGAGAAAAACATGGAAAAAAAAACTGCCGAATAAAAAAGATGAATATTAGTACATCTCCATTATGTTCACCTTATC
The DNA here is from genome assembly GCA_032622095.1 of Siphonodentalium dalli. Taxonomy (NCBI): domain Eukaryota; kingdom Metazoa; phylum Mollusca; class Scaphopoda; order Gadilida; family Siphonodentaliidae; genus Siphonodentalium; species Siphonodentalium dalli. The sequence goes on from CP136062.1 coordinate 62,201,557, forward strand.
ATGATACGTATTGAGAAATTGTGTTGTTACAGTCCTGTTACCTTGTAAATGTCAATATCAAGTTGAGCCTCATCACTATTGACACTCTTATCTCTTACGTATGTAGGTTTGCAGTGAAAAGAAGATATCAGAAGATGGATTCAGAAAGCCGTATCTTCCATCGCCAAGCAGCAGAGCACCACTGCGCAATGCCAGTCTTCAAAATATCATCAACGCTAACAGCTCTGGTAAAAAGAAAGGTCATGAGCGCAAAGATACTGAAACATTTCCTCTGGAACACTTCCAAGATGTTGTAAGTGCCTTTTATTTGCCTGTTTGAAAAAACGGTCATATTTTGTGATTGGTCTAGCCGTCGGTCTGTCTGTCCATCCATCCGTTAGCAGTTTTGTTTTCCGGATATTAACTTTAGTTTGGGTTATTTTATCAGAATTACATTTGGTATGTGAGTTTTCCAGATCAAATTACAGGTCAAGTTCGAATTTGGGTTCGTTCCGATTATGACTTATGGCTCTTTTCGACTCTTTTCAATATTTGAGGTTTCAGGATGATAACTTTAGTTTGGTTTATTTTATTGAAACCAAATTTGGTATGTGAGTTTTCCAGACCAAAATACAGGTCAAGTTCGAATATGTTTTCTATCCGAATATGTTTTACTGACTTGTGGTTATTTTCGACTTAGAATTTTCAATATTTGAGGTTTGCAGATGAGGTCATTATTTGAGGTTTCCAGTTTTCCAGACCAAAATACAGGTCAATTTCGATTATAGGTTTGGTCCGAATATTTTCTATTGACTTATGGCTCTTTTCGAATTAGAAATTTTCAATATTTGAGGTTTCCAGATGATAACTTTAGTTTGGGTCATTTTATCAGAACCAAATTTGGTATGTGTTTTCCAGACCAAAATACAGGTCAAGTTCGAATATGGGTTCGATCCAAATATTTCTTACTGACCTTTGGCTCTTCATATTAAAAGGTACAACAAACCCGACTAACATATCTTGTTTTTTAGATGTCCATTTGACTTAGAAAATTCAGCGTCTGCATTTCCAATACTACAATTTAGTGTCACTGCCATTGTTTGTGTACAGTTTATAAAAGCACACCGGGCATATTTTGCCATGCCCTAGCGATGCTCTTGTTATGTAGATGACATTTGGTTGAAGCCATTCATTGTGGTCAGATGTAGTATTTAACCCCAGGAAGTCGTGGTTGGGGAGGGGAATGAGAGATAGCCAGCCTGCCGTATTAGCGGAAACCCTGGCTATTAGATTGTGTTTATTTCTAAAAAATTTAGTTAACCAGACAAGATGTATGAATATTTATATTCTCTTTTCAATATCAGACATAATATACTCTTGTCAATCAGTTGAGACTTTTCAGATGACAATGAGTTCCAAAAAGTCTTGAAAAATCAATAGCTTTAAACGAAAAGTATACCTATTATGTTTGAAAATAAGCAAACATTCTAACACATGACACAATCCAATGGACTTAATAACACAGTACCCAGAAAAATGTAGGTGTTTGTCAAAACTGATCTCTGGAAATCCAGCTGTTATTCGTGATATTCGTGATAATTTACTAGTATATATATTTTCACTTCTGGCAATGCTACTCATGAAGATTATAGATTTCTCTCATCAACATTAATTGGTTGAGATTCATTTGTTAAAATGTGGCTGAAACAAAGAAAACTGATGAATCAGGGGGGGGAATTTTTTTTTCCCGACACGTATGCTGGGGGTGTCAAAATAAGCCCAAAGCAATTTTTTCCGTGACAATTTTTTTTTTTTTCCTTCACACCTTTTATTGGATTTTTACTAGCTTGTACTGATTTGTAACACTAAGAAATCAATAATAAGGAACTGCAGCAACACTAAACACGCTAGGGCCATTGGATGTTGGTTTGTGCCTCTTTAGGACAAGGGAAAGTATTCTTAATGCAGCTGAATCGCCCATGCAGTATTCTTTGTAATTAACATCAAATAAGGATAACTTTAAAGAAATAAATTTAATGCCAAATCTGGTCAAACATGGACATTAAACACTGATATATACACTGATGTATAAAGAAAAAAACATGTAACATACCTAGACTTGTGAGTGGATAACACAATTATCTCATATGTGACAAAAGAGATAGAAAATGGTAATACTTCACAATCTCATGTAGTCATGAATGAGTTAATACAGGTTTCTACTAAAAGTGTAGGTTTGTTATGCCCCCGATCTCCGATGGAGATTTGGGGGTATATAGTGGAGCCCTCCATCCGTCCGTCCTTCCGTCCGTCCTTCCGTCCGTCCGTCCTTCACTCCGTATGAACGTTTCAACTCATAACTTTGGTTTCGCTAATTCAATTCAGTTGATCTTTGGTATGCCAATAGACCAGCCGGGGGGACAAGATTTCCCCATAGCCGTGGTTTCGTCCGCCCATTTTTTCCAGAGTTACGCCCCTTTTTGGACTTAGAAAATTCAGGTTTTCATCATTAATATTGCGTGCGTGTGAGGTCTCTGTAAGTGTTGTCATATTTTAACAAGTCATCCTCTATCATACTAAATACTCATGAATAACATAACTTTACAAAGTGCCATTTAATAAGTATTTGCACAAAAATAAGAAAAATCCTCTCTGATTGTACAGTCGGGGGTGTTACCTCCGCCCAGCGGTGCACTTGTTTTTTATTATATGCTTTACTCTCACATGCTACACTTGAGCAGTCCAATAGAAATAATGCCTTTTCTGAACTCATACAAGATTCCTGAATTCATACAAGATAAACTGAACGTTATAAAATTCCTAACCAATCTTGACCAATCTGAATCAATTGGAATCAAGTGGAATAACTCTATCCTGTTTGTCATATTTTGTCAAAATTTTATTGTAAACTTTGGAAGCTCAGTATTTTGTGAGAAATTAAAGCTTTTTCTTTTTTTCTTTCTTGGACACTCAGCTATATTGTTTTTACTATGATTTTGCCAAGGGACTGAATGATCAGCTTGGGGTATTTTAATGTACTCACCATTATTTGTGCTCTAGATCGGTAAGCAGACTATTCAACCACATACCCCGCTGGACAAAACAAGTGTCCAATGCCACCGCGGTGTACTTGCCGTTCGGCCGCGGTGTCGCTTTGTGGAACCGGGGCTGAGCACCGCGGCCGAACATCAAGTACACCGCGGTCGAACGGCAAGTACACCGCGGCCGAACGGCAAGTACACAGCGGCCGCACGGCAAGTACACCGCGGCCGAACGGCAAGTACACCGGGGTTAGATTCCTGGTTTGTATCGTCTTTTTTTCTCGAGTTTAAAACATGTTTTATTAGTAGAAATATACGAAGGTTAGTATTTTTAATTACAGGAAATTTAAATCCGTACATAATATCGGCTTTAAGGTCATTATGCAAATCACATTTATATTTAACCCAACTGTTTCAATGATCTAACGTATTGGTAGATTTTAATGGAACTTTGTTGTCAAATATAAAAAACTTCATGCGTCGATCCTGTGCATGCTAGCACGTCAACATACACCTGTCAATCATCCAGGATTAGTTTGTGAGATTTTATTCTCTGCTTTAATTGGTTGGCTGTGGGAGGAGCTTACCGATATTTTGTTCTAATGTGGTATGCTTTGACACCATAACCGAGATTTGGTAAATAAAATGATTCCCATGTTTTTATTAGAGTTGCTATTATTTTTGAAAAAAAATATGATCAAATGAGCATATTAAATAAAAGTGTTATATTATCGATCCATATATGTGGCAAATCCATTGCCAAGTAAAAATTAACTGCCAGAAACTGAAAATACGCGACATTTTACACTTTGCTCGATCTATAAGTCCACGGTATTTGCCACCAGAGGATGGACTGAATAAAGATTACACAAACAATGTGTGTTGAAAAAGAATTTAGAATTGTGATGGGACACGTGTATAAGGTCAAAAGGAATAATGCACACGTTTCCCCGAACGGACACCCCGAAATTAGGGGTGGGCGGTAAGCTTTTCAATTCATTTAATGTTTTCCGTTTTATTATGCATTAACAAGCTATTGAAAATACACCATTTATTGTATTATCTACCAACATTCCTAAATATAAGAATTTAGTCATCATATTAAAATAAAAAATTTCATGTTGACAAGTTTTGAAAACCACTAGCCCTGATCAGAAAATGCAGATAATTCGGGGAAAAACTCGTGTGCACAAACAACCACGCGGTCAATATGTCATGCATGCGTTTATTACTGGTATAATTTATGTAGGAATCTGGATTTTAAAAACCAGACAGATATGACATATATTGACAAGTATAGTATCTCAACAAACATGCTTACTGTATTAGAGTTTCATAAATAAATAAACATTGGAATACACAGCGGCGCCGTATACGCCAATCAAAAAAACCGGAGAACCACGATTCTTTTGTTTTCGCAACGGCAGTACATTCTCAGATATTCCCGTTTTGTTGAAGCGATGCGCTCTGGTGCCGTGTTTCCCAGAAAGCCGATTAATTTAGCACAATTCTAATGATCCCATGATCTCCCTCCCATATCCGATCTATTGCAAATTCACAAAAACGAACCACGTGGTCGCTTTTATTCAATGGATGTATAAACCATGCATGCCTCATTAAATTTTTATTTTGTTATATATCCATTATAAAGTATTGTTTACGTATATTGCCACAAAAAATTGAGTGAAACCCTCGATTGGGAGGTTGATAACCGCCGTTAATTTTGCGCACATCTGTACATCTCAAATGCCAGGTGCACGCGAATTACAATTTATTACGTCATCATTATTCAGAAAATGGGCGCGAGGAATGTAGCAATGACATTGTTTGCTACATCGTAACTGTTAACATGATTGTGACATGTCACTTTCTCCTCGATATTCCCTTTCAAGTTTTATCAAAGGTCAATTGGCATGCTGTCACAGTTTTGTCTTTAAAGTATCCACGGTATTGAAAGGATTTGAATATTTAGGTTCATAAAATCTTCCTGGGAGAAAAATACCTGATCACGCACAAACGCTCTTTATTGTTCATTCTGAAGACAATTCTGGCACAGATTTTTATACATTCAATGGACGGCAGTGAATTCCAAAAGGAGGTCCACATGGGTGGATGTTGTCAGTATATAATTCAAACCAAATAATAGTTTAAATTAATGTAAAAAAATATATATTTTAACAAGAGAAAACAACATCACAATAACAAATATTTCAACATGGGTAAACAAACAGTTCAAAGTAGGATGCGACAATCCTTATTTTATAATCAGTCTTAAATGACAGCATTGTGATTCAATTCTCTCATGATGAGGCTGCCACGTGTGCACGACATTCCAATGTTTATTTCTCAAAAAGACACGTGCTGCCAAATCTAGATGAAGTCTGTTGTCGGCAACATCACACTTCCGTGTCGCCTAATAATTATCAGCGGGAGCCTTTTCTAATCAGGATGGATTATGACACCTTGATTTTATGACAGTTTACTGGTGGGACGTTGACTACTTAAAAGATTATCACACCTTGTCACCAGACAGATTAACCCTAAAACATATAATATATCGTCTGACGGACGGTATTTAGACAATGGCATCAATCAAGCCTCATTTATGGTGCCCTCTTTGTGTTTTTCAACATCATTCCAAGAACGGCAAGTACACCGCGGTCGAACGGCAAGTACACCGCGGCTGAACGGCAAGTACAGCCGGTCAGTCAGTCAGTCAGCCGGTGGAGCCGCGGTGTTGTTGCAGTTCGGCCGTGGTGGCAACGCAAACCGCACCGCGGTTAAGTGGACACTTGTTTTGTCCAGCGGGGTACATGTTTCTAGGGACAAAATCCGCTGCAGTCAAGAATATACAGTCAATTTCAGTTAATTGCATATCGTTTAAATGCATATTTCGGTCATTTGCATAAAATATGCATGCACCAAACCATTTTCTCATAAAAAGACTATTTTTTAATCATTTATTTGCATAAGGGTCGGACTCTATTCCGTTTTTATGCATACGAAAATCGCCAAAAATGTTGATGAGAAGGGGTAAAAAGTCACCTCATACTGCCGAAATTATAGCAATTTGTAAAACTATTTACCTTGAAAAACGTATTTTATGGGAAAACTTAATACAAAGTTGATGAAGATGACCATCGCGAGCGAAGACGGCAATTATCGATTTCATAACACACGTGGTTTTCTATTTCTTCTCATTAACAAGCTTCTGTTGACACACATTTCCTGTATGTTTCCATATTTATTTTTGAATTGCATGATTTATTTAAATTTGTATATTTATTTGGTTGTTTGTTGAGTTTGTAAACGTTTGTAAAAACCTGAAGTTCCAGTTGCAATTCTGAGGATTCAAAGTGAAAGGAAGATTTTCCGGGGAATTCCACCAACAAGGAAGCCAATTACGAAACCGAAAATAACGTGCTTTTCTATTTCTTCTAACATGCTTCTGTTCAAACATTTCCTGTTTCGAAACATTTCAATCTTAAAATCTCATTTAGAACCCAATCTCTAACGGCGTATAGCTGAAAACGCGGTAAACATGAGTCGCTTGCGTGTGCAAAGCACGCCTGTCCAACAACCGTACTGTAAAAACATTTTTCGTGTTCAGTGACAACGTCGGTATGTTCCTACATGTGGCCAAACACAAAGAACTGGCTTCCTCGTTATGTAAACACACAGTGGGTATAATAATGGGACAGAAGGCGAAACTTGTCATTCAACAACCATGTTTTCCAAACTGCGTCAACGTTAGACACTCGAAACAAAAATAAAGGTTATCGACATTAATATTTTTATACTACATTTTGTTCACGTTTTACAGTATAAACACGTGCTTTTCCATACCAGCAGAAATACAACTGTCTTTTGTCAGTACATTTTGTACTGTTAATTAATTACACTTACTGGCTTTTGTTAAACATGCAATTAGTCGCTATTGTAACATCCTCTATGTGGACAACGGATCACGAATAAAGCACCGGGTTTAATATTTTCCTAATCTGATTAAATCTGAACATTGATATAAACTATAGACTACTATAGACTATAGATACGGGAATTACCGACAATAATTTAATGAATAGAAACATGTTTACATATTTAGTATAGAAATAACGGGATGGCTTATCATTAACTGAACAACTGGTTGACATCACTGCTTCCCCAAATTAGACACAAAGGCTAAAACAACACTGTCTTTGTTTCTCATCCCAACACCATGTGTGTCGTGTTTATTCAACGATTTCAACTCATTAGTGTAACAATGGTTCACTATGATTTATTCTCGGGTTTTATCCGACCCGCAGCTCCCGATGCAGAATCTGATGATGACGCTGAATATACCGTTCCGATAATGCCCATGCAGGTGACCGAGGGAATCAGCAACAAGTAATTGTTGTTTTTGCTGTTTTTATCATGTTCGTTTAAATACAAATCCATTCTGTAATGGAAATAACAAGGAATGTGTTTGGTCTGGCCTCCCATACAATGTATTTATCTATCTATAGAAATTATGGGATGGGAGAAATTAAACAACACGTTTTGAAATGGGTTTTTTTCTTAATGTTTTTTGTGTGTGATAATGATGGTATGTAATCATTTTATACATGTAACAACAAATAAAGATGTTAATGAATCAGTTTATTGACATAATAGTAATTTACAACAAGGTATGAGATGACAATATGATACAGCAATCTAATGATTTCGCTATTTCGCCATTTCGTGGTACTACGTACTGTACAAACTAAACAATCTTAAGAACCTCAAATGGGGTGATGGGGTGATTTCGGCTTTATGCATATTCGGTTATATGCATGGGAAAGGCCATGCACCGACGCTATGCAATAAAGCGGAATTGACTACTACTAGAGACCAGTCCTGCTGTTCATTACTAGATTCACTGAATCTCAATGTAGGAGGTTTTGTCCTGGTTTTCTCTGTATGTTTGTGTTTTGCGTTCCACAAGGGGGTGGGTGTCAAAACATGGCTGGAAAAAAGTCTAAGAAATTGAAAAATAATTGGGGTCGGGGGTGGGTGGGTCCAAAAAGTGGTCATCGGCAAAAAAGTAGCATACGTGTCTGGAATTTTTTTCCGACCCCCCCCCCCCCCCTGCCTGAATTACTAATAATTCTAGTTGATTTTAAATAGTTAAACAATATTATACAGTAATGCCCTAAATAATCGACTCCTTAACCACAGCAGAACTATGGGTAATTTTTCAGGATTTAGTCGGAAATATGACTTGTTGCCATTCATCGGAAAGAGAGCATTCCGATGAATGGCAACAAGCCATATTTCCGACTAAATCCTGAAAAATTACCCATAATTCTTCTGTGGTTAAGGAGTCGATTATTTAGGGCATTATATACTTAAACCTTATTTTACAGAAAAGGACTCACATGGGTTCATTGTCTAGTCCTGGTCTGAGCTCAAGTAAAAGAATGAAGGTCGAAATAACCGAGCCTGTTCATCCAGACACAGTCTCATCATTTTTGACCCCAGTGAGAAGTTTAGATAGGGGAACTGACACCGAATATAAAACGATAGGTACCTCGCCGATCAGACAGGAATCAGACTCTAATTTCGATGCAGTTGAAAAACTTGAAGTGAATGCTGCCGAAGCTGCGATTGTTCCTGAAGTATCAAGTCATCCAGATGCTACGAATGTTGCTGATGTATCTAGTCATGTTTCTATCGGAACATCTCCAATGAGATCATCTGAAGCTGATGGTGAAACTGTTACTCCGTCAGAAATTATGCAAGATATCTCCATCACTGAACTTTTAATTCGACCATCTGTAAACACAGTGACAGTAGCAACTTCAAATGAAAATGCTATCCAACCTGTGAAAACTTCTCGAATTTCAATTCGACCATCTATAAATGTTGATGTGAAATCAAAAACAGACAATGGAATGGGCGTGTTTTGTTGTGATATGAAAAAAAATGATAATAATGATGAAATCATTCGTGGGAATTCTTCACCAGTTGACATTAAGAATGACGATATTGCTCCTTCTGTCTGTTCTAGTGTTAGCATCACAAAAGCAGAAGATAATCAGAACAATTTTAGTGCTGTGTCAGCTGATGAGGTTTCTGAGATACAGAAATCTGTGTCTGAAAATATTAATGTGCAAAGTGACATTCGGTTATCACCAGAGGAGGATTCTCATGCTGAGGAATCGGAAATTATTGATGGAGTGCCTTCCCTTGTCGCACCTGCTTCTTCAGATGATAAGGCTGAAGATACGGAGTCTTCTGCTAGTTTTTCGACTCATAAGGTTTCCAATGCTCAATCAGTCAGTCAGGAATCTGTGAGCGGTCATTCAGAAAGGAAAGTTTCTGATGCCCAGTCAGATGCTGATTTGTTTGATGAGCCAATGGAGATTGACAGTGACAATGATGTGAATCAGGAAAATAAGTCTTCTCCTGTCTCGACTGAGTTGACGTACCAGCCAATCGATGACAGAAATACTGAAGATAACACTATTTCTCAAGGTTTTATTCCTGTTGTGTCTTCTGTAAGTGTTTCTCTCAAAAATAAAGATGCTGAAACCAAGGATAATGAACCAGGAAATAATAGTGCTCTTGTAAGCGATGGTGATATCTCACGTATCTCCACAGATGTGCTGTCTGCTAGTGTTTCTGCTGAAAAGAAGGATACAGAAATAATATACAAAGATCCTAGAATTTGTGATGTTACTGACGGTGAAATTAGGAGAGGAGATTGTTACAAAGATGTTGTGTATGATGAAATAACGAAAGGTAATGTTTGTTGCTATTAAAATAAGTAAGCTGTGCCCATTTGATTAATAAGAATAAGGATAACACATATTAATCATTTCTCTACCTTATCTATTGTCCTGTAGCTCAAGTGAGATTTTTAGAGGGCTGAGTGAAATCAGTATTTCTGATCATTTTCTAATTGGTTTTTCTTCAGACTTTAGTCTGTAAACTATGAACACATTAATTGAACAACAAAGAAAACTGTTCAATTGATTTGATAGAACATATGATATCATTAGAGCAATTTAAAATGAATACCTTTGATATCCGGTAATTATATTTGGAGAATTTATGGATGAAGGGATCATATTTCCTACAGAGACACGTTACACACTGAACTATATGGTTTATCCTCGCTTGCGTGTTTGTCCAGACGTATAAATAAGGAGCCTCTTTCCGTTAATAACCAAAAACGGTACGAAATGTCTTGAGTACGAATTTTTTAAATTTAATATTAACCGGATGTGACTTCCTTGACCTTTTGTCAGTCTCGTGTCACGTGTACCTTACCTACAAATTTGATTTCGTAGGTAAGATAGATCTTTTTCTCGTTTTACGTTGTCCTAGTCGGACGTACAAAGGGAAGTCCTCAAAAAACATAGATTTTTTTCGAAAGAAAATAATTAACATGTCTTCTTTAGTCTGCAACGCGGCGAAAGCGGAATTCGACGATCACGTTCCATGTGTTTGGTGCGCAGGTTGCGCACCGGATAATCGTTGCAGAGCTGGGTCCGATCACGTTTTTTCTTCGTGGACGGTCTAGCTCCTTCAAAGTTAACTGGTCCGGATCACTTCTCGGGCAGGAACAGTTCACGCTCCCCAGATTACACCTCGGTGGTACAATCAGCTATTGGGGAGGTGACCGGTGGCGATGAAGGGGTACTTGGGACCTCCAGGACATTTTGTCCCACACCGGCACGAGCGGTTCTGTGTGCTGAAGTTGCCAAATCGCGTGCGAACGTATCGCCACCGGCTGTGCGGCCTACAGGCAACTTCGGCGCAGGGCAGTGGCCCTACCCTAACGTACAGCGGTAGAGAGTCCGGTCCCCCTGGTCAAGATCTTTATACAGACACGGCCGTGCCTGCCTCTCAGCCGTCTTGGGGTTCTGGTTCGATGGCCTCTACCCATCGTCCTGCTTGGACAGGACATTCAGCTTGGTCGGGACCACCTGCATGGGGGGGATCTCACCCGGGTCAGATGGCTCCACCCCTTCCGGTTATTCAACCCCGTTTTGGCCATGGGGATCTCCATTTCCACCCTGGACTCCGAATTGGAACTCAGGTTATCAGCCTTCCGCTCTTGGCAGTTGGCAGTAATTTAAATCCCCATGCCGAGGTGTTTACCCCTCGATCGAGCCATCGCCGGGGTGGGTCTCCCTCCACTGTTTTAAAAAAAAAGAACAAAAAAGAAAGTAAAAAAAGGATAGAAAAAAAGGACATCTCTGCCGTGGTTACAATCAGGAATTCCACTCAAAAAAGTGTCCCCTACCCTAACCCTGACAACCGACTCCAGCTCTCAGGGTTGGGGCGGGGTGTTGCTTCCTGCACATCAGACGGTTTCGGGCATATGGCCGAGTCATCTGTCCATCAATATCAAAGAAATGATGGCAGTTATCTGTTCAATACACCATTGGCAACTTCTGTTAACTGGTCAAACTGTCCTTGTTCTGTCAGACAACTCCACCGTGGTCAGCTATATCAGGAGGCAAGGGGGGACCCACTCAACTCAGTTGTGTGCCCTGACTCTTCAACTGCTCCAGTGGTGTCAGGATCATCGAATCCTGCTACAAATTCGTCATATACCGGGGTCTCTCAATGTAATAGCCGACAGCCTGTCCCAACGGGGAAAAGTAATTTCGACCGAATGGTCTCTCAATCGACAGATTTTTCACAGTCTCTGTCTCTTATGGGGGCAGCCGGAGATCGACCTATTCGCGACTCGCTTCAATGCGAAGTTAACAAATTTCATCTCTCCGTGTCCCGATCCACTGGCGTCAGCAGTGGATGCACTGTCTGTCTCTTGGAACGACATCTTTGCATATGCATACCCTCCAGCTTCCCTGGTACCTCATGTGCTTCGGAAAATAGGGTCATCACGGTGCAAAGTGCTCCTCGTCTGTCCCCTCGATCTGACGCGTTCGTGGACAACAATGTTGCGTCCGTTGCTTCTGGTCCCTCCAGTCAGACTACCGACAAAACACATCGACCTCATCGGTCAAGGCGTTCCATTGGTTCAGCACCCTCATCCAGCCGGTCTCCTCTTACACGCTTGGCTTTTATCCGGTCCTGTCTCAGAAAACGGGGTTTTTCCCGATCAGTCGTGGAGAGCCTTACTAAGTCAAGGAGGGCGTCCACTATGAAGCTCTATCATGCTCGTTGGAATATTTATACAACATGGTGTGTTTCCACTGGTGCTGATTTTTCTAATCCCTCTCGCAGGTCAATCACACAATTTTTGCAATTTTTGTTCGACAATAAGAATCTCTCCCCAACTACAATTAAGGGATATCGGTCGATGTTGTCCCGGACATTCAGTCATGCAGGTTCAACATGGATTGGAAAGTGCCAGGTGTTGTCAGACCTACTTTCTAGCTTTTCTCTATCAAGGTCTCGCAGCCGTTCATTTTCACCTCAATGGAATTTGGGATGGGTTTTGACCTTTCTTGGGGGGGCTGCATTTGAACCATTGAATCTCTGCTCTTACACCAACCTCACTTTAAAAACAGTGTTTCTCTTAGCGTTCGCATCATCTAGACGTGTGAGCGAACTTCTCTGTCTGTGAAGGATGAATTTCTCCGGATATCATCAACTGCTGCAGAACTTCTTCCTTGTGCAGGTTTTTAGCTCACCTGAGACGAAGTCTCCGGTGGAGCTATAGTCATCACCCGTCGTCCGTCCGTCTGTCTGTCCGTCCGTCAACTTTTTTTTAAAACATCTTCTCCTCTGAAACCATCATACCGAATTGGTTCATATTTGGTGTGTGGATGTTCCCAAGGTGACTCTCATTCAGATTTGTTCAAATGACGTCACTGGGTCAAATAGTTGCGAAACCAGGGCCATAACTCTATTCCTCCATAGTAATTCTTACAACAACTTCTTGTTCATAACCATTGTGCCGATTTAGCTAATATTTGGTATGGAGGGTCCTTGGGTGACTGGTGTTCAGATTTGTTCAAATGAGGTCACCCGGTCAATTAGTTGAGAAACCAGGGCCATAACTCATAGTATTCTTACAATGACTTCTTCTAAAAAAAATATTGGGCCGATTTAGCTTATATTTGGTACTGAGGGACCTTGGCTGACTGGGAATCAGATTTGTTCAAATTGGGTCACTGGGTCAAATAGGGGCAGAGCCAGGGACATTTCTAAAAACAAAAAATTAAATTTTTGCATTTTGACCTTTAATTTTTGTTTAGGACACATCACAGTCTCATATTTCTTACCTACATTTTTCTTAGCATGTTCTTCATCTGTATGGATTTTGGTATTGTTTATTTAACCCCTTCCACTCTTGTTTGATATAGAATTCATCCAAGACAGGATTACTCAAACATTTTTCATCTGATCAACACCAAATTTGGTATATGAATTTTTGACACTTATATACAGATCAAGTTAAAATATGGGTTTGATCCGATATATTTTAACAGAGTTATGGCCATAATTCCCCAAAAAATAATAAAAAATTCAGGAACTCCTTGATCAATTTATGTAGCTATAGGCAGAGTCCCCAGGGAGTGTATTCATGTCATTCATAATTTAAATGAGATTAATGGTGTTATCAATGAAGCACCCTTGTTGTTTACATTATCACTCAGTGGTCATTAAAATCAGATTAATTTCATTTTCTCCAAGAGTGTCTGGCATTTGTAGTATGAGGTTCCCAGAGGGTGAATTCATGTTGCTCCACACAGCAGGCTAGCATAACCAAATACACCCTCTGAGAACCTTATTCTGCTTACGCCTCATCTTCTGGGAAGTATCTAGAGTCTCAAGATCTCATTCTGCTTAGGCCTCATCTTCTGGGAAGTATCTATAGTATCAAATTTACATTGTTGTTAGTTAAATTTCCCTTCTAGGAAGTTTCTGTATCCCTTAATTTGCAGAAGATAAAATTCATGATTGAGGTGCCCAATGGGTGAACATCACCAATTTCAACTGGGGAACTTCAATCTTATTCTAGGTCTTCCATAGCAGTTGAGGGCCTTATCAGAATGAGGTCCCCAGAGGGTGAATTTAGTGATACTAGCCCGCTGTGCAGGAAAGCGTCACTAAATTCACCCTCTGGGGACCTCATTCTGATAAGGCCCTCAACTGCTATGGAAGACCTATCTCAAGGCTTGATTGTATAATACAGTGTGTTGCTTGAGGCCAGACATGCACAATGTAGGAACAGACATGCTTGTAGTGATGCTATCCCACATAGCGGGCTAGCATCACCAAATTCACCATTTGGAGACCTCATTCTGCTTAGGCCTCATCTTCTGGGAAGTATCTATAGTATCAAATTTACATTGTTGTTAGTTAAATTTCCCTTCTAGGAAGTTTCTATATCCCCTAATTTTCAGAAGATAAAATTCATAATTGAGGGGGCCCAATGGGTGAACATTACCAACTTCAACTGGGGAAATTCAATTTTATTCTAGGTCTTCCATAGCAGTTGAGGGCCTTATCAGAATGAGGTCCCCAGAGGGTGAATTTAGCGTCACTAAATTCACCCTCTGGGGACCTCATTCTGCAAATGACAGACACACTATCACACTATTTCAAGGCTTGTTGTATAATACATTGTGTTGCTTGAGGCCAGGCATGCACAATGTAGGAACAGACACGCTTTTTGTGATGCTATCCCGCACAGCAGGCTAGCATCACCAAATTCACCCTCTGGCGACCTCATTCTGCTTAGGCCTCATCTTCTGGGAAGTATCTATAGTATCAAATTTACATTGTTGTTAGTTAAATTTCCCTTCTAGGAAGTTTCTATATCCCCTAATTTGCAGAAGATAAAATTCATAAATGAGGTGCCCAATGGGTGAATATCACCAACTTCAACTGGGGAACTTAATTTTTATCCTTATCAGATTTGTGAAAATGGGATCACAAAGTCAAATAAGGGCAGAGCAAGAGACTTAACTATTTCACTACATAGTAATTCTTAAAATATGTTCGCAAGAACTAGTTGGCTTATATAGAATGGAATGTTCTTCCTTGACTGCAATTCAGATTTTTTTAATGGGGTCACCTGGTCAAATAGGGGCCAAGCGAAGGACAGTTTCCCTCTTAATATGCTTCCTTTACAAGGACCATCAGGTCTATTTGACTGATATTTATGATATGTATGAAGGGTTCTTTGGTGTCTGGGATTAAAATTTATTCAGATGGAGTCACCAGGTTAAATAGGGTGGGACCAGGGACATAACTATATGTCTCTATAGTAATTCTTAAAATGTCTTCTCAAGAGAGTTTGGACTATTTAGCTTACATATAGTATGGAGGAATCAGGAGGATCCTTTAGTGACTGAGATTCAGATTTGTTAAAATGAGGTCAACCTGTCAAGAAATGGCAGGCTATGGGGAGTTAACACTTTTGTGTCTAATAAATCCTTCTAAATACCAAATTCATTAAAACATCTACCTTGGAACCACCTGACTGATTGGTCTAACATACATGTATTGTGTTTTTGGGTCCATGGATAATTGGGCTTCAAACATGTTTAAATGGTTTTAGAAAAAGGCGCTTGTGAGATTGGAAATTTCCAACAATTGAGAAAGTTTGAGGTGTCGGTTGTGAAATTCCAACCTAAGACTTGGGAGTCTGGATCCCGGTCGGGAGGGGACTTGTTGAGCTGGAGGAGGGGGGTGATCAGTAGTGTACAGTTGGCAATTTCAAGGTGGATTTTTACCAAGCTACATACTTGAAGTCTCTCTAGCCACATATCCTGTTTAAATCTACTTCTTTTAAAGTGATTATGAAAAGTGCTGACTGTTTTGGTCTCCAGAGTCCCAGTCTTATCAGTCTTTGCAGTCTGGTGAGCGACCCCACAGTCATTGACTGTCTTGTTTTTAGCTAAGACTCAACTTCCAACTCAATATCCCTCAGTCATTCGAATTCCAGCACTGCCCCCTGATAGCGACTCTCATCTTTGTCCCGTTCGAGCCCTCAGAATTTACATTCGTAGATCAAAGGTCAGAAGGCGAGGTCAGTCTCATCTTTTCCTTTCTCTCGCCACACGCTTCTGAGACATTTCTAAACGAGCGATTTCACACTGGATTAAACGTGTCATACTTATGGCCTATGAGGAGATTGCTCCTCATCACAGACATTTGCTCAATATCCGAGCTCACGAGGTTAGGGCAATTTCTTCTTCTTGGGCATATCAGAACTCTGTCGTTCTACGTGATATCATGTCGGCCGCATATTGGTCTCAACCTTCCACATTCTCTTCCTTCTACCTTCGAGATCTCCAATCTCGGTCAGATTCAATCTACCGCTTAGGTCCGCTTGTTGCTGCCCAACAAGTGGTTTCTCATTAGATTAATTTTAATTTAATTCATCGTGCACCAACTCATACAAGGTTCTTTTGTTTTCTTTAGGATTAGTTTATATTAGTTTCTATTCTCAGTCTCGTGGCCACCTCCTGGGCTTGCATTCTACCATATAGTTCAGTGTGTAACGTTTCTCTGTAGGAAATATATATTTCCTATAGTAGACACTTACACACTGAACTCTCAGGGCCCTCTCGGTCCGCCCCGCGCACTCGTACCACCGTCATCAAAGGCACCGAGAAAAAGATCTATCTTACCTGCGAAATCCAATTTGTAGGTAAGGTACACGTGACACGAGACTGACAAAAGGTCAAGGAAGTCACTTCGGGTTAATATTAAATTAAAAAAATTCGTACTCAAGACATTTCGTACCGTTTTTGGTTATTAACGGAAAGAGGTTCCTTATTTATACATCTGGACAAACACGCAAGCGAGGATAAACCATATAGTTCAGTGTGTAAGTGTCTACTATAGGAAATATATATTATACCTATGAAAATAGGATATTTCCGCCAAAGGAAGCCTTCACACTGAACTATATGGATATATGTCCTGCATTTGTAAACCATAGTAGAAAGGGGTTAACTTTTTGGTCGCCTACCATTGGCTTGCTCGGAATCAGTCACGCATGCGCAGTCCCAATATAACTCACTTTACAGATAGAATTCGTCAGTTTATTTTCTGCTACGAAACCGAACGGAAGTCTAAAGGGAGTATTGTTCCGAATTTGTCGTTTAACAACTAGACAACAAATTCAATTTATCGATACAATAATTACTGGTCGCCAACGCATTCGTTTTAGAATTATTGTTTCGAATTCACGGACCGTTTCGCTTCAAACATACAATTGTCCGTGTTTTCGAACAGGCGGCGGACTTAAAATTTATCGAATATGAAAATCGACATTTCGCCATAATCAGCCGCCATTTCAAGGCCTTGCGAGGCGCATAGATTATTGTGAGCAATTCATCTATGTAATTATTATAGCACCTATAAGGTATGATAGAATTTGTCATATATAAAAAATGCCACGTGATTCGCTACCGTAAGTCTCCTAATTTCGTGGGAATTTATTTACGCGTGGACATTTATTTAGCAATAATTACCATCGCTACTGACGCTATCTATCATAATGTTATGAACAACATTCTTTCACATAATACTTTGTTGTTTTATGGTTCATTACAAATGATCCAGATGTGTTGGTCACATTTGAACTTAAAGTTGATTACATCTTGGTTTATCAATGTAAAAACAGGTACCTAAGAATAACAGTAGTGTCATTATTACTTTAATAAATTGACAGAGATTGATATTTGACAAGTGTTATAATTCTGTTCATGGTTTGATTCTCGTAACGGAGCATCAACTTCAATGTAACAATCTCAGCCATGTGCTAGCGGACCGGGGATCGCACCCTGGTCAGGGTATTCTGACAGAAATCAGAACTCAGTCCGATACCAAGTTTGTCAGGCTAAAAAGTCCCATTCGAGATTACTGAATAAAATCCGAATGCAAATGCCGACTTTCCCCATTACAACACTTGTTCAGGTATGTTGTCGTGGATGCACTACGCTGTGCGATCGGGTGTGGACAATTAAAACTTAATGGCTGACCCATGTACACACCTAGGTGTGTGCATGTTAAAGAACACTACTGGAGTCACTAGAACTCATCAAAACAACATGCTTTCACAAAATACTTTGTGTTTTCTGTTTCAATACTGTCACACATGTCTCCTATGATCTAGATGTGTTTGTCGACGCTTGAAGTTGACTACAGTTTATCAATATCAGAAAAATAACGACTGTCGTGGTACTAAGATTCGTTAGTGTCATTAATTTCAGATAGGGATTGACATCTGACAAGAGTCAGAATTCTGTTGAGTAAATGATTCGATTCTCGTACAGTGCTTCAACTTCACTATCGAATTTTGAACTGCTAGCATTTAATGATTTCAAGCATGACACTAAAATTAGTCGTGATGACAGTTTCACAATTGTCTCAATTTCAGATTTTAGTTATTATTCTGAATTGTATCCAAAATTAACCCATCCTTTCAAAATTGCTGGGTTGTTTCTCGACTAAATGGTGTCTCCTTCCGGAATACAAACATAATTGCTATCCTTCCTGTTCAGGTTTACCGAAAAGAAGCGGTGGGGGTTGGGTTACTACGATTCGGGATATGACTCTAATTGGGACACAAAATTACAAATCATGGGTGCTCCGGTTTGCATTCTCTAGATTAAGGGAAGAAGCTTATCGTCACTCTGACAGTGTTTAATCATGGTTTCACTATCTACCAATATATTTGAAGATACTTCGGATTAAAAAACTTTCCCCTTCTTGATTCAATTATGAGAATGATTCCAGCCTGATGGGTATTTAGAATCGTGGTGACTTGACCCCTCCAGTTAACTGGCCCACTGTCAATAACTGGCGACCGTGGCCTGGATGACATTCCCCAATGAATAACGATATAATAGCAGTGGTATTCCAAGACGAGGAAGGTGGGGGGAGACATTATTTATGGCAAGTAACCATATCAAATGTGAGCTTGGTACAAGAACAGGCTGTACATCCAATACAGCATGCATTGTTCATAAAGGGCATGGTAGGTGTTTTGAAGGTATTCATGGACTAGCTGGAGTCTCAATGAATTTTCAAATATATACGTGTCCCGACCTTTCATACAGTTGATATGGCGAATAGACTTCACACATGAATGAAGCATATTTACATGGAAAGCATTTATATTGTCACGTGTCCCACGACCACTGCCAATAGCCTTTCCGACAAGAGTCCATCAGCATGGCTCTTTATACTTCTATTGCCCATATCAATTTGATTATCTGGCACATAGACAATAAAACAGGCAAAGACATTTGCGCTGTCCAGCTAAGCTTTCGAGGAAGCTCATTGACCAGCATTACCGACCTTTCCTAAGACGCAGGCAGGGGACCACCCCGTACGAGTGGATCCCATCCCCATGGCACCAGATGCCCGATCGTAAGGGCCTGAAACCATGCTGCCAAATCTGTGCATTTCGGTCTATGCTGGATTTGTCCTCTCTTCCTTAAACATGCCTTAAGCAGGACCACTTAGGTCGGGGGAGTTCCTCTCTATCTTGGCTCTTCAAATTAAAATAAAACAACATTATAAAAGGGATGTGTATCCTTTTAAATACTAGGAGGATGATAATTTCATTCGTTTCCTTCCTAGGGGAGCCATTTTTAGAGCGGGTCTTCCCCTAGTTTGCTGCATGCTTCACACTAACCGACCTATCACACATCTAGGTCGTTCTGCTGCATGTTTGGGGGGGCAGAGGCTCAGACCTGAATATTCCGTATGGTGACCGTGAAAATTTACCTGTGTTTATCATCTGACTACATTGTACATCATTTGAACTGATTTCGGTTGTAGAAGGCGCACCTTCATTTCTTAGAATCGGATCGCGGTGGGTATTCCGCTGGGAACGTGGACTGCTCTCAGGTGCCTAGTGGTCGTGATGGCCTAATAATAGTAATGTGTGTGGATTTAGGCTGAACATAATACTTGTGATTGCACATTTTGCTGTCTATCTCCATTCCAAAGGATGGTGATCGTTGGGAAATTTCTCCAAAATTAATAATCGGACCGACATTATTATTTGGCACCTGAGAGTAGCGGTTTGCTTTCTCATTGGATGCTCTGGTCACCTGCGGTGTTCGGCCATGCGCTCCCGATGCTCATGGCTGTTAGTCATGTTCTCTGAGGGGCTAAATATATATCTTTAATGATACATTGGATTGTGCCAGGGATCTCTGCTCTGGCTCCGACCATTGGATTGTTGGGCGCAGCTTTGGTCGGGTCTTATGACATGATCTCATGATGACTTATATATCACCATGATATATCTATTATATCATTTTATATATCTATATATGCGAAATATTTGTATCACCGGGTTTCTGCAATGATATCTTGTGATACATAGGTACCTCAGAGACCTGCGACATGTTCTCTGTGGGGTTATATATCTATATTTAGTGATACGTTGGATCATGACAGGGAGCTGTGATCTGGCTCCGACCATTGGATTGATGGGCGCAGCTTTGGTAGGGCCTTCTGACATGGTCTCACAGGCCTTCGATTCTGTAAAATGCAGGAGTGTGGTTGGTCACTCGCCTAACCTGAAACCCAGGCGTGTGATTTTGGTGGATATTTCGGGGGTATAAAATGACAAACGAAGACTCAAAATTAAATCAATTTTATCACCATTGTGATTCATCTTGTACACATGTATTCTCCACATTGAAGTAATTAAAACTCCATTCTCGAATTGCGTCGTAATGCTTCCGTTGGATGTAAGTTGTTATGAAATGCGGTCAGAGACCATGTAATATCTAGCCGAGAATTACTCAGACCTACATACGAATGCGACGACATCGCTAAACGCACCTGACTATAATAATGTTCTAGCGCATGCGCAAAACTTAAAACAATTACTTCCGTCGTATACGGCATGTCTGTCAGTCTTCTCCAGCAAACAAGGTTGATCGTTATTATAAACCCTTTTTCAATCGTGCGCCGAATATCGCCGAGTAGTGTGATTAATTACTCGCCAAGATTTAATTTCAGGCGTGCTATGGTGCGCGAGTGCGATCGCACGCCTCATAATCGAAGGCCTGGTCTCATGAGGAAAACTTAATATATATATCCGGGGGATATATATATTATATCGTTTTATATATATTAGAGCTGGGACGGTTATGGGTTTTTCATGACCGGTTATGAACGGCAAAAAAACGCGATTAACCGGTTAACCACATATTGTAGGTACTATTATGGGTGGGTAAGCCCAGTATGCAGAACGGCGATGGTTGTGATGCTCACTGACATGGTAAGTTTGAGAACGGTTCCTGCCCATTATACAAAGAAGTTGTCACCCATGACACACATAATCACATATCTAATTAAGTACACATCTTCAATTTATTACTGAATAAAATAAATATACAATGTCATTCCCCTGTGAGGCTGTGTTGTGTTCATTTATTGTCCTTGTAAAATTACTCCATCGCCATCGGGATATGTGATCGGGCGGGAAGCTGAACACACCGACACGGAAGTGACGACTAGAAAGGTTTTATATACATTCCGGAATATTTTATTGATTATTCCGCAATTTCCGGTAGCTGGGTGGGCGAACAATTATTATTTATTCTTAATGAAATACTTACATATACGTTGGTATGTGATGTTGTCCGGGGGGGGGGGGGGGGGGGGGGGGGGGGGGGGGGGGGGGGGGGGGGAATGGATTGAAGGGCCGGGAGTCTCAAGAAATAACTAGTCGTTGATAACAAAAACAATTATCTTCCTGATAATAATACTGAATACGAGTCATGCGATGTGACAATGTTGTAAGATCACACGTGTGCTGACCCTTTGATGTTTCGTTTTGACGTCGACAGGCTGTTAAATGTAGCCTTCAAAGAGCCGACACACCGCGTTTGATGTTGTTCCGTCAATCTCGGATTCATTTTAATTGACGGAGACAGATTAACCCTCTTATAGCCAGTTATAGCTGACCATCACAGTGATCATACACTATAATAGTGATGTTACGGTTAACCGACCACGGCAAATCCGTGACCGGTCACGGCCATAGTTGGTGGTTAACCGGTTAACCGCATAACCGTCCCAGCTCTAATATATATATATATATACGCAATGTGTATATTGTGATACATAGGTACCTCAGAGACATGTGAACGTGTGATAACTCAGGGTTTCCGCCAGGGGGAAATAAATGAGTCCGTATTGGAGAAACACATAATGCGACGGGACGACCATGGTTCGTCCTGTCGGGCGAAATTTTTGTTATTTGACACTTAAAAGTAGCCATTTCCTTGCACCTGAGTGTCCCACAAAGCAATCCAAAGCTACGTATATTATGCAAGTCGATCATTTCCGTGGGTGCATTAATTCTGTTGATGGTATACAAATAATTAATCATGTAATTACGTACGTATAAGACTGCCGTCTGATTGAATACTATATAAATAACGAGCTACGAGTTACAGTGTTTACACATTTATAACTTACAATAAGATATAATGAATATAAACACTAAAAAGCATCTACGCATTGACCAATAATACCACGCAAGGAGAATTGAATAAAGTATTTTTTAGAATTTCAAGTAGCGTCCGTGGAAATTAAACTGACAGGATTATGTACATGTATTCTGTCAATCGTAAAACTCTTTGTGCGCTGTGACGTCATACTGCAGGGTTTGTCTGGAGTATATTTTTATAGCGGCGAAATACGAATGGTAGCGAAGTCTTTCACTCGGGAACGCGTAGCTTGTTCAATAGTCTGTATAGGCCAACAACTGACGATCGACCGCAGCTATAGAACAGAGTTTTAGCCAACGTTTTATAAAATATAATTGAGTTTCGGCTGGAAATGTGAACTTGTGCGTCGTTGATTGTGCTTGGGGACCCAGGCGGGACAACGAAACTATTATTGACTGTACTTTGACTTTATCTCCATATTGGGGGGGAGGGTATGTGTTTGTGTTTATCCTCCATGCGTGTAATATGGCTCAAATGAATGGTGTTGTCACTATGAATTCGCGCTATAAAGACAGGACAGGTTCTGTATTATTGTGAAATAAATCACTTTGGGATTTTGTTGAGTATGCATGGCAATATACGCATAATAATCAACACACGTAGAGAATCACATGTTTTTTTGAGGAACTTCACTGACATCGAACTCAAAACAAATGATAATACAGCAATAAGATAAACGATCAACATTGAGTAGTTTCATCCACGAAAATCCCGTGCATAAAAATGTCCCGACTCAGCAATTGGGTGTTCTTTGATCCAATTATGTAATTGTACGATAGGACGGGGTCTTCGAGTCTGAGTAGTTTCATCCATGGAACCCCGTGCACAAAAACATCCGTACTCAACAGTCCGGCATTCTTTGATGTTACCGCGACATGTATTACGCTGTATCTAATGTCGCTATTTGACCCGCTTTTTCACCAGTATTCTGTTTAACCCCCGAACTCCCGTTGCAGCTGGAATTTTTTTACGACATATTGCTACTGACATTTGGTACATGCCTGAATCAAACAGATCATCTGCGAGGGGAATGGGTCCGTGTGACGGACCCGCAGCCGGCCTGGCGGAAACCCTGGATAACTGTTCTAAGGGCAGGACCAGTTCACGCTCCTCCGATTACGCCTCGGCGGTACAATCAGTCTGTGGGGAAACGTCTGGTGGAGAAGACGGGGCTCTTGGGACCTCCAGGACATTTGTCCCCCCCCAAACGCCAGCGGTTCTGGGCGCTAAAGCTGCCAAATCGCGTGCCTACAAATCGACACCGGCAGATGGGCCTCCGGCAGCTTAAGCGTAGGGTAGGGGCCGTACCCATGAGGTAAAGTGCCGTGTCCCCCTGGCCACGCTCGTCTTAACGACAAAAAGCGGCCTTGCCTGCCACTCCTCCGTGAAGGGATCGGAGAAAAATGACCTCTCCCCACCCTCCAGCTTGGCCAGGATATTAGCTTGGGCATGACCACCTGCAGCATGCGATGGTGGGTGCTCCCTCTGATCCGATGGCTTGACTCGCTTATAGTTGTCTAACCCATTTGGGCTAATGGGCTCTCCATTTGATCCCTGTGCCACAGATTGGGCATCAGGTTATCTGCCATTTGCATTGGCGAACAGCAGTTAGTTAACTCTTAATGTTGGTTGTCGTGCCATCTTCGGAGTGGGCCTCCTCCAGTGCAGGTCGTTATGTCGCTAAGGCGGAGAGGGAGTTAGTCTCCTCGCATCTCAAATCGGCTGGACTCTTAGAACTGACGGATGAAGAAAAGAGAATTGCTCGGTTCGCTCGCAATTCTGAATTGAATGGCACCACCTGGGATGTTGCTTCCAAAAACAAGGGGGGAGGTACATGTTTGAGCAATATAGCACTCTAATTATATGAGTTATTTCACGTAACTAATCATAACAGATTCATTAAAGAGTTCATATTTAGGTACAATCTCTTTTAGAAGAGTGCATTCCCTCCAAAATTTGGCTATTAACTTTATTGCTCGTGCCTCCACCTGGGCTTGCATTCTAATCCATCTAGTTCAGTGTGAAGGCTTCCTTTGGCGGAAATATGATATTTAAAAAAATATAATATATATTTCCTTAAAGAAAGCCTGAACACTGAATTATCATAGGGCCCTCCCATGGCGGTGCCATTCCCAACCCCGCAACTCGCCAATCTTCTGATTGAGTTGAAAATAAACTGACGAATTCAATCTGTAAAGTGAGTTATATTGGGACTGCGCATGTGTGACTGATTCCGAGCAAGCCAATGGTAGGCGACCAAAAAGTTAACCCCTTTCTACTATGGTTTACAAACGCAGGACATATATCCATATAGTTCAGTGTTCAGGCTTTCTTTAAGGAAATATATATTATATTTTTAAAAATATCATTTTTGTGTTATGAAATCCAGGTCTTCAACCAATCCATATAATCTGTCTTCCAGTGCCCTTTGGCCATTACGTCTTCAGCAGAAATCTATCTAATTTTGAATTGTGGATAAATAGGAGATTGAGTTTTGAACAGTTGAACTTTAGTACTATTCTGTGTATTTGCTAACTTTTTGTGAGGCCTATTTTGGAGGATGAGGAAGAAGATGACATTTGCATCTCACATGATAACAAATCTGTTATATAATTGTGGGTTCATGACAAGCGATTAACCCTTTCATGATGGGAGCTTCGCTGGTGCAGCATGAAATATCCTGTGACAGTGCATTCTCCTATATATGCGAGTCTCTCATAGGGAGCCCTCCATTATATAAGAGAATGCACTGGCTTACCAGGTCAAGGTAATTATCGTTAGGCGAATGTATTCTCTTATATATGTGAGGATCCCTATGGGAGATTCGCATATATAAGAGAATGCATTGGCACAGGGTTTTCTTGCAAAATTTCAGGAAGCTCCAGTCATGGAAGTGTTTAAAACCAGTAATTGCTTATAATAAACTTCTAAACATAATTCAATCTTTCCATTCAGATGAATCTGCAGAAGACATCCCAGAAAGTTGTCGAAATGAAGCTATCCAGTCTGTCGGAGAAGACATGGATCAAGAAGAGACTCATTTGAACCAAGAGATGACTGTCGTAAACACCGAGGTAGGCAGGCACATGGAATCTAGTCAGGCTTTACATCTCCACCTGGATGTTACTATGGACATTGGATCCCAGATACATGAAGCATCAAGGTTGTATGATAACCATGGCTGTAATATTAGTGCTACTCCACCAAAGATTGATTATAAGGGAGATGACTCTCCTATAATCAAGGGAGACAACTCTTCTGTAAACAAGGAGGACAGATATTCTATTAAAAAGGGAGACGACTCTTCTGTAAACAAGGTGGACAGATATTCTATTAACAAGGGAGACGACTCTTCTGTAAACAAAGAGGACAGGTATTCTATTAACAACGGAAATGATTCGTCTATAATCAAGGACAGGTATTCTATTAACAAGGGAGATGACACTTCTGTAAACAAGGAGGACAGGTATTCTATTAACAAGGGAAATGATTCGTCTATAAACATTGCTTTTGACTCGTCAGATATCTCTCCTGAGGTACTAGTACATGCATCTGCGATATCAACCGATGAAGATAAGAGGTTATTGTTGGCTGGAAATGGTGTGGATGAGGAAGTTTCTCAACCAGATTCATTGTCACACGGAGTTCGCGATTCAAACATTAACGCATCTGAAATTGAACTATCAGGGACAGAGAAACCTGTAGCTAAGAACGATGGTGACGCAAATTCTGGAATGGTTGCTGGAGAATTGGATATGGTATGTGACAATGAGAAGGGAGACTTAAAAACTGAGAGTGAGAATGAGAAAGATGTAACATTTGACATGGCTATGGCGGAACCGCATACTGTTTGTGACAATCAAAAGAATGACATGAACAATGAGAATGAAACTGCATCTGATATGGTTCCTTTGAGTTTGGATGTTCCTTGTGATGATCAGAATAAAGACTTGATACCTGGTTCTTCTGTAGCTTATGAGGTGCCACTTTCTACCAGACCACTACTTGTTAATGAAGGGCCAAGTGATATTAGTGGAAATGATTATGATGAACTACATAAACCAGCTGAATTTGCGGAGGAAGAAGAGAAAGTCGTAACCGAGATAGAGCGTGTGGAAGATCCTCACGTCATGAATGAGCCAGAGTATCTTCATATTTCCCAAGAGCATGCAGAAACATCAAAAATGTATACAGAGAAATATCCTGAGACAGTAGAGAATATGTCAGTAACGGAAGATGAGAGTCTGGAGATAAAATATAACATTCATGCAGCATTAACATCAGACGATGCTGGATCATGTGAAACTGTTAGTCCTGATGTGCACTCTGCTGGCAAGGATGAAGAAGATGAGAAAAATATTCCAGTTTTCGTTCATTCTGATGATGATGAGATTCTTTGTGACAGAAATGATCCAGTACTCGTTGAATCTGACACTGATGATCAACCAGACGATAAATATGTTCCAGTTGTTATTGATTCTGATGATTTAGAAGTTGGTAGTAAATCTGCTCCAGTTCTCATCGAATCTGATGATGTTTTTGATGACAATAAATCTATTCCAGTTCTAATTGAATCTGATGAGGTAACAGACGAAGCGATATCTGTTCCAGTTCTCATTGAATCTAATGATTTGGCAGATGACCGTAAACCTGTTCCAGTTCTCATTAAATCTGACGATGTAGCATACAGTGATAAATCAGACGACAGTAAATCTGTTCCAGTTCTCATTGAATCTGGCAATGTAGCAGACAACTGTAAACCTGTTCCAGTTCTCGTTGAAACTGATGAAGAAGAAACAGAACGAAAGGAAATAGGTAGAGTCAAGTCAGAAGAGCTTAATGACGGAGATGATGAGAGCGATGATGAGGACATGGATTCAGATTCTAGCGACAATTCACAGAATTCTGATGATGCTAGTAGTATTGTTGAGGACAGTGAAGAAGATGATGTGTCTGTGGAATATCCCTTCCAAGGATCCATTGTCAAGAGTGATAATGATCACGATGATGACAATGTATCAGTTGAGTATCCTTATCTTGGTAATAATGACGATATGGATGATGACAGAGAATCTCGGAAAGAGTCTGAAGATGACGAAATAGATTCTGACGATCAAGGTAAGGATGACTAACATCACATAACAGGAGCAAATGCGAAATAATCGTACACATCAAAAATGATTGTTGCGTTTGCTCCAAGTCTGGACAAAGTGTGTCTTACATTTGCAGAAAGAGGTCCCCAAAGGGGTGAATTCAGTAATACTATCCTGCACCAGCATCACTAAATACATTCTCTGGAAACCTCATTCTGCTTAGGCCTCAACTGCTATGGGAGTCATAAGATCAGTTAGAAATTCCCCAGTTGAAGTTTGTGATGTTCACCCATTAATCCCCTCGATTATGCATTTTATCTTCTGCAAATTTTGGGATATAGAAACTGGATAGAAGGGAAAAAATATCTAAATACATTGTTAATTTGAGACTATGGATACTTCCAGAAGATGAGGCCGCTTTGTGGGGTAGCATCACTAAGTTAACCCTCTCTGGGGACCTCATTCTGAAAAAGTCACACACATCCATTATATGTAATTGGGTGTCTGAACAGGTGACATGGCTTCCAAAAACCATAGCCCTCTTGGAATGAAAGTAAGAAGTGAATGAGGGACTAGGTGATGCCTTGACAGCTTTCAAAAGTAATATGAATCGTACGTGACACGTAGTGGAGCAGCCACACATGATGTGCCTCAAATTTGCCTTTTTTCGGCGACATAACGCTAAGAATAATTTATGTAACATCATGCAGTGGTCAGGACGGAGACGACATGCCAAATTGACAAGACGTGTCGTGGATTGTAAAATCTTGTCTGGATTATCGTCATGACTTCTTCATTTTTCGTTTTCATTAAACTGACCAACGAAATTGGTCTAAATGAAATTAATAGGCTTAAATCACGTGTGAATTCTTCTTAAGTTGTGAAGTAGTTACTTTCATTTTTATCGCGATGCTTCATTTCCAATTCCGCGTTTTTTGCAATCTCCACACGGTTGCTACCGGAAGTCACGTGACAATTTCTCCAAAATCTATACCCGCGATCTTGAAAAATCACTGATGGATATAGAAAAAAATTATATGACGTCATCACCTGACTTGGGTATAAGCACCCTTGGTGGTTGCTATTAAAATATATCTTAGAATTGCCCACATAATGAAGGTATGACATAATGTATGGATTACACGAGAAAGGAAAGGATGTCTGGGAGGCATACTAAAGCAGAGATTAATGATATTTATAAACAAGGTCCCGATTTATTGCAGACAAATCTCTGGAAGAGTCTGAAGATGATGACATAGAGGCCGATGATCTAAGTGAGGAGGATGACGATGATAGGTCAGAGGAGAATGATAAGTACTCGGTGGAGAATGAGGATAGGAGTAGCGATGAGGAAATTTCTCCGAGTGCCAAGAGGTTCTCTGATGAATTCAAGAGAATAATACATAGTGACTCTGATAATGAGGAAGAAAAATTAGCAGGTACAGTAATGCCCTAATTTACCCAACAGAACGGCCCTGTGCCAATGCATTCTCTTATATATGCGAGTCGACCATAGGTCGCCTCGCATATATAAGAGAATGCATTGGCTTAACACATTAAAAATTATAAAATTGTTAAAGAATGTAAGAAAATATGGTAAAAAGTGTTAAAAAAAGATTTTTTTAGGCCAATACATTCTCTTATATATGCGAGGCGACCTATGGTCGACTCGCATATATAAGAGAATGCATTGGCACAGGGCATAACTGTAACCATCACAATGTGGTCAATGAGCCGGTTCCAATGATATCCATATTTGTATGGTTTTATTGAGACAGACCCAAGATAATTTAGGCTGTTGCAGCTTTATTTGGCCGTTTTTGGCCGGTTTGTTGGGTAAAGGGTTAATCAACTGCTTAACCACAGCAGAATTATGGGTAACTATTCAGGATTTAGTCGGAAATATGGCTTGTTGCCATTCATCGGAAAGCTCTCGGGGAGCATTACTGTATATTGCATTATTTATGTTGTGACATTATACAACCAAGCATGATTCGACCAATAATAGAGTACTGCAATACGGCATGGGATCCACACTTGCAAATATCAGTGCATTGCATTAGAACAAGTGCAACGGATAGCAACTAAAATGGTTCCCCAATTCCGAAAATTAGAGTATCGAGGGAGACTAATTAGACTCAACCTGATGTCCGTTAAATATCGAAGATTCAGGGGAGATTTAATCGAAACATATAAGATGCTAAATGGACACTACAATTTGGACACCAGTTGCCTTTTTCAAATGTCTCCACAACAAGAGGAAATTATATAGACAAAAGTTCAACAAGAATGTTGGAAAGTACTTAGGCCTAAAAAAAATAATACCTTTGTTTCCGCTAACGAGCTAAAAAAAATTAGGGTAGGTAGGTAGGCTTAACTTTTCTTTTTTTTAAAACTTTTTTTTTCTTCAGTTTCTTTAAAAATAACTGTATAATACTTGTCAATAACCCAAACTATCCACTTCTTGGCCCCAATCAGGTCAACCCAGATGACAGAGGAACTAGAAACTCCAATTTAATCTTACATACGTTTTAATATTTACATATATACTAGTCTATATACTAATATAGTCTTTGATAATCCTAATATTTCCCATATGGTCTGGCGACAACTGGAGTCAGTCCAGCACCACTGCACTGTTCACATATTGGAGTGACCGTCTTGTACCGATCTCTTAAGGATGGCTTCACAACACCACCTTCTCCTCCGCATTCAGTGAAGGATGAAGGTATTGTTTGGGGACACCTGTTTTTGGGCAATGATATGCCGAAGGCATAACCTGAAGGCCTGAGAGGAGGAATGTTTGGGAAGGGTGACCCCCTGATGATGGTGGGGGTTCTCCCCCTGGAAATTTTTTGAAAATCCATTGCATTTAGAGCTAATCTATTATAAAGGCTCTTTGAGTCAGTATTTTGAATTTTACTGAGAGGTAAATTTGATCAAGTTTCTCAAGCATAACTTTTGAACTTTTTATATATGTATGGATTGTAAATGCTTATAAGTTATTGTCAGATATCTTTTGGTTCAATGGATTATGCTTATCCTGCTTGAAATGAGACTTGCCATTATCACTCTAATTCATAAATAGGCTATTTTATATAATTCAAGTGAGACACATACCGTACATAATATACTACGTGTACATGTAGTACAGAAACAATGTACATGTATTAAGGTAGTAATGACTATATATGGTACTAATCTCTATGTTAATTTTTCATTTGGTATTATGAGATCCCACTTGATAACCAGGTTGATTTGATCAAATTGTTAATGTTCCTGTGCTGTAATTGATTGAAATACTGAAGTCTGAATGCTGAATGATAACATACCTGAACTCAAATTATTTGAAGTTTTCACAGATGAAAGCTAGATAAAGCCAAACATACTTTACATGTCAATATATACATAAATAAATAAATGTTTTGCATCTTGTTATGATATGAATTGGGACCTAAATTAAAAAAAAAAAAAAATTTAAATAAATTTATTTATTTATTTATTATTTTTTTTTGGTCCAATTTTTTTTTTTTTGCAATGGCAATAAAAAGTTTAGGGTCGGGGGTTTAAAATAGGGTCGGTCGGGTTAGCGGAAACAAACGTATTTTTTGTTTAGGCCTTATTCACTCAGCATGTGGTTTCATCTTGGAATAGTCTGCCAGACCATATCGTCGAACTAAGATCTCTGGATGAAATTAAGACTAACATATACGCTTACTTCTATCACTTGAAGTATGATTTTGAATACGTCAACTGGTATACTCACTCTAATATGCATATTATGCAAACCATTAATTTATTCAATTGTACCGGAACTAAAAGTCAAATGACTTGCTCCTAGAAAAACGATGATGATGATGAATATATTATTCGTTTGCTTAAAATTTGATATGCCCATAACTTAAATGGAAATGAGATTGATTGCAAATGTTAATTCTTGTGTAAACTCTGAATGCAAACTTTGTCCTTATTATATAGGGGGTGGAGTGTGGCAAAATTGAATGAGGGCTAACTATTCTAAACAGAAAGTTGGTCTGAATAGTTGAATATACCACGGTTGGCATTCTGGGTACGTCAATGAATCCTTTGTGAATAGAGGTGAAAAAGACTCATTTTCTCCTAGATGGTTTTTCATTTTTGTAGATTTATATGGAAAATTGTCTGTCGTCTGCTTATTTTTCCTTAAAACCCCTCCACATGAATAATAGACCATTCCAATGTAAACTTTTATAACTGATGGGGAGAATCCATCCAGTATAGAAGGGGTTATTAAATTTTGATCTTTCATCAGTTGAGCTTTCCAGCACCCTTTAAAAATTTAATCATTCATCTTGCAGATAAAGTTAAAGACAACGACAGCACATTATCCTTAGAAGAGGAAGATGACCAAAGCTTCCAGAAAGAAGAACGGGAGCCGGAAACAACAAAATCCATATCAGATCAAAGTTCTAACATTGAGAAACACCCAGAGTCTTCCACAACAAATGTTGTGATGGAGCTAGGTAATAATGAAAGTGTAAAAAATCTCAAGCCAGATGATACAGACTTCATTTGTGACTTTGACGCTGATCCTGGTTTCAGTCCTGTTCACGTTAATATGGACTTTTTGCAATCGGACAGCGATTCCAGGCCTCCGGATGAACACATGGAGATCGAAAGTGAGTCAGACGTGTTTGCTATCGGATCTAGCAGTGACCAGACCGAAGGTACACCAAAAAAGGTGAAGAATAAGATTAATAAACTTTCCCTGTCATCAAATTTTACACCCAAACAGAAGAAAACTGAGTCAGTTGGCACACCTAATAAAAATAAGACACCAAAAAAGGGCAAAGAAAATAATTCTAGCAGTGACCGCATAGATGGTACACCTAACAAGACAAAGACTATATTAGACTCCGTTTGCACATCATCAGACAGCACACCGAGTCATCAAAACACACCAAGGAAGGAGATGGCAAAGGACCCAACTAGTGACATCCTGAATGGTACACCTAAAAAGACTAAATCTATGGCGGTCACAATATCTGCATCACCATTCGGCATGCCCACTCGACAGAATACATCAAAGGAGGGGACAACGAAAAATTCTTCCAGCATGGATAATAAATACTTGGGTGAACCAAATATCTCTGATAAAGAAGAGGAAATTGTCTTTGCATCGTTTAAATCACCTGACAATCCTTTTACTTCTCCACCGAGGTCTCATCGAAGGAAGCGATCTGTGAATCATGAAACATTAATGTCACCTGCTAAACGATTGAAGATGGAAGATGAAGGTTCCGTAGATATGTCGTTTTCTCAGTTTACAGACACTCAGCTAGAGAGATCTCCGAGACTCGAAATGAAAATTGAGAAGAAAATGAAGGAGGCGAAGTCGAGCGATAGTAAAGATAAGGCACGGCTCATTCTCGAGAGGATCAGAGCGAAACGAGACAAACTGAAGATACCAAAGCTCGTTGTCGTGAAGACAGAGCAGACATTACCTGAGGAACCACAAATGTCTCAGGCACCGAGGAGACATCTCGCTTCAGCTGCCGATATAACACCAGATAATATCAATGATTATATTTCCAGGTATGTGAAGATAACAGACAATATCAGTAACCATATATCCAGCCGAGTCTGTTTTTATACACCCGTTTTTTTAAATAATGTTATTGGTCTGTCTGTCTGTCAATCCATTTGCTTTTTAGCTCAACTTTACTTTGTAAAGTTTGAGCTATTGCCATGGCTTTGTCGTCCGTCATCCGTGTGTGCGTGTGTACGTAAGGCGTCAACAATGCAGGCTACAGGTCGTACCTTTGGTCGGATCATTATGAAATTTGTCATAGCACCTAGGTGGGTTCGAAAATCCATCAATAATGTCCACAATGGAAGTATATCGATTTGTTCAGAAGATATTTTTAATCTGTCTGAAATTAGCTGTTGACATCAACATTTAGACTAGAATGATTAATTTTGGGGTCATTCGGAAAATAAACATGGCCGCCAGTGGCCATCTTGGATTTCAAAATTCAATCCATTAGCACGGGCTACAGGCCGTACTGTTTGTCTGATCATCATGAAATTTGTCATGGATGTTAATATTGACATGTAGATGGGAACGAGTAATTTTGGGGTCATTCGGCCCAAAAACATGGCCGCCAGCAGCCATCTTGGATTTTACTCTTTGTATGACTAAATTCTTTAGCACGGGCTACAGGTCGTACTTTTAGTCTGATCATCATAAAATTTGTCAAGAAAGTTAATAATGACATGTAAATGGGAAACGAGTCATTTTGGGGTCATTCGGCCAAAAAACATGGCCGCCAGCAGCCATCTTGGATTTTACTCTTTGTATGACTAAATCCTTTAGCATGGGCTACAGGTCGTACCTTTAGTCTGATCATCATAAAATTTGTCATGGCTGTTGAAATTGGAATGTAGATGGGAACGAGTCATTTTGGGGTCAATCGGACAAAAAACATGGCCGCCAGTGGCCATCTTGGATTTCAAAATTTAATCCATTAGCACGGGCCACAGGTCGTACTGTTCGTCTGATCATCATGAAATTTGTCATGAATGATAATATTGACATGTAGATGGGCACGAGTAATTTTGGGGTCATTTGGCGAAAAAACATGGCCACCAGCAGCCATCTTGGATTTTACTCTTTGTATGACTAAATCCTTTAGCATGGGCTACAGGTCGTACCTTTAGCCTGATCATCAT
The DNA here is from genome assembly GCA_032622095.1 of Siphonodentalium dalli. Taxonomy (NCBI): domain Eukaryota; kingdom Metazoa; phylum Mollusca; class Scaphopoda; order Gadilida; family Siphonodentaliidae; genus Siphonodentalium; species Siphonodentalium dalli. Next base: position 62,235,835 of record CP136062.1, read on the forward strand.
AAAATTTGTCATGGCTGTTGATATTGGAATGTAGATGGGAACGAGTCATTTTGGGGTCATACGGACAAAAAACATGGCCGCCAGTGGCCATCTTGGATTTCAAAATTTAATCCATTAGCACGGGCCACAGGTCGTACTGTTTGTCTGATCATTATGAAATTTGTCATGGATGATAATATTGACATGTAGATGGGAACGAGTAATTTTGGGGTCATTCGGCCAAAAAACATGGTCGCCAGCAGCCATCTTGGATTTTACTCTTTGTATGACTAAATCCTTTAGCACGGGCTACAGGTCGTACCTTTAGTCTGATCATCATAAAATTTGTCATGAATGTTAATAATGACATGTAGATGGGAACGAGTCATTTTGGGGTCATTTGGCCAAAAAAATGGCTGCCAGCAGCCATCTTGGATTTTACTCTTTGTATGACTAAATCCTTTAGCACGGGCTACAGGTCGTACTTTTAGTCTGATCATCATAAAATTTGTCATGGCTGTTGAAATTGGAATGTAAATGGGAAACGAGTCATTTTGGGGTCATTCGGACAAAAAACATGGCCGCCAGCGGCCATCTTGGATTTCAAAATTTAATCCATTAGCACGGGCCACAGGTCATACTGTTCGTCTGATCATCATGAAATTTGTCATGGATGTTAATATTGACATGTAGATGGGAACGAGTAATTTTGGGGTCATTTGGCGAAAAAACATGGCCGCCAGCAGCCATCTTGGATTTTACTCTTTGTATGACTAAATTCTTTAGCATGGGCTACAGGTCGTACCTTTAGTCTGATCGTCATAAAATTTGTCATGGATGTTAACGATGACATGTAGATGGGAACGACTCATTTTGGGGTCATTCGGCCAAAAACGTGGCCGCCAGCAGCCATCTTGGATTTTACTCTTTGTATGACTAAATTCTTTAGCAAGGGCTACATGTTGTACCTTTAGTCTGATCATCATGAAATATGTCATGAATGTTAATAATGACATGTAGATGGGAACGAGTCATTTTGAGGTCATTTGGCCAAAAAACATGGCCGCCAGCAGCCATCTTGGATTTTACTCTTTGTATGACTAAATTCTTTAGCATGGGCTACAGGTCGTACCTTTAGTCTGATCGTCATAAAATTTGTCATTGATGTTAACGATGACATGTAGATGGGAACGACTCATTTTGGGGTCATTCGGCCAAAAACATGGCCGCCAGCAGCCATCTTGGATTTTACTTTTCTCTTCATGTCTAAACTAGTATTAGACATTCAACTTTCCACATTTCTAATCGCTCCATTGACTGTAATACATTAAATTATTCCCTTTCCAAGTTGAGCTACAGTGTCATTGACACTTTCATTTCATTTCCAGATGATAACTTTATTAAGTCTGAACTGAATGGATTGAAATTTAGTATGTGAGTTTACTAACCCAAAATAGCCCAGCATAATAAATGGAATCGCCCCTGTATATTCATATCTTTAGTGGTCACTTGAGAAATTGTAAGTTGTTATACCTGCAATTAAGAAAAACTTGATAAAACTTATGATTTAATTAAAATCATTGTGACGAACTCTCACATTGTAGAATTGCAACTCAATATTTAAGAAATAACTTGTGTTTCGATTAAGGTTATGCAGTTATAGCCGAAAAGTTTGAAGACAATTTCTATAACATGCGTTGGAGTCTTCACGCTGGCGGTAGCCATTTTAGCCATTGGCGAAAATAAATTGTAAATGGCGAAAAAAAATGACCAAATGGTGAAAAAAATGGCTAAATTAATTTCCTCTCAAATATGTCCATCTGGACATGGTGGCGATTATAAACACACCAGCAGTCATCGGTCTAACAACATCATGTGCAGCTGACATCTGTACAACAAAAGCGTCGCCACCTTGTGTATGTTACACGATCCGATGTACTTGGATCAATTAGTAATAGTATAGGTGTACATTGGTGTTGATTTCATGCATTGTCAATGGCGGACGCTTTGTGTTGTAATAAACACAATTTTTGAGTGGGGATCAGGGAAAGATGCCTAATCAGTCTAAGTGATGGAGGTTTTTGTTGCGAGTCAAGTTTCCAAAATGAATTTCTAGCATTTGCAGTTTGATCCCTATTAATTCAACTTTTTACAAAACCGATTGATCTGTCCAATAGCCGCGATTAAAATTATCCTAATTGCGTAGCCACCAGGGTATACTTACTATTTTACTGCGAATTGAACAGATATGCACCAGATACGCATAGACATAGATAAAACTATGCACAAACTCGCGAATAAATAAAACATCAGTTTGCATTCAGATATCGTATTGCATATTTTCGCTATATGTTAATACACCGCCATTTGTTTTTATTTGCGATGGTCTAAAAACTTTCATTGTATGTGGAATCGCTTGGCAGGAGGTTATTGCTCATATTACATTGTTACTGTTTTCTTTTGTCAATAAAATGTAATATACGTTCAATTTATCTCAAACAATTTTCCCAAACAAGTGACTAAAAAAAATTGGTATTTGGCTAAAATAATGGCTAAAGGAATTTCTTGGCCAGCGTAAACACTGGTTGGAGTTAATTAATCTTCAAACTTTTTGGTTATAACTCATAACCTTAGTTGAAATCAGAGCGATTTGTTGTAATTTAATTTCAGTATTGCTCAAAAACGTCTTGCTTTCACCAATATATTACCATAAATTGATAAGTTATTTCAAGCATTCAAGCACGCATTGATTTTCTTCATTTGATTGGTTGGGTCAATTGAAACCAACAATGTTAACATCATGCCAAACACGTGTGGATCTGTTTTAATGATCTGTGTACCTTTAAAGATATTTAACAACATTATTTCCATGACTGTGTTTTCTTATGTTGAAAAAATCGTGTAACTCAGAAAGCTCACCTCAGATTTTAGGGGAATTTTCGTGAAGCATCTGCGAAGTTATGACCTAACGCAAACGATTTCGCCATCTGGAGTCATTGCATTAATTAATATATAAGAATGATGGTGTGTGTAGTCAATTGGATTAATATTTGTAACAATAACCAATTTGAGCAAGATCATTCTCCATTTCTATTTGATCACCCAACTTGTTTTGTTTCACATCACTTTAAAAAGATTTATATTTAACATTTGAATCTATCGACACATCCTGCAGCCAACATTTAATGGAGAAATGTTATTTTTAAATTTACAGGCATGTTCAGGATCACTTCTAGATGTGAGCTATCATATATAAACGATATTCAATGAACTTGGATATTACTCTTTCCATCACAAAATACTGCGGTATACACAGCTACCAACAATTTTCATCCGATTGATCCCAAACTTCATATGACTCTTCGGGTTGACTTCTGGTATTATTTAACCATTTAAACTTTCCGCATTCCTAATCGCTCCATTGACAGTAATGTATGACATTATCTTCTCTCCAAGTTGAGCTGCAGTAATTTGACACTTTCATTTCAGATGTGCTGATTTGTTGAACAAAGTGAAGAGCATGCTGACCTCTGTAGTATCTTTGAGATTTAACCCACGTGTTATCGCCTGGATGTGAGTCTCTTATACTCTTAATTTTCGCATCACATAGAAAAGATTATTTTAAAGGCATGAATGGCTTTGGTTGTAGGTTAAAATTTAGAAATAAAAGTTATCTATTTATGAAAATTTCCTCAAGAATACTGATGAATATGTTAATAGTAATGATAGTATGAATACGATATTAACCACATTCCACAAAACACACTTGTGCAAGCTGTGCATTTGTTTATATACAGTACATGAAGAGAGCGCGATAGGCAAAACACTCAACATCATGGTGATGTTTTTGGGAGATTGATTCATGGTGACCCATTCAACACCGAAATATTGAGTGGCGAGGATTAGCGAGTGCTATAATGGTATGTTGTAAACAACATGGTACAGTTTTAACATTAGTTCACTTAGTGTGATCTCCCCAGTGTTGAGTGTTTTGCTTATCGCACACTCTTTTAGTACTGTACTGTAACATAACATGGCTTTTGTTTATTAACACTGTGTATGATCTGAATAATAACATGCTAATTATGCAATATTTATATTTCTGTTTGTGGTGGTTTTAACGGATGTGACTATTTTAACACCAATACCCATCGTGAAGGCCATCCATATTTTTAATTGATTGGGAGTTAATACCAGTTTATATATAAGCCCCTTTTAAAAAAAAAACTCATAATATTTTGTCAGTTATTATGTTAACAATTTTTTTAACATTTTTGTACGCAAAAAAAATTTAGCCATGCCTCAGTGCTGCTTGTTACTTTTTGGAAAATCCAGGTACAAAAGTTACTGCTTGTTACTCGCTATAGTTTTCACTCCTCATCCGTCTGTCTGTCCGTCCGCGCATCAACATCTTGTCCAGAACCACACGTCCGAATAGAGTGATATTTGATATTGATGGTCCCTAAGTGACTGTGATTCAGATTTGTTCACATGGGGTCACCAGGTAAAATCGGGGCGGAACCAGGGACATAACTCTTTCCCTCCATAGTAATTCTTAAACTGCTTCTTAAGAACCATCAGTCCTATGTAGCTTACATTTGTATGGAGGGTCCTTGTGTGACTGAGAATTCAATTTGTTAAAGCTTGAGGTATCAGTTGTAAAATTCCAACCTAAGGGCGATTTGCAAAAGGGAGTTTTACGAACTCTGAGAGTTTGGTCCAGTTGGGAGGGGACGGGCTATGAGTTATGGTGTGGGGGGGGGGTCTGGGTTGTGCAGTTGGAAATTTCAAGGACATCTCCACCGCTCAATGGAGATCCTCTAGCTACAGTAATGCCATAATTAATCGACTCCATAACCACAGCAGAATTATGGGTAACTTTTCAGGATTTAGTCGGAAATATGGCTTGTTGCCATCCTGAAAAGTTACCCATAATTCTGCTGTGGTTACCCCCGAGAGCTTTCCAATGAATGGCAACAAGCCATATTTCCGACTAAATCCTGAAAAGTTACCCATAATTCTGCTGTGGTTATGGGGTCGATTAATTAGGGCATTACTGTACGTCCCTTGCCTTAAAGTGATTTGACAAGTACTGACTATTGTAGTCTTCAGAGTTACAGTCTGGTCAGCGATTCCACAGTCATTGACTGTTTTTTTTTTAGATTTACGTGGGCAATTTTAGAGTGTTTCATTATGAAGCTGTTGCATTAACATGCTTACAATGTAAAGAAATACTATTGTGTCCTGCGAATATAGCATATAAAACATCAAAAGTATCAATGGTCAAACATTTTAAGTCTCTTATCACCATTGCAATAAAACTTTGAAATCTTTTGTCAACTTACACCAAATCATTTCTGAAAATTGGATATGAGATTGGTATTTCACATCAACTTTGTCCTCCATGACGTTTCATTTTATGAATAATGATAATTGTTTACCTTGGAAAAAGAATATATTTTTGTGCAGAAATTCATACTTAATTTTAATTGCATTTTTATGTGTCTTCAGGAAAGAAATCACAGAAATTATGCAGAAGCTCATCTTACCAAAGACAGTTATAGCTGTTGTAGGGGATACCGGGGCAGGTAAATCGAGTCTGATGAATGCTCTCCTAGATCATGTGAACATTCTACCAACGTCGGGAATGCAGGCATGCACAGCTGTCGTCGTGGAAGTTACAATCAACAACAATGGAACACTATTTGAGGCTGATATCGAGTTCTTATCAGAAAAGGTATGCATTACCTTAAAGGTACTCAATCCGAATCGATGGTTCCCATATCAGATTCCAACAACAACAAAAGTTTTTGAAATGCTGCTTCAGTTATCAGTATCGTAATTGCTCAAAAATAATGCTAACCACAGTCAACTATAGCCAAGGAAATAGTAATTCGGATTATGCATCTTTAAATCTTGTCTTGTGAACCACTTTTTGCAACAAAAAAGGTCTTTGAGGAGTCTTCAGTTTCAACTACTAGTAAGTATTCTGTGTATGATCGTGACATATTCTCTCAACCGAACATACAAAGCCATATTACCATATTATTCATATAAACAAAAATAACATGCATTATGATAACTTCACCAGACTCATCCCACCAAGAGGTGCCACATCGGACCTCCTATTGTGTTATTACTTTTTATCTTGATATCTGAGTCAAAAAATATCTGCCAAAAATAAAAATTGTTATGCAGTGCCAATGAAAACAAGATATCTCGGCTTGCTAAAGTAAAAACCTGATTGCTTTTTATGTTTACCCATACCATAGTATGGTAAACATAGTGTCGTTGCCCGGATTGACCACTCGTCGTTGGTCCGTCTGTCTGTCCGTCTGTCTGTCCGTCTGTCCGTATGTCTGTCCGTAGACACTTTACGAGTAATGCGATAACTCAAACATTTTTTATCCGATCAAAACCAAATTTTGTATATGGGTTTCTCAGCCCAAAATACAGATCGAGTTCGAATTTGGGTTTGATCCGAACTTTTGTTACAGAGTTATGGCCCTTTTTCAACTTAGAATTCACGCATTCTGCCATAACTCAAACATTTTTTATCTGATTGGAACTAAATTTGGTATGTGAGTTTCACAGCCCAAAATACAGATTGAGTTCTAATATGGGTTTGATCCGATTAATTTTAAAGGAGTTATGACCCTTTTTCGAAGAAAAAAATTGAAAAAAAAAATCAATTTAAATTTTTTTTTACTTTTAACTTTTATAATTATAATAAAATAAAAATGTCATTGACATTGTCATTTGTTTTCATTTATATATTGATGATTATGATAAAAGTTTATAAAAAGATTTCCAATGTGTCCCTTTAATTTTTTTTAAATAATTAAAAAGTTTTTAAGTTAAAAAAAATTGAAAAACTAACACCATTATAACTCTGTCAAGGGTACCCCGAATCACCATACCAAATTTGATTAAATCGGTCCAAAATCTTGTGATATGTACTGGTAAATCTGTTTGGAGCAACATTAAATCCAATTCACCAAATAGTTAGCTATTGATAAGGCTATATTATTTTCTGATGTCTCTTATGCCAATGTGCAAATAATCTGATAAAGAAGGCTATGGTATCTAATTTAAAATAAAGATTCAACAATAAACATCACATGATATTAACAGTAGACATCTCTGCTGCAGAGTTATATCTTCAGATGGTCTGATATCATTATAATTGTTATTGGTTTAATAGAGAGGTCAGTGTTCAACATAAACAATTCCTGTGATATTTTGACAGCTCTGCTATATAATTGATATTAATGGGTCAGTGGTGAGGTTGCTTATCTGTATACTAGGACACATTATTATTGTAAACTTAAATTGGACTCTCTTAACCCAAGTATTCCATGTCCAGGTCACACCTACACATTTAACCCATGGGCTTGCTGGCTGTGGCGGTTTAGCATTACAGATCCTGTACCAGTGCATTAAATTCCAATAATTTGTGTTATGTACATTTGTCTATAATAGTACATAACAGTATACTCTATAATTCAACACCAAAACTCTCATTTATCCGATCATATTAAATTTTTATCGCCAAGGGATGGGTTAACATCTGCCGATCGTGATCGGCCTCTCGTTCTTATATTACCATAGGAGTTCAAGACCTGAATTAGAACCTGATCTGTTGATCCTACCAGATATTAGCCAGTGTTTCCATTACTACGACTCAGAGTCCATGTAATGGCCTCATTCCCCTTGCTTATGATCTGTTTGAGACATACATGTACCTAAAGTTATTAGCAATCTATCGTAAAAAGAATCCTACTGCAACAGGAGTTCAAGGGTTAAACAGAATACTTCTGAAAAGGCGGGTCAATTGATATATGTACCAGTACAGTGTAACCCTTTGAAATAAAATTGTATACAAATTTTCTCCCGAAGGAACGAACCATGGTCGCGCCGTCGCGTTATATGTTTCCCCAATATGGCTGAAAAAAGGATTCATTTTTTTCCTCCTAGTGGAAACCCTGTATTAGCAGTTGGTTTCATGAACATCAGACTGAGTTTTTCCCCAGCATCTATAGGTGTTACATGTTTCTAACCCCAAGTAGAACAGAATACTCCAGCACAGTGTTCCTATTACACTACGGACTATGTACCAACTTATATTCCAGGAGTGGTATGACGAGTTGGAGGTACTCCTTCATGATCTGACCGGAGCTGATGGGAAAGTCAAGAATCGACAGCCTGACCCCAAGTCTGAAGCGGGCGTGGCCTACAGTAAAGTCAGATCTGTGTATGGCCGAGCTGATGAACTGAACGTACTGAAGAGAATTAAAACCGTTACAAAATGGCTTGGTCAGGTTAAATCTGTTAAAGGAAGAGATGTGAGCTATATGTTATACCAACACTCTAACCAAACCCCCCATCAATCAAAAACTTTTTATTGTTATCTAAAGTGATGTTTTCTTTTCTTTTTTTTCGACAAATGCAAGGAAAATTGTTGATCAGATGCACATTTGGGGCAAATTCTATTGCAATTATGAAGAGGGACTTTTCGTAAAAATACTTTTGTGAATATTTAAAAAAAAAAAACTAAACAATAAAAAAAAAAATGAACAAAATTAAATGCCGACCTACTGACTATTGTTTTCAGGCCTGAGAAATAGGGTGCCTGTCATTAACAGAATGAGGTTCCCAGAGGGGGAATTTAGTGACGGTATCTCGCATAGCAGGCTAGCATCACTAAATTCACCCTCTGGGGACCTCATTCTGCTTAGGCCTCATCTTCTCTGGAAAGTTTCTTTATTATCAAATTTCTATAGAAAAGTCTTCACATAGATTCTATTTCTTTTTTAGTTTAGTTTCTCTATATCCCCAAATTGGCAGACGATACATTGCATATTTGAGGTTCCCAATGAGTGTACATCACAATATTCACCATTTTGGGACTTCAATCTGATTCTATGTCTCCCACAGTAGATGAAGCTATACAGAATGAGGTCCCAAGAGGGTGAATTTGGTGATGCTAGCCTTCTATGCAGGATAGTGTCACTAAATTCACCCTCTGTGGACCTCATTCTGCAAATTCTGCTTGATTGTTTTCTATAAAATTGATGAAAATAACTACTTTATTCTGTATTCCAATTTGATCACCCCTGGCAGAATATTCCACATCACTTTGTCTAAATGATAGACCTATGTTTTCTTTCATGTGGTTTATGGTATCTGTAAAATATAACATAGAAGTCATGTGACTTTTTTGCAGCCAACAAACTTCAGGCAACAGATAGACAGATATATTGAATCGACCGATACAGGCATGGGTGGACAATACTGGCCGATTGTGAAGAATGTCCGAATTAGGATCCCTAACTGTGATGTCTGTAGCAGTGGTGCTGTCCTTGTCGATCTGCCCGGCGTAAGAGACTCAAATGCGGCCAGAGATAAAATAGCAAAGGAGGTATGTATCTCATAAAGTGATAGTATTTGCAAGAGTGAACAAAGAAACCTATGATTGATTCAGGGGTCGACTGTGCAAATTAATGTTTGTCCAGGGTTCGTATGCAAAATGAAAAGTGCTTAAATATTGATCCACTCCTTTAAACATGCTTAAATAGATTTCTCCCTTTAAAAGTACTTTAAAATCTATCACTATCCTAGCAAGTCCTTAAATTCCAGCATAAAATGGTTCACATGGGTCAATTTATTGGAAATCTCAAGCTAAAAACTTGAAGCCGATATGTCGTTCAGCCAAATTAGTATTTTTTTGTTGTTGATAGTGGTTACTATAAATAACTATCAGGATTTCCCACCATTGCAAAACATCATCAGTGTATATTTTCATGTTCAATTTCTGCGGTATGGAAAGGGTTTGGTTTATAGAGGGTCCGGTTTGGAGAGGTTTTACTGTATATTGTTTGGTAAAATAAAAGAAGTTTAGCAGATCTTTTATACTATTCCGGCATATAGGCAACTTCATTTTCCATGACTGTGAACGTGCCTTGCGACTCAAAATCCGACGTCAATACACCATGGCCACTAAAGCGACCCCAAAAAAGGAAGCTCAAATGACCGCTGTATTCCAACGCCGCACTTATGACACTATATGCACATTTTTAGGTCTCTATTATTTATATGTAGCAGATATGGCACAGTAGCATGTTATATATATGTCTCCGAGGCGCGCTTGTGTACTTTATTATATGACTATCATTTTTCTTTCCCCAATACCACTATAGTAAAGCGATCATTTCCCGACCAACGGATCAGCTACAGTTTGATCCAATGTCATACCACCCTTCTCTATCTCGCATACTGCGCAGGTCCGTAAAAATCAGGATTATTTATTATATACAAAAACAGTTCATTCTTTATTTTTGTTACTAGCTAGTGGCCTACATGTGGTGTCATTTCATAATTATCCCCCGCAAAATGAAATTTGCGGGGGATATAGGAATGGGTTCCGTCTGTCCGTCCGTCCGTCCCGAATTTGTAAGAGTCATAACTTGAACAAATGTCAACAGATTTCAAAGATTTTTGGTATATGAGTTCACCTGACCATTACCTAGAATGATTTCGCAAGCCAGGTCCGGCCGGATATTTTTACCAGAGTTATTGGACTTTGTTTATTATTTTTGTCGAATTTACCAAATAGCAAATAGACGACGTCACAGGGCTCATTTCCACAAATCTCAGCGGATTTCAAAGATATTTGGTATATGAGTTCACTTGACCAGTATCTAGAACGAGTTCGCAAACCAGGTCCGGCCGGATATTTTCAGCAGAGTTATTGGACTTTGTTTATTTTTTTGTGTGCAAATGGACGACGTCACAGGGCTCATTTCCACAAATGTCAACGGATTTCAAAGATTTTTGGTATATGAGTTCACATGACCAGTATCTAGAACGAGTTCGCAAACCAGGTCCGACCGGATTTTTTCAGCAGACTTATTGGACTTTGTTTATTATTTTTGGTGCAAATAGACAATGTCACATGGCTAATTTCCACAAATGTCAGTACCTAAAATGAGTTCGCAAGCCAGGCTTTTTGACAAAATCCCACCTCTTGTTTAGCACATACTGAGAACGTAAACATTAATGAGAATGCACTTCCCCAACTGCACAATTCGGCAGGGGATACCGTTGTCTGCGACTGCTTGTTAATTACATAAATTGTGCTTTTTAAATACAAAGATTGTCATATAATAAACCTGTTATCACTGCAGTGAATTTATCTGGGCTTCGCATCACGTCTCGTTGAAGAGGTCAGATCGCTGGATCAAACTCGACGCTTTTGGCGGCTCGTTTGATCCAGCGATCTGACCTCTTCAACGAGACGTGATACTTCGCGCAGATGAATTCACTGCAGCGATAACATGTAAAGTATAGTCCCAGACATGTTCAAAGAGCAGCGATTGGCATGTCTCAGAGATGTATATATAACATGCTACTGTGCCATATCTGCTATATATACACTTCATATTTTCTTTTGTTATCAGTACCTGAAAAAATGCACAGCTGTTTGGGTTGTGTCAAGTATCCATAGAGCAATAGATGATAAGACTGCAAAGGATCTGCTCGGTGAGAACTTCCGTCGACAGCTTCTGATGGACGGTCAGTACGGAAGCATCGCCTTCATTTGTACCAAGACTGATGTGCTGGTGCCTTCTGAGATCATCAGGTAAGTCAACATATATGCCTATGATTTGGAGCTGTTCATTTGTCAAATTCAGTATACCCCGTCTGTCTGCTCGTCCATCCATATGAACATCTCAGCCATGGATTATCGGTCGGAATGAAATTTGATATGGAGGTTCACATCTTGTGTGCTTTCAAAAGAGGTCATTAAATTTGGTTTTCCAATTCTAGAGCCATCCTTCTTTGATTTCTAGAAATAATGGTTCCATCTGTCCGTGCTGATATCTCAGGCATTGTTTATATGATCTAAGAACAATTTGGTATAGAGGTTCACCATCCGTAGTGCTTTAAGAAGATGCCTATGGCCCACAAAAAAAGGTTTTGATTCTCAGTCATCTCTGCATCAAAGAAAAAATGGCATGCATTGGACCATTTTATTTCGATTTTGGATATCACCATAGTTGTAAACCGGTAACACTAAAATAGGAAACTGTCACAAGGAAATTAGTTATGTTTCAAATATCGAATAGGAGCTAAATACAACAGTGTATGTGGGGGTATTCAACAAAACCATAGGCAGCGATAATTATCAGGTATATTGTCATCACAGGCGGTCCAACCCCCAAGTTTATTTGTCAAATGCGCTGAAATATTTTGATATTTGGAAATTGAATGAGTCATCCGCCAACCTGACCTTTGCTACCTTTGCACAGTAAGTAAGTACTGTAAGATAGAGTTTTCCCCCTCGCTATGCTATTGTGATCGAAGGTAAGCAAACCGGAGCACAATAGTTTTACAAGCGATGTATATCAGACATGTTTATGATGGTTATTTGAATTTGTATTGTCTATCATCCATTACGGTACATATACAGTCTCTAATTTGTAAGCGGAATAAGTGAACAAGAATTTCTATGATAGTAGTTTGGAAGATCACTTTATCTTTTCATTTCGACTGTATTTACGTTCCGTATTTTTATATGAATCACATATGTAGTTCTGCATGTTGTTAAAAATTAGTGTGCCAATATTAAAATCATATCAATATATATATATATCATTCTAGGTAATTCCTATATGATGTACGAGAAGTACAATGTTATAATTTGTCACTCTTTAAAACAGGTTAAATTTGTTTATATCCAAAGGTCCTCCATACACTTTCTGAACCTGGGAAGGTGTAATAACGCATGCTTACTACCTTAACTATGGACAGTAAAAATAAAACCCTCGCCCGCTCATTGATTTTCAAAAACAAAATTGCCTGAGAATCAAATAATATTTTTTGTTTGGCCTAATGCATATTTGTTTTAAAGTTATACTTTTAATGTTCTTCTCCCTTCGGAAATATTTATGTTTTGTCTTTGGATTCCATCCTGTCCATGTTTCATGTTTGCAGCATTCTGTTTAACATTTATATTGAAGACATATTATGTACTTGTTCGGTGCGTGACACTGATAAATTAGTATTCAGTTGCTATGCCAACTGGAGGAATGTAGCATTCTGGATGCATCTATCGGCGATAATCTAACGAAAACGATTTCACCATCGACAGTCACTGCATTTAATTAATATATAAGAATGATGGTGCGTGTTGTCAATTTACATCTAATATTTATAAAACAACTACGTTGAACAAGATTATTCTCTATTTCTATTTGATCACTCTACCGGAGTGTTTAACATCACTTTAAATGACAACAGACATCAATGATCAAGCATTCAGATACAGATATTTGATTGTTTCAGGTCCCTGAAGATGCAGAATAAAATCAAACCTTATGAAAGTGAAATAATGAAGATGGAGCTTGATCAGAGTAAGTTAAAGGAAGATATTTCCACGTTGGAAGCTGAGAACGAGGCTCTGCAAGCAGAAATAGACGACGGAATGGAGGAAATTAATGATATACGAGAGGCTATAAGTGAAGCTCACAACCTGCTGGATAACTCCGAAGCAGACAGTGAAAATGTGAGTTCAATCATCAGATAAATTCCTTCCATGACTGGAGCTTCCTGAAATTTTGCAAAAAATACCTGTGCCAATGAATTCTCTTATATATGCGAGTCTCCCATATTGAGCCTCGCATTTATAAGAGAATACATTGGCTTAATAATATTTACCTTGACCTTTTAAGTCAGTGCATTCTCTTTGGGAGACTCGCATATATAAGCGAATGCACTGGCACATGATCTTTAATGCTGCACAGTGCAGCTCCCATCATGAAATGGTAAATCAATCTTGATCTCAATGAGTATCTGGTAGTTATGGCCTGGGCCAGCAATATCGGTGTCCTCTTTCTGTTTTTACTCTTGCCATTTTAAGCTTTCAATGCTTATTATTTGGTGAATTTTGTGCCATTAAAATATGTTGTTATTGTAATCTTAAATGCTTCTGTAAGAACTTTTGTCAACTGGGACTTCAATAAATATGTTGTTATTGTAATCTTGAATGCATATGTAAGAACTTCATTCAACTAGGACTTCAATAATTATGATAATATTTGGTATGTTGCTCAATGATTAAAATTTTTTCATCATCAGCATGAAGAGCAGTTGCAAATTGATGATCTGAAGGCAGATTTGGAGACGAGAGAGTCAACAATTGAAGAGAAGAAACAGCTTGTATCAGAAAAGAATAGAGAACAGCATAGTTCCGAGAGGAAGGTGTGTATGGAGGATTTGTTTGACTGATTTAACCCTTTACCCAACAAACCGGCCAAAACCGGCCAAATAAAGCTGCAACAGCCTAAATTATCTTGGGTCTGTCTCAATAAAACCATACAAATATGGATATCATTGGAACCGGCTCATTGACCACATTGTGATGGTTACAGTTATGCCCTGTGCCAATGCATTCTCTTATATATGCGAGTCGACCATAGGTCGCCTCGCATATATAAGAGAATGCATTGGCCTAAAAAAAATCTTTTTTTAACACTTTTTACCATTTTTTCTTACATTCTTTAACAATTTTATAATTTTTAATGTGTTAAGCCAATGCATTCTCTTATATATGCGAGGCGACCTATGGTCGACTCGCATATATAAGAGAATGCATTGGCACAGGGCCCTTCTGTTGGGTAAAGGGTTAAGTTGATTGTCAGTGGTTTATTTTATATAATGACATTAGAGAGAGGGGATAGCTTTTATACAGTTCGTGTTAGTCACCATTAGTCCTTTCTATACTAAATATCCATTTACCTGTAGCTCCCTTAGGAAAAGTTCAGATAATAAGTTCAACAAATGACCAGTTGAACTTATTTTCTGAATATTTCCGATCGATTAATAGAAATCCTTCTGCACTTGTATTATATTTTCGTCTCTCGTCTGCTTACATTTCCTCAATGCCCCTCCTGGTGAATAATGGAACGATCCGATGTATACTTTCATAACTGAATGGGCTAATCCATTAGTAAAGAAAGTGTTAAACTCTTTTTGATGGGAGCTGCGCTTGTGCAGCATTAAAGATCCTGTGTCAGTGCATTCTCTTATATATGCGAGTCTCCCATAGGATAGGATAATATTTTATTTCACAATACATTATACATTAATACATTATAATATAAGTGAATGTATATGTGTATTGTGTGGAGTGCCGTGGCCTATGATGGCCGTCTACCCGACACCCCTGAATGACAAAATACAATCAATAATGGCTACATAAAGAATTTAAATATTTCACTATAATTTTCAGATTAGATTAATATATAAATTGGATTTAAATATAGATATGGATTCCAGTGAGAGTCTCGCATACATAAGAAGTTGCACTGGATTACATGGTCAGGTAAATATTGTTAGGCCAATGTATTCCTTTAAAATTTCAAAATTTCAGGAAGCTCCAGTCATGGAAGTCTTAAGCCATGATTCTTGCTCTGAATGATTAAACGGCGATTCCCTAGAACTTAGATCTTCTCTGAAATGTAATTTTTTTTACCTGGAACTTTTAATATTTTCACACATGGCGGACAGTTGGTTTGAATATTGGGTCTGAACTATGTACAATTCCGTTCACTGTATTATTGCTAATGTGAATGTAAAATAGGATACCAACATTTTGATTTACGTGAACCAGAGGCAAACGGAAATATATTTGCCCCAAATCTTGACAAATTTGTGCTGTGCTGAACAGCTAATAAGAACATTGGGATTAGCATACTGACAATAATAATTATTGACTCCCGACTGGGTACTAGTTTAGTGGCACGTCTCTCACGGCAACAGAAATATTAGTCTGCTTGCTGAAGGTACCATGCAGCATTAAAGGTTAATTGGTATGATGCTTCATGCCATGACAGAACAAGTTGAACATGCTAACCACTCGACGACCACGCACTACATGCTACTAATAGTGCCAGCTTCAATTTTCAATCTAACTCATCTCTTCTACAGGTCCTCGAACTTGACAGAAAACTATTGTCAAAGAGGAAAGCTCTGACAGCTCTGTGCGCCAAAGCAAGGAATGAATATTCAAAGAAGCAGATCAAACGGGATTTCCGTGCTGGTATCAGGGTATGTTTGATCAGAAATAAGAAATATTTATATGCCCATTTTAAAAAAAAAAGACTTTTATGTTATGTGGCTGTCGGGGGCGTTCATCCAACCGTCCTCAGTTGTTTTTTTGTTTTTTCGGATGATAACTGTAGTAAGTCTGAACTGAAGGGAATGTAATTTGGTATTGAGGGTTTCTGAGCACAAAATACAGGTATAGTTCGAATTTGGGTTCCCCCCTCCAATTTTCACCAGAGTTACGGCCCTTTTTGTTGGAATTTGCGCTCAATTTTTCTGCTAAAGGAAACTCTCACACTGAACTATATGGATATATATTCTACAAGGTACCTGAATGGATTAGCCACGTATTAATGCCACCGTATAACCGGTTGTGTCCAACTGTAATGTGTTAGTTTCTATTTCTAACTCAATCAGGAGATTGGCGAGGGTTGCGGAGTTGGGAATGGCACCACCATGGGAGGGATCTATGATAGTTCTGTGTTTGGGCTTTCTTTAAGGCAAAATTAATTACACTTTTAAAAATAATATTTTTCCACTAAGGAAGCCCTCCACTGAACTATATGGATAGAATGCAAGCCCAGGAGAAGGCAGGAGCAATAGCTAATATCCAATTTCAAAGGGAATGTTCTCTTCCAAAACAATTTGCAAACCTTTGGGCTTCTTGCTTCTGATTGGTTACTAAGTCGGCAAGCACGTTTCCACATGGTCGCTGTCAAAAATGAAAACCTGTTGATTCTTTGAAGTGACATTTTGCCAGAAATCACTGATAGGATTTACAAATGATTGAAATGTATCATTACATGGATTGAAGCACTGACAGACAAAATTATGATTGATATTATGTTACTTGAGGTTTGAAAATTAAGATTGTCAATGTTTAACAATGACACCTCTGAAATTGCACAAACAATAAAACCTTTTTGTGATAGTGTGTGGAAGCCTAGACATAAGAAATCTTTTACTAAGATAACAGAAACATATAACTAATGAACTCAATATAAAGAGCATTTATATTGAACTCGCTTGGAACCCAATAGCTGTTAGTGCTTTATATATCATGCATAAGTATATACATGTATATCTTACTTGGGCGAAATTAACTTAATTTTTACTGTAATGAATGGGACAACACCAATACAATTTTGGAAATCTATAACTTATCTGTAAATGTGTGCACCTTTAATTCAGATATGATATATATGGTAAATTTGGTACCCAATATACCAAAAGACGTGGGGATTTCTTGCTTAATTTATTTTAACTTTCTGACTGATTCTGAAACAGCCTATACAGCAGGGTGCTCTGCCTCTTATTAGCTTATGTCAGCTTCCTGTGGGCAAGACATGGTACCTCTTGAAGTGGACTCAAGTGTCATTGGGCATCCCCCTTTACTCACATAATGTGGGTCATACAAAGCTTATACTCGAGTGCACACCTCTTGTTTTTACTGTTATGTATGGGACAACACCAATACCATTTTGGAAATGTATAACTTATATATAAATGCGTGTACCTTTAATTCAGGTATGATATATGATTCAGGTACCTAATATACCGGGGGACATGGATGGGGCTTTCTTGCTTATTTTATTTCAACTTTCTGACTGATTCTGAAACAGCCTATACAGCAGGGTGCTCTGCCTCTTATTAGCTTATGTCAGCTTCCCGTGGGCAAGACATGGTACCTCTTATCGTGGACTCGAGTGTCATTGGGCATCCCCCTTTACTCACATAATGTGGGTCATACAAAGCTTATACTCGAGTGCACACCTCTTGTTTTTACTGTTATGTATGGGACAACACCAATACCATTTTGGAAATGTATAACTTATATATAAATGCGTGTACCTTTAATTCAGGTATGATATATGATTCAGGTACCTAATATACCGGGGGACATGGATGGGGCTTTCTTGCTTATTTTATTTCAACTTTCTGACTTGATTCTGAAACAGCCTATACAGCAGGGTATTCTGCCTCTTATTAGCTTATGTCAGCTTCCTGTGGGCAAGACATGGTACCTCTTGAAGTGGACTCAAGTGTCATTGGGCATCCCCCCTTTACTCACAATTGTGTGTCATACAAAGCATCCCCTTTACGCAAGATCTGTCGGCAAATTTCCATGGTTTCTGTCATGGCTCGTTTAGCAAGAAAATAAATTAATAAAGCTTTATATTAGATCTGTCGTTACATGAATAAGTTTGTACAAAAGGCGGGATATTTATCGATGTATAAAAGTTTGTGGAAGCACCCAGGTGCGTTTTTTTGTTCAGCGTCTGTTTTTGAATTTTTTGGAACAGTTATATCCTAGAATTGTGTACCATAGTTAGAAAATATAGCTTTTACTTGATCAATTTGCATTGGAATTTTAAGAATCGGTTCATCCGTATGTGATTTATGGATGTTAGAAGTGAGGAGGTATTCGATTCTGTGATCTCCATTATAACATATGATATCTATAGTTATGCGTTTTGTGAAGTGGTATGCTCAAGTTTAAATTTATATTTTTTTAATTTATATTTTTACTTGTTTTAACGAAACTCCCTTGTAGTCAGGCCATTATTTTATATATGGGTCTTGATACTGAATGAAATAGTCCTCAGGTAGAAGTGTCAGCCTTGTCCTGGAAATCTATTATGTGTTACTATGTGTCTGAAACAGTCTGTTATGTAACTCTTATTATCTACTAAAATGTAAATATTTGTATTTAGGAAATGAAAAAGAAAGCAGGAGTCATCAAGGAAGATGATGATGATGATGAAGACATATCTTATGTTGATGATGATGATGAAGACAGTGAGGAAATCGGGAATTATGTTGACAATCTCAAAGTTTTCTGTGTTAGCTCAACGGAATATCAGAAAATGAAAAATCTGATCACCGATGATGGACCTCCTCAGGTATAATATACTTTTCAGTTTATATGCTGAAATTTTACAATTTCTACTTGATTCATATTGATTTATTTGGACAGAAATTCAGCTAATAATTTCAACAGGTTGTCCGATATTAGCTAAAACATCCCATGAAATGAATCGTTACAACCATTTTTGTGATCGATGCCTACTGATAGTAACAAAAATCAGAAATGAACTATAAACCATAGTGCACTTTCATGGCGGGAGCAGCGCTGGTGCAGCATTAAAGATCCTGTGCCTGTGCATTCTCTTATATATATGCAAGTCTCCCATAGGGAGCCTCGCATATATAAGAGAATGCACTGGCTTCCAAGGTCAAGGTAAATATTGTTTATAGGCCCATGTATTCTCTTATATATGCAAGGCTCTCCATGGGAGACTCGCATATATAAGAGAATGCATTGGCACAGGGTTTTCGCATAATTTCAGGAAGCTCCAGTCATGGAGCAGGTTACATGTCGGAAACTTATCAACAATACATCAGGTGTCCTTATTATTATTTATTCATAGAGTGGACATCATTTACAAAAGCATATTGAATTTCAGGTGTTTAGTTCAATAGATGACACCCAGATCCCAACAATAAAGACATTTGTGCATGAAATGACGACAGTTCGGAGAATGCAAGGCACAGAAAGATTGATAACAAGTATCGGCCGTTTTCTGTTTGATTTGGAAGGCTACCTCAGCGATGAAGGAACTTCAGTTAGTATTTATACCCCCCGTAACGAGTTATGGGTGAGGTATATAGGAATCAGCTTGTCCATCCATCTTTCTGACCTTAGATGCAACTTTGTCCAAACTTTTATTCCTACTTTTTTCAGTCAATTTTTTGGAAATTTGGCAGAGTTATTTAATATCATGGGAACCTGTGCACCTGCAATTATGAGGTCTGTCCAACTTTTTTTTTTATGGAGTTCTCATTTTTCGACTTAGAAAATTTTCTCAAAATGCATAACTTTGTCCAAGCTTGTATTCCTACATTTTTCAGTCAATTTGTTTTAATCTTAGCACAGATATTTAGTACCATTAGAACCTATGCACCTGCGATAATGAAGTCCATTTGACTTTTTTTTGTCTAGTTATCCCCCTTTTTCGACTTCAAAATTTTCTGGCTGCAGATATAAAATCAAATGGAATCTTGATTCTTGGTGTTGTCCATTTCCCCTTACTACCCTGGACGTTCAGCTTTGTTTCTGTAAATTATTGAGATCATATATGTCTACATTTTTGTTTATTAGAATAAAGGAACTCGAAAGGGAGCTAAGTCTGCTTTCAACTGTCATGTAGCCAAGCTGAAGGCACAGATGCAGCCCCTGATGTCCTCCACACTGCTCTCTTTAAAACAAATATTCGACAGCACCCTACAGCCAAAGCTAGAAGAAGGTGTTTACAGTGCATGTGGCAGTGCAGTTGAGACCTGCTCAAAATGGGGTGATAAGGTCAGTGAAGCGGTTGAATCACGCCTTTAACCCTTTCAGTGCCAGGGGCCGATCTCATCGGCCCTAATTTACGGTCTGTAAAATCGGCCCTAAAAAAAAAAACAATATTTGTTTTTAGATTTTTTTGGTTGAATTTATTTTGGGTATGCTTAGGCATGCTATAGCGAATTTAAAAACAAACTGGATAAAACCTTGGGGGCATGTTATAACTCAAAACTATCACCAAGTATTCATAGTAATAATTTTGTTGCCCGTGAAAAACGTAAGATTCCCTGGCTCTAAACTTACAAAATAAGTCTGTTAAAGAATATAAGAAAAAATTATTAAAATTGTAAAAAATAATAACAAATGATGAAAATTTGTTAGGCCAATAGGTCGCCTCGCATATATAAGAGAATGCATTGGCACAGGGTATATTGGTTGATACAAAAATCAGACCTGGCACTGAAAGGGTTAAATTTCTCAGAATTTAAGCTGGAATTTTGTCCAAAATGACAGAGATGAAGACATGCCTTCATGTATATGAATATATTAACCCTTTCATGACTGGAGCTTCCTGAATTTTTGCGAAAACCCTGATCTAATGCATTCTCTTATATGTGCGAGTCAACCATAGGTCGCCTCGCATATATAAGAGAATACATTGGCCTAACAAATTTTGTTAAAGAATATAAGAAAAAATTATTGTTAAAGAATTGTTATAAAAAATTATAAAATTGTTAAAGAATAAATGATAAAAAAAATTTATAGAATGGAATATATATATTCGAGAATGCATTGGCACATGGTTTTCGCAAAATCTCAGGAAGCTCCAGTCATGAAAGGGTTAAGGTTTCTTGAAGCAGGAAATTGTGCTCCCTGAAGCTAGGAAATTGCTTCTTTTGATGCCAAATTTCATTGTTGGCTGGCTCGATGGTAGTGATGAGCCGATGATCGGAAACGACAATCGGAATCGGCCGATTGTGGCCCATCGGATGACAATCGGTACTCGGGTTTCAACATCGGCATTTCCGATTGTCTAAATAATAATCAGGTGCTTGTTTTTCTTCAATACTTCAATAAACTGTGTTAAATATAATGATGTTTTGTTGAATAAATGACCAATAAACGTGTGGAAAGTGTAACCAAACACAAATTTGATGATATCCAACCAGGTCCTGACTATAACACAGGTATAAACCCCCGAAAGTACATGTCACCTGACACATAATTACACAGTTCACTGCATTCACCACGCTTCAGTTATTATATATTAAATGAATTTAAATAATTATGTAAAATAGCCTGACGAGACCCATTATATAGTGTGGTGTGTTTACATCATCCCATTGTTCACCAATTAACAACTAATATTCAATGTAGTGACCGCTAATCACCAGTATTCAAACTGATTCAAACTGATAATCAGGTCAGCCAGTGACCTCAATGACCTCTTATCTATAAGCCAACATACAAAATCTGTAGTCAGTAAACAAGTGTTGCGTCATGCCCTGTTTCCTTGGTATTGTCTCTACAGTTGAGTTCAAGATAATGTGGTATAACATCAAAATCCCTTCCTCAGATGGAGGTTTCACGTAGAATTCTTGTATTTTATTAATTGGATAGGGATAAATACACTGGTAACAATTATTAATATTTTAATTGTTTTTATTTGTAATTAAACATTTCGTACTTGTTTTGATGTGAACGGTCATGCACTCTTCTGAGTTGTCATTGCGACGAATGCCAAAACTCCCCTGTGTCTGAAATTGTAGCCAGAATTCAGACCCCCTATTGACTTACAGTTGTATATGGCGCATGCACATTTTGAGGGGAAATACTGGGTCAACAAGTAGCGACTTATAGACAGAAATCTACGGTAAATTGAGCATAATATAACATGTGTATTGGTTGTCAGGACGCAGAAATACGTTCACATGTCCACTCATACCTACCTTTATACTTACCCAAACGTATACTTATGTATACTTGTATATTACTGATGTTGTTGCTTCCAAATCGACGTAGTATATAACACATATAACATATTTTGTTATAATTATTACAATAATCGGAATCGGCACCTGAATCGGCCGATTGTGATCTCAAATAATCGGCGCAAGGCTCTATTTGATAATCGGCTCATCACTACTCGATGGGTCCGCGGGATGCCTAATCTTAGGGGAATCTAAAGGTCTGGGAATTTATATTTCTTATCCATTGTGATAAATCATGTAAAAATAGAATTTTGACTGCGGTCCAAGATGTGAGAAAATACCACAAATGGTATGCAGCTGGACTTCTTTTCAATTCCACTAAAAAATATTTTGTCATATTCTAATAGTACTGCTGACTTCTAAAGGTGAGACTTTTTTAGATTGAAATTCCTTGCACCAGCATTCAAGCTACACTGAATCAGTTTCAATTGTTTAAATCCTGGCACAAATTATACCCCACATACTGGATTACATCCATCTGTCCATATGACTGTCAGATATCTCAACCATAGTTTGTCGGATCTCAATGAAATTTGGTATGGATGTTTACCACATTGAGGAAATTCAGAGAAAGTGAGCAATGATTTAGTTTGCGTTTCCATTCTAGAGTTTATATTTCTCGTTGTGTATCTGGAAATGTTTATTTTTCATCCATCCAAGCTGGTATCTCAGCCATATGTTATCGTATCTTAAAGAAATTTGGTAAGGATGTTGACCATCATGTGAGCTTTTGATAGAAGTGTTAAAAAAAGAACCCTTTGATTTGATTGATTTGTCACTGTCCCGCCTGTTTTGAAAAAAACGGAGCGTATTATGTTATTGGTCCATCCGTCCATCTGTCAGTTCGTTTTTTTCGTTCTGGATGATAACTTTAGTAAGTCCAAACTAAATGGAATGAAATTTGTTATACTAGCACAAAATACAGGAAAAGTTAGAATTTTTGTTCCGCCTGCCAATTTTTGCCAGAGTTCTGGTTCATGTCAGCATAGAATTTGACGATTATTTTGGTTTCTGGGTGATAGCTTTAGTTATAGTTATCTGTTTGTTTTCAAATTTTGCATATGGATTACTCGTTATGGCCCTTTTTTAAATTACCAAGGGCATATTTTGCCACGCCCTAGCGATGCTATTGTTCTACTTAGGGTATGGATACACTATGTAGTATTCCACATATGCAGCGGGGACAGCTCAGGTCTTGTTGAGTTTTGATCATTGAATAATCACCAGTAGTTAAAAACTTTATTCCCATTCATTCATTTGTAGCGATGTTAACCCTTTCTATACTTAAAACTCATTGACTAGTAGTTATCCATTTGGAAATTTTTTCAGACAATAAGTTCAGCAAACGACCTTTGTTGAACTTATTATCTAAACATTTGCCTCCAATAAATATGACTTCTTCTGTACTTAACCCTTTACCCAACAGAAGGGCCCTGTGCCAATTGCATTCTCTTATATATGCGAGTCGACCCTAGGTCGCCTCGCATATATAAGAGAATGCATTGGCTTAACACATTAAAAATTATAAAATTGTTAAAGAATGTAAGAAAAAATGGTAAAAACAGATTTTTTTTAGGCCAATGCATTCTCTTATATATGCGAGGCGACCTATGGTCGACTCGCATATATAAGAGAATGCATTGGCACAGGGCATAACTGTAACTATCACAATGTGGTCAAGGAGCCGGTTCCAATGATATCCATATTTGTATGGTTCTATTGAGACAGACCGAAGATATTTTATGCTGTTGAAGCTTTATTTGGCCGGTTTTGGCCGTTTTGTTGGGTAAAGGGTTAACAAGTTGTATTATCTGTTCGCTTATTTTTTCTGAAAATCCCTCCAGATGAATAATAGAACATTCCAATGTATACTTTTCATAACTGAGTGGGAGAACCCATTTAGTATAGAAAGGGTTATGCCAATATTTTAAGCTAACAGTCTTCGGCTCTCGGCCTATATTATCTTAACATACCTACAAATGAAGAACAGACAGATCTGTAGATACTTTGGTGTAAACAATATTTATTTCAAAAATCAAACATATCACACAAACACAATACACATGTAGATATAGAGATTTAGGAAGTGGATTGGATTACAAGCAAAATGCTTTTTTAAAGTCCTCTCCTCTTTAGATACTTTTCTAGATACTAAGAATCAAGTCATGTAATAGTGTGCCTGATATTTGCAGAATGAGGTCCCCAGGGGGTAAAAATAGTGATGCTATCCTGCATGACAGGCTAGGAGAGTTAGGATCAGATTGAAGTTCCCCAGTTGAAGTTAGTCACCTCAATTATGCATATTATCTTATGCAAATTAGAGAATATAAAAATTGAACAGAAGGGGAAAAAGTAAATTTAACCTCTGGGGACTTCATTCTGCAAATGTCAGACACACTATTTCAAGGCTTTTTAGGAAGTGAATGGGTTTAAGGTGGCAATGAGGTTACAATTAAACGGTCTTTTCTTGAACTATATTACAGATGAACAAAGAAGACAGGAAAGCTGGTGGGTTACACTGTAGCACATACAGGGCGACCGTTAGAAGAATCGGCGTATTCAAGTCACCGACAGCTGGTCCGATCGACATGAACGAGGATCTTACTGGTCCAGTATATAGCTGTATCAGTGTTTGTTGGGACAGAATATTCAGGTGTGAAAAGCGCCTGGATTTCCATGTATCTCAGATTTGACCCTTTATGTTGTCACATTCACCCTTTAATACAAGGGTTTCTCATTTCACGAAATAATTGAAATTGATTTGTTAGTTAAACACACACTACAGAAGCTAAGCAGGACCTAGCTGCAGGAAAATGTGTTCTACAGCCCTCAAATATGATGCTGGACATTCGCATAATGAGGTTACCAAGAGGGTGAATTTAGTGGTGATAGCCCACACAGCTGGCTAGCATCACTAAATTCAGTCTCTGGAGACCTCATTCTGCTTGAGCCTCATCTTCTCTGGAAAGTATCTTTATTATCAAATTAGCAAGTTTTTTTAGTTTCGTTAGAAAGTTTCTTTTTTAGTTTAGTTTCTCTAAATACTCAAATTGGCAGACGACAAAAACGAGGTGACCAATGGGTGCACATCACCATATTCACCATCTGGGAACTTAAATCTGTTTCTAGGTGTCCCATAGCAGATGAGGCCATGCAGAATGAGGTCCCCAGAGGATGAGCTTGGTGATGCTTGACCGCTATGTTGAACATTACGAAAAAATAATGCTAAAATTATTTATTTTTTAGGTGTTTAGTTGTGTGAGTTGGAGGTTTTCATGAAACTATATTGATAAAGACCATCTGGCCGAAAGCTAGAGAATGAACGATTGCTAATATGGACTTTACTAAAATTGGTGCCTAAATTAGATACTGTTCAGTGACAATATATTCTGTGCCACCTTTCTCAATATGAATAATAATACCTCTCCAAACCGTACACCCTTCGGACCAGCCCTTCTGTTCAGTTTAGAGAGGTTTTCAATTTATAGAAAATTGCACTACGATCGGAATATATTGACGTCGTTACAAAGACCAAGAGTTTTCGAAGCACAACCAACTCATTTTTGATTAATTAAACTCTATTCAATAAAGTACCAACTAAAATATAAATAACAATAGATAAAACATGTTATAATAAGAATTAAAAATATGGTCTATTAAGATATAATACATGTATAGATAAGACAGGAAACGTGGAAACGATAAATTTTACAGTGATTTTTTAAAATGTCGCTAAAAATGTGGCATCGTTTAATAGTATAGTAGTTTTGCACTATTGAATCTGCATACGAATTTAATTAGTGGTGTTTAGTTCGGCGAAGCTTTGAATCGAATTATAACAGCCGCTGTCTGATTAGCTAACTGTATGCTTATTTAACACTGAGTGAACATTGGTGACTTATCGCTTTCCGCGTTCAGATTTCTGAGGTAAAAATTAATGTATTCGTTCACTTTTGGACTAAAAGAGTTTCCAGTTTATAGAGGTAATTTTTAGTGAGAATGCACTTGGGTGAATTCAGGACCAGACAATTGGTTCGGTATGAAGAGGGATTCGGTTTATAGAGGGTCCGGTTTGGAGAGGTTTAATTTAATTTAATTTTCTTTTTTCGCAGTGGATCTTTATTCAGGGCATTAGATTTGTGTAGAGCTCAAATAATGGAAGCGTTACGGAACTTCACTTCAGGACTAAGTTCAGAGCTGACAGCACTATGTGTCCATGGTGACAGAATCCAGAGAGTAAATGCGCAGTTCTTAAACAGCGCCAGCACAAAGGTATCACTCAATTTCAGCTCTTTTCTTTATCATGGTCCATTCACTAGGCTGGGATATGAGGATGTTCTAATTTTTAATTTTAATATGTCGCTTCCAGGTCTCGATAAGTTATGGAAAAAGGCACCTTTTTCATCTCACTATGGAAAAAGGCAATCTACCACTCCCAGTCTGGGAAAGTCATGGAATTACAAAATGATCCTTCAATTACCTTGATGAGGCAGAGTACACTTGCTCTTTTACGAGAGCCAACAATAACAACATTTTTACCAGAAGTGTTTTTTGTGAGCACCGGTTATAATTTCTTTCATAAATTAAGACAAATTTTGGTAAAATCTTTCAAAATTGAATTGTTTAAGACAAATAAATTCCAGGAAACTGTAGAAATGGATCACTGGACCTGAACACTGGGTAGCATGTGATACTGCTGCCAATCTAGCAAAATTACATCTCTGTCTGACAAATTTCAACATTGGCAACATGGGAAAGGTAGCACTAGTCAGTAATTCTAAATTCAAGAAGAAATTTGTGGACAATATAGTGGGATTAATTTAACTTAGTACTGAGGTCATGTGAGGAGAAGTTAGCTATTACAAGATTCATCTCATATACATTTTGAAGACCCACATTGCTATGTCTGGAAAAGTCCTGGAATTTCATAGTCTCTAGATCATGGAAAAGTCCTGGAATTCCATAGCCTCTAGGTCATGGAAAGTCCTGGAATTTCATAGCCTCTAGGTCATGGAAAAGTCCTGGAATTTCATAGCCTCTAGGTCATGGAAAGTCATGGAATTTCATAGTCTCTAGATCATGGAAAAGTCCTGGAATTTCATAGCCTTTTGGTCATGGAAAGTCCTGGAATTTCATAGCCTCTAGGTCATGGAAAAGTCCTGGAATTTCATAGCCTCTAGGTCATGGAATGTCCTGGAATTTCATAGCCTCCAGGTCATGGAAAAGTCCTGGAATTTCATAGCCTCTAGGTCATGGAAAAGTCCTGAAATTTCGTAGCCTCTAGGTCATGGAATTTCATTAGAGATGGGTGGTATTGAAATTTCAATATCGGTATCGGTAAATTTTCGTCGATTTACCTCGGTATCGGTACGGTAATCGGTATTGATATTAAATTATAAGATCAAAGCAGATATTCCCGGTAAATTATTGTAATTCAAGTTTTTAGCTGAACAATATACATGTATATATGACCACGGTCCACGGATTTACTACATTCATGACAATACCTAAATTAGGCTACAAAATGACCTACGCAATTAAGTAATATTCACACATCTCTTTGATGATTTACACGCATGTCGTCGCACTGATTTGAAAAGAATAAGAGCATGACTACAATATTTTTTCGTGTCAATTAATTTTCGTAACATTTCCATGAGTGAATAGAATTGTGAGTAGTAATCAGTGATCACAATTCACAAATTTATGAACGTTCGCGCGATGTCATGAAAATATGCAAACCGGCCATGACAATTTCCGAACTGCAGATGCCCAAACCCGCGGGTGGTTCATATTCTCCTCCTTGCAGCGTGATATACCATTCATGTATACAATTTAAGAGTCCTTCTTATTTGCAGCAGGCAAGCTACCGGTTGCACATGGTGCCCAAGTGTTAATTTAAAGTTATCACGCGATCTTTTTTTGTCAGATATAGGCACATATGTATAATAAACCGGTAAGTATATATATATGTTTAATAAAGTAATTTATAGTAGGATATAAACATATTTGTGCACAACTTTCCAAGAAGATGTGCTATTTGCAATTGACAAGATCAGGTTGTATCAAAAATCTGCAATGCGTATATCAATCGCTATTGCATCACCGTCTAATTATAAAGTAACCTGTGGGGTTTTCAATTTGTTCTGCACGGGGACCCCCCATAACACTTGCTTCGATTCCACATGCTTCGATCCAACTTGGGAGACAGATACCGAGTTGCCCACGCATTTTCCATTTGGACGGATACCGAAATTGACACATAACGCTCCAGCTATGAGTAGTCATACCTCATGATGTTAGTTACATTGTCATTAATATGTCGTAACGATCAAAGATGCCGTTGGGCAGCTGTGCCTTTGATGTAACAATGTTGCAATTATAGACTAATACATGTAGTACCGACTTGTTACACCGAGTTATCATAATTATCCGATTCTCGTTGCTTACAGTTGACCGGTCATACAATTCATGCATGTCACGGCCACGGTGACAAGGTGACGCACATATGTTGGCAACACATGAATAATTTCATTACCGAAAATACGGTATTTTTAGTTTTGATTCGGTACGGTAAATCGGTATTACACTGATACCGATACCGCACGGTAAATACCGAGTACCGCCCATCTCTAAATTTCATAGCCTCTAGGTCACGGAAAATTCACGGAATTTCATAGCATCTAGGTCACGGATAAGTCATGGAATTTCATAGCCTCTAAGTCACGGAAAAGTCATGGAATTTTATAGCCTCTAGGTCATTGAAAAGTCATGGAATTTCATAGACTCTAGGTCATTGAAAAGTCATCGAATATTTCATAGCCTCTAGGTCATGGAAAAGTCATGGAATTTCATAGCCTCTAGGTCATGGAAAAGTCACGGTATTTAATAGCCTCAAGGTCATGGAAAAGTCATGGAATTTCATAGCCTCTAGGTCATTGAAAAGTCATGGAATTTCATAGCCTCTAGGTCATGGAAATGTTGGAATTTCATAGCCTCCAGGTCTTGCAAAAGTCATGGAATTTCATAGCCTCTAGGTCATGGAAAAGTCATGGAATTTCATAGCCTCTAGGTCATGGAAAAGTCATGGTATTTAATAGCCTCAAGGTCATGGAAAAGTTATGGAATTTCATAGCCTCTAGGTCATTGAAAAGTCATGGAATTTCATAGCCTCTAAGTCATGGAAAAGTTGGAATTTCATAGCCTCCAGGTCTTGGAAAAGTCATGGAATTTCATAGTCTCTAGGTCATGGAAAAGTCATGGAATTTCATAGCCTTTTGGTCATGGAATTTCATAGCCTCCAGGTCATGGAAAAGTCATGGAATTTCATAGCCTTTTGGTCATGGAAAAGTCATGGAATTTCATAGCCTCTAGGTCATGGAAAAGTCATGGAAGTTCATAGCCTTTTGGCTATGGAAAAGTCATGAAATTTCATAGCCTCTAGGTCATATAAAAGTCGTGGAATTTCATAGCCTTTTGGCCATGGAAAAGTCATGGAATTTCATAGCCTCCAGGTCATGGAAAAGTCATGGAATTTCATAGCCTCATGGAATTTCATGGCCTCTAGGTCATGGATAAGTCGTGGAATTTCATAGCCTCGAGGTCATGGAATTTCATAGCCTTTTGGTCATGGAAAAGTCATGGAATTTCATAGCCTCGAGGTCATGGAAAAGTCATGGAATTTCATAGCCTTTTGGTCATGGAATTTCATAGCCTTTTGGTCATGGAAAAGTCGTGGAATTTCATAGCCTCTAGGTCAGGCAAAACTCTTGGAATTTCATAGCCTCTAGGTCATGGAAAAGTCATGGAATTTCATAGCCTTTTGGCCATGGAAAAGTCATGGAATTTCATAGCCTTTTGGCCATGGAAAAGTCATGGAATTTCATAGCCTCCAGGTCATGGAAAAGTCATGGAATTTCATAGCCGCCAGGTCATGGAAAAGTCATGGAATTTCATAGCCTTTTGGTCATGGAAAAGTCATGGAATTTCTTGGCCTCTAGGTCATGGATAAGTCATGGAATTTCATAGCCTCTAGTTCATGGAAAAGTCATGGAATTTCATAGCCTTTTGGCCATGGAAAAGTCATGAAATTTCATAGCCTCTAGGTCATGGAAAAGTCGTGGAATTTCATAGCCTTTTGGCCATGGAAAAGTCATGGAATTTAATAGCCTCCAGATCATGGAAAAGTCATGGAATTTCATAGCCTTTTGGTCATGGAATTTCATAGTCTCCAGGTCATGGAAAAGTCATGGAATTTCATAGCCTCTATGTCATGGAAAAGTCATGGAATTTCATAGCCTCTAGGTCATGGAAAAGTCATAGTATTTAATAGCCTCAACGTCATGGAAAAGTCATGGAATTTCATAGCCTCCAGGTCATTGAAAAATCTTGGAATTTCATAGCCTCTAGGTCATGAAAAAGTCATGGAATTTCATAGCCTCTTGGTCATTGAAAATTCTTGGAATTTCATAGCCTCTAGGTCATGGAAAAGACATTGTATTTCATAGCCTTTTGGTCATCGAATATCATAGCCTTTAGGTCATGGAAAAGTCATGGAATTTCATAGCCTTTTGGTCATGGAAAAGTCATGGAATTTCATAGCCTCTATGTCATGGAAAAGTCATGGAATTTCATAGCCTCTAGGTCTTGAAAAAGTCATGGTATTTAATAGCCTCAACGTCATGGAAAAGTCATGGAATTTCATAGCCTCCAGGTCATTGAAAAATCTTGGAATTTCATAGTCTCCAGGTCATGGAAAAGTCATGGAATTTCATAGCCTCCAGGTCATTGAAAAATCTTGGAATTTCATAGTCTCCAGGTCATGGAAAAGTCATGAAATTTTGTGGCCTCTAGGTCATGGATAAGTCATGGAATTTCGTAGCCTCTAGGTCATGGAAAAGTCATGGAATTTCATAGCCTCTTGGTCATTGAAAAATCTTGGAATTGCATAGCCTCTAGGTCATGGAAAAGACATTGTATTTCATAGCCTTTTGGTCATCGAATATCATAGCCTTTAGGTCATGGAAAAGTCATGGAATTTCGTAGCCTCGAGGTCATGGAAAAGTCATGGAATTTCATAGCCTTTTGATCATGGAAAAGACATGAAATTTCGTGGCCTCTAGGTCATGGATAAGTCATGGAATTTCATAGCCTCTAGGTCATGGAAAACTCATGGAATTTCATAGCCTCTAGGTCATGGAAAAGACATTGTATTTCATAGCCTTTTGGTCATCGAATATCATAGCCTGTAGGTCATGGAAAAGTCATGGAATTTCGTAGCCTCTAGGTCGTGGAAAAGTCATGGAATTTCATAGCCTCTAGTTCATGGAAAAGTCATGGTATTTAATAGCCTCAACGTCATGGAAATCTCATGGAATTTCATAGCCTCTAGGTCATGGAAAGGACATTGTATTTCATAGCCTTTTGGTCATCGAATATCATAGCCTTTTGGTCATGGAAAAGTCATGAAATTTCGTGTCCTCTAGGTCATGGAAAAGTCATGGCATTTCATAGCCTTTTGGTCATGGAATTTTATAGCCTCGAGGTCATGGAAAAGTCATGGAATTTCATAGCCTTTTGGTCATGGAATTTCGTAGCCTCTAAGTCATGGATATGTCATGGAATTTCGTAGCCTCTCGGTCATAGATAAGTCATGGAATTTCATAGCCTCTAGGTCATGGAAAAGTCATGGAATTTCATAGCCTTTTGGTCATGGAAAAGTCATGGAATTTCATAGCCTCAAGGTCATGGAAAAGTCATGGAATTTCATAGCCTTTTGGTCATGGAATTTTATAGCCTCGAGGTCATGGAAAAGTCATGGAATTTCATAGCCTTTAGGTCATGGAAAAGTCGTGGAATTTCATAGCCTCTAGGTCAGGCAAAACTCTTGGAATTTCATTGCCTCTAGGTCATGGAAAAGTCATGGAATTTCATAGCCTTTTGGCCATGGAAAAGTCATGGAATTTCATAGCCTTTTGGCCATGGAATTTCATAGCCTCTATGTCATGGACAAGTCATGGAATTTCATAGCCTCTAGGTCATGGAAAAGTCGTGGAATTTCGTAGCCTCTAGGTCATAGATAAGTCATGGAATTTCATAGCCTCTAGATCATGGATAAGTCATGGAATTTCCTTGCCTCCAGATCATGGAAAAATCATGAAATTTCATAACCTTTTGGTCATGGAATTTCATAGCCTCCAGGTCATGGAATTTCATAGCCTTTTGGTCATGGAAAAGTCATGGAATTTTATAGCCTTTTGGTCATATATAAGTCATGGAATTTCATAGCCTTTTGGTCATGGAAAAGTCATGGAATTTCATAGCCTTTTGGTCATGGATAAGTCATGGAATTTCATAGCCTTTTGGTCATGGAAAAGTCATGGAATTTCATAGGCTCCAGGTCATGGAAAAGTCATGAAATTTCATAGCCGTTTGGTCATGGAATTTCATAGCCTCTAGGTCATTGAAAAGTCATGGAATTTCATAGCCTCTAGGTCAGGGAAAAGTCATGGAATTTCATAGCCTCTAGGTCATGGTTAAATCATGGAATTTCGTAGAGAGAGAGTTTCGTAGCCTCCAGGTCATTGAATTTCCTAGCCTCTAGGTCATGGAAAAGTCATGGAATATCATAGCCTCAAGGTGATGGAAAAGTCATGGAATATCATAGCCTCAACGTCATGGAAAAGTCATGGAATTTCATAGCCTCTATGTCATGGAAAAGTCATGGAATATCATAGCCTCAAGGTCATGGAAAAGTCATGGAATTTCATAGCCTCAAGGTCATGGAAAAGTCATGGAATTTCATAGACTCCAGGTCATGGAAAAGTCATGGAATTCCGTAGCCTCTAGTTCATGGATAAGTCATGGAATTCCATAGCCTCTAGGTCATGGAAAAGTCATTGAATTTCATAGCCTCCAGGTCATGGAATTCCACAGCCTCTAGGTCATGGATAAGTCATGGAATTTCATAGCCTCTAGGTCCTGGAATTTCATAGCCTCTAGGTCATGGAAAAGTCATGGAATTTCATAGCCTCTAGGTCATGGAATTTCATAGCATCAAGGTCATGGAAAAGTCATGGTATTTCATAGCCTTTAGGTCATGGAAAAGTCTTGGAATTCCATAGCCTCTTGGTCATGGAATTTCATAGCCTCTAGGTCATGGGAAAGTCATGGAATTTCATAGCCTCTAGGTCATGGAAAAGTCTTGGAATTTCATAGCGTCTAGGTCATGGAAAGTCATGGAATTTCATAACCTCTAGGTCATGGAAAAGTCATGGAATTTCATAGCCTGCAGGTCATGGAAAAGTCTTGGAATTTCGTAGCCTCTAGGTCATGGAAAATTACAGAAAATTCGTGGAAAAGTCATGGAATTTCATCTCTGGATATGTTTATGAAGTTCATACTTTTTAAAATTTATCAATTTGCAAAGCGAAATTATACCAAATATGTTGTTCGGCCACTTACAATTTTATAGGTCCATGAATGCGACAAAAAAATACGTTGATTGCTTATAATTAATTTCAACATATTATAAAGAATTATCTCAAATCTGTCTCTTGTTAAAAAAAAATCACAAATTTTGTTAGTCGAGTATCCAGTTCGAACGATTTTATTGGCTGATTTTGCCAACAAAGAAAATATGTGATAAAAGAAGTTAAAGGCATCTCAACAAGCCTTGAAATGGTGTGTCTGTCATTTGCATAATGAGGTCCCCAGAGGGTGAATTTAGCTGAGGTATAAGCAGAATGAGGTCCCCAGAGGGTGAATTTGGTGATGCTAACCCACTATGCGGGGTAGCATCACTAAATTCACCCTCTGGGGACCTCATTCTGCAAATGACAGACACACTATTTCAAGGCTTGCCCCTCAAGTCGAGATTGACTTGAATGTACATAAAAGGAAACTAACGCAGAGGAACAACTAACAATTGTTTTATCAGAAATCACATTCGAATTGGAAAATATAAATTAGATATTATATTAATTTGATGTGAATCCTCCTAATGTATTGACATTGCAATTATATCGCAAATTTGAAATTATGCCTTTGAAAATAGAATTTTGAGGTTTGCCAATTCATAGTCTGTTAACCATCTAATTATATCCCTCGCAACGAGTTGTGGGATATACTGGAATCAGCTCGTCCGTCCGTGGATGCAAATTTGTCCGGATTTTTTCACAGTCGTTTTATGATCATTTTCCATGAAACTTGGCACAGACATCAACCACCATGGGAACCTGTGTACCTGCGATTATGATGTCTGCCGGACTTTTTTTGGTGGAGTTATCCCCCTTTTTCGACTTAGAAAATTTTCGCAACATGCATAATTTTGTCCGAGCTTTTATTCCTACAATTTTAAGTCAATTTTTTTTAAACTTGTCACAGGTATTTAGTACCATGGGAACCTGTGCACCTGCACATGTTTATTTTACCACGCGGTAATAGATAGTACTACTGACGCAATATAGTGTTTTCCCACGTTGACCTCGACTTGTTATCAAATTGTTTAAAAGGCACAACGCTTTCATATAAAAAATGGACCTGATTTCTTTCAGACAAGTGCAGAGCAAAATACCACCTATAGAATCAGGTCCAACCTAAAATTTGTGCCATACACCTAAGAAGTAGCGTTTTAAAACCAATAATGTCCACTCCTCAAAATGTCACTTCGCTTCGAAATCAAAAGCCACATTTTCTCACTAAATTTTACGCTTTATAGAATTGATATATATATAGAGAGAGAGAGAAATATTTGAATAACTGTTCCATTGTAGTATTATATACAGTATAACTTCATATTTTAGCCGATTTAACCAAAACTCTCAAGAACGTTTTGTGCCTTATTAAGAAATCATTTAGATTTGTCTTGAATTAAATGTGACATTTGTTTCAACAGACGAATTTAGAATTAAACTTGAGTCTAATTCTAATTGAATTCGAGTCGTCGGTAGTGCGACATTTGTTCCAAGGTTTACATGTGAAGCCAGTTATCACCACAGCCATGTTATTTGGCAACAATTGTGAGATATCTTATTGTTTGGCATCTTTTATTATCAAACAAATCAATCAGTTTTTACTTTGAAACGAACACTTTCAATTAACAGAGAAAGGATCGGTAACCAACAACACACCATAAATACAGCCCGAGGACATCGACTTGCGCGAATGTTAACCCTTCCCGAATTACTACGCTGGTGACTTGACCACATATATCTTTATCGAGGAATACAAGCAAAAAGTATCTAAGGCATTGTCCAATCAGAATCGTGGAAAATGAAAGAGAAAAATAGAGGTGTAATTATAAAAAGAATAATAGTAATAAATAATTAAATAGAGATGCAAATTGTGATGTTCTTTAACCCTTTACCCAACAGAAGGGCCCTGTGCCAATGCATTCTCTTATATATGCGAGTCGACCATAGGTCGCCTCGCATATATAAGAGAATGCATTGGCTTAACACATTAAAAATTATAAAATTGTTAAAGAATGTAAGAAAAAATGGTAAAAAGTGTTAAAAAAAGATTTTTGTTAGGCCAATGCATTCTCTTATATATGCGAGGCGACCTATGGTCGACTCGCATATATAAGAGAATGCATTGGCACAGGGCATAACTGTAACCATCACAATGTGGTCAAGGAGCCGGTTCCAATGATATCCATATTTGTATGGTTCTATTGAGACAGACCGAAGATATTTTATGCTGTTGAAGCTTTATTTGGCCGGTTTGTTGGGTAAAGGGTTAAATACAGACCTGTAATAGTAAATGATACAGTAATTAATTGTCACTGTTATAAAGCCTAATGGCATCTTTTATTTTTCAGCTCACAGAAATAATAACACATGTCAAGGAATTTATTTCTGAAAGACAAAGGGATATTTCTCGGATAATAACACCACACGTCCAGGTTGGTAAACCATAGAATAAGATCGGATAATAACACTACACGTCCAGGTTGGTAAACCATAGAATAAGATCCTGATAGGTGGATAATAACACAACACGTCCAGGTTGGTAAACCATAGAATAAGATCCTGATAGATTCTCGGATAATAACCCACATGTCCAGGTTGGTAAACCATAGAATAAGATCCTGATAGATTCTCGGATAATAACCCACATGTCCAGGTTGGTAAACCATAGAATAAGATCCTGATAGGTGGATAACACCACACATCCAGGTTGGTAAACCATAGAATAAGATCCCGATAGGTTAATAACACCACACGTCCAGGTTGGTAAACCATAGAATAAGATCCTGATAGGTTCTAGCTTCGCTTCAATGTGAAATTTTGCAAAAGATATGGATTGCATTGGCATGTCAATAATTATTTTCTAATGTTTCTCTGATAGATAATTTATAAATATATTATTGTGTTATAAATATATTGTTGTTACATATCTCGTGTTTATGAGTGGATAACAGAAATTATCTCATGAATGTCAAAGACAAATGTTTATCAATTGTCTCTGTCACAAATGAGATAATTTTGTTTATCCTTTCTAAAAATAGTAGAGTCTTTTATTATGGTATAAGTTTACAATTCCAAACATATTCAGTATTCCAAATGATGAATTTACTCATAATCACTTTGAATTAATGGGAGAAATTCAACATAGCTGACTACTCACCCTTTCTTATTGGGTTATGATCCAGAGAAATTTACTTTTCATATATTCCCGTTGTTTTCTTCATATCTAATTGTCAACCGACTTTCCATCGGAGAACTATAGTAATGATGAACCTCTGTGTACGTCCGTCCATTCGGAACTTTGTCCGAGTCTGTATTCTGTGAATTTCTGGTAATTTTTTTTTAAACTTGGCAAATATATCAACCAGCATGAGAACCTGCGCATCTATGATTTTGAGTTCTGTTAGAGTCATTTTGACGGAGTTATTGCCCTTTTTGTCCCGCGAAAATTTTATATCTCCGTCAAAGGTATCTTGCCCACTGAACTATATGGTATATTATCCCAAGTAGGAGGGGTTAACTCTCTGAGTTGAAAAAACGGTACGAAATTCTATGGTACATATCCTCTGTCATGTTCATGACCCGTGTAATCACGTGATTTCTGACACGTAGTGAAGTATTCGCCATATTTTTTTCCCTCCTCAACATGGACGGGCGCAAAAAGAATCTCTCCAAGAATACGAAGCTAAGTTGCAGTTTGTATAGCAAAAACAGTTTTGTTTTTGTTTTATACAAATAACATTATTTCTTTGCTTATAGTTGAAAATTATGTACAATTCACATAAAGATTACGCGGTTTTGTTCCGAATATATAGATCGGAATCGGATGACTCGTTTCGTTTTAACGGACTTTGTCTTCCATAATTTTAATCGGTCAATGAAGTAATATCCGTTGTTTATGCGACAATATCAGAGTTTCTGGCCTATTAACGACAGAACATTCGAGGCATCATTGGATATGACTAAAGACGCTGATCGTTTTCTTTATAACAAATCTATGGCATACAGGTGACGTATAATTTAAGTTACCACGTGCGTTGACGGTGGTTAAAGGTATCACGAAATTAGGTTACTTACTTTCGAGTTCATTTTTTCGTTTTACGGCTTCATTTAGACGTTGACAATCATCGTCTGGTGTAAAACTGAAGACAAAAGCACTGTTTTAACGCTTGTGAAATACGCTGATAGGATTGTAAAATCCTGAATGTCAATTTGAACCTTTTTAACCCGGGATGATTAACAATGGAGCTGTTACTGCCTTGGTTGGCACAGGCATGGTAACATAACACAACAGGTGTATTTGTGATTGTTCGTAATCACATTAATTACTTTCACAGGACTGCTAATCGAGGTAAGAACAGGTTCATGAATCGCTTTCCCCGTAGCTCCCCTTGACGTCGCTTCCCTCGTTTCGAGGTCCCAAGAATAGAGAACGAAAGTCGATATATAGGGTTCCTCTAATTGGCGTAATTAGCACTCGGAGCGATAGTCACACCACACAGGACTCTGGTTGGGGCTACCCATCGAACCCGTAGCTCACACGAGTTGCTTCCCCTAGGACACGGACAAACTCGCGGGGAAGGATCCAGAGAATTTTTGTTTGGGGACACCTGTTCTGTATTTGAGTATGTTCCCATATAAATTTGGATGTTAATATATTCAGTACTGGATACTTGATTGTGCAAATAAAGGCTCCATATTATAGACTATATATCATCTGCGGGCTGATGATTTGCATTACTAGTACATTTTGTTGAATTATTGAAAAATTCCTTGAAAATATGGAAGATCCAACTTGAATAAATACTATCTACATGGAATTTGGGGACATTTTTTGGGTCTCTATAGTTTGGGCACCCAAACCTGTAACAGGTATCAAAACATCCCTGGATCCTTCTCTGACTTGCCGATATATCGTGTTCCTCTAATTGGCGTAATTAGCACTCGGGGCGATAGTCACACCAAACAGGGTGCGGGTTGGGGCTACCCATTGAACCCATTAGTCACATTGGTGCGCTCCCTGGACTATCGAACGTCAATCTGCTTCCTCGGGTCGACCGTTGGCTGTTGACGTGCCCAGGACGGCTGTGACCACTCTACTAACACTCGACACACGCCGTCCATTGCTACAAGTCGTCATCTCGGGGTCAGCGCGGCTGGGGGATACACCCTCAGTGGTCCCTGACCATGCTCTCCGGTGCCTTATGATAATAGTGTGTGGGAATTTGGGCTAAAATTACTAGTAGAATGGCCATTTTACTTTGTCTCAATTCAAATTAGACATTTTCTCTAAAAATTATTAAGTTTACGCTATTATTTGGCACCTGAAAGTTTATCCTCCATGCCTTCTGCCCCAGCTGGGCTTGGAATGGGATCACAGTTCACAGACTTGTTTCCTCCTTATTATAAGTCACCACTTCCGGGGGCTTGGCAGACAGGTTACTGGCTGCATTCTGGCCAACAGCTGCCAGTAACTTCGGGTTTGATTTTAAATGAAAACAAAAGATCTTATTCCCTGACGCCATTATAGCAGGAAGCTTGCTTGGGAACTGGTACCTACTAACCTCCCATCGCCAGTTCGGTCGGTTGGATATCGGGATCGGTCGAGCTGCTGCTCCATCCCCGAGATGTACAGGCTCTGGACATTCCTCCGGGGTCCCCAATGACCAGACCTCACATGCAATTAGAATGAAGCTTGTCGTGGTGTATTGTGCTGTTAACACCCCATCGACGGATGGAGATCGGGATCAGATCGAGCAGTCGCTCCTGCACGAGGTGAAAGGGCTTTCGGCATGCCTTTCCGGTCACCTTTACATGCGCTTACGAGGGAGCTCAGTTAGTTGTTCAGTGTTCTCTGATGCAGCCAAGCGCAGGAAGAAAATTAAAGTCGAATTTTGATTAGCAAATAACCTCAGATTGACATGATTTGATAGCATTGTTCTACAATCAGTTACAATTTAACAGAACATCAGAGTGCTTTCCCTTGTTTCGAGGGTTCCAAGGAAGGGATAGAAACCTTTACGACCAGGACACTGTCACTTGTCGATGTATGGTGTTCCTTTCATTGGCGTAATTTGCACTCAGGACGATAGTCCCACCAAACAGGTCGCGGCTTGGGGCTACCCATCGAACCCATTGGCCGCATTTGGTGGGCTTCCTGGACTATCAACAGGGATTCCAAGTCGGAGACTCGGGACGATGGTTGGCGTACCCAGGGACAGTCAAATGAGGAAATAGGATCCAGGTTGCATGGCGTTTGTTCGCATTGGGGTAGCAACTTGCCCATGTGATGCCGGTCAATTTGTACCCTGCACAAACGTCGTCAGAGCTGGTTGGTTATGCCATCGGACTGCACACTTGGCGACCTGGGATCGTACATGCTTTATCTCCGACCTCGCTGTGTTTCAGTAATAGATACGAATGAAATTGGGTGCATTGGAAGTGTGGATTAACTGAGTCGGTTTAATTCTTTGTTTCTGTTTGCTCATCCTACCGGAGTGTTTCATCTCACTTTAATAAGGAAACCACCTACAAGTATGGTTGCCAAATAACCAGATATAGGGTTTATCCTCTCAATATGGTTGTATATTTTAGGTGGGTGCATTTGCTTATTTTTTGTCTGCGGGTTGCTTTCAGTTCTAACGCAACATGGATTTCACTTTTGTTGTCCAGTAATACATAGATGAGTCCATTATCCATTGTTCGACATATGCTCAATTTCACAACGCGGTTGACATGAGGTCTAG
The DNA here is from genome assembly GCA_032622095.1 of Siphonodentalium dalli. Classification (NCBI taxonomy): domain Eukaryota; kingdom Metazoa; phylum Mollusca; class Scaphopoda; order Gadilida; family Siphonodentaliidae; genus Siphonodentalium; species Siphonodentalium dalli. The sequence continues at coordinate 62,276,477 of CP136062.1, forward strand.
TTCAGCCACCCCGCTCGAGCTTAATGGGCAACATGGCGTATTAGCGTGAAAAAGAAGAACGAAATGGCTTCTGTGATATCGGCCTTTGGTTCTAATACGTCATTCTTCTTATGGGCTTGGTTGTCGGTACATAATGGTTTTGTTTTCCATGATAGTGCTTGATTCGCCTAGTGGTCTCATTTCATATACTAAGCCAGGTCTTTTGCTGACCTCAGGGATGGCCAATGCAGGCTAATGTTGCATCTAAGGGGCAGCATATGACTCGTGATGGGCACACTTCATACCGCCGGAAGAAGATTCTTGCCAGATGCTTCCCCTCGTGCGAGATTCACTAGCATTGGGTGTCGGATGCCAGATCATATGATCCGCCCTCTCGATTCGCACTTCGGGCGATGGTTGTCTCCGGAACAGGGTCCCATTGGAGGGGCACCCCATCCATCCCAGAAGGGATACCTTGCGCCATCGACTCGTCGGGGACCAGTCAGCATAGCTAGAACAGTTGGGGCGCGGTGGCCCTTGGTCTGCTTTTCATTGCCTACCTGCCTTCGGTTTCGCTGGTTTTGGGCTTGTGCCACAATCCTGATGCCTTTTGTCTTTTGTGGATTTCCATCTTATTGACATTGGAATTTCGGTTCCTGGCTGCCTTTCGGTCATGGATTCAGTAGCCTGTGATTGGTCAGTTAGGTTTAACTGTGTTGGTGGGCATTTCCACATTTGGGAACGTCATCAGGGGTCAAATGCCATGGCTTCTTGCATCTTCGTCAGGGATATCTCGAACTCCAGGCTTCAAACTAAGTTTTGTGCTGTGAAACTCCAATTCTGAGCCCTGTTCTTCACACTTTGCCTGTGCCTTGCAACGTATGTCCGTGTAATACCCATTCGCTTCCCGGTCAGACTGTTGGTCAATGATACCTCCTCCTTATCGACAATGGCATGTCGCCAATTAGTTGGTGTCGGGCCCCTTTTTGGGAGCTTGCAGCTGTTTTTTCATCGGGCTCTCATCGTGTATTGGGACACGGCCCAACCCACTCAAGATTTTTTTCGGGGGTTGGTTCTATTGTTTTTAAGGGGGGTCTTCTTTATAACTTGGCTGGGGATTTCTTGTCGGGGGGGGGGGGGGGGGGGGGTGTTACCCGTATCTTTCCCGGCACGTACTCGGCTGATACATTATTAGCCCTAAGTTTCGATGCGAATGTCGTCTCCGTCTCCATGTCTTCTGAAGCTATTTACTTTACTGGCAGGGGTCTTAAACTCTTAAGTGGCCACTTTTTGTTCGTTTGAGCTTACTGACAGGTATTAGTTTTAGGATGTAATATTACATTGGCTTATGGTCCTATTGGGCATGTGTAGTGATGTTCCGATAATCGGAATCGTAATCGGCCCGATAATAGCCCATCGGAAATTAATCGTACCTCGCAGTTGAACATCGGCTTTTACCGATTGTCAAAATAAATAAAAACGTTCTAGTATCTAAGCGCAATGTGCACGCTTTAATAAACATACGCAATACAACTGTAGTATTGAATGTAAAACGCAGTTGTAACAGCCTAAAAAGAAGCCATTGGCATCATCAAAGCAGTCTGATATGATGATATATTATAAGAATGGCAATACACATGCCCGACATCCCGTGTAATATGAAGTTATTGGTTCAATCGCGTTGACACAAAATAGATTCAAAGAAAGCTTTAATTAAAAAGCTGACCTGATTACAGTGAGGCTTCCTCTAGAGCACGTGTCATGTGACGTCACATGCTATGTCAATAACTTGAAGCACACACTGAATGAAATAATACAGTTGTTATCAGAACTGTCTTCAATAACGATCAATGTTAGTAGGGGCATAATTAGCTTTTTCGTCTGTACAACGTATGCTATGAAATACGCTTAGCTCCACGTTGAACTTGCGAAACAAAAATTGAGCAGGCGGAACTATAAAAGCTTCCGAGTTGTTAAAAGATAAAAGGTGTGACCAATGGAAACTTGGGAAATCTCAGACAAATATGACAGCAATTATTATCCATCAATCAAAATTTAGTTAATAATCATCGCCATTCCATACATTGTTGCAACTTACAAGTATTCAATCAAGACTTTTACTCTGCATGCAAGTGTTCCACACATGGTCATAACGTTACTCTGAGTCGGCACCTTTGATCTCTTTGTCAAAACAACTACCGGTATACATCAAAGGAAGCACACAACCGACGTCGGCAGAAATACTGTCACGACAGTGTGTATATATTTCTTTGATGTATTTGGCTTTGAAACTATGCGGGATATGGAGTGCATTGGGTGTATATAAGTCCATTATAGGAACAAACGCACAATATATATAAACATCGGAATCGGAATCGGAAATCGGCCGATTGTGCCTCCAGTTATCGGAAATCGGTCCGATAAGCTTTTTCATTATCGGAACATCACTAGGCATGTGTATATATATATATATGTATACATATATATCTATATGTCTGTGCATGTATATGTATATATTGTGGGTTATCAGGTCAATCCAGTTCTTTGATTCAGATGCATAGCGGTGTTTTTGTTTCCTCGTGGCCTCCACCTGTTAGAAAATTCTATGCTTTACCATATAGTTCAGTGGGCAAGATACCTTTGACGGAGATACAATATTTTCCTAAATAAGTAAAATCTATATCTCCTAGAAGTATCTTGCCCACTGAACGCTGAGCTCCCTCCCAGGGTTTCGCACTCACGCTCATGAGGAATGTCCTACTGGGGATAAAAAATATGGCGAATACTTCACTACGTGTCAGAAATCATGTGATTACACGGGTCATGAACATGACAGAGGATATGTACCATAGAATTTCGTACCGTTTTTTCAACTCGGAGAGTTAACCCCTCCTACTTGGGATAATATACCATATAGTTCAGTGGGCAAGATACTTCTAGGAGATATATATTTTACTTATTTAGGAAAATATTGTTTTTGGGGGACTATAGAAACGGGCTCTGTCTGTTCGTCTGTCCGTCACACTTTTGAGTACCTTCATGGTGTAATCAACTCCTCCTACAGTTTTCATCCTAGAAATTTGAAACTTCAGAATATTGTTCCCCATATATTGGAGATGTGCAACATGTCTATAGATGACGGAATTTTTTTTTTTTACGGAGTTATTAACCCTTTTCGACTTAGAAAATTTCAACATTTTTTTTAATTTCTTTAACAAAGCGGCATCGACTTGCCACGTTTTCGGGGGACACTGTGGTCGGCTGACCTTTTATTCTACATAGAATCTTACTTCCTGGGACGCATCTTTTGTCCGAGCCTGTATTCCGTCATTTTCCAGTTAAGTTTGTTCAAACGTGACACAGATGTCAAGCAGGCCTCAGCCTAGGGGTTCAGAACAGGGAGACTTGAAGTCTCCCTCCAGGAAATTTAGGGAGACTTCAGGAAATTTAGGGAGACTTCAGGGAGAAGTGGGGAGACTACAAAAAATTGACAATTTTCAAATATCGCTTTATTTTATAACATCTGACAATAACATTTTTAAAAAGATAAAATAAGAAATAAAACTCAAAAAAATTAACTTTATCTGAAATTAGCTTAATTAATTGTTATTATACATTTAAAAATTTTAGAAATGTTTTGTGAAGCTATCATTTAAGCAAGACAATTATCAAGTTACAGTAGTAGTTAATTTTTTAACTAAATGAAAGTAGTATTATTTCCTAGACTGCAGCTTGTAAGATACGTTTGTACAGTCTGAATTATGATGCATGTAACTTTGTAAGTTTAATTTGGTCACGGCTGTAATGTGGGTGTCCGCTAAAATAAACAATAAGGACTAACTAACAAAGGAGTTGCAAAAGCTTTTATTAATTAATGGCCTCCCTTAATTAATGCCAACATCACTGGTATAATCCGATTAAAGCAATAAACTTGACATTATTTTATTTACGGAAGCGGGTCTCTTCAAAAAGTCCGACGCGGTCTCTTCAAAAAGTCCGACGCGTTACCGAAACGAACTTCCGAAGTGCCTGGTACATACTCTGATAATGTCGTAATTGTTTTATATCTGAAAAGCGGGACGGCGGTCTTTTAAGTTAATTAAAACATTTATTTGTGACACTCACGATGGTCAGTAACAACACAGATGCGAACATCTTATCGTGTTTTCAGCGTGTCAAAACATTCGTGATTAACATTCATTACCGCAAAGGGATCGAACAAAGGCGACTGAATAACAACACAAAACAATAGGTCATATTTTATTTTTGTCCCCCGACGTTTCCGTCGGAGGACTATAGAAATGACCCTCGTCCGTGCGTCCGTGCGTCCGTGCGTCCGTGCGTCCGTGCGTCCGTGTGTCCGTGCGTCCGAGATTGGGTACCTTCATGGTGTAATCAACTCCTCCTACAGTTTTAAACGTAGAGATTTGAAACTCTGGGATATTGTTCCTAACATGTTGGTGATTTGCAACATCTATAAAGCTAATCAAAAATATAATTTTTTCCATATTTTTGGGGGGGTTTTCGACTTAGAAAATTTGGAACATTTTTGCCTTTTGGATGAGATTGGGTACCTTCATGGTGTAATCAACTCCTCCTACAGTTTTAAATGTAGAGATTTGAAACTCTGGGATATTGTTCCTAACATGTTGGTGATTTGCAACATCTATATAGCTAATCAAAAATATCATTTTTTCCATATTTTTGGGGGGTTTTCGACTTAGAAAATTTTGAACATTTTTGCCTTTTGGATGAGATTGGGTACCTTCATGGTGTAATCAACTCCTCCTACAGTTTTAAATGTAGAGATTTGAAACTCTGGGATATTGTTCCTAACATGTTGGTGATTTGCAACATCTATATAGCTAATACAAAAATATCATTTTTTTCGTGTTTGCATGCATTTGTTCATCGGGTTGTTTTGTCCAAGAAATTTTGCGGTGGTTTGCAACATCTATATACTGTATAACATTGTTGCAAATAGTATCCTACAAACAAATCCAATCATGAAGTTTACCACTCGAGTCGGGGGACATGTGGTCTGCGACCTTTTATTTATTTTAAACACTTGGGTCTTTGTCTCTGCATCGTCTTCTTTTTGGGATGGCTGCCACAATTCATCTATATACGGACATGTCCGGGGAAAAAAAACTAGAAAAAACAAACAAACAAACAAACAAACAAATTCCCCCTAAAATTGAAGGCGACTTCGATTTCGCCTTGGAGCGACGACAGGGCGAAGTCAGCGACAGTAAGGCGAGAATCTCGCCCGAGTCGCCTTGTGAGCTGAGGCCTGATGTCAAGCATGGGAACCTGCGATTTTGAGTTCAGTCAGAGTCATTTTAGCAGAGTTATTACCATTTTTTGACAGAAATGTTTTTTTTGTTTTTTTTTAGACTTATTGACCCTTTCTCGATACGTTGAAGATGTGCAACATATTTAATGAATATGCATTTTGTATCATATTGGTGTAATCAATTACTTGTACAGTTTGTAATATAGGGATCTGAAAGCCATAAATCCTTCAAACCTGCCACCTTCATTGGGGGGACATTTTGGTTGGCAACCTTTTATTTATTTTAACTATTCCAAAGACGAAGAATGTGTTTCACAATTGACTCCTTTCCATTCAAATTTTTATCAAAACCTTAATTGATTTTCATTCTATAGGAAGCGATGTCTTCGACATACACTCATTGCAGCTTAGAGAGTGGTTGCGGAATGTTCAATCGTATGAAGGATTCGATGAGGGGTAGTGTGGATCAGTCCAGATACACGATGTTTGATGAGGCGTCACAGAAGTTAATGGAGGAAATTATCAAGCTTGAGGTAACTTAAATTTTACATCTTTTAAAGTGATAAAACTCCCGACTAATTGATATATTAATCTATTATATATTTTGGAACTGCTGTCTGTAGATATGTGTGTGTTATAGACTCGAAAACTGCTTGACCGATCTGACTCAAATTTGGTATGTAGGCCTACTTTGATCCCGCGAACAATATGGGCGGGTCCAATTTAATGCGAGACCTTGACCTCGCACATATACATTCCATACAATAGTTTTTTTTCTTTCTCCTGACGAAGGCGATCACAATGAAATCCCTAAATAGCCTGGACGAAGTCAGGCACATCAGCTAGTTATCAGATATAATAAAATTATAGATTTGTATGGAAGGCCATCTTTAAAACTCTCAAGATCTATTTTTTCAGCTTAAGAGATTGCTTATATTAATCTCCAAATAAACAATGTAGATGGGAAGTCAAGGACATCCTGTTTCATTCTGCAGAGATAGAACATTATTATCCTATGTAACGTTTCTGATCTTAGAACAATTAATTAGGTGTCTGAAATTTCAACCAAAAAAAAACCAATCACTTCAGATTTGATTATCGCAGGCCAATTAATTAGCTGCCCCATGAGCCCAATCACTTAAGAAAAACAAATATATAGAAACCTTTGTCAACTGAACTGATACCCCCAGACTATGTGTAGTTGCAATCATATCTCTCTCTTACTACAGTCCTTGATTTTGAGGCACACAATTGCTCTTGCGTGCCCTAGCACACCTGGAATTTAAAAGTATTGGTATTGCGCAAAAATTTGCGCACCCCACGATCTTTGTTAAGTTTACTCAATGATTTATAAAATGCAAAACAGTAATGGTTGGGCTAACAATGATCGTCGTAGAAGTCATAGCATCAAAGGTTATAATCTTGAGTGTTTTTTAACCCGTAATAGTCTGCGCGTACTGTTCAATGCGTGTGTGTCGCAGAGAATCAAAGAGATCATCAATAGTATCAAAGAGACAACGTTGTCAAAACAATCAAATATATTAACGTCATCATGCAATACTGGTAAGCATGCGGTAATAGTTCCGAGTTACAAAGGAACAGACACCAGTCCTACTCCTTACGAAACACCAAAGAATAAATGGTATGGATTACCAATTCGCCATCGACCAGGGAATATATGTGACCCGCCATATCAAATCCAGTCGGAAGTCGGGATTTTTTTACCCTGTGCCAATGCATTCTCTTATATATGCGAGTCGACCATAGGTCGCCTCGCATATATAAGAGAATGCATTGGCCTAACAATTTTTTACAATTTTAATAATTTGTTCTTGTATTCTTTAACAATTTTATAATTTCACCCATACAGAGCCCCAGACAAACATGAGCAGACGACACTCTTCTATGTGCTTCTATATATATGTGTGGGGCTCCCTGCAGGGTAATGGATGTTTTTTTATTTTATGTCCTAAAAATTGTAAGAAACACTTATTTAAAAAACATGATAAAAAATTGTTAAGCCAATGCATTCTCTTATATATGCGAGGCGACCTATGGTCGACTCACATATATAAGAGAATGCATTGGCACAGGGTAAAAAAATCCCGACTTCCGACTGGATTTGATATGGCGGGTCACATATTCCCTTGAGTCAGCGGTGTACAAAACAATCGGAGGAAGGAACTTTTTGTTGAAGTAAACCAACAATAAACATTTGTTTGAAGATCTATTTTATTAAAATGGCAGAAAGCAATGTTATTTGAGTGTATTAAATAAATTATTATATACTGTATCCACCCGTCAGTAAGCCTGGGGGGCTCATGCACATTTTTCGTCAAAAAGTGGGTACTGGGCTTACTCACGAGGACCTCCCCGTGCAAAAATTAAGTTAGCCTTCAGGTACTGACCTACCATCATGTTTTTCACTAATGCTTATTAATCAAGCTAATCCTTATAAAAACACAACAGTGAGAAGTGGTGAACACACACATCACACTTCTGTCAAAGGATCCTACAAAAACACCTAGTCATTACTCCACATCCCATTGGATTTAATCTGATAGAGGTGTGAATAATAAGTACCACATCCTTTGATTTTATTGATTTGAAACCTCTTTGGCTGACCCAACAACTAAGAATAGAATAGAATAAGATGTGTATAATTCAGAGCAATACAGTGTATAATATTATACATCTTTATTATTTAAGAAACTGGACAAATTATAAAAGCACAGATGTGTTTGAGTATCTTCTCCTATTCTACAGGATAGAAAGACATGATTGTATTCACCTTCCAATTGCTAAAAAATGGGGGTGGGCTTATCTACGAGGACCACCCCATGTTTTGTTTAGGGTAAAAAACCCAGACTGGGCTTATCTTCGAGGATGGGCTTACTGACGGGTGTATACAGTACATGTTTACATGCATCAGTTATAACTTATATTTCCCGTCAGGTGCATCAAAGCAAAATCATACTTTTACCAGCAGTTTATCAAACCACAAAAATTGTGAGAAGAATGACGATGAAGTTTGATCTTTTTGGACGTATTGTGTTTTTGGTCTGTAGTCTGTTTTTTTCTTTTTCTGGATGATTACTTTGATACGTATTAACTGAATGGAATGCAATTTGGTATGTGGTTTACTAGCACATAAAGGTTAAGTTTGAATTTTTACCAAAGCTATGGCCCGTTGTTGAAATTACATTTTGCCATGCCATAATAATGTTCTTGTTTTCCAGAATGAAATAGTAGAGAAATTGAGGACAGTGTGCCTACAACTATGCGATGATCTCCGGTCTTCATTTGAGCCTTTATGGGAAGTTCCTGAAGCCACAAAGATACTGCGGATTGCATTTTACAAAGGTGAGAAGTCATTTGTTCATATGTGTTTCTTGTGATTTGGCTGGAACGCTTCCCATGTTAATCCTTTGATTACTAAATTGATCCTCCTATTTAGTACTAAAGGTGTGCAGTTGATTTGTAGAGAAGTACACTAGGATATTTTAAAGACATTAAAATAAAAACATATAAGACATAGGTTGTCTTTTGTGATTTCATGGCATATAAAAGCAGTTTGCTCAGACAAGTCCTCTTGTCATACCCCACAAAATTTGTGAAACCTACCACCCTCAATGTATAAATCAAAAATGTATTTGTTAGTTGTGAATACTAAAGCCATTAAAAATAAATACCTGTGTTCTCCGGCAATTCCATATGCACACTGACCAACCGTTCCCTCGTTGTGGTGTGCGTTTGGCCGTTGTGGTGTGGCGAAACGCCGTTGTGCGGTGTTTTTGGCGAAACTCGCAAGCGGGTAGGAGAGGGCTGATCACCAAAATCGGGATGGGGAGTTAATGTGCATATTTATTATAATGAGACCCCCACAGCCCTGAAGAAGGATATTATACCCAACGAATGAGCGCTTCCCTGGCTCTCTGTTTGTGTATACGACTGAGAAATAGCCTACACAAAATGCCAGGGTGGGCATTCTGACCATGGTTCCTCGAGATGAAAGCCTTATTTGCTCACAATTTGACACCTCGCTGGTATTCTCCACGTAAGAAAAATTATCCCCGATCATGCTGGTAACGGCCACAACTCTCCAGTGGCCTAAATATTCAATAAAATCCCAATCGAAGTGGGTCAACAGCAGCGAAAAAATAGCAACGCTGTTGTGGTTTTAATGGCAACAACGTTGTGGTCGGGCTGGTTTTTCGATTTTCGGCGATCGTGCAGTATTTTGATGTTTTTGAGACCAGAACAAGGTGTTTCACGCCTATTTCGTATTGTGTATCCAAAATATTACATGTATTATCCGTATAAGCAATGTTTACTCGTGCATACATGCCACGTAACCTGTCCCCATAAACACGTTTTTGTGCTTCAAATCGAACAAGTCATGCATTTTTCACAGCCAGTTATGAGGTGTTATGAACTGCCCGTTAATTGTCCATATATGCGGGACATTAATCTTCATTTTGACTTATATGCTGTATGGTTTTGGTATATTTAGTGTGAATATACGACCGAAAAGTTGGTTGAAATTCTGTATATCAGGTGGACAGCTTTTTCTCATTGTATTTACCCGTGCCATGATATGTAACCTCATAATGGCCTTCGATATGATGATTGCTGTTTAAAATAGTCAGACAGAATACTAAAATACAGAGTTTATGTTATAATAGACTTACATCAATCATAAATATATCGCAGATATTACTAGATAATATGGTATTGTCAAGTTTGTCCGTTTATGTTGTCTAAATAAAAGTCAAAACGTTACATATCCCGACTTTGTTTTGCATAACAAGGCGTACAAACTTTACGCGATAATTATAACACTGATAGGGAAACTGGTTATAGCCACTAACCCTGAACTTAGATGGACATACTTGAGACACACAATTACAACGTAAACGACATGTATAGAAATAACAAACAAAACCTACATATTTATAACTTTGTTTAGTGATGAAACACGAAAAATGATAGATATTTGACCCCCAGTGCATGCTCCTATAACAGGGCTGTGGGGGTCTCATTATAATTAATATGCACATTAACTCCCCATCCCGATTTTGGTGATCAGCCCTCTCCTACCCGCTTGCGAATTTCGCCAAAAACACCGCACAACGGCGTTTCGCCACACCACAATGGCCAAACGCACACCACAACGGGGAAACGGTTGGTCAGTGTGATATGGGGAAACTGGATGAGGGAGGGAAGCTTTTTTTTTTAAAGTTTTCCAGAAATTAAAGGATGTATCAGCTGATTTATCGGTAGTTTTATGGTAAAAATTCCAAAAATGTTCATAGTATTAATGTATAAATTTTGAGAATAAAGTATAAATTTTTATAGCAATGTATAAAATCTATCCTCTAATGCCTTTAAATCATATCATTAAGTCTTCAAGTATGGTATGTGAAGTCTTATCATTTCATGATAGTAACGTTCTTTCAAACTCAAGTGATTTTATTTGATAATCCAGGTTATATATTACATAATGCAAATGGGGCTCTGTGGAAGACATAGCTTATAGGTCAGAGCCGTGTATAACATAATAAATATAATAATGAACAAATTTAAAAATGAGTGCATGTGCAAGAGAAAAAAAAAATGGGGCCACAGTTGTTATTGTGGAAGGTTTGGGGGGATTGAATAGAGGCAAAAGATGGGGGGTACATGGGGGGGGGGGGGGGGGGTACACGGTGTGCATAACATGTTGGGGGTATGCTCATATAAAGCAATACAATATATATTAATTTAAATCAAAGAACAATTTAATATAGTCTTTAAGTGAATGTGTGAGGATATGACTGTACAATCAGTGAACCTCATTTGATTACGGTTAAAATATGTCTGCTATCTTCAGGGAGGCTATTCCACAATGCTCTGGCTATGTTTGAGATTGTGCTTTTTTAGTTTTTGGTCCAATCACTTCAGTCGACTCACATATGCAGTCTTGACATTGTTAGAACTTTATTTAGTTGATATAAATTTAAAACTTTAACGGGGAATGTTTTTATGATTTCAGCTTTTTAGCTCAACTTTACTTTGTAAAGTTTGAGCTATTGCCATGGCTTTGTCGTCCGCCGTCCGTGTGTACGTGTGTACGTAAGGCGTCAACAATGCAGTCTACAGGTCGTACCTTTGGTCGGATCATTATGAAATTTGTCATAGCTGTTGACATCAACATTTAGACCAGAATGATTAATTTTGAGGTCATTCGGTAAAAAAACATGGCCGCCAGTGGCCATCTTGCATATCAAAATTCAATCCATTAGCACGGGCTACAGGGCGTACTGTTTGTCTGGTCGTCATGAAATTTGTCATGGATGTTAATATTGACATGTAGATGGGAACGAGTAATTTTGGGGTCATTCGGCCAAAAAATATGGCCGCCAGCAGGCATCTTTGATTTCACTCTTTGTATGACTAAATCCTTTAGCACGGGCTACAGGTCGTACCTTTAGTCCGATCATCATAAAATTTGTCATGGATGTTAATATTGACATGTAGATGGGAACGAGTCATTTTGGGGTCATTCGGACAAAAAACATGGCCGCCAGTGGCCATCTTGGATTTCAAAATTACATCCATTAGCACGGGCCACAGGTCGTACTGTTCGTCTGATCATCATGAAATTTGTCATGGACGTTAATATTGACATGTAGATGGGAACGAGTAATTTTGGGGTCATTCGGCCAAAAAACATGGCGGCCAGCAGCCTTCTTGGATTTTACTCTTTGTATGACTAAATTCTTTAGCACGGGCTACAGGTCGTACCTTTAGTCTGATCATCATGAAATTTGTCATGGATGTTAATATTGACATGTAGATGGGAACGAGTAATTTTGGGGTCATTCGGCCAAAAAACATGGCCGCCAGCAGCCATCTTGGATTTTACTCTTTGTATGACTAAATCATTTAGCACGGCCTACAGGTCGTACTTTTAGTCTGATCATCATAAAATTTGTCATGGCTGTTGAAATTGGAATGTAGATGGGAAGGAGTCATTTTGGGGTCATTCGGCCAAAAAACATGGCTGCCAGCGGCCATCTTGGATTTCAAAATTTAATCCATTAGCACGGGCCACAGGTCGTACTGTTCGACTGATCATCATAAAATTTGTCATGGATGTTAACAATGACATGTAGATGGGAACGAGTAATTTTGGGGTCATTCGGCCAAAAAACATGGTCGCCAGCAGCCATCTTGGATTTTACTCTTTGTATGACTAAATCCTTTAGTACGGGCTACAGGTTGTACCTTTAGTCTGATCATCATAAAATTTGTCGTGAATGTTAATAATGACATGTAGATGGGAACGAGTCATTTTGGGGTCATTCGGCAGAAAAACATGGCCGCCAGCAGCCATCTTTGAAGTTACTCTTTGTATGACTAAATCCTTTAGCACGGGCTACAGGTTGTACCTTTAGTCTGATCATCATAAAATTTGTCATGGCTGTTGAAATTGGAATGTAAATGGGAACGAGTCATTTTGGGGTCATTCGGCAGAAAAACATGGCCGCCAGTGGCCATCTTGGATTTCATAATTTAATCCATTAGCATGGGCCACAGGTCGTACTGTTCGTCTGATCATCATAAAATTTGTCATGGTTGTTAATATTGGATTTTACTCTTTGTATGTCTAAATTCTTTAGCATGGGCTACAGGTCGTACCTTTAGTCTGATCGTCATAAAATTTGTCATGGATGTTAATGATGACATGTAGATGGGAACGACTCATTTTGGGGTCATTCGGCCGAAAACATGGCCGCCAGCAGCCAACTTGGATTTTACTCTTTGTATGACTAAATTCTTTAGCATAGGCTACAGGTCGTACCTTTAGTCTGATCGTCATAAAATTTGTCATGGATGTTAACGATGACATGTAGATGTGATACAATCATTTTGGGGTCATTCGGCCGAATCCATGGCCGCCAGCAGCCATCTTGGATTTTACTTTTCTCTTCATGTCAAAAACTAGTATTAGACATTAAACTTTCCACATTCCTAATCGCTCCATTGACTGTAATACATTAAATTATTCCCTTTCCAAGTTGAGCTACAGTGTCATTGACACTTTCATTTCTATTACTCTATGGGCTCCTTCTGAGACACAGACATTCCAAATGGTGATGAATTATAGTATTTTAATCATATTTTATGGCAGAGATTGTTATTAAAACCGAATATCAAAGGCACTATACAAAAATAATCTGTGAATTTGTAAATGGGCCTTTAATAGACTGAGTCTCATATGTAGTTTAACCCTTTACCCAACAGAACGGCCCTGTGCCAATGCATTCTCTTATATATGCGAGTCGACCATAGGTCGCCTCGCATATATAAGAGAATGCATTGGCTTAACACAATAAAATTATAAAATTGTTAAAGAATGTAAGAAAAAATGGTAAAAAGTGTTAAAAAAAGATTTTTTTTAGGCCAATGCATTCTCTTATATATGCGAGGCGACCTATGGTCGACTCGCATATATAAGAGAATGCATTGGCACAGGGCATAACTGTAACTATCACAATGTGGTCAAGGAGCCGGTTCCAATGATATCCATATTTGTATGGTTCTATTGAGACAGACCGAAGATATTTTAGGCTGTTGAAGCTTTATTTGGCCGGTTTGTTGGGTAAAGGGTTAAGTCGTTCCTGCAAAAATAGAATTTCCCTTCAATTTCTTACTGAAAAATCCTTGACTAAATTTGCAGATGTACAGCAGTATTGTGGAGTGGCTCGGGACTTGTACAGCGCTGCTAAAATAAGAATTACTGAAGAGACGGAGGAGACAGAATCTGAAGAAACTTTGAACCCTCTGCCACCCCCTCCTGTGCAGTCTTCAACATTAGTGTGTAATTCTTATGTGGATACACCAAGACCCAAGAATCCTGTGAAATCATTTACGTCAGCTAGTGTCTCTGTACCACCAGTTGGTTTCAATACATCAGACTTAGGGAATATTACCCAGTGTGGACAAGTCGTTCCTGGAGTGGCGGAGAATGTGGTTCTCTCGACACAGAGTGCCCTAGCACCAAATCGTCGAATTACTGTTGTTGGATTGAATCAAAGTGGTCAGATGTCAGCTCCACCAATCAAATTAGTCGGTTTAAAGCCTGGCTCATCTGTTAACGTGATAAATCTACAACCAAATGCAGTTGCTTCAAGCAGGTTTGTTCCTGAATTCACTATGAATCTACAACCAAATGCAGCTGCTTTAAGCAGGTTTGTTCCTCAATTCACTATCAGCAAAATATATTAACCTTTCCATGACTGGAGCTTCCTGAAATTTTGCAAAAACCCTGTTCAAATGCATTCTCTTATATATGCTAGTCTCCCATATGGACCCTCACATATATAAGAGAATACATTGGCCTAACAATATTTGCCTTGACCATGTAGGGGGTGACAGTAAGACAGTCTAGCCTGACTATGCCACCCCCTCAAATATACAACACAATATTTGTAAAATGTATTATGTATTAATATGTGTATATTTAAATAATATATCCTATCCTATCCTAAGCCAGTGTATTCTCTCATACTTATCCGAGGCTCCCTATGGGAGACTCGCATATATAAGAGGATACATTGGCACATGATCTTTAATGCTACACCAGTAGCTCCAGTCATGAAAGCGATAAATCACATAGGGCTGCATGGCTGTCATAAGCCGCATGTCATCTATTGTGCCAAAATATATTTTTTGCGGGACTACAGAAAGCACCATCCTTCTGTCCCAAATGTTTTAGTTATAGTTAGCTGATTGTTTTCATAATTTGGTATGTGGATTATCTATCCCCATGAAATACAGGTCAAGTTTGAATTTTTATATGCCCTTTTGAAAAAAATGTCATATTATGTAATCAGTCTGTCCAACTGTCTGTCCGTTAACATTTTTGGTTTCTGATCGATAACTCCAGTTTGGATTATTTGATCTGAACCAAATTTGGTATGTGTATTTCCCAGCTAAAGATACAGACTAAGTTCGAATATGGGTTCCGTCCAATTATTTTTAAATGAATTACGGACATTTTTCGACTTTGAATTTGGCTTCATTTTGGCATTGAAATTAGGGATATATCAGATATTCTTTGTGACCTCAAATTATTATTTTATTTTGCGGTAGTACAATTGGAAATAGCTAAAGGGTGTATTTTTCCACACCCTAGAGATGCTCTTGTTATGTGTATGGTATACATAGTGTCAACGTCCGGATTGACAACTTGTCGTTCGTCCGACGGTCTAGCGCACTTTACGCATGGTGCGATAACTCAAATATCTTTTATCCAATCGGAACCAAATTTTGTATATGTGTTCCTCAGCCCAAAATACAGATTAAGTTTGAATATGGGTTTGATCCAAATTTATTTTACCTGATCGAAACCAAATTTGGTATGTGACTTTCTCAGCCCAAAATACAAATCGAGTTCAAATATGGGTTTCATCCCATTTTTGTTAATGGCCCTTTTTTTTTTTAAGTTTAACTTTAACTCAATTAAGATTAAAGGATTTATATGGTCTAGAAACTACCAAACGCAATCAGAAAGCCCTGTGATTAAAATGATCCAAGTCCCATTCCCGATCGCATAATAAATAAGCTGAATAACTAATAAATAATCCAACCACCGGTTTTCGGAGATCTCCATACCTAGATTACGATGACGTCAAAATAGTCGAGCAAATTAAAAACACAGATTCGGAGCTGGAGTTTATTATCGGTCTGAGATAGGAGATTTAAACCTTTTTACCCATTCCATGTCTTTTGGTGTCACATGGCAATTTGTAGCAATATAAATTGAATTGCTTACATTGATAGTGGTGACAGGCTCTATAGTTTAGATGTTATATCAACCCTTCTCTTTTGACCCATAAATTCCAATAATTTGTGTTATTATTTGTCATTTGATCATAATAGTGCACTCTATAACTCAACATCAAAACTCTAGAATATGATTCTGATCATAGCAATTATTTACTATTGCCAAGGGATGGGTTAAACAAGTGCCAATTTAGACCGGCCTCTCATTTTGCTTACCCTTATGCTGAAAAATGTTTTAGTGACTGAAGGCATTCTGTGAATTGAAAATATTATTTCCAAATGTTGTCTGCTATTACTCAAAGGACCGTAGGGAGGAGATCATTCATAATATCCAATTCTAGACCTTTCCAATCAGAAACATGAGCACTGCCAGTCGTGGCATATACTTTGAATGTCTTAATAAATCTTCAGTGTATTCTTTGTAAAGGAAAGGAACAAAACAAATTTTAATTCATCCACTTATTTGGAGCCACTTTAGTGAGGCCTTTAGCAGGGTTTCCGCTAGGGGTTGAGGGAATGTGGCCGTATTTGGGAAGCACATACCAGTTGCCCTGTCGGGAGAAAATTTGGATGTTTATCACTGGAAAGTAGCCATTTCCTTGCATTTGAGACAACAAGAAGGAACATTCAAGCTTTGTTTTGAAACCAAATTATAACAGATCGTCTTTCTTAGATCTCAAGTTAATGAATCAAAAGCATGTAAGCACAACAGTACAAAATGGATACAACAACTTAAAACAGTAGCAATATTAAAAGCCGACTTCAAAGACTACCGCGGTTGGCAAAAGATACATTGTCACACTGTCTAGCAGTAACAGGTGTTACGTCATGAGATGAGCACGTGCTACACATGTTCTGAATGCCTGGTTTCTTTGTATTTTGTTCACAGTACCAATCAAAACAAATTGTTGTAGAATCAGAAAGACGGAGATGACCTCATGCTGGGTTCGTATAATGGATAATTTTATATTCATTGGATAGGGAATAAATACATGATAATAACTATTAATAATTTAATTGTTTTATTTTTATATAAACATTTCTTTGACACAGACCTTGTTTTGGGGAAAAAGTTCTGCACTTTTCGTCGTAGCGACTGCCAAAACTCACATGTGTTCATGGTTGTAGCTCATAAACCCCCACCCAAATGACTTAACGATGTACATTGCACATTTAGACACTGATTTAGAGGGGAAATAGTGGGTTAGAAAGTTGGGACATATTGACAGTAATCTAGGGTAAATTAAAATGCGAGAGGCTGATTACTACTAAATATTCGCCCGACGAAGCGTTACACAGGATGATGTAGACAACTGTACACGTGGTCCGCGCTACTGATCATGTCTTATTCAGGCACCAAGTGTAGGATTCCTTGCAATCTGTTAATCATCAGTGTCGGTGATCGCTCGTCTTGTGTAAAAGGGGACTGAGCTAGGTCTGTGGCTCTTTTGTGACCAATATTAAGTCAAGGTTGGTGAGGGGAATGAGGCTGCTGGACGGCCGGCCTGCCGTAGTAACGGAAACACGCCTTTAGAGAGACATGATCTGGAATAAGAGTCAGTTCTGTAAGGCCAAGGTTTTTTTTTTGTGGTTTACGGATTTTTTCTGCCATAATCAACTTGGGTAGGACGAAAAAAAATAAAAAACTGAAAAATGTGTTTTTTTTTTTTTTTTTTTTGGTTGGTAAACTCAATTTTAGCTCACCTTTTAAAGACGAAGATTCAAGTGAGTTATACCCATCACTTTTTAAGGTATCCTCAGAAAAGGTGACTGCTCAATAGTCCCTGAACTATCTTATTTAAGATACACTGAGAGTAATATATGCAGGACTGATGTGACAATGTGGCTTTCTTATTAAATAGATTGCCATGCACACCCCATATTGTATATATCGGTATAAACCAAAGTTTGGTCTCACTTTCTCATGCTATTTTGACTAGATACCCTGTCATGGGAGTGGCTAACATAACTCATTCCCATCTATGTGTCAATGTACACATCAAATTTCAAACAGATTGGATGAAAATGTGGGCTGTAGTCCGTGCTGAAGGATTTAAGTGCAAAATCCAAGATGGCCACCGGTGGCTATGTTTTTTTGTCCCCCGACGTTTCCGTCGTGGACTATAGAAATGACCCCCGTCCGTCCGTCCGTCCGTCCGTCCGAGATTGGGTACCTTCATGGTGTAATCAACTCCTCCTACAGTTTTAAACGTAGAGATTTGAAACTCTGGGATGTTGTTCCTAACATGTTGGTGATTTGCAACATCTATATAGCTAATCAAAAATATAATTTTTTCCATATTTTTGGGGGGGTTTTCGACTTAGAAAATTTGGAACATTTTTGCCTTTTGGATGAGATTGGGTACCTTCATGGTGTAATCAACTCCTCTTACAGTTTTAAATGTAGAGATTTGAAACTCTGGGATATTGTTCCTAACATGTTGGTGATTTGCAACATCTATATAGCTAATCAAAAATATAATTTTTTCCATATTTTTGGGGGGGTTTTCGACTTAGAAAATTTGGAATTTTTTTGCCTTTTGGATGAGATTGTGTACCTTCATGGTGTAATCAACTCCTCCTACAGTTTTAAATGTAGAGATTTGAAACTCTGGGATATTGTTCCTAACATGTTGGTGATTTGCAACATCTATATAGCTAATAAAAAATATTATTTTTTCCATATTTTTGGGGGGTTTTCAACTTAGAAAATTTGGAACATTTTTGCCTTTTGGATGAGATTGGGTACCTTCATGGTGTAATCAACTCCTCCTACAGTTTTAAATGTAGAGATTTGAAACTCTGGGATATTGTTCCTAACATGTTGGTGATTTGCAACATCTATATAGCTAATACAAAAATATCATTTTTTTCGCGTTTGCATGCGTTTGTTCATCGGGTTGTTTTGTCCAAGAAATTTTGCGGTAGTTTGCAACATCTATATACTGTATAACATTGTTGCAAATAGTATCCTTCTAACAAATCCAATCATGAAGTTTACCACTCGAGTCGGGGGACATGTGGTCTGCGACCTTTTATTTAAATGGGCATGACCAAAATCACTCGTTCCCATCTACGTGTCTATGTACAGAGCAAATGTCATGAATATTGGATGACAAATGTGGGCTGTAGCCCGTGCTAAAGGAGTTATATAAAAGGAACGAAGTGACTCGGGAACGAAGTGACTTGTTCCCGTATTAATCCAAGTATTTTGTTTGCATTAGGCCTAAATTTCTGCACTAGTATATAAAGAAAAGAAATGAGGTGCCCCATTTGCAGAAATACTTTTACCAACACATGTTTTAGCTTTAATTTCTCCCCACCATGAAAACACATCCACTGAAAAAGTGTGAAAAATAATTGGCTGTTTTGGGGACAAAAGTCACAAAACACATGTCACAAATTCGTTTTAATACAATGAAGGGATACATACACGTTTGTATGTCGGGTTTATCAGTGGGACATTTAATTTCTACCCTTGATTTCTTTAACAAACAAGCTACTGCTTGTATAAATGTCAACGACGGACGATTTTGAATTTACAGAAATACTTCCGGGTTTGGAAGGGAGGTAACTCACTATTAAATAAACGTGTATATAAAAACACGCACCGGAACATTTCCCCTTTTTCATTCAACAAATTGGAAAGGATGGAAGGCTGTCACCGGGGGAGGGGATGTACAAATATAATTTTGACAATCAATATGCGATTTATTCATTCAATATTCGACCCAAATATGTGGGTCGGCAGAAAATGTAAAATAAAATAAAAATTTACAATTTCTTTTTTAGGTCTGGGGGTTTTCCACTTGGTCGGCGGATCCGTAAACCACAAAATCAAAAAACCGTGGCCTAATATATCTAGAAGCAATTATAATTTAGAAATGATTAGAAATGTCAATGAAACATTATGAAACCGATGTCTTATTGCAGGATCATCCACTTAGTTAGCAGAACTCTTGTAGATATGAAGCATTGTGACAGATTGGAGATGAAATACTGAATATTCTTTAAAAATTTGTTTAATGTTTGAAATATTGGATATGAACAATAAAAATTAATTTTCTTTTTGTTTCTTGAGTATGTTTTCCAGATATTGAGAAAAAAATAAAAATAGATCCCTAATCTCAAAATTGAGATCTAATTGCCTGAGAACACACATTTTTAGCTCAACTTACTTTTGTAAGTTTGAGCTATTGCCATGGTTTGGCGTCCGTTGTCCGTGTGTCCCTGTGTGCGTGTGTCCGTCAACAATTTCCTTTGGCGCGGGCTACAGGTTGTACCTTTGGTCTGATCTTCATGAAATTTGTCATGAATGTTGACATTGACATGTAGATGGGAACGAGTCATTTTGGGGTCATTCGGCCAAAAAACATGGCCACTGGCAGCCATCTTGGATTTCAAGATTCAATCCATTGGCGCGGCCTACAGGTCATACTGTTCATCTGATCATCATGAAATTTGTCATTGATGTTAATAATGACATGTAGATGGGAACAAGTGATTTTGGGGTCGTTCGGCCAAAAAACATGGCTGCCAGCAGCCATCTTGGCGCGGGCTACAGGTCGTTGTTTTGGTCGGAAGTTTATGAAATTTGTCATGGATGTTAACACTGTCATGTAGATGGGAACGAGTGGTTTTGGAGTTGTTCGGCCAAAAAACATGGCCGCCAGCAGCCATCTTGGATTTTACTCTTTGCATGACTAAATCCTTTGGCGCGGGCTACAGGTTGTACCTTTGGTCTAATCTTTATGAAATTTGTCATGAATGTTGACATTGACATGTAGATGGGAACGAATCATTGTGGGGTCATTCGGCCAAAAAACATGGCTGCTGGCGGCCATCTTAGATTTCAAAATTCAATCCATTGGCGCGGGCTACAGGTCGTACTGTTCGTCTGATCATCATGAAATTTGTCATGGATGTTAATATTGACATGTAGATGGGAACGAGTAATTTTGGGGTTGTTCGGCCAATAAACATGGCCGCCAGCAGCCATCTTGGATTTTACTCTTTGCATGACTAAATCCTTTGGCGCGGGCTACAGGTCGTAGCTTCGATCGGAACATCATGAAATTTGTCATGGATGTTAACAATGACATGTAGATGGGAAAGAGTGATTTTGGGGTCGTTCGGCCGAATCATTGTGGGGTCATTCGGCCAAAAAACATGGCTGCCAGCGGCCATCTTAGATTTCAAAATTCAATCCATTGCCGCGGTCTACAGGTCGTACTGTTCGTCTGATCATCATGAAATTTGTAGGTCGTAGCTTTGGTCAGATCTTCATAAAATTTGTCATGGATGTTAACAATTATACGTAGATGGGAACGAGTCCTTTTGGGGTCAATTGGCCAAAAAAAATGGCCACCAGCAGCCATCTTGTATTTTACTCTTTGCATCACTAAATCCTTTGGCGCAGGTTAGACATTTCAATTAGCACCTTTCCTATTCCTCCATTTACTGTCAACCATTAAATTATTCCCCTACCTAAGTTGAGCTACAGTGTCATTGACACTTTCATTTATTTTAATGGCCTAAGTTTGATGTAATTTCTCACAGATCATGATTGTATATTCAGCAGTAAATCTGTATCCAATTTCAGCAAGGCATCAGCCCCTGCTGTCGCTTCCAGTCAAGCTAAAACTACTCAAAGTCAGCTTTCAAAGAATGTAAAGAAGGAAGCCGAATCGTCCACACAACGATACATAACAGTATTACATAATGGGCAGGTCAAACAAATTCCTATATCGGCTACACTTGGTAAGTGAAATGTCAATCTCAGCTTCTGAAATAACTTCAAATTGGACACCAAGAAAATAATTGCAGCAAGCAAATGTGATTATTGTCATACAGTAAAGCCATAAATAATAAACTCTTTAACCACAGCAGAATTATGGGTAACTTTTCAGGATTTAGTCGGAAATATGGCTTGTTATCATTCATCGGAAAGCTGTCAGTGAGTTTGGTATGTGAGTTTTCCAGACCAAATTACAGGTCAAGTTCGATTTTGGGTTTGGTCGGAATATTTTTTACTGACTTATGGCTCTTTTCGAATTAGAATTTCAATATTTGAGGTTTACAGATCATAACTTTAGTTTGGGTCATTTTATCGGAACCAGATTTGGAATGTCAGCGTCTGCCCATAATAACATTTCCTATACTACAATTTAGTGTCACTGCCATTGTTCGTTTGTGTACAGTTCATAACAGCACACCGGGCGTATTTTGCCATGCCCAGGTAAAATTTTTTAAACTTGGCACAGATGTCAACCAGCATGGGAACCCACGATTTAGAGTTCAGTCGGAGACATTTTGGCAAAGTTATTGCACTTTTTGTCCGAGCCTGTATTCTGTCATTGACTATTCCAGTCAATTTTGTTTAATCTTGGCACAGATGTCAACCAGCATGGGAACCTGCTCAACTGCGATTTTGAGTTCAGTGAGAGTCATTTTGGCAGAGTTATTGCCATTTTTCATCATAGAAATGTTTTATGTTTTTTATTTTAGAGTTATTGACCCTTTCCCGGCACATTGAAGATATGCAACATATTTATTGAATATGCACTTTGTTTCATATTGGTGTACTCAATTCCTCCTACAGTTTGTAGTATAGGGGTCTCCTTCAAACATGCCACCCTAGTTGGGGGGGCATGTTGGTTAGCCACCTTCTATTATATGTAATTGATTAATTGAGAACTATTAGTATATATTTTATAATCTCACACGACTAATTAAGCCTAATCCATGCTTATGACTGGTTGCTTGATGATACGATAGTCCTCTTCCTACCCCCTCCCCCCTCCCCAATAGTTGTTGGGAAATTCCAGAAATCTATTTTTAGCATGCATGCATGCTATTCTGGGGAGGTAATTTGAAAGTTATCTCCACCTCGTCCGAAATGCCTTTGTAATCGAGAGCACAATAAATGATCGTAAGCAAATTTTTTTTGTTCGTGATTATTGCCACATGTTTGATATGTGAGGATTTATCCTGTCTCTGTATTCGCTGATCACAACATCGCTTCGATATTTTTTGTCAACTCCCAAAGTTCGCATTAAATTTTCGAAATGAATCTTAATTAACCCTTTCAGTGCCAAGTCCGATTTTTGTATCAACCCATATTTCCTTGATCATTTTTCAAATTTATTGATTATAATAATGTGATACATTGATGGAAGGTTGATACAAAAATCGGACTTGGCACTGAAAGGGTTAAGTTTGTTTTCGGTGGAGAAAGTACTAAATTGTTCCCTGGTATAAAACATGATCTAGTTGTGAATTGTTTGACATTATGGTATCTGGGACATCATGAAGAATGTACGATCAAATATAATAGATATTGTCGTTGACTGTGCCAAAATAGTGGTCCTCAGTGGAGAAATAGTCCCCTTGACTCCGTATCGGTGACTATTCCTCCCCACGGACCATTATTTTGGCAGAGTCAACTCCAGGCCTTGCAATTGTTATATAATATTAGACACTGAGAAAAGAATAAAATTGATCTATTTACTTGGTACAATTTCAGAGCAGTCCCTCGTCACAACACAGAGTAAAGGGGCGAAGTCCACACCAAAAAGGTCAGCATTATCCACATCTGCTAGCTCATTAATTTCTCCTATTGTAGACTTTCCGTCCACTGAGTCTAGGTGCTCTCCAGTAGATTCTCCTCAAACTCATGCATCCGAGTCAGCAGCCAGTCCGCAGGTAAAGTCCAGCTCCAAAGACAAACTGATGAGAAATTCTGCAAAGAAGTTGAAATTGACACCATCTTCAACCGTTTCTAAACCTTATTCTACACCATCTTCAACCATATCTAAATCACATTCTACACCAGCTCAGCTATTCTCAACTGAACTAATAAAGTCTAAGCTGAAGGATAAGGTGATGAAAAAGAAGCAACCTTCATTGATGAGTCCGTCTCGTATTAAGAAGGAGCCTGGATTGCTAAGTCCGTGGGAT
This sequence comes from Siphonodentalium dalli, assembly GCA_032622095.1. Classification (NCBI taxonomy): domain Eukaryota; kingdom Metazoa; phylum Mollusca; class Scaphopoda; order Gadilida; family Siphonodentaliidae; genus Siphonodentalium; species Siphonodentalium dalli. Next base: position 62,300,544 of record CP136062.1, read on the forward strand.
ATAAAGAAAGAACCATGTTCTTCAAGAATAACAAGAGTTAGGGACTGTGAGTTTTGGTTGATTCATGCACCCAGGCCTGAAAATAGTGTCTGTCATTTGCTGCATGAGGTCCCCAGAGGGTGAATTTAGTGTTGCTATTTCACTAGCATCACCAATTTCACCCTCTGGTAACCTCATTCTGCTTAGGCCTCATCTTCTGTGCAGTATCTATGGTCTCAAATTAACGTTGTTTTAGTTACTTTTTCCCTTCTGGACAGTTTCTATATCCAATAATTTGCAGAAGATAAAATGTACAATTGAGGTGACTAATGGGTGAACATAACCAACTTCAACTGGGAAACTTCAATCCGATCCTAGGTCTCCCATAGCAGTTGAGGCCTAAGCAGAATGAGGTTCCCAGACGGTGAATTTGGTGACACTTGCGGGACAGCATCACTAAATTCACCCTCTGGGGACCTCATTTTGCAAATGACAGACGCACTATTTTCAGGCGTGATTCCACCTAGTCTGGTTGAAATACAGACTATTGAACTAGCTACGCATTACAGTCTGAAACAAATAGCATGGAATCTGATTACTTCTAAGAAGCATTACTTCAGGATTAGCCAACACAACATTTCACGGTAAAGTGATGAAACAAATCAGACGATTGTCGGATTCCTATACAGAAACCACGATTCCAGTAGACCTTGCCGTATAGCTAAAAATAGCGTAATAAATTTTCTGTCGCACTGCTTTCATACAGTGTTTACAAATTTTGAGATTACAGCAACTGACTGGACACTAAAAAGCAGCCCTGTTCATTAAAAAAAAATTGACTATGCCAAAAAATTGCCCAGGCCAGAAATATTTCCTCAGCTAGAAAGCCTAGGAACACATACATGTCGTTGCATGCTCTACACATGTACATACAGGTATAATTTCAGTTCACAATTAGAACTTGTCCTATTATCATCCATGGCTTTATCAGACCTTGGTTGGGTCTGGCTTTAATAAATTTGCTGATTATCACGATGTGTAATCCTTGTTATCTACATGTAGCTCAGTAGTCCTTGACATTCAACAATTATTTTTTGCGGTCTGCAGACTTCCACAGTGTGACACTAAGACAACGTCTGCAGCAATTTGTTTCAATTTTACACAGGTTCAGAGATTTGCCTCGGCCAAAAATTAGCCAATGAAATTTCTTTTTGCATAGGCATTTGCCTCGGCTCAGCTGATGATAGCCAACACTAATTAACAGGGCTGAAAAAGTATCTATGAAGAGTCCAGTATCGACCAGTAATACATAGCAAGGAGTTCCAAGAATTTTGACAGTTAACTCCCTGTTTAGTTATTCGTGAAAACGAAACTGAAACGAGATATCTGTCAATCGTAAAATATTTTTGATGCGAAATTAGTGCTGTGATGTCATATGCGGAGAAGTTATTTATAGTGGCCGTAATATGAATGATCAAGTCTGATCACAGCGTGTCTGTTATTCGCAGAATGAGGTCTGCAGAGGGTGGATTTAGTGACGCTGTCCCTCATAGCGGACTAGCATCACTAAATTCACCCTCTGGGGACCTCATTCTACTTAGGCCTCATCTTTTCTTAAAAGTTTCTTTATTATCAAATTTCTATAGAATCTTCTTCACATAGATTCGCTTTCTTTTGTAGTCTAGTTTCTCTATATCCCCAAATTGGCAGACGACACATTGCATAATCGAGGTACCTAACGGGTGTACATCACAATATTCACTGTTTTGGAACATCAATCTGAGTATGTCTCCCATAGCAGATGAGGCCATGCAGAATGAGGTTCCCAGATGGTGAATTTAGTGATGCTAGCCCGCTAAACTCAGGCTTGTGAATGATGGTGAAATCGTTCAGACTCGGTATCACGTAACTTGTTCAATATTCTGTATTTCAATCAGACTGGATTTTAGCTTGCACCACCTGCACACATGCTTTGATATTATTCGGATTAGCTTAACCTGTTGGCCGCTATATGTCCGCATGGATGTAAAATGTCACACTATGAAAGGGTTTACAACAATATTCCTGCAGTACTGACACATTGAAGATTTGCAACAGATTTAGTGAATATGCACTTTGTATCATATTGGTGTAATCAACTCCTTCCTGCCACCTTTGTCAGTGTATTCAACTCCTCCCTGCCACCTTCATCTGTGTAATCAACTCCTCCCTGCCACCTTCGTCGGTGTAATAAACTCCTCCCTGCCACCTTCGTCGGGGGGACATTTTGGTCAGCGACCATTTATATTAGTTGGTTTATGAACATCAGGGAAAAAATCTCTTAATGGAGGATGGCAAACAAAGATGAGGCAAGTCATGATATTCCGATTGGTGATTATTCCACATGATCACTGGTGAACGCAAATCTCATATATTCACTTGTAATAATCATTTATGAATAATTATATGCAGCACATTAATATCTCAATTGTTAATATCTCAAATTTTCTCATGTCATTATGTTTGAACATATTTATTGTGACCCACAAATACATGGAATAATTTACAAACAGAATATATGGATGATGTTGTGGGTGCACAGGGGATCGGAGCACAAGTTACGAAACTTGGTGAAGCTCCTCTCCCCTGGCGTTCAGCTGCTGATGAATTCAAGTCGATGGTTTTGCAGGAATGAAAGTTTTGTTGTTATTTGTGTGGGATATTATGGCTGATATAAGCAAAAAAACAACAACAATACAATATTTTTGTTTACATGTTTGGTAAAAAAATTTGGTGGGTTCGTAAACCAACATATTAAATTAAATTGGTGTCGCCTCAGAGTACAGATGTTATTCATTCATCTTTTAGGACTTTTGAAGATTGCCAAAAACTTTAAACCCTTTAATGATGGGAGCCTCGCATATATAAGAGAATGCACTGGTTTACAAGGTCAAGTTAAATATTGTTAGGTCAATGTATTCTCAATATATGCGAGGCTCCCTAATATATAAGAGAATGCATTGGCACAGGGTTTTCAAAAAATTTCAGGAAGCTCCAGTCAGGGAAGTGTTAAATAACTCAAAAGTTCATCTCAGGTAACGTATATAAAACCTTTTGATAATCCACAGGATACTAATACACATTACCATTTGATGTCAATATTTGACTTTTATCCACTAATGATTAAAATTTTATTATTTCTTTCCTTTTCAGTAGGTACCATTGACCTGACCGGAAGTGACTAATAACTCACAAACCAATTGTGGAAGAGATGAAAGATGGAGAAGTCCAAATTTCAAGTTTCACCAAAAAGTGCAATTTTATTTTTTGTTAATTTTGATTGGCATTTGAAACTCAAGTGCTATATATTTTTCAATGTTGTGCTTTTGGCTTTGCTGTCAGCTCATTGTGTACACCAGGTGAGCCATGATGTGGATCTACTTCTATCCTCTGCATGAAATATGTAAACATGGTAACTATTTTCAGGGTTTTGAAAAAATAATATCTGTGTTCTCAGTGACAAATATAATAATAGTTAGTTAGTTTTATTTAGCGCTTAATCCACCAACATGTTCTGAGATTCTCTGTATATATTATCACAGCCCCCACCCCCACCAACATGTATTGAGAAGCTCTATACATATTATCACAGCCCCCCCCCAACATGTTCTGAGATGCTCTATACATATCCACCCCCCCCACTAACATGTTCTAAGATGCTCTATACATATCACCCCCCCCCCCCCCCCCCAGACACACCAACAATGTTTTAAGGTGCTCCATACACATTATAACCCCCCCCCCCCCTTTACCAACATGATCTAAGACGCTCTATACATATTATCACCCCCCCCCCCCCACCAATATGTTCTTAGAAGCTCTTTACATATTATCCACCCCCCCCCCATGGACATGTTCTAAGATGCTCTATACATATTATCACAGCCCCCCCCCCCCCCCCCCCCCCCCCCCCCCCCCCCACTAACATGTTCTAAGAAGCTCTTTACATATTATCCAACCCTCCATGAACATGTTCTAAGACGCTCTATACATATTATCACTAGTATCACCCCTGGTGGTAGGGCACTATGACACCATTTCATTGGTCCATCCTGTGATGTTGAGAATGCAATCCGAGCCTCAATGTATATGCAGGCACATCATGATTAATATCTGTTGACAACCTCCATTGCCCCCCTCCCCCCCACCAAGTACTCTTTTTGACACATGAGGGTGCAAAACAGTCACAGTACGAGCAGCCTAGCTCAGTGGTCACGACTTGATGCAAGATTTGAACAGCATATTTTTTATATAAATCTACAGTCACACTCTTCTTAACTCAAACCTAGGCACTGTTATGAAACTCAGCAGACCACCATGCGAGCATTGAACTCATTTCGTTGTGTGACAGTGATGGCAAGCCGTGCGAGCATTGAATTCGTATCGTTGTGTTGACAGTGATGGCAAGCCGTGCGAGCATTGAATTCGTATCGTTGTGTTGACAATGACAGCAAGGCATGCGAGCATTGAACTCATATCGTTGTGTTGACAGTGATGGCAAGCCGTGCGAGCATTGAACTCATATCGTTGTGTTGACAGTGATGGCAAGCCGTGCGACATTGGACATCGTTGTGTTGACAGTGATGGCAAGCCATGCGAGCATTGAACTCATATCGTTGTGTTGACAGTGATGGCAAGCCATGCGAGCATTGGACATCATTGCGTTGACAGTGATGGCAAGTCATGCAAGCATTGAACTCATATGGTTGTGTTGACAGTGACGGCAAGCCGTGCGAGCATTGAACATCATTGCGTTGACAGTGACGGTAAGCCAATCACTCTAATCGCTGGGCTGCCGAGTTCCCCAACAGGAACAAGTCACAAGTGAGGCTCTTAGTTATTTTTGTCCCCAAAAATTTCAAAAGTTTCAAGGTCTACATTGTTGTATGCAATATATAGAACCTATCATGTACCTAATGTCCTTATTCGTGAAAAAACTCTCTTTTAACACTTGGAAATTTAAATATGAAACTTTTAATAAGGGTGTCTGTGGGAGACGAAGGTGATCACTGATAGCACAGATGTTTGTATTTTCATGACTGTCTAAACTACATGGAGAATATTTAACATTTGCAGTAAACATCGATCGAGTATTTGTCATGAGCGAATAAGAACAGCTCACTTGAAAATGTGAAATTTCATATTTCAAATTAAGCAATTACTTTCTCAAAAAGAAAATAGTCGGAGATAGAATCTCTCAGGGGTGAATCCCGAAAGTTGAGATATCCCACTTTAAATAAGCCTTACAGAGATATCCCACTTTAAATAAGCCTTATAGATTTCGCTATTACATGTAGCTTCCTCAGAGGCTGATTGTTTGTGAATATAGTTAGTTTCCCTCATGCTTTTATACCCTCGTGCTTCATGCTGATTGGTCCATAGGTGTCAGCTCTGTCATAATTGTTACTTTCTCACCCTGGCACCACGCAGACTGCCAAAAGTTGTATATTTTCACTGCCAGGTGTTGGGTGTTATTTTCAATTCAGCTCATCATGCAAACAAATTTGTGACAGCATTTAGCAAGCTAAAAGTTGTGGTGTTTTTTTCTTGTCAGCTATTATCTTTGTAGGTCTAAAGTTGTTTTGTTACATGTAAATAAAAGCCATATTTTTACATTTGTATCTGTTGAGAAAAAGATGGTGTTGTTTTATATTTTTATCCTTGAATTTGTTATCAGCAGATGATTTCTATCTTTTTATGTCACTCTCCTGCTTTAACCCTTTCAGTGCCAAGTCCGATTTTTGTATTAACCCATATTTCCTTGATCATTTTTCAAATTTATTATTATAATAATGTGATACATTGATGGAAAGAGCTCTTAGAGCTCTTTCCATCAATGTATCACATTATAATCAATAAATTTGAAAAATGATCAAGGAAATATGGGTTGATACAAAAATCGGACTTGGCACTGAAAGGGTTAATTCATAGTCATCAGTCCTAAAAATATGGTGCTGGTCATTTGCAGAATGAGGTACCAGGAGGGTGATTTTTGTGATGCTACCCCGCACAGCTGGTTGGCATAAAAAAATTCATCCTCTGGGGACTTTATTCTGCATGGCCTCGTCTACTATGGGAGACCTAGAGACAGATTTAAGTTCCCAGATTGTGAATATGGTGATGTGCACCCATTGGGGCCCCTCAATTATGCATTGTGTCATCAGCCAATTTGGGGATGTAGAGAAACTAAACTAAAAAAAGAGAAGAACTACTTTTTAATTTGATAATAAAGATACTTTCCGGAGAACATGAGACCTAAGCAGAAGGAGGTCCCCAGAATTTAGTGATGCTAGCTCGCTATGCAGGATGGCGTCACTAAATTCACCCTGTGGTGAGCTCATTCTGCAAATGTCCAGCACCATATTTTCAGGCCCGATAGTCATTGAAAACAACTGGATCTGATGTGATTTCACAAATGTGCCTTCTGCTTTAACCCTTTTAGTGCCAGGGGCCGATCTCATCGGCCCTAATTTATGGTCTGTACAGTGCCAATGTTAGGTTGGGTTAGGCCAATGCATTCTCTTATATATGTGAGGCGACCTATGGTCGACTCACATATATAAGAGAATGCATTGGCACAGGGTATATGGGTCAATATAAAAATCGGACCTGGCACTCAAAGGGTTAACATAACCAGATTGTCAGCTTTGAATTTACTCTGTGGTTCACCAACAATGAAAGTTCAGAATTATTGTATTAACCCTTCCATGACTGAAGCTTCCTGAAATTTTGCGAAAACCCTGTGCCAATGCATATTCTTATATATGTGAGCCTCCCATAGGGAGCTTCGCATATATAAGAAAATACATTGGCCTAACAATATATACCTGACTCCAGACCTAATTTACTGGACGAATTTTGTAAATTCTGCTATAAACTGGGGACGAGTTGTCAATTCTATTTATTACATGATCCAAACCTCGACAAAACATACTTAAATCAATAAATGGGACGCGAAACTAACATCGGCTTCTATAAGGCATGCAATGAAGTTTCATGTAACTATGCGTTGTTTGTCCGCGTAAAGAAATAGTCCCAGACAAGTAAGGACTTAATGGCGTATATTTAATGACATAACTTTTCAAACTCTTCATTCATTATAGTTTGTTAGGAAAAATATAGGAAATCATAGTATTTTGAGATGTAACGTACGGAATGTAAACAGACGACAAACCGGAAGTCAAAGGTCTTGGCACTATTTCCTGTTATTAAACGAAACATTTAATATTACAATTAATAGAATGGGTTTAATGAATGGAATAAGGGTAGGATCATGTAATAAATAAGAGAATACACTGGCACAGGATCTTAATCTGTTGTCTGCTCATATTTACTGAACATCCCTCTAAATGAATAATGGACAATTCCAATGTATATTTTATAACTGAATGGGGGAATCCATTCAGTATATTAAGGGTTAAATCTATCTTTGCTCTATTTATCACAATGGAATAAGGGTAGGATCATGTAATAAATAAGAGAATACACTGGCACGGGATCTTTTATCTGTTGTCTGCTCATATTTACTGAACACCCCTCTAAATGAATAATGGACAATTCCAATGTATATTTTATAACTGAATGGGGGAATCCATTCAGTATATAAAGGGTTAAATCTATCTTTGCTCTCTTTATCACAATTCCCTCTTTAAATCATGTCTGTTTTTCATTGAAATTAAATCTTTTGATTGGATTATATGTTTATATCTAGTTTTTGATAATTACAATATTTAAGTTATATGACAAAACATTAATTAAATTCCTCTCCAAGTCTGAGTTTAGCGTGCCTGTTATTTGAAGAATGAGGTCCCCAGAGGGTGAATATAGTAACACTAGCCGGCTAGCATCACCAAATTCACCCTCTTGGGACCTCATTCTGCTTAGGCCTCATCTGAGATGGGAGACATTGACTCAGATTAAAGTTCCCAAATGGTGAATATTGTGATGTACACTCATTGGGAACCTCGGTTATGCAATGTGTCGTCTGCCAATTTGGGGATATAGAGAAACTAAACTAAAAAAGAAATAGAATCTATATGAAGAAGTTTAATAATAAAGAAACTTTCCAGAGAAGATGAGGCCTAAGCAGAATGAGATCCCCGGAGCGTGAATTTAGTGATGCTAGCCTTCTATGCGGGATAGCGTCACTAAATTCACCACCTGGGGACCTCATTCTGCAAATGACAGGCACACTAAGCTCAGGCTTGTACAGTGATCCATTGGCATTGTAACATTTCAAGTATAAATATCATAGAAATCTGTTTTCTCTACCAAATTTCAATCTGGTGATATCATTTAGCTGCATCAATGATTAAATCATATTAAGAACTAAATTGGACACAGAATATGTTGAATTAACTTCCCTGAATGTTGTTTTGAGATTTTCATTGCCTATTATCTTGACTAAAGCTTCAAAGAGGTGATTTAATTACCAAAATATTCTGGGATAGATTAAATACCAAAAAAAAACCTGCCATGTTTCTCCAAGGATTATTTAAAGGTACTCAAACCAATCAGACGGTCCCCATATCATCAAGTTACAACAACAACAACATTTCTTCAAAATACGCTTTAGTTATCAGAATCGATTAATTACAACAAAATAATGCTAACCACTGTCAACTATGGTATAAAATTTCCCAAAACCTGTTATTTATCAACATGTTGTTCAACGAAATATGGCCACATCACTTTGAGTATTACAAAATTTGGCAGTATTACCACTTGATTTTAGAGTTATCCATATTCATCCACAATTTTGTCCGAGACCGTCGGTTTGACGACTTTTTTCTGGGCGGGCCACAAAAAATTACACATTTCGAGAAATAACAGATTAAAATTTTTTATATCTGAACACTCTGAGCTTTGATGGGTGGGTACCTCAACTTGAATCAAATTTTTTTTACCCCCCAAGCCAAAGAAATAGTAATTTGGGTCGGATCTTGTATTACTCAGGACACGGTATATAAATATCACACAGGCTTGATGGAAAGGTGTAGCATAACTAAACATCTGTCGACTCGATCATTATATTTACTCAGATGATAAAAGTATAAAAATGGTTATAGATTAACAAAGACAGTGGTATCTAGTGCATTTGAAAGGGAAGGAGTTGGATTTGTATGAATTTGGTAAATACACAGAAGGACACGAGTGTGTTAATGGGTTTGTTGATACCGCATGAAAATAAGGTCTGAAAATTTGGTGCCAGACATTTTCAGACTGAGGTCCCCAGAGGGTGAATTAAGTGACGCTACCATCACCAAAAATTCATCCTCGGGGGACCTCATTCTGCATGGCCTCCTCTGCTATGGGAGACCAGTACATATATTTAAGTTCCCAAATGGTGATGTGCACCCATTTGGCACCTCGATTATGTATTGTATCCGTCTGTCAAATTTGGGGATGTGGAGAAACTAAACTAAAAACACTGAAAAAGAAAAATCAACTTTGTAAAGAAACTAAAAAACTTGTTTATTTGATAACAAAGATACTTTCCAGAGAGGATGAGGCCTAAGCAGAATGAGGTTGAATTTGGAGATGCCATCCCAGTGTGCGGGGGTGGCATCACTAAATTCATCCTCTGGGGACCTCATTCTGAAAAGGCCCAGCATAATTTTTTCAGACCTGGACTTGGTTTCAAATTAATCCTTTCAGTGCCAAGTCCGATTTTTGTATCAACCCATATTTCCTTGATCATTTTTTCAAATTTATTGATTATAATAATGTGATACATTGATGGAAAGAGATCTAAGCTCTTTCCATCAATGTATCACATTATTATAATCAATAAATTTGAAAAATGATCAAGGAAATATGGGTTGATACAAAAATCGGACTTGGCACTGAAAGGATTAATTGTGAACCAAGTTATCAAGCTTTGTTCATGACACTCAAAATACACTCTGGGTTTATACAAGTTTCATACAAGTACAATTATTATCACATTCATTAAAAGAACAAAGGTACTTTCACTCTTGTTTTGTTTTAATTTTCATAAAAACACAAAGCGGAAAATAAATATATTCTTTATACATGTTGTTTGTTATATAAAATACTGTACAACACTCAATTCTTTACAATGAGGGATTTTATGAGTTCATATATGTGCCGAATTTGATGGACAATTTGCTATTGGTCAATACATATTGGCCACCTGTCCTTCCCATCAGCGGGTAGAGTAATGCCCTAAATAATCGACTCCTTAACCACATCAGGATTATGGGTAACTTTTCCGGATTTTGTCGGAATATGGCTTGTTGCCACTCATTGGAAGCTCTCAGTGAGAGCTTTCCTATAAATGGCAACAAGCCATAATTCCGACTAAATCCTGAAAAGTTACCCATAATTCTGCTGTGGTTAAGGAGTCGATTATTTAGGGCATTACTGTACTTTTCCTTCTCATCAGCGGGTATTTAGCTACGATCAAAGGGTTAAAGGACCTCAAGGCCTTCGAAGTGCGTTCATGCAAAACATTTTTTTTTTTTTTTTTTTTATAAAAGTCTGTAAAAGAACTATCATCAACAAGTACATAAAAAAATAGATTGACTTTGTTGTTATTTTCATTATTTAAAGATGGATTATCTCTTTAAATAACAAATTTGAAATAGTTGCGTGGGTATAAAATAATCAACTGAAGACCCCTGTCCGGAAAGGCTTCTATCAATTAATATTGATTTTATTTCGAATATTTTATTGGGCTGTTTATTTGTCTATTTTTAGAACAGACCATTCGGGTGATACCATATAGCGATAGAGAGCATTATGATGTTCCTATGGCTATGTACTGAGCGTCAAATGTTTCAGATTACGCAAAATTACGCAATAAAATTTCTGGTCTCTGTTAACAGTAACTACTATTGTTCGTTAGACAAACAACCACACCTTTTTAGACCAAAAATATTCGAAATAAAATTAATATTAATCGATAGAAGCATTCCCGGACAGGAGTCTTTGACTAGATCTAATATTTTATACCCCGGTAACTATATAATACATGTTTACAAAGAGATAATCCGCCTTTAATAACTCTCCAATAATGAGATTTCACATGTCACAACCATTCTTATGTAATCCTTACTGTTACAGTGGAATTACCGATAAAAGTCCAATTAGTCAAAAAAGATGCCAAAGTTTAATCAAAACTTGACGGTAAACATTAGAAAATGTCAATGCATTGACAATTATTCTGAAAATCTTATTCAGACTATTTGAACTTACTACACGATTAGCAATGTTTGTTTACAAATCACAATAACAGTTTTGTTTACATAGCAATGGTTTCAACACATGACATTTCGTTATTGGAGACCATCAATAATGAATATGAGAACAAAGATGATGTTTTTCTTTGTGATAATGAGTTTACATAATTTTATATTTTATGCATATTTACCCACTGAGAGCCTTGGGTCCCTATAACATGGAATAAGGCCCCCCAAAAAAACCTCTTTGTTTCCGATACCCTGCCTGGCTGAGATTTTCTTGCCTGCCTCAATTTTTTTTCTTTCAATTTTACCCAGAAAGCTAGTCTATCTAGTTACCTGTTAGAGTGTCAATGTGAATATTTATTGTTTTCCCAATCCCAAAAGCAAAAAATAAGTGGGTTATCAAGTTCAACGTTGGTTGAGATCTTACTGCAGAGTGAATGAATTCAAGGGATAACATGCTTTTATCCAATGCTTCATGCTTGGGTTATTTTCAATACACATGGTTCTACCATATTCCATTGCACCATGAATACACTATTATATCGGTTATGGCTGAGAGGTTTTTAAAAATTGCAAAAAAAATATTTTCCCAATTTTAAGAGAATTTTTTGGTTTTGGCCTAATAACTAATTTTGGTTCTGGCAACTACCGTGATTGAAATCTGTTTTACGCGGAAAACATATTTTGGCACACTACTCGTGGATGATTGTTTATGAGAACACATTCTTGCACACAAACTCACATAATATTCACACTTCTCACTTGTAGTTCATTTGATCGATTTTGTCCTTCAGCATGTCAGCGGGAGATTTATCCTGCTCGACCTTAGAATGAACCATCTTGCATACTTTCTTGTGGCCGCTAACCCACGCTTTCTTCTGGCATTTCGTTGAGCAGTACCACGCCCTCTTACACCCACCACATGCCGCATACTTCTTATCTTCTGGCGCTTTTGATTCACATTCTGTACACAATTCAGCATCATCGCCCTCAAACTGACATCGATGACAGTTGCACCAGAAATTGAATGACCTGTATAACCACGCTCGTCGAAGCAGACGCGGCATAGACGTATCGATGTATGTAGTTAACAGTTCCTGTCCTTTCTTGATATTGTGTTTAGCTCTTACTGACACACAACCGCTTTTCTCGAATCCGTCCGTAACTTCTACATTATTGGCACATGCATGATTCAAGCAGGCGTGCAGAGGAAACATGCCTGCAAAGCTTGCTATATCAGCTTGTTCATGGATACATGAGACCAATTTGAATGTTGAATCCTCATCTAGATCAAGGACTTTCGATAAAAATATTGAGTATGGGGAACTGAACGAGGCTCCGTACGATTGAAGGTTACATGAAGCTTGGCAGTATCTACCACTGAATTCTTGATCAGTTATTTCATATCTGACGCCATCTCCGCAATCCTGGAAAATATCCCTCACAAGCTTCGCGAATTCTGGCAAACTACTTGGCTTGACTGGCACACCATATGCTATGAATCTGAAAATAACAAACAGATTACAATGTCTTACTTTTGTTCATAATCCTGAACCGAAATGTCCCTGAAAGTTTCGAGTACATGTAGCTCACAGAAATCGGCCATAGGATTTGGCCGTGAATAGAAGTCGCAATGAAAAAGCTTCGCAAATATGATTATACTAGGGGTTCGCCGTCAAAATGACGTGACGGTGTGACAAACATGATATTCAGCAAAACATCGTCACCACTGATAACGATATAAAGAAAGCCGGCAAATGGTGTGCGGAGTTTGTCAGGACTTCGCTTTGGTATCTTTTTAATTTCGGACGCCGTATTCGTCTTTGGACAAACTCATTATATCAGGGAAATTATCGCCTTTATAACCTTTGGTAAACTCGTTATATCTCAGGTTGTCTTCAACCGATTGGCCTGAAATTTTGCAAGTCATATTAAAAGATGTGGCACATAACATGGTCAAAATTTGGGTGCTATCAGACATGAGGGTCATATATTTTTTAATGTGCCAAAAGCGTGACAGAGTTATGATCAGACAGACGCACATACACAAACTTGGTTTTTATATAGATATAATAGGCAGGTGTCGCTTAGATATTTATTGCTATTTTGATATTTATTAATAATACTAACTTTCTTTTCTAATAGCTCATTTTACATGTGTCTGTGGTTTGTTTTTACAGTATATTACATAGATAAATACACGATAATTTCCCCAATTATACCCGCAATTAAATTTGGCAAATATTTTTATACGCCTTTTTTTTAAAAAAAGGTCGTATTATGTAATCAGTCTGTCCATCTGTCTGTCTAGCCATCCGTTCGTCTGTCCGTCCATTAACATTTTTGGTTTCCGATCGATGGTTTCCAATTATTTTGGATGAGTTACGACCCTTTTTCGACTTAGAATTTGACCGTCTGTTAAAATTTTTGGTTTCCGACCGATAACTCCAGTTTGGATTATTTGATCTGAACCAAAGTTGGTAAGTGTATTTCGCAGCTAACAATACAGGACAAGTTCGATTATGGGTTCCGTCCAATTATTTTTACATGAGTTACAGTCCTTTTTCGACTTAGAATTTGACCAATTTCATAACATTTCGGTTTCTGACCGATAACTCCAGTTTTGATTATTTGATCTGAACCAAAGCTGGTATGTATATTTCCCAGCTAAAACTACATGCCAAGTTTGAATATAGGTTCTGTTTAATTATTTCGAATGAGTTACAGCCATTTTTTTTACTTAGAATTTGACCACAATTTGGCATTGAAATTAGGGGTATATCAGATATTCTTCAAATGTAAGCTCAAAGTATTATTTTTTTTTGCGGTAGTACAATTCGAGATAGATGCAATACTCATAAGCTAATTTATAAGAAAATTTTACGTGTATATTCAGTATGTTAGGACTGTTGAAGTGACCCGCTGAGTCCATACACGCTTGAGTCAGCACCGATTGTGCGGCAGCTGTGATCAATTAAAAAGTAGCAAAACTGTTATAAGGGCATTTAACCCTTTCATGATGGGAGCTGAGCTGGTGCAGCATTAAAGATCCTGTGCCAGTGCAATCTCTTCTATAAGCGAGTCTCGCATATATATTAGAGAATGCACAGGCTTACAAGGTCAATGTAAATATAGTTATATTGTAAATATTTCACACAGAATCGAACCATGAATCAAATTAAAAGTTCAGTGACTTCATCGCCATCGATTAATGAATAAATGTCAAGTAATTTATCACTTCATCATGGCCCTACACTGTAATATATTGGCTGGTTATACTGGAATATTTAATTAATAAATGAAATCAGTCTAGATGGAGGTACTATAAAGGAACAGATTTTAGGGAACTAATGCAGAGACCGGGATGTTTTAATTATATTTTGGTTTATATATTCGAGAGAGTTGCAAGATTGCGGTAGGTTAAAAAAAATTATTTAGTCTCCGCGATTATTTCAAATTGAATGGAACCTTTTGAATGATTTCACATCGAATTGAATCTGAAACGTTTGCAGGAGCCTATTTCATAGTACAGTAATGCCCTAAATAATCGACTCCTTAACCACAGCAGAATTATGGGTAACTTTTCAGGATTTAGTTGTAAATATGGCTTGTTGCCATTCATCGGAAAGCTCTCAGTGAGAGCTTTCCGATGAATGGCAACAAGCCATATTTACGACTAAGTCCAGAAAAGTTACCCATAATTCTGCTGTGGTTAAGGAGTCGATTATTTGGGCATTACTGTAGTCTTGCAATCTGCACATTTTTCTGAGTATTATACCTATCAGGGGTATTTGATATCCAGGTCTAGATTTTAAAATGGCTGCAATATTTCAGTTTCTAATTTACACTTATGACCAGTGCAAATTCAGAGGCAATTTCTAAGTTTTATGTGGACTTTTTTAACCAGCAATACTCTGCTTATGGGAGAATACATGTCGTCCTATCATAATCCCCAACTTGGGATTCCCAAGATGGAAATAAACGCATGAAAAAACAGGGCTTTAAACATACTGTAAATTTTATACACTAGAATCTAACTAGATTTCTTGAAATGAAGCTGAAATCCTGAATGCAACTGAAACTAGAGGTGTGACTTTCCCAATGGGACTAAGGATACCATACCCCCTCCCCCGTGTTTTTAAAACACTAAGATGTTTCACATGTCAGTAAATATTTAGTTAAAATAATCAAATTACAGATTCCCATTGCAGATGCGCAACCCTACCCCCTAATCTAATCCTAAACCTATTGACTGAAAAATATAGGAATAAAAGCTCTGACAAAATTATGCATGTTGCGAAATTGTTCTAAGTCGAAAAAGGGGAATAACTCCACAAAAAAAAGTCGGACAGACGTCATAATCGCAGGTGCTCAGGTTCCCATGGATGGTACTAAATATCTCTGCCTAGTTTCAAAATAATTGACCTACAAATGTAGGAATAAAAGCTTGGACAAAATTATGCATGTTGCAAAAAAAATTCTGTCGTAAAAAGGGGATAACTCCACCAAAAAAAGTCGGACAGAAGTCATAATCACAGGTGCCCATGGTGGTTGATGTCTGCCATGTTTCATGGAAAATGATTAAAAAATGACTGAGAAAAACTCCAGACAAAGTTGTGTCCAGGACGACGGACAAGCTGATTCCAGTATACCCCCACCAACTTCGTTGCGGGGGGGGGGGGGGGGGGGGGGGGGGGGGGGGGGGGGGGGTATAATTAAAGTTTGGTTTAAATGATGACTGATTGACTGGTAATGATGACAACACGACATTCGTTGCAGATGGCTCTATACTTACTTGCGGTATGGAGCCTTGGCCATGGCCCAGTTGTCCTTAGTTGGAACTGACTCTCCATTTTCTTTCGTTATCAACTTAGCATTGCTGACGATGTTAGCCCAGATCTTAACAAGGATCAGAGGACTGAAGTGTCCGTCCCATATTGTCTTTCCATTTTCGTCTACTCCATTATTTTCGCACAAATCATATAACTTCCCTGCTGCGGCATTCCTTGCAGGGCATATAACCTCGTGATACAACTCACGGGCCAAGTTTCTGCATTCTTCGTTACAATATCTTTCTCTTTTGCATTTGTCACATTTGACCGACGTTACCTCCGGCCAGAGTTCATTGACGAGTTTTCTCACAGATCCGTCCATGTTCAGCCATTTTGAACCAAAATAGTCTGATGCAGTTAGTAAGCATGCGCCGCACTGGAAGCACGCTTTCCTACTGTACGTATCAAGAGATTGGGCCATCACGACTGGTTTATCGGTGAAAATTACGTCCCCTCCCTTGATGTCTTCTGCAGCATAAATACCTCGTCCATATTTACTAAAGTCCACATAAACAGGGAAGTTTTTCGTAAGAGGAGAATACAGCCGTTCAACACGGACTTGTTGGAAGATCATTGCTGCATCCTCATCTTCTCCTTTACTCATTTTATTCACTCTTCTCAACCACATTTCAGTCAGGATGGGCATTTTAAGTTCTCGTAGAATCTGACCTGTAATAATCATAGAAAAAATTACTTATATATATAGCTAGGAACATTGATATAATTTCTATATAATATCAATTTCAAAACATTCTACACCCCATTTCTTAGCAACCACACAACTTTTGTGTCACAATTGTCCAAATTGCATAAGCCTGTGGAGATCATATTCCACCCGTCAAGCCTTGAAATAGTGTGCCTGTCATTTGCAGAATGAGGTCCAGAGGGTGAATTTATTGATGCTACCCCGCATACCGGGTTAGCATCACCAAATTCACCCTCTGGGAACCTCATTCTGCTGAGGTGTAAGCATAATGAGGTCCCAGAGGGTGAATTTGGTGATGCCAGCCTGCTATGTGGGGTAGCATCACTAAATTCACCCTCTGGGGACCTCATTCTGCAAATGACAGGCACACTATTTCAAGGCTTGCCACCAGTACAAAACCTGGGAACTTTTTGAAAAAACAGTCCAGGTAACTTAACCCCTTCGCTGCTCAGTGATGTTATGACGTCAACTGCTGGGCTATTGACGTTATTGGCATTTTCCAACGGGAAAATATAATGGGAATATCACAAGAACCATAAAACTCACTCAGTTGAAAGGCTATTACCATTCACAATCGTGGAACATCATACACTGTTTGAAACTTCGAGATACAGTTATTCCGATGCACCAATCTCTGAGTTCCAGTTATGTATAATGGCCTACTGCTAGTGTTCTGAAGTAGGTCCATAGTACCTACGGACCATATAGCTCACGGCGTGCACTTTTACCTCTATAATAGTTACGGACGTCATAGCAGCGAAGAGGTTAATTTGCTGGTGCAGCTGAGATATTTACTGCAACTTTGATATATATTTATAATACTAGCTTGCTTTGCTAGCTCATTTTTGTGCATGTGGATAGTTTTTACATTTACAATTAAATTTCCCCAATTATATACGGTACCCTCAATTAAATTTGGCAAAAAAAAATTCATTTAGCAAAAAATTTGGCAAGAGAACATTTGGGTCCCGCGCAAACCCTACTCCATTGCATGGGCATGTTACATTTTTCGGCCAATTCTAGAATCTCAGGTCAAATTACCATAATGATTGCAAAAATACTAGTTTTTCTTTTAAAACTTTACCTCCAAGCTTCCATACTCCTAACTTCCTCAATTCCTTAGGAATTGACCAAAAGTTCCTGAGTGTCTTTATTGGCTCCCCTTTCTGAAGATAAATCTCTCCTCTGAATTGGTGGTAAACCCAATTATTCGGATCCAATTCCACTGATTTATCAATGTACTCGATCGCCTCAGTGAGACTGTTCTGTGTTCGACACCTGTTCGCCTCTTTAGCAGCCTTTGCCGCCAGCTTCTTATTCGGAGCAGCATTTATCGTTTCTGGACCAGGTATATTATACCTTTTCGCTAGAATGTCCTTTTCCATAACTAACAACATGTCATCGCCCGGATACGGATCTTGTGAACATATTTTCAATGCATTATAACTGGTCTCTTGAACACTTGCTGATTTTTCTTTGACTTCATTAACGATTAACTTCTGTAATCTTTGAAACCCTTGGATGATGTCCGGATGTTTAGGTTCTATCTCCAGCCCTACTTTGAACTGTTTATAAGCCTCGTCAAAGTCGACCAGTTCACACGCAGCTTTACCAGCTAGTATGCATGCATCTATGTTGTCTGGCTCTGCTGCCGATTTGATGTCGTCAATGCACTGTCGGTAGTCTTTGAGTTGAAAGTAGCATTTTGCCCTGTCCACGTACAATGATCTCAGTTCTTCATCTGAAAGCAACGTTGTGTAGATATCTATCGCATCGTTATACTCTCCTTTTTCATAATGCTTTTCAGCAGTTTTCAGTACGACATTCTCCTCGGCGACTGTCGTCATTCTGTTTAAACCTGTAAATATAAAATACCTATAAAAGTATCTCACTTTTTTGTGTACCCATACCATAGTATGGTACACAGTGTCGACGTCCGGATTGATCACTCGTCGTGCGTCCATCCGTCTGGCTGTCCATTGCACTTTACGCATGGTGCAATAACTCAAACATTTTTTATCTGATTGGTTCCCTAATTTTGTATATGTTGTATATGTTTCTCAGGAGTTATGGCCCTTTTAAGATTAAATGCATAATCGAGCTGACTAATGTTGAACATCACCAACTTCAACTGGGGAACTTCAATCTCATTCTAGGTCTCCATAGCATTTGAGGCCTAAACCTGTAAAGCTACATTTTGGTTTATTGGAAACAGGTTTTTTGGGTACGCAGGTTGATCTTTGCTGGTTATGTTATATATCTTATCGTTAATCATAAAGTTATATCGCCAAGATAAAGTTAAGTATTAGTCAGAAATATTAATTCAAAGATGAGTACCCATGCACCATTTGATAGTGTGATATCTTTTCAACAATTTTGTGCCAAAAACAATGGAAAAGTCAAGTTTGGTACCCAACACACCAAAATGAGGCAACAATGACACCTTCAGCATTATTAACCTTTCCTGTACTAAATACAGTAATGCCCAAATTAATCGACTCCTTAACCACAGCAGAATTATGGGTAATTGTTCAGGATTTAGTTGGAAATATGACTTGTTGCCATTCATTGGAAAGCTCTCACTGAAAGCTTTCCGATGAATGGCAACAAGCCATATTTCCAACTAAATCCTGAAAAATTACCCATAATTCTGCTGTGGTTAAGGAGTTAATTATTTAGGGCATTACTCTACTTGTCGACCAGTCATCTCCTCAGGAAATGTTCAGATAATAAACACAACAAACAACCTTATTATCTGAATATTTATTACCAAAAAATATGAATTATTCTGCTCTAGATTATCTATATTTCTGTCTGTTGTCTGCTTTTATTACCTGAACACCCCTCCAAATGATGATAGACTGTTCCAATGTATACTTTTATAACTGAACGGGAGAATCCATGTCAGGTTAATAAGCATTAAGGGTTAATAATAAGGGTTAATACCACCAGCAATATATTCCATTATGAACTGAACCAATGTTATTTTCCATAGTCAGTAATCAACAGCTTTATCTTATTTTCATCTTTTGAAATGAATGGGGACATGTTGTGTCATTCATAGTTCGCACACCACACAACATGTCCCCATTCATAGTTCGCACACCACACATGTCCCCCATTCATAGTTTACACACCACACCATATGTCCCCATTCATAGTGTACACACCACACAACATGTCCCCATTCATAGTGTACACACCGGGACATGCTGTGTGGTGTGCGAACTATGAATGGGGACATGTTGTGTGGTGTGCGAACTATGAATGGGGACATGTTGTGTGGTGTGCGAACTATGAATGGGGACATGTTGTGTGGTGTGCGAACTATGAATGGGGACATGTTGTGTGGTGTGTAAACTATGAATGGGACATAGCGTGTGGTGTGTACACTATGGATGGGGACAAGTTGTGTAAACTATGAATGGGGATATGTGTGTGTGCACTATGAATGGTGCATTGTGTGGTATGTACACATTGAACATCAGAGAAGACAGAGATTATTACAAGAACACTTTGCTATTCTGAACAAAAACAAGGCGTCTTCAACATCTGACCCCGCTACAATTCCAACTGCAACTGGATAATATTCGACGAATGATGACCGACATACCCTCCCCCACTCACCCCCCCCCCCAAAGTTGGAAAATATCCAATTGATGGTCGGCCATTTAAGTCTAAATATTTAAAAGCCCACTCAATTTTCGAGTTACTGATTATTTTTTGTATAGTGCCTTGATATACTGTTTTAATAACAGTATATGCCGATATACATGTATGCCATATAAATATGATTAAAATGCTATAATTCATCACTATTTCTGACCATTTTGAAAAGATGCCCACAGAGAAATAGAAAACAGCTGAAATCATATAAAGATTTCCCCCGTTATGGCTCCCAGAATGCAACAGAATTCAAACTAAAAATGTTGAAAATAATTCACTTTGAACTACAATCCAGATGAAACTGCACAAAAAGCACAAAAACATGTTGGTAACTCAACAAAAACAATGTTCAGAGTTTATTACACCGGATAAGTTGATAATACAATGTTTTGGAACTTCCTCTGTCAAATGGTATATAATATGGCATATATTTTATATATGTGATCTGGGGGGTTCGAAAATGAAGTGGGCCTTTTTTCATGGGTGGTTAGGGGTACCTAGCCCCGGGATTGTCGAAAGGGCCGAAGGGCCCTCTCCTTAATCCCTCATGATTTTGATTTTATTAGACTAAGACGGGGGGGGGGGGAAATGGAAAAAATATAGCAATTTGGTGATGTTTCCTATTTTTTCTTCTTTCTCTTCTTTTTTGAATTAGGCTTCTCTGTTGAGGAAGGTGGAGAATTCTGTCGTTGTTGTAAGAGGTGTTCTATTGCTTCTTGGATTCTTTGTTCTGATTCTTTCCGATGCTGTTCCATTTCTTCTGCGAACTTGTCGCGTTGCCTCTCATCCTCTTCGCATTGGGCTTTCAAAGCGTCGAAGGCAATCTCATCCACAGAACGTATGGTGTCTGTGCTGTTGTTGTTGGAGCTGGAGGACACCGGAATGTTTTGGTAATCCGGTGTCCGAGGTGTAAAGTCCAGTTCCACGTCGAAGCTGGCGGCAGGAACATCTGGGGTGGTATCCACGTCCCTGTCTCCGCAAGCTTCGACGACGACAGCAGGGACCTCCGGCAGATCCACGGAGTCCCTGCTAGCTGGTTCGATGTCGTCAGTCACAGTCTCCATGCGGGTCGAGTCGTCTGGGCGTCTCTCAGACAACTTCGACCCGCCGGCTTTGACTATAGACGGCTGAGCCACACGGGGAGGGGTGACCGGTCGATCAACGGTCGCCCCCATCTTCTTCTTCCATTTCGCCCGTCTGGCTGCGTCCCTTCTCCTTCGAGCTGGTGTCTTTCTCTTAGGAGGCTCCTCTTTCATGTTACGGCTGGTCTTGGTCTTGCTCCAGGTG
This sequence comes from Siphonodentalium dalli, assembly GCA_032622095.1. NCBI lineage: Eukaryota > Metazoa > Mollusca > Scaphopoda > Gadilida > Siphonodentaliidae > Siphonodentalium > Siphonodentalium dalli. The sequence goes on from CP136062.1 coordinate 62,322,263, forward strand.
GAAGATTTCTGGTTTCCAGCATCTCCCGTCCTGAATTCAACGCAGAGAGTCAAATAGCCTCTGTTAGACTGGAGATTCCAGCTAACAATATCCGCAATTTGAGATCTCTCTATCGCTGCTAACGCGGCGTCAGGGATTAACTCGAAGTGGGCCTTTAAACGAAAGTAGGAATATATTCTAAATACTCTTTTGAAAACCAAACTATCTTAATAACCTATTTATTTGGGGGTGGGGTTTGACACACCACACTCAGACCACTATCACCACATCCCTGTTTGACACGAGTTTATTTTGAGTATTATATGTCATGTGTTTTGGTTGGATTTTCTTAACTATATAAACATGTCACGGTTTAACATGGTCGGGATTACCGGGTACATCTGTTTGCACTTCGAGATACCTTGGTTATATAAGTCATGTAGCACATGGGGGAATCGTATCTACTAGTACTGCATATACTTAATTGGACGTCGACCACGAGGTATGTAAGTAAGATAGTTCTGTCTTGTGCTCTCTTACAATATTTGTCTGGTTCATATAAGACATATAACATCAGAGGTTTGTGTTTGGCATTTTTTTATTTATAAACATGCACTAGTTCGTCTTTCTTTCACTGGTGATGTAACCCCCGTCGTGCAATGGCGGAGAGGCCCAAAGTTTAAATCCCCTTCAAGTTTCTCGAACACCAAACTACAGTCGTTCAAGCCTTATTCGCGGAGGCCTATATAATATACCTCAGTCCGATACCAAATATTAATTCAACTGAAATATATAGGTACAAACATGCACCACTGAACAAACTGAGTTGTGGCCTCTGTGTGGTCTGTTGTATATTAAATTACTCAGTAACTGGAATCAGTAAGTTGACTCGACACAAAACACTGGAAGTCAGAACCAACCGAATTAGTCACATTCTTTTAAACAAATTTACTATACGAGTTCAATTCAAAATAAGCACCACGTATACATGTAACATGTACCGGTTCAAAGCAAAACGCAACAAAAGATCTTGTACAAGAAACATTTAGAACCGGTACACCGAAATGGACACGCATGCGGCGAAAGTGACACCAAAGTATATACCTAAGTATCTCCCCGCGGTTGTAAACTCTGAAACTCCCAATGAAATTTAAATATGATTATGAATCAAATGTGGTAATATCTTCATCAATTTACCTGTATATCCAGTTATATATCCAAACTTTCTGTTCAGAAGATCGGCAATATGCGATGTGAGTGCAGGTAATTGGTTTTGGAGAATCTGTATGGCAGTAGACTGAGGTCTTCAGTTTCGCACAGCTCTGCAGAAGCACATGTTCCTCTCGGTTGCTCTACCTTAATTATGTCGACCAGCTTTCTTGTAACAGATGTTCTTATCTACATTGTATGCATGTAGGTATGTAAACTGATGCCACTGGAAGATCGGAGGGGATCTCGACGGGGCGCAGTATGGCTGCCTTTCTTTGAATGTCTTGCGTGATAGGATATATATAGGTATCTCGTCACAGTGATTATTTAGATGAGCGGCAGTCGGCTTTTTGCCGTTTTTGTCTGCTATTTATTATCGCTAGTTGCCCCGTAGCGCGGGTATGCAATCTATAAATATATCATTCCCACCAGTGCCCGATATTTCATGATATTGATAAATATTCCATGATATCGCGTGGGGGATGGGGTGCATGCATGTATGTGAGTTGCATGGGGTGATTCGGTCGCGTGCGTTAATTATAATTCAGCTACCTCTTTGATTACTAAATAATCATTGATAAGTCTATCATTGGAGGAATTGTCTGAACATTTCCTCAAAATGACTAAATAGAAATCATAATATATGTCTTCTGTTATTGGCAAAACACCCCACAAAATGAATAATATACCATTTAAATACAATGTATAATTTTAGTCATGCATGGGTAAAATTCCAGGAGATTTTGGTATGGTCATCGACGTATATTATATATATTAAATATAGATCGATGGTATGGTGCATGTATATATAGTATACATATATATAGGCACGCACTCTAAAAAATACCTCCAAATTCGCTATACTCTTTGTATAGTCGTTATAAAATGACTTACCCACATGCCCGTGACTACTTGTTGCTTAACGTGCAGGGTCGTGGCAAGATGGAAGTCGCCCATCTCGTCCACTGGGGTTGGAATTAACATGAACGTAAATGTATACATCGCTGGAATTAATAAAGTGTCCATGACTGAACCTTGCTGAAATTTTGCGAAAAACACTGTGCCAATACATTCTCTTATATATATATATAGGCGAATCTCGACCCTTGTGAGCGCCGCATATAAAAGAGAATACACTGGCCTAAAAAGATTTACCTTGACCTTGTAAGTCAGTGTATTCTCTTAAATATTCGTAGGCCTACATATGTTTAATTGTGTCCCTCGGATTAGTATCATTTTGACTCGGGTACCAACTGACTTGTGCCGGCCGTTATATAATTTTATGCGTGTACAATTATATAGACACTGTACATATGCCGGTCTCTTTTTATTTCCAAAACAAATAGAACTTTTATTATGCCTATAATCCTATATATGTAACACAGGTTCGATTTTATATGTGCTCACCATTTAGTAATGTTTTCTATGAAAGGAATGCTTTCTTATTGGATGACAAATTCGTGACATGTGTTAGCCAATTAATGTCATGTCAATATGTCAGACTCGCATATATAAGAGAATGCAATTGCACAGGATCTTTAATGCTGCACCAGCGCAGCTCCAGTCATGAAAGGATTAACAAACTTGTGGCATATAAATTTATTAGAAGAAAATTTATTGTTAGGAGAATTTTGAAACCCAAATTGTTATAACGGGAATTCAAATCTCTTTAAAATAAGTTCCCTTTCTCTGAAAACTAATTAGGAACCTACCGGTAGTTCAGTCAAATTCAGTGGCATGGGCATAGTTAAGTATTTCAGAAGCACGTTTTGCCAAAATTCTGCAGCAAAATTCCCTGGTATTCAAAATGGATTTTCTCAAAAATCTGTCAGGAATTTCTTTGTGAAATTTGGTACAAGCGATTATTGTGACACAATATTTAAGAAGCATTGACCCTTTGGAAATTATAACCTCATTTACTTTATTATGCCCCCGATCTCCGATGGAGATTTGGGGGTATATAGTGGAGCCCCCCGTCCGTCCGTCCTTCCGTCCGTACGAACGTTTCAACTCATAACTTTGGTTTCGCTAACTCAATTCAGTTGATCTTTGGTATGCTAATAGACCAGCCGGGGGGGGGGGGGGACAAGATTTCCCCATAACTGCGGTTTCTTCCGCCCATTTTTTCCAGAGTTACGCCCCTTTTTGGACTTTAGAAAATTCAGTTTTCTGTGGCATACGAACGTTTCAACTCATAACTTTGGTTTCGCTAATTCAATTCAGTTGATCTTTGGTATGCCAATAGACCAGCCGGGGGGGGGGGCAAGATTTCCCCATAGCCTTGGTTTTGTCCGCCCATTTTTTCCAGAGTTACGCCCCCTTTTTGGACTTAGAAAATTCAGGTTTTCTGCTACTTTTTTTGGTTTCCAGATGATAACTTGATTTTGGATTGTTTATTTGCAAAACCCGTTTTTTTGTGTATTACCAATATCGCAATACACGTCAAGGTAAAATTTCGGTTCAATCGGATAATTTTTTTGAGAGTTATGACCCTTTTTCGACTTAAAAAATTCAGTTTTTTTTTTAGAAAATTCAGTTTTCCTTCTATTTTTGTGGCACCAGACCAAATTTGAAGCTAATATAGAACAACATGTGGCATTTTTATAGCGCTTAACCAGAAAGTTTCTCTGATTGTACAGTCGGGGCGTTTACCTCCGCCCAGCGGTGCACTTGTTTTTTGTGGCATTACCACTGGCATGACAAATATTTTTTTTTAATCACTGTGCTCAGCCTCAGGTAGGCCTATAGGCAGGGAATATATATATATAGATATATATATATATATATATATAGCTAATATATATATAGATATGTAGAGTAAGCATTAGGCGGACCATTGACCATCATTAGGCAGACCGCGAATTTATGCAGACGAAATCGGGTCTGCCTAATTTTTGCATGCCAGTCACAACTAGTTATCTTGCGATTTAATTGTTAACACCTCTCCTTGTTCAACGGATTTAGGTTGTCTTTTGTTTATAACATGATGGGATTGAAATAATTGTTGAAAAGGGCATTTCCGACCCGATAATTTTGAGACATGTATATTCGATCGATATACAGTTTCATCATTGTGCGGTCTTTTTTCAATCCCGAAATTTGTACACAATTTCGATGTATACACCAGATTTTTCGATGTTTTAATGACAACCCGCCCCCAAAAATCAGTGGCTAATCAGGAGGTGTGAGGGGATTATGAGATGTTTGTTTAACGAAACTGGGTTTTTTTTTTATAGATTTTTATTTGATTTAACAACATGGACAACAATAAATACACATGTAGGGGAGAGTGGGGCATGTTGGAACGTTTTTTATTCAACCACACATTCAGGGAAATGTGAGCATGGGCCCCTTCCTTTTTTCAACTTTGTTCATTAAGGATATTAAAGACATTAAATAAAACCACTAATATATTCCAAGAACAATATTAAATTGCTAGTATGAAACATAATTAGCTGAGTCCGGTAAATAAATTATGAACGAGAAATCGTCATCTTTGGTAAACGCAACGCATCCATTGAATATTGAGTAAAATGGTATACAGTATATTATGCATGGAGCGCCGTTCCTCTATTTATCCCCTATTTGAAGATATCTCCTCGTGGCTAAGTGATATCTCCTCGTGTATTAAGAGATATTTCCTAGCGATTTAGAGATATCTCCTCGCGAATTAAGAGATATATCTGATCGACCAATGATGCTAAGTCGAGGATGTCGTCCGTAGAATTTCGGGAAGTGTCTGGCCTGTTGGATATAATTTTTTTTTAAACAGAGCTATATGGCAGTGCTCATATAGTAAGAAAACATATATAAAGATATATTTACTATATATCTACTATATATTTATATGATATTTATATAGATATTAAAATATTCTAAAATATTGCAAGGCTTGCAAATGAAATTAAGGGCGACGGTCGGACGGTCCCTCGTTTGGCATGAAAATACTGCACGTGGTCGATTCCAGTGTCACATAGTCGGTGAGTGGTTCGGGGGGGGGGGGGCTAGCCCGGGATTGTCGAAAGGGCCGAGAGGCACCTCTCCTTAATCCATCATGTTTTTGCCTTTATTGGGAGTCATAAAAATAAAAAGGTGAGCATTTTGTGATGGTGATTATTTTTTCTTTTCTTTTTTGGGTTTGCTTTTTCTGTTGATGATTCTGGAGATGGAAGGGATTTCTGTGGTTGATGAGTAGCAAGAAGTTGAAGTATTTTTTCTTCATTTTTCCGTGATTGTTCTTGATGCATTTCCCTCGATTTCTTGGATGCAGCGATTTCCCTCTCAGAATCAAGAATGAGTTCTTCTGCAGACTCAGTGGAGCCTGCGCTGATGTTGTTGTTGCTGGCGGTGGAGCTGGGGGACACCGGGATGTGATGGTACTCCGGTGTCCGTGGTGGCAAGCTGTCCAGTTCCACCTCGAAGCAGGCGGCAGGAACAGCAGGGGTGGTTTCCTGCTCCCTTCTTCCGCTTGCCTCGACGACGACAGCAGGGACCTCCGGCAGATCAACGGAGTCCCTGCTAGCTGGTGCGATGTCGCCTGTCTCCATGCAGGTCGGGTCGTCTGGGCGTCTCTCAGACAACTCCGGCCCGCCGGCTGTGACCTTGGACGTCGGCTGAACCACAAGGGGAGGGGTCACTGGCATATCAACAGTCACCCCCCTCTTCTGTTTCCATTTGGCTCGTCTGGCGGGGTCCCTTCTTCGTCTCGCTGGCGTCTTTTTCTTGGGCGGCCCCTTCTTCCCACTCAGATGACAGGAGGCATGCAGTCTTGGAGTTGGTGTCCCGGGCCTGCGATCTCTGGATGTCAGCATCTTCAGTCCGGAACTCCAGGCAAAGGGTCAGGTAGCCCCTGCTAGACTGGAGACTCGGATCCAGTTAGCAATGTCCACTACCCGACTACTTTGCACTGCGGCCAACACGGCTTCTGGGATTAAATCCATAAGCCTAATCCAAAACCGTCTCACAGGCGTTAAGCACGAGGGCAGCTACATCCGAGGACGCGGCCACACAACTCACCCGTGCTCAACGCTCTGACAAAGAGGAACTAATAAGGTCGAAGTAATCACGACCTGTTCGCTCCACTCCCTGCCAGAGAATGAAGATGTTTTTGTTTTTTTTTGCATGGGTGGTTTGGGGGGGGGGGGGGCTAACCCCGGGATTGTCGGAAGGACCGATTGGTCCTCCCCTTAACCCCTCATATTATTGACATTTATTGAGAAGAAGCTAAAGCTGCGTCCGCCTGTGCCTGCATCTTGTCTAATCTGGCAGAGATGGCGTCTCTCTCTGTTGATGTTAGTCTAGGAGCAGGGGTGGTGGTTCCTGCTCCTTTTCCGCGATGCAGTCGGGGGACACCGGAGGTCTCGGTGTCGGTGGATTGTATTCCTCCGCTGCATCCGGGTCTGGAGACGGTGGAAGTGGTGGAAAGTCCTCCGCCCTCACCACAAAGTCGGCGACAGGGACGGCCGGGGGTGACATCGACGTCCCTGTCGTTTCCGCTTCTGATGGATTCTGGAGCGCCGACAGTAGGCTGCTGTTGTTGCTGCGAGGCCAGGTTGGAGGGAACTGGGCGTCTCTCAGTTCTCCCCTGTCTCCACCTGGCCTTCCTATCGGCGTCCCTGCGGCGACGTGATGGGGTTTTCTTCTTTCTCTTCTTTAGCATGGTCCCATCCGTGGTGGTCTGGCCTGCCTTGGACCGGTGGACTCCGGTATGTCCTATCGAGCCGCGGCCAGCAGAGGGTTCTGCTGGAGCGACTCGATACTCCAAAACCACGTCCACCCGGCCATCGTATGCATGGATGTTCCAACGCACACAATGAGCCAGGTGGAAATCGCTCTGCACGTTGCGGACTTGGCTGGGGATTAAGCTATCCATAACCAGCCAAGCCCGACAAAAAACTCACGGTCAATCAACGGCTCGTGCGTCAAGCACAGTGCGACCGTCCCGTCGATTGACCGGAACAAGAATGATTTGATGAAGATGTTTATTAGGGGGTTTTGGGAGTGAGCCCAGGGAAGATTTTAAAGGGGCGGAACCCCTCTCCTACAACCCACTTGGAGGTGATATGATGGAGTTATGTAAACATAACTATGGAACATGAAAAAGTGAAAATGATCTAGACATATTGTTATTTTTTTTTATTGGCTTTTTTTTTTCCGATGTTGTTGTTGCTGTTGAATTTGTAGTATCGAGGCTGCCTGTTTTTCTTCGGTCTCTAAAGTGTGAGCCCTTGAATCTGCCAAGGTCTCTAACATGTGAGCCCTTGAATCTGCCATGATTTTTTCACAATCAGCGACGATATCTTCCACAGAACGGGTGGAGGCTGAGCTGGTGTTGTTGTTGGTGCTGGTGGAGCTGGGGGACACCGGGGTGTGTTGGTAATCCGGTGTCCGAGGTGTAAAACTATCCAGTTCCACGTCGAAGCTGGCGGCAGGAACATCTGGGGTGGTATCCACGTCCCTGTCTCCGCAAGCTTCGACGACGACAGCAGGGACCTCCGGCGGATCCACGGAGTCCCTGCTAGCTGGTACTATATCGTCAGTCTCCATGCAGGTCGAGTCGTCTGGGCGTCTCTCAGACAACTTCGACCCGCCGGCTATGACTCTAGACGGCTGAACCACACGGGGAGGGGCGACTGGCCGATCCACAGTCACCCCCTTCTGCTTCTTCCATTTAGCCCGTCTGGCAGCGTCCCTTCTTTTCTGTGAGGGTGTCTTCTTCTTAGGAGGCCCCTTCTTCATGTTACAGCGGGTCTTGGCGTTCCTGTTCGCAGCAGAAGATTTCTGGGTGCCAGCATCTTCTGTCCGGAATTCTACACAGAGAACCAGAGAGCCCCTGTTAGCTTGGAGAGACCAACTAACGCTGAATAGGTCACTCTCACCGGTTTTCTGTGATAAAGTTACCCAGGTTCCTAATTTTGTGATAAAGTTACCCAGGTTAACAGGTGAGAATTGTGATAAAGTTACCCAGGTTAAGCAAATCTCACAATATCAACTCGATTTAAAAGTGACAGAGGGAAATGTTGTTCAGTTTTGGCAAGTAATATCCCTTATCAAGCATAAATTAAGACATATTAGTACTGTAGTTCGTCATTTTGATCACAAAAATCAATAATTTGTTGCTAAACATGAACTATTATTAACCTGGGTAACTTTATCACATTCTTCTCCAACCTGGGTAACTTTATCACAATTTCAGGAACCTGGGTAACTTTATCACAGAAAACCGGTGAGAGTGACCTATTCAGCCCAACTAACAGCGTCAACTAACCGGCTTTTCTGTATAGCGGCCAACGCGGCTTCAGGGATTAGCTCCATAATCCGTCCTGAGCCTAATCCAAAACCATCTCAGTCTGGCGTCTCCACGAGGGCAGTTACAACCGGGGTCGCGACCGCACAACTCACTCGTGACGAGGAACTAATTAAGCCAAATGAAATCTGACTTGTTCGCTCCACCCGCAGCTAGAGTTGATGAAGATGTCCCACACTCAAGAGTTAATATAGTACCCAGTTCCGTCGGCATCGTTCAAAGGCTGTTTGTATACTCACCTCCAGTTAACATCAGTGAGATGAATCCCGATCACTAAGTGTTATAATGAACCATTTGCATCAAATGTTTGTTTTGAAAGCACCCCTTTTAATTAGTCTTCACTTGCCTTTAAAAGTGCCGTTAAGTTGTCAAAACATCTTGTCATTCTTTATCCCAGTCCACGCATTGACATAAATAATGAATAAACACATGTTATGTTGATCAAAATCTTTATTAATATATCATCAAAGAACATAAAAGAACATAATCACTATTAACAATTTCGGGACAACCCGCCCTCATTTATCGGGACAACCCGCCCCCAAAATAGCACAGGGGCGGTAGGTCTCGGGGCGGGTAGTTCCGTTCCCATCATTTTATAGACAAAAGACAACCTAAATCGGTTGAACAAGGAGAGGTGTTAACAATTAAAGCCCCAGATAACTAGCTGTGACTGACATGCAAACAGTAGGCAGACCGGATTTGGTCTGCATAATGCCACAGTCTGCCTAATGATGGTCAAATGTGGCTGACATAATGTTCCGTCCGTTGTATTGTCCGTTTCATTCACACACGATTCCGACATTTTAATCCAACCGATTTGGGAACTCCCACAAATTTGAAAAAGACAAAACTGGATTTTTATGACCAACTTAATAATATTTTGGGGTAATTATAGTTAATTGCGTAGAATAATACATTTTAATTATATAGATTTGTTGGCAACCAATTTTGTTGAATCTTGAGTTTAACATCAGCGATTAAAATGCATCTCACCTATGTTCGTCGTGTCAATAAGCCTGTGATAGATACCTTCTTTCCCACATTCCATATCTGTAACAGTGTATGCATTTACAGTTTATACGCATGGTCATTGTCGGTGATATTAAGTGTCTATGTACAGGTGAGGCACATCCTTGATTCAACTATTATATTTATATTCAACTATATTAAATAATATGAAAAATATGGATGTGAAAATAAAAATATCGTCAATTTGTAATTTGTGAATTCAATACAAGACTGTCAAGAAGAGTCATAACACAAAATAATATTTAAAAAAATAATATTAAAAACAGTGTCATACTAAATCAGTACCATGTTTGATGATTATGTGATGAAATAACATATCTCGATCCGTGTGAATAGTCATGGCACATGATAAGGAAGTTGACTAGAGCTAACATTCTGTATCTGTATCAGTATCCGTAGATATTTCAGTGCAGGAATCTTCCGGTTATAGATGCACTGGTCCAGGTGCTACCATGACGGAGTAACTTTATAACCCTGTGGTGACTCTAGTTGAGTTCTTTAACATTCACACACCGAACAGTGTACACAGGTCAGCCATTTATGCCTGCACCCGATCGGACAGTGTACTTCACCCACAACAACATACGGTACCTGGACGGGAGCTCATAAAAGCCGAACACAACCGAACACAACCGAACATAACCGAACACAAGTCCAAATAATGGGAAATTTCACGAATAAAGTTCATAGGCATATGTATTCATGTTCACACTATTACTATACGAAGTTTGGTGGAGTTCGGGCCAATAATAAGTGTTTATTCGATATTTTGTAAAACGCGTTTAGTGTTCGGCATAGAAAAGCCGAACACAAGTTTATGTTCGACACTCAGTCACCGGTAATTAATTAACACATAGATATGCATAGATGTGGCGTTAGCTGGCGTTTGAGATATATAACTCTATATACAGTCTACTAAATATAAGACCACCTTGTAAAGTTCATAGGCATATGTATTCACGTTCATACTATTACTATACGAAGTTTGGTGGAGTTTGGTTCAATAATGAGTGTTTTGTTGGGTGTTTTGTATAACGCGTTTGTGTTTGGCATAGAAAAGCCGAACACAAACACAAACTTCTGTCTCATGGATTAGATTATCCGCTGATAGGTGATAATTAATATCTGCCAGAAGGGATTTGGCAGGTTTAATTCGCGAGAAAAAACGTGTTTTGTTGTCCATTTTCGTCTGCATTCTCACTAAAATGTTACCCCCCCCCCGTTATTATTACAAGTCATTTCGTACAATGTGGTAGTTTAGATGGATCATACTGGACAAATGCGAACATATCAGCACGCCCCGGACTTCTAAGAAGTAGTAAATCGGTTGTCGAGTTAAGATACTCATGCGGAAATGGTTCGGAGAACATAATACTAACCACAAAACAAATAGTTTATTGCAATCATAAGTAAACATTGTAAAATTATATATAATAGTGTTCTTGTTGGCGACATAACATCTCTTGGTGATGGTGCAGGGAATTCTGGTGGAATTGATGTCAATCATAGTATATGTTCAAAGTACTATACAATATACTATACAATATACTTATATGCAAATTCTGTCCTCGGCGGAACGGATTTGGGCAGAGTTTGTTCTCCTTGAAGTCAGTGGATGGAAATGGCTCTGATGCGTGCCTAACTTTTGTGTATATATCATGCTGTATGGTGGAAGCCGATATAAAGCCAGTGTTCAACTTATCGTAGAAACACATGCATCGAATACCGATTTAATTGAAATGAATTGTCTGAATACGAATAAAGAGCGTTTCGTATTGTATCTTTTTAAAAGTCTGATATGCAGGAATAATTATTTTGCGCCAAGATACATTTTGACGCTTGCTAGGGTTGATTGATCTAGTTTTGCATGCCTTTACTCTTTTAGTCTGACATGGCTTCTTGGCAATAGTCGCGGTTTTCGGTATCGTCAAACGTCCGTCAGTCGAAATTTGCCGAAGATTCTGGCATAAATTAAATTGGTCACCAAGCCATGACTTAGTAAAAAGTCATTGATTTTCAATTGCTGGCACTCTACATGAAACCATCGGTCACACATATCGCAGCTGATGCTGCGTATCTCGTGACATTCCTGGGAACAAACACCACATGGGTAAATCAATTTGGAATTAGGCATTGTAGAATTTTCAGACCTGTGATCAGAATGCCAAATACTGCTGAGATTGTGATTTGCCAAATAATATCATACCACATTCTTATATAGAACTTCTCGGATATTGCACCATGAACTCACTTTCTTGTCACTCAAATATTGTTTTTACAATCGTACGTTGTCTTTCATGGCGGGGCCCACCAAAAGCATGTTGTTTCTATAATAGTAGGCGCCATCAAATACTGATTGCAACTAACTGTCAAAACACTGAACTACAATAGGTGAGAGACCGCCACCAACAACAATTAAAGCCTTTCGGCTTAGTGACCATATATCTGATATTAATTATCACCTAGCTAGACAGCCGTTATAGACTAATACACGAGAGAAGCTTGTGTTCGGCTTTTCTATGCCGAACACTGAACGCGTTTTACAAAATATCGAATAAAACACTTATTATTGGCCCGAACTCCACCAAACTTCGTATATTAATAGTGTGAACATGAATACACACACCTATGAACTTTATTCGTTATATTTCCCATTATTTGGACTTGTGTTCGGTTATGTTCGGTTGTGTTCGGTTGTGTTCGGCTTTTATACGCACCGACCTGGACAAGTGTTGTAATGCGGGGAAGTCGGCATTTTGCATTCGGATCTTTATTCATTGATCTCGAATGAGACTTTTCAGCCTGACAAACTTGTTATCTGACCCATTTCTGATTTTTTGGTAAGAATACCCTGACCAGGTTACGATCTCTGGTCTGCTAGCACGAGAGACAATTACTATACCTCTCGGCTACCGGCTTCCCTTCAAAACATTTATATTCAATTTGTCTCAATTTTTTTATGAATGAGAGATTGAGTAATCATGTTATTGTTATTTAGAAAGGCAACCTTGTGTCATTATTAACTAAAATATGCCAGCACGAAAAGATTCAAAACAAATTTTATCGGGAGACTGAAATGTTGCTACGAGTACAGGTTGAAAGGGTTAAAAAAAGTACTACCAATTTTAAACCTTTTTTCGCAGTTACAGCTCTGTGTAATTCTGTCCTTGGATTTTCGCACAGATCACCAAACATTTTTAAAACAAAATTGGGAAACAAAAATGGAGCTTAACATAAACTCAAAATCAAAATACATTGTTCTTGAGCATTGTAATTACAGTAATGCTCTAAGTAATCGACTTCTTAACCACAGCAGAATTATGGGTAACTATTCAGGATTTAGTCGGAAATATGGCTTGTTGCCATTCATTGGAAAGCTCTCAGCTTTCCGATGAATGGCAACAAGCCATATTTCCGACTAAATCCTGAAAAGTTACCCATAATTCTGCTGTGGTTAAGAAGTTGATTACTTAGAGCATTACTGTACCTATACCGTTACCATTATGATCCTGAATGATTACCAGTAATAAACAAAAACCATCTGTTTGTTTTTTCCATGGGGTGTCAATATTTGAGTAAACTTTATTGTTTTGACAGGATTTGCATTACCGGTCAAGATCATTTACCAGACAAATGACTGTGATATATAAGAATTGAGGTTCAATTTATTAAGACTCTAATTTTAGTGATCTAAATTCTTAAAATTGTTTTGTTTATCCAACAGAATGACACTTTTCACAGTGATGTCTGTCTCGACATTATCACAAGGATGAGCAGAAAATCCAGCAAACTATCCTTATCGGAACAGAAACCAGATGTTCCAGAAATAAAAGTATCTGATGCTGATCAAACGAGGGACTCGCAGGACACAACTCTGTCAAATGTGATGCCCCTTCATGCTAGCACTCCACAGAGGACCATGGATGCAAACCGTGATTCAGATTTAACTCCTGCAATCAATGAAATGATTGACCGGACAAAGGTCACAGATATATCCCCAGTTATTGAGGATATGATTGACAGGACGGAAGATATTATAATGCCACCTGAAATAAGGGTTCCAATTATTGGCTATGAGGTCATGGAGCAAAGAGCAAAGTTCACGGTAAGAGTGATTTTGTAAATTTTGTTTATTATTGTTTGTTAGATTCCAACAACAACATTTTTTGAAATGCGGCTTCAGGTACCATATCAGAATCGATTATTTGTCCAAAATTAATGATAACCAGTCAACTATATATAGTATAAAATTGCCCAAAACCTGTTATCAACATTTTGTTCAACGAAAGCCACTTGATTTTAAAGTTATCCATCTTCATCCGCAATTTGGTTCGAGGTTGTCAGCTCGTCGACTTTTTTCCAGGCCAATAAAAAGTACCGATGGTGAAAAATAATAGATTTCAAAAATCTATTTAAGCTTTTGAGAATTTCCTCCTTATTTTACAAAATCAATTTTAGAATGACGTACCCAATCACGAATGTGTAAGTCATTTTGACTTAAACTATTTAGAAAATTATAATGAGGCTTGCTTATGTTATTTCCCAGGTATTTAAGCTACACGTCGTGAAGTCAGCCAAGGAAGCCTGGTACATCTTCAGGCGATACACAGATTTTTTTCAGTTGAACAATGAGGTTTGTTCTTACCCTTTCTTTACTCGATGGATTTCCCGATCAGTTAAAAATTATACAGTAATGCCCTAAATAATTGACTACTTAACCACAGCAGAAATATGGGTAACTTTTCAGGATTTAGTCGGAAATATGGCTTGTTGTCATTCATCAGAAAGCTCTCACTGAGAGCTTTCCGATGAATGGCAACAAGCCATATATCCGACTAAATCCTGAAAAGTTACCCATAATTCTGCTATGGTTAAGGAGTCGATTATTGAGGGCATTACTGTATATTAGAATAGTCTTATCATCTATCTGAAGGGACGTATCATGTTCAGGAAAGATAAGCAGACAATAGTGATGTGCGGTTTCTTGGGGTTTCTTTTCGGTTTTATTTCAAAACCCAACTGCAACCGATATATTCTATAAAAATTACTCTTCCGGTTTCAATTAACCGACATCGCTCATCACTAAACGTTGCTTTTACAAGATGTGTGGTTAGCATGTGCTTTTTGTCAGCTGCTATTTGCCACCATTAGCAGTTTCAATTTGGTAAATTTAGGTGTTATATACGAGCCATAGACTTTCATAATAAAATCTGTTGTTTTTGAAAGTGTTGTCTGATATGAGAGACCCCATCTGAATGGTGTTTTCTTTTGAATTTTGTCGGAAATATCAGTTTTAAACATTGCAATAAGCCAGGGTTTCCACAATAGGGACCTTTTCACCTATCCCATCCAAACATACTATACCTCTATCCAATGTTGCAATCCAAAGATTAAAACCGAAGTTGACAATTTTTTTCCCACTGAATAAACAACCAGGGAATGGTAAAGGAAGGTAATTTTATTTGTCGACTAATGGTGACCACTAAAGAACAATTTTACGGAGAAATTATTCTCTTCAAGTGACTGTAAATAAATAAAATATATAAAGTGCACATTTAATAGTTTCCTCTGCCAGTGATGGTGCAAAAAATTCTCAGTACGGTTATTTACTCGAAATTAATGAATTTCTACATACAAAGGCACACAATATAAATTTTATGCCGCCCCAATGAAAACAACAATATATTACATAATCTTTTAGTTTGTTAAAAAATAAAAACACAACTGCTATTTCTTGACTTTATCCACTTATTGTCACTCGAAAAATGTTAGGAGGACTATTGAAATCAGTATGTCTGTCCAGTTTGTCCGGATAATAACTTTAACAATTTTAATCAGAATTCCATGGGATTTGGTATATAGTTGATTTGTGAGAATGCGCTAGTCAAGTAGTGTGTATATGTACATGTATAATAGTGTTTATTAATTTGATAGTCAGCAATGACTACATGTATGGGACGGATGTATGCTGTATCATAAACAATGGCATGCATATGGATGCACATGACTGCTGCATCAGTACCAGGATGGCTACTTATAATAATACATTCTGTTTGATGGGAGGTAACTCTATACAATCATCATGTGCGTTTTATCCTTGATACCCGGCTTCTTGTAAATCCAACTGCATTTGTGTTAGGGACCATTGTAACATGTTAATATATGTGGATCGTTGGATACTAACAGTGTAGGGGAATTTTACCCAAACATTTTCCAAGAACCACCAGTATTACACGTACTGACATCTGTGAAAGGGCGATAGACTGCTATTGGAAGTAATGGCGTAACTAGTGTAACCTCTAAATTAAATCAGACCTCCAGAGGGAGCCTCACATATATAAGAGAATGCATTGTCCTAACAATATTTACCTTGACCTTGTAAGCCAGCGCATTCTTATATATATGTGATGCTCCCGATGGGAGACATGCATATATAAGAGAATGCACTGGCACATGATCTTTAACCCTTTGGAGAGTATCTATAACGTCATATACATGAC
The DNA here is from genome assembly GCA_032622095.1 of Siphonodentalium dalli. Lineage (NCBI taxonomy): Eukaryota > Metazoa > Mollusca > Scaphopoda > Gadilida > Siphonodentaliidae > Siphonodentalium > Siphonodentalium dalli. Next base: position 62,338,289 of record CP136062.1, read on the forward strand.
GTCATGCGTGAGTTTATTATCAACGTCATAGCAATAATTATAACAAATTCGGGTCAAAAGGTCCAATAATTCGTTTTAATTTATGTGTATTTTCTGTTTACGTGTGCTATCATAATCTATTGCACTTATACATTGGGACATTATATTAATCAAAATATCTCCTATACAAATCATTTATAAATCAGATGATCAATTGAAGTTATGTCTACATAAAAATGATACTTCCTGAAATGACATATATGTCGTTCCACTTACGAACCGTACGGCGACATATGTGTCGTTCTACTCACCAAAGGGTTAATGCTGCACCAGCGCAGCTCCCGTCATGAAAGGGTTAAGTGCTGATTTACTAGTACTAGATATCCGTGGTTGTAAATGTTACATGGATTGACATTTCCCCATAGTGGCTATAGGGATTCCATTCCCACAACCCCTGGCGGCATTTCTGCAATAGTTGTAATTTGATTCATGTTTATTTCCAGCTTCGGGATTTGTTTCCACTTATCAAACTTACGCTTCCACCAAGAAGATTCTTGAAGAGTAACTATAGCAAAACATTCCTGGAGTACCGGCGACAGGGTCTGCAAACGTTTGTAGATAATGTGATTGGTAACAAAGATATGTCCAGCAGGTAAATAGTTTATCTATTAGGCCAAACAAAGTTCATGTTTTGTTTCACAGACACCTGCCCCCTCATCAAAATATGGCTTGCTGGCTGCTTTTTATCGCTCACTGAAAATAAAAATTATAAATCATCCTGCTGCTTCAGAATGGACGACTACTGACCATTAATCTAGCTAGACATTTTTCAACTTGTATTTGATATTTCCATATGGTACATGTATTTCCAATAATATTAAAATTTTATGTTTGGTTTGTTTAAACTGTATGTATTTGGTTGTACAACAGACTGTTACATTAAAATTGCATTAACATTGAATCATGAACAGTAATTTTTCACAACCAACAATGTTTTTCGATAATAGCGGAGTAAACATATAAAACCTTGGTCTTAAAAAAGTTTTAAGAAAATTAGGCGAGGATGATTCTCCAGGGTGGTACTCAATCACTTGAATATCTTAAAATTGGTCTAGCGCATTCGATAACTAGTGTATCTTCATCAAGACCAGGATGGCCTGGGTAGATGTGGATTTGGCCTGTCCTTTTATACTCTAGGTTGGCTGAGCGTGGATTTGATTGGTCAATGGGTAGATATCAGGGGGTTATGGACACAGAAGAGGTCTCGGGGTTGAGTGCGGGTATGTTTTCCCTTGGTTCCCGTTAGTCTATATGGGTAGTTTGTGTGGGTATATTGTTACTGCCCAGTAACTCTAGTTCAGTGCGGGTAGTTGTAGCGTGTATGTTGGATACAGTGCTACCAATAACGTGGTGTGTCCATGAGTTAAAGTAGAGATGGCACTGGTATATGATTTATAACCTTAATCGCCAGATCATGTGGGGTTGCGGGTATGCTCTGAAGTGGTGCGGGTATGTCGCTTTATTCATCGTAATGTGTACCAACTGCGGGTATGTATCGTGTAGTTTAATTAGCCGCCTCCCAAATACTTAAAAAGTTTTAATAAAGACCTTACTGCTGTACTCTAGTAGCTCATGGTGGTTTTGTATGCACTTGTATGTCCAGAGCAAAACTCTTCACGAATCCACTAATTGAAGATACACGAACAATATTTGGTTGGTGACATATTTCCCATTGAGGACGAAATGGGTCAAATGGCCACGCCCCTTTTTGCACGAAGTACTACCACCCGCTGTGACTATATCTCCAGAACCGTTGGACATAGGGGGTCGTGTGACCACTCAAAATGTGCGGAATGGCCACATTATGGGGGGTCAGTAATACATGTTCATATCAAAAAGTCAATGGTTTTAAAGATAATTGACAATAACCAAAAAAAATAATCAATTTTTAAGGGCCTGAACCCCAATTTTGGGATTCAGCACTTTTTATCTCAAAGCTGAGCCCCCAATTAGAATTTTATTGACCTATATCCATCGGTGCCATATACAGGTATCATTTCTGATATTTTCTGTACCATTATCGGATGGGATTGACCTTCAAGGAGCTCTTGACCCTGAAAATAAGGTTTTATTGGTCGTAGAATGAAAAACAGACATTTTCCCAATAACAAAGATGTTGAGGAAATCATCAATTATAGGGTATTTGATCAGTAACCTAAAACTCCTACAAAAAGGTTACCTGGTGATATAATTTGAATGTAGTTCATCTTTTGTTATCTAGATTTCATGGCATTTGATGTGAGATGGCTGCCAAAATGGTTATAAATGGAATTACATATATCACATTAGTAATATACTTGTAAATGAGTTCAATGTGTTATTTTCTTTAAACTTATGGGAGAACAGGGTGTTTTTATGGTATGCTAATGTTGAATTGAATTATACTCAGCCCACAAGTAGGTTTAGTAAATGTTGAGTTACTACAATTTGATCAATCAGTATGATTCGGTAGTCGAGCAGGTTGTGTCTTTATCAGTCCCAAATCAATTTTGATTGGCTGCATCACCATTCTGTATAAAGGTTCTACAATTTCCCTAACACGTACATTATTTTAGAACAAATACTGGCTAACCTGGCATGATTGCCTATATTTATATCCTGATATATGTATATGTACACGTAGATGTATATTTGCCATAAATTGTTTCTGGTTCAAATTTGGGAGTTGGAAGAAAATAAGTCATAAGAAAGATGCAGTTGCAGTAATATTAAAATATATTGTCCTGTTCAAAACTAACAAATACATGTCTATTGATTATTGGTGTGATATCCTTCCGATTATTTTAGTTCAGTTATAATAAATCCACACATTAAAAATATAGGGCTTCCATACATACAGAATATTTTCCAATTGACAATCGTTCCTTGTGTTCAACTGAGTGAGTACATGTGAGGTTCATGGTAATTTATTTGGCAAGCTTGATTCTAAAGTGTCTAGCTTTATGGGCTTGAAATTCCTAATTGCAATCCTGTTGCGTTGTGAGCTCAGAGTGAGTTAGAAGAAAAATACAAGCATCAGTTGATATCCAGATATAAATGCATACAAATCTACATTCTGCAGGTAGCCATGCTATGCAATCCTCCCTCTTGTTTCAACTTATCAAGGAAAAATGATCACATTACCAATGACTATGATAGTCAGATGTTTTTGTAGATTTGTGGATGTTGTAGATTTTGTAGATTTCTGGATGTTGTAATGCAATATAGATCTCCATTATAGTTGCACAAACTTATTTTTCATTTCGTCCCTTTAAATTGACTTTTATTTTTTATGTATGTATATGTGCCACTCCAAAAATGTCAGTAAAAGTACTGTAAACCGTTTGGTTTGATGTTATAGGCACAGGAGATATATATATATATATATACTTTACATGTCAAATATTGTGAACCCTGCAGGTACGTGTATGTGTGTCAGTCGCCTTATGTGTGTGATGTACATGCAGTAACTACATGTATATTCTAGTGAAATTTATGGTCTGCAATCTGCAGTATTTCAAAAACATGCTATGGCCATGCCTACATATGCATATGTACACTGATTCTAACACAATGATTGTCAGGTTATAATCTATGTTTGAGGAAAGGTACTATGTATTTTTCATTTGTGTTGCATTTGTCAATATTAATGGGTCCCAGGAGACCAGATGTTACTAGTGCAGAGCCCATTTAATTTTCATGAGACTGGTGGACTTCATGTCTATACTCCTAAATAAACATGACTCTGAGTCTTATCAGACCAAGACGGTATTGTGTAGGTTTTACTAGAATTATATTTAGAAAAGACTCAACCATTTTTTTCCACTGCCCTATATATCACAATATATTCATTTGGCAGTATTCATCCCAAGTTTAGTGGTGATGCTAATAAATTTGGTATGATAGTCAGGTAGAGCAAAGCGATCTGAACAAATCAAGGATAAGCCACTATGTGTAGAAAACATTAAAAACATGTATATTGTGAAATATTTTAATAATGGGTGCTGGTTTTTACAAACTGGCCATAATTGAGATGACTATTCCTGTTGTTTACCAAACATCAGCGTACACATTAAATATTTTGAAGTTATATGTTCTTGAATGTTTCATACAGACACTGACTTTTGCACAAATTGCTCGGATTAGCCAAACAATGCAAAAATAACCAACTTTAGGTAAAAGGATGGTACTATTTCTTAACAGAATCGCTTTGACCTACAAACATCATAGCAATCCAGCAGTACCCATCAGCATAATATAAAATTAGCAGGACCACTTAACCTGGGGTGGTATTGAAAATGAAAAGATCTTTAAACTGGTAAGTTATGAGGGCTATTAGGTATTATGAAGAATTATGTTAGTGAAATTATATACCCTCATCTTCTCCAACCTGCAAGTGCTGCAACTAATGTGGGACTGACAAAGGCTCATTCTACTATTGATTGAATAGTGATGATTCCATCATTTCTTGAAACTTTTTGTGAGATGGGGTGTCCTTTTGGAAGAATTGATAACTTCTGAAATATATACTGGTATATATGGTCATCTCTCATCTGATTACAACATGTTTTTACTATACCCAGATGCAATACCCATTTTAAGATCGCAACATATGGCTGCGGCATGAAGCAAACAGCTGGTCATTCCATTTAGTAAAAGTGTTTAGCATGTTTCATAGCTTGGTCACTTAAATCAGATCAGCTCTTAAATGTTGATAACAAATTTTGAAAACCTGTTTTGTTCAATCTGTACATTTCTGTTGATTAGAACACAATTGTTACTTGATTTTTGGTAAAGCACACCAGTTTCCAAGGCATGTTCAGTCGGGAAGAGCTCATGTTGTGTGTCGGGGTCAACACATCATCAGCAGCAATTTCCAGCTAATCCCATTGTGTGCGGTCAATTGTGCTCTTAAGTCGATCAGAGAATGCGGATAGTTATTTAAAAAGTATCATACATATGCTGTGGCCTTGGTGGTATTGTATACTTGTGGTGCGTAACATGCTGAAATCGGTTTTTGGCAATTATCTTTAAAAACATTGACTTTTGGATATGAAAATGTATTACTGACCCCCCCATAATGTGGATTTTCAGGGTCAAGAGCTCCTTGAAGGTCAATCCCATCCGATAATGGTACAGAAATTATACCTATATGTGGCACCGATGGATATTAGATAAATAAAATTCTAATTGGGGGCTCAGCTTTGAGATAAAAGTGCTGAGCCCCAAAATTTCGGGATTCAGGCCCTTAAAAATGGATTTTTTTTGGTTTTTGGCAATTATCTTAAAAACCATTGACTTTTGGATATGAAAATGTATTACTGACTCCCCATAAAGCGGCCATTCCGCACATTTTGAGTTGTCACACGACCCCCTATGTCCAACGGTTCTGGAGATATAGTAAAGTGGGTGGTAGTACTTCGCGCAAAAAGGGGCGTGGCCATTTGACCCATTTCGCCCTCAATGGGAAATGTGTCACCAACCAAATATTGTTCGTGTACCTTCAATTAGTGGATTTGTGAAGAGTTTTGCTCTGGACATACAAGTGCATACAAAACCACCATGAGCTACTAGAGTACTGGGTAATTTTGTAGGTAAAATATAAATATAATAACCTGCCTGCCTGCCCGTTAGGAAAAAAGACACAGAGAAACAGATAATACGTTTGTCTTTCCTTAGACCAAGCAAATTGAGCTACATGTATTGGTGACTGTTAGTATAATATAGCACTTCATTAACCCTTCCATGACAGGCACTTCCTGAAATTTTGCGAAAACCATGTGCCAATGCATTCTCTTACGGTATATATTCGAGTCTCCCACAGGTTGTAGTCTCCGCTGTCCAAGTTGGGGAAAAGTTGTAGTTGGGGTTTCCATTTTGTTTTATTGTCGTTAATATATACCCAAAAAATGTTGACCGCTGTAGCAAAAATAAAACCCAATAAACCAACATCAACTAACCTTGACTGTTTATGGTTTTTATCCACCTGTTTGAAAAAACAGTCGTATAATGTAATCAGTCTGGACATACTGCCGTCTGTCCATCCATTAACATTTTTGGTTTCCGACTGATAACTCAAGTTCGGATTATTTGATCTGAACCATAGTTGTATTGTGTATTTCCCAACTAAAAATATGAGTTCCGTCCAATTATTTTTACATGAGTTATGGACCTTTTTAGAATTTGACAGATTTCATAACATTTTGGTTTCTGACTGATAACTCTAGTTTGGATTATTTGATCTGAACAAAAGTTGGTATGTGTATTTCGCAGCTAAAATACACGACAAGGTCGGATATGGGTTCTGTCCAATTATTTTTACATGAGTTACGGCCATTTTTTACATAGAATTTGACCGATTTCATCATTTCCAACCGATAACTCCTGTTTTGAATATTTTATCTGAACCAAAGCTGGTACTACTGTGTGTGTTTCCTAGCTAAAAATACATGCCAAGTTTGAATATGGGTTGTGTCCAATTATTTTCACATGAGTTATGGCCTTTTAGAATTTGAACGCATTTTGGCATTGAAATTAGGGGTATATCAGATATTCTTTGTAAGCTCAAATTGTTATTGTATTTTGCTGTAGTACAATTTGAAATGGCTAACAGGCGTATTTTGCGACGCCCTAGTGTTTATATCTATCTTTTTACAGTAAACCTGTGAGAGAATTCTTTTGCCTTGATGAGCCTCCAGGTGCACATGACAGCTTGGAAGAAAGCAGGGTAAGAATCTCATATTGGACAGAATATGACATCAGCCCAAAAATGTCTGGTTTTAACTGCCGGACATCAGAGTTCGTTCGATGCGAATGTGAATGTTCGATCGTTTGAGTCTGACATTGGGCCTGATACAGTAATGCTCTTAATAATCGACTCCTTAACCACAGCAGAATTATGGGTAACATTTCAGGATTTAGTCGGAAATATGGCTTGTTGCCATTCATCGGAAAGCTCTCGGTGAGAGCTTTCCGATGAATGGCAACAAGCCATATTTTCGACTAAATCCAGAAAAGTTACCCATAATTCTGCTGTGGTTAAGGATTTTGATTATTTAGAGCGTTACTGTAGCATTTATGAGAGTTTAAACACTTCCACTTCTTATATTTGTCAGGAATGTGGTCACATCAGGGACCAGCCTAGAGGGCGATTTGGGAGACAGGGACCAGCCTAGAGGGCGACTTGGGAGATATCTTTTCCCTAAAATGTGCACTTCTCCCTATTTTTGCCCTAGGGAGAAGTGATTTCTCCCTCGTATACCAGTATGCATATTTCAAAATAGCATATTTGAAGCGTATTTACTGATTATAATGGTGTGCTTACTCATTATCATGGTATTATAAATGGGCTCTTGCATTACATAATACTTATTCGATCACCGAAGGTTAGAGAGTAAAGTGAACTTCAGCCTTTATAACTTCTCTCTGATAACAGTCCATTTCTCCCTAATAATCATAAATTGGGAGAAGTCACTTCTCCCAATTTGAATTCTCTAGGCTGGTTCCAGGATCACTTGTTTGATTGCCTTTGTTATTAAAGGTTCTCAATCCGATCAGACGCTCCTAAATTACTATTTCTTTGGCTTCGGGGGTAAAAATATTTGATTTGAGAAACCCACCCATCAAAGCTCAGGGTGATCAGATATCGATTTTTGAAGTTTGCTATTTCTATTGTTTGTGGACCAGAAGCATGTGGTGAAACGGACGAAGATGCGGATGAAGGTGGATAACTAAAAAATCAGTGGTAACAATAACCACTTGATTTTAGAGTTATCCATCTTCATCCACATCTTCGTCCATTTGACCACGTGCATCTGGTCCACAACCAATATTCTAGCAAACTTTAAAAAATCGATACCTAATCACCCTGAGCTTTGATGGGTAGGTTCCTCGACTCGAATCAAATATTATTTACTCCCGAAGCCAAAGAAATAGTAATTTAGGAGTGTCTGATCGGATTGAGTACCTTTAACCTAGGGTCCTGCGAATTGGATATTTTGATCGAATCGAATATCGAATCGAATTCACGAAATTGAATCGAATATCGAATCGAATCATATCTGTGTGTTGCATTCTCAATTAGGTATGTTTTGTCAACGATTAGATTATTTGTGAAACGTTCTATGAACTACATGCATGAAGTTCCATCAGAACTTATGTGGCGATAAACCGTCGTTTGATATACTATTAACTTCAATTTATAATTGTCAAGAAAACAAAGCAGATTAAAACGTCCATGCGCCCATCACAACGATTAATATATTACCACTAAACGGATTATCAAACTAAAATCACACGAAATTTCTACAGTTTGCATGTACATGCAAAATTGCAAATCGGCATTCGGAAACACCCGTTGTTATAAACTTGAAGACGCAACAACAGTCGCAGTGTAGCCTCTTCATGTATTGGTTGATGCTTCCAGGGGCGCCGGAAGAGGGGGGCAGAGGGGGCAGCTGACCCCCTGCCCTTGACCAAGGGGGGCGAGCGGGGGCAGGACTTGCCCTTTTTCTGGAGACAGAAAATGCTTTGTGTGTGTTTAATCTCGTGCTTTTATAGCAAAATGTGACTTTTTTGGTCCAAATACCACCAATTTCACAAGGAATATTAATTTTTTGTCAATTTTATCACAAAACGGCCATAAAAACCGACAAATACCATTATAATAGGGATTTTTGCCACAATGAATTTATGGTTATTTTCCTGAGTTTGCGGAGAAAATGCCTTTTTTTGCGGAAAAGTGCCCTTTTTGTAGGCTCTGCCCCCCTGCCCTTGGATGCTTCCGGCGCCCCTGGATGCTTCTTGAACAGATGATTCCATAGATGGGTCATTGTCCCAGATGCTTGCGATTTATACACCATGCATGTTGCATTCATCACACGTGCCTGCAGCTTTATCATGTTTAAAATAAACATGAATGATGGACGACATTTTGTCCATTGTAAAAGAAAACTCTGAAACTGAAAGCCAAAATGCACTTTTCGACACCAGGAACATGTGTTGTTTAAATTCTCACCCATATTACATAACGCGGAATCGAATAGACGATGGATAACGCTATCGGTAGCCCAGTCTCATAGCTATTATAATTTACCGCGTCGTTGGTCCATTGGCTATCTGCTAGCTTTTGCTACCATTTTAAAGCTATATAATTCAGACGTATTTAGTCGTCCTATCGTGGCTATGTACAATAAGAATTATAATGTGCATATATACATAATTTTCTGGAATTAAATGCCACAAACAGCTAAGATCGACATGTGTACTTGTCCTGAAACAGCCTACTTTTCCGTCATAGTATATTCGAAATTTCGAGTTGGCAATTTTGACTCGAATTCGAATCGAATTTGACTTTCGAATCGAATCTCGAATCGAATATCGAATATTCGCAGGAGCCTACTTTAACCACTTGACTGCTGAATAAAAGACATCACATTGAGAATAGGATTTTCAAGCCTGCAGATAGTGTGTCTGTCATTTGCAGAATGAGGTCCCCAGCGGGTGAAGTTAGTGACGCTATCCCGCATGGTGGGCTAGCATCACCAAATTCACCCTTTGAGAACCTCATTCTGCTTGGGCCTCAACAGCTATGAGAGACCTGGGATCAGATTGAATTTCCCCAGTTGAAGTTGGTGATGTTCACTCATACACAGTTCAATTGTGCATTTTACCTTCTGCAAATTAGAGGATATAGAAACTTCCCAGAACGGAAAAAGTAATTAAAAACAATGTTAATTTGAGACTATAGATACTTCTCAGAAGATAAGGCCTAAGCGGAATGAGTTCCCAGAGGGTGAGATTTGGTGATGCTAGCCCATCTGGGGACCTCATTCTACAAATGACAGACTCACTATTTGCAGGCCGGATGATTTTCAGATGCAGCAGTAGCAGTGATTTGCTGCCAATATACTTCTTGATGTTCGACTTAAAAAAAAAGAAGAGTTTGAGATGCAAATGTAACAATGCCTCGCTGCTGATCTGGTCCACGATTCCTGAAATAAGAAATATTAAATGAGCTTTGCGGCATGCCTGAGTTTAGTGTGCCTGAGTATTTGCAGAATGAGGTCCCCAGAGGGTGAATTTAGTGACGCTATCCTGCATAGTGGGTTTGCATCACCAAATTCACCCTCTGGGGAACTCATTCTGCATGGCCTCATCTGCTATGGGAACACATAGACTCAGAATAAAGTTCTCAAATGGTGAATATTGTGATGTACACCCATTGGGAACCTCAATTATGCAATGTGTCATCTGCCAATTTGGGGATATAGAGAAACTAAACTAAAAAAGATATAGAATCTATGGGAAGAATTTTTTACAGAAATTTGATAATAAAAAACTTTCCAGAGAAGATGAGGTCTAAGCAGAATGAGGTCCCTAGAGGGTGAATTTAGTGATGCTAGCCAGCTGGGGACCTCATTCTGTAAACTACAGGCACATTAATCTCAGGCTTGCTTTGCAGATAATTGTGCCAAGGCTCCATACCGCAAGTAAGTACAGTAATGCCCTAATTAATTGACCCCTTAACCACAGCAGAATTATGGGTAACTTTTCAGGATTTAGTCAGAAATATGGCTTGTTGCCATTCACCGGAAAGCTCTCCCCAAGAGCTTTCCGATGAATGGCAACAAGCCATATTTCCGACTAAATCCTGCAAAGTTACCCATAATTCTGCTGTGGTATTAAAGGGGTCGATTATTTAGAGCATTACTGTGTGATTTTCTTCTCTTTACATAATTATTGTCTCTTCAGGTTTTCTGTGATTCATTGGAAGATACAATATACTCACTGAGGCAGGACCTCCAGGATAAAACAACAGAGGTGGAACTGCTGAAAGAACAGCTAGATATATACAAAATGCAAGTCAACACACTCACCAAGTCACTGAAGTTAGTATTAACAGATAGATATGCTGATATTTGACTTTCGACCCTTGTTGGGACCCACCCACCCCCGCGTCCAAATATTTTTCCGTTTTCGACAATTTTTTCTGACCATTTTTGGACACCCACCCCCCTTTTAACACTAAAACAGAGATTTGCGGTGGGAAATTCACTGTAAACAGCTGTATATGAATTTCTGTGCATACTATTAATCATGGATGTTAACATTGACATGTAAATAGGAACAAGTCATTTTGGGGTCATTCGGTCAAAAAAAACATGGCTGCCAGCAGCCATCTTGGATTTAAAATTCAATCCATTAGCATGGGCTACAGGCTATATTGTTTGTCTGATCATCATGAAATTGTCATTTATGTTAATATTGACATATAGATGTGTTTTAAGCCAAACTCATTGCAAAAACAGTCTAAAAGACTTGCAGGAAAAATATTTTTGAGTTGCGGAAAAAAAAAAATTGTTGGTCCTATCGACCACCTACCCACCCCGGCATACGTGCCCGGAAAAAACTTTTTTCCACCCCCCTGCTGCAGAGTGAATTAATTCAATTCATATTCCAATGGACTGTGACTACACTATTATATTGCTTAATTTAATGGCTGAAATGTTTTTTCTTTTAACCCTTTACCCAACAGAACGGCCCTGTGCCAATGCATTCTCTTATATATGCGAGTCGACCATAGGTCGCCTCGCATATATAAGAGAATGCATTGGCTTAACACATATTCAAAATGATAAAATTGTCAAAGAATGTAGAAAAATATTATAAAAATTGTTAAAAAATGTAAGAAAAAATTATAAAATTGTTAAAGAATGTAAGAATAAATGGTAAAAAATGTTAAAAAAAGATTTTTTTTAGGCCAATGCATTCTCTTATATATGCGAGGCGACCTATGGTCGACTCGCATATATAAGAGAATGCATTGGCACAGGGCATAACTGTAGCCACCACAATGTGGTCAATGAACCGGTTCCAATGATATCCATATTTGTATGGTGTTATTGAGACAGACCGAAGATATTTTAGGCTGTTGAAGCTTTATTTGGGGGTTTTTGGCCGTTTTGTTGGGTAAAGGGTTAAAAATGTAAAAAAAAAAAAAAAATCCCTGCCTGCCTATCTGTCTGGAAAATTATCCCAATGTTATCGGAAGTTTTTTGTTTTGGCCTAAGTCGACAAAATGATCAGACCGAACAGTGTTCAGTTTGGACAGGTTTTACTAATAGCAAAATGAATTTAATTATTGTATACATGCTTATTAAATCATTCCAATTTTCTAGGGCCATGAAGGAAGAGACGGCTAAGAAGACAAAGACAAACTCCAGTTAATCCAAGATTAACAGAGCTGCATACAATCATTTCTTTTATGGCTATGTGTTCATAACTCAAACTGTGCAGCTAAATGACAGTTACAGTATTTATCATAAGTGACATTCGGTCAGTCAAATAATATAGGTTTCAAAGTGTCATTTTTCTACGACCGTTTGAAAAAACATTCATATTATATTTATCAGTTTTGAGGATTTGTTAACTTACACCTTTCCAAGTCTGAATTTAAAGTGTCTGACATTTGCAGAATGAGGTCCCCACAGGGTGAATTTAGTGATGCTAGCCTGCTGTGTGGACTACCAATTTCACCCTCTGGGGACCTCATTCTGCTGAGGCCTCATCTTCTCTGGAAAGTTTCTCAAAGTTATCAAATTTCTATAGAAACTTTTTCACAAAGATTCTATTTTTTTTAGGTTTATTTCTCTATATCAATCTGCTTAGGCCTCAACTGCTGAAGTTCCCAGTTGAAGTTGGTGATGTTCACCCATTAGTTACTTTGATTATCCATTTTATCTTCAATAAATTAGTGGATATAGAAACTCTGCAGAAGGAAAAAAGTAACTATAAACATGTTTGATTCTATAGATACTTCCCCAGAAGATGAGGCCCAAGCAGAATGAGGTGCCCAGAGGGTGAATTTGGTGATGCTAGCCCACTGTGCGGGATAGTGTCACTAAATTCACCCTCTGGGGACCTCATTCTGAAATGTCATACACACTATATTCAGGCTTGCACCTTTCACATAATGAACTACTACCGATAGGAATTACAATAGATTATAGTAGTCATAAATTGTTTGTACCGTCTAAAAACCTTTTCGCAGAATTGAAGACAATGAGTTCTTTGTGACAAAATATTACCATTCAGACTTCTTGCCACTCGCAGTAAGGTTATATGATTATGTTTGCTGTGAATAATTAATTGTGTTGTCATATAGTCAGTGGTAGGCTCAATGATTGCATGCAATGCTTGTGTGCCCATTTCTCAGTTGTATGGACTGCGATCACCTTCTGTACAGTAATGCCCTAAATAATCAACTCCTTTTCCACAGCAGAATTATGGGTCATTTTTCAGGATTTAGTCGGAAATGTGGCTTGTTGCCATTCATCGGAAAGCTCTCAGTGAGAGCTTTCCGATGAATGGCAACAAGCCATATTTCCGACTAAATCCTGAAAAGTTACCCATAATTCTGCTGTGGTAAAGGAGTCGATTATTTAGGGCATTATGTTTGGCTTTTTGAAACCGTTAACATAACTGATGAATATTGAAAAATGACAACTGATAGAAATAACACAAATTATAAGAGACATTGTACCTTCGTAATTCTTATTAGTAGTAGTTTATTATGCAAAAGTTGTTAACCCTTTCAGTGCCAAGTCCGATTTTTGTATCAACCCATATTAGAGCTCTTTCCATCAATGTATCACATTATTATAATCAATAAATTTGAAAAATGATCAAGGAAATATGGGTTGATACAAAAATCGGACTTGGCACTGAAAGGGTTAATTATTGATGTGTTTATTCCAAATGACAAAAAAAAAGTACATCCGCTGAGTTTAAAGTTGCAACAATGTACGGCTTATCATAAATTTATTTGATAAGATAGAACATTTACAAGTGAATTGTCCACTTTGGCTAACTTCAGTGCTATTCTGTGAGCATTTAATAATAATAACCCTTTCGTGACGGGAGCTGCGCTCATGATGCATTGAAGATCCTGTGCAAGTGCATTCTCTTATATATGCGAGTCTCCCATAGTGAGCTTTGTATATATAAGAGAATGCACAGGCTTACCAGGTCAAGTAAATATTGTTAGTCCAATGTATCTCTGATCTATTGTAGGCTCTCTATGGGTGACTCACATGTATAAGAGAATGCATTGGCATAGGGTTTTCACAAAATTCAGGAAGATCCCGTCATGAAAGGATTAAAATACAGGTCAAATGGATTTTCTGTATATTTCCAATGAATGGTTTCCGACATGAAATCTTGGACATTTTGTGAATGAATCAAGAATAATGGTATTCATCAAGCTGCAAATTACTTTATTACTCTACAAGCCTTGAAATAGTGTAACTGTCATTTGCAGAATGAGGTCCCCAGAGGGTGAATTTAGTGATGCTACCCCGCATAGCGGGTTAGCATCACCAAATTCACCCTCTGGGAACCTCATTCTGCTGAGTTGTAAGCAGAATGAGGTCCCCAGAGGGTGAATTTAGTGATGCTAGCCCGCTATGCGGGGTAGCATCACTAAATTCACCCTCTGGGGACCTCATTCTGCAAATGACAGGCACACTATTTCAAGGCTTGTTACTCTATGGAACTCATATCTCATTCTTCGCACCAAAATGGACGTAAAACACTACAGTATTAGTGAATGTTCAGACGACAATGATTCAATCGTAAATGGATGAATCAGGCCCGACAAAATCGTAGATAGTTTGATGATATTGTGGGTTGTTCGTATTAAAGCATTTGATTGACTACCTGTGATCTTTCCAGCTAAGATTTTGACATACACACATGACTGCGTTTACGCCGCAAGCAGAGAGAGCCAAGGATTTGCCACGAGTTGGCAGCTGAAATTCCAACAGTGCTTGATATTATTTTTTGACTTGTGATCCTGACAAGAGCATGCCCAGTCCAACTACCGGTTACTTCCTACGACGGAAATCTTTCCACTTATGATTGGATCGTGGTCGTCTGAATGTTCACTTAGACTGTCGACTGCTATCATGCTGTATTAGATGCTATATTAAGCACATGTTTTCATAAGGATTAGTGTCTAGCTCCATATTACTGGGAGATGACATATATTCTTCATAATTCCGAACAATGTTGCAATATTTGTGAAAGAGTCATATTGTTGTTGCAAATGAAATTACATAAGAAATTGTTGACCAATCAGGTATGAAACAAGTCTGAGTTTAGTGTGCCTGTCATTTGCAGAATAAGGTCCCCAGAGGGTGAATTTAGTGATGTTATCCCTCATAGTGGGCTAGAATCACCAAATTCACCCTCTGGGTGCCTCATTCTTCATGGCCTCATCTGCTATGGGAGACATAGACTCAATTGAAGTTCCCAAATGTTGATTTTTGTGATGTACACCCATTGGGGACCTCGATTATGCAATGTGTCGTCTGCCAATTTGGGGATATAGAAAAACTAAACTAAAAAAGAAATAGAATCTATGTGAAGAAATTTGATAATAAAAAACCTTCCAGAGATAATGAGGCCTAAGCAGAATGAGGTCCACAGAGGTCCCCTGAGGGTGAATTTAGTGATGCTAGCCCACTATGTGTGATAGCATCACTAAATTCACCCTCTGGGGACCTCATTTTGCAAATGACAGACACGCTATAATCAGGGTTGGTATGAAACACTCGTCAGGCGGGGTAGCATCACTAAATTCACCCTCTGGGGACCTCATTCTGCAAATGACAGGCACACTATTTCAAGGCTTGTTACTCTATGGAACTCATATGTCATTCTTCGCACCAAAATGGACGTAAAACACTATAGTATTAGTGAGTGACGACAATGATTCAATCGTAAATGGATGAATCGGGCCCGACAAAATCATGGATAGTTCGATGATATTGTGGGTTGTTTGTAAGCATGTGATTGACTACCTGTGATCTTTCCAGCTACAATTTTTACGTACACACGACTGCGCTTACGCCACAAGCTGAGCGAGCCAAGTATTTGCCACGAGTTGGCAGCTGAAATTCCAACAGTGCTTGATATTATTTTTTGACTTGTGATCCTGACAAGAGCATGCCCAGTCCAACTACCGGTTACTTCCTACGACGGAAATCTTTCCACTTATGATTGGATCGTGGTGGTCTGAATGTTCACTTAGACTGTCGACTGCTATCATGCTGTATTAGATGCTATATTAAGCACATGTTTTCATAAGGATTAGTGTCTAGCTCCATATTACTGGGAGATGACATATATTCTTCATAATTCCGAACAATGTTGCAATATTTGTGAAAGAGTCATATTGTTGTTGCAAATGAAATTACATAAGAAATTGTTGACCAATCAGGTATGAAACAAGTCTGAGTTTAGTGTGCCTGTCATTTGCAGAATAAGGTCCCTAGAGGGTGAATTTAGTGATGTTATCCCTCATAGTGGGCTAGAATCAGCAAATTCACCCTCTGGGTGCCTCATTCTTCATGGCCTCATCTGCTATGGGAGACATAGACTCAATTGAAGTTCCCAAATGTTGATTTTTGTGATGTACACCCATTGGGGACCTCGATTATGCAATGTGTCGTCTGCCAATTTGGGGATATAGAAAAACTAAACTAAAAAAGAAATAGAATCTATGTGAAGAAATTTGATAATAAAAAACCTTCCAGAGATAATGAGGCCTAAGCAGAATGAGGTCCACAGAGGTCCCCTGAGGGTGAATTTAGTGATGCTAGCCCACTATGTGTGATAGCATCACTAAATTCACCCTCTGGGGACCTCATTTTGCAAATGACAGACACGCTATAATCAGGGTTGGTATGAAACACTCGTCAGGCGGGGTAGCATCACTAAATTCACCCTCTGGGGACCTCATTCTGCAAATGACAGGCACACTATTTCAAGGCTTGTTACTCTATGGAACTCATATGTCATTCTTCGCACCAAAATGGACGTAAAACACTATAGTATTAGTGAGTGACGACAATGATTCAATCGTAAATGGATGAATCGGGCCCGACAAAATCATGGATAGTTCGATGATATTGTGGGTTGTTTGTAAGCATGTGATTGACTACCTGTGATCTTTCCAGCTACAATTTTTACGTACACACGACTGCGCTTACGCCACAAGCTGAGCGAGCCAAGTATTTGCCACGAGTTGGCAGCTGAAATTCCAACAGTGCTTGATATTATTTTTTTACTTGTGATCCTGACATGAGCATGCCCAGTCCAACTACCGGTTACTTCCTACGACGGAAATCTTTCCACTTATGATTGGATCGTGGTGGTCTGAATGTTCACTTAGACTGTCGACTGCTATCATGCTGTATTAGATAATGAGGCCTAAGCAGAATGAGGTCCACAGAGGTCCCCTGAGGGTGAATTTAGTGATGCTAGCCCACTATGTGTGATAGCATCACTAAATTCACCCTCTGGGGACCTCATTTTGCAAATGACAGACACGCTATAATCAGGGTTGGTATGAAACACTCGTCAGGCCAAAACTTTCTGAGACAGTGAAATTAATGCAACGGCATGACATTAAATGTCATTATCGATGAATCGTAGCAACACTGTGTGATACTAGTACACTGAGAACAAGTAAATCTGAATCAATATAATTTATTGATTAACACTTTCAGGACGGGAGCTGCGCTGGTGCAGCATTAGAGATCCTCTGCCAGTGCATTTTCTTATATATGCGAGTCTCCCATAGGGAGCCTCACATATATAAGATAATGCACTGGCTTACAATGCCATTGTAGTATTGTTGGGTCAATGCATTCTCTTATAAATGCATAGGGAGCCTCGCTTATATACATGTAAGAGAATGCACCGTCACAGGGTTTGCGCAAAATTTCGGGAAGCTCCAGTCATGGAAGGGTTAAGTTGCAGTTGCATATGGACAGTTTACTTCAGAAGTGATGTAATTTTATGACAATTTTTGAAGAAAATGGGGGCGTGAATGCTGTGGGATACGTGATTGGCTGAGGCTGATGGGTTCAAGATACTATGAATCAAGCAGCTCGTAACTGGTTCAATTGCGCGAAATTCGTCTGTAACTTTCTTGATTTGTATTTTATGTATGTATAATCACATCTAGCCCTTTCTTTATTAAATATTCATTGATTGGTAGTAGTAAGTACCCATAGGAAATGTTCAGGTGATAAGTTCAACAAAGGACCATAGGTAATTTGTTGAATTTATCTTCGGAACATTTCCCACTAACGCGTATGTTATCAATCCTTCTGAACTTGTGTTTGCTTTCTGTCTGTCATCTGCTTTTGTTACCTGTAGATCCCTCCAAATGAATAATAGACAATTCTGATGTATACTTTTATAACTAAGTGGGAGAATCCATTTAGTATAGAAAATGTCAACGGCCTTATACATGTAGTTATAATTGAATGGGAGAATCCATTTAGAAAAGAATGGGTTGATGTCCTTATATTTATAATTGAGTGGGAGAATCCATTTAGTATAGACAGGGTTAAACCGTATGTATTCATTCCATGGTAGATACAAATGCTAAGTGAATGAATATTGCCATCAAAACTGTTGTCTGCCATTTAACCCTTCCATGATTTGGAGCTTCCTGAAATTTAGCGAAAACGATGTGCCAACGCATTCTCTTATATAAGAGAGTCTCCAATAGGGAGCTTCGCATATATAAGATAATACATTGGCCTAACAATATTTACCTTGACCTTGTAAGCCAATGCATTATCTTATATCTGCAATGCTCCCTATGGGAGACTCCCATATACACAGGTCCTGAATTCCACTATTATAGTGGTATATGACTATAACATATTCATGTTTCCTTTATTTGCATTGGGAATAGAAGACAGTGCATACCAGTGCACAGCCAAATTTCACTCTTAACAATATCGCAGCTAATGAACAGTCTTTTGACAAAATTCACTGTGCATTCTTTTGCACCAGCTTTGTTATTCAATACTATTACTAATATATGCCTTTCTAAATGACAATAACAGGATGACTCAATCGCTTCTTCATAACAAAATTTAAGCTAATTGAAATGCTTATTTTGTGCCATCATGATTAATCATTCTCCTGGACAAAATATATGAATGATACTGAATTAGTGCGACATTGATTTTTAATAATTTGTGTGAAAAATGATTTTGGATTATCCCTCTTTTATCAAATTCACAAAATGGTAATTGTCATATACCACTATAATAGTGGAATTCAGGATGTGCATGACCTGATATAAGCGTATTAATTGGCACAGGATCGTTAATGCTGCAGCAGCGCAGCTCCCGTCCTGCAAGGGTTAATTATTCTTGAGACTCGTCTGTCTGTTCATTGACGTGCTCTCAGTTGGATAGACTGGTTCCTGGTCTAAACTGTGAAAGAGCCAAAACGTAATAACATTATCGGATCTCAGTGAATATTTATGTGAAGATTAGCTATGAGTATGCCCCCCCCCCC
The DNA here is from genome assembly GCA_032622095.1 of Siphonodentalium dalli. Taxonomy (NCBI): domain Eukaryota; kingdom Metazoa; phylum Mollusca; class Scaphopoda; order Gadilida; family Siphonodentaliidae; genus Siphonodentalium; species Siphonodentalium dalli. The sequence continues at coordinate 62,357,696 of CP136062.1, forward strand.
AAAGAGGGTTTAGTGTTCTTTCATGAACGAGTTGAATGTCTTGATTTTTGACAGTCTGAATTTAGAAGTCCTGGAAGGTTTTCTATATTTACTACAGTAATGCCATAAGTAATCGACCCCTTAACCACAGCACAATTATGGGTAACTTTTCAGGATTTAGTCTGAAATATGGCTTGTTGCCATTCATCGGAAAGCTCTTGCTGAGAGCTTTCCGATGGATGGCAACAAGCCATATTTCCGACTAAATCCTGAAAAGTTACCCATAATTCTGCTGTGGTTAAGAAGTCGATTACTTAGAGCATTACTGTATTTCACAGTTATCTCACTTGTGCCAATGCATTCTCTTATATTATTATAATTAATATATGCGAGTCTCCCATAGGAGCCTGGATTATATAAGAGAATACATTGGCTTAATAATATTTACCTTCACATTGTAAGACAGTGCATTCTCTTAATATATGCTCATATGGGAGAATCGCATATGAACATAAGAGAATGCACTGGCACAGGATCTTTAATGCTGCACCAGTACAGCTCCCGTAATGAAAGGGTTATGCTATTTATTTTTTAATCTCTCCTCCTTTACCTTTATAACTCAGGTGTGGGTTATCTGATCTCAATGAAATATTGTATGGAGAGTGCTTGAAGATGGCTTTCTAAAGCGAGTTCAATGTTTTTTGTATCTTGTTATGGATTTATCCCAATTTTTCTGTGTCCGTCCCCCTTTGGCAACTCGGTCATGGATCTCCATGAAAGTTTGTGTGGAGGTAGCCTATGTGGTTCAAGCCTGCAAATAGTGTATCTTTCATTTGCAGAATGAGGTTCCCAGAGGGTGAATTTAGTGATGCTAGTCCACACAGCAGGCTAGCATCACCAAATTCACCCTCTGGGGTCCTCATTCTGATTAGGCCTCATCTTCTGGAAAGTATCTATAGTCTCAAATTGACATCGTTTTTAGTTACTTTTTCCATTCTGGGAAGTTTCTATATCCCCTAATTTGCAGAATATAACATGGATAATAAATAAATAGCAGTTGAAGCCCAAACAGAATGAGGTTCCCAGTGGGGACCTCATTCTGCAAATGACAGACAGGCTATTTGCAGGCTTGATGTGGTTAATTTTCAAGAGGCAAAATGTTGCAGAATTCTTACTTCTAGACTCTTTAAAGATGGTCAGGTTTTTATATAGTTTATAGGTATAAAATAATAAATACGAATCAAAGACCCCTGTCTGGAAGCTCTTCTATCAATTGAAATAGATTTTTATTCGCGGAAACATTCGGAGCGTAGCAAGTGGGAGAACTATCTCTATCTAAGATCACCTGAAGTCCCAATTGATTGAATGTATTATATCAGAAAATTCGGAAAAAAAAATAAAATATAGCATTCCGGACAGGGGTCTTCAATTCATATTATTTATTTTATACCCAGGAAACTATATAAAACTTATTATTACCCATCCCTTAACTAAAACTATTTCCGATTGGTCGAAAGCCGCCAATGTGATAATCCGGGAAAAAGTCATATTGGACTCCCGAATGTCATATTGGACTCCCAAGTGTGCAAAATCACTTTTTTATCGGGACTCTGTGATGTCACAAATTAACTATTGCGAAATGAATCGGTGAAATTGTGATGCGCGCTCAACACTGGTGGATTTAGAGACGTTTCGCTTCTGCATTGAGTTTTTTTTCATTTCCGTGCTTACTGTTCCAAACCATGCTTTCTGATGATCAAATACATGCTGTTTTATAGAGAATTAAGTGCTGACAAATACCAAAAATAACCACAAAAGTTTTATTCCCAAAATTTGGATAAACATACAGATGGATAATAAAAATGTCATTATACAATGTTGTGTACAGTATGAGTTTTTCTTGTACGAGTCCAGGTTGTGGTGAAAAGTCATATTGGACTCGACACTGTGACCTCAAAATATATTGAAATTTTAACTGTTTATGATCAAGTTATGAAGGTGGAGCGACCAAATTTAAAGATGGTTTATCTCTTCCTATAATATAAAGTTATTATACAATGTTGTGTACAGTATGTGTTTTTCTTGTACTCGTCCAATATGACTTTTCACCACAACCTGGAAGAGTACAAGAAAAACACATACTGTACACAACATTGTATAATAACTTTATAGTATAGGAAGAGATAAACCATCTTTAAATTTGGTCGCTCCACCTTCATAACTTGATCATAAACAGTTAAAATTTGTGTGGATTTAGCTTAAGCCACTTTTTATTCTTGAGCCAAATGTAATCAAGCCATTCATAGCAAGGTTGATGATAATATTTGCTAATGGTTACTAATATCTTAAATAATAGAATTTGTATGACCTATTGACCTCAAAATATATTGAAATATAATGTAATAAATAAATTAATAAGTACTGGGTTACTGGATATAATCATTTGCTTTCTATGTTATACACCTTTGATGCAATGTCAGTTTTTAAAATATACTTTTTTGTTATTATTTGCTCATATAGAGGCCACATGCATACACTAATGCCCTAAATTATCGACTCCTCAACCACAGCAGAATTATGGGTAACTTTTCAGGATTTAGTCAGAAATATGGCTTGTTGCCATTCATCGGAAAGCTCTCAGTGAGAGTGAGCCATATTTCCGACTAAATCTTGAAATTCTGCTGTACTTTAGTAGTTAAGGAGTCGATTATTTAGGGCATTACTGTAGTTATGTTTGTTGCAGTAAAATCCTCATTGTTAAGATATATATACATGTTCATTTACTTGTGTGTATGTGTGAGATATACACATTAATTATACCCCCATGACCAAAGGAAATGGTGGGCATACTGGATGTGTCTGATCCTCTTTCTGTCCGTCCGAACAGAAATCTCAACCACAGGTTGGTGGATCTCAAAGAAATTTAGTATGGATGTTGACTACAGTAATGCTCTTAATAATTGACCCCTTAACCACAGCAGAATTATGGGTAATTTTTCAGGATTTAGTCGTAAATATGGCTTGTTGCCATTCATCGGAAAGCTCTCCCCGAGAGTTTTCCGATGAATGGCAACAAGCCATATTTCCGACTAAATCGTGAAAATTACCCATAATTCTGCTGTTGTTAAGGGGTTGATTATTTAGAGCTTAACACTACTATAAGGACATTCCGAGGAGTGTTTAATCATTTCGTTTGGATTTTTTATCCTACAGTTATTCCCTCATTGTTTTTCTAGAAATGTTGATTTTTACTCTCGATCTGCCTGAGTATTTCAGCCATGGGATATAGGTATTCACACACTAGGTGGCATGCCATATGGTTGTATGCACCAGGTGATAGCCCAGCTCATGTTCTAATCCTATATTTATCATGCCAAAGGCAATGAATAAAATTTTATGTACCGATATACTAAAATATGTATTCAACTCAAATCAGTAGAATGACAACACATCATTTATATGACTCAATTTAATGGCATAGATGGCTTATGTTAAGCAAAAAAAACCCCACATGTAAACCACTTGATGCTCACAATCCTTATAAAAGCATAAGATTAACTTAGAAATTTGAAACCAATATTGATCAAATTTGTTTCTCCAAGTCCAGCTGTAATTTTCATGAATCAAAAATGAAAAATCAGTCATAATCATGAGGTTGCTCAACTAATCACTAATATTCTAATTAATTGACTTATTTAACTAATTAAATTAAGATATTGACCTATTCAATAAATAACACACATCATAATGGTCATTAGTCAACACACTTATATCATTAGATATTTAACTTTCAATCCATAATCATTGAATAAATAAAATTCAATTGACATTAGTATTAATACTATGCAAGATGTCATTGTATGGACAGGTAAATCATTTAAAAAAAAATTCAGTTCAATAAAAAAATACCTGTGCTTTAAATACCATGTGTGTTATGTCTTCTTTGGTCGCATGTTAACCCTTTCATGGCAGGAGCTGCGCTGGTGTAGCATTAAAGATCATGTGCCAGTGCATTCTCTTATATAGGCTAGTCTCCCATTGGAAGCCTCGCATATATAAGAGAATGCACTGGCTTACAATATTGATGTAACTGTTAGGCCAATGTATTATCTTATATATGCAAGGCTTCATATGGGATACTCTCATATATAAGAGAATGCATTCATTGACACATGGTTTTCGCATAATTTCAGGAAGCTCCAGTCATGGAAAGGTTAAGGTGATAACTGATTTGTAATAGTGTGTGTGTCATTTGCAGAATGAGGTTACCAGAGGGTGAATTTAGTGATGCTACCCCACATAGTGGGCTAGCATCACCAAATTCACCCTCTGGGGACCTCATTCTGCTTACACCTCAGCAGAATGTGGTTCCCAGAGGGTGAATTTGGTGATGCTAGCCCGGAAATATGGCTTGTTGCCATTCATCGGAAACCGATGAATGGCAACAAGCCATATTTCCGACTAAATCCTGAAAAGTTACCCATAATTCTGCTGTGGTTGAGCAGTCAATTAATTAGGGCATTACTGTAATTGGATGAATCGCATGGAATGCCATGCCACAAATGCTGTGTGTAACGCCTTTAGAGATGATTGTTTATCAGCTGGGTATATCTCACTAATACATGTGTGAGTAATATTATCATGTTGTATCCATCTCACTGATAATCTTCTAACTTGTGTTTGTGCAGACCCTGTGCTTATCCTGTAATTCATGGCTTCAATTTAAATGTTAAAGTGATATTAAACACTCCAGTAGGGTGATCAAATATAAATGGTGAATAATCTTCCTCAAAGTAGTAATATTTTAGAAATATTATATCCAAATTGACAACACACACCGTCATTCTTATATATTAATGAAATGCAGTGACTCTCGATGGCGAAATCATTTTGATAAGTTTATCGCCGATAGTTGCGTCCTGAATCTAGAAGTAAATATTTACATTTGAGCGTAGTTCAGACGATGTTTTCTTTGGAGTGGTATGGTCGATTTGCTTTAGATGTTTGGCTATGTTAGCTACATATTCCCAGTTGACATAGCGCCTGAATACTAACTTACCAGTTTCACGCACCCGAACAAGTGCATTATATGTCTTTAACATCTTGTGTTGCCATTTTTTCACGGACCGCATTTTCTCAGTAATCGGTATTCTGAGATGGGGAGAGTATCCTCCCATTATAATCCTTCAAATCTTTTCTTAAATTGCATGTTGCTGAAGCGATGATTCATTATTGCTCATATTATTCTATAATGAAAAATTATCAAGCAGTGCAAGAGATTTCATTCAATTGATACTGGTAGTAACACGGTGGGGAATCACGTGGTTTCGAGGTTGGTGAGTACCACGCACTAAAAATGTGCTAATGCACAAAAACATAATATATGAGAAGTCGACACAAAACATAGCGTTTACGAGCATATGCTAGTTTATTTTTAAAACAAGTTGATACCTTATTTGTTGAGAAATGCTCAATAGTATTCTATAACATTCTGACCAAAGGTCCCAGTTGGAGGTTCGTGTAATACACCAGTCCATACATCTAGGAGAATCCTTTGACTGACAACTTTGGTCAGAACGTTAGATCAAACAACTGAGTTTGGACACAAATGAGGTATCAGCTGTTTGAAAAATAGCATAGCATGTGCTTGTAGCTGCCAAAATACTATGTAATATTACATTTGCGATCGTCCCGCCCATTTTGAATGTGTGATACTCATCAACTAGAAACCACGTGATTCCCCACCCTGAGTAAAGTTTACATTCTCGTTTCTCATTTTGTCTGTCTAGAATTACACCTTGCTAGCAACCATTGTTTTTATAAGGATGTTGTCTTAACAGTCCCTTTAACCATTTCATGATGGGAGCTGCGCTGGTGCAGCATTAAAGTTCATGTGCCAGTGCATTCTTTTATATATATGCGAGTCTCCCACAGGGCCCCTCGCATATATAAGAGAATTCATTGGCACAAGGTATCCAGTTATCAAGGGGTTAACCATTTCATGACTGGAGCTGCGCTGGTGCAGCATTAAAGTTCATTATCTTATATATGGGAATCTCTCACAGGGCCCCTCACATATATAAGAGAATTCATTGGCACAGGGTATCCATTTATCAAGGAGTTAACCCTTTCATGACTGGATCTGCGCTGGTGCAGCATTGAAGATCATGTGCCAGTGCATTCTCTTATATTTGTGAGTCTCCCATAGGGAGCCTCGCATATATAAGCCTCGCATATATACAAGGTCAAGATAAATATTGTTAGGCCAATGTATTCTCTTATATATGCGAGGCTCCATATGGGAGATTCGCATATATAAGAGAATGCATTGGCACAGGGTTTTTGCTAAATTTCAGGAAACTCCAGTCATGGAAGGGTTAAAAAGCCAACAATAACCTGATCAGATTTACATCTCTAGAATTCCGTATGCCAATTCCATTTCTGTATTGATTACCTTCATTCTGATTGGCTCTATTTCATTGGATGGATTTCATTGGATATGATGTAACAACTCCTTGCAAGGCTGAATCCTGTCTCCTTTAAACAGCTGGTGACAATTACACAGCTTCATGATTTGTTATATTTAAATTGTGAGATCAGAGGTAAATGACGTGTCAAAATTTTTCCTGCATAGCAAAACACAACAAATTTAATAATACAGAATGCAGGCAATATATTAATAATTTTAATTCACTCATTTGCCTCCTAACATGGAGACATTATCTTCTTAACCCTTTACCCAACAAATCGGCCAAAACCGGCCAAATAAAGCTTCAACAGCCTAAAATATCTTCGGTCTGTCTCAATAAAACCATACAAATATGGATATCATTGGAACCGGCTCATTGACCACATTGTGATGGTTATAGTTATGCCCTGTGCCAATGCATTCTCTTATATATGCGAGTCGACCATAGGTCGCCTCGCATATATAAGAGAATGCATTGGCCTAAAAAAAAACTTTTTTTTAACACTTTTTACCATTTTTTCTTACATTCTTTAACAATTTTATAATTTTTAATGTGTTAAGCCAATGCATTCTCTTATATATGCGAGGCAACCTATGGTCGACTCGCATATATAAGAGAATGCATTGGCACAGGGCCCTTCTGTTGGGTAAAGGGTTAATGATTATTTTATCACATCCTGTTTTTTGTTGGGTACTGCTAAATACTACGATTTTTCACAAACGTTTACTACACCAGGCAAACGCTCCATACTTGGAAACAGTTTATAATGTTGTCTTGGGGAGAGCCCTGTCATACTACTAATAGGAACTGGATAGGATCAGGCATTCTAGAAACGTAAGTCATCGGTTCTTTGTATTTTTGGCACAATTGTTATATGATTCCTTATAGGATTCCTTAAGAAACAAATAGTTTTTTTTATTTATTCGATTCATTTCTATACCTAAATGCTGACTTCTAAGAGAATGTGGTCTCTACATATTGTTATGAGGGTTATATTAATCATGTTGATGAAATTAAATAAACTCATGTTGATGAAATTAAATAAACGATGGAATAATATAATGTTTTTTTTCTTCTAAATATCCTCAATTTTATCCAAAATACATGGCTATATATCCAGGGCTGGGAACAAGTCTGAGTTTAGTGTGCCTGTCATTTGCAGAATGAGGTCCCCAGAGGGTGAATTTAGCGGGATAGCATCACAAAATTAATATTCACCATTTGAGAACTTTAATCCGAGTCTTATGTCTCCCATAGCAGATGAGGCCATGCAGAAATAGTCCCCAGAGTGTGAATTTGGCGATGCTAGCCCACTATGCAGGATAGCATCACTAAATTCACCCCTCTGGGGACCTCATTCTGCAAATGACAGGCTTGGCTGGGAACCTAAATCAGAATTTGCACGAAAATAGCGGCACGATGTCACACCTGACAATTTCAACATTCGTTCTAACTATATTTTCCAAAGAATCGGCAACCTATTGGATTTGTTTTTGTTTTTAGCAAGAGTTCAAATTTCACAATCTCAAAAAATGGTGACCGAAGTTACTGGAACACTGATATCTTCTCATAACGTTAATATTTATATGGGGAAACAAACTTGTGTAATCAGACAATCAATCGCAAAGGAAATGAAGGGGAGAATTTATTATTATCACAACCTCTTATGTTCATTTCAAATTTGATTGTGGATATGTCGATTTGGAGATATCTCCAATTCATTTTGAGATATCTCCAATTATTTAGAAATATCTCCAAATAGTTAGAGATATCTCTAATTCATTAGGAGACATCTCCAATTAGAGATATCTTCAAATGAATTAGAGATATCTTCAAGTCATATTATGGAGAAGTATTTAATTAAGGATATGTCCAATTGTGGATATGTCGATTTAAGGATATCTCCAAACATTTAGAGATATCTCTAATTGAATTAGAGATATCTCTAATTCATTTGGAGATATCTCCAACTATTTAGAGATATCTCCAATTATTTGGAAATATCTCTTAAATATTTAGAGATATGGATAGATTTCCAAGTTAAATTAACCCTTTCTATACTAAATGGATTCTCCCATTCACTTATGAAAGTATACATTGGAACAGTCAGTTACAGTATATTGTTCATTTTGAGTGGGGTTCAGATAATAAAAGCAGACGACAGACAGAAATAAGATTATAAAAGAGCTATGGTCGTAGGGATCTGCGAATCGTGGATTTTGCATCGAATCGAATCTTCCTGATATCGACATCGAATCGAATCAGCTACATGTAGTGATTGACATCGTTTACCAGCGTTTATTTTGGTGTCTCATGACAAAAAACTGCAAAATTCAATAGAAACTATATAACAATGTTAATCTCCTTAAACATCCATTGGAACTTGTGTTTTCTCTAGGAAAATCGCGACATAGGCAAGTCACTCTCAGTCTCATGGAGGGTTTGGGGCATGTACTATTGAATTTCTTTCTAGCTGTGTCATGGCGAAAGTGACAATAAGACACTTACAGTCAGTTCAATCATTGTATCACAAACCCCAATGAATGGAAGTCACTTGTCTACATTAGATAATAAAGATTAGACACACTTGGGCATGGGTACACCGTTCAGCTATATAATTGTTTCAGTCCGATACCAATGGTAGTTATCTTTTAAACTTTTCACCCCACAATATATCAAACATCAACATCACATATTCACAGTAATTGTCTTCACGGAGGGGGTCCCAGAAAACAGACATTGATTACAAGTGTTAAAAGTGATCAAGATTCAACGGATCGAAACTCGATTTCCCTGGGAATCAGAAACTGAAAATATAAAATTTCTAGGAATTCTGCTGGCAGTGTCGCACATAATGACGTCCATTTAAGAACGTAATAGACAATTGTTCTAAGGTTTCTGTTCATTCCAATCTGTTTTGTCATGCATAACGGTGGCTGACATTGAATGTTATTCATATAATCTGAATTGGATATCTGAAGTTCTAAAACATAAGGTAATCAGTTGAGTTCCGAATCTAGCGATCACGCAGACACACACAGTGTAGACAATTTATATAGTGTCGATACATATCACAAATATGAGGCGATTGATCACCATCACGGGTTACGATCGAAACACATAATTTACATAATGCAACTCTATTCTGAACGGCATACATTCAAAATTACCTACGTTAGCTAACTTGGCACCCATGTGCTTCAATTTTCAGGTAATTTGGCATGTGTTGTCTAGACGCAAATAACGAGACACCACCAACGTAACACAAATTCGAAAATATCCGAATCAGCGGACCGATTCGGTGTCGATCTCGAATCGGGTTCCAGATATCAACATCGAATCGAATCTCGAATATACGCAGGTCCCTAGTCGTATGTTGAACTTATCATTTGAACATTTCCTATGGGAACTACCAGTCAACAGGGCCACCAAACTCGGTCATGTGATTACTATTTTTAGTACACAAATGGCCGACGGAATTATCACCTCAAAGTAAGTACTCGTAGGTGTTCTCGGCTTTATTCCATGTGAATATAGCTATGCGATATTACTGTGCGGGCATTATCGTGCAGGAATATGATTCTCAATTTTTGTCTATCATACCGGATGGACAAATGCTCTAAATAAAGCTTTGATGCGTCTTACGGTTGAAATTGAGATAAATATGTTGGCGCTATCAATAAAAGCCATCAGCGCGAAAATGGGTGAGAAGTAAGAGATTAAATTTGTGCGAGGCATCAGCATTATACGGGACCATACTTCTAAAATCTGTTTTGTTTAATGGACACAAGAAATATATAGTTCATCTTTCGCTAATATGGCACAACAAGAAAATTTGTTATTTTCGGGAAATAAGCATCAGAAGCGAGAATTAGCGATTTGTTATACGAGTGTTTCGTTACCCATCACTTGACTGAGTTTAGTGGCCCTGGTCAATGAGTATTCATAAAGAGTTAGATGTGATTTTACATACAAGAAATACAAACCAAGAAAGTTAGATGAATTTTGCCCAATTAAACCGTTACCAGCGGGCTCGATTCGTAGTATCATAGGTCGTATGTGGAACTTATCATCTGAACATTTCCTATGGGAACTACCAGTCAACGAGTATTCATAAAAGAGGTTTAGATGTGATTTTACGCACAAGATATACAAACAACTCTCGTGCAATTGAACCAGTGGCTTGATTCGTAGTATCATAGGTTGTTTGTTGAACTTATTATCTGAACATTTCCTAAGGGAACTACTCACCAATGAGTATTTAGAACAGAAAGAGTTAACTGTCTATACATAATTTCCTAAGCTGATAAAACAGAAAATGAGATACAGACTTGTGGCCGAAATGATAAATCCAAATAAACCGAACTTTCAATGAGTCAAAATTCCAGGCCTGTCCATTTGGAAACGACATGAGAGCCACAATAAATTATTGTTCCTCTGCAATTAAAGCTTTTAAATAGACTCCGAGCCGTAACACTGAAAACTAAAACATATAATACCATGTATCTATGTTATTCGCGTTGAAATTTTTAAGGAATTGAGAACTTGGTAAATGCAGTCCATTGTCCCCCGCTTTATTACTTCGTGGGATTTTTTTGATCTTGACCAGGAATTTAGGGGCATGAATTTGAACCACCCCTATATTTGGTCACACGAAAGCAAGGGTTATTGCCTTAGATGTGTTTGATACAAACACCTACATAACGCATGAAGTTTATATAATTAAATAGGTTTTTTCATTGAAAGCAAAAAGAAAATCATTGAGCGAATAACATAGGAGATACATGGTATTATATGAGGGGGGGGACTTACATTTTTTTTAGGTGTTTATACACCAGTCTATATGCAAAATTTCATGGCAAACTCATCCATTTCTTGGGAGATATGGGACTACCGGTATGTAACTTACATATTTTTTTTAGGAGTTTATTGACAATTTGTGGTAGATGGGTTGTCGGATGAATATTGAATATTGTTATAATTATAGACCCATTCATGACTGGAGCTTCCTGAAATTGTCCGAAAACCCTGTGCCAACACATTCTCTTATATATGTGAGTCTCCCATACGGAGCCTCACCCATAAAAGAGAATGCATTGGCCTAACAATATTTACTTTGACCTTGTAAGCCAGTGCATTCTCTTACATATGCGAGGCTCCCTATGGGAGACTCGCATATATAAGAGAAATGCACTGGTACAGGATCTTTAATGCTGCACCAGTGCAATCCTGGTCATGAAAGGATAAAATTGTAGATCTTTGCTATACTATTCAAATGTAACACCACATGAACCATGGAAACATTGTGCATGACACACATTCAGATTTTCATTTTTATTTTTTGAAAAACATAGGATTCATGAGAATACATTAAAACAAAACAAAGAAATGAAATAAGTCACAGTCTTGAACATTCAATCATTTTCAAAATGATTTTCTAGATTCCTTGCAAATATTCAGATTTTTTGTGTTACGGTCCCGCCTGTTCTCTAATAGATCTACAGTAATGCCCTAAATCTAAATAATCGACTCCTTAACCACAGCAGAATTATGGGTAATTTTTCAGGATTTTGTCGGAAATATGGCTTGTTGCCATTCATCGGAACGCTCTCCCTGAGAGCTTTCAGATGAATGACAACAAGTCATATTTCCAACTAAATCCTGAAAAATTACCCATAATTCTGCTGTGGTTAAGGAGTTGATTATTTAGGGAATTACTGTATACATCTTATAGATAATCTGAACTCCAATGGGCAAGATCCACATAATATAATCTGAAATAACCATGTATTCTTAAGTTACCATTGGTGAACAGATTCATTAACGGGCCGCTTGACTACAACAGATCAACTAACTAATTACGCAAATAATGTATTGTAAACAGGCTCAGCGCTGGACCAAAATTGACTTTTGCTAATTCCAAATTATTTTAGAAATTTTCAAACTATCACTGAATTTTTTTTATATCGATAGGAAAGAACAGGATAGTTAATAATTATTCTCGCTTCTATATTGTGGTTTATTGTACAACAATAAACTGATAACTGAACAATAACATTTTAGAATGATTGTTTCACCAGAAGGACTCATTAAAAGAGGATTCGCTATGTAAACATCACCGCAGTAAATAATACCTGTCGATACTAATTCTATCAGATTAACTGCATCTTGATACAAGTGTTAACTTTTCCTAAACCTTATAAAATACCACTAATACAAGAGTATCCTCAATGGAATGGTATTGATTGACCAACATTTTTCAACTTTCTTGAATTAAAAGTGACTTGCCAAAACTTTTGCCAAATGAAAATATTTTTTTCCAAATGTTAATTCTATTTGTCATTGGCAAATTTGGCAAGTGGCGGTGTGAACCCTGATTGTGCAAAGCCAGGATGTGGTGGTGTTTCATTTTCATATGGAATTTTCATGACCAAAAATTTTAAACTCTTAAAGACATATTGTGCACTTATTACAGTGTTTCAAGCACTCAGTCAATTGGCCCATTTGAAAATTAATTAATCACAATGTATTCCAAAAAACTACAACCACAATGGTTGTATCGTATTGAAACATATGAACTAGGCAAAGGAACTAGGCAAATATGCAAATACTTGGCCATTCATTCTGACCGATTTAATTCCAAAAACATGTTGTTTTCACCAATGATAGGCACTACAGATAATCTACCTCCAGAACAAGAACTTAACTCAGATTGATTGGAATATTTTGTTCTATGGGATATATCAACTCGATGTACGATTGTTTCTGATGTTATATGGGATGTCCGATTCAAATGGTTAAACCATAGGAATGAGTGCATAATATGGCTTTAAAGTGATGTGAAATAAACTTGCTTAAAGCAGGCATTTAAATTAATTTTGTATCCAAATTGCCAGTACACAATCACATACTAACATATTAACCAGATATAGTGACTCTCATTAGCGAAATCATTGTCGTTTGTTTATCAGCGATTTGTTTGGGACGAATGGCGGACAGTTTAAATTTTTATGCAGTTCAGATGTTGTATTTTATGAATGAGTACATCCATTGCTGTTGAATTTTTTTACAATAATAGTTTAATTATACATTCTTCAAATGGGCTTAGTGGCCGAGCCATACAATATCAGTTTGATGTAGTGAAATAAGCACATATGTCTTTAAAGGTCCTCAATCCGTTCAACTTTGGCTTCGGGCGTAAAAAATATTTGATTCGAGTCGAGGAACCTGCCCATCAAAGCTCAGAGTGATCAGATATCGATTTTTTGAAGTTTGTTATTTCAATTGTTTGTGGACCAGAAACACGTGTTCAAACGGATGGTCTTGCAGAAAAAGATGGATAACTCTAAAATCAATGGTTACTATTACCACTTGCTTTTAGAGTTATCCATTTTGTCTGCAAGAAAACTAACGAATAACAAACTTAAAAAATTGATATCTGATCAATCTGAGCTTTTATGGGTGGGTTCCTCGACTCAAATAAAATATATTTTACCCCCGAAACCAAAGAAATAGTAATTTAGGAGCACCTGATCGGATTGAGTACCTTTAAGAATGACAGCAGCAAAATGAAAGCAATATATACAAATTGATGAGAATAAATATGTACCATATAAATCAAAATCACCTTACACTCAAAACTGTCCAAATACCTCATTCTCACTCATATCACATACACTCTACTAATTGAATATACACCAATCTAAACCAGTTTGTCAAACAGCTTCTCAGAATTTTAAAACTACAGCAATATAAATTCATTTACCCAGGATAATTTGCTATAGAAATTCTTATAGAGAAGACTTTGTCTCATCGCTCCTTTTTTTCACGAAACATTATCAATGAGGGCTAGCATCACTAAATTCACCCACTGGGGACCTCATTCTGCTTAGGCCTCATGAGTCAATGTCTCCCATTGCAGAGGCCATGCAGAATGAGGTCCCCAGAGGGTGAATTTGGTGATGCTAGCCTGCTCTCTGCGGACCTCATTCTGCAAATGACAGGCACAATAAACTCAAGACTTGCATAACCCTTTCTATACTAAATACTCATTGACGAGTAGTTCCTTTAGGAAATGTCCAGATAAAAAGTTCAACATATTAAGTAGTTTGTTGAACTTTTTATGTAAACATTTCCCACCAATGAATAGGTATCATTCTGCTCTTGATTTATCTAATTTTCAGTCTAGCGTCTGCTTATGTTTCATGAACACCCCTCCAAATCAATAATAGACCATTCCTACATATAATTTTATAACTGGGTATATAAAGGGTTCAAGATGATATACCTCTTCCCAGCACCACTTACAACATTTTTAATAACTTTTTTTGAAGGCGCGTTTGCATAATTATTCCCATAAAATACAATACAAATATCTGGTGTTATACATATTTCACTTATAAAATAGAAGAATTTTTTTTTAATTAACATTTTATGTCCCAGTTCATAGAAAAAGATTTTGGAGTTAAAAAAATATTTCCTGGTGACAGAAACTATTGCTGACTGGGGTCTCCGACTCATAAGTATTATTTTATACCATTGAATCTACAAGAAGGTTCAGGGAAGAGATACATCATCTTTAACCATTTCATGACCATAGGGAGCCTCGCATATATAAGAGAATACATTGGCCTAACAAATGTTTACCTTGTAAGCCAGTGCATTCTCTTATATATGTGAGGCTCCCTATGGGACACTAGCATATATAAGAGAATGCACTGGCACATGATCTTTAATGCTGCACCAGCGCAGCTCCTGTCATGAAAAGGTTAATGGACATTGTGCGTATACCAATCAAATGCTATGTGGATGGTCTGATAAAAGAACCCTTGTAATTAATTTATTACTTTTCATATGTGCCAACGATAACAAGGCAAGATTAGCCTGATTAACCAAATTCTAGGGTTTGCACAGACCAGATTAAGAGATATTGAATAAATTATGCCAATGAAATTGAATGAATATGTATGGTATAATCTTCAAACAAATTCTTATCTACCCTTATATTTACCAAAGCAGTACAGTAGAGCGCCAGTTGCAAATTTTATTGAAAAATTTGTCTAGCACATTTACCATTGACACACCAGACTTCATAATTTGTTTTTAAACTGATTCAGTGGATAATAGCAGCATCAAATCTCAAACTGTCTTCATAACACTTACTAAATCTGTTTGGAACAGATTTTTCAAGTCGTTCGAAAATATATTTAAAATTAATACTGCCAAGGGAAGGACTTGAACCAATTTGGAACCATTGTCATGTGTGTCAATGGCATTTGTACAAAACGCATTTCTAAAAATTTTCATAGCTCAACAAAAATATTCACTTTGAACATGTGAAACCCGGGAATGATCGTCATATTTAGCAATTTAAGTTATATGTTATGGTTCATTCATCTATATGAATAAAGCTTAGAGCACCATCAAGCGCTGCCATTTCAAAATATCTTCCCCAAAATATAATATTTAGTATTGTAATTTGACTATCTTCAGTAAATTTAAGGGTAGGTATAGCATAAGTAGTTGGCAGAAGGATGGAATTTTTAAAACTAGATTTCCTAAACATTCTTCCATCACACGAGTTTCTTGGCTTCGAAGAAGCTTTTGAGATGTTTCATTTGAAGGAAGCCCGTGACGAGTAGCACCAGCGTTTGAGCAATTGCCCACCACAGAACTCGGTCATTTGTGCTCTGACTGGTCTGTCGGAATCGTTCCTCACGATACTGAAATAAAAGTTAAAAGGTGAATCAATTGTATGAAAATAAATGGTAATATCGATACCAAATGAATTTTGTATTTAGAGCTGATGTTTTATAGAACATATTGACACAGTGATAAGTGATATAAGCTGATAAGACGAATCTTGTGACTGATGGGGACCTGATCAGCAAGGCTGCAAATTGTGTGTCTGTCATTTGCAGAATGAGGTCCACAGAGGGTGAATTTAGTGATGCTAATCCTGCACAGTGGTCTAGCATCACCAAATTCATCCTCTGAGGACCTCATTCTGCTTAAAACTCAACTGCTATGGGAGTCCTACAATCAGATTGAAGTTTTCCAGTTGAAGTTGGCAATGTTCACCCATTAGTCACCTCGATTATGTATTTTATCTTCTGCAAATTAGGGGATATAGAAACATCCCAGTAAGGAAAAAGTAGCTAAAAACAATGTTAATTTGAGACTATAGATACTTCCCAGAAGATGAGCCCTAAGCAGAATGAGGGCGAATTTGCTGATGCTAGTGCGCTGTGGGGGGGATAGCATCACTAAATTCACCCTCTGGGGACCTCATTCTGCAAATGACAGACACACTATTTGCAGGCATGATGATCAGAATAGAATCCGGATGCACTCAAAACAAACTTATGCACTTCCATAACTCAACATAATTTTTTTATGTTTTGGCCAGATTAGATTGATGCTACCAAAATATCCACATGTTAAATTGTCCTCTTTCGGATGGTATATAATACTGTGTCAATTAGGACATGGGCAACAGTATTTTGGAGGTTATGATGAGAAGTGAAATTCAAGTAATGTAAGTTCGCCAGACTACTGCTCTTGTTATTAATCAAGTAGCCTTTGGTGGTAACAAAAGCATGTTACTGCAGCAGTATAAACCTGGTTTTATAGTACCAAAATGCATACTTTGCAAACTATGGCTTTGGTCCTGCGAATCGGGCATTTTCATTTCGAATCGAATGTCGAATATAATCAGCCAAATGATTCTGAATCTCATCGGATCTTGAATCGAATCATTGCATCAGGCATAATATAAATAGAGAAGATGTAGATATCACTTGACTGAGTGTATGCTGAGTGGCCGTATACCAGTGTCAATTTGCTCACTTTGTAACGATGATAAATGATCGTCAGTATACAATGTAAAAAAATATCTATAAATGGGTCAAATGCATATCTAACCAATTAAGTGTGCATTCTTTGTGGTTGTCTCTGTTATACAATAATGAAACAGTATCAGAAGCCACATTGAAGCCAGAAAGCAAATGCATTAAGGGTCAGACGCACGTTTTGCCAAAATTTCCTGGTATTTCAAAATGTATTTTCTCTAAATCTATCAGGAATATCTTTCTGAAATTTTGTACAAGAGATAATTGTGATACCATACATAAGAATCATTGGACAATTGGTTATTATAATCTCATTTACTTTACTTTTATGGCATGAAAAATCTTTAAAATTTCACTGTGTTCAGGTACCGAGAACTACTGTAAAACATATTTTTTTCGAAAAGTGCATTTCATATATACATGATATCATATCTGAAGATCATGAGAGGAGACTTAATTTTTCTTGATTCATGAAATTAAATGATTATTTTCAATCAGAAAGACAACTACCATAAATAATTTTTTATTATTGAGAATTTTCATACCATGCTTGTTGGTCAATGAAAAATTGGGCTCAGTTGAGTTCTGGGTCATGAGTTCATAACAAAGTTAAATCTGACCACCATATCTCTTAACACTGTGGCCTAATTTATGTTGATTGCTCCCTGCTTGAGTGGACAGCACCACATTTGAACATTTGTTTTCATTGGGCTGGCATATTTGTGACTGCTTTATTCTTCATTATAAAACATGGGGGTATGATGCTATAATATGCAATTAAAAAGCTAACTCAACATTATGATACAAATGAAGCCTCCTCTCATGGAGTCAAGACAATAAGCTATTTGATGGTTGAGATGTTGTTTGAAATAATAAATTTTTCTGGCAGTTCTCGGTACCTAAAGGGACAAAAACAATACAAATATTTTCTACCTCTCAAATGTATTAAAATCCATTATTGTTATTGTCTCTTTATAATTTCTCTGATACTATATACAATGAAAATTATCATATGTAAAATTCAAGATTTTTCACCAGATATTTCCAGAGAAATTCTTTGTTGAAAATCACTTGCCATTTCTGGCTGGATTTACTGTGATTTATGCAAAACGTGCGTCTCCCCCTTAACATGTTTGACATATATATGAAATTTTGCTAGATCAGTTACATATAGGTCTTACAATGCTTCAGTGGTCTATAGTGTTATTTATATGCATTGGTATCATAATTTTCTTAGCGAAAAAGCAATGTGGACCGTTGAAATAATGAGAATGCAACTGGTGCCAATGATTCGTTATAATTCAAATCAGGACAGCCAATTTCAAATCGAATCAGATGAAAGATTCCGAATAGCATTTAATCAAAATGCAGGGCCCTACTATGGCTCAGACATGCCACCAAGTACAGAAATCTCTCAGTTCAACAAGAACTGTTGGGTTCACATGTTATTTTTGCAATTTAAGCGAATTCTATAATAATCAAATAATGGAACATACTTTTTGATAGTTTTGTTCTTTTGAAATTTGTTCCACTTGTCCGAGGAGTTGTCTAACTCTGACTTGAAGATCAGTGAGTTTTTCTTTTGCCTGAATTTGTTGATAATCGACAGCATGCTCTCCCACTTGAATGTCCAAGTGAACTCTCTGAAATTCATGGAATGAAATATTAGTGAGGGCTTTCATGAATAAGATAGTGTTTTCAGTCACTAGGAACTAGTTACTTTAGGGGCTGACAGCCCTCTTAATTCAGATTGTTTGGAATTGGCAACCCTTTACTGTGGCCCCAACTGCTTCGGCAAATCGCTTCGGAATTGCTGATTGCCATAACCAATTTGAGGGCTGGGCCTACACACAAATTTCTTATGATTGACAGAGATAAGGACTCTTATTCCCATTATAAAATTAGGTACCAGTTCTTGAATAGCTGTTGATAGTTTTTAATGAGACAAAGACAGACAATGTCACAATTAGAATGATTTCTGTTCATTCTAATCCTTTGATAATTGAATACTCTCAGCAACAATTACAGATCAACAGTTGGTTGTTCAACTGAACAACTGAACAAAGAGCACAAATAAATCCTTTGAGGGCTTCTCTGCCTGCTGTCTGCTCAGGGCTTATAATTTGTACATGAATCATAATCGATTCTCACAAATGATTCTCGCAAAGTGAAAAATTGAATTAACTATGATTCCCACAAATATATCTCTGTTTTTATTATAGAAATATATAGTCATATCATAGGTACTGCAGGGTGTTTCTTTTATTTGGCTAACAATAAATCTTTCAATATTGAAATCTATGCATGTACAATAAACATTGCAATTCATGTCACTTTCACATCAGCTCAATGGACTGAATATACAGGGAGAGGGTAACTTGTTTTTAAAGATCTTAAAGGTACTCAATCCGATAAAACTCCTCTCAATTACTATTTCAATGGCTTCGTGGGTCAAAAATATTTGATTCGAGTCGAGGAAGCCACCCATCAAAGCTCAGATTTTTTAGATATCGATTTTAGAAATCTATTATTTTCCATTATCGGGAATACTTTCTGTCCCAGAACACAGTCAAAATTGCGTTATTATTACCACTTGATTTTAGAGTTATCCATCCTTGTCTGTTTGAATAGTGTTTTGTTGTACACATCTCGAGCAGATTACAAAGTTGAAGGCAACAAGCACAAGCACAAGCAGTCACAAGACTTTCTCTAATTGCATTGAATTTTCAAAACAATTCCAGGGGATGCCCTTCGAACCACCTCTAATATGGAATGAGTGACACTCCATATACTACTCTCCATATACTACTTGGTAATTCCAACAAAGGGCCATATTGGTAACTCTGGTGAAAATTCATTTCAGACTTACTAAAGTTATCATCTGGAAAAGAAAATTGAGCGCAAATTCCAACAAAAAGAGCCATAACTCAGGTGAAAATTGGCAGGTGGAACCTGGATTGGAACTTGACTATCTAGTTCTATCTAAAGACTATCTAAAGTTATTATCCCGATGGATTAGGGAACTGTACCAGATATGTCACTTGAATGTTGCATTGATAGGCTAAACCAGAGAGCAATGTGGGAGTTGATAAATCCTGGGCCAATACTGTCCACACACTATGGAAATGCAATAAACAACATATGGCTATTAAAGTCATTTGATATGTGCAGTACAGTGAGCGTCAGATATCATATTATAGGACTGTGTAACTTTATAAAAATAGTGCTACTAAATGGGGTTCTCTCTGTCTGCTCAAATTCTGAGAACATCCCTACAAATGAAATGTAAGCATAAAAATCTCAAATTTGTTCAATTCTTAAGGGCCATAACTCTGGTATAAAAAATTGGATCTAACCCATATTCAAAGTTGATCTGTATTTTGAGTTGAGAAACTCACATACCAAATTTGGTTCCTATCAGATGAAAAATGGTTGATTTATCGAAGCATGCATGAATTCTATGTCGAAAAAGGCCATAACTCTGTTTAAAAAACTCGGATCAAACCCATATTTGAACTTGATCTGTATTTTGGCCTGAGAAACCCATATACAAAATTTGGTTCCGATCGGATAGAAAATGTTTGAGTTATCCCATTATGCGTAAAGTGTCTACGGACAGACGGACATACAGACGGACAAACGACGAGTGGTCAATCCGGACGTTGACACTATGTGTACCATACTATGGTATGGGTACACATAAAAACAGTTAATAATACTCAATAACTGACCGATACCAGCATTTCGTGTTCTATCATGATCTGCCAGTATATTGCCTGTATTACATGTAAATAATGTTTGACATTAAAATGAGCCATGCCTGTTTAATACCTACCAACTGACCACTTGAGAACCAAGCAGATGAGTTAGAATGAAGGCACAGCACGTGTTCCCCGGCTCCGTGTGAGGTGAAGGTGAATCTACCTTCTGCTGCATAAGTCTGCAATTTAAAAAAAGCATTCGCCATCATGTCATCAGTAACTATAGCAGTTAGACACATAATTGTAAGCAATGTCTTCATATGGAATGAAACTAGATTACACCTTTGCAAACACCACTATTAAAGGGACATATTAAGGCACTCACATCGGGTAAATTTGAAATATCATAGAAGTTTGAACAGCATTCATCATTAAGAAGAACATGGAAAAATATATCAACTTTTTTCTTATTTTTATTAGGCCCAAATAAAAAAGACCTGTGTTTCTGGTGATCAGCCCCTATTCCGGTGCCCCCGACTGTTTTCATTTTATTGATTTTGCTAAATTAGTACGCATCCGGTTTTATTTTCCGTGTAAGCTGATTACACACCCCTATTCCGGCGTCCACGACTGTTTTCATTTTATTGATTTCGCAAAATTAGTACGCATCCGGTTTCATTTTCCGTGTAAGCTGATTCATTTTCGTGTAAAACGGGCACATCGCATGTACTGTTAACCCTTTACCCAACAGAAGGGCCCTGTGCCAATGCATTCTCTTATATATGCGAGTCGACCATAGGTCGCCTCGCATATATAAGAGAATGCATTGGCTTAACACATTAAAAATTATAAAATTGTTAAAGAATGTAAGAAAAAATGGTAAAAAGTGTTAAAAACAGATTTTTTTTAGGCCAATGCATTCTCTTATATATGCGAGGCGACCTATGGTCGACTCGCATATATAAGAGAATGCATTGGCACAGGGCATAACTGTAACTATCACAATGTGGTCACGGAGCCGGTTCCAATGATATCCATATTTGTATGGTTCTATTGAGACAGACCGAAGATATTTTAGGCTGTTGAAGCTTTATTTGGCCGGTTTTGGCCGGTTTGTTGGGTAAAGGGTTAAACCAGAAATTATACCACACCTCAATTAGGTCACAGCCGATTTATAAATAAAACAATAAATTACACTATATTCTAAATATTATGTATTTAGTTTTATTATTTTATGACACATTAAAAACAAGGAGAAGCAGTCTAGGGGGTATTCATATTTATTTTGAGCAAAGTTGAAAATAAAATGAAAAAGTAAAATAAAATGAATACATGTGAGGCGCCCTATGGGCGATTCGCGAAAATCAGAGAATGCATTGTCACAAGATTTTCGTAAAAATTAAGGAAGCTCCAGTCATGAAAGGGTTAAGCCTTTTTTATGCAAACATTACTGTGACAGTTTCATGTATTTTATCAACAAACAGGCGATGTTTGTTGATAAAAAGATTTTTGCTGTAACAGTAATGTTTACATAATGGTTTCAACTTTCAATAAAATTTCATCCCTGGAGAGTTTTATAAAATAATAATAAGAACAAAATATATGTGTCTCTCATTGGAGATAATGTTTTACAAACCTTTTGGGTTTTTCACATTTACCAACTGCGAGTGCCTTTATATGACCCTTTAACAGTTCAATAAATTTTTGTCATAGTATTTTATTCCATATACTACCGGTAAGTACCATTATTGGACACTTATGCAGCATTTCATATACTACTTTATCTCATAATTGGCCCCTAAACCCAGCCTCATATTTTTTAGTAAGACAGATGTGTATTAGTGGCAAGCGCAGTGACATAAGAGCTTAGCACAATTATGTTGATGTCAATGCCGGAACTTTATTATTATGTTAACTAGAATATGATTATGATATTCGATTTGTTTTGGGTTATTTAGTGTTGATTGTGAGATAAACATGGGTGATAATGGTGGTTGAACAACCTTGCTTGTCTCAGATGCAGTTAATGTTATACTCTTGTGCATTAGGTGACTCTTGACTTTATGAAGTATTTTGTCAAAAACGCATGTGAAGTGTAATGAAAACCAAATTTCATTCAAACAACAAACATTGATACATTTCAGGCTATTTTTGATTGACAAAACACAAAAAATATATGATAACTTATGCAAATATATCTAATACAAGTTGCAATCTGTTTAATCTAAATCAATGTCAGTTGCACACAACACACAACATATGGTAGGCATTTTAGATCCATGAGCAGAGCACAACGTACATGGTAAAATATAATTTTACCTGGAAGGTTACATGGAAGGGAATAGTAGCAGATAAATCCACTTAATATTAGTCAGGGAAGGCAAAAAGCAGGTTTATAACATGTTTTCCAAAAGAAAGGAAACACAGTTGTCCAATATAAGCAAATAACAGGTACATGTAAGCGGTCACCAAACAAATTAACAAACAAAATATAAACAAGAACACCACTAGGGCATGGCTAAATAATTTGTTTCTAAAAATGATTGTCCAGAATGAACCCATACTCGAACTGGAGTATTTTTGGCAGAGAAATACACATACCAACTTTATACATTGTAGTTCCAAGCGAATAATCCAAAATGCTAATATGGACAGAAAGATAGACTGTTTTTTTTCAAAAAGGGTGTATATAAATAATCATACTATAAAGAAGTAATTTTTTAAATGTCATTAATTTCAACAAAATTTTCCAATTGTTAAAGTGGTGTGAAACACTCCGGAAAGGTGATCAAATAGAAATGGTGAATAATCTTTCTCCAAGTAGTTAATTTTACAAATATTATACCAAAATGGACAATACACACCATCATTCTTATATGTTAATAAATTCAGTGACTCTCACTGGCAAAACTGTTTTCGTTAGTTTATTGCCGATAGTTGCGAATCAAGAAGTAAATATTTACAATTGAGCGTAGTTCAGACAATGTTTTCTATAGAGTGGTACATGTATGGTCAATTGCTTGAAATTTTCGGCGATGTTAGTAGAATGCTACATTCCTCCAGTTGGCATAGCAACTGAATACTAACTTATCATTTTCAAGTACCCGAACAGGTCCATAATAAGTCTTTAAAGGGTAGCATTAAAGCTCGAAATTAGGAAAAATGTTCCATGGCAAACTTAATGCTGTAACTGCTGTTGCATGTATTCAACATATTATCAGAGTTTTCCATGGCATTGCTTATTGCCGTGGCCAATTTCGAGGACTGTAGCATTATTGGTCAAAATCAGTTTTTATAAGAAAGAATTATACGGACATGTAAGGCGTATATAGATCAGTAGTCAGCCACCTCCAATGAAATAGAATATACGGCAGATAACAATTTGGATACGTTGCGAGACAGGACAAAAATAAAATAAATTATAAATCAGATAAGTTTTCAACAAAATATCAACATTGATGGAAAATTAGATCATTGGTTTTGATCTACCGTATTCTCCATGTACGATATGTATATATGATACAAAGCTTAATATAAACCTAGTTTGTTGAAGCCACTTGAGGCCAACCAAATGAATATCAGCAAGTCTACAAGTCAACTGAATTTTCCTAGCCAAAAATCTTTTAAAATGGCGATTACTGGTATATTGATATGTATATATGCTGGGAGACCCTTTAATTTATTGAATGCTTAGATAACATATTAGGCAGCTAGAGGTTGCTTTCAACTCCATGAAATTATGGTTTGTTTTATTAAGAAATTTCAATTAAATTTTAAATGAATATTTTAAATAAAAAAAAAACGTAACATAAAATGAACTGAATCATACTGAAATTAGTCCAGAAATTAACACAATCCTTCACCGCCGATTCCCTCCAGAACTCACCCTAGATAATACAATCTGATCTTCTGGATCTTTGACTTCGACATGCATACCGATACCCGGTGCTGTCGGCATATAATCCTTCACAGAATAATCATAAACCTGGACCTTGTAGTTGCCTGAAATTTTATGATTTTGTGCAGGAGAAAAATGAAGTTATTCAAGTCATATATCAACAGCCAGACATGAACTGTATGAAGCAATGTATTCTGGTGTGATTCAGAAATAATAAATGATGGTTTGTTTAGTCTGAGATTTCTCTTCATTTGAGACTTGGGACATTACCAGAGACGTGTCAAAAATGTCAACAGAAAATTAATTATGTACTATACAGTGGCATCAACAAAGTGTGTACATAGTATTTAAGATGGGTTGTATTCTCCCACTTTGTTCCAGTGTTAATTTTAATTTGATAACTTACATATATGAATACAATAGAAAAGGTGAGGGCTTTAGTTTTCAATCAGTGATATACATGTACATGTACACAATGAGAACTTTATACATAAAACTGCCAAAATAAAAATATATTTCTTAAATATGAGTTACCTGGTGAAAGCTATAAATGCATTAATTCTACAATCATCTTCATGTCAGAATTAAAACAGCATATATAGTACACAAGAAGATGCCAGTTTAAATGAAGCCAAATTCCAGGAACCAAAATATTTTTCATTGTGCTTGAATGTACAATTATTTCACTGACATATTCGACAATGTCTGTTAAAATCAGCCAAAAATTACGAGTATTCTCAGACTAGTTTTATATACCGGTATATAGATACATGTACTTGCACACATAAATTTGTTGCTGCTTCATAAGGTAAATATCTTAAACTGTTTCTGTCAAGCTAACTTCACACTGAACTAAGAAAACAAACCAAATGCATCATCAATTTTGACATTTATCATATTTTTTATTCTGGATAGATTTGATGAGATCAAGCGGTGAGAACATGAAACAAACAAATCTGAATTTATTGTGTCTGACATTTGCAGAATGAGGTCCCCAGAGGGTGAATTTAGTAATGCTATCCAGAACCGCGAGCTAGCATCACCAAATTCACCCTCTGTGAACCTCAATCTGCTGAGGCCTCAACTGCTATGGGAGACCAGGATCATATTGAAGTTCCCCAGTTGAAGTTGGTGATGTTCACCCATTAGTCACCTCTATTATGCATTTTATATTCTGCAAATTAGGGGATATAGAAACTCAACATAAGGTAAAAGTATTTAAAAACAATGTTTTAAAAATTGAGACTATCGATACTTCCCAGAAGATGAGGCCTAAGCAGAATGAGGTCCCCAGAGGGTGAATTTGGTAATGCTAGCCCGCTGTGCAGGATAGCATCACTAAATTCACCCTCTGGGGACCTCAGTCTGTAAATGACAGACACACAATCTGCAGGCTTGTAAATGAAATGTTTTATTTGTAGCAAAACTCAAGCAAATAACTGCTTTCCCAGTACCCAGTGAAGTTAACTCAACATTTGCAAGCTCGGATGAAAACATTTCAGCTCAAATCTTACCCGAGACAATATTATTTTATCCTCGTGATCTTTGACTTCAACATGCATTCCCAATCCAAATGTTGTTGGTACATAATCATTAACCTTCTTGTCGAAAATCTCAACCTTGTATCTCCCTAAAATTTAATACATTCAATCAATATAGGATTTGTTTTCTGAAATAATATTATAAGCTCTGGTATGCTTCATAAAAACTATAAGATATTTTTAAGATACTAATACCTGTAAAATTATGCCAATTTGGACTTTGTAAAATTTTCTGTATTATAAGGGTAATTCAAAACAGAAAATCATTCACAAACACAACAATATAAAGGCCATTACTGATGGTATAGCATGCAGTTTTTCATCTGTGACATCCTCGTCATTATGTGTAACCCGATTACAACCCTATCAACATTTTGACCGCTTCATACTAATAATGATGTGTCATTTGTCACAAATGTGTCTAGGGCATTTGTTTACATCGGAAGTTAATAATTTTACCAGAGATCGATCACTATACCAGTCAGGGACCATGATTGCTACGGATTCGACTCTCTCCGTGTTGATAATTATTAAGACAATTTTGCATCATTTTAAACATTAATACATGTAGCAGCCAAACAAGAAGTATTTGTCTTCATCATGGATAGTTTATTGAAGAAAATTGAAATTGGGGTGTATTTATTTTCTGAAAGTTCGCTTGGTTGTTGCCAAGTTTGGCCAATTAAATTTCGGCCCATCAACCAGATTCGGAGATGGAAAATCCTGTTTAGTCAATTTATATTCTGAGATGGATTAATGTTAGACAGTTGAAAATAAAGTTTTAGCGATGTAATTATATTAAGCCATCAACATCGTTTTTCTATTGATCTACCGTATGAGCATACGGATGTCTCAGTGGTTGAACAACATACTGCAATTATACAGTATATGTAGTTCACCCACTGAGACATCTATATGCTCAAAGATCAATCGAAAAATGATGTTGATGACATACATGTTTATGGTGAAAGATTTGAGGACAGACCACAATACACAATGAATTATGCCGAGATAATAATTATCAATCGCTATGTTCCACATTAGTTGTTCAATACCATGATTTACTCTAAACAGAATTTGAATTAACTGTGGCCTGCTGGTGCCTTGTCGTTACTTTATATACATAAAAGTACACTGCATTTATGCATACAGAAATGCACATGAGTTTCATTTAGTGCAATTTTGAAATGTTGCCGGAAATAATTGTCATCAGCTTCAATTTGAAAGTAATTTCTTCAGATGATGGCTGCAAAAATGTTCTTTCATCACAATGGTTGAATTGCACTAATGTTGTCATTGCTCAAACATTAATCTTAACATTAAACGGAGACTGAACGAACTGGTTGCTTTGATAGACGAGGCTGAACTTACAAAACAGAATAACAAATCTGCATTTCTGTATAAAACACTACGGCAATAAACACCCAGCATGTGAGAATTTATGCATATACAGAAATGCACACGGTGTGCATTTATGTATAAAATATTACAATGACCCCATCAATGATAGTGCTCATAAAGGCAAAACACGAGGCCCAAAGTATGCTGTTCAGCAATTTAAGGCCAAAAAAAAATAATACCTGTGTTTAGGGTTACATGGTCCAAAATAATTAGAGTAGGTAGGTAGGGAATTTGTTTTTTTTTATTCTGAATTCCATTGGGTCATTGACAATTCAATCTAGAAAGCTTTGCAATTCAGATTAATTGAAATGTTCAATACTAAATATTGTTAAACTTGAATTTAATAGTCAGAGCACTAGACGAATAAAACTTCTAAATCTTTTTTATAGGAGAGGTTTGAAAATGGGTAAGATACCTTTCGAAGCCCTTCCCAATCAGCAAAAAAAAAAAATGATTTGTGTCTACAGTCCAATAACATTTTTTGGGTAGGCACCTTTTTCTGGGGTAGGTAGGAAACCTTAAACACAGGTTGTTTTTTTTTTGGCCCAATGACCATAAACATAACAAGCCATGTAGAAATTGCAGATTACATGCCGCTCGAAAAAACCAAGAAGATCCGAACGCCAAGATTACAATAATGGGCAATGACACAGTCTTGAACACTGTAAATTGTAATTTGTAAACGAGTAATGAAAATAATACAATGTTATGTTCCAATTGTTTGCAAATTTGATTCTCATTCATAGCAATCCCTTTGAATCATGTAGACTGTAAGGATCATGTATCGACCTCCAGTCCTTCGATTGTGGAAAACGGCAGACCTGTGCGCTGCCGATCTCGCGCTCATTTGAAGTTTAGGAGTGCTGATTTGGAAGTTGAATCATATAATAATTATCAGTATACAATATACATGTCTAACTAAATAATGATTATTTGACAATCAACACATACACTTTGTCTAGTTGGCAGCTGTTCATATTATGACATTAACATGGGATGTACGAACAGTGAGGCAGATCAAAGATTGCCGACAAAGAACAATTCAATGTCACAATTCAATTACATTCATATCAATGCAGGCGCTCACGGTCGCAATGGTAATATATTTTGTGTCTTCAATGACAGGCTTTCCGCCAGGTTTTGGGGAACGGGTCCTGTATCTGCCGAGGGGGAAATGCAGTCAATGTTTTCAATGTCGTGAAAACACTAGTGGACCTACTTTTGTTGTATCGGCCAATAGAAGAATCAGAGAGCAGATTTGCTAATCGTTTTGCACCCATTTTCTACCCAAGTTACTATGCTATCAACCGCAATAACTTTAAAACCTAGAAAATTTATTAAATAAAATTTAAGTGCCAGGTTAATGTCGCCGGTGGTGAAGGCCTTGCGTTGTTCCCAGTATACGGAAACGTGCCCGTTTAAGTTAAACGACTCACTATTCAAGACTCAGCAGATAGTTCGGATGCATAACGTGCCGGAATATAACACTCAGCAGATAGACGATTAGCAGGTTGGAAGCAATGAAGGAATAGAATAAAGGCGCAATGTTTTAGTTCTAAATATCAAGCTAAATTATAATAAACATAGATAAGATGCTTTGAAAAAAATGGAGTGATATAATCATATATATATTTTACGACATGAAGATAGAATCAGTGGGTATGATTAAATTATCGGTACCGGTAGTCATTTTTCGTAACCTAACTGCAGCAACGTAACCAGCGGACTCCAAAGCTTGTGTTCTAGCGATGTCGGGTTTGATCACTTCCTCAGTTCATCCAGCTAGCATGCAACGTGCAGAGCCGTGTGTGCTCATTCAGAATTTCAGTAAAAACTAAATAAAGTGTACTCTATATTCTAAATGGAACACATCGACCCTGCACGTTGAATGTTAGCTCTGGCCTACAGACATCCAACTTTTAGTGTTAGATCGGTCCGAGTGTGTATTCTCGCTAGAATTTCAAATAAAGTTGACAACTATTTAAATTTCTTAGCGCAGTCCCAACAAAAAAATTGAGAATCAAATATCTTTATACATATGGAATATGTCCTGTGGTATGACAGAACTTCAGAAGGGGAATAAAAGGTCGCAGACCACATGTCCCCCGACTCGAGTGGTAAACTTCATGATTGGATTTGTTAGAAGGATACTATTTGCAACAATGTTATACAGTATATAGATGTTGCAAACCACCGCAAAATTTCTTGGCAAAATTTCTTGGACAAAACAA
Source organism: Siphonodentalium dalli (assembly GCA_032622095.1). NCBI lineage: Eukaryota > Metazoa > Mollusca > Scaphopoda > Gadilida > Siphonodentaliidae > Siphonodentalium > Siphonodentalium dalli. Next base: position 62,387,767 of record CP136062.1, read on the forward strand.
CCCGATGAACAAACGCATGCAAACGCGAAAAAAATGATATTATTGTATTAGCTATATAGATGTTGCAAATCACCAACATGTTAGGAACAATATCCCAGAGTTTCAAATCTCTACATTTAAAACTGTAGGAGGAGTTGATTACACCATGAAGGTACCCAATCTCATCCAAAAGGCAAAAATGTTCCAAATTTTCTAAGTCGAAAACCCCCCAAAAATATGGAAAAAATGATATTTTTTATTAGCTATATAGATGTTGCAAATCACCAACATGTTAGGAACAATATCCCAGAGTTTCAAATCTCTACATTTAAAACTGTAGGAGGAGTTGATTACACCATGAAGGTACCCAATCTCATCCAAAAGGCAAAAATGTTTCAAATTTTCTAAGTCGAAAACCCCCCCAAAAATATGGAAAAAATTATATTTTTAATTAGCTATATAGATGTTGCAAATCACCAACATGTTAGGAACAATATCCCAGAGTTTCAAATCTCTACGTTTTAAAACTGTAGGAGGAGTTGATTACACCATGAAGGTACCCAATCTCGGACGCACGGACGGACGGACGAGGGTCGTTTCTATAGTCCTCCGACGGAAACGTCGGGGGACAAAAATTGGCTGGGGGGATGGGACCCTTGGGCCCCCCTGCCCTACTAGCGGAAAGCCTGTCAATGAACTCATTGTTCCAGTGAATATGTACATGGCATTAGATTCAGAACAATTTACTTTGACTAGTTTGAGTTTGAGTCTGACCACAACGATGAGCATGCATGGTTTTTGAGTTGGTCGACAGACTAGGTTTGATTCCATATGCGCTGTGGTGCGCAAGATTCAAAATCGAAGGACTGGACCTCAGTGGTCGCTCTTCACGACAACACAAAATGGATTCAAATCTGTAGTGTATTACTGAACGTTCAGACGACCACGATTCAATCGTAAGCGGAAAGATCTCCATCGTAGGAAGTAATCAATAGTTGGACTGCGCATGCTCACGTCAATATCGCAAGTCAAAAAATAATATCAAGCAGTTTGATTTCAGAAGTGAAATCGTGGCTACCTCCACTTGCAACATAATCGGAGTCACGTGTATGTAAAATCGTAGATGGAATGATTGTAATTTGTGGTGTAGTCAATCACATTCTTACGAACAACACACGATATCTACAACGACATTGCAATCGTGTAAACAAACTATCCACAATTTTGTCGGACCGATTCCTCCACTTTCGATTGTATCGTGGTCGTCTGAACATTCACTTACTATGCAGAAACACGATTCCAGCTGTCCGCAACGTGGACAACGTCATTCGTCAACATGAACTGTTGAACATCAACATGATTTACAGCCTCAACAATCGTTTTATTTCTAAACTCTTACCAACAACCATAGTTTCATCGGGTATTTCTTCGATGAAGCATTTCTTCTCTGTTTCACCGATATGGAAATACAATGCAGAACAGCAAGATATGAAGAAAAATTGGAGAAAATAGAGAATTGTGTTCATGTTTAGTTTTCGATGTGTTCACACATGCGCACCTGCCACGTAACGAATACGAAACTGAGTTGTCATTAAATTGATACTAACTAAAATTAAATTTTAATTGCATTGACAATTAAAATTATTGAGTATAAATATTTATAACTAAATTTAATGTAAATGTAATTTACTTGTTATTAATTGAAGAAAAATAATTATACGAATCTACGGCTTGCACTTTGACAGCTGTCAAAAATAGATTTTTCCTCCGGCACATTTCTCTTTAATTTTTCATAATGGAAGATGAAAAATATAGACATTTAGTTTCAAGATATGATATCCTAAGAAATGAGGTATATGACTACTCGTACATGTGTGATAAGCTTCAAATAATGTTTTGTTATGACTATGTGCATTTTTTGTATTTTAGTATCCCAAATTCGTGGTAACGACTAACGGGTATATTTTCTGTATCCGGATTGTAATTTGTACTTTAGGCTACAGTGTACTCTGTAGTGTAGGAGTTTTCGTTGAACTGCAACTAGTACAGCGGCCAATGCTGGCCATGTAGACCCATGGGATCAAGTAGATCTACACCCAACTTGTCCAGGATTTTGTTTGTTTGTTTACCTTCTTTGCCGAAATAGCAATCTTTAACGCGTGCACATTGTTGCACACTGGTCCGACGGAATGGGAACGAGACGGGCGGGAGATGACTCAGGCCGGAATTACTGACAATACCTGAGACGACTCTGGCCGTTGCGAGATATGATTCTATTAATTTCAACAAGTCTCCTGTAAAGTGTAATGCTCATTCTTTCTAATTTATACAAGAGACCGGGGTGCCAAACTTTGTCAAACGCCTTACTGATGTCGCAAAAAATGCATCGTATCTCCTTCGCCATATCCAAGGATGAACAAATGTGGTCATACATATCGGTGAGCTGGAACACAGTGGAATCCTCACGAACGAACCCAGATTGATATTGTGATATGAGTCCGTTCGTAGACAAGAATTCCCACATTTTGTTAAAAATGCACCTTTCATATACCTTTGATATACAACTAAGTAAAGCGATGGGTCTATAATTTGAAACGTTTGATGGGTCATCTTTTTTAAGTATTGGGACAATGTTAGATCGTTTCCATGCGTGTGGGAAGCGAGACTCTTCTATACATGCATTAATTTGCCATTAAACAGTTAACAGAGAGGGGGGCACTTAATGATTGTGCGCAATTCTTTAGAAGTTTGGGACTTATCATATCCGGACCACAGGCTTTTGACACGTTTTCTGATTCAAGTGCTGTTGGTACAGATTCCGATGTAAATTTAAGTTTAGTTAGTGTTGGTCTCCATGGTTCAAAAGATTTTATTGGTGTTGTGATACCTGTGTCATCGACAGTATCGATATTGCAAAAGTGTCTTGGTACGCAAACAATGCCCGATACATGTATCGGGCATTGTTTGCGTACCAAGACACTTTTGTGAGGGATATAATTTGTTGCAAGTTCTTTTAGTTTGATGGTTAAAATACTGACTTGTGTTTCAATGTTATGATTGTACGTGTCATAGTCACTTGTGAAGTTCCATGGGAATCTGTTCAAGGGTTTGTCCGGTTTCGAAAGTGTGAACCTATTCATATATATCTCTGGTGATCTTCAACCTAATAGATGTGGGAGATATATCAAATTACATGTAAAGGTGCGTATATACCGTAGTCTAAAGAACTGGGTATGTGTCATTATCTTATGCACAGGGTATTTTAATGAATTTTGATCGCAACTGAATCTGTGCTCAATATAGGTCCGATGGTATATACTCATGATGGGGTTGTTACACCAGGGGACCTGTGGGTTGCATTGGTTGTTGCAAACTGATCACAATCATGATGGGCATTGATTTTGTTTACAAACACTAGCAAAATATTTTTTTTTTAAATATATACCAGTATGTTTTCAAATTTTTCATAGAGACACTGTGTTTAAACTTTTCTCAAATCGCTTGGATTTGCCAAACACTCCAAAAATGACAACTTCCGAAAAAAATAAGGATAATTTTTTCTTAACAGCATCATGATACCAGCATCATACATGTAGCAATTTAGCAGGAATCACCAACTTCACAGTGCTCATATCAAAAGGACCACTTAACCAGAGGTTATGATGATGGATAAATTATCATGTGTATGGATGCATACTTAGGCAGAAGGAATATCAAAACATACCTGGGTAAATTTCTGAAAACTCTACATTTGACTGATGACAGCAGAAAAAAAGTTTATGCAGCTGGATGCATCGCGGATTTGAAGCGGTAACCGTAACGGGTTGTTGGTGGTTAGCACCGTATGTTACCACCGTATTACCGTACCGGGATGACACCACATTAAATTACAGGTGGTCAATTACTTTAAGAATATGATTTCTTTCTTCTTCCCATCCCCTCATATTCTGTCTCTCGTGTCTTCCTCTCTCTCTATTTCTCTCTTTATCCCCTCCTTTCCCAACACTATAGTATGATTTCTTCCCATCCACTCATATTTTCTCTCTAATATACCGGTACCACATAACAACGTCTCTCTTGCTCAGTATTACTCTCTCTCTCTCTCTTTCACTCTCTTTCTTTCTTGGTGTGTGATAGCATGGGCATTATCTTTGCAAATCACAATCAAGTCTGGGAATAGTGTGTCTGACATTTGCAGAATGAGGTCCCCAGAGGGTGAGTTTAGTAATTCTATCCCACACAGTGAGCTAGCATCACCAAATTCATCCTCTGGGGACCTAATTTTTCTTAGGCCTCATATTCTGGGAAGTATCTATAGTCTCAAACTAACATTATTTTCAGTTACATTTCCCTTTTGTTCAGTTTCTATATCCCCTAATTTGCAAGAAATAAAATGCATAATCCAGGTGACTAATGGGTGAATATCACGATCTTCAACTGGGGAACTTCAATCTGGTCCTAGGTCTCCCATATCAGTTGAGGCCTAAGCAGAATGAGGTTCCCAGAGGGTGAATTTTGTGGCGTTAGCCCGCCGTGCAGGATAGTATCACTATAAACTCACCTTCTGGGAACCTCATTCTGCAATTGTCAGACATACTATTTCCAGACTTGATTACAATTTATTTCTCATCCATTTCCCTCACTCAGTTCCAGATATGTAGAAGTAAACTCGACAGCAAGTGTGAAGCCTTGATGATCCTCACTAAAGAATTAGGTCAAAGTCGCAGCGAGAGAGATCAATTTAAGCTAATGGCCATGCAGCTTCAGGAGCGACATCAGGTTATGAAGAGACACTGGACTGACAAACCTCAGGTATGTTATTAACCCTTTCATGACGGGAGCTGCGCCGGTGCAGCATTAACCCTTTCATGACAGGAACAGCGCTGGTACTGTATTAAAGATGCTATGACAATGCATTTTAATGTTTACCCATAAACATAGTGTCGACAACCAGATTGACCGCTCATTGTTCGCCGAGCCGTCTGTCTGTCCATCCATCTGTCCGTCTGTCCATAGACACTTTACACACATGGTGCGATAACTCAAATATTTTCTCTATCTGATTGGAACCAAATTTTGTATATGAATTTCTCAGTCCAAAAGACAGATCGAGTTCGATTATGGATTTGATCCCATTTTTTTAAACTGAGTTCTGGCCCTTTTTTGAAACATATTTACTCTTAAAAAAAAAACATTTTAAATTAAATTCCTTGCTCAATTAAAAAATAATGAAATAAATAAATAAAAACGAAATAAAAAAGAAAGTTTTTTTAAAATAATAATAATAAATAGTTTTTTATTTAATTTAGACTGAACTCCTTGCTCCTTTTATGTTAACAAAATTTGAAAAATTAACACCATTTATAACTGTCAGGGCACCCAGAGTCACCATACCAAATTTGGTTTAAATCGGTCCAAAATCTTGTGTTATGTACTGGTAAATTTGTTTGGAGCGATATTAAACCCAATTCACCAATTCCATCCCATGTCTTTGGACTACGTAGCTATTGATGTCGCTATATCTTTTTCTGATGTCTCTTATGCCAATGTGCAGATAAAGAAAGCTATGGTATCTAATTTTGTTTTTAAATGTTAACAATACACATGACATGCTTTTAACAGTTGACTAGAAAATCTTTGCTGCATTGCACAGCTGTGTATATCACTCTTCTGAGGTCATTATAAATGTTATAGGTTTAATAGAGATGCCAAGGTTCAGCATAAACACTGCCAGTGATTAGTTGACAGCTCTGCTATATAATTGATATTAATGGGTCAGCAGTGAGGTGGCTTATCTTGATGGCTGTGTTGTTGGTAGAATTTGATACATTATCATTGTAAAATTAAATTGGACGCTATTAACCTAAGTATTCCATGTCCGGGTCACCTTTGTGCAGAATTACACATCCTGTGTCAGTGCATTCTCTTATATATGGGAGTGACCCATAAATTCCAATGATTTGTGTTATGTACATTTGTCTATAGGAGTACATAATAGTATACTCTATAAGTTAACATCAAAACTCTTAATTTAGTAATTTACTAATTAGTAAATTACTGTCTCCAAGGGATGGGTTAAGCATCTGCCGATCATGATCAGCCTCTCGTCTTATATATGGGAGCCTCGCATATATAAGAAAATGCACTGGCTTACAAGGTCAAGGTAAATATTGTTAGGTCAATGTATTCTCTTATATATGTGAGGCTCCCTATGGGAGACTAGCATATATAAGAGAATACATTGGCACAGGGTTTTCACAAAATTTCAGGAAGCTCCAGTCATGGAAGGGTTAAAGATCCTGTACAATTGCATTCTCTTATATATGCGAGTCTCCCTCCATTGTAATTCTTAAAACGACTTCTTCTCAAGAACCGTTGGGCCTATTTAGATTATATTTGGTATTGAGGTTACTTGGGTTACTGGGCTTAAGATTTGTTAAAATGGGGTCATTGGGCAAACATGGACAGATCCAGTGTCATAACTTACCAAAAAAAAATAACAAAAAAAAAATAATATCCCTGCACAATTTAAAAAAAAATGTAAATGGGAAAACAAAAAAATAATTAGATTTTACTCCTTGCTCAATTTTGTTTTTTAAGGAAATTCGATTTTAAATTTAAGTTCCATGAAACTAACGTTATAACATTCGCCAGGGACACTGACTCACCCCACCAAATTTATGACTACATTGTATGTGACTTAGAAAAACTATAATGGGTGACAAGGAAGCATGTTATTTCTTTGGCTGAGGCATTACAGTTCAGAATGTTTTGGGGGAAATTTGCCCAATTTATCTAATTAGCATTTCAGGAACAAAATTAAACAAAACTGACAGAATTTTCTTTTTTCAGAATGAATACTCCACAAGTTTTGAAGGGATAAATCCAAGAAATTATAAAGATGTACAGTCACAGGTTAGTTTTAAAGATGTACAGTCACAGGTTAGTTTTAAAGATGTACAGTCACAGTTTAGTTTTAAAGATGTACAGTCACAGGTTAGTTATAAAGATGTAGAACAGTCACAGGTTAGTTATAAAGATGTACAGTCACAGGTTAGTTATAAAGATGTACAGTCACAGGTTAGTTATAAAGATGTAGTCACAGGTTAGTTATAAAGATGTACAGTCACAGGTTAGTTTTAAAGATGTACAGTCACAGGTTAATTATAAAGATGTACAGTCACAGGTTAGTTATAAAGATGTACAGTCACAGGTTAGTTATAAAGATGTACAGTCACAGGTTAGTTTTAAAGATGTACAGTCACAGGTTAATTATAAAGATGTACAGTCACAGGTTAGTTATAAAGATGTACAGTCACAGGTTAGTTATAAAGATGTACAGTCACAGGTTAGTTTTAAAGATGTACAGTCACAGGTTAGTTTTAAAGATGTTCAGTCACAGGTTAGTTTTGTTTATCTTCCTCATTCTTACCTATCAATTGATCAATTTGTAAAAGCACAATGTTAGTGAAATTTAGGACCACTTGGGTCTTCTTGCTGGAACGGAAACACCCTTGTGTGGCCTCTACCAACAGGTACTACTTCACCTTCTTGCTCACATTGCAAACATCCAAATTCACCATTGAATTGATTCATGTTAAACACAATGCACTTCGCAGGTAAATCACATGTTCCACAAAGCAAAAGAACTTTAACTTGGATGTTTTCATTACAGTGAGAGCAATTGACTGAGACACCCTTAGAATTAAGATCCTTCAGTGTTGTTATAAAAGGTTTAAGAAAAGTTCCCATCGCTGGCTTATTTTCACCAAACCAAAGTCCTCCAAACATCATGTTTTCTGCCTTGATTCTCTTCCGGTAAGGTAGCTCATTTATCGAGAAAAACAGAGGCCATATTCCAAACTTGGATGATTTGAATAAGGAAACTATGGAATGGGTGGTTTGTAACCCAACTGTTTGTATGTATCTAATCTAATTAATTTATTACACAACTTTTACTTAAACAAACACGCCATTCCTAAGCCTGTGTTATCTTCTTCAAACTATTCCACACACGTGTGTAATAGAACAATATTGACATGACACAGCGTTATTGATATTTGCCTTGACAAAGAAACTGGAACTTTAAATTAAAAGCATCATCACACATGAAAAGTATGTGACGATTGCTCTGTAAACTTTGGAAATGATCAGTTAGGATATGTCCGTTGGCCGAGTAATACACAACAGAGAACCACACATGTGTGTTATTGGCTGATAGTTTATCACTCATGCCATAAACTGATAGCCAGAAACACACAAGTATGGTTCTGTGTATGCACAATATTCACCTGCAAGTAGCATTCAGTATTCTGTCAACCAACATCCATTTTATGATTTACTAGCTGAAACAGGCTCCCTTTGGGAGCATCTATTCAGCATCTGAGGGGCCTCTATCTTAGATAGAGCCTTTCAGTGGTTGCCTCTTTGTGTGCTTTGTGCACATTTTGATCGTTTAAACATTTTGATATTTAAAAACAAAATTTATTAAAAAGTTTGTTTTTAATTTTGGAATTTTTTTTAGATTGAATTCCTTGACCAACTTTGGTCGAAATCTTTCCAGGGGTCTGTGAGAGAAATCACTAAAAAAGACAGACAGATAGAGTGTCAGACAAATCCTACTCTATTATATATTAGATCAACATTAGCTTCACTTTCTTCAGGGTAGGAAATTGATTCGTTCTGCTAGTCTTTCAAATAAAAGTGTACATGCTGAATTATGTTTTTATCTGAATTTAGCATTGTGTATTAGTAGCAATCATGTTTTTATTTCTATTTTAGCAACTAGCTCATCTGTTATGTCAATCCAGAGATGAGAACAAGTTTCTCAAGGTTGAGATTGAGGATATGCGACAGAAGTTTAGTGATGCGCATGGAGATGTTAAGGTATTAATCTAGTAACTAGATCCCTCACTGCTGACCTTACTGTCTGGTATTTGGATAAATTTCAGATATACTGTTTATCATCATTTCTGTATAGTTGCGACTGTTGTAACTAACTTAAACGGACATGGCTCATATGAACCCCAAAATTATGTATATATAATTTGGTAAGAGGTATCTCATAATACAAGCTACATGTTCCTGAGTCTGAATGAAACAGCAGGGAATCCCATTACTTCCAAGAAGTATTAACCGTTTGAGTGCCAGGTCCGATTTTTGTATCAACCCATATACCCTGTGCCAATGCATTCTCTTATATATGCGAGTCGACCATAGGCCGCCTCGCATATATAAGAGAATGCATTGGCCTAACAATTTTTCATCTTTTGTAATTATTTTTTACAATTTTAATAATTTTTTCTTATATTCTTTAACAGGTATATTTAGTAGGTTTAGTGCCAGGGAATCTTATGTTTTTTATGGGCATCAAAATTATTACTATGATTACTTGGTGATAGTTTTGAGTTATAACATGCCCCTAAGGTGTTATCCAGTTTGTTTTTAAATTCGCTATAGCATGCTTAAGCATACCCGAAAAAAATTCAACCCAAAAACAAATTCTAAAAGAAAAATAATTTTATTTTTTTTAATTTTTTTTTTAAGGACGATTTTACAGACCGAAAAATTAGGGCCGATGAGATCGGCCCCTGGCACTCAAAGGGTTAAGTCAGTGTTAGCCAATCACAACATTTAACAGTAAAGTGATGAAGCCAATCTAGCAATTGTTGGAATTCCTATACATATACCCAAGCCTTGAAATAGGGTGTCTGTCATTTGCAGAATGAGGTCCCCAGAGGGTGAATTTAGCGATGCTACCCTGCATAGCGGGCTAGCATCACCAAATTCACCCTCTGGGAACCTCATTCTGCTGAGGAGTAAGCAGAATGAGGTCCCCAGAGGGTGAATTTGGTGATACTAGCCCGCTATGCAGGGTAGCATCACTAAATTCACCCTCTGGGGACCTCATTCTGCAAATGACAGACACCCTATTTCAAGGCTTGCATATACCAAGATTCCAGTAAAGCTTGCCACATAGCTAAAAATAGCGTAATAAGCTTTATGTCACACTGATAATTTCACATAGTGTTTACACATTTAGAGATTACCACAAGTTATTAAACAAGTTCACAATTGACCAATAACATGTAGCAAGGAGAATAGAATTAAGTATTTCCAAGAATTTCAACAGTTAGTAGTACCAAATTTTTATTCGCAAAAACGAAACCGAAAGAAGATATCTGTCAATCATAAAACTATTTTTAATGCAAAATGATCATTGTGACGCCATACTGCAGGGGTTGTCTATGGAATGAATGATGAATTCCATCAAACTCAAGAACACATGTAGCTTGTTCAATAGTCTGTGTTCTAATAAGACTATCAAAACATACCTATGTGGAAGATTTACAAACAAACTTGTTGAAATAGCGCTGAAAACAAATGTTTTGTTTCTTATATTTTTTTCGGTAAATTGGAGCTTGTTTCATTTGGGCCAGTTCAAATATTTTAATCAGAAGTTACTTTTGAAAGAGACCATGGAAAGAAAATCTAGAGCTGTCGTCAGTCTGCAACTTTTATGGTACTACATAATTTTGATGATAAAAGTTAAGAGAAAGCAGTGAGTGAAGAGAAAATTGTTCGCAGTTAAAATCGCGTAATATACATTTTTCTGGACAGTTGCGCATTATTCCGCTTCAGATTCCAGAACTTCAATGAATACAAATGGCGTACCAAGTGTTCGGTTTCCACACATTCTGTTCGAGGGGTATTTTTTTTTTATTTCTTCGATCCTCTTTCTGGAACAAATAGTGTTTGTAGAAAAGTATTTCAGGTATATATCAACCTATTTCGTTGTCGGAAAAAATGGAGTAATATTTTGGAGCATAACATCATGTGGCTTTAACAAAATCTAAATATTCTCTATTTGATTAACAGTTTCCCCTCTTTAGCTAACCAATGGAACATTCATGATGCCATAGGCTAATACAATTGTTTATGCTGGGCAGAAATGGCACTTGTCATTCCTGACTTGTTAAGCAATAGATATTGACCGAATATATATTTTGTGGTGAAAATATAATTTACTGATGCTTCCTATTCTGATTTCTTGGACAAAATTGTAAATTGGGGTTCAAAACAACCATTTCAAATATCATAATTGGACATTCTATGTATATATTTTGTTCACTTCTGCAGATCTATTAACCCTTTACCCAACAGAACGGCCCTGTGCCAATGCATTCTCTTATATATGCGAGTCGACCATAGGTCGCCTCGCATATATAAGAGAATGCATTGGCTTAACACATTAAAAATTATAAAATTGTTAAAGAATGTAAGAAAAAACGGTAAAAAGTGTTAAAAAAAGATTTTTTTTAGGCCAATGCATTCTCTTATATATGCGAGGCGACCTATGGTCGACTCGCATATATAGGAGAATGCATTGGCACAGGGCATGACTGTAACCATCACAATGTGGTCAATGAGCCGGTTCCAATGATATCGATATTTGTATGGTTTTATTGAGACAGACCCAAGATAATTTAGGCTGTTGTAGCTTTATTTGGCCGTTTTTGGCTGGTTTGTTGGGTAAAGGGTTAAGTCGCAATTTAGTCCTTGTAAACTAAGTTGATGCATCAATTTGTGGATGCTAACATAGGATTTTTAAGGAAAGAAGCCATGTTTGGTAGTAAACTTTTGTTAAAACTTTATTTTGGTGTAACTAGTATTCTGGAATATATAAACAGTCTCTGGTGTGTTTTGCTCTGCTTATAGTTACTAAGAGAACAGCTAACCAGACAGCGAGTTGGATCAACAGATGAAGGATTAAATGTGAGGCATTTCCCAGCTCACGAGCGAGAGGATTTAGTCAAACAGCTCGAAGCAGCTCAGGAACAGGTAAGAAGAACAGATGAAGGGTTAATTGAAAACTTAACCTCTTGGCTGCTATACGTCATTACTGAGTATGGACATAGAATGTCACGCTGTGTGCTATTCATCCATACTGAGTATCGACTTATAATGTCACGCCGTGTGCTATGCATCCATACTGAGTATGGACATAGAATGTCACGCCGTGTGCTATACATCCATACTGAGTATGGACCTACAACTGCAGACTAGTAGTCAGCCATTATAACTCAATCTGGAACTCAGAGATTGGTGCATCGGAACAACTGTATCTCCAAGTTTCAGACAATGTATGATGTTTCACGATTTTGAATGATAATAGCATTTCAACTGAGTCAGTTTTATTTTCATGATATTCCCATTGTATTTTTCCAATGGAAAATTGCCATAACGTCAACGACCCAGCACTCGACATCATAACGTCATTAGCAGTGAAGAGGTTAATTTTAACATATTTCCCATTACACGCTTGAGAAAATATTTTTAAACCGCTCAAAATGACCCAGGAACACATAAAGGTACACAATCCGATCAGACAGTCCCCACACCATCAAGATACAACAACAACATCAACAACAACATTTCTTCAAAATAAGATTTAGTTATCAGAATTATTGCAACAAAATAATGCTAACCACTGTCAATTATGGTATCAAATTTCCCAAAACTTGTTATTTAGCAACATTTTGTTCAACAAAATATGGCCGTATTATCACTAAAGTATCAAAAAATTTGACCGTATTACCACTTGATTTTAGAGTTATCCATCTTCATCCACAATTTCATCCACAATTTCATCTCTATTTGACCAAGTGTTTCTGGGCCACATATTATTGCACATCTCGAGAAATAACAAACTTCAAAAATCAATATCTGATCATTCTGAGCTTTGATGGGTGGGTTCCTTGACTCGAATTAAAATCTTTAATTTCTTGAGCTAAAGTATTGAGTCCAGGGCCTGAGAACCTACGTTATAATCAAGCCTTGAAATAGTGTGTCTGTCATTTGCAGAATGAGGTCCCCAGAGGGTGAATTTAGTGATGCTACCCCGCATAGCGGGCTAGCAGCACCAAATTCACCCTCTGGGAACCTCATTCTGCTGAGGTGTAAGCAGAATGAGGTCCCCAGAGGGTGAATTTGGTGATGCTAGCCCACTATGCGGGGTAGCATCACTAAATTCACCCTCTGGGGACCTCATTCTGCAAATGACAGTCACTATTTCAAGGCTTGGTTATAATTATCTCGAAAATAGTGGCAAGATGTCTCCCATCAAAGTGAATATTCATCGATTTCTTCACCTATATACATAACTCAACCAACAAAGATAGCAAATTAGCCATGTATGATATTTTGCTAGCTTATTATGAAGCCCGTCCCCATATAAATAAGACTGTTGAGAGAAGATATATGTTTTCAAATGAAACTTGAATGCTAAAATATCCTTAAAAACATAAATGTTCGATATCCGTTTGAAGTATGACTTAGTTCAGCGCAATCAACTTCATATTTTGATACTGACAACCCAAAAATTGTAGAAAATACCAGACACACTAAAAGTTGTAGTCCGAGTAGTGGAAAGGTTGTATTTGGGAGTTTTAATTGTTTCATTTATTGTTGTTAGTATTTACCCAAAAATGTTAGATTTTGGTTTATGATAAGCTATGCTAATTACAAATAAAAGAAATTAAAACGATAATTTGTATCTTTTGTAAGTCTTTATATCTCAACTTTTAACAACATTTTCGATCTGAAACTCACTAATAGTTGTTTTTCAAGCCAGCCAAGTCGGCCTCCGGTTCATAAATGTGTGTTTCAGAATGAAAAATGTCGATAAAAGTTGAAACATAAGACTTACAAATAATCTATATAATTTCTTTTATTTGTAATTGTCATAGTGTTTCGCAAACCAAAAATCTAACATTTATGTCTATATATTAATGACAATAAACAAAATTGAAACTTCTAACTACATCATTTCCCTGACTCGGACTTGGAATAAAACATTTATGTGTCCCGAAAATACGTCTCTCGCTTCGCTCGCAATGCCGTCTCCATAGGCTTTTAACCCTTTCATGGCTGGTGCAGCATTAAAGATCCTGTGCCAGTGCATTCTCTTATACAGGATATGTGAGTCTCCCGCAGGAAGCCTTGCATATATAAGGGAATACACTGGCTTAAAATGTTAAAGTAAATATTGTTAGGCCAAAGTATTCTTTTATATGCGCGGCTCTCTATGGGAAAGCCGTATGTATAAGAGAATGCTTACGTTTATGAAAAATTTCAGGAAGCTCCAATGATAAAAGTGTTAAAGATAAACTGTCACCTAATGTTATTTTGTTATTTTCAGTTTAATCAGCTTGAGAGAGATCTTCAGCAGGTATTGGACGAGAAGGAAGAGCTTGAAACAGAACGAGATGCCTATAAAAATAAACATGAACGACTCAACCAAGAACTCAACTATGTGCTGAAGGGCGACGAAAATAGAATAGTGGATATCGATGCTCTGGTGATGGAAAACAAGTATGTAGGATTAATGTCATAGTTTTCTGGTTCTAATAATCCTTCCTATATCAAATGGATTCTGCCATTCAGTTATAAAAGTATACATTGGAATGGTCTATTATTCCATTGGAGGGATGCTCAGTTAATAAGCAGACGACAGACAGATGAAAAGAAAGGTAATACAACTGCAGAAGGATTTCTATTAATTGGTGGGAAATGTTCAGATAATACTTTCAACAAACAACCTATGTATGTTTGTTGAAAATACCAGTATTATTTGAAAATTTTCCACAAATGAATCGTAATCCTTCTGCTCTTGATTTATCTGTTCATCTGTCTGTCATCTGGTTATATTTCAAGAAGATCCCTCCAGATGAATAATAGACCACCAGTGCAGCACCTGTCATGAAAAGGTTAACTATGCTGTTGCCTTGATTAATTTTAAAAATTGCGATTTTTCTGATTAAGGCGACACCAATTTTTAAATCTGGTTTACGAACACCTCCTACAATTTCTTTTCCATTTCATGAAAAAAAAAAAAAAACTTTCCTCCCAATTTTTTTTACACGCGTACTGATTTTCATGTGCTGTCACATCCGGTTCTGCTTATGATCATTTACAGATCCATATTTTCATGTATTTCATGACAAGAAATGTCTTGTTTGGTTCAGAATTTCATTCAAAAACATTTTTTGTAAAATTTATTCAAAATTCCACGATTTACTTGATATATTTGGGGGGGGGGGGCAATTTTTTTTATTTTTATTTTTTTCCTTCCAGCATCTACTTTTTTTCTCCCCACATGTTCGTAAACCAGACTTAAAAATGGGTGTCGCCTTAGAAAACAAATTAGAATGGTGGACTATATATGGAGAAAACAAACCATGAGATATGAGGAAAATATCAGTTGGCATGCAACAATGGAAAACAGGATATATGTTGTTCATATAGAAATGCTTCCATGAGTCATCATCCCCTGTATATTATGTTTTATCTTCCATGTCTCATCATCTCCTGGGATCATGTTTTCTCTTCAGATATCTACAGGACAGAATGAAACAAATGGAAGAAGAGAAATGTATGGCATTAGCAACTGTTACAAAATACAAGGTCAGTAAATGTATTTGTGATATCAGCAGTTGTCACAAATTAGAAAGTCGATCAATGTATTTATTACATATCTGACCCTTATTCCATACATTAAATCCATACTCTAATAATGATATGCAATGGTCATTGAATAACAGGAAATAGAACCATATGTACCCAACTGTATTATTGTTGCGCAAACATGATTCGGAATCGGGGGGGGGGGGGGGGGGGGGGGGGGGGGGAACAAGGTCAAATAACAATCAGTGAGGGATATTGATTATAGTTTGAAAATTTATTTCATTAAATGCGTCAAAGAGTCTTATTTATCTAGGGACTATTTCTTTACACGTAGTTTTGCATAGTTATGTGAAAAGTCATCTCATGCCTTATAGAATCTGCTGTTAGTTTCACATCCCATTGATTTATTTAAGTATGTTTTAATGGAGGTTTTGGATCAAGTAATAAATAGTACAATTCGTCCCTGGTTTATAGCAAAATTTACAAAAATTGTCCAGTAAATTATGACTGGACCTCACCAAAGGCTCATTCCAGATTTTATTTATTTGACTTGTTTTGCAAATTTCGCTATAAACTGGGGACTCCTTATAATATATGGCATTAGCAACTGTCACAAATGTTAGTGAATCAGGATCTCCAAAATGTTGAATAAATAGCTAGGGTCTCAAAATGTTAATTTTGAGTAGTAAGGATGTCCCAATATTGATTAGGTACCCAGGATATCAAAATATTGATTTTAGCACTTATCAGAATAATGCTTTCATACCAAGGATCTCCTAAATCTCCTATATATTTTGAAGACCTCTGTCTGTCTGTCTGTATGTATGTATGTATGTATGTATGTCATTTATACAAATCTACGATTCCCGACCGATCGGGACGAAACTTGGTACGTGTGTGTAGTTTGACCAGGCCTTCGTCAACGTCGTATTGGCGAGCCCGTGCGGCGCCCGCTTCGCGCATGCGCAGACCAGATCTCGAAAACGGGTTGAGCTATCGACTTGAAATTTGGTATGTGAATGTATCTTGCCCCGGATACAAATTTGATCGGGTCGCCGAGCCCGTGCGACGCCAGCTTCGCGCAGACCAGATCTCGGAAACAGGTGGAGCTATCGACTTGAAATTTGGTATGTGAATGCATCTTGCCCCGGATACGAATTTTATCGGGTCGCCGAGTCCGTGCGACGCCAGCTTCGCGCGATGCGCAGACCAGATCTCGGAAACGGGTGGAGCTATCGACTTGAAATTTGGTTTTTGAATAGCCCGGACAACGTCGGGCTCATCGGCTAGTCTATTATATATTTTGGAACCTCTGTCTGTGGTTATGTATGTATGTGTGGAATAGACTCGAAAACTGCTTGACCGATCCCAGGAACAATATGGGTGGGTCCAATTTCACGTGCGACCGTGTCCTTGACCTCGCTCATATACTCTCATATAGGCATGTTTCTGGACCGATCAAACAATAGTTTTTTATGTGTACCCATACCATTTATGGTACACATAATGCCGACGTCCGGATCAACCATCGTTCGTTCATCCATCCGTCTGTCGTACCGTCCGTCGTTCCATCCGTCTGTCCGTAGACACATGCTATCCGATTTGATTACTCGAGTATTTTTTATCGGATCCAATTCAAATTTTATGTGCATGTTTATGATGACACACCCCTCACCTGTATAGTTTTTGGTATCGATCGGTTGACCGGTTTAGAAATTATTAACACATTGCATCCACACATGGGCATGTGCTATCCAATGCTATAACCAAAGTGTTTTTTGTCCGATTGTGTTCATATTTGATATGTAGGTTTATGATGACACACCCCTCACCTGTATAGTTTTTGGTATCGATTGGTTGATCGGTTTAGAAAATAATTAACCCTTCACACACATGTTATCCGATGCAATAAGTTGAACATATTTCTTCTGATCTGCCTCATATTTCTTACCTAGATTTTTCTTAGCACGTTCTTCATCTGTATGGTTTTTGGTATCGTTTAGTTAACCCTTTCTGCTCTTGTTTTTAAATAGAATTCATCCAAGCTATGTTGACTTAAATATTTTTCATCTGATCAGCACCAAATTTGGTACATATGGTCCTCACCCCAAAATACAGATCAGGTTCAAATTTGATCCGGTATATTTTAACAGAGTTATAGCCATTTAAAATTCAAGTAACTGATAATGTAATTAATGCCTGCAGGCACTGTGAGCTTAGAAGAGGAGATCTTATTACACAGCCAGTGTATTATTGGAAATGAGTTTTGTTTAGCTGGACATTAGATAAATACCATGGCTCACAGAGTCAAATCTCTTTAGACACGTATCACAGTGATAGGGGTTCTCTCCTTATGGACTCTCATGTGTTGAACCAGAACACCTGACCAAACAAATCTCTCAACACTAATAAAATTTGTCTCCGGACTCTCAGACTCTATCACACACAGTGGGCTAGCATCTCTAAAAAATTGTCAAAACCATGATTGATGACTCTCTGGTCCATTCTGTGTTCTGTACAAAATTAAAGTTAACCCCTTTGTTGAAACAGGTTCATAACATTAGAGACTGACTTATTGTATGGGTTTCTAAATCCAATGACATGCTTTTTATAGACTTTTTGTGTTTATCAGTTCATTAGTTTGTGTAAGATTAACCCCATTCTATCCGATTTCATGTCTCAAATATTTCCATTGATTATGTTTATAGTTCTTGGCATAGTTTATGATTACACACCCCTAACCTGCATAGTGAGGGTCATTGGTTTATTTGCTCAAAAATATTAACATCCTCCACCAATCCTGTTGACACAATGTGATAACTAAATATTTTTCACACGATCACTATATAAATAATTGCATCCATGTTAATGATGACACATTCTTCACCTGTATAACTTTTGGTATCGATTGAATGGTTTTGATAATATATTAACCATAACTTCAATTATATTTCCGCTGTTTACATACATTATATCTTTCCAATGATCAGCTTAGAAGAAAATTAACCCACCCCATTCCATAGTCATACAGTATGCTATCCAATGTAATGAATCTAATATTTTCAATCTGACCAATCTCATATCCTACCTCTAGCTATCTGAAAATTCTGCATGAAAACACTTTATATCCAATCATTATCAGTCATTTTATATCCAGGTCTATACATCCCTCACTTGTATAGTTGTTCAGGTAATGATTAGTTTTTGAATCGGAACTATTAACTCTTTTGTCCCATCTAAATGATCCCAAGAATTTTTAATATGCAGCTAACACAAAACATAATAAAAAAAATAACAATATTAAAAAAAAACATAATATGTTATGTCTCACATTCCAGTGTAATAAGCAAATAAATAACTATTTTGTCTTTAACTGCTATGGTGCTTCTCTCTGACTATGGATTGAGCTTAATTAGCTTTATCACTCTATAAGACATATCTGTGTTGAAGTGACTTAGTAGGTTGAAATGGAATGCCACATCCGTGTTCCTATTGTGTTTATGTGAGCAAGGTGCCCAATAGGTCTGATTCCACTGTGACCTTAATAGTAAGGTGTCAGTTATTGAAACTTTTGCACTCGTGAAAAGGTTGGTGTAAGGATTTATTAAAATAGCTAATCGGTATCGCCAAGGTATGGGTTAAACATCTGCTGATCGTGATCGGCCTCTCATTTCTTTCTCCTAATACTTTTCAACGTTGTTCGCTCATTATTGTTCAACGTTGTCACTCAATCTCTCATTGTCAATAGTTTTCAAGTCCAGACACTGTATATTCTGCCCATACAGAGGCGATCACAAAGAAAATAGCCCAGACGAAGTCGGGCACATCAGCTAGTATTTACGATTTTACCAGAAATTATAAATATTGATTTGGGTGCCCAGGATGTCCAAACATTGATCAATTAAGATTCCAAGGATCCTGTTTAATCTGGAGAAAATTTAGGAAATTACTTGGCCATTTCACTTACTAGGACTCAGTTATATATCAATATCATATCAGTTATAGCAATGGATATGTATAACAGAGTGGAATAATACTATGATTTAACCCTTTGAGTGCCAGGGGCCGATCTCGTCGGCCCTAAACCTACAAAATAAGTCTGTTAAAGAATAAATTATTAAAATTGTAAAAAATAAAAAAAAAATAAATAAAAAAAAACAATGTTAGGCCAATGCATTCTCTTATATATGCGAGGCGACCTATGGTCGACTCGCATATATAAGAGAATGCATTGGCACAGGGTATATGGGTTGATACAAAAATCGGACCTGGCACTCAAAGGGTTAAGTAATTTATGATCAGCATCTGACTCAAAGCATTCCCTGTAACCCCTGCTCCCCTTCTTACAGTGCCAGTAATGATGACCACTTATGTTGGGGTTTTATACTGTAAAATTACTATAAAATTAATTTGCATTGCAGAACTTGCTTGAGAAAAAGAAAACCAAGGGTATATTGAAGCTCGGTCAAGGGCGTGCTAACAGTCCTGGAGCTGGTCTTGTCATATCACACAAACAGGGTAGGTGACAATTATTTTCACTTCTCTCGTTACTTTTTCCCAGTCACCTACGTTTAAAAAAAATCTGAATTTTGCAACAAAAATATTCAAAAGTAGTGTCACATAGAAATGAAATTAGACAGATATTCAACATGTCCATGAATTAGATGTCATTTTAGGCGCTCAAGAAACTAATATTTTTGAGGAAAGCATATCCACAATTGAACAGGTTTCGTCCTTTTTTTTTATAGTTATTTATATATGAATTTGATTTTTATAAATGAAATGTTTGTAGTGCGCCAGATGTTGAATGATGGAGAGAATATGGCTTCCCCACAAGCAATGGCTGATATGAGAGCCGTGGCCAGCGCTTTACTGGAAACCATTAATGACAAATCACTAGCTCTATCACACCAGAGAAAGACAAACAAGTAAGGCTACTCCATCTTAAATTAATTATGTTTGAATAAAAATTACTTAGGTCGTAATCTTTGACTCATTTATAGCTCCACCTGAGAACCCAAACCCTTTTTTTTTTATCTCACCCTGACAAGTCCAATAACTGCCAATATCATCTCTGGACAGAAAGCTATTTTCCACTATTGTTAGGTTTAATATTATAATCTGTTAACCCTATCTATACTAAATGGATTCTCCCATTCAGTTATAATCATATAAATTGGAACAGTCTATTATTCATTTGGATGGGTATTCAGATAATAAAAGCAGACGACAGACAGAAAAACAGATAACACAAGTGCAGAATGATTCATATTCACTGGTGGGAAATGTTCAGATTAAACAAACATCATTTGTTGAACTTATTATCTGAACATTTCCTAACGGAACTACTCATCAATGAGTATTTAGTATAGAAAGGGTTTAACCCTTTACCCAACAGAACTGCCCTGTGCCAATGCATTCTCTTATATATGCGAGTCGACCATAGGTTGCCTCGCATCTATAAGAGAATGCATTGGCTTAACACATATTAAAAATTATAAAATTGTCAAAGAATGTAGAAAAATATTGTAAAAAATGTTAAAAAATGTAAGAAACAATTATAAAATTGTTAAAGAATGTAAGAAAAAATGGTAAAAGGTGTTAAAACCGATTTTTTTTAGGCCAATGCATTCTCTTATATATGCGAGGCGACCTATGGTCGACTCGCATATATAAGAGAATGCATTGGCACAGGGCATAACTGTAACCATCACAATGTGGTCAATGAACCGGTTCCAATGATATCCATATTTGTATGGTGTTATTGAGACAGACCGAAGATATTTTAGGCTGTTGAAGCTTTATTTGTGCGTTTTGGTCGCTTTGTTGGGTAAAGGATTAATGTGTTAACTGAATGCTTTCTCAAGTACAGCTGACCGCCATTTGTTGCTGGAGGATTTTGTGGTGATCAGTCTGTACATATAATAGTCTCGGTGATTAAGGCTCGGGCAATTGGCAGGCATAGGACTGGTATTGAGGCTGGAGGGGTCAGGTTACTACAAGCAGGAACCAGTCTATTCAACAAGAGACATTTAGTATTATAGATATTCAGCTGAACACTTTTATATACAATTTTTTTTTACACAAATAAATATGGAAACATACAGGAAATGTGTGTCAACAGAAGCATGTTAGAAGAGATAGAAAACCACGTGCGTAATGAAATTGAAAATTGCCGTTCGAATGTATTCACTCTCGCGATGGTCATCGTCAACAAATTTGTGCGTATTTCAAACTAAATTTTATTTACAATTTGCTATAAATTCGTCACCATAAGGTGACTTTATACCCCTTCTCAGAATTTTTTTTGGCGATTTTCGTATTCATAAAAATGGAATACAGTGTGACCCTTATGCAAATAAACGATTAAAAAATGGTCTTTTTATGAGAAAATGGTTTGGTGCATGCATATTTTATGCAAATAGCCGAATTATGCATTTAAACAGTATGCAATTAACTGAAATTTACTGTACTTCACAGGATACTTGGGACCAGAATTGCTGAGTTGGAAAAGAAACTGAAAACTTTGGAAGTTGCTGGGTTGTGGAATGTCCCAGGTTTGTTATGCTAATCTTAAATGATCTCTCACACAGAAAATGTTTGAACTTATAGCAGAAATAAACATTTCAATCTGTAGAGACAAATACTCAACGAGTAGATATTAAATTCCCTCACATCAAATATTCATACCATATATGTCAGAAAATATAGCAGATATCATCCATTTCAAATCTGAAAAAATTCCAATATAGTTGTGTCCTGCAAATCTCAAATGTCTGCATGATGTGCAAGCCTTGAAATAGTGTGTCTGTCATTTGCAGAATGAGGTCCCCAGAGGGTGAATTTAGTGATGCTACCCCGCATAGCGGGCTAGCATCACCAAATTCACCCTCTGGGAACCTCATTCTGCTGAGGTGTAATCAGAATGAGGTCCCCAGAGGGTGAATAATTTGGTGATGCTAGCCCGCTATGTGGGGTAGCATCAATAAATTCACCCTCTGGGGACCTCATTCTGCAAATGACAGACACACTTTTTCAAGGCTTGATGATGTGAATAATGAATCTCGAATTAGCGCTGGTTGGAAGCAAGCCTGAGTTTAGTGTGTCTGTCATTTGCAGAATGAGGTTCCAAGAGGGTTAATTTAGTGATACTACCCAACACAGCGGGTTAGCATCACCAAATTCACCCTCTGGGGACCTCATTCTGCTTAGGCCTCATCTTCTAGGAAATATCCATATTCTCAAATTAACATTGTTTTTAGTTACTTTTTCCCTTCTGGGAAGTTTCTATATCCCTAATTTGCAGAAGTTAATTGCATAATCAAGGTGACTAATGAGTGAACATCACCGACTTCAACTTAGGAACTTCAATATTATCCTAGGTCTCCATAACAGTTGAGGCCCAAGCAGAATGAGGTCCCCAGAGGGTGAATTTGGTGATGCTAGCCAGTTATGCAGATAGCGTCACTAAATTCACCCTGGGGACCTCATTCTGCAAATGACATATACACTAAACACAGACTTGGTTTGAAGTTACTTGGAACATGAGAAATATAGTGAACAAGTTAGTTAAATCTAGATCACAGGAAATGTGCACAATCAAAAATAATTATGTGAGAGAGTATTATAAATTAAGAACACTTCAGATTAAGATCTTGCTTTAAACCGGTCACAACTGAAATTAGTGGAAGGATGCATTGTATCGTATGGAGCAAAGCCACTTTCATGAGTATCTTCTGAGGCATTTATTATTGACAATAACAGTAATGTAACTGGACCGCCTAACACTTTCTATACTTAATGAATTTTCCCATTCAGTTATAAAAGTATACATTAGATTTGTATATTATTCATTTGGAGGGGTGTTCAGGAAAAATGAGTAGACGACAGACGTACTATGGGAGACTCGCATATATAAGAGAATACATTGAGACAGGGTTTTCACCAAATGTCAGGAAGCTCCAGTCATGGAAGGGTTAACCCTTTACCCAACAGAACGGTCCTGTGCCAATGCATTCTCTTATATATGCGAGTCGACTTGCATATATAAGAGAATGCATTGGCTTAACACATTAAAAATTATAAAATTGTTAAAGAATGTAAGAAAAAATGGTAAAAAGTGTTAAAAAATTATTTTTTAGGCCAATGCATTCTCTTATATATGCGAGGTGACCTATGGTCGACTCGCATATATAAGACTAGAAGGTGACCCGACTTCGTCCGGGCTATTCAAAAACCAAATTTCAAGTCGATTGCTCCACCCGTTTCCTAGATCTGGTCTGCGCATGCGCGAAGCTGGTGTCGCACGTGCTCGGCGACCCGATAAAATTCGTACCGGGGCAAGATACATTCACATACCAAATTTCAAGTCGATAGCTACACCCGTTTCCGAGATATATAGCCCAATGTCATTTGCGGATACCTCGGCCGGTGATGAGTTAACGCGACACAGTCAAATGCATCGGCAGGGTGAGAGTTAACGTAATCTAACTTTGTGACCTCTGACGACGTCATAGAAGTTACGCATTGATTTTATCCTGATAAAAGATCATACCACTTGTCCCTAATAATTGAGGCAGATAACTAAAACGGATACATACATATTATATATCGTTGGAAAGATGAAGCCACACAGATTCTAACCGTGTAAATTATATGACTGGCAATTTATTATTCGCGCTATATCGAATCGATTTGTGAGCACCGAACTGAAATATATTAGCGCAAAACGGCGTAAAAATAGATTTGACCTCCGCACGTGAAAAGTTGACCTCGCACGGACAAATAAATATGCCTATGTTCGTCTCCGGCCGAAAATACCCTAAAATACCAAATTTCATCGAAATTGGCTTAGTCGTTTTCGAGTCCATCGATTTCAAACACACACACACACAAACAAACACACACACAGATCTTTCAAAATATATAATAGATAATGCATTGGCACAGAGCATAACTGTAACCATCACAATGTGGTCAATGAGCCGGTTCCAATGATATCCATATTTGTATGGTTTTATTGAGACAGACCCAAGATAATTTAGGCTGTTGCAGCTTTCTTTGGCCGTTTTTGGCCGGTTTGTTGGGTAAAGGGTTAAGGAGATATTAATATGGAAACAACTCACCTTTCTGGTCAATCAAATATAGTGCTTATTATTGAAGGAGGAAAATAGTGTATTATTTTTTATTTTAGAAAATATGGAGCATCTGGAGAAAATAAAAGATGAATGGGAGGGTATAAAAGGAATTCTCCCTCATCAAAACAGTGAGTCAAGTCAGAAAGCAGAAGAGGTGGATGACGATTTCGATTCAATCACGCCACTCTCGTCATCAGAAGTCAGTCCGATTCACGAGCCCAAATCTGGACTGGACATGGTGACGCTTAATACACCAGCTGGTATAAATGTAGAAGATCTGGATTTACTTCCAACAAAAGAAATATCACATATCCTTCCTAACGGTGAGTCTATTAATCCCATGGGGTTCATGACGGGAGCTGCACTGGTGCAGCATTAAAGATCCAGTGCATCTCTTATATATGCAAGTCTCCCATATAAGAGAATGCACTGGCAAGGGCAATGTAAATATTGTTAGGCCAATGTATTCTGTTATATATTCGTGGCTCCCTATGGGAGATTCACATATATAAGAGAATATATTGGCACTAGCGTTCGCACTGGACCGAAAAAACTTCTACAAAAAAGTGGCCAAATGAAATTTTTAGTGGCCAAATAAAAACAGAATTGGCCAAATGTTTTTTGGCGCAAATTAAAAAAAAACTTTGGCCAAATTAAATCCTCATTTTCTGGGCTCACAATTGATGACTAAATTATAGTTTTTAAATATATAACTCGCTGACACCATGTTTGACAACTAATCAAGTAATGGGGTGTGTTAGTTGTCATTGCTATTTTCGCTGAAATAAAACAACAGTTCTGTTGCTTATTATCGTGAGGTGATAATAATCATTTTGCTATAACCAGTGCAGAGATTTATTTTTTGACGATTAGTAATCGCCATGGTAAAACCATCACCATTCAATCAACAAAATCAATTTGGGTTGTCATCGTATGGTGTATCCAAAGTACGAAACCCGCGAAAAAAAAGTGGCCATTGGCCACTTTGGTCATTGACAACACGAACACTGATTGGCACAGGGTTTTCGAAAAAAAATTTGAAGCTCCAGTCATGGAAGGGTTAATGGTGGGTCTACCACTACAACACAATAAAACACTCTTGTCACACTGGTCTTGACTGTTCTACCGACCTTTGACCATGTTTCTCACTTTATTCAAACAAAAAAGGGCAATATCATACAACTTCTCCGTCATAGCCCAATGTTTTGAGTTTTTCAAAGAAATATAACTCTAGTATGCCCGTTATTTAGTAAAAAATCACCTTTACTAAATAATGGGCATACCACAAGATTCACACCAAAGAGAGACACATTTCAAGAACACTATAGGAAATAAACCTGGCAGGGTGGGTGGGTAAGGGTGAGGTTGGCGGCACATTCTAACAAACTTCAGCCCAAAATTTACTCGATGGGGATGTCGTGTGAGATTACCAAAAAAAGATATAATTGGCTTCACCATCATTATACCACCCATAACTGTAATATTTAAAATATTTTACTTGAAATTTCTTTCAGACACACCCAAAGAACTCACGACCGACTACCTCCACTCATGCTCAAACAGGGAAAACAAACTTACTGTTGATGAAATTAACATGCTAATGAGTGACGTCACTGCCAAACTAACTGGACTTTCACAAAGTAGTTCAGATTGTGAACGAACTTCCGCTGACACTGCTGTGAAAAGGGAATCTCATCTCACCGGAATTGAGAAACAAAGACTAGTCGATTCTCAACGCAGTGTGTCTGAGGAATCATGTGAAGTGCCAAGTTCTATAAATAACTCAGCTGTTTCACGACATTCTGCTGAGGATGATTCTGATCATGAAAAGCGAACTCCTCAAGCTGATTTACAAGTTTGATACGAGTGCTCAGGGTTTTTACCTGGTATGGAATCCTAGAAGGTTTTTGAAATTCTCAAAAATGTCTCCAGACTTTCAAAAAGTTACCCCATTTCGGTGTATATCTGGACAAAGTCATGAAGTTACACAAATGCCACTGAAGCCAGTGTTTTTGTCTGGTGTACATATCTCATTTGAATGGGTAAATCCTGGCTTAACCCTTTACCCAACAGGAGGGCCCTGTGCCAATGCATTCTCTTACATATGCGAGTCGACCATAGGTCGCCTCGCATATATAAGAGAATGCATTGGCTTAACACATTAAAAATTATAAAATTGTTAAAGAATGTAAGAAAAAATGGTAAAAAGTGTTAAAAACAGATTTGTTTTAGGCCAATGCATTCTCTTATATATGCGAGGCGACCTATGGTCGACTCGCATATATAAGAGAATGCATTGGCACAGGGCATAACTATAACTATCACAATGTGGTCAAGGAGCCGGTTCCAATGATATCCATATTTGTATGGTTCTATTGAGACAGACCGAAGATATTTTAGGCTGTTGAAGCTTTATTTGTTGGGTAAAGGGTTAAACATAGCCATTATAGACTTCCAATTGTATGAAATCCATAATCCTGGGAATCCAATAGGCAATGGCTCCATTTACTTCATCGTATATATAGTCGTGAGCCTTAAATCTACTGTGTGACACATATAATGAATAGAAGATGAATTGAGGCAACTCGAGGCATATTTGATTCACCACTCAAATCCGACGCTCCATCTGAAGGATGACGTTAACCCTTTCATGATGGGAGTTGTGCTGGTGCAGCATTAAAGATAATGTACCAGTGCATTCTCTTATATAAACGAGTGTCCCATAGGCCTAACAATATTTACCTTGACCTTGTAAGGGGAGGCTGCCTAGCATATATAAGAGAATGTACTGGCACAGGATCTTTAATGCTGCACCAGGGCAGCTCCCGCCGTGAAAGTGTTAATGAATGCAGATTCAATTGCAATTCTTGTGAAGTTGGTTTAAAAATATAGTGATGTCAGGATTGAAAGAGGATGATCTGTTCGAGAAATATCAGAGAAGTACAGTACAGTCTCACTGAGAGCTTTCCGATGAATGGCAACAAGCCATATTTCGGACTAAATCCTGAAAAGTTACCCATAATTCTCTGTGGTTAAGTTGATTATTTAGGGCATTACTGTAGGGCATTAATACTAATTACGATTATATAACGCTTATATAAGGGACTCTAAGCGCTTCACTTTATTACCCCAGTTGCTGAGTTACATGCTGAGTCTAACAATACCTGCTGCCACTTTACAGGTGCTTCTCTAGAGCAGTTTACACTTACCCAACAACTTGACCACATTGTGATATTTACAGTTATGCCCTGTGCCAATGCATTCTCTTATATATGCGAGTCGACCATAGGTCGCCTCGCATATATAAGAGAATGCATTGGCCTAAAAAAACACTTTTTACCATTTTTTCTTCCATTCTTTAACAATTTTATAAATTTTAATGTGTTAAGCCAATGCATTCTCTTATATATGCGAGGCGACCTATGGTCGACTCGCATATATAAGAGAATGCATTGGCACAGGGTGCTTCACTAGAGCAGCCTACACTTACCCAACAAGCATATTTCATGTCTAGGTGTAACAAATTGAGCTCAGCACGAATGGCCTTGCTCAAGGCTCACAACTTGCCGCAAGATTTGAACGGTGTATTACTCAGCAGTCACACATCGCTTAACCTTTCCATGACGATTTCTTCCTGAAATTTTCAGAAAACCCTGTGCCAAAGCATTATCTTATATATGCGTGTCTCCCACAGGGAGCTTCGCATATATAAGAGAATACATAGCCTAACAATATTTACTTCGACCTTGTAAACCAGTGCATTCTCTTATATAAGCAAGACTCACTGTGGGAGACTGGTATATATAAGAGAATGCAATTGCACAGGATTTTTAATGCTGCACCAGCACTACTCCTGTCATGCAAGGGTTAAGTCCCGACCATGCATGGCCATAATCATTTCAATCAGAAGATAATTTGAAGTGACCATAATGATCACTCGAACATCCCATAGCGTGCCTCGCATATATAAGAGAATGCACTAGCTCAGGGTCTTTAATGCTTCACCAGCGCAGCTTCCATCATGATAGGGTTAACTTAAAACCTTACTACTACTATGAAAATCGGCAATCTGTCGGCTGGTGTCAAACTCATATCGCTGTGTTGACAGCACGACTAGTCAAAGGCTCTTATAACTGAGCAGCCAACATTGCTGATATGCTGTATAATGTGAATAGAATTCACTATAA
The DNA here is from genome assembly GCA_032622095.1 of Siphonodentalium dalli. Classification (NCBI taxonomy): domain Eukaryota; kingdom Metazoa; phylum Mollusca; class Scaphopoda; order Gadilida; family Siphonodentaliidae; genus Siphonodentalium; species Siphonodentalium dalli. The sequence goes on from CP136062.1 coordinate 62,416,535, forward strand.
TTCTCAGATTATAGTCTATATTACTTGTATAAATGATATATAGTTATATCTCGGTTGAACCACTCATTCTATACAGTAATGCCCTAATTAATCGACCCCTTAACCACAGCCGAATTATGGGTAACTTTTCAGGATTTAGTCCGAAAATGGCTTGTTGTCATTATAGGAAAGCTCTCGGGGAGAGCTTTCTGATGAATGGCAACAAGCCATATTTCCAACTAAATCCTGAAAAATTACCCATAATTCTGCTGTGGTTAAGGAGTCTATTGTTTAGGGCATTACTGTAGGTTTTGCAGAGTTATCTTTCCAAGGTAGCATCATCTTATGCCATAGTTTTTTTTAGGGAGTTTATCGTCAGCCACATGGTCATATTACGACGGTGTAAGTTCTATAGGAAATACCGTGCACATGGCTAATTTCACCGTGAAATCACTCAACTGCACGTAGAAACCACTGACCCCTAGAAAGTAACTCGAAACTTGCCCAGATGCACGAATCAGATTACCCCTCCTGTGATCACAAATCTTTGTCTTATTAGGATTAGAACCAGATTTGCCATCGCTGGATGGTGTATGTTGGCTTAAGGCACCATGCACCATAACAACTGATCTGCCGTGGGCCCCTATCTTATGAGATGACATTCACTTCGTTTTACACATTCAATTTAAAAACGCATTCATTGAATATAGCTCTGTAAATTCCAACTGTTCGTTCATTCATATTTGAAACTGATATTAACTGTGAAAGAACTCTGAAAAATTTATCTATGGTAATCATAATTCTGCAATATGAGGTGGTCGTCGTCTCTTAAGTTAACCATACCCTGGAAAGATATCTCAGCAAAATTACGAGAATGTTCATCCATATTTGATGACAGTTCCATGAATCCATGAAATATAAAATATATTTTTAGTCAGTGTCTGTATATGAGTATTTTCTGATAGGTATAATTGTGAACTCATGTCCTGTTTGTAGAAATCATGCAATTATAATGCCTGTTCAAACCTGGAAATAGTGTTTCTGACATTTGCAGAATGAGGTCCCCAGAGGGTGAGTTTAGTGATTCTACCATATACACAGCAGGCTAGCATCACTCAATTCACCCTGTGGGGACCTCATTCTGCTTATGCCTCATATTCTGCGAAGTATCTGTAGTCTCAGATGAACATTGTTTCAGTTACTTTTTCCCTTCTGTTTCTATATCCCATAATTTGCAGAATGTAAAATGCATAATCAAGGTTGACTAACGGTTGAACATCACCAACTTCAACTCGGGAACTTAATCTAATCCTATATCTCCCACAGCAGTTGAGGCCTAAACAGAATTAGGTTCCCAGAGGGTGAATTTAGTGATGCTAGCCCACCATTTGGGATAGCGTCATTAAATTCACCCTCTGGGGACCTCATTCTGCAAATGTCAGACACACTATTTCCAGGCTTGGTCCTCTTGTCTCTTAATGGAGAGGTTTAGATAGAAAAACTTCTAACTGGGGGCCTATCTATCATATACAGTAATGATATAAATAATCGATTCCTTAACCACAGCAGAATTATGGGTAATTTTTCAGGATTTAGTCGGAAATATGGCTTGTTGCCATTCATCGGAAAGCTCTCAGTGAGAGCTTTCTCACTGAGAGCTTTCCGATGAATGGCAACAAGCCATATTTCCGACTAAATCCTGAAAAATTACCCATAATTCTGCTGTGGTTAAGGAATCGATTATTTAGGGCATTACTGTTTATTGACACCGTCTCATGACTGAACCCTTTCATAACTGGAGCTTCCTGAAATTTTGCGAAAACCCTGTGCCAATGCAAGGGCAGCTTGCATATATAAGAGAATGCATTGGCCTGACAATATTTATCTTGACATTGTAAGCCAGTGCATTCTCCCTATGGGATACTCGCATATATAAGAGAATGCACTGGCACAGGATCTTTAATGCTGCACCAGTGCAGGTCCCATCATGAAAGGGTTAATCGCGAATTTAGAAGTTTCCTATCTAAACATCTCCAATACATCCTGTGATGTTTATGACCTTGAATAATTATAAAAAAAATATATGTGGTATTTAATATATATAAATTTATTCATATTCCACTTGTCAAAATATATATATTATGCATGCAGTTATGCATGTTATATGCACATTGTCTCTATGTGAGCTCATTATGATGACAAGGCATGCTGTTTTTGTGCCATATAGCGGTGAACGTCGCTATATCACCAGAGAAGTAGTCGAGTCATGATGAAAAAAGCAATATGAAAGCAGTGTGCATATATAGTTTGTTTATCTACCAACATTACAGTGTCATTGTTGAACATATCTGGAAAATTCTTCGAAATATGAAAATCATATGGAGAATATTAGTTTTCTTGATTTTTTTTCTTCATATACAGATGTCAATGGAAACTCTCAGTTAATGACGTTTGATGATGATTGATGTCTATCTGCTGCATAATAAGTTTCAACTTTTGATTGATATTCTTCAAGCATGAGAGCCTTGTTTTTTTAATTAATATAGAAGGCTTACAGCCTTTTTCTGTCAAGGAAATAGATTGGAAGCTTGTGACTGACAATTTATGCAGTTAAGAAACGGGTGTTGATTTTGTTGTGTTCCATAGAGTGTGAATTCAAGTTTTCTGACATTTTGTGTGGAATGTAAAAGCATTTCACACATAAAAATGACGGACCGCTTGCATCTAAAATCCATGGAATGCAACATAATAATCATCAATTTCTCATATTTACACTCAACTGGTCCATTTTGATCACATGTTCTAAGATGCTTTCATACAATATAGAAGCATGTTGTAGTCTGAGTGCGATGTCATGTGACGTAATTTCAACCAACTAACACCCTGCATTCATGCTTGAGTGTAAATAATGCTTATGATTCTTTATCACTGATTTTTAGAGCATTTTACATGGACTCAAGGTTTTCAATTCTTTATGTGGAATAACATAAATTTATAAAAGTTTGTAAAACAACTGTCATTAACAGGTACATGTACAATTAGAACTACTTTGTTCTAATTTCATTGTTAACCCTTTCATGATGAGAGCTGTGCTGTTGCAGCATTAAAGATCCTGTGCCAGTGCATTCTCTTGTATATGCTAGTCTCCCATAAGGAGCATCACATATATAAGAGAATGCACTGGCTTACAAGGTCATGGTAAATATTGTTAAGTCAATGCATTCTCGTATATGCGAGGCTCCCTATGTGAGACTCGCATATATAAGAGAATGCATTGGCACAGGGTTTTCGCAAAATTTCAGGAAGCTCCAGTCATGGAAGGGATAACTCTCCAATAATGATATTTTGCATACCAAATCCATTGTTGTGTAAACATTATGATTACAGTGGCATTACCAATCAAAGTCCAATTAATCCAATAAAATATTACAATTTAATCAAAACATGATAGCAAACATTGGAAATGTCAAAATATTGAAAAATATTCTGAAAAAATCATATTTAGACTAAAATATTTGAACTTACTACGTGGTTAATGATGTTTGTTGACAAATCACTGTAAAAGTTTTGTTTACATTACGATTGTTTCAACACGTGAAATTTCATTATTGTAGAACTGTCAATAATGAATATAAGAACAACGTTTATCTATTTCTCCATGTTTTTCATAAGCCTTCCATGACTGGAGCTTCCTGAAAGTTTGTGAAACCCTGTGCCTGCCAATGCATTCTCTTATATATGCAAGTCTCATGTAGGGAGCCTCACATATATAAGAGAATGCATTGGCCTAGTAATATTTACCTTTAACTTACAAACCAGTGCATTATCTTATATACGCACAGCTCCCTATGGGAGACTCGCATGTACAAGAGAATGCACTGGCACAGGATCTTTAATGCTGCACCAGCACAGCTCCCATCATTAAACGGTTAATAAGCTGGATGGTGATGTTTTACAGACTTTTATATTTTTTGCACATTTACCCACTGAGTGCACTGGGTTCCTTTAACCCTTTCAGTGCCAGAGGCCGATCTCATCGGCCCTAATTTACGGTCTGTAAAATCGGTCCTAAACAAATTAAAAAATTAAAAATAAATTTTGTTTTTTTTTGTTTTAGATTTTTTTGGGTTGAATTTTTTTTGGGTATGCTTAAGAATGCTATTGCGAATTTAAAAACAAACTGGATAAAACCTTAGGGGCATGTTATAACTCAAAACTATCACCAAATATTCATAGTAATAATTTTGATGCCCATGAAAAACGTAAGATTCCCTGGCACTAAACCTACAAAATATGTCTGTTAAAGAATATAAGAAAAATTTATTAAAATTTAAAAAAATTGTAAAACATAATAACAAATGATGAAAAATTGTTAGGCCAATGCATTATCTTATATATGCGAGGCGACCTATGGTCGACTCGCATATATAAGAGAATGCATTGGCACAGGGTATATGGGTTGATACAAAAATCAGACCTGGCACTGAAAGGGTTAACAGATATGGTAGATAAATGAAGGTATCACAATTTCTTATCCAAATAGAAGATCATTATGAATATAATTTATCCAATCAGTCACCAGTATACATTTATTATGCTGGTCTTCGTGTCTTCCAATGTTATAATGTTTACATGTCGAATCTCACCTCTAGACCTGAATGTTTTATGAAATGAAAAACATAGGTACAGTATATCAAAGTTATAAGATAAAAAGTTGATGATAAAATGCTAAATAAAGATATTCCATAATTGCGAGTTCAACATACATTGATCAAATTTTGATATTAGCTAAATCATAAAAGATTACAAATTATCAAGGAAAAATTACGCGAACTCTGTATTACCTTATCAGGGTGAAATGGACCTTTTCACAACTGTTATTCAAATAATTATTAGTAGATATTTTCTACCAATCAGGGATGGAGCTGGTCGCTTGCTGCATTGGAAATTCTTTGCTCACCCTAATTTTGATATCCGTACATACTATCAGTGTTAAGTTGCCTATTATCAAACAACTGTTTTGTTGTCAAATCATAATGTACTGAAATTTCATTTTGTGCAATGATGTAGGAAATTCAACCAAGATTATAACAATAATAACATTATTTTTCATTTTGTGTGATACTCGTCATATCTTGCACAATTAAAGATGAAGAAAAGGTAGGCTCTCGTGTGTCTTATAGCACGGAGGCATGCAGGAGCTGTAAAACTAATTCAACTATTTCTGCCGAGGCCTTGTCTCCTAGCAACCGTAAGCTCCTCCCACTAATGAATATGTGTGGAAACCTCCATTGTAGAAAAATTACTTATTGTTCCCTGCTAGAGAATCTATGAGTCTCGGCTGGAGGGGGACTGTATACTAAATCTGGCCATTTATGGGACCATCTCCTATTATACTCAACAGAATATATGCAACAAATGAATGAATGTGAGCCATGGATGAGTGCAATATACACCAACGAAATTGAATTTATGCTTCGAGTCATTAATTCATTTTCATTATAATTGCCATGTTGTTTGCATCGTTCATAGAGCACATGAGTGTATATTGCACTCATCCATGGCTCAAATTCATTCATTTGTTGCATATTTTCTGTTGAGTATAAAATGAGATGGTCCCATAAATTGCCGTATTTAGTGTACAGCACGTACCCTTTAATCTTTTGAGGCCGAAAATTTCAATAACTCTTTCGAGAGCATATAAAGTCAGTATATGAGGGTACTACATATCTTTTTATCAGCCCAATTTGGTGACTGGAATGCTACAATATGCTTAAGACTTTTAAGGCATACAGATAACTGTTATAAGCTATCAGAATAACAGTAATGTCTTTCAAGTGTTCTCAAATTCGTCAATTTTTCCAAATCAAGTGAAATCTTTTGCATTTATGCTCGAATTGTTAGGACTTGATCCATCTAATCATTTCTAATGCAAGATTTAACACTTATATGATATCAGTCCTTTAATATTGAACTTTGTCATCTATAATCCATTTCAATTGGTGAAATCAATCTTGACAGTATTGCACTATATATATTATACCTCCAGTGCTAATTCATATATACAGATCTGAATTTCCACACATAAGAGAATGTTTGACCTGATTTCAATAAGGTGATATTATTTTCTGACCAGTGTCCAATTCATCGAGGCTATAGCATCAATAGGACTTTTATACTAAATAGTCATTTTAGCAGTTCCCTTAGGAAATGTTCTGATAATAAGCTGAACAATCGGCCATGGGTTGAATCTATTAGCTGAACATTTCCCACCAATGAATATGAATCCTTCTGCACTTGTAGTATCTTTTCGTCTGTCTGTCTGCTCAATTTTCCTGACCACCCCTCCAAATAAATAATATACCATTCCAATATATACTTTTATAAATAGGTGGGAGAATTCATTCAGTATGGAAAGGGTTATATATTTTCTTCTTCCACTGATGATCTGCCTCTTGGTTGTTGAGACAGCATATTTTAGTATTAGAGAATCTATTTTCCTTCATTTTTGTTATCTCTCTGATAACTGTTCTTTTTTAACCCTTTACCCAACAGAAGGGCCCTGTGCCAATGCATTCTCTTATATATGCGAGTCGACCATAGGTCGCCTCGCATATATAAGAGAATGCATTGGCTTAACACATTAAAAATTATAAAATTGTTAAAGAATGTAAGAAAAAATGGTAAAAAGTGTTAAAAAAAAAGATTTATTTAGGCCAATGCATTCTCTTATATATGCGAGGCGACCTATGGTCGACTCGCATATATAAGAGAATGCATTGGCACAGGGCATAACTGTAACTATCACAATGTGGTCAAGGAGCCGGTTCCAATGATATCCATATTTGTATGGTTCTATTGAGACAGACCGAAGATATTTTAGGCTGTTGAAGCTTTATTTGGCCGGTTTTGGCCGGTTTGTTGGGTAAAGGGTTAAGTTTTCATGACTTCTATTAATTTAGATTTTTGTACCTGCTATATCTAAAGTATTATTTACATACTCGCTTGTGAAAATATGAAAGATTTTTTATGAATCTTTCTTCATTCCATAACCAAGCAGTTACATATGTATGTACAATGAAATTTTATTTGCCAACTTTGTATTTAAATATAGTGTTATTCGAAATTTACATTTTTTTAGAGCTTCATAGACCACCAATCACCCAGTGGTTTGCCAACATCATAATTACAGGTATCAGCTTGATTTGTTTTATTGGAGAATGTTAACATTCCATGACTGAAATTTTGCGAAAACCCTGTGCGAATGTATTCTCTTTTATATGCGAGTCTCCCATAGGCAGCCTTGCATATATAAGATAATACATTGGCCAAACAATATGTACCTTGATCTTGAAAGCCAGTGCATGATCTTATATATGAGAGACTCGCAAACAAAAGAGAATGCACTGGCACATGATCTTTAACCAGTGCAGCTCCCATCATGAAAGGGTTAATTAAACTTCAAACTTGGGTTGCTTTTGAAATATCCTTGCAAAAAAGTACCATGTGATATATGATGTATCTTTTTGTGAATGCTGGAGGTTAGCTGATCAATGGAACAAGTGACTACATGGAGAACATAATATGTTACTCGCAACACTATGAGCTGACATGTGATGGTGTATCAACTTGCCTCCCATCTGCTACACATTTGAAGTGCTAAGCCAGGTTTGATCTTTGATGTTCTCCAATCAAAACCTCTTGCAATTAAACAAAACTTTGTCTTTCAAAGTGCTATACTCGCTTTGCATTTTTTCCAAATAATATCCGAAACAACTATTTGCAATTGTATTATCAATTATAATTCTGTCTGCTATAAAATGTATAAATTGTTCGGAATCTGCTGATATAAAAACAGCAGTCACTGTACAGTAATGCCCTAATTAATCGACTCCTTAACCACAGCAGAATTATGGGTAATTTTTCAAGATTTAGTCGGAAATATGACTAAATTCTGAAAAGTTACCCATAATTCTGCTGTTGTTAAGGAGTCGATTATTTTGGGCATTACTGTATATCATTCATAGAAATGTTATAACAGAGAGATATTTTTAGAGTGACTTGAATGTGGTCACTAACTTATTACTGCAATATTTGCTGTGATCCAGAGAAACCTTTTCTGTAGCGATATATTTTGAAAATCAAATTAAATTAAATTTTCAGTCTTGTTATCAGTTAGCATGCACCTAACATGTACGCATGTTTCAAGCTAGCTACGTAAATTCAATATGATTTTAGGACAGCTACTCCTGTTTTCACTTGGGCGACTAACCAATCAGTGCCGATGAAATTGGATTTAATTGTTAAAAATTTGTAAAGTTTAACCCTTTCAGTGCCACGGGCCGATCTCATCTGCCCTAATTTACGGTCTGTGAATCGGCCCTATTATTTTTTTTTTTTTTTTAAAGATTTTTTTGGGTATGCTTAAGCATGCTATAGCGAATTTAAAAACAAACTGGATAAAACCTTAGGGGCATGTTATAACTCAAAACAATCACCAAGTATTCATAGTAATAATTTTGATGCCCATGAAAAACGTGAGATTCCCTGGCACTAAACCTACAAAATAAGTCTGTTAAAGAATATAAGAAAAAATTATTAAAATTGTAAAAAATTGTAAAAAATAATAACAAATGATGAAAAATTGTTAGGCCAATGCATTCTCTTATATATGCGAGGCGACCTATGGTCGACTCGCATATATAAGAGAATGCATTGGCACAGGGTATATGGATTGATACAAAAATCGGACCTGGCACTGAAAGGGTTAAACAGGTAACATGTTACATATTTAATATTTACGATATATTCTTCGGAATGTAAACAATTGCCTAAAACATAAAGCAAAAGAGCCCATGTAACCCGAAATTTGTTATGAAGAAAGTTTTTAAATTGTAGTACTAGTAACTTGTTAATTTGTTTAAGATATATGTTGCAGACATCTGCTCAAATTCCAATAGTCATTCCAATACATATTGCTTTGTTATTTTGTTCAAAATTTATGTTTTAAATCTGAGCCCTATTTATTTTCTACTTCATTTTCATATATTCCATGTTTTGTACTGTTTTGTTTATATTGTATTGTTATAAATCTTCTGTTGTTAAACAAGCTGAGTGAGTAACTGTAAAAGCACATTTTTTCGTGGTTGTGCCATTTTGGATAATATAATGTGGGTGATCTGGGACTGTAACTATCCATATCAGAGTTTATTATATGCTCTACAGTGAAATAGCTCGAAACATTTGGGAAATAAATGGCATATCAATCGCTTGTCCCAGCGAGCTAATACCACAATGTTATTTGCTTTTCGTATTAGCCTTCATTATGTTGATATTGATATATTGACGTAAATGACGTCATCTACTTTTAAGATGGCGAAAGTCTGTATTGATCTCTTATGGGAATGCACGTTACAGAGCAATATCGAGCTTCGTGTAGTGTTTTATCTATGAGCCAGAGACGAGTCAGTTGGTGAACAGCTGATTTGGTTTCGTCTACATTTAGTTCGGCAAAACAATCACCTGAGAGACATAATATTGTAACTTGAAATAACGAAACCGCATATAATAAAAAGGAAACCTACGGCTTTTGACAGAACACGAGAATTATCATTGTGGGTACAAGCAAATATCAATTTTCCACTCGCTCAAAAGCCGTAGGTATCCTCTATATACCAATTTATAGTCAAATTCTGAGTAAAATGTTCATTAAACTGACTTATATGAATCAACCCATTTATTACACGCATTCTACAGGAACCCCATTCCAATGCCTGGGACATTTATTTTATTACCCTGATGAGCCTGAACACTCAGTAACCATCTACTGCTCCCCGGGGACAACGGGAGGTACAACTACAAAGTAAATGAATCTCTTTTGCATTGAAAATCAGCAGTTCTTTTATATATAGAACTGTTCCTATAATATTACTCATTATACTGTGAGGCAGCTTGTACAGTAATGCTCTAAGTAATCGACTTCTTAACCACAGCAGAATTATAGGTAACTTTTCAGGATTTAGTCGGAAATATGGCTTGTTGCCATTCATTGGAAAGCACTCGGGGAGAGCTTTCCGATGAATGGCAACAAGCCATATTTCCGACTAAATCCTGAAAAGTTACCCATAATTCTGCTGTGGTAAAGAAGTCGATTACTTAAGAGCATTACTGTATGTCATCTTCGTTGTTAAATGCGGGAAAGTATTGAATAAATGCTATAGTTTATATAGATGATGTGTTGTCTTATTCTGCTCTTTGTACCATCATGTCCCTGTTATATGTCATCCCACCTCAGAAGTCATATATGTGGGAGAGGGATACAGGGACAAATCTAGGCATTCCTAAATGTGGGAGATGTCCTTCAATCCTCCAAATTCTGAACTCACCCCTTCCGGAGTAATAGCTAATTTATCAATATAAAACTATTTGCATAGTTGGGGGGGGGGGGGGAGGGGGGGGGGGGGGGGGTGGCTCCATTTTGTTAAAACCATGCATCTCTCATCTCGCTATCACAAGCCTAGTATTGCCTAGAAAGTAATTTAATGGCCTTCATTAAAAACTTAATTGTTCAAATGAGCTCCATACAATCTATGGGTGGCGGTTTGGTCTAAATTGGATTGATCAAGTCGACCAGCACCTCAACAATTAAGAAGGGATATTTTATGTCTGCATTATGTGTGTTTGCTCTTCATTTAGGGTTCCCCAATCCAGCCCTTCTTAATTACTGATTGGCCAATTGCCTCTCATTACCACCCACCTAATGAAACTAAGTCTAAAGGTAATAACTAAAATCATGAAACTGCGAAGCAATGACCGTGATAAGTGCCCAATATGTTCTGCAAATGAAGAACCTAAGCGGAATGAGGTCCCCAAAGGGTGAATTTGGTATGCTAGCCCACTGTGCGTGATAGCATCACTAAATTCACCTACTGGGGACCTCATTCTGCAAATGACACACTATTCAAGCTTGACGGAGATACCGGAAATGGATCTAACCTATCACGGATGTTCGGGTAAACATTATGTTCATTCAAATTAACTTCTGATTGAAATGATTGATTATGGCCATGCATGGTCGGGACTGAACCCTTTCATGACGGGAGCTGCGCTGGTGCAGCATTAAAGATCATGTGCCAGTGCATTCTCTTATATATGGAGCCTTGCATATTTAAGAGAATGCACTGGCTAACAAGGTCACGGTAAATATTGTTCGGCCAATGTATTCTCTTATATATGCTCACATATATAAGAGAATGCCATGGCACAGGGTTTTCACAAAATGGCAGGAAGCTCCAGTCATGGAAGTGTTAATACACAATAATACAAACAAAACAAAACACAAGGCCCGACTAATTCACCTCATTTAAAGTATTTCTCTGGTTGCTGTACCATTTGTTTTCCTTCTTGTTGAGACAGAAGATTTCATTCTCATAATATAACCATAAATGAAGGCGTATTGAAATGAAGGCGTATTGATATGCGTTTATGTACATATATTTTGAGTATATATTCTTGAGTTGCATCCCAAATTTGGTTCACCCTTGCTGCCCTTTCTTGCATCTCTGCCCTTGGATCGTTGGAAAACATTACTTCTCTCTGGCCATGTGCTGGGGAGAATTTTACTGGAGAAGAGTATTTCTTCCCAATCGCCTGATAAATTTAGGCCTGCCCCAAGCATTACTCTTATTTCTCTATAATAACCAGGATGATGGCCATCAGAAGTTCATATAAAACTCACCAAGCATTACTCTTATTTCTCTATAATAACCGGGATGATGGCCATCAGAAGTTCATATAAAACTCACCAAGCATTACTCTTATTTCTCTATAATAACCAGGATGATGGCCATCAGAAGTTCATATAAAACTCTCTTATTTCTCTATAATAACCAGGATGATGGCCATCAGAAGTTCATATAAAACTCTTATTTCTCTATAATAACCAGGATGATGGCCATCAGAAGTTCATATAAAACTCTTATTTCTCTATAATAACCAGGATGATGGCCATCAGAAGTTCATATAAAACTCTTATTTCTCTATAATAACCAGGATGATGGCCATCAGAAGTTCATATAAAACTCTTATTTCTCTATAATAACCAGGATGATGGCCATCAGAAGTTCATATAAAACTCTTATTTCTCTATAATAACCAGGATGATGGCCATCAGAAGTTCATATAAAACTCTTATTTCTCGATAATAACCAGGATGATGGCCATCAGAAGTTCATATAAAACTCACCAAGCATTACTCTTATTTCTCTATAATAACCAGGATGATGGCCATCAGAAGTTCATATAAAACTCTCTTATTTCTCTATAATAACCAGGATGATGGCCATCAGAAGTTCATATAAAACTCACCAAGCATTACTCTTATTTCTCTATAATAACCGGGATGATGGCCTCTATAATAACCAGGATGATGGCCTCTATAATAACCAGGATGATGGCCATCAGAAGTTCATATAAAACTCTTATTTCTCTATAATAACCAGGATGATGGCCATCAGAAGTTCATATAAAACTCTTATTTCTCTATAATAACCGGGATGATGGCCATCAGAAGTTCATATAAAACTCACCAAGCATTACTCTTATTTCTCTATAATAACCAGGATGATGGCCTTCTCTATAATAACCAGGATGATGGCCTTCTCTATAATAACCGGGATGATGGCCTTCTCTATAATAACCGGTATGATGGCCATCTCTATAATAACCAGGATGATGGCCTTCTCTATAATAACCAGGATGACGGCCTTCTCTATAATAACCAGGATGATGGCCTTCTCTATAATAACCAGGATGATGGCCTTCTCTATAATAACCAGGATGATGGCCTCTATAATAACCAGGATGATGGCCTTCTCTATAATAACCGGGATGATGGCCTTCTCTATAATAACCAGGATGATGGCCTTCTCTATAATAACCAGGATGATGGCCTTCTCTATAATAACCAGGATGATGGCCTTCTCTATAATAACCAGGATGATGGCCTTCTCTATAATAACCAGGATGATGGCCTCTATAATAACCAGGATGATGGCCTTCTCTATAATAACCGGTATGATGGCCATCTCTATAATAACCAGGATGATGGCCTTCTCTATAATAACCAGGATGATGGCCATCAGAAGTTCATATAAAACTCTTATTTCTCTATAATAACCAGGATGATGGCCTCTATAATAACCAGGATGATGGCCTTCTCTATAATAACCAGGATGATGGCCTTCTCTATAATAACCAGGATGACGGCCTTCTCTATAATAACCAGGATGATGGCCTTCTCTATAATAACCAGGATGATGGCCTTCTCTATAATAACCAGGATGATGGCCTCTATAATAACCAGGATGATGGCCTTCTCTATAATAACCGGGATGATGGCCTTCTCTATAATAACCAGGATGATGGCCTTCTCTATAATAACCAAGATGATGGCCTTCTCTATAATAACCAGGATGATGGCCTCTATAATAACCAGGATGATGGCCTTCTCTATAATAACCGGGATGATGGCCTTCTCTATAATAACCAGGATGATGGCCTTCTCTATAATAACCAGGATGATGGCCTTCTCTATAATAACCAGGATGATGGCCTTCTCTATAATAACCGGTATGATGGCCATCTCTATAATAACCAGGATGATGGCCTTCTCTATAATAACCAGGATGATGGCCTTCTCTATAATAACCAGGATGATGGCCTCTATAATAACCAGGATGATGGCTCTCTATAATAACCAGGATGATGGCCTTCTCTATAATAACCAGGATGATGGCCTTCTCTATAATAACCAGGATGATGGCCATCAGAAGTTCATATAAAACTCTTATTTCTCTATAATAACCAGGATGACGGCCATCAGAAGTTCATATAAAACTCTTATTTCTCTATAATAACCAGGATGACGGCCATCAGAAGTTCATATAAAACTCTTATTTCTCTATAATAACCAGGATGATGGCCATCAGAAGTTCATATAAAACTCTTATTTCTCTATAATAACCAGGATGACGGCCATCAGAAGTTCATATAAAACTCACCAAGCATTACTCTTATTTCTCTATAATAACCAGGATGATGGCCATCAGAAGTTCATATAAAACTCACCAAGCATTACTCTTATTTCTCTATAATAACCAGGATGATGGCCATCAGAAGTTCATATAAAACTCTTATTTATCTATAATAACCAGGATGATGGCCATCAGAAGTTCATATAAAACTCTTATTTCTCTATATTAACCAGGATGACGGCCATCAGAAGTTCATATAAAACTCACCAAGCATTACTCTTATTTCTCTATAATAACCAGGATGATGGCCTTCTCTATTATAACCAGGATGATGGCCTTCTCTATAATAACCAGGATGATGGCCTCTATAATAACCGGGATGAAGCCATCAGAAGTTCATATAAAACTCTTATTTCTCTATAATAACCAGGATGATGGCCATCAGAAGTTCTTATAAAACTCTTATTTCTCTATAATAACCATGATGAAGCCATCAGAAGTTCATATAAAACTCTTATTTCTCTATAATAACCAGGATGATGGCCATCAGAAGTTCATATAAAACTCTTATTTCTCTATAATAACCAGGATGACGGCCATCAGAAGTTCATATAAAACTCACCAAGCATTACTCTTATTTCTCTATAATAACCAGGATGATGGCCATCAGAAGTTCATATAAAACTCTTATTTCTCTATAATAACCAGGATGATGGCCATCAGAAGTTCATATAAAACTCTTATTTCTCTATAATAACCAGGATGATGGCCATCAGACGTTCATATAAAACTCTTATTTCTCTATAATAACCAGGATGACGGCCATCAGAAGTTCATATAAAACTCACCAAGCATTACTCTTATTTCTCTATAATAACCAGGATGATGGCCATCAGAAGTTCATATAAAACTCACCAAGCATTACTCTTATTTCTCTATAATAACCAGGATGACGGCCATCAGAAGTTCATATAAAACTCTTAATTTCTCTATAATAACCAGGATGATGGCCATCAGAAGTTCATATAAAACTCACCAAGCATTACTCTTATTTCTCTATAATAACCAGGATGATGGCCATCAGAAGTTCATATAAAACTCACCAAGCATTACTCTTATTTCTCTATAATAACCAGGATGATGGCCATCAGAAGTTCATATAAAACTCACCAAGCATTACTCTTATTTCTCTATAATAACCAGGATGATGGCCATCAGAAGTTCATATAAAACTCTTATTTCTCTATAATAACCAGGATGACGGCCATCAGAAGTTCATATAAAACTCACCAAGCATTACTCTTATTTCTCTATAATAACCGGGATGATGGCCATCAGAAGTTCATATAAAACTCTTATTTCTCTATAATAACCAGGATGACGGCCATCAGAAGTTCATACAAAACTCACCAAGCATTACTCTTATTTCTCTATAATAACCAGGATGATGGCCATCAGAAGTTCATATAAAACTCACCAAGCATTACTCTTATTTCTCTATAATAACCAGGATGACGGCCATCAGAAGTTCATATAAAACTCACCAAGCATTACTCTTATTTCTCTATAATAACCAGGATGATGGCCATCAGAAGTTCATATAAAACTCACCAAGCATTACTCTTATTTCTCTATAATAACCAGGATGATGGCCATCAGAAGTTCATATAAAACTCACCAAGCATTACTCTTATTTCTCTATAATAACCAGGATGATGGCCTTCTCTATAATAACCAGGATGATGGCCTCTATAATAACCGGGATGAAGCCATCAGAAGTTCATATAAAACTCTTATTTCTCTATAATAACCAGGATGAAGCCATCAGAAGTTCATATAAAACTCTTATTTCTCTATAATAACCAGGATGATGGCCATCAGAAGTTCATATAAAACTCTTATTTCTCTATAATAACCAGGATGAAGCCATCAGAAGTTCATATAAAACTCTTATTTCTCTATAATAACCAGGATGATGGCCTCTATAATAACCAGGATGACGGCCTTCTCTATAATAACCAGGATGATGGCCTTCTCTATAATAACCAGGATGATGGCCTTCTCTATAATAACCAGGATGAAGCCATCAGAAGTTCATATAAAACTCTTATTTCTCTATAATAACCAGGATGAAGCCATCAGAAGTTCATATAAAACTCAACAGAAGAACTCCACATTATGTTTTATTTTCAAATAAATTTCTCACAATAACAAATTCTCGTGTACTCAATATGGTGCATAGATTTGGCATACATTCGCTGCCAATGGTGGAAAATGAAGCTGAAAACAGTGAGAATTATTATCAGCAAATTAATAATTAAAGATACTAATGCCATAAAAAGTCACACTCCTTTCTCAGGACTGCACAGCAAAATCATGATCCCCGCCCCATGTGGATATATTGTATAACACTTTTGTGACTATAACGCAGGGACCAGCCTAGGGGGCGACGTGGGCGAAATGGTCGCCCTGTGTGGCTGCAAGTCGCCCTGAAATGACGTCAGGGAGAAGTGGATGTCTCCCTAAAAAAAAGTTAAATTTTTAATCTCCCTGAAAATTTGGTGACTGGATGATCTACTGCTCAGCATAACACTTCCAGTTTATCCTCACCCATGTAGAAAATCTATTGTGGACATAATAACAGCTAAAACAATAAGTTCTAATCAATAGTTACTAGCGACAAATAGTCGCACTAACGCTCCACTTCTCCCTGGTAAGCGCCCACTTCTCCTTATTTTTCCAAGAGGGAGAAGTCACTTCTCCCTATATTTTGACCCTAGGCTGGAACCGTATATATAATGACCATGTTGTTTCTGGACCAAAATGCCTGAGGATGGACAAAAATAAAAGGCTGTTCTGTAAATTGCACCAAGTAAATGTAGCCAACTAATTTCCGAGTTTACAAAGGCGTTTGTTTTTATCGCTAACCAGCTTTACGGGAAGATCGTTTCCTGACAGTACTCATATTTTTCTAACTGTGCTTGGGAACGTAGCTATGCCAAGCTAATCATGAGCAAATTTCCAGAACAACTCAGCTCAGAGTTGCTCAGAGAGGGCGTTTACTAGAAAAACCATGGTACTGATTAAAGCCATGTGGTGTACTGGTGATTTGAACCTTGAAATTATGCTTGCTTATGTTATCTGAGGATCAAGATATGTCATTCAATACTTTTATATGGACTTTATACACCACAAGCATTGGATAATAAATATAGAATACACCCATAATAGCCGAGAGTACCAAATTTTTATCACGAGTGGTATTGTGATTTTAACCACTCGCCAAAAGGCTTGTGGTTAACCCTTTCAGTGCCAGGGGCCGATCTCATCGGCCCTAATTTACGGTCTGTAAAATCGGCCCTAAAAAAAATAAAAACAATTCTTTATTTCATTTTTTTAAAGATTTTTTTGGGTTGAATTTTTTTTTTTTGGGGTATGCTTAAGCATGCTATAGCAAATTTAAAAACAAACTGGATAAAACCTTAGAAAAACGTAAGATTCCCTGGCACTATACGCACAAAATAAGTCTGTTAAAGAATATAAGAAAAAATTATTAAAATTGTAAAAAATCATAACAAAAGGTGAAAAATTGTTAGGCCAATGCATTCTCTTATATATGCAAGGCGCCCTATGGGAGACTCGCATATATAAGATTTGGCACAGGGTTTTCACAAAATGTCAGGAAGCTCCCGTCATGAAAGGGTTAATCATGAGGTGGTGTCAATTGACAAATGGTAAATATGATAGATTTGGTTAATAATGCCAATGCATTCTCTTATATATGCGAGTCGACCATAGGTCGACTCGCATATATAAGAGAATGCATTGGCACAGGGTATATGGGTTGATACAAAAATCAACCTGGCACTCAAGGGTTAATTAAAACCACAATTCCACTTGTGGTGAAAATTGGTACGCTCGGTTAATATACGGGTGTGTTTTATTTATGCCATAATTATTAGTTTTTATTTGTACTGCAAATTCAACTATTCCGCTGTTTACTTTCAAAGGGTATCCTCACCGATAGACACAAACACGACGCTACACAGGAATGTGCGTCATGTGTAGTGATGCATACTTTTACATCATGACATCAGCCTGTTTCTAAGCCATCAGTCACTTGATATTCCCATTCATATGTTTCATAGTTAATATAACACTAGCGAGCTACATTTGATTTAAATGCAGGAAATTTCCTCATATCTAATTGATATCAAAACAACTTCCAATTATAAATCAATGTGATAGAAGAACTATTTTGCTATCTCTGATGTAGTTCTACTATGGGTATAAATATTTAATCCATGAAATGGCATTTGAAAATTTACACACAGTAGAAATTTATACCCACAGTAGGTTGTAAAGTAGTCCAAGTCTTCTTGTACTAAAACCAGCTAAGATATTGATATGGCGATTTGCTGGTGTTTAGTCCAATCCCGCCTGCATAGGCTTCTTATAACACGACTTAAGCGTTAGTGACCCGCTCAAATAAAACCACAATTATATGAAATAAAATATCACAATTGCGACAATAAACGGATATTATCCGCAGAAGACATGCTATTTGATCTGAAACCCACATCAGTTGTAATTTGAATGTGAAAAGAGACATTTAACGCAATGTTTACATAATTTTAAAAGTATGCGAACTCAGTTGACCTCGTGAACTGCGTTCGGCATTTTCCCGGGGAAAATATTCCGTAGATTTTCGATCAACCACGCACGATGAATTCTCCATTGTAATCGTAATTGTACGTGTCAATAAATAAATAAATGCATATATTTAGTAAATATTGAAGATATAAATGTAATACATTAAATAAATTGCGGGAATACAACCATCTCACAGTTTAAAACAGTGTAAACACAACGAGCTTTAGAATAATATGGGGGCCGCCATTTTGTTTGTATAGCCAGAACAAACTCCGGACTGTGCCGGAGTTCTTCCGTACGACTTCGGCTTTCGGTTAAAACGTAAACAAAATATACAGCGATGTCACAAAATGCGATGTCGGTGACAATCAACCGGAATATTCTATGCGTAATTTAACATGAAAGTTAGATTATTATACACCATTATGACCATAAGATGTCACTCTTTCCGATGTATATACCATCATGTATTGATTTTTTAGGTAAATCGAGTAAAATACACCACAAATTCCGCCACAGATCCTGGGCGTAAGTCGTGTTATAAGAAGCCTATGCAGGCGGGCTTGGCCTAAACACCAGCAAATTGCCATATCAATATCTTAGCTGGTTTTAGTACAAGAAGACTTGGACTAGGTGTAAAGATGAAATTAACAAAATTGGCGTTAAACACACAATAGCAAAGGCAATTATGGTATAAATGAGCATTCCTTGCTAGTCTATTCCTGAAATGGTAAAAATAAAGAGAATTAACTCACTTATATGTGAAAAATTTGAAAAAAAAGCTGGAAGTTTTGTCAGAGTACATATAGCATGTAGATCGATATTTCGTGTGGCTTTCTAGCAAATATAGTAAATGGTATTAAATGTGTGAAAAAATTCACTAAATCACAGACAATCAACAAACATAAATATAAGATGTCTATAAAAGTTTTCGTTATATAAAATATACTCTCTCCTGTAAAGACAATAAAAAGGTCTGTGTTCTTAGGCACCACCCACTTATTTAGTGCTTTCGAAAAATATGAACATGCACTTTTGATTAATTTTCACAACATCGGAAGTCAATTTCAGGTGACTATTCTGTAAATGGTCATATCAGAACACATTTCTGATTGTTTTGATTGATGTTGTGTTTAACCCTTTCATGACGGGAGCTGCGCTGGTGCAGCATTAAAGTTCATGTGCCAGTGCATTCTCTTATATATGCGACTCTCCCATATATAATAGAATGCACTGGCTTACAAGATCAAGGAAAATATTGTTAGGCCAATGCATTCTCTTATATATGCGAGGTGCCATATAGGCGACTCGCATATATAAGAGAATGCATTGGCACATGGTTTTCGCAAAATTTCCGGAAGCTCCATTCATGGAATGGTTAAATGGCATGGCTGAACAACAATAACAAAATCAGCAGGTGTCAATGTTTAGCATTTTAGTATTTCATCAGGATCTCCGATAGTTCAGAAGTAGAGCAACAGAGTTAGCATATTTACAGCACTCAAGATTTTTAGCTCGGATATACGGTTTTTGGCATAAGGGAATATAAAAAAAATCCACTCTCTTTTGTGGCAATGTCCAAGAACACAGAATTTTTTAACAGCTTAATAATAAATAAAACCTCAGAATAAATATGTTTATGTAAACAAGGTATCACAAATTAGGCTGGTGTACAGCAACAGAAAAAATTAACAATCATACTGCTTAATTAACAGAACATATTGTAATGCATTATGACAAAAATATTAATGCCAATAGTTGAAGGATTTAGAATTATCATTATAATTTATTACCAAGTGTTTGGCGATGCCTCTGAATGAGTTCATTCTCTTCTCCTGCAAGGAATGTTATTCCAGAATTTCAGACAATGGATGAATTAAAGGTACTCAATCCGAATTAGTTATTATAATTATTTCTTTGGCTTCGGGGGTGAAAAATATTTGATTCGAGTCGAGGAACCCACCCACCAAAGCTCAGAGTGATCAGATATCAATTTTTGAAATCTATCATTTAATTAATAGAATCTGTGAAGAAGTTTCTAAACTTTCCAGAGAAGATGAGGCCTAAGCAAAATGAGGTCCCCAGAGGGTTAATTTAGTGATGCTAGCCCATTCTGCGGGATAGTGTCACTAAATTCCCCCCTCTGGGGACCTAATTCTGCAAATGACAGGCACACTAAACTCAGACTTGATGACTTCGCACAATGACGTCATAAATCGCATCATAAAATGATGTAATTTGAAAAGCTAACTACGAATGTGATCACCTGTGAAAAGTTGGCGACACTTGTGATCAATTTGAAAAGCTGGCTACGAATGTGATTGATGCCTTAATTGTGACCTAATTGGCGCCAGTTGCCTCTGAATGATGAGCTCTTTTAGCCTTTAACCCTTTAAGTGCCAGGGGCCGATATTATCGGCCCTAAACATACACAATAAGTCTGTTAAAGAATATAATAAAATATATTAAAATTGTAAAAAATTGTAAAAAACAAAACAAAAAAACAATGTTAAGCCAATGCATTCTCTTATATATGCGAGGCGACCTATGGTCGACTCACATATATAAGAGAATGCATTGGAACAGGGTATATGGGTTGATACAAAAATCGGACCTGGCACTCAAAGGGTTAAAGGCTAGCTGATAAAATGAAAGAATGTTTGTATACTCTACAATTTTGTTTGCAAATTACAAACTACTTGTAACTAAAACCATATGTGTTGGCTAAAACATATTAAAACACATAACATTAGGCTGACAACATCTAACAAAAATAATCCTGTGGGAATTCCCAATCAACCTCTTATTTATCTGACATAATTTGGGTCATAGAAGTGGAGTCTGCACATAGGTCGCCTCGCATATATAAGAGAATGCATTGGCACAGGGTATATGGGTTGATACAAAAATTGACCTGGCACTCAAAGGGTTAAGAAGTAACTTTTGCAGTATAAAAGCTTGTGTTGCCAGTTTTAAATGCATGCTAAAATAATTCCTGCTTAATAATTTGAGTATCCTTAGTCCTTAAAGTTTAAACTTTTTGTATTAATGACCATGTAACAATTCTGGTTATTTGCACTTTAAAGGTCAGGAGCTTAAAGATTGGTGTTATTAGAGTAATTGAGCGAGCATTCTTATTTTTAAACGGGTACTGTACACTAAATCCGGCCAAATTATGGGACCATCTCCTTTTATACTCAACAGAATATATGCAACAAATGAATGATATTGAGCCATGGATTACTGCAAAATACACTCACATGCTCTATGAATGATGCAAAAAACATGGTAATTATAATGAAAATAATTTATGGCTGGAGTCATAAATTCATTTTCATTATAATTACCATGTTGTTTGCATCGTTCATAGAGCACACGAGCGTATTTTGCACTCATCCATGGCTCTAATTCATTCATGTGTTGTATATATTCTGTTGAGTATAAAAGGAGACGGTCCCATAAATGACTGATGTTAGTGCCCAGTACCCCTTTAAGACAAGAAAATTTACTTTTGTTTTTGTAGAATCATTTAATAGTCATCATCATTATCATCATTACGCTTCACCCTCTTTTTCAAAAATGTCTTCTTTTTCTTTCTTCCAGTTGACTCAATGGGCGGAAGTTTTGATGAGGGTAACTCATCATCACGATCTCTGTCATGATCTCTATATTTAGTCTGAGGTAGCATTTCATCACGGTCATAATCACGGTCGTCATCTCGGTCGTCATCTCGGTATCTAGTTGGAGGACTGATCTCTCGTCGTTCACGTAGTGGCGGCATTTTTCTCCTCTGACGATCATCCTCGTCATAGTAACCTTCATCTGTGCTGTCGATGCTATAGCCGGCATGCTGGGCTTCTATGATGTCAGGCTCGATGTTTCTTCGCTTAAACTTGGTTTTCTTTGTATTCTTCTTGGGGCTGAATTGAAAATTAACCATGTATAGTTATGACAAATCACCTAAAGAGCTTAACCCAAGCAAAATCAATTAACTAAATTTAAATACAAAAAGAAATGGGACACCAAATACCTAATTACCTAAGTTATCATACTTGACAAGCATCTTACGAAAATTCATACCGACCTACGCTTTACCAAGACAGTTAGGCTTACCTTGCAAAACCATTATCTTGTAATTAATCACCCCAACTACTTAGTATATGCATGGCTACACAAATTAAACCCACACCAATCTTAAGAAGCTGAGATTATTTCTTAATTAAAACACACTAATTATTAACTGCTATCATTCTTGCAAATAGTGTCTGTAACTTGCAGAATGAGGTCCCTAGAGAGTGAATTTAGTGATGCTAACCCGCACAGCAATTTTCTTGAATCATTAACAAGTTCGGGGAAGTTAACACCTCTACCTACAGCTAGCTAATCCAATTGCATATCGGAGAGGCATTGCCATTGGGTATGATGGCGTTGTTATCAGAACCAATCCCTTTTCCTTACAGTTGTCCGTAAGATGTTGTAGGACTTAAATTGGCAGTAAATGTCTGAAACATTGCAAATTTTTAAATTGGCCATTGTCAACTGTGAGAATCAATATACCACAAACCCCTCAATATTTAATGGATATCATTTAGCAAATTTTGAAAGAATTTGGCAAAATTATTTCATTTGGCAAAGGTAAGTTTTGGGCCAGTGCGGACCCTGATCAAATAACAGCAGCAACAAGTCAAAGGTCATCATTCAATATTTATAGAACACCTCATACCTCAACAACAATATCAAGTGTAGAAATTCAAATTACGGGTCCATGTGCGTGTAATCTTATACAAAAATTAGGCCTGGCCATGTCAAGTCAAGTCAAGTCAAATTCCTGTTTCTCAGGTCTGAACATGGTTCCAAAATCATGCGTGTGCAAACTTATTATTCGCATTCAATCTGTTCGGGGGGTGGGGGGGGGGGGGACATTTATACAAACTTGTGTGGAATTCAATACTGTAATTGGTAATGATGTGTTCAACATGCGATTATTGCATTTGCAAACTCAGAAATAAATGTGACAATGATAGTTTATTGGGTGATTTTTGGTGAAATATATGAAATATCTACCAACTAAGTTTTATGAACATCTGTTCCGGTAATATTCTTCATTGGCGTGTGCCACAGAAATAAAAAAAATAATAAAAACAACGTGCACGTATGCATGCAGTCTCTTTAAAAAGATGATGATAATCCAAAGGATGTACATCTCTAGATGTGTCCACTAAATTTCATTCCCAACATGACGTAATAAACCATTTCCAAATATGGAGTGCATTCCTGGCATATTAAATGTTTGTGAGAATCGTAGTATTTAGAAATAGTTATAAATACAACAAGATGCGAAAGAATAATCAGTCATGAATATCGTTGACTGATTAAATCTCGAAGATGATGTCTCCTATATTGCGATGAGTAAAATATGTTATGGATATATTGCCTGTATTCAGTTTTCCAACAATAGTTGAGTTTGACAATGCGTGGGAAACTTGTCAACACGTCATTGAACTCTGATCTGTGAAATGACCTGTTATGCCATAAACTAATGAAATCATGCGCGTGCTTCGCCACTCTCCAATGAAATGGAGGTAATCCCATCAATTCAGTAACTGATTATGAATGAGATATCCAGAGATGTAAATATTGTAATAATTTTGTCGGCTTTACATGAGACTGGTATGCTTTTCAAATTTTGTTTTGGCCTGAGATAGGGAAATTGACTTTACATGGACTTATCAGAGTTTAAATAAGAACAGGTTAGTATAAACAGTGTTGAGAGCAACAGAAGTAAATGTGCAACACACTTGTCATCGTATCAGTAGGAATTTTACATGGTTTGTTAGTATGGCCAGTGACTGAACCACACATTGTGGCCACATGAGTTAGCTAGACCAAATTCCTTGTTGAGTCTTCTTTGATCGTTCTCATTCAAAGTAAAGTACAGATTTATAGTTTTATGACTGAAAAATTTGAAATAATTATAATTTTTTGGAGAAACGTTTTAAATTTCTGACTGCATGAATATAATGGAGTCAGGCACAATCAGCCCAGTTGAAATGCTTGGCAATGTAATTCTACCATTTTCAGAATTCTCGGAGAACGGGACTGTTCAGAAATAGAATGAACTGATCAAAGAAGGCTCGGATCACATGTGGCTGTAACCTGCACTTACATGTACTTACACTGACCGATAGGAGTTACTAAAATTTTGCTACTTTTTCTCTTAACTCTGTAATCAGGACAGAGATAATTAAAAACGGAGAAATTCAGTAATCAGTTTTAACAAAGAGGAAGGTGGCAAGAGTGTAATAGAGAATGAAAACTAAGATTTTGGTTCAGTTCCATTGCTAAAATACCAAGTCTGGATATAGAGTGTCTGACATTTGCAGAATGAGGTACCCAAAGGGTGAATTTAATGATGTTACCCAACACAATGAGTGAGAATCACCAATAATGAATTTCACCCTCTGTGGACCTCATTCTGCTTTGGCTTCATCTTCTGGGAAGTATCTATTGTTTCAAATTAACATTGTTTTACCGGTAGTTACTTTTTCCCTTCTGTTCAGTTTCTATATCCCCTAATTTTAAGAGGATAAATTGCATAACAGAGGGGACTAACTTCAACAGAGGGAAGTTCAATCTGACCCTAGGTCTCTCATAGCAGTTGAGGGTTAAGCATAATGAGGTTCCCAGAGGGTGAATTTGGTGATGCTAACCCGCTGTGCGGGATAGTGTAACTAAATTCACCCTCTGGGGATCTCATTCTGCAAATGTCAGATTCTGCAAATGTCAGATTGCAAATAATGAAGAAAAGTGCTTTTCTAACTTAAAAGATTTCAGTTCTTATCACAAATTATGATGATTAATATCTAACAGTTTTTACAAAAGTCCTAAGGTCAGAGCAATCAGCAATTTCCCACGTTTAACCCTTCCATGACTGGAGCTTTCTGAATTTAATATATAAGAGAATGCATTGGCCTAACAATATTTACCTTTACCTTGTAAGCCATGGTATTCTCTTGTATATACGAGGCTCCCAATGGGAGAATCGCATATATAAGAGAATTTTTTTGTAACATATTTATTGTCTCCCAATATATACAGTATTGACAATTAAATGATGATGTGGAGGTAATGAATGATGGGGGAGTAACCACTGGGGATTGGAGCACAAGTTATGCAACTTAGATTATAAAGCTCCTCTCCCCATATTTTATCACATATATGTATAAGTTTGTAAATAAATTTGTAGATGGTGCCACGTTTGGTGGTCCTTATAATTTCATGTGGGAGGGGTGGGGTAATTTATGCAACATGAGTGGTGGGAATGTATTGGTACATGGTAAGCTGTGGTGCTTGGTCGGGACACTGGAAGATTTGTATCAACTCGGGGTCATGAAAACCGTTCAGATTGTGAAATAATAATGTATAGCATTTGTAAAGCGCCTTTCCCATGAGGCCCAAAGCGCTCAAAGTTTTACAATTATTACCCTGATGAGCCTGAACATTCAGTAACCATCTACTGCTCCCCGGGGACAGGGGGAGGTACAGCCGGGAGTATGCGAGGATACCATATGGCTAGCATACTGACAAGATCTTTCACTGCTCATTATCAGGTACCCTTGTAATGCATGGGTGGTGCAAAGCAGACACAGTACGAGCGACCTTGCTCAAGGGTCACAACTTGGCGCGAGATTCAAACAGTGTACAATCCAACAATTGCACATCGCTCAAGTCGGCCAAGCCACTGCTGTGTGGAAACTCATAACAGACCACCAGCCAGCCGCGAACTCGCCTCGCTGTGTTGACAGCGAAGACAAGTCCAACGCGCTAACCACTGGACCATGTAATATTGAACTATTTCTATAGTCTAGCATTACTATCATCGTCTATCGAGTATGATCTCCAAAGAGAATGTTCTGGATTGAAATTATTGTAATGTTTACACGTCTAAGACGGTTGACCATTGTAGATCTAATGTTATCATATTTTGGACAGTGTAAAAAGTAATGGGACGCATCTTCTAGTGGATATCCACATGTGCATTGAGTAGTGGTTGATATATAGTTAACGTACTTGTCAAAGTTTAAGTCGCTGCAGTTATTGCGCAAACGGCAATGTAAAATATTGAGAATTCTCCGGCCTTTATCTATACTATATATTTTGAGACTTCGTATATATATATGTGTGTGTGTACTTCATAGAATCCAAAACGCGTGTACAGATTGAGATCAAATTTCGTATGTAAGTGTAAAATCCCACCGACACCGCCGTAATCGTGTTTTCGAGAAGCTCTGAGCACCCTTTATCCACTCCCAGTCATCGAAATCAGCTCAAACGGCACGGCCGGGGTTAATAACGTCATTATATATATATATGAAGTCAGAGTCTCCAAAGTTATACCGGAACAAACACGTGTTTACGTCGTCTTGGGGGTCCACGATGGGAGTCTGACTTCAATGCAATGTTATCGCTCGAAACACGTGTTTACTTCGTGTTGAGGTTCACGATGGGAGTCTGACAATTGTTATCGCTCGAAATAGTACATTAGGACGGGAACGGCTGGACAGATTGAGCTCAAACTTCCTATCTAAAGGTAAAATATCACGTACGATGTCGTCCACGCGTTTTCCAGAAGCTCCGAGCACCCGTACTCCACTCCCAGTCATAAAAATCAGCTCAAACGGCACGGCCGGGGTTAATAACGTCATTATATATATATATACGAAGTCAACGTTATTAGCATCTGCATTGAGTGCATTTCCTAGAACGCAACACGTGTTTTACGTCGTCTTGAGGTTCACGATGGGAGTCATTTCAATGCAATGTTATCGCTCGAAACACGTGTTTACTTCGTGTTGAGGTTCACGATGGGAGTCTGACATTTCAATGCAATGTTATCGCTCGAAATATTATGCAGAAAGGCAGATCTCGGAAACGGGTGGAGCTATCGACCTGAAATTTGCTATGTGAATGTATCTTGCACCGGGTACAAATTTTATCGGGTCGCCGAGCCCATGCGACGCCCGTGCAGCGCATGCGCAGACGAGATCTCGGAAACGGGTGGAGCTATCGACTTGAAATTTGCTATGTGAATGTATCTTGGGCCGGGTACAAATTTGATCGGGTCGCCGAGCCCGTGCGACGCCAGCTTCGCGCATGCGCAGACCAGATCTCGGAAACGGGTGGAGCTACCGGGTACAATTTTTTCTTATTGAAACGCGTGGAGCTAAAAATATAAACAAATGTCACAATTAACTCATTGAAAAACAAAAAATGTCACGTTTCGGACAAGCCGCCGGTGGCGGGCTACCCTGCTAGTTATAATATAAAGGAGGTTTTGGTATATTTTGCTGTTTCCATATAAGACACATTCATGGCCCTTATGATGTCCTCTTTCTTAGCTTTGGGTGGGAGCGACTTGTATATTCCGTTCCATTCAGTTGCCATGGTAGGGATGAAAGTATTTTCCATATGTTTCGTTTTATATAAGTTGAGTTTATATCGCAATGGGTATCTAACAGAATATTCAATTTCATCCTGTACCGTTTGAAGCAGAAGATCGTTAACAAATGTTGGTGCTTTGTTGTTGATTACTCGTAGCCAAGTACGTGCTTTATGATATTTTCTTCTTTTTGATAAGCGTTGCCATCCAAGTTCACTTAGAATTTGATCATTGGGCACTGAATGTGTTAACCCTGTGACTATTCTACCAGCATCAATGTGAGGATGGTCCATCTTCTTTAAAAGTTTGTCAGGGGCGTTGTCCCAGACTACATCACCACAGTCCATCAATGGGAGAATATAAATTTTAAACATAATTTCAAGTGTTTTGCGGTTGACTTTAAACTTGAGTTTACGTAGCTGCGATAGGCGACTTGCGTCACTCTGTTACAAATTTCAGTGATATGCGAGCTTTAAAAAGATTTGATTGAATCGAGACCCTAAGATGTTTATGACTAGCGACTTTAGGGAATTTTGGAACAGTATTTTAAGGGGTTTTTCTATAGTGGGGGTAACACCTTGGATAATTTTTACTGTAATTTCATCGTACCCTGACGTTTGTTTGGGTTTAATGATTTAATCGCTGTGAGGATATCTTTGGTGATGATTTTTAACTCAGTTAATGTAGCTTCGCATGCTTTAACAAATGGGGGGAGATCATAAGACAAATCATCAAGGCTCGTTAGCAATGAAAGTTTCGTTCAATAAAGTCGCTTTATCAGCGTTTTCAAAGATCATTTCTCCATCTGGGTGTTTGAACAATGTAATTTCTGTATTGGGTTTCGGACCCATTAAGTCCTTAACACTTCGCCAGAATTACCTGGGGGAGGGGTGAAATCTGAAATTACGTTGCAAAATTTCTTGGTGATATTTTTTGGCATATTTTATTTTATTCTTAACAGTGTTTCTTATTATCTTGTATTTTTTCCAATCCATCTCTTTAGCAGTCTTTGTAGCTTTTTTACGGACTCGCGTCGTCTGATGAGTGAACGTATTTCAGTTGTAAACCAGTGCTTATCTCTCGGGTGGATCAGAACACGTGTTGTCGGAATTGTTCGATCCATTATATCATGAAATTTACATGTAAACATTTCAGTCGCATGGTCTACATCAGTAATATTTTCCAATTCTTTGAGCCAATTTGGATCAGAAATAAGTTTTTGTGCTTTGTGAAAGTTACTCTTATTGTAATTGCGGACTGTCCGATATGAAATTCTAGTCTCGCCTGTTTCATACTTAATGAAGGAAACAACTGCGTAGTGATCAGACATTTCTAAATCTAGGGTCTCAGAGAAATAGCAGGTCATATTGTCACTAATTATAATAGGATCTAATAGAGTACTGGTGGGCGAGGTAACCCTGGTTGGTGTTTTGATAACGTTGTTTAATTGGTAGAAGTCAGTTCATGTATTTCTGATGAAGGATCTAAAGCATTTGAATTGAAGTCACCTATAAGAATTATAGGTAGATTTGTATCTAAAGTGGTCTATACAACAGTATCGAGAAGTTCCCAGTATCCGCTGTCACAAAATTGCTCAGAATGATAGGACACACACAGAAGGTAACAGGAGATCTTGGACCTCAAGGTAAACCACATAACGGATGTATCAAATCCAAAACAATATTCCCACTCGACAGCTATATGATCAGAAAAATACACTGCGATACCCCCGCCATAATTAGATCTGTCATTTCTAATTGGGTCCCGATACCCAATCAATCTGATTTTATCTGTTGGGAACATTGAGTGTGTTTAAACACATAATGTCGTAGTCACTAATAATTTCAGTTATTTTCTCAAGTTTATGTCTGATACTGCGAATGTTCAAATGAAAAATTGATGATGAATCAGAGTCAGAGTGGTCATTGTGTCCTGTTCAACTGACCCGCTTATAATTAGAGGAATAGTGGTCATTGTGTCCTGGGCCAGGATTCTGTTCAACTGACCCGCTTATAATTAGAGGAATAGTGGTCATTGTGTCCTGGACCAGGATTCTGTTCAACTGACCCGCTTATAATTAGAGGAATAGTGGTCATTGTGTCCTGGACCAGGATTCTGTTCAACTGACCCGCTTATAATTAGAGGAATAGTGGTCATTGTGTCCTGGACCAGGATTCTGTTCAACTGACCTGCTTATAATTAGAGTCAGAGTGGTCATTGTGTCCTGGACCAGGATTCTGTTCAACTCTCCCGCTTATAATTAGAAGAATAGTGGTCATTGTGTCCTGGGCCAGGATTCTGTTCAACTGACCTGCTTATAATTAGAAGAATAGTGGTCATTGTGTCCTGGACCAGGATTCTGTTCAACTGACCCGCTTATAATTAGAGGAATAGTGGTCATTGTGTCCTGGACCAGGATTCTGTTCAACTGACCCGCTTATAATTAGAGGAATAGTGGTCATTGTGTCCTGGGCCAGGATTCTGTTCAACTGACCCGCTTATAATTAGAGGAATAGTGGTCATTGTGTCCTGGACCAGGATTCTGTTCAACTGACCCGCTTATAATTAGAGGAATAGTGGTCATTGTGTCCTGGACCAGGATTCTGTTCAACTGACCTGCTTATAATTAGAGTCAGAGTGGTCATTGTGTCCTGGACCAGGATTCTGTTCAACTGACCTGCTTATAATTAGAGGAATAGTGGTCATTGTGTCCTGGACCAGGATTCTGTTCAACTGACCCGCTTATAATTAGAGGAATAGTGGTCATTGTGTCCTGGACCAGGATTCTGTTCAACTGACCCGCTTATAATTAGAGGAATAGTGGTCATTGTGTCCTGGGCCAGGATTCTGTTCAACTGACCCGCTTATAATTAAAGGAATAGTGGTCATTGTGTCCTGGACCAGGATTCTGTTCAACTGACCCGCTTATAATTAGAGGAATAGTGGTCATTGTGTCCTGGACCAGGATTATGTTCAACTGACCTGCTTATAATTAGAGTCAGAGTGGTCATTGTGTCCTGGACCAGGATTCTGTTCAACTCTCCCGCTTATAATTAGAAGAATAGTGGTCATTGTGTCCTGGGCCAGGATTCTGTTCAACTGACCTGCTTATAATTAGAAGAATAGTGGTCATTGTGTCCTGGACCAGGATTCTGTTCAACTGTCCCGCTTATAATTAGAAGAATAGTGGTCATTGTGTCCTGGGCCAGGATTCTGTTCAACTGTCCCGCTTATAATTAGAAGAATAGTGGTCATTGTGTCCTGGACCAGGATTCTGTTCAACTGACCCGCTTATAATTAGAAGAATAGTGGTCATTGTGTCCTGGACCAGGATTCTGTTCAACTGTCCCGCTTATAATTAGAAGAATAGTGGTCATTGTGTCCTGGACCAGGATTCTGTTCAACTGACCCGCTTATAATTAGAGGAATAGTGGTCATTGTGTCCTGGGCCAGGATTCTGTTCAACTGACCCGCTTATAATTAGAGGAATAGTGGTCATTGTGTCCTGGACCAGGATTCTGTTCAACTGACCCGCTTATAATTAGAGGAATAGTGGTCATTGTGTCCTGGACCAGGATTCTGTTCAACTGACCCGCTTATAATTAGAGGAATAGTGGTCATTGTGTCCTGGACCAGGATTCTGTTCAACTGACCTGCTTATAATTAGAGTCAGAGTGGTCATTGTGTCCTGGACCAGGATTCTGTTCAACTCTCCCGCTTATAATTAGAAGAATAGTGGTCATTGTGTCCTGGACCAGGATTCTGTTCAACTGACCCGCTTATAATTAGAGGAATAGTGGTCATTGTGTCCTGGACCAGGATTCTGTTCAACTGACCCACTTATAATTAGAGGAATAGTGGTCATTGTGTCCTGGGCCAGGATTCTGTTCAACTGACCCGCTTATAATTAGAGGAATAGTGGTCATTGTGTCCTGGACCAGGATTCTGTTCAACTGACCCGCTTATAATTAGAGGAATAGTGGTCATTGTGTCCTGGACCAGGATTCTGTTCAACTGACCTGCTTATAATTAGAGTCAGAGTGGTCATTGTGTCCTGGACCAGGATTCTGTTCAACTGACCTGCTTATAATTAGAGGAATAGTGGTCATTGTGTCCTGGACCAGGATTCTGTTCAACTGACCCGCTTATAATTAGAGGAATAGTGGTCATTGTGTCCTGGACCAGGATTCTGTTCAACTGACCCGCTTATAATTAGAGGAATAGTGGTCATTGTGTCCTGGGCCAGGATTCTGTTCAACTGACCCGCTTATAATTAGAGGAATAGTGGTCATTGTGTCCTGGACCAGGATTCTGTTCAACTGACCCGCTTATAATTAGAGGAATAGTGGTCATTGTGTCCTGGACCAGGATTCTGTTCAACTGACCTGCTTATAATTAGAGTCAGAGTGGTCATTGTGTCCTGGACCAGGATTCTGTTCAACTCTCCCGCTTATAATTAGAAGAATAGTGGTCATTGTGTCCTGGGCCAGGATTCTGTTCAACTGACCTGCTTATAATTAGAAGAATAGTGGTCATTGTGTCCTGGACCAGGATTCTGTTCAACTGTCCCGCTTATAATTAGAAGAATAGTGGTCATTGTGTCCTGGGCCAGGATTCTGTTCAACTGTCCCGCTTATAATTAGAAGAATAGTGGTCATTGTGTCCTGGACCAGGATTCTGTTCAACTGACCCGCTTATAATTAGAAGAATAGTGGTCATTGTGTCCTGGACCAGGATTCTGTTCAACTGTCCCGCTTATAATTAGAAGAATAGTGGTCATTGTGTCCTGGACCAGGATTCTGTTCAACTGACCCGCTTATAATTAGAAGAATAGTGGTCATTGTGTCCTGGACCAGGATTCTGTTCAACTGACCCGCTTATAATTAGAAGAATAGTGGTCATTGTGTCCTGGACCAGGATTCTGTTCAACTGACCCGCTTATAATTAGAAGAATAGTGGTCATTGTGTCCTGGACCAGGATTCTGTTCAACTGACCCGCTTATAATTAGAAGAATAGTGGTCATTGTGTCCTGGACCAGGATTCTGTTCAACTGACCCGCTTATAATTAGAAGAATAGTGGTCATTGTGTCCTGGACCAGGATTCTGTTAAACTGACCCGCTTATAATTAGAAGAATAGTGGTCATTGTGTCCTGGACCAGGATTCTGTTCAACTGACCCGCTTATAATTAGAAGAATAGTGGTCATTGTGTCCTGGACCAGGATTCTGTTCAACTGACCCGCTTATAATTAGAAGAATAGTGGTCATTGTGTCCTGGACCAGGATTCTGTTCAACTGACCCGCTTATAATTAGAAGAATAGTGGTCATTGTGTCCTGGACCAGGATTCTGTTCAACTGACCCGCTTATAATTAGAAGAATAGTGGTCATTGTGTCCTGGACCAGGATTCTGTTCAACTGACCCGCTTATAATTAGAAGAATAGTGGTCATTGTGTCCTGGACCAGAATTCTGTTCAACTGACCCGCTTATAATTAGAAGAATAGTGGTCATTGTGTCCTGGACCAGGATTCTGTTCAACTGACCCGCTTATAATTAGAAGAATAGTTAACAGAAGGATAATTCATATTAATAGTTATCAAAACTTGGGATTTTGATAAATGGCGTTGATTTTCTGGTTCCACGACCCTTTGTATAAATAACTGCGTGTTTCCCTATCGATTCATGCCACATGGTAATTTCAACTCCCATGAGAAACTAAGTCATAAAATAAATTCAGTGCACATTCATGAATCGACAGGGAACTAACATTATCATGTGTACGTGCCAAGCACCACAGCAAACCCCGCAGAATTGTTGCATGTTTAGAATGAGAGGAGAGGGTCATGAAATTATAAAAAACAAACATGAAAAAATAGAGCGTATGTGTGTGCTCCATGAGTAATTTACACTGTTCGGGCTAAATTTTTAGTATTTTAAATAGATTATTTAGTTCTCAGCAAAATTAAAACGTTTTTTAAACGATTTTTATCTAGTGGCATATTCAATAAAACACCGTCCCTTTAAAGTTTACAATAGTAAATAGTGGAATGATCCAGTAGGGAGGTAAGGGTCTTGCTTCCACCAAGATTAGAATCCGCTAATGTTGATGAGATAAAATAATGAGATGTAGATGAATTATGATATAAAGATATGACATATATATTGAAAACGTGATACAAAGTCAATAGTAGCCACTAAAGGCATAATAACACTATTATTCAAGAAATATTCATGGTCATAATAATCGATTCTTCCAAACAAATCAGTATTTTATTGAGAGCATGCGCACTGATGACGAACAGAACCACTTGGGCTTTTGTCGGTAACTTTCTCGAGTATGTCTCAAAATGTTCGTATTGGTTTGTCTATCAAATGGGATTATGTTTATCAATGTCTTTTTGAATTCTAGATTCTTTAATTCCGTTATCTATTAAATTTCTGTTTGTAAAGGGATATCTAGAGTGGTTTCAAATTCAAGGGGATATACTAAGCTTATTAAAATATTTATAAATAGGATTTGTTTGGATAGAGTCGCCCTAAACAATAACAATTTCTTACTCTTTTTACTAGTTGGCCTTAGAAGGAGAAACAATAATAAAAATTAAATAATAATAATAAAATTGTGTCTGTGTCTCAACCCAACTGAACATTTATTGGCATGGTATGCAAGAGTGAATTTGTTAATCCTTTATTTTTTTTAATTTTATTTTTATTTTAATATAATTATTTTTAGATTGGATTTAAGATGGGTGCTATTGTACATACTTCGATGCCACTAGAGCAAATATATCTGTAAAATACTACTACCGGTATTAGTGTTTCAGTGTTTTAGTCAGGTCAAAAGGAGTTACATGTATCAGGATAAGGGTAGATACTAGTACATGGATAGGTAGAGTTAACAGAGACACAGGCATTGGCTCAGTCAGCCAAATATGAGGCAAATTCAGTGAAACAAAGATAATAAGTAGTTTTTTGCTTGCAGAATCATATATTTAAAGTAGTCCAGTCTGTATTCTGTATACACATATGCTGACTATGAAGAGAATGAACTGGCACAGTATTTTTAATGCTGCACCAGCACAGCTCCCGTCTTGAATAGGTTAATATAAATTTTTCTCTTTCTATTTTATTAAAACACATTAAGGCATCTATACTTTCCACGAGATAGTGTCTAGAAGCATTAATATGATGTGATATTCAATGTGAATTGATAATTTTTATCTGATTGTGTAATCTGAGAGGTTGATAATTTTTACCTGATCGAGTAATCTGAGAGGTTGATAATATTTACCTGATTGTGTTATCTGAGAGGTTGATAATTTTTACCTGATTGTGTAATCTGAGAGGTTGTTGATTTTTACCCGATTGTGTAATCTGAGAGGTTGTTGATTTTTACCTGATTGTGTAATCTGAGAGGTTGTTGATTTTTACCTGAGTGTGTAATCTGAGAGACTGTTCATTTTTACCTGATTGTGTAATCTGAGAGGTTGTTGATTTTTACCTGATTGTGTAATCTGAGAGGTTGATAATTTTTACCTGATTGTGTAATCTGAGAGGTTGATAATTTTTACCTGATCGAGTAATCTGAGAGGTTGATAATTTTTACCTGATTGTGTAATCTGAGAGACTGTTCATTTTTACCTGATTGTGTAATCTGAGAGGTTGTTGATTTTTACCTGATTGTGTAATCTGAGAGGTTGATAATTTTTACCTGATCGAGTAATCTGAGAGGTTGATAATTTTTACCTGATTGTGTAATCTGAGAGACTGTTCATTTTTACCTGATTATGTTATCTGAGAGGTTGATAATTTTTACCTGATCATGTTATCTGAAAGGTTGTTGATTTTTACCTGATTGAGTAATCTGAGAGGTTGTTGGCCCGGTCGCTGTACCCAGATGACGGTCTGTCCATAGAATTTGATAATCGTGAGCTCGGTCGATCCGACAGCTTAGAACCGGGTCTGTTCTTCAGCGAGGAACGATGCATTGACCGGACTCTCTT
The DNA here is from genome assembly GCA_032622095.1 of Siphonodentalium dalli. Taxonomy (NCBI): domain Eukaryota; kingdom Metazoa; phylum Mollusca; class Scaphopoda; order Gadilida; family Siphonodentaliidae; genus Siphonodentalium; species Siphonodentalium dalli. Next base: position 62,452,643 of record CP136062.1, read on the forward strand.
ACCCAGAGTGCTGTTCATTCTGTAGGAAGAAAGGGTGTCGCAATTTAACCCTTTGTTCACTGAATACAGTAATGCTCTAAATAATCGACTCCTTAAACACAGAAGAATTATGGGTAACTTTTCAGGATTTAGTCGTAAATATGGCTTGTTGCCATCAGAAAGCTCTCGGGGAGAGGTTTCCAATGAATGACTATTTCCGACTAAATCCTGAAAAGTTACCCATAATTATGCTGTGGTTAAGAAGTCGATTAATTAGGGCATTACAGTAGATTCATCCATTCAATTATAATCTATATAATGGAATGGTTTATTCTTCGTTTGAGGGGTATTCAGATTACATAAGCAGAAGAAAGACAGAATTCAGCTCATTTTCAGTAAAGATATTTAACCTTTCAGTGCCAAGTCCGATTTTTGTATCAACCCATATTTCCTTGATCATTTTTCAAATTTATTGATTATAATAATATGATACATTGATGGAAAGAGCTCTAAGAGCTCTTTCCATCAATGTATCACATTATTATAATCAATAAATTTGAAAAATGATCAAGGAAATATGGGTTGATACAAAAATCGGACTTACCACTGAAAGGGTTAACCGTTTGTTCACTGAATAGATTCATCCATTCAATTATAATCTATATAATGGAATGGTTTATTCTTCGTTTGTAGGGATGTTCAGATTACATAAGCTGAAGAAAGACAGAATTCAACTAATATAGCCTCAACCAAACTCTCATTTCCAAAATAGCCATTTGAATGATTAGTTCAGTTCTCTTAAAATCTGTATGTTGCTTTTCCACAACATTTTAAAAACAAGAACATCGCTAGGTCGTGGCAAAATAGGCATGTGGTAATTCCAACAAAGGGCCGTAACTCTGGTGAAAATTGGCACCCGGAACCCAAAATCGAACTTGACCTATATTTTGGGCTAGTAATTAACTCACATAACAAATTTAATTCCATTAAGTTCAGACTTACTAAAGTTATCATCCGGAGATGAAAATCGAGGGCTAATTCCACAAAAAGGGACATAATTCTAGTGAAATTGGCGGGTGGAACCCAAATTCGAACTTAACCTATCTAAAGTTATCATCTGGAAAACAAAAGTGAACAGACGGACAGATGAAAGCCTCGACAGGTGAACTGACGGACCAATAACATAATATGTCAATTTTTTTAACCCTTTCAGTGTCAAGTCCGATTTTTGTATCAACCGATATTTCATTGATCATTTTTCATTATAATAATGAGATACATTGATGGAAAGAGCTCTTAGAGCTCTTTCCATCAATGTATCATATTATTATAATCAATAATTTTGAAAAATGATCAAGGTAATATGGGTTGATAGAAAAATCAGACTTGGCACTGAAAGGGTTAAACGGGCATAAAATAATGTTGGAGTAAAATTGCTGTCCCTAAAAACGCTAAAGTAAAAATGGAATAAAATAAATTAGAATAAGACTGACATGTGATCGTGATAGTTACAGGTAGGCTGTAGATGATTTGTTTTTATAATACGTTTATTCTCTTATCAAAAAGATATTGAGATAAAAGTAGAAGATATATACAAAAGATTGAGAATGTTGCAGTATATGTACAATATATACACGAACTTCCCATCATCGTCATCATTATCAACATCATGGTAGTCGTTTTCGTCGTCCAGACACCATCACCGTAACCTTGTCATCAGTATCACAGTTTTCGTTGTCATCACGTTATCGTCTTCGTCTACTCGTCATCACAATCGCCAGTATCATTATCATCATTATCTCCAACAACAACAACAACAACCACAACACCAACAAACTGCATATTAGCCAATATCATTTAACTTAAGTTTTATCAGTCGGGATGAATGAACATAGTCTGCGCAGGCAATCAACATCTTCCAAATTCAGAATGTCATCTAACATATCAATAGTTGCATGTTCTACAGTAATGCCCTAAGTAATCAACCCCTTAACCACAGCAGAATTATGGGTAACTTTTCAGGATTTAGCTTTCTGATGAATGGCAACAAGTCATATTTCCGACTAAATCCTGAAAAGTTACCCATAATTCTGCTGTGGTTAAGGGGTCGATTTCTTAGGGCATTACTGTATGCTGGTATATTTGCTAGGCAAAAAGCGATGTCTGGCCTCACATAAACATTCACATTCTAATAAATTGAAGAGGGTAATGTCACAAATAATTATACATACGAGGAGTTCAATGTGTTGGCCATCTCATCATCATCTTGTGGTTCTGGTGTGCCTGGGTATATCATTTCGAATAGCTGCTGTATTTCATGCTGAGGTTTATGGGGAAACAGCACCTGTAGAACGTCCATCAGCTCATGTCTGTGGAAGGAGCCCGCCTGAACTAGTCCCGCTATGAAATGCATCTCCTGAAATAAAAAGCATGTACATTTATATAGTAATAATAATAAATAATTGATGCATTTATATAGTGCATTCCAGAGTAAGCAGGAGATGGACTGCCATCGGGTGCATACCCACCTATTGTGGGCATACATATAGCCTATGACTGAGATACTCACGCAGATGGACCCAAAAATCAGCATTTTCAGATAAACAATGATGAATAACTCCAGAACAGAAAACCCAAACAAAACGAATGAAATCTCCATTGAATGTACTCATAGTAGTGAACATCCATATCAAATTTCATTGAGATCCGACAGATATCTGCTCAGACAGATAAAAAACCAACATTTCCAAATAAACAAAGACAAATAACTCTAGAACGGGAAACATGAACCAAACAATTGAAAACTTCATTAAATATCCTCATACTATTGAACATACTAGTACATACCCATTTTCATTGAGATCAGAGCAATACTTTTCACGTTATGACCTGAACAGACATCGGATGGACAGACCAACCAAATTTCATTATATCATTGAGATCCGAGCACTATACTGTTCAAGTTAGGAGGAAGCAATTCACGCAGCTAATGAGCGCATCAGGATTGGCATACTGACAATATTCATCCACTCCCGAATGGGTACTTGGTTAACGGGCAAGTCCCCCACGACAACTGTACTATGAGATCACTTGTCGAAGGCAACCAATGCAGTGTTTCACATTCTATGGCAGAGAACGCTAACCATTGGACCACCGCGCCACTATCTGCAAAGGTTGTTTTTCTGTTAGTTTGTCAAAATGTGATCTATGAGATCCCAAAGTCACTACTTTCTAAGATGGCAGTTGGTCAGCAAGCTGAAAAAGGATACCAAGACGAATTACTCTAATAACATTTACGTCTCTAGGATGATGTTGTGAATGTGCGCCTTTTACAGAGCATGCCTTTTGCAGATCCCACTGATATATCTAATATATTTATGCCAACATACAGTAATTAATGCCCTAAGTAATCGACTCCTTCTACACAGCAGAATTATGGGTAACTTTTCAGGATTTAGTCGGAAATATGGCTTGTTGCCATTCATCGGAAAGCTCTTGGGGAGAGCTTTCCAATGAATGGCAACAAGCCATATTTCTGAATAAATCCTGAAAAGTTACCCATAATTCTGCTGTGGTTAAGGAGTTGATTACTTAGGGCATTACTGTATAATAACACTGTAAAGATAAACGGAGATACTCGATAGGTATTCAGAGCCAATTGTCAAATATGAATTGAACACTGACGTTGAATCAATCATGATTTTGATACCTAATATTTGCATTGGCCCGTAGTTGTGATGTGTGAAGACCTATTGGTAAGGGTTTATTGATATTTTTTGGAAGTAATAAAAAAAAATTCATGTGCCAGAAATTTAAAAGACATTTTAAAGATTCTGGAGAACAATAACTTTTTAATGACCTTGTATATGCAGTCAGCCTACTATATAAAGTTAATTTTGATATTGGGCGGTGCCTTATTAAATTATTTAACTCATGAAGCCTCTACTTATGGTCTAATCTGATATAAGAATTTACATCCTTACCTGGGTCTGTAGCTGCTGTTGTTTATACACCTCTAACTGCCTCTTTGTTTCTTCGATGACCTGAGACACTTCTCGATTTATCTTGTTCCTATAAAGAACAGGAATGAGTACACATGGCAACACATTACCATATCAACATTCAATGGACACAGAAATCGGATAAAAGTTTTTTTTTAAATTGGAGTGATGATGTTTTTCTTTCCAACTTTATTTGGAATAGGCTGAAAATGAAACAACAAAATCAATGATGATGTTAATAAGCTGGAACCCATACAGCAAAATCGTCGATGATGTCAATTCCGTTACCAAACACAATGTACACCAGAAATATCCTAAATCTTGACAAGATTAAACATTGTTATTTTGTCAGCACCCTTCAATCGAAAATTTAACCTCTTGGCCGATACACGTCCGTGTTGTGTATGAATGAATGCTGTGTGATATATCTCCATACTGAGTACAGACCTACTTCATTCAGCACACTAAAAATCGCTCAATATTTGCTCATTAGTTGCTCAATTAGTGCCTCAGAGGCTCAGACATATGGGAGACTAAATTCACATTTATTAATAATTGCGCTTCAGCACTATTCAATTGCACTTCAGCAGAATTAATTACCGTTCAGCACAATCCAGCACAATTAATTGCACTTCAGCTCGATCCAATTGCACTTCAGCACAATTAAAAACAATTGCCCTTCAGCACAATTATCTTTCCATGTATGGCTAAACCTCCTCCAGTTAATTAATGAAACAATCCCTGTATGGTAGATCAAATTCACATTTAATAAATGCAATTATTTGGTGTCACATATAATTATGGATTGATGATAGGCCTATGGAATACTCTACCTATTCAGGGGTATAAGCTTGTAAAAACTAGTCGCATCATATAGAGAGGGTATTGTGAGAAGCATGTATACCAAAAATTATTGAAATCGGTTCATATTTGTTAAAGTTATTAAGTCGGACAGAATAAATAAGTCAAAATAAGTCGAAAATGAGGCGTAACTTAAAAAAAAAAAGTCAGACCAAACCGCAATTAGCATCATGTGGAGAGGCAGTCCTAAGGAGATTGCACACAAAAAATTATTGAAATCGGTTCATAGTTGTTTGAGTTATGAGGTCGGATGGACGGACGGACGGTACGACAGACGGACAGACAGTACGACACACGGAGGGAGAAAGCGTGACGGACGGATGGACGGACGGACAGATGCAGTCAATCCAGTATACCCCCCATTTTCTTCGAAAGTGGGGGTATAATAATTGCGCTTCAGCTCAATTATTAATAAATGTGAATGTTGGCACAGGGTTTTCGCAAAATTTCAGGAAGCTCCAGTCATGAAAGGGTTAAACAAATTACAAGAAATGAAGGATGCAATATCAAAATTCTTTGATTATGATTTGAAAATCAAGGATACTGTGATATTCTTCAAAAAAAAGAACAAAAAAAAGAAAGAAGATCCACACTGAAGATTTCTAGCTGAACTGTTTAACTGACGTCAGAAAGCAATTTACTGTGAATTAATCACCTGAAATGTTCCATTTCTATCATCTGTTTGTGCATTATTAGCATCTTTTTGACTTTGGCAATTGTTTTATTTGGCGATGAGTCCATGATCTCTCTCATTTCCATGTCCTGTTTCGACAGCATCGATTTCTCCCTGATCATCAAACGCTCCTCCATCTTCGCCCTAATTATCTGAAATAAGAAAACAAAATATATTCAGTTTTTGTTGCCAGGTGTCAAGTCTGCAAATAGTGTGTTTGCCAATTTGCAGAATGAGGTCCCAAAGGGTGAATTTAGTGACGCTATCCCACACAGTGGGCTAGCGTCAGCAAATTCACCCTCTGGGAACCTCATTATCCTTAGGTCTCAACTGCTAGGATCTAGGGGATCAGATTGAATTTCCCCAGTTGAAGGGTGTAATATGGTCCGTAGTAACAATAAACACTTTACAATTGATAATAACGCACAGATAAGGATTTTGAAACTAGGAATAGCTCAATTGATTAGTTTCTAATTTGTAAATTTTGTACACTTACATCCTCCTGTTTCCTCCGCTGAGCTTCCAATCTTCTGTTGAGTTGGTCTTGCTCCTGTTGAAAACAGAATTAGAGTTTAACCCTTTGAACCCGGCTGGCTGGTATTCCGGCCAGAACGTAATTGCATATATACGCAACTGGCCGGTATTCCGGCCATGACGTAATCTCGCGTTCTACCGTGGTCGCTGTGCTGCACTTTATTTTTATATACTCAAAAGACATGACTAATAATTTAGTGTTTCATAACACTCATATTGCAGCTGTTTTAGCTGTCAAAAAATTATCGTGATTAGATCTGGCACAACAAAGTTTCAGCCGATTGAAAGCCAGATACAGTCTCCATTTTATCAAATTTCTGCAATTACGGGCGCTGTCATCTTGCTTCTCACGACCTCTCATTTCGCATTAGGTCATAACGCCTTATATGGCTCATAAGTGCCCTTAAAACTATATTTATGGGTACAAACTTTAGTGACGTATTCTTGGGACATTTATAACTCCCAAATGTGTGAAGAAATTCCTGTTAATTTACATATTTCGTGCTAGAGATTGTCTGATATAAACACATGTCATATGAGTTTTGTTCAAGAATATACAAGTTTCTGAGTTATTAAATCATAAAATTTTTGCACAAAGGTACATGCTAAAACTATTTATACAAGAATAATGTTCAGAATATTGCCTTTAAGCTGGTATGAGCCAATAGACTGCGCAATGTCGAGCATTTAGTTATTTAAGTGAACACCCAGATTTTGTTTTGGCTCAAACCCATACAACGTCATGTATTGCGTTGTGATTGCGATGTTACGTAACATTTCTTGGCAGTTAGAATAATAAATCCAGTCGAGTTTTCAATTTTGTATAACTTTTTCTGGATTTAAGATATTGAAATGGATTTTGCTGTGCTGAATTTGGAATATAATAACCTTTTCAATGGAATAAAAAATTATGGTAGTAAAAATGACACCATACATCTAAACACCGTCTACAATAGGTCAAAATACCACTGGGAGCCCAGGGTCAGGGTGTCGATCGTTGTGGGGAGCCAGGGTTCAAAGGGTTAATTTACTAGAGGTGGGCTGTCCAATGGAACTAAGGATAACCCCCATGTATGGCAGTCGAAAGAGGGGGATAACTCCACAAAACAATTCAATGGGACCTCTTAACTGCAGGTGCACATGTTCTCTTGGTACTAAATACATGTGCCAAGTTTTAAAAAAATTGACAGAAAAATGTAGGAATAAAAGCTCGAACAAAATTGTGTCCTTTCCCCGATGGACAGACGGACGCCCCGAACTCGTGTCCCATCCCAACAAGATAATAATATCAACCTCAAATTGGATGTGCTGTAAAAGTTTTATCATCACTTTTGGATATCTACATCTGCATGTTCAAAAATTTCCAGTAAATTATGGACTGAAATGAATTCGAAAGCAATTAATTAAGTAATTCACAGCTTATGTATCACAAATTTACATAAAATAATATTTAACAAAATTAATATCCTATTTTTGCTGTGTTCTAGGACATTGGATAGCATTTTTAACAAAGATGTTCTACAAAATGTTTAATCACTGACTCCATGTGCAAGTAAGTACATATAAAATAGTACTGCACATGAGAAGACAACATACTGCTTTCATCACTCTATTTCCAACAGATTAAGCACAGGAGTGTAAAAATATTGCGCAGTCACCTATGTCTATATACAGGGTTTCCGCAAGGCCGGCTGCGGGTCCGTCCCACGGACCCATTCGCCTCGCAGATGATCTGTTTGATTCATACATGTACCAAAATCAGCAGCAATATGTCATAAAAAATCCGGCTGCAACGGGAGTTCGGGGGGTTAAACAGAATACTGGTGAAAAAGCGGGTCAATTGAGCACAGTGTGTTACCGGTACAGCGTAACCCTTTGAAATCAAAGCGCCAAAACTACAATGTAATGTTTAGTGTGCATTGTAATAGCGACGTTATATACAGCGTAATAAATGTCGCGGTAACATCAAACAATGTCAGACTTCTGAGTACGGATATTATTTTGCACGGGATTTCTGTGGTTGAAACTACTCACGCTCGGAGATCCCGTGCTATCGTACGATTACATAATTTGATCAAAGCATGCCGAATTGCTGAGTTAGGCAGAGTAGGGATCAACATACGCCAACAAGCGGTTCTCCTACCAAAGGAGGTATCTACCTCCAAGATCCCGTGCTATCGTACTATTACAATACGGAACCTCATAGTGACAACACCATTCATTTGACCCATATTACATGCATGGAGGATAAACACAAAAAACATACCCCCCCCCCCCCAAATATGGAGATAAAGTCAAAGTACGGTCAATAATAGTTTCGTTGTCCCGCCTGGGTCCCCAAACACAAACAACGGTGCACATGTTCCCATTTCCTGCCAAAACTCAATTATATTTTATAACACGTTGGTTAAAACTATAGCAGCGGTCGTCAGTAACTGCTGTTGGACTAATACAGACTATTGACAAGCTACACGTTCCGAGTTTGAAAGATTTCGCTACCATTCGTATTTCGCCGCTATAAATATCTCCTGCAGACAAACCCTGCAGTATATATGACGTCACAGCGCACAAATAGTTTTACGATTGACAGAATACATGGAATATATCAGTTCCATTATTTTCACGGAAGCTACTTGAAATTCTAGGAAATACTTAATTCAATTCTCCCAGCTAGGTATTACTGGACAATGCATAGATGCTTTTTAGTGTTTAGTTTCATTATACCTGTCGGAATCTTATTGTAAGTTATAAATTTTTAAACACCGTAACTTGTAGCTTGATATAGTCTTCAATCAGACGGCAGTCTTACGTGCGTAATTACATGATTAATTATCTGGATACCATCAACAGAATTAATGCACCCACTGAAAGTGATCGACTTGCGTAATATAAGTAGTTTTGGATTGCTTTGTGGAACACTCATGCAGGTGCAAGGAAATGGCTACTTTTCGCCCGACGGGATGAACCATGATCGTCCCGTCGCGTTATGTTTCCCCAATACGGACTCATTAATTTCCCCATGGTGGAAACCCTGCTATATAAGATATTTAGTAAGTTAAAGTTGAAAGTCTATTTAAATCTGAAGTTTTATCATTGATATTATGAAAATCTGTTATATTACATCATAGCATCAACAAAACTCATATCATTCATTCAGATCATATATGCAAGCATGAGAGTATTTATACTATTGTTAAATAAATGAAAATTGTAACCTTGTGATTATATTCAAGGTGTTGAATAAAAATTATTGTATTGTAAATTGTACAGTCTCAAGAGAAAATGGAGCTAATAAGATTACATTCAATGTCGGTATTGGAACGGTGATTCGATGTCAAGATTTGATTTGAGGAAAAATACCCTTATTCGCACCTTAGTGTTATAATATATATAAGATACATACCTCATTATGGCGCTGTATATATCGCTGACACTCGTGATCGGTTAGCACTCCTCTCTCTGTCAGATCGTCCATTAAATTACACTTCAGATTATTGATCGCCTGCTGCTGCTCGTCGATCTTAGCAAGCTGTAATGGGAACGAATTTCTTGAAAACAGTTGAAAAATTTGTCAAACAAGGAAAATATTTCAAGTGTCAATAAATAGTTTCCTCTGGCATATATTTTTAAAGTGAAATTTCATGCTTATCAGAACTTATCAAGACAATATATATCTTGCTACAAATAATATATTACTCATAACTAGAGATTGGAAAAAAATTCTCGAAAACAGTTGCAAAATTTGTCAAACAAGGAATTATATCATGTGCCAGTATATATTTTCCTCAGGGATATATTTTTTAAGAGGGATATATTTAAAGTGAAATATCATTCTTATCATAACTTAAATGACCAGTCTTTATCTGCACTAAAAGAAAATGGAAACATTAGTAATATCACTCAGTCTCTGACGAATAGAACTTTGTTGTACGGCTCCGTGGATAAAGTTAATTAACCCTTTTATGGGGGAGCTGCTCTGGTGCAGCAATAAAGATCCTGTGCCAGTGCATTCTGTTATATATATGAATCTCCCATGGGGACACTCACATATATAAGAGAATACACTGGCTTACAAGGTCAAGGTAAATATTGTTAGGCCATTGTATTCTCTTATATATGTTTGGCTCCCTATGGGAGACTTGCATATATAAGAAAATGCATTGGCACATGGTTTTCGCAAAATTTCAGGAAGCTCCAGGCATGGAAGGGTTAACCCTTTAACCAACAGAACGGCCCTGTGCCAATGCATTCTCTTATATATGCGAGTCGACCATAGGTCGCCTCGCATATATAAGAGAATGCATTGGCTTAACACATTAAAAATTATAAAATTGTTAAAGAATGTAAGAAAAAAATGGTAAAAAGTGTTAAAAACAGATTTTTTTTAGGCCAATGCATTCTCTTATATATGCGAGGCGACCTATGGTCGACTCGCATATATAAGAGAATGCATTGGCACAGGGCATAACTGTAACCATCACAATGTGGTCAATGAGCCGGTTCCAATGATATCCATATTTGTATGGTTTTATTGAGACAGACCGAAGATATTTTAGGCTGTTGAAGCTTTATTTGGCCGGTTTTGGCCGGTTTGTTGGGTAAAGGGTTAACATGTTCAAAACATTGATCGGTAGCTCAAACTTCTTTGTCAAGTTGAGCTAAAAATAGACCAAGTTACCCAGGGGTTCTCAAATTTCAAGTTTGGAGATACCTATTTTTGTGGTGACACAAAAGTTATTTTGATGTTGCTTAAGACCATATGTACCTAGCTAAAAATAATATATTACTCATAACTAGAGATTTCACAAACATTTTCAGTGCTTTTGATTAAAAACATCACAAATTGAGATAAAAGTATTATGAAGTAAAAGATAAGCTCACCTCTTTAGCTTTATTCATCTGAATTGCGGCCACCATAGCTCCCAGTCTTTCCTCCTGATTTTTCAATGCCATCGCTCTATCCTTCATCATTTCAACTCTGACCTGTTCAAAACATGGATGGTAGATGTAATGACTGTTACTTTATAATAAGAGACAATTAAGCATGCAAAATGTGTGTCTGTCATTTTCAGAATGAGGTCCCCAGAGGGTGAATTTAGTGACGCTATCCCACACAGTTTCTAAATCTCCTAATTTGAGTAAGATAAAATGAATAATCGAGGCGACTAATAGGTGAACATCACCAACTTCAAATGGGAAACTTCGTATCTGATCCTTGGTTTCCCATAGCAGTTGATGCCTAAGCAGAATGAGGTTCCCAGAGGGTGAATTTGGTGATGATAGCCCACCATGTGAGATAGCATCACTAAATTCACCCTCTGGGGACCTCATTCTGCGAATGTCAGCCACACTATATCCAGGCTTCTGAAGCTTCCATAATATACTCACGTTGTCTAACTCTTCTTCTAGGTTCAGTTTCTTTCCATGTAAGATGGCTATCCTCTCCTCCGTTTGTTTGTTCAGCAGTTTTATCTTCTCTTTATCGCTTTCTTCATCCGAGTCTTCATTATTGTTCTCTCTTGTTCGTCGCTGACTCTAATGAATGAAGAGAAATGTGTAAGAAATCAATTACTAATAGTTCACATTATTGTTATGTTAGAAATATTTGGGTAAATTTTTTATATATATATATATATATATTTACTAGTATATATAGGAGCCCATTCACTGCTTGCAATTTCCCACTGCAATGCAACAACATTCCCAACCATGTAAATTTCATTTCATTTCCCCCTCCCTGCATCAGAAATATACTTAATTGCATTGAAACTTAATTACATACAGAAATATGAGCGTTATTAAAGTTAAATTCATATATGATTTGCAATATGCTGTTTTTCAAAAAGATAGTGTAAGTGCTGATCAAATAAAATAATGTAACTAAACCAAATAATTATAATCCAAAAATAATAATTTTTTACCTATGGAAGTAGGCTTTTTCAAAACCAAATTTGAAAATCCACCACCAAATAAAGCAAATATTTCACTAAATCTCTGCCATATCGCATTCATACCTTGAGTTGTTGTTCATGTTTCTGTTTCAATTCGCTGAGCTGTCGATCTCGTCTCAAAGAAAGTTTTTCCTCCAGCATTCTTTTCTGCCTCAGTTTATTCAGAGTTAAGCTATTAAAAAGATACAGACAGATGTATAGTCAGTCATATGAAATTTCGTAAGACACATGTGAATGTCAGTGAACTGCAAGCAATATCTACAGAGTATCTTAATCCTGTCTATACTAAAGCATCATTGATGAGTAGTTATCCATAGGAAATGTTCAGATAATAAGTTTAACCCTTTCTACACTAAAGCATCATTGATGAGTAGTTATCCCATAGGAAATGCTCAAATAGGTTTAACTCTTTCTATACTAAAGCTTCATTGTTGAGTAGTTATCCCATAGGAAATGTTCAGATAATAAGTTTAACCCTTTCTATACTAAAGCATCATTGATGAGTAGTTATCCCATAGGAAATGTTCAGTTAATAAGTTTAACCCATTCTATACTAAAGCATCATTGATAAGTAGTTATCCCTTAGGAAATGTTCAGATAATAAGTTTAACCCTTTCTATACTAAATCATCATTGATGAGTAGTTATCCCATGTGAAATGTTCAGATAATAAGTTTAACCCTTTCTATAATAAAGAATCATTGATGAGTAGTTATCCCATGTGAAATGTTCAGATAATAAGTTTAACCCTTTCAACCCGGGAGACCGGAATACCGGTCCGATCCTTATTTTCCTATATCCCGGGAGACCGGAATACCGGTCCGGAAACCATACAATTTTTGACACGGAAATACAGCATAATAAACGCACATATCCATAAGAATTGTACTTCTACTTTGCACACACGAGTCCCTGGTTTACCACCGTGACTTTGGCTGTCGAACTGGCTACAGAGGGTCTGTTTCTTCGCGCATGCGCAGAGGCATATTAAAATAAAAAAGTTAGTTTTTTATCGTTTTTATCGTCGGCTAATGAGATCAATTACATTATAAATATTGCGAACAAAGCACACATTAAATATATTTTTGCTTGTAATAAGTCACAATTTCGTTACCATGAATTTAGCAGCTAAATTTGTGATGGGGGTTCTGGTCTGTTGTTTCGCGCATGCGCAGAGACGGATCAAAGGAGAAGCATTTCTCTATAAATAACGTGACCACGTGGAGCCACAATATATAATAATATAATGTACATGTATATTGGGACTAGAATAGAATGTCTCGCTGAAATAATATGTGACACGTTTCACAACACGCTCTAGTACAGGTAGCACATGCGCAGATGTGACATACCGGTCCGGTACTTAACTATATATGGTCCATATATATGCGCATGTATATATTAGCCTATATATGAGCACATGCGTTTAACGTATATTAGGTTGCGTTTGAGTACTTGAAACGACGGAGAAGAAACTCCATATAATTACACACAAAGTATGTGCACTAGATTCACTCTTCTGGCTAAATATGTCTAACATTTCACAATAAGGCGCTCACTGAATCGAAAACACCATTTCCTAGCTCTTATTTACGACAATAAAAGCTATAATTGCATTTAACCTTCAATTCCGGGTAGTTGCCTAGCAACCGTTACCAGGGAGTGATCATGTGGCAAAGTATCCCGATTTTAAAATACTCAGTGGTCCATGGAGAACATGCGCATAAAGTTTCAGAGCCGTGGAGCTACTTGAACATAACCAACAGCATGCTCATAAACACGTGTCTACAATAGGTCAAAATACCCCCGGGGGGGCCCCGGGTCAGGGTACAGCTCTCTGTAGGGAGCCAGGGTTCAAAGGGTTAACCCTTTCTATATTAAAGAATCATTGATGAGTAGTTATCCCATGTGAAATGTTCAGATAATAAGTTTAACCCTTTCTATACTAAATCATCATTGATGAGTAGTTATCCCATGTGAAATGTTTAGATAATAAGTTTAACCCTTTCTATATTAAAGCTTCATTGTTGAGTAGTTATCCCATAGGAAATGTTCAGATAATAAGTTTAACCCTTTCTATACTAAAGCATCATTGATGATTAGTTATCCCATAGGAAATGTTCAGTTAATAAGTTTAACCCATTCTATACTAAAGCATCATTGATAAGTAGTTATCCCTTAGGAAATGTTCAGATAATAAGTTTAACCCTTTCTATACTAAATCATCATTGATGAGTAGTTATCCCATGTGAAATGTTCAGATAATAAGTTTAACCCTTTCTATAATAAAGAATCATTGATGAGTAGTTATCCCATGTGAAATGTTCAGATAATAAGTTTAACCCTTTCAACCCGGGAGACCGGAATACCGGTCCGATCCTTATTTTCCTATATCCCGGGAGACCGGAATACCGGTCCGGAAACCATACAATTTTTGACACGGAAATACAGCATAATAAACGCACATATCCATAAGAATTGTACTTCTACTTTGCACACACGAGTCCCCGGTTTACCACCGTGACTTTGGCTGTCGAACTGGCTACAGAGGGTCTGTTTCTTCGCGCATGCGCAGAGGCATATTAAAATAAAAAAGTTAGTTTTTTATCGTTTTTATCGTCGGCTAATGAGATCAATTACATTATAAATATTGCGAACAAAGCACACATTAAATATATTTTTGCTTGTAATAAGTCACAATTTCGTTACCATGACTTTAGCAGCTAAATTTGTGATGGGGGTTCTGGTCTGTTGTTTTGCGCATGCGCAGAGACGGATTTTGAAAAACGCTTTTTTATCCTCAAAGGAGAAGCATTTCTCTATAAATAACGTGACCACGTGGAGCCACAATATATAATAATATAATGTACATGTATATTGGGACTAGAATAGAATGTCTCGCTGAAATAATATGTGACACGTTTCACAACACGCTATAGTACAGGTAGCACATGCGCAGATGTGACATACCGGTCCGGTACTTAACTATATATGGTCCATATATATGCGCATGTATATATGAGCCTATATATGAGCACATGCGTTTAACGTATATTAGGTTGCGTTTGAGTACTTGAAACGACGGAGAAGAAACTCCATATAATTACACACAAAGTATGTGCACTAGATTCACTCTTCTGGCTAAATATGTCTAACATTTCACAATAAGGTGCTCACTGAATCGAAAACACCATTTCCTAGCTCTTATTTACGACGATAAAAGCTATAATTGCATTTAACCTTCAATTCCGGGTAGTTGCCTAGCAACCGTTACCAGGGAGTGATCATGTGGCAAAGTATCCCGGTTTTAAAATACTCAGTGGTCCATGGAGAACATGCACATAAAGTTTCAGAGCCATGGAGCTACTTGAACATAACCAACAGCATGCTCATAAACACGTGTCTACAATAGGTCAAAATACCCCCGGGGGGCCCCGGGTCAGGGTACAGCTCTCTGTATGGAGCCAGGGTTCAAAGGGTTAACCCTTTCTATATTAAAGAATCATTGATGAGTAGTTATCCCATGTGAAATGTTCAGTTAATAAGTTTAACCCTTTCTATACTAAATCATCATTGATGAGTAGTTATCCCATGTGAAATGTTTAGATAATAAGTTTAACCCTTTCTATACTAAAGCTTCATTGTTGAGTAGTTATCCCATAGGAAATGTTCAGATAATAAGTTTAACCCTTTCTATACTAAAGCATCATTGATGAGTAGTTATCCCATAGGAAATATTCAGTTAATAAGTTTAACCCATTCTATACTAAAGCATCATTGATAAGTAGTTATCCCTTAGGAAATGTTCAGATAATAAGTTTAACCCTTTCTATACTAAATCATCATTGATGAGTAGTTATCCCATGTGAAATGTTCAGATAATAAGTTTAACCCTTTCAACCCGGGAGACCGGAATACCGGTCCGATCCTTATTTTCCTATATCCCGGGAGACCGGAATACCGGTCCGGAAACCATACAATTTTTGACACGGAAATACAGCATAATAAACGCACATATCCATAAGAATTGTACTTCTACTTTGCACACACGAGTCCCCGGTTTACCACCGTGACTTTGGCTGTCGAACTGGCTACAGAGGGTCTGTTTCTTCGCGCATGCGCAGAGGCATATTAAAATAAAAAAGTTAGTTTTTTATCGTTTTTATCGTCGGCTAATGAGATCAATTACATTATAAATATTGCGAACAAAGCACACATTAAATATATTTTTGCTTGTAATAAGTCACAATTTCGTTACCATGACTTTAGCAGCTAAATTTGTGATGGGGGTTCTGGTCTGTTGTTTCGCGCATGCGCAGAGACGGATTTTGAAAAACGCTTTTTTATCCTCAAAGGAGAAGCATTTCTCTATAAATAACGTGACCACGTGGAGCCACAATATATAATAATATAATGTACATGTATATTGGGACTAGAATAGACTGTCTCGCTGACATAATATGTGACACGTTTCACAACACGCTATAGTACAGGTAGCACATGCGCAGATGTGACATACCGGTCCGGTACTTAACTATATATGGTCCATATATATGCGCATGTATATATGAGCCTATATATGAGCACATGCGTTTAACGTATATTAGGTTGCGTTTGAGTACTTGAAACGACGGAGAAGAAACTCCATATAATTACACACAAAGTATGTGCACTAGATTCACTCTTCTGGCTAAATATGTCTAACATTTCACAATAAGGTGCTCACTGAATCGAAAACACCATTTCCTAGCTCTTATTTACGACGATAAAAGCTATAATTGCATTTAACCTTCAATTCCGGGTAGTTGCCTAGCAACCGTTACCAGGGAGTGATCATGCGGCAAAGTATCCCGATTTTAAAATACTCAGTGGTCCATGGAGAACATGCACATAAAGTTTCAGAGCCGTGGAGCTACTTGAACATAACCAACAGCATGCTCATAAACACGTGTCTACAATAGGTCAAAATACCCCCGGGGGGCCCCGGGTCAGGGTACAGCTCTCTGTAGGGAGCGAGGGTTCAAAGGGTTAACCCTTTCTATATTAAAGAATCATTGATGAGTAGTTATCCCATGTGAAATGTTCAGATAATAAGTTTAACCCTTTCTATACTAAATCATCATTGATGAGTAGTTATCCCATGTGAAATGTTTATATAATAAGTTTAACCCTTTTTATATTAAAGAATCATTGATGAGTAGTTATCCCATAGGAAATGTTCAGATAATAAGTTTAACCCTTTCTATATTAAAGAATCATTGATGAGTAGTTATCACATAGGAAATGTTTAAGTTCAACAAACGACCATAGGTCTTTTCATCTCAACTGTTAATTATCTGTTGTCTGCTTTTATCAGCTTTACAGCCCTCCAATTGAATAATAGATCATGCCGAGGTAGACTTTTCAACTGACTGGCAGAATCCATTTAGTATAGAAAGGTCTTCACTGCCAAGCCTTGAAATAGTGTCTCTGTCATTTGCAGAATGAGGTCCCCAGAGGGAGAATTTAGTGATGCTACCCCGCATAGCGGGCTAGCATCACCAAATTCACCCTCTGGGAACCTCATTCTGCTGAGGTGTAAGCAGAATGAGGTCCCCAGAGGGTGAAATTGGATGATGCTACCACGCTATGCGGGGTAGCATCACTAAATTCACCATCTGGGGACCTCATTCTGCAAATGACAGACACACTATTTCAAGGCTTGTTCACTGCTAAATTAGTTTTTCAAAATTTTGATTTAAAAAAATTTAACAAGAACAAGAAGTTCAATCTAAAAATAAAAATTTAATTTATTAAAACAAAATTTTATTAATTTGTTTTTTTTCTAATCAAACTGTTTAAATGATCAAAATGTGTGCAACGTGCACAAAGGGGCCACCTTTGTCTAAGGTCAAAATGTGCATGAAGTGTGGTCCCTAACGCCCAAAGAGAGCTTGTTTCAGCTAGTTCTCTATAAAATGGATCTGAGATGAAAGCTATTATTGAGAATTTTATTTATATATTGACTGGTTGTAATCACGTTGAAGTAGGTCAATACTTAGTATGAATATTAGAGCACGTCCATGTATGCATAGAGATAGCAAATGTAAGCACTAAATCACAAATAAAGCCCTACCTGTTTTCGAGCGTGACCATCTGTTTCTCATGCTGACTAATAATCCTGGCTCGTTCTTCTTCAGACATAGTGACCTGACTGTTAATAAGCTCCCTGAAAAATTTAGGTAGAGAATTACATCAAATTATAATTTACAGTACCTTCATGAATACAAATGCCACTCCATCTAATTGAGAGCTAATTAATATGTTCATACATTTTATCATTACACAGGCAGCGAGTCTGGTCTGGGATCTCACCTTCTCAACTTGACGTGATGTGGAGACCAATATCTCTTCACTGCAGTGACAATGTGTTTATTTTTTGAGTTAGAGGAATTGAATTTCGCCGACGAATTCACATAATTACAGAGAAATATCTGATAATAATATATCGTAACTTAGGACTATATTTTCTCACATATTGTAAACTGGAAATTTCCTTGGTATCCGTGCATGGAAGGATATCAGAGAGTACACCAGTGCATAATGCATCCGAATCATATGTATATTTGAGTCGTCGCTATATTTAAATTGAAAATAGTTCCGTCAACCAGCCTCTTTCACATTCATAATTGCAAGATACAGATTCGGAAAACCAGTGTAGCTTCCAATGATCCAGAAAACTTTATAAAACATGTCATATTTTGATGAGCAAAACAATTCATATAACAAATTCTGGTATTCATAGCCTTTGAATACCTACTTTTCCGAACCACCAACTTGAGAGAGAAAAACAGACTCGAGGTTCCGAGATAGTAGGAATACAATTATTAACATTTTAGAAGAGGTAGATGTTGTGCTCCAGTTTATGTATGCATTTTCAGATTTTCAATCGGTTGAATTCACTTGTATAAACTAAAATGTAGATGACTCCAAACCTACACAAGGTATTTGGCACAAAAATTTTACTTAACCCTTTCAGTGCCAAGTCCGATTTTTGTATCAACCCATATTTCCTTGATCATTTTTCAAATTTATTGATTATAATAATGTGATACATTGATGCAAAGAGCTCTTAGAGCTCTAAGAGCTCTTTCCATCAATGTATCACATTATTATAATCAATAAATTTGAAAAATGATCAAGGAAATATGGGTTGATACAAAAATCGGACTTGGCACTGAAAAGGGTTAAGTGCAACGCTTCGGTGTTCAATCTGGGGAGCAATGTATTTTTGAAACATACTCAGCCACTTTAGTCTCGTATTCCCTCAGCTGCTCCTGTTCATGTCGCTCCGCGTCTTTTCGATCGTCCCACTGCTTTCTCTTTTCATTGAGTTTCATCTGCAAAAAATAACATGCAAATCAGTCAGATGATCCTGATTAAGTTCAAGAAATGGACAAGAATAAAAAACTTTGATACAACCCTAGACGGCAATCAAAATAATTAAAATCAGTCCAGTCGCAAGAATTAATCCATTTTATTTAGGGCCTTAGATATCAGGTATCAAGATTCAATTCAACCTAAGAGCTAGATCATCACATTGAGACGTGAGATTTTATTTTTTAACCCTTTCATGATGGGAGCTGCGCTGGTGCACCATTAAAGAATAATACGTCAAGGTAAATATTGTTAGACCAATGTATCCTCTTATATATGTGAAGTTCCCTATGGGAGTCTCGCATTTATAACAGAATGCATTGGCACAGGGTTTTCGCAAAATTTCTGGAAGCTCCAGTCATGGAAGGGCTAAACAAAATAGAAATATCATTACCTGCCTTTCTGTATCATGTAACATCAAGCTCACCAATTATTATCTATCTAGATTAAGTCAAACTAGGGTCTAGCTGCCGCTTACCAAATGCCAAAATAAATCACATTGGTAAAAATTATTTTCATTTGGAAAAAGCTTCGGCAAGCAAATTCTCATTTCCACAACAGATAGCTGCATGTGTTTTTGCACATTCTTTTTGATTGGGTGGTATTTGAACCCCCGGCCCGTGACGGCGAGAGAACATTGTGCTCCAAGTCCGACATCAATACCACACCACCACCGAAGCGACCCCAAAAATGAAGCTCCAATGGCCGTTGTATTCTGACATGGCACTAGATGCACATTTTAAGGTCTCTGTGTTAGGTATATGGTAGATTTTTGGCACAGCTGCATGTTATATGTTATATGTACTTATCTCTGATATATGCTGAGTGTTGCCACGTGTACATACCTGGGACTATATAACACACAAGGCGCGAGTTTTAGAAGCTGGATTTATTTTTGAGACCATTGTCTCAAAAACACTTGCAGCTTCTAAAAACGGCGACTTTCTAAAAATCCTTTCATGACATGTCTAAAACATCGGATATCTTAGATTTGACCATTGTCAACTGTAATAATAAATTTTTCCTTAAACCCATTAATTTTGGCCTGATATCATTTGGCAATTTCTGAGATATATCGCCAAAAAATATTTTCATTTGGCAAAAGTAAATTTTGGGCCAGCACAGACTCTGAGTATCTTCATCTTACCTTTAGTTTTTGCATCTGCCTTTCACGTTCCTCCTCCTGAGCATCGTTGAGAGTTTCCACTTCTTTCTTATGCATCGCCAGAATCTTATCAGCCTGTTTCTCAGAAAGACCTGTTCATCAAGAAAAATATAGCAACCGACTGAGTTAGTGATATTGTTTGGCTTGGTGATGCAGGATGACACAGTAGAGGCCATAGAGAATACAGTAATGCCCTAAATAATCGACTCCTTAACAACAGCAGAATTATGGGTAATTTTTCAGGAATTAGTCGGAAATATGGCTTGTTGGGCATTACTGTACCTACAGCATATATCTGATTAAATCTCATTCATGTCTAGTGTAGCCACTCGTAAAAATTTGACATTTCTTTACAGACACAAATGAGATGTTTCAGGTATTCAATCAAAAACTGTAGGTGTTCTTGTCATTATATGCTACTTATTAATGCTTAAAGTTGCTAAATTATGCAGCATTTTAACTTTTAACCCTTTGAGTGCCAGGTCCGATTTTTGTATCGACCCATATACCTTGTGCCAATGCATTCTCTTATATATGCGAGTCGACCATAGGTCGCCTCGCATATATAAGAGAATGCATTGGCCTAATCCAAAAAAAACAAATTCAAAAAATAAAAATTCATTTTTTGATTTTTTTTTGGGCACTCTACAGACCATAAATTAGGGCCGATCAGATCGGCCCCTGGCACTAAGAGGGTTAATAGCACAACAAATTAAACAATATATGGAAAGCTACACCTGGTTGACCCAAATTTCTTACACCGATGAGCTGAGAGGTAGCCAATTGCTTTCAAGTGATGACATGATGTCATTCAGCAATCTACAGTGAAATAACAAGAAGCTACAATGAAATAACAAAATGGTATATCATTGTAGCTTCTAAGAGATACATACAACAATACAGGTTTTGTTAATTTTCCGCTATTTTATAGGAAAGCATATAATAAATAGCCGTATCTCTGTTAGAAGTTATCAATCTTATCCAGAACAGACACTCAGTCACCAACTGAGTACACCCAATGATATGTTTTCATTACAACTTACACTGAAATTGGAAACGGGGCTCATATTTTATCATGTTTAATCTGTGCTTGTTTGGGTTCAAATGCATTCTATTTCAAAAAGCCATATTGTGTGGGATAATAATAGTGTAAACCACTATTTCACTGAAGTATATATTCATATACAGGAATGCCCTAAATAATAGACTCCTTAACCACAGCAGTATTATAGGTAATTTTTCAGGATTTAGTCGGAAATATGACTTGTTGGCATTCATTGGAAAGCTCTCCGATGAATGGCAACAAGCCATATTTCCGACTAAATCCTGAAAAATTACCCGTAATTCTGATGTGGTTAAGGAGTCGATTATTTGGGGCATTACTGTACTATTATTACACTAATAATGTCTGTCAGTCTATCTCACCGTTTTCCTTCATTTTATCGAGGTTTGTTCCCTCCAGAGCCTCCATGTCAGTCTGTACCTGTATGCTAATGCCGCGTCTGATTTTCTCAAGCTCCTTCGAGTGTTCAATGTCAACGTCATTTTCAAGTTCATTGAGTTCAGATCGGTGTTTGGAATTCAGATGCAGTTTGCCTTCTACATATGATAATGGATCTAAAAAATAGAGAAATTATGTGGTTCTTTCTATCATCTAGTAATGGTAATAAAGTGTTGCATGCATATTTAAGACAAGTAAATAAAATATTCAATATATTTGTTTACTCTTTTACTCTATTCGCATTTAAGCATATGCATGAGGTGTCTACAGTCTTGTAAACATTCACAGACTCCCAGATTCCTGTGCTCTCATTCTACTGATACACATCGCTGTCAAGCATCACTTACTCTGGAGTCTCATAATGTTGCATATTTATGTCATGTAATTCAAATGTTCCAATATATTTATATCTAAGTATATGCAGGTGTCTACGGTTTCACACACATTCACAGACTCCCAGATTCCTGTGCTCTCATTCTACTGATACACATCGCTGTCAAGCATCACTTACTCTGGAGTCTCATAATGTTGCATATTTATGTCATGTAATTCAAATGTTCCAATATATTTATATCTAAGTATATGCAGGTGTCTACGGTTTCACACACATTAACAGACTCCCAGATGCCCGTGCTCTCATTCTATTAATACACATCACTGTCAAGCATCACTTACTCTGGAGTCTCATAATGTTGCATATTTATGTCATGTAATTCAAATGTTCCAATATATTTATATATAAGTATATGCAGGTGTCTACGGTTTCACACACATTCACAGACTCCCAGATTCCTGTGCTCTCATTCTACTGATACACATCGCTGTCAAGCATCACTTACTCTGGAGTCTCATAATGTTGCATATTTATGTCATGTAATTCAAATGTTCCAATATATTTATATCTAAGTATATGCAGGTGTCTACGGTTTCACACACATTAACAGACTCCCAGATGCCCGTGCTCTCATTCTATTAATACACATCGCTGTCAAGCATCACTTACTCTGGAGTCTCATAATGTTGCATATTTATGTCATGTAATTCAAATGTTCCAATATATTTATATCTAAGTATATGCAGGTGTCTACGGTTTCACACACATTAACAGACTCCCAGATGCCCGTGCTCTCATTCTATTAATACACATCGCTGTCAATCATCGCTTACTCTTGAGTCTCATGTGGGTTACATACATGCCACTGTTGCATGTTTATGTCATGTAATTCAAATGTTCCAATATATTTACATCTAAGTATATGCAGGTGTCTACGGTTTCACACACATTCACAGACTCCCAGAGGCCCGTGCTCTCATTCTACTAATACACATCGCTGTCAATCATCGCTTACTCTGGAGTCTCATGCAGGTCACATATATGCCAATGTTGCATATTTATGTCATGTAATTCAAATGTTCCAATATATTTACATCTAAGTATATGCAGGTGTCTACGGTTTCACACACATTCACACAACCCCAGATTCTGCGCTCTCATTCTACTAATATACATCGCTATCAATCATCACTTACTCTTGAGGCTCATGCGGGTTACCAGTCTGGAGAAACTACATACCCACATATAAAATAGTGGGTCTGATAACCTTTCGAAGAGTTTTTATTTCCCAACCCCTGGATTCCACATTAGCAGCGCCAATATAAAGGAGTCCAATAAAAACAATTAATGTAGCTAGCGCGATGTGACGTAATTTGGGGGAATACCACAAACCTTCTGTGAAATGAAAAGTTGGCGGGATTCTACAATAGACTCAGTATAACTTATGAATCTGATTGTTTGTTTACAAAGACTGGCGGTTACATACATGCTAATGTTGCATATTTATGTCAAGTATTTCACACACATTCACAGAATCCCAGATTCCCGCGGGCTCCCATTCTACTAATACACATCGCTATCAATCAATGCTCACTGTGGGTTACATAAACAACAGTCTGCACCTCTTATTTATTTTATTGCCTGCCATAATTAAATAAATATATAAATACCGCCTTGTCTATTCACAACCCTGTTGAATAAAGCTTCATGACCAGTGCTTATTTAAAACTGAGGTTAGATCAGATTTTACAAATGAAGTTTCCATATCTTCATGAGTAATACTGTATTCACACTATTTCTATTACTTTCATTTCACCCATTCGTG
The DNA here is from genome assembly GCA_032622095.1 of Siphonodentalium dalli. Lineage (NCBI taxonomy): Eukaryota > Metazoa > Mollusca > Scaphopoda > Gadilida > Siphonodentaliidae > Siphonodentalium > Siphonodentalium dalli. Next base: position 62,476,882 of record CP136062.1, read on the forward strand.
ACTGGAGCTTACTGAAATTTTGCGAAAAACCCTGTACCAAATTAATGCATTCTCTTTTATATGCGACTCTCCTTTAAGGGAGCCTCACATAAATAAGAGAATACATTGGCCTAACATAGGGATAATCGCATATATAAGAGAATGCACTGTCACAGGATCTTTATTGCTGCACCAGCACTGCTACCGACATGAAAGGGTTATCAAAGTGTTGCTGTCACTTAAAATCGTATCACAACCACCAATGATATTTGCTCTTATGGTGTGCTGTCATTCAATTTTTAATTGTAAACTTCGCAAACTGGTTGCTTTATACGACAGTGATCATGGTATTCTTTGCTTTAAAGCACTTAGTTAAACCGATAATATTATAGGTCAATTTCTGAGTGCAATCACTTTCACAATTACCATTTGAATTTCACACAATACAAAAGGACTGAAATTTAACTTTCACACCATTACCTTGTTGCAGTCGATCAAGGATTTTAAGTGACATATATATATATGCTGCAATTAAAAAATTCAATTCTAATTTATAATATAGTCCCCCTATCCTCATGGTCATCTGATCTTCAGCAAGACATATTTTTTTGTTTTAATATTTTTTTATTCAGATTGACATGCAATTGCAACAATGACATACATGAATTATGAAAGCACGGAATAACAATTTTCAATGGTTTATTTAGTTAGATCATTTGATTAATATTTTTGGGTATCTGGTAATCTTTTCTATGTCGGAGTAGTTAATTTGATGAAAAGATATATTTTTAAAGATATAAATCATGAGTGAGATTGGTGTCAATGCTTAAGAAGTTTCTACACTGTAAAGTTACAGGAATTCCACATGGAAGTGATTATCAAAAATTCCCTGAATGCACTTTACTTCAATGACTATGAAATGGCAAAAAATAAAAATTAAAAAGTAGTGAATAGTCGAAGGAACCCCTGGGCCATACAGCAAGACTTACCAACACTTGCATCTGCCTGATGGTCCTTATGTACATATTCAAATTCATCAGATTCCTTCTGTTGTTGTTTAGCCTGTAAATAAGATATTGTGTTGTACTGAGCTTAGTGGTCCATGATATATAGCAAATGTTAAGGTAGTTAAAAATTCAGCAACCCTTTGTTTCTTGGTTACACCAAGTAAAGCCTTGCAAAATATGGGTTTTCATTTTGAACTGAATCTGGCAGACAAATCAGAATAAAATAGAATCTAATCATTACAATGAGTGCATAATTGAGAAATGCTTAAAGGTACACAATCCAATTTGATGGTCCCCGTATCATCAGATTCCCAAAATAACAACATTTCTTCAAAAGATGCTTTTGTTATCAGAATCGATTAATTACCCAAAAATAATGCTAACCACTGTCAACTCTAGTATAAAAGTTTCCAAAACGTGTTATATATTAATGCAATCTAGTATCAAGAGTATGCCGGTCGGCTCGTCAAATATTTGCTAGCCTCCAAATATACCAGGCAGTGAAAATTAACAGATTAAAAAAATTGATATCTGATAACTCTAGAGTTTTCTTGGGTGGGTGCCTCTACTCGAATCAAATATTTTTTACCCCCGAAGCCAAAGAAATAGTAATTTAGAAGCATTATAATAAAAGATCATAATTACAGTGCGATAACATGGATGGTGTACTTCATATCTAACCAAATGCAAAAGACCATCTAGAAATAACATGCAAACAAAAGCCAGTAAGTGAGAATATGCATAAAGCTAATTTTCCGTGTAAATACTGACAGATGTGAATGTCATGAATGATGGAACTATATAATGCAAACCCCATAAATATCATACCAATCTTATTAAAGTCTGAATTAAATAGCAGGGAATACCATTACTTCTAAGGAGCATTAATTCAGTATCAACCAATCAAAAACATTCCATGGTAAAGTGATGAAGCCAATCAGGCAAATGTCAGAATTCCTATACAGAACATAGATAAAAATAGTGTTATAAATTTTTCTGCCACATTGCTAATTACACACAGTGTTAATAAATTTCGAGATTACGGCAACTAATTAAAAAGGGTTTCTGAAGAGTCCAGAATTGGCCAATAATACCTAGCAATGATAATAGAATAAAGTGTTTCTAAGTATTTCAACAGTTAGAACTAAATTCATAGTTTGCGAAATGAAATCGAAAGAAGATAACTGTCAATAGTACAATAACGCTGAGCTACTAATCTATTCTACAAGCCTTTGTTCTTCAGTACACTAACACTGAGCAACTCACCAATACTGCAAGCCTTTGTTTCCTCAGTACACTAATGCTGAGGTACTCATCAATTCAGCAAGTCTTTGTTTCTTCAGTGCACTAACACTGAGCTACTCACCAATTCTACAAGCCTTTGTTTCTTCAGTGCACTGACACTGAGCTACTCATCTATTCTACAAGCCATTGTTTCTTCAGTGCACTAACACTGAGCTATATATACGCACCAATTCAGCAAGCCTTTGTTTCTTCAGTGCACTAAGTTTTTTATGCAGCTCCGTTTCTTGTTTCTCTTGTTGTTTGTCCATGTTATCTTTAATTCTTTTCATTTCCTCCCTCGCTTTCTGCAGCATCTCGTCAGCATCATACGATGAAAGACTACTCTGCCTATAAACAATTTAAAGCATAATTCTTACTCTAAGAGCTCTTTCCATCAATGTATCACGTTATGATAATCAATCAATTTGAAAAATGATCAAGGAAATATGGGTTGATACAAAAATCGGACTTGGCACTGAAAGGGTTAAGGTTGACGCCATCCACTTAAGTGGCAAAGATAATGACTGTCCTGTGTGCAACATATCTGCATGTTGAAGAACCCTATCATGAGCAAAAAATCAAAGGCCTGGTAAAAGAGTTAATACAGAAACATCTGCACATGGGATTGCCATTACAATAAGGCCCCAGAGTTTGTTGTAACATATCAAGTCATCAGACTGAATATTAGCATTAACAATACCTACTTTTTGAGCTTGGTGATGTTTGTCTCTTGGTGTCTGGCCATCTCATTTAGAATGTCAATCTTGTCATCTTGGTACATGGTCTGTAAAAAAAAGCCATATCAACTGAAGGTCATGTCAGTATAGGCAAATATGTAAGCCAAACTCATTTGCCGAGGTGCAGATAAAACTATAACGTTCAACATGATAGGGACTAGATTTCACAAATTTATTGCAATACTATTAAAGGGATTGTTGGCCTTCATTGTAGGTTATAATTTAGAAATAAAATGATCAAATTTTGATAATTTCCTCAAGAATATACTAATAGTATAGCATAATGATGATACGAATGCGATATTATTCACAAAACACATTTTGTGTCCGAAAAACGTTGCTTTACGTCGGTTGTAAACCCCCCAATTTGGTGGGCTCACAACTTACAACTCACACTCCGACTCATCGTAATATTCCTTATTTGGTATGTATTACCATATATAGGTTAGGAGAAAATACTAACTGGATTGAAAAATATTCATCTCTTTGCGAGAACAATTATATTGTGTACCAGTTTGTGTAAAAAAGAATTAGAAAAATTCCAGCATGAATTTCATTGGTAAAAAATTTAGGATTTGGACTGCATCTACTCACACTTTTGTGCGCGAGGGCCTTCCTTCGGGCTAGCTTCTCCTCCAGTATCATCCTCTGTCGTGAGATTTCTTCATCGAACATTTTCTCGATATTGGCCTGGGTTTTAGAATGTTCCTTCAGCAGCCAGCTAGCCGTCGACTCAGGCATACGTGTGTTAATCGGAGCTCTACCACTTTCCATTTTGTCCTTCTTGTCACGTCTGTTGTGTCCGTCATGCTCAGACCGATGTCCACTATCCGCTATCAATCCATCCATCATTTGTTTCATCAACTCCTTCATACCCATTCTCTTTCTCACGGAGAACTCCTAAAAAACAAATAAACACAAGCCTGGAAATAGTGTGTCTGACATTTACAGAATGCGGTCCTCAGAGGGTGAATTTAGTAATCATTCAATAATTATTATTGGGGGTTTGGAGGTACGTGACAGTTAGTACCGGCAGACCAATGAATTTACTAACCCACGAAAAGGTCATAAATGGCTGAACCACTTGATACCAATGAATTTAAAGCCATTCACAGTATACTAAAGATCATTTACATTCAATCTAAGATGAAGAAGATATCAGGTTGGACACAAGCCTTGAAATAGTGTGTCTGACATTTACAGAATGCGGTCCTCAGAGGGTGAATTTAGTAATCATTCAATAATTATTATTGGGGGTTTGGAGGTACGTGACAGTAAGTACCGGCAGACCAATGAATTTACTAACCCACGAAAAGGTCATAAATGGCTGAACCACTTGATACCAATGAATTTAAAGCCATTCACAGTATACTAAAGATCATTTACATTCAATCTAAGATGAAGAAGATATCAGGTTGGACACAAGCCTTGAAATAGTGTGTCTGTCATTTGCAGAATGAGGTCCCCAGAGGGTGAATTTGGTGATGCTAGCCCGCTATGCGGGGTTGCATCACTAAATTCACCCTCTGGGGACCTCATTCTGCAAATGACAGACACACTATTTCAAGGCTTGGTTGGACAGACATAATTTACGCTTCAAGACTTATTATAATGCCAACCTGGGGAATGCATTCCACTAACATCGCTGAAAATTTCAAAGATATCCACAGTACCACATTGTCTGAACTAAACTAAATATTAGCATCTCGATTCGGGATGCAACTATCGGTGATAAAACTAACAAAAATGCTTTTGCCATCGAGAGTCAATGCATTTAATAAATACATAAGAATGGTGGTGTGTGCTGTCAATTTGGATAAAAAATATTCGTAAAAAATAACTACTTGGAGGGTTTCACATCACTTTAACTGCCATACATAACTTCAGAAGAAATTAATATTGGACAAAACATGATACGTGTATAAATCAAATAAACAAACACCTGGAATCAAGCCTTGAAATAGTGTGTCTGTCAGTTGCAGAATGAGGTCCCCAGAGGGTGAATTTAGTGATGCTACCCCGCATAGCAGGCTAGCATCACCAAATTCACCCTCTGGGGACCTCATTCTGCTTACACCTCAGCAGAATGAGGTTCCCAGAGGGTGAATTTGGTGATGCTAGCCCACTATGCGGGGTAGCATCACTAAATTCACCCTCTGGGAACCTCATTCTGCAAATGACAGACACACTATTTCAAGGCTTGCCTGGAATTAGTGTGTCTGAAATATATTAACATGGAAAATTTCTGATTGCACTAATCTTAGAACTTTTATATAAACTGTTAGAAAATCATTTTATCTTCTGCAAATTAGTGGATATAGAAACTTAACAAAAGGGAAAAAGTAACTAAAAACAATGTTTTTATGAGACTATAGATACTTCCCAGAAGATTAGTACTAAGCAGAATGAGGTTCCCAGAGGGTGAATTTGGTGATGCTAGCCCATTGTGCGGGATAGCGTCACTAAATTCACCCTCTGGGGACCTCATTCTGCAAATGCCAGACACACTACTTGCAGGCTTACTTGGAGATAGTGAAAAAATAATTTATATTGAAACAACTTCTCACCTTCCTGAGTTTCTCGGTCTCTTCATCTTGTTTGAGTTTGAGGAGGTACGTCAACTCGTTCTCCTCTGTCTGCTGCTGTTCAGTGAGTAGGTCCACAGCGGTCTTCTTATCCTTAACACGACACAAAGTGAGAATGAGGAAACCTAGTTCTGTATACCTTTGGTGTCCATTTCTTATTATTCTCACCCATCAATACCATACAGTAATGCCCTAATTAATTGACTTCTTAACCACAGCATAATTATGGGTAACTTTTCAGGATTTAGACGGAAATATGGCTTGTTGCCATTCAACAAGCCATATTTCCGACTAAATCCTGAAAAGTTACCCATAATTCTGCTGTGGTTAAGAAGTCGATTAATTAGGGCATTACTGTAGCTCGACGAAAATTATGTGGGTGCAACACTGTGGCTATCATTTGAGGGAAGTTTCCAATTTATTGTCGACAATTATCAAGCTTGCTGACTGTGTTTTACGAGAATGATTGTGCAAAAGCCAGTGGTAACTACAATCAATTGCATGTTTATGTTTCTGTTTGTAGCAAACTACATGTGCGATATCCAAAATGAATGTGTTATATGTGCAAATTATTTCAACGTTCTATTATCGATTTTACTGATATTGAACCATTCATAGTAACAGGGAAAATATTAAAAATAAATTCATATTATGTGTCAATTTAATATACCCTGGGGAAAACAGTGGCTTAAAATGTTATCATGTGGCTAAAAAAAAATATGGAAATGGCTAAACTTTTGGCTAAACACTTTTTTGAGCTAGCACGAACATTACTTTTGTGCAAGACTACACCCCTTCCTAGAATTCAATGGAAAACTCAACATAAGATGACCACCAATCTAACTGGAGGAGAAATTGTAGTCATCAACAGGTTCTCCCTTGATATGTTGATGTTGAAAAATGCAGTTTTATTCCATTCTAAACACATTTGAAAGTCACTGCATTAATATAGAAACAAATAAGATGAATGAGTCTCAGACTTTTTGCCATTTGTCCTTGTAGCAATAGCAGAGAGAGAATACTATACAGACCTTATCAGAAGAATTATGGAGAGAATGAATCAGCACAATCTTCTCATTCTTTTGCTTCTTCAACATATTACTCAGCTTTTCCTGTTGATAGAGACGAAACAGTTAATTAATTGATTCATCAAGGTAAATAATGGGAAGGCATCTTTGTTCAATATAGGTGGAACTAACTCCGGGCAATTCTAATCGATGTTCTCACAAGGTTACTAAAGGTAGGTTCTTGGATAATAAGTAAATATATTAAGTCATAATATCTTGGAATGTAAACTTGAATCAGAAACAATTGCCAATTTTAAGAATTAGGGACAGCCAGTGACCCATCAATTATAAAATATTTGAAAAAAATAGAACTACTAATATCAGTTTGCCTTTTAATTTCATGAATAGATTTATGCCATATACCCGGCGTTTTGGTCAAACTTTGGCCTTTGAAAGACTTAGGGGTCATCTCAAAACTAAAATCGGAAAAATGGCCAAAAACACCGATTTTTCCGATTGACAACGCATTGTGGAAGTCATTTCTACCGATAAAATACCGATTACAACGTAGAAATGACGTTTTTGAACAACGTGTCAATCGGTGAAATCGGTACCGATTTTTCCGATTACGTCAATTTGTGACGGTCACAATCGGTACCGAATCTACCGATCAGAACGTTACCAGTACTCAAATATAACATCGCTAATTGGCGCATCACCTGAGTAATTCACTATTGGTCTGGCAACACACGATTTAATTTTTTTATGTATTTGTTTTTAAGTTAATACCGGTACCACGTAGGCCTGTATTCAGTCTAGTAATAACTAGACCAAGGTTTCCTTACAGTCAACTCTAGTATAAAAATAAGGGTTTAATCGAGTTTATAAATCGGTATTCTAATATAATAAACTCAAGTTATGCAGGCTTAACCAGGTGCCCGGACAAACATATCTCAAATAAAAACACTAAACACAAAATACTGGGCATATGTCGCATGTTTCCTATAAATAACATACTCAGCTACAACTCTGCAGCGATAAAATCGTTCCGAACGCTAAATTAACGGAGCTTAAAACATTTTTCACCATTAGCGAGTAGCGACTCTTGACTCGTCGCCATCCATGTTTTCTTATACTTATTCAATCAGTAATTTGAAAGACCGGTGTTCTGCAACAAATAGTATATCGGAACATGTGCACTTTTTTCAGAACACCGGTTCCATTTACACGATGCTTAGAAACAAAATTACCGATTGAATAAGTATATGAAAACATACTGCAAATCGTCGGCTCACTGTACGTGCCAGGTACCTCGAATCTGTTTACTTTTTGACAATCACATGCTTTCGAGTGTCTGTTCGATTACTATTTATAATTGAAAACAAAAGTACAGAACGGCTTTTTGTCTTTGTAAAAAATTAAATATAAATAATAATTTTGTTTGATGTGCGTCCATTCACCTTGATTAAGTTGATAATGCTTCGAAAACGTCACATTGACTTCAAAAATGACAGTATGCGCGCAAAACAAACTTCCGAAAATGTGCGCGGAGGAATACGAGAGAATTGGTCATAATAGTGCCGGAAAAGTACTGTTTAGCGTAGATTTAACATTAATCCATTTGTATTTTGAATAAAATATTATTCACACAGTGTGCGGATTTTATAATGGTCACTTTTATATCTTATATAAGACGCGCATTGGAACATATATTATTTTAATTAAAGCGCGTGCAAAGTAAAAGTAGTGCACAGAGTTGATCCAGGATTGTCCCATTGTCGTAAATGTGTAGGGGTCATAGGATTTTTTCTGGGGGAATCCCGATGATCTCTGTTCTGGGGTTAACAACGACAGATGCGTGTTGCTTTCATACAACGACGATACAGTGTAAAACGTCTCAATCAGTACCGATTTCACCGATTGTCTTACCGACTGTGGCATTCACTCTTTCATGCAACAGAAATCGAACATTAAACGTCTCAATCGGTACCGATTTCACCGATTGTCTTACCGACTGTGGCGTTCCCTCTTTTGACGTCTTATGCATTGATCGGTAGAATCGGTACCGATTTTCCGTTCATGATGCTCTAAACGTAATTACGCTATCCGACTTACCGATTGTTTCCGATTCAAAAGGCTTGATTACAATCGGTAAATGTCAATCGGTACCGATTAGAGTTTTGAGATGACACCTTAGTTAGTTTAGTAACATTTTTAGCCCATTTTCACCTGAAACAGACCCAAGAAAGGCTTTGGTGACATATTACGGTAATTATTATATATGAAATCATTCTGTGGAAACTTAAAGATCATTCTAATAACTAATCATATTTATAACAGTTTGTCTGTGGTATTTGGAAATACTCTGTGGGTCCGGCGTTACAATAGCATGCACTCAGATGAATATATATATTTCTCCTTTAGGGAACCTCAACATATTGATAGACCTCACATGAATATGTTTCTCCATTAGGGCGCCTCACCTTATTGATAGCACTCAGATGAATATATTTCTCCTTTATGAAACCTCACCTTATTGATAGCACTCAGATGAATATATTTCTCCTTTACGAAACCTCACCTTATTGATAGCACTCAGATGAATATATTTCTCCTTTATGAAACCTCACCTTATTGATAGCACTCAGATGAATATATTTCTCCTTTAGGATCGTCTTGAAATCCTCTTCCAGTTTGTTTTGCATGTCCTTCATGTTCTTCTGGAAATCGGCATTTGCTTTATCTTCAGCAGCTTTTGTAATATTGTTGTTGTTCTGTAAGCTCCTGATAAGCTGGAATGCCACGTATGTTGCAGCATCATTCCGCTCTTTTTCGATAGCTGTATCTACTGTGATCGATGACTGAATGTCCAAGCTGATTAATAGAAATTGGAGATATGTGGTCAGGCTCAATACATTTAGACTGCAGTGTCCTGAAATGGTCAACGTCTCAGACCCAAAGTTGATCTCAGGGAAGAATTCATTGGCCAGTTAGCCACCAGTACCAATAAGTGCAAGTTTATCTAAAAATATCATGTAAATGCTATAGATCATGCCATGAGTTTCTACTCTGGCTAATGCCCATAGATATCATATTCCACCAGTACAAAACCTTGGAACTTTGTAGTTTTAGCAGGTAACCTTATGAAGTTGAAAATATAACGTGAGGGATATATTTCTTAGTTATTATCTGTTCCTTAATAATGTACTTCACTGCAGGTGAAGGTCCTAACTCAAAATTTCACTATCAAGTTTTGCTTTGCATCCCTTACAATTATGGAATTTCTCCTGGGTAATTAATTCAATGTTTATTGTGATAACGGCTCAGCAAAGTCACAGAAAAGCATGCAATTTCGAGTTTGGACCTTCACCTTCAGTGAAGTACATTATTAAGGAACAGATAATAATTAAGAAATATATTCCCCATGTTATTTTTTCGACTTTATAAGGTTCCCTGTCAAAACTTCAAAAAGTTCCAAGATTTTGTACTGGTGAAATATGATCTCTACGGGTGTTACCAGAGTAGAGATTCATGGCATGATCTAATAATGCTATTGTTGAAATTTAATTCTTCACATAGGACAAACACACCAGTTAAACTTTTAGTTGATGTAGTAGAGGTTCCAAGACCAAAAATCATGCATTTTGTGATAAAAGCATGAACAAATTCTCTTATCAAATTTAGCAGAACAAATTTGGCAATAAATTATTCATTGGGGTTTAATATTGCTTCAGCCATTATGCCTTATCGAATTTGATAGTAATCAAGCAATGCTAACTGGAATTACCATCAAACATGTTCTAAGTTAAAATGAAAGTGTCAAGGACACTGTAGCTGAACTTAGGTAGGGGAATAATTTAATGGTTGACAGTAAATGGAGGAATAGGAAAGGTGCTAATTGAAATGTCTAATTAAGACAAGATGTACATGTCCATATCAACATTCATGACAAGTTTTATAATCATCGGATCAGGGATGAGGTGATTATGGTGTGCCAAAGGATTTAGTGATCCAAAGAGTAAATTCTAAAATGGCCACCGGCAGCCATGTTTTTTTCCGAATTACCTCAAAATGACTCATTCCCATCTATGTACATGTCAATGTCAACAGTCTTTACAAATCTCATAATGATCTGACCAAAGGTAAGACCTGTAGCCTGTGCCAAAGGATTTAGTCATGCAAAGAGTAAAATCCAAGATGGCTGCTGGCGGCCATGTTTTTTAGCCGAACGACCCCAAAATGACTCGTTCCCATCTACATATCAATATTAACATCCATGACAAATTTCATGATGATCAGACGAACAGTACGACCTGTAGCCCGCGCCAATGGATTGAATTTTGAAATCCAAGATGGCCACCAGTGGCCATGTTTTTTGGCCAAATGGCCCCAAAATGACTCGTTCCCATCTACATGACAATGTCAACATTCATGACAAATTTCATAAAGATCAGACCAAAGGTACGACCTGTACCCTGCGCCAAAGGAAATTGTTGACGGACACACGGACACACGAACGACGGACGCCAAACCATGGCAATAGCTCAAACTTACAAAGTAAGTTGAGCTAAAAAGGCCCAGAACTGACACAAAAACAAAATGAACCCGTATTTCCCATTGATACACTTATATATTTAATATTACACACTAAACAATATTTTATTTCGCTATTACAAGCTATTACTCAAATTTAAATTCGGGTAACAAAAGTGAGATAGATTAATGATGTAGTGTTTTTGGGTATCAATTAATTAACGTGGATGACAAACAAAACACCGAAAAGCCCATGATCGGAAGATATACAAATGAGGTCACATTTGACCCCATCAACAACTGCGGGAGAGACAATCACGAAGTCAAACGAACACGGCTCGGCCAATTCCGGAACTGCACGGCGATGCTCTCCCGATGACGAACTTCCATCACTCGATCCACAATCTTCAAAACCAACAACATGTCTTACAAATATCGTCTATTCTATTGCCTGTTATTCTACATGTAAATGTTCCTGTTATATTATAAAGGTTAGTTAAACTTGTATGTTCGTATTTAATTCATAATGTAGTAATATAGAAATAACCCCTAATTAAAAATACGACAATGATTGCACTGTGTCGATTTCCATTTGTGATATTCTTGGCTACAGTAAATACATTTACCTGTCGAGTTCTCTGAATGTCTGCAGTTTGTCTTTGAGAGACAGAATGAAGACGATACTCTCATCTAGAGCGATCAAACTGAAAAATAAAGGATATAAGTTCAGTCTTAGTATTATAAAGTTATTATACAATGTTGTGTACACTATGTGTTTTTCTTGTACGAGTCCAGGTTGTGGTGAAAAGTCATATTGGACGAGACACGCCAGTGTCGAGTCCAATATGACTTTTCACCACAACCTGGACGAGTACAAGAAAAACTCATACTGTACACAATAATGTATAATGACATTTTTATTATCAATCTGTATGTTTATCCAAATTTTGGGAATAAAACTTTTGTGGTTATTTTTGGTATTTGTCGGCACTTAATTCTCTATAAAAGCCTGTATATTGATCATCAGAAAGCATGATTTGGAAAAGTAAACACGGAAGTGAGAAAAAACAAACTCAATGCGGAAGTGAAACGTCTGCTAAAATCCATCAGTGTTGCGCGCGTATCACAATTTCACTGATTCATTATGCAATAGAGTTAATTCGTGACGTCACAGAGTCCCAATAAAAAAGTTATATTGTACAGTCGGGAGACCAATATGACTTTCGGGAGTCCAATATGACTTTTTCCAGGACTATCACGTGGTGGCTTTTGCCCAATCGGAAATGGTGTTAGTTAAGGGATGGATAATAATATCCCTTTCATGACTGGAGCTTCCTAAAATGTTGTGAAAGCCCTGTGCCAATGTGTTCTCTTATATAAATAAATAAAATTAAACAGTTTTGTATAGCGTAAACCCACCGAAGTGCTCTAAAACACTTGACAGGTTGAACGTAAAATAGAATTGCAGACATAAGATATATGAATAACAATCAAATAGCAACACTATATGCATCTTATAACATAGAGTATACAGATTTAGAACAAAAGAACAATAGAACAACATTATTCAAAAAGTCATAATTAATTTAGTAGTGACAACAGGCTATGATAAAAATAATAACTGCGAAAAGGTAAAAATATGTGAGTCTCCTGTAGGGAGCCTCGCATATATAAGAGAATACATTGGCCTAACAATATTTACCTTGACCTTATAAGCCAGTGCATTCTCTTATATATGCGAGGCTCCCTATAAACCGAATCCCTCTCCATACCGAACAAATTGTCTGGTCCCGAATTCACGCACATATATTATCACTAAAAATTACCTCTGTAAACCATAACCTCTGTATTCTGAACATCGGACAGCTTTTCTAGTCCACAAGTGAATTAATACATTAATTTTTACATCCAAAATCTGAACGCGGAAAGCAATACCAACTGAAACGCACGTGCGGTCGATTTGACATATTTATTGCTGAGCTCTTATTGGATTTGGTGTAGACCGGGGATCATTTACAAATTTAAACTTCAACTCTGAACAGTCGTTTTAGTGACGGCTCATTCATTGTGACACGTTGATTAAAACTGTGTTAGAGTTATCTAATTAGAAACCTGCTGCTATAATCTGGGTTCAAAGTGTTCGTCGAACAAAAGACTGCTAATTAAATCGGTACGTATATACAAGAGTACAAAACTACTATATACCTGTGCTACATTAATCAGCAACAAGTGTGTTTGAATAATAGACCATTCCAATGTAGACCTTTATAACTGAATGAGAGAATCAATTCAGTATAGAAATGGTTATGTTAGATTTATCGCCTCACGGCCCTCACCTGTAATCCTTAATGGTTATGTTAGATTTATCGTCTCACGGCCCTCACCTGTAATCCTTAATGGTTATGTTAGATTTATCGTCTCACAGCCCTCACCTGTAATCCTTAATGGTGTTGAAGCCCTTCTTAACAGCATCTTTAGCGTCCATCACCAGCTTTTTACCTTTAGTCTTCATCATCTTATCATGCTGGATAAAACAAATAATTCTCGCAAATATTCTACCATGAAAAAGATAGCATTTTTTTATCAGCTATGACATCATGGCATCGCAATCTTTACCCCAAGAAAATTCTAAACTTGATTGTTGAGAAAATATTTTTTTTCTCTTGGCCCGGCTGCCTTCGGGGACCACAACTATGGGAGGCCTTACATAAAAATGGTATCATCTAAGGTAAATATATGTCAAAAGTTACTAGCATCAGTAATTGGCTGCATCCATTTCAGCTCCAGGGGAGTTTTGAGATATGGAATTTGAATTACGCTTAAGCGTAATACCATTATGCTTAATCGTAATGCCATTAAGCTAAAGCATAATACAAATTCCATTATGCTTAAGCGTAATGGAATTACGCTTAAGTGTAATGGCATTATGCTTAAGCATAATGGCATTACGCTTAAGCGTAATTGCATTATGCTTAAGCTTAATGGAAATCTGAATTACGCTTACCGGTATGCATAATGCATTACGCTTAAGCATAATTGGTTATTAAATGTGAATTTGTCCTGCCATACACAACGGAAATAACCCTGCGTATAGTGCTTTCATGTGTCATCCCCGATGGCTAGTCTGTGCACGTGGAATAAATTTTGATTCTCATCAGTGACTTCCTTAATAAATTGATACACTCCGACCCATTTTTGCAGCCTCTCAATACTTCATATCTTATTCAAAACTGCTACCTATAAATTATATATTTATTGTTAAAGGTACTCAATCCGATCAGACGCTCCTAAATTACTATTTATTTGGCTTCAGGGGTAAAAAATATTTGATTCGAGTCGAGGAACCCACCCATTTGCGGTTGTAAGATGGATAAATCTAAAATCAAGTGGTTATGATTGTTAATAGTAACCACTTGACTTTAGAGTTATCCATCTTACAACCACAATTTGTCCGTTTGAGCACGTGGTTCTGGATAAGATCTGGTCCACAAACAATAGAAACAGCAAACTTCAAACATCGATATCTGATCACTCTGAGCTTTGATGGTTAGGTTCCTCAACTCGATTCAAATATTGTTTACCCCCGAAGCCAAAGAAATAGTAATTTAGGAGCGTCTGATTGGATTAAGTACCTTTAAATGCTTTTGCTTCAATGGTCGACATGTAAACTGTCTAGTCATCAACTAAAATCTAATCTAATCTATATCAGGTCCTGTTTGGGAGTAAGCGATGAATCATTTCAAGCTAATAATCATCATGTGGATTTCAATTAATAAATCAATTTAATTTGAGCGTGTTTTATTGAAGAATATAGTGGCCGTGGGGCACATTGTGCGAATCCGCGAACCAGTTTACAGTCTGCAGTTTCTTACACCATGCAGCACTGTATTAAATGAGTTAGCTCTAAATTCTACCTGTGAATTATCAATCGATTAGTCTAAATTCGTGCTTTTAAAAACACGCCCAGTTATTCTATCAACCGCTTTTAGTCATCTAGGTCAACAAGATGTGACGTCAGTTTGGGTTATGGTGTATTTTATTGCGATTGAAACTCATAACCTAATTGGCAGTTGACCAATCACCAAATAGTATTTTAGTGTAACATGCAGGCTATATAAATATTATAAAATACAGTCTAACAAATTGTAAAATGACCAACCGGAGTTAATCTCAGCCGGATCACGAGTGGGTACTCCGCCGAATTCCATTACTGATCCGACCGTATGCGCGGGAGACTTCATTTTCAGTGCGCGACAGAACATTGTGGGGCTGTGTAATGCATGGTTCTCAAGTTCGTAACACTCAGTTGACACAGTTACTCGTAATAATATAATAGTTATCATACCAGATAGTGATTTTTCTGGCCGAGCACACAGCATTATTTTCGAAGATGAAACACGCATTTTTGAAAAGTATGTGTAGACAATGTGCACAACATCGGTGATTATATGAATAAGTCAGTATTTCAAATCAATAGTTTTACTAATTAATAACCAGTGTACGGGCTGCTATGGACCATTCAGGCCATTTGCCAGAATAAAATGGCAAATTTTTTGTCTCCAATGGCCCAAAAAATGGTTCAAGGTAATTTTTATTCACAAATATATAAGTACAGTAATGCCCTAATTAATCGACTTCTCAATCACAGCAGAATTATGGGTAACTTTTCAGGATTTGGGGAGAGCTTTCCGATGAATGGCAACAAGCCATATTTCCGACTAAATCCTGAAAAGTTACCCATAATTCTGCTGTGGTTAAGAAGTCGATTAATTAGGGCATTACTCTATCTCTGATTATACAGTGGAGACATGAAGAACAGTGGTGCGGTCCACAAACTAAGTACCGAACTGGTGATTAACTGTAGCAATAACGAACTCACACCTCTCTTGCTGCAGGCGTCTAGTCAGGCCTCAGCTTACCAGGCGAGTAGGGCGAAATAGTCGCCCTCGACGCATCGAAGTCGCCTTAGTGTCGCGCCAGGGAGAAGTGAAGTCGCCTTCCGATTTCGGCGGGAGTCTCCCGATTTTGTGTCATTTCTCCAGTGCATACTCCCGATTGGGAAACAAAATCTCCCGATTCAAAAGATAAAACCCAAAATTAGCCTACGGCTGTAGCAAGCGATAAGCCATGCATGCTATAGTGTTACAAATCAATTATGAATATATCGCCTGCGAGTCAAACAGGGACAATATGTTGACACAAGGTCGACTCCTTTTGTTTAACAGCGTTGAGTAAGTAGATGCGGTCTTTAATGTCCATGCAGACAAGGATTATAATATATCAAACAAAGAAGCCTTCCGTTTTGGCCATACTTAATAAAGTGTTGGTTTCTGCTTGTCCCGACCGACTGCTTTAAAACCGCCGACTCAAATTATTATTATATTGCCAATTTAAACGTTTTGTTTGTTTTAGTTCCGTTTCCGTCTTTGTGGTATTCCGTGTTTTTACGCAATAACAGAACGCTAATCGAACGGGCCTCAAACATAATCGCCAACCACAAAACAATTCTGGCACTACGTACTCCCTTTAAATTATCCGATGTTACTGAATATATTTGGCGACAAAATTATCCGAGAGCACCAGTTTATAGTGTGCAAATAAAGTTTTAATCGTTGTATTGCATTGTTCGAAATAAAACGTGATCCATAACCGGAAAATCGTAATTTTATTCCCAATGATTCAGTGATTTTAGAGACACTCGGTAGTCCATGTCAAGGCCGTTAATTGTGGCATGATATAAACAATCTATATTACATTTAAATGAAAAAATTGAATTTTTTAAATGATGTTTTTTTCGTTTGTTTAACCTATACATATTAAATAAATTATCAGATGAAATGATTCTCCAGTCTCTCACTTCTCCCTATTTTCCCCTCACTTTCTGCCAGAGGGAGAAGTCACTTCTCCCTATTCTCAACCTGCAAGCTGAGGCCTGCGTCTAGTATATCAAAATCTGATGACTTTGGCCATTAGAAGATAAAAGGGAGAATATGTTGTCTCAAACAAACGTAAGTTGTCTTAATCAACGCAAATATGAGATACAACACAACAAAACTCCCACAAGTTATATTTCAATATAATTATTTGCAGCAGCCACCAAAATAAATGACCCAAAATAGCCAGAACAATATTTGAGAATGGCCCAAGGATTTGCTCGCCCAGGTCAAGCACTGTCATAGCTTGATGAAAGGGTCACTAACTCCTCATTTCCGGAGCAACTAGAAAATAATAGAGATTTAGTTTACATAATAATTACTTACGCTTATTTGATTTTTCTTTTTAAACAAAGACCCAAATTTATTCTTTTTGAAGAGAAACCAAATAATGATGGCAGCAATAGCTATTCCGAGGAAGAGACCGATGAAGAACATAAGAGCTATGAGTCCATTCTGATACACAAACTAAAATAGAAACAAGAAAAAACAAATATACACAAATATTTATAAGAAATACATTTGCATCCACATTTTGCCACAGCGATCAGTATATTGCTAAACCCCATTTAACTTTTTCATGAGCAGCATTAAAACACTGCGCCAATGCATTCTCTTATATAGGGAGCCTCACATATACAAGAGAATGCACTGGCTTACAAGGTAAAGGTAAATATTGTTAGGCCAATATATTATCTTCTATAAATGCGAGGCTCCCAATGGGAGACTCGAATATATAAGAAAATGAATTGGCACAGGGTATTTGAAAAATTTCAGGAAGCTCCAGTTATGGAAGGGTTAATAACTATGATATCTAAATAAATGCTAAATGTCTGCACTGAAAAAACATTTATGAAAGACCATTTAAATTAAACATATCTATATTTCATTGCTAAATTTAATGTATACGCCAAGATTGACTGTAAATGTGACGTAACACTTCTCTGAACTTTCTGTATATATTTGGAGGTATAAAATATTAATTCCGAGTCAGAGAGAACAGGTAACAGGAGCTTGTGACTAGGATTTTTTTTTATAATTATATTTTATGAACCGCGAGACTATTTCTAAAACATTACAACATTCTGGATTAGAAATCTATCTATCAAAACAATATTGAGAATGGGTAAACCTTGAAATAGTGTGCCTGTCATTTGCAGAATGAGGTCCCAGAGGGTGATTTTAGTGATGCTATCCTGCATAGCGGGCTAGCATCACCAAATTCAGCCTCTGGGAACCTCATTCTGCTGAGGGGTAAGCAGAATGAGGTCCCCAGAGGGTGAATTTGGTGATGCTAGCCCGCTATGTGGGGTAGCATCACTAAATTCACCCTCTGGGGACCTCATTCTGCAAATGACAGGCACACTATTTCAAGGCTTGAGAATGGGTAAATGTGCTAAAATTATAAGAGTCTGTATAAAAATCACCACTAAGAAGAACATGGAGAAATAGTTAACTTCTTTTATTATATGCATGCCTATAAAATAGCAGAAAATTTCTGAAACATAGATCATTGAATATATCTCGTCGAAGCTACAGTGAAATACAATTTTGTTATTTCATTGTAGCTATTGTTATTTCACTGTAGCGTACAACTACCCGGAACACACAATCTGCCAATGTGTATGCATGTTTGCACACTGTCCGCTAGCCAATCAAAAGCGACAAATTTATGATGCCTCATGCACTTGATCAATCAATAATTCTATGTATGAGCGAAACCCTACATGTCAATTTCAACTTTATATTAGGCCTAGGATCTTTCTTGTTTGTAAACACTGACATGCACTCTTTAATTAAGTAAGATTTAATTTAGCAACTTTGAGCATTAATAAAGTGCATATAATAAAAAGATGCAGTTTTTTGTTTGAATGCCTAAAACATCTGATTCGTGTCCGGAAAGAAATAATGAATATTCACTTGTGGCTGCAAATTCGTGGCTGCTCGTAAAAATTTGATATTTCTTTCCAGACATTCATGAGATATTTCGTTATTCAAACAAAAACTTCAGGTGTTCTATACATATTAATTATTGATAACTCTCCAGTAACAAAATTTCACATGTAGAAACCACTGTTATTTAAACAAAACTGTTGGGGGGGGGGTGTGGAAGCAGATGTCGGGGACAGAGGGTTTGGGTATAATATGGCTCATGATACAAATAAATAACTGATTTTTTTATGAAGATGTGGAGTGTTCAGACAAACCAAATAATAATTAGTGATTACATGAAATTGCTTGATTAAATAGTCATTGACGAGTAGTTCCCTCAGGAAATGTTCAGATAATAAGTTCCACAAAAACTATAGGTCATTTGTTTAACTTATTATCTGAACATTTCCCACCAGTTAATAGGAATCCTTCTACAATTGTATAATCTTTACGTCTGTCTGTTGTCTGCTTATATTTCATGAACATCAGATGAATAAAATACCAGGGGAGAGCTTTCCGATGAATGGCAACAAGCCATATTTCCGACTAAATCCTGAAAAGTTACCCATAATTCTGCTGTGTTTAAGGAGTCGATTACTTAGGGCATTACTGTATGTATACTTTTATAACTGAATGGGAGAACCCATTCAGGAAAGAAAGGTTAAAATAAACTCACAGATGTATTAAAGGTGATGACTCCATCAATGCAGACACTGGCTTCCAAGGTGTGTACGTCTGTCGACTGGAATAATGAGAATTGTCAGTGGGTGAATTTTGTGATGTTAGCCCACCAGGCAGATATTGTTACAAAATTCACGCACAAAAGACACACCAAATCCAGACTTGACCCACAGCCAGTAGTACCAGGAGAAGCCTGTGGCTATAAGCATCTAAAAATTCGGTCAAAGATGAAAGTGTCTTCATTTCAAACCCTAAGAGAGATTTTTAGGTGTATCTCAAGTTACATTTCATACTGCCGAGAATGGACTCATTTACGTGAATGATATTGAATGCTCTTTCCAATGGTATATATTTACACTCATACATGTATTCATGCTGTGGAACTTCAATGGAGGACATTAAATGGTTAAAATCGCGCCATGTGACATCGCGTGCTGACCCCAACTTGTTTTATATTGTATGGATGAAACTTGCAAAGCGTGATACCAGAATATCTTTCAAAAAAGGGCGCTAAAAGCTCATTTAATCTGCAAGATAAGTGTAAATATAAGAAAAGAATTTGTTGATTTTGTTGCATTCCATGGAGTATGGGATGCAAGTTGGTCTTAAATGTTTATGTGTGGAATGCTTTCTCATTCCAAACAAAATGTATTTTATATTATCTGACGTCAGACCAATTTATATCCATGAAACACAAACAAATTAACAATAATTTCTTAACCCTTCCATGACTGGAGCTTTGTGATTTTTTTTAAAACCCTGTGCCTATGCATTCTCTTATATATTATCTTATCTCCTGTATGGAGCCTCGCATATATATAAAGAGAATACATTGGCCTAACAATATTTACCTTGACCTTGTAAGCCAGTGCATTGTCTTATATATGTGAGGTTTCCTATGGGAGACTTGCATATATAAGAGAATGCACTGGCCCAGGGTCTTTAATGCTGCACCAGCGCAGCTCTTATCATGAAAGGGTTAAATAATACTCCTAATTTCAAAATTTAAGTTGTTAGTTTTATGTGTAACCCTTACCCCAGACAGCTTATAATCAACACTGGTTGTGTAAATTGTTTGACTATCCCTTAATACAGACTGTGTTGTAGCATCGTAATTCAAAACAGCTGATCCAGTACTGGTTTGATAACCTGAAATAGAATAAATAGCCCTTGCACAAGCCTTGAAATAGTGTGTCTGTCATTTGTAGAAAGCGGTCCCCAGAGGGTGAAGTTAGTGACATCATCTTGCACAGTGGGCTAGGCTGGCTAGCATCACCAAATTCACCTAGGATCAAATTGAAGTTCCCGGTTGAAGGTGATGTTCACCCATTAGTCACCTCGATTATGCATTTTATCTTCTACAAATTAGGGGATATAGACACTGTACAGAATGGAAAACATAACTAAAACAGTGTTAATTTAATTCAAAAGATACTTCCCAGAAGATGAGGCCTAAGAACAATGAGGTCCTCAGATGGTGAATTTGGTGATGCTAGCACACTGTGTACAGAATAGCATCACTAAATTCACCCTCTGGGGACGTCATTCTGCAAATGACAGACACACTATCTGCAGAATTGAACTTCAAAATAAAAAATCTATTTGTTTGTGAAACATTGCCCACTGTCTACCTACCCAAGAAAAAGCATTCTCCAGGTCAAGTTTTATCACTATCATAGAGAAGTTATATATTATGCAATACTGCCAATAGTCAACTATTAAAGTCTATAATTATGATTGATGCGGCCGATAGAAAACTTAACCCTTCTATAACTGGAGTTTCCTGAAATTTTTTAAAAACCCTGTGCCAATGCATTATCTTATATATATATATGTGAGAATACATTGGTCTAACAATATTTGCCTTGACCTTGTAAGCCAGTGCATTCTCTTATATATGCGAGGCTCCACATGGGAGACTTGTATATATAAGAGAAGGCACTGGCACAGGGTCTTTAATGATGCACCAACGTTGCTCCCATCATGAAAGGGTTAAAGGATCTATGAGTTCTCAGTTTACAGTGAAATTTATGAGAGGCCTATTACGATCGGCAGATGTTTAACCCATCCCTTGGCGATAGTAAATTACTATGATCAGAATCATAAATTAGAGTTTTTATGTTGAATTATAGAGTATACTGTTATGTACTATTATAGACAAATGCACATAATAACACAAATTATTGGCATTTATGGGTCAAATAGGGAGACTCGCATATATAAGAGAATGCACTGGCACAGGATCTGTAATGCTGCACCAACGCAGCCTTGGATAAAATGTGAAAAGGTGACCCTGACATGGAATTCTTGGGTCCAATTTAAGTTTACAATGATAATGTATCAAATTCTACCAATAACACAGCCATCAAGATAAATCACCTCACTGCTGACCCATTAATATCAATTATATAGCAGAGCTGTCAACTAATCACTTGTTTTGTTTATGCTGAATCTTGGCATCTGTATTAAACCTATCAAATTTATATTGACCATATGTAGAGTGATATACTCAGATTTTGTAGTCTACTGTTAATATAGCATGTCATGTCTATTGTTGAAATATTTTTTTTAATTTAGATACCATAGCTTTCTTTATCTGCGCATTGGCACAAGAGACATCAGAAAATGATATAGCCATATTAATAGCTTAGTAGTCCAAAGGCATCAATGGGATGAAATTGGTGAATTGGGTTTATTATCCTCCAAACAGATTTACTACTACATAATACAAGATTTTTGACCGATTTAAACCAAATTTGTGTGGTGACTCGCTGTACCCTGATGGAGTAATAAATGGTTTAGTTTTTCAAATTTTGTTAACTTAATTTTTTGCTTTGCTTTGTTTAAATTGAGCAATGAATTCAATTTTTTATTAAGAGTGAATACATTTTGAAAAAGGGTCATAACTCAATAAAAAAACTCTATGGAGGGACAGACAGATGGACATACAGACAGACAGATGGACAGACGAACGATGAGAGGTCAATCCAGATGTCGACACTATGTCTACCATACTATGGTTTTAGTATGGTATGGGTACACATAACAAAACTTGTCCAGTAAATTAGGTCTGCACGCAGCCTTTGGGGAGGTCCAAACTAATTTACTGGAAGAGTTCTGTAAATTTTGCTATAAACTGGGGACTCGATCGTTGTAGATTCTATTTATTACCTGATCCAAAACCTCCATAAAACATCCTTAAATCAATAAATGCAACATGAAACTGTGTCTTCTATAAAGCCTGTGATGACGTTTCAGTCATCACTTGTTTTCTTACTTTTAAATGATGCTGCTCCATTTGGAGTCCAAGTCACTGATTTTCTACCATCGAGAGTGAGAAGAGTAATAGCCTGTGACAGTGTGCTCAGATCCATTAAGAAGTCTGGAGAGACGTCTTCTGATATCGTTAATCCCTGGGCATCTGCCGATCCAGCACTGGTATCGATCGAGACTGAGTGATTGAACATAACGGTGTCAACACCGTCAAACTGTTAAAATGCATAAGACCTAATGTTAGAAAACAACATGCAATGTCAACTCAACCGAGAGAGAGTCAAAGTGCAAAAATATACGAGAAGTGATATGATAGTGAAAATCTTAGTAAATGTACAGTAATGCTCTAAGTAATCGACTTCTTAACCACAGCAGAATTATGGGTAACTTTTCAGGATTTAGTCGGAAATATGGCTTGTTGCCATTAATCGGAAAGCTCTCCCCGAGACTCCGATGAATGGCAACAAGCCATATTTCCGACTAAATCCTGAAAAGTTACCCATAATTCTGCTGTGGTTAAGAAGTCAATTACTTAGAGCATTACTGTATATGCATTTGTGATTATATTGTCTCGCCGTAAGGGTTTATATACATGGCAGTCTGATTAATTCGAATTACCAGTACTTAAAGGGACACAAGGCACTCACAAGTAAATGTTAAAATATTCTACAAGTCTATAAAACATCTCCACTAAGAAGAACATGGATTAATAGATCAACTTAGTTCTTAAATTCATTACTGATAGTTCTCCAATAAAAAAATTTCGTGTGTTGAAACCATTGTAGAGTAAATAAAACTGTTACAGTGAATTGTCAACAAACATCATTAATAGTGTAGTAAGATCAAATATTTTAGTCTGAATATGATTATCAGAATATTTACCATCAAGTATTAATTAAAATTTTGTATCTTATTGGACTTTAATCAGCAATGCCTCTGTAACAGCAATGATTATATAACAATGATTTTGAAATGCGAAATCCTGCTATTGTAGTTATTAATAATGAAAATAACAACAATTTTGTTATTTTTTTATACATGTACATGCTGATGATAGTTGTTTTACAGACTTTTATGTCGTTCCACATAAACCTACAGTAATGCTCTAAATAATTGACTCCTTAACCACAGCAGAATTATGGGTAACTTTTCCGGATTTATTCGGAAATATGGCTTGTTGCCATTCATCGGAAAGCTCTCAGTGAGAGCTTTCTGATGAATGGCAACAAGCCTTATTTCTGACTAAATCCTGAAAAGTTACCCATAATTCTGCTGTGGTTAAGGAGTCGATTATTTAGAGCATTACTGTACCTCAAAGATCTTTATATCCTTTAAACAACCTTTTGCATTAAAGTCTTGTGTGTCCGTCATTTGCAAAATGAGGTCCCTAGAAGGTGAATTTAGTGATGGTATGCCGCACACCAGGCTAGCATCACCAAATTCACTGGGGACCTCATTTTGCTTAGGTCTATTATATTCTGGGAAGTATCATTAGTCTAAAATTAACATGGTTTTTAGTTACTTTTTCACTTCTGTTCAGTTTCTATATCCCTTAATTTGCAGAAGATAAAATACATAATCGAACATCACCAACTTCAACTGGGGAACTTCAATCTGATCCTAGGTCTCCCATAGCAGTTGAGGCCTCAGCAGAATGAGATCCCCAGAGGGTGAATTTGGCGATGCTAGCCCACTGTGTGGGATAGCATCACTAAATACACCCTCTGGGGACCTCATTCTGCAAATGTCAGACACACTATTTCCCTGGCTTGTCTGCATATTGGTTAATAATTTTACAAACCTCAGCTGTTTTCATAACTGTTAGCTTGGCTGGTAAACCTGTAAACGTAACATTGGCCGCAGTCACTATAATCTTCTCCCCGGCTCCACTAACAACACTGTTGGGGATGAAGTTGTTTGTCCCATTCACTGCTCCACTGTCTACATAGTAGTAATGCTAGAAATATAATAGTGATACTGAAGATCAAGCTCAAATTTGCAAAATATTGTAAAAGAATAATTATTTTAAACCTTTCTTTACTAAATACTCATTGATGAGTAGTTTCCAAAGTAAATGTTCAGATAATATGTTCAACTAATGACCATGTTGAACTTATTATTTTTTTTATTATGCACAAGTATATAGTAAGTATTGTACAGGAGCAGCATGACCATGGTTGGTCGTCTTCCTGCTTCCCCTGAATGATATATAAACATAAGGATGGCGGATGAATTCAAAGATGTATTCAGGGTTCGATACCTCTAGATACGGCACCAAGCTTTGTGGTGTGAACAGTTTTACTATAAGCACAATTTCATAGGTTATACAAATATCAACAAAAAAACCAAAACAAAATTTGTTCTGTCAATTTAATTGTCCCTCAAGTATTCCACTAAATAACATTAATTCTAGACTTGACAGATTATTTCCCCCAATGCAAACGTGTGTTATGCATTATGGTGCTTATCAAACAAGAGTGTTTACACGATATCAATAACCCTGAATACATCTTTAAATATATGCTATATACATGCTGTTTCAGATTTATTATCTGAACATTTCCCTCCAACGACTCCTACTGCACTGGGGGCAGGAATCTTTTAAAATTATCCATAATAAAAGATTCCTGCCCCCTGTGCTCCAGATGAATAATAGATCATTCCAATGTATACTTTTATAACTGAGTGGGAGAATCCATTTAGTATAGAAAGGGTTAATATGTGAACTAGCACATGATATAATTTGTGGCATTTCGGGAACTCAACATCTTAAAGACATATTATGTACTTATTCGGGTGCGTAAAACTGAAAATATAGTATTCAGGTGCTATGCCAACTGGAAGAAGGTAGCTTTCTACTAACATTGCCGAAAATCTCAAGCAAGTTATCTGTACCACTCCATAGCAATCATCGTCTTAACTACGCTCAATTGTAAATATTTACTCTTGATTCGGGATGTGACTATTGACGATAAATTAACGAAAACGATTTTGTCATTGAGAGTCACTGCATGTAATTACTATATAAGAACATTGTGTGTTGTAAATTTGGATACAGCATTATTCTCCACTTCTATTTGATCACCCTACCAGAGTGTTTCACATCACTTTAAATGCAATAGTCCACTCACCAGTAAATATACTATGTTTACTATGATGCAGTGCATGCATGATAACATTAGATAATAAAACGGCATTAAAGCCAGGTTTCCACATCTATGTTGGTCTTAATCACATGAATTTGCAGAATACAATATGGCGTGCACTTTTGTAATGTATTAAATGACCTTATGGGAGAGTCCACCCACTAAAAAATAAGATACAATGTTTACTCACAGTGACTTGTTATATGATAACACATTAACTTCCAAATTGTTCCGTATGTGGTTACCATAATAACAGAGAACCAAAGTGTTCATAATGTACAAAACTTACATCCACAGTATAGCTAATATCTCCAAAGACAAGATTTTGATTTAACACAGTTGAGCTAGCTTCTTCAACCAGAAGACTACTGATGCCTCCAAACAGACTGACTATGATGAAGAATGCAGCTGATATTCTCTCCATTTTGTATGGTAAAAGCAGAAACAGAAAATTGTCACTCCATAATGTCCTTCCTGAAACATAACATATGGGTTCAAATTTATATCTTTTTAATATTGAACACGTACATAATAAATTACCCAGGCCATTGTGCACTATGAACTGACAAAAATAACACAAACAACTATGGGAGGCCAAATTCACATTTATTAATAATTGCGCTTCAGCGCAATTCAATTGCGCTTCAGCACAATCAATTGCGCTTCAGTGCAATCAATTGCGCTTCACCGCAATTTAATTGCGCTTCAGTACAATTCAATTGCACTTCAGCGCAATTAATTTTATATATATGGCCAAACCCCCCCCCCCCCCCCCCCCCCCCCCCAGTTAATTAATGAATAAATCCAATAGAAAATTAATTACGCTTCAGCGCAATTATTTTCCCATATATGGGAACCCCCAGTTAATTAATGGAATAACCTATCTATTCAGGGGTGTAAGCTTGTAACAATAATTGCGCTTCAGCGCAATTGATATGAATCAAGCTGGATTGCGCTTCAGCGTAATTATTAATAAATGTGAATTTGGCCTCCCATAAACAACAGGGTAATTATAATTAAAATAAATTTATGACTCAAGTCTTAATTTCATTTTTATTATAATTGCCATGTTGTGAGTATCGTTCATAGAGCACATGAGTGTATTTTGCACTAATTCATGCATCAAATTCAGTCATTTGTTGCATATATATTCTGTTCAGTATAAAATATGTCCCATAAATAAATTGCTGATAGATATACTACTGGTAGAAAGAAAACCTTTGAAGCTTCAATAATTTCTTCTCAGTGTGGGTGTCAAATGTCCAGTTTCAAATGGGGATTTCCAGATAAAAAGTGATATAAGAAGTACATGTAGGTGACAAGGAACTAAATCAATTAATTACCTATGGGTGTCATCATTCTATTTATCCCCTATTTAATGTTAACCAAAAATGAACCAGTGATATCAATAATTTGTTTTATAGATAAACACTGGTGTTTGAGATATCTGCTTGGATGGAAGGAAACACGGAGGGATAGAAGTCCTGATGGACGGACAAGCTAGGTCAATCCAGTATACCTCCCATTATCTCACCACAGGTTGACGAATCTCATGCAAGGCACAATGTAAAAATTGGAGTTTCCCAGTAATTATTATATTTTTCAAACTGCAACACAAAATATCTGAATACCCCCCTCACTCCGTACACCTGTCCTTATTTGTTGTAACTAGATCCACATTAATTACTATAATTAAGTGAAATATGATTGGTATAATATATTATATTACCATAAGGGCCCTAGCTGCATTACAAGCTACACTTTGGTCGGGTGTATTTATAATATATATTATTTATTATCAAATGAATTATATTGAATTTGAATATATATATATATATATATATAATTACCAGCACAATCTGAGTACAAGCATGGGTAGTGAATTGCAAGAATGAGTGGAAAGGTGTGAGTTGGCTAACTTCAATGTCGGTATATACCACATTCTCCTTTGACAATATACTGATATACTGAGAATGGTCATCACATTGCCAATGATAAGAGAAATATAGAAGGTGAAACTCAAATTAGCCTGGAAAATCAGTGTCAACTGTCAAACACATACAGCTGACACCGATATGTATGGCCAGTTTACAAAGAAAAACACAATATAATAGTATGTCACGGTGTTCCCGATATCAGCGTTTCAAAATTGATTGACAAAACAACATTAAAACGTAAAAAAAAGGAGTTGAAAATCATCTTACCTGTCGCAGCTGTTTCAAGAGCACAGCGCACCTGTTCCAGTGGAAATCCTATGGAATGGTGCTCTAGAGACGTCATCAAAATATTGTTATTGTGCTTGGAAACGCGCGTGATTGCTTGACAACAACATGTCGGATGGGACGATATATTCGCAATTTTTCTGAATTTCAGTGAGATTTTCACCATCTCACGGTTTATTTTCACGAATTCCAATGTGACCAGTGCGTATACTAATTACAGTGATTGTTATAAGTAACCATAGCATGAAGTAACTCGATTCAAAGAGATAAAAGGCGAACACCTTTCCTATTTTCGTTGATGTTCGCGTTTCCTATTTTCGAGGCCTTACGACGATACGTTGTATTGAATCGTACAAGGAATCAGGGACCTAAACATAATTATAGAATAATGTATCTTGTTTTCGACCCGATAATGATGTGAACAATCTAGTTTGTAGATTGTTTACTATTAAATTGTAAATAACTTCTCTTGTTGTTGTTGCCAATGTTGGCTCCATATAATCATATTCATAATTAAGACATAATCACTACCAAATACTGAAATAGTACAGGTAATTTAACTTAAGGTGCATTGCCATTTGTAGCATCTTTCCACACCAAAACCAATTGCCGTGATCTCTTATAGATTACAGTATTTACCTTTTACTTGGTATCACAAACCAAGTCCATGCAGCTTCTGTGGCCAGCACTGGCTTCTTAAATTCTTCCGCACAGTTCCGCAGATAAGGTATCTGTTTATAGCTTCCTTTCCATAAGAGATCAGAATACCAAGATTCAAGATTCAAGATTCAATAAGATTTATTTCGTATTCAATATAATTATAATACATATATATCAACAGGACCCCACAAAAAGTTTAACTTGTAAGGGCAGGGCCCTTATGCTTGTATAATGATACAGTGTTATGTGTACGTATATTGGGTGTATATAGTGCGGGTGCGTATTTACAATGTGTGTATTATTGTATAGAGATGGGCAAGCAGGGGTGGGGGCATGGGGGGGGGGTCGGGTTGTGAGATGGTGATTATAGTCATTTTTTTTTTAGTTGTTATGCTTTATCTGGTAGCCAATATGATTATCTTGATGTCTTAAATTTATGCTGAGACCTGCGCGATCGTCTTGCAATTTTCAATAATGTGGGGAATACCAGTATTTAAGGTGATCAATGAAATATGGGTGTGAATACTGCTTGATTTGGTTGAGGAATTGGTTAAGGTTATAGACAGGTTGATTATTTTTGCACTAGCTGTTGTTCAGATGAGTGACAAATAGTACGTAACACATGGAGGAAAAGTGGCATAAATTTGGTTGGCCTGTTCCTCACCGGGAGAGCTGGCCAGGAGAGGGAGGATTATACTATGAGAATAAAGAGAAGTTCATTAATTTCTAACCCCTCTTCTGGACAGTCTCTGCCGTAAGGGACTGCTGGCTGCATGGTATTGCCTTAGTATATATAATAGGGGAGAGAATACATACAAACTGTATTGTTATTTGATATTTGGGGTGTATTTATTAATGAAATGTGATTTTAGGTACTTATGATATTTGTCACTAGTTTCTACACGAAGCTTACAATCACATGGGATTTCATTCCATAGACATCTGGCTCTGGTTGATATGACACTTCTTGCTTTTTTTGTTCTTCTGAATTCACAATACAGATTTGAATTTGCTTTGAACCGGGTATTGTGGTGATGGATATCATGTATATGCCCGGCCTGTAGTTACTTAATGTTACAAGCCAATGTCCAACCATGTGACCTCAGGGGGATTAGATGCATTGCATGGGCAAGCCTGTCTCACACAACTGAGGAGATTAATCCCATGAAACCTGAGGTTGGGACAAACTGATTGCCCCAGATCTGGGCCAAACCATTAGACATGAAGCTATTAATTATGCCCCTGTTTGAGGACACACTGACTGGACATTAGAATGGCTCAGAATAACTGAATCTGCTTGGGACAATTATAATTCTAAAGACACTACACATCGTATAAGCCGTCCAGCGGTGATGAAGCTGGTTTTAATCCCAATTTGTGACACATGCAAAGGGAGGTGTATCTGGGCAAGATTGTCGGTTGCTTTCCTTGGGGGGATGGGGTGTTTTCTACGTGCATTGTTCAGATTAATTTCCTGGTGAAATTTATAAACTCAAATAAACCAAACAAAATGGTACATCAATAACATATGAATCAACCGTCATATACTCATGCATTGATCTAACCAGCACATATAACACAAGAATAAAGAATGCATTGTGACATTGCCCCAATGTGATGATGACCCCATCATGTGATTCAGAATTTTGCCGTAAAACCGATACGTATTATTGTTATGAACCATGCAGTGTAAAGTTGGGAACAGTATTTAATCCATAATTCAACAACCAGCCCTCTTAATTCAGATTGTTTGGCTTCGGCAATCCGCTACGGCAACAGTATGCTGTGGCCCAGTTTGCTTCAGCAAATTGCTTCGGCAATGCTGATTGCCGTAGCCAATTATGAAGGCTGAACAACACATTGTAATTTTCGGGCATGACAATAAGCTATAGGCATACCGTCACATTGGGAGCTGATGTTAATGGCTGTCCCAGCTAGATGCAATAATGTGCGCACGTTAAATATTCCTACTGTGGTGATCGAAAAATCTCACAGGGTTGGCATATTTCCTGGATAAATTCAAAATTTGAATATACTTGATAGCTCTCTGTAATTTTCGTATATGGGCTGTATGAGTGTAAAGCAGCTAGAATGATTACACATACACAAAAATGTTATCACATTTCCCCAGTTCTTGAAAGTCTGCATTGGCTACCCATCAGGCTGCAGGCATCAGATCAATGTTAAAATATTACTATAATTGTGTACAAATCCTTCTATAAACTTGCACCATCTAACCTGTCTGAATTGATTACTAACTATGAACTGCATTGACATCAAAACGTGCATCGATCAGGATTTTCAGTAGCTGTGCCATTTCTTTGGAACCAACTACCCATTTCTCTCAAATTAAACAAACTACACTAGATACCCTGCTAGACAAAACAAGTGTCCACTTAACTGCGGTGCGGTTAGCGTTGCCACCACGGCCGAAATGCAATTACATCACGGTTCCACCGGCTAAATACAGTTGGGCCGCGGTGTAATCGCCATTTGGCATGGTGTAGTTGCCATGGTGTACTTTCATCAAACTGAAAAAAGACAATACAAATAAAAAATCTATATATAACCACGGTGTACATGCCATTCGGTCGCGAGGGTAGTTGCCTTTCGGCCACAGTGAATTTGCCGTTTGGCCGCAGTTTACTTGCCGTTCGGCCGCGGTGTTCAACTGCAGTTACAAACTCTGACACCGCGGCCGAACGGCAAATACACCGCGGTGCCAATGGACACTTGTTTTGTCCAGCGGGGTAATTCGAAATTTAAATCAAGACTTCAAGACCCTTAATTTCCAAATTGCTTTCCCGCCTAAAGACAAGTAGACCGATGAAATACACCACACGGTTTGATGAAAACATGGTGTCTCAATTTATTCAATGCATGTATATACTAGTATGTATGTGTTTATATTTTCCATGGCTCAAAACTTCATTATTGTTATTATTGTTCTGCCTGCTAGCTCTGTTTCTTGTTAATTGGCAGCACCCGAGTCTATCTTCTGATATACAGTACTGTATTTATATAATGCAGGAAGTAAAGAAACATCAGTAGCTGTATCATGGCCTATACTCTGACTGATTTGTGTGTGGCGGTGTACTATACAGCTGAGCGTACAGAGTTTACCGTCAATTCAGGATGGATGGCCGGAGCATTCATTCTTGCACTTTTGCTTGGTGCTGTATTGACAGCTGTGTTACTGCCAATATTACTCAGGGAATGGTCAAAGAAGAAAGTAAGTTAATTGTTACAGTAATGCCCTAAGTAATCGACTCCTTAACCAGAGCAGAATTATGGGTAACTTTTCAGGATTTAGTCGGAAATATGGCTTGTTGCCATTCATCGGAAAGCTACCGAGATCTTTCCGATGAATGGCAACAAGCTATATTTCCGACTAAATCCTGAAAAGTTACCCATAATTCTGCTCTGGTTAAGGAGTCGATTACTTAGGGCATTACTGTCCATTTTTCGGTCAAGTTTTCTTAAAACTTGGCACAAATATTTACCACTATTGAAATCTATGTACAGTTTGAAATTATGAGCTCAGCCGGACTTTTTTAGTGGAGATCTATATGCCCCTTTTTCAACAACATACATGTTCATCATTTTGTCTGAGCTTCTGCCCATTCATGTCCTGGTCATTTTGTTTTTAAGTTACTTGGCACATGTGTTTACCAACACCAACCTGTTCACTTGCTACTGTGAGGTTTGTAAGACTTTTTTTAGTAGAGTTATCACCATTTTGCAGGGCTTAAAATTCATATGAGAATCAAAATCGATTCTCACAAATGATTCTTGCTATGTGAAACAGGGGAATAAAGTTGGATTCTTGCATATACCTCTGCTTTGTTATATAAAGACATCATTCCATAGCTATTAGGCCACCTGGGGTGTTTTTAAAAATTTGAAAGTAAGATATCACTGTTGAGAAATTGACTCAGTGCATTAAATTATCAAAACTTTCCTAGGGGATGCCCGTCAAACCATCTCTAACATGGAACAAGTGATCATACACCATACCTCCCAACCAACTTGTGATTACAATGTTTTTATAATTTTGTCTGAGCTTTTCTTTCATTCATTTCTTGCCTAACTGGCAAAAGGAAATAATATTTGTGGTTGGGGTTTCCGTACCAACCCTAATTTAACCCTTTCAGTGCCAGGGGCCGATCTCATCGGCCCTAATTTACGGTCTGTAAAATCGGCCCTAAAAAAAATAAAAAAATAGTGTTATTTTTTTTTTTTTTTTTTTTTGGGTTAAATTTTTTTTTGGGTATGCTTAAGCATACTATAGCGACTTTAAAAACAAACTGGATAAAACCTTAGGGGCATGTTATAACTCAAAACTATCACTAATTTTGATGCCCATGAAAAATGTAAGATTCCCTGGCACTAAACCTACAAAATAAGTCAGTTAAAGAATATAAGAAAAATTAATATACCCCCCGCAACGAAGTTAGGGGGGGGGGGGTATACTGGAGTCAGCTTGTCCGTCCGTCGTCCATCCGTCCGTCGTCCGTCCGTGGACACAAATTTGTCCGGAGTTTTTCTCAGTCGTTTTTTTTATCAATTATCGTGAAACTTGGCACAGACATCAACCACCATGGGAACCTGTGCACCTGCGATTATGACGTCTGTCGGACTTTTTTTCGTGGAGTTATCCCCCCTTTTTTTACTTAGAAATTTTTCGCAACATGTATACTTTTGTCCGAGCTTTTATTCCTACATTTTTCGGTCAATTTTTTTAAAACGTGGCACAGATATTTAGTACCATGGGAACTTGTGCACCTGCGATTATGACATCCGGCAGACATTTTTTGGTGGAGTTATTCCCGTTTTTCGACTTAGAATTTTTTTCGCAACATACATAATTTTGTCCAAGCTTTTATTTCTACATTTTCCGGTCAATAGGTTTAAGATTATGGTTATGGTTGTACACCTGCAATGGGAACTGTTATTTTATTATTTTAACTAAATGTTTACTGACATGTGAAACATCTTAGTATTTTAAAAACAGGGGGGTATCCGTAGTCCCATTGGGACAGTCACACCTCTAGTTAAAATTGTAAAAAATAATAACAAATGATGAAAATTTGTTAGGCCAATGCATTCTCTTATATATGCGAGGCGACCTATGGTCGACTCGCATATATAAGAGAATGCATTGGCACAGGGTATATGGGTTGATACAAAAATCGGACCTGGCACTGAAAGGGTTAAACCCTCTAGGCTCTACCCTAATTTTGTTTCCTTATATTACAACTAAAATCTCTGGAAAATATCATTACATTATAAATATAGGCAACGAAATAATAAACTGGGAAGAAACACATTCTAACGTACTTCAAAAAAATCTGTTGTTTTCTTAGTCAACCTATTTTGCTTGTACAAAAAGCAACAAAAACTTTTCTCAGCCCAATGATATCATTAAATTTCAAGGCCGAAAAGAAAGCCATAAAAATATCTCAATAAAATATTATTGAATTTTTTTTTAATTTTAAGCCTACCTAACGACCCTAATTTTTTCTGACATGTAGCCCCACCACACATTTAATTTTCTTTGGCCTTATGAAACTTGACACAGATATCATATTACATGTACGTGTACATGTACCATCAGAGGAACCTGTGATCCTGCAATTGCGAGGTTAGTCAGCAAGCCTGGATATATAATGAGGTCCCCAGAAGGTGAATTTAGTGACGCCCACCTGCACAGCATGCTGGCATCACCAAATTCACCCTCTGGGAACTTCATTTTGCTTAGACCTCATCTTCTTGGAAGTATCTACATATATAGTCTCAAATTAACATTGTTATTAGTTACCTCAACTGCTATGGGAGACCTAGGATCAGATTGAAGTTCCCCAGTTTAAGTTGGTGATGTTCACCCATTAGTCATCTTGATTATGCAGTTTATGTTCTTCAAATTAGGGGATATAGAAAAGGAAGAGAAGTGAAAAAGTAATTAAAAACAATGTTAATTTGAGACTATAGATACTTCCCAGAAGATGAGGCCAAAGCAGAATGAGGTGCCCAGAGGGTGAATTTGGTGATGCTAGCCCACTAGCATCACTAAATTCACCTTCTGGGCACCTCATCTGCAAATGTCAGATGCAGTATGTTCAGGCTTGTTAGTTGGAATCATTTGAACAGAGTTGATGATATGTGACCCGCCATATCAAATCCAGTCGTAAGTCGGGATTTTTTTACCCTGTGCCAATGCATTCTCTTATATATGCGAGTCGGGTCGCCTCGCATATATAAGAGAATGCATTGACCTAACAGTTTTTTATCATTTTTTTTAAATAAATGTTTCTTACATTTTTTAGGACATAAAATAAAAAACATCCATTACCCTGCAGGGAGCCCCACACATATATAGAAGCATATAGAAGAGTGTCGTCTGCTCATGTTTGTCTGGGGCTCTGTATGGGTAAAATTATAAAATTGTTAAAGAATACAAGAAAAAATTATTAAAATTGTAAAAAATTGTTAGGCCAATGCATTCTCTTATATATGCGAGACGACCTATGGTCGACTCGCATATATAAGAGAATGCATTGGCACAGGGTAAAAAAATCCCGACTTCCGACTGGATTTGATATGGCAGGTCACATATGTTTTCGATATCCTCAGTCCAACTGGGAGAGTCCCACCTCTAGTTTGATTTTGCTACACCATAACTGAACACTGCATGCAGCTGTCATACAAGCTTCATTTTCTTATGTGATTTACCCAGTATAAATACAACAATTCCTAATTACAAAAATTTCAAAGTTATACAAATTGTGACTGTTACTCACCATCGAATTGACTACATAAACTGATTGTAGCACTTCACTTGAAATTGGTCTACAATCACTTTCTTTCTTGTCAAATACAACTGCACATGCTAATAATGCGCAATTTATTCTTAAATTATTAAATATTTGTACAAGTGTCATGTGAAGGCAAGAGGGTGGATCTCGATCATCATACCCCCTCTGGCACCTCATTTCTATAAAAAAAAATTCTAGCACCTGATTCTTAATTGCCTTTCTATTTTAGAGACAGGATGATGAAGAGAAAATGTTGGATCTAACTGCAGATGAAAAAGAAGATGTGAGTACTGCCCTTTGTTTTCTTCTGATGACAGTACCTTTTTGCCAAGCAGATATATTTTATTTAACCCTTCCATCTCTGGAGCTTCCTGAAATTTTGAGAAAACCCTGTGCCAATGCATTCTCTTATATATGCGAGTCTCCCATAAGGAGCCTCGCATACATAAGAGAATTAATTTGCATAACAACATTTACCTTGACCGTGTAAGCCAGTGCATTCTCTTATACCGGTATATGCGGGGCTCGCTATGGGAGATTGGTCGAGCAAGGCACTCTTTGATGCTCATTGGTTGGATTCTCCCATTTGAAATATTTTATTCCATGAGCGTCTCAAGACAGTAAGTTGAAAGTAATGAAAATTAGGTCTAGTTTTAATAAGACTGGGCATCTAATAGTGTACATGTACCATTTCATTGATAACTGCATACAGTAATTCCCAAAGTAATTGACCACTTAACCACAGCAGAATTATGGGTCATTTTTCGAGAGCTTTCCGATGAATGGCAACAAGCCATATTTCCGACTAAATCCTGGAAAATTACCCATAATTCTGCTGTGGTTAAGTGGTCAATTACTTTGGGCATTACTGTAGACACCATCAAATACAGCTCAAACCATAATACTAGTATTTGATAATTTAACTGAGTTCATGCATTGATTGGTGCGTTGTATTTTATAACAGACATTGGAAGCTACAGAGGTTGTGTCACCGCAGAAACTTCGTAAAAAACGATCATCAAAACTTAAGCGTAGGAATACCAAGGATGAAGGCTCGGATGACGATAGTGGAGAAATGCCTGAGGGTGAACTGGAACCGGCTCTGAATCGTGGAATGATAGACGTTCTTTGTCAAACATCTGAGTGAGTTCCTTCATTGCTTGTTTATTTTGTCTTTATTTTAAAGTATATTCACAGGGGCGCCCGAAACAACCAAGGACAAGAGGGGCACAACAGCCAACAAGGACAGTTTTTCAGTTAGAAGTATTGACAAAAGTTTGGTAATATTCTACATTTTAAAGACATATTATGTACTTGGTTGGGTGCATGAAACAGATAAGTTAGTATGCCAACTGGAGGAATGTCTCATTCTACTGACAGTGCCGAAAATCTGAAGCAAATCGACCATACAACTCCATAAAAAACATCGTCTGAACTACGCTCAATTGTAAATATTTACTTCTCGCAACTATTGGTGATAAACTGACAAAAACGTTTTCGCCACCGATAGTCACAGCATTTAATTAATATATAAGAATGATAGTGTGTGTTGTTCATTTGGATATACTATTTGTAAAATATAATACTAAAATATGATTATTCTACATTTCTATTTGATAACCCTACCTGAGTGATTCACATCACTTTAACCCTTTGAGTGCCATGGGCCGATCTCATCGGCCCTAATTTACAGTGTGTAAAATCGACCCTAAAAAAAAGAATATAAGAAAAAATGATTAAAATTGTAAAAAATAATAACAAAAGATGAAAAATTGTTAGGCCAATGCATTCTCTTATATATGTGAGGCGACCTATGGTCGGCTCGCATATATAAGAGAATGCATTGGCACTCTGGGGTATATGGGTTGATACAAAAATCGGACCTGGCACTCAAAGGGTTAAAGCACTTTTAAGGAGTAACCTCAAATTTTACTACTAGAATGGATATAATTTTTTACATACCTATTGTTCTATTCTCACTGAAAGCAATGGCTTTCAACTGTGTGGTAATTTTCGACTGAAAGCTCTAGACGAACCTGATGTTTTTTGTGTGTGGCAAGCTATGTGATGACGTTACTGCAGGCGAGTTAACAAAAATTTCTTATTTTTGTGATGCCAAAATTGTTGCAAAACAATGAATTTCATCGAAAATACTTCTTATAATTAAAGGTACTCAATCGGAACAGAGGGTCCCCATCTCAACAGATTCCAACAACAACAATCCGATCAGAGGGTCCTATATTACTATTTCTTTGGCTTTGGGGGTAAAAAATATTTGATTCGAGTCGAGGAACCCATCAAACAAAGCTCAGAGTTATTAGATATTGATTTTTGAAATTTGTTATTTACTCGAGATGAGTACTAATAATTGCCTTCAACTGTCGTAATCTGCTCGGGATGTGTTCACCAAAATCTATTCAAACAGACAAGGATGGATAACTCTAAAATCAAGTGGTAATAATAACGCAATTTTGACTGAGTTCTGGGCCAGAAAGTATTCCCGATAATGAAAAATAATATATTTCTAAAATCGATATCTAACAAATCTGAGCTTTGATGGGTGACTTCCTCGACTCGAATCAAATATTTTTGACCCCCGAAGCCATTGAAATAGTAATTCAGAGGAGTTTTATCGGATTGAGTACCTTTAACAATTTCATTTGTTATTG
The DNA here is from genome assembly GCA_032622095.1 of Siphonodentalium dalli. Taxonomy (NCBI): domain Eukaryota; kingdom Metazoa; phylum Mollusca; class Scaphopoda; order Gadilida; family Siphonodentaliidae; genus Siphonodentalium; species Siphonodentalium dalli. The sequence goes on from CP136062.1 coordinate 62,515,345, forward strand.
GGGTATGTAATAATATAGAGCCACATTTTTGGGACGGGTCAGTGATTATCAAACTCGATCGTTTCATGGAAGGATACACTGTGAGCCTTTGATTATTGTTGTATCCTTCCGCGAAATGCTCTCGTGCGATAATTAATTCTCCATCTTAAAACTGTGTGGCTCTATCTACAGTAATGCCCTAAGTAATCAACCCCTTAACCACAGCAGAATTATGGGTAACTTTTCAGGATTTAGTCGTAAATATGGCTTGTTGCCATACATCGGAAAGCTCTCATCGAGAGCTTTCCGATGAATGGCAACACGCCATATTTACGACTAAATCCTGAAAAGTTACCCATAATTCTGCTGTGGTTAAGGGGTCAGTTAATTAGGGCATTACTGTATTTCTCTTAGGACAATATGACAATTTTAAATAATAAATTTTAACTAATTTACTTGCACTAGTAAAGGTATTTCTTTCCATTCAATGAAACGCTGTGTGGGATAGCATCACTGAATTCACCCTCTGTGGACCTCATTCTGTAAATGACAGACACACTATTTGCAGACTTGATAGCTTATATAATTGAGTTGTAATTTTAAATACTGTTTCAGCATAAAAGCAATCACCTACGGACTTGGAGACAGGTCTTTAGATTAAGCTAATTTGGGGGTGGGTTCGGGAGGGGGGTACAGGGATTTTTTTAGGTGTCCTCAGGGTCCGGTAAACGGCCCCATTCCCAATGGGAAAAAGGCAACTTTATTCCCAATTTTCAACCACCAGTCCACCACTTATTTTATTTATTGAATTACAACTAGATACCTATCCATCCTTGGGTGTTTCATTACCGTTTTTCCATCGAAGTTTGGTGGATGGCTTGAACTCTTCCGTTGTTATCTGTGAATTTTCAACTTACCTGAGGCTGAGAAATGGACCTCAATGGGCTGGGATTTTACTCCATCTTTGAGTTACCTGTGTTTAAGTTGCGTTACACACCGATAATTACGGTATTAGTACTATTTACTTGTGTGTAACAGTGATTAATTGAATTTTTCTAAAACATGGAAATTTCCCAATTTTGGTCTGTAAAGACACCTTTTTCCCAATTCGAACGGACCCGGACCCATTCCCAAAATAGGCAGAAAAATCCCTGGGGTAGGTACCCTCTCATGACTGCACGATCCGTTTTGTGTATTCTTTAGAACACTACTAGTGTAATTTTGTAATGTTGGATGTCCTTATTCGAACACTACGTTATATATACAGTGGTGCCCCATCAAGACTTATTATATCCAAACTAGACATCACATTTATGTAGTTTTAGATAAATGCTATAAATGCTATAAATGCTATAAATGCTATAAATGCTATAAATGCTATAAATGCTCTTATAATTTTATCGGCATATATCTGACTGAAATTTTGTTTGTAGTGTGGCTGTCGACACAGAGCTCAATGATCAAGACCTCGACGCCATTCTTGCCATGGAACAAAATCTAGATGATGAAAAAGATACTGTAAGTGATTGATATTTGTATTGCCTAAGAACCATGAATTTCAAAGTTCACCGTGCAGTCTGTTGGTTTCATAGTTCATGCTTTACAACAAAATAGTTAAATTAAGTGACCCGGTCGGCATCATTGTCAATGTCAATACACAACCCCGACATTCCTATGAATTTGCATTCGTACTGTATCAGAGGATTTCTCATAAATATCTATAAACGCGTCAAATTCATGGATACTCTGGCATGTCGTAGCGTTATTTTAAATTTATAATGTCACCACTAAACCAGTTTAAATTTATAGTCAATGAGCTAATTATTTCCATGTCATTTTATATTATTGCTTGAAATAAATAGGACAAAATTTGGGAAAGGACTACAGTGTAAACATAATAACAGGCGCTGAATTTATTCAATTTCTATAGTGTCTAGCATATTGCTCTGGGTTATGTCAGCCTTAGTTTATTCTCAAGTGTATGCTTGCAGATATTCCTTCAATCGCTACGAATATACTTGAAAAAGTATGCAGCCAAAAAGAAAATTGATGACGGCTCATTTGATCTTTTGCTGACGAAATTCACAGAGGAAGCCAAGGAAATGAAGAACATCTGTGAACGGGAACAACAGTCAGAAGAACAGGTTAATACACGGCACTCAATATTATTATATATTTAACCCTTTCTATACTGAATGGATTCTCCCACTCTGTTATAAAAGTATACACTGGAATGTTCTGTTGTTAATCTGGAGGGGTTTTCAGAAAAATAAGCAGACGGCAGATAATAAAATTGCAGGAATCCTATATATCGGAGCGAAATGTTCAGATAATAAGTTTGTGCAGAAAGAGTCCTATTTATTGAAGCAAAATGTTCAGATAAAAAGTTCATGGAGAAGGAGTCCTACTTATTGGAGCGAAATGTTCAGATAAAAAATTCAACAACATTTCCTAAGGGATAAGGTAGTATCTAGTACAGGGACCAGCCTAGAGGGCGACTTATGATTCATATATTCATATATCACATGAAACCCCTATTACAGTAATGCCCTAAATAATTGACTCCTTAACCACAGCAGAATTATTGGTAACTTTTCAGGATTTAGTCGGAAATATGGCTTGTTGCCATTCATCGGAAAGCTTTCACTGAGAGCTTTCTGATGAATGGCAACAAGCCATATTTCCGACTAAATCCTGAAAAGTTACACATAATTCTGCTATGGTTAAGGAGTCGATTATTTAGGGCATTACTGTATATCATTAAATAAGCAATTATATATTTAACTAGAAGGTGACCCGACTTCGTCCGGGCTTTGACCTTGAATTATCCATTTTGAAGGTCAAGGTCAGGTGGGGTCAAACACCAACACCCCAAAAATGGTGGAAATCGGCCCAGCGGATACCGGGAAATCGGCCCAGCGGATACCGAGATACCCTATGCATCAAATTTCGTCCGTAAAAATCCGCCAGTTTAACCCGATTTGATTTCCACTCAAGTATATAAACGCGCCTCATATACACACGCTCATTAATTATCAAGTTTCAACGTAAAGATAAATTACCATCGGTGCCCGATATATCGCCAAGACGTCTGAAACAGTCAAATGCATCGGCCGGTTAAGCGTTAACGTGATCTAACGTTATGACCTCTAACAACGTCATTGAAGTTATGCATTGTTTTTATCCTGATGGAAGATAGTACCACTTCTTCTTGATAATTGAGGCAGATAACTAAAACGGATACATACGCATTATATATCGTTGGAAAGAGGAAACACGAAAGATTCTCACAGTGTCATTATTATGACTGGCATTTTATTATTCGCGCTGTTTCGAATCGATTTGTAAGCACCGAACTCAAATGAAAGTCCCGTAACACAGCGTAAAACAGATTTGACCTCGGCACGTGAAAAGTTGACCTCGGATCTGAAAATTAATAGGCCCATGCCACCCCCGGCCGAAAATACCCCCACATACCAAGTTTCATCGAAATCGGCTGGGCCGTTTTCGAGTTCATCGCGAACACACACACACACAGATACACACACACACACACACACACAGATCTTCCAAAATATATAATAGATTATCTCTGACTAGTTTACATATCACTTGGGATTGCCCCAATAAAATGACTGTGCATCTTTACATTGATTCAGGTGGATTAATACTATTTCGAAAAGCCACACATGTCACCAACACCAGACAATGCAAAATGACTGCCTTGTTCATTAAAGTTACATTCTTGTCAAATTTGTTGCACTTATGAAAATAGACACAAAAACAAAGAGGCAAATTGGGGGACTATATTTTCCATCGAAAGCCACAGAGCATGTAATACTGTATTATACGGTTGTGAATATTCTCGTCCAATGTAAATGTATGTATTTTGCAGCTTCTTTTAAGGATTTTGATTTGTTAAACAAGCATAAAGCTCGATTTTGTCATGTGCTGTACAAGATCTTCAACTTGTTATGTTGGGATATAAGATTTTATGTAACTCCTCTATATATATCTTTCATCTGATGTACAATCCCCATGTCCAGTATTGCCATAGTGTATTATTTCTGTAAAAAAAAAAATCCAATTGCATTGACTATTAAAAATTGATTTTTATGCAGGAAATAAGAGCTGACCCTAAGCTGAATAAAGATCCAAAAACCCTGGACATGGCACTCGACAAACTCAGGATGAAATATTTATCCAAACTGGTAAGTGAAACGGTTTGTAACCAAGAAAGAGTTTAATCGATTCACTCATGAATGCATTCCCCATTCACTTCTAAAAGTATACAAAGAGGATCTCTAATGAGTCGCAATTCTATACAAAATTTATTAATAGAATTTAGTGGACGAGGATAATAAATTTTGTATAGAATTACGACAAACTTGAGATCCTTTTTATCACATAATCACAATCTCAAAATGGCTTGGTTTAAAAAAAATTAATATTGATTTCCTTGTTACAACCAAAGATGAAGTAAAGACAACTTCAGGAAAAAATATAATTCCATCTTCAATGTGTCTTTTCATGTTGACAAAATGGTTCAACCACCCTTATTATCCATGTTTATCTCACAGTCAACGCTAAATAACCCAACAAAAATTGAATATCATAATTACATTCTAATTCACATCAAAATAACATTGATTTATATATATATATATATATCTTTATTGTCCTCCATTCACAGAGAGATATATACAGACAATTTAGGTTAACAAAGTTTTAACGTATATACAAAGCATGTAGTTCACAATTATGAAAGCAATGAGAACAAAAAGACAAACAAACAAACTCCAACGTTGCATGATTATATATGGCAACAACATAGTTACAATGTCCTTAGACCCGTTGTTTGGCTTGCATACGACCCACATGTCAACGAACACCATCATGTCCATGTATTCCAAGAGAAATAAATCTACGTTCAACGAACTGACTGTGGCCCTCGATTCACGACACAGAATGTACGTGAACCAATGGCCAACATCACCGTTATAGCGAAATCAATCAATGAGTCACGGGCCAACTCATTCATTGTGACAGGTTGATTAAAAGTGTATTGGTGACAATACACTGTCACCGTGTACTTTTAGCAAGCTTCATTAGTATTTTGTTTGGACAGTGGTCGTAAAAATAAGAGTCTATCTCAGCGAGATGTTTGATGTAAAAACATAGTGTCGGTGCTCTATTCTCCTTGAAGTCACCATTGTTCACTCAATGTGTGAAATAATCAGTTATCTAATGTGACATATGCTGTTATAATCCGGTTCAAAGCATACGCCGAACAAAGATATGCTAATTAAATCTGACGGTAGGATTATTTTATCGTTTACAGTCCTATCTATATAACGGAACATATATTATGTCTTATTAATATACCATGTTTTAATTATTATTATACCGTGTTTTATCTATGTTATTTATATTTTATTTGATACTTTATTGAATATAATTAAATTCAGTTATGAGTTGGTTGTGCTTCGACAACTCTCATTAATGACGTCAATACATTCCGATTGTAATGCGATTTTCTATAAACCGAACACCTCTCTAAACCGAACAGAAGGGACGGTCCGAAGGGTGTTCGGTTTGGAGAGGTTTTACAGTATTTCTTTTTGGATTATCTACTTTTTTTCATTATGTAATAGTTGTTTTTCTGCTGTTTTTCAGGGAGAAATGAGAAAAGAACAGAAAGATGAAATCAGAAGTCACTTGATTAAATCATCTGGTCTCTCAGAATCAGAGGTAATTTTGAAAACATCATTTTTTTTCATTACTTTTAAAACATTTTAACCTTTTTTTTTTTAACATCTCACTGATTGTTCAGGTTTTATATGAAGATCATGTTTCTTATTATTTAAGCTAGTTACTTACTCTCATTTAAATCGGGGTCGGGGTTTTTCAGATATGTATGATACATTTTTACCATTGGCCATTTTTGGGACCACCCACCACTCAACCCAATTTTTCTTTTCAGCAAGTTTTTTCCGACCATTTTTAATACCCCCTTTTAATATGTGGAGGACATTTTTTTTTAGCTGTGAAAATGCTCGGAAAAAATTGTTTGACACCCACCCCCTGTTTCTCATGTTTTTACAGCATGAGCACGTGGTTACAGTACATAGAAACCGCTTTCTGTTCAGATAACGAACATCCTAGGGCTTATTATAATAAGTCATAATCCTTGAAATACTTATTTTGTAGGTCAATGAGATTATGGAAAAATTAATGCTTAATCTTTTGGATTTTGAGAACAAGATTGCCGACGAACAAGACAGACAGACACGGGTATGTACAATATTGTTTATTATTGAAGCTTTCTAGCAAGCTGCGAAAGTGCCCAACATTTGCAGTATGAGGTCCCCAGAGCGTGAATTTAGTGACACTATCATGCACAGCAGGCTAGAATCACCAAATTCATCCTCTAGGGACCTCATTCTGCATGGCCTTATCTGCTATGGGAGACCTAGACACAGACATAAGTTCCCAGATGGTAAAGATGTTGATGTGCACCTATGGACACCTTGATTATGCATTGTCATCTGCCAATTTGGGGATATAGAGAAACTAAACTAAAAAAAAAAAGCAGCTTTCTAAAGAAACTAAAAAACATTTGTTTATTTGATAATAAAGATACTTTCCAAAGAAGATGAGGCCTAAGCAGAATGATGTCCCCAGAGGGTGAATATGGTGATGCTAGCCCACTGTGCGGGGTATCGAGTCTAGCGACACTAAATTCACCTTCTGTGGACCTCATTCTGCAAATGTCCAGCACCATAATTTCAGATGTGAATTTTGTGCTATTTACACTGGACATTAAAAGTTTTTCTATGTTTTGTTGCTGGAACTCTTTTCAGATGCATGGATTTCATTAGACCATGTCTTCTCGGTCCACAACAGCTTGGGATATCGGTTGGGTTGATACTGTTTTGGACCGAGTCCCATCCGCTATTATTCTATAATGGACTTTATGCCCAGAATCGTAGGCTGGAGTTATCTTGCTTGTATGTCTTTGGATTAGGTAAATGGAAGCTTTGCATATATAGATGGCAGCTTATCCCAAGTATGATATAAAACATGCATGTATCAGAGGTCTGTTAAATGTCAAAACAACGAGATTTATATAGTATGATATAAAACGATGCATGTATCAGAGGTCTGTTAAATGTCAAAACAACGAGATTTATATAGTATGATATAAAACGATGCATGTATCAGAGGTCTGTTAAATGTCAAAACAACGAGATTTATATGTAAACATGCATGTATCAGAGGTCTGTTAAATGTCAAAACAACGAGATTTATATGTAAACAAAGTATGATATAAAACATGCATGTATCAGAGGTCTGTTAAATGTCAAAACAACGAGATTTATATGTAAACAAAGTATGATATAAAACATGCATGTATCAGAGGTCTGTTAAATGTCAAAACAACGAGATTTATATGTAAACATGCATGTATCAGAGGTCTGTTAAATGTCAAAACAACGAGATTTATATGTAAACATGCATGTATCAGAGGTCTGTTAAATGTCAAAACAACGAGATTTATATGTAAACATGCATGTATCAGAGGTCTGTTAAATGTCAAAACAACGAGATTTATATGTAAACATGCATGTATCAGAGGTGTGTTAAATGTCAAAACAACGAGATTTATATGTAAACATGCATGTATCAGAGGTCTGTTAAATGTAAAAACAACGAGATTTATATGTAAACATGCATGTATCAGAGGTCTGTTAAATGTCAAAACAACGAGATTTATATGTAAACATGCATGTATCAGAGGTCTGTTAAATGTAAAAACAACGAGATTTATATGTAAACATGCATGTATCAGAGGTCTGTTAAATGTCAAAACAACGAGATTTATATGTAAACATGCATGTATCAGAGGTCTGTTAAATGTAAAAACAACGAGATTTATATGTAAACATGCATGTATCAGAGGTCTGTTAAATGTCAAAACAACGAGATTTATATGTAAACATGCATGTATCAGAGGTCTGTTAAATGTAAAAACAACGAGATTTATATGTAAACATGCATGTATCAGAGGTCTGTTAAATGTCAAAACAACGAGATTTATATGTAAACATGCATGTATCAGAGGTCTGTTAAATGTAAAAACAACGAGATTTATATGTAAACATGCATGTATCAGAGGTCTGTTAAATGTCAAAACAACGAGATTTATATGTAAACATGCATGTATCAGAGGTCTGTTAAATGTCAAAACAACGAGATTTATATGTAAACATGCATGTATCAAGAGGTCTGTTAAATGTCAAAACAACGAGATTTATATGTAAACATGCATGTATCAGAGGTCTGTTAAATGTCAAAACAACGAGATTTATATGTAAACATGCATGTATCAAGAGGTCTGTTAAATGTCAAAACAACGAGATTTATATGTAAACAAAGTATGATATAAAACATGCATGTATCAGAGGTCTGTTAAATGTCAAAACAACGAGATTTATATGTAAACATGCATGTATCATAGGTCTGTTAAATGTAAAAACAACGAGATTTATATGTAAACATGCATGTATCAGAGGTCTGTTAAATGTCAAAACAACGAGATTTATATGTAAACATGCATGTATCAAGAGGTCTGTTAAATGTCAAAACAACGAGATTTATATGTAAACATGCATGTATCAGAGGTCTGTTAAATGTCAAAACAACGAGATTTATATGTAAACATGCATGTATCAAGAGGTCTGTTAAATGTCAAAACAACGAGATTTATATGTAAACATGCATGTATCAGAGGTCTGTTAAATGTCAAAACAACGAGATTTATATGTAAACATGCATGTATCAGAGGTCTGTTAAATGTCAAAACAACGAGATTTATATGTAAACATGCATGTATCAAGAGGTCTGTTAAATGTCAAAACAACGAGATTTATATGTAAACAAAGTATGATATAAAACATGCATGTATCAGAGGTCTGTTAAATGTAAAAACAACGAGATTTATATGTAAACATGCATGTATCAGAGGTCTGTTAAATGTCAAAACAACGAGATTTATATGTAAACAAAGCCTTGGTTTTCCAGAGAATTTCAATTTGTCACACTATCAGAAAATGCTGATAAATAATACATTAAACGGTTGTATCATCACTATACCATTTTCTATCATGGTAAATGATATATCATTTTGAAGACAGATTAATCGCAGTAATGTCAGATGATTAATCACATTCAGTGGTTTACTGTGAATGCCTAGGCCACACATGTATACTTAGTATGTCTTTTGAATGATAGCCTGTCATTTAGTGTTGAAACCTTTTTGCGATTTTAAGGAATCGACTATTCGCCAGAGGTAATTGACTACTAGTCGACTAGTCGGACCCCTTCTAAGAGTTCACGTTTCTATGCCCATATGACGTATAAAATGGGCCATGTGGCATCCCAGTTTTGAGTATCCAACTCTTCGTTTCAGAACATTCAAACGGAAAGCATGTGAACTATATAATCTCCCGTTTTGCCCGTGAGTCTCCCAATTTGTTGTCTTAAACCCGGCTCTCCTGCAACCTCCATATAATCTCACGGTTTGGGGAATGCAGGCAATAAAAACATTTTATTTAAACAAAATTGTCGCCGGTAACCAGGAAATAAATAGGCAAGTCTCGTTTGTAAGTCTCGCTAACGAGATGTCGGGTGTATTCTATTGTCTCTCTGAATAGGCGCCTCATGTCGCAGGGGGGAGGGGGGGGGGGGGTTGGGGGGTATGGGTATTAGAATCTATTCAGTTACTGAGTTGACTTTACCAGCTTATGTTTCGTATATCATTGAAGCCATTTTGTTGCATCATTACTCTAGTATTACACGTGCCACAGTGAGAAGTTATCACAGTTGGTCAATTGCATCACATCGAACAAGACAGTGTTCAGTCGGCAGCGACACTTCATGTCTTTGATGATCAACATAAAATAAACCGCGCCTACACGTGCATACATTGGGTTCAGTTCAGGTCATGGAGTTCACCGCCCGTGCATGACTCATGGCAGTGGCATCGTTAAAGGAACAATGCAATAAGGCTTTAAGAAGTTAATATGTGTTACAGATTACGTGATAATATGGCCGTGCAATGGCACTGCTGTCATGATAGCACATAGGTAGTGCTTTTTCCGACTAATTGACAAGCAGATTTTGGGATCGACTAATTTAATAATCGCGTCGACTTCGACTAGTCGATTAATCGTTTCAACACAACTGTCATAGAAGAGCAACGGGGCAGGACTCGATCCAAAACAGCATCAACCCAACCGATATCTGACCCATTGTGGACTGTGAAGACTTGTTCTACGTTTTCGTTTGCTTCAAACTAATTTTCTTATCGTCAGTTTTAATGGAATGGGTTATAAAACTCCAACCCTTTTTATTCCTACAGAATTCTCTATATTTTATTATGGTGTTATTGATATTTGTTGGCAAAGGATTTGTGAGAACTAAAGGTGATATGAGAATATATAATCGGGGGGGGGGGGGGGGGGGGGGGGGGGGGGGGGGGGGGATGAAACCCAAGAGTCGTATATATAAGAGAATGCACTGGCTTACAAGGTCAAGGTAAATATTGTTAGGTCAATGTATTCTCTTATGTATGTGAGGCTCCCTATGGGAGACTCGCATATATAAGAGAATGCATTGGCACAGGGTTTTCAGAAAATTTCAGCAAGCTCCAGTCATTGATGGGTTAAGGTAATATGTTCAATCTCAAGAAATTCTATAAATGTTTGAATTGTATGACATTTTACAGAATTTTGAGGAGAGGTTTGCTCAGAGGAAGCAGATTGTGGAATATAGGAAGATGCAGCATGACCAGGCTACCGATATTAATGAAGCACAGATTAAAAATTTTGACGAACAGCTTGATAGTCTAGTTGAGGAAGGCAAACTCGATGCTCGAAAGAAAGATGAAATCATGCGTCAACATAATGAAAACCTAGAACGGCTCAAGGATCACTATAATATGCGTATGTACCATAGCTATCAGTCATGGGAGACAGGTGTTAGTGAAATTACATCCACATATGTGACCCGCCATATCAAATCCAGTCGGAAGTCGGGATTTTTTTTACCCTGTGCCAATGCATTCTCTTATATATGCGAGGCGACCATAGGTCGCCTCGCATATATAAGAGAATGCATTGGCCTAACAATTTTTTATCATGTTTTTTAAATAAATGTTTCTTACAATTTTTAGGACATAAAACAAAAAACATCCATTACACTGCAGGGAGCCCCACACATATATAGAAGCATATAGAAGAGTGTCGTCTGCTCATGTTTCTCTGGGGCTCTGTATGGGTGAAATTATAAAATTGTTAAAAGAATACAAGAACAAATTATTAAAATTGTAAAAAATTGTTAGGCCAATGCATTCTCTTATATATGCAAGGCGACCTTTGGTCGACTCGCATATATAAGAGAATGCATTGGCACAGGGTAAAATAAATCCCGACTTCCGACTGGATTTGATATGGCGGGTCACATATGCGTTATTATATTGTAATATTTATTGTGTAAATAAAACATCAACTTTTCAGCACCATAATGTTCAAAAAATTTACATGTGCTAAAACTTGTTCCCGTCACATTATTTTTGGCAAAGGTGCATATGTGGATTGTGTAATAATTGTATCACAATTCTAGATTCTTACAGTAATTACAATGTTTCAATCAGGGACAGCAGAAGGAGGGCAGAGGGGTAGCCACCCTGCCTACCTTCTACCAAAAGGTATCTGAACAAGTTGAAATCAGATGGTTATCAGGGACCATGGCTTGTGACATTGTTTTAGGACCAACATAGAGTGACTTAGAAGAAATCTCCTCCCTAAGATGTGCCACTTCTCTATATTTGTCTCAGAGAGAAGTGACCTCTCTCTCATAGTCCACTATGCATATGTCCCAACAGCATATTTAAAGTACAGTAATGCCCTAAGTAATCGACTCCTTAACCACAGCAGGATTATGGGTAACTTTTCAGAATTTAGTCAGAAATATGGCTTGTTGCCATTCATCGGAAAGCTCTCAATGAGAGCTTTCCGATGAAGCCATATTTCCAACTAAATCCTGAAAAGTTACCCATAATTCTGCTGTGGTTAAGGAGTCGATTACTTAGGGCATTACTGTATATTTACTGATTATAATGGTGTTCTTACTCACTATGCTTTTATAAATGCGCTGTTGTGTTGTATAATACTTATTGGATCATAGAAGGGTGAATGTTGGTGGGGTGTAACTTCAGCCATTGTTATTTCTCCCTGATAACAGTCTATTTCTCCCTAATAACAGGGAGAAGTGACATCTCCCCATTTGAGACCACTAAACTGTTGGACCCCTGCATTGTTTCATATCAATACTTAACCCTTTCAGTGCCAGGGGCCGATCTCATCGGCCCTAATTTACGGTCTGTAAAATCGGCCCTAAATTTTTTTTTTTTTTTAAATGTTTGTTTGTTTTTTGTTTTTTTTTGGGTTTAAATTTTTTTTGGGTATGCTTAAGCATGCTATAGCGAATTTAAAAACAAACTGGATAAAACCTTAGGGGCATGTTATAACTCAAAACTATCACCAAGTATTCATAGTAATAATTTTGATGCCCATTTCCTGGCACTAAACCTACAAAATAAGTCTGTTAAAGAATATAAGAAAAATTTATTAAAATTGTAAAAAATAATAACAAATGATGAAAAATTGTTAGGCCAATGCATTCTCTTATAAATGCGAGGCGAGGCGAGGATACAAAAATCGGACCTGGCACTGAAAGGGTTAAAGGTGGTTTGCGCTCCAAAATACTCCTCATAATATTCACTTTATAATTTTTCCTGGTACCGAAATAGGTCAATAAATACCTCAATTACCTTACATATGTCCCAGAAAAACACATTGAAGCCATAAAAAAATACAACTTTGAACAAGATGATTGGATCTCAATGAATTTGTTTTGAAATCTGTGGTGTAGGTATGTTTTGAGATACCTCTTACCAAATTATGTAGACAGAATTTTAGGGTTCGAATGAGCCATATCCGTTTAACCCTTTCAGTGCCAAGTCCGATTTTTGTATCGACCCATATTTCCTTGATCATTTTTCAAATTTATTGATTATAATAATGTGATACATTGATGGAAAGAGCTCTAAGAGCTCTTTCCATCAATGTATCACATTATTATAATCAATAAATTTGAAAAATGATCAAGGAAATATGGGTTGATACAAAAATCGGACTTGGCACTGAAAGGGTTAATTAGCTATGTGGACTTTTTTCCAACTATAAAATTGACAATGTCATATTTTATGGCCGAAGTTGCTGATACAAGGCTGAAACCCAACCCACCAAAGTAAGGACAACAGAAATATATTGGCTCTGTATCATATATCGGCTTTATAATATATTTCAGAAAAACTTAAACAGGAGAGTGATCTTGCTGAGAAGCTGCGCTTCAGGAGGCAGAAAAAAATGCTCAAACTTGTCGACAGACACAACAAAGAGAAATCAACGTTCATAAACAGAACCGAAAAAGGCGTGTCTGCCAAAGAATTTACTCAGGTGAGATGATACTATCAATTAATACCAGGGAATACCAGGCGTCTAAATTGAAAAGTATGATACGATAACTGTTTTCCACGATACGTATCATGATACAATTCTGACGATATGATAGGTATCGTGATATGTTCCACCGTAGAAAGTTAGAAAGGAAAGATACAAATGGCAACATATAAATGTAAGGACTGAGTGAAAGATTCAATAGAGAAATTGTTTATGTGGTCTCTTCAGTCTTATACTGGTAGTACCGAAATTTAAATGTATAAAAAATTTGAAATCACCAAATAAATTCCCTGAAGTTTAATGACCTATGTCCATACATCAGAAACAGGTCAGTTAAAATACAAATTAATAGGTTGCCAGATATGTTGAGCAGTGCAAAATAGAATCTATGCATTCTGTTTGACTTCCATCTTAATAAGCCTACATCGTTAGTTTAAAACTGTATCGCGATACACATGACACAATATGATATGGTGTATCGAGTATAAGTGTATCATGATGCATTGAATTCACGATGAATCGTTGTAGTCCTATTGGAAAGGAGCATTAGGACGTCATGATCCATCCAGTGATGGTGAAGAGTCTTCTCTTCCCCAGATAAACCAATTATAAACAATCACAATATGTGCCATCAAGCGAGGTGCGCATGCCGATTAGTGGAATACATGTATAATATTACACAATTCTTAACTGGTACCTGCACATATGCATAAAACAATATACCGGTATGGAATACTTTCAAATTTCCTGCAATTCATCAACTCTCCTATTATAAATGCTCCGTAGCCATCCAGGAAAAAACATAGACCCTGAAAAAAACCCTGACCGGCAAGAATTTGTTATTTACACAAAGTTATCCTAATTCATGTATCTGTTTGTCAGGTGCTTACTGGGGGGAAAGCCTGAGTTTATTGTGCTTGTCATTTGCAGAATGAGGTCCCCAGAGGGTGAATTTAGTGACGCTATCCCGCATAGCGGGCTAGCATCACCAAATTCACTCTCTGGGGACCTCATTATGATCAGGCCTCATCTTCTATGGAAAGTTTCTTTATTATCAAATTTCTATAGAAACTTCTTCACATAGATTCTATTTCTTTTTTAGTTTAGTTTCTCTATATCCCCAAATTGGCAGACAACACTTTGCATAATCAAGGTTCCCAATAGGTGTACATCACAATATTCACCATTTGGGAAGTTAAATCTGAGTCTATGTCTCCCATAGCAGATGAGGCCATGCAGAATGAGGTCCCCAGAGGGTGAATTTGGTATGTGAGATAGCGCCACTTAATTCACCCTCAGGGGACCTCATTCTGCAAATGACAGGCACACTAAACTCAGGCTTACTGGGGAGTTGGTGTTTTTTCCGTGTAGTGGAGTGATTTCGCAGTGAAACTAACCCTTCACGTGCTTGGTTATTTTTCCACCAATAGAATTGATGTCTGGATATGGCCTAACGGCTGAAATGATGATAAACCCAATAAGACCAATCAGTTTTTATTTGAATTGTAATTCAACCAGAAGTTCTTACTTCATAAAACAAATTCTGATTGATCGCGTTCACATTATATTTTCTAATTACTGGCAATTCCTGCCGACCAGTTGACAATTTTTATTTTAAATTGACGCCATAAAAAAAAGTGCACTTCCCGTCTGATCAAATTGAGATACTCAGATATCAGACACCAACAAAGTTTTTCAGAGTGCCCAATGAATGTCAGCGCTATTGTTGATTTCAGGCAAATATAAAGACAATAACAACACATTTTAAGAGAATTTCAGTGCTGAAGTAAATTATAATGGGAATAAATATAATCTATTTCCTCAAATGTCAAACTCAACATTATACATTTATCTCCTAAATATCTTCCAATTTCAGGGATACCATGACCTCATTTTACGTCAAACTGCTGAATTAGAAGACACTGCTACCGAGCTTGATCAGAGTGAAATCGCTGAGCTTGAAGCCATCAGAAAAGTAATTTAGTTTCCATTCCTTTCGAAGTTCACTCGTAAAGTACATTGATTCAGAATTATTTTGCAATAATTTCAGTTGCGAAACAAAGCAACTCTATAATCAATAGATTGCACTATACAAAATTCATAGTTATAAATATTGTGTTAAATATAGTAACTTGAGGAAATATTGATTTGTATAACAAAAATGTTTTTGTTCATCTGGAAATAATGTTTTTCTGTCCGTCTGGGTGTATCCGCCATGGGTTATCTGATCTTTAGTGCAGAGGTTCACCATCATGACTCCATGCTTTCAAAATTTCAAAAGTGTTTCCATTCTAGAGTTATCCTTCTTTGTTTATTGCTCTCACCATAGGATCATTGTACTGAACAAGACAAAGCAACGCAGACAGAAGAGCAAGCACTGATGGACAGAGTGAAGACTGCTGCTCAAATGTCCGAGAGAGACGTGAAAAAAATATTCAAACTTCATCAACAACAGATGATGGTTTTACAGGGTAGGTTAACTGACAGATAATACTTATTTATAATAAAGTAAATAGATTGGGCCACACAAAGTCAATTTGCCATTTATCAGGCCCATGCACATTGTCCTGAAACCCCGCACGTGCAACCTTTTTATTCTTGTATAGGTTAACCAATACAGGTAATTGGTTACCTGACAAGGTTTCACATCTGCCCTGGTCAACGAAAATCATACCTAGTCCTCCAGAATGACAATAACAAGTCAGAATGGAGCACTGGCTGATGGACCATATGGCCTTTCCATTTGTCAACATAAGTATAGTGAAATAAATAATGGCTAACAACCTATCCGTCATATAATTTCCAAACATAATGAAGGTGGTACATAAATGTATGGATGTCAAAAGAAAGGGGAGGATGTTTGATAGGCATATTAAAGAAGATTCAAGGCTAAATATGATAATGACCAAGGTTCCAATTTCTCGCAGACAAATTGCCCCTTGTTCTGATGACATGAATTTTGAGGTGGAAGCTGGATCCTGGAGCAGTTTAATGGAATTTTGATGATAGTTTTAGAACGTACCCCACAAAACAAGATTTTATTTTATGCAAAAAGTAGAATTTAGACATATTTCCGCCAAAGGAAGCCCTCACACTGAACTATATGGATAGATGTCCTGCGTTTGTAAACCATAGCAGAAAAGGGGTTAACTTTTTGGTCGCCTACGGTCATTCACGGTCTGTACTCTTCAGTGGCTTGCCTCGGAATCAGTCACGCATGCGCAGTCCCAATATAATTCACTGTACAGATTGAATTAGCCAGTTTATTTTTCTGCTACCAACCTAACGGATCTAAGGGAGTATTTTTCCGAATTTGTCGTTTAACAATAGCGACAAATTCATTTTATCGATACAATAATTACTGGTCGCCTACGCGTTCGTTTTTATAATTATCGTTTCGATTTCACGGACCGTTTCGTTTCAAACATATAATGGTTCGTGTTTTTCGAACAGGCGGCGAACTTAAAAACAATTTATCGAATATGAAAATCAGCATTTCGCCATAATTAGCCGCCATTTCAAGGCCTTACGAGGCGCACAGATTATTGTGAGAAATACATCTATGGAATTATTATAGCACCTATAAGGTATGATAGAATTTGTCAGATATCAAAAATGCCACGTGATTCACCGCCGGAAGTATCCTAATTTCGTGGGAATTATTTTGACGTTTTAATGCGTGGAAATTTATTTAGCAATAATTCCATCGCTACTGACGCTATCTCTCGTCATGTTATGAACAACGTGCTTTCACATAATACTATGTTGTTTTATGTTTCAATACAAATGATCCAGATGTGTTAATCACGTTTGACCTTGAAGTTGATTACAATCTACACAAGAATACTGACAGTTGATTAGATCTTGGTTTATCAATGTCATATGCATAACAATAACTTCATATGACAGTAGTACCGTCGGAAGTATCCTAATTTCGTGGGAATTATTTTGACGTTTTAATGCGTGGAAATTTATTTAGCAATAATTCCATCGCTACTGACGCTATCTCTCGTCATGTTATGAACAACGTGCTTTCACATAATACTATGTTGTTTTATGTTTCAATACAAATGATCCAGATGTGTTAATCACGTTTGACCTTGAAGTTGATTACAATCTACACAAGGTCAAGAATACTGACAGTTGATTAGATCTTGGTTTATCAATGTCACATGCATAACAATAACTTCATATGACAGTAGTACCGTAGTGCTACGAATAAAATCTCAGCCATGTCATAGATGTATGTCGATTAATAGCTACCTTGTATATAGGTCTAATGCACAATAGCTGCGATTATACACCAGCCGGTTCAGCAAGCCGGTCTGAACCGGTGGGCTTGTAAATTTCTGAGAAGGATCCAGGGATGTTTTTCTACCTGTTACAGGTTTGGGCGCTCAAACTCTGGAGACCCTGGGGATAGTAATTATTCAAGTTGGTTCTCCATTTCAACGAATTTTTCTATAATTCAACAACTAAACATGAAAATCGGATAAGATATAGAGCCTTTATTTGCACCATCTCTGGATCCTCCCCAGGTAGTATTTCTCGGTCGGATCTCTTCTCGGGCAGGAACAGTTCACGCTCCCCCGATTATGCCTCGGCATTAAATCAATTAGTGGGGAGGCGACCGGTGGCGATGCAGGGGTACTTGGGACCCCCAGGACATTCGGTCCCACACCGGCGCAAGCGGTTCTGTGTGCTGAAGTTGCCAAAATCGCGTGCGAACGTAACGACACCGGCTGGGCGGCCTACGGCGACTTCGGCATAGGGCAGTGGCCCTACCCATGAGGTAGCAAGTCCGGTCCCCCTGGTCACGATCTCTCTAAAGACACGGCCTTGCCTGCCTCTCAGCCGTCTTGGGGTTTCTGCTGCAATGGCCTCTACCCATCGTTCTGCTTGGACAGGACATTCAGCTTGGTCGGGACCACCTGCATTTGGGGGGGGCTCACCCCGGTCCGATGGCTCCACCTCCTTCCGGTTATCAGAAGAAACCAGTTTTGGCTATGGGATTCTTCATTTCGACACTGGACTCCAAAATTGGAACTCAGTTTATCAGCCTTTTGCTCAAGCAGTTGGCCGTAGCTTAAAAATTCCATGGGAGGTATTTACACCTCGATTGAGCCATCGCCGGAATGGGCCTCCCTCTAGTGTTTTGTCGTCCATTATGGACATTGCAGGTCGTTCCGACGCTAGGGCAGGGAGCGACATGCTATCCTTACACCCCAAGGCGTCTGAGGCTTTCGATGACGACCCGTCTGCGCACAATACGTCAGACTGTGGGTCTTTTCGGTCGTCACAGTCTGGCATCGGTAAGGCAGAAGCTGCGGATCGTGATTTCCTATCCACGGATTATCTCATCTATAGGCTTCTTCCTACTGAACTATGAACTCTCAAGCCCTCCTGGCACGCCCTGCGCACTCGTACCACCGTCTTCAAAATGCATCGAGAACTCGATCTATCTTACCTGTGATATACATTTCATAGGTAAGGTACACGACCCGCGACTGACACACTGGTCAATAGACTTCACACATGAATGAAGCACATTTACATGGAAAGCATTTCTCTTGTCACGTGCCACAACGACCCTGCCAATGGCCTGGCCGACAGAGTACATCTCATGGCTCTTCATACTCCTATTACCAATATCAATTTGATTATCTGGCACAGGGTAATAAAATTAACAGGGCACTGCACGCCTATAGACAATAGACAATAACGCGGGCAAAGACGTTTGCACTGTCCATCTCAGCTTTCTAGGAAGCTCATTGACTAGCGTTATAGACCTTTCCTTGTAGGCAGGGGACCACCCAGTCCGAGTGGATCCCAACCCCATGGCACCCGATCATAAGGGCCTGAAACCATGCTGCCAACTCTGCGCGCTTCGGTATATGCCGGATTTGTCCTATCAACATTCGACAATAAAACAGGCAAAGACGTTTGCGCTGTCCAGCTCAGCTTTCGAGGAAGCTCATTGACTAGCCATCAAACCTTTCCTTGCAGGCAGGGACCAACCCATATGAGGGGATCCCAACCACATGGCACCAGCCGCCCAATCATAAGGGCCTGAGACCATGCTGACAACTCTGCTCGCTTCGGTCTATGCTGGATTTGTCCTATTTTCCTTAAACATGCCTTCAACAGGACCACTTAGGTCGGGGGAGCTCCTCTCCATCATGGCTCTTAAAATTCAATAAGTAACAACATTATAAAGGGATGTGTGTCCTTTACTAGGAGGATAAAAAATTTCTTTTGTTTCCTTCAGCGAGCCATTTTGGGGGGGGTCTTCCCCTAGTTTGCTGCATGCCTCACACTAACATTTCACACACCTAGGTCGTTCTGCTGCATGTTTGGGGGGGAAAGTGACATGATGTTCTGAGCAGAGGCTCAGAACTGAATATTCCGTATGGTGACAATTTACCCGTGGTTATCATCTGATTACATTGTACATCATTTGAACTGATTTCAGTTGTCAAAGAGCCAAAGGGCCTTCTGCAATGATCTCATTGTGACTTATAGAACACCTTGATATATATTTTTTATATCATTTTTATATATTTATATCAGTCCTTCCCGGGAGACGGGAGTGATTGCTCTCGCACCCGTATGCACTCGTAATTTTCAATTCACTGGTGCTAAAATTCGCACCCGTCCTTCTTCACCAAATACTAATGGAGACTGTAATTGTTGGTTCAATATTGAACTATTTTAAGGTTTATTTAGATGCTTTAACATCTCAGTGCAACTATGGCATATTAAAGTGTAACTAGACATAGGTCTATTCCACAATGACATTTGTTTGAGCAAAAACCCAACTTACATGTACAATTATGGTATCGTATGGGTGCCATATTACACCCGTCTTCTGCATTACGGGAGCAAATAAATGCTCTCGGTGTGTTTTCCTCATGGGAAGGACTGTTTATATACTCGTAAGATTTGTATCACAGGGTTTCTGTCGGATATCTTGTGATGCATAGGTACCTCAGAGACATGTGATCAGTAGAAGAAAAACAAGGAAGCTGTTCTAAGAACGACAGGGGGCATGACCACCTTGCAAGATGCGTGGGTGGGGGCTCCCTCTGTTCAGATGGCTTGACTCCATTATCGTTGTACAACCTGTTTGGCCTAATGGGTTCTCAACTCAATCCCTGTGCCACAAATTTGGCATCAGGTTCTCTGGCTTTTTCTTTGGCGAATAGCAGTTAGTTAACTTTGGTTGTCTCGCCATCGGCGGGGTGGGCCTCCGTCTGTGCAGGTCGTTCTGTCGCTAAGGCGGAGAGTGAGTTAGTCTCCTTCCTTCATGATCCTGCATCATGGGACCTTGACGGGTGGGACCTTAGAACAGACAGCTGAAGAAGACGACACAGAGAAGAACGAAGAGTTTCTTCTAACGTTATACTTGCTCGGTTCGCTCGCAACTATGCATTGGATGGCACCTCATGGGATGTTTGTTTCAAAACAAGGGGGGCGGTACACATTTGAGCAATATAGCACTCTAACTATATGAGTTATTTCACGTAAATAATCCTAACAGATTCATTAAAGTGTTCCTATATGGTACAATCTGTTTTAGAAGAGTACCTTTACTCAAAATTTGGCTATTAACTTTATTGCTCGTGCCTCCTCCTGGGCTTGCATTCTAATCCATATAGTTCAGTGTGAGGGCTTCCTTTGGCGGAAATATGATATTTTTAAAAATATAATATATATTTCCTTAAAGAAAGCCTGAACACTGAACTATCATAGGGCCATCCCATGGCGGTGCCATTCCCAACCCCGCGACTCGCCAATCTTCTGATTGAGTTGAAAATAAACTGGCTAATTCAATCTGTACAGTGAATTATATTGGGACTGCGCATGCGTGACTGATTCCGAGGCAAGCCACTGAAGAGTACAGACCGTGAATGACCGTAGGCGACCAAAAAGTTAACCCCTTTTCTGCTATGGTTTACAAACGCAGGACATCTATCCATATAGTTCAGTGTTCAGGCTTTCTTTAAGGAAATATATATTATATTTTTAAAAATATCATTTTTGGAAATTTATCCCAATGAGTTAAAAAGATGCCAAAATGTTTGGTTAAGATCATCATCAGTTGCAGATTGCTGACTATGTGCCATGCTAAGTGCATATTACATTATGTTTCGACTCGTTAACTGCAATATAAGGCCACACAATGTCAATTTCCCATTTCTCAGGCCCACGCACATTGTCCCGAAACCTAGCATGTGCAACCTTTTATTCATGGTTTATACTGGTTTATATGTTGGAAAAAATTATAAACTGTACAAAATAATTGAGGCACGTTTTTACAAACTACTGCAAACTGAGATCAAGCATACTCGTTTCCAGATTCAAATAAATGACTGGAAACTCATTAAAAATGTGATGATACTTTATTGGATGAAATAAATCATATGGAGACATATTCACATTTTCCGTTCAAGAGTTATCCTCTTTCTTTATCTGAAAATGTTGGATTTCCATCCGTCGTTTGTTAGAATTGTCAAGTAATTTGTTCGTTCATCACATTTATTTTCCCAATTTGGTTTCCGACCTGCCCATATTTAAATTTTCATCATGGGGGTATCCCAGCACCCGTGGTGCAACCTCTTGTTTGATCCTGATAGAAGCATAACCACCACTGGCTGATTCAATTTCAAAATGCCACAATGAAATTGAGGTCTTTGACATTAACAATCCTTACTTTCCCAATTCCAGCTCGGAAAGATGATGAAAAGAAAAGAATGCTCAACAGACTACAAGAAAAGTTAGCCAGGAAAATGCAGGTTTGTTAAATGATGATTAAGGGGGAGACGCACGTTTTGCATAAATCACAGTAAATCCAGCCAGAAATGGCAAGTGATTTTCAACTAAGAATTTCTCTGGATCTATCTGGTGAAAAATCTTGAATTTTACATATGATAATTTTCATTATATATAGAATCAGAGCAATTATAAAGAGACAATAACAATAATGGATTTTAATACATTTGAGAGGTTGAAAATATTTGTTTCGTTTCTGTCCCTTTAGGTACCGAGAACTGCCAGAAAAATTTATAATTTCAAACAACGTGTCAACCATCAAATAGCTTATTGTCTTGACTCCATGAGAGGAGGCTTCATTTGTATCATAATGTTGAGTTAGCTTTTTAATTGCATATTATAGCATCATACCCCATGTATTATAATGAAGAACAAAGCAGTCACAAATATGCCAGCCCAATGAAAACAAATGTTCAAATGTGGTGCTGTCCACTCAAGCAGGGAGCAATCAACAGAAATTAGGCCACAGTGTTAAGAGATATGGTGGTCAGATTTAACTTGGTTATGAACCCATGACCCAGAACTCAACTGAGCCCAATTTTTCAATGACCAACAAGCATGGCATGAAAATTCTCAATAATAATAAAATATTTATGGTAGTTGTCTTTCTGAATGAAAATAATCATTTAATTTCATGAATCAAGAAAAATTAAGTCTCCTCTCATGATCTTCAGATATGATATCATGTATATATGAAATGCACTTTCGAAAAAAATCTGTTTTACAGTAGTTCTCGGTACCTGAACACAGTGAAATTTTAAAGACTTTTCATGCCATAAAAGTAAAGTAAATGAGATTATAATAACCAAATGTCCATTGGTTCTTATGAATGGTACCACAATAATCTCTTGTACAAAATTTCACAAAGATATTCCTGATAGATTTAGAGAAAATACATTTTGAAATACCAGGAAATTTTGGCAAAACGTGCGTCTGACCCTTAAACTGGTTAGTTATGAAAATGCAGGTTTATTTATTGACAGTTCAGCTTGGAAATAGCTTTTTTTAGTTATGATTAAATCCAGTTAGCCAGGAAAATGCAGGTGTATGTTTAGAATTGACTGAAGCATGCTACTTACTGAAGATCATTAACCCTTTGGCGAGTAGAAGGACACATATGTCGCCGTACGGTTCGCGAGTGGAACGACAAATATGTCGTTTCAGGAAGTGTCATTTTTATGTAGACATAACTTCAATTGATCATCTGATTTATAAATGAATTGTATAGGAGATATTTTGATTAATATAATGTCCCAATGTATGAGTGCAATAGATTATGATAGCACAATAAAACAGAAAATTAACATAAATTAAAACAAATTATTGGACCTTTTGACCCGAATTTGTTAATAATTATTGCTATGACGTTGACGTTAAACTCACACATGACGTCATGTATATGACGTTATAGATACTCTCCGAAGGGTTAACAGACTCGACAGACCTGAAAATATGGTGCCGGACATTTGCAGAATGAGGTCCCCAGAGTGTGAATTAAGTGACGCTAACCAATTGCTAATCAAACTCATCTTCTGGGGACCTCATTCTGCATGGTCTCATCTGCTATGGGAGATTTAGAAACAGATTTAAGTTTGCAGATGGTGAATATCAGTGGGGCTTTTATCGGCGATTTCCATTGGTTTGATAATATTTTATTTATTCATGCCAAATGCGAACGGCCGGCGATAGCTGTAAACTGGGACTGCATGACATTTCATCGTGCATATTATGGTATCTATAGACCTTTACTCCACTTACATTAAATATCTTTTGAGTTTTTTGTTTGTATCAGTAATAAGACTAACTAATTGACACATATTGAGGTATAAGTTTTGATAACTACCTTACCGGCACCACTACTAATTACGTATCGTGATTCCGCGATACTGCGGCTCCTGTATCGATACGATAATCGTCAAGGAGTGTATCGCGATGAATCGTCCCATCCCTATGAGAGACTGACATATATAAGAGAATGCATTGGCACAGGGTTTTCACAAAATTTCAGGAAGCTCCAGTCATGGAAGGGTTAAAGTTGGTTGATCTCAAAATTAAGCAAAAAACTATCAGGTTCTCGATCATTGCACAATAAGAGCTGTCACCTATTCCTATTTAACAGGATGTTGAGAATGATGAAGCCCAGATTGCTCTTGCCAATGAGTCGTTACGCCAAAATCAAAAGACGATGGTCTCCAAGGTGCTCGAAACAAATATGGAGCTGAATGAAGAGTTAGTATGATTTTCAGTTCCTTTCTACCAAAGCTGTATTTTTGTGTTCTACTGATTCTACAATGAAAGAACTATTGGAATTAAATCACACTTTATGCAACAACTGTTACACTATGAGCCTAAGCAGAATTAGGTCCCTAGAGGGTGAACTTGATGATGCTAGCTGCTGTGCAGGAATGTGTCACTAAATTCACCCTCAGGGGACCTCGTTCTGCAAATGACAGACATATTTGCAGGCTTGGCATTATGAGGGTTTTGAGATTGAAGGAAGATCCATTGGACTGCATGTTCCTTCCAAATCTTCAAAATATGATCCATGTCAGGGTTTGTTTTGAGGAATTCAATCACCCTGAAATCGTAATATGTGGGGTATTGTCCCAACTGGTTAAAATGTATGCTGATTGAGGTTGTGTGGTTGTGTTTAACATCAGCCTGATGCTCGAGAATCTGTGTGTGGATGTTCTAATAACTGTGTCAACTTCGTATAAACGATCTCATTGACAGTTCATGTTTTCACTTTTTAGTGCTAAAGACAAGATAATGAAAGAGCATGATCTCAACATGCTGGAAATGCAAAACAAATTACAGAGAAGTCGTCTGAAACAACAGAAAAAGTGAGATTTTATTGCTTTATGAAGAGTGTTTTATTCTGGTTCATTTCAGCTATACATTTTTTTGGACATCTCTAACAATGTTATATAAATATTGCACTACTAGGAGGTGACTGCCAAACAAGCCTTGAAATAGGGTGTCTGTCATTTGCAGAAAGAGGTTCCCAGAGGGTGAATTTAGTGATGCTAGCCCGCTATGCGGGGTAGCATCACTAAATTCACCCTCTGGGAACCTCATTCTGCAAATGACAGACACCCTATTTCAAGGCTTGCTGCCAAAATAGTGGTCCGAGGGGAGGAATATTCCTCCACCCTGGTTATGTGGCCGAATGTCAGCTTGGGAATCCGGAATGGGGAAAGAACTCTATGAATTTGCCAGTGCTTGAATAAACGTACCATAGGTATTTCGTACCAATTTTAAAATAACTCTTCCGTGACATGCGGAGCATGAATGATATAAACAATAGTTCAGTTTCCAAGATACTTATTAGGAGATACATATTTTGGGGAAAAAAAAAAAAATATTTTTTTGCCGAAAGCAGACTGAAGATTCATTTAGAAAATTTGTAGTGAGAGCTTTGGAAATTGACAAAATTATCAAAGCTGATGAATCGTCATACCGAAAATGGGGAAAAAATCACATATAACATAAACAATTTGCTTAAGACAATTTATTGTGCTCAAGTTGTCGATTACAAAGACATTTCTCACAAAAATATTTTGAACTTTTGCAACGAGGTGGAGATGACTTTCAAATTACCTCCCCAGAATAGTGTGCATGCTAAAAATAGATTTCTGTTCTCCTCTTAAAGACATATTATGGACTTGTTTGGGTGAATAAAACTGATGTTAGTATTCAGGTGCTATGTCAACTGGAGGAATGTGACATTCTACTAACATCGCCGAAAATCTCTGGCAAATCGACCATACCACTCCATAGAAACCATCATCGGAACTATGCTCAATTGTAAATATTTACTACTCGATTCTGGACTCATCTATCAGTGATAAATTAAAGAAAACGATTTCGCCATCAAGAGTCACTGCATTTAATTAATATATAAGAATGACGGCGTATGTTGTCAGTTTTGATATAACATTTGTAAAATAGCTACTTTGAACAAGTTTATTCTCCATTTTTAGTTGATCACCTTACCGGAGTGTTTCACATCACTTTAAATGAACTGAAGATGGTTTTTCGACACAGTTTAGCATCAGACTTTATTTTGTCATTTTTCGCATTAATTACAGAAGGTGTCAGTAAGTCAGACCATAATGTGGCATGTAACATAAAAAGGATGGTCCATGTATCTTGTGTCATGTATCTTGTATCATGCATCTTGTGTCTTGGACATTATATCTTTGTCCATGTATCTTGTATCTTAGTCCATGTATCTTGAACCTTGTATATTGTATCTTGGTCCATGTATCTTGGTCCATGTATCTTGGTCCATGTAGCTTGCATCTTGGTACACACATCTTGTTCCTTTTATCTTGGTCCATGTATCATTCTATCGGTCCTTGTATCTTGGTCCATGCATCTTGATACATGTATCTTCGATCATGTGTATTGGACATTGTATCTTGCTTCTTGCATCTTGGTCCATGTATCTTGTGTCTTGGTCCTTGTATCTTGGTCCATGTATCTTGGTCCTTATATATTGCATCTTGGTCCATGTATCTTTTATCTTGGTCCATGTTTCTTGTATCTTGGTCCATGTATCATGTATCATGGTCCATGCATCTTGTATCTTGGTCCATCTTGTATCTTGTATTTTGGTCATTGTATCTTGTGTTCGTCCATATGTCTTGTGTCTTGCAGTTTATATGGTCTGCTTCAATTTCTCTTGTGCATAATATTTAACAACACAGACTTTGAAATTTTGACATGTGTATGGGATTTACCATCAAATTCATCATCAATTTCCCCTCCAAATATCAAATTACACCAAAAATACTAGTATGATGCTCCAATTTTACAATATTAAAGATACAGTAAGTGTTGGCAGTCGGTATTACTATTGAAATAGTCATATCCGTTAAAACCGCCATATACAGAAAGAATATTATATTATAGACAAATTCTGTTCTTATACCAATCATAATTATCGCATGAGTTGCATGTCATCGCCATGTTAGTACTCTGTGTTATGTAAACAAATGCCATATTATATAAACAATCAGTTCGTAAAGAGTATGCGATAAGCAAAACACTCGCACACCAGGGAGACCCCACAAAATGTCTTTGGTTAGAAAGAGTCACCAGATGGTTTACTACATACCGGTATAGCGCTCATTAATCCTCGCCACTCAAGATTCCAGTGTTGAATGGATCTCACTATTTACGTGCTGTATATAAACAAATGCTCGGCTCACACAAAGTGTGTTTTGTGGATAATATCGCATTCATACTATCATTATACTATACTATTAGTATATTCTCGATGGAAATTTTCATAATTTGGTAACTGTTATTTCTAAATTATAACCTATAGTAATGCCCGAAGTATATGACCCTTTAACCACAGCAAAATTATTTGAAAGTTTTCAGGATTTCGTCAGAAATATGGCTTGCTGCCATTCATCGGAAAGCTCACGATGAGAGCTTTCCGATGAATGGCAGCAAGCTATATTTCCGACTAAATCCTGAAAAATTTCCCATAAATCTGCTGTGGTTTAGGGGTCGATTACTGTATAACAATTAAAGGCCATCCTTGCCTTTAACCAATGGAGATATATTTACTGCCATGAGACCTGTTCTGGGCAAGTCCTTTAAATGGTAAAATTGTTCTTCCAGTCTAGAGAACAAACTTTTGGAGCGCAAGAAGCGTGTTGAGGAGTTAGAAAGAAAGAGGGAGGAGCTGGATATACCGAGTCCTAGCGGTAAAAAAGACAAGAAAGCGAAGAATAAACAAAAAAATATTGATAAACTGGTTCGTATATGTTAACTCTTTCTTTGTATTCTCCCCTTCAGTTATAACAGTATTCAATGGAATAGTCTATTGTTCATAAGCAGGGGTAATCAGGAAATAAAAGCAGATGACATACAGACGAAAAGATTTTACAAGTGCAGAAGGATTCATTTTCGTCAGTGGGAAATGTTCAGATAATAAGTTCAACAAACGACCTATAAAAACAATGCCTTGTGAAATGGAGATTTATTTTTATGGGAATTGGAGCATCTTGTGTGTTATCAAGTTTTGCCATGAAGGCTTCTGTCAGACGATTTGGGATAGGCAGTATTTATATATTTATTTATGTAAAAGACACAGTTTTTTTGGGGACAAGATCATTGAAAAACGATTGAAACATGTTTAACCCTTTCTATACTAAAGCATCATTTGATGAGTAGTTATCCCATAGGAAATGTTCTGATAATAAGTTCAACAAACGACCATTGTTGAACTTATTATCTAAGCATTTCTCTCAATAAATAGTGTTTCTTCTGCACTTTTATTTATCTGTCGTCTGCGTTTATTACCGTAACATCCCTCTAAGTGAATAATAGATTATTCCGATGTACACTTTCTAACTGACTGGGAGAATCCATTTAGGGTCGAAACTTAATTTGATGATGCATAGCTATCCCTGAATAATTTCATAGATATTATTACAGTTGCCTTTTTTCAGATTTTTAAAATTTATTTTCAATGTTCCTGTTAGATTCCAACACCTTAAGCGGTATATAGGCAGTCAGCCCTCAAAATTAGCCTGGCAATCAGCATTGTCATGGTTTTTTTCCCAAAACATTGTCGTCAAAATGAATATTAGGAATAAGTTGGTTTTGTCACAGCAATGGTGTTATTATCATATCATAAGCGATCGTTTTTGTCCTTCTCTGAATATGGCAGATAAAAAAGCCCAGTTTTAATAGTGTAACTTTATTCACAATGATAATCAAATATCGCAGTTTGTAGAAAGTGGATTTTGGAATACTCAAACACAAGTAGTTTGGCCCCTATGAAGGGAAAAATAGCCATCATTTGAGTATTATGAGACCATTTGAAAGTGATCAGTAATGCCGTGGTTCACTGATTTTATAATTAATTTCGAGCACTGATGGTGGTGTTAACCCTGATAACTTAGCAGTGGATTATCATCTCAGAACAATTGGTTAGGAGATCATGCAGTCTATTATTTTGACAATTGAGTGACTTACAATCAGAAACATTTTTTTAGGATGCAGAGATTGCACAAGAGAAGGAACAGCTAGAGCAAGTTAGGTTACAAGCTGTCGATGAATTAAGGCGACAGATGGCTTGGGAAACGGAAGAAGCAATCAGGCAACAGGACGCAGAAATTGGTGTTCTGATTGGTCGATTACAGGTTTGATTTTTATTTTATTGTTCCCAGGCCTGGAAGCAACCACGGACAAGGAGCCCCCCCCCCCCCCCCCCCCCAACTCCAAGCCAAATAAAAGCTTCATCATTAGTATATTACTTGTAAATTGTGATTGGCAAAGTAATCATTTCATAACCAGACATAATCAAATGGCTTTTAGCAAAGTAGACTTTGATTTGATCCAGAACAAGATTGTTTTGTAGGATAAAGTTGCATGTTTATTAACCCTTCTATGACTGGAACTTCCTGAAATTTTGCGAAAACCCTGTGCCGATGCATTCTCTTATATATGCGTGTCTCCCATAGAAAGAATAAGAGAATACATTGGCCTAACAATATTTACCTTGACCTTGTAAGTCAGTGCATTCTCTCATATATG
Source organism: Siphonodentalium dalli (assembly GCA_032622095.1). Classification (NCBI taxonomy): domain Eukaryota; kingdom Metazoa; phylum Mollusca; class Scaphopoda; order Gadilida; family Siphonodentaliidae; genus Siphonodentalium; species Siphonodentalium dalli. Next base: position 62,545,302 of record CP136062.1, read on the forward strand.
CAAGGCTCCCTATGGGAATCGCATTTATAAGAGAATGCACTGGCACAGGATCTTTAATGCTGCAGCAACTCCCGTCATGAAAGGGTTAAAGTTACTTTTCAGGGAATCAAGTTAAATGGTTTGTTAGTGACAAGTGTTGCGGGCATTGCAATTAACATTATCATCATTTATCACACCATTGTTTCATTTAGTAGGAAATGCCGGGTACACAGGCGGTATAGGTCTTATTTGTGGATTGTGCAGGGAAATGTGTCTGAAGGGATATATGGGCTGTCAGAAAGGAACCATAAATGGGACCCTCTTCCCCACTAGTGGAAACTCTGAACATATCCAATCTTATCATTACACGACTGATTGACCAGGTCAGGCACATCCTGAGTCCACTATTATAGTGGTATATGACCATTACCGTTTTGCGAATTTGATAAAAGAGGGATAATCCAAAATCGTATTTCACACAAATTATTGAAAATCAGTGTCACACTTATTTGGTATTATACATATATTTTGTCCAGGATAATGATTAATCATGACGGCACACGATAAGCAACACAATTAGCATTCAATTAGTTTAACTGTTATGAAGGAGCGATTGAGTCATCCTGTTATTGTCATTTAGAAAGGCATATATTAGTAATATTATTGAATAACAAAGATGGCGCAAAAGATTGCACATCAAATTTTGTCGGAAGACTGTTCTTTCGCTGCGATATTGTTAAGAGTGTAATTTGGCTGTGCACTGGTATGCGCGATCTTATATTCCCAACGCAAATACAGGAAACATGAATATGTTATGGTCACAAATTCACAATCCACTGTAATAGTGGAATAACACTATAATAGAGGAATTCAGGATGTGCCTGACCTGTTGACTATCAACCCAGATGCTTGGATATATCAAGTAGGCTTCTCAATTTAATTTTACAGACCAATACAGATTGACTCATTCTTTGAGTTTATACAAATATTCTATATACATTCTAGGTGGGACAAGCTCGAAGAAACGCAGTCTTAACGAAACAAGATCAGACTCTCATGGAACTACAGGTACACATTTATACAACATAATTATCCTTCTAAAAAAAGATTGACTAGATTGAAGTTGCCGTGTTCATTTATGATATTTGTGTTCAGGTTGGAAAAATGATGAAGAATATTTCATTCAAGAATCCAGTATGAAAATAAGAAAATAGCGGATGTTATTAATAGATAGATCAGATACATGTATCTGTTGTATTTGGCGTGAATTATTGTTTCTTTAGGGTACTCATAGTGTCACATGATCTTACTATTTAACATTCATGGTCAAATTGGTTAAATATATTTTGAGTTACGTGTGTAGAAACAATACATTTGGAAAATTCAAGGGACATACATCCCCCTATTTCCTATTTCTTGCAACTCTACCTGTGTGTAATAGTGTGTCTGATTTGCAGATTGAGGTTCCCACAGGGTAAATTTAGTTATGCTATCTGGCACAGTGAGCTAGCATCACCAAATTCACCCCCTGGGGACCTCTTTCTGCTTAGGCCTCAACTGCTATGGGAAGCCTACGATCAAATTGAAGTTCCCCAATTGAAGTTGGTGATGTTCACCCATTAGTCACCTCGATTATGCATTTTATCTTTTGCAATTTAGGGGATATAGAAACTTCCCAGAAGGGAAAAAGTAACACTTAAAACAATGTTAATTTGGAACTATAGATACTTCCCAGAAGATGAGACCTAAGCAGAATGAGATCCCCAGAGGGTGAATTTGGTGATGACAGTCCACTGTGCGTGATAGCATCACTAAATTCACCCTCTGGGGACCCCATTCTGCAAATAACATTATATGCAGACTTGTCTGTATCTGGTTAAAACAAAGATTGTGGTTTTGTTCGTAACCAAAACATAGATGTTATTTCCACCACCAACAAAAACAAATTGGAATTCGCTGCATTTTTCCCAGCTTTGTATATCAACTTGTTTTATCTTGCAGAGACAATTAGAGAATAGAATAACATCGCAGGGACAGCTTCCCCAATGGACTGACCAGATTATCCAGCAGCACTCTAACGATGTATCTCATCTCAACGATAAGGTACAAACAGCTCGCGATCGGCAGGAGCGAAAACTCATCGACAAACTAAACCAGAAGAAACTAAAGAAAGAAATGTAAGTAATCACCATTAGCTGGATCAAAATCTGTAGACAAAGTAAATGAAACTTAAATGTATGTGATCCGTCGTCTACGGAAATGAAAATCTATATCAAGAAAAGCTAAAAAGGAAATTAAAAATATAGAAAGAAATGAAATGACTGCTAGGAATACAAATTCATGGACTAACTAGATCAAAGGAAACAAATGAATGTGTGTACCGGGAGATTTGTAATGCCAGGTTTTAAGTTACGCCCGGTTTTGAAGTAACTGACGACTTTTGAAGTAAATATTGCTAGGTTTTGAAGTAACTGACGGAGTTTTGTGGTAACATTGCCAGCTTTTGTAGTAAATCTTAATAATGTATGGAAGGGTGATAACCCAATATAATGGAGATGTCTGAAACATTTTACAACACTACAAATGATAAACTTTGGCCGTATATAAGTCAAATTCACATATTGGGTGGGTGGGCTTGGGAGAGATTTGGTGTCGCTCTTCAAAATCACTTCTTCTGAAGAAAAAAACACTCTTTAAAAAAATGCTCTTTAAATTTTATTATTATTTTTTTTTGGTCATTTCTGAATATCTCCGTCATTTAATCAATAGAGATTTCTTTTCGACAAAAAAAACTTGTTTGTCAAAACCTGGCGATACTTCCAAACCTGGCATTACAGCAGATTTATATTTGTCACACAGAACAAATTTTCAAGCTCTTCCCGCAGTCATTTTTGTCAGATTCACCAGCCAGGCCTACTGTTGTCTTTTCGACTTACACCCGCATGGAAAAAAGGGTTAGTTGTAGGGGTGTTGAATATGACTGCCTGACATTTCTGCACACAATGAATATCCCTGTTATTTTAGCCTGACAATATTCTTGGCAGGCCACTTAAACTCAGGCTTGCCATTGGATAGGATTATGGGGTACATATTGACTTCTAAACCAATGTATTTCACAGGGAAATCATATTGACTTCTAAACCAATGTATTTCACAGGGAAATCAGCTCTCAGATTGATTCAGAGGCTAAAGATGAATACACGGCTCAGAAACTAAGGGGTGCTGGGTAAGTCTACCACCTGACCTTGACAGAGGTCAAAGTCGATAATTTTATTATCAACAGCCAGGTTTATCCATGTGTAACTTGTAATATGTGTTACTATGATATTGCAATGGAAATATACTTTGCGGGAAAATTCACATAATATTACACCGCCAACTTACTCGATTAGTATCAGCCCAACGTGTAGCGAAATATGTAAACATAGTCGGGTTGTGAGGACAATAAATTATTTTCCGCTCAGGCAAATTCTATTCACCCACCCACCGCCTGCATAACGTTCATCACTCATTCGGTTTATATTAGATTGGGTTATCCCTCTTTGTTACAAATTATGTATGCTACATGCTTGATACAAAACTTATAAACGGGATGACTGTGTTGGCGAAATGATCACAAGTTAGATGTATGTGTGGCTAAACTTGGTTAATGTTTCTGAGATTTCTATTTTGCCATGTTTCTGAAACAGATTATTATCTCCTGCAAACGAAATTTGGCGGGGGACACAGATGGGTTCTGTCAATCCGTGGTTTCGTCCTTCCGAAATTTGGAGCTCTATATATTCCCGTCAAAGATACGTTACACACTGAACTACATGGTATATTCATCTTTATTCACAAGAAAGGATTCTATGAGATCCGTTTAAAATTTATTATTTTGGTACGAAATAGCTTAAGTACCTTTTGACTCATTATTATTATGACGTAGCACTGCGTAGCATCAAAAAGTGGCTGATACTTCATTAAGTTAATGACTTGTTAAACATTCTCATTGGTTGATGAGTTAATTATGCGGGAGGGGATAACTGGGAAAATTTAAAAGCCATAGCATCGCGTCCTTTTCTCAAGAATATTCGTGGAAATAGGCAGCACAAAATTTTGGTCTCTTGGTTTTTGGCCCACCACCACCCCATTAAGCACCACCTTTCCTTCAGCAATTAATTTAGCTCCATTTTAAAATAAATGAAAAATTTTCTGATAACAATGTATCACATTATTATAATCAAAAAATTTGAAAAATGATCAAGGAAATATGGGTTGATACAAAAATCGGACTTGGCACTGAAAGGGTTAACTCTGGGTCGTCATGCATAAATATCCTTTCTCCCATGGAGGTTCATCAGCATACCAAATATCATTCGAATCCCACCACCGATGACTGAGATATAACATTTTCAATAGAAAATACATATTCCCTAATAAGATACTTACACACTGAACTACATGGTATATTCATCTTTATTCACAAGAAAGGATTCTATGAGATCCGTTTAAAATTTATTATTTTGGTACGAAATAGCTTAAGTACCTTTTGAATCATTATTATTATGACGTAGCAGGTCAAGGTCATTTGTCCACTCGTTATGTATATAAGCAAGTGGACCCACAGTAATCGGCCTCTATTTCTCTTGTGACAAGATTCGAAGGGAAGTAAAAACTAACGCTATGAGAAATGAAACCACATATTATTGTCGGCTTCATTTAACAATTCCGTTCCACATTTTTTAACTTGTTGTGACATCGGTTCAATTTTGGAAACGACACAATAATTATTAAATTAATATCAGAGTGTCAATTTCATTCAATTTCCCTGTTTTATTTGTTTTAACGCAAATAAAATACAAAAACTATATTGTTCTGTTGAAAATTGTGGGTAATTTCCCAACTTCCGGTTTCGGAACACGTGCTTTAGAATTCGGAATTAATTTCGGAATTGCACTTCGTCTGTTTATATGCAGCGGTTCACGTGTTGAACTTTCTGGGACAATGCCTATACAGCACAGTTGTTATGTTATCTCTGTTTCTTGTGGTTTTAGAATGTAAGTATTAGAACATTCAACCAGTGAGACAACATTGGTTTATAACTTTGTTTATGTTGAAATTGGCACGTGACAACATTCGTTTTGTTTACGTCGAAATTCTGAAATTGTCACTCACAAATCTGTTTCATGTTGACATATGTAGCAAAATTAGGGATCAGGTTTGGGTCCCTTTTCGTTTATCTATGAATTAACTCACTTGTGTGGTTTTGCTTGGCTCATAGTTCACTATGAAATAATTTACAATACATTGAAATTGTTTGCCAACAAAATAACTTTTTTGTCAGATCAATATGACACAATTTCACAAATAATAATGTGAGTGACGCATCAGTCACCTACTTTCATGGTAAATTTTTGGGTCCCTTTCCTGATCCTTATACATGTACATGTAACTGGTCATACCACAGGCTATTTTCTTCCTCGTGTGGCCTCGGTTTCAGTAACCCCATTGTCAAGCAGGTTCAGGCTAATCCAATTCCTCGTTCCATGCGGACCTTGAAGTGGCCCAGCCGCATACTTCACCATTGAATTCACTGTAGCCAGACGCCATACTGTTCCGAGGGTGGGTTCCAGTGTTCACGGATCCGACCATGCTCGCCCGCTCCTGCTGGTTCCTACCTCAGATTTCGTCCTCCCACATCCCTTTCACAAGCATGTGCGATGTACAAAATCTGTCAGCCCCCTAGGGAGCAACTTAACTGGTATCGCATCACAATTTGCCATCCAAACTTGGATAATAGCCATGCAATTTGGTATGAATTTTATGTCAACTTTGAGATTGCGAACAAAATACTATCTCATCAATGACATGTCCATGTGAGGCTATTTATTTGATAATCAAAATTTCCAAGTAATTTGCTCCCTGGCGTCTACCCTCGGGTGGAATTGCTGTTAAGACCATTTCCCGGGACTCTGCATGACCTTCAAATGCTTGCTATTTGGCGGGAGGCAAGTTGTACCAGTGTAGCCACTGGGGCGGTAGCGTTTCATAGTCACTGTCTTGGGGGGTGATACACGAATCGAGTAATATCTCAGATCTTGTGCTCGTGTCATCTAAAAGTTTCGGTTCATTCTATGTATATTTGACTGCTCTGCCCATTCAACATGTAGTTCAATACAGATTGTGTGCATTTAGAAACACTAGTGTGGTGTCGTCCTGTTGGTCAGGTTTTTGGATTCGTGTCGTGACCTAGTAGGTCGCCGCTGCCCTACTGGCTACACTGTATGGTTCTGCTTCCTGTCAGGGTTTAAGCTGGCTCCGGTTAGGGGGGAATCAGTCTGCTCATTAATCACTCCTCGATGTCTCTTCCAAGGCTTACACAGTCCTGTTTATTCAGTTTTTTACTCTAAAGATAACAAAATCCATTGCTTGGATCTGACGATTCCACATTTAGATTACATTTCTAATTAACAGGGCTACTTGCCATCCAACGCGAATCCTGATTCTCACTTTGGATTTCGAAGAGCTCTTGCTGCTTTTTCTTGTCTGTCACAAAGAACTAAGTTAATTGCAAGGCATCGAGGGGTTGCAGACGCAGTTTCTCTCCTCGGATATGGGTCCTGGGGGGTTCGAGGGGGGACCGAGCACTGGGCCACCAGACAGCGCGCCGTCTAATGCCGGGTAATCTCGGGTGCTGTCTATAACAGTGAACATAGCGCAGTCATCGGCCGGGGCAGAGACTTTTAACAGACACTCAATTTGTTTTTTCATGCGGTTTTACCTGGGCTCAAACTTATTACCTTTCCACCTGTCACTGATTAGCATTGTCCTTTGTTTATGGGTGACCGTTCGATTCTTCTAGGGGTAAATGTACACAGATCATCTTTCACCCTTACTACGGTACCATGGGGCATAACACCAAGCCTTGGTTTCCTTCTAAGATTTTTGCGAGCATCACTCGGGCCTTCTGCGGTGTTGGGCTGGGTTTTTCATGCGAACCAAGTTGGGAATCATATTTCTCTTTGCGTAGAACATTCATCATCTTTTGACTCTACAGCCTTAGGACAATCCCAATGAGCTTTCCCTGTAGTACCAGGATTAGATCTATTCTCGCTCAATATTATCGCTTTACAGTTTGGGTTCGCTTATCGGGTTACGATATAGACAATTGAACTCACGCAATCTTCTGGGGTGGCAGGTACGGTAGGTAATAACCTGTTCCATGGGAACAGGTGCATTTTTTATCAGAACTTTGAACCCTGCGTCATGCCAACAAAACTCATTGATGCCCTGCTTGATTGAGTTGGGCGTTACTGTACTCAGTGCTCCTTTTTTGACAGGCTGTCTTGAATTACTACACAACAGACGAGCTATTCGACTAACGGCGCACATGAGGCAATCATTGTTGGCGACGGAGTCTCTGCCCACGGGGAGGAACTAGGGTCCGGGTCCTCGCTGTATGAGCGGCAGACAACCGTCCGACCTTACACACATGTGATTGGTCTTCAGTAAAATGTGCCCTTCTGTTCACATTACTGGCGTACCTCCTTGACCACATGTCGAATGGGTGTACAGTGGTGCTCGGGGTGTTTGGCCGCTTGGCCGCAGCGGAGTTGTGGGTGGTTTTTCGGAATTTGGTCGGTGGTGTGGCTTGTTGCTGTTCATCGGGGGGCTCTCGACGAGAGCTTTCCGATGGGTGGCGGCGGGCCGTGTTTCCGGTTGGGTCCTGGAGGGTTGCCCGTGGTTCTGCTGTGGTTGGGTGGTCGGTTGCTTTGGGCATTGCTGTGTACTTTCGCCTTGGTGGATGAGGTGAGCTACACACAGCTCATGGACCCGGGCCCTTCGTCTGTTAAGAACAATCAGTGAATAACAAGAAGATACAATCTTCTTGTTATCGACATTCTGGTTGTTTTTAGACCTTAATCATCCATGGCCTGTTCTTTCTTTCAGATTGTTTGGAGTAGTTCCATCACGATGGGTCTCCTCCTTCTATACATTTTCTAATTAGTTACATGCAGACTGCAAAGTATTCCTTTCAATCATGTGTACATGTAACTGCATACACTATTGGATTGACAGGCTGTGTAAGTAGTTTACAACTCAGGACTCTCCGAACTTTTTCTTCTCGATTGTTTCGATACCATAAAACATTTGGGACTTTCCAAGTCATTTAACGCTCTTGATCGACTTAGTTACCTGGGGTTTTTGTTACCAGTTTCCAGCCTTAAAGTAAATTCCGATCAGGGGCATTGACCAAAGGAATATGGCCTCTGTCTGGTGTATTTATTAACTGAAGTAAAATACTGTCATTTGACGGTCAGTCAGAAAATACTTATTTTGCGCCTTGATCAGTTTGTCGATTTGGGGTTGCACATTTACTGACAGTCGGTCGCAGACCTTACAAGCATGATGCAGTGGCTTATTAACTCTGGGTTTTCTTCACCATACATGAGTTGGTGGTATGTTTCTAATCGTCTTTACAGTTGCTACTTCCTCGTGTTACATCCAGATTGACCATTCAGGTAACAATAAATTTCCTTCCTCTGGTGTCGAAACGTCGGGATAGCTTGGTTCGTTCAGTCACATACCATGGAGCTGGGTGACCTATGCTTTCTGCATATAACCCGCTTACTCCAGGGAGGAGGTGGCACATGCATGTACCTGTATATGAGATTTCACAATTACCGGTTTGTCTGACTTCAGAACCAAAGGGGGGAGGTGCAGAGTTTCAGCCATTGTGCTTATTCTCCCACTTTCTCCACTCTACCTGGTAGCATCAATCAAATCTGCAAATCAGTACCTTTTGATCCATTTGTTGCTAAAAAACTCAGCAGGTTCAAAAGAATTATTCTCAACTAAAATACAATAGTATCTCATTCCTCGCATCCTCCTCCTATGAGTTGATTCTACCATGTAGTTCAGTGTGTAACGTATCTTTGACGGGAATATAACATTTTCAATAGAAAATACATATTCCCTAATAAGATACTTACACACTGAACTCACATGTCCCTCCCAAATTGGGATTTTCCCTCCCCGCTGCTCGGTCACACCCCTCGAATCTTGTAAGAGGATAAAAAGAGGCCGATTACTGTGGGTCCACTTGCTTATATACATAACGAGTGGACAAATGACCTTGACCTGCTACGTCATAATAATAATGATTCAAAAGGTACTTAAGCTATTTCGTACCAAAATAATAAATTTTAAACGGATCTCATAGAATCCTTTCTTGTGAATAAAGATGAATATACCATGTAGTTCAGTGTGTAAGTATCTTATTAGGGAATATGTATTTTCTATTGAAAATGTTATATCTCAGTCATCGGTGGTGGGATTCGAATGATATTTGGTATGCTGATGAACCTCCATGGGAGAAAGGATATTTATGCATGACGACCCAGAGTTAACCCTTTCAGTGCCAAGTCCGATTTTTGTATCAACCCATATTTCCTTGATCATTTTTCAAATTTTTTGATTATAATAATGTGATACATTGTTATCAGAAAATTTTTCATTTATTTTAAAATGGAGCTAAATTAATTGCTGAAGGAAAGGTGGTGCTTAATGGGGTGGTGGTGGGCCAAAAACCAAGAGACCAAAATTTTGTGCTGCCTATTTCCACGAATATTCTTGAGAAAAGGACGCGATGCTATGGCTTTTAAATTTTCCCAGTTATCCCCTCCCGCATAATTAACTCATCAACCAATGAGAATGTTTAACAAGTCATTAACTTAATGAAGTATCAGCCACTTTTTGATGCTACGCAGTTCTTGGAATTAAGTGCGTTGGCTGCACATTGTCCTTTAAATTACCCTACGCAACTTCCGGTTCTTATAGTCGTAACCAAAATAACAGTAATTTGTTTAGTAAGCAGATGATCGTCTGTGGCGTTAAGCATAAAAACACGAATGTATATTTACATGCAACCAGTTTCATCTATTCAGTTTTTGTTGAGTTATGGGACATGACTAAATCCTTGGCACACCCTACAGGCCACATCCCTCATCCAATCATCACCAAACTTCATAATGGCGCAGGGATGGGAGCATTCAAGTTTATCCAAAATTTGTATATAAAAAAACATCTTGGATTTTACATTTAAATCCATTGGCACACACTGCAGCCCACATTTATTGGAGAAATAGTTTGAAAATTCATAGGCATGTTTAGAATCACCTCTAGATCGGAACTATCTGAACGATTTTCAATGAAAATGAAAAACAATGGTCACAAGCAGCTTTCTTGGATTTAAGTCTGCATGCGCCAGCGGGCATATATGATTTTACTCTTTGTATGACAAAATCATTCGGCACATCCCTATGGCCACACCCTCATCCGATCATCACCAAACTTATGGATATTCAGGATGGCCTCTAGATGGGAGCTATACAAATATTCAGAACTTCTGCCAGTGGCCATTTTGGATTTCACATTTTAATCTATCGGCGCACCCTGCAACCACAATAATGTTGGAGAAATGTTTTGAAAATTTACAGGTATGTTTAGGATCACATCTAGTTGGGTGATATTTAATTTTAACGATTTCTGATGAAAAACATGACAGCTGACAGACATCTTGGATTTTATTCTTTGCATGACTGAACCCTTCGGGACCCTCATCAAGTTGAGCTACAGTGTCATCGACATTTTATGATCCTTGGAGTGTAAAATATGCCCATCCCTGTATCTCCATCATCTTAAATGGGATGTGAATGATCTTGTGTATATTAACCATTTCAAATTTATTGATTATAATAATGTGATACATTGATGGAAAGAGCTCTAAGAGCTCTTTCCATCAATGTATCACATTATTATAATCAATAAATTTGAAAAATGATCAAGGAAATATGGGTTGATACAAAAATCGGACTTGGCACTATGGGTTAACAATGGTATTAAGGGTATCTACATGCTACAGGTTTTGTTCATTCATCACAGGCCAGATTAAGAAATGTTTCAAATTAAGGCACATCAGAAAATTAATAAACCTAAGCGGAAAGCCACCTTTGTGGGGGATAGATTATTTTTCGTATACTAGCTTTTGAATGAATCATTTTATTTCTTCAGCACCGCTTCTTCAATACTTTCGCAAGTGTTCTTAGAGCAAAAGCAACGTCGTGCAATGAATGAAATGGAAAACGAACTCAAGAGAGACTTAGAAAGAGATAAAGATAAAATGAACAAAGAAATGGAAGAAGAATTAAGGAATGAACTAGAGGTAAAATTTTGTTAACCTTTTCATGACGGGAGCTGCGCTGGTGCCACATTAAAGATCATGTACCAGTGCATTCTCCTATATATGCGAGTCTCACATATGAAGCCTCGCATATATAAGAGAATGCACTGGCTTACAAGGTCAAGGTAAATATTGTTAGGCCAATGTATTATGTATTATATTATGTATGTGAGGCTCCCTATGGGAGACTCCCATATGTAAGAGAATGCATTGGCACATGGTTTTCGCAAAATGAAAGTGTTAATAAGTATGTTATGTACATTCTTTGTCTATATGGATAATTTTATATAGATGATATTTGTTTTGGGACATCATTTTATAGTTACAAGCTTTTTCGATATATAGCGATGAGCCACACTTGATTTTGATAATTTTTATTTTCAAAGATTCCTAATGTAACTGGCAACAAATGCAATCAATTGATATTTTGTAATGTTCCTCTCATCCTCAATATTGTTGTTGCAATCCACAGGAACAAAAGAAGAGCTTCCTAACGCAGCTGGCGGCTATCTCTAATATATCAGAAAACGAAATCAAGGACATCGTAAACTCATCCATAAAAGGTAATAACAGCTGTCACTTTCAAGATTTCTTCTGATTTAACACCCCCCCCCCCCCAATTACTATTTCTTCTGATTCAACACCACCCATATTACTATTTCTTCTGATTCAACACCATCCAAATTACTATTTCTTCTGATTCAACACCCCCCCCCCCCAATTACTATTTCTTCTGATTCAACACCCCCCCCCCCCCCCCAATTACTATTTCTTCTGATTCAACACCACCCAAATTACTATTTCTTCTTATTTAACATCCCCCCCAAATTACTATATCTTCTGATTCAACACCCACCCAAATTACTATTTCTTCGGATTTAACACTTAACACCCCCCCCCCCCCCCAACTTACTATTTGTTTGGCTTTGGGGAAAATATTTGATTTGAGCTTTAACTGATATCATGCAGTTTATTTCTTTCTCAACATAAATCAGTGACATTGCAAAGCAGTCAAAAGATCTTATTGGTATGCTGGTGACATGGCTGCACTTTCCTCTACCACTGGGAAGAAGTTGATGGTATCAGAATTCTTAGACTTGATCCGGTCTCTGTTGGAGGGGGGTATTCAAGTTCAATATTTGCAATTGAACTCCCCCTCCCCCCTTTCTTGGAACAAGACATGAAAAAACCATTCTAACTTTTGACCAAATGTATTTTAAAAACATACTAAATTCATACATGAATTTTCCAACTGTTTGATTTTGATTTTGATCAAAGTTGAGGTGGTTTGACAAACCTAACCCTCCCCTGTCATCACTTTCAAAATAATATTATTGTAAAGCTCATTGAATCTAATTTACTGACTGAGAAATGCGATACATGGATGCATGTTGTTCTATGTTTAATGCACACCCAAAAAACTAGTTTGTGGTATACTAAAACTTAGAACTATATTATTTAATTTAATAAAACAAACTAGTGATTTATTATGACTGGACCGCATAATAGGGTAGACCTTTTCTGTTACAGTCGACATCATAATCAAGGACGTTTTCAACTTATTCGGTCTGTATTGAATTATCCAAGGACAAGATAGATTTTTTTATTGAAACATTCTGTTTTTTTGCTATATTTCGCAGAAAAGAACAAAAAGTGGTGTGTAATTGTTATTATGATAATGCTGTGCATAATTGTTATTATAATAATTTCTCATTTTAGACAAAAAAACAGATGACAAACTTTCAAAAAAGCTTGCTAAAGATCTGCGCCAGGAAATAACTAAAGCAAAGAGTAGTCTGGGTGTTGAGGAAGATGAACATGATGACTACAATCCAAGGAATGGTATGTTCATTTATTACCTCCCCAAAAGAAGGCTGCGAATAGTGTACATACGTGTCTGTCATTTGCAGAATGAGGTCCCCAGAGGGTGAATTTAGTGATGCTATATTGGGCTAGCATCACCAAATTTGCCCTCTGGGAACCTCTGCTAAGGCCTCGATTGCTATGGGAGACCTAGAATCAGAGTGAAGTTCCCCAGTTGAAGTTGGTGATGTTCACCCATTAGTCACCTCGAATATGCATTTTATCTTCTGCAAATTAGAGAATATAGAAAATGAACAGAGTGGAAAAAGTAAATAAAAACAATGTTAATTTGAGACTGGAGATACTTCCCAGAAGATGAGGCCTAAGCAGAATGAGGTCACCAGACAGTGAATTTGGTAATGCTAGCCCGCTAAATTCACCCTCCAGGGACCTCATTCTGCAAATGACAGACACATTATTTGCAGACTTGCCCCAAACCAAACTACTGGCATTTATAATAGTTGCCATCCATGTATTGTTTGTAAGTCGACTATTTCTGTGTCACACCCTACAGAATTCATTCATCATCCCTTTGATTATTGAATGGATTTCCCCATTCAGCATTAAAGGTATGCACTGGCATGGTCCTTTATTCATTCTAAGGGTGTAAACCCTTCCATGACTGGAGCTTTTGTGAAAACCCTGTGCCAATTCATTCTCTTAAATATGCGAGTCTCCTATGGGGAGCCTCGCATATATTAAAAGTTATTGTGTGGACTGATGGTAACATGGTGTGACACTGACAGCTTGAAGTATGACAAGGTTGAACATAGGCTCGAAGACGTCAATGCCACACCATATTACCGTTAATCCACCACAATATAATGTATATGTTCTGCCGACAGTCCTGGCCATTCATAGCAATTTGACATCTATTCCAAAGAATGATTAACAGAAAAATGTTTAAATCTCCAATCGCTCTCGCCATAATGTTGTTCAACATAAATGACATCATAAAAAAAGCTGGCCAGCGAGAGATAATAAAACAGTTGTCTTGATTTCCCTTATTTTGACGACTCTAGACATAAACATGGGATATGTTGTGCGGCTCTCTGGCCAATCAATGTTGCTATTTCTTACTGGAGAGAATACATTGGCCTAACAATATTTACCTTGACCTTGATGGGAGACTCGAATATATAAGAGAATACACTGGCACAGGATCTTTAATGCTGCTCCCATCATGAAAGGGTTAAGATTCTGTATGGTCATCATGTGTTATTGGCCATCATTTTATGACACCGATTGTGATGGTATAAGGATAGTTCGAGTGCTAAACTTCTGCAATTTAAATTGTTGGCCAATAACACATGTGCGGTTCTGTGTGTATATTGCTCGCCAAAATGACATCTGAAGATTTCTATGTATTATATTCATGTTGTACATCTCCAACTATCTTTCCATTCCACGCACATGTGAAAATGCTTTTAAAATAGGGCATTGTCTAAGATGCAAAACCGCAGTGTTTTTCAGTAACATGCAGGTAATAAATAGAGAGAACGACACACCTCATGGCACGACAAACGGGGGCAAAAATGTTAATATGTTACACCACTGTGTCATTCGTTGTTTATATCACACCAAAAGACTAGCTTGTGGGATACTAAAATTTAGAGCTATACTGTTTAACCCTTTACCCAACAGAACGGCCCTGTGCCAATGCATTCTCTTATATATGCGAGTCGACCATAGGTCGCCTCGCATATATAAGAGAATGCATTGGCTTAACACATTAAAAATTATAAAATTGTTAAAGAATGTAAGAAAAAATGGTAAAAAGTGTTAAAAAAAGATTTTTTTTAGGCCAATGCATTCTCTTATATATGCGAGGCGACCTATGGTCGACTCGCATATATAAGAGAATGCATTGGCACAGGGCATAACTGTAACTATCACAATGTGGTCAAGGAGCCGGTTCCAATGATATCCATATTTGTATGGTTCTATTGAGACAGACCGAAGATAGTTTAGGCTGTTGAAGCTTTATTTGGCCGGTTTTGGCCGGTTTGTTGGGTAAAGGGTTAAAGCCAAGCCTTGAAATAGGGTGTCTGTCATTTGCAGAATGAGGTCCCCAGAGGGTGAATTTAGTGATGCTTCCCCGCATAGCAGGCTAGCATCACCAAATTCACCCTCTGGGAACCTCATTCTGCTGAGGTGTAAGCAGAATGAGGTCCCCAGAGCAGGCCTCAGCCTAGGGGTTCAGAACAGGGAGACTTGAAGTCTCCCTCCAGGAAATTTAGGGAGACTTCAGGAAATTTAGGGAGACTTCAGGGAGAAGTGGAGACTACCGAAAATTGACAATTTTCAACTATCGCTTTATTTTATAACATCAATAAAAAATTTAAAAACATAAAATAAGAAATAAAACTAAAAAAATTTGACTTTATCTGAAATTAGCCTAATTAATTGTTATTTTACATTTAAATTTTTTGGAAATGTTTTGTGTAGCTATCATTTAAGCAAGACAATTATCAAGTTACAGTAGTAGTTAATTTTTTAACTAAATGGAAGAAGTATTATTTCCTAGACTGCAGCATGGAAGATACGTTTGTAGTATTGACTATTGTCAGATTGTACAGTCTGAATCATGGTGCATGTAAGGTGTAACTTTGTAAGTTTAATTTGGTCACGGCTGTAATGTGGGTGTCCGCTAAAATAAACAATAAGGATTAACTAACAAAGGAGTTGCAAAAGCTTTTAGTTTTATTGCTAAAGCTTTTATTAATTAATGGCCTCCCTTAATTAATGCCAACATCACTGGTATAATCCGATTAAAGCAATAAACTTGACATTTATTTATTTACGGAAGCGGTCTCTTCAAAAAGTGTGACACGGTCTCTTCAAAAAGTGCAACGCGTTACCGAAACGAACTTCCGAAGCGACTGGTACATACTCTAATAATGTCGTATTTGTTTTATATCTGAAAAGCGGGACAGCGGTCTTTTAAGTTAATTAAAACATTTATTTGTGACACTCACGATGGTCAATAACAACACAGATGCTAACATCTCATCGTGTTTTCAGCGTGTCAAAACATTCGTGATTAACATTCATTACTGCAAAGGGAACAACGGCTACTGAATAACAACACAAAACAATAGGTCATATTTTATTTTAAACACTTGGGACTTTGTCTCTGCATCGTCTGTTTCTTTTTGGGATGGCCGCCACAATTCATCTATATACGGACATGTCTGGGAAAAAACTAGAAAAAAAAATCCCCTTAAAATTGAAGGCGACTTCGATTTCGCCTTAGAGCGACGATAGGGTGAAGTCAGCGACAGTAAGGCGAAAATCTCGCCTGAGTCGCCTTGTGAGCTGAGGCCTGCCCCAGAGGGGACCTCATTCTGCAAATGACAGACACCTTATTTCAAGGCTTGTTTAAAGGTACACAATACGATTTGATGTTCTCCATATCATCAGATTCCAACAATAACATTATTTCTTCAAAAGACACTTTAGTTATCAGAATCAATCAATTACCAAAAAATAATGCTACTCTAGTATAAAATTTTACAAAACGTGTTATATGTCAACATTTTGTTCAACACAATTTGTTATCAAAAGAATATCAGTCCGCTTGTCAAATATTTGCCAGACACCAAATATTCAAGCTGGTGAAAAATAACAGATTTCAATAATTGATAGCTGATAACTAGTGTTGAAACGATTAGTGGTTTTGAGGAATCGACTAGTCGCCAGAGGGAATCGACTACTAGTCGACTAGTCGGACCCCTTCCGAAACTTACCGTTTTGTGCTCATATAAGTATATAATTTGCCGTTTGTTTTGAGTACCAGTAACTAACTTTGCATTTTCGAACGCAAAGCAAGACGTGATTAAACACTATTTGCCGTGATTATTTGGCTTAATATCACTGAAGGTTAATAGGTAATTAATTTGTCCCAGGTATATGATGTTTTATGACAATCAAATTACCATCCAGTTGATGTATGTATCTAAACGGTGGTGACAACACCTGATCAATCGCGGAAACGCTACGGATTACGGAGTGGAAGCGCGTGCAACAATCAGAAACCGGTGCATTATTCTATATGTTTTGTGTAAAAATGTTCCTTTAAAATTGATATGGTATCATTGGTATGGTATACCGGGCCGTACCGGTTCTTACATACAATCGAACATCGTTGTTTTCGAACTTGCCCAGTGTGCTTGTCACCGGTTGACTTCACAAACGGGCGTACATGAAGAAATGCAAGATATTTTGAGAAATGAACTTCATCTCCGACAGTCAAACAAAAGTTACAATATAAATGTTATAACAGCTGTAGTGCGTACAAGCCTTTTATGCTCGCAGATGTCATGTACATATATCGGACACGGAATGTGGTAAAGTTCCCTGTAAATATATAGTCCGCATATATTAAAAATGGGCCATGCATTGCGTACATAATGTTGTTCCTTGTATTCATTGCAAGGTCACGATATGACATAGCTTAATCACGGACAGTCATTTTCCCGCCAAAACGCACGTGTTTTCACTGTTTGATTTGATCGCGTACATAATTGTCTCTCGTGCATGGTACATTGTAAATATATATACAATTTTACTCGCGAGTCCCCGAATACACAATCGATCGTGTCAGTTTCAGAAATAAAACTGCACAGACCGGCGATGTTAATAGTACATTTCAATGCGATGTCGTAAGTTCTATATTTAGCCCGATTCCAGGAATTTGCGTCATCCAGATTACGTTTCTGGGAACAGATTTGTCACCGCCCAATTCCACGAAGGATTTAAGTTTGAGGTGCTAAAATACATTGTAAGTTTTCACAAACACAGCCCATAAACGACGTGGGATTTCCGAAGTGACTCGCCAGTTTAGTTCGAAATACGCGACGCTATTCGATGCATAGCATGGCCGACCGCGGGTTGGCTTTATATTTATATCTATAATACAATATATCTAGAACGTGCGATCATATACGCTCACCCATGCGTCAGTTGATGCATGTGGTGGTTGTAAAAAATATCACACAATTTTACAAATAAACTTTAAAGATATACTGACATAGTGCTTCAATAAACTATAATATATTTGATTTGTTATTAAACTTAAAACATAATAATGTCACCTCGCAACTAACTTGATTGAAGTTGAGTCCTGCACACCTGCAAACACGTTGACCAGTTATCACTCAGATCAATTCCGTCACGCCGAAATAGACACGGTTGCAATAGGCGCTGATTCTTTGAAGTTGATTATCAAAGCCGGTCGTCTCAACTTCAAAGAATAAGCCGGCGCGGCGCCGACAAATACATTGAGTTGAGGTCATTGGGTTTCGCGTTCGTGCACGACCACCAAATACTGAAAGCAGTTATCGCATCAAAGGGACAACAAAGCAGGCTTTAGCAAGCTAATTGTGATTGTGTATTTCGATAGCCTGATTGTTTAAATTGTCCAGTAATTCGGCAACGGCACTGCTTTCGCGATGGCATAATGGTGGTGGGTGTATTCCGACTAGTCGACTAGCCGATTTCGGAATCGACTAATTTAATAATCGCGTCGATTTCGATTAGTCGATTAAACGTTTCAACACTACTGATAACTCAGACTTTGGTGGGTGGGTTCCTCGACTTGAATAAAATATTTGTTACCCCGAAGCCAAAGAAATAGTAATTTATGAGTGTTAATTCGGATTATGTATCTTTAATTTAATAAAACAAACTAGTGATTTATTATGACTAGACATCATAATAGGGTAGACCTTTTCTGTTATAGTCGACATCATCGTCAAGGACGTTTTCAACGTAATTGGTCTCTATTCAATTATACAAGGACAAGATAGATTTTTTTATTGAATATTTTAAAATCTTCTGTATTTTGCTATATATTTGACAATAAAGAACCAATTGGTGTGCAGTAAATTCACAGCTTACCACTTGAGTTATCCATCTTCATTTGTTTGACCACATGTTTCAGGGCCACTTATTATTACACATCTCGAGAAATAAAAAACTTCAAATATTGATATCTGATGCACTCTGAGCTTTGATGGGTGGGTTCCTCAACTCAAATCAAATATTGTTTACCCCCAAAGCCAAGATAGTAATTTAGGAGCGTCTGATCGGATTGAGTACCTTTAATTAGGTGTAAAATATGTGACCAAAAACATTTATATATGATTTGCTATTTCTTTGCTCCCTCATTAGTACCAGGTCCTCCTATACGGTATGGTAAGCTATCCAATTTAACCCTTTCTATACTAAAGCATCATTGACGAGTAGTTATCCCATAGGAAATGTTCAGATAATAAGTTCAACAACCATAGGTTGTTTTTTTAACTTATTATCTGAACATTTCCCTCCAATAAATAGTGCTTCTTCTGCACTTTTATATTATCTGCTATCTGCTTGTTTTTCCTCAACACCCCCTCCAGATGAATAATAGACCATTCCAATGTATACTTTATAATTGAGTGGGAGAATCCATTTAGTATAGAAAGGGTTAAGATATGTTCTGTTTGAGGTGTTTTATTGTACATTCCTATTAATGAACACCCACTTGTTGTTGACAGGTTCATGATTTTTGTGAATGGTAATAAGGCATGAGACATATCACCAAAAATTGTATTTTTTTTTTTAACACCTATACTGACCTATAGTATATACATGTACAAAAAATATATATAAGTATATAAGTGAGCAATCCATGCGCATGAACAGTTAGTTTGGCGCAAGCCTGGATATAGTGTGTCTGATATTTGCAGAATGAGGTCCCCAGAGGGTGAATTTAGTGATGCTATCCCGCATAGTGGGCAAACATCACTAAATTCCCCCTCTGTGGACCTCATTCTGCTTAGGTCTCATCTTCTAGATTAAAATTGTTATAATTACTTTTTCCCTTCTGTTAAGTTTCTATAACCCCTAATTTGCAGAAGATAAAATGCATAATCGAGGTGATTAATGGGTGAACACCACCAATTTCAATCTGATCTTCGGTCTCCCCTAGCAGTTGAGGCCTAAGCAGAATGAGATCCCCAAAAGGTGAATTTGTATTATGCTAGCCAGCCATGCAGGATGGCATCACTAAATTCACCCTCTGAGGACCTCATTCTGCAAATGTGAGACACACTTTGTCCAGGCATGGTTTAACTGTATGTGTAACATAGGGTTTCAAACACTTTCCATCGAAATTAAACTGCATCTGATGCTTAAATGAGTTTTATAATGGTTGCGTTGTTGTTGTCTTCTTTTCGGAACAATGACATAATCTCTAATTAATGCGAGGTAATTAATATTTTATAATTATCATTAAAAGTTATCTTACGCAGTCAATACATTTTTTATTATATCACATAAAATAAATTGCACAAGTGTGAGAACTAACTTAGAACATTGTTCACCTGAAAATATTGTAGCCCTCTTAATTCCGATTATTTGGCTTCGGCAATCAGCTATGGCAACCCTTTGCCGTGGCCCAGTTTGCTTCAGCAAATGGCTTCGGCATAGCTGGTTGCCATAGCTGATTGCCATAGCCAAATATGAGGGCTGAATATTCTAATGGATACAAGCCTTGAAATAGGGTGTCTGTCATTTGCAGAATGAGGTCCCCAGAGGGTGAATTTAGTGATGCTACCCCGCATAGTGGGCTAGCATCACCAAATTCACCCTCTGGGAACCTCATTCTGCTGAGGTGTAAGCAGAATGAGGTCCCCTGAGGGTGAATTTGGTGATGCTAGCCCACTATGCGGGGTAGCATCACTAAATTCGCAAATGACAGACACACTATTTCAAGACTTGAATGGATATTCTCATGATATTTTCACTACTACTGACCTTCCCTGCAATGGACATCATGAAATTTATTTAGATTGTCCTCATTTCTCTATGAAGTCAAAGGACTCGGCCATTGTTTTTGGAGAACATATAAACAAAGGAGCAGTTTGCACCTATGATAGTCAGAAATTTGGATTATATATTACCCTTTCATGATGGGACCTATGCTGGTGAAGCATTAAATATCATGTGCCAAAGCATTCTTTTATATGGGAGACTCGCATATATAAGAGAATGCACTGGCTTACAAGGTCAAGGTAAATATTGTTAGGCCAATGTATTCTCTTATATATGCGAGGCTCCCTATGGGAGACTCACATAAATAAGAGAATGCATTGGCACAGGGTTTTCACAAAATTTCGGCAAGCTCCAGTCATGGAAGGGTTAATAAAAATGTTTTATTAAATTTCTGAAGTGCAAATATAAATATTAGACTATTAATTTCTGGACTTTTCATTTGGGTTATGCACCATGTTGCTCTATTTAGCAAATCCCATGAACCATGGTGTCTAGTAGAATTGCAAGCTGATAAACTGCATTCATAACCAAATGCAACTCCTGACATTGTCACTCATTCCCTAAATAAATATGTGACAGGTGAGGTGTATGTGGTCTTGGCCCAATTATGGGCTGCAGATAGGCCTACGGCTGTTGGATCTGAACATCTCTACAAATGAATCAGTTTGAATCAAGTAACTACTCGTCAGCTAGTACTGAGTTATAAAAGGGTAATTGTCTTACTACTAGTATATGCTTATTTTTCAGATTACAAGAGAAATCCAACTGACCGGAAATCTAACACCTTACCGGAAATTCGCAAAGCGGGGGACAAGAAGAAATTGGCTTTCAGTAATGCACCTAGGGAATCCTTTGGAAATGATGATGCTCCTGTGTACAGCCATCGTGAGGATTCTCGGACACGTGGATCACATGATCCCAATGAGAGGAGGAATGATTATAATTCGGATAGTGATGATTACAATTACAATAAAAACATGGATTACAAAAGCAGAGATTTAGACAAAAGCATTCGTCGAAATGACTCTCATAACGATTTTGATATGGGTAGTTTGAAAAATTCAAAAAAGAGATTTGGTTCTGGTGAATTTGATAACTCAGATTTTCGAAAGAAAAACAATTTCGGTACTGGTGAGTTTGATACATCTGACTTCAGGAAGTCTAAAAATAAATTTGGTGGTTCGGGTGATTTTGATACTTCGGACATTAGAAAATCTAAAAATAACTTTGGTTCAGCAGAATTCAACACAACAGATGATAGGAACTTTGGATCTGCTGAATTTGGTTCTAAAAAGTTCACGAAGTCCAAGGAGAAAACAAAGAAGACAGAATTTAATACGGGTGATTTCAGACAGAGAAAGAACTCTGATCCTTCGTCACATGGAGGGACCGATGACTTCAGGTCTAAGAAGTCATTCATGAAGAGTAAACCTGATTCTAAAAAGTCAAATAAGAAAAATGACGGTTACTATGACAACAACAGTTACCAGTATAGCGATGATTACGATGATGATTTCTAGGAAAACTGTAAAATGTTCGGAACTAGTTTCTGCGTGATTGCAAGAATATGTTGACTTCTCCAGTATTGACAGAAACTTCATAACAATAATTTATTTCTCACCTGTGATGACAAGGAGTTCCAATTAGGGCTGTAATGGTTCTTCTCTGCATTGCATTGTAACTGTAACAGTGCATTGCAATTCTTCTCTGCATTGCATCGTCAGGATGTTAACACGATGCATCCAAGCCTTGAAATAGGGTGTCTGTCATTTGCAGAATGAGGTCCCCAGAGGGTGAATTTAGTGATGCTACCCCGCATAGCGGGCTAGCATCACCAAATTCACCCTCTGGAGACCTCATTCTGGTTACACCTCAGCAGGATGAGGTTCCCAGAGGGTGAATTTAGTGATGCTAGCACGCTATGCGGGGTAGCATCACTAAATTCCCTCTCTGGGGACCTCATTCTGCAAATGACAGACACACTATTTCAAGGCTTGGTCTTGAATAGCAGCAGCAGCTTCCTACTCATCACAGTTATTGGAAATTTGTGTAAAAAAACCTGGAAAAAAAATAACCATATCCACCGCTATAGTTTCTATATATATTCCGTCGTGTCAGAACTAAACTGTTCTATCTTCATTTTGGCGTGAAAATGATTCTCCACTGTGGACCAATGAATCTATTTATTTTGTTTAAATAAATTTCAGTGCTAAAATGTTGTATCTCTGACCTTCAATAAAACAATGGACCCCGAACTTGGCAGAGTGCCAGCGAAGTGACTAGTTGGAAATAATGCTTTCTCACTCCTAGGATAAATATTTGGTTAAAATAACACAGAAAATGGTGTGATTTGGGATTTATATGATTGATAAACACCAAAACCACTCTAGCACGGAATAAAAACAATTTTTTTTACACAAATTGTTCTATCTCCGAAGTGTTTTTTCGTGATTACACCCAAGATATCATATGTTTTGTCTCGAAACTCCTCATATAATAGTAATTTTACACCAGCTGTCATACCCGCTGTGTACTATCGTCCAAAACAGAATGAGCACATGTGAACCGTGGGGTCAAAACTTTAAACTCGATTTCCCACAAGAATGAAAATATGCAGACAGAACACTTTAGTTTTGACACGATGATATAGTAACTATGGTGGTTGAAATGTTTATTGTTTTGTTTTTTGTACACATATTTCGTACAACTGTACTACCTACAGTAATGCCCTAAGTAATCGACCTCTTAACCAAAGCAGAATTATGGGTAACTTTTCAGGATTTAGTTGGAAAATGGCTTGTTGCCATTCATCGGAAAGCTCTCGGGGACAGCTTTCCGATGAATGGCAACAAGCCATATTTCCGACTAAATCCTGAAAAGTTACCCATAATTCTGCTTTGGTTAAGAGGTCGATTACTTAAGGCATTACTGATTGTACTGAACTCTGACTTTAAAATAGCATTTCTAACCTTTCAACAAACAAGTTTGGGGACAAACGAACTGTAAAACTGTTTATTTTAGTAGTTCTGTCAATTTATCAAACATTATTTGTAACAAATAGAAATAGAAAAATTAGCTTCAAGGAACTCATATTTACTGTGCAGAGCTGTCGATTTTTCATTATTCTGGAGTGACAATTATCAAGTACATAACTTAACCCTTTGAGCGCCAGGTCGATTTTTGTATCAACCCATATACCCTGTGCCAATACATTCTCTTATATATGCGAGTCGACCATAGGTCGCCTTGCTTATATAAGAGAATGCATTGGCCTAACAATTTTTTTTTTTTTTTTTTTTTTTACAATTTTAATAATTTATTCTTATATTCTTTAACAGACTTATTTTGTAGGTTTAGGGCTGATGAGATCGGCCCCTGGCACTCAAAGGGTTAAGTTTGCATCGTGATACCCATCGCATCGTAGGGGGAAACTTGTGATGTGCATCATATCATGAACCTTCCACTACGTTGCAGCCCTAGATCCAATGATAATAATAGTATAATTGATTTCTACAATTTTGAAGGAAGAGAGAATACAACGTGCTTAGACAAATTGTGTAAATAGCTTCTCATTCTGATCAACTTGATTTGTGACATGAAGATCGATTTGGGTCATTGGATTTTGACCATCAAAACCAATGACCCCTATCGATCTACAAGTCATTTCTTATAATCATATACCAGTAAATTTTAATGGGACATTAATCATTTAAACAACTTTTTAAAACTACTACAACAATTGGAAGTAGCATATGTTGTTCAAATTCTAACACAGTCTCCCAATAACAACACGCAGCGAGCGCGTGCACACGATCGCCTTGAAGATGTTTATCACTTTTAACCCTTTACCCAACAGAACGGCCCTGTGCCAATGCATTCTCTTATATATGCGAGTCGACCATAGGTCGCCTCGAATATATAAGAGAATGCATTGGCCTAACCTTTTTTTTTTTTTTTTTTTTTTTTACAATTTTTTACAATTTTAATAATTTATTCTTATATTCTTTAACAGACTTATTTTGTAGGGTTAGGGCCGATGAGATCGGCCCCTGGCACTCAAAGGGTTAATGAAGTGTCAACTTCAGTTATTGTCTGATGAACATCGAATAAGTTTGTGTAATCGTATCGCATCTGTACTGATTCTTACCGAAGCTAATTGTGTGAATGCAGAGGGTTTGTGATTATACATGTATATCAATACATTCATTTTGTCATCTTCCAGTTTAGCACTGTGGAAACATTCCATCTGTCTAAATGATAAATTTTATATGTAATTTTCATTCCTGTTGTGCCTCAGCTTTGTATAATTGATAACTGCTGCATAATTACCTGAACAATGACATCTCAACATTTGTGATAAAAATATATTTGTACATCTACACATATCCAAGAATATATGCGTGATAATTATGGATTTTGTGCAAGCTGACAGGGTGTGCAGAATTGTTGTTTCCATTGGTACCATATCTCAATTCAAAGATGATTGAATAATTGAAAGTTCTAAAACATATTGATATATAGTAATGCCCTAAATAATCGACTCCTTAACCACAACAGAATTATGGGTAACTTTTCAGGATTTTTCGGAAATATGGCTTGTTGCCATTCATTGGAAAGCTCTCAGTTACCCATAATTCTGCTGTGGTTAAGGAGTCGATTATTTAGGTCATTACTGTATATGTACTATGTTTCAGGCAATATATTGTGAGAAGAATCGATAATGATACTCTAAAACAATTACCTCGATAAAAAAGTGACTTACATTTAATGCACCATTGCTTTTATGAGGTAAATAATAAAGAACAGTTATATTAACATGCTCTGATATTGTGATCCATGATTCCATATAGAGCGTTAATCTCATACACTAGTGTTTTGTCTGAATATGTCATGTGATATGTTGTATCAACACTTGAATATATAGTATATCGGTATGATTGTCACCTTGAAGCCTTTCAATGGTCATTTCCACACTTATTTATTAGTGGGAGGATTTACGTTTGCTAAGAGACACGGCGTCTGCAGATAGTTGAATTAGTTTTACAGTGCCATGTGCATGTGTTATAATCACATGAGAACATACCTTCTTTCATCTTTAATTATGACAAGTGTCACGCAAAATGAAAAACAGTGTTGTATTCAAGTCAAAATTTCAATACATTATGATTTTACAACAAAAGAGTTGTTTGAATATAAACAATTTAACACTGAATTTATGCGCCGATATCAACATTAGGGTGAACAAATAATTTTCAATACAGCAACCTGCTCAGTCACTGTTTCGTGGAAAATATCTGCTAATAATTATTTGATTGACAGCCGTGGAAAGCTCCATTGATGTATAACTATGCATATATTAAATTATTTAGCCTGATATAAATTTTGAAATTGTCATTTCCATTTAAACTCTTAACACTTTCTCCATTTCATTACTCAGCGAAGTCATTTTACAGGATAGGAAAAAAACACTGAGGATATTTGGAGTATATGCCAAGCATGCAAATTTATGTCATGTTAAAAGAAAGTAAAGAAATCATTTTACAATGTAAATTATAACACTAAATATTCATCATACATTTATCCTACCTCGTATTGCAAAAATACTGGCTTCAAATTTTAATCTCTGATTTGTCTTATAGCATCAGACATAAGAAAATTTATACTCTTCTGTGAAAATCTATTAGGCAACACCTTTTTCAGGATCTATTAACCCTTTACCCAACAGAAGGGCCCTGTGCCAATGCATTCTCTTATATATGCGAGTCGACCATAGGTCGCCTCGCATATATAAGAGAATGCATTGGCTTAACACATTAAAAATTATAAAATTGTTAAAGAATGTAAGAAATGTAGGCCAATGCATTCTCTTATATATGCGAGGCGACCTATGGTCGACTCGCATATATAAGAGAATGCATTGGCACATGGCATAACTGTAACCATCAAAATGTGGTCAATGAGCCGGTTCCAATGATACCCATATTTGTATGGTTCTATTGAGACAGACCGAAGATATTTTAGGCTGTTGAAGCTTTATTTGGCCGGTTTTGGCCGGTTTGTTGGGTAAAGGGTTAATAGATGTAAAGAGAATTATATTATCACTGAGAAATTATGTCACATTTTGTACTGGACCATTGATGGTATGTACATTGGCCAGTGAAGATTTATACCAGTAATGAAGATACTGTAGATATCCTACAACTGATCCTAGACAGGTCAAGCTATTGTAACCATAAACTTTCCTAGAACATCTATCATTCTTAATAACATCACAATACACTCTTTCCAAAAGATTACATTTATGTATGGGCATGTAGAACTCGATGTGACATTTTACCTCTCTTCAGTATGGAATTATTACAACAAGAGGTTAAGACATGCCAAATTGTCTTACTAGATTAGTGGTTACTAATGTGAAAATGGAGTTCTCTCTGAATCAATTGACTCGGAAAAAAAATTTCATCCATATTTGCATAGATGACTGTCTAGTTTCTAATGATGTTAAGATTGTCCGTAATTATGACAGTGGGCTATTTGGCCATTTCTGACAATTCATTAATGTTGTGCATAGGAAGAATGAATAATTTATTGGATAAAGCATGTACACATAGGCTTCACAAAATAACGGTGAAATTAAAAAATACAATGCACACATAGGTGAAGTGGTGGTGAAGTGACCTAATGGCCGTCTTCCCATCTTTGCCCAGGCAGAAACTAAAGGCAGGCATTTTTATTTAGCAGCTCTGAAGATTGTATTGTAGTCTTATAAAAAACTACCATTTGTTGTATTCATATAAAAATTCCCAAGCTAATATAGCTAACGAACTTGGAGTGAATGCTTTCAGCCCGTTTCCTTTAAAATAGCCAACAGAGCAGCTAAAACTCATGCTCTTTTTCAACTAAAGATCATTAATTTGCATTAATTTTTATACTAAATATTCACTTACTCATTGTACAATATTTCATGATATAGATAGTGTTATAAAATAATTTTTTGTTATATATTATTTCTATATGAATTATGTCAAATATCTTGACATCCTTTCTTGTTTTATGAAGTCATTATATTTATATATTTATAAACAAAGTCTCTCTAACATGATTGGAAAAAAATATTTAGCCTCAAGAACACCTCATTGTGTGCCTTTTATTTATTTATATTGACTAATAATTTAGAGGCTATTCAGTTATTTGTGTTAGATCTGTTGTTAACATGCATGCATGAATACACTATGAAAAGAAAAGGTCAAAATAGGCAGACCTTGTTCTTATACTGATTATGTTTATTTCATGAAGACATGATTTAAGCCATTTTATTTAAGAAATTTATGTTTTATTTTGTTGCGTTCCATACAGTATGAATGCTAGTTAGTCTCAAAGCATTCCACCTTTAAAAATGTCAGACCAACTTCGTCCACACTCGTCCATGGAACACAACAAAATCAACAGATTAAATGAGCATTCAACGCCCATTTCCAACGATATTCTGGGAGCAAGTTGCAAATTGCGCCCATACAAAATGAAAGCAAGTAGGGGTCTGTGTAAGACGTCACATGCTGTGATTTCAACCAATCAACATCCTACATTCAAGTTCTACAGCTCGATTGTGAGTGTAAATATAATCAACTAAAGCCAATAAATGCAAGATAATCTGGACTTTGACTATTAACCCTTACATGATGGGAGCTGCATTGTACCAATGCATTCTCTTATACATGTATATGCAAGATAATACACTGGCTTACAAGGTCAATGTAAATATTATTCTCTTATATATGTCAGTAACCCTATGGGAGACTCGCATATATAGGAGAATGCATTGGCACAGGGTTTTCGCAAACGTTCTGGAAGCTCCAGTCATGGAAGGGTTAATAATGATTCTAGGGTTGTATTCGAATCCGTGTTTGTAAACGGTAGGAAACCAAGACTTGTCAGCACCGGATGAAACACTGAAACATAATAAAGAACACCGTAACATAATGTGTGTGGGTTTTTATTCTATTTCGTCAAAAACTGGGAGTGAGAAAACAAACCAACATGGCATCACAATTTCATCGTCTATTCTTGGCCTGTTCTTGGTGTTTGATTTGTCAAGTGCAGAACAGTCTTGTTCGGCTACCAATGCGATCATCTAAGTTCAGATTTGAATACACACCAGAATGATCCATATCACAGGATTTGGGTGAAATAGTGGATTAATATAAGAACAAAGTTTACCTATTTTGTCACATTTTCTCCCTCCGATCATTGTTTGTTTGTGGCTGCTATACATGCATTCAACTCTTAAGACCTATCACAATTGCCTCAATAGACTTTGAATCTTTTACTTTTGTATTAACTCATCTAACTTTTCATTTTTCCCTGGAGGAAGCTCATAGAAATGATGTAATAATATTATAAAAGCATGGATTTAACGAACTTAAATTTATTATATGATCTTGAGTCTCTGGGTACTGATAGAAAATAAGGCCTCACCAATATTATAGCCTTGTTTTGAACTTTGGGTCGAAAAAAAGTAGACTTAATTTTTTATTACTTGGTTTACGGATTTCCTGACCCAAAAAAAATCTGTTTGTCAATAAAAATAAAATTTTAGTTTTCGGTGTTCACTATCGGCTCAAAAGTTAACCCTTTCATGATTGTAGCCTAACAATATTTACCTTGACCTTGTAAGCCAGTACATTCTCTTATGTATGCGAGGCTCCCTATGGCAGAATCGCACATATAAGAAGAAGCACTGTCATAGGTTCTATAATGCTGCACCAGCGCAGCTCCCGTCATGAAAAGTTGACAAACAGTGGAACTATACATGAATGTCACAAAATATTTTGAAAACGATATCTTTTATTATAAAAATCAGCTATAAATGTATACTTTTCCATAAAACACTTAAAATAATAGAATGAAGGGAAAAGAAAAGACAATTGTTATCAACTATATTCTTAACCACATGCTTCATATTTTAACCAACATGAGCATAAACCAGTAAATAGTTAGTTTTTTTCAATATGGGAAAACAAGTTTTAGGATGCTTCGTATACCAGGCTAATAAATTGATGTTGCTTTCCGAAGGAGTCATTCTCACCAGAAAGCTGAGAATGTGTGAACCGTGTTTGAATTTATGCTCAAACTGCACTTGACGTGGTTGAGCAGTATTTGATCTCATGACAATTTCATACTAAGCTAACCAGTGGCCCACCACTGAATTCTTTTTCTCAGACAGGGTGTTCAATTAAAGGCCCATGTAATTTTCAAAGCTCAAGATAAACTGAGGATTTTATTTGCATTTGTGACATTTTGGCGACCAATGTGTATGGAATGATTATAGATATACTAACACAAAAAACATTAAATGTGTGGAAGAGATTTTCTAAAGTCATATAAATTTATTAGCTGTATTCAACCAAGCCTGAGTTTAGTGTGCCTGTCATTTGCAAAATTAGGTCCCCAGAAGGAGAATTTAGTGATGCTATCCCACATTGGGGGCTAACATCACCACATTCCCCCTCTGGGACCTCATTCTGCATGGTCTCATCTGCTATAGGCAACAGATTGAAGTTCCCAAATGGTGAATATTGTGATGTACACCCATTGGGAACCTAAATTATGCAAGATGTCGTCTGCCAATTTGAGGATATAGAGAAACTAAACAAAAAAAGAAATAGAATCTATGTGAAGAAGTTTCTACAGAAATTTGATAATAAAGAAACTTTCCAGAGAAGATGAGGCCTAAGTAGAATGAGGTCCCCAGAGGGTGAATTTATTGATGGTAGCCTGCTATGGGGGATAGTGTCACTAAATTCACCCTCTGGGGACCTTATTCTGCAAATGACAGGCACATTAAACTCAGACTTGTATTCAACTTTCTGCAGAGAAGTGAGTCAAACACTTTTTAATTATTACAATAATCCATGTACTAGTACTATAAACGATTCAGAGTGACAGCTCTAGATTTCTTCCCATGGTCTACAGTTGCAATTTTTATGCGACTGCTGACTAAAAAAATTGAACTGGCACATACGAAACAATCAATTTTTTTCGAAATATAAGAAATAAAACACGTATTTCCAGCGCTATATCAACAAATTTGTTAGGAAATCTTCCGTGTAGGTACAATAATGCCCTAAATAATCAACTCCTTAACTACAGAAGAATTATGGGTAACTTTTCAGGATTTAGTCGGAAATATGGCTTGTTGCAACAAGCCATATTTTCGACTAAATCCTGAAAAATTACCCATAATTCTGCTGTGGTTAAGGAGTGATTATTTACGGCATTACTGTATGTTTTGAGATACCTCTTACAAAGTTATTCGAATGAGCCATATCTGTTTAATATTGATCTGTTGGAAAAGAAATAATCTGGACCTTTAACATTATATGGGCCTTTAACATTATATGGGCCTTTCTTCTGACTGGAACATGAACGTAAAACTAACTTTTATTCTTAGGCTGTGAAATAAATTTTATATTCAAGCTCATATTTATATTTCAGGTCTCATCTGTTTGTTCATTTGTTCTGTTTTGAAATTTTTATACACAGAATTATTTATTCTTTTTATACAAATAAATAATTGTCTGCATGTGTATTTCCTCTTTCTGCTATCTCAGTTGTTGCGGTATTGCTACCATTCTGAGATAGGGTTGTCCACCTGCGATAAAAAAGTTGTAAGACATGCTGTGAATTTAAACGATTATTTGATGAATGGTTGGTATACTGCATTTCCTGTGTCTGGTCCTTTGTTGTCCGCCCGTCAGTCCACCCATCCAAGCAGATATCTTGGGCCATAGGTTATCTGATCTCAATAAAATTTGGCAAGAATGTTGGCCATAAGGAGAGCTATCAGAGAAGTATGCTTGCATTTTCCATAGTGCATAGTGTCAGATCATTTCCTCTTTATACGGGTTTGCACTGTCGTGCGCCATTTGTGCACAATATACATGTATATACATGTGATACTTATATACTATATAACTGCCATTACAGGTATGGCTATAAGGTGTTCTGATATGATGGTTGGTGGCACCTTTTTGGGAACAACAGTGAAGAAGTCATTAATTAGTAACTGGACTATTTATGTAAAAATTAAACACATGTTGGCTTATTGGCACTATAAATATTACCTCACAATATCTGTGCATACTGTAGAATAAAACACTTTTTATTTCAAAATGTATTTTTCAATGTCGAAAACAACATCATAACCGTTGATAGTTTTTCAATTGTTTGATACTTTTGCCAGCATAAATAATATTTATCCTAATCAAATGAAATGATAACATCTGCCAGAAACGGACCAATTTAAAACTTACCTTTGATTTTGTTTGATTTGTTCTTTTTGCACAAAAAGGGTGGGTGGGTAGCAAAAGGGCCATAAATTTTTTTTTGGGCCCTGTATTTGTAAATCCCCCCCCCCCCCCCCCCTGAGTTACGCCTTACTTTTCGACTTATTTTGACTTATAAAATTCCGTCCGACTTAATAACTTTAACAAATATGAACCGATTTCAATAATTTTTGGTATACATGCTTCTCCTCTCTACATGATGCGGCTCAGGGTTGGCTCGGACTGTTTTTCCTAACATTACACTTCATTTTCGACTTATTTTGACTTAGAACATTTTGGGATTTTTTTTTTGTGGATGCTATCAAGTTAGGATATTTTCCGGAAGTTTCTTCGAATATGGGTTCGGAACAATGATTTTTACCACAGTTTTGGGTCCGTCCGTCTATTTTTCTGTACAAGCTTCTTGCGACACCATATCGATATTATTAATCCAAATTTTTGGTTGAATTTGCCACGGTGGGGGTATGCTAGCACGCGAGTGCACACCTCTTGTTCCTTCAAGGTTTCATGAATGCACCACCTCAGAATTCCATTAAAACAACTATAATCCTTCAAATTATTACAACAACTACGGCTTATCACATAAGGTTTCTCATTCACAACACCAGAAAGCCCTCTAACTGTGGACCAAAAATATACTAATTAAATACACCTCGATACTTCGCAATACAATCTTTAGACTACATTACAACTCAGCAATTCAGCAATGTTACCTGTTATATTATGCATTGTATTCCCACAATAAAATCTTCAAGCCATTGTTCACACCTAAATATCGAAAGCAATTAACAAGGTCATAAAAGTTACAAACTGCAACATTGAAACATCTGCGAAGATACATCAGCGAATACATGCATCCTGCAAAAAGTCTAACCGGCACTCACATAGCGAGTATATATATATGTATTTAATCATATTTCCTCCATAGCTCCTACGACACCACCAGATCAGCCTCTCAATATACAAACTATAGAGGGTGTAATAAAAAAAACCTATTGATGTGATGAGAATAGTCACTGTCCAGTGATATTTCCACTTAGTAATGCCCTAAATAATCAACTCCATTGTCATTCATCGTAAATTTCCGACTAAATCCTGAAAAGTTACCCATAATTTTGCTGTGGTTAAGGAGTCGATTATTTAGGGCATTACGGTAGGCATCATTCCATATCGGGATATGCACCGGGCAACGGCCTAGCTCCAAGCCTTGAAATAGCATGTCTGTCATTTGCAGAATGAGGTCCCCAGAGGGTGAATTTAGTGATGCTACCCCACATAGCGGGCTAGCATCACCAAATTCACCCTCTGGGAACCTCATTCTGCTGAGGTGTATTAAAAGCAGAATGCTAGGCAATCCTTGAAATAGTGTGTCTGTCATTTGCAGAATGAGGTCCCCAGAGGGTGAATTTAGTGATGCTACCCCACATAGCGGGCTCATTCTGCAAATGACAGACATGCTATTTCAAGGCTTGCCTAGCTCTTGTTCTCCTTGTTACTAAAATAGTTAAATGATATTGATAATTGGATATTAAACATTCTTCACATGTAATGTGATGTGACATTGTTTGGTTTAAAGAATATTGATTTCTCCTCTATTCAGCTCTCTATGGGCATTCATAAATATTACTACATACAGTACATACAATTGTTGATGAGATTGTTTCTGATTAAGCCTATTATGTTCGTGAATTTGTTGAAATGGATAAGTTTTCTCAGTAAAAAAAAATGTTAGCGTTGTGATATGGTAATAGTTGCTGGGAGCTGCTCTGGTGCAGCATTAAAGATCCTGTGCCAGTGCATTCTCTTATATGTGAGTCTCGCATAT
The DNA here is from genome assembly GCA_032622095.1 of Siphonodentalium dalli. Lineage (NCBI taxonomy): Eukaryota > Metazoa > Mollusca > Scaphopoda > Gadilida > Siphonodentaliidae > Siphonodentalium > Siphonodentalium dalli. The sequence continues at coordinate 62,579,356 of CP136062.1, forward strand.
ATAAGAGAATGCACTGGCTTACAAAGTCAAGGCAAATATTGTTAGGCCAATGTATTCTCCTATATATGTGAGACTTGCATATATAAGAGAATGCATCGGCACAGGGTTTTCACAATATTGCAGGAAACTCCAGTCATGGAAGGGTTTAGTCTTAATTTGAATTGGTCTCGCTACTGGTATATTATTATCCAGTACCTTGTCTTGTCCTATAAATCTAACTAATTAGTTTTGACATTTACTAAAGTGACTGTCCCTGTTACTGAACCTTAGCAGTGAATATTAAAATTAATTTCTCTTTGTTGAAGAGCTCTGCACATTTGGTGATGTGGATTACACACATCTTTTGCACGACAATGAGACATTTGAACATTGGTGAACAGAGAGCAGTCTCAAATTGTTGGATGACCAATGTAAGTATTAAAACCTAAAAAACAGTGGTTTATAATCTCAAGAGAATTGCAGCAAGCCTGGATATAGTGTGTCTGACATTTGCAGAATGAGGTCCCCAGAGGGTGAATTTGGTGACGCTATCTGCACAGGTTAATTGTGAGCAACACTGTTTTGAGAATGTTAACAGAATGTTTCAGTAATGCCCTAAATAATCGACTCCTTAACCACAACAGAATTATGGGTAACTTTTCAGGATTTAGTTGGAAATATAGCTTGTTGCCATTCATCGGAAAGCTCTCAGTGAAAGCTTTCCGATGAAGCCATATTTCCGACTAAATCCTAAAAAGTTACCCATAATTCTGTTGTGATGAAGGAGTCGATTATTTAGGGCATTACTGTAGTTGTGTGCTCGAAAATTGTGAGCAGCCATCAGTAAGAACTGTTACAATGAAGAACCAGCCTGATGGATGATGGATACAAATGTTGGTATGGAGGCCACTCAAGCATGGAACAATCAACTGTAAGTAGGCCACAGTATTAGAGATAGCTGGTAAGGTAGGGATTTGGCTATAGACCTATGACCTAAAACTCATCTCAGCACAAAGGCTTATATAATTTTTTTGCAAAATGGATGCTCCTAATTTTCAAACACACAACAGTTTCTAACATTCTTGAAGCAGCCGTGTTGCTCTCAATTAAGTAGTCATTAGAGCCTTTCAGTAGTTCGGACCATGTACTTTTTATGGCAATTATTCATTTCCAACCAATTTGTATACTTGCTGAGAACTCTCTTCCCAAAATATCCCTTAAAAAATATGATTTAAAGATTGGACATTTTGATTGTTATATATATATGTTATATTCCTTTAAAATTAAGTAGTAAATTTCTGTGCAGGTACATCTAAACTTTCCAGATCCTGAGATAGGCTATAGGTTTGGAAACCCCTTAATTGTGCAGGAAACTTGATATTAACTTTCAGGATCAGAGGGTGTCCACTTCCAATTCACACTGTACCCCTCCCCTCCAATGGATCTCTAGAAAATGTTCAACTGTGGGACATTTAATTTCACCACTATATCCCAATCCTTGAAATTAAAACTTCATTTTGTTTTATTTTAGAAAAAAATGAATTGACAAATTAAGACATTTCTGTAAGACATTTTCAAAATCTCAGCCATAGTAGTACAATTAATAACAAATTATTTATTAATTAGAAATTATCTAAAATATATATACAATTTGCAATTCATGCATAACAAGTCCATTGTGTAGGCCTAGGCCCTATTGCAATGAGGTTAAATAATTGCCCCTTTGTGAACATAAATATATTTTTAATATTAATCTTTTAATAACATGGGCTCTCATATCAAATTTAAACTACTCTGTAGCACATGATACCATAATGATATTGTGATATAAAACACCATACTTGTTGCTCCTACACATATACATGTATCATATGCACATTATAACATATTATGCATTCGATATTCTTTCCTGTTACGTATATAGCTAAGTAGTCACTTAAATGCGTGGATCTTTAGTCATTTCGACATCATTGTCAATCATAACTCATGCTTAGAATAGGATTACACATAAAACGTAGGCCCAATACACCATGATATATCCGGTCAGTTACTGTCGGCAACATCAAAGAAAACAAGCCGTTGAATAGAGTTATTTCCCTTGAAGCACCTGCGGTTTCACCGGTATGTGAACGAACAGGGTGGAGTTAAAACGTAGGCGAATTCTGGAGAAAGTTGTGACCACTTTCACTGGTCACTTAGCTTGTGAATCGCGCGTTTAGGAATACCATGTTATAGTTTCTTGGATCATAAATTCGCGACCAAAATGGCGTTACAAGTTACAATTGTAAGCGCCACAAACGTTCCGAATCTTGAAACTTTTGGGAAAAGTGACCCGTTCGTCCACATCGAATTCCAAGGTAAGGCGCTCGACGGGGTCGCATCGATTTTCACTGATAAATGAATTCGTAAGAAATTGTCAAGATGTTTGATTGACATTTCTAAACTGTTTTGATGTTGATTGAGACGGAGAAGTAAATTTGAAGTTTTTAACGAGATAAAAGTTGTTTATTTTGTAGCAACAGGCCGCTGCATGCATGAGTTGACATGTCGGTTTTATTAATTAAAGTTGCATTCTCATTTCTGTTTGTATATGTTTCTGTCACGTACTGGTAAGGGTCAATAAAAAACTGGAGTGTCTTAATCCATATACATGTATGCTTACATAGAATAATGCAGGGTGTTATTGAATTCACAGTGATATTAAAATCAGTAGAGACTTACTTTTTTTTGCTTTTGTGTAATTTATAATCATACTTTTCAACCTTGTCACCATACAATGTATAATGCATTAATATCCAGAGAGGGGTCGAGTATTCACTTAGTTTAGTATTAGTTCAATTTATCCACCATTTTTGCCCAAACCTGAGAACTGCAACTTCCTTCCCAACAAGTGGGGGAACTGTAATATGTACATGCACATTGTTGTACTCTATAATATCCAACTGGGTTGTGTGCCCAGTATATTATTAAGCAATTATTTCATGTGTCTTTTGTGAACAGTCAAAATTGTTGTCCCTCGGTATCAGGAATGACTATCGAACTGTTGCCCATGGCCGAAGGCCGAGGGCAACAGGTCGATAGTCATTCCTGATACAGAGGGACAACAATTTTGCCTGTTCCCAAAAGACACATAAAATAATTGCTTTGTTACCCAATACATTTACTTGTATATAATCAGGTCATTGCTAATTAATCACACTCTTTAATAGTGTTATTTCGAATTATGAGAACTAACTGGAATATACCGTCACGGAAATTGCAAACCATGTAACAGTTCGTTCGGGCCAGTCAACAGTTCGCTCGGAGCCAGTCAACAGTTCGCTCGGGTCGGGCAACAGTTCACTCGTGACGTCACGAAAGCTGACCGTGATTGCAAACCGGGCAACAGTTCATTCAGGGCGGGCAACAGTTCGTTGTGTAACGCGAATTTGGGGTTAACCAGTTAATTCTAAATCCCAATGATTTACGAAGTAAAACTCTACTATTGGGTAACAAAGTACACTGTACCATCCCTCGACACTGACTATTAACCCTTCTATCACTGGAGCTTCCTGAAATTTTGCGAAAACCCTGTGCCAATGCATTCTCTTATATATGTGAGTCTCCCATACCATAGGGAGCCTCACATATATAAGAGAATGCATTGGCCTAACACTATTTACATTGACCTTGTAAGCCAGTGCATTCTCTTATATATGTGAGTCTCCCATACCATAGGAAGCCTCACATATATAAGAGAAAGCATTGGCCTTACACTATTTACATTGACCTTGTAAGCCAGTGCATTCTCTTATATAAGCGAGGTTCGAATCCTATGGGGACTTGCATATATAAGAGTTTGCATGGCACATATATAAGAGAATGCATAGCATAGGATATTTAATGCAGCACCATCACAGTTCCCATCATGAAAGTGTTAATTGTAATGAGAGAAAGTAGCTTATATACTACAAGAAGGATGAGATAACAATAGAGGGGGTACCCGTACAACAAAGAGCAACATGGGAGCTGTGTTTCCGTAGCATTAAAGATCCTGTGCCAGTGCATTTCTTATATATGTGAGTCTCCATCTTCCACCCCATCCTCAGCACTTATCCATCAATATGACATCCTCTTCCCACCCTCTCTTCACTCCCTTGATTCCATGCCTCCATGTACTTACAGTCTCTGAATTCTAACCTTCTAACCCCCCTCTCTCTCACTTCTATCAATTCTCACAGTTTAACTTTCCCGCACATCTCTCTCCCATTCCATCCCCAACTGATCTACCGGTATATCTGCCTCTCCTTACACATGGCTCTTTGCCGCTTACATCATCTTCTCTCCACCTGCTCTATTTGTTGTTTGGGTTTCCCTACCGACCCTAATTTAAATGCCCTACCCTAAACATTTTTCCTATTGTACAAATAAAATCTCTGGAAAATATCACATTATATAGCAAGATCCAACAAATAATAAACTGGAAACAAATTCCAACGTCCAAAAATCTGTTGATTTCTTTGTCAACGTATTTGGCTTGTACTAAAAGCAATGAAAACTTTTCTCAGCCCAATGATATTAAATTTCAAGGCCGAAAAGAAAGCCTTAAAAATATCTCAATAAAAAATTATTCAATTTTTTTTATTTTAAGCCTACATGTGCCGACCCTAATTTTTTTCTGACATGTGACCCCCAACAACACAGTTTATTTTCTTTGGTCTGAACTACTTTTCTTCTCTCTCTTAAGAATTTTGCTTATCTCTCTTAAGAATTTTGAGTGTGAATAGGAGCAGGAGAGGAAGGTTTTATTGCTAATTACTTAAATAGTCCTGTACATGTATAGTGGTACAGTAATGCCCTAAATAATCCACTCCTTAACCACCACAGAATTATGGGTAAGTTTTCAGGAATTAGTCGGAAATATGGCTTGTTGCCATTAATCGGAAAGCTCTGTCTGAGAGCTCTAAGAGCTTTCCAATGAATGGCAACAAGCCATATTTCTGACTAAATCCTGAAATATTTCCCATACTTCTGCTGTGGTTTAGGGGTCAATTATTTAGGACATTATGTAGTATGACACGAAAAGTCTGTTTAGGAATTATAAAAGTCTGTCTAGGAATTATAATTATAAATTGCTTATTATACTTTTTAATTCTATTTGACTCTAATACAACAAATTATGATTAAAATTCATGTACATGTACCTGACCTGTTTGGTTTGAAATTAGACATACTGTTGTTACGTGTACATGTAGGTCAGGCCATAATATTATCAAGTAATGGTAGAATGGGGTATGTATTGTGTCCTTAAGTGTTGCATATTGTACTGTTATTTGAACTTTTCTTATAGGACAAAAGAAGAAAACTACTGTGAAGGATGGTGACCTTAATCCCACTTGGAATGAAGTACGTACTTCTAAGTCATTGAGTCTAAGTATATTGTACACTGCAGTTGATGTCTAGTTGTCTGCGTCAGGCTCGACATACTTGAAAATAATATTGTTTGTACTTAGATACTGATGTGTCAGTGATGCGCTGTAGGAATCATGTAAGGGAGCATCGTACAATTTCTTGAAATTTACTAGCAAGATGCCAATGGGATACCTACATGTACATGTATGGGAAATAAAGTGGGGACCACCAGCCTTCCCTGCCTACCCAATTCAACCAGATTTATGGCCCTTTAAAAATGAAAGAATTTGTTTTCGACCTATAACTTGAGTTTGAATGGATATACCTTAATACTCATAATATTATAGCACATGTATGTCCATATTTTAGTATATCGTTATCTCAAGTTCAGATCGCTCCTTATTTTCACCAGTGTTAATATGTCCATTTACTCATGTACAGTAATGCCAAAAATAATTGATTCCTTAACCACAGCAGAATTATGGGTAATTTTTCAGGATTTAGTCGGAAATATGGCTTGTTGCTGATCATTGGAAAGCTCTCAGTGAGAGCTTTCCGACTAATGGCAACAAGCCATATTTCCGACTAAATCCTGAAAAATTACCCATAATTCTGCTGTGGTTAAGGAGTCGATTATTTAGGGCATTACTGTATGACATGACGTTTGATTTGTCGGTGTCTTGCTCTCACAATTAACATCTATAAAGGAAGTTCATGAGAAGCTGATTAACCCTTCCATGATTTGGAGCTTCCTGAAATTTTGCGAAAACCCTGTGCCAATGCATTCTCTTATATATAGGCGAGTCTACCATAGGGAGCTTCGCATCTATAAGAGATTACAATAAAAATATTTACCATGACCTTGTAAGCCAGTGCATTTTCTTATATATGCGAGGCTAGCTCCCTCGAAAGAATTCTCGGATCAAGAATGAAATTTTTATGCCATAATTCTAATTGAAAAGCAAACTATGATTCATAAAAAGGAAATGTTTGGATAATAAGTTCAACAAATGGCCATAGGTCACTAACTAATAGTAGTCTTTCTGCAATTGTATTATATTTTCCTAGTTCTGTTGTCTGCCCATTCATTGTTCCTGGACATTCCTCCAAATGAATAATAGACCATTCCAATACATGTATATGCTATTGTAACTGACTGGGTAAATCCATTTAGTATTAAAAGGGTTAATATATCATAAATAAGCCACACAATTTGTTCCGCTTGTGATGTTGACTGCGTGTGCATGGATCCATCCGGACAATAATATGTGTAAGTTTATGAATATGCATTTGACTAAATGTTCAATATGACAATCCTCACATTTGTTGCTATGAGACATCACCACATCCACAAAACATCCTACTGTGCTGAACTGTGCACATCTGTGTGCTGTCAGTCTGGTGTTTAATTTATAGCTCACTGGTCTTTAGATTCTTTCTACCTGAATGAATATCAGTCATCACTCATCAGTAGACCTGTATATTTAGTCTACCAGTAACAGCCCTCAAAAATAGCTACGCCATAGTGAATTCAAATTTAGAGAAGTTACTTGTCCCTATTTGTTTTTTTTTTAAGGAGAAGTGGACTTTTGTCAAGAAGACGTCATAAAGGCTGAAGTTCAATTTACTCTCTAACATCACATTTCTGTGATCTAATTAGCATTATACAATAGAGAGAACTTTTATAATACTATTATAATGAGTAAATTTACTATTACATGTATAATCAGTAAATACACTTATGATGTTTTGAAATTTGCATACTGCCTGGTATATGGGAGGGAAGTCACTTCTCCCTAGGACAAAAATAGGGAGAAGTGGCTCATTTTAGGGAAAAGTTGTCTCCCCAAGTCGCTCTCTAGACTGGTCCCTGAACAACGTCAAAAGGCAATGCCATCACAAATCCAACAGGGCGAACCATGGGGTAAAAGTTTTATGCAGTTTCTTAGGTGCAATTAAATTAGTTTCATTTGGCTGAAATCTAGCTCTTCACATGTACAGTAGGTAGAGTGGTAATTTCATGAACAATTTGCATAATTCTAAGTCATCAGTTGGTACCATTATGAACAAAATATGTGCTGGGTGTTTCTGGAGTGTTTGACTCCTGGGTGTAGATAAATTGCTATCGTGGATGCTGCCCATCCATGCGCCCAACACAATCTCTTTTTGTGATTCCATATCACTCATCTAGTAATTAAGTTCAACAACCAGCCTTAAGCTAGTGAAACTCTATTTTCATTTACATGTATGGGCTTGTCTCCTATTATTGTACATACTAGTATACAGCTTGCATGCCCTTGAAAAGATGTAATGATGCATCTAAATATAAATATGATATTTCAAACAAAAAGCAAAGACCTTTGAGCATTTTGACATGGTGAATTATTTAACTCTATATATATACACACACCAGTCCTTCCAGCATTCATTACGCACTGTGGTATAGATAGAGTGTTTAACCCTATCCATATGGTACATTAATATTCTGACTACAGTTATTTGGAAAGGGTGGCTGCTATATGCCCTTGCATTAAGCTAGACGCAATCTACCAAAAAACTTTGCACTGGCAGACTTGAAAATTTGACCTTCTCCAGGCAACGCCTATGTGACCTTGGCCTGATCAACATAACCATTTATTTACCATAAAGCCGCTTACACATGGGCGCGGCCGACGCGGCCGGACGATCGAGTTTGTGCAGTCATGAAGCACGGGACCTTACACATTGGCGCGGCGCGGCCAATTTACGCGCGGCGACATTTTTAATGAGCGGCGCGATTATTTTCAATGGAACCGTGAGCCATTTTGCAGAGCGATCGCACGACGAATCAATGTCAGATCAAAGCATTCCACACATATTCATCGGGTCATGTAGTACAACCTCAATTTTAAGGGAAATCCCTAAAAATTATATAAATACGTTCTGCGAATTTAGCCCTTACACAACAGTTCTCTCAGCTGCACAATGTCATGATATAATTTAACCTTTGTTGTGGGCTGATTGGCTTCCGCGCCCTGTATTCTTTCTTTATATCATCTTCGACGAAGAACAGTATCCGTGCGAACTGTTCCCTTGACTTTCTAAAGTATATATTGTATAAATTTGTCCTCATCTGAATAGAGTTCACGGTATAAATGATTAAATACACCATGTAAGTATCTCTTCTTATTAATTGGGTGTACCCAAAACCTTCTATTTCTCTTCTTTTTCCATTGTCGATACAAATATGCCAGCGCTATTATAACAAGTGTGTCATCAGACACTGCCTCCATTCTAGAAATCATGTTATGAAGCACAATACTTCGGGCGTTTATAAGTATTCTGCCGCTGCCATGTGAAAGCGACACACTCACGCGGCAAAGACAAAAAGTTTATTCGCTAGATAACCGCGTCGGTCGCGCCCCGCCCATGTGTAACCAGCTTAAGCCATCCTCATTTAGTTGTTTTGGCCCAGAAACAATATTGTTGTCTGTGGCTGTTATGGTCTCAAAAGGGTTAATAATACTACATGTATTTGGTTGATATTCAGGTACTACCAATGGCCTATGGTCTGATTTGTAACTCATTAATTATGTGTCATTTGTAGGGTACGATTGTACTAGCTGGTATTAAGGATCAAAGAGGTCACTCTATTAAAATCAACTGCCGTGTGATTGCCATTTATGGAATGGCTAAATTAGTCAGGAATATAATAAACGAGCAATTTTCCGTGAATTATTTGAATAAATGATTGGTATACGATCTGGTACATCCTGTTGGAGTTCTGTATTGCAAGCAGAAAATGCTGCATAGATAGATTCATGGCAGTTTTTGGTTGATATTCAGTTCAGGGACAACTGCACCTCCCACCCTCCACCAAAATAACAGTGGTGAGGGGGGGTTTATGGGGACAAAAAATATATTTCAAATTCGCCGCAATTCTATAGGATTAATTTAGTGAACTCGGTTAATAAATTTCGTATAGAATTGTGACTAATTAGAAATCCTCTAAATCTAGATTTATCAGCTGAAACATTATTGATATGAGGTTGGTGCTAGAAAGTGCATTAATATACTTTCTGTTCTTCAGAATCTACATGTAATTAACCTGATATACAAGGAAATGATGTGGAACGCAAAGGATAAGCTTGTTTCATTGACATCTAAACACTAGTTCATATTCAATGGGCTGTTGATTGATATACATGTAAACAACCAACATGATTAAATGTTTATGCCAAAAATTTGCCTTTTCATGCATTTATTTCAATACCTCAGACTGAAAAAGTGCCCTTTTCTGGAAGTTGTGACCCCTAATGCCCTTGATTACAGTAGTGCCCTAAATAATCGACTCCTTAACCACAGCAGAATTATGGGTAACTTTTCAGGATTTAGTCGGAAATATGGCTTGTTGCCATTCATCGGAAAGCTCTCGGGACATTACTGTACTTCCGGCGCTTCTGATACAGATACTACCAATGACCTCTGACCTGAATTTAGTGTGTCTGACATTTGCAGAATGAAGTCTCCAGAGGGTGAATTAATTTACGCTATCCCACACAATGGGATAGCATCACCAAATTACCCTCTGAGGATCTCATTCTGCTTAGGCCTCAACTATGGGAGACCTAGGATCAGATTGAAGTTACCCAATTGAAGTTGGTAATGTTCACTGATTAGTCACCTCAATTATGCTTTTCATATTCTGCAAATTAGGGGATATAGAAACTCAACAGAAGGGAAAAAGTAACTAAAAAACAATGTTAATTTGAGACTATAGATACTTCCCAGAGGATGAGGCCTAAGCAGAATGAGGTCCACATAGTGTGATTTTGTTGATGCTAGCACACAGTGCAGGATAGCATCACTAAATTCACCCTCTGGAGACCTCATTCTGCAAATCTCATACACACTAAATTCAGGCTTGGGCCTGATTTATAAGTCACATTATATGTCAATTGTAGGGTACATGTACCAGTAATACAGATCAAAGAAGTCATTCTAATCAAATCAAATATGATGGCCGTTTATTGAATTGGTAAATTAGTCAGGAATATAATAAACGAGCAATTTTCCGTGAATGATTTCAATAAATGATTACTATACGACCTGGAGCTCTGTATTGCAAGCAGAACATGCTGCATAGATAGATTCATTATGTCGGGAGTTTATTATATTGATGCAATCAGTCGAGAGATGCGCTTATGTTATTAACATGCTCGTTATAGCGGGTGTTAGTAATTAATTAGTCAGCAAATAATCATCATGTACTTTATATAATTGATGCACATTACTGCATTTACACCAAGCATGTATTAGTAAAGATAGAAATGTCACTGGCTCACGGAAGGATGTTGGGTGACCATAATGACCTGGGTCAAATATTTCCAGGTCATCCAGGATCATCAATTGGGTCATCAGAATATTGCCCCAGGCATGACCATTATGAGCATTATGTCAAGGTCATGATAGGTACTATTACAGTAACGACAGGTTCCATCTGTTTCCACCTGTCACACTGACAGGCATTCGTCTGGAAAAAAATCTCGATTTGGGAAGCAACTATCGGCGATAATCTAACACAAATGATTTCACCATCGAGAGTCATAGCATTTAATTAATATATAAGAATGAAGGTGTGTATCGTCAATTAGGATTAATATTCGTAACAAATAACTAACTTTGAGCAAGATTATTCTTAATTTCTATTTGATCACCCTACCAGAGTGCTTCACATCACTTTAAAGTAACTTTTTTAACTTATATTGGTGCATAAAGTTTTATAATAACGGAGTTACTGGGTGCAGTCAGCAGGAAAACCTATATAAAATAGTATGCTTTATTAACTGACCGCTATTGAGTGAAGTATGTTATGTGAACAGGAACAGGAACAATACAATATAAGATATACATATATGTATACATGTATCAATATCTGTGTTTCAATAAAAAAAACCTAAAATTGTAGTTGACATTTTCATTTTAAGGAAGTTCAGATGACCTGACTATTGTATTAGTATTGAATGTTCAATGAAACAGCATATACATATATATACATTGTATATATATATACATTGTATATATTTTTGTTTTGTTTCATGAGGTGCTATTGGCAGAGAAGTCTTCTGAGAAGTTGTAAAAAGCTACATAATTTGGGAATGATTTCTTGAAATTCCAGTTCTAAATTAATTTTTTTTATCAAGATTGCCCTCTGATGAGCATTTTGTTCTTCATTTCTACAGATATGCATTCTGTACAATCGCTATCCTTAATATCTAATTTGGGAGGCTTTTGTCTGACTTTCTCAATAGCCTGACGATGGGGACTTATCCAAAATGCCGTTATATGTCTTGTAAAAGATTTGGAGATTCTAAAATTCAAGTAGTCTTGACATGTCAGACCAGACCCAAGACTGTGAGTGAGTAGTTAAAATTCAAGTGCAACAATGAAAGAAAATGCAAAAAAAACATAGCAATCCATTGCTCAGCAGATATGAGGGCAGCTTCTAATGGGGGGCAGGGGGTTAATGGCAGTATAGAGTGAAATGATCAATCAAATATAATTAATTATAATAGTCATGAAGGGACCAATTTTTGAGTTTAATAATAAGGATAGTTTCTCCAAACATCTTGATTCTTTAGATAGTAACCTTTGCCTGTCATTTGAGAATATTCAATTCCAAGTGACAAATATGTGTCTTCTGCTATGCTCAGCTGAAATATTCACACTTCCATGTTTGGAGCTTCCTGAAATTTTGCGAATTAATGATTTAAGTGATGGAGTAAACACTCCACTGTTGTGATCAAATAGAAACGGAGAATAATCTTCCTCAAAGTAGCTATGTTTTACAAATATTATATCCAAATTAACACACCATCATTCTTTTATATTATTGAAATGCAGTGACTCTTGATGGCGAAATCATATTTGTATGTTTATCGCCGATAGTTGCATCCCGAATCGAGAAGTAAATATTTACATTTGAGCGTAGTTCAGATGATGTTTTTTATGTAGCGGTACAATCGATTTGCTTCAGATATTCGGCTATGTTAGTAGAATGCTACATTCACCCAGTTAGCATGGCACCTGGATACTAACTTATAAGTTTCACGTTCCCGAACAAGTCCATAATATGTCTTTAAAGTGATTCAAGAACAGGTATTCACAAGAAATATACTATATATTAGCACTATTGATGTTGCTTGAATTTTTGACAATACTAGTATATTTTATTGTTGTGTTATTATATCAAGCTATCAAATTATTAAAAGTGACAGCCAACAAAATGTTTTTAATTTTTTGATATCTTGCTTAGTATCAGATAAGTCTTGAATGACTCAAACATGATACATCGTGTTGATTTATTTGGTGTAACTTGATAGCATATCGCTATCCTGTTTGAGCATATCCGCCCACCCACACAGAGTACAGCTATATAGTATGCTAACAGTCTCACAATATGTCACCACAATTTACAGATGGTATAAATGTCACAATTATTCTTATTTACAAGCCACCATGCTTGTACACAGGTTTAATATACATGTACATTGGTACAATTGCATACAAATTTGAAACATGTACAGTAATGCCCTAAATAATCGACTCCTTAACCACAGCAGAATTATGGATAATTTTTCAGGATTTAGTCGGAAATATGGCTTGTTGCCATTCATCAGAAAGCTCTCAGGGCTTATTTAGGGCATTACTGTACTGTTACTTCTTCCTGATAACAACCAACTTCTCTCTGATAACCACACGGAGAATTGCATTCTACCAATTTGAAACCTCGGATCTGGTCCCTGTTACTACATTTCAGGGAGTCAAAATCTCCCATGGTGCCCTCTATGTTGCCCCCCCCCCCACTCCTGATTATCCAGTGTGCCCTTACACTCACACATACATGTGCACGTACTTCACACTCTTAACTGTAATAAACATTGATACATGAGAATCCTTCAATCTTATCAGCGAATTCAGCCAGCATGTGTAGACATAATAGAAGAAGCCATGGGGAGTGATCATAAGTTGTAGTACATTGATACTGGCTCATAACTGCAACATTTGTAGACTAATTACCCCATCAGGTAGCCTTGTATCTGTGTGTTGTACAATGTACGCACTTACTGACACCAGTAGTACTGAGGTACAGTGCTGCTCAGTTCATGTTGTAACAAACCTTCAAATAGTGTGTCTGCCATTTGCAGAATGAGGTTCCATGAGGGTGAATTTAATGATGCTACCCCGCTGTGTGGGCTAGCATCACTAAATTAACCCTCTGGGGACCTCATTCTGCTTAGGCCTCATCTTCTGGGAGTATCTATAGTCTCATATTAACATTGTTTTTCATTACTTTTTCCCTTCTGTTCAGTATCTACATGTATACCCCCCCCTATTTGCAGAAGATAAAATGCATAATCGACTAATGGGTGAACATTACCAATTTCAACTGGGGAAGTTTAATCTGATCCTAGGTCTCCCATAGCAGTTGAGGCATAAGCAGAATGAGGTTCCCGGAGGGTGAATTTGGTGATGCTAGCACGCGGTGTGGGATAGTGTCACTAAATTCACCCTCTGAGGACCTCATTCTGCAAATGACAGACACACTATTCAAGGCTTGTATTAGGTATAGATACAGATCACACACCTGCTGTGGCAATGCTATGAAATCAGCACCATAACATATGTATTGTTATGAGGCATATTTACGAGTATTTACAACTTCTATTATGATGTACCACAGGCCACAGGTTTCCACCTAGCAACTAAATTGCTATTATACTCTCCATTGTCATATTACAAGTGTTGGGACAATATTTGATGTCAGGTGTTGCAGCCATTCATAAAGATTCCTCCTTTTCCCCATATCTGAAACAATATTGAAAGTTGAGAGTAGTTTGGGAAAGTGACGTGCTAAAAAGTACATGTACACAAACTATCATTGTGAAGCAATCCTTTATCTCAGTAATGAATGATATAGTTAAATGGTATGAACACCTCAGCTAAATCTGCTTTGAAAGATATCTGTATGACAATTATCAAGCCCCAAAATGCAGAAGAACAATCTCAGCATGTCAAAAACCATGAATAATCAAAAGCAACAATTTTTTGTCTGTTAATATGATATTCCAGATGCAAAAGCTTGAGCAAAAACCTCTATTCTTGTCTAAAAATGTCACATTTGGAGGAAATAAACTGTTTTTCAGAGTTCATATTTCACTTTAGGGTACTTGATACACTGCTTGATAGGGGAAAAATGGGGAGCTTCGATTGATGAGTGAAGCTCATGATGCTGAGTCTTGGTGGGAGTATGTTTTGTTCAAATAAAATGCCAATTTGTCGATGTTGAATTTCAAATTGAACTGCATTTGTTCCCCGACTTCAGGCTGTTTCAAACTAATTTTCCCAAGAATAAGATGGCTCGAAATAATATAAAATCCATGAAGTCGAGGGGGAAAAATTGTCTATCCAGAAAAGATACATGTAGTTTGGCAGTTTGTTTGAACCTCATGATATCCCATGAAATTTTTTTGGTCTATCAATTGCAAGCATTGCAAGCGAGGTGTTTTAAAAACCTATATTCAAGTTTGATTGTAACCTTCCATGGCATGTACATGTACTTGTAATTCTATATTTATTTCCTCATTTGGGTTTCCTCATTTAAATAACATTCTTATATCATATATAAAGTACACGTAATCTTCACTCTTATTTTCAGCTAGATTATCCTGGCTTATCTCTAAATAACTTCAATGGTTTGTGATATCAGTTCAATATATGTTATTATGGGTGCTCGAAGTATGGGACCATTGAATTATATACTGCATAATATTATCTAAATTTACAAATCTCTGTCAACTATAGACATTAACAGTAGACCATATAAAGGGCTTCAAAGAGATATTAACCCATCTATGACTGGAGCTTCTGAAATAAAAAAATTTACCTGTGCCAATGCATTTTCTTATATATTCGAGTCTCTCACAGGGAGCCTCGCATATATAAGAGAATACCTTTGACTAACAATATTTAACTTGACCTTGTGAGCCAGTGTGTTCTCTTATATGTGTGAGGCTGCCTATGGGAGAGTCGCATATATAAGGTAATGCACTGGCACAGGATCTTTAATGCTTCACCAGCGCAACTCTGGTCTTGAAAGGGTTAATGATACAGTTCTAAATATAGTCAGGGATGGGGCAAAGTGAGAGGTACATGTACCAAAATTGATGGAATATTTTGTTGCCGCTTTTCACCAAACTTGCATATATAACCACCTCCATGATATGCAGAATATAATGTCATGGTTTAAAGATTTTAAAGTGGCGCCTTCCAAGTTAGAGATGGAGGCATAAGCTTCAAAACTGTTTTTTTTAAATGCCAATTTAATCCAGGAAACGTGGTTAAACCTAGTCTCTGGATTTAATCCTTTCTTTACTGACTGGACCCCCCCCCCCCATTCAGTTATTAAAGTATACTTATGAATGGTATATTGTTCATTTGGAGGGGTGTTCAGGAATTATGAGCAGAAAAACAGATAATATTAGGATTTCTAGTAATTGGTGGGAAATGTTCAATTAAAAAATTTAACTATGGTCGTTTGTTAAACTTTTTATTGGAACATTTCTAAAGGAACTACAATAATTTCCTACATGTAAATAATCGACCCCTAAACCACAGCAGAATTATGGGAAACCGAGAGCTTTCCGATGAATGGCAACAAGCCATACATGTATTTCCGACCAAATCCTGAAAAATTTCCCATAATTCTGCTGTGGATAAAGGGTCATATACTTCGGGCATTACTCTATTTGTGTCAACGAGCATTTAGTAAATAAAGGGTTAAAAATCTCATTAAATTTTCTTATTTGCTGACAGTCAGTTTGTTTGATCTGTCTAGGTAGGTTGGAATGAACTCTGACCTTTAGGTGGCAATGCATATATTGTCGATGTATGACTGGTTCCCTATAAACCATTCATTGTGATGGTTTACACCCACATGATAATCAATGAGTGTTATTAATTCAACAGAAGTTACAGATGACTTACAGTAATGCTCTAAGTAATCGACTCCTTAACCACAGCAGAATTATGGGTAACTTTTCAGGATTTAGTCGGAAATATGGCTTGTTGCCATGCATCGGAAAGCTCTCGGGGAGAGCTTTCCGATGAATGGCAACAAGCCATATTTCTGACTAAATCCTGAAAAGTTACCCATAATTCTGCTGTGGTTAAGGAGTCGATTACTTAGAGCGTTACTGTATATTCTCAATATATTTCCATACATGGAATCTAATTATTTAAAATAAAAGAAATGTATTCAAACTATGATATCAACGTCCTAGAAACCTGGATTGAATCTACAAGAAGCATGGAAAAACAAAAGAACTCCAAACAAAATTTCCATCAGAAATTTCATTCATAATAAAAGTTTTAAGTTCTTCTGGCATTCTCCCAAACACATCTGGTTTTCTTGTAGGTCCCTTGATATGATATGGGTAGACATGGTCCATACTTGTTTGATGCCAATTTAGTTTAACCCTTTACCCAACAAACCGGCCAAAACCGGCCAAATAAAGCTTCAACAGCCTAAAATATCTTCGGTCTGTCTCAATAGAACCATACAAATATGGATATCATTGGAACCGGCTCCTTGACCACATTGTGATAGTTACAGTTATGCCCTGTGCCAATGCATTCTCTTATATATGCGAGTCGACCATAGGTCGCCTCACATATATAAGAGAATGCATTGGCCTAAAAAAATCTTTTTTTAACACTTTTTACCATTTTTTCTTACATTCTTTAACAATTTTATAATTTGTAATGTGTTAAGCCAATGCATTCTCTTATATATGCGAGGCGACCTATGGTCGACTCGCATATATAAGAGAATGCATTGGCACAGGCCCGTTCTGTTGGGTAAAGGGTTAAAATATCCAATTTCTCCACAATGCTTGTCAACCATCTTCCTCCTCTAATTTGTATAGTGTTTCTTGCATATGGGATTGAAGATAGTTATGCATGATTATGGATGTGTGACCTATCACCTCTGCATGGTTTGAGTCAACTGGCTGCTTAACCATGGTGTCAAAGAAAAATGAGATATCAAACTTAAATTTTCATTTACACCCTATATATTTAATGTACATGTAACTCGTCAGAAGGTATAAAAGGGATATTTTCCAAATTTGTTTTGGACTCTGGATTTTCATATAAATTACATAGTATGAAAAACTGAAAGTTGTTTGTCCCGTTATGTTATAAATTGTCATAACTTTTGTAACATATCTCGTTATATAACAAATTGCAATCCATGGTGTCAGCCTTCTAAACTGGTTGCTGGATTTCACATATCCCCTTACACAACAGTCTTTAACAACAAAGAATTCATGCAGTTCAACCATATATAGTGAATTTAGTTAAAACAGCCGCTCTACTGCACACATATACTAGGCCACACCAATATAATAGCCTGGTTTACTAACATTTGTGTGCGAAAATAGCAGATGCGGGAGGGATAAAAATAATTAAACAAATATTTACCACCACCGAAACAATTGACAAACTGATAAACAATGGTACATGTACATGAATTTCATAACATTTATAATAATGATATGCTTTATTGATATAAAAAAATGCACTGAGTTAATTCTTCCCTTTACAAGTACAGTAATGTCCTAAATAATCGACTCCTTAACCACAGCAGAATTATTGGTAACTTTTCAGGATTTAGTCGGAAATATGGCTTGTTGCCATTCATCGGAAAGCTCTCTTGGGAAAAGTTCAGATAATAAGTTCAACAAATCACAGGTCGTTTGTTGATCTTATTATCTGAACATTTGTCACCAATCCATAGGAACGCACATAATTTTCGTCTATCTGGTATCTGCTTAAATTACGTGAGCACTCCCTCCAAATGAATAATAGACCATTACAATATATACTTTTATACTGATGGGGGAATCCATTTAGTAAGAAATGGTTAAACTGTTGGAATAATGAAAAAGAAAGAAAGAGAAAAGATTCGGATGTGAACAGTTTTCTACACTGCAAATAGAAATACTTCATTGGACAAAAATTAATCCACACATTCCTTAGTTCCATGATATGATGTCATTGAAAATGATTAACCCTCTCCACACATCATATGGTTTTGATGCTTTTCATTTTATCATTTTCCTATATTATGTCCAGGTTGATGGTGATCCACTTTTGATTTGCATGGATTTGGGATTAAAATTAAACCAATCCATATTATGCGATAAACAGATATAATATTATCCCGTTCACTTTGATCCAGGTTCAGTAAGGGTTTCAATAAATCACCAATTGAATATACATCATTAGAGGAAATGTCTTATTTTGAAATTCCCTCAATTGCATTTGGGTTCCAGGGTAATATTAATGATGCTGGTATTCTTGAGACTGACTTATTGTATGGGTTTCTAAATTCAATGACATGCTTTTTATAGACTATTTTGTGTTTATCAGTTCATTAGTTTGGGTAAGATTAACCCCATTCTATCCGATTTGATAACTCAAATATTTCCATTGATTATGTTTATACATGTAGTTCTTGGCATAGTTGACGGGAACACACCCCTAACATGCATAGTGAGGGTCATTTGGTTTATTTGCTTAAAAATATTAACATCCTACACCAATCCTGTTGACACAAAGTGATAACTAAATATTTTTCACACGATCACTATATTAAGTGTGAATTGTTGAAACTTTTGCACTCATGAAAAGGTTGGTGTAAGGATTTATAAAATTTATAAAAATAGCTAATCGCCAAGGTATGGGTTAAACATCTGCTGATCGTGATCGGCCTCTCGTTGAATAAATGTGGTCAATTGTCTAGCTATGCCAATGTTTTGTGGGTTCAATATAGCATTGAGAATTACTACTTGAGACCTGGTATCTACATGTATATGGCATTTGAGTAAAAGGTGGGTAATAACATTTTCTCTAATGATATTGTAAGCTGGACAGACCCAAAGGAAATGGGTTTATCTTCCATCTGGCCTGTACAGTGTTTACAAAATCTTTCACTCCTTGGTTTTGCATGGAAGCCATGGATAATAAAAAAGTTTTATGTCATTTTTGGGATATTGAGAAAACAGATGTGTTGGTAAACTAGCCTTAACTAGGCTATTAATTAAATTGGTCTTGCCTTTAGGTTGACATACACGCATGATAAATGTGTCTTTGCGAGGACCAGATCCCATTCACTATTTTTATATAACAGCACTATACTTATTTGGACTGACTGCTTACCGCTGTGATCAATAGCCAAGAATTAACATTTATACCCCGCGGCTTGATATTAAATCGAGAAATTTGTATGTACGATCTCATGATACAGGGTCACTGCATGTAGAAAGATTAGTCATCTCACAAGCCTTGAAATAGTGTGTCTGTCATTTGCAGAATGAGGTCCCCAGAGGTTGAATTTAGTGATGCTACCCTGCATAGCGGGCTAGCATCACCAAATTCACCCTCTGGGAACCTCATTCTGCTGAGGTATAAGCAGAATGAGGTCCCACAGAGGGTGAATTTGGTGATGCCAGCCCACTATGCGGGGTAGCATCACTAAATTCACCCTCTGGGGACCTCATTCTGCAAATGACAGACACACTATTTCAAGATTAGTCATCTCACTGCATTTCTGTCTTGTTGCATTAAAACATGCATTAGTTTACACACATATGTCATCAGTATGTCTCATGTGACATTATAGTTTTATAGAGGTAACTGCTGTTTGTATGTAGGCCTAGTAGTTTGCAGGGGTGACCGAAGCATCGAAGGACATGGGGCCCAACCTTCAGGACCGCAATTTTCTTGATGATGATCATGATTTTGTATAGGTTTCAGTCGAGGGCAAGGGTATAGGAGCACCTGTATACCCCACTCTTGCCTTGCTGCCCCTGGTAGTATTTTGAAACAAAAATTCTTTATTAGAGGCCCACTTAATTTCGAACCCCTCGATAATTGTATATAAAATATATGCCATATTATATACCATTTGAAAGAGGAAGCTCCAAAACATTGTATTTTAAACTTATTCACTGTAATCAACTGAGAACATGTTGTTTTTGTTTAGTTATCGACTTGTGTTCTGTATATGGTCCTATTTCGATACCCTGAAAAAATTCAAAAGCGAATATTATTAGGTGTAGTTTGGAAATCAAACCGCAATGTGGCTTTAGTTTGGTACAAATGAGGGGCTACGATAATGCCCTAAATAATCGACTCCTTAACCACAGCAGAATTATGGGCAACTTTTCAGGATTTTATAGTCGGAAATATGGCTTGTTGCCATTCATCAGAGAGCTTTCGATGAATGGCAACAAGCCATATTTCCGACTAAATCCTGAAAAGTTACCCATAATTTTGCTGTGGTTAAGAAGTTGATTATTTTGGCCTATGGCATTATTGTATATATTGGGTCGTAGAAGCTGATGTTGATGTGTATATGAGGTTAGCCTTTGTGCTTTCTGACTGATAACAGTCAAGTGAATAGAGAAATCCGACTTTTTGGCTGATTTCTTGATACCAGTGGACATTTGTTTATGATTTCGAAGGTGTATGTTTCTCATATATTCTACTCTTGATCAGATTCACTCAGAAATTTTGACCCACAGTCCCACACCTGGTATAATTCCCAGTTTCCTATCTGCTTGATCTTCTCGCTCTCGGAAATATAGACATTCCTCTGAATCCTCTCACGGTGAAAGGTAATTGATAAAGCACAATCGTTCCACGGACTCATAGTCTGCACCACATGCATTCTGATGGTTGTTTGTGATATCACAGTGTGTTAAATACATCGCAGTCCCTTCAAGTAATTGGGTGCTGTGCTTCTCCATTTACTCTGTGATTGGTGTGCAAGGAGGCTATTATGTGTTTTTTTTAATAAGCTGATATTGGCAAAGTTCTTTAGGTTCTGCAGCCAGTTGATATAAATGTCAATGATAAAACTTTATTGATATATTTATATAGTATTGAGTTTGTGTGGCTTTCCCTTTCAGGGGGGGGGGGGGGGGTGGGGTGGGTGGAGGGGGTGGGGGAGGGAGGGGGAAATCACAAGAGTACATGCAAATAACCCAGCATTTCAAGCCAAATCTGAAAGAGCATTTCACAAGTATAACAGAAAAGTACCAGGCAAACAGTATGATTATAAAACGATAAAGCCATCATTTAAAGCCAAAATACACCTAATAATATTCACTTTGAATTTTTCCTGGTGTTGAAAGTGGTCGGCAAATACATAAAATACCTTTCTACAACAATTATATGTACCAAAAAGCCAAATTGAAGTAATAAAAATATAAATTCGAACGTGTATGGGACAGAACTCTTGGAATGCCATTTTTATTCATTGAATTTCCAGAATCGGAAGTGAAATAATGTACATGTGACTGTCTGAAACACATATATTGCGTGATTTTAACTGCAAAATATTTTGTCTTCACACACTGCTTTCTCTTTGTTTTAATTCTCAAAATTATGTGGTACCATAAAAGATTCAGAGCAACGACAGCTCTCGATTTCCTGTCATGGTCTACATGTGCAATTTATTTATTATAAACAAATAACTGACAGAAATGAAACGATTACAAATTTACTGAAAAATTTATGAATAAAAACACGTTTGTTCTGCTCTATATCGACGATTTTGTTCATAAATCTTCTTCGTAGATATATAGATATATGTATTCTCAAATTAGTTAAACATAATTTTGGGATTCGAACAAGCCATGTCTATTTAACAATGATAACATTTGTATAATAATGAGCCACATTCATATGGCTAGTTTTAAAATTTGTAGTCACACACATAGATATTACAGGAAACCATATTGATTTTCTATGCACTTATCCCATCGACTCGCGATCGTCTCAGTGTTCAGTACACTCTGTCTTATTGGAAATTTGTGCGTTCCAGAGGAAATGAAAACTAGTGCCAAATTTAGCTCATATATCAACATATATTGCAGTGACAATTGGCTACTGGCTAGCTGTACTGACGATCAGTACAATTGACTTATTGAAAATCATTGATGTTACATGTATAAGTTTCAAAGGAAATAAATGATTGTCATGAATGTACAATAACCTGATTTTTAGTGCTTTATGATTTATTACCGGCTCTCTCGGAATGATTAGCAGAAGAAGGGCATATACATGTAACTGGCCCAAGACTAAGTCAAGAGGCACTAATAGGCCAAGGACTGTTAGTCATTCTGAGAGTGCCATTTATTAATTAATTAACTAATTCCCAAAAAAGTTATGTAATTATTATTTTGACTGAACTGACCTGGCCAGTTACCAGGCCGATAATAATGAGACATTTTTGATGATGTTACACTATTTGGACCATCCCAGAAAAAGCTCTGTTAATGGACTGTAGAATGCCCTATAAAGTGATAATACTATCCAATAATTAAAACCCCCATCCCAAAATATGGGGGGGGGGGTACACTAGATTACATGTGTCCGTACATGTGTCCGTCCGCTCATATATCTCAACCATATGTTATCGGATCTCAATGATATTTGGTATGCAAGTTTGGCATCAGGATGGCTTTCAAAGGGGGGTTCATTAACATTGTTCTCATTTTCCGTTCAAGAGTTATCCTTCTTTCTTTATCTTAAAATGTTGGATTTCCATCAGTCATTTGTTAGAATTGTCAAGTAATTTGTTCGTTCGTCACATTTTTTTTCATAATTTGTTTCAGACCTGCCCATATATGAGAAGGCAAATTTGAATTATTTGTCT
This sequence comes from Siphonodentalium dalli, assembly GCA_032622095.1. Lineage (NCBI taxonomy): Eukaryota > Metazoa > Mollusca > Scaphopoda > Gadilida > Siphonodentaliidae > Siphonodentalium > Siphonodentalium dalli. The sequence goes on from CP136062.1 coordinate 62,602,493, forward strand.
TGAATGTCGCAAGTAAGCTATAAACTTCAGTACGATCACAGGATTTGATGGAATGAATTGATTCAATGTTTAATAATATATTTAATGAGATAACATTTTTATTTTTTAATTTCAGACCTTTGAATATGACCTGAAGGGAGCACCACTTAAGCCTGAGGATGAAATCAAATTCACGATCAAAGATTACGAGAAAATCGGCAGAAATAAGTAAGTTCTGTATTTGTTATTTACTTCTGTTCTTGTTTCAGAAGATCCTGAGAAAATCTGTGTAGTATAAAATATATTATATTTGTGATCTATTGACATCAATGGCTGGTGGGTAGTATTGTTTAAAATACTACTATGTCACATGAAACCCCTATTATATCAATCAAAAAGCCATTAGATATTCTTATTAGTATTCTTATCTCTCACTTGTGACAAATAAGCGCGCAGGCTTCCTGTCAACTTGGCAGTGTGCCAACAAATGACTTTACATTGAATGAGGTGGATTAATACTATTTCGTAAAGCGGCACATGGCAACAACACAAGACAATGCAAAATGATTGCTTTGTTTACTAAAGTTAAATTATCATCCAAACTTTGTTGCACTAACCAAAATAGACAAAAACAAAGAGGCAAATTGGGGGACTATATTTTCCGTCAGCAGCTTGAGCACGCAATTAATACTGTCAGATGCAGTTGTGAAGCGTCTCAGCCAACAATGGAAATGTGTGCATTTTTAAGCTTCTGTTTAGGATTTTGATTTGTTAAAAAGGCATAAAGCTCTAGTTTTTTTTCATGTGATATACAAGATCTTCAACTTGTTATGTTGGGATATAAAATTTTATGAACATTGTTTCATAAATTTGATTCACAACTCGTTTCATAAAATCTTATATCCCAGGCTGGGATGGGGTAATTGTAATTTGTAATTGTAATTGACTGTAATTAATTACATTTTTTCAAGTAATTGCAAGTAATTGCATAACTTGTTGGAGATCCTCTATATCTGCTACTGTTATAATTTCTATTGGCAAAGCAGTGTTTTTGTTAACCCTTTGAGTGCCAGGTCGATTTTTGTATCAACCCATATACCCTGTGCCAATGCATTCTCTTATATATGCGAGTCGACCATAGGTCGCCTCGCATATATAAGAGAATGCATTGGCCTAACATTTTTTTTTTTTTTTTTTTATTACAATTTTTTACAATTTTAATAATTTATTTTTATACTCTTTAACAGACTTATTTTGTAGGTTTAGAGCCGATGAGATCGGCCCCTGGCACTCAAAGGGTTAAAATGTAAAATAAAATTATTCCAAACCCTCTAACTCAAGTTTATACTGCTGCTTGTAAGCAAACAAATTCTAAATAAATTAATTAAATAACAACAATAAAAAATATGGCCGATATATAAGATGTGTTGGTATCATATGAGGGCTATACACTGAATAGTGATGATGTGCAATTAGAAATTGAATATATTTACAGTAATGCCCTAAATAATAAATTTTTAACCACAGCAGAAAACAAGTGGCCACTTGACCCCAGTCAAGTGTGTGTCACAAGGAAGAAGTATGTCTTTCCTCTCGTATGATGGTTTTATGAAGTGATCTCGCATCAGCTTACATTTCCTGGTATCACTCACAATCTCGCTTTTAATTGCTTATGTTCGCATGACAGTCACACGCCAGTGAGAGTGAAATATTATTGCGGTATGACACATTCATTCACTGCGTGTTACACGAAGATATCTGCGGTGTCATCTTACATGTATTCTAACATTCCCCCTCTTAATATTTCTTAACGTTAATTTAACTTCATTCAATTTATACTGTTACACACCTATGTCAGATGACAGGGAATAACATTGGACTCCATTCTAAAAAAAATACTATTTGCTACATCTGTAGCCTAGTTAAGGCTTATTCATGTACAATAAATAAATCATGCCAAAACCCTGTTCAACTTGAAATTTTTTAACAATATTTGTTGCTAATAAGGTGAGAAGCCACAGTCCTTTCTAACATTAACCCTTTCATGACGTGGAGCTGCAATGATGCAACATTAAAGATCCTGTGCCAGTGCATTCTTGTATACATAGCGAGCCTTGCATATTATATAAGAATACACTGGCTTCCAAGGTCAAGTTAAATATTGTTAGGCACTATGGGAGACTTGCATATATATAGAGGATCTCACATGAGTTTCTATTTTATACGGAATTTATCAACGAGTTCACTAAATTCGATTTGAGCCGAGGTTTACCGAGGCTCAAATAGAATTTAGTGGACGAGTGTGAGATACTTTTTATCACATGATCAAATAAACGCGAAGCAATGCAAAATATCCATCGAAAACAACGATAAAAACCGCAGCGATCGCAAGTCATTTGAAGAACGATGTGACTTCATCGCACGCGCTGATATTAAACGCGTCTCTTATCGATAATTATGAAACTGCTTTTATGGGCAAATTATGTGATAAAAGAAAATATATTGGCACAGGTTAAAATTTATTGTCAGAATAAGATTTTTAATACTATTCTTCCCATACATTTTCTCCAGGTGCATTCAAATACTATTACCAAAAATTGCAGTCCCTATGATCGTACTATTTCAGAAAACCCAATATCTGAACTACGCACAATTGAAAATATTTATTTCTGAATTTGTGACAAATTTTTGCCGATAAAAAAAACATGGCAGTCATTGCACCTACAAGAGCCGACCGAAGAATCCATTTAGTATAGAATGTGTTAAATATCATGCTTCCTTTGATTACAAAGCACCATGCATGTTCATTATTAATCTCCTCTGCTTTCCGTCTTGGAATAACCTGTCATTGTGACAGACCTAAATAGATTGAGCCTGTCATTGTTGCTTGTTACCTGCCAATTGTCAGACTACTCAACTAGGCACGCCTCCAAGCCCCCTGCAATTTAACTTTATGTACTCAGCTATGGTCTGCACATACACACACCTATACATTTAAAACATGTTTTCCTTAGCTGTTTGCATGTCACTCCTTAGGTATGTGCACCCACACAGACCCTCCAGTTAACAATAACAAAACTGTTTATATACAGCCCGGATCTGCTTGGGTGAACAGTGGATATACCTTGCTCTTATATAGTACATGTCGCCTTGTTCTTACATGAATAAGACATGTTTTGTGGCTATAGGAGCCATCTGAATGGGACATTTGTATATAGCTTATGCAGCATATTAACACAAGTGATATTCATGTGTAAGAATCTTTGAACACAATAACCCATTCCCTCTTGAAATTTTACATCCCGTTATTTTCATCTTATCTAGGAAACATTGCCTAACTTCTCCCACATTAAGATCTGTATGGTGTGTGACTATTTGACCATGAATGCAACATTCAGAAATAACTATGCAGCGATTCGTGTCTGAATTTTTCCTGCTATCCCAGCTGAAGTACATGTATATCAAAAGTACATTTCAATGATATCTCGGGACCAGCCTAAAGGTTTCAAATTTGGAGAAGTCACTTCTTCCTGTTTGGTTATTGGAGGGAAGTATTATTATCAGGAAGAAGTCATAAACAAGCCTGAGTTTAGTGTGCCTGTCATATTCAGAATGAGGTCCCCAGAGGGTGAATTTTGTGATGCTATCCCACATAATGGGCTAGCATCACCAAATTCACCCGCTGGGGATCTCATTCTGCTCAGGCCTCATCTTCTCTGGAAAGTTTCTTTATTATAAAATTTCTATAGAAACTTCTTCACATAGATTCTATTTCTTTTTTAGTTTAGTTTCTCTGTATCCCCAAATTGGCAGATGACACATTACATAAACGAGGTGCCCAATCGGTGTACATCACAATATTCACCATTTGGGAACTTTAATCTGAGTCTTTGGCTTCCATAGCAGATGAGGCCATGCAGAATGAGGTTCCCAGAGGGTGAATTTAGTGATGCTAGCCAGCTATATGATTAAGTTATTTGTTTTTTTCTTGTACGAGTCCAGGTTGTGGTGAAAAGTCATATTGGACGACACATGCAGTGTCAAGTCCAAGTCTTCAAGATGACTTTTCACAACAACCTGGATGATTACGAGAAAAGCATATACTCCACACAGCAATGTATGACATTTTTATTATTCATCTGTACACATGTATTTATCAAAATTTTGGGAATCAAATTATTGTATAATTAGAGGATGTACATATACTCTTCCCAGGGACGTGGTGACTGGGTTCAATGGCTTGATGCCATCGGAAAGCTATCCCCTTAGGTAGCAATACACGATTTCCAGCAATTTTGCCAACCTGGGAGGGGGTACTGTACTTCAAATCAATGCTAAGCCATTATCGTTGGCATATATCCAATCAAGCATGTTTTAATTTCGACAGAAATTTTAGGTGTAATCATTTAAATGTACTTTTGGTTCTTCGTACAATATGTCATTGAGTTATGCCCCTTGGTTTGCACACACGAATCGCTCAATTTTACCCATTTTTTCACTCAAATTGGCCATTTTCTACCCAAAAACAGACCATGATAGAGCGAATGTCAATAAATAAGATTCTTCCACCTGATAGAGCTATGATAGAGCTGAGAAATATTTGAAATAGAAAAAAAGTTATCGTATCAATTTGAAACAAAAGTCTTGCGAGCCCAGATGACAGAATTCAGGGGAGAGAAATCGGGCTATTTTCCTGTAACCAATAACACAGAGTTGGCCTTCACTGAATACGAAAACCCTGTTGCGTATCCAAATTTTTCACTTTTTTGAGAACTTTCCCAGTTTTGTAAAATAAATAAACCTTCAAACCAGTAACGACACAGTTAACACAGACTACACTGGCCGTTATGCCCCCCAGATACTTATATTTCTATTTTTCAGACCCCCCTACAACCTGTGAAATCGTGTACTGCTACCTTAGTCGGAAATATAGCTTGATGACATTCATTGGAAAGCTCTCCCCGAGAGCTTTCCGATGAATGGCAACAAGCCATATTTCCGACTAAATCCTGAAAAGTTATCCATAATTCAGCTGTGGTTAAGAAGTCGATTACTTAGAGCATTACTGTACTACTCCGTATAGAGGGAAACAAACTAATACAGGGATGAAGAAAGTCATCAAGTGAATATACGTGTAACTACACATACATTTATGAAAACATTCTATGATTATGACATGTGTAACATAATAATATGTATTAAACAGGGGACTTAAAGTCAAATTGACTTGTTCCTGAATAAAGATGATGATAATGATGTACATGGATGTCTATTCCAGGTTGTTGGGGAGCGGGTCGGTGGCTTTCCGAGATTTCCTGCGGAGCGGTAACATGAATCAGGAGATGTCACCGCCTCTGATGGATTCTAACAGCAGACCACTACCTGTAAGCAGAAATTCATCCAAATTATAAAGTTGCTCACATGGCTTATTAACCCTTCCATGACTGGATCTTCCTGAAATTTTGTGAAAACCATGTGCCAATGAATTCTCTTATATATGCGAGTCTCCCATAGGGAGCCTCGCATATATATAAGAAAATGCATTGGCCTAACAATATATACCTTGACCTTGTAAGCAGTTCATTCTCTTATATATGCGAGGCTCCTTATGGGAAACTTGTATATATAAGAATGCACTGGCACAGGATCTTTAATTCTACACCAGCGCTCCTGTCTTGTCATCTAAAGTAATGCCCTAAATAATCGACTCCTTAACAGCTGAATTATGGGTAACTTTACAGGATTTAGTCGGAAATATGGCAACAAGCAATATTTCTGACTAAATCTTGAAAAGTTACCAATAATTCTGTGGTTAAGGAGTCGATTATTTATGGCATTACTGTATTTCTGACTATAAATGAATTACCACCCTTTAAATTTCAAAAGTACGTATAGTTCAGCAAATGTACGGCTCGGCAATTTCTGTTGGAAGCAGAAACAAAAGGTGTTTATTTTCTAACCTAAGGATGGCCCTCCTAGAAAAGATGTTAGTTGGTAAACTTGTTAAAGGGAGACTTCTAAATTTTTAGTATTTGAGCGATTTGTAACAAGTTGTTGTTTCAAGTAACAACAAGAACATTAACAAAACTCCATGTGTGAGTGTTGATGGAACAGACATTGCTTTGCAAGAAAATGTGTTCGTAGATCAAAATATATCAACTTTCACTTTGGTTATAGAGTACGATATTCAAATCATTCAATAATACCAATTTACAGACGAAACAAATAATCGAAATAAGATCGGCCAAAAGATCTTCTGATTCTCATACTATTTCCAGACAAATGTGTCAAAAAAATGTTAGATATATGTCATCACATCCAGGTATTAATAATTTTTTGATAAATCGTCAGCGAATGTCTTGAATTTGATGTCATATATCCCGTGATTGCTTTTTCTGCATGTCGTGTACTAATTTCTAATTGTCCCAATCAATCATCCGTTATATAAGTGTGGTTACATTGCAAAATCTGAAACTTCTAATATATTGTAATACATTGTAATTGAGTTTATGGCTTGAGTCATAAACACTATTTAATATAATTTTCATGTTGATACCTGTGGTTCTTTTGAGTATGTGTGTGCATTTCGCATGCATCCTCGACTCAAACTATTTCATTTGTAGCATATTTTCCGTTGAGTGAAGTGGAAGGCATCTAATAAGTGGTCAGATTAATGTACAGCACCCCTTTAAAGAAATTTTAATGGGTCTGTTACTAAAAATGTTTTATAGGTTCAAACAAACCATAAATGGAAAGATCTCATCGGCCCTAATTTACGGTCTGTAAAATGGGCCCAAAAAAAAAACAAACTGGATTAAACCTTAGGAGCATGTTATAACTCAAAACTATCACCAAGTATTCATAGTAATAATTTTGATGCCCATGAAAAACGTAAGATTCCCTGGCACTAAACCTACATAATAACAAATAATGAAAATTTGTTAGGCCAATGCATTCTCTTATATATGCGAGGCGACCTATGGCCGACTCGCATATATAAGAGAATGCATTGGCACAGGGTATATGGGTTGATACAAAAATCGGACCTGGCACTGAAAGGGTTAAGAAATTTTAATGGATCTGATAGTAAAAATGTTTTATAGGTTCAAACAAACCATAAACGGAAAGAAATTGCTAAACTCTCATAACTGTGGTAATAAAATATAAGTTTAATACAAAATTATGCTTTTTATTTGATGTTGTATTCGTCTATGGTTTGTTTGTATCTGTAAAAAATTTAACCATCATTCTCATTGTGGTCCCATTGTGAAGTCTCTGTAGGCTTATTGAACAATTGAGTATTGTTTGAAATACTATTAACCCTTTCATGACTGGAGTTTCCTGAAATTTTGCGAAAACCCTGTTCCATTGCATTCTCTTATATATGTGAGTATCCCATAGGGAGCCTCGCATATATACGAGAATACATTGGCCAAACAATAATTACCGGGACCTTGTAAGCCAGTGCATTCTCTTATATATGCAAGGCTCCATTTGGGAGATTGGCTCCCAATAGGAGACTCGCATCTGTAAGAGAATGCACTGGCACAGGATCTTTAATGCAGCATCAACGCAGCTTCCATCATTAAAGGGTTTAAAGATGTATCTAATGTTAAAACATTTCGGCATGACATTTGTATCCTTTTATCACTACAGTCCAAACTATCAGTCAGGATCGCTTATAAGCCACCGCCCGGTGCCGAGAAGGCAGCCGCTGCAGGAGGAGGGGGTGCAGGAACTGAGGGTAAGTTCTTTGAAGAATAGCTTAACCCTTTCTATACCAAATGGATTATCCCACCCATTTATTAAAGTATACTTTGGAATGGTCTATTATTCATTTGGAGGGATGTTAAGGATATATGAGCAGATGACACCCGGACAAAATGATAATACAAGTGTAGAAATATAGAATATACGCATAGTGTGTGGTGTAAATCGCCAATCCCACGAGTGGATTAAATTTGTTATTCAGAAACACTATGTGTATATTTTGTTTATGCCATGATCTTTACAATGCGATGGATAAACACTTTTCCATTCAAATTGTATGGAGAAAGTTTAATCCACTCTGCGAAGTTATGCCACGATCTTTACAATGCGATGGATAAACAATTTTCCGTTCAAATTGTATGGAGAAAGTTTAATCCACTCTGCGAAGTTTAATCAACAGTAGGCACGTTTAATCAACAGGTGTTGATTAAATGTAGGCACGTTTAATCAACAGGTGTTGATTAAATGTAAAATTTAAACAGATGGCTTTATTTATATAGTAAGATAGGCGATCGTGGTATAAGAATACATATTCATTGGTAGGAAATGTTTTGATAATAAGTTCAACTATGGTCTTTTGTTGAACTTATTATCTGAACATGTCTTATGGGAGCAACTCATCAATGAGTATTTAGTATACAGTGGATTCAATTTGGGCTAACATCACCAAATTCACCCTCTGGGGACATCATTCTACTTAGGCCTCATCTTCTGGGAAGTATCTATAGTCTCAAATTAACATTGCTTTAGTGATTGAGTTATAGACCATTCCAATTTATACTTTTATAACTGAATGGGAGAATCCATTTACTATAGAAAGGATTAAGAAGTAAATATAAACAATAGTGCATAATTCAGAATTTTTTCTGAAATTGTACGATTTTCGGTGATAAACAGTTGAATAGTACATTCTTTTAGTGGACAAAGTCTCTAGGTAATCACTTATCAGATTGATTCACCGAGAAAATCTTACAGTATACTTTAAAATTGAAAATTCATTATGACTGGGCTTGCCACGATTATTTCTATCAATCGACTAACCTTCGACAGGTGCGGTAGTCTATGGTTATTGGACTAATCGTCCAAGGGGGGAGGTGTTGTTATGGTTGTGTGTGGGAGCAGTACTATGCACCGATGCCATGCCTGGAACTAACAGTTAACAACATATACATCACATAATTTACCACATGACAGCCTGTTCTATCACCAGACTCGCCACTTCTGATGCGGCTTCCTTTGCCTTTGATGTCGCAGCCGATGTTTTGTCATCAACTTCAAATAATTATCTGTATGACATGTTCTCATAGTTCTTGGCGGCCAGCGGCTTTCTTTGCCTTTGATGTCATGTTATGGCCTTGACATTGTCTATATGTTTAACTGTGAATTTTAATTTATGTTCCTATGGATAGGCAATTAGTGATAAATGTAGCCAAAATGGACGACATGCGTCGGACTGCATCCATGTTTCATTTTCAAATTTCATACTGTAAAACGTTCACCATTATTGACTAAGTTCGAGGGACATGGAATGTTCAAAGTATCTAGACAATTAGTCAGTGACAAGTTTGTGTCATCACTTATTAGTGCTACATACATTACAATCGCCAAAGTGATAACATATATAAAATATTAATTTGCTTCATTATTTCTTGCAACTTTTTTTGAAAATGTCCAGGTTATACATGGCAGTAATTGTGACAGCATTCCCATCACCCCCCACAAAAGCTAAAATATCTGCCACTGCCTACCTATGTCCTCATCAAATTATGTGCAAGTTCACGCCTTTTGTCGCAGTTTCATGTTTTAGCTGACTTAGTGCGAAGCACATGTTCTGTTGAAATATGAATCAATGGCTCGCAGTTGAGATTATCTTTACTTAATGCAATTTTGCACAGTTATTGTCAAGTCGTGTATGGAGTTTGCAGTAACATCAGGCTCTTGGCAATTCTGGGCAGTATTCAATAGTAAGGGTATATTTAATACTACATTGGGACGAATGAGAGCAAGGGTGTTCCATGTTATATATGAAATAAAACACAGAACGCTGACTGTTTATAACTGTGTTCAGAATGGATGTAAAGTAGTTTATCTCATTTATCACTTGTTTGCCTGGGTGTAATATAGACCGCATATATGTACGATTAATCGAATAACCGTTGACTATAATGGTCGATTAGTCGATTCTGAAAACTCATAGTCATGGCAACCCTAATTATGACATATTATCCATGATCATCAGACTATTTTTAAGTTAATTAATGATGGAAAGTAATAGTATACTTATATGAAATATCTTCCAACACTGATATATTCCTGTTTGGTTCTTTCCAGTGGGCGGTGATGCAGATGACGATGAGGGCGATGCTGAGGATGAGGGAGAGGATGAACCTGAAGGACCCCCAGAGATAGACCCGGCAACAGGTCAACCAAAACCGAGACCAAAGAAAAAACGAAAACGAGGCAGGAGGAAAATCCGGTCAAAACTCTCCCACAAAGAACAAGATTTCCAGGTTTGTGAGCAGCACACTAGACAAAACAGCATCGTCTCATGGAAGATTATATCAGATTTCCAAACATAAAATCAAGTCTGAGTTTAGTGTGCCTGTCGTTTGCAGAATGAGGTCCCCAGCAGGTGATTTTAGTGACTATCCCGTACATTAATTAAATTATTTTATACTTGACAGTCAATGCTTTTAGAAAATCATTGAGAAAAAATGGTCTGAGACTTATATTGGTTGTGTTATGTAACAAACTTGATGTATGATTTGATTAGTGATGGTGTGCATCTGTCATCATGTCATCATGTCAAGTCTTAACACGACAACTCTAATAAACATAATACGATTTTGACATAATTTTATTCATGTCTTCTAATTATGATTTGAATGAATTTGAAAACTAGTCCTGCCCAAAATATTTTTCATAAGTTATGCAAGCCTGCAAATAGTGTGTTTATCATTTGCAGAATGAGGTCCCCAGTGGGTGAATTTAGTGATGCTATCTCGCACAGTGGGCTAGCATCACCAAATTCACCCTCTGGTAACCTCATTCTGCTTAGACATTATCTTCTGGGAAGTATCTATAGTCTCAAATTAACATTGTTTTTAGTTACTAGTTACTTTTTCCCTTCTGTTGAGTTTCTATATCCCCTAATTTACAGAAGATAAATTGCATAATCGAGGTGTCTAATGGGTGAACATCACCAACTTCAGCATGGAATTTTCAATCTGATCCTAGGTCTCCATTAGTAGTTGAGACCTAAGCAGAATGAGGTTCCCAGAGGGTGAATTTGGTGATGCTAGCCCCTGATGCGTGATAGCGTTATTAATTTTGCACTCTGTTGATCTCATTCTGCAAATGACAGACACACTATTTTCCGGGTGTCTGTTTCACGACGTAAGCACGATAACTTCAATAAGCGTTATGGCTTCTACTTCCACTCATGAATCTCTTAGATATGAGTCAGGGGGGGGGGTGTCAAAAATTATTTTCCGGGCACATACGAGCGGGTGTGTGGGTGGGTGACCAAGAGAACACAAAAGAAATTTTTTCCACAGTTCAAATTGAAATCTCCATATTTTTCAACTATTTTTGTCCTTAAAACTTAGATATTATCTAGTTTTAACATCAAAACTTCCTTCAGTCAGTCAGTATAGATTGTTTGTTGTTGTAAAATTAATGAATGCCCAGTATATGTCAGTCTATTAAAGTCACTCCAAACATAAAATGCATGGACACATTGCATAAGCAATCACTGCCATATCAAACTAGGCTAATCACATAAACCAACCTATAATAGGTAGTTGATAGGAAAAGGTAGTAATTAGTGGTGAAAATTCTAATATTCTTCGGAAAAATTCGGATTTGGGGTCACAAGGGTGGTGGGTGTCGAAAAATGGTCAGAAAAAACTTGGTAAAACCGGTAAAACATAAAAAATTAAGGTTGTGGGGTGGGTGGGTCTCAAAAATGGCCAAAAGTAAAACATTATCATACATGTCTGAACTTTTTTTCCCCAACACCCCCTGAATGAGTTCTAAAATTTCAACAAAACAAAAAGTTTAATCGTAAATTAATACTATCCCTGTTCAATCAAATCAATGGCCCACTTTTGTAAGTACTCAATGGGGGTTCTGATGATCAAGAAAATTGCACCCAAATGAAATTCATACCAAAAGGATTTGTCACATTTATGGAATGAAACAGCTTTGCATATGTTCGTTGGATGTCACAGAATTTACACACAATAAAACAATGAGAGTCACTTTGTGAGTTTAATTATCACCAGCTCCGTTTGATCTCCACAGTGATATTATGCATCTAACAGCTGTGAAGTATTGTCTCTGATAATTATGGTTTTATTGTGAATAATGTGAAATTAGTTACTATGTGTAGTCATTTAATTCTGTCATATGTTGTAGCAATTTCATGTAAATGAAGCCGAAAATTGAATTCTCTGCCATTTGTAAACTAAATTTCTCGTGAACTGAATGTTCATTCATATTATTTCCTAACGAGGCTTGGGTTTTATACAGCTTGTAATCTTGCGGATAATAACGTTTTCCTGGATGCCTATCCAAGGTTGTTTGGAAAAGATTCGTCACATAGAGTTAAAATTGTTGAAATTCTCTTTCTATTCTTTGTTTCTGGATTAGTCACTGCAAGTCGTCATTTTGATGGAAATGGTCAATAGACAATATAGAAGTGAAATTAATATCCAGTTGAGAACATAATAAAAATACAAGGTTACTGTGCTACAAATGCAAGGAATTGATTACGAGACCTCCCATGGATATGAACAAGTCATTTCTTGTGATAGTATTCGCTTCATGACAGGTTTCCAATAAAGAAGATATCATATTTATTGTGTGTCAGAATTTAAAATACTTGGAGGAAATTCCAACAGTGTTTCTGTTCTTTTTGACGGGAATTTTCAATAATAATAAAATCTGATTTTTATCGCGACAACGTACTGCTGTTTTATGTATAATGACAGTTTGATGTCAGACTGTTGTGTCTTGGCCCAGATTAGTGGTATTTTGTGCATTGGATTTTCACTGGATTATTTTCATATTGCATGTGATTGTGATAAAATCACATAAGAACAAATATGTTGGAAACATTCATATCAGATGAGAAGTTAACTGTTGTGTTGTGGATTATGCATTAATGGATCTATATATACCTTACTTCAACTATACATGTAAATGTGAAAACCATTGTTGATTTCTTTAGCTAGATGGATCAATGGACCAATTAAGCAAAAATGTCTGGATTTTATTAAATTTTCTAGCTTTCTAGAAAAAATGGATGAAATTAGACATGATTCCTAGCTTTCTCGCGCATGACTTGGGGCAAATTATTTTTATTAGTTTCTACAGTTTTCTTGATTGTACTGAACAGATTAAAGTCTGGATTTTATTAATTTCTATAGAATTCATGAGCACGATAAAATAAAGTTTGGATTTTATCAACTTCTGTAACATTCTTGAGAAAAATGGATAAATTTGACAAAATCAGGTCTGGATTTTTAGAGTTTACTGAATCGGTAGCAGACATTGTTAAGAAAGATGATAAAGATTCTGAAACTGATAAGTTACTAAATGACAGCGTTGGAAAAAATATTGACCTTGAGAAAAATGTGTCCAAGCAAAAACCAAATGAGAAAAAAATGGAAGATGAAAAGAAAAATGCAGATAAAGAATCTGAGACTAAACCACCAGCGGAGAAGTTTCCACGGTTTACGAGAATGGCGAGGGACGTGTTAGATTCAGATAAAATCATGCACATCCAGGTTCTCACTTTATGTATTCGCATACTCTATTCTAATTATTGGGCTTTTACCCTTATATGACTGGTACTTCCTGTAATTTTGCGAAATCCCTGTGCTAATGCATTCTCTTATGTATGTGAGTCTCTCATAGGGTGCCTCACATATATAAGAGAATGCATTGACCTAACATCATTTACCTTGATTTTGTAAGCCAGTGCATTTTCTTATATATGCGAGGCTCCCTATAGGAGACTCACATATATACGAGGATGTACTGGCACAGGATATATAATGCTGCACCAGCACAGCTCCCGTCATGAAAGGGTTAAAAGTTAAAATATACTGAATATTATTCTTGATCGTCCAATACGAAAGTTATTCTTCTGAATCAGCGATGTGGCTTGAGAGTCTATGTTTGGTGTGTGTGTCCAACTTGGAATTTCTGACTGCACCCTGGGAATGCCTTTCCCCCCCCCCCCCAAAAAAATCCACCTCTTACAATCATACCTCTTACATGCTTATGACTTTTCATAAATAAACTCACCCTATAGTTTGACTGTTCTCAGCTTCTGTCTATAGATAGTGCGATAACTTGAAGAAATATCAACTGATTTTGTTGATATTCCGTTATTTGAGATTGCCTCAACAATGTCTTGATCGAGTTTGAATACCGACCAGATTCTCATATTTTGGGCAGAGCTACGGCCCTTATTATGCCCCCGACTTGAAGTCGGCGGGTATATAGTCGACGTCTCCGTCCGTACGTACGTCCGTCCGTACAAATATTTTGCATTATTGTTCAGCAACCGCTGGGCAGATTTAGCTGATATTTGGTTTGGTGATAGAGCAGCATGGGGGAACAGCTACATGCATAGCGCGGGTTTCGTCCACACATTTTCACCAGAGTTATGGCCCTTTTTTTACTTAGAAAATTCAATTTATTCCATCCGTACAAACATTTTGCATCATTGTTCAGCAACCGCTGGGCAGATTTAGCTGATATTTGGTATGGTGATAGAGCAGCATGGGGGAACAGCTACATGCATAGCGCGGGTTTCGTCCACCCATTTTCACCAGAGTTATGGCCCTTTTTTTTACTTAGAAAATTCAATTTTTCTCTTGTTTTTGGGTTTCCAGATGATAGCGTGAGCTTTGGTGGTACGATTGCAAATCCCGTGTTTTTGTGGATCAGTTATATGAAAATACATGTCAAGTGCGAATTTGGGTATGATCCGATGATTTTTGCCAGAGTTATGGCCCTTTTTTCAACTTAGAAAATTTGAATTTTTGCTTGTTTTTGGGTTTCCTGATCGCTTGTTTTTGGGTTTCCGGAATTTCTAGTACAAACTTCTTTTGGAATGGTCATATAGACCTCCTCGGATATCTGCATTTTCGTCCATGCTTAATTCGAATTGCTACGGTCGGGGGCAAATGCCACGCGACAGCGTACCTCTTGTTTAGTTTATTTTTGTGAAATTTGATCGCGATAGCACAATAACTTTGGCAAGGTCGGTTCACAGGGGTTTATTTGGTATCTCAGACTTCCTCAACAGAGTTGTGTATGATAGCACGTTACTATTAATGCATTTCAATCCAAGTCAATGTTTGGTATAGCTACCGCAATTCGACACAACATCTCTGATTAGTCTGATACGATTCTTGTTCTATTATTTTTTAGATTCGAATCAAAGTGGTTGAAGCTCGACAGTTACAAGGAAACAACATTCAACCCGTGTCAAGAATTTCGGCTTCGAACCAAATGAAACAAACGAGAATCAAGAAATCAACGAACAGTCCGTATTGGAATGAATCCTTCTTTTTCAACTTCCACGAGTCTCCTGCAAACTTGTTTGATGAAGTCATCGAGTTCCAGGTTTGTATCAGTTGTATGATGCAGGTTACCGTTGTTCCACCTGATCGATATTGATTAACCCATCCATGGCTGGAGCTTTCTGAAGCCAAAGCGTTCTCCTATATATGCGTGTCTCCCAGGGAGCCCCACATATATATGAGAATACATTGGCCTAACTTTTTTATGTTTACTTTACATTGTAAGCCAGTGCATTCTCTTATATATATGAGGCTCCCTATGGGAGAATGCACAGGCACAAGGGTCTTTAATGCTGCACCAGCGCAGCTCCCATTATGAAAGGGTTAAGATGGCACAGAGGTTGTGAATCCCCTCATTTCCCAACATTGGGTTGATTGATTGGCTGTTAAGTACTATGGCTATGTGGGAATATCAAATTTATTTCAATGGAAAACAGGGTTATACAGGCTAACCGGAGTTCACTCAACAAAAATTTGGACTTCATTGTCCAAACAATATTTCAAATACGTTATTTAATGTTGCTTTCTAGTTGAAACACACTGATATTCGGGAATACATTGTATCAGCTAAGTTGTATTGATCGCTTGATTTGGCTTCACTGTCCTGTCAAAGCAGTCCTTAATGTTCACGATAAAGGGTTTGGGTTCCAATAACAACTTCTCACGAATTGCTTCTTATGAGTGGGGTGGGGAAATGTTCTGATACCGCTGAGGTGCTTGTTTCAGCATTAACCCTTTCTATTCTAAATAGATTCTCCCATTCAATTATAAAAGTTTACATTCGAATAGTCTATTATTCATTTGAAGGGGTTTTCAGGAAAAATAAGCAGACGACAGATAATACAAATTCAGAAGGAGTGATCTTTATTGGTGGGAAATATTAACATTTCCTTTTGGAACTACTCATTGAGTATTTAGTAAAGTACGGGTTAATAAGGTAACTACTCATCAATGATTGTTTAGGAACTACTCATCATTCATCAATAATTATTTATTAACTACTCATTGAGTATTTAGTATAGTACGGGTTAATAAGGTAACTCATCAATGATTGTTTATTAACTACTCATCAATAAAAGTATTTAGTTAACAATGGCAAATTAAAAAAAAAAAAAATATTCCAGAACCAAATCTACATGTTCAAATTAGTGGATTCATAGAAAACATCGAGCATTTAACCCTTTCATTACGGGAGCCGCGCTGGTCCAACATTAAAGATCATGTACCAGTATATTCTCCTATATATGTGAGTCTCCCATAGGGAGCCTCGCATATATAAGAGAATACACTGGCTTACAAGGTCAAGGTAGATATTGTTAGGCCAGTGTATTCTATTATATATGGGAGGCTCGCTATGGGAGACTCGCATATATAAGAGAATGCATTGGCACATGGTTTTCGATAAATATCATGAAGCTCCAATAATGGAAGGGTTAGCTTGTACAAGCATTGATTTATTTTCTCAGAAAAATACTATTTGTGTAATATGGTATAATTCTTCCAAAATGACGCTTCGCGGTTTTCAAGACAAAACAATATCAAATTAAATTCGTTTGAACTAATTAAACCAGTTAGTGGACTTTTTAGAGGACACTACTTGGTTTGTTTGATATACGGCCCGATATCAGCCCGAGGTAACCTCATATCAGCCTGATACCGAAGGCTGATATGATATTTATACGGAGTGCTGATTTCAGGCCAATAATAACAAAGCAACCAAGTAGTAACAACTCTTTTAAATGAGTGACATCACAACAATTTATGTCTACACATTATTTAGCAGTGAGATAGAGTTATGCATGCCATTAACCCTTTACCCAACAAAACGGCCAAAACCGGCCAAATAAAGCTTCAACAGCCTAAAATATCTTCGGTCTGTCTCAATAACACCATACAAATATGGATATCATTGGAACCGGTTCATTGACCACATTGTGATGGTTACAGTTATGCCCTGTGCCAATGCATTCTCTTATATATGCGAGTCGACCATAGGTCGCCTCACATATATAAGAGAATGCATTGGCCTAAAAAAAATATTTTTTAACACTTTTTACCATTTTTTCTTATAATATTTTCTACATTCTTTGACAATTTGATCATTTTTAATATGTGTTAAGCCAATGCATTCTCTTATATATGCGAGGCGACCTATGGTCGACTCGCATATATAAGAGAATGCATTGGCACAGGGCCCTTCTGTTGGGTAAAGGGTTAAACAGTATTACTCGGTTTTATGATGTTGTAGAATGATATTACTCGGATGGTGATGTCGTAAAATGATATTACTCAGTTTAATGGCAATTTGAAGCGATATTCACCTATTTCGATAACAAGCCATTCTGGGAATAAATGTCAATAACAGCTTTCAGTTTTTGTGATTTTCATATGGATTAAAGGGGTATTGTACACTAAATCCAGCCATTTATGGGACCATCTCATTTTATACTCAACAGAATATATGCAACAAATGAATGAATTTGAGCCATGGATGAGTGCAAAATACACTCAGGTGCTCTATGAATAATGCAAACAACATGGCAATTATAATGACAATAACTATATGACTCCAGCCTTTAAGGTTTAACATTATTTAAGCCACCCACCCAATGTCAATTTTCGGTTTAGCAGACTAGAATATTTTGAGAAGCATGTATTTCAGTGGCATCATTTCTTTTGTATTCCCAGCTGTGACGAAATGAAATTTCTGCGAGGTAAAATTGCTCCGCACGGTTATGTTATTTAATCAGAATTTGCTAGTTTAATTTGTTGGATTTGTTTGGACAAGTGCTTTTTACCAAGAAATTAATAAACATCAATATTCAATGCGAATTAATTGATAACCGAGGGTTCGATAGATAATTTGAGACTGAGTTACACACACATACAACAGGCTTTACATATATTTATATTAACATGCACACACTTTGCAATCTGTGTTTTACTTATTTTCTTTATATAAGCCTGATCTATTGCCTTTCCAAATGTTTAAAATTGTGAACAAAGTTAGTTGATGGTGAGACCCCCCCCCCCCCCCCCCCAAACCCCCTGTTAACTCATCCCTGATAATGGCGCCTCAGAGGCTCGGACTACCAAAATCTTAGACTATTGAACCCTCAGACATATGCACTGTACCCCCAATTTACTGTGTGCCAGCACCCAAGGTGTGACCTCATGTATATTGATGTTATAAACATTTAATAGCAAATATTGTTATATGCTTGCCAATAAAATAACTGAAAATTACCAAAAAATTAAATCATCGTATGTATCTCTTGGAAGCCACAGTGAAATACAATTATATAATTCACTGTAGCTTTCATTATTTCACTGTAGCTTTTTAGAAATTTGGGTCAACTAGTTGTTTCTTTCTGAGTATTGTTCAATGTGTTGTACATGTACTATTAAAAGTGAAAATACTGCATAAATTAGCAACTTTTTGCATTAAAAAGGTGCATATAATAAAAAGAATACGTACATTTTTTTGTTTGAATACCTAAATATCTCATGGGTGTCTGGAAAGAAGTGTTGAATTTTCACGAGCGGCTTGTTTCAGATATTCTAACAAAAAAATGTACGTATTCTTTTTATTGTATGCACCTTTTTAATGCTCAAAGTTGCTAAATTATACGGCATTTTCACTTTAATAGTAGGTGTACAACAAATTGAAGGTATTCTGTAGGTATTCTATGTTTTCTTGGTTCCATGTTAATATTTTGTTTCTATATCTCCAGGTGTTCAACTCAAAGAAATTAAGATCTGACGCTCTCATCGGCTCCTTTAAAGTAAGTTCATGCACGAAATCAATTGTCAAATCTGGAAATATGGTGTCTATCATTTTCAGAATGAGGTCCCCAGAAGGTGAATTTAGTGACTATCCTGCATTGCTGGGAACCTCATTCTGCCGTGGCCTCAACTGCTATGGGAGACTTAGGATTGAAGTTCCCCAGTTGAAGTTGGTAATGTTCACCCATTAGTTGCCTCGTTAACGCATTTTATCTTCTGCAAATTAGGGGATATAGAAAGTGAACAGAAGGGAAAAAGTAACTAAAAAACTAAAATGTTAATTTGAGACTATAAATACTTCTCAGAAGATGAGGCCAAAGCAGAATGAGGTCCCCAGAGGGTGAATGTAGTGATGCTGGCCCACCATGCAGGATAACGTTACTAAATTCAACTCTGGGGACCCCATTCTGCAAATTATAGACACACTATTTCCAGTTTTGTCAATTATAGGTTCATTATTGTAGAGGGATGTGAGAAATATTCAGCAGACTTTTATGTTGGCAGTTGACAGGGAAATCCTCACACATATTTTATATTAGTGGGTCATTCATTATTTTTGACTGCACCTGTTTGTTCTACCAAAACCATAGCTAATCGGTGAACAACATGGCAGCATTAAAGATCCTGTGCCAGTGCATTCTCTTATATATGCGAGTCTCCCATAGGGAGTCTCACATATATAAGAGAATGCACTGGCTTACACAAGGTCAAGGTAAATATTGTTTTAAGACAATCTATTCTCTTATATATTTGAGGCTACCTATGAGAGCCTCACATATATAAGAGAATGCACTGTCTTACAAGAGCAAGGCAAATATTGTTAGGCCAATGTATTCTCTTATATATGTGAGGCTCCCTATATAAGAGAATGCATTGGCACAGTGTTTCTCAAAATTTCAGGAAGCTCCAGTCATATTTCCAGCATGGAAAGATTAATAATGGGTCTTATTTTTTCATTTATTTTTTGAATTTTGAAGATTAGGATCCACTTTTATTTTTCTGTGGAGTTTTGACTTGAGACACCTGGAACCCAGACAACTTTCATGTTTGGCTGCAAATGTCCAGAAACAAAAACACCTGGTTCCTTGTAAGTTTCAGTCAACAGCACAAGTGTCTGATGACATCATCATGTTAGTTTCAGTGTTCAGCCACATGGTCCATGACCTCATCATGTGATTTTTGGTTGATTGACAGATGCCATGTTTCAGCCACCTGGTGTGATATGTCATCAGCATGAAATATTTCATGGATTTGGTCAGTGATTGACAGGTGTCAGGGATTTTGGTCAAACACATGTGCTCTGAGCCACCTGGTGTGATGTCATCAGCATGGAATTTTCCATGACTGCCCTGTGATTGACAGGTGTCAGGGATTGGGCTGAAACATCTGTGCTCTGATTCCTTGAGTTGAGTTCTGAGGTCATGAACTTTCTGGTCGGGGTCAGAATTTCATTCAAATGTGATGAGATAAAACTATGATATTATTTTAGGTCTTTAACCCTTTCATCACTAGAGCTGCGCTGGTGCAGCTTTAAATATCCTGTGCCAGTGCATTCTCTTATATATATATGCAAGTCTCCCATAGGAAGGGTTGATAATAAGTACCTGTGTTTTGAGGCAATGCAACAAAGATAACTTAATGATGGTGGTGGGCCTTGGAGGATGTATACATTTTTTAGTGGCTTTTTATTTTTTCAAAGAAGTTTAGATATTAGTAGATGCAAAAACATTTTATGAAATAAGATCCCACAATTTTTCAAGTAAACCTATAGAATTTCTTTTTCTGTGTATTTTAGCCATTACATTTTCAGCAGAAATCTATACATTTTTTTATATAGGGTAAATGGAACATTGAGTTTTGAAACTGAAAAATTCTGAGTGATGAGGAAGATGCCCTAGAACCAAGTTTTTTTTGGTCCCCTGAAGAAAAAAAACTGGGTATTTCTCAGAACTATACCAATAAGTGGTGTCCTACTGTTTATGCATCAGAAACGTTTGCTTTTGTTGCAAAAATTATAAATTTTGCATTAAAAATTGGTTGGAAAATCAAACTGTCAAAATAAATTAAACCTATTTTTGGTCAGAAATTTCTAACTTTTGATAAAATTGGTGGAAGCTTTGGGTTGTGGGGGTGGGATGGGGTGGTGTATGAGAGACAACTTCTTGGTGCCACATTCTTGCTATTATTTTGATGAATACAAAATAACTGTATTAAATTTTAAGTTTGATTTTTATTTTACTTGCAGTGTGATATAGGATTCATCTACGATGAAGCAAAACATAGCCTCGTTAACAAATGGTTGCTGCTGAGTGACCCGGAGGATAACATGGCCGGTGCTAAGGGCTACCTCAAGATATGTGCTGCCGTCCTCGGACCCGGCGATCAAGCTCCTGTACGTATTACCAGTTATATCCTAGATAGAGCCTAGTGTTTAGTGGAATTGAACCCTCAAATAGATATTTACCGCCGTAAGCATTGTTAACTTTTCCGTTACTGGATATATGCTGATGGATATTTTATACCACGATCGCCTATCTTACTATATAAATAAAGCCATCTGTTTAAATTTTACATTTAATCAACACCTGTTGATTAAATGTGCCTACTGTTTGATTAAACTTCGCAGAGTGGATTAAACTTTCTCCATACAATTTGAACGGAAAAGTGTTTATCCATCGCATTGTAAAGATCGTGGCATAAACAAAATATACGTATAGTGTTTCTGAATAGCAAATTTAATCCACTCATGGGATTGGCGATTTACACCACTTGCTGAAGCTCGTGGTGTAAATCACTAATCCCATTTGTGGATTAAATTTGTTATTCAGAAACACTATGCGTATATTCTATATTTATACCATGATGAGCATTCTACTTATGTGAACATCGACAGAATAAATATCAGCCGTATTTGGTACTATGGGTATAAAGCGCTACTATGAGAATATAGGTTTCCGAAGCCTTTTCCATTGTAAATGTATGTTTCAACAGTACACACTACAAAGAGTTGACCTCTGAACATTTGACCAATCATAACATTCAATTTCAGCAGTTCAAACTATTTGACTAAAATTGTCTCTGGTGGGATACACTTCTACTGCGGCATTTCAATGGTTAGAGTTTACACCCATGTTATAATTACATCCAAGTTGACCTTTGGTGACCTCGCTCAAAATGATCAATTTATTTTAAAGTGTGGGACCTCGCAATGATTACATTTGATACTTTTGATTCAACTAAATATTAAACTCACTAATATGATATAAATGAACATGATTAACAATGAAATTAAGAAGTTGATTGTTATTTATAATTGTTTAAAGGTTTACGTCACGAAAAAATGCATTTAATGCGAGTTATTTCTCATACATTTTTCGTTTCAAAATTCAGAAGTGAAGTGCCGGTGATTTAAAAACAAACCCATGTTGATGTACTGCCAAGTGTGGGGTACACAATGGGGATGATTATGAATGGACACCAGAATTGTGTTGGTTTATATGGATTTATTTCATTGTGCCTGGGTGAATCAAATTTACACCATTAGTGATTTTATGGTTTTTAACCACTCGCCAAAGGCTCGGTGTAAATTGTATTCACCCAGACACAAATGGGAATATTCTATATCTTCCTCATTTATTTATAGGGATATTCAGCTTAACACGTTCAGTGCCGGAAATCAATTAGTAATCTCGCCAGTTTGCCAAATCGTGGCAAGATAGATACCCTTAGTAGACCATAATTTGGCTTCAATGAAGCAACAGTTGGATGACGTCGCGACTTTAGATGACAGAAACTGCGATTGATAGTACTACGAGATAACTTGTAGCCGGCACTGGTGGAAGGAATTTGGGTATTCCCACCACCAGTGCCAACTACGAGTTATATCGTAGACACAATTGGACACGTTTGAGCAACAAATATGAAGTAGAATGTAACCCAAACAAGTTATTTTGGTGGTAAGCATATTTATGGAGGTGTGGGAGTCCTTGTGGTGGTTATATAGCTCGTTATATAGTTAAATTGTGGCTGATGCACGGTGGAGCAAATTACTTGTATATATGAGCATGCATGCTACAGACGGCGAATCCGAAGTGGAATCGGGTGAACTTGTTTCCTGTGAGGATGACTTTATTTCATCCATACAGTAATGACTACGAGCATGCATCTTCTGTTGTTTCTGGTATTGTAAGTTATCTCCCATTTAGCCTGATTTAGGCCTATGCTATAGGGTTCCAAAGTACAGCCCAAAATAATAGTGTTGGAAGAATTGTCAGCACAAAATTAAAACAACCATGCAGCAGTAGCCAAATAGATCCCTGCACATTCACGAGTGTGCTACATGTAACGATTCCATATAATCCATCCATCTGGAAGAAAGTCACCCTTTACTGTAAACCTCTATGCCACACAAAACCATGATTCCGTACCTACGTAAGTAGAACAGTTCGATGAACTGCATGACGTCTAAAGTACGGTAATTGCTACGCTTTCCATTGTCCAACACGTTCGGAAGTGGGTAAAATGTAGTTTTGGGGAATAATTGTTCCTCTTTACTTGTATTATAAATAATAAAATACCTAGCCCCCAAATGGAGCCGCACAGTGTATACAAAAACAACTGCTGTGTTCCCTAATAATGAGATAATGGTAGCATCAATGCGCATAGAACATCATGGATTATCCGCTTATCTTGTGTTGGATGCGTCCACTCGCACATGAACAGATTTGGCAGGCCTGTGTGACATGTGTGGGTGGTTGTGCGAAGTTTCAATGTGTTGAAACACAACGATGTAACCATTCCTCGAAACTGCCTTCGCATGTTTGTACATTGTGAATATCCACCCCCTGACTTTGTTTGCATGCGTGAACATTGTCAGTCTATTGAATACCAAAACCCCAGTCTAATTGCCCACACACGACTGCCTCTGGTGGTCACTCACTGAGACAGTGTCAGCTGTATTCACTCACAACTGGACCATTTTGAGTAGAATATATGTGCTGATGGTGCTCACTTCGGTTGAACGATGTAAGGGGAGCCACACTATTTATTTGATAAAATCACTGTTCTGATGCGGGTTTTCGTGGTGTATCGACCTATTCCACTGCTTCCGTTTGTCAGTTACACGACATGGAAACCACTACGAGATAACTCGTAGTGGCAACCTGCGAAGGTTGCAAACTACGAGATAACTCGTAGTGGCACTCAACGTGTTAACACGATCAAAAAAGAAGTTCAATTTGCCAACATTCAGAGATTGGTGTTTTCTTTGGTTAATATGGCACATCTGTGCATATCAATAAAATAGCATTTCCATTCGTATCTGACTCCCCACTTACAGGGCATTATGGGATTTCAACTAAGTTGTATATTTCCATGATAGTGCGTATAAAATGATTACAAGTTTTGGCGATATAAAGCTGTCAAGAACAGTTTCATATTAACGCATGCTTGTTCACATCAATCTATAATTATTCCAGAGTTTCAAAACAGAAACACAAGACGACTCTCAAGACATCGAATCGTGAGTTCTAATATAATCTATATTTGTTTAATTCACTAACAATTATATAGGAATCTCAGATAAGATCAAATGTTGTTTTTCATAAAATGGCAAATTATAATTTGTTTTGCAGCCAAATTACCTAAATTAAATTTCATAGGAGGATTGAATGGTTAATTATGAAGAATTAACAGACTTGAGTATTACGATATTGTAATTGAGTAAGCCATATTTATTACATGATCCTACCCTTATTCCATTCAACAAGCCTGTTCTATAAATTGTGATATTAAACATTCATTTAATAACAGGAAATAGTGCCAGTTGACCTTTGTCTTCCGGTTTGTCATCTGTTTACTATGGCTTCAAATATTTTTCCCACAATCTCTAATGAATGAAGAGTTTGAAAAGTTATTTCATTAAGTTTATGCCATTAAATATGTCAAGGAGTCTTTATTTATCTGGAACAATTTCTTTACACGGACAAGCAACACATTGTTATGTGAAACGTCAACGCAGGTCTTTTTGAAGTTGATGTTAGTTTCACGTCCCATTTGTTGATTTAAGTATGTTTTATGTAGGTTTTGGATCATGTAATAAATAGAATCTACAACTCGTCCCCAGTTTATAGCGGAATTTACAAAACTTGTCCAGTAAATGAGGTCTGAACCTCACCAAAGGCTCGGTCCAGACCTAATTTACTGGACTCGTTTTGTAATTTCCGCTATAAACTGGGGACTCGTTGTAGATCCTCTATTTATTGTTTTTCCATGTGTGATTTCTCAGATAACTCAAATTATAATGATCTAAGACTTTCAGGTTAACCGTTCCATGACTGGAAACCATGTACCAATGCATTCTTTTATTTATGTGAGTCTCCCATTGGGAGCCTCGGATATATAAGAGAAAACAGTGGCCTAACAATTTTTAACTCGACCTTGTAAGCTCTTATATATGCGAGGTTCCCTATGGGATACTCGCATATATAAGAGAATGCACTGGCATAGTGTCTTTAATGGTGCACCACAGACCTCAGCCTAGGGGTTCAGAACAGGGAGACTTGAAGTCTCCCTCCAAGAAATTTAGGGAGACTTCAGGAAATTTAGGGAGACTTCACTCAGGGAGAAGTGGGGAGACTACCAAAATTTGACAATTTTCAAATATCGCTTTATTTTATAACATCAATAAAAAATTTAAAAAGATAAAATAAGAAATAAAACTAAAAAAAATTGACTGTATCTGAAATTAGCCTAATTAATTGTTATTATACATTTAAAAATTTTGGAAATGTTTTGTGTAGCTATCATTTAAGCAAGACAATTATCAAGTTACAGTAGTAGTTAATTTTTGTAAACTTTGTAAGTTTACTTTGGTCACGGCTGTAATGTGGGTGTCCACTAAAATAAACAATAAGGACTAACTAACAAAGGAGTTGCAAAAACTTTTAGTTTTATTGCTAAAGCTTTTATTAATTAATGGCCTCCCTTAATGGCCTCCCACTGGTATAATCCGATTAAAGCAATAAACTTGACAATTTTAATTACGGAAGCGGTCTCTTCAAAAAGTGCGACCCGGTCTCATCAAAAAGTGCGACGCGTTACCGAAACGAACTTCCGAAGCGCCTGGTACATACTCTGATAATGTCGTAATTGTTTTATATCTGAAAAGCGGGACGGCGGTCTTTTAAGTTGATTAAAACATTTATTTGTGACACTCACGATGGTCAGTAACAACATAGATGCGAACATCTCATCGTGTTTTCAGCGTGTCAAAACATTCGTGATTAACATTCATTACCGCAAGGGAACAAAGGCGATTGAATAACACAAAACAATAGGTCATATTTTATTTTTTATTTTAAACACTTGGGTCTTTGTCTCTGCATCGTCTGTTTCTTTTTGGGATGGCCCGCCACAATTCATCTATATATACGGACATGTCTGGGAAAAAAAACTAGAAAAAACAAAAATAATAACAAAATTCCCCCTAAAATTGAAGGCGACTTCGATTTCGCCTTAGAGCGACGATAGGGTCGAAGTCAGCGACAGTAAGGCGACAATCTCGCCCGAGTCGCCTTGTGAGCTGAGGCCTGCTGCACCAGCGCAGTCAGGCATGCCGGAAGCACCAAAGGGCAAGGGGGCAAACCAGTCAGGAGGGCACTTTTCGGGTACCCACTTGACTCCCCTGGGTCAGGTTAAGAGGGGCAAGTGCCCCCTCATGCCCCCTTTCTCCGGCGTCCCTGAGCGCAGTTACCGTCATGAAAGGGTTAACACTTGTTTTTCTATCTCACATAACCTCCTTATTGCATTTCATGTTATGTCATGGAATTATTTGAATATTTCTCCAGGAATTTGTTGAGACCGGCCGGAGTTCAGCTCAGACCAGCAACGTTTCACCTCAAGGTTTATAGAGCAGAAGACATACCAAGAAGTGAGTACCCGGAAACCGATTATTTATTTTCTCAATTTATGTTTTGGCAACCTCTATCAGTCAAGCCTGAGTTTAGTGTGCCTGTCATTTCAATCAAGAATGAGGTCCCCAGCGGGTGAATTTAGTGACGCTATCCCACAAAGCGGGCTAGCATTGCCTAATTCACTCTCTGGGGACCTGATTCTGCTTAGGCCTCATCTTCTCTGGAAAGTTTCTTTTTTTTAATCTAATTTCTATAGAAACTTCTTCACATAGATTCTATTTCTTTGTTAGTTTAGTTTCTCTATATCCCTAAATAGGCAGACAACACTTTGCATAATTGAGGTTCCCAATGGGCGTGCATCACAATATTCACCATTCAATCTGAGTCTATGTCTCCCATAGCAGATGAGGCCATGCAGAATGAGGTCCCCAGACGGTGAAGTTGGTGATGCTTGCCCGCCATAGGGAGCCTTGCATAAAAAGAGAATACAATGGCCTAACAATATTTACCATGGCCTTGTAAGCCAGTCCATTCTCTTGTATATGCGAGGCTCCCTATGGGCGATTTGCATAAAAAAGAGAATGCACTGGCACAGGATCTGTAATGCTGCACAGCTCCCGTCATGAAAGGGTTAATTATCTATGCTTTGAGGAGTTGTCTATTAATTTCAAGTATTTATTTTGTTTTAGATTTATCTATTATTTTGAGTTCATGTTAATTTTTATTTATCTTCTCGTTTCAGTGGATTCAGCCTTCTTACAAGGTGTGAAGAGCTTCTTTGGAGTCGGTGAAGAAAAGAAAGAATTGGTCGATCCTTATTTTGTGGCATCATTTGCAGGAAAAGATGTAAGATATTTCAGCACAGTTACGCCATCTAAAGTTAAAATTCAAATCCGCTAGGAAGGTTTTTAGTCAAGTTTTTTTCTCCAAAAACTCGACTTATGCTTTTGAGAGGTCGGAAGGTGGGTGGGGTGCCAGGCATCTGAGTGTCCAAATAGGTGCGAGACCGTTAGCGCGATAACTAAAACAAACATTAACTGATTTAATTGATATTTGGTATATTGGTCTGTTGCAACAATATCTAGCTCGAGTGTGAAAGTTAGGTTTGTCTTTTATACGAGATTTATGGCCCTTAGTTTGTCTATTTTTAGCAATTTTGATCCTTCGCGACTTTTAGCGTGATAACTCAAACAATCTTTTATCGATTTCAATGTAATTCGGTATATGAGTCTAGGATCACCTCTATATAGTATCTGTCTTATGTGAACGATTTTTTATGAAAAGCATGGCCACTGGCAGCCATCTTGGATTATACTCTTTGCATCACTAAATTCTTTAGCACACCCAACAGAACATATTAGCATCCAAATTCTGTTAAAAAACATGGTTGCCTTTGCCCATCTTGGATTGTACTCTTTGTATGACTAAATCCTATATCACACCTTACAGGTCACATTTATCATCCAATCGTCACCAAGCTTCATATGGATCTTCAGGGTGACCTCTGGATGGGACCCTTCCCTTTTTTCTAGAAATTCAATAAAAAAAACATTGCCACCAGGAGCCATCTTGGATTTCAAATGTGAATCCATCAGCACACAGTGCAGCCCACCATTATTGAAGAATTGATTTGAAACTTTACAGCTTTTTTCCGGATCACCTCTAGATGAGCTGAATGATTTTCTATGAAAACTTGGCCGTTGGCAGTCATCTTGGATTTAACTCTTTGCATCACTAAATCCTTTAGCACACACACTACAGAGCATTTTCCTCATCCAATCATCACTGGATTTCAGTTATTCTTTTGCAACAGATCCACTCTTTCCGATGCTCACCCCTTGTTATTTTTATTTTTATTCACAACTATCAGTACGGTCGGTGGCTTGAATATGCTTACTTGGGAGCGAAGTCTCCCTTGTACCTTGTATAATACATGTCAATTTTATTACTTTGTCTACTTCTGAGGCCTGTATGCTTGTTTAGCTGTCTATAACTCTGAACTAATCATGATAATGCAATAGTGCCCATGGAATTTAATTTTTCCACAAATTGCTTACAATAAAAATGAACAATGAAGCTTTAAAAAATCAGTGAGAGGTTGCTTAAGAAACAAATAATTAATTTTGGATTGCCTTAATTATTGGTTTATATTCTATAAAAACCATATGATGTATCATGTCCTGAGTGCCAAGGTGTTGGGTCCATTTATACAATCCCATTTGAAATATGTTCATATTATGTCCATCCATACATGATCGGTTTTTTCTGACTAATTCAATAATATAAATATCTCATTTTTTGTACCAAAACCAGCCAAAACAGACTTTTAAACTTTTAGAACTTGGCCGATTATATTTGTTATGTTTGGTGATATATTACAAACTTTAGTACACATATATGCAATGGTATACACACCATCATGCCTTTAATTATTCTCAGCTATTTGTTATATTGTATTAAATGTATTTCAGTTAGTTTGATTTTATGAAATACTAGCGGATGTACCCAACAAACGTTTCATGGGTACAATATGACAAATTAAAACTGAAACAGTTAACCATATAGGTTGCCTATAACTAATTAGATAAATTAAATTAATAACTTAAGACATCTGTGGTAACTGGCACCAATCTCGTGATACTCCTCGGGTCAAGTTACAACTGTATACCGATTATCAGCTCCCATAGTCCAACCGTTTTGTCACTAAATTAATAATTAGTGCCCCTTTAAGACATGTGAGGTGAATAGGGCATATCTAATAACACTCTCCAGGTCAATTTTACCATCTGTACCAATTTGCACTGCTTGGCTTCAACCGTTAGTCGCCCATAGCCAGACAAACAAACTAACAGATAACATTAAGATATGACTTCAAAAGGCGACGTCATGCAGAATTTGGACCCTGCCCATGTTGGCCGAGAGTCGAAATACATGCTCATGGCAAATTTCATCATCTCAATCGGTGCACAAATGTGGATGCCTATAAGGAAAATGCATTGAGAGAGACGCACACATTCGCATTTATATATTAGATGATTTGTCCAATATGGCCCAAAAATTGCGATGACTGAGAATCAAATAATATATATTTGATCACCCAATCCAATGGAGAGTTCTCTGATGATTATGTTGTTGTTGCATTTGTCTTTCTATTGTCTAGTATATGTTAATCTCATATTTACAGATTGAATCAAAAATAATGTACAGCAATGATCATCCTGAGTGGAATCAGTGCCTCAAGATTGGACTTCAGGTAAGAAAAATATAATGGTGGGGATGAACAATTGGGCTGGGATAGATAACAGTTAAACTTTTTCATGGAGGGAGCTGCACGAGTGCAGCCTTCAAGTTCCTGTGCCATTGTATTCTCCCATAGGGAGCCTCGCATATATAAGAGAATGTACTGGCTTACAGTGTCAAGGTAAATAATGTTAGGCCACTGTTGTCTCTTATATATGCGAAGCTCCCTATGGGAGAATTGCCTATATAAGAGAATGCATTGGCACAGGGTTTTCGCAAAATTTCATGAAGCCCCAGTCATTGAAAGGTTAATGGGTCCTGAGATAAACAGTCAAAATACCGAGGAGCTCTGAGGATGAATAATTGGGCTGGACTGTGCATGTGAATTCCGATCACAACACTTGTCTAATCTTGATCCTTATCGCTATTGAAATACAGATTTATTACGGAAAATGCTTGGAGAACAAACAATATTTATTGAGTTATAGCCAGTGATTTATATCACTTATTCGACATTATTAAACAGAAGTAATATTTTTTGGTGAATTGTAGTTCTTCGTCCTATATGATCAATAAATAATAACAAAATTGATATCGCAAAATGTATCGCCCTCATCCATGAATCGACTGCAAAGAAACAGGGTAGTTGCACGCCTGTTAGTAGCTGATCCAGGTGAGTGATATTGGTTCAATTACATTTTGTGTCCATGCTAGGAAATTGGAATTGTGGCTCAACATTCAGCGTATATGTTGTTTATGTAAAGTTTATATTTGAGCTTCATTTTATGTACAACTAGCAAGTCATGAGTGTAGACAGTAACTGTTTGCTTGAACTTACTTTTTACTGAAGATCTATTATACAAACTAAACAAATAGTTGATATATCGTGAATACATACAGTTTGTTTGAATACCAATATATCTCATGAGTGTCTGAAAAGAAATATTGAATTTTCAATATTTCTTTCCAGACACAAATGAGATGTTTCAGGTATTCAAACAAAAAAACTAAGTATTTTTACTGTATGCACCTTATTAATGCTCAAGGTTGCTAAATTATGTGGCATTTTCACTTTTAATAGTACAACAATTTGAACAATACTCGGAAAGAAACAACTGGTTGACCCAAATTCGATATAATCAACAGTGAAATAAAAAAAGCTACGATATAACAAAATTTTATTTCACTGTGGCTTCTAAGAGATACAAATGACAATATATGTTTCGGTAATTTTCTGCTATTTTATTGTCAAGCATTTAATAAATGAAACTAATAATATTTAGTGAACGGGAATGTTAACCTCTTCGCTGCTATGAATCTCGTAAACGTGCACACTGTGTGCTATTTGGTCCGTAGGTACTATGGACCTACATCAGCACACTAGCAGTAGGCCATTATACATAACTGGAACTCAGAGATTAGTGCATAGGAATAACTGTATCTCTAAGTTTCAAACAGTGTATGATGTTCCATGATTGTGAACGATAATAGCCTTTCAACTGAGTCAGTTTTATGGTTCTTGTGGTATTCCTGTTATATTTTCCCACTGAAAAATGGCAATAACGTCAACCAACAGCCCAGCACATGACGTCATAACGTCATTTAGCAGGGAAGAGGTTAAGAATCACTTTAATTTCTATTATAAAGTTTCAAACACTAGAGGACTCACAAATATCTCTTTACTTATTTCAGTTTCCTTCCATGTGTGAAAGAATAAAGATGGTTGTAAAAGACTGGTAAGTGAGAGTCAAACTAAATATTTCTTCATTGTATTGTCAAGTACATTTTTATTATGCAAACAAACGTGTAGGAAATATTGACGAATTTTACTCTAATTGCCTGAATATGTGATGTTTTGATATGTTAACCCTTTCAGTACCAAGTCCGATGTTTGTATCAACCCATATTTCCTTGATCATTTTTCAAATTTATTGATTATCATAATGTGATACATTGATGGAAGAACTCTAAGAGCTCTTTCCATCAATGTATCACATTACTATAATCAATAAATTTGAAAAATGATCAATGAAATATGGGTTGATACAAAAATCGGACTTGGCACTGAAAGGGTTAAATGTATGATGTTTTTGTATATTCTGTTGAAATCTACATAAATTTCTTTAGTTTCTCTGCTATAATAACTTATTAAGTAGATAAAATATCCCTCTCATCTTTTGAATATTAAGCGGGTAGTAATCCTTCTCTTATGAATATTAAGCAGGTAGTTAATCCTCCTCTTTTCTTGTCGCACCTTCAGTATTAGACGGGTTTAGATTGAGAAATTCTGACTTCCATGCCTGCAAATAGTGTGTCTATCATTTGCAGAATGAGGTCCCCAGAGGGCGAATTTAGTGACGCTATCCCGCATGGCAGGCTAGCATCACCATATTCACCCTCTGGGAACCTCATTCTGCTTAGGCCTCAACTGCTATGGGAGACATAAAGGATCAGATTGAAGTTCCCCAGTTGAAGTTGGTGCTGTTCACTCATCAGTCGCCTCGATTATGCATTTTATCTTCAGCAATTTAGGGGATATAGAAACTGGACAGAAGGGAAAAAGTAACTAAAATCAATGTTAATATGAGATTATATATACTTCCCAGAAGATGAGGCCTAAGCAGAATGAGGTCCCCAGAGGGTGAATTTGGTGATGCTCACCCGCTGTGCAGGATAGCATTACTAAATTTACCTCTGGGGACCTCATTCTGCAAATCACAGACACACTTTTTTTGCAGGCTTGCTGACTTCACACACAAGTCACTGTTAACTACCTATAGTCACCTGATTGACTCTATATTCACAAATTGGAAGACGACACAATGCATAATCGAGGTGCCCAGCGGGTGCACATCACCATCTTCACCATCTGGGAACTTAAAATCGAGTCTAGGTCTCCCATAGCAGTTGAGGCCATGCAGAATTAGGTGCACAAAGGATAAGTTTTGGTGATGTTAGCCTGCTGTGTATGGTAGTTCACTAAATTCACCCTCTGGGGACCTCATTCTGCAAATGTCCATCACCATATTTTGAGGCCTGTGTATGGCACGCATCACCTGATCATTGGTAGCTGACAGTGCCAAACCTGAGTTTATTCTGTCATTTGCAGAATGAGGTCCCCAGAGGGTGAATTTAGTAACACTATCCCACATAGCAGGCTAGCATCACAAAATTTCAACCTCTGGGAACCTCATTCTCCATGGCCTCATCTTCTATGGGAGACATAGACTCAGACTGATGTTCCCAAATTGTGAATTTTGTGATGTACACCCATTGGGAACCTCGATTATGCAATGTGTCATCTGCCACTTCGATGATATAGAGAAACTAAACTAAAAAAGAAATAGAATCTATGTGAAGAAGTTTCTATAGAAATTTTATCATAAAGAATCTTTCCAGAGAAGATGAGTCCTAAGTAGAATGAGGTCCACAGAGGGTGAATTTGGTGTGGGATAGCATCACTAAATTCACCCTCTGGGGACCTCATTCTGCAAATAACAGGCACACCAAACTCGGGCTTGGACAATGCCTCATGTCTGAAGTTAGAATTTCTTGATATAAACATATCTATTGTCGACATTTAGATAATCATCTATACAGACCTATATAAGCACCCTTTGTTTTGTTTTTTGCACTATAATAATGTAGATTTCCTCCTTTTTAGTTTTTATTTTCTTCTTATCTATATCATACAGCGACAGTTTTCATTGGCTCTTCTGTAGTTTTCTCCCCATGGTAACAAGTTCTTTTCTAGATTTCTCTACTGCGGTTATTTTGCTTCATCCACTACCGACCCTGGTTGTCTCCCTTCGTCTGCTGCAGATGAAGTTTATAATTTTTCTTGATACTTCTGTTTTGTTTTTATTGATGATATATCTTTGAGGACTGAAACACTCTGAACACTCGACTGCGATTTGTTTCGGTCTGTGGAACTTCCTTGGCTCAGTCTAGATATTCTGATTCATAATCCTGGTTTTTGGTTCATCTAAGCTAATAGAAAATTCCAGTTTAGAAATCACCCTTAGCGATTACTAGTTCTCTCTTGTCTGAGGTTATAAGTGTGTTTTCTCCGTGGCTGATGGTTGACATGTGGTCTGGGATTTTTAAAAGTAGAGTTACCCTCCCCTACATGTAGCTCTGTATCTATCAGTGTTTTGCTTTGGGGTGAAATTGGGTTTATTTGGGGATTGCATGCTGGTGAATAGCGGAATATGTTGTTGGCTATGTTACTTTTATATTGTAAGCTGTTGTGTAATTTTTATAATAGATTTGTCTCTACCATTTAATTATAGATGAATGGCTTTTTGACAGTATTCCGGTCCTCTTATCTGTAATTTCAAACACTTATTGAATAATAATTTTGAAGTCACATGTTTGGAAAACCAGTAAAATGAATCAGTAAAATGAATGGAAAATCTGGCTTTGGGATCTTGATGAGGCGTCAATTCACTTTTCCATAGTTATTTTATATATATAGGATACCTACAGGTTATGGTTGAATACCCATATTATCTTATGAGTGGCTACAAGGAAATATAGAATTTCCATGAGCCATTAGTGGAAATTCTGTATTTTCTTGTGACCACGAATGATATAAGACGGGTATTCTTTTTATTATATGCGATATGTTATAAAATTCCTAAAACTAATAGTTTTCTTCTACAGTTCACTGCAAATTGTTAGAAATCTTCGACATTTGCTGTTGGAAATGACACTGTTTACAACAGCTATAAACCGCAATTGATATCCGAGAGGTTTTACTGTGGTGTTATTTATCTCTTCAGTCAGTGTTATCCATCCCTCGGTCCAGGTGATTGATAGAATAACTTATGCCACGGCAATATCCCACAATATTAATGGAGAAGCATATAATATAATAGAATACTTTCATGCCCCCGCTAATATTTATGAGCGTACAAGCCTTGAAATAGCGTGTCTGTCATTTGCAGAATGAGGTCCCCAGAGGGTGAATTTAGTGATGCTACCCCGCATAGCGGGCTAGCATCACCAAATTCACCCTCTGGGGACCTCATTCTGCTTACACCTCAGCAGAATGAGGTCCCCAGAGGGAGAATTTGGTGATGCTAGCCCACTATGCGGGGTAGCATCACTAAATTCACCCTCTGGGGACCTCATTCTGCAAATGACAGGCACGCTGTTTCAAGGCTTGTGAGTGTAAGAGTGTAAAGTTTCATTAGTGAACTTATTTGAGGGCAGAATCATCTGGTGAAGATAGGGAACACTTACCGTATAAATGGAATTTTTAATATAATCTTAGGGATTTGAGGAGCAAAGAATTAACTTTCTTTCAGTTTGCATGTCCAATTTTGACGTATATTAAACATATATTTCCTTGGTGAAAATTATATCTGTAATATTAGATGGACTCACGATTCAGTTGCATGTTTACATTTGTATGAACTATGGAGTATTTCTTGAAGGATTTATTTTTGGTTTAACTTAAATGGAATCCAGATTTAAATTGCATGCCTATATTTGATGTATACTATATGGGAACAATCCTCGAACTTATTTATATATAAACTTTGATGGAGCCTGAATTCAGTTGCATGTTTACATTGTATATAACTTAATGTCTCTCTGTTTTATCAGGGATCGGGTAACCAGTGATGATGCGATCTGCACTGCATATATAAAAATGTCTCTTATATCTGCACTGGGCGATAATGGTTAGTCCAGAGACTGAGTAATTCAACTCACATAATCATATCATAATCAGATTCTACATATTCTAACAAGAAGTCTTGTCCCCACATCCAGTTGTAACAATCAATCTAATTAGCTACAATATCACATTTAAATCACCATGCCCCGAAATCACACAGGTCATTGAGGTTAAAGAGAACTGCACAAAACATCGGGGTATAATAATGACCTTAGCTCTGGCAGTTTGACCAACAGTGATGCTTTTTTGACGTCATCTGATGTCCAATCCGTACAGTAATGCCCTAAATAATCAACTCCTTAACCACAGCAGATTACGGGTAATTTTTCAGGATTTAGTCGGAAATATGGCTTGTTGCCATTCATCAGAAAGCTCTCAGTCATTGGCAACAAGCCATATTTCTGACTAAATCCTGAAAAATTGCCCATAATTCTGCTGTGGTTAAGGAGTCGATTATTTAGGGCATTACTGTATGTCAGCTACTGAAATCTTCTTATTAATGTGAAGTAATGTGAGTATCTGGTGAATGCTGCACCAAACTCAAGGTTATAGGCTCATTGTTGTGGGGACAAAATTGATGTCTCCGGCAACATCATGCGGTACATGGAGATTTGATTCCTGGATGTCTCTTTTTGAACCCAACGGCTCCGCCTCAGGCTTCAAATCGACCTCCTGGTATCAAATCTTCTTGTACCCTGATGTTGTTGGAGT
Organism: Siphonodentalium dalli; assembly: GCA_032622095.1. Classification (NCBI taxonomy): domain Eukaryota; kingdom Metazoa; phylum Mollusca; class Scaphopoda; order Gadilida; family Siphonodentaliidae; genus Siphonodentalium; species Siphonodentalium dalli. The sequence goes on from CP136062.1 coordinate 62,639,179, forward strand.
AACTTATAATATCCATGTTACACATAATCAATACAGCATGATCATCTCATAATACATAATCAATACAGCATGATCATCTCATAATACTTTACATAATCAAAGCAGATTTAATCATTTTGTAACCAGGCTCCTATAATCGAACCAGCATGACCCTCTACCATAATCTGATCGTACCAAATCTAATCAGATGTAATCATCTCATTAAAAGGCTTCGCGTAATCAATCGAGGATGGTCATCTCCTGTTAGCTGAGAGTGATGTGTCTGACATTGAATTAGAACAAACATAATATCATCGAGATATTCACATTCATATGACACTCATTGCGGTGTCAAACACAAAAATAGGACTCGGCTTTAATTGGATGTCACGATTTACTGGAAATGAAAGCAACATGTCAAGGTTGTTTGAGTAAACATTGTTGTCACTTCAAAGTCACTTATGCCAAAGGAAATGTTCAGATTGTAAGTTCAACAAATAGGTCATTTGTTGAACTTATTATCTAAACATTTCCCTCAATAGATAGGACTCCTTCTGCACTTTTTATTCATCTGTGGTCTGCTTTTATCACCTTAAATCCCTCAAAATGAATAAGGACCATTCCAGTGTTTACTTTTATAACTATATCGGAGAATCTATTTAGTATAGAAAGGGTAAAATAATAATAGAAACAAAGCATTTGGCCTGAAATATGACGTAATCCAGCGACAGTAAATTTACCTGTTGCCCATGCAGAAATCGTAGAAAATGCATCTCTCGCAATACACGCATCAGCTGTAATGCCATCTGTTTGGATCTTTATCATTGTAACACGCTGAAGCAAATACTGAAATAGAATTCTGTTTAAAAAACCTAATGATTGGCTGAGATATCAAAAAATAATTTTATTCTTAAATATCGCAATTGTAGTAGTATCATATAGTATCATATCACATATTAAGTATGGCCAATCATCTGTATGAGTTGTGATTTTAGCTAGATGATTTTTGCATGTTTTCTTTACCCTTGGTTGACGACATTCCTATCATCATACTTCATATAACATTAATTAATCATATACTAATCATCTCATTCAGGAATCATTCGACTGGATAATATACCTGTGTATCAACTAATCATATACTAATCATCTCATTCATTTACCACAAGAGAGTATGTGTTGTATGTATGTGGACGTGAGAGAATGTTGGTTTTATCACACAATAAATCATACTTTGGAGATCTAAATTTTTGTATATTTCATCTTATATTATTAGTCAAAAATTTCTTAATATAAACATTTTATTTATCAGCATTTTAGTTATATTATAAAATTGTGTATAGGTGGATATCAGCATGTGATTATAAACTAACACTGACGTGCATGCAAATCCGGACTATTATGATAATCAAAGTTATTAATACGGTACATATTACAGTTATTCTATGCATGGTGGTGACTGGTGGCTTCTTTTACCGGTACTGGTTTTGGTTTTCTCAATTGCCAATGTTTTTGTGAAAATGTTTCTCTTTAGTTGCGATTTAGTGTAGTGCAATTTCTCACTCTAGCTTCAATTGGTGTGTTTGGTCTTTTGACATCCGGTTGCCTCTTCTCAGAGTATCTCGATAACGGCTCCTGATAATAACACTTGTTATCTATATTTGATGTTTACTGTGTTTGACGATGGCGTAATTGCATTCTGTGGAATATGTCGTTGGCTTATTTTTGAGGCAATTTAGTTTGTTGACATCTGTCCCTCACAATAATTAATCAGTGATGAATATCCCTGTTATTCATTTGATTTTCCATACCATTAACCTTTCCATTTGCTACCCTATTTCCCAGGTGATTAATATTTTAATATATGTATAGATATTTATTACACATTGCACCTGCTTTTTTGCTATTTTTTGCGCTGTGATGTTATATGCACTTCCATGAAGAGGAGCGAAACATAAATCTGACTCGGATGCTCTATATGTCCCTATCCCTCTTGTAAAACAATCGTCATTCAACCTTCATTTAAAGCTTGTTTACACAAATATGTTAAGTTGTATTAACATTGATTACTTTATCTTTATGTTATGTATCGTTTTCATATTGTGCAATGCTTTTTATTCAAATTAGCATTTTCAAATGTGTAAAGAATTTTGCTTAGAGCACTGACAAATTTTACTTTTATAACGATTTATTTAGTCTTACCTTGTGCTGGCATGACCAGCTATATTATTAAGCTGTGGAAATTATGAAATGTAAAAATACAATTTCTATTGAATCTGAGTATTTTATCACTGAAACCAAGAAAGGTTCTGAAACTGAGAAGACTTTCAAACAAGTTGACAGTTTTCTTTATACAAATTCCTGATATATCTTAAGTGCTTCTTTTTGCCATGAATACCTTACTTTTATAATACAATAACACAAGAACACCATACTTTTATAGTACAATAACCAAGCCTTGAAATAGGTTGTCTGTCATTTGCAGAATGAGGTCCCCAGAGGGTGAAATTCACCCTCTGGGGACCTCATTCTGCAAATGACAGACACCCTATTTCAAGGCTTGACAATAACATAATGAATATCCTTTCATTAAGTTTCTGTTATTGAACATCTAGTTACACGTACCTTTATAAAAATGGCCACATCTGCTTTATCAGGTTAACCATTTATTTTGAATTAAAAAAAAATTGACTTGTGAAGTCAATAGTACTACACAAGGCAAATTATTAAAAGACAAAAGATAGGGATATCCATGCAGGAAGCATATTAGCTATCCTAAAGTAATTCAGGAGGGCTATTTGTAACAGGACTGCATTTTTATACAGCCAGGCTTGACAATTGTCTTGTTCAAAGACGCTTGCTGAATGTATTGAATTTTTCTGGAAATATAGTTGGATTGTTGCTTTTGAGGTCCATACACATGCAGGCAAAATTACCATGGGAATTTATATAAACATTTTGTTCACATTTTATCCATACTATTGATGTCAGCTTAGTCATGCGAACTTTATAAATAGGGACTAAGACTAATTGTGGTTTACACAATTTTATCTAGAAAATTGAAGCAGGTAACAGTAGTGAAAATATTCTCAAACAATTTCCAAAACCACTCATTTTGACTGCTTGTGTATTGGCTTTTATTGTTTGCAAATTTTACAGTTCTGCAGGACTTCATTCATTTGCTTTTTATTCAGCTTCTTTAAAAAGACTATGACTATCTTTCAGATTAACGTCTCTAGAGCTCCCATTCAAATTTAAATATAACCAATCATGAAGCTTGTAATGCTAACGGTCGGTTAGTAATACCATTTAAAGTGATGTCAAACACTTCAGTAGGGTGATCAAATAGAGATGGTGAATAATCTTCCTCAAAGTAGTTATATTTTACAAATACCATATCTAAATAGACAACACACGCCATAATTCTTATATATTGATGAAATGCAGTGACTATCGATAACAAAAAAGTTTTCGTAAGTTTATCGCTGATAGTCCCGAATCTAGAAGTAAATATTTACATTTGAGCGTATGTCAGACAGTGTTTTCTTTGGAGTGGCACGGTCGATTTGCTTCAGATTTTCGGCTATGTTAGTAGAATGCTACATTCCCCCAGTTGGCATGGTGCCTGAATTCTAACTTACCAGTCCGAACAAGTGCATAATATGTCTTTAAGTCTACATACCTACATATAAAATAGTTGGTCTGATGACCTTTCGTAGAGTTTTCATTTTCCAACCCCGGGATTCCACATCAGCAGTGGCAATTAGAACTTACTATTGGTAGCATCATGATAAAGGAGTCCAATCGAAATGATTAACGTTGCACGATCTAACGTAATTCGGGGAAATACCACAAGCTGTGCAAGAAATGAAAAGTTGGCGGGAATATTATAGACTCTGTATCATTATGAATCTGAGTGCATGGACGTCAACGAAAGTACTATGGGCCATTGAAATTCCGCATAGTCTGCAACATAACGAATGGTTGAATAAATATTTGATAATAAATAAATTGCATTTGAATGGCAGTTCTTGAGACGTAAATCTGAAGATTGTCATCTGCTTTTTAAAGGCACTTTTTGTTATTGTGCTTTGAAACTATCCACATTATCATATTATCATACCTGAAATTTGTCGGAACCCGTTTTAATCACCTGACAAATCATGATACATAATGCACCATGGATTACTGTAGACACTGGTGTCTAGACCTTTCTCTGTGTTTAGGCTGCAAAATGTTTATAGCATTAAATTAGTCACCGTATATGGTTTATTTGTGAGGACAGTTAGGTTGGATAAAGCATGTGATACATTAGACATTTAAAATTCAAATTAAACACACAGAATGAGGACCTGGACTTGAAAATGTTTGGTAATGGAAAGAAATATCAACAAATTTCTTTGAAGCTTTTCAAGTTGCTTCCGTTATTTATTAAAATAATTCCTCTCTGTCCTACTAAATATTTTGGTAACTACTAGAAAGAATACTTATAAAAATTGTCATCTAACAATAATTATGTTTATCTATGTGTATTTTATGTGTATTCTAAGTTCAGGTATATTATTTTAGTACCCAGAACACTGTACTCTCATAAACCATAAATGCACCTTCAAATATAATTCTGCCAGTTCTGGTCCCAATGAAGAAATTCTTTAATCATATCTCTAACCAACAAAAATGCTTGTACTAAATATTAAAGGAAGACTGTACACTAAATCCGGCCATTAATGGGACTATCTCTATTAATATACTCAACAGAATTTATCATATGACTCAATCATTATTTACGTTGGAAAGTATGTCATAAATCAATTTCATATGAACTACTAGTTCATATCACCTTCCGATAATTTGATTCGTTTGTTGACAAAAAGTGTGTTCTGATTGGCTGAATGGCAGCATGAGCCGAGCCGCATCTCTAACTAAATGTAGGTCAAATTCGTGCGCGTCAATCAACGCGATGCCGAAATTCTCGCAATTATAATCTTGAAATATATAGTTTTGGACATTGTTATACGATAAATAGAACATGTAATTCGTATTTATCTAATAAACATGCGATATAATGTCACAAACTGAGAACAGAATAGCGCACTATATCTTCACGTGCATATTATTTCTGCTAGTTCACCAGGTGTAATTGGGCTTCCGGTGCAATGAAGTGACGTCACATTAACCTTTTGCTGCCAATGTCATATAGCTATTTAGTGATTTGTGTGCGTTTTGGACATCATAATCAATTTATAGGTGTCATATGATAAATAGAATATGTAATTCGTGTTTCTCTCATATTATATTTATGAAACTCGTCACGAATTTTCAGTTTTCTCCCGCCGGAGGCTCGAGAAAACTGAAAATTCTTAGACTCGTTTCATAAATATCATATGAGAGAAACACTCATTTCATATCCTCTATATATGCAACAAATGAATGACTTTTAGCCATGGATGAGTGCAAAATACACTCATGTGTTCTATTATTGATGTAAACAACATGGTAGTTATAATGAAAATAAGTTAATGACTCGAGTCATATATTTTGTTGAGTATGATAGGAGATGGTCCCATAAATTACCAGATTTTAAATAGTATACAGTACGCCTTTAAGGTTGTGTCTTCTATGAAAATAAAGCATTTATTAATTAGTTTGCATTAAATGATAATTAATTTGACTATTTTCTAACAGGGATCGCATAACGGAGGACGATATTATTGGGACTCATTTTATCCCGATTTCTTCCATTTCTTCTATCGGCGATTCTGGTCAGTGTGTTCACTTAGACTGCATACCTTCACCCTTCTATAGGTTCTTCTACATTGTCTGCCTGCAATCCCACTGGTTGTACAGTAATGCTCTAATTAATCGACCTCTTAACCAAAGCAGAATTATGGGTAACTTTTCAGGATTTAGTCGAAAATATGGCTTGTTGCCATTCATCGGAAAGCTCTCGGGGAGAGCTTTCCGATGAATGGCAACAAGCCATATTTTCGACTAAATCCTGAAAAGTTACCCATAATTCTGCTTTGGTTAAGAGGTCGATTAATTAGAGCATTACTGTAATTCAATTATGCAATTTTCAGACAGGGAAAACATGTGGCTTATTTGTGCTAAGATATTCAGATTTGATTACCCATAGGGGTATATGCTGTCATTGGCCAAAAGTTTTTTTTACCCAAAAATCGGAAATCTATTTAAAAAATCCATATTGATTTTGTAACGGGAGCGACATGGGAATCAAATTTATAGTATGATCATGTGCTAATTGATTATAGCTTAATGGGTAACAAAAAGGCATTCATGGCTGTGCATTATTAAACAATGGGCCACAAAATACTATAAAACTGTAATGAGGATTAACACTAATGAATCCTATGTCTGTAGTATTAAAGGCTGAATGGTGTATGGTGAGTGGTAGTATATTGTCAAGTAACAATGATGGAATTAAAGAAGTCTAGACATGGTATTTGAAGGTATGGACATAATTATATAGAATGTTAGATGTTAAATAAAACAAAAATAAATGTGAGACCAGAAAATGAGGATTTAATTTGGCCAAAGGACCGAGAAAAAAAATGTTCACACCACATACTACTTTCTAATTACCCCTATATATGCCGAGTTATGAATGGTACTTCTGATTAGGGGTACAGAGGTATGCTGCTTTCAGGCGACATTGCCTTTACGTCTCCCGTGTATCTTCTACCTATGGCAACATCCAAATGGTAAATTCCATGTATCAAGCAATTTTGACAGATACAAAGCTCTCTTTGCATTGAAAGAATGTGACAATATTGATATATTTATTGAACCCTTCCATGACTGGGCTTCCTGAAATTTTGTGAAAATTCTGTGTGAATGCATTCTATTATATACATGAGTCTCCCACAGGAGCCTCGCATATATAAGAGAATACATTGGCATAAAAAAAATTACCTTGACCTTGTAAGCCAGTGCATTATCTTATATATGCGAGGCTCCCTGTGGGAGACTCACATATATAAGAGAATGCACTGGCACAGGATCTTTAATGCAGCACAAGCCCATCTCCCGTTATGAAAGGGTTATAAATGTATATAGGCATTGTTTTTGCAGTGGAATAGGGTGGTAAACTCTACAGGTGGTTAGATCTAACAAAACTGTCATTTTGAAAAGCTGATTTTCATTTCCAGGGATCCACTCTAGTCTTAACGAATTCGATGACGTTTTTTCATTTTACTTAATTCAAATCTGAATTTCTATGCACAAATATAATACACATATACAATTAAATTAAAAAAAAAAAAAAAATTGACAATGACAATGACATTCTGTGAGTGGAAAATACCAGTGTTTCCTATTTTCCTCTTCACTCCAAGGACAAAAGGCAGGGAGCCATTCATATTTATTAGCCATCAACATCACATCTAATATTATAAGGCCACAGTAATTATATTAGTTGGTCTACGAACATCGGGGGGAAAAAATACTAGTTGGAGAATGGAATTAAATTTTTTTTTAAATCCAGGTAGGTCTTGACATATTCCGCAAGATCCTGGTGAATGCTAATGTTATACATGAAATGTTATACACTTCAAATCATTTTTTGCAAATAAAAAAAAATAAATCCGACAAAAAATTAACCCTTTCATGTCTGTATCGATGCTGTTAGTGCATTTTCTTATGTATGCGAGTCTCTCATAGGGAGCCTCAAATATATAAGAGAATGCACTGGCTTACAAGGTCAAGGTAAATGTTGTTTGGCCAATGTATTCTCTTATATATGTGAGGCTCCGACTCGCATATATAAGAGAATCATGGGCACATGGACTTCTCAAAATATCAGTAACGTCCGGTCATGGAAGGGTTAAATTTTTTTTAAATTTTTATTTCTGTATTAAAAAAAAGTTGTCCGAATTCGTAAAGAAATTAAATTTGTGTAGCCTAATAACAGTGTATCATCCTATGGTCTTCTCTGTCATGAACGATGAAGATCGTTTTTAGCTTTTGTTTTACACCAGTGGGATTTCTGGCTATGCTCCTGTGTGCCCACATATTGGCTTGCACCCTCATTTCGGATTTTAGAACTAACATTTCATTTGTTGCACTCAATGGTAGATTGTCTCAGATTTATTAGGTTTAGGTTTTAATTGCTTTCGTGGGCTTCGTACATGACTCTTATTTTCAGGAAATTGTACCTTGTTTTGTGACAATATCTGCATGTCCTGAATGCACTTTATTATTAACCTATAATTATGAAAAAATTAATTAACCTATTAAAAAATCTTTCTATTATCATCTATTTCCTGGACACAACCATTTGATGCCCAGCTACATACTCTCATGTTTCACTATTTAACTAATATGTTAAGTCATCGCTGATACATCATCAACACAAAACTTAGGAAAATCAACCTTCCATTATAATTGCAATTCTGGAATCGGAAATGGAATAAAGCGCAAAGATATATTGTGTTTGGGTGGCCTTCCCGGTGGGTATAGCTGTTAAAATAGTCACATCCCCTAAAATCACCATAAACAGAAAGAATATTTTATAATAGACAGATCTTTTTCTTAAACCAAATCATAAATATTGCATACATTGCATATTATTGTAACATTTGTATGCTTTGTTATGTAAACAAACATCAAAAACATATCAGAACCATTTGTTTATAGACAAACACTCGGAACTACTGGATCGTCCAATGAACATGTTCCGTTGTGCTGTTAAATGCGAAGATAAATCACATTCAAATTACACCAAATTTTATTTAATCAACCCATTCTACCCGCTGTCAGTTCATAATCCAGCTGATCCATGTTATTTCACGATTGGGAAATTATCAGACAGAAAAAATGTACATAATATAAAGAGATGAATATTTTTCAATCCAGTTAGTAATTTCTCTTAACCTATATATGGTAATACATACCAATTAAGGAATTTACTATATTATAGTATTGGGAGTTGTAAGTTGTAGACACACCAAACTAGGGGTTTTACAACTGATGTATAATGCACATGAATCTATATAAGGAAATGATGCAATATCATAACTCTGCTTATAAACAATTCACTGTGCTTTTTGCGAGAAACTAAACAACACTCGACCTTCATTTTCTCTGACGTAAAGCGTGTTTTGTGAATAATATCGCATCCATATCATCATTATGCTATACTATTAGTATATTCTTAAGGAAATGTTATTTCTAAATTATAAGCTACAACGAAGGCCATCCATATCTTTAACCCTTTACCCAACAGAACGGCCCTGTGCCAATGCATTCTCTTATATATGCGAGTCGACCATAGGTCGCCTTGCATATATAAGAGAATGCATTGGCTTAACACATATTAAAAATGATCAAATTGTCAAAGAATGTGGAAAATATTATAAGAAAAAATGGTAAAAAGTGTTAAAAAAAGATTTTTTTTAGGCCAATGCATTCTCTTATATATGCGAGGCGACGACCATAATGCGAGGCGACCTATGGTCGACTCGCATATATAAGAGAATGCATTGGCACAGGGCATAACTGTAACCATCACAATGTGGTCAACGAACCGGTTCCAATGATATCCATATTTGTATGGTGTTATTGAGACAGACCGAAGATATTTTAGGCTGTTGAAGCTTTATATGGGCGTTTTTGGCCGGTTTGTTGGGTAAAGGGTTAATTGATGGGGAGTTAATACCAGTTTATATATAAGCCCTGTTTTGAGATAAAACTCATATTATTTTGTCAGTTATTATGTTAAAATTTGTTATAAAAAAATTTGTGGGCAAACAAAATTTACCCATGTCTCTGTGCTGCCCTTGTTAAATGCTTTCTCTATGTTTTAAGACAGCAGGTGCAATTATTACGAGACCGCTGATCAAAAAAATCGAACTGACACAAAGGATTCAATCCCAAATTGATAACAAAATATATAAGAAACAAAGCACAAATTTACGGAGATATATAGAAGAAATTGTTCGGAAATCTTCCGTATAGGTATGTTTTGAGATACCTCTTACCAAATTAGATATAGAAAATTTTGGGGTTTGAACCAGCCATGTCCGTTTAAGTTTCAGACACTCTATGTTGGTGTCATGGCAAAATGTTTTAACAGCTTGCTTGCTCTGGCTTTTTCATAATTTAGCCACTTTATGTGATATTTTATGAAATAATTTTACTAATATTAAATTAAACAAACCGAAATTAATCTTTATCATTAAGATACGTGTATATGAGAACAATATAGTATCTATTATTACTTCCTCAGAAATATATGTTTTCTTCTTTTTTCACTTTAAATTAACTATTTCTAACACTTATTATTCATGGATTAATTCTCATTTTCACCGATGACTGTATAAATATTATTGGACTTAATTACAACCTTGTTTATTGGTAAACTATTTGTACATGTATAAGTTTTTATGCGTATAATTCAAAATTAGAATAGTACATCATTGAAAACTTTTAATAAAAATAGGTTAAGTATGACCAAGGCAACTGATTGTGTGATGAAACGATGTTTGCCATTTTGACTTTATTGGAAAACTGGATATTTTACCAAGAGTAAATCTACATCAATAGCTATCTATATCATTAATGACAGATAAACTAAGCAAAACTGTAAACTACAGTAATGCCCTAAATAAACGACTCCTTAACCGCAGCAGAATTATGGTTATCTTTTCAGGATTTAGTCGGAAATGTGGCTTCTTGCCATTCATCGGAAAGCTCTCAGTGAGAGCTTCCGATGAATGGCAACAAGCCATATTTCTGACTAAATCCTGAAAAATTACCCATAATTCTGCTGTGGTTAAGGAGTCGATTATTTAGGGCATTAATGTACATTTGTTTAAAGATGATGTATCTCTTCCAAGCAAGTTTTATATAGATTACAAGGTATCTATATATATAAAAACCTGTTGTGTGCGTGTGTGTGTACATGTAACTCGGTCACTCTTTTTGTGGGTTTATATCTTTTCAACCATGAATCAAATGTAGAGATTAATATTTTTCACCATAAGGTGTCTGACTTGTTCATGTCCTCTTGATATATTGTCCTTAGTAGGAACATCCAGTTATATTCTTTGTTTCGCCGATATCGAGTGTTGTTGGTCTCGATGTATGTAAGAGTTGTATGACACGGTATGAGAGGTGACCGATGTTGTTGTCAACATCATTTCTGTTGGTAATCTGTCTTGGGGGTGGGGTATAGACCTTCAGATGTGGAAGTTTTTCGTGTGTCTGGGCAGGAACGGTTAGTCGTTGAATGAAATTTTCAGTTGCTCAAAAATGTGTACATTCCAGTAAAGGCGAGTACTATATTTCTCTATAAAATAACACGCTTAGCACCTCTCAGTTTACAATGAGCTTTTAGAGGAAAATATTGTCTGACTAATATAATTTAAATATATTGTGGTATACAGTGGTAATACATAAATGGTTATATATTAGCCATCATATGAATTTCAACCAATTAACCAGTTCTATAATTTACTTATTTTAGTATATCCTATCAAATCATTGTATGCATTCTTTGTGGGTGATATTCATATTATTACAAAATAACTGTAACATTTTTACTATTGCATAAAAATCCAATATATATGGTTTATTATATTAGCATGCTCATTAACATACCTGATTTTTGAATATTCATAGAAATTTGATTAATTAACTTACAGGTGAAGGAGAAGGTAACTCTATAGTAGAGAGCAACTCGACTTGTATCATTTCTAACATGTAGCATATTAATAAAGAGGTTTCGCAAACTCATAGTTATCGATTAGCAAATTATCGATAGCAAATTAAGAAATTTCAACATGAAAAGGATTACTTTAACAATATGATTTATTTTTACAAATAGCTTATAGTATAGTATAGTAATTTTTAAAAACTTCTCTATTAATTTGCTACACGTCCCACATGCTACACATATTCCATTTTTAGTGAAAACATTTTCTAACATGTAATCCTGTGCTGTGGGTTGAATAATATATTTGAGGCCTGTACCAGAAATGATTGGTGCTGCTGTGAATTGCAGTTTATGAGAGCTATTAACCAATAGATGATAAACAGTAATGCCCTAAATAATCGACTCCGTAACCACAGCAGAATTATGGGTAATTTTTCAGTGTTTAGTTGGAAATATGGCTTGTTGCCATTCATCGGAAAGCTCTCAATGAGAGCTTTCCGATGAATGGCAACAAGCCATATTTTCGACTAAATCCTGAAAATTACCCATAATTCTGCTGTGGTTAAGGAGTCGATTATTTAGGGCATTACTGTACATGTATATCATCCCATGCTTTCCTGTTGCATTGTATGAAATAATAAAAAATAACCATATTCCAAAATTCCTGCACCCACACATAGTGTTCAACCTACTCTTATGTATATAATATATTAGACAGCTTGTCAAAATAATAAGTTATAAATAAAAAGGATATGTCACTTTTCACTCGTAAGAATGGAGGGAGAAGTGATAACTTTAATGGAGAATAAATATTTCATATCTTCTTATTTGCTAGTCCCTGGGTCTGAACACTATCTGTGGTTTTAGAGCCAGACAGTCTAATTTTACTCCAAAAGACGATCAAATCTGAAAATTATTTATAAATTATCACTGTATAAATGTTGTCAAGTAATATAAATACTGAATTGAATAACATTTTTGCTTAAAATATGATGATCATTTGATGTCAACACAGATTTAAGTTCCCAGATGGTGAAGATGGGGATGTGCACCAATTGGGCATCTTGATGATGCATTGTGTCGTTTGCCAATTTGGGGGAAAAGATAAACTGAACTAGAAAAAGAAACTTTCTAAAGAAATTTCTAAAGAAACTTAAAAACTTGTTAGTTGTTACCTCCCTTTTCACCATCCAGATATTACTTCCTTGTTTGAAACATAATATCCTTTTATTCAGTTTTAAACAAATAATAATCGGGGAGGGATAAAATGTGTGCAAAATTAGATTGACTGGCATTATAACCTCACATATGTTATCACAGGTTACATGTAGTTCATCTCATAACCTCTACTGATTCATGAGTATGTAAATTAGCCATTGTACATGACTACATACGGTCACTGTTGTGACTGAAACATCAACACAAGTCGAGTTGCTTGGGTTTTCAAAAACCTAAAAGTGAGTATGGAATGATGTAACAACTTCAGATAATGCTGTGTTTGCTTAAAACGATGTTAGTACATTCAAGAAATAACTTTTGTTTCAATGAAATTTATGACGATATAACTGTAAAATTTGAAGACAAATTCTGTAATGTGCATTATTATAGTAAATTTTTCTTCAATCTTTGTGGTTACAACCTCAGAAAATTTATTGAAACACAAGTTATTACTCATAATTTAATCTATCCATCAATGGAATACTGCCGTGGTTAGGCAATTTTTTTTTTTTATATTACTTGGTTTATGGATTTCTTTGGCTCAAAGGTAGGGGAGGTTGGAGGGAATAAAATAGAAATAAAATCTGTATATATTTTTTTAAATTGTCAAAAAATAGGGTCGGGAGAAATATAATAGCCATTACCCAGATTAAGTTAGTATTGTCACAATGCTCCCATTCACATATAATAGAGGTATGGCCATATCACTCAATTGGTTTCTAGGTTGATTGACAAGCCTATTAGTGTAAACTAATCAATGAATATGTACCTGTCGATTAAAAATCACTCGCAGTTAACTTTATGGATTTATATCATACTTGGTTAATTAATACTTTAACCACTATTATTATTGATAGCTTTGGATTTGGATTAAATTATTAACATCACAGTTTATATTATGCTAGTTTGCATTGATACACCACAAAAAGAATACTGGATATGCTCAATTGCATGTGTACACCACTAAAATCACACTGGTTATGCTAGTTTTCATTGGTACACAATCAGAAACATATTTTATATCCCATCGTATCCAAATAATAGGCAGTTATTCTAAGATTTGTTCTTCTATAGTTGTACATCAATGAGAACCCACCAGATATGCTAGTTTGCAATGGTACATCTTTAAGATCACACCAGATTTGACAAGACACTGGCTCTATGAGGATCTGTCGGTTCACTCTGTGGCGACCATAGCTGAGTGTCATAGAGCCAGCATCTGTTCTAGGGAAGATACTGACAAACTTCCTGGCAGGGTTCACGCTGCCACTTGCCATTGGAATAATAATTCACATTTGGCTTATTTTCATTTTGAAAAATTTTAGCAAGTCACTTTTTAATTCCTCAATAAAGTTGAAAATATCGGCCAATCAGTACCATTCTTTTAGGAAACTATTACAATAGAATTATATTAGTGGTGTTTTATATGGTTTAGGAAAAGATAACACTCCCATTAAGGCTGCAGTTAGTATCGATGGGAGGGATTACCTGTATTTAGTGTGACATTGGTGGTGTTTACATAGATAATTCTTTTGTGATGTTCCTTTCTGATGAAGCAACACTTCTATATTATGATGAAACATAAGACTCAATCAATGTTGCAAAAAATGATGCTATCAGTGATAACATTTGGCAAATTCTAATAGAATTTGGCAAAAATATTTTCATTTGGCAAATTATTTGGCAAAAGTCAATTTCGGTCCAGCGTGGACCCAGTGCTTCCCAGAAACACAAACCATGTTACCTCCTTCAGTGTCTATACTGGATATGCTAGTTTGAATTTCATACACAACTGAGAATATTCTTGAGTCTCTACTTGCATCTGTACACCACTAAGAACACACTGGATGTGCTAGTCTCGGCGCACCACCAAATGCATGTTTAGATTGTCTTGTTCTGTATCATAGACAGTAATTACATAACTGCCAATAGACCAACTTATTAATGATCACACAGGGAGTCTATGAGCACAACAGAATAACCTTGGTATAGGAGAGGGTTATAGAACATTGGCCTTCAGAGTTCACTTCATTTGGAAACATAAACACTTCCATGATGGGAGCTTCCAGAAATTTTACGAAAACCCTGTGCCAATGTATTCTCTTATATATGAAAGTCTGCCATAGGGAGCCTCGCATATATTAGAGAATACCTTGGCCTAACAATATTTACCTTGACATTGTATTAAAGCCAGTGCATTCTCTTATATATGTGAGACTCCCTATGGGAGACTCACATATATAAGAGAATGCACTGGCACATTATCTTTAATGCGGCACCAGCGCAGCTCCCATCATGAGCCTCATGAAAGAGTTAAGATGAGAAAGAGGTGGAGAATGGTTTATCTGCAACTTCAAATTGATCGAGCTTTTGTAATGAAAATTTAAATGCAGAAATGTGCTTGTGTAGTCAGAGTGGGTTGGACAAGGGATCACATATAAAGGGCCCTCGTGCTGTACTTGCATCATTATTCACTGTAATAATTGGCACTCAACAACATGTGAGTTAATTCTTCGTATCAGTAGGGGTATACATGTACATATATTCTGCTGCTGTGATGTGTGAAATTAATTTACAGTGTGTTTTTATTTGAGACGTCTAACATGAGTTCTCAATTTTCTCAATTTATAGTGTTCTAAAGTAATTGAGAATAACTTTGATCAATTAGTTCTCAATTAATGGAGGCCACTATTTGAGGTGATTTAATCTTAACTTAAAAAGTAACTTTGAATGTGGTGGAAGGAATTCAAATCCAATTTTAAAATTTGATTTCAATCTAAATAAGGCATTGAATTTCAGGATTTATCTTAATCTAATTTAATTTTTTTTACCTCTACTCAGTCTGCTTGCTACTTAATTTCTTAAACTAAGTTTATTACAAACATCGGATTCAATAATAATTCTTGAAGACAACTATGATATCATATTTTCTTTACTAATAATGAAACTTGGTGCTGCGCCATTTCAGCATAATGACCCCTTAACCCTTTGAGTGCCAGGGGCCGATCTCATCGGCCCTAAACCTACAAAATAAGTCTGTTAAAGAATATAAGAATAAATTATTAAAATTGTCAAAAATTGTAAAAAAAAATAAAATTGTTAGGCCAATGCATTCTCTTATATATGCGAGGGTATATGGGTTGATACAAAAATCGACCTGGCACTCAAAGGGTTAATACTAAATACTCATTGACGAGTAGTTCCCAATGTTGTTTGTTGAACTTATTATCTGAACATTTCCCACATGTTTTTCTGCATTTATTACCTGAACCTCCCTCCAAATGAATAATAGTCTGTTCCAATGCATAGATTTATAACTGAATGGGAGAATCAATTTAGTAAAGAAAAGGGTTAAAGTTTCAGTATTTGGATCCTATTATGTTTTCATTCCCTTTTAACTTACAATTGTGAGAGATTATCTGACTTTAATACTTCCCCTGAATAGGTTCACTCGCTGTGTGGTCTTCAACCCGTTCTATACTGAATGGATTCTCCCATTCAGTTATAAAGTATACATTGGAATGGTATATTATTCATTTAGAGGAGTTTTCAGGTATTAACCCTTTACCCAACAAATCGGCCAAAACCAGCCAAATAAAGCTTCAACAGCCTAAAATATCTCCGGTCTGTCTCAATAGAACCATACAAATATGGATATCATTGGAACCGGCTCCTTGACCACATTGTGATAGTTACAGTTATGCCCTGTGCCAATGCATTCTCTTATATATGCGAGTCGACCATAGGTCGCCTCGCATATATAAGAGAATGCATTGGCCTAAAAAAAATCTTTTTTTAACACTTTTTACCATTTTTTCTTACATTCTTTAACAATTTTATAATTTTTAATGTGCTAAGCCAATGCATTCTCTTATATATGCGAGGCGACCTATGGTCGACTCGCATATATAAGAGAATGCATTGGCACAGGGCCCTTCTGTTGGGTAAAGGGTTAAAAGCAGATGACAAACAGAACAACAGATAATACAAGAACAGAATGATTCATATTCATTGGTGAGAAATGTTCAGGTAATAAGTTCAACAATACGGTCATTATTGAACTTATTATCTAAACATTTCCTAAGGGAATTACTCGTCAACGAGTATTTTAATAGTGTAGAAAGTGTTAAGTTAACCCTTTCAATCAAAATTATCAAATGTTATTGTTGTTTATATTTCAATACCCATTTCACTTTACATAAATAATAATATTGATTCTCTGTGTTTATATTAATAATAATTTTTGAACCTCTGTGTTTACATGTTTTCAGACAGGGAAGATGGTACGATACGTTTTAACATTTGACTGCTCGCTTTTTTCAGCCTTTCACATTCACATTTTAAATTTTATAAATGTTTTCCCTAAATGTAATGAATGTTTTATTTGGGGGTGATATATAGAAACATTTCGAAGGATTCAATCTTTTGTGAATACTGTGCATGAAGGTCTTTATTTAGAACATTATTCCAGTCAATTGTTTTTAAATACATGTATTAGCAAATTGAGGCTGTTTTTAATCTGTTGTTATACATATAAGTAAGAAGACACTTATTACGGACATTTGCAGTCTCTTGGCCTTCACCGGTCACAACTAAGTTTATTACACACTGTTAGCTTGAAGTTCATGTAGCTTATTAAATGAAGTCATCTCCATTGAATACATATTACCGCCTCCCACATATTGAGTGTGAGCCGTGTTGAATTAGGAGATAAACATGCCCCATTTAGTTGGATATTCATGGGGTTTTATGCTCGAATCTGTGAATATCAAATGAAATTGGGCACCTTTTATCTCCATTCAAGCCAGAATTTAGTGTGCCTGTCATTTGCAAAATGAGGTCCCCAGAGGTTGAATTTAGTGACGCTATCCCGCAGAGTGGGCTAGCATCACTAAATTCACCCTCTGGGGACCTCATTCTGCATGGCCTCATCTGCTGTGGGAGACATAGACTCAGATTGAAGTTCCCAAATGGTGAATATTGTGATGTACACCCATTTGGAACCTCGATTATGCATTGTGTCGTCTGCCAATTTTGGGATATAAAGAAACTAAACTAGAAAAGAAATAGAATCCATGTGAAGAAGCTTCTATAGAAATTACATAAAAAAAGAAACTTTCCAGAGAAGATGAGGCCAAAGCAGAATGAGGTCTCCAGAGGGTGAATTTAGTGATGCTAGCCGACTATGCAGGATAGCGTCACTAAATTTACCCTCTGGGAACCTCATTCTGCAAATGATAGACACACTAAACTCAGTCTTGTCTCCATTGCAATTCACCAAAAAGTTTAAAAGAAACTGCACAAAAATAACTTTTTATCAGCATTATGTGTCATGCAGTTAGAGCTCCTTTTCCTGTGCATCCAATCTCTTGGTCCATTTCCATGGATTTATCGGAAGAGCACCGGAACATCTTCTTGTTAACCCTTTCAGTGCCAGGTCCGATTTTTGTATCAACCCATATACCCTGTGCCAATGCATTCTCTTATATATGTGAGTCGACCATAGGTCGCCTCGCATATATAAGAGAATGCATTGGCCTAACAATTTTTCATCATTTGTTATTATTTTTTACAATTTTTTACAATTTTAATAATTTTTTCTTATATTCTTTAACTCTTTCAGTATTTTGTAGGTTTAGTGCCAGGGAATATTACGTTTTTCATGGGCATCAAAATTATTACTATGAATACTTGGTGATAGTTTTGAGTTATAACATGCCCCTAAGGTTTTATCCAGTTTGTTTTAAAATTCGCTATAGCATGCTTAAGCATACCCAAAACAAATTCAACCCACAAAAAAAACACTTTTTTTTTATATTTTTAATTTTTTTTAGGGCCGATTTTACAGACCGTAAATTAGGGCCGATGAGATCGGTCCCGGCACTGAAAGGGTTAAACAATGACAACTGTGTCTAAAGTAAACAACTTGCTGTTGCACTCAATTATGATTCTCCTGACAGCATGATGATGTAATAACGGATGTGCGTTAACAATCAGCAGACTTTGCTTTTGAATCCTTGTGAAAACTTAGTTAACATTTCTATTTCATTATCGATTTGATCCATCAAATACTCAAATTGAATAACATTAAGAGGGAATCTTTAATGCATGTGTTTTGAAAATAGGAGCACGACTTTAATTATAAACGAGAACGCTGATGACTCAGTCCATCCCATTATGTGTTAGATAAGAGTTAGGCCAATATGAAAACAAAATTACTGGATTCACATCCCCTCCCGTCCCTACTGCAATGACGTATTAATCCAGTCGATTTCAGTGCTCATAGCAAATGAACAGACGACAGACAGGCCAACGGATAATGTAAATGCAGAATGATTCATATTCTTCGGTGGGAAATGTTCAGATAATAATTCAACAAATGACCTGATCGTTTGTTGGACTTATTATCTGAACATTTCCTCAGGGAACTACTCATCAATGAGTATTTAGTATAGAAAGGGTCAAGAATAAAATATAAACAAGGCTCAAAATAAAATTAAAAATTTACGGCTTGTCAAAATGACAGGCACCAAATGGTTAATGTATGTCATTTCAAAAATGGTGCCTGTTCAATTTTCAGATGCACTGTATGAGACAGAATTTAAATTTCCAATTGACTTATTATTCGTCAATGATGCGCTCATTTTAGTGAGTGTCCAATCGTCACCTGGGGAAAAAACCCATGTCATTTTGTTTTGAAAAGTTCAAAAACTTTACGTCGATTAATAAATACACATGCAATTCACAAACGACATAATTATATTCACTCTGAATTGATCTGAAATTATTTTTGACTTTCAATGTCCTATTTGGCCTGTAGTGACTCCTTGGACGTACCCAAATAGATACAGATTGTTTAAAAATGTTCGACAGATACAGATGTGCACTGGACATAAGTTATTTTTCGTCGGACCATGACCTTGACCGGCCACTTATTTTGAGTCTTGAATATAAAATATAATATTCACCCAGCGCCCCAATTTTACAAAAAAAAAGTTGGATGAGAATCTAGTAATTTATTTATATTGACGGCAGATAAAACCAACATTGAATGCAAGATGGGTGTATGTGGTGGTGGAGGGTCATTATTTCTTCAAATCTAAGCTTCATCACTCAACATAAACGCATATCTCTAATGAGTATCAATTGCATGAAGTTTCTTTACTCTTTCATTTCTATGAAAGCATCTCTAAGTTAATATTAATAACTTTTACTATCGGCGATCGGGTCATTGTAGTCAGCTTTTCACCGGCAATAACTTTTGTGGTCAGCTTTTTATATTCTCGCATAGAATATGAGATGAGACTAGTGTTTCATACTTCAAGCAGATGAAACATTAAAAAACACCAAAATTAAAAAGATTTTTAAAGTACAAGTTTAGAATCGATCTCGGATAATGTTGAAATTTGAAAAACTGGTGAGTCAAATTTTATTCATAGAATCAACAGATGTGGCCATTTTGTATCAAATGACGTCGACATTTAGTGGTCATCCACTGCATATCATTCTCAATCTTCTGTATATATCTTCTACTTGTATCTCAATATCTTTTTGATCAGAGAATAAACGTATTATATATTATATCATGTGATGAAATAACGAGATTAGAAAAGCTGACTACTAAAGTTATATCTGTTGAAAAGCTAACCATATTTGTGACCGGTCTGAAAATCTGACTACAAATGTGCTCGGAGCCTTCTGTCAATGACCGCATCAGCTTTATTGTCATCATTTGATAAACCATTCCTGTATAATTTATTTTTCACATGATGCAGTAATTACCCTAAGTAATCGACTCCTTAACCACAGCAGAATTATGGGTAAATTTTCAGGATTTAGTCGGAAATAAGGCTTGTTGCCATTCGTAGGAAAGCTCTCAGGAAGAGCTTTCCGATGAATGGCAACAAGCCATATTTCCGACTAAAACCATGAAAAGTTACCCATAATTCTGCTGTGGTTAAAGAGTCGATTACTTTAATAGGGCATTACTGTATTCTCAATGATTAAATTACAAACATTACTGTTTTATGATCTCACTCTCTCGATCTGTGCATGTTGATGCATGTTAATGGGTTTCAAAATATAGAGTTGAAACTTTCTTTGTTGGTATATATATATTGGCAATGTATATGTTCGAATATGTATGATGGTATACTACCTTTCGGATCAGAAGAGTAATTTAGATTTGAGTTAAATGAGCAACTTCACAACTGTTGTCTTTACTGATGTTGTATACTTTTAACAATGCTGATCCACACATAGGAATATATTTTAATTTGGACACAGTACAACACTGCAATAATTTCTGCGAGACTGCTTATTTGGGTCATAATTTAATTGGGTCATACTTTAAGGATTTAAAAACTGTTCACATTGCTAAATGACCATTTCAATTTAAACTGAATTTCTATGCTAAGAGTACCTTCTTTCTTTTTGTATAGGTTTCTTGCCAACATTTGGACCAACATATGTAAACTTCTATGGAGCCACAAGAGAATATTCAGATTTGCCGTGTGAATATGATGACCTCAACATGGGAAAGGTTTGTGTGGCTAAATTCAAATCAAGTTATATTCCTAATGTTTGGTAAACTATTTGAAGCTCAAATGTTTGAATTTTAAATATGATTCCATTATATATATTTAAAACATATGTTTTATGTTGCAAGTAGGTAATGTATTAGCAAGGGAAGCCATAACCACTATTGTTTTACAAAAAAAATACAGCGGTCAATTTTGTATTAACGAGAGAAAATCACCTTATTTTTTGACCAGTTGTGAAAGTGGCACCTCAAAGTGGAACGTGAACATGATTCCAATTAGCCTGAAGTAGGTGTCTTTATTATCTTGTGAATAAACGAATTGTAGATGATTATTTATAAAAGATGCTGGCATTATTTGGGAACTATATTTATCTTATGAAATGATACTACCAAGTGAGTGAATGCCGGATATTATCGCAACCGTACAGATATATTTGCGACGACGGGGGCACCTTAAACTGCAGGATAATGTAATCTTTTCCTTTCAATTGTTAAAATGTTTATTCCTATCTTATGAAAATGAATGGGAAATCTTTTTTTTCCCCAAAAAACTAGCGACTTTCTGTGAATTGGGAACTTCAGGTTCAGAAATTGGGAATAAAACCCATATTCGGCCCCTATCATTGCCTAAAAATATCCCTGAATCGTGCCAAATTTCGTGCTTGTATTACAAAGTGAATGATTTTAAACTTAGACACTCTACTAATACACTCACTATTAGTCATGTGGAACCGAAATTCTAGTTCTGTATTTCCAGTTACCAGCTCATGACTTATTTTTTGCAAGTGCATTGTCATATTCAATTCACAAAATAATGTGCTGGTATTAAAGACATATTATGGACTTGTTCATGTGCATGAAACTGATAAATTTGTACTCAGGCACTATGCCAACTGGGAGAATGTAGCATTCTGAAAATTCTTAAAGAAATCGACCATACAAAACACCGTCTGAACTACTCTCAATTGTAAATATTTACATCTCGATTCGGGATGCAACAATCCCCGATAAATTAATGCAAATGATTTCGCCATCGATAATCATTGCATTTCATCTCATATATATTTTGAAGACCTCTGTCTGTCTGTCTGTCTGTTTGTTTGTCTGTCTGTCATTAATACAAATCTACGATTCTCGACCGATCGGGACGAAACTTGGTACGTGTGTGTAGTTTGACCAGGCGGTGGACGTTGGCGTATTGGCGAGCCCGTGCGGCGCCCGTGCAGCGCATGCGCAGACGATATCTCGGAAACGGGTGGAGCTATCGACTTGAAATTTGCTATGTGAATGTATCTTGCCCCGGATACGAATTTTATCGGGTCGCCGAGCCCGTGCGACGCCAGCTTCGCGCATGCGCAGACGAGATCTCGGAAACGGGTGGAGCTATCAACTTGAAATTTGGTATGTGAATGTATCTTGCCCCGGATACGAATTTTATCAGGTCGCCGAGCCCGTGCGACGCCAGCTTCGCGCATGCGCAGACGATATCTCGGAAACGGGTGGAGCTATCGACTTGAAATTTGCTATGTGAATGTATCTTGCCCCGGATAAGAATTTTATCGGGTCGCCGAGCCCGTGCGACGCCAGCTTCGCGCATGCGCAGACCAGATCTCGGAAACGAGTGGAGCTATCGAAATTTGGTTTTTTAATAGCCCGGACAACGTCAGGGCTCATCGGCTAGTCTATTATATATTTTGGAAGATCTGTCTGTCTGTGTGTTCGCGATGGACTCGAAAACGGCCGAACCGATTTCGATGAAACTTGGTATGTGGGGGTATTTTCGGCCGAGAACTGGCATAGGCCTATTAATTTGTCCGTGCGACGTGACCTTGACCTTGAAATCGGGTAATTTCAAGGTCAAACGCCCGAATATCTCAGGATTTATATGAAATTTGTATGTGGGGGTACTTTCGGCCGAGGGGTGACATGAGCCTATTAATTTGCCTGTGCGACGTGACCTTGACCTTGAAATAGGGTCATTTCAAGGTCAAATGCCCGAATATCACGGGATTTCGATGAAACTTGGTATGTGGGGGTATTTTCGGCCGGGGAGTGGCATAGGCTCATTAATTTGCCCGTGCGACGTGACCTTGACCTTGACCGGGTCAATTCAAGGTCAAATCGCCAATTTTTATTGGATTTAGACGAAATTTGATACATGGGGTTACTTTTGTCCACTGAGTGTTTTGGACGGGTCAAATCGTGATCCCGACCTCACCTTGACCTTCTAAATGATCAATTCAAGGTCAAATCGGGTAAAACCTGATGGAATTCGACGGGCACGTTTGTCGGGTACTTTTGTCCGTGCAGTATTTTGGACTGATCAAATCGTGACCCCCATTTGACCTTGACCTTTAAAATGGACAATTCAAGGTCAAAGCCCGGACGAAGTCTGGTCACCTTCTAGTAAATATATAAGACTGATGGTGTGTATTGTAAATTTGGATTAATATTCCGAAAAATAATTACTTTGAGCAAGATTATTCTCCATTTCTATTTGATTGCCCAACCCAAGAGTTTCAAATCACTTTAATAGTATAATATATTGGAAACAAAATCAGCTGTTTTTCAAGGATAGGATGTTGTTAAATAATATTTCCTTTCATCCAGGGTGAGGGAGTGGCATACAGAGGGAGAGCCCTGGTGGAGCTCACCACAGAACTCGGAAAGCTGCCGGAGACGGTCATGGATGACATCGGACAGGATGACATACTCAGAGTCCAGGTAACATATTCCGCTATCAGATACAGTAATATTTCTCTGCATCCCGCTTTCTCCAGAAGCACCAAGCCTGCAAATAGTGTGTCTGTCATTTGCAGAATGAGGTCACCAGAGGGTGAATTTAGTGAATTTGGTGGGGTAAATTCACCAATTTCACCTCTGGGGACCTCATCTTCGTAGGCCTCTTCTTCTGGGAAGTACCTATAGTCTAAAATTAATATTGTTTTTAGTTACTTTTTCCTTTCTGGGAAGTTTTTATATCCCCAAATTTGTGGAAGATAAAATGCATAATGGAGGTGACTTATGGGTGAACATCACCAACTTTAACTGGGGAACTTCAATCTGATCCTAGGTCTCCCATAGCATTTGAGGCCTGAGCAGAATGAGGTTCCAAGAAGATGAATTTGGTGATGCTAGTCCACCGTGCGGGAAAGCATTACTAAATTTACCCACTGGGGACCTCATTCTGCAAATAACAAACACTATTTGCAGACTTGAGAAGCACTAAACTGAATGGGCTCATTGTTATTCGATTCAGATTTGTTCAAATGAGGATATCCGTGCAAATATTGACAGAGCCAAGGGATCTTTTTCTTCAGAGCCAAGGGATCTTTTTCTTCAGAGCCAAGGGATCTTTTTCTTCAGAGCCAAGGGATCTTTTTCTTCAGAGCCAAGGGATCTTTTTCTTCAATAGAATGCAGTAAAACATCTTCTCTGAAACCATGAGTCCCAAGCCTGATTAAAGTGTGCCTGTCATTGAGAATGAGGTCCCCAGAGGGTGAATTTAGTGACACTATCCCGCATAGCTGGCTAGCATTACTAAATTAACTCTCTGGGGACCTCATTCTGCACGGCCTCATCTGCTACGGGAGACATAGACTCTGATTGATTTCCCCTAATGGTAAATATTGTGATGTACACCCATTGGGAACCTCGATTATGCAATGTGTCATCTGCTAATTTGGGGATATAGAGAAACTAAACTAAAAAAGAAATAGAATCTATGTGAAGAAGTTCTATAGAAATTTGATAATAAAGAAACTTTACAGAGAAGATGAGGCCTAACCAGAATGAGGTCCCCAGAGGGCAAATTTAGTGATGCTAGCCCGCTATGCAGGATAGCTTCACTAAATTCACCCTCTGGAGACCTCATTCTGCAAATAACAGAGACACTAAACTCAGACTTGATGAGTCTTCAATCTCAAAGGCTCGGCAATTTCTGCTTTTTTTACGGAAATAAACTGCCCCATAAATAGACACCATATCTGCCGGACCATTTCTTTCAGATATATATAGCCATAAATTAAATCTATTGAAAGAAATTATAATGAATTCTAGTGATTAACTGTTATTGCTACATAATAAATTAATTCCGCCTCAATATTTTTATTCTCTTATTTTTATTCTAGAAATTCATGCGACGACGGAAGTTCCGACTACACAGCGCATTCTTGAATGCTGGCATGATCACAGCTATCGATGCCCCTGTGGAGTTTGAAGTCAGCATAGGTTAGTTATCCATTTGAGAATATATCATGCCATTCTGTCTGAAGCATCAACGCATTGTCATAATCCAATTTTTATTGAGTAGACCTTTACTCAGTTAACCTACTATTATATTAGTGACATTAATGATGAAACCGAGTCATACGCTTGAATATATTAATACTGTATTGCTACAATACCAGGTCATTTCAAGTATTACTCGGTTATTAATGTGACGACCCTACTGTTATCTCATGCGATCATGATTCTACCCATGTTACCTTACGGACATGCCAATTGAGAGAAGTTATCAAGATTCACGCTTTGTTGGTTTGAATTATGATGCGTAGTCAATGATTTAGGTCATTAATGGTACTCAATCCAATCAGAGAGTCCCCATATCACCAAAATACAGCAACAACGACATTTCTTCAAAATGCGCTTTAGTTATCAGAATCGATCAATTGCAACAAAATAATGATAACCACTATCAACTATGGTATCAAATTTCCCAAAACTTGTTATTTATCAACATTTTGTTCAACGAAATATGGCCTTATTATCACTTGGGTATTCACGAAATTTGGCCGTATTACCACTTGTTTTTAGAGTTATCCATCTTCATCCGCAATTTTGACAGAGGCCGTATGTTTGATGGCGGGTTTCTGGGCCACAAATAATTGAACATCTCGAGAAATAACAAACATAAAAAATCAATATTTTATGGGTGGGTTCCTCGACTCAAATACAATATTTTTTACCCTCGAAGCCAAAGAAATAGTAATTTAGGAGCGTTAATTCGGATAATGCATCTTTAAGTCAAAGCTGGAATAAGGCATTGCTTCTGTTTCTTGAGTAAGAATTACATAGCATGCAAAATTCTGTCTATCCATCTAGGATTCAATGCTATTGGAATTGTCAGGCTTTAAGTGACGTGTCGAATGGTCAGGATTAAAGTGCCTTGTCGCTTTGTTCTCAAATTTTTTTATTTTTCCGGGTATAAATTAGGTTGATAGTAAATACTTTAAATATGGCTAACTTTGGGTTCAGAAATTTTAGTGCACCATTCCTATTTATTCAAATTCCAGAATTAAAAGTGGATCAAATTGCGTGACTGTCCAAAAAATGTATATAGACAATAGTTAATTGTTGTGAGTATCCTACATTTTTTCTCCTCGAGTGAGATGTGGAGGATTATTTTTACGAGGCACTTTTTGATATCGAGAAACTAAACTAAATAAGAAATAGAATCTATGTGAAGAAGTTTCTATAGAAATTTGATAAGAAAGAAACTTTCCAGAGAAGATGAGGCCTAAGTAGAATAAGGTCCCCAGATTAGTGTTGAAACGATTAATCGATGCGATTATTAAATTAGTCGATTCCGAAATCGGCTAGTCGACTAGTCGGAACACACTTCTTTGAAGTTGAGACGGCCAGCTTTGATAATCAACTTCAAGAATCAGCGC
The DNA here is from genome assembly GCA_032622095.1 of Siphonodentalium dalli. Taxonomy (NCBI): domain Eukaryota; kingdom Metazoa; phylum Mollusca; class Scaphopoda; order Gadilida; family Siphonodentaliidae; genus Siphonodentalium; species Siphonodentalium dalli. The sequence continues at coordinate 62,666,264 of CP136062.1, forward strand.
CTATCGCAACCGTCTCTATTTCGGCGTGACGGAATTGATCTGAGTGATAACTGGTCAACGTGTTTGCAGGTGTGCAGGACTCAACTTCAATCAAGTTAGTTGCGAGGTGACATTATTAAGTTTTAAGTTTAATAACAAGTCCAATATATTATAGTTTATTGAAGCACTATGTCAGTATACCTTTAAAGTTTATTTGTAAAATTGTCTGATATTTTTTACAACCACCACATGCATCAACTGACGCATGGGTGAGCGTATACGATCGCGCGTTCTAGATATATTGTATTATAGATATAAATATAAAGCCAACCAGCAGTCGGCCATGCTATGCATCGAATAGCGTCGCGTATTTCGAACTAAACTGGCGATTCACTTCGGAAATCCCACGTCGTTTATGGGCTGTGTTTGTGAAAAATTACAATGTATTTTAGCACCTCAAACTTAAATCCTTCTCGGAATTGGGCGGTGACATAGCTGTTCCCAGAAACGTAATCTGGATGACGCAAATTCCTGGAATCGGGCTAAATATAGAACTTACGACATCGCATTGAAATGAACTATTAACATCGTTGGTCTGCGCAGTTTTATTTCTGAAACACACGATCGATTGTGTATTCGGGGACTCGCGAATAAATTGTATATATTGTATATATATATTTACAATGTACTATGCACGAGAGACAATTATGTACGCGATCAAATCAAACAGTGAAAACACGTGCGTTTTGGCGGGAAAATGACTGTCCGTGATTAAGCTATGTCATATCGTGACCTTGCAATGAATACAATGAACAACATTATGTGTACTGTACGCAATGCATGGCCCATTTTTAATATATGCGGACTCTATATAATATATACAGGAACTTTACCACATTCCGTGTCCGATATATGTACATGACATCTGCGAGCATAAAAGGCTTGTACGCACTACAGCTGTTATAACATTTATTTTGTAACTTTTGTTTGACTCTGTCGGAGATGAAGTTCGTTTCTTAAAATATCTTGCATTTCTTCATGTACGCCCGTTTGTGAAGTCAATCGGTGACAAGCACACTGGGCAAGTTCGAAAACAACGATGTTCGATTGTATGTAAGAACCGGTACGGCCCGGTAGACCATACCATATCAATTTTAAAGGAACATTTTTACACAAAACATATAGAATAATGCACCGGTTTCTGATTGTTGCACGCGCTTCCACTCCGTAATCCGTAGAGTTTCCGCGATCGATCAGTTGTTTGTCACCACCGTTTAGATGCATACATCAACTTGATGATAATTTGATTGTCATAAAACATCATATACCTGGGACAAATTAATAACCTATTAACCTTCAGTGATATTAAGCCAAATAATCACGGCAAATAGTGTTAAATCACGACTTGCTTTGCGTTCGAAAATGCAAAGTTGGTTACTGGTACTCAAAACAAACGGCAAATTATATACGTATATGAGCACAAAACGGTAAGTTTCGGAAGGGGTCCGACTAGTCGACTAGTAGTCGATTCCCTCTGGCGACTAGTCGATTCCTCAAAACCACTAATCGTTTCAACACTACCCCAGATGGTGAATATAGTGATGCTAGCCCACTATGTTTAGGTTTATTTTGAAGTGCAACATTTAAGAACATATTAATGTAAATAATAATATTATATCCTAGGTAACTATGGTAACAAGTTGGATGAGAATGTTCTTCCAAGTTCATCGACATCACAGCCGACGAATGCCGTGTTTGATGGATGTCATTATTACTACCTGCCGTGGGGTAAAATGAAGCCATGTGTGGCTGTCGATTGTCACTGGGAAGACATCGCGTTCAGACTCGAGGCTCTCAATATTCTCATCAAGGCTATAAACACACTGGTAAGTCATTTAATGCCCACCCTTTTATTTATTACTCCATGCACAAAGTGAATCATGGGTAAACTGGATTACATTCGTCCGGTCCTCCATCCTTGTTCGTCTGTCTGCACATCCATCCGTTTGTCTATCTGTCCATCCGAGCAGATATCTCAGCCATGGTTTATCGGATTTCAATAAAATTTCATACATGTAGTATAAAAATGGTTGTATGTGGTGCAAGGATATTGCGACTAAATTATCTTGCTTAAGGAGACACCACCAGTCACGGAGACATTAGCACATTGCATTCACAGTTAAGTGTAGCAATGTAACCCTTCATGACTGGAGCTTCCTGAATTTTTACGAAAACCCTGTGCCAATGCATTCTCTTATATATGCGAGTCTCTCATAGGGAGCCTCGCATATATAAGAGAATGCATTGGCCTAACAATATTTGTATTTACTTTGTAAGCCAGTGCATTCTCTTATATATGCAGCTCCCTATTGGAGTCTCACTTATATAAGAGAATACTTTGGCCTAACAATATTTACCTTGACCCTGTAAGCCATTGCATTCTCTTATATATGCGTGGCTCCCTATGGGAGACTCACATATATAAGAGAAAGCACTGGCACAGCATCATTAAAAGCTGCATCGGCGCAGCTCACGCCATCAAAGGGTTAATACACACCCATTTATTTATACCTCCATGCACAAAGTGAATAATGGGTAAACTGGATTACATTCGTCTGATCCTCCATCTTGTCCGTCTGTCTGCACATCCATCCGTTCTTCTATCTGTCCGTCTGAGTAGATATCTCAGCCATAGCTTATCGGATCTCAATAAAATTTCATACATGTAGTATAAAAATGGTTGTATGTGGTGCAAGGATATTGCGACTAAATTATCTTGCTTAAGGAGACACCACCAGTCACGGAGACATTAGCACATTGCATTCACAGTTAAGTGTAGCAATGTAACCCTTTCATGACTGGAGCTTCCTGAATTTATTTTGAAAACCCTGTGCCAATGCATTCTCTTATATATGCGAGTCGACCATATGGCACCTCACATATATAAGAGAAGCTTTGGCCTAATAATATTTACCTTGATCTTGTGAGCCAGCCAATTCTCTTATATATGCGAGGCTCCCTATGGGAGACTCGCATGTATAAGAGAATGCACTGGCACAAGGTCTTTAATGCTGCACCAACGCAGCATCGCAATGAAAGCGTTTATGCCGATACCTGAATTTTTGCCGGTTTTATTTTTCAGGAAACAAACATCGAGAGGTGTAAGACTGGCATGAAGGCAAAGCTGCCGATGGCTGAACTGGCTCAGCTTCTTATCATACTCATCGATAAGCTCATAGAGGACTGCAGGTAAGTCACATGGTCTGTTACTAAAAATAAACAAGTCACATGGTCTGTTACTAAAAATAAACAAAGTCACATGGCCTGTTACTAAAAATAAACAGAAAACAAGTAAGTCACATGGTATGTTACTAAAAATAAACAACTGCAAGTCATTAACATGGTTTGTTAATACTGAAAATAAACAGAACTGCAATTAAGTCACATGGCCTGTTACTAAAAATAAATGGAACTGCAATTGCAAGTTAGTCACATGGTCTTTTACTAAACGTAAACAACTGCAAGAAAGTTACATGGTCTGTTACTAATACTAAACACAGAGAGGACTGCAAGTAAGTTACAAAAATAAACAGAGCACTGCAAGTAAGTCACATGGTCTGTTGCTAAAATAAACAGAACTGCAAGTAAGTAACATGGTCTGTTGCTAAAAATAAACAGAACTGCAAGTAAGTAACATGGTCTGTTAATACTAAAAATAAACAGAGAACTGCAAGTAAGTCACATGGTCTGTTACTAAAAATAAACAGAACTGCAAGTAAGTAACATGGTCTGTTACTAAAAATAAACAGAACTGCAAGTAAGTAACATGGTCTGTTACTACTGAAAATAAACAGAACTGCAATTAAGTCACATGGTCTCTTTCTAAAAATAAACAGAACTGCCATTAAGTCACATGGTCTGTTACTAAAATTAAACAGAAAACAAGTAAGTCACATGGTCTGTTACTAAAAACAACAGAACTGCAAGTAAGTCATATGGTATGTTACTAAATATAAAAACAGAGAGTACTGCAGGTAAGTCACATGGTCTGTTACTAAAACTAAACACAGAGAGGACTGCAAGTAAGTCACAAAAATAAACAGAGAACTGCAAGCAAGTCACATGGTATGTTACTAAAAATAAACAGAGAACTGCAAGTAAGTAACATGGTCTGTTAATACTGAAAATAAACAGAGAACGGCAATTAAGTCACATTGTCTGTTACTAAAAATAAACAGAAAAAACAAGTAAGTCACATGGTCTAGCTGTTACTAATAAATAAACAGGACTGCCATTAAGTCACATGGTCTGTTACTAAAAATATACACAGAGAAAATTGCATAGTGGAATTGATTTTATTGGTATTGTTGGGATAATGAATATTATAAAGGTAGAGTGAGATATCAATAACATATGTCAATTGATTCTGATTTTGAATCTGCACTTGGAGGAAGTCAAAGAGGAACAAACATTCAACTGAAGGATGCGCAGTAAATGCTGTTTAGATAGTTTATAAAAGTCTTCTTCAAATAACCAGTATGATTATCGTTTTATCAGAAAGCCACTTCCTTTGCCCCAACCTGGTCACCACAATGCCAACGAGTTGGACAAACTGCTGCGACAGTACAGAGAATGTGAGCTGGAAGTTATTGTTGAGATGGCGACGACTCTGAGAGAGAATGCTACAGATATAGGAGAAGCACTGAGTGCCATTGACAACTACCTACAGATGCTAAAGAATCTTGCCCTAGAAGTAAGTCTCAGTACATAACTTTTTAACCCTTCCATGACTGGAACTTTCTGAAATTTTGTGAAAACCCTGTGCCAATGCATTCTTTTATATATGCGAATCTCCCATAGGGAGCCTTGCATATATACGAGAATGTGTTGGCCTAACAATATTTACCTTGACCTGGTAAGCCAGTGCATTCTCTTATATATGCGAGGCTCCCTCTGGGAGACTCACATTTATAAGAGAATGCACTGGTACATGATATTTTATGTTGAACCATGTTGAATCATGAAAGGTTAGAGCACATGGAGACAGCGTCCCGAGCGATGTAACCTTGTTGGTGTCAAAACATGAAGTTGATTGTCGCTAAATGTGTTTTTGTTTGTATTTATTAAAAGTGCCAACTATGTTGAGTGATATGTCCTCAATATTTTCAATCGGAAGAACATTTATGACTGGTTAGATTCATTTCCGGCATCTCCACCACTATGTTTCATAAATGACTTACACTTCTGAGTAAGCATGCCGCATGCCACGTCCAGTTAGGACCAATTCCTATTCTTACTTTTGGCATTTTCATCGCGAATCCCACAATTCTTGAAATGCGCGCCACGTGAATGCATCATTGATACTCTATATGTTCTAATTCAGCGTCATGTGAATGCTGCTTTGATAAAATAACTTCTCATATGTGACAGTAAGAAACCAAATTCTGCAAACGGAATAGAAATTTCATATGTGCTTTTTTATCATGCTGGCCTACGAAAATTGAGAATAGAGATCTACTAACAAGCCATGGAGGATATCAGGTTCACTTTGATTGACACTGACCCCATGTTGAAATGCCCAGGGGGATATTTTTTTAAATATGGGATTGATGGCCAACATCTTGTTTTTCTCTGAACTGCATGTGCACATAATTTACTATCAAGCTCACCATCTTCACCATCTGGGAACTTAAATCTTGAGTCCAGTTCTCCCTAGTGACTGAGTGCATTGACTCACTGTCACTGTGGTGCTACGCAATTTAGTAGCCATAGATGTCCCATTTAGCTTATGGGAATCTGATGAACTCAATACCTATAATTTAAATTTTCACCCAGAAAGGATGATAAAAATGTGACAGGACTCTTAGTAACCAGCTACTTTGTCATGTGACAATCGCACTGTGACTTAAATTATACTATCCTCCGTTCTGCTTCAGATGTGTAAGCCTGATGTGGTAATATTCTGTTTTCAATCTACAGCCTCAGAACAGTATGCCAGATGTTATTATATGGATGATAAGTGGCGAGAAGAGAATAGCTTATCACAGAATTCCGGCAAATGATCTACTGTTCTCGTCAAACCCGAATAACATAGGACAGTTTTGCGGAAAGATTCAAACCATCCAACTCCAGGTCAGTGTATTATTTTTTACATAGCCAAAATTATATTGGACAATATTGTTAAAATAGCATTTAATTTATTACATACCACCACATTTCCTGCATATAATTTACTGTTTTCATCAAACCCAAATCTGATTTTACCTCACTTGAATGTGAAAGGCTACAATGTGTTTGTATCTTAATTTTTGTATGTATGTAAACCCATTTGCTATATTTCTGTTCTGAAAGAAAAACTAAAACAAAACACAGTCAACATCTGTTTGAAAATGGCTTCTTTTTTCTGATAACAGCAAGACAACTCCCTAGTTGAATTCCTTTTTTCATACCATAATTTGGGGCCTCGGTGGCTCAATCGGTTAGGGGTACTACTCCAAGCCGTTTCGCCCTCCAGCGCTGGCAATAAGGGTTCAAATCCACATGTTTCCATCGTGGACTTTGTAACTCAAAATTGTTATCTGGTGGAGTTGCCAGTTACTCGCCGATGGCCGGTGGTTTGCCGCACATGGTTGACTAGTTTATCATCCATTGAAATCACTGTTAGATTAGTCGCAAGTGTGCGGAAATCCTCCACCACTAAACTGGCAATGTTGTGATATGGCCTTAGTTGCTAAAGCGACAATAAACCCCAATCAATCAATCAATCATACCATAATTTCTATCCACAGTACCCAGGATCAACAGGTTCAAAGAATCCAGAAGTTCCCGGCCTTTTGAGAGCTAAATTCTGGTTAGGATTACAAGATCAAGAACCAGAATGGCATAAGATGCAATCAGAGGGCGAACTGGCTGTGTTTGCTGAGACTGTAAGTTCACTCATTAGAGTTACTTCCCTTAACCCTTTATCCAACAAACCGGCCAAAACCGGCCAAATAAAGCTTCAACAGCCTAAAATATCTTTGGTCTGTCTCAATAGAACCATACAAATATGGATATCATTGGAACCGGCTCCTTGATCACATTGTGATGGTTACAGTTATGCCCTGTGCCAATGCATTCTCTTATATATGCGAGTCGACCATAGGTCGCCTCGCATATATAAGAGAATGCATTGGCCTAAAAAAAATCTTTTTTTAACACTTTTTACCATTTTTTCTTACATTCTTTAACAATTTTATAATTTTTAATGTGTTAAGCCAATGCATTCTCTTATATATGCGAGGCGACCTATGGTCGACTCACATATATAAGAGAATGCATTGGCACAGGGCCCTTCTGTTGGGTAAAGGGTTAATCCTTTGAATAGTGAATTCATTCACCCATCAGTTATAAAATTATGTCGTGGAATATTATCTTCATTTGGCAGAGAAATCAATTTGAATTTATTTATAGGAACATCCTTATAAATTTATTAAGGGCACAGATGGCCTTTGTGGTGGGTATGCTGTTAAAATATTCACACCCGTTAAAACTGCCATAAACAGAAAGATTATTAAAATATAGACATATTTTGTTTGACACCAATCATAAATATTTTGTAAATAGTATATTATTGTCAAGTTTTTATGCTGTGTTATATAAATAAAAGCCAGGTTCTGTAACATTTTTGGCTTTATTAGCTCAACTTTACTTTGTTAAGTTTGAGCTATTGCCATGGCTTTGTCATCCGTCGTGCGTGTGTGCGTGTGTACGGGCGGCGTCAACAATAGAGGCTACAGGTCGTACCTTTGATCAGATCATTATGAAATTTGTCATAGCTGTTGACATCAACATTTGTACCGGAATGATTCATTTTGGGGTCATACGGAAAAAAAACATGGCCGCCAGTGGCCATCTTAGATTTCAAAATTCAATCCATTAGCACGGGCTACAGGCCGTACTGTTCATCTGATCGTCATGAAATTTGTCATGGATGTTAATATTGACATGTAGATGGGAACGAGTAATTTTGAGGTCATTTGGCCAAAAAACATGGCCGCCAGCAGCCATCTTCGATTTTACTCTTTGCATGACTAAATCCTTTAGCACGGGCTACAGGTCGTACCTTTAGTCAGATCGTCATAAAATTTGTCATGGATGTAAACAATGACATGTAGATGGGAACGAGTCATTTTTGGGTTATTCGGGCAAAAAACATGGCCGCCAGCAGCCATCTTGGATTTTACTCTTTGTATGACTAAATCCTTTAGCACGGGCTACAGGTCGTACCTTTAGTCTGATAATCATGAAATTTATCATGGCTGTTGAAATTGGAATATAGATGGGAACGAGTCATTTTGGGGTCATTCGGACAAAAAACATGGCCGCCAGTAGCCATCTTTGTTTTCAAAATTCAATCCATTAGCACGGGCCACAGGTCGCACTGTTCGTCTGATCATCATGAAATTTGTCATGGATGTTAATATTGACATGTAGATGGGAACGAGTAATTTTGGGGTCATTCGGCCCAAAAACATGGCCGCCAGCAGCCATCTTGGATTTTACTCTTTGTATGACTAAATTCTTTAGCACGGGCTACAGGTCGTACCTTTAGTCTGATCATCATAAAATTTGTCATGGATGTTAACAATGACATGTAGATTGGAACGAGTCATTTTGGGGTCAATCGGCCAAAAAACATGGCCGCCAGCAGCCGTCTTGGATTTTACTCTTTGTATGACTAAATCCTTTAGCACGGGCTACAGGTCGTACCTTTAGTCTGATAATCATGAAATTTATCATGGCTGTTGAAATTGGAATGTAGATGGGAACGAGTCATTTTGGGGTCATTCGGACAAAAAACATGGCCGCCAGCGGCCATCTTGGATTTCAAAATTTAATCCATTAGCATGGGCCACAGGTCGTACTGATTGTCTGATCATCATGAAATTTGTCATGGATGATAATATTTACATGTAGATGGGAACGAGTAATTTTGGGGTCATTCGGCCAAAAAACATGGCCACCAGCAGCCATCTTAGATTTTACTCTTTGTATGACTAAATTCTTTATCACGGGCTGCAGGTCGTACCTTTAGTCTGATCATCATAAAATTTGTCATGGATGTTAACAATGACATGTAGATGGGAACGAGTAATTTTGGGGTCAATTGGCCAAAAAACATGGTCGCCAGCAGCCATCTTGGATTTTACTCTTTGTATGACTAAATCCTTTAGCACGGGCTACAGGTTGTATCTTTAGTCTGATCATCATAAAATTTTCATGAATGTTAATAATGACATGTAGATGGGAACGAGTCATTTTGGGGTCATTCGGCCAAAAAAGATGGCCGCCAGCAGCCATCTTGGATTTTACTCTTTGTATGACTAAATCCTTTAGCACGGGCTACAGGTCGTACCTTTAGTCTGATTATCATAAAATTTTTCATGGCTGTTGAAATTGGAATGTAAATGGGAACGAGTCATTTTGGGGTCATTCGGACAAAAAACATGGCCGCCAGCGGCCATCTTGGATTTCAAAATTTAATCCATTAGCATGGGCCACAGGTCGTACTATTCGTCTGATCATCATGAAATTTGTCATGGATGATAATATTTACATGTAGATGGGAACGAGTAATTTTGGGGTCATTTGGCGAAAAAACGTGGCCGCCAGCAGCCATCTTGGATTTTACTCTTTGTATGACTAAATTCTTTAGCACGGGCTACAGGTCGTACCTTTAGTCTGATCATCATAAAATTTGTCATGGATGTTAACAATGACATGTAGATTGGAACGAGTCATTTTGGGGTCAATCGGCCAAAAAACATGGCCGCCAACAGCCATCTTGGATTTTACTCTTTGTATGACTAAATTCTTTAGCATGGGCTACAGGTCGTACCTTTAGTCTGATCGTCATAAAATTTGTCATTGATGTTAACGATGACATGTAGATGGGAACGACTCATTTTGGGGTCATTCGGCCGAAAACATGGCCGCCAGCAGCCATCTTGGATTTTACTTTTCTCTTCATGTCTATAAACTAGTATTAGACATTCAACTTTCCACATTCCTAATCGCTCCATTGACTGTAATTTATTAAATTATTCCATTTCCAAGTTGAGCTACAGTGTCATTGACACTTTCTTATATATTTATGATTGGTATAAGAACAAAACATGTCTATAGTTTATTATTCTTTCTGTTTATGGCAGTTTTAATAGATGTGACTATTTTAACAGTATTCTCACCGTGAAGGCCATCCATGCCTTTAACCTTTCAGTGCCAGGGGGCCGATCTCATCGGCCCTAATTTACGGTCTGTAAAATCGGCCCTAAATTGTTTTTTAAATTTTAAAATAATTTTTTTTTTTTTTTTTTTTTTGGGTATACTTAAGCTTGCTATAGCGAATTTAAAAACAAACTGGATAAAACCTTAGGGGCATGTTATAACTCAAAACTATCACCAAGTATTCATAGTAATAATTTTGATGCCCATGAAAAACGTGAGATTCCCTGGCACTAAACCTACAAAATAAGTCTGTTAAAGAATATAAGAAAAAATATTAAAATTGTAAAAAATTGTAAAAAGTAAACAACAAATGATGAAAAATTGTTAGGCCAATGCATTCTCTTATATATGCGAGGCGACCTATGGTCGACTCGCATATATAAGAGAATGCATTGGCACAGGGTATATGGGTTGACACAAAAATCGGACCTGGCACTGAAAGGGTTAATGTGAATCAAGTAACTATCATCAGCGAGTAATAGGTTGTTGTGGGTCACTGAGTGGTTCACCTACAGATCACCATAGTATCTTGTAGAGAATGGTAGCTTCTGGTGCTCTGTACTGCCATGGGCTATTGAGCCCCCTTTCAGTCACTTGGCGGTTTGACTTTTTTGTATATGACATAAATATATATTTTTGACATAGAATAAAAATATAAACAAAAAACATCTTTGGCAAGAGAAACGTGATAGTGTCAGTTATTATTCTAGAGTTTTCTTATTACATTTACTTCCCTTAACAGAGCTGACAGTCTTATTCATGGGTCAAGGTTTTTCAAAAAGTCCAGCTTAGCTGAAAAATCATTTATTTCATGCTGTTACAGAGGAAATTACTGCCAAAGCATGAAAATCATTTGTTTCATTCCCAAACTTAATGTTGAAATTTTTATTTGACGGTCATATATATGTAAGAAGGGTCATTCAAGGTTTCCGGCGTACTTTGTCTGTACATATCTATTTGATTTTTTTCTAGTATGAGAATCAGTGTGCCATTCTTGGAAATTGGGTGACAAGAGGACCACAGATGACACGACCTAAATGGTCAGACAGTCAAGGAAACGTAAGTTGATCCAAAAATATACATTACGGTTGATGAAGTTTAAACCTCACTGTGTTAAATGTTAAATGAATGAATTGGAAGTTAAACCAACAAATTGGAAGTTGAGGCCATTCAAATTCCCATTTCTCAGACTCATGCACATGGTCCCGACACCCCACGCAAATGGTCTTGACACACCACGCACATGGTCCCGAAACCCCACACCCACACCCCATGTTGAGGCTCACGAACATGGTCCCTACACCCCACGCACATGGTCCCGACACCCCACGCACATGGTCCTGACACCCCATGCACATGGTCCCGACAACCCACGTAACTTGTTTATTTGTGTTCCAACTGTCGGGGATAATTCCATATAGATTTGAATGATGCAACACAGCCACATGTATCAATCTGGATGTTAAACTAGAAGAGTTCAAGTTGATGTGCATTCACAGCCGCCTAGCTGGTTCAACGTTAGAATACGGCGCTTTGATCAAATTGAATATTTACTTTTCAGAGCATAATAATTATTAGGATTCAATTTTATAATTTTAACAGTGGCTTCATTTTTGCTCATATTTTCTTCAGTGCAAGATTCCTAAGGATAAATTTATACCACCTGCAGGCTGGAGATGGGAAGAAGATTGGTACATCAGCCCAGAAATGAGGTAATATATGTCAGTATTATATATGTTGAGTTCACAGAGGGTCATAATGTCTTTTGATTGGACAAAACATGATTGCGCATCAGAGAGTAATTTTGACCATCGCAGAAGCTATAGTCTTCAAACTTTTACCTGCTTGCTGACATCATTATTGGTGCGAGGCGAGAATTGTGGCAAGCAAATTATCGCCCGGTCTATAGTCTTCGAACTATTAAATGACAATTGGCGTGAGGTGATAATTGAGTCATATATAATAAAACCCCTACTGGTTGCCTTGGGGTGGAATGGCAGCACTATTTTTCATAGATGATTCCTTCTGAACAGCAAGCAGGGCTATTCTCTTCAAACCCAAGGAAGTCAATAGGTGTATAAAAATTATTCCAGTTAGAAAACAAGATTTGTTTTCACACTTTGATACAAACTTGGTACATTCAACGGGTTCATAACATTTGAGTACAGGTATTGTCTCCAAAAATGGAATTCATGTTGAATTTTTTCACTCTGAAATTGACTTTTGAGACTACATCTTTATTCCAGACATAATTCATTTGGTGTCCCCAGCTCTATTTATTAAATATTTCTGACTAGTACTTCAAGTTTTTTAAAGGTTCTATATGGTCTAAAAAAAATCTAACTTATGAATTATGGGTATAATATTTTATCACAGAAGGTAGTACTCTTGGCCTAAAACCACATTTTAACCCTTTCATGACTGGAGCTTCCTGAAATTTTGCGACTACCCTGTTCCAATGCATTCTCTTATATATGCATGTCGCCCATAGGGCACCTCGCATATATAAAAGAAAACATTGGCCTAACAAAATTTACCTTGATCTTGAAAGCCAGTGCATTCTCCTATATATGCGAGACTCCCTATCGGAGACTGGCATATATAAGAGAATGCACTGTCACAGGCTATTTAATGCTGCACCAGTGTGACTCCCATCATGAAAGGTTAATTTCTTGGCCTAAAACAACATATGTTCATTTGATATTGTTTGGTAAACAACATGTATTCCATGTATTCTATCGTTGTTGCAAGTCCTTGAAACTTTTAACGCTCTCATGATGGGAGCTGTGCTGGTACGGCAACAAAGACCCTGTGTCACTGCATTCTCTTATTTATTACACGCTTGTTCCCAGAAGTACAGTGTTATTGCTGTTCCATTTTTACAAATACGTATGGAACGTACGTTCCATACGTAATTTGGTTGATGTAAAATGACGTACATGATGTTTGCCTCATCCATGAAAACGGAACTATAAAATAAAAGTATCATCACACATGAAAAAACTATGTGCCTAAATAAACCTTCTAAGTCTGTATTTTTAATGCACGGATTCTAGGACGCAAAGCGTGTAATAAACACAGAACGACACGATGTGTAAATGGGTTTGTCGATACGGCACTCATGCTGTCGCGGAAGGATAGAACTCGTGACACCACTCGTGCTGTATCGACAAACCCATTTACACATCGTGTTCTGTGTAAATATGTGAGTCTCCCATAGCACTGGCTTACAATATCGAGGTAAATATTGTTTGTCCAATGCATTCTGTTATATATGCGAGGTGCCCTGTGGGCGATTCGCATATATAAGACAATGCATTGGCACAGGGTTTTGTCAAAACTTCAGGAAGCACCAGTCATGAAAGGTTAACTTTTGAACAATTTTGACCAGGCTTAGGCTGTTGTGGCATCATAGTTGCAGCTAATTGGTGAACATATACAATAATGCCCTAATTAATCGACTCCTTAACCATAGTAGAATTATGGGTAACTTTTACCCATAATTCTGCTGTGGTTAAGGAGTCGATTAATTAGGGCATTACTGTAGTATCATGCTCTCTTTCTCTCAGTCTTGATATAGAATTGACAAGAAAACTTGGCTAAAAGCCTTCTTGTTTCTCCCCAGTGGTTGAGGTTAGTTTGGAGTGGGAAAGTTTCCACTGGCCATGGTGTTGTGAGAGACACTTGTGGCCAGATCCCTGTGATAGAGAGTGTACAGTTAGGGCAAGGAATCAAGTAAAAACTCAAGGGAGATATCTCTATTACCACTGTATTAGGCATTTTATTTTTTATTACTTGGTTTATGGATTTCCCTACCCCAAAAAAAGCTGTCTGTCAATAAAAATAATATTTCAGTTATCAGTTTTTTTTATTTCTGCCACTGGGAATATTAATTGAGACATATAAACAAAATTAGAAAAAAAGTATAATTTTACGTAAAAGTTACAACATCGATTGATCAGCGAAGCCTCCCGGTAGTGTTTATGGTATTGAATGTCAACCCAACATGGCGGACGCTGATATTGGCGATATGTTTTCATCTATCCATATCATGCTTTAAAGAAACATCCAAATAAAAAAATATATTTGCCTATGCTTGTTTTAGATGAGGAGATTATTATACATCAAATATTTTATTTCTCCCGATCCTATTTTTTGACAATTTAAATTAAATTTTTTTTTTACAGATTTTATTTTTATTTTTTCCCCTCCCACCTCCCCTACCTTTGAGCCAAAGAGATCCGTAAACCCAAGTAATAAAAAATAAAGTGCCTTACTTGAAATCCTGAAAGTGATCTAGATTTCTTGCTCTACATTGACTTGATATTCAGCTTTCACTATTTCCTCATTCCACTATGGGGGGGGGGCTCAGTCGGTAAGAGGTACAACTCCAAGCCGTCTCGCCCTCCAATGCTGGCGATAAGGGTTCAAATCCACATGTTTCCATCGTGGACTTTGTAATTCAAAATCGTTAGCTGCTGGATTTCCCAGTTACTTGCCGAGGGCCAATGGACTGCTGCACATGATCAACGAGTTTATCGGTCATTGAAATCACTGTTAGATTAGCCTTAAGTGTGTGGATTTCCTCCACCGCTACAACTGGCAATGTGATGATATGGCCTTAGTTGCTGAATGCGACATTAAACACCCAACCATTCAATCAATCAATCTTTGCAGTATGCTGTATGAGAAGGATGCTGGACACCGAAATTTCTTGGAGGATTTATATGAGTGTCAGTACAGATTACCTGTAGGATCCTGGCAACCGGCCTCAAGGGCGTGGACAGATGTGGTACGTAGCTAACTTTATCACAATATACAAGTCAGGGTTTCCACTATGACCTTGTGACTACATTGTGCATGATAACCAAAATGTTTGAAATATATTAAAAAGATGTTGTTTCAACTCTTTAACCCTTTACCCAACAAACCGGCCAAAACCGGCCAAATAAAGCTTCAACAGCCTAAAATATCTTCGGTCTGTCTCAATAGAACCATACAAATATGGATATCATTGGAATCGGCTCCTTGACCACATTGTGATAGTTACAGTTATGCCCTTGTGCCAATGCATTCTCTTATATATGCGAGTCGACCATAGGTCGCCTCGCATATATAAGAGAATGTATTGGCCTAAAAAAAATCTTTTTTTAACACTTTTTACCATTTTTTCTTACATTCTTTAACAATTTTATAATTTTTAATGTGTTAAGCCAATGCATTCTCTTATATATGCGAGGCGACCTATGGTCGACTCGCATATATAAGAGAATGCATTGGCACAGGGCCCTTCTGTTGGGTAAAGGGTTAAATTCCAACTCCATCAGCACCATATAATTGCCAATGTTGTGAATTTCAATCTGATCATAGGTCATGTATTTCTACATTATTTATTTTATAAATTCTGTTTTTCAATACTCTGCCAATGGTAGAATTATGAAACTTTTGCCACATTTATACTATGTTAAAGACATATTATGTACTTGTTTGGGTGCGTGAAACTGATAACTTAATATGCAGGCAGTATGCCAACTGGAGGAATGTGGCATTATACTATCATTGCAGAAAAGCTCAAGCAAATCGACTGCACTTGACCATACCACTCCATAGAAAACATCGTCTGAACTGCGCTAATATTTACTTCTCGATTCGGACACAACTATCGGTGCTAAACTAATGAGAACAATTTCGTCAATGAGAGTCACTGCACTTAGTTAATACATAAGAATGACAGTGTGTGTGGTCAATTTGGATATAATATTTTTAAAATAACTACTTTGAGCTAGATTATTCTCCATTTCTACAGCCCTCATAATTGGCTACAGCAATCAGCAATGCCGAAGCCATTTGCTGAAGCAAACTGGGCCAAGACAAAGGGTTGCCTTAGCAGATTGGCGAAGCTAAACAATGTGAATTAAGAGGGCTATCTGATCACCCTACCAAAGTGTTTCACATCACTTTAAGAATCCATTGTGTACACAATTTCTTACACTGTACATTAATGCCCTAAATAATCGACTTCTTAACCACAGCAGAATTATCGGTAATTTTTCTTGATTTAGTCGGAAATATGGCTTGTTGCCATTCATCGGAAAGCTCTCACAGAGCTTTCCGATGAATGGCAACAAGCCATATTTCCGACTAAATCCTGAAAAATTACCCTTAATTCTGCTGTGGTTAAAGTGTCGATTATTTAGGGCATCACTGTATAATGAGAAATACACTATAATGTTAATTATTGCTGGTCACTCTACACCTTTTTAGTCGAGTTTTTTTCCAAAACTCGACTTATAGTTTGATGAGGGACGGTGGGCGGCGGACGGGCGGGGCGGGCGGCGTGTTTTGCTTATAACTCAACCGTTTATTGACGGATTAAAATTTTTTTGGTGTGTGAGTACATATCCATGCTCGTAAGCTGCAGACAAAAAATCGGGTTCGTCCGCACATTTATTACAGAGTTATGGCCCTTTGAATTTTCAGCTCGTTAGCGCGATAACTTCAACAAACGTTATCCAATTTGATTGAAATTTGGTATATAGGTGTCTCCCAAGAATATCTCGGATGAGTTCGAAAACCGGCCTCGTCCGATAAAATTTGATAGAGTTATGGCCCTTAATTAGTCATTTTTCACGAATTTTCAGCTCGTTAGCGCGATAACTTCAACAAACGTTATCCGATTTGATTGAAATTTGGTATATAGGTGTCTCCCAAGAATATCTCGGACGAGTTCGAAAACCGGCCTGGTCCGATAAAATTTGATAGAGTTATGGCCCTTAATTAGTCATTTTTCGATTTTACCTATTAATTAGTCTACCGATACTGATGCACACCAATTGGCGGTAGCCACCGGCGGTAAGCCACCGAAAACGAGACACAGCATCTCTGATGCCACCTCTTGTCTCAATTAATTTACGGAGCTTCCATCTCTTTATAGAAAGGTGATGAGACAATAGCTAAGGATGCCGTTCAGCTTGAGATTGGGTGGAAATGGGATGATGACTGGCAAGCCGATCTTGGACGGGCTGTAGATGAGGATGGTATGTGTGAAATATGACTGACTAGTGGAAATCATTTGAAAATTCTCCTAGTTATTTTAATATACATGCATGGTTGCAGTTTTGTTTTTGATACCCCACTTGATACCGTTCATTAGTATATTTATTTGAAATTATTATTCCCCCCCCCACCGTAACAAGTTATGGGGGGTATATAGGAATCAGCTTGTCTGTCTGTCCATATGTCTGTCTGTGATAACAACTTTGCTAGAGCTTGTAGTCCTACATCTTTCAGTCATTTTTTGTAAAACTTGGCACAGTTATTTAGTACCATGCGAACCTGTGAACTTGTGATTATGACATCCGTCCGACTTTTTTTAGGGGAGTTATCCCCATCTTTATACTTTTTCGCAAGATGCAGAATTTGTCTGAGCTTGTATTCCTTCATTTTTTTGTCAATTTTTAAATAACTTGTCCCTTCATCATACTACATGCCATAAATGTAGAAGTTTCCTGAATCAAGTATTGAGTATGTTGGGTGTGTTCAATTATCTTACAAAAGACTAAATTCGGACAACCGATTTCCATGTACCCAGACCGAGTAAAACAGGTCTGACATTGCTCTACACCATCCTCCTAAAACTTCAATGCATAACAAATTTGACATTTACAGGCTTTGAATACTGCGTTGAAGCTACCATTGGAGGTTATGGACCTGTAGAAAAGACATACCATATGTGCCGACGTCGCAGATGGGTCAGACCAAGAACACTGGTCGTTGATCAGAAGAAACAGAAAGTCAATGTAAGATTGTATTATATCACATGAAACCCCTATAATATCATTGAAAAATCCATTAGATATTTTCTTATCTCTCGCTAGTTTGTAATCGCCACATGCTTCCCGGGATACTTGCATCGCGCCAAGTATATTACCTCATGGATTAATACTATTTAGAAAAGCTGCACTTGACACCAATACCAGACATTGCAAAATGATTGCTTCATTAAAGTGCAATTATTGTCCAACTTAGTTACACTAGTGAAAATAGGCACAAAAACAAAGAGGCAAATTGGGCGACTATATGTTTCTTCGCAAGGCAGAGAACGCAATACTGTCATATATGGTTGTGAAGCATCTCAGCCAACGCCATGCATGTATGCATTTTACATGCATTTTTCAGCTTCTTTTAAAGATTTTGATTTGTTAAAAACGCACAAAGCTCTAGTTTTTTTCGTGTGATATGCAAGATCTTCAATTTGTTATATTGGGACATAAGATTTTATGAAACTCGTTTCATAAATTTGATTCACAACTCGTCTACCACTTGTTGTGAATCAAATTTATCAAACTCGTTTCATAAAATCTTTATCCCAACATAACTCATTGGAGATCCTCTATATATCACATAATTAGCCCGGCCTCAAAATTTTTATTAAGACACATTTGTATTATCGTGCACGCGCAGTGACATAAGAGCTTAGATCATAGATGTTGATGTCAATGCAAGAACTTTATTATTATGTTAATTAGAATATAACTATAATATTAAATTTGAATATGGTTATTTGGTGTTGACTGTGAGATAAACATGGGTGAATCAGGGTGATAAGGGTGGTTGAACAATTTTGTCAACATGAAAAAACACATTTAAAATGGAACTTTATTTTTTCTTGAAGGCGTCTTTACTTCCTCTTTGGTTGTGATAAATAATCAATATTAATTTTGTTCAATCCCAGCCTTCTTCTTCCTTGCTAAGATGTGATAAAATGATTCTCAAATTTGTCGTAATTCTGTACAAAATGTATTAACCTCACCCACTAAATTTGCTTCGAGCAGATCCTCTATATATAGATAGTTTAAGGCATGGAATTATTGTGACAAAATAGTGATCCCCAATAAAGAATAGGCTATGTCTACTTGATTTGAATAGAAAACTGTATGAGATCACAGAAATGCCATGTTGGACAAATATTTGTAGGTAATACATTATATGAAGGTGCAATTTTTTATTAGTACTAAATTACTCTAAATATTTGGCGTCTAATTTGTTACAACTGTCATCAACATGTTTCAAACTACTAAATGAATAACTGTTGTCAAGACAGAATTTTAAAATGAATTCAGCTGTGTTAAGAAAACCATGGTTTATTATGTCACAATTTGAGTGAGTGAAAATTAGATAAATCCTTGATACAGTAATGCCCTAAATAATCGACTCCTTAACCACATAAGTATTATAGGTAACTGTTCAGGATTTAGTCGGAAATATGGCTTGTTGCCATTCATCGGAAAGCTCTCACTGAGAGCTTTCCGATGAATGGCAACACCCTTATTATGTTTCCATGTTGGACATAATTCAACCAACTTTAGTTATTTGTATTCACCATCAATATTGTGAACTATACAATCTATTCAATATGTCAGTAAATAGTTTGCATAGATTTCATTTGGCAAAATTGACTTATAAATTGAGGAAGTTGTCAGACTAATAGGTTGGCCTGAATTTATACATCAAATTTGAACACTGCGATTTGTTTGCTGCAGGAGGTTAAGGCAAAACGAGCAGCCGAGGGTTGGGAGTACGCACCTCTGTTCAATACCAAGTTCCATGCTAAAAATAGAACGATGGACTTTGTGCGAAGGAGGAGATGGCATAGAAAGATGGTGGCCGAGGATCCAAATGCTCCCTGCTTCTTCAACTTGCAAACTGAGGTATGTATGATTACAGGAAAACAGCTGATGTCACAATAACAATATCATTACCTGATTGTAACTTTCATTTTTTTTCATGAGGTGCTTTTACAAACAGGTATGTAGATTGACCCTCCCCAGAAATACTACCAACACATGACATCTTTCACCAGCCACAAATGCAAGCCTCGATTTAGTGTGTCTGACATTTGCAGAATAAGGTTCCCAGAGGGCGAGTTTAGTGATGCTATCTTGCACAGCAGGCTAGCATCACCAAATTCACCCTCTGGTAACCTCATTCTGCTTAGGCCTTAACTGCTATGGTAGACCTAGGATCAGATTGAAGTTCCCCAGTTGGTGATGTTATCCAATTAGTCACCTCGCAATTAATATGCATTTTATCTTCTGCAAATTAGGGGATATAGAAACTGAACAGAAGGGTAAAAGTAGTTAAAAACAATGTTAATTCGAATCTGTAGCAGATGAGGCCTTGATGAGGTGAATTTGGTGTTGCCAGCACACAGTGCGGGGTAGCGTCACTAAATTCACCCTCTGGGGACCTCATTCTGCAAATGTCAGACTCACTATTTCAAGGCTTGCACAAATGAAATAAAAACTTTTTAATTGATAAAATGCAGCATAATAAACTACCGACAGTCATATTCACCAATCAGATATGATTTTTATAAACAAGTTGGTTTGTACTGGGTGAGACTCAATAGCCAGGGTATCTGTTATACTTGATTTAACCCTTTCAGTGCCAAGTCCGATTTTTGTATCAACCCATATTTCCTTGATCATTTTTCAAATTTATTGATTATAATAATGTGATAAAGATCTCTTTCCATCAATGTATCACATTAGTATAATCAATAAATTTGAAAAATGATCAAGAAAATATGGGTTGATACAAAAATCGGACTTGGCACTGAAAGGGTTAATAGACATAACTAGGGCTTCACGGTATCCGGATTTTAATACCGACTACAATACTGAAAATGATATTGCGGTATGACTAAACATCGTCACCAATAAACTTGAGTAGATCTGTTTGAGCATGATACTAGTAACAAGCAGAACAAAATAGAGAATTATTTTATTTGATATACTTAGCAATATGTTGCATTCATTTGCTGATAATAATTATGAACAAATGTTGCTTTGACGGGAATATAAAATAAATAGTTAATATAAATTGTCCTGAGTTTCGTTGTTCAGCCTGTATGAACATCAAATGCCGCCCATTCAGATGCATGCCTACTCAATTGACAGGTGACAGTTAATTAATTTAGACCCCAGGCTAAACTGAAGCCGTTAGCCATGACCTTTGTCTCAGCATTAGACGTGTTGAGGGTTGTTAAATACTTGACACTGATAGTGATATCGTTGATATCAACATCCACACCGGCGGCTACGATGTACCGACTATTTATATGAAGTGAAACCAACTACACAGTGTCAAAAACAGTATCGCAATATGACTAAATACCGAAATACCGTGAAGCCCTAGACATCACCATGGTATAGGATTATCCAATAAAGGCAGCTGGCGTTTTGACAGTACAGTAATGCTCTAAGGAATCGACTCCTTAACCACAGCAGAATTATGGTTAACTTTTCAATATTTAGTTGGAAATATGGCTTGTTGCCATTCATCGGAAAGCTCTCGGGGAGATCTTTCCGATGAATGACAACAAGCCATATTTTCGACTAAATCCTGAAAAGTTACCCATAATTCTTCTGTGGTTAACGAGTCGATTACTTAGGGCATTACTGTATATGCCACTGTAAATTGCAGATGCCCTGTGTGTTGAGCCAATAAGAAATAACCATCAGGTTTATTTCTGACTGACTAATATGATTTCAGGTTTCTGCTTTATTCTATTTGACATTTCATTTGAATTTAAAATTTTGGGATAGTATACGATTCGATTCAGGTGAAAATTAGGTATTTGCAGAGCCTTATTATAGTTGACTCTGAACTTGATCTCGGATCACGATGTCAATAAGCATTTTGCTATGTACAGTATCAGCTGTGTATTTCGTGGATCATATAGTGATTTGTGACATTAAGAGCTCAATCTTATAGGTTTTTAGCTAACTTTACTTTGTAAAGTTTGAGCTATTGCCATGGCTTGGTATCCGTCGTCCATGTGTGCGTCCGTCGACAATTTCCTTTAACATGGCTACATGTCATACATTTGGTCAGATCATCATGAAATTTGGCATAGCTGTTGACATTGACATGTAGATGGGAACGAGTCATTATGGAGTCATTCGGCCTTAAAACATTACCTCTGGTAGCCATCTTGGATTTTACTCTTTGCATGACTAAATCCTTTGGCACGGGCTACAAGTCGCACATTTGGTCAGATCCTTATGAAATTTGTTGTGGATGTCAACATTGACATTTAGATGGGAATGAGTTATTTTGGGGTCATTCAACCAAAAAACATGGCCGCTGGCAGCAATCTTGGATTTTACTCTTGGCATGATTAAATCCTTTGGCACACCCTACAGGCCACGTCCCTCATCTGATCATCACCAAACTTCATATTGATCTTGATATTGATCTACTAGATGGGAGCTATCAAATGATTTTGATATTCATTGGAAAACATAGCCGCAAGCGGCCATTTTTGATTTTATTTTAAATATATCTCTTCATGTTGATAATCTTGTATTACTTAGACATTTCAACTTTCCGCATTTCTAATCTCTCCATTGACTGTAACACTTGAAATTATTCCCTTTCCAAGTTGAGCTACAGTGTCATTGACACTTTCATATAAATTTTGTGCTATTAGGCACCCAGTGGTGCTGACTTGGAAATTAAAGACATTGGCTTGAAGAATTCTCCAAACTGCTGAGCCAAAAGCTCAGTTTAATACTCGATAAACTAATAAATTAGAACTGTTATCATCATTCCCTCATTTTCCTATTTTTCAAATTATATACAGTAATGCCCTAAATAATCAGCTCCTTAACCGCAGCAGAATTATTGTTAACTTTTCAGGATTTAGTTGGACAATATTTTGACAATAGTATGGCCTAATCATCGCGAACATCATGCTATATCTGGTTGAAATTCGCTGGTACCTGCTATTGTAATATACAGTAATGCTCTTAATAATCGACTCCTTAACCACAGCAGAATTATGGGTAATTTTTCAGGATTTAGTCGGAAATATATGGCTTGTTGCCATTAATTGGAAAGCTCTCAGTGAGAGCTTTCTGATGAATGGCAACAAGCCATATTTCCAACTAAATCCTGAAAAGTTACCCATAATTCTGCTGTGGTTAAGGAGTTGATTATTTAGGGCATTACTGTATCCTTTCAATTTTCCAAATCTTGCTAGTCCATTTCTTATGCTCTTGTTATTTCAGAAAGACAGGAAGAAAAAAGTAAACATTGAAATATTAGGTTTATCATATACCATATTCTCTCTTTTCCTTCTTCACCTACATTCTTTTCTTTAAGAAATTTCTTTTATGACAATGGGAATATATAACACTGTCAGTCCTTGATAAAACTCATCCTCATGAACCCTGATTGTTCATATATATAGGGTACCCTCCTGGCTCCTGTCATATATTCAAATTTGCAAACAATATCGCAGTAACATATGATAAAAATATTGATAAACTAACACTTTTAGACTAGATCAGTGATAATATTCCTGCTAACTCAACCATACAGTAATGCCCTAAATAATCGACTCCTTAACCAAAGCAGAATTATGGGTAACTTTTCAGGATTTAGTCGGAAATATGGTTTGTTGCCATTCATTGGAAAGCTCTCAATGAGAGCATTCCGACGAATGGCAACAAGCCATATTTCCAACTAAATCCTGAAAAGTTACCCATAATTCTGCTTTGGTTAAGGAGTCGATTATTTAGGGAATTACTTTATCTAGCTACTGGTATCTGATAATCCATGAACATAATATCAAACTCAGAGTTAAAGTTTGTGATGATTCCAGTTTTGTCTCTGTACTTTGTCATGTTCAGAATCACTATTAATAAATTCTACAATCTGTTTGAATATTCATTAATGTCTATTGATTAATGATAATTTTCATTGTAGAAAATATTGCATATATTTTGTCCACAAATAATACTAAAATAATGTCACATTTCCATACTGCAATGATGAATACATGATGGTGTGCATGACAATGAATATGATGGGTTTAAATGGTGAATGCTTTAATATGACCATATATGCTAGCGTAATTAACTAACCGCAGCTAAATCACACATAAGGTATATATGTGGCTTATTTAATGTTATAAAAATAAGTTCATTGATATGTATTCCTATCAAATAAGATTCACTTTGGCCTTCCTTCGTTGGGTGATTATTATTAATTACACTCCGGACACAAGGGCTCACCGAAAAAATCAGTTGTCTGGATATGACATGACAATTGCAGCCTTGTTTGGATTCTGGCCCACCAAGACAAATGATGTCATGACGTTGTAACTGGTTTTCTGCTAATAAACGTAGGAAATTGAACAAATTTATTGATAATAACTGTTTATAAATAAATACTTCAATTGTTCATTATTCCGATAGTAATTCCCCTTATTTTGGAATACTAGTAATCGATAGACACAGAACAAAATTTTCCGATTACGACATTAATGCTTTACGCCCACCGATCTACCGTGGTCGCATAAATTAAAAACAACAGCGTCGTATTAAATAATAATTGGTGACATCACAAAATCAGATATAGTCTATATACGACCCAAAGCGTCTGGCTTTGGTTCGTTATAATAAACTGCATTAAAATGACCAAATTCTTGTTCTTGATGAAATTTCCTTATCAAGTCTTCACTATTCCTGAGATTGAGTATCAGTACTCGTAATCTTCAGCGTTTAGTAATGTATTGCACTTGTCTCATTGCGGTTGTCATAATCAGGTCAGGCACATCCTGAATTCCACTATTATAATGGTATTCCACTATTATAGTGGTATTTGACCATTACCGTTTTGTTAATTTGATAAAAGAGGGATAATCCAAAAATCATATTTCCCACAAATATTATTCGAAATCAGATCGCACTAACTCGATACCATGCATATAGTTTGTCCAGGAGAATTATTAATCATGACGGAACACGATAAGAAACTCAATTAGCATGCAATTAGTTGAAATATTGTTATGAAGGAGCGATTGAGTCATCCTGCTATTGTCATTTAGAACGGGATATATTAGTAATAGTATAATATTATTGAATATCAAAGCTGGCGCAAAAGATTGCACAACGAATTTTGTCGGAAGACTGTTCATTCGCTGCGATATTGTTATGAATGACATTTGGCTGTGCACTGGTATGCGCCATCTTCTATTCCCGACGCAAATAAAGGAAACATGAATATGTTATAGTCAAATATCACTATAATAGTGGAATATCGCTATAATAGTGGAATTCAGGATGTGCCTGACCTGATAATAGGTATATAAATACATGAAATACATATTTATGCAGTCTATGTGTCTCAGAAAGGTTGGAGGTTGCAGAATTTAACACAGAGAAGTAATGGTGTCGTTAATGTTTTCTTCTGCTCGGAACATCATAAAATGTTCTGTGTTAGTCCTTACCTGAAATCGTAACAATAATAGCTGATGAATTTTGATTGTTTTGGTACAGTAATGCCCTAAGTAATCGACTCCTTAACCA
This sequence comes from Siphonodentalium dalli, assembly GCA_032622095.1. Taxonomy (NCBI): domain Eukaryota; kingdom Metazoa; phylum Mollusca; class Scaphopoda; order Gadilida; family Siphonodentaliidae; genus Siphonodentalium; species Siphonodentalium dalli. Next base: position 62,691,892 of record CP136062.1, read on the forward strand.
CAGCAGAATTATGGGTAACTTTTCAGGATTTAGTCGGAAATATGGCTTGTTGCCATTCATCGGAAAGCTCTGAGTGAGATATTTAATGGGAATCCCGTGATTTATATCTATGTCTATATTACATTGCTGATATTAACCTATTTACTACAGGATTCCCAGCAAGAGTCTGTACGTATGCCGAGTGACCCATAGCGTTCAAATGTTTTACTGACAATAGCAAATTAAAATAGAATAACAAAGCATGCAATGTTGAAAACTAAGCAATTGATGGCATGACATAAGCTTTCCACCTGCGACCGAAAACATATAAAGCTTAACCTATTTCATGACGGGAGTTGTGCTGGTGCAGCATTAAAGATCCTGTGACAGTACATTCTGTTATATATGTGAGTCTGCCATAGGGAGCCTCACATATATAAGAGAATGCACTGACTTCCAAGGTCAAGTTAATTATTATTAGGCCAATGTATTCTCTTATATATGTGAGGCACCCTATGGGAGACTCCCAAATATATAAAAGAATGCATTGGCACAGGGTTTTTGCAAAATTTAAGGAAGCTCCTGACAGCCTGTGTAATTGTGATACATGTGGTACAATATATTCTTCCACTTTCTTCTACTATTAATTGTACAAATTTTTGTCATTTATTCTTAAATCGAAACACAACTGTTGTATCAACTCTTCTATTGTATTGGATGCATTTTATAACCTTTTTTTAATTAATTTAAAGGGGTACTGTACACTAAATCTGACCATTTATGGGACCAAATGATTTTATACTCAACAGAATATATGCAACAAATGAATGAATTAGAGCCATGGATTATTGCAAAATACACCCGTGTGCTCTATGAACGATGCAAACAACATAGTAATTGTAATGAATATGGTAATTAAAATTACCATGCTGTATGCATCGTTCATAGAGCAAACGAGTGTATTTTGCACTACTAATCCATGGCTCAAATTCATTCATTTGTTGCATATATTCTGTTGAGTATAAAATCAGATGGTTCCATAAATGGCCGGATTTAGTGTATAGTACCCCTTTAAGAATTGTCTTTATCTCTGAAAAGCATGTCGTATTCTGGGTCATGTCTTGGGGGGGCATTGATATGAAATATTCTGGGGTCTTCTACATCCTTGCATGATTCTTCTTAGAAATATTATCAAGTGTATTTGTTGTGCTGTTTGAAAAAAACTTCAAATTTACAAATCATCTTGTTCCTATTGAACTTTATTAACATAATTGTCTTTAAAATCATCCAGCACTTATACTGTTATTATTTGATAATAGTACATCAGTTAATTTTAAAACGCATCATTTCATTAACATAACAAATTTTTCATCCACAAAATCAAATCCACCAATTTAGATTCATGCTCAAAATCAGTTGCGATATATTCCATGCCTTTCTTTCATAAAATTGTTTCTGTCAGCATTGATTCTTTTAAAAATAGTTTAACCCTTCCATGACTGGAGCTTCCTGAAATTTTGCGAAAACCCTGTACCAATGCATTCTCTTATATATGCCAGTCTCCCATAGGGAGCCTCGCATATATAAGAGTATACATTGGCCTAACAATATTTACCTTGGTCTTGTAAGCCAGTGCATTCTCTTATATATGCAAGGCTCCCTATGGAAGACTCGCATATATAAGAGAATGCACTGGCACAGGATCTTTAATGCTGCACCAGCGCAGATCCCACATATATAAGAGTATACATTGGCCTAACAATATTTACCTTGGCCTTGTAAGCCAGTGCATTCTCTTATATATGCAAGGCTTCCTATAGGAGACTTGCATATATAAGAGAATGCACGGACTGACACATTATCTTTAATGCTGCCCCAGCACAGCTCCCGTCATGAAAGGGTTAATTTATCAAGAGGAAATATTCTATCAACTATCTTTACGAGCATAGATTTATCTGATCTGTATCACTATATTTCGCAGGATTCTGATGATGATGAGCAAGGTTCATCCCTCACAGCTCCAAGAATGTTCCTGCAATTCAAGAGTAAGCTTCTGTTGGAATTATCATTGGACAACTGATGCCTACTACCTTTTTTCTCCTTGTGGTCATTATCAACATTGAATATCTTGTGGGGGGTGGAAAGTATATTTTGACATCTTATTTCAAAGAGTGCTACAACTCCAGGGGAGTTAGTGATTACGACCTCTGTCAGGGCTCACTTATATCATTTTCACGACATCTCCATTATTTTGTTTTCATCACTCAATGGCCATAACATCAATGGCTCAGTATACAATGTAAGTCCTCCTTTAGCAATAAAGAGCTTTATTGACATGTAATAGTACAGATGCTGTGGCATATTTCATCATGCCACAACAAGTTTATCAGGTATATAAATTATATTGACTAAAAAAATTCCGAAGTGACAAAGTCTGAATTATATTTCAAGCAAATTTCTATTAACAAGAAATATTTTCGCTTGTTGACTGAACTATATCACACCATTCTCATTATTAACCCTTTAATGATTGGAGCTTCCTGATGTTTTGCGAAAACCCTGTGCCAATGCATTCTCTTATATTTGTGAATCGACCATAGGTCGCCTCACATATATAAGAGAATGCATTGGTATAACAACTTTTATATTATTTTCTATATTAATTGTCAAAAATTGTAAGAAAAAATGAAAAAAAATTGTTAAAGAATGTAAGAAATTATGATAGCAAATGATAAAAATTGTTAAAGAATGTAAGAAAAACTGATAAAAATTTATAAAGAATGTAAGAACAAATTATGAAAAAATGCTAAAATTGTTAAAAAATATGAGAATTTTTTTTTTAAATTGATAAAAAAAGTTACACAAATTTGTTAGGCCAATGCATTCTCTTATATACGCGAGGCAACCTATGGTTGACTCACATATATAAGAGAATGCATTGGCACAGGGTCTTTAATGTTGCGCCAGCGCAGCTCCCGTCATGAAAGGGTTAAGGTCTGGAGGAATTGAACTCATTGCTTGGGTTCATCGGGCTTGTCAATTGTAATTGGAAATTTAACTGGGGAGTTAGCTGTGATGTAATAACGAACTCACAATGCATGTATTCTCCTTGTTACAGACACCCACAAGTATCAGATGAGAGCTTATGTTTACCAGGCTAGAGATCTGTTAGCTGCTGATGACACAGGTCTATCTGGTACGTACAATAAAATCAGTCAGTTTATTTTCATTGACTAATTATATTCATGGTAGATTTTTGGCACAGCTACATGTTATATGCACTTGTCTCTGAGACATGTCGAGCTTTGCCCTGTGTTCACATCCGGGCTATATAACACAAGGCGACAATTTTTTAGAAGCTGCAGAGACCTTAAAATGTCCATATTGTGTTCTAACAACTGCCAATTGAGCTTCCTTTTTTGGGGTTGCTTCGGTGGACGTGTGCTATTGATGTTGGACTTTTAGTCGTAAGGCGCACTTGCCAATCCAAAAAAAAATTGTATTAAAAAGTGTACATCAGAATAGTCTATTTTTTATTTGAAGGGATATTAGGTGATAGACGACAGATAAATAAAAGTGCAGAAGGGGCCATATTTATTATATATTAATATAATAATCTTGTCGCTCCTTTCTTGTACAGATCCATTTGCCCGAGTGTGCTTCCTGGAGCAGAGTTTGGTGACGGAGAAGATAAAGAAATCTCTGTGTCCCACGTGGGATCAATCACTCATCTTTGAAGAGGTCGAGATTTTTGGAGATCCTAAATTTATTGAGAAACAGCCGCCAGAAATATACATAGAATTGTTTGACTATGACACATTTGTGAGTATTTTAATTTTTTCCACAACATATTCTGATGCTTGAGCTTTGTGGGATTTTTGTTTTTTTATATATATGCCCTAAATAATCGACTCCTTAACCACAGCAGAATTATGGGTAAATTTTCAGGATTTAGTCGGATATATGGCTTGTTGCCATTCAACCGGAAAGCTCTCACTGAGATTGCATTCCCAAATTTGTTTTTTATACCTTTTCGATTGATCTTTCAACATCCAACTTCCTGCTGACTGCAGATCGAAATATTTAACACATTTGGCCAATAAACTTGGGGGTTTGGACAGCCTGTGGTGACAAAATGCATACACATGCACCATTGTATTTAGCTCCTATTCGATATTTGAAACATAACTAATTTCTGTGGTACAGTTTCCTATTTTCGTGTTACGCATTTTACAACTATGGTGAAATCCAAATCTATTAAAATGGTCCAAATTTCTTACCTATGAAAACTATTACAGGGAAAACCAGAGTTTCTGGGCAGAACGAAGGCCAAGCCCATGGTGAAGCTGAACCCAAGTGAAACGAGAACTCCAATGCTGCAGTGGTACGCGATTAAACGTAACGGCCAGTACGGAGGAGAGTTGCTTGCGGCATTTGAGTTATTCTTGGTGAGCTTTTATCCATCCATTTACTTATTTATTTTTTATATGGTCCCTCGGGCATATCGTAACTTTAATTTTTTTTAAACTTGAGCACATAGATCTATCCTGATCCCAGTTGCAAAGGACTCAAACAAGTATTACTATTGGAGTGTTCAAAAAGATGCTAGAGGAAACAAATTCACATATGTATAGCAAGCATGCAATTAGTGTGTCTGTCATTTGCAGAATGAGGTCTCCCGAGGGTGAATTCAGTGATGTTATCCCGGCCGCCCAGCATCAACAAATTCACCCTCTGGAGACCTTATTCTGCTTAGGCCTCATATTCTGGGAAGTATCTCTTGTCTCAAATTAACGTTATTTTTAGTAACTTTTTCCCTTGTGGGAAGTTTCTATATTCCCTAATTTGCAGAAGATAAATTATATAATCGAGGTGACTAATCGGTGAACATCTCTAACTTCAACTGGGGAACTTCAATCTGATTCTAAGTCGGCCATAGCAGTTGAGACCTAAGCAGAATGAGGTCTGCAGAGGGTGAATTTGGTGATGCTAGCCCACTGTGTGGGATAGTGTCACTAAATTCACCCTCTGAGGACCTCATTCTGAAAATGACAGGCTTGATGTATAGCATATTAGCAATCCGAGAGGCTAACCATACAAGGATTTCTTCCCCATTTAATAGCATACCATATATACATCACCATGACAATTGTACTTATATATATCTATCACCAAATACAACACAACACATAATAGCACATTTAGTTTTAATGTGTATTTCATATATTAGTCACTCATACACATGTATATTCCATATATCTACAGATATGAATGTCATCTCTATTAGGATCATAATCTCTTCATTATCGTTAACCCTTCCATGACTGGAGCTTCCTGAAATTTGCGAAAACCATGTGCCAAATAATACATGCTCTTATACATGCGAGTCTCCCATAGGGAGCCTTGCATATATAAGAGAATACTACATTGGCCTAACAATATTTACATTGACCTTGTAAGCCAGTGCATTCTCTTATATATGCAAGGCTCCCTATGGGAGACTCACATATATAAGAGAAAGCACTGGCACAGGATCTCTAATGCTGCACCAGTGCGCCTTCCATCATGAAAGGGTTAAAAATAGCAATATATGGCTGCCACCCCAAAATTTCAAACTTTCTGTCATTTTAAATCATGCTTTGCTTATCTAATCATGATTCTGTTGATAACATTCCACATAAGCACCCATTCGGTGACATTCAGTTTATCAATGTTTATTATATCACTACATTACTGAGCTTCACTGATTTCAGGAGGGCTGAAAATAGACCTTCTTCATCAGCACTAGGACCACTCTAAAAGGGTTATTTCTGTAGACAGGGACTTAGCAACAGGGGAAGCTGTCCATTGGTGACAAAACGTTTTGGAAATTCAAGGGTCCAACCAAGTGGGGGGGTGGTATGTATGTGGGGGGTGGTTGAGTGTCCGATAGGCCAAAAAACATTTTGTTTGTCACCAAATTGCGGGTGGGTGTCAAAAACTGGTCAGAAGAAAGTTTGAAAAATGGAGAAAAAAAATTGGTGTTTGGGCGGGTGGGTATCCAAAATATTCAAAAGCAAAGATTGCACATATGTGTCTGGGTTTTTTCCGACTCCCATCTCCTTGTTCAAACTGACAAAATTTTAAAGTTTCAAGCATTAATATACCGTAAATTTGTTGGAATAACTACCTGTTTTATTGAAATTTTATACAAATTTAATTATTTTGAGGTGTATTTCTGAATTTGAGACCAAAAAATGGAGTTTTATTTTATAAATGGACCTCTTTAATTGCAATTTTTCTTATAAGAAATTTGGCTGATCCCCCAAAGGCAGAGGGTGCAGTTGGAAGTTCGAAGATCAACATTCCATGCCCAAATTGAGACTCTCCTATCTATATCCCTGGCTACAGTAATCAATTGTGGAACTGTATTACATGTACTGATCATATCACCTATGTTTGTATTCAGTTGAAGCCAGATATGATTGTCTTTGGATTGGATGATATAAAAAAAATGGTATGAGTGCATGTTTCTGTGTGTTTGAGTGTCAGTTTTTTTTTCCCGATAACTAAGAGCCCTTGAAATTTAAATATTTTCACTTTTGCAGCTACAGTACATACTAAATTCAGTCTCATTTGGCAATTGCATTATTATTTCTATTTGTACCAGGACCAATCTCATTAGCCCTGAGGCCAATATAAATAAATTGCTAGATTTACATCTTTTTCAGAAAAATGGGGCGGGAGGGCGAATTTTATTTTTTATATTTTATTCTTCCCAAAATATATGGATGTGTACAGTATGAGACTATTGTTACTTCCAAGAAGATGAGGCCTAAGCAGAATGAGGTCCCCAGAGGGTGAACTTGGTGATGCTAAAATTCTCTTCCTGGGGAGCTCATTCTGTAAATGACAGACGCACTATTTGGCAATAGTATTGAAAATTAATATCTCGATTGCCATTCAATTACAGTAATGCTCTAATTAATCGACTTCTTAACCACAGCATAATTATGGATAACTTTTCAGGATTTAGTCGGAAATATGGCTTGTTGCCATTCATCGGAAAGCTCTCGGCGAGAGCTTTCCGACGAATGGCAACAAGCCATATTTCCGACTAAATCCTGAAAAGTTACCCATAATCTGCTGTGGTTAAGAAGTCGATTAATTAGAGCATTACTGTATGAAAGTTTCTCACATCATCACCTGATGAACTTGTTTGTGACCCAGGGTAGTGGGGTAAGGTCGCAAGAGCTAAACTTCATCCAAACCTGCGGGTCATGTTCTGCGTCTGCAACACTCAATACAATGGGCTAGATGAATGTCACGGATTTGCCAGTCTAGTTTTAAGATAGAATTGAATGACAAATAAGATATCGCTCTATTTCCGACAACAAGTCGTGAGTCGGAATGTTTAAAAGAAGTGTAGCTCTTGTGACATTACCCCGCTACATCTTGCTAGCATTGCTGATAACCGTATGAGTTCCGAGGGTTGTATAAACTAAAGGCATTATGAGTTTGAAAGTCCAAAGGTTGATTCCATAAAAGACGATATTTTGTGAACATAAATAATGTACTTTGACGATATGCTTCTTTTCCTTGAAAAGATTATTAGGTTATTATTAACCCTTTCTATACTAAATGGATTCTCCCATTCAGCTATAAAACTAAATTTGGAACAGTCTAATATTCAATTAGAGGGGTGTTCAGGTAATAAGTACTGATGACAGACAGAAAAACCAATAATACGAGAACAGAAATATTTATATTCATTGGTGGGAAATGTTGAACTTATTATCTGAACATTTCCTAAGGGAACTACTCACCACCGAGTATTTAGTGTAGAAATGGTTATTTATTCTCGAATTCCTTACCTGACTTCCATACTCTCTGCTGTTAGTAAAGGCATGACAGCCACTTCGTCTGATTATCTATGCCTGTCTTATAAATATAGACATTTTATAATAAGTTTTATAGTTTTAGTCACCTAATTTATTGTACATTATTAGATCTAATTACATACTGAGGACTAATCCTAGAAACAATTTTTGAACAAAGAAAATATGAGAAATATAGTTCAAAATGTCGGAGGAAATGTACCAACAGAGAATTTGCCCCAAATTTCTATCTAGCACTAATGTATCTTATCTCTGACATTTTCAGTAGTGTCTCTCATATTTTATGGGTCAAAACCATAAGGGAACATTGGAATAATCTTGAATGTCTCACACACAGTAATATATATCAGGTCAAGTTTAGACCAATATCTACCACAAATAAAGAAAATAGTGACCATTTATAAATTATATCCCATTAACAATAATTTAATAGTTGATTTGTTTGATAGCGTTTCTTCATTCTCATTAACCATTGACTGCATGTCTTTTGCTGATGAATGTTATAAAGAAGTTCATTTCTTATTATTGGATCATGTTAATTATGCTTCATTCACATTAATAATTGAGTAGCATAACTCAATTTATCCACCGCTCACTACCTCTATTGCCTACATAAAACCTGCCTAATAAACGTTACGTTTATTATGTCAATGTAGCTTTATTAGGTCAACATAGCTTTATTAGGTTAGTACTACTTTCATGACATAGTTGCATATGCAAATTGCGCAGGTAACTAGGGACGTCAACCAACCTAATGACATTGTGATTTTGGGACGTTTTTATAGTCCAAAATTCACCATAATTTCAATAAAATTCGTAAACAGATATTAACCATTAGTACAAGGCCAGCTTAGAATAACTATAAAAAAATACAACAAACTATTTCGCTCTAAGCTGCACTCTGGATTTTGTACGTCATGAATGGTAATTAGTTTACTTGACCTAATAAATGTCATGGCATAATCGAAGTAACAAATGTAAAACAGGAAAATGACATATTTACCTCACAAAAGGCAAGTGTTGTGCGATGGATAAATAAAATATGTAGCTAGTGTTGACGCTTAAACTGTTTATGTCTGCTCGGGGGATTTGGCATATATTGGACTCGGCTTAGATGCTCAAATACCCCTCACGGACATAAAGAGTTTAAGCGATGGCACTAGTTACATAATCTATCTATTTGAATGTTTTATTCATATATATTAATCACAGATAACATGTCTCATTCAGGGTAAAGGGGAGGTGAGTGTCTCAGAAAGAGAAGGTTAAACTATATCTAGCTATGGTTAAAGGATCTATGCTCCCCTATTAGGATGTATTTGTACTATGTATATTTTGTGTCACATTTTTCGTATCACAATAATCTTTTGCCCTAAATTTAGGAGACATGTCTGGCTTGTAAGTATGGTTGTCGGTAATTGCTACATTGTAAATTATGCAAAACCACTTTAAAGGTGACATGCAATGGTTTTCATCTTTTGGCTAAAATGAATTTAATTAGTTGGCGGTTAGATGGCAAAAATATCCTGCAAACACGATATTTCACCGATGTGCCTATTTGCTGATAAGACATAGAGAATACTGTTTATGATTCTTGAACTTTTAAATCAGGTCAGCTGCTTTAAAGACCCATTTTAACAAGGTATAAAGTGTTGGAATATACTTTATTAAAGAATCAAATTATACCACTTGCATGTTCACTGCGATGAAACAAATGGAAGTTATCTTATGAAAAAGTGATATAAAATGTGCATGTGCAGATGCAATTTCACCTATGACCTCAATAATGTGTCAAGATCTGTTCTGCCTTTCTTTGCTAGCCTACGATTTTATTCGTTGTACTCAAAACACTTCTTAAAACACCGAATAATATCTTGCAATTTGCATCAGGAGTAGGAAAATATTTATGAAGTGCTTGTCCAATAGCAATACAGGATTTAATTATTATGGAAAAATATTCCTGAATTACACCAAACAGCATTTTTTATACTTTGAATGAATACAAAATAAGTTCAAATGTGTGACTAATACTCTGAAAATAAGTACAGTAATGCCCTAAATAATCGACTACTTAACCACAGCAGAATTATGGGTAAATTTTCAGGATTTAGTCAGAAATATGGCTTGTTGCCATTCATTGGAAAGTTCTTAGTGAGAGCTTTCCGATGAATGGCAACAAGCCATATTTCTGACTAAATCTTGAAAAATTACCCATAATTCTGCTGTGGTTAAGGAGTCGATTATTTAGGGCATTACTGTACATGTATGCTCTCAACATTATTTGAATATTTCTTCCTGGCAAATGTGACTGGAAAATACATAGAGAATACCTACAGTTTTTATTTGAATACCGAAATATCTCATGAGTGTCTGCAAAGAAATATCAAATTTTCACTAGCAGCTGCAAGTTTTCTCAGACACGAATGAGATGTTTCATGTATTCAAATATAAACTGTAGGTGTTCTTTTTATTATTCGCGCCTTATTAATGCTTAAAGTTGATAAATTATGCAGCATTCGCACTTTTAATAACACAATAAATTAAACAATACACGGAAACCAACACCTGGTTGACCCAAATTTCTGACACCGAGCAGCTGATAGGTAGCAAACCGCTATCAAGTGTTGACGTCATTCGGCAAGCTACAGTAAAATAACAAAAAGCTACAATGAAATGACTAAAATCAATTTCACTCAAGCTTCTATATAAGAGATACATATGATGATTTACGTTTCGGTAAAATGTGCATTGATATGAGTATTGTCAACAAATCTGTTTCACAATGTCATTTCATAATATAATATTAATACTAGATGTTCATCAAACCTGTGAACATCTGTAGTTACCCTCTCCCCCGGTGATGGATATTCAACCTAGTGCAGTGGTGTTTGAATTCCACCTAGACATAAATGCCTATACATGTATATCTCCATTTGGCTTTATTTACTAGTAGTACATTTAGTACAATAAAATTAAAAGGTATTTTGGAACAAAATATAATGATGGATTTCGGGCATCAAGGGACATCAGTGGTGACTAACATTTTCATTTTCGTAGATATCATAGGCTTTAGTAACTGTTAAATGGTCATGGCTCATTCGAACTCCAAAATTATGTTTACATAATTTGATAAAAGGTATCTCAAAACATATATAGGTGGAAAATTTTCGAACAAATTTATTGCTACAGTGCAGAAATTTTTTCCTGTTTTGTTTCTTATATTTTTCGATAAATTTGAGATCGTTTTGATAGTGCCAATTCAAATTTTTAATCAGCGGCCTGTAAAATTGCACTGGCAGGCGATCGATTAATTTTTATGATTAAAATGAAGAGAAAGCAGTGCGTGAAGTTTTGTTAATAGTTTCATGTTAAGATAACGCTATATACTTTTTCCAGACATTCCATTTCCGATTCCGGAATTCCGATGAATACAAATTGCACAGTTTTTTATTGGGACCCAATCATCGTGTTCAAAGTTGTATTTTTTATGACTTCAATGTGTCTTTCTGGAACATATAATACACCTGGAAAGGTAGTTCAGATATTTATCAACCTATACGATACCAGGAAAAATTCAAAAGTGAATATTATTAGGTGTACTAGTATTTTGGAGGGCGAACTGCTGTGTCATATTTTTGTCAAATACTTGAACAATATTAGTTCCTAAATATTTAAAGCATTGTTTGAACAGAAAAGAAAATTTATACTCATCTATTATACTGATTATATCTATATATAGAAAAGAGTAGGATCTATCTGTCTGTCTGTCTGTATGTCTGAAGGAAGTCTGTTTCAGCTAGTATGACAATATAGTAGTGCATATTGCCTGTCTGTTTCAGCTATTATGACAATATAGTGGTGCATATGGCCTGATATACAAAATTCTGTTATATCATCTTGTACATTTCTTGCATTACTTGACTTCAAATAATTTATATGAATTTATCGTTATGTGAGCTTATTTCTTATACTAATCCAATTGCTTCCTGTTTTGAAGCTCTGTTATAATTTGTAACAATTAACACTTCCATGACTGGAGCTTCCTGACATTACTTTGTGCCAATGCATTCTCTATTATATATGCCGGTCTCCCATGGGGAACCTTGCATATTTAAGAGAATACATTGGCCTAACTATATTTACATTGGCCGTGTAAGCCAGTGTATTTATTCTCTTATATATGCAAGGCTCCCTATGGGAGACTCGCATTTATATAAGAGAATGTGCTGGCACAGGATCTTTAATGCTGCACCAGCGCAGCTCCAGTCTTGAAAGGGTTGAGGAGTGCAATAATGCTGGATTGGTCATTTTTCTAAAGTGGAGATTACCTAGGATCTGTGTTACCTATGTTCTCTGATATGTGAATTAGGTTACCCATTCGCTTTTTTGTTTCCAGATGACAAATTAAGGAAGTCTGAACGGAATGGAATGATATTTAGTATGTGGGTTTACTTGCACAAAATACAGGTCAAGTTCAAATTTGGGTTCTGCCCGCCAATTTTCACCAGAGTTACATTTGTTGGAATTTGCACCCAATTTTTGTTTCCGGATGATAACTTTATTAAGTATGAACTGAATGGAAAAAAATTTGGTATATGAGTTTACTAGCCCAAAATACAGGTCAAGTTCGAATTTAGGTTCTGCTCGCCAATTTTTACCAGAATTATGGCCCTTTGTTGAAATTACCACCGGAGTATTTTGCCACGCCCTAGCAATGCTCTTGTTGTACATTTAAAACAAATGAAATGCTTCTACACTCAAATATTGTGTTTTGCATTCTGATTCCTGTGTTACACAAATGATTTATAACAATTTCCTCCAATCTGAAAACATTCTATTTTACAGTACAATGGTAAGGACATGCCATTTTTGCCGCCAAAGAGAGGAGCTCTGTTTACAGTGCCGAGTGGAATCAGACCTGTTCTGCAGAGAACTGGAATAGAGGTTAGTATGATGGCTGAGTGCGTCAGTCTCATTAGAAAAGGTGGGAGTAGGGCCTTGCGAGTTCCGAGGCTGATATCGATATCGAGCCAAATCCTATCGGCAGCCACTGGTGCATAGCATGGTTCCTCAAAGCATTTTGAAAGAATAAAACGTCACATGTTTTTTTGTTGTATATTAATATACACAAAAACTGATATGTTTCAGAATATGTTTATGCACACATTACTTATGCAGCTCGATGCAAGTTGATATTATTATTGCATTATCTGCAGACAGATTTGTGTCCTGATTACATGACACTAACTGGTGATATACATACATGTACACCCACAATCATGCAGTTTGTGAAAATAGGTCATATACATTACCTATATAAAACAACCTCTGATCATTTAACGAAATATCTGTACATGTGTTGGTATAAATATCATTGATGCATCACTCCTATTTCATCATTCATCTGTGCAAAAATCGCAACAATGTGTCAATGTTTGGGATAAATTGGTTACTCAAATTCAGAGTCGGAATTACACTCGTGAGATTGATTCAATCCTCGATTATTGACTGGGTCTTAGTACACAAGCTTCGGCAAAGTTGTGATAAGGTGCACAGGATTTGATCTTCCATTGAAATTGCCTTCTGTCCTACAGGAGTCTGGAATGAGAAATCAGTTTGGATTTGTACATGAGAACGTATAAACATTTAGTTTAAATCTATTTGATTGTTTACCCAGGTACTATGCTGGGGTGTCAGGAACATGAGCAAGTTCCAGCTGTCATCTGTCAATTCACCAAATGTCGAGTTAGAATGTGGTGGCCACCTCCAAGAATCTAAAGTCATCAAGAACACAGCCAGAAACCCGAACTTTGATGATCCTGTGCTTTTCTTCGATGTTGTAAGTATGAAATACAGTAATGCCCTAAATAATTGACTCCTTAACTACAGCAGAATTATGGGTAACTTTTCAGGATATAGTTGGAAATATAGCTTGTTGACATTCATCGGAAAGCTCTCACTGAGTGAGAGCTTTCCGATTAATGGTAACAAGTCATATTTCCGACTAAATCCTGAAAAATTACCCATAATTCTGCTGTGGTTAAGGAGTCGATTATTTAGGGCATTACTGTATGCTGAAAAGTAGTGATGGGCGGTTAACCGAGAAAACAACTCGGTTTCGGTTTTTGACAATAAACCGAAAACCGACCGACGCGATTCTGCTCAAACCGACATTACGTTTTTTTTTTATATGTTTATTTTTCACTTAAATCGACTTATTATACCTCCCCAGGTACTTATTAGTTGATATTGTTATCAAATTATCGTCCTCTCTGGTCAATATTATATCGGAATGTGTCCATTTCGTCTCAGATATGTGTTGTTATAATATCGTAGGCGACTGTTTTTGTACTTTTTCAAAACATGGCCGAACAAAATAACGAACAGTGTTCAACAAAAAGCCCTGTTTGCTGCTGTTATTTTACGCGTCTAACTGGAGACGACTCCAAAAAATGTGGCTGCTTAATATGTCATAAAAATGTATCAGAGCATGCAAATACCAGCAACCTGGCCCGACAGTCGAAAACTAAACCAAGTAAATGGTATGAACACTTTGATCGTCTGGACATTCCGATGTGACGTAATCTGGGCAAACCATGTGCAGCTTGTAAACTATGTCGCAACATCAATCACAGACATCAAAGCGATCACAACGCAGTCATTGAATGTGGGTCAATCATGCACGTGTCAAGAATTGTTACACAGTCAGGTCAAGGACGCCCACTGTTTGTGAATTTGCTGTTTGCGGTTGAATTCTCAGATACTATAATGCATATAATATGACAAATATGTTTTAAACATGTCAGAAAGGGATGAACATTGAACAGTGAAGATGGGGGGTGTTTATTTTTTAAAATATCGAATTGTATCATCTTTATGATCTTATCGCATTGGATTCATTTTGCGTCGGCATTTTGTCCCGTTGTTTACCGGTGATCGCAGTTCCTTCCTCAAATATTCAACGTTATTGGGACATTATTGACTCTAATTACGGTTACTTTGAAAGTATATACTCAAATTGTATGTATTTCAGTATAATTTCACTATCTAGTAAAAAAAACCGAAAACCGAACCGAAACCGAGGTTTTTTCTCCCAAAAAAAACGAAACCGAAACCGAACGTAAAAAATCAAAACCGCCCATCTCTACTGAAAAGCTTGTTGTGTAATATGAGGTCAACGGGATCTACTTTCTGTAATACACTTCTTCCCATTTTTTAACCAAAAGTTATATCAAGATGTAAACCTTTAATAACAACTAACAAGAGAGGGTGTCTTTATAGTAATGTATGGTTAACTCTTTCTATACTAAATCATCGTTGGTGAGTTGAACTAACTTTATCCTACAGGAAATGTTCAGATAATAAGTTCAACTAACAGGTCGTTTGTTGAGCTTATTATCTAAACATTTCCCTCAATAAATAGGCCTCCTTCTGCACTTATATTTTTAATTGTCTGCTTACACAGGTAATACACTTCTTCCCATTGTAAAACCTATACTCAATCATTCCTCCAAATGATTAATAGACCACTCCAATGTACATTTTTTAGCCGACTGGGAGAATCCATTTAGTATAGAAAGGGTTAAAGTGATGTGGAGCACTCAGCTGGGTTGATAGAATGGTAGCGGAAATTGAAGTTATTTCATAAATTTAGTATTCAGATTGTCAGTATGCGATGTCATTCTTAAACATGAATTGTATCCAGTGACTTTCATTATCTGAATCATTGCTGCTTGTTTATTAGCGTTAAATTCATCCCGGATTAAAGAATAAATATTTAAAATTGTGAATACTTCTGGTTAATTGGTCCTAACAATTTGCTATGATGTTGGCGGGTCCTGCTGAATTGCTATGATGTTGGTGGGTCAGCTGAATTGTTATGATGTTGATGCAGGACCTGCTGAATTATTATGATCTTGGTGGGTCCTGCTGAATCATTATGATGTTGGTGGGACAAAATAAATTTGCTAAGAAAAAGTAGTTATATTATCTTAAATTGCCATTTTCACCCTGTTTGGTTAATCTGAGCTTATGGAAAAAAAACCAATGTCTGAAACATTCAAGAGCATATATATTTTAAATATTTTAATAATTGCTGCACTGTTGTTTGCAATAGCCATCTTGATTATGGCCAGATTGCAATGACTACTGCTGCAGCCAGTATTAAATTATTTTAGAATATATATATTTTAAATGTCTTATACACATAATGGTATTCATTCAGATTTGGCAAATACTGAGAAAATGATAACGTCAGAAAATATAACAGAATTTTTTATATATCACACCATCAGCAGGACTCGCAAATATCGTAACAAATTAGCAGGACAACATAACCAGGGCTGGTCAGATGATTCTGGTGTAACTCGATCAATTTTCCCCTCCCTATACACTCCTCTGATCTGATGGATGCTTCTCCTGTTTTACAGATGTTGCCCAAGGAAGAGCTATATATGCCACCAATAAACATCAAAGTCCGAGATCACAGACAATTTGGCAGGAAGCCAACAGTGGGTAATCACTGCCTGAGAAACATAGAGGCCTTCCGATGTGCAGCGTTGCCCCCGGCAACAGCAGAGGATGAGGAGGATGTAATCGAAGGTAGGATTAATAAAATTTATATGAGAACAGGGTTCGTATGCTAATATATCACCTCCAGGCCTGGAGAGTTATGGAAAAGGGCACCTTTTTTCACCTCACTATGGAAAAGTTTTGGAAAAATCTTCCCTCTACTGCTGCCGGTGTGGAAGTCATATAATTATAAAATATAATTATAAAATTACGTGCATTAAATTCATATATTCAATAATCCCGTAGTATTGAGGCAGAGTAAGTTTCCTCTTTTACGAGTGCCAACAATAACAATATTTTTACTGGAAGTATTTTATGACACATTATTTTTGAATTCCCACCTTGCCAAGTTGAAAAAGTCATTGAATTTCCTTCGCCTCATATTCATAGAAAATTCATGAAAATATTGGAAAAGTCCTTGAATTTCATCCCGGATAGGTGTATGGTTCATACACCTATCATGCATAACAAAGATAATATACATAGGCATTTATATGGCATACATTGTATCAAATAGAAAAACAGGGCAGTGCTGTAATAGGATGTCTGATGTGGTGCCTTGGCTCATCAGTTTACATCATTTATGATTACGGAGAATTCAAGCAAACATTATCATCATGTCAAATTCAGCTGTGGTTGAAGACATTGGGCATTGCCCCACATAGATGACACATTCAAACAATATATGCATGGCCCAAAGCATAACTTAATTCAGCAAATACAATCTTCAGGGCAAACATTAGAAGTCGCTTTTTAAACTCTTTCGGCCGTTGTCCTTCTGCAGTTGATATTTATGCCATGATGGCATGTACAAATATCAATGGCGGATACTTTCTAACAACGTTATATGTATTTTGTTAGAGGACGTCAACAAACACTAGAAAAAATTATCATAGCATTGACATCATTCCAAATTCAAGTTGGCAATATTTCCTCTTGTGTTGAAATCGTAACCAGTCGGCCGGAGTCCGGTGTTCAATGTCTCCTTTACGCAACCTACAGGGTCCCGAATCTCCTGGACCATATGTACATTAATAATCTTAATGTTTTGACGCCAACAACCCAAAACATATGCCACTTTAATGAACACCATTCATGACATTTGCCCACAAAATTATGCACTGGCGCAAAAAATATCGCCATTTGCCCCCAAAAAAATGGCCCATGGTGTAATTTTTTATGCATAAAGGAAACCATCCTCCACCATTGTCAGTATCATTGTCGACCAAGCCTGAGTTTAGTGTGGCTGTTATTTGCAGTATGAGGTCCCCAGAGGGTGAATTTAGTGACACTTTCCCGCATAGCAGGCTAGAATCACTAATTCACACTCTGGAGACCTCATTCTGCATGGCCTCATCTGCTATGGGAGAAATAGACTCAGATTGAAGTTCCTAAATGGTGAATATCGTGATGTCACCCATTGGTAACCTCAATTATGTAATGTGTCATCTGTCAATTTGGGATGTAGAGAAACTAAACTAAAAAAGAAATAGAATCTATGTAAAGAAGTTTCTATAGAAATTTTATAATAAAGAAACTTTCCAGAGAAGATGAGGCCTAACCAGAATGAGGTCCCCAGAGGGTGAATTCAGTGTTACTAGCCCGCTATGCATGATAGCGTCACTAAATTCACCCTCTGTGGACCTCATTCTGCAAATGACAGGCACACTAAACTCAGGCTTGCTGTTGACACCTCACTCGCTGTAGACTTGGATGTTCTCTTGATCTGTGTGTCTAGAATTTCAAATGTGTGATGGCTTTGTAAACGTAACAATTACATATTAATACAATATTTAAAATAATTGTGAGTTGTATATTATTGACTGAGAGCTGTAATAGATAGCATGCGATTTGGTGGTCAAACTCCCAACCTTAATTGTAAATGTCAGGTGGTTAAAAGTTAAAAATAAAATTACTTTATCACTGATGCTCAAGAAAATCCTCAGCCCGAAAAATATTGAGAATGGTCAAAATTTGGGCCCAATGGTATTCTTTTCCAGCGAAACACTGATCGTGAAGTCATCTATAATGTCCTGTCAGATTGTCATATTCACGAACTAACTGATATCTAATACAAACAATAATGTTAGCCTCATTCCTTATCATTCTGTAGGTGCTATCGTCGGAAATGGACCAGGTGCAGACCATGTTGTAGACATGCCTTTAGATGAGGCTGCCAAGGTAAACACCATACTATATCTTCATTTCTGGTGTTAGATGGGCCTTATGTTTTCTTCTGCCAACTCAACTATGTATTGGGTAACGTCCAACATTTCAATGTTAGTGTTTGTTGGTGACATTTCAAAATTGAAATAGAATTATCCTTCTTTGTATTAAGACAATATTAAAAAAGAATTCATTTAAACTGCAAATAGGCAACAGTTAGTCATTGATATCTCAAATAAAAAATTATATTTATATTATGCAAATTTTAGTTTAAAGGGGAATCTATTTTTGTCACTATTCTAAGTCCAGATATATGCTGACTTATATTTTATTGTTCTGATTGTGTGTGGACATACTATGCTCTCTGTCAACATACAAAGTTAGAGAATTTGTGTATCTATCAGTGAACTAACACGGCTATTAATAATACCAAAGTTTCAAACTTTTAGCAAAACAGCGCAATTTAATACTCATATATTACTGGAAATGTATCCCTTGGTATTGTCATCATATTTTCCTTTTCATCTTCTATCATTATCTAACTATTACTAACACTTACACAGGGACCAATGAAGAAATTCACATGGATGTTTAACAAACCTAAGGTATAACAACAGGATCGTACTGCATCGTTCATAAATTAATGCTATGGGAATGTGAATTATTTCAATTTTTGTTAATAAGTTGAATTCTCGATCCTATGAATAATTATTCTTACATAGCTGTTACACGTTCAAGTCCAGTTTAATTGACAATTTTATTGTTATATATCTTCTCTCTATTTTCATTCAAGCCTGCAAACAGAGTGTCTGTCATTTGCAGAATGAGGTCCCGAAAGGGAGAATTTAGTCATTCTATCTCGCACAGTGGGCTAGCATCACCAAATTCACCCTCTGGGGACCTCATTCTGCTTAGGGCTCATCTTCTGGGAAGTATATATATTGTCTCAAATTAACATTGTTTTTAGTAAATTTTTCTCTTTTGGGAAGTTTCTATATCCCTTAATTTGCAGGAGATAAAATGCATAATCGAGGCGACTAATGGGTGAACATCACCAACCTCAACTGGGGAACTTCAATCTAATCCTAGATCTCCCATAGCAGTTGAGGCCTAAGCAGAATGACATTCCCAGAGGTGAATTGATGCTAGTCTGCTTAGTGGGATAGCGTCACTATATTCACCCTCTGGGGACCTCATTCTGCAAATGACAGATAAACTGTTTGCAGGCTTGTTCTCACTAAAACTCAAATTTGTATCAATTGGCTTTCTTTCCAGTTTTCAAAGAGTTTTCGATTGTCTTTATTTTTTTTTTTTTTAATGATATTTTAAGAGTTTTAAAGGCATGAATTATCAGGGCACGAAATTTTAGGTTGCTAGTATTCTGTTCTCCGTTTCCATAACCAGTCAACTTGGAATAAATTTAACTTTAATGATGACCATAATTCAATAGCAAGGAGAACTTGACTCCAGGCATATCTGGGACGTATACAGTAATGCCCTAAATAATCGACTCCTTAACCACAGCAGAATTATGGGTAACTTTTCAGGATTTAGTCGGAAATATGGCTTGTTGCCATTCATAGGAAAGCTCTCAGTGAGAGCTTTCCGATGAATGGCAATAAGCCATATTTCCGACTAAATCCTGAAAAATTACCCATAATTCTGCTGTGGTTAAGGAGTCGATTACTTAGGGCATTACTGTATATATAATTAAGGGCATTACTGTATATATAATTAATGCCCAAATCATTGTGATAGCAAATTATATAATTATTTTTTTGTCTGCTTTAAGCTTTAAATTTAAAAGACGAAATGTAAATTGAATATGCATTTTAGGCACCTTATCTCAGATGAAATACTGCTCATTAACCAAAAGGTGTTGTTTGCCTAAATTTTTGTGCCCTTGTTATTGCTGACTGAATTGATAATGGAAAACCTCTGCTAGTTGTTATGATTCATGCCTTGATGTTGATATATTTTTGATAATTGCCAGGTTCAGCCACAAGTACATGTAACTTGTAATATGTGTTGCCATTGCCTGACTCGCGTGACCATTTCACCTTCACATACATTGTCAAACAATTTCGAAGTTTTGTGTCAAACTTGTATCAAATGTAATAAATCCATCTTCTGATAACCGAATGAACAGCATGCATCGGGAGAATAGGATTTGCCTGTGTGGAGAATCTTATTTTGACTGAAGCCAATAAAGCGTATCGGTAGTCGCATTGTGACAGCTTGTCCTCAATTCCCGACTATTATGTATAGGTATATACATATATCTATAAATATATAGGTTTGGCACCATAAAATCATGTGACTGTTGCTATGTGCATCTCCATAGTAACACCATAGTAACACATCTTACAAGTTACACATAATTTGACTGAACTTGGCTAATAGTTCTTACGTCAGATATTTAATGGGAAGCTCGTGATTGATATCTATGTCTATATTACATTGCTGATATAAACCTATTTACTACAGGAATCCCAGCGAGAGCCTGTACGTATGCCGAGTGACCCATAACGTTCAAATGTTTTACTGACAATAGCAAATTAAAATAGAGTAACAATGCATGAAATGTTGAAAACTAAGCAACTGATGGCATGACATAAGCTTAATTCCCACCAAAAACCTATAAAGCTTATTGTACCCGATCATCTATCATTCAATTATCATTCAGATAATATTGCTTCAGTTACAGTAATGCCCTAAATAATCGACTCCTTAACCACAGCAGAATTATGGATAATTTTTCAGGATTTAGTTGGAAATATGGCTTGCTGCCATTAATCGGAAAGCTCTCGGTGAGAGCTTTCTGATGAATGGCAACAAGCCATATTTCCAACTAAATCCTGAAAAGTTACCCATAATTCTGCTGTGGTTAAGGAGTTGATTATTTAGGGCATTATTGTAGTGAATGAAATGAATCATTTGGTCTGAAACTAACTACTAAGTACGTAATATGTCCTTCATTAAATGTGGAAAATGCTGATTGGATCCATCATGTCTGTAATTTGAATATCATAAAATGATATTTTCAAACAGCAGTTTAAGAATATGGAGTATTGGAACCTATATCGATTGGTTTCAACTTAACAAAATCATGTCATTTATAAGGGGTGACAAGTTTATATGTGGTTTGAATATTTATTTTTCGTGATAAATAAACCATATTTGTGGCGCTAAATTGAGTTATATAAAAATTGTGGTTATTGTCTTCATAATGGTTGGAACTCCGTTATAGAATACAGCTGTGACCTTCTGACTGCCATAAATCCGTACTGAGTACGGATGTAAAATGTCACACTATGTGCTGTATATCCGTACTGAATATGGACATACTTAGCACACTAGCAGTCGGTCATCACTCATAACAGAAATGAAGCACTTAGTGCCTTGGAATCAGTGTGTCTAGACATTTTAAACAGTGCAAGATGCTCCAGTATTGCGTATGCTAATAGCTTGTTCACGAAGTCAGTTTTGTGTTTTTCGTGATATCTCATTATGGCCATAATGTCAATGACACAACATGCGACATCATGACGTGTTTCAGCAGTGAAGAATTTAACAGTTATTAAAAATTGAAGTCTAGGTATTTGAAGCAACTTTTAACCCTTTCTTGATGGGAGCTGCGCTGGTGCAGCAATAGCAACCCTGTGCCAGTGCATTCTCTTATATATGCGAGTCACCCATAGAGGGCCTCACATATATAAGAGAAAACACTGTCTTTAATACAAGGTCTATATATATAATTTTAGGCCAATGCATTCTCTTATATATGCGAGGCGTCCCAATTGGCGACTCGCATATATAAGAGAATGCATTGGCACATGTTTTTCGTAAAAATTCAGGAAGCACCCGTCATGAGAGGGTTAAGTCGAGAACCTCATTTGACATGTATTTCGTTATCTCGTGTTAGTCAGATCAGAGGGTCACACCTCTGCCACAACTGGAATTCGCCGGATTGTTCTCATCACCGACATCACCAAAGAAGGTTTGGTACTCGTCATGTAAAATAGCTTGTTTTATTTTGTTTGCTGATCCAAGTTCACATTAGGAAGACGTGGGTGTGGATATGAAGACACGCTTTTTTTAAATTGTTTTCTCAATGGTATATTTGCTTAAGTTTTCAACTGATTTCAGTCATGTAGATGACACAAATTTATTTTATAGATTTTTGCAATATTAGGTAGCACAGATATTGTTTATTTTTTTATATTGATTGTTGACATATTAGGTAGCACAGTTATTGTCTTATTTTTTTTATTTAGATTTTTGCAATATTAGGTAGCACATATATTGTCTTATTTTTTATATTGATATTTGCAATATTATGTAGAACAGTTATTGTCTTATTTTTTTTATTTAGATTTTTGCAATATTAGGTAGCACAGATATTGTCTAATTTTTCATAGCATAATGAAAATTTAGATGGCATGGATATTTTATAGATATATTCAATTTTTAACCCCCACCAAATGAAATTTGCGGGGGATATAGGAATGGGTTCCGTCCGTCCGTCCGTACCGAATTTGTAAGAGTCATAACTTGAACAAATGTCAACGGATTTTAAAGATTTTTGGTATATGAGTTCACCTGACAATTACCTAGAATGAGTTCGCAAGCCAGGTCCGGCCGGATATTTTTACCGGAGTTATTGGACTTTGTTTATTATTTTTGTCGAATTTACCAAATAGCAAATAGATGATGTCACAGGGCTCATTTCCACAAATCTCAGTGGATTTCAAAGATTTTTGGTATATGAGTTCACATGACCAGTAACTAGAATGAATTCGCAAACCTGGTCCGGCCGGATATTTTCAGCAGAGTTATTAGACTTTTTTTTTTTAAATTTGGTGCAAATGGACGTGTCACAGGGCTCATTTCCACAAATGTCAACAGATTTTACAGATTTTTGGTGTATGAGTTCACATGACCAGTACCTAAAATGAGTTCGCAAGCCAGGCTTTTTGACAAAATCCCACCTCTTGTTTAGCACATACAGAGAACGCAAACATTATTGAGAATGCACTTCCCCAACTGCACAATTCGGCGGGGGATACTGCCGTCTGCGACTGCTTTTTGGTGATTGATAATAGATTTTTTTTTTCATCTTCTTTTCTACAGATTCTAAATCAGGACATCTCCACATATAGTTAATATTTTCCCCTTTAGTTACAATTATGACGTTTTAATGTTCTATTTTCTCTGCTTTAGGATAAAATGGCCGATATTAATTAAATAATAGAAGACTGATGGTAATAAATTGACCTAATTTAATTCTAATGATAGCTATAAAGTATTTTCAGCATAATAAATTAAGAGCTAGTGGTAGAAACATTTAAATCAGCCTGTGAAGGAAGTGGTATCTTTAACCCTTTGGAGAGTATTTATAACATCATATACATGGTGTCATGTCAATGTCATAGCAATAATTATTAATAAGTTCGGGTCAAAAGGGTCCAATAATTTGTTTTAATTTATGTGTATTTTTTGTTTATGTGTGCTATCATAATCTATTACACTTATACATTGGGACATTATATTAATCAAAATATCTCCTTACAATTCATTTATAAATCAGTTGATTAATTGAAGTTATCACAAACCGCAGGGACCAGCCTAGACCTGATTTTCAGGGCGAAGTGACTTCTCCCTGTCACAAAAATAAGGCGAAGTGAGCATTCGATAGGGCGAAGTCGGCTTTACAAAATTGAAATCGACCAGTGCAGTAGTTGTCTATATAACGAAAATAGGAGATATGTAATATCTAAATTAAAATGATGAAACAATGGTTCAAATATGGAATAATTATGTTCAAATCATCACTCTAATAACAATGAATAATATCCAAATATAATTGTGAGAGAATGGTAGCATTTTATATTATAATTTGTTTGGGAAAACGGCATTTTTACAACCGCTTATGAATACAAAAAACAAAATAAATTAAACAATGCTTATGAATACGAAAAAAATACTAAAACGAAACGAAATCTTGATTATTCTAACTCATTAAAAGTGCCTGAGCTGGGTACAGATATTAATTAACATGTTACACAAATGAGTTTGATTTCAAAGTTGTCTGGCCTTTACAAACTTGAACAAAGAGGGTCATAAACTGACACATGGCAAGGTGTATGAGTTGTAATCTTTAGGTGTGATAATCTCAAAATCACAAGTCACTGTAGACATCTTACGACGTATTCACGGCTGTCTGCAATCAACTCTCAGATGTGAATATGCTCCCAAATCGGATTAATACAGATGTTAATAAGAATTAATTTATGGTGTGTTATAATTAAGACACTGTCTGACTGTCAATGGATATCTGGGTTCAATCAATGTTGGCACTAAATTAGGATGAATATTTTGCCGATTTTCATCGGTCAACTTCGGAAATTTCAGGGCGACTTAAACTTCGCCCGGCTGCAAAATTAGGGCGAAGTGAGCAAGAATAGGGAGACTTCTTCGCCCACGTCGCCCTGACAAACCGTAGGTTGACATATATGTCGTTCTACTCGCCAAAGGGATAAACATTGATTATGAAAAGGCAAGAACATAATGTCCAGATTGCTTTTATTCATATAAACAATATAATTTTTATTAGCACCATATGATTTGTTCCACTTCATCACAAAAGACCCTAGTTAGAAATTTCAAACTATTACTGCTTCCATAGTTTAGCAATGTCCTGTTCATTAAAAATATTTCACATTTATAAACATGAATATTTGTTCACTCTAATGTTTTATGAACTTTGTGAAAAGAGAGATGAAAAATGAGGGAATTCAAAAAATTTCCAATACAAAATTAAACGTATAAGATGTATGATGGAATTCCATAAAGAATTGTGATATTTCTTGCTAACAAAACAATGCTATGTAGAAGATCTGGTATTTTAATAAAACTTGATGCTGTGATTCTCTCAAAGGTACATAACTAATTTCATTAGTTGGTGATATGTATATGTAGAACCCACTCTTATGTCTTTCTAGCTCCATTTTGGATGATATTTTCAAATTTTTCCTCTCTGATGTCATTTTTGTTTCATCATTTTCGCTTGATTTTGTGTTTGTGCATAATGTTAATAATGATCGTGCATGTTATATTTGTTGTATGCATGGGGTTTATTCAGGGTTGTGGGATCACCATGGTAACACTTCATTGTAGAGAACTAATACAGTAATGCCCTAAATAATCGACTCCTTAACCACAGCTTTCCGATGAATGGCAAGAAGCCATATATCCAACTGAAAAGTTACCCATAATTCTGCTGTGGTTAAGGAGTTGATTATTTAGGGCATTGCTACCGTACATTGTTAGCTCATGTTCCCCAACCCATGAGTTTGCTTGATTTTACTGCAACTAACTATAACCTACTAACATACAATCTCAATTGGCTAAGGCATCAGCTGCAACTCTTAGGCTAAAATTTCACGTAATGTTATGCATTCAAATCACTATCGCTTATTGATTGGCTAAATTAGGCATAATCTGGAACTGCTTGCAGCCATAAGCTCTAGTATCAGTGTCTTATTAATGTGAGTTATTTCATCTTAACGGTGGAATTAATTCGTTTTGCAATTTTCTTGCTAAATATTACTTTATTTCTGAGCAAAAAAGTTGTTGCATTCATTCACATTCTTCTCAACTGTTTAATTCTACAAGCGTGCAATTTGCATGGAGAATATTATTTTATGCTTCTAATTAAATAGAGTCATAATGTTTTTCAAAATAAAAATATTGATTTGAAATAATTAAATTTTAATTTCACTCCAAAAGTAGCATTTCTGTCAAACACTTTCATATAGTAATGCCCTAAATAATCGAATCCTTAACCACAGCAGAATTATGGGTATTTTTTCAGGATTTAGTCGGAAATATGGCTTGTTGCCATTCATCGGAAAGCTCTCAGTGAGAGCTTTCCGATGAATGGCAACAAGCCATATTTCCGATTAAATCCTGAAAAATTACCCATAATTCTGCTGTGGTAAGGTGTCAACTATTTAGGACATTACTGTACTTCTCACTATCTAGTTTATTTTAATGCTAACGTTTTCTTTCAAATATAATAATTCCCACTTGATCGTCTAATAAAAATCAAAACAGTTTCTCTTCTACTTGTATCAGATCTCTCCTCAATATCAAATGTTTAGTGCCAGGACAAAGTGTATTAACAGTAACCAGGATCTGCCTATATGCATGTTTAAAATAAAAAAAATAATAATCAGTTCTTCCAATATCACCCATATTCAATAGGTTATATATTAGATCAAGTTTCCCTCGTCTTGGAACCAGTGATATCTCTAGGTGGAGGCAAAGTTCCAATCCATATGTTTGCTATTCACTCTATTCTTGAATACACAAAAGTTCCTTTCATGTGTGATATGTTCATTTATAAGGATCACATAATATGAATTATAATGACCAGATTATTATACAATCTTAGCGCAAAGGGCGTCGAGCCTCGGGTTGTGTGTAGGTAACATACATTGGAATGACATCACAGGTAATTTACAATACCGTCTGATACCGTGTCATTAAAAATTGGAGTGGTTAGACTTCTCAGGAAACATTTCTTCATTTCCTATGAGAGTATTTGACATTTATTCTATGGACAACAATATTTCGAACTTTCTGGATTTTTCGTACCAGGGTTCTGGATATTTCGTACCAGATTTTGGAAATATAGCTTGTTGCCATTCATCGGAAAGCTCTCACCGAGAGCTTTCCAATGAATGGCAACAAGCCATATTTCCGACTAAATCCTGAAAAATTACCCTGTGCTGTGGTTAACCCTTTGAGTGCCAGGTCCGATTATTGTATCAACCCATATACCCTGTGCCAATGCATTCTCTTATATATGCGAGTCGACCATAGGTCGCCTCGCATATATAAGAGAATGCATTGGCTTAACAATTTTTTATTTTTATTTTTATTTTACAATTTTTTACAATTTTAATATATTTTATTATATTCTTTAACAGACTTATTGTGTAGGTTTAGGGCCGATAATATCGGCCCCTGGCACTCAAAGGGTTAAGGAGTCGATTATTTAGGGCGTTACTGTATATATGCAGATATCACAAAGGAAACTTGATCTAGTTATATATAAAATTATCAGTATTTGACAATTATTTAAGAAATTTATATATTTATATATATCTTAGGTTTAACCCTTTACCCAACAAACCGGCCAAAACCGGCCAAATAAAGCTTCAACGGCCTAAAATATCTTCGGTCTGTCTCAATAGAACCATACAAATATGGATATCATTGGAACCGGCTCCTTGACCACATTGTGATAGTTACAGTTATGCCCTGTGCCAATGCATTCTCTTATATATGCGAGTCGACCATAGGTCGCCTCGCATATATAAGAGAATGCATTGGCCTAAAAAAAATCTTTTTTTAACACTTTTTAACATTTTTTCTTACATTCTTTAACAATTATATAATTTGTAATGTGTTAAGCCAATGCATTCTCTTATATATGCGAGGCGACCTATGGTCGACTCGCATATATAAGAGAATGCATTGGCACAGGGCCGTTCTGTTGGGTAAAGGGTTAAACACTTTCTGTTTACTTGTCATATTTATCGATATGACTGAATAAGACCCGTATCCCTTGAGGAGATATTGCAAGACAAACTCACTAAATTCTCTCTTGGTTGTGTGGTGCAAACCTCAGGATCTCACTAATTCAGAGAGCTTCTTTACCATTAGGCTGTCTTGGGAGTTTGAAGGTGGTGAATATGTTTGGTAACTATTTTTGCATGTTTGCAGTGAGCTGCCTTATATATCAAGGCATACATTGTTTCTAAAGTGCTCAACTGCCTTCAATTTCTTGATTAATGTTAAGTCCTAGATGCATATTTCGTCGAGTAGAAATTACATAATTCAACTGTCCAGCTAAGATAAATATACCTACTGGTACCAAATTTATTTGTATTGCCTTTGTATCAAAATAATAAGGCTTTTGCTGCCATATTCCTTTGCATTTAAATGTTATTCAATCTGAATTACTTACTGACCAAAAAGGCCAAAAATTACCAAATTTAACCCTTTACCCAACAAACCGGCCAAAACCGGCCAAATAAAGCTGCAACAGCCTAAATTATCTTGGGTCTGTCTCAATAAAACCATACAAATATGGATATCATTGGAACCGGCTCATTGACCACATTGTGATGGTTACAGTTATGCCCTGTGCCAATGCATTCTCTTATATATGCGAGTCGACCATAGGTCGCCTCGCATATATAAGAGAATGCATTGGCCTAAAAAAAATCTTTTTTTACCATTTTTTCTTACATTCTTTAACAATATTATAATTTTTAATGTGTTAAGCCAATGCATTCTCTTATATATGCGAGGCGACCTATGGTCGACTCGCATATATAAGAGAATGCATTGGCACAGGGCCCTTCTGTTGGGTAAAGGGTTAAACACCTTTGCATATCTTGACATGCTACATATAATCAGGCTCTAGAAATGCTCATTTCTTTCATTTATGGATGCAGAAATTGTTAATTTTTAATAGGTTGCCAACCTAGCTTATTCTACTAACTCACACACTGATGTAGGATACACTGCTTTACACAATAGATAAAATGTAATTTCTCAGTTAACAAAATTGGTAGGAGGCACACAATGCAACATGCGAGGCATCAGTGAACTTGAAGGTTATATTTTTTATGCCCGATTTTTTTTTTAAAGGGACATGTTATGCTATTGATCTTTCCATCTGTCTGTCTGTTCTATTTTGGTTTCCGGATGATAACTTTAGATACTTTCAACTAAATGGACTGAAATTTGGTATCTGTGTTTACTAGTGCAAAATACAGGTCAAATTCGAATTTGGGTTCCACCCACCAGTTTTCACTAGAGTTATGGCTCTTTTTGTTGGAATTTGCACTCAATTTTCATTTTCAGAAGATAAATTAATAAGTCTGAACTGAATTGAATTAAATTTTGTATGTGAGTTTACTAGCCCAAATACAGGTCAATTTCGAATTTGTGTTCCACCTGCCAATTTTCACCAGAGTATGGCCCTTTGTTGGAAGTGGCGTCCTAGCGATGCTCTTGATATTTTCTAAATCTACACCAAAAACATCAAAATGCCACATAAATATTACCAAGCATGTTCACCACCATACCGACTTTACTCAGAGTCTCAAAAGGTTGGAATTGGTGTCAGTATTTTCAGTGCCATGACATTTAAGAAGCTCGATGCCCCTCTAAAAGAGTCTCGGGATCAAAGCGACCTAAAATGTTTCAAGCCTATAAATGATATTCTAGGTTAAGATTGATGAACTTCTAACTTAGACCATCTAGCACTAACAGGCTACAGTAATGCCCTAAATAATCGACTCTTTAACCACAGCAGAATTATGGGTAACTTTTCAGGATTTAGTCGGAAATATGGCTTGTTGCCATTCATCAGAAAGCTCTCCAGTGAGAGCTTTCCGATGAATGGCAATAAGCCATATTTCCGACTAAATCCTGAAAAATTACCCATAATTCTGCTGTGGTTAAGGAGTCGATTATTTAGGGCATTACTGTATGATGGTGAAGATAGAAGTTTATTATTCTAGACATTTCCTTTGGAATAACTACTCGTCAATGAGTATCTAGTATAGAAAGGGTTATTAATGTGAATTTCATGCTAAACTTTAGTACTGCAGTACACGGGGAATCTGATGTCTGTGCTACTTTGTCCTGGCACTGAAAACAGACGTCAATTCCTTTTCAGAACGAACAATTACACCAAATGTTAGAAGACGAATACCCTGTCATAATCGAGGACATATTTTCCAAGATGTCTCGACAAGATCTAGACAAGGCCCCAAAACTGGAACATGTAGGTGGCTTCATTAATATCTCTGCAAATAAATTAAGTCGTATTATAAATGCATTCAAATATAAATATGGCGAATAAATGGGATATGAAAACTGTAGATTGTTTTGACAGGCTGACCAAAACTTAACTAAAGTTGACTTAACTTAAAGGTTAGTTGTGTTGCAGTAAAATCAAGCATTCTTAGGTTTGGAGGAGAGGATATTCAATGTACCATTCTATGGACTATGAGTTTACCTAGTTATCAGTCTATGACTGTGCGAATCATTTAACTTATATTGTTATTAAAATAGAACTATTTATCTGTGGCAGCAATATTGCTAGATTATACATGTATTTCTAGCATTCATTATTAGTGTGAGTATTCAAATCTGCGTTCTTGTGTGATCACGAACGGTAGACCACCGAGACATGATCCACGATTGATGATTTGATTGCCAAGAACAGACCAGGATCATAATGGTGGGTTTTAAAAAAACTAGCGAGAGAGAATCCAACCTGTTCCCGGTCCTGTTCTCAGTGTTCAAATTGTCAAGAACCTGTTCTCATTATTCGGTATTGGCAACACGCCATTCATGAAAACCAAGTATACGGCTTTGAATACTCCCAATCTAAATAGTTGAATTTGACATTAGTTTCTATGTCTGTTATGTTATTATTATTGTTTATATGTTTAACCCTTCCATGACTGGAGCTTCCTGAAATTTTGCGAAAACCCTGTGCCAATGCATTATCTTATATACAGCAATGTCCTAAATAATAGACTCCTTAACCACAGCAGAATTATGGGTAATTTTTCAGGATTTAGTTGGAAATATGGCTTGTTGCCATTATTTCCAACTAAATCCTGAAAAATTACCCATAATTCTGCTGTGGTTAAGGAGTTCATTATTTAGGGCATTACTGTATTCGAGTCACCCATAGGGTACCTTGCATATATAAGAGAATGCATTGGCCTAACAATATTTTATTTGATATTATAAGCTAATGCATTCTCTTATATATGCGAGACTCGCATATATAAGAGAATGCACTGGCACAGGGCCTTTAATACTGCACCAGCGCACGTCCCGTCATGAATGGGTTAACTATAGAGTATGTTAATGCTGCTTGATGTCTTAATGATGTTATTAGAAATTTGTGTTACTGTTTTACACAAAATCAAGCTGTATGATAAATACAGCAATACAGTAATGCTCTAAGTAATCGACTCCTTAACCACAGCGGAATTATGGGTAATTTTTCAGGATTTAGTCGGAAATATGGCTTGTTGCCATTCATCGGAAAGATCTCGTTGAGAGCTTTCGGATAAATGGCAACAAGCCATATTTCCGACTAAATCCTGAAAAATTACCCATAATTCTGCTGTGGTTAAGGAGTCGATTACTTAGAGCATTACTGTATCCCACAGACTTTCCAATGAATGATGATAAATATATAGAGCAGCGCTTGGTGTTGTTATGAGTTACTCATTATCACATGACAGTGTTTGGCGTAAGATACCATGATATCCAAAGCCAAAAACTTGTGCCAACTGCTGCACTGTGGTCATCACTTAAAGGTACTCAATCCAATTTGATGGTCCCCATATCATCAGATTCCAACAACAACAACAACAGTTTTTGAAATGCCGCTTCAGTTATCAGAATCGATTAATTGTCCAAAAATAATGCTGCTTACCACCGTCAACTACATGTATAGTATAAAATTGCCCAAAACCTGTTATTTATCAACATTTTGTCCAACGAAAGACACTTGGTTTTAGAGTTATCCATCTTCATCCGCAATTTGGTCCGAGACCGCTCATTGGCTTTTTTCCAGGCCACTAAAATGTACCGGTAATGAAAACTAATAGATTTCAAATATTTATATCTGATCAGTCTGAGCTTTGATGGGTGGGTTCCAACTCAAATTAAATATCCCCCCCTCCCCCTACTCTAAAGCACACTCTCTCAAAGAAAAACTGTTATATTATATGATTTTTTTGGCAAATATGATACTGTGATTGGTATTGTTATGAATATTCATTAATAATAAACTAATTTAGATAACTAATTCAGCTTTTGATGAAATTCCGTTGTTGTTGTTGTTGTTGTAACTGGATGATGTGGGGGACCCTCGAATCGGACAGTGTATCTGTAAATCACACAACTTAAAATTTTGAAGATGTGTATTATATATCTTTGGATCGACCAATAAAAATCAGTGAGAGATAAATGGAGTTCATTCTTGTTGGAAAGAAATGAAATTTTAGATATTGATAAATTTCATCTTCCAATTGTGGAAATTTTTCTCCAGAAGATTTTTGTGTGAAGATTTGCGGCTTTATAATTTTGCTGATATTGGGTTGAACATACAGTAATGCCTCAAATAATCCACTCCTTAACCACATTAGAATACGGGTAACTTTTCAGGGTTGCCATTCATCGGAAAGATCTCACTGAGAGCTTACTGATGAATGGCAACAAGCCATATTTCCGACTAAATCCTGAAAAGTTACCCATAATTCTGCTGTGGTTAAGGAGTCGATTATTTAGGGCATTACTGTATTTTGGGAATTATTATCTACTATAATTTTGAGAAGGACAACATGAATTTTAGCTACTTTGCTGCTCATGGAAATTCAGTCCATAACTGATGAGGTTTAAGAATAGACAGTTATTACAGTGAATTAGACAGTTTCCCATACGGGAGACTCACATATATAAGAGAATACATTGGCTTAACAAAATTTACCTTTACTTTGTAAGCCAGTGCATTCTCTTATATATGGGAGGCTCCCTATGGGAGACTCGCATATATAAGAGAATGCACTGGCACAAGATCTTTAATGCTGTACCAGCGCTGCTCCTGCCATGAAATGGTTAAAATGTTCCATCTCGACAACACCTTGGTCAAACACTTGTAGAATTAAAATGAGTTTGAACAGACATGCTACACTTATGGCTTGTTATAACTAATATTTTTTTAATTTTATTTTAACATACTGTATGTAATTGTAGGAGGATACAACAAAGCTGGAAGAAATTGATTGGTGGTCGAAGTACTATGCTTCCACCGGAGACTTCAAAAAGTGCAAGAAATACATTGAAAAAGGTTATGATAAGATAAAGGTAAAGATTATTGAGTTTTTTTTTGGTCACTCATTATTTGAAACCTGATAACAAAATACTAACTATTCATATGAACAAGGGAGCCATTTGAAACATTTCCCACAAGCTAACAGAAATATATTGCTTAAAGACATATTATGGGCTTGTTCGGGTGTGTGAAACTGATAAGTTAGTACTCAGGAGTTATGCCAACCTAGGGAATTTAGCATTCTACTAACATCGCCAAAAATTTCAAAGAAATTGACCATACCACTCCATAGAAAGCATCGTCTGAACTATTCTCAATTGTAAATATTTACATCTCGATTCGGGACGCAACTATCGACGATAAACACACACAAATTATTTCACCATCGAGAGTCATTGCATTTAATTAATATATCAGAATGATGGTGTGTGTTGTCAATTTGGATTAATATTCGTAAAAATAACTACTTTAAGCAAGACTATTCTCCATTTCTATTTGATACCCTACCGGAGTGTTTCATATCACTTAAATTTCCCAAAATATCAATTGAAAAGCTGTACACATTTTAAATGTGATTATTTTACCAAATATAATAATGACCATCCAACTAACCATTCTGGTCAACACGCTTACAGAGTGCTTTGCTCTCTACTTGTATCACTAGCTTTGGGTTTCTGTAGGTTGATAATCACAGCTAGCAGCTGTTTTTCGATTAAACAATTTTTAATATTCCTGATACTGAGCCAATAATACTCATTTCCTTTGAAAACGTGTTGGATATATTCAGCTCATTGAGTCCTTTTAAATGTCATCCCAACATCATTTAAAGACATATTATGGACTTGTTCGGGTGCGTTAAACTGTTAAGTTAGTATTCAGACAGTATGTCAACTGGAGGAATGTAGCATTCTACTACATCGCCGAAAATCTCAAGCAAATCGACCGTACCACTCCATAGAAAACATAATATGAACTACGCTCAATTGTAAATATTTACTTCTCGATTCGGGATGCATCTATCAGCGATAAAGTAACGAAAACAATTTCGCCTTCGAGAGTCACTGAATTTAATTAATATATGATAATGGCGGTGTGTGTTGTCAGTTATGATTTAAGATTTGTAAAAATAACTACCTTGAGCAAGATTATTCTCCATTTCTATTTTATCACTCTATGGGAGTGTTTCACATCACTTTAATTTATTGACAGAACATTATCTAGTTTTAAGCAAAACTGTAAGCCTTCTCTGCAGTCTAAAATGAATATATATGAACATTTGTCAAATTTGTTTAGGTTTATCCAACCCCACTCGAGCAGTCAGAGGAATTTGGGGAGTTCAGAGATTTCTGCTCGACCTTTGACCTGCGGAGAGGTAAAGAGAGTGATGATGAAGATGAGGATTCTGTTGGGCAGTTCAAGGTTTGTATAATTTTTCAGCATAAGTAAAGATTTGCTTAAATTCACATCCATAAATAATTTAAATAAGTGTGGTGTTTAGGACTATTATTATTCTGTGGCCTCAATCACATTAATACGCCGTCAAACATTTAGGTATTGACACTACACAGCTGTTTTTCAAAAACAGGATGTGTTATGTTATTGGTCTGTCCATCTGTCTGTTCGTCCATCTTTCCGTTCTCTTTTGGTTGCCATATGATAATGTTAGATACCTGGTAGTCTCAACTGAATGAACAGAAATTTGGTATGTGAGTTTACTAGCACAAAATACATGTCAAGGTAGAATTTGGGTTCCACCCGCCAATTTTCACCCGAGTTATGGCCCTTTTTGTTGGAATTTGCTCTCGATTTTTCATTTCCATTGATAACTTTAGTAAGTCTGAACTAAATCCTTTGACACATCCTACAGACCACATCTCTAATCCGATCATCACCAAACTTCATATGGATCATCGGGGTGAACTCTTGATGGGAACGAGTCATTTTGGGTCATTCGGCCAAAAAATATGGCCATTTTTGATTTTACTCTTTGTATGACTAAATATTTCTACAAAATCCATTAGCATGGGTTATAGACCGATCTCATTTTACATCTTGTCTTTCTTAAACATTTCAATTAGCACCTTTCCTAATTCCTCCATTTACTGTCAACCATTAAATTATTCCCCTACTTAAGTTGAGCTACAGTGTCATTGACACTTTCATTGAAATTACCATAGAAGTATTTTGCCCGCCCTGGTGATGCTCTTGTTTATAGGGGTATTTTATGGTGTATCCTGATCCAATGATCATGACTCTTTCTTTACAGGGCACCTTCAGGGTGTATCCCTTGCCTCCAGATCCAAATGAGCCAATGCCCAGGCGAGGGCTGTCAATGTTGCCAGCTACAGCCCCAGAAGAATGTCTGGTCAGAATCTACGTCATCCGATGTACGGAGCTACAGCCAAATGACCCCAATGGTTTGGTACGTTTCACACTCGCTATTGAATCTAATGAATACAGTAATGCCCTAATTAATCGACTCCATAACCACAGCAGAATTATGGGTAATTATTCAGGAATTAGTCGGAAATATGGCTTGTTGCCATTTGTCGGAAAGCTCTCAATGAGAACTTTCCGATGAATGGTAACAAGCCATATTTCCGACTAAATCCTGAAAAATTACCCGTAATTCTGCTGTGGTTATGGAGTCGATTAATTAGGGCATTACTGTATACTAGTAGATAAACCCTGGTCTGATATATGGGGCGGGGCTAAATACAGTCAAGCAGTTTGGTGTTTCACTCTTACTTTTGATTATGTAACATAAAAAATAAATCTTTGGTCCGTTATATTGAACTGCAGCCCAGCAGTTTGGTATATATTGCTTATAGTGTACATGGAAATTATTAATGTTGTCATCCTACAGTAATGCCCTAAATAATCGACTCCTTGACAACAGCAGAATTATGGGTAATTTTCCAGGATTTAGTCGGAAATTGGTTTGTTGCCATTCATCGGAAAGCTCTCAGTGAGAGCTTTCTGATGAATGGCAACAAGCCATATTTACCACTAAATCCTGAAAAATTACCCAAAATTATACTGTGGTTAAGGAGTCGATTATTTAGGGCATTACTGTAATTGCAGAACTACTGCCAAATCACCTTAATCCTTTAATGACTGGAGTTTCCAGGAGTTTCTGGAAATTTTGCGAAAACCCTGTGCCAATGCATTCTCTTATATATGCGAGTCTCCCGTAGGAAGCCTCGCATATATAAGAGAATACATTTGCCTAACAATATTTGCCTTGATCTTGTAAGCCAGTGCATTCTCTGATATATGCAATGCTCTCTATGGTAAACTCGCATATATAAGAGAATTCACTAGCACAGAATCCTTAATGCTGCACCAGCGCAGCTCCCATCATGGAAGGGTTAAAATATGGTTTGGAGATTTACAAAGTCAAGGTAAATATTGTTAGGCCAATGTATTTTATAATATATGCGCGGCTCCCTGTGGAAGACTCACATATATAAAAGAATTCATTGTCACAGGATTTTCGCAAAATTTCAGGAAGCTCCAGTCATTGAAGGGTTAAGACATTTGCAAGCCTTGAAATAGGGTGCCTGTCATTTGCAGAATGAGGTCCCCAGAGGGTGAATTTAGTGATGCTACCCCGCATCGCGGGCTAGCATCACCAAATTCACCCTCTGGGGACCTCATTCTGCTTACACCTCATTCTGCAAATGACAGACACCCTATTTCAAGGCTTGTGTACATCAGATCTATTACAATCTAGTTTATATGCATTTCAGGCTGACCTTTGCTGTTCATCGGATCTATTAGTATCTAGTTTATATGCATGTCAGGCTGATATTTGATGTACATCAGGGATCTATAACAATCTAGTTTATATACATTTCAGGCTGACCCATTCGTGGAAATTAAACTCGGGAAGAAGAAAATTAACAACAGAGATGACTACTGTCCAAACACTCTCAACCCGGTGTTTGGAAAGTAAGTTTTTAACCCTTCCAGTGCCAAGTCTTTGAGCTCTTTCCATCAATGTATCACATTATTATAATAAATAAATTTGAAAAATGATCAAGGAAATATGGGTTGATACAAAAATCGGACTTGGCCCTGAAAGGGTTTTTACTGTCTCATTTTTTTCTACATTTCTTCATATATTTCTTTATATATTGCTTCATTGATATTCAGGATTTATAGCCATCTATTTCAATAATAATGGCAGCCCATCTGATTTGATACCTCCTGTTATATAATCTGCATGGTTAACTTTACATAATTCAAGCCAGATTATCGTTTTTTTACACCACCAGTTACAGCACTCACTTTAAGCCAGATGATCATAAATTGTTTTTCCAATTCTCTGTTAATTGCCATTTGAACATTTATCAATAGAAATTCCACATTGAATAGTTATTAGGATATATTTTCTTCCAATCAGTGATTGAGCCAGTCGCTTGCTGCATTAAAAATTATTTGTTCATCCTAGTATTAATAGCCGTGCATACTTTCAGTGTTAAATTGCCTATTTTCAAAAAGCTGTTTGTTGTCAAATTATAATGCACTGAAAGTTTGATTTGGGCATTGATGTTGGAAATTCATCCATGATTTTAAATGCCCACGTAATTTTCGAGTAACAATTTTTTTGATAGTTCCTTGATATACAGTTTTAATAACAATCTATCATTTTATCTATGCCATAAAATATGATTAAATACTATAATTCATCACCGTTTGGAATGTCTGTGTCTCAGAAGGTGGCCAGAGAGTAATAGAAAATAGCTGAAATCATAAAAAACATTTCGCACAGTGGCTCCCAGAATGCAACAGAAATTGAGAATTCAAACTATAGTTTATTTTCAATGGAAGGGGAATAAGTCTATATCTAAATATATAGAGTTATTCCCCTTCCTTTGAAAATAATAGACTTTGGGCAGAAACTTGAGCACAGATCATATGTCGGTATCTCAACAAAAACAAACATGTCCACAGTTTATTAAATCAAAATTTTTGAAAATACATTATTTTGGAGCTTCCTCTTTCAATGGTATATAATATGGCATAT
Source organism: Siphonodentalium dalli (assembly GCA_032622095.1). Classification (NCBI taxonomy): domain Eukaryota; kingdom Metazoa; phylum Mollusca; class Scaphopoda; order Gadilida; family Siphonodentaliidae; genus Siphonodentalium; species Siphonodentalium dalli. Next base: position 62,730,467 of record CP136062.1, read on the forward strand.
ATTTTATATAATGTGATTTTGGCGGGGGTTTTTTTGGGACTTTATCACTGGTTTTCATTTTGTGTGACATTCACTATATTTTTAACAGTTAAAGACAAAAAGAATGTATGGGTGTATTGTAGCATGTAGGCAGGCTCTGTAAAACTAATTAAATTATATTAGCAGATGCCTTGTCTCCTAGCAACCATAAGGTCCCCTCACTCTTAATAAATGTTGATACCTCCAAGTACAATCTACATGATTTTTGTATTCTTTATCTTTTGTGGCACAATAGTTATGTTTCATTAAAAAAAATAGTTTGTTTCCAAGTATAACTAATCGGCAAATCATTATCCACAGGATGTTCGAGGTGAACACAGTGATGCCTATTCATAAAGATCTGACAGTCAAGGTCATGGACTATGACCTCGTTAGCAGTGACGATGTGATCGGAGAGACTATGATAGATCTGGAAAACAGGTTCCTAACAAAATACAGAGCAACATGTGGCCTGGCTAAAACATACTGCACGTAAGATATCAATTTACTCATGTAATGAAACAAATATTCCTGTTATAGGCATTTTTAATTAATTATTTGAACCTTTCCATGACTGGAGCTTCTTGAAATTTTGTGATAACCCTGTTCCAATGCATTCTCTTATATATATGAGGCTCCCTATCCTCTCATATATAAGAGAATACATTGGCCTAACAATATTTACCTTGAGCTTATAAGCCAGTGCATTCTCTTATATATGCGAGGCTCCCTATGGGTGACTCGCATATATAAGAGAATGCACTGGCACAGGATCTTTAATGCTGCATCAGTGCAATTCCCATCATGAAAGGGTTTATTAATGCTTCAATGCATGAAACTGGGAGCATATAATAAATAGACGGTACCACACAGGCATGTGAATGTGGTGAACGTTATCGTACAAGTTAGCTGTTCATCCAGGTTCTCGTTGTTACTTGCGTCATAACAAACGCCTGTGTTTATTACTCACCAGCAGTTAATATTCTTTAGTATCTAAGAATTGTTTCCATTTGGTTTCCATTCTAGTTAGTCATCTACTCAACACAGTATGAGGTTAAATTATTATTGTAGTACTGATTGAGTTTTCATGCATGACATCATTTAGCTTTAGAATCGTTTAGTGCATCTGTGTGAAAGTGACGTAATCAACAAAAATATAGCAATATGTGAGTAATATATGAGAGACTTCGAGCAGAGTTGCAGCCAGCTGTATCCGGAGATAGGATCTTGAGGTTAACGATCGCCATGATACATCACATGTCCACTACATATTGACTGCGAGTTGTTATGCTACCGATAATTTCCAAAATGGCGGACAACGAATGAAAATGTTGGACATTGATTGGAAAAAAGTAAAAGTGTTATTCACGATGGAACGTGCTGAATGCCACCATCTTTACGGCTACCGCCACTGTTATTGTTTTCAAAATGCCTCAGAAATAGACATGCACAGAAGTATTTCCGATATATAACCTAAGTTGCAGCTCTTCTTGAAGTCTGCCATATTTGTGTCTTGTTGCTTTCAGATCTGGACCCAATCAGTGGAGAGATAACAGGAAGCCTAAAGAGATCCTGGAGATTTATTGTAAAAAGAACGGCATCTCTGGCCCCATGTTCTACGGAAACAATAGTGTCAAGGTCGCAAATAAGGTCCACAATCTCGTCGACTTCGGTGAGTTTCCGTATTGATCATACATCTATCTATTTATTGGTTTAAAAATGCATAATCCGAATTAATGCTCGCAAGTTACTATTTCCTTGGCTTCGGGGGTAAAAATATTTGATTCGAGGAACCCACCCATCAAAGCTCAAAGTGATCAGATATCGAATTTTGAAATGGATTATTTTTCATCTCTGATAACATTAAGTGGCCCAGTAAACAGTCGACGAGACGATCGTCTTGGACCAAATTGCGGATGAAGATGGATAACTCTAAAATCAAGCGGCTTTATTGTGTCAGATGTTTGACAAACCAGGAAAATTTCATTGAACAAAATGTTGATAAATAACATGTTTTGGGCAATTTTATACTATGGTTGACTGTGGTTAGCATTATTTTTGGGAAATTACTCAATTCTGATAACTGAAGTGGCATTTCAATAAATGTTGTTGTTATTGGGATCTGATGATATGGGGACCATTGAATCGGATTGAGTACCTTTAAAGACCCTCAAGGCACTCGCTAGTTGAAAAGAATGTTATTGAGTTCTGCTGATCAAATAATAAATATTAACATGTCTGAGCACCACGGTATTAGCGTATATCAACTAAAACAGATTTGCATCTCACGGTGTTTAAATTTTACTCATTGCAGTATTTGCCAGAAAATTTATTCAAAGTGTTAAAAATAAAGTTTTCTTTTGTTTTTAATACTAGGGACAGCAGGAAGACAGCCTTTTCTGGTTATGCCATCCCCAATAACTCATTGTTTGTACAAATTGATTATGTCAAAACAAATTTTTTTTATATTTAAATAATCAGTCATAGTCAAAATACTAAGACAATAATGTAAATTGACTTCAATGCTGCTGCAAATAAGTTATGATGAAATACGCAGCACGCCGTATCATAATCAACGTTGTGTGTATTTTAGAGTTATTGTGTTTGTTTGTTTGATCCTTTGTTAATCTTATTTGTCCGGTGAGATCAGTTTGTTTTGAGAAAAGCTTCAAGTTCCAGATTCAGCATTGTTATTTTGTTTATTATCTTTCTTACAGAGATGGAGAAGCCGCAGAATACATTCATAGGTGGCGCTGAACAGAGGCTCGCACTGTATGTGCTGCATACATTCCCAATTATCAAGGAACATGTTGAAACACGACCTCTGTTTAACCCTCTACAACCAGGAATAGAACAGGTATATATGTCGAATACCTTCAAGCTCAGATTTTATAGATGTAAATGTCATATTTCAGCAAAAGAGCACTATATTACTTAGTAAGTCATAGGTAAAAATAGAATATATATTCAGAGTTTCAAAACTCCAGTTACAACAACAACATCTAATTTTTTTTGCCAAGCTCCATGCAAAAAACTGCGTGACATTTTCAACAAAGAATTTCTAGATCCGAGCCTGGAAATAGTGTGTCTGACATTTGCAGATTAAGGTCCCCAGAGGGTGAATTTAGTGATGTCATCCCCACACAGTTGGCCAGCATCACTATATTACCTCTCTGGAGACCTCATTCTTCTTAGGTCTCAACTGCTATGGGAGACCTAGGATCTGATTGAAGATCCCCAGTTGAAGTTGGTGATGTTCACCCATTAGTCACCTCGATTACACAATTTATCTTCTACAAATTAGGGGTTGCAAAAACTGAACAGAAGGGAAAAAGTAACTAAAAACAATGTCAATTTGAGACTATAGATACTTCCCAGAAGATGAGGCCTAAGCAGAATGAGGTTCCCGGAGGGTGAAATTGGTTATGCTAGCCCGCTGTGAGGGGTAACATCACTAAATTCACCCTCTGGTGGCCTCATTCTGAATAAATGTCAGGCACATTATTTCCAGGCGTGTATGGATCTATTTAGCGAAAACACTTAAATTTAGCATCTTCATTGCATATATAATAGCTATTAACAGAAGTTAATAGTATTACAGGGAGCTTCATTTGTGTCATAATGTTGAGCTAATTCAACATATTCACTGTAGACAGATGTAGCAGATGTTTTTTTTAAATTAAATATATTAATCCACCTGATTAGATGATTTGTTGATACTTAACTGGTTTTTTTTTTCAGGGAAGAATTCAGATGTGGGTTGACGTTTTCCCCAAATCTTTGGGACCACCTGGCCCTCCTTTCAATATCGTCCCACGAAAGCCATCTGGGTAAGTTCATATAGTATAAATACACCTACTTTCACTTAAGTGCTTGTATCTGATTGGTCAAGGTGCAAAGATATGCTTGGTAGCGACAATATCTATAATCTGAGGGAAGTGTCGTTTCCCGCATCACAACGTGCAGTGATACTTTAAGAAATGGGCGACTCTAACCGTTTCCCCACATAATGTCATTTTTTAGTAAACACGTCCATAGTTACCATACAGCGAAAACAATATTTTAACCCTTTCAGTGCCAAGTTCGATTTTTGTATCGACCCATATTTCCTTGATAAGGAAATATGGGTTGATACAAAAATCGGACTTTGCACTGAAAGGGTTAATTAATAATACTGATCAGTGAAACTGAAATGTGATAATCTAGTTGGGGATAAAGGAATATCTTACATGATTATTCCACAATTAACATTTATTTAGCTTCATACCAATACTAATATGACATAACAGTAAACACGAGAGCATAAAATGTTTGTTTACATTTCAAATTAGTCATCGGACACCGCAAATTCAGTCGCGAACTTCTGGAACAATACTTTGGAATTTTTATCGAGGCTCAGTGTGTTCATGACAAGAGATGTTCTAGTATCGTTTTAACCCTTTGAGTGCCAGGTCCGATTTTTGTATCACCCCATATACCCTGTGCCAATGCATTCTCTTATATATGCGAGTCGACCATAGGTCGCCTCGCATATATAAGAGAATGCATTGGCCTAACAATTTTTCATCATTTGTTATTATTTTTACTATTTTTTACAATTTTAATAAAAAAATTTAAATCTAAAAAAAAAAATATGTTTTTTACAGACCGTAAATTAGGGCCGATGAGATCGGCCCCTGGCACTGAAATGGTTAAATATGTGAATTTTACACCAGCAAGTAAAGTTTATTAGTTTAATAATTTATGGGTGTAGTGTCTTATTTTTGTGTAGTTTATCATTGGAAACAGATATCGAAGTGTATGTGTGTTTTGTTTTCCGGTCGATCACCGTCAATTTCTACCAATAAGTTTTGGCCGTCATTCCCGACATGGGAGGACATACACTTTCGAAGCTGAACGTAGAATGATAGCTAAATCTACCGTCTCTCTCCACAATAATTGTCAGTCCGTGCTCAATCCATTCAACCGATACAAATGATTATCACGCCTAATCATCCTCCGCCAGTCACCCGACTGCCCCATGAATACAACAACTTATGTTAACTCCATCAATGCCGAAATAAATTCTTCGTTGAACTTCAGTAAATTAATTTCTTAGCGATGGGTTACATTTGTATTCTTTCACCTCTTTAGGTATCAGTTGAGAGTTATTGTATGGAATACAGTTGATGTGATACTGGAAGAGGAATCTATTACGGGTGAACAGATGAGTGACATATACGTCAAGGGCTGGCTCGCTGGGTACGAGGAATCACAGAAGACAGACGTCCATTATAGGTATGTCACATATGACCAAGCCTTGAAATAGGGTGTCTGTCATTTGCAGAATGAGGTCCCCAGAGGGTGAATTTAGTGATGCTACCCCGCATAGCGGGCTAGCATCACCAAATTCACCCTCTGGGGACCTCATTCTGCTTACACCTCAGCAGAATGAGGTTCCCAGAGGGTGAATTTGGTGATGCTAGCCCGCTATGCGGGGTAGCATCACTAAATTCACCCTCTGGGGACCTCATTATGCAAATGACAGACACACTATTTCAAGGCTTGGACGCTATCCCTCAATGCGGGCTAGCATCACAAAATTCACCTTCTGGGGACCTCATTCTGCTTAGGCCTCAACTGCTATGGGAGACCTTCGATCAGATTGAAGTTCCCCAGTTGTTGATGTTCACCCATTAGTCGCCTCCATTATGCATTTTATCTTCTGCAAATTAAGGGAAAAAGAAACTGAACAGAAGGGAAAAAGTAACTAAAAACAATGTTAATTTGAGACTATAGATACTTCCCAGAAGATGAGACCTAAGCAGAATGAGGTCCCCAGAGGGTGAATTTGGTGTTGCTAGTCCTCTGTTCAGGATAATGTCACTGAATTCACCCTCTGGGGACCCCCATTCTGCAAATGACAGACACACTATTTGCAGACTTGAATGTATGTGTAATTGGTGTGTTGCAATTGATAACGAAAGTCACCTGACTCACATGAACATTCTGCCTACATGTATACAATCAAACCATTTAGAAGTCATATGTAAATGTGACCCGCCATATCAAATCCAGTCGGAAGTCGGGATTTTTTTACCCGGTGCAAATGCATTCTCTTATATATGCGAGTCGATCATGTTTTTTAAATAAATGTTTCTTACAATTTTTAGGACATAAAATAAAAAACATCCATTACCCTGCAGGGAGCCCCACACATATATAGAAGAGTGTCGTCTGCTCATGTTTGTCTGGGGCTCTGTATGGGTGAAATTAAAAAATTGTTAAAGAATACAAGAACAAATTGTTAAAATTGTAAAAAATTGTTAGGCCAATGCATTCTCTTATATATGCGAGGCGACCTATAAGAGAATGCATTGGCACAGGGTAAAAAAATTCCCAACATCCGACTGGATTTGATATGGCGGGGCACAAATGTGTATCATCAAGAAACGTGTAGCAAACAGGAGCAATCCAATCTTCAGGGTCAATCGGCGATTATGGTGGAAGTGGTAGCCCAGTGGTTAGAGTGTCGGACTTGTAATGGTGTCACTGCACCAGCATAAGTTCGCGCCCCGCCGGTGGACTATCGTCTCCACAAAAGTGGCTTAGCAGGATTAAGCAGTGAGTGTGCTATATATAGCCACATGCTGTTTCAAATCTCATGCCAGATTGTGACCCTTGGGCAAGGTCACTTGTACTGTGCTTAGGGCACTCGCGGGGATAGGCTCTATATAAGTACCATTATTATTATTATTATGTGAACTTTTGTTAAATTCTTCAGTAACGCCGACCCAGCCATTACTTCTATGATAAGGGTTTGTTGGCAATGACTTCCTTTAAATGGCATTGGTCCTCTGCCTCCTGGAACTAAATTGCTTTTTTTTTCGCAACAGGTTTTCCTGACAGCTTCTTTAGTGAGTGCCCAATGTGTTTGTGCTAACAGATTATGTTTAAGCCAATTAAAAGCTTGTTTCTACCACCCGATTATAGTACACACTCATTTATTTATACACTGTTTCGTCCACAGATCTTTAGATGGAGAGGGTAACTTCAACTGGAGATTTATCTTCCCATTTGATTACATGCCTGCTGAGCAAGTCATGGTTGTCAAGGAGAAGGAACATTTCTGGAGCTTAGATTCAACGGAACAGCGAGTATCGCCGAACATCACCATGCAGGTGTGGGACAATGATAAATTCTCTGGAGATGACTTCTTAGGTGAGCAGCAATATATTTTGCTAAACAAAGCAGTTCCTTTCTCAAGGAATTTCTTTTTCAAAGTGATGAGAATGACAGATACATTTTTTTACCGAAATTTGTAAAATAAAAACATGGCAGCCAGCAGCCATCTTGGATTTCAAATTTGAATTCATCGGCAAACCATGCAGCCTGCATGTATTGGAGAATTTATTTGAAAATTTACTGGCACGTTAAGAATCCCCTCTAGATGGGAGCTATCAAATTTGAACAATTTTCGATGAAAAACATGGCTGTCGGCTGCCATCTTGGATTTTTCTCTTTGTATGACTAAATAATTTGGCACACCTTACAGACCACAACCCATCATCTGATGATCACCAAACTTCATATGGATCTTCGTGGTGGCCTCTAGATGGGAGCCTCCTACTTTGACCGAAATTCATTGAAAAAAAATGGCCACCAGCAACCATCTTTGAATTTACTCTTTGTATGTATAAATCCTTTGGTGCATCCTACAGACACACCCTGCAGTCCACATTTATTGATGAAATGAAAATAATTTCATCTACATAATACAAACCCTTTACTGAAACTTTTTAACTTTGCTACTTCATCATTCTATTGACTGGTAAGAATAAAATTAACGCCTCTCCAAGTTGAGCTACAGTGTCATATTATTGCTACAGGTACAATTGAGATGAATATGCATGCTATGATGACGCCATCAAAGAACTCGAGCGGCTGTAAACTCAGCCTATTGCCAGACTTCGCTCCAGGATCTGGAAAATGCAAGCTCATCTCGCTGTTTGATCAGAAGCGAGTGAGAGGATTCTTCCCCGTCTTTAGTGATGAGGGAGGAGAGCGAAAGCTCACTGTGAGTTCGATTAGTATTTTTTATTACATTCCTATGTGTGATTTACCTTGATTTCTTGAGTGATTATAAATGATAAATTAACTAGTGATTTATGCAACTTTAACTGGTGTCTTATGTATTCATATGCGCTATCAAAATGTATGTGTCATGGGTATAATGTATGTGTCATGGGTAAAATGTATGTGTCATGGGTATAATGTATGTGTCATGGGTAAAATGTATGTGTCATGGGTATAATGCCGATATTATTCAGTTTCTGGCAAATCAGATGTTTATAGTGGAATATAATAAACAGAATAATCACTTTATTGAACTAGTGATGTGAAATAATTAATTCGAGGCAGGAACTATTTTGTAAAACACTCGAGCGCAATGCACTCTCCTTTTTGTTCAATGTCCCTGCCTCTCATGAACTACTTCACGTCACCAGTTCAATCAAGTGATTATTCTTTATGTAATAGTACTGACTAAATGATTCCTTTATATAGCACATTATTTTGTAGGTTAGTTTGAAAGTACTTTATGCTAATTATTATTCCAGTCATAGGGCATATCACACCGCTGTCATTCCTAGTGCAAACCCTGGCCACACGCCTTGAAATAGGGTGTCTATCATTTGCAGAATGAGGTCCCCAGAGGGTGAATTTAGTGATGCTACCCCGCATAGTGGTATAGCATCACCAAATTCACCCTCTGGGAACCTCATTCTGCTGAGGTGTAAGCAGAATGAGGTCACCAGAGGGTAAATTTGGTGATTCTAGCCTGCTATGCGGGGGTAGCATCACTAAATTCACCCTCTGGGGACCTCATTCTGCAAATGACAGACACACTATTTCAAGGCTTGGATTCTAGTCTCTTTCACCCTTCCATGACTGGATCTTCCTGAAATTTTGTGAAAACCCTGTACATTATAAGCCAGTGCATTATCTTATGTATGCCAGTCTCCCATAGGGAGACTCGCATATATAAGATAATGCACTGACACAGGATCTTTAATGCTGCACCAGCGCAACCCCCATCATGAAAGGGTTAATAAAGTTATTATATAATATCTGGTGTATGATTTCAGGGTAAAATTGAGATGGAGCTTGAGTTGCTGACACATGACGAATCCGAAATAGCTCCTGCCGGCAAAGCTCGTGACGAGCCGAACACAAACCCAACACTGGAAGAGCCCAAGTAAGTCATGCAGAAACCATTATTTACTGAATGAAATCTCCCAGTGAATTCCGAATGTATACATTCAATGTAATATTTCATTTTTCAGCTTAAAGGAGTGTTCAGATGAACCTTTTGTGTTGGATCCGTTAACGTAGTTCTTGTTTTCAATCGATCAAAGATGGTGGTTTAGTCTGCGAAGCGAAGGAAGTGTGATTTGTATTTCGGAGAATAACGATGTGGTTGTTGGGATTTGACAGATTTGGCATCGTAGAATTCATTTATATCAGATAGATTGACTTACTATATTGCATTTGGTCCAATATTGGACTTACCAGCTACAATCGGAAGCTCTACATGTGTAGACGATTCAATGGATTCAACGCAACATGCCAAGATTCAAATTCAATTTTACGTTGAAAACGAGGGGCAAACATCATAACTGAGAACACTCTTTATTATATACCGCTTTTAAACAAAAATTCTTCAGCATTACCCAATGTATTGTTTCGTATAATTTTGCTCATTATTTTACAGTCGACCGGCTACGTCATTCCTGTGGTTCATGTCCCCATGGAAGACGCTAAAATTCATCATCTGGCGCAGATATAAGTGGTACTTCATCGGATTCATGATCGTCTTACTTCTGTTACTGCTCGTAGCCCTGCTCATCTACTCATTCCCAGTAAGTTGACACAGTTACAAACCATGTTGTCGATAGCATTACATGCAAAACATCGTACAGTTAAAGATGTGGTTTGTCCTCACTTAAACGGACATGGCTCGTTTGAATTTCTAAATTATGTATACATAATTTGGTAACAGTTTGCAAATTACGATGTCCAGTGCAGTGCAGGTCTTGACTTACTATGAACAGTGTATATCCGTCATCATGCTTAGTGCTTTGTGTTTCACAATATTCTCGTGTTTCATGGTAGATTTGATTACCACTAAGAGATAGAAAATAACCCTTTCATGAAAGGAGCTTCCAGAAATATTGCGAAAACCTTGTTCCAATGTATTGTCTTATATATGCGAGTCTCCCATAGGGAGCCTTGCTTATATAATATATTGGTCTAACAATATTTGCCTTGACCTTGTAAGCCAGTGCATTCTCATATATATGCGAGGCTCCCTGGCACAGGATTGAGGATGAATTTAAATTTCAAAATTCAAATGCAGTTAACATCCAATTGTGTCTGCTTTACTACAGTGCAGGGACCTAACTTGACGTTAAGCTTTTTTTTTCCAGGAGGCTTTCAACAATTGGCTCCTGGGAAATTAAACAAACAAGCCAGAATGCATCTAGTTCATGTCGACCAACAGATGAAATTTATTTTAATTTAACCTCTTTTTCAGGGTGCTTTCAACAACTGGCTCTTGGGAAACTAAACGAACAACACAGAACACATCTAGTTCATATCGACCAACAGATCAAATTACTTCCAGCCGATTTCACGATGGACCACGCCCTGCCACACATTGCCTTTGTGTAGTTTATTCTCGCTGTAGACATTGTAGCTGCCGTGAGCTTAATGGCTTTCATGAATGAAGTTGTGTTGTGATTCCATTATGTACAAAATTATTGCAAAATATACTGAGACTATCTACAAACACAAACCATGGAGCTTTCACTCTGCCTTGTACGTCATAAGTGGCACTGCTTAGATCATAAGCGACTTAGCTTAGGTCATAAGCTTGAGGATATAAGGGACTGAGCTAATGCCAGGGACTAAGCTATGTCATCATTGCCAAAGCATAGGCATCCTATTATTTTTCTGCTTTGAATATATATTTCTGTGTTTCTAGCCACTACCATCTTCTACATATGACACCCAAAGATCCACTGATATTCGAAAACTTACCCTCATTCAATTGACTTGACAACTGTATGCCATTCTGTTTCTCCACATATTGATAAAAAGAACTAAAAATGAAAATAACAACCACTCGCAGATCATTTTATGCCTGCTTCCCGACACACAGATATGCATGTTTTACAAACTTGAATCATTTTAAGATTTCATATGTCAATTCTTTTTTATTTCATTATTTGTTGAGAACCAGCGGAATTGACATAAAGAATAATAAGTAAACCACACCACTGATATGTTCAATAGCTACAGTAATGCCCTAAGTAATCACCCTCTTAACCAAAGCAGAATTATGGGTAACTTTTCAGGATTTAGTCGGAAATATGGCTTGTTGCCATTCATCGGAAAGCTCTCGGTGAGAGCTTTCCGATGAATGGCAACAAGCCATATTTACGACTAAATCCTGAAAAGTTACCCATAATTCTGCTTTGGTTAAGAGGTCGATTACTTAGGGCATTACTGTAGTTCAAAAGAGTAGTTGATTGTTCATGATAGATTATTTTGAACAGCCTTCGTACCAACAATAACAGAAAGAGCTTTATTTACAAAATTGAAAAATATTTGTGAAGAAATATTTCTCAAATCGTGAAGGATAGTTATTGTTAAGTGTTGATGGTGAAATTTCTCATTGTTTTAACACTGCCACTGGGTTTCCAAAAATAATGATCATAATACAAAATTCTTATGGAACATTGTGCCTGGATTGACATTACCATGTGGTTCCTGTCCGGAATTTACTCATATGTCTGCATACATTTCATGGTTACATAGTGTTATATTTTCTATTTGCTATACATATTCTATTTATATTTAATAACTAATATAGTCATTTTCTTTTTTTCATGCTTTGGAAAGTATTGTTTTTTGACATGTTCTTTCCAGAGACCTGGTTTGTGTTAGATTCATGACATAGAGGCACAAATTCCCATATACAATTCCATGAATTCAATTCCATGACTCAATGATTCACCAAATTCGTAAAGTGTGTCCAATCTACCCGGTATCGATGATTTCAATACTCATTTATAGAATAAACAAAAAAACAAATTCAAAGCAAATCTCCAAATGCAGCAATGCCCTAAGTAATCGACTCTTTAAAGGTACTCAATCCGATCAGACGCTCCTAACTTACTATTTCTTTGGCTTCGGGGGTAAAAAATATTTGATTCGAGTCGAGGAACCCATCCATCAAAGCTCAGAGTGATTACATATTGAAGTTTGGAGATATGGGCCAAAACTTATTCAATCCACGTGCTCAAACGGACAAATTGCGGTTGTAACTTAATGTAAGATGGATAACACTAAAATGAAGTGGTTATTATTGTTAATAGTAACAACTTGATTTTAGAGTTATCCAGAATTATGGGTAACTTTTCAGGATTTAGACTAAATCCTGAAAAGTTACCCATAATTCTGCTGTGGTTAAAGAGTCGATTACTTAGGGCATTACTGTAGCTTGAAAGACAAACCCTGACACAGCTTATTAAAGAATGCATTGGTGGGTGTTAACTTCGATGTCAAGCTGCCTTATGAAGTGTGTGCAGCATCATTAAAAGGTTGATTAAATAGACTATATTGAAGACACACTTTTCAATTATCTCCACAATAGGCCACAATATAAAAATTAGAATAACATCTCCTCTTACACGATTATGTTGGACTGACCTGAAAGTTTTTATTTCTATTATGAACGCAAGATTGTCAGATATGAACCATGTTATAACAAATATGTCAAACTGATTGAAAAGTAATGTATATAACTCTTGGTATCAGTTGTGTAACCATGACAGTTACCTCATTTAAATTTATTATGACCACTGTTTGCTATTCTGAACACAAAAAAGTTAAATGCTCCCTCTCTCTCTCACCGATTTAAAAGGAAATTCTGATGAAAATGTAGAAAGGTATTTTTATGGCCTTAATTTCCCACATATTGTGGGTATATCACTTGTATGGGTTTATTGAAGGGGACTGCCTAGTTACTTTCCTTATGTGGGATTATTTTGTGCTTGCTATGTTAATTTTGTTATAGTTATACTTGAATGCATATTAAAAACCTGGCGAAGTGCTGGAACCCGAATATCAAACATAGAAAAATAAAACTAATATATTGAGACTGGTGTTTCTTTTGTTCTCATTTATCCCCTGGCCAGATATCAAAATATGGTGCTGTTCATTTGCAGAATGAGGTCCCCAGAGGGTGAATTTGGTGATGCCCTGCACAGTGGGCTAGCATCACTAAATTCACCCTCTGGGGAGTTCATTCTTCTTAGGCCTCATCTTTTCTAGAAAGTATCTTTATTATCAAATAACAAGTTGTTTTAGTTTCTTTAGAATATTTCCTTTTCAGTTTAGTTTCTCTATTTCCTCAAATTTGTAGATGACACAATACATAATCGAGGTTCCCAATGTGTGTCACCATTATCACCAACTGGGAACTTAAATCTGAGTCCAGGTCATGCATAACAGATAAGGTCATGCAGAAGGAGGTCCCCAGAGAATGAATTCGGTGAAGCAATGTGCGGGGTAGCATCACTAAATCAACCCTCTGGGGACCTCATTCTGGAAATGTCCAGCACCATATTTTGAGGAACGCCCCTGGGGACTAATTTTTATCCTCAATGGGTTGGGGCCCTCAAATCAAAATCTTTCTTCGATTCTAAGAGCTCTTTCCATCAATGTATCACATCGTTATAATCAATAAATTTGAAAAATGATCAAGGAAATATGGGTTGATACAAAAATCGGACTTGGCACTGAAAGGGTTAATGGACAGTTATTTCATCAAATCCAAACTGCCATGAAAAATAATTTAATGCAACAAGCGAAATAAGACCCCATATAGTGTCTGGTCTGACCTGCAGCCAGTGCGGCGAGCCTTTCCCAGTGCAGATGCACAGCATCAACATTTCCCAATGCAGTGTCATCCCCGGTTGAGCTAGTGGCTCTCCGTTCTGCGGCAGGTTCTGCTGCAGTCTGGAGTAAACTACATACCCACATATAAATGAAAGTGTCAATGACACTGTAGCTCAACTTAGGCAGGGGAATAATTTAATGGTCGACAGTAAATGGAGGAATAGGAAAAGTGCTAATTGAAATGTCTATTAAGTAAGACTAGATGTACATGTCAATATCAACATTCATAACAGGTTTCATAATGATCTGATCAGGGATGTGGTGATTATGGTGTACCAAAGGATTTATTGATGCAAAGAGTAAATTCTAAAATGGCCACCGGCAGCCATGTTTTTTTCCGAATTACCACAAAATGACTTGTTCCCATCTACAGCCTTTACAAATCTCATAATGATCTGATCAAAGGTATGACCTGTAGCCCGCACCAAAGGATTTATTCATGCAAAGAGTAAAATCCAATATGGCTGCTGGCGGCCATGTTTTTTAGCCAAACGACCCCAAAATGACTCGATCCCATCTACATGTCAATATTAACATCCATGACAAATTTCATAATGATCAGACGAACAGTACGACCTGTAGCCCGCGCCAATGGATTGAATTTTGAAATCCAAAATGGCCACCAGCCGCCATGTTTTTTGGCCGAATGAGCCGAAAATGACTCGTTCCCATCTACATGTCAATGTCAACATTCATGACAAATTTCATAAAGATCAGACCAAAGGTACGACCTGTAGCCCGCGCCAAATGATTTAGTCATGCAAAGAGTAAAATCCAAGATGGCTGCTGGCGGCCATGTTTTTTGGCCGAACAACCCCAAAATCACTCATTCCCATCTACATGTCATTGTTAACATCCATGACAAATTTCATGAAGTTCCGATCAAAACTACGACCTGTAGCCTGCGCCAAATGATTTAGTCATGCAAAGAGTAAAATCCAAGATGGCTGCTGACGGCCATGTTTTTTGGTCGAACGACCCCAAAATGACTCGTTCCCATCTACATGTCAATATTAACATCCATGACAAATTTCATGATGATCAAACGAACAGTACGACCTGTAGCCCGCGCCAATGGATAGAATTTTGAAATCCAAGATGGCCACCAGCGGCCATGTTTTTTTGCCGAATGACCCCAAAATGACTCCTTCCCATCTACATGTCAATGTCAACATTCATGCAAAATTTCATAAAGATCAGACCAAAGGTACGACCTGTAGCCCGCGCCAAAGGAAATTGTTGACGGACACACGCACACACGGACGCCAAGCCATGGCAATAGCTCAAACTTACAAAAGTAAGTTGAGCTAAAAATAGTGGGTCTGACGACCTTTCGTCGTTCGGTTTTCATTTCCCAAACCCGGGATTCCTTTTATTTACCGCCAATCAAAACTTACTCTAAGAAATGTGTGCGCCAATAAAAAACTATTAACATGTCACGTGCTCTTGGTGTAGAAATTCCGAAGGTGTGGCTAAAGGTTGTTAAAAATAGTATCCATGACGTCATGTTATACCGGTGTAACAGGATATCTCCCCCCCCCACCCTGGATATCTCCCCCCCCCCCCCCCAATGTACGCTAAAAAATAATTTCACTCATTTGATATCGTTTGGTTCTGAAATGGCCAAAAAATAAAATATTTTTTGAGATTAAAAAAAAAAAATATATATAATTTTTTTTGTTATTTAAAAAAATAAAGTGACAAAATTAGTTTTTTCACGAATTTGATTGTCTGTTCATGAAATGACCATAAAATGTTGTTTTTTTAATTCAATTTTTTTCTTTTCTTTCAAATGTCCAGACTTGGATATTCCACCCCCCCCCCCCCCCCCCCCTCCCACCCAGCACCTACATGACAAAAAAATCATCTTAATATGGTTTTATCGCTTATTTTGCTTTATATAGTAATGAAACAGCGAGAAATTAACTTCTTCCAAGAGAAAGTTGTTTGAGTCAGGGGTGGGGGGGATGTCCATGTCAGGATATCTCCCCCCACCCAGCACCTACATGACAAAAAAAATCACTGTATGGATTTATTGCTTATTTTGCTTTATATAGTCCTGAAACGGCGAGAAATTAACTTCTTCTGAGCAAAAGTTTTTTGAGTCAGGGTTTGAGGTGGGGGAGAAGATGTCCAGGTCAGGATATCTCCCCCACACCCCCTCCCCCCACCCAGCACCTACATGACAAAAAAATAATCATGGTTTTATCGCTTGTTTTGCTTTATATAGTCATGAAACAGAAAGAAATTAACTTCTTCTGAGAACAAGTTTTTTGAGTCAGGGTTTGGGGGCGGGGGGAAATGTCCAGGTCAGGTATCTCCCCCCTCCCCACCCAGCACCTACATGGCAAAAAAATAATCTTATGGTTTTATCGCTTGTTTTGCTTTATATAGTCATGAAACAGCGAGAAATTAACTTCTTCTGAGAACAAGTTTTTTGAGTCAGGGTTTGGGGTGGGGGGGGGGGGGGAGTTGTCCAGGTCAGGATATCTTCCCACCCAGCACCTACATGACAAAAAAATAATCTTATGGTTTTATCGCTTGTTTTGCTTTATATAGTCATGAAACAGCGAGAAATTAACTTCTTCTCAGAACAAGTTTTTTGAGTCAGGGTTTGGGGTGGGGGAAGATGTCCAGGTCAGGATATCTTCCCCCCTCCCACCCAGCACCTACATGACAAAAAAATCATTGTATGGATTTATTGCGTATTTTGCTTTATAAAGTCATGAAACAGCGAGAAATTAACTTCTTCTGAGAACAAGTTTTTTGAGTTAGGGTTTGGGGTGGGGGGAAGATGTCCAGGTCAGGCTACCCCCCCCCCCCCCCCCCCCCACCCAGCACCTACATGACAAAAAAATAATCTTATGGTTTTATCGCTTGTTTTGCTTTATATAGTCATGAAACAGCGAGAAATTAACTTCTTCTGAGAACAACTTGAAGTTTTTTGAGTTATGGTTTGGGGTGGGGGGAGATGTCCAGGAAACCTATTGGAACAAGACGGCTGTCAATCAAGACTACGGGTGTGCATTTATGTAGAAAACACTGCGACAACGAACCTGTCACGTGACAAAACGTGAGACTGGTGTACATTGATGTTTACAGAAATACACACGGTGTGGAAAACATTACGATAACTTTGTTGTGAAAAAATGTCTGCAGACCTGTAATCGCTTCCGGGTATAAATCACACGATCGGAGACGGTTATGGCGTCTATGAAAAATACAAACATGCTATCTAAAAAGGAAAAGGACGGGTGTAAACGTATCGTCGATAAATTATCTTATGAAGACACACGTTCCTTGTTCGAAACTGTAACTAAACAGCAGGTTTTTAAAAAAACTTATCATGGTAAATATAAGAAACCTAATTTCGTTGTAACAGGGCTGGCAAATGTGAGAAATTCTCAGAGAATACAGCTGTATAAAGTATTCAGCTAACCTAGCTGAATTCAGCTATATATTCTACTATCGAACGGGCTGTTTTTCGATAATAAACTAGAAGCCCGCTACTTTGCGCATCGATCAAATTAGGTCGCTCTATTATCCGGTCACTAATGCCCAAAGTATACAAGAAAACCATAGTCAGAAATGGTAACGCCACCAAGATTATAGTATTACATATAAATAGAAATTATAAAAAATACATAAAATATTTTGATAACAACCCGTCAAATATGGACTCTAGTGCCCAATATCGAACAGCTCAGAAAACATTTGCAGGACCGTAAACATTTGAAGAGCTGTAAGGCTACAGTAATTTAAAAAAAAAATTAAAATTGACAATAACAGTGAAAACAGTAGCCAAAACGGCACTGTAGAGGCAGTAGCCAAGAGTGCACTACCAGTGGAAACTACCATGCACCAAGGCGGAAAATAAAATAACCGCCTGTCTGGATAAAGGATGAGAGGAGTTTATTGTAATGCGAGAAGCTTTACGCCAGGTACGCTCATGCATTTAATTGGTTAGGGACACACTAATAGTTGTAGTCCGAGTCCAGTAAAATGTGTAGTTGGGATTTTCAATTTCGTTTATTGTCGTTAATATAATTCCAATAGTGATGAATTTTTGTTTGTGGTAAGTTATGCCAATTACAAATAATAAAAACTAAAAAGATAATTTGTAAGTCTTATATTTCAACTTTTATCGACTTTTTTCGTTCTCCAGCACACTAAAAGTTGTAGTTGGAATCAGCCGAGCCGGCCGCCGAGTCGCTAATTAGCTGTTAATTGCTATTGTTAGGCGGCTGATTGGATTAAGTCAGTGGTGGGTCACATGAAGATCAAAAGGCAAGTAGCGGGGAATAAAAACAAACAATGACTTTTTATTAAGCAATATATGAAGGTTTAGCAATTTTAAAGATTACTCTTTAGGAGAAAGTGTGTGGCCCCGAAAAGGGCCGTTTTTTTATCTTGACTTCCATCTTCTTCGTCGTGAACTGCACCTGAAATTATAAACTTGAAAAACATTAATAACACCTGAAATAAAACGTGATATTAGTACATTATTAATATATTATTTACATAATGACACTATAATAATCCGATTGATGTCTACCTCGTTTTCCGATACGTTTACCAAGGAGCTACACGTTCAGCGTGCGTCACTAATGGTGACTGGCCTCAAGGTGAGTTAGGCATCAGTTGAATTATAATATATATCAACATTTAAATAATCATGATTAGAATCCTACTTATGTCCTCGTTTTCCGATACCAAGGAACTCCATGTTCAGCGTGTGCCACTAACGGTGACTGATCCCAAGGTTAGTTGGGCATAAGAAGGATTCATCATGTATAGCAATAAACCTAATTTATAATTTTGATCAAACTGAACAACTGTTGCATATATAATGGACGATAACTAACTCTGAAATAAGAGAAGAATACATTACCCGTTTGAAACGTTCGTCGCCAGCCTTGTCACCAATTTCCCGCTGGATCCTGTAGTCACGCCGCAAATACTTTGGTTCTTTCCTTGGTATTTTGTTGGCACCTTTATTAACCCAGAAATACTGGTCACACGTAGCGTCTTTTGAGCCTGTTAGAAGGTAAACGGAACCTCCATTTGGCAGTTTTGGTGGCACTGTCGATACTTTGTCTACGTCGGGTTTCTCGAATATCGAGAGCACTTCTCGATAACCAAGAACAGATATCTTTTTAGTTTTTTTTATTTGTAATTGGCATAACTTACCACAAACCAAACTTCATCACTATTGGAATTATATTAACGACAATAAACGAAATTGAAAATCCCAACTACACATTTTACTGGACTCGGACTACAACTATTAGTGTGTCCCATTAGTTATTAGACGCCATTCAATAATCCGCTATGAACAAGTCCGGCGCTCTCCCGTCAATGCGTCATATAAATGATATAAAACTTAATTTAACTGAAATTTGCAAATATTTTATTGAACAATGTTATACACAACATAGTGTATATGATTAAATGGCATAACACCCTCTCCATTTGCCATTATTCTTATTTTTAACCCGCCGGACTTCTTTTAGAACGACCGATCGAGTGCGCTAAATTTGTAAACAAAGTTTTGTCAATAGTCGTTTTGGTCAAACTATCTATTTTTTAGGCCGGGACAGCAGATCCGAATAGTAGCTAAGATGTATTTAGATAGAATTATCAAAAGAATTTGACCGATCAGGGTAGATTTTAAGAGAATGGAGTGGAGAAATCTTAGTGATAATTCCAGAAAATAAAGATGGAGGAGAATCACAATTAAACTTCCCACAATGCACTTCACTAAACCAGGGGTTCCCAATAGGTGATATATTATTTTCAGGCTATCAGAGTATTTATATTTTCAACAACATATTATTACACCGGTGACTTTAAGTTTACAATTTCAGCCTGTCCTGACCCTATGGATACGATTTATCATATTTTCAAAAACGTATTATACACCGGTGCCGTTAACTTTACAATTTCAGCATATACGTGATTCTATTGGTACGATTGAGTAAGGTACAAAAAAAAATATCCAAGAATATATTTCTCCATTCGACCCATTCTGAACTCCTCGACATGTGACCTCTGAAACGGTGACGGAATCTGACGAGGTTTGCCGAATGCATTCGACCATGAGTCTGTACAGAGTCTGTACAGATCTGTACACCAGTGTCCACCCACTTCGTGGCGGGAATGACCCTAGGACTTTGCTAACCCATTTTCAACCCACAATTGATGGAGTCAAAATAACTTTTATTAGTAATCAAATCAACCAGACCCATTGATATGGAACGCCATAGCTGCCTTATATTGGCGATTGTCATTATATGTAGATACTTTGCCATTATATGCAGATACTTTGTCATTATATGCAGATAGTATGTCACTATATGTAGATACGTTGTCATTATATGCAGATATTTCGTCTTTATATGCAGATACTGTGTCATTAAATGTAGATACTTTGTCATTATATGCACATACTTTGTCATTATATGCAGATATTTTGTCATTATATGTAGATACTTTGTCTTTATATGCAGATACTTTGTTAATATATGCAGATACTTTGTCATTATATGCAGATATTTCGTCTTTATATGCACATACTTTGTCTTTATATGCAGATACTTTGTTAATATATGCAGATACTTTGTCATTATATGCAGATATTTTGTCATTATATGCCGATATTTTATCATTATATGGAGATACTTTGTCATTATATGTACATACTTTGTCTTTATATGCAAATACTTTGTTAATATATGCGCATACTGTGTTAATATATGCAGATACTTTGTCATTACATGCAGATATTTTGTCATTATATGTAGATACTTTGTCCTTATATGCAGATACTTTGTTAATATATGCACATACTTTGTCTTTATATGCAGATACTTTGTTAATATATGCACATACTTTGTCTTTATATGTGGATATTTTGTCATTATATGTAGATACTTTGTCTTTATATACAGATACTTGGTCTTTATATGCAGATACTTTGTTAATATATGCAGATACTTTGTCTTCATAAGCAGATACTTTGTCGTTATATGCAGATATTTTGTCATTATATGTAGATACTTTGTCATTATATGCAGATATTTCGTCTTTATATGCAGATACTGTGTCATTATATGCACATACTTTGTCATTATATGCACATACTTTGCGAAGAACCAACATTATTTCCGAAGAACCCTTTTGGTTCCACACTGGTGAACCCAGGGTTCGGAAGGATTTGGTTCTGAGATTTTTATGCTGAAAAACCCTTTCTTCGCAAAGAACCCTTTTGGTTGCGCTTCACACCCTGAAGAACCCTTTTGCTTCTTCGTGGGTTCCACACTGGGGACAAATGTCATTTGTAGAGTAAAAGACATTGCTACTCTCTGAACTATTCCGTTAATCACTAAACTAATATGCAGTAAAGTTGCACTGACTGTACATGTATGTGATTATTGCAGGCCACAGTAATTATTAAGGAACGCATAATCAAAGTAGGAGAACAACTTCTCTTCATCAGGCATCAGTACTTCATGACTTGGTCTCGGAAGACTGAGACGGTTTATACAGATACTAGCTGTAGGGATGAAATTGTTATCGGAATCAGCTGGGAAAAACACTATGAGTAGTATTGTCTACCCTTTCGGGTAGACGGTTTGACTTGACTTTGCTCCACTCCCGATCCTGAGCTAAACAGGGGATTATAGGTCACGCCGCGTGGGTGTATATATCGGTGAAGGTTATCACGCGTTATCGTGGCGGATATCGCTAGGCCAATGACGAACCAAATAATTCCGCAACAAGCGGGCCAAGGTTATCACGAGAATAGCGCCTAATTATTGCGGGTACTAAACAATGCGTGTATATATGTCTAAATGATATCTCTCTCGTGTTAACCCTACCGCTTATCGCATATTCATGTAATATGAAAGAAAATATGTACTCGGGTGACTGCTATCAGAGGTATATATTAATCACGAGAATAACTCGCCAGCGTCGCGCGCGGTAGCGATAAACCAGATCGCGTGTACTATACACAGTGGTACATA
The DNA here is from genome assembly GCA_032622095.1 of Siphonodentalium dalli. Classification (NCBI taxonomy): domain Eukaryota; kingdom Metazoa; phylum Mollusca; class Scaphopoda; order Gadilida; family Siphonodentaliidae; genus Siphonodentalium; species Siphonodentalium dalli. The sequence continues at coordinate 62,752,516 of CP136062.1, forward strand.
ATATATGTATTGGTTTGACTGCCTAAACCCTAAGCGCCTAATCCTGAGCTATCAGGGTGGGGTTATATGTCACGCCGCGTGGGTGTATATGGGCGAATGTTATCACGATAATAGCGCCTCATTATCGCGGGTACTAAACAATGCGTGTATATCTAAACGATATATCCCGCGCGTTAACCCTACCGCTTATCGCCTGCGTTTCCGATAAACGATATATCCATCGCGTTAACCCGAGAGCTTATCGCCTATCAATGTAATATGAAATAAAATAGGGTGTGTGTACTAGGGATATAGGTTATCCGCAGTATTTGATCAAGGTATATATTAATACGCGGGTATATAATCGTAAGTATTTGTTTTTTTTGTCACGGAAGTAAAAGCATTATTGAAGACTTCCAATAGACTATATCTGAGAAATTTCTCGCGCACAAATTCTATAGTTATAGTTATTATAATATAGTGATTATTGTAAGCCTAATAAATCTGATAACAGGGATATACTAATGCACTATACGGTCTGGCAGTTCTTTCGATGGTTCAACAAAGAAACCTCTTCAATATTTATCCGGCACCTCATGGGGGGGGGTGTTTCTTCACCGAGAATCCCTTTTACCACACCCAAATATTGATATAGTGGTATGTCTCCACCCACACCCCTATATTTATGTCTATGTTGATGCGTGTATACATATTTACTTGATGTATTCTTTAATCATTCATTTCTCTTTGTTATCGTTCATTTATAGCATTATTAGAAGAAATTTAGTCTAAAATCTCCATTACATAGAGACAATAAAGAGCCCATATGGTGTAGACTAATACATAAATACTTACTTCATGTATTCGTTTCACCAATTATATGTATTGTACATCCTATACATTTAGTCTGTTATACAGAGGAAACAAAGCATATACTACGTGGCAGTTTCATATGACGATAAGACCTACTATGTGAACACATGTGCATATTAATTTCACATATTCTTCTCAAAACGCTTTATTTTATACGGGGGGTATCAAACATTGGTCTGGAAAAGGCCTGCTATGTGGACGCGCGTATACATATTGACTTCATATATACATTCATAGTTCATTTCTCTTAATTATCGTTCATTTAATAGCATTATTAGTAGAAATATAGTCTAAAACCGTCGGTATATGGAGAATATATAGCGTCAATACTGTTTTATTGTTGGTAACTCAAATTATTGCATCATATATCGCAACTAAACAAGCGAGACAACTCATAAATTCTTAATAGTTCTGATGTCTATGGCAGTTCACAGAGTGTATATTTTCATTGTTGTTACCATTTTAGTGCATACATTACTGATTTCTGTGTAAGAACGCCGGTCTCCATTGTTGTTATGATTGTGCCTATAACTGTCCATATTCTTAAAGCAAGTACGGTACCTCTATGTGATATGATGTATAAATATTTCCATTTTCATAGGTAAATCACGTATAAACGCTCTTTAATGTATAGTTAAACTGAGTTTTCACATGCAGGGCTATGTCTTTGTGGACTATATACGTGGTATACTTCAGTATATACACGAAGTGAATGTGTTCTAAGTATGCGTATCTGATTTATGTATACGACCGTGTTTCTTAAAGCAAATCCAATACACATTAGTGCGTTATATTATGATGTACATTAAGTGCCCTTTTCACTGTTAAATCAAGTAAAAAAGCCCTCTACTATAGTTAACTATTCAGTTCCACATACGCTATAAGCTCTATGGTGGTCCGGTGTGTCTTATCAATATGCCATTATATGCACGAATGTAATGTGTTCAAATATGTGGGTTATGATGTATACTTTAATGTTAAAGTATATAAGCACTCTTTAAGATATGCATATGCAGAATGTTGCCTCTTTACACTGACTCGGGTAGATGGTTTGATCATGATTTGCTCCCCTCCTGTTCCTGTGCCATCAGGGGATTATAGGTCACGCCGCGTGGGTGTATATATCGGTGAAGGTTATCACGCGTTATCGTGGCGGATATCGCTAGGCCAATGATGAACCAAATAATTCCGCAACAAGCGGGCCAAGGTTATCACGAGAATAGCGCCTAATTATTGCGGGTACTAAACAATGCGTGTATATATGTCTAAATGATATCTCTCTCGTGTTAACCCTACCGCTTATCGCATATTCATGTAATATGAAAGAAAATATGTACTCGGGTGACTGCTATCAGAGGTATATATTAATCACGAGAATAACTCGCCAGCGTCGCGCGCGGGTAGCGATAAACCAGATCGCGTGTACTATACACAGTGGTACATAATATATGTATTGGTTTGACTGCCTAAACCCTAAGCGCCTAATCCTGAGCTATCAGGGTGGGGTTATATGTCACGCCGCGTGGGTGTATATGGGCGAATGTTATCACGATAATAGCGCCTCATTATCGCGGGTACTAAACAATGCGTGTATATCTAAACGATATATCCCGCGCGTTAACCCTACCGCTTATCGCCTGCGTTTCCGATAAACGATATATCCATCGCGTTAACCCGAGAGCTTATCGCCCATCAATGTAATATGAAATAAAATAGGGTGTGTGTACTAGGGATATAGGTTATCCGCAGTATTTGATCAAGGTATATATTAATACGCGGGTATATAATCGTAAGTATTTTTTTTTTTGTCACGGAAGTAAAAGCATTATTGAAGACTTCCAATAGACTATATCTGAGAAATTTCTCGCGCACAAATTCTATAGTTATAGTTATTATAATATAGTGATTATTGTAAGCCTAATAAATCTGATAACAGGGATATACTAATGCACTATACGGTCTGGCAGTTCTTTCGATGGTTCAACAAAGAAACCTCTTCAATATGTATCCGGCACCTCATGGGGGGGGGGGGGTGTTACTTCACCGAGAATCCCTATTACCACACCCAAATATTGATATAGTGGTATGTCTCCACCCACACCCCTATATTTATGTCTATGTTGATGCGTGTATACATATTTACTTGATGTATTCTTTAATAATTCATTTCTCTTTATTATCGTTCATTTATAGCATTATTAGAAGAAATTTAGTCTAAAATCTCCATTACATAGAGACAATAAAGAGCCCATATGGTGTAGACTAATACATAAATACTTACTTCATGTATTCGTTTCACCAATTATATGTATTGTACATCCTATACATTTAGTCTGTTATACAGAGGAAACAAAGCATATACTACGTGGCAGTTTCATATGACGATAAGACCTACTATGTGAACACATGTGCATATTAATTTCACATATTCTTCTCAAAACGCTTTATTTTATACGGGGGGTATCAAACATTGGTCTGGACAAGGCCTGCTATGTGGACGCGCGTATACATATTGACTTCATATATACATTCATAGTTCATTTCTCTTAATTATCGTTCATTTAATAGCATTATTAGTAGAAATATAGTCTAAAACCGTCGGTATATGGAGAATATATAGCGTCAATACTGTTTTATTGTTGGTAACTCAAATTATTGCATCATATATCGCAACTAAACAAGCGAGACAACTCATAAATTCTTAATAGTTCTGATGTCTATGGCAGTTCACAGAGTGTATATTTTCATTGTTGTTACCATTTTAGTGCATACATTACTGATTTCTGTGTAAGAACGCCGGTCTCCATTGTTGTTATGATTGTGCCTATAACTGTCCATATTCTTAAAGCAAGTACGGTACCTCTATGTGATATGATGTATAAATATTTCCATTTTCATAGGTAAATCACGTATAAACGCTCTTTAATGTATAGTTAAACTGAGTTTTCACATGCAGGGCTATGTCTTTGTGGACTATATACGTGGTATACTTCAGTATATACACGAAGTGAATGTGTTCTAAGTATGCGTATCTGATTTATGTATACGTCCGTGTTTCTTAAAGCAAATCCAATACACATTAGTGCGTTATATTATGATGTACATTAAGTGCCCTTTTCACTGTTAAATCAAGTAAAAAAAACCCTCTACTATAGTTAACTATTCAGTTCCACATACGCTATAAGCTCTATGGTGGTCCGGTGTGTCTTATCAATATGCCATTATATGCACGAATGTAATGTGTTCAAATGTGTGGGTTATGATGTATACTTTAATGTTAAAGTATATAAGCACTCTTTAAGATATGCATATGCAGAATGTTGCCTCTTTACACTGACAGAAAAAAAAGGAATATATAATTTTGAGTACTACTCTTCATAAAACGTTAGAAAACCATAATCTAACAACGAATATCGAAGAACAACGTAATTACTTGATAAGCATTGTAAATATTTCGTCTGTTTTAAATAAAATGGAAATATTTCGTCTATTTGAAATACAGTTGGAAGCAACAATCAAGTATTTAAATGAAATTTGGACCAAAATCTTATAATTTGAGAAAACGTATATAATTTCTATCGAAGTCTTATAATAAAGGAAGGCTTTGTGCGAATCCATTCGGTCTAATGTGTGAATGTGTTCATCATCGCAAATATAATGATGCAGAAATTAATACTTCCTAGAAAAATGTTAACATAGCCTGTATTTAACCGAAATAATATAGCATTTGAGTTAAAATATTTCATATTAGGACCATAACGAACCAATGCATAAAAATATAATATTTAGTTTTTCAGTCTCGATCAAAATAATGCAGGGTTGTCAATTATCAACAAAAAAAAACAAATACTTTGAAACAAAAACGATGACATAAGAACGAATATCCAAGAGCTAGTGTGAAAATAACCCTCACATTTATAAAAAAAACAACAATAAAAATTCCGTTTTCGAGTCAGTCCTTCAAAATTATTGAATGTTTTCGTCTATGTTGGATCAAATTTAACACAAAAATCAATTAGCTCACTAACAGTTCGCGCAATATCTCATATTTTGAGAAAACGTTTACAATTTTAGACAACAATATTGCTAGTAAAGGTGAATATTTCATCCTGGAACTCATGAAATATGATAAAAATAGATGTAAAGACACTTCACGAGCCCTCATATCTTTGAGTTATGAACATAAAGTCATCTCATAGTGCCATTGTACCCCATAATTTGGTCAGGAGAAATATGTATTTCATATTTGACCCTTCATCTATGGTAAAAATGAATTAAGGGACATGGGAGTGGTGTCCTACACATTAACCTAGAGCATAAATTGACTCAATTTTACAATTTTAGGCAACATTCTTGCCAGGGAAAGTGTATATATCATGTTGGAACTCATCAAATATGATAAACATGCATCAAAAGACACTTACTGAGCTCTGATGACTTTGAGTTATGACAACAACGGCATCTCATACTAGATTGTAAGCCATAATTTGGTCAGGAAAAGTGTAAATTTCATATTTTATCCTACAAGTGTTTTAACAATCAATGTAATTACACCCCATCGGTCGCCTAGACACAGCGTAAATGTTCTCAAGTTTTCAACTGTAGGCCACAATGTCGGTAGTGAAGGTAAACATTTCATGTTGGAACCCATGAAATGTCTTTTTATCCATTTTATCACATTTCATGAGTACTTATCACGGAGTTATGAACATAAAGGGACCTCATAGTGTATCGTAGGTCATAATTTGGTCAGGAAAATTGTAAATTTCATGTCTTAAGCTCCATGTGTTTAAAAATATATTTAATTACAGCCATTGGGTCCCTAGATATCAACCCACAGTCCATATGTAGTCCATATGCAATTTTAGGGAACAGTGTTGCTAGTGAAGGTGAACATTCCATGCTGGAACTCATGAAATATGATAAAAATAGATGAAAAGACACTTTCTGAGGCCTTGGTCAGGAGAAATGTGTGTTGTATTTTGACCCTTGATGCGTGGTAGCAATCAATGAAATTACACCCCATGGTATCCTCAGATATGAAGCAACATCATAAATGCACTCAGTTTTGGCAATTTAGAAAACATTGTTGATAGGGAAGTTGTACATGTCATGTTGGAACCGGTGAAATGTGATAATAATTGATCAAAAGACACTCGATGAGCCCTGATGGGTTTCAGTTATGGTCATAAAGGCATCTGATAGTGTCATTATACAACGGGGAAATTTGTGAAGCGCTAACAAAGCGTATCTACACGGTGTTATACGATCCAAAATGATCCTGATATAAGAAATGCAATCTAGATCATACTCAGTATCTTCGTATCGACTGAATATATCGTTATTCGATGGTGATCCCGACATACCTCCGTCTTTACTTTTCTTATGCCTTTGTAGATTGTAGTTCGTCGATAATATATTTCTGAACAAATGGCACCCGTGTATTATCTCGAATCATGGGAAGAACTATCGTCCTTATACCAGCGAAAAGATGAGCGAATATGGTGTGGTATTATCAACTCGCCGCGCTCGTACCTCTATTTATCGTTTAGAGTTATTGTTCTTAGATAAAAAATAGGCGCGCGTGCGGCCCCCTCATCCCCACTGCCGCCGCGCCTATTTTTTATCTAAGAACAATAACTCTAAACGATAAATAGAGGTACGAGCGCGGCGAGTTGATAATACCACACCATATTCGCTCATCTTTTCGCTGGTATAAGGACGATAGTTCTTCCCATGATTCGAGATAATACACGGGTGCCATTTGTTCAGAAATATATTATCGACGAACTACAATCTACAAAGGCATAAGAAAAGTAAAGACGGAGGTATGTCGGGATCACCATCGAATAACGATATATTCAGTCGATACGAAGATACTGAGTATGATCTAGATTGCATTTCTTATATCAGGATCATTTTGGATCGTATAACACCGTGTAGATACGCTTTGTTAGCGCTTCACAAATTTCCCCGTTGTATAATGACACTATCAGATGCCTTTATGACCATAATTGAAACCCATCAGGGCTCATCGAGTGTCTTTTGATCAATTATTATCACATTTCACCGGTTCCAACATGACATGTACAACTTCCCTATCAACAATGTTTTCTAAATTGCCAAAACTGAGTGCATTTATGATGTTGCTTCATATCTGAGGATACCATGGGGTGTAATTTCATTGATTGCTACCACGCATCAAGGGTCAAAATACAACACACATTTCTCCTGACCAAGGCCTCAGAAAGTGTCTTTTCATCTATTTTTATCATATTTCATGAGTTCCAGCATGGAATGTTCACCTTCACTAGCAACACTGTTCCCTAAAATTGCATATGGACTACATATGGACTGTGGGTTGATATCTAGGGACCCAATGGCTGTAATTAAATATATTTTTAAACACATGGAGCTTAAGACATGAAATTTACAATTTTCCTGACCAAATTATGACCTACAATACACTATGAGGTCCCTTTATGTTCATAACTCCGTGATAAGTACTCATGAAATGTGATAAAATGGATAAAAAGACATTTCATGGGTTCCAACATGAAATGTTTACCTTCACTACCGACATTGTGGCCTACAGTTGAAAACTTGAGAACATTTACGCTGTGTCTAGGCGACCGATGGGGTGTAATTACATTGATTGTTAAAACACTTGTAGGATAAAATATGAAATTTACACTTTTCCTGACCAAATTATGGCTTACAATCTAGTATGAGATGCCGTTGTTGTCATAACTCAAAGTCATCAGAGCTCAGTAAGTGTCTTTTGATGCATGTTTATCATATTTGATGAGTTCCAACATGATATATACACTTTCCCTGGCAAGAATGTTGCCTAAAATTGTAAAATTGAGTCAATTTATGCTCTAGGTTAATGTGTAGGACACCACTCCCATGTCCCTTAATTCATTTTTACCATAGATGAAGGGTCAAATATGAAATACATATTTCTCCTGACCAAATTATGGGATACAATGGCACTATGAGATGACTTTATGTTCATAACTCAAAGATATGAGGGCTCGTGAAGTGTCTTTACATCTATTTTTATCATATTTCATGAGTTCCAGGATGAAATATTCACCTTTACTAGCAATATTGTTGTCTAAAATTGTAAACGTTTTCTCAAAATATGAGATATTGCGCGAACTGTTAGTGAGCTAATTGATTTTTGTGTTAAATTTGATCCAACATAGACGAAAACATTCAATAATTTTGAAGGACTGACTCGAAAACTGAATTTTTATTGTTTTTTTTTTTATAAATGTGAGGGTTATTTTCACACTAGCTCTTGGATATTCGTTCTTATGTCATCGTTTTTGTTTCAAAGTATTTGTTTTTTTGTTGATAATTGACAACCCTGCATTATTTTGATCGAGACTGAAAAACTAAATATTATATTTTTATGCATTGGTTCGTTATGGTCCTAATATGAAATATTTTAACTCAAATGCTATATTATTTCGGTTAAATACAGGCTATGTTAACATTTTTCTAGGAAGTATTAATTTCTGCATCATTATATTTGCGATGATGAACACATTCACACATTAGACCGAATGGATTCGCACAAAGCCTTCCTTTATTATAAGACTTCGATAGAAATTATATACGTTTTCTCAAATTATAAGATTTTGGTCCAAATTTCATTTAAATACTTGATTGTTGCTTCCAACTGTATTTCAAATAGACGAAATATTTCCATTTTATTTAAAACAGACGAAATATTTACAATGCTTATCAAGTAATTACGTTGTTCTTCGATATTCGTTGTTAGATTATGGTTTTCTAACGTTTTATGAAGAGTAGTACTCAAAATTATATATTCCTTTTTTTTCTGTCAGTGTAAAGAGGCAACATTCTGCATATGCATATCTTAAAGAGTGCTTATATACTTTAACATTAAAGTATACATCATAACCCACATATTTGAACACATTACATTCGTGCATATAATGGCATATTGATAAGACACACCGGACCACCATAGAGCTTATAGCGTATGTGGAACTGAATAGTTAACTATAGTAGAGGGTTTTTTTACTTGATTTAACAGTGAAAAGGGCACTTAATGTACATCATAATATAACGCACTAATGTGTATTGGATTTGCTTTAAGAAACACGGACGTATACATAAATCAGATACGCATACTTAGAACACATTCACTTCGTGTATATACTGAAGTATACCACGTATATAGTCCACAAAGACATAGCCCTGCATGTGAAAACTCAGTTTAACTATACATTAAAGAGCGTTTATACGTGATTTACCTATGAAAATGGAAATATTTATACATCATATCACATAGAGGTACCGTACTTGCTTTAAGAATATGGACAGTTATAGGCACAATCATAACAACAATGGAGACCGGCGTTCTTACACAGAAATCAGTAATGTATGCACTAAAATGGTAACAACAATGAAAATATACACTCTGTGAACTGCCATAGACATCAGAACTATTAAGAATTTATGAGTTGTCTCGCTTGTTTAGTTGCGATATATGATGCAATAATTTGAGTTACCAACAATAAAACAGTATTGACGCTATATATTCTCCATATACCGACGGTTTTAGACTATATTTCTACTAATAATGCTATTAAATGAACGATAATTAAGAGAAATGAACTATGAATGTATATATGAAGTCAATATGTATACGCGCGTCCACATAGCAGGCCTTTTCCAGACCAATGTTTGATACCCCCCGTATAAAATAAAGCGTTTTGAGAAGAATATGTGAAATTAATATGCACATGTGTTCACATAGTAGGTCTTATCGTCATATGAAACTGCCACGTAGTATATGCTTTGTTTCCTCTGTATAACAGACTAAATGTATAGGATGTACAATACATATAATTGGTGAAACGAATACATGAAGTAAGTATTTATGTATTAGTCTACACCATATGGGCTCTTTATTGTCTCTATGTAATGGAGATTTTAGACTAAATTTCTTCTAATAATGCTATAAATGAACGACAATAAAGAGAAATGAATTATTAAAGAATACATCAAGTAAATATGTATACACGCATCAACATAGACATAAATATAGGGGTGTGGGTGGAGACATACCACTATATCAATATTTGGGTGTGGTAATAGGGATTCTCGGTGAAGTAACACCCCCCCCCCCCCCATGAGGTGCCGGATACATATTGAAGAGGTTTCTTTGTTGAACCATCGAAAGAACTGCCAGAGACCGTATAGTGCATTAGTATATCCCTGTTATCAGATTTATTAGGCTTACAATAATCACTATATTATATAATGAGGCGCTATTATCGTGATAACATTCGCCCATATACACCCACGCGGCGTGACATATAACCCCACCCTGATAGCTCAGGATTAGGCGCTTAGGGTTTAGGCAGTCAAACCAATACATATATTATGTACCACTGTGTATAGTACACGCGATCTGGTTTATCGCTACCGCGCGCGACGCTGGCGAGTTATTCTCGTGATTAATATATACCTCTGATAGCAGTCACCCGAGTACATATTTTCTTTCATATTACATGAATATGCGATAAGCGGTAGGGTTAACACGAGAGAGATATCATTTAGACATATATACACGCATTGTTTAGTACCCGCAATAATTAGGCGCTATTCTCGTGATAACCTTGGCCCGCTTGTTGCGGAATTATTTGGTTCGTCATTGGCCTAGCGATATCCGCCACGATAACGCGTGATAACCTTCACCGATATATACACCCACGCGGCGTGACCTATAATCCCCTGTTTAGCTCAGGATCGGGAGTGGAGCAAAGTCAAGTCAAACCGTCTACCCGAAAGGGTAGACAATACTACTACTATGCTTGGTTTTAAAGTGAAGCCTAGAGGTGGCTCATCTTCGCAGCCAGTAACGAATCGCAGGATGTCATTCAATGCAACACCTCTTCTTCGGCCACCTGAAACAAAAAGTTATATTATTGTACTTTGTCTCACAAATTATAGTATGATTATGAATTTTACAATTACATGTATTACCAAATTGTACCACAGGTTAGAAAAACAAAATGCCGGTATTCTAAGGCTAAAATGGCCATAACTATATTCAAAATTGTCTGACCACACCCAAATTCGAACTTGGCCTTCATTTCCAGCTATGTGACCGTTTTATACGTCGAGCCAGACACGGGTCGCGCCAGCCTAATTAGTGTAAAAATGACAAAGTCCAAGATAGCGCGACTGGAGCACGACGTATCAAACCAACTGGCACGTCAGAATTTCTCTGGCACGACCCGACGTGCTACACGTCTGGTACCGACGTGCTACACATCTGGGACTCGATGCTTTTTTATGCATAAATCAATCAATCAATCAATCTAGTTTATCATATCTTCACGAAGATAGATGTTTTAAAGATATGTCCAGGTGCTCCTCTTCTGGTCTGGTGCTATAATTATACTGGCTAATCATTTTCAGTTTAAAAGAATTGATGTTATGATGTATATCAGCTATATATGTGCCCGACACAGCGAGATTTTGAGTTGTTTGTGTTAGGCGATGAGTCTGTTCTAAAAAATGAAAGAAACCCTCTGTATCGGGCAGATATACTCTTGTCAGATGTCAATATTGGAGGATCCTGCAAAGTCATGTGCTACGGACTGCGTTTTCCATTATCTCAGAAGTAACCATATTTTACTGCACACTGTGACCATTATTTTTGAACAGGCCTGCTCTACATTTCCATATCTCTTGGCAATTGTAACTGTTTTGTGGAAACTATATTGGATGGGACAGACTCAATCGTGTTATAATATATACATGAGCCATTCTAATATGAAATCCTCTGACGATTCAAGGTCCCTCAGTTTGAATGAATATATGTATCTCTTAAATAGATTGATATAAATATATGTTAATGCTTTCTTCTATGTATCTGTGTTGCTAGATCATTATAGGAATGCCCTGATTTCCATCCCCATATAAATGACAATTTATATATAGAAAACAGACAGATATTCGCAAAATTTCGATTCATTGTATCATTTGAGACGAAATTGTATATATGAGTTTGATGGTAATTGGCACTAAACATATTTTCATAAGTTTTTGGTGACCCTCCCGTCCCTATTTCGGCTGAAGCGGCACCACTTTTGACATAATTAAACCACACACTTAGACTTATTATAGAGATTAATATATATATATATAATTTATGGCGAGTATACAAATTCGTGTCAAATTTAGGGCTACCATTGCTTATATCTCACCCAAAAGGCACCAATTTGGCGCATTTAAACCACACGATTAGATTATTCGTATCACGGGGAAGAATATGTATCAATCAGGTGGAAATCGGCGCTAAACATATTGTTTATCAATGTTTGTCACCCTCTCATCCTCTAGGCACCCCTGACTCGAATGGCCCCACTTTTGACATCTTTAAACCACACGCTTAGACTCCTGATATCATGGAGATTATTATTTGTAAGATTGGTGCTAATCCGCGACTAAACAAATTTTTATCAAATTTAGTGCCCACCCCACCCCCATCTCTCACCAAAACAGCACCAATATGACGTCTTTAAAATCACACGATTAGATTCCTCATATAATGTATAAGAATGTGTATCAATTTGGTGGAAATTGGCGCTAAAAATATTGTGTATCAATTTTGGTGCCCCTCTCCCTTTCAGTGCACCCCTGACTCGAATAATGACACGTTTGACACCTTTAAGCCACACCATTAGACACCTCATACCATGGGGATGAATTTGTATAAGTTTCATGGCAATCAGGGACTAAACCAAATCTTATCAGAGTTAGTACCCACCCAAAGCCCCCCCCCCCCCACCAAATATCTCATCCCAACGACACTAATTTGGCGTCTTTAAATCACACAATAAGATTCCTTGTATCATGGAGAAGATCTGAGAAGAATGTGCATCAATTTGGTGGAATTCGGCGCTTAAATTATTTTTCATCAATTTTGGTGCCCTTCTCCCTTTCCGGGCATCCCTGACGCGAACGGCGCGACTTTTGACATATTTACATCACACCATTAGATTCTTTGTATTTCTATAGAATGCAGACAGACAGACATACATGGTCAAATATAGATATAGATGCTTTAATATCTCAAATTATAACATTGCATTATATACGGGTTTCTCCCCCCCCTCTCTCTCTCTCTCTCTCTCTCTCTCTCTCTCTCTCTCTCTCTGGTGCCCGGCTGTTCCCTGATTACAACATGGTGTCAGAAGTGGGATGGACTATCACCTGCAGACAAATTCCTAAATGGGAGCATTAGAACGAGACTGCCTACCAATCAAACAAATGTGACATTTGGCTCCAAAGCCACATCAGACTCCGAGTCAAAGGGTCAACGTACACTGTCGGAACTACCAATAAATCACAGTGTGCGATTGAGGTGACAGTACGCCAAATTATCACAGAAAATGGTAATGTTGTTCACAGAAACGGGAAACATATGTTAAAAACTTACGAACATTTCGAACGTGAGATACGAAGACACATGTGAACCATCAACTCCACCATCGAGGATGGTGTAACAACAACTAGGTCGGGCAGGCCAATTAGACCGCCTGTCAGGTTCAATGACTATGTCAAATAAAAAGAAAAAGGGAGATGTTACGATCAGAACTGTACCTCCGCACATGTTATCTGCTCTACATAAAGCAGTGACCCAGAGACCTGATTTTATATAATATCATGGAACGAACGTATAATGAAAAGTATCCGCATATAATGACAAAGTATCTGCATATAATGCCAAAGTATCTGCATATAAACACACAATAGCTGCATATAATGACAAAATATCTACATATAATGACCAACTATCTGCATAGAATGCCAACGTATCTACATATAATGACAAAGTGTCTACATATAATGACAAAGTGTCTGCAAATAAAGACAAAATATCTACATATAATGACGAAGTGTCTGCATATAATGACAAAATATCTGCATACAATGACAAAGTATCTGCATATAATGACAAAGTATCTACATATAATGACAAAGTATCTGCATATAATGACGAAGTGTCTGCATATAAAGACAAAATATCTACATATAATGCCAGGGTACGGTATCTGCATATAAAGACAAAGTATCTACATATAATGACAAAGTATCTGCATATAATGACAAACTATCTGCATATAATGACAAAGTGTCTGCATATAATGATACAGTATCTGCATATAAAGACGAAATATCTCCATATAATGACAAAGTATATACATATAATGACATACTATCTGCATATAATGACAAAGTATCTGCATATAATGACAAAGTGTCTGCAAATAAAGACAAAGTATCTACACATAGTGACAAACTATCTGCATATAATGACAAAGTATCTGCATATAATGGCAAAGTATCTACATATAATGACAATCGCCAATATAAGGCAGCTATGGCGTTCCATACATTGATGCAACATTGTAAGAGTATAATTCATGGTGGATTATGTTAGAAATACAAAATTTAAAATTTATAGAAGTTTTTAAAATCTATTTTTTTCAAACCCAAATTCAGCAAACACAAAGTCTATATGTAAGAACAAATATGGGTATGTGTACTTATCACTGTGAAGAATGATGAACAATAAAAATATACTCACATTTCTTAGTGTTCTTTGGATTTTTGGCTTGGAAGCCGTTGTTTACAAATGGTATATATTTCATTGCTCAGTAGTCATGTTTGGGAGCTGAATTTGATGGGTCAAGTTAATGTTCACTCAAGCCAGCTGGGATTATGATCAGCAGGTGCTGACCAATGAGAATATTATCTCCTGATTGGTGACCTTGTTCTGGGCTACAGAGTATACCCAGATTGAGAATTAAAAAATTCTGTTGTCAAGAGATTCACAACACACCACTGTCCACATATTTTAACACTTCACTGCCACCTCACAATCAGCAACGATATATAGGCAAGTACTTACTCTACTATTTGTAAACAATTGGTTCTCAGTAATTTGATGTAAACATTATTTATTTTTGTATCCCAGATTTGTACAACAATTTACAAGATGATATTCATACATATATATGAAAGTCTGGGAGAGAAGAGGATTTGACATCAAGCGCCAGGCGCTTATATGGAGTCATCTCCTCAGAAAAGAACAGTATGTGCGTAGTGAAAAGATAGAATTAGAGATCGAGAGGTAGGAGACAAAAGATATGAAGTGGAAAACAGAGACATGGATGAAGTTAAGGTTGAATTTAGAGAATGAAAAAAGAAACAAGACATTTTGACAAATAAAAAAAAACATGAGATGATCACTGCTCTGTATATATCAGTATAATTTATAAATTTGAAATTAACGTTTGATTAATTTTACTATAACTTATGGATTAGCCAAACGAATTGCCAGTCGAGAGGAGTCACTTGATCGTTATGCCTTTATAAACACAGCTATTTTGCTCAGGTTGCATGATGCAATGATTCAATTCATTCAATTAGCAGATCGAGAGGATAACTTTGAAATGTTAGTTGACGTTTGATAATAAGTTTATTTGAATCTATTTGTAGAAAGTATAAATGACTGAGTTAATTGCTTCGAATATGGTACGATTAAGGCTTATCGAGTACGAAGTGAATCCTTTCAATAGAATGTCTGTTCTCCAAGACTGCGGTTTAAAGCAGAGACAGTTTCGTTTTTGATGCGCAAGTATTTGGGACAGTACAGTAAGAAATGATCAGAGGTTTCGATTAGTCCACATGTGCACTTGTTCGTCTGAAGTAGATGATTCTGGTAGAGATCATCATTAAGATTGCTACATTTGAAACGTAGTTGTGTGTGAATTATATGAGCTTTACGGTTTTTGGAATAGTTATGATGTCGCACCTTCGCCTGCTTCTGGCGTAATATAAGTCAGAGTTCAGTTTATACTTAAACATTTCCAAAGTATCTGAGTTTTTCGTTTCGTCAGGGAGTGTATTCCATTCCCGTGTAGTTGCGGGTAAGAAAGAGTTGATATACGATGACGTTTCAGAAAATGGGGGTCTCAAGTCTATTCCTCTGAATTCATACCTGTCTGCTCCTGTATATATGCTGACGGTTAACTATGCTGTAGAGTAGAAGTGGTGCTTGGCGGTAGAACATTTTATAAAATTGGTGAAGTTTTGCTTTTCTTCTTCTTTCGAATAATTTTTCCCAACCTAATTCATGGACGGTTATTAGGGTCACAATCCTAACTTCACATTTTTACTCTAATTTAATATTTTAATTCTTACTTAATATTTTAATTCTTATATTTTAATTCTAACTTTACATTTTAATTCTTGTATTTTAATTCTAACTTTATAGTTTTATTTTAAAATTTTAAATCCACTACAAAAAGGTCTATTGTTGGAATTAAAATATTAGAATTAAAAAGTTTAAATTGGAGTGAACATAAAACTGACCTCAGAATTGAAACGCAAAAATGAAAACAGACATAAAACGGATAAGTTGGAATTGTGACCCAAATAACACGCCAGTTATTAACAATAATAACCACTTTGATTTTAGAGTTATCCATCTTACATTAAGTTACAACCGCAATTTGCCCGTTTGAGCACGTGGATTGAATAAGTTTTGGCCCAGATCTCCAAACTTCAAACATCGATATCTAATCACTCTGAGCTTTGATGGGTGGGTTCCTCGACTCGAATCAAATATTTTTTACCCCCGAAGCCAAAGAAATAGTAAGTTAGGAGCGTCTGATCGGATTGAGTACCTTTAATTCAATCAAATTTACATAGTTGGAACACCTACATCGTTTATTGAAAAATTACGGAAAGCCGACTCGTTATGCAAAATTGTTTCTCATATATAGCGGGACATGCTTTTTATGTTCTGACAGGGAACTTTATAACGTTGAACAAATAATACAGGTACATGCAAATCCAGTAATGTTTCTTAGGTAATATGATTTAGGCAACTTTTGTGAGGTAATTTTGCTGTGTGTCGCTTACAATCATAGAATATCACCATGATAATCAATTCATGTTTATCGCAATTTAATCGGCTCACAAATATTGACTTAATCATGGAATATCAAACTGGAATCTTCATCTGCAGTACAATACGTTATCAAGGGTCATACATATCTATTATAAACTAAGAAATACATATACCAGTATAATTCAGTATTACATGTATTTTAGTCATATTAGAGATTCATGGCATGAATCCGAACAGAGGGTCCCCATCTCAACAGATTCCAACAACAACAATCCGATCAGAGGGTCCTATATTACTATTTCTTTGGCTTTGGGGGTAAAAAATATTTGATTCGAGTCGAGGAACCCATCAAACAAAGCTCAGAGTTATTAGATATTGATTTTTGAAATTTGTTATGTTCTCGAGATGAGTACTAATAATTGCCGTCAATTTCGTATCCTGCTCGAGATTTTTACACCAAAACTCTACTCAAACAGACAAGGATGGATAACTCTTAAATCAAGTGGTAATAATAACGCAATTTTGACTGAGTTCTGGGCCAGAAAGTATTCCCGATAATGAAAAATAATAGATATCTAAAATCGATATCTAACAAATCTGAGCTTTGATGGGTGACTTCCTCGACTCGAATAAAATATTTTTGACCCCCGAAGCCATTGAAATAGTAATTGAGAGGAGTTTTATCGGATTGAGTACCTTTAAGTAAATCATAGAAGGGAAAAGGTCCCCTATAATATTCATAGTTGAAGCAACCAATTGCTATCTCTTGACAGACATGCAAGTTTAGCCCACAGCTGTACCCCCATGATGCCCCATCACGAGTGGTTTCAAAGGAGTGCCCAATGACATGCAAATTTTCAGTTCGGAAGTTTATATCCTTTATTTATCTTGAGATATTAATGGTCTTCTGTCCGTCCAGGCATACGTTTGTGCCTCAGTCATGGGTTATCATATCTGAAGTAAAGTTGGTATGATCGAATGTTCAAATTCTGCTATTCAGGAGTGCTTTCAAAAGAGGGTTCGGTGACCTTTATGATTTCCATTCTAGAGTTATCTTTCTTTGTGTATATGGATTAACGGTTTCCTGTCCGTCTGCGCAGATATCACACCCATGGTATTTCGTCTATCAATGGAATTTGGCCATGTTTCAATTTGGCACCGTAGAGGTATGCCACAGATTGCCAGTATACACATTGTACAAACTCTTGTTTTTTTTATCTGGCTATCAAAGTAGAGAGAAAAATAAACACCAGTGTAATTATAGATAAAAATTACAATTATATCAAGAAGAAAATTAACAATGACTCCTTGTTTTCTTTCATTCTCAGATATGTTGCAAGAAATTCTCAGATACTCCGCAACTGCTGCTGAGCTTCTAAAAAGGAGGAAGGTAAAGCGGGATCTATTGTTCGAGTACCTATCTGAGAAAGGTATCACCACATCGGTTAATGCCGATAAACACACACTCATCAAACGAATCCTAGATTTCTGGGGCACGTCCTACTCAAACGAGGATTTTGATACGGTGAGCATTAAATATACAAGAAAACCAATGTCGGAAATGGTAACGCGCTCAAGATCATATATTATATACCCATGATTGTAATTATAGAATATAAAATATATTGGTTTCGCGAATGACCAACTCAGAATTCCGTTAAAATAACAATAACAACCTGCACCTAATTAACGAACCGCTGGCCGACTCCGCCGTCTCCGACCACAACCCCCACTGGGCTGCAGAACGAAAAAAGTCTATAAAAGTTGAAATATACAAATTATCTTGTTCATTTCTTTTATTTGTAATTGACATGGCTTATCACGAACTATAAATCAACATTATTGACGTAACGTTATAAAGGTACTCAATCCGATTAAGCACCCCGAAATTACTATTTCTTTGGCTTCGGGGGTAAAAAAAATATTTGATTCGAGTCTAGGAACCCACCCGTCATAGCTCAGAGTAATCAGATATCGATTTTTGAAGTTCGTTATTTTTTTAATCTGGTCATGCACGCGCTCAAACGGACAAATTACTGACAAATTGCGGAGGGTTTGGTGGTGAGAGGAGGGGTTGTGGTGAGAGGCGTCTTTGGGGATGAATCACCGATCTGGAAGTCTTTGAGCTTAGTGACAGCGGGTACTGTAGATAACTTCTTCGATATCTACATATATACCGTTATGCGGATGGCAGACCACAGAGATCGGGTTTTCGGATTACCACCACGGTGGTTCGGATACATCAGATTGCTGGGAGAGTCAAGACTGATGGTGCGTCTCGCGGATACCTTATACTCAGGGATGTGGCTAGAGGGTCTCCGTTGGGGGGAGGGGTGTCCACCTTGGGAAATTCCAATTGCACCCCCCCCCCCCCCCATTGAAGCAGAATCACAGACCAAACACAAGTTTTGCATAATTTTATTTGCACCCCCTTGCACATCAGTCCTCAGGCCTAATATCCTATGTATTCATAAACTCTATGTTGTTCTATATGCCCGGTATAAGAAAATTCAGATACTTTAACCTGAGAATTGCATAAATCCTAACATCTAGTAGCCTACTCCAGACAAATGCACACGGCTACGGGTAAGAGACCAGGACATTGTGTCCGTCCATGTTTGTTCAGCCCGGTGTGAGAAAATTTGGAAAACTATATAAGAAAATCGCAAATCCTAGCTTCTGGACTGGCCTCAACTGAAGCTTCCCTAGTGTTGGAAATTTCAAACCTCATACTCCCTCTTAGGTTGGAAAATTCTCCAACTGATGACCATTTCAGTCCACAAGTTTGACAGAATGTACTAAACTATTGTTTTGTTAAACTAATTAGCAGTTTTGTATTGGTCACGGGGGAGGGACAGTGACACACCGGGCTGACCATGGTTCGGCCCGGTGTTCGAAAATTTTGAAATCTGAAAATCACAAAATCCTAGCATCTAGACTAGCCTCAAGTCTTCTTAGAGTTGGAAATTTCAAACCTGACACCCCCCCCCCCCACTTAGGTTGGAAAATTCCAAATGATGACAATTCCAATGTTGACCAAATGTATGACAATATTGTTTTCTTAAATATAGTAGCAGTTTTGACTAGCCACGGGGGAGGACCAGGACACAAGCTTTCCAAGTGTTGGAAATTTCCAACCTGTCACCCCCCTAAGGTTGGAAAATTTCCAACTGATGACCATTCCAACTAATGTTTTGGCAGGTATGAAATTTCCAACTATTGAACATTTTGACCAAAGTTGGGGGTGAGACACCCCCCACACACCCATCTAGCCACATCCCTGCTTATACTGCAGCGTTCTATCGTGATTTTCTCAGGGCGCAGGGTTTACGAATTCTTGCCACTCTAGAGAATACAGACAGGACAGCCGTGCAATGCTGCCATTTGGTTACCATTTCCAGGTTTATTCGAACCCGAATACACAGTGCGGTTTCTTTTGAAAACCATTCAAAACGGCCCTTTTCAGGGCCTCACAAATGTTTCGAAAGATACGCTCTAGCATTGCTATTGTACGATATGTTCATGTTCATTCTTCCTGAACTTGGAGAGAATGTTCACATAATTTCCAAAGATTACTTCCCTAACAATAAAAAAAAAACCCACTACCGCCCTTCATATCTATAATCCGATCATCATGTAGCATAATACTGCAGAGCGTATCTTTCGTGATTTTTAAGTGGTCCTGAAAAGGGGCCGTTTAAGATAATATAAAAAAATCATTTCTTTTATTTCTTCATCACTGTTAAATCTTTCCCGAGTGATCCAAATGTTGATAGCTTCGTTGGTTCTTTCTGGAAACAGTGTACTTGAATTGGTATGTCAATCGTCTCAGGTTTCAAGTTGATTGTACATTCAACCGGTCTTTCTGTTGACTGCTTTCGCAATTTATTATTGGGAGTTTGGGACTGGGCCCAGGGAGGATTTGGAAGGGGCGGAACCCCTCCCCTACAACCCACTTTGGAATGATAGATGAAGTTATGAGATGGAAACATAACCATGCAACATGAAAAAAGATGATCTAGACATATAATTTGTTTTTTTTCGATTTCTTTTTCTTCCTTCTTTGTATATCTTCCTGCTGCTGCTGTTGTTGTTGTTTGTATTGGTGGAGAGTTGCTGCACGTTGCCTGTCTTTTTCTTCTTGTCGTTATTTGTGTTGGTGGAGAAATTCTGCCATTTGCCTGTCTTTTTCTTCTTGTTGTTGTTGGCGTTTCAGGCTGTCAGCCGCGACCTCTGCAATCAACTTGTTCGCATCTTCAACCGCCTCTTCATGGGTACGGGTAGAGCTGGTGCTGTTGTTGTTGCTACCCGTGGAGATGGGGGACACCGGGTTTAGATGAAACTCCAGTGTCCGAGGTGGTAAGCTGTCCCATCTCCACATCGAAGCTGGCGGCAGGAACATCGGGGGTGGTGTCATCGTCCCTGTCTCCGCTCGCCTCGATGACGACAGCAGGGACCTCCGGCAGATCAACGGAGTCCCTGCTAGCTGGTCTGATGTCGCCTGTCTCCAGGTAGGTTGTGTCGTCTGGGCGTCTCTCAGACAACTCCGACCTACCGGCTGTGACAATGGACGTCGGCTGGACCACACGGGGGGGGGGGGGGGGTGACCGGTAGATCAACAGGCAGCCCTATCTTCTTCTTCCATTTCGCCCGTCTGGCGGCGTCCCTTCTTCGTTTGGATGGCGTCTTTTTCTTTGGAGGCCCCTTCTTCAAAGTACGGCTGGTTGCGGCGGTCCTGTCTCGGGCAGAAGACCTCTGGATACCAGCATCCTCTGTCCGAAACTCGATGCAGAGAACCAGAGAGCCCCTACCAGCCTGGAGTGACCAGCTAGTAGTGTTCACAATCTGGCTTCTCTGCATATCAGCTAACGCGGCGTCAGGGATTAGTTGCATAATCCGTCCTAAGCCTAATCCAAAACCATCTCACCCGGCGCTTGCACGAGGGCAGCTGTTTCCCGAAGGTTACAATCCGCTCAGATCACCCGTGCAAACGTCTGATGGCCGGAACAGCAAGTACACGGAATAAAATATCGTGCGCTCCGCTCGACGGTCACCAGAAACTGCCACAAGTACTTCATTTCCTAATAAATATTCCGTAAACGCGCGGACGTTGCTGACAACGCCATTGCGTTTTTCTACCAAATTTCCCGAATGTCAAATCAAGTGTGTTTCTTTTTGTCAAAAAAAAACCATATCTCTACGAATAAAACACCGATTTGACACGGGGACAAATTTATATGTACCATTTTACCATTATCTCATAACATATTTCAACAAAAGATGACTCTCGGTGGCGAAATCGTTTTCGTAAGTTTATCACCAATAGTTTCGTCCCGAATCTAGAAGTAAATATTTACATTTGGGAGTATAATTCAGACAATGTTTTCTTTGGAGTGGTACGGTCGATTTGCTTCAGATGTTAGTAGAATGCTACATTCACCCAGTTGGTATGGTGCCCGAACACTAACTTCTCAGTTCACATACCCGAGCAAGTGCATAATATGTCTTTAACAAATCTACTCGATTGTAACTTCTACGAGTACATTTAACAACGGTATCGTCATCTAAATCTATTCGGAGACTTTCGCTTTTGTTAAAATGCACTGGTAAAGTACCACAAGATGGATAAAAACTCTAAAATCAAGTGGTTATTATTGTTAATAGTAATCACTTGATTTTAGAGTTATCCATCTTACACCCGCAATTTGTCAGTAAATTGTCCGTTTGGGCGCGTGGAAGTGGACCAGATTAAAAAAAATAACGAACTTCAAAAATCGATATCTGATTACTCTTGAGCCTTGAAGGGTGGGTTCCTCGACTCGAATCAAATATTTTTTACCCCCGAAGCCAAAGAAATAGTAATTTAGGGGCGCTTAATCGGATTGAGTACCTTTAATGGGGGTATTGTTCGATCACTGGTTGCAAATACTACTTTTTGAAGGGGTTTCCACCAAGATGACTGATCATTTGATGGGTTATTCAATGTATTTTCATTATTGGTGTCATAATCACGTTTGCTTTTTCTAATAGCCGATGTAGTTTCATTACGTTTAGATCGAAATTTTGCCCATGTTTGTGGTGTGTTTTGCTTTTTAGCTCACCTGAGACGAAGTCTCCGGTGGAGCTATAGTCATCACTCCTCGTCCGTCGTCCGTCCATCCGTCCATCGTACGGTCGTACCGTCCATCCGTCCGTCCGTCAACAATTCTTTGAACATATTCTAAAGTTCCATAGGACCGAATGGATTCATATTTTTTGTGCATGTTCCCTAGGTAACTGACATTCAGATTTGTTCAAATGAGGTCACCAGGTCAAATAGTTTTGATGTCAGGACCATAATTATTTTTCCCCATAGTAATTCTTAAAATGACTTCTTTTCTAAAGTCATCGGGCCGAATGGGTTCATATTTGGTATGAGGGTACCTTGGGTGACTGTGGTTCAGATTTGAGGTTCAAATGAGGTCACTGGGTCAATTATGGGTGGGGCTATGGACATAAATCTGAAGAAATGTTTTAGATTTAAGTTATTGCTCAATTTAACCCAAAAAAAAATTAATATATTTTATTTTTAATAAATAATTTTTTTTATTAAATAAAAGATTTTGTTTTAAATAAAATAAAAAACAATTAATTAAAATTTTGAAACTTATGACATTACATCTTCGGGGGGGGGGGGGGGTAAGTACCTCTAGTCACCCCACTAAATTTGGTTGAAATCAGGGGTTTGGGAGAAAACACCAACCGACAGATGTACAGAAATGTTCAGTAACTTCCTTTTAATATCCTAGCATTCCAACTACAAGCCACCCCTGAACCAATGGGCTAAGAATTAATAGACATGACACATGTTGTTTATAAACAGTGCCAGATAGATAGATAACACAACTGCTGTTGGCTATAGGCAGAGTCCCCAGGGACTGTATATTCATGTCATTCATAATTTAAATGAGATTAATAGTGTTGAGCATTTGTTTTCTAAAGTTGTCAATGTAGCACCATCATTGTTTACAATACACTGTTGGACTTTGAGATTAACGCTTTATATTGTACCCTGATATATCCGACCTGGTTTATTGGCGCGACCAACTTTATGTTTATCATTAATTAAATCTATCGTTGTAACGAGCGGTTGTTAAGTTTATCGATCCCGGATAGTTCTAAACATAACATGGCGTCCTCGACACCGGAATAATGGCAGAATTAAATTTTGCGACCTCTCGATTGATGCCACACCAGCTGGACATCTCAGCGGAACGCGGTGAAAGCCTCACTTTGTGGATTCAGCGATGGAAAGATTTCGCGAATTTGTCAAAGTTGGATGGACAGGCAGCCGAGATGCAAATGGCAATATTGCGTTCTTGCTTCACAAACGATACGCTGAAAGTTGCGATGAACCTGACCTTATCAGATGATAAAAAAGATAAACCACTGGAGGTCATTGAAGCCTTGCATTTGCATGCATGTGGACAGGTCAACATTGTCATTGAACGTCGGAATTTCAACCTTTGTCATCAACAAAATGGTGAGAGTTTTGATGACTTTGTAACCGATCTTCGCGAGCTTGCTAAGACTTGTCAATTTTGTGATATAATTATGCCAGGAATCTCTTTTGCGCGATCGCATTGTTACGGGCATACGTGATGCTGACACGGTAGAAAAATTATTAGCCCAAAAAGATTTGAATCTTGTAAAAGCTGTTGAGTTATGCAGAGCTGAAGAAGCAGCCAAACGCTATTGTAGAGAAATCACCCCGAATGATCATGCTGACATGAGTGCAATTTCCAAATACAAACGTCAACAGAAGTATAATAGACCAACTAAACATACCGAACATAGCCCAGAATTTAGTATGAAGAACCAGGATTCTTCTGTGTGTTCACGTTGCACGAAACGCCACTCTGAAGACAGTTTTTGTCCTGCGTCAAACACTAAATGCGCCGTCTGTCTTAGAAAGGGACATTGGGCTAAATCAAAGCTGTGCACAGGATCCCGGGCGCCTCAACATACTAGCCAGCAGATGTCAAGTATTCGTTTTGGTCCCCTTCTCGCAACGATTGTTGAGAGACAGTCGCCTACAGTATTTTTGACTGTAGGTGGTGAGATCGCCAACGGATCTGTGATTAGAGCGGTGCCTGACACTGGGGCCGAGGGTTCGGCATGTGGTCTTGATATATTAGAAAGACTAAATATTGATACCGCAAATTTGCGTTCACCCACACTGACTCTTAAAGCTGCTGATAACCATGATATTCGACAGATTGGCGAATTGGATGCAATGCTGGAGTGTGGTTCATTCATTTGTCCAGAAACAGTGCACGTGTTGGACGGGACGAAGGGATTTTATATCTCTTGGTTGGCATCTAAAAAATTAGGCTTCATACCGGCTGATTATCCGGCACAGAGAGTGGATACACATTCTGAAGACGCTGAACTAGACGATGTCACAAGCGCCCGTACGCATGTGAGCAGGGATCGTTAACGCATATCGACCACACGGATTCGACATTGGATGCAAATGTTTCGCCACATGTTCTGCATCATGATACTGAACGGGAAAATTCCATAACCGCTCATACAAACGCGAGTAAGAGATTGTTACAACCGAACGACCACACGGACGCGATTGCCGCCCATACAAACGCGAGTAAGGGATTGTTACAGCCGAACGACCATACGAACGCGATTCCGGCTCCAACGGTCATTAAGCGAGAAAAACCAAATTGCACCAATTGTCCGTGACCTGGAGGCACCAAGGAGCACTTTGGCTAAAAATTCACACGATAAGGCGAAAAGTATAATCGACCATATGCGTGCGACATCGACTACTAGCCACGTATCGTCATCCGGCGAGTTACTTCGTAATCAGATGATGCAAGAATTCCCCACTGTATTTGATGGTACTGTATGGACAATGCCTGATGAAGAATTTCGTATTGAAATAGAAGATAATGCTTCTCCATTCTGTGTTACTGCGCCTAGAACGGTTCCATATACATACAGGGATAAAGTTCAAGAAAAACTAAAATCGATGGTGGAAGATGGAATAATTGTACCAGTAACAGAACCGACACCGTGGTGCGCTCCCATTGTAGTAACACCAAAGAAAAATTCTGATGACATCAGATTGTGTATAGACTTCACGAAGCTGAACAAGTTTGTCAGACGTGAAAGGTATAGTTCTCCGTGTCCACAGGAGGCTGTAGCGGACATGGCAGCATCAAATGTTCAATTCTTTGCGTCTTTCGACGCCTTGAGCGGCTACTGGCAGTGCCCTTTGGCTGAAGAGTCTCAACGTCTGACGACATTTATCACGCCATTCGGGCGGTTCATGTTTCGCCGTGCACCATTCGGATTTGTTCAATCTCCGAACATTACAATCGCCGAATGGATGAAGCACTTGCAGTCATACCGCGATACTGTAGGATTGTCGACGATTTGGTTGCCTATGATGATTGCTATGAAAATCATGTCACACACATTCGACAAATACTTCTGAGATGCCAAGACAAACGTATCTCGCTGAACGTGGACAAATTCTTCGGTGGTCAGTCTGAAGTGAATTTCTGTGGATATCGCGTTAGTAGCAGCGGCTACACTGTGAACCCATCTTTAACTGAATCCATTCGTAATTTTCCTAGGCCGCAAAACATCACTGATTTGCGATCTTTCTTTTGATTAGCAAACCAACTCGCCAGCTTCACTGACAAGATATCAAAGTATCTTGATCCGTTGCGTTCACTGCTGAAATCGAAGAATAGTTTCATTTGGGACGAGAACGCGTTCAATGGCGCTAAAACATTCTTATCAACTGCATCAGTCCTATCCTTTTACGACCCAAAGAAACCTACATATCTGCATGTAGATGCCAGTCGATTGAATGTCTTAGGCTTTGTGTTTTTCCAACAGGATCAAACAACGAAAGTGTGGCACATGATCCAAGCAGGGTCCCGATTTTTATCAGCTGCTGAATCAAGATACGCGATGATCCAATTGGAATTTTTATCTGCTGTTTGGGCAGTTAATAAATGTCGGATTTTTCTTGAAGGATTGCAACGACCATTAATCCCGATAATGAACAGCTACAGTTTAGTAGACATCGAAAATCCGCGGCTTCAACGATTACGCATGAAGTTGATGCGATACAACTTCACATCCATATGGTCGCCAGGCGAGAAACACAAAGCTGCCGATGCTATGTCGCGCAATCCTACAGCTGACCCAGACAAAAGCGATCAAATTTTGGAACAAAGGGTCGATTACCACATGAGTGCATTGAAGAGTTCTACTCGATTGGACAATATTTGTGATGATTTGAAGTTGCAGCAGGTGAAAGAGGTTTCCCAAAATGATGAGGAATATAACAAACTCTATACTGTTATTGAAAATGGATTTCCGAATGACAAATCGGATTTGCCGCTGATTATCCGATCATACTGGAACGTGCGTGACCGTTTGTCAGTTGATCGGGGATTTATAGTTTACGTTGTCGTTTGATAATTCCCACAAACATGCGAAAAAGGATTCTTGAAAACTTGCACGATAGCCACCAAGGAATAGAGCGCACAAAACGGCGTGCGCGTCTAATTGTCTACTGGCCGCGAATAGATAATGATATAGAGAAAACTGTGCGTTCGTGTTCAGTGTGTGCAAGAAATCCACCTTCGCATTGTCAGGAACCACTCAAGATGCACACAGACCATACGCGTGTATTTGAACACATATGTTCAGATTTGTTCACTACTAATGGGTACATGTACCTTGTGATCACTGATGTGAAATCAGGTTGGCCGTCGATATTTTCGCTTGGGAAGGATACGACAACTGGCGCTCTCATTGACTCGTTCAGAAGAGCATTCATGGACACGGCTGTCCCGACGACTCTGTATTCTGATAATGGACCTCAGTACACCTCGCATAAATTCGAGAATTTTCTGAATGATTGGGGATAAAGCACATCACATCGTCTCCGCGATACCCACAATCTAACTCCCATGTAGAGGCCAGCGTGAAAGCCATGAAAAGTCTACTTAGTGCATGTTATTCAGAACGCGACAGAAAACTCGATATGGATAAATGGACAAAAGGCCTGATGAAGTGGCGCAATACACCTAAAGCTAATGGACGTTCCCCAGCTCAGGTGGTATTTGGGTGTCCCGTTAGAGATACTCTTCCGGCACATAAACGAGCTTTCGCACAAGAATGGCAGATCGCCAGCAAGACTGCAGATAGCCGCCAACAAGAAACGCTGGACAAGCTCGAGAGACGATATAATGCATCCGCTAAGAATTTGCCACCTTTACACACTGGCTCGAAAGTTGCAGTGCAGTCGCATATGTCTAAAAGATGGGATACCTATGGCACTGTCATTGAAGTCGGGACAAATAGGGACTATTTGGTGAAATTACCTTCAGTTCGGATATGGAGACGAAATCGCCGTTTCTTACGAAAACGTTATCCGGTTTTGCCACCTCATATGACCGGACAAGGCGGGTTAATCGAGACAAATTCAACACTCCCAAATGTCGTTCAACCTCGTCGCAGCGTACGTGAAGTTCGCCCTCCAAGACGGCTCATCGAAGAAATGTGATTTGTATACATGTCAAATAAGACTCACATGTATTACTTTTCGTTATACTCATTGCACAAGTATAAGCTGCAATTGACACTTTAATTTCGGAAGGGGGAGAGTTAATGTACAGTTGGGAAAGGAGACTTAGGACTTTGACAGTGGGAAAAGGAGATGTTGGACTTGGAGATTAACGCTTTATATTGTACCCTGATATATCCGACCTGGTTTATTGGCGCGACCAACTTTATGATTATCATTAATTAAATCCATCGTTGTAACGAGCGGTTGTTAAGTTTATCGATCCCGGATAGTTCTAAACATAACATACACTGGTCATTAATATCAGATTAAATTCCTTTTCTCCAAGCTTTAATTAAGTGTGTCTGGCATTTGTAGAATGAGGTTCCCAGGGGGTGAATTTAATTATGCTATCCCGCATAGCAGGCTAGCATCACCAAATACACCCTCTGATTACCTCATTCTGTTTAGGCCTCATCTTCTGGGAAGTATCTAGAGTCTCAAATTGACATTTTTAGCAGCATTTATCCCTTCTGTTCAGATTCTAAAATGCATAATTGAGGTGTCAAATGGGTGTGCATACTGTCATACGTCACCAACTTCAGCTGGATAACTTCTATCTGTCCCTAGGTTGAGGACTAAGTAAAATTGGGTTCCCAGATGGTGAATTTGGTGATGCTAGCCCACCTTACAGAATAGCATCACTACATTCACCCTTGTGGGACCCCAGACACACTAAATTCACACTTGGTTGTTCCAATATTATTTTCTTAAAGGTACTCAATCCGATAAAACTCATCTCAATTACTATTTCAATGGCTTCGGGGGTCAAAAATATTTGATTCGAGTCGAGGAAGTCACCCATCAAAGCTCAGATTTGTTAGATATCGATTTTAGAAATCTATTATTTTTCATTATCGGGAATTCTTTCTGGCCCAGTACGTAGTCAAAATTGCGTGATTATTACCACTTGATTTTAGAGTTATCCATCCTTGTCTGTTTGAATAGAGTTTTGGTGTAATCATCTCGAGCAGGTTTCAAAATTGAAGGCAATTATTAGTACTCATCTCGAGAAATTAACAAATTTCAAAAATCAATATATAATAACTCTGAGCTTTGTTTGATGGGTTCCTCGACTCGAATCAAATATTTTTTACCCCCAAAGCCAAAGAAATAGTAATATAGGACCCTCTGATCGGATTGTTGTTGTTGGAATCTGTTGAGATGGGGACCCTCTTTACGGATTGAGTACCTTTAACCACTTATATCTGTGTGAACTCATTGTACCTGATTATGGACAAAAATGTGGGGGTATTTTGGATTAAAACTGTTGGTCTGTCAGAGTGTCCTTCCACCCGGCATTGTTCTGTCCAACCATCCATCAACAATTGGTTTCTTCTCGAGATCTATAAGAATTCCC
This sequence comes from Siphonodentalium dalli, assembly GCA_032622095.1. NCBI lineage: Eukaryota > Metazoa > Mollusca > Scaphopoda > Gadilida > Siphonodentaliidae > Siphonodentalium > Siphonodentalium dalli. The sequence continues at coordinate 62,782,351 of CP136062.1, forward strand.
TACCTGTATGTGACTCACATTCAGATTTGTTCAAATAAGTTCATCAGGTCAAATAGGAGGGATGCCAGGGCCATAATGTTTTCCCTCCATAGTAATTTTAACAACTATTACTTCTCAAGAACCATCAAGTCTATTTAGCTTATATTTGTGTATGCAGGGTCCTTGGGTGGCATGTTTAGATCTGTTCCAATGGGGTCCTTTTTGGAAAATCAATTAACTTCAACTCTTAAAAGCGACTGTTTAAAATTATTATATGAATAGATATCAGAGATGCCCCCCTCTGAGATGGGGATTCATGTTTGTTCAAATAGGGGCAGAGTTAAGAGATTTAGCTCTGCCCCACACACACTACCTGTATATATGCTGTACACTACTGGTATAATAATATATATATTCCTCTTGAAAATTTAATTTCTGATACATTAGTTGTAGATTAGATTTTCACACCAAAAATAAGTTAGGATAGTTCTCATAGTTTGATTTTATTTTCCAACCAGTATGTTTTTAAACCAACAGTCCATATTTGCCTACTTCAGGTTAAACTGTTATACCAAACTGGGCCACAACTTTTAACTTTATTGAAGATGTCAGGTTGGAAATTCCCAAAAGTTTGAGAGCTTGAAGCACCGGTTCCAGTTGTAACATTTCGACATAAGAGGGATGTGCAAACGGAATTTTGTTAACTTAGGCTGTGGTATGGTTACGATTATCTTGCTTAAAAGGGGGTTGAAGATTATTTTACAATAGTGTGCACTTAGATATTTGAAGGTGAAGAGCCCGGCTCATCGGCGAATTCCTAGCTATGTCCCTGTATAGAACTACTTGTCTTAAGTTATTTTGACAAGTATTTACTGTTTTAGTCTTCAAAGTCCCTTTCCTCTCAGTCTTTACAGTAGGTGAGCGTCTCCACAGTCATTGACTGTCTTGTTGGTTATCTTATGTAATCGATTTCGTTGCCTCATCGGCTTCCGTACATTGCACGTAAGCCATTTGGGACTAACCTTTCGGATCAGTATTATCTTATTGGGGATATTTTCACTGCATACCTTCTCAATTTATCTGCATGAGCTGACAGTCCCCAATGGTGTATTATCGTCATAGTTCCAGCTCAAGAAATCTTCGTTCATGGTATCGAATTCAGCCAGATCATAATTCCAGACACGTCTATAGTGAGGGTTATAGCCGATTTATTTTTCAGAAGTTTTATCCGAGCAACAACTGAACAGCGATACCTAACTATGTTGTCGAATATGTTGCCAAGAACACAAGGGGAATCAACAAGATCAGGGTTGCTAGTCATGAGCAAGTCGAGAATATATGAGGAGTTTTCAGTAAAATGCGTTTTATCAGCGACCAATTGGGTCAGACCTCGTTCGCTACATATGCCGTTTATTTTACCATTACCGTTGTGTACATAGTTTTTATTGAAATCTCCAGCTATTTTGACATCCAGGTCGTTGTCGCGCGCAAGGGAAATATTATCATTAATTTTCGTCCACAGGCTTCCGGGGGAGTTGGGAGGGCGATAGAAGCATCCAATGTTCTATCGCCAAGCGCCACCTCTACTCTACAAGACAGTCAATCGTCAGCATACAGGAGCAGACAGGTATGAATTCAGAAGAATAGACCTGAGAGTTAAGTTGAAACCCCCATTTTCTGAAACGTCATCGTATATCAACTCGTTCATACCCGCAACTACACGGAAATGGAATGCATTCCCTGACGAAACGAAAAACTGGCAACTCGTTTGGCTAATGCATAAGTAATAGTAAAATGAATCAAACGTTAATTTCAAATTTATAAATCAAACTGATATATACAGAGCAGTGATCATCTCATTTTTTTAATTTGTCTATATAGCCCAGGATATATTGGTCGACCTCTGCACCCCCCCCCCCACCAGGACTCAACTTCACCCTACTAATTTTCTTTCTTAATGTCTCCTCTAATTTGTTTCGGTTGTTAACAAGAAAAAAAGTGGCCGCAGAGACTCCAGACAAGATGGAGTCCATCGTGGCGGCCATTTGTTTTATATGCACCAGGTCTCTTTGATCGCCGTTATAGTAAAGATGATATCACATGCGGTCTTGTTTTCCACTTGATTCGTTATGTTAATATACAACCCTTACAAATTAGCCAAAAATCCGACAACAGAATCCAATAAGCCGGCCAAGATGGCCGCCGAAATGTGAAAATATGCTTTTTTTTGACGTTTCACCACCTTTCGTTTGTCTCTGTGGGAAACTATTGGCATCTTGGCGTGATGTTATACATTTATCGTATAGAAGAGTAATTGGCGAACTCATGGGGACCATAATATACATTCAATGTAGGATATTTTTGTCCGCTATCACGTTTTCCAAAATGCCGGTATAATAGGTCAAAGCCGAATCCGCACTAATAACGCGATGTAATGTTTCGAATCAATGAATGTTATTGCTATCATAACAACACCCATGCATATATATGTGCAGGAGATACTCGAGCTAGGATTCCTCTTATACCTGAGTTGAGGAATATTCACCCAAATCCAAGATGGCGGCCAAAATGGCCACCAGAAATAAAAAATCGCCGAAAATCGCCGATTTTAACATCAGTGAGCATTATTGTCATGACAACTCCGCACCTGCTTACTATTGTGAACTGGGAACACTAGGCGAAGAACTTTCCTTGTACCATATCCAAATAAAAGTCCCCAAATCCAAAGTGGCGCCCGCAATGGCGGACAGATTTTGAAAAATCTCCGAAATTCCCTCATATTCACATCATTGGGCATTATTGTCGAGACATCGCCCCCATGCTTACAGTTGAGTTGGAAATACTGGAGGTGAAGTAATTACCTTACATCTCATGCAAGAAATGGTTTTCCAAATCGAAGATGGCGGCCAAAATGGCGACCGAAATTTGAAAACACGCCTACATTCCTTTACTTTCTTACGATGTGCGTTATGGTTTCTACCCACCATTACATGTTGATATGGAATATTCATATAAAGTATTCATTAGGGTTTGGCAATTGATACTCACAGTCAAGATCGCGGCTAAATTGGCGTCCAGAAATTTAAAAGAAATCGATATTTTCACATACATGTACTAATTTAAACTTTTTGTCATAATATCGGTATGTATGGACGAAACTGTACATAAACCATCTACTAGTTCAACTTAAACGTGTCAAAACGCATAACATAGCTCGTATCCTTCTGGAAAGATGAAAACCCACAATTAATATCACGATGTGGCATTTCGAAATCCATTCTCCACGTAGCGCCGATAATGGCCGTAACCGTAGGTGCGCCGAATAGTCATATCAGAACAATTACCTGATAACAGATTCTGATTTGCCACGTCACGTCCATAATTATCTGGACCAGCTGCCATTTCTTTGTCTGATAAATCTAGGTCGCCCACACCGACAAAGTATTCACCACTTCCTGTGAGAAGGGTCCCTCTAATCATAACGTTTCAAACAATTCATTTTCCGGTGTCTAGATTACGATTTTAAATATTTGCTAAATATGGAATTTGTGCGTCATTTTGAACTAGGAAGGCATATGGTCGATGAGTATACAAGCTTACAGAATGTCATCTCTATGTATGTGTCTCATACCCCATGGGGATAACGACATGTACACCTGGCGAACCAGTTAGCTAGTCTCATTCCCTTGGACAGATGTTTACCTGCTAAGGAGAAGGCCATATTGTACCGACTACCCACACTTCTTGACCATGATTCGAAGCAAACTGTGTGACGTCCCGCAGTTGTCTCGTCGAATATCTCCCAGCAGAGAAGAACAATACTCGCGGTGCTAGTTTGTGGACATGCGCCATGATAGTGAGAATGAAATGGGCCACGGTATACACCACCCCTACACCTGGTGCATGTTTAAGATATAGTCATGCGTGTCGGGGTTTTGTCTTGGTGTGGTAAGATTGTATTTCCACATCCATTTCGAAGCCGTTCTGATTCAACTTGACCAGACGTACAATTTTGTCTTGATAATACTATGCTGTATAGCCTCCCTCAAAACAGTCGGATGGACTAAAGGATAATGTCTTTATAGCATGAATGTATGCGTTTGTATTATCCTCTCTCAGGGTTAGTGTCAGTATGTGGGGAGGTATTATTCAAGAAAATATCAGGAACTGTGGTGCATTTATTTCACTATGTATTTAAAGAACACTTTATAGTCTCGATGGCAATGTCTGTGGACGTTGGGGAAAGCGACCTTTATTATCATATAGCTTTATATATATAACATTAGAATATAGTAGTTAATGTCTCATGCAGGAAAATGGTCGCAATGGTGATGTTACCAAGAAATCACTTGGTGTACCAAAGTTTGTTGAACTGAATGCAAGAGCTCATCAACGTAACATTCCTCTGGATGTTCTTCGCGTTGAACATTTCACCCTTTTGTTGATAGCATTTGTACTTTCTTGAACCATGCCGACCACCACCCAGCGTGGGTATGACATATCAACCAACTATCAAAGGTATCGCCTTTAAGACTACACCCCAGTCTTGGTGGGGCTTATATAGTAGTAGCCAATGGCACACGCCTGGTCCAGTTGATTAAGAACGGCTTCCAGACGGATGGGAACATACAGTCTTACCATACAAGGAAAGCAAAGCCACACATGAGATCCTGTCTGAATCTAAAACATACAAAAATAAGGGGCGGTGCAGCCATGGTCCAATTTCATTTCCACTATGATGACACATTCCCACAAACTAGCACTGTGTGTATTGTTATCATCTGCTTGGATCTGTTCGGTGAGACGATTGCTGGACGCCAACAAGATTGTTCTTATGATCATGTTCAAGACGTTTGGGTATATTATGCATTATGGTATTCTACGCCTTAGCAGAAAGGCATCCGTCAAATGTCAGGCTTTCAACATTCGAAGGCATATACAGAAGTTGTCCGGGTACGTCAGTGCTTCAGATGAGTATATGAATTGATGAACCATATATTGAGAAGTGGCTGTTTGGGAAGATCACCAGGTGTACAATACATGTTGTTATCCCCATTATGTCACCAAAGCTGACAATATAGATATATAGGTCCTTCTGAAAACTAGTAAACGCATCGACCGAATACCTTTCTATTGTATCGCACAAGATGACGCCCATACCCCATATGTATAATCTGAATTATACCATAAGCTATACCACGAATGAAGCTTGCCAAGAATAAGGATAAGAATTCCAAGCTTTCGAAACAAACACGTGAGCTGGACACCGGCATATATATTGTTTGAAACATTCCGATTAGTGGGACCCTTCTACAAAGAAGTGTAGAAAACTGTTGTTGTGGGCGAGATAGATTAATCTGACGAAGAGACGGACACTGGTCTAGATAATGCTGAATGTGGCAAATCAGAATAAACTCAAGTACTGCTGTTTTGATTCTTGGAAGTCATAATATGACTATTCGGCGCACCTATATACGGTTACGGCCAGTATGGGCCCTTAGTGGAAAATGGATTTTGAAATGTCACAGCGCGATTGTGGGTTTTCATCCCTCCAAAAGGCTACGACTTACGTTGGAACTAATTGATGGCTTATATTATGTACCGTTTCGTCTATACAGATCAATATTATGACAAAAAGTTGAAATTAGTATGTGATAATATCGGCTTCTTTTCAATTTCTGGCCGCCAGTTTGGCCGCCATATTGACTGAGTATCAATTGCCAAACCCTAATGAATACTTCATATCTATATTCCATATCAACATGTGATGGTGGGTAGAAATCGCGAAACAATAACGCCCATCGTAAGAAAGTAAAGGAATGTAGGCGTGTTTTCAAATTTCTTCGATTTGGAAACCATTTCTTGCATGAGATGTAAGGTAATTACTTCACCTCAGTATTTCCAACTCAACTGTAATCATGGTTGGAGTTGTCTCGACAATAATGCCCAATGGTGTGAATATGAGGGAATTTCGGTCATTTTTCAAAATCTGTCCGCCATTGTGGGCGCCATTTTGGATTTGAGGGACTTTTATTTGGATATGTACAAGGAAAGTTCTTCGCCTAACTGTTCCCAACTCACAATAGTAAGCAGGTGTGGAGTTATCATGACAATAATGCTCACTGATGTTAAAATCGGCGATTTTTCTATTTCTGGTGGCCATTTTGGCCGCCATCTTGGATTTGGGTGAATATTCCTCAACTCGGGTATAAGAGGAATCCTAGCTCGAGTATCTCCTGCACATATATATGCATGGGTGTTTGTTATGATAGCAATAACATTAATTGATTCGATACATTACATCGCGTTATTAACGTAGATTCGGCTTTGACCTATTATACCGGCATTTTAGAAAACGTGATATCGGACAAAAATATCCTACAATGAATGTATATTATGGTCCCCATGTGTTCGCCAATGATTCTATTTGTAAGGGTTGTATATTAACATAACGAATCGAGCGGAAAACAAGACCGCATGTGATATCATCTTTACTATAACGGCGATCAAAGAGACCTGGTGCTTATAACAAAAAATGGCCGCCACGATGGACTCCATCTTGACTGGAGTCTCTGCGGCCACTTTTTTCTCTTGTTAACAACCGAAAAAAAGAGGAGACATTAAGAAAGAAAATTAGTGGGGTGAAGTTGAGACCTGGGGGGGGGGGGGGGTGCAGAGGTCGACCAAGATCTCCTGGACTAATACACATGTATGTCTTGTTTCCTTTTATCATTCCTTAAATTCTACCTTAACTTCTACTTCATCCATTCCTCTGTTTCCCACTTCATTAACGCCCATCGGGTGTATACTGGTGGAAATATATAAATAGATAATTGGTTTTTCGGGTTGTGACAATTCGCAGTAGGTCCCTGTTTGCGGAAGTCTATTTTCGGAGATCCCAGAATTCGCGGAGGTCCCCTAAAATGGTCGAAATATGTTGATTTTAATGAGGGAACGGGTGTGTATATGTCAATTGATACGTATTTTAAACAAATAACGACACGATCATCATACTAGTGGTTTGTTCTATCAATCATATCATGATGATGATGATGATGATGATCATGATCATCATCATAATACGGAACAAGTCTTGCGACTTTTCGTCCCAATATCATTATTTGCAATGCTTGTTTACAAATAGATATTTACTTGTTAACGCCCATCGGCCGGGTGTATACAGGTCGACAAGTTTTAGATAGCTGTGTGTCGCTGGACGTTTTATAAATAGATAATTGTTTTTTTTTTCGGGTTTTCGCGGGGTGTGTACTCGCTGTATTGATAGTTGTAGTATTTATGTAACTATTATGACCGCATTAATTGCTTTCAATAGATATCAACAATGGCTGGACCACTGTTGAAGATTTTATGGCGGGAACACAATAACTCCGATTTTTGATCCGCATTTAGAGCCTTTTGGTGTGGTGAATTAGAAACCTGCAGTAATAAGCCGTAGTTTTTTGTAATAATATGAAGGATTAGTTGTTTTAACAGAATTCTGAGGCGGTGAATTCATGTAACCAATATATTTAACATTTTTTTTTATAATTTATATTTATGCCTAATAATATAATATTGAGGGCGTTACCATTGCTGATTATGGTTTTCTTGTATCTTTTGTCTCCCACCTCTCGATATCTAATTCTATCTTTCCACTACACACATACTGTTCTTTTCTGAGGAGATGGCTCCATATAAGTAATAGTAAAATTAATCAAACGTTAATTTCAAATTTATAAATTATACTGATATATACAGAGCAGTGATCATCTCATTTTTTTTTAATTTGTCAAAATGTCTTGTTTCTTTTTTCATTCTCTAAATTCGACCTTTACTTCATCCATGTCTCTGTTTTCCACTTCATATGTTTTGTCTCCTACCTCTCGATCTCTGATTCTATCTTTTCACTACGCACATACTGTTCTTTTTTGAGGAGATGGCTCCATATATATAAGCGCATGGCGCTTGATGTCAAATCCTCTTCTCTCTCAGACTTACCATACTTGATCGTATATACATATGAACATCATCTTGTAAATTGTTGTATAAATCTGGGATACAAAAAAATAAATAATGTTTACACGAATTAGTGTAAACAATAAGACAAGTCTGAAACGGCTTTTATCAAGTCTTTTCCTCGGAATAAGAAGTTTACCCTTGGTATCAGAATATATACCATATAGGGTAAATTTAGCAGACGGGATAACATGTTAGATCCGAAAAAAATATTGTTCTAGGCGGGGTAGAGGGGTAGAGTGCAGAAAGGAAGAACGTTTGTCAAGTTAATTGGCATTATATACCATACATCAGCCAAAATGAAAGAGGGGAGTGAAGCGAAGTACCGTATATATTTTTAGTTTCACAACTTTGATATTTATAACATATACTATTTACCATGGAAAATTCAAAATCAAATCGAAACGCATCGCGGCCCACATTGAGGAAATGCACAAAAGCAGAGTCAACCTACTTATATTGTTAATTAATATTAAACTAATTGGTTAGAAGCGTACTTTAGCATTATATGACGAAACAATGACTTAATTGCATGGAGAGTGGCCCAGTGACACGGAGAATGATAAGCCCTCGGTTGGAAATTATTAAATTTCATTTCATTATAGCCTATATGATAAACTTGTGCTTTCCTGGAGTAACGTTGATAGTAAAATTTGGCTAGTTTTGCACTAGAGCCCGAAGCCGCCATCGCACGCCGCCGCCGCCAGCCATATTGGCCACAAGCCGCCGCCAGCCATATTATCTCTAACGTCAGCCACATTTAAAAATCTCCGCCGCCGGAATTGTAAAATGGCTGAGCCGTGTGGTCTGCATGCATGGGCTTATATGTCAAGCACAAGTGTACTGTGAATCGCAAAGAACTAAACCGCATTGCCTAATATTGGCATAATCGCATGGACACGGCATGGTTGTTATGTTATCAGAACACCGGGCCCCTTAATGTGGAATAGACTATCCCAATGCATGATTTCATATAACTGAATGGGCGCATCCATTCGGTATTGAAAGGGTTAAAATATAAATTGTTTATATCAACACGACCCAGTCTCAGACATCGCTGGCATTTGTCAATATATACACATAAGAATAGACAATAGTTTGAAATGTTATATATCATTACTATCGGGTTCATCATTCAATGATGCATGCATATATCGCAAGATGCCAGTGATGATATCAGTCTGAAGTCGACAAATGTCCCAATGTAACTTATACCGATTAGATGGGAAACTACATAGTATATCCATGCCAGTCCTTCGTGTATTTTCGCCATAATGGAAAAGCCCAACATCAAAAGATTACGTGTGATATTGAATTATACGGGTTCACCACAAACGCTAAAACAAACGGGGTCTATAACCGGGGATTAGGAACATTTCGGAAACGAAAATACGCTGACTGAATCAGTGATAACATCTCAGCCGGCTGAGCCGCCATATTTCGTCAGCCACGAACGTAGCGACTGAGCCGGCTCAGCTAGCTAACCAGCCACGAAATCCGGTTGAGCCAGCCGCGAAAACTATTTGTCGTGGCTTCGGGGTCTATTTTGCACAATCAACAGTTAGGGCCGTTTAAATTCTTTCAACGAAGGACTCATCTTTACTGAGTCGGGTAAACTATTCCAAGCACGTGTAGTTGACGGTAGAAAAGTGTCCATATACGCATTCCTATTGCTGTCAGGTGGATGACTACTAGCATGCCTAAGATTATAACCAGATGACATAGAATCTGGCGGAATCATATTGGATGAATAGGATGGATTTTTTTTTCTTGTCATCTTGTAAAATTGAATTAATTTCTGTTTACTTCTTCGCGATGCAAGTGTTTCCCATCCAGTTTCAAGTAACAAGTTAAGGTCGCTAGTACTTCTAGTTGCCACAGTTACAACTCGTACCATTTCGTACTGAATATCATCAATGCGATCGCTTATTTTTTTTCGGAATGTTATCCCAAACACTGGCAGGAGATGCATATTCCAGTATTGGGCGAATGAATGAAACTCATACGGTTTCTAAAGACTTTCTGCCGAGTTCCCCATGGTGAACGGCCGATCGCCGCCCCTTCCACGTAAACCACTCCACGTGACGCTGCCATTGTATTCTTCCCAGAGAGTTATCGGGGCACTACCCGGCGGAGTACCAGTTCCGTAGGAACTCTCACCGAGTGCGGAGCACTCTATAGAACCGGAGATGATCATCGTATCTTTAGTACCACGGTCATCGGTAGGTCGCTATTCAGACGTGCACCTCGATCATCACGGACCACTATCTTCAATTCACTGAGTGTTCCGCACTGAAGCCGTTTGAACTCAGGATGCTCGGCTCGGAGGGTGCCGATGCCACAAAATGACTGACAGTGAAGCCCAATCGTTGCCAGGAGGTTAGGCGGAGCCCCAGTTCCCCCGGAACTTACAACGTTTGTAGTGCTGTTTATCTGCTCCAAGTGCAGATGAAGCATTTTTGTTGATGCAAAGTTGACGGGGCGGTCCCCAGTATATGTGACCGCAGAGAGCCACTGGCCATTTAAACCGTCGTCCAATCCGAGCAAGGACAGCAGTCCATCTGTAAATAAGATATCCTGCCCATTATCCACGGTTAGAGTTACCAAACCATTAACTTTGCTCACCGTCAGTATGCTGTCGCTGTTTTCCTCTACAGGGTCCCCTAACTGTGTGAAGTTATACAACCCCGGAGGAACGTCTATTTCTCCCCATTGTTTATGTTGTACCACCCAACTGTATAAGTGATGGAGCGGAAGCCAACTCACCGCGGTTGTCAATGTATCGGAGGAGGTCCGCCGCCTCGCCATTTTGGAAATGTGTGAGTGTTATGAACATACCTATTATTATATATGTATATATAAGTAATAAGTAACAAGCTATAATTATATTGCATATAATGCAATTTCATATAATATAAATATATATACACTTATAAATAAAACAATGACGAATAAGGCATTCGGTTTTAATAGCGAGGCTAAGTACAGGACTGGTGGAGTATTCAACTCCAAAGTTGACCTAGAGCTAACACGTTCCAATATTCAGATACAGACCTATCCGCGGGCGCCTTTCAGGCTGAGTTTCCTGATGTGTTTCAGAAGTACCTACTGCCTAAAGTCGAGTCTGACAAGCTGGTACAGGCATGGAGCAGCAACAATCTTTCCTGCGGTCTCTATATATCTTTCACGTCTACTACCAGGTTCACATGATCCTCGACGAGTTGAAGGCTCCACTACCCCAAGATAAAGCCTGGGACGCCTTTAACAACCCGTATGACCGACGGGCGTACAAACTTGCAGTGAGTTCAGGGTCTCTCAACACACCGATTGGCACGTGAAAGGTTCAAACCATGGATTGGGCAGGACCTACAATTGGTGGACGAACAAGGGACCTCGAGCTCATCCTGTCTCATCGGATGGCACATACTATCCCAGTGGAATGTCATTCACAAAACAGACAACAAATGAGGTCATCCACGTGGACTTCATAAAACAGGACTCGCCTGGTGCAGATAACGCCTGGAGCACCTTCATCCTGGACAAGACGCAAGGGTTCAGCCGGGGGTTCAAAGACTGGACGATAGTATCAGGAACTACGTGTGGGCAATCCTAGGGGCGCAAGCTCGGAAAAGAACACACATTCTTGGGACAGGGACAGCCTTTGACGCTCAGAAGAAGTTCTTAGCTAACGTGGAATATGCAATTTCATACCCCGTGGATCTCTCCTCGGCGATCAAGCGATATCAGGATGTCCTGCAGTACGCCAGCTCCGAGGTGAACTTTGTCTTCGGGACTGGGCTTTACATGGCCCGGGCGACATGCTGCTCCGCATAGACAAAGTGGCAGGGTACAACAACGAAATCGTTATTGCTACACAAGACCAAACTCTGGGTGTAAATGCAGACCTTAACAATGGCGAAGCTATACCCACCCCACCGCCGACTGATAGTTCCTACGGAACTGAAACAGGATTGGTCAAGCCGCTAACACACCCAGGAAAATCGAAGCTTCCAGTCGCTCCCGCCATGCCAGCTGTGTCTGTGGAACAAAAGCAACAGATGACTCGCCAACATGAGGAGGAAAACGTTGCTATCGTTGTAGGAGGTGTTGCCATAGGTTTAATCACTCTTTGGCTTGTTACTTCGTAACAGTCTAGGCGATAGCCATTCCTGTGAAGCGACCACGAGCAGCCCTCCGATGGCGAGGGCCAGAGCCCACACGTTTTCGGCCAACCACCCAGCTGTTTTTGAGAGTAACCCGAACAGCCTCCAGACAACGGAGCCTATAATTCCAGATAGCGCAGCTGCCGCATTCCCAGCCAGCCACCTTATCTGTCGGAGGCGGGGTCTGGACGACGGGTGCACCCCCACCCAAACAGTCAATGCAAGCATCAGGGTCTAGATTGCCATCCCAATCACTGTGAGTATAGAAGCAATCGTAAGCGATTCTCCAGTTGTATGTTCACATTGGCATATGCTTCATCGCGACAACGATCAAGGCACATGGATGACACTTGAAAAACATCATGGAACAGGGGGTTACCCCGAAATGGTCAAGGATAACAAACCCCCTCCACATATTGCTAAGAAAGCTCTCACTGCCAAACTCACCGCATATAACGGAACACCAATCCCGTGCAGTGGGATTATTGAAATCCCATGCAAGTACAAATGCTCAGACTGGTATCAAACCAAATTCTACCTTGTGGATGTGCCAGGTCCAGAGGTGATGGGATTACAGTCATGCGGGAAACTAAAGTTAGTAACACTACATTGTGCCATTTGATCCCAGAACAATGCACCGACTCCAGCAACGCAAGGGAAACCACCCAATATTTTGTGAAACCAGCTGGTGCCCCAGGCAATACACGGAAACCACTCAAAACTGCAGCTGATTTACTGCGAATGTACCCAGAACGATTCGACAGGACAGGATGCTTCCCAGGCAAAGCAAAACTAGTTGTCGACGAAAAAATCGAACCACACATTGATGATCCGCGTAAAACGCCGATCGCACTAAAGAATCAAATCATGGAAGCTCTCAACTCGATGCAAGACGACGCAATCATTAGAAAAGTTACTGAACCAATGGATTGGGTCTCGAGTATGGCGTATTCTAAGAAGCGATATGGATCCCTGCGTATATGCTTGGACCCTAGATATTTGAATACGGCATTGAAACGCCCGCATCACTGTATACCGACGCTAGAAGAGTTAACCCATCAATTTAGGGGAGCAACAATTTTCTCGAAACTTGATGCCAAGTCTGGATAGTGGTCGGTACAATTGGACAATGATAGTCAACTTCTGACCACGTTCCAATCACCGTTTGGACCATTTTGTTTCCAAAGACTCCCATTTGGACTAAATGAATCACAGGACATTTTTCAACTCCGCATGGACCAAATCCTCGATCAAGTTGATGGAGCCATTGGCATAGCTGACGATGTCGCTGTATATGGTCGCACTGAAGCAGAGAAAGGATTTGCGTGCCCGCCCGCATGGCGGCACGAGGACGGTGTGGGCTCACCCGGAGGTCGCCCTTATGCCCTGTCTTGAATATTCTTGGATATGTAGGTAATATGTCTAGGTCGTGGCTCAGGAGGATCAGGTGAAGTGGGGTTCTAGCTGTTAAGAGATTTTTTGTTTTTGTTTTTGTTTTTGTTTTTGGAATTCTTTCGTTTCTTTTTTGGTGGTGATGATGACTCACAGGATGGTGATTCTGATTCTGATGTTGGTAGATTTGCGAAAATTTCTTCAATTGTGTTATTAAAACGCCTGATAGGCTCGTCTTCGTCTTCCCAGTCTGGGGCGCTATCTCTCAGGGATCCGGCGGCTTCTGCTTTTGGTGAGTGCGAAGTCTCCGGCTCAGGGTATTCCGGGGTCTTCGGGACGAAGTCAGAGGGGTCCTCGTCTTCGTTTGTAATAACCTCGTCTGGCCGTGATGGTGGTGGTGATGGTGATTCCATCTCCTGGACGACAGACTGGGACGGGTTCTCAGCTGGATGGGCGAGGTCGACTGGTGAAGTTCCGGTCGATTTCTTCGCTTTCCATGCAGCGAGTCTTTCGGCATCACTCTTTTTCATCGATGGTGTTTTCTTTTTCTTCTTTCTCATCTTCTGTCGAGGCTTCCGAGCTGATTCGGTAATATCCGAGCCCTTCCCGGTAGGGAGCCCTGAAAAGAGCTTTGCCGGGCCGGACTGGAAGTCCAGAATCAGCTGGTATCCGCCTTTGTGAGCGTGGAATGACCAGCTCAAGCAAGGCGTGACATGCAGGGCTTCCAGCATGCTGGTGACACTAATTGGGACTAGCGGTGGCGAGTTCATCCTGAGAGGTGGCGATCCAAGCTCTCTGGAGGTCCGACTGCGAATGATGAAGAGGAACATGATCGCAATTTATACAAATTAATGGACGTTGCTGAAAAGAACGGGTTGGTATTCAACTCTACGAAATGTGAGATTAAACAGAGCAGCATCTCATTTTTTGGAATAACATACACTGACCAGGGTGTCCGACCAGATCGCGCCAAGATCGAGGACCTCCAATCGATGCTACATCCCACGAACAAGAAGGAATTACAAGAGTTCCTCGGGTTTGTAAATTATCTGTCACCATTCATTGACAACCTCGCAACCAATCAGTGATACTTCGCGATCTCCTGAAAAAAGAGGTTCCATTCATGTGGGAAGCGCATCACCAGAAATGCTTTGAGCAGCTAAAAAACGCAGTAACTGACCAGACAACTCTGCAATACTTTGCCACAGGCATCACGCCCCTTATACAAACAGATGCGAGGGTCGGTGGAATTGGATCCGTATTGATGCAGGACGAAAAACCGATCGCGTTTGCATCAAAGACGCTGTCTGACGTCGAGCGGAGATACACGTGTATCGAACGTGAGTTACTGGCCGTTGTGATTTCAGTTCACCGATTCCATACCTATGTATATGGACGACATTTCAAAGTCCTCACGGACCACAAGCCACTCGTTATGATCGTACAGAAGCCCCTGACCAGTGCACCACCGCGACTTCAGCGAATGCTTCTGCAGCTACAAGGTTATGACTTCTCCCTACATCACATCAGTGGAAAAAAAAATATGACTGTTGTCGACACACTCTCTCGGTTAACTGCTAGCGAATCACGCACGATCGACCTTGACATTCGAGTGGACCATGTCCAATTCAGCAATGACCGAATCATAAATATTCGCGAAGAGCCACAAAAAGATTTTATTCTGTCAGCCCTGAAAGAGATAGTTGTAACTGGGTGGCCGACGACCATAAACGACGTCCCAACGCCACTTAGGGAATATTTCCCGATGCGTGACGAACTAGCGGTCGAAAATGGCATTATTCTAAAAGGCAGTCGCATCGTCGTTCTGAAGGAGACGCAACAGAATCTACTTGTACATTTACACTACAGTCACTCAGGCATAAAGAAAACAAAACTTCGTGCAAAGATGGCGTGTCTATTGGATCGGAATAAACAAGGATATCGAGAATCTTGTCAAATCTTGCCCAATATGTCAGACTCACCAACCAATGCAATGTAAAGAAACTCTACAACAACACGAGATTCCAACAAAACCCTGGGACATTGTTGGCACCGATCTATTCCAGTTCGATAAAAGTGAATATCTAATCGTTTCAGACTACTTCAGTAAATTCGATAGAAGCAAATCTTTGGCGAGCACGGAATTCCTTCACGGGTGATCAGCGACAATGGTCCTCAGTACTCTTCCGCAAGTTTTCGTGAGTTCGCGAACGAATGGTGTTTCGACCACGTGACATCTTCACCGAGATCAAATGATTTCATAGAGAGACAAATTCGCACAATGAAATCTGTGTTACTGAAGTCCAAGGGTGCGGGTACAGATGCCGAGCTAGCATTATTATCTGTTCGCACTACACCGATCAGCCAAAACTTACCCAGTCTGGCTGAACTCTTGACAGGGAGGAAATACCGATCTGACATTCTTACTAAGATATCAACTGCTCGAAATTCGGACGAGGTCAAAGAGGAGTTAGCTGTTAGACAGTCTAATCAGAAAACATATCACGACAAGAATGCCCACGACTTGTCTCCGTTAATACCCGGACAATCCGTGATGGTACGACTCACCCCAGACTCACACACATGGAGCCCAGCATTAGTGAAATCACGATGCAAAGAGCCGAGGTCATACACCATAACAACAAATGGAACTGAGTTGAGACGTAATATGATACACATTCGCGAGGTATATGTTCCACCAACCGTACCACCACAACGTGATGTATCATGGAGTGATCAACCACCAATCAATCCTGGAGCACCTGTTGACGACCTGGCACAGAACGCACCCCAAGTAACAGAGGACACTGGTGGTACCGGATACCGAACTCGGTCGGGACGACTAGTGAAAAAGCCACCGACATATGGACAATGACTATGAAATGGAGATGTAGCAGCTTTATATATACACATGGCTTTCCATACAAACTGTAGATCTGGGAATGGTATCACGTGAACGATAGAACTATATATCAGAAGCACATTTGTATATGTCTCATACAAAACAAATATTAAACATATATTCAATACATTACTGAGGACATTCTTTATAACGATGAAAATAGAAACGGTTCTATAAACTTCTGTAACGTCTGTCCCGCTCTGTCCCAAGGGTTACTACTGGGAGGCAGATAACGGTGAGAAATAAAACGATTCCTTAAACTGCTGTGGCGTTTGTCCCGCTCTGTCCCAATGGTTTCTACCGAGACGCAGATGAAGATGAGAAATAAAATTATCGTCTATCAGCTTTTGTAACGCTTGTCCCGCTCTGTCCCAAGGCTTTCTACATGGGACAAAAACACACCCCCATAACTTTCTGCTCACGTATATGTGCTAGGCGGTGCATTTTGTAATATCTTCACTTTAATGTTCGAGTTTGTTGATCGGGATCTATATCTTAAACCATAGTTTATTAGTTTATCAATGGCAATTGTGTTAGTTAAGCCGTTTAAGCAAGTGGTCGTGTGTTCTTACATATTTCACAATTTCCACCTATATACCGGCCACCATATTCGCAGCCATCTTGGGGTTAGTAGGCCATTTTTTAAATTGAAGATGAATGAAATTGCGGTATACATCAATTAACACCACCCTTACTACATTGTATTCTTTTTTTACTTCCTGGAGATGACATAATGCATTTTAGATTATTTTATTTTTTGGGGGAAAAATCTAAACTTTATTAAAATTTCAGGTCAAGGGGTACATTTTATAATTTATTTACATTAATGTTTGAGTCTGTAGATCGAAACATATGAATTAAACAATGATCTAGCAGTCTTCCACTGGCAGTTTTGTTAAGTACACTATTTGGCAAGTAATCGTGCGTTCTGTGTGCCCCTTTCCACAGCCTGGCGCCCCTTAGCTTTGGCGGGGGGCCGGGGGGGGGGGGGTGATTTTTCTGCCTTTGATAAAAAATAATGCGGCCAACAGCGATAAGTGATACATTAAAATGTAGATAATTGGCAGTAGTTTCCAATTGTAGCAAATAATTTGGCTTAACCATCTTACGTTATGTTTTATAAGAAACGAAAGACAATGCTTTGTGTGAATCGACATAATTATTCTTCTCACCCTAAACAATGCTGACGTCACATATGATGTCACGACTGTCTTTCCGAATTTAAATGGTTACATGTACTACATTACTCTGGTCATCGACCCATTCTCATGTAACACAATTAGACGAATATCTCTTCTCGAAAGGTGTGAAAATACTCTGTCAAATATATCGGCTTTATTTAAAAAATTACTGATTTTTGTCATCGGGTGCATCAATAAAAGGCCCACTTAATTTTCGAACCCCCAGATTACTTTATATAAAATATATGCCATATTATATACCATTTGAAAGAGGAAGCTCCAAAACTTATCCGGTGTAATAAACTGTGGACATGTTGTTTTTGTTGAGGCTTGTCATCAAGATTGAAGTAAAAATCTGTATTATTTTCAATACAGGGGAAATAACTCTGGGTGTGAGAGGGGGAAGTCTTCAGCAGTTTTCTATTTCTCTGTGGGCATCTTCTGAGACACAGATGTTTCAAATAGTGATGAATTATAGTATTTTAATCATATTTTATGGCATAAATTGTTATTAAAACTGTATATCAAGTCACTATAAAAAAAATAATCGGAGACTCGAAAATTAAGTGGGCCTTAAAACCACGCGGTGAGAAAAAGTCCGCCCACCTAACAAATCCAACATATGGAAAGTTAAGAAGTTACGATAACCAAAAATGTAGGTCTCATAAATTGACCTATGTCCATTTTTACCTGGCCTAATAGTGTTGTGTATGATAGCCAGTTAAAACCAATGCATTTCAAGACTTAGCATAGCCACCAAAACTCTGATGCAATTCTTGTTAAATTCACCTTTCCACCCACAGCTAATTATTTCAGAGAGCTAGCAAGGTAAGACAAACAAATACTATCCTGATATATCAGGTTACGTATCCTGATATATCAGGTTATTATCCTGATAGATCAGGTTACGTATCCTGCTCTATCAGGTTAGTATCCTGACATATCAGGTTATTATCCTGATATATCAGGTTACGTATCCTGATATATCAGGTTATTATCCCGATTTATCAGGTTATGTCTCGACCAATCCAGAGTGTCGTCTCATTGTCGGAGGCTTGTGGTTGGTTGGATTCTTGGTCAACATTGTTAGGCCAATGTATGCTCTTATATATGCGAGGCTACCAGTAGGAGACTCGCATATATAAAAGAGTTCATTGGCACAGGTTTTTGCAAAATTTCAAGGAGCCCCAGTCATGGAAGTGTTAGCAAGAACCGAACCATCCACTGAGCGATGACCAGTCCATTATTAACCCCTTCTATACTAAATAATCATTGACGAGTAGTTCCCTTCGGAAATGATTAGATAATAAGTTCAAATGAAAGTGTCATTGACACTGTAGCTCAACGTTGGGAGGTGTTAATTTCATGCTGAGCTGTCAATATAATGATAAAGGACTCCTATAGAAGAAGGAAAGCCAAAAAGTTACAATAATGTACGCAATGGCTTGTATTCTGTAGATGATATTATTATACCCCCTTTAAAAAAAAAAAGGGGGTATACTGTTTTGCACCTGTCCGTCCGTCCGTGCGTCTGTGTGTGCGTACGGCCGTCCGATGTCTGTTCATGTCATAACTTTAACAGTATTGCTCAGATATCAATGAAATTAGGTATGGATGTTCACTACTATGAGGACATTAAATAGAGGTTTCCATCGTTTTGTTCGGATTTTCAATTCTAGAGTTATTCATCTTTGTTTATCTGGAAATGTTGGATTTTTGGTCCGTCTGGTGTCTGTTCATGTCGTAACTTCAACAGTTGTGCTGGGATCTCAATGAAATTTGGTATGGATGTTCACTAGTATGAGGACATTCAATAGAGGGTTCCATTGTTCTGTTCCGCTTTTCCATTCTAGAGTTATTCATCTTTGTTTATCTGGAAATGTTGGCTGTTTGGTCCATCCGATGTCTGTTCAGGTCATAACTTGAACAGTAATGCTCGGATCTCAATGAAATTTTGTATGGATGGTCACCACTATGAGGACATTTAATGGCACATTCAACTGTTTTGTTTTGTTTTTTGTTCTATAGTTATTCATCTTTGTTTATATGAAAATGCTGATTTTTTGGGTCCAATCTGTCTGAGTATAGCAGTCATAAGTTAGAGATATGCCCACACTAGGCGGTAATCCACAAGGGAGTATGCACCGGACGACAGTCCATCTCTTGTTTTCATTTAAAACATTTCACCAATAAATGAGGGATGCATGGTGTGCGAATGAATTCCTGCTGGCGGCCATGTTTTCTTTTCATGAATTGCGTAATAATTGGATACCTCCCATGTTTTTCAATGACATTTTTGGTGGCTCCCATCTCCCAGAAGATCCATATGAAGTTCAGTAAGGACTATATAAAAGATGTGGTCTGTATTGTGTGCCAAATCATTTAGTCATACAAAGTTTAAAATCCAAAATGGCGGAAATGCTTTCAACGAAATTCGGAAACATTTGATATCCCCAGAGGTGACCCAAAACACGCCTGTATAAAGTTTTAAAATATTTGTTCCGATATTTGTTCTGCTGGGTGTGCCAATGGATCCAAATTTGAAATCCAAGATGGCTGATGGCGGCCATGTTTTCTAACGAATTTCGGGAAAAATAGATGGCTCCCATCTAAAGGTCACCCTGAAGATCCATATGAAGTTTGGTGAGGGGTGTGCGGTTAATCGCCTACATGTACATGTCACATCACTCATCCTCATCGTCACCAAACTTAATATGGAAACAACCACAAGCCTCCGCCAGTGAGAGACGACATTCTGGATTGGTCGAGACAACCTGATATATCAGGATACGTAACCTGATATATCAGGATACGTAACCTGATATATCAGGATAATAACCTGATATATCAGGATACGTAACCTGATATATCAGGATAATAACCTGATATATCAGGATAATAACCTGATATATCAGGATAATAACCTGATATATCAGGATAATAACCTGATATATCAGGATACGTAACCTGATATATCAGGATACGTAACCTGATATATCAGGATAATAACCTGATATATTAGGATAATAACCTGATATATCAGGATACGTAACCTGATATATCAGGTTAATAACCTGATATATCAGGATACGTAACCTGATATATCAGGTTAATAACCTGATATATCAGGATACGTAACCTGATATATCAGGATACTAACCTGATATATCAGGATACGTAACCTGATATATCCGGATACTAACTGAAGAGGAGGTGGCGGTTCCAGGCCGCCGTAGGATTATTTCGATAAATTCTTCTTTATTTCGGTGGATACATCTTTAAAATCCCGTCAGTAAAGTTTCAAATGCTATAGCTAAGGTTATGTTCACAGCGTGTTAGTAGCGAGTTTGCGATACTCGTCCGTCGGGAACGGGTACGGGTGAATCGGTAAACATCGTCAAGGTAACTTGGGTACTTTCAATGCAGCGCATAAAGGATCAAAAAGCGATAGCGATTTTGAACGGGTAGATGTGTCACATTGACCGGTAACCTTTCACTACGATTTTCTCACTCAAAGGTTCATGAATTCAATAAAATTCCAGTCAGCTATGCGTTAACCTATTTATTGAAGATTTCATGGGCAAATATGACATGGATAAAGTTGTCATTTAAACCCAGATTTTATGCTCAAATTCTCGAGGCGGCTTCTAGCACTTAGATAAATACGGAATGCCGATCTTTTCACTAACAACTTTGTTCACTGCGTTAATGACAGGTTGTGTTAATAAAGTGAGTAGATGGTGCTATAGACGCAGTCTCGACCCATTGCCGCAGGGACGTGGCTATAAATGTAAGCTCTCAGTAAAATGACTATTAATTACCAAGCAAAGATTGTGATATGGTAAGCACTAACCAAAAATATCACAAATACCAAGAAACAATTTTGATTTGGTACACACTGAGTAGATTGACTTAATCCGACCTGTATTGTATTTACTTCTATGAAAGTTTAATGTTGCATTGTATGTCTAACATATCAAAGTATTTGTTTTCAGATGCCAGCGTCGTTAGACCTGGGGTGTCTCCAAAATGTAACTGTTGAATCATCGACGTATATTAAATATAGATCGAAGGTTGAATTAAATTTCCAATCTAATTCTTCTACAAACTCAAACACCACGCAGAAGCATGCAGATGCAGAAACATTTACAAAATGGTTTTACAAACTATTAAATTCCAATAATCCGTCTCTCGGTGAACCACGGCAGGATTTCGGGCCGCAACATTTCTGGGATGATGCCAAGTTGACATTGGTGTGTATAACGCCAAATCCAACTGATGAGTTTTTGGATGGTGCTGGCATAGTTTCAGAGCGAATTCTGAAATTGGTGCGTGACGAGTTGCTGTTATTTAATCCAAATTTGAGTAGAGAAGGAGTGAATTATCAATCAAATGACCATGTACATGTGGCGGTGTCTGTTTGTGGTACTATTCATCGATCCAACACTTGCCTCGGTGTATTCGAACAGATGTTTGGTCTGCTAAATGATCCAAAATATGGTACATGGAGGGTAAAGTTCACAAAGTTGAGAATACGGAGTTCAACGGTTACAGGTATTCCAAGACTGAGTGATTTTCCAAGTGATGGATTCTTAGCTTTACAATCTGCCTGACTACCCATCAAGCCTTTAACCCTTTACCCAACAAAACGGCCAAAACCGGCCAAATAAAGCTTCAACAGCCTAAAATATCTTCGGTCTGTCTCAATAGAACCATACACATATGGATATCATTGGAACCGGCTCCCTGACCACATTGTGATAGTTACAGTTATGCCCTGTGCCAATGCATTCTCTTATATATGCGAGTCGACCATAGGTCGCCTCGCATATATAAGAGAATGCATTGGCCTAAAAAAAATCTTTTTTTAACTCTTTTTACCATTTTTTCTTACAACAATTTTATAAATTTTTCTTACATTTTTATCATTTTCAATATGTTAAGCCAATGCATTCTCTTATATATGCGAGGCGACCTATGGTCGACTCGCATATATAAGAGAATGCATTGGCACAGGGCCGTTGTTGGGTAAAGGGTTAACTGGCCCAGTGCTGGAAGCCCATATTTGGACCCTACGTAAGAGTGCTGTAAGACCAGATCTGGGCTTTGGCGTCGTCACTTTATTGTTTGTTTAGTTTAACCATTTAAGTCAACCAGGCTCATAACCATATCGTAATCCGAAATGCAGATATGTGTGGGGCTTAACATTGAGAAAGAGAGGGCAAACGTAGTAAATTACGTACTCCAGGCATAAAGTTTAATGATTTTTTCTGTTTATTGAAATATACACCTGGACAAAAGCACCACCCGAGAAATGCATGTACTGATGTGCGACTCAAGCCATATTTGTTACGCCACCGTAGTGTGGTGTTTATTGCTTTTGGTTTTTTTGTATCGCATGGGCGATCGATAATTCACTGGGTGATTGTACATTCGGCAAACCTCGTCAGATTCCGTCACCGTTTCATCGTACCGATAATTACGAGAGTACAACTAAGATTGGCACATGTGTTTACGTCACCGGTGTAATTGTGGGGACATGCTTCTATTATGAAGGTTTGCTATCCCGAAGGTCCGCTATTCCGAAGGTTCTCTATTCCGAAGGTTTTTGTTATTTTTAGGTTAATTCTATATTTTAAAGTATTGAGACTAATTTGAGAGGGTTCATTTTCACAAAGATTCTTTATATGGAGTGTGCGCTCACATCCGAACTGATCATGCGCGCACACCGATACAGATACAGGAGGAAATAACTTAACTTAGAACATTAAATGTGATTTTGTTTTGTTTTCGCTGGTTTTCTTGAGATGTTATGTCATTACGTGGGCCCATACCTTTGAATTCTTGGCATATACTATGAATGTTGTGGTATATATGGACCCTCCCGCATTGGGACATGACATAGGTTCAGTTGACTTAAGTGGTGTTCTGTGTGTGCTCCAATTTGGAGTTCATTATTTTAAGGGCCAAGTTTAGAATTTTATGGGTCCATACCTTTGAACTCTGGGCATATAATATGAATATTGGGGGGCATGGCTCTATTCCGAAGGTTCACTATCCCGAAGGTCCACTATTCCGAAATTTCTCTGAATGTTCGCTATTCCGAAGGTTCACCAATCCGAAGGTTCGTTATTCCGAAGGTTCTGTGTTCCAAAGATTTTTTTTATTTTAAGGTTAATTCTATATTCTAAAGTAACGAGAGGGTTCATTATCACGAAGATTCTTTTTATGAAGGAAATAACGTAAAACATTAAATGTGATTTTGTTTTGTTTTCGAGGGTTTCTTGAGTTTAATGTCATTACGTATGACCTTATTTCTCATTACATATTCACGCCAAGGAGCCCACACAATTGCTATGTTACGATGCGATTTAATGTGATTATGTGTGACCTAATATCTCAATAATCTGAGGCAAGAGTACGCCTGCTAAAGGCGAATTATAACAGTTGGGGGTATAACGCTCAATAAATACTGGAGGCTATAACAAACTGCGCAGTAGAATATCGCTGAATGGACGAGTATGAGATGAGCCTAAATGCAATTGTGACTTTGTTTAAAGGCCCACTTAATTTTCGAGTCATTAATTTTTTATAGTATATACGGTTTTAATAACAATTTATGCCATAAAATTTGAATAAACTACTATAATTCATCACCATTTGAAAGGCAGAATACTTCTATCTCCTAGTTTGAAACACCTTCAAAATACCGCGTCGTATATCTAGCAATTAGCAACCAACATGTCCTCCTCGGCTTTCCATAGATTTCAACGTAATTTGATACCTATGGGTATTTGTGTCCGGGAAGTGTTTTGAACGGGTCAAATCGTGACCCCGACCTGACCTTGACCCGTACCGATAATTACGAGAGTACAACTAAGATTGGCACATGTGTTTACGTCACCGGTGTAATTGTGGGGACATGCTTCTATTATGAAGGTTTGCTATCCCGAAGGTCCGCTATTCCGAAGGTTCTCTATTCCGAAGGTTTTTGTTATTTTTAGGTTAATTCTATATTTTAAAGTATTGAGACTAATTTGAGAGGGTTCATTTTCACAAAGATTCTTTATATGGAGTGTGCGCTCACATCCGAACTGATCATGCGCGCACACCGATACAGATACAGGAGGAAATAACTTAACTTAGAACATTAAATGTGATTTTGTTTTGTTTTCGCTGGTTTTCTTGAGATGTTATGTCATTACGTGGGCCCATACCTTTGAATTCTTGGCATATACTATGAATGTTGTGGTATATATGGACCCTCCCGCATTGGGACATGACATAGGTTCAGTTGACTTAAGTGGTGTTCTGTGTGTGCTCCAATTTGGAGTTCATTATTTTAAGGGCCAAGTTTAGAATTTTATGGGTCCATACCTTTGAACTCTGGGCATATAATATGAATATTGGGGGGCATGGCTCTATTCCGAAGGTTCACTATCCCGAAGGTCCACTATTCCGAAATTTCTCTGAATGTTCGCTATTCCGAAGGTTCACCAATCCGAAGGTTCGTTATTCCGAAGGTTCTGTGTTCCAAAGATTTTTTTTATTTTAAGGTTAATTCTATATTCTAAAGTAACGAGAGGGTTCATTATCACGAAGATTCTTTTTATGAAGGAAATAACGTAAAACATTAAATGTGATTTTGTTTTGTTTTCGAGGGTTTCTTGAGTTTAATGTCATTACGTATGACCTTATTTCTCATTACATATTCACGCCAAGGAGCCCACACAATTGCTATGTTACGATGCGATTTAATGTGATTATGTGTGACCTAATATCTCAATAATCTGAGGCAAGAGTACGCCTGCTAAAGGCGAATTATAACAGTTGGGGGTATAACGCTCAATAAATACTGGAGGCTATAACAAACTGCGCAGTAGAATATCGCTGAATGGACGAGTATGAGATGAGCCTAAATGCAATTGTGACTTTGTTTAAAGGCCCACTTAATTTTCGAGTCATTAATTTTTTATAGTATATACGGTTTTAATAACAATTTATGCCATAAAATTTGAATAAACTACTATAATTCATCACCATTTGAAAGGCAGAATACTTCTATCTCCTAGTTTGAAACACCTTCAAAATACCGCGTCGTATATCTAGCAATTAGCAACCAACATGTCCTCCTCGGCTTTCCATAGATTTCAACGTAATTTGATACCTATGGGTATTTGTGTCCGGGAAGTGTTTTGAACGGGTCAAATCGTGACCCCGACCTGACCTTGACCTTTAAAACTGTCAATGCAAGGTCAATTTGGGTAAAACGGACAAATTTCGGCGAAATTTGATACTAGGGATACTTTGGTCTGAGGAGAGTTTTGAACGGGTCAAATCGTGACCTCGGCCTGACCTTGACCTTCAATATGGCCAATCAAAGGTCAACTCGGATAAAACGGATAGATTTCGACGAAATTTGATACCTATGGGTACTTTTGTCGGGGGGGGGGGTGTTTTGGACGGGTCAAATCATGACTCTGACCTTACCTTGACCTTCAAAATTGTTAATTAAAGGTCAAGTTGGGTAAAACGGACGGATTTCGACGAAATTTGATACCTATGGGTAGTTTTCTACGGGTGGGGGTGTTTTGGACTGGACAAATCATGACCCTGACCTGACCTTGACTTTCGAAATAGTCAATTGAAGGTCAAATCGCACCTTTCACCGGAAAGCAGATGTGAAACAGCCCGGGTGAAGTCGGGCCTATCAGCTTGTGTAATAAAGAAGACAGTTTGATGAAAGTAATGTATGCCACGAGAAACGGGAAAACTTGAAATATGGAAGTACGCAAATTTCCCGCATAAAATTTGAAAGCTAGTTTATAGAATAATTGTATTATTATTTATATTTATGGCTAATAATACGATCTTGGTGGCGTTACCATTTCTGACTATGGTTTTCTTGTTAACATAATGTGCGCAGTGGCATTAACAATTATCCAACGATGAAATGACAATATGTGCACTCAACTGTGACGCGCGTAAGTCGTGTTCACAGCAAACCAGTCGTGATTTGCCATGAGAGCACTTTCATTTCGGGTCATAACGAGCTTAATCAAATCTCGTACTGACCTCACATATTCAGTTTCGTGGTACTATGGCTCGGAGAAGGCTGTCTGACGGCGAAAGATGGCGTATAATAGGCATGGTTGCAGCCGGAATGTCATGCAGGGCTATAGGTCGACAGCTAGGGTACCACCATTCAGTTATCAGCAGATTGATACAGAAACACAGGGAAACAAATGCGGTGAAGGACAGGCCAAGATATGGAAGGCCTCTGGTGACGTCAGACCGTGAAGATCGGCGCCTGCTTCGATCGGTACGACGACAACCCTTTGCTACAAGCACTTTTCTGAAGAATGACTGGATGCCCCATAGACGGTTGTCGTATACCGCACAGTGAGAAACCGACTTAAACCAGCAGGTTTGAGGTCAAGGAGGGTTATCAAACGTCCAAGGCTGCTCGATCGTCATCGGAGGGCTCATTTGGCATGGTGTTTAGCGCAACGTCATTGGAACATTAGGTCTTGGAGGCGTATCCACTGGTCAGATGAAAGCAGGTTCTTGTTGCATGTTACCGATGGGCGTCTTCGGGTGTGGCGTCGTCGAAACACTGCGTATGCACCTAAGAACATTCAACCCACGGTTCCCGTTGGTGGAGGTTCGATTATGATTTGGGGATGTTTGTCACATGACTGCAAATTGGACATGATAACAGTGCGGGGTCACCTGAACAGAGAGAGATACAGGCGTGAAATCTTGGATGCGACCATAATACCACACTTTGATGACCACTCGCTTGCCAGCAGACCTGTTAATTTTCATGGATGACAACGCGAGACCACACCGTTCCAGGCACGTGACAGCTTTCCTGCAACAAAATACCATTACAACCATCCCTTGGCCTGCCTATAGTCCTAATGACCTTAATCCGATAGAGCACATCTGGGACCAGATAGGGCACAAAATACAGAAGATGGACCCTCCTGTAGCAAACCTACAGGAACTGGAACAAGCTCTGCACCGAGAATGGGACATAATACCTCAACAACGAATAAGACGTCTGACAGGGACCATGATACGGAGAGTTCAGGCAGTCATCCGAGCACGTGGTTCATATACACGCTATTGAAGTCTGTGTCGCAGAATGTCGTCTGAGATAATTGACTGTCATTTTTAACAACCATGTATCCTCCTAAATGTTTCTAGTCGGCCTGGGGCTCCAACTTAAACTGTGCTCAAATTATGTAAGTAATACAAGCAATGTAATATCTAACAATAATACACATTAAATTATCGAAAATGTGTGGGTAGTTGTAAATTTGATTCACCGTAGATATGATCTTTCAGAAAATATAACGGGTTCTGGTGTTAACTGCACCGTTTTAAAGCCAGAATACTGGTTTTGTCTGTCATGATCAAATTATCAGGTGGTGCTTAACTTTTTTCCCAGGTGTATATATATAAGCATTTCATTATGTGTATGTAGGATATTTAACATCGGATCAAACCAATTTGGTATGTGAGCTCAAAATACAGGTCAAGTTCGAATATGGGTTCGATCCGCCGATATTTGTCGGAGTTATGGACCCTTTTTGACTTTGTGGTTTTGAGGTTTCCGGATGATAACTTTAGATTGTGTGATCGGATCTGAGTCAAATTTGGTATGTTAGGTTATCAGCTCCAAATACAGGTCAAGTTGGAGTATGGATTTGATCTGCCCAGTTTTGCCAGAGTTATGGTCCTTGTCGATATAGATTTTGCTGATTATTTTGGTTTCCGAATGATAACTTTAGTTTTTGTAATCTTACTGTTTTTAATTACAGTGGCAGAGTGTGGAGTTTGGGATGATCACACCCGGGAAGATACTATGTTTTATGCGTTGATACCCGGGAAGATACTATGTTTTATGCGTTGATACCCGGGAAGATACTATGTTTTATGCGTTGATGTATATATTGTTTTGAGTTGTGAATAGTTGTACTTATTGTCCTATTTAGTGCTTACGTGGACTCCAGTTGCCTCAGTCTGTTGTATTCTGGGCTTGTACTACGGGCTCAACGCTAGGAAGAGGGTGCATGCAATGCCAGCCGGTTGACTTAAGGTCGGTTGCATGGGGCTCCTCAACTCTTGATGGTGCAATGCCCGCCTTCCACTCCTGTGCGAGTGTCAGAACCCGTTGACCTGGTTGTGTAGTGCAGTCATGGATTAATTACAGTGGGCGCATGGGCGTTTTATTTATAGAATGGTAATTTTTGGGACGGATTAAAAGTCAAACTGCGACCCGGAGACCGAGTCCGGTAAAAGGTGTAGTTTCAATTGTTATTCAGATGCCAAGAAATGCAAGGCGATTAATCTATGAGTTGTTCATTAGTGAAACCAATATATTTTATATTCTATAATTACAATCATGGGTATTATATAATATATGATCTTGAGCGCGTTACCATTTCTGACTATGGTGTTCGTGTTTACAATGGATACAGTTCTACACCAAGTCTTTTTATTTTCTAGCTGTGAGAAACGGAGACTTCTGTGAGAGCATACTAAAATTGGTCACGGAAGTGTCATCTTTGTCATAAAATAAAGTGCTATCAAAACATTCAGAACTTCCTGATTGTTAATTAAGGGCTTTGTGGACTCAATTTTTTCCAAAATTTGATTTGATTTTTGAATTAAACATATTTTTGTTAGTAATTATGCATAAATAATACATTACATATAAGGGATTGGAGGACAAGTTCTGTGAAACCTAGATGGACCTCCGCTCCCTACAGATCATACATGAAACATAAATATAACAATTTATTTTGGATTTATATCAGGTTTTGGTGGGGCGGGTAGAATATATATATTTTGAGTGCGTGAGTATAACGGATATATTACATGGGGTGTTAACTATTATAAATCGGTGGTGTGGTGGGGGTAACGAGTATAATTATACACACATATGACTAGTATGACAACTGGCAGCATATATATATATATGTGGTGGGGGAAAGCGTTAGTTGGTGTGTTTGGGAAATAGAAAGGGGTCGTTTGAGTAAGTAATAGAACAGGGTATTGGAGCAGCAAGTACATTTATGGTTCAGAGTTCAGATTTTGTGAGTTTACAGGAGCTCATTCGTTGCACGTGGCAAATCATCCGGAAGATTTTATGAATTTTAAAGCTGTATCTGTTAGAATGCAATTTTCGTTGGCGGTTAGATCTCCTTTTAGAAGCTCTTCATAGGACGTGACTCAAAAGGATCTCATAGCATGTGACAGTTCTATGCGTTGTTGTGAATAAAGGGTGCAATACATACAAAAGTGTTCTGCATCTTCCACAATTACACGTGGGGTTATCACCAATGTGGTTTTCAACTTTGATAGAGTCCAAATAAAGGATTCTGTTCATGTATATTAGTAATCACAGCAACAATGCCCATTGATGCAACATAAAAAAAAAATATATTTCTTGAGTGTTCTTTGAAAAAATTACTTTGAACCAGTTGACTTTAATGATGTACCAACTTCATAATATGGTTGACTGAGAGCCAGCAGTTTATGGGTCACCTTTTCGTGGCTTATGTCCAGTCTGGTGTGAATGGCTTTAAGCTAGTGTCAACTTCCACATGAGTGATTATCCTATGAGTGAGTGGTGACCTATTACTAGAAATAGTGTGATGGCCTGGTAGGGTTTGATTGAGGCTTAAAATTCATTGTCAACAGAGTTCAGAGCACATCACGCTGGCCATAGTTACCCCATTACTGCTAGTATCCACACAGCCACGGTTAAGCAGGCAAATATATCATTTGTCAACAACTGGTTCTAAGTAATTTTTTCAAAGAACAGTCAAGAAATATAATATTTTTTATAGTACATCATTCATCACAGTGTTCAGTACATATTCCCATATTTGATTCCTAGATATGGACTTTGTTTTTCTTGGACCATTGCCTGTAAATATAGTTTTTTTAAATCTTTATAAAGTTCACATTTCGTATTTCTAACATAATCCACCACGATGTATACTCTTAAAATGTTGCATCAATGGGCATGGTTTGTGTGATTACTAATATACATGAACAGAATCCTTTATTTGGACTCTACCAAATTTTGGAAAAATTGGGTCCACAAGGACCTTAATCTGTGATAATATATGTTATTGACATCTTGGTTAACTTTTTAACTTTGGTTAAGTTTTTGTGAAATATTTTATTGATTATGAAATAAGAATTGATTTTTCTACATTCCATGTGTATTGATCTATCCCATATGGAGCACCCTGAGTGGTCAAAGTGTTGAGAAATTTTAACGGGTCAATTGCAGTTCACAACATTGATGTCTAACACAAGACCAGATATCTGAACCAGTCAATTACCACATGGGTGCACGAAAAAATAGTACTGCGCGAATTTAAAGTAAGGTATGTAGAAAGACTGGCTTCTCTTAAAGGTACTCAATCCGATCAGACTCTCCTAAATTACTATTTCTTTGGCCTCGGGGGGGGGGGGGGGGGGTAAAAAAAATATTTTTTGATTCGAGTCGAGGAACCCACCCATCAAAGCTCAGAGTGATTAGATATCGATTTTTGAAGTTTGCTATTTCTCGAAATGTGTAATAATATGTGGCCCAGAAACATGGGTAACTCTAAAATAAAGTGGTAATGCGGCCAAATTTCGTGATACTTAAGTGATGATAATACGGCCATATTTTGTTGAACAAAATGTTCATAAATAACAAGTTTTGGGAAATTATTTGACAGTGGTTAGCACTATATCGTTGCAATAAATCGATTATGATAACTAAAGCATATTTTGAAGAAATGTTGTTGTATCTTGATGATATGGGGACCGTCTGATTGGATTGAGTACCTTTAATAGAAGTTATATACGATCCGTTGTCACTGTTTATTTTACATGTACATGGACAGAGTGCATGGTGGGTATATAAATTATATTACATGCCTCCAGTCAATCTGGCAGCATGTCAAATTTCATGCATAATTCTTAACGGGAATAATTTTGGGATAGTTGACTGTTACATTGTGCTGTTAGGGTACGTTAACGATTTAATTTTACTGTTGATGTGAAATTTCCAACTACATAAATGTGTCAGGTTCAACTGTTGAAAAATTTGACCGAAGTGAGATACTTCTGCAACCCCCCCCCCCCACCACACATCCCTTTCTATATGAAATTGTTATCATAATTAAGTTGTGTATCTGCTAATTTAGTTTAAAAAATTATGAAAATACCCGCGTTTTGTAAGTTTATTTGATATGCCAGTCACCATTGTTTGGAAATCCACCAGAGTACTTCTCCTCAATAAGCGAGATCACTGAGTTGCAACCATTTTGGATCCATCCAGCCCTGTTCTGCGCATTCAGTCAGTGACATGGCGACAGGTGGTATTGGAGGGGGTGTCTCAATTTTCTTATAGTTTCATTTTCAAAATTTAATGTTTTTGGACCAATTTTGCATATTTTCCTACTTTTGGTGAAAATTTTGGACTGAAATGGCCATCAGCTGGAAATTTCCAACCTTGGGGAGGGTTGTCATTTTGGAAATTTCCAACAATTGGAAAGATTGTGTCCTGGTCCCTCCCCTATGACAAGTCAAAAACTGCTAGTTAATTAAAAAAACAATATAGTCCTATATTTGGTCAACATTGTCATTGGAATTGTCATCAGTTGGAAATTTTCCAACCTAAATTTCTGATGTGCATGATTGTGTCCGACAATCGTGCTAACAGCTTCAGGGCAAGAAAATCTTGGTATATCAATAATTACATTTGGCAGTCAGGAATCTCTGTCCCTTGTAAATGTAGCTTTCTTTTGAAGGAAGTTGAATTTATTCTCTAAGGGAGATAATTCAATTGACTTCAATCGCAAAATCCTAGCGTCAGACTAGCCTCAATCCTTCCTGGAAATCAGGTATGCACATCAAATAAATACTTAAATCAAGAGAATCAGGTATGCCCATCAAATAAATTTTGCTAAATATATATATGATCGAACAGAGAGAATATTAAAACATATTTGTGTTGAATTTGCTTTATTTTCACATTTGGAATTATTAAATAGTTTGAAAAAAATTATTGTGAATTTTAATTTACCACGATTTTGGGATGGTTTTTGTTTGTCTCTATGTCTTTTTTACTTTCGATGTCAAGCAAGATGGGATTAGGCAAATGTATTCATTTCAGATTTTGAAATATAGTAACACTTGCACATTTAGGTTACTGGCAATAAAGTATCGAGGTAATGTAGTGATTAGGCCAGATAAACAAAATAGTTCGTTTCTCATAGTCCCCTCTCCTATAGTCAGCTTTAGTCCCCACTCATGACCATAGAGTCAATCCAGGTATACATACACACCTCACCAATGGATATACCAATACCATGCACGACCATTTGCACACTCCCGATTTGCCTACACACATCGCCCATGACAATTCAGCCACTCGATGTATACGCACACACCCCATCCATGATCATACAGCTGCTCTCGGTATACCTATACATCCACCAATGACAATACAGCCACGGCAGAAAATCATATACATCACATACACAACCATGACCACAAGGGCACTTCAAAATTATACCCGCACGCTGCCAATGACCATCCAGCTATATATACTCCAGGTATGCATATACACTTCAACAATCATGACCGTACAGCCATATGCACACATATATACATTACACATAAGCATACAACCACTCCCTATTTATTCATACACCCACAGCCCCACACATGATCACACAGCCAACATATGTATACATGTACATATACACCGACCACGACAATAGTCACAAGGTACGTATGTATATCCCATAAAGTCACTATATATATATACATAAACAGCACACATATGAACATACAACTACTATCATTATACCCACACACCACATCATTAACCGTACACACAATCCTGGTACAGCTATTCACCTCAAATATGGCCATACAGTCACCCCTTGTATACCTATGCATCTAACCAATAACACACCACCCCATCACCATATAGCTACTCCTTCGCACCATTCATGACCATACAATAACTCCCTGTAGAACTATTCACCTCATATATGACCACACATTCACTCCCTGGCTGCCACTTTGACATACACCATATATTAAGTTGAATTTCATGCTAATGATCGAGATTAGCCACATAACATGGTTTCACTCAGTTCCATTTAGACGTTCTGCCCATTTCCTTTAAAAAAATATGGCCAGAATCCAAAAAGACATTTTTGGCAAAATTCCTTACTACAGACAGTACATCATTTAAAATGAATTTGTCATGGCTCAGAAGGTACAGGGACAACGAGAATGAAACATGTAGTAGTCAGTGGATTAAGTAATATGATTAATAACCAAGTGAGTTACAATTTGCTAGCTCTTGGAAACAGAATAATCATATTCGGGATATATGTTAAAAAAATCAACTTTTATTTAAAAAAAAATTGGTTGCCATTTTGGAAGCCATCTTGGGTAATTTTGTCTAAAAACATTATTAGTGTGACACATTTAAGATAGATCGAAATAGTAAACAGTTTTGATCCCAAAGATAGTTCTATATACTTGAATAAATTGTCCAAACATGAAAAGTAAATTTTTGCCGATTTTGATGTAGTTTGTGATAGAAAAATCCAATAATTCTGGTAATGTCAGCAGTTACGTTAGTAACACTTAACCAATGTGCATCAGAAATGTTAGAATTGAATGCACATAAGACAGAATAGACAATTTTATTCATCGACCACAACTTGTAAGTGATTACATGGCATGCTGGGCCAATATTTACCTTTTCCCAGGTTTTGGACGTCATTTTGGCAGCCATTTTTAAACCAAGTGACAATTTTGGTTCCATTGAGTTGAATTATTCATGTCATGGTATGCCTCACTTAGTTTGCACAATTCTGTCCATTTCTTAGTAAAATATGACTAGAATCCTAACGGTGATTTTTTATGAAATTTCATACCGAGTTCTGTAAAATATAATTTTTGAGGGATTGGAAGGGGCTAGGGCCTCATTAATGGCATATTTCATTGCTCCAATGATCAGTTGATATGAATAATACAAAAAATAAAGTTACAAATCTGAACCAGTTCCATACAGCAGAAAATATTAGTGGAAAACGTCAAATTTTCCACTTACGACTACCATTTTGATGGCCATCTTGGACAGGAGTTCCAATATTTACCCTAAAAATGTAGCATTATATCTCGCAGAACCATACTTAATGTATATGCCAAATTTTAAATCACAAATTTCATGGTAAGATTATTTGCGACATTTAAATTTGGAAAACCCCTTAAAAGAGGGGTTAAAGTGAAATTTCAGCGTGGCTCCATATCTAATATCAATTAGTATGAGAATATGTACATATGTGCACAGTTTCATGCTTTAGTCATAAATTGAACAATTACCTTGAAAATTGGACTTAATCTACGCCATATACAGTCTATATATACGGGCATGTGGCGGTGTCGGTATGCACTGGGCATAGTACGAACGAGTATATATACTAGCGCATGGCGGGGTCGGTGTGTCCTGGACTGAGTATAAATAAATGTATACATACATGTACATACAGCACACCGGCTATATGGACATGTGGCAGTGTCGGTGTGCCCTGGGCAGAGTATGAACGAATATACATACAGTATCCATATTTGCGCATGGCAGTGTCGGTGTGTCCTACGTACACATATAGCTATATATATATACATATACAAATATATATATATATACAAATATATTATATCATTAGACAACTAATGCATCAACACATTCGTGTCGATAATACATAATTATGGAGAAATATATATGATTTCGAGTATTCTTACATGAAGGACCCACCCCATTATCACAGACTACAGGCCGGAGTATTCGTCTGATCATAATGAAATTTGTCGTGGAAGTTAATATTGACATGTAGATGGGAACGAGTCATTTTGGGGTTAATCGGCCATAAAACATGGCCGCCGGTAGCCATCTTGGATTTTACTCTTGGTATGACTAAATCCTTTGACACAGGCAACAGGTCGTATCTTTGGTCGAATCATCATGAAATTTGTCATGGATGTTAACATTGACATGTAAATGAGAACAAGTCATTTTGGGCTCATTCGGCAAAAAACATGGCTGCCAGCAGCCATCTTGGATTTCAAAATTCAATCCATTAGCATGGGCTACAGGCCGTACTGTTTGTCTGATCATCATGAAATTTGTCATTTATGTTAATATTGACATACAGATGGGCACGAGTCATTTTGGGGTCATTCGGCCATAAAACATAGGCCATCTTGGATTTTACTCTTTGCATGACTAAATCCTTTGGCACACCCTACAGTCCACTTCCCTCATCCGTTCATCACCAAACTTCATATTAATCTTGATATTGATCTACTAGATGGAAGCTATCAAATGTTTTTGAATTTCATTGGAAAATATAGCCATCAGCAACCATCTTGGATTTTACTTTATATATCTCTTCATGTTGATAATCTAGTATTACTTAGACCTTTCAACTTTCTGCATTTGTAATCACTCCATTGACTGTAACACATGAAATTATTCCCTTTCCAAGTTGAGCTGCAGTGTCATTGACACTTTCATTTTATCCTCTATGGGTTGGGGCCCTGCAAATCAAAATTTTTATTCGATTCAAAATGGCATAAGATATTCTGCAACCAATGTTTCTTACTTGTAATTTTGTCAGCTGTGGTTAAGGAGTCGATTAATTTGGGCATTACTGTAGCATGTTTGATAGATATCAACACAAGCATGAGTGGCGTGGTGAATAAATCAATAGCAATCACGTGGAATGATTGTTTTGAGTCCCAAAACTCATGTCGTGATTTCAATTCAATATCTCAAAGGTAAAAAAAATTTTTTTATAAAGTTTACTGTTGCGCATACGGGGAATTCAGAGCAGATTGTGGAATTTCCCAGCTCTGCATAAACAGACATGTGGACTGTGCGATCAATTATAAAAGTAATTTTTCCTGCGAGAATGAATCCAATCGCCTCAAAACTTCATCTGAACAGGAGTTGGAGATGCAGGGGGAAATACTTAACATAGAGGAAGTGAAGCAGAGGTTGGAAAGGAGAAATTTGATGTCGAAAAAATCGGAGCAGCTTCAGCGTTGAGAATTGGAGAAGAGAGAAACAGAATTATTTATCACATTATTAAATAAAATAAATTATATTCACATGTGTATCCATCGGCACACCATGCAGCCTTCATTTATTGGTGAAATGAAAATATATTCATCTGTGCAATACAAAGTCTTTACTGATACTTTTTGACTTTCCTTCTTGTTTATTCTATTGACTGTTCAGCATAAATTAATGCCTCCCCAAGTTGAGCGACAGTCATTGACACTTTCATTTATGTTTTTCCACAGACCAATCCACACATTATGAATTTATGACAACAAACTCCATGTTGATCCCCCCCTCCCACATTCCATGGGCATAATCGTATGAATCTCAAGACAAAAAAAGATGCTGTGTTTTTCTTGATTTTATTGTTTTTCACGTTTATGGCATACATATTTTAGAAAACATTAAAAGGATGCCAACATTTGTGATGCGTATGACATTAACATTTACAAAATATAAATAGATATATCAACAGTGATTACAATGACTGGTTGAACACATATGAGACAATGAAACGATGATAAAGATTATGACCCTAAGATTATCATAATACCATATTCCAAAACATGGCTATGACGTAATTCCACTGATTAATGCGTTCAGTTATAGGATAAAGGATGGTAATTGCCAAGATCGTACATTATTTTACAAACAATGATCCATTACTTTAATAACGGACACAAAAGTCGAAATTAATGGACAGTTATTTCATCAAATCCAAAATGTGGCGTGAAAAATAATTTAATGCAACAGCCGAAATAAGAACAACAGTCAGACAATGGAGAGTATAAAACTACAGTAATGCTCTAAATAATCGACTCCTTAACCACAGCAGAATTATGGGTAATTTTTCAGGATTTAGTCAGAAATATGGCTTGTTGCCATTCTTCGGATCACTGAGAGCTTTCCGATGAATGGCAACAAGCCATATTTCCGACTAAATCCTGAAAAATTACCCATAATTCTGTTTTGGCTTGTTGCCATTCTTCGGAAAGCTCTCACTGAGAGCTTTCCGATGAATGGCAACAAGCCATATTTCCAACTAAATCCTGAAAAATTACCCATAATTCTGCTGTGGTTAAGGAGTCGATTATTTAGAGTATAAACTATATGGCAGAAAGAACTCATAGCCCCCGGCACATCAACAAACTTATTATCTGAACATCACCCACCAATGAATATGAATCATTCTGCTCTTGTATTGTCTATTTTTCTGTCTTTCATCTGCTTATATTACTTGAACATCCCTCCAAATGAATAATAAACCATTCCCATGTATATTTTTATAACTGAGTGGGAGAATCTATTTAGTATAGAAAGGGTTAACCAAAACATGGATGCTATGATGTCAGTTAGTGATGAGCCGATAATCGGGAACGACAATCGGAATCGGCCGATTGTGGCCCATCGGATGACAATCTGTACTCTGGTTTGAACATCGGGATTTCCGATTGTCTAAATAATAAATGAGTGCTTGTTTTTCTTTAATAAACTGTTTTAAATATGACGATGTTTTGTTGAATAAATGACCAGTAAACATGGGGAAAGTGATACCAAACACAAACTTGATATACATACATGCCCTCTGCAATACCCCGGCCGTACCTGGGTCCATGTGTGAACAATATATTAGTGGGGGTCGCCGTGAAGCACGTGACACTTTGAGTTAGAGTGAGGCAGCGAGCATGACGCCGTGATTGCGCATAATAATTCGATTGATTTCTTTAGCATTGTGATGTACACAACGTACATGTCATGGGACTCATGTACGCCCATAGGTAACTTTATTGTTCGTCAACATGTAGACATTTTGATTTATGTAAGTCAAACTATCAAAAATCAAAATGTATGCATACGCAGTACAACAAAGCTATCTATATAGTACATACAGCGTAACAGGTATAAACACTA
This sequence comes from Siphonodentalium dalli, assembly GCA_032622095.1. NCBI lineage: Eukaryota > Metazoa > Mollusca > Scaphopoda > Gadilida > Siphonodentaliidae > Siphonodentalium > Siphonodentalium dalli. The sequence goes on from CP136062.1 coordinate 62,821,063, forward strand.
CTATAGAAACCGAAAGTGCATGTCACGTGACTTTAAATAGTTGAAGACAACACCTAATCACGGATAGCAGCTATCCTCTACCCATCCAGTCAGCCTCGTGTGACGTCACGTATATGTCACCACAAATGATTATTATGATGACCACGCCGAAATCGAATCGTGTCTGTGAAATTGACATGAATATGGTGTAACTTGCAACTAGTTCAGTCGGCTCATTTCCTTTGACGTGATGTCTTTGAATTGGGATCAAAGAAAAATGCCGTTTGATGAATTGTTATCAAAAACGGACCATGGACATGTCGTCATGCACGTGGCTACATCAAATTTGTTGTGGAATAGCCTAGAATACATGGGTGTGTTGCCTGTATTCGATCACTAGTCTGCCCATACCCACCTATCTACTTACCCAAACATATACTTATGTATACAGTGTACTGGCATATTACTACGTTTGTTGATAGCTTCTAATTCTAAGTATTATATAACACATATAACATATTCTGCTATACATTATTGAAATAATCGGAATCGGCACCTGAATCGGCCGATTGTGATCTCAAATAATCGGCAATCGGCGCACGGCTCTATTTGACAATCGGCTCATCACTAATGTCAGTAACTATTACGGACGTAAAAGTGCACGTCGTATGCTATATGATCATAGGTACTACGGACCTACTTCAGCACACTAGCAGTAGGCCATTATTCATAACTGGAAATCAGAGTATGTTGCATCAGAATATCTGTCTCGGAGTTTCGAACAGTGTATGATGTTCCACGATTGTGAACGATAATAGCCTTTCAACTGAGTCAGTTTTATGGTTCTTGTGATATACCCGTTATATTTTTCTACTGGAAAATGGCAATAACGTCAACAGCCCAGCACACGACATCATAACGTAATTTAGCAGCGAGGTTAAGATTAATGCGCTTCTCCAGAAAGGTGTCGAAATTGAAGGACTTTTCAAACCTGTATGAACCATGAATGATGATGAAAAATGAAATGATGACAATAGCACGTGTGTTGATGAACATAATTATATAATCAGCTATTATTCACAACAACAGAATCGGATGGTTCGCCTGGTTCTGTGGCTACAAAAGATCGGAGTTCGGATGTAACATTGTTCTCGCTAACATGGGAATCATCAACTATCATCGGCTGATCAGCAGTCGGTGACGAGTCTGGGCTGATCGGTTCCACGGTTATACCCATGGAATTCCTAACTCCTCGTGAACTGATGACGTCGCCAGGAGTGACCTGAAATTATATACAAATGATTTAGGATTGGATTCTTGGCAACAAATTATAACAAGCGCATCGCTAAACCCACATACAACATTTCATTCCATTCAGTTGAAACTATCCAAAATTATCATAAGGAAAACAAAAGCAAATGAATGGGCAGACATACAGATAATAACATATTTTAATGAAAGTGTCAATGACACTGTAGCTCAACTTGGGAAGGAGATAAATTTTTTGCCGAGCAATGAATGGAATGATAAAGGAGAGGTCACCCTGAAAATCCATATGAAGTTTGGTGACGATCGGATGAGGGATATGGTCTGTAGGGTGTGCCAAAGGATTTAGTCATGCAAAGAGTAAAATCCAAAATGGCTGCCGGTGGCCATGTTTTTCATTGAAAATCGTTCAAATTTGATAGCTCCCATATACAGGTGATCACAATCGTGCCAGCAAAATTAAATTAAAGTGTCAATGACACTGTAGCTCAACTTGGAAAGGGACTAATTTCATGTGTTACAGTCAATGGAGCGATTAGGAATGCGGAAAGTTGAAAGGTCTAAGTAATACAACATGAAGAGATATATATAAAGTAAAATCCAAGATCGTTGCTGACGGCTATGTTTTCTAATGGAATTAAAAAACAATTGGTAGCTTCCATCAAGTAGCTCAATATAAAGATTAATATGAAATTTGGTGATGATCTGATGAGGGAAGTGGACTGTAGGGTGTGACAAAGGTTTAGTCATGGAAATAGTAAAATTCAAGATGGCTGCAAGCGGACATGTTTTATGGCCGAAAGACCCCAAAATGACTCGTTCCCATCTACATTTCAATGTTAACAGCCACAGAAACAAATTTCATGATGATCCGACCAAAGGTAAAACCTGTAGCCCATACCAAAGTATATTGTCATGCAATGAGTGAAATCCAAGATGGCTGGCAGCGGCCATGCAAAGAGTGAAATATAAGATGGCTGCCAGCGGCCATGTTTTATGGCCGAATGACTTCAAAATGACTCATTCCTATCTACATATCAATGTTAACATTCATGACAAATTTCAATATGATCTGACCAAAGGTACGACCTGTAGCCCGTGCCAAAGGATTTAGTCATGCAAAGAGTAAAATCCAAGATGGCTGCTGGCAGCCATGTTTTTTGGCCCAACGACCCCAAAATGACTTGTTCCCATCTACATGTCAATATTAACATCCATGACAAATTTCATTATGATCAGACGAACAGTATGACCTGTAGCCCGTGCTAATGGATTGAATTTTGAAATCTAAGATGGCCGCTGGCAGTCATGTTTTTTGGTGAATGACCCCAAAATGACTCGTTCCCATTCACAGGTCAATGTCAACAGCCGTAACAAATTTCATAATGATCCGACCAAAGGTACGACATATAGCCCGTGCCAAAGGATTTAGTCATGCAAAGAATAAAATCCAAGATGGCTGCTGGCGGCCATGTTTTTTGGCACAACGACCCCAAAATTACTCATTCTGATCTACATGTCATTGTTAACATTCATGACAAATTTCATGATGATCCGACCAAAGGTACGACCTGTAGCCCATGCCAAAGGATTTAATCATGCAAAGAGTAAAATCCAAGATGGCTGCAAGCGGCCATGTTTTTTGGCCGAATGACCCCAAAATTACTCGTTCCACATCTACATGTCAATGTTAACATCCATGACAAATTTCATGATGATCAGACTAAAGGTCCGACCTGTAGCCCGTGCTAATGGATTGAATTTTGAAATCCAAGATGGCCGCTGGCAGCAATGTTTTTTGTCCGAATGACCCAAAATTACTCGTTCCCATCTACATTCCAATTTCAACAGCCATGACAAATTTCATGATGATCAGAAGAACAGTACGACCTGTAGCCCATGCTAATGGATTGAATTTTGAAATCCAAGATGGCCGCTGGCAGCCATGTTTTTTGTCCGAATGACCCCAAAATGACTCGTTCCCATCTACATTCCAATTTTAACAGCCATGTCATTGTTAACATCCATGACAAATTTCATGATGATCAGACCAAAGGTACGACCTGTAGCCCGTTCTAATCATAATGGATTGAATTTTGAAATCCAAGATGGCCGCTGGCAGCCATGTTTTTTGTAATACAAAGAGTAAAATCAAAGATGGCTGCTGGCGGCCATGTTTTTTGGCTGAATGACCCCAAAATGACTCGTTTCCATCTACATGACATTGTTAACATCAATGACAAATTTTATGATGATACGACCAAAGGTACGACCTGTAGGCCGTGCCAAAGTGTTGTCATGCAAAGAGTAAAATCTAAGATGGCTGCCGGCGGCCATGTTTTTTGGCCGTATGACCCCAAAATTACTCGTTCCCATCTACATGTCAATATTAACATCCGTGCCAAATTTCATGATGATCAGACGAACAGTACGACCTGTAGCCCGTGCTATTGGATTGACTGGCGGCCATGTTTTTTTCCGAATGACCCCAAAATGAATCGTTCCAGTCTAAATGTTGATGTCAACAGCTATTTCAAATTTCATAATGATTCGACCAAAGGTACGACCGGTAGTCTGTATTGTTGACGAATCACGCACACACACATGCACACATGGACGACAATTTCCGTAGTTGTAAACCGTGTAACAAAAAAATAGGAAACTGTAATTTAGTTACTGGAAATTAGTTAACGGTGTATGTGTGGGTAGTCAACAAAAGACCACAGGCAACGATAACTATCAGGTATATTTTCACCACAGACTGTGCAAACTCCCAAGTTTATTGCTAAATTGTGTTCAATATTTTGATCTGCCATCAGCACATATTCGGGAACACAATAAAAACTCAGTTTGACAATCGGTGTATATCGGCCATGTTTTTTTGTAAAGTTTTATTGTCTATCATCCATTGCGGTACATATACAGTCTCTAATTAGTCAGCGGAATAAGAGAACCAAGACTTTCTATGATAGTTTGGAAGATCACTTTATCTTTTCATTTTGACTGTATTTACGCTCTGTGTTTTTTTTATATGAATCTGACATGTAGTTCTGGTGTTGTGAAAATGATTGTGCCGATATTAAAATCATATCAATATATATATATCATTCTAGGTAATCCCTATATGATGTACGGGTAGTACAATGTCATAATTTGTCATTCTTTATATCAGATTAAACAAGAGGTGTGCACTCGCGTGCTAGCATACCCCCACCGTGGCAAATTCAACCCGCATTATCCGTAAACCCAACAAAAATATTTTTAACTTTAAAGAACATGAGCTACGCTGGGCATGCAAAATACGCCCTCTCTGGGGAAAATTGGCGGACGGAACTCACATTTGAACTTGACCTGTCTTTTCTCCTAATAAACCCACATACCAAATTTGATTGAAATCGGTTCACTCTAACTAAAGTTATCATCCGGACAACAAATTTCAGGGATTTTCTAAGTCAAATTACGTCAAAAAAGGGGCCATAACTCTCGCAAAAATTATCGGATTAAAACGAAATTCGGACTTGAGCTGTATTTCGATATATGTAATCCACAAAAAAACGGGTTTTGCGTATAAACATTCCAAAATCGAGTTATCATCCGGAAACCAAAAAACATAAGAAAAACTGAATTTTCTGAGTCGAAAAAGGGGCATAACTCTGCCAAAAATGGTCGGACAGAACCCAAGTTCGAACATGACCTGTGTTTTGGTGGGAGAAAGTAATATACCAAATTTGGATTCATTCCGATAAACTATACTAAAGTTATCATCCGGACAACAAATTTCAAGGATTTTCTAAGTCAAAAAACGTCAAATAAGGGGCATAACTCCGGTGAAAATTGGCGGGCGGAACCCAAATTCGAACTTGAACTTACTTTTCGGCTAATAAACCCACATACCCCATTTTATTAAATTTGGTTCTCTCTAACTAAAGTTATCATCCGGAAACCAGGTTAACGGACGCCCGGACGGACAGACCAATACTATAATACGGCCGTTTTTTCAAATGGGCGTATAAAAATTTGGATTAATAATATCGATATGGTGTCGCAAGAAGCTTGTACAGAAAAAAATATTCAAATTGGTTCATATTTGTTCGAATGATTGCAGAAACCTAAAAAAGGGTAGAAAATGAAACGCAACCTTAACATCTAAGATGGCTTTTGTCGAGTGTGATAGCATCCACAAAAAAAAATCCCAAGTCAAAATAAGTCGAAAATGATGTGTAATGTTAGGAAAAACAGTCCGAGCCAACCCTGAGCCACATCATGTAGAGAGGGTGTTGTGAGAAGCATGTATACCAAAAATTATTGAAATCGGTTCATATTTGTTAAAGTTATTAAGTCGGACAGAATTTTCTAAGTCAAAATAAGTCGAAAAGTAAGGCGTAACTTAAAATGAAAGTGTCAATGACACTGTAGCTCAACTTGGAAAGGGAATAATTTAATGTATTACAGTCAATGGAGCGATTAGGAATGTGGAAAGTTGAATGTCTATACTAGTTTATAGTTTATACTAGTTTAGAGAAAAGTAAAATCCAAGATGGCTGCTGGCGGCCATGTTTTCGGGCGAATGACCCCAAAATGACTCGTTCCCATCTACATGTCATTATTAACATTCATTACAAATTTTATGATGATCAGACTAAAGGTACGACCTGTAGCCCGTGCTAAAGGATTTAGTCATACAAAGAGTAAAATCCAAGATGGCTGCTGGCGGCCATGTTTTTCGGCCGAATGACCCCGAAATGAGTCCTTCCCATCTACATGTCATTGTTAATATCCACGACAAATTTTATGATGATCAGAATAAAGGTACAACCTGTAGCCCGTGCTAAAGGATTTAGTCATACAAAGAGTAAAATCCAAGATGGCTGCTGGCGACCATGTTTTTTGGCCGAATGACCCCAAAATTACTCGTTCCCATCTAAATGTCAATATTAACATCCATGACAAATTTCATGATGATCAGACAAACAGTACGACCTGTGGCCCGTGCTAATGGATTAAATTTTGAAATCCAAGATGGCCGCTGGCGGCCATGTTTTTCAGCCGAATGACCCCAAAATGACTCGTTCCCATCTACATTACAATTTCAACAGCCATGACAAATGTTATGATGATCAGACTAAAGGTACGACCTGTAGCCCATGCTAAAGGATTTACTCATACAAAGAGTAAAATCCAAGATGGCTGCTGGCGGCCATGTTTTTTGACCGAATGACCCCAAAATGACTCGTTCCCATCTACATGTCATTATTAACATTCATGACAAATTTTATGATGATCAGACTAAAGGTACGACCTGTAGCATGTGCTAAAGGATTTAGTCATACAAAGAGTAAAATCCAAGATGGCTGCTGGCAGCCATGTTTTTCAGCCGAATGACCCCAAAATGAGTCGTTCCCATCTTCATGTCATTTTTAACATCCATGACAAATTTTATGATGATCAGACTAAAGGTACGAGCTGTAGCCCGTGCTAAAGAATTTAGTCATACAAAGAGTAAAATCCAAGATGACTGCTGGCGACCATGTTTTTTGGCCGAATGACCACAAAATTACTCGTTCCCATCAACATGTCATTGTTAATATCCATGACAAATTTTATGATGATCAGACTAAAGGTACGACCTGCAGCCAGTGCTAAATAATTTAGTCATACAACGAGTAAAATCCAAGATGGCTGCTGGCGGCCATGTTTTTTGGCCGAATGACCCCAAAATTACTCGTTCCCATCTACATGTCAATATTAACATCCATGACAAATTTCATGATGATCAGACGAACAGTACGACCTGTGGCCCGTGCTAATGGATTAAATTTTGAAATCCAAGATGGCCGCTGGCGGCCATGTTTTTCAGCCGAATGACCCCAAAATGACTCGTTCCCATCTACATTCCAATTTCAACAGCCATGACAAATTTCATGATGATCAGACTAAAGGTACAACCTGTAGCCCGTGCTAAAGGATTTAGTCATACAAAGAGTAAAATCCAAGATGGCTGCTGGCGGCCATGTTTTTTGGCAGAATGACCCCAAAATGACTCGTTCCCATCTACATGTCATTATTAACATACTTGACAAATTTTATGATGATCAGACTAAAAGTACGACCTGTAGCCCGTGCTAAAGAATTTAGTCAAACAGAGAGTAAAATCCAAGATGGCTGCTGGCGGCCATGTTTTTGGGCCGAATGACCCCAAAATCACTCGTTCCCATCTACATGTCAATATTAACATCCATGACAAATTTCATGATGATCACACAAACATTACGGCCTGTAGCCCGTGCTAATGGATTGAATTTTGAAATCCAAGATGGCCGTTGGCGGCCATGTTTTTTTTCCGAATAACCCCAAAATTAATCATTCTGGTCTAAATGTTGATGCCAACAGCTATGACAAATTTCATAATGATCCGACCAAAGGTACGACCTGTAGCCTGCATTGTTGACGCCTTACGCACACACGGACGACGGACGACAAAGCCATGGCAATAGCTCAAACTTTACAAAGTAAAGTTGAGCTAAAAAGAAAGTCGGGCCGCATCGCAATTAGCATCATGCTGAGAGGCGGTCCTAAGGAGATTGCATACATAAAATTATTGAAATCGGTTCATAGTTGTTCGAGTTATGAGGTCGGACGGACGGACGGAGGGAGAAAGTGTGACGGACAGACGCAGTCAATCCAGTATACCCCCCATTTTCTTCGAAAGTGGGGGTATAATTAGTTTTTATCCATTACAAAATTCTCCCTACATTTTCTGGACCTGGGAAGGTATAATAACCCATGCTTACTATGCCAGTCTATGGGTAGAAAATAAAATAAAAAATAAAAATAAAATCCTCGCGTCCGCACTGATTTAAAAACAAATATTTCCTGAGAATCAAATATCTTTTCCAAATCTTTATACCTGGATCGAATTGATTAGAATAGGCAAAACAAGATTCACAAGATAATATTTCAAGGAGTGAAATTATACTGTTTATTTACTGCATGCCAACAGAGTTTTGATGAGTAAACTTTGTTGAATGCCAGGCATGAAATAGGTATATTACTGGTACTTTAGATACAACCCAGTTACACCATATAAGTACTCACAGTTTTAACAATGTCTTTGAGGCCGGAAGTTACTTTATCAGCTACAAAGAGATAAAAGCCCATTTTAATAACTCAACACATTCACATGACATGCCCCTTAACCTTTTCTATAATGAATTCGCCCACTGAGTTATAAAAGTATATATTGGAATGGTCTATTATTCATTTGGAGGGGTGTTGAGTAAAAAACAGCAGAGGACGGAAAGACGAAAAGATAATACAAGTGAATAAGTATTCATATTCTTTGGTGGGAGATATTGAGACAATAAGTTATATAAGGCCATAGGCCATTTGTTGAACTAATTATCTCAACTTTTCCCAAAGGGAAGGACTCATCAATGAGTATTTAGTATAGAAAAGGTAAACTTAGTTGCTTCAAAATGTGAAGCTACTGTACAGAGTATCTGTCCTCAAGAGTTTGAAATTTATTAATGAACAGTAATAAACTTTAAAAGTGATAAAAGATCGGCTGACCACAGTGTCCCCCGACAACGTGGCAAGTCGATGCCGATTTGTTAAAGAAATAAAAAAAATGTTGAATGTTTAGTCGAAAGGGTTAATAATTCTGTAAAAAAAAAAAAAATTCAGTCATCTATATACATGTTTACACATCTCCAATATGTTGGTAACAATACTCTGAAGTTTCAAATATCTGCGATCAAAACTGTAGGAGGAGTTGATTACACCATGAAGGTACCCTCATACAGAAAATTATAAAAAATGTTTTTCAGTCAAAAGGCCCATAACTCATCGGATCAAACTCAAATTCGAACTTGACCTGTATTTTGATATGAACGACCCACATAAAAACGGTATTTACAATTAAAGGATCCAAACTTGAGATATTTGATCACCCTACCGGAGTGTTTCACATCACTTTAATATAACACTAGCAAGCTACATTTGATTTAAATGCAGGCAATTTTCCTCATATATAATTGATAGCATAACAACTTCCAATTTTAAATCAATGTAACAAAAGAACTATTTTGCTATCTCTGATGTAGTTCTACTTTGGGTATAAACGTTTAACCCATGAAATTACGTTTGAACATTTACACACACAGTAGAAATTTATACCCACAGTAGGGTGTAAAGATGAAATTTACGAAATAGGTGTTATATACACAATAGCACAAGCAGTTATGGTATAAAAGCTTTTATACCATAATTGCTTGAGGTATTGTGTATATAACACCTATTTTTAAATTTCATCGTTTCACCCTGCTGTGGGTATAAATTTCTACTGTGTGTGTAAATGTTCAAACGTAATTTCATGTGTTAAACATTTATACCCATAGTAGAAATACATCGTAGTTAGCAAAATAGTTATTTCACATTCATTTAAAATTGGAAGTTGTCATGATATCAATTAGATATGAGGAAACTTTCCTGCATTTCAATCAAATGTAGCTTGCTAGTGTTTAAATATATGAAGTACGAAACATATGAATGGTAAAACCAAGTGACTGATCGCTCAGAAACAGGTTGACATCATGACGTGACGCACATTCCTTATTGTGTCATGTTTGTGCCGCTCGGAGTGGATAAACATTCAAAGTAAACAGCGGAGTAGTTGAATTTCGCAGAACAATTCAAAAATACTAATGATGGCATAAATAAATATACACCCATAGTAGCCAAAAGTACAAAATTTTCACCACAATTCCACTCGTGGTGAAAATTTGGTATTCTCGGCAACTATGGGTGTATTCTATATATCCAAACAAAATGATGTTCAGTGGAATGGTCATCATATAATGAATATAACTCACAGACACACTAATCATGCACAGAAAATTATCTAAATAAGTTTGGGAGGAAAATTCCAAAGAGAAGGTGGAGAAATCACTGATTCACTGGGATATTAGTTCATGCGATAAAAAGGTTAAGAGCAGGTTAATGTTGGAATAAATATTATTGAGTGTATTTTAGCATTATCAACTAGTTGACATTGTATTTAATCCTGATATATTAACCCTTCCATGACGGGAGCTGCGCTGGCGCACCATTAAAACCCCTGTGCCAGTACATTCTCGTATATATGAGTCTCCCACAGGGAAGCCTCGCATATATGAGATAATGAACTCGCTTACCTGATTAATGTAAATATTGTTAGGCCAATGCATTCTCATATATATGTGAGGCGCCCTAGGGCGACTCAAATATAAGATAATGCACAGGCACATGGTTTTCGCAAAATTTCAGAAAGCTCCAGTCATGAAAGGGTTAAGCCAGAATTTCGCAAAAACATAGTGCATTGGCAGCTCTTTTACGAGTGACATACCTAAATCCATCTCTTTCCCAGTGGGGCCGGGAATATGAGCTAAATGCATCGGCAGTTTCTGGCTGAAGCGTGTGTTCTGCGTTTGCTCGAGATCTTTGATAAAACCAGCATTCTGGTTGAGTTTCTCTTGGTTTGATTCTAAGTTATCTTCGTCTTCTGTAACCTTCTCTGCAATAAAAATAATATCTTTGCGTCAAATATCATACTAGTATAAAGTGGCTAATATTCAGGTTATTAAAATAAAATAGCTGATTAGATCTCAATTTTGAGATGCGGGAGGGAGGCTATTTATTTTTTTATCAAAATCTGGAAACCATACGCCCGAAGCAAATAAATAAAAAATTTCATTGTTCAAATCAAATATTTCTAACAGAAAATATTGACAGTAATGTTTGCCGAGGCTTTTTTAAAGAAAATTTCAGGGAGGTGCCTGAGGACATATAATTTTTATTTATTTGGCATTAGAGATAGAAAGGGGGTGCATGCCAAACCTGATAAAAAGATATAAATTTTCTTTCAAGAGAATCGTTATCAAGTTACATATGAAACTCATTTCTTACTGTATTGTTCCATGTTCACTTAAACAGATGAATAGTTTCACTCTTGGTTGTATTGATGTTTAATTAGATAAATTGCAAATTGAAAGTTTACTCTATGACAAATCCTTGACTGGAGCTCAAAATAATCTCATAATGGATGTGAATCAGGAAATAAAAACATGGCAGCCATTTGGGGCCGATTCCATTCATTACACTAGGCCAGAATTTGCAAATTACCCTGGGCAGGACAGGGCAAAAATGATTTTGGTGGCTGACATAATCCAAAATAGCTTACTACATGTAACAACTCTGAATCAACAAGAGGTGTGCACTCGAGTGCTAGCATACCCCACCATGGCAAATTCAACCCACATTATCCGTAAACCCAACAAAAAAGATTTTTAACTTAAAGAAAAATTTGGATTAATAATATCATCCACAAAAAAAAAATCCCAAAATGTTCTAAGTCAAAATAAGTCGAAAATGAAGTGTAATGTTAGGAAAAACAGTCCGAGCCAATCCCTAGCCGCATCATGTAGAGAGGGTATTGTGAGAAGCATGATATTATATCTGATATTACAATGAAACTAAAGAGTTTTGCTCTTACTGAAAAAGCAAAAATATCTAATTTTAGAACCTCGACACCAAGCACTGTCATATTTTAAATGTTTAGTTAAACTCTTTATCAATTGTATGAATCATTTCAGAATAATACATCATATAATTTTGGCAAATTATGAGAAAAAAATTATTTTCATCATCTCAGTGAGAGCTTTCCAATGAATGGCAACAAGCCAAATTTCCCGATTAAATCCTGAAAAATTATCCATAATTCTGCTGTGGTTAAGGAGTCGATTATTTAGGGCATTACTGTAGGTGCAGAGAGTGCAACCCACTGAACCCAGGGCAATTATGACATGCCAATCCATTAATTTGCCCTGGACAATACAATGCTGTTACCGGTACAGAGTCCAGCGTAGCCCAACGTGATGAATGGAATTGTGCTTTGATGTAAACATTCAAGTCAACTATTATAGTCAGTCACCTTGTTTTCTTACTTATTGACAAAATAAAACTTCAATATTTGTATTATTTTTCCTGTTACTTTTGGTTTATCATATGTTTGTATAGCGAAGGTGTAATATACAGAGAATAACTACAGTTAATGTGTAAATACAAGAATTCTAGAGAGACTGCTAGAAAATACCTATTTACTGATTACCAACTGTGTATGTAACAAGACAGTCAAAGACTGTGGGGTCGCTCACCAGACTGCAAAGACTGATAAGACTGGGACTCTGGAGATCACAACAGTCAGAACTTTTCATAATCACTTTAAAAGAATTAGATCTAAACAGGACATGTGGCTAGAGAGGCTTCATGTATGTAGATCAGTGAATATCTACCTTTATATTACCAACTGTACACCTACTGATCACCCCCCCCCCCCCCCCCCCCCCCTCCAGCTCAATATGTCCCCTCCCGACTGGGCTCCAGACTCCCAAGTCTTAGGTTGGAATTTCACAACCGACATTTCAAACTTTTCAATTGTTGGAAATTTCCAATCTCACAAGCGCCTTTTTATAAAACCATTTAGACATGTTTAAAGCACAATTATCCATGGACCCAAAAACACTATATGTATGTCAGATTAATCAGTCAGGTAGTTCCAAGGTAGATGTTTTAATGAATTTTGTATTTTAATGATTTTATTAGACACAAAAGTGTTAAGTCCCCATAGCCCCGTCATTTCTTGACAGGTTGACCTCATGTGAACAAATCTGAATCTCAGTCACTAAAGGATGTTCCATACTATATATGTAAGCTTAAATAGTCCCAACCTCTCTTGACCAGACATTTTAAATATTACTATAGAGACATCCAGTTATGTCCCTGGTCTCACCCTATTTAACCTGGTGACCCCATCTGAATAAATTTGAATCCCAGACACCAAAGAACCCTTCATACTTAAATATCAGTAAAATAAACCTGATGGTCCGTGTGAAGGAAGCATATTAAGAGGAAAACTGTCCTTTGCTTGGCCCCTATTTGACCAGGTGACCCCATTTGAACAAATCTGAACTACAGTCACCAAAGGACCCTTCATACCAAATATGAACCCATTCAACCTGATGGTACATGAGATGTCGTTTTTAAGAATTACTATGGAGGGCAAGAGTTATGGCCCTGGCTTCACAACCATTTGACAGAGTGACCTCATTTGAACAAATCTGAATGTGAGTCACCTAGGGAACATCCACACCAAATATGAACCCATTCAGTCTTATGATCTAGAGAAGATGTTCAAAGAATTGTTGACAGATGGATGGACAGACAGGTGACAGATGAGAAGTGATGACTATAGCAGCTTCATCTCAGGTGAGCTTCAAAGTTACATTTCATTGAACAAATCTGTCAATCACCCCCCCCCCCCCCCAACACTGTGGGGACATCCCTGCGAGAATATGACATACATGATTTATTTGAATGCCTGACTACATTAGCTTAACAAAATTCCCATGACCTTGAAAGCCAGTGCATTCCATTCATGAAACCATCAGCTACCAGTATGTCTTGAGGACAGGTGTTGACATTTAGATAATTAGGTTTTAAGGACTGCACAAACAGCTTTGTGATACTCCTACAGCTGTGATCAAAACAAGAATTTTAATGGGATGAACTAGGCAGAGATAATATGGTATGGTACAGCGTGGTGTGGCAGGGACAGGAGGTGGGGTGGAGAGGGTGGGGTGGGGTAGCTGTGATGTGTCTAAAAAAAAAATCAAAGGTCAAAATGCAAAAATGTATTTTTTTTTTAGAGTTATGACCCTGGCTCTGCCCCTATTTGACCCAGTGACCCCATTTGAACAAATCTGAACCCCAGTCACCCAAGGTTCCTCCGTACCAAATATAAGCTAAATCGGCCCAATATTTTTTTAGAAGAAGTCATTCTAAGAATTACTATGAGTTATGGCCCTGGTTTCTCAACTAATTGACCGGGTGACGGTTGACCTCATTTGAACAAATCTGAACACCAGTCACCCAAGGACCCTCCATACCAAATATTAGCTAAATCGGCCCAATGGTTCTGGACAAGAAGTCGTTGTAAGAATTACTATGGATGAATAGTTATGGCCCTGGTTTCGCAACTATTTGACCAAGTGACCTCATTTGAAATAATCTGAATGAAAGTCACCTAGGGAACATCCACACCAAATATGAACCAATTCGGTCTTTACGGTTCCAGAGGAGAAGATGTTCAAAGAATTGTTGACGGATGGACGGAACGACGGATGGACGAGGAGTGATGACTACAGCTCCACCGAAGACCTCGTCTCAGGTGAGCTAAAAATGACTTACCAAAATGGTCGAGGAAAGACATATCTACACCCAATTCACCCAAGCTCCGAAGTGAGTTGAAATCAATCTGCGATGAATCAAATGTAGATGGACACGGAGGCTGTAAAACATTAGTAATACAAGTGTGATAAATGCATATTTCATGAACAAGGAGCGCTATAAAACCAAGCAATACATGTGAGATAAACGCATATTTCATGAACAAGGAGCGCTATAAAACAAAGCAATTGAAAGGGCAAAAACTCCTATTTCACAGTAGGACTAGTCAAACACATTTCTGTGCTCAAGTTATAGCAAAATTTAGGACAAAAGTTTAAATAAAATTTCAATCAATGCTCTGGTGAATTAATCGTCATATGCAAATTCTATATTTAATTTGTGATGTACTCCCCATGTTTGATATGTGATTCTAGCCGGTTCCTTTCTTCTCTAAGGCCATAGAAAATTTATATTTTGTTTCTCAGGGATTTGTTTTTCAAAGTGACGTGGGAGGCAGATATTTGAATTGATTATTTATTTTTTATTTTTTTTGTGAGGCAGGTATTTCTATATAAAATATTTATTTAAGCCTAGTATATATGGGGGTCAAAGTATCTGGTTCTTTACCCCCTGGAACCTTGATTAGTCAAAGTTTTAATAAGTCAAGGTTTTAGACCTCAATTCAGGTTTAAAATTGGTCACTTGACATCTCTTGAATAGAATTCACATGGATTTTTTAAAATAAAAAAACTAACTTTTGTCAAATTATGATTTATTTTCATACAGAAAAGACATTGGTGTTTCTCTTTGCAATCAGTTGTAGTACAAACACTTGTTATCATTAGTTCGGAGTTCGAAAATTTCCAAAATATCAGTCAATAGAATTTGAGATTGCCCGTGTTTTTTTATTCTGGCAAGTTAAAAGCCTCCGTTTCTGCATCTTCAGGATCAGGTTCCTTTGACATGAAGTAATTTGCCATGTTGACAGATTGTTTTACTTTCGTCTGACGATATTAGTGTCCTTATCATCAAATCCTCATATATCACGACTCAGTCTCCAGCCATCGTAGCCAATTTGACATTTTGTTGACCAGAAGATCTCCAAATTATCTCCCTTCATGTGAATGTAATAGCGGGTCTATCCGGTTAGATTCGGCTCGATTTGCACCTTGCTTCCCACAACTTTCACGGTAGAGTGTTCCATCCAATGAATTAGGGATGGGTAGTATATATTTATTTATTTATGGAATGTCATTAATATGTTCGAGGCACACATTTTTTGTTTTGGTGATGCAGCAATCCATGAGAAACAAACTATTTTGTTTATCTGCAAGCCTTGAAATAGTGTGCCTGTCATTTGCAGAATGAGGTCCCCAGAGGGTGAATTTAGTGATGCTACCCCACATAGCGGGCTAGCATCACCAAATTCACCCTCTGGGAACCTCATTCTGCGGAGGTGTAAGCAGAATGAGGTCCCCAGAGGGGAATTTGGTGATGCTAGCCCGCTATGCGGGGTAGCACCACCCTCTGGGGACCTCATTCTGCAAATGACAGACACCCTATTTCAAGGCTTGTTTATCTGGCATAATCACTACATTACCTCGATACTTTATTGTCAGTATCCTAATTTTGCAAGTGTTATTATATTTCAATATCGGAAATGAATACAATTGCCCAATCCCATCTTGCTTGACATCGAAAGTAAAGAAGACATGGACACAAACAAATACCATCCAAAAGCGTGGTATATTAAAATTCAAAAACATTTTTCGCCAAATAGTGGTTAAAAATGTGAAACTAAAATAACTTCACCACAGGTATGTTTTAATATTCTCTCTGCTCTATCATATATATATTTAGCAAAATTTAAAGTGATTTCAAACACCCTGGTATGGTGATCAAATAGAAATTGAGAATAATCTTGGTCAATGCAGGTCAATGTAGTAAATTTTAGATTTATTATATCCAAATAGACAACACACACAGTCATTCTTATATATCATTTTCGTTTATCGCCGATAGATGTGTCCCGAATCAAGTAGTAAATATTTACAATTTAGCGTTGTTCAAACGATGTTTTCTATGGCGTGGGATGGTCGATTTGCTTCAAATTTTCGGCGATGTTAGTAGAATGTTACATTCCTCAAGTTGGCATAGCTCCCGATTACTAACTTATCAGTTTCATGCACCCGAAAAAGTACATAATATGTTTTTAACAGTGTTCACGCTGCCGTGAGCAAATTTCGCAAATTGCGATAGAAAAACCAAAGTGGCTAAAAAAATGTGCTAGTGGCTAAAGAAAGTGGCTCAAAGAATTTGGGTGTGTGGCTTTTAAATTAACTGCCGTGGGAGGGATTAAGTTTAACAATCAGGCAACACGATCCTGCCACAGACAGTCTGAATGAAAGCACTCGCTAATTGATTCTCGGCTTATACCATAGCGAGTGGTTGTAATTGTATCGATTGCAGTGAATGGGTTTCCTATTTCTACTCGATAAAAACACACATTCATTGTAATGCTTTCACATCGCCAAACATTAGTGAAACAAAGAAAGGACGCATATCCTATAATATCATACTTTGCATAAACACTATATTGTGTACCGGTGTCGACTGAAATGTGAGAGGGCCTTCTCATACCAACATTTAATCAAAGATAAACGTCGAAACAGACTTTCTGTTCCACATATAAACTTATTAAATAAAATTGCAATTGAAGGCCCTCCAATGTTAGACTTTAATTTTGGTAAAGCATTTAATAAAATGGGCAGATGTAAAATCTCGCAGAATGTTCAATGTTTGATTATTAATATTGTTGTTGTTTTATCAACCGGAACCTGTTATATTATATTAGAATGAATATTTGAGTTAATTAGCTTGTGTTGTTCTTTGAATATGTTTAAATCAAAGTTGCTCCAAAAAATATGGATTGAACAAATGTGGCTCAAGTAAATGAAAAATGGCTCCAAAAAATTCACAAGTGGCTAATGTGGTGGCTCAAGAAAATGTTGGGCCAGTGTGAACACTGGTCTTTAAGTATTTATCTGATGTGCTTACCTGATTCTCTTGATTTTCTGAATTCGCCAGGGAAGTCAGGTCAGTTTTTTGTTCAGCATCCTTCAGTGATGATTGTTTCTCTTCTTCTTTACGTTTCTGATTAAAAATCACAATATTTACAGAATCGATGAAACAGCTATAGAGAAAATAACAGCAGTTCATAAATTCATTTGAAGATTGTAATCTGAGTTTAGGTAGGCGAGATGGGGGCAATGTTGGAGTTAATAATAAATAAGGTTGCCACAAAGGACATTATGTTCATAAGTATGAGATAAACAATTTATCAATTTGGTAGATGTCCTCTAAACTTCTGGGAATTATACTCAATAGCTTGATAATACTGTTAAAATTGTAAATGTTTAGTTGATACATGAGCATATGATAAT
The DNA here is from genome assembly GCA_032622095.1 of Siphonodentalium dalli. Taxonomy (NCBI): domain Eukaryota; kingdom Metazoa; phylum Mollusca; class Scaphopoda; order Gadilida; family Siphonodentaliidae; genus Siphonodentalium; species Siphonodentalium dalli. The sequence continues at coordinate 62,839,011 of CP136062.1, forward strand.
AGCAAGATCACTGTCTGAGTCTGAGTCAGATATGGTTTAAACAATTGGTTTGTTTCAATTACAAATATAATCTGAAAGCCAGAAAATTTTATTGATAAATATGAACAAAAGGCCTGGGAAAAATCAATGGTTTCACTCCATTCCATCCATTGATAAGGGGATTAGATCTATATTAATTCTGAGACTATCGTCAGATGAAATATAACTGCTCTGAAGTAATGAGTTTTATTATTTACATTGATCCGTGCTTGATAATAATGCTGTTTGTATGATTTATTTGTTATAATATTCAGTTTATTTTTAAAATATATTCACCTACGGATATGACGTTATATATGGGCATTCTCACCCACCATAGAGTTAACTATGATTGTCCCCAATTCTGGCTGTAACTAGCAATCTGATTGGCTACAACGTCCCGTTTAAATCACCATGTCCCATGTCACTCTTGACAGCGGGGTATAAGAGAACATGCGTGAACATTGGGGGTATATGAGCACGTGAAACATCGGGGGTATGTGAATGACCCTTGCACTGGCAGTTTCCACCAATCGTGTCGCTGCTCTAACTCACCGAGTTTGATGTCACCTGACGCCAGATCCATAGGTCGGCTACTGAATAATTCTTATTTGTGTGAATTAATCTGAGAACCTATGAAAAGCACACTTAAATTAAGGCGACATGGCTATTTTTGTGGGGACAAAATTGTTATCTCCGGAAACATCGTGGGGTACATGGAGATTTAACACCTGGATGTCTCTGTTTGAACCCCTTGGCTCGAGGTTCAAAATCGGCATCCAGGTATTAAATCTTCATGTACCCCTGATGTCGCCAAAGATACAGTATTGCCCTAAGTAATCAACTCCTTAGCCACAGCAGAATTATGGGTAACGTTTCAGGATTTAGTCGGAAATATGGCTTGTTGCCATTCTGACCGGAATTCATCGGAAAGCTCTTCCAGAGAGCTTTCAGATGAATGGCAACAAGCCATATTTCCGACTAAATCCTGAAAAGTTACCAATAATTCTGCATGTGGTTAAGGAGTCGATTACTTAGGACATTACTATAACTAATAATGTCATTGTAAGAACTGTTTTTTTCTGTACACACAGAAGAGGATTTCGTGTGATAAGACTTGGCAGCATTACCATTTCAAGGAATTTTTGTGTCCGTGAGTGCTCTCCCTTGGTCAGCGTGTCCAGAAGATTGTCCACCATTTTGATAGCATAATCACCAGCACTATCAACAAAGTCTGCTACACTAAAAATGAGAAACAACAAAGGTAAATATGCATTGGGAGTATTCAGTTATCAAAGTTCAAAGATCAACCCAATATGAAATTCTCAGTTGTGTCATCATTAGTATTAACCCTTTCATGACGGGAGTTGCGATGGTGCAGCAATAAAGATCCTGTACCAGTGCATTCTCTTATATATAAGGCCTAAGAAAAATGAGGTCCCCAGAGTGTGAATTTGCTGATGCTAGCCAACTCTGAATTTGCTGTGTGGGATAGCATCACTAAATTCACCCTCTGGGGACCTCATTTTGAAAGGTCAGACACACTATATCCAGCTTACCAACCTTTTGGCATAATCGGATCCAGTTGTATCACCATACGTAGACAGCAGTAAAGATGAGTCTTCTTTGGAGATGTTGGCAAATGCTGAGTCGTAAGTTGGAGCATAACTGTTGAATGGGCCATATGTGAGGTAGCTAACTGCAAATAATAATGAATGATCTTTAAAATTAATAATATTAATAAAAACTAGAGGTGTGACTGTCCCAATGGGACTAAGGATACCCCCCCCCCCCCATGTTTTTAAAACATTAAGATGTATCAAATGTCAGTAAACATTAAGTTAATATAATAAAATAACAGATTCCCATTGCAGGTGCACAACCCTAACCCCTAACCCTAATCCTAAACCTATTGACTGAAAAATGGAGGAATAACAGCTCGGACAAACTTATGATTGTTGCGAAAATGTTATAAGTCGAAAAAGGGGAATAACTCCACAAAAAAAAGTTGGACAGACGTCATAATCGCAGGTGCACATGTTACCATGGTACTACATATATGTGCCAAGTTTAAAAAACATTGACCTAAAATTTAGGAATAAAAGCTTGGACAAAATTATGCATGTTGCAAACAATTTTCTAAGTCGAAAAAGGGGGATAACTCTACCCAAAAAAAGTCCAACAGATGTCACAGGTTCCCATGGTGGTTGATGTCTGTGCCAAGTTTCACAGAAAATGATTTAAAAAGACTGAGAAAAACACCGGGGGGGGGGGGGGGGGGGGGGGGGGGGGGGGGGGGGGGGGGGGGGGGATTAAATATTAAATTCAAAAAAAGAATCTTTGGAAATACATATAATTACAGCCAATAGAAAGTGCACCACAGTAATGTATCAGATGTGGACAGGATATACGTAACTAAGCATTAGGGAGGCACATATCTCATTAAGCTGGTAAGGGCCAGTGGAAGTGTCAAGCTGTGGCAGGTATATCAGAAGCAGGAATGGCGTTTATGTGAAACGTCTTCAAAAAGGATTATACAAAGTTAGGTACATATGAGATCAACCCAGTATTCACTCCAGATAATTTGGTTTTATTTTTCTTATATGCTCAACAAATTTCTAAATTGGCTATCATAAATAAACGATAACTAGTCTGACAAAAGTAATTATATATACCTGGGGTGACCTTATTTCTTCTGTCCTCTTTGTATCCAGCAATATTTCCTGTTCCTGAATTCAACTTCCCGACCAACGTGCCAAGATCAACAACCTTCTCAGTTTTTACTGACTGGAAGGAAAGAGTTAAAGACATATTATGGACTTGGTCGAGTGCGATAAACTTATAAGTTAGTACTCAGGCGCTATGCCAACCTGGGGAATGTATCATTCTACTAAGGTCACCGAAAATTTCAAATGAATCGACCATACCACTCCAAAGAAAACATCGTCTGAACTACGCCCAATTGTAAATATTTACATCTCAATTCGGGACGCAACAATCGGCGATAGACTAACGCAGATGATTTCGCCATCTAGAGTCATTGCATTTAATTAATATACAAGAATGACGGTGTGTGTTGTCAATTTGGATTAATATTCGCAAAAATTAACTGCTTTGATCAAGATTATTCTCCATCTCTATTTGATCACCCTACCGGAGTGTTTAACATCACTTTAATGAGGATACCATGAGACAATCATATTTATATAGAACTCATGGGATTGATGATTTAGTAATTGACAAACTAGCTTCATATTCTGACGTGTAAAAATTAGTTTTCCGGATCCCTTCACGAATTCGAGGAGACGCTGGGGAAATTCGCAAAATGTCGTGAACTCATTAAATTCCAATGTCACAGCGACAAAACGACATTATGCAAACTCCCGACCGCCACACCGAAAATCGTTTTACGATCACGAAAACCCAGAACCAAGTCGTTTTTCCCTTTCAAATGACCATCAAAATTAGGTCCTGTCTTGTTCAAAGCAAATCCAATAATGACGAATTGATCTATCTTAGCCAACAAAGATGACAACAGAATGTCGGTTAGCCAATGAATAGTGAACACGTCAAAACAAACTGATTGAACTGTGCCTGAAAGCAAGCATGTCGGAATTATCGCCAGTGACTTCTGACTTGTGTAAACAGCGTGGGCGTATATTTAAAGGGGTATAGCCTTTTCAAGCGACAAAACGTTTTCGTATTATTTCGCGAGTCGTCCGTCAATTACCTTATTTGTAGACAAATAAAACCGAGTGCGCTAAATCATCAATCCCACTCGTGGTGTAAATTTGGTATTCAGAAACACTATTTGCTTATACCATGATCCTACCGATAAAAATAATATTAGAAAGTTAAACTTAAAACATCGAAGAAATTTGTGAACACTTCAAACCCACGGCAACCCATGCAATACATCAGTACTGTAACCTGGCAAAGGGATATGAAACCTGAAGATATTGTGAAAGTGTCTAAAAGGCTATTAAAATTAATAACAACTTTTTTGTCACATAATATCATATTATGAAAGTATAATTAACGTTTTCTTTATTAACGTGTCAACTTGGAACAATATTTTCCATAATAACTATAATTAGACAGAGCAACCTCACTGTGTGGCGGTCACGAGCATTGTAGATTGTGCTTGCACTTGTTCCAAAATACTCTATATTTAATCTATAGGTTGATAAGAATCACATGTAGACCTTATATATCGATGCCTGAAGAAGTTGGACAATAGGGGTGGAGAGGATTATCTGATTAATGCTATTGGCTAAGGTTGGGGCTGTTAAAATAGGTCTGATCTATCAAATGCAGCCCTCAAAATTAGCTATGGCAAAGGGCAATGAGGTAGAAAAGGCCATAGTAGCCTATATAGAATTGTGTACAATTATAAAGCAATGTTGTAGAAGAAAAATTACAATTACAAAAACTGCAAATGTACATATAGTAATACTCTAATTAATTGACTTCTTAACCACAGCAGAATTATGGGTAACTTTTCAGGATTTAGTCGGAAATATGGCCTTGTTGCCATTCATCGGAAAGCTCTCGACGAGAGCTTCCGATGAATGGCAACAAGCCATATTTCCGACTAAATCCTGAAAAGTTACCCATAATTCTGCTGTGGTTAAGAAGTCGATTAATTAGAGCATTACATATAGCGCTTTGTTATTCATCTCATTTTCAGTCTTTTCTTGTTGCCTGATTCAGTGCTTGACTCACAAATGACGGAGGGGTCCCTGGATCAACTATAGATAATTCCTCACACGAATTAAGAGTAGCCAGTAATCCCATCCCAGCAGGTGAACAAGCCTGAGTTTAGTGTGCCTGTCATGTGCAGAATGAGGTCCCCAGAGGATGAATTTAGTGGACACTATCTCGCACAGTGAGCTAGCATCACCAAATTCACCCTCTGGGGACCTAATTCTGCATGGCCTCATTTGCTATGGAAGACATAGACTCAGATTGAAGTTCCCAAATGGTGAATATTGTGATGTACACTCATTGGGAACCTCGATCATGCACTGTGTCATCTGCCAATTTGGGGATATAGAGAAATCTTGCTGAAAAAAAGAAATAGAATCTATGTGAAGAAGTTTCTATAGAAATTTGATAATAAAGAAACTTTCCACAGATGATGAGGTCTAAGAAGAATGAGGTCCCCATAGGGTGAATTTAGTGATGCTATCCCGCTATGCATAATAGTGTCACTAAATTCAATCTGGGGACCTCATTCTGAAAATGACAAGCACACTAAACTCAGGCTTGCAGGTTAACTCATATTTTGATAAAGAGCTGCATGCTCTAGCCTATGTGATCCTCAAATGGCTTCTAGTGGATTTGACTATATCTAGTCTAAACCCTACAAACATTTCAGAAACAAGTCAGACTTCTGTGAATAATATGGTAAAATAAAAGCATATAAATAAAAATCCCTTTGTTTTATCAATTAATTTGTTGCTGACATTAGTTTGTATTCAAGCAGAAATATGATAACATTTTGAAATATTTAGTATTTCTCACCGATGCCTGTATCATCAGAATTCAGAAAAGTTAGTGACGTTGTTCCATCCTTTTTCTTCCTCAGAAAACCAAACTAAAACGAGAATAATAATATTAAGTGATATGTGGAAACCACAGGAGTCAGGACTTAATCTGTCCTTAAAATATGTTTTTACTTCCACGAAGCAGAAACTTAGAGAGTTGTTGCCCCAATCGAACCAACCTGACCTGACCCTTTCTATGTCATTTTATTGGCATTCATATAAGGAAGTAACATGGGAATGAATTCCACTTTGTCATTGAATGTGCCAAACTTTATGATCTTAGGACTAAATATTTACCGGAATATGATTGGAATCCACCAATAAGAGAAAATTTATAAGACTGTCCACAATATGTTTTGTCAGGACTATGTGTTTATATAGCCTGGATTCCAAAGATTGGAAACTTGATAAGTAAATTGATATTGGTATTTGAAAAAACTTTGTTCGCTCAATGACTGAGAAACAATTGGGCAATTTGTAAATACGTGTAAATACTTCTATGAATATTTGGGCTAACATGTTATACTAACTCGACTGTTAGGTGAGTATTAAATACAGTAACATGTTATACTAACTCGACTGTTAGGGTGAGTATTAAATACAGTAACATGTTATACTAACTCGACTGTTAGGCTTCCTAAGGGTTAACTGCTCTTTGGCTTCTTTTGCCGCATCCTGAGCTTGAGCTAAAATCTCCTCTGGTGAGAGATCATCCGGTATCGCTTCAAATTTGCTGGAGCTGCAAGAGAAAGATATACTAAGAAAACAGTCTAACAATAGGCTTTTAACCCTTCCATGACTGGATCTTCCTGAAAATTTGTATCAACCCATACACCCTGTGCCAATACATTATCTTACATATGCGAGTCTCCCGTAGGAGTCTCACATATATAAGAGAATGCATGCGTCTAACAATATTTACTTTTGACCTTGTAAGCCAGTGCATTAATTATATATTCGAAGCTCCCTATTGGAGACTCGCATATATAAGAGAATGCATGGGTCTAACAATATTGACTTTGACCTTGTTAGCCAGTGCATTAATTGATATATGCGAGGATCCCTAAGGAAGACTCGCATATGTAAGAGAATGCACTGAAAGGGTTAATAAAGGCGGAAAACTGTAAAAAAAAATTGTTCTCAGAAACATCTATAAACACCTGACAAGGAACTCATTAAAGATACGGTAAGTGTTGGCAGTGGGTATTGCTGTGAAAATAGTCACATCCCGTAAAACCGCCATAAAGAGAAAGAGTATTACATTATAGACAAATTTTTTTTCTTTTACCAACCATAAATATTGTGTATTGTCATTTTAGTAGTCTGTGTATTATAAATAAGTGCCATGTTATGTAAACAAACAGAACATAATGATAGGCAAAACACTCAACACTGAGGAGACCCCACTAATGAACTTTGGTTAGAAAATTGCCACCAAGTTGATACAACCTATCGGTATAGCACTTGCTAATCCTTGCCACTCAAGATTTTGTTGTTGGATGGGTCACCGTGAATCACTGTCTCAAAAAATTGCTACGGCGTTGAATGTTTTGCATACTATTTACGTGCTGTATATAAACAAATGCTCGGCTCACACAAAGTGTGTTTTGTGGATAATATCGCATTCATACTATCATTATACTATATTATTTATATGTCCCCACATCCGGTTGTAACTAGCAATCTGATTGGCTACAACGCCACATTAAAATCACCATGTCCCCTGTCACCCTTGACAGCGGGGTATAAGAGAACGTGTCAAACATCAGGGGTATATGAGCACATGAAACATCGGGGGTATATGAATGACCCTTGAACTGGCAGTTTCCACCAATCGTGCCGTTGCTCTCGCACGCCAAATTTGACGTCACCTAACGCCGGATTGTTAGGTCAGCTACAGAATTATTCTTTTTGGTGTGAATTAATTGGATAACCTATGAAAAACACACTTAAATTACGGAGACATGGTTATTGTTGTGGGGACAAAATCGTTATCTCCGGCAACATCGTGGGGTACATGGAGATTTAATACTTGGATGTCTCTTTTTGAATCCCTCGGCTCCGCCTCGGGGTTCAAAATCGACATCCAGGTATTAAATCTCCATGTACCCCCGATGTTGCCGAGGATAACTAATAATATTCTTGAGGAAATTTTCATAATGTGGTACATGTAACTGTTATTCCTAAATTATAACCTATAACGAAGGCCATCCATGCCTTTAAAAGAGCAGACCCAGTTTGAAGACACAATTAGTTTTATACATCAATGGATACCTTATCTGAAACAGTTTAGAGAACAGTGATCATTTCAGTTGGTAAAGAAAAGTAGCATTTTCCACTCATATTTTAGGTTGATATATGTATCAAGATTACATTTTGGATCATATGATGAAATTGGGGAAATACTCTAGTGTCCCGAATAAATGTATGTGTATGCAGGTGTATGTTTATTTTTTTTCATGAAAATTGCCGCCCTGTATGAGCTTATTCCGGTCTATATATTTATTATTTTTTTCAATTTCAATCTGACATAATTGTATAAAAATTGCCAGCTGTGACAAGCTGTAGCTTTTTACTGACAAATTTATAAGCCACAGCTGGCAACAGCCAATTACGCATCCATGTCATGACACTCAACCCCATCTAAAGTTACCACTAGTAGTACATGTACCAGTAGTAATATATGTACCAAGGAAGGGTTGACAGATTGATAGCCAATGATTGGCTTGTTCGAATATTGAGGCATCTAAGAATTTGTCCGCCCTGTACTTCTATTCCGGTCTGTTCTATTATTGAAATTTGCCAAATCGTCCACCCTGTACTACTATTCCGGTCTGTTCTTCTATTCGGGACACTAGAGTACTCTACAATTTAGAGTTAATATAGATATTGAGCTATGCCCCCCCCCCCGCCCCCCCCCCCCCCCGGGTTGATTTAACCCTGTCTTTACTAAATTGATTCTGCCACTCAGTTATAAAAATATTCATTGGAATGGTCTATTATTCATTTTGAGGGGTGTTCAGAAAAATTTACCAGACAACAGTGTGACAAAAAAATAATACCAGTGCTGAAGTATTCATATTCTTAGGTGGGAAATGTTCAGATAATAATATCAACAAATGACCTATGTTGACTTATTATCTGAACAATTCCTAAGGGAACTACTCATCAATGAGTATTTAGGGGTTCCAGAATTTTTTTTACGATACCTTTTTACTTTTTATTTCAATTCTATTGTATAAAATAACATGTGAAAAAGAAGTGCTACAAGAAAGACGCTATTTTGTTTGATATTGAATTTTCAAAATGGTAATATATGCTATTAATTGGTCCAGTTCAAGCCTTGAAATAGTGTGCCTGTCAGTTGCAGAATGAGGTCCCCAGAGGGTGAATTTAGTGATCACCAAATTCACCCTCTGGGAACCTCATTCTGCCAAGTTGTAAGCAGAATGAGGTCCCCAGAGGGTGAATTTGGTGATGCTAGCCTGCTATGCGGGGTAGCATAACTAAATTCACCCTCTGGGGACCTCATTCTGCAAGTGACAGACACCCTATTTCAAGGCTTGGTCCAGTTTACATGTCAAATGTTGTTAACATTTTTTCAACAGAACAAAAAATGAAAACGATGATAAATTAGATTTTTTATGTTGTTGTTGAAACTGGATGTCTGGAACCCTGAATGGATCTTTAACAACAAAACTATGGTATTTTTCAGATTCCTAATCTGAGAGATAAGATGGTAGCTGGAAATAAATCCATAGATTCCTTGGTACAGTTACTGAAACAAAATGCATGGGAACCAGCTTCACCAGCCTATATACAGCAAAGACCGGTGAGTTTTATACAGCAAAATCCAGTGAGTTTTATACAGCAAAAAACGGTGAGTTTTATACAGCAAAAACCAGTGAGTTTTATACCCGGCTTCACCAGTCTCTATACAAGCTGAAATAGAGGATAAATAGATTTTTTTATTTCGTTGTTGTTGTAACTGGAGTTCTAGAACCCTGAATTCATCTTTAAGGGGAGCTATTGTGACTCTCTTGCAAGTTTTCACAAGTCCAGGCCAGTAATCTTGTCCCATAAATAAATGCTCTCTCGCTCATCTCGTTCTTAACCCTTTCAGTGCCAAGTCCGATTTTTGTATCAACCAATATTTCCTTGATCATTTTTCAAATTTATTGATTATAATAATGTGATGCATTGATGGAAAGAGCTCTAAGAGCTCTTTCCATCAATATATCACATTATTATAATCACTGAAAGGGTTAAATAATAGCATAAGAACAAAGACATTTATTTTTAGCCTTCATTTATGAGATATCTATATGAGAGAACTCACACAGTGCTTTTTGGTGACTTTGTTGACCTTTCTTCCCATTTGTTCTCTTCTGGGGGATTTTCACATGGCCGAAATATTTCACGGCCATCATCGCCGAATCCGAGATCTGTCAGGCTTATATCTTGCATGAATGGAAGTGTTTTCTTCATCAACAGAAGCTTGTCCTTGAAAACAAAGAGAGAATTAATAAATTAGATGTTGCTTTCACTGGTTCTTGAAAATTTTACATGTTTGCTTTATTGGGGTTTTTCGTGGTTTCAGCTGCCAGACTATATCACAATGTTGTCTGCATGCCTTGAACAGTGAGTCTGACATTTGCAGAATGAGTTCCCCAGATGATGAATTTAGTGATGCTGCCCTGCACAGCGGGTTAGCATCACCAAATTCACAATTTGGCAACCTCATTCTGCTTAGGCCTCATATTCTAGGAAGTATCTTTTGTCTCAAATGAACATTGTTTTGAGTTACTTTTTTTCTCTTCTGTTCAGTTTCTATATCCCCAATTTGCAGAAAATAAAATGCATAATCGAGGTGACTAATGAACAACTTCAACTGAAGAACTTCAATCTGATCCTAAGTCTGCCATGGCAGTTGAGGCCTGAGCAGAATGAGGTCCCCAGAGTGTGAATTTGATGACATTAGCCCAGTCTCTAAATTCACCCTCAGGGGACCTAATTCTGCAAATGTCAGACACAATATTTCAAGACTTGGTTGTCAGTTATATACAATAATACTCTAAGTAATCGACCCCTTAACCACAGCAGAATTATTGGTAACTATTTAGGATTTAGTCGGAAATATGGCTTGTTGCCATTCATCAGAGAGCTTTCCGATGAATGGCAACAAGCCATATTTCCGACTAAATCCTGAAAAGTTACCATGGTTAAGGAGTCAATTAATTAGAGCATTACTGTATGTGTGGATGAAAGACAATGCAGATGATTTATTGCACAGGGAAATCATTCCACTAAACAAAGAAACCACAGACCCACAGAAAGCAACTACCAAACTTTCCCAGATACACAAATTCCCTTATTTTCTCACATTTTGTCACATGACAAGATTTCGACCAACAAAAGTCCTATATTTATGTTCCACAGCATGAATGCCACAGAGGGCAGGAATAATTTGTTATGGATAATTATATAATTATTGGGATTAATTATCCATAATAAAAGATTCCTGTCCCCTGTGCATGAATTCATACTGTATGAATGTAAATATAACAATATATTAATTACAAACAATACTAAACCATTATAAACTGACCTTGGTAACGGACTTGGATCCAATCTGCAGCAGTCTTTTGGCTTCTTTGTGGTATATGGTCTCTGGTCTATTGTAGGTCATAGCATTATTACACATCAGATCAAAATCCCTCTACAAAGAGATATTTATCATTATTACACATGAGATCAAAATCCCTCTACAAAGAGATATTTATAATTAATATTTATACGTGTGTCACGGTGTGGTACTATTAACCCTTTACCCAACAAAACGGCCAAAAACGCCCAAATAAAGCTTCAACAGCCTAAAATATCTTCGGTCTGTCTCAATAACACCATACAAATATGGATATCATTGGAACCGGTTCATTGACCACATTGTGATGGTTACAGTTATGCCCTGTGCCCTGTGCCAATGCATTCTCTTATATATGCGAGTCGACCATAGGTCGCCTCGCATATATAAGAGAATGCATTGGCCTAAAAAAAATCTTTTTTTAACACTTTTTACCATTTTTTCTTACATTCTTCAACAATTTTATAATTTTTTCTTACATTTTTTAACAATTTTTATAATATTTTTCTACATTCTTTGACAATTTTATCATTTTTAATATGTGTTAAGCCAATGCATTCTCTTATATATGCGAGGCGACCTATGGTCGACTCGCATATATAAGAGAATGCATTGGCACAGGACCGTTCTGTTGGGTAAAGGGTTAAATGATGCTATATCTCTCCCACAAATCTGTTTATTTTAAGTCCATAATATGTCCGTCTGTTTGGTTGTGAATGAGAATGCATGTACAGAACAGTTAAATGTTCTTAGTAATGTACGATTGTTCTGGGCTGGTGCAGCATTAAAGATACTGTGCCAGTGCATTCTCTTCCATAAGTGAGTCTCTCACAGGGAGCCTCGATTATATAAGAGAATGCACTGGCTTACAAGGTCAATGTAAATATAGTTAGGCTAATGTATCCTCTTATATATGCAAGGCTACTTTTTGGAGAATCGCATAATTAAGAGAATGCATTGGCACAGGGTTATCACAAACGTTCAGGAAGATTCAGCCATGAAAGGGTAAAGTAAGAGTACCTTAAATTCCATTACAGATCTATAGTTGAGGCTTTCTATTTTAGTTAGCAATAACTACACATCGATGATTATTTAGTAGAAAGTAAGAATACCTTAAATTCCATTACAGATCTGTAATCCATGCTTTCTATTTTAGTAAGCATTGTGCTGAAGTCCATTGGATTAGGGATAAGCGTTGAGTAGCCGGGAGCTATTATATCTGTTACTGGATACGCAAAAAATGAATGCACATCTTTCCTGTAAAGAGTGATAGAAAATATTAGCAGGCTAAAATATGCAATGTTATTAGATCATAATAAAACATGTGGTTTAAACATATTTTATTTGCTCAATGCATAGTATTAACATACACACAGGAAAAAGGGATTGGATGACAAGTGCTGTCACTTACAGTAACATCCTCTCCCCATTGTCAAAACACTGAATATATACAAATTAAACGCTGACAAGAGCAAGGAAATATGTTATAACAATATAGCTATGTACAAGTAATGAAAACTAACAGTAGAAAGAATTGATGGATTGTTTCACATGTTATGTATGAGAGAAGGAAGTGTGATACAACAAAAACGCGATAGAGATACTGAAATTAAGCAAACGGTAGGAAGGATGGAGAGAGAGAGAGGGGGAGAGAGAGAGAGGGGAGAGAGAGAGAGAGAGGTATTGCATGTACATGGTGTCGACAGATTTACTGGGTTCAATAAATATTTAAAATCAAGGGCGAAATATCATCAATTATGGTTAATTTGCTTTCGCTTTCTTATGTTAGCTCTACACATTTCAGGCGTCGAGATTGAAACGTTTTGTTTCTTTAATGAACCGATGCACTTAATTAAAGATTACAGTATTCATATCGTCACTTATATGGGTTGCCAATGAAAAGTATCTTGACTGATATGGTATTCACATAAAACATGTTTGCTTGCTCATTCCCACATGCTTAGCCAAAGCTGAACTCTTATATGTGACCCGCCATATCAAATCCAGTCGTAAGTCGGGATTTTTTATCATTTTTTAAAAATAAATGTTTCTTACAATTTTTAGAACATAAAATAAAAAACATCCATTACCCTGCAGGGAGCCCCACACATATATAGAAGCATATAGAAGAGTGTCATCTGCTCATGTTTGTCTGGGGCTCTGTATGGGTGAAATTATAAAATTGTTAAAGAATACAAGAACAAATTATTAAAATTGTTAGGCCAATGCATTCTCTTATATATGCGAGGCGACCTATGGTCGACTCGCATATATAAGAGAATGCATTGGCACAGGGTAAAAAAAATCCCGACTTACGACTGGATTTGATATGGCGGGTCACATATATGCCAGTTGTTTATTAATTCATCAATTTCAAGGACCGGACAGCGAATTTAAAGGGAGACCCACAGGTGTGTATTTAGTCACTAGTCAGTGTAATATAAAACCAAATATTATTGTACTGATGGCACACAACTCAGGCTCTGCCCAATGGCTTACATTTCAAGAGCACATTATATTATAATCAGTCTTGAATGACAGGCTCATGAATCAATTCTTTACTGATGAAGATGTCACATGTGTATGCAGGGTTCGCGCTGCCGATAGCCAATTTAGCAAATTGCTATAAAAATGAAAGTGTCAATGACACTGTAGCTCAACTTGGAAAGGGAATAATTTAATGTGTTACTGTCGATGGAGTGATTAGGAATGTGGAAAGTTGAATGTCTAATACTAGTTTATCAACATGAAAAGATATATATATACATGTATATAAAAGTAAAATCTAAGATGGTTGCTGGCGGCTATGTTTTCCAACAATTCAAAAACATTTGATAGCTTTAGTCATGCAAAGAGTAGAATCCAAAATGGCCGCTGGCAGCCATATTTTAATGCCGAATAACCCCAAAATGACTCGTTCCCATCTACATGTCAATTTCAACAGCCATGACAAATTTTATGATGATCAGACAAAAGGTACGACCTGTAGCCCGTGCTAAAGGATTTAGTCATACAAAGAGTAAAATCTAAGATGGCTGCCAGCGGCCATGTTTTTTGGCCGAATGACCCCAAAATTACTCGTTCCCATCTACAAGTCAATATTAACACCCACGACAAATGTCATGATGATCAGATGAACAGTACGACCTGTAGCCCGTGCTAATGGATTGAATTTTGAAATCCAAGATGGCCGCTGGTGGCCATGTTTTTTTCCGAATGACCCCAAAATGACTCGTTTCCATCTACATTCCAATTTCAACAGCCATGACAAATTTTATGATGATCAGACTAAAGGTACGACCTGTAGCCCGTGCTAAAGGATTTAGTCATACAAAGAGTAAAATCCAAGATGGCTGCTGGCGGCCATGTTTTTTGGCCGAATGGCCCCAAAATGACTCGTTCCCATTTAAATGTCATTGTTAACATCCATGACAAATTTCATGATGATCTGACCAAAGGTACGACCTGTAGCCCGTGATAAAGGATTTAGTCATGCAAAGAGTAAAATCTAAGATGGCTGCCAGCGGCCATGTTTTTTGGCCGAATGACCCCAAAATTAATCGTTCCCATCTACATGTCAATATTAACATCCATGACAAATTTCAAGATGATCAGACGAACAGTACGACCTGTAGCCCGTGCTAATGAATTGAATTTTGAAATCAAAGATGGCTGCTGGCGGCCATGTTTTTTGGCCGAATGACCCCAAAATGACTCGTTCTCATCTACATGTCATTATTAACATTCATGAAAATTTTTATGATGATCAGACTAAAGGTACGACCTGTAGCCCGTGCTAAAGAATTTAGTCATACAAAGAGTAAAATCCAAGATGGCTGCTGGCAGCCAAGTTTTTTGGCCGAATGACCCCAAAATTACTCGTTCCCATCTACATGTCAATATTAACATCCATGACAAATTTCATGATGATCAGGCGAAGGGTACGACCTGTGGCCCGTGCTAATGGATTAAATTTTGAAATCAAAGATGGCCACTGGCGACCATGTTTTTTGTCCTAATGACCCCAAAATGACTCGTTCCCATCTACATTCCAATTTCAACAGCCATGACAAATTTTATGATGATCAGACTAAAGGTACGACCTGTAGCCCGTGCTAAAGGATTTAGTCATACAAAGAGTAAAATCCAAGATGGCAGCTGGCGGTCATGTTTTTTGGCCAAATGACCCAAAAATGACTCGTTCCCATATACATGTCATTGTTAACATCCATGACAAATTTTATGATGATCCGACTAAAGGTACGACCTGTAGCCCGTGTCAAAGGATTTAGTCATGCAAAGAGTAAAATCTAAGATGGCTGCCGGCGGCCATGTTTTTTTGCCGAATGACCCCAAAATTACTCGTTCCCATCTACATGTCAATATTTAAATCCATGACAAATTTCATGACAATAAGACCAACAGTACGGTCTGTAGCCCGTGCTAATGGATTGAATTTTGAAATCCAAGATGGCCACTGGCAGCCATGTTTTTCTTCCGAATGACCCCAAAATGACTCGTTCCCATCTACATGTCAATGTCAACATCCATGACAAATTTCATAATAATCGGACCAAATGTACGAATTGTAGCCCGTGCTAAAGGAAATTGTTGACGAATCACGCACACACACACGCACGACGGATACCAAGCCATGGCAATAGCTCAAACTTTACAAAGTAAAGTTGAGCTAAAAATGAAATGGCTCCAAAAAAATCCTGATTGGCAATTGGTACCCATCGGGCATATAATAAAGCTTGCTGTCAATTGATCGGAAACAAAACACACATCGATATCAGGTCGCGATATAGCTAATTGGGTCCTAATTGAAAGCGTATAATAGATTTGCGGCTATGTCAGATCGACTTATTTTATCACTGGGGTGAAAGGGTTTTGAATTTCTACTCGATAATAACACTAAGGCTATTGACTCCAATTTGACAAACATTAGCCAAACAAAGGGCTTCCGGAAGTCTACATTGTTAGGAAGCTGTGTATTGATAGTAGGTGTTAGATAAATTATCATAAATATGTCCTTCGTAACTCAGCTTTCACAAACTGATATACAGCAAATATTCCGAAATGAGTGGAAAATATCTCGCGAATGGCTATCATTCGATGGTGACAAAAATGTTATGTTCTGTTCTACATGCCATGCTGCGAATGTTATAAATATGTTCGTATCTGGTTGTAGTATCATGAAGAAAGATCTTATTCTGAAATACGAGCTAACACAAAGGTATGTGTACTATTTACAAAATCTATTGGGAACTTGTCGTCGGTAACATCACGCATAGGGAAAGTCTTTTGGGGGAGCAAACCCCGGGATGCTCAAAAGGGCTGATAGGTCCTCTCCTTCACCCCCTCATTTTAAGCTTTTATTAAAAAAAAATAAAATGATAAAAAAAAGAAGCAATTTTTAACATTCTTCTTCTTTAGCTGATTCTGTCGCTGGAATCCAGACGAGGGGGTGTTTACCCCCCCTGGAAGCACTGTAGGTCGATGGTAGCTGCAGTGCCCCAGCAGGTGTTGTTGCCTCATTGGTGACAGTGATGGTAGACTCTGGCAAGGTGCCAACTGGAGTCCGGGTGCTGACGGGATGGATGACGAGATGCTGATGTCAGATAAAAGAGAAGGCGGCCGACTGGAAGTGGTCCGGAGGTCCCAGTCACTTTACTCCAGCTGCTTTTCTCCTGGCATCATACCCTTGGTGTCATGGAGGGCATCCCCCCTCTGGGTTCAAGCCTTGAAATAGTGTGCCTGTCATTTGAGGAATGAGGTCCCCAGAGGGTGAATTTAGTGATACCACCCAGCATAGCGGGCTAGCATCACTAAATTCACCCTCTGGGGACCTCATTCTGCAAATGACAGACACACTATTTCAAGGCTTGTCTGGGTTTCCGGCATCCAGGTGTGCATCCGCTCTGGTGGTCTAAAAGCAGGAGACGGGCAGGGATTCCAGCGAAGTATTGCCCCCCCCCAATCTTCCAACAGGGCCACCCCGACAATCAAAGCGGGGTCAGATAATGGCTGCGTTGGCATCCAAGCTAATCCGCGGCATACAGCGCAGTCACACTGTGTACCACCGTTGACAAAGCCAATCTGTGCTGGCTATTCCAGGAGATTAGCCGGTGAGTGATCTATGCTGGGCAGACGGTCTGTGGTGTACCCGAGGGTATGATCCTCTCCCGCCGGCGACTCTGGCAGGATTCAACAACACACATCTGTGTCACCAAATAATTAATGGGGGGACCTCTTCTAATCAGGATGGATTATTACACCTTGATTTTATGACAGTATATGATGTTGACTATTATCACACTTAGTCACGAGATGGACTAGATCTCAAACATAAGAGATCGTCTGGCTGACGGTATTTAAATAGTGGGGTCAATAAAACAACTCTCTCATATTTCAATTCGACTTTGATAGCATATTCATATCATTCGTCAGTTAGGAGTTGAGTGAGTAAGTCGTGTCAATTCTTCGCGACTTACTGCTGTTCCTCTTGGCTGGCTGTGAATCGCTCGTGAGTAGCGGTCATTCTGAAAAGAACTCAGCCGCCCGAGCAGTTTGGCGTGAGTGATTTTGGACCTGGCGGAGGATTATGGAGCTAATCCCTTTCTGCCTTGGTCACTGCCTTGGATAGGTTGCATGTTGTGAATACCCTTAGCTGGACTCCACCAGGCTAAGGGAGGCTTCGTGCATCTGTCTGTGGACTACCAGATTGCTCTCTGCTACCAGTACCCTCTGCTGGCGGGAACTCGGCCACTGGATATAACCAGCGACCGTCCATCTGCTATGAAGACCTAGGCGAAAAGAAAAAGAAGCGGAGGAAAAAGAAGCAGAGGAAAAAGAAGCGGAGGAAGAAGATCCCTTCCAGGAGGAAAAGGGACGCTGACAGAAGGGCCAAGTGGAAACGGGTGAGCTGAGAGACGCCCAGCTCCCCCTACTTGGCAGCTGATCTAGACGTTGGCGACATCACACCAGCCAGAAGGGACGCCGAGGTCACCCGGATGTCCCTGTTGTCGTCATCAAGTCCAGCGTCGATGTCACCCTGGACGTGCCCGCCGCCAGCTTTGATGTAGAAACGGACACCTTACCACCACGGACACCAGAGTACCATAACAGCCCGGTGTCCATCATCTCCACCAGCAAAAAACAACAACACCAGCAGCAGCTCTACCCGTTCTGCTGCTGAAGTCCAACAAGATAACATCAACAGTGCGCTGGCGGAGATAGCTAACTCCAAAAAGATGAGAGCAGAATACGAAGCACAACGTCAACAACAGCTTCAAATGGCTAGCGACACACAAGCAACAAAAACATCACCGACAGATAGAGATAAAAGAAAAAGGCAAAAAAGAGTAGAATTTAAAAAAAAATCATGTCTAGATCATTTTCACCACTTCATCAATTCATAAAACTGTAAATACTGTACAACCATGCCATGAACCTTCCAAAAATTCCAAAGTGGGTTGTAGGGCTGGGTATACTGTCCTTCCAAATTCTCCCGGGCTCCCATCCCAAATCTCTAATAAAGAAACAACCTTGGATTTATGTGTCGTTTCCCCTCTGAGTTGTGTGCCGTTCATTATAACTTAGCTGCCCAGGGGAAACAAAGATTTTTTGTCAGCAAGCCTTGAAATAGGGTGTCTGTCATTTGCAGAATGAGGTCCTCAGAGGGTGAATTTAGTTATGCTACCCCGCATAGCGGGCTAGCATCACCAAATTCACCCTCTGGGAACCTCATTCTGCTGAAGTGTAAGCAGAATGAGGTCCCCTCTGGGGACCTCATTCTGCAAATGACAGGCATGCTATTTCAAGGCTTGGTCAGGCTTGGTGGACATGGATTCCTTTGTCCCCACTGAAGCGCTGCACGCAACGAGTAGTTTTCACTCGGTTCATGTAGAAGAATGATGTTGTGATATGAGAATGGAATGGAATGGAAAAGAGTTCGAAAATGTAGAAGTATAATAACCCTCTTGTAACTGAACTATATGGCCACGTTTGTGGACTCACAAGTCCTTCCCAGGAGACGGCGCGATTGCTCTCGCAATTTGTAATTAACGGGTGCTAAATTTTGCACTCATCCCTCTTTTCAAAATGTTTATGGTCACTGTAATCGTTGATTTAATATTGTACTATTTGAAAATATATTTAGAACCTTTCCCATTTCAGTTAAATAATGGGCTTGTGGAAGTATAACTGGACATTGGTCTATCCCACAAAGACATTTTGTCTGAGAAAAACCAAACTTACAATTATATTTTGGTCACAATTACACCCGTCTTCTGAATTGCGAGAGTAAATAAGTGCTCTCGTTGTGTTTTCCTCATGTGAAGGACGGTCACAACATTAATCTCTTACTTTTGCAATGTCTTTTGTAGGTGCAGTAAGGACTGTTTTAGTACACGTAAGTCCTCGCTATTTCTTCGTGACAGCGGCTCTCTCATCTTAAACATTGGTTCATCATCATCTGTTTCCATAGCTTTGGCACGCTTCTTACATGGAGATGCACCATCATCTCCAGTGAAATCTTCGCCATCATCAGGTATGGAACTAGCTTCAGTGTCATAATGTTCACTCTTAATTCTCTCCTGGATTTAAGACAATCAGATGATATTAGGGTGAAACTTATATTACAATAGACTACATTTATGTATTATGACACAACACATTGATACAATTAATTATGATACATATCACAATACAATTTATCACTGTTGAAACTCTGTGGTCAAGTTTTAAAAATGATAAAAGGCCGCTCGGCCACAGTGTCCCCCGAACCGGTGGCTTCATTTGGAGCAGAGGCTTTGTAGAAGTATACTATATGAATAAGACACTTGTGCATTGTCTCATTACTGACATGCATACAAATAACCTTTCATTCAGTACACATTTACTAAAGTTATCATCCGGAAACCTCAAATTGGCAAAAATTCTAAGTCAAAAAGGGACATAACTCTGGTAAAAATTGGCGGGCGGAACCCGATTTCGAACTTGACCTGTGTTTTGCTGGGAGAAAGACACATACCAAATATGGTTTAAATCTGATTAACTCTACTAAAGTTATCATCCGGACACCAACTTTTGGGGTTTTATATGTCGGATCGGCGGACAAAAAAGGGCCATAACTCTCGCAAAAATTATCTGATTAAACCGAAATTCGAACTTGAGCTGTATTTTAATATAAGTAATCCACATAATTGCATATAAACAATCCAAAATCAAGTTATCATCCGGAAACCAAAAAACAGAAGAAAAACTGAATTTTCTATGTAAAAAAAGGGGCATAACTCTGCCAAAAATGGTCGGGCAGAACCCAAGTTCGAACTTGACCTGTGTTTTTCTGGGAGAAAGTAATATACCAAATTTGGTTTGAAACCGATTAACTCTACTAAAGTTATCATCCGGAAACCAACTTTCAGGGATTTTCTAAGTAAAAAAAGGGGCATAACTCTGGTAAAAATTGGCAGACGGAACCAGAATTCGAACTTGACCTGTCTTTTCTGCTAGTAAACCCACATACCAAATTTAATTTAATTTGGTTCACTCTAACTAAAGTTATCATCCGGAAACCCCTGACGCACGGACGGACGGACACCGGCTATATATATTTTAATCGCACGGACGGACGGACACCGGCTATTTTAATAGTCCCCCGAATTTTTTTTTTCGGGGGACAAAAATGCAAATAATCCTGGAGGTTACCAAAAATTTTCAAATGAGAAATTTCTGAAATTTCACATTTCTATTCCTAAACACAAAGATTGCATGCGTTCATTCGAGCAAATATAAAGTTATAAAAAGAGTATTCAATTCACATCCCTGATAAATAATTTTAGACTACTAGTAATGTTTGTAAGAATATAGAGCCATCACCCCCTTGACCAATACTCGATGTAAGGAGTTTATCATCACAATTGCTTAAGAACTTGGTTTGTTGTTTCAGATGTACCTGAACCTGAAACAACTAGTCCAGGAGATATTGGTCAACCTCTGCACCCCCCCCAGGACTTAACTTCACCCCACTATTTTTCTTCCTTAAGGTCTCCTCTAATTTTTTTCACTTGTTAACAAGAAAAAAAAGTGGCCGCAGAGACTCCAGACAAGATGGCGCCCATCATGGCGGCCATTTTTTTTAAATGCACCAGGTCTCTTTGATCGCCATTATAGTAAAGATGATAGCACATGCGGTCTTGTTTTCCGCTCGATTCGTTATGCTAATATGCAACCCTTACAAATTAGCCAAAAATCCGACACCAGTATCCAATATGGCGGCCAAGATGGCCGCCGAAATGTGAAAATATGCTATTTTTCTGACATGTTACCACATTTCGTTTGTCTCTGTGGGAAAATGTTAGAATGTTTGCGTCATGTTATACATTTATCATATAGAGGAGTCATTGGCGAACACATGGGGACCATAATATGCATTCATTGCGAGATATTTTTGTCCGATATCACGTTTTCCCAAATGCCGGTATCATAGGTCAAAGCCTAATCTCCGTTAATAACGCGATGTTATGTTTCGAATCAATGCATGTTATTGCTATTATAACAACACCCATGCATATATATTTGTAGGAGATACTCGAGCTAGGATTCCTCTTATACCTGAGTTGAGGAATATTTACCCAAATCCAAGATGGCGGCCAAAATGGCCACCAGAAATAAAAAATCGCCGAAAATCGCTGATTTTAACATCAGTGAGCATTATTGTCATGACAACTCCACACCTGCTTACTATTGTAAGTTGGGAACACTTAGGCGAAGAACTTTCCTTGTACCATATCCAAATAAAAGTCCCCCAAATCCAAAATGGCGCCCACAATGGCGGACAGATTTTGAATAATCACTGAAATTCCCTCATATTCACATCATTGGGCATTATTGTCGAGACAACTCCACCCATGCTTACAATTGAGTTGGACATACTGAGATCACGTAATTACATTACATCTCATGCAAGAAATGGTTTTCCAAATCGAAGATGGCGGCCAAAATGGCGTCCGAAATTTGAAAACAAGTCTACATTCCTTTACTTTATTACGATGGGCGTTATTGTTTCGCGATTTCTATCCACCATTACATGTTGATATGGAATAGTGACATGAAGTATTCATTAGTGTTTGGCAATTGATACTCACAGCCAACATAAACCATCTACTAGTTCAACTTAAAGGTATCAAAAGCGCATAACATAGCTCTTATCCTTCTGGAAAGATGAAACACCACAATTAATATCGCGATGTGGCATTTCGAAATCCAGTCTCCACTTAGCACCGATAATGGCCGTAAGCGTAGGTGCGCCGAATAGTTATATCAGAACAATTACCTGATAACAGTTGCTGATTTGCCACGTCACGTCCATAATTACCTGGACCAGCTTCCATGTCTTTGTCTGATAAATCTAGGTCGCTCACACCGACAAAGTAATCACCACTTCCTGGTAGTATGGTCCCTCTAATCATAACGTTTCAAACAATTCATTTTCCGGTGTCTAGCTTACAGAATGTCATCTCTATGTATGTGTCTCATACCCCAGGGATAACGACATGTACACCTGGCGAACCAGTTAGCTAGTCACTTATCAATAGATGGTTCGTCAACTCACAAACTCAGCGAACGCATTGGCATATGTGGACAACTTCGACAGTGTTTCGAAGGTTGCTAGCTGTCTCATTCCCTTGGACAGATGTCTATCTGATAAGGAGAAGACCCTAGTGTACAGACTACCCACACGTCTTGACCTTTATCCGAAGCAAATTGTGTGACGCCCCGCAGTTGTCTCGTCGAATATATCCCAGCAGAGAAGAACAATGCTCGCGGTGCTAGTTTGTGGACATGCGCCATGATAGTGGGAATGAAATGGGCCAATGTATACACCACCCCTACACCTGGTGCATGTTTAAGATATCGAATGTCATGCGTGTCGGTTTTATTTGGTGTGGTAAGATTGTATTTCCACATCCGGTACGAAGCCTTTCTGATTCAACTACGTACACTTTTGTCTGGATAATAATATGCTAGCTTCCCTCAAAACAGTCGGATGGACTAAAGGATAATGTCTTTATAGCATGAATGTATGCGTTGTTTGTTATCCCCTCTCGGGGTTAGTGTCAGTATGTGGGCGGTATTATTCAAGAAAATGTCAGGAACTGTGGTGCATTTGTTTCACTATGTATTTAAAGAAAAAATTTACAGTCTCGATGGCAATGGCTGTGGCCGTTGGGGAACGCGACCTTTATGCTCATATAGCTTTATATATAACTTTAGAATATAGTAGTTAATGTCTCATGCAGGAAAATGGTCGCATTGGTGATGTTACCAAGAAATCACTTGGTGTACCAACGTTTGTTGAACTGAATGCAAGAGCTCATCAACGTAACATTCCTCTGGATGTTCTTCGCGTTGAACATTTCACCCTTTTGTTGATGGCATTTGTATTTTCTTGAACCATACCACCCAGCGTGAGTATGACATATCAACCAACTATCAAAGGTATCGCCTTTAAGACTACACCCCAGTCTTGGTATACAGCAGTAGCCAATGGCATACTCCTGGTCCAGTTGTTTAAGAACGGCTTCCAAACGGATGGGAACATACAATCTTAGCATACAAGGAAAGCAAAGCCACACATGAGATCCTGTCTGAATCTAAAACATAACAAAATAAGGGGCGGTGCAGTCATGGTCCAAATTCAGTTCCACTATCATGACACATACCCACAAACTAGCACCGTGTGTATTGTTATCATCTGCTTGGATCTGTTCGGTGAGACGATTGCTGGACGCCAACAAGCTTGTTCTTATGATCACGTTCAAGGAGTTTGGGTATATTATGCATTATGGTCTTCTACGCCTTAGCAGAAATGCAACCGTCAAATGTCGGGCTTTCAACATTCGAAGCCATATACAGAAGTTGTCCGGGTACGTCAGTGCATTAGATGAGTATGTGAATTGGTGAACCATATATTGAGAAGTGGCTGTTTGGGAAGATCACCAGGTGTACACGTTGTTATCCCCATTAGGTCACCAAAGCTGACAATACGCAGATAGATAGGTCCTTCTGAAAGCTAGTATACGCATCGACCGAATACCTTTATAGTGTACCGCACAAGATGACGCATATACCCCATATATAGCATCTGAATTATACCATAAGCTATACCACGAATGAAGCTCGCTAAGAATTCCAAGCTTTCGAAAACAACACGTGAGCTGGACACCGGCATATGTATTGTTTGAAACATTCCTATTAGTTGCACACTCCTACAAAGAAGAGTAGTGAACTGTTGTTGTGAGTGAGATAGATTAATCTGACGAAGAGACGGAAACGATTCTAGATAATGCTGAATGTGGCAATTCAGAATAAGCTCAGGTACTGTTGTTTTGATTCTTGGAAGTCATAATATGACTAATTTGGCGCACCTATATACGGTTACGGCCAGTATGAGCCCTTAGTGGAGAATGGATTTTGAAATGCCACATTGCGATTGTGGGTTTTCATCCTTCCAAAAGGCTACGACTTGCATTGGAACTAATATATGGCTTATAGTATGTACCGTTTCGTTTATACAAATCATTATTATGACAAAAAGTTGAAATTAGTATGTGATAATATCGGCTTCTTTTCAATTTGTACCCGCCAGTTTGGCCGCCATATTGACTGTGAGTATCACTTACCAAACCCTAATGAATAATTCATACATATCAACATGTAATGGTGGGTAGAAATCGCGAAACAATAACGCCCATCCTAAGAAAGTAAAGGAATGTAGGCGTGTTTTCAAATTTCGGTCGCCATTTTGGCCGCCATCTTCGATTTGGAAAACCATTTCTTGCATGAGATGTAAGGTAATTACTTCACCTCAGTATTTCCAACTCATCTGTACGCATGGATGGAGTTGTCTCGACAATAATGCCCAATGATGTGAATAAGAGGAAATTTCGGTGATTTTTCAAAATCTGTCCGCCATTGTAGGCGCCATTTTGGATTTGGGGGACTTTTATTTGGATATGGTACAAGGAAAGTTCTTCGCCTAAGTGTTCCCAACTTACAATAGTAAGCAGGTGTGGAGTTGTCATGACAATAATGCTCACCGATGTTAAAATCAGCGATTTTCGGCGATTTTTTATTTCTGGTGGCCATTTTGGCCGCCATCTTGGATTTGGGTAAATATTCCTCAACTCAGGTATAAGAGGAATCCTAGCTCGAGTATCTCCTGCAAATATATATGCATGGGTGTTGTTATAATAGCAATAACATTCATTGATTCGAAACATAACATCGCGTTATTAACGGAGATTAGGCTTTGACCTATGATACCGGCATTTGGGAAAACGTGATATCGGACAAAACTATCCCGCAATGAATGCATATTATGGTCCCCATGTGTTCGCCAATGACTCCTCTATATGATAAATGTATAACATGACGCAAACATTCTAACATTTTCCCACAGAGACGAACGAAAGGTGGTAACATGTCAGAAAAATAGCATATTTTCACATTTCGGCGGCCATCTTGGCCGCCATATTGGATTCTGGTGTCGGATTTTTGGCTAATTTGTAAGGGTTGCATATTAGCATAACGAATCGAGCGGAAAACAATACCGCATGTGCTATCATCTTTACTATAATGGCGATCAAAGAGACCTGGTGCATTTAAAAAAAATGGCCGCCATGATGGACGCCATCTTGTCTGGAGTCTCTGCGGCCACTTTTTTTTCTTGTTAACAAGTGAAAAAAATTAGAGGAGACCTTAAGGAAGAAAATTAGTGGGGTGAAGTTAAGTCCTGGGGGGGGTGCAGAGGTTGACCAATATCTCCTGGACTAAACAGTAAGTGACCATCATTCTACAGTGAATACTGAGATGCATATTGTATCGTGAGCAAAAACTGTGATATGTATCGTATTGTAGCAGGAGTGTATTGTTGTAACCATATTTTATTCTCACAACAGCGCGAGGTCATTTTAAATTCTAAAACATTTTATAGACAAAACCATCATGTTTTGAGCAGCATCGTACCTCTTGTCTCTTCTTGTCTTTCTTTTTCTTCTTCTTTTTATGTTTGTGCTTTTTTTCTGAGTGCCTATCGTCGCTTGGACTATTCACAAAGACATCAGAAGATCCATCCCCTGTTCCCACTTTTAGGACTAGTTTCAGGCTTTGTGGTTTCTCATCACATGGTTCAGGTACATCTGAAACAACAAAAGCGATCAACTTTGTCAAAAGCCAATATAATCGAATAATTATCTGTTACTAAATATTGGTGGGAGAGTTGGCCAACCATGCACCTTAGAAGCTGAACATAGAATGAGCGGTAAAATCTTTGTGTTCAAGCACACTTTAGAACAATCGAGAAACCTGTGCTGAATCTATTCATTAGCAATCAATGCTTATCACATGTGAACCACTGTCGCCAATCATCCAGATATGCCCCATCGATTTAACCCCCGTCGATCTAACATTTTCCATTATGACGGGAGCTGCGCTTCTGTAGCATTAAAGACCCTGTGCCAGTGCAGTTTTTATATATGCGAGTCGCCCATAGGGAGCCTAGCATATATAACAGAATGTACTGGCTTACAAGGTCAAGGTAAATATTGTTAAGCCAAT
Source organism: Siphonodentalium dalli (assembly GCA_032622095.1). Taxonomy (NCBI): domain Eukaryota; kingdom Metazoa; phylum Mollusca; class Scaphopoda; order Gadilida; family Siphonodentaliidae; genus Siphonodentalium; species Siphonodentalium dalli. The sequence continues at coordinate 62,865,849 of CP136062.1, forward strand.
ACATTCTCTTATATATGGGAGACTCGCATATTCATGTATAAGGTAATGCATTGGCCTAGGGTTTATCGTAAAATATCAGGAAGCTCCAGTCATGGAATGGTTAAGAACCAAGAATATCAACTGTTCTTGTTATTCAGCATATACTAAATGAAAGCTAACAATAACACTTCAAATAAAACTACAAATTGAAATGCTAGATAAGAATGTATCATTTATATGAATGTGATGGATTCCTTGTGACAATGACCAAAACCAACCAACCGGAAACTCTATATCTCATTCACCCTTAAATGAAGTTCTTTAAACAGTAAGCATGTTTGTTGAGATACTATACTTGTCAATATATAATGTCATCACTGTCCGTGTTTTTAAAATTCAGATTCCTACATGCATTATAGCAGGAATAGACACATGTATGCATGACGTATTGACCACATGGCTTTTTGTGCACGCGAGGTTTCCCCAAATTATCTGCACTTTCTGATCAGGACTAGTGGTTTTCATAACTTGTCAACAAGACAATTTTTATTCTAATATGATGACTAAAATCTTATCTATAGGAATATTGGCAAAGAATACAATGAAAGTGTCAATGACACTGTAGCTCAACTTAGGTAGGGGAATAATTTAATGGTTGACAGTAAATGGAGGAATAGGAAAGGTGCTAATTGAAATGTCTAACATGCGCCAAAGGATTTAGTGATGCAAAGAGTAAAATACAAGATGGCTGCTGGTGGCCATTTTTTTTGGCCAATTGACCCCAAAAGAACTCGTTCCCATCTACGTATAATTGTTAACATCCATGACAAATTTTATGAAGATCTGACCAAAGCTACGACATACAAATTTCATGATGATCAGACGAACAGTACGACCTGTAGACCGCGCCAATGGACTGAATTTTGAAATCCAAGATGGCCGCTGGCAGCCATGTTTTTTGGCCGAATGACCCCACAATGATTCGTTCCCATCTACATGTCAATGTCAACATTCATGACAAATTTAATAAATATCAGACCAAAGGTATGACCTGTAGCCCACGCCAAAGGATTTAGTCATGCAAAAGTAAAATGCTGGTGGCAATGTTTTTTGACCGAATGACCCCAAAACGACTCGTTCCCATCTACATGTCATTGTTATAATTAATGACAAATTTCATGACCATTTGACCAAAGCTACGAACTGTAGCCCGCACCAAAGGATTTAGTCATGCAAAGAGTAAAATCCAAGATGGCTGCTGGCGGCCATGTTTTTTGACCAAATGACCCCAAAACGACTCGATCCCATCTACATGTCATTGTTATCATTCATGACAAATTTCATGATGATCAGACGAACAGTACGACCTGTAGCCCGCGCCAATGGATTGAATTTTGAAATCCAAGATGGCCGCCAGCAGCCATGTTTTTAGGCCGAATGACCCGACAATGATTCGTTCCCATTTACATGTCAATGTTCATGACAAATTTTATAAAGATTAGACCAAAGGCAACCTATAGCCCGCGCCAAAGGATTTAGTCATGCAAAGAGTAAAATCCAAGATGGCTGCTGGCAGCCATGATTTTTGGCCGAACGACTCCAAAATCACTCGTTCCCATCTACATGTCAGTGTTAACATCCATGACAAATTTCATAAACTTCCGACCAACACAACGACCTGTAGCCCGCGCCAAAGGATTTAGTCATGCAAAGAGTAAAATCCAAGATGGCTGCTGGCAGCCATGTTTTTTGGCCGAACGACCCCAAAATCACTCGTTCCCATCTACATGTCATTATTAACATCAATGACAAATTTCATGATGATCAGACGAACAGTACGACCTGTAGCCCGCGCCAATGGATTGAATCTTGAAATCCAAGATGGCTGCCAGCGGCCATGTTTTTTGGCCGAATGACTCCAAAATTACTCGTTCCCATCTACATGTCAATGTCAACATTCATGACAAATTTCATAAAGATCAGACCAAAGGTACAACCTGTAGCCCGGGCCAAAGGATTTAGTCATGCAAAGAGTAAAATCCAAGATGGCTGCTGGCAGCCATGTTTTTCGGCGAACAACTCCAAAATCACTCGTTCCCATCTACATGTCATTGTTAACATCCATGACAAATTTCATGATGTTCCGATCAAAGCTACGACCTGTAGCCCGCGCCAAAGGATTTAGTCATGCAAAGAGTAAAATCCAAGATGGCTGCTGGCGGCCATGTTTATTGGCCGAACGACCCCAAAATGACTCGTTCCCATCTACATGTCAATATTAACATCCATGACAAATTTCATGATGATCAGACGAACAGTACGACCTGTAGCCCGCGCCAATGGATTGAATTTTGAAATCTAAGATGGCCGCCAGCGGCCATGTTTTTTGGCCGAATGACCCCACAATGATTCGTTCCCATCTACATGTCAATGTCAACATTCATGACAAATTTCATAAAGATTAGACCAAAGGTACAACCTGTAGCCCGCGCCAAAGGATTTAGTCATGCAAAGAGTAAAATCCAAGATGGCTGCTGGCGGCCATGTTTTTTGGCCGAACGACACCAAAATCACTTGTTGTCATCTACATGTCATTATTAACATCAATGACAAATTTCATGATGATCAGGCGAACAGTACGATCTGTAGCCCGCGCCAATGGATTGAATCTTGAAATCCAAGATGGCTGCCAGGGGCCATGTTTTTAGGCCGAATGACCCCAAAATGACTCGTTCCCATCTACATGTCAATGTCAACATTCATGACAAATTTCATAAAGATCAGACCAAAGGTACGACCTGTAGCCCGGGCCAAAGGATTTAGTCATGCAAAGAGTAAAATCCAAGATGGCTGCTGGCGGCCATGTTTTTCGGCCGAACGACCCCAAAATCACTCGTTCCCATCTACATGTCATTGTTAACATCCATGACAAATTTCATGATGTTCCGATCGAAGCTACGACCTGTAGCCCGCGCCAAAGGATTTAGTCATGCAAAGAGTAAAATCCAAGATGGCTGCTGGTGGCCATGTTTATTGGCCGAACGACCCCAAAATCACTCGTTCCCATCTACATGTCATTATTAACATCAATGACAAATTTCATGATGATCAGATGAACAGTACGACCTGTAGGCCGCGCCAATGGATTGAATCTTGAAATCCAAGATGGCTGCCAGCGGCCATGTTTTTTGGCCGAATGACCCAAAAATGACTCGTTCCCATCTACATGTCAATGTCAACATTCATGACAAATTTCATGAAGATCAGACCAAAGGTACAACCTGTAGCCCGCGCCAAAGGAAATTGTTGACGGACACACGCACACACACGAACACACGCACACACGGACGACGGACACCAAACCATGGCAATAGCTCAAACTTACAAGTAAGTTGAGCTAATAAACGAGTGTAATTTTGACTGCGTTACGCGACACTTTATTTACTGGTATAAAGTCTTCAGATTTCAATAGATTGAGAAATGCATAATAAAACGGAAAAATAAAATAAAATGAAAAGCATAACACCCGCCCCTAATTTTGGGGTGTCCGTTCAGGGGGAAACGCATGCATTATTCATTTTGGCCTTATACACGTGTCCCATCACAATTCTGAAAATTTTCAGCACACATTGTTTGTGTAAATATTTATTCAGTTCATCCTTGGATGGCATACCGTGGAATTATAGAGAAAATCGTAAAATGTCACACATTTCCAGTTTCTGGCGCTCGCAGTTAATTTTCACTGGGAAATGGATTTTCCGCATATGTGTCGAGAATATTACAGTTTTATTTAATATGCTCATTTGCCCATATTTTTTTTAAATAATAGCCACTCGAATAAAAACATGGCAATAATTTAATTTACTCATTCTTGGTTATGGTGTCAAAATATACCACATTAGAACAAAATATCGGTCAGCTCCTCCCACAGCCAACCAATTAGAGCAGAGAATAAAATCTCACAAACTAATCCTCGATGATTGACAGGTGTATGTCGACGTGATAGCATGCACAGGATCGATGCATGAATTTATTTTTTTATATTTGACAACAGAGTTCCATTAAAATCTGTGTTATCATTGAAACAGTGGGGTTAAATATAAATGTGGTTCGTCATAATAACCGCAAAGTCGAGATTATGTACGGATTTAAATTTCCTTTAATTAAAAAAACTAACCTTTGTATATTTCTACTATAAAATACTTGTTTTAAACTCGAAAAAGACGATACAAACCAGAAATCTAACCCTGGTGTACATGCCGTTAGGCCATGGTGTACTTGCCATTCGGCCGCGGTGTACATGTACTTGCCATTCGGCCACGGTGCTCAACTGCAGTTACAAACTCTGACACTGCGGCCGAACAGCAAGTACGCTGCAGTGGCAATGGACACTTGTTTTGTCCAGCGTGGTACATGTATGTGCGCACTGCGCCGTTTTTCATTCTGGACACCTCTGATCACCTGAACTGCAGATCGCATTTTCTGCGACAGCCGGGAAAAACTGTGAGTAACATGTTTTTGTTTGCAAAGTGATACTCTAATTGGTCAAATGATACCCAAAATGGCCGAGTCATTGACATTGGTGCGGGTCTTTTTTATGTCAAATGTATCTAAATCAGTGAATGAGGTGAAGTACTTAGGATTGATCATTGATCAGACATTATCAGGTGAAGCTATGGCACATTCAGTTATAAAGAAAGTAAGCTCCAGAACTAAATTCCTCTTCAGAACAGCCATAGATCTTCCATTTCATGCCAAGAAACTATTGGCCTCTGCTTTGGCCTATTTTTATGAATATGTCATTCTTAAATGATCTTAAAGATTTCAAATGGTTTCACTATCAAACCAAGTTCGGTACTGGTAACTCTGAAATTGATCTTAACATTCTTAAGAAATTTCAACACATACTTTAATAAGGAAATATATCTCTTGTATTTTATTCCTTTGGTCATTTGAAATTTATAAATTGTTTGCAGATAACATCTACATGTATTAATCTGAGGACCATTGTGGAAATAAGTCTGCCCATTTATGGGTCAGACTTTTCAATGTTATCCTCGGTGCGATGGGTGAGTCTTATTACATCCTAAAGACCACTTCTTTAAAAAATCAATATATTTTATTAAATAAATTCTAATGAACGAAACTGAAATTAACCATTCAAATTAATGTTGGACGCTGTTTAGATATTTTCTCTTATGTTTTAAAATCTGCTGTATACAATCTAAACTGTAATATCTTATGGTCCATTCAAACTGTAGGACCTTTTTGTAATATGTTTTTATATCGCACCAAATAAATCTATCTATCTATCTGTATCTGTAGATACGGTACCACCGGTCCCATACTATCATGGTTGAAGACTTTTCTCACGGTAAGGAGGATGCGAGTCACCATCGACGGATCCTGCTCATCATATGCCCCTGTGAAATCTGTCCTGGGTCCTTTACTATTCCTGATCCACATAAATGACCTGCCAAACTGCGTCCGCTCCCAAGTGCGGTTGTCTGCCGATGACTGTCTGCTATACCATGAAGTGAAAAACCAGAAGGACCATAACATCCTACAGAAGGACCATAACATCCTACAGAAAGACCATAACATCCTACAGAAGGACCATAACATCCTACAGAAGGACCATAACATCCTACAGAAAGACCATAACATCCTACAGAAGGACCATAACATCCTACAGAAGGACCATAACATCCTACAGAAGGACCATAACATCCTACAGAAGGACCATAACATCCTACAGAAGGACCATAACATCCTACAGAAGGACCATAACATCCTACAGAAGGACCATAACATCCTACAGAAGGACCATACCATCCTACAGAAGGACCATAACATCCTACAGAAGGACCATAACATCCTACAGAAGGACCATAACATCCTACAGAAGGACCATAACATCCTACAGAATGACCTTCATACACTTGAAGAATGGGCTGATACATGGGGCATGAAATTCAATGCTAAAAAATGCTACATAATGAACATCCGTCCAAAAACCCACCATACATGTATCAAATTGATGGCCACATTCTTCAAACAGTCATCGAAAACCCCTACTTTGGCATCACATTCTCAGACGACTTAACCTGGGCTACACACATCAAGAAGACAGCAAAGAAGGCTAGCTGTGTGTTGGGTCTACTCAGACGGAACATTCGCCATGCACCTGAGACCTGCAAAAATGAAGCCTACATCGCGCTTGCACGATCCATCATGGACTATGGTGCTGTCGTATGGGACCCTCACCACCAGACTGAAGAAGGTGCAAAGAAGAGCTGCACGCTTCATCAAGAACAAATACAGATGAGATGATGGATCAGTCACAGACATGCTGTCTGAGCTAAAGCTCCCACCCCTCGAAGAAAGAAGGAAAGAACAGCGACTGGTTCAATACCACAAAATAGTCAAGGGGTTGGTCCCAGCCCTTCCTAAGCCTGATTATCTAAAACACAAGAAGAAAGACACAAGGAAAATAAAGCCAACAAAATTTGAGGACTGTGTCAGTCAAAATCCGGTGGAGAAGGAGGTGTGTAACAACACAGAATCGTTCCAACTTCTGCATACTAGCAGTTCACAATACGAACACTCCTTCTTTGTTAAAACAACTGTGGAATGGAACCACCTGGAACAGTCGGTTGTTGACATCAGTGACACTGACGGTTTTTTATCTGCTCTGCGAGGGGAACAACCAGACACTGATCCTGTTGCAGCGCCAACACCAACCTGACATCATCATCCTCCTCCACCAATGCGCCTAAAGTCGTAATCGGCTCCTGCATTGTATACAAACAGATTACAGTGCAGGAACCAATTCTGGTTGTAGACGCACTGGTCCACTACCGTCCAGGTGCTACCATGGGCATGGCCGAGTAACGCTACCTCTCGGCTACCGACTTCCCCTATCTATCTAACGTTTTTGATAAAAGCAGGGTTTCCGCTATACCGGCAGGGGGTCCCCTTGACGGCCCCGTTCCCCTCGCCAAGTTTTCCCCTCCTGCCATACCCCAGGACATACTGCATGTCTATAAAGGTATAAAGATGTTTAAAACTTCTGAATTTTGTTGGAATAGTACTAAGGAATTTTAAAAGGTGAATTTATTTTATATCTTGTAAGTGTATACACTCTAAACGCGTTGTTAAATTGAAACAGGAAGTGATCGGAACTGACATCGCTAGAAGCTATGCCTTTGAGGCTGGTTAGTTACGTTGCGGTTAGTACCTGGTTATGTTATGCAAAAGAGCAGTATTTTAATCGTACCTGTCATGTTTTATACCGCAAAATATACTGTTCACTTTGTAATAGAGCGAGAGAGAAATGTGGGAGTAGCCGCACCAGGCATCAAACCACTGCCCACAAAGAATACTCGTCGGCCAGATATGTAATCAGCCTTAATATATTCCGATTACGTTATGCATCCAAAATATCTGCTGGGTCTTCCACAGTGAGTTTTTAATATTAACGAGCACGTTTAACTCGGGATCCAAATTACTGGTGTTCTGTACATGTACTTCGTAAATTAATTTACATGTATATCTAATAAATTTAGTAGTTTTAAAGTTACAGTTACATGTATAAGGTTTGATAGCTTGGCACTTGGGCAGAAATGGAACAAAATAATCTGCCATTTCTACTCTCACACGATTCTGTTGGCCGATATAACGAAAGTAGTTCAACCAGTACTAAAAGTAAAACAGGCTACTTTTACCTGGATTTTTCCCATTGACGGCTACCGGCCCCATAGTCCAACAAATTAGACTATTCGGGTTAAGATATATTTTAATATTTGGACATTTACGATTATCTTAACCCTTCTAGTCTAATAAAAGAGCTGAAAACCAAGTTAGCACAAATTTTGAAGCAGGTCAACACCAGTGACCACCGATATAACCCCTTCAAAATATCATTCTATCTGAAATTTTCTACAAATACATGAGTCTTACCTGTAGCGGAGATAGTATTCTTTATGTTCAAACATAGATTGTGATATAAAAGTTGTCAGAATTACAGATTTGCTAGTTTAATCCCGGAGTAGAAAACATATCACCATTTTTCAAATACAGTTGATAAGGATGACGTCACGCTTCTAAAATAAAGGCCACACAAATTGATTACTCGTGAAAATCAATATATGCCGTGCAGATCTGGAAATATCAACTGGGTCAAATTGTTGGCATTTATAGATAGCACATTAGCGCCAAATGTTGTATGTTTGATAAATAACAATAATAAGGGTCGGTTCGTCCGGTTTTGTTGACATTTTCATCATACAAGTGTTCTTATCGAAATTATACCATTGACATTTTTGTACCAAAAATAAAGATGCCTTTTCTTAAGTAAACAATATTTGAAGGGATATGGAAATTATTTTATTATTTTTGAAATTCAAATTGATTACTTTTAAAAAGCGTAATAGTCTAGCTATGCTTTGTGGTTAACCGGATGCTTGGTCTTTCAAGCTTTCCGGTATGTCAAGATTCGACGAGAGTATGATGTGCATGGGTAATAGTTATTATTATTAGTCACTTATGTGGATTATATTCGTATTGCTGTGGATTTTCGGGTAAATAATCAGTTGTAATCGATGAATTCAACGACCATGCACCTGCCCCATGAAATTTTCACAAGTCGAAAACTATGACCAAAAGCCGGAACATAGGCCTATGTTCGATATTTTGGCATAAAAGCAACACATTTCTAGTGATGAACAGATTAACTGAAACGGCACTTCGCCTATATTTTCGTTTGCCTGTTTATAATCGGCATCGAGAAAAAAATCCTGCCGTTCCGATGGTTACCGATTATTACCGCTTTTCCAGTAAAATGAGAAAACGGTAAATCAACATTCAAATAAACAGTTAGTGTTAATGTTTTCTACAGTAAGTAATGGTAAGTATGGTCATCCTATTATATGTTTAAAAGAATATATGGTCGTTAATACGGCGAATATGTATACGTGTTTAAACGTATATTGGAAAACTTGGAGTATGTACCTGTACGTACGCTACCGTACCGAAAATAGTTGCCTGACTATGTTAAGTAAAATTGGAAATTACACAATTGGCAATAGACCGGCCGACATATATTATTGATACGGAAAACCTAAACGCCTTAAGCATGCCGCACACGCGTACGATGCGATATATATCGTACGACAAATATCGGGCACCGGTTATATTATAGGCTATATACGGGTAAAATCGTAGCGTGTGCGGTGGAAAATCACAGGACATTATGTCGCACGATCGGCCTCGCAAGGAATCAAATAATTTAGATTTTCTACGATCGAGTCGTACGATTTATTCGAAGTAGCCATCAGATTCAACTATTAATGTGTTCACGCGGCGAAATTAGTATTTAATATCTGCGATAAATACAAATATATACCTATAGCATATATACCACGTTAATAATACGGTAACCCATTGCATTCACGAGAAAGTAAACAACCCGGTCGTATAGGCCTACGATGCTGATAAAAACAGAAGTCGCTCGACTAAAATCGTACCTGTGCGCACACAGAGCTTACAAATATCACATCTGTGCGCAGGGTTGGTGATTTTTTTGATTTTTTTTAAATAAATCAAAAAAATCGATTTATTTGATTTAAATCAGATTTATTTGATTTAAATCGATTTTTTTGATTTATTTCTCTAATTGTTATGAAAATATGCAATTGTGCAACGTCTTTGATAAATGAAGGTTCTAACAGGTGTTGCTTATTATATCCAAGGCTGGATTAATCAAACTTCTATTATTTATTATTTTTTTTATAACTACATGTATCAAGCACAAATATCATGGCAGTACAGATATAGCAACCATGTACTTTAATTGTGCCTACACTAGGTCCATGTGAGTTCCAATGTTGTGATATCTGGATAGGTAGACCTGTGCTTAAAGATTTACTACTAAATTTAGTAAATTTTAGCTGAGAACTGAATATATTTTCAATCACCTTTGCTCCTCGGTGACTTGAGGACATACATGTAATCACACCATATACATATATCAAGTATGGACATTAGACAACTAGAGTAGTTTAGATGGCAGAGTATATGGTAGAATTACTCGGTTGGCATTTACATGTATGGCAATCAGAAAAGGAAAGGAAATTTAATAGTGTAATCATGAGTGCTGAATCTGATTGTAGTTACAAATAAGCGGAACAGGCCGTTGCTGGAGCAGTAATCACGGTACCATGCAGTATGCCTGTTTCTATCGGGTTGACAATTACTGCACATTTTCATATCTATTATCCAATTTTGTATATTGTTTAATCATAATCATGTTATAGTTAACAAAAAACCTTGTTAATATTGCAAGTTCTTGACATTATGCAATCATTTAAAAAATTTTGATTTAAATCGATGATTTTTTTGAAAAAAATCATTGATTTAAATCTTGATTTAAATCAATGATTTAAATCGCTTGATTTAAATCAGCCAACCCTGTCTGTGCGGCGGCTACAAATTATATAGAAGAATTGAACCCGTATGTAATTATACATATATGCATTTTCATAGCTGTGTCATTCTCAATTATCAAAGCGAAGCTCGTTTTTATATGCATAAAATACAAGACCACGTGGCAGCGAATATATTCCCATCCGGTAATAAATTGCGCCAAAAATCGCATTTAGACGTCTGCTATGAAACTTCTAGCAATTTTGACGACCGATGCTATATATATATATCGATTCATCACTACAAATTTCACATTAAATATAGGACCACAGTAATACTCGCATATCAAAACAAATTCAACATGTTTAAAGGCATAAACTTTCCAATTGTTGAAAGTTTGAAACTAAGGCCTACTGGACACCCATCCACTATAGCTTTCCTTGCGTCTCTGTACTGTATGTGGCTTGACAACCAGTTAGCGTTTGTATCTAGCGCTTACTACATATATACTTAATATATAGATGTCAACAAAAATCATTCACTCCGAAAAATTATAAGGATATAGATCCCATAATGTCTATAAAAATCAGCCTGCTCTTATGTGGTCTGGAACAATGAAACTGCGAAATAAGTTTGGTGTGGCCTAAAAAATTTCCATGATTTCTGATTCTGTACGCATGCGCGTAATCTCAATACGGCGCGTAATCGCTTACGCAGACGATGTTGATATTTCGGTAGTGTGTATTCTGATATAATCTCGTGGATTAATAGTGACAAAAAAATATGCTAGTTAGTTCAGTCATGATATTAACATTCCAACATTGCTTTTTATTTATGGTTTTATTTGTGTCATTAGACGTGAACAGTGTAAGTTAAAGGGGCATGCCCTTGCCGCATAAATCTTGTGGCTTCTTCGCGTTCAAAGTTTTCACGTGTTCTATTAGACTGAAGGATTAAGAGGTCCATAAACGTCCAAATATTAAAATTCCTCTTAATCCGAAAGTCTAATTTGTTGGACTATCGGCCCCATTCCCCTACCCCTATCGGAAACCCTGATAAAAGGTACCATTTGACTCAATAAGGTATCAGATGACTCGGCCATCTTGGGTATCAGTTCATTCAGTTGACCAATTAGGGTATCACTTTGTATGGTATCACTTGACTCTAGTGATGTAACGATACAGGGGTTATCGGTAAAAGCCGAGTGCCGATATTTAAAAAAAATAAATTATCTGCCGATCCGATACAGATACGTCTTGTACTAGTATGTGAAAAAAGCTTAGAAGAAACAGAACAAATTTCTGTATCAATCTGAATTTGTCTTTTAAATTGCAAAGCATTAACGGCAAAGAACGGATACCCTGTTCGCAAAAACGGTTTAGCTTACATTCCCCAAATCCTGGCAAAACGATTTAACATTTCTAGAGTTGCCACGACTATGAGTTTTCATAATCGACCGTTATAGTCAACGGTTAGTCGATTAATCGTTTATATATGCGGCCTATATTGCACCCAGGTAAAGACATGATCAAATCAAAATTACAATGTCTACATTATATCCAGTCTGAACACAGGCCAACTAAACTCAAATCTATGCGGCAGGTAAATGCCCTCCTCATCGCTATTCCCACGGACGAGAAATTTAAAAAATATCTGTTCAGTCAATCAATGTTCCCCGTGAACATGCATCGGGGAATTGTCGCATACTTATTGAAAACGGACAATAGTTAGTTTTGCAGAAAATCTGATTGCGTCACCTGACATATTATAGCACTCAATTTTATTTCGCGGGCTTCAGTGTGTGTGTGTGTGCTGCCTGTTACTGTACTTTTAGGTTTGTTATTCAAAGTGCATACAGCGCAACGTGCAGCGCCGTTGCGGGTGGGGGTATATACGTTACCAATTTGGAGAATGTAATGTATGTAGCACTAATAAGTGATGACACAAACTTGTTACTGATTAACTTTCTAGTAACTTTGAACATTCCGCGAACTTTGTGACTTTGTCAATAATTATCAATAATGGTGAACATTTTACAGTATGAAATTTGAAAAAAGAAATATAGATGCAGTCCCATGCACGTCGTCCATTTTGGATATAATGATCACTAATTACAGATCCATAGGAACATAAATTTACAGTTAAACATAATATATAAACAATGGCAAGGCCGTAACACGACATCAAAGGCACACCGAACTCTTTGAAGATGACCGCCAAACATCGGCTGCGATATCAAAGGAAGCCGCATCAGTAGTGGCTACAGAACATGCTGTTGGGCGGTAAATTGTGCTACATACACTGTTAACTTTGACCCCCCCATTTAGCGATTAGTCGACGAAAGTAAATAACTGTCAACTACCACACCTGCCGAAGGTTAGTCGATTAATCGAATAATCGTGGCAAGCCTAAACATTTCGTTGCATTCAACTGATTCAAAATGAAAAGATTTCCTCAATATTTGTTTGATTCCGAAGTTAAACTTGCATTTAATAACACCCGCAATGTACAGCAGATTGTTGACATTTTCTTTGCCCATGTCTTGACGACAGATACAAATCCCGCCCATCGAACACTCTGATTGGATCGGATGGTTCCATCAAACAAGTATGTCACCTCCTCTATCTGCAGCCATCGTATACCAGAACGTCAATCAATTTGAATCAAAGGCATTTAAACACACCCAATTAAATATTGTTAACACTAGTCCAAGTCTTCTCGTACTAAAACCGGCTAAGATATTGGGATGGAGGTGCCGGTCTTTAAGTAAACAAACAGAAAAAACAGCGATGTTGGTGACAATCAACCGGAATATTCTATGCGTAATTTAACATGAAAGTTAGATTATTATACACCATTATGACCATGATATGTCTCTCTTTCCGATGTATATAGCATCATGTATTGATTCATTAGGTAAATCGAGTAAAATACACCACAGATTCCCGCCACAGATCGTGGGCGTAACTCGTGTGATAGGATTGGTATGCAAGCGGGCTGGGACTAAAAACAGCAAATCGCCATCCCAATATCTTAGCTGGTTTTAGTACAAGAAGACTGGGACTATGTTAACACGTGATGTTTCTGTCTCCTGCAGACAATGATACTAGTGTTCAAACAATTAGTCGACAAATAACCATCGACGTTGGTTTGTCGGAAAATCGACTCTAACTTCAACAGTCGACTAGTCAGAATACAGTATATAATCTCATCAGCTGGCCTTGACAATGCATGGTTTCACTAAATGTGGGTCAGAAAAGCAGCAAAGATAGCTAGTCTATGTTCAAGAAGCTTTCCAAAGTCCGAACATATGTAATAATGTCGAGCTTGACATAGAACTACACCGAAATTCGCCAATGCGATAATTCAAGTTATCCACTACTCATTTTCAATACAAGAGCAGTAACTCTATATTTGACTTCTGTATACTCCCTATACCGCGGACGCAAAAATTTGTAGTGCGCATTTCTAACCAACACAGGTAAAGAGGGAGGGGCTTCCACAAAAGTGTTCGTCGATACTAACTGGGTCTAACTCTCCGCTTGCTACGTACGCCTTACGGAAGTTATGGCAACTTACAAAGTAGGCCTATGTACGCATCATCGATTCATCGTATATATATAATCATTATAATGTGCGTCACACGGTGTGTGTGGTTTCTTTTGTTTTTTTTATTTTGAGCCGACTCTGAGACTGCGTATCGTTAATTTTCTATACCCTGGCAGGGAAGTATTTATTTGATTTCATGATTAAACAGAAAATCCCTCAATTATATCCTCAATTATTTATTCTCATTATCATCGTAGATTCGTAGGGAACTTATTTGCGATCGGTGGGTTTCTAGAGCACCGGTTCATTTACAACAAAACCACTTGACGTGTCACGTGATTCAATTCTCCGATCACAGTAGAGTGTAAATATTGTGATGATGGCACGGAATTTGTAATTTTCTTTCACATGTGTTTCATTAGTATAAGGTTGGTGATGTATTTGGCCGACTAGTCGACGTCGACTCGACTTTTGGGGTTCGACTAGTCGACTCCAGAATTCCAGAGTCGTTTGAACACTAAATGATACATTGTCGCAAGCTTCCAGGCCTCGGTGATTTTGGCGTTTGATGTACAGCCAAACAGGGGCAAACTTAATATTTTGTGACTGTGACATCAAACAATTCACACACACCTGATCAGCCTTCATAATTGGCTACGGCAATCAGCATTGCCGAAGCAATTTGCTGAAGCAAACTGGGCCACGGCATACTGTTGCCGTAGCGGATTGCCGAAGCCAAACAATCTGAATTAAGAGGGCTGCCTGATCCCCGGCACATTGTGACCTCCTGTTAACCCTTGTATTTTGCACTGAACAGGACTCAACAAGATCTCAACATGCGCGTTATTGTAATTGTATACAGTTTTTGTTTTAACTTTTAATTATTAAGCACAGGGAACTACTAGTACAGTACGTAATTACGGTAATTGAAATGTGTATTTGGGTCATTAGTGTACCAGCAGTCTCAAGTGACCAAGTCGATGTTGTTATGATGTTATGCTGGGTACAGCACCGTGTGTAAGGGCGGTCTGACCCGTGCGTAAAATAGTCGATACTAGTATTGTTCTGGAAATTCCCATCATTAATTTAATATCAATTTAAAGTAGGAAATGGTGTCACAACGTTCACAAAGGTCAAGGACGCGACATGTATCGGTTGACGATATCGGTCGCGAGACTAACTTTTGCCGATACCGATATCTTGCTGATACCATATATATCGGCCGGATCCGATAACCTGTACATCACTACTTGACTCGGGTATCACTTGACTGTAACTTGTATAACTTATGTAAGACCCTCTCGAGTCGAGTCTCGGCTACCGACTATTATTAATAGTAATAGTATTACTATTAGTATTACATACAATTTGTAGCGATCGGAACGTCACGACGTAATTCCCTCTTTTTTTCCATTCTGCCCAATGGCAATGCTAAAAATCGTCATAAAAAAATTGAAATGGTCATAACTTTTGATATATAAAGTCCTTTCGAAAAATCTTTTCAGTTTTGAATCCAGATTAAAATTCCCTTTAAAATGACATATCACATGAAGCATATTGGTGAGTTTGAATTTTTCACCTTCCATTGCTAATACAAATTTACAATAGTCAATACATGTATTACGTCGATAATAGGCAACTTTAAGAAGATACCTTCTTCCGTGTCATCAAAACGCCGTTCGTGTTTATGTCTCTTGTGCTTCTTTCCCATTGTGGCCGGTCAAAAATAGATATAATGTGATATTTAAACGCGTTTTTACTATACTTTGTAACCGGTTTTTGTTTTGTTTCGGCGTTCAGTCTATACGCATGCGCGAAATAGGTTGGAGTATGCAATTTCGCGGAATCCAGAGCTCTATATAAAACGGAACATGTTTGCAACAAAATGTTGGAACAAAACAAAATCAAACAAGAAATAAAAAGTAAAAAAATCGAACAAATAAAAGCAAACAGATAAACTTAAATCTTGTACGAAACGAATATATGGTACGAAACGTCCAGATACGAAACGTCATGAATGCTTCCACAAGGCCAATATTACGTTCCATATCTGAAGATAGATATTTCCAGTCATGAATGATGCATGCGAAAACTTAATTATTGAATGCAGGGCATGCATAATTTTTACGCCATAATTATGTCTTGATAGTATATAATGAGTAGGCCTACACCAAAGACATAATTTCATGGAATTCCTGTGGGGACGGTCTACAGGTATCAACAATAAACTTAGACTCAGGCCTCGGTCGCACGCATCATGTATATATATATACAGGGGCCTGTAATGCGCTCCGGGCCGCTGCCCGCCCCCTTGCGCTGCCCATATACGCCCTTATATATGTACGCGCCTGCTTCACGTTAATGGTAGTAGAATAAGTCCTTATTATAGTAGCATTAACGTGAAGCAGATGCCGCGGCGTATATAGAAACGGCGTATATGGGCGCGCATGCAGGGGGGGGGGGGGGGCAGGCAACGGAGCGCGTTACAGGCCCCTGTGCAGGCCTATACTTTGGATGGGTTTCAATAGTAACTTTGTAAAGAGTAATATACTGCTGAAATGGCAGAAGAGTCATATGCTACCTTAACAGGTAAATATATTTGGAGCGACACTACATCAAAAAACTATTTTGCTGCCATTGCAGACACTAATTCTGCGAATTTGTTAGATCAATTTAGTGTTATTGTGGATGATCCGTCATATTCTGTTGATGAACTACAACAACATCTAAGTGATATAATTCTTCAAGCAGCTGACAGATCAGTCAAATTTAAGCATTTCCCAAAAACCAAAGCGACTAAAAAGAGCTTCAAACATATTTGGTTCTGTTCTAAAATGAAAAAGGAACTCAGATCGCTTGGGAAAAGATTACACATGCACCCAAATGAATTTCATACTAGACAGTCATTCCATATAGCTTAAAGGAGGAATACTGAGTCTACGGAGACTGCATGGCACTGTGAGATATCAATACAAGACGTAGGCCTACCTCACATTGACCTGAATAAATTGTGGACTTCAATATAATTTAGTATGCATGCATGGCATAATTTGTATCTGCTGACTGGCTTATTTAGAAATAATTCCATTGTCACACCCCGCATTCGTGCTATATGTGACTATGTGACTATGTTCTTAGTCCGTGCATGCCATGCAAAGTCAGGGGTGTGCAATTAAATGTCTTGACTGGAAATGCCGTTGAGCTGGATTAAGGTGGTATACAACTTTAAAGGTACTCAACCCGATAAAACTCCTCTCAATTACTATTTCAATGGCTTCGGGGGTCAAAAATATTTGATTCGAGTCGAGGAAGTCACCCATCAAAGCTCAGATTTGTTAGATATCGATTTTAGAAATCTATTATTTTTCATTATCGGGAATACTATCTGGCCCAGAACTCAGTCAAAATTGCGTTAAAATTACCACTTGATTTTAGAGTTATTCATCCTTGTCTGTTTGAATAGATTTGGAGTACACATCCAGAGCAGATTACGGCAGTTATTAGTACGCATCTCGAGAACATAACAAATTTGAAAAATCAATATCTAATAACTCTGAGCTTTGTTTGATGGGTTCCTCGACTCGAATCAAATATTTTTTACCCCCAAAGCCAAAGAAATAGTAATATAGGACCCTCTGATCGGATTGTTGTTGTTGGAATCTGTTGAGATGGGGACCCTCTTTACGGGTTGAGTACCTTTAAATGACTTAATTTGTATCATGTTTTAGACATGGTATTTAAAAAAACAAATTAATCTTCCATAAACAAAGCTACAGCTTGAAACTAGTGGATTCATCGAACAGATATATAGAGAAATAACTATAGTGCACCCATATATATAGGAGCTATATAGAACAGTATATAGCAATGTTCTATATATATGATATTTATGCCTCCGTAAACATGCCGAGCATTGCTCTTTTGACATGCTTGGGACTATACAACACACCAGGCGCCTATTTTTAGAAGCAAATTTTATTTTTGAGACAGTGCAAATTGTTTTATAAAAAAAATAAAATTGCACTGTCTCTGGGAATATAGTATATGTAAGTGAACCATTTCTTTTTAAAGGTACTCAATCTGATTCGATGGTCCCATATTATCAGATTCCAACAACAACAACAGCATTTTTAGAATGCCGCTCAGTTATCAGAATCGATTAATTGCCCATTTATAGCTGAATACATTTTATTAATGTTACTGAAATATCAAGTCAAAATGTTATGGCTGCTGTTGTTGTTGTTGTTAGTATTAGTATTAGTATTGATATAAGACATCCTCGAAAAGTATACTGATATAACGTATTAGATGAATATAAAAACGACGATAATGAGGACTGACGATGGTTAGCAGAGAGACTTCCGCCATATCTATCGACCAATCTTCTTCTATCTTATTCTTCTTCTTATCTTCTTCTTCTTTTCCTCTCATTCTTTTCCTCTTCTTCTTTTTCTGCTTCTTCTTCTTCATTTTCTGTGTTCTTTTATGTATATGTATATATTTCGCACTAAGCACCTTGTAAATATTGCACATCTCGCCAGTTACATGTGAATTCATGTCTTAGAGATTAAAGCATAGCATAGCATAGCCCAAACATAATGCTAACCATTGTCATTTATAGTATAAAATTGCCCGGAATGTGTTATTTATCAACCTCTTGTTCGACGAAATTTGGTCTTATTATCAACATAAATGTCTCTTGATTTTAGAGTTATCCATCTTCGTCCGCAAATCTCGTCAACTGTAACAGTTTACTGGGCCACGAATAATTCTCGATGGTGAAAAATTATAGATTTAAAAAATCGATATCTAAGGGGCGCTTAATCGGATTATGCGTCTTTAAAGGTACTCAACCCGATAAAACTCCTCTCAATTACTGGCTTCGGGGGTCAAAAATATTTGATTCGAGTCGAGGAAGTCACCCATCAAAGCTCAGATTTGTTAGATATCGATTTTAGAAATCTATTATTTTTCATTATCGGGAATACTATCTGGCCCAGAACTCATGCAAAATTGCGTTAAAATTACCACTTGATTTTAGAGTTATTCATCCTTGTCTGTTTGAATAGATTTTGAGTACACATCCAGAGCAGATTACGGCAGATATTAGTACTCATCTCGAGAACATAACAAATTTGAAAAATCAATATCTAATAACTCTGAGCTTTGTGTGATGGGTTCCTCGACTCGAATCAAATATTTGTTACCCCCAAAGCCAAAGAAATAGTAATATAGGACCCTCTGATCGGATTGTTGTTGTTGGAATCTGTTGAGATGGGGACCCTCTTTACGGGTTGAGTACCTTTAAATGCTCATTATATATAGCGAGTATGTAGTTCCCTTATAGGAAACGTTAGGATAATTTCTTAACATTTCCCACCAAAGAATAGGAATCCTTTTACACTTCATTATCTGTTCGTCTGACTGTCGTCATTTATAACTTATTTCCAGTGTATATATACTTTTATAACTGAATCAATTTGGCACATAAAGGGTCCATGAATATGACGGATACAGCTTTAGCTTAATTCCTACAGGACAATGCAGATTGAAGGGATCGGTAAATAATAGACTATATACAGTCTACCATGCATATCCCGTCCCTTCAATCTGCATTGTCCTGCAGTATATATATACGTTGAGGAATGTTCGATTTAAACAAAATGGAACATACCGGAATACACAACATCGAAATTGCAGGTAATTATAATACTATTTCAATTACATTGTGGTCCCCAGCTTCATTTTAGTCAGATCATCATTCTGTCCGATATATATATATATATATATAGAGAGAGAGAGAGAGAGAGAGAGAGAGAGAGAGAGAGAGAGAGAGAGAGAGAGAGAGAGAGAGAGAGGAGAGAGAGAGAGAGAGAGAGAGAGAGAGAGAGAGAGAGAGAGAGAGATATAGATAGATAGATAGATAGATAGATAGATAGAGAGAGAGATAGGTAGAGAGAGAGAGAAAGAGAGAGAGAGAGAGAGAGAGAGAGAGAGAGAGAGAGAGAGAGAGAGAGAGAGAGAGAGAGAGAGAGAGAGAGAGAGAGAGAGAGAGGACGGTCGATGACGAGGAGAGAAAAATATAGAGTGAGAGAGACGAAGAGAGAAAGAGAGTGTGTGTGGATTTAAGAAGGAGATAAATGAGAGAGAATCTATAGATTACCATATAAAAAAAGGTGAAACCCTCGACTGGGTTGTTTTCATCACCCATACTTTGTGTGTATTTATTTCCCCTCGATTCCCTTTAATTATATGTGCCACTGGACTGTCAGATATATGTTCCAGATTTCATAATTATATAAGCACATAATCCAGAAGTATACACTCTTAACACTAATGTGTATACATTCTTCACAATATTTGATACATGTTGTCTTAAACAGAATTATACAGAAGTGATGACACATTTGTCGGTGGAATTTTCACAACATTGAATAGGAGTGCTACCATATTAAAAATCTGGCAGCAACTTTAAAACTAAATTTGTGCTACACAATTATGTGCTATTCAGTTTTGACAGAAACACATTGTATAACACATTTTAAAGCTGCTTCCAATTTGTTGTGCTGTGGTAGCTTTTACGAGTTTTATGTCTCCTATATAACTCATCTCATCTAATAACTATATATGTGATACGCACATAGATAGCTAGATAGATAGTTTATTGACAAATAGTCACTCATATTCAACGTTGAGGAAATTCCACCGACAAATATATGTCATATGGCACTTCTACACAATTGTGTTTAAGATAAAATGTAACACATATTGTGTAATATTTATATACATTCAATTGTGTTCCAAGAGTGGTACTCGTCGATACGCGCGAATTCAGTCAACCGTACATTGGTTTATTCTGTTATTGTCTATACAAACATGCATGGAATATATACAGTAATGCCCCGGGGGGGGGGGGAGCTTCCCAATGAATGACAACAAGCCATATTTCCGACTAAATCCTGAAAAGTTACCCATAATTCTGCTGTGGTTAAGGGGGTCGATTACTTAGGGCACTACATGTATACATATAGTGTGGTCCGTGGTGGGTTAACATTTCACTTCACCATTCCGCCACTATACGACGATTCGTGGTAAAATTATATGCTTGATTGCGTCCACCTGCAACCTTCCCGGATGTCTAAATTAGCTTAATTGTGTAAATAACCCCATGCATCTTACCAAACCTTGGTGTAAACCGGATACACATATATACCGGGACAAACGGAGACGACGTATATAAATAGGATAAACACAAAAACCAACAAGCATATAGAACTATATACATGATCGCACATATAAATGGCCATCTAGACAATTGAGATATCAAGTACAATTGAAATGCTGACAACAGAGACAACCTTAACGTTGGAACTATAGCATATGTATAATATATACACTGTGGTATAAAGGATTTGACAACCGTGCGATTTCTCATCATATAAAAGGTGAGGTTATATATAAAGTTGGCTCTGTCATATTGTTATTTTATAAATTGTCTTGGACCACTCTGTAGCATGCCAGGGGCACATGTCCACACATTTTATTTCGAAGTGTTTCTTTTTGTTCAATTTAGTTTGCATCTGAATAGCCAACACAATACATTGTTCTTGTTTGTATATAAATTACACGCATTTAATTCCGTTTATGCAGTTTATGTATGTTTCACATGGTCCGGTCAATGTGATTGATGTGTTTTGACAATAACAGTGTTATCCGACATGAATATATTGTCACATACAGTGGACATATACTGATATATTCATTATAGTGACGGACAAACATGACCAACTCTGTTATATAGAGTTGAATTATTATTCAGAGTTCAATGAAGACCTCCAGTTACAAATTGTATGTGCATGCACGATACTCTATATGCCCTTAAATAAACGGATGGCCAACGCGATAGGTATGTATTGCCGCTAAAATAGTCACTTCCGTTAAAACCGCCATAACAGAAAGTTAATTTTAAAACATAGACATATTTTGTTTTTATACCAATCATAAATATCGCACCATTAGCACGTTATTGTCATGTTCGTACACCGTGTTAGTAAAACAAAAATCATGTGATGTTACTGTATACATTGCGTAAATAGTGTGCGATAAGCAAAACACTCAAAACAGGGGAGCTATATATAGACCCCAACTGGTGAACTTTGGTTAAATCTGATTATACAACATATGTATACCGGTATTGCGCTCCTCGCCACTCAAGATTTCGATGTTGAATGGGTCACCGTAAATCACTCTGCCACGGTGTTGAGTGTTTTGCTTATCGCATACTCTTTATGTGGTGTGTATAAAAAAAACGCGCGGCTCACACAAGTGTGTTGTTGATAATATCGTATGCATTCTCTAATTATATCATACTATTAGTATAGTCTTCAGGAAGTGTTCATAATTTGGTAACTTTTTTACTAAATTACAACCTAAACCAAGGCCGTCCGTCCCTTTACTGGGATATAAATATCACACACAATATAAAGCGTCCCATTCGTCTTTGGTGGGATAGGCCTATATAGTTCAAGGTATGCATGCATTCGTTTGCATTCCATTGTGTTAACTCTCAACTCGAGGTCTTACTAATTGGGGGAGGGGGCTATTCTCACATACTGTGTAAGTTCTGAAGAATTGAAACAATTACATGCAAAATATAACACAGACTCACCATGTGAGCATTTTGTGATACATGTTTACTGGTGATACATGCACTGGTTTGCATTCCATCGCACATTGATTAATAGGGGTCCACATGGGACTACACTGGAGGTGGATATAGGGTCTCCGTTTGGGCGGGGGGTATCGTGTTTGGGCTTTCCAACTGAGCCACCTTTAACTATATATATGGACACAAATTAAATTTCCACATCCTGGAAATTCCATTTGCACCCTCTTGGGTTGGAATTTTCCCAAATGGCACCTCAAGCTTTCCGAATATTTCAACCATATTTGGCCCGAAATGACCAACTGATGTATCACACATGTACTTTCTAACTGTTTTAAATTTTGACCAAAGATGTGGGTGATACGCCCCAAACTAGCGCCCCTGTCGATCGTCCATATAGGTGCTACAATGTTATTGGCCTCTATAGAGACACAAGACATGATCGTATATTGTTAATTAAAAATTTCCTACACAAATTTCCGCTCTCAAAAAGAAATGAATAGAATTAGTTAATATTATCATATTGCAACACACGAAAGGCGTCTCGAAGACACTAAGAGCACATGACTGAAAATGCTGAAATTAATCTTTAAAACATAATTATACTTAATATTTACTGCTACCGCCAGGCACGTACGTATGCACCCCCTTCCGCGCGCTCGAAAAAAATATTATGTTGACACTTCCTGTTGCAGCAGAAAATGTTGTTATAGTATAGCAGTGCTATAGCGGACTAGTCTAGGAGATATTGGTCGACCTCTGTACCCCCAGGACTTCACCCCACTAATTTTCTTCCTTAATGTCTCCTCTAATTTTTGTCACTTGTTAACAAGAAAAAAAAGTGGCCGCAGAGACTCCAGACAAGATGGCGTCCACCATGGCAGCCATTTTTTTTAAATGCACCAGGTCTCTTTGATCACCATTATAGTAAAGATGATAGCACATGCGGCCCTGTTTTCTGCTCGATTCGTTATGCTAATATACAACCCTTACGAATTAGCCACAAATCCGATACCAGAATTCAATATGGCGGCCAAGATGGCCGCCGAAATGTGAAAATATGCTATTTTTCTGTCATGTTACCACCTTTCGTTTGTCTCTGTAGGAAAATGTTAGAATTTTTGCGTCATGTTATACATTTATCATTTAGAGGAGTCATTGGCGAACACATGGGGACCATAATATGCATTCATTGCGGGATATTTTTGTCCGATATCACGTTTTCCCAAATGCCGTTATCATAGGTCAAAGCCGAATCTCCGACTCTCCGTTAATAACGCGATGTTATGTTTCGAATCAATGAATGTTATTGCTATTATAACAACACCGTGCATATATATTTGCAGGAGATACTCGAGCTAGGATTCCTCTTATACCTGAGTTGAGGAATATTTACCCAAATCCAAGATGGCGACCAAAATGGCCACCAGAAATAAAAAATCGCCGAAAATCGCTGATTTTAACATCAGTGAGCATTATTGTCATGACAACTCCACACCTGCTTACTATTGTAAGTTGGGAACACTTAGGCGAAGAACTTTCCTTGTATCATATCCAAATAAAAGTCCCCCAAATCCAAAATGGCGCCCACAATGGCGGACAGATTTTGAAATTCCCTCAGAAATTCCCTCATATTCACATCATTGGGCATTATTGTCGAGACAACTCCATCCATGCGTACAGTTGAGTTGGAAATACTGAGGTGAAGTAATTACCTTACATCTCATGCAAGAAATGGTTTTCCAAATCGAAGATGGCGGCCAAAATGGCGACCGAAATTTGAATACACGCCTACATTCCTTTACTTTCTTAGGATGGGCGTTATTGTTTCGCGATTTCTACCTACCATTACATGTTGATATGTATGAATTATTCATTAGGGGTTGGCAAGTGATACTCACAGTCAATATGGCGGCCAAACTGGCGGGCAGAAATAGAAAAGAAGCCGATATTATCACATATATACTAATTTCAACTTTTTGTCATAATATTGATTTGTATAAACGAAACGGTACATAATATAAGCCATCTATTAGTTCCAATGTAAGTCGTAGCATTTTGGAAGATGAAAACCCACAATCGCGATGTGGCATTTCAAAATCCATTCTCCGCTAAGGGCTCATATATACTGGCCGTAACCGTATATGGGTGCGCCGAATAGTCATATTATGACTTCCAAGAATCAAAACAACAGTACCTGAGCTTATTCAAATGTTTCAAACAATACATATGCCGGTGTCCAGCTCACGTGTTTGTTTCGAAAGCTTGGAATTCTTAGCGAGCTTCATTCGTGGTATAGCTTATGGTATACTTCAGATGCTACATGTGGGGTATATGCGTCATCTTGTGCGATACACGATAAAGGTATTCGGTCGATGCGTATACTAGCTTTCAGAAGGACCTAACTATCTGCGTATTGTCGGCTTTGGTGACCTAATGGGGATAACAACGTGTACACCTGGTGTTTTTCCCAAACAGCCACTTCTCAATATATGGTTCATCAATTCACATACTCATCTAATGCACTGACGTACCCGGACAACTTCTGTATATGGCTTCGAATGTTGAAAGCCCGACATTTGACGGATGCATTTCTGCTAAGGCGTAGAAGACCATAATGCATAATATACCCAAACTCCTTGAACATGATCATAAGAACAAGCCCGTTGGCGTCCAGCAATCGTCTCACCGAACAGATCCAAGCAGATGATAACAATACACACGGTGCTAGTTTGTGGGTATGTGTCATGATAGTGGAAATGAAATTCGACCATGACTGCACCGCCCCTTATTTTGTTATGTTTTAGATTCAGACAGGATCTCATGTGTGGCTTTGCTTTCCTTGTATGCTAAGATGGTATGTTCCCATCCGTCTGGAAGCCGTTCTCAAACAACTGGACCCGGAGTATGCCATTGGTTACTGCTGTATAAGCCCCACCAAGACTGGGATGTAGTCTTAACGGCGATACCTTTGATAGTTGGTTGATATGTCATACTCACGCTGGGTGGTATGGTTCAAGAAAGTACAAATGCCATCAACAAAAGGGTGAAATGTTCAACGCGAAGCACATCCAGAGGAATGTTACGTTGATGGGCTCTTGCATTCAGCTCAACAAACGTTGGTACACCAAGTGATTTCTTGGTAACATCACCATTGCGACCATTTTCCTACATAAGACATTAACTACTATATTCTAAAGTTATATATATAAAGCTATATGATCATAAAGGTCGCGTTCCCCAACGTCCACAGCCATTGCCATCGAGACTGTAAATTGTTCTTTAAATACATAGTGAAATAAATGCACCACAGTTCCTGACATTTTCTTGAATAATACCGCCCACATACTGACACTAACCCCGCGAGAGGATAACAAAACACGCATACATTCATGCTATAAAGACATTATCCTTTAGTCCATCCGACTGTTTTGATGGAGGCTAGCATAGTATTATCCAGACAAAAGTGTACGTAGTTGAATCAGAAAGGCTTCGAAACGGATGTTGAAATACAATCTTACCACACCAAATAAAACCGACATGCATGACATTCTATAACTTAAACATGCACCAGGTGTAGGGGTGGTGTATACAGTGGCCCATTTCATTCCCACTATCATCGCGCATGTCCACAAACTAGCACCGCGAGCATTGTTCTTCTCTGCTGTGAGATATTCGACGTGACAACTGCGGGGCGTCACACAGTTTGCTTCGGATAATGGTTAAGAAGTGTGGGTAGTCTTTACACTAGGGTCTTCTCCTTAGCAGATAGACATCTGTCCAAGGGAATGAGACAGCTAGCAACCTTCGAAACACTGTCGAAGTTGTCCACATATGCCAATGCGTTCGCTGAGTTTGTGAGTTGACGAACCATCTATTGAGAAGTGA
Source organism: Siphonodentalium dalli (assembly GCA_032622095.1). Lineage (NCBI taxonomy): Eukaryota > Metazoa > Mollusca > Scaphopoda > Gadilida > Siphonodentaliidae > Siphonodentalium > Siphonodentalium dalli. Next base: position 62,892,355 of record CP136062.1, read on the forward strand.
CTAGTTAACTGGTTCGCCAGGTGCACATGTCGTTATCCCATGGGGTATGAGACACATACATAGAGATGACCTTCTGTAAGCTTGTATACTCATCGGCCATATGCCTTCCTAGTTCAAGGTGACGCACAAATAGCATAGTTAGCAAATATTTAAAATCGTAAGCTAGACACCGGAAAATGAATTGTTTGAAACGTTATGATTGGAGGGACCCTACTCCCAGCAAGTGGTTAATGCTTTGTCGGTGTGAGCGACCTAGATTTATCAGACAAAGAAATGGAAGCTGGCCCAGATAATTATGTACGTGACGTGGAAAATCAGAATCTGTTATCAGGTAATTGTTCTGATATAACTATTCGGCGCACCTACGCTTACGGCCATTATCGGCGCTAAGTGGAGACTGGATTTCGAAATGCCACATCGCGATATTAATTGTGGTTTTTCATCTTTCCAGAAGGATACGAGCTATGTTATGCGTTTTGATACCTTAAAGTTGAACTAGTAGATGGTTTATGTACAGTTTCGTCCATACATACCGATATTATGACAAAAAGTTGAAATTAATATGTGAAAATATCGATTTCTTATCAATTTCTAGCCGCCAATTTAGCAGCGATCTTGGCTGTGAGTATCAATTGCCAAACCCTAATGAATACTTCATTTCAATATTCCATATCAACATGTAATGGTGGATAGAAATCGCGAAACAATAACGCCCATCGTAAGAAAGTAAAGGAATGTAGAATTGTTTTCAAATTTCGGTCGCCATTTTGGCCGCCATCTTCGATTTGGAAAACAATTTCTTGCATGAGATGTAATGTAATTACTTCACCTCAGTATTTCCAACTCAATTGTAAGCATGGGTGGAGTTGTCTCGACAATAATGCCCAATGATGTGAATATGAGGGAATTTCTGTGATTTTTCAAAATCTGTCCGCCATTGTGGGCGCCATTTTGGATTTGGGGGACTTTTATTTGGATACGGACAAGGAAAGTTGTTCGCCTAAGTGTTCACAACTCACAATAGTAAGCAGGTGTGGAGTTGTCATGACAATAATGTTCACTGATGTTAAAATCGGCGATTTTTTATTCTGGTGGCCATTTTGGCCGCCATCTTGGATTTGGGTAAATATTCCTCAACTTAGGTATAAGAGGAATCATAGCTTGAGTTTCTCCTGCACATATATATGCATGGGTGTTGTTATAATAGCAATAACATTCATTGATTCGAAACATTACATCGCTTTATTAACGTAGATTCGGCTTTGACCTATTATACCGGCATTTGGGAAAAAGTGATATCGGACAAAAATATCCCGCAATGAATGTATATTTTGGACCCCATGTGGTCGCCAATGACTCCTCTATATGATAAATGTATAACATGACGCAAAGATGCCAACATTTTCCCACAGACAAACGAAAGGTGGTAACATGTCAGAAAAATAGCATATTTTCACATTTCGGCGGCCATCTTGGATATTGGATTCTGGTGTCGGATTTTTGGCTATTTTGTAAGGGATGTATATTAGCATAACGAATCAAGCGGAAAACAAGACGACATGTGTCATCATCTTTACTATAACGGCGATCAAAGAGACCTGGTGCATTTTTTTTTAAATGGCCGCCATGATGGACGCCATCTTGTCTGGAGCCTCTGCGGCCACTTTTTTTTCTTGTTAACAAGTGAAAAAAAAATTAGAGGAGACCTTAAGGAAGAAAATTAGTGGGGTAAAGTTAAGTCCTGGGGGGGGGGTGCAGAGGTCGACCAATATGTCCTGGACTAGACACGATAACCGCTGTTTGTGGTCTTTTAATTTTTCCGACACCTAACAAAAACCTCAATATATGACAATAAAAACCTCCCATGAATATATGTTCGATGCCATATTATAGAGTTCAGAAAATGTAGGCAAAATATAAATTAGACCCACCCAGTAGGTTTATTATGTCAAATAAGATTGGGGTGCAAATTTTCTTCAATAATATTCTACTGTTGCTGACTAATACAAAATTAAGAAAACATTAAACCGTTGGCATTGTCTGTGAATCACTTATCTGAACGTAAATAGTAGCAAAGGACAAGGCGGAAAATCATGTGAAACATAATTTCGTTTCGACCAAGATTTCTTATTTTATTATAATGGCATGTGCACGACGTCATGTTCTAAAAATAGCCTTCGATTTTCCCCACTCAGCGTCCTTGACATATTGTGACACATTCCTGTTATTTTTCGTGTCCTGTGATCAATCTGATGTTTTGCCATGTTTTATTCATTATTAATATAAACAACCATGTATATTATCAACGGAATGTTAATTCGATATTACGATTAGTAGTTTGAGGTGAGTAAGGTCTCTTATAACTATAATGAAGGGTGACTAGCTGGTTGAGTAACATTGTGAATTTTTATTATTGAATGACGTACGTTTAGCACATGCACGACGGTAAGATTCACACCAGGTGAATGCGTGCACGCGCATCCTCGTGGTCATATGACCCCCCCCCGTTATTCATGGTCACACCAATCAATCAGTGTATTTATAATAAACCAAAACACAGGTAGGGTCCTATGGATATATATATTAAATTAATAATATAAATAGTTAAATATAGGCCTATAGGCCAGTATATAGGCTACAATATGCACATATAGGCATATATGTGAATTTCCGGATGACAAATGTACAACGCACACGTAGGCCTGCTACCAAGAAGCTGAAGATTGTGTACGTGTATCACCGGGTGGAAGGGATATGTTTCTCTGCACTGATGATGTTCCAGGTGGCAGGTCGATCGACATTTACCGTTTTACCATTGACCATATATATATGTCCTTCATATGCGTACCGGTGTCCGTCCAGTGCGCATCGATAAATGTTAAGTTGCCCTCTCTGCAATTTAAAAAAAATTAGCGTGAAGGCACCTAAAATGCTACGGTATTTTCTTAAAAATCCAAATTATTCTTTCAAAATAGTAGTACGTGCCACTAGTTGACCCCAATTGTAAAATCGGGCATAAGTGTATTTTGAGTATGTTAGTACTATAGTACTATATATTTGAGAATCGTTGATAAAAATGGGCGTAAGTATATTTTCGATAGAGCAGGCCCGGCGTCAGAGCGTCCTGTTGGTGTGTGTATATTGTTGACTAACAAGTTGGTTCATCGTGTATAAGTGTGAAGTTGTTTTTTTTTTGGGGAACTTTGTAATTTCGGCCGACTATTGCGTGTCTGCAACTAATCTCAGCTTAAGATGGCTTAACCAATTCATATAGCAGGTCGTCACATTTGAGCATCATGTGGGTGTGTGTATATTGTTGGTTCATCGTGTGAAGTTGCTTTGTAATCTCGGCCGACTATTAAATGTCTGACACATCAACTAAATAATCTCAGCTTAAGACGGCTTAACCAAATTATGTGCTTAAAGGTTCAGACAGGCATACATCTTACTGAAAATAATATCGGCCGACTATTAAATGTCTGCAACTAAATAATTTGGTTAAGACGGCTTAACCAAATTATTTGCGTAAAGATTCAGACACACATACATCTTATTGTATTTTGATCAACAGATGAATATTCTCACCTACTGGATAGTGCCTATTCATCCGAAGAAATGTCTGACGATTCTGTCAACTGGGATTAAAAAAATGAACACTTTAAATATTGTATATCCTACCATATGTGAATTATGTCATCACCAATAAATACATGTATAATCGATTATCTTTTCAATAATAATATCTCGCTGGGTTCTATTGTGGTAAAAATCTTTTGTTTGACAAGAGATTTTCCACTCAATGTTTGTCACAGACCTACGTCATAATACTCCCCTCCTCCCCCTACCCCACCTTCACATCTCACATCACTTACCCGCACCTATTCATGCGCGTACACAATGTGTACGTGTCGGAGCACAAGACACCCTTAGTATTACCTCATAGTAAAGCAACGCTCTTTATTCATCTTTCAACATAAATGACACACTTACATTATCGAGAATTATTGGAAGAGCGTACGTTTATAGAGTTATTGTTCTTAGAACGAGAATCGTCAGTCGGTTATTTTAAAAATCGTTGCCAAAAAGAGGGCGAGGACCGCCTCAACCTGATCGCGAATTATTGGAAGAATTATTGGAAGAGCGTACGTTTATAGAGTTATTGTTCTTAGAACGAGAATCGTTAGTCGGTTATTTAAAAAAGCTTTGCTAAAAAGTGGGCGAGGACCCCGCCCCACACTGTTTTAGGGAAGTTACTCGGATGATGTGTCAGCGAGCCATTTTTCATAATGCCAACATCGGGACGTCATAGAGGGAATAATCAACGAATTTCACAGCGAAAATTACTAAGCCTATTATCCCTGTAGTTTTCCTAGTGTTCATAACCCAAACATCAAGGGTTGCGTGTGTGATCACCTGTACATATTATCAGTTTATCGAGCTATTCATACTTACGCCAAAGTAAGTAATCTGTACATATTAGCAGCTTATCACGTGATCAGTAAGTGCGCCAATCGGGTATCCACCGATGCCTGCAATGTTTTATTTGCAATAATTGGACATTATACTCTCACGTAAATAACAAGGAGCGTTTATTCATTACCTCTCTATCACGATGAAGTTATTAAGCATCGTGTAGCACTATTTCACCAAAGGTCACATGTTAGACGTACACACGTATACATACGTAATATCAGACTAAACAAAGCTGTTGATATGTTTCTTTCATCTTTTATATGATAGCGCTATATGTTATATACTCGATAGACCTAGTTACAGTCACAATCGCACATAAGCGAAACAAACGCCCTTTATTTAAATAACAGGGAGGCTACTCTAACACTCTTAGTTTTTCCAACAAAATAGTTATCAAATTCGATCACCAATAGAACTGTCTGTGAAACAACGATGACTTATAACAATCTTTAACTTATTTATCGATATATGCTAGAACATGGCCGCAACAAAATCATGACCATAACAAAAACATCGTGATTGCTTTCAAAAATAGTGCAACTTACCTGTTGGTAATACACGAATGAAGAGCGTTTAACTGATACGAAATTACTACACGAATGAACTGAGTCTTGACATTTATATTTCACATCTTTCTTAAGATGTTCCAAAACATACAGATATAGACATAGTGTTACACAGTCTTATATGTACACACGCTACGACACCATTAAAGGTGGACAATACACTCACGATGTGACAACATATACAGACATAGGCATAGCGTTATAAGTCTTCTATGTACCAACGCTATGACATCATTAGAAGGGGCAATACACTCAAGGAGTTAAAGTGACACGAAACAAGGGACGTTATGTAATATTGGTGTGTGAATATTAAAGGAGCACAATGCGCTCTAAAGGGACACACGGCACTCATTTTGAATGAATGTTAAAGTGACACGAAACAAGGGACGTGATGTAATATTGGTGTGTGAATATTAAAGGAACACAATGCACTCTAAAGGAACACACGGCACTCATTTTGAATGAATGTTAAAGAAATACAATAAACGCACTGGTGTTTGAATATTAAAGGAACACAATGCACTCTAAAGGAACACAAGGCACTCATTATGAATGAATGTTAAAGAAATACAATAAACGCACTGGTGTTTGAATATTAAAGGAACACAATGCACTCTAAAGGAACACATGGCACTCATTATGAATGAATGTTAAAGAAACACAATAAACGCACTGGTGTTTGAATATTAAAGGAACACAAGGCACTCTAAAGGGACACTAGACACTCATTATGAATGAATGTTAAAGAAATACAATAAACGCACTGGTGTTTGAATATTAAAGGAACACAATGCACTCTAAAGGGACACTAGACACTCATTATGAATGAATGTTAACAATACAAGCGCAGTGGTTGAAAGTTAAAATGACACAGAACAATATTTAAAGTTCAAATTTTCGGGCTCTTAATGTACCATTTATGTATCGTTTCTCACCCTACAATTACCCAATAATCCACTCACTCTCTCCCCGCTTATAGATATATAACGAAAACGAGAATATCATGTTGATGAAGTTTATTGAAATTTAATCGTTGTCTGAATCTACAGCCCATTCATTATTATATCCGTGTTTGGTCAGTTTGACCATTTTCTTCATGATCATGTTATGTATGGGTGATGTTTTCATTCGATGCTGGTATTCTATTAATCGTTCGTAACTTTTGAGAAAGAGGAACAACAACGACGATAATGACAACAACACCACCACCACCACCACCACCAACAACAACACCACCACCAACAACAACAACAACAACACAACCAACAACAACAACAACACCACCACCACCACCAACAACAACAAGAACAACAACAACAACAACAACATCTACTTTTTTGGGGGGCAAAATAACATGACACCGCCGTTGCCGCCGCCGTACTCAAAATACTTTCCAGTAATGAAAATCTGGTTACCATATTCTACGACTCATTGACTATAGAAACAGGCCAATATTATGTGAGCGTTAACGCGATGTGGGCGTTACCATTAATAGACAAATTCATAAAAATTCTTTGTGTCTTAAGAAATTTACAAACAAACCACGGGAAAGTTATTTTTTTGTTATTGATTCAAATCTTAGCATTTATAATATCCCGAAACTCAATGTATACGGTTTTAAAATGAGTTTAGGGCGCGGAGAACATGAAATGTTGGCGTTAACACCTGCACGAAAATAGGAAATCGGACGCGATTTTGAATTGCGAACGCGAAATTCTCATTATAAGCAATTCTTTCCGATTTCGGTTTCTGTATTTGTCGAGATTTGCAGGTGGCATAGCTCCTTTGCTTATAATACTATATACATCGAAATCGATTGTATTTATTTAAAAAACGATGTCGAAGTAGCGAGTCGAACTTTATTTACAGTTATTTCGATGTAGGGTTACCCTTCCGGTGACGTAGGTTCCAGCGGATACTATATATCACAAACTTAAAATTGGGGCACGTGCATGGGCAGCTATACTGAATACATGACTTTGGAAGGGCGGTGTTGAAATTGCAAGCTCTTGCGGTTGATATCTGACCGCGCGGTAAATCCAAATATCGACCATGCAGTATGCACTAACAATGTGCACTCAGTATACAAATAACAACCTCAATTGACCACATATATACAGGCTGTGCTGTTGCATGCTGCAAAAATGAATTATACTTTCACGAGTATATATAGACTCTGCAGGCTAGAGTCAATAAGTTCAAAAGTACATGCGTCTAAATAAGTACCGTATATATGCAGTTCCGCCATAAATCTCACATGCTAACCTTGGAACAGTTCATCGACACTTTTAGGGCACACAGGCGTACATGGTATGTATAAAATGTCGTTTGCTATATACATATACGTGTCACTATTCTTCCTTGAATGACCGTCATCGTGCCCTGGACACGTACGTATACAGCCTATCTGCATTCTTTGTTTGAATTTAGTCGATATATATATATGTGTATGGTAGTCAAACCAAACATAAAAAATCATCTGGTGAGATTTGGACTCGGTTATTAACTTTCGATAATTGATTATAGGGTACTCAATCTGAATCTTTGATTGGGATATCGGTACCCGGTAGACCGAACAGACGGACGTTGCATGCACAAAACTTCACGTGAACCCGGATTTTGTACATGTACTAGTATTTATTGCTTGGTTCAATTTAATTTAGACTACATTACGCAAAGAATGAGAGAAAACTTGCACAATTAACCTGATAGTATACATTCTGTATCAAATGAATATACCATGGACAAAATTATATAACATTTAAGTTTGATTTGGTCATATCATACTGAAATTGAACTGTTCAGCTGTGTTGAGTCGTATATTTGTACCGACGTGTACACTACAATAACGACTACCAAAGAACCAAAACAAAGAACCAATATTTGGTTCTCGATGGTTAATTAAATTTTTTAGAACTGAGTTCAACATATTCATATTATATGGGTAATTTTATCATTTAGAGTAGTCTTTTTAATTAATTGAAATTATCTTGTTTTCTATAATATTCCAGAATCCACCGGTAGCGATCCAGTAAGTCATGCTTGGATAAGATCAGAAAATCATCGAAGAACGAACGACGTTAAAATGGGCTGGTCATTTATTGTTGGCAACACCAACATTTTGGTCTACATTCTTATAGTTCTATTCGCTATATCGTCTTGGATTGATGTTAACGGAATTTGGGTAGAACTTCCCCTTTTGGTACATCAGCTGCCGGAACAATGGAAATTCCCGTCATACATGAGTGTTGTTATTCAGCTTGCAAACATTGGACCAGTTCTATATATAGCATCAAATGTGATATGGCCAGGAAAGGTGAAAGAAAAACCCACGATTTACGTCATAATTTCCGTCGGTGCCATTGCTTGTTTGTTAGCTGTATTCTTTTGGGATGAGACTGCTACTGTCTTTGGGAACTCACACAGCGTGGCACTTCTATCACTGTTGTTTTTCCTTTCATTTGTGGACTGCACGTCGTCTGTAACATATCTTCCATACATGGCGATATACAAGCCTCAATACCTAACGGCCATGTATATAGGAGAAGGCTTAAGTGGCTTACTTCCAAGCGTCACTGCTCTGATACAAGGAAGCGGGGACGTTGTTTGCAAGACGGCGAATGTAAACCAAACGCAACACAACGGATCGTGGCTTAATGTAACGACAATGGAACCTGAATTTCTTGATCCGTTGTTTTCCGTGGAAGTTTTCTTTCTGTTTATTTTCTCCATGATAATTGTTAGCTTTGTGTCGTTTGCATTGCTCAACAATCTGAAAATGAGTAGACAAGAACAAAATCATGTGGTTTCCATAGAAAACGACGATTCATTGACTGCTTCAGATTACCATCTGTCCGACGTGCATCCGCCATCTGGCGTTCCTCAGTTTGATAACCCAATACTGACAGGGGACGAGAATAACTTGGTGGAGAACAACCATTCCAAAGGACTTTCGGTCCTCGATGACGGGCTATCTCTGAGTTCTCTCTCGAAGAAAACTATGTCTAGAGGGGCAAGAGCTCTGCTGCTATCTCACATTTTCTGGGCAAACGCATTGACTAACAGCGCCCTGTTATCCATACAGTCATATTCCTGCTTGCCGTATGGGACCAGCACATATCATTTTGCCGTGACATTGGGTTCCATGGCAAACCCAATTTCATGTTTCGTGTCGTTCTTCGTACCCGTGACATCAAAGGTGAAAATATCAGTGATGTTCGTGATAGGAACCATCGTCTCCAGCTTCATTCTCTTCATCGCCAGCATGAGCCCTGAGCCGCCTCTCCGGGACCACATAATGGGGTCAGTCATAATTGTAAGTACAGATAGTTAAAATACATGTGTGTTACTTTGGAATATCCCACAAACAGTTGGAAACATGAGGTACCACGCAGTTGGAATATTCAACCCCAAGGGGGTGCTAATGAATTTCCATGCAGATTTGGGAATTTGGATTGGTTCCCGGGTGCAATGTATAGGTTATGAAGTTGAACATGCACCTAAAATACACTCTAGCCACATCCATAACTATAGTCGTGACGTTGGTAACAATTCATGTTCACCTATAAAACTGACACCTGACTGTAACAGTTGGTATCCGGATAACGTACGTCGCAAGAGCTATACTTCATCCAAACCTGGGGGTCATGTTCTGCGTCTGCAAACACTCAATACAATGGTCGAATATAGTTGAATGTGACAGATTTACCAGTCAAGTTTTAAGATAGAATTGAACGACAAATAAGATACATCACTCCATTTCCGACAACGAGTCGTGACTCGGAAAGTTTGGACGAACTAAAGCTCTTGCGACGTTGCACCGCTACCCTAACTGCATGCTTGTGGTGGATTCGAGGATACACAGTCATGTTCAGACAATTAGGCTCTCATTGATGGGCCAGTGGATTATAGTATAACTTTATACGAGTAGTGACGTTGGAATTTCTCATGACGAAGTTAATTATCAACTTAGTATTTCTTCAAAGGAAACATATACGTTCTGGCCATGTTGATGTATAGCAGCTGATTTCTCAGATTGAAGAAAAAAACAGACAAAACAAAAACGCCGAGCGCACGCACATCACAATGATTTTGTTGTTCTTGTCTACAAAGCCTTGAAATAGTGTGTCTGATATTTGCAGAATGAAGTCCACAGAGGGTGAATTTAGTGATGACACCCCCACATAGAGGGCTAGCATCACCAAACGCACCCTCTGGGGGACTTCATTCTGCTAAGGAGTCAACTTCTGGGAAGTTTTCATGGTCTCAAATTAACATTGTACTTATTTACTTTTCCCTTTTTGTTCAGTTTCTATTTCTCCTAATTTGCAGAAGATAAAATGTATAATCGAGATGAGTAATTGGGGAACATCACCAAATTCAACTGGGGAACTTCAATCTGATCCTATAGATCCCCCATAGCAGGCCTAAGCAGAATGAGTTTCACATGTGGAAGGTGAATTTGGTGACGCTAGCCAGCCGTGTGGGATAGCAACACTACATTCACCCTCTGGGAACCCCATTCTGCAAATGTCAGACACACGACATGTCACTATTCCAAGGCTTGTTGTCTCGTACTCATTTTCAGATTGTTGACTCTTTCATACCACGACTCGTTTCAAAATATTTATTGATTATGTTGGGCATGAATTCGACACTTCGTGATATATATACATTGTATGTTAATTCTGTTTCTTCCAGGTCTCATCGTGGGTTGTTGTTATGTTTCTACTGACCTACGTCAAGGTCGCCATTGCGAGCCTGTTGCGCATGGAGGGGCGAAGCGCTTTGTTGTGGTGTGGGTCTTTTACACAACTAGGATCGGCTGTCGGTGCAACCGTGATGTTCGTTCTGGTCAACGTCAAAGAATTATTCATATCAGCGCCTTACTGTTGAATCATGCATATTCGCGATCACTAGATTTGCACTGTGATATTATTTTAAAACTACATGTATGTTATATACCGCTCCAATGTCTGCGATTCTGATGACATATATAATAATGTACGTCGCACGATTGCAAGGCCACTTAATGATGTATTCAGGGTTGCAGACATCCGGTCAGCAGCAGCAGCAGCAACAACAACAACGACGACGACAACAACAACATGCAATTACCAATGTAATACCTGACTATTATTTAAATTCGCAGAGTACTATATTTCGCTCAGTTTAAATTCGCGCACTCTATATTCGCGCATGGTGCTGCGCCAATTCAAAAATTATTTTCAAAAAGTTTTGTATCTGATGACAGTATCAGTTTTTAATCGCTACTGACGACACTTGGGTATTGAATACCATCAAGTCGAACGTTTATATCGAGTAGAACATAACTGTATCATCATTTCACAGATATATATTGCAAGTGAAGATGGCTTGTATATGCTCCAAGTAATTAGTGTGATATACACATAGTTATAAGGAGATCATTGAAATGAACCCGAAATGAAGTATAACCACAAGCGAAAGTTGCTGACTTCAGTAAATATCAACACATGTCTACGTCTCTACGAGTATTTTAAATAGTTGGGTTGACATAATTAATTAAGTCAGTATGACCATGATGTCAAACTCAGACTGTATGGATATGGTACCACCGGGTCACTCCGTGGTAATGAATGTGGAGTCGTGCTTTAAATGGAGACGCGCGTGCTTTCGTGCACCTTCAGTCTGGAATGTGTGTATTTTAACAAGCATTTCAACATCGACGATTTTACCATGATCTGTCGCTTTACATGTGTATAATGGTGTTGAATTTGGTTGACCGCATGTGGATATAATTGTCTATTTAGTCCAACTTAGCTCAAAGGCACGGGCGGCGTTCGTTGCAGAAATATCCATATTTGTTCAAATCGCCTTCAACAGAAGGAATATTAAAATATATGCTCAAATGCCAAACATAATCAGCGCGTAAATAGTATATTGTCGTCAAGACGTACGATGGTGTACGTAAACAAGAACATGCTTCTGTTTACACAACACAACGCAATTCTTTTTGTTAACCACGCACAAATGGTATAAACGTTCTTTATTATTTCCATATCAGGAAAACAGTAACAAATAACGCTCTTTATGTTTACCATATCCGGATCTAAACAAAAGCCAGGTTCTGTAACGTTTTTTTGCTTTTGTTTACATAACAAAGGAAAAACATTTGACAATAACATACTGTTTATGCCAGATTCTGATTGGTATAAGAACAAGGTCTGTCTATATATTACTATGTTTCTGTTTATGGCGGTTTTTGGCGGAGCTGAATATTTTAACAGCATACCCACCGCCAACGCCGCCCGTATCTTTAATGTATGTAACTCGTGAAATTTACTTATTTCCATGTGGTCAATATAGTTTAAAAAACTCAGGTGTGGACCTATTTTTCGCTCAGTTTTAAATTCTAAAAATAATAATGTGCTAATTTAAATACGAGTAAGGTATAATACATGTGTTTAACGCAGAAAAGATGAGGGAATCATTTGTGACATATTAAAGGTACTCAATCCGATCAGAGGGTCCCCATCTCAACAGATTCCAACAACAACAAAATTTTATCAAAGGTCACTTTAGTTATCAGAATCGATTAATTATCCAAAAAATAATGCTAACGACTGTGAACTATCGTATATACTTGCCCAAAATGTGTTTTATAGCAACATTTTGTTCAATGTAATTTAGAATCGAGAGTATATCGGTCGGCTTTTTCGGTAAACTTCTGGGACAGAAAGTATTCCCGATAATGAAAAATAATAGATTTATAAAATCGATATCTAATAAATCTGAGCTTTGATAGGTGGGTTCCTCGACTCGAATCAAATATTTTTGACCCCCGAAGCCATTGAAATAGTAATTGAGAGGAGTTTGATCGGATTGAGTACCTTTAACTCGAGTCTAGACACATATATATATATATATATATATATATATATATATTATATATATATATATATATATATATATATATATATATATACACACACTAGTATATAGATACCAAAATACGCCATTTTGCTGTTAAACAATGAACAATGAACTAATTAATTATGTCTCTCTAAAACATGTGAACTGTATGAAATATAGTGCAATTTTGTTCCAAGTGTGTTGTTTTATAAACTAGAATCTTAAAGTGATGGGAAACACTCCGGTTTGGTGATCAAATAGAAATAGAGAATAGTCTTGTTCAAAGTAGTTATGTTTACGAATATTAATCCTAATTTTCAGTACACACACCGTCATTATTATATATTGACTAATTGCAATGACTCTCGATGGCGAAATAATTTGCGTTACTTTATCGTTGATTGCCGCGTCCCGAATCGAGATGTAAATATTTACAATTAAGCGTAGTTTAGACGATGATATCTATGGAGTGGTATGGTCGATTTCTTTGAGATTTTCGGTGATGCTAGTAGAATTCTACATTCCCATCGTTGGCATAGCGCTTGAGTACTAACTTATCAGTTTATCGCACCAGAATTAGTCCATATAGACTCCATACTATGTCTTTAATAAGAAGTAAAATAGGTTGCATAAATGGAGGATCTCTATAATAAGTCGCAATTCTATACGAAATTTATTAACGGACTGCACTAATTTCGATTCAAGCCGAGCTTTAGCGATGCTCGAATCTAATTAAGTTGACTATTTATTTATTATCACAACCAAAGAGGAAACAAAGACACCTTCGAGAAAAAGTAGAGTTCCATTTTAAATGTGCCTTTTCATGTTGACAAAATTGTTAAACCATCCTTACCATGCACTCATGCATGCATGTTTATCCCACAGTCGACACTAAATAACCCAACACAAATGGAATATCATAATTATAATATATAGTATCAATGTATCATAATCATAATACTCGAATTGATCAATGTCATTGCGCTAAGCGCGTGCCGACAATAGCCTACCCGTGTGTCTTACTAAATAGTATGATGCCGGGATATAGGGCTATTTTATGTGATAAACATTGGTCGAGAGCCCTTAATACATCTTAAATAGTTTCGCAATCAGAACACATCGACAGGGTGGGGATATATACATAACTGTAAAGGGGTCGATCTATTTTTGAAGTTGAAATGGGTTGGTTGTAAATGCGTAAATTCAATACTAAATGGTATATAGAGAATATATGGTCCCAAGCCCTACGTTGGTGGGCGACTGTTAGGAAAATGTTCACTATTTATGAGCTTTAGATTTAAAGTTACATCACTGTGCTAGCTGGGGGGGGGGGGGGCAAAATAAGAGATGAAATTCGCCAGTCTGATCAAATATTTGATGAGATTCATTCTGTTAATGGGGGGGGGGGGTAGTATGTACTGGAATAAATATCGTTTAAGTTCTCGCTCATATATGGTCAATACCCTATCATTGTTGCGCCCTTGCAATGTGTCTCGTGCGGTTGTCTGATATAGATATGGGATTTATATTATGCCTCAGTTGGGGGGGGGGGGGGTCCATTATCAACTGGACGTCGTATATAAATTTCGTCGAGTTTGTAGATGTTCGGTCGAGTATAAAAATAGCATGGTTGTTCTCAAGAGGAGATGGTGTGTCGTCCACAAATGTGTTTTCCCAATTGTTGAAGGTCACGGTCACAGGCCAAGGTCGTTCTCTCGATTAAGTCACTACCAGACACACTGCCCAAGTTCGTGTCCACTCCATAACTCCATGTACATCGCATGATTTCAAGATACAAGGCGCGATGGTTAACCTAAGGGTGACAGTGTGTCGCGATATGTGTGCATTGTGGTTTGTCAAAGGTCATAGCAAATGGGTATTATATTCAAAAATACTTCATGGAACGCAACAACAAATTATTGGAGGTCAGGGTATAAATTTGCTCACGGGTTGCTTCATTGCGGGGGCATAGTCACTTTCGAGTGACATTTCTTGTTTGTTCTTGGTTCGCTCGATATGGGACACTTAAGGGGGAGGTCAAGTCACCATTTTTTACTGGGCATTTCCATGCAAATCTCCGCAGCAAAAGTTAGAGTTGCAAATATTTCTGAGTGTGACTTTGTGCATGCAGTATTGAAAAAAATATACATTAATCTGGCGGATCGGCTTGGAATTTGTTCCATTAGAATGTTGATGTATTTATTTTTGAATTTTTTATTGGTTTTTCAAAACTAGGTCAAGTGTTGTAATTCCCGAAAAAAATTCTCAAAAATCAATTTATAGCAAAAATTGCTTATTTACCAAGCCCAGCCGCCAGTTAAATGTTATGTCTGCTTTAGTTCCCAGACAACTGCTTCATATATAAATTTTTCTGGGGAGATTTGAATGGAAATTCCCATTCAAAATTGGTCACTGACCTCCTCTTAAATATTATGTGCACTCTAAATCTCGTTGAGTAAGATTTTACTCAACAAGTACTCAACAGCTGCGCAGTTATGGCCCCCAGCACTCAACATTGAAAGTGAAATCGCTCAACAACCGATTGATTTTGCTAAACAGTTGAATGAAAAATGTAGATTTCTCAGTTAAGAAAGGAGTTGGCTAGGAAAATATGTTGTTATAATTCTCGAAACTGAACTGGGTCATATATCCAGGATCAGCGACCAAATCAGATTTGGAAATATCGGGAATTTATGAAATTTCCTATATATATGTATACTAGAAGGTGACCCGACTTCGTCCGGGCTTTGACCTTGAATTGTCCATTTTGAAGGTCAAGGTCAATCGGGGTCACGATTTGACCAGTCCAAAAACACTGCCCGGACAAAAGTACCCGACAAACGTGCCCGTCGAAATCCATCCGGTATTACCCGATTTGACCTTGAATTGATCATTTTGAAGGTCAAGGTCTGGTCGGGGTCACGATTGGACCCGTCCAAAACAATCGGTGAACAAAATTAACCCCACGTATCAAATTTCGTCGAAATCCCATCAAAATTGGCGATTTGACCTTGAAGTTACCCGATTTCAAGGTCAAGGTCACGTCGCACGGGCAAATGAATATGCTTATGAGACTCGCCATAAGAAAGTACCCCCACATACCAAGTTTCATCGAAATCCCGTGATATTCGGGTGTTTGACCTTGAAATGACCAGATTTCAAGGTCAAGGTCACGTCGCACGGGCAAATCAATATGCCTATGTTAACCCCCGGCCGAAAATACCCCCACGTACCAAGTTTCATCGAAATCGGGTCGGTCGTTTTTGAGTTCATCGATTACAGACACACACACACACACACACAGATCTTTCAAAATATATAATAGATATATTATCCGAAAATGGTCTGTTGCATGGAATTTTTTAAAATAAATTATTCTGTGATAAATGATTCATATAGTTCATATGTCTAGATTGCTTATGCATGGTACCATGAAATTAGAACCCCGGCTCAAAATGTTTACTCTTTAATGGGGCGATGATCGTATATGAAGTTCCCACATATGAAGTTTCAACATACCTATCGTCCATCTCCTCCCATCTCAATGTTGCATATGTATAGATCCAAAAATAATGTTTAAACGTAGATTAAACATCTCGAAATGCCTACAATTATATATACAGTGTATAAATAGAGTTATTTAACGTGTTGATTTAATCCGCGAATCAGATACCATGATAAGTCATTGTTGAATACTCGTTGTTCAACCGTTGAATACAAACCGCTCAACCAATTATCACTCAACGTGTTGTAGAGGTGTTACTCAAGATTTTCAGTGTGGTAGTCGTCATCACCAAGTTCCCTTTTGCATAATTTGCACTTTACATCTGATTTGCTTTCGTGTGTCCATGATCCGGATTCTATGTGGAGGCGACGATTTTTAGTTCTGAATTTAGCGATACTATACACTTCGATTTCTCAGTGAGAAGTAGGTCTCCTTTTTATAATCATGTTCAATGATATTATAAAATGTGCCCTTATTTGCTGATAGAATGCTTCCTTGCCATTCTTGGAGGTTTAAGTATCCTTGATTCTGTTTTTATGTTTACCCATACCATAGTATGGTAAATATAGTGTCGTTGCCCGGATTGACCACTCGTCGTTAGTCCGTCCGTCCGTCCGTCTGTCTGTCTGTCTGTCTGTCTGTCTGTAGACACTTTACGCATGGTGCGATAACTGAAATATTTTCTATCTGATCGGAACCAAATTTTGTATATGAATTTCTCAGCACCAAATACAGATTGAGTTCGAATATGGGTTTGATCCGAGTTTTTTTTACGGAGTTATGGCCCTTTTTCGACTTAGAATTTATGCATGCTGCCATAACTCAAAAAGAAATTATCTGACCATAACCAAATTTGGTATGTGAGTTGCTCAACCCAAAATACATATCGAGTTCGAATATGGGTTTGATTCGATATTTTTTAATGGAGTTATGGCCCTTTGACATAGAATTCATGAATGCTTCGATAAATCAACAATTTTTCAACTGATAGGAACCAAATTTTGTATGTGAGTTTCTAAACTCAAAATACAGATCGAGTTCGAATATTGGTTTGATCCGGTACTTTTTACTGGAGTTATGGCCCTTTGATTATTTTATTCATCGCTAAAATGTATCAAAGATACACAGGTGGCACTGTCTAGATAGTATCTAATAAATCAGGTTCAGGATGCTATGAAGTTGTCTTCTCACACAGAGATAGTATCCTGTTACAATACCATGAAGTTGGTTCTCTCTTGTATTGAGTTAATTAACTGCTAGGAGATGTGTTGGTTGTATCAGATATACTTTATACTCTATAAGTATCTCTGGCCATATCATAGGTGGAATGTTTATACTATTATATTTTATATGCATGGTTATTTAAATTTCATCTTAAAGGCATAATCTGGTTTCATTGTGTAATAGCATTACCATTGGAATTTTGTTGGTTGCATGGGAAGACAACTTTGGTTTTCAAAGTTTTAAAAACTTGAGAGCTCTGTATCAGTCTATGGGAACAAAATAATTGTTCATAACACTTTTAGTACTGTAGGTCTAGTTTGTTTTATCTATATATTAATGGAAAGCTTTTTCGACATTGATTTCAATTGATTACATATGTGAATTGAAAAATTAAAGGGGCACACCAGGTTTGATGTATTTTTCCTGTACTCTGCATGAGATAAAACTTTTTATGTGTACCTATACCATAGTATGGTACACATAGCGTCAATGTCCGGATTGACCACTCGTCTGTCCGTCCATCTATATCTGTCTGTCTGTCAGACACTTTAGGTATAATGCGATAACTCTAACATTTTCTATTTGATCGGAACCAAATTTTGTATATAGGTTTCTCATCCCAAAATACAGTTCGAGTTTGAATATGGGTTTTAAAGGAGTTATGACCCTTCTTTCTTTCTTTTTTAATTTGAAATTTGGATTTTTCATATTTTTTTAGATTGAATTTCCTCGCTCAATTTAACATAAACAAATATTAAAAAACTTTTATAATAATAAAAAAATTATTTAATTCAAAAAATAAATTTGTCATTGACACTAATTTGTTTTAGTTGTATTCCATTAATAAGGTGTGATGGCCTGTATTGAAAATGTGAAGATTTTATTGCAATAGTTGCATGTAATATAATGATATCAATAAATTGCCATGTGAACATCCAATATCCAGAGTATGAGAATACCTTTAATAGATGTCATTCCAAGCAAAATCTGTTATTAATTGAGTGATGACATATGTTACATAGCTCTAGGGGGTGGTTGTATGAAGGTAAAGATGAACAACCTGCTGGCTGGATAATTGTTTATCCTATCTGTCAAATTTATTAATGGCTAAACAATTGGATCTCACAGTGAGAGGTCCTTGTGTGAATAGGGACAGAGTTATGAGATTTAAAACGACTCCTTCCCCACCCCAATTACTTTAACCCCTTCTTAAGACAAATTATTTGACCTTTTGATTTTAAGTTAGGTACTGATCTATGTATTACTGTGATCATATCTTTGACCAATTATCAGTTATAGCTAATCGCTATCGCCAAGGTATGGGTTAAACATCTGCCGATCGTGATCGGCCTCTCGTTGATTAATCGGTTGAACGTATATCAACAATTTCTACCTCGTTGCGATCAATTTGAGAACAGGAACGTGTCGTCATCGTATATACCAATAGAAATTGCTTCAGAAATATTTCCCCCTCATTGGCGTTTTTCTTCACCCAATATCAGACCGTTACATTCGTGTGTTTTAAGGTATAGTCTTCTACGAAAATATATCGGGGACAACCACACCCCATCCCGCGTGGGCCCGGGGTAGAATATGACTACGCCCCACTGCGAGGGGTATATAATTAAGTATCCCCCAATGTTGCACCCTGTTTGTCGTGGGGTGCATCCCGTGCGGTGTGATGTAGGAGTCCTACTGAACTATATATAGGGCGGCCGTACCATGCTTGCACGTGAAGCATTGACCTGCGGGTAGGGCTTAGTTCATGGTCCACTTTGGTCCTATACATCTCTCCAAGACGGGTGGTTGAGTTGACCCGGCTCAATCAATTGGCCAAAGTCACACCTCTCCATGCAGTGTTTCAGATTCAATTTTTGTTAACTTTTGTATTGTTCGTCTTATGTTTGAAGTACCGTTTTCTGTGTTTTTTTCACGTATAGGATGTTTCTGTTCTCTCCTGTCTCGTTGGTGTTCGTCCTGATTGTTGAATGATGAATCCTGTATTGTTCACGCCTGTCTTCCTATATATTGGGAGGTTCCAAGAGGCTGTTACATGCATAAAGTGGCTAAACGGGTTACCACTTCAGCTATATATGTACATGCAGTCTTTGGCCCGACCAGAGTTCGAAGGGTAGTCCGCGGCGGCTGCTGTGCCAGTTGTTTATTTATTTTTATTTTTATTTGGCAACCCAAAGCAACAAACCACGACCTGATCGCAACAATGGCGACTCACTCAGTTCCATTGATGCTGGGGTATTCCTTGAGTATACTTGGTTCTTAGCTACGACTCGAATATGAAAAGACCTTCTATATTTGTCTTTGATAAGACACTTCAAAGCATTGCTGGACAATTGAAATCTGTCGAACCGATCAGGACCAGGCCAGTGACTGGCTCTCTCCTGATTGAATGTTTAAAGAAAGTTCAGTCTGATGCTTTGTCGCAATTAACAGCTGAATACTTTTTTGGTTTAGTACAATCCTTATGATCGTGACCACAAACAGAACAACGTGCGCGTATGGTTTCTTTGCGGTTACAATGTTCATGGCCATGATTATACACCTGACATTTAAAACATCGTAAGGGATTTGGAACATATGTTGACAAATCGATCGTCATATATCCAACCTTTAATGTCGACGGATGTTCGCACCGATTGAAAGTCAAAAGATCAATGCAAAGGGCAAAGGAACGTTTTGTCCATCAGCTGTCTTAGAAAATCTGCGAACATCAGTAATTCCCTGTGGTGCCAACTATATATAAGCCAATATCTCCGACTCAGAAGAGTCGGATATACCGTGTGTTCTCAAAACTGCTCTGCTACTATTCAGTGTGCATGAGGAGCAATTAACCTTGACTGGTTTTGTGCAATATGAAAACTGTCAAGATTCACATGCTGTAGTTGATCGTTCATGTTCTGGACGGGACTATATATGAATTCAAAATTCAACTGTGTAAGGCTGAAAAACATTTTTCATATTTCGATGCAAATTCTCGACTATCAACCCAACCAGTCGCATACTCTACTCGTTTCTTCAACAAAATGTGCTGATGCCACAACTTGGCGTAACTGATATACATCTTGTCCCATATACCATATCAGAGCCCATGGAAACGTCTACTGAAGATGCACCCGTTGCTCACAAACAATCCACTCAGTAAAGTTGGGCCAGTTACTACAACACAGCCTATTCGTGTTTATGATAATGCTCCACAACGCTTCTAAACAAAAGAAATAGAGGGTCATATTTCAACTTTCATAATTTGACCAGATGCTTGATGAGCAACTATTAACACTAATAGTATTTGTGGATCATGGCTTTCGGTTAGGTGATCGAAAGATGACATTTTTTCTGTCTCACCAACCCGACCGACAGCTTGACGCATTTATCAAATATTATAAATATCTTATCAATGCAAAATATGATGTTAAAAGCTACTTTATATATTTCGATTTGCAGACTTGGAAAGTTTGTGTTATTTATTTGCTATATATCTATTATGTATCTTGAACTAGGTTACTTGTATACGTTTTATATTATGATTGCACACTAGTCAGTGCTTGAATTTATATTCCTGACTCCAAGTGGAAACATTTCTCTTGTGTGCTCTTATTTGTTCACAACTCATTGTTTTAATCAAATCCACTCTGTGATTTATATACTCAGTTTTTTTTCAGTACGATCTTTTTTTATACCTGATTCTGTTCTTGTTCGTGATGTGGCCTAGCGGCTAAAACGACGTTAAACCCTCAATCAATCAATGAATCAATCAACCAATCAGGGACAACCAATCTCCCTGCTTTAGTCTTGTTAAATATAAAAAAAAATCATCGGTTAACACGGTCATTTTAATGTTTGTGAAAACAGACGATTGATGATATCCAGAATTTATCCGGTGATTCCAATGTGTACGAGTTTTGACCGTATATAGACCGTCGCGCTATTTTCATATACAATCTGCATCAGGGTGCATACGTATAGAGAGAAGTAGTGTTTGACGTATTTTGTCGAGCTATTATTATCCATAGAACCGAACCGTATATAATGTGATCGAATTAAGTGAGCTTTACTAAGTATAATTTGAGCTCATAACCATGCATGCACATAAAATCGGGCCCGTCCCAACTTTCGTAATCTGCAGATTTATGGCGCTTATTCTATATTTAGAGAGATGTCATGGCTGTTAGCGCGAATTCATATTTGGTGTAGGGATTGTTCACAAAAATATCTCGATCAAGTTCGAAAACAATGCAGGTTGTCCGATGTTTGACACCAGTTATGTCCCGTGTAGTTTGTATATATTTTATAGCAAATGTCAGACCGTTATTATGCATGGTATTAACACTTTCATGACTGGAGCTTCATGAAATTTTGCGAAAACCCTGTGCCAATGCATTCTCTTATATATGCGAGTCTCCCATATATGGAGACTCGCATATATAATAGAATACATTGGGCTAACAATATTTACATTGACCTTGTAAGCCAGTGCATTCTCTTATATATGCATGCGAGGCTCCATATGGGAGACTCACATATATAAGAGAATGCACTGGCCCAGGGTCTTTAATGCTGCAAAAGCGCAGCTCCCGTCATGAAAGGGTTTACATTCCTCTCACACAACAAATTATATATCGAAACAAATTTCGACCAATTTGAAATGATTTTCTGACAGATTCACTAATTTAGTCACAAAAATACTACATGTATACGAAAAGTCATCTTCGATGCGCAAACCTTTTCTGTGCTATTGCCATTGGTTGGCGTCCGCGTCGTCCATCCGTCCGTCAACAATTTCCTTCATGACTATAAATCCTTCGGCACAGTTATGCGCCCTACAGGTCACGTCCCTCATCCGATCGCGACCAAACTTCGTATGGATCTTCGCTGTGACTTCTATATATATATGGGAGCCATATTCGTTAAAAGCATGGCCGCCAACAGCCATCGTAGATTTCAGATTTGAATTCATTGTCACACCACGCAGCTCACATTTATTGGAGAATTGTTGCCATCGAATTTTTCTGAATTTCGTTAATTAATATGACCGCCAGCGGTCACCCTGGATTTTACTTTGCTTGACTATATCCTTCGGCACACCCTACAGGCCACATCTCTTATCTGATCGCCACCAAACTTCATATTGATCTTCGGGTCAGGCTATGGTCTTACAATCTCGTCCAAATACGGATACGATAGGCGAGAATCGCATGCGTTTTGATATGTCGATGCCGTCTGGAGAGTTTGGCGGGACCAGCATCCCGTCTCGATTTGCTCAGTCTACCCTTGATGCTATAAAGTGGTAGCCGCGGGCGCTTATATATAGAGTTGTTTTTATGAGCCATCAGGGCCCCGCGGCAGCGGTCGCTGGCGCGACCTGACTGCCTCGATATCAATTTGAAAAAGGGGTGACGTTGCTTAACGTTGTGTTTCCCAACAGGTCTTAGACAGTGCCGTCCGCCTCCTAAAAGTGATTTTTCCTATAGTGTTTTTGAAACGTGTCTCTTTGTGGTGTCATTCTTTTGGTATGATTTTTTACTAAATAACGGGTATGTTAGAGTTACATTTCTTTGAATTTTACAATCGAAACATATTCGCATGCGATGCTGAGTCACGCGGGACACGGCAAACTAAATCGCGCGCAAATTGGCTTGCGATTTTTCAGCATCCCACCCCATTTGGCATGCGATAGCGTTTGTACTAGGTGTTCGGGTTGACAACTAGATGGGAGCCATCGATCGATGTTTTGCCATATTCGTTATAAACGCGTGGCCATCTTGGATTTCACATTTTAATCCACCTGGACACCCTGAAGCCCACATTTATTGGAGCAATGTTTTTTTTAAATTATAGGCATGTTCAGGATCAATTCTAGATGGGAGTTACCGAATTTGAATTTTTTTTTATGAAAAAAAACATGGCTGCCGGCGTGCATGTTGGATTGTAGTCTTTCATTAAATTCTTCATAACACCCTCCACACCCAATTGATCAAAAACTGCATATGGCTATTCGGCATTGCTTGAATATTAAAACTTCGCATTCCTTATCGCCCCATTGACTAATATTGTTTGTACGACATATATTCCCTCTCTCCAAGTTGAGCTACAGTGTCATTGACACATTCGGCTATACGCACGACAGGGTACTTGTGAGGTGCGATCTTTTGTTTGCACCCCACAAGTAACGTACGGAAAATCCAATTTTGCGGATAAAGATGGATAACTCTAAAATTAAGTGGTAATACGACAAAATTTCGTGATAATACCAGATAATACGGCCATATTCCGTTGAGCAACAGGTTGATAAATAACACGCTTTGGGAAATTTTATACCATATATATATTCACAGTGATTAGCATTATTTTGTTGTAATTAATCGATTCTGATGACTAAAGCGTAGTTTGAAGAAATATTGTTGTAACTTAATGATATGGGACCGTCTGGTCGGATTGAGTACCTTTAAATTGAGTGGTGTAGCCACATACACCAGATCTGAAGGCGAACCTCGTACTAGTAGAACCAAAAACCAAATGCAACGAATCGTTGTAAATATGGTGCCTGATAGTTATACGGAACAGAGACGGATCAGTTAGTGATCTATGGGAGGCCAAATTCACATTTAATAAATACAGTGCATGCGCTTCAGCGCAATTGTATGGGAGGCCCTTTTCACATTTATTATTTATTTGCGCTTAAGCGCAAATATTTACGCTTAAGCGCAAATATTTGCGCTTAAGCGTAAATCATTTGCGCTTAAGCACAAATGATTTGCGCTTAAGCGCAAATAGATCATATTTGCGCTTAAGCGCAAATAAAAATTAATATTAATTGATTCCCCCCTGAATTAATTTTAAATGGCACAGGCCTAAACACATCACTCAAGTCTATATAGGCCCACCATATGAGGGAAGCAATCCCCCAGTAAACCCTAGATCCCTTTTATGACATGGAAATGGTATAGATCTGTGCAGGATATGTCTCATTTATAAAATATACTTGATCTCTGTGATGGAGACACACATTCTTGGGGACAGGGATGCTGATAATAGGGTTTTTTCCGCCTATTTCAAGTCAATAAGTACACCATATGTGGAAGCAAGCCCCCCCCCGGTAACCCCTAATTCCCTTTTTATGGCCATGGAAATGGTATATATCTGTGCAGGAGATATACTAGAGCTCTTGGAGTGAGACAGCAATGTTTTTTCTTCAACTTCGAGTCTGTATGGGCTATTACTATGGGCCCATCATAATATACTACGAGATGGACTGAATCATTCACAATCAGAGGGAAGGAAGGGAGTGTTAGGTATTTGCGCTTAAGCGCAAATAAATTGATAGACACATATTTGCGCTTAAGCGCAAATATTTGCCCTTAAGCGCAAATAAATAATAAATGTGAAAAGGGCCTCCCATACAATTGCTGCTAATTGCGCTTCATGCAGTGAAATTGAATACGCGCGGAAGACACCTGCTCTTGGGAATCGGAGGTAGCTTGCACTACACGAACGCTCCAGAATGGGCATTTGTCCTTCATATATAGCTCACAACATAGGCCCTATTGTGTATATCGTTGACTATCCTACATCAAAACCCTAACTCCAAAAATAAGAAATTAACCACGGCTCCTTCAATGTTGTTCTATCAAGTTAATTTCTTGCTCCTGGGATAGATCAAATGTTTCTGGTTCCGACATGTGGATAACAAAAATATATGCTACCTTTCACATTCTACTTTCGATTCCCATCGAATCAATGCTAACCGGTGATAGTGTTGCTATGGTGAGGAGAAACATGCGGTAACTTGCGATAGATATATTTAGCACCGTAAAAACCTGGTTACTCAATGCGATAATAATGGGACTCGGTTAACTGTAGTTGGGCGCGCTTTCCCGCCAATGATACAACATACTGTATGTTGCGTGCCATCAGGGGAGTGGTACTCAGCTGGTAAGATACCGCGGTAATATGATTGTTGATATCATTATTGTATCTGGGAAAGTTTGCCAGTACTGTTTTTTTTACATGATATACTCATGGTTGGGGGGGGGGGGGGGACTGGTATTTTCGGGACACCGGGAACGACCCTTTTTATTTTTCGGGAATTGGGATCGTCAGATTTAATTTTCCGGGAATCGGGAACAGAATTCCACCAGGACCCGGGAAAGGTTGAAATTATTTTCCTGGACCCGGGAAATTATCCCCAATTAATCGGGATTTAATAATTTTACTCGGATATAAATGTGGGTCGGTGGCAGATATATGATGCATATAAGACTGAGCAACGAAAATGTTGGCAACTCCACATGCGTTCTTGACAACTGTTACAGTCAAAGTAATCTGAAAAATCAGAAGCAAAATTGTCAAATACATAAAATCACGATTGCAATATGTCCAATATGCGTTATCAGTACTGAAACCAAATTGCCGATAAGTTATTTTATCATTAATACAATGTTATTCCTTGCTTCATCCATTAACAGCACACTGACAATTTGCATTAATATAAATATTCTGTCATTGAAAGTGGATTTGTTCTGGTCCGACATTTTAGCGACAAGATTTGGGAATCACGAGACCAAAAGTTTATTTCGCACCCTCGAGGAATGAATGGAGAATGCAAAAACGAATTCTACTGGTATTCCTATTTCTCAGTTGGTTTGTGACTTGGTTTTTCATACTAACATTCCAGTTATGGGGCACAATCTCAAATCACAAACCGTCTTAGATATATTGAGACCACATGAATTTGCATACATCACCTGGACATTTAGGGAATACCTGATTTGCGGTGGTGTAGATCAGTGTAAAGAGTGATCTGTTGAGTCTGTTCAATGGATTTGCATATAGGTTCGCATTTTATGTCATGTAAAATGATGTAATTGACCAGACAGTAGCCAGTAAATCATAAGATAGCATAAAAATACAATATACACATGTATGTACATTGATCTATACAGTACTTGTGAATATTGTATGTTTTGTCGATACTCTATATAATATTTTAATTCCTGGGAACTGGCTCTTTTTTTTACTGGGAACTGGGATTTGCTTTTAATTCCTGGGAACTGGGAAATGGCAATTTTTTTTCCTGGGAACTGGGATTTGCTGATTTATTTCCTGGGAATCTGGTATTGGACCCCGTCCCCCCATGGTTGTAGCAGAGTTTGTGTAGAATATATACCTTGTATATACACATAACTATTTATATATAACAAATTAGATTCATATTAACTTTATAGATATGTATAAGTCGGTCAGAAAAGTGAAAAATACTGCAGCCCCCACCGCCCCTTGGCCCATATGGCTTATGGATATGTGGTTTCTGCGTGTAGTGGAATGAATTTCTCGTGAAATTAATTTTGCGCGATCTTTCATCCACCCATATCACTGAAAACGTCGTGATACCCGGTATGCCATAGCGACTGAAACACCCATAAAACTAACTAACAAAACTACATGTCATCATCATGAGGGTCCATCACATATGGGGTGTACTCGCCCCATATACCTTCCGATTCCAAACAGGTATCATTTGATACAATAAGCATTTATAAATATATCTAAGTTTATGTATTTTTATTTAGCTTGAGTGTGCATTGGGGGGGGGGGGGGGGTGGGGCTGCTAAAGGGACTTTTCCGACTTGGGGGGAATTTGGGTATGTTTTAAATGGATGATACAGTTGGCCATTCTAAGATGCGTGGATACGTCATTAGTCCCAAATACCATGTACTGTATAATTAAAGATGCATAATCCGATTAAGCACCCCCCCCCCCCCCCACTTACGATTTATTTGGATTTGGGGGTGAACAATATTTGATTCGAGTCGAGGAACCCACCTATCAAAGCTCAGAGTTCTTAGATATCGATTATTGAAATCTATTATCTTTCACCATCGAGACTTATTAGTGGGTCAATAAAAAAGTCGACGAGCCGACGGTCTCGGACCAAATTGCGGATGAAGATGGATAACTCTAAAATCAAGAGGCTTTGTGTTGATAATACGGCCAAATTTCGTCGAACAACATGTTGCTAAATAACACGTTTCGGGCAAATGTATACTGTAGTTGACAATCGTTAGC
Source organism: Siphonodentalium dalli (assembly GCA_032622095.1). Lineage (NCBI taxonomy): Eukaryota > Metazoa > Mollusca > Scaphopoda > Gadilida > Siphonodentaliidae > Siphonodentalium > Siphonodentalium dalli. Next base: position 62,920,097 of record CP136062.1, read on the forward strand.
ATTAATTTTGGCAATTAATCAATTCTAATAACTGAAGCGGCATTTCTAAAAATGTTCTTGTTGTTGGAATCTGATTATATGGGGACCATCGATCGGATTGAGTACCTTTAATAGATAAATCGAACAGCACACTATTTTCGATTGACTATTTCCAAGACGCCACAACCGTCTCTTCCGATGAGAGTAGCGAGATCGGAGACGTTTGTGGCGTCAAACTAGTTCCTGCCAAATGTGTCAGGGGTGTGTCACAATTTTTGGGCTGACTTAGAGTAAGAATGGGCTTATATGGAATCATATCACTGACCATGGAGCCAAAGAAACAGACGTTGTGTTTTCTTGTATGATAATTCCTTTAATGAAATGGAAGATGGGAGATAGAATACATTCTTTATATATAAGTACGTCACAGTATAATATCTACTATAGTGTTAAATTAGCACTCTTCACAATAACAGGCTGTCCAAAAACAGCGTCATCAAAGTTTGTTTTGAAAATTCCCTGTCAACCCAGGTCAACCTGGTTCTCTCTTATTACCATGCTTATGAGAATCTTATGACGAGCGCTGCTGATCAAGTTACTGTCACAGGACCATGCAAAACGTAGCCTGTGACATACGGTTTGGGGGAAAGCGACTGCAGTGAGATGACGTTTTCACATTTATTAATAAATGTGATTAATTAGAGCAATTAAATTACGCTTAACTACAAATTACAATTCAATTGTGCTTAAACGCAATAACTTCCATCTCTACCTAATTGTGCTTATTAAAACATGAATTTCGCTTAACACAATTCAATTGTGCTTAAGCGCAATAGTCATAACCATAACAAGTTTTCATCCCTCTAAGATCAAATTAGGTTCATAATCAGGTTTGGCCGGATAGTATGGGAGGCCAAATTCACTTTTAATAATTATTTGCACTTAAGCGCAATTATTTATGCTTAAGTACAATTATTAATCTTAAGCATAAAAATATTGCGCTTAAGCACAAATATTTCCACTTAAGCACAATTATTTGCAGTTGCACTTAAAGGGACTCAACAATCATCGCCACCGTGTTGTTGTTGTTGAAACAGCTGTTCACTGCCTGTTCCTAACGCTTCTGAAAACTGCATGCATGGTTTATCTCCCCTGATTTCTATAAATAGATTGGGGGTATTCCTATGTTTTCAGTGACAGCAAGCATGGTTTCAGGATATCGTTAGAAAAAGACGATATTTATTAAATTGGCAAAATGCGATCAAATAAGACGTTTTTGTCAGCGCGAAGATGCCGAAAAATTGGAAAGAGCAGCGAATGGGGTGTCTTCCGCCATGGATTTTGGGAAGTTCACGAATGTCAGTGGATTTCCATGCAAATCTGCGGAGCAAAATTCTGAAAGTTACGGAGTTGCACATACCTGCATACTTCTCAGTCTTCTGAGTGTGACTTGATGCGGTACTATAGTATAAGAAACAGCAGGTATTTATCTGGTGGGTCCGCTTTGTAAATTATAAAATTTTGCAATAAATATATTTTTGATAATTTTTTTCTGGATTTACATCACTTGACCTACATATTAATTTGTCAGATTTGAAATATCAATATTGAATATAAAATTCAAAAATAAATACACTAACATCTATACAAGTTCCAATCGGACCTGCCAGATAAATACCTGTTGTTTTCAAATATACCACATCAAGGCACACTCGGAAGTATGTGCAACTCTAGTTCAGTCATGATCAACGTAGTGCGTATCCTTCCTTGCTGGAAGCAGCAATCTGCGAAAGCGGTCATGTTGACTTAAAGAACAAATACAGAAAAGAACAAATACAGACGAGATGATGGATCAGTCACAGGCATGCTGTTTGAGGTAAAGCTACCACCCCTCGAAGAATGAAGGAAAGAACAGTGACTGGTTCAATACCACAAAATAGTCAAGGGGTTGGTTTCAGCCCTGCCTAAAGCCTGATTATCTAGAACACGAGAAGAAAGACACAAGGGAAATACAGCCAACAAAATTTTAGGACTGTGTCAGTCAAAATCCGGTGGAGAAGGAGGTGTGTAACAACACAGAATCGTTCCAACTTCTGCGTACCAGCAGCTCACAATACGAACACTCCTTATTTGTTAAAACAACTGTGGAATTGAACTACCTGGAACAGACTTCAGTCGGTTGTTGATGTCAGTGATATTGACGGTTTTCTATCTGCTCTGCGAGGGGAACAACAGTATGGAGTGTTTTCAACAATGCTAACAAGGAGCTATTGCTTAACCCTTTGAGTGCCAGGGGCCGATCTCATCGGCCCTAAACCTACAAAATAAGTCTGTTTAAGAATATAAGAATAAATTATTAAAATTGTAAAAAAAATTGTAAAAAAATAAAATTGTTAGGCCAATGCATTCTCTTATATATGCGAGGCGACCTATGGTCGACTCGCATATATAAGAGAATGCATTGGCACAGGGTATATGGGTTGATACAAAAATCGACCTGGCACTCAAAGGGTTAAATATTTAAAAATTATGCTTGTTTATCATATATAATAAATTATTTTTCAATTATTTCGCTTGCTGCTTATATTTATACTCCAAAATAATTTTGGATGGCTCAAACAACAACATTATCATTGCATATATTAAGTACTATATGGGAGATTAATCTAACATTTAATGGCTGATTTAAACGCTTAAGCGTAACTCCATTACGCTTAAGCATAATTGGTTTGTATTGCCTTGCAACGTTATATGTAATGGTAGGCCTACATGTATCTAACTTAGTAAGGTTTAATGTTCTGGGCGGATGGTAAGATTACTAGCATCGTAATTGACTGCATCAATTTCAGCTTCAGGGGAGTTTTTCCAATTCTATTACGCTTTACTTTAGCGTGAATGCATTATGTGTGATCGTAAATGAATTACGCATAAGCATAATGTAATACGCTTAAGTATGGTATAATGGAAATCTAAATTACACTTAGGCATTGCGAATTAAGCTTAAATTCATGCTTAAGCATAATGAATTACACTTAAGCGTGATTGGCAATTAAATGTGAATTTTGCCTCCCATATGTGTACTATTGTTGTTTCATACACTTTGCCCCACGTGTTTGGTTGTTTCGCACCATATATTTGGCCATTTCTCACCACATGTTTTGTCGTTTCCCACAACTGTCATGCGTTGCTTTTGAAAAAAATCCTTTGAAAAAGAACATACAGTAATACCCAAAGTAATGACCCCTTAACCACACCAGGATTATGGAAAATAATTCAGGATTTAGTTGGAAATATGGCTTGTTGCTATTCGTTGGAAAGCTCTCGTCGAGAGCTTTCCGATGAATGGCAACAAGCCATATTTCCAACTAAATCCTGAAAAATTACCCATAATTCTGCTGTGGTTAAGTGGTCAATTACTTAATTACTTTGGGCATTACTGTATTAAGTTATCTGATGACAACGCGCCAATTGGACACATTTTATTTTTTTTTAAATCCCAAATTGTGACAAAGTTCACGTTATTTAAAAAAAAACATATCAATAGACCCAGTCTAAATAAAATTAGACCGTGTTTCATTTCTTTCTTTAATACGAGTCTGGATATCTATCAGACTGCAATATACCTTATACTAAATGATACGATTCATCCAGATTATACCGGTATGAAACTGGCCACTTGGAAGGAAACATTTATGGGGGGGGGGGGGAGACAACCCCACTGTGACATCGTCGCTACCTCGCTGACAGTCTGAAGTTAAAATGAACCTGGTTCTCTATGGATGAGTGATTCACCGATAATTGTTACTTTTGGCCTCTCATAACAAAATGCATATATACACAAGCGTATGGTAATAGCATATATGAAGACTGGAGAAAATTTCATACTAAAATAGGTTATCAGTACATACAGTAATGCTCTAATTAATCGACCTCTTAACCAAAGCAGAATTATGGGTAACATTTCAGGATTTAGTCGGAAATATATTTCCGACTAAATCCTGAAAAGTTACCCATAATTCTGCTTTGGTTAAGAGGTCGATTAATTAGAGCATTACTGTACATGTGTATATACCAATCACATGTATATTGAGTTTTTAAAAAAAGTTTCTGAACCCCTTCGGTTGTAAATAGAATGCACTCAGTGATTCTGACTTCAAACTTGTGCCTCCTAATTATATAGGTTGATTGAGTTGAAAGGTTAGAAAATCAGTGCCCTCTCTTGAAATTATTTCTTAAGGAATAATCTCTGTTTCATATTTTGATTACAGTTTAAAGATGGTCTATATATTCTTATTACAAGTTTTATATATTTTCCTGGGTATAAAATAATGTCCGGAAATGCTTCAATCAATTACTGTTCATTCTATTTTGAATTTTCTGGTATATATACTAGTATACCTACTAGTACAAATAATTTGTGACATTTTACTGCTTGAGGAAACGTTCGGAGCATAGCAAGCAGGAAAATAGTAAAAAAAGATTGTCCCAACTGATTATCAATCAGTTGTAATATTAAATGATAGAAGCGTTTCTGGACTGGTGTCTTTGACAACTTGACTTATCATTATTATTTTATACCCTAGAAATTATAGAAAACAATTTAGGAAGAGATGATCCATCTTTAAGCCAATCGAGCAAAGTTGATCTATTTCTCCATGTTCTTCTAATAGGTGATGTTTTTATCGAATATATTTGCACATTTTACCCACTGCCGCACTGCGAGTGCATTGGTCCCTTTAATATTTCATGTAAAAGTGGTGAAAACTGTAATATTAAACAAGAACAATAGCTTTAGTTAACACAAAATTCACTGAAATATTTTCACAGTGGGGTTTCTGTGAGGAAAAATATTTGTTTTCCTCATAGAATCTCCACATATATATTCAGACAGACAGATGAGGAGGGGTGTTGAAAAATGCTTGGGGAAAACAGTTGTAAAGAGGGAAAGAAATTGGTTGCGGGGCTGGGTGAATTGCAGAAATGGTCAAAGGTAAAAAAGTAACATACGTGTCTGAATATATATTAACACCCCCCCCCCCCCTCCAGAGCAAATTGAAATAATTTAAATCCATATACCCTGCTTTTCTCATGGCATTTGTTTTGGTGTTTTTGGTGATTAAAATTAACTTATGACTGAGATTAATCCTTCAGTCATGATACTTTTCCAAAAATGACATTTTTTGGTATTTTTGTCTGTTTAACAAATGTTGGGGCATAAATAGAAAAAAACAATCAGTAGAGAGTGCACTGGCTTAGAAGTTCAATACAAGTATTGTTAGCTTAATGCATTCTCTTATATATGCAAGGCATCCTATGGGAGACTCGCATATATAAGAGAATGCATTGGCACAGGTTTTCAAAAAAATTCATGAAGCTCCAGTTATGGAAGGATTAATCATAAATAATGGTCTCCCATATGGCACCTTGTATATATAAAAGAATGCACTGGCTTGCATAGTCAAGATAAATGTTGTTAGGTCAATGAATTCTCTTAAATATGTGAGTCTGCCAATGGGAGACTGGCATATATAAGAGAATGCATTGGTATAGTGTTTTTGCAAAATTTCAGGAAGCTCCTGTCATGAAATGTGCAAAATTATTTGAACTTTCCTCTTAGAACACTTTAAATTGTAAAAATATAGCATCGCAAGGTGTTTGGAAATCCCTTCAGTTTGTAAGTCTAACACACAATTTGTTCAAAAATAGTTTTGTCTTCATCATAGACTAATAAAGAAATCATGTTTTGTACACAATCTACATTGTAGTCAGAAAATTACTAAAACAATGAAAAGGCTGTACAAAAAATTTCTAGTTTTTGAAATATCTGACCATCATATATTGAATTTGGCTCAGTGTGATACACTCCCATTCTTGAAAACACACAACTTGAAAAATCCTTACTCTAACAGATGGATTAATAATTATCTCTTTCTGTAACAATTATTTTATAGTTTCCTGTGTATAGCATAATAAATATGAATCGAAGACCCTTGCCTGGAAACACTTCTATCAATTAGTATTATAATAGTATACAATCAATTTCCAGTATTTTAATGGTATCTCCGGCTTATTTTTATAATTTTATAACCAGTAAACTATACAACACATGTTAGAGGAAGAGATAATCCATCTTTAGTGAATCCTGGAAATTTGTAAATGATTAAATTTCTTCTGTAAAGCAGGAAAATAAAATCTACAAAACATGCAGTTGGAAGGACTTGGGAGACTCGAATATATAATATAACCATTTCTTGATGGGAACTGCGCTGGTGGAGCAATGAATCATGTGCCAGTGCATTCCCTTATATTTGCAGATACCATACTAGGTAGCCTCACATATATAAGAGAATGCACTGGCTTACAAGGTCAAGGTAAATATTGTTAGGCCAATGTACATGTAATGTATTCTCTTACATATTCTAGGATCCCTACTGGTAACTACCATATATAAGAGAATGCATTAGCACATGGTTTTTTCGCAATATTTCCAATGCTCCAATCATGGAAGGGTGAATGCTGCTCCCATAATGAAAGGGTTAATTGATTTTATTCCAAATAGACATTTTTTGTTTTAGTTTTAGTTCCGACCCTCCAGGTTTGGTATTTTGTCTCATAAATGAACCACATACAGTAATGCCCTAATTAATCGACTGCTTAACCACAGCAGCATTATGGGTAACTTTTCAGGATTTAGTTGGAAATATGGCTTGTTGCCATTCATCGGAAAGCCATATTTTCGACTAAATGCTCAAAAGTTACCCATAATTCTGCTGTGGTTAAGGAGTCAATTATTTAGGGCATTACTGTACTATGATGGTGGTGGTTCTGCTGAGTTTAGTAAGGCCAAATCAAATTAATGTTCTGTTTCTGAGACACTGCCACTTCATTATTATATGGGAGAGATTTCCGATGAATGGCAACAAGCCATATTTCCGACTAAATCCGGAAAAGTTACCCATAATTCTGCTGTGGTATTGGAGTCGACTAATTAGGGCATTACTGTAGTTTTGATTACTCTGACTACTGATGGTATACATGTACTAGCACCTGCCATAAATCATGAATAACAGAGGTGAATCATGAGTACCGGATACAAAAAATATAGGATAGAAGCCATGGTTATTTCACACTGTTATAAATATGAAAATAATTACATTTTTGCTGCTGAAGTATTGTCCATAACTCCAGCTCATCAAGAAGTATGAGACTGAATTATATCAAAATATGTCATTTTGACAAAAAATAATCAATTTGATGCTCAATGACAATTATTCTCAGTGAGATATATCATACAGTTCCAGGAGATTTCACTCCATTGTCACTATCCATATTTTCTTATCTGGTACCTGCTGGTACACAGAAAAATCACCTATTTGTTATTAGTATTCAGAATAGGAGTCTGGGGTCCGCCATGGGAGGGAGGGACATCATCAATATCATGAAGAGATATATTTAAGAAGACTTATTTTAAATGATTTATTAATAAGGTACTTAACACAATAACACATGTATGAATTTTCACTAATGAATTAAATTTAATATAATTAAAAAGTCTGTTAATAACTGAATATCACAATTGACTGTCACTAGCTGTGATAGACTTGCAATTGAATTTATTAATTGAGTAATTGGCAATCATGAATATTTTTGTGGGACAAACCCCAGCTTCTGGCATGATTTAGTCCTTGTTTAAATTATTGTTGAATGTTGGGTCAACAGCCTGGAGCTATCTAGTTGAAATTGAAGAAACCCCCTCCCCTAGATCATGCCATGAATCTTTACTCTGCTTATCGCCTGTAGAGATCTTATTCCATCAGTACAAAACTTGGGAACTTTTTTATGTTTTGATAGGGAACTTTATAACATTGAAAAAACAAGGCAGGGAACATATTTATTTGTTTATAATTGTTCCTCGATAATCAACTTCAAAGTATGGGGGAAATTCCATGATTGTAAGTGCGCATAGCAAACTCACCCGTCAAGTCTGTTAAATAATGTCATCTCGAGCTGGCACTTTCGCCTACTTATGAATAAACTGTTAAGCGACAGGTATTAACAAAGAAATATATTCCCGTGTTATTTTTTCAGCTTTATAAGGTTCCCTATCAAAACCTCAAAAAGTTCCCAGGTTTTTCATTGGTACAATATGATTTCTACGGGCATTAGCCTCTGGGAGGCCAAATTGCCATTTAGTAATGAAGTGTGATTAAGCACAATTAATTGCACTTGAGCGCAATTAATTGCACTTAAGCACAAATAATTACACTTAAGCAGAATTACTTGAACTTATCATTGTTCTTAAGCGCAATCATTGATCTTAAGTGCAGTCGATTGCGCTTAAGCATAGTAATTTGTTCTTGAAAACATAATTATTTGTGCTTAAGCGCAATCAATCTTGCTGTGCGCAATCAATTGGCTAATCTTAAGCGCATTTCATGGTTATATGTAACTATTATATAAAACACCCCTGGTGAATAAATAGGTTTATCCATAACTCAACCTTATAGTTCTTACTGACATATCACCTCTTGTTTTCATTAGTTTGGATGGGTAGGGAGCAAGTCTAAGTTCTTTATTGATATGGTAGACTCGCGATAGCATTACCTTCTGTTTTAGTTCAGGCAATTCGTGATAGCATTGACTTCTGTATTAGTTGGTGCAACTTTGATTTTCGAGTATATACCGGTATACATGTGCACCATATGAGGGAAGCAGGTCCTCAGTGACACCATATTCGCGCTACAGTTTATGACATGGACATACTACAAGAGACGCTGATTTAATAAAACTACCAGAGCTCGAGGAGTGAGACACCAAAGCTCCCAGAATGAAACACATATTTTTGGGACAGGGATGCTGATAATATGACAATATTTAGGGTTTTTCACACGATTTAAGTAAATAAGTAAACCCTCATACAGTGACACCACATTATTGCTATATGACCATAGCTATGGCCCAAATCTGTGCAAAAATTCTTTAAAAAAAATATATTAAAACATACTAGAGGAGACATCCATTTTTTGGATATAAGGGATGCTGATAATTATATGACATTATGGATTATCTTTGAATGTTGCACACATACAGTTAGAGGTAACTGTACTATATAGGCTTATTTAAAAAGGTTAAAATTAGCACATGCTCTTCTTGTGATGCTAGGCGATACTCCAGGTTATGACAATTAATATTTTATGGGTAGGCTAGATAGTAGTTACAATTAATTGCACTTGAGCGCAATTAATCATGCTTAAGTGCAACTCATAATGCTTAAGCATGAATGCCCTATTTGTACTTAAGCACAATATTTTATCGCACTTATGCACAATCGTTTGCCCTTAAGTGCAATAAATTTTGCTTAAGCGCATTCAATTGCACTTAAGCGCAATTCAATGTGAATGTGGCCTCTCATAATCATATTACCCAGAGTAGAGATCATTCATGGCATGATCTACACTTCCCCCAACAAAAAAATAAATCTAATATTGGGCCACACATTTTGAAATTAGTCATTTTAATACTATACGGGTCACTGTTGAGACTTGTTGAATTTGAATCTGCAGGGTCTGTATGTAGTCAGTGTAGGCATAATGCAGCCAGTCCAATCCAAAGCCATACATGCATATTAGTACATTTCAGTGTCAAATTGCACTTGCTACATGTACATTTGTCTGACGCTATCTACCCACACTGTTTTTTTTAAATCTGCGTGTTTGAACGATTGGTTCTACAACAGATCCCATTGAGACCCGAGTCACTCGGCTCCTTGGTCATCAGGCTGAGAATTCCCGCTGTTGACAATATTCAATTACAATGTCAACAACACACGAACTTATTCGAAACGAGTTTTGACCAGTTTTCCAGGCAATAATCGTTGAATTCATATGTGACGACCCAACACTCAACGCACCATACACCGAGTTAAAACTCCGATAATCTAATTCAAATATACGTTCTAACTAGGTTTTAATTAATTTACTTCGTCTTGAGAATGAGAGTGATTTATTATTCCAAAGTCGTAAAAACAATCGTATCAAATTGGTGACGAAAGGTCGCCGACCAATCGGATCGTGCGGATGGAATTGTGGCTAAAAATAGATATCTGCGGGATTCCGCCTTATCATTGCTTCAGTCAATGGGGGTATATTGGTGAAGATTGTTGTGTCACTTTAAGCACAAAAATTAAGCTCAAATATGTAAATTCCATTCCCCATGTTTGAATTTCCATGTCCCATGATACTTTGTGGTGGATTCGCCCAACATCAACAGGGTGTGTTAGGTAATGATTTTTAATATCCTTATTAAATAATTGAGCTTAAGCACAAATAATTGTACTTGAGCATAAATAGCTTAATCGTAATTATATTATTTGCACTTGATTGTTGCAAAATTTGAAGGATTTTAAAGAGATGTGAAACACTCAGGTAGGGTAATCAAATAGAAATGAAGAATAATCTTGTTCAAAGTAGTAATTTTTTCAAATATTATATTCAATTTGGCAACACACACTGTTATTCTTATATATTAATTAAATGCAGTGACTATACAGACGGCGAAATCGTTTTCGTTAGTTTATTGCCAATAAATATGGGAGGCCAAATTCACATTTAATTATGAATGGCGCTTAAGCGCAAATAATTGCGCTTAAGCACAATCAATTGCGCTTAAGCGCAAATACCACATATTGTGCTTAAGTACAAATAGGGCATTTACGCTTAAGCGTAATTAATTGCGATTAGCGCAATTAATTAGCGCAATTAATTGCGCTTAGGGAAGCCTTAGGCGCAATCAATTGCGCTTAAGCATAATTGTGACTACTATCTAACCTACCCATAGACTATTGGCATGACCTGGTGTATACACCTAGCAATACAAGAGGAGCATTGGGCTAATTTTAACCTGTTTTAATTAGCCTGAGTAATCAACAGTCAACTGTGAGTATGTGTTCAACAATGATAATCCCTAATTACATATTATCAGCATGCATCCCTATATCCAAAGAATTGATGTCTCCTTCCCGGAACTCTAGTAATTTTTTGTATGATGTTTTTTAATGTATTTTTGCACAGATTTGGGCCCTTAATATAATACTATGGTCATATACTATAGCATGCATGTGGTGTCACTGCATGAGGGCTTGCTTACATCATATGGTTTACTTATTGACTTAAATCAGGGGAAAAAAACCCTATTTTCATATTATCAGCATCCCTGTCCAAAATAATTGGTGTCTCATTCCTGGAGCTTTGTTGTCTCAGTCCTCGAGCTCTAGTTTTGTTTTTATTAAATCAGCATCTCTTGCACAAATCTATAGTATTTCCATGGTCAAATAGTGTGAATGTGGTGTCACCGAGGGCTTGCTTCCCTCATATGTTGTGCCTGTATACTCGAAAATTGAAGAAAATCAAAGTCGCCCCCGACTAATACAGAAAGTAATGCTATTGCAAGTAGCCCCAACTAATATATACCGAAGATAATATAATGCTATCACGAATCGCTCCAACTAAAACAGAAGGTGA